>CM069927.1:9729647-14847622 GCA_036172225.1 Cryptocoryne crispatula var. balansae | reverse complement strand
AACAGAGACCAATGCAGTGTATCTTCAGGTATTGGACACAAGAGCTATCTTTGAAAATGGGATGAAGTTGCAGGTGGCTAAGAGCAAAAAATTAAAGTGTCTTCCTCGTGTCAACACGGTCTCTCGGCCCCACGGTGTCATGGTTGTTGATGCCTACAACTCTGGAGCCTTGGAGATGCCACGATCACCAGAATTTGACCGTAGCCCAAATTGGATGGAAGGGTGTGTCTTGGGCAGTGACCAAATCTAAGGGCCATTCACTTCTGCCTGCTGTGTTTGTCTATTCCCTGCTTCACAACTAAAGGTGCAAACCAACTGATACATTCAACAAATAGCTTAAAACTTGGCTTTATTATGTTACAAATAAACAAACTTGAACAAGAAAGAAGCTCAATTTGTTAGCAAGCCAAACTTGAGCAAACCACTACCAACTCGACATAACTTGGCAAGCAACTAGATTAAATATTGGATCAACCTTTAGATAGGAAATTAAATTGTGAGTATTCACAAAGACTAGATGAAATATTGGATCAACCAATGAAATATTGGATCAACTAGATGAAATATTGGATCAACTGTCCAATGAAATCTATTGAATAATCTCAAATAAGACTTAGTTCGAGTTTAAATTTTTAGATCAAGTTTCACAAATGAGCTCTCATTCCGAGTTTCAATAATAATCTCAAATCTATTGAATAACTGAGTTCTAGTTTGAACTTCATAAACGAGCTTATATTGAGCTTCTGGAACTCAAACTTGATTGGAGCTTGGAGTTCATCTCTATTCGAGCTCGAGCTCAAACTAGGTAAGCAAATAACTCAATGAGTTGAGCTTGAACAACATACTACTTGGCTTGTTTGCTCCCGTATGCACAACCACTAGCCAGGGGACCAGAAGTTGGTTCGTGGTGGATGTCAATGAAGGGTCATGCCTCATTAAGAAATAGGGAATTTCAATTATTGTAGCGTGATTGTTCGCCACATGCCTTTTGTGAATTCTTCCGAGGCAGTCACATATTTTGTTCCATAGTCACCCTTTATTGGGTAAATCCTTAAGCTAACAGCCAGGAACCTCTCATGGCGGTGCATCATATCCAGCTCTGTTATTGCACTAATGGAACGTGAATACTTGGTTGGCCATTGTCAAGTCATTTGGGAGGCTATGGTAATAATTGGACAAAGGGAGCTCTTGCTAGTGCCGCAATCCAAAGTATGCTACTTCTTATATAGTGGGAGGTTCATATGCGGCTAAGTGTGAGCAGGCTTTGCTTATAGATGTTGTCATCACAATGGGAGTCTGGCGCTCAAGTGAGTACTTCATGGCAGCGACATTATTGTGTGTGTAGTGGGGACTACCGAAGTCAGAGAAGGTGGGATGTGGCTTTTGCAGGTGGGAGGCCTTTCTCTTAACGGCCGATGGCTCTGGGGATCGAGGGTGACATCAGCCACTCTATCACCTCTAACATGCACTCAAAGAGGGAGCAAGTCTGAGTGGCAAGGAAGCAAGTATGCTTCTGCGGGTCTGGAGTCATCTTGAGTCTACCATTCACCTCATCCTCCTACATGGTATTTAGAGCTCATGATTCAACTATGAGTTCTTCAAATACCTCTACTCCCTTTCTTTGCTATTGTCCCACATTCCTATCGCACTCAACGTTAGTCATTGTTTCCTTTAAACTCACTCCCACCAATTATATCATTTGAAAATCCCAATTTATGCCACTTTTTGAGTAGACCTAAACTTATGGAGTAATTAATGTTGACAACAACAATATCCAACCTGCAGGAATCGGTCAATTCCCGATCTAGATCGGCCGATTCAGCAAAAATGAATTGGTGGGAGGCAAGTGGTTGGATCCACCCCCATTCCGGCCCCCCTCCAAATCCTCCTTCGAACCCTCACTCTCCTAACCGATTTCAGTTCCCCCTGCCCCTCCATCCCATTCACAGCAGCAGTGCACCCCCCACCCCAGATCTAGTGAGTTCCCCCCTTCGGACTCCTCCCCTCCCTTCCCCCGATTCTCCCTTGATTCCAGTCCCCACTACCCTGCCGACCGCAGTCCCCCTCCCCTTCCAGCTTGCACCCTCCCCCTGGCCCCCTCCCCAATCCCCCTTGCAACAACAACAGCACCTGATCCCCTTGAAGCCCCCACCCCTAGTCATCCCTTGGCTAGTCAACCCTTCCTTGCCCTCAGTCCCCCCCACTTCCCTTTTGGCTTCATGTCTAGGTAAACCCAGAACCTCCCCGCACCCCCCCCCCCCCTGCCCCCCAGGGTGACCAAGTTCAGCCCATCCCCCCTTCCTAGTGTCTGGGGACCTATGGGTGCACCCCTGAGCCACCATTGTCTGGAATTATCAAATCCCCCCTCTTAATTAACAATTTTAAATTTTAACTTAACATGAGTACCAATTTTTCATGTGTTATATATGCAGGAAAAATGTCGGACAAGGAACATGATATCCCTACACTTCATGATATTGATAACAACATAAATTTTTGTTAGATGTTGATAAAAAAAATAGTAAAATATAAGTGGTGTGAAAAAGAAATTAATGAAGGTGTTTTTTGTCTCAAACTAGATAAGTGGAGTTTGTAGGAATGTCAAGAAGTGTAACAAGATAATCGGTAGAGTTGCGAAAATAAATGAGGAGGTAATTAACCAAGAGGACATCACAGAGGGAGATATACGTTGAGCAGAGAGCCGAGTTTCATGATGAGTTGCTCAAATAAAAAGACACAAATTTCATATCTAAAACCCATAAAAAAATGATCCGGTTGAGATTGATGGATCAAGTTCAGAGGATGAAGAGAAGACATAAATCAAGAGAGCAATGTAAGCAACTAAGCTATCAGCTCATAAACATGAAGAGAGAAGGTGAGCAAGAAAATCTACTACTATATGTTCAAATGTAGAAGGCAATCACCCTATATCTCGGTCGTACGAGAGATAGTGACTTTCGTTAGTCATAGTTAGTTCAATCAGCATGTCCATGTATGGATAGCAATACAAAAGTCAAAGATGATAAAGCAACCATTTAAAGAAGTTAATACAATGCCAGGGGTTGCAAAGAAGATGGTCAAACATGTTTTAAAATGATTTTTTGCATGTAGGTAGATCAAGCATTAACTTATTTTATATTGTCTAACACAAATTTGAGTGGACATTAACATTTATGTCTTATTTCACATTGATGGAAGCGTCCCGCCTATGCATCCACTAGTCCATATTTCTAGACTATGATTGATGCTAGTGGTGAGGTTGAATCGAGGATTAAAAGTCCTAACGCCAAAATACATCTAAGAGAGTAGGTTGGATGCAAAGGTTGATGAGTTATACATGTGAATAAATAGATTGAAAAGCGAGTGTGGAAGGAAAGGAGTTGCGCCGAAGCCATATGTTATGGATGAACAGAAATCACAAAAAGATCCATGATCAATTTTCTTATTTATTGTTCTAAGGCACGACATCCTTGAAGAGTATTGACGCATTTAAGCATATTAAAAATGCAAAGTATCTGCTTAGTCTCAGCGAACAATGTTGTAGAGGGAAATGAGCGAGGGCAACATCATTCGGTTTGTGGTTGATAATGAAACATCCTTGTACGCGCACACTCTATCGATCCGATGTTGGAGAATATTAGGAAAGAATCATCTATGATTAATTACATTTTTCATTTATGGTCATCCTAGATTATTTCACATCGTGAGAAAACATACCAATGGTCACTGACTCTAGTGCGATATGATCCCATCAAATTTGTCACATGCTTCATTGCATTAAAGAGCCTATATAGACATCGATATGATTTAAAAATATTCATTCACGATCAAGAATACATCATATACATAGTTGACCTACATGATGAATGAACTAATTTGAGTCTTACCTAAAATAGAACATCTTATTAAGGACAATAGGTGGTAAGAGAATGTTCAATACTACTTGTCCATGGAGGAATCACTAAACAAGTGTTAAGATTAGTGGATTCCAATGATAAAAATAAATGGGGTACTTGCATGATGCGACGAACAAAGAAAAATTGAAAATCGAAAACAAAACCAAAGGGTTATCGAAGGAAATAGTGACAGTTTATAGACAATACACGAGACTAGACACTTCACCACGATGTTCATGTAGCTTATTTTTGTCTATGCTTGTATTTCATATAAGGATTATAGTAATGTGTTAATCGTTGAATCCTATTATGGCAAATATTTCTTAAACCCAATGATACAATACGACAGACAAGTATGCAATGATACAAAAGGTTTGTGCAGTACATTATTAGTGATACAATGTTTGACTACACCTCCACAAGATAGCATAGAAGCAAAACTTGAATTAAGTACAGAGGAGTAAAAATACATATAATTGAATTTTTAAGATCAATGTGTTAAATTGTTATTGACTTATATGACATTTTAGATGCAATCATATAATATGAGAATTGAAGTGCACGGAGATCCAGATCTATAATATTTGTATGACAAAGTTTCTCTCTCGTGTGACAAAGTTGCTCGCCGATTCAGGTCCTAATTCTGATCCTACGATCCTTGGCTAAAGGTGATTCACACTCCAGCAAGCAAGGTACTCATTCTCATCGTGGCATGGATCATAGACATTTTTATCATTGCAAATACTGCCAGAAGAAGGAGCATTCGATTGACATTACCATAACCTCTTATTGGAGTTCGCACATATGAGCGATCTGCTCACTTTACTACCACCTGTATACCTATTCAAGTATCACGTCAAGATTGGTACCCTGTTAGGAGCTATGCATCATGTTACAGACATGGTTTTCCATCTTGGGGGGATCTCGCGAGATCTAGCAAGATTATTGATCTCAGCAGGTTGCCAAGATCCGATGGGGGAAACCAGGCTGCCGGAGGGGTGCCAAAGCAGCCAGATAAGATGGCAGTGTCATGCGAGGAGGACCAGCTGCCTGGGTACATATTCTTGGATCTGACACTGTTTGGGCCGCCGCCAATGTCTCAGAATCTAGAGTCAGCAGCCCATCAGGCAGAGAAAATGCAGTGGCGGCATACATCCACCTCCCTCCGCTCCTCCACTTTCCAAATGCCGTCCAGCAACAACCATGCCCTCTCCCCTAGTGAGATTTTCCTACCCGATCTCACAAGATCTCCTCTCCAACCTCTCTGAGGTGAGGTCGCGAGACGATGATCATTGGTTGTGTATTTGCTTATTCGACGGCCCATTTGCTGTGTGGCTGCAATGGGGTCCTACAAAGGTGCTGCTCTTCAGGAGGAGGCCGATCGATCATCAGCATTGGACATGACTGAACCGGGCGACAACTAAGCCCGATCCGAAAGATGATCGGCAGGAACAGAGGAAGGACGGGAAAGCTGGGGTGTCGCAGGCATCGTAGTAAACGAGTTATAATAGATGGCGGACGGGTGAAGGACCCGACGCGTGCAGTCGAGAGCGGGCAGTCGCCGTTGTTCTCTCCATTCTTTAGCTGCAGTGCTGTGAACAGAATCGAAAATGAACGAGAAGCACACCTGCGACAACGGTAGAGGTTAGCGACGGCGCTGGCGAGCAAAGACGATGGTAGGTCGCGGACGAGTTTTCCGGTCGGTGCTTTGGTGACGTTCTGCTGCATAAGAGCAAGAATACGGGGATTTGACGAGCAACGAGGGTAGAGATGTGCGCGCACTTCACGGTGTCCAGACTCCCATTGGCTCAGAATAGGGCCGTAAACAATAAACATGGTGGCTACCGAGTAACCGAGCGGATACGGCCTGTCCGGTCACGTTTAGGGTGCAAAGCGAGTCGAGCTCGAGTCGAGTAGTATGGTGTTGCTCTGGCTCGTTTATTTTACACGGTCGAGTTCAAGCTCGAGTTATAGCGAAAGACGTGGAACCCTTGTTCAAGCTCTGGTTCGTTTATTAATCGAGTCGAAGCTCTAACTACGAACTCGAGTAGTAGTTAGACTAAAATTTAATTCACATTCAAGCCTCAAACTATATACAAATTCGTTTATAAAACTCAAAATCAATGAAAAGTCATTCGTGAAATTCTAGATTTAACTCATTTATGAAATTCAATTTAAGTTTAAACTCAAATTTTGGATTAATTAATATATTTAAGCGATAATATATAATTATTAATACTCATAATTTAAATGTTAAAGATAAATATATAATATAATATTTAATTGAGCTACTCGCGAGCTTATCGAGCCGAGCGTAAGTCTGTTCAAGCTCGACTCGTTTAATGAGTCGAGCTTTATTTTTTTAATTCGAAGCTTGTTCATCTAACTTAATAAACGAGCCGAGTCGAAGTTTTTATCGAGGCGAGTTTCGAGTTACTTGTCGAGTGTATTGGTTCGTTTGCACCCCTAGTCACGTCTGTTTGGTTGCATGAAAAATTAAAAAATATATTAAAATGTTTTATTCGGAATTAACTTTTCATTAAATAATAAATACATGGCGTCTCATTCAGTGGATCTGAAAATAAGTCTCTTCAAACGCTTCTTATGCAGTATTTTGAAAGAAAACCAAAAATATGTTCTGTTTCATGACTCTGTCAATATTTTCTAAAATAAAATTTGATCCAAAAATCATTTTTTATGAAACTATTATAATTCTACATAAGTTTACGATTTATATATGAGTTTCTTTTTTCCTCATGATGTGATATTAACGTGAAACTGCATAAATTTTGAATTAATTAATTTTTATAGTTAGAATAACTTAAAGACCTACAATTAAAATTATCATTTAGGAAAATATTATTTAGAGATCATAATTAAATTTTTTTAAGATATAAATAAAATATGTATGTTTATTTTTTAAAAGTTAACAGAGTTTTTAGAATTTCAAATAATAGATTCTTTTGATTATATATTTTATTTGACGTTCTTTTACATACAAGCATTTACTTAGAATATTACTTTAAAACTATTTATAATATTAATTATTTTAATTTGTATATACATATTTTCAATTACTGCCTGTTTGGTCATGTTAGCGCGTTTGGATGCATGTAAAGAAAAAGAAAATATTATTTAATTTTCATGAGAATAACTTTTCAATGAAAAGTATATCCAATTCTATCATTTGTACAACCAAAAATATAATAAAAAAATACTTTATATTTTATTAATACAAATTATTTTTTAATTTAATATTAACATTTTATTTTTATCAAGATTATAAATTTTAAGACTATAATTAATGTTGTTGATTTATATTTTATTGTTGTAAATGATGTTTATATAAAATTATACATGACGATTTTAACATTTTTACAATTTAAAAGTAAAATTTGTCATTAAATAATAATTTTTAAATTAAAAGTATAAAATCTCTCTGATACCATCGCCAGCATTGGCCAATAACTGTTGTTCTGCTTTGGGCCTTGTGTCCTAACAATGGCTTACACCGTATCCCAGGAGACACCAAAATTTGGGTTTTAGCCGACTGTATATTACAGAAAACCAAATAATCACTTTTTTGGGAAAACCTAGTACGGCACCTAATGTTACGGGGATCCAAATGAACTTTAGTTGATGGGATAATTCGTATGCAGTTTGAGTCGGATATAGATACAAATTACATATATAATTATAAATTATAATTTTAGATTATTAAATAATACAATTAATATCTATTTTAAAATTTTAAATAAAAATTATTCGATTAATTTATTTAATAATATAAATTTAAAATTTATAATATAATTTTATAATATCAGTCAACAACAACTTAATATATTGATATATAATAAAGAATATTTAATGATATTTTAAATACACAATTATATATATCATGTATACATCATACAAAGATTAATTTAGAACGGATCTTAAACAAAGTGGAGTTGACATTTTCGCATATGCTACATATTTAAATATCTGTCCCGATATTTTATAATTAGATATTATCATCCGGAATACGAATCCAAAGTATATCCAAATTTTATCTTGATCCGTTTATAGTCTGGTTGAGATTGATTATGTACACAAGAAATTGATAAATTACTTCTACCTGCCGTCATTTATTCTCGAAAACATATAATTTTTATAATACTAGATAGTTTCTATGGTATATATTTCTTTTATCTTTTGTAATTTTCTTAAGATATAAGCTTAGTTAAAATAGTTTAAAAATTATAAAAATGGGAGGTACTTAGATAAAATTATGTGCGGCAATAAATTTAAATGATTGAAAATCTCTCTGCAATCTCAACCAAAGGCAATCAAAATCTGTGACTTTTGAAATTGTTAGGCTCAATCATACAAATCCAGATAAACTTTGTTTAGGAGATAAATCGTTTCATCCTTTAATTTTTTGATTAAATTAGATTTATCTCTAAATTAAACTTGTGACGAACAGACCGTAAGATTTGGGCATGTATCATTTATAAATTGACTCACATAATTATAGGATTAAGAGTTATCTAACGATGGACGAGTCATTTAGATCATCAAACTAGGATTTTTGGGCTACGTTTTGGTAAAATGATTTTTGAAGGCAATACGTAAAAAACTATTAAAGTGGGACAATAAGAATGAAATAGTCTAGATCCTCTTTGATAACTATATTGAATAGTTTATCATTGTCAATTTTAAAATTGATATTAATATAAATCATATGGATGTTTGATTGTCAATATCAATATAAAACTCTCAATACAAACAAAGCATGATGAATTATTAAAGTATCATTTTTATACTCTAACCAGTAAGGGCAATAAAAATGTTTAAATAGAATATTCAACAAAAGTATCATATTTCTTTTGATATTCGGTACAGTAGACACTCCAAACCCTTGTTTTTATAAATGATATTAAAATATTTAATTGAAGGAACTGTTAAATCGAATAACCTCTGTTTTTGACTGCAACGTGGCAGTGCCCCAATATCAACCCATTGTTCTGCGATATTTTTTCCACCCAATTTGACACGATGTGTCATCTATCTATCAAGGGGTCATACTTGAAAGCACCCCAACATTGGGGGTGTTTTGACTCAACATGACCCTGAGAGTAGCGGAAAGAGATATCCGTAGAGACAATGAGCGGCAAAGTTGATCGGGATTAAATGTGGCAACGTACAAAAGTGCCAATCATAGCACTTTGACAGAAAGTCTATTTTTCCAATTTGTTGGCCCCAGACTCTCACAACTTTCTGCACCTCACATTTAATATGGTCGGAGCACCCCAATATCAAGGTGCACTTGTAGATTGCATTTTCAAGAATTTTTGAGAATGCTCTTCGTCCAACTTCTTAAAAGGTTCTTGATCTCTTCATCCATGTCTCTACTACTTTCCCTCCAAGAGATCTTAAAAAGCCCCAATTTCTCCCTCTCTCTCTCTCTCTCTCTCTCCCCGAGATTCCTCATTCTTGATTATCTAATAAACATGAGCACAATAGGGGTGCATTTGTTTGAACCGAATAGGTTTTCCCGAAATAGCGACCACTCCTGTTATTTGTTTGCGAGGTAAAAGGCTGGTCAAAGAAAAACAAACTCCTTTGACCTGGCCGAAACCGGGGATTTCGGCGTCCCAAATTTTTCGACGGAAACCGTTTTCGATCATTTACCTTTTCTATTAGACATAATAACAATTAAAGTTTTGAATAATTATTTATGTTATTAAATAATTAATTTATTTTGACATTATTCTTATGTGCTTGATGCATAAAATATTTTTATTGAAAATTTATTTTACCATATAAATTACTCATTTAATAAATTTTTAATTGAAACTTGAGTTAGTGTTTGAACTATTTTGTTAACTAAATTATTTATAATTTTTTAAAAATTTATGATATACTTAATTTGAAATAAAAACTTGATATTTAGTCATCTTTTCTAGATAGTAAACAGAGATATCTGAATGATTAAAAATAATTTAGTAAAATGATTTTAAAGTAGCAAAATAATAAATCATTTTGCATAAAATTATTTTACTGATATATAAATAATAAAATTTATTTTCAATTTCATCAATAAAATAACTTCAAGCAAAATAATATACTTAATTTATTTTTATTTTGAATTTTATTATAAATAAATGATTTGATTGTATAAATATTGATGAAATTAACTATGACAATTGTGTTCTCATTGAAATGCTTCCTATAGTCTTTTAGAAAAACAATTGCAGAGATAACCAAATGAGACTCACTGTTTTCAATTTCCTTGAAAAAGGTTTTTCATGAACGACTTTTCCTTAGTTTTGATTTTACGTTAAACCAAATGGACCCTAAGCTCTTACCGGTTTCTCTTGCGATGTCTAACATTAATAAGAAAACAAGTGGCAAAATGATTTAAACTAAATAAAATGTAGTAGTCATGGAAGGAATACGCTTAAAAACAACAAAAGGAATGTATTGACTTGATTGAGACTAGATCCCAACATCATTATTTGGTTTGTTTTCTCATGTAATTATAATGCAAACAGCATATAAAAATGATGAATGATGACTGATATATGAATTTAGAATAAAAAAGAACAACTTTGAGCTGGACTGGTGTAGAAATGAAGGATTTTAGTGTTGGTGTAGGTGACTACTCTGAAACTAGAATTCTGTAGTGCGACTTTACCACTAAGCTTGTTGTGGACACTCTAGATTGGATTTGACCGTGTGTTGAAAATGAAAAGGGATAGGACGAGGAAGATTTCCAAGGTCGGCCAAGAAATGGGTTTTTGGAAACCCTGACGCCTCGATGAAAGGGAGGGAGGAGAGAATTTGGCACCCTAAGAATTAAAGAGAGAAGATGGTTTGCACGAGAACCAATTTAGGAAAGAAATGGGTGGTTCATGTGGGAACTAATTGGAGAAGGACAAAAATAGAAAGAAGGTCCATGCAGAAGTGATCTAAAAGTAAATGGAACGAAAGAGTGATTCACGTGAGAATTGAACGAAAAGTGCAAGAAAAGAGATCCAACAAACACCATAGTCACCAAAAAGATGTCAACTCAGAGATCCATCAAACACCTTTGAAGAAAAACTCACTCCTCACACCCTCACATTAATTCTTGAACGTTTAGCCCTCAATGTCAGTTAGGCACATGAGAGACGATTTGGGTTGTGTGGGAGAAGATGAATAGAGAAAATAAAAAGAGATAGAAGAGGATTAGGGGAGGGGATAGAAATGAGAATACATGATCGTTAGGAGCCGCAAGCTCAATAAAAATGAAATACGGAGTACTTGAAGATTGACCATGTGTACTTTAGCGTGGGGAGACAAATGTAAGGTTGAACTTCTTCTTCGGCCGGCTGAGGAAGAAGAGACCTTATCTCGATTTGCTTGTGTTCCTGCACAACACAAAGACGATAAAACAAGTGAAAATATTGATTATAACTTAGTAATGTGTAGTATCTATAAAGAGATAGGCATGAAATAACAACTAGAAGAAGACTAATTGATTTTAGTGTTATCCCAACCCCCTTTTTATTTTTCTTATATTAATGCGATGTAAAAAAATTATGTAAAAATGATTCAAAAATGATGAATGATGACTAAAGTATGACTTCATAAGAAAAATAGAGCAAATATGGTCTAGTTTAGTGAAGAGAAGATGGATCCTAGGGCCGATGTAGGTGACGAGCCTAAAATTGAAAGCCATCAACGCGACTTTACTCCAGAGCTCGCCACAAACAATCCAAAGGATAGATTTGACCCTTGTTTGTTGAGAATGAAAGAGGACGGGGAGAGGAAGATTCCACGGCCGATATGATGCCACACCTTCCAAATCTTCTGTAGGTGATCTGCAAAAGAAGAGATAGAAATTGGTCCAACCGACCTTGCTTCCTCTAAAGCACACTAAATTCTCCTTCTAAAAAGTCCTCCAAGTTCAAGAGAATGGTAGGTAGATGTGATGCTAAATGACTAAAAATGGATTAGGAAGTGAAAGGGGTTGAATCGGATCAAAATGGCAAAGAAAATACTATTATGGTGTGATTGCAAACAATTGGGGGTGCCTGGTTGTGGGGGTGCCTTTGGACGTGCCCCTGCGAGGGGGTGCATTGGATGGCAATGGTGCAACTTTGGTGAAGAGGCCACCATGGGCAAACGAAGAATCAAATTCGACTTTCATTTGTTGTAGATGGAAGAAGACTCACCGAGGAAGATTTTCGCCTTACTTGAATATGTTGGCACATGCCACGATAAATTTATAGAATTGGGGAATGTGGGAGGATGTGAGACAAGGTTTTGGGGTGTCTGGTATGACCTTGGGGTGCTAGGGATGAAAGCTCCTAACCCTAGGACATCCAACAAGGCTCTAAATATATAGGAGATGGAGAGATGGTCAAAACAAAGATATTGGTCATCATGCCCCCAATTGAGGGCGCAGTGACCATGCCCCCGTGAGGGTGTGTAGAGCATGGCAACACTAACCACGCCTCCACTATGGGGGCATGTTCGAGCAAAACCTTCTTTTGATGACCACCACCTTCCTCCTCTAATAGATGCTAAACTGAGTGTGCCCTCAGAGTAGGGGCACATCCAAAATAGTAAAAATCACCCCAAAACACATTTTAAAAAGACAAAATCTTGCAAGGATTGAAGAAAACCTGATATGAATGGATTCTGTTCATTGTTAGCATGCCCCTGTAATGAGGGTGCAATCACTATGTCCTAAGTCAGGGGCATGCACATGAATGTGCTCATTAGATGAATGAGTTTACAAAACTGATTGAATTAAAAATCCTAAATGGTATCTTACCTAATCGTTGACCAAGATTTTCTATCATCATAGTTGTATGATTAGACTTTTGACTAGAGTCACCAAAGATATCTTGTTGAGCAAATATTGTATTTTGATCATTGACTTATGAATCATCGATTTGATGATCCTATACAGTGCTAGATTGAGTATAAGGAAAACTCAATGGAGACAAGGGATTATCCACTCATGGTAAGTGAGAGTGATGATTCTATGGGATAGTACTCTAAATCCCTAGTCAAGGTAGAAAAAATAATTGGAAAATGAGTTTTTCAACTTATTTGATTACGAGTACGGGATCACATAGTGTTGATATACTAAAAAGTTGATAGTTAATGATATACTCCTATCTGATTTGGACATTGAATGGACAATGATTTATATTTACAGTAACTAATGATAGAAATGCTCAATAGAGATAAAATTATCCTCATAGTCATTTAAGATCATGGGACGTGACTTGCACTCTTTATGATTGATAGATCATTAAATCTGTTATCGGATAACGAATTTAATTTAATTTAATAAAATTATTCTACTTTAATTAGGCCTCAACAAAATATACTATTGGGTCTAGTGGGTCACACACATAAGAACTAATAAATAAGTATCGGGGCATAGACATAATTTATGGAATCTTTATAAATGTAAGTGAATTTGGCCAAACCCTATCAAGTCAATGGAGCTAATTTCATAGTCATTCTCCTCCCGTCCCCTCTCTCTCTTTGGAGTACATTTTTCCATGGTGGAGCGACGCCCTGAACAAGTTAGAAGGTCCAACACACAAGAGAACCCATCAACGGAGAAAGTTTATGTAGATAGTAGATACCACTAGAGATCATGCACTTGGATAGTTTGAAGAGCATCAAAGTTCTACCTTACCCTTTCCATATGATTAGAAGAATCCTTATAAGGCATATTTGAAACTATTTTAATCGATATTCATTTTCGTTGTTCCATTCTGGTAAAGACTACATCAACCTGAACTCATAAGAATCATCACTTCTACTATACTAAATTTTATAGGGTTATTCCTTACAGATATTTAACTCTAAACTAAGCCAATGTTCCAAAAAGAGCCCAATGAATCTGAAGGCCTAACCTTGGTCAATTTGAGATTTTATTTAGTTTAATTTAGCCTCACTTTAATCCTATCTCAAAACAAGCACACCACATAGCTCAACCACTAACCATGATGAACTCACAAGTCTACAACTTGGAGGTCCCCACCGCATGAGGGTTGGATTTCTTCTTATCATTCTTTGTGCTAGTGGCACATTCCCTCCGACCATTAGAGATGGCTAAAAACACTACTGAACACTTAAGATGTCTTGTCATCTTGACAACTATTGGTTGAAAATATTAAGCATAGATCTAAAAAACTCTAATTAGAAAAAATAAAAAAATATCAAAATAATTAAAATAAAAAGACATGGTAGATCAAAATTCACATAGAGAAGACCAATTTAATATAATTTAAATGAGTTAAATATCTATGAAGAAATAACTCAAGATCAATGTGAATGGAGACAGAAAAATACATATATGGCCAACCACAATGAAATTGAGGAATGAGTTAAGTTGATGATCCTTACAATTCATCTCTTGATAGTTTTTATAAATTGATTGACAAGATAATACAGTCCATCTCTTTCTTCCTTGAAAATCTAAAGTCAATCATTAAAATTTAGAAGTTAAAATAAAATCATGTTTGGACGAGAGTATGTGATGTTAAATATTTTAATGATTCATAATCCCAATCAAACAGTGTTTATTGAGATTGTATGGAAAAGAGAATGTGAAAAATCCTTCTCCTTCTAATTCTTAAAAATATATATATATTTATAATAACTAATAATCTATAAAGTTGAGAGAGAAGAGATGATTCTATGTCTCACCTCCTTAAAAAATATAAACTTAATTCATTATAGTTTAAGGTCTCATTTCAAGTTTAATTTGGACACAATCTTAGGTTATCTCCAACAACAGTCGGCAGAACAGTAGTACACCATCAGATTGGTCTTTCATTAACCTTTCAGCAGTCGAAACTAAACCACAACTTAGGAATGTCATATGAGCAGATGACAGCAACAAAATGTTGAATTCGTCAACAAGTTTAGTCAAGAAAACTGATGAAAGAGGAATGACAAACAATTTTCTGCCAATCACCATAACAAGGATTATGGTCAACATTATATACAAGTATGATCAGAAGATATTGTCAAAAATCAACAGGAATCACGCCATTAATAAGTTGGAAGTAAAAACTCAAGCATATGTAAGACCAAGTGTCAATCAAGCACGTTTTGCATGTAACAGTATACCGTATACGCTAAAGAACGTTACATATCCTATATCTCCTGCGTTGTTTGCTGGGCTTTGGTGGATGAAGCACCACCTTTATAGCAGCATCAAAAACAGCTTTTACGCTCTGCATCCAAGAAAATCTGTTTGAGGTTCTCAACGAGTTCAGTGGAATAAGAAAGAACTGAAAAGCCAAGGAAGAATCATCGGCACTATGCTTCTGTTGTGATAAATCAAATAATCCATGTCTGCATGCTAAATAAGTTTTTTATACAGAATCAATAAAACATTGCTCTGGGCCAAGAAAACGTAGTTGATTCTAACTCAAGTAGCATTTCACGAATGGTGTATCTAGAAGCAACATAAATGGGATGGCTACTCTATTTCAGCCACAAAGATCTTGTAAATAGAAGGCATCACTGACCCAAGGTCATATTTTGATGACACATTAATACCCAAAAGTGAGGTGGATACTGTTGGTCGGTACCCTTTCATGCTTGCCTGTCAGTCCTTTGCGCAACAAGATTAAATCAATGGAAAAAAAACTTTGCACATTACTTGGCATCCTGGAGTAGGTTTTGTTGTAAAGAGCATTTGTTTATTATTTGAATTTCAGCTCATAACTGATTATAGTAACAGGTAATCAACAATGTTTGTCTCCCAAAATTAATCAGCTCTGTAATAAAGAAAGATGATATGGAAGCTCCAAGCTTTTTAACGTCCCAGGACCTTCTAGCAATGTAATTTTAGAGAAAGCCTCATAATAGAGACGAGAATCAACTAATAACATTGACAAACCTGCTGAGTCTTGGAGCTGCACTCAACATATGCCAATGCACCTACTTGTTGCTTCAACTCTTCAGCCTAAAATTATTTAATTCCAGTAAGAAATAACCAAGGCTTCAACATTAAGAGTAGACTACATCAAATAATATATCATGTATAAAAAACAAAATTATATTTAAAACGGTTAAAAAAATAAAGGCAACATCATACTTCTTGCCAAAGTAAAGGATAGACATATTTATCCCATTGAAAGAGAAAAGTCACAAATGATCAACTCCACTCATGCGAACAAGATGGTGCAGTAACTTCCGAAATGAAAGATAGGAGATTCTTGGTGCATGAAAATTGGATAATTTTCTTCAGTTTATACCAGTGCATGTCAAAGATGATTAGGTATATTTCAGAAACAAGATCTCAAAGTCAACCAAGCAGGTGAAAGACTAATGTAAAATAAAAGATTGGGAGGCTGCAGAAATAGATGTGGTAATCACCATTAGAGAAAAAAGCAATGATCCACATATTGACAAGACAATCAACTAAATGGACTTCAACCTACACCGAAAGGCAAAGTTTAAGTCAATTGCAACTGTGAAGCCGATTGGTACCAATGGGTGTATAACCATCCAGTTAGCATGGCTTTAAAGAAGAGATAAAGACCATAGATAAGAAAAGCAAAAGCCCATACATTTCTTCAGCATAGCTATTTAAAGGGGTTTTCAATCCATGTCAATTGATCATAGACAGGAGACATTCAAGGTTAATGCCATTACTGAGCTGATTGATAGCAGCAACTGAACGTAAGTCCACACAGGAAAAAAGCTGAACATCTTCAATATCTCCCTTGTAGGTGGGAAGATGTGCAGGCGGTGATTGATAGATCGAAATGGGATTGATCGATCTGACTGATTTTCGGGGAGAAAAATTGATCAGGAATTGGTCTTGATCGGTTCTTCAAAAAATCCTAAAAAAGGCCCTTTTTGGCCAATTTTGGCCCCAAAATGGGCAAAAAATGCCACCATGGCAGCACTGTGCTGCCATGATGGCCTTCCCCGCCTAGGAAGCCTGGATCCGATGACTCCATATCGTGGAGTGCCGTTGGTTGCCCGCTCGAGAAGAGAGAGAGAGGGTGAGCGGCCGCGGGGCTTGTGGCGGCTCTCCGATGCCCCCGACGGCGCAGTAGGGGGAAAACCTGCGGGCGGCGGCGTCTTCATGCGCGGCGGGTGCGGCGGCCACCGTGGCCGGGAACGGAGGGGACGGCCTCGGCAGCGGCGGCCGGAGACTCCGACGGCGCCACGATCCTCCTCTTCTCTCCTCCTTCGGTGCCGTCGACTAGGTTCGCCGGAATGGGGGAGGTTTGGGGTGTCTTCGACGGTCGACGGAAGGGGGGTTGGGAGTCCGGGCTCGCGGTGGCTCAATAGAAGGGAAGGGGTTCGGGAAGGCTCTGTGGGAGGCCAAAGGCTCTGTGGGAGGGGTGCTCGTGGGGTAGGGGGCCGCACGGGGGGGGGTGTTTCGGTTTAGGGGCGCGTGTGTGCGTCCAGAAGGTGAGGGGAAGGGGGCGGAAAAGGGAACCCAGGGGTCTGGCGAGCTTCCAGTAAGGGGGGGGGGTGCCGTAGGGGTCTGGGGAAGGTGAGGGGTTGGTGCAGGAGGTCCGGACGGACCTAGGGCAGCATTGACGGGGATGTAGACGCAGGTCGGAAAACCGAACAGGCTAGGGGAAGAGGGAACCGGACTTAGCTCCGGAGGTGAGGAGGAACATCGGGAAGGGGAGGGGAGAACCGGGAGCACCCAGAGGTGGGGGAACGACGCCGACGTCGGAGGAGAAAACGGGAGGAACTTCTTCCTTTCTTCAAACATCCATCTCTATCTCTCATTCACTAGGTTTGAGCTCTTTAAATAAAGCTGAACATTACAAGATGGACCTCTAAAAATCTTAATTACATATATGTCCTCTAAGGACTAAAATAAAAAGAAGGACTCAAAGGACTCTAAATATTCAAATAAAATGCATAAAAATAAAATCCTAACACTACGAAATAAAAGAAATAACTACGTCATTTCCTAAGGACTCGGAAGACGCTATCTCCGAACAAACGGGCGATCCGGTCCGTACCGGTCCCCATCATTCTCCCCCGGTTGCGAAAAACTCGTCCTCGAGTTTTGTAGTGCCGTACGATCAACACGGCTACTATTAAAACGGAGGACGGCGGTAGTACGACTCGGGTGATAATAAAGTGGGACCGGGAAGCTCCAAGGTAACCGCAGAAGGTGACCCAGACGGTGTCGTACGTGCTGTCAAGCTCCAGGTCTGGGTACTCTGTCGAGTTAACTATGCGCGGATCCTCTGGAACAGCCTCGATGGTCAGCTCTATCAGCAGCTCCATAACCTGTGCTGTCAACTCGGTCAGGATGGCTCGACCGGTCTCGACCTCGACAAGGTGTCGCTGCTCTGTCGTCAGCTCAACCAGTAACTCTGTAAACTGCTCAATCAGCTCAACCTCGATGGCTCTGTCTACCTCGGCATCTATGGTGCACTGTTGTTCATACTCTGCGGCAAGCTCTGGACTGGCCTCATAAACTACCACGATAAGCATGTCAAGCTGCTCCTCAGGCACAGGCCACTGAGCACAAGTGTTGCCGATGCAGATCGGCTCTCTCAGTGCTCTGTACTCCTTGGGCCGCAAGGTAAGCTCTCAAGCGAGTGTGTCCAAATCTGCCTGCCGATCAACTAACCACTCATAACCCAGGATGAGACAGCGCCCGTAGGGAACTATCTCGCACAAGGCATCTTCTACGTACCGCACTGTCTAAGGTCTAAGTCGGCCTCTGACAATACGAGCAAACTGGATATAAGCTCGACCATCCTTGACCACCTGATAATTTGGAGCGATCAACTCGAAAAGAGACTGCGAGATGATGCTACGTGAAGAAGGCCGGACGAGAAATGCCGTGGTGTGCACCTCCGACGGTAATGTGACGTCAGCGAAGTGTCAATGTCCCGCACAATGTAAGGATCCCGACTCGTGGAAACAAGTCGGTGCCGGCTCGATACCGGCGATGCGGGACGGGAAAGGAGGTGCCGCCATTCCCGTGCGCGTCGGCGGGCCCGAGGAGGCTGTACCGAGATGAGAGCTATCCGAACGGGGCTGACGGGCGTTGAACCGGACCGAACCAAGCTGAACCGGTCCGAAAGGTGCTGAACCGGCCCCGGACAGCGCTGAACCGCGTCAAACCGGGCTGGAAACTGCTGAACTGGGCTTGAAATCCACCGAACCGGTTCCCACGGCCGCTGAACCGGGCCCACAAATGCTGAACCAGTCCAAAACAGCCCTGAACTGGCCTTGGAACAGCTGAACCGGGGTCAAACAGGCTTGAACCGGGTCAAAACCCACTGAACCGGCCCTAAACCGGCCTCTGGATGGGTGAACCGGCCTCCGGAGCGTCGAACCGGCCTTGAACCGGCGGTCTGGACGTAAACCGCGGCCAAACCGGCTCTGGCGGGTCGAACCGGCGGGTGAGCGGGCCGGCTTGGACCGGACCGCCAGGCTGCGCTCGCTCGGCCGCGCGCGGGGCGGGCTGGCGCAGGTACGCGGCCGCCAACGGCGGTGCCGTGCGACCGCGCGACTAATCCCCCGGGGGGGGTCGTGGCATGCCGTTGGTTGCCCGCTCGAGAAGAGAGAGAGGGCGAGCGGCCGCGGGGCTCGTGGCGGCTCTCCGATGCCCCCGACGGCACGGTGGGAGGAAACCTGCGGGCGTCGTCGTCTTCGTGCGCGGCGGGTGCGGCGGCCACCGTGGCCGGGAACGGAGGAGATGGCCTCGGCAGCGGCAGCCGGAGACTCCGACGCCGTCGCCTGATCCTCCTCTTCTCTCCTCCTTCGTCGCCGTCAGCTAGGTTCGTCGGAATGGGGGAAGTTTGGGGTGTCTTTGACAGTTGACGGAAGCGGGGTTGGGACTCCGGGCTCGCGGCGGCTCAATAGAAGGGAAGGGGGTTGGGGAAGGCTCTGTGGGAGGGCAAAGGCCCTGTGGGAGGGGGGCTCGTGGGGTAGGGGAGCCGCACGGGGGGGGGGTTCGGTTTAAGGCGCGTGTATGCGTCGGAAGGTGAGGGGAAGGGGGCGGAAAAGGGAACCCGGGGGGGTCCGGCGAGCTTCCGGTGGGGGGGTATCGTAGGGGTCCGGGGAAGGTGAGGGGCTAGGGCGGGAGGTCCGGACGGACTGGGGTAGCATCAACGGGGATGTAGACGCAGGTCGGAAAACCGAACGGGATAGGGGAAGAGGGAACCGGACTTTGCTCCAGAGGTGAAGAGGAACACCGGGAAGAGGAGGAGAGAACCGGTAGCACCCAGAGATGGGGGAACGATGCCGACGTCAGAGGGGAGAGGGGGAAAACGGGAGGAGCTTCTTCCTTTCTTCAAACATCCATCTCTATCTCTCATTCACTAGGTTTGAGATCTTTAAATAGAGCTGGACATTACAAGAAGGACCTTTAAAAATCCTAAATACATATATGTCCTCTAAGGACTAAAATAAAAAGGACTCAAAGGACTCTAAATATTCAAATAAAATGCATAAAAATAAAATCCTAACACTACGAAATAAAAGAAATAACTATGTCGTTTCCTGAGGACCGGAAGACGCTATCTCCGAACAAACGGACGATCTGGTCTGTACTGGTCCCCATCAACAAGCCTATTTCACTATCATTGGTATCAAACTGAAGTAACAATTTACCAAAGTGTTGGCACCTAAAAATGTCATAACACCCAAAAATGACAAGTTTCGAACAAAATACGTGAAATAAAACCGAACAGACAAGTTGGATCTATTCTTCATTGCATTTGGGACTAGTAGGCCAAACAAGCCCAATAAGTCTTACTGGGCCTGACCGACTAGAGGTCAGCCCGATAACGATCAGACACCACCAATAAGTTCACCTGACTCAATATTGAACAATGACAGAGTCGAATCGACAATCCGACCCAAATTCGGAGGATTACGAGGAAAATACTGAAAGTCAATTTTTAGGTGGCCTTATCGGAGGCATATTGGGCCCAAAAGACAAAACAAATAGCTCCATTGAACTGTACGATCGAGGGCTTCACAATGGTACCCCAAATGTTGGAATCCAATTTCGGTTGGACTTGGACCCCAAACGGTAAAATAGTGTCTTTCACCCTTGTTAGGTTTGGACAATTCGAGGTAGTTCCGATAACATATTGGCACATCATTAGTCTGCCTAACTCCAACCTGAGCAGTATTGAAGTCGGATCGGAAATCCGATCCATATTTGGAAAGTTATGGAGAAAACACTGAAAGTTAATTTTCAGGTGGCCTTATCGGGGGCATATTGGACCCAAAAGATAAAACAAGTGAGTCCATAGGACTGTACTAGTCGAGACCTTTGCAATGGTACCCCAATTGTCAGAATCCGATTTCAGATGGACCCCAAACAGTAAAATGACCTCTTTCACCGTTGATGGGTTCGGTCAATTCGGGGCAGGTCCGGTAACATGTTGGTGCATCATTGGGTCCGCCTAACTCCATATAGAGTAACATTGAAGTCGAATCAGAAATCTGACTCATATCCAAAAAGATATGGGCAAAATAGTGAAAGCGAACTTTTGGGCAATTTTTGCGTGGCTTAATGGGCCCAAATGACCAAGTCAGTGGGCCCACGGTGTTGTCTCAGTTGAGAGCTCCGTAACAATATCTTGAATGTCAAAATCCGACTCCGGACGGAAAAATGACCGTTTTGCCTCTATTGAGCCCGGACAAATCCAAGCAGGCCTATTAATAACCGACGCCGCCAGAATGTCCGCCCAACATCCAGAAGAGTAATATTGGAGTCGGATCATCAATCCGATTTGTATCCGAGAAGTTATAGACAAATTTCAAAAAAAATTGCGAAGTTCGCACATATCCCGAGACAGGGGCAAATCTGTCCAAACAGTCCCTGGGCAAGTTATTTTGAATGAAGACCAAAATTTCGGTGCATATTTATTTAATTACATTTTATATGTAATTTTCGGAATTTTTGAAGGCCAAGATCGTACCGATCGAAAATTCCATCAAATCAATAATCTTTGGACAATTGGAGGGGCCTCGGTCGTAGATTCGATGGTACACAAGATCAACGGCTATCAAGACATCTTTTGGATTATTTTGGTTAATTTTGGAGTTAATTTAATTAATTTCACCGGAAATTAATAGTAACCGTCGGATCGAAGTCGTCTTGATTGAAATAAGGTCAAGCTTGACCTAAATTAGGCCAGCCGCCACTCTCTTCCTCTCTCTTGCTAGCGCCAACTCCCTTCCCTAATCGATTCCTAGGATTTAGAAGGAGATTGAGAAAGATTTAAAAATCTCCCCACGGCTGCCAACAGATGGCATGGGCATTGAGAGAAGAGGCAAGTTACCCACCTACGCGGCTAAAGGAGGCAGCATATCACAAAAAGAAAGAGAAAATCAATCAAAGGCCAGCGGGGGCAAGGGATTCGGGGGACCGGGGGGGCATCATCTCCTTCGTCTGCTCCTCCCAAAAAGAAAGACTCCTCCACCTCCCCATCCGGGATCTCCCTACGTGGCGACAGAAGCAGCGGCATCAGCCCACACCAGCACCCAACAGGGAGTCTCCAGCAAAGGCCACCAATAGGAGCAGCGGCCATCTCTGCCACCCACGCCAGCAGTCCACGCCAACCACCGGAGGAGGAAGAAGAGAAGGGAAGGGGGCCAGGCTGCTAGCCCATCGATGCAGCCTTGAAGCCCACGTTCTGCTGTGGTCTTCAACATCAACAGGGGGGGGGGGAAAGAAGGCTGTGAACAGGTCTTCACGCCAATAGGAGGAAGGGAACACAAAGGTGCCGTGAGTCTTCAACGCCAACAGAAAAAAAGAAAAGGAAAAACAAAAGAGAGAGGTAAGGTTGGTTCTCAGCTTTGTAACCCTTCAAGTCTCCTTCCTTCCCCTCTCTTTTCTCATCTCCATTCTCTCCATTGGCCTACCCTTTAACCCACTGAACAGCTCCCTATCAGGGTCCCTTCTCAGTCTAGCTACTACAGACCCCTTTGGCCAGCCACATGCTACCCTATTCGGTCACCTCAACAGCCCCTTCGGCCCCCCCTTGCTTGGCCTATCTGAGTAGTCCAAAATGTCTCCTGTGCAGCCCCTGTTCAGACTCCCGAACGGATCCCGAACCAGTCCCCGAAGCTGTCCCGTTCGGTCCCTTTTCTGTGCTCCTATTCAGTTCCCCAAACAGACCCCTAAAATAGCCCTGTTCAGCCCCCCTGTCCTGTCCCCTGCTAAGCCCCTTTAAGAGGTCTGGTTGCAGTCATTTAAGCCACTGCCGGTTCTCTTCGAGGAAACGGACACCTTGAACCCCCGGCCGGACATCAAAGTCCTGGCCGACAGTCCCTTAAAGCCGATATATATATGAGCCCATTCAGTCTACACATGCTCCTCCAAACAGTGCCTACAGTGTTTTCCAAATAAATCGGTTACCCTCTTTGATGTGTGAGAGTAAGGGTGATAGCCTGGGCCTCTTGGAATCTGCCGGACGGGCCAAGAGTTAAGCTGGGTGGCCCTAATTTTCACTCATCAAATGTCCCCACAGCAGCCCTGAAACTGGCTCCTAAACCAGTCCAATTCAGCCCATTTTAGCCCGGCATAACACCCCAAAACAGGTGCTGGACCGGTCCCAAAACAGATCCTGGACCGATGTCAAAACAGGTGCCGGTCCGGTGCAAAAGCAGCAGCTGGCTCGGTGCAAGACAGGTGCCGGTCCAACCCCAAAACAGGTGCTGAATTGGGATCGAAACAGGTGCCCAATCGGTGTCAAACAGGCGCTGGTTCGGTTGAAAGAAAAAACAAACAGGCCCCCCGTACGGTTCAAAGCAGGCTGCCAGGGCCCAAGGAGGTGAAAATGGGCCACCCAGGCCCACATGGTGCAAAACCGCCAGGGTCCGATATGCTGAAAATGGGCTAATCGGGCCATGAAGACATGAAGCGGGCCTTATTGGGCCATGAGACTTGAAGCCGGCCTTATTGGGCCTTTGAACAAAACAAAATTTAAATAAAAATTTGAAATGCAAAAAGCAAAATTAAATAAGGGGTTAGTCCACAACTGGACGCTCCACATTGGGCGGCTAGTCCGGACCAACTTCCGGTATGTCGACCCGGGCGTAGGCATGGGACACGCTCCCAGTGCAGACGGATCCTTCCCCCAACGTGGCTAGTCGAAAGGCTTGACATGTCGGAGGGTAAAAATCTATTTGAATGAGAATGGGTCGGCATGCTGTCGTAATGACGAATTCATCTCTCGATCTTATGAAAAATTATCCCGGGGGAAGAGAGATGAATATTTTCATATTCCACTTTGTACTCCGATGAGGATCGACATAATGTACACCAACATGAAATGAAATCAATACAAAGTTCAAGTGTCAATGTGGGACTGTTTGCAAACCGGGCACCGATGCTAACCCGACGAACCGAATAAGATGCGGACCGAACATAAATAAAGAGATAAAACAAATCTAAAAATGAACTAAATGAAATCTGAAAATACCTTAAAACAGGTCATTATCTTAAAAGTGAAAGAAAAATCAGATTTTTAATAATCTGGAAATTTCAATTAAAAACATTTAATTTAATTGAAACCCACTTCTTAATCAATTAAAAATTAAATAATTCAAAAATCAAACAAATCACATCAAAAATACTTTAAAACACTAAAAATCAGTCATAAAACCAAAAAAAAACAGAAAATTAACAATCTGAAATTTAAAAGTGATCAAATCAAATCAAAACTTCAAAACACCTAAAACACACCAAACATATTCAAATCGACACCAAAATATCAACCGACATAAGAAAAATAACAAAAATATCTTAATTCATATGATGATCAAACTAAATAAGTCAAATTACTTAAAATATAAAAAATTCATCAAATTCCAAACTCAAACAAAAAAATAATTTCAACCAATTAAAATAAAAGCAACCGAAACCAATTCAAACCGAAATAAAAAAATCAAACAATTCAAAAATGAACAAAAAATCAAATATGAAAAATCACAATTCAAATCAAATAAAACCAACCTCAAATTAAATCAAAAAAATCAATTCCAAAACAAATAAAATCAACATCCAACAAATTTAAGACAACTTGTTCGCATCTTATCAAGTCCGAAAGGCTAGGCCCTTATGAGTTCTCTTTTGTTATGTGGATGTGCATATTCTCTCAAACTAGTTTGCTATGGCAGATAATAAAGGGCATTCGAGTAGTTGCTCAATATAAGTTAACGTCGGATATTCGCACCATCTGACGAAGAGAGGTCAAAATTAAATTTTCATAGAACCCGAATCTCGATTCTAATACTTTTAAATGTATCGTTGGATTATTTAATACATTTATAGGCTATCACCTATTTTCCTAAGTAATCTAAAGAAGATACGAAAGTTTTCTTCAAAACTCCGAAAAACGAGGTTCTCACACAAAGCAATTGAAGAGGTTTTTATCATGCGTTAAAGATAAAACTGTAGTTTATCTTGTGGCAAAGTTAATCGGCTAAATGGCTGACAGAGTCTAGGCACATTTGTCTGAAATTATATTTGATGCTTCGGATGAAGATGTAAACAAAGTTTCAATCAAGTAATTATCTCAAAAGCTGCTTCCCAAATCAACACACTCAATCACACTGGAATAGATAAATGAAATCTTATGCCCTATTTGGTTAGAGTATCAAAAAAGATAATATATCAATATTGATATTATTTCTAGAAGATAGAATATCAATATCAAAATTGAGAGTACTAAATCTCTTTAGGTGTTTGGTAACACTATATCAATATTAAAATTGAAATTAGGCATTTGGCAAGAGTGTAATTATAATTTGTATTATTACTCATTTTGAAAAATAAAGATAATTGCATACAAACATGGTGCATTTAAATAAAGATAAAATTAATTTAAAATAAAATAAAATTTCATTCTACATCAAAATAGATATGAATCTACATATGATGTCAATGTCTATCCGAACCCTAGATTTGAAGATATTAAGTTTCTGAAAATATAGATAAGGGGAAACCACATTTGGAAAATATTTGATGTTCAATCATATCAAGAATGTGTGTAGATCCAATCATTTCATGCCTAATTATAAGTAGAAACATTACAAAAAAATATATTACATAATTTATTCCTAGTCACCAGGAGGCCTGAATGTGGACATAAGACAGGTAAAGTAGAGGGCAGAGGTAAAGATGGTAAGTAGTGGGCTTGCTTCCTTTGGTAAACTGTTAGGAAGAACTTTGTGAGATCATCCATGGAGGTCACTCCACCATCACAACCAAACAACACAATGAATGGGAGCCGTCATTTATATTCATCTCTGGTGGCGATCTTTCAATTTCATCAATAGAATTGATAGAAGTAGAGAAAGCTCCGAAGGCCATATATAGATCCCAAAGCCAGAAGCCAGAAGGAATCATAAGAAATTAGTAATTGTATATTAGGGGTGGGCACAAAACGGTTCAAACTGAGAAACTAAACCAAACCAGCCCATTCGGTTCGGTTTGGACCCTTTTCGGTTTGTGGTTCGGTTTGAAAATTCTCAAAACTGATTTAAACCAAACCAAACCATTTAAACCGATTTAATCAAAAAATTAAAAGAATTTATTATAGTATTAATAAAAATGATATTTTTATAAGTTTTATAATAAAATAATATTTATTTTAATTATTTTTAACTTAAAAATTATTACATATATGTAAAAAATAAATAATTTAAATATTTTTATACATTTTCGGTTTAAACCGAACCAAACCGAATTGAAATCGGTTTGGTTCGGTTCGGTTTGAGAGGTTGATTCAGTTCGGTTTGGTTTGGAAAAAAATGATCCAAACCGGACCAAACCGAACCGTGCCCACCCCTAATTGATATTCAAAAAGGCACCAAGAGACTCAGACGGCTGTGTATATAAGCTTCCTGGAAGGTGGAAAGGGGGAGGGGGAATGTACTAGAGACCCTAAGATTGTATCCAAAAAGTGATCCACCAAGGAAGCCAACGAGACAGGTCAAGACGTAGTAGCCCATGATCCTCCCAGATGGATACAAATAGATCGCAGCTGCTCCACTGTGTAGGAGGAAGAAAAGGGGTCTTCCTCACCTTTATGGCTCCTTTACCTTCAAGAGCAAAGAAGATGATAGCACACTGAGGGCATCTTCCAAAGATTGAAGATGAGATTTCCTTTACCCAACTTTTGGCTACTATCTGGTGAGAGAATCATCTCTTTTGAAGGGAGCTTCAGCTGTTAGAAGGAGCCTCCCGACAGAAGCAGACCTCCGCTATTACAAAGGATCTTCCAACGGGAAAGAAGCTTCAATTGCTAAGCTGATGGGAGAGGAGCTCTGGTGAGGGGATCTTTTCCAAAGAGAGCAAAGCTTTGGCTAGGACATGTCCATATGGACCATTGCCAAATCAAAGAAGTGTGGAAGAGAGCTCTATCAAACTTAATACAGGTTGAGATGTATAACGATGTCCAGATGATTGTGTACTGTTAATTTTAAAATTAATACTGATATCCAAACATGGTTTTGCACCTTTATTGACATCAATATCAAATGTTCTATTGATATTAAGCCCTAATAGCATAACCAAACAATGCATTAAGGGTGAAAAAAAAGGTGCAAACACCAAACAGTCATGGAATTTAAAAGAACCAAGAATAAAATGAGTTGTGAACATCATTCCCCAAGTAACAACTTGATTTTGAAAGAACATTTTCAAGCAAGGAAGCCCTATGACACATGATCAGCCTGAGATGGGTAGCAGCACCCAGGAGTGGGGTGCCCAAGGAGGGAGAAGAGAGGACGACTGTTGTGTTCCAAAGCACAGAACATTCAGCACATCAAGGCTTTGTGCACAAGAGAATGTGGTGAAAGAGGTAGGGCAATGGACCATAGAGAGAAAGAGGGAAACATGCATGTTGGTCCACCCAATGAGTATGTGGCAGGGGGGAGGGACTCCCTCTCATAAGGTGATGCAATAGATGAGCTTCTCTCTTCAATTTTCAAATTTAGTGCCTTCAAATGAGAAGATTTCCAGGATGTATATATCCATCTGACTTTATAACAATATCTCCCTCCAAAAATATTACAACCAACTAATAAGATAAAACTCCATCCAAAACTCAAACTTAAAATATTGAATTACCTGAGTATACCCAAACACTCTACTGAGCAAAAGTAAAAAGGACTAGATAAATCTCTCTTAAATAAAAGGACTTTTTGACATATGAAAACTAGCAAAAGGTGAGTCAACTAATATTCACTAGACATGATCACATGTGACCTGCAAACAGTGTCAATCTTTCTATCTCACAAAGAGCTGATCCAAGTCAAGTAAGCTCGTCAATTCAAAATGATATTAATATCAACTGTTCCTTAGTGGGAAGACTCAGCCATATCAAGAAAGGATTCAAGTGAATCTTGTTGCACTCCAGTCTGTAGTAGATCCAAGTCGAGACACTTGCAACTTTTCGCGTGGTATCCACATATTGTCAAAAGGTGGCATCCCACACCAGTATGTAACGTAACGCTGATATTCTCCTTCATGCGTCAAGATATCTTATTCAACTAAAATACAATCGATCTACTTGTGCCATTTAAAAGATATGATTGTTAGATGCTCAGGCTCAGGTTCATCTCAAGAGAGAAGATGGACGAGTCACTAAAGATAGCTACAAGTTCATATATGGCAGTAGAACAAAAATATTGAAAGCATAGCTAATTCCCTAATTTGGTGGAAGGTCAACCACATAAACACTCGATCCAACCCATTTGAAAATCTGTAACAGATCAACATGATGAGTTTGGAGTTTCTTAATGGCATTATAACCACTCTGGATGAATATGTACCGTGACATGATCATTTTGTGCACTTGGAGTCGCATTTGTAAATCAGCACGTTATTCATATGATTGATTACTATAATGTGCATATTAATTCGCTAATTCAAGCTCCTAACATAATGTGCAAACAGCTTAGTAAACTCTGACACCTACAAATATGGTGACAATAGAAGGAAATCATATGGATTGTTTCATATTGTACCCATGCTTAACTTGAGAAGTACTCATACCAATTGATGCGAGACGAGGCGGGACAGACCGGCGATGTGGCGCTGTAGCGGACCGTGGAGGAGCTCAAAAGACCTAAGAATGCAGTAAACGAGCAAAACCGGACTTAAACCGGTCAAAATGGGCCCAAAATATGTCGAACCGTGCCCGAAACCCTCAAAACGGGCTTGAACCGGCCCCAAAAGTTGCTGAACCGGCCTGAACCGGCCCAAAATGGCCTGAAGCGGCCGGTTTAGGGCTTGAATCGGCTTCTGGACCATTGAACCGGCCCTGAACCGGGCCCAGAACCGAGTCTGGGAGGTTGGCCCGGTCCTGTTGAACCGACCGGGCGGGTGGGCGGACCAGCAGGGCGAACCGGCGCCCCGGCCGGCCGGGCGGAGGCGAACCAGTGGCCATCGACCCGGCTTGGGCCGGTCACGCGGCCACGCCAACTTAAGGGGGGGGCTCGAGGCCCCGTGCGGTTGGCCGTGGGGAGAGGAGACGCGGCCCGCGCGCGGAGGCACCACGTACCCCGTCGGGGTCTCGACCGCGAGCGGGCGCTCGCGAGGGGCTTCGGCGCGCGGCCGCGGCTTCGATCGCGGGGACCGGAGGCGAAGGCGGGCGCACCCGGCGGAGGCCGCCGTCGCCGGAGGGGAAGGGGGGAGCCGATGGGGCTCCATCGCCGCCATCGACACCGGCAGCACGGGGGGCCGTCTTTGAGCGTAAGGGGTTCGCGCGGTCTCGTCCGCGGCGGCCGCGGCGGGCGGAAGAGGTAGGCGCCGGAAGCGGCGCCGGGCGTCGTCTTCGCCGCCGCCGGAGGGGACGGGGACCTCCAACGGCACTGTTGGCGCCGCCTTCATCTTCCTCTAGTCTCCTTAGGACGCCGGAGTGGAAAGAGCCGCACCGGAGCCCTAGCGAGGCTGCGCGCACCGACGGGGCTGCGGACGCGGGGCTTCTTCTTCCTCCTTTCTTCTCCGTCTGACAGGGGTCCGAGGGAGGGCTTCTAGCATCGGGATGGTGGGGTGGAGGTACTGGGGATCGCCGGAGGTGGGATGGGATGGACGGATTGGAGACAGTCGACGTCGTCGGAGGTGTCGAAACGGACGGAAACGGAGGTGAACGGAGTCGGTAAGGGTCGAACTCGAACCTGTGAAGGGGGAAGGGGCAAGAATAGCTCGGAGGCCGCTAGACGGAGGAGGGGGATGAAGGCACCCATGCCGGAGGGTCGCGAAGGAGACCGGTCCTCACCGGAGGTGGAGTCGGAAGACCTCCATCGTGGAGGGGGTGAAGGGGAAGGGGCAGCGCCCCAGCACAAGGGGCAGCCCCCTAGGGTTCCAAAAATTCAACTAAACTATCTCTCGTTCATTCAACAATGTGCCCTCTTAAATAAAGGAGCCTATTACAAATAAGACACCCTAAATGACTATTTACATACATGTCCTCGTAAGGACCCAAATTAAAGGAAAAGACTAAAACAAACTTCAAATATTTACAATGAAGTCCATAAGGACGTAAACGTAAATAAACCCCAAAAAGGACCGGACCAGGTCCCCATCATTCTCTACCAGGAGAAAACTCGTCCTCAAGTTTTGACGTCTTCAAATGTTGCCGTCACGTTCCACCAAGCGCCGCACTTCATTGGAAGCATCCCAAGAGTCGGCTCATGAGAATGGGCCAATCCCAGGCTCTGATACCATTTGATGCGGGACGAGGCGGGACGGACCGGCGATGTGGCGCTGCAGCGGACCGTGGAGGAGCTCAAAAGACCTAAGAAATGCAGTAAATAAGCAAAACCGGACTTAAACCGGTCAAAACGGGCCGAAAATATGTCGAACCGTGCCCGAAACCCTCAAAACGGGCCTGAACCGGCCCCAAAATGGTTTGAACCGGCCTGAACCGGCCCCAAACAGCCTGAACCGGCTGGTTTAAGGCCTGAACCGGCCTCTGGAGGGTCAAACTGGGCCGAACCGGCCCTGAACCGGCCTAAACCGGGCCCAGAACCGGGTTTGGGGACGAACCGGTGCCGGTTCCAGCGAAAGGCGGGCCGGCCGGGCGAGCGGGGCAAATTGGTGCCCGGTTCGCCCGCAACTTAAGCGGACTGGGGGGTCGTGGCCGCGCGCGGTTGGCCGGGGGGAGAGGAGATGTGGCCGGCGCTTTTGGTGCCGCGTACCCCCACGGGGCGTTGTCGACCGCGAGCGCCCGCTCGTGAGGGCTCCCAGGGGTTGCGGCCGCGGCTTCGACTGCGGGGACCGGAGGCGGAGGCAGGCGCAGCCAGCGGAGGCCGCCGTCGCCGGGAGGGAAGCGGGGGAGCCGGTGGGGCTCCATCGCCGCCGTCGACGCCGGCAGCACAGGGGGAGAGGGCCGACCTCGAGCACGGGGGTTCGCGCGGAGTCGTTCGCGGCGGCCGCGGCGGGCGGAAGAGGCAGGCGCCGGGCGTCGCCTTTGCCGCTGCCGGAGGAGGAGGGGGCCTCCGACGGAGCCGTCAGCACCGTCTTCGTCTTCCTCTAGCCTCCTGAGGACACCAGAGTGGAGGGAAGCCGCACCGGAGCCCTAGCGGGGTTGTGCGCACAGACGTGACCGTGGACGCGTATCCTCATCTTCCTTCTTCTCCGTCTGACAGGAGCCCAAATGGGAGCAACGAGGTGGATGGAGGTACTCCGAGGATTGCCGGGGAGGGGGGTGGACGAAGGGGTGGTGATCGACGCCGTCGGAGGTGTCGAAACGGACGGAGACGAGGGTGAACGGTGTCGATAGGGCTGTAAAACGAACCGGTGAAGGGGGAAGGGGCAAGAATGGCTCGGAGGCCGCTGGACGGAGGAGAAGGAGAAGGCACCCACGCCGGAGGGTTGCGAAGAGACCGGTCTGCACCGGAAGTGGAGCTGGACGACCTCCATCGTGGAGGGGGTGAAGAGGAAGGGGCAGCCCCTAGGGTTCCAAAAATTGAACAATAACTCTCTCTCTTCATTTCAACACCTCCGACGGGGCTGCGGACGCGGGGCTTCTTCTTCCTCCTTTCCTCTCCGTCTGACAGGGGTCTGAGGGAGGGCTTCTAGCATCGGGATGGTGGGGTGGAGGTACTCTGGGGATCGCCGGAGGTGGGATGGACGGATTGGAGACAGTCGACGTCGTCGGAGGTGTCGAAACGGACGGAAACGGAGGTGAACGGAGTCGGTAAGGGTCGAACACGAACCTGTGAAGGGGGAAGGGGCAAGAATAGCTCGGAGGCCGCTAAACGGAGGAGGGGGATGAAGGCACCCATGCCGGAGGGTCGCGAAGGAGACCGGTCCTCACCGGAGGTGGAGTCGGAAGACCTCCATCATGGAGGGGGTGAAGGGGAAGGGGCAGCGCCCCAGCACAAGGGGCAGCCCCCTAGGGTTCCAAAAATTCAACTAAACTATCTCTCGTTCATTCAACAATGTGCCCTCTTAAATAGAGAAGCCTATTACAAATAAGACACCCTAAATGACTATTTACATACATGTCCTCGTAAGGACCCAAATTAAAGGAAAATACTAAAACAAACTTCAAATATTTACAATGAAGTCCATAAGGACGTAAACGTAAATAAACCCCAAAAAGGACCGGACCGGGTCCCCATCACCAATGCTCCCATTTGCTGAACTGATGTATACAAACTCAACACAATGAAGGTTCTAATCTTTGTTCCAAGTGTATACCAAGGCCAGAGATGTCATAGACTCCTATTTACAACCTCAATTTGATTATTTGTTTATAGGTTAAAGACAATGAAGAACTTAAGTTTGATTCCCATCATGTATCAAAGGTTCTAATATGGAAGTCCCAAGTCTTTGACAAGATGGTTTTGGGAAGGCCATATAATTGAACCTCATCAAAATAGATCCTAGCAATTTTATATGTATTTGATGCCTTTGGGCATGGGAAGAAATAAGTATCCTAGAGAACCTATCAACAATCGCAAGAACAAGATATGCTCCCTCGACATTCTAGGATGTCCAAACATAAAATCAATGCTTGCATCCTCTCAAGAGCAGATAGGTATCGGAAGAGGAGTCTAAAGTTCAATATTTTGTTTCATTTGTTTGCTAAGGCACATACACAGCGTAGAATCACAATGAAGCCTACAAGTCTTTTAAGACCAAGCCAATAAAATAGGGCTTCCACAGTCTATATGGTCTTGTTTGTCCCAAACTGTCCAGCAAAATCTCTTACATGCAATTCCACATAAATACAATCTCTGACAAATGAATATGGCAGACATAGGTGATCAACTTCAAAGTGGCATTCATCCTGTAAAATATAATCAGTATACACCATAAGTACAGTATCTAAGTGTGGTCAAAATATTTCCAAAGTCAAGACAACTCTCATATGCTTCTCAAATCCTCCCAAATTCAATCCCCTCAACCCTAACCAAAGCAAGGAGAGTGATCCTCTCATCTAGCGCAGTGCAACTCTATTCTCCACCCTAGAGACGTGTTCCTGCACGAGTATATACTAGTAAATCCTCAACTTACTTGCCATACCTAGGTTTAACTTCTTTGAGAGTTAAAAAAACACAATGTTTTACGATTGGTGGTAAAAAGCAAACTCTGTACAAAGAAGGTAATGTCTTCGGTACCTAAGAAGCAAAGAACTTGGATAGTAACATAGAATTCTAAGTCAAGGGCTATGTTATCCAGATAGCAAGGTGCTGCCTCGCCTCAGGCACTTGAGGTAGATGCCTAAAGCATTTGACAGAAAATATATTTTTAATATATATTTATGTATTATTATTGTATATACACACAAGATACTAAGAACATCATGATTCTATAAATAAAATATAAAATGATAAAAATATAAAATTACAACTAACTTAAAAAAGTGACAACAATAAACAATCAATTTAAAACAAAATAGATCGACAAAAATTTAAAATTGGAAACTATATGATGCGGGACGGGACCGGGGTCCCATTTTCTCTAAATTTTCAAGAAATAACCAACAGTATAACCAGCATGTAGAAAGACCAGACAGGAACCAACTACTTGATATATGTTTCAAACAGATAAACCCGCAGTTAATAAACACCAGACAGCAAAACAATACCAACAACAGTGCAAAAATACCATGAACCCAGCAGTTTAATGAACTCAAACTGCTCGATATGTTGACATCCAAGAGATGATGCAGTTCAACAAATAAGGCAACCCCAGTAGCAATCAGGAAATATATCTCAGTTATTTGATGTGCTCACTAGCAAGGCTCAGAAAAATATCATCACAGCCATAAGAGTATCAGAGAAACCAATGACTATCGTCATGTATATATCAGGAGTCCTCCCAATTAACAATACCGGCAACTATTTAAAGCTACCAGGGCACCGTTTACCTGGTTTCATCATCATCTTCCCCATTATAAAATATAGGCAGAACCAAGGAGATCTGCCATTGCTGTAGCTCCAACTATTATGGAGAAACTAAAACCAGATCAATATCGTAAACAGGGAACTGATAGGTCACGAACTCAAACAAGCAGATCAGACTATGACTGCAATGTTGACTGGAGCGAGGACCAGTCTCAATACCACAATACCATCAATCAGAATCAGCCATAGATCGCAATAGCAGATCAGGGAAAACAGTACAGCAATTGAGCATAGGCAGTGATGAAGCAGAATCGATCCAGCTCATCCAGGAGGCAACACTTAGCAAAACATAACTCAAAGGAACCACGGATCTCAAAAGAACAATCGAACTGGATCTGGAGGGAACCAGTCCGCAGGCAATGGAGCATCAGTACTATTCCACGGGATAGAATCAATCACGATCTTCAGGTTGTTAGGCTGCAAATCTTTCTCTGAAGGAGGAAGCAATACCTCATCGGAAGTTCAAAAATCCAGCATAGACACCCTCAATTCATATATTGAGCTTCCATGAAAATCGAACCGAGATATACTAGGGTCATACGAAGGAGGGAGATCTGAGATCTCGTCGTCATCAGCTTCACGCCTTGGATTAGGCCTTACTAACCAGGGACCAACTCCGGGAGGACTAATGCGGAGCACCGATAGCAGCAACAGTGAGTCACAGAGCTTCAGGAGCTCCAGCAGCACGATCGGGATGGGAGGATGAACCAAACGAGTGAAGGAAGAACCCGTACAGGAGCTCGCCGGGAAACAACTTCCATAAGAGAGGGATCGAGCTGATCCAAGGGAGAAAACTGCAGTCGAGTGATGGAACACCACCATAGGAGCTCGCCGGAATCGGTTAGAGAATGCTCAATCACCAGTCGGACTGAAAAAGAACCGCTAGAGGAGGACGAGAAGAGGAAATCTCTTCACGGGCGCTCATCAAAATCACCACGGGAGGAGGAGATCGGAGAAGAAGAAGCTACGCTAGGGTTATGCCATCGTCGGAGGAAAAGAGGAGAAGCCGCGCCGAATCGCCATCGGAGAGAGATAATAAAACCCGAAGGGAATAAGTTGCTCGGGGGAAAGGGCGAGAGAGAGGGGTAAACTAGGAAACTAAACAGTAACCGGGCATCATTTCAATGTGTATTCATCATCATGTCTATATCAACGTATACATGGGTCCCTATTTATAAGGTTAAAATTCAGAAAAAGGCTATACATGGTTAAAAAATTGGAAAATGCTCAAACAAGTCAACTAAAAATCCTAAAAAAACAAGAAATTGCCTAAATTGACCCATTATTGATCTAAAAATCAAAATTTACAAGAAATTTGAAAATCAATAATCGGTTCTTGTGTCCCGATTCGGTTCCCATCATTATAGCAACTTAATAACATGAATTTTGAATAACTTAGGGGAAGATACATTCAAAATCAAAAGTAGAGATTAGAGCTCAAGATTGGGTGGGGTAGGACCAAGGAAGGGGTCAGGGTTCTCGAAACAAGGTGGAAGAGAACCAAATGGGAGGGAGCGGGTGCTCAAGGGAGTGGAGGGAAATGGGAGACTCGGGATAGGGTGGAAGGCTAAACCAGGCAGGCAGACTCTAGAGAGTGGAGAAGGGCCAAGGAAGTGTAACACCAATACATCAACCAACAACATGCAGGGGATCAGAGCAGAGCATGACACAAGTGGAAAAGAGTGGAGGACGAAAGTAGAACCTTAGAGGAGCACTACAAGAATAGGGGTAGAGCAGAACAGAAATGGAGACAGGAGGCAATATACGGTGACCCTCTGAGCATGTAAGTCACGAATCTAATTTGAACTGGATCCAGGACCAGGCTCAGGTCCACATCTTGCACTTGTGAGGCACTTGGGCGAACACCTCACCTAAGATGGCTGCCTAAGTGGCTGAAGCAACCAAGGTGATTGCCTCAGGTGACTTAGGTCAAGTTGAGGTACTAAGCCAACACCTCAACTCACTTTGCCGCTCATCTTTGATGACTTAAGTCATAGGTAGAGTATCTAAGTTTAACATACAACTTTTTGCTAAGAGAGCTATTGGATAATCATCTTGATTCAATACTCACCTAGAGTTAAAGCATAAAACATTGCATTAAATATTTTAGAAACGTCAGGTAGCTTAAGAATGGGAGATTAGGTCCTTCTTTTCTTAATCAACCAATGGTGCTATGAAGGTGCTGAAGCCCTTGATGAACTAGGGATAAAAAGTTGCTAACCCAAGATCTATGTTATCCGAAGCGTGAGGCGCCTGAGGCGAGGGACCCAGCGCCTCGCCTCAGGCACCTAAGGCGGGCGCCTCAGGCGCCTGAGGCATTTTGAATATTTTAATAAAAATTATTTAAATAATGATATATGTGATATTAAATAATTGAAAAAATACATAAAAACAGGTGCAGGCCGAAGGTAGCTTCCGGCGTCAGGGGTGGAGGCCGGAGGTAGCTTCCGGCGGCGGCTGCAGGTGCAACTGCAGCTGGCGGAGGCGGCGGCGGCCGCAGGTGGCGAAGGCGGCGGCAGCAGCTTCCAACGGCGGCGGCTGGGGCTTCTGACGGCAGCGGAAGCAGCGGCGGCGGCGGCTGGGGCTTCCGACGGCGGCTCTGCAGCTGGCGGCGGCGGAGGCTTTTGGCAGCGGCGGTGGAGGCTTTTGGCAGCGGCGACAGCAATGGCGGAGCCTTCCCAAAGCGGCGGCGGCGGCGGCGGCGGCGGTGGTGGCAGCTGCAGGCGGCGGCTTTGTCCGGAGGCAGGAGCAGCGTTGGGGGCGAGAGCCTGGGCATACGAGGGTTCAGAAGGGAGGGAGAGAGAGAATCGGGGTGTTTAAGTTACCCGGATCCGGTCTTACCGGACCGTAGGGGGGAGGCGGGCGAGGCGCATAGGGCGCCTGAGGCGCGCGATGCGGCGGGTGAGGCGCCGGAGGCGCTCGCCTCAGGCGAAAAACGGCAAAGCGAGGTGGTTTTCAACCGCCTCGCTTCGCCTCACCACCTAGGTGGGTGAGGCGACCGCCTCTAATAACATAGCCCAAGATGGCTTCTAAAATCATATATAGGCTATTTGGTTATGTCAATTAACAGCTTTGACTTTCTAAAGAATAGATTAATAACCCTTGTATAGTCATAGGAGCACAAATTCTAGAAAAGTGGCCCTATCAATTAAGAAAGAACAATTCTTAAGATTGCGACAAACAAACTTTCTATTCCAAAGGTCTCGCATATTTGACAAATGTGATCTTTATGATTTATTGTTGCTATAAGAGCATATCATCAAAGTATATGACTAAACATTTGACAATGAAAGATCTATGTTTTACCTTGTAAGCTCCCAACTTTTGTTGGACTAAGTAGGTAGGCAGGTAAGTTCAGTTGTGCTGACTTTGAGATTAAGTCAGTGACATATTGGGCATCTCTTGCAGATGATAGGGCATCAAGAAGGTCCTTTAGGAGTGAAGTGCCTTCCCCATATTGTTCCCGTGGAATTGTGGAAACCTCAAAGTTTGAAAAAAATAAATGAAAATTTTCTTTTTGAGAATGCACATCTTTTTTATGACAAGGATTATGTTTGCCACCCATTATAATAATGGACGACTTCAATAAATTTTAATTGGTACAATTTGTCAATCTCTTCTTTCATTTTCAATGCTATATTTAAATAGAATGTCCTCAATTTTTGTTTAGTCAGGATAATTTTAGATTTTAGAGTTAATCTATGCTCCACTAATAAATTATCTAAACCCAACATATTTTCTTATATCCAAGCGAATGTATCTTTGTATTTCGGTAATCCTTTCATTAGATTTTGTTCTTCTGAAGAGGTGATGTTGGTACTTATGAGAATATACTTGGGGATCTTTTGGTGTCCTAAATTAAGTTCTTTAGACAGCTCATCTATTGTGACTAATAGTTCATCAAATATTTTCAATATGAAAATATAAACATCAACTAAATCCTCATCTTCATCCTCAAATTCAAGAATCTTTTCTAACACAATCTCATAAATTCTCAAATTTTGATCAATGTTATTATCATATTCATATTGAATTTCGTTTAGATGAGTAGAATTTCATGCTTCCGTGAGCTAGTTGACGCAGATAAGCTAAGCAACTCTTTTACATCTGAGTTTTGTTCTATTCTTATTTAAAACTAAACCTAAAGAAGAAGGAAGTTGGAAGTAAGAAGTAGATGCAAAAAAGGCATAATTTATTAAAGAAAATGAAAGACAAAATAGATCAATCAAGGATATAATTGCTCTTTGAGCCATAATACCCTTTAGGATAAGTAGAGACGTCTTCTCAATTAAAACTCGAAATATGAGGAGAACGTTTTTTGTTTGAAAGAACTAAACAAAAAGATGGAATGTGCACCAGGCACCCAATTAGATACAAGGTGGGCCATGAGGGCCCAATTGGAGGATATTGAAAGAACGGCAAAGGCCTCAAGCAAAGTTTGATAAAGTGGGTCCGATGATAAGTGAGATAGGGGATGTGTTGGTAGACCCGATGATCATAGAAGGGAGCAGGTTTGTAGACCTGAACATAGTAGGGGAAAATGGGTTCACAGACCCGACAAGAAAAGATGGACTCGTGGACCCGAAAGTAGCTAATGGGCTTGTGAGCATGATAGTAATTGATAGGCTTGTAGGTCCAATATCAGCAGGAATAATTTATGAGCCTGATAGCAAAAGGAGATGGGCTTACTAGCCTAATAGAGGTTGAAGGGCATGGGCTCATAGGCTTGATAATAGTAGGTAGGCTTGCAGACCCATTAGTAAGAGATGGGGTCATAGACTCAAGAATAGAAGAAAAGGGATTAGTGGGTCCGATAGTAGTAGATGGGCTTATGAGGTTGAGAACGGTAAGTGGGCTCGTGGGCCCAATGGTAGTAGAAAAAGTTGTGCTTATGGGTCTAATAGAAAGATCAGGAAAAGTAGGAGTAAAAGTAAAGAGAGATAAGGAGGCAAAGGACTCGAGTGAGATTTGATAAAGTGGGCTCTTAGGCCCAATGTTGATTGAAATAGAAAACAGGCTCCAGGGCCCAGTTAGGGTAAATAAGATTGGGCTCACAGGCTCGACAATAAAAGAGAAAAATAGGCACAAGGCCTGTTAAAGATGTCAATCAAGGTAGATGGGGGTAGAGGCCCTGAAAGAGGAAGTAGCAAGAGAAGGTTCTCATGGAGTTAGTTAAACTGATTTGTGAGTCCATTTGACAAGATGACCTTTAGACAGGTTGGTGGGTGGTTCAGCCATGGTGATTCTTTGTTTGATTCCCCTTCATTGGTGAAAACAAATGATATATTTCAAGATACAGCTCATCCTCAAGGTCGTCAATCTTTTTTTTTCCTTTCTCTTGTTCTCCATGGTCCACCTCAACCAATTGAATTGTTTTAATTTTTTTATAAAAATTTGCAAAGAGAACCAACAAACTATTTTTGTTTCGACTGTTGACCATTGGCGATCATTCCATCATACCTAACCCCACTTCTAAAGTGCACCTTTATGGGTTCAATCGGTTGGGTGATGCCTTGTAGCTCTTTGCCTAGTCATTGACCTTATTGGTAATCCAAACATATCATAATGTGCCACCTAATGGCCTCAGTTGTATCTCTCTTTCTTCTCCACACTTGCCTACACTACCTACTCACCTCTGATAAATCTAATATTGTCAGAACAAGTTGATTCGACATCCAAAGAGATGGTGAAAAGGATAAGCAATTCACATTGCCAATCAGAAGCATGTTGATTACCTTAACCACATGACCTCTTAAGAGAATTTAATGCACTGATGGTTGATATAGACAACTACTTCTAATGCTTTTGGATAAAGCCATCCTAAAATGGCCATGTAGGTTAGGTTCATCTGTAACACATGAAAATTCACGTAACTATTTGTGGTCCATGCTCGATATCAAACGTGATCATACTATGAGCGGCAATCAATTTTTCTCGATCTGATTCAGTTCGGAAAGGCAGATTCCAGATGGAATTTTGGAGAAGTCGATCCGAATTGGTCAAATCAGTTTAAATCAGTCCGATTGACTTATGATAGAGTACTAATAGAGGTAATATGGTGGGTGTCGGAACGAAGGATGGTGCCTATTAAGTATATACAAATGATAAAAGACATGTATGATGATGCAACTACTAGTGTATGCACAATTGGTGGAGAAACAAGAGATTTTTCTATTTCGATTAGCTTACATCAAGGGTCTGCAATAAGTCCTTATCTTTTTGCATTAGTTATAGATAAATTAACGAAGACTATACAAGATGATATACCTTGGTGTATGATATTTGCAGACAATATCGTATTGATAGATGAAACACAGAGTGAATAGAAAGTTAGAAATGTGGAGAAATATTTTGGAGACTAAAGGTTTCAAGATAAGTAGAACTAAAACAGAATATATGCATTGTACATTTAATGAAAACCAAAGAGAAGTAGGTGAGGGCGTTAGTTTAGATGAGATAATATTGTCTCAAAAAACTCAGTTCAAGTATCTTGGATCAATTATTCAAAAAGATAAAGAATGTGATGAAGACGTTAATCATAGGATTAAAGTAGGTTGGATGAAATGGAGATTGGTTTCAGGGGTTCTATGTGATCGTAAAATTCTATTAAAGTTGAAAGAAAAATTTTATCGTACAAGTATAAGACCCGCAATGTTGTATGGTAGTGAATGTTGGACAATAAAAGAAAAACATACTTCTAAAATAAGTGTTGCCGAAATGAGAATGTTAAGATGGATGAGTGGTCACACTATATTAGATAAAATAAAAAATGAATATATTAGAGAAAATTTATAAGTAACGAGAATTGTAGACAAATTGAAAGAAAGGAGATTGAGATGGTTTGGACATATTAAACGTAGACCTAAAGATGTTTCAATTACAAAGATAGAAAATATTAAAATGACAGAAACAAAATAGGGGCGTGGTAGACCTAAGTTAACTTGGAGGAGGGTAATTCAATATGATTTAGATAGTTTAAATATCTCTGAAGAAATAATGCAAAATCGACATGAGTGGAAGAAGAGAATCCATATGACTGACCCCAAATAATTTGGAATAAAGACCTTAGTTGAGTTGAGTTGAGTCGAGTTGAGACAGTCCCACCTGTGTGGTAGCATTGGAAACCATGCAGCTCCCTTTGACCATGAGAGAGAGAGATGACATGGTCACTCTTCCCCTTCTTTTTTTCTCTTTCTGTGTGCCCATGCTGGCAATTAACATGGAGAGTCCACTAGATGTGCTGCGGTTAATGGGGAGGTGAAGAATCCATTACACATTAGTTTCCTCTTTTTTCTTAAAAAAAAGGCTGCAGTTAGTTCATAATGAGCAGCAAATATGAGTGGGTGGTTGGGCTTCCCACCTCTCTTGCTCCTCCTTCCTTTGTCTAAGCATAAAGATAATGCAGGTTCTTCAAGGCAGCAGCAACTGGCATTTTTTTATTTCATGGTAAGTAGCAACGGTTCCACTTCTTCATCCATGAGCAAGACCCTCTCCTTTTCCTCTTCATATCGTGCTGGAGCATGGGTCTCCTTCAGGTGCAAGCTGGATCAGAAGAAGGGTTAAGAGTGTCCAGCCCTTCTATCTCTTCTTCTCTATTTGTGTGGTAGCATCAGCAGCAAACCGGGGCTCTTCCAGCCTCAGCAGCTCTCTTGCTGCTTTGGCACACAGCAATATACCAGCAGCAAGAGGCAGCACTTGCAACAGGCATCAACATGGAATCCACCATTCTTGATTGCCAATGGACAGCAATGGATACAACCTCATCCAGCCACGATTCAACCTCATATGCTTATACCAAGTTAACTTAGGTCTACCCATAGTTGTCAAGGCGGTCACCTAAGCGGTGCCTAGGCGCCGCTTAGGTGACAAGGCATCTTTTGAAGAACGCCTGGCCCACCCGCTTTATTGCCCCCTTTGAAAAGGCGTACGGCTTGACTGCTTAAGCAGCCAAGGCAGCGCCTTGGCGAGTGCCCAGACGCCTTGTCCGGTTGTCCGCCCGGTTCGTCGGCCAAACCGGTGCTGCCGGTTTAAGAAAAAAAATCGGGCCAGCTTCTTAAGTGAGGCCCGGGCCGCCCGGCCCCGATTCAATCGCCCGAAGAGGCTCCTACGGACGCCCGATGCCACTTCAATCGCCTGAGCCCGAAGCTTGCGGAAGCCCCCGACGGAGGTGTTCAGTGTTCCCATCCTGCGGCCCTTCAAGGCTCCAACGGCGTGGCCTTTGCAACTCCTTCCACCTTGCGGCCTTCTTTTCTCCTTCCACGGTGGCATGTTCATCTCTAGAAGAAGCCTTAACCGGCTCAGCTCTCCCTATGGTTCTCCAACTCTCTCTAAAATTTAGTTTTCTATAACGATGCCTTTAATCTTCTTATACATTTTCTATATATGAACATTGTTGGCACTCAAAACTTCATACATAAGCAGGAGGGAATTAAAGATGCTTAATTTCCCCCATTCCAACATCGCTATATGGAGCAAACTAGGATGAACACAAACATATGGAAAGTCATGAAAGAAGAAGAGCCATATAAGGCTAGGCCCGGGTAAGCTCGGCATATATATATATCCAAGCAAAAGACAGAGGGCAGTGGGCATGAAAGAGGCCCACAATCAACACCCTCTACGACACCGGACACCATAATATAAGACTATGGGTGGGAGTAAAATGAGACAATGGGAGAATGAAAAATACTCAACTCCCTATGGCCTACCCTCGGTACATGAATCAAGGAGGAGTCAAAGACATACATCCAAGGCTGGGTAGGCATAACCGGATATGGATATACAAGGGGGGACTCAAAGCCCAATCTAATTAGGCATACACCATGAAAAGCAGAAAGAATGAGGCTCTTATGTGTATTCCTACCCCGCCAACTAAGAGAGGGACCAATAGCTACCCCCCCCCCCCAGAATGACAAGGCCTCAATCAGTGATGGCATGGACAAAACTAAGCATGTGCATCCAGATATATGAGGATACACTGAGGGCAATAAAGATCTGCACAATGCAAGGCCGATAATGATAAAACAGGAGTCTTATTTCAAATTATCCCCTCCGGCGGAGAGGGAATTGGATAAAGACCCAATTCAGCATATACTTAGGACATATGTCCTGTCCAGCCAAAGAGGAAGGGGGGGATGTGATAAAGACCCAGTCGATGGAGGCTCAATTCAATACAAACAAATAAGGAATTGAGAGCCAAGACCTCTATATAAGCCGGCCGGACATCATTGGGGCAATCCGTACGTCGAAGAAAGGAAATAGATATTGACATATTCATGGTATGAAACAAACTATAAAGCATATACATGGAGAAGCCGGGTCTTCACACATGCTCAAATCAACACAAAAACAGATGAGAAGAGGCGGCGGATATAAGGCAGATGATAGACCTACCCAATGGGATCCAATTCAGCATAAGAAGAGGTCGGGACCTCAAAGATACTCATATATGCATATACTTGAGAGATATAAGGGGTGATTGATACCCGACTAAAGATAATGCATGAAGGAGCCGGATTTTATACATAAATCAGGAGGATGCATATATAGGGACATCCTCATACAGCCGGCCATCCATCTATATGCAAATACAAGTGCTGCCGACAGGGAATGGATGAGAAGGCATGGCATGAATGAACTTGAAATCATTGGAGCATTGCTTACCCGAGGATGGATAGGAGGAGATTCACCTCCTTGGCTTGATCCCAAGTGGAAGAGGAGAAAGAGGCACCCGGGAGCTCCAACCAGCGAGTACGGTAGCTCCCCTCGGCAATACCCAAGCCGTAGCAAAGCCTCGTGAGAGAAGAGGAGTGCGACCGGAGAAGGCACATGACCTCGTTTAAAGAGAGCCCGCGGATGGATAAATCTGCTTCCCGGTGGGAGACTTAACGAAACAAAGAAAAAGAAAGGGAGGAGGTTGATCCGCGAGGGAATGAATTGGAGATTTCAAATGGGATTGATCCAATGGCCAGGATTGGCTGGTTTTTAAGCTAATTGGATCCCAATATCCATGGATCCTCATCGGAGCAGTGAGATGGGTCTCCCGGATCCTTACTAGGATAATATCCAATGGATCCTAGTTAATGAGAGATCCGATGGACAAGTCATTATCAAGACTAATTACCGGATGAGTGATCCTCTCGGATCCTTAATAGGATTAATATCCATTAAGGGATCAAGGGTCCTGATTGATTGGATTAACATGTGATTAAGGGCTGTGATTGACCAATCCTCATGATTATTGAAGCATGGATGCTCCCCGGTCCATTGAGATGGCTAATTGGATCCTTAATAGGATAATATTCATTGGATCCATCTTTATTGGATATTTGATTAAGATGGATTAATCCTTTGGGCGTAGGCAATAAAGCCTAGCTTCAATTAAGCCCCGGATGGCAAATAATCTGCCATCGACATACCCAAGGATGGAGGGCTTGGATTGGGCTATCAAGAGAGGAGCCGGGACACTCAATCAAGGGCCAGGATCTATGCTTAAACCTGAGATGGATCCGATGCTAATTGAGGGCCGGGATCACCCAAAGACTTGGTCAAGCCCCACTCTCCCCACGTTGGGAGAACATGGCCCCGCTCCCTCCACCCGCACACTCCCTTGCGGCCCACTCCTCCTTGGGTGAACAACACCCATCCAAGAGCCTATAAATAGGGCCAGCCCCGCACATGTTCAGGGGTCGGAGGGGGAGAGAGGACAGGAGGAGAAGAAAGAAGGCTGCAGAAACTCTACCAAGGGGACAGCCGCGCAGCTCATAAGGAAGGCAGTGGGTGAAGGGGTTCTGCAGGAGAATCAAGGGCAGGTTCCGAGGGATATAAGGTAAGATATCATGGCCACTGCCTAAGCCACCCCCTCCTCTAGATGCCATACCCATCTTGAGCCTACTTCCCCAATTCCCTCTCCTATATTAGCATGATATCTTCTTGCTTACATCTGGAATTCCTAAACATATGCTAGGATTCCGCAGACCCCTCTAATCATCTTGAACCTGAAATTGAGTCCTGTATGGGTATGAGCTACATCAACAGCTTACGCCTATACTAGACTTTCAAATGATCCCTTAATTGAGCCCATATTCCTCCCCGGATCCCTTTTTATATCACCTTCATAGATCTCTCTCTTTTGGACAGAACTGTCTTTCCTCTCCCATAGCCATCCTCCCCGGCCCTGAACTCATGGAGAAGGTCCCCCAAGCTCCAATTACTCCAAAGGCAAGACAAGAAAGTAATGAAGAATGAGGTTATACCCGGTCTATTTGGAACCCACATGATGGTCCAAATGCCCCCCGGGTAGCCTTAGAGGCAGGGGAAGAGGATGGCCAACTAGGCCTTGAAGAAATTATGATATTCAGTACATCACATGGAATTACCCTCCGGTTATAAAATCAGGAGGCTGCAGGTGCCAAGGGACTGATTTATGTCCATACAGGACATGAGTATAGCCCAATATTGAGCATGGTTCTATGAATATGCCCCGGGCAAGATCATATATATACATGGTCCTTCGGGTCTATCTTACAATAAAGAAGACCAATTTCGGGACAGAATTCATGACAAGGAGCCTTGAATAAAGAGGCTATGGATATATGTACACCTCACCATATGAGGATGTGTAAATTGCCATATGGCATGATTAATATACATATGATGATGTTCATAGAAAGATAAGCAAAAAAGGCATACCCACACATTCCGGTCATGGGAATCTTGTGCTCATAACAGGTCACTATGAAAGCCTAATGTTGAGCCTAGTCCAATGTATATGTGTCTGGATAGGACTGAAATTATGTGCAGTCCTTAGGCCCATCTCATAATAGAGAAGGCCAATCGCAGGTCAGACCCCCGTGAGATAAACAATTCTTGTGCACAGAGATATGTACTTCCAGGAGGGATGAGACGACTACAAGATAATAAAATTGTAGTCACAACATTCAGACCGCACAGAGGCATGCTATAAATGATATTTATATATTGATGCCCCCACATTCATAACCAAGGAGCACTAAGTATACATACATGTATATATATAATTTATGAGAATCATGTGCGGGAATTGGTTGAAGAGATTAAGTCTGAACATAAGAAGGAACTACTTGATATTAATATTCAGGTTTCAGGCATAGTATAAGCTTGATTTCAGGACTTAAATACCTAGGTCCTGATCAGAGGGTGGAGGCTAGATGTATAAGATTTAGCGGTGGGAATACCGGCCCATCTAAAGGTTGAGAGCAAGGTGCATATTATCCCAAAATACGGTGGATTTCCCAATTGTTTCAACGGTAATGTGAGACCTTAGACCTGCAGTTTGGGGATGGCAATCTTGAGTTCAGCCATACTCATAGTGTTATTTCATGCCTGGTGCAAAGCGGAGTTGGCTATCATGAGGCAGAACGGCAGGCATGATCTTGACCAAGTATAAGGCCAAGATTGGGGTCATGGTTGGAGTTATATCCCGGCTATATTCGAAACTAAATGTTCAGTTCTAGGCTGGTGTACCATCAAATGTGTGGTTATACAAATCTCAAAGGTTTGTCTAGGTCCAGAATCTGCACACGAGCGGGGCCTAGCTTAAACGGGACTCGATGAGCTTCTCGGTCATATGAAGGGAAGGTGTCAAAGGGCTTTTAGATCTGAACATAATCAGGTCATTGAGAGCTTATAATATGCATTTGACATCCGTCATAAGGCGGATCTCAACCCGTGGTTCGAGGCCGGATAGTGACCGAGTCTAAGGTCAATTTCGGCATCAGATTTGGGTCCGAATCCCGCCATACCTGTGGCATCTTGGGCCTTGGAGTTCCAGCTTTGGCAATAAGGTTTGAGGATCCCTACCCCGGAAGATTATATCTCTGACCTTGACTCCCGGCCATAAGCCACCTGGTTCACAAAGAGAAGATGTTCAACAGCCCCCGTAGCTGAGCATAATCAGATCATAGAAGAGGCCAATATAGGTATCCCATGCTGTATGCGCATATGAATGTACAGGACCCACATGGTAAACTTATAATTAAACTTATGGTTTATATAAGCTCAGGTCTGGGTATGAGATCATGAAGGAGCTCCAATACATAACTTGGTGCTTCGGGGATCTACATATGTATACAATTTAGTCCTTTGAAGTTTTTTTGACTTTAAGTTTGATCTCGGTCCTGAACATAATCAGGTTATTCCATAGGTTATACAAATCCGACCGATTTTTACCGAATTTTAGGACCCCATCCCGAGGTTCATGTTCCGTAAATCTCTAAGAAGGATTCCAACCATAGGTAGCGTGGTCTTGCTTCCGGAATTTTACCTCTAAGTGTGGCCAGCCAGAGGGGTAGATGAGGATAAACAGGTCATAGACAGCTTGTGATGGAGGCAAAGATATGCCTTTTAGCCAATGTGAAAGGGTCTGATATGGCAGGGTTTTGGCCGGTTTTGGGTAATATAAGAGATGGATATCTCAGGCCCGGGCTAGCCTTAACTTGAGACAGGTTTCAGTGCAGACATCCAATCGGCCTAAGGTCAGTATTGGCATATAAGTCATCTATTAATCCCCCTCATCACTACATAGCAACCCTCCATTAACCTATGTACAGGTCACCTACTGTCCCTTCTATCCGACCTATGTATGGGCCATCTATTCAGCCCTTGTTGACCTATATACGTGTCATTGGGTTCGAATATATCAACTCTACAGATTGGTCATGTATCTAGCCTTTAGTAATCCCATAATTGGTCATATTTTCTAGCCTCTATTGACCTATATACGTGCCACGTATTATCCCCCGTTTGACCCATATACGAGTCACCTTCCACCATATAGTGACTCTACTACCGGTTACCTATTCAATCCCTATCAACCCATATACAGGACATTTTGTTTAAGGGCATATCAACCCTCATAGTCGGTTATGTGTCTAGCCTATATTTGCCCCATAACCGGTCATATGTTCACTCTCTACTGACCCATAAATAGGTCACCTTATCATCATGCTGTCGGATTTAAATATTAAATCTGCATTCCATTGCTTTCATGGGTTATAATCCCCAGACACTGATATTTTGTGGATGAATGTTTTTTTTTCTTTCGTATACGAGTTGCTACGACAGTTAATCAAGGGTGTCCGAGAGTCTCGGTGTAATTAACATCGGAAATTCGCAATTTCCGATGGAGAGAGGTCCAAAGACAAATTTTATGAACCCTAACCTCGACATATATTTTATATATGCATATCACATATTTTGGCTAATATTTTCTATGAAATATCATATACTTTCATAGTAGCCAAAGATAAGATAATGAAAGTTCATTTCCCAAATAAACGGAAATCAAATGAATTTTCAAACCATGTCATACACCATATATACTTTTATATATATCTAAATTTCTTCGAGGTTTCACAAACATCTAAAATATTGCATGTTTAAACATCTCTGGTGCATCGATAATTTTCAATTTTCTTGTTCTTGTTTCTGCAAGCATATTTATATTTTTTACATATAACATTGGCATTGTTTGATGTGTTGACATTGTTATATTATATGTAATAAGGTTGAAATCCTCTCAATCCCCGCCGGAGTCATTTGTTCATATCTCGTCTTACTACCTAGGCAACGCAACGCCTAGGCTTATACTTTGTCGCCTAAGCTGTAAAAGACTCTTCGAGCACCTTGGACGCCTTGTCACCTTGACAACTATGGTCAAAAATATGCCCTTGTATACCAATGGACAGGTAAATGGAATGGTAGGTTGGCTTTAAATTTCCTCCAATGGAGGCTTGCCCCATTTGTCTCCCTCTTTCCCCTTGACTTCTTGAACTTGGAGTTCCCTAATGGAGGATTTTCTCCATTGCCATTTAGCTTGTCAACTTCCTACCTTCCTTTCTTCTTTTTTGGTTGAAGAAAACTAGAACCTTCTTTATGAGTATTATAAACTAATTAACAAAATTTTTGAATGTCCCAATAATTTGATTGAAGTTTCTTCACCACACCTTTAACTTCAAATCTTACTCTTCCAAGAATGTTGGTAGAACCCCAGATAGAAACAAACTGGTCCAAGAGATTTATCAAGCTCCACAGTGAACATCACTCACTCTCCTAATTCTATTTTTACACAACTGACAAAGGCTTTCTAGATCCTCCTCAGAAATCTTCAAAAAATCAAGTAAATTAGCCATCATCTTCTAATCATCCTCTTCTTTCAAAAATTCCCTATAACAACGATGAATATAAGAGGCATGACTTTCTTGTCAGCAAAGTATCTATCTGCTACCATAAGTCTACCACCCCCGTCTATGGCCTTTCTACCATAAATGAAAGCATGAATAAAAGCAAAACTAAGTCCTCTTCCCACAACCACAATTTTTCTGATCTTTGCCTCCCAAGGAAAGTGGAATTAGAATTGGGCTTTGGATTGGCCAAGCTAGATTCTGATTTCAATCTGGATCAGATCAGCCAAATCAACTAATAAAAAAAAATGATCTAGAATCGGCTCAAATTGGTTCTTTTAAAAATTTAAAAATGAGTAAAAACATAAAAATAACTATAAAGAATAAAATCTAGCCATTTTGGCCCTAATTTAATCTGATTTGGGTAGAATCAAGGTTGGAAACAGCTCTTAGACAGCAGTGTGGCACCCCTGCTGCTGGCGAGTTTTCCCACACCTCGTTGTGTTAACAAGTCTTTCAACTAGATAACATTTGTTTTATTTATTATCTGATTACAGTTGTATACTATTCGGTACAACCCAAAAAAACCAATACGATTGGTTTAGTTTGAACTACCAATCGATTTCACTTAGTTTCTAAGGTCCTTCAAACCAAACCAAACTGGTAAATCAAGTAACTCAAATTAGATTTAATATTTATTTTAATTTATATATATTAACAATATTTATTTTTTTCTAATAAAAATATTTTTTAAGAGTTTTTAAGATAAAACTAATGAAATGAATAAATATATACACTAATTTTAATAAAATATGGTTTAAAATAAACCAAATGAAATTATACATTAATATATATATTAGGGATGTAAATAGGTCGAATTCGGTAGTAGAACCATCAGAATCTAATTTTGATTTTGATAAGGGTTAAGGGATTTCGATTCCAATTTTGATAATTTCCTAAATATATATTAAATGTTAATTTTTATTCAAAAATAAGTTAATAATTTACATATAATCACTAAATTTTGATATAATATTTTTAAAACTTTATTTCTATCATTTCATTAATTTATATATCATATTTTATGATTTATTTAATCTTTTAATTAATTTTACTTGTATATACTTATTTTTATCGAAATCGGATAAACGAAAACGGAATGAACTAATTCTGATTCCAATTATGATAAGTTATCGAAATATCCGATTCTGATTCAGATAGTTTATAGGATACAAAAACAAGTTCCAAATTCGTTAATTTTTATCAAAATTAAATCGGAATTTTAGAATATTAGATTCTGTTTACTCCCCTAATATATATACTATACCACAATAAAATATGGTTTGAACTGGATTAGGGAGGTGGTTTGATTTGGTTTGGTTTTAGAAAAAATCCTCAAAAACCAAACCATGAATACACCTATCAGATGCTTTTAAACATTCGATATTAAATTATTGGGTCTGTTATACAAATAATGCAGATCTAGTATCCACATTGCATCAGGACCAACTCCAAGTGAACCAGATATAACGTGGGAGACTGCATCCCACCTCCACCCTTCAGTGGATTCCACCAGAATTTGTTGGTACCAGCGGAAATGGCTCTGGATCGACTGATGCAGGCTGTTCCGGGTATGATTCCAGCCGATTCAAATGGATCCAATCTTGTATCGGACTCCCCCTTCCCAAATCACATTGACTTGTGCCAATTCTGCGAACCATGTTGTCTCCACTTTTGATTCAGCCTGCTGCAGTTCCCCTACATCAGACAAAGCACCAGCATCATTTCTAGTCACACAAGATTCTAGCGAACGAACTCTTCTCTCCATTAATTCTAGAGATCCTTTCACAACAGACTGGACTTGTATTGACACTTCATTGACCATTCCAATTTACTAACCAAATCTGAATAAGAAATCAAAGACATTTCTTATCAAAAAAAAAATAAAGGACACAATCTTTATCACCACCACTATTGAGCAGAAAAGGAATGTGGTAAGAATCGAGATAAACCATTCAGAGAATACTCAGGAAATATTACTGCCAAGTAACATTAATTAAAAAATTTGAGTTCAGCTGTCCCATAATTTGGAAGCAAAAGGACATTTTCACCTAAAGATTTTGCAAGCAACTTTCTAAAGAGACAATAGATCACAAAAAAAGGAACACTATGAAGATAATAACCTGTGCTGTGGTGATGGTGCGTGCACCAGGATGGTTCATGAGAAATTGTCGGTCTTCTCTTAAATCTGCCAATAACATTAAGAAAAAGTTAGTTAAGTAGAAATATCAGCTAAAAAATACTAGAGAGCCCAATATCATATCCTCCAATTAAAACAAACTGCAAATCGATTCTTGAGATACCCATTCTAATTTGGCAATGTGCCAGTGCATGGACACCAAGTACTCGAAAAGAAATTTCTTATAGTTGCAATTGTGTTTATAAAAGGTACAATCCAGAATTACTGGAAAAGTAATATCAATGTAGATATAAGTGAACCTAATAACTGACTAATGAACATCATCAGGTAAGTCGTGCAATGATGTCATAATTCAAGCTCATATTTGTTAGAATTTTATATTGGAGATTCTCACATATCAGTTATCAAAATTATCTATATTTCTAAATATGTTCCCCCAAAATTTAAAAATATTAAAATGTTATAAGGCATAATTAAAAAATACAAGTAATTCTAGAAATCAATATCTACACAGTACATTTTATTATTTAGTTTAATTTTCATGTATTACAAATTCAAGGACATCGATTTATGTATTTAATATTGGAAAACGTTGCGGTCGATCAGATCAGACCATATAAGAAGAAAGAATGTACCTAGTTTAGTTCCAACAAGAATAACTGGTACTGTTGGAGCATAGTGCCTAATCTCCGGAATCCACTTCTCATAAAGAAAAATGAAAAATACATATGGAAAAAAAATTAAGCATCATTTAAAATCAAGTAATTGTTGAACATTTTGGCCAGTAGCATTTAGAAACATACTTTCTTGGCAATGTTCTCAAAACTAGGTTTACTTATGATGGAGAAAGCAAGGAGAAAAACATCAGCCCCTCTGTAGCTAAGTGGTCTAAGCCTGTTATAATCTTCTTGTCCTGCATTTGAGAATTTCAACATGGTAAGAAGAATCGCATTTTCTGCTATAAGTGTTCCAATTAACTCCACATTAAGCTAAAGAAGAAGAAAATAATTGTCCTGTTCGTTATGACAACAGTTGGGAACTTGAAATGCTTTCCAGAACTTGAAGCTAGACATGCTTCATGATTATTCAAGTATTAAGGATTACATCTATCATGTGCCAACTTTTGTCAAGAAAGTCTAATCTGAAAAGGACTGTATACACAAAAGTTCAAGAAGAATCTTACCATAAGTTCTGAAGAACTGATTCAAACAAAGTATCTAAAAGTGACTACCTCTTCCTCAAAACATATTCTTATTGTTATAAGATACCATTGATCCTAGTACATGAGATGATATCAATAAACTTTCCTTCAATACTGCCTACATCTAAAAGCACCATTAGCTCTAGAGGCATAGTTTTACGTAGATCTCATGTAGCACATTATAAATGAGGACTGTTCATGTAAACAATAGCAGGTCCAACTACATGTCTCATGACCAAGGACGCTACAAGCCTAAATCCAACATCACCTGTGCAAGCACATCAGACACGCACAGGCTCATTCTGCAAAGCACTCAAGTATAATACAACTCAACTTTTTTAAAAATCTCTCAGATATATTCAGAAGACGATAACACCATGCAAATTACAAGATCCATCTACGTTCCAATCGTCAAATGCACTTGAAAAATCCAGAAATACAATTTATAGGCTCTGGCACGGCAACCAATCAGTGTTCTTGAGATCAAATAAAAGTAAAGTCTGAAACAAAAAAAGGTATTGTTTTTATTAATTTCCTTTCATCTCTATTTCACTTCTAAAGTTCTTACCGGCAGTATCCCACAGGCCAAGATTCACAGTCTGGCCATCAACCACCACGTTAGCGCTGAAATTGTCAAAAACGGTCGGAACATAGTCCTGATCCACAAACAAAGAAAACAAGCAGCAAACGTCAAGATCAAGCCATCAAAAGAGCATTTCCAATACACAAAGAGATCCGAAAATGAGAGGAGCATGACGAAACAGACAGTAGGAAAGGTATTGCTGGTGTAGGAAATGAGAAGGCATGTCTTCCCCACCGCCCCATCTCCCACAGTCACGCACTTTATGAACTTAGAGTTACTCATGTGGTCCTTATTCCCAGAGAAACACAGTCCGGAGGAGAAGACAGGGGGAGAGACAGGGGGGCACGCGGCAGAGAGGAAGGAAGGAAGAAGAAGAAGAGACGCCCACCCACCAACTACCCACAACCCGAGGTCTCTGCTTTCATTCTTCGCTTCTCCGCTGTTCATGAAAAGAAAGACGGGGGCCATGGCTTCCTTTTCTGCAGCTGGCAGAAGAAAAAGAGGGCTCCCTGTATAAGGAGTGAAACGAGCGGCATTATGCTGCCTGCTTTTCCCATTGCCATCATCAAGCTCTCACATGCTCCCCATGGCCCCGTCTGGTCCTCCCCCTGCCCGACAGTTGCCTCTGCGGTGTATTTTGTACAGTAGAGATTCCGAATCTACAGAACGAGGAGGGCTTCCCTTCTTTAGGCGCTTGACGGGAACCTTCTGCCATTCTCTTTGGCTTTCGTGACGGTTCGTTATCCGCTTCGATTTGGTCGCAAAAAATGAAGATTAGCATGTATACCCCGAAGAGATGCATATTGCGTTCATAAAACAAGTGTGGCTTTTCATGAGTGATTTAGATTGACTTTTATGGGGTGTTTGGTTGCATGATAACGAAGGGTTTTATTTTAATTTTTAAAAATTGTAAGAAAACATGTTAAAAGAGGTGTTTAGTAACCATGATAATTTTACGTTTTAAAAGTGATTTTCTACTTAAACAAAAAAGTGGGTCTCATCTCTTTCTTTTTTCTTGTGATCCCCCACTTTGTTTGGTCATATGTTGTAATTACTCTTTTTTGTAATCACATCTCTCAAATATGATAATTTTATGTCATGAGTTGGTTCACTTTTTATTTTAATACAATTTTTTAACATGAAAGTGTACAAAAAATTATCATGCAACCAAACACCCCATTAATTATCTCTAAATTTATAATATACATATTTTATTACTATATTTTTATCTTTCTTAAAACAATGCTGACGCTGGTAGACCCCTCCTAAGAGTGATATCAACGCTGGTATATCTCTCTCTCCCAGCCGACGTCACCGACAGCCCTCCCCCTTCCCCGATCGCCACCGCCATCCCCCTCCTTGCCGGTCACCCTGTTAGTCGCCGGTGTGAGCATGGAGTTTTAAAGGTGAGGTTATGCAATAGATAACTCGGTGCTCAGATTGAAGTGCGCTCTCACTTTTTATTCGACACATACTTTGATCTACAGACATTTAATTTTTGATATCACTTAGATACTTAAAAGTGGATTCAGATCTTGTGGAGAGGAGGAGTGAAAAAGGGATGTAGACACAATTTTGACTTAGTTAAAGAGTTTAAAATTCTTATTTTATGAAATACACTTAACTATCTTAGTGAAACAACCGAGTTTTTTAAGAAAATTGAGCTTTCCCCACATTTTCGGCACAATCGAGTCTTAGTGCCCCACCAGAGGCGCTTCCTCCAAGTGCTCACTGTAGACACGGGGGCGCTTCCTCATGGCACCCCAAGCTCTTACCTTTTTGGTCAACTCCAATTTGATGCCCCGATTGACACCAGCTTAGGCGATGATGGTGCATTAAAATGCACCTTATGATGTAAGTGCCCATTAGGAGGATGCTTTGACACGTCCAAAGACTTTTATCATTTCCAAAAATGCCCTTCTGTGTGACTATAAAAGACCCATTTCTTCAATGTTTTAAATGTTCCAACACATCTTCTTACTCCATCTTACTCACCACAGCACCTCCAACCCTCTCCAAGCCTTCCCCAAGCCCTCAAACCACTTAGAAACCTCCTCCCAAAAGTCCAAAAAATCACAAATTTTTTCTTTAGAAACATGATTTTCTTCTTACTTTAAGAGCTTCTACAATTCATCCCCTTTGCCTCCAGGGCCAAATCTCCCCTCTTGTAGCTTCTTTGGTGTCAATAGTACATCGAGTAATCATGCTGACACTATGGGGATCAATCGACAACTTGGGTTGAAGCAAGAAAGAAGGATCAAGAGTCTGCCAAAGCAGACCCAGGCACTCCATTAATGGGGCACTACCCCTAGTGCCCCACCAACAGGGCACCTACAGACAGTGCCTATTTATGTGTATTTTTACCACTTTTTTTTTGGTCTCCTACTATTCTTTTTAATTCCAACTTGTATTTTCATGTTGTCTATCATATATCAGGGTATTCATTTGCATCCTCACACATTTTTAAATCACCTAAAATAAGGGTTGGGATCTAATCCCAATCCGGCCAGTTTCTAACATTTTGTTCATTTCATGTTTAATTTGAGCATGTTAATATACTACCTTCAATCCTAATGTCACTTTCAATTGTTTTCTTGTTTTGTTGTGAACATTTCAAGATGATCCAGTCGACTTAAAGCTACACATATTATCAACTAGACCAAAGCAAAAGGAACTCCTTAAGCTCTCTCCTTCCGGTTGGCCAAGAGGAGGGAAGTCAGAATCTGCAAACACATCTCCCCTGTTTAGAGGTAGGCTGGTCATTTTCATTTCCATTTACTTCTCCTGCTTTTTACTTTGGAGCTAATGGCTCCTAGTGACCACAACCCCAAAGCACTATCCACCGAGGAAGCTTGTTCAAAGAAGGATACAAAAAGGGGGGGCGGACCCGTTCTGATGACCTAAGAGAACAATAGAATGAAGTGTAGGAATCGAGAAATATGTGCTATGCTTGTGGTAGCCAAAAGCTAGAGGCTTTGAAAGAATAAAACGGAAATGGAGGTGTTTTCTTAGAAGTTTGACTGTGTGTACCTTTGATGGGAGATGTGCTTGTGAGTTTCTACTTTCTTATTTCCGGCAAACTAAGGAAAAGGAGCTCCACAAAAGACTTGCTTTCATCTACAAAACCAAGTGAAGACAAGAAAAACCATAAAGAGAAGGATAGAACTAGATGGAGTGTAGCATCTTCATTAAATAAGACATGAAATCACAAAAGAAATAGAACTAACCGGATTGTGACTACCTCCCAATGTCTTTCAGGTATGTTTTATGACATAAAATGGAAACTAAATGCTTATATGCATGCTAACATAAACTCTAATAAGAATGAATGAGAGATGATGAACAAAAGACTAGGGGAAAACAAGAAAAGAACATATCCGGAGGTTAGATCTTGCCTTTTGCACACCTTGACCTCCCGATGGAAAGTGCGTCTAATGTCCCTGAGGGAAAGATGCTTGACATCTTTTTGGGGAGATGCCTATAGCTCCTGAGGTTGAACTCTGCCCGATTGATGCTATAAACTCTTCTAGGAGGACTCCATGTTGATGACCTGCATACAAGAATTCCTAGGGGCTCCTTTTGATGTGAAATATTGAAGGGTTCCAAGAGCTTGTGGGTGACGACATGAATGAGTGGTAGAAGGAGATGAGGATTGGATGGTGGTTTTGGGGGGTGTTCTTGAATGGGAGAAGTTGGTGAACTCTTGAGAACTCTCTTAGCAATGAACTCTACCACTTAGGAGCTTGGAGAATCTTAAAAACATTGTTAAGAGGTCTTCTTTTATAGACATGGTGAATTTCAGGCATTAGTTAGTACCTTTAGATGCTAGCTAACGTCCTGGTCAATGAGATGTCAGGCATCCCATAGCAAAACGTAATGGCGATGGACTGAAAATGTGATGCCAATGTGTAGATTTAGACATGCTCATTGGATCTCAGTTGAAAAAAATGTGAGCTTCACCAGTTACCAAGATCTCCTTTTTGCTCCATTAGAACCATTGCCTATGGTTAGTTGGTTGCAAGGAAGCAATAGGGACTAGAGAAGGGCAAAATAAAAGTCAAGGTGCATGGTAGGGTGATGATGGAAATAAAAAGCACTAGTTGACATCCGAATTGTGTGATATGCCGAACTGACAAGTGTAATGAAAAGCAAATTGCAAGTAAATTGAAAAGAGTTTCCAATTGACCAGGGATAGGGCACTCAGGATCTCTTGGGGAAGCTAGCTTAGTTATAAATGGAAAACTTCATGTTTTGATAGAATTTTCTGAATTTAACAAGAAACCATTTTCAGAAACTTAGAAAGCACCTCCTTTGTTCTTTTGTCACCAACTAGGAGATGTAAAGACCATAGAGAGAAACGGAATAGAGGCATGATGGGTAGACAGAGAGTGTGTATTGCATGATGGGGGTTTGATAAGACAATCCTACTATGGTATAATGCATGAGAATGATACATGAAGGGTCTAAAGAAATGTAAATTAGTATAGGAAAATAGTCAAAGATATAGGTTGTATTTGACAGGTCAATATAACTTAGAGGATAACCATCATCACTATACTTACAACATTGGCTTATCCATAAGCCTAGTGGATGATAGAGTTGTCACTGATTTTGTTGAAGGGGTTCTCAAGCTAAACTTCTATAGACTTAAGGTATTCAATATCTCAAATACTATTATTTTTTTGATAGACTAAAATGCAAGACCTAGTGAGGATCGATAATTTATTTTCATATTGATATCCCATCGACCAGGACGTCAACGTCTGGTTAACGAGAAGCCTACAACTTTTGATGCCAATAGCTTGATTTGACCTTGGCTAGCCTTTCTTAGCCTTAAATGAGAGAATAACTCTTCACCCCTTTAAAAGTTGAGAATGCCCTAGGATATGTAAGAATTTCTCATTGTCTTTCTTCTCCAACACTTAATCATGTTTCTTTCATCATGGTTCATTTATATTAAGAAGGTGAAGAAGTTTTCTAAGATCTTGGGACAAATTAAGAGTTGTATATTGGCGAAAGCAATAAGTTTTTTTCTTTCTCTTTTTTTATATTCTTCTGCTAGTTCCTTGGCCTGTTGGGGTTAAATCCTTGCATTTTTTCTATCACCTTCTCAAATTAGATTGGAGTGGATTAGAAGTTAGAGACCTTCAAGACAAGGATACTTGAAAATGATATCATGTAAGTCAAATAGTTGACTATGTTGAGACAATTTTAGTTATGCCAAGTTTAATTTATTCAGATTTTGATTATTACACACTATGACTAGAAGATATGTCAATTAGATGTTAAGATATTGTTCCTCTATAGTATTTTGAAGACTAGGTGTATATGATACAACCTCAGGAAATCAAGTCCCAACAACAATGAAATAGAGTGTGTAAGGTCTATTTATAAATTTAAATAAACTTCCCATTGATGTTGCAAAAGGTTTAATGAGATTAAATCATATGACTTCATTAAGAATGAAGAGGAGCCTTGTGTATTCAAGAAGATAAGTGGTAGTGCTATTACTTTCTTGACATATTATGTGAATAACATACTTCTCATTAAGAATGAAGTAAGTATGTTATCTTAAGTGAGTCTAGCTATCAAATTAATCCTCCAAACATAATGTGTTTTAAGATCTATGGAGATGGATCTAAAAGCAATACCCAGTTAATGTACATAGTCATCTTAGCAAAAGGGTTTGACATGATGAACTCCAAGATAGGCTTTTTACCTATGTAGTGAGTAGTTGATCTCTTTAAAGATGTCTTTGTAGACTTCTTGAGAGATAAAGAAAGTACATGAGTAGAGCCCTTTTGCTTTTGACATAGGGTCTATTATATATGTAATGCTACGTACATGACTTGATTAATGCTCTAAGCGTTATGAGCATTCATCAGGTAGATCTATGTTGGAGTCACTAGATAATTAAAAGATATATTTTTGAGTACTTGAGAAGCACTAAGAATATATCTCTAAAGTATAGAGATTAAGACTTGAAGCCTTGTTGTTTTACAAACACAAGATTCTAGTTAGATAAATTTGATAACAAGTCAATATAATGGAGGCGCAGTGAACTGGAACAATTCCATTCAATAGAACACCATAAATTCTACAACTAATGTAAACAAAATTACATAATAGTTGCACATTGCTTAAGAAGCAGTCTAGATGAAGATGATCATCTAAAATATGGGATTGTTTTATTTTTTTCTCTAAAAACGTACCATTGTTTTGGGGTAGAGCCGATGTCTCATTAGAAGTTTAAAACTTCTATGGCAATACCATAAAATCAAAGACATTGCAGCATATAGAGATATAGTTAAAGATATAGTATCTATTGCAAATAACATTGATGTCTCATTAGAAGTTTAAAACTTTTATGGCAATACCATAAAATCAGAGATATTGTAGCATATAGAGATATAGTTAAAGATATAGTATCTATCGCAAATAACATTGCAAATCCACTAACTGAAGTAGTTACTCAAAGAGTGTTTAAGTATCACCTCGAGTTGATAGAGATTAGCCAGATAGGTTATTGACTTTAGTGCAAGTGGGAGATTGATAAAAATGTATGCACAAGCAAATCATATATGATATGATTCGACATTTTGAAAAATATTTCATTCAAATAATTAGCTAAAATTTCATTACTAGCTCTTATTAGATGTGTACATTGTAATGAAGTCCTTGATCACATGCAATGATGATTGAATCATGTTGAGATCATGATAATGAGATCAATCATCTAGAGGTATGTGATCTAAATATTTTTAGTCATTGTATCCTTAAGATGGGACTTCAAGGATCCGGATAGGCTAGTGTATGTGATGTCTTCTCATATAATAAGGATGACCGATCTTTTTAGTCATTGGTGTAGAGACACTGAGATACACATAAAGGTGCTCATTAGTCAAATGAGTTCACTAAACTGATCGAATTAGAAACCCTGAATGATATCTTACCGTACTATTAATCAAGATTTTCTTTCATCACGGATGCATGGTTGGACCTTTGATCTAGGTCACCAAAGATGCCTTGTTGGGTAGATATTGTGATTTGACTATTGGCTTATGGTTCACCATTTAGATAATTCAGTATAGAGATGGATTGGGTACAAGGTAAACCCAATGGTGGCAATTGAGTAGATAACAAGGAATTGTCCACTCTTGAAAAGTGGGAGTGAAAGTTCTATGGGATAGTACTCTAAATCTCTAACCAGGGTAAAAAGGATAATTAGAAAAAGGTGTTTTCTAATGAATTTGATTATGAGTACATAATCCTATAGAGTCGGTATATCAAGGAGTTGACAGTCAATGTTGTACTTCTTTTCGACAGGTGTAGACACGCAATTTTGGCCTAGTTGGAGAGCTTAAATTCTTGTTTTCGTAAAGTATATTTGAGTAACCTTTCGAGGGAACCAAGTTTTCCGGAAAAATCAAGTTTTTCGGCACATTTCGAAGTAGATTGATGGGGCGTTGACCAGGTCAACGCGCCCTGCTTATAGGGCGCCAGGCGCCCTACTGATGGGGCACCTGCATCTGGTCTGACTGACTGGACAGGTTGATGGGACAGTTCTGCAGATAAAGTTGCCCTCTTCTTGCCTATAAAAGGACCCCCATTTGGAAGGTTTAGGAGACACCAAGGGCGTCCCTCACCTCCTCTCATCCACCACTACACATCCCAAGACTTGCAACCCCCCTCCAAGCTCTCAAACCATCCCAAAACCATCTCCCAAAACCCAAAAAAATCATAGTTGCTTCTTGAAGGGATATTCTAGCAGAATGAAGTTACCCTCTTTTGTGCTGTAGAAAGACCCTCATATGAAGGTTTTTGGACACCCCAAGTCCGTCTCCCACCTCATCACATCCACCACTACGAATCTAAGCCTTTATAGCACCCTCTCAATCCCTTAGAGTATCCCAAAATCCTTCCCCAAAAACCCAAAAACCTGCAGTTTCCTTCTTCGAAATATGATTTTTCTCCAACTTTGAGGGCCTCTACACTCTATTTCTCTTACATCTAGTACCAAAACACTCTTAGTAGCTTCACTTGAGTATTGGCTGCTTGAAGAGTCCTTTTCCGTCTTGAAGGTCTTCCTACACTCCGGGGTGACGCCGCGAAGAAGAGAAGAAAATCTGTTGAAGCCAATCCCTGGTGCCCTATAAATAGGGCGCTTTGACTTTGGTCAACGCGCCCCATCAAGGGACACCTGCGGGCGCCCCATATATGGGGCACTAGCGAGCGGACCCGTTTTGCATTTTTGAGTTTATTTACCTTTCCGGTCGATCTTTTACTCCCCCTTTCATTTTTAACCCTCATTAACATGTCATTTAGCATGTATTGAGCCACTCATTTGCATTTTTCATGCATATTTAAACCTTCTAAATAGGGGTTGGGATTTAGTCCCAATCAGGTTGAGTTCCTTCCCTCTTGCGCGTTTACATTCGAATTTGAGCATGATACTACCTTGTCACTTTAGAACTAATGGTCTTTTCACTTGTTTCTATGTTTTCTCATGGACATTTTTAGGTAAATCGGCCGAGGTAGAGCTTCAACACGGATCGAAGACAAAGGACCCACTTAGCTCTCTTCTTTCGGCCCGGCCGAGAGAGGAGAAGTCGGAACCCAACAATCTCCCCACTTTCGAAAGGTACGACGGTCATTTTCATTTCTCCGTTTCATTTCTTTTCATTCTACTTATATTTTGGAGCCTTTGGCTCTGGCGACCACACCCACTAACATCCCATCCACCAAGTCACCAAGGCGGGCGTAAGGGGCGGGAGGGAGATCCGCGGATGTCCGTTTCGGGTGCTTACACCTTTGGCGACCACGGTGGGACCGACTTGCTTTAGTGAGTTCTTCTCTTTTTTTTTCCTAAGAATGTCCACTTGAAAACATGCTTCTTTTCAATCTAGTTCTCATTTAAGCCATTTCTATTTCTTTGCATTTCTATTTGCTTGCTTACATGCTTGTTTATTTCCTTGAAGCATTATCTTGTTCCTTCCGATTTACTTGCCTTACGTTGGTCCTTTTAAAAACATACAATCTGATTTCTAGCTTGGTTTATCAACTTATTTCACCTTAGCATTTTAGATATCATCTTGTTTCATCTCTTGTTAAGTATACTTGTCTATTTCCTTCTAGGCCTAGTTTTCCTTTAGCAAATCTTTCAAAGCATGCTTAGTTAAATTAATGCTTTCTTCCATCTTAGTTTAATTTCATATCATTGTCTTGTTTACTTGCTTCCTACAACATCTCATTAATCATTGTATGCTTTTATTTTCTTATTGGTTGCTTCTTATTCCTTGAAATTTCACTTGCATTTAGTTTGCATTGGAGTTTCGGGTTCGCCCGTCTCCTTAGGACATCCGAGAAGGAGGCTCTCTTCTCCCAAAGCCCCACACATCCAAACACCCCCTCTTGGTGGTTGCCAACTCCTCTCGAGGGATTCCCTCTCGGAAGGACGGGTAGCTTCCATCAAGACCTCCGTAAGTCCCCGGACGTGAAGGATTCTCTCTTCAGCGATCGAGTTTGGTTGTACCATTTTATCCCAAAACCCCGAGTACCTATTACCTATCATTGTGAAAGAGTGACAACCTTAGATTGCTCGGCGTTGTGAGAGCATAGGGTCCTACCCATTTATTTGAGTGGACAATATTTCTCTTAACAAGTCATTAATTTGAGGTTGAAACAAAAAAAATTGCGTTAATCATTCCAAGTCTTTGCTATTACTTGTTTGCAAACAGAAAGCGAAAATTAATCAAAAATCCCAAAATCACCTAAAAAGAACCAAAACAAAAAAATTGCTTGAGGTTAATTTGCTTGACAACTTGCTTGTCCGACAAAAGAAAATCAAAACAAAAAAGGGGTAAAAAATCAAAACTAAAAAAATCCTTAAGCTTTTATTTGTCAACCTTCTTTTTCTATTGTGTTTATGAATTTAAGGTCAAGTCGAGTTATCGTAATGGCGGATCAAGGATACGAGCAACTACAGTTGGAGTATGACCAATCTTATTTCTATCCTGATGCGTGTGTAGTCAATGAACCGAAGTTCTCCACGAACCTAGTCAAAATTCTCCTCAACCCAATCCAAATTCACTTTGGGAGGCATTCTCTCATGCCGACCCTACCCAACTTCGGGCTATCAAAGCCATCCTCGGGGAGCAAGTCGCCCTCCGACCACATTCCTCCCGAAGGTGGTCTTCGCATCTCTACCCCTCGGTCGGGCACATCAACCCAATGTGCCCAGCAGTGACCATTGTCATACGGGCTCATGGCCCCAATTTCTCCTCATCCGGTGGCTAATCTAGTTCATCCCATTCCAAATGTTGTTGTTCCTTCTAGACCACCAGTTTATTCCTCTAATCATCTCAACCCTACTCACCCTTTGGTGCATCCCCCAATATACCATTCTTATCCGGCCACTTCCGGTGCACCAAGCACCCACTTCTCCTCCTCCTCTTAGGGAACCTTCTGTCGATCAGGCCATGATTAACAAGATCAATCGCATGGATGAGCAGTATAGAGAGCTTAGACGTTTAATCGACACCAAGGCAGTCCCCGAAATTTCTCTTCCTTCCCTCCCTACTTTTTATCTACCTCCCTCTGAGATGCCGGTATACCGTCGCTACAATGGAACCGGTAATCCATTCATTCACATCAAGGACTTTCTTTATGAGTCAGTAATGTGGCAAAATGATCCAAGGGCCCTTGCTTTTCTTTTCAGAAGATCATTAGAGGAATCGGCTTTAGAGTGGTTCTACTCGCTTGACTCTTTGGAGGCGAGTAACTTTGAAAGCTGTCAAAGCTAAATTCTTGCGGAAGATATCAAGATAGGGTTGGACCAACATATTCCATCAACGACCTCATGGCCGAAAAAATGAGAAATGATGAAGATTTTACTAGATATGCTGATAGATGGAGGTCAAGCGAAAGGCTTGCGATTCCATTTCGGAGCAGCAAGTGAAGATGATCATCACCAATGCCACTCCGGCCTTAAAGAATATGCGGCTTTGCATCACCCCACCTCCATGAGTGAACTTTATGAGAGGGCACGGTACATTCGGACACGGCTTAGGGACTCACCTATCATGAACTTGTTTGATCCTAGACCCGGTACATCGAAAACCACTTTTACCACAATCGGCCCGGTGAGCGGGCGTAGTGACAAACGAAAACCTTAACGTTGTAGGGAACCCCACCTATAAATTATCAACACCGGTTCGGGAACTCTCAGCAAAATCAACCATTTTAGAAACCCTCGTCAACCTCAGCCTCGACCTCGGTTCCGGCCCGTCGGCAACAAGCCCCCGTCCCTCGGCGACGCAAGCCCAGTTCCCCAACCCGGTGCGGCAACAACTGGCCAACTACAACCAAGCACCCTCTCCCATGGCCTACGAACCCCGAAAAGTTGGATCGAAGAGGAACCATTACCCACCTTTGCCGTACTCTCTCGTGGACATCTTTAATGCACTCATGGCGGCAGGGCAAATTGCATTACCAAGGGAGAAATTGGAGTGGCCTCAGAATGCCAACACAGAGCGATACTGTTTGTTCCATAGATATCCTTGGCACACCGTGGAAAATTGTTTTCAGTTCAAAGACTATATCCATGATCTTAATGAGCGAGCGTGTATTGGGACCGGATGGGGGAATACATCGAACGGTGAAAAATCAACCTCAACGGCGGCATGCACCGGCTCGGCGACAGCAACAACGAGAACCCCCGGCACAGGGGATTATCCAAAACCCTTTACCTCTACATGCACCCGCGCCTAGGAATCAACACGTTAATCCCATCATGATTTCTTAAGGAGTATATGATCGGGGCCAGGTGGCAAGTCGAGGGAGCCGCCTCCTCCGTGCACATCAACTTACTTCACCCTCCTAACCGAACCGTCCACTCGATACCCACGAACAACTATGTCACATAGTCCCATCACATTAAACGAGAATGCCCATCATCCGAACGCCATCACGACCCATCATAACACCACCAACCACACAACTCCAATCGGGACGGACCCTAATCCGCCCGGTTAATCCACCACGAAACATCACCACCACTAGGACCCATCATCATCCCGCGAGCGACTGTACCTTCACGACCTACCTACCCTACTTTGCCTCAAACCACCATCATTACACCCATCGCAAGAGCTCCCATCATTCGACCTAACCCACCACCCACCACTACCACCCCGGCCATAGCTCCTCAACTTGCCACGGTACTCGGGAGTGGGCGCATGTTCGGGTCTTTCCCCGGGCCGGTCGATCGGGGGTTGGTACCGAAGCTTGAGAAGAAGAACACATTGAAGAGCCGTTGCACAGGACATCCTATGACTTGTTGAAACATCTTGATAAAACCGGCATGGATCTCTATCTTAGAGTTGATCGAAAAGATCGAGTCCATCAAGAGGTTCTCCAACAATACTTACGGCGGGTGATGGTGAATGAGAGCCTCACCCCCGAGAAAAAATCTCATCGGTTCTGGTCCCGAGAAGTGAGTACCCAGGCCCTCACATTCACGAAAGGAAGAGTTAGCCGACCGGAAATAAGGAAATGTGCCTTGTGCATCACGGTCCACATCAATGGTGTAGGAATTAAGTCATGTTTAGTCGATCTTTGGAGCATCCATTAATGTTCTGCCACCAGAAACATTACATCTTTGTGGATTCTCCGAGGAACACATCCGGCCATCTCAAATAACAGTGACTGCATATGACAATTCAAAAAAGCCTGCCGATGGCATGATTACATTAAATGTGAAGCTTGGACCTCGAACGCAGTCCTTTGTTAACTTCCACGTACTTGATATGGATCCAACCTACAAAGCTATTGCAGGACGGCCCTATTTGGAAGCACTAGAGGCGGTCGCCTCCACCAATCACAGAGTGTCTTAAATTCCCTTACAAGGGACGGTGATTAAGGTGACTAGCATGCCCTTAGACCATCCATCTTCTCCACCACCACCCCTTGGGTTGCCAAAAACGAGCCAATTTTGACAATCTTGGATCTTCGAGAAATAAGTAAGCGGCCCGAGGCAAGTGTGGAGAAGGAAAAGAGAAAAAATGAAACTATTGGTTGGCACATAATGAAGAGTTTGGGATATCGAGAAGGCCAAGGACTAGGCAAAGAAGCTGCAAGGCATAGGCAGGCCAATCAATCCCAATGAGGTTACAACCAAAGAGCGGGGTTGGGTATGATGGAACGACAGCGAATGGTCAGAATCTCAGAAGCAGATACTTTTCTGGATGCTTACAAAAGTTTTTCATCAAGAAAGAGACCATTCAATTGTCTGAGAACAAAGAGGTGCAAGAACTAGGACAAGACAAGAGAAGAAGAACTGATGACCCTGAAGCTGACTTGTATCCTGAACTATCTCTTTTGGTTTCCACCGATGAAGAAGGGTCGAAGCAATGAACCACTCCGAAATTTGAACCACTGTCAACCCACCCAAGGTCATATTGCCAAGCCGACTCGAGAAAAAGTCCAACCAACTCCACGAGGCCTTCCCTCATTACGTCATCTTTTGGGGCCGACGCCCGACGCCTTTGTGATGCTCTCCCGGGCTTCTTGGCCCGATCCCTATTTCTAGGTCCTCAGGCCCAACTTATGGGTCCACGAACCCACTTGTTGCTTTTGGGCCACCGAGCCCCTCTACTAAATCTGGGCCTTTGTGCCCATTTTCTCCAACTCTTGTGCCATCGAGCCCCTCTATTGAATCTGGGCCTTTGTGCCCATTTTCTAAACTCTTGGGCCCGCGAGCCCCTCTACTAAATACGGGCCTTTGTGCCCAACTCTTGAGCCATCGAGCCCCTCTACTAAATACGGGCCTTTGTGCCCATTTCCTCCAACTTTTGGGCCACGAGCCCCTCTACTAAATACTGGGCCTTTGTGCCCATTTCCTCCAACTCTTGGGCCATCGAGCCCCTCTCGGAGTCGGGCCTCTGCACCCATTTTCTCCAATTCTCGGGCCCTCGAGCCCATCTCCTAAACCCGGGCCCTTGAGCCGCTTCCTCCTCTTATTGGGTCCATAAACCCACCTTCTTCCATGATCATCCGGCCTACTGGCCCATCACCTCTTTCTGTCAATATTGGGCCCGAAAGCCCCCTCTATCAAACATTGCTCGAAGTCTTCCTCTCTTTATCAAAATCTCCGCCTACTTTGGCTCCCGTAGTTGATCTCAACCCAAATCGGGCACCTGAAGCCCAATCTGTCTTTATGTTTAGCACTCCTCAAAAAGCAACGTCCTCCTCAAAACTCAATTTCAGTCAAGGAAACATCTAAACTTGCCTCGGAAGGGCATTCGACCCAAGGAGCCACCAGATCCTTGATTGACCTTCTTTGCCCTCCATCCTCTCCAATAAATTCTTCTCCATCCACCTCCTCTTCCTCCTCTTATTTACCTTCTTCTTCTTTAGAAATAGGACAAAAATTAGAGGTAGGAGAGTTCCGAGAAGATACTGCATCGATTGGCTCAAAAAAGCTTAGAACACCATCTTAGGTGGAGTACTTTACAAAAGGAGCTTGGCCGGTGTTCTATTAAGATGTGTAGACGAAGAAGAGGCTGAATTGGTGCTTAAAAAAGCGCACTCTGGAGTATGTGGAGGCTATGTAAATGCTCAAGCCCTCGCCAAGAAGATCATCAGGCAAGGGTATTATTGGCCTACTCTAGAAGAAGATTGCTCGATCTTCGTCCGGCACTGTCATCAATGTCAACTCCACGCTTGAGCAAGATTCACTCTCCGCATCTTCCCTTCATCCGATTCACGCCCCATGGCCCTTCGCTATGTGGGCTTTTGATGTTATCGGACCCCTCGGTGACCCAAAGTCCACAAACAAAATCAAATCCTTCATTCTAACTGCAACGGAGTACTTCACCAAGTGGGCGGAAGCGGAAGCATATGTTGAGATCAAGGCATCAACAGTCTGCACCTTCATCGAGCGCAACATCATTGCCAGGTTCGGGATCCCAAGCGACATCATCACCGACAATGGATCGCAATTCATCTCTCAGGAGCTGCGTGACCTTTGCAACAGGTATTGCATCAAATTGCATCATTCATCTCCATATTATCTTCAAGGCAACGGTCAAGCAGAAGCCACCAATAAAACCCTGATAAAAATCATTAAGAAGACTTGTAAGTCTAGTAAGTTCGCAGACTGGCCAGATAAGTTAGTTGATGCTCTATGGGCCTACCGCACTTCTATTCCGAAGACGAAGGTCGGACCCCCTATCCCCTAGCATTTGGGATGGAGGCGGAAGTTCCACACAAAGTAATCATTCCTTCCCTCCGGGTCCAGATTGATCCAGATATCCCGATGGATGAAGGCCGAGATTCTCTTCTCGCGCGACTCCAACTCTTAGATGAAAGGAGGTTGGCGCATTGCTTAGAACATGCTATATCTTACCAAAATAGACTTAAAAGATTTTATCGAAGTGGGTGGTAGAGAAAATTTGAAATCGGTGAGGTTGTGCTTAAAAGAATATTTGTTAAGCCGGGCGGTCCCCGCTCCAAACTTCAACCTAATTGGGAGGGTCCGTATGTGATTTCGGCTGTTTATCCCGGTAATTCATATAAGCTGACTAATGCAGAAGGATAAAAACTAGCTCATCCCTGGAATGGTGCATACCTCAAAAAATATTTCCCTTAAAACAAAAATCACAAAAAAAATCTATAAAATCCAAAGGTGTGAAGTATAATGATAGCATCTAACGCTTACTTGCCCGGTGCTTCAACTTGTCGCTTAGGGAAATAAGGATAGGCATCCTCGCACACTACACACCTAGTTTTGAGATCCGATGATCGCAAGTCGGAAAAACTAGGCAATGCTTGGCGAAAGGAAGGTCAACCTAATCCCATTCTCTTCTTGTTTCGGTCCAAAATAGATAAAAGGGGTTAGAATGAGGAGTATCGAAACTGCCCATTGCCTTAGTTTGAAAATGGCTCTGAAGGTCTGACTTCTTATTAAAAGAAAAGGTGCGAAAAGATGGGCAATGACCCCTCAGGTCAGCAAAAGAATAGACTGCGAATGTGTACCAACAAAAAGTCCAAAAAGAAAAAAGGCTCCAAAAGATGGGCAATGACCCCTCGGGTCAAAATCAAGCAAAAAAGAAGAAAGACTGTGCGAATGTGGGCCATCGAAGAAAATGGGCTAGAAGGAAGGACCCGAAGAGGTCGAAAACCGAGCAGGCAATGTGGGTATTAGTAGAGAAACAAGTTCGACATCCCGAATTCTACTAAGGACTTACCACCAATCATCTTCCTTCTTTAACCTCAAAGGATAGGGTTGACCGACTAGGTCCAAGAAGAGCCATAGCCTATCGAAGGCAGAAGGTCAGAAGGTCTCGGACTAGGCACTTTCTCACATGATGCCTACTCTTAACCCTTAGGGAACAATGAGAGGCACCTATGGCAAGCAAGGCAAGGTTGAGATGGTCGTTTCTTTCTGCAAAACCAAAAATTAAAAACTTGAAAAACATAAAAAAATCTATAAAGTCAAAACTCTTAAAAATTAAATATTCAAAACACCAAAAAAATCATAAAAATACCAAAATACCAAAAAACATTATAAAACCATCAAAACCCAAACAAATCAAAAATTTCAAAACACCTAAAAGTTTGCTTTCTAGGCTTGATCAGTTGTCTTTGCATTCATGTTTAATTTCGGTCTTGCGTATTTTCTTTTATGCATACTTTTGTTTTTACGCATTATCTTACCTTGATAAGACCTATGTCCCTTGACAAAAGATCAAGGCAACTTTTCCCTCTCCTTGCAAGGGACTAAGCAAAAATAAAGTTCTAATATCTTCTCTAAAGTGGATGCTGGAATAGGAGAAGGCATACCAACTTCATATCCCCAGGCACTTCGAGGAGGCAAAAAAAACAACAAAAAAATCAAAAATTGAAAAACAAAAGTGGACTACCCCGACCCCTATTAGGACATGCATTTAGTATTGCATCTGTCAAAATAAGTAATATTTGAGATGTTGAAGACCTCAAGTACGGGAAGTGAGCGTGAGAACCGCTTCAACAAAATCAGTGAGGGATCAGTCATTCCCTAGGCTTACAGGTAGGCCAAAGTTGAATCTACGGGGAAGACGGTTTCTTCGTAGATGTCGTGACCCGTTATGTTCAACCTATATGTTCAAGTATTTTCTTATACTTATTTTTATTTCTTTAAACCCGACATGCATCATGCATCATCACATGCGTTATCCCACCATAACCATTCCCCGCTTCCTAATAATGCTATAACCTCCTTCCGGTCGCATTGTGCACCCTTTTAAAGATGGTCTTTTATAGCCCTAGAGAAGGTCATGATTTTCGGAAGGAATTGGTTTCGACGGGTTTTGACAATGATTTCATCGAAACAAGAAGTTTTTCCATGTCAAGCTGAGCTGGTATTTACGAGTAAACCTCATGAATTTGAAGAACCCAACCTTTGTTGATTGTTTGTCTCCTCTTTACTTTTCGCAATTTACTTTTCAATGCATTTGTACCGAGTGCAGCACACCATGCAGTTCGGGTCCTGGCGGGTAACTATTCTCCCCCGCGTGGGATTTTAGTTATTTACTTTCGATCTTGTTCTTCTCTTTAACCAATCAACTAGAGGGAATGTTTCGATAAGACAAAGGGTAATCTCAGAGTCCGGCAGAGTTTTATTTCACTCAACTAGGCCAATGAGGGCGTGTCTAAATCTACACCTTGGCATCACCTTTTCAGTCCATTACCACTTCATTCCGCTACGCCTCATTACGATTCGCTACATTCGCCTACGTTTCATTTATGTCACTCCCTTGCAAAACCGACGCCAAGGCGAGGCAAGACGTAGAACACGCAATTTTGGCCTAGTTGGAGAGCTTAAATTCTTGTTTTCGTGAAGTATATTTGAGTAACCTTTCGAGGGAACCAAGTTTTTACGGAAAAAATCAAGTTTTTCGGCGCATTTCGAAGTAGATTGATGGGGCGTTGACCGAGGTCAACGCGCCACCTTATAGGGCGCCGGGCGCCTATAAACGAGCGCCCGAGCTCCCTGCGATGGGGCACACACGCATACGGTCGGGCGGCTGGACGGGTTGATGGGATAGTTCTGAGATAAAGTTGCCCTCTTCTTGCTATAAAAGGACCCCCATTTGGAAGGTTTAGGAGACACCAGGGCGTCCCTCACCTCCTCTCATCCACCACTACACATCCCAAGCCTTGCAACCCCAAAGCTCTCGAAACCATCCCAAAACCATCTCCCAAAACCCAAAAAAATCATAGTTGCTTCTTGAAGGGATATTCCACGTGAGAATGAAGTTACCCTCTTTTGTCTTTGTAGAAAGACTCTCATATGAAGGTTTTTGGACACCCCAAAGTCCGTCTCCCACCTCATCTCATCCACCACTACGAATCTAAGCCTTTATAGCACCCTCTCAAGCCCTTAGAGTATCCCAAAATCCTTCCCCAAAAAACCCAAAAACACACAGGTTTCCTTCTTCGAAATATGATTTTCTCCAACTTTGATGGCCTCTGCACTCTGTTCTCTTACATCTAGTACCAAAACACTCTTCCATTAGCTTCACTTGAGTATTTTCTGCTTGAAGAGTCCCTTTTCCGTCTTGAAGGTCTTCCTACACTCGGGCGACGCCGTGAAGAAGAAAGAAAATGCGAAGCCGGTCCTGGTGCCCTATAAATAGGGGCGCTTTGACTTTGGTCAACGCGCCCCATCAGGGGACACCTGCAGCGGCGCCCTATGTGGGGCACTAGCGAGCGGACCCCGTTTTTTGCATTTTTTGAGTTTTTTTACTTTTCGGTCGATCTTTTACCCCCCCCCCTTTCATTTTAACCCTCATTAACATGTCATTTAGCATGTATTGAGCCACTCATTTGCATTTTTCATGCATATTTAAACCTTAAATAGGGGTTGGGATTTAGTCCCAATCCGGTCAGTTCTTCCCTCTTGCGCGTTTACATTCGAATTTGAGCATGATACTACTTGTCACTAGAACTAATGGTATTTTCACTTGTTTCTATGTTTTCTCATGGACATTTTTAGGTAAATCCGGCCGAGGTAGAGCTTCAACCGGATCGAAGACAAAGGACTCACTTAGCTCTCTTCTTTCGGCCGGCCGAGAGAGGAGAAGTCGGAACCCAACAATCTCCCCACTTTCAAAGGTACGACGGTCATTTTCATTTCTCCATTTCATTTCTTTTCATTCTACTATATTTTGGAGCCTTTGGCTCCTGGCGACCACACCCACTAACATCCCATCCACCAAGTCACCAAGGCGGGCGTAAGGGGCCGGGAGGGGGAGATCCGCGGATGTCCCGTTTCGGGTGCTTACAACTGGGACATTCAATAGACGTGGGTTTATATCCTTGTGATAACTGATAATGAAAAAGCTCAATAGAGACAAGATTATTTCCATAGTCAATTAGGATTATAAGATGTGGCTTATACTCGTCATGATCGGTAGATTGATTAATTTGTTATCAGATAATATATTTAATTAAATTAAATTAAATTATTTTTATTTTATTTAGGCATTAACCAAATAAACTATTGAACCTAGTGAGTCACACATATAAGGACTTAATTTATAAGTACAGAGGAAAGGGTATAATTTATAAAAATTTTAAATTTTTATGAAAAATTCTAAATTCTTTTTAAATAATAATGTTTTTTAACAAACCCTATCAGGATAAAGTGAAAACCACATTCTCAACCTCCCTACCTCCTCCTCTCTTTAGAAGGTGTCTATGGGTGATGGAGCTCTGCTCGGGAAGAGTTGTTGAGCCTGGTGCTAAGAAAGAACATGTTGTTGATAAAGTTCATGTACATACTGCTAGAGATTGGATGTTTTAATAGTTTGAAAGTGTACGGACCTCGCGATCTCTTACCCCCGCCCCATCTCTTTTTTCTTTTTTAAAACTCTTGTTCGGCGGAAATTGTGGTTAGTCTTTGGTGAAAAATTATTCGAGGGATAAAATAAAATATTATATCGTGCGGGTGCGACAATCTTTTCCCTCATTTATCATTTTTGGCGCGAAAATCCTCAGCAACGATGATGACATGATTCTCGCTCTACCTCTTTCGGTATTAAAAATAATTTTATGATTATTAGAGTTATCATAAATAACATAGCGAGGTTATGGTGTGGGTTCTTTAAGTTATGGTTGGACCTCTCTCCATCAATCCACGAATGGATTCAATGTTAATTACACTGAGCGGCGGCTCAGTAACCCCTGATTAACTGCCATGGTAACACATTCAAGACGGGACAAATGCAAGGAAAAAGAAATATGTGTTTATTAATTTTTTTTTGAATATAAATAATGAAATAACAAGCAGGAGTATCGGCACTGCCTCCCCTCTCCCATTATTTCTTTTTCATGTCTCCTTTTTGCTTCCCTCACTTTTTTTGGGACTAGATCCGGGGGGCTAGAAGGCGGCATCTGCCTTGAATCTAGCCTCACGGTCTCATCCTTCTTTCTTTCTTTCTTTTTTTTCCAATGCTTTATGATTCCATATCCAACAAGCGGTATTTTCCCGATCGGGGATTAACCGACTTGCTAGGTCTTGGACATGATACCCACGACCCGGCATTTCCTTTTAGGGATTGGCCGGACTGATGGGCGTTGGAGATTTTCATCCATTATCCGGTATTTCACGATCGGGGATTAACCGGATTAATGGGGCTTGGAATTTTCATCCATTACCCGGTATTTCCCGATCGGGGATTAACCGGATTAATGGGCCTTGAAATCTGTTCGTCGGCATTGCTCGTTTGGGAGCGAGCCGAGTTGATGAATTTGGGGTTTTTTTATCCATTACCCGGTATTTTCCCGATCGGGGATTAACCGGATTAATGGGTCTTGGACTTTTCATCGGCATTGCCCGTTTGGGAGCAAGCCGAGTTGATGAATTTGGGGTTTTTCATCCATTACCCGGTATTTCCCGATCGGGGATTAACCGGATTAATAGGTCTTGGACTTTTCATCAGCATTGCCCGTTTGGGAGCAAGCCGAGTTGATGAATTTGGAGTTTTTCATCCATTACCCGGTATTTTCCCGATCGGGGATTAACCGGATTAATGGGTCTTGGACTTTTCATCCATTACCCGTTATTTCCCGATCGGGGATTAACCAGATTAATGGGCCTTGGAATTTTTGTTTCTCGGCATTGCCCGTTTGGGAGCAAGCCGAGTTGATGGAACTTGGGGTATTTTTTTTTGGGTGAGCCGTTGGGGCTTTCTCTCTCATCCACTGACTGGTACTTCCCGATTGGGGATTGACCGAATCGGTGGGTCTTCATGGTCCGTTGGGGGTTTCTCTCTCATCCGCCAGTCGGTATCTCCCGATCGGGGATTAACCGAGCTGACGGGCCTTGATGGTCCGTTGGGAGTTTTCTCTTTCCTCCACCAACCGTTGAGGGTGTTCTTTTTTCAACCGTTGGGGGTTTTCTCTTTCCTCCACCAACCGTTGGGAGTTCTTTTTCCAACCGTTGGGGGTTTTCTCTTTCCTCCACCAACCGTTGGGGGTTCTTTTTCCAACCGTTGGGGGTTTTCTCTTTCCTCCACCAACCGTTGGGAGTTTTCTTTCTCCAACCGTTGGGGGTTTCTCTCTCATCCGCCAGTCGGTATCTCCCGATCGGGGATTAACCGAGCTGACGGGCCCTGATGGTCCGTTGGGAGTTTTCTCTTTTCTCTACCAACCGTTGAGGGTTTTCTCTTTCCTCCACCAACCGTTGGGAGTTTTCTTTCTCCAACCGTTGGGGGTTTTCTCTTTCATCCACCAACCGTTGGGGGTTTTCTTTCTCCAACCGTTGGGGGTTTTCTCTTTCCTCCACCAACCGTTGGGAGTTTTCTTTCTCCAACCGTTGGGGGTTTTCTCTTTCATAGTGGAGTTGGATTTTTGTTCATGTTGGTTCAATTGGAGCTTTGATCATCATGGACTTAATGGGCCCACTTTCCATGTTAATGGGCCTTGAGTCGATCTCATGTTCATCTCGGTTAAGACCGGATTGGGACTTAGTGGACCGAGTTTGATTCACTTGGAATGGAGTCACATGGCATTGAACTTCCTTTAAAAATGGTTGATTGGGCCTTGTAGACTTTAATGGGCCTTGGACCGGTCTCTTGTTCATGTTGGTCAAGGCCTAATTGGGCCTTAGTTGATTGGACTTGGTTCATTTGAAATGGGAGCACATGGTCTTGCACTTCATTTGAAGATGGTCAATTGGGCCTTGAAAGCCTTAATGGGCTTTGATGAGTGATTTTTTTTTCTTAGCGCCTTAGTTAATTGAACTTGATTTACTTGAGGTAAGGTCACATGATCTTGATCCACATTGATGATGGCCATTGATATTCCTCCTTGCCTAATAGGCCATTGATTGCTTGATGCTTCACATGCCATCATGGTATGAGATGATATGATTGAGCCCATGGTATACCTTGATACTTAGCCAATTCCATGAAAAATGGAGCTTGGACTCTCTACCCTCCTTGCACTCTCTTGGACGATGGGACAAAGGGGGGGGCTCTTGCACTCTACGTATGGGGAATGCCTTGGGGAATGTTTCCTCTCTCCTCTCCAAGAGGATTTCATGGTTTTTTATATGCCAAAAGAGAGGGGCATTTTGGTCCACAAAATGCCCCAACTTCTCCTTATAATTGATGGTGTGAGGAGAGAGGAGGGTAGCTTTGGAAATACTTCACCATGCTTTTTGCTTTATGGTAGGTGTGAGGGAAAAAGGTGGGGGGCATTTTGGGCTTTGGTCACCTTTATGGAGGGTTGGGGTGGCCAATTACACAAAATGTCCCTCAAATCATTTTTCAAGAGGATTTTCGGATCTCCCATTTGGGACAGATTTTGGGCCTTCCCCTTTTGAAAATTTGAGGCTCAAATGGCCAAAATAGAGGCCCAAATGTATGTGCATGGATCTAATGAACAAATCAGCACCAATTGGGCCCATTTGGGGACCATTAGGGGGGGTTCTATTTCCTCCTTACAAATTTAAACAAATTTAAATTTACTAATGAATACCCTGCTTAATGTTATAATCCAATGAGAGGAATCTCTCACTTCTTTTTTCTATCCTCTTTTTCTTTTTTCTTCTTCTCCCCCTTTTTTATCAGATATTATTCTTTCCTCCTCTTCTTTTCTTCTTCATTTTCCTTTCCTTTTTTTGACCGAAGGATATCATCATTTTCCTTTCCTCTTTCTTCCCTTCTCTTTTTTTAAACGATAAAGAGCATCCTTTCTTCTCTTTTTTTCTGATTTAAATACAAAACTTCATTGCATACACATGTACCTTGTTTTAGTACATTGTAATATCTCCTCTTTTTTTTTGAAATAGACATGGCCCGTAATCCATTGCGCAAGAAGGGGCTCCTGGAGTCTTCAGACGGCGTTCCATTCCATGCATTTCCTAATTTTGACCATGGTCAAAATTGTCCATTCACATCTTAATGTGTACGTAGCTTCGCGGCGGACCAGCTCCATGGGTATATATGAAAAATGCATATATATCATTTCGTTGGTGTATGAGGGGGGTCGTGGTGAGCTAGGCGTCTCCCGTCTTCTTCCCCCACCCCGATTTTGACCAGGTCAAAATCAACCCACGACAACCGGGCGCGAAAGGGGCATCGGCTCGCGACAGGGGAAGCTTCGCGAAGGGGGGTAGCTTGGTCATTCCGCCATCTGATTCCTCGCCACCACCTGCGGGCGGCTCGCAGGCGCAGGGCGGCAAGTCCAGGTACGCCAGCCACAGTAGGCAACAGAGGCTGTTGCGAGCTCTCGGGCGGCCTCACGGGAGTTGGCTTCTTCCGTACTCGTTGTCGTCGACCTTCCGCCAGCTCCTCGGCGATCCTGCGGTGACTCCCCCTCCTAGAGCTTCTCCGGCGAGCCCTTCCACACACGGCTTCGGTTCTTCAAGTCCCCCCCGTCTCCTTCATCGGCCTCGTGGGAACTCCCCCTTCTTCCTGCGGCCTTGAGGTCGACGCCACCGTACCGGCACCCTGCAAGCCTCTGCGCAGGTCTGCGGGCTTCCCCTAGGCGAGTTCCTCTTCTACGCGGTCCGTCCCCTGCCTCCCTTTTTTGTTTCAGAGCTGGCCTGACCGCGGCTCCCCCCTCTTCATTGCTCCTCTTCCGCATGCCAAGAAGGCTTCAGTCCCGTTTCCGTTGGCGTTGGCCCGCGCGGGGGTTCCGTCCTGCTGGGTCTTGCGTCGGCCAGATCTCCTATCGGGTGAGGATTTTTCTTCTCCCCCTGTTTCTTTTCGTCTTTCCCCTTTTTTTTCTCTCCTTCTTACCAGACGACTCCAGCATTTCCTTGTCTGGTGGCTTGTGCCAGATTTCACCCGACGTTGTAGCACCGGTCGGAGACAAGGGCTGCGCGAACCCGTGGTGCTGATTCCTCTTGCGCACGACTGTAACAACGTCCCAGGTCCTTTAGGGTGTTCCGACGGCAGCAGTTTTGCCTCGACGGTGCCGGCTCTCGGTGGTAGCCACTTCGTCCATAGACGGGAAGCTCTACTCGGTGAGATCCTTTCTTCACCCCCCTCGTTTCTTCTTGGCCAATCCCGACTGTCGGTTATTTGTCTTCCGCAGGACTTTGCTTCTCGACAGGGGAGCACCCTTCTAGCGCCCGGTTCTCTCACTTGCTAGGCTTGTTGGTGCAGCGAATCATCTCGGCTTCAAGCATAGACTCCCGTTTCCCTTTCTTCTGCCGATTCTTTGATCTGGGTGAGCCGCTTCTTCTTTTTCCTTAGCTGCTTCTCATCCGCTCGCAGGAAGAGTGGCTTCCTTCTTGAACAGATTGTGTGGTGTTACATGTACATGTGTAGATGTTTTTTTTTAAATACTGCCTTGACAGGACGAGGGACTGCCGGAGATTTCTCTTGAATTGCTTTGACCGTATAACATGTGTAGTGGGTTTGCTGAACTAAAATGGGCAGGCCTGGCAAGTTCATGACATGACTTAGTAAATGGATACGGTCATCGTCGACCCCTCGATCGGAGGACCGTCGGCGTTCGACTTAGAAGAAGATGACATTTGTCATCGACCACCCCTCCGGGGAACCATGGCCGGTTGACTTTAAAAAGATAATAATTGAAAGAGGCAGTCGTCGACCCCTCCATTTGAGGATCGTTGGCGTTCGGCTTGAATGAAGATGACATATGCTGGCAACTATTCCCTTCGGGGTCGTGGTTCGTTGGTTTAATAAACCAATAACAATTATTAATCACCTCATGGCCTTGATTTGTTTTATTTGCGGGCGGGCTAGGCGTCGTTGCGTCTATGAGTGAATAATTTTCTGATCCATGCACATGTTTTTTCTGTTGTCCATTCCTGTGGTCGGATTTGTTATTTTTTCACTTCATCACGAATTTCGCAGCTTTTCTTTTTGTACTGCCATGCTGATTTGCACTAACCAGATTTACTTGATTTAGCACATGCTGCGTTTCTTTGTACATATATAAAAAACTGCAATCATGCTTGTTAGGTCTAGGGCATTACATGGCCACAATCACCCTCACTTCTTTCTTTTATTTTGGGCGGGGTTAACAATTGCCCCCCATGGGAGATTTCCCAAAGACAACGTCGGAGGGGGATGTCCCGTGCACGAATTTCAGGCCTTTCTTCACATGCATCCTTACGGGAATCATTCCCGCACTCGGTGTCGGAATCTTTTCTAGTTTCCCTTCAATGAATATTGCGAGTTTATCTAACTCGACTTTTCTTGTTTTTGCATCCTCCGCCTCTTTTTTATTGCGGATTTTTTTTCACTCGCTTTTATTCTTCATGCTAGAGGATAAAGAGGGGTGCTCGTGCTCCACGAGGTGCGGTTAGAAAGATGTCTCGTGGCACGGGTCGTGGGTGGGGTAAATGTACTAAGGAGCCCATGCCCAGTCCCAGTTGCCTAGATGCTTCTCTCCTAGGGAATCTTGAGCTTCGACGTCCAGCCCGTGGTCCTCTATCATCATCAGTCCTGGCGGCTTTCTCACGACCGGGTGATTTAATGGCACTGTTGCCGTTGGCATGTCGTGATGGTCACTCTGATTGTATACCAGAACATGTTTTATATTTTTGTTTTTAAAGAAAGGATCTATTATGCTCTGGTTAAGAGCGTACAGACATCACATGAGAATATGCATGATTTGGGGCATTCATCAATGACTTTTTCTCAAGTGTGAATATACAAATTTCGTTCCAAAATTTGAGGGCTCGACGACTCTCTTGGACTGTAGATTTTTTTTTTGACATCCTCAAAGCCGAAGCATTTTGGTTTTCTGCCTCCCTCCTGTAGGGGCAGCACTAGGCGCATTTCTTACCAAAAATTCTTTAAGACCACCTTCCGTAAGAGACATTATTGAGTTCTGGTTTGCTCATGGAATTGTCTCCTTCCTGTTTATGTATGAAGGGCCTTACGTAAACCTATTTTTTCACCAAGGAGCATGCCATTAAATTTGTTAATAGCATTTTTTCTATCTTTCCATGATCGAATTGCACAGGTGTAGTATTCTTTAACTGCCCATATGGGTCAAATGCAATCTTGCACAAAGGATATCACCAATTATAAAATAAATGTACCATCTGGAACCTTGTCGCCTGTGAGCCTGTCCAAGTCCCTGACGAGTAACGAAAATGTTGGTAGCACCATTTTTTTGGATATTAGGGTCACGGCTGGAATGCATTATCCGAATGGGCTTGTCATTAAAAGGAGCGAATTTTAGCACATCCAAAGCTCGTACTGCATCCGTAGGGTTGCTGAAATTAACATACGCGCAGCCTAGAGATCGACCGGTAATGATGTCCCTGGATGCATGACCGGAATCCACCTATTCTAGCTGGCCGAACAAATCGTACAGTCGAGAGTTCATAACGTTCACCTCCCGGCTGCCAACCTGCTGGCCTCTTTTTCTCGTCGCATCCTGATTGTTCGCAGGATTTGTTTGCGCATGTATGATAATGGAATGTATTCGTGCCGGGTTTGGTCACGCACATATTTTCCCTTGGATGTGAACCCTTGCTGCCAAGGTTAAGAATCTCCATAGCCCCACCAGCACCCTCTGGACTCTCTAAATGGATGGGGTCGCAACGTTCTGGCTCAATCATTTTCCCTCTTTTTCTCTGTCTACCGGACAGCTCATTACGCCATGGTCGCGTATACAAAAACATGTCATAAAAGAACACTTGATTTTTTTTTCTTGACTCTTTTTTTTTTCACGCCAATACCCTTCTCTTGAATGTGAATTTGCAAAGGCTGCTTTGGGCCTCGACAGTCTTGCTGCATCGTCTGTCTTGCTGGCATCACCTGAATTCTTAGAGTCAACTAAGAGTTAACGAAGCTGAGGCGTTTTGATTCTTTTATGACTTCTGCGGGGTGACAGCACCAGCAACATATTCATGTTCATTTTTCTGCCCCCCTTTTTTGTGTAGCTTGTCATACCCTCATCGTGTATGCATGAACGCCACACAAGGATATGTTTGGTTTTGCCATGCACCATGCCCTTTCTCCGAACGTGGGTCTACCCAAGTGGTTTTGAGCAGCAGAGGCTTCGATGGCCTGGACGATCTTGATGAAATAAGGCCCTGGCGGTCTTGCTTGCTCTGGCCAAAAATTGAGCCCTTGTGGCCTTGAAAGTTTTGCAGCTCTCGACCCTTATTTGACCAGGAAAATTGAACTGGATTAGAGCGTTTAAGGGACTGCCTAGAAGCAAGTTGGGGCCTGGTTTGAAGTGAAAACATGCTTTGGCCAATGTCTGCTCAGGGTCTGTTCGGGGGACTTCCGAACAAGGCTTTTTGTTTTGTTTTGTTTTGTTTGTTTTTTTTCTTTTTATTGAGGATTTGTTTATGCAGCCCAGTAGGGTACCGTTTTTAGGGTGATTTAGGACAGGATTAAAGGTCTGACCGGGGTGTCTTGTGAGATTGCATATGAAGCATGTCATGTCCGCACATGATTTCAATGTGGAGTTGATTTTAAGAGTTAAAGAGGACTGTTTCGTGGACAGGGTTGGGGAGGACTTGTGGCAGGTTCGCGACAAGTCCATCAGCCCCTGAAAGGCTAAAAAAAAAGAACATTTTACCCATGAGAACCCCGAAACGGAACAGGGCGCAGCCAAGGGATGCCTTGGGGGGCGGCCCTCTTCGGACGGGAATAGTGATAGAAGAGAAAGAAATTAGGATAAGGAGAAGGATAGACAGGCGCGGCGGCCAATTTTCTTCTTTTCCCCTTCACATATATATATACACACATATTTTGGTAGGAATTCCGTACACTTACCCAACGAGGTAGCGCAAGCGACTTTCCCATAAATTTTATGGGCGGGAGATGGTCCTCCTCGCTACCTCAGATATGGTCTCCCCGGCACGTCTACTACTAGGTAGATAAGCCTTATGGGAAACGTCTTCGTCATTGGCAACTCGGACCCCCTCCCTAATAAAATTAGGGGGAAGTTCGCCCGTCTACCTTATCGGGTAGAGAAGCTCGCCTGGTCGGATGACCGTTATTGTTTGTTTTGTTTTATTTTTTTTGTTCATTCTCTCTCTTTTTTATCTTTTTTTTCACATATATTTTTTCTTCTTTTTTCTATTTTTTTCTGCTTTCTTTCTTTCTTTCTTTCTTTCTTTCTGCTTTCTTTCTTTCTTTCTTTCTCTCTCTCTCTCTCTCTATTTTTTTTAACATTGATTTCAAAGTCGACCTCAGTCCTTCTTATGGAATTCATGCTCTGGGGCATAGTATTTTTTGATGTGTTTCCCATTGAGTGGAGGGGAAGGGGCGTTTCCTTTGCTGTCGACCACCGTGTAGGCCCCTCCCTCGAACACCTGATCAATGATGTAGGGACCACACCAATTCGGAATGAATTTGTTTTTGGGTCGAGATGCCATGGTATCTCTCTGCTTGATCATCACCAAGTCGCCCTTCTTGAATATTCTTTCCCGAACCAACCTGTCGTATGCACGCGACATTCTGTCTTGATAAACCTTCAAGTGTTTATATGCTTTCAACCTTTCTTCTTCCAGCTTACTGAGCTCGGTGAGCCGCCTTTCCACTTCATCCGGCTCATCTGTGGGTACCCCATGGTGGACTGCCACCCTATATGTTGCCAGTTCGATTTCGACTGGGACCACAGCCTCAGTCCCATATACCAGGGAAAATGGAGAACACCCTGTTGGTGTTTTATAGACAGTACAGTATGCCCACAATGCTTCGTATAGTTTTTGATCCCAATCTTTTCTTTTGCTGCCAACAACTTTTACCATCAATTTGCACAAGGTTTTGTTAAAGGCTTCTGCTAAGCCATTAGCCTGAGGGTTGTATACGGTGGATGTCCTCCAATCTATGTTGAATTTGGCTGCCATTTTATATACTGTCTGGTTCTTGAACGGGGTACCGTTATCAGAGATGATCCGACTAGGAACTCCATAGCGGAAGATGATATTGTTTCGGATGAACCGAGCCACGACTTCACCAGTGACTTCTCGTGCCGGTATTGCTTTCGCCCATCTGGAAAAGTAATCCGTTGCGGCCAGTATGAATTTAAAACCTCTGGCTAACGGCTTCAAGGGACCGACTATGTCCATACCCCACTCAGCGAATGGCCACGTCGGGGTTGTGGGGTGTAGCTGGATTGGGGGCGTCTTGGTAAAGAACCAAACGCCTGACATTCATGGCATGATTTGGCAAACTTGTCGCAGTCCTCGAACATAGTTGGCCAATAAAACCCTTTCAACTTGATGGTTATCTTCATCTTTGGACCTGCTTGGTGGGCTCCACATAGTCCTCTATGGACCTCACTCATGATTCGGTAAGCTTCTTTGTTTGAAAGACATCTTGACAAAATTGCTTTATCCTTTTCGGGGACAAGGCGGTATAATTCCCCTTCTATCAATTGATACGAAGCGGCTATTCGCAATAATCGGACACGCTCGGCTCGATTATCAGGCAAGATACCATTCTTTACATTTATGAGGGGAAGCCTCCAGTCATCATCACCACTCAAGGGATCTTCAATCTGGTCAGCCATGATCACTTCCCAGGTTGCTTGTCCATCATCGGCTTCAAGGGAGCTGGGGAGGAGTTTTCTTTGTTTGATAGTGATTTCTATCACACCCTCTGGCGGTAGCCTTATCGCGGATGCTAATTTGGCAAGCGCATCTGCTTGGGAGTTCTGACTTCATTTGACATGGTGTATACTAAAGATGTAGAACTTCTCGCTCAGCCTTCTAGCTGCAGAGTGATAGGCCACAAGCTCTTCTTTCCGCACCTCAAACACACCTGCCATCTGTTGGACCACCAACATGGAGTCACCAAACACTTCCAGGCACTTGATACCCATTTCGAGAGCAAGCTGCAGCCCGACAATGAGTGCCTCATATTCAGCTTCATTGTTAGTCAATGACTCGGGCAAAGCATATGAATTATGTAAAACCCCCTTTTCTGGGGAGAGGAACACTATCCCCGCACCTGCTCGGTATCTAAACTTCCCATTGGGTGACTTTTCGGCACTTGCCGCCCCATCAAAATAGAGTTGCCAACATTTAATTTGGGTTTCTTGCACATTGTATGCTTCGTCTTCCCTCAACGTTTCTTCTTCTGGTAACAGAAGGTTGAGTGGAGAATCCTCGGGCACTGGATGGGCTGCCAAAAATTCTGCCATTCCTTGTCCTTTAATCGCCTTTTGAGGCATATATTTTATGTCAAACTCCATTAACATGAGGGCCCATTTGCCCAGTCGGCCGGCCAGGACTGGCTGCTTTAACATGTATTTAAGCGGGTCGAACTTGGATATAAGTTGAACTTCATGTGACAACATGTAGTGCCTTAGCTTTTTAGCTGCGAACACAAGTGCCAGACACATTTTTTCCATTGGAGAGTATCGATGTTCTGGCCCAACCAGCCGTCTTCTCAAATAATACAAGGGTTGTTCTTTACCCTCTTCATTTATTTGTGCCAGCAATGCCCCCAGGGATGCATCTAAGGCGGCTATGTACAATATGAGTGGCTTTCCTTTGATAGGTGCCCCCAGCACTGGCGGGCTAAGGAGGTAGTCTTTGATTTCATCAAGGGCTCTTTGGCAAGCTTGATCCCAGACAAACGGAGATCCTTTCTTAGCTAATCGGGAGAATGGGTGACACCTTCCCGATAAATTTGAAATTAACCGGCGTATATACGCCAATCTTCCTTGGAGGGACCTCAATTCTTTGAAGTTCCTTGGGGGTGGCAATTCTCTAATGGCTTTAATTTTATCAGGGTCGATCTCGATCCCTCAGTATCTGACCACAAAGCCAAGAAACTTTCCGCTCGATACGCCGAAGGCACATTTCATGGGGTTCATTTTGAGTTTGTATTGCTTGAGCCGCTCAAAAACCTTCCTTAAATCTCGGACATGATTTTCTCGGCATTCTGTCTTTATGACCAAATCATCCACATAACATTCCACTGGATCATGCAACATTTCATTAAATATCTTGGTCATGGCACGTTGATAAGTTGCCCCAGCATTTTTTAAACCGAACGGCATTCTTTTGTAGTTAAACACCCCTTTAGGTGTTCGGAACGCCGTGTTGACTTTATCTTCTTCTGCCATCAATATTTGGTTGTATCCCGACGAGCCATCCATAAAGGAAAAGGCTTCACACCCAATGGTGCCATCTATCATTGTTTCTGGAATTGGAAGGGGAAAATCGTCTTTGGGACATGCCCGGTTCAGGTCCCGGTAGTCGATGCAAACACGAATTTGACCATTCTTCTTTCTAACAGGGACTATGTTGGCGAGCCAGATCGGATACATACATGGCTCGATGAAGTCCACTTCTAGCAACTTATCCACCTCGGCATTAACTTGGATTTCAAGGTCAGGCCGCATCCTTCTTTGGGCTTGTTTTATAGGCTTGACTGTCGGAAGTATGGCGAGTTTATGTACAGCCACTGAAGGATCCAATCCTGGCATTTCACTATATGTCCATGCAAAGCATTCTTTAAACTCAGATAATAACATCTTATATTGGGTCCTTTCTTCGTCACTTAAGAGTGCACTGACAAAAATAGGCCTTGGGTCTTCTGGGGTACCCAAGTCCATCTCAACTAAGTCGTCCCACTGTGGCCTGCCCCCTGTCTTCAATTTCCTCGGGAGCAGGTTGTGTATCAACAAATTCCTCTTCTTCACTTCCCACCATATCGGCTTCACCTAGCACTTGCAGTGGAAGGGGCGGAGCTGTAGGAGATAAGTCAACTATATCGGGGTCAACACTTGGCTGGCCTTGTTGGGCATCATACCCATTTCCGTCTTCAATTGGAGGGTGCACCTCGAGATTTTCGGAAGGTTGAGGCTCATCAATCTGAACCTGAACCACCTAGGGGATCATATCCCAAGCCACGGTGCCCTCTTTGGGTATGGGGATCTTCACCAGTAGGGTACCATATTCGTTCAAATCTGCTTACCTCTTCATGGTGGCAGCAATGAGGGATTTGGAGTTTATGACATAAATGTTTAATGGTTTGGGACATCTTTTCATATGTCGGGAGAGTTACTTCTATAGGTTGGTCTTGTTCCGGCCAGCCAAAGTCATCCTTCGGGGCACACTTAGGGACCCAATCACTTTTGTAATACACCAAGAGGTGACCGTCATGAAAAGGGATGACGAAAGTGTCAAGTCTCCCCATTGTATGCTCTTCCTGCTCGACTGCCATCCACATGACCTCAGGAGGCATGCATATGCTCGCATTCACGGCCTTAGTGATGGAATTTGCTCCAAACTTGACCATTCGGCGCTCTGGCCCTTTCATATGTTGTGGTGGAGGTTGCGGTTGGATCATGAGGCGATGTATCCTAGCTTTGGCTTCATCCACCATTATTTCAAATTCTTCTTCCTCTTCTATCTCGCTAACCTTCTGCTTTCCTTTATCGATAGATGACGTGGATGCCCCTGCCTCAAAGTACAGTTCAGCATCTGCCAAGTGGCATTCACATACTTCAAATGGAGAGCGATCGGCATATAGCCTGTGTTGTTTCCCATCTCGGGAAAACTTGATGCATTGATGAAGAGTTGATGGAACAACTCGGTTCTCATGTAGCCAAGGGCGGCCTAGAAGGGCTTTATAGGTTGTATCAGCTTCGATCACATAGAATGTGACGTTTGTCTTGAAATCATCCAATGCCATTTCAACTTCGACTTTACCCAATGCCTGCTCAAAATCTTGGTTGAAACCTGATATCTTCACACCTGCAACTTTCTGCAAGTGCGGCATCAAATATAAGGCTTTAAAGGTCTTAAGGGGCAGCAAATTAACAGAAGCCCCCAGATCTATCAGTATCCGACTGACTTCATGCCCGTTTAAATGTCCTTTCATGTACAAAGGTCGGTTATGGAAAGTGGAGGATAACAACATGTCTTCATCCGTGAAAGTGACCGACGCCATGTATGCTTCACACCTCTGTAATTCTGTAGCATGTGTCTCGTACGCTTCTGGATCTTGAAGTACGGACACAAGGGTTTCTCTCAATTCTTTGCTTAGGGAAATAGCCTTCCATATGCTTAAGGAGACAAGGAATCTTTTCATATGGTGAAGTACTTTTCTATCAGACCTTTGTTTGGCATCTTTGATGGGAGGCAGAATCCCCACGCCCTTCTTGGCATCTTCTTCGTGTGGCGGCATGTTGGTTTCATTTTCAGGCTGAGCTTTATCTTTTCCTTGCGACTAAACCGCTTGCAAGCGGTCGCCGAACAAATCAGCTAGGGTTTCTTCATCTTCCACGGGTAAATTCTGCTGGGGCATTTCTGGTGCGAGTTCTACCATGATCGGCACCATTGCCGAGGCATCAAACCCTTCCTCTTCATCAGATGATAGGGAGAAATGTACCACCCCTTTGGGTGGTTGTTTTACTTGTGGTGAGGGCATCGGCCTTGGATTTTCTCCTCTGAAGTAGATTACATTGTCATTTGTTTTGGCTGATGTGCGACGGCCACCGCCTCTCCCTCGACGGCCCCGACCATTCCTTCTCATCGTATGTTGTTCTGAATATAGTTCATCGGGTGGGGGAACACCCACCATATTGCATGTCAAATTTTCCATTCTACGGATTATGTCATGTACTGTGGTTGTTCTTTCAGTGTCAAGAAGTGCACTATCCCAAAAATTTGGAGTTTCATCAATTTCCGAAAGGGCATCATCTTTTTCCATCCTATTTCTTAAATCATGAAGCCACTGCTTCGTGCGTGCCTTGGCTTCCAGCTCTTCCCATGGGACATATGCATGCAAAGGGGTGGGGCCCGAGGGTATTTTGGGTTCAGGTTCTTCCATTTCATCTATCAACATTTGGAGCTTTTGGAGTGGAGTTTTGCGCTTATGAATCACCGTTCTAACTTGGAGGGCTTCAGTCCGTCGCCTTTCTTTTCTTTTATCTGCCTTCTTCCTGTTCCTAATATGCCTTTTCTCAATGGCGGTGCTAGCCGGTATTTTCTGAGAAGTCGGAGGGGGAAGGGCGATGACCGGGGAGATCTTTTTCTTCTAGGGAACCTTTTCAACCTTTGGAAATTCTTGACGTGGGCAGGTTGTCCTCTCCTTCCGAGGTCGGACCATGGTCCACGAGCCTTCATCCTCTTTGACTTGGGCAACTTCGTGCTGGCTCACGTGACTCTTCGCACGTTCTTCCATGAGCCTCTTCGCACGTTCCTCCATGAACTCGATGTTCCGGGCCACCACTTCATCAGGCAGAGTTTGATAAATTGCATAGCGTACCGGGTGTCCCGAACTTTCTCCAATATCCTGTGGTTGCTTCCCTTTGCTGTTGCAGCTCTTTTTGTCACTTTGGGCGTGGATCACATTTGCTTGATGATGCGTCACTGGCCCTCGGGGTGGGTGTGAATGCCCAAGTGTACCAGTTCTGATGGTGATAACTCACCTTCGCATCAACTCTTCAATCTGGTGCCTTAAGGCTTGACAATCTTCAGTTATATGGCCATGTGTTTGATGATAAGCGCAATATCTGGGTGGCCTCAAGCCACTAGGTCCTGCGACCTCACCTGATGGCCTCATAGGCATAATAAGTCCCTCCCGAACACATATGTCAAAGAGGTGCCGGGTCATATGCCTGGGGAATGAATGGTTGTTTGCGGGCCTAGGAACATTTGCCTGGGGGCACACTGGCGCGGGATGATCTAATTCCCGTTGGCTTGGTGAGTACCGAATTTCCGCCTCGTGTCTCTCGGCACACGAGCTAGGTGCTTTTCTTTTGCAACCACTCCTTGCATGAGGGTATTCTGGCCGAGCATTACTGCTAGATGTACTACAAGGAGGGGGAGAGTATGAAGGTGTTGCACTGCCTGAGGAGTAATTGTCTTCTAGAAATCGGCCCCTCAAGATGGACGGTATGCTGAGTGTAGTTAACAAAACGTCATCTGCCAGACGCAAGCATCTTTGGTGGAGCCGGGACATCCGCCGACGCATGTGATCCACCATTCTGTTGAACCGAACTTGTTCAGGTGTCATCCTCGGGTACCCTTGCTCCCCGGACTCACCCTGGGGCGAGCCACTTCCATGGTCAACCACATTGACAGTAAAATTCTGCATTTGTTTAGGTTTTTCATGGGGTTTTGGGGGATTAACAACATGTTTCCCCATAGAGAGAGTACCTTCTTGAATCATTTTTTCTACCATGTCTTTGAACAAATAACAATCCTCAATGGTGTGTCCTAGCATCCGGTGGTACTGGCAATAGTTGGGATCGCCAGTCTTGCTTGCCTCGGCTGGCCTCTTGGGTGATGGTAGGTTTACCAGGCTTTTCTTCATGCATATATCAAATAGTCTCCCAGTATTCTCCCTAGCAAAAGAATACGGCTTTTTTTATCGGTCAGCCAACGTGAGACCCCCACCTTGCTGCGGTGGCCTCTTGACTGCCGGAGGTGAAGAGGATGAGGCCCCCTTTCCTGTATTTTCACTAGCTGGAGCTAGAACAAAGTCGACAATGTTGACATCTTTGGCCACATATCCTTTGTCTTTGTTAATCTTGGCTTTGGCGGCTGACATAGCCGGGTTCTCAGCATAGAACATCTCTAGCTCTGACACTACCCTGTTCAATTCATCAAATGACTTGATATTTGCGATGAGAAACTTCTCGAGCAGTTTGGAGCGTAGCCCTCTTTTGCATAGTCCTATAGCCTCCTCACTGACCGGGGGGTTTGGGCATTTCATGCTAAAGTTCCGCCATCTCTTCACATAGTCGACAGCAGACTCATCTCTTCTTTGTCTATATGAAGTGAGCTCCACCAATGTTACAGCCCACTCCGTGAGCCTGAAACATTCAATGAATTTTCGCTGTAGATCTTCCCAATTGGCAACATAATTTGGTTTAAGTTTCGAGTACCACTCGAATGCAGCTCCGGTTAAGGTAGTTGCAAAGTATCTAAGCAAGTATGATTCTTCCATGGCCAGCTCGCCCATGTGGGTGACATACATTGCTAGGTGTTCTTTTGGAGAACCCCGTCCATCAAACCTGGGGCACTTGGGAATTTTTGTAACTTCTGGCGGCAACCTTCTGAATTGATGGTGGATAGGGTACGGCACCCGGTACAAATCCACCATTGTCAAGCCATCATCATGCTCTGCTAGCTTTGCATCCACGATGCGTTCTATCATGATTCTTTGAGAAACTGCCGCATGTTCGGGTGGAACGTGGGGAGCTTGGTGAGCCACTGGAGGCTCAAAATCTTGGAAGTCAACTTGCACACGAGGTGGGGCAACTAGGTGTTGAGCAGGACCCCGAGGGAATACATGTGCCGACGGATCCATCTGGACATATGGCGGAATTTCTGCAGCTTCCACGGGCCTAGCATGGCATGGGGATTGAGCTTGGGCAGTCACGAAATCACTCAACATAGCCCTGAGTTCTTGATTTTCTCTCCATAAATCTTCCAATGTTATGTTAGCTGGTACGGCTTCTTGATCAACATGATGGTCTCCCGAGTTAGGTTCTTCATTCTCTTCAGGATGTAGCACTTCTGGCTGCTGTGGAGGAGGTGAAAGAACTGCCTGCTAGAGTAAGGCTGTCATTTGCTCTTGTCGGCGAGTGACCGGCTAGGCACGATGTGCTGCTCGGGGGGCATTTACGGTCTCCTCGGCCCGATTGTTCAAACTAGATGCATAACAAGTGTAGACACAAATTCGCTCCTCCTGTATGCTAGCTTGCCGACTCCGTGGAGCTGAGCTAGGAGGAAATGTAAGTTGATCCAAGACTGACCGATGTGATACCTCATCATAATGCTCTACTCCATCTATACTATGTGTCACCACAGGTATTGCTGGGTGTGGTCTAATTGACACCCTCGGGTGTGACTGCTTTTCACTTAAAGGGGGATTAGAACATCCTTCCCTTGCCAGAACATCATGGGCATGAACATGAGCCCAATTCTCGCCTTGCAATTTCTGTTTATCAACCTAAACCTGGGATATCTTGGTGCTTCCTTCTCCTTGAGCCTTAATGGCCATAGGGGTCTTGATGACTTGCTGGAAACTTGTTGATTCTACCCTGCTGAGAGCTTGCTGGGGCGTTGGAGCATACTCTTTCTTTTTTAAACTTGCTTTTGCGGCTTGTCTTGGCACATAGGTCAGTTTCAAGTTACTTGGATTGGACATGGGGTAACATTGAGCATTCTCTTGAACTACTTCCTTTCCTTTTGATCTTACCATTGTCGGAGCATCCTTGATTGCTTGGAAAAAGGCATGTCTTGTGGTTGTGGTGTCTTCTGCCATATGCGGTATTCTTCTTTGGAACTTGCCCCCGGTCTTCATGACATGTGAGGACAAATGGGTGGTTGTTAAGGGTGACATGCCCTCGGCCTTCATGGCTTGTGAGGGGCATTGAGCAACCCAAGAAGCTGGTGTTCGACCAGCGTTGGTAGCTTTTGGGAATTGTGGTGGGAAAGGTAGGGCGGACGTGCCCCCGGCTTTCTGGGTTCGTGAATGTTGACGGGTGGGCGGCTGGCATTGCTTGCCCCCAGCCCTAGCAGAACTTAGGTGTGAAACCATCATCCTAGGAGCGGCATCATAGCGTGCCGCACTATCCTTCTTCATAATAACTATGCTTGGTTGTGGAGCTTCTTGGAGTGCAGCAAACCGGTTAGAGAGTGTCATTGGGTTCTTGAATCTGCGCGGAGCATGGGGGTGGTGAGCTAGGTCACCCTCGGAGCACACCTGGGCCTGCCCATCGGCGAGCGCCTGGTGAGAAGCTTGCTTTGTGGAGTTCTTCTTCAGCGAGGTCGTCGCACGGCTGGTGCAGACGGGCCTGCCGTCACTGTGTTGGCAGTGAAGGTGACCGACTGGGTCATCACATCTTGTTTCTCTTCCTCCTGTTTCTGGGACAGCTCGGTGAGTTCGTTGTTGGGAGCTTCGACTTCGGCCTTACCAGAAGGAATGACATTCGGCTCGACAGGGAGAGCCGGGATAGTAACGAGGCAATCAGGCCTTTGAATGATTGGTGCGAAGGCACCAAAAATCAAGGGGACGTCGAGAAACCCACGCCGGTCACGGATGTAGTCTTGGGTGAAAAACACCCCGCCATCAGCGCTTAGCATTGAACCTTGCAAAAACAAACCGAAATGCCGGTCAGATATTGTCCTAAATGTCCGTCTTGTTATGTTACCATGGCAGAGAGATGAGAGGAGAGAGAGGTCCCACCGGGCGTGCCATTTGTACGAACCTCGCGATCTCTTACCCCCGCCCCGTCTCTTTTTTCTTTTTTAAAACTCTTGTTCGGCGGAAATTGTGGTTAGTCTTTGGTGAAAAATTATTCGAGGGATAAAATAAAATATTATATCGTGCGGGTGCGACAACCTTTTCCCTCATTTATCGTTTTTGGCGCGAAAATCCTCAGCAACGATGATGACATGATTCTCGCTCTACCTCTTTCGGTATTAAAAATAATTTTATGATTATTAGAGTTATCATAAATAACATAGCGAGGTTATGGTGTGGGTTCTTTAAGTTATGGTTGGACCTCTCTCCATCAATCCACGAATGGATTCAATGTAAATTACACTGAGCGGCGGCTCAGTAACCCCTGATTAACTGCCATTGCAACACATTCAAGACGAGACAAATGCAAGGAAAAAGAAATATGTGTTTATTAATTTTTTTTTTGAATATAAATAATGAAATAACAAGCAGGACTATCGGCACTGCCTCCCCTCTCCCATTATTTCTTTTTCATGTCTCCTTTCTGCTTCCCTCTCTTTTTTTGGGACTAGATCCGGGGGGCTAGAAGGTGGCATCTGCCTTGAATCTAGCCTCACGGTCTCATCCTTCTTTCTTTCTTTCTTTCTTTTTCCAATGCTTTGTGATTCCACATCCAATAAGTGGTATTTTCCCGATCGGGGATTAACCGACTTGCTAGGTCTTTGACATGATACCCACAACCCGGCATTTCCTTTTAGGGTTGGCCGAACTGATGGGCGTTGGAGATTTTCATCCATTATCCGGTATTTCCCGATCGGGGATTAACCGGATTAATGGGGCTTGGAATTTTCATCCATTACCCGGTATTTCCCGATCGGGGATTAACAGGATTAATGGGCCTTGAAATCTGTTCGTCGGCATTGCTCGTTTGGGAGCGAGCCGAGTTGATGAATTTGGGGTTTTTTCATCCATTACCCGATATTTTCCCGATCAGAGAGTAACCGGATTAATGGGTCTTAGACTTTTCATCGGCATTGCCCGTTTGGGAGCAAGCCGAGTTGATGAATTTGGGGTTTTTCATCCATTACCCGGTATTTCCCGATCGGGGATTAACCGGATTAATTGGTCTTGGAATTTTCATCGGCATTGCCCGTTTGGGAGCAAGCCGAGTTGATGAATTTGGGGTTTTTCATCCATTACCTGGTATTTTCACGATCGGGGATTAACCGGATTAATGGGTCTTGGACTTTTCATCCATTACCCGGTATTTCCCGATCGGGGATTAACCGGATTAATGGGCCTTGAAATTTTTGTTTCTCGGCATTGCCCGTTTGGGAGCAAGCCGAGTTGATGGAACTTGGGGTTTTTTTTTTGGGTGAGCCGTTGGGGCTTTCTCTCTCATCCACTGACTGGTACTTTCCGATTGGGGATTGACCGAATCGGTGGGTCTTCATGGTCCGTTGGGGGTTTCTCTCTCATCCGCCAGTCGGTATCTCCCGATCGGGGATTAACCGAGCTGACGGGCCTTGATGGTCCGTTGGGAGTTTTCTCTTTCCTCCACCAACCGTTGAGGGTGTTCTTTTTTCAACCGTTGGGGGTTTTCTCTTTCCTCCACCAACCGTTGGGAGTTCTTTTTTCAACCGTTGGGGGTTTTCTCTTTCCTCCACCAACCGTTGGGAGTTTTCTTTCTCCAACCGTTGGGGGTTTCTCTCTCATCCGCCAGTCGGTATCTCCCGATCGGGGATAACCGAGCTGACGGGCCCTGATGGTCCGTTGGGAGTTTTCTCTTTCCTCTACCAACCGTTGAGGGTGTTCTTTTTCCAACCAATGGGGGTTTTCTCTTTCCTCCACCAACCGTTGGGAATTTTCTTTCTCCAACCGTTGGGGGTTTTCTCTTTCATCCACCAACCGTTGGGGGTTTTCTTTCTCCAACCGTTGGGGGTTTTCTCTTTCCTCTACCAATCGTTGGGAGTTTTCTTTCTCCAACCGTTGGGGGTTTTCTCTTTCATAGTGGAGTTGGATTTTTGTTCATGTTGGTTCAATTGGAGCTTTGATCATCATGGACTTAATGGGCCCACTTTCCATGTTAATGGGCCTTGAGTCGATCTCATGTTCATCTCGGTTAAGACCGGATTGGGACTTAGTGGACCGAGTTTGATGCGCTTGGAATGGAGTCACATGGCATTGAACTTCCTTTAAAAATGGTTAATTGGGCCTTGTAGACCTTAATGGGCCTAAGTCCCACCTTAATGGGCCTTGGACTGGTCTCTTGTTCATGTTGGTCAAGGCCTAATTGGGCCTTAGTTGATTGGACTTGGTTCATTTGAAATGGGAGCACATGGTCTTGCACTTCATTTGAAGATGGTCAATTGGGCCTTGAAAGCCTTAATGGGCTTTGATGAGTGATTTTTTTTCTTAGGGCCTTAGTTAATTGAACTTGATTTACTTGAGGTAAGGTCACATGATCTTGATCCACATTGATGATGGCCAATTGGGCTTTGAGAGCCTTAATGGGCCTTGATGAAATGGGTGATATTCCTCCTTGCCTAATAGGCCATTGATTGCTTGATGCTTCACATGCCATCATGGTATGAGATGATATGATTGAGCCCATGGTATACCTTGATACTTAGCCAATTCCATGAAAAATGGAGCTTGGACTCTCTTCCCTCCTTGCACTCTCTTGGACGATGGGACAAAGGGGGGGCTCTTGCACTCTACGTATGGGGAATGTCTTGGGGAATGTTGCCTCTCTCCTCTCCAAGAGGATTTCATGGTTTTTTATATGCCAAAAGAGAGGGGAATTTTGGTACACAAAATGCCCCAACTTCTCCTTGTTTTTGATGGTGTGAGGAGAGGGGAAGGTAGCTTTGGAAATACTTCACCATGCCTTTTGCTTTATGGTAGGTGTGAGGGAGAAAGGTGGGGGGCATTTTGGGCTTTGGTCACCTTTATGGAGGGTTGGGGTGGCCAATTACTCAAAATGTCCCTCAAACCATTTTTCAAGAGGATTTTCGGATCTCCCATTTGGGACAGATTTTGGGCCTTCCCCTTTTGAAAATTTGAGGCCCAAATGGCCAAAATAGAGGCCCAAATGTATGTGCATGGATCCAATGAACAAATCAGCACCAATTGGGCCCATTTGGGGAACATTAGGGGGGGTTCTATTTCCTCCTTACAAATTTAAACAAATTTAAATTTACTAATGAATACCCTGCTTAATGTTATAATCCAATGAGAGGAATCTCTCACTTCTTTTTTCTTTCCTCTTTTTCTTTTTTCTTCTTCTCCCCCTTTTTTTATCAGATATTATTCTTTCCTCCTCTTCTTTTCTGCTTCATTTTCCTTTCCTTTTTTTTGACCGAAGGATATCATCATTTTCCTTTCCTCTTTCTTCCCTTCTCTTTTTTTTTAAACGAGAAAGAGCATCCTTTCTTCTCTTTTTTTTTATGATTTAAATACCAAACTTCATTGCATACACATGTACCTTGTTTTAGTACATTGTAATCTCTCCTCTTTTTTTTTGAAATAGACATGGCCCGTAATCCATTGTGCAAGAAGGGGCTCCTAGAGTCTTCAGACGGCATTCCATTCCCTGCATTTCCTAATTTTGACCATGGTCAAAATTGTCCATTCACATCTTAATGTGTACGTAGCTTCGCGGCGGACCAGCTCCATGGGTATATATGAAAAATGCATATATATCATTTTGTTGGTGTATGAGGGGGATCGTGGCAAGCTAGGCGTCTCCCGTCTTCTTCCCCCACCCCAATTTTGACCAGGTCAAAATCAACCCACGACAACCGGGCGCGAAAGGGGCATCGGTTCGCGACAGGGGAAGCTTCGCGAAGGGGGGTATCTTGGTCATTCCGCCATCTGATTCCTCGCCACCACCTGCGGGCGGCTCGCAGGCGCAGGGCGGCAGGTCCAGGTACGCCAACCATCGTAGGCAACAGAGGCTGCTGCGAGCTCTCGGGCGGCCTCGCGGGAGTTGCCTTCTTCCGTACTCGTCATCGTCGACCTTCCGCCAGCTCCTCGGCGATCCTGCGGTGACTCCCCCTCCTAGAGCTTCTCCGGCGAGCCCTTCCTCACACGGCTTCGGTTCTTCAAGTCCCCCCCGTCTCCTTCATCGGCCTCGCGGGAACTCCCCCTTCTTCCTACGGCCTTGAGGTCGACGCCACCGGACCGGCACCCTGCAAGCCTCTGCGCGGTTCTGCGGGCTTCCCCTAGGCGAGTTCCTCTTCTACGCGGTCCGTCCTCTGCCTCCCTTTTTTGTTTCAGAGCTGGCCTGACCGCGGCTCCCCCCCTCTTCATTGCTCCTCTTCCGCATGCCAAGAAGGCTTCAGTCCCGTTTCCGTCGGCATTGGCCCGCGCGGGAGTTCCATCCTGCTGGGTCTTGCATCGGCCATACCTCCTATCGGGTGAGGATTTTTCTTCTCCCTCTGTTTCTTTTCGTCTTTCCCCTTTTTTTCTCTCCTTCTTACCAGACGACTCCGGCATTTCCCTGGCTGGTGGCTTGTGCCATATTTCACCCGACGTTGTAGCACCGGTCGGAGACAAGGGCTGCGCAAACCCATGGTGCTGATTCCTCTTGCGCACGACTGTAACAACGTCCCAGGTCCTTTAGGGTGTTCCGACGGCAGCAGTTTTGCCTTGACAGTGCCGGCTCTCGGTGGTAGCCACTTCGTCCATAGACGGGAAGCTCTACTCGGTGAGATCCTTTCTTCACCCCCCTCGTTTCTTCTTGGCCAGTCCCGACTGTCGGTTATCTGTCTTCCGCAGGACTTTGCTTCTCGACAGGGGAGCACCCTTCTAGCGCCCGGTTCTCTCACTTGCTAGGCTTGTTGGTGCAGGGAATCATCTCAGCTTCAGGCATAGACTCCCGCTTCCCTTTCTTCTGCCGATTCTTTGATTTGGGTGAGCCGCTTCTTCTTTTTCCTTAGCTGCTTCTCATCCGCTCGCAGGAAGAGTGGCTTCCTTCTTGAACAGATTGTGTGGTGTTACATGTACATGTGTGGATGTTTTTTTTAAATAATGCCTTGACAGGACGAGGGACTGCCGAAGATTTCTCTTGAATTGCTTTGACCGTATAACATGTGTAGTGGGTTTGCTGAACTAAAATGGACAGGCCTGGCAAGTTCATGACATGACTTAGTAAATGGATACGGTCGTCGTCGACCCCCCGATCGGAGGACCGTCAGCGTTCGACTTAGAAGAAGATGACATTTGTCATCGACCACCCTGTAGACACGCCAAATTGGCTAGATTCGGAGCCCTAGACTCTTATTCCATAGGCGATATCTTTTATTTGACCGTTATCTGATTCGGACTACCTCATGGAGATGAGCTAAGGACATTGGTGGAGCCCCCCTTGTTAGTTGAGAATGAACCAATAATTTCCGGAATATTGCCGTAACCTTCAAGCGAGAGCCACACGTGAACTGTAAAAACACGAAGCCTGCTCAATGACCGACCTTGAATGGTCCATAATTGAAGGTCTCGGGAGTCCCGCATATGTTCCGTAACATTCAGGGTTTCCGAGAAGTCATTTCGGTAGGCGTCGGTCAATGACGGCTTTCGTTACGGCTTTTTCGATCTGTGCTGACACGGCTATCCCGGACCACATATTAGGCCTTTTCGGTCATCACCGGGTCTTTTCAGGTCATCCGGGTCGATTCTAGCCGTATATTTTATCAACCGGGGCTATAAGGCCGGTTCGGACAATTTTAGGGTTTCGCGGCTTTTACGGCTTTCGATTCACGTTTACCGGGTTAATCTCAGATTTTTCGATGACTTCGGATTGTCCGATCGTACCGGACTTGTTCGGTCATCATTTCAAGTCATCCCGAGTTGACCCGAGATTTCTCGACCGGAACCGTGCTCTTTCGGATCTTCGCCCCGGGTTTCGGCTTTCCGCGAGAGGGTAAACCGGTAGAAAGCCCCGTACGAACATATAGGGAGTCATACGGCTGGTTTACTGACTTGAGGAGGTGCGGTTGAAGGCCCTCTTTCCAACGCGACAAACGGGAGCCGAATCGGACATCCGGTTTGCAAGATACGGCTCGCGGAACACGCGCGCAGGAGAGAGAGTGTACCGTGCTCCTGCTCCGCTTGAAAGGGGAGGGCGCGCCCTGCGCGCCCTCAACCCGGGGGCGCGCCCCTGCGCGCCTCAAACCGGGGGCGCGCCCCCGAGCGCCCCGGTTCCTTTGAAAGGCGGGGGCGCGGTCGGTTGCTTTAAATCGGAAATTACCCCGATTAGCACCTTCTAAACCGGGTTTTTGGAAGGTTTCCGAGGAGGATTTTCACTTATTTGTACCGCGCCCCCGGTTCGGGGGCGCGTTACGTATGTCAAGTCGATTTTTAGCAATTTCCGGAAGTTTCCGTCGATTTTTAGCAGTGAGACGCCGAACGCGCCCCCGCCCCCTTTGAAACAGGGGCGCGCGGACCGCGCCCCGGGACCGGGGGCGCGCCCGCGCGCCCTTGGTTTGAGGGCGCGCCCTGCGCGCCCTCGTCTCCTTTGAAACGCGGGGGCGCGGTACATCCAGTTTCTAAATTTTGCACCGGCTCTCTTCCCCTATAAATTGAGGGCCATTCTCAACGACCCAAGGTTAATCCCCGGTGCCTAGCTCGTCCAGAGGTCGTCCAAGCTCTTCTCCAATGCCGTCCCGACGTCCAAAGGCAATCCGAAGTCAAGAAATCGATCCCGAGGTGAAGGAGAAGGCTCGATCCGGGCGTTCTGCATCAACCATCTTCATCGACTTCTAAAGAAAATCCGAGGCTTATTCTGCTAAAGTCTTCAACATAGAAGATGTTCATCTCTTCGTCCTCTTTCATCTCCAACTGACGGCACTCAATTCTGACTTGCCGTTTGTTCGTGGCAATTGCTACACCCAGGGCGCGCATCCAGGTTATGTTTTCCACATCCGCCCCCTTTCATAATTTTTTTTTGACTTCTACAGGAGGATTTCGGAGATATCATCAACATAGGAATTCTTCCTATCTGAGTTTTCTGTCTACTCCAACAAACGGCACTCGATTCTGACATCGGGGTCGTCCGTAACATCCTCTGCACCAAAGTCGCGCCAGAAGGGTACCAAGCTACCCGAACCGGCATTTTCTCAACCAACTCGGCTTCAACTCAAGCCAAATCATTCTATAAGCTTTATCAACTCCATTAACTCTGTTTATTTAATGTTTTAAAGCATATTTTAGTTCATTTACATCATTTTTACATAATCAAAAAACACAAAAAAAGGGGTTAAGGCTCACCCCGAAGCCGGTGAGTCCAATTCCAATTGCTTCTTTCCTATCTTCTTACTACAGTTACTACACTTCTCACAAGTCTAACCAAACTCTTCACTTGGTTTATTGTTCTAGTTGCACAAATTTATCAAGATAGCATTGGATTGGAGACTCTTCTTCATCGGCCGGCCGAAGAAGAAGAAGGTTGAACTCACATCCCTTTCTCCCACGCTAAGGTACACGGTCAAAACAACTCAATCTTGTTGTTATTCCATAAAGCGGAGCCCGCGGCTCCTGGCGACCACACTTTCTTTTTATTCATGTTCTAAATTCATATCCTCCTCACTCTCCTCCCACATGACCCGAACCATCTCCGGTGCTCGAGCGACGCCGTGAGATGAAAGTTCGGGGATCAATGTGAGTGTGGGACCGAGGTGAGGAGTCTTTATCGCTTTCCGAGTGTTTCTCGATTCACTCCCCTTTTTTCCCCAATTCCATCCATCTTTCACCTTCTCTTGAGGTGCCGATCCGGAACCCGTTTCTGGAGTCGACACACCCCTCCGGGGAACCATGGCCGGTTGACTTTAAAAAGATAATAATTGAAAGAGGCAGTCGTCGACCCCTCCATTTGAGGATCGTTGGCGGTCGGCTTGAATGAAGATGACATATGCCGGCAACTATTCCCTTCGGGGTCGTGGTTCGTTGGTTTAATAAACTAATAACAATTATTAATCACCTCATGGCCTTGATTTGTTTTATTTGCGGGCGGGCTAGGCGCCATTGCATCTATGAGTGAATAATTTTCTGATCCATGCACATGTTTTTTCTGTTGTCCATTCTTGCGGTCGGATTTGTTATTTTTTCACTTCATCACGAATTTCGCAGCTTTTCTTTTTGTAATGCCATGCTGATTTGCACTAACCAGATTTACTTGATTTAGCACATGCTGCGTTTCTTTGTACATATATAAAAAACTGCAATCATGCTTATTAGGTCTAGGGCATTACATGGCCACAATCACCCTCACTTCTTTCTTTTTTTTGGGCGGGGTTAACAGAAAGGCTTAAGAAGTTTGCTTCTTCCTCTCCATGAGATTAGATGAATCCTTATTAGGTATATTTTAACTCGTAGAGATCAATTTTTGGTTTTCATCGTTTAATTTTGATTGAGACAAGATCAGCATGAACCCATAGGAATCATCGTTTCTATTGCGCCAAATTTATTAAGATGATTCCTTATAGTTATGTATAGCCTAAATAGGTGTCTGTCTCAATTTGGTCATCTCTGACGTAAGGTATGCCACCTTTCTCACATTCTGGCTATCAAAGATCTTCAACATGGCACTCTTGAAGATGATGAAGAATGTTAGAGAATTATTGTCATGTGGGAAGTGTTCAACCTTTGTCAACCTCAAATGGCTGTTGAAGAAGATGATGGTTGTACAACTCGCTACTTTGGGAAGTTTCATGCCTTACATTCTTGAATTAATTCATTTTGCCTTGTGTTTTTATTCGGTTTGAAGTCATTATTTTGCACTTTGGGTTAGTTTTCAAAACATTTGAAGTATGGAATAGATATGTTGTATCATTTATGCATGTGTATGATGAGCAAATGTTATTATGTTGAGAAAGTAATGAAATGTAAGGATCAAGAGAGACTAATCACCAATATTCCAAGTCCTGATGTGCCCAAAATCTTGATAGTTTGAATTTGATGTCTTGGCCAGTGAGATGTCAAACACATTGTCAACAGGACACGCACGATTTTTAGAAATTTAGGATGATTTGATGCATGACCAACTACTTCATGTACCCTCTTTGATAACTTGTTAGCCTTTAAGATGCCCATTTCATGCCTCACTCCTTCCTTACTCCATTTGCCTTTCGAGAACTCCCTTCCTGTGACATTCCTCCCCCTTCCAAGGTCATCATTATGCTCACACTTTGAAACAAGACGGTGAAGCAGTTCGCTCTTGTTCACAACCACCATTGAAACTTTATATCACATGGAGAGGTGAGTCTTTCTAATATGCCTTATTCTTATCTTATTTCTTCTTACCATCTTGATTGTCTCTTTTATCTTTATTTTGGAGGGAATGGATCTTTCCTTACATGACTTGCTTTGGTTTGAACATTGGTTATGGAAGACATCCTACATGTTTGGTTGTTTGACATCTCAAGTTTCAGGATGTTTGACATCCTGCACTATGGGACGTCTAACGTCTTTTCTATTAGGATGTTGGGTCTTTCAAAACCACCTTCTATGGTGCCCCTTTCTTATTGCTTCTTTCTATGTAGGACACGCCATCATTCCCCGAATATGATCATTTTAGAAAATTTTCCTAGTTTGATTGGTTAATGAGGGCATTGACTTGCCAATATCTTGACATCTTGTGTGATTGGGGCATTAAGGGCATCCTTTCTCATTTCCTCCACATCTACTCATACCATTGGAACCTCGCCATGTTTGAAGAGGTGGCATCCAAAATCCCATACCTTCATATTTGTTTATTTAGAATGCCTCATTCTTCTATAAGTGGTCAAGTTTTTTCTTGGCTTGAATAGCAGTGAGAGAGAATTTTTATTCCCCCTTTTGCCTATTCCTATTGTGATCTTCTTCAAGAATTCATGACCTATTCTGAGGTGCTTCTTCTATCAGAGGACATGGGGATAAGCTTGTCTCACCTTTTTAGCTAGACTCTTGCTTCTTTGGAATCTACAGGTGATAATGCGGAACAACTACTCCCTAGCTTGAGGGGTATTGTCATTTATATTGGGACTATAGTCTGTTTCTTTTCAAGAGATTATATTATCATGCCTAGCCAATTAGATTATGCCTGGGGTATCTAGGATCACAAGTGCTTAAGTGCATTAGTGTTGAGATTTCTTTGTCAAGGATTGACAGTAGCGAGTAAACAATGTTGCTTTTCTGGTAGCCTTCTTTTGTTTAGTTGCTAGCCGATCTTCATTTTAGGCTTGAGTCGAGTAGCCCATCCCTTCCTTCTTTGAAGTCCTTTCATCGTATCCCTCTCATTGCTATGGCAATAAGAGTAGGTCTGAGGGGCAGTGCCTTGACTATTATTTTGAGCTTTTGATGAAGCATGCTTGGCATGAGCACTATGAAACCATGACTCAATAGAGCCTCTTTACCATTCCTCACTCTATGATCCAGGGTGTTTTAACATATGCCTTGTCTTCAGGGAGGAGTTGTACTTGGTGATTGGTGATGCATTTGTTCCCTACAACTCCAATCACTATGTGATTCAGCTCGATCTCCTTATTTATGGTGTTCCCCTTTCTCCATCTCTACCTTCTATAATGGCCAGGCAGGCTGCGAGTGTTGATAAGGAGACCCTTCATGCTATTTGTTTAGGGTGAAGATCTTTCCAAATGACACACACTTTCAAAGGAGAGTTCAGCCCTTTTGACAAAGTGACAGACTACATTCTTAGTTTGGCTGTCATTTTGGACTAGTTGTGCCACTACCTATCATTAGTTGTCCATTTTCTTATACTATTAGTTGTACTCAGAATGTAATAAATATTTTGTAATGGAATTTGCTTTTTAGTGTAAAAAATAAAAACAATTGCAAGGATGCTTGGTATGAATGTATAAATATGAGTGGAATTAACATCTAAAGCAAGACTAATAAATCAACAAGCAAATGAGCCTCCCATTGAATCTGCCCCCCTTTTATCCTTCTATTGTGGTAGACGTCCCAATATTTTAGACGTTTGATGTCTTTGGCTTTAGGACATCTGACATCCTAAAAGGCAGGTCATTAGACATCCATTTTGTCGGGACATTTTCCAGACCAACCATCTGACTTATCCCAAATTCCAGAGCAGTCTGATGGTGGCCATACTTAAATGATTATGTTTTTGTAGGTTTTCCATTTTTTGGTGTTTTTGTAATTCCTAATCTTTTTTTTAGAACATGAAAATTTTTCACTTCATATATGTAAAGTTATTGCTCATTTTTACTTTCATGATGTCTCTCTTCATTTTCCACTTAGAATCTTCTTTACTTCGGGTGATTCCCATAGCATGTACATCATTCAAGGTTAGTACCTTCCTTAACGAAAATTATAGAGTAGAATGTTAGCTTTTAGTCCATGCAAAAAGTAGAAAATTCCAATTTTTCATGGGGAGAAACAATGTTCAGAAAGTGGGCCACACTTAGCCTCCTAGTGCCTTGGGGCAGGACATTTCCCATATGTCCCATCCCATCGCCAAGACATTAAGGAGTCAAGAAAATTCTTGCAAAAGAAAAAATTATTCTCCAGCATGATTATTTCGTATCCATGTACTTGACCAAGAAATAAATGAAATAGAAACTTCTTATTATTCTTTGTGTGTCTTGTCTGAATGTGATATTTGACATTTTATATTGGGTTATCCTAGAAAATCTTAAATGAAAAAAATAATAAGGATTAATCTTCTACCAGGTTTAACTAAGGTTGCATTATCACTTTGTGAACATTGCTTGGTCAGAAAGACGATTGTCAACTCCGAAAATGGGTTTGTCGCATCTGGATTGGCACCTCAAGAGGGAATGAGAAAAGAATGGAAGTAAAGCAGAAAAGTTCTCAACTTGATCCCACACTCACATTGTTCTCAAAACTTTCATCTCTCAGCGTCACTTGAGCACCAAAGAGATGATTTGGGTTGTGTGGGAGGAGAATGAGGACGAAATGAAAATAAACTCAACGCATGAAAGGATTGAAATATGTGGTCGCTGGAGCCACGGGATCCACTTTATATAATAGAAATAAAAGAAAAGTGACAGTGTACCTTAGCGTGGGAGATCGATGTTCGGGTTCAACCTTCTTCCTTGTCAGCCGGTCGATGAGGAGGAGTCCTCAACCACCACTTGATTGATGTACCTATGCAACTAGAAGACAAGAAAACAGGTAAAATAAGGATTAGAACTGAGTGAAGTGTAGTAACTATAAAAAAGGTGACATGAAAAATGACAATAAAAAGAAAGTCTTTATTTTTTAGGGTTAGTCCTAAACCTTATTTTTTTAATTTTTTATGATATATGATATGTTGCAAACACTAAATTAAAATGATATAGAAATGATTCTAGATGAATGAGAAAGAAGTAGAAACTTGAATGGCTCAAATCGGAGCTAAAATGAGGAAGATATCACCGATCTAGCCAGACAGCACATAGGTGTGGATGCGCCCATGACTTGAGGGCACCGTGGGCGCGCTCTAGGTTGGGGGTGCAGTGGCCGCGCCCTCAAACTAGGGGCGTGCAGGCCGCGCCCTTAGGTTGAGGGCGCGCCCTCACTGTGAGGGTGCATCCAACGCATCATTGCCAAAATCATCTGAAAACTTGCTTAAACTCAAATTAATAAGATGGACGCACCCCTGACCTAGGGGCGCGATCAAAATAATCAATTTTTGAAGAGAAAACTTCCCAAAACCAGTTTGGAAAGTCAGAAAATTGGGAAGGTTTCTGGTTTCCAGATTTGGACACACCCTCAGTTCGAGGACGCGTTGACTGGATGTGCCCTCAGACTGAGGGAGCACAGGCTGTGCCCTCAGGTTGAGGGCACGCAGACCACACCCCCAGTTTGGGGGTGCATTCAGTTTTCTCTCCTATGAGCCGTAATTTACAAATGGCAGATCCATTTATCTCGTTTGTTGCATATGAAAGAAGACTCACAAACGTGGCTTCCCAAATTAATAAACTAGCTAGTACCCATCTCAAGACTTCTGCAAGAGACTGTAACTTCCGGTTTATGATTTTGGTGGCACTGAAGGCCGGTGACCCCAAACTTGGAAAAGTTGGTGATAACATGGAAAATTTCAAAATGACTCAGGAAGTCAGTGACAACCCATACAACTTGGGTGGACGACCATAAACAATGGGAAGTACCAGAAAAACTGAGAAAGATGCTCGGAATAGTTGGAGATGACCCGAAGAAATCGAAATGATCGAAAAAGCCAGTGGCAACCCGTACAACTTGGGTTGATGATCGAAAATGATAGGAGGAACCTGAAAAACTCAGAGAGATACTTGGAAGAACCAGGGATGACCCGAATAACTCAGAATGACCAAAGAAGTTGGCAGCAACCCATACAACTTGGGTTGCCTACTGGAAATGACCGAAGGAACCCGAAAAACTCAGAAAGGTAAGGTACCTGAAAGAGCTGAGGATGACTTGGAGAACTCGAAATGACCGAAAAGGCTGGTGGCAACCCGTATGACTCGGGTTAATGATTAGAAAAAATGGAACAAATCCAATATGCTCTATGCCACCCAAATATTGATCAGGTGACCTGACACAACCGAGAAACTCTAACAGTAAGCAAAAGAAACATACAATAACTTGATGATAGGACACGACACACTGGTCTTCGCTCGAAAAACATGGATTCAACCAGGGATCAATAACTCATTTTCAGATTTCCAATAAGCTCCTCAACTCATCCAAAAGGTGGTTCAACTTGATTTTAATGGTCTAAAAGAGATGTTGTCAATGGAATAAGTGTTTTAAGCTCCAAATAAGGCCAAATTGGCATGTCTACAGCTTGCGTCGCCTTGATATTGGCTTTGCACGGGAATGGTATGTGGCATAGTGAAGTGAAATGTAAAGAAACGTAGTGAATCGAAGTTGATTGTAATGGAATGTAGAAGAGTGAAATAGCGATATACTGAAAAGGTGTCATCAATGTGTAGTTATAGACACGCTCAACAATCAAATTTAACAAAGAGAATCTTTTCAAGTTTCTTGGATTACTGCCACGTTTTATCAAGCCTTCTTACATCTAATTGGTAAAAGATGTGCCATGAACACAAGAGAAGAGTAGCCAACCCTCAACATGGTGGGGAGTCCACGAATCATGGGTTCATAGGTTCATTATCAGCTAGCACCCTGTTCTTTACGGTGTTCTTGTACTATGATGGGCTAAAGTTTAAAAGAGATTAGTTTTGCAAAATAAAAGAATACCAATCGAGCATATTAAGGCTCTTAGATTCGTTTAAGTTTTCCAAAAGACATGATTTAATTTGGAATGGAATGATCTCAGATTCCAAAAGAAAAATGTTTAAGCTCAATCAATAGACTGAGAGGATAATAGTGGCGCAAGAATGATGATGAAAATGGGTGTCCATAGCTAGAAAGTGTTGTATAGGCCACGATGGGATATAGATGAAAGCTGTAGTGGGACAAAAGGCGATTGTGATAGATAACAGATGCGGTGGGGAGACACGGTGGGAGATTAAAAAGATTAGAATTTGGAGAAATTATGGGAAGAACAGACCTAGTGGGATTCAAAAGAAGTGATGACCACATAGAGGGATGTAGAGATGATGAACAAGAATGCAATAGAACTAATGCAAAACTATATGATGCGTATTGGGCTTAAAAAAGTCAAAAACTTACTTAACAAACTAGTTGAAGATATATATTGAACAACATAGGTCAAGATACCCAATCAGGAACCATCGTCCCTTGATATTTAATTTTGGCTTATCCGTGAGCATGAGGAATGACTCGACCATCAGGAATTTTAATGAAGGGGAACTTAGGTATGGTCTTCTTCAAACTCATAGTCTTCAACATCAATGCATAAATAAATAATAATACACCTAATATATGCTAAGAACGAAAATGATAATAGTAAGTTTGCAATGTAATGACATGCATTCTCACAAAAGAGTTCACGTGTCCTAATGAGGAAACAGAGTTTTGTTTTGAAGAAAGTTCCTTGAAAAAGTTGAGGCCAAGGCAATGATGACACCTCATCTTGAGAATCCTTAGAGGAGGGAAGTGGTGAGCATCACCTTGTTGAAATCTTGCAAATGGTTCCTCCACAAAGTCGAGGCTGAGGTTATGGTGACATCTTCTCCTAAGAATCCTCAGAGGAGGGAAGTGGCGAGCATCGCCTTGTTGTGTAAAGTTCTCCTTGTGCCTAAAACACTTAGAAGAAAGAGATTATAATTGCAACGTGACTTATCCCCCTTGCAAATTACAGTCTGCCTTGACCTTTGTCAAGGGGTGAGGTTCTCTGTGTTTGATCTTCATGCCTGAAACAATCAGAAAAGAAGATTAGAATGACAATATGGCTTATTCCCATTGCAAGTTGCAGTCTACCTTGACCTTTGTCAAGAGGTGACAGCCTTCTTAAAGGTGTAAAAAATAAAGTATGAATATTGAAATTTAAACATGAATGTAAAAATGAAAATTTAAACCAAACATGAAAATTTTTGAATTTTGAAAGTTTTTGTTTGAAAAGAAGCTTTTAAAAATATTCAATTTGGGGTGTTTCAAAACATTCAATTTTTTTTTGGATTGTTGAAAATATTCATTTTTTAAAAATTTCGAAAGTATTTACATTTTTTAAAATATTCAATTTTTTGATTTTTTAAAATATTTAGTTTTTTTAAATTTTTATATTTTTAAATAAAAGATCCATTTTCCAAAATTTTAAAAATATTTATTTTTTAAAGTTTTGAAAATAATTAAATTTTTTTAGATTTTAAAAAAATTATTCCAATTTTTTTAGAGAGAAAAATTAATATTGACAAAAGTCCACATCACTTTGGTTGTTATTTCTTAATATTGCAAAAAAAGGGTCCCTTACCTAGAATTATTTTGACCTTCAACCTTTGATCGGCTAGAGCTTAGCTTTGATTTGGTTGGTCCACCCATACCTTCAGGAGTTAAGAATGAAGAATTGATAAGAAAGTCCTTAACAGGATTTGGAGATATCGAGAGGGATTTCTCTACTCACACCCAATTACCCGTTGGGGTTCGGTCTCTTCGGGTCTTTTCTTCTTTATTGATAAACCTATTTTTGTGGAATACATTCGGACAAGTGCTTTAAGCTGTGGAGTCATTGTCTATCGTTTGGCACCTTTTTTCATTTTCTTTATTTTTTGGGCACTCATTCAAACAAACCCATATTTGTTTAAACATATGAGGTTCATTGTCCATCTTTTGACATGTTTTTTTTCTTTCTTTTGAAAAGTTGAATCTTCTGAGATGGCCTCCTACTAGGGAGGAAGATGCTTTTGATACTCTCCCCCTCTAGTCTTCTTCATCTATCTTGAACCGAACAGAATAGAATAGGGTGAGGGCTTCCCTTCCACCTCTGAGCCTTGTCTAACTTCTCTCGAGTGTTAGGTCATCCAAATTCTGGGATCAGGACATGTTGTATATGAGATGGTATCTACCCTCAACTCTTAGAGAACAACCTAGAAAATATGGGCTCAAGTCATACTGGTAGTTCTCTCCATTTTTAAGGTAGATTACATTCCATGGGTGAATCAATTGTAAACATGCCTTGTAATGTAAAAAATATATTTTGATAAAACAAAAAGTAGTTATAAATGCCATCAATAACAAATTTTCTCTTAGTTATGCCTTGCATGTTTGAATAAAAACATAAGACTTAAAAATATTTTAAAAAATGTTGCTTTGCAAATGACAAGATGATGATGAATGAAAATTCATGTAATACCTGAGAGAAGAAGAAATTCAATGTTGGTGATGATGTTGCTTGTGCTTGCCTTCTCTTGCCTGCCTTGCCTTATTACTTCCACTTTTGATATGCTTCATATCACATTGAATCGAAGATTCAAAGTCATATGATGAAGTGAAAAATGTAGAGGATTAATTTTGGCATGGCGGAGTCAAAATTAATGACATATAAGGCAAAGATTGTGGTATCACCCAGGAAATTTCTCTACCATTGATTTTTATTCAAAGTAAATTTGAATAGGAGAGAGAATTGCAAAAAGAAAGAAACATGCTTAAAAATAAAAGTGAGTTAAAAAGGGCTCTTGAGCTCGAGAGTTGAGAAGGGGCTTGATGTCACGCCCCGGATTTAATCCTGCACAACAGAACATAATCCGACGACGCAACTGGGGAAATAACCCCAACAATTATATCGATTTGGAACAAACGAGACTAATAACACAATTCCCAAGATTCCTTTTAAAATATCATGCTAATAATACAATCTAATAAAACATATACCAATCTATGACATAAAGATCATCTAATTGTCTTCTCAAGCATCGATCCACCATGCTTCTGCTGCGCTAAACCTGATTACCTGAAAATTGATAAGAAGATTGGAATGAGTACGAAGACTCAGTAGACACCCCATCATCTACCAAATTGGATAGCCAAAAGGCCCTAGATGTTATTTAAATAGGTACCCCGACTTACAACCAATTATATACAAATATAGACTAGTCAATATAATAAACATTTGACTTAATCCATGTGTTTTAAACTACCAACCAACACCTATAGACACACCAACCAGCACCTATAAACATACCTTAAAATGACCTGAAATGATGAGGTAAACATATGCATAATCACCTACTATATGCTTCATAAGATGATATACTATAAATGGGACAAACCATGCATACACCATGTACACAACATAATACTTGACAAAATGAAATACATCACTAAACCACCTATACCATACCATGCAATAATGCACCTATCCTTTAATAAGAATCACATTCACACATATGCACCTATCCTCTAATAAGAACCACACCTTTTTCTTATTAGCAAGGAATGCGTCGTCTTGCCACCTCAACCAACTACCACCAGATCTATCATATATAGCAGTACCATATAGCTAAAAGAAATCCCATAGTGCACCTAGGCAGTGGTGGCACAGGGATAAACCGCGGTATCCGGGATCGAAGGATGCACCGGACTGTTCTAACCTCCGCTGCCCTCGGGTCACGACTAACTAGTCTGGTGTAGCTGTTTTCATTAGAATTTCAATGCATCATGCATTCACCTCAATCATGCCATGCCATGATCACATTTAAAAGATAAATGACATACACCATACCATGCTATGACAAATATACCATCAATGCAAATACCATGACCAACTACACCTAAACAATATGTTAATGATGCTAGAACCGTAAAATGACAATAATACATATGAGCTAGTATGATAGCACCACAGACTTTCAATTAAAACATGATATGAACAGAACCAAATAGACCATAACTTTTGGTTTAAAGACAAACATGGCTGAAAATCAAGTAATTAATGAGACTAGCTAAACAATATCTAGTTTAGTTATCTATCACCTTACATATACAATGATATTAACTCGAAAGAATAACCAAGGACTATCTAGATGTAGGTTATCAAAAATGGACTATAATCAACCAGGAACATGATGATTAACATGCTATAAACAACCTAAAATAACCCTAATACGACCTCCATTACATGCGAAAGAACTAACACCGCTAACCAATCTAACCACAACATACAGTGCCAACCTGACTAATTAAATCAATAGTAATCACTACAAGTCATAGAGGATTAAATAAGAATTTTAAATGATAATAGACACGTCAAGGGTGCCTACCGGAATGGTGCTGAAAAATCGAAAATTGACGATCGGAGGCGATACCGAACGTGGGTGACGCGGTGCATAGATCGAACAAACTCAAACAAGTTATCTCCCTCCACCAAGGCTGCTGGAAAGAAATAGAATAGAGGTATGCCATGGGATCAAGAGAAAAACAAGAGAAATTCTAATAGAAAACGTATCACCGATAACTGAGAGAGAGAGAGAGAGATACGGAGAGGATAGGAGAGAGAGATGGTGCTCACGGCGGCCGATAGGGGGGCGGGGTGCATTGGCGCACACGGGACATGGCGCACGGTGGAAGGAAAGCTGGTGCACGGCGTCCTAGCCCACGGAGGCTGGCGAAGCCGCGGCTGCGGCCCGCTGGCGGGCGACGACCGGGCGGCTATCCTCGTTGGGGCCGCGAAGGCGGGCTCGCACGAAGAGGCGCGGCAGCGGGCGCTGATGTCGGCGGCGGGTGATGGGCTGTCGGCGATGGGGGGGCAGCGCACGGAGGCTCACTGCGGTCCAAGGGACGGCGGCGGATGGTGTTGGCGTTGGTGGCGCAAGGTGGCTCTGCCGCGGTGGCTGATCGCCCGGAGGCGAGAAGACGGCAAGAGGCGGCGTCGGGCAACGACGCACACGGACGGCGCGCGGACGGCGCATGTAGGTGACCGCGTGGGCGGAGGCGGCGCTGGGCAGACGGTGTTGACAGGGCTGCGGTTGCAGCGGCTGGCGCCGACTGGGACGGCTGGCCGCACGGAGGCGGGAAGATGGCGGCGGCAACGTCCGTGCGGCGACTGGCTGGGGGAGAGGGGTGTGGCGCGAGGAGAGAGAGAACGAAGAAGAAAACGGCAAGCAGAGAAGGAGGTGATGGTTTTTGGAAGATGGTTATTGGATAGAGAGGGATAAAACGGAAGGAGAGATATTATATTAAATAATACATAACCTTAAAAATATACCATACGTTACTCTTGAAGGCCTGGGAATGGTTGGAATCAAGGGGCACATGGCCCAAGGGTTGAATGTGGGCCAGAAGGCCCAGTTGATGTTGATGGGCATGAGGGCCCGACTAAAGGTGATGGGCACGAGGGCACGGTTGATGATGATGGGCTCAAGGGCTCGATTGAAGGTTGAGCTCGAGGGACGCAACAAAAAGAACGGGCATGTGGACCCGATTTAGGTGATCAGAAGCATGATTGTAATTGAGATTTGTGATGGACTTCGGGCACCATTGAAAGATATGGATGTGTGAACCTAGGTTTGAAGAAGTGGGGGCACGGGGGATCAATTTCAAAGAAGTTTGGGCATGCGGTCCTGATTATGAAGGAATGGGGGCATGCAGACCCGAAGTTGAAGGAATGTCAACATGTGTGCTCGAGGTTGATGAAAGGTGGGCATGGGGGCCCGATTTAGAAAGAATTTGGGCACATGGACCAGGTTGCAGAAAAATGTGGGCACATGAGCCCGATTGAGGTGAATTGTAGGTACACGAGCCTTATTGAGGTGAATTGTGGGCACGCGTGCCCGATTTAGAAAAATTAAGGCCACATGGGCTCGATTGGGAAGAATTGTGGGCATGTGGGCCCGATTGAAGTAAAGAGGAATGTGGGCCCAGTTGAAGAAAAGGAGTGCATGGGCCTGGTTGAAGGAAAGGGGCACGTGGGCATGGTTGATGAAAAGGGGCACACAGTCTTGGTTGATGAAAGGGTGCACATGGACCCTGTTGAATAAAAGGGGCACATGGGCCCTATTGAGGGAAAGGGGCGCATGGGCCTAGTTGTATGAAGGGGCCATATGGGCCCAGTTGGATAAAGGGGGCACGTGGGCCCGATTGTATGAAGGGGGCGTATGGGCCTGGTTGATGAAGATGGGCATATAGGCCCGGCTAATGGAAAGGGGCATAAGACCTTAAAAAAGGGGCATAAGGGCCTGATTGAATGGGAAGAAGCACAGGTCGTGGCCCTAAGATTGAAAGATTCTGGGCCTATGGGCTCGATCGATGATTACAAGAAGAATAAAGAAAGGGTTATGGCTCTAAGATTGAGGAATTGTGGGCCCATGGTTCCGATCGTTGATTGGGAGGAGGATAAAGAAAGGGTCGTGGCCCTAAGATGGATGGATGGTTGGCTCATGGCTCTAAGATTGATTTTGAAGAATTTTCCTACCTAGCTGGAGGAGGTCCCAATATGCCTTTGCTAAGGTCTCTGTCCTTCGAATGGTTTGTAGATTCTTTCCCCATTTCATTGACCAATTCAATCTCCTTACTTTCCTGTTTGAGTGTCAATTCAATCTGACCATCTTCAAGGATCAATTCCAATGATGGCAATAGTTGATTAATGCCTGGAAAATTCTTGCCTAGTTCTTCATTGGATTAATAATCAACTAAATTTGTGATAATATTATTTAAGCTCCCTACAATAGGCTTCTCCTTAGGTTGTTCTATGGAAGAGGGCATACCAAGTTTAGGAGATTCCAAAAAGATAGAGGGTTTGGTTCAATCTCCCCTACTGGCTGAATTTGATCCTGAGATATTACAATGACATGTTGAGAGGTAGAAGTTGGTTTCTTTGCTAGGGCAAGAGCACAAATGGTTGGAGTGATTGATTCCTCTACCAGGGCAGGAGCATGGATGACCAGAGTGATCGGTTCCTCTACAGGGGGAAGAGCATGAAGGGTTGAAGTGACTAAATTATCTAGCGTAGTATGAGCAGGGATGATCAAATTGATTGGTTCCTTTGCTGGGGCAGGAGCATGAATGATAGGAATGACTATATCATCTATCAGGTCACGGGCATAAATGGTTGAGGTGACCGGTTTCTCTGCCATGGTAGGAGTAATAGAAGAAACAAGTGCCTTAACTAACTTATGGTGAACCCTATTTTGAGAAATTGATTGAATAGCCAAGGGTTGTTCAATTGGTGTTGGCATAGAAGTTGATTCAGAGTGAGAAGCCATTAGTGAAATTGGTTGAGGGAATAGGCTTGTGTGGTTGGCCGAGGGGCTATTGGTGAGGTAGACTGTGAAGCCAAAGGTTGGATGCTTGGCTGAGGGGCCATTGGTGAAATAGGTTGAGAAGCCAAGGGTCTGATGATTGGACAAGAAGCCTTTGGAAAAGTTGGTGAAGTCAAAGGTTGGGGAGCCGGTTCAGATGATGATGTAATTGCATGATTAGCAAGGGGATCTTGATTATGCATAGGTGGTTGTGCCATTGACATGGGTTGCGCGACCGGCTAAGGTTGGGACATGGGTGGCCTATTCAATTGGCATCGAGGAGTTGGATGATGATAATCTGGATAGAGTTGAGAAGGTCTCCTAGGTTGGTGCATAGCATCAATTCTCTTCTCAGCCATGGGCCTCAACTCATCAATATATTGCATCACTTCCTCTTTTTCTTCGTTGATTATTGTATAGCCTAACCCATACCTTTGCAATAATTTTTCCTTGACAATTTTATAATCCCATATTTCTACTTCTTCCAATGAAAAAAACCATTCTAAGGTTACACCATCTAAAGATCGCCTAAAAAGTAAAGCAAGAGCTCTTCGATCATTTAGCCATCGAGATGATTTTCTCAAGAAATCATTGACATGGGAGAAGGGATCACCTTAGCCATTGTAGCGATGGTAGGTTGGCATTTATGATGGAGGGATATAGACCTTAGGGATAGGAAATTCAAGAGCTTCCTGATCCCTGGCAACAGGTGGAGAGGAATTCACCAGGGGATGTGCACGTGGCACTCAAGTGGGAGAAAGGTGGGTTGGTGTACAAGCTGATGGTTGAGAGAGATTAGGGTGACCTAGAGTCAGGCCGGGTGAACTCATCCTTGAGTAGGAGGAATGGGAAACATCATGACTGGTGTAAGAATGGCTAGCTTGAGTTACATTGGGTTGAAAACCATTGTCGGTAAGCCATTTGTCACCCATTACAGTCTGAATGGCATGGATGACTTGATCAGAATCGCATTGACGTAACTCTTATATGACTGATTGACGATCAAAGGAGGGATGAGCTTGATTATTACGATATTGAGGAGTATCGTGTGATGCCAAAGTAGAACTTTGCTCATAGGCCCATCCTTGCATCCTCCTTTCTTGTTCTTCGGCTTCTTTGGTGTAGCAATTTACCATGCCAAACATCTCAACCGACCTTACCATCATAGACATAAAAAATGAACCTAGCTTTTCCTTGACTATGTTTTGATTTCAAATAGTTCTTCTTTGGTTTTCTTTTGATGGTGTGTTAGTTTGGACCTTTATGCTTTTGGTTGTTGTGAATAAGCAAGTAATTATCAGAAAGCAAAGTTTTCTTTCTTTCGTGATGTTTCTTCTTTCTTTGATAGATTTTTCTTTCAATTTTTAGACAAGCAAGTTAGACACAAATTAAAGCAAAGAACACTTTTTTTGTTATTTTAGTGTTTTCTATTATTTTTTTATTTTGAATTTTTGGTATGACAAAGAATTTATGAAAAGAATCCTAAATGATTACGCAATGATTTTGTTCAAACCTTAGATTAATATATTTTTTAAGAATTGTTCACTCAACACTTTTAGGATTGATTCTTATCATTTCAATTACCAATGACCTAAGGTTATCACAAACTCACCACGAATGGGTACTTGGGTTCTTCAGGTTTTGGGATGAATTGTAAAATCAGCCCAATCGTGCAGAGAGGAATACTCCACGGATAGGGACTTACGGAGTCCTTGATAGAAACAAACCAAGTCAACTAGGAAGTGATAGAAATGTATGCCCTTCAAGCCAATCATATATGATATGATTCGACATTTCTAGAAATATCTCATTCAATTAATTAGGCAAATCTTCATTATAAGCTCTTATTAGAAGCGAATATAATAATGAAGTCCTTGATCAAATACAATGATGATTAAATCATGATGAGATCATGATAATGAGATTGATCATCTAGAGGTATTTGATCTAAATGTTCCTAGTCATAGGATACTTGAGACGGGACATCAAGGATCCGGATAGACTAGTGTATGTGATGTCTTCTCATGTGATGAAGATGACCGATCTCATTGGTCATTAGTGTGGAGACACTGAGATACACATACAGGTGCTCATTAGTTGAATGAGTTCACTGAACTGACCGAATTAGAAACCCTGAATGGTATCTTACCGAACTGTCTATCAGGGTCTTCTATCATCACGGTTGCATGGTTGGACCTTTGACCTGAGTCGCCAAAGATGCCTTGTTGGGTGGAACTTCTGCTTTGACCATTGACTTATGGATCACAATTTAGATGGTCCTATATAGCGATGGATCGGGTACAAGGAAAATCCGATGGAGGCAATTGAGCGGACAACAAGGGATCATCCACACTCGGTAAGTGAGAGTGAATGTCCTATGGGATAGTACTCTAAATCCCTGGCCATGGTAGATAGGATAATTGGAAAAGGAGTTTTCCAATTGATCCAATTCCGAGTACAGGATCCTATAGAGTCGGTACACTAAGGAGTTGACAGTCGATGCCGTACTCCTTTCCGACCGGGACATTGGATGGATGAGGGTTTATATCCATGTGGTAACTGATGATGGAAAGGCTCAATGGAGATGAAATTATCCCCATAGCCATTTGGGATCATGGGATGTGGCTTGTACCCTTCATGATCGGTAGGCCGATTAATCTGTTACCGGATAATGGATTTAATTAAAATTAAATAGAATTGTTCTATTTTATTTAGGCCTCAACCAAATAGGTTATTGGGCCTAGTGGGTCACACACAAAAGGACTTATCCACAAGTACAGGGGCAAGGGCGTAATTTATAGAGATTTTGGGTTTTTATGAAAAATTTCATAATTCTCTATAAATACTAATGGTTTCAGCCAAACACGATCAAGCCAAGGGTGAAAACCACGTCCCAAGTCTCCTCCCTACCTCCTCCTCTCTTTAGAAGGTGTCCATGGTCGATGGAGCTACGTTCGGGAAGAGTTCTCGAGGCCGGCGCGAAGGGAGAACCTGCTGTGGATGAAGTTCGTGTGGATACTGCTGGAGACTGGACACTTGAACGGTTTGTAGAGCTTGAGAAGCTCATCTCCTTCCTCTCCATGGGATTATATGAATCCCTATCAGGTATATTCGAACCCGATTTGATCGGTTTTCGATTTTCGTCGTTCGGTTCTGATTGAGACCGATTCTAAAGGAACCCATAGGAATCGTCGCTTCCGCTGCTCCAAACTTTTATGGACGATTCCTTACAGGAAGGAATATCTCAGAAGAGAGGTTGGAATCCACCAAGATGGTGTTTGGAGGGTGAAGGTGTGTTAGGAGACAGAGCCCCCACCTCGAATGCCCTACATATAGGAACAAGTCTGATACCCGATGCAAATCTAATACAAATGAAGAAGAGAGAGAGAGAGAGGAAGATGAGCAATCAATTTATAAAAAAATAGAATAACATGAATGAGATGAAAGCAATCAATGATGCAAATCCAGCATGTGAATGAGATATGTAAGCAAGGCAAGCAATCATGCAACAAAACAAACAACAAATAACTAGCAATTGAAAAGTGGTTTGCGGAGGAAACGGTTGAAAAAGAGAGCGAGTGATGACTGATATGTGACGTCCAAGGTGTGAGGGTAATGTATCAACTGGATGGAGGTAGGGCAGAGGAGATGTCGGAGGTGGGTGAAAGGTTTAGAAGACAGGACTAAAGTGGTTGTTGAAAGGGGGCACCGAAAGGTGTGTTGTCAGGAGACAAATTTGGAGGGAGTTGGAAGGGAAACCGGAGGGGTAGGGATAACCGTGGGGAGAAATAGAGAGAGGGAGTGAAAGGGAGACCTCATGGGGGTGGGAGGGCACAGTCAAAAAAAGGTGGACGGTTGGGGCATGGACGACGGCGAAGACAAGTGGGGGGAAAGGTGCCATGAAGATCCGTAAATGGATTTAGGGAATCCATGATGTTGCCTGAATCCAAATTTGAAAAGTGGGTTTGGATGTTCGATTGATGGCCTAAAATAAAACTCAGTTTCAGGTTCAAGTGTGTCGACTCCAGAAAATGGGTTCCGTATTGGCACCTCAAGAGAAGGTGATGATAGAATAGGGGAAAGTGAGTGAATCAGAAAACACTGGGAAAGCGATAAAATCCTCACCTCGGTCCCACACTCACATTGATCCCCGAACTTTCATCTCACGGTGTCTGTCGAGTATAGGAGACGGTTCGGGTCATGTGGGAGGAGAGTGAGGAATGAATTAACTTAAAGCATGAATAAAAGAGGTGGTTGCCAGGAGCTGCAGGCTCTGCTTTATGGAATTGAACAAGAGATTAAGTTAGATGTCCGTGTGTACCTTAGCGCGGGAAAGAGTGTGTGTGGATTCAACCTTCTCCTTCTTTGGCCGGTCGATGAAGAAGAGTTCACAACCGATGCTAGCTTGATGTATCTGTACAACTAGAAGAAAAGAAGGCAAGAAACACATGAAACAAGGAATAGGACTGAGTGAAGTGTAGTAACTGTAAAAATAATAACATAAAACAACAATTGGAAACAAACTCACCGAATTTGGGGTTAGCCCTATCCCCTTTTTTTGGTTTTTTTTTGATGTGTGAAATGATGCAAAACTGAATAAAAATGATGCTTGAATATGAACTAAATGATATGAATGAAGAGTTAGCAAAGGGAATATGAATGATTAAAGGCAACACAAGCCAGGCAAAGTGGCAACCGGGTTGGACAGATTCAATGTAAACTGCACGGCTCTGATGCAGAGACTACAACGGACAACACCAATGTCAAAATTAAGTTTTGTTTGTTTCAAAATAAAGAGGACTCAGCGAGGGTGGTTTGATATTAAGACAAGTTTTCTTGAATCCTTTCAGAAGTGATAGAAATTTACCTGAAAGTTATGTTGTTGGAAGTGAAGATCTGGGAACCACCAGCGCGATGTTGATGCAGGATGTACCACGGGCACCAAAGATATTAGAATTGAATGATTCTTATTTTAAATGAAGATCACCGGGGAACAATTTCTATGAAGGATGTATAGGCTTAATCCGCAAGTAAGTTCAGTGAAATTGATTGAGAAGACGATGGCCAAAAGGAGGAGACTTCGGATCTGTTTGCGCAGTGCCGATGTAGAAGCCGCCACGAAGGTGATGTCAGAATCGATCTTTGTTTGTTGTATATGAAAGATATCTTGATGAAGCACACTTATTATGAAGAAAGCCTAGCCGAAAAATGATAATAAAGATCTGTAGAAGCCAATGATCAGAAGCACTGCACGTCAGAGCATAGATCGGCTTCTTCTTTACTTTGAGATGATCTCCGGGCATCGGGACGAAGAGAGGACGATTTGGGGAGGTTGGGATGAGCATAGGGTGGCTGGAAGATGAGTATAAGAGTGCTTAAGGATGGGGATTCCCTCTTAGGTCGTTCAAATGGGTCTCCCTTTATAGGGGATGAGAAACAGGTCAAAAAATAGCTGGTTTTGATACATCCGACCTTAGGTTGGATTTCCTCCATTTAATGATGCTAATTTTCATTCTGAGACTTCTAGAAACTTACCCAAATGATTGAGAAGGATTGAAAACCATGGATCACCTTCCTCATGTACAAAATATGTAACACTTGAAGAGGAAAGAAATCTGGTCTAAAAATATCAAGTTTTGATGTATAAGGCAACAAGTTGGATTGCCATCATTTGATGATGCTAATTTCGACCATGAAGCTTCCAGATACTTTACCAAGTGATATGGAGGAGGAAAAAAGAAGGTAAGGTTGTGAATTGGTCAGAGATGTGCCCAATGGGCTGGGCTTGCATGCAATTGGGCTTGATCAGGGGGCGTGCGGACAGAATTGCGCATCTGATTTCCAAAGGGCGCTGTGGACAAATGAGAGATCGGAATTGAATGTCGTTTATTGCAATAAAAAGAGAACTCAGAGTGTAATATTATTTATGTTTAAGACTTCTTCAGTAGAAGTCCATAGAATCCTGTGAAAAATTTTCAAATAAAAGATATGTTGGGAAAAACATAATCTGACACACCACCAAGAGTCTCTTGTTTGGCAAACACGGATTTGATTAAAGATCCATAACTTGTCCTCAGATTTCTAGTAAACTTCTCTGCTCATCCAAAATGGTGGTTCAGCATGATTTTAATGGTCTAAAAGAGATGTTGCCAATGGAATAAAAGTTTAAGCTTCAAATAAGGCTAAATTGACGTGTCTACAAAGTGTACTCGATTTGAAGCAATTCCTATTGTAATGTAACTAGTTGTATTTGAGACCCCGATTGGAGGTTTGCTGGACCCGATTGCTCCCTTGACAATCGGCTCATCATCGACATTCGGCGCTTCGTGTTCTCAAGCTCCCACGAGCCGTGGTGGCATGCCCTACCTAGGGCCACGACATTCGATTTGAAACTATCATTGCTCTACTGTTGGGGTTGCTTTCGGTTGGGGGTCCATCTTACCAGGCCATCCTTTGTCTTCACCGTGATCGAGAACGCCATCCCTAACCGCGTGATGCTCCTGGGCCACGATCCTAGGCTAGATGTCCAGCTCACCTAGCAGCAAGGAGACCCTCCCCTCGCAGCAGGACTTGCTACTCCCTATATGCAAGTAGGCAACGATAGACGACTGTAAGTGGATGAGCGCCTACTAGCGATTGAGGGGGTTCGGATTGGAGTGCCTACGGCTCTACCGCCCGCCCCATCTGTGGAACCTCAGATGTTGGAGCTTGACCTTCCTCTCAGTGGATTTACCTAGTTGTTCACCCAATACTGGGTGGGCGACATCACCGTTGTCATGGACCTGAAGGTGGCAATGAACTAGGGGAGTAGATGCACCTAGGAGAAGCTCTCACTCCTCACCGCGCGGTCAGGATCCTCTCCTGGATCTTCGTTGCCAGGGAGAGCAAGCCCAGCTTCTCCGAACAGGATGTGCTCGCCACATGCCCACCCACGGAGAGGAAGATCGAGATGTGGGAAGGCTTGCGTAGACGAAGAGGTTGCTCAGGGGTCTTGTAGCGGAGCGGCATGTGGGCAAGGAGAAGCTGGGGGGAGGTGCGGCGGGCAGCCATGCAGCCACAATTTTGAGCATCATTGCGTGCGTCCTGGCTGGTTTTGGAAGGGGTTGCTTGCTCGCCAAGTAACATAGAGAGAGAGAGAGAGAGAGCTAGGCTTCGACCGTCAATAGGTAACTAATAGGTGTATCTGGATCCGAAATTAATTTTGGATTCGAGTACAGGGTTAAATCCGAATTCTAATTATTTTTAAGTTGTACCATTGGATTCGAATCTATTTTATCGGATTCGGGTTTGTATTTTGAAAAATTCGACTCAAAATAGATCCATTGACAGGTCTAGCTGTGGAGGAAATGAGAGGTGGGGGTGAGGTGAGAAGCCTCACGGGAGTGGAAGAGCGGAGCCGAAAGGGGAGGGGGACGATTGGGGTGCTGGAGCAAGGGTTTTCGCGAGGGTGGAGGGAGCCAACAGGAGGGATTCCGCCGCATCGTGGGTTGTATGCTGGTCAGGGATAGGGGTGCAAGCAAACCAATATGCTGGACGAGTAGTTCGATACTTGGCTCATTAAAAGCTCAACTCGGATCGTTTATTAAGTTAAATAAACAAGTTTGAACAAAAAAAACTTGACTTATAAATGAGACGAGTCTGAATAGAGACATATTCGGCTCGATAAGTTTACAAGTAGCTCATTTAAGTGTTCGATAAAATACTCGATTAAGTATTCGATTAAATACTTGATTAACTATTTAATTAAATAATTAAATTAAAATATATTATATATTTATATATTTATGTTTTTAATATTATGTAAAATTATACTTTTATGTCTAAATAGTAGTTTAAAATATTTTTTAATATTTGAACTTTAGCTTTAAGTAAGCGAGCTCAATCTCGAGATAGAAAATGAGTTCGAATATGAGTTCAATTCGAGTTCGAACTAAGTTGGCTTGTTTATATAAATGAGCGGCTCAAGGAACCGAGCTCAAATTTATCGAATTTAAATTGAATTGAATTCAAATAAGATTTTTGAAAATTCGACGAGTATCAAATCGAGTTCAAATAGTTAAATAATTGATCGAGCCGAGTTCGAACAGAACTTTGCTCGACTTGGCTTGATTGCACCCCTAGTCAGGGAGCAACAGCGAGGGTGCCATCCTGTGCACGTAGCGCAGTGGACATCACCACCTCCCGTTGCTGGGAGGTCGCGGGATCGAATGCCGCCAGTCGCCAGTGCCCCTCCCGGAGGCACCAATACCTCCTGTGCTGGAGACCCGCCACTGCCACAGCGGGGGGAGGGATTATGGGACAGTAGGTCTTTCACTCCTTCCAATTGAGACTAGCTAGAGGTGAGAGGTGTTCATGGTCTGGTTTGGTTTCTTGGGTATTTTTTTTTCAAATCAAACCAAACCAAACTATCTCTCAAACCAAATCAAACCAAACCAAATTAATTCCAAGTATCGAACTACTGTTCAAACTAATTCGGTTTGGTTTGATTTGGTCCGGTTCAAACCATATTTTATTAAGGTAAAGTAAATATGTCAATATATAATTTCATTTTATTTATTTGAAATCACATTCTATTAAAATTTAGTGTATTTGTTTATACATTTCATTAATTTGTCTTAAAAATTCTCGAAACAAGTTTATTTTTATAAGAAAAGACACGTAAATATTATATTATATATAATTTAAAATAAAATATTTAATCTAATTTAGGTTATTCGGTTTAACGATTTGATTTGGTTTGAAATGCTCTGGGAATCAAACCAAACCAATCGGTAGTTCAAACCAAATCAAGATTTGTCGGGTCGAATCAAATAATGAACAGCCCAGACTAGACACGGAACGGATAATCATTTTTGGGTTATCTGTTGTATAGTATCTGCTTTTGCCGGATGGTGTTAATCTCCGTCGCACAGATGTCTCCGCGATGGAGCGAGAGAGATGCCCGCAACGGAGAAAAAGAGTGCCCGCCGCAACCGAGGATGCGACTGCTCCTCTGCCCGGCATTACCACCGCAGCTCCTCCATTGACCTCTGCACGTTGCTGCAGTGCCGCCGAGAGACGATGGGCGCGTCTGCGAATGAGAGGGTCCCGGCGGAAAAGATGGGCACCGTCGCCGCCCTCGCGGGTGAGTAGGTGTTCGACTTCGACGCTCAGGGACTTCGGATAGGGTTCAATCCGACGGCTCTCGTTAGACCGGATGTCATCTCCAATTAGATTCTTCATTGTCCATATTTACGCTGTTCGTTAACTAGATATCGTCTAAATCCGGAAAATAGATCTAACATCTTAAAATGCCTCTTCTTGAGAATGGAACAAAATAGTTTTTTCTTTTACAGAGTTTGGAAAAGTAAAAGCCTCCTAAGAAGTCAGTTGTTACTTCAACCCCCACAACAAGATTTTGTTAGCCTCAGTTCCTTGAATAGGTCGGTTCAGATAAATTAGCCTCAGTTGATTCTATATACCTATTGTTAGAAAGAAATACTCCAAAACTTTAAATTTTGGGTTATAAATAAAATTAAAGAATTAGACAGGTTTTAATATATATATATATCTTATCTTATCTACTAACTATTTTCTGGGCGAACATTTTTTTGGGTCCAGGATTTTCAATTCAGAGAGATAACTTCTGCCCGCCGGCGGTCGGAATCAGACACGATCACTCATAACTCGAGCTCTGCGCCGGAGAATGGCTTCCGCCGCCTTGCTTGACCTGAGCTCCTCCCCAACCCCCGTCGCGATTCTCTTCTCGGTTCTTCTCGGTACTCTCCTACTCCTCCGATCATGGCCGACGCGATCCTCCGCCAAGACTCTGAGGCTTCCGCCGTCGCCCCCAAAGCTCCCCTTCATCGGCAATCTTCACCAGCTCGGCCCCGACGTCCCGCACAAGGCCCTGCGGGACCTCTCCCTTGCTCACGGACCCCTCCTGCTCTTGCAGCTGGGACAGGTCCCTGTCTTGGTGGCCTCATCCGCGGCGGCGGCCGAGGAGATTCTCAAGGTCGGCGACCTCGCCTTCGCGGACCGTCCCCGCCTGAAGTTCTCGGAGATGCTTAGGGGCGAGAAAGGAATCGGCTTTGCGCCCTACGGCGAATACTGGAGGCAGGTGCGGAAGATCGCCGCCGTCCACCTCCTCAGCTCCATTCGAGTTCATGCTTTCCGGCCGGCGAGAAAAGAGGAGGCGGCGAGCCTAGTTAACAAGGTATTGGAGCTGTCCTCCGCTGGCGGCGCCGTCGACATGAGCAAGACGCTGTCGTCCTTCGCGAGCTCCGTCGTCTGCAGGGCCGTCGTCGGGAAAGCCGCCATTGAAGAGGGTAAGACGGTGGAAATCCCCAAAATCAATGCGCCGGCCATTGCCCTATCAGGGTTATTTCGGATCGAGAACTACTTCCCTTCGCTTCGGTGGCTGGGCAAGATCACCGGCATGGACGCCAAGCTTGCGGACGTAGCCCGGCGGCGGCGGGATCTCTACCGGAGTATAGCCGATGGCCGTAAATTGGGAGCGGGGAAGGACGGAGGGTTTCTCGATGTTCTGCTGTCGCTTCAGGGGGACCGCTCCAGGTTGGGTTTCATCCCCTCCGACGAGGAGGCTGAAGTTGTCATCCTGGTAATTGGATCGCAGAAGATCAAAAGCATGATTTATGCAACCAAATGGAGATCCTGGTAATTGAAGCAGAACAATTTCTTGTTCATTTCAGGGATTGATCACAGCAGGAGGCGAAACATCTTATCTCGTCCTGGAGAGGGCTCTGGAAGAGCTCGTCAAGAACCCGGCAGTCATGAAGAAGGCTCGGGATGAAGTCAGGGGAGCAGGACGACCGGGGAAGACCATGCTCACCGACGACGACGTCGGCCGAATGAGCTATCTGAAGGCGGTGGTGATGGAAGTTCTGCGTCTGCATCCGCCGGCGCCGCTGTTGCTCCCCAGGGAGTCGAGGGAAGCCGCCCAGGTGCTGGGCTACGAGGTCCCCGCTGGGACCTGGGTCGTCGTCAACGCGTGGGCGATAGCGAGGGATCCGGCATACTGGGACCTGCCGGAGGAGTTCCGGCCGGAGAGGTTCGCCGACAGCTCCGTGGACTTCAGGGGAAACAACTTCCAGCTCATCCCCTTCGGCGCCGGCCGGAGGATCTGCCCCGGGATGCACTTCGCCGTCGCCAACATCGAGCTCGCTCTGGCCAATCTGTTGTATCATTTCGACTGGACGCTGCCGGAGGAGGTGAAGGCAGAGAGTCTCGCCGGCGGCGAGGTCCTCGGGCTCACTGTCCGCAAGGCACATGCCCTCCTCCTCTTGGCGAAACCAGTGTCCTCAGCTGCGTAGTAGATACGGTGTATGGGTATTTGCTTTTGTCTTCTTATATATTTGTATGTAAATAAATAAATAAGAACTATTGGACGTCCGATGTAATCAAGTTTAAAAGGTGCATGGGATCATTAGATGATCGTGTAAATGCACAAATTAGAAGAAGATCGTTCACTTGAGGAGTGTAGTATTAGTTTGAGAGGTAAGAGATTAGAGGATGTTATTGTTAACATTGTGGGGATTGTTCCATATTGATTATTATAAACTTGATGTTGTATTTATATATATGAACACTATGATTTTGAGGTTTGTGAATTGATATCAAAGGAGCAACAACGTTGTTATTATATTGGATGAGGAGTGTTGATAAGTGTGTTTTGGCTCGCTTTTCAATCTTAACATCATGATTTTAAATTTTGTAAGATGGTCTTGGAGCAAAGATTTGATCTTTTTATAATTATTGATTATTTTAACTCTTATATTCGTTGACCGTGAATAAGAGTGTTAGAAAATGGGTTTTATCTCACTTTAATTGATACAAGGAGATTCACTTGCTTTATATATATATATATATTGGAACACATTATCAAGTATGTAATAGTTATTATGAGATTGGAAAATTCACTTGCCTTACATATATTTATTGGAGCACATTATCAAGTATGCAATAATTAATATAGGACTTGGAGGTTCACTTGTTATATATATATTGCAGCACATTATCAAAGTATGGGATAGTTGATATAGGACTATTCCAACAATTCAAATACCTCATTGTCATTGTCAAAGTGGGCAATAAAATTAAGAGACAAGATAATCAAGTATTAAAGAAAAATAAGTGTCACTTTAATACTATCTTACAAACTCCAAAATCATGTTGTTAAAGTTGAAAGACCTGTGATATATATGCACATTATCAAATATGTAATAATCAATATGGGACTATCCCTAGAATTCTAACATTCCATTTCACTGTCAAGGTGGACATTGGAAATAAGAGGCAAAATAATCAAGTATTAAAAAAAGATAAATGTCCGCTTTGATAAGATATTACAAATCTCAAAATCATATTGTTGATGTTAAAAGTCCCAAAATATATAAAGCAACTGAATCTTACTATATCCTTCGATGTGAGACAAAGTTTACTTTCCAACACTTCTCACTGCCAAGATAGCTAGTGCAAATATAGAAGTTAAATATAATAAAAACTCATTACCCTACTTTGGTACTGTCTTACAAATTTCAAAATCATGGCATTGAGATTGAAAGGCCCATAATATATTAAGCAAGTGAGTCTCACTACATCTATCAATGTGGAGCAAAACTTATTTTTCAACACTCCTCACTACCAAGATGGCCAGTGCTAATATAAGAGTTAAGGATAATAAAAAATTTATAAAGAGGTCACCACCTTACTCTGATACCATCTTATAAATTTCAAAACCATGGTGTTGAGGTTGAAGGTGTAAATAATCATTCATAAAAATTTAGTGTAGTGGAAGTGATGATCCATTTGAATTTTATGGGCATAATCTCAATCAGAATCGAATGCCAAAGAATGAAAATCGTATTTGATCTAATTGAATATACTTTTGCAGGATTGTACCAATCCTTAATATCGGAGAAGAACGAGCATAAGATATTCCATGCTCTCTAAGTTGCCCAAGTACATAACCTCCAACGGTATCCACATGAAATTTCTTTGCAGACAAGTTTTCATGCATGTCGAAACCCTTGACCCCATCTTAGATGAAGCTCTACCATGGAAAAATGTACTCCAATAAGAGAGAGAGAGAGAGAGAGAGAGAGAGAGAGAGAGAGAGAAGATATTAATCACAAAATTGGCTTTCTTGACTTGATAGGGTTGGTTGAATTTTCTTATATTTATAATAATTAATTTTTTTTATAAAAATATTTTAATTTTTATAAATTATGTTCATATTCTCGTACTTATAAATTAGTTTTTCTGTATGTAACTCATGAAGCCAAAATAGTCTATTTGATTAAAACTTTATTGGCTTATTAAAAGAGATATTTGGCCTTAAACTAGAAAGAGGAAACATCCCAAGGGAATGAGACAATAGTTATTTTTGGTATCTTTTTTTAAATTAGGGTTTCAACTATTCTTATAGGAGGTAAAAATTATATTAAAATCTAAATAAATAATTTCTTATCTTTCACCCAAACAATAATTCTTGACTACATTAACTTAATACTAAAATCTCTATAAATATAGTTCCTAACCCAATGAAATATGATTGTAGCTTACAATTAATCTTAATAATTAAAAATACTTCTAAAATATTAATGAAACCTAAAAACAAGGATTTTTCAACCTTTTGTTGCAATGATACCAATTTGTTGTCGAATCTGATTTTTCTCCAGCATCATATTGGGATCTTTAATGTTCCATCTTAAGAATGTTACGATTAAAAATATTTAATTACGTATCATTACATGATTGATCTTATTATTATGATCATATTATAATTCATTTGTCATTATATATATTCAATGACTTCGTTACGGTATATTTATTTAATAAAAATTTATAACAAATATACATAAATTTAGTTAAATCAAATATTTAAATCAAATATAATTAAAATATAAGATATATTTTTGTTGTAATCTTCAAATAACAATAATTTCTTGTTATTTTTTACCAACAATGGTGCAGGAGGTGGATGTCTAAGGCATCTTCATGTTGGGTAACTTTAATCAGCATCCCCGACAATCAATTTTGTTATGATAAATATTCATAATGGTGTTCGACTTTTAATGTTAATTTTAAAATTTATAATATTAAAATTAAACATTAATTATAAGATCAACATTAAAATTGTTCTTTTAATACTCAAATAAAATTTATATGTATTTATTATCTTATCTATTAACTGCTTTTTGCAGAGTAGACAAAAATCTTTTTTTAGACTGGAAGATGCGGATTTTCATTTCAGAGAGAAAATCCCAGAGCAGACAAACTACCATCCTTTCCCAGCATGCAGAGCAATCTTTGTGGTTGTGAAGGATAACATCTGCCTGCTAGTGGTTCGAATCAGACACAATCACTTAAGCTCTATGTTGGAATGGCTTTGACTGTCTTGATTGATCTGAGCTCCTCCCCAGCCTCCATCACGATTCTCTTCTCTGTTCTTCTCGGTGCTCTCCTACTCCTTCGATCATGGCCAACGCGATCCTCCGCCAAGAATTTGAGGCTTCTGCCATCGCCCCCAAAGCTCCCCTTCATCAATAAATAAAAGGAGATTCACTTGATTTTTATATATATAAATATATATATATATATATATATATATATATATATATATATATATATATATATTGGAGCACATTATCAAGTATGTTACAGTTAATATGGGATTGAGAGATTCACTTGCTTTATATATATTGTAGCATATTATCAAGTATGTAATAGTTAATATGAGACTATTCTTACAATTCTAACACCTCCCTGGCAGTGTCAAAGTGGATAGTGAGAAAGAATGCAAGATAATCAAGTATTAAGGAAAAATAAGTGTCGTTTTGATACTATCTCCAAAATTATGGTTTTGAAGTTGAAGGACTCATGATATATACATATGTTATCAAATCTGTAATAATCAATATGGGACTATCCCCAAGATTCTAACATTCCTCTTCACTACCAAAGTGGATAGCAGAAATAAGAGGCAAGAAAATCAAGTATTAAAGAATGATAAATGTTCATTTTGATAACATCTTACATATTTCAAAACCATAGTGTTGATGTTGAAAGTCCTAGAATGTATAAAGTGAATCTTATTACATCTATCAATGTGGGACAAAACCATCTTTTCAACACTCCTCACTTCCAAGATGGTTAATGCGAATATTGAAATTAAAGATAATCAAAAATTATAATGAGGTCATTGCCCTACCTTGATACCCTCTTTACAAACTCCAAAATCATGGCATTGAGGTTGAAGAGCCCATAATAAATAAAGCAGATGAATCTCACTACATTTATCAACGTGGAACACAACTCACTTTTTAGCACTCCTCACTACCATGATGGCCAATGCAAATATAAGAGTTAAAATACTTAAAGATTATAAAGAGGTCACTATTGATACCATCTTACAAACAACAAAACCATGGTGTTGAGATTAAAGGTGTAGCAAAAGCGACAATTTCTTTGGATTTTATGGTTGTCATCTCAATCAAAATTGAATGCCAAAGACTAAAAATCGGATTCGATCTAATTGAATATACTTTTGTAGGATTCTATCAATCCCCAATATCATAGAAGAATGAGCATAGGATATTCTATGTTCTCCAAGCCACACAATGTACAACCTCTAACAGTATCCATATGAACTTTCTTCGTAGACATGTTTTCCTATACGTTCAGACTCATCTTGAATGGGGTTCTTCCATGAAAACATGTGCTAGAGAGAGAGAGAAGGAGGTTGACTACAAAACTGACTCTCGTGACTTGATAGAGTTGGTCAAATTCACTTATATTTATAGAAATTAAAATTTTTCATAAAAATATTTTAATTTCTATAAATTATGATCATGTCACCATACTTACAGATAAGTCCTTATTTGTGTAACCCACTAGATATAATAATTTATTTAGTTGAAAATTTATTGACTTATTAAAAGAGGTATTTAGCCTTTCATTGGAGAGAGGAAACGTCACAAGAGAGAGAGAGAGAGAGAGAGAGAGAGAGAGAGAGATGGCGGGTATTATCTCTTTTAAAATTAGGTTCCAACAATTCTTATAAGAGGTAACAATTATTTTAAAATAAAAATAAATAATTTGTTATCTCATACCTAAAAAATAACTCTTGACTACATTAACTAAACACTAAAATCCTTGTAAATATAGTTTCTAACCAAGTGAAATATTTCAACATCAACTTAAAATGATTGTAACTCATAATTAATCTTAATAATTTAAAGGACATCTAAAATATTAATGAAGTCCGAAAATAATAAAATTTTAACCTTTTTTGCAATGATACCGATTTGTTGTCGAACATGATTTTTCTCTTGCATCGTATCTAAATCTTTAATATTCCATCTCAAAGATTTTATTATCAGAAACATTTAAGTATATACTTTTACTTGATCTCATTATCATTATCTAATATTCTTATAATGGTTCATTTAGATGTGTTCAAAGATTTCGTTATGATATATGTATTTAATAAAAAATAGTAACAAAAGATATGTAAATTTAGTTAAATAAAATATTTCAAAAATATCTATTCATATCAAATATGATTGAATTGCAAGATGTATTTGCATCATAACCTTCAGGTAGTAATAATTTCTTGTTATTTCTTACGATCAAGGGTACCCAAGCTATCTTCAGTGCTAAAGTATGCAAGAGGTGAATATCTAAGGGCATTCATATGCTGGATAATTCTATTCAACATCCCTGACACTATAATAGTCACAAAGATGCTTGCTTTTTAATATTAAATTTATAATTTATAATATTAAAAGAAAACATGAATTGTAATATCAACATTAAAATTAATCTTTTGATACCCTACAAAAATTTATATGTATTTATTACCTCATCTATTAACCGTTTTCCTCGAGCAAACAAACTTTTTTTGGACTGAAGATAAGCATTTTAAATTTAGAGATAAATCCTAGAGTAGACAAACTGCCATCGTTTTTGAGCGAGTTTGGATTGCCTCAAATTTTCAATGGAGGGAACTCCTACAGTCTTGAATGAAGTGATGTCACATGGTGTAACAGAGGACAAGACAAGAGTATACTTTAATGACGACGTGAAATGGCAAACGAGACCATTTCGATAGCAGGTCAGTAGAGAGTCAATAGCAGGTCTTTGGAACCTCAATCGCAGATTTGTAGAGGCTTAGTAGTAAGTCATTAGAGGCTTAGTAACAAGTTATCATAGTCTCAGTAGTGGATCTTTAGAGTCTCGGTAGCATTGGAGTCTCTATAGCAGGTATTTGGAGTCTCGATAGCAGGTTTTCGGACTCTCGGTAACAAGTCATTAGAGACTCGGTAGTAAGTCATTAGAGGCTCAATAGCGGGTCTATTATTGTTACATGAGAAGTTGAAATGGCATCAAACGATCTTGTCTATCATTTCACGTCATCATTAAAGCACATCCCTATCGAGTTTGGGTCCCCTCAGGAGTCCGGTGGAGGGAGCATGCTCCACTTTCACACAAAAAAATGAGGTCCAAATGTTTAAATAGTGATTTGATCTATGAGGTCCACCACTGCCATGTGGGTTCTACACTTTTTATGAGAAGATGGAGGATACTCTCTTCACCAGACTTTTGAGAGGACTCAAACTCATCCTTGTCTTGTTCTCTATCATCTGATTAGAGAGTAGTTGCATTTAAACATAAAGCAAGCATGATTAGAGACAATGGTTGTTCCACCGTGGTCGCCACAAAGCTGTCGACTCCGAAAATGGGTTTGTCATATCCATATCGGCACCTCAAGAGGGAATGTGAAAAGAATGTAAGTAAAGTGAAAAAGTTCTCAACTCGATCTCACACTCACATTGATCTTAGAACTTTCATCTCTTGGCATCACTTGAGCACCGAAGAGACGGTTTGGGTTGTGTGGGAGGATAATGAGGACGAAATGAAAAGAAACTCAAAGCATGATAGCATTGAAATATGTGGTCGCAGGAGCCGCGGGCTCCACTTTATATAATGGAAATAAAAGGAAAGTGACAATGTACCTTAGCGTGGTAGATCGATGTTTAGGTTCAACCTTCTTCCTTATCAGCCGACTGATGAGGGAGAGTCCTCAACCACCGCTTGCTTGATGTACCTATGCAACTAGAAGACAAGAAAAAAGTGAAAGAAGGATTAGAACTGAGTGAAGTGTAGTAACTATAAAGAAAGTGGCATAAAAATGACAATCAGAAAGAAACTCATCGGTTTTGGGGTTAGCCCTAACCCCTATTTTTTAGTTTTTTTATGATATATGAGATGATGCAAAACTACATTAAAATGATGTATAAATGACGTTGGATGAGTGAGAAAGAAGTAGAAACTTGAACAACTCAAATGGAGCTAAAAAGGGGAAGATATCATCGATCTAGCTAGACAGCACATAGGTGTGGATGCACCCTTGACTTGAGGGTGCGGTGGGTGCACCTTGGGTTTAAGAGTGGGGTGGGCATGCCCTTGGTCTAAGGGAGCATTGAACTCTATCTAGCGCAACTTCAATGCAGAGCTTGCCACAGGTAGTCTCAATGTCGGAATTGAGTTCTGTTTGTGGAAATGGATAGAGGACTTGGAAAGAAAGTGCTTTTATGTTGATAACTTCTCCTAAATATGTTTTTATTGACATGTAGAAATTATAGAAGTGGATGGAAACTGAAAATAGTACCAGATTGCATGACTTTATTGAAACGATCACCATGGACAATCCAAAAGTCAGAATGGACTCCCGTTTGTTTTAAAATAAATAAGACATATAAAGAGTTATTTAAGATAAAGCCAATTTGGATTGAATCCTATTATAGGTGATCTGAATTTACCTGATATGTCATATTTTGGACAGTGAAGTTCTGGAAACCACCGGTGCAACGTCGATGTAGGACGTGCTTTGGGCATCATAGATATCAGAATTGAATAATTCTTCTTGAAAATAAAAGATACCATACCTGGTAATAGTTTCTATGAAAGATGTATAGGCTGAATCTGTCGGTAATTGTATTCAAATTGACTGAGAAGATGATGACCGAGAAAAGGAGACTCCGGATTTTTTTGCGCAGCACCAATGTAGAAGCTATCACGAGCCGTAGAGACATTGGAATTGATCACAGTTTCTTGGATACGTTAGGTAGCTCGACGATGAACACTTCTTATGAAGAAATATCAGCTAGAGAATGCTCATAAAATTATGTGGAAGCTGGTGATCAGCACAGAAGCACGTCGGAGCATAGATTAGCTTCTCTCTTACTTTGGGATGATCTCCGGGCACCGGGACAAAGAGAGGATGAATTGGAGAGGTTAAGATGGGCCTAGGGTGGCTGGAGGAAGAGGAGAGAAACCCCAGATCGTACCCCAATGGCCAGAATTTATAGAGAATCAAAGCTGGTGCAAAATAGAGAAACATACTAGACGCACCTCGGGTTGGGGGGCGTAGTGGTCGTGCCCTCAAACTGGGGGCGCACAGGCCGCACTTTCAGTCTGAGGCTGTGGTGGGTGCGCCCTCATTGTGAGAGCGCGTCTAGTGCGTCATTTCCAAAATCATTCATAAAATTGCTTAAACTCAAATTAATAAGATGGATGCGCCCCTGGACTAGGGGTATGATCAAAATAATCAATTTTTGAAGGGGAAACTTTCCAAAACCGGTTTGGAAAGTTAGAAAATGTGCAAGGTTTCTGGTTTCTAGAACTAGATGCACCCTTGGTTCGGGGGCACGTTGACTGGAAGCACCCTCGGACTGAGGGCGTACATACTGCACCCCTGGTTTAGAGGAGTGTTCAGTTCTCTCTACAGCGCGCTTACACTGCGCGAGCCGTAACTTGCAAATGGGAGGTCCGTTTCGACTCCTGTTTGTTGTGTATGAAAGAGGACTCACAAACATGACTCCAAAAATAGAGAAATAGGTGGTACCCATCTCAAGACTTTTATATGGGACTATAACTTTTGGTTTTTGATCCCAGTGGTACTAAATGCCCGAGCAGTGACTCGTAACTCGAAAAAGATGGCGATAACGGGGAAAATTGCATAATGACTTAAAAAGTCAGGGGAAACCCATACAACTTGGGTTGATGACCATTAATGATGAGAAGGACTTGGAAAATGATAGAAATGTATGCTCTACAAGTCAATCATGTATGATATGATTCAACATTTCTAGAAATATCTCATTCAATTAAATAGGCAAAACTTCGTTACTAGCTTTTATTAGAAGTGTATATCGTAATGAAGTCCTTGATCATATGAAATGATGATTGAATCGTGATGAGATCATGATAATGAGATCGATCATCTAGAGGTATGTGATCTAAATGTTCATAGTCATAGGATTTTTGAGACGGGAAATCAAGGATCCGGATAGACTAGTGTGTGTAATATCTTCTCATGTGATGAGAATGACCGATCTCATTAGTCATCAATATGGGGACACTGAGATACACACATAGGTGCTCATTAGTAGAATGAGTTCACTAAACTGAGCAATTTAGGAAAACCTGATCGGTATCTAACCGAACTGTCTATCAGGTTATTCTTACATCTCAATAGCACAATTGGATCTTTGACCTGAGTCGCCAAAGATGTCTTACTGGATATATCTTTTACTTTGATTATTGACTTATGGATCACCATCTTGATAGTCTAGTATAGTTGATGTATTGGGCATAAGAGAAACCTAGTAGAGGTAATTAAGCAAACAACAAGGGATCCTTCACTCTCAGTAGGAGAGAGAGAATGTCCTATGGGATAGTACTCTAAATCCTTGGCCAAGGTACTTAGGATAATTGGAAAAGTAAGTTTTACAATTGATTCAAACTTGAGTACATGACCTCATAGAGTTGGAATATTTAGGGGTTAACAGTCAGTGCTGGACCCCTGACTGACTGAGACATTGTATGAATGAGGATTTAAATCTGTGTGGTAATTGATGATGGAAAGGATAAATGGATGTTATTTAACTCCCCAAAGTCATTTGAGATCATAGGATGTGACTTGTACCTTTTATGATCAGAAAGCCGTAAAAACTGTTATTAGATAATAATTTTGAATTAATTTAAAGGAATTGTTCTTTTAAATTAATTAAGGCTTCAACCAAATTGACTATTGGTCCTAGTGGGTCACACACATTATATCTGGTCAATAAGATGAGGGCATGGGCATAATTTTATAGAGGTTTTGGGTTTTTGTGAAAAATTCTATCTTCTATATATAAATGGCTTATGAAGCGAAACCCTAACAAGACATAGGGTTGGAGCACATCCCAAGCAGCCTCTCTCTCTCCTCTCTCTTCTAGAAGGCGATCTCCTATGGTCAAGCTTGGATTTGGAAGGTTTTTGGAGGCCCAAAGGAAGGGAGAACTCGCCTATTGAATCAAATCATGTGGATACCGTTAGAGACCAGATACTTGAACTGTTTTCAGTAAGGAGGAATGTCCTCTCTTTACCCATGGTGAGGGATTTTTGAAATCCCACGAGGTACTCTCATTGTACTTCATATTCGGTTCCTGATTTTACTTGTTCGGCATCGATCAAGGCAAAGATCATGGTTTTACAGAATTAAATTTTTTTTGCTGTCATGTAATGATTCCTTACAGTGGTATCAGAGCCAAGTTGAAGTCTTGGTCAAAGTTGACATGAAATTGGCATGATTTCATGTGATTTCTTGATTTTCAAAAATTATGTACAGAGCAGTTTTGATTTAATCACCGCGGTTCGTATGTGATACAAAACTGTGTGCAGTTAGTTTAAATTGATTCTAGTGGATGAGATCTTTCCAATGCCACAAACTTCTTGAATTTTGGCCCTCCAAAGAGTCCCGTAGGTGTTTAGAAAGTTACTAAGATCAACATGTCCAAAAATCCGGCCAAAATTAGGGGAGTTGATGACCTTACCTATTTAGACTCAAATATCTCTGTCTAATGGCATGGGAAGGTAGGAAATTAGGTTTTCTAGAGTTTACATAAGTTATTGGACACTTAACGGCCCTTGGAGGTGCCGTATTTGAAAGGTATTTGCCATGGTGATTGTGTGACAACCTTAGGTCTTGGAGATTGAAGCAATAGGAACCATACCTACTTGAGTGAACAATTGCTAACAATCTATCTAATCTAAGGTTTGAACCCAAAAATTGTCGAGTAGTCATTCTAAAAACTTGTTTGCACAACTTGCTTGTTCACCAAAATTGAAAAAAAAAATCTTTCTTCTAAAACACTTAAAAAATTTCTTTTTTTATTTTGTGTGCAACTTGTTTGCCAAATACCAAAACTAAAACAAAAAAGTCATCAAATAACAAAACCCAGAAAAAAAAATCTTCAATTGTGTGCTCCACTTGCTTTTTTTTCAACTAACATTTGAAGAAGTTCGACAGGATACCCGTGATACTAAGATCCGGAAGACACGTTGGGAGGTCAAACTACTTCAAGCAACAAGAGTTGCGGCCGTGAACACTTCCTCTGTGAACTGCGTGTTGGATATAATTTTTCATAGTATGAAACTTCTTTCAATAGAGTCCTTATTCTTTAAGGATTCCAACACATATTTTTAAGAAGTTTTTGGACACCATTTGGCCTTCCAAAATTGGCCCGAAAGTCGGGCGTTCAGTTAGGGTTTTCGCACAATAGCCCTGCCATTATCGGGCGAAGAAGAAGGTGAGTCTGGATCGGATCCGGACTCGTGAGCACGCAGGGGTACGCGGCGTAGTGACGTCGAGCCTGGCCAGGGTACATGGCCAATGTACGCCAGCGCCGTGAGTGTGGGTGGCACACGTGGGCGTGTGGCAAGCGGCGCATTACTGCTGGCGGCTCGGCGCAGACACAAGGGTACTCGACGAAACTGCACTGAGCCCATCAGGGTTGTGGCAAGCGACGATTGGCCAGAGCTGTGTGCCTCCAATTAATATAATTCAAAAATTATTTTAATTTGTTTAAAATTCATTTTTTATTTAAAAAATTTTAGAAAAATTCTAAAAAAATTATAATTTATTTAATGAGTTATTAAAGTGTTTAATAGTTTATTAAATAAAGTTTTACTCTTTTGTCATTGAATTCTATTATTTTGATTTTAAAATTGTTTATAATCGAAATTAATGAAATTAATGACTATATAAATTCTGGTAAATTATTTAATAGGTTTATAAAATGTTTATGAGCCTGTTAAATAGTTTTGGGTTCTAGTTACCAAAGAATCATTTTATAAATGATTTTAAAATTGTTTTAAAAATTTTATTGGCTAAATTAGTGTTCAAATAAATTCTAAAAAATGTGATTTTAAAGAATTATGATTTGGACATTAATTTAATGCTCCGAGGAATTTTGTGAAAGCATGAATCATCTGAATTATTTATATTGCTTGTCTTATGATTGTAAATTGTTTACATGTATATTTCATGTTATTTATTTTTATGAAAATTCGACAAGCATGAAATTTTGAATTTCAAAAATTACAGTATATAATTTTATGATGGTATATATGATATATCTCATATAATTATCATGTATACGCTATATGTTCATGTGAAGAATGTTAGTGTGTATGGAGGTGATCATGGACTTAAATATGCTTTGCTTATGATTGCTTGGTTAATTAAGTTGTTTATGTTATTAAATGGGGCCTGCGTGTGCCTCCTCTCTCTCTCTTTACAATCTGATTGTACATTCTACCTCCCCTCATTTATGTACTCCCCTTGGTTAAAACCAAGGTTTCTTATGATGATTTGTACATTTGTGGGTCTGGATACCCTTAAGCCGTTTGTAATAGTTAGAAGCTGGTTCATGGAAGAATGAAAAGTGGGACCACTTGGAGAAGCATCCTTCTGAAGTGAGAGCATGCCAACTCAAGCTTCTGTAGTAAGGAATTGCACCTATAAGAGTGTCTTAGGTGTATGCTTAGGGTTAAGTCCATGATCACCTATGTTTTAATGCATATTTGATATGTGGTTGTGTGCTATAGGTTATACCTTAAATATATAATATTCTAAAGGTATATTAATATTTATATGTAGCACCTATACTGATGAGACTAAAATAAAATCCTATCTCATACTAATTAGGTCGATAAACGTGAGACATTAAGAATGACTCACGTAGCCTTCTATTGTTATGGTCATGATAAGACAATCTTATATTGGATGGATTTGTTGTGTTTCCCACAAGACTCATTCAGCAAGGGATTGGAGATCATGGATAAGGCATTAGCTGAATTTTAGGGTGGACCATTGCATGGCCTTATTATGTTTCTCACAAGGGCTATGTTAAGAATCCATTCTCATAACGTAACAAGAGGATTTGACCTAACTGGAGTATATAGCTTGTTGTGTTTCCCACAAGATTACAACTCTAGAGGATGAATGATTAAGAGTTGCATGGGTTGCAATTGGTAAAAGTTACCTACTTATTAAGTATGGGATGACTTGTTGTGTTTTCCACAAGGTCATCACCATAAAGTTAGTAGGGTCTTGGTCCCCACTAGGATGTTATCGTGATATCCCGTTTTTGCATAATGAGGGTTATGCAAATTCATCAAAAATTAGTAGGAGCATAAATTAGGATGAAAGACCATATCTTAATTTTAATGAATATCTGTAATATTGATATAATTATATCTTAGTTGTAGAATATTAAAACCACCATTAGTTTAGCATGCTAGATGCTAAGTAGTTTAATGGCTCACACTTTTTATATCAATTTAGAACTACGAAAATAGTTCTCATAGTTGACCTATTAACTATCCTACTTGAGAAGTAGTTATCTCCTACACTATCTAGTGATGTGAGAGAAGATAAGATCTTATCTCATAATATTGAAAATATGTATTGATTGCCTTATATCAGATGTTAGTCTCTATCAGATAAAAATAGTAGTGGTAACATAGATAGATGGATATGATATCCATCAAAGCTCATGGTGATGAGCTTATTAAAGGTAAATAAGAATAATACATCTTGAATACTTCTTATTGGTAAGACCAAGAAAAAGAAGTAAGATCATTAGATAGAGATAAAATGAGATAGTTAAGAATCAAAGAAGTAAGTCAAGATATTAAAACCCAAATTAGACATAGCATTCTCCTACTATCATGATGATGGTAAGTAGAACATGAAGTGCAAAGTGTATTGCACATAATGCAAAGATGGATTTTGAGAAGCTTTATGTATCTAAGTCATTAATATTACTTGTCTTAAATACACATTCGATAATATAAGATACTATGTGTGTATTATAGTATAAGATACTAGGGATGCATATAATAGTATGAGATACCAGATATGCATCATATATTTACAATGAGTTGTAGATAATAGCAAGTAAATGAAGGTTTATAGAAGATTGTTGACCTACATATGAAATGGTACAAAATGTTGCATCATTACTGGTGGGAGATACAAATTTTCTATAGCCTTCTACAGTTGTCTTATATATCCTTCTAAAAGAACATTCTTTTCATTTCCTAGTTGAATAAATGGTGATTTATTCTATGGTATGAAAATGATAATTGGTAAAGTGTTTACTAGTGGGAGCAAGATAAAGAGTTTATTCATATCAAATATGTATGCTTTTATAATATGTGTGAATAATTCTCATTAAGTGAAGTAGATTGATATTGATCAATCTATTCTTTAGTAGTATGTGATAGAAATGTATGCCCAACAAGCCATTCATATATGATATGATTCGACATTTCTAGAAATATCTTATTCAATTAATTAGGCAAATCTTCATTATAAGCTCTTATTAGAAGCGAATATCATAATGAAGTCCTTGATCAAATACAATGATGATTAAATCATGATGAGATCATGATAATGAGATTGATCATCTAGAGGTATTTGATCTAAATGTTCCTAGTCATAGGATACTTGAGACGGGACATCAAGGATCCGGATAGACTAGTGTATGTGATGTCTTCTCATGTGATGAGGACGACCGATCTCATTGGTCATTAGTGTGAGACACCGAGATACATCTGCAGGTGCTCATTAGTTGAATGAGTTCACCGACTTTGAGCTGACCGAATTAGAAACCTGAATGGTATCTTACCGAGCGTCTATCAGGGTTTTCTATAATCACGGTTGCATGGTTGGACCTTTGACCTGAGTCGCCAAAGATGCCTTGTTGGGTGGAACTTGTGCTTTGACCATTGACTTATGGATCACAATTTAGATGGTCCTATATAGCGATGGATCGGGTACAAGGAAAATCCGATGGAGGCAATTGAGCGGACAACAAGGGATCATCCACTCTCGGTAAGTGAGAGTGAATGTCCTATGGGATAGTACTCTAAATCTCTGGCCAGGGTAGATAGGATAATTGGAAAAGGAGTTTTCCAATTGATCCAATTCCGAGTACATGATCCTATAGAGTCGGTACACTAAGGAGTTGACAGTCGATGCCGTACTCCTTTCCCACCCGGACATTGGATGGATGAGGGTTTATATCCAAGTGGTAACTGATGATGGAAAGGCTCAATGGAGATGAAATTATCCCCATAGCCATTTGGGATCATGGGATGTGGCTTGTACCCTTCATGATCGGTAGGCCGATTAATCTGTTATCGGATAACGGATTTAATTAAATTAAATAGAATTGTTCTATTTTATTTAGGCCTCAACCAAATAGGTTATTGGGCCTAGTGGGTCACACACAAAAGGACTTATCCACAAGTACAAGGGCAAGGACGTAATTTATAGAGATTTTGGGTTTTTATGAAAAATTCCATAATTCTCTATAAATACTAATGGTTTCAGCCAAACCCCATCAAGCCAAGGGTGAAAACCACGTCCCAAGTCTCCTCCTACCTCCTCGTCTCTCTAGAGGGTGTCCGTGGTCGATGGAGCTGCGTTCGGGAAGAGTTCTGGAGGGCGGCGCGAAGGGAGAACCTGCTGTGGATGAAGTTCGTGTGGATACTGCTGGAGACCGGACACTTGAACGGTTTGGAGAGCTTGAGAAGCTCATCTCCTTCCTCTCCATGGGATTATATGAATCCCTATCAGGTATATTCGAACCCGATTTGATCGGTTTTCGGTTTTCGTCGTTCGGTTCTGATTGAGACGGATTTTAAAAGGAACACATAGGAATCGTCGCTTCCGCTGCACCAAATTTTAATGGACGATTCCTTACAGTGGTATCAGAGCCCGGTTCAAGTCTCGGTCAAAACCGACGTCGAATCGACATTATTTATTAAATGATTTTAAATTGTTTAAAATCATAGAAAAATCCGAAAAAATGGCAGAAAAATCCAGAAAAATTCTGAAAAATTCTATAATATTATTTAACATGTTTTAAAGTGTTTAGTGATATGTTAGATGATGTTTAGCCCTATTTACATAGATTCACTCATGGTTAAACTTTAAAATTGTTTTAAAGGTTTAACTTAAATTATTAGTGCCTTAATTAATTCTGTAAAATGATATTTTACAGAATATAAATTGGGACATTAATTTTTGACCTTGCACAGTATTGGGAATGCATGAATGTTCTAAATAGTTTAGTTTTGTATGTTCATTTCATATAAATTGTTTAAATGTTGTTGTCATGTTATTTTATTTCATGAAAATTCAACATACATGAAATTGAGAATTTAAAAATAAATTATATATAATTTTATGCTGATATATATGATATATCTCATATAATTATCACGTATGCGCTCTATGTTCATGTGATGAATGTTAGTGTGTATGGAGGTGATCATGGACTTAATTGTGCTTGGCTTGTGATTGCTTTTAATTATGTTGGTTATGTTATTAAAATGGGGCCTGCGTGTGCCTCCTCTCTCTCTATACAATCGATTGTACATTCTACCTCCCTCCATTAATGTACTCCCCTTGGTTAAAACCAAGGTTTCTTATTGAGTTATGTACATTTGTGGGTACGTACCCTTATGCCGCTTGTAAGAGTTAGAAGCCGGTTCGTGGAAGGTTGGAGAGTGGGACCACTTGGAGAAGCACCCTTACAGAAGTGGGAGCATGCCAACTCAAGCATCTGAAGCAAGGATTTGCACCTATAGGGGTGCCTTAGGTGCATGCTTAGGGTTAAGTCCATGATCACCGATTTTGTGCATATTTGATATGTGGATGTGTGCTCTTGGTTATACCTTAGATATATGATATTCCAAAGGTATTATATATACTTAGCACATATTATTGATGAGACTAAAATAAAATCCCTCCTTGTCATAATTAGGTTGATAAACGTGTGACATTAAGAATGACTCACGTAGCCTTCCGTTGTTATGGTCTTGATGAGCCAATCTTAGATTGGATGGGTTTGTTGTGCTACCACAGACTCATTCAGCAAGGGATTGATGATCAAGGCTAAGGCATTTGCCGAACCTTGGGGTGGACCATTTGCATGGCTTTGTTGTGCTACCACAAGGGCCGTGTGAAGAATCCACTCTCATAACGTAACAAGCGGGATTGACCAAACTAGAGAATACGGCCTGCTGTGCTACCACAAGGTCATAACTTTAGAGGCTAAATGACTAAGAGTTGCAAGAGCTGCAATGGCAATAGTGCCTACCTATTAAGTATGGGGTGATTTGTTGTGCTACCACAAGGTCATCACCATAAGGTTAATAGGGTCTTAGTCCCCACTAGGATTTCATCGTGATATCCCGTCTTTGCATAATGAGGGTTATGCAAATTCGTCGATAATTAGTGGGAGCATAAATTAGGATAAAAGACCATATCTTAATTTTAATGAATGTTTGCAATGTTATATTGATAAAATTATATCTCTGTTGTAGAATACGATAATAAACCACCATTAGTACGGCATATTAGATGCCATATAGCTTAATGGCTCACACTTCTCGTGGTTTAGAACTAAGAGAATTGTTCTCATAGTTGACCAATTAACTATTCTACTTGAGAAGTAGTGTCTCCTAAATTATCTAGTGATATGAAAGAAAGATAAGATCTTATCTCATAGACAAGATGCATTGTTTGCCTTAAATTAGATGTTAGTCTCTATGAGATATAAATTGTAGAGACAACATGGATAGATGGATATGAGATCCATCATGGCTCATATTGATGAGCTAACTAAAGGGCAACTTAGATCAACAATACATCTTAATTACTTCTCGTTGGTGAGACCAATAGTAAGAAGTAAAATCATTAGATAGAAATAGGAGAGAGTTAATAGTAAAAGAAGGTGGTCAAGATAATAAAGCGAGAATAAGACGGGATATTACTGCTATCGTCATGATGATGATAAGTGGAAGAGAAAGTACAAAGTGTTTTGTATATAATGCAAAGGTGGAGCTGAGAAGCTTCATGTATCCAAGTCATTGGCACTTACTTGTTTTTAAATATACACTTAATAGTATTAGATACTATATGTGTATATCATAATATTAGATACTATGGATGCATACGATGGTATGAGATACCAGGATATGCATCTTATATCTACAAGGAGTTGTAGATGATGACAAGTAAATGAAGACTTAATAAAGAAGATGTTGACCTACATATGAAATGGTGCAAAAGTTGCATCATTATTGATGGGAGGTGCAATTCTTTAATAGCCTTATGGAGATGTCTTAATAATTAATATTGCTATTATATCCTTCTACAAGGACTTTATATGATTTCCTACTTGAATAAATGTTGATTTATTCTTAGCTATGGAAATGATAGATGTTCTAATAGATTGAATGGCAAAGTGTTTGCAGTGGGAGCTTAATGAATTGTTTAATCATATTTGATATGTTAGCTCTCGTGTTATGTGTGAATATTCATTTTAAGAGGAAATGGGTTGATTTAGATCAATCTACACTTTAGCGTTATATAGACATGGAGAATGGGTTAATGAGTTATTAGAACTCGTACATCTAGATGTATGTTAGACCATATCTAGTAAGGCTAAAGAAGAATATTTCTACTTCATTATTTCAAAGATGATGTCTCTAAGTATGGATATATGTACTTTATGAAGTACAAATCTAAGACCTTTGAGAAATTATCTGAGATTAAGAATGAAATAGAGATACTAATGGAAAGAGTATTAGAACTCTTTGATGAGATCAAGGAGGGGAATACTTAAGTACATAATTTACATATAATAGAAGGATAATAGAATCTAATGGACATCTTTACACATTTTAGCTTAATTGAGTAGCTAAAAGGAAAAGCCATATTATGTAGGACATAATATGAACAATGACAAGCTTTGCAAATTTTCTCTTTGTCTAATTTTGGTTAAGTACTCATTATAACCACTTGATCTTAATAGGTACCTTCTAAGTCGGTTCTGATTATTCCATATAGGATATGGAAAAGGGGTTAAAACTTGACCTTAAGCAAGTTAAGGTTTCGGAATGTCCGACCTGGTGAAGAAGTATAACTCTAACAAGTTGGAATATAAGACTATGAAGTGTTGGCTTGTGGAATATCCTAAGGAAACTTTTGGATATTAAATATACGACCCTTATGTATAAGGGTATGTGTTGCTTAGCTCACTATATTTCTAAAGGAAAAGTTCATTCTTAAGAAAGATAGTGGGAGCAAGGTATATATGGAAGTTGTTCCAGTCCCACAACCCAATAACACTTCTATTAAGGTGCTAGTTAATAATTACACAAGGACAAATCATAGGTCTTTACTTGTGTCCATTCCACCTAAGAGATATGTGAGACGTATCTCTGATAGATGAAATGAGGCATAAGATAATAAGGATATTGATCCTAGGATCTATATAGAACCAATATGAGATATTGATTCATTAATGGGAAGAGACAATAAAATTCGATATAAACTTTATCTATTCTAATCAAGTTTAGAACTTGATAGATCCACCTAAGGATATAGTATCCATAAGGAATAAATGGATCACTAAAGAATAGATTGGAGTGGATTAGAAGGTAGATACCTTCAAAGGTGAGAATAGTTGAAAAGGATATCATTGAAGCCAAATGGTTGACTATGATGAGATCTTTTACCTATTCCATGGATTAATCCATTCGGATTTTGATTGTTACACTCTATGATTATGAGATAAGCTAATTGGATGTTAAGATAGTGTTCCTCTAAAGTATTTTGAGGAATAGGTGTATATGATACAACTATAGGGAATTAAATCCCAATAACATCTAAGAAGAGTGTGTATTAAGTTCATTTATGGACTAAAGTAAAATTTCTCATAGATCATATATAAGGTTTAATGAGATTAAATCTTATGACTTCGTTAAGAACGAAGAGGAGCCTTGTGTATTCAACAAGATAAGTGGGAGTGCTCTTACTTTCTTGACATTTTATGTTGATGACATACTACTCATTGAGAATGAAGTAGGTGTGTTATCATAAGTGAACCTAGCTATCATATTGATCCTCCAAACACAATTTGGGTTTTGAGATCTATGGAGATAGATCTAAAATCAATGCCCAGTTAATGTACGTAGTCATCGTAGTCAAAGGGTTTGACATGATAAACTCCAAGATTGGTTTCTTACCTATGAGGTGTGGAGTTGATCTCTCTAAAAAGTGTTGTCTTTGTAGACTTCTTGAAAGATAAAGAGATCACATAAATAGAGCCCTTATGCCTTTGTCATAAGGGTCTATCATTTATATGATGCTACGTACATGATGTAATCAATGCTCTAAGTGTTATGAGCATTCATCAAGAAGATCCAAGTGAGAGTCATTGGATAGTTTAGAGATATATCATTTGGTACTTGAGAAGCACTGAGAATGTATCTCTATACACTGGAGGATAAGACTTGAAGTCTTGTAGTTTTACAAACACAAGCTTCTAATCAAATAAGTTTGATATTAAGTCAGAATAATGGTGGTGCAGTAAGTTGAAAGAGTTCTATGTGATGGAACACTGTAAGTTCTACAACATATGTAAACTAGTTTACATAGTGGTTGCACACTACTTGAGAAGTAGTATAGATGAAGTTTTTCATCTACATATTTGATATGGGATTGTCTCAATTTTCTCTGAAAGTGTATCATTGTTTTGAGAAAACAATGGAGTAGAGCCGATGTCTCATCAGAAGTTTAGAACTTCTGTGGCGATACCATACAATCAGAGAGATTGCAACTTATAGAGATATAATTAAAAATAAAGTATCTACCGTTAATAACATTGACGATCCACTAACTGAGGCAGTTACTCAAAGAGTGTTTGAGCTTCACCTCGAGCTGATATAGATCAGCCAGATGGGTGATTGGCTTTAGTGCAAGTGGGAGATTGATAGAAATCTATGCCCAACAAGCCAATCATATATGATATGATTCGACATTTCTAGAAATATCTTATTCAATTAATTAGGCAAATCTTCATTATAAGCTCTTATTAGAAGCGAATATCATAATGAAGTCCTTGATCAAATACAATGATGATTAAATCATGATGAGATCATGATAATGAGATTGATCATCTAGAGGTATTTGATCTAAATGTTCCTAGTCATAGGATACTTGAGACGGGACATCAAGGATCCGGATAGACTAGTGTATGTGATGTCTTCTCATGTGATGAGGACGACCGATCTCATTGGTCATTAGTGTGGAGACACTGAGATACACATACGTGTGCTCATTAGTTGAATGAGTTCACTTTGAATCCGAATTAGAAACCCCGAATGGTATCTTACCGAACTTGTCTATCGAGGGTTTTCTATCATCACGATTTGCATGGTTGGACCTTTGACCTGAGTCGCCAAAGATGCCTTGTTGGGTGGAACTTGTGCTTTGACCATTGACTTATGGATCACAATTTAGATGGTCCTATATAGCGATGGATCGGGTACAAGGAAAATCCGATGGAGGCAATTGAGCGGACAACAAGGGATCATCCACTCTCGGTAAGTGAGAGTGAATGTCCTATGGGATAGTACTCTAAATCCCTGGCCAGGGTAGATAGGATAATTGGAAAAGGAGTTTTCCAATTGATCCAATTCCGAGTACATGATCCTATAGAGTCGGTACACTAAGGAGTTGACAGTCGATGCCGTACTCCTTTCCGACCGGGACATTGGATGGATGAGGGTTTATATCCATGTGGTAACTGATGATGGAAAAGCTCAATGGAGATGAAATTATCCCCATTGCCATTTGGGATCATGGGATGTGGCTTGTACCCTTCATGATCGGTAGGCCGATTAATCTGTTATCGAATAACGGATTTAATTAAATTAAATAGAATTGTTCTATTTTATTTAGGCCTCAACCAAATAGGTTATAGGGCCTAGTGGGTCACACACAAAAGGACTTATCCACAAGTACAGGGGCAAGGACGTAATTTATAGAGATTTTGGGTTTTTATGAAAAATTCCATAATTCTCTATAAATACTAATGGTTTCAGCCAAACCCCATCAAGCCAAGGGTGAAAACCACGTCCCAAGTCTCCTCCCTACCTCCTCCTCTCTTTAGAAGGTGTCCATGGTCGATGGAGCTCCGTTCGGGAAGAGTTCTCGAGGCCGGCGCGAAGGGAGAACCTGCTGTGGATGAAGTTCGTGTGGATACTGCTGGAGACCGGACACTTGAACGGTTTGGAGAGCTTGAGAAGCTCATCTCCTTCCTCTCCATGGGATTATATGAATCCCTATCAGGTATATTCGAACCCGATTTGATCGGTTTTCGGTTTTCGTCGTTCGGTTCTGATTGAGACGGATTTTAAAAGGAACACATAGGAATCGTTGCTTCCGCTGCACAAAATTTTAATGGACGATTCCTTACAGTATGGTCATTTTTATAAGAAAAGACTTAAGGAGTACTATTCTGATGGAAACATATAGGTAAATGATTTGGAATCATTAACTATATGTAAGGCTTATCCCATTAAGCAAAATGACCAACTCTCCATTTATTAGACATGGGGAAAGGGCTAATGAGTTTATAAAACTCATGCATCTAGAAGCATGTTAGCCCATATCTATTAAAGTTAGAGGATGATATTTTAACTTCATTAATTTTCAAAGATGACTTATCTAAGTATGGACATATGTACTTTATGAAGTACAAATCCAAAGCCATTGAGAAATTATTTGAGATTAAGAATGAAGTAGAAATATTAATGGAAAAGGTATTAAAACTCTTTGATGTGATCAAAGAGGGGAATACTTAAGTAATAATTCACACATAAATGAAGAATAGTAGAATCTAATTTTAATGGACACCTCTTATACATTTTAGCTTAATTGAGAAGCTAAAATGAGAAGCCATATTGTGTAGGACATAATATGGACAATGACAACCTTTGCAAAATTCTTCTTTATCTATTTAGGGGTTAGCACTCAATATAGGCACTTAATCTTAAATTGGTACCTTACAAGTCTATTCTAATTATTCCATATAGGATATGAAAAGGAGTTAAAGCTTGACCTTAAGCAAGTTAAGGTTTCAGAATGTCTGGCCTCGTGAAGAAGTATAACCCTATCAAGTTGGAATACAAGACTATAAAGTGTTGGCTTGTGGGATATCCTAAAGAAATTTAAGGATATTAATGCCACCCTTAGGGATAAGGGTATAAGTTTCTCATCTCACAATATTTCTAGGGGAAGAGTCTCTCCTTCAGAAAGATAGTGGGAGCAAGGTATAAATGGAAGGTGTTCCAGTCCCACAATCTAAGGACACTTTTATTAAGGTACTAGTTTATAATTAAACAAAGGCAAATAGTAGATCTTTTCTTATGTCCAATTAACCTAAGAGATATGTGGGACATATCTTTGATAGTAGAAATGAGACATAAGATAAAAGGATAATGATCCTAAGATCTATATTGAAGCAATATGAGATATTGATTCAAAATGGAAAGTAATAATAAAATCCAATATAAACTTTGTTTATTCTAATCAAGTTCAGAACTTGATTGATCTACCTAAGGATTTAGTCTTCATAAGGTATAAACGGATCACTAAAGAATAAATTGATGTGGATTAGAAGGTAGAGACCTTCAAAGTAAGGATAGTTAAAAGGGATATCATCTAAGTCAAATAGTTGACTATGATAAGACCTTTTACCTATGCCATGCAATTAATCCATTCGGATTTTGATTGTTACACACTATGACTATAGGATTTGTCAATTGGATGTTAGATAGTGTTTCTCTATAGTATTTTGAGAAACAAGTGTATGATACAACCTTCGGGAATCAAGTTCTAAAACATCCAAATAGTGTGTGCATAAAGTCCATTTATGAACTAAAGTTAAACTTCCCATAGATGGTAGATAAGGTTTAATGAGATTAAATCTTATGACTTTGTTGGGAACGAAGATGTGCCTTGTGTATTCATATAAGATAAGTGGAAGTGCTATTATCTTCTTGACATGATATATGCATGACATACTACTCATTAAGAATGAAATAAGTATGTTATCATAAGTGAGCCTAGTTATCAAAGTAATCCTCCAAACTGAATAAGGATTTTAAGATCTATGAAGATAGATCTAAAAGGTTGCTTGATGCTACTTAGTTTATGTACATAGTTACCATTATCAAAGGGTTTGATATGGTAAACTCTAAGATAGGTTTCTTACCTATGTAGTGTGGAGTTTATCTCTTTAAAGAGATGTCTTTGTAGACTTCTTGAGAGATAAAGAGATCACATTAGTATAGTCCTTATGCTTTTGCAATAGGGCCTATCACATTTGTGATGCTACATACATGACTTCATTAATGCTCTAAGTGTTATGAGTATTCATCAACTAAATCCATGTGAGAGTCACTGGATAATTAAGAGATGTGTCCTTGAGTACTTGAGAAGCACTAAGGATGTATCTCTAATGTTTAGAGGATAAGACTTGAAGTCTTATAGTTTTATGAACACAAGCTTCTAATCAGATAAGTCTGATAATAAGACAAAGTAATGGTGGTGCAGTGAGCTGGAAGAGTTTCATGCAAGAGAACACTGTTAATTCTACAACTAATCTAAAGTAAATTGCATAATGATTATATATTGCTTGAGAAACTGACTAGATGAAGATGTTCATCTGACTTATGGGATTGTCCCAACCTTCTGTGAAAATGTATCATTATTTTTGGAAAACAATGGGGTAGAGCCAAAGTCTCATTAGAAGTTTCACACTTCTATGCCAATACCATAGAATCAGAAAGAATGCAGCCTATAGAAATATAATTAAAGATAGAGTATCTTCCGCTAATAACATTACAGATCCACTAACTGAAGCAGTTACTCAAAGAGTGTTTGAGCTTCACTTTGAGCTGATAGAGATCAACCAGATGGGTGATTGGCTTTAGTACAAGTGGGAGATTGATAGAAATGTATGCCCGACAAGCCAATCATATATGATAAGACTCAACATTTCTAGGAATATCTCATTCAATTAAATAGGCAAAACTTCGTTACTACCTTTTATTAGAAACATATATCGTAATGAAGTCCTTGATCACATGCAATGATGATAGAATCATGATGAGATCATGATAATAAAATTGATCATCTAGAGGTATGTAATCTAAATGTTCCTACTCATAGGATTCTTGAGACGGGACATCAAGGTTCCAGATAGACTAGTGTGTGTAATGACTTCTCATGTGATGAGAATGACCGATCTCATTGGTCATTAGTATGGGGACACTGAGATACACACATGGGTTCTCATTAGTAGAATGAGTTCACTAAACTGACAAATTTAGGAAAATCTGATCGGTATCTTACCGAACTATCTATCAGGTTATTCTTACATCTTAATAGCACGGTTGGATCTTTGACCTGAGTCGCCAAAGATGAGTCGCCAAAGATGTCTTACCGGATATATCTTGTACCTTGATTATTGACTTTTGAATCACCATCTTGATGGTTCAGTATAGTTGATGTATTGGGTGCAAAAGAAACCCGGTGGAGGCAATTGAGCTGACAACAAGGGATCGTTCACTCACGATAGAAGAGAGAGAATGTCCTATGAGATAGTACTCTAAATCCTTGGCCAAGGTAGTTAGGATAATTGGAAAAGGAGTTTTCCAATTGATCCAAACTTGAGTATAGGACCCCATAGAGTTGGAATATTTAGGGGTTGACAGTCAGTGCCGGACCCCTAACCGACTGAGACATTGTATGAATGAGGATTTAAATCCGTGTGGTAATTGATGATGGAAAGGCTCAATGGATGTTATTTAACTCCCCAAAGTCATTTGGGATCATAGGTTGTGGCTTGTACCCTTTATGATCAGAAAGCCATAAAAACCATTATTAGATAATAATTTTGAATTAATTTAAAGACAATGTTCTTTTAAATTAATTAAGGCTTCAACCAAATTGACTATTGATCCTAGTGGGTCACACACATTAGATCTGGTCAATAAGATGAGAGCATAGACGTAATTTTATAGAAGTTTTGGGTTTTTGTGAATAATTCTATCTTCTATATATAAATGGCTTATGAAGTCAAACCCTAACAAGCCATAGGACTGAAGCACATCCCAAGCAACCTCTCTCCCTCCTCTCCTCTAGAAGGCGATCTTCCATGGTCAAGCTTGGATCTGGAAGGTTTCTGGAGGCCCGAAAGAAGGGAGAACTCGTCTATTGAAGTAGATTGTGTGGATACCACTAGAGACCGGACACTTGAACAGTTTTCAACAAGGAGGAATGTCCTCTCTTCATCCATGGTGTGGGATTTTGGAAATCTCATGAGGTACTCTCGTTCTACTTCATATTCGGTTCCTGATTTTACTCGTTCGGCATTGACCAAGACAAAGATCATGGTTTTACGGAATCAAAATTTTTCTATTGTCATGTAATGATTCCTTACAAAAAATTCATAAAAGTGCTTAGAAGAGCCGGGGATGACTTGAAGAACTCAGAATGACCGAAAAAGCGAGTGGTAACCCATACAACTACGGTGGACAACCAAAAATAACGGGAGGAACCCAAAAAAGTTGGAGAGATGCTATGAAAATATGGGGATGACTCGTAAAACTCAGAATGACTGAAGAAGCCGGTGACAACCCATACAACTCGGGTTGTCGACTGAAAGTGATGAGAGGGACTCAGAAAACTCGAAAAGGTACTCAAAAGAGCTAGCGATGACCTAGAGAACTCAAAATAACCAAAAAGGCTGGTGGCAACCCATATGATTCGGGTTGATGACCGAAAACAATGGGACAAATGCGATATGTTCTATGCCACCCCAGTAATTGGAAAACTCTAATGGTAAGTAAAAAAACATACAATGACTTCACGATAGGACACAACACAATGGTCCTCGCTTGGGAAACACGGATTCAACCAGGGATTAGTAACTCATCCTCAGATTTCCAATAAGCTCCTCATCTCATCCAAAGGGGTGGTTCAACTTGATTTTAATGGTCTAAAAGAGATGTTGGCAATGGAATAATAGTTTTAAGCATGGTTCGCCGGGTCGGCGACCCGGTCGGCCGGGTCACCAGACCCGGTCGCTTTTTGGGCCGACCGACCCCGACCCGGCCCCGACCCCCCGACCCGGTTATTATTTTAAAATGAATTTTTATTATTATTTTTTTCCCGACCCCTACCCGACCCGGGTCGCGACCCCAACCGACCCGGGTCGGTTTTGGGGCCGACCGACCCGGGGCCGACCCCCGACTATTCCTTCCTTGGTTTTAAGCCATAAATAAGAGAAAATTGGCGTGTCTACAATGATTAAGAAACTATTCTTGGTTGGACATGGATCGCAAGAATTGTTAGAATTGGTCCACTCAATAGGTGACACATTAAGCACAAAGACATGCAATAACAATCAATATTTCAGTAATTTGATTGATGACTACTTAAAGTATGCCTATGTATTTCTTATTTATGCTAAGTCTGAGGCACTCACTATTTTAAAAGATATAGAGCAAAAGTATAAAGGCAATTGGATAGAGATATGAAGGTGGTAAGAACAAATAGAGCTAAAGAATATAACACAAAAGAGCTTTAGTCATATTACCAAGAGCATAGAATAAAACAATATATAACTAGGATATTGTGAAAAGTCAAATGGCTATAAGTTATTTCATAAGAAAAAGGGGATCATAGAATATATAGATGCTGCATTCTTAGAAAGCTTAGAAGAAGAGAAACTCATAAAATTGAGAAAGAACATCTAATTATGATAAATAATGTTTATTACAATCATAATTGTAGAAATGATTCAATAATTGAGAAAGAACCTATGATAGTAAAACTATCTCAACAAGAAATAGTTCAGGAATAAGATAATCCTATGATAGAAGCACAACCTAATGAGCCTATGATTGGCAAGAAAAGAACTAGAGCTCCACTTGTACAGATGGAGTGACATCACTGACAAATCTGATGTATGTGATGTGTTTTACAAGAAACCAAATAGACCCAAGTTGGAGTTGTCACGCCCCGGATTTAATCCTGCACAGCGGAACATAATCCGACGACATAACCGGGGAAAATAACCCCTAAACTATATCAGTTTGGAACGAATGAAAACAACTAGATCCAAGTTCATAATTTCACAAATTCAAAATTTATACATCACCAATCACTACAATATAAACAAAACTAAATACCATCTAGTCATACATATCATCTAATTGTCTTCTCGAGAATCGATCCATCACGCTTCCGCTGCGCCAAACCTGATTACCTGAAAATTGATAAGAGGATTGGGATGAGTACGACGACTCAGTAGACACCCCATCATCCGCCAAATCGGATAGCTAAAAGGCCCTAGATGGTAATTAAATAGATCCCCAGACCAACACCAATTATATGTAAATATAGGCTAGTCAATACATTAGATATATGACTTAATCCATGTGTTTTACACCACCAACCAACACCTATAGACACACCAACCAGCACCTATATGCACCATAACATGACCTAAAAAGATGAGGTAAACACATGCATAAACACCCACTATATGCTCCATATGATGATATCACTATAAATGAGACAAACCATGCATACACCATGCAACACAATACGATAGTTGACAAAATAAAATACATCACTAGACCACCTATACAATACCATGCAATAATGCACTTATCCTCTAATAAAGGACCACATTCACACATATGCACCTATCCTCTAATAAGAACCACACCTTTTTCTTATTAGCAAGGAATGCGTCGTCTTGCCACCTCAACCAAGTACCACCAGATCTATCATATATAGCAGTACCATATAGCTAAACGAAATCCCATAGTGCACCTAGGCAGTGGTGGCACAGGGATAAACCGCGGTATCCGGGATCGAAGGATGCACCGGACTGTTTTAACCTCCGCTGCCCTCGGGTCACGACTAACTAGTCTGGTGTAGCTATTTTCATTAGAATTTCAATGCATCATGCATTCACCTCAATCATGCCATGCCATGATCACATTTATAAGATAAATGACATACACCATATCATGCTATGACAAATATACCATCAATGCAAATACCATGACCAACTACACCTAAACAATATGTTCATGATGCTAGAACCATAAAATGACAATAATACATATGAGCTAGTATGATACCACCACAGACTCTCAATCAAAACATGATATTAACAGACCCAATCAGACCATATCTTTTGGTTTAAAGACATAAACATGGCTGAAAATCAAGTAGTTAATGAGACTAACTCAACAATATCTAGCTTAGTTACCTATCACCTTATATATACAATGATATTAACTCGAAAGAATAACCAAGGACTACCTAGATGTAGGTTATCAAAAATGGACTATAATCAACCAGGAACATGATGATTAACATGCTATAAACAACCTGAAATAACAATACTACGATCTCCATTACATGCGAAAGAACCAACACCGCTAACCACGCTGATCACGACATACAATGCTAACCCGGCTAATTAAATCAATATAATCACTACAAGTCATGGAGAATTAAATAGAATTTTAAATGATAATAGACACGTCAAGGGTGCCTACCGGATTGGAGTCGACGATTTCCGATCCGAGGTTAGCATGGGGTGTAAACCGGTCAACAAGGATTTTACTCTCTCAATCAAGGTTGCTGCAAGTGTATAAGGATAGGTTAAAGAGAGATGCTGAATATGGTAATGAGGGATACTGTAAGTGAAATAAAAATAAAATAAAATAAATACCAAAATTACCTACTGTAGCAACCGAACGGATGGCTGAAGCTGGCGCGTCTCCGGAGAGAGAGAGAGAGAGAGAGAGAGAGAGAGAGAGAGAAGGGGGTCTCACGGTGGATAGGGGGGGGGGTGCACGGAAGCGCGGCGGAGGGCGGCACACAGCGGGATCGCACGCGGAGGCGCGACGTCGGCAGCGCCGACTAGCTACGTGGGCGGCGGCTTCGGCCGCGGGCGGTCGAGCGAAGCCGAGGGTGGCTAAGGGGGGGTGTGGCAGCCACGCGGCGGGCAGACAGGGCCAACGGGCGGCGGTGGCGCTGCCGCGGGAGGCAGCCGGGTGGCGCGCGGGTGCTGGAGGCTGGGTGGGCGATGATGCACGGCGGGACGGCGCATGGCAGCGGCTGCCGCCCTGGGCAGCAGGGGCGGCAGACAGCAGCGGCTGCGGCGGCTTGCGCGACTGAGGGCGACGGGGCGGGGGTAAACCAGGGGGGCACTTCCGCGGGAGGCGCGGGAGGTGGCCGAGGCGCAGCGACTGAGGTGCGGTCGCACGGGCGGCTGAGCAGCCGAACGGCGATGAAAGAGAGGCGCACGGCGGAGGGGATGAAGGAAGCGACCGTCCATGGCATCCGAGAGAGGAAAAATCGGAAATGATGGGGGTGAGAAAAACAGAAGGAGACTAAAACGGGAAGGGAGAGAAGGAAAGAGAGATAACGCTCATTAACCTCAAAATAATTATAATAAATATTGTTTAATTCAAATAAATATCATAACGTTACAGGAGTTCAATATTACACCTTCCTAGAAGTCACGGACTCATTCTAATGATTCAAAGTAAAGTGACAAAAAAATTTCATGGAAACCACGCTGATGGTACAAAAAATCGCTCAAAATAATGATTTTTTGAACGATCGAAGTTAACCTTGAATCAAATAAGTCCCAAACATAGAATATCTCTAAACCACGAACCTACATGTTATGTCACTTTATTGAAAAATTGATCTTAACTTATAAGAGGCATACCAAAATTTAAAATTTAATCTAATTCAATTTTCATTTTTATGAGATTAGGTTAGAGATTAATAAGATTTACAAGGACCAAAACTCACTGTGTAGAGCCCATAAATTTTCATAATCTGATGTAACAAAGTTTTAGTGATGCCTAGAAGTACCACATTCTTTTCGTTTCAATTATTTTGATATTTATACTTACCTACCCAATGCTTTCTCATGTCTACATTTAATATATCTAGACTACCTCAATCTCTCTTCTTTAGATTAATCTACAATTGCCTTATTTCTCACATTTTACATAATATATTCATAACACATTTTTTCTAATATAGTATGACTACACAACCATCTTAATTTTCTCATTTTAGCAACCCATATTTTGAAATAATACTTTTTTTATTTTCTAATATTTACTACCATGAAACATACAGCCTTATAGTTGTATGATAATTTTATTTTTCAACTTTAGTGAAATCTTATGATCACATAGAACTATTGTAACCAATTTCAACTTTATATCCTATTTAATCATATGGAAAATGTCCTCATCACATTTACCATCTTTTGGAATAAATGAACTGGGATATTAATTTGAGTACTTTGAGAAAATACTAGTTCATCCAATCTAACTTCTCTCTTTTCTTCAATTTGATTGTTATTATATTTACATTATATATATTTGTCTTAACTCTACTTATTTTGAAGCCCTTAAACTTTGAAGTGTTTCTCCAGAGTTCTAGTTTCTTATTAGCTCTCATGTGTAGAAATGCCAAATTGGCCTAATCATAGAGTTTGAACTCTTATTACATTAGATATTATTTTATTTTTACCTTAAAAATTAATTGATCACCAATCCTTTATCTCCAAATTGCTCCTAAGGCAGTGCATCTAACAACAAAAACTGAAAACTGAAAACTGATCAAATTGAATTAGAATATACCTGAAAATGATTCATCTAATTCTTTAGAGAGGAAGAGGAAGAACAGCTCAAAATCTTATTCAAATATTCAATCTCTTACGATATCCACATAAACTTCATTTATAGTAGATTATCCTTTCACACTGGGCTGTAGAATCTTCTCAAACAAAGCTCCATCACCCATGGGTGTCTTTTATATAGAGGAGGAGATTGAGAGGAGGCTAAGGATGTGGTTCTTACCTTTTGTTTTATAGGGTTTAATTGAAACCATTACTATTTATAGAGAATTTAAAAGTTTTTATAAAAACTCAAAATCTTCATAAATTATGCCCTTGCCTTTGTACTTATAGTTAAGGTCGTATGTGTGTGACCCACTAGGCTCAATAACCTATTTGGTTGAGGCCTAATTAAAATAAAATAATTATATTATATTATATTAAATCTATTATCTAAGAACAGATTAATTGCCTACCACATCCTATGATCTCAAACAACTATGGGGATAATCTTATCTCCATTAAGTCTTTCCATCATCAATCACCATGCTGATATAAACTCTTGTCCATTCATTGTCTTGGCCAGAAAGGAGTACAACATCAACTATCAACTACTTAGTATTTCAACTCTATGAGATCATGTACTAGGAATTGGACCAATTGAAAAACTCTTTTTTCAATTATCTTCTCTACCTTGGTTAGAGATTTAGAGTATTATTCCATAGATCATTTACTCTCACTTACTGAGAGTGGACGATCTCTTGTTGTCCACATAATTGTATCCATCAGGTTTCTTTTGTACCCAATCCATCATTGTACTGGATCATCTATATAGTGATCCATAAGTTAATGATCAAAGTACAAGTTTTACCCAACAAGGTATCTTTGGTGACTCTGGTCAAAGATCTAACCATACAACCATGATAATAGAAAACCCTTATTAATAGTTTGGTAAGATATTATTTAAGGTTTCTAATTTGGTCAGTTAAGTGAACTTCTTCGTCTAATGAGCACTTGTTTGTGTATCTCAGTGTCTCCACACTAATAACCAATAAAATCAGTCATTCTCATCACATGAGAAGATATCACATATACTAGTCTATCTAGATCAATAATGTCTCATCACAATGATCCTATGACTAGGAACTTTTAAATCATATACCTATAAATGATTGGTTTCATTTTCATGCTCTCATCATGATTCAACCAACATTGCATTTGATCAATAACTTTATTACGATATGCGTATATAATAAGAAATAGTAATGAAGGTTTATCTATTTAATTAAATAAAATATTTATAGAAATGTCAAATTATATCATATATGATTGGTTTGTAGAGTATACATTTCTATCACATGGTGCATACGCTAGTCCCTAGGGTGTATCTATTTAGTGAGAATTTTTTGCCCTTTCCTTCGTGTTTTTCAAATATTTTGTTCTTTTTGCTTAACAACATCTTGTTGCCTTCATTGGCATATCACAATACGATGTTAGGGCATCATTAGCACCTTAACTAGGTGCGCCACACCCCTTGGGGCACATTCAAAAAATGAGATCTTTGGCCTAGATCCTCACAAGGACCAAGACAATGTCTTGATTAATTATTTTGGTAGGTGCTACCCTTCCTCCAGCACATCAATAGACATGCTCCAATCCCAAGCGCATAAGATCAAATAGCAATTATCTTGCAATCTTTCTTAATTTGAGGGATATTTTGGGCTTCTCCTCTATAAAAAGAGGTGCCCACCAAAGAGAAAAAAAAAGGAACAAAAGAGAGAGTGTGGCCATGTTGCTCCATCATATAAAAAGAGAAAAAATCTTTTTATTTTCTACCCTCACTCAAAGGATGAATAGAAGAGAGTGTGGCCATGTTTCTCCATCATATAAAAAGAGAAAATCTTCTTCTTCTCCACCTTCACCCATCAGTTCGTCTAAGCACTTCCACCCGATTACACGCACCCTCCTCAGACCTCTACGTCAATTCCCAGCTGTGAACGTGGATTTAAAGGTGGTTGCTTGGTGCTCTTTCTCTTTCACTCTTCTCTTTATCACATGCTCACCTTCTTCCCCAACCTTTTCACTCTTGGTATCTCTCAAATTTTTAAAAACTAGTTTAGGTCATGTAGAATGAGGTGATAGAAATATATACCCTACAAATCAATCATATATGATATGATTCGATAATATTAGAAATATCTAATTTAAATAATTAGGAAAATCTTCATTACTAGCTCTTATTAAATGCGTACATCATAATGAAGTCCTTGATCACATATAATGATGATTAAATCATTATGAGATCATGATAATGAGATCAATCATCTAGAGGTATGCAATCTAAATGTTCCTAATTATAGGTTCCTTAAGATCAGACATCAAGGATCCGGATAGACTAGTATATGTGATGTCTTCTTAAATGATGAAGATGATCGATCTCATTGGTTATTAGTGTGGAGACATTGAGATACACATATTAATGCTCATTAGTTGAATGAGTTTACTAGACTGACCAAATTAGAAACCCTGAATGCTATCTTATTGAACTATCAAACCTGATGGAGGTAATTGAGCAGACAACAAGGGATTTTTCACTCTTGGTAAGTGAGAGTGAATGTCCTATGCGATAGTACTATAATTCCTTGGATATAGTAATGAGGATAATTGGAAAAGGAGTTTTTCAATTGATCCGATTTCGAGTACAAGATCCTGTAAAGTCAGTATACCAAGGAGTTGACAGTCGATGCCGTACTCCTTTCTGATCGGAACATTGAATGGATGAAAGTTTCTATACATATGGTAACTGATGATGGAAAGACTCAATGGAGATAAGATTATTCTCATAGCCATTTGAGATCGTGAGATGTGGCTTGTACCCTTCATGATTGGTAGGCCGATTAATCTATTATAGGATAATAGATTTAATTAAATTAAATAGAATTATTATGCTTTATTTAGGTCTCAACCAAATAGGTTATTGGGCCTAGTGGGTCACACATATAAGGACTTATCCATAAGTACAAGGGCAAGGGTGCAATTTATAAATATTTTGGGTTTTTACGAAAAATTTCAATTTTCCTATAAATACTAATGGTTTCATCCAAGCCCTAACATGCCAAGGGTGAAAACCACGTTCTCAGCCTCCTCCCTACCTCCTTCTCTTTCTAGAAGGTGTCTATAGGTGATGGAGCTCCGTTCGAGAAGAGTTCTCGTGGCCAATGCGAAGGGAGAACCTGTTGTGGATGAAATTCGTGTGAATACCACTGGAGATGGACATTTGAATGGTTTGAAAAGCTTTATAAGGTCTTATTCTTCCTCTTCATGGGATTATTTAAATCCCTATCAGGTATATTCGACATTTCAATCGGTTTTTGAATTTCGTCATTCGATTTTGATTGAGATAAGTTCTACATGAACTCATAGGAATCATTACTTCCATTGCACCAAATTTTGTATGACGATTTCTTATTGTGGTATCAGAGCCCGGTTCAAGTCTCGGTAGAAATTGACATCGAATAGATGTTATTTCATGTAATTTATGTTTTCCTGAATCTATGCAAATGTCTACTTTATCTTGGCTACCATAATTTGTTTTTGATTCAGATAAGAGATTGGTTGGCATTGGTAGAATCTCGAGATATAATTACTTCCAATGCTGCAAATTGTTTGAATTTTGACTGGGAGAAGCCTCAAAAGTTGTTGTTTCTGTCATACTCGAACCATCACCCATATTTGGGGATTTTGTAAAATCATCATACACGGAGGAAATTGAAGCTTGAGAAGGCTTTAGAAGATGGGTAATGACACTACCTAGCATTTTCTCATGATCGCCTAGATAGATCGGTGGTGGAGGAAGAGAATTTGAGATTTTTCGAGCAATCTAGGCTTCTACTAGGTTTGGCGGTGCCATCCTAATTCTCCCTGATTTCCCATCAATATAAAATTTCTATATGAAAAGATATATACATATTTGGAAACGTCATTTTTATGAGGATTTTATATTTTATTTTTGGAGAATTTTCTATCATCTAGATAAGGAGTTATCTTCATTGCAATTTGGTGACTTTTGCTACGAAATTTGGTTGACCGCCTCCTCTTCATCCTCAATTTTCAGTATATTTATATTTTTCTGGAGATAAATCCTATTGTTTAGGAATCCTCATTTCACAAGGATTCCAACACATAATTTTTTTTGGATTTTTTAGACCATGAGATAAGAAGATAAGTCCATTTTAAGGGAAGCTACTTCCTCCCAATCAAATGTGCCATCAGAGGACGGTGATCGCATTGGGCGGCACAATGTGCCAATATTACTTATAATTGATGTTTATATAGTTTAAATATTTATAAAAATTCGAAAATTTGTCAAAAAATTCGAAAAAATAAAAAATTCCTAGAATATTTTTATTTATAGTTAAGTCTTAAAATTCATTTATAGTTAAGGCTTAGATGATGTTAAGCCTTGTTTACATAAATTCATTTATAGTTAAGTCTTAAAATTATTTTTAAGGTTTAACTTTATGAATTAGTGTCTTAATTAATTTCTATAAAAAGAGATTTTATAGTATATAAATTAGAACATTAATTTATGACTTTGCACAATATTGAGAATGCATAAATATTCCAGATAGTCTAGATGTGCTTGTACGAACCATATAAAATGCTTATATGTTGTTTTCATGCTATTTATTTCATGGAAATTCAACATGCATAAAATTGGGGATTTCAAAAATATAACATATAATTTTATGCTTATATATATGATATATCTTATGTAATTATCATGCATGTGCTCTATGTTCATGTGATAAATGTTAGTATGTGTGGAGGGATTATGGACTTAAATGCGCTTGGTTTGTGATTGCTTATTTATTTATGTTGGTTATGTAATTAAATGGGGCCCGCATGTGCCTCCTCTCTCTCCTTACAATATTATTTTAAATTCTACCTTCCACCATTAATGTACTCCCCTTGGTGAAAACCAAAGTTTCTTAAAAAATTATGTACATTCGTGGGTCTACGTACCCTTAAACCGCTTGTAATAGTTAGAAGTTGGATCGTGGAAGGTTGGAGAGAGGGACCACTTGGAGAAGCACCTTTATGAAGTGGGAGCATGTCAACTCAAGCTTTTTAAGCAAGGATTTGCACCTATAGGGGTGCCTTAGGTGCATGTTTAGGGTTAAGTCCATGATCACCTATTTTTTATGCATATTTGATTTGTGGATGTGTGCCAAAGGTATTATATATACTTAGCACATATTATTGATGAGACTAAAGTAAAATCCCTCCTTATATTAATTAGGTCGATAAACGTGTGACATTAAAAATGACTCACGTAGACTTCCATTGTTATGGTCTTAATGAGCCAATCAAAGATTGGATGAGTTTGTTGTGTTTCTCACAAGACTTATTCAGAAAGGATTGGTGATCATGGCTAAGGCATTTGCCAAACTTTGGGGGTGGACCATTGGCATGTCCTTGTTGTGTTTCTCATAAGGGCTATGCTAAGAATCCATTTTCATAATATAACAAGAGGATTTGACCTAACTTGTGTATATAACTTGTTGTGTTTTCCATAAGGTTATAACTCTAGAGGCTCAATGACTGAGAGTTGAAAGGGTTAAAATTGATAAAATTTACCAACCTATAAAGTATGGGGTGGCTTGTTGTGTTTTTCACAAGGTCATTACCATAAAGTTAATAGGGTCTTAGTCCCCACTAAGATTTTATCGTGATATCCCATCTTTACATAATGAAGGTTATGCAAATTTGCTGTAAATTAGTGATAGCATAAATTAGGATGAAAGATCATATCTTAATTTAACGAATGTCTAAAATGTTATATGGATAAAATTATATCTCAGTTGTAAAATATGATGATAAACCATCATTAGTATGACATATTAAATGTCAAATACTTTTAATAGCTCACACTTCTTAAACTGGTTTAGAACTAAGAGAATTGTTCTCATGGTTGATCAATTAACTATCCTACTTAAGAAGTAGGTGTATCCTAGACTATCTAATAATGTGAGAGAAGATAAGATCTTATATCATAATATAGTATATAAAAGATGCATTGTTTGCCTTATACTAGATGTTAGCCTCTATTAGAAAAAAATTATAGAGGCAACATGGATAGATGGATATATGATCCATCATGACTTACAGTGATGAGCTAATTAAGGGTATGTTAGAACAATAATACATCCTAATTACTTCTTGTTGGTGAGACCAATAGAAACAAGAAAAATCATTAGATATAAATAGAAGGAGATAGTTAAAAGTCAAAGAAGATGGTCAAGATAATAAAAGCCCAAATAAGACATAGCATTCTTCCATTATCATGATGATGATAAGTGTAAGAAGTGGTGAAAAGTGTATTGCACATAATACAAAGGTAGAGCTTGAGAAGCTTCATTCATTTAAGTCATTGAAATTTACTTGTCTTATAAACACACTTAATAATTAGATACTATATGTGTATCATAGTATTATATGATAGATATGCATCTAATGATATGAGATAATAGATATGAATCTTATATCTACAAGGAGTTGAAGATGATGACAAGTAAATGAAGGCTTAATAAAGACAATGTGGACCTACATAAGAAATGGTGCAAAAGTTGCATCATAACTAGTGAAAGATACAATTCTTTAATAGACTAATTGAGATGTCCTAATAATTAAGATTGAAACCATATCCTTTTACATGAACATTATCTATATTTCCTACTTGAATAATTGTTGATTTATTCTGAGTTAAAGAAATGATAGATGTTCTAAAACATTGAATGGCAAAGTGTTTGCTAATGGAAGCTCAATAAATTGTTTAATCATATTAGATATGTTAGCTCTTTGTTATGTGTGAAAAATTCTCTTAAGAGGAAATGAGTTGATTTAAATCAATCTGTTATTTAGCTTAATGTAGACATGCAAAATGTGTTAATGAGTTGTTAGAACTCATACATCTAGATTTATGTTAATCAATATCTATTATGGTTAAATGAGAATATTTCTACTTCATTATTTCAAGGATGATGTCTCTAGGTATGGATACATGTACTTAATGAAGTACAATTCCTAGATCTTTGAGAAATTATTTGAGATTAAGAATGAAGTAGTGATACTAATGGAAAGAATATTAAAACTTTTTGATAAGATCAATGAGGGAAATAATTTAGTACATAATTCACACATAATTGAAGAATAATATAATCTAATTTTAAAGGACATCTCTTTACACATTTTAGCTTAATTGAGTAGCTAAAATGAGATGCATATTGTGTAGGGCATAAAATGAAAAATGACAACCTTTACAAAATAGGTTTTCTTTTATGATTTATGCATGCATGCAATAAAAGATGCTAAAAGCAATACAAAACTGATGAAATAGAGGGTTGAACATGAGAAAAACCAAAGAAAATGATGATTCCATTACTTCCTAATAGATGTGCCTTGGGGCCAAGTGCTTTGAAGGTGGTTGCGGTGGGGGTGGTGGTGCATCAACATTCAAGTATGCAAGTATAGAGTGTTAGGCCTCCCTCAATTGGTTCCCTCCAACTAGTAGTTGTCTAATGATTTTTATAGGATTTGACATGCATGGGGAACCTTAAGTCTTCTGAAGATGCCATAGAGGTGTGTGGTGGTCGAGAAATGAAAAAAAAAATAGATTTTGAGTGGCTAGTATAGACTCATAATTTGACCTAGTTGTAGAGCCTAAAAAACTTATTTCTATGAAGTATATTCAAGTATCTTAATGAAGGAACCGAGTTTTTCAAAAAAAGGGCTTTTCAATCATTTCTGGGCTTTTGAGACATGATTTCTCATTTTAGGGGGTGCCTGGTACCCCTTTAGCAAGTTGCCTAGCACTCTATCTAGGGGGGAGCACCTGTCTAACGGGGTGCTTGGCACCCTAGTCAATGGGGTGCCAAGTCCCAAAATTTGAATTTCTCACCTAATTATCTCCCATTGATGCACGCTTGACTATTGGTTGGAATAGTAACCCTAACATCCCCACCATTGGGGCATCTGTTGTAGACACGCCAAATTGGCCTGATTCGGAGCCCTAGACTCTTATTCCATAGGCGATATCTTTTATCTGACCGTTATCTGATCTGGATTACCTCGTGGAGATGAGCTAAGGACATGGGTGGAGCCCCTCGCAAGTTGAGAATGGACCGAAGATTTCCGGAATAATGCCGTAACCTTCAAGCGAGAGCCGCGTGAACCATAAAAACACGAAACTCGCTCGATGACCGACCTTGAATGGTCCATAATTGAAGGTCTCGGGAGTCCCGCATGTGTTCCGTACCATTCAGGGTTTCCGAGAAGTCATTTCAGTAGGCGTCGGTCAATGACGGCTTTTGTTACGGCTTTTTCGATCTGTGCTGACACGGCTATCCCGGACCACATGTTAGGCCTTTCCGGTCATCACCGGGTCTTTTCAGGTCATCCGGGTCGATTCTAGCCGTATATTTTATCAACCGGGGCTATAAGGCCGGTTCGGTCAATTTTAGGGTTTCGCGGCTTTTACGGCTTTCGATTCACGTTTACCGGGTTAATCTCAGATTTTTCGATGACTTCGGATTGTCCGATCGTACCGGACTTGTTCGGTCATCATTTCAAGTCATCCCGAGTTGACCCGAGATTTCTCGACCGGAACCGTGCTCTTTCGGATCTTCGCTCCGGGTTTCGGCTTTCCGCGAGATGGTAAACCGGTAGAAAGCCCCGTACGAACATATCAGGAGTCATACGGCTGGTTTACTGACTTGAGGAGGTGCGGTTGAAGGCCCTCTTTCCAACGCGACAAACGGGAGCCGAATCGGACATCCCGTTTGCAAGATACGGCTCGCGGAACACGCGCGCAGGAGAGAGAGTGTACCGCGCCCCCACTCTGCTTGAGAGAGGAGGGCGCGCCCTGCGCGCCCTCAACATGAGGGCGCGCCCTTAAAACGGGGGCGCGCCCTGCGCGCCCCCGGTTCCTTTGAAAGGCGGGGGCGCGGTCAGTTGCTTTAAATCGGAAATTACCCCGATTAGCACCTTCTAAACCGGGTTTTTGGAAGGTTTCCGGGGGACGATTTTCACTTAGTTGTACCGCGCCCCCGGTTCGGGGGCGCGTTACGTATGGCAAGGCCATTTTTAGCAATTTCCGAACATTCCGTCGATTTTTAGCGCGGAGACGCCGAACGCGCCCCGCCCCTTGAAACAGAGGCGCCGCGCACCGCGCCCCGACCGGGGGCGCGCCCTCGCGCGCCTGGTTTGAGGCGCGCCCTGCGCGCCCTCGTCTCCTTTGAAACGCGGGGGCGCGGTACATCCAGTTTCTAAATTTTGCACCGGCTCTCTTCCCCTATAAATTGAGGGCCATTCTCAACGAACCAAGGAAGAACCCCCGGTGCCTAGCTCGTCCCGAGGTCGTCCAAGCTCTTCTCCAAAGCCGTCCCGACGTCCAAAGGCGATCCGAAGTCAAGAAATCGATCCCGAGGTGAAGGAGAAGGCTCGATCCGGGTGTTCTTCATCAACCATCTTCATCGACTTCTGGAGAAAATCCGAGGCTTCTTCTGCCAAAGTCTTCAACATACAAATTGTTCCTCTCTTCGTCCTCTTTCGTCCCCAACTGACGGCACTCCATTCCGACCTGCCGTTTGTTCGTGGCGGTTGCTACACTGAGGGCGCGCATCCAGGTTCTATTTTTGATATCCGCCCACTTTCAGGATTTTTACTGACTTATACAGGAAGATTTCGGAGAAATCATCAACATAGAAACTCTTCCTCTCTAAGTCCTCCGTCTACTGAAACCAACGGAACTCGATTCTGACATCGGGGTCGTCCGTAACATCCTCTGCACCGAAGTCGCGCCAGAAGGGTGCAAAGCTACCCGAACCGGCCTTTTCTCAACCAACTCGGCTTCAACTCAAGCCGACCCATTCTATAAGCTTTCTCAACTCCATTAACTCTGTTTATTCATTGTTTTAAAGCATCTTTTAGTTCATTTATATCATTTTTACCTAATCAAAAATACCAAAAAAGGGGTTAGGACTCACCCCAATCCGGTGAGTTCGATTCCAATTGCTTCTCTCTCATATTCTCTCTACGGATTACTACACTTCACAAGTCTAACCAAATTCTTCACTTGGTTTATTGTTCTAGTTGCACGAGTTGATCAAGCTAGCATTGGATTGGAGACTCTTCTTCATCGGCCGGCCGAAGAAGAAGAAGGTTGAACTCACATCCCTTTCTCCCACGCTAAGGTACACACGGTCAACTTCTTTCTATTTCCATTACATAAAGCGGAGCCCGCGGCTCTGGCGACCACACTTTCTTTTTATTCATGTTCTAAATTCATATCCTCCTCACTCTCCTCCCACATGACCCGAACCATCTCCGGTGCTCGAGCGACGCCGTGAGATGAAAGTTCGGGGATCAATGTGAGTGTGGGATCGAGGTGAGGAGTCTTTACAGCTTTCCGAGTGTTTTCAATTCACTTCTCTTTTTTCCCCAATTCCATCCATCTTTCACCTTCTTATATTGAGGTGCCGATCCGGAACCCGTTTCTGGAGTCGACAGCTTTTTGGCGACCACGGTGGGACAACCAATGTCTTCAACCGTGCTAGCTTGATTGATCCGTGCAACTAGTTGTTTTCCGACTTGGTTCCCGCGTGAACCGGCTTGTCCTTTACCCTTTTCCATGTCAATTTACCTTTAAAAACTTGCTGATTACTCTTCCTTTAAGATTGTCCCCCATGTGGATTTGATTTCTTGTCTTTAATTTCAGCCCGGTTCCCGCGTGAACCGCTTTTCTTCTTATAAACCGGTTCCCGCGTGAACCACCTTTCTTTTCCAACTCGGTTCCCGCGTGAACCAACTTACTTTCAGATCGGTCCCCGCGTGGACCACCCATTTGCAGCACCTTTAGATTGGCCCCACGTGGCTCTCTTTTCATTTTGTCAACTCTTACACCGGTTCCCGCGTGAACCACCCCTTTTCCTTCAAAACCGGTTCCCGCGTGAACCACCTTTCTTTTCCAACTCGGTTCCCGCGTGAACCAACTTACCTTCAGATCGGTCCCCGCGTGGACCACCCCTTTGCACCGATTAGATTGGCCCCACGTGGCCCTCATTTCCTTTTTCCAATCAAACAAACCGGTGCCCCGCGTGAACCACCCATTTTCCTTCAAAACCGGTTCCCGCGTGAACCACCTACTTTCCCAAAGCCCGGCTCCCGCGTGAGCCACTTTATTTTTCAATTCGGTCCCCGCGTGGACCATCCTTTTACCTTTACTTCAGATTTGTCCCCAATTGGACATTCCAACACAAACCGGTTCCCGCGCGAACCACCTTTTAATTGCTAGTTTCTAGTTACTTGTTTTACTTTCTCATTGCTTATCTTGTTTGCATTCACTTGCTTGACTTATTTAATAGCTTTCATTCATGTTTGCATATTGATTGCTTCTTCTCCTTCTACCCTCCATTTTTCATTTTTTGCATTAGCTTTGCATCGGGTACCGGACTTGTTCCGATCCGTAGGGCATTCGAGGCGGGGGCTCTCTCTCCCAACACACCCTCACCCTCCAAACACCTTCTTGGTGGATTCTTACCTCTCTTCTGGGATATTCCTTCCTAGTTGATTTGGTGGTTTCCATCAAGACCTCCGTAAGTCCCCATCCGTGGAGTATTCCTCTCCGCACGATTGGGCCGGTTGTACCACTTTCCCAAAACCCGAAGAACCCAAGTACCTACTCGTGGTGAATGAGTGATAACCTTAGGTCTTGAAGATTGAAGCAATAGGAACCATACCCAATTTGAGTGAACAATTGCTAACAATCTATCTAATCTAAGGTTTCAACCCAATAATTGTCGAGTAGTCATTTTAAAATCTCGTTTGCATAACTTGCTTGCTCACAACAATTGAAAAGAAAAAAAAAATTCTCTTTCAAAACACCTAAAAAAAATCCCTTTAATTTTTATGTTCAACTTGCTTGCCAAACAACAAAATTGAAACCAAATCAAATCAAACAAACAACCATAACAAAAAAAAAACTCTCTTTGCATTTACACCCTTCATTTGCTTTCTTTCAACCATTTTGTAAGGAAATTTGACAGGATGCCCACGCTAAGGTCCGGAAGACACATCGGGATGTCGGACTACTGCGGCCAAGAAGAGGAGTACGAGACGGGTCACTACGAGCTTCAGCAACCCATGGTCCAACCAGATGGCCATGTTAATGCCGTGATGGAACCTGAGGTCCAAGATCCTACTCACCGATCCACTTCACATATTATAGAACAAGCTCTCAAGGATCTATCTCTTCACCTTGATCCCGAGGCCTTTGCAATTGTCCAATATGCCACTAAGGGCAAGATGCCCACCAATCAAGCTCCGATCGAGGGAAATCAAGCCCCCTCACCACCCCAACCGGCGATCGGGCCCTTAATCATCTCTTCTCTGGGCAACCTTGCCGTGTCTCTACTCACCCCGTTGTGGGGCATTCACACAATTACGCACCAGTTCTGTTTCCAACCCACCTTTTCCAACCCAATCAAGTAAACACTTTGCCCCCGCGGCTCGGGAATCCAGCCCTCACCTGGTGTTAATGAACAAAATCAACCGGATGGATGAGCGCTTCGAAGAGATGAGGCACCGCCTCGATTCTAAAGCCATCCCCGAAATCTCTGTCCCATCTTTCCCGGTTCTACACCTTCCTCCTTCGAGATACCGATCTTCCAACGTTACAACGGACCGGTAATCCTTTCAACCATCGAAAAGCTTTCTCTATGACTCCGCATTACGGAAAAATGACCGCAAAGCCCTTGCCTTCCTATTCCGTCGGTCATTGGATGGAGCCGCCCTTGGCTTGGTTCTATTCTCTTGATTCCATTGAGGCGGCGGATTTCGACATTGTCAAGACGAAGTTTCTACAGAGGTACAGGATAGGGTGGGGCAGGCACGCTCGATAACCGACTTAATTCTTGAAAAGATGAGGCCGGATGAGGACTTTGCCGTTTGCTTTGATCGGTGGAGGGGAATGGCTGAGAGGCTTGTGGATACCATCTCAGAGGGGGAGCAGGTGAGGATGCTCATTGGGAACACAACGCCTAACCTTCGCAACCTTCTGATCATGCACCGTCCAACAACCATGAGTGAGTTGTGTGATAGCGCCCGCTACCTCCAAGCCCACTTTAAGGATGCATCCATGATCAACCCGTTCGACACCAAGCCCCGTAATACTAGAAAGCCTACACCCGTAGGACCCACCACCGAAGGGGTAGTAAATAATGAGAGCATCAATGCCATGGGTAACCGGGGTGGGTACCGTCAAAGCCAATACCGTAACCCACCACCCAATCAACAATACCGCCCAGCCCCCTCAACCAGCTCCTCGGCCACAACAACAACTTGCATACAACCGAGCACCACCACGGCAACCCACCTACAACCGAGCGCCCCGAACCAAATGCCTACAACCGAGCGCCTCAACAACAACATGTCTACAACCGACCACCACCACAACAACAAGTTTACAACCAAGAGCCACCACCAGCCAACCGACCTAGGAGGGGGGGACCCAAGAGAGAATACTACCCTCAACTGCCATTCCCCCTCACCGATATCTTCAACGCATTGATGGCTGAACAGCAGCTAGAGCTTCCAAAGGAGAGAGAAAGATGGCCAGCAAATGTTGACATGACAAAATACTGCGCTTACCATCGGGATCCTGGGCACACCGTGGATGTCTGTTTCCAGTTTAAAGATTACATTCATGACCTCAACGATCAGGGGAGCATTGGCTGGGCACAGATGGGGGAGGCTATACAAGCCAAGGAGGCACGGGAGAAACAACCTCGGCGACAAGAAGTACAACAAACAGCCCGTCCTGGGCATAGTCCAAGATCCGCTCCCGGTACATGCACCCATACAAGCACCGGCACCAGCACCACCAAACCAACGACTCGGCCTCGTCCACTCCGCCATCGAGGAATCAACCCACCATTCCCAGGGTTGGCAGGTCGAGGATCAAATCACCTCCATGCCCGCCATACCAACCCCACCTACAAACCGCACCATACTCTCCAAAACCGAGAGCTGCCCCCACCCCACAAACTATCCAAACACCACTACCCTCACCAACCATTAACCCTCCACGACGTTTAATCATTAGACCTCCACCAGCCTCCCAACCAAGACCCCAACCTAACCCACCAACCACCGTTAATCCTCCATGGCGTCTAATCATTAGACCGCCACCAACACCCCGAGACATCACCTAATCTACCACCGCCACCCCACGACCCCTCATCATTAGACCATCACCACCAACACCCCAACCATCACCCAACATACCGGCCTCCACCAATCCACGACCCCTCATCATCCGATCCTCACCACCCCTACCTACCATGGGCTCCTCAACCTACCAACCAACCCTACCATCACCATCATCACCACTCCCCCCTACCACGCTGGCGCCGGTACTTCGTAGCGGGAGGATGTTCCAAAGGGTCTTCCCCCAAGTCGGGATACAACCACAGGAACAGGCAGAAGAGGAGGTGGTAGAAGAATCGTTGCCCGGCACGGTATATGACCTATTGAAGCACTTGGACAAAATGCCGGCACGGATTTCAATTCTGGAACTTATAAAGAGGTCAAAGAATCATCAGGACATCTTGCAACAATATTTGCAGCGGGTCATGGTCAATGAGGACCTCCCGCCTGAGAAGATCATTGCAGTCCCGACCCCGAGGAGTGAACATCCGGCACTCACCTTTACACGGGGAGGAGTTAGCACGGCCGGAGATCGAAAATACGCCTTGCGCGTTGCGTAGTCATCCGAGGCGTGGAGATCAAGTCTTGCTTGATTGACACCGGAGCATCCATAAATGTCATGCCGCCAGAAACGTTGCAACTTTGCGGCATCTCCGATGAAGAAATCGAGCCTTCTGCCGTCACGGTGACCGCATATGACAACTCCCGGAAGCCGGCACGAGGGGTGGTTACATTGAAAGTAGGGCTCGGGCCGTGCGCTGTCACCGCCGAGTTTCACGTTCTAGAATTGGACCCTACATTCAAAGCTATCTTGGGACGCCCGTACCTTGAGGCAATAGGAGCTGTTGCCTCCACTAATCATCAGTGCCTGAAGTTCCCATACAAGGGCCACGTGATCAAAGTAACCAACATCCCCATTCTGAGTGACGTGGATGACCCCTCTTCTGCACTACCAATATCACAACCTGTCCACCCATTGGTTTCAACTACAGAGCTACCTGAGGTCATGGTATTGACGACGCCTCCAGATTCAGTTGCGTTGCGGATGATGAAAGGGATGGGCTATCAGCCAGGAAAGGGGCTGGGAAAGGAGCTGCAGGGTATTGTGCACCCCATTGAAGCCGTACAAAGACCAAAGAGATACGGGCTTGGCTATGAGCCCAGTTTCACTCCGCGGATGGTCTACCGGCCAAAAAATGCCATGGGACTCCAAAAATTCTTTATCAAAGGGGAGACCATGATGATGGGCGGGGACAAAGAAGAAGAATCAGTCAAGAGGAAGAAGGTACCAGAGCAGGAGGAGGAGGGGGAGAACCTGAGTACATCTTTGGCTCGGTTGTTCATGAGGAGGTAGAACCCGGTCAAGGGCAAGTCCATCTCTAAACAACTTGTCCACTCGAACCCACCTCCAAACAACATCCCGCGTGAACCGTATCCTACGGTCACGTATTTCAAAATCCTCACTCTCTCCCTCTTAGATTCACTTGATGGGCTATCTAGCCCAATTCCCACTGGGCCAAAATGGCCACTGAATCGATCAATGGGCCCGAGAGCCCATTTAAATCTTCTCACCCACCGGGCTTCTATGCCCATTCCAATCAACAAACTTGGGCCCGCGTGCCCACGGTCGGGCCCACGTGCCCTTTAGATTTATTTTCTTGCTTTGGGCCCGCGTGCCCACCGTTTGGGCCCACGTGCCCCTTAGATCCGTTCACCGGCTTTGGGGCCTATCCGCCCATTTCTTGTCATCATCGGGCCCGCGAGCCCATTTTTCTTCCATTTACTTAAGCTTTCTATTTCTTCGAGAGCACCATCAGCTCATTCCCTTTTGTTATTGGAAATACCCAAAATACCCAAAAAAAAACGTCCTCTCACAAACTCGGTTTTCCATTGAGGAGACGTCGCTACTTGTCTCGGAGGGTGCTCCCAACCGTGACCCCTCTCTCCAACTCACTGATCGATCTATTCGATCCTTCACCCATTGTTAATACCACCTTTTCAATTCCGTCTTCTTTAGGAGTAGTTAGGATAGGAAAGAAGAAAATTCGAGGTAAACGTGTGCCAGAGAGATATATCCAACAAATAGCTCAAAAATGCAAGGAATGTGCAAGGCCGCTAAGTTTTTGGAAAAATACTATCCAGCTTGATGAAATCCAATATGAGGATGAATTCAATGTAGATCATACACTCGGGAGTTTACGAGGTCTTATCGAAAAAGATCCCGATTTCGAGGATGGAATTGAGGACTTGGGCCGATGCGTATGCATCCGGACTTAAAAGATTTGAAGAACCATTAGCCACGGTGGATGAACCGACAAAAGAATTGAATCTCGGAACACCGGAAGATCCCAAGACAATCCTCCTAAGCGCAAACCTCACTCCCACCGAGGAACGAGTTTTAATTGAAATCTTGGAAGAATATAAGGACACGTTCGCATGGACATACGAAGACATGTCAAGTTAGACAACTCGTTAGTTGAACATCGTCTAACTTTGAAACTCGGAGTTACCCCGTCAAACAAAAAATTAAGGAGATTCCACCACGATGTTGCACTTAAGATGAAAGAAGAGGTCGACAAGTTACATCAAGCAAGATTCATTAAGGTCGTCCTTTATCCGCAATGGGTGGCAAACATAGTCCCCGTCATGAAGAAGGATGGCCGAGTTCGGATCCGTATAGACTTCGGGGACTTAAACCGAGCGTGTCCTAAAGATGACTTTCCCTCTACCTCGTATTGACGTCTTGGTTGATAACATGCTGCTTCTTGGATTCGATATGTTGTCATTCATGGATGGCTATTCCGGGATATAATCAATCCGGTTGGCCGAAGAGGACCAGGAGAAGACCTCGTTCACCACACCTTGGGGAACCTACTGCTATGTCGTCATGCCCTTTGGACTGAAGAATGCTGGTGCTACCTATCAGAGGGCAATGATGGCTATCTTCCATGACATGATGCATACCCTTGTAGAGGTGTACGTGGACGACCTGGTCGTTAAGTCCAGAAGCCGAGAAGATCACCCGGAAGTGTTAAGAAAGGTCTTGCAAAGGGCTAGGGAATATAAATTGAAGATGAACCCAAAGAAATGCACGTTTGGAGTATCCTCAGGAAAACTGTTGGGGTTCATAGTGAGCAAAAGGGGCATAGAGATCGACCCAAACAAGGCCAAGGCAATCATTGGTATGCCTCCTCCGAGAAATATGAAAGAACTTCGAGGATTAATCGGGAGGCTACAGTTTGTCCGCCGGTTCATCTCACAACACTCCCAAAGGTGTAAACCTTTCTATGAGTTGACCAAGGCGGGGGCCGAGTTCAAATGGGATTCGAAGTGCCAGGATGCATTCGATGGTTTGAAAAGATACCTGGCTAGTCCCCCTGTGCTTAGACCACCAGTACCTGGCAAGCCCTTAGTTTTATATATCTCGGTCTTGGAGAATTCTCTTGGGGCAGTCCTTGCACAAGTTGATGAAGAAGGGAAAGAGAGGGCGACTTACTATTTGTCAAAGATCTTTGATCCATGCGAGCAGAAGTATACTGTAGTGGAGAAGACCTGTGCTGCACTAGTTTGGGTAGTTCAGAAGCTTAAACACTATTTCTTAGCTCATGAGGTCAACCTTATTGCCCGCATCAATCCCATCAAATTCCTTACGGAGAAAATTGTTCTAGCGATCGGTTAGGTCGTTGGCGAGCTTCCTTTTCTCGGTTGATATCACCTATGTCCCCCAGAAGGCGATTAAGGGCTATGCCATTGCCGAACATCTAGCCCATCACCCTATACCCCTCTTTGACCCGGTCCAATCGGAGCTCCCGGATGACGAACTAATGTTGATCCGATCTTCCCATCTTTGGACATTATATTTTGACGGGGCTCTGAATTCACACGGTAAGGGAATAGGAATCGTCCTTCTATCACCCGAGGGTGTCACCATTCCACAGGCATTTCAAACTTGACTTCCCAACCAACAATATAGTCCGAGATATGAAGCCTTGCTGGCCGGGCTTGATTTGCTCATTTCTATGGTGCCACGGAATTGAGGGTGATAGGTGATAGCCAACTAATCCTTCGCCAAGTCCTAACCAAATACCGAACTTCTCATCCGAACCTTAAACCTTACCAAGAACTCACCTCTTGCTACATCAAGCTCTTTTCCAAACTCACTTTTGTCCATGTTCCTCGAGCTCAGAACATCCTTCTTGATGCCCTAGCCTCCTTAGCTTCATCTCTATCGAGTCCGCTAGGTAGGCAGTGCAAAGGACTATTCATGTCCGTAGAAGGTCGATGCCGGCGATTAAGGATGGGCGATTTCTGAAAGTTAAGGAGAGATTTGGCGGAAGGAGTATCTAGAGCAAGAAGGAAGTTTCTCTAGTCGAGTTGGAAGAGTTAGATGAGGGTGAGAGGCCTTGGTTTGATGAGATCGCAAGGTATTGTCAAGATCGACATATCCACTGGATCAAATGCAAAAGAAAAGAAGGCCATCAGGAGAGTATCCCGCAGGTATACCATCCTAGGAGGGGTGCTCTACAAGAGGAGCCTCGAGCGGAATTTTATTGAGATGCGTTGATGAAGAAGAGGCACTGGTGCTTAAGGAAGCACATTCCGGGTCCTGTGGGGGACATGTCAATGCTCAAGCTCTTGCCAAGAAAATCATCGAGCAGGGGGTATTATTGGCCAACCCTAGAAGAGGATTGCTCCATCTTTGTCCGGCACTGTCATTCTTGCCAACTCCATGCCGACAAGATCCATTCTCCCGCATCTTCCCTTCATCCTATTCATGCCCCATGGCCCTTCGCCATGTGGGCTTTCGATATCATTGGCCCGCTCAGTGATCTTAACTCTGAAATCCGTTCCAAATCATTCATCCTGACGGCAACAGAGTACTTCACCAAGTGGGCAGAAGCGGAAGCATTCGTGGAGATCAAGGCATCAACACTGTGCTCCTTCATCAAACGCAACATCATCGCCAGGTTCGGGATACCCAGCGACATCGTCACCGACAACGGACAGCAATTTCTCTCTCAAGATCTGTGTGATCTTTGCAACAGGTACCGCATTGCATTGCATCATTCATCTCCTTATTACCCGCAAGGCAATGGTCAAGCAGAAGCCACCAACAAAACTTTGATTAAAATCATCAAGAAAACCCGTAAGTCTAGCAAGTTCAGCGGTAGCCAGGATAAGCTTGTAGATGCCCTATGGGCTTATCGTACTTGTACGGACCCCCACAGGTCAAACCCCTTATGCTCTCGCATATGGGATGGAAGCGGTGGTCCCGTACGAAGTACTCCTTCCATCACTCCGAGCTCAACTCGATAGGGACATCCCCTCGTCGATGAGAGACGAGAATCTCTCCTTGCACAACTTGAACTCCTAGATGAAAGAAGGTTGGCTGCATCCGAGCATGCCCGGACTTATCAGAACCGATTGAAAAGGTTTTATCAAAAGAGGGTGGTAGAGAGAAAGTTCGAAATCGGTGAGATGGTAGTTAAACGTATATTCGTTAAGCCGGGTGGTCCCCGCTCCAAGTTGCAACCTAACCCAGGAAGGGCCTTTTGTTATAGCGAAAATATCCAGGCAATGCATATGAGCTAACCAATGCCGATGGAGAAAAATTGAATCATCCATGGAATGGCGTTTACCTCAAAAAATATTTTCCTTAAAAAAAAAAGAAAAAAAAATATGGAGAATTTCTAGTATGACATTAAGTCATCGATCCAAGGGTGTTAGCTAGAAGTCAAGGGTAGACATCACATTGCACACACAACACCTCCCGATCCTGCATCTAGATAGCCCAACACTCAAGAGGCAAGTGCGTAGACCACGAAGGCGGAAAGGAAACCTTACCCTATTCTCTTCTATTCGGTCCAAGATAGGTGAAGGGGACTAGAGGAGAATAGTATCGAAAATGCCCGCCGCCTTAGTAGGAGGCCGTCTCATAGGGTAAAAAAGGGTGCCAAAAGATGGGCAATGAACCCCACAGGTTTAAACAAATATGGGCCTGTCTGAATGAGTACCTGAAAGAATAGAAAATGAAGAAAAAGGCACCAAAAGATGGGCAATGACCCCACAGGTCAAAGACTTGTCTAAGAAAGTGCCACATGTAGAAAAGACCCGAAGAGGCCGAACCCCAACGGGCAATTTGGGCATAAGTAGAGAAACCCTCCTCAACACCCCCAAATCCTATCAAAGACTTCCTTTATTATTCTTCCATCTTAAAACCCCTAGGGTAGGGTAAAAACCGTCCAAACTCAGGGGGAATCCAAACCGATCAAGAGAAGAGGGCAAGAAAGATTCTGGGTAGGGAACCTTATTCACACGTGGTGCTTATTGCTTGAATCTTGATCAACACTCAAAGATCGATGAATGGTCTCAATACCGGCATAGTCTCCACAAAAATCCAAAAAGCAAATATTTTTCAAAAATACAAAAAGATGAATATTTTCAAAAAAAACCAAAAAAATGAATATTTTCAAAAAAAACAAAAAAAAATCAAATATTTTCAGAAATCCAAAAAAAAAAATACCTTCAAAAATAAAAAAAAATTCAAAAAAAAATTGAATATTTTCAAAAATCCAATATCTTCAAAAAAAAAAAAAATTTGAATACTTTCCAAAAATCTAAAAAAATGCATCATCTAACTTGGCATAACCTTGATTTTTGCCTTTGCTAGCATTCATGTTTATCTTTATGTCTTGCACGTTTCATTTCCGCATTGCATATTTACCTTCATTATCACCCCATTAAGAGGGCTCCTCCCTTTGACCTAAGTCAAAGTCGGCCATAATAGGCAAAGGGATGAGTCGTTGTGAAGATCTAATCCTCTTTTATCAAGTGTTTTCAGGGACTTTAAAATAAGAGGAGAAGGTTCTCTCAACGACAGGTAAGTTCTCTTAACCATTTCATTTCGGTCATCTAGTCTATTTTTATACCTTGTTAAGAAGGCTCCTCTCTTTGACCTAAGTCAAGGCGGACGGCAGCAATAGGCAAAGAGATAAGCCATGGTGAAGATTTAATCCCTTCATTAAGCATTTCAGGATTCTGAGATCAAGAAGGGAGCAACTCTCGCCATAGCAGGTAAGCACTCGTAACTTTTACCTCGTCTGTCATTTTGTGCATTCTACCTGGTTGATAAGGCTACCCCCTTGACATATAAGCAAGGCAAGACAACAATAGGCAAGGGGGTAAGCCATAGAACAGATCTAACCTCTTTATTAAGTATTTCAGGAAAGAAACACGAGTCAAGAAGGGGGAAATATCACCAATAGGAATTGCTCACAGAAACGGAGGAATCAACATGGGAAACCCCCATAACTTGCCGACTAGCATATATGTCGCTAGTCGTGTATTATTATCTTATGCATTATTTGTTGAAGACCATGAGCATAGAGAAGACTTGACCCGAGATCCCCTTCATCAAAATCTACGACGGTCGGGTCATCTCTAATGCTCACGGATAAGCCAAAGTTGTGCTGTGAGGGACGATACTTCCCGAATGGGTATCTTGACCTCATAGACAATCTATATCTTCAACTATTTGTTATACAAGTTTTGTTTTATTTTCTTGAGCCCAACATGCATCATGTAGTATTAATTGCATTACATTTTGTTTTGTCATTGCATACATCATTTCCTAAATCTTCACCTTCTCACCCTCTCGATCATTCTAAATCCCACCGTGTCATTCACCATATTCTTTAGTCCCACTAACCTCTCTAATATCCCACCGTGTCTATTAATCCCACCGTGTTCGGTAACCACTTTTTGCCCTTAAATCTTTCAATTCTTTTCACCACAGAGGCCATTGCAACTTCTTTTGCTACTTATCCCACCGTGGCAGCCATTTCGTCCCGCCAAGGGCCTTCAACTTTGATCAGAACTTGCACCGTCGTTATCTTCACGGTCTATGCTTAAACATTTGCCTTCCGGAATCTGAGATCATTCCATTCCGAATTGAATCTTGTCTCTTGAAATACTTAAATGAATCAGAGAGCCCGAATGTGCTCGATTGGTATTCTTTTACTTTTTCAAAACAAATCTCTTTTTAAACTTTAGCCCATCACAGTACAGGAACACCGCAAAGATCGGGTTACCGGCTGATGATGAACCTACGAACCCATGTTTCGGGGACTCCCCACCGCGTTGGGGGTTGGCTATCCTTCTCTCGTGCCAACGGCACATCTTTTACCAATCGAACATAGGAGGACTTGATGAAACATGGCGGTTAACCAAGAGACTTGAGGAGATTCGTCTTGCCGAATCTGGTCGTTAAGCGTGTCTATATCTACACCTTGATGCCACCTTTTCAGTCCATCGCCATTTCACTCCACTACATTCCACTGCGATCCATCTCGTTTCACTACGCTTTCTCTACGTTTCACTTCGCTCCGCTACATGTCATTCCCTTGCAAAGCCGACATCAAGGCGAGGCAAGCTGTAGACACGCCAAATTGGCTTGATTCGGAGCCCTAGACTCTTATTCCATAGGCGATATCTTTTATCTGACCGTTATCTGATCCGGATTACCTCTTGGAGATGAGCTAAGGACATGGGTGGAGCCCCTCGCAAGTTGAGAATGGACCGAAGATTTCCGGAATAATGCGTCGTAACCTTCAAGCGAGAGCCGCGCGTGAACCATAAAAACACGAAACCTCGCTCGATGACCGACCTTGAATGGTCCATAATTGAAGGTCTCGGGAGTCCCGCATGTGTTCCGTAACATTCAGGGTTTCCGAGAAGTCATTTCGGCAGGCGTCGGTCAATGACGGCTTTCGTTACGGCTTTTTCGATCTGTGCTGACACGGCTATCCCGGACCACATGTTAGGCCTTTCCGGTCATCACCGGGTCTTTTCAGGTCATCCGGGTCGATTCTAGCCGTATATTTTATCAACCGGGGCTATAAGGCCGGTTCGGTCAATTTTAGGGTTTCGCGGCTTTTACGGCTTTCGATTCACGTTTACCGGTTAATCTCGATTTTTCGATGACTTCGGGATTGTCCGATCGTACCGGACTTGTTCGGTCATCATTTCAAGTCATCCCGAGTTGACCCGAGATTTCTCGACCGGAACCGTGCTCTTTCGGATCTTCGCTCCGGGTTTCGGCTTTCCGCGAGATGGTAAACCGGTAGAAAGCCCCGTACGAACATATCGGGAGTCATACGGCTGAGGAGGTGCGGTTGAAGGCCCTCTTTCCAACGCGACAAACGGGAGCCGAATCGGACATCCCGTTTGCAAGATACGGCTCGCGGAACACGCGCGCAGGAGAGAGAGTGTACCGCGCCCCCACTCTGCTTGAGAGAGGAGGGCGCGCCCTGCGCGCCCTCAAAATGAGGGCGCGCCCTGCGCGCCCTTAAAACGGGGGCGCGCCCTGCGCGCCCCCGGTTCCTTTGAAAGGCGGGGGCGCGGTCAGTTGCTTTAAATCGGAAATTACCCCGATTAGCACCTTCTAAACCGGGTTTTTGGAAGGTTTCCGGGCGAGGATTTTCACTTATTTGTACCCCGCCCCCGGTTCGGGGGCGCGTTACGTATGTCAAGTCCATTTTTAGCAATTTCCGGAACATTCCGTCGATTTTTGCGTTGAGACGCCGAACGCGCCCCCGCCCCCCTTTGAAACAGAGGGCGCGCAGGACCGCGCCCCGGGCCGGGGGCGCGCCCTGCGCGCCCTTGGTTTGAGGGCGCGCCCTGCGCGTCCTCGTCTCCTTTGAAACGCGGGGGCGCGGTACATCCAGTTTCTAAATTTTGCACCGGCTCTCTTCCCCTATAAATTGAGGGCCATTCTCAACGAACCAAGGAAGAACCCCCGGTGCCTAGCTCGTCCCAAGGTCATCCAAGCTCTTCTCCAAAGCCGTCCCGACGTCCAAAGGCGATCCGAAGTCAAGAAATCGATCCCGAGGTGAAGGAGAAGGCTCGATCCGGGTGTTCTTCATCAACCATCTTCATCGACTTCTGGAGAAAATCCGAGGCTTCTGCTGCAAAAGTCTTCAACATACAAATTGTTCCTCTCTTCGTCCTCTTTCGTCCCCAACTGACGGCACTCCATTCCGACCTGCCGTTTGTTCGTGGCGGTTGCTACACTGAGGGCGCGCATCCAGGTTCTATTTTTGATATCCGCCCACTTTCAGGATTTTTACTGACTTATACAGGAGGATTTCGGAGAAATCATCAACATAGAAACTCTTCCTCTCTAAGTCCTCCGTCTACTGCAACCAACGGAACTCGATTATGACATCGGGGTCGTCCGTAACATCCTCTGCACCGAAGTCGCGCCAGAAGGGTGCAAAGCTACCCGAACCGGCCTTTTCTCAACCAACTCGGCTTCAACTCAAGCCGACCCATTCTATAAGCTTTCTCAACTCCATTAACTCTGTTTATTCATTGTTTTAAAGCATCTTTTAGTTCATTTATATCATTTTTACCTAATCAAAAATACAAAAAAAAGGGGTTAGGACTCACCCTAATCCGGTGAGTTCGATTCCAATTGCTTCTCTCTCATATTCTCTCTACAGTTACTACACTTCACAAGTCTAACCAAATTCTTCACTTGGTTTATTGTTCTAGTTGCACAGGTTGATCAAGCTAGCATTGGATTGGAGACTCTTCTTCATCGGCCGGCCGAAGAAGAAGAAGGTTGAACTCACATCCCTTTCTCCCACGCTAAGGTACACACGGTCAACTTCTTTCTATTTCCATTACATAAAGCGGAGCCCGCGGCTCCTGGCGACCACACTTTCTTTTTATTCATGTTCTAAATTCATATCCTCCTCACTCTCCTCCCACATGACCCGAACCATCTCCGGTGCTCGAGCGACGCCGTGAGATGAAAGTTCGGGGATCAATGTGAGTGTGGGATCGAGGTGAGGAGTCTTTACAGCTTTCCGAGTGTTTTCAATTCACTTCTCTTTTTTCCCCAATTCCATCCATCTTTCACCTTCTTATATTGAGGTGCCGATCCGGAACCCGTTTCTGGAGTCGACATCTGTGTCCACACATCTGATTTGACCTGCGAACAACACTGTGTTAGGTGCGTGCCTAGTGCATTTATTACATTGCCAGTCAAAACACCCCATCTAAAGGGCATCATGTCAAAAAGTACACTTATGGTGTTGTCAACAAGATTCGCGCTCGTGCAACATGGGAGTCATTAATGCTGGTGCAGGCACCCCGTCTATTAGGGCATTTTATACTCATGGATAGTTTTTTCTATCTTTCAAGTTTGCTCTCCAAGTGGCCACATAAGGAGACCATTCCTCAATGTTTTCAAGATTCTCCACACTCCATAATACATCCATCTTCAACATAAGAGGCTTCAAAGCCCTCCTACCTCCTAGACAACCCCTCCAAGAGCACAAAAGAAAGGCCCCTTTCTCATTCTCATTTGGCTTTTATCTCAATTCGTGGAGGTCTTCCACTCCAGCCCTCATACTTCTAAGGATCTTCTCCACCTTCTACACATTCTTGGATGTCAAGACAACCCCAAGGAGCTACATCAATGCATTAGATATTTTCCATGAGCTTGGAGCAAAGCGAGGAAGAGGCTCTGTACAGTCTATCATTTGGGCTCCCAGGTGCCCCTTTGCATAGGGTGCCAGGGCTTCTAGAGGCCGGATATTTAGCTAGCATTCTAGTTTCAGCCCATTTGTTGATTTATTGGCATTCTTTTTCTGTAAGGAATATTTCATCAAAATATGGTGCAGCGGAAGCAACAATTCCTATAGGTTCCTTTATAATATGTCTCAATCAGAACCGAATGACGAAAATTGAAAACCGGTCAAACCAGGTTCGAATATACCTGATAGGGATTCATATAGTCTCATGGAGAGAAATAAGATAAGCTTATCAAGATCTTAAAATTGTTCAAATGTCTGGTCTCCAGCAGCATCTAGATGAATTTCATTCATAATAGATTCTCCCTTTGCGTCGGCCTCAAGAACTATTCCAGAACGGAGCTCCATCGCCCATGGATGCTTCTAGAGATAGAAGGTAGGGAGGAGGCTAAGGACATGGTTTACACTCTTGGTTTGATAGGGTTCGACTAAAACTATTAGTATTTATAGAGAATTTTAGAATTTTTCATACAAATTCAAAATCTCTATAAATTATGCCATTGCCCCTGTACTTATGAATAAGTTTTTATGTGTGTGACCCACTAGGCCCAATAGCCTATTTGGTTGAGGTCTAATTAAAATAGAACAATTCTATTTAATTAAATTAAATTTATTATCTAATAACAGATTAATCGACTACCGATCATGAAGGGTACAAGTCACATCCTATGATCCCAAATGGCTATGGGGATAATCTTTTCTCCATTGAGTCTCTCCATCATTATTTACCACATGGATATAAACCCTTGTCCATCCAATGTCCCGGTCAGATAGGAGTACGGCCTCGACTGTCAACTCCTTAGTATATCAACTCTATAAAATCATGTACTTGAAATTGGATCAATTGGAAAACTCCTTTTACAATTATCCTATCTACCCTGGCCAGGGATTTGGAGTACTATCCCATAGGACATTCACTCTCACTTACCGAGAGTGGACGATCCCTAGTTGTCCACTCAATTATCTCCATCGGGTTTTCCTTGTACCCGATTCATCGGTATACTGGACCATCTAAACGGTGATCCATAAGTCAATGGTCAAAGCACAAGTTTCACCCAACAAGGCATCTTTGGCGACTCAAGTCAAAGGTCTAACCATGCAACCGTGATGATAGAAAACCGTGATTGATAGTTCAGTAAGATACCATTTAGAGTTTCTAATTCGATCAGTTCAATGAACTCATTCAACTAATGAGCACCTGTATGTGTATCTCAGTGTCTCCACATTGATGACCAATGAGATCGGTCATCATCTTTACCTGAGAAGACATCACATACATTAGTCTATCCGGATCATTGATGTCCCGTCTCAAGGATCCTATGACTAGGAACATTTAGAGCATATACTTCTGGATAATCAATCTCATTATCATGATCTCATCATGATTTAATCATCATTGAATATGATCAAGGACTTTATTATGATGTACGTATCTAATAAGAGCTTATAATGAAGATTTATCTAATTAATTGAATGAGATATTTCTAGAAATGTCAAATCATATCATATATGATTGGCTTGTAGGGTATACATTTCTATCAATCTTTCACTTGCACTATAGCAATCACCAATCTCGTTGATCTCTGTTAGCTCGAGGTGAAGCTCAAACACTCTTTGAGTAACTACTTCGGTTAGTGGATATGCAATGTTATTAGTGGTAGATATTCTCTTTTTAATTATATCTCTATAAGCTACAATCCTTTGATTTTATGGTATTGCCACAGAAGTTTCAACTCCAGATGCGACATCGGCTCTACCCCATTGTTTTCTCAAAACAATAGAACACTTCCAGAGAAATTGGGGTAATCACATATCTCAGATGAACATCTTCATCTAAACTGCTTCTCAACCAGTGTGTTGCAACTATGTATACTTGTTTACATACAATGTAGAAACAAATTTACATTGTTTTATTGCATGAAATTCTTTCAGCTCACTATTGCACCAATATATTGACTTGCTATCAATTATCTAACTAGAATCTTTTGCTTGTAGAACTATAAAACTTTAAGTCTTATCCTCTATACTTTAGAGATACATCCTTAATGCTTCTCAAGTACTTAAAGATACATTTTTAAACTATCCAGTGACCCTCACATGAATCAACCTGATGAATGCTCATAACACTTAGAGCATTAATCAAGCCATGTACGTAAGTAACATCACATACATGAAAGAGTTGGGAATCGGTCCAATCAGATTGGTGCAGCGGAAAAATTCGATTCCATGTATATCATTGTCTTGGTCTCGATCGAAACCGAACGACGTCGATAAAACTGGTATTCGAAACGATTTCGAACACGTACCTTTGCGGTATTCAAATAATCCCTAAAGACCAGAGAAGATTGAGTGTTCTTACGCTCGTTCAGCTACTCAAGTGTGCAGCCTCTAGTCGTATCCACACGAGCCGCCTCCATAGTCGGGTTCTCCTTCGCGTCGGACCTTCTGACTCGCCCCAGATGAAGTGCCATCGACTCTTGACGGCCTCCAGCATAGGAAAATGTGAATGAGAGAGGTAGGGATGAATTTTTCAGCCCTTGACTTGTGGGGCTCATGCTCAATTCGCAATTATATAGAGAATTTGGAGTTTTTCACAAAAACCCGTGCTTTCTCTATATTTACACCCTTGTCCCCAAACTTATGTATTAGCCCTTATGTGTGTGACCTACTAGGCCAATAGCTCATTTGTTGAGGCCTAATTAAAAAAACAACTTATTTTAAATTAAATCTATTATCTCATAATAGATTTAACGGCCTACCGATCATAAAGGGTACAAGCCACATCCTATGATCCCAAACGGCTTCGGGGATGAACTCCTCTCCAAAGAGCCTTTCCATCATCGGTTATCACATAGATATAAAACTTTGTCCATCCAATGTCCCAGTCAGATAGGAGTACGGCATTGACTGTCAACTCCTAAATATACCGACACTATGGAATCTTGTACTCGTAATTAAATCAATCGGAAAACACTTTTCCAATTATCTTATCTACCTTGGCCAAGGATTTAGAGTACTATCCACAGGACATTCTCTTTCTCCTACCGAGAGTGGATGATCTCCTATTGTCCGCTCAATTGCCTCCACTGGGTTTCTCATATATCCAATCCATTAACTATACAGCACCACAATACTAAGTGATCCATAAGTCAATAGTCAAAGTACATGGTACGCCTGGCAAGACATCTTTGGCGACTCAGGTAAAAGATCCAACCATGCAACCGTGATGATAGAATACCCTGATCGACAGTTCGGTAAGATACCATTCAGGGATTCTATACTGGTCAGTTCAGAGAACTCATTCCTCTAATGAGCACTTGTACATGTATCTCAGTGTCCCCACACTGATGACCAATGAGATCGGTCATTCTCATCATATGAGAAGATATCATATACACTAGTCTTACCGGATCCTTAATGTCCCATCTCGAGGATCCTACGACTAGGAACATTTAGAGTACATGCTTCTAGATGATTGATCTCATTATCATGATCTCATCATGATTCAATCATTATTGCATGCAACCGAGGACTTCATTACGATAGACGCATCTAGATAGTGCAAGTAATGAAGATTATGCCATTTATACTAAATAAGATATTACAAGAAATGTAAAATCATATCACATATGATTGGCTTGTAGGGCATACATTTCTATCAATCTCCTACTTGCACTAAAGCCAATCACCCACATGTTTGATCTCCATCAGCCCAAGGTGACCTTCAAACACACTTCGAGTCAGGGCCTTAGTTAGTGGATATGCAATATTTATAGTTTAAGATACTCTATCTTTAATCATATCTCCTTGAGTTGCAGCCACTCTGATCAAGTAGTATTGCCACAGAAGTGTTTAAACTTTTGATGAGACAAAGGCTCCACTACAAAGTAATGATCCATCATTTTCATAAAATAATGGTACATTATCAGAGATATTAGGGACAACTCTTTAAAATAAGTTGAACTCCTTTATCTAGACTACTTCATGAGCAGTCGGCAGCAATTATAATTTTTAAAATCTATAGTGTTTATAGCATGGAACTTTTCCATCTCACTGCTCCACCATCTGGGTAAACATGTACCCTAACTACCAGTCATATGTTACTTGAAGTTTAAGTCTAACTCAAACTTCCAGTCCTATCCTCCATACTCGAAAGGCATCCTTGGTACTTCTCAAGTACTTAAGGATATACTTCTCAACTATCCAGTGACTCTCACTTGGATTTGCCTGATGATTACTCATAACACTTATAGTACTCATCACATTAGGCTATGTACATAGTATACATGATAGAACCTATGACTATGGCATAAGAGACTATATTCATGTATTATATCTCTCATTAAAAGAGATAAACTCCATATCTTATGGGAAAGATACCTCTATAAGAGTTTTCATGTCAAACCCATTGACAATGGTGTCTATGTACAACAAATGGGTCAAGCTAAGCATCCCTTTTAGATCTATCTCCATAGACCTAAATCCTTAAGAAGCTTCTTCCAGAATAATTATGGAGGATTCATTTTATAGTTAAGCTCCATGGATGACAACATACCTACATCATTAATAATGAGTAGTATGGCATCAATATAAAATGTCTAGAATACAATAGCACTCCCACTAGCATTTTTATGCACACAAGGTTCTTCTTCATTCCAAATGAAGTCATAAGATTCAATCTTATCAAATCTTATATTCCAAGGTTGAGAATGTTGTTTTAGTCCATGAATGGACATTACCAACGTGTACACATTCTTTGGATGTTTTGGGACTCACATCCCTCAAGTTGTTTCATATACAACAGAGGTTGTATCATATACACCTCCCCTTAAATTTCACCATTGGAGAAATATTATCTTAACATCCTAATTGACATATCTCATAGTCATAATGTGTACTAATAAAATCTAAATGGATTGAATTATGGCAATGGTTAAAAGATATCATCATAGTCAACTCCTTAACTTAGATGATGCCTTTTCAATCATCCATGCCTTGAAGGTCTCACCTTCAAATTCACTCCTATCCATCTTTTTTTTTCATTTACGCCAAATGGGTACTTTACCCTCAGGTGGATCTACCAAGTTCCGAACTTGGCTAAAATAGATGGATATTATTTTATATTTTATTGTCTCTTCCTATTTTAGAATCAATATCTCATAATGCCTTTCAAAGGTCTTTGGATCAACATCCTTACTTTATTGTGCTTATCTTCTTACATCAAAGATATGTCTCACATATCTACAAAGTTGAATTAGCACAATTAAAGACCTATGATGCGTGCTATTATTAATCAGTACCATAATAGAAGTGTTTTTGGGTTGTAGGTCTGGAACACCTTCCAGAAATTCCTTGCTCCCACTATTTTCCTCAGAGAGGAACTCTTCCTCTAGAAATACAGTAAATTGTGAAACACATACCCTTTATCTCATAAAGTGATATATTTAAATATCTTTAAGTTTCCTTAGGATATTCCACAAGTCTACACTTCTATCTTATATTCTAATTATTATGGGTTACACATCTTCATCTTGGCCGGACATTCCGAAATCTTAACTAGCTTAAGATCAAGAGATAACCCCTTTTCCGTATCATATATGAAATAATTAGAATAAATTAGAAGGTACCAACACAAAGTGGTTATATTGAGTGCTTAGCCCTAAATATACAAGGAATATTTTTCAAAAGTTATCATTACTTGTGTCATGTCACACATGACACAATCACCCTTGTTTCTACTACAAGTAAGCTAAGGGTTATAGGGAGATGTCCATTAAGATAAAGTTGTAATATCCTTAAAATGATGTATGAATCCAATACTTGAGTATTTCACTTCTTGATTTAATCAAAAAGCTTTAATACTCTTTCCATTTATTCTTTACTTCATTTATAACTTAGACAATTTATCAAAGCCACATATTTGCACTTCACAAGCACACATATCTATGCTTAGAGAAATTATCTATTAAAGATGAAATAAGAATGTTCATCTTTAGCCTTAATAGACATAGACCAACACACATCCAAATGTACAAGTTCTAATAACTCCTTGGTCCACCCTCCATTTCTAGTAAATGGAGAGAGAGTTATTTTCAATGAGATAAGACTCATATTTGGTTAATGAATCAAAATCATTTTCCTTCATGTTTTCATCTATATGGAACTCCTTAAGTCTTTTCTCATTGATATGACCATGTCTATATTAAGCTAAAGAAATAGATTGATCTATATCAACCTATTTCCTCCTAAGAAGAGCATTCACACATACCATGAGAGCTTTCATATCTCATATGAGTAAATTATTTACTAAGCTCCCACTAGCAAACATTTTGCCATTCATAATCTTAGAACAATTATCATTTCCATAACTCAAAATAAATCAATATTTATTCAAGTAGGAAATATTGATATTGTTCATATAGAAGGATAAAACCAACTATCTTCATCACAAAAACACCCCGAAAGGCTATTAAAGATTTGTACCTCCCACTATCAATGATACAACTCTTGCACCATTTGTATATGTAGGTTAATATTTATACGTCAAGCCTTCATTTACTTGTCATTATCTACAACCTTTGTAGATATAAGATGCATATTTAGTAGCTCATACCAATAAATGCATATATAACATCTTATAGAAGATATGTATATCTAATATCTCATACAAGATACACATATCTGGTATCTAATACCATAAGACATATATTTAGTATCTTATAATATAATATACACAAATAGTATCTTATACTTGATATGTATTTGTGTATGACAAGTAAGTCAATGACTGAGATGCCAGAAGCTTCTCAAGCTCCTCCTTTGCAATATATATATATATATATATATATATATATATATATATTCAATATACTTTCAACCAATCATCATCATGATAGTAGAAGAGCAATCCTATGTCTTATTTGGGCTTAATATCCTCGACCAACTTCTTGACTTTTATCTATGCCTTCATTTTCTTATCTAATGATCTCACTTCTTTTCATTGGTCTTACCAACAAGAAGTATTGAAGATGTATTGTTATTTTAATCTTGCCTTAAATTTGCTCATCATTATGATCCATGATAAATCTCATATCTATCTGTCCATGTTGCCTCTAAACTTCATATAGAGACTAACATTTAGTGTAAGGCAAAGAATACATCTTTCTGATGAGATGAAGATCTCATCTTCTCTTACTACCTTAGATGACTAGTAGGCACCCACTTCCCAAGTAGGTTAGTTACATGGTCAACCATGAGAACACTTCTCATGATTCTAAACCAGTCAAGGAAGTTAATGTTAATGAGCCTAATGACTTCAAGTATGCAAGATAATTGGTGGTTAATAATCTAATTCTATAACGGAGATATAATTCTATTTAGAAAATATTGCAGATATTCAATGTAAATTAAGATATGGTCTTTTTATCCTAATTTATGCTCCCACTAATTTTGACGAATTTGCATAACCCTCATTATGCAAAGACGGGATAACACGATGATATCTTAGTGGGGACTAAGATCCTATTAACCTTATGGTGATGACCTTGTGGAAAACACAACATGTCATCCCATACTTAATAGGTAGGCAACTTTTGACAGTTGCAACTCTTGCAACTCTTAGTCATTTAGCCTCTAGAGTCATGACCTTGTGGGAAACACAACAAGTCATATACTCTAGTTAGGTCAAATCCGCTTGTTAAGTTATGGGTATGGATTCTCAACACAGCCCTTGTGGGAAACACAAAAAGGCCATGCCAATGGTCCACCCCAAGGTTCAGCTTTAAGCCTTGGCCACGATCACCAATCCCTTGCTGAGTGAGCCTTGTGGGAAACACAACAAACTCACATAATCTAAGATTGGCTCATCGAGACCATAACAACGGAAGGCTACATGGGTCATTCTTAATGTCCCACGCTTATTAACCTAATTTAAAAGAGGAGGGGTTTTTATTTTAGTCTTATCAGAGTATGTTCTACATATATATATGAATACCTTTGAATACCATATATCTAAGGTATCTAGCACGCACACAAACATATCCAATATGCAAAATTTAAATAGATGATCATGGACTTTAATCACATTAATGCATGACCGGAGCCAGATTGGTATGCATTAAAGGATTCAGCATCCTATGCTGGTATTGACAAGCCATTATGCCTTGAAGAACCCTTCTCCTTGCATCTTGCTCTCTCCTCCACCTCGATCGGTCTTCTTGTCATTACAAGAGCATTAAGGGTACGCAGACCCATAAATGTACATTAATCAAATAAGAAACCTTGATCTTAATCAAGGGGTGTACATTTTTAGAGGGAGGTAGAATATACAATCAGAATTGATAAGAGAGAAGATTAGGCACACAGGCCCTTAATTACATGCCAACTTCAAACAAGCATCATCACATGACATACATTAAGTCCATGATCATCCAAGCATTCACACATACATACCATCACATGAACATAGTGCGAATACGTGGTAACAATATGATATAACTATTATATCATAAAACTATACATCATAATTTTTCAATTCTCAATTTCATGCTTGTCGAATTATTCATGAAGTAAATAACATGAAATAACATATAAACAATTTATATGACATAAACAAGCATCTCCAAACAATTTAAACAATATGTATTCTCAAAACTATACAAAGTGCCAAATCAATGTCTTAATCATCATTCTGAAAAATCATATTTTACAGAATTAATTTATACATTAATTTCTCAAGTTAAGTAATTAAAATAATTTTAAAAATTTAACAATGAATGAATCTATGACAATGGAGCTCAAAATCACATAAAAGATCATCAAACACTTTGATAATCTATTATATAATATTTCATAATTTTTCAAAAATTTTATAGAATTTTCCTGGCATTTTTCGGATTTTCTTTTGATTTAAAACAATTTTAAATCAATTAAAATCGGCTTCGGCACATTGCGCCGCCCATCATCCGCGCCGACTGTGCCGCCCGTGTGCCGCAGGCACCGGCGCACGGCGCCGTCCCGCACGCTGCATGCGCCTGCGACCGATGCAGGCCCACGCCCGTTCAAAAAAACAATTTAAATGGCGAGCGCGCTGCGCGCGCTAACGGCGCGCAGCAACCACGGTCAAACTGCGTAAGCATGGTCAAACCGCATTGACAAGCGCCGGATCCGACTATCGGGTTCGGACTATCCCGTCTTCTCCACTCGATATGGCGTGAACAGTAACTGCGGAAGGGTGCTCTAAGACCTTCTATAATCCGGACATTCCAGCATCCAAAAAATCTCCAAAAATAGTAGATCGATTCTAAATCGAACAAGGAATCCAAAGATACCATTATCTTTCCGTGAAAAATCCCCAATCAACAGGAAAATAGGAAAGAAGCGCCGCCGGCCTTAAAGTTTCTCCTCGTCGGAAAAACTCTGAATCAACCTCCGATGGCACTGTTCGAAGCCAAAGAATGATGAGAAACTCTTGGTAATCACATTACCTACCTTATAAACCATTTACTAGGCATCAAATGTCTCTATGGAAGAAGATCTCAGGAAATCCCCAAATCGAACCGGTGATTTCCGTAAAACGAAAACACCATCTTTCAGACCCTCTACTGGACTCTCTGGTGGTCCAAAATTCGAACGGTTTGCGGCGCTGAAAATATCTTTGTCACGAGATTCATTCAGTAGCAACCAACCTCCAACCCATATCCCATACGGCTTATGGTTATTGCGTCAAGATGGGTGTTTGTACAGATTCGGAAAAACATGAAATATATGAAACGACGTCGAAACAACATCGGAATCGAACGAGACTTCAACCTGACTCTGATACCACTGTTAGGAATCAGTCCAATCAGATTGGCACAGCAGAAAAATTTGATTCCATGTATATCATTGTCTTGGTCTCGATCGAAACCGAACGACGTCGATAAAACCGGTATTCGAAACGATTTCGAACACGTACCTTTGCGGGATTCAAATAATCCCTAAATAACGAAGAAGATCGAGCATTCTTACGCTCATTCAGCTACTCAAGTGTGCAGCCTCTAGTCGTATCCACACGAGCCGCCACCATAGTCGGGTTCTCCTTCGAGTCGGACCTTCCGGCTCGCCCCGGATGAAGTCCCATCGACTCTCGACGGCCTCCAGCATAGGAAAACGTGAAGGAGAGAGGTAGGGACGAATTTTTCAGCCCTTGGCTTGTGGGGCTCATGCTCAATTTGCAATTATATAGAGAATTTGGAGTTTTTTCACAAAAACCCCTGCTTTCTCTATATTTACACCCTTGCCCCCAAACTTATGGATTAGCCCTTATGTGTGTGACCTACTAGGCCCAATAGCTCATTTGGTTGAGGCCTAATTAAAAAATCAACTTCTTTTAAATTAAATCTATTATCTCATAATAGATTTAACAGCCTACCGATCATAAAGGGTACAAGCCACATCCTATGATCCCAAACGGCTTCGGGGATGAACTCCTCTCCAAAGAGTCTTTCCATCATCGGTTATCACACGGATATAAAACTTCATCCATCCAATGTCCCGGTCAGATAGGAGTACGGCATTGACTGTCAACTCCTAAATATACCGACACTATAGAATCTTGTACTCGTAATCGGATCAATTGGAAAACTCTTTACCAATTATCCTATCTACCTTGGCCAAGGATTTATAGTACTATCCATAGGACATTCTCTTTCTCCTACCGAGAGTGGACGATCCCCTATTGTCCGCTCAATTGCCTCCACCGGGTTTCTTATATACCCAATCCATTAACTATACAGGACCACAATACTAAGTGATCCATAAGTCAATAGTCAAAGTACATGGTACGCCCGGCAAGACATCTTTGGTGACTCAGGTCAAAGATTCAACCGTGCAACCGTGATGATAGAATACCCTGATCGACAGTTCGGTAAGATACCATTATCTCTTAAGAAGTCTATAAAGAAGTCACTTTAGAGTGGTCAACTCTACACCACATAGGTAAGAATCCTATCTTGTAGTTTATCATGTCAAACCCTTTGAATATGGTGACTACGTACATTAACTGGGCATTGCTTTTAGATCTATATCTATCGATCTTAAATCTCATATTATCTTTGGAGGATTAGTTTGATAGCTAGGCTCACTTATGATAACATACCTACTTCATTCTTAATGAGTAGTATGCCATCTATATAAAATGTCAAAAAAATAACAACACTCCCACTTATCTTCTTGAACACACAAGGCTTCTCTTCGTTCTTAACAAAGTCATTAGATTTAATCTCATTAAATCTTATCTACGATCTATGGGAAATTTTATTTCAGTCTATAAATGGATCTAATACACACTCTATTTGGATGTTATTGGGACTTGATTCCCTATGGTTGTATCATATACACTTGTTCCTCAAAATACCTTATAAGAACATTATCTTAACATCCAATTGGCATATATTATAGTCATAGTTTGTTACAATCAAAATCCAAATGGATTAATCTATGAAATAGGTAAAAGATCTCATCATAGCCAACCATTTGACTTAGATGATATCCTTTTTCAACTATTCTCACCTTGAAGCTCTCTACCTTCTAATCCGTTCCAATCTATTCTTTAGTGATCTATTTATTCCTTATGAATACTATACCCTTATGTGGATCTATCAGGTTTTAAACTTGATTAGAATAGATAGAGTTTATATCAGATTTTATTGTCTCTTCCCATTTATTAATCAATATCTTATGTTGGTTCTATATAGATCTTAGGATCAATATCCCTTTTATCTTATGCCTTATTTATTCTATCAAAGATATGTCCCACATATCTCTTAGGTTGAAAGCACATAAGAATAGACTTATAAATTGCCAATGTGTATTTATTAACTAGTACCTTAATATAAGCGACCTTGGGTTGTGGGACTAGAACATCTTCCATATATACCTTGCTCCCACTATCTGTAGACACGCAATTTTGGCCTAGTTGAAGAGCTTAAATTCTTGTTTTCATAAATATTATTTGAGTAACTTTTCAAGAGAACCGAGTTTTCCGGAAAAATCAAGTTTTTCGGCGCATTTCGAAGAAGATCGATAGGCGTTGACCAGGGTCAAAGCACCCTATATACAGGGAACCTGGCGCCCTATATGTAGGGCACCTGGCGCCCTACTTATAGGGCACCAGGCGCCCTATAAATAGGGCACAAGGCGCCCTGTATATAGGGCACCTGGCGCCCTATAAACAGGGCGCCTGGCACCAAATCAAATCGACTTGATCGGACGATTTGACCCCTCGCAGTGACTCGTCTAATCGATTTGACATATCTCATGATGCTGGCGCCCCATATATAGGGGGCTATGCCGCGTGGCACTGCTTTTCGAAAATGGCCAAAGTACCCTCTTTTGGGCTATAAATAGACTCCCATTTGGAGCTGGGAGAAGGTTCCAACTTTGTGCCACCCTAGAGCTCATCCAACATCACGTTTCTAAGCCATCTACACCTCCCATAAGCCTTCAAACCGATCCAAAACCCTCTCCCAAAAACCCCAAAAACCTGCAGTTTCCTTCTTCAGAAATATGATTTTTCTCCGACTTTGAGGGCCTCTACACTCCATTTCCCTTACATCTAGTGCCAAGACACTCTTCCATTAGCTTCACTTGGGTATTGGCTGCTTGAAGAAGTCCTTTTTCCGTCTTGGAGGTCTTCCTACACTCCGGGGCGACGCCGCGAAGAAGGAAAGAAAATATGATGAAGTCAGTCCCTGGTGCCCCATAAATAGGGCGCTTTGACTTTGGTCAACGCGCCCCATCAAGGGGACACCTGCAGCAGGCGCCCCATATATGGGGCACTAGCAGGGGCAGACCCCGTTTTGCATTTTTTTGAGTTTATTTACCTTTCCGGTCGATCCTTTACTCCCTCCTTTCATTTTAACTCTCATTAACATGTCATTTAGCATATATTGAGCCACTCATTTGCATTTTCATGCATATCTAAACCTTCTAAATAGGGGTTGGGATTTAGTCCCAATCCGGTTAGTCTCTTTCCTTTTGCATGTTTGAATTCAAATTTGAGCACGATACTATGCTTTCATTAGAACTAATGAACCTTTCACTTGTTTCTATGTTTTCTTATGGACATTTTTAGGTAAATCCGATTGAGGAGGAGCTCCAACCGGATCAAAGACGAAGGACTCACTAAGCTCTCTTCTTTCGGCCGGCCGAGAGAGGAGAAGTCGGAACCCAACAATCTCCCCACTTCCAAAGGTACAACGGTCATTTCTCTATTTCATTTCATTTCATTCTACCATATTTTGGAGCCTTTGGCTCCTGGCGACCACACCCACTAACACCTCATCCACCAAGTCCTCAAAGCAAGCGTAAGGGTCGGAAGAGGGAGATCTACGGATATCCTCGTTTCGGGTGCTTACACCTTTTGGCAACCACGGTGGGACCGACTTTGCTTTAGTGAGATCCTATTTTCTTTCCTAAGAATGTCCATTTGAAAAGCATGTTTACTTTCATTTCCATGTGAGTCATTTCCATTTCCTTACATTGTTGCTTGTTTACGTTGCTTACTACTTTCTTTGAAGTATCATCTACTTTTCTTCAAGTTTACTTGCCCTCCCTTTATCTTTTTAAAAGCATGGCAATCTGATTTTTAGCTTTGTTTATCATCTTATTTCAATTTAGTATCTTGAAGCTCATCCTATTTCATGCCTTGACAAATATGCTTGCCTATTTCCTTCCATGTCTAATTCTGTTCTAGTAAATTTGCTAAGCATTTCTAGTCAAGGTTAAGTGCTCCTTTCCATTTTAATTTTTATTTTATATTATCTTATTGTCTTGTTTACTTGCTTCTTACAACATCTCATTAATCATTGTATGCTTTTATTTTATTCTTGCTTGCTCTTTATTCTTTGACATTTCACTCGCATTTACTTTGCATTGGGGTTTCGGCTCCTTAGGTCATCCGAGAAGGGAGGCTCTCTACTCCCAATGCCCCACACACCCAAACACCCCTCTTGGTGGTTGCCAACTCCTCCTCCGGGGATTCCCTCTCGGAAGGACCGGGTAGCTTCCATCAAGACCTCCGTAAGTCCCCAGACGTGAAGGATTCCCTCTTCACTGATCGGGCTGGTTGTACCATTTTATCCCAAAACCCAGAGTACCTATTACCTATCGTTGTGAGAAGAGTGACAACCATAGATTGCTCGGCGTTGTGAGAGCATAGGGTCCTACCCATTTATTTGAGTGGACAATATTTCTCTTAACAAGCCATTAATTTGAGGTTGAAACAAAAAAATTTTGCGTTAATCATTCCAAGTCTTTGCTATTACTTGTTTGCAAACAAAAACTTAAAATTAAACAAAGTCCCAAAATCACCTAAAAAGAACCAAAACAAAAAAAAATTGCTTGAGGTTAATTTTGCTTGACAACTTGCTTGTCCGACAAAATAAAATCAAAACAAAAAGGCGTAAAAAATCAAAACTAAAAAAAAATCCTTAAGCTTTTATTTGTCAACATTCTTTTTCTATTGTGTTTATGAATTTAAGGTCAGGTCGAGTTATCGGAATGGTGGATCAAAGATACAAGCAACTACAGTTGGAGTATGACCAATCTTATTTCTACCCTGATGCAATATGTGCCGTCATTGAACCCGAAGTTCTCCCCGAACCTAGTCAAATTTCTCCTCGACCCAATCCAATTTCACTTTGGGAGGCATTTTCTCATGCTGACCCTACCCAAATTCAGGCTATCAAAGCCATCCTCAAGGGCAAGTCGCCCGCCGACCACATTCCTCCCGAAGGTGGTCTTCACATCTCTACCCCTCGGTCGGTAGCACATCAACCCAATGTTCCCACTCATGGCCATTCTTATACCGGGCTCGTAGCCCCAATTTCTCCTCATCCGGTGGCTAATCTAGATCATCCCAATCTGAATGTCGTTGCTCCTTCTAGGCCATTAGTTCATTCCTCTAATCATCTCAACCCTACTCACCCTTTGGTGCATCCCCCAATGTACCTTTCTTATCCGGCCACTTCGGTCCATCAAATCCCAATTCCGGTGCACCAAGCACCCACTTCTCCTCCTCCTCTTAGGGAACCTTCTGTCGATCAGGCCATGATTAGCAAGATCAATCGCATGGATGAGCAGTATAGAGAGCTTAGACGTTTGATCGACACAAAGGCAGCCCCTGAAATTTCTCTTCCTTCCCTCCCTACTTTTCATCTACCTCCCTCTGAGATGCCGGTATACCGTCGCTACAATGGAACCGGTAATCCATTCATTCACATCAAGGACTTTCTTTATGAGTCGGTAATGTGGCAAAATGATCCAAGGGCCCTTGCTTTTCTTTTCAGAAGATCATTAGAGGGATCAACTTTAGAGTGGTTCTACTCGCTTGACTCTTTGGAGGCGAGTAACTTTGAAATTGTCAAAGCTAAATTTTTGCAGAGATATCAAGACAGGGTCGGACCAACATATTCCATCACTGACCTCATGGCCGAAAGAATGAGAAATGATGAAGATTTTACCAGATATGCTGATAGGTGGAGGTCCATGGCAGAAAAGCTTACTGATTCCATTTCAGAACCAGAGCAAGTGAAGATGATCATCACTAATGCCACTCCGGCCTTAAAGAATATGCTGGCTTTGCATCACCCCACCTCCATGAGTGAACTTTATGAGAGGGCACGGTACATTCAGACACAGCTTAGGGACTCACCTATCATGAACTTGTTTGATCCTAGACCCCGAGCTGTCAAGAAAACCACTTTTACCACAACCAGTCCAGTGACTGAGGGCGTAGTGACAAACGAGAACCTCAATGCCGTAGGGAACCCATCTATAAATTATCAACACCAGTTCAGGAACCCTCAACAAAATCAACCATTTAGAAACCCTCGTCAACCTCAACATCAACCTCAGTTCCAGCCTCGTCAACAACAAGCCCCAATTCCTCAGCGATCGCAAGCCCCAGTTCCCCAACCACCACGGCAACAACTGGCCAACTACAACCAAGCACCCCCTCCCATGGCCTATGAACCCCGAAAGGTTGGACCCAAGAGGAACCATTACCCGCCTTTGCTGTACTCTCTCGTGGACATCTTTAATGCACTCATGGCGGCAGGGCAAATTGCATTGCCAAGGGAGAAGTCGGAGTGGCCTCAAAATGCCAACACAGAGCGATACTGCTTATTCCATAGATATCCTAGGCACACCGTGGAAAATTGTTTTCAGTTCAAAGACTACATCCACGATCTTAATGAGCAAGGCAGTATTGACTGGGACCAGATGGGGGAATACATCAGAACAGTGAAAAATCAACCTCAACGGTAGCACGTACCAGCTCAGCAGCAGCAACAACAATAGAACCCCGGCCTGGGGATTATCCAAAACCCTCTACCTCCACATGCACCCGCACCGGGGAATCAACACGTTAATCCCATCTTGATCTCTTCCGAGGAGTATCATCATCGGGGCCAGAATTGGCAAGTTGAGGGAGCCACCTCCGCCATGCATGTCAACCAAACCGTCCATTCTATACCCCAAGCTACATCAGCCAACCCCATTACTCTCAATCGGACACCCATCATCCGAGCACCATCACGACCCATCATAACACCACCATCCACACAACTCCAATCGGGATGGACCCTAATCCGCCCGGTTAATCCACCACAAACATCACCACCACTAGGACCCATCATCATCCCGCCCCGAGCAACTGTACCTTCACGACCTACCTACCCTACTATGCCTCAAACCACCATCATTACACCCATCGCAAGAGCTCCCATCATTCGACCTAACCCACCACCCGCCACTACCACCTCAACCATAGCTCCTCAACTTGCCACAATACTCAGAAGTGGGCGCATGTTCCAAAGGGTCTTTTCCCAGGCCGTTCAGTCAGGGTTGGTACCAGAAACAGAAGAAGAACACATCGAAGAACCGTTGCCTGGGACATCCTATGACTTATTGAAGCATCTTGATAAAACCCCGGCACGAATCTCTATCTTAGAGTTGATCAAAAGATCCAAAGTCCATCAAGAGGTTCTCCAACAATACTTACAGCGGGTGATGGTGAATGAGAGCCTCCCCCTAGAAAAAATCTCATCAGTTACGGTCCCGAGAAGTGAGTACCCGGCCCTCACATTCACAAAGGAAGAGTTAGCCGACCCATAAATAAGGAAATGTGCCTTGTGCATCACAGTCCACATCAATGGTGTAGGCATTAAGTCATGTTTAGTCGATACTGGAGCATCCATTAATGTTCCGCCACCAGAAACATTACATCTTTGTGGATTCTCCGAGGAAGACATCCGGCCATCTCAAATAACAGTGACTGCATATGACAATTCGAAAAAGCCTGTTGATGGCATGATTACATTAAATGTGAAGCTTGGACCTCAAACAGTCACTGTTGACTTCCACATACTTGAGATGGATCCAACCTACAAAGCTATTCTGGGACAGCCCTATTTGGAAGCACTAGAGGCAGTCACCTCCACCAATCACCAGTGTCTTAAATTCCCTCACAAGGGACAAGCGATTAAGGTGACGAGCATGCCCTTAGACCATCCATCTTCTCCACCACCACCCCTTGGGTTGCCAAACGAGCAAATTTTGACAATCTTGGATCTTCTAGAAATGAGTAAGCAGCCCAGGCAAGTGTGGAGAAGGAAAAGAGAGAAAAATGAAACTATTGGTTGGCACATAATGAAGAGTTTGGGATATCGAGAAGACCAAGGACTAGGCAAAGAACTGCAAGGCATAGCTGAGCCAATCAATCTAATGAGGTTACAACCAAAAACGGGGTTGGGTATGATGGAACGACAGCGAATGGTCAGAATCTCAGAAGCAGATACTTTTATGGATGCTTACAAAAGTTTTTCATCAAGAAAGAAACCATTCAAATGACTAAGAACAAGGAAGAACAAAAGATGGAGCAAGAGAAGAGAAGAAGAACCAACAACCCTGAAGATGACTTGTATCCAGAAATATCTCTTTTGTTTTCCACCGATGAAGAAGGGTCAAGCAATGAACCACTCCAGGCTGAACCACCTGTTGACCCACTTGAGGGTCATATTGCCAAACCGACTCGATAAAAAGTCCAACCAACTCCACGAGGGCCTTCCCTCATTACGTCATCTTTTGGGGCCGACGCCCCAACGCACTGTGATCAGCTCCCCGGGCTTCTTGGCCCGATCCCTATTTCTAGGCCCTCAGGCCCAACTTATGGGTCCGCGTACCCACTTGTTGCTCTTGGGCCATCGAGCCCCTCTACTAAATCCGGGCCTTTGTGCCCATTTTCTCCAATTCTCGGGCCCTCGAGCCCATCTCCTAAACCTGGGCCCTTGCGCCCACATCCTCCTCTTATTGGGTCCATAAACCTACGTTCTTCTATGATCATCCGGCCTATTGACCCATCACCTCTTTCTGTCAACATTGGGCCCGAAAGCCCCCTCTATCAAACATTGCTCGAAGTCTTCCCCTCTTTATCAATATCTCCGCCTACTTTGGCTCCCGTAGTTGATCTCAACCCAAATAGGGCACCTGAAGCCCAATCTGCCTTTATGTTTAGCACTCCTCAAAAAACAACGTCCTCCTCAAAACTCAAATTTTGATCGAGGAAACATCTCAACTTGCCTCGGAAGGGCATTCGACTCAAGGAGCCACCAGATCCTTGATTGACCTCCTTTTCCCTCCATTCTCTCCAATAAAATTCTTCCTTCCCTTATTTAGGTTTAGTTTCCAATAAAAATAGGACAAAAATCAGAGGTAGGAGAGTTCCAGAAAGATACCTGCATTGGTTAGCTCAGAAAAGCTTAGAATGTGCCAAGCTACCGGAGTATCTAGAAAATGCGATCCAGTTAGTTGAAATCCGATATGAGAAGAAAGATAACATTGATCAAACTTTGGGGATTTCTTCCTCTCTCAGTTCAACATCACCTACATCCAACAGAAAGCGATCAAGGGCTATGCGATTGTTAAACACCTTACCCATCATCCTATCCCAATCTTTGACCCTATCCAATCGGAATTCCCCGATGAAGAATTGATGTCCATTCGATCTTCCAATTTATGGACTTTATATTTTGATGGGGCATTAAACTCCCAGGGTAGAGGGATAGGGATTGTTCTTCTATCACCCGAAGGTGTCACCATTCCACAGGCTTTTCAGCTCTATTTTCCAGCAACAAACAATATAGCTGAGTATGAAGCCTTGCTGGCCGGACTGGAGGCCGCTCACTTCTATGGTGTCACTAAGCTAAGGGTAATCGGTGATAGTCAGTTGATTCTCCGCCAAGTACTGGTCAAATACCGCACATCTCATCCCGGGCTCAGACCATACCAAGAACTCACCACCTGTTACATCAAGCTATTCTCCAAACTCGAATTCATTCACGTTCCTCGTGCTCAAAATATTCTTGCCGATGCTCTCGCCTCTCTGGCATCTTCACTATCTGTCCCGTTAGGCAGGCAACTTAGGACGATCTATGTCCGCCGACGTACCATTCCGGCAGTGGAGGATGCACGATTCTTGAGGGTTAAAGAAAAATTTGAAAGGAAAGAGTACATTGAGCAAAAGGAGGAAGTATCTCTGATTGAGTTGGAGGAATTAGAAGAGGGTGAGAAACCATGGTATCATGAGATTGCGAATCATCGTCGGGATCGACATATCCACCGGGATCAACTGTCGAAGAGAAAAGAGCCATAAGAAGGGTCTCCCAGAGATACACCATCTTAGGTGGAGTACTTTACAAAAGGAGCTTGGCTGGTGTTCTATTAAGGTGCGTAGATGAAGAAGATGCTGAATTGGTGCTTAAAGAAGCACACTTTGGAGTATGTGGAGGCCATGTAAATGCTCAAGCCCTCGCCAAGAAGATCATCAGGCAAGGGTATTATTGGCCTACTCTAGAAGAAGATGGCTCGATCTTTGTCCAGCACTGTCATCAATGTCAACTTCACGCCGATAAGATTCACTCTCCCGCATCTTCCCTTTACCCGATTCATGCCCCATGGCTTTTCGCTATGTGGGCCTTTGATGTTATCGGACCCCTCGGTGACCCAAACTCCACAAATAAAACCAAATCCTTCATCCTAACTGCAACGGAGTACTTCACCAAGTCGGCAGAAGCAGAAGCATGCGTGGAAATCAAGGCATCAACAGTCTGCACCTTCATCAAACGCAATATCATTGCCAGGTTCGGGATCCCTGGCGACATCATCACCGACAATGGACCGCAATTCATCTCCCAGGAGCTGCATGACCTTTGCAACAGGTATTGCATCATATTGCATCATTCATCTTCATATTATCCTCAAGGCAATGGTCAAGCAGAAGCCACCAATAAAACCCTAATAAAAATTATTAAGAAGACTTGTAAGTCTAGCAAGTTCACAGACTGGCCAGATAAGTTAGTTGATGCTCTATGGGCCTACCGCACCTCTATTCGAACCCCAACGGGTCAGACCCCCTATGCCTTGGCATTTGGGATGGAGGCGGTAGTCCCATATGAAGTAATCATTCCTTCCCTCCGAGTCCAGATCGATCGAGATATCCCGATGGATGAACGCCGAGATTCTCTTCTCGCGCAACTCGAACTCTTGGACGAAAGGAGACTGGCCGCTGTCGAACATGCTAGATCTTATCAGAATAGACTTAAAAGATTTTATCAGAAGAGGGTGGTGGAGAGAAAATTTGAAATCAGTGAAGTTGTGCTTAAAAGAATATTCGTTAAGCCGGACGGTCCCCACTCCAAACTTCAACCTAATTGGGAGGGTCCGTATGTGATTTCGACTGTTTATCCCGGTAATTCATACAAGCTGACTAATGCAGAAGGAGAAGAACTAGCTCATCCCTGGAATGGTATATACCTCAAAAAATATTTCCCTTAAAACAAAAATCACAAAAATCACAAAAATCTATAAAATCCAAAAGGTGTGAAGAATAATGATGACATCTAACGCTTGCTTGCTCGATGCACCAACTTGTCACTTAGGGAAATAAGGATAGGCATCATTCTGCACACACTACACGTCTAGTTTTGAAATCCGATGATTGGAAGTCAGAGAGAAAGCTAGGCAACGCTTGGCAAAATAAGGTCAACCCAATCCCATTCTCTTCACGTTTCGGTCCAGAATAGATGGAAGGGGTTAGAATGAGGAGTATCGAAAGTGCCCATTGCCTTAGTTGGAAAATGCCTCTGAAGGTTTGACTTCTTAAAAAGAAGAAAAGGTGCCAAAAGATGGGCAATGACCCCTCAGGTCGGCAAAAGAATAGACCTGTCTGAATGCGTGCCAACAAAAGCCCAAAAGAAAAAGGCTCCAAAAGATGGGCAATGAACCCCTCAGGTCAAAATCAAGCAAAAAGAAAAGACTTGTCCGAATGAGGGCTATCAAAAGAAAAAGGGCTAGAAGGAAGGACCCGAGGATGTCAAATCCCAAACAGGCAACGCGGGCACCAATAGAGAAACAAGTTCGACACCCCTGAATTCTATTAAGGACCTACCATCAATCCTCTTCCCTCTTTAACCTTGCGAGTAGGGTTGACCGATTGGATCCAAGAAAAGCCATAGCCTATCGAAGGCGGAAGGTCAGAAGCTTCCGAACAAGGCACTTTCTCACACATGATGCCTACTCTTAACCCTTAGGTGACATGAGGGACACCTACAACAAGCAAGGCAAAGGATGAGATAATCGTGTCCCTCACACCAAACAAAAAATCAAATACTTCAAAAAGTACCAAACAAATCTATAAAGTCAAAAATCCTAAAAAGAGAATATTCAAAACACCAAAAAATCGTAAAAGTTCCAAAACACCAAAAACATCAAAAAAATCATCAAAAACCAAACAAATCAAAAAATCCCAAAACACCTAAAAGTTTGCTTCCTAAATTGACTAGTTGCCTTTGCATTCATATTTAATTTCAGTCTTGCATGTTTCCTTTTGTGCATACTTATATTTTTCCGTTATTTTACCTTGATTAGGCCTATGTCCTTTGACAAAAGATCAAGGCAACTTTGCCCTCTCCTTGCAAGGGACTAAGCCAAAATAAAGTTCTAATATCTTCTCTCAAGTGGATGCAGGAATAGGAGAAGGCATGCCAGCTTCATATCCCCAGAAACTTAAAGGAAGCAAAAACAACAAAAAAATCAAAAATTGAAAAACTAAAAGTGGACTACCCCAACCCCTATTAGGACTTACATTTAGTATTGCATCTATCAAAATAAATAATATTTAAGATGTTGAAGACCTCAAGTCTAGAGGGGGGCTGAGCCTGAGAACCCCTTCAACAAAATCAGTGAGGGCTCAGTCATTCCCTAGCCTTGCGGATAGGCCAAAGTTGAATATGCGGGGACGACGGTTTCTTTGCGGATGTCCTGACCCGTTATGTTCAACCTATATCTTCAACTATTTTCTTATACTTATTTGTATTTCTTTAAACCCAGCATGCATCATTTCATATCATGCATCATCCCACCACAACCATTTCCTGCTTCATAATCCTGCCATAACCTCCTTCCAGTCACATCATGAACATTTTAAAAATGGTTTTTTATAGCCCCAGAGAAGGTCTTGATTTTTCAGAGAATCGGTTTCCAACGGGTTTTAACAACGATTTCCTCGAAACAAGAAGTTTTTCCATGTCGAACTGAACCAGTATTGTTGAGTAAAACCTTATGAATTTGAAGAATCCAACCTTGGTTGATTGACTGTCTCCTCTTTACTTTTCGCAATTTATCGCATTTCTGCCGAGTCCAGCACACCATGCAGTTCGGGTCCTGGCCGGTAACAATTCTCCCCCACGTGGGATTTTAGTTATTTACTTTCAGTACTGTTCTTCTCTTTAACCAATCAACCAGAGGGAAGGTTTCGATAAGACAAAGGGTAATCTCGGAGTCCGGTAAAGTTTTATTCCACTCAACTAGGCCAATGTGGGCGTGTCTAAATCTACACCTTGGCATCACATTTTCAGTCCATTACCACTTCATTCCGCTACGCCTCATTACGCTTCGCTACATTCGCCTACGTTTCATTCGTGTCACTCCCCTACAAAGTCAACGCCAAGGCGAGGCAAGCTGTAGACACGCAATTTTGGCCTAGTTGAAGAGCTTAAATTCTTGTTTTCATGACTAATATTTTAGTAACCTTTCAAGAGAACCGAGTTTTTCGGAAAAATCAAGTTTTTCGGCGCATTTCGAAGAAGATCGATAGGCGTTGACCAGGGTCAAAGCGCCCTATATACAGGGCACCTGGCGCCCTGTATATAGGGCACCTGGCGCCCTATATGTAGGGCACCTGGCGCCCTACTTATAGGGCACCAGGCGCCCTGTATATAGGGCACCAGGCGCCCTGTATATAGGGCACCTGGCGCCCTGTATATAGGGCACCAGGCGCCCTATAAACAGGGCGCCTGGCACCAAATCAAATCGACTTGATCGGACGATTTGACCCTTCGCAGTGACTCGTCTAATCGATTTGACATATCTCATGATGCTGGCGCCCCATATATAGGGCGTTATGCCGCGTGGCACTGCTTTTCGAAAATGGCCAAAGTACCCTATTTTGGGCTATAAATAGACCCCCATTTGGAGCTGGGAGGAGGTTCCAACTTCGTGCCACCCTAGAGCTCATACAACATCACATTTCTAAGCCATCTACACCTCCCATAAGCCTTCAAACCGATCCAAAACCCTCTCCCAAAAACCCCAAAAACCTGCAGTTTCCTTCTTCAGAAATATGATTTTTCTCCGACTTTGAGGGCCTCTACACTCCATTTCCCTTACATCTAGTGCCAAGACACTCTTCCATTAGCTTCACTTGGGTATTGGCTGCTTGAAGAAGTCCTTTTTCCGTCTTGGAGGTCTTCCTACACTCCGGGGCGATGCCGCGAAGAAGGGAAGAAAATCTGCTGAAGCCAGTCCCTGGTGCCCTATAAATAGGGCGCTTTGACTTTGGTCAACGCGCCCCATCAAGGGGACACCTACAGCAGGCGCCCCATATATGGGGCACTAGCAGGGGCAGACCCCGTTTTGCATTTATTTGAGTTTATTTACCTTTCCGGTCGATCCTTTACTCCCTCCTTTCATTTTAACTCTCATTAACATGTCATTTAGCATATATTGAGCCACTCATTTGCATTTTCATGCATATCTAAACCTTCTAAATAGGGGTTGGGATTTAGTCCCAATCCGGTTAGTCTCTTTCCTTTTGCATGTTTGAATTCAAATTTGAGCACGATACTATGCTTTCATTAAAACTAATGAACCTTTCACTTGTTTCTATGTTTTCTTATGAACATTTTTAGGTAAATCCGATTGAGGCGGAGCTCCAACCGGATCAAAGACTAAGGACTCACTAAGCTCTCTTCTTTCGGCCGGCCGAGAGAGGAGAAGTCGGAACCCAACAATCTCCCCACTTCCAAAGGTACGACGGTCATTTCTCTATTTCATTTCATTTCATTCTACCATATTTTGGGGCATTTGGCTCCTGGCGACCACATCCACTAACACCTCATCCACCAAGTCCCCAAAGCAAGCGTAGGGGCCGGAAAAGGAGAGATCTACGGATATCCCGTTTCGGGTGCTTACACCTTTTGGCGACCACACCCACTAACACCTCATCCACCAAGTCCCCAAAGCAAGCGTAGGGGCCGAAAGAGGGAGATCTACGGATATCCTCGTTTCGGGTGCTTACACTATCTTTTTTATGGAGGAACTCTTCCTTGAAAAATATAGTGAGTTAAGCAACATATACTCTTATTCATAAGGGTGATATATTTAATATCCATAAGTTTCCTTAGGATATCCCACAAGCCAACACTCATAGTCTTATATCCCAACTTGTTAGGGTTATACTTCTTCACCAAGTCGGACATTCCGAAACCTTAACTTGCTTAAGGTCAAGTTTTAACCCTTTCAATATCCTATATGGAATAATCAGAATAGACTTAAAAGGTACCAATTTAAGATAAAGTTATTATATTGAGTACTTAGCCTAAAGTAGACAGAGAAAATTTTTCAAAGCTTGTCATTGTCCATTTTATGTCCTACATAATATGGCATCTTATTTAGCTACTCAATTAAACTATAATGTGTAAAGAGGTGTCCATTAGATTCTATTATTCTTCAATTATGTGTGAATTATGTACTTAATTATTCTCTTCCTTGATCTCATCAAAGAGTTCTAATACTCTTTCCATTAGTATCTCTACTTCATTCTTAATCTCAGATAAATTGTCAAAGATCTTGGATTTGTACTTCATAAAGTACATATATCCATACCTAGAGATATCATCATTGAACTAATGAAGTAGAAATATTCTCTTTTACCCTTAATAGATATGGGTTAACATACACCTAGATGTATGAGTTCTAGGAACCCATTAGCCCATTCTCTATGTCTATTTTAAGCTAAAGAGTAGGTTGATCTAAATCAACCCATTTTCTCTTAAGAGGGGAATTCACACTTAACATAAGAGCTAACATCTTAAATATGATTAAAACAACATTTATTCAAGCAAAAAATCATATAATATTCTTGTAGAAGGATATAATAGCAATCTTAATTATTAAGGCATCTCCATAAGGCTATTAAAGATTTGTACCTCCCACTAGTAATGATGCAACTTTTGTGCCATTTCATATGTAGGTCAACATCTTCTTTATTAAGCTTTCATTTACTTGTTATCATCTACAACTCCTTGTAAATATAAGATGCATATCCGGTATCTCATACTATTAGATGCATCCATAGTATCTAATATTATGATATACACATATATTATCTAATACTATTAAGTGTATATTTAAGATAAGTAAATGTCAATGACTTAAATGAATGAAGCTTCTCAAGCTGCACCTTTGCATTATGTACAATACACTTTGCACTTCCTCTTCCACTTACCATCATCATGATAGTGTATGAATTCTATCTTATTCTGGCTTTATTATCTTGACCACCTCCTTTTACCTTTAATTATCTTCTTCTATTTCTATCTAATGATTTTACTTCTTTCTATTGGTCTCACCAACAAGAAGTAATTAAGTTGTATTGTTGTTCTAACATGCCCTTAATTAGCTCATCACCATGAGCCATGATGTCTCATATCCATCTTTCCATGTTGTCTCTATAAAATTTTATATCTCATAGAGACTAACATCTAATATAAGGTAAACAATGCATATTGTCTATGAGATAAGATCTTATCTATCTTTTACATCATTAGATAATCTAGGAGACACCTACTCCTCAAGTAGGTTAGTTAATTGGTTAACTATGAGAACAATTCTCTTAGTTCTAAACCGGTCTAAGAAGTGTGAGTCGTTAAGCTATTTAACATCCAATATGTCTTACTAATGGTGGTGCATCATCGTATTCTACAACTGAGATATAATTTTATTAATATACCATTGCAGACATTCATTAAAATTAAGATATGGTTTTTCATCTTAATTTATGCTCCCACTATTTTTTGATGAATTTGCATAACCCTTATTATGCAAAGACAAGATATCACGATGAAATCCTAGTGGGGACTAAGACCCTATTAACTTTATGGTGATGACCTTGTGGTAGCACAACAAATCACCCCATACTTAATAGGTAGGAAACTATTGCCAGTTGCAACTATTGCAACTCTTAGTCATTTAGCTTCTAGAGTTATGACCTTGTGGTAGCACAATAAGCCATATATTCTAGTTAGGTCAAAACCGCTTGTTATGTTATGAGAATGGATTCTTCACACAGTCTTTGTTGTCGCACAACAAGGCCATGAAAATGGTCCACCCCAAAGTTTGGCTCATGCTTTAGCTTTGATCACCAATCCCTTGCTGAATGAGCCTTGCGGTAGCACAACAAACCCTTCCAATCTAAAATTGGCTCATCAAGACCATAACAACGGAAGGCTATGTGACCCATTCTTAATGTCACACGTTTATTGACCTAATTAATACAAGGAGGAATTTATTTTAGTCTCATCAATAATATATGCTAAGTATATATAATACCTTTGGAATATCATATATCTAAGGTATAACCTGTTTCACACATCAACATATCAAATATGCATAAAAAATAAGTGATCATAGACTTAACCGTAAGAATGCACCTAAGGCACCCATATAGGTGCAAATCCTTACTTAAAAAGTTTGAGTTGGCATGCTCCCACTTCAGAAGTGTGCTTCTCCAAGTGGTCATTCTCTCCAACATTCCACAAACCGACTTCTAACAATTACAAGCAGCTTAAGGGTACGCAGACCCACAAATGTACATAACTATATAAGAAACCTTGGTTTTAACCAAGGAGAGTACATTAATAGAGGGAGGTAAAATGTACAACCAGATTGTATAGAGAAAGAGGGGGCACACGCAGGTCCCATTTAATAACACGACCAACACAATTAAAAAGCAATTAAGTCCATGATCACCTCCATACACACACTAAAATGTACAACCAGATTGTATAGAGAAAGAGGAGGCACACGCAGGTCCCATTTAATAACACGACCAACACAATTAAAAAGCAATTAAGTCCATGATCACCTCCATACACACACTAACATTCCTCACATGAACATAGAGCACATACATAATAATTATAAGAGATATATCATATATATCAGCATAAATTTATATTTTTTATTTTGAAATTCTCAGTTTCATGCATGTCAAATTTTCATCAAATAAATAACATGAAAATAACATGAAAACAATATATAAACATTTTATATAAAATAAACATGCATATCCAAACTATTTAAAACATTTATGTATTCCCAATATTGTGCAAAGTCAAGAAATAATTTCCCAATTTCTATTATGTAAAATCTCATTTTACAGAATTAATTAAGACACTAATTAACTAAGCTAAACCTTTAAAATAATTTTAAAGTTTAACCATGAGTAAATCTATATAAATAGGGCATAGCATCATCTAACATGTAATTAAAACTTTGAAACATGTTAAATAATATTATAGAATTTTTTAGAATTTTTTTAGAATTTTTTTAGAATTTTATGGCACTTTTTTTAAAAATTGTCTATGATTTTAAACAATTTAAAATCATTTGAAAATACGATGGGCACATTGTGCCACATGTGACGACGTAATGTGCAACTCCAGCGTGCGCCACTAGTGAATAGACGATGCACCAGATCACTGGCATGCCTGCGCCACCACCGCATGTGCCGCCTGAGTGTTGTTCGAGCACCCGCTACCGCCCCTCTGCACACTATTTATCCGGGGGATAAGTCTCCTCTTAACTCGGACATATCTCCATATCCCGAGCTAAGAAAAATCGAAAAAAATATGTGTTAGAATCTTCATCGAATGTGGATTCCAAAACATTCATCCTCATCTCCAAAAAAATTCTCAAAGAACCATAAAATGAGAAAGAAGAGGTGGCAGTGGTCTGGATTCTGTAGCTGAAATTACCATCTCGCAACTAGGATAACTACTTATCCCAAAAACCAAAAATTCTCAAAAAATACAATATGAAATACTCATCAAATGAAGTTTCAAAATATATACTCTTCCAGAGAATAATTCTGTAATGATGAGAAATCAGGGAGAAACAGGCCGGCACTGCCAAACCCAACAGAACCCTAGTTCCCCAGAAAAATCTCAAATTCTCTTTCTCCTCTGCCGTTCAAAGCTGGATATCATGAGGAAAGGTTAGGTAATCACATTACCCATCTTATAAAATCATTTAAAAGTCTCAATTTCATCCATGGACAGAGATTTCACAAAATCCCCAAATCTGGGTGACGATTTGGGCATGACAAAATTGCCAACTTTTGAGGCTTCTCCCAAACTCTACAAAGATCCAAACTTTAAATGGTTTGTGGTGTTGAAAGCCCTGTATCATGAGACTATACAGAAGCCAACCAATCTCTAATCTGTCTCACATACAGATTATGGTGGCCTTGACAAACAGACAATTGCACATATTCGGGAACACATAAATTACATGAAATAATGTCGATTCAACGTTGGTTTCGACCGAGACTTGAACCTGGATCTGATACCACTATAAAAAAATTGATGCAGTGGAAGTGATGAATCCTCTAGGTTTCTTTATTATCTGTCTCAATTGCAACCGAACAACAAAAACCAAAAACTGATCAAATCAGTTTTGAATATACCTGATAGGAATTCATATAGTCCCATGGAGAGAAAAGAGATGAGCTTCTCAAACTCTTCAAATTGTTTAAATGTTCAGTCTCCAGCAGCATCCACACGAACTTCATTCACAATAGGTTCTCCCTTTGCGCCAGCCTCGAGAACTTTTCCCGAACAGAGCTCCATCGCCCATGGACGCCTTCTAGAGAGAGAAGGTAGGGAGGAGGTTGAGGACGCGGTTTACACCCTTGGTTTGATAGGGTTTGGCTGAAACTATTAGTATTTATATAAAATTTTGAAATTTTTCATAAAAACAAAAAATCTCCATAAATTATGTCTTTGCCCCTGCACTTGTGGATAAGTCCTTATGTGTGTGACCCACTAGGCCCAATAGCCTATTTGGTTGAGGCCTAATTAAAATAGAACAATTCTATTTAATTTAATTAAATCTGTTATCTAATAACAGATTAATCGACTACCGATCATGAAGGGTACAAGCCACATCCCATGATCCCAAATGGCTATGGGGATAAACATTTCTCCATTGAGTCTCTCCATCATTATTTACCGCATGGATATAAACCCTTGTTCATCCAATGTCCCGGTTAGATAGGACGGCCTCAACTGTCAACTCCTTAGTATATCAACTCTATAAAATCATATACTCGAAATTGGATCAATTGGAAAACTCCTTTTCCAATTATCCTATCTACCCTGGCCAGAGATTTGGAGTACTATCTCATAGGACATTCACTCTCACTTACTAAGAGTGGATGATCCCTAGTTATCCACTCAATTATCTTCATCAGGTTTTCCTTGTACCCGATTCATCGCTATACTCGACCATCTAAACGGTGATTTATAAGTCAATGGTCAAAGCACAAGTTTCACCCAACAAGGCATCTTTGGTGACTCAGGTCAAAGGTCCAACCATGCAACCATGATGATAGAAAAGTGTGATTGATAGTTCAGTAAGATATCATTCAGGATTTCTAATTCGGTCAGTTCAATGAACTCATTCAACTAATGAGCACCTGAATATGTATCTCAGTGTCTCCACACTGATGACCAATGAGATCGGTCATCATCATCATATGAGAAGACATCACATAAATTAGTCTATCTAGATCTTTGATGTCCCGTCTCAAGGATCTTATGACTAGAGACATTTAGATTAAATACCTCTAGATAATCAATCTCATTATCTTGATCTTATCATGATTTAATCATCATTGCATTTGATCAAGAACTTGATTATGATATTTGCATCTAATAAGAGCTTGTAATGAAGAATTTGCCTAGTTATTTGAATGAGATATTTCTAGAAATGTTGAATTATATCATATATGATTGGCTTGTAGAGCATACATTTCTATCATTTTTGTCATTCACTTGCATCTTAGCATCATTTTTCATGCACTTAAGCACCTAGTTTCATTCTCATGCATTTTAAATCTACCAAAATAGTGGTTGGATTCTAATCGCAATCCTATTAGTATATTTTCTTTTGCCATTTTATGCATGTTTCTTCTATGGTTGTTACTCACCTCACAGTTCTAATGTTGTTTTCATATTTTTTATTATTTTCTTTTAGACATTTCAGGAGAACCTGGCTAGAGTAAGCTATGAGATGCACTAATCAGATTGAAGAAGAGTAAAATTTCAAGCTCCTTCCTCTTGGATGGCCGAAGAAAAGAAAGTTGGAACCCACAACTTCAAGCACAATGTCCCCGCTAAGGTATATGTGGTCAAACCTTTAAAACATCTCCCTTTCCTCTTTACATTTGAAGCTCATGGCTTCTAGCAACCAAACACATAACACACACACCATGATTCTACACCGATTTCCCTTCTATTTCTCCATTCTTTCTTTCTACTTTTTCTACCTCCTCTTTTACCACAACTTAAACTACTCTTCCAATGCCCAAGTAAGGCCAAGGGTCAATAGCTTGGGGATCAAAGTGAGTGTGAAATTGAAGGTAAAAGAGAACTAAAGAATATAGTGTAGGTATGAAGAAAGAAATCTCTATCCACACCTTTGGCAACAAACATTTTTTCAACTCTTACTTTATTTATTTATTTTTACCCCGTTATTTAAGGAATCATCATACAAAATTTGGTGGAGCAAAATTCCTATGGGTTCATGTAAAACTTGTCTCAATTGAAATCAAATGACAAAAACTAAAAACTGATTAAAACAAGTTCAAATATAGTAGATAGAGATTCATATAATCTCAAGGAGAGAAATAAGAAGACCTTTGAAGTTTTTCAAACTATTCAAATGTTCAGTTTCTAGTGGTATCCACACGAACTTCATCTACAACAAGTTCTCCTTTCACACTGACCTCGAGAACTCTTCTTGAATGGAGCTCCATCGCCCATAGACACCTTCTAGAAAAATAAAGAGGTAGGGAGGAGGCTGAAGAAGTGGTTTTCACCCTTGACTTGATAGGCTTTGGCTGAAGTCATTAGTATTTATGACGAATTTAAAATTTTTTTATAAAAACCTAAAATCTCCATAAATTACATCATTGCCCCTGTACTTATGGATAAATCCTTATGTGTGTGACCCACTAGGCACAATAGCCTATTTAGTTAATAGATAAAAAATATAATAATTCCTTTTAACTTAATTAAATCTATTATTTAAAAATAGATTAATCAACCTATCGATCATTAAGGGTATAAGTCACATCCCATGATCCCAAATAGCTATGGGGATAATCTTATCTCCAATGAGTCTTTCCATCATCAGTTACTACCTAGATACAAACTCTCGTCAATTTAGTGTCTTGATCGAAAAGGAGTATGACATCGACTGTTAACTCTTTGGTATACCGACACTATAGGATCCTATACTCGGAATCATATCAATCAGAAAACTCCTTTTCCAATTATTATCTTTACTTTGATCAGGGATTTAAAGTACTATCTCATAGGACATTCACTCTCATTTACCAAGAATAGATGATCACTTGTTGTCTGTTTAATTGTCTTTATCGGGTTTTCCTTGTACCCAATCCATCTCTATGCTTGACCATCTAAACAATGATCCATAAGTCAATGGTCAAAGTGCAAGTTTCGCCCAACATGGCATCTTTGGTGACTCAGGTCAAAGGTCCAACCATGCAACTGTGATGATAGAAAATCCTGATTGATAGTTCGGTGATGTATCATTCAAGGTTTCTAATTTGGTCAGTTTAGTAAACTTATTCGACTAATGAGCACCTATATGTGTATCTCAGTGTCTCAACACTAATGACCAATAAGATCAATCATTCTCATCATATGAGAAGACATCACATACACTAGTATATTCGAATCCTTAATGTCTTATCTCACGGAACCTATGACTAAGAACATTTAGAGCGTATACTTCTAGATAATTGATCTCATTATCATAATCTCATCATGATTTAATCATCATTGAATATGATCAAGAACTTTATTATGATGTACGCATCTAATAAGCGCTAATAATGAAGATTTTCCTAATTAATTAAATGAGATATTTCTATAAATGTTGAATCATATCGTACATGATTGGCTTGTAGGGTATACATTTCTATCAATCTTTCACTTGCACTATAGAAATCACCAATCTCGTTGATCTCTGTTAGCTCGAGGTGAAGCTCAAACACTCTTTGAGTAACTGCTTCGGTTAGTAGATATGCAATGTTATTAGCGGTAGATACTCTCTCTTTAATTATATCTCTATAAGCTACAATCTCTTTGATTTTATGGTATTGCCATAGAAGTTTTAACTTCAGATGCGACATCAGCTCTACCCCATTGTTTTCTCAAAACAATGGAACACTTTCAGAGAAATTGGGACAATCCCATATCTTAGATGAACATCTTCATCTAAACTACTTCTCAACCAGTGTGTTGCAACTATGTATACTTGTTTACATACAATGTAGAACAAAATTTACATTGTTTTATTGCATGAAATTCTTCTAGCTCACTATGCCACCATTATATTTGATAGGAATCATCCATAAAAAATTGGTGCAACGGAAGTGACGATTCCTATGTGTTCCTTTAGAATTTGTCTCAATCGGAATCGAATGATGGAAATCGAAAACTGATCAAATCGGGTTTGAATATACCTAATAGGGATTTATATAATCCCATGGAGAAGAAGGATATGAGATTCTCAAGCTCTTCAAACCATTCAAATGCCCAGTCTCTAGCAGTATCCACACGAACTTCATCCATAGCAGGTTCTCCCTTCGCACCGATCTCGAGAACTCTTCTTGAATGGAGCTCCATCAACCATGGACACCTTCTAGAGAGAGGAGGAGGTAGGAAGGAGAATAGGGACATGATTTTCACCCTTGGCTTGATAGAGTTTGGCTGAAATCATTAGTATTTATAGAGAATTTTAGAATTTTTCATAAAAACGCAAAATCTCTATAAATTACGCCCTTGCCCCTGAACTTGTGGATAAGTCCTTTTATGTGTGACCCACTAGGCTCAATAGCCTATTTGGTTGAGGCCTAAATAAAATAGAACAATTCTATTTAATTTAATGAAATATGTTATCCGATAACAGATTAATAAGCCTACCGATCATGAAGGGTATAACCCACATCCCATGATCCCAAATGACAATTTAGGATAATCTTATCTCCATTGAGCATTTCCATCATCAGTTACTGCATGGATATAAACCATCATCCATCCAATGTCCCAGTCAGATAAGAGTGTGGCATCGACTGTCAACTCCTTAGTATACCGACTCTATAGGATCCTATACTCAGAATTGGATCAATTAGAAAAATCCTTTTTCAATCATCCTATCTACCCTGGCCAGGGATTTAGAGTACTATCTCATAGGACATTCACTCTCACTTACAGAGAGCGGACGATCCCTTGTTGTCTGCTCAATTGCCTCTATCAAGTTTTCCTTGTACCTGATCCATCACTATATTGGACCATCTATACGGTGATCCATAAGACAATGGTCAAAGCACAAGTTCCACCTAACAAGGCATCTTTGGCAACTCAGGTCAATGGTCCAACCATGCAACCGTGATGATAGAAAACCCTGATTGATGGTTCGGTAAGATACCATTCAGGGTTTCTAATTTGGTCAATTTAGTGAACTCATTCAACTAATGAGCACATGTATATGTATCTCGGTGTCTCCACACTAATGACCAATGAGATCGGTCATCCTCATCACATGAGAAGATATCACATACACTAGTCTATCCAGATCTTTGATGTCTCGTCTCAAGTATCCTATGACTAGGAACATTTAGATCAAATACCTCTAGATGATCAATCTCATTATCATGATCTCATCATGATTGAATCATCATTGTATTTGATCAAGGACTTCATTATGATATTTGCATCTATTAAGAGCTTATAATAAATATTTGCCTAATTAATTGGATGAGATATATTTATAAATGTCGAATCATATCATATATGATTGGCTTGTAAGGCATACATTTCTATGACTTGCTATCAATTATCTAACTAGAAACTTGTGCTTGTAGAACTATAAAACTTTAAGTCTTATCCTCTATATTTTAGAGATACATCCTTAGTGCTTCTCAAGTACTTAAGGATACATTTTTAAACTATACAGTGACCCTCACATGAATCAACTTGATGAATGCTCATAACACTTAGAGCATTAATCAAGTCATATACGTAACATCACATACATGATAGACCTTGTGGCAAAAGAATAAGAACTCCACTCATGTGCTCTCTTTATCTCTCAAGAAATCTATAAAGTCATCTCTTTAGAGAGATCAACTCCACACTACACAGGTAAGAAACCTATCTTGCAATTTACTATGTCAAACATTTTGACTATAGTGATTATGTCCATTAACTGGGTAAAGCCAAGCAACCTTTCAGGTCTATCTCCATAGATCTATATTCCCAAATTATGTTTGGAGGATTAATTTGATAGCTAAACTTACTTACGATAACATACATACTTCATTCTTAATAATTAGTATGTCATCACATCCAGTCCGTTGGGCTAGCATCAATGCTTGGTCACATGCAATCAACTAAGCAATTGAAATATTCATGTTCAAAGTATTCTTTGTCAATGTACATCAGATGTGGCAACTGGTGTGCCATATTCAATGTTGTCCAAGCTAAACGTGTGCATGTATATGTCCTTCCCATGGTGTAAAATCCCACTTGACCGAGATAATTTTGGCAGCATGCCGCCTTATTTTCTGATCGGTGTGGAAATTTTATCCGTCCTACATGGCATAGTCTTTTGAGTTTTCAAGTAGTGGGAAGGGTCTGCCTGCAGTGGGAAGTGTGTCCCATGCCTATTCCAGGGTTAGCATTCCGGTGCATGCTGGATGAGCCACCCAGTGGATTGTCCAGTTGTGGATTAACTCCTTATTTAATTTTGGCATTTTGCCGTTAGATTTAGTTAAGTGTGATTTTTAAATGTCCAAGGCCCAATGGCCAACTTTAAGTGTCATCAGCACAATGGGCTGGTCTTCATTTCTCATGGCCTAATAAGGTCTGCTTCATGGCTTAGGAGTCATTCCTCAATCTGATTAGTATCCTTCATTTTCTTATTTTTTATTCTTTTCTTTTAGTAGATACTACATTTATCAAGAACTAATCTTTTCTCACTTCTCTTTTGAGTCTTTGTGAAGTGTAGGAATGAACGTTGAAACAGAATTGGTAATGCTTCATGCTCTTCTTCCTTAGTTTATTAGTCATCTCATTTTCACTCCAATTCTTAATCTCTACATTCGAAACTTGCAATTCTTGGTGACCACACAACCCATAAGTGCCATTTCTGTTATCCACATTGTCTCATTTATTAATATTGCCTGCAAACATCATAAACCATGGTATTTCATCTTGTATATTTTTTATTAATTGTTCCATAACTAACATGAAAAGATAGAGAATTATCACAGACCTTTGATGTAAGCTAGTTGAAATAGGAAAATCTCATGCTTATTTTCCAGTTATGCAAACACTAGTAGTTGCTTCTTCATATGTCTTTTATCACTTGTTTATGCCTATTGGGCACCATCATTTAGTTCAATACCCAACAAAAAATCTCTTAGAACCATATCATATGTTTTTCTTGAATCAATAAACAACATACGTAAATTCTTCTTCGTATCTCAATATATACATTGACTATCTCGTTTTCATAATCATTTTTATCAAATTAATCATATATCCTACTCTTGTCACTGATATAATTGTATCTTTCATTGTCTTAAGCAATGATACAAACCTCATTTTTATTTCTTTTCCTTTCTATATACGTAAATTTATAACATGTATTTTCTACTTAATTATATTTCTCTCTTATTCATTTGGTTTGTTTTAATATATGTAACATTGATATTTCTTCTTTCTATATTATCAACAAGTTTCATAATTTTCATTTAAGGAACCCAATGTTCCAAATATCCATTCTCATCCTTTTTTAATTTTTACTTTCTTATATTTTTTATTTTTTATGTTTATTTTAAAATTTGTCTTGTTCCATAATATAAATTAGTTTTTTTATCCACACCGCTCTTGATATACGGAACACTATTTATTTGACACCCCACTAAGATCCTTGTTGGGGATGTAGAAAACATCCTCACTCTTGCTCTATTTCTCTCTGCACTAGCTCCGACGTAATGTGTTATAAGTAGAAAATATTCTGACATCTATATTATTTGAATTTATAGCAAGAAATGTGATAATAGTTTTACATTAGTTATCACTTGTCATAACCCTCTTTCTTTCTCATTAGGGTTTCACATCGTCCATGGCGGACTTATATCTTAACAACTTTTAAATAATAATTTTTTATGGAAAGATATGTGAATACTATTTATGTGATTGAGTAAGAATAACCATTCAGTCTATTTCAAGTTATTCAATTTATCAGAATCTTTTGGTTTGAAGGCATTTAAAACCAAACTAAACGATGGCTAGACCACTCCAAACCAAATCAAATTACTATTTCAATTTGGATTTTTAGGTTGAACTGAATAATATGCAAAAAGGTTTACCTTCGTTGTACCTCTTATAAACATTATTCATGGAGAATCGAAATTCTCCGACCAATCATGTTATAATGTTATAAACCAATAGTTGTGTAATTCATTAAATGAATTACAGCCGATTACATTTACACCCATGATAAACATGTAATTCTTGTGAGAGATGTAATACTAACACCTGTACGAATATGCAAGTTTTTGTTACAAATATATATATTTATGATAAAATTTGTTGTTTGACTATCTTTATACAAATGTATTTTCGTAAAAAAAATTATAAAAAATATAAAATCAACGGGGTGTTTGGTTACACAGTAATTTATTATACGATAAAATATTTTATTAAAATAAAATATGAGCCGATAAATAACAAAAATTTATCAAATATGATAACAAAAAAGAGTGAATATCATATATATATATATATATAACTAAACCCGTTAAGAATCACAAGATAGAAAAAGAAGTAACACTATTTCTTTTGTTCATGAAGAAAAAACTTGTTAAGGAACATAAAATTGTAACGGTTGTCGAATCACTACAGAAAACTGGGTCATTGGCGACGGGTTATTGGCGATGGCTTTGTTAAGCCGTCGCCAATAATGATAAAAGTGACGGCTAAACTAACGCCGTCGCTAATAATTGGTAAATAGCGACGGCTAAATCTAGTCGTCGCAAATAATGTTTGTGGCGACAGTCGAAGCCGTCGCAATACCCAGAAAACGGACCCGTGCGGTTTTTTCCTCGAAAAACTAGCGACGGCTTGATACGCCGTCACTAATAATATTAGTGGCGACGGTCTAAGCCGTCACCACTAATCCAAGCCGACCGTTGAACGGTCGACTTTTGTTGGCGACTTTTGTTTGCCTCTCAAGCCGTCGCCAATAAGTTTGTCTTAAAAAGCCCTCGACCCCCTCCTTTCTTTCCCCCCGCCGCTCACTCCCCCCTCTCTCTCTCTCTCGCGCGCGCACGCTCACCGTCTGGGTCTCCTTCTTGCTGCCGGCGCCGCAGCCACTGTCGCTAGGGGTGTAAACGGAATCCGATATTCCGATATTCCGATTCGATTTCGATAAAAATTAACGGGTTTGGAACTTGTTTTTGTATCCTATAAGCTATCAGAATCGGAATCGGATATTCTGGTAGCTTATCGGAATCGGAATCGGAATCAGTTGGTTTCATTTCCGTTAATCTGATTTCGATAAAAAAATAATTATATATAAATAAAATTAAATAAAACAAAGTTAAATAAATTATAATATATAATATATAAATTGATAAAATAATAAAAATAAAATTTTAAAAAGATTATATCAAAATTTATTAATTATATGTAAAGTATTGACTTACTTTTGAATAAAAATTAATATTTAATATGCATTTCGGATTTTATCGGATTCGGTTCCGATTTCGATAACGGAATCGGAATCGGATCGAAATCGGAACATAGTGATTCCGAAATTATCGGAATCGGAATCGGAACCCCTTAACCCTTATCGGAATCGGAATCGGATTCTGGTGAATCCGCTACCGAATTCGACCCATTTACAGCCCTAACTGTCGCCGCCGCTTCAGTCGTCGCCGCCGCCGTGGTTGGCACTGTCACCCGCCGTCATCGCCGCCGCCGCCGGCTTTTCTGCCCCCTCCCTGAGTAGGGCACCGTGAGGGGAGAGCTACCTCCGCCACCGCCGTGGGTGTCGCCGGCTCCGCCGCCGCCGCCGCCACCTCCTCCTTTGTGCCGGATTTAAACCCTACTTAGGGTTAATCGAACCTCCTTTGAGGTATACATCTTCAACAAACGAATTTATGTTTAATTTTTTTCCTATACATCACAAAGCATATATGCAATAGATATGTGCCAAACAACCCTAACAAATTAAGAGGTTAGGACTTACTCAAATCAATTATGTAGCACCTTGATCACTTTAATTATTTAGGAGATAGAACAAAGGTAGATAGGTGCATAGATTTTCAATTAGATTAGCACTAAGTTTAATAGGCAATGTTGCTGAAAAGTTAGATATTAAAAGGAAAACTAAGAGGTTTTTTATGGGTTTAATGTAAAAATATAAACTTTTAGTTGTCACTTAATTTAACTTAATGCAATTACCTAGAACTTAATTTTTTTATCTCTTATTTTGTGATAAAAGAATCTTAATTTTTATACCCCCGAAAAAGATACAAATCATTGTAAATTAATTGATTTCTTAAGAGTAAAGTGATATAGGTAGATGTTATCTTAGATGTTTACATTAAATGACCTAAAATGTAACATTTGAACATTTCATTGTAGAGACATTTTATCAACTTGTTGGTAAATCTCAACATTTGATTGCATCATTATTAGAGATGGGTCCAAATGATATTTATTTTGAGTTTAAAACGCCGCAACTACGTTTAAGTTTATTTATAATATCTTATCTTATGTTCAAAAGATATTTATTTTGATTAAGGCATTTTCGCCAATCGACCTAACATTTAGTCAAGATTATAACGTGTGCATTCCTTCTTATTTTTGTCCTCAAAAGGGGATGAGATCTGAAAATAAAAAAGCTAAAACTGTATAATTTTTAGTTTCTATTTTGACTTAATATAACAAATCTGAATTCTTAGTTTTCATGTCTAACTCTTCGTTTGTGATAAAAATATTTAATTGGTATGTATAAACATTTATTGTTCAACAACAAGTCTAATTTTGATCATTTTATCTCTTTTTAAGGAAACTTCAATCGAGATATTCACTTGAGAGTTTCTTCTTTCGGTGGAGGTTCGGTTATACATTGATTTCTTTATTAAATTAACATTTCTTCATTGTACTTCAATCATTTAACAAATTAAGATGAGTAACTTAGACAAACTTAGGAACGGGCCTCGGATTGGCCAAAAAGACGAAGTTCCACAATCCAAAGCCGGATTACCCAATCGGAACCCGGAACGGGCCTCGGATTGGGCAATCCAGCCTCCGATTGGCCAAAAAGATGAAATTCCACAATCCGAAGCCGGATTGTCCAATCGGAACCCGGAACGGGCCTCGGATTGGCCAAAAAGACGAAGTTCCACAATCCAAAGCCGGATTGCCTAATTGGAACCCGGAACGGGCCTCGGATTGGGCAATCCGGCCTCGGATTGGCCAAAAAGACGAAGTTCCACAATCCGAAGCCGGATTGCCCAATTGAAACCCGGAACGGGCCTCGGATTGGGCAATCCGGCCTTGGATTGGCAAAAAAGACGAAGTTCCACAATACGAAGCCGGATTGCCCAATCGAAACCCAGAACGGGCCTCGGATTGGGCAATCCGTCCTCGGATTGGCCAAAAAGACGAAATTCAACAATCCGAAGCCAGATTGCCCAATCGGAACCCGGAACGGCCCTCGGATTGGGCAATCCGACCTCTAATTGGCAAACAAGATGAAGTTCCACAATCAGAAGCCGGATTGCCCAATCGGAACCCGGAACGGGCCTCGGATTGGGCAATCCGGCCTCGAATTGGCCAAAAAGAAGAAATTCAACAATCTGAAGCCGTATTGCCCAATCGAAACCCGGAACAGGCCTCGGATTGACAAAAAAAAATGAAGTTCCACAATCCGAAGACGGATTGCCCAATCGGAACCCGGAACGGGCCTCGGATTGGGCAATCTGGCCTCGGATTGGCCAAAAAGACGAAGTTCCACAATTCAAAGCCGGATTGCCCAATCGGAACCCGGAACGGGCCTCGGATTGGGCAATTCGGCCTCGGATTGGGCAATTCGGCCTCGGATTGGCCAAAAAGATGAAATTCCACAATCCAAAGCCGGATTGCCCAATCGGAACCTGGAACGGGCCTCGGATTGGGCAATCCGGCCTCGGATTGGCAAAAAAGACGAAGTTCCACAATCCGAAGCCGGATTGCCCAATCGGAACCTGGAACGGGCCTCAGATTGGGCAATCCGGCCTCCGATTGGCCAAAAAGACGAAATTCAACAATCTGAAGCCGGATTGCCCAATAAGAACCCGGAATGGGCCTCGGATTGGGCAATCGGGCCTCGGATTGGCAAAAAAGACGAAGTTCCACAATGCGAAGCCGGATTGCCCAATCGGAACCCGCAACGGGCCTCGGATTGGGCAATCCGGCCTCCGATTGGCCAAAAAGATGAAATTCAACAATCCGAAGCCGGATTGCCCAATCGGAACCCGGAACGGGCCTCGGATTGGGCAATCCGGCCTCGGATTGGCAAAAAAGACGAAGTTCCACAATCCAAAGCCGGATTGCCCAATCGCAACCCGGAACGGGCCTCGGATTGGGCAATCCGGCCTCCGATTGGCCAAAAAGACGAAGTTCCACAATCCGAAGCCGGATTGCCCAATCGGAACCCGGAACGGGCCTCAGATTGGGCAATCCGGCCTCCGATTGGCCAAAAAGACGAAATTCCACAATCCGAAGCCGGATTGCCCAATCGGAACCCGGAACGGGCCTCGGATTGGGCAATCCGGCCTCGGATTGGCAAAAAAGACGAAGTTCCACAATCCGAAGCCGGATTGCCCAATCGGAACCTGGAACGGGCCTCAGATTGGGCAATCCGGCCTCCGATTGGCCAAAAAGATGAAATTCAACAATCCGAAGCCGGATTGCCCAATCAGAACCCGGAATGGGCCTCGGATTGGGCAATCGGGCCTCGGATTGGCAAAAAAGATGAAGTTCCACAATCCGAAGCCGGATTGCCCAATCGGAACCCGGAACGGGCCTCGGATTGGGCAATCTGGCCTCGGATTGGCCAAAAAGACGAAATTCAACAATCCGAAGCCGGATTGCCCAATCGGAACCCGGAACGGGCCTCGGATTGGCAATCCGGCCTCGGATTGGCAAAAAAGACGAAGTTCCACAATCCAAAGCCGGATTGCCCAATCGGAACCTGGAACGGGCCTCGGATTGGGCAATCCGGCCTCGGATTGGCAAAAAAGACGAAGTTCCACAATTAGAAGCCAGGATTGCTGCCTAATATTTTTATGTGACAGATAAAGAGATATTTCAGCAAAAGTCGCAGGACATCTCAGACTGCTACACCATATGAGGGCGGTGGACCTCGGGGTCAATCTCAGGCATCTAGGGATCGACGTTCCACCTCCAGGGGTGTTGCTTCCGAGCCAGTTAGGGAGGCACCCCATGAGCCTAGTCCATCTCGGACTCGTTCTCACCGGGTTCCGACGACGTCTCCTACAGATGGTAGTAGTCCATCTTCTCATGCTTCAGGTATATATTTGAATATATGCAAGTAAAAAGTTTTCTTATATTTAAGTAGCTACATCAGTTAGACATGGGAGAAGTCCAGCAAAGGCCATCAGTGTGCGAACACTTGGCCCTGATGAGTCATACAACGTCGTTCTAGTGGGAGGATCCGGCGTTGGATCACACGGATAGGAGTTTACCTCCTACTTAGGAGTTATGAACAGAGTTCATTGCGATTTGTGGGAGCATAATTACATTGCTCTACCGCAGGAGAAAAAGGATGCCATATTCCGTGATTTAGAGGTAACATTTAAGTAGCTTCATCTTGTTTAACTTTTGGTGAACTTTTTAATCACTTTTATATTAATGCAGCAACATTTTACCTTTGAGCGGAATCCACAATCCAATGCACAAATATTAAGGCATATGGGAGATATGCAAAGAAAATAAAGAAATCATTTGAAAAATGGTAAAATATAATTTATAATGTAATTTCGAGATAGCCAATTTTTTGTTAACAATATTTGTCTACAGTATTTTACAGGACGATCGAATGAGGAAGCTCGTGCCAACATTCCTCCACAATGCAACGAGGAACAATGAATGGCATCATATATGCCATTTATGGAGTCAAGATGAAGCTAGAGTAAATCAAAAAAATCTTTTCTCTTATAATTAGATTTTTAATGTCGATAAATGTTATTTCATTTGTATTTTTTAATGTTATTTCATTTGTATATATATATATGTAGGCATTGAGTGAAAAGAATGCCGGTAATAGGCGGCAATTAACAATGCCATACAGAAGAGGAAGAACAAATATACACCAGTTAGAAAGAGACTTTGTAAGTAGTCAAAACTTAAAATTTCATATTAGTTGATTCTTATTCCCTAATAATCTTTATTATTTTTTAATTTTTTGGACAGGTACGAAAAGAAGGTCGACCTCCAACTCGTCCGGAGGTATTCCAGATGAGTCAAACGCATGAAGAACTTGATGGAGCAGTCATTTGGGATAATGACCAAAGTCGTCTTATGATGGTAATTATTGATTGTCATAACCTATTTTTCTTTATAATCCACAATTCATCACGGTACGATTTTAATTTTTTTCATATTATTTATAGGAAAATATGCAATGATTGATGAATCCCCCAGCATCTGAATCCTCGGATGCTGGGGTATCGCAGCCTCCACTCACCGCGGACGAAGCTTTCATATCCGTATTTGGTAGAGATCGACCAGGACGGATCCGATGTGGTGGGCGAGGTGAAACTCACCACACTTGGTATGGTGAGTCAAGCGGAGGTGCTTCTAGCTCGACTCAAGAAGTTCGAGAGCTTAGAGATCAGGTGGCGAGGCAAGGAGAAATCAATGAACGTTATAAAGAACAAATTATTTCATTGAAACAACAATTGGACAACCAACAGAAATCATTCCAAGAAAATTTCGATCGCCTCAATCTGATCATAGAAGGCTTGACTCAAAGGTTCCCGACTTCTGATGTGTCATCCACATCGGGGCATCCTTCGCCTCAACAAACAAAGGACAGAAATGGCGATGACGACGAGGACTACGAGGATGCCGAGGAGAGTGAAGATGATGATGAAGATGATGATGAAGATGAAGATGAAGAAGATGAATAGATTCAGATGTATTTTCTACTCTCTATGAATGTCAATATTCATATGTATCAAAACATTTTGTGTATGAATGTGATTTTGAATGTGGTATGTGAATATGAATTTAAATTTGGTGAATTTAAATTTGGTATGTGAATGTGTGTTGTTTCATCCTAATTCGATGCCCGTTCTTGGTTTGAAATGAGCAATCCGGCACAGAAATTGTTAATATAAATCAATTTTTGGATTGGTAGATCCGATTTTTGATCTTTCTTAAAGTTTCAAGAATGATTGATTTTCCAGATTAGATCGTATAATTGATCCAATCCTGCCAATCAAATTATTTTTTTCCCAGAAATTTATTATTGGCGACGGATGCCTTATTTGGGATGGCTAAAGCCGTCCCAAATATTGAAAACAACCGTTGCAAAACCAGAGAAAAAAGTCCGGAAACCCACCCCCGGGGTTTCTGCCTACCATTTGCGATGGCTTACGTGGCCGTCGCAACTAAATTTATTGGTGACGGCTGGTGAGCCGTCGCCAATAAGCTTATTTGAGATGGCTTAACCCATCCCAAATAGGCTTGATACGCCGTCTAATCTCCTTACTATTTGCGACGGCTTAAGACGTCGCTAGTAAATTTATTGGCGACGGCTGTTTAAGCCGTCCCCAATAAATGGTCGTCTTATTAATGATTTATGCGACGGCTTACAAGTCGTCGCCAATAAATTTACTAGCGACGGCTTAACGATAGCCGTCGCTAATAAATATTACAGCCGTCCCTAATAACCTATTTTCTTGTAGTGAATCTAAACATTTCTTTTAACAAGTTTTGTCACACAAACATAAAATTATAATAAAAATCTAATTTATTACGCAACCAAACACCCCCACCCATATGGTCCATTTGGTTCCTTGTAAAATGAGTTCAAATTTTTCTTGAAAATTTATCCAGCAACTAGTACCGATTTTGGCATTCTCATGTATACGCCGTTTTTGGAGCCAGGGCTTCTACAATGTTGGGAGCTTAAAAGATACGTTTCCGGTGTGAATTAGTTTATAGTAAAATATTTTTCATAAATTGATATTTAATGAGAAACTCTTTCTGCATACTGTTTTCAGAAGGATCTTGAAACCTATTTCAATCATGTGAAAATGATTTTATAAAATGGATGATGTTTTTATCGACACGGATTTTCATGTTTTACAACTTTTAAGAAATAATAAAATTTGCATCTATCTGATGAAATAAACCACATGTAAATAAATAACTAAAAAAGTTTTTAGAAAACTTATTCAGAAACAAATAAATGACAAATCATATTTTCATGGAAATAGGTAGTGAATAATGATTTTACAATAGAACTAAAAATATTCTTATTTTTTCCGATGGTTCTTTACCTTGTTCAGTTACGCATAACCCCCGCGCCTTTTGTGATCACATCTCTTCAAACGTGATAATTTGGTCTTTAATTATCTTGTATTTTATTTTGATATTAAATTACATCACAAAAATATATAAAAAATTGCAACCAAACATCGTATAAACATATTTTTATTCAGATGCTATTCCATTCTCCATGATCTGTTTCCTTACCTGATCGGAAGCTACGTAGCTCATCACCTCTTCTTCTTTTTATCTTTTTTTTCCTAATATGTGCTAAGCATTGTATATGTCTGATAATCACTAGCATACATTTACTCTCTGACATATGTCTGGATTGAGATTAACGAAAGGATCGGCAGAGGGATGTAATTACCTGATATTATTAAACATCTTTGTCACCGTGAATTTTGAAATTGATAATTTATCCTCCCGAAATATCAATGCCAAAATTGGTTCGGTATCATTTTTGACATTCCAAACAAACATGACAAACTTTACGCATCTTCGGCTGGTCCGTGGAATGATCAGACAGATCTACACACCTTCATTTCAAAATAAAAAATAATATTAAATTTATTTTCCTTTTCTTACGAGGTTTTGTAACATGAACAGTGAATTCGTGAAACAAAATCTATCACTTTTTCTGCTGACAAATCTTGCAGTTTATTTGGTAACAATATTAATTATCTCTATCAATATTATTTTTGAAAATAATATTGATGTAAATAATAACGCAAGGTATTTGGTTATTGTTATCAATTTAAATTTTATAGTAGATATAATGTATGAATTGAAGTATATGTGTCCAATGTATCGTTTTTTTTATATTGATATCAAAATTAATATAGTATCATTTTAATAGTCTGACAAAACAAGTATGGCATTAGCTATCGAAGTAACAATAGACTTAATGTATGTAAAAGATTACTTATTTTATTATGATTAATGTATTGTTTAGTTAGACTATCAAAATAATATTATATTAATATTGATACTGATATTTATTGAGATTAGAGTATCAATATCAAAATTGATACAAGTGTTGCATAACTTATTTTGTTTTAACTACAAGTTTCAAAATTAATACTATTAATTAACAAATACCTCTTGATAATTTATCAATATTAATTTCAAAAATAAAAGTGACAGGGGGTGTCTAATATTGTTACCTAAGAGACTTCGTGAGAAATGCTCAACAAGAGAAAACGTGTTGCTAGTTATACTAAATTTAGTCAGAATACCTTATTTGATTGCAAAATAAATTTATATATACATTCACAAGATTATATGTTTAAAAATTTTATAAAAAAATATAAACATAAAATTCTTATGGGATACGATTATAAAAAATGTGGGATCTATTTTAGTACTTAAAAGGATATCGAGTACTACAAGAAAAATAAAAGAAAGCTTCACCTTTTTTATCTAACAAGAAACTCCATAAAATCATAATTTTAATTATTCTAGAATACCTTACAAGTTATCTTGCTAAGATATATTTTTGCAGATACGAATTTATTTTATTATTCAACCAAACACTCTAATAGATTCGGGACAAGTGTCCCTTCACAATAAATTGTGGTTAAACTTATTTTTCTTACTAACATGCATAAAATTTGTTGCATGTCTTTCCTTCGCTAATTCACAAACCGATGGTTGCTGTTCGGTGAGGATGATGGATTCAGTGTAACACCTGTAAATAAAAAAGAAAAATCAAACCTCCTCCTCCGCCTCCCGCCCCAGCCTCCCCTTCCTCTCTCTCGATCTCGGTCTCTCGACCACGGTCCCGCCACATGCCTCCGCGCGCCCCTGTACGCCCTCAGCCCCGACCTCCTGCGTGTTATGATATTTTCTTTAAAACAAAAAAAAGAGGACCGTGTCCGCCCCTCGCGCGCGGAAAACGTGTGTCCATTTTCCGTTGGCTCTCTCACCGTTGGAGATAGGGGTGCAAACGAACCAATGACTCGTTAAAAGCTCCACTCAGATCATTTATGTCACGACCCAGAATTTAAATAACATAACCACAAATACGCAGCGAAAATACACAATGTCGTGACAGTGGGATGAAACTCAACACTTGGATTCCACAACCCAAATTTAAACAATTAATTTCCTAAGATCCATCAAAACAAGAGAATAGAATCATACTTCTAAGTCTATCCACACTCTTGTTCAAAAACAACCAAGATCATCTACCTAAGTAGAGGATACCAAGAATCTTCATGTGCAAATGACTCTGATTCCTTTGGTTCCACCTGATCCTCATCTTCAAGCTCTTAAATCTTCAAAACATGCTGAAAAATTTAACCCATTAACGGGGTGAGTCCGGGACTCCGTAGATTTACACCCTTCACCCATCAATCGGGTAAATAACATATAATGAAGCAATGGTATGTAACATATCTAAATTGAAATGTAATACAAAAGTATAGAATGTCTTTTATATTAATCTCACAACCCATATCTGAACATAATTATCTTCAAAGAAAAGATTATGCCAAAACCAATTAATTTTACACCAATGCACACAAGACCATACAAGCTAGACAAATATCATCTAAATGACCTCAAGACTTAACTTAACATGACCAAATTAAAATAGACAAATCTGATTTTTCTAACATGACATGGTTTAACATCCATACATGACACACAAGTAACATATTTCATATCCTTTCCAGAACACATACCCAAAGAGCAAGGAATTGGTCGTCTTGCTTCACATGTACAAAATGCATTCACCAAACTCTAACATATATATAGAAGTAACATATACTAAGCTAGCCCAAAGTGCACCTAGGGCAAAGTGGTGACACTAAGGAAAACCGCGGTAATCCGGGGATCTGTGGGAGGGCCGGATTCATCTAAGTTACCCGCTGCCCACGGGCGATTGTCTAACATAGGCCGGTGAAGCCTTCATAGCACGACATATCAAGAGTTCATAACATAATTTCATATCATGACATACCTGACCATACCATGCATATATGGCATAAACATCTAATTTCATAGCCTTTCATGCAAGACATAGCATTCATAACGAACTTGACAAGACATATGATAACCCGACTTAATTGAACTTGTTCTCAATGACAACTTGTACTAATCATGACCAAATTGACATAACTAACTATGCATAGCATAGCCCATGATCCGAAACCAAATTAAACATATTTCACCATAACTAGACAAGACTTGTACTAACCGACTTGGTCGACATATTCTAAATCAAGCATATACCAAACTTAACCATATGAACATAATCATATCATGCATGACATAATACATAATCCGAAATCATACTAATCAAAATTTACATGATCCTCACACATGCAATGACAAACCGAACTAGACATACTAAAACATACGTACAAGACACTTAACCTAAGTCATGTTTGGCATAAACTAAACAAATTAAGATCTCATGTAATCAATCATAAATCGACCAAAACAGTTCTAAAAGGTATAATTTGATGACCCAAGAGTTTTTCAAGTCTACACATAATTAACCTTCAATTCTTGTTCCAAACTAGCATATAATCACTTACATGGTTATCATAAGATCAAATTTGATAGAAAAGGCTTCTACCCAAGCATAATCAAGCTAAACATGTTCCATAATATACAAAATACTAATTTCAAGTTTCTCGATTTCGTAGATTTTGTGAAAATCAGTATTTACAAGTCCAAAGTCTAAGACTAGTCAACTTATGATCCATAAGTTAAATCATGCATATTTTCTAATCAAAATGGGATCAAATACATAGACAAGCTTGAGAAACCTACCTGGAAGCTCCTGTGAATTTTTCGGATTTTTCTGGATTTTATGCAGATTTTTATGGCATTTTCTCTGATTTCTGCAATTAATAAAATCAACAAATCTGAAATGAATGGACCGGCGCCGAACCGGGTGGTTCGACCGGCTGAACCGGCGGCTGGACCGGGTGGAGCTGGGCCGGGCGGAGCTGGACCGGGCGGCTGCTGGCCGGTTCACCTTGGCGGCTCGCGACGGCGGCGACGGCGGTGTCGACGGCGGCGACGGCGGGTGGAGCTCGCGACGGCGGCGACGGCGGCGTGCTCGCGGCCGAGGAGGCTGGCCGGCGGTGCTCGACGGCGCTGGCCTCGGCGACGGCGACGGCAAGAGGAGGGCTGGCCTGGTGGTGACGACGAGAGGGCGGCTCGCGGCGGTTCCGGTCTGGAACAGGGACATCCCGCGACGGCAATGGCGACGCGGCGGCAAACGGCGGCGACCACCGGCGGCCGACGCCGCGCGGGAGGGAGGCAGCAGGGGGTGCCGCCAAGCGCCGGCCCCCGGCCCGGGGGGGGGGGACTCGGCGACGACGAGCAGCAGGAGGGTGGCTCGCGGGTCACGCAGCGCCGGGTGCTTGGCGCGGAAGACGATGGCACCCACGTGGATGGCGGCGACAAGGAGGGAGAGGGAGAGAGAGCTTCGACGGGGGGTTTCCGCGAGCAAGATATACAGGAGGAGGGGGGGTTCCGTAACCGGGTAGAGAGAGAGAGAGGGCGGGGCGGGCGGGTGTAACCGACGAGAGAGAGAGAGAGAGAGAAAGAGAGCGGGCGGGGCAGGGTGGGTGACCGGCGAGAGGGAGAGAGAGGGCAGGGCGGGGTGGGCGGTTACCCTTTTTTTTACGTCAGATATTACAATTTATTAAGTTAAATAAATGAGTATGAACAGAAAAAAATGTCGACTTATAAATGAGCTAGTCTGAACAAAGACTTGCCCGACCGACTCGATTAAATATTTGATTAAATACTCGATTAAATATTTGATTAAATAATTGATTAACTATGTATTTAAATAACTAAATTAAAATATATTATATTTATTTATATAGTTTTAAAAATATTAGGTAAAATTATATTTTTATGTCAAAATAATAAATTAAATTATTTTTAGAATATTTGAATTCGAGTTTTAAGTAAACGAGCTCAATATCGAGCTTGAAAATGAGTTCGAGTATGAGTTTGATTCGAGTTCTAGCTAAGTTGGCTCGTTTACATAGACGAGTGACTCGATGAGCCGAGCTCGAACTCGTCGAGCTTAAATCGTGCCGAGTTCAAACAAGAACTTTGAAAGCTTGTCGAGTATCGAGCCGAGTTTGAACGAGTAAATAATCGATCGAGCTGAGCTCGAACAAAGCCCTGCTCGGCTCGGCTCGGTTCAATTGCACCCCTAGTTGGAGAACATCCAACGTAAGTAAATAAAAAAAGGGCTTCATTTTCTCTCTCTCTTGTTGGACCGAAAGACTCATTCGCATGCTCAGACAAACGTTGGGAGATTCTAACTTCTCCGTTTCTCTCTTGTTGTTCTTGACTAGAAGCACTCAATGCAAGATCGATTCGCAAAACTCTCCTGAAGGACATGCTGACGGGAGAGAAGGGTCTCACCTACCCGAGGGTCGTTGTATCTCTAGGAGGACGTTGCCGAGAGAACCGCACGTCAATTGGCAATAGAACTCTTAGATCTAGCGACTACGCACTTCGACCCAACAAGCTATACTTCTAACTCCATTTGCTTGATTTTAATTAGTTCGTATTATTGTGTTTTTTGTCGATTTATAGGAAAATGACCTAACATTCTAAGAGTTCTATTGTTGTTAGCATATTGTTTATGTGTTAGAAGCACCTATACATGCAAAAAAAATCTTAGTCATCCATATATACGTTTTTGTGCGTTTTTAGTTCTTGTTTGAACGTTCTTATTTAGACGTTTTTACATGAACGTTATCGTTTAGACGTTCTTATTTGAACGTTGTTGCTTAAACGTTCTTATTTGAACGTTCTTGTTTGAACGTTGTCGTTTAAATCTTATTTGAACGTCATTGTTTAAATGTTCGTACGTTCTTGACAAGACATATGTAGACGTTCTTGTTAAGATATACTTAGACGTTATTGTTTAAACGTACTTAGACATTTTTGTTTAAACGTACTTAGACGTTCTTGTTTAGCCATCATAAATTATTTGTTTTCTTTGTTGGCTTAAAATATTGACAAACATCTTGATATATTCATTTACAAATTGTTGTTCTTTGTATTCTCTTATGCCTAGCTTAATAAGTAGAGAAACCCTTAGCGCTAAACCTGAAAAAATTGATAGAGATAATTTTAGGAGATGGTAGAACCAAATGCGCTTTTAGCTGACCACCCTTGGTCTTATTTCAGCTATTAGCAATAGTACAACTGAAAGCAGGGAATCTGATACTTCACAAACCATCACTCGTAGAGTTCAAGTAAGATCATCTTGTCTCCAAACTGAACCTGGACCTTCCACTTTCACAACAACCGAAGAAATTGATTATCATTATCTTCATAGGATTTTAAAATCTCTTTCTGATAGATTTTATGATCTTTGCTACAACTCAAGAAGTGCTAGTGAGTTGTGGGATTTATTAGAAGCTAAATATGGACTTGATAATGCTAAACTTAAAGGTTCAAGGCATCTGATTTTAACAAATTTATATTTTTTGAAAACAAATCAATGAATGATCAAATATATGAGTTTGAGAACCTAGTCCATGAGCTGAGAACCACAGGATCCCAACTTGATGAATCATTCCAGATTGCATGTATTCTGGATAAACTACCCCCATCTTGGTCTGACTTCACTAGTACAATGAGTCACACTCAAGGCACTCTTACCTTGACCCAACTATTTGGTGCACTTAGAATTGAAGAACAACATAGGGTAAGGGAGAGTTCGACTCAAATTTATAAACTTAAGGCCAACATAGTTGAGAACAAGTCTTTTAAATCTTATAGAAAATATTTTCATCCTAAGAATAGGAATTTCAAGAAAAATCAATAGAAATCTAAGAAAAAGTCTCGAAACTCGAACCATCACAACAACAAGCCAAATGAGAAGAAAGAAGAGAGATGTTGCTTTGTACGTGGAAGAACAAATCATCTTTTTCATCAATACTTTTATCAGAAGAGGCATCCACTAAAAGGGAAAGGACAAGATTCTTCAAACAATGGCCCCCAAGGCAATATGATTTCTACATATGGTAGAGCATCCACTTCTGGACTTAGACTAGTTCTTTTAAACCTTGAATCAAATTCAATTTTTGATTGGTGGATTGACACTGGAGCTAACATTCATATATGTATTGATCGTTCTTGGTTTTCTACATATCAGGACTCAAGTTCAAGAACTGTGATGATGGGAAATAATGTTGAGGCAAAGGTGCATGGGATCAGAAGAGTGAATCTTACTTTGACTTCTGGGAAGACATTGACCCTACACAATGTTCATCATGTTTTTGACATTAGGAAAATTTTGATTAGTGGATCTCTTTTAGTTCAGCAAGGTTACAGATTAGTATTTGAGTCAAATAAAGTTGTAATAACCAAAAGCATATCCTTTGTTGGAAAAGGATTTATGTATAATGGGCTTTTTAGATTGAATGTAAGTTCACCTTCTATTAATAAGAGAAATCTATGGTGTTGAATGTTGAATCATCTCTATTTGGCATTCTAGATTGGGCCATGTGAATTATAATTTTATTAAAAGGTTGATACAATTAAATCGGATTCCAAAAGTTAGCATCCAAAATGAAGAGAGATGTAGTGTATGTGTTGAAGCTAAGCTACCTAGGCAACCATTTAAATTAGTTGATAGAGATTGTGATACTTTAGAATTAATACATTATGATGTATGTGATTCTAGACGGATTTCAAGAGGTGGTAACAAATATTTTGTGACATTTATTGATGATCTTTTGAAATACCGTTATATTTATTTGATAAAGACTAAGGATGAAGTGATAAATAAATTTCAGATTTATAAGACTAAATCTGAAAATCAACAAGAAAAGAAAATTAAGATACTTAAATCAAATAGAGGAGGAGAATATACCTCTCATGCTCTCACTCAATTTTGTCAAGAACATGGAATAATTCATGAAATAACTACTCCATATTTTCCACAATCTAATGGTGCAACAAAGAGGAATAATTGAACATTGATGGATATGGTTAATTCTATGTTAATTAGTTTAGGAGCACCTGAGAATTTGTGGAGGGAGGCACTTTTAACTACATATTTTATTTTAAATAGAATACATTTTAGACAAGGTGACTTTACCCCTTATGAAATTTGAAAAAAGAGAAGACCTAACTTGAATTTTTTTAAAGTGTGGGGGTGTCTTGCAAAGGTCAAAATTCCTGAGGTTAAAAAGAAGAAAATTGTACCTAAGACTGTGGATACTATTTTTATTGGATATACAGCAAATAATAATGCTGAAAATTTCTCTACCAACACAAATAGATTTTTAGTGATTAATTCTGAAATAGGAGATATTTCAAATAATACTATCATTGAGGTTAGAGATGCAGTTTATTATGAGAATATATTTCTATTTAAATATGGAACTGAATCTAATGTGAGAAGTAACAATTCTGGATCTAACCCAAATTTAGTTAGAAATGGAAAAGAACAAGAGGAATAACCAATAGAAATAAGAAGTAAGAGAGATAGGTTAGAAAGAGTTTTTGATGATTTCTATGCATTATTAGTAAAAGATTATCCATTCACTTTTAATGATGCTATGAACTCCATAGACTCACATTTTTGGAAGGAAGCTATTGAAAATGAAATGAATTCTATAATACAAAATGGAACATGGGTGCTTAGTGATCTACCTCCTGGTTGTAAGACAATTAGATGTAAATGGGTTTTTAAGAAGAAATTAAAACCTGATGGATCTGTAGATAAATATAAGGCTAGGCTTGTAGCTAAGGGGTTTACATAAAAAGCTAATTTAGAATATTTTGATGTGTACTCTCCTGTGGCTAGAATTACCACCATTAGAGCCTTAATTGCATTAGCATCTATACATAAATTGATTATTCACTAAATGAATGTAAAAACTGCATTTTTAAATGGTGAATTAGATGAAGAAATTTATATGGATCAACCTAGGGTTTTTATTATTCTAGGTCAAGAAAACAAAGTGTGTAAATTGATTAGATCATTGTATGGATTAAAACAAGCACCCAAGCAATGGCATGAAAAATTTGATGAGATCATTCTTTCTTATGATTTTAGAATCAATCAAACTGATATATGTGTTTATTACAAAATGTTTGGCGAACATATTGTTATTTTATGTCTATATGCTGATGATATTTTGATCTTTGGATCTAACATGCATGTTATAGATAAAGTTAAGGATTTCTTATCTCAAAATGTTGACATGAAAGATCTTGGTGAAGCTAGTTTGATTTTGAATACAAGAATTATAAGAAATTCAAATAGAATAGCCTTGTCACAATCTCACTATATAGAGAAAACCCTTAAAAAATTTATTATATAGATTGTGAGCCTTTATCAACTACTTATGATGCAAGTGTTCACCTAAAGAAAATTTTAGGTAACCCTACACTACAATCTGAATATGCTCAAATCATAAGCTCACTTGGTTTTCTTACAAATTATACAAAGCCAGACATTGCATATGCTGTAAATAAACTAAGTAGATATACTATAAATCTAGATGAAAGTCATTGGAAAGCATTAGAAAGAGTACTTAGATATTTAAAAGGTACTATATCATATACTTTGCATTATAGTGGATATCCTTCTATATTGAAAGGTTTTAGTGATGCTAATTGGATTAGTAATTCAGTAGATGTAAAATCAACATCTAGATTTGTTTTCCTTTTAGGAGGAGATGCTATATCATAGAAATCTACTAAACAAATTGTGTTATCTAGAAGTACAATGGAATCTGAAATGATTGCACTTGACACCACACGCACTGAAGCCGAATGGCTAAGAGATTTCTTTATTGATATTCCATTGTTTACAAATCATTTGTCTCCTATATCTATTTTGTGTGATTACAAGTAAGCAATTGATAAATGTATGTAGGCCAATGTTGATGTCAAGATGAATAGACATCTAAAAGTGAGGCACAAGTCCATAAGAGACAATGAAGCAATAGTTGATAGCCTTAAATTTTGTGAAATCAGAAAGAAATCTTATAGATATTTTCACAAAAGGATTGCCTAGAATGGTGGTTCTAGAAGTGTCGAGGGGTATGAGATTGAGCCCATAAATGAAAAGTTACCACGGTGGCAACCCAATCTCATAGAGGTTCAATGGGTAGAAACAAGCCAATGGGTAACTATGTGTGGAGTACTTATATATTATGCTCCCATCCCTATGGTGACAGTGCTCATGTAGAAGCAAATGGTAGGATGAGTTTTAAACTCTTAATGAATCCAAGACCCAAGTGGGAGGGTGGTTCCTTGCTCTCACCCTTGGAGGATTCACCGACATGTGTGGAGTCGTGAGACTGCGACTATGAGATGTGGGCTATCTTCTAAAACACACATGCGATACTTGCGCAAGGCCATTAATAGCACAACCCGCATGAATTTGATCTTGCTATACTATGTGTGGATTTGGGAAATTTTGAATCATGGAACCCAATTCAAGGTGAAACATCCATCGAGTGTTCTACAGGTGATCCCAAATGTCACTAAGTGAGATTCAAACTAAAAGTTACCTTCACCTATTACATAGTATAAGAGTGCTCACTAGAATTTGTTTGTTGATATTATTATTTTTTGATTTGATGTATTTTTATGAGTTTTAAGAAAATATGCGGGGGATTGTTAAGCTATTTTATTTAAAACAAAAAAAGAGGAATGTGTCATTTGAGGGACACGTCGGGTGACCGTCCCTCATGCATGGGAAATGCGCGTCCATTTCCCTATTGGCTCTCTTACCGTCGGAGAGCATCCAACGTAAGTAAATAAAAAAGGGCTTCATTTTCTCTCTCGCTTGTTCGACCGAAGGCTCATTCCAATGCTCAGACGAACATCTCTTCCACTCTCTCTTCTCGGATGCGCAATGGCTGCTAATGGGAGATTCTATCTTCTCTGTTTCTCTCTTGTTGTTCTTGACTAGAAGCACTCAACGCAAGATCAATTTGCAAAGCTCTCTTGAAGGACGTGCTGATGGGAGAGAAGGGTCTCGCCTACCCGAGGGTCGTCGTATCTCTAGGAGGACATTGCCGTGAGAACTACACGTCGGTTGGCAATAGAACTCTTAGTTCTAGCGACTTCGCACTTCGACCCAACAGGCTATACTTCTAACTCCATTTGCTTGATTTTAATTATTTCATATCATTGTGTTTTTTGTCGATTTACAGGAAAATGACCCAACACTACGCCTCCTCCTGTACGCCACCCCTCCACCCTCTCTCTCTCATGCTCTCTCTTTTATATTTTGCTCTCACATATCTCTCTCTTATATCTCTCTTACGCTCTCTCCCTCCCCTCTTTCTCTCTCCTATTGATTCTCTCTTTTTCTTATTCTCCCTCTTATCTATAATCTATAACTAATATATAGAAACGTGAATAGTTTTTTTCGTCCCTCTGCCCCTCCCTCGTAAACACCCTTCTGACTTTGTTTGTTGTCTCGCACCTATTCACTTTCTCACGAACTACCTTTCCGTCTTAATCGCATTCCGCTTATCCGTCCCTCATAAACACCCTTTCGACATCCTCCATCATCTCATACCATTCCACCCTCTCATGAACTACCTTTCCACCCTAATCGCATTTCACCATCACCAACCATTGCTCGTGTCACCCCGCTTTCACCCGCCGTCCACTTCGTCTGCCGTATAGCTTGTAAGGAATCATTACATGATAGCAAAAAAAATTTGATTCCATAAAATCATGATTTTTGCCTTGGTCGATGCCAAATGAGTAAAACTGGAACCGAATATGAAGTAGAACGAGAGTACCTCATGGGATTTCCAAAATCCCACACCATGGATGAAGAGAGGACATCCCTCCTTGCTGAAAATCGTTCAAATGTCCGATCTCTAGCGGTATCCACATGATCTGCTTCAATAGACGAGTTCTCCCTTCCTTCGGGCCTCCAGAAACCTTCTAGATCCAAGTTTGACCATGGGAGATCACCTTCTATAGAAGAGAGGATGTAAAGAGGCTTCTAGGGACGTACTTCAGCCTTATGGCTTGTTAGGGTTTGGCTTCATAAGCCATTTATATATAGAAGATGAAATTTTTCACAAAAACTCAAAACATGTATAAAATTACGTCCATACCCTCATCTTATTGACCAGATCTAATGCGTGTGACCCACTAGGTCCAATAGTCAATTTGATTGAAGCTTTAATTAATTTAAAATAATAATTCATTTAAATTAAATCAAAATTGTTATCCGATAATAGTTTTTACAGCTTTTTGATCATAAAGGGTACAAGTCACATCCTATGATCCCAATTGACTTTGGGGAGTTAAATAACATCCATTGAGTGTTTCCATTATCAATTACCACATGGATTTAAATCCTCGTTCATACAATGTCTTAGTCGGTCAGGGGTTCGACACTGACTGTCAACCCCTAAATATTCCAACTCTATGGGATCCTATACTCAGGTTTGGATCAATTGAAAAACTCCTTTTCCAATTATCCTAAGTACCTTGGCCAAGGATTTAGAGTACTATCCCATAGGACATTCTCTCTCTCCTACTGAGAGTGAACGATCCCTTGTTGTCCGCTCAATTGCCTCCACTGGGTTTCTCTTGCACCCAATACATCAACTATACTGGACCATCAAGATGGTGATCCATAAGTCAATAATCAAAGTACAAGATATATCCGGTAAGACATCTTTGGTGACTCAGGTCAAAGATTCAATCGTGCTATTGAGATGTAAGAATAACCTGATAGACAGTTCGGTAAGATATACCTATCAGGTTTTCCTAAATTAGTCAGTTAAGTGAACTCATTCCACTAATGAGCACCTATGTGTGTATCTCAGTGTCCCCACACTGATGACTAATGAGATCGGTCATTCTCATCACATGAGAAGACATCACACACACTAGTCTATCCAGATTCTTGATGTCCAATCTCAAGGATCTTATGACTAGGAACATTTAGATTATATACCTCTAGATGATCGATCTCATTATCATGATCTCATCATGATTTAATCATCATTGCATGTGATCAAGAACTTCATTATGATATACGCTTTTAATAAAAGCTAGTAACGAACTTTTGCCTATTTAATTGAATAATGGGGTGTTTGGTTGCATGATAATAAAGGTTTTTGTTTTAATTTTTAAAAATTGTAAGAAAACTTGTTAAAAGAGGTGTTTGGTAACCATGACAATTGTATGTTTTAAAAGTGATTCTCTTCTTAAACAAAAAAAAAGGGTCTCACCTCTTTCTTTTTTCTTGTGGTCCCCCACTTTGTTTGGTCATGTGTGGTAGTTACTCTTTTTTGTAATCACATCCCTCCAAACATGATAATTTTATGTCATGAGTTGGTTCACTTTTTATTTTAATACAATTTTTTATCATGAAAGTGTACAAAAATTTATTACGCAACCAAACACCTCATAAGATGTTCCTATAAATGTTTAATCATATCATATATGATTGGCTTGTAGGGCATACATTTCTATCATAGATGCCCCATTCGCAACTTTCTGCCATCATTAGTTGTCGCTCACGGCCCCCGCCTTCACCCGCCATCAACTTCGACTGCCGTCTAGCTCCCCAAATCTCACCTTTCCACCTTCACCAGCCATCGCTTGCTCTTCACAATTGCTCCTGACCTCGCACTTTTCTGACCGTCATTGCTATTTCGCAGTCCTTCATAATGTACTCCTCTCATGAACCCCCTCCGTCGTCGCTCCCGACCTCGCTCTGATCATGCGAAGTTGGTTTGACCTCCAAGCACTTTCTGCCACCTTCGCTACTTCACCGTCCTTCATAACATACCCTTCTCACAAACCCCCCTCCCACTGTCACTCCCGACCTCGCTTCAATCATGTGAAGTTGGTTTTGTGACTCAACGTACCGCTCTCACGAACCTATTGCTACACTTAATCCTCTGTGGAGTTTGAAGGCATGTTCAAATACTACAGTCGTTTGTGTATCCTTAGGGTATGTTTGGTACCATAAAATTTTGGGGATAAACCTGGGTTGGGGATAACCTAGGTTTATCCCCAAGTTATCCCCATACCAAACAGCACCTTAGGCATCGTTTGGTATCGGGATAAATTTAATGGGGATAGGGATAAACCAATCCTTGTGGTTAACCCTATCCTCATCATGTTTGGTTTAACTTAGGATAAGTTTAGAGATAACCCTATCATATGTTTGGTAGGTTAACAATAAATTCGAGGATAACCCTATATTTTTATATTTTTACTTTATTTATATTATCTTATTTTATTACTCATAACATATTCATAAACATCTTAACCCACTTACATATTTATATAATAAATTTAAAATTCTATTTAAATATATAAATATAAATAAACTTAAAAATATAAATTTGAAAATATAAATAATGTAATTTATTAGGTGGAATATTTTAACGGGAAGCAAGTGTGTTCCTCGCGCCCCCCTCCTCTCCACCCGCCGGACGGAGCCCCCCCCCCTGGCGGACCGAAGGTGCTCCCCACCCCCCTCCTCGGCCGACGGAGCCCCCCCGGCGGACCGATGGTGCTCTCTCGCGGAGCCGCTCCCCGCCCCCCTCCCGGCGGACCGACGGTGCTCCCCTCCCCGCCCCCGGAGGACGGAGCCCCCCGCCCCGACAGACCGGCGGTGCTCTCCATGGAGCCGGACAGAGCCCCCCCTCCCCCGGCGGACTGACGCTCCCCCCCCGGCGGGCCGCGTTCGGTTCGATTCGGTTCGGTTTGGGACTCCGTTCGGTTTGGTTCGGTTTGGAAAACCTCTAAATCGATTTAAATCAAATCAAACCGTTTAAATCGACTTAATAAAAAAAAATATAAAAGATGCACGTGCTCCCCCCGTTCCCGGCGGACCGCGGCAGCGCTCCCCCGGCGGCGCTCCCTGGCAGGCAGCCAGCAAACACCCCCCCTTCCTAGCGGACCGCGGCGGCACTCACCCGGCGGCCCATGGCGGCACTCCCCGGCGGGCAGCCAGAAAACACCCCGCCCCCCCCTTCCCGGCGGACCACGGCGGGGCCCCCCCCGCCCGGTGCTCCTCCGGGCGACTCCTGAACCCATCGACGAAGCTCCGTGCTGGATCCATGGCGGACGGACCCCCCGGCAGACGGGGAGCCGAGAAGGAGCTCGGCCCCCGCCGACGACGCCGCGCGCCGGCGGCGTTCCTCCGCGGCGTTCGCCGCCCCCCCCGTCGTGCTGGATCCATGGCGGACAGAGCCGCGCGCTGGCGTTCGCCCTCGCCCCCCCCCCCCCCGTCGTGCCGGATCCATGGCGGACGAGCCGCGCGCGGCGTTCGCCCTCGCCCCCCCCCCACCGGATCCATGGCGGACGAAGCCGTATGAGCCCCCGCCGACGAAGCCGCGCGCCGGCGGCGTTCGCACCCCCCCCCCCGTCGTGCTGGATCCATGGCGGACAGAGCCGCGCGCTGGCGTTCGCCCTCGCCCCCCCCCCTCTGGATCCATGGTGGACAGAAGCCTCGCTCACCCCCCACCGGACGGACGTCGTATCCCAAAATTATCATTTCAGGATAACTTAGCCTAAGTATTGAGTGGGATGACTTATCCCTGTACTTATCCCTAATTTTGGGGATAATCTGGATTAACTTAACCCAGGTTAAACCCATTTTTAAGTGTGTGCCAAACAGGGATTTGGGAATAAACCAGGTCTATTCTAGGTTATCCCCATACCAAACAGGGGCTTAGTGTCCGTATCATTCCCGATAGTAGCGACATCTCTCCCAACTTGCTCTCCTCGGACTTTGAACCTTTGTTGAAGGATTTGTCTAAAAAAGAGCACAGGCGTTTGGCATTGCAAGAAGGATGTGCATAGGCGTTTGGCATTGCAAGAAGTGTCCTTCGCAAAGGAGCCTCTGGGCAGACATCCAAGAATTCTCTATTATTAGGAATAAATAACACATGTGTACTATGAAAAACTTAAGTTGTTGGTTCAAACATTTTCTTTTCTATGCTTGTTTACATCACTTTACTTGCTACACTATAATATATAAACTTGTTTCCCATGCCTTTGTAGTTGCGTTAAGAAAAAAAGCAGACATAGGAGAGAAAATATATATATTCATTTTTATGATGACTCTCTCATTGTTTTGCTCGTCCCCTTTTCAAATCAGTTTCTGGAAAGTGGGAATCTCTGTTTTAGGAAGGTAGCCAAGAAAGTTCCATGTTCATTGATGCAAGTCTCAATTGCAATAATATTCATGTTGAATTGTTTCTTCTGCAATTTAGTTACTCAATTTGGCTTATCTTTGGCATAATGTAGATATCCACTGCAAATAGATACTTGATATATCTTAAAAATCAGTGATTATTTACTTGAGTTTTCGTTTCGAACCAGCAAAATCAAAATTCATGAGTGACTTTAGAAATAGAAAAATAGAAGAATGTTTCATATTTATGATTTCTTAGAATTGGGCTGTTAGATCAAAAGAGTCCTTAGAGACTAGAATCTCCAGCTTATCCTCTTTCAGACTTGTCTTTTTCTTTTGCAATTTTTTTTGGTCTTATTCAAGGAGCTTGGATTTCAAATTTTGAAATCTAAAATTTCATTCTTTTGAGTTCTGAGGTATTTATTTATGATTTAGGATCCTTTTGCTTTAGGGAAGGTTGTTTGATGTATATTTGAAGGTTGATCTTCCATGGCATATAATATAAGAAATTGACACGGTAACTACATGCCTCAAGACATCAGACAGGGTTTGTGATATAAGTGGTAAGATTTCAAGGCATTCGTACAGGCGGTTGAATACAGATATTTTAACTGAGAATACTATCTTCCACATAAGGTACGTAACATATGGCTGTGATATTTAAAATTACTCGCAGACTACGGTTTCCACATTTAAAGTTCATTTGGCATTAGTTTGTTATAAATTCTGAAGATCACGTTGTTCTTATATTTTTAACCTTTGAATTGCATGCTAAAATAGTCGACTTAGTATGTTTTATTGATTTTAAATTCAGGTTTCAATTTTAGTGAACTCTTTGATTTTAGAAGGAGGGTTACAATTACAAATTAGAAATATGAGTTTTGAATCCTTTTGTGTTCTTGTGTAGTGATTTGAAGGATTTAGGATCTTTTCACTTTAAACCAAGTGTTATTATTTATTAAATTTTTACATCTTTTTTTATCATTTTGAGTTTTGGGGTTTTGAAATTAACCTTTTGTTATACAAGGAGTATTGTAGTACCTGCACAAACCAATAATTAGATGTTGTCAGAATTTTATTATTCCTTGTGAAACAGACGAATTTAGGGGATTGGCCAAGACTTATGAATCTTCCAAATTCAGTTCCTATTTGCAAACTTTTGACCATCTTTTAGACTTAATATGTTTGATTGATTTTAATTCAAGTTCCAATTTAAGTAAACTGCCATATTTGAGAAGTTGGGGGGGATTTAGGAATTGGGAACTTTTGAGTTTTAAATTCCCAATGATGTTTCATTGATGTTTAACCCACTTGGTTTGAAATTTGAACTTGTTTAAAAGGGCTTTAATTTGCCTTCAATATTTCTATTAAATTAACCCCATTATCATTCCACAATAAAGTAGATAATCCTAATCTTAGTCAGATCTGGATTACTCAAGTTACTTGATGGAGCTGTCGGCTCTAAAATTTTCTTCTTAATGTTTGTTTACATCACTTTGCTAGCTATGCTTTAATATCTACACTTGCTTTTCTCATCTTCCGGTGGCTTTCAAAACAAAACAAAAAAATTTGGCAGACTTAAGTGATTGAAGAGGTAAGAGAGGGAAAAACAGGCATCTTAGACATGTGAAAAATCTAAGAATCATTTAAAAACCAATGGAATTTGAAAATTCGCAAGGCCCATTTCATTTTTGACTCTCAAATTGGTTGATTTTGACTGGACTTTTGTTAATTAGGGATATGCATATAATTCATCCCAAACAAGAAATTAAGATCTGTGGTGTCTAGGTGTACAAAAAACTTGAGAATTCTTCAGCTAAACTAAGAACCGAAGGCCATATAAGGGAATCAAACTTGAGAAATCAGACTTGCACAAAGGCTTAAAGAGATGGGATAATAAAGTACAAGATTATAATAGAGTATGAGCATTAGTTTACAACCATTTGCTATATTTGTAATGTTTGATCTCAAAACACCATGTTTAACTTACTGCACAGGTGAATTGGAAACCTCTCTCTTTGTGGCCGCCAATTTAAGGGATTGCCATCCATTCGATTTTGTCTCATCATTGCCATTCCTCAATTCTCATCCAACTAGCTTTTCTCTGGCTTTAACCGGTGGTTGACGTGGTCGAGATAGGCATCTCGACTAGCCTTACAATCTCGATAAATTAATTAAAATGTTAAAATGTGTTTAGTAAATAATTATTTAGATAAATGTGATCAAATATTGAATGGATTTTAATTGCATACATATTTTAAGATTATTTATGTTATTCATGATTATTGTTAGTTATTTAAATATTTTGTATTAATTAAATTTTAATTTTGTTAATCATGCTTAGTAACCATTAAATTAGATATACTATGATGATTAAGTAGATTTTATAAATTAAATTTTGTAAAATATATTGTGATGTGTTATTATCATATTTATATCTTGATTTATGTTATGAATGATCTTAAATCACTAAGAGTTAATTGTGTGAGAATTTAGATTAGATTAATAATTGTGACATGTAATTAAATTAATATTATTAAGTGCATGACATGTCAATTCATGGTAGATTGCATGATTTTAAGATATATGCATCATATTGTTGATTATTAGTAGATTGTTGTCAATTTTGATTCAGTATGTCTATATGTGATGCATAGCATTTTAATTTGGTAAATTGCTTGTATTTGTTCATAGTTGAGCTATATGCATGTTTAATTATTTGTATGCTCAGTTTAGTAAATGTTTGAGTAAAAGTATGCTTTTATTTTATGAAATATGATAAATGTAGCAAGTTGTATTGTGTGATAATTTGCACTTCACCATACTACAATAATGGCTCATGGGTAGTGGAGAATTAAATCAGTCCGAAGTATTCTTTAATCTCGGATATTGAAGCTTAACCTAAGTATGTATCAAGGTGTACTATGTGATTTAACTTACTATATGTTACTTTCTATATACATGTAAATCTAGTGCAAGTGGCAAGTTTGGAATAGAACATATGCTTCGCTATATTCCAAACTTATCTATTTGGGATATCATTTCATTAGAAGGTACATAGTTTATGCATTTAGTAGCATATTGTAGTGTTCATGGCATGGTAGATGTCTATTATGTCCATTTAGGTTTGAAAGTTCATTACATGAATCATATGTTATTAAATCTATAACTAATACATACAAATGTGAATAGTTTTATTCGTCCCTTTGCCCCTCTCTCGTAAACACCCTTCTGACTTTGTTTGTTGTCTTGCACATATTTGCTTTCTCACGAAGTACCTTTTCGTCTTAATTGCATTCCGCTTATCCATCCCTCGTAAACACCCTTTCGACATCATCCATCATCTCGCACCATTCCGCCCTCTCACGAACTGCCTTTCCACCCTAATCGCATTTTGCCATCACCAACCATTGCTCATGTCTCCCCGCTTTCACTTGTCGTCCACTTCGTCCGCCGTATAGCTCCCCCAATCACAACTTTCTACCATCACTAGTTAATAGAGAGTGGAAGATCATCTCATTTGTTTAATAAAACTTTAGAAATTAATTTTATATATTATATATAATTTGAATCTTTATTTTGGCTTATTATCTATTTTTACTATTTAGAATTTAACTAGTATAATAGAATAGTTCATAGGTAAGTCTTGCTGAGTCAAGTGTGATTTATTCTTTTGCAATCTTTAATATTTGTAGATAATCAAGATTAACACAGTAAAAAGTTGATGATTTAGATTTCGGAGAGTTTATAGAAAGATGAATATGCATTTTTAGACTCGAATATGAATTGTTTATATTGTAGCATTGTATGTTTTATTTTTTGTAGAATTATTTGAATTATGAATTGGGACTTAATATAGTCAATTTTTTTTAAACGGATACATCGTCGGACAAAATCCGCTGCGCATAAGTTTTAGTCTGGGTGCGCGACATTCGGTATGAATCTAATGTCCATTTTGTTTTCACTATTACTTAATTTCTAACGTAGATTATTAGGCTAACATTAGAATAAATATATTAAAATTAGAGTGCACTGACGTGTAAACAAACGAAATGTTAAGTCTGATCGTTACATTTTTAAGTAATTATTACTTTTAGGTTATTTTTAGTTCGTTAGTTAAAAACAATCTCACACTTCTTTCTCTATCATTTTTTTAATCATTGAAAACAACTATTTGTTTCCCTTCACGTTATTTAACTCTTGTTTGAATACGCCTGACGTATATAAATATATATATATATATATATATATATATATATTGTGTGTCTCTTTGTATCTAGAGAGTATGAAAACGTCACTTGTAGTATTCTTATAGCATGTTTAGTAACAGTTAAACACTTCTACCATTATTAACTAGTCAAGTCACGTGCTTCGGACGTGTTCGAATAATATATTATATATCGATTAGATATAAATTTTTAAAATTATTAAGATAAAAAATTAATTAAATTATAAATGTTATAATTTACTCTTCGAATATACACATAAATCGGTAATCAAACCAATATTAATTTGAGCGACATTTATATGAATGTAACAACTTTGATTTATAAAGATTGTTTATACTATTATAAACAACACTGCTTTTACATTATTATTATTATTATTATTATTATTATTATTATTATTATTATTATTATTATTATTATTATTATTATTATTATTATTATTTATTTGCAACCAATGTAAAGATTGATTGATTGATTCTAGTTAGTTACGATATATTTTTATATTTCTAAACTTATACATTTCAAATGAAAATGAAAATAATTTTGAAAGAAAAATAAGATGCAGAGAATGAAGACATCCACCACAACCTAACAAGAAGTAAATATTACAACATAAATTACCATAGATCAATTCAAAATAGGTAGGACGAAAATATGATGTCAATTAGATATGGAGTAAAAAACAGGCCACTCATGCTTTTGATACAAAACTTTTACTTGCTCACCAAAAAACTGAGCCACGATAAACTACCATCTATGCATGAATACATCTCAAAGAAGCTATATAAAGAGGTGAGTGAGGAATATGTTTTCAAACTTTACTTTGTTCCTAGCAAGTCAGATTCCGAATTGACAATGTTAATGTGTCCCACTCTCACCTGACCAACAAACTTTCCACTTCACAAAAAAAACCTAAAAGAAAGAAAGTGGGATCCTGCTGCGTCAACAATAACAATGCAAAATGTTTTTGGCACACGAAAGAACTTGAAAGGGAACGAACATTCAGATCTAATCTAATTTTCACTTAAACTAAATTCACATTATGACGACATCACCCGATCTCAATTGGATTAGGAATAACAATTAATCCAAATCTTAATTGGGTTTACAAAGCCTAATTCTCCGGATTGGTCCACTACTGAGACCTATAAAAATTGCTCCAAATCATGATTGGGTCTACAAAGCCTAATTCAAATTTTCTGTTAAACTTCAGTGATAGAAATTTTAAATTTGAGAATTTCTTTTTTAGTTAAGAGCTTACATCTTACTTTATTTCATTTTTACTTTTGACATTTTAGGTTTACAATGTGAACTGACATTTTTCAATTTTTAGATATGATTACCTTGATCATAATCAAGAAGTGGCAAGTTAGATTAGATGAATTTGATTTAATCATTTTTTGAACCAATTTCAAATCGACTCAAGTCCTTCCTTAAACTTTATAAATTAAATTAATACAGTTGCTTTATCTTACATTCACCAAAAAAATTAAAAATATTCATTTATTTAAATAATAATAATTATAAGAAATGGCTACATTTTTTTGAGTTAAACTTTCAATAAAATATCTAGATCTTTTATGGTACAAAACTGAGCTTAAATCATTGCATATAAATAGGGCATTTCGATTGGCATTTATAAAAAATAAAGTCACATTCGTTAGACATTTATTTCCAATTTTGGAACTTCTAATTCTATTACATTTCTTGTTAGGTAGGAGAATAATAAATTGGGATTCCCCACCCATCACTCTTTGACTTCTTTCTCATATATAATGAGAAATGCGGGATAGCAATATGAAAAGAGAGTAACTTATGGTGGAAAAGGAACGAAGAAGTAAAGATAAAAAATGTAACAACGTATGTAAAGGGAAAAACACGAGAAATGTAGTATGTGACTAAAGACATCTCAATTGTCAAATGTACACATAAAGAGAAAAGGTATTGAAAAACAAATAGAACATAAAAAAGATAACCGCATATAGAAAAAAAAAGAAAATATACAGAATAAGAAAACATTTTTAACAATATCGTGAAGTCTCCTTAGATACTTAAAAAGTAGCATTTGGGTGTGTCAAGACTCTTTTTCATGTAGAGTACGAAAGTTGATGACCAACTTATTAAGAATAATAAGAAAAGATAGTAAAGATGCTCCATGAAAAAGGGAACTATGAAGTGTAGATAAAAAATATAATCACATATATAAAATAAAAAGCATAGGAGACGAGGGGAAGGGGTAAAGCTAATCCATGGAGCGCACTCCAAGGCCAGCCATTGTCACCATTCAGGAGTCTAGCAAGAACTCCTCTTACTATGTCAAGGTAAGGCGTTGCTGGCAGGAAAGAGGAGAATCGTGAAGCCAGTCAAAGTCCAGAGAAGACAAAAAATCGACAGGAACCGACAAGAGGTAGGGGAGGGGTCTCACAGGCTGCAGATATCCTCTTTACTTCACTCTGGCAAATCTCTTGTAAAATGGCAACACTGCAGCCTTTCACAGAGAGGAGAGCAGTGTTTTCTACATGGACAAGATGTCATTCTCTGGTGCATACACCAAGCCCATAATGCAGGACCTATGGTGTTATGCGGAATGACGTGTTCTGTAGGAACTGATGGCTGACGGAGAAAAGTTGCAACCAAGGAATAACGGCAAGGATAATGGCGGGATGAGAAAGCAGGACATTGAAGGAGAAGAACGACAAACATGAGATGCTAAAGGACATATCTTCCATCGACAAATTCCTGATCGACGATTTGAGAACTTGAAGGAGGTAACACGTCACACAACAACAGAATCTCATCGGATGGTACTATCGGTTGCCATCGAATCCGGAGACCGACACCACCATACCAAAGGAGAAGATGAAAAAACAGGCATGGGAGGGACATGAGGAATGCCATTGATAGGATATGGAGAGATAGGAGATTTTCTGGAGAAGAAAATGGCCGCGACCAAAAGGCATGGCATGCTGCGCTTAGTAACCGTAGGGATGAACGAATTTGCGGAGTAACGGGAAGACTGTTGGTGAAAAAACTGGAGGATGAATCGAGCGGCTCAATGTTGATCGGACGATCGGGGGAGATAGGATGAACAAATAGCATTCACCCAAGCAAACCGACCAGGAAGAGGAGAGAGAGAGAGAGAGAGAGAGAGAGAGAGAGAGAGAGAGAGAGAGAGAGAGACGGGGGCTACTGTTGATCGTCAACAAAAAGTGAGGGGGAGAGCGAGATCGGGGAGAGAGAGAGAGAGAGAGAGTGAAGAAGAGAGAGAAACAGCGAGGAGGGAGAGGCGGTAACAGCGAGGAGATGGGGGCAGAGATGACGTCGGGATGTGGAGACGGAAACGGCTAGAGATGCCAGCAGGCACTTGTAACGTAGGTGAAAATCGGACGATTGGACGAGGGAATAACACCTATGTTCATGTAGTTTAAATAACATATCATATTTTTTTTGAAAGCAATATTTTAGATAGTTTGTAGATTTCATGATTATTTATTTAAATGTATTAGTTAGGTTTGAATTAGAAAGCACTTAGAGGTTTTTAATTGAATATAAGAGACCTTGAAAATTTAGTGAAAGGTCCAAAAGTAACTACTTTGATGATTTAGTTCACAATATGTTCCATTAAAATGTTATGAGATTTAAAATAACTACTTTGATGACTTGGTTTGCAATACAATGTTTTCTCATTTATTTGACTCTCTCAACTCTCAACATCTTCAACAAAAAATGAGAGAGAGAGAGAGAGAAAATTGCTCAAATGATAACATTTTGTATCGAAACCAAATATGTATATTTACATGAAGTGAAATGGTATAAGTCAAATATGCTTTGGTCATTATAATGGAGATTAAAGATAATATTGTGTAGCCTAGTTGGAAGTAGCTAACTCCTACTTCAGTGAATAAAATTAATTAATAGATAGAAAATAGAGAAATTTGTAAAGTATAAAATTTTAATTAATGTAAAAATATAAAAATATAAAAATATATATTATAAAAACATCACAAATTTGAAAGTTATGAAATCTAAAAAATTTGAAAGGGGAGGGATTCAAAATCTGGAAACTCCGAAAACTTTGAAATATAAAAAGATTGGAAACATAAAATTTAAAAAGATTAGAAATATAAAAACTAATTAAACACTTAAAGAGTTTAAAAATCAATGAGGTTTGAAATTCTTAAACGATAAAAAGTTAGTTCCTAAATATACATGAAATCTTGACAATCTAAAAATTGTGAAAGAAAGAATTTTAATCTAACCCAACAAACAGAGTTTTATTATTGATTTTATTGTATTTTATATAGAAAAAATACCACAAACAATTTTCGTAATGGGATGTTTGTATGCATGATAAATTGGGATTTTATTACAATTTTATATTTTTGTAACAAAACTTGTTACAAGGGGTGTTTGACAATCATTACAACTTTATAGTTTTAAAGAGTTTTATTTTACGAACAAAAAAAGCAAGTGACACTTTTTTTTATCATGTCATCTCCCACCTTGTTCAGTCATATATGGTATCTACTATTTTTTATTATCATATCTTCCCAAACTTGATAAATATATTTTATTGATTAGCTTACACATTATTTTGAAATAATCTTTTTATCATGAAAATGCACAAAAAATTATCGTGCAACCAAACAGCCTACGTGATGTAAGAGCAAAGTTAGGCCGTGAATGAATACATGCCAAACAAATTTTTAAATTTTATAATAGCATAATGTAGTTTATAAGATTTAAAAATAAAACTACACAAATAAAATTTCAAATTGAAACACTTTATGAATGCATATAATTAAGATGCTGTCAAATTTTCATGTCACCCGAGAATCTATTAGTAAAATATTTTATAATTTACCATCAATATGTCCTAGAACTATTCGACCCTTGTTGATTTCACATTTATAAAAAATATCATGATGTCATATTATATTGTCGTGTCTAAACAAAAAAGTCATATTATATTGTTGAATCTTGTTTGACAACAATAAGTACCAAGTAAGGAATAGATTTATCAATAATATTATCATTTTTAGATGTTTTCGTTTTTTACCTTTATTTAATTTTTTAGTAAATACATATTTAGATATTTTAATTTTATATCATACTTTAATAATGATATAGCATTTATATTTACACAAAATACAATTATAATACCAACAAATAAAATAATAGAATGCAATATTAGTTTTATTTTAAAAAATAGATAATATCAACTATTAAAGATGCGGTTTGACAATTATTATATAACAAAATTTGTAAAAAAATGTGAATAACATTGCATTTCTTACACACACACGCAGAATGAGATCGTATAAAGAAAAACAATGACATCAGATGTTAAGTTTAGAGTTTAGGTACACTTTATTAGCTATCAATATAATAAAATATTATTTTAAAATGTGACGAGGGTAATAGATTTTGGTAATGGATATTTATATTATCATGTAAAGTGTTAAGTTATTTTAAATAAATTAAAACTTTGTCCTAATTTTGATTTTTAAAAAAATAAAAATAATTTGATTTATGAAAATATAATTTACATTAATCTATACAAAAATAAATTAATAAATGTCATATTACTATTGCATCTAATCTAGCATCTTTAGTATTTACTTTTATTTTGTATTCTTTATATAACAAAATTTTAACTATTTAAATATTTATTTATCACAAACTTAAGATACTCAACTGACCACGAGTTCATGGTAAATGCATTATTATTACATCTAATCTACTATCATTAATATTTATTTTTATTTTGTATCCTTTATATAACAAAAGTTCAACTATTTATATAATTATTTATCACAAACCTAAGATACTATTTACGTTCAAAGAAAAGAGCACGACGAGTCCATAGTAAATATAGATAATAAAATATTATTTACCTGAGGTATAATAAAATGATATACACCACAAATCAATTGAATAACGATAAATCAAAATTGTGAGAAGAGAGGATGTATCTAGACAACAAGGGAGGCTATATGCTTGTCGATGAAACAAGGACTCCCACTTCTAATAGATAATAAATTTTAAATTTTGATATTAACGTAAAACAGTTGGCTATTTATTTCGATATAAAATTTTTACTGCAAAAGACTTTAATAATAAGAGTAATGTCACACGTATCAATTTTGACACTGATATTTCTAGAGAATATAGTACCAAAAACAAATTTGATGTATTATAATTCATGTTTTGCTTGTATTTTAAATATTAAAATTGATATTAATAAGTAAACACTTTATAATGATTCATAACAACATAAATTTCAAAATTAACAATGACGAAAATGTTTGATAGTGGCTATAAAATAACCATACAAATCTTCCAGATAGTTAGGGAAGGCTTTGACGATTGTATTTTGTATATAGATTACAATTTAATAAAAGGCTGAAAGCGAAAAGTATAAGTAATTCCCATAATGATAATTAACTGCGAGAAGGCTCACAATCATTAAATTGCACATAAATCCAGATTAAAATAATTGTCATATTTTTAGGACAGATTCGAAGTGCATCCACTTGTGACGTCGTCAGTTGACGAGGATGATCTAATAACTCTATATCTTTAGTTGTCTTATATTTTATTTTAATATAAAATGTTATCATAAAAATTATTGTGTAACCAAACAGCCCGTTAATTTCTGTAACCTCTGGAATAAAAACAGAAACTGCGTCAAATCTCTCTTCGTAAAACTCAAGTGATATGTGCAAGAGATCATTCGAACACTTGATCAGTGAAATGTCGTACATTTCATCAAATAGTTCGAAAACCTCAAGTTTTAAGTTTTAAATGAATTTGGAGTTCGATATTGTTGCAGCTCAATCAAAATCTCCCAAGAATTCATGTGCCTTGTAATATTCCGGGTTTTTGTAATATTATTTAGATTGTTATCGTAGTGTTTTTAATTATTTTCCGCTAGGTGCTTAAATTATTTTTAAGACGTTTATATAGATACGTAAATATTTTTATTTATTTATATTGTATCTTATTAGCTTCGTAGATTGTTATATTTTATTTATATTATGTCTTATTAGTTTAGTGGATCGTTTATAGTTGATAGTTATTTGTTAATTATATCAGTTGTTCATTATTTATTTTATATTTCTTTAATTTTTTTTTCTCTCTCTCTATTTACTCTCTTCTCATACTTATCCCTTCCATTACCTTGTTTGTCATCTCCTCTTTTCCGTTTCTTAATCTCCCACCGTTTCCTTATTTTTCTCCCTCCCCCCTCGTCATTGCCCCGTGCGCCTCTCCCTTCTCTCTCTCTCTCTCTCTCTCTCTCTCTCTCTCTCTCTCTCTCTCTTCTCCAACGCCCGCGCGTTGGCGTTGCCCACGCCAGCACCTTGCGAGCGCGCGGACGACATCTTTGGCCGGCCGCGACCTCTGTCCTCCCGTGCGCCTCCAGCGCGCGTCTTCCACCGCTGGCCGCGCTGACGTCCACAGCACCCCCCCTCCCTCGCCTTGCTCCATTGTTGAGCCCCGCGAGCGGCCCGCCCTGCCGGCCGCAGCCCACCGGTCGCCGCCGCCCATGCCACGCCGCCACCCCTTGCGCTGCCGCCCACGCGTGCACCGTCGCCACCTCGTCGCCTCCCTCCGCGAGGCCGCCAACCCCGCCAAGCCCGTCGACCCCCCCTGCTGTCGCGGCCTGTTGGCGCCCGCCCACCCGCGTGCATGCCAGCGCGCAGTGCACCACCCGCCTCTTCCTCTCTTCTCTCGTCGCCGTCTCTCTCTCGTCACCCTCCCACCTCGGCTCATCATCAGCCCTTCTCTCTCTCTCTCTGCATATCAGCGCCGCCTTCGTCAGCCCCGCCATCGCGCGGCCAACCAGCCGCCGCCCGCGCAGCCAGGTCGGCGCCGCCTCGCCGTCAACGCCCCCCCCCCTCTCACGCAGCCAGCGCACGACGCCACCGCCCGCACGCGCAGCCCTATCAGCCGCCGCCGGCGTCGGTGCGCGCCGCTCGCGTCTTCCCGTTCCCCCTCGCCTTCGCGTGCCGCCCGCGGCGAGCGGCCAGCCTAGCCACCTGCACCCGCAGCCCGGCCAACGCGGCCACCCGCCGCTGCCCGCGCGCCCAGCCCGCCATTGCCATCTCGCCTCCTCGTCGCCTTGTCCACCTGCGCCGTCGACCACCCGCTCGCCATCGTCAACCGCCGCCAGCCACCTCTTCTTCCCCCCCCCATGCGCGCCTCCGTCCGCGGTCAACGCCGCTCTCGTCCGCCGGTGCCCAGCGTCGCCTCCGCGCCCGCGTGAAGCCGCGCCACGCGGCCACCGCGCCAACGCCGCCATGCGCCGCCATGCACTGCTGTGTGCCACTCGTGCGCCCACACCCCTATCTGCCGTGAGCTTCCTCTCTCTCCTATCTATTCTCTTCATCGTATTATCATGGATATTACTCTCTCTTTTTTTTCCCTTGATCCGATGACAACCCCCCCTATTCTGTTTATTTTTCCAGCAACATTGATGGAGAGAGATAGCCGGTTTGAGTTGGTTTGATTTGTGCGCTGCGTTCTCGACGTCCGGTATTATTTTCGGCCGCCAATCCCCAACTCTTCGGCATCGATTCTGGTAGGCACCCTTGACGTGTCTATTATCATTAAAAATTCATATTTAATCCTCCATGATTATTAGAGTTGACCTTTAAATTAAAGGGTGTGTGTAGTTACACTTTTGAACTTAAATTGTGAGTCGACATGGGTTAGTTAGGATTGATGTGCGCTTGATATCATGTGATGATATGTGTTTATGTCTCTATTATGTATATATGAGATCTTGCTTAGTTAGTAGTGTATTATTGTCTATTTTTAGCTAATCACTCGGTTACATATTAGCTTGATTATATTATGTTAACCTTGTTAAATAATGGTGATAGGTTAACGATTAGATGATGTGGTGAGTAGTTTTTCCAGACCTAGTTATATTCATGTTTAATCATGTTTAGTTAGTTATATGTGGATATCGTCTCATTTTGGTTCATTTCTAGCATGGTTGTCTAGCATGACAATAGCTGAGTATATGTTCATTTTATGTTCATTGATCTTGCATATTGGTGATCATGGCATGGCATGATCGAGGTGGATGCATGAAGCATTGAAGCTTGTGAATGGAAAAGCGAGCTACACCGACTAGTTAGTCGTGACTCGAGGGCGCGAGGGGTTAGAACCGTACGGTGCATCCTTCGATCCCGCATCCCGCGGGCATCCTACGTGCCACCACTTTGCCTAGGTGCACTATGGGATTTCGATTAGTATATGCTATTTATATATGATAGATCTGTTGGTAGCTAGTTGAGATGGCAAGACGACACACTCCTTGCTAAAGGAAATTTGTGTACATGATTTGTGCATCTAGTAGAGGATAGGTGCATATGTGTGAATGTGAGTCTTGTTGGAGGATAGATGTATTTTGCATGGTATGGTATAGATGGTCTAGTGATGTATTTTATTTTGTCAAGTATCGGGTTATTTTTTGCATGGTGTATGTATGGTGTGTCTCATTTGTAGTATATCATCATCTGGAGCATATAGTAGGTGTCTATGCATGTGTTCATACCATCTTTCTAGGTCATGTTATAATGCATATAGGTGCTGGTTGGTGTGATTATAGGCTTTGGTTGGTGGTGTAAAACACATGGATTAAGTCATATATCTAATGTATTGACTAGCCTATATTTACATATAATTGGTGTAGGTCTGGGTACCTATTTAATTAACATCTAGGGCCTTTTGGCTATCCGATTTGGCGGATGATGGGGTGTCTATTGAGTCGTCGTACTCATCCCAATCCTCTTATCAATTTTCAGGTAATCAGGTTTGGCGCAGCAGAAGCGTGGTGGATTGTTTCCCAAGAAAGCAAATTGGACGATTCTTGTAATTTAGATGGTAATTAGATTTGTTTAGATTATAGCATAGCAATGTATTTGATTTGATTCTGTGGTTGTATAAACTGGGACCTAGTTGTCTTCATTTTTCCCAAACCGATGTTTTTACCGGGTTAATTTTCCCCGGTCGCGTCATCAGATTATCTCGCTGTGCAAGTTAAAAATCCGGGGCGTGACATGCCTAAACTGTAAACGTGCACGTTCAACTGTATTTATGACCTCAAATAAATCATGTAAGTTCGACCAAAAAAAAATCATGCAAGTAAATAATGATATTGCCATTTTTCTATAAATTTTATGAGTATGACGTAAGCAACAATTGAAGATACAAGAGGATTAGAACTATGTCTTTTCTTGAAATTTTTTTTTTTTTGCTAGCTTTGGTTGAAATGGGGTTGAAAAAACTCATCAAGTGATTACATTACAAGGGCCACATTGAATAATGGAGATCCCGTAAAAAGATACACTAACTAAAAAACAAATCATGTGGAGTCTACTACTATTATGATAAATACGTTATAGCAAAATCAATGCATGAGAATCTCACACTATGATCTTAATGTGAATTTTATCGGACCTATGCCCGTAAAGGGATGATTAAAAAACAAATTAAAGTCACTATTTCAATGTAGTCGAATCCCATGTTCCATTGTTGGTCAACCTGTTGAACAAGTGGTCCGAGAAGTATGCCATCTTCTCGGCCTTCGCAACTGATGATGATTAAAAGGCTAACTTCCCCAAAATTCTATGGGTTTCACAGTGAACTCTAAGATTATAGATGAAATTTAACATTACTCCAAAATGAACCAAGTTCAAGACTATTGAACATTGCAGTCTTACTCAACTCAACTCAACTAAGATCTTTATCGCAAATTACTTAGAATCAACCATATAGATTCTCTTTCTTCACTCATGTCGATTTTGTGTTATTTCTTCAAAGATATTTAAACCATCTAAATCATATTGAATTACCCTCCTCCAAGTTAACTTAAGTCTACCACGCCCCTTTTTTGTTTCTGTCATTTAATATTTTCTATCGTTCTAACTGGAGTCTCTTTAAGTCTACGTTTAATATGTCCAAACCATCTCAATCTCCCTTCTTTCAATTTGTCTACAATTCTCGTTAATCCTATATTTTATTTAATATATTCATTCCTTATTTTATCTAATATAGTGTGACCACTCATCCATCTTAACATTCTCATTTCGGCAACACTTATTTTAGAAGTATGTTTTTCTTTTATTGTCCAACATTCACTACCATACAACATTGCGGGTCTTATACTTGCACGATAAAATTTTCCTTTCAACTTTAATGGAATTTTATGATCACATAGAACCCCTAAAGCCAATCTCCACTTCATCCAACATACTTTAATCATATGATTAACGTCTTCATCACATTCTCCATCTTTTTGAATAATTGATCCAAGATACTTGAATTGAGTTTTTTGAGACAATATTATCCCATCGACAGACGCCCTCACCTACTTCTCTTTGGTTTTCATTAAATTTACAATGCATATATTCTGTTTTAATTCTACTTGTCTTGAACCTTTAATCTCCAAAATATTTCTCCACATTTCTAACTTTCTATTGACTCATTGTGTTTCGTCTATCAATACGATATCGTCTGCAAATATCATATACCAAGGTATATCATCTTGTATAGTCTTCGTTAATTCATCTATAACTAATGCAAAAAGATAAGGACTTATTGCAGACCCTTGATGTAAGCCAATTGAAATAAGAAAATCTCTTGTTTCTCCACTAATTGTGCATACGCTAGTAGTTGCATCATCATACATGTCTTTTATCATTTGTATGTACTTAACAAGCACCATCCTTCGTTCCAACACCTACCATAGAACCTCTCTTAGTACTCTATCATAAGCCTTTTCTAAATCAATGAACACCATATGTAAATCTTTCTTCATATCTCGATATTTTTCTATCAAATTTCTAATAAGAAAAATAGCTTTAGTTGTAGATCGACCAGGCATAAATCCAAATTGATTAGCTGAAATATTTGTACAGCTCCGTAATCGCCACTCAATAAATCTTTCCCATAATTTCATAGTATGACTCATGAGTTTGATCCCTCTATAATTTGCACAATCTTGTATATCTCCTTTTTTCTTAAAAATAGGTATAATGATGCTCTTTCTCCATTTATTCGGCATTATTTTCGATATTAGGATTTTTTAAAAAAGTCGAGTTAACCATTTCACTCCTGAATCTTCCAAACACTGCCACTGGGGGTGTAAACGGAATCCGATATTCCGATATTTTGATTCGATTTCGATAAAAATTAACGGGTTTGGAACTTGTTTCTGTATCCTATAAGTTATCGGAATCGGAATCGGATATTCCGGTAGCTTATCGGAATCGGAATCGGAATCAGTTGGTTCCGTTTCCGTTAATCCGATTTCGATAAAAAATAATTATATATAAATAAAATTAAATAAAACAAAGTTAAATAACTTATAAAATATAATATATAAATTGATAAAATAATAAAAATAAAATTTTAATAATATTATATCAAAATTTATTAATTATATGTAAATTATTGACTCGCTTTTAAATAAAAATTAATATTTAATATGCATTTCGGATTTTATCGGATTCAGTTCCGATTTCGATAATGGAATCGGAATCGGATCGAAATCGGAACATAGTGATTCCGAAATTATCGGAATCGGAATCGGAACCCCTTAACCCTTATCGGAATCGGAATCGGATTCTGGTGAATCCGCTACCGAATCCGACCCATTTACAGCCCTAACTGCCACACTTCAATAGGAATATTATCCGGACCACATGCCTTACTTGTTTTCATCATTTTCAATGCTTCTTTAACTTCTAAAAGTTGAATTTTTCTAATATAATTTAAATTAAAGTTTGTCACATTCTCTCCGTCGTCTATGTTTTTAGCAAAGTTGTCATTAAAAAGGGTATCAAACTAAGTTTTCCATCTTTCTTTGATATCATATTTAATCAAATTTTTTCCTTCTTTATCCTTTATGCATCTAATTTGATTAAGATCTCGAGACCGTCTCTCTCTCATTCTTGCTAGTTTATAAATATCTTTTTCACCTTCTTTAGTTCCAAGTTTTTCATACATATGTTTAAAAGCATCATCTCTTGCTCTTCTAATAACTTTTTTTGCTTCTTTTTTTGATATCTGGTATTGTTCATAAGCTTCATTGTTATCACATTTCGGCAATCTCTTATAACAATCTCTCTTATTCTTTATCACCTTTTGCACTTCTTCATTCCACCACCAAGTCTCTTTTTAGGTGGACCATGTCCTTTAGACTCTCCAAGTACTTTTTTAGCACTCTCTCTAATTTTTATTGTCATATTCATCCACATAGCATTAATGTCTATGTCTAACTTCCGATCATTTATCTTTAAAAGTTCGATCTTAAATATCTATTGTTTCATTCCTTTTAACTCCCACCATTTTATTTTAGGAGAAGACTTTCTTTTATATGAGTTTGTTTATGTTTTAATCTTAACATCTAAAATCACTAACCTATGTTGGCTTGCTAAAGTTTCACTCGGAATTACTTTACAATATTTGCAAATAGCACGATTGGATTTTCTAGTGAGAATGAAATCAATTTAACTTTTATTTTGTCCACTTTTAAATGTTATTAGATAAGATTCTCTTTTAATAAAATGAGTATTTGTGAGGATAAAATCATAAGCCATAGTAAAATCTAAAATATTCTTCCCCTCTTCATTTAAATTTCCATATCCAAAGCCTCCATGAACATTTCCATATTCATGACATTTGTTTCCAACATATCCATTGAGATCTCCTCTAATAAATATATTTTCTTCATTTGGTATACTCTGCATAAGATCGTCCATATCCTCTCAAATTTTTTTTAATCTCGCTACTTAATCCAATTTGTGGAACATATGCACTAATTACATTAATTATTTCTCTTTATATAATCATTTTTACCATAATAATTTTATCTCCTACTCTTTGTATTGAAACTATTGCATCCTTTAATGTTTTATCAACAATGATACCTACCCCATTTTTATTTCTCTCTTTTCTTATATACCATAGTTTATATCCTATATTACCTACTTCTTTACCTTTTTCTCCTATCCATTTGGTTTCTTGGATACACATAATATTAATCCTTCTCCTCTCCATACTATCAACAAGTTTCATAAATTTTTCTGCAAGAGATCCAATATTCCAACTGTCTATTCTTATCTTTCTTTCAATATTTTATTTCTTACATTTCTTTTTGTAATAATGCCTATTTACATTTGAGTTTATTCTAGAACTCATATCTTGCTCTTTATTATGAACTAACTTCTTTACCCACACCCATCCTTAGATATAGGAACCCTTGCTTATTGAACACCACGATAGGACGCTTATGTGATACGTCGCATGTGAGAATAATATTGTGACGCGTCATATAGGACGCTTATTGCTTATGTGGCACGTCACAATATTGCAATCTTAACTAAAAAATATCAGAGGTCGGCAATACACTATCACCGTGCACTAGTTACCTCATTAGCTGTTTTTCCGACTCATATAGAACATTTCTGTCATTTATGCAGAACTTCAACAAATATACTTCCTTCCATTCGGTTATAAAAGCAAGGCATTTGTGATTGGTCAAATAGCAGGTGGGTTGCCTGCATCACTCAAGCTGAAACATCATGCTTGTTCTATACAATGGGATAAGCGAAATGCAAATCAGATCCCCATTGACCAAATTTTTTGGCTCTTGTACCAACCGACACTTTGAATGTGGAGAGAAACATACCGGTCAACCCCATTTCTTCAATCCAACATTTATTCCTAAAAATTATTATCTTGTCACTCATGTCGAACAAATCACTAGCTCAGCATGCGATAAATATGCGAACATCCATCTTCCCCAACCGCAATAAATATATAAATCCATACGCAATCACTCTAATCCAATATTCCTACTTTAGCTTCCGTATATTCTACAACTTTAACTGAACAAACAGGTGCTTTTAACAATATATATATATATACACACACACACACACAAACAATACCTCGGTAGAGCCCTAATTAAAATAGGAGGAAATGATACATCGTCAAGAGAAAGCCATATGCTCATGTATCAGCATCAAAAATTGAGGCAAATTCTGGCAATACATGGATCATGTAAAAAGGTCAACTGATAACATTAATTTAACCATAAACGGTAACGTCTGTGGGGGTGCAACGACAGAAGATACTTCGCTCAGAGCTGCAATTCTCTGCAGCACAACTTACCTTCAAGATCTACCGCCTCTCTTCCCACGGCCACCCCGAGCCCTGCCCTTTCCTCGCCCACCATAGCCTCCCCCTCTTTGGTGACCACAGCCTTTATTGCCGTGTGGGACTCTCAGGTTCTCTGGCAAGGGGAGGAGGTGATCGACACACTTGCGGAAGCTGAAATCGTCGATAGACCCGTCCATCCTCACGAGGAAGAAGCACCTGCTCTTCCACTGAGGATGGTAGCGAACCTGGAACGCCTGGATCCCCGCACCAATCTTCTTATCAGGTTCTGCGTGTCCCTTCTGGATCAGCTCCAAAAGCACCATGAATTCGTACTGTTTGTCATTAGAAAAAAAAAAGTAAATGGCACTGCTCAATGCATCAAGTGCACAGACGTGATGGAAAAAATAAAATCACATCGGAAAAACTGGTCCCTAAAAAAAACATATGTGCCGTTTGCCAAGAAATACTTTGATTAGAGGCAAAAATTGTCCTTTTAAGTGACAGAACGCAACTACTTCTGTTCAGTTATATTTGCTACCGATTTTCTTGGAGGATTATAAAGCATGGAAGAGAAAGTTGTGTTACTGCCTACGCTCATGTGTAAGTCATAAGAGGCAAGCGCACCTAGGTGCTCAGCAGTTCTTGCCTCGTCTGCCTCACTGAGATCCGAACCCAGTAAAAGTTGGATACGGTAACTTAAAATCCTGTTTCTTCCGCCTCGAAATCCCCAATACGGCAATACCCAGTCCTCAACCCTGATGTAACCTCAAAAATTGTCAGTTTCCTTCTTGGAAAAGGAACTTTTGGCTTTTGATTAGCTCTGACAACAGAAAATTCCATGAGTATTAGTTAATTCAATGGTACATAAAAAATATATATTAAGATTGTTGAATTCTTTGAATTTTTATTTTTTACCTCTTTCTATTGGATTTGCGAAGTACTGATATTAATTACATCGAACGACTTGAATATCATTGATTAATCGACATAACAATTCGTGAATAGAAGACATACATCCAAAAATAAATATTCGGGAGCAACGGCCCCACAAAAGGAATTTAAAACTTAGTGTTTTAAATTTACTTTAAGTATGTTTGGGAGTTCGATTGGGATTTCTTTTTTGGGGGGATTTGAATAGGATTTTATGCCTCACGGTTAGGGGTGTTCAAGTAAAACCGGTAAACCGAACCGAACCGAACCGAACCGATCGGTTCGGTTCGGTTTGACAGGTCATCCATTCGGTTTCTTGAACCGAACCGAACCGATAATTTCTTATCGGTTTGGTTCGGTTCGGCATCTCCCCAAACCGAACCGAACCGGTAAACCGGTTGACCCGATTTGGCAAAGTTTGACCCACTCTATTTACATATTATATTACATCTAAATATATATTATATCAATTTTAAATATATATTAATATAAATTTAAGTTAATTAGTATAAATATATAATTATATATTATAAATAAAGTATTAGTCTTCATATTAATCTTAAATAATTATTATAATGTATATTTTATTTTATGTTTATTTTTATTTATTTAAATATACATTAAACCGATGAACCGAACTAAACCAAACCGAACCACAATCGGTTCAGGCTTCACTGAACCGGTTCGGTTCTGTTCGGTTCCCCTTATCGGTTCGGTTTCGGTTTGGGGAAAAAACGCCCAAACCGAACCGAACCGAACCGTTTACACCCCTACTCACGGTTGAATGATTTTGATTTGAGTTTGATTTGGATTTGTTTTGGAGATTTGTTGTGTATTTATAAAACAAAACTTGGAGTCTTTTTGTTTTGTAGAAGCTTTTTCTGTTTTTTTTTATTTCGGTTCAAATTTCTGTCTGAGATTTGGTTTGAGTTAACTTGTTTTCATTTGAGGTCAGTTTTTTTTTGGGGTTGTTCCAATTTGGATTTGAGAGTTGGTGAATTCTGTCTTGGGGTTTCCAAGTTCAAGTTTCAATTTTCAGATTTTGAGATTTTGAGATTTAAGATTTGTTAAAGTTTAATTTGCATTGATTTGGGTTTGACCTCTGGAATTTTTTTTACTTCAGGTTTTTCTGATCTGAGTATATTTCTTTCCTTCTTTTTGTTTTGACTTTGACCAGAACCAAGATTGCAGGTATTAGAGACACCGTACTGCTTTTTTTATTTGACATTTTTCCCTTTTTATTCTATCTTTTTCTTTACAGGATTGGACAAATTGACGCACAGCATCTTGAAGATTGAGCTTCTCTTCAAGTTTCAGAATTCAGATTTTGAATTAAGCTTCAGATTTGATTCGATCAGGGTCTGTCATTATTTGGATCTGTCCAAATTCGGGTTTTAACATTACAGATTTCCGATTTTTTAGATATTTGCAACCCACCAATTTCATGAGACTATTTGTGCACCTTATAGCATCACATGTGCCCAGAATATGACAAATTTTTCATTGCTTTGAACATGGAATACACAACGCATTGGAAGTCATAATTACCAAAACTTCAATGAATTTATAATTAAAATTTTGTGACCTTTGATAAATATTATGAAATTCATCCCGATTGGTTAATAATAGAATGCACCCAACCTTTGATGATAGAATGCACCCAACCTTTGATAGGTATGTGGAGATTTTTCCCATTGATTGATGTGAGATAGAGTCTCCTCTACCCTTAAGTATTAGGAACTATCTCTATTGATTTAGGATATAATATAATTAGTCTAGGATAGGCACATGGGAATTCCTCCCATGGAATGCGATCTTCTAAAAATTTCTCTCTCCACATATCCGATAAACGAGATCACTAAAATGAGAATATCGATATAATGTTTCTTGTACATTGATATACTCTACCTATTACTATTCCTAACTTGTTAGATGACCTTGTTAAGTTTGCTTCATATATTGTCAATTTTATTATAGAATTTATCCAAATATTCCTCTAGACATTATTGTTTGATAAAATTAACAATAGTTCATCCTCCTTGTTTAATGTCCCTCGTCTGTAGCCGAGTGGACATCACCTGCTCATGGGGAGCAGGTGGCGTGGGTTCAAGCGACTTCGTCGGGCGTTGGCCCAATTGCCCCTCAGGGGGGAGGCAATATCTTGTAACGATCGAGCGGAGGCTCGATCATCCGTCAGCATGCGGCACAGCACGCCTTGGTCACCAGGACCAAAAAAAAAGTATTAAGCTTTTAATGCTCTCTCCGCTTATTTTGATGTTTAAAATAAGTTCTCTTGTCCCTTTTGAAGATATAACATGACATTTTACACTTAAATATGTACATTGATTAGTATTTGTGAGATCCAATATCTCAAGATTTTTTCAAGATCTGTTCTTTTCACTCTCTATGAGATAAAATATAGATACGAGAAGACAATCTTGGGTAAGGTAAAACCTACATAAATGAAATCCAAGATCTGATCTCTCGAGATTTTTTCGAGAATCTCACGAGATCTCTTCTCTTTCACCTTTCCAAGATGAAACCGAGATCCGAGATGATAATCCTTGATTCTCCCATGACTTTATGCACCTCATTCGCTTAATTCAACATATTGACGTGTTACACACAAAAATCTTCCCATGACTTAATGGGTATGTAGCTCCTTGTCGGGGCGTGATATGACATTGGAGTCTTTATTTGACTTTTGTATGTCTACCTAAAGGACCAAGAGATTTGCTAAGACTAGTCCCAAGTTTGTCTATATGTTAGAAATTTTTCAAGACCAAGGAACATACATAAGGTCACCCCAAACTTTTCTCGATTTGTTTGATTAATTAGTAATTTTTTATTTAATTCTCTATTGATTGTTTGTTTCTTCAAGTTTTAATGACCATCTAACCTATTTCAAACACTGTCCAATCCATTGGGCTTGTTCATTGGTTGAGAGCCCAGTAGGGCCTTGTTCTTTGTCAATGCATTGTCTTCCAATAAGGCTCACCTTTTTTTAACAAAGTTAACTTTAGTGGGCCCCACTTGAGCCACCCGCCACCAAACGAGGGAGAGATGCGCCGGTCTCAAACTTGCTCGCGCGGTGTCGTGAAGAGAAGACGACCACTATGACGGGTGCTAGCAATCTCGAGGGCTACTAGAGGCCTCGACGACGCCATTAGCAGGGAAAGCCAACCCCAACAACAGGAGGAGAAGGAGGAGGAGGAGGTGCTCTCAATGGCGGTGAGAACAGGTAATGCGGACGGCAATTATGGAGACACGTGGTCCCAACACTAGCGTCAAGAAATGTCGACGACCTTAACAGCTGAGATAGGAGAGGCAGAAGAAGTTGATGGCACTTCTTGGGAGCAAAGAGACTCACGGGCATCCAGATTAGAGGTGGTGTACTTTGCCAATGATACCAAGGAATGGCAATGGCTTTGGCGGCAAAGACCATTGTGGAGGGAAGAACCTCAACAGAAATCAAGGAAAACTCTCGACGATGGTAGGAGATGAAAAGGATGTAGATGATGGCAGGGGAACTGGCAGAGACCTTCGACGGTATTGCCGGACGGAACAAGAAGGCATCAACAATAGCAAAACAGGAGAAATAGGGGCATAAAGGATTCAACGACCATGGTAGATGGAGGAGGTGGCTCCAATTGCAGACGCAATGAAGAAAAGGTGTCGCAGAATAGAGGATGTCGACAAAGTCATCCTCAATGGCTGCCAATAGTGACAGTGGAAGCATGCGGTATCTTCGACAATGGAAGACGCAATAGAAACGGGGGATGTCATTGATGGTGGAAGGAGACCGTGCTGATGGTGATTGTAGCAGCGACAGGCTTCACCGGCAGTGACCATGGAGAAAAATAACCTTGACAACAGTTCCCCTCTTCTCTATCCCTCCTCTCGACCTCCTCTCTATCCTCCCACTCAAGATGATGTCACTGGGTGCTTATATAGGCCATAGAGGCTTGGGTCAATCGCAGAAAGACTCCAATGGCCTCAGCTCCACCCCAAGCTGATTACAGAAGCTTGGCTAATGATCCCAACCGTGATCATTGTTTCCACCTTTTGTAGCTATCCTCCCCCTTGGAGGCCTAGATCCAAGCCTCCCCCGATTGGAGAAGTCCTAGTTGGCTGCGGATTTCATCTGGGGCAAGTTCCACTATCGCGGAAGACCCTCAATTGTCCTTCCAACTATCCAGATCCCGGGAAGACCCCGATTCCATCTTTGACAAAGACCCAGATCCCTTAGCTTCAAAGGAAGGTGATCGTGATAAGCTTTGCAACGCTCCCAGCCCACCACTTTAGCACGTTGGGTATGACTACAGCCCTTCCAACATAGCCCTCCTAAGCTCACATATTCGCCATAGGGGCTGCTTGCCTATGCGGTGTCGTGGGAGTTACCGACATAGTTGTCAAGGCAACAAAGTGCCCAAAACGTTAAAGGATGCCAAATCTGCTTAAGCGATAAGACGGCCACTTAGGCATCGCCTAAGCGGTCAAGGCGGTGGCATTAGATATTTATATATATGTATATATGTATATACATATATACAAATATATCTATAATTAGATGTTAATACTATATAAATTTATGTATACACACAAACATAAATACATATATTATGTAAATTTATGTATACATATATTATGTAAATATGATTTTATTTTTTATAATTATGAATGTATTGATATATATTTTATGAGAAATAGTTAATATCAAAGTGAGAACAAAAAGAGGATTAAGAGAGAACTTAAGTTTTAAGTATACCACATATACTTATAATCATAAATCTTAACTATATATAATAGTTATGTGATAATAAAATATGTTTACAATATTATTAAATTAACGCCCACAAATCGTAGATCAACCTACGCGGTCAGGTCGCTGGGGTCAAGAGGGCAGCATCCCTTGGTGGGTTCAGAGGGGCAAAACTCCCCGAAAGAAAAAAAAAGTCATGAATGGGACCTTGGGCGCCAAGGCGGGCACCTTAGGTGCCAAGGCGGGCAAGGCAGGAGTCTTTTTGGCCCAAGACAAGGCACCCTGACAAGGCGTTGCTGGAAAAGTGTCTTGTCGCCTAGGCGGGCTCCTTGACAGCTATAGTTACCGGCCCATCCAAATCATCTTGTTAAGTCTATCTCGACCTTTTTATCGGGTGGGATAGTTCATTGGGTCAAACCAGGACAATAATTTTGCTACTAAAATTTTATTCCTTATTTGGAGAGGTAACATGGCTTTGAGCTGGCTGTGCGCAGAGACACTTATGGGCCCCACATCAGTGCTTGGCTGGGCTTGGCTCGAGATGGGTTGGGTGAGTGTTTGACAAGATTAATCTTAAGGTTGTCTCTAACGCATTAGTATCCAATTCCATGAACATAATTAATTAAAATGGACCCACCTTACAGGCTATGCAATCGTCCATTTCATTTTCAACTTGAGTTGACCATCCGTTGGATTGCTATGCTATTGTTGTCTGGGTTCATCCGGGTCCAAGCCCTTAGTGCCTCATTCATCAGTAGCGGTACAAGCGGTACAAGGAAGGCCGGGTCGGGGGTCGGCCCCAAAACTGACCTAGTCGAACCAAGTCACGACCCGGGTCGGACCCGGTCAGACAGGATCAAATTTAATTTTTTTAAATGTAAAAAAAGTATAAAAATGACATGAAAAATAATAAAATAAAAATTATATATCTTTATAATATATATTTACATATACATAAAAATATACATTTTATGTTATAATTAAATGTGTTTATCTGTGAATATAAGTTAATATGAATTTTTTGTGATTATGTCGTATTAGTATATGGTAGTAAATAGTTAATCTCAAGTAAAAGTAAAAATAGTTAAAAAATAATTTTATAATTTTTAATTAGGTATCATATATTTATAATCACAAATTTTAACCATACGTAATGATACAAGTGATAGTAAAATATTGTTAAACTATTAATAAGTGGCAATGCCCCCCAAAAGAAAAAAAATATCTAAAAAATTTAAGTTAAAAAAATATAGCAACCCAGTCGAACTGGGTCAAGCGACCCTGCCGACCGGATCGCCTAACCCCCGACTAGGCCGCACGACCCCACAGTGTCACTGGGCTGCCACAGAGACGCCCTGGTCGGGTCAAGGCCGGGCCAGTAGACCTGAAAACCAGACCCCCGGGCAACCCAGCCTTCCATGGGTGTATACTCTTTATTTCTTTTATCCTCCATCGAGCTATCCATGGGCCCCACTGCCGCCTATCTGTTCATAGACTATTACACATTCAAAAGGATGAATAGCCCCGGCAGACATATTTCTCAATTGATTTGACTCTTTCTTTGGGTACCACGACCACCCCTTTATCCAATTTTTATTGCTTTGCCCTTGAACTGGACCTTATCCATTAGTTGTCTGCTTATGCTCAACCATTGTCCAATTTGGGATTTTTTTGACCCTCGCTTGTAATTTATTTTCGCTTTCGTAAAAAATTTGGGTGTCAACAAACCCCTAGGCCCTGGCATTCTGATGACTTGAGCCCTAGAAATAAGTTTTTTTTTCTTTTTATGTTCTTCAAAAGTTTTAATGTTATATATAATTATATATTATTAATACATTAAAAAAATTTCTCATCTCAAGCACGTGGCTAGGTGACGCTCCCCATCATAGATCGCAGAATCGGCCGATCCGGATCAGAATCGGCCGATTCCTGGATTGGATCGGCCATTGCCGATCCGATTCTTGGCTGAAGGACCGATCCGGAAAAAAGTTCCGGCAGAATCGGTCGGGATCGGCCGGATCGGTCAGGAACGGATCGGAATCGGAATCGGATCGGCCGAATCGGTCGGGATCGGAATCGGAATCGGAATCGAATCGTTTTTTTTCATTTTTTGCTATTCCAGTCGGATTGGCCAGGATCGGTCCGAATCGGCCAGAATCGGTCCGAATCGGCCAGAATCGGTCCGGATCGGTCTGGAATCAAATCGGATCGTTTTTTTTTTTTTGCTTACCGATTCTGGATCGATTTTCTTCCATTGGATCGGATCGGTACCCACCGATCCCGATTCCGATTCCGATCCCGCGATCCTTGCTCCCCATTCCTCGGGCACCTTGCATCTCGAATAACATAGGCTAAATCCTAATAAAGAAACACAATTAGCTGTTCAGTCTTGAATATGAAGGAAAGAACTCATTGACTCCAGTAATGAATTTTCCAATTTTTTTCGTCAAGAAAAAGATACTGCAATGGTACATACAAGTAGTGGAAGTTTGTTAACCTCTCCTTTAGTAATGGCCCATAGAGACAACTAGATGACAGCATTAACTTGGGGAAAAGATAAGCATTGTCTTGGGGAAACGTAAGCCAGAAACCCAGTCATCTGATGACTAATGGCCCGTAAAGAATAGACATATCAGTCTGTAAGTCAGAACATATCAGCAGGAAAACACATACTTCTACACAGTTGTTCTGACTGATTGTGAGGATGCTACGTTTTCTTTTCCAAAAGTAATTTTCTTCTACACTTCCTGCTAAAAGCATTCTGCGTGATACGCGGCTTGTTTTCCGTGGCCCTAATTGTTTGCATAGTATCTTTTTTTTCTCAATTCGCAACCCCTTCCGGGCGGACACACAGCAACATAGCTGATGTTGGTTTTGACATAACATGAAAATCAGAACACTTAATTTCATGCCTAATCTCTTGCACCCATTTTGGTAATAGTATTAAACACCTCTATCTTTATTCATTATGAAATTGATATTGATACAAATCATCACAAGGTGTTTGGCAATTAAAATCAATTTTAAAACTAGTAATACAAGCAAGACATGAATTTTAATACAAGTGTTCACTTTTATCAATTTTGTCATTGATACTCTATTATATAGAAACATCAAAATCAAAGTGGACAAAGTATCACTTTTAATACTTAACCAAACAGGTCGTTAGTTTGTACTTAAAAAAGTTCTTAATTTGGTATTTACTTTAAGTTATATTATATATGTTATTTTTATTCTCTAGAGAGCTTGTCTGATATGTAAAACACTAAAATATAAAACATAAATTTAAAATTTTCATAAATACGAGTCATGTTTAGAGGTTAATTAAGATATGACCAAACAGTCTAAGGCCCCACTTGAAGGTGTAACTGATTCGGTAAGAGGTTAGATATTTTGACTTGTTTGATAAAAGGTCTAAAGGAAGGTCTAAACTCTAAACAAATGTTTGAATTCTTAAAAGTCTCTTGTTCAATAAGATTCATGTTTTAGCTTTTTTTTCATAAACAAGCTGTGGCCGCCTCCCTCTTAGCCCGAGTGCTTCGCGAACCTCCTTTGATCCTCCCTCTTTGCCTAAGCACATCGCATGCCATCTCCATCAACAATCAGTATTGTCCTCACTGTCACAGCTGAGGTCCCTCTTCAGCTTGCCATCCTCAACAACCCGGCTGCCTTCAACAACTGGGACAACCACACCGACCCCTATGTTGTGGCTGCCTCCCCCTTTGCCCAAGTGCATCGCGAGCCTCCTCCGATCCTCCCTCTTCACACAAGCACATTGCATGCCATCTCCATCGAGAATCACTATTATCCTCGCCGTCACAGCTGAGGTCCTTCTTATGCTTGTAGCGCATCCTGATTCCTCAACAACCCAACCACCTTCAATGGTTGGGACAACAGCACTGACCCCTATGCCCTCCCCCCTCTACCTCCTACTCTAGCAACCATATTAGCAAGATCTTCACCTCTGGCGATGCGAGAGACCTTCTCCCCTCCTCCTCCTCCATCGGATCGAGTTTTGGAAGGAAGAGGACCAACGAGATCCAGTTGGTGTTGATTGTGAAAAAGTTAACCTAAGCATGTGTTCCTCCCTCCCTAGAAGGAAGAACAGGACCAGCCGACCATGACAACTGGCTTTTTTATCAAACAAAATTTTGATTAAGGTGTTGATTTAGATGTTTTATCCAAAAAAAATTATCACTTATATGTTAATAAAATTCAGCACTTTTTTACCAACAACTAAAAGGTTAGAGGTTGTTGGCACCATAAATATTGGACGGATAGAATAAAAATGGCCGCAAGCACATAACTGAGATGCGGGTTCATACAGACAACATACGGTTGAAACAAAAAGAACTATATCACGATCGTCGTCGCCCCAAATAACAATACGTTGAAAAAAAAATGGGCTAGCAAATTGATAGAGACCCGCCGTGGAGGAACCAAACATACGAGGAACATTCAGAAGTCGGACCACTTTGATAGAAGAGAGGGTTGAGCAATCATGGCCAAGGACTGATTTGGCGGGGATGGCTCAATAAGGTTGATCCACGGATCCAACAAAATGCCGGCCCATATAAATACCCCTCCCCTAAAACAAGCCAGTTCCGGAGGAGTTTGTCATAAGAAAGAAAATATAGAAGTCGTCGGGGGGCAATAGAAGAATTTGATGTGAAGAATCGACCCTCGATCGCATTTTGCATGGGGTGGAACTCTTCCGATATTAGGAAATCTTGTAAAAGAGGGAAGGCTCCTCCAAATAAGTTCATCAGAGGAGGGGATCGATCCCGAGTATTTAGGGATCCTTCCTATACCATTTCGGAGCCGGACGCTTCTTTTCCGAAAAGTCCCCCGATGGCGGAAGGGAAGGCGGACGGTTATATAAACAAGACCGAGGCCATCATACGGGGGAAGAAAGAAGAGAGGAGAAGAGAGTCCCGAAGGAGTGACGAGAGAGGAAGAGAAGGAGAAAAGGCCCAAGGAAGGAAAAGTACCTGGCACGACGGTCATCACCATCAGGAGTTCCTAAGCTAGCAACGTTGAAGGCTCCCCCCGCTTCTTCTTTCGCCGTCGAAAGCTCCACCAACGCCTACCACATCTGCCGCCAACGTCTTCTATCCGAAGTTTCGCCATTGAGAGCTCCACTAGCATCTTCTTCTTCTGCCGCCGGCGTCTTTTGTCTGGGGTTCCGCCGGCGAAGGTTTCACCGGCGCTTTCTTCTTCCGCTGTCAATGTTGTCCACCTAGACTTCCGCCGTCGAAGCTCTCAAGCCCTTCTCCTCTACCCGGTCACGCCATCGAGACTCCCAAAGGCCCACAGGGTTGTCGTCGCTAGCCGATCTCCACATTGCCCCTCTCGCAAAACCCTCAAGCACCCAAACGATCGGGTTTGGCTCCCCCACTCGCAAGTTGGCGCTCGAGTCCGGTTCCCGCGTGATGCCGCAGGACGTAGCTAGTCGAGACGTGGGGCCCATCCATTAAAGGGTGTAAAAAAACAAAAGTCAAATAAAGTCCCCCACCGGACAACAAGCTGAGGGGGCAAGGCCCAATCAATGTCTAGTGAGCCAACTGACCCATTGAGTCCCAAACATGTGGTTGTTCATGCTCTTCATGGCAAGAAGCAACACATGAAGAAAGAAAACTTAAAAAATATACAATCAGTTAAAATTTAAATAAGAAATTCATTAATTAATTTAAACAAACCGAGACAAGCATTGGGCCAACCTTTGAGTCTGCCCCATGGTCTTGGCACAACTTAAAAGAATTTTAAAATAAATGAGAAACCAATAAACCGGCTTTAACATGCCTCTTGACCCGTAAGTAAAAAGAAATAATAATAAAATAAACATCAAATAAAAATTTAAATAAAAATTCATCAATTAAATACAAAAATCAAGGCAAGCATTGGGCCAACTTTTGAGTTCACCTCATGATTTTGGCTAAACTTAAAAAAACTTAAAAATAAAGAAAAACCAATGGGCTGACTTTAAGTACGTCCCTTGACCCTTTTTAAGATAGACATCAAAAGATCTATTAAGGGATCCCCAATGTCTTACCATTCTATGACAGTGGGTAAAAATACGGATGTCCAACATGAGCTACTTTTCCCACATGCCTATCAAAGGTCGGGATGTGCTCAACTTCCAGTTCCTGGGACAAGTTCCATAATGTCTAACAAAGACCAAAGAAATTTAATCCCAAATCATCGCAGTTCTGGGAAATGACTTTCATGTATATGAACTTCAAATTGAGCAAACAGTGGCAGAATCTATGTTCGGTGCAGTCTGATGGTGTGAGGGAAAATAGCTCCATGAAGCTTGTAAAATACAAGAAACAAAAAAAAGCAAAAGAAATAAATAAAAAAATAAAAAAATTGCTAAACAAAATCTCAAAAGCAGTTAAAGGCACCCAGAATCAGAAGGGGAAGCAGAATCCAGTAAAAAATGAAAAATAAAATGAAAGTGATAAATTCCAATTCAAATTCTAAGCAAAGGAGGTCATCATCTAGCTTGAGCTCTCGGCAAGTCTTGAAATCTTGTTAATTAGAGAGCAGGTAGAACCATGGGAAAGTTGGGACGAAATCAAAGAAGCCCAAAATTCTAGAAGGATGAAGGTTAGGCTCAATTCAATAATCTTCAGTAGTAGAGGCCCCAAGACATAACAAATCCTGACGTCTTGCATCTTAATGAAGTTAAAAATCAAAATTCTCTGTGTGCCGATTCAAAATCCTGTAAAATCCAATTTCTAAAGGTATACCCGAACCGAAGCATTCCCAGGTAAACTTCAAATAATTCAGGTTAAAATCTAAAGTATGTCTCGAACAAATCTTAAACAAGCCCAACCCAATCCAACTAAAATGCACCCAAACAGAATCTCCATTTAAATCTAGCTCAAATTCCCAAGAAACCAATTGTAATAAAGAGATAAATAACCAATCCAGAGAAAATTCAAAATCCCAAAATCTGGAATGTGAGTCCCAAAAACTTAAAATCTGACACTGCATTATTAGGCAAGCTTAGGCTAGGATCAACTAAATTCTCAAGATAATAAGTTTTAATGAACAAACTAACTCAAAACAAACTCCTCAGAGAAAAAAAACAAATCCAGATCATTCTATAGTGCTGTCCAATTCAAAAATCATGTTCAAATAATGAATTAACTGATGGGTATTATTAAGCAGTCGAACTTAAGGCAAATCCCAAGCTAAGGTTCCCACTAATCAATTCAATTAAATTCAGTAAATTCTGCAGCATACCAAGTCTTGGTGGGAAAGAAATTTCAATAACAGCACCTCAATCAAGCAAAACGTGATAGACATCAAGCTCCAGTAAATTCCCAACCAAAATATAATCAAACAAACCACAAACTCAGACTACATTCATAAGTGAAACATGAATCAATCTTAATCAAAGTCAAAAATGGCAATTAGCCTGCCAAAAAAGAATTCCAAAAATGGGATGAGATAAATAAGTCAAAACGCAAACCAAACCAAGCCACAACCTGTCAAACATCAAATCTAAATCAGTTTTAACCAAACAAATCCAAAGCAAATATTCACACAAAAAAATGCATGAAGATTTTAGTCAGATGTCAGTTAAATTAAGCTGAATTCGATCCAATCTTAATAACAAATATCCAAATCAAGTTTTCCACAAAACAATAAGTCTGCAATATGAAAACTTCAAAGAAACCTGGAAATTCCAATCAAACTTAAAACAAGCTCAAATCAAATTCAAAATTTAACCTTCAAACAGATTCAAATTAACCAAATAAATTCAGTTCAAATCAATAAACAATCCATAAGCAAATTTCAATTTCCCGAATAAACTCAAATCAATTTAAATCAATTCAAACTTAAAACACATTAAGTGTTCGCATTTCATCAAGTTCATAGGGTTGTTGTTCCTATGTGTATGTTTACTTTTGTGGATACATGTCTTCTATTTTCACAGATTGCTACGATGGATAGTCAAGAGTATTCGAGTATTCTCAATGTAATTAACATCAGATTTTCACACTATTCGATAGGGAGAGGTCAAAATAATTTTCAAAGAACCTAACAACTTTAATCTATATTTTTATACATATCATGACCTAGCTAATATTCTTATGGAATACTATCTATTTTCCTAAGAAGTCAATGCTAAGTCAAATCAAAAACCAAAATGAAAAATGAATTTCTAAAATTTCAAATTAAAGTTGTTGAGGTTACATCAGAGGTAAAATTAAAAGTTTTAGATTTTTATATTAAGCCGAAACAAACGCCACCAAAACACCTAAACCTGAAATCAAACACCACCTTAGTCAATGATTCCCATGCCACACTTGTTTATAAGATAAAACATGTAATTTAAATTTGTACCCGATTTGGAAGACAACACAATTTGATCTATAGATCAACAACAAATTTGGGTTCTTTGATTAAACTGAATAAATATAATATAAACAATTATAATACATTTTAGCAAACCCTAGAGCTCGAGCCACTCAATCCGATAAATAGATAGTGCGTACAGTAAGCAGCAAGGCATTAAATGTGGATGGTATGTCATTCATAATAAATAAATAGCATGTCTAAAGATCACCTCACTTAGGTTCGAAAAAATTATCAACCTTAAGGCTTATATTCCTTTCCTTCAAGCACTGACAGGTCTTGATAGATTTTCTTTCTCCACTAATACCGATTTTAAGTTTCCTTCAAAGATATCTACATAATCCAAATCATATTGAATTATTTTCCTCCACGTTAACACAAGTCTTTTTTTTGTTTCTACTATTTTAATATTTTCTACTTTTCTAACTTGAGTTTTCTTATATTTACGTTTAATATATCCAAACCATCTCAATCTCATCCCCTTCAATTTGTTTACAATTGTCACCACTCACATTTTTTTTCTAATACATTCATTCCTTATTCTATCTAATCTACATTTGATCACTCATCTATCTTAACATTCTCATTTTTTATATGGCCAAACATACCAAATTTTCTATTATAAGTGAAATAAAACATATCTTAACATTTTCATTTCAACAACAGCTATTTTAAAAACATGTTTATTATCTAAAATTTACTGTCATACACTATTACAAGCCTCATAGATGTGTGATAAAATCTTTCTTTCAACTTTAGTAAAATTTTACATCCATAAAAAGACCTATAGCTAATATCCACTTCATCCATCCTAATTCAATCTTACGAGGAATATTATCTAAAAGAGTAATTTAAATATCTTGAATCAATTATTCAAAATGATGGAGAATGTAATGAAAATGTTAATCATCGAATTAAAACAAGTTGGATGAAGTGAAAATTGACTACACGGGTATTATGTGATCGTAAGATTTCACTAAAATTGAAAAAAAAATTATCGTAAAAGTATATAACCTACAATGCAGTGAATGTTAAACAATAAAAGAAAATTATACTTTTAAAATTAGTGTCGCTAAAATTAGAATGTTAAGATGGATGAGTAGTTATACTAACTGAAATAGAATTAGAAATGAATATATTAAAAAAATATAAAAGTAGCAACAATTGTAGATAAATTAAAAGAATGAAAATTGAGATGATTTGAACATATTAAACATAAACCTAAGGAGGATCCAATAAAGAAATAAAAATATTAAAATAAAAGAAACAAAAAAGGATATGGTAGACCTAGGTTAACTTGGAAAAAGGTAATTCAATATGATTTAAATGATTTAAAAATCTATGAAAAGGTACCTCAAAATCGACATAAGTGGAGAAAGAGAATCCATATGGCCAACCGCAAGTAACTTGAGACTGAGGCTCGAGTCGAGTTGAGTTGAGTTTACATCCTCATCACATTAATCATCTTTCTGAATAATTAATCTAAAATACTTAAACAGAGTACTTTGAGATAATATTACTTCATCTAAACTATTCTCTCATCTTTTTCCCTTTAATTTTCATTAAATTTACACTGCATAAGTTTTGTCTTAGTTATACTTATCTTGAAATCCTCAGTTTTTACAGTGTTTCTACACAAGCTAACTTCATATTCTTTCCATGCATCTCATCTATTAATATGATATCGTTTGTAAGTATCATGGACTATGGTATATCATCTTGTATAGTCTTTGTTAATTAATCCATAACTAAGAGCAAGGATAAAACATTATTACAAACCCTTGATGTAACCAAATTGAAATACAAAAAACTATTTTTTCTCCTCTAATTGTGTATACACTAATAGTTACATCATCATACATATCTTTTATCACTTATACATGCCTAATAGATAACATATTTTACTTTCTTTTTTTGAATATGGCTGAAGGACAAAATTTTTATTAATTCAATAAAGGAGTACAACAGGTAGAAAAGGAAAAGAAACATAGATCATCTACCAAGAAAGTAGATGAGAATTAGTCTACTTGAAAAACATTTAAGAATCAAAAACTTGCCCGTAACCAAAATGAGAGAACTATTAATCTCTCGCAAGAAAGCACATGGTAGAAACAATCAGCCTTAGATTGTTGAAATGGTCACCAAACATTTTTCTATCTTTTGCTAACACCCACCACAAAACATCTTTTAGAACACTATTATAAGCCTTTTCCATGTCAATAAATACCATATGTAAATATTTCTTCATATATCAATATTTCTTTGTCAAGCTTCTAATAAAGATATAGCTCCCTCTATAGACCAACAACATGTAAATCCAAATTAATTAGCTGAAATATTTGTGCAATCTTGTAATCTCCACTCAATAACTATTTCCCACAATTTCATGGTATGACTCATGAGCTTAGATTAACAACAAGTCTTAAGGTCAATTTCAGAAAATCAAAAGTGGTGAGAATCAACCTCTAAAGTCTCAACTAATAAAGCTAAGAAGACATCCAAGCATTTGAGAATCCAAGTTGGCAGTCCCCTTGTTGACACCAATATTTTTGGAAGGGAAGTTTGAGGTGAGTCGAATGTCGATAGTAAGCAAGACGTCCAATGATACCATTGAACCAAAGGATCAAACATGCAGGATGTAACTGGTATATCCAAAGGAATTAAGGACGGTCTTGAAACATATTATGAAGTTTCAGATTGCAGCCATACACATCCTGTCATCACAGGGATCAGCCAGGGGGGATTCCCATCAGCCTAGTTCTACATGAAGTTGGGCTATCTAAGTTTTTCTAGCATCACTCTAATTGATAGCAAAAAATCAGCTTCCCCGCATCCTAATTAATGTTAATAATGCTATCAAGATAGCCGATGGTAAATAAGACATGTTTCATGCTCGGATGTAATTTTACATAAAAGACAGTTTAGCACTGGAGCTGAGTGGCGGTTAAGTACCTCTGCCAGGGGAAAGGAGTAGGCTTTTGGATTAGGTGGTCTGATGGAGTGGCTTGCTTGGTGCGATGTCAGCAACGACAGTCCCGCGGTACCAGGGGAGAACGGAAGGATCCGTCAAACAGGGTAAACGGGGGTCAAAATCCCCTTAGATAAGAAAACGTATCAAGTGGACGCCACATCAAGCAACACGGACAGAAAAAAATGGGAGAGCGGGCAAGGGTTTCGATGGCAGGATCGACCACCGAGCAGTTCCCACACCAGGATGGATTCATCCGATGGTAAGAAGTCATATAAACATGGAAAGATTGCCAGAGTAAGGCTATCGGAGTCCTGAAAGGATTGGAGTTGATCCCTCTGAATCCGTCTCAAAGTCGGAGGCCCCTATTCAGCAGGTTTTCCGATAGAGAGAAGGAAGAATCAAGAAAAAAAGGGAGTCGATCCCACAAATATTGGACCCCTCTGAGTCCATCTTGAAGCCAAAAAAACCCCTGTTCGGCAGGTTTTATGACGAAGGAAGGGAAGTCAAGAGGCTATAAAAACGGCAGCAAGGCCCGTCGGGCCAGGGAATCCGGAGAAAAAAGGGAGCACGGGAGAGGCAAGCAGAGGGAGGGTTACCGCAGAGCAATTCACCTCCTTACAGGCGCGGCGCCGGCTCTCCCTCCTCCTTCTCCTTGCTACGATGTCGCCGAGCTTTTCTCCTTCTTTAGGTTGCACCGAGTTCTTCTTCTCCTTCCCACGGTATAGGCGAGCCGGTTACCTCCTTTGAGCACCGCTGGAAGCTTTGCCGCGGGGATCTTCTTCTCGTTTTGTTGCCGTCGGGAAGCTCTGCGAAGTGGATTGCCATCATCGAAACCGCCTAATCTCCTTCTCCAGGGATGCGGAACTAAAGAGGACCGAGAGTGAAGGACATTTAAGAAAACACTCTTTAAGAAATATCAAGTAAATCTTCACTTAAAACAGTCGGTTATTCAAGATTGACTTCCCTCTGTTAGCACTAGAAATTGGACCAGCGAACTTTTATCCATTTTAGAAGATATTCAGGATTTTAAACAATGAAAATTCTTTCAAAACAACCAGTATATCTAAATTCGTCAACTAATTAACGAAATCGATTTTTTTGATAGTTTTCAGTTGGATTTAAATAACCTCACAATTTACGCCAACTACTTGATTATTTTCGGGCTAGATTCCTAACCGCACATTTGAGCATGGCATTTTAAGTCGTATAATAGAAAAGCAAGTAAACATTCAAGGATTTATGAGAAGAGGTTACCTCCACACCGGAGTGTGGGTGTCGGCTCGGCTGGTTTTCGATCCACGATCTCTTATACATCGATTCAATTAATGCATACACATTCGAAATACGACCCGCACCTCGCGAGGTGGTAACGGTCAACAAAAACAATAGTTGAAATCGTGACCTCGACGAGTTGACGAGCAAACGCAGAGATCCCGATTCGAGCGGCGGTCCGTTGTTCAATTTCAACAAATGGCGCTTCGACAAAAACTCAAACCAGCTTAGTTTGGAACGCACACCGGGGTTTCAGATGTCACCAGCACTTTCCAGTTGCTAAATCCGATTAGAGTAGGCATCTCCGGGGAGTCACCGGCACTTCAACCGGTTTGATAACTATCCCCTCAGATTGAGGAAGCTAGAGTCGTGCACAATCTCGACCAGTGACCCGGTGAATAGCTACCCCTGGACGAGGACCAGTGTAGTAAACTGTTCAACTATCAAAACCGAGGGGAGCATAGGACGAACTGTTCACTGGACATGGACCAGTGTAATAATCTGTTCAAATCTCAGATCCGTAGAGAATAGAAAGAACTATCCACTGGACAAGGACCAGTGTGGTAAACTGTTCAACTATCAAAACCGAGGGAAGCATAGGACGAACTGTTCACTGGACATGGACCAGTGTAATAATCTGTTCAAATCTCAGATCCGTAGAGAATAGAAAGAACTATCCACTGGACAAGGACCAGTGTAGTTTCGAATCGAAAATCTTCGAGACCGGATTGAATAGAGGAAACCATTCAGCGGAATTTGGACCGGTGAGACGTGCGGACTCGATGGCTATCAACCCGTGAGTAGATCATGTTTAGATCTCCAAAGTGACATTCATCGTCTTACGTTACTACGTTCCAACGATCGTAGATCGTGAGATCTCGTCTCTTTAGCTTTAATGACATCATCGTTCTAAGCGAACTGGTCATCCTTGTCCGTAAACGAATCAAATCTCGAAGGTGCGTGAAATCCCCGAAAAGTGCAACGCATCGAACCATCTTATAGACTAGTTAGATGTATCTCCGGTGAGGGCTAAGCCACTCGACGGACACTCGCGAATCCCAGAAGGAATCGGGAGAACCAAAACAAAAGAGCACGACCAGGACCAGTTCATTTGCAGAACGTCAACGACATATGAAGTGTCGAGACGGGCGGTGCATCAGATCTGGAAGGACGGAATCTTGCTAATATGTTCGACTGGTTTGGAAGTGGCAGTAAACCAAACGCGAATACTTAGCTGATAGAAACACTATGAGAGACCCGCTGCCAGAAACCAACAGCTCATCGTGGTGCAGATAGAGAAATCCCGCCATAAGGAAAGACCGCTGCAGAGGTAGTAGATGAAGGAATGTCCGAGGAAGAAGCCGTAGCAGACGTACAGTGTCCCCCGCCTGAAGCCATCGAGGATATGCCACCAGAATGGAGTAGAACCGACTGTATATCGCCGGAAGTAGAGAGAAAAATACACTAGCTAACTACTTGAAAACAGGAGACGTAGATGAAACTTTCTAGATCTAGGTTATGGGATGAGAAGCTCCGGATAGACAATGAACTAGGACGGGAGGGAATGCGCAAAAGTGAAATCGCTTTTCTCTTTCTTCATGTCGCCAACAGCGCACCAGGGCCCCTCTTTTAAAGAGGTTGTACAATGAATAAAAAAAGAAAACAATGACCAGAGCGTATTGGGCCCGTGGCACCAATGTGCTGCGGGTGGCCCAATGTCTCCTATTCACAAGTAAATGACAAAGAGAATTCCTATGTATTGAGCTTACACTAAAATAGCCCAAAAGACTCTAATAAGCAAAACAAATTGGGCCAGAATTTGAAATCAATGGTGGCCCAAATAAAAATGACGAAAAATAAAAGAAATTATTGTAGATCCCTCTTTCTTTGACGTCGATAAAATTTCCCAAACCGCTTTGGACAAATGTCCTCATTAGTTGCCGTCGAGAGAACGAGCTCCGTGGCACCGCGATTTCACCATTCAGAACCCTCTCCAACGGTCTCGGCTTGTTGAGCTCGAGTGGGAGGTTCGACCGTGGCCAAGGTGTCCCCCCACATGTGTTCAATTGACCCGCAGGTCAACCACATGTGGGGCCCACATGTAAAATTGAGACAAAAAAGAGGAGGGCTCGTCGTAGCCCTGTCCGAGCAAGGCCCAGTAAGGGCATAGCGGTAGTGAGCCGCGAACGGCCCAGTGACCCTGGCTGTACAGGGCTCCAAAAGGCCAACATTTAATTAAAATGTTTAAAACAAACGATTAAGTAAAAAATAAATAAAATTCTACTAATTAATTAAACAAATCGAGACAAGCATAAGGCCAACAAAGAATAGCCCACCTCATGGTTTTGGTTTAACCTAAAAGAATCCAAAATAAATGGGTAACCAAGAGGCCATTTATAAACCCACCTCTTGACCTTTAATTCAAAAAATAATAATAAACAAAAATATAAATAAAAAATTACTTAATTTGAACAAACCGAACAAGCATAAGGCCGGTTCTAAATCCACCTCATGGTCTCAGCTCAACTTAAAAGAACTCAAACAAAGGAAAACCAAGAGGCCAGTTCTAAACCCACCTCTTGACCCTCTTCTTAAAGTAGACATACAAAGGTCTATTAAAAAGACCCCAATGTCTTACCATGTCCCAAGAGGGAGTCATTTATCCATTATGCCATGGGAGATTGTGCATGAACAATATGCCAACATGCCAAACTATGAGCTAACGAGGGCTATCAACTATGAGATGAGTCTCCACAATCTTATCAAAAGCCGGATGCACTCAATCTCGGACCGGTTGGGAGGAAGGATCATACGCCTATCAAAAGCTAGGACATGCTCAAGTTTAAGTTGACAAAATTCAAGTTGATCAAAGGCCAACACATACTTGATTCCAAGTTGATGCAATGAACGTCATAGTGTTTAGCAAAAGAATTTAATCCCGAATCATCAAGGATTATGGGAAGTAACTTACATGTATATGTATTCCGAATTGAGCAGACAGTGTGAAAGATTATGTTCGGTGCAATTTAATGGAAAAGAAAAATCAATTGCCTCGTGAGGTTAATGAAATGCAAAAAATAAAAAAATGTTAAAAATATGAGATCTGTAAGCTGAAAGGTGAAGTTGAACTTGAGAACCGAGCTGAAATTTTGAGTTTCTTTTCACCAATCTGACATCCGACAGAAGATTTGAACTTTGTACAAGATTAACATCTGTAGGATCAGAAGAGGGAATCGTCAAAATACCCCCAAGCTACAGCTCAATCCAACTTGCAAACACAAATCTAACTGATTCTAATCAGATAAGGCATGATAAATTGAAATCCAAACTAAGCACCATTTCGTAAATCACAATCTCAATCAAATTTAAGAGCCTGCAATTCAAAGTCTTCCCAAGCAGTTTATATCAAATTAAATTGATCCCAACAACATGCCTAAATCGAGTTCCTCTTAAACCAATCAAACCCGGAGTCCCCAGATTTGAAAATTACTTCAAATAAAAAATACATTTAATCAAATAATAAAAGGTTAACATCCAAGCAAACTTAAAACCAAGGGCGTCAAATTCTGATCAAGCCAAATTCACTTCAAAGAATGCATGTATAAATCTCAAGCTAAAAAAACCGTCAACACATCAACTCATAATAAGAAATGGACAATCATAAAACAGATATAAAATCTGTGAACAAACTTTGAATTTGCAAATAAAAATCAAATTAATTCAAATCTGTGTAAACCACAATTCGAAAAGAGACTCCCTAGCAGATTCGAATCAAATCAAGTGGAAGAAAACATAAGTAAAACAGACTCAGATCATCTGCAATTTGAACAAATCAGAAGATAACAAATAAACCTTAATCAACTCATTAAAATTCAAAGGCAATCACCCATCTGTTAAACATGTAAAGGACTAAGATCTTTCAAATTAAAGTCATCAATTTTAACCAAGCAGAGTTTGTTCAAACCAAATTGAATTCAAACTAATAAGCAAATTCAAATCAAACATGAGCCAACCATGCAAGATTTCAAACGGCTTCAAAAGATAATAAAATAACGTAATAAAAGGCACTAAATCTTGACTGAACCATAACCAAACCAAATCCAATCCTAAAAGCATACATCCATACCAATCTTCTCCAAATCGAACAAAATCCAAATAAAAAAAGGCTCAAGCAAACCAGAAATCTGAAAGTCTCAAAGAAAACCTGAAAATTCCAATCAAATTTAAACCAAACTCTCAAGTCAGAAAGATCAACAAGTTGTAACTCACTAAATCTCAAAACAGATATTAAAACCCAAAATCTTAAACCTGAATCTTCATATAATCAAATCCCCAAATCAAAACACTCTCAAACAAACCAAAAACTCAATTAAAGCCATAAACATAATCTAAACCAAGCAAAAAATGATAATATCAAGCTCAAATAAATCAAATTTAAACCAAATTTCTAAACGAATCTCAATCAATTCAAATCCTGAACCACAAACTTCAAAATGAATTCAAATCAATCAAAACCAAGTCAAATCAACAGAAATACACCAAATTGCAATCAAGATTTAAAATAAGATAATTAACTCATAATACGAAATCAAATCTCCCAAACCAAATTCAACTTTAATTCAAACCAAATTGAATTTAAACCAATAAGCAACCCATGACCAAGAACCCAATTTCTCAATCCTAATCAACTAAATTTAAATCACATCAAATTGAATTTAGAAAACCAATAAGAAATTCAGATTAATCAAATAAACCAAAGAATCAAATCAATTCAACTTAAATCAAACTAAACTTAAAACAAATTAAATGCTTGCATTCCACCAAGTTCATGAGGTTGTTTCTCCTATGTGTATGTAAATGTTTATTTTTATGGATGTATGTTCTTCTATTCCATGGATTGCTATGACGGATAATCAAGAGTATTCGAGTATTTTTGATGTAATTAACGTCGGATCTTCGCACCATCCAACAGGAACAGGTCAAACATAAATTTTCAAAGAACCTAATAATCTCAACTTATATTTTTATATATATCATGGACCTAGCTAGTACTTTTATAGGATATCACCTATTTTCCTAAGAAGTCAACACTAAGGTCAAAATCAAATCAAATTGTAAAATAAAATTTCAATTATATTTTTGAGGTTACATCACCTCTTCAAATACTTAAGTCTTCCACTCTTTGACATGTCTATAAAAACTGTCAACAACCAATTCCAACCAATCTTGATAGTAGTCTTGGCAATCACCTGCACTCCTTCCTTTTTTCCTTATCCTTCTCCATGATGTCACCACTTTTGTTCATTTTTTATTATTGAATTTAGGTATCACTCATTAGACACTTAAAAAAAACAAAGATTCAATATTTAGTCATTAAAGATTCAATAAGCAGACATAAAATAAAAATTTTCAATGTAAACCTTTCCTACTAATGTGCTACTTTGCTGGCCTATTTTTGTATTCCTAAATATTTCAATGGAGACCCTCTAATCTTGCCCTCCAATTTAATCCAAGAATAATTTTCACTTGCTAGTTATTCTAAGTGCCACATCATGGTCTGTGGAATCATCTGATAAAGATAGAAATCACCTCGCTTGGATCATGCTCAACACTTCCTAATAAAGAAATTCTGACTAGTGCCATTTAGGATTGGCAAATTCAGATTTGAACTAGGAATGGCTGAACCAATATTAACTCCAATCTTGAACCCTTGGTCTATATCTAGCAGCTGTCAAGGAATTCAGACATGGTATCTGTCATGTCATCAGCCATAGACATAGACAGATCAGATATCATGTGGATTGGAAGGCCAAGTAGGTCAATCCAATAGAAATCAGGCTTGCTTGCCTAAATCAGGTGGTCTCAGCATGAATGCCTGGACTGTCTCAAAATCAGCAAGAACAAGCAATCCCAAGTCAACCCTTGACATTTTTACGTTACAAGAAACAAGTTTGTCCAAACTCAGTGGAATTGGACATATCAGAATTTGACTTGAGTTTACCAAGTCAGGGACTATACTGACCAAACCAGAATAAATTTAACATATTTATTAACGTATTTCTGATTTTTTATAGTTTCAGATAAGGGTGTGCCTCCTAGCCTCAGTGCCTATACAGACAGCTCTGCCAGCTCTGATAACATAGGAACAAACGTAAAGAGTCATTCACCCAAATAAACAAAGTTCTTTCCATCATTCTACACTTGTTGAAACATGAATGTAAAGAATCAAGATACTTGAAATGATCTATCAAGAACCAGAAGGTCCAGAACTGATTCATGATGAACAACATCCAGAAAGAACTACCAGCTTCTCTTTTTAAAATAAACTGTCTAAAACAAAAGTTACTGTTCTTCCACAAGTTTCAAGGAAAATCCACATTTGTCCTATAAACACAGGTGCAATCTTAAAAAAAACAACCATTAAAATAAGCAAGTCCAAGTAACTGACATTTTCAGCAGTAGTGAATTCTAAGTTTTAACCATCGATGTTCACAAACCTCTCTGGTAGGTGAAGGATTTACAAGAGGCAATAAGAATCTTAAAGGCTTAAGCAATAACCCAACAATAAATCAACAAACTATTGGTAGTGAACAGGATTGAAAGGGCGATGGAACTCATGCATAACATAGGTACACATAGTTGATCCACAAAACTTTTAGTAAACGTGATCAACTCCGGCATGGTAGGTTTAGATTGAAATACCATGAAAAAAGAAAATGTTCATGGATTACTCACTTTCAAGTATAGAGCATGCAGATCAACCAAGCAAAGCAAAAGCTTATAAAATCCTACATAAAAGATGGTTCTTCCGGACTAGATTTAAAATTTTGTCAACAGCTACAAAAATCTGATACAAAGATCATAGAAAGAAGATATCAAGTTGCACGTAAAAAAATTTCAAGTAAAATGTTACCTTGTTCATGTCAAGTTTGGGTGACCACTTATGAAGCAACCTGTAAAAATATTCGAACATATCAAGGGACGAAGTGAAACTCTTGGGACCGAGTTTAACTGGCTTCCCGTCGTCGTTGTCATCCTTCTCCGTTTCTTCTGCGCCATCTCCTGCCTCCCCTTCCGCCTCCCCCTCCTTCACCTTTTCCAGTCGCTGCCCCTCCGATGTCTCCAACTTCTGCCTCTTCGACACGTCCTCGTCCTCCCCTCCCTGCTCTCTCTCCCTCTTACTGACGCCGTTCACCCCGGGTTCCCCTGCCCCGTTAGTAAGGGCCGTCGACGCCGCCGCTGCACCGTTCTCAGGCTCCAGCTCCATATCCGCCCCCCCGACGGCTGACGGTTCCTCGGCCTTCTCGGGTTCCATTGCGTGAGAGAGACTTCGGCGATAGCCGAATAAAGCAGGCAAGCAAAACCCTGATTTTAGGGTTGTTCTGTACACGAGAAATTTTAATGCTGTACTAATAAATGCTAATAACAATTTTACCATCTCTCATTTATATTTGCAAAAGTACATTCTAAGAATATTGCATTTTATGAGATCACCTTGTTTTCTGCCGACCTTTTCACCGTAATTTCTCCATGGACGTAAAATTTTCTCCTATATAATTCCGGATATGATTCTTTTACTACTAAAAACATTAAAGAGAATTAAATTAACACTCTAATATTGATATTTAAATAATATTTTAATTGGTACAATAATTGATTCAATATCTAACTGGTTTAATTTTAATTGAATATCGAACACATTCAATTTGACTTAGTTTATCTATTAAATAATGTTTCAAATTTAAAATTTAATACTTTAAATTATTTAACGTAATTAATTAAATTATAATTAAAAATATTTTATTTGATAAAATAACACATCTAATTCCGTTCAAGACAACCTTTTTGTTAAAATTACAAATATAAATTATAAAAATTAAAATTTTTGGCACACTAGATACATTTACAAAAAAGTTGAATGATAAAATATTAAATAAATCTTTTTTATATCCCACTTCAATAACTCTTTCTATTGCTATCTATTAATAACAACTTTTACGAAACAAAAAGTCTAATTCTTTTTTTCTTCTGCAGTTACATAGGTGTTATTCCGAATGTGTTAATTATATACGTTAAGAGATTTTCAGCAATTATGGTTAACTAATTTTTGGACGTTGAGCATATTTAATGAAAATATAAAATCCACCGAACTTTTATTCAGCATTCGTTTTTATCAACTTAAGACCGGCAAGAAGTGGTGCGTGGCGACGCTGGCGGGGTGAAAGAGAAGAGAATAGGGGCTTTTCAAGGGAGAAACAGAGAAGAAAAAAAAATAAAGAGTTGCAGCGATGAAATCAAGGCACTGGAGATAAGAATGGAGAGAGAATAAATAAGAAAGATAAGAGAAAAATAAACAAGAAGAGATTAAAAATTTAAATAATACTTAATATAAATAAAATATAACTATCTACTAAACTAAATAAGACACAATAATAATAATAATAACACCTATTTACCTATATAGACTTTATAAAAATAATTCAAGCACACAACGAAAATAATTAAAAATACTAAGATAATAGCATAATTGGTATTATAAAAATACGGAATATTACATCCAAGTAATCACTTTCTATTAATAGTAGTCTCGTAATGAATGACATTCCAAGGAAGTTATTAGTTATCATGATTTTGTGTCAATCAGTTGATTAATTGTTATATATGGTGTCATAACTTAGGAGAAATGTCAAGTGCGACTTCACCTGAGCATGTAGAGATTATTGGGGTGTTTGGTTGCATGATAATTTTTTGTACACTTTCATGATAAAAAATTGTATTAAAATAAAAAGTGAACCAACTCATGACATAAAATTATCATGTTTGGAGGGATGTGATTACAAAAAAGAGTAACCACCGCACATGACCAAACAAAGTGGGGGACCACAAGAAAAAAGAAAGAGGTGAGACCCTCTTTTTTTGTTTAAGAAGAAAATCACTTTCAAAACATAAAATTGTCATGGTTGTCAAACACCTCTTTTAACAAGTTTTCTTACAATTTTTAAAAATTAAAATAAAAACCTCAATTATCACGCAACCAAACACCCCATATGTTTGGTCTTGACGATAAGAGATATACTGCAACACAATATGTTAAGAAATTATACTCCTTAAATTACCTAACAACTCTAGTTAACCATTTACATGTTGGGTTAAATAAACTTCAAAGTTAAATATACCCTCTCAAGAATTATTGAATCAGTCACTCTACTTAATTGTTACATGTTTAAAAGCCCATGCCAAAATAAGAGTGCCTAATGCCCTGTTTGGTTAGAGTTTCATTTTTGATACTATATCAATATTGATATTAATATTTTCAAATGTTGGAGTATCAATATCAAAAGTAATACAAGTTGACACTTGTATTACATAATATACTTTGTTTGCACCACAAATTTTAAAATCGATACAATTAACCAAACACCTCTTAATGGTTCCTATCAATATCAATTTTAAAATTGACAGTGATAGAGGTACCTAATAGTGTTACCAAACATGGCATAAGACTTCAAATTTTCATTAATCTTGATACTGCACTACTTTTTGTCTTGACAAATAACTGATAAATTGACTATAAAAATTGTAGCATGTAAATTATAGTGGTCAAAGTGCCTTATCCTATTATCAATCCCATGGTAAAAGGTTTTTATAGGTAGTATTCCTGTGAGAAAATGCATTTTAGAAGGAAGATTTTTTTTATAAAAGTGATGAATTATTTACCTTTTTATATTTAATGAAAATATAAAATCCACCGGACTTTTATTCAGCATCCGTTTTTATCAACTTAAGACCGCTAGATGATATGGAATTTTTGAGCACAATCTTGTTCATTTAACTTTTCAAATGATGAGTATTAGTAAATAAATGATAATAAAAATGTTTATCTTTTATTATAACCAAAATTTTAACATGTACATTAAAAACGTGTGAAAGTCAAATGACTAATGACTAATGAGGTGGTTGGTTGCAAAATATTTGTATATATTTATTATGTTTGATTTTATGTATAGAACTCCAATATGATCTGTCTCATGCACATGATATCGATTCAAATAATATAATTATTAAGATGTACTCTACTTACAACACTTTCCAGCAAAGTCTGAGAGTAATGAAAAATATAACAAGATTGAGAAGGTTATTCACATGACATATCACTTAAGTGTCATAATATAGTGTTAGATAAGCAAAGATGGATGGGTGTGGGTAAAAAAGTTATACTATAGTGAGTAGAAAGATGTGAATTTAAAAATAAATTTAAAAATAAATAAAAATTATTATAGAAAGAAATCTAGCAAAGAAAAGATTTAGAGAAGATTGATAATAGGTATACTTAGAATATTAAGTCATTTATCTAAAATTTTATGAAATTTGTTGATAGTATAGAAAGAACAAAGATTAATATTATTTATATTCAAGAAATCAAATAGATGAGGGAGAAATATAAAACAGGCAATACATAGTATACTATGTTATGCAAGAAATGATAGAAATGACAATGGGATACATATCTTGGTTGATAAAACATTGAGGAATGCAATGGTGACGGTGAAATGAGCATATATATGATTATTATGGTAAAAATGACTATAGAATGTGAGGGAATCAATATAGTTAGTGCATATGCTCCATAAATTAGTTTAAGAAGTGAGATTAAAAAAAGATTTTGAGAGGAAATGAATGATCTTAAGTAGAGTATACCGAGTGAAGAGAATATTTTTATTAAAGGAGATCTTAATAAGCATGCTCGAAATGTTTGTCATGCATATGAGAAAGTACATCGAGATTTCGTATATGGTAATTTAAATGAAAAAATGAAGTATCTTAAATTTTGATATGGCCTATGATCGTATTCTATCAACTAATCATTTTATTAAAAGAAAATATCACTTAATAATATTTTAAAAGAGGCAAAATAAAAGCTAAATAAATTATTTTTTACAAGAAAAATTTATCATGCTTTTTGCAAATATTATAATGTCATTCCTAGTGCAGTTTTAAATAGTCAACATAGGTTAATAGTTTTAGATGTTAATGTCAAAACACAAACAACACATTTAAAATAAAGATCACTCCTAAATAAAAATGGTGAGAATTAAAAAGAATGAAAAACAAATATTTAATAATCAACTTCAAAGATAAATGATTGAAAGTTAGATGTAGAAACTAATGTGATTTGGATAAGCATTACTACAAATATTATAAAGATCACTAAAAAACTTGAATAGTCTAAAGGATATGATCCACGTAAAAGAGAGACTTGGTGGTGAAATGAAGTGCAAAAGACGGTAAAAAAAGGAAGATTGATATAAAAGATTTTCTAAGTGTGATAGCAATGAAGCTTATAAACAACATAAGGTAACTAAAAAGGAAGGAAGAAAACAAACTAAAAGAGAGAGAGATGAGACTTTAAACAAATGTTTGAGAAACTTGTAACAAAAGAAGATGAAAAAATATTTATTGATTAGTAAGAATAAAAGAGAAAAGGTCTTAAAATCTTAGCCAAGTGAGATGTATCCAGAATAAAAAGAAAATGTTATAATAAAAATGATGACATTAAAGAAAAATAGAAACATTTTTTTTTACTCTTTTCCATGACAACTTGGCTAAAAACATAAAAGACATAGAAAATGTAACAAAGTTTAATATATTAAGAGCATATTTTCAAAAGTTAAAGAAGCATCGAAGAGAATGAAAATAAGTAATGCATGTGGTCTGGATAGCATCCCTATTAAAGTATACAAATGTTTTGAAGATTTAGGTAGAATGGTTAAGTTGACTTTTAATAAAATCTTGGCATTTAATAAAATACTAAATGAAAGGGAAAAATCATCATCATATTTATTTTTTTTTAAAATGAGATATATAAGATTGTGTAAATTATAGAAGAATCAAGCTCATGAGTCATACTATGAAATTATTATAAGGCAGTAGAAGTATTTGATTCCTCAAATTTCAAAGTCATTGTCTTGATCAAAACTGAATGACATAATTGAGGATTAGATTCAAACATATTCGAATATACCTTTGCAAGATTCAAGCAATCCCTCAAGATCAAAAAAGATCAATCATTCCTACACTCTTTGAGCTGCTTAAGTGTGCTGCCTCTAGCAACATTCACACAAAGTTGCACCGTGAATGAGTTCTCCTACACATCAGACCTTTTGACCCGTCCAGAACAAAGCTCTACCTTGTACCGATGACCTTCGGGGTGAAATAGAGAATAGGAGAGGTTGTCCATGAAGTTTGTGCCTTTGGCTTGATAGGGTTTATGCACACTTTACTATTATTTACATAACTTCGAGTTTTTCATAATAACCACTAGTTTCTATAAATTAAGCCTATGCTTCCACACTTGTGGATAAGATCAATATGTGTGACCCATTAGGTCCAAGAGTCTATTTGGTTGAGGCCTAATTAAAAGAACACTTTTTTTTTAAATTTAAACTATTATTTGACAACAAAGTTTACGGTCTTCCGATCATGAAGGGGCCACATCTTAGGATCTCAAATGACTTTGAAGATTATCTAATCTTTATTGAGTCTTTTCATCATTCGCTATCACACATATATAAATTCTCATTCATTCACTATCCCGATCGGATAGAGATACAACACCAACTATTAACCCCCTAAAATATCGACTTTATGAGATCTTCTACTTGGAATCGACTCAATTAGAAAACTCATTTTCTAATTATCCTATATATCTTAGCCAAAGATTTAAAGTATTATCTCATATAACATTCTCTCTCACTTACTGAAAGTGGGCGATCCATTATTGTTTGTTCAATTGTCTTCATCGGGTTTCTCTAATATTCAATCTATTAACTATATTAGATCATCAAAATAGGTGATCCATAAGTCAATAGTCAAAGTATAAGGTACACCTGACAAGACATCATTTGACACCTTAGGTCAAAAGTCAAACCATGCAACAATGATGAGAGAATACCTTGATAGACAGTTAGAAAAGATATTGTTCAGAATTTTTATATCGCTTAATTCAGTGAACTCATTCCTTTAATGAGCACTTGTATGTGTATTTTACTATCCCCATATTAAAAACCCATGAGATCAATCATCCTCATCATATGAGAAGATATCACATATATTAATCTATTTGGATCCTTGATGTCTCATCTCAAGGATTCTATTATTAAAAACATTTAGATCACATACCTCTAGATGATTGATCTCCTTATCATGATCTCATCATGATTCAATCATTATTGTATGTGATAAGATATCATTACGATATTCACATCTAATAGTGTAATTAAAGAAGAAAATATTATTTACATAGAATAAAATATTATAAGAAATATTTAATCAAATCACATATGATTGGCTTGTAGGATATACATTTCAATCAATCTTTTACTTGCAAGCCAATCACTATTTGACTCTCAAACACTCTTTGAGTCAAGACCTTGTAAGCACCCGAAACGGGATCCGTAGATCTCCCTTTTCCGGCCCCTACGCTTAGGACTGTTCACGATGAACCGGAAAACCGAAAAACCGAACCGAACCGAACCGAACCGTTCGGTTCGGTTCGGGTTGGAAAATTTTGGTTCGGTTTTTAGAACCGAACCGAACCGTTACCACACTGATGGTTCGGTTCGGTTTGGAAGCGTCCCTAAACTGAAGAACCCGATAACCCGTTTGACCCGAAATATACTTTCCAGAAATTTTAAAAAAAACGCCTAACCCTACCATCGTGAGGTCGAGGGTCGCGGACGCCATCCGCCCATCCCTGAGTTTCCCCGTCCCTCTTCTCTTCCTTTCACGCGCCGCCCGCGGCCGGGGGGATCTTGCGGCCGCGCGGCTCTTCACTCGCAGCTCTTCACTCGCGGGCCCGCGGCTCTTCACTCGCGCCCTCGGCGGTCGGCGTCCGGCGGGCAGGCCTCGGCGCCCGGCGGCGGCGCCCGGCGGCGAGCCCTCGGCGCTCGGCCCTCGGCGCCCGGCGGCAGCCGCACTCGCGGCGCGACCCTCGGCCGCGCGGCCGCGCAGCCGCGGCCGCAGCCCTCGGCCCGCACGGCCCGGCAACGCCATCCGCCTCCGCCCATGCCCCATCCCCGATTCCCCGTCCGGCGTCCCTCTTCCTTTCACGCCCCGGCCCGCAGCCCGTAGTCGCATAGCCGCATGGGGCCGTTCACGCGCCCGCGGCCCGTGCATAGGCGGAGGAGCGGGACAGGGCCGCGAGGCCGTTCACGCACGCACCCGCAGGCGCGGGGCCGCGGCCCTCAGCCCTCGGCCGGACGGGGACAGGGCCGCGGCTCTCACTCCTCGGCCCGCGCAGCCGCGGCCTTCTATCATCGGAGCCGCGGGCAGCCCTCGGCCCTCGGGTGACCGGCGAGCATCCTTTATCTCTCTTCCTTTCTCTTTTATTTCTTTTAGATGAATCCTAAGGAAAATTTCGTTATCGAGAGGTCTAAAAAGGCAGGATTTTTCCTACGATAATGGTGCAATTAATCTGATTGTCATTTGTAATTTTTAGGGTGTCAAATTCATATAAAGTATTGGTGTCAAATTATTCTTGTTAGGACTGTGTTTAATGTCTTTTTACTGAAATTGTTGAATGTCATTTTTAAGGTGTCATATTCATATAAAGCATTGGTGTCAAATTATTTCAAAAAATTTCAGATGTCACAAGTTGGTGATACTACAAGTGAACAAGTTCCAATTGTTAATGTTGATCATACACAAAATCAACCGGATGTTGTCGAATCTAGTCATTCAAAAGCAAAAGGAAAAAGAAAATCAAGAGCCGATGTGTGGGATCATTTTACAAAGGTTGAAGGAGAAGAGAAATGTAAGTGTAATTCTTGTGGTGCTTGTTATAGTTGTGATACAAGTACGTGTGGTACAAGTACTTTGCGAACACATTTGAATGTGAGATGCAAAGTATATCCTTTTAGTCAAGCAAATCGGTCGAGATAACAAGCAATCACAAATTACTCTCCATGCCAAAGAGGGAGATGAGAGCGAAAAGAAAAGTACATTATCTACATGGAAATTTGATCAACAACAAATAAGAAAGGCATTAGCATATATGATCATTGTTGATGAACTTCCATTTAGACACGTAGAAGGACATGGTTTCAAATATTTTTGCAATATGGCTCAACCTAGATTTGCAATTCCTTCAAGAATTACTGTTGCAAGAGATTGTTATCAATTATATGTGGATGAGATGTTGAAAATAAAAACTTTTATAAAGAACAATTGCAAAAGAATTTGCCTTACAACTGATACATGGACTTCATTTCAAAGGATCAATTACATGTGCTTGATTTGGTCATTTCATTGATAATGATTGGAGATTACATAAGATTATTTTAAATTTTTGTCCAATCTCTAGTCACAAAGGTGAAGCTATAGGTAAAGCAATTGAGAAATGTTTAAACAATTGGGGACTTGAAAAACTTATGACTATTACTGTGGATAATGCTAGTTCCAATGATGTTGCTATTGCATATTTGAAGTGGAGAGTTAATAACTAGAAAGGAAGCATATTGAAAGGAGATTTCTTACATATGAGATGTGTTGCACATATCATGAACCTAGTTGTGAATGATGGTCTTAAACTTGCAAATGATTCTATTGTTCGTGTTCGCAATGCTGTTCGGTATGTGAGACAATCTCCAGCAAGACTACAAAGATTTAAATCTTGTGTAGAGGAAGAGAAGATCCAACATAAGAACTCACTTTGTTTAGATGTACCTACAAGATGGAATTCAACTTTTTTAATGTTGCACACAACCAAAAGTTTCAAAAAGCATTTGAGAGATATGAAGAACAAGATCCATTTTTTACAAGTGAACTTTGTGATGGAAATGGCATAGGAAAACCACACGATGAAGATTGGTCACGAGTTAGAGATCTTGTTAAAGTACTACAAACTTTTTATGATCTTACATTGCGTGTTTCTGGATCTTTATATGTCACGTCTAATCGGTATTTTCATGAAATAAGCAATGTGGATTGTCTATTGAAAGAATGGTGCATTAGTTCAAACTTTAATTTTGGTGACATGGCTTTGAAAATGAAAGATAAATGTGATAAGTATTGGGGAAATCCTGAAAAAATTAATCTCATGTTATTTATTTCTATTGTGCTTGATCCCCGATACAAGTTAGATTATGTGGAATTTGGTATCTCTCAAATGTATGAAAGAGAGAAAGCTCTCATTTTGAAGAATAAGTTGAAAGGGACACTATATGCAATGTTTGATGAGTATAAACATGTTGATACTTCATCCAGTGGAGCGCAAAATATGGTTGAAAAAGCACCAACTTCAAAAGAAGTTGACATTTGTGACACAACAGAATTGATCATGTTTTCTCGTTATAAGCAACATAAAGCTGAAAGGGAATGTGGCGATACAAAATCTGAGCTAGTGAAATATTTGGATGAGGAGAATGAGGAATGCTTATCATCATTTGATATCTTAAATTGGTGGAAGGTGAATTGCATAAAGTTTCCTATCTTGTCACAGATGGCTCGTGATACATTAGCAATTCCAATATCCACAGTAGCATCGAGAATACGCATTTAGCACCGGTGGTCGTGTTCTTGATGCATTTAGGAGTTCTTTATCTCCTAAAGTTGTTGAGGCCCTTATTTGTTGTCAAGATTGGCTCCGTGTGTCAAAGAATCGTGTATGTGTTGAAGAAAATATTGATGATATTGAACAACTGGACAAAGGTAACTAATACTTACGTTTCTTATTTTCAAATATATAGTTGTCAAAGAATCATGTATGTGTCAAAGTTTCTTATTATCATACTTATAATAACTTACATTTCTTATTTTCAGATCTAACAAAAATTGCATTAGCACCGTCCGTCATTGATATTGCACAATAGGTTGTGACTCGAGACTTGAGAGTTGTAAGTTGTTGTTTATAACATTTCGCTTTTTATACCAAAAAAAGTAGTTGACATAACTTTTTTTATTTCGTAGGAAATGAAGGATTGGAAAGAGGTCGACACCTACTTTGTAGGAAATGGCAGACTTTTGACTATTTATGTTTAACGTGTTTGTAATATTGGAAAAATCCTGTAAAACATAATCTACTATGTTGTGAGTTGATTTGTGACTTGATCTATGTAATATTGGGAGAATTGTGAATTCTCAGTTTTAGATTTCTATCTTCCAGATTTTTTTTGTTTTGTTGGGTCTCTTTCTTTAGTGTTTTATATTTTGATTTTGGGTTCTTAGACATGAAAGATTGAAGGTCTAGGAATATTTTGAATCTAAGTTTCAGATTTGAGGATTAATATCAGGTTTGACTTTCTGGTTTTTATCCTTTCCCTTCGGATATCAATTTTGAATATCAGTTTCGAATTAGGTTAATTGTAAACTTTATAATCTTAATTATACGAATATGTTATACAGTTGTGTGTACGTGTTATATAGGTTGTGAGAATAAGTGTACAGCCGTTCGGGAGAGAAATAAGCCATAAAGAAATTGTTTGATAAAATGTTTATCTGAATTTTTTAGATGCAGAATTTTTTTAGTTGTGCTTTTGTTGCTTGTATCACAAAAATACGTGTAATATCAGTTTTTTTATTTGAACCGATTCCAACTATTTGATTTTTACTTTCAAGTTTAAAAATTTCATAATTTGACCTGTTTTCAATGGTCAACGTGAACCGTTGACCCGAACCGAACCGAACGGTTCGGTTCGGTTCGGTTCATTTTCGGTTTGGCTCTCAAGAGAACCGGTTCGGTTCGGTTCGGTTCACCTTAACGGTTCGGTTCGGTTTGAAAAAAATTGGTCTCAAACCGAACCAAACCGAACCGTGAACAGTCCTACCTACGCTTGCTTTGGGGACTTGGTGAATGGGATGTTAGTGTTTGTGGTCGCCAGGAGCCAAAGGCTCCAAAATATAATAGAATGAAAAGAAATGAAATGGAGAATGAAAGTGACCGTCGTACCTTTGGAAGCGGGGAGATTGTTAGGTTTCGACTTCTCCTCTTTCGGCCGGCCGAAAGAAGAGAGCTTAGTGAGTCCTTCGTCTTTGAACCGGTTGAAGCTCCGCCTCGGCCGGATTTACCTACAAATGTCCATATGAAAACATAGAAACAAGTGAAAAGATCATTAGTTCTAGTGAAAGTGTAGAATCATGCTCAAATTCGAATGTAAACATGAAAGAGGGAAGGAACTGACCGGATTGGGACTAAATCCCAACCCCTATTTGGAAGGTTTAAATATGCATGAAAATGCAAATGAGTGGCTTAGTATATGCTAAATGACATGTTAATGAAAGTTAAAATGAAAGGGGGGAGTAAAGGATCAACCGGAAAGGTAAACAAACTCAAAAAAATGCAAAATGGGGTCTGCCCCTGCTAGTGCCCCATATATGGGGCGCCTGCTGCAGGTGTCCCCTTGATGGGGCGCGTTGACCAAAGTCAAAGCACCCTATTTATGGGGCACCAGGGACTGGTTTCAGCAGATTTTCTTCCCTTTTTCGCGGCGTCGCCCCGGAGTGTAGGAAGACCTCCAAGATGGAAGAAGGACTTCTTCAAGCAGCCAATACTCAAGTGAAGCTAATGGAAGAGTGTTTTGGCACTAGATGTAAGGGAAATGGAGTGTAGAGGCCCTCAAAGTCGGAGAAAAATCATATTTCTGAAGAAGGAAACTACATGTTTTTTGGGATTTCTGGGAGAGGGTTTTGGAATGGTTTGAGAGCTTGGAGAAGGGTTGTAAGGCCTTGGGAGTGTTGTGGTGGATGAGAAGGTTTGGGGGGCGCCCTTGGTCTGTCCTCAAGCCTCCAAATGGGGGTCCTTTTATAGGCAAGAAGAGGGCAACTTTATCTGCAGAACTGTCTCATCGATCTGTCTAGTCAGTCAGACCAGGTGCAGGTGCCCTATAAGTAGGGCGCCAGGTGCCCTATATATAGGGCGCTTTGACCCTGGTCAACGCCTATCGATCTTCTTCGAAATGCGCCGAAAAACTTGATTTTTCCAGAAAACTCGGTTCCCTTGAAAGGTTACTCAAATATTATTCATGAAAACAAGAATTTAAGCTCTCCAACTAGGCCAAAATTGCGTGTCTACAGACCTTAGTTAGTGGATTTACAATATTATTAATATAAGATTGTCAATCTTTGATTATATCTTCTTAAGCTACAACTTCTTTAATTAAATAATATCACCGCAAAAGTGTTTAAGCTTCTGATGAGACAACAACTTCATTACTTATAATAGTCAATTGTTTTCATAGAACAATGATATATTATGAGAGACAGAAGGGACAACTCCCTATCAAAGATGAACTTCTTCATCTAGACTACTTTCTAAGTAGTGTTGTAGTAGATATGTACTTTACATTAATTTATAATCCTCAATGTTCTCCTGCTTAAAATGCATATTCTTAAGTTGTCTTGCCATCAAGTTTATTTGACTAGAAGTCTGATTTTGTAAAACCACAAAACTTCATGTCTTCTCCTACATGTATAAGAAATACATCTAGTATTTAAGGATACATTTCCTAGCTATCTAATGAGTCTCACCTAGATCCGCATATTGCTCATAACACTTAGATCCTATGCCACATTAGGCCATGTACATAGCATCACATATATGATAGACTCTATGGTTGAGACGTTGGGAACTCTACTCCTGTGCTCCTTATTTCTTTAGAAGAGAAAAACCTCATACATTAGGTCATGTACATAGCATCACATATATGATAGACTCTATGGTTGAGACGTTGGGAACTCTACTCCTGTGCTCCTTATTTTTTTTAGAAGAGATAAAGTCCATATTTTATAGATAAGTAACATATCTTGGAGTTTTTCATTTTAAACTCTTTAATAGGGTTTTTCATATTAAACTCTTTGACTATGGTGTCTATGTACATCAACTAGGTCAAGCCAAGCATCCTATTTAGACCTATCTTTATATATATCAATTGTCATAATGCAAGATGCTCACCTAGATTAAGAATTAATTTGATAGTCAAGCTATAGATATGTCAAATAGTACTTATTTTTTATGAGTGAATCGATCTATGCCTTCAATAGAAGCTAGTGCTGCTTTAGTTTCAACGCATCTCATCGTTAGACCTCATGTGCTTCCAATTGGGGAGAAACCCTCGTACAGTCTTCCAAAACTTTTGTTGTTTACCCAAGTGTTAACGTGCACCTCTAACAAGATGTGTATAGATCTGACATAAAAGTCAACTATGGTAAGGTCTGCTGACACAGATGTTACTATCGCCTATGTGCATTTACTACAGTGACTTGATTAGTAGCACCTAGTTGATTAGTTGCTTTTAAAAGTAGGGTCACAATCAACAACATCCTTGCTGAGCATTTAATGATAATCATTGGCATCGTTATATGGCATTTAATAATGATCACGACGTCATTACCAGGCATTTAATGGCCTTACATGCATAGTTAACGACCTTACTAGTATTTAATGTTGTTGTTAGCTAGAGGCATCTTGGCACTTAAACGCTTCTAACAAGGCCATACTAGGGTCTGCATATTGCCAGTACGACAACTGTACTAGAGTGTGGTCACATTTATGACTGGTATGGACGTGTCCCATATTGAAGATGTTTTATCTAGGAAGCATGTGGCCATAAAGGCGATTTAACATCACAGAAGTCAGAACTTAGATTTCATGAGGTATGGACCAAATCTCATGCCTTTCTCTATAAAAGGAAGAGGTTCCCGACGTTTGATAAGGTTACACACACAAGAGAGGTTAGACTGATTAGTGAGTTGCTAGAGACAAGTTTTGCTCCCCACACACACCCTCAAGCCACCTTCATGTGTCCATCTCCTCCTCCTTATTTGTGAGTAAGGGGAGACCCCTTCTAAAAGTCCATCAGCAGCCCATAGACACCATGCTTCCACCTAGGGTCAACTAGGAATCCTCTCTATGCCACTATCGTTGACCAGGAGAACATTGCTCTTATGGTCATTGAAGGAATAAGCACCTCCTAAACGCGATGCACAAACCGTTCGTGAAGGATGCCTTCATTTCCAGGGAGTAGACAATACCTTTTATTATCAAAATTTAGGTTAGTTATGGATAGTTAGTTAGTTGCATCCTTCATAGGCTACTCCATTTAGTCACCTAATCATCCAAAATATCTAAAGGGGTTGGGAGTATTACCAATATGGTTAATTTCTTATCATATGTGATTTATGTTCATTTTAATGGTAGATTCTATGCTTCACCCAACACAAATTATTGTCACTTGTTTCTTTTTTTTATTCATTTTAGGTCTATTCCAAGCTATGAGAAATGTGCTAAAAACAAAACTTCAAGCTCTTCTTCCTCGGCTGACTGGGGAAGTAGAAGTCAGAATTCACTCATCCTTGCAAAGAGGCATTAAACTAGTCAATACTTTGAATTCATTATCATTTCAAGCGGAACCCATGGTTTCTACGACCACACCATTTACACCACCACTCTGCAAACTACCCCGTCACAGATGTGACACATGCCTCATTGATGATAACATACCTGTAAGCACCCGAAACGGGATCCGTAGATCTCCCTTTTTCGGCCCCGACGCTTGCTTTGGAGACTTGGTGGATGGGATGTTAGTGGTTGTCGTCGCCAGGAGCCAAAGGCTCCAAAATATAGTAGAAAGAAATAAAAATGAAGAATAAAAATGACCGTCGTACCTTTGGAAGCAGGGAGATTGTTGGGTTCCGACTTCTCCTCTCTTAGCCGGCCGAAAGAAGAGAGCTTAGTGAGTCCTTCGTCTTTGATCCGGTTGAAGCTCTGCCTCGGTTGGATTTACCTACAAATGTCCATATGAAAACATAGAAACAAGTGAAAAGATTATTAGTTCTAGTGAAAGTGTAGAATCATGCTCAAATTCGAACTTAAACATGCAAAAGGGAAGGAACTGACCGGATTGAGACTAAATCCCAACCCCTATTTTGATAGGTTTTTTAAAGAGGTATGAAGATGCAAAGGTATGGCTTAATGCATGCTAAATAACATGTTAATGAAAGTTAAAATGAAAGGGGGGGGAGTAAAGGATCGACCGGAAAGGTAAATAAACTCAAAAAAATGCAAAACGTGGTCTACCCCTGCTAGTGCCTCATATATGGGGTGCCAGCTGCAGGTGTCCCCTTTTTGGGGCGCGTTGACCAAAGTCAAAGCGCCCTATTTATAGGGCACCAGGACTGGTTTCAGCAGATTTTCTTCCCTTCTTCGCGGCGTCGCCCCGGAGTGTAAGAAGACCTCCAAGATGGAAGAAGGACTTCTTCAAGCAGCCAATACTCGAGTGAAGCTGATGGAAGAGTGTTTTGGCACTAGATGTAAGAGAGATGGAGTGTAGAGGCCCTCAAAGTCGGAGAAAAATCATATTTCTGAATAATGAAACTGTAGGTTTTTGGGGTTTTTGGGAGAGAGTTTTGAGGTGATTTGAAGGCTTAGGGAGTGTGCTGAGGGCTTGGATTCATGGTATTGGATGGGTTGGGTGGTTGGACGGAGTTGGAATCCCTTCAAAGCTCCAAATGGGTGCCTATTTATAGCCAAAAAGAGGGCACTTTGGTCAAATCTGAAAACCAGTTCCACGCGGAAAAGCACCCTATATATGGGGCGCTAGCATCATGAGACATGTCAAATCGATAAGATGAGTCCCCATGAGTGGTCAAATCGGTCGATCGAATCGATTTGACCAGATGCCAGGCGCCCCATTTATAGGGCGCCTAGTGCCCTATAAGTAGGGCGCCCTATATACAAGGCGCCCGGTGCCCTGTATATAGGGCGCTTTGACCTTGGTCAATGCCTATCGATTTTCTTCGAAATGCACCGAAAAATTTGATTTTTCCGAAAAACTCGGTTTCCTTGAAAGGTTACTCAAATATTATTTATGAAAACAAGAATTTAAGCTCTTCAACTGGACCAAAATTGAGTGTCTACAGCTTGCCTCGCCTTGGCGTCGGCTTTGTAGGGGAATGACATGAATGCAGTGCAGACAAATGTAGTGAAGCGTAGTGAGGCGTAGTAGAATGAAATGGTAATGGACTGAAAAGGTGACGCCAAGGTGTAGATTTAGACACGCCTTCATCGTCCTAGTCGAGTGAAATAAAACTTTATCGGACTTCGAGATAACCCTTTGTCTTATTGAAACCTTCTCTCTGGTTGATTAGCTAAAGAGAAGAACAGTACTTAAAGTAAATAACTAAAATCCCACGTGGGGAAGAATTGTTACCAGCCAGGACTTGAACTGCATGGTGTGTTGGACCCGGTAGAAATGCATTGAAAAGTAAATTGCGAAAAGTGAAGAGGAGACAGCCAATCAACCAAGGTTGGGTTCTTCAAATTCATAAGGTTTACTCAACAATATCGGTTCAGTTCGACATGGAAAAACTTCTTGTTTCGATGAAATCAATGTTAAAACATGTTGGAAACTGATTCTCTAAAAAATCAAGACCTCCTCTAGGGGCTATAAAAGACCATCTTTAAAAGGGTTCACGATGTGACTGGAAGGAGGAAATGGTTGTGGTGGGATGATGCATGATGGTGTATGAAATGATGCATGCTAGTTTAAAGAAATAAGTATAAAAAAATAGTTGAAGATATAGGCTGAACATAACGGGTCAAGACATCCACGAAGAAACCGTTGTCCCCGCATATTCAACTTTGGCTTATCCGCAAGCCTAAGGAATGACTGAGCCCTCACTGATTTTGTTGAAGGGGTTCTCAGGCTCAACCCCCTCTAGACATGAGGTCTTCAACATCTCAAATATTATTTATTTTGATAGATGCAATACTAAATGCAAGTCCTAATAGGGGTCGGGGTAGTCCACTTTTGTTTTTCAATTTTTGATTGTTTTTGTTGTTTTTGCTTCCTCTAAGTGTCTAGGGATATGAAGCTGGTATGTCTTCTCCTGTTCCTGCATTCACTCAAGAGAAGATATTAGAACTTTATTTTGACTTAGTCCCTTGTGAGGAGAGGGGAAAGTTGCCTTGATCTTTTGTCAAGGGACATAGGCCTTATCAAGATAAAGATAACATAAAAACATAAGTATGCAGAAAAGGAAATATGCAAGACTGAAATGAAACATGAATGCAAAGGCAACTAGTCAATTTAGAAAGCAATTTTTTAGGTGTTTTGAAATTTTTGATTTGTTTGGGTTTTGATGGTTTTATAATGTTTTTGGTATTTTTGGTAATTTTATAATTTTTGGTATTTTGGATATTTACTTTTTAAGATTTTTGATTTTATGAATTTGTTTGGTGTTTTTTTTGAAGTATTTGATTTTTTTTGTTTTTGCTCGATGTGAAGGACATGACCATCTCATCCTTTGCTTTGCTTGTCGTAGGTGCCCCTTATCGTTACCCTACTCGCAAGGTTAAAGAGGGAAGTGGATTGGTGGTAAGTCCTTAATAGAATTCAGGAATGTCGAATTCGTTTCTCTACTAGTGCCTACATTGCCTGTTTGGGATTTGACATCTTTGGGTCCTTCCTTCTAGCGCTTTTTCTTTGATGACCCACATTCAGACAGGTCTTTTTTCTTTTGCTTGATTTTGACCTGAGGGATTCATTGCCCATCTTTTGGAGCCTTTTCTTTTTTGGGCTTTTGTTGGTACACATTCAGATAGGTCTATTCTTTTGCTGACCTGAGGGGTCATTGCCCATTTTTTGGCACCTTTTCTTTTAAGAAGTCCGACCTTCAGAGGCATCCTCCTATTAAGGCAATGGGCACATTCGATGCTTCTTATTCTAACCCCTTTCATCCATTCTGGACCAAAATAAGAAGAGAATAGGATATGGTTGTCCTTTTGCCAAGTGTTGCCTAGCTTTCTCTCTGACTTCCAATCATCGGATTCCGAAACCTTGGTGTGTAGTGTGTGCAGTATGATGCCTATCCTTATTTCCCTAAGTGACAAGTTGGTGCACCGGACAAGCAAGCATTAGATGTTATCATCATTCTTCACACCTTTGGATTTTATAGATTTTTTGTGATTTTTGTTCTTCTTTTAAGAGAAATATTTTTTGAGGTATACACCATTCCAGGGATGAGCTAGTTCTTCTCCTTCTGCATTAGTTAGCCTATATGAATTACCAGGATAAACCGCTGAGATTACATACGGACCCTCCCAATTATGTTGAAGTTTGGAGCGGAGACCGCCTGGCTTAATGAATATTCTTTTAAGCACAACCTCACCTATTTCAAATTTTCTCTCCACCACCTTCTTCTGATAAAATCTTTTAAGTCTATTCTGATAAGATCTAGCATGTTCGGCAGCAGCCAGCCTCTTTTCGTCCAAGAGTTCAAGTTGCGGGAGAAGCGAATCTCGACGTTCATCCATCGGGATGTCTCGATCGATTTGGACTCGGAGGGAAGAAATGAGTACTTCACATGGGACTACAACCTCCAACCCAAATGCCATAGCATAGGGAGTTTGACCGGTTGGGGTTCGAATAGAAATGCGGTAGGCCCATAGAGCATCAACTAACTTATCCGGCCAGTCCACAAACTTGTTAGACTTAAAAGTTTTCTTGATGATTTTTATCAGAGTTTTATTTGTGGCTTCTGCTTGACCATTGCATTGAGGATAATATGGTGATGAATGATGCAATTTGATGCAATACCTATTGCAAAGGTCGCGCAACTCCTGTTGTCGGTGATGATGTCACCTGGGATCCCGAACCTGGCGATGATGTTGCGTTTGATGAAGGTGCAGACTATTGATGCCTTGATTTCCACGTATGCTTCCGCTTCTACCCACTTGGTGAAGTACACCGTTGCCGTTAGGATGAAAGATTTGGTTTTGTTTGTGGAGTTTGGGTCACCAAGAGGTCCGATAACATCAAAAGCCCACATGGCGAAAGGCCATGAAGCATGAATCGGGTGAAGAGAAGATGCAGGAGAGTGAATCTTGTCGGCGTGAAGTTGACATTGATGACAATGCCAGACAAAGATTGAACAATCTTCTTCCAGAGTAGGCCAATAATACCCTTACCTGATGATCTTCTTTAAGCACCAATTCAGCCTCTTCTTCATCTACGCATCTTAATAGAATGCCGGCTAGGCTCCTTTTGTAAAGTACTCCTCCTAAGATGGTATATCTCTGGGAGACTCTTCTAATGGCTTTCTTCTCTTCAGCAGTTGCTCCTGGTGGGTATGCCTGATCCAGACAGTAATTCACAATCTCATGATACCATGGTTTCTCACCTTCTTCTAATTCTTCCAACTCAACCAAAGACACTTCCTCCTTTTGCTCAATGTATTACTTTCTTTCAAACTCTTCTTTAACCTTCAAGAATTGTGCATCTTCTACTGCCGGAATGGTACGTCGGCGGACATAGATCGTCCTAACTTGTCTGCCTAGTGGGACAGATAGTGAAGATGCCAGGGAAGCGAGAGCATCGGCAAGAATATTTTGAGCACGAGGAACATGAATGAATTCAAGTTTGGAGAATAACTTGATCTAGAAGGCGGTGAGTTCTTGGTATAGTCTGAGCCCGGGATGAGATGTGCGGTATTTGGCAAGCATTTGGCGAAGAATCAACTGACTATCATCGATCACCCTTAGTTCGGTGGCACCATAGAAGTGAGTGGCTTCCAGTCCAGCCAGTAAGGCTTCATACTCAGCTATATTGTTTGTTGCTGGAAAATGGAGCTGAAAAGCTTGTGGAATGGTGACACCTTCGGGTGACAGAAGAACAATCCCTATCCCTCTACCCTGGGAGTTTAATGCCCCGTCAAAATATAAAGTCCATAGATTGGAAGATCGAATGGATATAATTCTTCATCGGGGAATTCTGATTGGATAGGGTCAAAGATTGGAATAAGATGATGGGCGAGGTGCTCAGCAATCGCATACCCCTTGATTGCCTTCTGTTGGATGTAGGTGATGTCAAATTGAGAGAGAAAGCTCTGCTAGCGTGCTAACCGGTCAGTCAGGACAGATTTTTCAAGAAGAAACTTGATGGGATTCATGCGAGCAATGAGATTAACCTTGTGAGCAAGAAAGTAATGTTTAAGCTTCTGGACCACCCAAACCAGGGTAGCACAGGTTTTTTCCATGGTTGTATACTTTTGCTCACAATGATCGAAGATCTTGGACAAATAGTATGCCACAAAGCTGTCGACTCTGAAAATTTGACGGGGTCCTCTCCTTTTCAGGGAAGTCCATGAATCCAGATCGTCACCTCAAGAGGGGATGATAAAAGAAAGGAATAAAGCTTGGAAAGCAACTCTCACCTCGGTCCCACACTCACATTGATCTCCGAACTTTCATCCCTTGGCGTCGCTCGATCACCAAAGAGACGGTTCGGGTCATGTGGGAGGAGTATGAGAAGAAAGAAATGTGGTCGCCAGGAACCGCGGGTTCCGATTTATGAAATAAAGATTGAAAGATGACCGTGTGTACCTTAGCGTAAAGAATGTGAGTTAAAGCTTCTCCTTCTTCGGCCGGCCGATGAAGAAGAGTCCTCAACGCGGTGGGTGCTTGATATTCTGTGCAACTAGACAAACAAACAAGTGAAAGAGACTATTGGAACTAAACAAGGTGGAGTATATGTAAAGAGAATAACATAAAACACACAATTGACTAGAAACTGACCGGATTCGGGTTATCTCTAACCCCTTTTTTATTTTTCGGATTAATAGAGTAAAAGTAATGAAAAAAATGTAAATAAATAATAGGAGGATGGAGAATCACAAAACAAAGAGATAGGAAAAAAAACAGCAAGATTCTGAGTTGAATAGAGAGAGATATGGCCAAATCTGGGTTGTCGAAAGAGCCGAGCAGCAGTCCAAGATCTGCCAGGCGCGACTTTTCTTCTGCGCTCGTCACAACCAGTCCCGACCACGGAATCAAGTGCGGTCGATTGTAAACTCAAGAAGACTTGGATAGGAAGAACTTTGATGAAGAGAGCTCTGGCAGCAGACGTCCACACACTGCTGTAGAGGCCAAAGAAGAGAGATCTGGCTGATCACCTGCAGAACAGTCTTCCTCTCTCTTGAACCGACTTTTCTATCTCTAAAAACTCGAAATTCTCTCTCTAAATATCACAAAATCAATGCATGAGGGAGGTTGGACGTCTTGAGATGCCTTGGTGGTCGTGCTCATGCCCCTGGAATGACCGGAATCAGAGTTTATTTATAGGAGAACGAACAGTCCTATCCGGACTAAAAAATAGGCACATTGCACCCTACCCCAGGGCGCATGCGCCCTGGCCTACTAAGGGGCGCATGCGCCCCCTGGAAGGGGCGCATCTAGGGCTGTCAATGGGCCGGGCCCGGCCCGGCCCGTGCTCGGCCCGATCTAAACCCGTCTAATATAGAACGGGCTGGCCCGGCCCGGCCCGCATTGTGTTAACAACTCAACCCGGCCCGGCCCATAAAAAATATAAATTGGGCCCGGCCCGGCCCGGCCCGACCCATCTTATTTAAAATATAATTTTATACTCATCCTCATTGTCGCACGAGGGATGGGCATGAGGGGGGATCCGCGGGCGAGGGTGGCGAGGGGGGTGCGGGCGGGGGGCCGGGGTCCGCGGGCGCGGGGGCCGAGGGGTCGGGGTGCTACGGCCGACGGTGGGCTGGGGCCGAGGGTGGCGCGGCTCGCGGGGTGGCAGGGGGTGGACAGCCGCGGCGGGGCCGAGGGGTGGCGCGGGGAAGCAGGCGGCCGACGGAGGGGCTGGGGGTGCGGGCTCGCACGGTGGCGGTGGCCGGCGCGAGGGGTGGCGAGGGGGTGCGGGCGGGCCGACGGCGATGGGGCTCGCGTTGGAGAGGAGGGCGGACGGGCGCGGGGGTGCGGGTCGCCGGCGGGGCCGGGGAGTGCACGCGGGGTCGACGGGCACGCGGGGTCGGCGATCCCCGCCGGCGGTGCTCCAATCGCCCCCCTCCCCCACCCCCCCGGCGGACAGTAGCCCGGCGGCCCCCGGCGGCCCGCGGAGGTGCTCCAATCGCCCCCCCCCCCCCCGCGCCGTGGCGGATGCCGTCTCCCCCCCCGGTGGACCGACGATCCCCCGCCCCCCCGGCGTACGGAGCCCCCCCGGTGGACCGACGATCCCCGCCCGCCCGCCGGCGGTGCTCCAATCGCCCCCCCCCCCGGCCGACGAGAGCCCCCCGCAGCTCCGGGTCCCCGTCGCCCCCGAGAACCCCCGCCGGAGACCCCGTTGCCCCCGCTGCGGAGAGCCCCCCCGCGGGCGGGGTCCCCGTCGCCCGTCGCCGGGAGCCCCGCCGCACAGCCCCCCGCCGCGCAGCCCCCCCGCACAGCCCCCACGCAGCCCCCCGCCGGGCCCCCCTCCCCCTCCGCGCGGTCCCCCCGCCCCTCCGCGCGGCCCCCCGCCGGGAGCCCCGCCGCGCAGCCCCCCGCACTGCCCCCCCCCCCTCCGCGCAGCCCCCCGCCGAGCCCCGCCGCACAGCCCCCCCCCTCCGCGCAGCCCCTCCGCGAGACGCGTCCGCAACCGGAGTCCTCCCTCCTCCGCAGCCGCGTCCCCCCCCCCCCCGCGCCGCGTCCCCCCCGCCGGAGTAAATTGACAGAGTAACCCGAAACTGGCAATTAGTTAGTCCGGAAAATCATCCGAGGAATCACGCCTTAGATAAATAAATAAGATCAGTTGAGATCGTCTCACGAAGACTCTCGAGAAAGTTTTTTTGTGAGAGACGATCCCAACTCGATAAATAAAAGGATTGAGCGTTGCAGATGGAAGGGGGGGCTGGCGGGCGGCGGAGCTCTACTCATCGCACGAACTCCGAGGGTTGATGGACGGAATGCCCCCGACGGCGGCGGCGGCGGCGGCGGACGAGTTGGTGAGGGCGGCGAAGGCCGCGCGCGGCGGGGCCATGGTGGTGCCTTCTGGGCCGGCCGCGAGATCGACGTGGACGCCCGGTCGACGACCCCGATCCGGACGGTGGGCTGGCCGGCGGCGCACGCTTGGGCACGGCGGAGCTGAGGCACCTCACCGGTGCGCCGCCCGCGAGACGCGCCGTTGTCCCATATCCCCGCCCCGCCGCCGCGAACGGTTGTCCGACGGGGCCGGGTGGCGTCGTCGCCGAAGCAAGCCGTCGCTGCGGCCAGGCCACCCAAATGAAGAGATCGGGCCGTCGGGGGAACACCGGAACCGCCACACGGAGAGGAAGAGAGGGAGAGAGAGAGCTTACGGATGTAGGGAGGGCTGTAGACGGAGGCGGTGCCGACATCGGCGCCGGAGAGGCGGAGGGCGGAGGCGAGGAGGGAGAGGAGGGAGAGGAGGAGATGGTGTTGGCGCTTGGACATGGTGCCGGCCTGCAGAGAGTCCCCTCCGCCTCCCCCCCCGGTGGACCGACGATCCCCGCCCGCCCGCCGGCGGTGCTCCAATCGCCCCCCCCCCCCCCCCGGCGGACAGTCGCCCCCCTCCCCCCACCCCCCCCGGCGGACAGTCGCCCGGCGGCCCGCGGGCTTGCTCTCGTGGCCCGACCAAGAACCCGCGGGCTTGCTCTCTGGCCCAAATCTAGGTCCAAAGTTAGCCCGGCCCGTGGGCCCGCGGGCCAGCCCAGCCCGTTGCCGCCCCTAGGCGCATCCCATCTTGTCCGAAAAAATCGATCTTATCCGGTCGATCTGTTCAGTGGTAGAGTCCCGGTGAAAAACTTGGTCCCTCGTGCCTCAAGGGTAAGGCGCATGTGCCCTCAAGTGAGGGCACAAGGTCACGTGCCTCACTGGTAGGGCACATGGGAACGTGCCCTGGGTTCCGGGCGCATGGGACTGTTTTTGCGCGTCCTTCTTCCGGAAGCCATTGCGAACACTCCCGAACTCGGAATTCGACGCCGTTTGTTGCATTGGAAAGATAACAGGCCGAAGAAGCTTCCTATAGCATCGTATCAGCCATCACACCCTCCACAATTTCATAAATTTGACTGGAAGTTAGGGCAGTGAACAGAAGATCCGATACTGGTCAAAATGACTCCGACGGCAAACCGGAAAGGCACGGTATGCAACAAAACTTGTCCGGGGTGTGAATATGACCATAACCTTCAATGCATGATCATTAGGCATTGGTCATTCAGCCAATTTCCGTGTTTACATGATTTACATGTGGCTTTCGCTCGGAAATTATGGCTTTTTGCGGAAAACATCGGAAAACATCCGATTTCATTCGGCGAAGCTCCAAATCAACTTTTTAAAGACCCGGCATCATTATAAGGTCAATCACACATGTTACCCTGTAAAACATGAGTTTTATGCTTTGAATTAGGCGAATTTGGCGTGTCTGCACTCGCTCCTTCCCTTCATCATCTAATTGTGCCAATACTGCTCCAAGGGATCCTTCCAAAACCGAGATGTATAAGATTAAGGGTCTGCCAGGAACTGGAGGCTTGAGCACAGGCGGGCTCGACAAGTACTTCTTTAAACCATCGAATGCCCCTTGACATTTTGAATCCCATCTGAATTCGGCCTTCACCTTGGTTAACTCATAGAAAGGTTTACACCTTTGGGAGTGTTGTGAGATAAACCGGCAAACAAATTGTAGCCTACCAATCAACCCTCTCAGCTCTTTTAAGTTCTTTGGTGGAGGCATATCAATGATGGCCTTGACCTTGTTGGGATCGATTTCAATGCCTCTTTTATTGACGATGAACCCAAGTAGTTTTCCGGATGATACTCCAAACACACACTTCTTTGGGTTCATTTTAAGCTTATATTCCTTGGCTAGTTGCAAAACCCTTTTTAACACCTTAGCATGCTCATCTCGGGTCTGAGACTTGACTACGAAATCATCCACATACACCTCCACAAATTTATGCATCATATCATGAAATATCGCCACCATGGCCCTTTGATAAGTTGCTCTGACATTCTTTAATCCGAAGGGCATGATGACGTAGCAATAGGTTCCCCAAGGTGTAATGAATGAGGTCTTTTCTTGATCCTCTTCTGCTAACTAGATTTGATTATACCCTGAGTATCCATCCATGAATGATAGGGTTTCATATCCAGCCGTGTTATCAATAAGAACATCGATATGAGGATGGGGGAAATCATCTTTCGGACACGCTCGGTTTAAGTCCCTGAAGTCAATGCAAATTCGAACCTTTCCATCCTTCTTCATGATCGGGACTATATTTGCCACCCATTGCGGATAGAGGACAACTCTAATGAATTTTGTTTGGTGTAACTTATCGACCTCTTTTTTCATATTTAATGATATGTCTAGGTGGAATCTCCTTAGCTTTTGCTTGACCAGGGTAGCTTCGGGGTTTAAAGTTAATCGATGCTCTACCAATGATTTGTCTAACCCCGGCATATCTTCATATGTCCAAACGAACGTGTCCTTGTATTCTTGTAGTACCCCCATCAGATTCTGTTCTTCTAAAGGGGTGAGGTTGGCACTAATGAGGATATTCTTAGGATCTTTCGGTGTTCCAAGATTGAGTTCCTTAAAAAAGTTGGTTCATATACCGTGGCTAATGGTTCCTCGAATCTTCTTAAACCGGATGCATAAGCATCAGCCAAATCCTCTTCTTCATCCTCAGTATCAAGATCTTTTTCCGATACAACCTCATAAACCCCTAAAGTTGGATCAATGTTGTCCTTATCCTCATATCGGATCTCATTCAACTGGATTGTATTTCTTAGATACTCCGGTAGCTTAGCACATTCTAGGCTTTTTCGAGCTAACTGATGCAGGTATCTTTCTGAAACTCTCCTACCTCTGATTTTTGTCCTATTTTTATTGGAAACTACACCTAAAGAAGAAGGTAAATAGGGGGAGGAAGAGGAGGTTGAGGGAGTGGAATTTATTGTAGAGGATAAAGGGTAGAGGAGATTGATCAAGGATCTGGTGGCTTCTTGGGGTGAATGCCCTTCCGGGGCAAGTTGAGATGTTTCCCCGATCAAAATTTGAGTTTCGAGGAGCACTTTTTTTGGGGGAGTGCTAAACATAAAGATAGAATGGGCTTCAGGTGCCCGATTTGGGTTGAGATCAACTACGGGAGCCAAAGTAGGCGGAGATATTGATAAAGAGGGGAAGACTTCAAGCAATGTTTGATAGAAGGGGCTTTCGGGCCCAATATTGACAGAAATAGATGATAGGCCAGTAGGCCGGATGATCATGGAAGAATGTGGGTTCATGGACCCAATAAGAGGAAGATGCGGGCTCGGGTTTAGGGGATGGGCTTGAGGGCCCAAGAGTTGGAGAAAATGGGCACAAAGGCCCGAATTTAATCGAGGGGCTCGATGGCCCAAGAGCAACAAGTGGGTACGTGGACCCATAAGTTGGGCGTGAGGGCCTAGAAATAGGGATCGGGCTAGGAAGCCCAGGGAGAGCATCACAGTGAGTTGGGGTGTTGGCCCCAAAAGATGACATAATGAGGAAAGGCCCTCGTGAAGTTAGTTGGACTTTTTCTCGTGTCGGTTTGGCAATATGACCCTCGGGTGGGTCAACAAGTGGTTCAGCCTGGAGTGGTTCATTGCTTGACCCTTCTTCATCAGTGGAAAACAAAAAAGATATTTCAGGATACAAGTCATCTTTAGGGTCATTGGTTCTTCTTCTCTTCTCTTGCTCCATCTCTTGTTCTTCCTTGTTCTCAGCCAGTTGAATGGTTTCTTTCTTGATGAAACACTTTGTAAGCATCCAGAAAAGTACCTGCTTTTGAGATTCTGACCATTCGTAGTCGTTTCATCATACCCAACCCCACTTTTTGGTTGTAACCTCATTAGATTGATTGGCTCAGCTATGCCTTGCAGTTCTTTGCCTAGTCCTTGGCCCTCCTGGTATCTCAAACTCTTTATTATGCGCCAACCAACAGTTTCATTTTTCTCTCTTTTCCTTCTCCACACTTGTCTGGGTTGCCTACTTATTTCTGGAAGATCCAACATTGTCAAAATCAGCTTGTTTGGCAACCCAAGGGGTGGTGGTGGAGAAGATGGGTGATCTAGGGGCATGCTAGTCACCTTAATCACTTGTCCCTTGTAAGGGAATTTGAGACACTGGTGATTGGTGGAGGCGACTGCCTCTAGAGCTTCCAAATAGGGACGTCCTAGAATAGCTTTGTATGTCGGATCCATCTCAAGTATGTGGAAGTCAACAGTGACTGTTCGAGGTCCAAGCTTCACATTTAATGTAATCATGCCATCGGCAGGCTTTTTCGAATTGTCATATGCGGTCACTGTTATTTGAGATGGCCGGACATCCTCTTCAGAAATTTTATAAAGATGTAATGTTTTTGGTGGCAGAACATTAATGGAGGCTCTGGTATCGACCAAGCATGACTTAATGCTTACTCTATTGATGTGGACTGTAATGCATAAGGCACATTTCCTTATTTCCGAGTCAGCCAACTCTTCCTTTGTGAATGTAAGGGCCGGGTATTCACTTCTCGGGATCAGAACTGATGAGATCTTTTCTGGGGGGAGGCTCTCATTCACCATCACCCGTTGTAAGTATTGTTGAAGAACCTCTTGATGGACTTTGGATCTTTTGATCAACTCTAAGATAGAGATTCATGCCGGGGTTTTATCAAGATGTTTCAGCAAGTCATAGGATGTCCCAGGCAATGGTTCTTCAATGTGTTCTTCTTCTGCTTATGGTACTAATCCTGATTGACCAACCTAGGGAAAGACCCTTTGAAACATGTGCCCACTCCTAAGTACTGTGGCAAGTTGAGGAGCTATAGCTGGGATGGTAGTGGTGGGTGGTGGGTTAGGTCGAATGATGGGAGCTCTTACGACGGGTGTAATGATGGTGGTTTGAGGCATGGTAGGGTAGGTAGGTTGTGAAGGTACGGTTGCTCGAGGCAGGATGATGATGGGTCCTAGTGGTGGTGATGTTTGTGGTGGAACAACCTGGTGGATTAGGGTCCATCCTGGTTGGAGTTGTATGGCTGGTGGTCTTACAATGGGTCATAATGGTGCTCGGATAATGGGTGGCCGGTTGAGAGTAATGGGGTTGGCTGATGTAGCTCGGGGCATAGAATGGATGGTTCGGTTGACATGCATGGCGGAGGTGGCTCCCTCAACTTGCCAATTCTGGCCCCGATGATGATACTCCTCGGAAGAGATCAAGATGGGATTAACATGTTGATTTCTAGGTGCGGGTGCATGTGGAGGTAAAGGATTTTGAATGATCTCCAAGCTAAAGTTCTGTTGTTGTTACTGCTGAGCTGGTGCGTGCTGCCATTGAGGTTGATTTTTCATTGTTCTGATGTATTCCCCCATCTGGTCCCAGTCAATACTGCCTTGCTCATTAAGGTCGTGGATGTAGTCTTTGAACTGAAAACAACTTTCCACAGTGTGCCCAAGATATCTATGAAACATGCAGTATCGCTGTGTGTTGGCATTTTGAGGCCACTCCAGCTTCTCCCTTGGCAATGCAATTTGCCCTGCCGCCATGAGTGAATTAAAGATGTCCATGAGAGAGTATGGCAAAGGTGGATAATGGTTTCTCTTAGGCCCTATTTTTCGGGGTTCATAGGCCATGGGAGGGGGTGCTTGGTTGTAGTTGACTAGTTGTTGCCGTGGTGGTTGGGGAACTGGGGCTTGCGGTTGCTGAGGGTTCAGAGCTTGTTGTTGACGAGGTTGGAACTGAGGTTGATGTTGAGGTTGATGAGAGTTTCTAAATGGTTGATTTTGTTGAGGGTTCCTAAACTGGTGTTGATAATTTCTAGGTGGGTTCCCTACAATATTGAGATTTTCATTTGTCACTACGCCCTCAGTCACTGGACCGGTTGTTGTAAAAGTGATTTTCTTGACAGCTCAGGGTCTAGGATCAAACAAGTTCATGACAGGTGAGTCCCTAAGCTGTGTTTGAATGTACCGTGCCTTCTCATAGAGTTCACTCATGGAGGTGGGGTGATGCAAAGCTAGCATATTTTTTAAGGCTGTTGTGGCATTGGTGATGATCATTTTCACTTGCTCAGGTTCTGAAATGAAATCAGTATGCCTTTCTACCATGGACCTCCACCTATCAGCATATCTGGTAAAATCTTCATCATTTCACATTCTTTCGGCCATGAGATCGGTGATGGAATATGTTGGTCCGACCCTATCATGATATCTCTACAAAATTTTAGCTTTGACAGTTTCAAAGTTACTCGCCTCCAAAGAATCAAGCGAGTAGAACCACTCTAAAGCTGAACCCTCTAATGATCTTCTAAAAAGAAAAGCAAGGGCCCTTGGGTCATTTTGCCACATTACCGACTCATACAGAAAGTCCTTGATATGAATGAAGGGATTATCGGTTCTGTTGTAATGGCGGTATATCGGCATCTCAGAGGGAGGTAGATGAAAAGTAGGGAGGGAAGGAAGAGAAATTTCAGGGGTTGCCCTTGTGTCGATCAAACGTCTAAGCTCTCTATACTGCTCATCTATGCGATTGATCTTGTTAATCATGACCAGATTGACAGAAGATTCCCCAAGAGGAGGAGGAGTGGGTGCTTGGTGCACCGAAACTTGGATTGAATGGGCCGAAGCGGCTGGATAAGAAGGGTACATTGGGGGATGCACCAAAGGGTGAGTAGGGTTGAGATGATTAGAAGAATGAACTAGTGGCCTAGAAGGAGCAATGGCATTCGGATCAGGGTGATCCAGATTAGATACCGGATGAGGAGAAATTGGGGCTACGAGCCCGGTATAAGAATGGCCATGAGTGGGCACATTAGGTTGACGTGCCACTGACCGAGGGGTAGAGATGTGAAGATTACCTTCGGGAGGGATGTGTTCGGCGGGCGACTTGCCCTTGAGAATGGCTTCAATAGCCTAAAGTTGAGTGGGGTCGGCATAAGAATGCCTCCCAAAGTAAATTTGGATTGGGTTGAGGAGAAATTTGACTAGGCTCGGGGAGAATTTCGGGTTCATTGACGGCACATATGGCATCAGGGTAGAAATAAGACTAGTCATACTCTAATTGTAGTTGCTCGTATCTTTGATCTGCCATTCCGATAACTCGTCCTGACCTTAAATTCATAAACACAACAGAAAAAGAAGGTTGACAAATAAAAGCTCAAGGATTTTTTTGTTTTGATTTTTGACCCCATTTTGGTTTTGATTTTCTTTTGTCGGACAATCAAGTTATCAAGCAAATTAACCTCAAGCAAAAAAAATTTGTTTTGGATCCTGTTAGGTGATTTTGGGATTTTTGTTTAATTTTCAATTTTTGTTTGCAAACAAGTAATAGCAAAGGCTTGGAATGATTAACGCGAATTTTTTTTTGTTGTTTCAACCTCAAATTTATGGCTTGTTAAGAGAAATATTGTCCACTCAAATAAATGGGTAGGACCCTATGCTCTCACAATGCCGAGCAATCTATGGTTGTCACTCTTTTCACAGCGATAGGTAATAGGTACTCCGGGTTTTGGGGTGAAAAGGTACAACCTGCCCGATCAGTGAAGAGGGAATCTTTCACGTCTGGGGACTTACGGAGGCCTTGATGGAAGCTACCCAGTCCTTCTGAGAGGGAATTCCTGGAGGAGGAGTTGGCAACCACGAAGAGGGGTGTTTGGATGTGTGGGGCTTTGGGAGGAGAGAGCCTCCCTTCTCGGATGTCCTAAGGAGACGGGCAAACCCGAAACTTCAATGCAAACTAAATGCAAGTGAAATGTCAAGGAATAAGAAGCAACCAAGAATAAAATAAAAGCATACAATGATTAACAAGATGTTGTAGGAAGCAAGTAAACAAGAAAATGATATGAAATCAAACTAAGGTGAAAGAGAACTAATTTCGACTAAGCATGCATTGAAAATTTACTAAAGAAGAACTAGACTTAAAAAGAAATAGGCAAGTATACTTAACAAGGGATGAAGGAAGATGATATCTAAGATGCTAAGGTGAAATAAGTTAATAAACAAAGCTAGAAATCAGATTGTATGCTTTAAAAAGGACCAACAAAAAGTAGGTAAATCGGAAGAAACTTGATGACACTCCAAGGAAACAAACAAGTATGTAAGCAAGTAAATAGCAATGCAAGGAAATGAAAATGGTTTAACTGAGAATTAGAGTGAAAATAAGCATGTTTTCAAGTGGACATTCTTAGGAAAGACAAGAAGAAGCACTCACTAAAGCAAAGTCGGTCCCACCGTGGCGCCAAAAGGTGTAAGCACCCGAAACGGGATCCGTAGATCTCCCTTTTCCGGCCCCTACGCTTGCTTTGGAGACTTGGTGGATGGGATGTTAGTGGTTGTGGTCGCCAGGAGCCAAAGACTTCAAAATATAGTAGAAAGAAATAAAAATGAAGAATAAAAATGACCGTCGTACCTTTGGAAGCGGGGAGATTGTTCGGTTCCGATTTCTTCTCTCTCGGCCGGCCGAAAGAAGAGAGCTTAGTGAGTCCTTCATCTTTGATCCGGTTGAAGCTCTGCCTCGGTTGGATTTACCTACAAATGTCTATATGAAAACATAGAAACAAGTGAAAAGATCATTAGTTCTAGTGAAAGTGTAGAATCATGCTCAAATTCGAACTTAAACATACAAAAGGGAAGAAACTGACCGGATTGTGACTAAATCCCAACCCCTATTTTTGATAGGTTTTTTAAAGAGGTATGAATATGCAAATGTATGGCTTAATGCATGCTAAATAACATGTTAATGAAAGTTAAAATGAAAGGGGAGGAGTAAAGGATCGACCGGAAAAATAAATAAACTCAAAAAAATGCAAAACATGGTCAGCCCCTGCTAGTGCCCCATATATGGGGCGCCAGCTGCAGGTGTCCCCCTTATGGAGCGCGTTGACCAAAGTCAAAGTGCCCTATTTATAGGGCACTAGGGACTGGTTTCAGCAAATTTTCTTCCCTTCTTCGCGGCGTCGCCCTGGAGTGTAGGAAGACCTCCAAGATGGAATAAGGACTTCTTCAAGCAGCTAATACTCAAGTGAAGCTGATGGAAGAGTGTTTTGGCACTAGATGTAAGGGATATGGAGTGTAGAGGCCCTTAAATTCGGAGAAAAATCATATTTCTGAAGAAGGAAACTGCAGGTTTTTGGGGGTTTTGGGAGAGAGTTTTAAGGTGATTTGAGGGCTTAGGTCATGTGCTGAGGAAATGAATATTGGACATAATGAAGGATACGTTGGTGCCTTTCTGCTTTCTGCTCCCCTAGCTCCAAATTGGGACTCTCTAATGATTGTGCACTGAACAGTCCTTGATTTCTATTGCTTCTTTCTGGCGCTGCTCGCCGCACTTCTGGTTGGCTTACTGTGTCTTCATCAGTCTGTGAATTTGATCCCACACTCGGTGGCCTTTGAGGTTGTTCGTGAGATGGGCATACATCTTCAAATGTCATTCTTCCTGCCAATAGTTCTGGCAAATGAGACATGGTGAGCTCCAAGTCTTGTTCAAGAGACAAACACCTCTGTCGGAATCTTTCCAAAATGGAACATGTTCTGGCAGCCATATCATAAACCCTAGGACATTCAGGCCTAGCTTGGACATGCTGACGTTGTGGATCTCAGGATGAACTAGCACTTGGAGCTGCTCTCCGTTGATGTATCACATTGGCACTGAAATTAACTTGTTGCTTTGGCCTTGCATGGGGTTGGGGTGGGTGAACCATATGCTTGGACATGTCAATGGTCCCATCCTGAATAAGAGCTTCTGCCAAAGCTTTAAATAGATAACAATCTTTAAGAGGGTGACCAAGCATCCGAAGAAATGGACAAAAGTTGGGATCTCCAGCTTTATTTGCATCCCCTAGTCGCTTAGGCTGTGGAAGGTTAACCAAATTCTGTTTCATACACATATCAAACAATTTTTTAGTATGCTCACGGCGGAAAGAATATGGCTTCTTCAAGCGTTCAGCCAATGTGATTGTGGGACAAATTGACTAACATTTTGGGTGCTGTCACTAATGCTGATGTGTCTTTCTTGTCCCCATTATCATTTTTTGCTGGAGAAAAGTCTACCGTGAAAGCTTCCTTGGCCGCCGGTTGCTTGTCCTTAGACATTCTTGGCTTGGCTACAAGCACTGCCGAGTTATCTGCATAGAATAGCTCTAATTCGGAGACTATCCTATTAAGCTCATCAAAGGTGCGAATGTTGGCAATCAACAACTTTTCCAACACCTCAGGCCATAGTCATTTCTTGCATAAACCCACTGCTTCTTCATTTACCGGTGGGTTGGAACATTTCATGCAAAGATTTTGCCACCTCTTGATATACTCCAAAGCTGACTCATCCCTGCGTTGACGCAACGAGGCTAGCTCAACAAGAGTGAATGGCCTTTCTGTCAACTTGAACCGTTCAATAAACTTCTTTTGCAAATCATCCCATCCAGTTACTAACCCTGTTTTCAATTTAGAATACCACTCAAAGGCAGACCCTGTCAAAGTGGTAGCAAAATATCGGAGTAGATAAGACTCCTCGAGTGCAAGATTGCCCATATATGTAACATAAAGGGCTAAATGTTCTTTTGGGGAGCCACGCCCATCAAATCTCGGACACTTAAAAATTTTGGTGACGTCGGCAGGCAACTTTTTTAATTGATGGTGGATGGGGTAAGGAACCCGGTACAAGTCCACTGTCGTCACCCCATCATCATGCTCTGCAAGCTTAGCATCAACAATCTTCTCAATCAGAATTCTTTGAGTGACTGTAGCATCTTCAGAAGGCACATTAGTTTCTTGAACTACTGGTTGAGGTTCAACCTCTGGAGCTTCAAACTGCACCTGTGGCTGATATACTGGTTGACGTGGAGGAACTCTAGGAGGTATCGGTGCTGGTTGATTAACCTTCATTGCTCGGGGAACATTTTCCAAATTCACTAGAGTGCCGGGTAGAGCAACTACTTGTGCAGAAGTAAGACTTTGGATTATTGCTCAAAGCTCTTGATTTGTCCTCCACAAGTCTTCCATAGTCATCTCCTGTGGAATAACTTCTTCTTCTTCTTCTTGAAAGTTCCCCCTGTTCAGCTCTTCTTGTCTTGGTCGATGAGGACTCGGGGGAGGCAGTGTAGGAATTGGACGGATTGGACGTACTTCTTGACGAAGTGCTGCAATAAGATGGTTCTGACTCCGAGTGACGGGTCCTGGACGCAATTGAGCTGGAACTACCAGATCATTTGGACGGTCATTAGAACTTGAAGCATAACACGTGAATACACGCATCTTGCCCCCTACCCCCGGTATCACATATCTCTTTGGGGGATTGCGAACAGGCATGAGTCGAGTGAAAACCGACTTGCTTTTGGGCAAAAGTTGTGGACCCATAGACCCATCATCATAATAATGAGATGCAAACTGCCGTCTATATGGGGGTGCAAATTCGACCACAGGCCGAGCTGCGGTGGCCTTCGACTGTGTAGAATGGTTAGGCCGAGTGCTGGAAGAGCAATGATCGGCATGATGAGAAAGGGCAGCCTTTGGTAAAGGTCCTGGAGTTGGAGCCTCCACCTTAGGCACCCAAGCTTGCTTCTTTTGGGAAGAGGATTGATTCCCCTGCCCCCTGCCAACATGACGGGCAATCGGTTGCTCCTTAGCCCGCATGGTTGGTAAATGACCTGGAGGGTGGCCCCCAGTCGGATGAATATAGTCTTCTTGTAGTCGATTAACAAATCGACTAGTAGGAGGTGCATATCGAGTAGCGGATTGATTCTGAACCCGAGCTGAAGGTGAGAGTGCCCCACCTGGGCAATTTTGAGAGCGGGCATTGGATACATTCCTAGCCCGAGCTTCATCTTTGGCAAGATAACGACCATGGGATTGGTTTCCATCTCGTCTGGTAGCATTAAACAGCGAAACCGCTGATCAGTCCCCCCGATTGATATGACGGGCCGAGGGCTGGTCCCTCTCCCGAGGAGTAACATGAAGGGTCGATGATCGGCTGAAGCTAGAAATCTTGGAACTAGAGGGCTGCTCCCTCTTCTTAACCATTGTAGCCGTTGATCGGCCGGATGTGTCTTGACGAGTGGAGGATTTCTTCTTCCCACGAGAAGACGATTGCAAGTTGGTGGAAGGTTGAGAAACAACCTTATTCTTTTTATCAATCCGAGCCAAGGTGGCAAAGCCATTGGTGAGTGATAAGATGGTGAGCTTCGACCTTTGCTGTCTTAGCTCGGCAGGAGTGTAAATTGGGACAGCATGGCGCTTTCTCTAATAAACCCTCATGGAACCCATTACTATTGAACGACGTGATCCGCGCGACGGGCTAGATTTGCCTAGACGGAACCTTCGAAGCTTTGGCTCAGTGCTTTATACTGTGTTGACAGACAGTACTATTTGTGTGTCTGCCACGTTTTCCTTTTCTAGGACTGAATCCATGGCCATGGAGGCCAAAAGCAACTGCTCCCCCGGATGAATATCGTCATCATTGGCGATCGGGTGCAATAGCTTCACACCCAAGCAGTCGACGGGCTGAACTACCTCCGGGAATGCCCCGAACACCATCGGGTTTGGCAAAGAGCCAAAGCCCATAGCTCGATTGACATGATACTCGGAGTAGCTAACTTTTTCTTCGTACGTCATCTTCCTGCAAATGGCAAGACAAGCATGTTAGATGTAAATGTTTACATTTGATTTGAAGATGTATGTTTTCTTGAATTGCTATGGCGGAGAGATGAAGGGAAGGAGAGGTCCCACCGGGCGTGCCATTTGTGAAACCTCAAAATTTTTTTATCATCTCATTATTTGAAAATTTGTGATTGGTGCAATTGTGATTTGAAAAGTTTGAAAATTTTGTTGAAGATATGTATATGAAACCTCAAAATTTGAGATTGAAATCAAATTTGGAAATTTGTTCATGTATGTGTATGTGTTTCGAAACATGTGTATATGAAAATTGAAAAATTGAGTATTTCAAAAAGTTTGGAAAATACATTTTAGATTTGGGCTTTAAACATCAAAAAGATTTTGATTTTTAAAGAATAGTTTTCAAAAATCTTATCTAAAATTTATTCGTCAAATTTCAATTTTACTACTATGAAAATATTGATATTCCATAGAAGTATAACTAATCCGACTATATACAAAGAAATTTAAGTTCGAGGTTAGGTTATTTAAAAATTCGTTTTGACCTCTCCCCATCGGGTGGTGCGAAGACCCGATATTACTTATATCGAGAACACTTGAATACTCTTGATTCGCCGCCATAGCAATTTCGAAAACGATAGCATACATCCACAAATGAAACGAACACAATAGGAACAATGGCTCCATAACTTCGATGGAATGCAAACTTTTTATGTTTAAAATTGAATTTGATTTGATTTGATTTAAAATTTCAATTTAATTGATTTGTGATTTAATGTCTTTTATGTTTGATTTAATATTTGATTGAATATTAAATTAAAATTGATTTGATTGATTTTTAAATTTGTTAAATTTGTTTAATTCAAATGTTGTGTAATTGTTTGGAGATATTTAGATTAGAAATTTAATTTGATTTGAATATCATTTTATAATTGAGGAAGTAATTTTTGTTTGTTTTGTTTATTATTATTGTTTATTAATTGTGATTATATGTTTTTTTCTTATTTAATTGAATTCATCAATTAATTAGTTAATAGTTTTAATTTAGGATATTTGATTGTTTAATATTTGATTGATTTAAGGGTGTAAAAATTAGTTTTGATTTAATTAGGTATATTTTGTGTATCTTCTTATTTATTTTTGTGATTAAATTGATATTAAATCTTAATAGGTGGTTTAGGTTAGAAATTTTATTTTGTTTTGTTTTATTTTATGTGTTCATTTGTTTTTTTAACCTTAAAATGATCTTAAGATTAACTTTAACTTATAGAAGTTTAGTTTGATTAATTTTGATTAATTTTGGTATTTTCGGATTATTTAATTAATTAATTTTATTTCCCCTTTTTTATTGTTATGGTTTTAATATAATCTTTCTTTAACTTATTTTTTTCTTATTTGCATTCCATACGACTTATGGAGCCATTTTAGCATTCATTGACATCAAAAATATACATAACATGTAATTTCCATTAATTGGAAAAAATGTGCAACTTACAAATATGATGAACATAAAATAATGACATAATCACAATGAATCGGATCAGTTTGAATCCATTGAGCCTTTGATAGGCATTATGGAATGGATCACATCGATAATGGGTCTAGCACACTGACCTTTGGTTAAGGTTTGTAGGTGCTAGCTATTGATATAATCACTATCATATCGGTTTTATATTTTGGCATTCATTCATATATGCATATACATTTAACCATCATATAAAATTGATATAATAATCACTTGATGGGAAAATTGATACAGCATTGGAGTCATTTTATTTTTACCTTTATATGCTAATCAAATAATTATTTATTTTTGATTTTTTAAAGTTATGCCGAAGCGTAGAGCGTGCCCGATTGGACCGGCCCCCAATTAGTCTCAAATCAGTTTGATTGTGAATTTTATCAACATCAAACTTTGACTTGAACCATATCATATCAACGAATGTCATAACCACTCTCGCCATCATCCTTCTCCAATGGCTAGTTAGCTGGGTGCGACCGAAGTTGGTTCGAACGGGTCTGAGCGGCTGGTTTGTGTCAACAATGAACAGGAGATGAGAGGAAAGGGAGGAAGGGCAACCGTGGCTGTTTAGCGGAGACAGGAGAGAAAAGGGAGAGAGGCTGCGCGCGGCTGCGAGAGGAAGGAAGAGGCGCTGCGGGCAGAGAGAGAGAGGGACGCGTGCTGCGGGCGGAGTTGCGCGCGGGTGGACAGAGAGAGAGAGGGACGCACGCGGCTGCGGGGTTGCGCGCGGGCGGACAGAGAGAGAGGAGAGGTTGCGCACGGACGCGGAGGCTGCGCGCGGACGATGAACAAGAGAGGGAGGAGGGACTGCGTGCGGCGGCAGAGGCTGCGCGCGGCTGGCTTGCGGCCGCGGCGACCGTGAACAAGGGGCGCACGTGCGGCTACGGTCGGACGACGGTGAACAGGAGAAGGAGAAAGGGACTGCGGCGGTGGCTAAGGAAAAAGATCGACAACGGGGAGGGGCTAAGAAAGAAGACGTGGGCGGCTACGCACATGGTTAGGAGAGACGACGGTGAATGGAGGATCACAAACAGGGGGGCTGGCGCGGCAATAGTGAACTGAGGAGGAAGACAGGACGATGATGGTGAACAAGAGGGTGCGGCGACGATGATCAATAGGCTGCAGGGGAAGGAGGGGCGACCGTGGCCAAGGATCGGGGTAAGCCTCACCTGCTTTTCTTCCTTCTCCCTTTGCTGTCGTCGAATCCTCTCCCCTTGATTGCACACCCCCCTCTTCCCATTTGAGGCCGCGACCAGCCTCTTTTCTTGCGGCTGCCATTGATGATCCGGGAGGCTCGTCCGCGCGCAGCCGTTACAGGCTTGGCAACGTGCGCATGGGCCGCTTCATGAAGACGTTGCATAGTTTGGACAAATAGGTGCCGGCGACCTCATCCAGCCGCGGTAACGGCTGGCTTTTGATGAACCTGTTAATGCCCTTCAAAGGCGCTGACTCTGACGTCAATATTGTCGGGATGTCGCTGCAACCCTCTCGGTTGCCTTCCGTCAACGCGTCGGAATATCGTACGAGAGCTTCGACACTCTTCATACGAACCTCGTCGTCATTTGGAACTTGTCGACGAGTCACTATTTGTGACAAATTCGAAAGATGGATGTGAATGTTACATCTTTGACAACTGAACTGCACCATCCTGCCCATTTTTATTTATTTTGTGAATTTCTCAGCATTTTAGGCGTCAACAACTCCCTTCCCCCTATTCTATTCTATCTTTCACCTTCTCTTGAGGTGCCGATCCGGAACCCATTTTCGGAGTCGACAGCTTTTTGGCGACCATGGTGGGACAACCAATGTCTTCAGCCATGCTAGCTTGATTCAACCGTGCAACTAGTTGTTTTTCAATTTGGTTCCCGCACGAACCGGCTTGTCCTTTACCTTTTCCATGTCAATTTACCTTTAAACTTGCTATTTACTCTTCCTTTAAGATTGTCCCCCATGTGGACTTGATTTGCTTGTCTTTAATTTCAACCCGGTCCCCGCGTGAACCACCCTTTTCTTCTTATAAACCGGTTCCCGCGTGAACCACCTTTCTTTTCCACCTCGGTTCCTGCGTGAACCAACTTATTTTCAAATCGGTCCCCGCATGGACAACCTCTTTACAGTACCTTTAGATTGGCCCTACGTGGCCCTCTTTTCATTTTGTCATCTTTTACACCGGTTCCCGCGTGAACCACCCCTTTCTTCATTAAAACCGGTTCCCACGTGAACCAACTCCTTTTTCTAAACCGGTTCCCGTGTGAACCAACCTACTTTCAGATCGGTCCCCGCATGGACCACCCTTTTGCACCACTTTAAATTGGCCCCAAGTGGCCCTCCTTTCATTTTTCAAATCAAACAAACCGGTTCCCGCGTGAACCACCCCTTTTCCTTCAAAAACCGGTTCCCGCGTGAACCACCTACCTTTCCAAAAACCCGGCTCCCGCGTGAGCCACTTTATTTTTAAATCGGTCCCTGCGTGGACCATCCTTTTACCTTTACTTCAGATTTGTCCCCACTTGGACACTCCAACACAAGCCAGTTCCCGTGCGAATCACCTTTTAGTTGCTAGTTGCTAGTTACTTGTTTACTTTATTATTGCTTGTCTTGATTGCATTCACTTGCTTGATTTATTTAATAGCTTTCATTCATGTTTGCATATTAATTGCTTCTTCTCCTCCTACCCTCCATTTTTCATTTTTGCATTAGCTTTTGCATTGGGTACCGGACTTGCTCCGATCCATAGGGCATTCGAGGCGGGGGATCTCTCTCCCAACACACCCTCACCCTCCAAACACCTTCTTGGTGGATTTTAACCTCTCTTCTGAGATATTCCTTCCTAGTTGATTTGGTTGTTTCCATCAAGACCTCCGTAAGTCCCCATCCATGGAGTATTCCTCTCCGCACGATTGGACCGGTTGTACCACTTTCTCAAAACCCGAAGAACCCAAGTACCTACTCGTGGTGATTGAGTGACAACCTTAGGTCTTGAAGATTGAAGCAATAGGAATCATACCCATTTGAGTGAACAATTGCTAACAATCTATCTAATCTAAGGTTTCAACCCAAAAATTGTTGAGTAGTCATTTTAAAACCTTGTTTGCATAATTTGCTTGCTCACAACAATTGAAAACAACAACAAAAAAATTTCTTTCAAAACACCAAAAACAAAAAAAAAATCCCTTTAATTTTTGTGTTCAACTTGCTTGCCAAACAACCAAATTGAAACGAAATCAAATCAAACAAACAATCATAACCAAACAAAAAAAAAGTCTCTTTGCATTTACACCTTTCATTTGCTTTCTTTCAACCATTTTGTAAGAAAATTTGACAGGATGCCCATGACACTAAGGTCCGGAAGACACGTCGGGATGTCGGACTACTACGGGCAAGAAGATGAGTACGAGATGGGCCACTACGAGCTTCAGCAACCCATGGTCCAACCAGATGGCCATGTTAATGCCGTGAGAGAACCAGAGGTCCAAGATCCCGCACACCAATCTGCTCACCAATCTACTCCCATATACAGGTCCAAGATCCCGCTCACCAATCTGCTCAAGCCAGACTTGTATATGGGGCACTAAGTCTGGCTCGAGCAGATTTTCTTCCCCTCTTCGCGATGCTGCTCCGGAGTGCTGGGCGGCTTCCGGGATGAAGTAAGGGCTCCTCCTTGTAGCCAATATGCAAATGAAGCTAGTGGTGGGTGGTTTGGATGCTGGATGAAAGAGGAGAGATGGATAGAGGCTCTTAAAGTGGAGAAAAACCATGTTTCTAGATGATAGAAACAGCAGGTTTTTGGGATTTGGGGGGGGGGGTGATCTTGGATCAGTTTGAAGGCTTATGGGAGGTGTAGATGGCTTAGAAACGTGGTATTGGATGAACTCTAGGGTGGTACCGAGTTGGAACCTCCTTTCAGCTCCAAATGGGGGTCTATTTATAGCCCAAAAGAGGGTACTTTGGTCAGTTCCGAAAAGCAGTTCCACGTGGCAAACCACCCTATATATATAGCGCGCCAGCATCATGAGGCATGTTAAATCGATAAGACGAGTCCCTGCGAGTGGTCAAATTGGCCGGTCGAGTCGATTTGACTTGGTGCCAGCCTGGTGCCCTATATATAGGGCACCATGTGCCCAATATATAGGGTGCCTGGTGCCCTATAAGCAGGGCACCTGGTGCCCTATATACAGGGAGCCAGGTGCCCTATATACAGGGCGCCAAGTGCCCTATATACAGGCGCTTTGACCCCGGTCAACATCCTATCGATCCTCTTCGGAACGTGCCGAAAAGCCTGATTCATCCGGAAGACACGATTCCCTTCAAATATTCTTTATGAAAACAAGAATTTAAGCTCTCTAACTAGGCCAAAATTGCGTGTCTACAGCTTGCCTCGCCTTGGCGTCGGCTTTGTAGGGGAATGACACGAATGTAGCGCAAGCGAATGTAGTGAAACGTAGTGAGGTGTAGCGGAATGAAGTGGTAATGAACTGAAAAGGTGACACCAAGGTGTAGTTAGACACTCCCTCATTGGCGTAGTTGAGTGGAATGAAACTTTATCAGACTTCGAGATAACCCTTTGTCTTATCGAAACATTCCCTCTAGTTGATTGGCTAAAGAGAAGAACAGTAATGAAAGTAAATAACTAAAATTCCACATGGGGGAGAATTGTTACCAGCCAGGACCCGAACTACATAGTGTGCTGGACTCGGTAGAAATGCATTAAAAAGTAAATTGCAAAAAGTAAAGAGGAGACAACCAATCAACAAAGGTTGGGTTCTTCAAATTCATGAGGTTTACTTAGAAATACCGGTTCAGTTTGACATGGAAAAACTTCTTGTTTCGATGAAATCATTGTTAAACCCGTTGGAAACCGATTCTCTGAAAAATCAAGACCTCCACTGGGGCTATAAAAGATTATCTTTAAAAAGGTTCACGATGTGACTGGAAGGAGGTTATGGCAGGATTAGGAAGCAGGAAATGGTTATAGTGGGATGATGCATGATGGTGTCTGAAATGATGCATGCTGGGTTTAAAGAAATACAAATAAGTATAAGAAAATAGTTGAAGATATAGGTTGAACATAACAGGTCAGGACATTCACGAAGAAACCATCATCCCCGCATATTCAACTTTGGCCTATCCGCAAGCCTAGGGAATGACTGAGCCCTCACTGATTTTGTCGAAGGGGTTCTCAGGCTTAGCCCCCTCTAGACTTGAGGTCTTCAACATCTCAAATATTATTTATTTTGATAGATGCAATACTAAATGAAAGTCTTAATAGGGGTCGGGGTAGTCCACTTTTGTTTTTCAATTTTTTGATTCTTTTTGTAGCATCCTCTAAGTGTCTGGGGATATGAAGCTGGCATGCCTTCTCCTGTTCCTGCACCCACTTGAGAGAAGATATTAGAACTTTATTTTGGCTTAGTCCCTTGCGAGGAGAGGGCAAAGTTGCCTTGATCTTTTGTCAAGGGACATAGGCCTTATCAAGGTAAAGATAACAGAAAAACATAAGTATGCATAAAAGGAAATATGCAAGACTGAAATGAAACATGAATGCAAAGGCAACTAATCAGTCTAGAAAGCAAATTTTTAGGTGTTTTGAATTTTTTGATTTATTTGGGTTTTGATGGTTTTATAATGTTTTTGATGTTTTGGAACTTTTATGATTTTTTTGGTGTTTTGAATATTTAATTTTTAGGATTTTTAATTTTATGAATTTGTTTGGTGTTTTTTTTAAAGAATTTGATTTTTTTGTTCGGTGTGAAAGAAACGACCATCTCATCCTTTGCCTTGCTTGCCAAGGGTGCCCCTCATTGTTACCCAAGGGTTAAGAATAGGCATCACGTGTGTGAGAGTGCCTTGTTCAGAATCTCCTGACCTTCTGCCTTTGATAGCTTATGGCTCTTCTTGGATCCAGTCGGTCAACCCTGCTCGCAAGGTTAAAGAGGGAAGATGATTCATGGTAAGTCCTTAATAGGATTCGCGGGTGTGGAATTCGTTTCTCTACTAGTGCTCGCGTTGCCCGTTTGGGATTTGACATCCTTGGGTCCTTCCTTCTAGCCCTTTTTCTTTGATGGCCCACATTCAGACAGGTCTTTTTTCTTTTGCTTGATTTTGACCTGAGGGGTACATTGCACATCTTTTGGAGCCTTTTTATTTTTTAGGCTTTTATTAGTACACATTCAAACAGGTCTATTCTTTTGCCGACCTGAGGGGTCATTGCCCATCTTTTGGTACCTTTTCTTTTAAGAAGTCAGACCTTCAGAGGCGTCCTCCTACTAAGGCAATGGGCACTTTCGATACTCCTTATTCTAACCCCTTTCATCCGTTCTGAACCGAAATAAGAAGAGAATAGGATAGGGTTAACCTTCTTTTGCCAAGTGTTGCCTAGCTTTCTCTCTGACTTCCAATCATCGGATTCCGAAACCTAGGTGTGTAGTGTGTGCAGTATGATGCCTATCCCTATTTCCCTAAGTGACAAGTTTGTGCACCGAACAAGCAAGCGTCAGATATTATCATCATTCTTCACACCTTTAAATTTTATAGATTTTTTTGTTTTTTTGGGATTTTTGTTTTAAGGGAAATATTTTTTGAGGTATACACCATTCCAGGGATGAGCTAGTTCTTCTCCTTCTGTATTAGTTAGCTTATATGAATTACCAGGATAAACAGCTGAGATTACATACGGACCCTCCCAATTAGGTTGAAGTTTGGAGCGGGGACCGCCCAGCTTAACGAATATTCTTTTAAGTACAACCACACCGATTTAAAATTTTCTCCCCACCACCCTCTTCTGATAAAATATTTTAAGTCTATTCTGATAAGATCTAGCATGTTCGGTAGCGGCCAGCCTCTTTTCGTCCAAGAGTTCGAGTTGCGTGAGAAGGGAATCTCAGCGTTCATCCATCGGGATGTATAGATCGATTTGGACTTGGAGAGAAGGAATGAGTACTTCATATGTGACTACCGCCTCCATCCCAAATGCCAAGGCATAGGGAGTTTGACCCGTTGGGGTTCGAATAGAAGTGCTGTAGGCCCATAGAGCATCAACTAACTTATCCAGCCAGTTCGTGAACTTGCTAGACTTACAAGTTTTCTTCATGATCTTTATCAGAGTTTTATTTATGGCTTCTGCTTGACCGTTGCCTTGAGGATAATATGGAGATGAATGATGCATTTTGATGCAATACCGATTGCAAACGTCGCGCAGCTCCTGAGAGATGAATTGTGGTCCATTGTCGGTGATGATGTCGCCTGGGATCCCGAACCTGGTAATGATGTTGCATTTGATGAAGGTGTAGACTGTTGATGCCTTGATTTTCACGTATGCTTCCGCTTCTGCCCACTTGGTGAAGTACTCCGTTGCTGTTAGGATGAAAGATTTGGTTTTGTTTGTGGAGTTTGGGTCGCCAAGCGGTCCGATAACATCAAAAGCCCACATGGCGAAAGGCCATGGGGCATGAATCGGGTGAAGGGAACATGCAAGAGAGTGAATCTTGTCGGCGTGAAGTTGACATTGATAACAATGCCGAACAAAGATCGAGCAATCTTCTTCCAGAGTAGGCCAATAATACCCTTGTCTGATGATCTTCTTGGCAAGGGCTTGAGCATTTACATGACCTCCGCATACTCCGGAGTGCGCTTATTTTAGCACCAATTCTGCCTCTTCTTCATCTACGCATCTTAATAGAATGCCAGCCAGGTTCCTTTTATAAAGCACTCCACCTAAGATGGTGTATCTCTGGGAGGCTCTTCTTATGGCTTTTTTCTCTTCGGCAGTTGATAGTGGTGGATATGTCTGATCTTGACAGTAATTCGCAATCTCATGATACCATGGTTTATCACCCTTTTCTAATTCCTCCAACTTGACCAAAGATACTTCTTCCTTTTACTCAATGTACTCTTTCCTTTCAAACTCTTCTTTAACCTTCAAGAATTGTGCATCTTCTACTGCCGGAATGGTACGTCGGTGGACATAGATCGTCCTAACTTGTCTGCCTAGCGGGACAGATAGTGAAGATGCCAGGGAAGCGAGAGCATTGGCAAGAATATTTTGAGCCCGAGGAACATGAATGAATTCGAGTTTGGAGAATAGCTTGATGTAGCAGGCGGTGAGTTCTTGGTATGGTCTGAGCCCGGGATGAGATGTGCGGTATTTGGCAAGCACTTGGCGGACAATCAACTGACTATCACCGATCACCCTTAGTTCAGTGGCACCATAGAAGTGTGTGGCTTCCAGTCCAGCCAGCAAGGCTTCATACTCAGCTATATTGTTTGTTGCTGGAAAATGGAGCTGAAAAGCCTGTGGAATGGTGACACCTTCGGGTGACAGAAGAACAATCCCTATCCCTCTACCCTGGGAATTTAAGGCCCCATCAAAGTATAAAGTCCACAGATTAGATGATCGAATGGATATCAATTCCTCAACGGGGATTTCTGATTGGATGGGATCAAAGATTGGGATGGGATGATGCGCCAAATGCTCAGCAATTGCATAGCCCTTGATTGCCTTCTATTGGATATAGGTGATGTCAATTTGAGAGAGAAAGCTCTGCCAACGTGCCAACCGGTCAGTCAGGATAGATTTTTCTAGGAGAAACTTGATGGGATTCATACGAGCAATGAGACTAACCTCGTGAGCCAGAAAGTAATGTTTAAGCTTCTGAACCACCCAAACCAGGGCGGCACAGGTTTTTTCCATAGTTGTATACCTCTGCTCACATGGATCAAAGATGTTGGACAGATAGTATGCTGCTCGCTCTTTCCCTTCATCATCTAACTGTGCTAATACTGCTCCAAGAGATCCTTCCAAAACCGAGATGTATAAGATTAAGGGTTTGCCGGGAACTGGAGGTTTGAGCACAGGTGGGCTTGACAAGCACTTCTTTAAACCATCGAATGCCTCCTGTCATCTTGAATCCCATATAAATTCGGCCCTCGCCTTGGTTAATTCATAGAAAGGTTTGCACCTTTGGGAGTGTTGTGAGATAAACCGGCGAACAAATTGTAGCCTACCAATCAACCCTCTCAGTTCTTTTAAGTTCTTTGGTGGAGGCATATCAATGATAGCCTTGACCTTGTTGGGATCTATTTCAATGCCTCTTTTGCTGACGATGAACCCAAGTAATTTTTCGGATGATACTCCAAACACACATTTCTTGGGGTTCATTTTAAGCTTATATTCCCTGGCTCGTTGCAAAACCCTTTTTAACACCTCAGCATGCTCATCTCGGGTCCGAGATTTGACTACCAAATCATCCACATACACCTCCACAAAGTTATGCATCATATCATGAAATATCGCCACCATGGCCCTTTGATAAGTTGCTCCGGCGTTCTTTAATCTGAAGGGCATGACGACGTAGCAATAGGTTCCCCAAGGTGTAGTGAACGAGGTCTTTTCTTGATCCTATTCTGCTAACTGGATTTGATTATACCCTGAATATCCATCCATGAATGATAGAGTTTCATATCCGGCTATGTTATCAACAAGAACATCGATATGAGGAAGGGGGAAATCATCTTTCGGACACGCTCGGTTTAAGTCCCTGAAGTCGATGCAAATTCGAACCTTTCCATCCTTTTTCATGACCGGGACTATATTTGCCACCCAGTGCGGATAAAGGACTACTCTAATGAATTTTGCTTGGTGTAACTTATCGACCTCTTCCTTCATCTTCAATGCTATGTCTGGGTGAAATCTCCTTAGCTTTTGCTTGACCGGGGTAGCTTCAGGTTTTAAAGTCAATCGATGCTATACCAATGACTTGTCTAACCTCGACATATCTTCATATGTCCAAGCGAATGTGTCCTTGTATTCTTGTAATACCCCCATTAGCTTCTGTTCTTCTAAAGGGGTGAGGTTGGCACTGATGAGGATATTCTTAGGATCTTCCGGTGTTCCAAGATTAAGTTCCTTAGTTGGTTCATCCAATGTGGCTGATGGTTCTTCGAATCTTCTTAAACCGGATGCATAAGCATCAGCCAAATCCTCCTCTTCATCCTCAGTATCAGGATCCTTTTCCGATACAGCCTCATAAACCCCTAAAGTCATATCAATGTTGTCCTTCTCCTCATATCGGATCTCATCCAATTGGATCGCATTTTCTAGATACTCCGGTAGCTTGGCACATTCTAAGCTTTTCTGAGCCAACCGACGCAGATATCTTTCTGGAACTCTCCTACCCCTGATTTTTGTTTTGTGTTTATTGGAAACTAAACCTAAAGAAGAAGAAGGTAAGTACGGAGAGGAAGAGGAGGTGGAGGGAGTGAAATTTATTGTGGAGGATGAAGGGCAAAGGAGATCGATCAGAGATCGGGTGGCCTCCCGGTTTGGATCATCCTTCGGAGTGAGTTGGGAAGTTTCTTCGATCGAAACTTGGGTTGAGAACATGACGTTTTTTTTTATCTTTTTAAGAAGTACTAAACATAAACACAGAAGGAGTTTGGTTGGTTGTGGTTTCCAATGTGGGCTGGGATATTGACAGAGAAGGGAACAAATCGAGCAAAGATGGGTAAAGAGAGCATTCATCTTTGCTGCCTGGTGAATCTGATGGTGAACTTGTCGAGAATGAGTCTGTCAGATCCGTGGAGATGGCAAGAGGTGAATGCTCCTGATTTTGATTGACAGAAGGCTTGCTGTGGAATAATTCGTCATTTGATCCTTCTTCAGAGAATAGCCATGATATGTCGAGATACGGTTCATCTTCTAGGCCGTCAACCTTCTTCCTCTTTGCATGTTCCTGTGGTTCTTGTTCTTCAATCTTCTGTATTGTCTCCCTCTTGTTTAAGAACTTGTGCAGACACCCCTGGAAGTATTTTTGACTGATCTTTTGGCCATTATCACATGCCCCATCGTACCCTACCCCGTTCCTTGATGTTGTCTTTACTAGCTGGATGGGCTCTATGATGCCTTGTAATTCTCTTCCCAGTCTTCGGCCTTCTTGATATCCCAGATTTTCTATCATACGCCACCCGAGGGTCTTGGTATCATCCTTCTTTCTTTTCCAAACTTGCCTGGGCTGCCTTCCATCCTTCGGCAGATCGAGAATTGTGAAGACCGGTTGATTTGGCAAGCCAGGAGGGAGCGTAACCAGGCAATCCACATGCATACTTACCACCTTAACGACTTGGCCCTTGAAGGGAAATTTGATGCACTGGTGATTGGTTGAAGCTACGGCCTCTAATGCCTCAAGGTAAGGCCTTCCCAAGATAGCTTTGTAAGTTAGGTCCATGTCTAGGATGTGAAAGTCAACAGTAACAACTCGGGGTCCGAGCTTGACTTTGAGTGTAACCATGCCATGGGCGGGCCTCTTGGAATTGTCATATACTGTTACGGTGAATTGTGATGGCCGAATATCCTCTTTTGGGATTCCACACAATTGTAGCGTTTCTGGTGGCAAGACATTGATGGATGCACCGGTATCAATTAGACAAGACTTGACATCTGTTTCGTTAATGATGACAGTGATACAAAGTGCATATTTTCTTGCTTCTGGTTCGGACAACTCTTCTTTGGTGAAAGTGAGGGCGGGGTGTTCACTTCTCGGGGTCAAGACTGATGCAATCTTCTCAGGGGGAAGGGTTTCATTGACCATTACTCGTTGTACATACTGTTGAAGAACTTCCTGATGAACCTTGGACCTTTTGATCAGCTCTAGAATGGAAATCCGTGCAGGGGTTTTGTCGAGGTGTTTCAGCAAGTCGTAAGATGTCCCTGGCACTGGTTCTTCTGGGTGTTCTTCTTCTTCTTCTTGTGATCGCCCTGGTTGACCGGTCTGGGGAAAAATTCTTTGAAACATGCGCCCGCTTCTAAGCACCGTGGCGAGCTAAGGGGCTATGGTTGGTGTAGTAGAGGTGGATGGAGGGTTAGGTCGGATGATGGGAGGCCTAGGTAGGGGCGTAGTGATGATAGTTCGGGTTGTGGGGATGTGGGTAGGTTGTGGTGGCATGGTTGTACGAGGTGGTACGATGATGGGTCCTAATGGTGACGGTGTTTGTGGTGGCTCAACCGGGAGGATCAGGGTCCGACCCGGTTGGAGTTGTATGGCTGGTGGCGTTATGGTTGGTCGTGACAAGGTGCGGATGATTGGTGGTTGGCTTCTTCTGGTGGGTATAGCTCGTGGTATGGAGTGAACAGTTCGGTTAACGTGGTTCGAAGGGTTAATGTTCATGAAGAAAGCAGGTCCCTTAATTTGCCAATTTTGGCCTCTATCGCGAGGTTCATCGGTAAAGGTCAGAATGGGATTAACCCTTTGATTTTCGGGTACTATCGCAGGTGCATGCGCGGGTAGCGGGTTCTGAATGATCCCCAGACCGGATTCCTATTGTTGTTGTCGGACTGGTGCTTGCTGCTGCTGCTGAGGCTGGTTCTTTACTGCCTAGATGTATTCGCCCATTTGGCCCTAGTCAATACTTCCCTGCTCGTGGAGGTCATGGATATAATCTTTAAACTGAAAGCAATTCTCCACTGTGTACCTCGGGTATCTATGGTGTAAACAATATCAATCTGTATTGGCATTTTGTAGCCACTCCAACTTTTCTCTTGGCAGTGAAATCTGCCATGCCGCCATAAGAGCATTAAAAATATATATGAGAGAGTACGGTAATGGCGGGTAATGGTTTCTTCTAGGCCCTGTTCTTCGTGGCGCATAGGCGACGGGGGGAGGTGCCTGGTTATAGGTGGCTATTTGGCGGGGTGGTTGAGGTGCAAAGGTTTGTACGGCCAACTGCCGGGGTTGCTGGGGGACTGGTGTCTGCGTTTGTTGTTGGGGATACTGGTTTGGTGTTTGGTGACGGAAAGGTTGGGGTTTAATCTGAGGGCGAGGTTCTGGTTGGGTTTGGCGGGGGTTTCTGTACTGGGGATTTCTGTACTGCTGTTGGTGGTTGTTGGGTAGGTTTCCTACGATGTTGACGTGTTCGTTGGTTACCACACCTTCGGTTACGGGCCCAGTGGTGGTGGTGGTTGTCTTTTTGGTGACTCGGGATCTAGGGTCGAAGAGGTTCATGATGGGAGAGTCTCGTAGTTGTGTTTGGATGTATCGTGCTCTCTCATAGAGTTCGCCCATGGTGACAGGGTGATGCAATGCCAATACGTTTTTTAGGGCTGGAGTGGCGTTAGTGATGATCATCTTGACTTGTTCCGATTCTGATAGTGCATTTGTCAGCCTTTCTGCCATTGCTCTCTATCTGTCAGCATATCTTATGAAATCCTCATCATTTCTCATCTTTTCGGCCATAAGATATGTGATTGAATATGTAGGGCCGACTCGATCTTGGTATCTTTGCAAGAATTTTGCTTTGACGGTATCAAAGTTGCTGGCTTCCAAAGGGTCAAGTGAATAGAACCATTCCAACGCGGAGCCCTCTAGTAATCTTCTAAACAAGTATGCAAGGGCCTTCGGATCATTTTGCCACATGATAGACTCATAAAGGAAATCTTTGATGTGAATGAAAGGATTCCCATTTCCATTATACCGGCGGTAAATGGGCATTTCGGAAGGAGGAAGATGAAACACGGGGAGAGAGGGAAGAGATATCTCTGGGAGAGCCCTCGTGTCGATCAACCGCTTGAGCTCCTGATATTGTTCATCCATTCTGTTGATTTTGTTAAGCACAGTTTGATCAACGAAGAATTCTTGAGCAAGAGGAGGGGGGAGGATAGATGCTTGATTTATCAGCATGGCCATTGGATAGGCTGAGGCAGCCAAACAAGGAGGCTGTATTTGGTGGTACATTTATGGGCGGGCTTGATTAAAGTGTGCAGAAGAGTAGACCGGTGGCCTAAGTGGTGTGGTGTTATTTGGGTCTGGGTGGTTCAAGATGGCCATCGGATGGGGTGAGTTTGGAATCAAGGGTCCGTTATGAGAATGGCCCGGTATTGGTGCACCGGGTTGGTCAGTTGCTAATCGGGGGGTAGAAGTGTGGTGGCCACCCTCAGCATGGGTGTGATTGATAGGTGATTTTCCCTTCAAGATGGCCTCAATGGCTTGTAGTTGAGTTGGGTCGGCATGAGCGAATGCCTCCCACAAAGAATCCGGGTGGAGTCAGGGTGAGTTGGTTTCAAGGAGAATTTCGGGTTCGTTAACGGCACATATGGCATCCGGGTGGAGGTAGGATTGATCATACTCCAGCTGCAGCAGCTCGTATCCTTGGTCCGTCATTCCGATGACTCGCCCTGATCTCACGTTCATAAACACAAAGAAAAGATGACAAATAAAAACACAAGAATCCCTTTTTTTAGTTTTAATCTTTTCTCTCTTTTTTTGTTTTTTTTTAGTTTTGTTTGAACAAACAAGCTATCAAGCAAATTAACCTCAAGCAAAGATTTCTTTTGGTTTTTTGTTAAGTGTTTTCAAGTTTTTTGTTTTGGTTTTCAATTTTGATTTACAAACAAGTAATGGCATAGACTTAAAATGATTACCGCAAATTTTTTTGTGTTTCAACCTTAAATTAGTGGCTTGTTAAGAGAAATAATGTCCACTCAAATAAATGGGTAGGACCCTATGCTCTCACAACGCCGAGCAATCTAAGGTAGTCACTCTTTTTCACAACAACAAGTGATATGTACTCCGGGTTTTGGGATAAAATTGTACAACCAGCCTGATCAGTGAAGAGGGAATCCTTCACGTCTGGGGACTTATGGAGGTCTTGATAGAAGCTACCTGGTCCTTCCGAGAGGGATTCCCCGGAGGAGGAGTTGGCAACCACCAAGAGGGGTGTTTGGGTGTGTAGGGCTTTGGGAGGAGAGAGCCTCCCTTCTCGAGTGACCTAAAGGAGTCAAAGAAACCCCAATGCAAACTAAATGCAAGTGAGATATCAAGGAGTGAGAAGCAAACAAGAAGAAAGTAAAAGCATGCAACGATCAATAGAGTGTTGGAAAACAAGTAAACAAGACAATGATATAAAGTCAAACGAGGATGAAAGCAACTACTAATTCAACTAAAGATGCTTAGGAAAGAAATTAGACTTTTAAAGAAAATAGGCAAAGATGCTTAGCAAGATAACCCTTAAGATGCAAAGTCGAAGCAAGTTAATAAAGCAAGTCTAAAAATTAGATTGTGCTTTTCTTTTAAAAGAGAAGGACCAACGGAAAGCAAGTAAACCGGAAGAAACTAAATGATGCTCAAGGGAAGCAAGTAAACAAGCAAGCAAGTAAATAGGAACGCTAAGAAGATGTAATAACTCAAGCAAGAGCCAAAGTAAGAATAAGCATGTTGGACATTCTTTTAAAGAGATGAGAAGAGCTCACTAAAGCAAGAGTAGTCCCACTGTGGTCGCCAAAAAGTGTAGGCACTCGGAAGAGTTGGTGGTTTATGTTGTGTATAGGTGTGGTCGCCAGGAGCCGAAGACTCCAAAATATGATTAAATGTAAAGCAAATAGAATGAAAAACAAGCTTGACCGTCGTACCTTTGGGAATGGGAAAGGGGGGAGATTGTTAGGTTCTAACTTCTCCTCTCTTGGCGAGCCGAAAGAGGAGAGCTTGAGTGAGCTCTTCCACTTCCGATCGGGTTGAAGCTTCACCTCGATCAGGTTCACCTAAGAATGTCCTGCGTAGAAACATAAAAACAAGTGAAGATCATTAGCTCTTGCGTGAGTATAGTATCATGCTTGGTATAGACTCTGAATCATGCAAAAGGGGATGAACTAACCGGATCGGGACAGAATCCCAACCCCTATTTTTGGTAGGTTTTAAATATATATGAGGTGCAAAATGATATAATGCATGCCAAATAAAGTGATAAAAAGTTCTAAGATGAAAACGAAAGATAAAAACTCGATCAGACGGGCGATCGAACTCCGAAAATTGCAAAACCGACTTCTGCCCCTGCTGGTGCCCTATATATAGGGTGCCAGCTTTAGGTGCCCTACTTATAAGGCGCGTTGACCAAGGTCAAAGCACCCTGTATATGGGGCACTAAGTCTGGCTCAAGCAGATTTTCTTCCCCTTTTCGCAATGCTGCTCCGGAGTGCTGGGCGGCTTTAGGAATGAAGTAAGGGCTCCTCCTTGTAGCCAATATGTAAATGAAGCTAGTGGTAGGTGGTTTGGATGCTGGATGAAAGAGGAGAGACGGATAGAGGCTCTCAAAGTGGAGAAAAAATCATGTTTCTGGATGACAGAAACAGCAGGTTTTTGGGATTTTTGGGGGGGTGATCTTGGATCGGTTTGAAGACTTATGGTAGGTGTAGATGGCTTAGAAACGTGGTATTGGATGAACTCTAGGGTGGTACCAAGTTGGAACCTCCTTTCAGCTCCAAATGGGGGTCAATTTATAGCCCAAAAGAGGGTACTTTGGTCATTTCTGAAAAGTAGTTCCACGTGGCAAAGCGCCCTATGTATAGGGCGCTAGCATCATGAGGTATGTCAAATCGATAAGATGAGTCCCTGCGAGTGGTCAAATCAGCCGGTCGAGTCGATTTGACTTGGTGCCAGCCTGGTGCCCTATATATAGGGCGCCTGGTGCCCTATAAGCAGGGTGCCTGGTGCCCTATATACAGGCGCTTTGACCCCGGTCAATATCCTATCGATCCTCTTCGGAACGTGCCGAAAAGCCTGATTCATCCGGAAGACACGGTTCCCTTCAAATATTCTTCATGAAAACAAGAATTTAAGCTCTCTAACTAGGCCAAAATTGCGTGTCTACACCCACCTCTTCCAACACATTCACCTAAACACTTTGCTCCGGTGGCTCAAGAATCCAGCCTCACCCAAGCCTTCATTGATAAGCTCAACCGAATGGATGAGCGCTTTGAAGAATTAAAGCACCGTTTGGACTCCAAAACTGCTCCGAAATCTCAATCCCATCTTTCCCAGTTCTACACCTTCCTTCTTCAGAGATACCAATTTTTCAATGTTACAATGGGACTGGTAATCCTTTCAACCATATGAAGGATTTCTTATACGACTTCCCCCCGTTCTGGAAGAATGACCGCAAAGCACTTGCCTTCCTATTCCGTCGGTCATTGGAGGGATCCGCCCTTGACTGGTTTTATTCTCTTGATTCTATTGAGGCGGCAGATTTCGACATTGTCAAGGCGAAGTTTCTGTAAGGAATCGTCCATTAAAATATGGTGCAGCGAAAGTGACGATTCCTATGGGTTCCTTTAGAATCCATCTCAATCAGAACCGAACGACGAAAATCGAAAACCGATCAAATCAGGTTTGAATATACCTGATAGGGATTCATATAATCCCTTGGAGAGGAAGGATATGAGCTTCCTAAGCTCTACAAACCGTTCAAGCGTCCGGTCTCCAGCAGTATCCACACGAACTTCATCCACAGCAGGTTCTCCCTTCGCGCCGGCCTCGAGAACTCTTCCTGAACAGAGCTCCATCGACCATGGACACCTTCTTGAGAGAGGAGGAGGTAGGGAGGAGGCTTGGGATGTGGTTTTCACCCTTGGCTTGATGGGGTTTGGCTGAAACCATTGGTATTTATGGAGAATTATGAAATTTTTCATAAAAACCCAAAATCTCTATAAATTACACCCTTGCCCCTATACTTGTGGATAAGTCCTTTTGTGTGTGACCCACTAGGCCCAATAACCTATTTGGTTGAGGCCTAAATAAAATAGAACAATTCTATTTAATTTAGTTAAATCCGTTATCCGATAACAGATTAGTCGGCCTACCGATCATGAAGGGTACAAGCCACATCCCATGATCCCAAATGGCTATGGGGATAATCTCATCTCCATTGAGTCTTTCCATCATCAGTTACCACATGGATATAAACCCTCATCCATCCAATGTCCCGGTCGGAAAGGAGTACGGCATCGACTGTCAACTCCTTAGTGTACCGACTCTATAGGATCATGTACTAGGAATTGGATCAATTGGAAAACTCCTTTTCCAATTATCCTATCTACCATGGCCAGGGATTTAGAGTACTATCCCATAGGACATTCACTCTCACTTACCGAGAGTGGACGATCCTTTGTTGTCCGCTCAATTGCCTCCATCGGATTTTTCTTGTACCCGATCCATCGCTATATAGGACCATCTAAATTGTGATCCATAAGTCAATGGTCAAAGCACAAGTTCCACCCAACAAGGCATCTTTGGCGACTCAGGTCAAAGGTCCAACCATGCAACCGTGATGATAAAAAACCCTGATAGACAGTTCGGTAAGATACCATTCAGGGTTTCTAATTCGGTCAGTTCAGTGAACTCATTCAACTAATGAGCACCCGTATGTGTATCTCAGTGTCTCCACACTAATGACCAATGAGATCGGTCGTCCTCATCACATGAGAAGACATCACATACACTAGTCTATCTGGATCCTTGATGCCCCGTCTCAAGTATCCTATGACTAGGAACATTTAGATCAAATACCTCTAGATGATCAATCTCATTATCATGATCTCATCATGATTTAATCATCATTGTATTTGATCAAGGACTTCATTATGATATTCGCATCTAATAAGAGCTTATAATAAAGATTTGCCTAATTAATTGAATAAGATATATCTAGAAATGTCGAATCATATCATATATGATTGGCTTGTAGGGCATACATTTCTATCAGTTTCTACAGAGGTATAAGGATCGGGTGGGGCCAGCCTACTCGATAACAGATTTAATTGCTGAGAAGATGAAGCCGGATGAAGACTTTGCCAAGTTTGCTTATCGGTGCAGGGGAATGGTTGAAACGCTAGTTGATACCATCTCAGAGGGGGAGCAGGTGAGGATGCTCATCGGGAACACCATGCCTAACCTTCTCAACCTCCTGATCATGCACCACCCAACAACCATGAGTGAGTTGTGTGATAACGCCCGCTACCTCCAAGCCCATTTTAAGGATGCATCCATGATCAACCCATTCGACCCCAAACCCCGTAACACTAGAAAGCCTACTACACCTGTAGGACCCACCACCGAAGGGGTAGTCAATAACGAGAGCATCAATGCCATGGGAAACTAGGGTGGGTATCGTCAAAGCCAATACCGTAACCCACCACCCAACCAACAATACCGCCCAGCTCTTCAACCAACTCCTCAGCCCCAGCAGCAACTTGCATACAACCGGGCACCACCACAGCAACCCACCTACAACCGAGCGCCGCAGCAACAAAATGCCTACAACCGAGCGCCTCGACAACAACCCATCTACAATCGACAACAACTGCAACAACAACAAGACTACAACCAAGTGCCACCACCAGCCAACCGACCTAGGAGGGGGGGACCCAAAAGAGAGTATTATCCTCAACTGCCATTCCCCCTCACCGATATTTTCAATGCATTGATGGCTGAACAGCAGCTGGAGCTTCCAAAGGAGAGAGAAGGATGGCCGACGAATGTTGACATGACAAAGTACTGCGCTTACCATCGGTATCCTGGGCACACGGTGGATGTATGTTTCCAATTTAAAGACTACATTCATGACCTCAACGACTAGGGGAACATTGACTAGGCACAAATGGGGGAGTCCATACAAGCTATGAAGGCACGGCAGAATCAACCTCGGCGACAGCAACCTCATGCACAACAGCAGCCCGGCCTGGGCATAGTCCAAGATTCTCTACCAGTACATGCACCCGTTTAAGCACTGGCACCAGCACCACCAAACCAATGACTCAGTCTCGTCCACTCCTCCATCGAGGAGTCAACCCACCATTCCCAGGGTTGGCAGGTCAAGGATCAAATCGGCTCCATGCCCGCCAGACCAACCCCACCTACAAACCGCACCATACTCTCCATACCAGGAGCTGCCCCCAACCCACAAACTACCCAAACACCATTACCCTCACCAACCATTAACCCTCCACGGTGCCTAATCATTAGACTGCCACCAGCATCCCAACCATCACCTAACCTAGCAACCACCATTAATCCTCCTCGGCGTCTAAACATTAGACCGCCACCAACACCCCAAACATCACCTAACCTACCAGCCTCCACCACCCCTCGGCCTCTCATTATCCGACTGTCACCTAACCTACCAGTTGCCACCACTCTGTGACCCTTAATCATCCGACCATCACCAACAACACCCCAACTATCACCCAACCTACCAGTCACTGCCACTCCACGACCTCTCATCATTAGACCAATACCCCAACCATCACCCAACATACCGACCTCCACCAATCCACAACCCCTCATCATCGGATCCTCACCACCCTCACCTACCACAGACCCCTCAACATACCAACCAACCCTACCAACACCATCATCACCACTCCCTCCTACCATGCTGGCGCCGGTACTTCGTAGTGGGAGGATGTTCCAAAGGGTCTTCCCCCAGGCCGGGATGCAACAACAGGAACAGGCAGAAGAGGAGGTGGTAGAAGAACCGTTGCCTAGCATGGCATATGACCTATTGAAGCATCTGGTCAAAATGCCGGCACGGATTTCAATCCTAGAGCTGATCAAGAGGTCAAAGAACCATTAGGACATCCTACAACAATACTTGCAGTGGGTCATGGTCAATGAGGACCTCCCACCTGAGAAGATCATTACTGTCCTAACCCCAAGGAGTGAGCATCCGGCACTTACATTTACACAGGAGGAGTTGGCACGGTCGGAGATCAGAAAGTATGCCTTGCGCGTTGCAGTAATCATCCGAGGCATGGAGATCAAGTCTTGCTTGATTGACACTGGAGCATCTATAAATGCATGCCATCAGAAACAGTGTGTATCTTTGCGGCATCTCCAATGAAGAAATCGAGCCTTCTGTCATCACGGTGACAGCATATGACAACTCCCGAAAGTCGGCACGAGGGGTGGTTACATTGGAAGTAAGGCTCGGGCTATGTGTTACCACCGCCTAGTTTCATGTTTTAGAACTGGACCCTACATTTAAAGCCATCTTGGGACGCCCATATCTTGAGGCAATAGGAGTTGTTGCCTCCACTAATCATCAATGTCTGAAGTTCCCATACAAGGGCCAGGTGATTAAAGTAACCAACATCCCCATTCTAAATGATGTGGATGACCCCTCTTCTGCACTGCCAGTATCAGAATTTGTCCAGCCGTTGGTTTCAACTACAGAGCTGCCCGAAGTCATGATGTTAACAACGCCTCCAGATATAGTTGCGTGGCAGATAATGAAAGGGATGGGCTATCAGCCAGGAAAGGGGTTGGAAAAGGAGTTGTAGGGGGTTGTGCACTCCATTAAAGCCATACAAAGACCAAAGAGACACGGGCTTGGCTACGAGCCCAATTTCACTTCGAGGATGGTCTACCGGCCAAAAAATGCCATGGGACTCCAAAAATTCTTTATCAAAGGGGAGACCATGATGACGGCCGGGGACGAAGAGGAAGAACCAACTAAGAGGAGGAAGGCACCAGAGCAAGAGGAGGAAGTGGACAACCTGAGTTCATCTTTGGCTCGGTTGTTCATAGAGAAGGAAGAACCAGTCGAGGGCAAGTCCATCCCTAAACAACTTGTCCACTCAAACCCACCTCCAAACAATATCCTGCGTGAGCCGTATCCTACAGTCACGTATTTCAAAGTCCTCACACTCTCCCTCCTGGATTCGCTTGATGGGCTGTCTAGCTCGATTCCTACTTCTATGCCAAAATGGCCACCTGAATTGATCACTGGGCTTGAGAGCCCATTCAAATCTTCTTACTCCACCGGACTTCTATGCCCATTCAAATCCAACAAAACTAGGCCCGCGTGCCCTTTATATTCTTTTTCTTGCTTTGGGCCCACGTGCCCCTTAGATCTTTTCACTAGCTTTGGGCCTATCTGCCCATTTCTTGTCATCATTGGGCCCGTGAGCCCATTTTTCTCCCATTTGCTTAAGCTTTCTACTTCTGCTCAAGCCCCACCGGCTCATTTTCTTTCCGTTATTGAAAACACCAAAAAAAAAATGTCTTCTCGCAAACTCACTTTTCCATTGAGGAGACGTCTCTACTTATCTCGGAGGGTGCTCCCAACCAGGGACCCCTCTTCTCCGATTCACTGATCGATCTGCTCAATCTTTCACCCACTGTAGATACTGCTTTTCCAATTCCGTCTTCTTTATGAGTAGTTAGGGTAGGAAAGAAGAAAATTCGAGGTAAGCGTGTTTCGGAGAGATATCTCCAGCAATTAGCTCAAAAATGCAAGGAATGTGCGAGGCTACCAAGTTTTTTGAAAAATGCTATCCAACTTAACGAAATCCAATATGAGGATGAATTCAATGTAGATCATACACTGGGAGTTTACGAGGTAGAAAAGGATCCTGATTTCGAGGATGGAATTAAAGACTTGGCTGATGCGTATGCATCTGGACTTAAAAGTTTTGAAGAACCATTAGCCACGGTGGATGAACCAAAAAAAGAACTAAATCTTGGAACACCGGAAGATCCCAGGACAGTCCTCCTAAGTGCAAACCTCACTCCCACTGAGGAACAAAGCTTAATTAAAATTTTGGAAGAATACAAGGACACTTTCGCATGGACATATGAAGACATGCTGGGGTTAGACAACTCGTTAGTTGAACATCGTCTAACTTTGAAACCGGGAGCTACCCCGGTCAAACAAAAATTAAGAAGATTCCACCCTGACGTTGCACTTAAGATGAAAGAAGAGGTCGACAAGTTACATCAAGCAAAATTCATTAAGGTTGTCCTTTATCCGCAATGGGTGGCAAACATAGTCTCTGTCATGAAGAAGGATGGTCAAGTTCAGATCTGTATAGACTTCAGGGACTTGAATCGAGCGTGTCCTAAAGATGACTTTCCTCTACCTTATATCGATGTACTGGTTGATAACATTGCTGGATTCGAGATGTTGTCATTCATGGATGGCTATTCCGGTTATAATCAAATCCCGTTGGCCAAAGAGGACCAGGAGAAGACGTCGTTCACCACACCTTGGGGAACCTACTGCTATGTTGTCATGCCCTTTGGACTAAAGAATGCTAGTGCTACCTATCAGAGGGCCATGATGGCTATCTTCCATGACATGATGCATACCCTTGTAGAGGTGTACGTGGACGACCTGGTCGTTAAGTCCAAAAGCCGAGAAGGTCATCCTGAAGTGCTCAGAAAAGTTTTACAAAGGGCTAGGGAATATAAATTGAAGATGAACCCAAAGAAATGCACGTTTGGAGTATCCTCAGGAAAATTGTCGGGGTTCATAGTGAGCAAAAGGGGCATAGAGATCACCCAAACAAGGCCAAAGCAATCATTGGTATGCCTCCTCCAAGAAATATGAAAGAACTTCGAGGATTAATCAGGAGGCTACAGTTTGTTCGCCGGTTCATCTCACAACATTCCCAAAGGTGTAAACCTTTCTATGAGTTGACCAAGGCGGGGGCCGAGTTCAAATGGGATTCAAAGTGCCAGGATGCATTCGATGGATTGAAAAGATACCTCGCTAGTCCCCCTGTGCTTAGACCACCAGTCCCTAGCAAGCCCTTAGTTCTGTACATCTCGGTTTTGGAGAATTCTCTTGAGGCAGTCTTTGCACAAGTGGATGAAGAAGGGAAAGAGAGGGCAACTTACTATTTGTCAAAGATCTTTGATCCATGTGAGCAGAAGTATACTGCAGTGGAGAAGACCTGTGCTGCACTAGTCTGGGTAGTTCAGAAGCTTAAACACTATTTCTTAGCTCATGAGGTCAATCTTATTGCCCGCATCAATCCCATCAAATTCCTTCTAGAGAAAACTGTTCTAACGGATCGGTTAGGTTGTTGGCAGAGTTTCCTTTCACAATTTGATTTCACCCATGTCCCCCAGAAGGCGATTAAGGGCTATGTCATTGCCGAACATCTAACCCATCACCCTATACCCCTCTTTGACCCAGTCCAGTCGGAGTTCCCGGATGATGAACTAATGGTGATCCGATCTTCCCATCTTTGGACATTATATTTTGACGGGGCTCTGAATTCACATGGTAAGGGAATAGGAATTGTCCTTCTATCACCCAAGGGTGTCACCATTCCACACGCATTTCAGCTTGACTTCCCAGCAACCAACAATATAGCTGAATACGAAGCCTTGCTGGCCGGGCTAGAGGCCGCTCATTTCTATGGTGCCACGGAATTAAGGGTAATAGGTGATAGCCAACTAATCCTTTGTCGAGTCCTAACCAAATACCGAACTTCTCATCCGAACGTCAAACCTTACCAAGAACTCACCTCTTGCTATATCAAACTCTTTTCCAAACTCACTTTTGTCAATGTTCCTCAAGCTCAAAACATCCTTGTTGATGCCCTAGCCTCCTTAGCTTCATCTCTATCAGTCCCGCTAGGTAGACAGGTGCGGACTATCCATGCCCGTAGAAGGTCTATGCCGGCGATTAAGGATGGTCGATTTCTGAAGGTAAAGGAGAGATTTGGTTGGAAAGAATATTTAGAGCAGAAAGAGGAAGTTTCTCTAATCTAGTTGGAAGAGTTAGATGAGGTTGAGAGGCCTTAGTTTGATGAGATCGCAAGGTATTGTCAAGATAAGACATATCCACCTGCATCAAATGCAAAAGAAAAGAAGGCCATCAGGAGAGTATCCCAGAGGTATACCATCCTAGGAGGGGTGCTCTACAAGAGGAGCCTGAGCAGAATTTTGCTAAGATGCGTTGATGAAGAAGAAGCAGAATTGGTGCTTAAGGAAGCACACTCTGGGGTTTGTGGGGGCCATGTCAATGCTCAAGCTCTTGCCAATAAAATCATCAGGCAGGGGTATTATTGGCCAACCCTAGAAAAGGATTGCTCCATCTTTGTTCGGCACTGTCATTCTTGCCAACTTCATGCCGAGAAGATCCATTCTCCCGCATCTTCCCTTCATCCGGTTCATGTCCCATGGCCCTTCGCCATGTGGGCTTTCGATATCATTCGCCCTCTAAGTGATCTTAACTCTGAAATCCGTTCTAAATCGTTCATCCTGACGGCAACAGAGTACTTCACCAAGTGGGCAGAAGCGGAAGCGTTCATGGAGATCAAGGCATCAACACTATGCTCCTTCATCAAATGCATTATCGCCAAGTTTGGGATACCCAACGACATCATCACTGACAACAGACCGCAATTTCTCTCTCAAGATCTGCGTGATCTTTGTAACAGGTACCGCATTTCATTGCATCATTCATCTCATTATTACCCGCAAGGCAATGGTCAAGCAGAAGCCAACAACAAAACTTTGATTAAAGTCATTAAGAAAACCTGTAGGTCTAGCAAGTTCGCAGACTGGCCAGATAAGCTTGTAGATGCCCTATGGGCTTATCGTACTTATGTACGGACCCCCACTGGTCAAACCCTATATGCTCTTGCATACGGGATGGAAGAGGTGGTCCCGTACAAAGTACTCCTTCCATCACTCCAAGTTCAACTCGATAGGGACATCCCTGTCGATGAGAGGCGAGAATCTCTCCTTGCACAACTTGAACTCCTAGATGACAGAAGGTTGGCCACCTCCGAGCATGCCCGGACTTATCAGAACAGATTGAAAAGGTTTTATCAAAAGAGGGTGGTAGAGAGAAAGCTCGAAATCGGCGAGCTGGTAGTAAAACGCATATTCATTAAGCTGGGTGGTCCCCGCTCCAAGTTGCAACCTAACTGGGAAGGGCCTTTTGTTATAACTGAAAAATTTCCAGGTAATGCATATGAGCTAACCAATGCCGATGGAGAAAAATTGAACCATCCAGGTAACAGTGTTTACCTCGAAAAATATTTTCCTTAGAAAAGAAAAATGGAGAATCTCTGGTATGATATCAAGTCGTCGATCCTAGAGTGTTCGCTAGAGGACAAGGGTAGACATCACCCTGTACACACAACACCTCCTAATCCCAGAATCTAGATAGCCCAACACTCGAGAGAGGCAAGGCAGAACCCTGAAGGCAGAAAGGAAACATTACCTTATTCTCTTCTATTCGGTCCGAAATAGGTGAAGGGGACTAGAGGAGGATAGTATCGAAAATGCCCGCCGCCTTAGTAGGAGGCCGTCTCATTGGGTGCAAAAGGGTGCCAAAAGATGGGGAATGAACCCCACAGGTTTAAACAAATATGTGCCTGTCTGAATGAGTACCCGGAAGAGTATAAAATGAAGAAAAGGCACCAAAAGATGGGCAATGACCCCACAGGTCAAAGACTTGTCTATGTAAGTGCCACATGTAGAAAAAAACCCAAAGAGGTCGAATCCCAACGGGCAATTTGGGCATAAGTAGAGAAACCCTCCTCAACACCCCTGAATCCTATCATAGACTTCCTCTATTATTCTTCCATCTTAAAACCTTAGGGTAGGGTAAACTATCCGAACTCAGGGGGAATCCAAACCAATCAAGAGAAGAGGGCAAGAAAAATTCTGAGTAGGGAACCTTATTTTCACGTGGTGTTTATCACTTGAATCTTGATTAACACTTAAAGATCGATGAATTGTCTCAATACCGGCACATTCTCCACAAAAATCCCAAAACAATGAATACTTTCAAAAATTTTAAAAAAATGATGATTGAATATTTTAAAAAATCCAAAAAATGAATATTTTTAAAAAAATCAAAAAAAATGAATGAAGGTTTTCAAAAATAAAAAAATTTGAATATCTTCAAAAAAAAAGTTTGGCATAACCTTGACTTTTGCCTTTGCTAGCATTCATATTTATTCTTATGTCTTGCATGTTTCATTTCTGCATTGCATATTTATCTTCATTATCACCCCATTAAGAGGGCTCCTCCCTTTGACCTAAGTCAAAGTTGGCCATAATAGGCAAAGGGATGAGTCGTTGTGAAGATATGATCCTCTTTTATCAAGTGTTTTCAGGAACTTTAAAGTAAGAGAGGAAGATTCTATCAACGACAGGTAAGTTCTCTTAACCATTTCATTTCGGTCATTTAGGTTATTTTTACACCTTGTTAAGAAGGCTCTTCTCTTTGACCTAAGTCAAGGCAGACAGCAATAGGCAAAGAGATGAGTCATGGTGAAGATTTAATCCCCTTTGATTAAGTGTTTTAGGATTCTGAGAATCAAGAAGGGAGTGACTCTCGCCATAACAGGTAAGCTCTCTTAACTTTTACCTTGTCATTCATTTATTCTACCTGATTAATAAGGCTACCCCCCTTGACATGTAAGCAAGGCAAGATGACAATAGGCAAGGGAGTAAGCCATATAGTAGATCTAACCCCTTTATTGAGTATCTTAGGAAAGAAACACGAGTCAAGGAGGGTGAGAATCTCGCCAACAGGTAAGTTTCTTAAACTTACATTTACTGTCTTTTTTATTATTAGCATTTTTATCTTTAAGGGGCTTCCGCCCCTTGACAAACTTGCGAGGGGCCAAGCTAGAACACGATACTAACAATACTTTCTAGAAATGTCAAGCAGGTCAAACAACACTGAAGCAAACATATAAAGATCTGATTACACCATCAAGTGTTGCAACAAGAAAAAAAAGTAGCTACAACACCAGAAGAAAATTAAGCATGCTATAGATATCAGTGTTTGTTGCCACTGACTCCAGGAGAACGACCACGTGGAGAAGGCATGGACACCATGTCCACAAATACTGCCGCAACCACCTCATTCCGGTGATGCTCCGAAGGAGTGGCCAAGAAAATGCTCGCAGAAATGGAAGAATGGACATGGGAAACCCCCATTTCTTGCCGGCTAACATATAAGTCGTTAGTTGTGTATTATTATCTTATGCATTATTTGTTGAAGACCAAGAGTGCGGAGAAGACTTGACCCGAGATCCCCTTCATCAAAATCTACGACGGTCGGGTCATCTCTGATGCCCACAGATAAGCCCAAAGTTGTGTTGTGAGAGACGATGGCTCCCAAATGGGTATCTTAACCTCATAGACAATCTATATCTTCAACTAATTGTTACACAAGTTTTATTTTGTTTTCTTGAGCCCAGCATGCATCATGTAGCATTAGTTGCATTACATTTCATTTTGTCATTGCATACATCCTTTCATAATCTTCACCTTCTCACCCTAATCTCTAAAATCTTGTATCCTAATTCCGATCATTATGAATCCCACCATGTTTTCTAATCCCACCGTGTTTGATAATCCCACCGACCTTTCTAATATCCCACCGTGTCTGTTAATCCCACCGTGTTCGGTAATCACCTTGTGCCTCCAAATCTTTCATTTCTATCACCACTGTGGCCACTGCAACAACCTTCTTGCTATTTATCCCATCGTGGCAGTCAACTTATCCCGTCAAGGGCCTCCTATTCAGTCAGAACTTGCACCATCACTATCTTCACGGTCTGTGCTTCAACATTTGCCTTTTGGAATCTGAGATCATTCCATGCTGAATCAAATCTTGTCTCTTGGAAGACTTGAATGAATCTGAGAGCTTGAATGTGCTCGATTGGTATTCTTTTATTTTTCAAAACAAAACTCTTTTTAAACTTTAGCCCATCACAGTACAGGAACACCACAAACATCAGGTTACCGGCTGATGATGAACCTACGAACCCATGTTTCGAGGACTCCCCGCCGCGTTGGGGGTTGGCTATTCTTCTCTCGTGCCAATGGCACATCTCTTACCAATCAAACATACGAAGACTTGATGAAACATGGCGGTTAACCAGGAGACTTGAGAAGATTTGTCTTGCCGAATCTGGTCGTTAAGCGTTGTCGACTCCGAAACGGGTTCCGGATCAGCACCTCAAGAGAAGGTGAAAGATAGAATGGGGGAAGGGGAGTGAATTGGAAAACACTCGGAAAGCAATAAAAGGTCCTCACCTCGGTCCCACACTCACATTGATCCCCGAACTTTCATCTCACAGCGTTGCTCGAGCACCGGAGACGGTTCGGGTCATGTGGGAGGAAAGTGAGGAAGAGATGTACTTAAAGCATAAAAAGATTGAAGAAGTGGTCGCCAGGAGCCGCGGGCTCCGCTTTATGGAATAAAAGACAATAGATGAGTTGATTTGACCGTGTGTACCTTACCGTGGGAGAAAGCGTGTGCGGGTTCAACCTTCTTCTTCTTCGGCCGGCCGATGAAGAAGAGTCCAACCGATGCTAGCTTGATCAACCTGTGTAACTAGAACAATAAACCAAGTGAAAGAAACCGATTAGAACTATGGGAAGTGTAGAAACTATAAGAGAGGATATGGAAGAAAGAAGCAATTGGAATATAACTCACCGGATTGGGGCGAGTCCTAACCCCTTTTTGTGTCTTTTTTAATTATACAAAAATGATGCAAATGAAGTAAAAGATGTTCTAAGATAGTAAATGAACTGAATGAAATGAGTTAAGAAAGACCTATGAAGTGTGTGCCTCAAGTTGAAGCCAACTTGGTTGAAGAAGGCCGGTTCGGGTAGCCTTGCACCCTTCTGGCGCGACTTTTGTGCAAAGAATGTTACGGACGACCCCGATGTCAGAATCGAGTGCTATTTGTTTCTGGATGCGCGCCCTCAGTGAAGCAATCACCAAGAACAAACGGAAAGTCGGAATCAAGTGCTGTCAAATGCAGATGAAAGAGGACGAAGAGAGGAACAACTCCTTTGTTGAAGACTTTTGCAGCAGGAGTCCCAGATTTTCTGCAGAAGTCAATGAAGTTGGTTGATGCAGAACGCTCGAATCGGGCTTCTCCTTCCCTTCGGGATCGATCTCTCGATGTCGGATCGGCTTTGAACGTCGGGACGGCTTTGGGAGAGAGCTTGGATGACCTCAGGACGAGCTAGGCATGGGGGATTAACCTTAGGTCGTTGAGAATGGCCCTTAATTTATAGGGGAAGGAAGTCGGTGCAAAAAATGGAAACTGGACCGACCGCGCCCCCGCTTTTCAAAGGAGACGAGGGCGTGCCCTCGAACCAAGGGCGCGCCCTCACTTCGGGGGCGCGGTCTGCGTGCCCCCGAATTTCAAAAAAACTGGGGGCGCAGTATGCGTCTAACTGCTAAAATTCGCCGAAAACTTTCGAAAATTGCTAAAAATCAACTTGACATATAATCGAAAATTCGCCGAAAACTTCCGAACCGGGGGCGCGGTACAAATAATCGAAAATCATCCACGGAAACCTTCCAAAAATCCGGTTTAGAAGGTACTAATCGGGGCAATTTCCGATTTTCGGAAACTGACCGCGCCCCCGCTTTTCAAAGGAACCGGGGGCGCGCAGGGCGCGCTCCCAGTTTGAGGGCACGCAGGGCGCGCCCTCCCCTTTCAAAGGGAGCGGGGGCGTGGTAGACTCTCTCTCCTGCGTGCGTGTTCCACGAGCCATATCATGCAAACCAGATGTCCGATTCGTCTCCCGTTTGTTGCGTTGGAAAGAGGACCTTAATCCACACCTCCTCAAGTCGGTAAACCAGCCGGCATGAGTCCCGAGACGTTTGCACAGGGCTTTCTACCGGTTTACCCTTTCGTGGAAAGCGGAAACCCGTGGCGAACATCCGTAAGAGCACGGTTCCGGTCGAGAAATCTTGGGTCAACTCGGGATGACTTAAAATGATGATCGAACAAGTCCGGTATGATCGAAAAACCCGAAGTCATTGAAAAATCTGAGATTAACCCGGTAAACGTGAACCGAAACTAGGAAAAGCCGTAAAACCCTAAAATTGACCGAAATGGCCGTATGGCCCCGGTGAATGAAATATACGGCTAGGATCAACCCGGATGACCCGAAAAGACCCGGTGATGACCGGAAAGGCCTAACGCGTGGTCCGGGATAGCCGTGTCAGTACAGATCGAAAAAGCTGTAACGAAAGCCGTCACTGACCGACGCCTACCGAAATGACTTCTCGGAAACCCTGAATGTTACGGAACACATGCGGGACTCCCGAGACCTTCAATTATGGATCATTCAAGGTCGGTCATCGAGCAGGCTTCGTGTTTTTACTGCTCACGCGCGGCTCTCGCTTGAAGGTTTTGGCATCATTCCGGAAATCATCGGTCCATTCTCAACTCACAAGGGGCTCCACCAATATCCTTAGCTCATGTCCACAAGGTAATCTGAATCAGGTAATGGTCAAATAAGAATATCGCCTATGGAATAAGAGTTTGGTGCTCCGAATCAGGCCAATTTGGCGTGTCTACAAGCGTGTCTATATCAACACCTTGATGCCACCTTTTCAGTCCATCACCATTTCACTCCACTACATTCCACTACGATTCATCTCGCTTCGCTACGATTTCTCTACGTTTCACTCCGCTTCGCTACATGACATTCCCTTGCAAAGCCAACATCAAGGCGAGGCAAGCTGTAGACATGCCAAATTGGCCTGATTCGGAGCCCCAGACTCTTATTCCATTGGCAATATCCATTATTTGACCGATTATCTAATTCGTATTACCTCGTGGAGATGAGCTAAGGACGTTGGTGGAGCCCCTTGTGAGTTGGGAATGGACCGATGATTTCCGGAACAATGTTGTAACCTTCAATAGAGAGCCACACGAGAATTGTGAAAACACGGAGCTTGCTCGATGAAAGACCTTGAATAGTCCTTAATTGAAGGTCTCGGGAGTCCCGTATGTGTTCCGTAACATTCAGGGTTTCCGAGAAGTCATTTCGGTAGTCGTCGGTCAATGACGGCTCTCGTTATGGCTTTTTCGATCTGTACTGACACGGCTATCTTGGACCACGCATTAGGCCTTTCTGGTCATCACCGGGTCTTTTTGAGTTGTCCGGGTTGATCCTAGCCGTATATTTCATCAACCGGGGCCATACGGCCATTTCGGTCGATTTTAGGGTTTTACGGCTTTTCCGAGTTTCGGTTCACATTTACCAGGTCAATCTCAGATTTTTCAATGATTTTGGGTTTTTTGACCATACCGGACTTGTTCGGTCATCATTTTGAGTCATCCTGAGTTGACCCGAGATTCCTCAACCGGAACCGTACCATTCCGGATCTCCGCCGCAGTTTTTGGCTTTTTCGCGAAACAGTAAACCAGTAGTCAAAGCCCCGTATGAACGTCTCGGTAGTATTGCCGGTTGGTTTATCGACTTGAGGAGGTGAGGCTTAAGGCCCTCTTTCCAACACAATAAACGGGAGCCGAATCGGACATCCCGTTTGCAAGTTATGGCTCGCGGAACACACGTACAGGAGAGATAGTGTACCGTGCCCCCGCTCCCCTTGAAAGGGGAGGGCGCGCCCTGTGTGCCCTCAACCCGGGGGTGCGCCCTGCGCGCCCCCACTTCCTTTGAAACGCGGGGACGCGGTAAGTTTCTGAAAATCAAAAATTGCCCCGGTTTACACCTTCTAAACCAAATTTTTGGAAGGTTTCCGTAGCTAATTATCGATTATTTGTACCGCGCCCCTTGGTCGGGGATGCGTTACGTTTGTCAAGTCGATTTTTTAGCAATTTCCGGAAGATTCCGTCGATTTTTAGCAGTGAGACGCGTAACGCGCCCCCACTTCATTTGAAACAGGGGGGTGCGCAGACCGCGCCCCCGGGTTGAGGGCACACCCTGTGCACCCCTGGTTTGAGGGCGTGCCCTGCGCGCCCTCGCCTCCTTTGAAAGGCGGGGGCGCAGTCGATTCAGTTTCCATGTTTTGCACCGGTTTCACTTCTCTATAAATTAAGGGACATTCTCAACGACCCAAGGTTAATCCCTCGTGTCCAACTCGTCCTGAGGTCATCCAAACTCTCTCCCAAAGCCGTCCCGACGTCCAAAGTCGATCCGACGTCGAGAGATCGATCCCGAAGCAAAGGAAAAGCCTGATTCGTGTGTTCTGCATCAACCAACTTCATTGGCTTCTGCAGAAAATTCGAGGCTTCTGCTGCAAAAGTATTCAACATATAAGTTGTTCCTCTCTTTGTCCTCTTTCATTTTCAACCAGCGGCACTCAATTCCGGATTTCCGTCTGTTCGTGGTAATTGCTGTACTTAGGGCGCGCATCCAGGTTATGTTTTCCACATCCGTACACTTTCAGAATTTTTTCAGGATTATACAGACAGATTCCGGATAAGTCATCAACATAATATCTCTTCCACTCTAAGTTCTCTATCCATAGAAGCAAACGTCACTCGATTCTGACATCGGGGTCGTCCGTATCATTCTCTGCACCAAAGTCGCGCCAGGAGGGTGCAAAGCTACCCGAACCGGCTTGTTTCACTCATCTCGGCTTCAACTCAAGCTGTTTCATTCTATAAGTTTTTCTTAACTCAGTTCATTTAATTGTTAGATCATATTTTACCTAGTTTGCATCATTTTTATATAACCAAAAACACAAAAAAGGGGTTAGGGCTCACCCCAATCCGGTGAGTTCTATTCCAATTGCTTCTTTGTTTCATCTCCTCTTCTCTAGTTTCTACACTTCCCATAGTTCTAATCGGTTTCTTTCACTTGGTTTATTGTTCTAGTTGCACAGGTTCATCAAGCTAGCATCGGTTGGACTCTCCCTCATCGTCCGGCCGACGAGGAAGAAGGTTTAACTCACATATCATCTCCCGCGCTAAGGTACACACGGTCAATTCATCTCTTGATTTACATTCCATAAAGCGGAGCCCGTGGCTCCTGGTGACCACAATCATTTTATTCATGTTCTAACTAATTCTATTCCTCACTTTCCTCTCACATGACCCGAACCATCTCCGGTGCTCGAGCGACGCCATGAGATGAAAGTTCGGGGATCAATGTGAGTGTGGGACCGAGGTGAGGACCTTTTACCGCTTTCCGAGTGTCTTCCGATTCACTCCCTTCTCCCTATTCTATTCTATCTTTCACCTTCTCTTGAGGTGTCGATCCGGAACCCATTTTCTAAGTTGACAACCCCCAGAGAGAGGAGATCAAGACGAAGAAGACAAGGATTTAGGGTTTCGCCATCACCAAGGAAAGAGAAAGGGTTGTAGCGTCCATCAGGGTTTGTCTGGAGAGAGACGGCGTCGACCACTTTAACTTGTTGGGCCGCGGGGTAGAATGGGAAGGAACGTAAATCGAAAACGTCACCAGAAGATGGAACGGGGCAAAAAGGGGAATGAATGCATAAAATCTATTTCATTTTAAAAAAACCATCATCCTATACATCCTACAATTGGTCCCTATTTATAGGGAAACTGGACATTTACATTTTGGACCAGTTCAACTTCAATTTGGCCCCTTTACCATAAAATCTCCATAATTGGAGTAATACCCAAAAGAAAATAGATTTAATTCCGGAAATCACTAGAAAACTGTTAAAATTCCAGAAAAATGCACAAAATTTAAGGAAATTAACCAGGATGTAGTAACTATCTAAAAAATACTAAGACCATCTAAAAATTCAGAAAAATATATGTATCAATCCGGAGCAATTCCTATTACAACGAATTATCAAATTATGGATCTCCCAACCAAATGGAACCCAGCTGTCGCCTACGCCGGTAGACATTCCCAAAATGGTCTTTGCCTCGGGTGTCCTCACCACAAGCCCCCTATGCAAGGTAAGAGGCTTCATCCAAAATTTCATTCATTCACTACTTCAATTGGGGGAGCTCTTATATAGAGTAAGTAAGACATTTTTAAAAAAAAGGCCTCCTAAGGACTAATTAGAAATAAGTCCTCTAAAAAACTGAAACATAAAGAAAGACTCAAATTCTCAAAAGGACTGCTAATATTATAATAAAATGCAGAAATTAAACATTGACACTACTAGATAAAAGAAAAGAAATGCACCATCTTCTTAGGACCCAGACAACACCATCTCCAAATAATTGGTCCATCCGGTCCAATCCGGTTCCCAACAAGCCTTCTCTATGATCTCCTTCCGGAAGTAATATATGAAACTTCGGAAATTGCTTTTCTATCTTCTTTCACTTGTGTGGAGTGCTAAATGTTTATACGGTATATGAACTACAAGTGCCACATGCAAACATTTGCATGTAGGTTCGTAATATAAGTGTGATATATGTGATATATACATGGTTCATTGGTCAATCCTATTCGGCCCTAATGAGCCCAACCCGTATCTGATTCATGTTGGAATCAGCCTAAATCGGCCAAAATTCGCATGTCTAGATTGGCAGATCCTGATCTGGATTTGTTGATCCAGTTGGGTCTGGCTCTGCCAGGATGATATCATCTCACAAGGAATGCATATTCCAGCCTTGGCTGCTGAGTTGGCTGTGCCTTAGTCAGGGATTGAATCGGCCAGATATTGATAGACTTCTAGGTTTCTGGCAAATTGTCCAATCTGGTCAATCCAGACCATGATCATCTTGGGCCAACCTAGGATCCAATTTTGACTACCTGCCTTGAATATTTTGAGAGAACAATGTTGCATTTTCAGTCGTCTGCATTTCGGTGCATGGGGAATTGTTCTATTTTACGTATCACTTGTAGAGGTGTTCAAGCAAACTGGGAAAACGGACAAGTTCAGTTTGGCTCAAGGATTTGGGCGTTCGCTTTTTTGTACTGAACTGAACCGGCATCGTTTTATCGGTTTGGTTCGGTTTGGCGAGGTCCGGCATCGTTTTATCAGTTTGGTTCGGTTTGGCTCCTCGCCAAACCGAACCAGACAGATAAACTGGCTGACCCAATATGACTCAATTTATTTATATATTATATTAATTTTAAATATATATTATTATAAAATTATGTTAAGTAATAGAAAAAATATAACACTTACAAATAAAGTATTAATCTCAATGTTCACTAGACATTAATTTGTTTGATGTTCATGTTCTTTTTTTTTGAAGGCGACAGAAATTTGGTCTGTTTCATTAATGCGAAAATACAGAATATAAGGAAATAGAAAAGAAAAGACAATAAAACTGCTGATAGGTAGCATTCACGAGCCAAACCAAAACAAACTAAAGACAGATTTCTAAAGGAGAAATTTGCCTCTGAATACTGAATCATCAGGCGAGTAGCTGTGGTGGGCAAAACTCAGTCGTTGACAAACATAGTTGTTTCCAAAGGAGAATTTGCCTCTGAATACTGAATCATCAGGCGAGTAGCTGTGGTGGGCAAAACTCAGTCGTTGACAAACATAGCTGTGATGAATGACAATCATATTATTAAAATGGTCTTCAAAAGTTATCTTGTTCCTGGTTCTCCAAATAGACTACAGCATGGCTGATAACATAGGATCAACATCCCAATAATTACCCTTTTTCCACTGCTGAACCAGAACTGCCACACTCATTGGTTCAACCCAAACTATTTTCCAATTGCAAAAAATCACATTCTAGAGGTAGGTGATAACACCACAAGAAAGGAACAAGTGATGTATATCTTGTATTATGGAGCCACAGAAGACAACCCATAGACTCCAAGTGGAAAATTTTTGCCAAATAAGCTTTAATAGATAACCTGCCTGTACAGATCTTCCACAAAAAGATCCTGAATTTTAAAAACCAGGACTCAGGATCACAAATGTCCCTCCACCACCAAACATGGCAACCGAAATTAAAAAGGGAGGTAAAAAATGAAAGTGAGAAATTATCTAGAACCTTGAAAGTTTTAGAAGTTAAATACAGGTATCAACAAGATAACTCAAATATGAAGCAAGGGATGAAGGGATTGGAGCTTCTTGAACAATTGTGTTTTTGAGAGTGATGGGTAAATAATTTATTATTTTTTAAATAGGATTTTCACTAATACTGGTTTAATGATCATTTTTATCAAAGAGTTGACTGGTTTTAAAATATCATTGACACAGTAAGTTTTTCTAGCTTTTGGAATGTGGTGGATATGTTGTATATGTTATCTTAATTCTAAAGTGGAACCCTCGACCCTTGTCACGTTCAAATTTACCAACATGAGAATTCTATTACATAGTCCATCTTCTGGGCACAAACTAACCACGATGTTTGCATGGTTAGCAGTACGTCAGGCATACATCTTTAGTTCCAACAGGCAGAATGGGAACTATTGGCTGCATGATGCAACTCTCTAGATAGTGATCCATTTGTCTATAGGAGATAAATGCAAAGGAGTTTGTTATCATTTTGTTCAGGCTCAACAGTGATGGAAATCTCATTTAAATTGTAATGTAGCGTCAGTTGATAACTGTTCCTAGGGTTCTCGAAGTTTGTCTCAAATGGGGTGTTTGGTTGCATGATAACGAAGGTTTTTGTTTTAATTTTTAAAAATTGTAAGAAAACTTGTTAAAAGAGGTGTTTGGTAACCATGACAAATTTATGTTTTAAAAGTGATTTTCTTCTTAAACAAAAAAAGAGGGTCTTACCTTTTTCTTTTTTCTTGTGGTCCCCCCACTTTGTTTGGTCATGTGCGGTAGTTACTCTTTTTTGTAATCACATCCCTCCAAACATGATAATTTTATGTCATGAGTTGGTTCACTTTTTATTTTAATATAATTTTTTATCATGAAAGTGTACAAAAAATTATCATTCAACCAAACACCCCATAAGAGGGCAATTGACTCAGTGTAGAGTTACCATATGTTCTTATGTTCTGGATATCAAAACAATGCTTCACAAACAATTAATCAAATGCCAAGACAACAGTTGAAGCTATTTAAGTTCGTTTCAGTATGGAAAAGATGATTTATTTTCTTTTTGTAGTCTTGCAATCACAACAGGGTTATTTTATAAATTTTCTCATTCATCTGTGGTTTCAGTTCCAGTTGCTGTGATTGCATCTTTTAGGAGAATGAGAAAACTTGTCCAAGATGAAACACTTATATATAGTAGCTGCACTGAGGTCATCATCGCAGCTTGTGAGTTTGACTTCGTTTTTCCTTTTTCGGAGTTCTATAGAAGTGCATTTTGTTTTAAGAATATTTTCTTACCAGAAATTCCTTGTTTTATTCTTCATTGTCATCTAATTTCTTGCAGGTTGTCAGTTCAGATGGGAAAAAAGTGAAACGCTTAAATGCACTACCAGCTATTGAGATAGAAGATGCTAAGGTTTGTTTTGAATTTACATACCTGGTTTTGTCTTTTCAGTTTTATTTTGTAGGATTAGTAGTGTCCAATGCTCAATTATTGTTGATTTATGATTTTCTCAGCCATGCACCATTTTGATAGAAAACCTGCCAGATAATTTGTCAAGGGATGATATTCAAAAAATCTTTGGTGCCAACGGAAAGTATTATTCTTTCTTATACTGTTCTTAGTTGTTGTTGGTCCTCTAGAAATTTCCTTGTAATTGATGTTTTTGTGTTGTCAGAATTCGGAATATCTCTATTCATGTTCCACGTTGTAAAGAAAGAACAGGAATTGACAACAAATTGGAGAAGATCATCAGCGGCAAGGTCTGATTCACTTGGTTTTTTGCGTGATTTTTTCTTTATTATTTACTTAAAGTAAAATTGTTACTTTGATTATTTTTATTTTTTTTCCACATTATAAATTAACAGCCTTAAAGAACCTTTCTACCTCAGGTGCATGCACTTGTTGAGTATGAGACAACTGAGGAAGCGGAGAATGCTGTGAGACACATACACATATTTACAAGCCTTACCATGCCAGTTCGATTAAACAAATGTTAACTGATATGCTACTCTTCTTAATTATATAGGTTGTCACGTTGAATGATGATAAAAATTGGAGAAGTGGCATGCGTGTTGAGCTGCTTCTCAAGCGATTGGTAATTAGTTTTATCCATTTCTAATTTAAAAAAAAATGTTTTGCTCTGCATGAATAACCAAAACGCACATACAGGAGAAGTTTGGATTTATATCTAGACGAGGCAAAGGTGCACCTGAAAAGAGTTTAGATGTGAAAACTTCAGAGGTGGTCATCGATGAAAATCAAGGGAAGCTCCTGGGCAACTGTTGTAACCAAAAATTTTCAAAAAAAAAGAGAGATAGAGGAAAAAATGGCATGACCGGCCCTTCCCAAACCTGGTCTGTATACAGCATGTGCAGGCACCATAAACAGATCCAAACAAGTCCAATTCAATCCACCTGCAGGCCCCCTAAACTGCCCCACACAGGTTTATGATCGGTCCATCTCCAAGGCCCAAAATAGGTTTATAATACAATCTAATAAAACATATACCAATCTATGACATAAAGATCATCTAATTGTCTTCTCAAGTATCGATCCATCACGTTTCTGCTGCGCCACTCAGATTACCTGAAAATTGATAAGAGGATTGGGATGAGTACGACGACTCAGTAGACACCCTATCATCCGCCAAATCGGATAGCTAAAAGGCCCTAGATGTTAATTAAACAAGTACCCAGACCTACACTCAATTATATAAGTATAGACTAGTCAATATAATAAATATTTGACTTAATCCACGCATTTTAAACCGCCAACCAACACCCATAGACACACCAACCAGCACCTATAAACATCTTAAAACGACCTGAAATGGTGAGATAAACACATGCATAATCACATACTATATGCTCCATAAGATGATATGCTATAAATGGGACAAACCATGCATACACCAAGCAACCCAACATGACAATTGACAAAATGAAATACATCTCTAGACCACCTATACCATACCATGCAATAAGTGCACATATCCTATAATGAAGACCACATTCACACAGATGCACCTATCCTCTAATAAGAACCACACCTTTTTTCTTATTAGCAAGGAATGCATCGTCTTGCCACCTCAACCAGCTACCACCAGATCTATCATATATAGCAGTACCATATAGCTAAACGAAATCCCATAGTGCACCTAGGTAGTGGTGGCACAGGGATAAACTGCGGTATCCGGGATCGAAGGATGCACCGGACTGTTCTAACCTCCGCTGCCCTCGGGTCACGACTAACTAGTCTGGTGTAGCTGTTTTCATTATAATTTCAATGCATCATGCATTCACCTCAATCATGTCATGCCATGATCATACTTATGCAAGATTAAATGATATAAACTATATCATGAAATGAACAATTATACCACCAATGCAAACAACATGATCAACCACACCTAAACCACATATGCATGATCTAGAACCATAAAATGACAAGAATAAGTAAAGACTAACATGATAGGAACAGATCCAATCAGACCCTATCATCTAAATTAATGACATAAACATGGCTGCAAATTAAGATAAATGAGCTACTTAAACAATATCTAATTAGTTATCTATCATCATATATATACAATGATATCAAATCGAAAGAATAACCATAGACTAACTAGATATAGGTTATCAAAGAGAGACTAAAATCAGTCAGGAACATGATGATTAACATATTGTAAACAACCTAAAATAATCCTAATACAACCTCCAATACATACGAACGAAACAACGCCGCTAACCATACTCACCACAACATACACTGCTAATCCGACCAATTAAATCAATAATAATCACTACAAGTCATGGAGGATTAAATAGGAATTTAATGATAATTAATAGACACGTCAAGGATGCCTACTGGATCGATACTTTGAAAACTGCGTTGAAATCGATGACGAGAGAAGTCGGACAATGATGACTTGGCGTGGAAGTCGGAGACCAAATGGATTTGTGCTCTTACTTCTCTGCTAGGTAGGAGAATAAGAGAAAGAGAGAGAGTAGATGTGAGTTCCTGTTAGAGGGAGATGTCAAGAGAGAAGAGAGAGGACGATAGGGTATGAGAGAGAAGGGGCTCATGCGCGCGGATGGGGGCGCACAAGTGGCGTAAGGCGGACTGGCGCGCGGCACTGCGGGCTAGCACACGGCGGGCGGCCGCAGCGGGCGTCGGCGAGGGCGAAGGCGGAAAGGTGCGCACGGCGGCGGGGCGCATGGCTAAGGCGGCACACGGCGGAGGGACGAGAGGTGCAAGGCGGTTGGCGGGGCCGCCGCTACGGCTGACATCGGCAGACACCGACGATCGCGAGGTGCTGTGCGGGGTGGCACCGCGCGCTCATTGACGCGCAAGGCGTCGGCGGCTCCACGCGGGCGGGAGGCCGCGCGGCTCGGGGTGACCGGCAGCGGGCGGCGGCGGGCGCACGGAGAAGACGGGAAGGTGGTGGCCACAGACGGGGGAGGCAACATCAACGCGCGCGGACGCCGACGTGGAGAGGGACGGCGGGTCGACGGGCGGCGGCCGGGCGGTGGGGGTGGCGTCGGTACGCGCGTTGGCGGCGCGGCCGACGCAGGGGGGTTGGCCGCGCACGGGGAAGCGACGGCGGCGCGGGGCGCGTTGGCGCGGGCGGGCGAGCGGCTAACAGGGCGGGCGACGTCGTGAGGTGGCGGGGCTGGCGGTTTGACGACACACGCGCTGGCGTCGCTCGGCGGGCCGACAACGACGAGGAGAGAGGGAACCGAGGCGATGCGAGACGGCAGCGCCTTGCAGCGTTGTCATGTGCCACGGCGGGCCGGGCGAGGTCGCGCGCGGCGGGAAGGCGGCGGCGTCCGAGGGGAGGGGGGCGGTGCAAGGAGAGAGGGGGGGAACACGAGGTCCGCGGCGATGGAGAGAAGAGAGAGAGAAAAATGGAAGGAGGGAGTGAAATATGGTAACGGTGAGAGAAAGAAGGGGAAGAATAAATATAATAATAAATAATACTTAACTTTAAAAATATGCCATATGTTACAAAGGGGGAGGACCAGAGAGGACGGACGGAGGGAAAGAGAGGAGTCGGAGGAGTACCGGCCCTCTTAGAGCTTGGTTGAAGCCGCAGGTTCCCCATCTTCTTCTACTTCCGCCGGACGCCGTGGGTTCCTCCCGCAAGCCGCCGTGGAGGCCGCCAGGTCTGGTCACCCTCCCAATCACTGCAGGAGAGGGTTCCTTCCTCCCCTAGGACCGCCTTCTTCTTCTTCCTTGCCTAGTGGAGTCGCCGCTGCGGTCGATCGAGCTCGGAAGCCGCCGGAGTTGGCCTGCGTAGCCGGAAGCCGTAAGAGCACGGGGAAGGCACTATAGCGGGGGGGAAATAGTACCCCCCAACTATAGTCCACGGTGGAAAAGGGGCGGGGCCCACTTAAAAAAATAGGTGAAAAAAAAGGGAAGAGAGCCGACCGGGCATAGCCGGCCGGCCGCGTAAGAGGTCGCGTGAGGGAAGGTTGAAGAAAACATAGAAAAAAGGAGAACCGACCGGGCAAAGCCGGCCGGCCCCCACGGAGATGGACCGCCGGTCCAAACAGTGGAGCAGACCTCCCATCTCGGCTGAACAGTGTCCTGCTGGACTTTCTTCAACAAAAATTAATTTAAAATAAACAATCAAGTGAAAATAAATAAAAATCTACATTTAATTCAACAAACCGGACTAGTTGGGAGGTCGACTAACCATCCGCCCCTACGTCTCGGCTTAACTTAAAAGAATTCAAAATATGGACTAGTTGGGGGGTCGACTAACCATCCGCCCCTACGTCCTTAAGGTAGACATACAAAGGTATATAAAAGACCCCAATGTCTTACCATCCAGCTATATGAGGCCGTGCATGGTCAACATGCCGCTAAGCCGATTATATGCTGACAAAAAAAAATCAGTGGGAGATACCCATAAGTCTATCAAGACCGGGTACATGCCGCCCATGAATTGACAAATTCATCAAGAACTCAAGAGAACGAATCGTTGGTCATAATTGTAAATCATGTCTCATATTGAGAAAGCAAATGAAATTTTATATTCGGTGCACATGTTTATGCTACAAGGAGTGGACTGCTGCATGTAATTTTCTGGAAGGCAAGCCAACAAAAAAAACTGACATAAAGTCTGAAAAATCTGAACCTGTAATAACCTGTAACCCATAAAAAATTCTGAAATTCAAGCAGATCTAAATCTGAAATCTGAAAAATTTGAAACATATGTAAATCTGAAATTTGAAGACTAAAATCCGCAAATGTGCACAAATGGGCCAAATCTGAGAATTGGAATGCGCAGAATCTGAAAATCTGTGAAGCATGTGAGATCTGAACTCCAAGGATTCGAAATCTAAATGTCATTTGAAGATAAAAATCGTAAAATCCAAAAATTCCAAAATCTGAGATCTGTACAAAATCAATACATTTCAAAAATCTGTAAGGTTCACAGGAATTGAAAATACTTATAAACTTAGGTCCGGTTAAATTTGCAAACAGAAACCCACGTTGGTTTAAATCAAATGAAACATGATCCTAGAAAGAGACTTCCAAATGAATCAAATCAAACTAAAAGAATACACATTTAAATCACCATCAATGCATAAAAGATATAATCAAATCTATGTCGATTCTGACAACAAACATCCAAATCAAATCTTCCTCGAATCAATCAAACCTAAATCTGTCCATACAATCTGAAAAAAAATCTGAAATATGTAAGTTAATGAATAAATAACAAATTGTAATCAACTCATCGAATCTAAAGATAAAACAATCGGTCAAATATCAAAACAGATTTAATTTCCCCAAATCAAATTCAATCCAATTCTAATCAAATAAACCAAAATTCAATTCAAATCCAATTCTTAAACAAAACTTAATCAAACAAAACTAAACCCAACAAACTTCATTTCAAGCCAAATCTGACTTGAACAAATTTCACTCAATCTAAATCAATTTCTTAAACCAAACCTCAAAACAAATTAACTTTAACCAAACAAATCTAAGACAAACTAAAATTAAATCAATCCATTTCAAATTGAACTAATTCAACTCAAATCAAATCATTCCAAATTAACCAAATTCAAATTCAAATAAGTATCTCAAATCAAATTGAATCCAACTAAATCAATTCCAAACAAATTCATCCCAAACAAATTTAAAAAAAAACAACAATTAAATTCAAACAAAATTCAAATCAATCAATTCAAACTAAATTCAAACAAACTAAGTGCTTGCATTCCATTGATTCCATGGGGTTGTTTTCTCCTATGTGTATGTGAATGTTTGTTGTGGATGTATATATGTTCTTCTACTCAATGAATTTCTATGACGATAATCAAGGGTTTTCGAATAATCTCGATGTAATTAACGTTGGATTTTCGCACCATCCGACGGGGAGAGGTCAAAATCAATTTTCAAATAACCTAACAACCACAAATCATAATTTTATACATATCATTGACCCTAGTTAGTACTTTTATGAAATATCATTTATTTTCTTACAAAGTCAATATTAAAGTCAAATCAAATCTAATTCAAATTCAAACAGGAAAATGAATTTCCGAAAGACAAAATCTTTAAAATGAGAGATTTTTGAGGTTACATCAACAACCATGACGCGGTGGCTGATCAAGAGGTTAGGCATTTTCTGTTTGATAAATTATAATGATAAGTAGTCTAAGCAAAGATTGAAAACCGTTCATTGATTGTCCGGAGTAAACATCTTAAATGTTTCACACATTTGCAATGTTGAGCATTGAAACGATTGCCTATCAATGCATTCTCTTTGGTTAAATGCAACTGTACGGTTAGAAGTTGGTACCTTGATAGGATTTACATTTCTATGATGATTATAGGAATTGAAGAGACCATAGCCCACGGACCTCCCAGAAAGTGAGTTTCCCACACGCTGTCACGACCCAGAATTTAAATAACATAACCACAAATACGCAGCGGAAATACACAATGTCGTGACAGTGGGATGAAACCCAACACTTGGATTCCACAACCCAAACTTAAACAATTAATTTTCTAAGATCCATCAAAACAAGATAATAGAATCATACTTCTAAGTCTATCCACACTCTTGTTCAAAAACAATCAAGATCATCTACCTAAGTAGAGAATACCAAGAATCTCCATGTGCAAAAGACTCTGATTCCCTTGGTTCCACTTGATCCTCATCTTCAAGCTCTTAAATCTTCAAAACCTGCTGAAAAATTTAACCCACAACGGGGTGAGTCCGGGGACTCCGTAGGATTTACACCCTTCACTTATCGATCGAGTAAATAACATATAATCAAGCAATGGTACGTAACATATCTAACTTGAGATGTAATACAAAAGTATAGAATGTCTTCTATATTAATCTCACAACCCATATCTGAAACATAATTATCTTCAAAGAAAAGATTATGCCAAAGCCAATTAATTACAGACGATGCACGCACACAAGACCATACAAGCTAGACAAATATCATCTAAATGACCACAAGACTTAACTTAACATGACCAAATTAAAACAGACAAATCTGATTTTTCTAACATGACATGGTTTAACATCCATACACGACACACAAGTAACATATTTCATATCCTTTCCAGAACACATAGCCAAAGAGCAAGGAATTGGTCGTCTTGCTTCACATGTACAAAATACATTCACCAGCTCTAATATATATATAGCAGTAACATATAATAAGCTAGCCCAAAGTGCACCTAGGCAGTGGTGACACTAAGGGAAAAACCGCGGTAATCCGGGATCTGTGGGAGGGCCGGATTCAACTAAGTTACCCGCTGCCCACGGGCAATTGACTAGAATAGGCTGGTGAGGCCTTCATAGCACGTCATATCAAGAGTTCATAACATAATTTCAAATCATGACATACCTGACCATACCATGCATACATGACATAAACATCTAATTTCATCGCCTTTCATGCAAGACATAACATTCATAACGAACTTGACAAGACATAACCTGACTTAATTGAACTTTTTCTCAATGACAACTCATACTAATCATGACCAAATTGACATAACTAACTATGCATAGCATAGCCCATGATTAGAAACCAAATTAAACATATTTCACCATAACTAGACAAGATTTGTACTAACCGACTTGGTTGACATATTCTAAATCAAACATATACCAAACTTATCCATATGAACATAATCATATCATGCATATCATAATACATAATCTGAAATCATACTAATCAAGATTTTACATGATCCTCACACATGCAATGACAAACCGAACTAGACATACTAAAACATATATACAAGACACTTAACCTAAGTCATGCTTGGCATAAACTAAACAAATTAAGATCTCGTGTAATCAATCATAATCCGACCAAAACAGGTTCTAAAAGGTATAATTCGATGACCCAAGAGTTTTTCAAGTCTATACATAATTAACCTTCAATTCTTGTTCCAAACTAGCATATAATCACTTACATGGTTTTCATAAGATCAAATTTGATAGAAAAGGCTTCTACCCAAGCATAATCAAGCTAAACATGTTCCATAATATACAAAATACTCATTTCAAGTTTCGATTTCGAGATTTTGTGAAAATCAATAATTACAAGTCCAAAGTCTAAGACTAGTCAACTTATGATCCATAAGTTAAATCATGCGTATTTTCTAATCAAAATGGGATCAAATACATAGACAGGCTTGAGAAACCTACCTGGAAGCTCCTGTGAATTTTTCGAATTTTTCAGAATTTTCCTGCTATTTTTCTTGGCCTCAAATCTAATTTCCGGATTTAATAATTCCGAAAATCAGATATGGCTGAACCGGTGCCGAACCGGGCGGTTCGACCGGCGGCTCACGGCGTTGAGCCGGATGCTGGACCGGGCGGCTGGACCGGGGTGCTGGCCGGCTCGATCGACGGCTCGCGACGGCAGTCATGGCGGCGCTTGCGACGGCGAGGTACGGCGGCGCTCGCGACGGCGGGGCGCGGCGGAGCTCGCTTCCGGCGACCGCAACTGACGACGGCGACCGGTGCAGAGGGGGCGGAAGCTCGATGTGCGCCACAGGGGGGGGAGAAATATATACATCAGGAGGGGGGAAAAGTCCGGCGAGCGGCAGGCGGCGAGGGAGAGTCCGGGTGAGAGGGGGAGGGGGGTCAGTGGCCGCCGCCGCGACTGCAGCTGGGCACAGAACGACGCATGGCGTTGGCTGCCGTGCTGGGCAGCGCAGGTGCAGGCAGGGCGGCGATGCAGAGGGAGGCGGCTGGGCTGGCGGCGGCGATGTGCACAGGCGCGTGGGGAGACGGCGGGGACGCGGGCGCGACGAGGTCAACTTGGGGGGGGGGGGAGAAAAGTGGAGCGTCGCGGGCGGCGACGGTGGTGGCGTCCGCGGGCGGCCGTGGCGCGCGGAAGGAGGCGGTCAGGTGGCAGCGGCGTCGCGCGGCAGCAGCGGCGTGGGAGGAGAGGAGGAGGGAGGCGGCGTTGCTGCTATAGGAGAGGGAGAGAGAGAGCTTCGACGGGGGGGTTTCCGCGAGGAAGATATACAGGAGGAGGGGGGGTTTTGCGTGGCTGAGAGGGAGACGAGAGGAGAGTCTAAGCGGAGAGGGGAAGTCCGGTGAGCGCGGGGCGGTGGGGGGGAGAGAGAGTCCGGGTGGGAGGGGGGTCCGCAAAAAAAAAAAAATTCTTTTTTGCCAGATATTACACACGCCATCTTTTAACTTGACGCTTGCTTGTTCCAGAGCTTGTGTTTTGTCCATACCCGAAGGAAGACTCCCCTGAAGGGAAGCCGTCAAATGCGTTGCCTGGATCGCACGTGTAGAGCAGTTAAAATGTCTTCTACTGCGTCGTACATGCATATATCATATTTCTACTTTCAATTCTTATGATATTTTGCAAGTAAAAGTTGTGTTCTTCCCTTGCCACTTTTTATTTAGTTGCTGATAATCACTGTGGCAAATAAATCCACGTTGCACCTTCAGTTTATTCTGTGCATCCTGTGAATGCTAGCCTCGATATCAAATGTTATTTTCCTTCTCCAAGTTTAGGAAGGCAAACATCTTCCCGGTGGTAAGACGGGACAGAAGGTTTGGAGCAGACATCGAGGAAAGAGTAGCCAACAGCAGACTGGCGGCATCGGCCATGGTAGTAATCTAATCTAATTTAATAATTATTAATTAAAACGCATTCTCTGCATGCAGCAGGAGTAGGACGCCACGTAACGCTGGTGAGATTGCCTTGCGTTCTGATCGTCGTCTTCTGCCACCTTCTTTCAGGTTCAAGCATCGAAGGGCCAAGCAAGCCGCCTCCGGGGCCGAGGATGCCCGACGGCACAAGAGGATTTACCATGGGGGCGTGGTAGGCCTTCCATCCCCCACCTCAGCAACTGTTAGAGCGATGACAATCGTGTATTTGTGAGGCGCAGAATTAGATGTGCATTGTTGGACTTCACTAGCTGTTTTGAGCGATCACGAGGGGAAGTCGAAATTTTGAACTTATATTTGTATGCACTTCTAATTTATATGTACTCTATTCTATCACCATAGAGGTGTTAGAAGGTTTATGACAGCTCTAGTTGTATGCTGTAACTATTTTGTGTGGTTGCTCCCTTCAAAGACACAACAGGTGCAAATGCAATGATTTATGCGGACCTTGGGGGTACCAGTTGATGGGCACGAAAGGTCTGGTGATTTTCTAATATTATATCTTCGGCTGTAAACGGATGCAATGGGGGGTAGACCAAGGAATGAGAGATCTGCATCAAACAAGATAGAATATTAGAAAATCAAATGCACGCTTTTGAACATTCATTTTCAGGACTCGATTGGGCAACCACGTTTGTGTGTTGAAACATGTTTTCGCTTGTATACAGATTTGTATAATTCCATGTATATATATCAAGAAAAATGGATAACAATCAAAAATATTATTAGATTTAGAAAGGAATTCAGCCGACAAAACTAATCAGGAGTCTCACTTAGTCATTATCGACTTTCCTGTATATCTTTGCATCTCACGAGAGTGAAACATTCACTACAGGAATTAAAGTCATTAGCGACGGCTTACCGCCGTCGCTAAAAATACAAAAGCCGTCGCCATAAGGCAATAGCGACGGCTCTTCCGCCGTCGCAATACTGTCGCAAATAAGCCCGTCGCCAATTTTAATGGCGACGGCTCATGATAAGCCGTCGCTTTTAGTATTATTTGCGACCTCCAAAGCCGTCGCAATTAAGTTATTAGCGACGGCTGAAACCGTCCCTCATAAAGTTTTTAGCGACGGCACTAAGCCGTCGCAAATACATTTAAACCCGTAATAGACATTAGCGACGGCTTAGCGCCGTCGCTAATACCCAATTTACAGCCCCGTCGACACTCGCGGGGGTTCATTTTCTGGTTTTGCGACGGCTTAGAGCCATCGCTAATACCCAATTTACAGCCCCGGCGACACCCGCGGGGGTGCATTTTCTGGTTTTGCGACGGCTTAAGGCCGTCGCGAATACCCCCGCGGGGTGCATTTTCTGGTTTTGCGACGGCTTAAGGCCGTCGCGAATACCCCCGCGGGGTGCATTTTCTGGTTTTGCGACGGCTGAGAGCCGTCGCTAATACCCAATTTACAGCCCCGGCGACACCTACGGGGGTGCATTTTCTGGTTTTGCGACGGCTAAGAGCCGTCCCTATTACATTAATAGCCGTCGCTTAAAAGAACTTTAGGGACGGCTGTGTGGAGCCGTCGCAAATAACTTACAGTTTTTAAAAAAAAAATTTCCCTACGGTCAATTGTATTCTCGTAGCAAGACCTATATACACAAATAATTTGTCGGTTTGCCCGATCAAAGCCATTAACATTCATTCATACATAATAAACACTGACATTCTTTAATAAGAAAAATTCATATTTATAAAACGTATCATTACACAACAATTATCTCAAATACAAAGAAATAATAAAATAGAGAGTAAACTCTCTCACTCATCCTCCCCAAAAGAACGCTCATCGTCTTCTCGCGTCCTCGTCATCGTCCTCCTCCTCCTTGTCCCCCCGTGCGCCTCTATAGCCTTGGGTTGGCCTCGAACTAGACGGATGCGCGGTGGGAGCCCTCTTGTTTAATTGGGCTAACATATCTTGTGTTAGCTGTGTCATCGACTCTTGAAACTGTTGACGTTGGGCGTCCAGTTGTTGTTGGAGCGAGTCGATCATCGAGTTTTGTTTCTCGATTTGTGTAGCTTGAGCATCGACTTTGTCCACCAACTGCTGGTAGCTCGGACCCGCAGAGGTACTCGCACCTCCACTGCATACACCATACCAGGTGTTGCGGGTCTGTCCTCTCCCCCCACATCGGATCCGTCCCGGCCTGTCTCTGCCGAACACGGTGATAAATGCATCCTCGGCGAGAGAATGGCTGCTCGGAATTCCGAGCATCCGATTCCTACGGCGGGGGGCATTCATCAACTGGCGCATCTCATCCTATATAATGTAAATATAAAGTCAGTTGTTATATGAAATAAAAATTGTCTAATCTTGATACAAACAAACATATTGCGTACCATAACTTGATGACTTTCCTCGTTGCACCATACGAGGGATCCACCCTCTCGCCTCTTTCGTTTGGGTCATCTCGAAGACCTCTGGACGGGTAGGACGGCGCCCTTCTTTGTTTGTACCGTTAAGAGAAAACATTATGAACACATTAGTACTATTATCGAGATATACAATAGTGAATAATAAAAAAATTATAAACTTACAAAATCAATCTGCAGCTGATGAATGTTGGTTCTACCTCTCCTATAAGGCATGCTCAAATTAGCCCTGTTTGTTTTATTCCTTTGGCTAAGTGCCTACAAACAAGTTCATAACACATTAATTTTGTTAAGACAAGCTAATAAAATGAGTTATCAAATGTGGATTACTTTTAAATTAAATAAATTATTTACCTTATTGTCGTCCCTCTGCCATATCTCACACATATGACGCCAACGGTCCGGATCGCATTGTGGAGCCACACCGACAAGTGCCTCCTCCAGTGCGCGTCCTGTAAAATCCTGTACGCCAAAATTCTATTAGTTACAGTACATAATCGTTTACTAAAAAAATAAATATGAAATTTTTACCTTCTTCTTAAGATGACCCCTTTGTTTTCTTTGCATCTCTCCCATATGCCTTAAAATTTCCGCATCTATGGATGGTGACCGCTCAAATGTAAAATGTTGCTACGGGAAAAATACATAGATTAGTAATTTTAAAGTGAAAAAAAACAAATAAGCTCAAGTACTTTTATTTACCTCGAGGTCTCTAAATATCGCCTCCTTCTTGTCATCCGGAAGGGTCATGTAATCCTGTTGCCATAAGTTGCAATGTACCTGTTGCAAACTCCAAGATATGAGGTGAACTCGGCCATTCGGGCCTACACCCGATCCTCCAATGACCGGACGTTCAATGTCTCCCCAGGCGCTAATGTCCGCACATTATACGCCTTTGCAGGACCTCTTCCACGTCTAGCAACTGTAGCTGCATGCCAAAAATTTTAACACATTTAAAAATTGATATTTATAAATCTACAAAATATAAAAAATTGATATTTACGGAGGCGGAAGAAGATGGACGGTACGTAGGGGCGTCGCCGTAGTAGGGCGAGTGTCAACCGCCCGGGATGGTCCACCCGATGGCATCGCATCTGGGTAGGTTGAGATGGGCCCCGAGAACCACCGGCCCGATCGGTGGATCCACCGGCTGTCCCACTCCTCGATGTACGTCGACTCTTGCTAAATTTCTTCATCTGCAATATAATCTTTAAAATTGCAATCCGGCCTCGGTGTGGTGTGTTATGCATTTTTCCAAGCTAACCGGCCGATCGGGCAAACCGGCCTCGGGGTGGGGTGTTATGCATTTTTCCAAGCTAACCGGCCGGTTTGCCCGATCCAAGCCGGAATCCGGCTTCGATCGGGCAAACCGGCCTCGGGGTGGGGTGTTATGCAATTTTCCAAGCTAACCGGCCGGTTTGCCCGATCCAAGCCGGAATCCGGCTTCGATCGGGCAAACCGGCCTCGGGGTGGGGTGTTATGCATTTTTCCAAGCTAACCGGCCGGTTTGCCCGATCCAAGCCGGAATCCGGCTTCGATCGGGCAATCCGGCCTCGGGGTGGGGTGTTATGCATTTTTCCAAGCTAACCGGCCGGTTTGCCCGATCCAAGCCGGATCCGGCTTCGATCGGGCAAACCGGCCTCGGGGTGGGGTGTTATGCTATTTTTCCAAGCTAACCGGCCGGTTTGCCCGATCCAAGCCGGAATCCGGCTTCGATCGGGCTAACCGGCCTCGGTGTGGTGTGTTATGCATTTTTCCAAGCTAACCGGCCGGTTTGCCCGATCCAAGTCGGAATCCGGCTTCGATCGGGCAACCCGGCGTCGGGGTGGGGTGTTATGCATTTTTCCAAGCTAACTGGCCGGTTTGCCTGATCCAAGCCGGAATCCGGCTTCGATCGGGCAAACCGGCCTCGGGGTGGGGTGTTATGCATTTTTCCAAGCTAACCGGCCGGTTTGCCCGATCCAAGCGGGAATCCGGCTTCGATCGGGCAAACCGGCCTCGGGGTGGGGTGTAATGCATTTTTCCAAGCTAACCGGCCGGTTTGCCCGATCCAAGCCGGAATCCGGCTTCGATCGGGCAATCCGGCCTCGGGGTGGGGTGTTATGCATTTTTCCAAGCTAACCGGCCGGTTTGCCCGATCCAAGCCGGAATCCGGCTTCGATCGGGCAAACCGGCCTCAGGGTGGGGTGTTATGCTATTTTTCCAAGCTAATCGGCCGGTTTGCCCGATCCAAGCCGGAATCCGGCTTCGATCGGGCAAACCGGCCTCGGGGTGGGGTGTTATGCATTTTTCCAAGCTAACCGGCCGGTTTGCCCGATCCAAGCCGGAATCCGGCTTCGATCGGGCAATCCGGCCTCGGGGTGGGGTGTTATGCATTATTCCAAGCTAACCGGCCGGTTTGCCCGATCCAAGCCGGAATCCGGCTTCGATCGTGCAAACCGGCCTCGGGGTGGGGTGTTATGCTATTTTCCAAGCTAACCGGCCGGTTTGCCCGATCCAAGCCGGAATCCGGCTTCGATCGGGCAATCCGGCCTCGGGGTGGGGTGTTATGCATTTTTCCAAGCTAACCGGCCGGTTTGCCCGATCCAAGCCGGAATCCGGCTTCGATCGGGCAAACCGGCCTCGGGGTGGGGTGTTATGCATTTTTACAAGCTAACCGGCCGGTTTGCCCGATCCAAGCCGGAATCCGGCTTCGATCGGGCAAACCGGCCTCGGGGTGGGGTGTTATGCATTTTTCCAAGCTAACCGGGCGGTTTGCCCGATCCAAGCCGGAATCCGGCTTCGATCGGGCAAACCGGCCTCGGGGTGGGGTGTTATGCATTTTTCCAAGCTAACCGGCCGGTTTGCCCGTTCCAAGCCGGAATCCGGCTTCGATCGGGCAAACCGGCCTCGGGGTGGGGTGTTATGCATTTTTCCAAGCTAACCGGCCGGTTTGCCCGATCCAAGCCGGAATCCGGCTTCGATTGGGCAAACCGGCCTCGGGGTGGGGTGTTATGCTATTTTTCCAAGCTAAATTTATGCTATTCTTATAAATTTTTTATCTTCTACTCTTGTTAAAGAAAAATCCAACTACGTAATAATATGTAACATAATATGTATTTATAATAATATATATTTATAATTGATGTAATATATGTATATATATATTTAAATGTAACATAATATGTAAATAAAGTGGGTCAAATTTTGACAAATTGGGTCAACTAGTTTACCGGTTCGGTTCGGTTTGGGGAGGTGCCGAACCGAACTAAATCGATAAAAAGTTATCGGTTCGATTTGGTTCAAAAAACCAAATAGATAACTTATCAAACCGAATCAAACTATATACATATTATTTTTCTTAATAATAATGTAATGTTTTAAACAATTCGATCCAAGCAGTTCGGTCCGGTTTCATTCGATATGATTGACCACACAACTAACCCTAGCCGATATGAAATGAAAGATTTATCAATAAACATCCACTTTTCATAAGACTACTTAAAAAAATCAAATAGAAACTAATGAATAAAATAATTTCACTTAAAATATACCTTGGAGGATAATGCCCGGACGGATGTAGCGAGGGGAGGACGCCGGCACGCCGGGCGGCGGCGCAACAAGGCGGCGGCGCCGGCGCAAGGAGGCGAGCGGCGGCGGCGGCGGCGGCGTGCGCAAGAAGCGAGAAGCCGCGGCGGCGCGGCGGCGGCGCGCGGGCGGCGGCGGCGGCGGAGCAGCGGCGGCGGCGGCGGCGGCGGCGGCAGCGCGTCGAGAGCAAGCGGGGGGGGGAAGAGGGAAGGTGCCGACGGGGTTTTGTAAACCCTTAATGTATTGGCGACGGGCTGAAGCCGTCGCATTTGTACGTTTAAGTGCAACGGCGACGGCTCAGGCCGTCGCAAAATTAGTCGACCGTTGAACGGGCGAAAAATTTTATTGCGACGGCTCCGAGCCGTCGCTAATAACTAAGTTGGCGACGGCTATCGGTAGCCGTCGCCATTAACCCGGACCGATGGGTGTTCCGGGTGCATTTTCTAGTTTAGCGACGGCTTAAGCCGTCTCTAATAAGCGATATTGCGACGGTCTCATAGAGCCGTCGCTTATATCTTTGTATTTGTCGACGGCTTTAATAAGGACGGCTTTAGCCGTCGCAATTAACTCTTATAGAGACGGCTTAATAAAGCCGTCGCCATTAAACCGTCCCTAATAACTCTATTTCTTGTAGTGATTAGTTCAATATCAAATTTATTCTCAAGCGAGGTTTGTATGAAAATATTATATAGGGATATACAATATATATATGAATTCCTAAGCATACGTAAAAATATGATGGGATATACATGTTCATTAGTTGCATTATTTTATTATCTTTGCTGAAAGCCGTATATAGATACTCTGGAAACTAATTTACAAGTTTATTATATTGCTGAATACGTAGTCAAATGGAACTTGACTCGTCAATTCAACATTTTTTTTGAAAAAATATATACAAAACATTTTTGTTGCACATCGATTTATAAATTTATTCATATTTTACTCAAAATGTTCAATTAATAAATGATGTAATTCAACATTGAACACAATGAGAAAATGGTATCTCGTTAATAAAGAGTGCAATTATGTCAGGTGATCGTCTGATAAAAGAGCTATAGTCATCTAAGAGTGAATGTCACGGCCCCCTTGTAAATGTACTCACATCTGTATGCACATCTATTTCTTTTTAGTTTATGAGAGAGACCGTGATAGTTATTTATAAGCGATTATGACTCCTCTCTTAAGCAAACATTAGAGATGAACCGCACTCATTGATAAAAGATTTGATCTTTTTGATACGACACTGAATTTAATGTTGAGAGGGGCGGTGATGAAAACTAGAAAAATACTCGTTTGAAACAAATTGTACCGTAGGGTTGTAAAGATAGAATCATCATTTTTTTCTTCGACAAACATCGTCCAACCTGCTTAGGAGGATCGAACTTCACAGAAGTGCTGAGCCTTTGAAAGTTTAACACTGTTTTTAATCATAAACGCTAATGGTGGTTGCACCATGAATTTTTATACACTTTCATTTTAAAAAGTTGCATTAAAATAAAGTGTGAACTAATCAATCACATAAAATTATCATACTTGAGAAGACATGATAAAAAAGTAGATACTATATATGATTAAACAATGTGTGAGGACCATAATATAATAAGGTGATACCCTCTTTTTTTGTTCAAGAAAGAAAACTTTTTTAAAATATAAAATTGCAAGGGTTGCTAAACATCTCTTTAACGAGTTTTGTTACAAAAATGTAAATTTGTAGCAAAAAATTAATTTATCATGCAACCAAACATCTCATAAAAATTTCAACTCTTGATCTATTTTTGGATGGAACTGTGATAGAGAATTTAAGTAGTTAAGAGCAAAGAAAGATAATTATGCCCGTGCCTGTTCGCCATAGACAGGCGAGGTGGTGGAGAGACTGAAGCTTGTCACAAGATTGATGGGCTTAAATTTGGTGCTAATATATAAAAAAAAGAATACAATTTTGAGATGGAAATCATTTTTGAAATATCAAATCTAGTTGCTCTTAGGAATAGAATGTTTACGAAGAGGATTTATAGTTGTAGTGCATATCGTATATGGCTAATTATCCATCATCTATGTATCATTTAACAAAACGTATAACTGAGCTGAACACACAATGAAACATTGTAAAGCCCTTCGAGAAAAAAAAGTTCTTGCTGGAGTACTAATTTACGCAAACTGAAATAATATAGTAGAAATTAAAAAGCACAACGAAAAAAAATGCTAGTGCAAGTTTTCAATAAATGAATTGGATTTCAAGCATCCAAATTCTACCAAAGATAGCGAAGCATCATCTTCATGCACTTGATATATATATACATACATACATATATATATATATATATTATACAAGGAATCCAAGGTCACAAGACATGAAAGTAGTTTACAAGTCCACGGAGAATCAAAATACTTTGCAAGACAAAAATACCATTTTACGCTATCCTCTTGTGGATAGGGGTGCAAGCGAACCAATACACTCGACGAGTAGTTCGATACTCGACTCATTAAATACTCGACTCGGATCGTTTATTAAATTAAATAAATGAGTTTGAACAAAAAAAACTCAGCTTATAAACGAGCCGAGTATGAACAAAGACATGCTCGGCTCGATAAGTTCGCGAGTAGCTCGATTAAATGTTCGATTAAATACTCGATTAAATATTCTTTTAACTACTCGATCTAATAATTAGATTATAAATAAATATTATTTATAATACATATTTACTGTATATTTAATAAAAATATATTTATATGTTTATATAATTAATTTTATATTTAAATAATATTAGATGATTAACACCTTTGTTCGCCCGTCATTGATTCGTCGGTCACTGATTTTATACAGTTTAAAAATAAAATCACATGAAATCTGGATCGTTTGTCGAACCCTAACATTTTAGGGTCTACATCTATCTTACTCCTCTCTCTCTCCCACATCACCCGCAGCCGCGGCCGCAGGAGCCCGCCCTCCCGCAACTCTCAGCTGCCTCCGGCCTCTCCGCGACGGGCCGACGGCCGCCTCCCACCTCTCCGCAGCTCCCGGATTTGGACTCCACGCTGTAGCCTGCTGGCCCACCCCGCCTCTGCCTGCTCCTGAGTCCTGGATCGGGACTCCGCGCTGCAACCTACTGACCCTCCCTGCCTCCGCCCTGCTCCCGGATCTGGACTCCGCTGGCGACTGCGTGAGCTCGCTCTCCCTCTTCAAGCGCTGCAGCTTGCTGGACCTCCTCCGCCTGCTCTCGGATCAGGACTTCGCTGGCGACTAGCGTGACGCGTGAGCTCGGTCTCCCTCTTCAAGCGCTGCAGCCTGCTGGCCCGCCTCTGCCTGCTTCTTGATCAAGACTCCGCTGGCAAGTGGCATGAGCTCGGTCTCCCTCTTTACCTGTGCCTTTCTCCCATTCAGTTTTTGCATTTTTGTTTTGCTTTCAATTTCCATCAAGCGTCTAATTATAGGATGTCCGCTATTTGAGCTGCTCATGGAAAGCAACAAATACAGAAATTTTGCAAATTACCTATATCCCTGCATCCATGATCTTCAATCTTTTCGTCTTTTCCGAGCTCAACATATGCAGAGACTACCAAGTTGCAGATTTGGTGTTCAGATTCCATCTGATTGAAGAGACTTTTGTTTCATTTTACTTTTCATTTCACGAGAAAGAGAGTATTAATCAAATACCTATATCTACTATTCTGTGTTAGTTTTTTTTAGTTAATATCCTCTTGAAAGGAGGGAGGTGAATGACCCGAACCAATTTTAATGTCAAATTTTTATATAAAGATTTTTGTTAGTCATTTTAACATCTGTTATTCAATATTTTTTTCAGGATTTTATCAAGTGTAAAACCCTCGGTGTTTTAACATATTTTAAAATGTCTTAATTCGAGTTCGAGCTTGAATTCGAGTTCCAAATAATCGAGCTTAATCTCGAGATTGAAAATGAGTTCGAATATGATTTCATTTGAGTTCGAGCTTGATTTTGATTCGAGTTCGAGCTATTAGGCTTGTTTACATAAACGAGTGGCTCGACGAGTCGAGCTCGAACTCATCGAGCTTAAATCGAGCCGAGTTCGAACAAGACATTTGGAAGCTCGTCGAGTATCGAGCCGAGTTCGAACAGTGAAATAAACGATCGAGTCGAGTTCGAGCAGAGCCCTACTCGGTTCGGCTCGGATCGTTTGCACCCCTACTCGTGGACAAGCACACCACTTTGACAAAAAGCTATCACCGTAACCTCTCACCATTTGACTAAAATATATTTTTATTATACTTTTTATATGACCTTTAATTTTATGTTTTGGCATTTTTGTAAAATACATAGTTATTTTGATGTAAGCTTTAAATGATGGCGGATAGGATTTTTTTTTATTTTTTTAGATACATACTTCCTGGTTGTTCGTAGTTTAGTTTTACTTGTATATTTTGAGTACCAGTTTAAAAAACAATGCCCGCAAAAACTTGGTAGCTTTGTTAAACAAAACTATATAGAGTAATTGAAATGGTTGGCACAGAGAATATATTTAAAATATAAATAAATATGTCACGACCCGGAATTTAAATAACATAACCTCAAAATATGCAGCGGAAATACATAACGTCGTGACAGTGGGATAAAACCCAATACTTAAATTTCATAACCCAAACTTAAACAATTTTATTCATAAGATCCATCAAAACAAGAGAATAGAACTATACTACTAAGTCTAACACGCTCTTGCTCAAAATCAACCAAGACCATCTACCTAAATAGAGAATACCAATAATCTCCAAGTGCAAATGACTCTGATTTCCTTTGGTTTCACCTAAACTTCATCTTCAAGCTTTTAAATCTTCAAAACCTACTGAAAAATTTAACCCACAACGGGGTGAGTCCGGAGACTCCGTAGGATTTACACCCTTTTCTTGCCAATCGGATAAGTAACATATAATCAAGCAATGATAGATAACATATCTAAATTGAGATGTAATACAAATGATAATAACATGTCTTCTATATTTATCCATAACCCATAACCAAATCATGATTATCTATTAAGGAAAAAGATTATGCCAATGCTACTCAATTCTAGACCAATGCACACAAGACCATACAAGCTAAACAAATATCATCTAAATGACCTCAAAACTTGACTTAACATGTCCAAATTAAAACAGACAAATCTGATTTTTCTAACATGACATGGTTTAACATCCATACATGACACACAAGTAACATGTTTCATATTCTTTCCAAAACACATAGCCAAAGAGCAAGGAATTGGTCGTCTTGCTTCACATGTACAAATACTTTCACCAGCTCTAATATATATAGCAGTAACATATAATAAGCTAGCCCAAAGTGCACCTAGGCAGTGGTGACACTAAGGGAAAACCGCGGTAATCCGGGATCCGTGGGAGGGCCGGATTCATCTAAGTTACCACGCCCACGGGGCAATTTACTAACATAGGCTGGTGAAGCCTTCGTAGCACGTCATATCAAGAGTTCATAACATAATTTCATATCATGACATATCTGACCATACCATGCATACATGATATAAACATCTAATTTCATAGCCTTTCATGCAAGACATAGCATTCATAACGAACTTGACAAGACATATGATAACCCGACTTAATTGAACTTGTTCTCCATGACAACTCGTACTAATCATGACCAAATTGACATAACTAACTATGCATAGCATAGCCCATGATCTGAAACCAAATTAAACATATTTTACCATAAACAAGACAAGACTTGTACTAACCGACTTGGTTGACATATTCTGAATCAAACATATACCATACTGGACCATATGAACATAATCATATCATTCATGACATAATACCTAATCCGAAACCAAACTAACCAAAATTTACTTGATTTACATACATGAAATGACAAACCGAACTAGACATACTTAATTACATATACAAGACAGTTAACTTAAATCAAGCTTGGCATAACTAAACAAATTAAATTCTGATGTACTCAGCCATAATATGACCTAAATAGGTCCTAAAAGGTATAATTTGATGACCCATGAGTTTTTCCAAATCTTCACATAATTATATTTCAATTCTAGGTCCATTCTAGTACATAATCATATACATAAATAACATATGGTCAAATCTCATGAAAAATATTTCTACCCATCCAGAATCATGCTAAACATGTTTCATAATATTCAAAATATCATTTTCAAGGTTGGGTTTCAAGGATTTTGATAAAAATCAACGATCTTGAGTCAAGAGTCTAAACTAGTCAAATCAAGGTCCATTAGTTAAATCATGCATATTTTCTAATCAAAATGGAGTCAAATACATAGACAAGCTTGAGAAACCTACCTGGAAGCTCCTGTGAATTTTTCGGATTTTTCAGAATTTTCCCGCTATTTTTCGGCCTCAAATCTAATTTCCGGATTTAATAAATCCGAAAATCAGAAAAATCCCGAACCGGCGTCGAACCGGGCGGTTCGACCGGCTGAACCGGGCGGCGGGGACCGGGCGGAGCGGGCCGGGTGGAGGCTGGACCGGGCGGCCGGCCGGTTCGCCTTGGCGGCTCGCGACGGCGGCACGACGGTGCTCGCGACGGCGATGGCCCGGCGGTGCTCGCGACGGCGGCGACGGCGGGCGGAGCTCGCGGCAGAGGAGGCTGCCGGCGGCGCTCGACGGCGATGGCCCGGCGACGGCGACGGCAAGAGGAAGGCTGGCCTCGGTGGTGACGGGGAGGGGGGGGCTCGCGGCGATTCCGGCCGAACGGGGAGGTCGGCGACGGCGAGCGGGCGGGAGGTTGGCCGACGGCCGCTCACGCAGCGGCCGGGTGGCGGATGGCGATGGAGAGGGAGGCGGGCCGTCGGCGACAGGAGGCGCTAGGTGCGCCGAGGGGGTGACCGCGCACCGCGGGGTCGATGCGGGGTGGCGGAAGGCGTGGCCGTGGGGCCGGCGGGTGAAGGCGCCGCACCGGGCGACGAGCGCCGGTGGAACGGCGATACCCGCGCGCGGGGACCCGCGAGGGCGGTGGGGAAGATGCCGGCGACGGTGGGGGCGACCGGACGCGGCGGTGCAGGCAACGAGCCGAGGGGGGAGACGCCGGGTGCGCACGGCGGAGCCGGCCCCGTGCGCCGGGCGCGCGGCGGCCCCGCGCGGCGGCGTCGCCGACAGGAAGAGAGGGAGAGAGAGCTTCGACGGGGGAGGGGTTTCGGGAGGAAAACATACGGGGAGGAGGGGGTTGCGTAACCGCGAGAGAGAGAGAGAGAGAGAGAGAGAGAGAGAGAGAGAGAGGGCGGGGCGGGCGGATGTAACCGACGTGAGAGAGAGAGAGCGGGCGGGGCGGGGCTGGCGCAACTGATGAGAGAGAGAGAGAGAGGGCGGGGCGGGGTGGGCGGTTACTATTTTTTTTTTTGAAATGTTACAAAATATATATATTTGATTCTGGTGACAGAGGCAGATTTTGATTTGAAAGTCGAAGTACGCTTTATTAATTACTTTGTCACAATACCTACGGTGAAACTATAGCATGATATATATCTATTATCTATTAGAAGTGGGAGTCCTTGTTTCATCAACAAGCATACAGTCTCCCTTGTTGTCTAGATACATCCTCTCTCCTCATAGTTTTGATTTATCGATATTCAATTGATTGGTGGTGTATTCCATTTTATTATACCTTAGAAAAATAGTCTTTTATTGTCCATATTTACCATGGACTCATCGTGATCTTTTTCTTTGAACTTAAATAGCATCTTAGGTTTGTGATAAATAACTATATAAATAGTTACAATTTTGTCATACAAAAGATACAAAATAAAAGTAAATATCAATGATAGTAAATTAGATGTAATAGTAATACATTCACGGTGAATTCATGGTCAGTTAATAGTATCTTAGGTTTGTGATAAATAAATATATAAATAGTTACAATTTTGTTATATAAAGAATACAAAATAAAAATAAATACTAAAGATGCTAGATTAGATACAATAGTAATATGACATTTATTAATTTATTTTTGTATAGATTAATGTAAATTATATTTTCATAAATAAAATTATTTTTATTTTTATAAAAAACCAAAATTATAACAAAGTTTCAATTTATTCAAAATAACTTAACCCTTTTCATGATAATAGAAATATCTATTACCAAAATCCACTACCCTTGTCACATTTTAAAATGATATTTTATTATATTGATAACTAATAGAGTGTACCCGAACTCTAAACTTAACATCTGACATCATTATTTTTCTTTATACGGTCTCATTTTGTGTGTGTGTAAAAAATGTAATTTTAATAACCATTTTTACAAACTTTGTTTTATAATAATTGTCAACATCACATCTTTAATAGTTGATATTACCTATTTTTTAAAATAAAACTAACATTGCATTCTATTATTTTATTGGTTGGTATTATAAATGTATTTTGTGTAAATATAAATGCTATATCATTATTAAAGTATGACATAAATTTAAAATATCTAAATATGCATTTACTAGAAAATTAAATAAAGGTAAAAAATGAAAGCATCTAAAAATGATAAGCTTATTGATAAATCTATTTATTGCTTGGTACTTATTGTTGTCAAATAAGATTCAACAATATAATATGACATCAGGATATTTTTTATAAATGTGAAATCAACAATGGTTGAATAGTTCTAGGACATAGTGATGATAAATTACAAAATATTTTACTAATAGATTCTCGGGTAACATGAAATGAAATTTTGACAGCATCTTAATTATATGCATTCATAAAGTGTTTGGACTTGATTTTTTAGTTGTGTAGTTTTATTTTTAAAATTTATAATCTACATTACGCTATTATAAAATTTAAAAATTTGTTTGGCATGTATTCATTCACGTCCTAGCTTTGCTCTTACATCACGTAGGGTGTTTGGTTGAACAATAATTTTGTGTACATTTTCACGATAAAAGATTGTATCAAAATAAAGTCTAAGCTAATCAATAAAATATATTTATCAGGTTTGGGAAGATATGATGATAAAAAAATAGTGGATACCATATATGACTGAACAAGGTGGGAGATGACAAGATAAAAAAGTATCACTTGCTTTTTTTTGTTCATAAAGTAAAACTCTTTAAAACCATAAAATTATAATGATTGTCAAACACCTCTTGTAAGAAGTTTTGTTATAAAAATATAAAATTGTAATAAAATCCCAATTTGTCATGCATACAAACATCCCATTATGATTAATGAATTCTATAATAAAAATCATTGGTTGGGTTAGATTAAAATTCTTTCTTTCACAATTTTTAATCGTCAAGATTTAATGTATCTTTAGAATCTTACTTTTTACGGTTTAAGAATTTCAAACCTCTGGGATTTTTGAAATTTTCAAGTGTTTAATTAGTTGTCATATTTCTAATCTTTTCAAATTTCATTTTTGCAATCTTTTCAGATTTCCAAGTTTTCGGAGTTTCCATATTTTGAATCCCTACCCTTTCTAATTTTTTAGATTTCATAACTTTTGATGTTTCTATAATATATTTTTTTATATTTTTTACATTAATTAAAATTTTCTACTTTGCAAATTTCTCTATTTTCTATCTATTAATTAATCATTTTTTATTTACTAAAGTAGGAGTTAGCTACTTTCTATTGGGCTACACAACATTATCTTTGATATCCATTATAATGACCAAAGCATATTTGACTTATACCATTTCACTTCATGTAAATATACATGTTTGGTTTGCAATACAAAATGTTATCATTTGAGCAATTCTCTCTCTCTCTCTCATATTTTGTTGAAGATGTTGGCGAGTTGAAAGAGTCAAATAAATAAGAAAACTTTATATTGCAAACCAAGTCATCAAAGTAGTTACTTTAAATCTCATAATATTTTAATGATACATATTGTGAACTAAGTCATCAAAGTAGTTACTTTTGGACCTTTCACTAAATTTTCAAAGTCTCTCATATTCAGCTAAAAACCTTTAAGTGCTTTCTAATTCAAACCTAGCTAATACATTTAAATAAATAATCATGAAATCCACAAACTATCTAAAATATTGCCTTCAAAAAAAAATACATCATGTTATTTAAACTACGTGAACAGAGGTGTTGTCCCCTCGTCCAATCGTCCGATTTTCATCTGTGTTACAAGTGCCTACTAGCATCTCTAGCCGTTTTCATCTCCACCTCTCAGTGCCATCTCCGCCCCCATCTCCTCGCCGTTACTACCTCTCCCTCCTTGTTGTTTCTCTCTCTCTCTCTCTCTCTCTCTCTCTCTCTCTCTCTCTTCTTGGTTGGTTTGCTCGGACGAATCTTGTTTGTTCATCCCGTCTCCCGATCGTCCGATCAACATTGAGCCGCTCGATTCGTCCTCCAATTCTTCCGCCAACTTTCTTCCGTCAGCCATCCGTTCTTACAGAACACGTCGCATCCCACATAACACCATAGGCCACATTATGGGCTTGGTGTATGCATCGGAGAATGACACCTCGTCCATGTAGAAAACACCGCTCTCCTCTCTATGCAAGGCTACAGTGTTGCCGTTCTAGAGGAGATTTGCGAGAGTGAAGTAAAGAGGATATCTGCAGCCTATGAGACCCCTCCCCTACCTCTCGCCAATTCATGTCAGTTTTTCACCTTCTGTGGACTCTGATTGGCTTCATGATTCTCCTCTTTCCTACCAGCAACGTCTTAACTTGACACGATAAGAGGAGTTGTCGCTAGACCCCTCAATGGTGACCATGGCTGGCCTTGAGTACCCACGTGGAGTAGCTTTACCCCTTCCCCTAGGCTCCTATGCTTTTTCTTTTATATATGTGATTATATTTTTTTATCTACACTTCATCGTCCATTTTTTCATGGAGCAACTTTACTCTCTTTTCTTATTATTCTTAATAGGTTGGTCGTCAACTTTTGTACTCTACATGAAAAAGGGTCTTGACACACCCCAAATGCTACTTTTTAAGTATATAAGGAGACTTCACGGTAATGTTAAAAATGTTTTCTCATTCTGTATATTTTCTTTTTTTTCTATATGCAGTTATCGTTTTTATCTTCTATTTGTTTTTCAATACCTTTTCTCTTTATGTGTACATTTGGCAATTGAGATGTCTTTAGTCACATATTACATTTCTCGTGTTTTTCTCTTTACATACGTTGTTATATTTTTTTATCTTTACTTCTTCATTCCTTTTCCACCATAGGTTACTCTCTTTTCATATTCCTATCCTGCATTTCTCATTATATATGAGAAAGAAGTCAAAGAGTGATGGGTGAGGAATCCCAATTTATTATTCTCTTACCTAGCAAGAAGTGTAATAGAATTAGAGGTTCTAAAATTGGAAATAAATGTCTAACAAATGTGACTTTATTTTTTATAAATGCCAATCCAAATGCCCTGATTATATACTATGATTTAAACTTAGTTTTGTACCATAAATGACCTAGATATTTTATTGAAAGTTTCACACAAAAGAAGGTAGCCATTTCTTATAATTAGTATTTTTTAAATAAATGAATATTTTTAATTTTTTTGGTGAATGTAAGATAAAGCAATTGTATTAATATAATTTATAAAATTTAAGAAAGGACTTGAGTTGATTTGAAATTGGTTCAAAATATGATTAAATCAAATTCATCTAATCTAACTTGCCACTTCTTGATTATGACCAAGGTAATCATATCTGAAAATTGAAAAATGTCAGTTCACATTATAAACCTAAAATGTCAAAAGTAAAAATGAAATAAGGTAAGATGTAAACTCTTAACTAAAAAGAAATTCTCAAATTTAAAATTTCTATCTCCGAAGTTTAACTGAAAATTTGAATTAGGCTTTGTAGACTCAATTAGGATTTGGAGCAATTTCTGTAGGTCTCAGTAGCGGACCAATTCGGAGAATTAGGCTTTGTAAACCCAATTAAGATTTGGATTAATTGTTATACCTAATCCAATTGGGATCGGGTGATGTCGTCATAAGATGAGTTTAGTTTAAGTGAAAATTAGACTAGATCTGAATGTTTGTTCCCATTCAAGTTCTTTCGTGTGCCAAAAACATTTGTGCATTGTTATTGTTGACGCAAGAGGATCCCACTTTCTTTCTTTTAGGATTTTTTTTTGTGAAGTGGAAAATTTGTTGGTCAGGTGGGACACATTAATGTTGTCAATTCGGAATTTGACTTGCTATGAACAAAGTAAAATTTGAAAACATATTCTTCACTCACCTCTTTATATAACTTATTTGAGATGTATTCATGCATGTATGATAGCTTACCGTGACTCAGATTTTTGATGACTAAGTAAAAATTTTGTATCAAAAGTATGAGTGGCCTTTTTGTTACTCCGTGTCTAATTGACATAATATTTTTGTCCTACCTATTTTAGATTGATTTATGATAATTTATGTTGTAATATTTACTTCTTGCTAGGTTGTGGTGGATGTCTTCATTCTCCGCATCTTATTTTGCTTTCAAAATTATGTTCATTTTCATTTGGAATGTATAAGTCTAGAAATATAAAAATATATCATAACTAACTAGAATCAATCAATGTTTACATTGGTTGCAAATAAATAAATATGATAATAATAATAAAAATAATAATATAAAAAGAGTGTTGTTTATAATATTATAATCAATCTTTATAAATGAAAGTTGTTAAATTCATATAAATGTCACTCAAATCAATATCAGTTTGATTACCGGTTTATGTGTATATTTGAAGAGTAAACTATAACATTTATAATTTAACTAATTTTTTATAATGTACTTATCTATCATAAGAATTTATCTCAATTATCCTATAAATTTATATATAATCAGTATATAATATATCATTCGTGCACTTGATTTGACTAGTATATATATATGTGTGTGTTTTAAAAGAAACATGCATTTTTATTTCCGCAACAACTAATCACAATATTCGATACATGTGCAGGTTTGGTAATGGCCTTGACGGTCCCGGTTGTCCTATTAAGTTGGGTCCTATAGAATTTAATTCTGTTGTGCGCCTGCTGAACCCTTTTAACGTGGTCCAGATAGGGGGGCAATCGAGCCGAGGAGGGCCCTGTTCAAGTTCGGCTGCCCTGCTCGGCTTGGCTCGATCAATTATTTAAATGTTCGAACTCGATTCGATACTCGACGAGTTTTTAAAAATTTTATTCGAACTCTGCTTGATTTAGGCTCGACGAGTTCGAGCTCGACTCGTTGAGCCGTTTGTTTATGTGAGTGAGTTAACTTAGCTCGGACTCGATTTAAACTCATATTCGAACTCGTTTTTGAGCTCGAGATTGAGCTCATTTACTTAAAATTAAAGTTTAAATATAACAAATATATATTTTAAACTACTATTTAAACATAAAATATAATTTTACATAATATTAAAAATATAAATATATAATATATATAATATATGGTAAATTTAATTATTTAAAAAATAGCTAATCTAGTAATTAATCGAATATTTAATCGAATATTTTATCGAATACTTGAATGAACTACTCGTGAACTTATCAAGTCGAGTAGGGCTCTGTTCAGACTCGACTCATTTATAAGTCAAACTTTTTTTTGTTGAGTAGACCTCTGTTCAGACTCGACTCATTTATAAGTCAAACTTTTTTTTGTTCAAACTTGTTTACTTACCTTAATAAATGATCCGAGTTGAGTTTTTAACAAGCTGAGTATCAAACTACTCGTCGAGAAAATTGATTCGTTCGCACCCTAGGTCCAGACTTATTGGCTTCTATTCATCTTCTATTTATCTCGTAATAAGATATCCATTATCGCCAACTTTAAAATATAAAATATAAAATATAATATGTTCTAAAAAATATAAAATATAATATTATAAGGCTGACAACAACTTAAACTTACAACTTAGTAGAATGTTATGTCAATATTAGTTCTGATATTTCATATGATAAATTTGACACTAATGTGTCTAATCCTAATATCAAAATTAATCTTATAGTAATTCAATATTTTTACGTCCTCTTTGATTATATTAGCAGAGATGATACCGAATATTAATTTTGATACTGACGTTTTTTAAGTGTACATTATTAAATCAAAATGGACGCGTAACTTTAATTTTGAGTGAAAAAAATTATGTTCATTTTGTAGTCTGACTAACGGTCTAATGTGTGATACAGGAGGTACAAATACATCTATTTTAAATTCAATATGGGTTGGACATTGTTTTTATCTTGGTACAAATATATGTCAGAACTATTATAAATTGTAAACTTAATATTGACCCGTCAATACACGGCCTTGAAGCAGCTAATGGGGTGTTTGGTTCCGTGATAATGTACATTTTTATTTTAACTTTTTAAAATCGTAAGGAAAGGGGTCTTGAGAATACGTTTGGTCCATCTTTGAAAACGTTTTCACGGTTGTCACGTTGTAAAGAAAAAAAGATATATAGCCCTTTTTTTTTGAAAACGATCACGCCTCCTACCCGCACAAACCCTCCATTCGTCCAGTGCCCCTTCTCCACGAGCTATCTCTCCGCTGCGGCGAATCCGAGCAACGGCCTCCTCCTGATCCCGGTGCCCTCTTTGCCCCTTCTTCAAGAGCTAACGGCAGCGACACATCACCGGCTATTCTTTGCGGCGGCAGCAGCGACAGCCTCCTCCTAGCCCTCTTCTTCGCGAGCTCTCTCCGTAGTGGCTCATCCTCGGCGGCGGCGTCCTCCTGGCCCTCTTCTTCACACCTGCTGCTGCTTGCCGGTGGCGGCACCTTCTTTCCAGACATCTCCGCGTTGTCTAAGTGTGGATCAGGAGTGAAGGGACAGGGCGACGAGTTGATTCAGATCGGAGACACCAACGAGAGTGAGAGGTGCCAGATTCTACGTAGGGGCCAAGAAGGTAACCTTTTCCTTGTCTCTTGTCCTAGTCCTGTTCGCGGTCGATCGCCTAGGTTCCGGAGAGTTGGCGAAGCTTGATCTGTCATATTGTGCATTGGCACCACCATGCATCATGAAACTGTGTTCGAGCACATCAATTTCTGGACTCACCGAATTGAATCTGGAAGGAAATTCTATCGAAAAAGAGGTCTGTTTCCTCCTACCGGTAATCAGAGCACTACATTTCGCTAGCCCACTCCATGTTAACCACGGTATGGCTACAAGTTGCGGGAGATCAAAGACTGTTGTTTTTCATAACTCAGCGTCAGTCATGTTTGAGTGATTGTGTTGGCCTCTGTTGGGTTCAGTTGATAGTTCATCCATCGGACGAGCAGTAGGTGTAGGGTGATAGCAGGGCGGGGCTGCCAGCACCTTAGCAGAATTTTACAAGCGATTCTCGGGACAAGAAAGTGGTACACAGAGTGGACGATATGCTAGCTTGCCATCAAGGTGTCCAACCGCAGCACCGTGGGATGAAATTCAGTAGATTGCACATCACCAGTTATGATGGACGATCTGAAATTCATCATCATGATCCTCTGATTGATAGACCCTTTCCCCTTACACAGAAAGATTCCCCAGACCCGGTTGCTACCATTGAGCCCCAGTATGATGAGTTATGTAATCAGCTATCTGGGCACGTTATCTATGCTCAACAGCTTGTACATTGGGCTTTTAGGTACCATGTGTTGTTTCATGCTAGATGTTAATTCACATGAGTGAAATTGTCTTGAAACCAACAAAAAGTCAGTTGGACTCATTAATTTTAGTCAAGGACTTTTAAAGTTTAAACATATGCATGGGTGAAAGTGGAGTAGAAATTTTAGTTAACTATGACATGATCTTGAATTATCAGATTAGTTTTCTTGCACAGCCCAAGTCGATCGGGATGGGCTAAGATCATCATGAAATTAATACAACAATCGTATATAAATCTGATTAATTCTTGTGCAGTAAAAATATAAAATTGTTATTTTTTGGCAAGTGGTGCCAGTGCAACTATTCCACTGACTTGTGGAATTTACTCAATCATGACTTGAGTGCATAATGCACTGAATGCCTTTCCTGATACAAGCTTTTAAAGAATGCAATGTTTTCCCTTCATTGTGGTACAAATTGTCCTTCTTTACTTTATGTGGAGTTCTAGTTACTAGTTAGGACATTGTCCAATTGCTCATGCACACATTATATCTGATTGGTTAACAGGCATACTTTTCCAATATCTGTTCAATTTTATTACAGAAAATGGTAAATATGTAGTGGTCAGCAAGTACTTATTTAAAGTCATCCTATTGGTTACTCCCTTTGCCTCTCTTGAACATTATTCAACCTAATGCTATCACATTGTTGTAAAAGTAGCATGCATATTTATTATCCTGTTGAAGAAAACAAATTTTGTATTACAGTCTTTGGTTGTAAAGCACCATAGAGAAACTTCGAAAATAGATTTTGTATTGCAACCTATGGTTGTAAAGCTTCCGTGACATGGTCACATGCATTTAATGCTTCATATTCTTGGTGAGGTATTTATTTTTTTATTATATTTTTTATATTTTATTTTTTACTATATAGAATTGTATATAGATGTCTCAGATTGAGTCATCTTCTGCGGCACGTCTGCTTTGGGATAAATCAAGCAATTCAAGGACAAATGAGCAAAGACGTCTTGAAAAGTTTCATCGAGATAATGTAGCAACAGAAATGTGGGAGAATTATGTTAGGCATCGTAGATTGTAATTATATATTTTTAGATGATTGAATTCTTGTATGACATGAATATTTTGTTATTTCCATGATCTTGTAAATTTCTAAATTTGTATGGCACGAAATTCTTGTTTTTTTGATGTTTATGAAGTTGATGAAAATTGAATTTAAAATGCTACCAAACACTTTGTTATCATTTTTAAAAATTAAAATATTTTTGCCAAACACATTCATTGTCACGTTTTCATTTTTAAAAATTATCATGTTTGGTAATATAATATAATTTTTTGTTATGAAACCTTTTAAAAAATTAAAATGCAACCAAACACCCCATAAACTGTTAAAAATACGTTTAAATGCAATGCTCAGTTAAACACCTATTTAAGGGTATGGCAAAATTGTCGATAAAATAAAATTATCTTGGGAAAATAGATATTGGTATACCTTTATTAATTTAAAGAGAGAACATATGACTCACCTCCTCTTCGGCCTTCGCCTTCACCTCAGCGAAGTACACCATCTTTCCAGCCGCCTGCGCCCCTTCCTCCTTCTCCACCTGGCTTGGACTTCCGCCGCGCTTGCTCTTGCCCTTCCCATCAACCTTGCTCTTGACTTTATCCATGCGGTTCTTTCGTCCGCCTAACTCCATCGACGACGGCGGCGGCGGCGGCGGCTGCTCCGAGCTCGTCAGGTGCTCTCGAAGGCCTTGATCGCTCGATGGATCAGCTCCCGATCAGGGGACGAGTCCCGTTGGCACCACTAGCTGGTGTAGCAGTCGAAGCACACCCGTAGCTGAGCATCGGCCGGTGGCTGCCTAGCCTCCAGCATCGGCGCTTCTCCTCAAAGCCGACAGACCAAGGCCACTGCAGGACCGCGTAAGCAGGTAGGCCAGCACCTCTTTGTCCTCCGACTTCAACGCCGCCGTGAAGTCATGTCATGTGGATCACCGATTACCTGGCAGCTTCTTCCAGGGCCGCACTGGCGGCTACGATCTCGGGCAGTTTAGGTCGACTTGAATCCAAGTATGAGATTCGGGGTTAGGTCTGGATCCAAATTCGTTTATCGTGTAATTTTGAATTTGGATCTCGGTGCAGGTCAAGAATAATAAGTTTAGATTTGGATCTCATGCGATCCGACCCAAATCCGACCTATTTACAGTTCTACGAACGAGCGAGAGGAAAGCCGACGTTGAGAAAACCGGAGAACGACTGCGGTCACAGCGATGCCGCATGGCCGCCAAGGACTTATTCGTAAATTAGTTTTTTTGTATTAATTCAAATTCAAAATAAATTTGTAAAAACTGATCCCAGTAGCCCAACTATGGAATCTCTCTCTCGCCCTCTGACTTCGGTTTCATATTTCCTCTCCACCCTCTCCTCTTCCCCGCCAAATCCCGGCGATCTCACCACGCACTAAGCAGTGACCCCCACCTTCCCCGTAGCTAGGTTTTCTTCCCTGCTGAGTGAACCTCTTTTTTCTGCGTCTGTTCTTTAGAAAGAAAGACATCTCCGGACTTTTCTAGGAAAATATGTGATATCCTAAAAATATTAGGTAGTCCGGTGGTAGTTTTAAAAATATTAGAACCGAGGTTCGGGTTCTTTGAAAATTTCATTTTTTGACCCTTCTTCGCCGGATGGTGCGAGTATCCGGCGTTAACTTACATCGAGCAACGGCTCGAACGCCTTTGATTAACCGTCGCGGCAACCTGTTTTTGGAGACATGCACATCCACAAAAAGTAAAGAACTCAAAAGGGCAGCGGCCTTTTGGGTCTGATGAGATGCAAACCGATTTGGTTCGGGTTTGTTTTATTTGTTTGTTGGTTGATTTTTGGGTCGACTTGAAAGTCGGTTTTGAGTTTGGAGTTTGAATCAATTTGTTTGATTGATTTGTTGTTTGGTTTTTTATTTGTTTTGGATTGAATTTGGTTGATTCAAGTCGTTTTGGTTTGAATATGTTTTGGGTTTGATTTTTGATGAGTTTGAAGTGTTTTAAGCATGTTTAGATTTTTTTATTTGGTTGATTTTTGATTTTTCTGATTTCTGAATTTTGAGTTGATTTTTGATCCATTTTGGATGTTTGAAATGTTGTTTATTTGATTCCTTTTGGGAAGAAGTTTAGTGGATTTTGAGTGAATTTTCAGATTGCTAAAATCAGAATTTTGAAGCTGGCTAGAATCTGTTTTGATAGATTGTTCAAATCTGTTTTTTTGGTTGCAGATTTAATTGGAATCTGAATTTTGTCTGTTTTAGATTCGGTCAAAATCTGATTTTTTGGTTTAAGGACTGATTTGGGATTTCACCGAGCCACAAAGGGGCTAGAGTGTGACTGCCAAAGAGGGCAAGGAGGCTGGCCACAAAGGGGCTTGCTTGATGGAGTTTGGATGGGATGAAAACAGACCTGGCTAGGCTATTCTCCCGGACCCAAGATAGAGTCCCATCTCGGGCTGAAGTGGACCGGTTCAGGTCTGCACAAGGTGTATTCCAACCGGGACAGATTGCATCATCATTTTTTGAGACCAGCAGAAGGCTGTGCTAAATGGGGCCGCGAAAGGGCTGTTTGCTGTAGGTTTTTTTGGGTCTGCTTAGTGGGCCTGCAAGTGGGCTGGAATTGGGTCTCAAAGGGACCTGCTTGTGGGCTTGGATGAAGACCTGGAAATGGGCCTGTTTGTGGGCCTGGTTTAGGACTGCTCCTGGGCCGGTTGTGGGCCTGAACAGGGGGGCCGGCTATGGGCACCTGCAGGTGGCTGAAAATGGGCCTGGATGTGGGCTGAACATGGACCGGTTGTAGGATGTCTACAGATGAACCGAGCAAGCCTGAATTGAAGGGGGAAGGGACCTACGTGAAGGTCTGCAAATGTGGCAGGGAAATCCCATTTCAGAACCTGATTTGCTTTGTTTATTTCCAGATTGTTTGAAAAAAACCGGTTTGCTTGCTTTAAGCTTACTTCAATTCTGATTTTTTTTATTTTTTCTGTTGAACTTTCGGATTTGACTTTCTGTTTTATTTAATTATTTTTTTTGTTTGAATTTCCAGATTGACTTTGAAATGGTTTTATTTTTGTTTGGCGGTTTGCATCGCCTCCGACCCATCGGGTCGCTTTGAATGCCCGGTTTCATGCATCGATATGGACATCAAAGCTTCATTTCATTGAAAGATGGGGTGAAGTACATCGGTGTACAATGTGATTGATCCTTCCCCCAACATAGGTTTATCTTCACTACTTTGGAAAAATTTTGGCATTATGACGGCATGCCGGCTATTTTTCCAACTTAGTGAAAATTTACCCATCCAAAATAGCCAGCCTTGGCTTAGCCATATTGGGGGAAGGATCGACGGCTACGGGATTCATGCCTGCGCCTCCGTCCGGGTCGCCAGCTACGGGATGCATGCCCGCGCCTCCGCCCAAGGTGGAGTTCCCCGCTAGGGGTGAATCTCCTTAATTTAATGTTGCTTTCGCATTTCTGATTTTTTATTTGTTAATTTTCTGAAGGCCACTTCGGGCCGGTCCATTCCTTCGGCGTTCAAAGCCGGGCTTCAATTTTCATAGACTCAACGGGCCTGCTTTGAACAGCTTCGGGCTGGAAGGGCCTGCTGGAAATTCTGCTGCCTTGCTGGAGCTTCTTGATGGAACCGGCTTGGAAGGCCACCCGGCTATGCCCTTGGCCCGTCGTGCGGTTTCCAAGGGGTGCCGGGCCGTCACCTTCAAGCCGGTCTGCTGCCTTGCTAGAGTACGGCTTCTGCAGAACCTGTTTTGGAGCACTTTCCCTTTTGCTGTGGCGGCAGAACCATGGGCCAAGGATGGGCTGAGAATGGCCTGCTTTAAGGAGCTTGTTTGGGGCTGTACAAAGGACAGCTTGGAGGCCTGACTTTGGGCTGCGCAAAGGGGCTATTGGATGGCCTGGTTTTGGGCCTACTCGGGGGTTGTTCAAAGGGGACAAGGACAAGGGGCTTGAGGATCCGCCCGGAGTAGACTTGGGCCGTCGTGCGGTCTCCAAGAATCCCCGGGTCATCCACCCTCACCTAGGGCTCTAATAGGCTTCACAAAGAGACTGTTTTAGGTCCTGTTTTGGGGTCAGTTTGATGGGCCACAAAGGGGCTGAGTATGGAGGTTAAATTGAACTGGACTTGGGCCAGATCTTGGGCCTGACATAAGGGCTCGAACTGGGCCTGAAAAGGGGGCCAGCAGGTGGGCAGTCAGGTGGTGTTCATGGGCCTGGATTGGGGCATCTGCAGGTGGTTTAAATCGGGCCGAATAGAGACCGGACATGGGCTTAAACCGGGCCAGCAGGTGGGCAGTCATGGGCCTAGGCAGGGCCTGAAACCGGGTTGGGATAGGGACCTGCAGGTGGTTTGGAATGTGGGCCTGCAGATGGCAGGTTATGGGCCTGGTGATGGGCCTGGAATTGGGCCGAAATGGGGGTCTTTTGGGCCTTGATCGGGGCTGAAACCAGGCTGAAAGAGGGACCTGCAGGTGGTCCGGTCATGGGCCAGAGAATGGACCTGCAGGTGATCCGAAATGTGGGCCTGGATTGGGCTTGGCTCCAGGGGCAGTGCAGTCCAACTTAGGGGGGTTTAAATGGACCGAAATGAGGCATCTTGTGAGGATGGATAGTGGGCAGGAAAGGGCAAGTAGAACAGATAGAAAGAAGGCCCTTAGAGGGCTACATAGCTATGTACGTATATCTCCTTCCTACCTCTTCTTCCTCTTCTCCCCTTCTTCTTCTTCTCCTGGCCGCGGGCAAGGACCTGCAGCAGGTGCACAAAGGGGACAGCAGCAACACCAGGGGGCGGCAGCAGCAGCAGCAGCAAGGGGCGCAGCTTGGCAGCAGGTGCAGTGGGCAATTCGGCAGCCTCCCGGCGTCTGAAACTGCCCCCCCTCTGGCTGGTGCGCCCCCCTCTTTTTATAGAGGCTGGAGGGGGAGGTGAAGAGCCAGGCTGTGCTGTACGTGGATGGCTTTTGGCCTTCCCCAACTCCTTGAATTCCCACCAGTCTTCAATATTGGACTGACCATTGGTGTCTCCCACGTAGGCTGGCCACATTGGCTTCTTCACCTCATAAATGGGTCAAGGATGAGGTGGCTAGGCAGGTGACTTGGGCGGTCAGCCCTGCTGAGGTGGCAGGTGGGTGCGCACATTTTAATGCTGAGGTGGCAGGTGGGTGCGGCTGGGCCTGTTCTCATTGGAATTGAAGTGGGCCTGGCCCAACTTGAGCCTGGTTTCTGGGCCAGCAGGAGGCTGCGGCCCAAGCCCTTCTAGGGGCTGCGCACAAGGCCTGAATTTGGCCGAAATATATCAATTATGGGCCAGGTAAATAGGGCTCCTGCTGGGGTGCCCAATTGGGCCCAATTGTGGTTGTTCTTATGGGCTGTCGGCCCAGCTTCTAAGCCAGCCCATCTGTTCTCCTCTTTTCTCTCTTTTTTTTTGAAAAAATGTACGCCAACACCTGCACTGTCGCCGGCCTTGCGGGAAGAATAACTAGGGAAGAGGAGAAGGAGCGCACGGCTGTCTCGTCGGAGGGGTAGGTGAGTGTGTTAGCTCGCTTTTCTTCCCTGCGGGTTTGAAATTTTCGCGGCGGCCCACTCTCGGCGATCTGTGAGTTTGCCTCCCCTCATGGAAAGATCGCAATCGGAGGAGTCTGTGACCGTCAGTGAAGTTTCTTTCTGTCCGGTTTCGTGGTATTCCCCCTTCAAGCTGGGGTTCGGGTTTTGATTTGCAGCGGATCTATCATCACCGATTGAATCGAGTTTTGGGCTTAGGAATGTGCGCATGCCTTGATTTCTTGATTCTTCTTCGTCTTTTTTTTCTAGATTTTGAATTCTGCGATAATTTCTCCAGATTATCTGGTGTTTGGGCAGTGTTGAACAGGACATCTCGAATTGCTGCCTACTCCGTGCTCCTGGCTGGGGCGTTTATTTCCATTTTCTTACTTGATTAAGGTTTAAAATTAAATGGACTGGACTGGGAAAATTGCCGTCCCGGATATTTTTATCTTGTTTTTTTTTTCAATAGTGCAAGTGCTGCGGTTGTAGTTCTTCTTGAAGGATTCGTTGTATTTGATATTGCTTCTGGGAATGAATTCAAGTTTTTTTTTCTCAGTTGTCTTTGTTGCAGGGTCTTCTGTCATTTCCCCTCTACAATTTTTTCCCTCGAAGGTAGGAATATATATTTTTTCAAGTTTATCTGATATTTTCATTTATACGTATGTAAGAAGGTTTCAAGTTGAACCTCATGTTGGACGTTGAATGATGTTGTTCATACCTACTGTTTGCTTGTTACGGTAATCAATATTAGGCATCATGTGCTCTGGGTACTCAATTCAAAATTTGAGGATATTTACATCTAATTTCTGCTGCAGTCTGATGGTTTCTACCAGAAAATCTCGGATGATGAATAAACGCCTGTCTAAGCTTAGTGAAGGGTCTTCTGAAAAGGATGGGAGCAACGCAAATAAAAACAAAACAAAGGTGAGATTTCATAATTTAAACTTTGGACATTGTTCTATCATCTACATTGTATGTTGGTCTGTTGATTTCAAATTCCAAGTTATATTTCATTTATGGACTATTTTTTTATATAAAAGTACAAACTACTTTTGCAAATCAATCACTTGGTGGCATCTTTTTGGTGGAGTAGTTGACAACAATAACATGCAAGTATGTGAGATATTGGTACAGTAAGGAAAGGGATCCTAACATGATTATAGGCCAGTTGCATTAACATTTTTTGGTCATGTTTAAAATCTGATTTGACAGATAGCACCTTGTTTATGAGTTTGTGTTTTCTATAACTTGCCATTACTTGGGGATAGCAGTGTCAATGGTGTCATCCGCCAAGTGCTTTTTCTTACGAGTTCTTTTCGGATTCTACCTCCTTGGTAGAGCCCATCATTAGTTATCTTTTCTTTATTTCTTTCCGGTTGTAATCCTTTGTTGTTATGCTTCTCTTTATGAATAACATGAACCATGGCCTTGACCACCTTCAAAAACAATGGTGCCATCTGCCATTTCTTTAAGCTTACATTGATAATTTATAGAGTGATCACAGATTTGTTTGGTTCAATTAGGACAAAATGTTAACTGTAGCTATACTTTTTAAATGTTCACTTTTACCATTTCTTATGTTGCAATGCTTCCTGGGTCCATTTTGCAGGAACAGTGCAATATGGTTCCACTACTTATAATTCGTGTGAAAATTCTTCGATCATGTCACTTCTTAAGAAGTACAAATTTGCCAATTTTTTGTTCATATTTTTATGTATTGGCCACTTTGTGGGTTTCTGCCTACACTCTAGTGTTGTTCGCTTTGTCCTTCCCTGCTCTACTCTTTCAAGTGCTATGTTCTCTTTACCTGCAAATTATGGCTTATGTGCAAACATTTGGCATTCTCAATGATATTTTTGCAAGTATAAATGTGAAATTTCTGAACTGTCAATACCAATTTAATACTAGTTTATTTCCAAAAAGAACCTTTTTCTGTTTTCTGCTCTGTGCACTCCTGACCATTCTATTGTTAGGTGTAGTATATGCAGTGAATGAGGAAATTCTTTATTCGTTTTGCTTATTAAATCAAGCGGGTCATTGATTTTTCACTTTTCTTAGTAACTCCTGGCATTCATCTTAACAAATTCTACATCAACTGTCAATCCCCAATAATAGGTTGGAATAGTATAGGATTGCTGCACATGTATCTACTATCATGATCTTTTCCATGAGTTTCAGTATTCTGTGGGGTATTTAATATTTGAAATGGCCTCTCTAGGCAAAATTCGCCAAATTGGCTGATTCCGCAAACTGATCAGCACCCATTGATCTGATTTTGGCTTAGAGTCCTAATCCAAGCCAGACTTTCTATGCAATCGACAGAAATCAGTCGTTTCGGTCTGGATTGGGACCGATTCAAGTTGAATCGGCTAAGTCCAGACTGATTCTGGCGATTTGTCACCATAATCAACCCCAAGGTGGCTGTCCACGACATGCATGGAAGGCCGGGTCGCCTGCGGGCCGGACCGGTCTGACTGCGACCTGGCCCCCCCAAGGGGGGAGCATTCCCTCCCACCCCTCTCATTTCTCACTCTCTCATTCATTCTCTCTCAAGTTTTTTAATGTTCTTTTCTTTCTTAGTTTCTAGTTGAAGTTGGTGTTAATCGTTTTGTTAGTTCCCTTGTTAATCTTATTTTTGAAGTGCTCTTTTCTCTTTAGTTTCTGGTTTAAATTTTATTATTTGAATTTTGATATGTCTTCTTCAAGTCTTGATACTTCCCGTTTGACCCGGAATGACCCAGCTTGACTCCATTGCACAATGGTGTCAATGGAGCAAGGAAAAGTATAGTGTAAGTATTGCAATAAAGTTCTTTATGGTGGAATTTATTGGTTGAAGTATCATCTTGCCGGTATCAAAGGAGACATTACACTGTGCACACTGAACTCTACCTGAGGTACGAGCACAATTTAGAATGCATTTACAAAATTTGGAAAAGTCAAAAGGAGCTTCAAAGAGACATACAGACACCGTCCGTGAAGAAATTACGGAACTGGTAAAATGTACATTACATATATACGGCATCGAACAAGAGTGTTCAGAAAGAACTAAATATGAAGAATTCGATGAAGGTGTGCAATATTTAATTTTTGATAGTTCATAACAATTTATATAGATAACATTGCAAACATATGACTTAGCACGAGCGATGGAGGCAAGCCGGAGGTCATTTGCTGATGAAGACATGTATTATCGTATTGGCTGCTGACTGGTGGATGGATCACGGTAGGGTATCAAGATATGAAGATTTGGGCGATGTTGCAATCTGAGTTTTAAGTCAAACCACATCTGCTTCAGATTGTGAAAGAAATTGGTCGACATTTAGTGTTATTCATACAAACTAAAGAAATAGGCTGACGTCAAATAGACTTGAGCAACTAGTCTACTGTTATTACAACATGAGATTAAAGTTAAAAAAATTGAAGATAAGAGAACCAGAATGAGGAACAAATGTGGGTACAAGAAGTAAGTGGATGATAAAGTGAGGTGGTCACAATATAGGAACCAAAGATTGATTTGGAGGAGATATTTCAAGAGAAAAATTCTTTGCAAGTTTGGATCAACGATCAAGAAGGGATGGACGAACCAGAGTTTAACTTAGAAGATCGATAATGGTCTTAAGGAGAACTTGACAACGTTTCTTTATCTGAGAAATTTTGGATCCCTCATTCAATGGTAGAGAGACAGAAGACCGAACAATCTTCTTGCCATGGTAGGTAATCAATGGGCAAGGGTAAACAAGTTTTAACTGACCCCTTTGATATTGTCGATTCTAACACAATTAATGAGACTCGAGAAGACACATCGGAACTAATATGCGAGTGTAATATCAAACATTGGATGATTCTTCTTCAAAGAGCAGTAACAATAGAGCAGGGGATGAAGAAGGCAGAGCTAGAGGTACCACCACCAACACTGCTTTTGGTGTAAGGAGAACCGATCTGGAGACGCTTCCTTCACAACACTTGATTCACTAAAGAGGAGCATTATACCCATGCAATGCAAGACGTTGACCATGGAGCAAGACATCATGGAGATGGAGGAACAAAACACACACACACACGCACTCCACATACGGACATGAACTATTTCAAGATTCTTGGTGTTCGACGCATCACAAAGAGGGATATGGGATGACCGAACTATCATATGGAACATCTTTCGATAGTTCCATAGATTTCACGTATGATAGTTATAGTGGATCGTTTACATCTTATCGTAAGATGATTATACGAGATAGTGATGAGCATAATCAATTAGTATACATGCTTAATTTCTCGTACGTTTCCACAATGTCATGGGTGGAGTATATACATTATGTAGAGCAACAATACAGTTTAACTTTTGAGTGAAAGTTGGATAAAATCTTTTCTAGTCATATTTTTAATTTTTTAGAAATTTTGGATATTTTTTTTTTCCATTTTTTATGTTTTCAATTTTTATTTTTTATTTAAAAATGACCCGGTCGAGCCGGTTCGGGGGCTGACATGCCCCGGGCTGACCCCCGACTCTGCATTCCTTGGCGGCATCTTCCTCACTCGATAGGCTTATCGGATATGGCAAATCTGTAAGGTTTAACACCGGATGAATTTGTTATATAATGGACCCGACATGGCACGAAGTCACTAGATCATAGCCTTATGCTGCGGTTGCCATTTCGGCCCTATTTTGGGGCCAAAATGAGCCCCAAAATAGCTAGGTCGGATTGGAATAAGATCTAGTTGCTTATTTTTATATTTGTGTAGTTTTAGGGTTTTTGTAGAACTAATCATTCCGGATTAATTTTTCTTCCAAGAATTGGCTGATTCAGTGGATTCGAGCCGGATCATATCAGAATTAGGGCACATTGATCTGGGTCCTGATTCTGATTCCGCAATCTGTCTCTAGGTCAATTTCTATCCAATTGAGTGGGCCATAATAATTGTCCTTTTATAGATGTCCGGGTGGCCAGTGCCTTTACAGTCATCAACTGTGAAGTTCTTAGCGCCAAAAGTGAGTATTTTGGGTCTGTACCATCTTTGTTTGTTGCAAACAAAAAGAACATGGAGAAGAGAAGATTGAAATTTCTTCAAGTCATCTACAGTCATTGGCATTGGAAATGGTAGGAAACTCTCTTTTAGAAGGATCATTGGCTGGGCTGTGAGAAGTTGACTGCCAAGTTCCCTAGACTTACAGATACTTTATATGGGGAAGAAAAAGTGTATAATTGTATGGGACTATTCTATTAGTTGGAGTATTAAATTCACGAGGGTTCTAAAGGATGAGGAAATAGCTGAGTTCACACATATGTTGGAAATCATCAACACTCAGGTGTTCACAGGGTCAGGAGGACAAATTAATTTGGCTGCCCTAAAAAAACTTTGGCTTTTCAATTAGTTCCGCTTCTGACAAACTAAATATCAGGGTTGTTGAAGTGGTTTGGGGGCAATTCGCATGACTGCTGTTATCCTTGAGGATTAGGCTATTTTTGTGGAAATTATTCAGAAACCATTTACCTACCAAGTCTCTAATCCAAAGCATTTTCAGAAATTCATCAGTTACATGTGTTTTTTGCAGGATTTCATGAAAGATTTAGATTTTTTTTTGAGATGTGGCATCATCAACTTCTTATGGTGATCTCTTTTCAAAAATTGGAACATTTACTGGTCATATTTTGAGGATGTTCTTTTCATGCTTCTTCAATGGGACAAGAAAAAATCCATATAGGGAAGTTCCGAAGTTATAGAATCTCGTTTTATCAGCAATATTGTGGGCTATATGGAGAGTTTGGAATAGGAAGTTTTTTGAGAGAATTTTTGAGGACATGTCAAGGCTTCTTCAACATATATCCTTCTTTGTGAGCGATTGGTTCTTCATTCATTTTGGATTGCATGAGGTTTGGACTTCCTTTTGTGGCAAAGTCACCAACTGGAAGCAACTTTATGTATAGGTTTCTAAATTATTACCATCTTCATAGTAATTTAGTTTTCTTTGTTTTTGCTTTTCTTTTTCTGGTGTATCTTTGCTTTCATTCAATAAATTGAATTGTGGCTTGCCACCTTCAAAAAAGAGAAGAAAGAAATGCAATGAAGGCGTAGTTTTGCAGAACTAGTCGATTCGGATCGGAATTGGCCGATTCCCAGATCTTGGAGTCCTGATCCAAGCCGAACTTTCTCTGCAAAGGACTGAAATTGGTTGATTGGCTTAGATTGGAACCAGAATTGATCGAATTGGCTAATTCTGGATTGATTCTGGCAATTCATCACCGTAAACTGCCCAGTGGCAACCTCCCTGCCCGTTACTGGCCAGATTCTAGGGGTGTAAACGGAATCCGATATTCCGATATTCCGATTCGATTTCGATAAAAATTAACGGATTTGGAACTTGTTTTTGTATCCTATAAACTATCGGAATCGGAATCGGATATTCCGGTAGCTTATCGGAATCGGAATCGGAATCAGTTGGTTCCGTTTCCGTTAATCCGATTTCGATAAAAAATAATTATATATAAATAAAATTAAATAAAACAAGTTAAATAAATTATAAAATATAATATATAAATTGATAAAATAATAAAAATAAATTTTCAAGAAGATTATATCAAAATTTATTAATTATATGTAAATTATTGACTCATTTTTGAATAAAAATTAATATTTAATATGTATTTCGGATTTTATCGGATTCGGTTCCGATTTCGATAACGGAATCGGAATCGGATCGAAATCGGAACATAGTGATTCCGAAATTATCGGAATCGGAATCGGAACCCCTTAACCCTTATCGGAATCGAAATCGGATTCTGGTGAATCCGCTACCGAATCCGACCCGTTTACAGCCCTACCAGATTCTGTCATCGGGTTTGATATGGCAGGCTGGATCCTAGGTAAGCCTATTGGGCGGGAAGATGGTGTTGCGGCACATTGTCGCCGCGGAGACTGTTTTCGACCTGTTTTGGGGTTGATTTTGGCCCCAAAGAGACTAGATTGGATTGTAATATGGTTTAACCATTAATTTTTTGTTTATTATTTTTGACTTTTTTAGGTTTTTGAAGAGCAGATTTGGACCATTCTCAGATCGGTTTTTCTCTCCATGGATCAGGTGATTTTCCGATTCCAATCCGGATTGGAATTGAAATCGACACACACCTATCTGGGTCCCAATTCTGATTCCGTGATCTTTGAATGGAAGAGTAGAAGCAAGAGGGTAGAGTTCTCATGTTCTATAAGATGCTTGACCTCTTCTTGTCTATCGATCCCAACCACTAATTACTGACATTTGTGCCCAAAATCATACACACACAATTACACTAACTAAGAAAAAATCCACAAAAGAACATGGAGAGGAGAAGAAAGAGATGCTACAAAGGAGTAGGAAGCAAGAGATTAGTGTTTTGTTGTTCTGTGAGATGCTTAACCTTTTCTTAGGTATTGATCTTAATCACTAACTACTGACATTTATGCCCAAAATCATAGGCAAACAATTGCACCAATGCCTCAGCTACGTGATCTGCTGACCATGTGCCTATCAGGGTCCAATACACATTGTGAACCTTACAGATGCACAATAAACTATATTAAGGTTACCTCTTCTCAACACTTGGTCCAGAAATTTGGTTAAGGTGATGTTTAAAGCCAATGAGCACATAAGATAAAGGAAATTTGCTCTCTCTGTCTTTTTAGCCAGCTTATGAAGCGAAGTTTCCTATTCAAGGTAGCTTGTGAATGAGATGATGAAGGTTGATTTCTGGTATGATGCCTTCGTGTGATTCATAATTCATGCTTTTATAGCATATGGTTATAGCCCACAATAACTAACGGGGGGATAAATAAAATAATGCTACACTGTGAGGTTTATGATTTCTTTAACTAGATTATCTAGGTTTTCAGCTATAGAAATATTTCTGAAACATTATATCATGTTAACAATGGTTGCTTTGTATTATTATTTTTACTTTAGCAAAGTACTTTCTTGTCATGCAGTTCATTTCTTTTTGCTTTCTTTCTTCTCGGACGTAAGAATAACTGCCTTGCTACTTGCCAATTATTGCTAGTTAGATGTGGATTGTACTTTACTAAATGAAGGCTCGATGTTATAAGGGTATTTAGGAGATAAGAAAGTTTATCACTGGGTGCCTCCACTGAATCCTAAAATATCATGTTAGACATCTCTCTGTTATGTCTTTGATAGTTAATTTGATTGAATAATTCTTGTGCCAAAGCTGCTTTGAAGACTATTTGTTGCATTCAAGAACTTAATGATTGTCACTAAATGATGCAGAAGAGGAAGCTGTCCGATATGCTGGGTTATCGGTGGTGTGAGGGGGAAATTGAGCTTTTCTATGATGCTTACCGCAAATATGGGAAAGATTGGAAGAAGGTCATATGCTTTGACTTTTATTTTGGGTTTATCTTTTTTTTTTGTTTTTGTTTTTGTGCATTGTTCTTGTGAGATCTTACCGTCCAGACACAACTGCTATCCCTCCATAACATGCAGTTTTTAGGACATCTTTTAGGTTTTTGAATATTACATAAAAATACTCTTCTTTTAGCACACTTTTTTATTAGAAAAATTAAAAAACTTTTGTTCTTACCATGTATCTGATGCATGTAAGGTTTTCAGGTTGCAAGTACCTTACCTAACAGAACAGTTGATATGGTGGAGGCTCTTTATAACATGAACAAGGTGAGACCTACTTTCTCATTTTTGACTTACATTTCCGCCAATTGATATGTGCTCTCTAATACATGATTGCATTTCACAGGCTTCTCAATTTTTTATTTATCACGATGATCCTCCCTTCCCAAATCTACACTGCTTTTTCACTGTGCATGTAATCAGTTGTATTTTTGTCTGCTTGACTGATTATAGTTAAAAGAAATATCATAGCAGTTTCACTAGGCATGTTTGTGTCACTGACATTATATTGCTTATCACACTTGGGAAAGGAAAAACAAATGTACGCATGTCACTGTGCCATGCATCTACAAGGATTGTTGGTGCAGGACGAAAACAGAGATGCTGCCATTCGAGTGTGCTGGTGGGCCAAATGAGCTCAATAGGGTGCTGCTGCATGCCGAAATGGTCCCAAAACAGACCTACTGGACTTGAACCGAACTGAAATCTGTTGAACCGAGGTGAAGGGCCACTGAATTGGCTTTAACTCTGCTGAACTGGCATTGAAATGTTGTGAACCAAGCTTGGAAGGTGCCGAAGTACACTGAGCTGGTTTTAAACCAGATTGAACTGGCTTAAAGCAGCTTGAACTGGCCTTGTACCAGATTGAACTGATCTAAAAATGCTGAATTGGGTGGTTTAAGATTTGAACCGGGTCCAAGAGCAGTTGTGAACCCGCCCATGCACGGAGAGGATTCCTAATCACTGACGGCTTTGGGAGAGGTTGGACCCAGGAGGGGGTCGTGGCAATGCCTTGTTGCTCTCGAGCCGCAGGGTTGTGGTCTTCTGTGGGTGCCTGGAGGTGTGCATGGGCGTATGAAGCTGGCGTACAAGTGGTGGGTGCAGTCGTGGCGAACTCTAGCAGGTATGAGAGGTGGCAAAAGGAACTTGACAAAGGCGTTGGTCAGCACCTTTTTGTCTGGTGGCTCCATCACTCTTCGTCGTCCTGACGGGCAGGGGCAGAGTTGGGAACAAGCAAGCCGGAGGGGAGACATTGTTGCATCAGAGGGCCACCTCCTGGCGGTGGGAGAATGATTGGATGACGAAGCTGTTGGATTTGCCCTCTTCGTCAACTTCTCCAAACACCTCCTCCTCCTTCACCTTCGTTGATGGGTCCGGTGGCCTGGAACAAGGGGAGGAAGACATGGGTGATCAAGAGTGGGGAAGTGGTTTGGAGGAGAGAGGATAGAATTATCGGTGGGTGCTCGGGCAGTGGCAGTGCTGGCGGGAGCCGAGGTGGTTGCAGGGTGGGGAGGGAAGAGGTGTCTAGCAATGGTGGAACATGGGAGGGTTTGGCTTGTGTGGAGGAATGGGTGATGCGGGGAGGCTCCAAAGATGGTGGAGGGGGGATGATGTAGGGGAGCTGTGGGGTGGCCTTGATGATGCAAATGGTATTGATAATCCAGAAGAAGGCAGTGGCAGTGGATGAAGACCATGGAGGTGGATGCGGACGATGATGGAGAGGGCATGGATCTAAGTAGGGAATTATGTTGGTGTAAACAACGAACGATGACGAAGGAGGAGGAGGAGGATCAGAATGGTGCGGGGAGAATAGTGGAGGGCCGCGTGGAGACTCCCGAGGGGTGGCACGAGTTTGAGTCACTTAGGCGGAGTAGTGGATGAAGATGAAAGGGGAACATGAAGAAGGGAGGGTGGACATATGAGCTGGATGTTGGCTTCGACGGATTTAACAATAATGGTAGGAAGGGTGACTAGAACTCGGGGGTGGTGAACTGGAAGTGGAGGAAGGGGAATTGGAATTATTGGAGGAGGGGAAGGGAACCATAGCCATTGCGGGGGTGGAGAGGAAGCTCGAGCCTACCAAGGGGTGGAGGGAGCAACCGGGTAGTCCCGGAGGTGACAATCGACCTACCAGAAGAGTGAGGTGGGGTGCTAGCCTTTAGAGCATTCAGGATATTTTGTTGGCGTTAGAGAAGAAAACAAGGTCGATGGAGATAGAATCGGGAGAATAGTAACCATGATCCATTTCTTCTTTTCATCGTATTCAACATACCCCTTTGTTGGCTACAATAAAGGCTTTACATAGAGGCCTAAGGGAACATTACAAAAAGGATAATGATGACATAATCATAAACCCCTTAAACATAAAAGAAATCATGGAAATTATAAAAATAAAATCTAAATTCTACAAATAATTTTATTACAAATGTCTCGACGTCTCAATCTGTTGGCAGAGTAGTTTTCTAGTCTTTTTTAGATTTCTTTTACTCAAAATAAGCAGATATTGGACATGCGTGATAACTCTACTTCTTCAGACACGTGGAACCTATATTTCAAAAGAAATATGAAGGAAGAGGAACTGCAAGAGTTTATCCTTCTTTTGAATAGACTGAGGCAATTGGTTTTGTGAATAATCAATATTGGGTATTATGGTTTGGCTACTACCTCCAAAATATTTGAAAGAAATGTAATAGAAAGGAAATTTTTATCATTTTTAGGTGATCACAATATTTCCACTAAAGTTGAAAATAAAATTATATTGTATATCTATAAGACGTACAATATTGTATGGTAGTGAATGTTGGACAATAAAGGAAAAATATGTCTCTTATAAGTATTACTGAATTAAGAATGTTAATATGGATGAATAATCATACTGAATTAAATAGAATAATGAATAAATATGTTGGAGAAAATTTGATGGTTGAGAGAATTGTAGACATGTAGAAAGAAAGGAGATTTAAATAGTTTAAACATATTATATGTAGAGCTAAGAAACCTCCAGTTAGAAAAGTAAAAAATATTAAATATTCAGAATAGTTTAAATAAAAAGAATAGACGTAGATTTAGGTTAATTTAGAGGAGGTTAATTCAATATAATTTAGATGATTTAAATATGTTTGAAGAAATAACTCATAATTGACGTGAGAGGAGGTAGAGAATCTATATTACCAACTTTAAATAATTTAAGACTAAGGCTCGAGTTGAGTTGAGTATGGCTTGGCTACCTGGGAAGTCACCTATATGCTCTGTCTAGTTTGCAACTATCAAATTGAGTTTCGGAGGCATTGATGTGGATTGGTGGAAAATGATTTGGATTTTGCTTCTTTTGTAGAAGATAATATTATTCTCATAGAAAATCATAAAAAGAATGCTTCCCACAAAGTATTATTTAGAACAAAATATTACTCATCACTCAACATAATTCACTTTTTGTGGGATTCAACATGAAGACGTGGATCACTTATTGTTTCATGTGGAATTATTCAGTTTAAGTGGAAGACATTGTCTAAATCATTGAATGTCACATGGATAAACCATCTTGCACTCGACAAATTACAAGAATTTTAAATTTTCTCTAATCCATAGGGAAATGTTAAACTTCAATGGGATCTTACCTTGCGTATTTTTTGTGGGCTATTTGAAGAATAAATAATAAGAGAGTTTTCAAAGATGACCTGTTTAAGTTGGCTACGATCCTTTCTTTCACGGTGATGGCATGTTTCATCATAGATTCATGGTTTATGAAATCGGTCAAATCCAATCATGGCCGTTTCTGGAATCGGATCAGCCGGTCTTGATCTGATTACCACACGGAGGACTGATCCAGAATTGATTCTCGGTGGAATCGGTTAGAATCGATTGAGAATCGACTGAATCGGATCAGAATCAAAATCTTGATTTTTTTAATATTTTTAAAAGAGAGGATCAGGCCGAATTAACAGGAATCTGAATTTTTTATTAGTCTTATTTTTTTAAAAAAGCTTGATTCTGAATCGGTTTTCTTCTCAAAACATCGGCCGATTTTGACCAATTTGGATTGAATCGGTACCCACCGATTCCATTCCGATTTTTTCATCCACACATAGATTAGTATTTTGCTTAGTTAGGGGTTGTGTAATCTCGTTTTTTCATCATCAAAAAATTTACATGAAGTGTGTTGAAAATATGGTTTTGAAAATTCACTTGGTTTCCATTCATTTTGGAAAGAAAATTTTATTATTTTTGGTTATCATATATTATTATGGAAAACATGTGATATTTCATAGTAGAATAAGCCAAAATATATGGCATGCGTAAAAATATATATATATATATTGAGGTTTTGGGTTCATTGAGTTATATTTTTGGACAACACTCTATCAGAAATTCTGAATTTTCGATGTTAATTATATCGAGATGTTCGAATACTCTTGATTAACCATTGTAACAACTCATAACATGGAAACATACATTTACTAAACACGTGCGGGGCCTATAACTCTATAAAACTCAATGAAATGCGAACTTAGCACATTAAGTTTGATTCATGTCTTATGAGGTTGCATTTTAAGTTTCTAATATTTTAGGGATACATTCTCTCGTGGATTCCTAAACATATTTGACATGTTTGATATGAGTTTTACTCTTTCAATTTAATGTCTTAATATTAGACATATTTTGAATTATATAGTTCATTTATACGCGAGATCTAAAATAGAGGGTCAATTTTCATTATGGAATCATGTTTGGGTTTAAGTTCCAATTCTATTTTTTGTTATTTAAGTCGTGACATATTAGACTTAGTGAAATTAGATTTTTATGATATCGCATTTTTATTAAGATGGATTTAACTCTTTTAATTTTAGGTTTTAAAGGCATATTTTGATTATTAGAGTTCATTTGATCCGAGGCCTTAGTTTCAAGGACATTCAGATTAAGCTTTTATGAGATAATCCATTTTTTATCAAGTCTTGTCATATTAAACTTGGTGAAATCTCATTTTTATGGCACATGATTAAGTCATTATTCATCATCGTTTTATTTTTATCGTATTCTAAGTCTTGATATTAGGTACATTAGACTTAGGATTCATTATGCATTCATTTAAATCTGAGCATTAAGTGCATTAGACTTAGAATTTTTACAGATCCGAAATCATCGAGGCTTAGGACTTAATATGTAAAGTTCTGATCTCAGTTTTTAGCATATGGGTTATGTTTCCATCAATTCTTAATCACCCATCGATTAGGACTCATCATATTTCGGGTTTGGAATTATCCACTTCTATGCATTTAGGGAATCCGAACCTAGAACTTTAATATATGAAATATAAGGTCAATCATATATGACCCCAGCTAAGAACTAGACAGCCACACATTCGGATTTCATAACATAGTTTATACATTAGATTTTGGAACTTAGGGTTTCTCATTTTAGAAATGACGTCTCCAGCTATGTTTCATACTAGAGACATGTTCATAAGTCTATGATTTAAAATCTAATATCTAACCAAATTTGAAATTGACAGAAATATTTTGGATCCATTTAAATTAAGTTTCATTCATTATTTTATGTGTATTCACATTTATGAAATTTTATTTGTTTCTCTGCATGTGTTTGCATTCTATCGTGGTTCATGAGGGTTATTCATTGGCTTCCATCCGTTAACACATGGCACATCGATAACATATTGTCCCTTCATATAACATGGAGTACACCGAAGTAAGCCATAGCTCCCATTGAATGAGAGGATATGACCTCATTAGCTTTTGATAGACGTTAGAGGATCAGTCCAATGCATCAACCTTATGAGCATATCAGCAAAAAAATGACATGATATGCAATATCATGCATGGTGCATGTTACATGGATGTGCATGATGCATGACATGCGTGTGAGAAGGCATGAAGGAGCCCTAATTCTCACTCAATTTGACATGATGTATCCTTCCTGCAGTATCATTCTCACTTAATATAAGGATCGGTTCAGCATGGCAACGTACATGACCTCCTCTCAAGGTGGGGCGGTAGCATTAAGTGTTTATATATGTATATACTATATATGTAAATATATATGTGTGTATATACATATATATATATCAACTTTAAATGTTGGAAGACAAAAAAGATTCTTACAACAATTATACAACAATTTCAGATCACAACATTTTCTATTTTCACAACAAATTACAACTACAAATGATAACAAACAACCAATCAAACAGATAGTCAAACCATAAGATCGAAATATCAAATAATGTCTTCACTATATGTAGAGGCTAAAAAATGCTTATAGAAGAAATGAGAAAATATGTGTAAAAGAATAAAATATATAAAACCTAGTTTTTTATTGGAGGAGGAGGCCGATGTTAACGAAAACGACGAGGGATTCTTCTGGCTAGGAGAATGGCATTGGTAAGGATGCTAGAGGAGGAGGACACACGGCGGCGGCGGCGGCTTTCGGAGAGAACGGCACCGGTGAGCTTCCATGGCATAAGTGTTGGGGGGGACTTGGGTTAAAAGTGATATGTGACGAAGTGTCGAGCTTAGTTCAAATGGAGGGGGGGCGAGGGTTTTGAGTAAACAAAGCCGTCGACCTGGTTTTGTCTGAATGGTGGGACCAACTAGTCTAGGCGGCTAGGTGGTCGACGAGGCGACATGCCTTGGTCGGATGGCCAAGGCATGTGCCTTATGGAGAATGAGCTAGGCACTTGGTTTATAGGGTGTTTGGTTACGTTTTTTTTCCTTTTTTTGATCTAAATTTTAAAAATAAAAGAGATAAGTTGTTTGGTTGCAACTTTTAACTACTGTCTTATTTTTAAAAGTGGAATACTCCATAAACATAATCTTTTCTAAAATAAAAATAAGGCAGATCTTGTTTTGAGATAGACGTGGAGGTAGGACGTGGGAGGCGAGACATGCGTATGTTCTGGTGTGGAGGTTTGCTCTCTCTCCAGCACGAGAGGTGCCATTCCCTCCGGTAGTCTAGGCTGACAGGCAGGAGCTCCTCCAGCATCCAATCGTAGGTGTTGACCATGGCACCGTGGGCGACGCAGCAGCTGCCGTCGGGCCCGGTGCGGATGGCGGTGCCATTTCCCGGTGTCTGGCCCGGCACGGAGGCAGTTGCCGTCGAATTGGCCCCAACTGGTGGTGCGCAGATGGTCGAGGAGGCCGTTGTATGAAGCCTCCCGGTGGAGGAGCCTCCGTGGCATGTTTGCCGGGACATGAAGCTCGCCGGTGTGGAGGAAGCCGAGCAGCACCTTGAAGCAGGTGTTCCACTCGTCGTCAAGTATCGCACCCAGTAGAGTTGCGGACGACGGCGGACGACTGAGGGGGGGGGGTTTCACGGAGCCGTAGGTCATAATCAAACACTACTGTTTAATTTTTAAAAATTGTGATAGTTTTACCAAACATAAAGTAATTAGACTGTTTTGGTTTTAAAAATAAAACTGAGAAGTCAAATGTCGACACCTGGAATTTCAAAAAAAAGAAGAAAAGGAAAAGGAGGAGAAAACGATGAAGACCAACGGACAAAGAAGGGAAGGGGGAGGCGAACACAAACGGAAGCTCGGCAGATCGCTTTACCGCAGCCGACTTGCGGTTGGGTGCGCAGGAGGGGGTGATCCCCTTGCGGGATCCCGGAATAGGGGCCAGCCCCTTCGCCGGACACTGCGACAACCCCCGCACCGACCGGGGCTCATCCAGTTCCTCGCGGACCTCCGAGGGAGCCACATGCCCGGGGACGGCTATAAAAGGAGGGGCGGAGGTCGTCGCGAGGGAGAGAGGGCTAAGAGAAGGTGGAGAAGAGAAAGGGCTGAGAGAGAGAGAGATCGAGACCAGGAGCGAGGAGAAGGGCTTACGGAGTTGTCCCCTTCCCTCCGCCGGAGCCGTTCGACCACCGTCGGAAGCCCCCAAATCCTTCCGCAGGTCTGGTCCTCTCGTCGAGCCGCCGGCAAAGGCTCCCCTCCATTCGTCGAAGCCGGTTTTCTCCCTCCGGGAGCGTTGCTAACCCCCCGCCGTCGCCGCCTTGCCTCTCTCTGTATCCCTCGAGCGGCCGCCGCGAGGCCCAGGAGGTCTCAGTCGAGGGGGGCAAGGGGCTAGGTCCGCCGTCGGGAACGCCTGGAAGCGAGGCCGACGGTGTCGAGAGGTCACGGCCAGGGCCAGGGCCCCGCCGCCGCCGGTCTGCCGCCGTCGCCGCCGGCTCCTCTCGCCGCCGTCGCAGCGGCCGTCCGCCGCGAGGAAGAAGCCGTCGGGGGAAATAATATCCCCCGACTTTAGGCCACGCTGGAAAAGCCACCGCGGTGGCCCCGCGCGCGTGAGGAGGCGGTCGTGCGTGAAAGCCGCGGGAAGGGGGGTTGACCCGCGGGTCAACAATGATGTGGGGCCCACCAGGAAAGTGGGGTTAAAAAAAAAAAAAAGAAGGCGAGGAGGATTGCCGGGCAGGCCAGCGGTCGCGAGGGGAATGGGCCAGGCCCGTTAAGTTGAAGTCGCAGGACTGCGGGAGCTAAAAAAAAAAGAGAGGAACAGAAATTTTAAAAGGAAACAATCAAGTGAAAATGTAAATAAAAATGCACTAACTAATTAAACAAACCGAGGCGAGCATCCGGCCGGCTAAAAACCCGCCTCATGGTCTCGGCATAACTTAAAAGAATGAAAATAAATGGGAAAGCAATAGGCCGGCTTTTAAGCACGCCTCTTGACCCGTAATTTAAAAAAAAAATAAAAAATAAAATAAATAATTAATGAAAATTAAATAACAATCTACTTAATTAATCAACAAACCGAGACGAGCATCCGGCCGGCTAAAAACCCGCCTCATGGTCTTGGTTTAACATGAAAGAATGAGAATAATTAGGGAAAGCAATGGGCCGGCTTTAAACACGCCCCTTGACCCTTTAAGGTAGACATACAAAGGTCTATTTAAAAAGACCCCAATGTCTTACCATCTAGCTATATATGAGGCCGTGCATGATTAACATGCCATTAAGCCGATTATATGTTAAAAAGAGAGAGGATTGGAGGAAATACCCATAAGTCTACAAGGACCGGGTATATTCCCCATAAATTGACAAGTTCATCACATCCAATGAAGATTGAGTGAGGATGGTCTCAAAACCATCAAGTTGTAATGACATGGGACCAAGCAATGAGATGGCATGTCCGGTGTACAAATGACCTTGAGTGGAGGACCAATAACCCCATGAAATTGAGAGGATTGCAAACAAAAAATGATAATGAAATAAAGTTAAACAAAATCTGAAAACTTAAAAAAATCAGGGACCGGAGCCTACATTTAAGGGTCCAGAATCTGTCGGTTGAAGAAGTCTAACAAAGACCCCAAATCAAAAATCTGGAACTTATGTAAATCTGAGATTTGAAGACTAAAAACTGTAAATGTGCGCAAAAAATACCCAGAATCTGTAAAGTCTAAGATCTGTCATATCAACATATAAAAAAATCAGAAACATACAAAATCAGAAATATAAAAAATCTGGAATCAAAATCTGGAGAACCCTAAATCTGAAAACCAACTTATTTTGTAAAAATCTGCAAGAAATCAGAAATCTGAAACTTGAAGCTTAATCTGGAGAATCCGAAACATGTAAGGTCTGCAAAAAAAAAAAAAAAAAAATCCGAAAGTCTAAGATTTAAGAACTGAAATTTAAAACATAATCTGAAGTTGAAATGTGCAGAATCTGGCAAATATGGACTCTGAATTTCTGAAATCTGAAGGTTTAAAACCCGGACTCCAAAATTGAAATCTGAACTTCACATCTGGAGATCAAGATTTGAAAAGGTTCTAAGAGGATCGACAAATTAAGATAACAAATAAAAATGAGAAATTTCTGAAATCAGAACTCAAAACTAAAATTGAAGACGGTAAAATCCCAATCTGTATAGTCCTTAACCCGTTCCAAACACAGATTCATTAATTCAAACAAATACCACTCAACTCCAACGAATTCAAATCAGACAAACCATAATCCGTCAAATAAATTTAAACCAGGCAATTCAATGAACTTTAATCAACCCAAACCAGATCATTAACCAACCATAATGGGATCTGTAAACAGAATCTGAAAAAAGAATTAATTCTCAAGCAAATTTTTAAAACAAAGTCATAACTCCTTAATGGGCCGGAACTCCCAAACTCAGGTCTTAATCAAGACTCAAACCAAAGAAATCTGTGATCGGAATTCAAATGAATTAAAACACTCTTAAAATAAATTTCAAGTTCAATCAAATCAGTAAATAAGTTTAAGCCAATGAAACAAAACCAAATTATGTTAAAAAAAGAAACAGACAACCATAACTCAAACAATTCAGTTTCGTGAATCAAATCCAAGATTAACTTTAATTAAATAATTCCAAGGCAAGATAAACTTAAACTAATAATTCAGATAATCTGGAAGTCTTTTCCCAAACCAACCGGATTCTGTAAGCTAAGCCTAAACTCCATTCAAATCAGTTAAATTAAATCAACTCAAATCAAAAATCTTTAAATTAAGCCCAAATCAGTCTTAATCAGACAATCCAAATTAAGTTGAATCAATCAAATGAACTATTAATCTGAACCCTATGAAATCTGCATATTAATCAATTCCTAAATGAGTTGACTTTAACTAAACAAGATTAACCTAAAACAAACTGAATTTAAATTAATAAATAATCCATCAACAAATTCAATTCAAGACAATTAAATCCCACATCAGTTCATATAAATATGAAAGTTGCGTGAGAGAGAATCCAGAAACTGCCAAATTCAATCAAACAAACTAAATTCAACCCAATTTAATCAAACCAATCCACTTCAAATCAATTCCCCAAACTAAATTCAAACCAATTTAAACCAAATTCAAAAACAAATTAAGTGCTTGCAGTCCATCAAGTTCATGGGGTTGTTTTCTCCTATGTGTTTGTATGAATGTTTATTTTTTTGTGGATGCATCGTTCTTCTACTTCAACGAATTGCTATGACGGATAATCGAGGGTATTCGAGTATTCTCGATGTAATTAACGTCGGATCTTCGCACCATCCGACGGGGAGAGGTCAAAATAAATTTCAAAGAACCTAACAACCTCAATCTATAATTTATACATACAATCGACCCTAGCTAGTACTCCTATGGGATATCATCTATTTTCCTAAAAAGTCAATGCTAAGGTCAAATTCAAAAGGAAAATGAATTTCAAAAACATAAATTCTTAAATTTGAGGTTACATCAATTGGCACGCCCGGTGGGACCTCTCCTTCCCTTCATCTCTCCGTTATAGCAATATAAGAAAATATGCATTCTTAAATCAAATCTAAACTCTCTACATCTAACTAGCTTGCCTTGTCTATTTCAAGTAAGAAAACTGAGAAGATGTCTTCGAAGGGAGTATTCTGGACTGAGCACTACGTGCACACACGTATCAATGGGGAGCTGGCATTCCCCCCGTGCTCGGTCATGTTCGGAACATATCCGGAGGTGTACCTACCCCCGCACCATCTAGGCGTGGAGCTGGTCACACCCATTGCGGATCCAACCGACATCAACCCTATTAGCCAGATTATTCTGGCAGCTCGAATGATGGGGTCGAATGAAGCAGAGCAAGTCAAAGAAGAAGAATCGGTGCAAGTTTAAGCACCACTTGTTGTCAACCAAATCTCGGTGCCGAGGAGACTCCCGCACCACTCAAACCACAAAGGTTCCGTGTTGGGAGGACCCCCACTTCGCGATCCTCGCGTCGCTCATTTTTAATGGGCTCCATGAGGATTTACTGGAACGGACGTCCTGCCGTCCCGGTTTACACTCAAGCCGAGCTGAGGCAAAAGAGGCCAAAGCTCACAATATTACCACTGGCCAACCGGTTCGCCACTGCGGCCCGGTTAGAAGGAAACAACAAGGTCGCTTCCCGGCCTTGTGTCAATACCGCCGCATCTACCCGGGGAGAAGAAATCTTCCGCCCGCCAACTCATTGTTGACCAATCAATGGTCCGAGAAGAGGGGCAGCCCTCTTGTCCGAAAACCGAGGGAATTAGCCGGTCACCGGCTAACTACACTGCTCGGGTGAGGGACCAGCCAACAACCCCTCGTTTTGGTTGGGCTAACCGAAGAATGGTTCCGCCCCCATACACTACCTTCAAGGTGAGGGGTCAACCCTCAACTCAACATTTCCGGAAGGACGACCGATCAACGGTTCCGTCCCCCGAAAGGATTCAACGGGCTAGGAATCAATCCTACGCTCGCCAAAAGCAAGAAGACACCGAGTTACCGGTCCAGTTCGGTGACGTACCCTGGTTTTGGAATCAATCCAATGACCATGATAAGGTTCGGGGGCAGAAGCAATCTGCGGCCCAATATATGCCAAAGGTTGATCGGCGCACCAGTCAACCCTCACATGCTACTCATCCGACTGGGGGCAAACCTCCAGGATGTTCCAACATGACTCGGACAAAGGATCAACCAGATGTCCGCCACACAAACAGGGGGCAGGGGAATAAATCCTCTACCCAAAAAGTCAAGCCAATATGGGTGCCTAAGGCGAAAGTTTCCACCTCGGAGCCTTTGCCTAAAATCATCCATCCCCACCATGCAGCCGGATGCTCTTCCAGCTCCCGGCCCGTTAAAACCTCACAACCAAAGGCCGTTCCACCTCAGCCAGCGGTTCAGTTTGCGCCACCATTCAGACGCTGTTATGCGTCATATTACCTTGATGGTCAATTCACGGTCCCCCGGACCCTACCGGAAAAGGAGTCGGTCTCTACCCGACTCACGCCTCCAAGTAAAGCCCCAAAAAGACATGTGATACAGGGGGCAGGGGGCAGAATGAGAATCTTCTCTTGCTTTGCCACTTCAAGCACAAGCCGGCGTGAAGATGATGCCGAGGCCCCGCAGACCACGACTCGACCCGGCGCGACTAACACTCGCGGTCATAGTGCTCTCCAGGCCGCAGCCGCCAATCCTCCACGACAACCCTCAACGGTTGATCTCCCGCAGCAAGGAGTGGAAGAGGAGGCACCTCATGATGATCGAGAAGTCGAAGTTGCACCCCCGAATCTCGACTTAGCCGAGATATTGAGGGAAAATCAAGAATTAAAAAGGTTTCTCAAGGAATTTACACTACTACAGTCCCAGTTGGCACAAAATTCAGGGGTGGCTGAAGTCCCCGAAGAGCCACGTGTTGTGCGTAGGGAACAACCTCCTGCACCACCTCCTCGACCGGGGGTATATCCACCTCCCCCTCAACAATTGCCATAGTGGATGGCACCGGAGGACGAGATCCACGTCACATCTCAGGCTTACCAACCGCCTCAAGACTATGCGGCGGTATCTCAAAAAATGATGATCGAACGCCTGATTGAAGCAAAACTAGCTGAACACGACGATGGACTAGTCACGGTGGATTTATACCGGGTGCCATACCCTGTTCACCATCAATTCAAGAAGCTGCCGGCAGAAATCACCAAGATTCCCAAGTGTCCAAGGTTCGACGGGCGTGGATCCCCGAAGGAACATTTGGCACTTTATGTCACGCACATGGGTGAACTGGCGCTTGAAGAGTCATACCTCCTCAGGTACTTTGCCACTACTCTAACTGGAGCCGCCTTTGAGTGGTACTCCAAGTTGAAGCCGAACTCGGTAGCAAACTGGGAGGATATGCAAAGAAAATTCATAGAAAGGTTCAAGTTGACTGAAAGGCCATTCACGCTGGTCGAGTTGACTTCCCTGCGTCAACGTAGGGACGAATCAGCAGTGGATTACATCAAGCGGTGGAGGAACCTGTGCATGAAATGTTCCAATCCACCAGCAAATGAAGAGGCCGTCGGTCTATGCAAAAGGGGCCTACGACCGGAAATGTTAGAAAGGCTCTTGATAGCCAACATCCGGACATTCGACGAGTTAAATCGGATGGTCTCCGAACTCGAGCTCTTCTATGCTGATAACCCGGTGGCTCTCACCACAAAGCAGAAGATATCAAAGGATAAACAGCCTATGGCCAAAGATGTCTATACAGTAGACTTCTCTCCGGCCAAGAACAATGGCAATGGGGGCAAGAAGGAGGTGCAAGGTTCAACCTCAGCACCCAAAAATTCTAATCAACCCGGTCATGTGACCACACTGGCTGATCGGTTGAAGAAGCCATACTCCTACCCCAGGGAGCACACCAAAAGGCTGTTCAATATGTGCTTAAAGGAAGGTTTGATCACCCTCCCACAACCTAAACGGCCCGGTGATGCTAGTAAAGCCGACGAGCCTAACTTCTGCGCATATCATCGGATGTTGGGTCATGCTCTTGAAGACTGCTACCTATTCAAGGATCAGGCGGAGGCCCTAATTCGGGATGGAACCATCGACATGGGCAAACATTTGATCAACCCGCCGCGGTCACATGTCAAACCCAAGCAGCCCCTAAACTTCACAGTGAATGTCATACATCAGGGGCGTTCATTTAACAGACGGGTGCAAGCTCCACCTCAGCAACATGACGTGCATGATCACCGGCACCCTGAAATATACAACATGGCTGCCAGGACCACTGCCATATTGGAGAGGTTTCGTCAGCGGTGTGCCCGCCTAGAACGGGACCTACAACTCACCATAGTCAACTTGCCGGGACTAATGACAGGTGAAGTGGTGGAGGAAGAACTGTACCCAGCTGACAATGACGAGTCGATGGACTTCTCGAGCGACGGGTCACATACGAGGAACCCGGAAGATACGGTGAACCGGCACGGTTCAGGGGGATACTGGGAGTCATTAAATGCACCCCCAACACGAGACAATAGGGAACGTGAGGTGTCCGATGCAGACTCCTATATGGTCCCTAATGTACAGCCAAGAAGGGAGGAACCGAGGGATCTGCCTACATTTCCCGGCTATGAGCGATATTCATTCCCTCAGGGGATGACGTACCCGTTATTCCAATATTGCGCCAGGGCGGGTCTAATTGCCCCATACTCCCAAGACAGGCCACACAACTTCCAATTTCCACGAGAAGGGTGTATGTACCACCTCACCATGGGACACCCCTTGGAAAGTTGTAGAGCTGCCAGGGCACAAATTGAACATCTAATAAGGGGCGAGGTACTCAACCTAGGGCGTCATCTGATCCAGCCGCCACGGCCGCATACTGTCCGAGGGCCATACCTCTCGGCGTATGTCACGCATGCCACCCCCGAAACAAGCACGCAACGGAGATCACATGCAGGGGGCAAGTCACAAAAGCCGATACAGCCTAAAGTTTATTCGGCTTATCAAACACTCTCCCCGGAAGTGATACAAAGAAACATTGAAGCTGCCAACAAATTTTATGAAGAAAAAGCTAAAGAGATTGTCCCTGAGGAACCCGACCAGCCATGGCAGAAAATACCCACCCGGGAGGAGAAAGCTCAAGCCAAGGCAGAAGCAGCCCGCAAGAAGGCGGAACTACAAGCTGAGCAACTACAAGCTGAGCAGACTGCACAAGCCGAGGAGGCCGCACAACCAGCACCATACAGAGGACCAGGAGGTCTCACCAACCAAAGAAAGCATGCGAAAAACAGAAGGAAAGCAGATAAAAGAAGGGCGCAACGCCAGGAAGAAAAACTACGAAAAATGGAGGCACGCCTTCAAAATCCCACACCTCTCCAAAAGCTTCAGAAACTCATTGATCAGCTCGAGGAATACGAGCCAAAACAGCCTTCGGGCCCGGCTCCCCTCGACGCGTATATTCCCTGGGGTGAGTGGGCCAAGTATGCTTCCTTCAAGCAATGGCTCATGGAAATCAGGAGAAAGATAGCTGCAGGGGAAGAAATCCCATTTGACAGCGTATCAGAATTCTGGGGAGAAGGTGAAGAAGAGCCGGATGCTCATGACCTTGCATCCCGCTTCCATAGGTTGTCATGCAATCTAGCAAGCATCCCACCACCCGCTGATTTCTACAATCGGGGGAATGGCAACCGGGGGCAATCCTCTCGTCCCGCAGTCACCTACCAAAGGCGAAATAACAGAAACACCCGCGGAGGTCGTGGAGGCAGGGGGCAACACCCCAACAACAACGAGTAATCTATTTCGGGATGAGCAACCAAGGCCCGTACCACCTCCATTGGTAAGGCAGCCGCCCGCCGGGTCATTCAATTCCAACCCTTCTCAGATGACGAGGAGGATGATGACACAGTAAATGCCACTTCCGAGGCGCCAGCAAGGCCCGAGGAGGTGCAAAAGGAGTCCGTGGTGGACAAAGCCAGTCAACCAAGCACGTCTCAGCAATCACCCCAACAAAATGAAGCCGAGGGATTGGTTCCGAGCGACACGGTGGCAGAGAACATATTGGAACAATTATTTCCATCTCAACCGGGTTCTCTGCCTCCTTTGGCCGAGGTGAAGGAAAAGGTGGACCAAAAGGTTCTTCTCCAACTAAAGAGACTCCCTGTGCGCCTAAGCCTATGGGAAGTCATCTTTAAGCAAAGAACTCCGAGAAGCTCTTACGGCGGTCTTTGCGAAGCACCAGAAGCCTATGAAGCCCATTTGGCCGAGTTGGGCCAATATGAAGCATATGCAGCATCGGTCTCATTCACCGAGGAGGATATGATGTATCCGTCGGCATTCCACAACCGGCCGCTATATATGAAAGGGCTGGTGAATGGACATGAATTGAACCGGATCATGGTCGACGCAGGTTCGGCCGTCAACATACTTCCACTCAAGACCTTTAGGGCTTTATACCTTATGCCTTACCTTCAGAAGGTCTCGGGAGTTACTATATCCGGATTCAACCAAGATTCAGAAGAAGCTATGGGAAAAGTCGAGGTGGACTTGGTGCTGGGTGACTTCAGCACCAAAGCAACATTCTATGTCATAGATGCTGATACCACCTACAGGGCTCTCCTAGGCCGCCCCTGGTTACATGCAAATTGGGTCGTGCCGTCAACACTCCATCAATGCCTCAAATACAACAAAGAAGGTGTGCAATACAGAGTAAATGCGGACCAAGCCCCTTTCGAGGTGGCCGAGTGTCATCTGTCAGATGCACAACTATATCTCCGGGCGAGAATCCTTCAAGGCCAAAACCGATAAGGGAAAACAAAAGATGGTCGATGAACGACTTGATGCCGATATCACCATTGATGAGGTCAAATCAAAGATGCGCAGGCTGAAGGTAAGTTCCGAAAGGAAGGAGTGGCGACCCATCAAGTTCAATGCCAACTCCATCACCAAAGCTTTCGAAAACAGCATATGCATGCCACCAGATCTAATGTGGCCAGCTGGAGAACGTGTGCTTCAAACGGTGCAAAGGATGGAAACCTTCACGGTCCCCTACCTTGATGGATCAAAGTTTACATTTCATCGGGAGGAATATCCACGCAAGCGAGCTCGGGATGATGACTTCGGTGGCCCGAAGACCTCGACACTTACATGGTGCTGTGGAGCCAATAGAAGCCATGTCTCAAAAGAAGCGACGAATGTGCGGGAACAAGGAGTTCCCGATAAGCGAAAGTCGCCAGGAGAGACAAAATGTTCAAACAAATGTGGGACTTCGAAAAATGGATGAAAGTAAAGAGTAAGAAATATTGCTTGGGCTACGACTCTGACTATGAGCCAATGGTGCACTATGCAGTCAATATGGCCAGTGTTCACCAAGTCGGAGACGTTGCCCCTGTATTTGATGAATCCTCTGAGGAGGAGACAGAGCAGGAAGCTCAACCAGAAGACTCCCAACAGACTCAGGGCGATAATGGCCTCATCCAGACAGAAGTCCTTGAAATAGAAAACAAAGAAGAAAATGATGAGGAGTTGGTTGATTTGCAACCAGCCCCTGAAGAGATTGAGGATGGTGGTCAAGCTACAGTCGACGACCTCCTCGAAATTAATTTGGGGACTTCAGAGGATCCAAGGCCTATCTTCATCAGTGCCCTCCTCAGTGAAGAAGGAAAAGTCCAATACCGGCTTCTACTAGAAGAGTTCAGGGATTGCTTCGCCTGGACTTACAACGAAATGCCTGGGCTTTCACCAGAAGTGGCAGTCCATAAACTGGCCATACTCCCCTCAGTAAAGCCAGTCAAACAGGGACAAAGACGCATGCGGGCTGATTTAGAGCTCAAAGTCAATACCGAAATCGACAAACTTATAGAAGTCGACTTCATCGAGCCTTGCATGTACCCTGTTTGGCTCGCCAACATTGTGCCAGTGAAGAAAAAAAATGGACAGATACGGGTCTGCATTGATTACCGCGACCTGAATAGGGCTTGCCCGAAGGATGACTTCCCTCTGCCGATTCCAGAAAATATGGTGGACGTGACCATGGGGTATGAAGCCTTGTCATTCATGGATGGTTCGTCGGGCTACAATCAAATCTTGATGTCCACGGAGGATAAAAATTTTACGGCATTTCGTACTCCTAAAGGGGTGTTCAACTACAAAAGGATGCCGTTTGGACTCAAAAATGCAGGAGCAACCTACCAGAGGGCCATGACCAGCATCTTTGATGAAATGTTGCATGATTTGGTCGAATGCTATGTCGATGACTTAGTCGTCAAGACAAGAAGGCGAGAGGATCACTTGGGCGATCTGAGAAAAGTCTTTGAGCGGCTCCGGCAATACAAATTAAAAATGAATCCCATGAAGTGCGCCTTCGGCGTATCTAGCGGGAAATTTCTTGGCTTCATAGTCAGATATCGGGGCATTGAAATTGATCCCGATAAAATCAAAGCAATTAGGGGACTGCCGCCTCCGCGCAACATACGGGAGCTGAGATCCCTCCAAGGCAAGGTCGCGTACATCCGGCGTTTTATCGCAAACTTGTCCGGCCGGTGTCAACCGTTTTCCAAACTAGCCAAAAAGGGAGCCCCATTTAAATGGGATGATAGCTGTCAAGCCGCCTTAGATGGGCTTAAACAATATCTCTGAATCCACCTGCTTTAGGGGCACCTATCAAAGTTAGACCCCTTATTCTATACATCACTGCGCTGGAGACATCCCTGGGTGCTATGTTTGCACAACTAAATGATGAAGGCAACGGGCAACCGCTCTACTATCTGAGTAGAAGATTGGTAGGCCCTGAACATAATTACTCCCCGATGGAAAAGATGTGCCTAGCCTTGGTGTTTGCTGCCAAAAAGCTGAGACACTATCTCCTGGCACATGAGGTCAACTTGATATCCAAGTTTGACCCCATAAAGTACATGTTGAAGCAACCAGTCCCTTCCGGACGCCTCGGGAAATGGGCATTGATGCTGATGGAATTCGACATTAAATATGTCCCGCAGAAAGCAATCAAAGGACAGGGGATGGCAGACTTCCTTGCCGCCCATCCTATACCCGAGGATTCCCCCCTTAACCTCCAGTTACATGACGAAGAGACCTTGAGGGAGGAAGAAAAGCAAGAGGCCCACCAGGTGGACATCAAATACTGGCAGTTGTACTTCGATGGTGCAGCCAGCACAGAAAGGAGACCTGATGGAAAATTGAAACCAAGGGCCAGTGCAAACATAGTATTCCTAAGCCCACAGGGTGGAGTTCTACATCACTCGTGCACTCTGCCAGCAGCCCTTACCAACAATGAAGCCGAATATGAAGCTCTTGTCATCGGCTTGGAAATTGCCCTCGACATGGGAATCCGATGCCTCAAGGTGTTCGGGGATTCAATGCTAGTCGTGCAACAAATGCTCGGGGTATTTGAAGTCCGAAAAGAAGAATTGATGGTCTATCATGCAATAGCTACCCGATTGGCGGAAAAGTTCTACACCTTCAGCATACAACATGTCAGAAGAGGGTTAAACTCGCAAGCCGATGCCTTGGCCAAATTGGCTTCTGTGATCAAACTACCACCGGTAGGAAGGTTGGAAATTGTTGTCAAGCACAGAAGGTTGTTTCCAACATCCGTCATCGACAATGACAACCCAACTACATGGGAAGCTAACATCATAGAAGAGGGTGAAGATGATCACCCTGAACGAAATGATTGGCGACAGCCGATTATCGACCTCAAGAATGGGATCTTACCTGAAGACCGGGCCAAACGTGTGCAATTAACACGTAGGGCGGCCTCCTACCAACTCATTAGTGGGGAGTTATACCGGCTGGTACCCGAAAAGGAAGATCGATCCTTGCTGTGTGTCTATCCATGAAGGAGGCATTTCAGGTAATGAAGGAAGTTCATAGCGGGTTATGCGGAGCACATCAATCCGGGCCCAAAATGAAGATAGCAATCAAGCTTAAGGGATACTACTGGCCAAGCATGTTCTCCGACTGTGAGAAATTTGCAAAGACATGCCATGAATGCCAGGCATTTGCACCTATCCCTAGGCGTCCACCAACACAACTACATCCTACCACCCCAACATGGCCTTTCGCCGAATGGGGAATGGATATTGTGGGACCTTTTAAGCCATCCTCCAAAGGTTGTAAGTTCATACTTGCAGCTACCGATTACTTTTCCAGATGGGCAGAAGCTATAGCCGCCAGGGAGGTAACAGGTGAGGTGGTTGCTCGGTTTGTCCAACAAAATCTCATATACAGATATGGAGTGCCGAGCCGTATCATGTCAGACAATGGTACACCATTCAGAAACCAAACCATATACAAGTTGGCCTCCAAATTTCATATTGATTGGCGGACATCTACTGTGTACAATCCACAAGCAAATGGCCTAGCTGAGGCATTTAATAAAACCCTTTGTAAGCTTCTAGTCAAAGTGGTCGGAAGCAAGAAGCGGAGTTGGGACGAGAAGATGCAGGAAGCACTTTGGGCCTACCGCACCATATATAAAACACCCACAGGTTGCTCACCGTTTTCATTGGTATATGGAAGTGAGGCGGTCATACCGTGGAGGTGGAATTAGCTTCTTACCGGGTAGCAATCCACCACGGTCCGCCTTCGATGAACCCGATGAAATGCAAAGGCGGTTCACGGAGTTAGAAAAATTGGAGGGAAAGGCTGAAAGCTTGTGAACACCTCAATGTATATCAAGCCAGAATGTCTCGAGCCTACGATAAATTGGTGAAGGAGAGATCATTCCAGAAAGGAGACATTGTCAGGGTCAAGTTAAAGGATACTATGGCAGGTCGCCACAAAAACAAGTTTCTCCCTAATTGGCTCGGCCCATTCATCATCGACAAGGTGTTCGAGGGAGGTGCCTACACTGTACTTGATTGCAAAGGGAATATTCTATTCCCTCCACTCAACGGCAAACACATCAAAAGGTATTATGCTCCAGAGCATGAGTTCCATAGGAATCAACTGGAGAATGAAGAATGATGTTGAAAAAAAAAAGAGAGAAAAAAAGAGAGGGCAAAAAAAAAAAAAGATGCCCGGCAGACTTGGTTGATCTCATTGATCGGTTAAGGGCAAAAGTGTCAAGAAAAACCCGGTTAAGGTGAAAACCCGAACAGGGCACCTTAAGCAAAAATGGGTTACCCCACTGTGTGAAAACCCTACAAAAGGGCATACAGGAAAAAAAATCAATGGGGACTGGTCTGGATGAAAACCTCGAAAGAGGCAGTTAGACTAGTTTAAAAAAAAACAAAACAAAAAAAACAAATGAAGCAGGGCTGACTCCCTTAACCCAATGGGTTGGATGGGTGAGTTTTCCCCTAATTTTATTAGGGAGGAGGTCCGAGCTACCGATGACGAAACGGCTCCCATAAAGCGCATCTACCTTGTAGTAGAAATATGCTGGGGAGACCATACCTGAGGCAACGAGGAAGATCACCTCCCGCCTATAAGATTTTTGGGAAGTCTCGCACACCATCCCAAAGGGAGAAAGGATCCCCCCTTGTCCAACAAAAATAGGCTTTACGTCTTGACGGCCATTTCGGCCTGTAGAAGCTTCATCACCATACCACCATGACTCTCCTAGTCTAGGTGGTTATTGAAATCAAATCCTATACCGTTATGACCCTTTCGGTCTATATGGATCTGATTCCACGTCAGTGTTGCTTTTGGCCCATGTACCCCAAGTCCCACTGACAATCTTCATACCTTGAGCGTTCATGCCCAAGTTTATCCCAAATTCATATCTTCGGCTGAGTATGATCATCTCGTACTCTCTCGGCATCAAGCCACCAGCTCTTTGGCACTAAGCCTTCTCCATATTCAAATCATCTTCGGCATCAAGCCACGATCCTCCTTTCGGCATTAAAAGCCATCATATCCCATATGGCATCAAGCCATCCCATTCGTTTTGGCATCAAGCCAACGCGTATCTTTTGGCATTAAGTCATCCCATCGCTTTTGGGCATCAAGCCAATCCATTCTCTTTGGCATCAAGCCATCATACCATCTCGGCATCAAGCCATTCCATACCACATTTTCTGGCATCAAGTCACCATAACCAACTGGCATTAAGCCATCATTCTCTTTTTGGGCACCAAGTCACCACATCCTGTTAGGCATTAAGCTATAGCAAACCATTTCCTCTTGGCATCAAGCCACAATCCCTTTTCGGCATCAAGCCACAAACTCATGCTCAATAGGTCGGGTGTGACTTCTTCACGCTCATGTATCCTACGGGTTAAGCTTGGCATCAAGCCACCATGTTTAAACCTAACAGGCCGAGTATGACTTTTTCATGCTCATATGTCCTGCGGGTCCTATCCGGCATCAAGCCGCAGACTCATACCCAAGAGGCCGAGTGTGATTTCTTCACACTCACATGTCCCACGGGTCTTTCGGCATCAAGCCATCCCAAATTTTATACTCTATGAACCAAGTGTGATCCTTTCATACTTGCAAACCCACGGGTGTCATAGGCACGAAGCCACTAAATCATATGACCCGGGGAAGCCTTAATTCCTCTCCATCCAAAATACTCTGGCCTAGGGGAAGTCTTAATTCCTCACCGCCCGAAAACAACTTTTTGGCTCGAAGGAAGAAGAGAATGGGCCAAAAATGGAGAGGCCCGACGATCTTAGCCGATCTCACCTTATTGATCGGTTGAGGGTAAAGATGTCAAAGGAAACCCCGCCAGAGTAAAAACACCTGAAAAGGGCACCCTAGGCAAAACCGGATAACCCCGCTACATGAAAACCGCTCTTGAGGCATGTAGGCAAAAGAATCAAGGAGGTTGGTTCGGGTGAAAACCCGAAAAGGGGCAGTCGGGTCGGTAAAAAGAAGACAAAACAACAACAACAACGCTTGAAAGCAACAGCACGACGAGCCAAGGCAAGAACACCATGTACAGAAGCAAACATGGCATAAGTTTCCCTTTCTGATTCATTACATCAAAGAGTCAACAAAGAGGGCCCAAGCCCTTCTCAGCCCCGAAGATGCGCAACCAACAAAAGACAAGATACAAAGAGCGGTTTATCTTGGCAACAAGACAAAAGCAACGCAGTGCAGAAAAAATAACAGGACACGCAATTCTGGTCGATGAAATTGAGGACAAGAGCAGAAACATCCCAGAAGAGAAACAGGCACTATGGGAAAGAACAAATGCTTATCATTTCATACAAGAGGGTACAATATACAAATGTACAGTCTTAACAAAATGAATGATATTTTATTGCTCAGTCATTTTATACAAAGAGTACAACGTGCTCGAACAACCCTCGAAGCCCAGGTTTGGCTTGAAGCAGTTTGTCAAGTACAAACATATATAAATCCCTGCAGTATTCTCTTCCGTGGTTGAAGGTCTCCTACTCGCGAAAGCCCTCGGCATCAACACCACACCAAGAAGCATGACCACGAGAGAATCATCTTCTTGAACGTAATGCAGTTGCCTGTTTACAGCAAGACAATGCAAACAGAGAGCAATGAGTAACAACATGCCACAAAAGAAAATAGTTCAACTATATTCACAGCAAGCAATTCAAAGAATTTCAGTCAATAAGCAACAAGCAGTGACAGAAAGAAATGATACACATACATTTACAGGAGCAATACTACAATTTCCAGTCAAGCAAACAGATGACAGAAGCAAAGCAAACATGGCTCTATGTGCACAAGTAATGTCAAAGTTTTGCAGTCACGACTAAGTTTGGCACGCAACCCCGAATATTTCAGTCATGAAACAACAGGCAAATGGCGGGCGACAAAATAAAGGTGTTACTAAATGACTTGCACGGGCACTTCCTTGACGACCTTTGTCTCTAAGGAATCACCCGTGGGGGGCACTTGTCGACACCTGGAATTTCAAAAAAAGAAGAAAAGGAAAAGGAGGAGAAAACGATGAAGACCAACGGACAAAGAAGGGAAGGGGAGGCGAACACAAACGGAAGCTCGGCAGATCGCTTACCGCAGCCGACTTGCGGTTGGGTGCGCAGAGGGGGTGATCCCCTTGCGGGATCCCCGAATAGGGGCCAGCCCCTTCGCTGACACCTGCGACAACCCCCTGCACCGACCGGGGGCTCATCCAGGTCCTCACGGACCTCCGAGGGAGCCACATGCCCGGGGACGGCTATAAAAGGAGGGGCGGAGGTCGTCGCGAGGGAGAGAGGGCTAAGAGAAGGTGGAGAAGAGAAAGGGCTGAGAGAGAGAGAGATCGAGACCAGGAGCTAGGAGAAGGGCTTACCGGAGTTGTCCCCTTCCCTCCGCCGGAGCCGTTCGACCACCGTCGGAAGCCCCCAAATCCTTCCGCAGGTCTGGTCCTCTCGTCGAGCCGCCGGCAAAGGCTCCCCTCCATTCGTCGAAGCCGGTTTTCTCCTTCCGGGAGCGTTGCTAAGCCGCCGCCGTCGCCGCCTTGCCTCTCTCTGTATCCCTCGAGCGGCCGCCGCGAGGCCCAGGAGGTCTCAGTCGAGGGGGGCAAGGGGCTAGGTCCGCCGTCGGGAACGCCTGGAAGCGAGGCCGACGGTGTCGAGAGGTCACGGCCGTGGCCGTGGCCCCGCCGCCGCCGGTCCGCCGCCGTCGCCGGGCTCCTCTCGCCGCCGTCGCAGCCGGCCGTCCGCCGCGAGGAAGAAGCCGTCGGGGGAAATAATATCCCCCCGACTTTAGGCCACGCCGGGAAAAGCCACCGCGGTGGCCCCGCGCGCGCGAGGAGGCGGTCGTGCGTGAAAGCCGCGGGAAGGGGGTTGACCCGCGGGTCAACAATGATGTGGGGCCCACCAGGAAAGTGGGGTTAAAAAAAAAAAGAAGGCGAGGAGGACCGCCGGGCGTGCCGCCGGTCGCGAGGGGAATGGGCCGGGCCCGTTAAGTTGAAGTCGCAGATCGCGGGAGCTAAAAAAAAGAGAGGAACAGAAATTTTAAAAGGAAACAATCAAGTGAAAATGTAAATAAAAATGCACTAACTAATTAAACAAACCGAGGCGAGCATCCGGCCGGCTAAAAACCCGCCTCATGGTCTCGGCATAACTTAAAAGAATGAAAATAAATGGGAAAGCAATAGGCCGGCTTTTAAGCACGCCTCTTGACCCGTAATTTAAAAAAAATAAAAAATAAAATAAATAATTAATGAAAATTAAATAACAATCTACTTAATTAATCAACAAACCGAGACGAGCATCCGGCCGGCTAAAAACCCGCCTCATGGTCTTGGTTTAACATGAAAGAATGAGAATAATTAGGGAAAGCAATGGGCCGGCTTTAAACACGCCCCTTGACCCTTTAAGGTAGACATACAAAGGTCTATTTAAAAAGACCCCAATGTCTTACCATCTAGCTATATATGAGGCCGTGCATGATTAACATGCCATTAAGCCGATTATATGTTAAAAAGAGAGAGGATTGGAGGAAATACCCATAAGTCTACAAGGACCGGGTATATTCCCCATAAATTGACAAGTTCATCACATCCAATGAAGATTGAGTGAGGATGGTCTCAAAACCATCAAGTTGTAATGACATGGGACCAAGCAATGAGATGGCATGTCCGGTGTACAAATGACCTTGAGTGGAGGACCAATAACCCCATGAAATTGAGAGGATTGCAAACAAAAAATGATAATGAAATAAAGTTAAACAAAATCTGAAAACTTAAAAAAATCAGGGACCGGAGCCTACATTTAAGGGTCCAGAATCTGTCGGTTGAAGAAGTCTAACAAAGACCCCAAATCAAAAATCTGGAACTTATGTAAATCTGAGATTTGAAGACTAAAAACTGTAAATGTGCGCAAAAAATACCCAGAATCTGTAAAGTCTAAGATCTGTCATATCAACATATAAAAAAATCAGAAACATACAAAATCAGAAATATAAAAAATCTGGAATCAAAATCTGGAGAACCCTAAATCTGAAAACCAACTTATTTTGTAAAAATCTGCAAGAAATCAGAAATCTGAAACTTGAAGCTTAATCTGGAGAATCCGAAACATGTAAGGTCTGCAAAAAAAAAAAAAAAAAAAATCCGAAAGTCTAAGATTTAAGAACTGAAATTTAAAACATAATCTGAAGTTGAAATGTGCAGAATCTGGCAAATATGGACTCTGAATTTCTGAAATCTGAAGGTTTAAAACCCGGACTCCAAAATTGAAATCTGAACTTCACATCTGGAGATCAAGATTTGAAAAGGTTCTAAGAGGATCGACAAATTAAGATAACAAATAAAAATGAGAAATTTCTGAAATCAGAACTCAAAACTAAAATTGAAGACGGTAAAATCCCAATCTGTATAGTCCTTAACCCGTTCCAAACACAGATTCATTAATTCAAACAAATACCACTCAACTCCAACGAATTCAAATCAGACAAACCATAATCCGTCAAATAAATTTAAACCAGGCAATTCAATGAACTTTAATCAACCCAAACCAGATCATTAACCAACCATAATGGGATCTGTAAACAGAATCTGAAAAAAGAATTAATTCTCAAGCAAATTTTTAAAACAAAGTCATAACTCCTTAATGGGCCGGAACTCCCAAACTCAGGTCTTAATCAAGACTCAAACCAAAGAAATCTGTGATCGGAATTCAAATGAATTAAAACACTCTTAAAATAAATTTCAAGTTCAATCAAATCAGTAAATAAGTTTAAGCCAATGAAACAAAACCAAATTATGTTAAAAAAAGAAACAGACAACCATAACTCAAACAATTCAGTTTCGTGAATCAAATCCAAGATTAACTTTAATTAAATAATTCCAAGGCAAGATAAACTTAAACTAATAATTCAGATAATCTGGAAGTCTTTTCCCAAACCAACCGGATTCTGTAAGCTAAGCCTAAACTCCATTCAAATCAGTTAAATTAAATCAACTCAAATCAAAAATCTTTAAATTAAGCCCAAATCAGTCTTAATCAGACAATCCAAATTAAGTTGAATCAATCAAATGAACTATTAATCTGAACCCTATGAAATCTGCATATTAATCAATTCCTAAATGAGTTGACTTTAACTAAACAAGATTAACCTAAAACAAACTGAATTTAAATTAATAAATAATCCATCAACAAATTCAATTCAAGACAATTAAATCCCACATCAGTTCATATAAATATGAAAGTTGCGTGAGAGAGAATCCAGAAACTGCCAAATTCAATCAAACAAACTAAATTCAACCCAATTTAATCAAACCAATCCACTTCAAATCAATTCCCCAAACTAAATTCAAACCAATTTAAACCAAATTCAAAAACAAATTAAGTGCTTGCAGTCCATCAAGTTCACGGGGTTGTTTTCTCCTATGTGTTTGTATGAATGTTTATTTTTTTGTGGATGCATCGTTCTTCTACTTCAACGAATTGCTATGACGGATAATCGAGGGTATTCGAGTATTCTCGATGTAATTAACGTCGGATCTTCGCACCATCCGACGGGGAGAGGTCAAAATAAATTTCAAAGAACCTAACAACCTCAATCTATAATTTATACATACAATCGACCCTAGCGGAAAATGAATTTCCAAAACAAAAAGAATAATTCTTAAATTTGAGGTTACATCAATTGGCACGCCCGGTGGGACCTCTCCTTCCCTTCATCTCTCCGTTATAGCAATCTAAGAAGATATGCATTCTTAAATCAAATCTAAACTCTCTACATCTAACTAGCTTGCCTTGTCCATTTCACGTAAGAAAACTGAGAAGATGTCTTCGAAGGGAGTATTCTGGACTGAGCACTACGTGCACACACGTATCAATGGGGGGCTGGCGTTTCCCCCGTGCTCGGTCATGTTCGGAACATATCCGGAGGTGTACCTACCCCCGCACCATCTAGGCGTGGAGCTGGTCACACCCATTGCGGATCCAACCGACATCAACCCTATTAGCCAGATTATTCTGGCAGCTCAAATGATGGGGTCTGATGAAACAGAGCAAGTCAAAGAAGAAGAATCGGTGCAAGTTCAAGCACCACTTGCTGTCAACCAAATCTCAATTACTGAGGAGACTCCCGCACCACTCAAACCACAAAGGTTCCGTGTTGGGAGGACCCCCACTTCGCGATCCTCGCGTCGCTCATTTTTAATGGGCTCCATGAGGATTTACTGGAACGGACGTCCTGCCGTCCCGGTTTACACTCAAGCCGAGCTGAGGCAAAAGAGGCCAAAGCTCACAATATTACCACTGGCCAACCGGTTCGCCACTCTGGCCCGGTTAGAAGGAAACAACAAGGTCGCTTCCCACCTTGTGTCAATACCGCCGCATCTACCCGGGGGGAGAAGAAATCTTCCGCCCGCCAACTCATTGTTGACCAATCAATGGTCCAGAAGAGGGGGCAGCCCTCTTGTCTGAAAACTGAGGGAATTAGCCGGTCACCGGCTAACTACACTGCTCGGGTGAGGGACCAGCCAACAACCCCTCGTTTTGGTTGGGCTAACCGAAGAATGGTTCCGCCCCCATACACTACCTTCAAGGTGAGGGGTCAACCCTCAACTCAACATTTCCGGAAGGACGACCGATCAACGGTTCCGTCCCCCGAAAGGATTCAACGGGCTAGGAATCAATCCTACGCTCGCCAAAAGCAAGAAGACACCGAGTTACCGGTCCAGTTCGGTGACGTACCCTGGTTTTGGAATCAATCCAATGACCATGATAAGGTTCGGGGGCAGAAGCATAACCGCGGCCCAATATATGCCAAAGGTTGATCGGCGCACTACCAACCCTCACATACTACTCATCCGACTGGGGGCAAGCCTCCAGGTTGGTCCAACGTAACTCGGACAAAGGATCAACCAGATGTCCGCCACACAAAAAGGGGGCAGGGGAATAAATCCTCTACCCAAAAAGTCAAACAAATATGGGTGCCCAAGGTGAAAGTTCCCACCTTGGGGCCTTTGCCTAAAGTCATCCATCTTCACCATGCAGCCAGTTGCTCTTCCAGCTCCCGGCCCGTTAAAACCTCACAACCGAAGGCCGCTCCACTTCGGCCAGCGGTTCAATTTGCACCGCCATTCAGACGCTGCTATGCGTCATATTATTATGATGATCAATTCACGGTCCCCCGGACCTTACCAGAAAGGGAGTCGGTCTCTACCCGGCTCACGCCTCCAAGTAAAGCCCCAAAAAGACATGTGATACAGGGGGCAGGGGGCAGATTGAGAATCTTCTCTTGCTTTGCCACTTCAAGCACAAGCCGGCGTGAAGATGATGCCGAGGCCCCGCAGACCACGACTCGACCCGGCGCGACTAACACTCGCGGTCATAGTGCTCTCCAGGCCGCAGCCGCCAATCCTCCACGACAACCCTCAACGGTTGATCTCCCGCAGCAAGGAGTGGAAGAGGAGGCACCTCATGATGATCGAGAAGTCGAAGTTGCACCCCCGAATCTCGACTTAGCCGAGATATTGAGGGAAAATCAAGAATTAAAAAGGCTTCTTAAGGAATTTACACTACTACAGTCCCAGTTGGCACAAAATTCAGGGGTGGCTGAAGTCCCCGAAGAGCCACGTGTTGTGCGTAGGGAACAACCTCCTGCACCACCTCCTCGACCGGTGGTATATCCACCTCCCCCTCAACAACCGCCACGTTGGATGGCACCGGAGGACGAGATCCACGTCACATCTCAAAGCTTACCAACCGCCTCACACTATGCGGCGGTATCTCAAAAAATGATGATTGAACGCCTGATTGAAGCAAAACTAGCTGAACACGACGATGGACTAGCCACGGTGGATTTATACCGGGTGCCATACCCTGTTCACCATCAGTTCAAGAAGCTGCCGGCAGAAATCACCAAGATTCCCAAGTGTCCAAGGTTCGATGGGCGTGGATCCCCGAAGGAACATTTGGCACTTTATGTCACGCACATGGGTGAACTGGCGCTTGAGGAGTCATACCTCCTCAGGTACTTTGCCACTACTCTAACTGGAGCCGCCTTTGAGTGGTACTCCAAGTCAAGCCGAACTCGGTAGCAAACCGGGAGGATATGCAAAGAAAATTCATAGAAAGGTTCAAGTTGACCGAAAGGCCATTCACGCCGGTCGAGTTGACTTCCTTGCGTCAACGTAGGGACGAATCGCAAAGCGTGGATTATATCAAGCGGTGGAGGAACCCGTGCATGAAATGTTCCAATCCACCAAAGAAATGAAGAGGCCGTCGGCCTACGCAAAAGGGGCCTACGACCGGAAATGTTAGAAAGGCTCTCGATAGCCAACATCCGGACATTCGACGAGTTAAATCGGATGGTCTCCGAACTCGAGCTCTTCTACGCCGATAACCCGGTGGCTCTCACCACAAAGCAAGATATCAAAGGATAAATGACCTACGGCCAAAGATGTCTATACAAGAGACTTCTCTCCGGCCAAGAACAATGGCAACGGGGGCAAGAAGGAGGTGCAAGGTTCAACCTCAAGCACCCAAAAATTCTAATCAACCCGGTCACGTGACCACACCGGCTGATCGGTTGAAGAAGCCATACTCCTACCCCAGGGAGCACACCAAAAGGTCGTTCAATATGTGCTTAAAGGAAGGCTCGATCACCCTCCCACAACCTAAACGGCCCTAAGTGATGCTAGTAAAGCCGAGGAGCCTAACTTCGCGCATATCATCGGATGTTGGGTCATGCTTCGAAGACCGCTACCTATTCAAGGATCAAAGTGCGGAGGCCCTAATTCGGGATGGAACCATCGACACGGGCAAACATTCGATCAACCCGCCGCGGTCACATGTCAAACCCAAGCAGCCCCTAAACTTCACAAGAATGTCATACATCGTGGGCGTTCATTTAACAGACGGGTGCAAGCTCCACCTCAAAGCAACATGACGTGCATGATCACCGGCACCCTGAAATATACAACATGGCTGCCAGGACCACTGCCATATTGGAGAGGTTTCGTCAGCGGTGTGCCCGCCTAGAACGGGACCTACAGCTCACCATAGTCAACTTGCCGGGACTAATGACAGGTGAAGTGGTGGAGGAAGAACTGTACCCAGCTGACAATGACGAGTCGATGGACTTCTCGAGCAGCGGGTCACATACAGGAACCCCAGAAGATACAGTGAACCAGCCTGGTTCATGGGGATCCTGGGAGTCATTAAATGCACCCCCAACACGAGACAATAGGGAACGTGAGGTGTCCGATGCAGACTCCTATATGGTCCCTAATGTACAGCCAAGAAGGGAGGAACCGAGGGATCTGCCTACATTTCCCGGCTATGAGCGATATTCATTCCCTCAGGGGATGACGTACCCGTTATTCCAATATCGCGCTGTGGCGGGTCTAATTGCCCCATACTCCCAAGACAAAGCCACACAACTTCCAATTTCCACGAGAAGGGTGTATGTACCACCTCACCACGGGACACCCTCGGAAAGTTGTAGAGGCCGCCAGTGGCACAAATTGAACATCTAATAAGGGGCGAGGTACTCAACCTAGGGCGTCATCTGATCCAGCCGCCACGGCCGCATACTGTCCGAGGGCCATACCTCTCGGCGTATGTCACGCATGCCACCCCCGAAACAAGCACGCAACGGAGATCACATGCAGGGGGCAAGTCACAAAAGCCGATACAGCCTAAAGTTTATTCGGCTTATCAAACACTCTCCCCGGAAGTGATACAAAGAAACATTGAAGCTGCCAACGAATTTTATGAAGAAAAAGCTAAAGAGATTGTCCCTGAGGAACCCGACCAGCCATGGCAGAAAATCCCCACCCGGGAGGAGAAAGCTCAAGCCAGGGCAGAAGCAGCCCGCAAGAAGGCGGAACTACAAGCTGAGCAACTACAAGCCGAGCAGGCCGCACAACCAGCACCATACAGAGGACCAGGAGGTCTCACCAACCAAAGAAAGCATGCGAAAAACAGAAGGAAAGCAGATAAAAGAAGGGCGCAATGCCAGGAGGAAAAACTACGAAAAATGGAGGCACGCCTTCAAAATCCCACACCTCTCCAAAAGCTTCAGAAACTCATTGATCAGCCGGAGGACTACGAGCCAAAACAGCCTTTGGGCCCGGCTCCCCTCGACGCGCATATCCCCTGGGGTGAGTGGGCCAAATATGCTTCATTCAAGCAATGGCTCATGGAAATCAGAAGAAAGATGGCTGCAGGGGAAGAAATCTCATTTGACAACATATCAAAATTCTGGGGAGAAGGTGAAGAAGAGTCGGATGCTCATGGCCTTGCATCCCGCTTCCATAGGTTGTCATGCAATCTAGCAAGTATCCCACCGCCCGCTGATTTCTACAATCAGGGGAATGGCAACCGGGGGCAATCCTCTCGTCCCGCAGTCACCTACCAAAGGCGAAATAACAGAAACACCCGCGGAGGTCGTGGAGGCAGGGGGCAACACCCCAACAACAACAGAGTAATCTATTTCCGGGATGAGCAACCAAGGCCCGTACCACCTCCATTGGTAAGGCAGCCGCCCGCCCGGTCATTCAATTCCAACCCTTCTCGCATGACGAGGAGGATGATGACACAAGAAATGCCACTTCCGAGGCGCCAAGCAAGGCCCGAGGAGGTGCAAAAGGAGTCCGCGGTGGACAAAGCCACCAACCAAGCACGTCTCAAAGCAATCACCCCAACAAAATGAAGCCGAGGGATTGGTTCCGAGCGACACGGTGGCAGAGAACATATCGGAACAATTATTTCCATCTCAACCGGGTTCTCTCGCCTCCTTTCGTCGAGGTGAAGGAAAAGGTGGACCAAAAGGTTCTTCTCCAACCAAAGAGACTCCCCGCGCGCCTAAGCCTACGGGAAGTCATCTTTAAGCAAAGAACTCCGAGAAGCTCTTACGGCAGGCCGCAAGCACCGAAGCCTATGAAGCCCATTCGGCCGAGTTGGGCCAATACGAAGCATACGCAGCATCGGTCTCATTCACCGAGGAGGATACGATGTATCCGTCGGCATTCCACAACCGGCCGCTATATACGAAAGGGCCGGTGAATGGACACGAATTGAACCGGATCACGGTCGACGCAGTTCGGCCGTCAACATACTTCCACTCAAGACCTTGTGGCTTTATACCTTACGCCTTACCTTCGAAGGTCTCGGGAGTTACTATATCCGATTCAACCAAGATTCGAAGAAGCTATGGGAAAAGTCGAGGTGGACTTGGTGATGGGTGACTTCGCACCAAAGCAACATTCTATGTCATAGATGCCGATACCACCCACAGGCCTCTCCTAGGCCGCCCCCGGTTACACGCAAATTGGGTCGTGCCGTCAACACTCCATCAATGCCTCAAATACAACAAAGAAGGTGTGCACATACAGTAAATGCGGACCAAGCCCCTTTCGAGGTGGCCGAGTGTCATCTCGTCGTATGCACAACTATATCTCCAGCAGAATCCTTCAAGGCCAAAACCGATAAGGAAAACAAAAGACGGTCGATGAACAAATTGATGCCGATATCACCATCGATGAGGTCAAAGCAAAGACGCACAAAGCTGAAGATAAGTTCCGAAAGGAAGGAGTGGCGACCCATCAAGTTCAATGCCAACTCCATCACCAAAGCTTTCGAAAACAAAGATACGCATGCCACCGCATCTAATGTGGCCGTGAGAACGCGTGCTTCAAACGGTGCAAAGGATGGAAACCTTCACGGTCCCCTACCTCGATGGATCAAAGTTTACATTTCATCGGGAGGAATATCCACGCAAGCGAGCTCGGGATGATGACTTCGGGCCGGCCCGAAGACCTCGACACTTACACGGTGCCCGTGGAGCCAATAGAAGCCATGTCTCAAAAGAAGCGACGAATGTGCCGGAACAAGGAGTTCCTGATAAGCAAAGTCGCTAGAGAGACAAAATGTTCAAACAAATGTGGGACTTCGAAAAATGGATGAAAGTAAAGAGTAAGAAATATTGCTTGGGCTACGACTCTGACTATGAGCCAATGGTGCACTATGCAGTCAATATGGCCGTTGTTCACCAAGCCTGAGACGTTGCCCCCGTATTCGATGAATCCTCCGAGGAGGAGACAGAGCAGAAGCTCAACCAGAAGACTCCCAACAGATTCAGGGCGATAATGGCCTTATCCAGGCAGAAGTCCTTGAAATAGAAAACAAAGAAGAAAATGACGAGGAGTTGGTTGATTTGCAACCAGCCCCTGAAGAGATTGAGGATGGTGGTCAAGCCACAGCCGACGACCTCCTCGAAATTAATTGGGACTTCGAGGATCCAAGGCCTATCTTCATCTGCCCTCCTCGGTGAAGAAGGAAAAGTCCAATACCGGCTTCTACTAGAAGAGTTCGTGGATTGCTTCGCCTGGACTTACAACGAAATGCCTGGGCTTTCACCAGAAGTGGCAGTCCATAAACTGGCCATACTCCCCTCAGTAAAGCCAGTCAAACAGGGACAAAGACGCATGCGGGCTGATTTAGAGCTCAAAGTCAATACCGAAATCGACAAACTTATAGAAGTCGACTTCATCGAGCCTTGCATGTACCCTGTTTGGCTCGCCAACATTGTGCCAGTGAAGAAAAAAAATGGACAGATACGGGTCTGCATTGATTACCGCGACCTGAATAGGGCTTGCCCGAAGGATGACTTCCCTCTGCCAATTCCAGAAAATATGGTAGACGTGACCATGGGACACGAAGCCTTGTCGTTCATGGATGGTTCGTCGGGCTACAATCAAATCTTGATGTCCACGGAGGATAAAAATTTTACGGCATTTCGTACTCCTAAAGGGGTGTTCAACTACAAAAGGATGCCGTTTGGACTCAAAAATGCAGGAGCAACCTACCAAAGGGCCATGACCAGCATCTTTGATGAAATGTTGCATGATTTGGTCGAATGCTATGTTGATGACTTAGTCGTCAAGACAAGAAGGCGAGAGGATCACTTGGGCGATCTGAGAAAAGTCTTCGAGCGGCTCCGCAATACAAATTAAAAATGAATCCCACGAAGTGCGCCTTCGGCGTATCTGGGCCGGGAAATTTCTTGGCTTCATAGTCGGATATCGGGGCATTGAAATCGATCCCGATAAAATCAAAGCAATTAGGGACCGCCGCCTCCGCGCAACATACGGGAGCCGAGATCCCTCCAAGGCAAGGTCGCGTACATCCGGCGTTTTATCGCAAACTTGTCCGGCCGTGTCAACCGTTTTCCAAACTAGCCAAAAAGGGAGCCCCATTTAAACGGGATGATAGCCGGCCAAGCCGCCTTAGATGGGCTTAAACAATATCTCCCGAATCCACCGTTTTAGGGGCACCTATCAAAGGTAGACCCCTTATTCTATACATCACCGCGCTAGATACATCCCCGGGTGCTATGTTAAGACAACTAAACGATGAAGGCAAGGAGCAACCGCTCTACTATCCGAGTAGAAGATTGGTAGGCCCCGAACATAATTACTCCCCGATGGAAAAGATGTGCCTAGCCTTGGTGTTCGTCGCCAAAAAGCCGAGACACTATCTCTCGGGCATACGAGGTCAACTTCGATATCCAAGTTCGACCCCATAAAGTACATGTTGAAGCAACCAGTCCCTTCCGGACGCCTCGGGAAACGGGCATTGATGCCGATGGAATTCGACATTAAATATGTCCCGCAAAAGCAATCAAAGGACAGGGATGGCGTACTTCCTTGCCGCCCATCCTATACCCGAGGATTCCCCCTTAACCTCCGGGCTATACGACGAAGAGACCTCGAGGGAGGAAGAAAAGCAAGCAGGCCCACCAGTGGACATCAAATACCGGCGATTGTACTTCGATGGTGCAACAAGACAGAAAGGAGACTCGATGGAAAATCGAAACCAAGGGCCGGTGCGGTGCATAGTATTCCTAAGCCCACAGGGTGGAGTTCTACATCACTCGTGCACTCGCCACAGCCCTTACCAACAATGAAGCCGAATACGAAGCTCTTGTCATCGGCTTGGAAATTGCCCTCGACACGGGAATCCGATGCCTCAAGGTGTTCGGGGATTCAATGCTAGTCGCGCAACAAATGCTCGGGGTATTCAAGTCCGAAAAGAAGAATTGATGGTCTATCACGCAATAGCTACCCGATTGGCGGAAAAGTTCTACACCTTCGATACAACATGTCGAAGAGGGTTAAACTCGCAAGCCGATGCCTCGGCCAAATTGGCTTCGCGATCAAACTACCACCGGTAGGAAGGTTGGAAATTGTTGTCAAGCACGTAAGGTTGTTTCCAACATCCGTCATCGACAATGACAACCCAACTACACGGGAAGCTAACATCATAGAAGAGGATGAAGACGATCACCCCGAACGAAATGATTGGCGATACCGATTATCGACCTCAAGAATGGGATCTTACTCCGAAGACCGGGCCAAACGCGTGCAATTAACACGTAGGGCGGCCTCCTACCAACTCATTAGTGGGGAGTTATACCGTCGGTACCCGAAAAAGAAAGATCAATCCTCGCTGTGTGTCTATCCACGATGAGGCATTTCGGGTAACGAAGGAAGTTCATAGCGGGTTACGCGGAGCACATCAATCCGGGCCCAAAATGAAGATAGCAATCAAGCTTAAAGGATACTATCGGCCAAGCATGTTCTCCGATCGCGAGAAATTTGCAAAGACATGCCATGAATGCCGTGCATTCGCACCTATCCCTAGGCGTCCACCAACACAACTACATCCTACCACCCCAACATGGCCTTTCGCCGAATGGGGAATGGATATTGTGGGACCTTTTAAGCCATCCTCCAAAGGTTGTAAGTTCATACTTGCAGCTACCGATTACTTTTCCAGATGGGCAGAAGCTATAGCCGCCAGGGAGGTAACAGTGAGGTGGTTGCTCGGTCATTCAACAAAATCTTATATACAGATCTGGAGTGCCGAGCCGTATCATGTCAGACAATGGTACAACATTCAGAAAACAAACAGTATACAAGTTGGCCTCCAAATTTCATATTGATTGGCGGACATCTACTGTGTACAATCCACAAGCAAATGGCCTAGCTGAGGCATTTAATAAAACCCTTTGTAAGCTTCTAGTCAAAGTGGTCGGAAGCAAGAAGCGGAGTTGGGACGAGAAGATGCAGGAAGCACTTTGGGCCTACCGCACCATATATAAAACACCCACAGGTTGCTCACCGTTTTCATTGGTATATGGAAGTGAGGCAGTCATACCCGTGGAGGTGGAATTAGCTTCTTACCGGGTAGCAATCCACCATGGTCTGCCTTCTGATGAACCCGATGAAATGCAAAGGCGGTTCATGGAGTTAGAAAAATTGGAGGGGGAAAGGCTGAAAGCCTACGAACACCTCAAAGTGTATCAAGCTAGGATGTCTCGAGCCTACGATAAGTTGGTGAAGGAGAGATCATTCCAGAAAGGAGACATTGTCATGGTCAAGCAAAAGGATACTATGGCAGTGTCGCCCAAAAACAAGTTTCTCCCAAATGGCTCGGCCCATTCATCATCGACAAGGTGTTCGAGGGAGGTGCCTACACTGTACTTGATTGCAAAGGGAATATTCTGTTCCCTCCACTCAACGACAAACACATCAAAAGGTATTATGCTCCAGAGCATGAGTTCCATAGGAACCAACTGGAGAATGAAGAATGATGTTTAAAAAAAAAAAAGAAAAAAAAAAGAGAGGGCTAAAAAAAAAAAAGAAAAAGATGCCCGACAGACTTGGTCGATCTCATTGATCGATTAAGGGCAAAAGTGTCGAGAAAAACCCGGTTAAGGTGAAAACCCAAACAGGGCACCTTAAGCAAAAATGGGTTACCCCACTGTGTGAAAACCCTACAAAAGGGCATACAGGAAAAAAAATCAATGGGGACTGGTCTGGATGAAAACCTCGAAAGAGGCAGTCAGACTAGTTTAAAAAAAAAACAAAACAAAACAAAAAAAAACAAATGAAGCAGGGCTGACTCCCTTAACCCAATGGGTTGGATGGGTGAGTTTTCCCCTAATTTTATTAGGGAGGAGGTCCGAGCTGCCGATGACGAAACGGCTCCCATAAAGCGCATCTACCTTGTAGTAGAAATATGCTGGGGAGACCATACCTGAGGCAACGAGGAAGATCACCTCCCGCCTATAAGATTTTTGGGAAGTCTCGCACACCATCCCAAAGGGAGAAAGGATCCCCCCTTGTCCAACAAAAATAGGCTTTACGTCTTGACGGCCATTTCGGCCTGTAGAAGCTTCATCACCATACCACCATGACTCTCCTAGTCTAGGTGGTTATTGAAATCAAATCCTATACCGTTATGACCCTTTCGGTCTATATGGATTCGATTCCACGTCGTTGTTGCTTTTGGCCCATGTACCCCAAGTCCCACTGACAATCTTCATACCTTGAGCCTTCATGCCCAAGTTTATCCCAAATTCATATCTTCGGCTGAGTATGATCATCTCGTACTCTCTCGGCATCAAGCCACCAGCTCTTTGGCACTAAGCCTTCTCCATATTCAAATCATCTTCGGCATCAAGCCACGATCCTCCTTTCGGCATTAAAAGCCATCATATCCCATATGGCATCAAGCCATTCCATTCATTTTTGGCATCAAGCCAACGCGTATCTTTTGGGCATTAAGTCATCCCATCGCTTTTGGGCATCAAGCCAATCCATTCTCTTTGGCATCAAGCCATCATACCATCTCGGCATCAAGCCATTCCATACCACATTTTCTGGCATCAAGTCACCATAACCAACTGGCATTAAGCCATCATTCTCTTTTTGGGCACCAAGTCACCACATCCTGTTAGGCATTAAGCTATAGCAAACCATTTCCTCTTGGCGTCAAGCCACAATCCCTTTTCGGCATCAAGCCACAAACTCATGCTCAATAGGTCGGGTGTGACTTCTTCACGCTCATGTATCCTACGGGTTAAGCTTGGCATCAAGCCACCATGTTTAAACCTAGCAGGCCGAGTATGACTTTTTCATGCTCATATGTCCTGCGGGTCCTATCCGGCATCAAGCCGCAGACTCATACCCAAGAGGCCGAGTGTGATTTCTTCACACTCACATGTCCCACGGGTCTTTCGGCATCAAGCCATCCCAAATTTTATACTCTATGAACCAAGTGCGATCCTTTCATACTTGCAAACCCACGGGTGTCATAGGCACGAAGCCACTAAATCATATGACCCGGGGAAGCCTTAATTCCTCTCCATCCAAAATACTCTGGCCTAGGGGAAGTCTTAATTCCTCACCGCCCGAAAACAACTTTTTGGCTCGAAGGAAGAAGAGAATGGGCCAAAAAAATGGAGAGGCCCGACAAGCCTTAGCCGATCTCACCTTATTGATCGGTCGAGGGTAAAGATGTCAAAGGAAACCCCGCTAGAGTAAAAACACCGAAAAGGGCACCTCAGGCAAAACCGGAAACCCCCGCTACATGAAAACCGCTCTTGAGGCAGGTAGGCAAAAGAATCAAGGAGGTTGGTTCGGGTGAAAAACCGAAAAGGGACAGCCGGGTCGGTAAAGAGAAGGCAAAACGACAACAACAACACTTCGAAAGCAACAAAGACGACGAGCCAAGGCAAGAACACCATGTACAGAAGCAAACATGGCATAAGTTTCCCCCTCTGATTCATTACATCAAAGAGTCAACAAAGAGGGCCCAAGCCCTTCTCAGCCCCGAAGATGCGCAACCAACAAAAGACAGTACAAAAGAGCAGTTTATCTTGGCACCAAGACAAAAGCAACGCAGTGCAGAAAAAATAACAGAACACGCAATTCTGGTCGATTAAATTGAGGACAAGAGCAGAAACATCCCAGAAGAGAAACAGGCACTATGGGAAAGAACAAATGCTTATCATTTCATACAAGAGGGTACAATATACAAATGTACAGTCTTAACAAAATGAATGATATTTTATTGCTCAGTCATTTTATACAAAGAGTACAACGTGCTCGAACAACCCTCGAAGCCCAGGTTTGGCTTGAAGCAGTTGTCAAGTACAAACATATATAAATCCCTGCAGTATTCTCTTCCGTGGTTGAAGGTCTCCTACTCGCGAAAGCCCTCGGCATCAACACCACACCAAGAAGCATGACCACAAGAGAACCACCTTTCGAACGCGATGCGCTTGCTCTCGTTTACGAAGACAATACAAACAGAGAGCAATGAGTAACAACAAAGCAACAAAGAAAATAGTTCAACCATATTCACAACAAGCAATTCAAAGAATTTCAGTCATGAAGCAACAAGCAGTGACAGAAAGAAATGATACACATACAGAAGCAATGCTACAATTTCCAGTCAAGCAAACAGATGACAGAAGTAAAGCAAACATGGCTCTATGTGCACAAGTAATGTCAAAGTTTTGCGGTCGCGACTAAGTTTGGCATGCAACCTCGAATATTTCAGTCATGAAACAACAGGCAAATGGCGGGCGACAAAATAAAGGTGTTACTAAATGACTTGCACGGGCACTTCCTTGACGACCTTTGTCTCTAAGGAATCACCCGTGGGGGGCATTTGTCGACACCTGGAATTTCAAAAAAAAGAAGAAAAGGAAAAGGAGGAGAAAACGATGAAGACCAACGGACAAAGAAGGGAAGGGGGAGGCGAACACAAACGGAAGCTCGGCAGATCGCTTTACCGCAGCCGACTTGCGGTTGGGTGCGCAGGAGGGGGTGATCCCCTTGCGGGATCCCCGGAATAGGGGCCAGCCCCTTTGCCAGACACCTGCGACAACCCCCTGCACCGACCGGGGCTCATCCAGTCCTCACGGACCTCCGAGGGAGCCACATGCCCGGGGACGGCTATAAAAGGAGGGGCGGAGGTCGTCGCGAGGGAGAGAGGGCTAAGAGAAGGTGGAGAAGAGAAAGGGCCGAGAGAGAGAGAGATCGAGACCGGGAGCTAGGAGAAGGGCTTACCGGAGTTGTCCCCTTCCCTCCGCCGGAGCCGTTCGACCACCGTCGGAAGCCCCCAAATCCTTCCGCAGGTCTGGTCCTCTCGTCGAGCCGCCGACAAAGGCTCCCCTCCATTCGTCGAAGCCGGTTTTCTCCTTCGGGAGCGTTGCTGGCCGCCGCCGTCGCCGCCTTGCCCTCCTCTCTATCCCTCGAGCGGCCGCCGCGAGGCCCAGGAGGTCTCAGTCGAGGGGGGCAAGGGGCTAGGTCCGTCGTCGGGAACGCCTGGAAGCGAGGCCGACGGTGTCGAGAGGTCACGGCCAGGGCCGTGGCCCCGCCGCCGCCGGTCACCGCCGCCGTCGCCGGGCTCCTCTCGCCGCCGCCGCAGCGGCCGTCCGCCGCGAGGAAGAAGCCGTCGGGGGGGAAATAATATCCCCCCGACTTTAGGCCACGCTGGAAAAGCCACCGCGGTGGCCCCGCGCGCGTGAGGAGGCGGTCGTGCGTGAAAGCCGCGGGAAGGGGGGTTGACCCGCGGGTCAACAATGATGTGGGGCCCACCAGGAAAGTGGGGTTAAAAAAAAAAAAAGAAGGCGAGGAGGACTGCCGGGCAGGCCAGCGGTCGCGAGGGGAATGGGCCAGGCCCGTTAAGTTGAAGTCGCAGGACTGCGGGAGCTAAAAAAAAAAGAGAGGAACAGAAATTTTAAAAGGAAACAATCAAGTGAAAATGTAAATAAAAATGCACTAACTAATTAAACAAACCGAGGCGAGCATCCGGCCGGCTAAAAACCCGCCTCATGGTCTCGGCATAACTTAAAAGAATGAAAATAAATGGGAAAGCAATAGGCCGGCTTTTAAGCACGCCTCTTGACCCATAATTTAAAAAAATAAAAAATAATATAAATAATTAATGAAAATTAAATAACAATCTACTTAATTAATCAACAAACCGAGACGAGCATCCGGCCGGCTAAAAACCCGCCTCATGGTCTTGGTTTAACATGAAAGAATGAGAATAATTAGGGAAAGCAATGGGCCGGCTTTAAACACGCCCTTGACCCTTTAAGGTAGACATACAAAGGTCTATTTAAAAAGACCCCAATGTCTTACCATCTAGCTATATATGAGGCCGTGCATGATTAACATGCCATTAAGCCGATTATATGTTAAAAAGAGAGAGGATTGGAGGAAATACCCATAAGTCTACAAGGACCGGGTATATTCCCCATAAATTGACAAGTTCATCACATCCAATGAAGATTGAGTGAGGATGGTCTCAAAACCATCAAGTTGTAATGACATGGGACCAAGCAATGAGATGGCATGTCCGGTGTACAAATGACCTTGAGTGGAGGACCAATAACCCCATGAAATTGAGAGGATTGCAAACAAAAAATGATAATGAAATAAAGTTAAACAAAATCTGAAAACTTAAAAAAATCAGGGACCGGAGCCTACATTTAAGGGTCCAGAATCTGTCGGTTGAAGAAGTCTAACAAAGACCCCAAATCAAAAATCTGGAACTTATGTAAATCTGAGATTTGAAGACTAAAAACTGTAAATGTGCGCAAAAAATACCCAGAATCTGTAAAGTCTAAGATCTGTCATATCAACATATAAAAAAATCAGAAACATACAAAATCAGAAATATAAAAAATCTGGAATCAAAATCTGGAGAACCCTAAATCTGAAAACCAACTTATTTTGTAAAAATCTGCAAGAAATCAGAAATCTGAAACTTGAAGCTTAATCTGGAGAATCCGAAACATGTAAGGTCTGCAAAAAAAAACAAAATAATAACCCGAAAGTCTAAGATTTAAGAACTGAAATTTAAAACATAATCTGAAGTTGAAATGTGCAGAATCTGGCAAATATGGACTCTGAATTTCTGAAATCTGAAGGTTTAAAATCCGGACTCCAAAATTGAAATCTGAACTTCACATCTGGAGATCAAGATTTGAAAAGGTTCTAAGAGGATCGACAAATTAAGATAACAAATAAAAATGAGAAATTTCTGAAATCAGAACTCAAAACTAAAATTGAAGACGGTAAAATCCCAATCTGTATAGTCCTTAACCCGTTCCAAACACAGATTCATTAATTCAAACAAATACCACTCAACTCCAACGAATTCAAATCAGACAAACCATAATCCGTCAAATAAATTTAAACCAGGCAATTCAATGAACTTTAATCAACCCAAACCAGATCATTAACCAACCATAATGGGATCTGTAAACAGAATCTGAAAAAAGAATTAATTCTCAAGCAAATTTTTAAAACAAAGTCATAACTCCTTAATGGGCCGGAACTCCCAAACTCAGGTCTTAATCAAGACTCAAACCAAAGAAATCTGCGATCGGAATTCAAATGAATTAAAACACTCTTAAAATAAATTTCAAGTTCAATCAAATCAGTAAATAAGTTTAAGCCAATGAAACAAAACCAAATTATGTTAAAAAAAGAAACAGACAACCATAACTCAAACAATTCAGTTTCGTGAATCAAATCCAAGATTAACTTTAATTAAATAATTCCAAGGCAAGATAAACTTAAACTAATAATTCAGATAATCTGGAAGTCTTTTCCCAAACCAACCGGATTCTGTAAGCTAAGCCTAAACTCCATTCAAATCAGTTAAATTAAATCAACTCAAATCAAAAATCTTTAAATTAAGCCCAAATCAGTCTTAATCAGACAATCCAAATTAAGTTGAATCAATCAAATGAACTATTAATCTGAACCCTATGAAATCTGCATATTAATCAATTCCTAAATGAGTTGACTTTAACTAAACAAGATTAACCTAAAACAAACTGAATTTAAATTAATAAATAATCCATCAACAAATTCAATTCAAGACAATTAAATCCCACATCAGTTCATATAAATATGAAAGTTGCGTGAGAGAGAATCCAGAAACTGCCAAATTCAATCAAACAAACTAAATTCAACCCAATTTAATCAAACCAATCCACTTCAAATCAATTCCCCAAACTAAATTCAAACCAATTTAAACCAAATTCAAAAACAAATTAAGTGCTTGCAGTCCATCAAGTTCATGGGGTTGTTTTCTCCTATGTGTTTGTATGAATGTTTATTTTTTTGTGGATGCATCGTTCTTCTACTTCAACGAATTGCTATGACGGATAATCGAGGGTATTCGAGTATTCTCGATGTAATTAACGTCGGATCTTCGCACCATCCGACGGGGAGAGGTCAAAATAAATTTCAAAGAACCTAACAACCTCAATCTATAATTTATACATACAATCGACCCTAGCTAGTACTCCTATGGGATATCATCTATTTTCCTAAAAAGTCAATGCTAAGGTCAAATTCAAAAGGAAAATGAATTTCAAAAACATAAATTCTTAAATTTGAGGTTACATCATCAAATAATCTTGATTTAAAAAACGAGGTTGTCTTACAATTAAAAACGCTACCAAACACCCTATTAGGTGTTTGCAAAATGTCGCCTTTGCGCGAGCGGTGCCTAGATGAGCACCTTGACAATAGTGCTTGGTAGTAGCAGCAAGGGCATCAGGACTATCTATCGGTCTCGGCAGCAGCATGATTTTGCATTGGGGGCATGGAGTGGTACCGCTGATATTAGAAGCATAGCCACATGACTACAGTGGCAGCAATAGGTACCTTAGTAGTCTTAGGCATGGTTCGCCGGGTCGCGACCCGGGTCGCGACCCGGACCCGACCGGGTCGGTTTTGGGGCCGACCGACCCGGTCGCGACCCCAAGACCCCGACCCCATTTTGAATTTTTTATTATTATTTTTTGCTACCTGGGCCGACCCCGTCCAGACCCGGGTCGCGATCCCGGCCGACCCGGGTCGGTTTGGCCCCAAACCGACCCGGTCCCGACTCCCGACCCCACCTTCCTTGGTCTTAGGTGACCATAGGAGCATTAGGAAGGCCTATCATCTCCCCTCCACCGTCTTCCATAGGCTTGGTAACAACATGATCTGAAAGGAGTAAGCCGCGGTGGCTAGAGCATCCTCTTAGGGTCTCTTCTTCTTCATCATCTTCCATGGGTGCTGCATATGGAGCTTCAAGAGGAGCATTGGTTTCATCTCCCATGGCGGTGCAAATTTTGAACATCATCAGCAGTGGGAGGCCTCATCGGCTCCCTTCTCCTTTCTTTTCCATGTGCGCAGGGGCAAATATACATAGTAAAAGAAGGCTATGGTGGCTGTGGTCTATCCCGAGGGTTTTTCCAACCCTCTTACTTTTTGTGCAACTTATGTTCTTATCACCCCGGCCATCATGGAATAGTCCTTTTTATTATGGACTGCTGCCTGGTAGTTCTGGTCATAGGAAGTAAGCTGCCAGCCCTCCTGATTTTCAGCACCTTTGCGTCTAAGCAACAGGGGGACCTGGTCAGATCTAGCATCGTGGGGAGTGTCTCCTGATTTTTAGGAGTCCACAATGGGCAGTTTAAGATGTGGGGAGTCGTGGTGGCATCTCCTGATATATAAGGAGCTTCGATGACATGTTTTGACCTGCTCCCTGCCGGATGACAGCTCTGGTGCATATCCTGGCCATCGGATTTGTGTCCTAGCATAAATGGACTCTCCGATGGCTTTTCTAGCAGAAGGGGAAGGCTGCGGTGGCCCTAGTGAGTAGGAGATGCTTCGATGGCATCCTCCTATCACTTGGATTTTTCGTTGGATTGCTTGAAGTCTGATGGCATCCTGCTTTGTAGGAGAAGGGCCAACAGCCTTCGGATTAGCCTGTTGATGTGGCAGAGTGCTTAAAATTTAATCCAAGTCATTGTTGTGCAAATAGATGGCATGCAGGCCATGTATAGACATGTAAATGGGCTCAACTTGACATAGAAACATGGCCCATTATGTGGAGCATTTGTGGGTTGTTGAATTGACATGTAATGTGTGCCTATTTCTTATTTAAATTAGCCCATTAAACATGTAAATGATGGGATGCCCAAATGACATATGGGGAGGCCTATTTCTTCATTGGATTAAGACCAAAATGGGCTCATCTTGCCTATTCCTAAATTAACATTGAAGTTGATCCCAATTGATGGGCTATATCTGAAAATTGAACATTGTAGCCCCATGGGGATCATTAGACTTTATTCTAATCCAATAGCATTTTTTTTGAAAATTTTTGGTGCCACCAGGGGTGTTCCCAGATTATACTTTTTTTATAGATTCTTTGGGTGGAAAAAGTTTGTGAGTAGCCTCTTTTCTGCTTATTTTTATCTACTTTTTATATTTGCTATTGTCTTTTATTTTTACTTGTGATCTTCCTTTCTTGTTTTAAGTTATAAATGAAATTGTGGCACTTTTTCACTTTCTAAAAAGGTTGGAAGCTACTTATTTTCACTTTTGCATATCATGGGTTCTCGAATGCATGCTCTTAAACTTCACCATATTTGCTCTCTTTAACCTTCCAAAATTATTCTTTTGAGGCTTAAGATCACTTCATCCTTTAGTCAGCACTTGATCAACATACTTGGCACCAAGGATTGTCATCTCACATCTCAATTTTGTCTTGAGATGATTGGAGAGAAGAGATCTCAGGAGGATCTCAGAAAAATAAGATTGAATCTTGCCATGCTAGTGTAAGATGACAATAATCTCTTTAAAAGGATACATGCAACTTGAGGACTAAGGCTAGACAAGTTAAACAGAAGGATTTAAGACATATATAGAAAAGATAATCATTAATAAGAGATACATCAATAGGTTCTTATATGGATATAGGCTTTTTTCTCAAATAATATCAAGAGGGGATCTCATTGAAAATTGAGAGAGTGTGACAATTTAAATCACTTTTACATACATAGTCATATAGAAATCTTAATTTATAAAATATTGTAGAAATGAGTCAACAACACCTTGATACGACTTTGGATAGATACAATAATAGAATCGTTAACATGTGAAAACCTCATGATGTCATCTAATTGAATTAATAATAGGAAAAAAGAATGAGAGATAATATGAATGATATAGTCAATTTGCATTAATATGGAGTTTTAAAATTGGAGTTAGCAACATATGGTGGGAAATAATGGATGATAGATATTTATATATATCTCATATTACTTGGAGACAGAGAGAGAAATTCTTGGGAGATCTCGAGAGATTACATTTCATGCCCAGCACTGTTTCTTCATGATCTAAGATCTGCATTGGGGGCCAACATTGGCAAACGAAAGATTAGTTTCTTCATGTTTCAGGGTCCTGCTTTCCCTTCAAGATCAGTTGGTAGCATGAAACTTTTGGTTCAATTCTAGCTTTTTTTTATTTAATGATTCTTTATTTGTTCCTTGGTTTTGGTATACTCTTCTAATTCTACTTAAAAATCAAATTTAGTTTTTATCCTTTGTATGAATTTTCCTTGGGTAATTTAGAGTAGGGCTATTTAATCAAAAGCACTTGGGGTGATCGCTTTGTTGTCTGGGTGAGTGCCTTCTACTATTCCTGTTTCATTGAGATGCACATCAGTCATCTTTGTGGCTATTTTACGCTCTAAAATTGAAATTATTAACTATTATAATATTTTCTGTATATACTTAACATTTAGATGATCTTCAAGCGGTAAATTGCAAAATTAAGGTTTTTAGATACACTCATACCGATACCCTGTTTTATGATATTTATCAGTATAATTACATTTTTTATATGGGTAAACTATTACTTAGTTGCTAATAAAAAAAAGATAGCCTCAACCATCTGAGGCTATCACATGCAGCAGTTGTTTTTTTCTCTCTTTTTTGGAAGTCACTCTTATGGGGTGCAATTAGGCAGGGGAGAGAAGGTGGGGTTGGAGGGGTTACCTGCGGTTGGGCGGGGGGTTGGGAGCAGCCTCTACATGTCCTCTGTGCCATTTTGTGCGAATGAAAGTGGTCTGTGGGATCCAAACATGTGGAGCTACAAACCGCTTTTACTTCCGTGTGTGAAATGGGGTGGCACCCCCCCTCATGTTTTAAACGTGTGACTACTTGCTATGATTTCTGATTTCTCGAACTAATGTTGCTTACTGTTTTGTGTTGCCTTTCTTACCTTTTTCATGAGTGAGTAGAATTAATAGCTTTCATTTTCTATTATCTTTTTACACCACGCAATTTCAGGCATACTTGTCCCTGCCAGAAGGAACAGCCACTGTCACCGGGCTGATTGGCATGATGACTTATCACTACAACATTCTTGTGAGTTTGGATCCTTACCCACACTGTTATGCTTTTGTTTCCAGTGATTCATAGCCTTTCCTGTCTGTTATTGTTGATGAAAAAGAAAATGCAGCTGCTTCAATAAATTATATTTAGCTTAACACCTAAAAACCAATATAAGGAGCTTTTTTCTACTGACTGGACAGACTGTATACTAAGGTATTCTATGGTTTGAAGGATAATCTTTCTTGATGGGTGTCTTCAGTTGGGATAGATTTTAAACCATGGTTCTTGGAAGAAACTGTAATTGGTTGGGAATCAGATGGAACTTGCTAGGGTTGGCTGATCGTGCTGTACTTGGTTGTTTGGCGCGAGATTAGTTGGCCAGTCCCAACCTCTGATGTATTGGCTTCTCATGACATTCGGCGGGAGCACAGTCACATGGTGGATATGGAGAAGAAGGTACAATACAAATGGTGTATGAAGTAAATGAATGGAGTGTTTGGATTGAAACAACACAGTTGGGTTGAGTGACAATGTGAAAAAATGTGACAAGGTGCTTAGGGAGAGCTGTGAAGTTATGAGGGTTTACCTCAAAGGAAGAATCTCATATAGGGAGATCCGGATAGAATAGATGGATGAGTTACATGACGAGTTAATGGGGGAACATATGACTACTTGACCTAGAAAGGAGAGAGAAAAAGGAAATCTAGGGTTATACTTGAGGGTGAGGAGGATGAGTCTTCCATGAACTTTGACTTGAGGAAAACAAGACATGCAAGTAAGTAGGCATAGAGAGAGGAGGAGAGGACGAAGAGAGTAGGAGGCTCTGAAGCTGGGGATATTCCATTACAATCTAGTTGACCCCCACCTAGTGAGGGTGTGGGAGAAGGAGATGGGACATTTGGGGAGTATCGTCGTTTCCATTTTACATGCCTGACCACCACACCACCAGTGGATGACCCCTGTTACTTTAGCAAGTAGAGTGCTTTGCATAGGACATTAAAGTAAGTATTCAAAGACATCAAAGCAATTGGTAGAGTTGCTAAGAGAGCAATAAGACATCAAAGGCATCAAAGCATCAAGTTTTTCTTACATTCAAGTAAGAAGTTTACAATGTTAATTTTTTTTCTTTATTTTTTTTTAATTTTATGTATGCATGTTGATGCAGGTGTCTCTACACATATCTCTCAGCCCCTACTTTTAAACCATGGTGGATGCTATAGCAGAGGCTAGACTAGGACTAAAAGTCCCCAACAGGCGATACATATATGGAGTTGACTTAGAGGAGGTGGTAGAGAAGCTAAAGTCATGAATAGATGGCTTCAAGTTGGTCTGAAAAAAGAGGGGGTGCATAGTGATGTGATATGGATGGACTGGCATTATAAAGAGGTCCATAATTAATTTTTTTGATTTACTATTCAGAGCACCATATTTTTAAAGTCAGTAGATACTTTTGATCAGATTAAAAATGCCAACTACATATTTCTTTGATAGATGCTGTTGTGAAGGAGATTTGGGAGGATAATGTTGTGCAGATTCTGACAGATAATGATCTCTCCTACAAGGCAGTGGGTAAGAAGTTGATTGAGAAGCGACACTACCTTTTTTGGGTTCCATGAGGTACACATTTTATAGATCTCATGTTGGTGGATATTGGTAAGAAGCCCTCGATGTCTACACTTGTCAGCCAAGCTTAATTTATCACATCTTTTATATATTCAAATTCTCATTTATTCCATATTATGAGATAATATACAGAGGGGCATGATCTTATTATGCCTGGGTGCACAGGATTTGGTATAAGTTTTATTATCATGAAGAGTTTACATATGCATAGACATGCACTAGTCTGGTTCATTGTATCTAAGGAGTATATAATGTACATGGCTGATTTACATAATAGGATAGACCAGTCAGATATCTTGGCACAGATCATAGTTGTCAAGGCGACAAGGCGTCCAAGGCGTTGAAGGGTACTGATTCCGCTTAGGCGACAAGGAGGCCGCTTAGGCGGTCAAAGCGGTATTCAAGTAAGGTTGAGTCGGGAGGTTGTTATATATAAAAATAAGCATAAATATAATTATATTTTTTATGTTATAATTGAATATGAGTGTTTTATCAACGCACATAAGTAAATATGATGTGTGAAAGAGAAAAAAGTTAAATAAATTTTTATAAAATTTAAGTATATAACTCATTGATGATTATAAAATTTATATATGTGCAATAGTATAAGTGATGGTAAAATATTGTTATAATATTATTAAATGGGGGGAGCGCAGAGTAGTCACGGATCGACTTGCGCGGTCAGGTCGCGAGAGTCAAGGGGGCAACGCCCCTTGTGGGTGGTTGTCAGGGGGGCGAAGCCCCCCGAATCCGAAAAAGTATGTAATAGTATAAGTGAGAGAGAGAGAGAGTGAAGAAAGAGTTGAAAAGAAACTTAATTAAATATATAATATATGTTTATAATCATAAATTTTAAATATGTATGATAGTATAAGTGATAGTGCAATATATTAATATATTCAAACTATCATTAAATAAGTGTCCCTTGTGAGGGGTATCAAGGGGGAAAATCCCTCAAAATTATTTTTTTAATTATGTAAAAATACCCAAGGCGCCTTGCCTGGGCGTCGAGGCTGGCGCCTTGGGCGCCTAGGCGGGCGCCTTGGGCGCCTTTTTGGCCCCAGATAAGGCGCCCTGGCAAGGCGCCCTTGGAAAAGCACCTTGCCGCCTAGGCACCACCTAGGCGGGTGCCTTGACAACTATGGCACAGATGGAGAGGTTCATCATGGACAAGTGTTTCTGGAAGAGGATTCAATATTATTTGTTCTTTATTGAGCCATTGGTAAATGTATTAAAGTTAGTGAACTTAGTTGATAGAAATCAGATGAGAAATATATATGATGCCATGGACATGGCAAAGTTGAGGACAAAGGAGATGAATTCCAGAGACCACAAGATGTGGTGGAAAATTATGGATGCCAGATGGGACATGACATTGCGCGATGATGTGCATACAGTAGGTAGTTTTCACAAAATTTAATTTCAATATTTTCTTTTCATTGTTAAATATACGCTTTTATCTTCTATCATGTGTTGAATATATGATATTTCTTAAATCCCATGATCTAATATGGAGAGAATGTGTGCAATGACAATGAAGTGGTGAGGGGTACATTGGCTGTGATTAGAAGACTTTCAATGACTCAACAAGATAGGACTGGCTGAATTAGAAGTGATAAATGAACATCGAACTTGTTTTTGAAAAGAATATACTAACTCTGTAACATTTATCTTTTTTCAGATGCAATCATACAGGATGAGGGTCGAAGTGTACTTAGATCTAGATTTATGTTACTTCTATTACAAGGTTTTTCTAGGTGTTTAAATCTAAGTTGTAATAATTTATTATTAAGCATATTCTTATTTGGCAACACTAACAATTTGTTGGAGATTTTTTTTACAGTTGAATGGTGGGTGTAAGTGAGCACAAGAAGTGGACGAAATTTACTAGCTTCCATTGCATGCAGATATTGACTCAGAGCACCAGTTCTTCTCATTGCGAGAGGAATTGGAGCTCTTTTAGCCTTATTCACACAGAGAAGCAATATGCTGAGGTCTAAGAGGTTAGACAAGCTAGTGTTTTGTCAATACAACATGCGTTTGTAGATCAAGAACATCAAGACCCGCTACAAGTTGACAAAGGAGAGACTTGCAAGATTTGTTGGAGGGCCTTACGTAGAGAAAGTTGTTTCAAGGTGCCAGGTGTCTAAAGAGGCAGATATGGATAATATTTTTCAAGAGGAACATTTACTTTTTGCATGGTTAGAGGGGAAGGAAGGGAGGGTACCACTATAGTTTGACCCAGATGACTGTGCATGAGTTGAAGGGGAGCTTGATGGTGTTGATGATGAACATATGAAAGAGGTTGTTCATGACATTCTGCATATACCACCTCCAGTTTTAGCCCCAGTGATATTCTAAGCTCTATATTCCTACCTTAGCCCTACTCCTAACCCCAACCACACTACATACTCTCACAAAAGCAAAGCAAATGACGCATAGGCCACACATACTTTTGTAGCATTGAAAAAGGCATATCAGCATGGCTCAAGTGTCGACACTTCATTTCCGTTAGAAGAACTTAAAACGATGAAGTTGGACTTCATGTGATGTTATGTCATTTGAAACATCAGTGATATCCCAGAGGATGATGAGGAAGAGTGCATACCACCCATCCAACCTTTATCGCCTTCACATTGAAGAGGTGGTGGTGATGGAGGAGCAGGAGGATTCGGAGGAGGGAGATCTGGAGAAAGAGGTGGTGATTATACTTAGTGCACTTACTATTGGGGCAGGTGCATCATATTTGGACTCTAGGTAGCATTTTAGTGGGAGAAGTCAACCTTGGCATCAAGGGTACCTTGATGAATATGCAATAGTCAATTATCCAGAGGCCATTTCATCTTCAGGCTTTCAACCATTCTACTAATCCATAGGTTCTCTTCCGAAGACAGTTTATGATTTTAGCCAAATGGTTGAATCATTATTTTCATATTGGCACATGTTGATTATGAGGGATAAGTTTACAAAAAAAAAGATTACGAGGGATAACAATGAATGAGGTACTTATGAGAATAACATCTAACGTCACCAATTTTAGCGAAAGGTATATCATTTCTAGCACTATCATTTATCATGTGTTTTTTAAATTTGTAATGATCATGTGTTATCATTGTTATGACATGTGACACTAGATTTATATTTTAACAAATTTTTTGGAGTGTTTCATAATTGTTTGAAAGTTTTTTGAATTTTTTGAATTTGTTTGAAGCAAAAACTTAAAAAAATTGATTGGGACCAATTCTGAATCAGTTTTTCTTTCTGAGAATTGGTGGAATTAGACTGAATCGAATCGGTCTCTACTAATTTAGATTCAGATTCTGATTCTAGAATTTTTAGTGTAGGCTTCAGCTTTGCTTCAAGTGGTCAGGTTTGTCTAGTGATAAGTAGGGTTGTAAACAGAGAGGATATGACATTTCTGTGTCTGTTTTGTTTAGCTAAATGGAAAATCCGTATTTGGTCCGAGTTGGACATGGATACAAATCAGATATTATAAGTTGTTTATTCATCAGATTTGGAGTGGATATAGGTAATATCTGGTTTGAAAATTTAATTGAGTTTATGATTAGTATATTTAATAGTATATAAATACGTAGAAGAAATTTTTAAAATATAAAATTTATCATACTTTTTTTAACGTCAACCAAGTATATTGGTGTGTATTAAAGAATATTTAAGTATATTTTTAAATAAAATAATTTTAAATGTATAAATATATATTATGTACTATTATAAAAGAATTTATTCACAATGGATCTTAAACAGAGTGGAGTGGGCATTTCTGTGTTAGCTACTTTGCTCCAGTTAACAATTGGATAATATCCATCTCCGGATATCCACTTTAGTAGATATCATCTAAAAGGATAATATCCACACAAATGGTTACGAATATTGGAGTGATTTTGAATTTTATTTGGTTTTCTTTAACATCCTAGTCCTTCGAAATGTTAGGATTGTGCTTGATGGAGGAGAAAGAATTAATATGGGTGAATGTTGTAGGGGGAAAGGGTTAGGGTGAATCTCACCTTCATGAATAACAAAGCAACATAACATGATGGTGAATGACACTAGCATGACAAAGCAATGTGCTAAGTGTCACTAGTGGAGCGAGCTGGCGAATGGCAATGATGGAGCTAGGCTTGAAAAGTCTTTACTGCAAGAGGATAATGGGGAGTGGTTGGGGATGGGGGGGGGAGGCACGAAGAGATGAGTCTGCTAGATCTTCTCTATTAACAAGTTTTGAAATTGGGTTTGGGGCTGGGTCGCAATAAGGATGCTGTCTTGGATTTCACATTTGTCTCGAAAGGGTGAAAAAGAAAATATCTCAAGAGATTTTTAAAAAAATCTTGAGAGATTGGATATTAAAATTTATTTACGTAGGGTATACATTACCTAACAATATAATAAAAAAAAATAGAAAAATCTAAAAATAAGCCCATAGATTGGTTTCTATGGAGTTTTCGGTTTGATTTGACACATTTTTGGTCAAATTTGCATTTGATTTTGGTGCCAATGTGGTGCTACCGCCACCGCAACATTGTGGCGCGCTTCCTTGCCTTATCGGTACGAGTTGGTAAGGAGCTGGTACGAGCTGGATTCGGTCATCGGGAAAGAGCCGATATCGGGTCTTGATGACTCAATATTGACCCGATACGAGCTCATTCCTTGCTTGATAGGGTAAGTGATGCGGGACGAGGCGGGACGGACCGGCGACGTGACGCTGCAGCGGGCCTTCAAGAGGCGTAAAAGACCTAAAAATGCATCAAACAAGCAAAACCGGACTTAAACCGGTCAAAACGGGCCCAAAATATGTCGAACCGTGCCCGAATCGCTCAAAACGGGCCTGAACCGGCCCCAAAATAGGGTGAACCGGCCTGAACTGGCCCAAAACATAGTGAACCGGCCGGTTTAGGCCTTGAACCGGCCCCTGGACCATCGAACCGGGCCGAACCGGCCCTGAACCGGTCTAAACCGGGGGGTCGGACCGGCCTGGAGGCGAACCGCGGCCGGCTCACCGATTGGCCGGACCGGACCGCCGGGCGGGGCGGGCGGGCGGCGGTTCACGCGAACCGCCACTTAACGGGGGGGGGCGTGGCCGCCCGCGATTGGAGGCGGGGGAGGGAGGCACGGCCGGCTCGCCGGCCGCCGCGGACCCCGTCGGGTGACGCCCGTGGCGGCCGCAGGGCGGGAGGAGGGGAGCCGTCGCCACCGCCACTTAACGGGGGCGTGGCCGCTGCGACGGAGGCGAGGGTGGGAGACGCGGCCGGCTCGCCGGCCGCCGCGTACCCCCGTCGGGTGACGCCCGTGGCGGCTGCAGGCGGGAGGAGGGGAGCCGTCGCCGTCGCCGTTGGACCTTGCCGCCGCCGCCGCCGCCGGACGTGGTCGAAGGAGCCACCGTTGCGGGAGGAGGAAGATCGGAGGCTGCTGGAGCCCTAGCGAGGGGTGTGCTCCCGGAACCGTCCTGCCGGAACTCTTCATCTTCCTCTTCCTTCTTCATCCGGCAAAAGGGGGTGTTAGGGATTCCGAACAGAAGGGGGTGGACAGGTGGAGGTACTCCGGGGATCACCGGAGGCGGGGGTGGACGGAGGGGTGGGGATCGACGCGGTCGGAGATGTCGAAACGGACGGAGACGGGGGTGAATGGTGTCGATAGGGCTGCAAAACGAACCGGTGAAGGGGGAAGGGGCAAGAATGGCTCGGAGGCTGCTGGACGGAGGAGAAGGAGAAGGCACCCACGCCGGAGGGTTGCGAAGAGACCGGTCTGCACCGGAGGTGGAGCTGGACGACCTCCATCGTGGAGGGGGTGAAGAGGAAGGGGCAGCTCCCAAAGACAAGGGCAGCCCCTAGGGTTTCAAAAATTGAACAATAACTCTCTCTCTTTCATTCAACAATGTGCCCTCTTAAATAGAGGAGTCTATTACAAATAAGACACCCTAAATGACTATTTACATACATGTCCTCGTAAGGACTCAAATTAAAGGAAAAGACTAAAACAAACTTCAAATATTTACAATGAAGTCCATAAGGACGTAAACGTAAATAAACCCCAAAATGGACCGGACCGGGTCCCCATAAGTAAGGAAGAGACGTAGTAGAGTCATTGTGGCTGCTCCACCATCTTGCGGCCAAAGTTGGCCCTGGGATCTCCTGGACAACCAATTTCGGCTGTTTTAGATCTCGCAGGGCCAACAACCCCTAGATCTCACGTGAATATTGCAAGATGGCATTCCATGGGTGGAGGTGAACCTGCTGCTCTCGTCAGCATGAGAAGACCTGAATTACCAGGGCCGAGTGATTCCGTTGGCACAAAGTTAGTGGGGGCGGTGGCAGCCCAGGTGACTGTTGAGATGGGAAGGGGATCACGACGATAGGACGATGAGCTTGTGCCTCCCCATTTGCTACTGTAGCTCCGATGACAGCGTTTAACCTCTTTCTACATGTTGTACTATAGCACCACCGAATATGGGAAGGGGAGTAGTGGAGCTGGTGTGGGTTTCTAATGGAGAAGTGAGATCGGGCAAAGGTGTAGGGGTGTTTGAGGGTTGGTGGGGAGCTCACGATTGCATGGGGGTCCTCGATTGATGGAGTTGGGGCATTGGAAAGATGCCTTTAGGAAGGGCAGAATTAGGGATTGGGGGAGATGACGCCTACATAGAGTTCTGTAGGGGACACGAGGGTTGAACGATGCTTAGGGGAGTTTGGAGGCTAGGGCTGGAATTGAGGGGTGATGGTTGGGAATTTGAAGTTGCCCACGAGTGTTGATCAGTTGGACTGATCAGGGTGATGCCGGAGGTGGAGGGGTGAGGGATTTTCCGGTTACAGTGGAGTGGTGCGTGAGCAAAAAAGTGATCAGGTGGGGAAGATGGACATGATTGCGGGAGTGTTGACGTCGAGGGGTAAATGATTAGAAAGGAGAATCAACAATTGGGAAGGTGGAATGTGAATTGAGAAGGGAGTGAAAGCTGTTAGGAGAGGGGGAGAGGAATATCAGAATTAGCTATCATCGAGGGGGGGGTGGAGTAGAGTTCGACTGCAGTATGGGGTGAAGAAGAAAACCTTTACATTGGAGGCAGTGAGGAGCAAGCCGATCGTCTACCTGGGGTTGAGTGAACATTGTAAGGGCATTTGACTGTCGCATCTCTTGGAAGTCGCCTAGAGGCCATCATCTCCACCATCTTCTGGAACACCACCATCGAGCCTTTTCGGAGGATGACCTAGCAAGAAGTGAGAGAGAGAGAGGGGGGGGGGACAAAGAGGGGATTTGTCGAAGTAAATTTATCTTCATTTCATCATTAAAAGCACATGTATGCAAGGGCTCTGTGTATAGGCCAAAGGCAAATAACATATAAACCCAAAATAATTATTATATTTCTCTATGCCCAAATCCCATGTGTAAGTGTATGAACTAAATAAGTGTGTATATATATCCAATCTATTCACAAAATAAATCCCAAAATAACTCCAAAATAAATCATGTGCTAAAAAATCATAAATATATATTATATACTTAAATTTTATAAAGATCTATTTTAGTTATCTTCTCTTTTTTATATGATAGTTTGTATTTATATGATAGTTTCTTAAAAGGAACTTACTTTGTATGGCATTGTTTGATAGAAGGTCATCCACGTTCTTTTTTATTTTTTTGAATTTTTATTTATTCCTATGATTTTTCTTGATTTTTTATGATTTAAAAAAATAAGATTTTTTGCCCGATTCGGACCGATTCAGGATCTCCCTTTTTTCAGGAGGATTGGCCGATCCGGACCGATCCGGATCAGGTCGGTGGTCACTGAACCCGATCCCGATCCCAATCTCAGGATCCTTGCTAGGAAAAGCCCATTCTTGAACACAAGTGCTCATGTCGCTGAGGATGTCCATTAATTAGACCTGTAAACGGGTTGTATTTGGATCGGATCTACAAGGATCCGGATCCAAACCCAATACGTATAACCCATACCCGAATTCAAAATAAGTTTCTTTGAACTTGCGGATCGGATCATTGATCCGGATCCGAAGTGACTATCGGATTTTGGGTCACCTGTTAGGCGAAACCAGTGTCCATGTCGCCCCCCTCCCCCACCCGCCCCCGCGGACGGTCGCCCCCCTCCCCCACCTGCCCCCCTCCCCCCGCGGACGGTCGCCCCCCGCCCCCCGGCGGACCGCGCTCCCGGCGGCCCGCGGAACCCCCCTCCCCCGCGGACGGTCGCCCCCTCCCCCGCCCCGCCCCCCGGCGGACGGCGCTCCCGGCGGCCCGCGGAACCCCCGTCCCCCCGCGGACGGTCGCCCCCCGCCCCCCGGCGGATGCGCTCCCCGGCGGCCCGCGGAACCGGGGAGCACCACTTTCTTCTCTGTTCGGCAACCAGGACACGGTGGGCGATGCCATTTTCTGGGAGCTAGCTTTCGGGTCATCCATCGGGTTTTAACATTGAACCCGATAAATAAAGTTCGGGTTTCGTTCAAAACAGATACACCCGAACCCAATTTTGAGATATTTCGGAGTCACCAACTAAATATCCAAACCCCTATATTTATTTCGGATTTAGGCTGTGTTGCGGGTTGACCGGATCCATTGACAGGTCTACCATTAATGGTATTAAAAGATCTTAATTCTGCCATTCATGGCCTTCAATATACTCTAGTGGGTTGTAGGAAGAAGTTATAAGCTTCTAAGGCCAACCTAAGTGCAACATAAATAGGAAATGAATGAACCTAGATTTCCTAATAATGCTGGTTGGGTACAATCAAGGATCGCGGTCGGACCGAATCCGATTGATGCAATGGAAGTAAACCAATCCAGAATCGGTAAGCAAAGAAAAAGATTGCAATTTCGATTCTGATCCGATTCTAGACCGATCCTGGCTGATTCAGATCGATTCCAGTCGATCTGACTGGAATAGCAAATAAAAAAACACTATCCGATTCCAATTTCGACAGATCTGGCCGATCCGGATCGATTCTGGCAGAACTTTTTTTCGGATCAGTCCTTTGGTTGAGAATCATATCGGCAATGGCCGATCTGATCCAAGAATTGGTCGATTCCGCGATCCATAGGTACAATCCTTCGGGATGTGAACCGATCCCGATAAGTTGAAACCCAAATCTGTTTACAGACTCGATAAAATAGATTTATCCTATTTGAACCAATACCTTGTGATACCGAAAAGAAGAAGAAGAAGAAGAAGAAGAAGAAGAAGAAGAAGAAATAGAGTAGGGTGGACGGAGGCTGCCGCTGCCACCTTGGTCCTACGCCATTGTCATCACCGAGAGCTGCCGCTGCTGCCACCGCCACCACCACCGAAACCCACTATTGAGGTCACCACCGTCACCGGGAGAGGCACCACTGTGGTGCTTCCATCGCGAGAGAGAAAAGTAGTGGGATAGGGAGAAGTCATCGTCGCCTTCGTAGTCACCGGAGGAAGTCGCTGCTGAGATCTGCCATGACCGGAGAAGCCCTTATGGGCTCTGTGTCCGTCGTGGAGAGAGAGAGAGAGGACAAAAAGGGGGGGAGCTCCTCCCGCCACCGCCATCCTCTTGCACCGACGCCGCCGTTGCCGGAGCCCATCGTCGCCATTGCCGAAGTTCGCTTGAGTCGCCACCAAGGTCCACTGAAATTGTCGAGCCCTCGCCGCCAGCTTCTTGAGCGTCGGGGAGAGAGAGGGCGGTTTGGCGGGTCACGCACGCGAGCGGGCAAAAAAAAACGGGGGGGGGATGAAAAAAAATTTAATCGACTGCCCACTCGGGTGGTCGTGGCATCGTGCCCCATGCGCGCGCTTGCGCACGGGCGGCTGTGAGCAGAGACCTGGTCAAAGACCGTGCCTGCCACCGGGGGGTGAGCTTACCCCCCCCCGGTTTGACTTTGGTCAAACAGTGACCAAAAAAATCAGAAAAAATGAAAAAAAGGGAGGTAACTCCACCCCATTCCGGTCACCCCCACTCCCATGAAAATGGACTTAGTGGGGTGAGTTTTTGGGACCAAAATACCCCCGAAAATTCTCAATAAAAGGTCTTGATACATACGTACAAGGGAGGTTGGCCATTGTGAGAAAGAGAGAGTTGAGAAGAGAGAGATGCTCCGACTTCTCACTTTCTACCAGAAAGAAGGTAAGAAATGCCTTAGTTTTGCGCTACCTTTCCATAAAAAGGGGTCCAAAATAGAGAGCTCTTTTGGATAGAAAAAAGTCAGCCCAACTTCGGTCTAGTCGAAATGTTGCCGAAATTAAATAGTTTTGCGCTACCTTTTCATTAAAAGGAGCCCGATAGAAATAGAAAACCCGAATCGGTAAAGTCGAAATGCCGGTCAAGTCAAAATTCTAAATGAAAACTCGAATCGGTAAAACCGAAATGTCGGTTAAACAGAACGAGAATTCAAATAGAAAATCTGAATCGGTAAAGCCGAAATGTCGGTCAAACCGAATGGGAATTCAAATAGAAAACCCGAATCGGTAAAGCTGAAATGTTGGTCAAACCGAATGAGAATTCAAATAGAAAACCCACATCGGTAAAGTCGAAATGCCGATCAAACTAAATGGGAATTCAAATAGAAAATCCAAATCGGTAAAACCAAAATGCCGGTCAAATTGAACGGGAATTCTATATGAAGAACCAAGTCGGTAAAGTCGAAATGCCGGTCAAACCGAATGGGAATTCTAAAAGAAAATCCAGATCGGTAAAGCTGTAATGCTGGCTAAACTAAATAAACTTTAACATGTATTGAGGAGAAAGGCTTGAATGCCCCCTCATTTGTTGTACTTCTATGTACTCAGATCGTCATGAAATAAAGTTCAAGTTCAATTGAGGTGTTATGTTACTTCAAAAATTGACATCAAATCCCCATGGACTCCAAAAGATGGATAAAACTAAATAAATCATTTAAATAATTTTCAAACTTAATTAAATAATAAAATTTGGTTAAGTAAAAATCAAATAATTACTTATTTGTTAATAAAAATGTCATCATAATCAAATTACATCTATGCCATAAAATCATACATAAAAAATGATCACAAACGGTTACAAAACATGTTAAGTTCGAATCCAACTTAACCATAGAAAAAAATTAAATCAACTCAAATGGATAATGATACTTAAATAAATAAGTATGCATAACAAAATTTAAATCAAATAAATGATTAAAACGTTAATAAAATGCTAACATAATCTAACCAAAATTGTCATTAAATAATGTATAAAAAATGTCTACTAATGACTACAAAAACATGTAGAGTTAGATTAAAATCAATCATGAAAAATTAAAGCGATTAATATTATTAAGAACAAATATGAATAATGGTAAGAAATTCGCTTAAATCAAATAAAATGCTAACAAACACACCAAAAAATGGAAATTAATTCTTATAAACAAATAAAAAAGAGAGATCAACTCAAAATTGTCTAGGTCAAGAAATGGCCAATGACATAAACAAATCAAATCAAATCTCAAACCATAAAAAAGAAAAAAGAAGAAGATCAATGAACCCAAACTAAAAAGTTTGAATTAAGTTCAACTAAATTCCATCTCATAAGACTATGGGGATATGTCTTCCTACTTTGTGATTATATGGATGAATGACTTCCGTTCAATATGTTGCTGTGACGGTTAATGAAGGGTGTTTGAGTATTTGCTCGATGTAATTAACATTGAAATATCGCAAGTCCGGTGGAGAGAGGTCAAAATTTATTTTTCAAAAAACTCAGAAAACTTCACAAATTAAAATGTGGTTCAGATCATCTAAGTGGTGGGTGATACCTATGTCGACACTTAGCAAATCTGTGGAACCATCTGTGTTCCTATAAAATAATATCCCATCAAATTAGCTAATACTCTCATGAATACTACATATTTTCATAGTACTCAATGCTAGCTCAAAAGAAGGAAAAGAATTTCAAAAAGAAATTATAATCCCAACAAAATTTTCTTTTTTCTTTTAAAAGAGAAGTGAAAAATGAGGTTTCAACGTACCCGTATATAATAATATTTTTTTTATCGGACATAACTCTACTTTCTTGCTGCTTGCCAGTCATTGTTCGTTAAATGTGGGATTGTACTTTACTAAATGAAGACATCTTTGTTATACATGTATTTACTAGACATGAAAGTAACTGGGTGCACCACTGAACTATGAATTATCATGTTTGCCATCTTTCTGCATTTCGTTGGTCAGTACTTCGTATAATCGTGTGTGAAAGATGCTTTGCAGGACTATAAATGACTATGAAAATGAATAAATGCTTTTTTTAAGAACTCAATGGCTGTCTCTAAATGATGCAGAAAAGGAATCTGTCTGAATTGTTAGGTCATCCATGGAACAAAGAGGAAATTGAACGTTTCTATGTTGCTTACCGCAAATATGGGAAGGATTGGAGGAAGGTCATATCTTTTGACTTTTCTTGGTTTTTCTTTTTATCTTTGTTCTTGTGCATAGTTCTTGTTATATCTTCCCATCCAGCCACAACTGCTAACACTCCATTCAAAGCAGTTTTTTGGTTTTTAAGACTACATAAAAACACTTCTTGTACCACATTTTTCTTCTTTAATTTTTTAATGTTCTGATTTTACCATGTTTTTGATGAATGTGAGATTTTCAGGTTGCGAGTACTATACGTAACAGAACAGTTGATATGGTGGAGGCCCTTTATAACATGAACAGGGTGAGACCTACTTTCTCATTTTGTCTTAACTTTTTGACAATTGTTATTTGCTATTTGATACATGATTGCGGTTTGCAGATATCTTTGTCCCCAAATCCATACTGCTCTTTTATCATGTGCAAGTAATCAGTTGTATATTTGTCTGCTTGATTGATTACATTTTAAAGAAATAACAGATCAAGTACTTCTGACAACATGTTTGTGTGCGAATGTTGAAAATTTTTCTGAGTTGTTTTAATCGTTCTTTGATTTTTGTGAGGTTTCTTTGGGTTACTATTTGTTATTTATTTTACCTCTCTCCACTGAAATGACTTTGATGTTAATGACATCGACCATCAGACTGAACACCCTTCATTAACTGTCCCGATTGATGTTCAAAAAAATATGGACAAAATACTCAAACATAACATGTATTCATGAACCACATCACGTACTTGATCCATGGCAATCATCTTTCCATTTTTATCTGATTTATTCTACATTTTTTGCCTTGGATTTTAAATGCTTTATTTAATTAAATCACAAAATTTTACTTGCAGCTCGTTTTTTGTGTTTTAAACTTTCCAAATTTAAAGAATTTCATATGAGTTTATTTTCAAGTTACCAGTTTTGAGGGCTTATTTACAAGTTTCAATTACTGGTTTTGTTTTTGCTCAATATACATTGATTTTGCATTTTTTTGGATTTAATGGATCCGTTTATTTGCACTTTTTATTGTTCCTTTCTAAGAAAATTTCAGATTTGGATTTATTTACAAATTATCAGTTGTTTTGGGGTTTATTTGGAAAACTACTTTTTATAGTAGACAAAAATACATAAAGAGGTTTGGAAGCTGATTTTATAGGTTTTCCGGGTACAGCTACAATTTATTTTTTAAAGGATTTTACATATTTTTTTAATTTTTAATTTTTATGTTTAATTCAATGACATTATGATTAACTGATGGAGATATGGACGAGTTTACAAGGATTTGAGATTTGTTCTACATGCGTGCAATTTTCTTGTACATTTTAATACAATTTTTTTAATTTTTATCAGGTCAAATCTGCGCCTTTATTTATTTATTTTTTAATCTGTAAGTAATGAAGTTATGTTTATAGTTTTGTCTTTTTTATGTTTTTTTTAAGGCTTTACTCAAATCATATTTACATTTTTATGTCTTTTTCTGAGTTATTACTTTGATTTCCTTTCTGTTTTGTTGTTTTGGTTTGTTTATTTGTTTTTATTCACATCCTTGTACGTGCGGGAGAGGTTTTTTGTTATATGTGTTTTTCTTTTACATCAAACAGTCTTCCGTTCTCTCTTTTTTACGGTTAGATGCCAAACCATACGAAGGTTGCCCATCATTCTTTATTGGCCGTCTATCAAATGGTAGGGAACTACTTAGAGTATTGTACACCTGTCCTGTCTTCTTTTTTCATCACTTGTTTTTAGATGGGATCCAAGGTAAGCTGGCAAATGAGATTTGCTGAATGCCTCCTTTCTTTTCCACACGTCATGAGATTATTAAGGAAAGGCCATGTGACGTCTCCGCTTCTGATGCGTACCAGATTCTGGGTGCTTCATTTTAAATTCTTTTTCATTCTTTCCTTTACTTCTTTCTTGGCAGTAAAGCATTTTTCTTAGTTTACTTCTCAACGTTCAGAATAGAGGAAGCCCATGTAGGTCAGGCTCAGAAACTTTTGGCTCAAAACCTTCCTTTGATTTTTTAAAGGCATCAATCGGAATTTCATTGATATCACATATGACACCTAGGCACAACAACATTTTATTTTATTTTAAAGTGAACATCCTCCTTTGTTTTTCATGGATTTTGGAACATTCCTCTGCAACTATTGTGCTCGATGCTGAAGCTTTCTTGTCCCTTTTCAGCAGCAAAACCCTTTATTCACCTTTTCTTTTTTGACCAGCAACCGTGCCGATACATCTTCTTCCTTTTTTATTTCTTCATTTTTTAACCTTGTGATCTTGTGCCTTGACCACTATTCTTTTCGTTTCGACCTGGCTCGGTCTGTATCCTCTTTTCTGTTTCACCTTCATGACTCACATTTGGACGAAGCAAACTCTTTTTCTTCTCTACGGAGCAGCCCTTCCACTCTTTGCTCAAACATGAGTGGACTACCCCCACTTTTTTTACCTGTTGCAGTGGTCTCGAAGGTTCTTTTCTTCTTCTTTTTTCTTTGCAGCAGCCAGCAGCTGACAGCACCTTCTTTTTACTCTTCTTGTGGCCTCCTCCACCTTTCTGCTCGCAATGACTCCTCTTCACAGTAACATGAGAACAACTTCACAGCACAAGAACCCTTTTCTTGTCCTCAGAGAAACCACTTCTCCTCCTCTTTTGTTTTTACTATGACAATAGCTGAACCCTTTTTTTAGCCTGTTGCAGCAACTCCTTGTAGATGTTTTTCTTGCCTTCTTCCCGTTAGCCCGGCAGCACCTTTGTCTCCTCCTTCACACAGCATGTGAATAGGCTCCGCACAGTAGTTCTCCTTGCATGAGCCCGAGGACAGCAGCCCCTCTACCCAGTCTTCTTTCTGTCGTCCCCTTTTTCTTCTTGTTTTTGAGTATTTATAGGCCAAAGTTAGAATGGCCAACAGTGGTGGCTGAGATCCTAAATCCAAGGAAGGCAGGGTCGAGGTCAGCCCGGGGTCGGTCGGCCCCAAAACCGACCTAGTTGGATGGGGTCGCGACCCCGGGTCGGATGGGGTTGGATTTTATTATTTTATTATAAAAAATTATATAAAAATAAGAAACAATAATTTTTATGTCATATATTTATGTATACATAACATATATACATAAATATAATTATATTTTTTATATTATAATTGAATATGAGTGTTTATCTATGTATACAAGTAAATATGATTTTTTTGTGATTATGTTGTATTAATATATGTTGGGAAAGAGTTAATCTTAAGTGAGAAGGTAAAGATACATAACAAACAATTTTATAAATTTTAAGATGTATCATATATTTATAATTATAAATTTTAAACATACATAATAATATAAATGATAGTAAAATATTATTGTACAATCAATAAATGGGACACTCAAAAAGTAATTATTCTTGACAATTTTGATGATGTGTGTGAAAGAGAAGAGTGTTAAAATAGATCTTTATAAAATTTGAGTATATAACACATATTTATGATTAAAAATATTATATATATGTGATGGTATAAGTGATAGTGAAATATTGTTATATTATTATTAAATGTGGCGCAGAGTAGTCGCGGATTGACTAGCGCGGTCAGATCGCGGGGGTCAAGGGGGCAATGCCTCTTGTGGGGGGTATCAGGGGGGCAACGTCCCCCGAAGAAATTTTTTTTTAATGGTGGTAACGGGGAGGGGGAAGAAAAAATTTTAAGTATATAATAATAGTATAAAATTTTTTGACCTAGGCCGACCGGGTCGCCGGGTCGCGCGACCCCCTGCCGGGCCGGCTTGGAGTCTGCCCGGCAGTGTCGTTTCCGGGCCGGTTGGCCTGGAAACCGGCCGAGTCGAGCGACCGACCCGGCGAACCATGCTTAAATCTACCCATTGAATTTTTTTAGATTCTCCTCTTTTTTTCTATTCCTTTTATTTGGACCGTAGTGGGAAAGTCTCATTGGTTCTTCAAATTTGATTTCCTTGGGTTTTCCTCATTTCCTTTTTTCTTTTCCTTCGGCTAAGGGTGGATTCGTAATTTTTTTATTTAGCATCTGAGGCTCATTATTTCCCTTCATTGCTGTGTTGGCATTATCCGGCTATATAATGAATTGTGGCACACTAAGCCCAAAGAGATGGCTCCCCTCACTTACATCCCATTGTCTTTTTTTTATAGTAAAAAGAAATACATTTTTGACATTCCTGTACAAGAGCTCAATGGGCTGACCCATTAAGTCAGTAAGATCAGTCCTATAGCTTGGACCATATCAAGCTTATCCATGGTTTGTGAAGGTGTACTGGTCTGATAGGGGCTTGAAACTGCTCCAAGACCGGCCATGCATTGCAGCTGTTCACATACATAAATTGGACAATATAACACTTAAAATGACTATTAGAGGGCTGTTGAAATCACCTTTCACCAGTGAGTAAAGGGAGAGAAAACGAATGCTCTTCCTGCCTTAATCCTGCCATGTGTCCCATTTTCCTTTTTCTCTTTTATTTTTTTTTCTAATAAACACATCTTGACAATCTCTCCCCACCACACACACACAGAGGTTGCTTGTTGGAGGGGCCACCAATAGATAGGCAGCCTGTGTTCACTTGTCTCTTGCTTGATGATGGTTGCACCCTTTTGTTCTCCTTGTTGTGTCCGTTCACTATTTGGCCCCATATTTGCCGATGGATCCCTGTTGGCATGCTTCTTGTGTCTTTTTAACTATTTAAATTCATCTTTTCCTTATGTTACATTTGTGTCAGCAATATCTCTTCCTCATCACCATCGTCTCACCGGTGTATCTTCAGAATCGATGTTTTGAGTTAACTCTTTCTCATGTTGTTGCCTGTTTGCTTCTTCTAATCTCTCTATTTGTCATTTTCTTTTTTCTTTTGCACAAAGAGTCTATGGTGCTCATAGGTTTCTCTTATTGGGTTATGGTGATTGTTGGCTCTCCTCACAAATCTCGAAACTCGAGTTCTTGATCTGCTTTGTTACAGTCTCAAGCTTGCCCTAGCAAGATGGAATAAAAACCTTCTCATTTTTCTCTGAACAAACATGTGCCTTTGCGTTAGGACCAAACCCATGTGGGAATCCAGTTGGAGGAGCTAAATTTAGGTTGATGTCATTTGAAGTCTTCACCGGTGTAATGCATACCATTCAAAGAGACCTGGGATTCCTGACCTTTTGGTGTCTCACAAGTTGTGTTGACAACATTTCTAGGGTTTGATTTACTAAAACTTGCTGAAGGCGGAGGCATAGATTGAATACTTTTGAACTTATAACCATATATACTCATGTGGGTCATTTAAAGTAGCTTGTGTGCTACTTGAAGATGAGGCACCAAAAGGGTAGCAAGGCTTGAAATGCTGAGGCATATGGCTTGTGCTACTTGATGCATTCCTTAGTGAAAATGCTTGAGATGAAGTTTTAGTGCAGTCAACTATGGGTTTTCTGTAATGCAGACCATACATTTTGGGAATCATCAGTCCTGTGTTCTTCAATGGCAATGCGATGACCCCTATTCAGGGTCCAAATTCTTGAAATTGCTTTTCTCTGAACCATGAATCGGTTCTGCCTTACCTAGGAGGAAACATTGATGAACAATATTCAGCTTTAATGACCTGATCAAAGGCCAGCAAATGGTCTAACATTCTTGTTACTGAGGCTTGAGCTGGAAGAATAGTTGTCTGCTGGATTGCCCTCAACTTCAATCTCGGCAAGCAAATGTGGTCTCATTGGGGAATGAGGCTTCAGACATCAAGTGCTCAAGACTCATTGGACTGCAATTTGGGAAAAGGAGGACTGCAATTCGGGAAAAAGTTTGGGTGTTGAGGACTTAACGGCTCCTCATACAATTTAGAAAAAATTTGGGTTTAGAGGACTTAATGGCTCTTCAGACCTCAATTTGGGAAAAAGCTGAGTTTCAAGAACTTAACGTCTCCTCAAACTGCAATTTGGGAGGAGTTTGAGTTTTGAGGATTGAACAGCTCCTCAAATTGCAATTGTGGACAAGTTGAGCTTTGAGGATTTAACGACTCCTCATACCACAATTTAGGAAAAAGTTTGGGTTTTGAAGACTTAACGGATCCTTGGACAGCAATTTGGAAAAAAGTTCGGGTTTTGAGAATTTAACGGCTCCCATGACCACAATTTGGGAAAAGTTGGGTTTTGAGGATTTAGCGGCTCATCTTCAATTTGGGAAAAGGTTTAGGTATTGAGGACTTCGGCTCCTTGGACCACAATTTGGGAAGAAGTTAGGGTTTTGAGGATTTAACGGCTCCTTAGGTTGCAATTTGGGAAAAGTTGGGTTTTCTCTTTTTCTTTTCTAGGGAGGAGTTGAGACCCTACTCACTTTATAAGGGCGGGTAGACGACATCATCATTGCTTTAGTTCATTACCCCAAGCTCCTAGTAGAGATATGTTTAGTTTAGAGGGTTGTTTCACCATTGGCACTCTGACATCTTTCTTTTTATAAAGATTGCGGGGAGCTCAACCCTTCCTACTAAGGGGTAGAGGAACTCACCTTTTTATGTAACTAAACTGTATCTCTCTCCCTCTTTTAATTTTTTATCTTTTATCTTTTACTCTTCTCTTCTCTCTTTTTTATTATTTTTTCTTTTTTTGCAAGCATTCTTTTTTCTTTCTGTTTTTTCAATTTCTTTTCTTTTTCCCTTTATGTCTTTCTATTTTCCGACTCATCTTGAATTGGCTTGTGAAATACATGTTCAGAAACGTGGTACAACTTCATACACTTACCATTCAGAGATAAACATGTGTTTTCTTCTTTGCTATTCACATCTATATAGCCCCCGCTTTCATAGAGCTTGTCTATCACAAAAGGATCATGCCACTTCATAATGAGCTTATTGTTTTTAGCCAAGAAGCCATCACATATTTTTGGTCGATCATGACAGGATCTTCCCTTTTAAAAACACTTTTTTGACCACACCTTTTTTTCGTTCTCTGAAGATTTAGACTTCACTTGTTTTATGTCTTTAAATGCCAGATTTACCATGCTGACAGCATTGTAAACCACAACTTTTTAGCAGATCATACTCCAAACCTCTATGCTCTTTCAATTGTGCAGGTAATTGTGTTTGCTCATTTGTTGAATGCCACAATTGTTGAAACAACGTTCTTCTGCCGGATTGTACACATGGTACATTCAACCTTTTGACCTTTTGCACATCCTTAATATATGTGATGATACATAGCCCATTTCTTTTTCTGGTTCTTCGGGATCAATCTTGATGTTCTTCCACCCAAAGTCCTCCTTTGGTACTTGCTTTGGCATTTGTTCTCTGTTGGCACACAAATTTGTCATACAAAAAATGGAAGTAAGAGTCCTTACGTCAGAAAAAAGAGAGGAGAGGGAGCTGGCGGACATGGCCCAATAAAACTAGCCATCCACGGAGGTAGCTAAAGCCGGCCCATTCATGCCCATCTCTTCTGACTGGCCCATTCAAGAGGAGTTCAAAAAAAAAAAGAGAAGAAAAAAAAATAAAGGAAGAGAAGCTGTCGGATTAGGGAAGGAAACCGACTCCCGTCGGATTCTCCCCGGAGCCGATGCTAGAGATGGCAAGGGACTGCCGTAAGAAGGCATGGAAGATAAGAAGGGAAGGGGGGGTGTCGATCCCAGAAAATCCGGGATTGCTCCGAGTCCCTCTCGGAGCCGCAACCTTTTTCGAGGGAGGTTCCCGGCGGAGGCGGGACAGCGCCAAGCCTATAAGAAGACCCTCTCCTCCTTGGCCCGAGAGGAGGCATACACCCCAAGGAAAAGGAGAAGAGCCGTGCGCGAACACCCCCCAGAGAGCTCGACAAACAGAGGGGGAGAGGGCGGAAAAGTTGAAGGATCGAAGCGGCCGAGAGAGAGGGCATCGAGTGGATTACCTGCCGATTGCCAAATCCCACTTTCTTCTCTCCCTATTGTTCGTTTGAGAAGGTCTGGAAAGCCTCCCGAAGCCGACAGGAGCCAACTTCCAAGCTGCCGCTGCCGGAGGCCTTTGTGGAAGCCGCCGCTGCCAAGACTCCTTCCGGAGGGAGCTAGTGCCGCTGGAACCTCCAGCCGCAAGCACCACCGTCAAGGTCTTTAGCATCCTCTGGAAGCCGTCGGAGGAGCCCGGAGCATCCAAAGCCGTCGCCGGAAGTCCCTCCGAGTGCCGCTGAAGCCGTCGTCTGGTCGGGGGAGAAAGAGGCCGCCGTTTTTTATTTTTTCCAGGACTTACGTCCATCTGGCGCATGAACAGGAGAAGGGCGGGGGCGTAAAGCCAACTCGGACTCAATTTTGACCGGGTCAAAATTGCTGCGGGGCCCACCAGATGAAAAGAAGCAAAAAAGAAGAAGAAAAGGCACGCGCCCGCGCGCAGGAGCCGCGCACGCGGGAGCAGCCGCGGGGGGAAGAAGGTTGACCCGCGGGTCAACCTATGGTGGGGCCCGCCATTGAAGGGTGTTTAAAAAAAAAGAAAAGAAGGGGAAGAAGAAGATGGGCTGCGTGAAGGCCCATAACCACCCAATGAACAGGATCCGAAGAGGGCCCAACAAATTAATTTTTCTCAAAAGACATCCTTGATTGAAATTAAATAAAAATGCACCTAATTAATTAAACAAACCGAGGCGAGCATCCGGCCGGCTAAAAACCCGCCTCATGGTCTCGGCATAACTTAAAAGAATCAAAACAAATGGGAAAGCAATAGGCCGGCTTTAAGCACGTCTATTGACCCATAATTCAAAAAAATAAAATAAAACAAACAAAAAACAGAAATTAAATAACAATCTACTTAATTAATCAACAAACCGAGACGAGCATCCGGCCGGCTAAAAACCCGCCTCATGGTCTTGGCTTAATTTAAAAGAATTCAAAACAAATAGAGAAAGCAATGGGCCGGCTTTAAGCACGCCCCTTGACCCTTTAAGGTGAACATGCAAAGGTCATTGAAAAGACCCCAATGTCTTACCATGCCCCAAGAGGGAGTTACTTACCCATTATGCCATGGGAAGGCTGTGCACGATGAACATGCCGATATGCCAAACTATGAGCTAATGAGGTTCATCAGTGAGATGAGTCCCCACAAGCTTATTAAAAGCCGGATGTGCTCAATCTCAAATCAGTGAGTTGATTGCCCACAAGCTTACCAAAAGCCAGGGCATTCAATCTTAAAACAGTGGGGGATGCCCATAAGTCTATCAAGACCGGGTACATGCCGCCCATGAATCGACAAGTTCATCAAGAACTCAAGAGACTGGATTGCTGGTCAAGTTGTAAATCTTGTCTCATGTTGAGAAAAACAAATGAAAATTCATATCCGGTGCACATGTTGATGCTACAAGGAGAGAGCAATCACATGAAACTCCTGGAAGGCAAGACAAGAGAAATTTGAAAACTGTAAAAATCTGAAATCTGAAACCGAACCTGTAAGATTGAAATAAAAAAATCTCTGAATTTAAAACACACAAAATCTGTAATTTAAAATCTGAGGTTCGGATGTCAGAAATCTGGAGATCTCTGAACAGGGAAATTTGAAATATGCAGAAGATTCAGAAAATCAGAGCTTCAAATTTGAAACCAGGAATTGAAATCTAACAATACGCACAAATCTGAAAAATCTTTTGAAACATATGAGATTTGAACTCCATAAAACTCTAGGATTTGAGGGTATAAAATCTGAATTTCTTCTGGAGGTATAAAATCTGAATTCCAAATCTGAACTTCACATTCAGAAATAAAAATCTGAAAAGCTCAGGTAACAAACAGAAAATTCTGAAATATGAACCTAAATTGAAATTGGAAAACCGTAAACCCCAATCTGCACAGTCCCCAACCTGTCCCAAATATAACTTCAACAAATCAGGTGACAAGCCATAACCTGTCAGTCAAACCTTAAAACCGGAATCATAATTTCAAGCTGAACTCAAATTCAAGTTAAAACAAATCAAATTTCTCTGAATAATCCGAACCCAAGCAAATCTGGAACTGTAAAAGTCCAAAATCTGAAAATTCTAAAGATCTGCAGAATTTCAAATCTAAAAATCTGGAAGTTTGAGAGCCTGCAGCCGAAAATCAGAAACATGTAAGAAACCTAAAAATCTGAACTTTGCAACTGAGGTCTGAGATTTGAAATAAATCTGGAACCCCCAAATCTGAAAATAGGAAGTGCAGAATCTGAACTCCAAAAATCTGAAATTTAATCCAACCTGTAAATCTGAAATCTGAAATCTGGACTTAAAACATACAAGTCTGAAAATCCAAAATCTGAAAATTTGAACTTCACATTTAAAATGAGAGATCGAAACCTGTAAAATTGCAGAATCCATAACCTGGACAAATTTAAAAACTGCAGAATTTGAAATCTAAAGTCTGCCAATTCTGAAATTCAAAATCAGATCACTTAAATCTGGAACTTGTAATCTAAATCAAAAAAATGCATGCACCGAACAGAATCTGTCAATTTTGCAGAAATCTGAAGATAATTTACTGAACATAAAAATCCCAACATGTTTAAATTAAACTCAGTCAAGATAAACCTGTTTGAATCAAAATTAAATTTGAACCTCACATCTAGGACAAGAATTCGGAAACTGTAGATCTGCAGAATTCTAAGTAAAAATCTGAAATTTGCAAACACCAACCAAATTCATTTCAAATCCAATTCTTAAATTAAGTTCAAACAAAACTAATTCAAACAAACTTCATCTGACTGGAATAAATTAAAATCAATTTCACTCAATCCAAATCAACAAATTAAATCAAACCTCAAAACAAATTAAAACAAATCTTTTAACTCAAATCAATCAACTCAATTCAAATTGAATTCTCCAAATCAAACAAATTCAACTGAACTTTAACAAATTCAATAAAACAAACTTAAACTTAAACCAAATTCAATACAACCCAAATTTCTCAAGTTAAACCCATTCCAGCAAGCCATATTTCTCAAGTTGAGCCCAAATCCCATTAAAATCATTCCATAAACAAACTGTCTAAAACCCAAATCAAGTTTAAAATCAATCAACAAATTCAAATTGAACCGAACTTAAATCAATAAGCAGCTCAAACAAATTGATTTAATTAAAATGAACAGATCCAATTTCAACTCAAACTAAAAGCAACTCAACCAATTAAATTCAAATCAAACTAAATTCAAACAGATTCAAATCAACCAATCAAATCAAAATTCAAACCAACAAAAGTTAATTCAAATCAATTCAAATTAATTTTAATTCAAATCAAATTCAAATTAAAATTAAGTGCTTGCCTTTCATCAAAATTCATGGGATTGTTTTCTCCTATGTGTGAATGCTTATTTTGTGGATGTATGTTTTCTACTCCATGGATTGCTATGACGCTTAATCAAGGGTATTCGAGTTATCTCGATGTAATTAACGTCGGATCTTCGCACCATCCGACGGGGAGAGGTCAAAATCAATTTTCAAAGAACCTAACAACCTCAACATATAATTTTGACCCTAGTTAATACTTTTATGGAATACCATCTATTTTCCTAAGAAGTCAATGCTGAGGTCTAATTCAAATTCAAATGGAAAATGAATTTCCAAAACAAAAGAATAAATCTTCAAATTCGAGGTTACATCATTCTCCTTTATAGAAGACTAATTTTCTTATGTCAGCATGACATGCTGTGAAAGTTTCAACTTTTCCACGGTGTAGATCTCTCTCTCTCTCTCTCTCTCTCTCTCTCTCTGAAATTAACTGAATGCCTTGAATTGGCAAACTTACGCCATTGTCAATTTCTTTGTTACATGTTTCCATTCCAAGCTTGACCATTTGGCTCTCTGGGTGCTGCTCCCTCTTTGTTGGTTTGGTTATGAAGCCTTCAAGATTGGTTTTACCCATGTTTATGGTTATTTCTTGTTCTGTATCTGACAACTCTGCCACTATTTGCTTTCCTTTCCTACTTGATGCGATAGTGGTGGAGGGCCTACCTTCATTGACATACAGTTGAGAGTTATCTATGTGGCACTCTACCTTTCCTACTTGATGCTTATTTTGTGGATGTATGTTTTCTACTCCATGGATTGCTATGACGCTTAATCAAGGGTATTCGAGTTATCTCGATGTAATTAACGTCGGATCTTCGCACCATCCGACGGGGAGAGGTCAAAATCAATTTTCAAAGAACCTAACAACCTCAACATATAATTTTGACCCTAGTTAATACTTTTATGGAATACCATCTATTTTCCTAAGAAGTCAATGCTGAGGTCTAATTCAAATTCAAATGGAAAATGAATTTCCAAAACAAAAGAATAAATCTTCAAATTCGAGGTTACATCATTCTCCTTTATAGAAGACTAATTTTCTTATGTCAGCATGACATTTTCAACTTTTCCACGGTGTAGATCTCTCTCTCTCTCTCTCTCTCTCTGAAATTAACTGAATGCCTTGAATTGGCAAACTTACGCCATTGTCAATTTCTTTGTTACATGTTTCCATTCCAAGCTTGACCATTTGGCTCTCTGGGTGCTGCTCCCTCTTTGTTGGTTTGGTTATGAAGCCTTCAAGATTGGTTTTACCCATGTTTATGGTTATTTCTTGTTCTGTATCTGACAACTCTGCCACTATTTGCTTTCCTTTCCTACTTGATGCGATAGTGGTGGAGGGCCTACCTTCATTGACATACAGTTGAGAGTTATCTATGTGGCACTCTAATATTTCAAATGGGTAGCGATCAGCCTCTACTTTGTGTTGTTTGCCCCCTTTTCATATTTAATACACTAGTGTAGCATTGATGGCACCACCCAATTTTTGTGTAGCCATGGTCTCTAGGGAGAGCTATGTATGAATTGTTAGCATCAATTATATAACATGTAGCCTTTGTCTTCAATTCTTCTAGAGTTAAATCGACTTCAACACGTCCCAGGGCCTTCTCTGAATCTTGGTTAAATGATAAATCCCGATATCTTGATGCCGGTGACCCACTGTAAATGAGGTATCAAGTACAATGTCTGTCTTGAATTTCTTTAGGGGCAAAATGTTAACAATAGCCTTTGCATCAATTAGGATTCTATTGACATCATCTTCATTTATTTGTCCACACATATATAGGGGGCGATTATGATGGGGTGAAGGTAGCAGCATGTCTTCCTCTTTCTCTGAGAATGAAGTAGATGTTGCATATGCCTCATAATTTTGACATTAGGCTATATGTGCTTCATATGCCTCAGGATCTTGTAAAGCAATAATCAATGTTTCTCGTAGCTTCATGTTTAGTGCTTAAGTCTCTCGCATGCTAATGTTAATGGGAAATTTCTTTAGTTGATGCAAAGTTTTCCTATCTGCTCTCTTCTCGAGCCTTGTTAAGAGGCGGCAAGATTTCTTTAATGCTTTGCATGACGGTTGAGGCTTTTTTTTTATTTCATGCAAACAGGATCCCTCAGTTGTAATTCTCTATTGGATATATCAGCCAATGAACTACATGGCTCCTCATGGGACATTGAAAATTTATGTGGCTCTGTTACTTTCTGGTCACCAACTGTTGCAGATACTTTCTCACATTCTTTTTCTTCTTCATCTTCCAATGAGGAGTGATAGAAGTACACCACTTTTTTGATTTGTGTGGGAGGCACATGCCTTGGCTCTTATCCTTTTGAAATAAATGATTCTTTCTTGTGTGTTATCATTAGATGGTTGATTTCAACCTCTTCCTCATCCTTATTGTGACTTCTTTGATAAGTTGCTACTGCTCTGCCCGTTCCTCATTGTCTTACTGTTCGCTAATGTAGAAGTTAATTGGAGGTAGAATGGCTGCCATATTACATGATAGAATTGCCACTCTGTCCAAGGCCTCTTATTCATTATCTCTTCATCATTCCAGAAGATGTCGATTTCTTCAATGACTGAAAGAGCCTCATCTCTCTCTTCTCTTCTCTTCAAATTAAGGAGCCACCACTTTAAATGAGTCTTCATCGCTATCTCATCCCAAGGCATGTACTCGTTAAAGATACCTTTTCAATTGGATCTCTGGGTTGATATTCTTCAAGTTCATTAATGAGCTGTTGCAAGTTCTGTACAGGGGTTTCTTTCTTTTGAATGTTGGGCCCATAGTTTTCAAGACGCCCAAGGCGCTCGACGGCCCTTTTACAGCTTAGGCGACAAGGCGCCCGCCTAGGCGTTGCCTAGGCGATAAGGCGGAGTATGAAGAGGGATAAAAAATGTAAGTCTCACGTGTCATAAACATTATATAATAGTTCTAAAAAATACTAAGAATGTAATAAAATTGACATGTATTAAGACTTTAAGAGTAAAATTTCTATGAAGAACTTCAACAACATAACATGTATAAAAAGTAAATATAAGTTTAAAAGAACAAGTCAACAACATAAAGGAATTTGACTTACCGAATGGAATGAGTTATGAGACATACTTTTTGAATCATGTTGCCTCCATTCATTCTCTAAAAATCTGCATACCACTTTTTATAACACATGCAAAATACAAATACCAAATAGGCAACTACCAAATTATATTGTCACAACCTATCCTCAATTACCATCAAGTAAAATTAAAATCACAATAATTCAAGCCACAACAAAGAAAACATGTAAACAAAATACATAAAAGTCCTAAATGTCTCAACATCTCAAACATTTAAATTACACAACCAAAGTCTTAAATTTTAAATCCAAACATGAATTTCTCAAGACTGGTGTTTATTCCAATGTTCTCCTCATTGTTGTCATCACCATCATCATTTCCTTCATTTGCTACCCACGTTGCTGCATCATCATCATCATCATCATCATCATCATCATCATCATCATCATCATCATCATCATCATCATCATTTGCATATTCTTCCTCTTCAAGAAATTCTTCTTCACCATCACTCCCTTCATTATCCCTCAAGGGTTGTGATGTACTTGCTCTTCTAGCTCTTATCTTCTGAAGCTCCCATTGCAAGATCTTTCCACGTCTTTCCACGTAAGATCATCACCTTCATATTATTGAGGAAGGTCAAGTTTAAATTATACTAAAAAAAGTAAATAATTAATAAAGAAGTGGTGATGATAGCATTCTCTTGTAAAATTTCATCACCTTCATGAACTACGTCCGAGGTGTCTTTAATCATTCACTCGCAACCTCAATCTAGATCTTGCAAGCATATAGGGTCATATTTCTCTAGATGATTTTTCATATCTCTAAATCTTTCATAAAGGCGTTTATTATACTGGACATAGACCAAATCATTCAACCGCTTGTGCTCCAACCGATTCCTCTTTTTAGAATGAATCTATATAGATAAATTAAAGACATGTTAGGTGGCATCATTCTTAACCATAACAATTACAAAGTATCAAGAATACTTACATGCTCAAATATACTCTAATTGCGTTCACAACCGGATGAACTACAATATAGTCCTAAAATCTTCAATGCAACAACTTTCAATTCCAGTGTGTCTCCACCAAATTGCATCCACCATTCCACTTCATCGAAAAAAAAACCCCATTAGTTCAAGATAACTAAATTTGACATGAACATTTGATATACTCAAACTTTAAAAAATATACTTACATGGAAGTTTCTTATCACGTGATCTTGTAGCAAAGGGTATGCCAAACATTCCTCTTTCATCCAAGTACATTGAAACTTGTTCCACTATCTTATCTTGCATATCCGGCTCTGGCATTAGTCTCTCAACACATGTATAAAAAGCTTTCTCAAATTTTGCAACACCATGCATATCTTTAGATCTTGCCTCAAAATAAAATTTGGGATTTAAGAAATAACCAGCTGCATGTAAAGGCCGTTGCATTTGAACCTCCCATCTACGGTCCACAATTTTTAAGATAGGACCATACTTAACTATTTTTGAACCAAAATTTTCAATGATATTTTGCCTTGCACACTCCATGGCTGCATAAATATATCCCATAGCTTGTTTTTCATCACCATCAACCAACCTCAAGACTTGTAGAAGTGGTTGGCATCCTCTGAGTATTTCCTCGGCCCCGTGCCAAAATTTAACTTGGAAAACAATTGAAGATACATTCTTCCCTGCATTTGTCTTTCCCCATACACTTTTGTGCCAAACATCGGATGAGAATAACTTCCGCAAGCCTCTTTTGACTACATCGTCAAACAACCTCTCTAAGGTGAGAAAGGTTGTGGCAAATTGGGTGACTCCACATCTAACAAGTTCCTTACCTTTTGTCTCTTTTCTCATAAAGTCCAGCAATCGAGTATGATTATAGATAGAAGTGATCAACTTTCTAGGCTTTGAAATGATTGGTGCTTAGGCTTTCAATTTTCCGATGTCCTCTAACATAAGATCTACACAATGAGTTGCGCAAGGTGTCCAAAATAAGCTTCTTCTTTTGTCCATCAACAACTTGCCGGCAACAATATTATATGATGCATTATCTGTAACTATTTGAACAACATTACTCTCGCCAACTTTCTCAATTATGTTATCTAATAGTTGGTACTAAAGAATTGCATCCTCTTTCTTATCTGAAACATCAGCTGACTCTATAAAATAAATCCCCTTTGGACAATTTATTAAAAAAATGATCAATTTTCTTTGTCTTTTATCAGTCCACCCGTCACACATGATAGAGCAACCATATACCTTCCAATGCCTTTTGTATTCTTCAAGCATTTGACCTGTGCGTTCCACCATTCTTTTGAGGAGAGGGACTCGTAATTGATGATAGCTAGTAGGCTTGCAACCAGGTCCTAGACGCCTTGCATTCTCAAACATAATTTCAAAGCTTCTTAATTTAGCAACATTAAAAGGAATTTCGACTTCATAAAACCATGTTGCCACGGATTCCTCAAAGTTCTCTTTCTTTTTTTTCTTGAATTTACTCCCCAAAGTACCTTGTCTACTTTGGCCACTTCGTCTAGCTTCAACAAATTGTTCTGTAGACATCCTTGCAAACATATCCATTGGACCTTTACCTTTGGCTTTGACATGTTTTGAAGTGTCTAACATCTTCTTCTTTGTTGTAGAAATAGCCCTCGGTCTGGAAATAGCCTCTGTTTCCTCATCATCTACGTCTTCATCTTCATCTTCCTCGGCATCATCAACATCAGTTATGGAAATTGTCATCTTTCTCTTTTTATTTTTACTCATCCATGCTAACATTTCTTCAGCAATGTCCTTTGTAGTTTTTGGACATTTCTTAACATCGCTATATCCTCCTATCAAATGTTCTTTTTGCCTCTTTATCCCGTCATTTGTCACCAATCCACATAGATCACATTTGACACGGTTTTTATCATTTTTCGATGGCCAATGTGCATATTTCCATCCGGGATCATTGGACTTTGCTCTTTTTTTTCTTCTGTCCCGGATGATTCCATTCTATTGTTACTACCAGCACCGGAAAGCCCTTCCATGAATATAATGAAAATATGCACTGCCAAATAATGAAATGAACAAATTAAATAAATTATAACATTAAGTCAAACAATATTATAATCAAGCACTATAAACTGTACACCATCCACACATTAACAATAAGAAAAGATTAAGTTAACAAGTCGATCAAAACCAAGGAAGGAATAGTCGGGGGTCGGCCCCGGGTCGGTCGGCCCCAAAACCGACCCGGGTCGGTTGGGGTCGCGACCCGGGTCGGGTCGGGGTCGGGTCGGGGTCGGGAAAAAAAATAATAAAAAATTCAATTAAAAATAATAACCGGGTCGGGGGGTCGGGGCCGGGTCAGGGTCGGTCGGCCCAAAAAGTGACCGGGTCGGGCAACCCGGCCGACCGGGTCGCCGACCCGGCGAACCATGATCAAAACAACCACGTCCTTGACACGTTCGAACTTGAAACTTGTTAGATATTGAATAAATAAAGTGTAAAAGATGATTAAAGTGAGCTTAATACATGTTAGAAGGTTAAACTTGAAGGATGGAATGAGAAAAGATTCATAGAACAATCAAAAAAATCAAACTCTACAAACTAGGTTTACCGGTCGCGGAGGTGAAAGAAGATGATATCTTCTGTAAAATGAGAAGATCAATGGAGGAGGAGGTGAAGAAGCGTCGGAGCCTCCTTCCAAGGCAACTGGCTGCGGCGGCGAGGAGATCCGGCGTCCGCGGCGGCGAGGAGCTTCGGCGAGGTCGCTGCGCTGCGGCTTTCTTCCGTCGCGAAGGAGCCTCTGTCGGGGTCTTCCGTGTGGGCCGCGGGTGAGTGGTTTGAACTTAAGTGGCTTTGAACCGGCCCGGCTTACCTGTTGAGGAGAACCGGGATAAAAATTTGAACCGGCAGCGGTTCAAAGCACTTCCGCGCCCAGGCGAACGCCAAGGCGGGTCTTCAAGCACCTTGAGCGCCTCAGCGGCCAAGGCGGCCGCTTTTTCTCCCATCCGCAAGGCGAACAGTTTAAGCGGCCCCTCCTTTGCGCCTTTACGCCTAGGCGCCGCCTAGGCGTACGCCTTGACAACTGTGGTTGGGCCATCATTGTTTTTACTTTCTCTTTGCTCCTGCTTTCTCTGCTCATTCTTTTTTTTGTTATTTGTTTTTTTTCTTCAAAATGCTGCAATTTTGACACTATTTGTGGTATGCTTAATGGGCTGAGAGGGACTTTCTCCAAATGTTTCTGTTTCTTAGTGGTTCTATGACACGATGCATGTGTGGTTTTTTGGAATGCACCTCTACCCACAGTTGCTCATTTTCAACATCTGCAGACATAGAAAGTTTAGCACTAGCGACAATTTCGGGCGACAGTATCTTGTATGACGTTGATGCTTCAATCACACCTTCTCCAGAGCTGATGGTTGTATTGTCCTCACCCAAAGTCACCACCTTAGACTTTTGAAGCACATGGATAACGTTGACAGTGAAACTCTGTGCAATTGGATCATGTGATTGTGGTGGCTGGATCATATATTTGCTTAAAGCAATTTTCTGAGTTCTAATTATCCATTCTATATGGTCTTTCAGCTCATGACATTACTATAATATGTGCCCACTTCGCTGATGATAAGGGCAATACTCTGAGTGGGGATATTTTTCATTTTTTTTACATCCTCGTAGCTTTGGGAGTACCATTAGTCTCTCCCGAATACAATAGTTAAATATGAATCCTGTAGCCTCTTGAGGGAAACAATATAATTTTACAACTTGTGCATCTGACTGCTCTTTTTTCTGCATCCTCATCTCCTTTTGACAACATGGTTTACCTTGTGGATGAAAACTTTTCCGTCTTTTGGAACTTGTGGGTTCTTCTATTTGGCCTCGCACAATTCTAGGAAACAGAGTCTTCCATGTGCATCTTGAACTTTGGTTTGAAGTTTCACATGGTTGGACTCTACACCGAGAACCCGTACTTTTTTCATCTTGCTGCTAACTTCTGTGGTAACTGTGTTGAGAATTCCTCAATGTCGGTTGCGAGTCGGTAACATTGTTCTATGAGTTGTGACATCCTTTCCTGCATGTGCCTTATCATGGCATTAACTCTTATGACTCGGCCCTACAGTATGATTTCAAATCTCTGATTACTCTTGGGATTTTGGTCTTGGTGCAATCCGCTTATTCTCGTGGATCAAGTTGTCTTGGGTTTTCTCTCATTTGACTATGCCACATTGGTCTATAGTGCACTACATTTACTGCAAAATGCCTGTTTGGGCTTAACATGTGGCTGTGGCGGGTTAACCAAATACTTACCCATGTGCACAGTTTCATTGTGAATCAATTTTTCAGCCAAATCCTTAAAGAGATAGCAATCTTCTAAAGTATGTCCAAGCATGCGATGGTATGTGCAATATGGCTCATCCGACCTTAACCATATAAGATGGCTTCTTAGGCTTTGGTAATGAAATCAAGTTGTTCATCAAACATATGTCAAAGAGCTTCTTCGTATGTTCTTTCATAAAGGAGTATGGCTTCCTTCATTTTTCTGCCAAAGATGAACTATTTTTTCTACTCTCTTTTGCCAATGGATGTTGTCTCTGCCGCAACCTTGTTTTTGGTAATTTTCTTCTTAGGAAAGAAATCAACTATATTTACTTCCTTAGAAGTTTGCCCCTGCTCCTTAGTCCTTTTCGTTAAGGTTTCAACATCTTAACCAAGTTAGATGCATCAATGATAAAGAAGGAAAATTTTTGATCAAATATTATTATACCTATCAATGGATCAAATTTTGGTTGAATCCATTAAAATCTGAATTTGGAACTGATAGGTTTGATCCGGTTCCCAGCCAAAACCCATAAATACTATGATATTTGGATTTGAATCCAAGCTTGCTGTTTCGGATTCGGCTCTGCTCGATAACATTGGGGCGAATGCGAAGTGGATTTTTTTCTTCTTTATCTCTCTCTCTCTCTCTCTCTCTCTCTTCATTTGAAATCCTGGCAGGATCATACAAGAGGAAGGAGCCACGGCCCAGCCATGCGGCGGCCCTACCCTACATCTCCTTTCGATGCTCTCTTTCTTCCAAATCAAGAAGCGCCATAGTAAGTTTTGTGAGTGTCTATCGAAGAGGTTGATGACATGGATCATGTGACCTTCATCAGAGTATTTAAGCTCCTGTCACTGCTGGTGTAGGGCACCTCCACCTATATAACTCTTCAACAGCTACTTGAGGCTTCTCCATCTCCCTGTACATGGTTGCCTTGGTCTTGCAGTTGGACTTGGCATACATGTTCGAGATGAGAGGCCTCATCGTTGCCTTCTTAGGGCGCCTAGTGCTCTTGCTGCCGATGTCCTCTTGTTGTTGCTAATCGGTGGCACCCAATGTGAATGACCATCTCTTGGTAAGAATCTCACCTATGTGCAGATGAATATCAACAATGGACATAGGAAAAACCGAAAAAGCACTGTGCTGCACTTCGTAGGGTTTGATACCAGGCAACTCGGAAATGATATTTTCAACCCCTGGATTTTTTTCGGGTTTCTCGCCATCCTTGAACCTGCAAAGAGTGTCTATTAGGTTTCCCGTTGGATGTTTAGATACCATAAATGTTTCAGATTTGGGTGGGATTATGAGATTCGCTAAATCCATTTACATGTCTAAAGATGATTATATCAAAGAAAGCGGAAAAATTATTTTGATGTTTTTTTAATGACAACTTTGCTAAAAACGTAGAAGACAAAGAGAATGTAACCAATATTAATTTGAAGTATATTAGGAAAATTCAATTTAAAATGTTAAAGAAGTATCTAAGTTAGTGAAAACAAGTGAGACATGTGGTTTAGATAGCATTCTTATTAAATTATAGAAATGTTCAAAAGATTTAGGAGTGAAATGGTTAACTTGACTTTTTGACAAAATCTTAATATCTTAAAAATGTCAAATGAATGGAGAAGGAGCATCATCATACCTCTTTTTAAGAAAAAAATAGATATACAAAATTGTGCAAATTATAGAGAGATCAAGTTCATGAGTCATACTATGAAATTATGAGAAATAGTTATTGAGCGGCAATTATGAAATAGTACAAATATTTTAGTCAACCAATTTAGATTTATATATGGTTGATTTACAACTAGAGCTATTTTTCTTGTTAGAAGTTTAGTAGAGAAATATCGTGATACAAAGAAAAAGTTACATGTGGTTTTATGGTGGGTGTTGGAGCGCCTATTATGTATATACAACTGGTAAAAGATACGTATAATGAAACAACCACTAGGGTATACACAATTAGAGGAGAAACAAAAGATTTTTCTATTTCAGTTGACTTACATCAAGTGCCTGCAATAAATCCTTACCTTTTGCATTAGTTGTTAATGAATTAATGAATATTATACAAAATGATATACCTTAGTGTATGATGTTTGCTAAATTGATACCTTTTCCTATATCGTACCACCTTCTTTTTTCTTGATTGCTATGGGTTCTTCATTCCCACCTTTCCCTCTTCTGTCCTGTCCCCTACCTCTTCCATTCCTGGTTTCAACACATTCACAGCCCTATTTATGGGATTGTGTGATTCTTAATTATCAACTTATTGGTTTGGCAAAAATTTCTTGTCCAACTGGACTAGTGGTAAGATTCTTTATTTAAAGTTGCTCCTACCGATGACATTTATTTTGAAGGTAATTGGGCATTTTGTGTGCATGGGGAGCAGATATGGTAGGATGAAATAGAAATAACAGAGAAGCTTTCATGTAGAAGACCAATTTATCCTCCTGGATTGTAGACATGAAGTGTGAGAAATCAAGAAAAACCAAAATTTATACTAAATTTGCTCTATGGGATCGGTGAAGATATGTAGGTGAAGCGTTATAAATCTCAGGCTAATCCTTTGCAGAACGAAGGGATGTAGGAGTATTGTTAAAAATGCACTCATTCGAAGGCTTAAATTATGAATCTTTCATCTATTTATCTGTTCCATATGCTTCACAATTAAGTGCTAGCGGCATATTCCATTTTGTAATCATCTTCCCATTGGGTAGAATTCTTTCTATTCCATGGTTACCTTCTATGCTGATGCTTTGAGAAAATAAATGTATTGGCACGTGGCATCTCAATGTCATTATCAATTTGTTTTCAATGGTACATGTATTTATTGTAAATTTGTAGGATGCTTTTCCATTCCGGAGACCCTTCAAAATTTCCTGCTTTGATGAAAAGTTGAATTATGTTTATCCATTCTTTCTTCTACATTCGGCACACCCACCCACTTTTTCTTGCATTATCCGTTCATGTCAAACTTTATAAATGGTTCACAATAAATTGGCTTTTTCATCATCAGCTATGTATGTCACTCTGTTGATGAAAATTGAAGTTTTACTGAAATTCTAAGCCTTCATTCCTACTGTTGTGGTGTTATTAATTGAAGTTCTTATAACTGAAACTCTCTTTTGATCATGGAATGCCATCTCGCGAGATCTCGCTAAGGGTGCCGAGAAACGAGATTGCCGTGATCTCGCCTCAAGTAGCCTGGTCCGAAAAAAAAAATTCTTCAGGGGGCTTTGCCCCCTTGATACCATAGTTGTCAAGGCGGGCGCCTAGGCGACAAGGCACTACTTGACCAGCGCCTTCGATCCGCGACTATTCTGCGCCCCCATGTATGATAGTGTAAACATATTAATATATATCACTATCACTAATACTATCGCGGATAAAAATGTGCTACAAGTTTAATACCATATTAGTATTTAAATAAGATTGTATACAAGATTAAATCTTTTAGAAGCACAAAGATCATTTTTTTGGTATCGAGAGTACATTGTAATTGTTCATTCACACAATTGATGTATAAATGTGTTATATATTTTCATGTAAATTCATTGATGTACTCCTATCTTTATAAGATATTATGTTATGTTTCATACATATATACATTTTGATCCGAGAATCTGAGATCCGATCTCCCGAGATTTTTCCGAGATCTCTCCGAAATCTCTTCTCTTTCACCCTCCCGAGACGAAGCCGAGATCCGAGATGGCAAACCTTACTTTTGATGGTATTAGATTATACACATCCAAGGTACACATGCACCGTATGGACACTGTTTCACTATCCATGTTTAGTCAGTGGCATGAAGGTCCACCATCTATTCACTATATTATCAGTGATGAGATGTGGTGGAGGCATCCTTCACTTTCCCCAACCACCTCGTCCCTCACCTCTTATGTGGGAGGCAGTGCAAGAGAGGATACCAAAGTGGGAGAGGTGGCCAGAGGGGGTAGGGTTGCCAGGGAGAGGTGGAGATCAGTTGAGACAAGGCGGTGATGGAAGTGTTGCAGCAGGTGGGCTGGAAGTTGAGAGATTCCCCTGCACCTCCTTGGTGCCATTTTGTGTGGGGAAGATGAGTGGTCTGTACACTGTAGGATCCAAACAGCTGGAGCCGTGGACCTCTCAGACCTCCATGCATATAACAGGGTGGTGGATGTTGTGCTTTTAATTAAATGTAAAATGACACATGTATGAAGGTGAACATTTTTTTTTGTGTTTAGTCAGTGGAGATTCCTGAGAAATTTGACATTTGCCCTTCTTTCAAAGTGAGCATCAGATAGCAATATAGAATCATTAACTGAAACTCCATTTGACTGTTAGCAGTTCACCACACCTTTCCATGCCCAGGTAAGATACAAATGTTTTCGCTCTTGTTCAAATTGTGATTACCTGTTGTGATTTCTGATTCCTAAAGTTAATACTGCTTGCTGCTTTTTGTTGTCTTCTTTGTTTTTCTATGAATTCTTGGTATTAATAGCTCTGATTTTTTGTTCTTACACTTGCCATTTCAGGCATACTTGTCCCTGCCAGAAGGAACAGCTACTGTCACTGGGTTGATTGGCATGATGACTTATCACTACAATATTCTTGTGGGTGGTTTGACTCCTTATACTTACTCTTACCCCTTTTTTCTCATTTTGGTGGTTCATACTTAGTCTTTCTTGTTTGTTTTTGCTGACGAGAAAGAAAATATAGCTGCCTTAATAAACTATATTTTGCTTGATGTCCAACGTTCACAGAATCGGCTGATTCCTAAATCGGATTAGCACCCATTGGTCCAATTTCATCTTGGACTCCCAATCCAAGATGGACTCCCTCTGAAGGTCTAGATTGAGACCAGTTCCAATTGAATCAGCCTATTTCAGACCAATTTCGATGATTTGTTGCTAGAATCGGCTCCAAAGTGGTCGCCTACCAAAGAAGGCTTACTGGGTAAGCATTGGATCGGGTGACAAGTCACCATATCTGCCATATCGGGTCCAGTGGACCCAATATGGCAAATCCATAAGGTTTAAAACCAGATGGATTTTGCCAGTGATATGCAGGATTCGGTAAGCCAGGGCGGGGAAGATGCCATGGTAGGTAAGCCAATGATGCTAATTATGTTTCCAAATTGGCTTTTAGGCGACAAGGTGCACTCTCATCTACCTACGTAAGGAGCACCTAGGTGAGTAGCACATTGTTTTCCTTTTTTGTCTAATCTAGGAATAAATAATGCTAATTAAGTATTAATATCACTTAATTGTATGGTTTTGAAGTAGAAATAGCTAGCTTTAATAGTTAATTTGATTACAAATAGTTCTTTTGGTGGAATAATAATTAGGATTAAGTGATTTTATAAATATTTACTAATAGTTAATACAAATTAAGTATTTAATTAATTTAGTTAAGTAGTTTGTTGGCACTTGAAAATTTCATGGTCACCTGATTTATAGGCAAGTATTTGGTAAAAGCAAAGAAAAGAAATCAATTAGAAAGGACAGACCCACTTTGCTCTACATTTGGGTTTGATGGGTCGGATGGGCCCAATATGTCTTGTTGGACCCGGTTGGCCAAATGTCAGTCCAATAACATATTGACACCAACACTTGGTCCGTCCAGCTCAAACTTGAAAAATGTCAGAGTCAGATCGGAAATGTAACCTATATCGGACAAGTTTTGGGCAAAACACCGAAAGTGAGTTTTTGGACAGCCTTAACAAGGCTTATTGGGTCTGAAGGGATAAGTTAATGATCCCACAAGCCAATGTCAGTAGAGGTTTTCGCAATGGTGCCCTAAATGTCAGAAAGTAGCTCTATGACGTTTGCCCTTAATGAGTCCGAACAACCAAATGTTAGCTCAATAACAGATTGACACCATCATTAGGTTTCCCCATCTCAAATTTGAGCAATGCTCAAGTCAGATTGAGAATCCAACTCATATTTGACAAGTTGTGGGCAAAACACTGAAAGTCAGCTTCTGAATAGCTTTATTGGGTCTTAATGGGCCTAAAAGAGCAAACTAGTGGACTCACGAAACTGTACTTGTCAAGACCTTCACAACAGTGTTTTGAATGTTAGAAACCGACTTGAATAGTAAAATGACCATTTGCCCCTATTGGTCTCGAACAACATAGGGGTGGCTTAATAAAAAATGGCAGCACCATAATATCTGCCCGACTTAAAGTCGAACAATGCCAGAGTTGGATTAGAAACCTGACCCATATTCAGAGAGTTATGAACAAAAAACTGAATTTGGATGGGTTTCCCACTTCAGTGCTCTTGGGGGAAAAATGGTCCAAGTGACTGAGGAGTAGGCCCATGAGCCCAATATTTAAATCTTTGGGTCCGTGAGGATGTTTCCGGCCACATATTGCAAGAAGACTATGGTCCGGGCAAAATTGGATTTAATTTTATTTTTATGTAATTTTTGAATTAATCGACGGCTGGGATTGTACGATCATGAAAATCATGGATTTGATGTAATTCGGAAGTCCTCAACCATAGATCTTGGTGGAACACACAATCCACGATCATCGAAGTATGATATGAGCATTATCCGGTCATATTTTATAAATTTAAGAAATTTCGGGTGAGAAATATTTTTCATTGTCGAATTAATAGCATCTTGATGAAAATTATGCTTAGTTTAACTTAAATATTCAATCGTCATGGGTTACTTCAAGGCCAAGTCATTGTCCGGATAAGATGCTATAATTAAGGAGAGAATCGGAGAGCATTTATCTATCACGTAATGGCGTTTAAAAAGGAGGGAAAGAAGATAATATCTCCCACACCACCCTCATCTCCCCACTCTCTCTCTCCCTTGAATGCTGTGCGTATCAGCATCTCTCCCATGTTATATAAAATGGGAAACAAACAAAGAAGGTATCCCACGTTCTGCATCACCAGCCGTGGGAGTGAGAGGAGCAGCCCACGCTCCAACCACCTGAAGAAGAAGAAGAAGAAGAAGAAGAAGAAGAAGAAGAAACTCTAGCTATGTAGCCCTTCTAGGCTACCCTTTCTTTTCTTCTCCTTTCTTTTTCTATTTCTCTCTTTCTCCTCCTTTGGCCTCCCCTTAGCCTCCGTGGCCCCTCCAAAACAGCCCTCTCGAAGGCCCTTCGGGTCAGTCAAAACAGCCCCCTGGGGTCTGTTTTGAGCAGACCCCGCCCCCTCTTCTACCCCTTAAACACCTCTGTTCAGCCTGCCGCAAAGAGATCCCTTTTGGTCCCACTACAGACCCTTTATGGCCTTCTGTTCGGACCCTTTTTGCACCCCACTGCAGACCTCCTGCGGTTCTCTTAAACAGTCCCTGCTTAGTCTTTTTTTCAGTCACCTGCACATCCCACTGCAGACCCCTTAGCCCGGCCTTAAACAGGTCCATTTGCACTCCTTTCCACCGCCTGGTTAGCCTTTACAACAGGCCCCTAAAGCAACCCCTTAAATGCCCTACTTCTGCCCCTAGCACAATCTTCTCTAATACCCTCACAGCAGCCCCTTGCGCACCCTTTAAAATAGTCACTGTCTGGCACCTCTTAACAGCTCCTTTGCTGCCCACATTTATTCTTAACCTGACCCCATGTTGTCCCGGTTTAAGCCTCTTTGAAACAGATCCTGTTCGGACCCCAACAAAGCCCTGGTTGGTCTCTTAACACAGTCCCTCATGTGGACCCCACAATAGGTCTTTGACTGGTGGCTTAAACAGTCCCGATCAGATCCTTGTTTCAACCCCATTCTCAGTACTCTCACAGGCTTGAGATGAAAGTCGACATCCGGGCCTCTTGGAATCCGTCTGACGGGCTAAGAAACTACACGGGTGGGCCTTCATTCTCGGCCCAAATCAGTCCCTCCTCAAATTTCTCTGTCGGCCCATCCTATTTCATGGCCTATAAATTCTTACCAACAGCTCCCTGTTTCTGACCAAGCAGTCTTCACCTATTTCAGCATCCAAAACAGGTTATTCTTGGTCCAAACATGTCCTTTGTGGAGTCCCCTCCAACAGCCCCCCTGATTGGCCTGTTTCTAGCTCTTAGCTGGCCTGCACGTGCCCTGTTTACAGCCCCTAAACAAGGCCTAATTTCATCTCAAAACAGTCCTCATGAAGACTTGAGATGATGGTTGACATCCGGGTCTTTTGGAATCCGTCCGATGGGCTAAGAGACTAATTGGGTGGGTCTTCATTCTCGGCCCAAAACAAAAGCTTGGATGAAGAGTTGAGGCATCAAATAGGCATCCGAGCCTAAGGAGATTGAAGCCAGGACCAAGGAAGGAATAGTCGGGGGTCGGTCCCGGGTCGGTCGGCCCCAAAATCGACCCGGGTCGGTTGGGGTCACGACCCGGGTCGGGTCGGGGTCGGGTCGGGGTCGGAAAAAAATATAATAAAAAATTCAATTTAAAATAATAACCGGGTCGGGGGGTCGGGGCCAGGTCGGGGTCGGTCGGCCCAAAAAGCGACCGGGTCGGGCGACCTGGCCGACCGGGTCGCCGACCCGGCGAACCATGGCCAGGACCACTGGGCCCATGAAAACATGAAGCCAGCCACATGGGCCATGATGGACATCGACTGGCTCATTTGGACCTATTGGACTTAAAAATGAATTTAACTTCAAATCTGACATAAGAAAGAGATAATTAAAATATTTTCAATCAACATGCCAATCAAGTGCAATTAAATCTTAAAACACTTAATTCATTTATTAAATTCAAATCAAAACAACATAATTCCAATCATACTAAAATTCAATAAATCAAATTCAAACCAAAGAAACTCAATAAACAAAAATAAAAAATTAAAACATAAAATTCAATTCAACTCACTTTCAAATCAAATAAAATCAATATCGAATAAACATAAAGCAAGACATCTGCATCTCATCGAGCCCATGGGGCTACTGCCTGTTTGAACTTATTTCTTTATGTAGATGTGTACCTTCAACAAACATATTACTATGACCATTGGTCAAAGGTTTTTGAGCGGTTGCATGATACAATCTAACATCGGATATTCGCACGAATCGCACCATTCGATGGGGAGATGTCAAAAGCAAATTACTTTTCATAGAACCCAAAAATTTCAGTTCTATACTTTTAAGACGTATCGTTGGCCTATTTAATACATTTATAGGCTGTCACCGATTTTCTTAAGTATTCTAGAAGGAGGTACTAAAGAAAACTTCTCTAAAAATTGAGGTTACACAGTTTAATTAGGTATTCATGTTATTTAGTCTATTTAATTTTGTACTTGCACATTGTTAATTGATTTGCACGTTGTCTTAGCTATTTATTTACTTTTATTTGTTACTTGTCATTCGTATACTTGTTATTTTGTTAATTTTACTATGTAAAGCGTTGTTTGATGCCTCGCCTTATTGCCTAATCAACAATGCGGTACTATGTCACTTTGAAAAGTATGCCCTTAGTATTCATTTTCTTGACTTAAAGTTCCCCAACGTGTTGACAACTATGCTGACTCCTGACAAATGTTTTACAGACTCAACTGGAATGAAGGATCGCGTTTCCCATCCTGACAAAATAACCAAAGAGACTTATGTTGGGAAGCCTGGCACGTTGGGTTATCAACATTAAAATTGTTGGTATTGTAGGCTATAAAACCTTAACACCACCGTCTAGAACAAGGAAACTCTTCTCCAACCATAAATTTATAAATATATACCACAAAGAGAATGGAAGTGCTCCATTATGTTTGATCAAGAAATTATTGTTGAAGGAAAGCTTATATAGATCATCTGTCTCATTCTTGATGTTGTTTGAAGATAGGAGGCCAAATGTTTCCCTGCTAATTTGAACAGTATTATCCCACCCATATTGCATTGGACACTGCTATAGCTGCAACTTCTGGAAAACATCTTGGCAGGTGCCCTGATCTCCAAGCCACCATTCCATTGGTCATCTTAACCCTTCATGAGCTGTCTTGTACTTTGCCCGGCAATCAATGTTATAAAGACTTGGGTGTCAGTGCCCCATGAGGTGAAAGCCTCAAGACTTACTAAGGCGTAAGCCTTGATTAAAAGAAACATGGATTGTGGTTTCGTAGGTCCAAGCAATTGATAGTTTTGAATGTAGGATTCTATAAATTAGTGATGAATAAAGTACGAAAGATATTATCAAAATTTGAAATATTAGTGAATTAATTAATATGTAACAATTTTTATAGACTCATAATAACATATTTTAAAAGTAAAATGAACCATATTTTTGATGATTTTGTGGTTATGTGGAGAGGAAGTTTCTTTCTAATTTACCCTCTGTATTTAGTTAATGGGAGAAGCTTGAACTGATGAATGTAGGGCATAGTTGTCAAGACGACAAGGCGTCCAAGGCGTTGCAGAGTGCCAATTCTGCTTAGGCGACAAGGCGTCCGCCTAGGCGTCGCCTAGGCGGTAAGGCGGGGTATGTAGGCAAGGTAAATTTGAATGACCATAACATGTATAAAATCTAATAACATGTACATACATTAAGTGAAAAAATGACATGGATTAATATCAAATTTTGAAGAAATTCAGACAAAGTGTAGTAAATAGACTTACCAATTAATATAAATATTTTTTGAACTTCTTTTCTTCTACAAAAACCTGCAAAATATTATTCAAAATATATGCAAAATGCAAATACTAAGCAATCCAAGTTACAACAACACAATGCACTAGCGAGGCATAAACATAAACATAAATAAACATCAAAACGTTATTTAAACTATACAAAACAGATTTTAAATGACATATCCACTAATTCGATTAGGTAAAATACTGTTTAAAGAGAACAAAGCGATATTGGACAAGTTCGGAAGTTGTCGACAAACCGGAGACGTTAAAATATCATTATCTTCAATATTTAAACAACCGAGATGTACACGAAGTATAAAGACATTGTAATATATGTTGTAAGGTTCAACTTCAAGGAAGAAATGCGAAGATATTCATGAAAAAATAAAAAAACGAAAAACCTAACTCTGTACGTAATGAGGAAGTTGCCGAGAGAACAACTAAATAACCCTAGAACGGGTGCTTACAGGCGGCGGCGGCGACCACTGAGGGCGGCGGCGGCGACTCCGGTTGAAGCCTCCTCCGGCTCCGGCGATGGTAGGCGGTCCTCGGCTCCGCACGTCGTCCTCCTCCGGCTTACGGCGAACACCAGGCGCAGCAGCTTACGGCGAACACCAGGCGGGGCCGAGGGCATCGGGTGGGGCATCGGGTGGGGGCGCACCCAACTTAAAACAAACCGGCTCCGGTTCAAGGGGGAAAAAAAACCGGCCCGGGCGACTAAGCCGGGCGGCTAAGCGGCCAAGGCGTACGCCTTGGCCGCCTTGGCGGTCAAGGCGTACGCCTTGTTTGGGTTGAGCATGGCGCTCAACCCAGGCGTTCATCCAAAAGACGCCTTTGCGCCTAAGCGGCGCCTAGGCGCCGCTTAGGCGCACGCCTTGACAACTATGATGTAGGGGTATCTTACTACTTTCTTAGACTTAATTGTCATTTTGATGCAATTGAAACACTTGCTTTAATAGAAGCATGATGTTTGCATTTTTTAAAAGCCTCACTGCCTCACTGCCTCAACGCAAGGCAACTTACAAGCAAAGCTGCTGAAGCATCACAATGATACCAAATGACTCAAGCCTCAATGCGTAATTGGATTGCCTTTCTTTATGAGTAAACCTTAATGCCTCCAGGCGGTGCACTTTTAAACATTGCTGGTGATAACACTCAAGATGCATTGCAGGAGGATGGATCTTGCTTCCAATGTCCTGATCCTTGTAGTACCTTGCTGGATTATGTCCGAAACAATTCCACCATTTGTGGGAGTTTATCACCCTTCACAACCATTTGGCTAACAATGGCAAGTTGAGGTCCTTGAAGTTCTTTAGACTCACTCCTTCCTCATCTTTACTCTCGCAGATTCTATCCCAGTACTTGTGCTGTCCTTGATAAAGAATGTCATTTCCCTGTTAAGAAATAATGCGGAATAACCATTAGAGCTCAGGCTAAGTCTCTGGGATCCCGAAGCTATTCTCTTGTTTTGTTAATTTTGAATAGAAGAAATCAACAGAAGATCCGCTTCAAATGTTGCATTTTAACACTAGATTCATTTCCAAAATCACTTTACACTAGGTACATTTTTTAGAATTTTATTAACTCCCATTCTACTTTCGGATCTTGATGCTCGATGGATGTTAGAATTTCCCAAATTACCCCAATCACCTGATAGAGTGCATACAATGTTCGATCTTCATTTTTCCTTTCCAAAAATGTTCGAACATATTGTTCTTTTGGTGAACATTGAATATGTTTAACACTGTCACCTTGAGACAAATGATGCCTAAGGGTTCATGGGGCTTGCAACCGGTTGAGGCAAGTGCCTTCGACACATGGTTTGTAGAATAGGCTGATTTTTATATTGGATCGGTAGTAGTCGATTCAATTTTGCCGGGGACAATTGATCCGGCTTGAAGTCCTAGGTGGATATGTAAGAATCGGGAGAATGATTGATGCTCTTGGTTTAAACTGTTGGTTTCCCAAAATCCGGTAAGTTCCAAAATTAGGCCAATCTAGGACCCAATTCTGTACTGATCTTCTCCCATAAGGGGGAGAGTAGACTGATTCCCCCCCTCGATTCCACCTTCCTTGTCAATCCCCCCTCAATCTAGGGCTCCACTCTGGCGACTCCTTCAACGATCTCCCCCCTCCCCTTTCCTCCAACCCCGATTCCCCCTCTAGGATCCCCATCCCTTTGGGGGTTTTCTCACCTACATGCACCCCTGAAGGCGTGATCCCCCTTTAGGAGTAGCCTGTTTTAGTGATTACCTATAGGTCACCCTTGGCCTTGAAGGAGTGTTTGAACACAGCCATCCCTTCGGGGGTGGTTTTTCTCACCCCCGATCCCTGAAAGGGGGGGATTGTGGATGCGGAGAAAACTCGTTTGTGTTTTTTCTTCAAAATTTGATTAAATGTTTTAAATTGCTGTGGTTTTATGTGTAGATAAAATGTTAGATGAGAAGCAAACTGCCGCTGCTCATTGCGACGTTGGATGGCACTATGGGTATTTATTGGATGTTGAGAAGAAGATAATGAGATATAATTGGTGTTAGAAAGATATTAATGGAAGTGTATACTACCTAAAGCATGCTTTGCCATCTCGTGATATTCTTGCGAAATCGAGATTTCGGTTTCGGCGGCCCCGTGAGATCCGGATCAACCAAAATAGGCTGTTTCGGAAGTCCGGGGGTTGGCATTGGCCGAGGGACGGTGAAGATGCTTGTATGAGCATGAACTGACCGGATCCACCGATATCCGGTTTATGCGATATTGGGTCCAATCAAGATTTGGTCACTTAAAGTGACTGGATCCCGGTCGTACTGGGTCCTCGGGACCCAGGACCCAGTACGAGCATCTTCCTCGCTCGATAAGACATAGAAGAGTCTTAGCGGTGTGCTGCAACGACGGTTTAGCCTCCACACTGGAGAATACAATGCCAATTTGATCCAAAATGGGCCCAATCAAACCATAAGCTCCATAAAAACCTTTCTATGGGCTTATTTTTAAGCTTTTCTCAAATCTGAGATCCAATCTCTCAAGAATTTCTTAAGAATTTTGCGAGATCTCCTCTTTCACCCTTCTAAGATGAAGCCGAGATTTGAGACGGCAATCCTTGGCCTCAAGTAACCTATTGCTGGTGTTGGTGAAAATGTCAAGAAGTGTGATAAGGTCCCGACTGAGATAAGGGAAGAAATGAAAAGTTATTTGACTGGGAGATCATTTCAGAGGGAGGTTAAAATTGGGCAAAGGGCTGATCTACATGATGAGTTGTTTAGATGGAGAGACACTGACCTCATGTACAGAAAGGGTAAGAAGGGAAAATGACACGTACATGTCTAATTTGATTCATCATTTTCAAGTAATGAAAAGGAAGCTTAGGTGATGAGAGTTATGGATGTTAGTAGGGCTTAGGCTTGTGAAGATGAGGAAAGAATAAAGGGGGCAGGAGGGTCGGGTGCTACTGCGAGACGTTTTGATGTGGGTGAAGGCACTTGCTTTGTTCGAGATACTAAGTTCCATTAGTTCGGTTGAGCCGAACATTGCCATGTATATGCGGAGTGATAGAGGCCAAAAGTCGGTCAAGGAACCCTTATAGGGAGTTAAGGTTACGACAGGGGTCGCAAAGAAAACAATCAAATGCATAGTCAAATTCTTTTTACATAAGATGCTAAGTTTTGTTAAGTATATGTTTGAAATATCTTTGAACAAATTATCAACAACGATGTCTTTATTTTGGTTCGTGTAGGTGTCCCAGCACATGTGTCCTTATTTTCATATAATGGTAGATGCCATTGGTGAGACTAGGCCATAATTGAAAGGCCCCACATCCAAGTATATATACGAGGGTGGGTTGGATAAAAAGGTTGATGAGTTAAGGTCTTTAATAGATAGATTTAAATCCATCTAGAAGGAGAAGTGCATTGTAATGTGTGATGGGTGGACATGAATCACAAGGAGGTCACGTTGTATATTGTCTTGAAATCACCACATTTTTGAAGTCCATTGATGCATTAGGTTAGGTGAAGAATACCGATTACCTGTTTGGTTTGATGAACAATGTGCAATTTGTCATTGATAATGAGGCATCGTATAATGCTTTAGGAAAGAAGATAATGGAGGCTAGTTTAAACTTGTTTTCGGTGCCATGTGCTACACATTCTACTGATTTGATGTTTGAGAACATTGGGATGGATCCAAAGTGTGAGATCTTTGGTGAGTCAAAGACAACTTATTATATCTTTCATTTATGGGCATCCCAAATTATTGCATATCATGAGGTAGCACATTGATGATCATGATGACTGAGTCTCACCATATTTGCCACATATTTCATTACATTGGAGAGCCTCTATAGATATAGACATAATTTAAAGAGGTTCATACTATCCACTGCATATCAAGAGTAAATAGATGCCTACAGAAGCTCAATGGAGCAATATGATGCTTTATTGAAGATAGAGTAGCTGATTGAAGATAACAGGTGGTGGGAAAAGGTGCAACTACCTGTTTGTGATAAAACTTTGATACAAGTGCTTAGATTGGTGTACTTAATGATAAAAATCAAATGGGGTATTTGTACGATGCTATGGGAAAGGTAAATATGAAAATTAAGGAGAAACATCCTATGGGTTATAAGAAGTGATGGAAAATGATAGATAATAGATGAGATAGAATAATTCACCATGATATTTATGCTGTAAGTCTAATTTATTTGTTGTGTTTTATTTTATGCTCATAGTAATGTGTTAATACCTTAAACGTTGGATTGTGTTACATTTTGACAAAATATTTCTTGAATTCAAGGATGCAGTATGGTGGGTAAGTGTGCAATGATGTTGAGGTACTCTCAGGTATATTATCAGTGATAAAATGTTTGCATAGAACTCCACGTGATAGAACAAAAGTTGAGATTGAAGTGAGTGACTTTTATTTATTAAGTATTGAACATGAACATAAGTAATAAACTTAACTGTTTTTTATTGTATTTCAGATAACTTCATACAAGCACCTAATTGAAGTCTATGGAGATTTAGATCTTTTGTATTCACGTGATAAAGTTTCTCTTGATAAGTTATTACACATTTAGTATATGGTAAACATTGTTATAAGAATTTTACTTACTTACAAATTTTTACACTATTTGTCATTTTTATTGCTGAGTGGTGGATTTAAGTCAGCAACATGAGTGGAAGGAATTCACTAGCAGCTATCGCTGTTTGGGTGCTAAGTTAAAGCATTAGTTCATCTTAATGTGAGAGAAATTGGAGCACCTTCAATCTTATACACACGAAGACACAGAACATGTTAAAAGGTGAAACATTGGAGAAATTAATCTTCTACCATTACAACATGTAATTACAAATAAAAAATATCAAAGATACGCATAAGACATCTGAGAAAAAATTTGCAAAATTTATTGGTGGATTATATTAGGAGAGTGCTTAAGCTCAAGCCAATCAGGGCTTGTCACAAAATGATGGTGACTTAGAATGTATATTTTTAGAAAAACATCCACTTGCAAGATGGATGGAGGACAAAGATGTTGAGGCAGAGCTAGAGTTTGACCCGAGTGTTAGGATCATGGGCCGAAGGTGAGTTTGACATCATCATTGGTGAGGTTGAAGAAATGTAAGGACATGAAACCCATGTTCCATACACAACTTCAATTCTCAATGCACATCGTAGTACATCTACTCCATAGCTAGATTCAGCTCCAACCACAGCTCCAACTCGAGTACCAAGTGTGAGACCTTCTACCATTGGGAAGAATGGTATCTTGTTCAAGGCCTTGAAGAAAGCTTGCCAACCCTCACGTCAAATTACTTAAGAAAAAGAAAGTTTGAAGAGGAGGAAGGTAAGAACCAAATGCTGATATCTCCTTGATAGAGATACTACTTAGGTATCTTCATCAAATGATGATGAGAAGGAAAAATTTATTCCACCCACACAACAAAGTGTGGGAGGTTCAGGTGGAGATGAAGGTGGAGGTGAGATGGTTCTACAAGTGGTGCATGGATGATTAGAGCTAGAGCAGGTCTAAATGATTTGCGTGACATGAGCACAGATTGCAGAATTGGCCAATCCAGATCGGGATCGACCAATTCTTGGATCGGATCGGCCATGGCCGATCCGATTCTCGGCGGAACCACCGATCTGGATAAAATATCTGTCAGAATCGGATTGTTTGGTTAGATTTGGGGCCATAATCGTCTGAATCGGTTCCGAAACGATTCCGGCGATTCCTCACCGGAATCGACCAAAAAAATTGCCGTGGCGGCCGCTATCGGGCGGGGAAGAAGGGCTACCGGGTCCATCAGGAGCCGGTAGCCCCAGAAGTCACCGGATCTAGCTACCGAGTCCCGATAGGGCGGGGAAGACAGGCACGGCGGCCACAGGGCGGCTGCGGTGATGTTTGGGGGGATTCAAGCCAATTTCGACTCCAAAACATGCTAGATCGGATTAGAATTTGATTTAGTATGTTATTTTGATATTTTTTTTAATGTTTTAGCACCTTTGAAGAACCTATCCGGAGCGATTCCGGATCGAAATTTCTTCCGAAAGATCGGTTGGGATTCGGATCGGATTGGTACCCACCGATCCAGTGGCCGATTCCGATCCCGCGATCCTTGGACATGAGACATTTAAGTGAAAGTAGTAACGGACGTCGAAATAAGATGAAAATCTTTGATGAGTACCCTGCATCATATCCAGATCCTGGTTTAGACTTCGAGATTTACTATTCACACTCCTCCAGTTCCAGCCGAGGGTGGAGTTTATGATTTTAGCTAGATATCTCAATCGTTATTTTTATATGGTTACGTGCCAATTATGAGTGATCAGAGTCACCAGAGTATCCCAGGATATGAGGAGCAAGACGAATAAGATGAGGGGCAATTTCGTAGTTGGTGATGATTGGAGGATATATTTTCTAATACATTTGACTTGTATCATCTTCTTCATTTTATAGAATGAACTTTAGTGTTAGTTTGTATCCATTTGTGTTAAAATATCTCATAGTTACATGAAAATGTGGTATATAACACAATTTCTTTTCATAACACTTTTTATAATTTTTCTTCCACTTTTGATTTTAAAGGTTTGTTCTGATCTTTTTTGAATTTTTTGAAACAAAAAATATAAAAGGACCGGTCTAGACCAATTCTAGATTGGCCTTTGCTCCAGCAGATCTATCGGGTTTGGACAGATTTGATCTGATCCGGTCTGGATCGGTACCCACAGATCCCGCTTCCAATTCTGATCCCGTGATCCTTGCTTCGTCACATCAGAATAGTGTAGACGAGTCACCAATGAGGCAGACATCATCACTAGCAGGGAGAAATTACTCTGATGAGTGGTATGACAGATCTTGGAGTAAGAGAGCACACCGCCGCGCAAGGAGAACCACCTTGAGCTCTAACCCTTGCCATAATTAGTCCACTTGTGCAACACTCCCGTAATAGTTACCTCCGCTACAACATTGTGAAGGTGGCATCTTTTATCGTCCTCCTGTGGTAGTGGTGATCTATTGCCATCCCTGACCCCCGAGGAATCGGCTGAGATGCACCATAAAGGGTGTGGCTGTCTCGGATAAATCATTGCCTTCCTCACCTCCTTGTCGAATAAGAATGCCTTGCCACAGTAGCCATGAGTGAGAAGGAGCTAGGGTTCAGTGATGGGGGGCACAAAAATGGGAAAGTGGAATGGGGTGGGATAGATCGACCGAAGAGAGCAAATTTGGCATTTGAAAAATAATGTAATGATGGTTGACGGAAAGTGACGGAAATGATCTATGATTAAGGAAATATGGAAAATTGGATTAGTTGTTAAACATAGGGCCTGAAGGTTTATGGTGATGGGTTCTTGGGCCCCAATTGAGGAGGACTGTGGGGCGTAGTGGCCTGTTTTAGAAATGTGAGGGGTGTGATGACCCAATTTGGGATGACGAGGGCCATGGAAGCCCGATTAAAGGTGGTGGGCACGAAGAAGTCGATTGAGGGAGATGGGCACGAAGGTATGATTCAAGAAGGCGAAAATAAGCCCATGGGTCCGATTGAGATGAATAATGGGGTCGCAGGCTTGATAGAGAGGTGGGTACATAGAGCCCCATCGAAAGAAATGAGGGGTGTAACGGCCGAATAAGGTGATTACGGGCTCGTGGGCCTGATTCAAAAGAATGGGCATTGGGTTCCAATCCGAAAGTTTGATGGGCTCTTTGGTCCTGATGAGGGCAAGTGCTCAATTTGGAATGGTGGTGGGCTCGAGGGCGTAATTATTGAAGATGATGGATGTACGAATTTGAAGGATGGTCTCAAGGGTCTGATTCAGAGCAGTAGGTACATGGGCCCGATTTTTAGATGTGGGCATGTGGGCCTGATTGAAGGAGGTGGGCGCAAAGGCCCAATTTAGAGAAACGTTGGGGACGTGGGCTTGGATGAGTGACGGGAATGGGTGCAAGGGCCCGATTTAAGAAGAGTGGTGACAAGCTTCAGGGCTCAATCAAGAAAAAGGGCCTCATGGGCCACTGGTTGAGATTAGGCTTGGGAGCTTATTTTAGGAGGATGGGCATGAGACCTTGATTTAGCAAATGGAAATGGGCTTGTGGGCTTGATTTAGTGGAACGGTAATGAGCACATATACTTGATAGCACTGGAAGGAATGGAGCGCATGGGAAAATGACTGGGCTTGCATGCCTGTCAAGTCAATGGACATCCTACAAAAGTGATTTTATTAATGGACCCCTAATTAATTTTCCCTTTTATTGCATGACGGAAAGTGGTTGGGATTTGCATTTTTGTAGTCTCAAATATGGTGGTGGTGGGCTAGGAATTTCAGACACTGTTGAAAGTATGAATTTTACCTCTATTCAACGTATAAGAGAAAAAAAGATTCCAGAAGGTTGCAAAATTACAATGTTCAACTGGTTTTACATAATTACATCATCTATTTTTTTAAAAATATGGTTAAATTAAGATAGTTATCAAATTCATTCTTGAAAATGTATTAATTAAACTTGCCCTTTCAATAAAATGACTAATTTAGCTTAGTAATGAAAAAGGCTAGAATAGTTCACTTTAGTCTGGTCGAGCTTTCATCGTGTATTCCCGCCCTTTTTTTCTTATCTTTTTGTCTTTCTGATATTCTGCTCACGTGTCATTGGTCATGTGAAAATATCAAAATATGAATGGGCATCACGTCTATGCACAGGAACATTGGACTTTCTTTTCAAAATTCTAATTAACTGAATTTTAAGTCACATTATATCTTTGATGCCAAAACATGGTTTACTGAATCATTCGATCTGAACAGGGATTGGCATTGGCTGATCTGATCCTGGGGCGGGGGAGGGTGTTTTGATCCGCCCCCATCTTCCTCTCAATTGGCCTAGATAGGGCCGGTCCAGATTGGCCCATATGGTGCCAATCCCATCCTAATTGATTGCAATGGTGGTGGTAGCACTGCCCCTGCCAATTTTTGGGGTCGAACCAGACCTGAAGTGGTCGATCCTTAGTCCTCTGCATTTTTTGCAGTTTTTTATTTTTTATTTTTTGGAAGAACTAATGCTGGCAGTCCCGATCAAGGCTTTCTGGTGTCAAAAGCAATTGAGGTGATTTCCAAAGTGATGAGGCAAGGTGAGGTGGCCGCTCATCTCTGCCTCATTTGGATCATGCTGGCAATTGCCTGCATCATTGCCTGATCTAATAGGGTGTTTGGTAACATTTTTTTATTGGGATATTATTTTTCCAAATTTGATTTTATGTTACAAATTAACATAAATTTTAAAAATGACAAATTAGTAATTGATGTGTTTGGTATAAATGATATAAGGTTCAAAAATAATATAGACTTGTTTGGTAACACTTGAGATTACAATTTTTATGAAATTATCAACTCCTATTCATAGAAGAATAATAGATTGATTGAACACCAACTATATATCATTATAGACCACAAAGTTTTTCACGTATCTTACTGAAAATTACACATTCAGTTGTCTACTAATTTAATTTAAGATACAAAAATAACTATTTTACAACATAAAATAGACTTTTCAGTAGTAAATTTAGAATCTTTAAAAACTTTGTTGAGGGTGGATGATCTAGATATGTGCAGAAAAAAATAACTTCCTCTTGTTTTTTTTTCTTGGGTGCCAAAATCCGGTATTCAGGATAGTCAATTGATTTTATTTTCATTGACCTGCAATTGAATGACAGTTTTGATCAATTATTTTTGAAAAACTTAATTTATGAATATGATTTTCTATGGATCCAAATAAGGAACATAATAAATATTGCCATTGCCATGCTATCACGTTGATGTCGCCATGCCCTCTTTTACAGCTATGTGAGATAAAATCTTTTTTAAAGTGAAGAAGCTAGGTTTCGATATGCTGCCCACCACACCTCTCTCTACGTCTCTCTTGAAAACAAAACATGTTTCATCTTGTTTTTATTACTGTAGAGATTATAACTAAAGGAAAATCTTCTTTTAAAAATAGTGTAGATCATTCCAAAGGGTCTTAGTCCATCTTTTAGTCTTATTTTTAAATTTAATAGAGAAAAACTTGATAAAAATATAATCAAACGCCTTATAAGATGGGAGCCTCTAGGGCAAGGATTCCGGAATCGGAATCGGTTGGGACCGATTCCGATTCCGATTCCAGGAATCGGCCGATTCCTGGGAAGGGAATCGATTCCGGATCGGCCCGGAATCGTTTTTTTTTTTAATTTTTTTTTCCGTCAAAAAAATCTAAAAATTCAGAAAAATTCTAAAAAATAGGAAATGAGTTATAAAAAATTTTAAAAATAAGATTAGCATTCATCCACGGGACCACATCAAATAAATACTAATGAACTCCAATTGAAGTTAAGTACATATTCCATTGATTCAAAAATCAAAGAGTTGATACATCATGAAAAAAAATATACATTTACAGAATATCAATCTACTACCAATATCTAGGATATAGATATTGGTCTTTCTCCTCTCTCTGCTGCTCTCGATGGTCGGACCTCGTGCTTAGTCTTGTATACTGTCCGGGACCATATCCATATGAAATAATGCGGATGCCATGCTATCAAGGTCGTACGGATCGGACTGCGGGATGACCGGGACGGAAGCAGAGGATGGTAGAGCTAGTGGTGTAATCCACTGCTGGTCAGCTTGGCTAGATGCTGGATACTGTGGCGGCTGTATATAAGAATCAGGTGTATCCGAATCCAGCGTGTAATACGGCTTTGGATGCCGTAAATCAGGAGACTTGACTGCTGTTGATGGCTGCGTCGCTGGTATGCACTCCTCGTCATCATCACCTGAGGAGTGAGAAGGAGCCTGCGTGCTGTCATCTGGGCTGATAGGACGCCTGACCTCTAGCTTCCTTCTCTTCACCTCTTCAGCCATCTCTGAAGTACCAGAAGGTCCAGAACCCAAAGTTTTTTTCAACTTTGCAAATCCTCCCATTTTCCGTGCAGTCACTTTTGTTTTCGTTTTCCCCGGACTGCGAATGGGCTGGGTAGCGGCGGGCCGGGACGGAGCCGAGTCGGGGCCAAAGCCGCAGTGGTCGCTCCATAGCTGCTGGGGCAGAAGAGGAGCCTGCCTGAGCCTGAGAAGTAGGTAGAGGTGGAGCTGGAGCATCCTCCTCGGCTTCAACACCATCCAACTCTCCTTCAGCCCATGCATGGTCGTCGGGATCAAACTCAGCTGCATGATCCCTGGCTTCCCTCTCCTCTATCCAGGAGGCAAGTGCATGCTCCTTCCCGGAATATTCGATCCACGTCCACCTCCTCGAGGTGGTGGTGTGGCGGAGGAATGCCTCGCTCGTATGGACCACCTCGCGAATCGTGCAAATCGCTCCTCACCGATCTTCTCGTCGATCCTCGATATTCTTGATGTGCGGCCTCGTATTTGTAATGACGAGAAGACCGGCTTCTCCACGGTCCGAGGTTAACTTTGTTCCTCCTTTTCGTATGTATCAGGTTGAATGTACTCCAGTTCCTCTCACAATGGGAGGAACTGGTGCTCTGGCTGAGTATCCTGATACCGATGGCAGCAAGTGGATTCCATCCACTCCTGGTGTTCACCTGAACCCACTACTCAGCTGCAAGAAAAAAGAAGAGAAATGGTAAACAATTAGCCCATCATCTTTCATAACTTATATGAAAAGAAAATAAAATCTTCATCAAGCTATTACTATACCAGGTGACACTTTGTCAACTGAATATTTCAGATCAGCATCTGAGTATACGCCGACCCTCATCTTATACTTCTGCATCTGAAAAATTTATTAAAACAAACATTAGTTGCCTGGTAAGGCTACTCGAAGTTATTGAATGAACTCTAACTTACTTCTATCTCAGCCTCTATCCTGTCCTGCTGAGATCGGCACAGACGCTGAATAACAACAAGTGTACCCCGCATCACCTCATTGTCGTTCACCACCTGTCCTCCATACTGGATGCGGGGGTTCAAAAAATATCCTGCAAGATTTTATTAGATAACATTATGAATAAAAATAAGATAATTATTCAGCAAAAATATTTTTTTAACCAAGTTACCTGCAGCATGGACATCGTGGTGCAAGGTCTTGTCCCATCGGTCATCTATGATCTTCCACCACTTTTTGTAACCTCTGAGATTTTTTTCTTTTATTTTCAGCTTTGCCCGGTCCATGGCATCGTACAACGTGCCCATCTGGTCCCTGTCATCTGAGTCTACCAACCTCAAGACAACTACCAGTGGCTTAATGATTGCCAAGTAGTAGGCAATCCTCTCCCAAAACCTCTTGTCAGTGATCTGCTTCTCAGACCTGACAAGAATCTCCAGCTGTTCGTTTTTGTCGTGTAGGTTGTCCACCATATAGTTATAATACTACTCGGACTGTGTGAACCTAACCAATGCATGCCTGTGCCGGTGTAGACTCTCCAACGCAATGAAATTCGTAGCAAATCGAGTCAGACCAGGCCTAACAAGATCGTGCCCTCCTGTGTGTGATCTCATAATATGTAGCAGGCGGGAATGCGAATAAATAAATGATGTGATCGTCTGCACCTGCCTGACAAGTGTGGATACACCCTCCTCCTTACCTATATCCTCTAATATGAGATCAATGGAATGTGTTGCACAGGGCACCCAGAAGATGTGCTTCCTCTTCTCCATCAACTTCCTCCCAGCCGCTTTTTATGATGGTTCGTTGTCAGTGACAACCTGAACCACATTGTTCTCCCCGATCTCCTCCACCACCGCATCCATCAGAGAAAAAAGGAAGTCGGCATTTTTTATCTTTCCAGAAGGATCTACCGACTTCAAGAATGCTGTTCCCTCGGAACAGTACACCAAGAAGTTTCTCATACTCCTCTTGGTGATATCTGTCCACCCATCGCACATAATTGTGCAACCCCTCTCCTTCCACACCAACTTAAAACCATCCATCCACTTCTTCAACTCCTGGACCTCCTCATCCAGGCCAGCGCCGTATATATGTCTGCTGCCCGGGGCTTGCAAACCCGGTCCAACCTCACCCATGGCATCCACCATCGTCTGGAAGTAGGGGCTGGTGGCTGCATGTGCTGGGATGCTACATCATGTTACAAAAAATTGGGATCAAGTTAAAATTAAGTTTAAGTAAATAAAACATAGATAAATGTCAATTTTAATTTAAAAAGTGATACCTGCATGTAAAAACCACTTCACAATGTGGCGAACGGCTCTCTTTGCAGCCGTTCCTGTTGCCTTCACCCCTTTCATTGCCTGTTTAATCCCCATCTGCCCAGCACTCTGTTTCCTAAATAAATACTCGTCACTCGGTGTAAATCGAGTGCTGGTAGAAGTGGAACGGCGGTATGGCTCCTGTCTCCTGGGGTCAGTTTCTCGGTCCCGGGTAGGGCGAGCCGATGCTGATCGGCCCAAAGCTGGGTCAACTCTGGACCCAGACCCTCCTGCTCCCCTCCTCCTGTCCTCCTCTTTAGCAAATGCACCCTTACTAGCGTGCCTAGCACGTTTAAGCTCGGAGTCCGTGGACTCGTCCTCGCTCTCTGGCTCTGGCTCAGCTGGTGCCTTCCCCTTGCCTTCCCCATTCGAGGTAGGCAAATCGCGGTCCCTCCTCCTCTGGAGTAGCTCGTCGTGCAACTCCTCCCTCTGCTCAATCCTAACAGCCCGTTGAGAGGCTCTACTTGTCATGTAGCCTCTCATCTCCTCACTTTTTTCCCTCGGCACATTGTCACATTTCTTTACATTTCCACCTGTTCCAGTAATATGTTGTTTCAGCCGGAACACCCCCCCCGTTCATCTCCTTTCCACACCATTTGCACTGTACCCTCTTCCTGACTGGGTCTACCATGTGCCCGTGTTCCCAACCCACGTCGGAAGCACGTGTTGGTGCTGCATCACCTTGATCGGCCATTGCTTATATCTGCAAAAATTATAAACAATGCACTAAAAATTATTGGATAACATAAAAATTGCTTTAGACGCTATTCGGGAAGCAGACAGCCCAAGTAACACACCATTCGGTATGTTTAAAGGGTTACGTATTTGCCGGAAATGGTCGTAAATTAACGTACGGGGTATCCGAAATTTTTCCCGTACAAAGAACATCCAATCGATGTTCAAACAACTTGAGCGGAGTTGTTCGATAAAAAATCACCGAGTTTACCTCTGCTCGGAGTTGTCGGAAACGTGTAAAAATAGACGTATGGGATATCCGGAATTTTTCCCGTGCAAAATGGACTTAAACGGATAGTTCAGAACTTGGACGGACTTGTTCGGTCGGAAATCACAACGTTTAACGACGCTCGGACTCGTCAGAAACGCGTAAGAATGGTCGTACGAAGTTTTCGGCGAAGAAATCTTACCAAAAACCTTATAAAGATCGAAGAAGAGGTTGATTCGAGGCCGATCCGAGTTTGGATCGGCGGAATCCCTTGAAGACGTTGCTTGGAATCGCCGGAATCGCCGCTGGAATCGCCGGAATCGGTGGAATCGGTGCTGGAATCACTGGAATCCTTGTGGAATCGGTGCTGAGAGCTGGGATCGACGCCGGAATTGCCTGGGAATCGCCGGATCTCCCTTCTTCCGCCGCGGGATCGACGGAATCGACCGCCGCGGGTTGATTCCGGCCCTAAAGAGGCCGGAATCGGTTCGATTCCCGGTCCAGAATCGAACCGGTAATCGAACCGGTTCACTTGAGCCAGTCTTCCGACGGAATGGGTCGGATCGACCGATTCCGCGGAATTCTTCCCGGAATCGGTCCTTTTGCATGGACACTGATTCCGGAATTGGTCGGAATCGGACCGATTCCACCGATTCTGCAATCTATGCTCTAGGGGCCTTTGTCAGGTGGAAAAGATGACCTTCACGCGTCTCTATTCCAGATCTGCCAGAGTCAAAGTGTGACTTAGACCGTAAAGTGTGGTGAACAATCAATTCAAACTCGGCGATCTAGTCCACTAAACCAGATGGTTGTTTCTTTAAGTTGCATATCTGGATTCATAGACCCGCATGGGGTGTCATCTTGTCCACTTGGTGAACCTCCATGGTGAGTCAACTTCTTTTGGCTTCCCTTTTCCCCTCTGACTGCCCTTCCCCCTGGCCTATTTTCTCTCCTTTGGTTACCTTTCTGCTCTGCCTTCTCTTGGCCCAGCTCTCCACACAGGAAACAAAAGAAATTTCTTCAACCACTGAGGCTTCAGGATCCTGAGATAAGTCAAACCCTCCCTTGCCTCTTGCACCTCTTGCCTTGTATACCACATAATTAGATTTACCTGTGTCTTAGTCTAATCGTTGTTTATTAATATGAATTTAAGGACTCAATCTTTACATCATAACTTGGGATGGTTCTCTTGTTCTTTCTTGTCTAGTAGGGATAGCTATGTTTAGTCATTTTTACTAATGAATCTTTTCCAATGTAATTGACTAATGTCTTTTGTGCTTGTTTGAATGTTGTGAACCACTATCTTTGCAGGCGGCAGTGATGGTGATAATGACGGCAATGGTGGATTGCAAACATCACAGAAGATGCAGAAGAGCGTTCAGGGTAGATTGCATCCCAGTGTATCTAAAGGTTCTGAGGCATCCTGCCCAGACTTGTCTCATTATCAGTCAGCCACAACAAGTTATGGTTGTCTATCGTTACTGAAGAGGAAACGTTCTGGAGGTACACTCCTATGTTGCATTTTAAATTTGCACATGAATATACACGTTTATATGAACATTACTAAGATTTTGATGTCATATTTTCTGAGATTATATGACTAATTGTTCTCTTGTTTTTTTAGGTATGTAAATGGCTTTATGTTCTTGGTGATTGCATCCACTCTTTTGTTTATACATTTTGGTGGGCTTTATTCTGAATTTTTTTTTTCTTTTCAGGACCACTGCAAAGTCCATTCAGGGTAGCGTTGACACAAAGTTTTCATAAAAGAGAAGAAGAAGAGGGGAAATAATAAATTATTGGAATAAGCAATTCACCAGTTTTATTTACGATACTTGCATCTATTGGGCTGCATGCTCTTTCATAAATGAACCCTTGTAATGTCAAAGATAGCTAATCTATCACCTACTTACGCAGTCCACAAACAGATGTGATAATTGGGTCATATACTCGTAGAGATAAGCCCATCTTCGTCTTAGCCCGATAAGGAAGTAACCCGAGTTGAGGCCCATTACTCACGACGCACCATGTGTACATTTATTGGGCTGGCCTCTAGGTTAAGTCCATTTGATTGTTAATTTTTACCCATGGATATCTGTGGGCAGCCTCCGTTGTTCCTTGCCACATCAGCAAGGAGGAGCCCGTTGCTTTTCATAGCAATCTATAAAGATTGCAGCGGCTGGAACATACCCGGGAGAGGCCGGTAGCTGTGGGAGTCCACGGAAACGAGGATAGCTGTCCCGTCGTCATTGTACGCAAGAAAGGATCATAACATCTCCCAAGAAAGCTGAAAACTTGCCAAGATCCACGGACCAGTTCCGAATATTCAGGGGCATCTCGTGGTCAAGAGACCACTAAAGGGTACTCTGAGCACCTTGAACAACCCTGAAAATTAGCTATACATATCGTGAAGAGATTTAGCAAGCACCACAATCTCCACTGGCTACCGTAAGTGCCGTGGAGAAGGCCCAGTCCTTCTGGAAAAAAATTGTCCCGACAAGGGGAGATCCGGATAGACATCAAAGTACATGTCGTAGCCTTACCTAGATGGCCGTGGAAGATCAGGAGGAAAAATCTGTTCTTTTATAGCCATACGGCTTCCGTAAAGAGAGGAGGAAGAAGACCGAGGCTCTCGGAGTCATTCCCGATGCTAAGGATGTCTCGCAGCTATAAGAAGACCCCCTTCGCGGCAATGTGCGCGGGGCGGAATAGAAGAGAAGGTCCGGGAGGAGGGCATCGACTGAAGGGAATCACCTTCATCCTCAGCCGCCACTGGAGTCCTTCGCCCATCTTCTACCAAAGCCTCCCTTGTTTTCCCTTGTTTTGTTGTAACCACCATCTTCTTCATCTGCCGCAGTCACCATTGGGGCCATCTACACCAGCTATTGCTGCCATCATCATCTCCTGTCACTGAAGTCTACTCTTTTCGTGCTTGTCGGCATTGACATCACTCTCAGCCACACCCTCGAAGCCATCCTCTTGTTGGGGGATCTAGAATTAAAAAAAGGAAATCATGATTATGTTCTATGAGATGTTTCTTTTATTCCATGTAAGATAATATGTTTAAATATAATATTTTTTGAGTTCAAGGTAATTTTCTTATGATATTGTGTCATGTTTATTAGTATCAAATCTTTTCCGAATTGTGATTATGTACATGTATATACTATGTTTTCAAGGCGTCGCCTAGGCAATGCCCAGGCGACAAGGCACCCCCGGAGGGGGCAAGGTGATGGGTGCCAAGGAGCCCATTGCCTTAAAATATTATTTTATTTATTTTAATAATAAATAATCTTAATTAAGTGTCAATATCACATAATTAAGTTGTTTTGGAGTAAAAACAGTTAGTTCTAATAGTTAATTTGACTACAAATTAAGATTTTGATGAAATAATAGCTAAAGTTATATGATTTCTTAAGTGTTTACTAATGGTTAACAAAATTTAAATAGTAAAATTAAATAATTTGTCAAGTTATTTAGTTTATGCATTATGCATTTCCCACATTATTAAATGATTTACATGGTGTCAAAGTTATTTTGCATCATTTTTACACATATATTTGTTATTTTATTTATTTTACTATATAAAAAAGCGTTTCTTAATGTCTCACCTTGTCACCAAGGCACCAAGGCAGTACTATGTCGCCTTGATCTCCTTGGTCGCCTTGAAAACCTTTGGGTATATATTGTATAGCCTACATAGTATCCGAAAATACTCACTTTCCCCCAATCTTAGATGACACATCTTGTTCTTTTAATGAATTTTATACAAGTCCTAGATGAGTCATCTCTATAGAATTATGAGCTACCTTCTATCTGTTCAACTCAACCTAGTTTATGTACATAGAATTTATACTTTAATTTCTTTATGCCTATGGACATGGTTACTGTTGAAACTGAAAAAAAAAATTTCTCGATCTCTAAGAAGATTAAACACGTGCACGTACCGATCGGCAAATCCGATATCGGTGCGTCAAAAACTAAATTCGGAAAAGGACAAACCCACCCGGTTAAACTATCGGTGATTTGCTGAAATTGATTGGTCCTCTCCTTAAAGAGACAGACGAGGTCCTCCAACAGAATCAACCCAATCGGAAATCGACAGTCGAGGAAATCGATCGTTGAAAAAGAAGGTCAATGGGGCAGCATCGTTACCGTTGTTTGGCCAAGCCAAAATGATCGAAAGAAGCGGAGACCGAAGATTTCCCACCGTCAATGTCACTAAACGACGTTAACGCTACTAGCAAATAAGCTCGAAAGGCCTTGTCCGCCAAAGAAAGCCGAAGGCCCTTGCCGTCGTCATTGTCGGATGATCGACTTCCCCTTTTGCCACTGTCTCTGCAAGGGAGAGCCGCTGGGGGAAGTTCTTGCCAACGAAGGCCAGAAAAAGGGGAGCCACCGCGAGGAGAAAACAGACCCTCGAGGGTTCTGTTCGTGGTCCCAAGCTAGAAAAATAGTTGTCACCCCGTTCAAGGCCGTTGGACCACTCCTTTGCCGCCATCAATCCCGTCCGGAGAAAGGAAGGCGACCGCACAAGCTTCCGGCATCCTGCACTTGCCGGGAAAGATGAGAGGGATGGGGAAAGACCGCCGTCACCACCCTCAAAGGCCACTACCGCCTCCTCCTTCACCAGCCATCACCACTGCCACCAGAAGAGAAGAGGAGGACCAAGGCTTCTTACGTTGTCACCATTGCTGGAGAGCGCAAAGGGCCGCTGTGGGCCTTGCTTACCCACCTCCGTTGCCAAGTAGAGATCGCGGAGAGAGAGAGAGGAAGAGGGACGGAAGAATCAACAAATCTACCGTTGTCACCGCCCCTGCACGTTGCCGCCGTTGCGAGCCACCACCGCCGCCGGAAGAACCGCCGTCGGGAGGAGAAAGCCCACCGCGAGAACCGCCGCTGTGCGGTTTCGTCACCGTGAGAGGGACATCGAGAAGAGCCGCGAGTTTGCGGCCTCGGGTGAACAGTGCCCGGGGTCAACTCCCGGTCAACGGCGACAAAATTCGCTGGGTGAACAGTAGAAAAAAAAGGGTTTTAAAAAAAAGAAAAACAGCCGCGCGGGCGACCGCGTGCCCCTCCCCAGTCAAACCGGGCTCCCCCGGTCAAACCGGGGGGATTTAAAAAAAAAAAACAATCCGCGCGCGCCGCGCGGGTGGGACGCGTGAGCGCGCGCGGCTGCTGCGCGTAACCCAGTCAAAGCAAAAAAAAAGAAAAAAAGAAAAAATGCCACGCTGGCCAGCGGCCAGCGGGTGCAACCGCCCTTCACCCCCGGTCAAACCAGGGATAATTCTGGTCAAACAGACCATAGAATAAAAAAAAAGGGAAGAAACGGGGGAAGACTTGGTCAATCCTGCCCACATCCAGGAAGTGGCCCCACTCCTTGGATCCGGTCACCCCAAGGTGACTTTACCACCAGTTTGACTTCCGGTCAAACAGAAAACATAAAAGGGGAGAAACGGAGGTTAAATTCACCCCCGAATCGGGTCACCCCCCACTATTGCGAAAATGAGCTTAGTGGGGTGGTTTTTTGTGACCGAAATACCCCTCCAAAATCTTCTATAAATACCCCCACATGGCCATACGTGGGAGGGGTTGGAGAGTAGTTGGAAGGTGAGGAGATTGGGAGGAGAGAGATTTCCCAAGAGAGAGGAAGTCTATTCTTCAAAGCAAGTCCCGATTTTCTTCGAATTGGCTTTTGGCCGTTCGAAAAAGAAGGAAGGGTTTTGCCCGACCTCCAAAGAAAGTTCCAATCGCCTCGAGTTGGCTTTTGGCCATTCGAGAAGAGAGTAAGGGTTTCGCCCGACCTCCAAAGTCCAATCGATCCAGTTCCTATCTCGTTTTGCGAGAAGGATCGAGTATCCCTCATTTAAAAAATGCGAACTTAAGCTACTCGGGATTAAATAGAAAACCCAAATCGGTAAAGCCGTAATGCCGGCCAAACCGAATGAGAATTCTAATAGAAAACCCAAGTCGGTAAAACCGAAATGCCGGTCAAACCGAACGGGAATTTAAATAGAAAACCCAATTCGGTCAAACCGAAATGCCGGTCAAACCGAACGAGAATTCTAATAGAAAACCCAAATCGGTCAAATCGAAATGCCGGTCAAACCGAACGGGAATTCTAATAGAAAACCCAATCGGTAAAGCTGAAATGCCTGTCAAACCGAACATGAAATCAAGATGGAAACCCAAATCGGTAAAGCCGAAATGCCGGTCAAATCGAATGGGAAATCAAGGTGAAAACCCAAATCGGTAAAACCGAAATGCCAGTCAAACCGAACGGGAAATCATGGTGAAAACCCAAATCGGTAAAGTCGAAATGCCGGTCAAACCGAACGGGAAATCATGATGAAAACCCAAATCGGTAAAGCCGAAATGCCGGTCAAACCGAACGGGAAACCAAGGTGAAAACCCAAGTCGGTAAAGTCGAAATGCCGGTCAAACCGAATGGGAAATCAAGATAAAAACCCAAATCGGTAAAGCCGAAATGCCGGTCAAACCGAATGGGAAATCAAGGTGAAAACCCAAGTTAGTAAAACCGAAATGCCGGTCAAACTAAATGGGAATTCTAAATGAAAACCCAAATCGGTAAAGCCGAAATACCGGTCAAACCGAACGGGAAAACAATGTGAAAACCCAAGTCGGCAAAGCCGAAATGCCGGTCAAACCGAACGGGAAATCAAGGTGAAAACCCGAGTCGGTAAAGTCGAAATGCCGGTCAAACTGAACGGGAAATCAAGATGAAAACCCAAATCGGTAAAGCCGAAATGCCGGTCAAACCGAACAAGCTCCAGAAATGCCACATATCAAATGCAATCAAGCCATTCGTGGATATATGAAGAAAATATGGTCCGGTAAAGCTGAAATCATGGAAATGCCGAAACCCAGATCGGTAAAGCTGAAATGTCAGCAAAACTGAAGAAGTTCCAGAAATGCTGCATATCAAATGCAATCAAGATATTCTTAGATATATGAAGAAAATTTGGTTCGGTAAAACTGGAATACCGGCAAAGCCGAAACCCAAATCGGTAAAGCCAAAGTGTTGGCCAAATCGAACGAACTTTGACATGTATTGAGGAACAAAGACTTGAATGCCCCCTCGTTTATTGTACTTCCATGTACTCAAATCGACAAGAAATAAATTCAAGTTCGATTGACCTGATGTGCCATTACAAGGATGACATATAATCCCATTGACTTTGAGAGGTGGATAAAAATTAAAGAAGTCATTTTAATATTAATTTCTAAACTTGATCAAATAATGAAATTTGATTAAATAAAAATTAAATAATGACTTATTTATTAATAAAAATGCCATCATAACCAAATTAAATCCATGTCATAAAATCATACATAAAGAAATCACAAACGGTTACAAAACATGTTTTTGAATCCAACTTAACTACAAAAAAATTAAATCAAACCAAATGGATAATGCTACTCAATTAAATAAGTATGCATAACAAAATCCTAATCAAATAAATGATCAAAACGTTAATAAAATGTTAACATAATCCAACCAAAATTATGTCATTAAATAATGCATAAAAAATGTCAACCAATGACTACAAAAACAAGTTATGTTGGATTAAAATCAACCATAAAAAAATTAAAGTGACCAATATTATTAAGAACAAATCTTAATAATAATAATAAATTCACTTAAATTAAGCAAAAAATGCTAACAAACACACCAAAAGAATTGGAAATCAATTCCAACAAGCAAATAAAAAAGGAGATCAACTCAAAATTGTCTAAGTCAACAAATGACCAAAGACATAAACAAAACAAATCAAATCAAATCTTAAATAAAAGAAGAAGAAAATCAATGAACCCAAACTTGAAAGTTTGAATTAAGTTCAACCAAATTCCATCTCATAAGGCCATGAGGATATGTCTTCCAGCTTTATGTTTATGTGGATGAATGACTTCTGATCAATATGTTGCTGTGACGGTCAGTCAAGGGTTTTCGAGTGTTTGCTCGATGTAATTAACACCGGAATATCGCAAGTCCGGTGGAGAGAGGTCAAATTTTATTTTGAAAGAACTCATAAAATCTCATAAATTAAGTTGTGGCTCAGATCATCTAAGTGGTGGGTGATACCCATGTCGACACTTAGCAAATCTGTGGAACCATCGGTGTTCCTATAAAATAATACCACATCAAATTAGCTAATACTTCTATGGATACCATATATTTTTATAGTAGTCAATACTAGTCCAAAAGAAGGAAAAGAATTTCAAAAAGGAATTCTAATCCCACTAAAAACTTTCTTTTTCTCTTTAAAAAGAGAGGATGAGAAAATTCGAGGTTTCAACAGTTACATTTTTTTCAAATTATCAGTGGATGTTTATGTTAGTCATACAAAATTATTCAAATTTCGGGAATGAAAACTTTTGTTTTTGATGATCTTAGTTAGTGGACATATTTTTACATGCAATATAATATCCAAGTTGTATTTAAAACATTATTTTCTAGATTTGTTTTTAAAATTTATGTACAAAAGGTAAGGAAAATTCATATGTGAACCAATGTGTAATATGACATGTCTGAACTAATAATGAACATGTTATAACAAGTTGGTACATGATCTTTTGAAATTGATCCAGGGCATGTGTATGTTGAGTGTTTAATCATGTGTGTTCAAAAAAATTTAAAATTTTATATACACATATGTGTTCTTATATGAATGCATTGTAATGTATTGTAATTCAAAATTGTGGGTTTATTCAGCTCCTGTGGCAGATTTGCTTAGGAATTTTTTTTAAAACTCTTAGCGGAGAGCAGAGTGCATTTTGACTTTTGCTGGGCTTCCCTGAAACTGATTTGGGTGGAACTGTATTTATGGGAGGCACTCCTGTCAGCTTGATTATGGGGTATTTGGTCTAATAGGACTAAAAGGTCACTTTGAAGGATTGTTTCAGCATCCAGGTCAACTTCCCTTTACCGTGTGCAGATTGGAGCAAGCAACATTTTAACATCTTCATGCATTGTTTTAGTTTTTTCTCAGCCCTTTTTGTTTGATAGTTAGTTTATTGTTTGTTTTTGTGTAGGGCAGTGATGTACCCTCAAAATTTTTTTTGATTCATGTTGTTAGTTGTTGGAAAAAGAATTTCTTTCATTTTTGGGTTTAGCATTGGCAACTATGAAAATAGATGATATTCTATAAGAGTATTAGCTAATTTGGGTGGTATGAATATTAAGGAACTTACAAATTAGGTTCCATAGATCTTCTAAGTGTTGGCATAGGGAATATTGTATCACTTAGACATCTTGAACCTTGTTTTTTACTTGTTTAAGGTTGCTTGAGTTCTTTGAAAATTTCTGACCTCTCTCCATTGAACTTGCGAAGCACCGATGCTAATTACATCGAGTAATGACTTGAATACCTTTGATTCACCACCACATCAATTCATCGCGTAGAAAACATACGTCCTTAAAATAAACATTTGGGAGCAATGACCCATGAAGTTGATGAAATGAAAACACTTGGTATTTTGATTTTATTTGATGTAACTTGGATTTGGGATTATTTGGGAGTTTAATTTGTTTTGAGTTGACACTTAGTGTTGAGGGTCTATTTGATTGTTTTTTTAGTGTTGAGGGTCTATTTGATTGATTTTTTTATTTGGTTTAAGTTGTCCTGGATTTTATTTGAAATGTGCTTAATATTGTTTTTTAAATTAGATTTGATGTCTCCTTTGGGATTTTTTTATTATTTTGGTTTGTGATTTGTTAAAGTTTTAATTGCATTGATTTGGATATTTTTGATATTAATTTTAGATTTTTTTTTCAATTTCAGGTTTGGAAAATTTAATTTAAAGATCCCAGATTTCTGGTTATTTGGTTTGAGACTTAGAGGAATTTTTTTTTATTTCAATTTAGATTTAATATTTCTTGGGATTATAGTTTTTGGATTCAGGCTTCAGAGTCTTACTTTTTTATGTGGAGTTTTCCATTTTTGTTGTTTTTTCAGAACCTCCTAATGACATTCTGGGATTTCTTCAAAGTTTTTGTCAGTTTCCAAATTTACTAAGGGTTTTTTTGGATCTGTTCTTTTAAGTTGCAAATTCGGAGCTTCAGATTTCTAACTTCCAGGTTTCATTCATTCTATTCAATGTTTTAGACTACGGTGAGAGCTTCCAGGGAGTTTTTTGAATTAAAGGCTTCAGATCTGAGGATCAAAGTCAGATATAATTTTATGAAAGTTTTGTCTTCTTCTATTCGGCTCCAGTTTGGAAGACGTGAGGGCCTGCAATTTCATTTCTTATTTATTTGAAGCTCAGTTTTCTTTTTTTATTGAGACAGGACGTCTTTTGGTTTTTTTAATTCAGATTTTTCTGATATGAGTGTTTTGTTCTTTTCTTTTAGATTACATGGACTTTAAGTCTGGATTGATTTGTCATTTCCTTTTTATTCTTCTCTTTTTTGCTTATACTCTTCCAAGTTCACAGGGCTATTCATGCTCCTTACACAATTAAATATGCCCGGACATGAAATTATTTATTATTACTTGCTCAAATTGAAGTACTGATGCGGGACGAACCGGCTAGACCGGGCTAAACCGAACGAAAACGACTTAAATCGGCGCTAATCGCCCTAAACAGACCTAACGAACCCAAAATAGGCCCCAATCGGCCCGAACCGGTCCAAAACAGTCCCGAACCAGGCCGAACCGGGCCCAAGGTGGTCTGAACCGGGTTAAACCGGCCCAAAACGCACCGAACCGGCCTGAACCGGGTGGTTCAGGTGCCGAACCGGCCTGAACCGGCCCGAACCGGGTCAGTACCCGGTCGAACCGGCCGGTTGGCCGGTCTGGGCCGCGGACCGGCCGGGTCCGCGCTGCGCGAGCCGACCGCGCGCGTCGCCCGGCGCTCGCGGGTGCGAGCGTACCCGGGGGGGGGGTCGTGGCGCTGTCCGGCTCGTTGCCGCTCGGTCGCGTGGCCCTCGTCCTCGCCGTCCCTCCCCCGTCCTCATGGCAGCATCCTGACGGGGCTCCCGCGCGGGTGAGACCCGACAAAAAAAAAGGGTGGGGGCAGCGCGTAGGCGCTCTTGTCGTCCTCGGCACTGTCCCGTCCGGACGATGAGCCACGAGTAGGCGGCACGGCTGGGCAGGCGGTGGCTTCGGCGCCCACGGCGTTGGCCGGCCAGCCATTGCAGAGCGGCCGTGACGCCTCGCCATCCGAGTACCGCTGCAGAGCGGCCGCATCGCCCTTTCGCGGCGTCGTCGTCGGGAGGAGGAGGAGACTCCGGAGGAGAGAACGGCGAAGGCCGCAGCAGGAGTCGCCGCAGGCGTCGCCCCCTTCATCTAATGCGCGCGGGCAGGTGCTGCAGCGACGCCGTCGTCGCCATGGGAGGGGACCACCGGAGAGGGAAACAGTCGGAGATGGTGGATGGAGGACGCGTGAAAGAGTCGCACGGGAGGATTGCCGGATGGAGGGGCGATGGCGATGGAGTGAGACCGAAAGGAATAGGGGAAGGGAACACAGATCCGGGGATCGCCGGATCTGGTCCCTTTCGTCACTCCTGCTTCTTCCTCTTCTGCTTCTCCTTCTCCTCTGCGCCGTCTGAGGATGCCGCTGGAAGACTCGACTCGTGGGAACGAGCCGATTCCGGGCTCTGATACCAAACTGATGCGGGACGAACCGGCTAGGCCGGGCTAAACCGAACGAAAACGAAGTAAACTGGCGCTAACCGCCGCTAAACGACCTAATCGGACCCAAAATGGAGCAAACCGGCTTCGAACCGGTCGAAACAAGTCCGAACCGGGTTCATAACGGTCTGAACCGGTCCAAACCGGCCTGAATTGGCATGAACCGGGCTTGGACCCGGTCGAACCGGCCGACCGGCCGGTCTGGGCCGCGAACCGGCGCCGGCCGCGCGTTCGCGCGAATAACCCGGGGGGGGTCGTGGCGCTTCCTTGCACCGCCTCCGCTCGGTCGCGTGGCCGACCATCCCGCCATCGCGCCTCGTCGTCGTGGCGACATCTCCGAGCACCACGCGGGCGCAAGGTGTCGACAAAATGCGCGCAGCGCGGGCGGCGTCCTCGCCTGGACGCTGTGGCCGTGTCGTCGTCCTCGGCGGGCGTAGGCGGTGCGCAGACGGCGCAGCAGGGAGGTCGGGGAGGGGCTCGCGGAGCCGATGCTGTCGACGCCGTCCCGCCCGGGCGAAGCTGCGCGGTGGAGCAGGAGGGGGGCACGATGGTTCCGACGGGCAGGCGGAGTCGACAGGATCTCCCTCCTCTCGTCCGCGTCGTCGTCCGGCGGGCACCAGCGGAGTGCGGAGTAGGGGGGGAGGGAGCAGGTGATGGCCGAGCCGCCTCGGCGTTGTCCGGACGGCGGAGGAGGCGCAGGTGGAGGGGCCGTCGCCAGGAACACCACGGGGGGGGATCCGCGTCGCCGAGGCAGGAGGAGGAGATCCGGGGATCGCCGGATCTTCCCCTCCGTCCCGCTTCGTCACCGTCTTCTTCTCCCGCTTCTCCTTCTACTTCTTCTTCTCTGCACGGACGCGAGCGGGAGGGGGGGTGGATCCGCCATCGTCGTCGCCGTTGAGAGGAGAAGCCGCCAGAGATGGAAGGACCGGGGATCGCCGGATTCCTTCCACCCTGATGCCTTCGGGCTTGAAGAAGACGTCACGACTCCTTCTTCTCCTCCTTTCATCTGCATCCGTCGAGGTCAGCTCGGAGGAAGACGGAGGGCGCTCGGTGCTGTCGAAGGAGAAGAAGAACCGAGAAGGGAAGAGGGATGAACGGCGCGGAGGCCGGAGGATGAGAAGGAGGGGAAGACTGGCTACCTGCCAGAACCAGAGGATGGAGGAAGCAAGGGGATATCGCCATGGGTGGGGGTGGAGAGGAAGAAGACCGGGGCCGCAGCCCCTACTCGGGACACCAAGCCTTAGACTCCAAAAATTCCAATCGATTCCTTGTTCGTATGTACATGACTCCTTATATAGGAGGAGAGGAGAACAATTAAAGAAAAAGACTCCCTAAGAAGACTATTTACAAACTAGTCCATTTAAGGACTCAATAAAAAAAGGCTCAAAAAATGTCCCCATCAGGTACATATGCATGAAGAGAAAGGCATGGAAGTCATAATTCTTAGGAATTTTGATGAGTTGTGATTAAATTCCTTTTAGCATTTGATAGGCATTAGGAAATTCATCCCGATGGTTTATAATGCATCTAACTTTTAATTGGTATGTGGGGATTCTTTCCATTGGTTTAGGATCGAGTATTGATAGGCATGTGGGGACTTGTCCCATTAGTTTATGAACCTCATTAGTACATGGTTCAGCGTATCAGTATGTTAAACACGTACAATGTTTTCGTGGCTTAATGGGTATATAGCACCCTATCGGGGCATAGTATGACATTGACGTCTTTATTCAACCTCTGTATGTCTATCTTAAGGACCTAGGAGCATGCACAAGGCCGGCCCCTGGCTTGTCCACATATTATGATTCTTTTAAGTTAAGTCAATACCAAGGAGCGTGCGTAATGCTGGCCCCTAGCTTGTCTTGATAGTTTGATTAAATTAGTTAATTTTTGTTTAGTTTTTGCTGAGACGTAGGGTGTATCTCTCGACTATAGCATTATACTCAACATTTAATTGTTTGTTTTAAATTTTTTAATGGCTATTCCACTTCCCTTTTTTTACACAAATTTTGGATCCATAGGCTTATTCATTGATCTAGAGCTCACTGGGCACCTCTTGATTGCTTTTCTCTCGATCGACCTCATTTGGACCCCTCCCTTGACTTACTTTGACTGGTTGACTTGGAAGGAGACCTTGCGGCCCCTCGAAAGCCACCACGACGACAGCGGTTGCAAAGGCTTCCTTTGGCAGTGGCAGATGAAGACGGCTTTGATGGCGGTTGTGACAGATGAAGGAGTCGACAACGATGAAAGATGAGGCAACGAGCTTTGGTTGTGTCAAAAGTAGATGAAGACAATAGCTGTAGTAGGAGGTGCTAGCAAGGCTGATGGTGATGACAATAGGGGCTAATGGAGTTGGCGACGGTGATGGAAGGCCCTAGCAGCCTCGACATTAAATGATGCTGGTGACCTCATTGGGCTAGACAGGAATAATGATGGTGGTTGCGATAACGATAGGGGATGTAGGCGTCAATGATGGATGGTGTAATGGAAACGGAGGAGAATGGCTTTGGCAACCACGACAGATGGAGGAGATGATGCGGATGATTGCCGCAAAATAGGCAAAATGGAAAATGTGAAGGTTCTGACAACTGTGGCAGGTGGAGATGGCTCTAGTTGTGGACACATGGGAAGAAGGGCACAGTGGGAACAAAGGATGCCAATGGTGTCACCCTTAAAGGTTGCTGATGGTGGCGGTTGAGGGATGCAGCAGATTTGACGGTGGAGGGTGCAACAAAAATAAAAAAGAGAATGCCACCGATGGCAGAAGGAGAAGTTGACGGTGTCGGAGGAGACGGAGGAAGGAGAAGTTGGTGGCGATGAAGGACTTTGACAGTTGTGGGAGAAATGGGGGAATCAGGGGCAGTCGATCTCTACGGAAGAAGATTGTATTGATGGCGTCGGAGGATGGAGCAGTGGGCTTTGCCGGCAGCAGTAGTGGAAGGAGATGAGCTTGATATTGACTCCCTCAACCTTCTCTTTATCTTCCCACCTTGCCCTGCCGGGTTCTTTAAATAAGCCGCGAGGGATCAATTCTACGTGGAGTAAGTCCCAATCACCCCTCGTTTACCAGAGGAGCAATCAGACTCTGCTCGGGGTGTAGGTTCTTTGGGATGATTGGCGGCGATCGGAAGTGCACTGTGAATCTTATGGGATGCTTCCGGAAAGTTTTTTGACACCTCCCACTGTCAGAGAAGCTCATTTCTTTATTGGATGACCTTGACAGCTCTCACCAGGATTGTCGGGTTGCTACAAAGCTAGTTAGAGCTGTTGATGCTTCATGAGGCCCTTTCAACCACCAGAACGCAGCCCCGAAGTCTGACTAGGAGTCGTGTCTATGGCAGCATTAGTGGGAGCTTACAAAAGTTGTGGGGGGTGGGTCAGGGGTTACCACGTGCACCTCCTTTACTATATTTAGGGACCAGCTGGGTCCTTAGCATCTCCTACCATGTCCTCTTGATCCCCCTGCCAAACTCTGGCATCTATAGATAGGTTGGTGTATCTGATTATCACACGATACGCTTCCTATCCCACAGGGACAGGATTGCAGCAGGTTGGGGTATCCTGACCCTCTCTATGCTGCATCCTCCGGAGGTTCAAACTTGTTCTGACAGGTGTAGAGGATTCTTGTACTTCCGTAGGATCTAAAACAATCCCGCTTCCTTTGCCCAGCCCTGACCTTGTAGGATAGACCAAACCTAAACTTGATGGGCCTCTGGGGTTCGGTTATGGGCTTGCAATGAGGGTCATTAATTGTCATCAGATCTGGGCCAGCACCTACCTTGCAATCGCTTGCTATATGCTGGCCTTTATTCCACGTGAACCAATCCAGAACCTACTAGGCTCGAGAGGGGCAGAGCAATCAGGCTCAGGTTTGATTGGCTCACAGGTCTGGGCTTGGCACTTGCTTGAGCCTGAGTCCGACCCCTTTTATTTACTCAATTAAGATATTTACAATGTCAATTGTACCTTCCATCTAGCCTACAGGTGCTACCAGGCAGTTTTTGTGATCTGTCTTATAGGTTCATTGGTTTTTTTGCTTGCTACTTTGTTCTGTCTCCTGGGTAGATCCTTTACTACCCCTCTGTAAGTGCTTTCTTTTATTCAATGAATTGCTCCTGGCTTGCTGATGCCTTAAAAAAAAGAATCTGGTTAATATGTAGGTGGTGTTCACTTTGTGCCTATCGTGGACATCTATTTTTATCTTACAGCATAGGAACACTTGGCCATGTTCTCATACTGGAATAAACACTCTTGCCTTCCCCAACCTTTCTGGTATGATGTCAGATGTGCATCATGATATTATATATTGCTGTCCAATACGTAGTTTCTTCTGCATATTCCTCATGGGTCTTCACATGCATGTCTCTTTACATTCTTTATACTTCAATTATCTATGGCTTTTGCTGTATGCCACTTTTGAATGATATTATTGTTGAAACCTCATTTTTCTGATTATAATTCCCTTTTTTTAGAAAAATTCTTTTGCTTTATGCTGGCATTGACTACTATGAAAATATGTGGTATTCATAGGAGTATTGGCTAATTTAATGTGGTATTATTTTATAGGAACACCGATGGTTCCGCAGATTTGCTAAGTGCCGACATAGGTATCACCCACCACTTAGATGATCTGAACCACAATTTAATTTATGAGGTTTTCTGAGTTCTTTGAAATTAAAATTTGACATCTTTCCACCGGACTTGCGATATTCCGGTGTTAATTACATCGAGCGAACACTCGAACACCCTTGATTGACCGTCACAACAACATATTGACCAGAAGTCATTCATCTACAAAAACACAAAGCTGGAAGATGGAATTTGGTTTAACTTAATTCAAACTTTTAAGTATGGGTTCATTGGTTTTCTTTTTGATTTAAGATTTGATTTGTTTTGTTTTTGGTCATTTGTTGACTTAGACAATTTTGAGTTGATCTCTTTTTTTTATTTGTTTGTTGGAATTGATTTCCATTTTTTTGGGTGTGTTTGTTAGCATTTTTTGCTTGATTTAAGTGAATTTCTTATTATTATTAAGATTTGTTCTTAATAATATTGGTCACTTCAATTTTTCATGGTTGATTTTAATTCAACATAACTTGTTTTTGTAGTCATTGGTTGATATTTTTATGCATTATTTAATGACATAATTTTGGTTGGATTATGTTAATATTTTATTAACGTTTTGATCATTTATTTGATTTGGATTTTGTTATGCACATTTAATTATTTAAGTTACATTATCCATTTGGGTTGATTTAATTTTTCATGGTTAAGTCGGATTCAAACTTAACATGTTTTGTAACCGTTTGTGGTTATTTTTATGCATGATTTTATGACATAAATGTAATTTTATTATGATGGCATTTTTGTTAATAAATAAGTAATTCTTTGATTTGATTTAATCAAATTTGATTATTTGATTAAGATGGAAAATTATTTAAATTACTTATTTAGTTTTATCCATCTATTTAAAGTCCACGGGGATTTGATGTCACATATTGAAGTAGCACAACATATCAGTAGAACTTGAATTTTATTTCATGTCGATCTGAGTACATAGAAGTACAACAAATGAGAGGGCATTCAAGTCTTTCTTCTCAATACATGTCATAACTTATTCGGTTTAGCCAGCATTACGGCTTTACTGACTTGGGTTTTCATTTAGAATTCCCGTTCGGTTTGACCGACATTTCGGCTTTACCGATTTGGGTTTTGATTTAGAATTCCCGTTCGGTTTGACCGGCATTTCGATTTTACCGAGTTGGGTTTTCTATTTGAATTCCCATTCGGTTTGACCAGCATTTTGGTTTTACCGACTTGGGTTTTTTATTTGAATTCCCTTCGGTTTGACCAGCATTTCGGCTTTACCGATTTGGGTTTTCTATTTCTATTCAAAATAGCAAGCTATTTTAGGCCCCTTTTAGTGGAAAGGTAGCACAAAATCATTTAATTTCGACAACATTTCGACTAGACCGAAATTGGGTTGGCTTTTTTCTATCCAAAATAGTTCACTATTTTGGGCCCCTTTTTATGGAAAGATAGCGCAAAACTAGCCCCTTTTTATGGAAAGGTAGCGCAAAATCGAGGTATTTCTTACCTTCTAAGAAGTGAGAATTCAGAGCTTCTCTCTCTTTTCAACTCTCTCTTTCTTACCAATGTCCAACCCCTTCCCCAATAGCATGTCAATCCCATTTATTGGGAATTTTCAGGGGTATTTTGGTCCCAAACAGTCACCCCACTAAGTCCATTTTCGTGGGAGTGGGGGGTGACCAGAATGTGGTGAAGTTACCTCCCCTTTTCCTATTTTTTCTTATTATTTAGTGCTTTGTTTGACCAAGTCAAATTGGGGGGTAAGTTCAGCCCCCAGTGACATGGTCGCTGACCGCGTCTCTACCGCGATCGCCCGTGCGTAGGCCACGACCGCCTACTCAGGCGGTCATTTTTTTTGTCACCCGCGAAACCACCTTCTCTCTCCTCTCGCTTTGCTTTCTCTCTCCCCGACGGTGCGCTCTCGCTCCGTTTCTCTCTCTCGATGGCACCTCTATGCACAGGAACCCTCAACAGCTTCAGTGGACCCCGGTGGCGGCTCAAGTGGACTCCGGCGACGGCTCCGGCGACGACGACAGCGACGGTGGGCTCCGGCGATAGTGGCGTTGATGCAAGAGGACCGCGGTGGCGGGAGGAGCTCCCCCCTTTTCTATCTTCTCTCTCACCGTGACGAACACAGAGCCCGCAGGGCTTCTACGGTCACGGCAGACCTCGACGGCAGCTTTCTCCGGAGACTGCGAAGGCGACGACGGCTGCGGGAGGAGCTCCTCCCCGACGGCACGGCACCTGCAAGGGTTCCCTCGTGGTGCTCCTTCCGGCGATGTTGGCGGCGGCAACTGTGGCTGGTGAAGGCGGCGACGACGGCTCCTTCAGTTGCTCCTCCCCCTCTTTCTCTTCTCCAGCGCACAGGGCGGTGCTTCCGCCCCTGCTTCTTCTTCCTAGCGACCGTAGCGGCGGTGATGGCGGCCTCTCCCGCTCCCGATGGGCTCGACGGATGCGTAGGAGGGCAACGAGGACAACATCGGTGGCCGTAGGCCCTTCTATCGGCAGTGCTAGGGAGCTTTTGCTCCTCCTTCGGCTTCTCCCCCCCTGTTCCGTTTCTTCTTCTTCTTCCCCTTCTTGACAATTATTTAATGGATTAGATTGTAGAGAACAATGCTAAGGATGGTTGGGAGGTCTATTGGTATGTCCTATTATAGAAACCTCAAAATCATGGAGTATTGGTATGTCCAGGATCATAAACACTGCTCATGACATCTTAATCAAGGATTTCAGTGTTGAGAGTTCAGCTGGACTAGATTGATTAAGATCTGGCTGGGGACAGTCAATTTCGTTCGTATTGGACTATTACATTTCAGGTTTATCTGCTTTTCAAAATGGCCTTCTTAATTAATACAGGGCTTTTCTCACTTCAATTTTTCTCCTGGTGGCAAAGATTGGTGTTGGGAACTAAGTGGGAGGTGGTTTAATTTAGGAGATAGCTGGTGCAGCTACTTGCTCCAAACATGTGTTAAGGGACTATACACACTTAAGCACATTTCTTTTAAGATTGTGGTATAGATTAAGCTGTATGCAACGGAGGCTCATCTGTTTCGCTATGTATTTATTTACATTGTTCTCCACTAGACATGCTCCATGTTAGTACTAGCTTTTTCTCATTGAAAAATCCGAAATGATGGATTGTCAGACACTTTCTCAATAAATATTAACATTTAAAAGTTTTGATTATATTAGTTCGATCTTATTAAAAGTTTAGCGAGTTAACTGTAACAGCATATTCATCTAATCATTGTATGCTTGTGATATCTTTATTTTTGGCTGTTGTAGGTAGTCGACCTCGTGCTGTTGGAAAAAGAACTCCCCGGTTCCCTGTTTCTTACACACATGATAGGGAGGGTAGAAGTAAGTCCGGATCACCTTTCAAACAAGTTAAATTTGAGGGCGAAGCTGTTAATGATGAAGGTGCCCATGCAGCAGCACTGGCCTTAGCAGAAGCTTCCAAAAGAGGTGGTTCCCCACATGTTTCTCATACTCCTGGAATTATGGAGCATGTAAGATCATCTCCAGTTCATAGTATCGAGAGGAAGGTAAAAATGATGTAGCTACTATCATATTCCTCCTTGTTTGTGGAATAAACTCATTTAAATTTTTTCTGACTTAAAGTTAACATGTTCAATTGGACATGCCCTGTTCCCAGTTTGCTGCTGTTCAGAAGGATGATGATGGTGAAGAAGGCAGTTTAGGAAGCATTGAAGCTGAAACAGGAGATTTTATGCTGGACAATGAATTTCGTCATGAGTCCAAAAGCATTGATATGATTGGAGCACAGCAAAAAGTCCGAAAGTCGAAGGGAAAGAAACCAAAAGCCATTGTCACTGAGAATCCAGTTGACGATGATGTAAGGGAGGCATGTAGTGGTACTGAGGAAGGATTCAATATTAGAGGCACAAAAACAGGAGTTGACACAGACATATCAGATTGGAAAGGAATGCGATCTTCTCAAGGTCTGAGAAAGAGAAATAGGCAACTGTTCTCTGGAGGTACATGCTGAAAGCACTTTCTATTTACTATGGATCTGGGCTTCTTTTTGGCACTATGGTCTTAATTCTTGGCATTATTGTGTAGCGATGTTTTTTCAATGCATGGTTTACTGCCTATATAGACTTTTCTTCTAGCATTTTCCTTTTTCAAATTGATATATTGAATGCTAGTTATGAGCAGGTTTTTAGTTAGTGCTGTCCTTCTTTCACAATTGAAATATTAGTAAAATGAGTTGTGCACGATGCTTCACTTTGATATTAGATAAATTATATAATTTATAGATAATATCTTGTATTCTTGTGCCCTATACTTGTATCACCATATATTTTCTCATTGAGAATATTGCCTTAAAATTTTTAGGCATCCTTAACTTGTCAACTTTTTTTGGTTTGGGGTTTGCTTCACTTTGATCTTCTGAAAAGGGCCATTTTTCAGATCATATTTTTATTGTATCCTGGTTTCACTGGGATTTTTTTTTAATGTAATCCGAAACCATGCCACAGGAAACATTCATCAAGCAAACAAAAAAAATGAGGAAAAAAGGATGGCTGTAACTTTGTCTATCAAGATGATAAAGCGGATAAAAACCAGTCCCAGGTAGACAACAAGCAAAGTGGACGAAGGACTCCACACAATCCCCAAAAATGTGTAAAGGTTGACTACACAATATTTTCTAAGAGAAGAAAGAAGAACAAAACTTGGCTGGTGACATCTTGCAAGTCAGACTACCCTTGGGCATTTTGTTTCATCTTGTTGAGCACAATGCCAATATGACCAAATTAATTTCTAGATATTTTATCATTTTTTTCACTCTCTAAATGGTCCAAAGTGAGGGGGGAAGTGCCAGCTGCTATCATCTTTTGTCGTAGCCAAGGAATGCCAACTCGAATTCCAACCTCACCTCAAAGAGGTCAGAGGGACAAGATCTTATGAGATCCAGCAGGAGAGCTTCGTTGGAGGAAGGGCCTGGCCACCTTTGGCCGTGGTGTGGCAGCTTCACAACTGCTGCTGGGGTCTAGATCCTAGGACCTGACTGGGGTCTTAAACACCTGATCTGCAACTTGGGTTTTGGACCTCAGCAGCTTCTCTTCCCTGCCCCTTAGAGCACGGAAGACGGCACCCTGAAGCAGTGCCATCTTTGGCAGAAGCTCACCTCCCTCAGATCTCAGATGCTTGCTGAGACTGATAATCTCACGAGATCTTGTGAGATTATGCCAAGATGGAAAGCCACAGCTACTAGTTTTGAAGGAGCTCCACCTTAAGATGATTTGGTTACATTGATTAGGTTTTGGAAATGGCAATTTAAGCACCTTTGAAATATTTTTCTTGCTGTATGAGAGTATGAGTCATGCCACATTCTAGAAATGTAGATAATTGTTTTCCTCCTTGATGCCAGTGGAAAAAAGTAAATTTTATCATGGTCCATGAATTCTCAGTTGTGGGTAGTTTCTTTCTTGCTACTTGTCACAAGAACACCTGTATTTTGATAGGTAGATCTTTGTTCCCTACTCTGCCATGCCAATCAACCTCAATATATTCATTATTCATTAACTTTGTACTGTTTTCTGAGAAGTTCTACTTCTTTTTATATTGAATATCTAATGGAAATTTGACCCCTTTCAATTGTTTCAACTGTCTTATGAATTGTCTCCTCCTCATTCAGAAAATATGTGGAAACATAGATGCCAATATATGTTCTGACTTGAATTTTAAGAACATCCCTGATTGCTGTTGTTTTTCTGTGCAGACAATTCATAGAGATGTGAGAGTGCAACATAGACGAGTGTTTTCTAGGCATGGATCTTTCCAAAGGTCTTTTTTGTTCTTGAATGCACTTCCTGTGAAGAGGCATTCATAAAAAAGCACAGATTTTCCACACGGAAGAGGCATTTTAGACTTGCAAGCCATTGTGCACCCAAAACCCACCATTTTTTTATGCATTTGCTCCAGATAATTTGTCCACAGCGAGTTCCCTTCTCTTAAACCTCCAACACCGCTTGACCAACAATGCCCTATTACAAATGTTTATAGGCACCAGACTTGTGCCTCCTTCTTCCTTTTTAAATATACAGTACTTCAGTTGACCAAGAGTAACCCTTTCTTTCTTTTTCGAGTACCCTGCTTGAAGAAATTTACACTTGGCTTTCAATTTTCTTGCAAACAATTTGTGGTATCCTAAATTTGATACGTAATAATTGCTTTTATTTGACAAGACAGCCTTGGAAAGTTTCCATTTGCTTCCACTCGATAGCAAATTAATTTTCTATTTTTATACGTTGTATTTAAAGGCAAAAGTTACCTTGTTCCAGTCCTCACACCTGACCCGATTGGCAAAAGAAGACCTCATACTCAATAGGGAAGTTTCCTATGGGAACATTTAGAAGAGCATAAAATCATTTTAGTTTCCTATAGTCCTAATTTATACCCAAAGCTCAGTTTTATGTTGATTCATCTGTATACCTGTGTTAGGTTACAATAATATGATCAAAGCCTTGAGATTTGCCACTTTCTCATTATCAACAGAAAATAAGTGTTGTCAGCATACTATAGATGTGTGATGTGTATACCTGAATATCCAATTATAGTTCCCTATACAGGTCCTATCTAACTAGCCTTGTTTTACAACACACCCTATACAGGTCCTATCTAACTAGCCTTGTCTTATACCTCTAGAAGCATCTAAGTATCACTAAGGGTCCATTTGGATCTATGTAAAAGAAAATCAAGTAAAACACTTTTCATAAATAACCTTTTAACGACATTGAAAACATAATCTACTATTTGATTATTTTTAATTCTTTTTCTTCAAACCATATTTTTTGTTTGGTTATCCATAAATCATTTTCATTGAAAATATTTTCATTTATTTGAGTACTTGTTATTGTAAATTATTCTTTAAAAATGCATATCTTATGAGTTTTAAAATAATAATATCTGAAATAAGTTATTTTTATTAAGATATTATTTAACAAAAATATTGGGTAAATCTTTTATCTTTACATGAACTCTTGCCTCCCTTCGAGATCCCACTAATTGACATGTCCAAAGCATAATTAATTTTTTAGTAATTATTTTATTCAGTGAAATGAATTAGACATTCTGATGTGTTGTTTAAACATTTTTTATTTTATAAAATTATATTTATATTTTTTTGTATTGTTAATTATATTTTATTTAATAAAGTGCACTTTTTACAACAGCTAAAATACTCTAAATTAAATTAAGCTTATGTCCAATGATGAAGGCTTCCAGATAATGGTATCCACTCAATGTTTGTGGATGCGAAAATTCACGTATAATATGTGGTCAACTGATGTCATTTTTGGTTAACCTTACCTTTATATGAAACCGAATAAGTTCTTGATTAAGTTTTCTGTAAAATCTCATACTTGCTTCTGATTTTACAGGCAAACAAATCCATTTCAAGGTAAACTTCTTGAACTTGTTGGGATGGTTATGAATATCCTCCCGAGTTGCAATGACCTCATAATAACATTTCAGTTGCGGTATTTTGGGTCAAGATTGGGATTGGATACGTCAGCTCAGCCATTCCGATAGATGGAAATCAATCCAAGATCAACCTGGATCAGTCATTCAAAAAACTGAATGAACGAAATAACTAAAAAATCAATCTGGCTCAATTCCTAGTGGAGTGGAGGCCTATATTGGCAAGATTTCTGCGTCCCTTTTGTGGAGGGGCAGTGGCTGCCGCTTCTGCACCTTCCCCACTGTAATTGGATGAGAAACATCACTTGGATTGCTCTATGGACCCAATACTAGTAAGATCTACCAACTTAAGTTAGTGGATCCAGACCTAATACGCATGGATTTGTCAACTTTACTCATTGCTGGTCTTGAGACCTTGTATGGTCTTATCCATTAAGTTGATGTCTCCAACTCGTATCAGGTCCTATGGACCTAATATGAATTTCTTCCCTGTTCAGTTAGGTCAGGTAAGTTGCAAGGCAACAGGGGTTATCTTGTAGCCGCCCTCCATTGCCTCTGGGTGGCAATCCTGCTGGAATCAGCTTGTGATCGTTCTGGAATCAGCTGATCTAGGCAGATCCCACCATGTCTAGCCCGTTCCTGGCAAAGACTTCTACCAAGATTGGGCTCTCCCCTTGGATCGGGTTGGCACACATGCCAATCCCAATACGAATCGGTTGATCTTGCAAACCTTGATCCCGATAGTTCTGGTAGAAACTTATGGAATAACCATATGATCTAGGGGATTTGTAAATGTTCATGTTGAATGTCACCTCCTTTTCTATTTCTGGAAAAAAGGTGGTAAGTGAAGAAGCTTCCACCTCCCAAAGCCCCTCAAAATGCTTTGGGTTCAACAATGGCATCCACTCATCCTTTTTGAAGAGGTTCTCATGGTAGGAAATCATTTCTCTTTTAATGTCCTCAGCTTCAATTATTCTATTTCAACCTTCACATCATGGATTTGGTTATATCTTATTTTTCGTGAAGCTGCCATGTGGAAGAACCTGATAGCTTCACCTCCTGGAGGGGGGGGGGAATTGGACTCTGGTATCGACCTCTTTTTGTTAGTGCTCTTTACCCCTTTGCTTCTATTTGATATATTCAACTCTTGTACAATTATTAATGTTAGTACACATTGGAATATAAAGTCCGTTAAATTAGAACCAAGTGTACATATGAAGAAGAGAATATTTTTGTTATTGTGTGAACCTAGTTTTTTTTTCATTTTGGGAAAGAAAGCTTTTTTTTGGGAAAAATTGGATGTCCTGGACTTTTCTAACAAAATAGATGATATCCATAAAATATTAGATAGCCTGATGATATTTAGACGGTATTAGAATTGAGGTTCAAGTTCTTTGAAAATTTAATTTTTTGACCCTTCTCCACCGGATGGTGTAAATATTTGGTGTTAACTTACATCAAACAACGACTTGAATGCCTTTCATTGACTGTTGCAACAACCTATTTCAGGAAACATGCACATCCAATACATGATGCATTCAATAATGGGGGCAGTGGCTCTTTTGGGCCGGATCGGGCACGAACCATAAGTGGGAGTCGTTTGAATGACATCAAAGAAGACTTCAGCTTGAATTTTGTTTAGTTTAGGTCATCTTTTCTTAGGTGATTTTTTTGGGTCAGATTTAGTTGTTTCAAATGGTTTCAATTTCGGTTTTGATGAAGTTAGCATCATAGGGTTTGGTTGATTAGGTCGGTTTTAAAATTTCAGATTGGTTTATGAATCTGGTTTTTAGTATTTTCAGGTTGATTTGATTTTTTTTTTGATGTGTCTTGAGTGTTGAAATGTTGTTGGCTTTGTTCCTTTTTGAGTTCAATTTTTCATCATTTGATTTAGGTCTTAATTGGGTGAAGCTTATGCAATTTTAAGTGAGTTTGAGATGTTTGAAATTCTGTTTTGGCAGGTCCGGTCGGATCTGATTTTTGTTGATGTTGCGATATAGGGTTTCATTCATTTGCAGTTTAATTTTTGTTGGACTGGGGAGGATTTTGATTAAGTCTTAGAGCTTGTTAAAAGAACAGTTTTTTTTTGGCTTAAGGACATATTTTTGATATCCCCTTTAAGGTCTTAGATGTTGCTTAAAGTTTGATTGATTTGTCATTTGTTTTGGGTGCTTCCTTAAATTGGATTGAGCATCTTTCCTTTGGATTTCCAGATTGGTGACAATCTGATTTTTTTGTGTCAATTGTACTTTGATGTCAAATTGGACCGAACTTAATCACCTTGGGTTCGCACCCTATCAAGCTCATTGGGCGGCCAATTGATGCCCAATTTCATACAATCATAAGGTCATTTGAATGATGCTTCATTTCATTGATTGAGAGTACAATGTCATGAAATACATAAAGTGAACATTCCTTCTCCTAATGTAAACTTTTTCCACGAAGTTAGGAAAAATTTCGGCATTATAACGGCATGCCAGTCATTTCATACTTAGTGAAATTTACCCATCCAAAGATAGCAAGTATTGGCTTGCCACATTGGGAGAAGGATCGCCGGCTACGGGAGCATGCCCACACCGTCGTCCGGATTGACATCCCGGGGCGGACCCGGGAGAGCCGTCCAGAAGTTAAGAGTACCCGTGAAAGAATGTTTCACTCCTCATTTTAGTTTGGTTTCACATTCTGATTTTTTATTTTTTAGGGGGGGGTCCTTTTAGGCCTGTTCAAGTTCCATCGGCGTTCTTGGCTAGCCTTCAGTCTTCATGGGTTTAATGGGCCTGTCTCGAACATTCTTGGGCTGGAAGGGCCTGCTGAAAATATGTGATCCTGCTGGAGCATTCTTGATAGGACCAGCTTAGAAGGCCACCTGACTATGCCCTTGTCCCGTTGGACGATTTCCAAGGGGTGCCGGGCCGTCACCTTCAAGCCGGCCCTTGTACAAGCTGCTATCCTTTTCTTCCTTTTGGTCTTGCAGAACCTGTTTGAGGTGCCCTCTTTTTTTGTGGTGACATGATGTGTAAGCCAAGCTGGGGTCAAAAGTGACCTGTTTTAAGGCCTGGGATGGGGACAGTGCGAAGGGCAATCTGGTGGCCTGTTTGAGAAAGCACAAGGGGGGCATTTTGGTTTTGGTCTGCTCAAGGGGCAATGAAACCTGGGGGTTTAAGGAGTGCTGCAAAGGGGCCGGAATGGGGTTTTAACAAGGGCCGCAAAGGGGCCGAAATATGGTTTTAAGATGGAGCCACAAAGGGGCTGTTTGGGCAGGAGATTGAGAGCCCACCCGAAGTAGACTTGGCCTGTCGGACAGATTCCAAGAATCTCCGGATCATCACTCTCACCTAGGGCTCTAGGGGGTGCTGCAAAGGGGCTGTTTAGGGATTTTTTTTGAGCCACAAAGGGACTTTTTGGTGGCCTGGAATGGCCTCGAATGAGACTGTTGTTGGGGTTCAAAAGGGGACTGAAGTGGATCTGTTTTGGGGGTCTGGACAAGGGGTCGAACAGACCTATTTTAAGGGGATCTGATAAGGGCTGAATAGGGGGCTTGAATAGGGCCTGATTGACGACCTGCTTTGGGGTCTGGAAGATGGTCCAAACAGATGGCAAGATGATGCAATGTATGGCTGGTTTAAGACATTGTTTGAAGGACAAAACAGGTCCTGTTTTGTGGTGCACAAAGGGGGCCGAGCAGGGGGGACTGCCTTGAACTATATTAGGATCTGTTTAGGGGTCCTATTAAGGGTCAATTGGGAGATCCTATGGGCAACCATGTAGGGGGTCAAACCTGGTCAGAAGATGGCCTACTTGGACAGTCTGACAGGTGACCGAGCAGGAGTCTGTACAAGGCCTGATTGGGCTCAGTATAAGGTCTGGAAATAGGGACCTGATTGAGGTCGGTTTAGGGGCAGAATTGAGCTGTGTATTGGTGGCTCAGGTGGGCCAGACAGTGGGAGGATTTAAGGAGAGAGGTGGCCTGTTTCCGGACTTCACAATGGGCTGAAGCAGGTGCTGTTTGAAGTTTTTTTTTAAGGGGGGGCTGGACAAGTGGCTGTTCGATGGGTCAGAAATTGACCTGTTTTAGGAGGGATTCGGTTTGGGCTGACCAGCCCTTGATGAGTCTCATTGGGTTGTCAATGCCGATGAAGGCCGGCTTCGGCCATGAGAGAGATTGAGAAGAGAAGTTGGAAGGGGGGGAGAAGGTGTCCTTAGAGGGCTACATAGCTAATATTGATACCCTCCTACCTTGTTTTTTTTGTTTTGGTTGCAAGGAGGATGAAGAATGGAGCTGAAAATTTCCATCTCCAAGGCGGAATCAGCACCAAGAGGAAGCCACTAGTGGATCTCCTTGCTCTCCTTATCCTTTTCTTCTCTTCTTCTTCTTCTTCTTCTTCTTCCCTTCTTCTCTTGACCGCAAGCAGGGGGCTGGAGTAGGCATGCAAGGGGTGCAGCCGGCAGAAGGGCAGCCTGTCAGCTTCCTTTTATGCAGCCTTTTTTTGGCCTTGGCACGCCCTCCTCCTTATAAGGATTGATGGGATTTCCAGGGACAGCAAGGTATTCAATGGGGAGATGGCTGTTGGCTTCCCCCATGCTATTTAATCAACCAAGCTCCTTGAATTCTTCCAGATTTTAATGTTTGACTAGTCTTTAATCTCTCCCATGTTGACTTGCCCTTTGGCCTTCTCCATGCCATCAATGGGTCAAGACTGAGGTGGCTGATGAGGTGGACAGGGCGGTGGGGTCTGCTGAGCTGGCAGGCTGATGTGGCCAGATCGTCTGGGCCTGCTTGGCTGACCGTGACCCAATTCCCCCTCCTAGTGGGCTGTGCACGGTTGGGCTGTAAAGGGAGCCGAGAATTGTTTAATTAAATAAAAATATGGGCTGGGTCAACTAAATATGTGTCAATGGGTCTGTCAAGGGTCTGATTTGACCCAGTTAAAGGATCGGCCCAGCCTGCTTTGGGTTTGACCCTCCTCCTTTCAATTTGCTGTGTTTTTTTTTTTTCAAAAACAGACGCGTACAGTCATCAATCCATAAATGGCATATTAAGTTGTACGATGAAGAATAATTTTTTCTCACAGTAATAACTTAAATATATGGTTAACTGAAATAAACGAAGTGCAGGATATGGCGAGAGGGGGAGGGAGACAGATAGAGACAGCCAATATGAGGGCATAGAGGTTTTAAATTAGTATAGTTAATCAATGACTCTGAATTGGTGATGAACTAGCTAGTGCTCAAGTATGAAGTTGGACCTGAATGATGACCAGCAAAGCGAGCATTGCCAACCAGCCAACTTGCCACTGGTCTGACACACCTGTGCCCTAGAAAGCTTGACTGTAGAAAGGAGACGAAAGTGAAGTGTCAGCCAGGGAACAAGAGCTGTCAGCCTAACCAGACAATGGGATGACCCAGTCTGGACTCTGGAGGGAATACAAGGCGGCCTATTTGGCCTTGTTCTAACTGGTTATGTTTGGCAGTTCTAGAGCCAAATGGTTCCACTATTGAACTGAACCGATCCTCCTTGTATCCAGAATTCTCATCAGACTCCAAAAGTAGATATCATGATACCCATCCTAGGCTCCTAGCTACATATTATCTTTACGTTTTTATATCACTTGCAAAATTCTGTATTCTTAAAATTTATTTGGCTATTCTTGTTGAAAACAAATAAGCTTTCCACTTTCATAAAGTGGACATCTGTAACTCCCATCTTCTTATTTTTTTGAGCCTATACTAGTCTGTCTGGTGTGGATTCGTGTTGGCATAAAATTGTTTCAGTTGTATGTTTTCTCAGTTTTGTTTACTAAACTTTATTTTTTCAATGAATAATTGTTGCCCTACTCTTGAGATTGGGCAGTAGTTTTTATCTGCATTGTTGACATTTCAAGTTTCATATGTACTCAAGAAATTCAATCCTGCTTGATACTGACATGTCAGTTCTTTCATGCACAAGCGTTTGACCCCCTTCTCAATAAATGAGATCATGAAGTTCTTTTATTATTTGGCAAGAAATAGTTTTTTGTTTTTTGGGATCATTGTAGGGTTGTTGGGCAGAGACCCCAGAGTTACCAGAACATCTAGGGAAACCAGTTATCCTTATGACTACCCCACATCGTTCTATCTTTTTATCTAAGTTGTGGGAGACATCCTGGGGATGACAAAAACATTGCAATTATATTCTTGAGCAGGAAAGTTGTGACCTAATTGGCAATATTCATATCAAACGTGAGTGCAAGTGTGGTTTTTCTCAATTCCAATGGAGGATTTATATAGGATGCTTAATTTCTGTATGATTATTATTTTATTAGTCTTTGTTATAGGTATGGACTTTAACTTGTCATAGAAAAATTGCTAAAGGATCCAAACATTCTGAAGTATTGAATACTTGTTGGATTTCTGAAAAAAATCTAATATATGTTTGAAAGAAGCCAGCACTAATTTGCCTGATTCAATGTATTGATGTATGTCTCAATGTGGTTTCCAACATTTAGGTCATTCTATTATTTTCAATGCTGTTTTCCTTAGTTGTTTTGATCAAATATCCTGTCACCATTTTGCAGATGAAACAACTGCTTTAGATGCCTTGCAGACTTTGGCTGATTTGTCACTTAATATTTTGCTACCGGGATCTGCTATTGAATCTGGTTTGTATTTATCTTCTGAAGAAGATGTTTTATCACTCAAATTTTTTACTTTGCACTAAAACATATGATCGTGTCATTCACATTTCAAAGGTTTCCATTTATTTACTGAAAACCATATTTGTATTTTTCTTCTCTTTTTTTACCCACTGACAAATAGTGGCATGCATGTGCAATGTGCTTCGAAGATAAACTATTTGTAATCTGCACGAGTGCTAGAACTAATGGCCTCACCTATTAAACATATGGTCAATGCTACATAAATTTCTGTATATGTTTTGCTAAATTGTTCAGCACATTACTAGATAACTTGGTTCCTACATGGGAAGAACGCAAGTTAATTCTTAATTGATAAATGAACCTTGTGTTACCCCCCTTGAGGAACAAAAATTTTGGTAGTGTTTGTGGAGTTTATTTGAATCGTTTATGTCAAAAATTGTTTCTTTTTTGTATGTTTAATTCCTGTGTCTAATTAACCTTGCCTTTTATTTAGGGGCACAATAGTCTTATTTGCATGTTGATTTGTCTTATTTTTTATGTTGTTGTAAATTGAACAACTTACATTATTATTTCATCCAGGTGCCAAATTCAATTTAGTTGGTAGTTTGTGTTGCCTTTAGATTTGCTTCTTGTCTGTCATCTTTGCCTACTTACACCTGCATGTATACTTTACATTTTTGATATCTGAGAATTTCAATGAACCTCTTCTGTAAGTCTGAATTTGGTCTACAAAGTCTGATGGGAAATTAGATAGACATCTTTTGAGTTTTAAATCTTTTGTCATTAGGGCATGCTTGTAAATATTTTTGCTTTGTGGTTCTAATTGTAATGTTTCTGGTTCTATAAATAGGAAACCCTTGTACTCTTATAAAGCAATGAAGAATTGAGAATTTTGGAGCTCTTTGCGGCACTCGGTTTTATAGGGGGCTTGGCCCCGGTAGCCCTTCTCACTCTCTCTCTCTCTCTCAGAGGAGGCCTTTTTTCTTCACCTTCCAGCTGAGGAGGCCCCTCCACCTCTCTCTAACTGTCGGCCTCTGCACCATTCATCCAACTTCTCTTTTTCCCATTCCCCTTCTCTGGTCCACGTGCATCATGACTCTGTCAGTGCCTTCAATGCATGTGGCACAACCGGGCCCACTCAAGACTGAACCTCAATGGTCTATCCCTCCTAGAACCTGCCCAGTTCAGCAGGTTCGACTGTCCCATGTCTGGTCCAACTGAGTTATCAGCCAGTTCAAGCTAGTTTTTCACTGATCCACTCATTTAAGGCTGGTTCAGAGCCTGCTCACTCTGAATTTAACTGGTTTAGCCCAGTTCATGCTAGTTCAGAGTTATTTAGATAGGTTAGGACCTGATTTTCTTTAATTTAGTCAAATTTAGTTCGTATCCAGCTTTTATTTTTGGTTCTAGCCGTTTTGTCCCACATCAAAGTCCGCTTATTTGTGTCATAATTTTTATGAACATTTTTAGCAGTGTTCATATGTTTTCTAACCTTGATTTCTCTTATTTCATTGAAGGAATATGATAACTGAGTCTTTTTTTTACGAGTTCCCTCATTAGAATGATGCTGATGTTTGTCTTCAAATCATAGTTGTCAAGGTGACAAGGCTCACAAGTTATTCAAAGGTGCCATTCCTGATGCTTAGGCATCACTTAAGCTGGAGAATTAGATGTTAATGTATACACACTTAATATATATGTATATAGATAATTTGGATATATATAGAGAGAGAGACATTAAAAGGTTTAGGATTAGGTATAAGAGATAGTTTTGCATATAACTTTATAATATTTGTACGTATAATTGAATATATGTATTATGTGTGTAGGCATGTAAATATCTGTTTTATGTTTTTAATTATGTGTACAAATTTTTGCAAAGGAAATAATCTTGATAAATTGAGAGGAAAGGAAAAGTGGTTGAGAGAAAAATCTTAAAAATATGTGATAGTCTAAGCGTGTGGAAACCTCATTTTTTATTTTAAAAAATAGATGTATGAGGTATGTTGAAAAATCTATGGTAATTTCAAAAGTTTCTAAGTATACATAAGTCTAGATCGATTTAAGGGAGTCATAAATATAGGTGTACTTGAAAGGCATTTGATGTTATCATATGAGTTCATAAATCACAATTGTACTTCTCACAGCACTTTAAGTCAATTCATCGTTAATTGCATCATCCTTGACTAACTGCCATAGCAACGTATCAAATGAAATCATTCATTCACTTCCAATATGGATAATAACATGAAGAATTTTTTTATTGTTATGATACTTGATTTGAGATGTTTTAGATGATTTGTTTATTTATTTGTCTTATTATTACCTTTGTTTGTCAAAATTTTTATTACTTAATTAAGGTTTTATGAATTTATGTTCAAAATTTTCATTATTTAATTAAGCCAAACAAGCAAGAATTGAGAATATTGCAGTCATAAAAAGATAGAAGAGAGATATAATTTTCTTGGTGTCCCATCCACACCTTTAGAGACAAGCACAGAAGAAATTAATCATGCTAGTGATCCTTTTTTTATGCCTGGATGTTTGAGAGGTCATATGTACTGATTTTATATGCCAAATCCGGATGTGTCTAAAAGTAAAAGTGTAAAGAACAAGAAGCATTTGAAAGAAGAAAGTGACAAAGCTCTTCAATACATTGCTCAATAGATGTACCAAACATATATTTCTTTTAATATTATATATTTGAATAGTTTTCAAACAATATTAAAAGCGGTTAAACAATTTGGGCTAGGTTTGAAGGGTTCGACTTATTATGAAATTCGTGAAAATTTACTTGTCAAAGAGATTGTAATAACTCATCAATTGGTTGTGAAAGAAAAGTAACTTGGGTCGAGTTTAGATGTAGTATCATGTCTAATGCTTGGACGGATGTTTGGACAGATAGATGGTGGAGAACATTAATAAATTGTTTAGTAAACATACCTATAAGTACAATTGTTTAAAATTTGTGAATGCATCTTCACAAATTAAATATGAAAGATTGTTGGCTGATTTGTTTAATAAAATTGTGATATAAGTTGGCACAGTATGTCATCCAAATTGTGACCGATAAGGAGATTAGTTTTGTAGCCTCACGGAGGTGGTTAATGTTAATGCATCTTTATTTATTTTGGACACACGTGCTACCCGTTATCTTGACTTGATGTTAGAGGATATTTCAAAATTGTTCCCAATAAAGTCTACAGTTAGACATGCACAATATGCAACTACATTCATTTATGGGCATACAATGGTGCTTGCAATGATGAGGATGTTCACAAATAGCACAACTTGGGTAAGAGTAGTTGTCACTCGATTTACACCAAACTATCTACACTTAAGTCTTACAAAATTGTAAAGATGAGTTAAGAAGAATGTTCATTTTTGAATTATGGACACCTAATAACAATAGATGGACAAAATAAACTGAAGCAAAAAAATCATGTGAAATAATTTTAAATACTACTTTTTAAAAAGGTGTAACATATGCTTTGGATATTTTTAGGTCTCTTGTGCTTGTTTTGCATTTAGTTGATGGGGAGAGGCCTACTATGTGTTATATTTATGAAGTAATAGATTGTGCTAAAGAAGGCATTAAGAATGCCTTGGAAGGCAAGTTGGAAAGATATGGACTAATTTGGGACATCATTGATAGGTGGTGGGATTTTCAACTTCATCGTCTATTGCACTCACTGATTTATTATATTAACCCCCAATTACATTATTCAAATCTTGACATTTAGATTGATAATGAAATAAATCAATGTCTATATGATTGTACTGAGAAGCTTGTTGAAATGTTTGAAGAGCAAGATTTGATCTTTAAACAATTGACAATGTACATAGATTCTCAATGATTGGCAGAGACATGGCAATATGTCAACATAAAATATTTACTCCATGTTATTTATTTTTTTAATTCTATGCACATATTATGATGTGCTTTTTAAACTCAATCTATTTCTTTTTCTTTGTAGCAAATTGGTGAAAAAATTATGGAAGTAATGTTTCTAAATTACAAAATTGACCATAAGAGAGTTTTTAGTCTTGTATTGCAATTAGTTATGAACGTAACTGGAGCACATTTGAATCAGTAACTTAGACAATTCTAATGTGCTTTTTTCTTTTATAGTTCTTATGACTCATGCATCCAAATTTTGATCTATTCATTATGGGGGCACATGAAGAAAAGAAATATGTTGCAGGGAAAAAGCTAAATGACCTTGTGTCATGGATTGCAGAATCGCCGGAATCGGATCGGGATCGGCCGATTCCGGAATCGGATCGGAGCCATACGGAAGGACCGATTCCAGCGGGAATTCGGACCGATTCCGTGGAATCGGTCCGAATTGATCCGATTCCGACGATTCCGTCTGGAATCGGTCCGAATCGATCCGATCCCGACCGATTCCACGGAAGACCGGTCTGCCCGTCCGGTTTGATTCCCGGTTCGATTCTGGACCGGGAATGAAACCGATTCCGGCCCTTTTAGGGCCGGAATCGACCGCCGCAGGTCGATTCCGGCGATCCAGGCAGCGGTGAGTGCTCCAGCGGTGATTCCAGGGCGATCTGAACCTCGGAATCGAGGATTCCGGTGATTCCGGCGTCGAGCCCAGCTGTGTGCGCCGATTCTAGGGCGATTCCAGAAGCGATTCCGGCGACGATTCTAGCGATTCCAAGCTAATTCTTCAAGGAATTCCGCCTATCCAAGCTCCGATTGGCCTCGATTCAATCTCTTCTTTGATCCTTAGAAGGTTATTGGTAAGATTTCTTCTCTCCTTAGAGAGGCTATATGACAGGTAGAGCCTCTCAACGGGCTGTTAGGATTGAGCAGAGGGAGGAGTTGCACGACGAGCTACTTCAGAGGAGGAGGGACCGAGATTTGCCTACCTGGCAAGGAGGAGGGACCGAGATTTGCCTACCTGGCAAGGGGAAGGCACCAGCCAAGCCGGAGTCAGACAGTGAGGAGGAGTCCACAGACTTCGAGCTTAGACATGCTAGGCACGCTAGCAAGCGTGCATTTGTTGAGGACGAGGACAAGAGGAGAGGAGTAGGAGGGTCAGGGTCCAAAGCTGACCAAACTCTTGGCCGATCAGCATCGGCTCGCCCTGCTCGGGAGACAGAGAGATGGAGACAGGAGCCACACCGTCATTCTGCCAGTACTCGGTTTACGCCGAGTGATGAGTACCTATTTAGGAAACAGAGTGCTGGGCAGATGGGCATTAAACAAACTATGAAATGGGTGAAGGCAACAGGAACGGCTGCAAAGAGAGCCGTTCGCCACATTGTGAATTGGTTTTTGCCTGTAGGTATCACTTTTAAAATGGCATTTATGTGTGTTTTATTTACTTAAACTTAATTTTTGCCTGATTCAAATTTCTTTTTTAACTTGATGTAGGCATCCCAGCACATGCAGCCACTAGCCCCTATTTTTAGACGATGCTGGATGCCGTGGGTGAGGCTGGACCGGGTTTGCAAGTCCCGGGCAGCAAGCATATATACGGCGCTGGGCTGGATGAGGAGGTGCAATAGTTGAAGGAGTGGATGGATGGATTTAAATTGGTGTGGAAGGGGAGGGGTTGCACAGTTATGTGCGACGGGTGGACAGGTATCACCAAGAGGAGTATGATAAACTTTTTGGTGTATTTTTCTGAGGGGACTACGTTCTTAAGGTCGGTAGACGTTTCTGGGAAGATTAAAAATGCCGACTTCAATTTTTCTTTGATGGATGCGGTGGTGGAGGAGATCATGGTGGATAATGTGGTTCAGGTTGTCACTGACAATGAACCTTCATATAAGGCGGTTGGGAAAAAAATTGATGGAGAAGAGGAAGCACATGTTCTGTGTGCCCTGTGCGGCACATTCTATTGATCTCATATTAGAGGATATAGGCAAGGAGGAGAGTGTATCCACCCTTGTCAGGCAGGCGCAGACGATCACGTCATTTATTTATTCGCATCCCCGTCCACTACATATTATAAGATCACACACAGGAGGGCATGATCCGACTCGTTTCGCCACGAATTTCATTGCATTGGAGAGTTTACACCGGCAAAGGCATGCATTGGTTAGGTTCATGCAGTCCGAGGAGTATTATAACTATATGGTGGGCCACCTGCATGACAAGAAAGAGCAGTTGGAAATTCTTGTCAGGTCTCATAAGCAAATCACTGACAAGAGATTTTGGTAGATGATTGCCTACTACTTGGCAATCATTAAGCCACTGGTAGTTGTCTTGAGGTTGGTTGACTCAGATGACAGGAACCAGATAGGCACGCTGTATGATGCCATGGACCGAGCAAAGCTTAAAATAAAAGAGAAAAATCCAGAGGTTACAAAAAGTGGTGGAAGATTATAGATGACCGATGGGACAAGACTTTGCACCACGATGTGCATGCTGCAAGTTAGTAGGTTAAAAAAATATTTGTGCTTACCTACTTTAAGTTTATTCAATGATTGTCTTATTCATAATGTTAACTATTAAATTCTTGCAGGATATTTTTTGAACCCCCGCATCCAATATGGAGAACAGGTGGTGAATGACGAGGTGATGTGGGATACACTAACTGTTATTCAGCGTCTCTGCCGATCTCAGCAGGACAGGATAGAGGCTGAGATAGAAGTAAGTTGGAGTTTATTCACTACTTAGGAGTAGCTAATTATTAGACAACTAATGATTTTTTTTTAATTTTTTCAGATACAGAAATATAAGATGAGGGTCGGCGTATACTCAGATGCTGATCTGAGATATTCGTACGGTAAAGTGTCACTTGGTATATTAATTTATGACGAAGTTTTTATTTTATTTTCATATAAGTTTTTAAATATGATGGGCTAATTGTTTACCTTTTCTTTTCTTTTTTTGCAGCTGAGTGGTGGGTTCAGGTGAATACCAGGAGTGGATGGAATCCACTTGCTGTCATCGGTATCAGGATACTCAGCCAGAGCACCAGTTCCTCTCATTGTGAGAGGAACTGGAGTACATTTAACCTGATACATACAAAAAGGAGGAACAGGTTGACCTCAGACCGGCTGGAGAAGTTGGTATTCTGTCATTACAATATGAGGTTGTGTATCAAGAATAGCAAGGATCGACAGAAGATCAGTGAGGAGCGATTTGCACAGTTCTCAGGTGTCCATACGAGTAGAGGCATAACTCCGCCACTTCACCACCCGAGGAGGTGGACATAGATCAGATATTCCAGGAGGAGCATGCACTTGCCTCTTGGATAGAGGAGAGGGCAGCCAGGAATCATCCAGCTGAGTTTGATCCCGATGACCGTGCTTGGGCTGAAGGAGAGTTGGATGGTGTTAAAGCCGAGGAGGATGCTCTAGCTCCAGCTCCACCTACTTCTGAGGCTCAGGCAGAGCCTTCTTCTGCCCCAACAACTATAGAGCAGCCACCTGCAGCTTTAGCCTCAACTTCAGTCCCAGCCGCCGCTACCCAGCCCATTCGTAATTCAGGGAAAACGAAAACAAAATTGATTGCACGAAAAATAGGCGGATTTGCAAAGTTAAAAAAATGTTTGGTTTTTGGTACTTCAGAGATGACTGAAGAGGTGAGGAGAAGGAAGCTAGAGATTAGGGGTGCGTTTGGGAACTCCGTAGAAGTGCTTTTTTTTCACTTCTCCTCTGAAAAGAAGTTCTTTTTATTTTTATGGTACCGTTTGGTTACATTTTTATTTTCACTTTTCCTCCTCCTCGGAGGCAGAAGCTCGGAGGAGAAATTTTCTCCCTTCCGACGAGGGAAAAGCGCTCCCGTGCCCCGCAGTCCCCATCCTGCATCCGCGCGAGCGACCCCCTCCCCCTCCGGCACCCCTCCTCCCGAGTGAACCCCTCCCTCGCTCGGCGACCCCCTCCCCTCCGCACCCCTCCCCAGCCGAACCCCTCCCCTGCCGCGACTCCCCTCCCCGGCGAAGCCCCTCCCCTCCGCGACCCCCTTCTCGGCACTCCCTCCCGGCGAAGCTCTCCCTCCGCGAGCCCCCCTTCCGCGCGTGGCGAAGCCCTCCGCGAGCAGCCTCCTCCGCCCCTCCGCCCCTCCGCGAGCGACCCTCCGCGAGCCCCCTCCGCGAGCCCCCTTCCGCGTCGGCCCTCCCCTCCGCGAGCAGCCCTCCGCGAGCCCCCCCTTCCGCGTCGGCCCTGATAGAAATGTATGCCCTACAAGCCAATCATATATGATATGATTCGACATTTCTAGGAATATCTCATTCAATTAAATAGGCAAAACTTCGTTTCTAGCTTTTATTAGAAGCGTATATCGTAATGGAGTCCTTGATCACATGCAATAGTGATTGAATCGTGAGGAGATCATGATAATGAGATCGATCATCTAGAGGTATGTGATCTAAATGTTCCTAGTCATAAGATCCTTGAGACGGGACATCAAGAATCCGGATAGGCTAGTGTGTGTGATGTCTTCTCATATGATAAGAATGACCAATCTCAGGTGTTCATTAGTGGAATGAGTTCACTGAATTGACCAATTTAGGAAAACCTGATCGGTATCTTACCGAACTGTCTATCAGGTTATTCTTACATCTCAATAGCAAAGTTGAATCTTTGACTGAGTCGCCAAAGATGTCTTGCCGGGCATACTATGTACTTTGACTATTGAGTGATAGATCGACATTAGCATTGTGGTCATATATAGTTAATGGATTGGGTATATGGGAAACACAGTGGAGGCGATTGAGCGGACGATAGGGGATCGTTCACTCTCGGTAGGAGAGAGAGAATGTCCTATGGATAGTACTCTAAATCCTTAGCGAGGTAGATAGGATAATTGGAAAAAGAGTTTTCCGGTTGATCCATTCTGAGTACGAGATTTCGTAAGTCGGAATACTTAGGGGTTGACGATCGGTGCGAACCCACCGTCGACCGGGACATTGTATGAACGAGGATTTAAATCCGTGTGGTAATTGATGATGGAAAGGCTCGATGGATGTTATTTAACTCCCAAAGTCATTTGGGATCATAAGATGTGGCTTGTACCCTTTATGATCGAGAAAGCCGTAAAAGCTCGTTATCGGATAACGGTTTTGATTTAATTTAAAGGAATTGTTCTTTTAAATTAATTAAGGGGCTTCAACCAAATTGACTATTGGGCACAGTGAGTATTGCAATATATCGGTCAATGAGATGAGGGCATGGATGCAATTTTATAGAAGTTTTGGGTTTTGTGAAAAATTCCATCTTACATATATAAATGGCTTATGAAGCCATACCACAACAAGCCACATTTGGAGAACGTCCCAAGCCTCCCTCTCTCCTCCTCTCTCCTCTAGAAGGCGATCTCGCGTCGGTCGAAGCTTGGATGCGGGAGGTTTCTGGAGGCTCGAAGGAAGAGAGAACTCGTCTATTGAAGCAGATCGTGTGGATACCGCTAGAGACCGGACACTTGAACAGTTTTCAGCAAGGAGGAATGTCCTCTCTTCATCCATGGTGAGGGATTTGAGAAATCCCATGAGGTACTCTCGTTCTACTTCATATTCGGTTCCCGGTTTTACTCGTTCGGCATCGATCAAGGCAAAGATCATGGTTTTATAGAATCAAAAATTTTCCGCTATCATGTATTGATTCCTTACAGGCCCTCCCCTCCGCGAGCAGCCTTCCGCGAGCCCCCCCTTCCGCGTCGGCGAAGCCCTCCGTGAGCAGCCCTCCGCCCCTCCGCCCCTCCGCAAGCAGCCCTCCGCGAGCCCCCCCTTCCGCGTCGGCCCTCCCCTCCGCGAGCAGCCCTCCGCGAGCAGCCTTCCGCGAGCCCCCCCTTCCGCGTCGGCGAAGCCCTCCGCGAGCAGCCCTCCGCCCCTCCGCCCCTCCGCGAGCAGCCCTCCGCCCCTCCGCCCCTCCGCGAGCAACACTCCGCCCCTCCTCGAGCAGCCCTCCGCGAGCAACACTCCCCTTCCGCGTCGGCCCTCCCCTCCGCGAGCAGCCCTCCGCCCCTCCGCGAGCAGCCCTCCGCCCCTCCGCGAGCAGCCCTCTGCCCCTCCGCGAGCAGCCGTCCGCCCTTCCGCCCCTCCGCGAGCAGCCCTCCGCGAGCAGCACTCCCCTTCCGCGTCGGCCCTCCCCTCCGCCCCTCCGCCCCTCCGCGAGCAGCCCTCCCCCTCCGCGTCGGCCCTCCCCTCTGCGAGCCGCCCTCCGCGAGCCCTCCTCTCCGCCCCTCCGCGAGCCCTCCCCTCCGCGAGCACTCCTCTTCCGTGGCAAACTCCCCGCCTCCTTCGTTTGTAAAAAAAAAATCCAAACAGATTCTACTTTTGTAAATAAGAAGTTCTTCGGAATGAAGTACCTTTCGAAAGAAGGTCCTTCCAAGAAAAGTCCTCCCAACAATTTGCCAAACGGACCCTAGGCGTCCTGTGAGCCCAGATGACAGCACGCAGGCTCCTTCTCACTCCTCAGTTGATGATGACGAGGAGTGCATACCAGCGACGCAGCTATCAGCAGCAGCCCAGTCACCTGATTCACGTCATCCAAAGCCGCATTACACGCTAGATAAGCAGGCACCACAGCTAGGGGTGTTCATGTAAAACCGGTAAACCGGTAAACTGAACCGAACCGAACCGAACCGTTCGGTTTGGTTCGGTTTGAGAGGCTATGCATTCGGTTTTTTGAACCGAACCGAACCGATAATTTCTTATCGGTTCGGTTCGGTTCGGCACCTCCCCAAACCGAACCGAACCGGTAAACCAGTTGACCCGATTTGATAAAGTTTGACCCACTTTATTTACATATTATATTACATTTAAATATATATTATATCAATTTTAAATATGTTTTATTATAAATGTAAGTTAATTAGTATAAAGATAAAATTATATATTATAAATACAGTATTAGACTTTATATTAATCTTAAATAATTATTATAATGTATATTTTATTTTATTTTATTTTTATTTATTTAAATATACATTAAACCGATGAACCGAACCGAACCGAACCGAACCGAACCGAATCACAATCGGTTCAAGGCTCACTGAACCGGTTCGGTTCGGTTCGATTCACCTTATCGGTTCGGTTTCGGTTTGGAAAAAAAGTGACCAAACCAAACCGAACCGAACCGTTTACACCCCTAACCACAGCATCATTTTATAGAGCCACAATATCCAGCATTTGGCGAGGCTTACCAGTAGTGGATTCCTCCACCACCACCACTAGCTCCACCAGTCTGCTTACGTCCCGGTCGTCCTGCAGTCCGATGCCTACGACCTTGATAGCATGACATCGGCATTATTTTCATATGGATATGGTCCCGGACAATATACAAGACTAAGCACAACTCAGGAGCGTTGACAGCAGCAGGGAGAGGAGGAAGACCAATATCCATATCCTAGATATTGGTATTAGATTGATATCATGTAAATTCTTATTTTTTATATTTTCATGATGTATCAATTAATTGGTTTTTGAATCAATGAAATATGTGCTTAACTTCAAGTGGAGTTCATTAGTAATTATTCGATGTGGTCCTGTGGATAAATGTTAATCTTATTTTTAGAATTTTTTCTAACTCATTTCCTATTTTTAAGATTTTTTTTAAAAAATCGATCCAGGCCGATTCTTGGATCGATTTTCTTCCCAGGATTCGGAATAACCGATTCCGATTCCGATTCCAGAATCCTTGCCTTGTGTACTTTCAATATAATCAGAGACTTCTTGATCGCCCTTTTAGGATGGAAAAGCTTAATCTTGATCTAATATATTTAGATGATATTGATGATGTTGATGAGTGGATTACTAGAGTAGATGATGCTCGTGTATGAAGACGAGGATCTTACATGGAGGGATGTGAATTTGGCTGCTAGAATTGATGAAGAGGAAGATCCAAACACCATGGCTTCTAAAATGCAAAGGTTTGACATGGGACAACCATTAGCGGCCATTGAAGAGCATGACACTGACTCTGAGGAGGAAGAAATTCAAGTTAATGATTTAGACACTAATTGATGAAAAAAATTTATGTTATTGGCATGGACTTGGAGAAATGTCATTTTTATATGTTATGTTGTTATGTTGGTTTAGTTTGTATGGAGTGAAAGAGATGAGATTTTTATGTTTGTGGGCATGAAAAACTTGAGTTGATACTTGATGTTCTTTACTTTTGTTAGTTGTTAACTTACGCAAACTTTATTTGTTTCAAAGTTCATTTTAATGTTATTGATCTTTTTTCGAAGTTATTGTTATGTTACTTGTTACTTATTTAATACTTTTGTTATAATTTTTATGTTGCCTTTTTTTTGCAAACATTGGTATTAATTTGGTGCATTCATTTCTTTTTTTTTGTAAGAATTTTTGTATTTATGCTATTTTTTGCTAATAATTATATGCATTATTAGAATTAATATATTAAAATAATAAATGTCATCTCAGATGTAAGTGGCAAGGCGTCTTGGGCACCTCACGCCTATGACAACATAGCATATGATACAAATATTGCCATATAACATAATAAAAACATGATTATGGAATAAATTTTCTATTTCATTTCATATTGAGAGTAAATATATCTAAGTGCATACAAATGAGGAGATATGAAAAAGTTATAATCTTTATTAAGATAAATAGAAAATATGAGCACAGTAAGGATCTTTTGAACTGTTAAGCTTCTTTTGTCAATTTAATCGCATGGCTTTAACTTTATGAAATTTTTATGGAGCATACATAAAAGTATTATGTAGGGCCATACCTAGGCATATATGATAAGATATATGTATTTATCAATCAAGGGTTTACACTCTGAGTCCAACAACTTGTCATGGTCTTTGTATAGCATATACTTAGTCTATGAGCCTTCTTTTAAGGTCTTTGTATAGCATTTTTTTTCTTGATTTCTTCTGGTGTCTTAGGCCCTGTTTGGTAAACACTATTAGACATTTTTATCACTATCAATTTTAAAATTGATATTGATAGCAATCAATAAGAAGTGTTTAGCTAATATTGTATTTATTTCGAAATTTGTAGTACAAACAAAGCATGTTATATAAGACATGTTAACTTGTATCAATTTTGATATTGATACACCACTTTTTAGAAATATCAATATCAATATTGATATAATATCATTTTTGAAACTCTAACCAAATAGGCCATTAGACACTTTGGACCTCTTGGAGGCTTTTTTTATTCTTCTTGGGAGTTTGCCTCTTGGAGGATTTCTTTAGTTGAGCTCCTTGGTTACTCTTTGCATAGCAAGGCCTTCATCTCTTTTTGCAAGCTTGTAAGGGATTGCAGACGGTGTGTGATGGCCCTACCACTCTGATGTCCTCTTTCTTTCCCTCAGCTGGTGCATAGGGGAAGCCATCCCCACCTCCCCTTTTGTTTTCGTGGTGCAACAAAGTGGTGAAACTTGTGTAATCAAGTTGTGGGGGTCAAGGGGTCTAGGCCACCTAGGTAGGCACCTTGGGCATGGTTCGCCGGGTCGCGACCCGGGTCGCGACCCGGATCCGACCCGGTCGGTTTTGGGGCCGACCGACCCGGTCGCGACCCCAAGACCCCGACCCCATTTTAATTTTTTATTATTATTTTTCGCGACCCGGGCCGACCCCGTCCCGACCCGGGTCGCGACCCCGGCCGACCCGGGTCGGTTTGGGGCCAAACCGACCGGGTCCCGACTCCCGACCCCACCTTCCTTGACCTTGGGTGCCAAGATGTGCCTTGATCACATTGGGTTCCTTTCGGGCATATAGAAAGCCACCTTTGCACGTTGGCCCTGCATAAGTGCCTTGGTGCCTAGGCAGCACCCCAGCACCTTAGTGGTGCCTAGGTGGGTGCCTTGATAACTATGTGGTGGACATTCGCACTCGAGTCCGATTTGATGTGGGTTATGTGTACCGACACTGTTGTCACACCATGGGTTCATTGTTGACTGGAGAAGATGAGTGACCAGTCCAACTGTCATGACAATTGTCGGAGTTTCTTATTTTGTTAGTTCTACTTTTTTAATTTTTGATCATGTCTTTTAAGGATATATATTCTTGAATACAATTTAGCTAGGTATGTTCTCACTTTTAGATTGTTTTGAATTCTTTAAAAATTTATGAAGGATAGCTTATAAGAGGTCTGAGCACCATGTACATGGCATGAAGAGTTGAAATGAAAGATACGTGAGCTTCTTGTGCATAGTTCTCTCTCTCTCTCTTCTTCCTTGTCTTCCCCTTTTGCCTCTGTCACTCGTGACCCCAATGCCTATCCCCACCTGATCTTTTTCCTCTCAGACAATCCCTCCCCTCCTCACTGGTTCTTCCCCTCCTCCTCCTCCTGGTTCCTTATCTTTCGAAAATCTTTTTTCTCTCATAGTTCTACCTCCTCCTACCTTTCCTTTTTCTCCCTCTCCTATCATCATATTCCTTCCTGACAATATCTGCTGCTGCACCAGGTTGCACTGTGCTGCATGACAATGTCGTTGCATCATCTACCCCAACATTGTTGCCTTGTCCCTACATATGTGTCATCACCCTCCGGATCCCATCAGATGTACCGCCACCTCCATCCATCTCCCTACAAAGTTAGCGCTCCCTTTGCCATGCCCTCGGCCCCCGAAGGATCGCAAGATCAGAATCGGAGTTGGGATCAGTGGGTACCGATCTGATCCGGATCGGATCGGTCCAATCCCAACCAATCCAGTGGAACAAAACCGATCTAGAATCAGTATAAAAAAACACCGATCCTGATTCTGATCTAGACCGATCTTGGCCGATCTGGCTGGAATAGTAAAAAAATGATCCAATTTCGATCCGATCCCAACCGATTCGGCCGATCTTGGTGGAACTTCTTTCTGGATCGGTCATTCGGCCAAGAATCGGATCGGCAATGGCCAATCTGATCCAGGATGTATCAGCCGATTTCGCAATCTATGCCTGTGAGGGCTCTTGTTCCACATCGAATCTAGGTGCAGTTTGGCTGCCTGGACAACATTGTAGACATCTTGGCCATATTCACATCCCCTCCCTTGTTGCTGTCTCTTTTCTCTTTTCCTCCACCTAGTTTCCTCTTCTGCCAACTCTTTCTTCTTCTCCCTGTTTGATCCTTGGACCATTTTCATCTTTCTCTATTGTCTATGCTGCCTCAGTGATGTAGTCGACCATCGTTTTCAACCTTCACCAGATTGACCCTAGATCCTCCCTCATCTGCCTTACGCCTACTGATCACCAATGCTCCACACCCAGACTCCTGATCTGCAAGCCCAGAGTTCCGTGTTGCCCACCTGATCGAGCTCCTCATGCTGCCCTTTATATTGCCTTTGCAGATAGTGATTTCAAGTCATGAGAGCCTTGAGCCAACAAAAGCGAAATCTGATGTCGATGGTGCTGCAACCCAGTGGTGACGTGGACCATCTCTGTCGCTCAGTAGCTGTTGCCTATTGTACCAGTGCCATTGCACACCTCTGCTTGACAGCAACAGGGCTGTCCATGCCTGCCAGCTTTGTTGTGTGTGGCCCTGTGAGAGGGATGACATCATTGTCCAATGTTGCCTAGTGCATGGTTAGCTAAACTGGTTGACCAACACTGCTGGTGCTGATTGGTGAGCCACGCACTGACTCCTAGACACAGCTGTTCCGAACCTAGCTGGCAATTCTGCACCAATTTAGCACTCACCAGTCTCACCGTAGAGCTCAACTGATACAAAACCAAACTAAACAGTTCAGTTCCTATTTGCAGTACAAAGGATCAAATAGAATGTATAAGTGACGACTTTGGCTAATGTTGTGCTATAAACACGAGATGTTACCCTTTGTTTGTTTAGAATATCGAAATTAATGCAATGTCAATGTTGGGCTTTAAACATGAGATGTTTACCTGCAATAGATCATTTTATGGGCTTTTGGGCTAGCCTGACTCATCTGACACCCTGTACACATGCTTCCACCTAATCTCTCTCTCTCTCTCTCCTAAGTATCTTCACTCTCAAAATTGTATCACTTTTTAACTTCACATGTACGCATGTCTATCAGTGCCCACCCACAAGGTTGACATTTTTTCAAGTTTTCTAAAATTGGAATCAGATTGGGTTGGTACCAATCCAATTTGAATTGAATCAGATTGACTAATTTTGACCGATTCTTTTTTTGGTTTCTTCTACTATGTCATGTGATGAACCTAATCCCTACATTTTTTTCTTCAACTATGCAATGTGTCCCATTTTTCTTGATGTTGTTTTTGTTTTTTCTCTCATTGGATTGTGATTTAGTTGTATAGCTGGGGTGGGGCTAGGGCTAGAGTTGCATCTAAGATTGTTGGGTAGACGATGAAACTAGTTGAGGAATAGTAGGAACTTTCTCTTCTGTGCCCTTTCATAATGGAAAAAACTGATGTTTTGTCTCTAAATGCTAATGACAATAGATGTAAGTGGATTTCTTTCACTTTTTGTGTTCACCTGAACCCACGACTCAACTAAAATGATTAGCATTTATGTTGAGGACTTGTCACAAAAATATATTAATATCAAATATCATATTGAACATGTCAGGAGAAATCTTATCATAAAAATATCTCTTATATGGATCTGAGTACACTCCAACTCTCATTTTGTAGTATTACATCTGAAAATTGATAAATATGAAATGATTAGTGTTTCTAAATAAATATTAAAAACATTTACAAATAATTAAGAATCACTTCTATCTCAAATGTTGAGATTTGGATAAACATTGTATGACTGATAGAGTGCACCGCAACACTTTATTATCATTGGACATTTGTCCTCTATATTGGATGTGGGAGTTTAAGAAACATCCTGCAATCATTCAACAATATGCCAATGTCTCGTATAATGTTTAAATTAAAAGAAAATAAGCACAAACACACTCAAATTCTTGTTACAGTACATCATGATGTAATATTCTATCTCATCTGATATTAATTATTTTTTACCATTTTTTGTATCCTCTGGGATACGTCTCTTTGATATTTAGTTTTGCACGGCCCATTGCATTATAAAGAGTTCCCATTTGGTTTTTGTCATCTAAGTCAAATAACTTCAAGACAACTACTAATGACTCAATAGTAGATAAGTAGTAGGCAATCATCTCCTAAAGTCTCTTATCTGTTACAAATTCTTTATCTTCATAAGAAATTCCAATTGATCATCTTTGTTATGCAGGTTGTCAACTACGTAATTATAGTAATCTTTTGAATTTATGAACCAGAGCAGTGTATGGCTTTGCCGATGCAAAATCTCCAAGGCAATAAAATTTGTAGCAAACCTAATAGGATGAAGTATGGTTAGATCGTACTCCTCAGCATGATCCCTCATGATGTGCGGTAAACATGGATGTGAATAAATAAATTATGTGATCGCCTGGGCCTGCTTAATTAGTGTAATGATTGAAGACGCATTGTCTATATTCTTCAACATGAGGTCAATAGAGTGTGTTGCACATGATACATAGAAGAGATGATATTTCTTCTCCATCAATTTTCTCCCTGCTACATTGTAGGATGGTTCATTGTCAGTCACAAATTGAATAACATTTTCTTTACCAATCTCTTCTACAATAGTATCTATCAAGGAAAAGATATAGTCGGCATTCATAATTTGATCCGAAGCATCAATTGATTTCAAGAAAGTTGTGCCCTTTGAATATTAAATGATAAAGTTGATCATGCTTGTTTTAGTGATGTCTGTCCACCTACCACACATTATTGTGTTTCTTCTCTCTCCATACCAATTTGAACCTGTCTATCCATGTCTTTAGCTCCATTTCCTCATCCAGGCCTCTAACATAAATAAACCTACTATTTGGGAATTGCAATACCGGGCAGGCCTGAGCATTGACATAAATCATAGTATAAAAGTATGGACTAGTGATTGTATGTGTTGGAATACCTATGTTATGGTAGATAGAAAAAATATTATTGCCTTCACCCCCAATTAATTATAATCAAATGAAATAGTGAACAAATTTATGATTTATACCTGCATGCAAAAATCACTTTACAAGAAAATCACTTTACAAGATGCCTCACTGCTCTCTTTGCAGTTGATTTTGTTGTTTTGACCCGTTTCATTATTTGCTGAATGGTTCTTTGTGAGACACTCTGTTTTCTATACAAGTGTTCATCTCCTGCTACTGGTGTGGGGGCCGGGCATGTCGAAGAAGATCGACGATATGCCCTCTCTCCTACTCTCGTACCCATACCCTCACGGTCATGTTAACTTTGATTGATGAAAGATAGGGTCATCTCTAGATGCTCTTGCTCCCGTCCTCTCCTCATCCTCTCTTTGTGCATGCTTGCTTGCATGTCTAGCTTTCTTGAGTTCAAAGTCTGTGGATAAATCCTCAGTGTTAGGTTCAACTTTAACTCTTGTATTCTCTTTCTCTCTAGAGGTTGGCATCTCTTCCTTCCTCCTCCCTAGTCACCTTGTCATATTTTTTAACATTGTTACAAACTCCGGCAATGTGTTGCTTCAGTCAGTACACCTCATATCTCTTTCCCACACCACTTGTATTTGACCTTTTTCTTGATTGCATCCACTATATGTATATATGCTCCCACCAAATAGCATGCAATGCAGGTACATCACTTTCTCTGTGGTTAGCCATTTCTTGTAATTATAAGTAAAGACAAATTAATTAAAGAATTAGACAACTAAGTTAAACAATTAAACAATTAAATTAAAGAGAACTAGAGATTGTTTAAGGGGTGGTTAGGAAGAGAACAGCCCCTTAAGGTGGCTATTCGGCCAGTAGGGGGGCTGGGACTCAAATAGGCCCTAAGGAGCTGTTTGAGAAGAGAAGGGGCTGTTTGGCCTTGGAGAAAATTGAAAGCGGGGGGACGGGAAGGGAGTAAGGAACCATAAACACATTTTTAGGGAGTTTCGGGAGAAAAAGTACTCAAATGACTTGAAATAATGGATCATCGAGGAAGAATCACTGCCGAAGATAGCTCGCCTCACTAGAATTGCCACCGGAATCGCTGTTAGAAGAGTTGGATCATTGAAGAATCGCCGAAATCGCCAAAATCATTGTTGGAATCGCCTCGATCACTATCGAAATTGTTGGATCACCATTAGAATCAATTGGATAGTCAACAGAATTGCTACAAATTGGAAGCCCTAGTGCTTGAGGAGTAGGAATTGGCCTTTAAAGGCCAACATTGGATTGATATCGGGTCTATATCAAACCTGATATCGATCCACCGTTGGAACTTAAATTGTCCTGATGGAATCTGTCGGATCGACCAATTTCATGTTAGAATCGGTTGAATCGGATTGGTTCTTCATGCCGGAATCGGATCGATATTGGCCGATCCAATCTAACCGATTTTGTAAACCGTGCATTTTTTTGATCTCTTTCTGCAAACTCTAATCTAGTATGAGCAACCATTTTATTGCATCATTTTACCATGTAACTAATGATTTCAAGAATTTAATGATGTTGAACGAACCTTAAAACACATACTATGGCTTTGTTTGAACAAAGATCGGCGGACTGCTTTAGTCAGGAGAAATGAATCATCCATGCCAAAAAGTCTGCCTAGTAGCCCAGTTGGGCCCAGTGAGACAAAACTCGTCAATTTGGCTGCTTTCCAACTGACATTTTATAGAGCTATAGTTTTTCATCACCCTACAAGGGAAGGTGATTAGTCTGTTAGTGAACTCTTATACCATGGCACGAAGGTATGTTTCTCAACATTTCTCTCTATTTGTTCATATATTATATTTCACTTGTGTCGTGAGAGCGCCTAAGATTCCTAACCTACATTCATCCATTGTCACTTAGTGAGCAAGGTCCAATATTACATGGACTTAAGAGCGTCCTAGTCTTGGTAGCATCCACACCATAGTTGTAAAGGCGACCAAGGTGATCAAGGCGACACAATATCGCCTTGGCGATAAGGCGAGGCATTAGGCGACGCCTTTTTTATATAGTAAAATAGATAAAATAAAAATTATATATGTAAAAAATGATGCAAAATAATTTTGACACTATGCAAATCAATTAATAATGTGAGAAGTGCATAGTTACATAGACTAAATAACTTGACAAATTAGTTAATTTTACTATTTAAATTCTATTAACTATTAGTAAACACTTAAGAAATTATTTAAGCATAGTTATTATTTCATCAAAATGTTAATTTATAGTCAAATTAACTATTAGAACTAGTTATTTTTACTCCAAAACAACTTAATTATGTGATATTGACACTTAATTAACATTATTTATTATTAAAATATATAAAATAGTTATTTAAGGCAATAGGCGCCTAGGCGCCTGTTGGCATCAAAAATATTCCTAAATACCTGAATATGCCAAGTTTTGGGCAAAAGTGTAAGGAAAAAATGAACGGATAAATGTGACCTACACTACACATTTGGAACCAACGAGTCAAATGGACCCGATAAGTCTTATTAGATTCGTCCGACCGGATGATGGCCCAATAATGATCAGATACCACTATATGGTCTGCCCAGCTCAAACTTGAGTAATGCCGGAGTCGGATTGGAAATCTGACGTGTATTTGACAAGTTACGAGCAAAACAGTGAAAATGGATTTTCGACTAGCTTTTGGTAGACTTAAGGGACCCAAGTAACAAAATAAGTGGGTCCACAATACTGTACTGGTTAAGGCCTCTGCAATAATGCCTTGAATGCCAAAATCTGGTTCTGGGTGGCATAATGACTATTTTGCCCCTATTCGTCCCGGGCAACCAAATGTCAGCCCAGTGACGATCAGGCACCACCATCAGGTCCGCCTAGCTCAATGTTGAGCAATGCCAGAATCAGATCGAAAATCCAATGAATATTTGGAAAGTTATGCAGAAAACACCGAAAGTCAATTTTCGGATGGCCTTATCAAGGGCATATCAGGTCCGAAAGGCAAAACAAGTGGGTCCATGAGACTATATTTGTCGAGGGCTTCGCAATGATACCTTGATTGTCAGAATCCGATGTCGGACAGACCTTAAACGGTAAAATGGCCTCTTTCGCCCTCGGTAGGTTTGGACACTTCGGGACAGATCCGATAACACACAGGCACATCATTGGGTCTGCCCAGCTCCATTTTGAGCAACGTTGAAGTCAGATTGAAAATCCGACTAATATTTGGCAAGTTATGGGCCAAAATACCTGAGACGGGTCCAAATGACCAAAATGCCCCTTCTCGGTCACATTCGGTTCGGAAGACCCGGACTCGGCCCATTAACAAACTTGTGGGCTCATATGATGCAGGAAAGTTAGTACATGCGAAAAACTGATTCAGATCAGAAATCCGACCCATATTCGGAAAGTTATGGAAGAAAATTCAAAATTTGTGCTTCTCGCCAACCCACCAGGTCAAGGGCAAAATGGTCCAAGTGATCAAAAAATAATCCAGATGAGCCAGAATTGAAGTCAGATGTCGGATATATTGATCAGAAAATTTTCGAGCAAGTAAGCTCACGTGATAGCTTATTTTCGCAGCTCACCTGGGGCTTATTTAATGGGCTGTCTTTTAATTCATAAATGGGCCCATTTTATATAATTTTCGTGACCTATTTTATGATATATTAATGGGCCATCTCTTAAATCATATATGGGCCTATTAACATGTCAAAAGATGGCCCACGTTGATGTCAACCTTGGCCCATATTCTGGAAACTTCAAAATCTGCCGCCTCATCAATTTTGGCCACGTTATTACCTCCCCACCATCCCACTCTCACCCACTTACCCACGTACACCACTTCCCTCACCATCCCACTCTCACCCACTTGCCCACGTACACCACTTCCCCCACCTTCCCACTCCTACCACAACCACACCCCACTCTCCCACGTCCTCCTGTGGCAGCAAGAGAGAGAGTGCCATGAACCTTTTAAAAAGAGGGCCACGAGCTTCTCTTGTTGGGGCTGGAGGGCCAGACAAAGGAAGGGGCCTCATGCTGCTCAAGGGTGGGGAGACCATCGGGTGGTGATTCCCCAGCCGCTGCCCTATCTCCCCTTTCTTCCCTGCTGCTACCATGCACCAATAGAAGGAGATGATGCTACCATGATGCTCTCCTTGCTGCAGCAATGATAGGAGATGTAGAAGAGGAAGATCTATGCTCCTGCTGCTGGCATCGATGAAAGGAGAGGAAGAAGTAGGGGCTGATGAAGATGGTGATGCACCTGCGCACCATACTCGGAAGGAACTTGGAAGTCAGACCTCTCCCAGATACCCCGCCACAGCCATCTTTTTCTCTATCTCCCTGCTGTCTTCTGCAACCATGGATGGAGGAGAGGAAGTGGTCATCTCCCTACAACTGCTGACAATGGGAGAAGATGGAAAAGAGGAAGAGGCATGTTGCTGTGCTGCTGCGCTTTCCCTTCCAGATGATGTTGTCACCTGACCAGGAGGAGGAAGAAGATGACGCTGCCCCTCTCTCTTCCCCCCTCTCTCCCTACAGCAACCGATGAAGGAAGGAGATGAAGCATCTCCTGCTGCACCAACAGATGAAGATGAAGAAGTTCCTCCTGCCAGATGACGCTGTTCCCCCGTTGCACCTATGGAGGAAGAGAAGGGAGGCACGGAAGGAGACTTACCCTACTGCTAATGCTGAGATGCCTTGCTACTGCTGGTACCCAGTCAAAGAGAGGAGGCAGCTCCCAATGCCACCGATGCTGCCACTTGCAGAGAGAAGGAAGATGGGCTGCAGCCAAAAAAAGGGGTGATATCTGGCCTTCTTAGAACCCATACGATGGACTAAGGGCCACCCCGGGTAGCCTCAATAACAGGCCATATATCCAGCCTATATCGACTCCATATATAGCCCCCAATATGAAGCACCATATGCTCCTCAAGGTGGCGATGAAGAAAGGTTATACCCGGTCCTCTTTGAACCCACATGATGGACCAAAGATCCCCCGGGTAACCTTGATAAAACAAAGAATATGAAGAGAAGATGGCCAACCGGGCCTTGAAGACCTTATGATTGCTAAGCATAAAAGCATACATAACATGCAGAGGAGCTGTCCATTGTCCCATGCCAGCTTGAAGATCAAGGCCGGGAGAGCCTATGTGGAAACTGATGCCTATTCCGGGGCATGATAATAGCATGTTTTGGGCATAGCCCTATACACTTATTTTGGACAGAAACTGGAGCCATATGCCCAGTTCTTAGCCTATTTCACAATGGAGGGAGCACATAAGCTCAGCTTACTAAAATGAGACAGGAACAAAGTATGGAAGTGAGGTTATACCCAGTCTCTTTGGAACCCACATGATGGACCAAAGATACCCCAGGTAGCCTTAATAAAGCAAAAAATATGAAAAGAAGAGGGCCAACCGGGCCTTGAAGATGTCACGACAGCTGAACACAGAAATGCTCAATATGCAGAGGACTGATTCATACCAGTTTGAAGATCATGACATCCAGAGGCTAAGAGAGTCTGTGAATGACTGAATTCAGGGGCATGTCAGTGGCTTATGTTTGGGCCCACAAAAATAGCCCTATATTGCCCCACATACAGTCCGTCGTTGTCCTCTCATCGACCTATATACAGGTCATCATTTCAACCTCCATACCGCCCCATGTTCAGATCATACTCAGGCCTATAACAATCCATATATCAGTCACTCTACCTGACCCATATACAGGTCACATATTAGGCCATATATCGACCCACATACAGGTCATCTTTTCAGCCATCTATAGACCCCATAACCGGTCACATCTTCAAGCCTTCACATAAGCCTTGGTCAATGACTGTTTTATCTCACAGAAGTAGTCCCCTATTCAGCCATATACAGGCAGGACGTTTACCTCTTTGCATACTCACATTCGATAACCATATACCCATGCCAAACAGTTCCTCTAACTGACTCATATACAGGTCACCTATCCCCCCCCCTCAAGACCCCATAACCGGTCACATATTCACTCCATATCGACCCACATACAGAGCACCTGTTCACCCATCTATCGACCCCATAACAGGTCGCATATCCAGTCCTCTATTCAACCCCCATACACAGGTCATATACCTGCCCCCTCATCACCCCATATACAAACCATATACCAACCCCCTGTTCGACCCATATACAGGTCACTTTCAGCCATATATTAACCTTATAACCAGTTACATATTCAGTCCCTATCGACCTATATACAGGTCATTTTTTCAGCTATATATCAACCCCATAGTCGGCCATATATCTAGCCTATATTGACCCCATATCAGGTCGTCTTTCCCAACCCATACCGACCCCATAACAGGTCATATATGCAGAGTCTATATCAACCCCACATAACAGGGGGAATGAAGATGGGCTGCAGCCAAGAGATAAGGCGATATCCGGCCCCCTTAGAACCCATACGATAGACTAAAGGCCACCCTGGGTAGCCTTAATGAAGTCAAAGATACCATGAAGTTGAATATATGAAGCATATGAAGACAAGACCAACCGGGTCTAGAAGATGACGAAGACTTGGTCGCCAGGACCAAGATATGACGATGACATGATGACAAGGCCAAATGTGGCCCAAATGACATAAAAATCATATATCTTAAATATTCTGACACATAAAAATATTTAAGATGCATAATATGAGCCTATGCTTAGGCAATATTCATGACACTCGAACAAATATTATTGGGTATGTCTCGAATTGTTTGTTCCGGACGGGGCTCCGAATATGCACTCGGTGTCATCGATCCATCCCAAAGTGGAAAGAGTACGTATACTCAATCCATTAGGGAAATTCCCACTTCATCTAGAGTGAGGTCAATTATAGACCAAAACTCTATGGTTTAAGTGGAAAGTCCATGTCTACATAAGACGGGATATCCTCAAATAAGATGTATGAAATGACATGGTATGATGGGATTATGGCTATGTTGAAGCCTCCCCACATGACGATGTGATTATGTTTTGTGGATGACTGTTTCCTTTTATACGAGTTGCTACGACGGTTAATCAAGGGTGTTCGAGAATCTCGATGTAATTAACATCGGAAATTCGCAACTTCCGATGGAGAGAGGTCCAAAGACAAACTTTATGAACCCTATCCTCGATATACATATCTTATGCATATCACATATTTTGGCAAATATTTTCTATGAAATATCATATATTTTCATAGTAGCCAAAGGTAAGATGACGAAAGTTCATTTCCCAAATAAACGGAAGTCAAGTGAATTTTCAAACCATACTATGCCATACACACATATTCACACATATTTTTATATGTAAAATCTTCGAGGTTTCACAGCGCCCATCGCCTTGCCCCCTCTGGGGGCGCCTTGTCACCTAGGTGACGCCTTGAAAATAGTGATGCACACTATCACAGTTCCACCCGTTTAGCGACCACGACTAGGATTTACTTCTCTTCAACTTAGTCATTCATCTGGGCACTATATTTGACAATCAATCAACACATGATTTATTTCGCTTAGTTACTACTTTTTGTCTAGTTGAGGGGGTCCCACATTAGTTTGGTATCAAAGCATCAAATCAGCTCATTTTTATTTAGTTGATTTCTAGATTGTTTATTCGATTTGACATCGGCGCATGACACAGAAATAATGACGATGATCTAGATGCAATATTTAAACTCAAGGACGAGTTTTTGTCAGTTGGGGAGAATGACGGAAAATTAATAGACATCTTTGAATGTAATATTTTGTGTCTTAGTTTTTTTTTGTCATTGAAGGCAAAATTTTAAGTAGTTCATATCAAAACTCGACCTTTAAGAAGAGCTTATCTTGTGACCCACGTAATAGTGGAATAGTGAAACTCTCTCTCTCTCTCTCTCTCTTCCCCCAGTTGGCTGAGTTTGTCTTCTTCTTCTTCCATCTAGCATCTTCTTCCTTCTTCACTCTAGCAATCTGCACTATTTACCCTCCCTCTTTCTTCTCCTCCTGCTCGGCAGCTCTCCTACCTCATCTTCTTCATATGACAATGGCTCCTGTGCAGTGCTGAACCAGCCATCTCAGGATTGAAGCATGATGATGACTTGCGATCCTCAGACTCGTGCTTCCTCCCAGTTTCTTGTGCAGCACCTTGTTCGACACCAGGAACACAACATCTCTAATGGCATCAATGGTCAGTGGTCTCTGGTGATCTGTCGAGTGATCTCTGCCCTTTTCCCTATCCTGCCTCCTCTGGTTCCTCATCTTCCAAATGCCTGTTGGTTCTTTTTTTTTCCCTTTCCCATATGCTTGACATCGCAGCCCCATGGAGGAGACCAGCACCAACTCCAGCCTCATCCACCCTCCAGCCAGTGCCAATCACCTCCTCACCTCCTCTCCTCTCCTCGAGGCTACCTGTCCTAATGCCATTGCGGAAAGACCCAACCATCCATGTTGAGGTTACCTTCTCTTCCATAAACACTGCCGCCTTTTCCCATCTAGTCCTTCTGCAGCTGAGGCTGTTGTCAGTGCGTGCTACACCACTCGATAGAGGCTCTACCATCATTGTCCCCCTCTCTATCCTGTTTCACGTCTATGAGGCCTTCCCTCCTCGGAACCCCAACCCTTGCATGCTAGGGCCATTGCTGGAAGCCGTTGCCGGCACCACCACTCTGTCTTCTTCATCTCCTGCCAGGACGCCCCAATCCACACTCATTCAATCTCTCTTCCCATGGGCCTACTGATGTTCTCATCCGCAACACCCATCCACCAGGCCATTGGACCTTCCTGCGCCACCCCCAGTGCTTAACTGCCATGCCAACCACAACGTTTGCACAGTGCAGACAAAATGTTGCCTTGGCCAGCTGTAGCTCGACCCTCATGCATTTGGATCCCCCCTTAGTTTGGTCTGCCGGCGTAGACTCAGTTCAGGACTGTGTCTATGGTTCATCCTAACTCAGCTAGTTTAGTTTGTTTCTCACTTTATTTTAGTCTTTTTTTTGCTGTGTCTGACATCACTATGTATGCACTGAAGAAATCTGGAAATACTGCTAAAATCTGGTAAATACTACTAAAATATGGTAACACTACTGTTTAAATCAAACACTTTTCTTGTCTACGTAGAAATGTTTTCTTTTCTTGCGCATAAGTTGTCTATCACTGTCATCTCTTTATATTTGAAGCCTTTTTTGTATGCTATTTTACTGTTTATGCCTACTTACAAGATGTTTAGTTTTAGAGAAGTTTTACATATTTCAAACTGAGCCTTTGGTTTAGGTTTTTTTTTTGTTCCATGAACGTATAATGATGTAAAAGTAAACAGTTGAATTGCTGCTTTTGCAAAAGCTCTTAGTTTCTTTGCTTATGTGGTAGGAATATTTCTTGTGAGATACATGTTGTCTTCGTACTGATGTTCTGCATCTTGATGGCATTCTCCAACTTTCCTCACAAACTTTGTGTGCCAGAGTCATCTGTCCAGGCCAAGGAAGACAAAATAAATTCTGATGTTGAAATGCCTGTAATGGCTGAAACTTCCCCGAAGAGCAAAAGGGATAAAAGCAAAGTCTTACACAGGAAAACTGGAAAGGTTACTGGAGCTAGAAAAAGTTCTAAGCAGCAGAAGGCACTATCACCTGACATGGAGATTCCTCCCGATACAAAGCATGAAGGTGACCAGCCCGTCTGTAAGATTCGGAAAAAGAAGCAGAAGTCTGTGATCAACAAAGTAAGAATAATTAATGTACCACCCACAATTCATAGAATCGGTCGATTTCGGGATCGGATTCCAGTGACTCTCGCCTGGATCAGTGGCCAATGGCGGTGTCTCCTTACGTGCCCGAGCATTGTTTTGGGTCAGATGACTTAAGTCATCAGAGATAGACCCAAATCGATGGACGGACCTGATACGTTACTTATTTGGGCAGTGCCGCTGCCTCAACAATGCCAAAATCTGTTGCCGATTCAACCCCAAAAGGCTCAGATCACATCAGAATCCCATCAGGAATAGTGATATGTGATTTTTTTTAAGTTTTTTAATTTTGAAAAACCGATCTAGTCTGAATTTTCTTTCATGCAATTGGCTGATTTTGCCGATCTGGATCAGATCGGTATCGGTATCAGCACTAGCCAATACAGTGGCCAATTCCGATACGGCTTTCCTTGGTACCAACTTGTTGTGGAGTTTATTTTCTAACTTTTATCGTCAGATTAATTGCATTTGTATTCAGGTTACTAGATGCATAAATATTTTTTGGCTCACAGATTTCAAAGGATGAAGTTCTTGAAGATATTTGTTCGGCTGGATCCCCTGAAAAAGAGGTGTATTTCATTTACTTTTTATCTTTTGTGGTGTCTTAGAATACCTTTGATTCTCTCTTTCAGAAGTAGGAACTCTCTTGTGCTGTCTATGATCTATTTGTATGGTTTATGCTTGGTACGTTTCTTGGCCACAGTTAATAAGCAAACTTTGTTTTTTCATCGTAATGCTGTGTATTCCACGGTAGTCAAGTCTGCAGTTTGCGTGACTAATATTTATATACATAGAAGGCAGGGTGTTTCAACACAAGAGGGATTTTTTTCAGAGTCTGCTTATTTGTTTAATTTTGTATGTATACTGCAAAATTGGCACGTACTCTGTTATCACAAGTTTAGTCTGAAGATGTTTGAAATGCTTGGCTGTTGATGATGTAAATAGGGTTTATACTAAATATTCATTGCTTGACATCGTTCATTGCATCATTCCTAGATATGATATTTGCCATTTCTTGGCAATGATAGTTGTTTTTGTTGTCTGGATCAATGCCTACAAATAATTGCATCTTTACTGAACGCTTTGTATGTATACTTTTTCTCCTCTTCTAAAGTAAAGCAGATGACCCAACTCCCATGGCAGTGCAGGACTTCAGAACTCTCACGGTGGACAGGTGGTGAAAGTGGGACATCACCAGTCAAACTGAGAGGCTTTGAAGAGGGGAGGGAAAAGGATGGGTTGCAGTGGTAAAGTGACTACTCTAGTTCATCCCTGTGAACCAGCATTCCTGCATGAGTCTCAATGATCACGATTTTCGTTGTGCTGTTTTGGAAACCAAAATTTTTAGGTGTAGACATAGGGATGTCTATATAACTTTGGAAATCCTAACTACATTTATGTTATTGAGGTTATCACGTGGGATTTATCAAAGTGTTTGGACCTCTCCAAACTGAATCTGTATTAATACTGTGTTAATTACATTGGGTAACTACTCGAATACCTTTGATTAACCATTGTAGCTGGTATCAAACCATCATTAACACAAGAAAAATAGTTGGCACGGCACAGAGAAATTAGGAAATAGTTCCCCATGGCCTTGTATGTTTTTTTTTGAGTTTATATGACTTGTTTAGTTACTTCCTATTTTTCTATGTTGACGTACTGATTTATTTTATAATTTATAATTGCATTAATTGCATTATGGTTTAATTTATTTCAAATTTGAATTACTATTAAATCATCTGGCTTCTCTTGGCTTATTGAGTTATTGGAAGGTTATGTTTTATTGTTATTTGATGTTTCATCATTAGATTGTGGTATTATCTTGAGCATTTTTTTCTATTTTTCTATTTTTATTTTCTATTTTCTGTTTTAACATTTATATTTGTTTATTTTTCATTATCAGTCTAATTTTGTTTTTCAGCCCATTTATTTATTTATTTTATGTTTGTTTGGAATTTTTTTGTCTATTGTTTTTGTACCTATTCATTTATCATTTTCGTATTTATCTATGTTTTTATTGGACCATTTATCTTTTGTTTTATTTGTTTATTCATTTATTGATAAATTTTCAATTTTATTTTTATTTATTTATTTATTGTTTATATTATTTTATTTAACTATTTTACTGTTTATTCGGAGTCTCGGATGCTTGTTAGTTAAATATTTGTTATTTAATCATCTGTTTATCATATATCAAATAAATCAACAATCAGATTTTTTTTATTAAAGAATAATTTAGTTATAATTAAATGTTCAGATAAACAGGTAAATAAATAATACTCGGATAATAAAATATCATCGTATTATTCAATTGTAATCATTATTTTATATCTATTTATTGTTAAGTTTTTTCAATTATTAATTAAATAATTGAATAATATTTAAATTGCTGCTAAGACCATGGAGACATGAAAATAACCATGAAATGACGTATATGAGCATGAAAAACATAGATTTTTTATTTATATTATATGGCAAACATTATATATGAAGGATGTGGCACGAAAGAGTCATAATCCTCATTTAGTGACATCTAAAAATTCCATAGGCAAAATAAGGACATATTTTGACATTTTAGGGGTCAGTTGACCCTCAAATATCATGTAGCTATGGATGAGAAATTAGGATGTTGTATGAGGTTATACACCCTTTACATATAAATATCCATATGTTTCTCATTCTTGACATATTTAGAACGTGCATGTTAGGATATAAGCTAAGTTCAATAGCTAAAGAGCTCGCCTTTATGGTTTGAACTTGGCCTTTTATCTTGTGCCTTGGCACTTTTTTGTATTCCCTCTTAGAGGATGCTTCAGTGTGTCTTACACACTTTTTCCCTCTTAGAGGGGGCTTCAGTAAGTTTTAAGCACTTCTTCTTCCTTTATTAGATAGACTTCAAACTTGTGTTGGAAGCTTGGAGCCTCTCTCTTCCTTTGCAAGGTTTCTTGTGTGTTGAAAACAAGTCCCAAATGTGCTAGTTGTAGGGTGGAGAAGTGAGAGTTCCTTATGGGGATTGTCCCACTGCTCCTAGTTTTTAGGAGTGTGTGCCCAACTCCCTACTTGTCGGAGTGCTCCATGAACCAAAACTATCTATTCTCTTTTTTTTATATATTTTTAGGTGGGTGGACTGTGGACCTATGTTATATGAGGCGTTCGTCTCGGCATCTAGTCGTCGAGTGAGGCAAGGTGAGGCAAAAACATTTCGCCTCGACATTTCTCGCCTAGCTCGCCTTGCCCGGATTTGGACCCCTTACGGGTTGGATCTGGTAACTTAAAATCCTCCACCACTACCTCGAAACCCCCGATACTCATTCTTCTACTCCAAGGCCCTGACATCTTGATGCTTTGCAGGCCCTAAAAGTGATTTTTTTGTTTTTTATGTTTTTTTTCAAAATTTTTAATGTTGTATATAAGCATATATTATTAAATATATTAAAATATGTAACTCACCTCAAAGCTTGAGGTGTTGCCTTAGGCACCTTGAGGTGAGGCAACTCTTCCCATGCCTCAAGCACCTCACGTCTTAGACAACATAGGGTTGGACCCACTGTAAGTCCATTTTCGTTATCTCCTCTGACTGGGCATGAGGAGAGAGAGGTGTGTGTGCAGGTGGTGGGCCCCACTGCCCACTGGTACTGATTTTCAGCTTCCATTTTCAGTAGTTTTTCATGATTTAACTCTGATTTTAATTGAATTTCGTGAGGTGGGGCCCATTCAAACTGAAAATAAGGTGGAAATCCACCTTAATTATAGCCTATATTTTCTCCTTTAAATAAACACGGGAGAGAGGGAGAGAGGGCAGCTGGACTCTCGAGAGGAGAGCCCTTTTAGGACACTTCCCACCATCCAAGGCTGGTTGACAGGGCCTTAAAAAGATTCTTGTGCATCCCATGGAATGCCATCTCGCCGAGATCTCGCGAGAATCTTGACCTCGTCAAGGGGCCGAGAAACGAGATCGCCAAGATCTCGCCCCATGTAGACTGGTCCATAAAAAAATTTTCTTCGGGGGGCTCTGCCTTCCTAATACCCCCACAAGGGACGCTGCCCCCTTGACCCCCGCGACCTGACTGCACAGGTCGATCTGCGACTACTCTGCGCCCCATTTATGATAGTGTAAACACATTTAATATTTTATACTATTACTTATACTGTCACATAAAAATGTGTTGCAAGTTTAATATCATATTAGTATTTAAATAAGATTATATACAAGTTTAAATCTTTTAGAAGCACAAATGTCATCTTTTTGTTATTGCAAATGCTTTGTAATTGTTCATTCACATATTTGATATACAAAATGTGTTATATATTTTCATGTAAATTCATCGATGTCCTCCTATTTTTATAAGATATTATATTATGTTTCATACATATATATATTTTGATCCAAGCTCCGATCTCTCGAGATTTTTCCGAGATCTCTCCGAGATCTCTTCTCTTTCACTCTTCCGAGACAAAGCCAAGATCCGAGATGGCAATCCTTGGTGCATCCTCATCTGTCTCTTTTCACCATCAGGTGCAGCATGATAAAGCTTGATTGTGCCCTCTCTTCTCCGTCAGCCTATAGAAGGAGGACAACAACCTACATCGCAGCCACCATCTTTCTCTCCCTCTCCTATATCGGCCAGCAACAGGTGAAGGGAGCTTCTGCAGGTGTTTTGGCAGGGACAAACTCTCCCATTTGTGCAGCCATCTTTTTCCTCCTCTCTCTCCTCTCCCTCGGTCAGGAGGGTTAGGCTTCAACAGGGTTTTAATTACCCTTATTTCTCTGTTGGTCACCACCATGACGTGCATCCTCCTTTCCTCCTCATAGGCCAGCAGTTGTATGGGCTTCAACAAGGGGTTGACCTCTTCTTTTTCCATCGACATCAGCAAGATCAGCAGTGATTATCGCCTTATTGCTTGTCAAGGCCATTTACAAATGCAGCAAGGACTTCATCAGTTGCAGCAGGAGATAGGACACTTCCACCGGGGTCATGAAATGGAACCAAAAGGGGATCTGAAACAACCCTGGAATCATGCTAATAAACCCAAAAAAAAAATGATATAACAAGGTCGGATTTTGGCCTCGCCCTTACTAGGTCAGCATACTAGGACGTTTTGAGGGCTAAAATCAGAATATAATTAAGCCATTAATGCAATATTTAATATTTCTGACATATGACCCATAACTGCCCTGTAAGGTTGAAATTGGACCCCAATTGGACTATCTAATAGTCTTTTTATCCCCAGGCATTTGAACTTCAATGGGCTGGGAATAAGCCTCAGAATTGATCCTGAAACGAGGTGCATTGTGAATTATAAATCATGTCCTAACATGGATTGCAGAATCGGCCAATTTGGATCGAGATCAGTCAATTCTTGGATTAGATCAACCATGACCGATCCGATTCTAAGCAGAACTACCGATCTAGATAAAAGATTGGTTCGGATTGGTGTTTCCAGATGGAATTGGTGCCGGAATCGACCTATTTGGTCAACTCAGGATCAATTCCGGTGATTCCTCGCCGGAATCAACCTAAAGACCACTGTGGCAGCCCTCTTCCCTACCCTATTGGTTGGGGAAGACGTGACTATCGGGTCCATCGAGACCTAATAGCCATGGATCCTAAGTCACCAGATCTCGTCTTTAAAACATATCGGGTCTAAATAGACTCGATATGTTAAACTGGTAGGTTTGGGATCTCGTCCCGGCCTTATTGGGCCTGATAGACTCGGTAAGGCCATCTTCCCTAGCCTATAGGGTAGGGAGACACTATGGCAACGAGCTGTCGCCACTGCGGTGCTTTCGGGCCTATTTTGGACCCAAAATCGCCTCAAAAGAATCCGATCTCTCCTTAATTTGTATTTTTTTGTGTTTTAGGGCCTTTTTAAGGATCGATATGGATTAATTTTGCTTCCGACGGATTGGTCGGGATCGGCCCGATCTAATATAATCCATATCAGATCAGGCCTATCGATCCGATGACCAATTCTGATCCCACGATCCTTGGACCCTAAATGGGTAACAATTGGGCATCTGATGGGCCTCTTGATAGACATGAGAAAATTATATGCGATTAAACTGGCTTATTAGTTGTATACCAACCTTGAACTCAACTCAAGTCTTAATTCCAAATTAACTAGGTCCAAGGATTCCGGAATTTGAATCAACAAGGGCCGATTCGAATTTGAATCGGTTTGATTTGACCGATTCTTAGGAAGAAAAACCCATTTAGAATCAGTCTGAATCATTTTTTTTATTTTTTGCTTTAAAAAATGCAGAAAATATTGTAAAATTTTTAAAAAAATATGAAACACTTTAAAAATTTTGTTAAAAATATAAATCTAGAGTCTACCATGTTATAATATACTTGACAAATGATAGTGATGTAAATGATATGCCTTTCAAGCATTGGTTATAATGGGTGTCATCATCATTTTCGCTATGCCCACTAGTACCTCATTCATTAAACTGGCTTATTAGTTGTATACCAACCTTGAACTCAACTCAAGTCTTAATTCCAAATTAACTAGGTCCAAGGATTCCGGAATTTGAATCAACAAGGGCCGATTCGAATTTGAATCGGTTTGATTTGACCGATTCTTAGGAAGAAAAACCCATTTAGAATCAGTCTGAATCATTTTTTTTATTTTTTGCTTTAAAAATGCAGAAAATATTGTAATTTTTTTAAAAAATTATGAAGCACTTTAAAAATTTGTTAAAAATATAAATCTAGAGTCTAACATGTTATAATATACTTGACAAATGATAGTGATGTAAATGATATGCCTTTCAAGCATTGGTTATAATGGGTGTCATCATCATTTTCGCTATGCCCACTAGTACCTCATTCATTGTTGTCTCTCATGATTGATGCAAGTCCATATGAAAATAGTGAATTAGTCATCTGGATAAAATCATAAACTGTATCGTGGAGAGGATTTGCGGATAAATGGTGTGGCTGAAAACCTGAAGGAGAAGCAACCTCTAGATAATTGACTTCTGCATACTCGTAAAAGTTCTTTTGATACCAGTGTTGATTTCTCCCACTAGAATGTTGCCTAGAGCCTAAATCTGATGCACCTACACCACTAGTATGTGCACTCTAAGTAGAACCACCACTTGCTCCTCCGGATCCTTCTCCTCCTCCACCACCACCACCTCTTCTATGTGAAGGCGATGAAAGTTGGGTGAATGGTATGCACTCTTCCTCATCATCTTCTAAGGTGGTATTGCTGCTTCCAATGAGATGATGTCATCTGTTGTCTAAGTTTCTCTTTTTAGGTTTTTCTTCTAACTGGGAGGAAGTGCCAAGGTCTAACCCACGTTGATATATGTTCTTCAATGTTGTAAAAGGCTTGTGTGGCTTATGTGTCATTTGTTTTGTTTTTATGAGAGTAAGTTATGTAGTTGGGGGTGGGGCTAGGTTTAGGGGTAGGGATGGGGCTTGGGATACCACTAAGACTGAAGTTGGGGCTGGTATAGGTTGTGTCGTAAACAACCTTCTCAAATTCACCCTCTACACTATCATGCTTTCCTTCAGCCCATGAACGGTCATCTAGGTCGAAGTCTGGTGGTGCCCTCCCTTCCCTCTTCTGTAATCATGCAAAAAGTAGGTGTTCCTCCTGGAAAATATTGTCCACATCCACCTCTTCAGGCACTTGGGACTTTAAAGCGGCTCTTTCTTCATAAGGCCCTCCTGCGTATCTTGTAACTTTTAGCGAGTCTTTATGATCTTAATTTGCAAACACATGTTGTAGTGACTAACATTAGCTTGTCTAGCCTCTCAGACCTCAGTCTGCTCTTTCTCTTTGTGTGAATAAGACTAAAAGTGCTCCAATTCCTCTCGCAGTGGGAAGAATTGGTGCGCTGGCTTAATATGTGCATGGTTATGGAAGCTAGTGGATTTCATTCACTTTTTGTGCTCACTTGCACACACTATTCAGTTATAAAAAAAATCCCATCTATCTGTTAGTGTTGTCAAATAAGAATATAGTTAACAATAAATTATTACAACTTAGATTTACATGCCCGGAGAAACTTTATCACAGGAGTATCTTAAATTTAGATCAGTGTACACTTCAACCCTCATCCTATATGATTGCATCTGAAAAAAAATTGTTACATGTTCATTTGTCTCTTACTTCTAACTCAGCCTATGTCTTATCTTATTGTGTCTTCGAAAGTCTTCTAATCACAGCCAATGTACTCCCTCACCACCTCATTGTCATTGCATACATTCTCTTCATATTGGATGTTGGAGTTTAAGATATATCCTACATTCAACACATATGTAACATAAAAACATACATTTAACAATGCAAGGAGAATCTTGAAATTATAGTTTGTGAAAACTGTCTGTTGCATACACATTATGGTGCAATGGCCTGTCCCATTTAGCATTCACAATTTTTCATCGCTTCTTGTAGCCTCTGAAATGTTTCTCTTTTATCTCTAACTTTGCCTTGCTTATTGCATCATATAGATTTCTCATCTGATTTCTATCGTCCGAGTCCACTAACGTTAACACATTTACCAATGTCTTAATGATGGACAAATAATATTAGATCCTCTTCCAGAAATGCTTGTCCATGATGAACCTCTCCATCTGTGATAGGATCTCTAACTGGTCCATCTTATTATGTAAATCAACTATGTACATTATATTTTCTTAGGATGCAATGAACTGCACCAGTGCATGTCTATGCATATGTAAATTCTCCCGGACAATGAAATTTGTTGCAAATCTTGTGAGCCCAGGCCTAATGAGATCACGTCCCTTTGTATGTTGTCTCAAAATATGGAACAAATATGGATGTGAATAAATAAAAGATGCAATAAGTTGAGCATGTTGACAAGTGTAGACACCAATGGCTCCTTACCAATATTCTCCAACATAAGATCTATAGAATGTGTAGCACAAGGAACCCAAAAAAATGGTTTCTTCTCCATCAAGTTCTTAGATGCGGGACAAACCGGCTAGACCGGGTTAAAACGACAGAAAATGAAATAAACCGACGCTAATCGCCGCTAAACGACCTAAATGAACCCAAAATGGAGCGAACCGGCCTCGAACTGGTCGAAACAGTCCCGAACCGAGCCCAAAACGGTCTGGACCGGCCCAAGACGAGGTGAACCGGCCTGAACCGGGTCAGAACCGGGTCGAACCGGCCGACCGGCCGGTCTGGGGTGCGAACCGGCGACCGGGCGGACCGGCGCCGGCCGCGATCCATCGCCAGCGCTCGCGGGCGCGAGCATACTCGGGGGGGGGAGGGTCGTGGCAGCCATCTTGGACCCTGCGGGGTGGTCGCGTGGCCGCGATCCGGGCATCGCCGTCTGATGCCGTGGCGGCATCGCCGCGGTCCCGCGTGATCGTGGGCCGCGACAAAAAGGTCGCGCGCGGGAGGTGACCTCGCACTCGCTCGCCTTTGCTCGTCGTCCGGGTGCTGTCGTCCGCATCGTCGTCGTCTTCGTCCGGCGGTGTTAGGGTGCAGGCGACAGAGCAGGGGGCGGGCGGAAGCCTCATTCACTGCCTCGTCCTCTCCGGTCGCCTTGAGAGAGTCCGGATGGAACAGGTCGGCGCAGGAGACGGCCTTGGCACCGCGGTGATGCCCATCCGGCGCAAGCGGTTGCTGCGGACGAGGGAAGGAGCCAGCGGAGTCGTTGGCGGGCGAACGGAGACACCGGGGAAGTGGGAAGTGAGCACGGCGGGAGCTCGGATGACCCGTGAGCGGGACCAGCTGGGAAGACGCCAGACGGAAGGGCAGATCCGGGGATCGCCGGATCTGCCCCTCCCACAAACTCTTCCCCATCTTCTTCTACTCGTCCCTCAGCGGCATCGACAGAGCTGGAGTGGAGACGAGAATCGCTACTGAGGTGTCGTGGTCGAACGTGGATGCTTCTGTCAATAACGAGAGAACCGGGGAAGGGAAGGAAGGAGGAACGGCGCGGAGGCCGGAGGATGAGAGGGGAGAAAGGGGACGGCGACCTCGCCGGTGTTGGAGGGTGGAAGGAGAAGGCCGGGAATCCTTCCCGGAGGTGAAGAGGAGCCGGCCTCACTGCCGGACGTGGGAGAGAAAATGGGGGACGCAGCCCCCTGCGCGGGAGACAGACCCGAGAGGGTTCAAAAAATTCCTTCTATTTCTTCTCTAACTATGTACATCGGTTCTCCTCTTATAGGGGGAGAGAAGAACATTTTAAGAAAAGGACTCCCTAAAAATCTATTTACATACCAGTCCATTTAAGGACTCAATTTAAAATTGCTCAAAAAAAATGTCCCCATCACCACTACCTTGTAAGAGGGCTCATGATTAGTCATAATCTGCACAACATTCTTCTTTCTAATCTCTTCTACAATGGCATTCATCAAAGAAAATATGTAGTCATCATTTTTAATTTGACCAAAAACATCTACTGATTTCAAAAATGTGGTGCCCTATGAGCAATAAATAAAAAAACATTAATCATGGACCACTTTGTATTGCTAGTCAATCTATCGCACATCATTGTGCACCCCTTCTCCTTCTAGACTAGCTTGAAGCCATTTATCCATGACTTAATCTCTTCTACCTCCTTTAGGTCGGCTCCATATATGTATCTACTGTTGAGGATTTTTAGTCTCGGTCATAAAGCAATAGGGGTCATCCACTATTGGTGAGATAGTCGGGCGTGTGGAATGTGAACAATGATATGCTCTAAATGTCCCCTCTCCTACTCCCACACCCTCATTAGGTGGGGGGTGGCTGGATTGTGAGCAACGCAATAGAACATCCCTAGCTCTAGAGCCTCTTGCTCTCTTCCTCCCCTCCCCTCCTCTCTCTATGTATAATTACTTGCATGTATCACCTTCCTGAGCTCAGTGTCTATGGAAGACTCGTCCTCTTTATCCTTAGGTATAGCCTTAGATTTTCTTTTTCCCTTCCCTTTGTGGGTCGAATAGTCATCTCTTCTTCTCATAAGTTCATCATGTAACTCATCTCTCTATTCCGTTCGGTCGGATCTCCCTCTGTGAGGTAAACTCTCATAACTTCACTGCTCTCTCTAGGCACATTGTCACATTTTTTTCGTATTGCTTCCTATTTCAACTGTGTTGTTTTAATCGAAATATTTCTCTATTCATTTGTTTCCCACACCATTTGCATTGCATCATCTTCTTCTTTATATCCACCATGTGACTGTGCTCTCACCCAATATCATTGGAAGCCAGTGCATCAGAGGCTCCTTGCTCTGCCATTTAATCTTCTTGTTCTTTAATGTTAACAATTTAAAAATATTAAATGAAGTATTAAATAAGCCAAAAAATGTAACCGGGATGGGGGGAGACCAAACAACCCTCTTAAGAGGCTGGTCGATGTGGACAGCCCCTCCAAGGGGGCTGTTCGGCCATGACAGTCACCCATTAAGTGACCATCGAGGAAAAGGGGATCGGGATGACCCTTTATGAGACAGTTCCGATCAATTCTAAATGTTAACAACTTATAAAATGGTGAAAATCGGTTATGTGGGAGTCAATCAAGGATTATAATTTATTCAAACTAAGTTTCGGATGAGGGAGACTCACCAACGGGGAAAAAATAAGAATCAGGTGGTGAATTGTCGAAACACTCTCCTGGAATTGTCGGAATCGGTCCTAGATCATCAAAATCGATGACGAATCGCCTGAATCACCATCGAATTTCAAGGATCAATGTTGAAATTGCCTGCAGATTGCATGAATCACTAGAAGGCCGCCAGAATTGCCAAACCCTAGGTGAGAATCGGCATAGTTGGCCCTCCAAAGTTGATATCAGCCTTAAATGGCCCATATTGGATTGATATCAATTCGGATCAAACTTATGTTGTCCCGGTCGAATTGATCGGATCGACAGATTTCATGCTAGAATCGGTAGAATCGGATTGATTCAGACCGATTCAGGCTAATTTGACCGATTCCACCAGAATTCCAACTAGAATCAGTTCTTCCGGCTAGAACCGATCCAATTCTGGAATCGACCGATTTCAATTCAATTCAACTGATTCCGCAAACCATGACTAGGTCGGTCATATGCACTGGCTTGAACATTGCCCACCCATCGATTTGTAAATGGGCTGTACGAGGGTCTAAAATTGGGCAGCTGGCAGGTCTAAGAACATGTTATATAACTGTTCTTAAATAGGCTAAAAATGGGTCTCAATTGAGCTGCTGACAGGCATGAGGATAGGCCAGTAATGATCCCTTGATTGAGCCAAAATTGGAGTCGGGTGACAGTGACGAGTTGGAGTTTAAAATGGATGTGCCAACTGCCAAATGAGTTGTTCATTCTTGATTGTTGGCGGAAACTGATTGTCCTGTGATAGAGCCAAAGTTACCAAACCATTTGGTGGACTTTTTTGTGGCTTAACATGTGGAAGAGCTTGATATGACCCGTCCTTGGATTGACTATTCAAATGACATGGTATCACTCAATTTTTGTAGTGTTATGACTTACGATGTACTTGCACAACATCATTATTAAAATTACTTAGAGGTCACCAGCCTGTATAGCAGTTGTATGAATCATACTACTAAGAACTCGAGGACTAGTTTTCCAGAACTTGGGGAGGTTGATGTTGAGTGTTTACAACCAGAGGATACCAACAATGTCAGACTGAGATATAATTGACAAAGTAATGCTATCTCACTTCTTGAGCACACCTCATAGAGGTTGGAGGAATGGAATCCTGCAAGATTCTCATGAGATTAGGGCAAGAAGATGCTTGACGAGCGGATAGAGATGGCTGGAGTGTGACAGGGGGTGGTGGCCAGAGGTGGAGGCATGCAGATGTGCCTTTACAGTGCCTTGTATGCCTGATGTGTTGATCTGGAATTTTGGATCTGCGAAGCCTGTTAAGTTGGGATCCCTGCAACTAGCAGTGGGATAAGGTGCAGATCCTATTTAAATGTTCTGCATGGGTCCAGTACCCAGACTGTCTTGCAAGGATTCCGGAATCGGAATCGGCCAGAATCGGCCGATTCCTGGGAAGGGAATCGATTCCGGATCGGTCCGGAATCGGTTTTTTTTTTGAATTTTTTTTTTCGTCAAAAAAATCCAAAAAATTCAGAAAAATTCTAAAAAAATAGGAAATGAGTTAGAAAATTTTTTAAAAATAACCAATGCATTCATCCACAGGACCACATCGAATAAATACTAATGAACTCCAATTGAAGACTTGAAGTTAAGTACATATTCCAATTCCATTGATTCAAAAATAAATGAGTTGATACATCATAAAAAAAATTACATCATATCAATCTACTACCAATATCCGTGATATAGATACGGGTCTTCCTCCTCTCCCCGCCGCTCGCGATGCTCCTCCCTCGCTCTCGCCCGTATACATCGTCCGGGACCATATCCATATGAAAATAACGCCGATGCCATGCCATCAAGGTCGTACGGATCGATCCGGCGGGACGACCGGGACGTAAGCAGAGTGACGGTGGAGTTGGTGATGTAATCCACCGCCGGTCAACTCCGGCCAAATGCCTGATACCGTGGCTCCACAATATAAACCGCGGTGTCTCGCTCATCCGGGGCCGTGTAATACGGCTTTCGAAGCCGCGAATCAGAGACCCACCGGCCGTCGATGGCCGCGTCGTCGGTACGCACTCCTCGTCATCATCACCTCGAGGAGCGAGAAGGAGCTCGCGTGGCCGTCATCCGGCCGACAGACGCCCGACCTCTACCATTCTCTTCACCTCTTCACCATCTCTCGAAGTACCGTAAGGACCGGAACCCAAAGTTTTTTTCAACTTCGCAAATCCTCCCATTTTCCGTGCTCATCTTTGTTTTCGTTTTCCCCGACCGCGAACGGGCCGGGGCCCGCCGGGGGACCTGAGCTGCGAGCCGGGCCAAAGCCGCAGTGGCCGGACCATACCGCCGGCGGCGAAGCGTCCCCGCCCGAGCTCGAAGTAGACGGAGGTGGAGCCGAGCATCCTCCTCGCTCAACACCATCCAACTCTCCTTCACCTACGCACGGTCATCGGGATCAAACTCCACCGTACGATCCCCTCGGCTTCCTCTCCTCTATCCAGGAGGCAAGTGTACGCTCCTCCCGACACCGGTCCCACGTCCACCTCCTCGGGTGGTGGCGCGGAGGAATGCCTCGCTCGTACGGCCACCTCGCGACCGTGCAAATCGTGCCTCGCCGATCTTCTCGTCGATCCCCGATGTTCTTTACGCGTGCCTCACGTTGTATCGACGAAGACCAGCTCTTCTCCACGGTCCGAGGTCAACCTCGTTCCTCCTTTTCGTACGTACGTTGAATGTACCCAGCCCTCTCACAATGGGAGGAACCGGTGCTCGGGCCGAGTATCCCGATACCGATGGCGCAAGTGGATTCCATCCACTCGGTGCTGCTCGAACCCACCACTCGCCCGCAATAAAAAAACAAGAAGAGAAAAGGTAAACAATTAGCCCATCATCTACCATAACTTATACGAAAAGAAAATAAATTCGAGATCAAGCTGTTACTATACCAGGTGTCACTTTGTCAACTGAATATTTAAGGTCAGCATCTGAGTATACGCCGACCCTCAGCTTGTACTTCTGCATCTGAAAAATTTAAAAAAAAATTATTAGTTGCCTGGTAAGGCTACTCCAAGGTATTTAATGAACTATAATTTACTTCTATCTCAGCCTCTATCCCCGTCCCCCCCGCCGAGATCGGCACGTACGCCGAATAACCGCAAGTGTACCCCGCATCACCTCGTTGTCGTTCACCACCCGTCCTCCATATTGGACGCGGGGTTTAAAAAATATCCCGCAAGATTTTATTAAGCGAACACCGTGCATATAAGACAATTATACAAAGAAAAATAATTTTTTAACAAAGTTATCTCGCAAAGCACGGACATCGCGGTGCAAGGTCTTGTCCCATCACTACGATCTTCCACCACTTCGTAACCTCTGGGATTTTTTCTTTTCGATTTTCACTTTCGCCCGATCCACGGCATCATACAACGTTCCCATCCGGTCCCCTCGTCATCCGAGTCTACCAACCTCAAGACAACTACCAGTGGCTCAATGATTGCCAAGTAGTACGCAATCCTCTCCCAAAACCTCTCGTCGATCCGCTTCTCGTACTTGACAAGTTAATCTCCAATCGTTCTTTCGTCACGCAGATGTCCACCATATAGTTGTAATACCTCGACCGCGCGAACCTAACCAATGCATGCCCGTGCCGGTGTAAACTCTCCGCCGCAATGAAGTTCGTGGCAAATCGTGCTCGGACCGGGCCTAATAAGATCGCGCCCTCCTCGCGCGAGATCTCACGATATGTAGGAGGCGGGGATGCGAATAAATAAAAGATGCGATGGTCCGCGCCGCCCTCGACAAGTGTGTATACACCCTCCCTCCTCGCCTATATCCTCTAATACGAGATCTATGGAACGGCCGCACAGGGCACCCGTAAGACGCGCTTCCTCTTCTCCATCCACTTCCTCCCACTCGCTTTATACGATGGTTCGTTGTCGATGACAACCCGAACCACATTGTCCTCCCCGATCTCCTCCACCACCCCATCCATCGCAGAAAAGATGAAGTCAACATTTTTAATCTTCCTGTACATCTACCGACTTCAAGAATGTAGTCCCCTTCGTAACAAGCACACCAAGAAGTTTATCATACCCTTCGGTGATACCCGTCCACCCATCGCACATAATCACAACCCCTCTCCTTCCACACCAACTTAAACCCATCCATCCACTCCCTCAACTCCTCGGACCTCCTCATCCAGTGCCGCCGTATACGTGTCCGTCGCCCGGGCTTCGAAACCCGGTCTCGAGCTCACTCCATGGCATCCACCATCATCCTGGCAGGGCCGGTGGCCGACGTGCCGGAATGCCTACATCAAGTTAAAAAATCGGATCGTGGTAAAAATTAAGTTTTAGTAAATAAAACACACATAATGTCAATTTTAATTTAAAGAGTGATACCGTACGTAAAAACCATTCGACAATGTGGCGAACGGCCTTCGCACTGCCTGCGTTGCCTTCACCCCTTTCATTGCCTCGCTTTATCCCCATCCGCCCAAAGACTCGTTTCCTAACAATACCGGCCACCGGTGCAAATCGAGCGCCGAAGTGGAACGGGCCGTCGTTCTCGGCCCCGAGTAGGGCGAGTCGATGCCGATCGTCCAAAGCCGGGTCAACTCGGACCCGCATCTTCCTCGCTCCCCTCCTCCCCGTCCTCCTCCTCGCCCACGCACCGCTGGGCCGTGCTCAAGACGTCCCAGCTCGAGTCCGCGGACTCGTCCTCGCCCTCTCGGCTCCGGCAAGTCGCCGCCTTCCCCTTGCCTTTCCCTTTCGAGGTAGGCAACCGCGGTCCCTCCTCCTTCGAGTAGCTCGTCGCGCAACTCCTCCCTCTCGCTCGATCCTAATCGCCCGTCGAGAGGATCTACCTCGTCGTAGCCTCTCATCTCCTCACTCTTCTCCCCGGGCACCTCGTCACATTTCGACATTCCCACCGTTCCGAGAATATGTTGTTTCACCGAACACCCCCCGTTCATCTCCTTCCCACACCACTTGCACCGTACCCTCTTCCCCGACCGGGGTCTACCATCTCGCCCGCGTGTTCTCAACCCACGTCGGAAGCACGTGCTGGTGCTGCGTCACCTTGATCGGCCATTGCTTAAATCTGCAAAAATTGTAAACAATGCACTAAAAATGATTAGAAAATATAAAAATTGATTTAGACGCTGTTCGGGAAGCAGACAACCCAAGTAACACACCATTCGGTATGTTTAAAGGGTTACGTATTTGCCGGAAATGGTCGTAACTTAACGTACGGGGTATCGGAAATTTTTCCCGTACAAAGAACATCCAATCGATGTTCAAACAAGTTGAGCGAAGTTATTCGATCAAAAATCACCGAGTTTAACTCTACTCGGAGTCGTCGAAACGCGTAAAATAGGCGTACGGGATATCCGGAATTTTTCCCGTGCAAAATGGACATAAACAGATAGTTCAAAACTTAAATGGACTTGTTCGGACGGAAATCGTAAAGTTTAACGACACTCAAACTCGTCGGAAACGCGTAAGAATGGTCATACGAAGCTTTCGGCGAAGAAATCTTACCAAAACCTTACAAAGATCGAAGAGGCCGATTCGATGCCGATCCGAGCCAATCGGCGGAATCCCTTGAAGGCCAAGCTCGAATCGCCGAATTGCCGGAATCGCCGCCGGAATCGCCGGGAATCGGTGGAATCGCCGCGGAATCGGCCCCGGGATCGACGGAATCGGCCGACCGACCTCGGATCGACGGAATCGACGGACCGTGCCGGAATCGCGCCGGAATCCGCCGGCGCAGTCTCCATCCGCCGCGGGAGCGACCGAGAGCTGCTCTGCGGGTCGATTCCGGCCCTAAAAGGGCCGGAATCGGTTCGATTCCCGTTCTAGAGTCGAACCGGGAATCGAACCGGGCCGGGGCTGACCCGGCCTTCCGAAGAATCGGTCGGATCGACCGATTCCACAAGGAATTGGTCGGAATCGGTCGATTCCGACCGATTCCGGACGAATCGGACCGATTCCGCGGAATTCTTCCCGGAATCGGTCCTTCCGCCCGGAATCGGATCGGAATCCACCGATCCGATTCCGGAATCGGTCGGAATCGGACCGATTCCGCCGATTCTGCAATCCATGCTGTCTTGGGACCCATGTGGCCTGTCTTCTCTGCTGGATAGGGTGGAGAAGACAGTGCCCTAATATTGTGCCACCAACCCTCTGACACCATCCGCCACGGCTTGCCCTATCAGGCCAGGGTGTCTTGCCTCCCTTGGATGAGTTGGATCTCAGCAGCTTGTTGAAACCAAGGAAGGCTGGATAGAGATTGGGATGGGATCAGCCGATCCAAAGGATAAAGCCTATCTGGAATCAGTCTTGACCGACTCTACCAAAAGCAAGAGAAAAGAAAAATGTAGGATTGGATTGGCCTATGCCGATCCCGGTACAAATTGACTGATTTGGCAAACCATGGTTGAGACCAAGATATTGTCAAGATGGAAAACCGTTAGTACAATGTCACATTACTTTATGGATATTTTATGTTATGTATGTGTTCTTCTATTTCAGGATTTCTTGGGTGTTTCCATAATTTTTTTGAAAATTTTGCATTGTCTTCCTCTTTCCTTCTTCATCAATGGCCCTGGACTTAATAGCAGGTTGAATCTAGAAAATGCCAATGAAATGGGCATCTGGCATGCCTGAAACTTTTATGATGTATTTGGTATCAGGTATTCTTCATTATATTTGTCTAATTTTTCTGGCTCTTCTTTCAAGCTTTAGTATCACGTACCCTGTTTTCTTCTTCTTTTTTGTTGGATGCTAGATGTGTAATCCTGGCCTTTTGCCTGGTTTTCTAGATTATAATTGAAGAGTCAGTGAAGTCTTTTGGCAAATCAAAAGGCATCAATCCGGTCTTGAATCAGAAACAAATGAAATTTGTTAAAACCTTAGAACAAGTTTCCTTAGATCACACCACGTCAAGGACAGTGGTGACTGAACCTGAATCATCTGCTCAGATTTCCATAGCAGGACATGTTTTATCACCAAGTAAATCTCAGAGCAGGCGTAAGATTGAATTGAAGAAAACATTGTCATCAGGGAAGTTGAAGGCTTCTGTGCATACTGGAGAGGAAAATATGGGTAAATATGCATATGCCGCAGGTGGCAGGAGTGATCTTAAGGTGAAATATTTCGAAAATTTCTGGTTCCGTAGCTAATGCATTTTGCAAAGCTTACTTATTCCTAACTAATGTTAATGCAGGACAAGGTTTTCCATTGTCTTTCATCACCATTGCTGCGTAGATGGTGTATATTTGAATGGTTTTACAGTGCTGTTGATTATCCATGGTTTGCCAAACGTGAATTTGTGGAGTACTTAAATCATGTTGGGTTGGGCCACGTACCTAGGTTGACTCGGGTTGAATGGGGGGTCATAAGAAGGTACTTGAACAAAATGTTTATTGCATTTAAAGACTTTTCTTTTTGTTGCTTTATTAACATTGTTTAACTTGCATCCTTGCTTGCTGGCAGTTCTCTTGGAAAGCCTCGGAGATTATCCAAACAATTTCTTCAAGAAGAAAGGGAGAAACTTGAACAGTACCGTGAATCAGTTAGGGCACATTATGCTGAACTACGTGCTGGTGTCAGGGAAGGTCTTCCTACAGATTTAGCTCGACCTTTAGCAGTTGGGCAGCGTGTCATTGCTTGTCATCCAAAGATGAGAGAAATTCATGATGGCAGTATCTTAACTGTAGATCGGAACAGGTGTAGGGTTCAGTTTGATCGTCCTGAGCTGGGTGTTGAATTTGTGATGGTAAATGACTTCTTTGTTTGCTCTTCTTTTTCTTCATAACTGGACCTTGAAGAATTCATCAATAGAGTTCAGAATAACATTTTGACCAATGTTGTGTTATTCTTGATGAATGGGCAAATTTTTAAGAATCAACGATGTCCTCCTTGAATTTGGCTGGTTGCTATTATTGGCCAGCTGTATGCAAATCATACAACCTTTTTTTCTATTTTTATCAAGTACTTGAAACTAAAAATAATTTTGCATCCATCTGAAAAATTAGGATGCCATTCACATTTTGGTTTTAGCTAATTTTTCATGGCACTATTCCTGTCCATGGGAAATGGGAAGAGGTTCTGACATGGTCACCATATTGTTGCAGTTTGACAGCATTTTGGTTTCTGTTTCATTCACTATTTCCAATTTCTCTTATGTTTTTTAGCCTTTTGTCATTCAAGTTTTTCCATGTCAAATCTCTTTCTGCTCTCGTCCTGTTTAAGACCTCAGGAAAAAGATATGGCCTAAGGCATTTCTGTCTGAGATGATTCCTGCACTAGGTTTTTGTTGGCTTTAATGGTCAACATTGCAGTTGTATCCTAGAAGGTACTGCTTTTTTCTATCATGCCTTCGAAGATATTAATTTCTTATTCATTCTGGTTATGCTTCAATTATGTATTTGCTTGTATCACATGCACTTTTATAAGGCTTGGTGCTGCTTTTGTTTCTACTTTCTACCACGGCCTGATGCTGGTTCATTTTTAGTGTTGATAGATGAAAAATGGTTGTGATATAAGTATTCATGATCATGTTCCCCCCCTTTCTTTCAGGATGTTGATTGCATGCCACTCAACCCGACAGAAAATATGCCCGAAGCTCTCGGGAAAAATATTATGGTCGATAAAATTTCAGAAGCCTTCTATGGGACGAAGCCTTACATTCAACCACTGGATTGGAGACTTGATGACTCTCTGAAATTTTCATCTGGTGAAACTGTTGAAAATGCAGATGATTCCAGCCATGTGAATTCGTCAAGTTATCAGATGAATACTTTGATGAAACAGGCAAAGGTTGGAATTTGTTGTATTTTAGCTAACTTTATTCTTTTTGTTGCTTTTTTTTGCTTGCTAGATAAGTTGAAACATTTTATTTTCTACTTTACTTTTTTGTGGAACTTGTGTTCTGATAGGGAGATACTGTTGATGCCATCATGGAGGCCAAGGCTGCTGCAAATGAAGTTGCTGCTGCGGCACAACAGGCAATTTTAACCCAGTCTTGTACATTAGCACAGATGCAAGCCAGAGAGACTGATATAAAAGCTCTTGCAGAATTGACTCGTGCTCTTGATAAAAAGGTAGCTGCTGAGTCTCTTCAACTTATGATGAGTGATTTATGCAAGAGCCTTTATCCATCACCAGGTTGCGGGTACTTGCACACTTTTCTGTTGACAGCATGCCATTTATTTTGCAGATAGTCTTTTATTCATGTGTATGGTAATGGCAAGCTTTATGCCTGTTGTTATAGTTAGACTAGTCTCAATTTTTATATTAGAAATGATGTTGTAGGATGTGTAAATTTCAGATCTTTACCCAACGTGCTTTCACAAAAGTCAATTGCCTGCAGGACACCATGTATGAAAGGATTGTCTTTCCTAGAAAATTACTTATAAATCTACTTGGCACGTTCACTCTATATTCTTTCTAGTGAACTTATCTGGAATGTCAATGTCCTATGCTTTCTCTATTATCAAAGGAGTGATGCATTTGTGTCATAGTTGTCAAGGCATCACAGTGCCCAATATATGTATGTACGTAATGCCTAGATGCCTGTTGGCGTACATTTTTTTCAAACAAAAAAGAAAAGGAAAAGAAGAAGAGAAAGAAGCAAAGCAGGCGGCCTGGCCTAGGAGCTGGCCCAATGTCCCATCAGATTGGCCACAATTGGGCCCAATTAAACACCCTAGCAGGGGCCGGAGCCATCCAGCCCACAATTGGCACAAATCAGGCCATGTTCAGGCCATGTGCGCAGCCCACAGGAGGGCCTGAGCTTCCCCTCAGCCCGCTGGCCCAGCAAACAGGCCCAATTGGGCCAGGCCCACTTCAGCAGCCAGGCCAATCAAGGCCCAGCCGCACCCACTTGCCACCTCAGCTCCTTGGTGCGCACTCAGCAGCCAGCGCAGCCTCCCAAGGGTCAGTTGAAGGAGGGGGAAAGCCAAGGGACAGCCACTCATTCAATGTGGTTAAATGGAGTAACTCCCATGGGGAGGCCAAGAGTCACCTGCGCCCACAACTCCTGGCTCTTCATCTACCCTCCTCACTCTCTATAAAAGGGAGGGGGACGCACCAGCCAAGGAGGAGGGAGTTGGAAGCGCCGACAGGCTGCCGGACTGCTACCCCAGAGCTGCTGCCACCTGCGCCAACAACCTGCCGCCGCCAGAAGAAGGAAGGAGAAGAAGGAAAGAAGAGAAGGTAAAGGAGCCTGCTTGGTGCGCCCATGCAACCCCTTCAAGGGGCCTTCTTTTTCTGCTCATTCCGGGCCCATCTTCAGCCCCTTGCATGTCTGCAGAAACCAGCTTGCATAGCCTATGTTCGGCCCTAGATCAGGTCCTCTGGAACCCTCTTGCGCAGGCCTGTTCCAGCCCAACCGAACACCCCATTTCAGGCCTAAGTTCGGCCCCAATGTAGCCTGCCAAACAGCCCCCCTGCTGCAAGCCCATGGCCGACCCATGTTCAGGCCCATATACAGCCCATTTAACAGGCCCATCCGCAGGCTCACCGGACCTCTGTTCAAACCTGAAATTGGCCCATAGCCTGACCTCTGTTCATGTCCACAATCGGCCCATTCTATGGTCTCTAGCCAGGTCCATAACCAGCCCAAGACTAGCCCCTTTGCAGCCCACTCAAATACTCCCCGAACTGCACCTGTTTTAGCTCATTGAGCACCCCCTTTAACAGGTCATCTCCTAGCTATCTGCGCACCCCAATTCAGGACCATGTCCCGACATCCAATTCAGGCCTAAAGCAGGTCCCATTGTGACCCAGTTCCGGCCCCAAACTGACCCCAAATCCGGGCCCAAAACAGTTCCCCAAACAGCTCTCAGCCTGCTGTCCTGGCCCTCCTTGCGGCCCATCACACAGACCCCACACAGCCCCTGACCGGTCTCCAAAAAATCAGACCCAGGTCTGGCCATGTTGCCCTCTGTACAGGCCTGTTTAGCCCCTCCAATCAGGTCCTAGCCAGAGCCTGAAATGCCTTCCCCCGCAGGCCCATTTCGGTCCATCCAAAACCACTCCAAAACACCCCTTTGTGGCTTATTGAGAAGGCGGCGGTCCAGAGAGTCCTAAGCAAGAAGGCAGCAGCCAGAAGGAGGGCCGGCTTGAAGGTGACGGCCCGGCACCCCTTGGAAGCCGTCCGACGGGCCAAGGGCATAGCCGGGTGACCTTCTAAGCCGGTCCAGCCAAGCAGGGCCGGCATGACAGCAGCTTCCAAACGGGCCCATCCGGCCCAAGGACAGTCCAAGATAGGCCCGACCGGCCTATGAAGATTGAAGACCGGCTCGGAACGCCGATGGAAGAGAACCGGTCTCCATGGCCTATGTTTCAAGAAATGAACAAAAATAAAATTCAGAATGCGAAAGCTATATTAAATTAAGGAGATCTACCCTTTGCGGGGACTCCAACTTTGGACGACTCCCCCCGGGTCCGCCCCGGAATGTCGATCCGGACGGTGGCGCGGGCATGCTCCCGTAGCCTGCGGTTCCTTCCCCCAATATGGCCAAGCTAAGGCTAGCTATTTTGGATGGGTAAATTTTCACTAAGTTGGAAAAATAGCCGGCATACCGTCGTAATGCCAAAATTTTTCCATAGTGGAGATGAACCTATATTGGGGGAAGGACCTACCATATTGTACACCGATGTACCTTACTCATATTTCAATGAAATAAAGTTCAATATCAATTTGATGCATGAAAGTGGGCACCGATTGGCAGCCCAATGGGCCCGATCAGATGCAAACCGCCAGGATCAAGTAAGCAGAACTTCTTTTAAACAATCAAAAAATAAAGCAATGCAGGTCTGAACTGGGATTTTACTGCCACATCTTCCTAACCGCCCGCTGCAAGCCCTGTCTAGGCCCATGGCTGCCCACCTAAAACCACTTGCGCAAACCCCAATCCAGGCCCATAAACAGCCCCCATGTTCGGCCCACCTGCTGTCCCTTTGCAGACCCAGTTTGAACCTATATGTCAGGCCCAAATCTGGCCCAAGTCCAGTTCAAATCAACCTGCGATCAGCCTCCCTGTTAGGCCCATACATCAGCACATCTGCGAAGCCCATGGCTAGACCCTAAGAATCAGTCCCCTTGCGACCTGATTTCAGCTCATTTAGAACATCCCTAATAGGTCATTTGCAGGCCCATTTTTGACCCTGTTCAGGCCCACAACCGAGCCCATAACCGGCCTATCTCCTGATCCTTTCCCAGGCCTTGAGCTGTCCCTAGTTCAGCCCAAGTCCGGTAGCCCTCATGTGGTTAATTTCCACTCCTCTGAAGCTTACCCAGAGCTGGCCTAAAACAGGCCTTCAAACAGCCCCTTTCAGGCCCTTTGTAGCCCATCCAGCCAACCTCCAAACAAGTCCATAACCGGCCTACTTGCAAGCTTATGCTCAAAGCCTAGAACCAGTCTCTTTGTGACCCAGTTTTCAGCCCATCTAGGACACCTCAAACAGGTCCCCGACCGGTCCATTCAGAGTCACCTGAACAGGTCCCTTAAGCAGGACCGAAGCTGCCCTTGCTCAGCCCACGTCCAGGTTCTGGAACAGGTATCAAAATAGTCCTCCACTCTGGCCCATTCTGGCCCATCATAATCCATTCATTCCAGCCCCTTTGTGACTCGGTGAAATCCCAAATCAGTCCTTAAATAAAAATCAGATTCTGACCGAATTCAAAGCAGATGAAACTCAGAAATCAGAAAGCATCAAAGCCATCCAAAAGTAACAAATAAAACAAACCCGAACAAATAGGTTTGCATCTGATCGGGCCCAAAAGGCCGCTGCCCTTTTGAGTTCCCTACTGTGTGGATGTGCATGTCTCCGACAACAGGTTGCCACGACGGTTAATCAAAGGCGTTCGAGCCGTTGCTCGATGTAAGTTAACGCTGGATACTCGCACCATCCGGCGGAGAAGGGTCAAAAATGAAATTTTCAAAGAACCCGAACCTCGGTTCTAATATTTTTTAAACTATCACCGGACTACTTAATATTTTTTTTAGGATATCACATATTTTCCTAGAAAAGTCTGGCGATGTCTTTCTTTCTAAAAGAACAGACGCAGAAAAAAAAGAGGTTCACACAATGCCTAATGCTTGGAAAAGTGCCTTTGGCGGCACCTTGACAACTATGATCTAGGCAAGGTGCCTGTTGTAGACTCAGTCATACTGATTTGGTAGATGGGACTTTGGATCTGTGTGGGTCCATCTCTCCTGCCCAATAGGGAGTGTCCTAGAGACATCATCTAGCACTATGGCATCCAGTCACTCCTCTGGCCTTGACGTCCCCTAGCCAGGCTCAACTGCCTTTTTATAACATAGTCAGATTTAAAGTGATTATCCATCTATCAAGGTTACTTGTTTTTGTTTTGATGCCATTTTAAATTTAAAGGATGTGGTTTATTACTTTGGATCAGTGTAGAACTGCCCCCTTCCCCCAAATCTATCACTATAATAAGAGCTATATATTTTTTTGAATTTGTACTGTGGCTAGAAACTTGGCATATTAGTTGTTATCAAGATTCTTTGGTAATCAATGTTTTTATTGCTGGATTTTTTAATTAGCCATCTAGGAGAACCTCGATTTTAAAGAATAAAATAAAATATCATCTCTCAAACCATCTAGAAAAATAGCTGGTATTATATAAAATTATTAAATAGTCTAGTGATATTTATAAAAGTGTAGAACTGAGGTTTAGGTTCCGTGAATATTCGACATTAATTACATCAAGCAACTGTTTGAAGACCCTTGATTAACTGCTATAGCAATTTATTTGATAGAGGGTGCACATCTACATAAAATAATAAACTCGAGGATCGTAGCTTTGTGGGTTCAATGAGATGCGAAGATTTAAATTTGTTTGATGTTGATTTTATTTAATTTGGATGTAATTTTCAGATTTGACGTGTGACTTGAATTCTATGTTCAAATTATTTGTTTTGTTGTGTTGTGTTTTTATTTGTTTTGGATTTGATTGGAATTTGATTTAGTTTGATGAATTCTGACCTGATTGTAATTATTTTGTTTTTATTTTTAAATGTTGAACAGATGGATTAAATGTTAGAACTTTAATTCCACTTAGTTGACATGTTGATTGAGATGTTTGAATTATCTCTTCCTTATGTTTGTTTATGTGTTTTGAATTGCTTTAAGTTTGGTTTTGACGAGTTGAATATATTTTAAATATTTTGTAGGCTCAATTTAAATATTTTGGTTTGAGTTTTTTTGATTTATTTTTGTAATCGGATCTTTCTGGTTTGATGACTGTTTTCGGTGTCTTGTAATGATTTGAAGGTATTTATTTAATTTTATTGAAAGTTATTTAATTAACACATAATTAAGGATTGAATTCCATTGAGTTAAGTGAATTTTAAGTGAATTTTCAGGTCATTAAAATCTGATTTTTATGTATTTTCAGACTTGATGGATTTTTTAGTTTACTTTTAATATTTTTTATTTGGGTTCGCATCCCATTTAATCTGTCGGACTTAACATCGGTGCCCGATTTGTAATTGTTCGCATTGGCACTTGAATTTTGGATTTATTTTATGTCATTCTACATAGGAGTATAAATGAAATCTGAACATGTTCCTTTTCCTTTCTCCGTGGTAATTTTTCATAACATTTTGGGATGAATTTGGCATTATGACCATGGAATGCCGGGTCGCGACCCGGGTCGCGACCCGGCCCCGACCCGGTCGGGTTTAGGCCCGTCCAGCCCGGTCGCGACCCGGTCGGGGCGACTCCCCCGGCCGGGTCGCGGAGTCGTGGCCGGGTCGCGCGAGTCGCGCGACCCGGCCGGGTCGCGCGACCCGGTCCGGGCAACAATACGACCGCTGCCGGATCGGCCAACGGTCTTGGGGGCGCAGCCCCCCCATTCAGCCCTCGGGGGCTATTTAAAGCCCCTGCGGGCTCTCCTTACTCCCACCCCCCCACTATCACTCTCGACCTCTCATTCGTGCTCTCATCGCTCTTATCATTTCATTTTTTTTTCTCATTTACTTAATTATTTCATCAAAGGCATTTCATTCTTCATTTAGTATATTTATTTAATATTGGCCCACTGGATTAGTGGGTTAAGTAGTTTATTCTTTTTAATACTTATTTGCGTTTACTCGCATAGTTAGTTAATAGAAGATTAGTTAGATATTTAGTTTAGTAGTTACTTAACACATCATTAGTTTGAAGGAATATTAATTACTTACTTAATAAATATATTTAGTTAATCATTCAATTTATATAAATAAAAATATACTTACATTAGTAGTCACTAATTAAGGTTATTAGCTATTTAAATAATTAATTACTTACTCAAGTAATTATTTACTTAAAAAATGTCTTCTCCAAGCTAAACAACCCAAACTACTAAGGCGACCCGGAGCGTGATCCGGCTTTATTGCATTATTGGATCTCCACCACGGAGAAAAGTGCAATGTAAATATTGCGACAAAGTAATATTCGGTGGTATTTATCGTTTAAAATTTCATCTTTGCGTACGAAGGGAAATGTTCTTCCTAGCACGGATTCGCCGGAGGTCGGAGCTTCAATTTCGTAGGCAGCACCTACGATGAGCCAAACGATGAACTAAAGAAAAGACATAAAGAGACCGTCCGAGAAGAATTGCAACAACGGGGAGACGATCCGTACACATTTACGGAACCGGACAAGAGAGGCGGATATTTTGGAGACGAAGAGTACGAAGGTATGGGAGGTGTTACTCATAAACGTTGTTCATTATTCTATTTTAAAGGATAATTAAGTAGCCTCGATACTTAAATATTTTTTAGAAAGATGAACTCTCACGCGAGGGATGGAAGAGTCGAAGATCATTCGCCGAGGAAGAGTTACATAGACATACGGCCGAATGATGGGTCGGGTGCGGAAGTGGGAGGCCGAGGTAGCGAAGAGGATCCAACAACCAACCGTGCAAGATCGGTTCGCTGATCTCACACTGCACGACGACCGGCGAAAAGAGGTCCCGTGGATCCCGTAATCACTGCACCGCGACAACGTCAAACAACAATCACGACGGCGATGAAGAACCTCAAATTATGTAAGGAGAGGATTGGCCGGGCAGCGTCAGTGGTTCTTTCACCACGCATTGAAATGCCGCGAAGGGACCATACTACTGAGAACACGATCGACACGATCGCGTACGTCGGGAGGAGTGCTCGGTCCAAACCCAAAGGAGATATACAATGTATATCTTCCTATGGCCGAGGTGCAAGAACAAAGAAGTATGTGCGATCATATTCGAACGCATCTCGGGAGGAACGTAGTTGCACGTTAACGACCGACGGACGGACCGGTAATTAAATTTTCTTTTACTCATTCATATTATATGTATTAACATTCTTTTTGGTATAACTTAGTTAACATCTTATACTTAATGTATTACTAGGAAGACTATGATCAATTTACAATTACGATCAAGCGCACTGATCTTTTGGAAGTCGGTCGACGCATCGGGACGAGTAAAGAATGCGGAGTATCTTTACCAATTGATAGATGGAGTGATAGAAGAAATAGGAGAGAGCCGGTAGTTCAAGTAGTCAGCGGACAACGCGGGCGGCATACAAAGCGGCCGGTCGGATGCTTATGGTGAAAAAGACCAAAGTTGTATTGACGACACCTGTTCCGCCCGCTCTTTAGATTTGATGTTGGAGGATATACGCAAGGATCCTCGAATAGACGGGGTAGTTAAGCTGGCCAGGTTTATTTCTTCATTTATTTATAACCACAACTTTGTCCTTGCCATATGAGGGAACACAGCGGGGCGAGAGTTGTTACGCTCGGTGCAACCCGGTTCGCCTCCCACTATATTTCCTTAGAAAGTTTATCGAGTCAAAGGAGAGCTCTAACTCAAATGGTCATTTCACGGGTTGGGGTAGTTGGATGGCTAGATGTAACCCATCTGACAAGAGAAAGGGGAGAAAAGTAGAAGAGACAATAGAGAGTGGAGATTTTTGGAAAGTTGTAAAAGAAGACGTTAGACATCGTCCAACCCATAGTGAAGGTACTAAGGATAGTTGACGGAGATAGAAAAGCACATACGTGGGGTATTTATATGATGCGATTGAGAGAGCTAAAGAAGAAATCTCAAAGACCGTGTCCGACTTCGCGAGTGGTGGGATATTATAGATCGTCGGCTGGAGCGTACATTACATCAACCCATACATGCACCAGGTATATTTTATTAAACATTTACTAATCTTTTTATTAATCAAAGTTGTGTATAACTTGTTTACTAAGACTATGTGTTTGGTAGTTTACTTTTTCAACCCAAGAATCTTGCTATAGTCCGCATTTCAAGGCGACGAACGAGCTATTGGCGATGACGCGCAGCGTCATCCGACGGTCAGTTGGGTGACGACGACCGGGCTATTATCGCTCGCAACAAGATGTATGATTACGTAATGCGGAGTTTTCACTTTGGAACGAGCGAGAGTTGAACGAGTGATGATACTAAGTTCGGGTACGTAGAAATGTTTTTCATCACTTAATTAATCAATTACTTAGATAATAACGTACGACATTCAATTTATGCGGTACCGATTGGTGGATGGACGTGGTAAAGTACCGGGGTACGAGGGACTTAGCCGACGTAGCCATCGTGGGTCCCAAGTCAAACCACATCGGCTTCGAGTCGCGAGCGAAATTGGTCTACATTCGCCCGATTCACACAAAGCAGAAATAAAGCTGACATCGGAGGCTTGAAGACCTCGTGTATTGTCACTACAACACGAGGTTAAAGTCGAGGAATTTGGATAGAACGGCGGAACGGATGGAACAAAAGAGTTGGGATAGCACGTGCCGGGACGTTCGGTCGACGAGCCGCCAATTGAAGAAGGAGGATATCGATTTGGATCAAATATTCTACGAGAAGAACTCCTTAGAAGCTTGGGTAAATCGACCGAAGGGTTGGAGAACCGGAGTTCAACCCCAAGACCGACACGGGCCGAAGGAGTGCTCGACGATGTCCCTTGTACCGAAGAATTCGGATCCCTCCCTCACCAAGCAAAGTGCCGGAGGACCGGAGAAGGAACTAGCCAAGGTACGCAAAGTAGGCGAAAAGGTAAACAAGTTATACGACCGATCCTTTTGATATTGCACAGACGTCTTGATACGGTCCGAAGACGATCGAGAAGACACGCCGGAGCCGAACATCCGAGTGCGGTACCGTACGTCCGAGGATTTATCGTCGAAAGAGTAGCGGCGATGACGGTGCTCGATACGGGGGCACGGACACTTCACAGTACAAGGACCTCGGATCCTCCCATATCTCCTACCACGTCGCTACGTTTTACGGCGAGGAGCAATATTCTCATGCGACCCAAGATACCGATCACGTGGTAGAAGGCCGCCACAAGCAGAGTAGGAGGTCATCGTAGCCACGGAGGTTGGACGGCGAATACCACGATGCCTCCGACTATGTGTATGATTCATCTGAGCTCTTGGTTCCCCTACATACGATCGAAGTCTTGTGGAATGAATTATGCGAGTCATCGGATACTTCGATCCAATCGACCCATAGTTATGGTGACTCGTTTGGATCAAGTCTTAGGATAGTTTCCGAGGACGACGAATTTACGATCGTCGTACGTGTACGTATCAAGTTTCGTACTCAACCCAAATGACGTGGGAGAGTACATCAACTACCTACAAAGTGTACAACACATCATGTTGGAATAAAATTGATGCATTATTTATTTAAATCATGTCATTTAATTTATCCAATTTTTCTGTATTTTTTCAGATTTTTTTCCCATTTTTATTATTTTTTTGAATTTTTCAAAAAAAAAATAATTAAAAATTAGGGTCGCGACCCGGTCGCGACCGGGTCGGCCTGGGGGTCCCGCGACCCGGTCGCGACCCCCGACCCAACCCTCCTTGATTATGACTACATGCCGACCCATTCTTAATCAAATAGATTTTACCCTCCAACGTAGTTAAGTTTTTCGACTAACCATATTAGGGGAAGGACCCGTCTACCGTGGGAACGTGTCCCTTGCCTATGCATGGGTCCATGGTTTGCCGGGTCGCGACCTGGGTCGCAACCCGGACCCGACCTGGTCGGTTTTGGGGCCGACCAACCCGGTCGCGACCCCAAGACCCCGACCCTATTTTTAATTTTTTATTATTATTTTTCGTGACCCGGGCTGACCCCGTCCCGACCCGGGTCGCCACCCCGGCCGACCCGGGTCGGTTTGGGGCCAAACCGACCCGGTCCCGACTCCCGACCCCACCTTCCTTGCCTGGGTCATCGTATCGAAAGTTGATCCAGACCAGCCGCTCAATTGGGAGGCGCCCACAATGTGGTGCTTGTCTTCATGGCCTAGTGGGGCCAACTTCTTGCTTCCATAGGCCTTGGTGACCTGTTTTTGATATTCCAACACTTTGCTTATCCTCTTGTTTTGAGCTGAGGATGAATGTCCAATCGGGAGATCCCTTAGTCTATCTTGTGGGAGAGGGGTCCAATTGTCGACTTCCACCATAGATCGTGGAATCAGCCGATTCCTGGATCGGATCGGCCATTGCCGATCCGATTCTTGGCCATAGGACCGATCCAGAAAAAAGTTCCGGTAGAATCGGTCGGGATCGGCCGGATCGGAATCGGATTTGGATCGGCCGAATCGGTTGGGATTGGAATCGGAATCGGAATCGAATCGTTTTTTTCCATTTTTTGCTATTCCAGTCGGATCGACCAGGATCGGCCAGAATCGGTCCGAATTGGTCAGAATCGGTCCAGAATCTGATCGGAATCGGAATCGGATCTTTTTTTTTGCTGTTTTTTGCTTACCGATTCTGATCGATTTTCTTCCATTGGATCGGTCGGAATCGGTCCAATACGATCCGATCCGGATTGGATCGGTACCCACCGATTCCGATTCCGATTCCGATCTCGCGATCCTTGACTTCCACCCCAAATACAGCCATTTCAGGGGGAAACTTCCAGATCTGATAGTGCACAGCTTAAGGGCTGCAAACAGAGGGCTGTTTGAACTGGTTGTGGGCTGGAGCAGGACAGATCAAGGAGTTGTTGGATTGGCTGTGCGAAGGGGCAGGTTAAGTAGCTGAAGCGGGGACTAAGGGGCCGTGAGGGGTATGTTAGGTGGCTGTTTAGGTGCCTGAAACAGGCTGCTGCAGATAGCTGAAAGGAGTGCTAAACATCGAGGCCTTAGGCTGGGTTAAGGCACTGTTCTGGGGGGACTGTGACCAGATCATGAAGGGATCTGCAGTGGGTCCGGTGAAGGGGCTGCAGTGGGCCGGACAGGGGTCTGGTAGGGGTGACTGCAGTGGGCCAAACAGGGGGTTTAAGGGGTCCCTGTGGGGGACTGCCCAGGTCAAGAACAGGGACTGTTTGGAGGGGTCTGCATAGGCCAATTGGGGCTATGGACAGACCAGTTTTAAGGGACTTTTAGAACCTGTTAAAGAGGTCTGCAGGGGCGGGGGGCTTCAAACAGGTATGCAGCTGGGGCTACAAATGGGCCGAAAAGGGTGTCCGCTGGGGGCATAAAGAGGGTCGCAACAAGGGCTGGTAGAGGAGCCTAAAAGGGGACCGGGCCTGCACAAAATAGACCCTGGTTGGGGCTGTTGGCAGACCTGACAGCCTGGTTTAAGGAGCTGTAGGTGCGCCGTCAGAAAAGAGAGAAGATGGGGACAGGTTCAGCTAAGAGGGAGGCGATGGTGGATAAGGACAAAGGGTAGGGGAGGTGAAGAAGGCTACATGACCAAGGGGATGCCTCACCTAACGTGGATTCTTCTTCTTCTTCTTCTTCTTCTGGCATTGGCGGCTACAGGAGTGATGTTGTGCTCCTTCCTCTTTCTTCTTGTAGCCATGGAATGCCATCTCGCCGAGATCTCGCGAGAATCTCGGTCTCACCAAGGGGCCGAGATATGAGATCGCCGAGATCTCGCTCCATGTAGACTGGTCCATAAAGAAAATTCTTCGGGGGGCTTTACCCCCCTGATACCCTCCACAAGGGGCGCTGCCCCCTTGGGTCCCGCAACTTGACCGCGCAAGTCGATCCGCGACTACTCTGCACCTCATTTATGAAAGTGTAAACATATTTAATATATTTCACTATTAGTTATACTATCACATAAAAATGAGTTACAAGTTTAATACCATATTAGTATTTAAATAAGATTACACATAAGTTTAAATCTTTTAGAAGCACAGAGATCATCTTTTTGGTATTGAAAGTGCTTTGTAATTGTTCATTCACATAGTTGATGTACAAAATGTGTTATATATTTTCATGTAAATTCATTGATGTACTCCTATTTTTATAAGATATTATGTTATGTTTCATACATATATACATTTTGATCCGAGAATTTGAGATCCGATCTTCCGAGATTTTTCCGAGTTCTCTCTGAGATCTCTTCTCTTTCACCCTCCCAAGACGAAGTCGAGATCCGAGATGGCAATCCTTGCTTGTAGCTGGCTGCAGAACCATGTAAAACTGGAATGGCTTCCCTTTTTTCTCTTTTATATATGAGATGGGGGAGATGTTGATGGCATACAAGAGAGAGAGAGGGGGGATGTGAGAGATATTCTTTCATTCTTTCTCTCCTTTTTTAAATGCTATTAAGTGATAGATAAATGCTCTTTGATTTTCTCCTTGATTGTAGCATCTTATCCGGGCAGTGACTTGGCCTTGAAGCAACCCATGATGGCTGAGGATTTATGTTAACTTTAACATAATTTTTATCAAGATGCCGTCGATTTGACGATGGAAAATCCTTCTCACCCAACATTTCTTAAATTTCTCAAATATGATCGGATAATGCTCTTAATGTGCTCCAATCATCATAGATCGTGTGTTCCATCAGATCTATGGTTGAGGACTCCCTTGCATCAAAATCTTGAATTCGGTGATTTTCTCAATCGGTGCGATCTCGGCCTTCAATAATTACGAAAATTGCATGTAAAATATAATTAAATAAATATGTTGTGGCCTAACTATGATCTTCTCACATAAATAGACTTGCCCGGGAGTTGTTTAGAGTCTTTGGACCATTTTGCCCCTGAGAGGACTGCGGTAGGAGTCCTGTCCAAATTTGATTTTTATTCATAACCATCCGAATATGAGTTGTATTTTCAATCCGATTCTGGTATTTCTCGACTTTAAGTTGGACATCCATTATGGTGTTGCCACTTTTTTACTGGGTCACCCTTAAGCTATTTGAGCCCAATAGGGGCAAAATGGTCATTTTTTCACTCGGAGTTGGTTTCTGACATTCCATACACCGTTGCGAACATCTTGACTAGTATTGTCCCGTGGGCCCACTTGTTTTGTTGTTTTAGGTCCATTAGGCCCCGATAAAGCTGTCTAGAAATTGACTTTCAGTGTTTTGCCTGTAACTTGTTGAATACAAGTCATATTTTCGATCCGACTCTGGCATTCTTAAAATTTGAGCTGGGCGGACCTGATGATGGTGTCAATTTGTTACTGTGTTGATATTCCGGTTGCTCAAGTCCAATAAGGGTAAAATGGTCATTTTATCATTTGAATCCGATTTTTGACATTCGGGTATCATTGGAAAGGTCTTGACTAGTACTATTTTGTGGGTCCACTTACTTGGCCTTTGGACCCATTAAGCCCCAATAAATTTATTCAAAAGCCCACTTTGATTACTTTGGTCGTAACTCGCCAGATATAAGTCAGATTTTCTATGTGATTTTGACATTGTTCGAGTTGGAGCTGGGTGGACCCAATGTTGTACCAATTTGTTATTGGACCTGCCCTCGGTTTTCCGGGCCCAATAAGGGTAAAAATGTTATTTTGCCATACGGAATCAGTTTTTGACGTTCAAGGCATCATTGCGGAGCTCTCTACTGGAACTAACCCATGGACTCATTTGTTTTGTCTTTTGGGCCCATTAAACGTAGCAAAGATTGTCTAGAGGATCACTTCCAGTATTTTGTCCAAAACCTGTCAGATACGGGTCTGATTTCGAAACTGACTGTGGCATTCTTCAAGTTTGAGTTTGAGCTGAGCGGATTCAGTGTTGGTGTCAATATGTTATTGGGCCAGCATTCGGTTGACCAGGCCCAATAAGACTTATTGGGCCTATCCAGCACATCAGACCCAAATGCGGGGCAGAGTGGATCCATCTTGTAACAATCAGTTTCTTTCCTTTGCTTTTGCCCAAAACTTTCTTAATTTGGGTGCATTGGAAATTTTGTGTGGGCTGATGTGGGTTATAGCCAATCTGATCTGTTGGACCATGAATAAACTAGAAATGGGAAAACTTCCAGACTCTCTGAATCTGTCAGAATTAGGGTAGCTTTACCTGAATCATGGAGGAATCTTTCATTTTTTCCTGTACAGTTTTGACTCCAACTAATTTATGCCAACTCAGTCACATTATGTCCAGGATAGTTCAGGGACTCGCCTATTCATGTTCAGTTTGACTGGATCATGTATGAATATAAGCCCCAAGTCCTGCCCACTGCAGGCCATTTGCTACTAGGGTTGTAAACTGGCCGGGCTTGGGCTCGACCAACACAGCCCAGGGTCAGACCACATTAGAATTACACCCAAGTGCAGCCCAGCATTTTAGGGGTTAGATGATGAAGAGCCTGAGCATTTCACAAAGGCCCCTTAGGTCTATTTACAGCCATCAGGACCATTTCAAACCCAGGGAATTAGATTCACAAAGCTGCTACTATAGAACTTAATTAACCAGTAATTGTTTTGGGAATGTAATGATAGAGGTCCACGTCATTCACTAAAGCAGTTGACCCAGTCTGTAAGTTAGTCTCTCTTAAGGTTTGTTCCCTCTGTAACTACAACAATTTCAGCTCTTCCTGTGTCACTTTACAGTTTGACTATCACTGATATGAATCCTACTACACAGCGATGCAGTACAACTGCTACAGGAGGATATGGTGGTCATGGGAGTGCACGTGTGATGGATGTCTCCCAATTAGATCTTGTTGCTTCTGTTTTCCCATGGAGCTTTAAGCTGATAGCTTGCCTCTGTGTTCACATGGATGCTTGTACTTGCTGGGATTGGTGGAAATCAACTTTAGATGGACTGTTGTCACTCATTCGAGGTGTTGGTGTCATGCTTGGGCTCCCCATGGTTGCCAGTCAATCCTGTTTACCGACTTCAGATTGGAATTTGTGAAAGTTTTTATCCAAAAGATCATGGATGCAATGAGAGAGATCAACAGAATGCACTGAGGTTTAACTCAAGGTAGGAACATAGCTTGCAGAATCCTGGATCTGATCAGCCAGGCTGATCCAATTTTCACCCAGAGGGGCGATTTGAGATAAAATTCGGGCGGAATCGGATGGGATTGGAATCAAAAAAATTTTATAAAAAGAATTGGGCTGAATTGGCTGGAATCAGATCAGAATTAAGATTGGAACTGGAATTTATTTATTTATTTTAAATTATTTATTCCAGATCTGAATTTCTCCTAGAGGATCACCGGGATCGGCCGATCCGGGTACTAATTCTGTTCCAGCTATCATTGGTTGGATCTAGCCGGTCAGCCAGGATCGGATCTGATAGAAAAATAATTATTTAATGTCAAAAAAATAACAATAAAAATATCAAATTTTTTTATAAATTAAAATTTAAAAATATTAAAAAAATAAAATCATCATTGCAGCAACACTGCTGCAACGGTGAAACGGCACGGTTGTTTGACCCAAAAACTAATCGAAACAAGTCCGAGCCAACCTGATCTGGCATTCCATGGTTTTAACTACTTTAGAGATCCATGGGCCAAATCAGTCCAAGACCTCGCAAACCTGATAATTTTCTAGGATTTCTACTGAGGCATAATGCAGCACAGCATGCCAAAAACTAAGACCCTGAACTTGTGCATGGCTGGCCTCCCAGCAGGCTTATAGGTTGGACCTGTCTCATTTGACACCTTTATTTGCTACTAGTCTGCACTTAATGCTGCACCATCCAGTGCTCCAACCTCCAAGCGAGTTGCTTTGTCTATTTACTTGTTTTCTCTGAGATTTTGCTTTTTATTTCATTTTTTGTCACAATGATCTCAGCTTTGCCTTAGGGTCTATTTGGTTAGGTGTAAAAGGAAAACAATGAAAAGCTTTTACATGGGATTAAGTTTTCAGGGAAAATGAGTTATGCATCTCTTATTTGGTTCATCTGAAAATGATTTCCAGAAAACAATTTCTATTTTTTTGTTACTAGTAAAAAATATTTTAATAAAAGTTGTTTAATTTTTTTTTCAAGAAAATTTTAACACATGAACTCAAAAAAATTAACTTTCATTGATATTTATGTTTGTGAAATTTGATTTTCTGTGTTACTATTTTAAAACTAACTGGTTACTTAATCTATTAAAAATTTTATTGGCTTCTTTAAAATTATAGAGATTTTGCATATAAAAAATTGTAGTTATTTTTATTTCTAAATATGTCTCATAAAATTCAAAATTATTTAAATAGTATGATTTTTAAAAATAAATGTTTTTACATAAAATATGTATGGTGTCGTTATTCAAGTTTTTAGTTTTTATTTTACAAAAGCATCCTTACTTTCTAAAGAGAAAAGAGGATGTTAGAGGAAAATGAGAGATATAATTCTAGAGAAGGATATTTTTATCGCAAAATTAAAAACTATGACTAATATAATTTTAAAGCATTCACGCGGTAAAGATAATCTTTGGTAAAAATATATTTTAAGGATTTATTGAGATTTTTCATTTTATAAGGATATATCAAAAATATTATAAATTACATAGACCAATCAATATAAATGCAGAATATAATATATGTACAGAAAGTATTAACTGCCTTCTTAGCCGTATTGCAAATTCAGTACTGTGTAAGTGATGGTCGTATACTGTGTAAGCTCTTCTTAGAAAATGGGGTCCGCATAAATTTTATAGATGCCAAATTTTGGTTATTTTCGTAGTCAACTAAGCATGGTTTCTGTTGATTCCATTTTACATGTAACAAAACAAGCTTAATCCTCAAGATATTAGGAAAAGTTGATACAACTAACCTATTTTACGTGGATTCAATTGCACCCTTAGTTCATACCAAGGTAAGTAGGGTTGAGGGTCGGGAGTGGAACCAACCTGGGTCGGCCAGGGGTCGGAATAAAAAAATAATTTAAAAACAACCACCGGGTTGGGGTCGGGACTGGGCTGGTTGGCCCAAAAACTGACCAGGCTGACTGGCCTAGTCTGACCCGGTGGCTAGGAGTGCAAACGAGCCGAGCCGTGTAGTATGGTGTTCAAGCTCGGCTCATTTATTTTACACGAGTTCGAGTTCGAGTTCGAGTTTTAACGAGAATGTTAAACCTGTGTTCAAGTTTGATTCGTTTATTAATCGAGCCGAGTTGAGCTCGAACTCGAGTAATAGCTAGACTAAAATTCAATTCATATTTAAGCTTAAGCTATATACAAACTTGTATTTAAAACTCAAAATCAATTAAAATTATTTGTGAAACTCTAGATTTAGCTCATTTATGAAACTTAATCTAAGTTTAAACTTATTTTTTGAATTATTTAATATGTTTAAGTGACAATATATAATAATTAATACTCATAATTTAATTTTAAAAATAAATATATAATATAATATTTAATCGAGCTACTCACGAGTTTATCGAGTCGAGTAGGAGCATATTCAAGCTCGGCTCGTTTAATGAGTCAAGCTTTATTTTTTGTTCAAGCTTGTTTATTTAACATTATAAACGAGCTGAGTCAAGTTTTTATTGAGTCGAACTTCGAGCTACTTGTTGAGCGTATTGGTTCGTTTGCACCCCTATCGGTGGCGACCCAGCGAACCATGGTTCATACATATCTGATTTGTTTTTGAAAGAATTGGGCGTGTCCAATCAGCTCAATTTTGACTTTGAAATTTTTGTATTGTATTCAATTGGCCAATTCTAAGTTGGAAATCCTTGTGGCTTGTCCAGTCAGCCGATATCGAATTTGGTTGAGGCTTTTGGATCTTCAAATTCTTTATAATTCTACACATGTATTTTGTCTAGTTTGTCTTTATGCGCATAGGGCATTAGGGTGTTCATAGTTTGGTTTAGTTTGTTTTTCGAGGATCTTTTTTTTTCAGACCAAACATGCCTCTCAAACCAAACCAAACCAAATGTAACTACTTATGCTTTTCGTTGGGTTTAAGCCATATTTTACCAAGATATGTTATATATGTCAATACATTGTTTTATTTAATTTGATTGAAATTATATTTTATTAGAGCATGATGTATATGTTTATAAAGATGATTAGTTTTACTTTAAGAAATTTTTTAATATTTAGTTTCACATGAAAAAGATATGTAAATATTGTTTATATGCCTAAGTTAAAATAAATATTTAATATATGTATGTTGTTCAGTTACTTATTTGGTTTGGTTTGACGGACTTTTGAAACCAAACCAAATCGAACCAAATTACTGATTTGGTTTGGTTTTGTTTAGTTTGGATTTTCGGGTTGAACTAAATACTCCTCATGACCCCAATTGGCCTTAATCATTTATGTTGTAATCTCGTGTATTGGATCTTTTGCCACATGATCTTTTTCTGTTAATCTTGTAAGAGGCACTTATATTATTTTCATTGGCATGTTTTCCGATTTGTTAGGTTTGTTCTTTTATTGATGTTTCTATTCTATCTGCAATCCCTTGTTTCAGGAAGCACTGTTAATAGAACTGAGGAACATGAACGAAGAGGTATCTAAAAAGCAGAAGGAAGGGGACTCTATCAAGGAGTTTGAACATTTCAGGAAGCAATATGCCATGGTTCTCTTACAACTAAGAGATGCTAATGACCAAGTATGTTTTTACGATTGATTTAATTGTACTTGACATTGTCTTGATATTTTTTACAAGTATTAGTCAATCCTAAGACTGCTCTTCTAGCAAACTTTCAGGTTGCTTCTGCCCTACTTTATTTAAGACAGCGTAACACATACCATGGAAATGCAACACCCCCATGGATGAAGTCCAAAGATAACCCTGGGGCCCCCACCGGAGGTCAGGGTTCTCTCACTCAATGTGGTTTTTCTAATCAGGATTCTGGGCCTCATGTACGGCACATAATTGAGGGCTCAAGACAAAAAGCAAGGGCAATGGTTGACGTGGCTGTCAAGGTAACAGACAAATTGCGGGCAACAGTTCATATGACTTATTGTCTCCTCTGAACTGCAATGTTTAAATAATCTTTTCATACTTGGTCCATCTGTTAACACCTAGCTTAACAAAATTGGCAACTTATAACCCTCTTTTTTGCTGAGGATATTTCTTGTGTTATCAATAGGAATTGTCAATAACCAAAAGGGAAATTGAAGCAGATGTAAAATAAATTTGAAAATTGAAATTATAGTTTTTTACGTGGGTATAGATGATCATTGCATAATTTCCAAGGAGCCTTCTGGTGGTGGGAAAAAGAGTTAGAGAAGCATAAATATTCATTTTGGACACTCTGGAGACACCCTGGAAAGTGTGCAAAATCTATAAAGTGCTTTTATTTGAACTTAGTGCATCTATGGATCATACAGTGCACCGTGCACCAATCCTACTGCCTAAATGCTACACACATAAATTGGTATGATTGCATTTAAGAAAACAGAATGTCACAAAAGTATGTCATCTATACAGAGTTTCCCCTTCATTTTTTTGGAGGTAATTTTTTGCTTTACTCTCCATAATTGTTAAATATGGATCGTGACAATGTAGTGAACCTGTTTAACCTGTAACTCCTTGTGTTCTCTTTATCCCATCGCTAAAGCATTAGCTGTATTCGGTTTAATCTCCCCCAATTTTAACCAGCTTCAAGAAATTTTTTGGTAACCAATTGTTAGCGTCTGAATGCAGAAATAGATGATTGTTTTTCATACAGAAATAGATGATTTGTTTTTCATTAAGTTCAAGCTCCATATAAGATATGGTCTTAGAATTGTGCTTTGCCCACCTATTGGGACTGATGTCTTTTCCATGTAATGTTCCAGTAGGTAATCTGATTTTGGTAGGATCTTTTTTTCATCATATGATATTCCCATAGAACAATCTGATTTGAAAGTAATACTGGTATCGTTGAATACTTGAATCATCTAGATGACTTTCTTTCGAGTCTGAGGAGAACATAAAATTCTTCCTTTTTGAAGGGATAGTGATATTAAGATGATAATGCGGATAGCATATTTTCACAACATATGCATGTATACACACAATAGAAGACAGGAAAAGGTTTCCTTAGAATCATTTTGATTGAGTGAAATTGATCTTTGTTAAATAGGAATAGGATATTAGTTCTGCACTCTCGTGTGCTATGAGGCAGTCTTCATGAACGTTGGATGTTTGTTAAAGCCTGCTTGCTTGTTGATGTTATACTTAGCTTTCATGTATCATTTATACCATGGTAAGTCAGGTCTTGTGTCACGGCTGGGTTGGCCCTGCCCAACCCAAGCCGGTTAGACCCAGGTCGCAACCCGGATCCAAACCCAGTTCGACCGGACCCAAAAAGAATAAAAATATAAAAATACAAAAAATCGTAAAATTTGAAAAATAGGGAATTCGACAAGATAAAAAATTGTTATTCATTTCTATGCAAACTTTGATTATTGTTCTTCTACATTAAGTTGTATACTCTTTACAAGACATTGGTGAAGAATACATATGATTGAAAGTATATATATGATTATAGTAATATGTGCTCCCTGATGGTCTTATGATAAGGTCACCAAGATCTACCATAACATAACTACTATAGGTGGAGTGCACTAAGTGTCCAATGAACATCCATATTTAGGTTGAGTCATCCCATAACTCTTTCAGTGATAGGTAGAAAACTAGGAGTCTTAAGATGACTCAACTCTATATCTTGTTGTGTATATTGATTTTCTTCACCTGCAACTGCACATGATAATCTTGGTATTGCGTCGCATGTGTATGATGCTCTTCACCAGTGAATTGCATTGGTGGTGGTTCCTTCATTGTTGAACACTATCGCTACTACTCTGGAAGTTGAATTGTCCGATGTTTAGTGTTGAAGGTCAGATGTGCAGCTCTGACATTCCTTCTCGTCTCTCGTCCAACGTCGTCTTGTCTCTTATATGGTATTGAAGTCGGATGTTAGGTCTCTTGGGGTTCTTCTAGGTCCCCAAGGGGCTTTGGGGGGCTTTGAAAGGCCGTCAGTGGCTAGCCCAACAGCTAGCTGTAGGCCTGCAGGGTCATGCGACCCGGCCCCGAATACGGGTCAGGGACTTGGGGTCTGGACCAGGCTGATCAGCCCAAAATCTGATCGGGTTGGACTTCGGTCATGACCTAGGTCCTGACCCAACTTTCCATTATTTATACTTTACTAGATTCATATTACAATGTAGACAAGACTTTATGTTTACAGCATAGTTTTCAATGTGATCAACATGACCATGGCGACTTGGTATTGCTTTATCACATAGGCAACAAGGCGAATCATTTGGTGACTCCTTTTTTTATAGTAAAATTGATAAAATAACAAATATGAGTGGCAAATAATACATAAAAAATAATAAATAGCTATTACAGCATGTAAATCAATTAATAATTAATAATGTGCAAATGCATAGTTAAATAGATTAAATAACATGAATACCTAATTAGAACTACTAAACTAAGTTAAGTTCAATACTTAATTTGTATTAACTATCAGAACATATTTATGAAATTACTTGTCCTAATTATTATTTCATCAAAATATCTATTAATCAAATTAACTATTAGAACTAGTTATTTTTACATCAAAATCATAGAATTAAGTGATATTGATATTTAATTAGTATTATTTATTCTGAAAAAATGAGAAATAATGTGATACTCACCTAGGCGTCCCTTGGCTTGATAGGTGAGAGTGCCCTGTCGCCTAGTTGAAAACAATGGTTTACAGTCGACTTGGTTATCTGATACACGTCTTGTCTGGTAGTTTCCATTTGCTATTCTCTCTGCTGATTTTTCAGTACATACAATAGTAATCGATTCCTCAGTTCAATTTCGTAATTCCTTTTCTAATTTTTATTTGCTTGCCTTGCATGTCAGGCCTTATATTTGCTCAAAGAAGGTGAGGATGCTTTTATGCGGATTGGGGAGGCTTTGGACTCCATGAAGGGTTCACATTCTGGTGATTTAGCCCTGTCTTCAGTAAAATCTGCCGCCAACGAGACGGTGCCTGTAGCATGTAAAGATCAAGCATCTGCATGTCAACCAGAAGCCACATCGACTCAAGGGTCTAGCCTAAAAACAAACACTACTAGCTGCATTGACTGCCAGCTTCCATCAGAACTCATTTCTTCCTGTATTGCCACTTTGTTAATGATTCAGGTAATTTTTTCCTTTTTTAGTTTTTTTTGAGATATTAAGATCAACTTATTTTTTTGCTCCAACCTGAAATCGAGATGACCATTATTTTTTTGGTTTCTTTAAACTTCTATAGCTACATAATGTTATTTGTGTGATATTGTTACCTGTAGACATGTACCGAGAGGCATGATCCACCTGCTGAGGTCGCCCACATACTAGATTCTGCAGTCTCTAGCTTGCAGCCTTGCTGTCCGCAGAACCTTCCCATCTACAGAGAGATCGAGACGTGTATGGGCATTATAAAGAACCAAATGCTGGCAAAAATACCTACACCGACCTCTATTTCTCCTTCTGACGTCACCGTCATGTAAGATTACCGGTGACACTTCTGGTATCCATAGATACCGCAATTCTCCCACTCCCCCATTCTCAGGAGGGTGGCCAATATCTATCCTGAATAAGCAGACGGTGCTTTCTGGCGCGTAGCAGTTTGTTTTGACGCTGATATTGATGTATATCTAGGTGGAAGCGACGAGATTGTGTATAGTCTATAGATGCCTCGCCAGTGTATAATGTTCGCTCCCAAAAGCAGTTTGTAGCGCCTGTGATTAAATCAGTTTTTTGGTCGTTGATCTTCTGTAGCTGATGATATCACTGTCTGTAGCTGATGGAGGAAGCTCCCTCCACAATCAATGAAGAGGAACCATCTCTTGTAAGGTGCCTTTAACTAGAAATGATCATTTATAAGTCCAGCAGAACGTTTTACTAATCCCATCTCATATTTTATTAGCTTTTTTATAATTTATCAGTTTGCTAACTTCGTTCGTATCTTTGTCCCTTCTACGCTTTTAATATGGTACCTTGGCATTGATTATGGAGGGAGCTTCCTTCATCAGCTATGGCAGGTGATCCAGACTACAGAGGCCCAGACTCTGTTGGTAAAGGGTATTAGTGACGAGCCTCGTGCCCACCACCGATGTTAATGAGGTGTTTGGTTGCATGATAATTTTTTGTACACTTTCATGATAAAAAATTGTATTAAAAGAAAAAGTGAACCAACTCATGACATAAAATTATCATGTGGGATGTGATTACAAAAAAGAGTAACTACCACACATGACTAAACAAAGTGGGGGACCACAAGAAAAAAGAAAGAAGTGAGACCCTCTTTTTTTGTTTAAGAAGAAAATCATTTTCAAAACATAAAATTATCATAGTTGTCAAACACCCCTTTTAACAAGTTTTCTTACAATTTTTAAAAATTAAAATAAAAATCTCAATTATCATACAACCAAACAACCCATAAGCCACTTAGTACCTGCGTCGGTGGGGTAGTATTTGAAGATCGTGCCGATCATCGGTGGGCGAGTAACAATTATCTGATTATCCCATCTTAAAAGGGTGTTTGGTTACGTTTTAATAGAGTGACTTAAATGTAAAAATATGATTAAACAATAAACAAACGGTCTGGAATGAATTCTCCTATTTTTAAAAGTAAGCAAGCCTCTAATTGTATTCTTTTCCGTAAACGCTTATTTTATTTTGAAGGGATTATTTGTACGTCCTCAACAAATGTTTTAAAGACTATAATTTATATTGTTGATTAGTTTTTTATGCTAGATTAAATTAACGATATGTGTTATTTTCAGAGATTTTCTGGCCAATAATGATCCTTTACTGATATTCAATCAATTTATTTATCTTCTTATAAATCTATATTGATAATTCCATAAAAAATGTTAAGCTTCAAGTGTTACCGAATAAGTCTTTATAAATTTAAAAAACATGTGTCATTAAGACAAACAAATCAATTACTTCAATTTTTTTAATGTGTTCAGATATAATTTGATATCAACTTTATAAAAGGTTGTATCTCAAGGATGGCGCAGTTGGTTGACGCCAACCGCCTATTCGCCCAAAGGGCATTCATCTCGGGATCATACCAAACACTATTAATTATCTTTATCTATTATATATACTTTGAATATTCGACTACTTACTTTATTATTTTCAAAAGTATTGGCAAAATCTCAAAGTCAAAAGATTACCAAACACGTTCATACAAAGGTTAACTTTGCCAGACACAGAATGTGTTTCTCAAATTTTGGAAGTTATGCTAACGTACTGTATAATTTTTACATCAAAAATAAAATTATCTAAATATAAAAATTGTAAACAAACACCCTATAAGTTAACAAATAGTTATAAGATATTTGGTTAGTTCCAAATAACGTAATATTATTGCTAACTGGTAAGGTAATTTAAAAAATTGAGTTACGCGGTGATCAAAATATATAAATTTGATTGAGTAGTTGCTCCGATCGACCAGTGCTGGTAGAAAAAAACATATAACAATTACATGCCACAAGAAACATGGTATCTATACTGATTCAGTTCCATTTGGATAACACATCATTGAAAATATCTCTATTTTATCTCACACAAATTGATGTAAGGATTTTTAAAATCCATTCACACTAGATCGATCATTTATTTAAACACATTTATCTTAAGAGGCAAGTTTTCGAGTGTACTTTGAAATGTCTTGCCTCTTCTTCTTGCATCAACAAATTGTTCAACACTCATTCTCGCAAATAAATCCATTAGACTTTTAGTGGACTTGCTTGTATCTGCCGTACCTACACTTTTCTTACCCAAAGAGGAATCTTTATGTGATAGCTCTTCCTCTTCTTATTCATCATGTTTATGCATTATAGAATATTCTATTTTCCTTTTCTTGTTTGCATTTAGCCATTGCAACATTTCATCTAGGTTGACACCTAAATTTGCGGAAGGAAAAAATATATGAATGAAATGAGGCCGATTTTAGAAAAAAAAGGGAGAGAAGAAAATGGCATGATCGGCCTCCCCCAAACCTGGTGTGTGTACAGCATGCGCAAACCCAAACAAGTCCAATTCAGTCCACCTGCAGCCGCACCTTGCAGCCGAGAGAAAGCCCGCAGGCCTGCTCGAAAATGGGCTGGGTACTCTTTCAATCGAGCCAAGGAATCAGCCCATAGACCTGCTCAAAGATGGGCTCGGCAGAAAATAAAAAGAAGATTTTTTTTTTCGGAACAAGGCAGGAGATCGGAGCTATTTAAGAAGAAGGAATTCACAGGAGGAATCCTACCGTAGTTAGAGACCGAGGCCAGTGATGGAGCGGACAATTTCAAGCCGCGAGGGACTCTTTGGTTAGAGGATATAGTGGGAAGGTCCGGCCGTTGTTAGCACCCGGCCCCCAGTCGGACTCAAATTCTACCATCGAATCCTTTTCGGAATAGCGCAGCGGGAGGCCTATAAGAAGGAGGGAGTCCGACGTTGCGGAGGTCCCGAAGAGAGAGAGAGGCGAGATAGAGAGAAGACTAGAGAGACAGACGAAAAAGGAGGGGAGAGGGAGAAGAAATTGGAGGCCTGGAAATCGTTCGGAGGCATTGAAGGGATTACTGGTCCCTGGAGCCTTGTTGAAGCCGCGCGGTTCCTCTTCTTCTTCTTCTTCCGCCGGACGCTGCAGCGCCTCCTGCAAGCCGCCGCGGAAGCCGTAGAGCCTATTGGTCCTTCCCGTCGTCGCCAGCGAAGGTTGCTTCCTCCCCTAGGACCGCCTTCTTCTTCTTCCTTGCCTACCGGAGTTGCCGCTACGGTCGATCGAGCTCGGAAGCTGCCGAGATGGTGTCGCGCTGCCGTCGGGAGCCGGAGGCCGTCCAGAAGGCACTGTAGCGGGGGGGATAATACCCCCCGAACCTATGTCCAGCGTGGAAAACCGTGGGGCCCGCCTGATGAAGAAAACGCAAAACAAAAAAAGGAGAAGGCCGACCAAGCGAAGCCGGCCAGCCTCGCAGAAGAGGACCGCCGGTCCAAATGTGTCTCCGGCCGGCCCAGAATAGTGCTTTCGAACCCCCCTTTGCGGATGTACAGTGCCCGACAACAGTACCCGCCAAGGCCTCTTTCAACACAAAAAAATTAAAATAAACAATCAAGTGGAAATAAATAAAAATCTACATTTAATCTAACAAATTGAGACTAGTTGGGGGATCGACTAACCATCCGCCCCTACGTCTTGATTTAACCTAAAAGAATTCAAAATACGAAATAGTTAGGGGGTCGACTAACCATCCGCTCCTACGTCCTTAAGGTAGACATACAAAGGTCTATAGAAGACCCCAATGTCTTACCATGTTCATTAAGCTATGCAAGGTTAGAGCATAATCAATATGCCGTCATGCCAGTCATATACTAATGGAATCATCAAAACAGTGGGGGATGCCCATAAGTCTATCAAGATCGGGTACATGCCACCCATGAATCGACAAGTTCATCAAGGACTCAAGGGACTGGATTTCCGGTCAAGTTGTAAATTGTCTCATGTTGGGAGAACAAGGGGAAAAATTCATGTTCGGTGCAATAGATTTATGCTACAAGGAGAAGACAATCACATGAAACTCTTGGAAGGCAAGACAACAGAAAATTTGAAAACTGTAAAATCTGCAACCAAGGATTTCGGAATCGGAATCGGAATCGGCCGGTTCCTGGGAAGAGAATCGATTTCGGATCGGCCCGGAATCGGTTTTTTTTTTGAATTTTTTTTTTCAAAAAAATTCAAAAAAATCAGAAAAATTTCTAAAAAATAGGAAATGAGTTAGAAAAAAATTTAAAAATAATCAATGCATTCATCCACAGGACCACATCGAATAAATACTAATGAACTCCAATTGAAGACTTGAAGTTAAGTACATATTCCAATTCCATTGATTCAAAAATCAAAGAGATGATACATCATGAAAAAAAAATTACATCATATCAATCTACTACCAAAATCTTGGATATAAATATGGGTCTTCCTTCTCTCCCTGCTGCGCTTCATGCTCCTCCCTCGTGCTCAGTCTTGTATACTGTCCGGTACCATATCCATATGAAAATAATGCCGATGCCATGCCATCAAGGTCGTATGGATCGGACTGTGGGACGACCGGGACGTAAGCAGAGGATGGTGGAGTTAGTGGTGTAATTCACTGCTAGTCAGCCTGGCCAAATGCTGGATACTGTGGCTCCTGTATATAAGAATCATGTGTATCCGAATCCAGCGTGTAATACGGCTTTGGATGCCGTGAATCAGGAGACTCAGCTGCTGCTGATGGCTGCGTCGCTGGTATGCACTCCTCATCATCATCACCTGAGGAGTGAGAAGGAGCTTGCGTGCTGTCATCTGGGCTAACAGGACGCCTGACCTCTAGCTTCCTTCTCTTCACCTCTTCAGTCATCTCTGAAGTACCAGAAGGTTCAGAACCCAAAGTTTTTTTCAACTTTGCAAATCCTCCCATTTACCGTGCAGTCACTTTTGTTTTCGTTTTCCCCGGACTGCGAATGGGCTGGGTAGCAGTGGGGCCCAGGAGTTGGAGCCGGAGGCCGGGGCTAAGGCCGCAGTGGTTGCTCCATAGTTCTTTGGGGCGAGAAGAAGGCCACGAGCACGAGAAGTAGATGGAGGTGGAGCTGGAGCATCCTCCTCGGCTTCAACACCATCCAACTCTCCTTCAGCCCATGCACGGTCATCAAGATCAAACTCAGCTGCATGATCCCTGGATTCCCTCTCCTCTATCTAGGAGGCAAGTGCATGCTCCTCCTGGAATATCTGATTCATGTCCACCTCCTCGGGTGGTGGTGTGGCGGAGGAATGCCTCTACTCGTATGGACCACCTGCGAATCGTGCAAATCGTGCCTCGCTGATCTTCTGTCGATCCTTGATGTTCTTTATGCGCAACCTCATGTTGTAATGACAGAAGACCAGCTTCTCCAGCCGGTCTGAGGTCAACCTGTTCCTCCTTTTCGTATGTATTAGGTTGAATGTACACTAGTTCCTCTCACAATGGGAGGAACTGGTGCTCTGGCTGAGTATCCTGATACCGATGGCAGCAAGTGGATTCCATCCACTCCTGGTGTTCACCTGAACCCACCACTCAGCTGTAAGAAAAAAACAAGAAGAGAAAAGGTAAACAATTAGCCCATCATCTACCATAACTTATATGAAAAGAAAATAAAATCTTCATTAAGTTATTACTATACCAAGTGACACTTTGTCAACTGAATATTTCATATCAGCATCTGAGTATACGCCGACCCTCATCTTATACTTCTGCATCTGAAAATTTTATAAAAAAAACATTAGTTGCCTGGTAAGGCTACTCCAAGGTATTGAATGAACTCTAACTTACTTCTATCTCAGCCTCTATCCTGTCCTGCTGAGATCGGCACAGACGCTGAATAACAGCAAGTATACCCCGCATCACCTCGTTGTCGTTCACCACCTGTCCTCCATATTAAATGCGGGGGTTCAAAAAATATCCTGCAAGATTTTATTAGTTAACACTGTGCATAAGACAATTATTCAGCAAAATTTTTTTTTCAACCAAGTTACCTGTAGCATGGACATCGTGGTGCAAGGTCTTGTCCCATCGGTCATCTATGATCTTCCACCACTTTTTGTAATCTCTGTGATTTTTTTCTTTTATTTTCAACTTTGCCCTGTCCATGGCATCATACAACGTGCCCATCTGGTCCCTGTCATCTGAGTCTACCAACCTCAAGACAACTACCAGTGGCTCTGTAATACCCCGTATTTTTAAAAAAAAATTTATTAAATTAGTTAATATTTATTATTATTTTATTTCCTCTCCTCCCCTATTTATATCCCTTCCTCCCCAGTCGAAACCCTCCCCCGTACGCACCCAGCGGCGCCCCCCTTTTTCTCCCCTGTGAAAAACCCTATTTTTCACCCTCCTGGATGCGCAGCCTTTTTCCCCCTCCTGCCTTTTCTTCTTCCTCCGCGCGTCCCTGCCCAGCCGCCTCCCTGCCTGCCAGCGCCGCCAGGCCGCCGCGTGTCCGCGAGAGATCGCCGCCGCCCGGCCGCCCGTGCCCACGTGCCCGTCAACGGCCGCGTCACCGTCGACCGCCGCGCCTCCCGCCGCCGGCCGCCGTCGCCACCTCGTACCGCCTCGGCCGCCGCGGCGTCGCCGCCTCGGCCCCCGCGTCACCCCGGCGCCGGCGCCGCCCGCCCGCGCGTGCTCGCGACCGCCGCCCGCGGCCGCCACGTCGGCCCGGCGCCGTCTCGCACCCGCGGCCGCCGCCGCCAAGCGCCGGCCCCCCCCCCCCCCCCGTTGACGCCTCGCGAGACGCCCCCGTGGACCCCGTGCGCCCGCCTGCGCCATCGCCCGCGCAGCCCCTCCGCCCCGTGCGCCCGCCGTGCGCCGTCTCCCTCCCCTCCGCGGTACCTCTTCTCTCTCCTCTCTCCTATCGCCCTCTCTCCTATTATCCTTTATCAAAATCCCTAATTTATTATTCTTCTTCCTCCGGCAGTTTTGAAAACACCTACCCGGCTCAGTTTTTCGTCGCCGACGCAACCGCGGCAGTTTTGTCACCAAATTCAAATTCCTTGGAATTCCGTGCGCCGTTCGCCGTTGCCGTCAAGGTAGGCGTCTCGGTTATTCTTAGCACTCTAATATTTTTATTAAACCGTAAGAATTATGCTTAGATCACCAGGATTAGAAGATTGTAGTTAATGGGTTGTTTTGGATTTATTAGCATGATTAGATAGAGTTTAGATTAGCTTGTGTAATCATACATGTTTAGATGGTCCTATATTCATGATTATTCATCATGTTAGATAATTATTCAATTATGCATGTTAGCATGTTAGGTATGTCTTTATAGTTGAATCTAGCTAGTTTAGCATGTTTTGCATCACGGTAACCTTAATCATGTATATTCCGATTTGATAAAAAGCCGTTGTAAAGTTTAGGCATAATGTGGTTAGAGTTTAGTTTATTCATCTTTTATGTGATAGGTAGTTCTGTTCAAGCATGTAATTGTCATGGTTAGGTTGCATATTGCATGATCTTATTCATATGCATTAGTTTGTGATAGATTGTGGTGTGGTATGCAAATATGTGGTGCATAGAACCATGGGTGTTCATCTATGTATTTCATGTTTGATTGCCATTTAAATGTTCATGTTTTACTGTCTGAGCTTAATTATATGCTTGCATGGTGTTGAATGTGGTTAATGCAGTAAGCTGCATTGTGGTTGTATGTACTTCACCAGACTAAATTAGTGGCCCGTGGGCAGCGGAGGTTAGTTGAATCTGGAGCATCCTTCGATCCCAGATACCGCGGTTTATCCTAAGTACTCCCCTGCCTAGGGGTACTATGGGATTTAGTTACTATATGTTACTTCCTACTATATGGTAAATCTGGTGCTAGTTTTGTGATGTGACTGCATTTATCAGATGGAGCATGTTATTTACTCAGACAGGTGTCTATTTGTGTATTTTGGCATAGATGTTGGTGTTATAGATATGTCATTGGTTTTATGTCAGGTCTATGTGTTCTGGGCATACCTAGAGTGGTTTAATGAGCAGGTTGTGATGGTTTTTAATGCATATAGAGTTTGGTTATCATATGGGGTAGTAGAATGATCTTGTAATCATTTAATGGAAGATATACAATTAGTTTACATCCTATGTATTAAATCTGATTTTTAGGCTTAATATGTATAGTATACCACTAGAATCATTATTATAAAGGGGTAGTTCGGGTGTAAGTCCTACTGGGTCTGTTGTGACTCACCCCTTCCGTTGTTAATATTTTCAGGGGTGCAGGTTTAGCGCAGCAGAAGCGTAGTGGTGTTGTGAAATTCGAGGAGCTAGTGGATTTCTCATTCAATGTCGGTATTTAGAATTGTTAGATAGATGTTTGATTCTATGTTATTATGTTGTAAAGTTTGGAATTGATTAATCGGATTGTGATTTTAGTCTTATTTGGCTCCAGATCGATATCCTTTCCCGTTACGTCACCAGATTATCTTCCGCTGTGCATATTAAAAATCCGGGTCGTGACAGGCTCAGTGATTGCCAAGTAGTAGGCAATCCTCTCCCAAAACCTCTTGTCAGTGATCTGCTTCTCAGACCTGACAAGAATCTTCAACTGATCTTTCTTGTCATGCAGGTTGTCCACCATATAGTTATAATACTCCTCGGACTGTGTGAACCTAACCAATGCATGCCTGTGCCGGTGTAGACTCTCCAACGCAATGAAATTCGTAGCAAATCGAGTCAGACCGGGCCTAACAAGATCGTGCCCTCCTGTGTGTGATCTCATAATATGTAGCAGGCGGGGATGCGAATAAATAAAAGATGTGATCGTCTGCGCCTGCCTGACAAGTGTGGATACACCCTCCTCCTTGCCTATATCCTCTACTATGAGATCAATGGAATGTGTTGCACAGGGCACCCAGAAGATGTGCTTCCTCTTCTCCATCAACTTCCTCCCAGCCGCCTTATATGATGGTTCGTTGTCAGTGACAACCTGAACCACATTGTCCTCCACGATCTCCTCCACCACCCCATCCATCAGAGAAAAAATGAAGTCGGCATTTTTTATCTTCTCAGAAGCATCTACCGACTTCAAGAATGTTGTCCCCTCAGAATAGTACACCAAGAAGTTTATCATACTCCTCTTGGTGATACCTGTCCACCCATCGCACATAATTGTGCAACCCCTCTCCTTCCACACCAACTTAAATCCATCCATCCACTCTTTCAACTCCTGGACCTCCTCATCCAGGCCAGCGTCAAATATATGTCTGCTGCCCGGGGCTTGCAAACCCGGTCCAGCCTCACCCACGGCATCCACCATCGTCTGAAAGTAGGGGCTGGTGGCTGCATGTGCTGGGATGCCTACATCAAGTTAAAAAAAATTGGGATCAGACTAAAATTAAGTTTAAGTAAATAAAACACACATAATATCAATTTTAATTTAAAAAGTGATACCTGCATGTAAAAACCATTTCACAATGTGGCGAACGGCTCTCTTTGCAGCCGTTCCTGTTGCTTCACCCCTTTCATTGCCTGTTTAATCCCCATCTGCCCAGCACTCTGTTTCCTAAATAAATACTCGTCACTCGGTGTAAATCGAGTGTTGGTAGAAGTAGAATGGCGGTGTGGCTCCTGTCTCCTGGGGTCAGTCTCTCGGTCCCAGCCCGAGGTAGGGCGTGTCGATGTTGATCGGCCCAAAGCTGGGTCAACTCTGGACCCAGACCCTCCTGCTCCCCTCCTCCTGTCCTCCTCCTCAGCAAATGCACGCTTGCTAGCGTGCCTAGCACGTCTAAGTTCGTAGTCTGTGGACTCATCCTCGCTCTCTGGCTCCGGCTCAGCTGGTGCCTTCCCCTTGCCTTTCCCTTTCGAGATAGGCAAATCGCGGTCCCTCCTCCTCTGGAGTAGCTCGTCGTGCAACTCCTCCCTCTGCTCGATCCTAACAGCCCGTTGAGAGGTTCTACCTGTCATGTAGCCTCTCATCTCCTCACTCTTCTCCCTGGGCACCTTGTCACATTTCTTGACATTCCCACCTGTTCCGGCAATATGTTGTTTCAGTCGGAACACCTCCCCATTCATCTCCTTCCCACACCATTTGCACTGTACCCTCTTCCTGACTGGTTCTACCATGTGCCCGTGTTCCCAACCCACGTCGGAAGCACGTGCTGGTGCCGCATCACCTTGATCGGCCATTGCTTATATCTGCAAAAATTGTAAACAATATACTAAAAATGATTAGATAACATAAAAATTGATTTAGACGCTGTTCGGGAAGCAGACAACCCAAGTAACACACCATTCGGTATGTTTAAAGGGTTACGTATTTGCCGAAAATGGTCGTAAATTAACGTACGGGATATCCGGAATTTTTCCCGTGCAAAATGGACTTAAACGGATAGTTCAAAACTTGGACGGACTTGTTCGGTCGGAAATCACAACGTTTAACGACGTTCGGACTCGTCGAAAACGCGTAAGAATGGACGTACGAAGTTTTCGGCGAAGAAATCTTACCAAAAACCTTAGAAAGATCGAAGAAGAGGTTGATTCGAGGCCGGTCCGAGCTTGGATCGGCGGAATCTCTTCAAGACGTTGCTTGGAATCGCCGGAATCGCCGCCGGAATCGCCGGAATCGGTGGAATCCTTGCTGGAATCGACGGAATCGGCCCGGAATCGATGCTGGCAGCTGGGATCGAGGCCGGAATCGCCGGAATCGCGCCGGAATCGCCGGATCGAGCTTCTGCCGCCGCGGGATCGACAGAATCGACCCCCGCGGGTCGATTCCGGCCCTAAAAGGGCCGGAATCGGTTCGATTCCCGGTCCAGAATCGAACCGGGAATCGAACCGGGCCGGTTGACCCGGTCTTCCGACGGAATCCGATTCCGACCGATTCCAGGCGATTCATACCGATTCCCTCCGATTCCGGAATCGGTCGGAATCGGATCAATTCCGCCGATTCTGCAATCTATGTCTGAAACCGAACATGTGAAATTGAAATAAAAAATCTCTGAACTTAAAACATACAAGATCTGCAATAAAAATCTCTGAAACGTATGTAAATCTGAAATTTGAATCTGCAAATGTGTACAAAATCCAGAAAACTATAAAATCTGAAAAGTCCATAAACTGTCTGGAAATCTCTGATATGAAGTTGGAATGCGCGGGATTTGAAAATCTGAAATCTGGAGCAAAATATGGAAATCAGAGGTCAGAGACCAAAAATGTGTAAATCAAAAGATCCGAAGTTGTAAAAATTCTGCGAGAGGGCCGATTCTGGAAATTCCAAATTTTAAAATTTTTGGAATGTACAGAATTTGAAGGAGAGCTGAACTAAAAAAAATCTGTAACCTGAAATCTGAATCTACAATATGCAGAACCGCCTTTTTTTTAAAATCTGGAAACTGAAAATCAAGACCTGCAACTGAGGTCCGAAATCTGAAAAAATCTGAAACCCCAAATCTGAAATTTGAAACAAATCTGAAAATCAGAAGTCAGAACATAAAATCCAGAATCTGAAATTGAAACCTTCCAACAAAATCTGTGGATCAAAATTGTGAATGTACAGAATTTGAAGGAGAGCTGAACTAAAAAAAATCTGTAACCTGAAATCTGAATCTACAATATGCAGAACCGCCTTTTTTTTTAAATCTGGAAACTGAAAATCAAGACCTGCAAATGAGGTCGGAAATCTGAAAAAATCTGAAACCCCAAATCTGAAATTTGAAACAAACCTGAAAATCAGAAGTCAGAACATAAAATCCAGAATCTGAAATTGAAACCTTCCAACAAAATCTGTGGATCAAAATTGTGAAGTTCATAAACCTGCAATCAAAACTTAAAAAAAAGGCCGAAGTGTGTGAATCTGAAAACTCTAAAAAATTTGGATCTGCAGAATCTGCAAATCTGGAACCTGGAGATTCAAAATCTGAATTTCAAGAGATTCAAAACAAAAAAATCTGAACTTCATATTTAAAACAAGGAACCTGAGAACGTAGAGAAATCTGGAGCAAGGGTTGATAAAAAAAATCTGAGAATTGAGGGTTTAAGATCTGAGCATTCCAAATTCGAATAAAACTGCAATTAACTCACTATAATCTGTCAAAGTCAAATCAATTCCAACCAAACAAACTTAAATCAAACCAACAAACCGATTCATTTTTGTCAAGACAAACTTAAACCATATTTCCTGGACCGAAATCAAGTGAACAACCAATTGAAAATCCGAAACATAACTTGAAATTAAATCTGCAGTTTCTAATTCAAAAATCTGAACTCTAAGGATTTAAAAATCTGAATGTCATATCCAAAGATAAAAATCTGAAATCCAAGCAAACTCGTAAATCTGAGAAACCGTAAAGCCCAAAATATGATGCCCAAATCAAAATCTGATTCCAAGCAAATCACAAATTAAGAGATGGATCAATCTTAACCCATTCAAACATGGCCATGAACCTGCAACAAAGAGGAAGAGAGCCCCACAACCTGGATAGGATTAAATCATGGCGTAAATCAGATTTATTTCATGTCAAGGGAAAATGGAGTCTAAAACGCACCCCACAGATCATCAAGCTTAAATAACAAGTGTTAATAAGAGGTTGAAATGTTTCAAATCTGCAATCTGAATACAAAGAAATTAAGACACTCTTAAATAAATTTCAAGTTCAATCAAACCAGTGAACAAAGCTTAAGTCGAGTGAAATGAAACCAAATTAAGCTAAACAACATGCAACCATAACTTAAATAATCCAATCTCGTGAATCAAATCCAAGATCAACTTTAACCAAATAATTCAAATACAAAATAAACTTAAACTAATAAGAAACTCATGATTCAAACAATCTGGAAGACATATCCAAACAAGCCATATTCCATAAGCTAAGCCCAAATCCCATTCAAGATCAAACAATAAACAAACTGTCTCAAACTCAAACCAAGTTTAAATCAACAAATAAATTCAAATTGAATCGAACTTAAATCAATAAGCAACTCAAACAAATTGATTCAATTAATATGAACAAATCTAACTTCAACCCAAACCAAAAGCAATTAACAAATCAAATTCAACCAATTAAATTCAACTCAAACTAAATTCAAACCAATTAAACTTAAAATTCAAACTAAATTCAAAACGAATTAAGTGCTTGCATTTCATCAAGTTCATGAGGCTGTTTTCTCCTATATGTGAATGTTTATTTCTGTGGATACATTGTCTTCTATTTCAATGGATTGCTATGATGATAATCAAAGGTTTTCGAGTAATCTCGATGCAATTAACGTTGGATCTTCGCACTATCCGACGGGGAGAGGTCAAAATCAACTTTCAAAGAACCTAATAACCTCAATGTATAATTTTATACATATCATGGACCCTAGTTAGTACTTTTATGGAATATCACCTATTTTCCTAAGAAGTCAATACTAAGGTCAAATCAAATCCAATTCAAATTCAAACAGAAAAATGAATTTCCAAAAAAAAAATTCTTTAAAGAGAGATTTTGAGGTTTGTGAAAACATATCTTAATATCAAAATATGTAGTATTGGAGATATGGTTTGAAAATTCATTTAACTTCCATTTATTCGGAAAAATGAACTCTCGGTATCTTATCTTTGGCTACTATGAAAATATATGACATTTCATAGAAAATATTAGCCAAAATATGTGATATGTATATAAAATATATATGTCGAGGTTAGGGTTCATAAAATTTGTCTTTGGACCTCTCTCCATCGGAAGTTGCGAATTTCCAATGTTAATTATATTAAGATTCTCGAACACCCTTGATTAACTGTCGTAGCAACTCGTATACGAAAGAAGACATCCATCCACAAAATATTAGCATATGGGAATTATGGCCCATGCGAATTTTATATTTAAGTCTAACACATAATGACCATATAAAGTCAAATGATAATGCAAAACTTAGTATCTAAGTTTAAGAGTATGGGCAAGGATTTCAACAATACCTTGCAAGATTAGTCTCTCCATCTAATGTCTTATATTAAGACATAGGTTGAATTATTAAGGCTAATCAAAATCTGAGCATATTCAGATCGAAATTTATATATGAAATCTAGTCCCACATATGGACTCATCAAAGTCTATCACCCTATATTTAAGGATGAAGACAAACATTACGTAAGTCTTTTATGCCTTGACTTCATTATAATGCATGTGCTTGGATTTAGGAAAGGGCCATGATTTTATGTTTTACCTACCCATGAGGCTCATGAGGATATCTTAGACTTGGGCAATTGGCCATTTCCTAATGTTCAGTCTTAATGGCATATGTGCCTAGTTCAAATGTTTCTTAGTTGCGATGACAAAAATCTAGGATTTAAAAGTCCTTAAATCAAACACCTTATGCTTATTGGGATGTCCGGGTTTAAAATCTGGCCTATGATCCAGATTCTCATATAAAGCTCTGCCCCGATAATTCATGCTCCCCTTAGACTCAACACCCGGCCTGCTTATCCATGGGCTCTAGGCCTTGACTATTATTAACCATACTCCCGAGCAATTAACTTCTAAATACTTCATGGATTTGGACCTGCATCTGTCCTGGAAGGTAGATGTAAGATGGTCATGATTCTGACTTCAAAATTCAGAATTCAATGGCCTAGACCTAAACATTGGAACTTAGGCTCAGAGTCGATCCCGACTTTGATCTTAGATTGGTTAATATTACCAAACATTAAGATCTATAGAAATATCATGCAAAATAAGGCTTTTATAAGCCTGAAATAAATAATAACCGAACCTCCCAAGTCTGGAGATCAGGTTTGAGCTTTATGGACATCATTCAGTCTCTAAGTTAAACCCAGAAATTATTCCAGTCTTAACCATATTCCCTAATCTCTCCAATGACTCATCAAAGTCCTGTTCGAGCTGGGCTAGAACTCACATATGGGTTATGGACCTTAGCTATTATCTTAGATGTTCATGGATGAAAGGCTCCGGTTGTCTTTCGGATTCACATAACCATTTGTTTGACATGAATGCCAACTGGTCATGATTCTGCACTAAATCATGCCTTAAGGCCTATCCTATAATAGGTGCTACATCTGCCCTACGCAGAACCTGAAATATGCCTATACCCTTAGCTACCCAGTTCCGGCCCCAGATCAACCATATCAGACCTTTATATGGGCCATGGAGCATTTATCTTAGCCTCTATCACCAGCCTTCAGTAATTTGAATATATATACTCAGAACCAAGGCCGGAATCCTCTTTATCCTTTCCTCGGATGAAATGAAACAGAAGCTCACTAGTTCATTAATGGCCACAGGTTCGATGGTAGGCTTGAAGTATTTCAAAGCCAAAGGGAATCATGCTAAGTTCCCACACCAGTCCCTATGTGATCCGGTTATGTCCAGATCAAAGGCTTGCTACCTTCTCCCTATCTGCTTCTCGGATTAGCTGAATTTAGGGTTCAGACCTCTGGGGTGGGGGATCTTTACTCCCTCTTTATAAAGTTGGAGCTCCAAAGTTTATAATGCCCGGGGTGTCACTATAATTCGGACCCTCAGTCGACCCTAAACTTGATCCTAGATTGGTCAATATCCGGGACTGGACCATGTATTAGGATTTGCCTAGGCAATACCTGAAATACTATATAAAATAAGGCTTGTACAAACCTGAAATGCCTATCTCCTGGGCCACCCAAGCTCGGCCCATAATTTTGCTATGTAAGATCTTTATACATACCATGGAATGCTTATCTTGGCCTCTTCAATGATCTGATTATATTCAGATCAAAGGACAGCTAAACACCCTCTTCGATGGACCAGGTGGCCTATGGCCGGGAAGCCCATGCTGTCAAGATCAGGAATCAGATCTTGAATCCCCAAGGTGCAGGTCTCCGGGGTGAAGACCTTCCAAAGTCTATAATGCCCCTAGATGCTACTGGAATTCTGACCCAAAGTTGGTCCTAAAATTGACCTTAGACTGGTCAAGCCATGCAATGGAACCTGCCTTATGATAGATGCTAGATCTACCCTATATGAAGTCTAAAATCTCATACGAAATCAGGCTTATATGAGTCTGAAATGTATGTCATTGTGACAGCCAAGTCCGGCTATGGGTCTGCCATACAAGACCTGTACATAGGCCATGGAGTATTTATCCCGACCTCCCGCATAGACCTCCAATGATCTGATTATGTTCAGATCAAAAGCCAGCTAAAAGGACTCTTTATCTATCCCTCGGACCAGCTAATACTAGGGAGCTGAAACAGGTGGCCTATGAGAAGCTAAGGTCATCATATAAGTCAGAATTGAGATCCCCTGACTGAAACCTTGATGTGGGGGTTTCAGACTTGAGAGACTACTTTGAGGGTGAGTCCTATGACTCCCTTCCTTCTTCTTGACCTGCAAATACTCATTTCCATGAAACCTAGATGACAGCCTTGTTGTTTGGGACGGAAACTTGATCATTTTTATCCTTGAGACTCTATGCTTTTGCTTAGGTTAGTAATCATAGTACTGAACCTCCTCTTCATTTATAATCAAATTTACAATGTGCCTAAATGCTCTCTTTATCCTCTTATGTTCGGACTTGATTTTCCAATCAGATTCTGGTAACTTAGATTCTATATTACATAGTATATGCAATGGTCCCTGACCACCATCATATGAGTATCAACATATATGCCTTAATCATGCCATATGGCATATTACATATCCTTATATGGTGAGATGTTCATATATCCATAGCCTCTATATCAAGGCTCCTTCACCCCTCTAGGAAATACATAGAGATGAGTCACTTATGTCATGGAGTCTACCTCGCACTAGCTTTTCTCCACTATAAGATAGACCAAAAGGACTATAGATATGCTTACAGTCCTGTCCGGGACATGCCCATGGAACTAGGCCCAATATTGGGCTCTAATCATGTCCTGTATGAACATGAATCAGTCCCTTGGCACCTTCGGCCTCCTGATTTTATAATCGGAGGGTAATTCATTATAATATATTCCTTTCCATGGTCGGATATCATAACCTTTTCAAGGCCCGGTTGGCCATCTTTCTCCCAAGTCCTTGCTTTATCTAAGGCTACCCGGGGGATCTTTGGTCCATCATGTGGGTTCCAAAGAGGCCGGGTATAACCTTCCTCCATCTTGTGGCTCTCAACTCCTCTTCCACTTCTGCAGCACTTATCAGATTATGAAATTCCATCCTCCAGAATTTCAAGGCCGAGGGAAGCTCTAGAGAGGGGGGTCGAGAAGGGAGTTAAATCTGTTCATGTACATAAAGACAGGCTTCATAGGACAGTGGCTATCAATTTGATGCTATCTTAACCAAATGAATCCATCTAAGGCCCCAGTCCTTAGCTGTTCCTTTGATGCCCGGGAAATGAGAATTTCCTAAAGACCTGACCTCTTGGAATATGTAGGAATGTGAGGGTGGATTTCAGGTTAGAAATGACAATCCCATGGGCCCGCGGGACTTTAACATTTGTCTAGGCATTCCCGACCCAACCAAGGTGACATCCTAAACATATTGGGAAAGGATTATAGGCACTGGTTAGGTAACGGATATGGTACTTGAATAAGGACGGATGGGGTGACCAATGTGGAATTGTCAATGGGCATAATATTTAGAGAAGGACGGATGGGGAGATGGCCATGGCATCCTACCTTATCACCTTCGGCCTCTGCACCTGTTTTGCTGTAGAATAGTGACCGCAAGCTCTTTAGTTGCTTCCCCTCCTTGGTATCCCGGAGAGCCCTTGAATTATTTGCTGCAATTGCTCTGACAGAACCTCCCTCTCTTCTCTTCCTGCCCCTCTTCCGACCCCTGAACATGGGCGGAGACTGTCCCTTTTATAGGCTATTGGATGGGTGTTGTTCACCCAAGAGGGAGTGGGCTGCAAGGCAGTGTGCGCATGGAGGAAGTGGGGCCACTCCTCCCTGAACGTGGGGAGAGTGGGGCTTGACCAAGTCAGGGTTGTTTCTGAAGGATCCGGACCCTTGATTGGCTTCAGCTAGGGGCCTCCCAGCCACTGGTCCAATGAGCTCTCTCGATGGGCTCATCGCACATTAAGTATGCATCTTAGCCCTTGATTAGATGTCTTCGAATCCTCATCTGATAGCTCAATCCAAACCCTTCATCGATCAGTCTTATAGATGACAGATTATATGTCATCTAATGCTTAGTTGGAGCTAGGCCTTGTGGCCCACGTGGAGGAATTAATCCATCTTAATCAAATATCCAATTAAGGATGGATCCAGTGGGTATTATCCTACTTAAGGATCCAATTAGGCCATCTTGTTATACCATCCGGGATCCAAGCTCACTAGGAATCCAATTGGCTTTCCCAGCTGACCAATCTTGGCCTTTGAATGTATGTGTTTTCCATCTCAACCCTCCATCATTGCCTTGAGTATATGGTCCACCCGGTTGATGGAGATCCTATTTAATCCAAGCCATCGATCCTCCTATTGGATATTAATCCCATTAAGGATCCGGGAGGATTTATCATCCGGTAATTAACCTTGCTTATGGGCATCTACCGGATATCCCATTATGATGGATCTATTGGATATTATCCCATTAAGGATCCGGTAGACCATCTTAATGAACCGATGAGGATTAAGATCCAATTGACTTATTAATTGGTTAATCTTGGCCATCGGATGATCTCGGCCTGCTAATTATATCTCATTTGAATCCTATGAGCTATTTTCCTCCCGCGGATCCTCCTCTTTGAAAGCTTCTGTTTAGTCTCCTAGCTGGAGACTAACTCTTCCTCCGCGAGCCATCTTATAGCCGACCCTTTCTCCTCATCCTGCCGCATCTTCTCTTCTTGACAGGTACTGCTGCAGCTTGTCCTTGCCAAGGGGGAGCCGTGAGATCTGCTGTTTGAAGGACTTAGGTGATCCCTTCTTCTGCTTGGGGTCAGTCCGAGGAGGTGAACTTCCTTCTAGCTATTCCCGGGTGAGCACATTTAATTAGTTTCCCTTTTCAGCTTTATGCGATGGACATGTATGAAAATTTAATTTCTCTTCTTCAATCTCCTTTCGGCAGCACCTTCATTGTCTCATGCCATGCTTGCATTTTGCATATATATGAGTGGCCGGCTATGTTGGGATGTCCCCATATGTCCATCTCCCTGATTTATAAGTGCAAGGTCCGGCTCTTTCATGCACCATCCTTGGTCGGGGCCTTCATCAATTATTCCTCTTCCCCTTCCTTTTTGGCTAGACAGGACATATGTCCTACAAGTATATGTATGAATGTATTTGAGGACCCGGCTCTTCAATGTGCTGGATTGGGTCTTTTTGAGTGGGGTCTATTGGCCGCCCTCTCTCTTTTTGTATATATCCGGCTGTGAGCATCCTGTTGACAGCATATCACCTAAGTGATCATAACCGGCTCTATTAAACAGGAGCCAATTTGGCTTTCTGTTTGTTATTTCCGGCCCTCCCTTCTTCAGATTTTTGTTGGGAGCATATCTTCCTATCTCTCACAAGTCTATGTCTAGCTGACCATGTCCGAAGCCTTTAAACAGGAGCCAATATGGCTCTTTTTCAGATTATCTCCGGCCCTCCCCCCTTCCAAATGTCCATCGGCAGCATGCCTCCTGCCTTAGGCCATGCATTTTGCATCCATATGCATGGTAGGTTGTATTGGGAGGTCCTGATTTAAGGGGGCATATTCATCATATGCAGGGGGCTCAACTTCTTCATATGCTACCCTTGGCCGGAAAATTTTTTTTTTATCACAATCTCCCCTCTGCTAACCTGAATATATGTGTGAAGATCCGGCTTCTTTATGTGCTGGCTGGGTCTTCATCCAATTCCCTCTCCGCCGGAGGGGACAATTGGAATAAGAACTTTACACCTCCTGTTATATTATTATCGGCCTTGCATTGTGCAGGTCTTTATTGCCCTTAGTGTATCCTCATATATCTGGATGTATATATATTGGGTAGACATGCCTAGTTTTGTTCATACTATCACTGATTGAGGCTTTGATGCTCCGGGGGGCAGCTATTGGTCCCTCTTTAGTTGGCGGGGCAGGAATACACATAAGAGCCTCCTTCTTTTTGTTTCCTTGGTGTATGCCTAATTGGATTGGGCTTTGAGTCCCCCTTGTATATCCATATCCGGTTATGCATACCCGGCCTTAGACGCATGAACTTGACCCCTTCTTTGATTCATATACCGATGGTAGGCCATAGGGAATTAAGTATTTTTATTCCCCATTGTCTCATTTCACTCCCATCCATGCTCTTATATCATGGTGTCCGGGTGCTGTAGAGGGTGTTGATTGTGGGCCTCTTTTGTGCTCACTACCCTCTGTCCTTGCTTGGACAGATATGTGCCAAACCTACCCGGGCCTTCCTTTATATGGCTTTGCTTCTTTCATGATTTTCCAATCCTCTATTTTCTAAGTTCCTTCAAATTCTGCCCGTGTATATGCTGAATTTCATATATTTGCATCCACATTTTATAGGCCTCTTTCACCTAGTTTGCTCCATATAATGGTGTTGGGGTGGAGGGAATTAAGCATTTCTAACTCCCCATTTTTTTTTATATGTCTATGTTTCATATAAAAATTCTGAATGCCAACAAGGTTACATCAATTTACTATCTCCCTTGTTGCTTTTGGACATTTCTTGACATCAGGATAGCCTCCAATCAAATCTTCCTTATATCTTTTAATACCACGGTTTGAAACCAACTCACATAACTCATTTTTATTTTGGTTTTAATGTTCTCATCTTGCCAATTTCAATACTTCCATTCGGGATCTTTAGATTTTTCTTTCTTCTTCCATTTCATTTGATCCGATCTAACTACAGGTATCAGCATACTAACTGAACTTGAGCCTGATGCATCCATTTGCTTTACACAGCTTGCACAACTAAATAGATTTTAGCCATTAGGAAACCACAATAAAACATATTTAAGCCATTAGGAAATCACAATAACCATGCAGAACTAAATAAATTTTAAGAAACCAGAGAAAAACAATAAATTGGGCCTTAATAAACTTTTTAAGATCAGTAAAAACATGGTACCTTCCAGGGGGGTCCTGGTTACCCGCCGCTGCAGCCGGCGATTGGATTCCCCCAGCCAGTTCCGCCGCCGGGGGTTGTTTCCCCCTCCGGGGGAGGTGGGCCTGCCTATTACGCCCATGGTTACCAGGCTGTCCCAGGTATCCGAGATCAGATTTCTCCGTAAAAAAGTCGGTTTCTTTAGCGACAAGTGCCTTTCTTTTTCTTGGTTCCTGAAGGTTAAGTCGTTGGATGCGTATTTTACTTCTTTTAATTGTGCCCTTTCCCCCCTTTACTCACTCACTCTTCCGGTTAGATCGTCCGATTCATGCCACAATCCCCTCCAAATTCTTGTCTTTTGATTGTAATAATCTGGTCAACTCCTCCGTATTCTTCCTTATTGATTGCAATCAACTGGTCAACTTCCTTTAAATTCTTTTCGGTTGATTGTAATCAACCGGTCATGCTTATCTATTTTACATTTTCGTCATTTCTGATGCTGGAAATGTGGAATACCTCTTATTTTTCCATGATGCAATTTTTGCCGAATTGTGAAACGGCGGATCCAAAGGTTTATGTTTTTTTGTCTGGAAATATGATTTTCTGTTGTGCTCATGACTGTGCTCTATTTCTCTTATGATTTGTCTACCATTTGAAATTTATCGCACTCATTATTACCTGTTTCGACTTAATTCATTTTCAATTTGGATGCTTTTGTCATGGTGGAAACTCCCACTTTGTCCTGGATTGTGATGAAAAGACATTTTTATAAAGAGAATCCTGCCAATCTCGTAACTGTCTTTGATGACAGTATCGGTTGATGATTTCTGAATGGAAACTAAATGGTAACATTCCTGGTTTTCTGTTTTCATACCTGCTTTTAGCAGAGAATGTTGCAGGAGCCGAACGATGCATATCACTTGTCCATGGATGGCACCATATTCTGGGCACTATCTGCATCTTTCATATGTGCACAATATGAAAACTGAGCTTCATGTTTGCTTAAACAGTAAATACTGTGGTTTAGTTCCTTGTCTTGAGTCCTAGTCTTACAGAACTTTTGTCAAATTCTAATAATTTGATCTTAAATCATATAATTTATATTCAATTGTGGTATGGATAAAATGACCTGACTTAACTAGTAACTATTCAAATTTCGTTGTGACAATGATGGCTTTTTCACATCAAAAACAAGTTGGAAACACATTGTTATGAACTTCTTTGCTATGCCATTGAATGTAGTTCAAGGTTATGCTACAGTTGCTGAAGGGCGACCAGTGAGAGAACAACGGCTTCCTTGCTGCGGCTGTGGGGTAGGCTGGTTCCTGTAAGTATCTGAAAAAAGTAAACAAATTGATTAATTATTGCTTTATAGATATCTAATGATAGTTTTTGACATAAGGAAGATTACTACTTGTTGGCACCTAAAATTTTCATATGGAATCGGACAAGAAAAAAAGGGGGAGTTTTATAACTCGAAGTGATATGCTTGCTTGACATACAAAGGTCGTTCAACATAAATATGAATCAAAGTCCCTTCCTAAATCTACAAGGATTGAGATTGATGTTATTTAAGTGAGATAAGGGCATGGTGGTCAACTGCTAAATTAGGCATTGGCTCATTTATATTCACCTTAAGTCCAATCTAAAGTCCAGTTGTGGCTCGTATGTGTTGTAAAAAAAAAGGGGGCCAAGTATGCATCATCATGGGAAGCCCATTAAGAGGTCCAATCGGTGCTAACAAGCCCTCATTATGCACATGCCCAAAGCCAAGCCGGTTGGAGTATATTTTGGAGATCCTTCACACGTCTGTAAGATGGGCAAGGTCTCGTTTGATCTCAAAAGAGTGTGAGAATCCCTATCGGAACCAATACAGTCCGTTGAAAAGAGTTAAGGAGACCCACGACACTGCCTCGACTTGCCATGTCTAGCTGCCGGATAAGGGAAGGAGGCCAGCGGTGCCATAACAGGCAACCGAGAATTGCGCTATGGAGTCGTAGCGCGTTTTCCGTGATTGATATCCCAAGGATCTCGGTAGTCCCTCCGAGCTCGTCTCGACGTAGGATTTCCTCTTTCGGAAGGACTCCCGACGTCATAAGGGAAGTCGGGAGCCTATATAGGGGTGGCTCGAGCCATCGGCAGAAGAGGGAGGCCGAAGACCAAGAAAGAGAAGGCCCGAGGGAGGAAACAGAAGGCAAAAAAAAGGAGGAGGGAACAAGAGAGGCCGCACCTATCCGAGCTCCCCGTTGGAACTGCCGGAGCCGTCGCCTCTGCTTATCGAAGCCGAAGAGCTGCTGGAGCAGCTGGCTCGTTCCGTCAGGACTACCACAGGCGCCTTTCCTCTTCATTGGAGCCGTCGGGATCACCGGAGGCACCTGTCCTTCGCCGGAGCCATCAAGCTCGCCGCCGCTTCCGCAGGCCGCCGCGGACGCCGTCAGAGCGCTCAGCCCCTCCGCCGCCGTCGTCAAGCGCCTCTGCCTCTTTTAGGCGAGCCGGCAGAAGGCTATCCAAGACCCCCGTCGCCGGACTTGCGCTGCGGGTGGGAAAACCCTCGATCGGGTTCCGCCGTCGTCGGATTTCCGTCTCCACTACGTCTGAGTGCCGGCCGAAGGAAGAAGCCGTCGGGAAGACACTGTGGCAGGGGAGAAATCATACCCCCCGGACTTTGGTCCAGCGTGGAAAAGAGGCGGGGCCCACGCGGGAAGAAAACGTGAAAAAAAAGAAGAAGAGGACCGGACGAAGTCGGCCGGCCCCCGAGCATCCGCCGGCCCCCGCAGAAGCATCCGCCGGTCCAGAACAGTGCGGCCCGTTCCAAACAGTGTACTGGGTCTCCTCTCGGCCAGAACAGCACCCTGCGCACACAGGGCTCTTCAACAAAAATAAATAAAAATTCAAATTAAAAGGATCTTCACCCTGGGACCGTGGGATGGTCATGTGCTAAATCATAGGTCAATGAGGTGACGTCCTTGGGAGGTCCTCCACAAGTCCTTACGGACCGGAGCTACTTTTCCTTAAAATTTTAATAATTGTGGGGTTAACTTCTGATTCCCCAAAGTTCATTCAAATTTAAATCTCTTAACGCCTACAAGAGGCCGTGTGAGGTTTAATTTCCTTTGTGGGGTCGATTTTCGATGCCCAAAATTCATTTGAGATAAATTTCTTAATGCTCACCAAGGGCTACAAGAAATTTAATCTTAAAAAATTGTTATGCGAGTTAATACCTGAATTCCAAAGTTTTTATGCCCATGTAAAGCCATGAAGAAAATAAACTCGGAGTTAAGTTTTGTGGAATATCTCCGTACAGGCAGGGTATTCATGTGCTCCTGTTATTTTTTTTACATCCCAAAATCCAATTTAATTTCAACTAAATAAATTCAAAGGGATTCCAAATTAAATAAATTTGATTTAAACCAAATCACGTTAAATCACAACACATGTAAATCAATTTTAACCAAATGATTAAAATAACAACCCATAAATAAAACTCAACTTCTCAAAAATAAACCAAATCAAATTTCCAAACAAATTTTAATAAACAAACCAAATCCAAAGACAAGTCAAGCAAGTCTAAAATCAAACTTCTTAAATTAAATTCAAACACCAATCAAATTCAATTCAAATCCAACTCTTAAATTAAACTCAAGATAATCAAACAAAATTAAACCAAACAAACTTCAAGCCAAATCTGACTTGAACAAATTTAAATCAATCTAAATCAATTTTTTTTAAATCAAACCTTAAAACAAATTAACTTTAACCAAACAAATTTAAAACAAGCTGAAATTAAATCAATCCATAAACAACTTTTAACTCAAATCAATTCTAACCAAACAAACCCAAATTCAAACCAGTTTCAATCAAATAAACTAAATTGAATAAACTCAATTTCAAACCAAACTTCTCAGGCAGAACTCAAAACCTGCAAATTCAAAAATCAACTCAAATCATTTCACACAAATCCAGGAACTGTCAAATTTAAAATTCCCAAAAGTCTAATTAAAATTCATAAAAAAATGGATTAAATAAGATAAACTCATGCCAAACAAACCATTCGAAAATCAAACAATAAATAAACTATTTCAAACTCAAAACAAGTTGAAATCAACAAACAAATCCAAATTGAATCAAACTTAAATCAATAAGCAACTCAAATAAATTAATTCAATTAAAATGAACGGATCAAATTTCAACCCTAACAAATTCAATTTAATCAAATCAAAATTCAAATCAATTCAATTCAACTCAAGTCAAATTAATCAAACTGAAACTCAAAACAAATCAAAGTGCTTGCATTCCATTAAGTTTATGGGATTATTTTCTCCTTTGTCCATATGTGTGAATGTTTATTATTGTGGATGTATATTTTCTATTTCAATGGATTGCTATGACGCTTAATCAAGGGTATTCGAGTAATCTCGATATAATTAACGTCGGATCTTCGCACCATCCGACGGAGAGAGGTCAAAATTAATTTTCAAAGAACCTAACAACCTCAACATATAATTTTACACATATCATTGACCCTAGTTAGTACTTTTATAGAATATCATCTATTTTCTTACAAAGTCAATACTAAGGTCAAACCAAATCTAATTCAAATTCAAAAGTAAAATGAATTTCCAAAACAAGAATCTTTTAGATTTTTGAGGTTACATCACTACTGTGACTTATCCATTGTTGTGATAAGTTCAGGTGATATATCTACATTCAAGTCTGACGTTGAACAGTAGTTTCAATCTGTTAAGTCCTTGATAAAATGATGAAATGATTTGGATGTTCCTCTGTTGGGACTTGGTTGATGATAATGAAAGGTCTACACGCATTTTGCTACTGCTTCTTGTTGATGGCTTATTTACGCCATATGTTTTCTAGGTTCATTATTGGGTTCTTATGTAATAACTGGTGTTTAAAAAAAAAATCACCCACCCCGCCCCTGCCCTGCCCTCTCTCTCTCCCTCTCGCCGGTCGCCCACCCTGCCCCGCCCGCTCTCTCTCTCTCTCGTCGGTTACACCCGCCCGCCCCGCCCTCTCTCTCTCTCATCAGTTACGCCGTCCCCGCCGTACCGCCGCCCGCCCCCCCATGGATCGTCGCGATGCTTCCCCCCCTACTGGAGCTCTCCCTCCCTCTCTTCCTATCGGCGACGCCGCCGCGCACCCAGCGCCTGGGCTGCCTCCGCCGTGCGCACCCAGCGTCCCCTCCGTCGCCCACCGCCTGCACATCACCGGCTGCCGCCTTGCACAGCGCAGCAACCATCGTCCGCCGGCCAGCCACACCCCCCCCCCGTCGTCCACCGCCCGTTCCCCCCCGGGCCGCGCGAACCACGGCTGCTGCCGCCGTTCATGCGAGCGCATGGTTGCCGGCGCCGATCACCTGCACCTCCTCCGTCCACCCCTGCACAGCGCCGTCCGTCGCCAGTCCCGCAGCACCGGCTCGCGCCTTCCGCCGTCTCGGCCACCCCGTTGCCTCGCCGCCGTCGGCCTCCCGCGTGCTGCTGCTGCCATGTCCCCCCCCCTGCCGCGCTCACCCCCGCGCATGCCGCGACCACCGTCGCCGACCGCCGCCTCCCTCTCCATCGCCATCCGCCACCCAGCCGCCTGCATGAGCGGTCGCCGCGCCATTGCCGTCGAGCGCCGCCGGCAGCCTCCTCTGCCGCGAGCACCGCCGTGCCGCCGTCGCGAGCCGCCAAGGCAAACCGGCCAGCAGCCGCCCGGTCCAGCTCCACCCGGCCCAGCTCCGCCCGGTCCAGCCGCCCGGTTCAGCCGGTCGAACCGCCCGGTTCGACGCCGGTTCGGGATTTTTCTGATTTTCGGATTTATTAAATCCGGAAATTAGATTTGAGGCCAGAAAAATAGCAGGAAAATCCAGAAAAATCAGGAAAATTCACAGAATATTACAGGTAGGTTTCTCAAGCTTGTCTATGTATTTGATCTCATTTTGATTAGAAAATATGCATGATTTAACTTATGGACCTTGAATTGACTAGTTTAGACTTTTGACTCATGATTAGTGAATTTCTCAAAAATTCTTGAATCCAGAACTTTGAAAATGATATTTTGAATATTATGGGACATGTTTGGCATGATTCTGGACGGGTAGAACTATTTTTCATGAGACTTGACCATATGTTATTTATGTATATGTTTATGTGCTAGAATGGGCCTAGAATTGAAATATAATTATGTGGAGTTTTGGAAAAATCAAAAGTCATCAAATTTAACTTTTTGGAACCTGTTTAGATCAGATTATGGGTGTTGACATCAGAAGTCAGCTTGTTTTGATTATGCCAAGCTTGATTTAAGTTAATTGTCTTGTATATGTGATTAAGTATGTCTAGTTCGGTTTGTCATTTCATGTATGTAAATCAAGTAAATTTTGGTTAGTTTAGTTTCAGATTATGTAATATGTCGTGCATGATATGATTATGTTCATATGGTTAGGTATGGTATATGTTTGATTCAGAATATGTCAATCAAGTCGATTAGTACAAGTCTTGTCTAGTTATGGCAAAATATGTTTAATTTGGTTTCTGGTCAGGGGCTATGCTATGCATAGTTAGTCATGTCAATTTGGTCATGATTAGTACGAGTTGTCATTCGAACAAGTTCAATTATGTCGGGTTATCATATGTCTTGTCAAGTTCGTGGTGGATGTTATGTCTTGCATGAAGGGCTATGAAATTGATGGTTATGTCATGTATGCATGGTATGATCAAGTATGTCATGATTTGAAATTGTGTTATGAACTCTTGATATGACGTGCTATGAAGGCTTCACCAGCCTATGTTAGTAAATTGCCCCGTGGGCAGCGGGTAACTTAGATGAATCCGGCCCTCCCACAGATCCCGGATTACCGCGGTTTTCCCTTAGTGTCACCACTGCCTAGGTGCACTTTGGGCTAGCTTATTATATGTTACTGTTATATATATATTAGAGCTGGTGAATGCATTTTTGTACATGTGAAGCAAGACGACCAATTCCTTGCTCTTTGGCTATGTGTTCTGGAAAGGATATGAAATATGTCGCTTGTGTGTCATGTATGGATGTTAAACCATGTCATGTTAGAAAAATCAGATTTGTCTGTTTTAGCTTGGTCATGTTAAGTTAAGTCTTGAGGTCATTTAGATGATATTTGTCTAGCTTGTATGGTCTTGTGTGCATTGGTCTAGAATTAATTGGCTTTGGCATAATCTTTTCTTTGAAGATAATCATGTTCAGATATGGGTTGTGAGATTAATATAGAAGACATTCTATACTTTTGTATTACATCTCAATTTAGATATGTTACATACCATTGCTTGATTATATGTTATTTACCCGATTGATGGGTGAAGGGTGTAAATCCTACGGAGTCCCCGGACTCACCCCGTTGTGGGTTAAATTTTTCAGCAGGTTTTGAAGATTTAAGAGCTTGAAGATGAGGATCAGGTGGAACCAAAGGAATCAGAGTCATTTGCACATGGAGATTCTTGGTATTCTCTACTTAGGTAGATGATCTTGGTTGTTTTTGAACAAGAGTGTGGATAGACTTAGAAGTATGATTCTATTCTATTGTTTTGATGGATATTAGGAAATTAATTGTTTAAGTTTGGGTTGTGGAATCCAAGTGTTGGGTTTCATCCCACTGTCACGACATTGTGTATTTCCGCTGCATATTTGTGGTTATGTTATTTAAATTCCGGGTCGTGACATCTTCCTTGCCACTATTCCTTGGTATGTTGGGGCATTTGTTCTTCTATGCACTGTAGTTGACCACAGAGAGAAGCCTGGATATGTTGCTTGCACCATTGCTGTAAGTAACTATGCCACAGTATTCTCAATTCCATTTTTAGTTTCTCTTCAAATTCAATTATAGTGTACTAGTTTTTGTTATTGTATATATAGCAAGTCATCCTGATATATTGGACGAGGTGTTAAATAAATTTAGGTCTTTCTTCAGAATGGTAAGAAGTTGAATCACGATAGCCAAGTATTTGAAGCCACTATTTTATGTTATTAAAATATGAAAAGTGGCAGGTCTGTGTTTGTTTGTTTTTATGTTGCCATTACTCCCCATCACGTGTCCACTCTGGCCAACCGAAGATATCGGTCACCACATGAAAGTAAATAAATTTGACAGATATCATTTCATAGCATAGGCTTTTCTAGATTAACTGTATGCAGTTTTCCATCTTTCTGTTTATTTATATATATATATATATATAACAAATAGGAAGTATAAGAGATACTGTTGCTGCTTAATTCCAGGATAGACATGTAAGTACCTGTAGATGCCTTCAAGTTTGTGTGCATGCTTCTTAAATTATTGGACTAATATATATTTAATTTTTATGATTATATATGATAATAACTTGCTTTTAATCTCTATATCATTGTTATATTTTTTCACATTTGTTTTTACAAATTCAAGGAAGGCAGGATCAGGTTCAGACCCTGAATTGGCTCTTTTTTGGATTAGGTCGGATCATCCAGATTGGCTGATCCAGTGGAAGGCAATAATTAATCTGAAGTTGGCCAATTCATCCCTGTTTTAGTCTGATTTGGTTCTAATTTGGACCAGCTGGAATTGGCCATCTGGGCTAAGGATTGGCCAATCCTGCCTGATCTCAACCTGCAGAATTGGTTTAACTGGATTGGCCAATTCTGGCACTGAATTGGTCAATAGACAATCCTGGCTGATTACCTATCCAGGTTGATCTTGGCTGATATTAACAAAGGATGAGCCTATCAAGGTCGTGATCTGGCAAGCCATGTAGAGATTGGCTCAAGGTATCCTAATCAAATTGCAAGTTCATAGGAAGCCACAATTAACACACCTATCCAGCTTAGCTTGTTATTCACTGAATTCATATCTTCTGGTTCTGTGGCAAATTGAGCTGCATGTTTAACAAATTTCAAGTATCCATCATGTATCCATTTGAGTACATTGATCTAATTACACTTAATCTGTTTGACGTTTACAAATTATGTAGATCTTTCTTCAGTTTGTTGAAATACATTAGTTTTAGGTAGTGGTTCAGTGCCTCAGTGAATCAAGGATGATCTAAACCTAATATGCCAGTCCACAAATACGACTAATATATGAAACACGTGGACTAATAATCAAAAGGACCAGAACAGATTACTCAGCATCTGGGGACTAATATTTATAAAGACCAAACTACTCCTCTTTTTCCAACTTTTCACTCAAAGTTAAGAGCTGCACTTTTTTGTATTTAGTTACTATCAGAGAACTTCGTAGAAAGGAGAATCCAACCTACCTGCTGTTTTGGTGCGGCTGTCTGGTATGCCCTTTGATGATATAGGATGCCGTAAACTGAAGTTCAGTGGCCCCCAGCGGACACTTGAGTTTGGACAAGTCAAATTGATACTGGTCATTTCTCTTTAGTTTCAGATTTCACTCAACAGCCAACAATTTGAAACTTGGAGGCTTTTGGTGAATTGGACAATGTTCTTTTTATCATTCATCTTACATACAGTGCCCTCAGATAAAATTTAGGTCTCTGCATCATCTTTTTCCGTTATGCTCTCAGAGAATTTTATCCTCTTGAGCAGGCTGTACTTGCTGCAGTAGCCGCCATAATCGGAGCCACAAAGGGTGCCGATGTGTGGTGATCTTCGTGCCCCTTGCAGTCAAAAGAACTCATCATGCATACGTTGTTTGCTATCGCTTCGTTCATGGGTACCTTGATGATATGCTACTTCTTGGACATTTGTTTCGTAGGACACTGTTATTCTATCGTGGGGTCCAGTGATGTATAAAACGATTGATACATGATATTCGTGCTGTATATGCTTCTCATGACATAACCTTGTGTTCGACAGGATCACAATATCTTGAAGTCTCGAGGGGCTGTTTGTTAGGGGATTAAGGGGATAAACTAGGTTTATCTCCTAAATAATCTTGTACCAAACAGTCCCTAAGATATAAAATTAATCCCGGCTATTTTGTTGTGAACAGGATCTCGATGATAAGTTTGTCTACCATTCGTAATGACCGATTGGCCAATCTCGTGTTTTGCCATTCTCGCCTTTCTCCGTAAGTTCAATTCTGTTTTAGTCTCGGTGGCTGTTGTTGATACTGGGATGTAAAAGGCTCAGCATCAACCCTCAACAAATAAAAGTACCTTGATTCTTTTTCTTTTCTTTGCTTTCTTTCGTATTAACGTGTGATGTCGATGTCAAAAATGACTCTACTGAAGTTTTTTTTTTGCTTAGGTAATTAGTTGTAATGATTTTCATATAGTTTATAACAAATATTGCATAAACAAACTCGGGGCACCTGCTTTATGATCCTCAAGCACATAAAACTTTATAACTTTTTATGCAAATATATATATCACATCGAGCCTCTCTTTCTTATAGCTTTCGGACAATCCGGTCATTCGTTAATCAGTACTCTTAGATGAAATAAGGTGTCATGACATATGGTGTAATGTCATGTTTGATTAAAGTATTAAAAATGATGTGATATATATATATCAATTTGGATGTTTTATATTTATAAAGGATAATGCCCCGTTCGATTAGAGTTTTTTTTGATACTATATCAATATTGATATTAATATTTTCAAATGTTAGAGTATCAATGTCAAAAGTAATACAAGTTGACACTTGTATTACATAATATGTTTTATTTGTCTTACAAATTTTAAAATTGATATAATTAATCAAACATCTCTTAATAGTCTTTATCAATATTAATTTTAAAATTGATATTGATAAAGGTACCTAATAGTATTATCAAACCGGGCATAACAGCCTGTTTGTTTACAGTATCATGCACTTGTATTGATATCAGTTTCAAAACTGATATTAATACTTTGAATCAGTAGATATTTGGATGTCAATATTAATTTTAAGATTAATAGTTAAAAAAACTATCATAAACAATACATGTGAAGACCTGTATTAAAATCATCCCGCGGCAGACGCCTCCGCGCAGCGCCCCCCCTCCCCCGCGCGGTGTTCTGCAGCGGGAGCAACCCCCCCGCCCCTCCCCCCAGCGGTGCACCCTCCGCCGTCCCCCCGTGCGCACCGGGCCCCCTCGCGAGACGCCTCCACCGGCATCCCCCCGTCGCCCCCTTCCCCACACGGGCGGAGTCCCGCCCGTAGACGCCTCCTCGCGGCGTCCCCCCCCCCCCCCCCGCTTTTCTACACGGGCGGAGTCCCGCCCGTAGACGCCTCCGCGCGGCGTCCCCCCCTCGTAGACGCCTCCGCGCGGCGTCCCCCCCCCGTCGCCCCCTTCTCCACACGGGTGGAGTCCCCCCCCCCATATAATTTTACCAAACACTTAAAAAATTTGATACTGTCAATCTTGATACTAATACTTCAATTTCAAAAAATATCAATATCAATATTAATACAATATCATTTGTAATACTCTAACCAAACAGGGTATAAAGTATCAAGAACAAAATTGAAACAGGTGGGCATTCTGCATTGTAATTCGTATCTTTTTTGCATTATAAATTCTAAATTGATATTAATAAGGAGATGATTTATGTCAATATTAATTTTAAAATTATTATTGATACAAGTACTTAATGTAGTTATCAAATGTAAACTTTAATTTACTTTTAATTTCACTTTTAATTTCTTAATTTGAAAAAAAGGAATTTAACTACATTATCTTCGAATTAAAAAGGTACAATATATCACTTGAAATTAAGAAAGTATGATAAGTTTATTAAAATTAAGTAATTTTTAAGAGTTGAATGTCACGTTCAAATACTAATTTAGATACCTTATCAAAAGGTTCACAAGTCCCAACATGTGAAAAATGGATATTAACTATATTGATTGAAGTGTATGATCTCTAACAGAATTAGAGATCAGATGTTGGTTCTTAGTTTCCAAGAAAAGTATGTATAAATTGTTGGATAATGTCAGGACATATATACCTAGTTACTTAAGGGTGCAAATGAGTTAAGTGTAGTACGTTGGTCAAGTTCGACTAATTTATTTTACATGAGTTCAAATTTAAATTCAAGTTTGAGCTCTAATAAGTAGGTTCAACCTTAATTCAAGTTTGACTAATTATTTAATTGAGTGAATTCAAACTCTAGCTTGAACGGTAGCTCAAGCTTGAATAGTAGCTTGACTCATACTCCATCTAAATTCGAGTTCGAACTAGATACAAACTTATTTATAAAACTTGAATCGGATTTGAACTCACCTGTAAAACTCAAACTTTAGCTCATTTAAGAAACACTAACTAAGTTAGATAAAATTAAATCTTATTTCAATTTATTTTATATATTTAGGTAATATAATATAACTATTAATATTTATGATTTAATTTTGAAGTAAATATTCATACGAGTAATTAATCAAACTACTTACAAACTTATCAATTGAGCAAAGGCTTGTTCAAACTAGACTCATTAATGAATTGAGTTTTATATTTTTTTATTCAAACTTGTTTGTTTAATATAATAAATGATCTGAGCCTAGTTTTTATCAAATCTAGTTTTAGTTACTTGGCTAGTGTACATTTGCATCCCTACGTATAGTCTATCCTCAAATGAAAATGATAAATAAAGGGGTTTGCATGTATTCGTAAAAGACATTTTATTCAAATAAAATTGCCCACTACTTTATCTCTTGGGTCCGTGAAGTTTGGGAGGTTGTATATGGGAATGCCTATTTAAGTATCTAATAAATAAGTAGCCAAACAAAAAAGTATATTGGTTACTCATATAAGAATATGTGGACAATGTTGTACTCCACTTATGGTAAAATTGAGGATGACCAAGAATGTTAAATTTTCATAGGTTGCATTTATCAAGATTATATAAAACATAAATAATATTCACTCTCTACCTTACAAAATATTTATGATAATTTATTTTTTATACTTTATTTATTATATATTTTTGATGTGAAGAACAAGAAGAGAAGCAATGAGTCTATCTTTCTTTTCTAGACAAAAATAGAAATAAGATATATTTAGATGAGAATCTTGCACAATCTCAACTAGATACAAAATTATTATGTTTCATCTAATCCTCATAATCTCAATTAAGATTGTATAGCATGTTAATCTAGTCTATAAAGAATATTAGTTAAGATGGAGATAAGGACGTCTATTTGTAAATCTTAAAGTTTCTAAGTTGATAAGGACGTCTATCTCAATCTTAAGATGGAGATATAAGGGTTCTACGTGGCACTAGAGTTGCAAGTATAAAAGTGTCACAAGTTGTTAGATGTGATATCGTTGTCACCTCCACCCCGCTGCCACTACCACCTCCACTACTAGGACTACCGCCGCCACCTTCCTCCACCACCTCCTCCTCCTTGTTCCATCTCTTATTTTGTCACATACATGCCACAACATTTTTTGAGCTTCTTCAACTTTGTTGGGCACACATGCTTTATTCAAGTTATAGTTTCAGGTACATCCATGAGGTTTCAATTTCTAGATGATGCACATTCTTAAGCTTGAAACAAAAAATTTAGGGCAAACAAAAAACATATCATAATTTTTTTTAAAAAATTTACCATATTAATGTCTAGTCCTCTTGATGATTTTTTGATAGAATTTGGTAAATTGAGTGATTAGTCTTTGAGTGATGTATTTCAAAGAAAAGTTTACGAGTTGGCAAATTGAGTTCTTATTAGGGCACTTGAGCCATGAAAGGTCTTCTTGGTTGCATGTAAAATAGAATCTTTACAATCTTTCTAAAAAAATTAGTTGTTCCTTCATTTGGTTGTCTGACAAACTATAGTCAATAGAAAATGTTACTTATTGACTTTTCTATGGCTTGAATTTGGATGTCCTTGTATTTTATTTGAACGTTACTTTTTGAGAACACCACGGTCTTTGCTCATAAATGGTGTAGGAGAAGGCTGCAAGGGGGAAGGGGGCATTGTTGGAAGGCCATGAGTGATGGGGTCTTCATTGGTAGGGGTTAGAGGGGGATGTCTTTGTCGAATGGGAAAGGAGGAGAGGTTAAGGTTTGTTCGAAAGGCTAAACTTGGTGAGGATGGGGTCAATGAAGAGAGGAAAGTGAATGGTCTTCATCAGAAGTAGCTACAAAAGGAGACTTAAGAACATGAGCTTGATTAGAAGGGGCAATGACTAAGGGGAGGTTTAGAAGGTGATGTTGGTGAGAAAAAGGAATGGAGGAGATTAGGGTCTTTAACAAAAGAGGCAAGGAGGAGGGTCAATGGAGCGGGGACTTAACTAGAAAAGTAAAGTAGGATGCCTAGGGGGTAGAGGAAGATTAGGTCAAAGCGGGAGGATGAAGTCAATGATGATGTAAAAGGGGGTAAGAAGTTTTAAGAAGCACAATGGATGAGCTTGAGTGGTGATCTTTGTAGAAATCTAAGAGGTGGCCAAAGAAGAGAAAAGGTGGCCAGAGATGTGTCATATGCCAAGGGAGGAAGGTTTCATTGTAAGAGCAGAAAGGTGACAATGCTACGGAGATGGTTAGAGTTAAGCAATATACAAGGTCATTAATGTATGATAGTAAGGTCCCTAATGGGGGTTTGTAAAAATGCCATAGACAGTGAAGGAGATTGGAAGTGGGGTTTGAAAGACTATAAATAGTAAAGAACAAGATAGTTTATATTGATGGTAGTGATAAAGAAAAAAAATAGATAATTCAGGTGCTAGGGTTTGTAAAAAGGCCATAGGTGGTGAAGGAGGTCAGACATGGGGTTGTGAGGTTAGAAAAGAGTATAAGTATTCAAAGAGAAGAGAATTTAAATTCAGGAGAGTGATGGAGAGATAACCAATGATTGAGTTCTCACTCGTGAATCCAGATTATTTAAGTGAGAAATAAAAATTTAACAAATATTGTATTGAGAAACATTTTTATTTTAAATATTTTATATTTTAATTTTATAATTATATATTATTATACAATCAATTAATTTGGAATGTAACTCCATAATGAATAACTAGAAGTAGCTATTTAAAATATATTGTCTTTTACTACTCATAAAACACATTTTTTTAAAAATAAAATATTTTTTAATAAATAATAATATAAACAACCAAATGATAAATTATATTTGGAAAAAAATGAATTCAAATCAATTAAATAATAGATTATGCTTTTTATTTATTTGAAAATTTACCAACAAAAATATTTGATTTGATTTTAATTTTACGGGATGTCCAAATGGGCCATACGCATTTGCTTCCCAGTGATGTTTCTCCATGAATCAAGTTTCTAGAAAATAATCTATTTATAGTTTTCATTTGGTTCTTTTGTAAAAGTTAAATCAATGGAAAACATTTTCCGTTGACCTATTTCTGGATTTTGGCATAGAGAATGATAATTTCATATGGGTACTGCACTCGTCACCTATTTTACGAACACGTAATTATGTTTTTCTAGCTGAAAATATTAGAGCTTTTGCAGCTTATCAACAGTGAAGTGACTTACAGTTTAATTAATATTAAAATTATATTTTAAATTTGTATACTTGTGTATACTCAAAATTTAATTTCATCATAGAAAAATATGTTTTATCTATGAGCAGGATGACTTGCTTTACGAAAATCATATATTTTTAAATTTACTTAGATAATGTGACGGCTACACTCAATGAAATAAACGTCACATTTGAACATTAATTTAAAAAATTAAAAAGAATTTTTTGACAACTCATTTTACTAAATGAAATATTTATGCATTAGTGGAGGAGGGAATAACATTGTCCCCGTTAAAATATTATCTAGGCGTAGTAAAATACATGACATATTAAATAAAGAAATTACTCATGCATTCGATAATACGTTGTCATTGAATTTAAAAAAATCAATTGGTTGGAAATATTTTCCGGAAAAGAACTTATCGACAACCAAATAATAAATCACATTTCCTGTTTCCTTGTAAAGAATCCGTTGAGGGATATTTTCCATGATTTAAAAAAAATTAAACGAGCACTAAATTTTAAGCCCAATTTAACACTCTTACTTCAAAATATAAAAAATTGTCTCACTAAAGACTGGTTAAGCTCCTAAGTTAATCAATTTAAACTCTTGAAAATATATTTTGCTATTTCAATTACATGAGACAAGAGAAGAAGATAAACCAGAAAGTACAACTATTATTATAAAATCCTATTAGTAACCAATGACATATACAACTATTGCTGACATACTTTGAAAATGAAGATAAATATATTGTCGCTCAGATGACACATGAAATGTAGTAGATCAAAGATACCAACCCAGCATAGAGAAGAGACTTTCTCAGTGATAAATTAGAGATAATAACCTTCTAATCGACCCAAATAAATAAGATCTATGAATATAGAAATGTAGTGCATCAAAGAATAATCATAAATCTCACTTATATGTGCCTAGGTTGTTGAGAATTGTCTCTAACTAATGATTGAAAAAAAAAATTCTTCTCAGGAATATACATCCAAACTCTTGAGAAGAGCTTGACTTTAGGGTGTGAAGGACGGCGAGATGGAGCTATTAGGAGAAGTATCTCCCTCATCGTCAGTATCATTGTCATCTTCCTCCAACACCACCACCTCCTCCTCCACTCTGTTATGAAGGTTTTGGTGGCAGCCACATACATCACAGATGAGAGCTTGATTGGTACCTTCTGCTCCAGCAACCAAAAATTCCGTGCAACCATCCACAATGTATCCACCTGTGGTGATTGCATAGTTTCTCCTACACTCCATGTATTTCACGACAATCACCCTGTTTGGTGGTGGTGGTGGGGGTGATGGTGAAAGTGGTGGTGAAAGTGGTAGTGATGCCTCTATTCTTTCATTGGCTAGAGGCACCATGTTACTTGATCAAGAATAGAGAGAGACAAATAATCTGACAAAAGTGGAGTTCGCTTACCCTTCTATCATGTCAGCTAATATTTATAGGTCAAACAACAAATTTTTTAACTTGAATTGCAAGATATAGATAGTGTCAAACCCTATGTAAATCTTCTTCTTTCATATATGCTTGTTCAAATCTCAAATTTGTTCATTGATTGTCCTATATGACATCTTACTTTCAATGTCAATATTATTATGTGTAGAATTGGTAGGTTTATCGTTAAATATGTGTTTGTATGAAATAGATCGATACATATTTGGTGGTACTCATGTATTCACATTTTACTTTCCCAAGATAATCAAATCTTATTTATGACATTTGTGTACCTCATGGCTACATATACATTGAATGATTCATTTATATCATTGTTAAAATATTAGTTTGGTAACGATAAACTCAAATGGCATGTGCACCCAAGGAAGGTCTGGTCGGGGTTCGGCCCGGGGTCGGTTGGCCCCAAAACTGACTTAGTTGGATGGGGTCGCAACCCCGTATAAGATGGGGTTGGACAGGGGTTAGAGTTTTATTTATTTTATTATAAAAATATTAAAAATATATATAATTATATAAAAATATTAAATAATAATAATAATAATAATAATAATAATAATAATGTCTATATTATAGATATTTATGTATACGTAAAAAATATAAATATAAATATAATTTTATGTTATAATTAAATATGAGTATTTTATCAACGTATATAGGTAAATATGATATATGTGTGAAATAGAAGAAAGTTAAAATAATTTTTTATAAAATTTAAGTATATAACATATTTATGATTATAAAATTTATATATGTGCGATAGTATAAGTGATAGTGAAATATTGTTATAATATTATTAAACAGAAGACGTACAATAGTTGCGGATTGACTTTAAGTAGACTCTATTTAAAATCTCTTGGACTTTATGCCATGTTTGGTTAGAGTTTCATTTTTTGTACTATATCAATATTGATATTACTATTTTCAAATGTTGGAGTATCAATATCAAAAGTAATACAAGTTGTCACTTGTATTACATAATATGTTTTGTTTGCACTACAAATTTTAAAATTGATATAATTAACCAAACACCTTTTAATGATTCTTATCAATATCAATTTTAAAATTGATAGTGATTGAGGTATTTAATAGTGTTACCAAACAGGGCATTAGGTAGACTCTATTTAAGATCAATTTTCTCTTAAGCATATGTGTGCCATTGACTAAGATTATGTTTGGAGAAGGAATTTATTGACGTTTCTAAAGAACTCAAGAAGAGGAGCAATCTTATTTGCCAACCAATCTATGAACTGTTTGTTTACAATTTTGAAAATGATACTATATTAAATTAGACATTGATATTTTATGGATACTTTCAGATTGATTATTGATTGAATACTGATACTCTAACATTTGAAAAATTTAATATCAATATTGATATATTACCAAAAATAAAACTCTAACCAAACAGGACAATTAGGATACTTTCAAATTGGTTACTGTTTGGTTACATTGATATTTTTAGATGCACGTCGACACATTACAATTTACTCTATTTTTGTTGTACATGTTTAGAAATTAATTTTAATAGCCAAAACATTGGCTTATAACACTATTACAGTACAAATGTTTATTATTGTGACCAAACCTGTTTTAATTTATGCAAAAATTTGAACAAAAATATAATTACCTCATCTGCAAAAAGTGCTTATTAAGATTTTATTGTAATTAGTTAATAAATTATTTTGATAGAGTTAATAAACAATCTTGCATAAACATACTCTGCACACCTGCTTTATAATTCCTAAGGATATACTTTTTTATGAAAAAAAATGCGTAGGTCGATCATCTTTATTCATTTATCTTATAGCTTTTACACAATCAGGCCCCACTCATGAGAAATCCTACGCCTAGACCACGTAAGGCGTAATGCTGCGATGTTTAATTAAAGTATTAAAATGATATTATATTAATTTTAATATTTAATATATCTAGAGAATAAAGTATCAATAACCAAATTGTGTTACAGGTAGACAGTTTGTACTGTAATTCGTACCTTGTTTGTATTATAAATTGATATTAATAACGAGGTGATTTATATGAATGTTAATTTTAATAGTAATAGTGAAAGAGGTGTTTGAAATACTTACCATATGTAAATTTTTGATTTCATTAATTATTTCTTATTTTGTAGGAAAGAAAACTTAACAGCTTCATCAAATGAATTTGCAAACAAGTTACAATAAGGTACTTAAAATTAAGTAATTTTTAAAAGTTAAGTGACACATTTAAATGATAATTCAGATATTTTATCAAAAAATTTGAGATTCTAAAAAATGGATTTTAACCAAATGAATTGAAAGGTATCATCTCTGATGGAATTAGATTTTAGATGTTGGTTCTTGGTTTCCAAAAAAAAATATCCGTAAATTGTTGGATATTGTAAGGATATATACATACACACAAACACATAGCCTATGGGGTGTTTGGTTGCAAGATAATAGAGATTTTTATTTTAATTTTTAAAAATTGTAAGAAAACTTGTTAAAAGAGGTGTTTGACAACCATGACAATTTTATGTTTTGAAAGTGATTTTCTTCTTAAACAAAAAAGAGAGTCTCACCACTTTCTTTTTTCTTGTGGTCCCTCATTTTGTTTGGTCATGAATAGTAGTTACTCTTTTTTGCCATCACATCCCTCCAAACATGAAAGTTTTATGTCATAAGTTGGTTAACTTTTTATTTTAATATAATTTTTTATCATGAAAGTGTACAAAAGATTATCATGCAACCAAACACCCCCCCCTATCCTCAAATGAAAATGACAAAAGAGAGGTTTGAATATTTATCAAACATTTTTTATCTGAATAAAGCTACCCACTTCTTTTATCTCCCGGGTCATTTAAATTGGCGGTCTATACATTTTAGTCCGCTAATCAATGATCAAAAGAAACCAGGAACAAGACATAAAAGCATACTGGTTACTCATAGAAGAATATGTGGATAATTTCGTGCTCCATTTAAAATAACATTAAATATTGGTTAAATTTCTTAGGTTTCATGCTGCGAGATTGCATGAAAAATAAATCATGAAATATTCTTTTTCTCTATCTATTTACAAAAAAATTTATTTATAATAGGTGGTTAATTCTATAATTTTTTTAAGTCTTTTGACGTGAAATAAAATAAAAAATATATTATTTTTTTTATTTTAATATTTGTGTTCAAAATTTTTAATCTAAACATAAAAGTATAATAAGGTACATTTAGAAGAGAATCTTTTGCTTGCGCAATCTCGACTAGAGACAATTATTATTTGTTTTCTTAATATTCTAATAATACAAATAAAAATTATGCAGCATGTTAATTTATTATATAAAAATATATTAGTCAAGAAAACTTATGTTTGATTCATCTTAAACTTTCCATATTAATAACGGTAGATATTCCTATATTAAGAGGAAGATATAATGGTTTCAGAGAGTTTTAAACATAAAAGTATCATTTTTAAATTACAAATATAAAAGTATCACGTTCTTTTAAGGATGAAGATACAAAGATGCTACGTGGCACAAGTGTAGATGTAAATATAAAAAGATTATTTCTTCTTCTTGTGTTGCAAATATAAAAATATGAGGTTGTTCTTCTTCTCCTCCTTATTTCTTACCTATTCTTCTTTCTCCTTCACACTTACTTTATTACATTTATGATTTATGCCACAACGAGCAAGCTCCATCAATTTTGGTGAGCAAAGACATGGTTCCTTCAATTTATAGATTCTGGAACTTTCATAAGTTTTTACTTTCTAAATGAAGCACATTCTTTATTGTCTTCTCAGCGTGATTATTTAGATAATAGAATTTGGTAACTTGAGTGATTGGTCATTGAATGATGAATTTCAAGCAAAGGTTTACAAGAGGGCAAATGTAGATTCTTTTTAGGATATTGTGTCTCGTTAAGGGTCTACTTGGTTTCCAGCAAACTGGACTCTTTACAAGTTTTCTTAGAAAATCAGTTGTTACTTCGTTTTGTTGTTTGTGAAACTATGGTCAAAAGTAAAAGTGACTTATCGACTCCTCTATCACATAAATTTTGATGCCCAAATATTTTAATTGAATTGTCACACCCCAGAAAAGTGTAGCAAATTTTTTTCTTCAAGAACATGATAGTGAAATAAAAGCCATGAATAAATAAGGTTTGACAACAGAAACACATTGGCTAACAATAAAACACATCTACTAGCATAACTTCATATTATTTGACCACTTAGAAGTAAATTGTTTCTAGAAGTAACTTCAACCACCAAATGAGACAACATAGTTCTAACAAAAAATAAGATCATGAGTATAAAAACCACACCAAAATTAATTCATGATTAAGCTAATAATTGACTCCACAATATCACTTTATTGGAAACATAACAAAACATCTTAACAAAGTGAAGCCAAACACCTTCTGGACCCATGAAATCTAGTTCTCCCCCTGGTTTCTCTTCAAACCAAAGTTGGAATCCTCCCGAAGTCCAACTCCAGGACCCTCTTCTTCAAAACTTGTTAAAATATTAAAAATATGGGGTGGGTCATAAAGAATCAATAGATATTCCATCATTCGTCAAATTGGATAGCCAGGAAGAACATTTCACAATTTATTAACCACATTAACAACAACTTATGAAAACACCAAGTTAATGACATACAATTAGTACTTGCTATGCATACTATGCAATACCATCTATTTGAGACTAAGCAACGTACAAAATATGAGTTCTAACCACAATTATAATGCCACTAATTCAATCATCCTCTAGAAGAAATATACATACCACTAATGCTTCCATTCTCTAAATGGATCACATATCATTTCATTTTTACAAAGAACACATCGTCTTACTGTCTCAACTAACTAGTACTATATCTAATAAATATATAGGTAATTTTATCATTTATCTTACATTTGTTATGCTTTGAGAAAATTTTATTCACCAGAGCAGGATGTGTTCTTGCCACGGTTGCCACCATAATTAGAGCCACAAAGGGTACTAATGTGTGGTGATATTCGTGCCGGTTGCAGTCAAAAGAACTCATCATGTATTCGTTGTTCGCTATCTCTTCGTTCATGGGTACCTTGATGATATGCTACTTCTTCGGCATTTGCTTCCTAGGACACTATTACTCTATCATGGGGTCCAATGATGTATTAATGATCGATACATGATATTCGTGCTATATATGCATCTCACGACATAACCAAGTGTTCTTGATAGGATCACATATCTTGAAGCCACAAGGGGTTGTTGTGAATTGGATCTCGATGATAAGCTTGTCCACCATTCGCAATAACCAACTAGGCAACCTTGTGTTTGCCCATTTCTGCCTTTCTGTCACGACCCGGAATTTAAATAACATAACCACAAATACGCAGCGGAAATACACAATGTCGTGACAGTGGGATGAAACCCAACACTTGGATTCCACAACCCAAACTTAAACAATTAATTTCCTAAGATCCATCAAAACAAGATAATAGAATCATACTTCTAAGTCTATCCACACTCTTGTTCAAAAACAATCAAGATCATCTACCTAAGTAGAGAATACCAAGAATCTCCATGTGCAAATGACTGCGATTCCCTTGGTTCCACCTCGATCCTCATCTTCAAGCTCTTAAATCTTCAAAACCCGCTGAAAAATTTAACCCACAACGGGGTGAGTCCGGGACCTCGGTAGGATTTACACCCTTCACCCATCGATCGAGTAAATAACATATAATCAAGCAATGGTACGTAACATATCTAAATTGAGATGTAATACAAAAGTATAGAATATCTTCTATATTAATCTCACAACCCATATACGAACATAATTATCTTCAAAGAAAAGATTATGCCAAAGCCAATTAATTCTAGACCAATGCACACAAGACCATACAAGCTAGACAAATATCATCTAAATGACCTCAAAACTTAACTTAACATGACCAAGTTAAACAGACAAATCTGATTTTTCTAACATGACATGGTTTAACATCCATACATGACACACAAGTGACATATTTCATATCCTTTCAGAACACATAGCCAAAGAGCAAGGAATTGGTCGTCTTGCTTCACATGTACAAAATGCATTCACCACGACTCTAATATATATATAGAAGTAACATATACTAAGCTAGCCCAAAGTGCACCTAGGCAGTGGTGACACTAAGGGAAAACCGGGGTAATCCGGGATCTGTGGGAGGGCCGGATTCATCTAAGTTACCCGCTGCCCACGGGCGATTGTCTAACATAGGCTGGTGAAGCCTTTATAGCACGTCATATCAAGAGTTCATAACATAATTTCATATCATGTGACATACTCACCATACCATGCATACATGACATAAACATCTAATTTCATAGCCTTTCATGCAAGACATAGCATTCATAACGAACTTGACAAGACATATGATAACCCGACTTAATTGAACTTGTTCTCAATGACAACTTGTACTAATCATGACCAAATTGACATAACTAACTATGCATAGCATAGCCCATGATACGAAACCAAATTAAACATATTTCACCATAACTAGACAAGACTTGTACTAACCGACTTGGTTGACATATTCTAAATCAAACATATACCAAACTTAACCATATGAACATAATCATATCATGCATGACATAATACATAATCTGAAATCATACTAATCAAAATTTACATGATCCTCACACATGCAATGACAAACCGAACTAGACATACTAAAACATATGTACAAGACACTTAACCTAAGTCATGCTTGGCGTAAATCGAACAAATTAAGATCTCATGTAATCAATCATAATCTGACCAAAACAGGTTCTAAAAGGTATAATTTGATGACCCAAGAGTTTTTCAAGTCTACACATAATTATCCTTCAATTCTTGTTCCAAACTAGCATATAATCACTTACATGATTTTCATAAGATCAATTTTGATAGAAAAGGCTTCTACCCAAGCATAATCAAGCTAAACATGTTCCATAATATACAAAATACTAATTTCAAGTTTCGATTTCGCAGATTTTGTGAAAATCAATAATTACAAGTCCAAAGTCTAAGACTAGTCAACTTATGATCCATAAGTTAAATCATGCATATTTTCTAATCAAAATGGGATAAAATACATAGACAAGCTTGAGAAACCTACCTGGAAGCTTCTGTGAATTTTCTGTATTTTTATGGATTTTCCTGCTATTTTTCGTGGCCTTAATCTAATATCCGGATTTAATAAATCCGAAAATCAGAAATTTCTGAACCGGCGCCGAACCGGGCGGTTCGACCGGCTGAACCGGGGCGGTTCGGAGGCATTGGACCGCGGCTGGACCGGCGGCTGGACCGGCTGGACCGGCGGCTCACGATGGCGGAGGCGGCCGGCGGCGGTCGACGGCGACGGCGAGGGAGACTCACGGCGGTGATAGCCCGGGGAACAGGGGAGGCCTGCGAGGCGATCGGCGGCGGCGACTGCGGGTGCGCACTGCCTCAACGCGGGGGGGTTGCGACGACGGCGGCGGCGGCCGCGGGTGTGCGTAGGCGGGCGAACGGCCGGTCGGTGCGATGGCGGCCGTGGCTGAGGCGGGCGGCCGGGTGAGCGGCGCTGGCGGGCGGCGATCAAGGAGGCGAGGGGCGGCGGTCACGCGGCCGGAGGGGCACGATCGCGCGGTGGCTCGACACGGGGCCACGGCTGTGCGGGGACGAGCGGGCGAAGCGATGGCGGCGGCCAGGCGCTGGCACGCAAGGCGGCTGCCGGCGGTGGTCACGCGGGAGGCTGGGAGGGTGTCAGCGGCGTACGTACGGGGGAGAAGAGGAAGAAGAAAGAAGGCCGGGGGGGTGGTGCGTAACCGGCGAGAGAGAGAGAGGGCCGAGCGGGGCGGGCGTAACCGGCGTGAGAGAGAGAGAGAGAGCTCACGCGCACGGAGCGGTGTTACAGATTTTTTTTTTTTTTGAAATGTTACACTTTCTCCATAAGCTCAATTTTGTTTTACTATCTATGGTTTTCTTGATACTGGTATGTAAAAGGCTGAGCATCAGCTCTCAACCAAATAATAGTACCATGATCCTTTTTCTTTTCTTTGCTTTTTTCATATGAACATGTGATGTCGATAGCAAAAATGGTTGTACTGATTCTATGATTCAAATTGAATCGGTTCTTAGAGGTTGTGAAACTATCTTTTCTAGATCAGTTTTTGCTCATGGTTGAAGACACCTTTTTGTTGTCAAGAAGGCAATATCTCAGGAATGCATAGTAAATACGTACATAAAATGTGAATAGAGATTTAATTATACCAGTTCTAAAAAGTAGTTATAACAATTTTTTTTACTCAAGAACTAGTTGAAAATAATTTTTATTGGCTTTATAAAAATCTTGCCTAAACAAACTTGGCGCACCTGCTTTATGATCACCAAACACATAAAACTTGTTTACCTTTTGCAAATATGCATAAGACACCAAGCCTATCTGTCCTAGAGCTTTCAGACAATCTAGTCATTCATTAACTAGTATTCTTAGATGGCATAACGTGTAACGACATAAGGTGTAATGCCATGTTTGGTTAGAGTATTAAAAATGATGTGATATACATCAATTTAGATGTTTGATATTTCTGAACGATAAAGTATCAAAAACCTAATTGAAATAGGTAGACATTTTGTAGTTTAAATCGTATCTTTTTTGTATTACAAATTCTAAATTGATATCTATAAGGAGGTGATTTATGTCAATATCACTTTTAAAGATATTAATAATAGAAATGTTTAATATAGTTATCAAATGTAAAATTTTAATTTCACTTATAATTTCTTAAATTGGAACAAGAATTTAAACTACCATATCTTTGAATTAAAAAGGTACGTTACGATACTTAAAAATAAGGAAGTATAAAATTAAGTAATTTTGAAGAGTTGAATGTCACATTCAAATACAAATTTAGATTTTTTATTGAAAGGTTCACAATTCTGAACATATGAAAAATGGATATTAAACAGATTGATTGATTTGTATGTTCTCTAACACAATTAGAGATTAGATGTTGGTTCTTAGTTTCAAAGGAAGGTATTCTTAGATTGTTGGATAATGTTAGGACATTTATACATAGTTACTTAAAGGTGCAAACGAGTTGAGCCAAGTTGAGTAGTATGCTATTGAAGTCCGACTAATTTATTTTACATAAGTTCGAGTTTGTATTCAAGATCGAGCTATTACGAGTAAGTTCAACCCTTGTTCAAACTTGACTCATTATTTAATAGAGTCAAACTCGACTATGAGCTAGAATGGCAGCTCGAACCCGAATAGTAGTTTGACTCATACTTTGTCTAAATTCGAGTTCAATCTTGATAAAACTTGTTTATAAAATTGAACAGGATTTGAACTCACTTATGAAACTCAAACTTTAGCTCACTTAAAAACTCAAACTAAGTTTAATTAAATCAAATCTTATCTCAATTTATTTTATATATTTAGGTAACACTTTATAACAATTAATATTAATGACTTAATTTTTTAAGTAAATATTCAGTCGAGTAGTTAATTGAACGACTCTCAAACTTATCTATTTGACCATAGATTTGTTCAAAGTAGAGTCATTAATGAATTGAGTTTTATATATTTTTCAAACTTGTTTGTTTAACATAATAAACAATCCGTGTTGAGTGTTTATCAAATCAAGTTTCAAGCTACTTAGTTAGTGTATAAGTTCCTCTCCACCCCTACCCATACGCTATCGGCTATCCTCAAAGTAAATTGATAAATAAAGGGATCCACATGTTTTCATAAAAAACTTTTTATTTGAATAAAGTTACCCACTTCTTTTATCTCTTCAGCCCTCGAAGTTCGGCTGGTTATATATGGGAATGCCAATTTAGGTTAGTAATCAATGAGTAGCTAGACATAAGGGTATATTGGTTATTCATATAAGAATATGTGAACAATTTTGTGCTCCACTTAAGGTAAAATTGAGGACCCCAAATATGTTAAATTTTCATAGGTTACATTTATCAAGATTGTATGAAAAAGAAATAGTATCTATCTATATTAAAAATATTTATAATAATTGAACTTTTTTATTCTTTATTTGTTAAATATTTTTGATGTGAAGGAAAAGAAGAGAAGAAATGAGTCTATCTTTCTTTTCTTAACATAAAAAGAAAATAAGGTTTATTTAGATGAGAATCTTGCACAATCTCAACAAGATACAAAATTATTATATGTTTCCTCTAATTCACATAATCCTAATAAAAATTGTATAGCATGTTAATCTTGTATCCAGAACAATATTAGTCAAAAAAGCGTATATTTGATTTATCTTAGTGTTTCCAAGTTGATTACAACGTCTATCCTTATCTTAAGACGAAGATTTAAGGGTTCTACGTGGCACTAGAGTTGCTAATATAAAAGGGTCACGAGGTGTGAGATGGGATATCGTTGTCACCTCCACCACCATCACCATCACAAAAAACACAATCGACACCTCCGTCGCCACTGCCTCCTCCTCCACCACGACCGTCGCAGCCACCTTCTTTCTTCTTCTTCTTCTTCTTCTTCTTCTTCTTCTTCTTCTTCTGCCATCTCTTATTTTATCACATACGTGCCACAACAAATTTCAAGCTTCTTCAACTTTTATGGGCACACATGAGTTATTCAATTTATAAATTCAGGTACTTCCATAAGCTTTCACTTTCTAGATGATGCACACTCTTAAGAAGGAAACAAAAAAAAATAGGGCAAACAAGAGAAGTATTGTAAATTTTTTATGAAATTCACCATATTAATGTCTTGTCCTCTTGATGATTTTTCTAATAGAATTTGGTAACTTGAGTGATTAGTCATTGAGTGATGTATTTCAAACAGAACCATACAAGTAGGCAAATTGAGATTCATATTAGCCCACTATGTGACAGAAAGGGTATACTTGGTTGCATGCAAAATAGATTTTTTACAAGTTTCTCTAAAAATTAGTTGTTCCTTCATTTGGTTGTTTGACAAACTATAGTCAATTGAAGCTGTTACTTATTGACTTTTCTATGGCTTCAACTTCGATGTCCTCATATTTTATCCGGATGTCATTTTATTGTGAACACCACAATCTTTGCTCATAAATGGTGGAGGGGAAGGCCACAGGGAGGAGGGCATTGTTGTAAGGCAACGAGTGGCGGGTCTTCATTAGTTGGGGTTGGGGAACGAGGACTTTGCTGAATGGGTGAGGAGGAGGTCAAAGTTTTCTCGAGAGGCTAATCTTGATGAGGATGGGACCAAGAAAGGGAGGAAAGTGAATGTCTTCATCAAAAGTAGCTACAAAAGGAGACCTAAGAACATGAGCTTAAATAGAAGGGGCAATGACTAAGAGGAGGTTTAGAAGGTGATCTTGGTGAGAAGGGGGAGGGAGAGATTAGTGTCTTTAACAAAAGAGGCAAGGAGGAGACTCAATTGAGCAGGGACTTCACTTGAAAAGAAAAGGAGGATGCTTAGGGGTTGAGAAAGATTAAGTCAGAGAGGAAGGAAGAAGTCAATGATGTAGAATAGGGGAAGAAGTTTTAGATAGCACAATGGATGAGCTTGAGGGTTGCTCTTTGTCAAAATCCTTCGAGGTGATGTAGATGAGGAGATAATGGGGAGCCAAGTGACTATGCACAAAGCACATGAGGGCTTCACTTTAGGGAGGGGGGGCACAACGGATAGGAGATGAGATGGCCATAGATGTGTCGTATGCCAAGGGAGGGAGACTTCATCTTAGTGCAGAAAGGGTGAAAATGCTATGGAGATGGTTAAATTTGAGCAATATACAAGGTCACAGGTGGTCAATAGCAATTGATGTCGGGGATTTGTAGAAAAGCAATGGACAGTGAAGAAGATTGGAAGTTGGGTTTGAAAGATTCTACATAGTCAAGAACATGAGAATTTAGATTTATAGTAGTGATGGAGAAAACAAAATAGATAATTCAAGTGCTAGGGTCTGTATAAGGGCCATAGATGGTGAAGGAGGTTAGGCGTGGGTTTGAAAAAACTATAGGTATTCAAAGACAAGAGAATTTAGATTCACGATAGTAATGGAGAAAACCAACAATTGAGTTCTCGCACGTGAAGGTGGAGTATTTAAGTAAGAAATAAAAAATTAACAACTATTTTATTAAGTAATATTTCAATTTTAAATATTTTATATTTTAATTTTATAATTATATCATATCATACAGTTAATCAATCTGGAATGATAAACTCCCTAATGAATAACTGTAAATAGCTCTTTAAAATAAATTGTCCTTTAAAACACATAAAACATATTTTTAAAATAATGAAATTATTTTTAAAAAATAATTTATAGATAATTAAATAGTAAAATATAAGTGGCGAAATAGGATTTCAAATTAACTAAATAATAGATTATGTTTTTTGTTTTCTTAAAAATTTACCTGTAATTTTTTTATTTGATTTTAATTTTACGAAATGTCCAAGTGGACCATATGCATATGATTCTAAGTGAAGTTTCTCCATGAATCAAGTTTTTAGAAAATAATCAAATTAAAGTTTTCATTTGGTTGTTTGCAAAAGTTAAATCAATGTAAAGCATTTTCAATTGACTTATTTCTGGATTTTGGCATCGAGAATGATATTTTTGTAAAGGTACTGCACACGTCACCTATTTCGCGAACATGTAATTCTGTTTTTCTCACAGAAAATAAGACTGATTAAACTTCGAAGTCCACCAATTTAAACTCTTGAAAATTATAAGCTCAATGCCATCTAGTCTTTGTATGCTAATAATTTGTATACGCAAATTCAAATTGGATACTAAAATATATTTTGCATTTCAATTGCGTGAAACAGGAGAAGAAGGAAGAGGAGGAGGTAAACAAATGACATCTACAGCTACCAACAATCTCGGCTAACGTCTAAAATGAAGCAAAATACGTTGTCATTCAGATGACACTTGAAATAAAATAGATCAAAGATACCAACTTAACATAGAGAAGAGACTTTCTCGGTCATAAATTAGAGATAATAACTTTCATTTCAACATAATTGTATAGGATCTATGAATATAGAAATGAAATGCAGTACATCAAATAATAATCATAGATCCCACTTATATGTGCCTAGGTGTTGTTAAGAATTCACCCTAACTAATGGCTGGAAAAATCCTTCTTCCCAGGATCATACATCCAAACTCTTGAGAAGAGCTTAACTTTAGGGTGTGGAGGACGGCGAGATGTAGCCATTGGGAGAAGCATCTCCCTCATCATCAGCATCATTGTCATCTTCCTCCAGCACCACCTCCTCCTCCTCCACTCTACTATGAAAGTTCCGGTGGCAGCCACGTACATCGCAGATGAGAGCTTGATTGGTACCTTCCGCTCCGGCAGCCAAAAATTCCATGCAACCATCCACAATGTATCCACCTGTGGCGATTGCATAGTTTCTCCTATATCTCACTACAATCATCCTGTTTTGTTGTTGTGGCAGCGGCGGTGGCGGCAGCGGCAGCGGTGAAGGTGGTGGTGATGCCTCTATTCTTCCATTTTCTAAAGTCTCCATGTTACCTGAACAAGAATATAGAGAGACAAATAAAATGACAAAAGTGGAGTTTGCTTACCCTTCTTTCATGTCGTAGCCAATATTTATAGGTCAAACAATAAATTTTTTTACCAGAATTGGAGGATATAGATTGCGTCAAACCCTATGTAAATCTTCTTCTTTCATATATGCTTGTTCAAATCTCAAATTTGTTCTTTAGATGGTCCCATATGATATCCAACTTTCATTGTCATTATCATTCTCTTAGATTCACGAAGATACTATAGAATTGGTAAGTTTACCGTTATCTCATCGAACTATATCCATATTTTTAAACATGACTCATCCGTGTTGACCAAAAGAATACACATTGCTCATTACAGAGTAAGGTATGATTTGTTATCCGTATCTTGATCAATGGTGGCATTCAAATCTTTTTATTCACTTTGTTGATACTTGGAGAATATTTAACAAGTTATCAGCCATTCACGTTCGCCTGCCCTTGTTTATACTTGAATAATCCCTTTAAAATGTGTCTTTGGTATATGCATGAGATAGATTGATATAGATTCGATGGTACCCAGATATTCGCATTTTACGTTCTCATGATAACCAAATCATTTCTATGACATTTGTTTACCTATCATGATTAGAAATACATTTAATGAATCATTTATATCATTGTTGAAAGATTAGTTTGGTAATGATAAACTCAAATGGCATGTGCACCACAAAATCCCTTGTACTTTATTCAAACTCTATTCAAGATCAATTTTTCTGGAGCATAGGTGCCGTTGAATAAGATTATGTTTGGCGAAAGAATTTATTGTCATCTTAAAACAACACAAAAAGAGGAGCAATCTTATTTGCTGACTAATATTTGCACTATTTGATTATATTTTTGAAAATGATACCAAATTAAATTTGACAGTGATATTTTAAGTATATTTTTAGATTGGTTACTGTTTGGTTACATTGATATTCCTAGATGCGCGTCTGTTCTACGTATTTCAAAATTAACTTTAATAGCCAAAATACTAACTTAATATCACTATTGCGGCACAATTGTTTAGTATTGTGACCAAACTTGTTTAGATTTATACAAAAATTTGAACAAAAACATAATTACCTCACCTGCGAAGAGTGCTTAATAAGTTTTTGTTGCTAATGTAATTAGTTAATAAATTATTTTGAAAGAGTTACACTACAAGAAAATAAGTTATTGGGGACGTCTTAAAGCCGTCCCCAATAATCAAAAAGCCGTGACTAATATATGGTGGCAACGACTTCCCAACTTTATCGATTATTATACATTCTTGCGTAAACATACTCTGCACACCTGCTTTATGATTGCGATGAATATAATTGTTTCATGAAAAAAATGTGCAAGTCACCTTTGTCTATTTATCTCTTATAGCTTTTACACAATCCAGCCACTCATTCATGAGAAATCCGACTCCTAGACCACATAAGGTGTAATGCGATATTTTGTTAGAGTATTAAAAATGATATTATATTAATTTTACTGTTTGATATTTCTGGAGGACAAAGTATCAATAACCAAATTGATACATGTAGATATTTTGTATTGTAATTCATATCTTGCTTGTATAATTGATATTAATAACTTGATAATTTATATGAATGTTAATTTTAGTAATAGTGATAGAGTTGCTTGATTTGGTTGCCAAATGTAAAGTTTTAATTTCATTTCTTTTTTCTTATTTCATAGAGAAGAAAGCGTAACTACCTTATCCGACTCGCAAACAAGTTATAATAAGGTGCATAAAATTAAGTAATTTTCTAGAGTCAAGTGTCACGTTTAAATGCTAATTCATATATATTTTATCAAAAGGTTTGAAATTCTGATAAATGGGTATTAACCAAATGGATTGAAATGTATAATCTCCGATGGAATTAGATATTAGACGTTGGGTTCTTAGTTTCCAAAAAAGTATCCTTGAATAGTTGTATAGTGTAAGGATACACACACACGTATACGCATAGTCTATCCTCGAATGAAAATGATAAAAAAAGTGGTTTGAACATTTTTGTAAAGTCGTTTTATTTGTAGAAAGTTTCCCACTTCTTTAATCTCCGGGATCCTCTAAATTGGCTGTCTTTGGGAATGCTTATTTCCAGGGGTCCAAACAAGCCGAGTCGAGCCGAGTAGTATGGTGTTCAAGCTCGACTCGTATATTTTACACGAGTTCAAGTTCGAGTTCGAGTTTTGACAAGTATGTTGAACCTTTGTTCAAGCTTGGTTTGTTTATTAATCGAGCCGCGTTGAGATCGAACTCGAGTAGTAGTAGAACAAAAATTCCAACCACATTCAAGTTTATGCTATATACAAACTTATTTATAAAATTCAAAATCAGTGAAAAGTTATTTATAAAACTCTAGATTTAATGTATTTATCAAAATCTATCTAAGTTTAAACTTAAAATTTTAATTATTTAATATTTTAGGTGACAATATATAAATATTAATACTCATAATAGAATATGTATTTTAAGTTTAAACTCAAATTTTAATTTTTTAAATTTATTTAGGTAATAATATATAAGTATTAATATTTATAATTAAAATTTTAAAAATAAATAATCAATAGAATATTTAATTGAGCTACTCACAAACTTATCAAGCTGAGTATGAGTCTGTTCAAGTTCAACTCGTTTAATGACTCGAACTTTATTTTTTTGTTAAGTTTATCTATTTAATATAATAAATGAATCGAGTTTTTATGGAGTCCAAGTTCAAGTTAGTTGTCGAAGTGTATTGGTTCGTTTGCGCCCGTAACTGGTTTATTACTAATCAATGATAAAAAAAATCAAAAACTAGACAAAAAAGCGTACTGGTTACTCATGTAGACAATTTCGTGCTCCACTTAAGAAACAAATAAATAGTGATAAAATTTCTTATGGGGTGTTTGGTTGCATGATAATTGAGATTTTTATTTTAATTTTTCAAAATTGTAAGAAAACTTGTTAAAAGAGGTGTTTGACAACCATGACAATTTTATGTTTTGAAAGTAATTTTCTTCTTAAACAAAAAAAGAGGGTCTCACCTCTTTCTTTTTTCTTGTGGTCCCCCACTTTATTTGGTCATGTGCGGTGGTTACTCTTTTTTGTAATCACATCCCTCCAAACATGATAAATTTATGTCATGAGTTGGTTTACTTCTTATTTAATACAATTTTTTATCATGAAAGTGTACAAAAAATTATCATGCAACCAAACACCCCATTAGGTTGCATTTAACAAGGTTGTACTAAAAAAAGTTATGAAATACTCTTTTTCTTTATCTATTTATGATAAAAATTATTTATAATAAGTGGTAAATTCTATAATTTAATTTTTATATTTTTTATTTGAAAAATTATATTATTTTTTTATTTTAATATTCAAGTACAAATATTTTAATGTGGACATAAAAGTAAAATAAGGTACATTTATTTAGATATGAATCTTATGTTTGCGCAATCTCAACTAAAAACAAAATTATTATATTTTTCTCTTAATATTCTAATAATCCAAATGTAAGAGTAACGAGAATTGTAGATAAATTGAAAGGAGGTAGATTGAGATGGTTTGGACATATTAAATGTAGACCTAAAGAGGCACCAGTTTGAAAGATATAAAATATTAAAGTGACAGAAACAAAAAAGGGACGTGGTAGACTTAAGTTAACTTGGAGGAGGGTAATTCAATATGATTTAGATGGTTTAAATATCTCTGAAGAAATAGCACAAAATCGACATGAGTGGAGAAAGAGAATTTTAGATAAAGACCTTAGTTGAGTTGAGTTGAGTTGAGTATTCTAATAATTCAAATAAAAATTTTGTATCATATTAATTTAGCATATAAAAATACATTATTAAAAACACCTATGTTTGAATTATCTTAAACTTTTCATATTGATAAAAATCGATATTTCTAACGGAAGACGAAGATATAATGGTTTCAGGTGACACTAGAGTTGGAAAATAAGAGTATCATTTTTAAGTGCAAAAATAAAAGTTTCATGTTCTTTTTAAGATGAAGATATAAAGATTCTACGTGGCACAAGAGTTTCAAATATACAAATATTATTTCTTATTCTTGACTCGAGCCGAGTGTTCAAGCTCGACTCGTATATTTTACACGAGTTCGAGTTCGAGTTTTGACGAGTATGTTGAACCTTTGTTCAAGCTTGATTTGTTTATTAATCGAGCAGCGTCGAGATCGAACTCGAGTAGTAGTAGAACAAAAATTCAAACCACATTCAAGTTTAAGCTATATACAAACTCATTTATAAAATTCAAAATCAGTGAAAAGTTATTTATAAAACTCTAGATTTAATGTATTTATCAAAATCTATCGAAATTCAAACTCAAAATTTTAATTATTTAATATTTTATGTGACAATATATAAATACTAATACTCATAATTGAATATTAAGTTAAAACTCAAAATTTAAATTATTTACTTTATTTAGGTAATAATATATAATTATTAATATTTATAATTAAAATTTTAAAAATAAATAATCAATAGAATATTTAATAGAGCTACTCACAAACTTATCAAGCTGAGTATGAGTTTGTTCAAAGTTGACTCCTTTAATGAGTCGAAGTTTATTTTTTGTTGAGAGACGAGTCAGAGTTTTTATCGAGTCGAACTTCAAAAGTTACTTATCAGAGTGTATTGGTTCGTTCGCACCCGTACCTATTTCTGTTACTAATCAATGATAAAAAAGTCAACTAGACATAAAAGCGTACTGGTTACTCATGTGGACAATTTCGTGCTCCACTAAGAAACAAATAAATAATGATAAAATTTCTTAGGTTGCATTTATCTATTTGACCATAGATTTCTTCTAACTAGAGTCATTAATGAATTGAGTTTTATAAATTTTTTTCAAACTTGTTTGTTTAACATAATAAACAATCCGTGTTGAGTTTTTATCAAATCAAGTTTCAAGCTACGTCTTCGACATTTGTTTCCTAGGACACTATTATTCTATCGTGGGGTCCAATGATGTATTAATGATCGATATATGATATTCGTGCTATATATGCTTCTCACGACATAACCAAGTGTTCTTGACCGGATCACATATCTTGAAGCCACAAGGGGTTGTTTGTTAGGAGATTAAGGGGATAAACCAAGTTTATCCCCTAAATAATCTTTTACCAAACAACCTCTAAGATATAATATTAATCATTGCTATCCTGTTGTGAATAGGATCTCAATGATAAGCTTGTCCACCATTCGTAATAACCAACTAGGCAATCTCGTGTTTGCCCATTTTTGCCTTTCTCCGTAAGCTCAATTTTGTTTTAATCTCTATGGTTGTCCCTGATACTAGTATGTAAAAGGCTGAGCATCAGCTCTCAACCAAATAATAGTACCTGATCCTTTTTCTTTTCTTTGTTTTTTTCATATATATGAACATGTGATGTCGATAGCAAAAATAGTTGTACTGATTCTACGATTCAAATTGAATCGGCTCTTAGAGGTTGCGAAAGTATTTTTTCTAGATCAGTTTTTGCTTATTGTTTTATTGTCATGAAGGCAACATCTCAGGAATGCATCGCAAATACGTACTTAAAATGTGAACATAGATTTAATTACACCAGCTGTGAAAAGTAGTTACAAAGTTTTTTCTTTTTTACTCAAGAAATAGTTGAAAATGATTTTTTTGTGTTTATAAAAAATCTTGCGTAAACAAAATTGGCGCACCTGTTTTATGATCACCAAACACATAAAAATTGTTTACCTTTTTGCAAATATGCATAAGACACCAAGCCTATCTATCCTATAGCTTTCAGACAATCTGGTCATTTATTAACCAGTATTCTTAGACAACATAAGGTGTAATGACATAATGTGTAATGTCATGTTTGGTTAGAGTATTAAAAATGATGTGATATACATCAACTTGGATGTTTGATATTTCTAAAGGATAAAGTATCAAAAACCTAATTGAAATAGGTAGACATTTTGTATTTTAAATCGTATCTTTTTTGTATTACAAATTCTAAATTGATATTTATAAGGAGGTGATTTATGTCAATATCACTTTTAAAGATATTAATAATAGAGATGTTTAATATAGTTATCAAATGTAAAATTTTAATTTCACTTATAATTTCTTAAATTGGAACAAGAATTTAAACTACCTTATCTTTGAATTAAAAAGGTACGTTAAGTTACTTAAAAATAAGGAAGTATGATAAGTTAATTAAAATTAAGTAATTTTGAAGAGTTGAATGTCACATTCAATTATTCAAATACAAATTTAGATTTTTTATCGAAAGGTTCACAATTCTGAACATATGAAAAATGGATATTAAACAGATTGATTGATTTGTATGTTCTCTAACACAATTAGAGACTAGATGTTGGTTCTTAGTTTCAAAGGAAGGTATTCTTAGATTGTTGGATAATGTTAGGACATTTATACATAGTTACTTAAAGGTGCAAACGAGTTGAGCCAAGTTGAGTAGTATGTTATTGAAGTCCGACTAATTTATTTTACATAAGTTCGAGTTTGTATTCAAGATCCAGCTATTACGAGTAAGCTCAACCCTTGTTCAAACTTGACTCATTATTTAATAGAGTCAAACTCGACTATGAGTTGGAATGGCTGCTCGAACCCGAATGGTAGTTTGACTCATACTTTGTCTAAATTTGAGTTCAATCTTGATAAAACTTGTTTATAAAATTGAACAGGATCTGAACTCACTTATGAAACTCAAACTTTAGCTCATTTAAAAACTCAAACTAAGTTGAATTAAATCAAATCTTATTTCAATTTATTTTATATATTTAGGTAAAACTATATAACTATTAATATTAATGACTTAATTTTTTAAGTAAATATTCAGTCGAGTAGTTAATTGAATGACACTCAAGCTTATCTATTTGACCATAGATTTGTTCAAACTAGAGTCATTAATGAATTGAGTTTTATGTTTGTTTTTTCAAACTTGTTTGTTTAACATAATAAACAATCCGTGTTGAGTTTTTATCAAATCAAGTTTCAAGCTACTTAGCTAGTGTATAGGTTCATTTCCACCCCTACCCATACGCTATCGACTATCCTCAAATTAAATTGATAAATAAAGGGTTCACATGTTTTCATAAAAGACATTTTATTTGAATAAAGTTGCCCACTTCTTTTCTCTCTAAGGCCCTCGAAGTTCGGCTGGTTATATGGGAATGCCAATTTAGGCCAGTAATCAATGAGTAGCTAGACATAAGGGTATATTGGTTATTCATATAAGAATATGTGAACAATTTTATGCTCCACTTAAGGTAAAATTGAGGACCCCAAAGATGTTAAATTTTCATAGGTTGCGTTTATCAAGATTATATGAAAAAGAAATAATATTCTATCTATATTAAAAAATATTTATGATAATTGAACTTTTTTATTCTTTATTTGTTAAATATTTTTGATGTGAAGGAAAAGAAGAGAAGAAATGATTCTATCTTTCTTTTCTTAACATAAAAAGAAAATAAGGTTTATTTAGATGAGAATCTTGCACAATCTCAACAAGATACAAAATTATTATATGTTTCTTCTAATTCACATAGTCCTGATAAAAATTGTATAGCAAGTTAATCTTGTATCCAAAACAATATTAGTCAAAAAAAGCGTATCTTTGATCTATCTTAAAGTTTCCAAGTTGATAACAACGTCTATCCTTATCTGAAGATGAAGATATAATGGTTCTACGTGGCACTAGAGTTGTGAATATAAAAGTGTAACGAGTTGTGAGATGCGATATCGTTGTCACCTCCACCACCATCACCATCACAAAAGACACAATCGACACCTGCCGCGGCCACCTCCACTACCACGACTGTTGCAGCCACCTTCTTTCTTCTTCTTCTTCTTCTTCTTCTTCTTCTTCTTCTTCTTCTTTTTCTTCCATCTCTTATTTTATCACATACGTGCCACAACAAATTTCAAGCTTCTTCAACTTTGATGGGCACACATGAGTTATTCAATTTATAAATTCAGGTACTTCCATAAGCTTTCACTTTCTAGATGATGCACATTCTCAAGGTGAAAAAAAAGAGTTTTAGGGCAAACAAGAGAAGTATCGTAATTTTTTTCTGAAATTCACCATATTAATGTCTTGTCCTCTTGATGATTTTTCTAATAGAATTTGGTAACTTGAGTGATTAGTCATTGAGTGATGTATTTCAAACAGAACCATACAAGTAGGCAAATTGAGATTCATATTAGCCCACTATGTGACAGAAAGGGTATACTTGGTTGCATGCAAAATAGATTTTTTACAAGTTTCTCTAAAAATTAGTTGTTCCTTCATTTGGTTGTTTGACAAACTATAGTCAATTGAAGATGTTACTTATTGACTTTTCTATGGATTCAACTTCGATGTCCTCATGTTTTATCTGGATGTCATTGTTTTGTGAGCACCACAATCTGTGCTCATAAATGGAGGAGAAGGCCTCGGGCATTGTTGGAAGGCAATGAGTGGTGGGTCTTCATTGGTAGGGGTTGGGGAAAGAGGTCTTTGCTGAATGGGAGAGGAGGAGGTCAAGTTTTGCTCGAGAGGCTAAACTTGATGAGGATGGGGCCAAGAAAGGAAGGAAAGTGAATTATCTTCAACAAAAGTAGCTACAAAAGGAGACCTAAGAACATGAGCTTAAATAGAAGGGGCAATGACTAAGAGGAGGTTTAGAAGGTGATCTTGGTGAGAAAGGGGAGGGAGAGATTAGTGTCTTTAACAAAAGAGGCAAGGAGGAGGCTTAATGGAGCAGGGACTTCACTTGAAAAGAAAAGGAGGATACTTAGGGGGTTGAGAAAGATTAAGCAGAGGGAGAGGATGAAGTCAATGATGTAGAATAGGAGAAGAAGTTTCAGAAAGCACAATGGATGAGCTTGAGGGTTGCTCTTTGTCGAAATCCCTTGAGATGATGTAGATAAGGGAATAATGGAGAGCTAACTGACTTTGCACAAAGCACATGAGGGCTTCACGTTGGGGGGGGGGGTGAGGGCACACTGGATAGGAGATGAGATGGCCAAAGATGTGTTGTATGCCAAGGGAGGGAGACTTCATTCTAAGCATAGAATGGGTGAAAATGCTATGGAGATGGTTAAATTTTAGCAATAAACAAGGTCCCAGGTGGTCAACAGCAACTGATGTCGGGGATTTGTAAAAAAGCAACGGATTTGTAAAAAAGTAATGGGTAGTGAAGAAGATTTGAAGTTGGGTTTGAAAGATTCTACGTAGTCAAGAACATGAGAATTTATATTTATGGTAGTGATGGAGAAAGCAAAATGGATAATTCAAGTGCTAGGGTTTGTATAAAGGCCATAGATGGTGAAGGAGGTTAGGCGTGAGTTTGAAAAGACTATTGGTATTCAAAGACGAGAATTTAGATTCACGATAGTGATGCAGAAAACCAACAATTGAGTTCTCGCATATGAAGGTGGAGTATTTAAGTAAGAAATAAAAAATTAACAAATATTTTATTAATTAATAATTTAATTTTAAATATGTTATATTTTAATTTTATAATTATATCTTATCATACAATTAATCAATCTAGAATGATAAACTCCATAATGAATAACTGTAAATAGTTCTTTAAAATAAATTGTCTTTTACAACTTATAGGATTTATTTTTTAAAATAATTAAATTATATTTTAAAATAATTTAAAGATAAATAAATAGTAAATTATAATTTGGAAAATAGGAATTCAAATTGACTAAATAATAGATTATGTTTTTTATTTTCTTAAAAATTTACTTGCAAATTTTTTATTTGATTTTAATTTTTTGGGATGTCCAAGTGGACCATATGCATTTGTTTCTCAGTGAAGTTTCTCCATGAATCAAGTTTTTAGAAAATTATAAAATTAAAGTTTTCATTTGGTTGTTTGTAAAAGTTAAATCAATGGAAAGCGTTTTACGTTGATTTATTGCTGGATTTTGACAGCGATAATGATATTTTTGTAAAGGTACTGCATACGTCACCTATTTAACGAACACTTATTTCTGTTTTTAGCACAGAAAATAAGACTGATTAAACTTCGAAGTCCACCAATTTAAACTCTTGAAAATTATAAGCTCAATGCCATCTAGTCTTTGTATGCTAATAATTTGTATACGCAAATTCAAATTGGATACTAAAATATATTTTGCCATTTCAATTGCATGAAACAGGAGAAGAAGGAGGAGGAGGTAAACAAATGACATCTACAACTACCAACATTCTCGACCAACGTCAAAAATGAAGCAAAATACATTGTCATTCAGATGACACTTGAAATAAGATAGATCAAAGATACCAACTTAACATAGAGAAGAGACTTTCTCAGTCATAAATTAGAGATAATAACTTTCAATTTAACCCAAATGTATAGGATCTATGAATATAAAAAAGAAATGCAGTACATAAAAGAATAATCATAGATCCCACTTATATGTGCCTGGGTGTTGTTGAGAATTCACCCTAACTAATGGCTGGAAAAATCCTTCTTCCCAGGATCATACATCCAAACTCTTGAGAAGAGCTTAACTTTAGGGTGTGGAGGACGGCGAGATGGAGCCATTGGGAGAAGCATCTCCCTCATCATCAGCATCATTGTCATCTTCCTCCAGCACCACCTCCTCCTCCTCCACTCTGTTATGAAAGTTTCGGTGGCAACCACATACATCGCAGATGAGAGCTTGATTGGTACCTTCCGCTCCGGCAGCCAAAAATTCCATGCAACCATCCACAATGTATCCACCAGTGGCGATTGCATAGTTTCTCCTACACTCCATATATCTCACTACAATCACCCTATTTTGTTGTGGCGGCGGTGGCGGTGGTGGCGGTGGGGGCGGTGGTGAAAGTGGTGGTGATGCCTCTATTCTTCCATTTTCTAAAGGCTCCATGTTACCTGAACAAGAATATAGAGAGACAAATAAACTGACAAAAGAGGAGTTTGCTTACCCTTCTTTCATGTCGTAGCCAATATTTATAGGTCAATCAACAAATTTTTTAACCTAAATTGCAGGATATAGATTGCGTCAAACCCTATGTAAATCTTCTTCTTTCATATATGCTTGTTCAAATCTCAAATTTGTTCTTTAGATTGTCCCATATGATATCCAACTTTCATTGTCATTATCATTATCTTAGATTCATGAAGATACTATAGAATTGGTAGGTTTACCGTTATCTCATCGAACTATATCCATATTTTTATACATGACTCATCTGCATTGACCAAAAGAATACACATTGCTCACTACAGAGAATGGTATGATTTGTTATCCGTATCTTGATCAGTGGCACTGAAATCTTTTTATTCATTTTGTTGACACTTGGAGAATATTTTAACAAGTTATCAACCATTCACGTGCGCCTGCCCTTGTTTATACTTGAATAATCCCTTTAAAATGTGTCTTTGGTATATGCATGAGATAGATTGATATAGATTCGATGGTACCCAGATATTCGCATTTTACGTTCTCACGATAACCAAATCATTTCTATGACATTTGTTTACCTATCATGATTAGAAATACATTTAATGAATCATTTATATCATTGTTGAAAGATTAGTTTGGTAATGATAAACTCACATGGCGTGTGCACCACAAAATCCCTTGGACTTTATTCAGACTCTATTCAAGATCAATTTTCTCTTGAGCATAGGTGCCGTTGAATAAGATTATGTTTGGCGAAAGATTTTGTTGGCGTCCTAAAACAACTCAAAAAGAGGAGCAATCTTATTTGTCCACTAATATTTGCAATGTTTGATTACAGTTTTGAAAATGATACCAAATTAAATTTGACAATGATATTTTATGGATATTTTTTTGATTGGTTAGTGTTTGGTTACATTGATATTTTTAGATGCACGTCTGTTCTACATATTTCAAAATTAACTTTAATAGCCAAAACATTAACTTTATATCACTATTGCGGTACAAATGTTTAATAATGTGACCAAACTTGTTTAGATTTATACAAAAAATTGAACAAAAACATAATTACCTCACCTGCGAAGAGTGCTTGATAAGCTTTTGTTGGTAATGTAAATATGTAATTAGTTAATAAATTATTTTGAAAGAGTTACACTACAAAAAAAACAAGTTATTGGGGACGTCTTAAAGCCGTCCCCAATAATCAAAAAGCCGTGACTAATATATGGTGGCAACGACTTCCCAACTTTATCGATTATTATACAATCTTCCATAAACATACTCTGCACACCTGCTTTATGATTGCGATAAATATACTTGTTTTATGAAAAAAAAAAGTACAAGTCACCTTTGTCTATTTATCTCTTTTAGCTTTTACACAATCCAGCCACTCATTCATGAGAAATCCGACTCCTAGACCACATAAGGTGTAATGCGATATTTTGTTAGAGTATTAAAAATGATATTATATTAATTTTACTGTTTGATATTTCTGGAGGACAAAGTATCAATAACCAAATTGATACATGTAGATATTTTGTATTGTAATTCATATCTTGCTTGTATAATTGATATTAATAACTTGATAATTTATATGAATGTTAATTTTAGTAATAGTGATAGAGTTGCTTGATTTGGTTGCCAAATGTAAAGTTTTAATTTCATTTCTTTTTTCTTATTTCATAGAGAAGAAAGCGTAACTACCTTATCCGACTCGCAAACAAGTTATAATAAGGTGCATAAAATTAAGTAATTTTCTAGAGTCAAGTGTCACGTTTAAATGCTAATTCATATATATTTTATCAAAAGGTTTGAAATTCTGATAAATGGGTATTAACCAAATTGATTGAAATGTATAATCTCCGATGGAATTAGATATTAGACGTTGGGTTCTTAGTTTCCAAAAAAGTATCCTTAAATAGTTGTATAGTGTAAGGATACATAGTCTATCCTCGAATGAAAATGATAAAAAAAGTGGTTTGAACATTTTTGTAAAGACGTTTTATTTGTAGAAAGTTTCCCACTTCTTTAATCTTCGGGATCCTCTAAATTGGCTGTCTTTGGGAATGCTTATTTCTATGGGTCCAAACAAACCGAGTCGAGCCGAGTAGTATGGTGTTCAAGCTCGACTCGTATATTTTACACGAGTTCGAGTTCGAGTTCGAGTTTTGACGAGTATGTTGAACCTTTGTTCAAGCTTGGTTTGTTTATTAATCGAGCCGCGTCGAGATCGAACTCGAGTAGTAGTAGAACAAAAATTCAAACCACATTTAAGTTTAAGCTATATACAAACTCATTTATAAAATTCAAAATCAGTGAAAAGTTATTTATAAAACTCTAGATTTAATGTATTTATCAAAATCTATCTATGTTTAAACTCAAAATTTTAATTATTTAATATTTTTAGGTGACAATATATAAATATTAATACTCATAATAGAATATGTATTCTAAGTTTAAACTCAAATTTTGAATTTTTTAATTTATTTAGGTAATAATATATAATTAATAATATTTATAATTAAATTTTTAAAAATAAATAATCAATAGAATATTTAATTGAGCTACTCACAAACTTATCAAGCAAAGTATGAGTTTGTTCAAGCTTAACTCGTTTAATGACTCGAACTTTATTTTTTGTTAAGTTTATCTATTTAACATAATAAATGAATCGAGTTTTTATGGAGTCCAAGTTCAAGTTAGTTGTCGAAGTGTATTGGTTCGTTTGCGCCCGTAACTGTTTTGTTACTAATCAATGATCAAAAAATCAACAACTAGACAAAAAAGCGTACTGGTGACTCGTGTGGACAATTTCGTGCTCCACTTAAGAAACAAATAAATAGTGATAAAATTTCTTAGGTTGCATTTAACGAGATTGTACTAAAAAAGTTATGAAATACTCTTTTTCTCTATCTATTTATGATAAAAATTATTTATAATAAGTGGTAAATTCTATAATTTATTTTTTATATTTTTTAGTTGAAAAAATATATTATATTTTTATTTTAATATTCAAGTACAAATATTTTAATGTGGACATAAAAGTAAAATAAGGTACATTTATTTAGATATGAATCTTATGTTTGCGCAATCTCAACTAAAAAAAAGTATTATATTTTTCTCTTAATATTCTAATAATCCAAATGTAAGAGTAACGAGAATTGTAGATAAAATGAAAGGAGGTAGATTGAGATGGTTTGGACACATTAAACGTAGACCTAAAGAGGCACCAGTTAGAAAGATATAAAATATTAAAGTGACAGAAACAAAAAAGGGACGTGGTAGACTTAAGTTAACTTGGAGGAGGGTAATTCAATATGATTTAGATGGTTTAAATATCTCCGAAGAAATAGCACAAAATCGACATGAGTGGAGAAAGAGAATTTTAGATAAAGACCTTAGTTGAGTTGAGTTGAGTTGAGTATTCTAATAATTCAAATAAAAATCTTGTATCATATTAATTTAGCATATAAAAATACATTATTAAAAACACCTATGTTTGAATTATCTTAAACTTTTCATATTGATAAAAATAGATATTTCTAACGGAAGACGAAGATATAATGGTTTCAGGTGACACTAGAGTTGGAAAATAAGAGTATCATTTTTAAGTGCAAAACTAAAAGTTTCATGTTCTTTTTAAGATGAAGATATAAAGATTCTACGTGGCGCAAGAGTTTCAAATATACAAATATTATTTCTTATTCTTGAGTTTGCAAATATAAAAATATCACGTTCTTCTTTTTCTCCTCCTCCTCCTTTTTTCTTATCTATTCTTCTTTTTCTTTCACTCTTATTTTATTACATATATATGCGACAACGATCACATGGTTCGTTCAATTTATAAATTCTGCAACTTTCATAGGATTTCACTTCCTACACGAAGCACATTCTTTATATGGAGAATAAAATTTTACAGCAAATGATGAAGTGTTATAAATTTTTTTCATAAATTCTGTCGAATTATTGTCTCATCTGCGCTATGATTTTGGTAATAGAATTTAGTAACTCGAATGACCGGTCATTGAATGATGATTTTCAAGCAAAAGTTTACAAGTGGGCAAATGTAGATTCTTTTTAAGACGTTATATCTCATTGGGGGTCTACTTGGTTGTCAGTGAAATAGACTCTTTACAAGTTTTGTTATAAAATTAGCTGTTCCTTGGTTCTGTTGTCCAGAAAGCTATGGTCGAAAGAAAATGTGACTTATCAACTCCTCACCTACTTAGCGAACACATAATTATGTTTTTCTTATTCATAATATTAGAGTTTTTAGCAAGTTATCAATGGTGAAACGACTTAAGGTTTAATATTATTTAAATTTGCATACTTGTATATGCTCTACATGTAATTTCATCATAGAAACATATTGTTTTAGCAATAAGCAGGATGACTTGCTTTACGAAAATCATATATTCTTAAATTTACTTAGATAATGTAAGAGCTCCACTCAATGACATAAACTTCATATTTAAACATTAAGTAAAAAAATTGAAAATAATTTCACGACAACTTATTTTACTGAATTAAATATTTATGCATTAATGGAGGAGGGAATAACATTGTCGCCGTTAAAATTATCTAGGCGTAAAAAATGCAAGATATAATAAATTACTATTATCTAGACGGGTTGAAGGCAAAGCAAATGAAATAATTGTGTCAAATATAATTATTCTCATTAAATTAATATTAAATTACATAATAAATAAATTACTTATGCATTTAATAATACGTTCTCACTAAATTAAAAAAATCAATTGGTTGGAAATATTTTCCGGAAAGGAATGTATCGACGACCAAATAATAAATCACATTTTCTATTTCTTTGAAAAGAATCCATTGAAAGATATTTTCCATGATTTTTTAAACAAAATTAAATAGACACTAATTTTTAAGTCCAATTTAACTTTTTTACTTGAAAATACAAAAAAAAAGGTTGATCAACTTAAAATTCTTGAAAATATATTTTTGCCATTTCAATTGCAGGAAAGAAGAGAAGAAGATAAATCAGAAAAGCAACAAACGACATATACAACTAAGAACATTTTCAATCTACGTATAAATGTAGGGAAATACATTGTTGTTGAGATGACACATGAAATAAGATAAATCATAGATATCAACCCAAGATAGACAAGATACTTTCTTTGTAATAAATTAGAGATGATAACCTTCTAATCGACACAATAAGTATGATCTATGAATATAGAAATATAGTGCATCAAAGGACAACTGTAGATCCAACTTATGTGCCTAGGTTGTTGAGAATTCTCTCTAACTAATGACTGAAAAAAAATCTTTACAAGATCATACATCCAAACTCTTGAGAAGAGCTTGACTTTAGGGTGTGAAGGACAGCGAGATGGAGCCATTGTGCCACACCCCGGATTTTAATATGCACAACAGAATAATCTGACAACACGATCAAGAAAATTAACCTCTTAAATACATCAGCTTGAGAAATGTAAAGACGAACTAGGTCTCACTTCATAAATCTACACATTCTAATCAAAATATATTGCTAATGTTACAATCTAAACAAAACTATATACCATCTACGACACTAGTTAACGTGCAAAAGAGGGAGAAAAACATAAAATAAATATCTTAGTTCACTTTATTATAATATTTAAAAAAATCTAAAAATTACACATTGGAAGAAGTAACTCCCTCATCGTCAGCATCATTGTTATCTTCCTCCAACACCACCCCCCCTCCTTCACTCTGTTATGAAAGCTTCGGTGATAGCTACATACATTGCAGATGAGAGCCTAATTAGAATCTTCAGCTCCAGTAGCTAAATATTCCATGCAATCATCCCTCATGCATCCACATGTTGTGATTGTACAGTTTCTCCTACAATCCGTGTATTTCACTACAATCACCTTGTTTGATGGTGGCGATGTCTCTATTCTTTCATTTGCTAGAGGCTCCATGTTAATTGATCAAGAATAGAGAGAGAGACAAATATACTGACTAAAGTGGAGTTCACTTACCCTTCTATTAGGCCATGGCTGTTATTTATAGGTCAAACAAAAAAAATTGACTTGAATTGTAAGATATATAGCTCACGTCAAACCCTTTGTAAATCTTTTTATTTAATATATGCTTGTTCAAATCTTGACTTGTTGCATTAGATTGATCCATATCCCATCTAGCTTTCATTGTCATTATTATTATCTTACATTTATTGTGATATTGTGGATTTGAAAATTTTATCGTTATTTAATCCAACTATATTCATGTTTTTATACATGAATCATCTAGTTGACCAAAAGAATACATATTGCTCACTATAGAGAAAAGTATGATTTGTTATCCATATCATGCTCGGTGACACTCAAATCTTTTTATTCTCCCTGTTTGACACTTGGAGAATATTTTTATATTTTATCAGCCATTCATGTGCGCCCTTGTTTGTACCCGAATAATCTCTTTCAAATATATCTGTATGAGATAGATTGATCTAGATTTGGTGGTACCCATATATTCACATTTTACTTTCTCAGCGTAGCCAAATCATATCAATGACATTTGTGTACCTTATGGCGCTACAGCTACATTGAATGAATCATTTATATCATTGTTATATGATTAATTTGTTAATGATAAACTCAAATGGACTGTGCATGCACCACAAACTCCCTTGGACTTTAGGTAGACTCTATTCAAGATCAATTTTCTCTTAAGCATATGTGTGCCATTGACTAAGATTATGTTTGGCGAAAGAATTATTGACGTTATGAAACAACTCAAGAAGAGGAGCAATCTTATTTGCCAATTAATCTACGCATTGTTTGTTTACGGTTTTGAAAATGATACTATATTAAATTAGACACTGATATTTTAAGGATACTTTCAGATTGGTTATTGTTTGGTTACATTGATATTCTTAAATGCACGTGGTCATATTACAATTTACTATTTTTGTTGTACATGTTTTGAAATTAATTTTAATAGCCAAAACATTGGCTTATAACACTATTACAGTACAAATGTTTATTATTGTGACCAAACCTGTTTTAATTTATGCAAAAATTTGAACAAAAATATAATTACCCCATCTGCAAAAAGTGCTTATTAAGATTTTATTGTAATTAGTTAATAAATTATTTTGATAGAGTTAATAAACAATCTTGCATAAACATACTCTGCACACCTGCTTTATAATTCCTATGGATATACTTTTTTATGAAAAAAAAATGCGTAGGTCGATCATCTTTATTCATTATCTTATAGCTTTTACACAATCAGGCCACTCATGAGAAATCCTACGCCTAGACCACGTAAGGCGTAATGCTGCGATGTTTAATTAAAGTATTAAAATAATATTATATTAATTTTAATATTTAATATATCTAGAGGATAAAGTATCAATAACCAAATTGTGTTACAGGTAGACAGTTTGTACTGTAATTCGTACCTTGTTTGTATTATAAATTGATATTAATAACGAGGTGATTTATATGAATGTTAATTTTAATAGTAATAGTGAAAGAGGTGTTTGAAATACTTACCATATGTAAATTTTTGATTTCATTAATTATTTCTTATTTTGTAGGAAAGAAAACTTAACTGCTTCATCAAATGAATTTGCAAACAAGTTATAATAAGGTACTTAAAATTAAGTAATTTTTAAGAGTTAAGTGACACATTTAAATGATAATTCAGATATTTTATCAAAAATTTTGAGATTCTGAAAAATGGATTTTAACCAAATGGATTGAAAGGTATCATCTCTGATGGAATTAGATTTTAGATGTTGGTTCTTAGTTTCCAAAAAAATATCCGTAAATTGTTGGATAATGTAAGGATATATACATACACACAAACACATAGCCTATGGGGTGTTTGGTTGCAAGATAATAGAGATTTTTATTTTTATTTTTAAAAATTGTAAGAAAACTTGTTAAAAGAGGTGTTTGACAACCAAGACAATTTTATGTTTTGAAAGTGATTTTCTTCTTAAACAAAAAAAGAGAGTTTCACCACTTTCTTTTTTCTTGTGGTCCCTCATTTTGTTTGGCCATGAATAGTAGTTACTCTTTTTTGCTATCACATCCCTCCAAACATGATAGTTTTATGTCATAAGTTGGTTAACTTTTTATTTTAATATAATTTTTTATCATGAAAGTGTACAAAAAATTATCATGCAACCAAACACCCCCCTATCCTCAAATGAAAATGACAAAAAAGAGGTTTGAATATTTATCAAACATTTTTTATCTGAATAAAGCTACCCACTTCTTTTATCTCCCGGGTCATTTAAATTGGCGGTCTATACATTTTAGGCCGCTAATCAATGATCAAAAGAAACCAGGAACAAGACATAAAAGCATACTGGTTACTCATAGAAGAATATGTGGATAATTTCGTGCTCCATTTAAAATAAAATTAAATATTGGTTAAATTTCTTAGGTTTCATGCTGCGAGATTGCATGAAAAATAAATCATGAAATATTCTTTTTCTCTATCTAATTACAAAAAAAAATTATTTATAATAGGTGGTTAATTCTATAATTTATTTGTAAGCCTTTTGACGTGAAATAAAATAAAAAATATATTCTATTTTTTATTTTAATATTTGTGTTCAAATTTTTTAATCTAAACATAAAAGTAAAATAAGGTACATTTAGATGAGAGTCTTTTGCTTGCGCAATCTCAACTAGAGACAAAATTATTTTTTTTTCTTAATATTCTAATAATACAAATAAAAATTATGCAGCATGTTAATTTATTATATAAAAATATATTAGTCAAGAAAACTTATGTTTGATTTATCTTAAACTTTTCATATTGACAACGGTAGATATTCCTATATTAAGAGGAAGATATAATGGTTCCAGAGAGTTGTATACATAAAAGTATCATTTTTTAAATTACAAATATAAAAGTATCACGTTCTTTTAAAGATGAAGATACAAAGATGCTACGTGGCACAAGAGTAGATGTAAATATAAAAAGATTATTTCTTCTTCTTGTGTTGCAAATATAAAAATATGAGGTTGTTCTTCTTCTCCTCCTTATTTCTTACCTATTCTTTTTTCTCCTTCACACTTACTTTATTACATTTATGATTTATGCCACAACGAGCAAGCTCCATCAACTTTGGTGAGCAAAGACATGGTTCCTTCAATTTATAGATTATGGAACTTTCATAAGTTTTTAATTTCTAAATGAAGCACATTCTTTATTGTCTTCTCAGTGTGATTATTTAGATAATAGAATTTGGTAATTTGAGTGATTGGTCATTGAACGATGAATTTCAAGCAAAGGTTCACAAGAGGGCAAATGTAGATTCTTTTTAGGATATTGTGTCTCGTTAAGGGTCTACTTGGTTTCCAGCAAACTGGACTCTTTACAAGTTTTCTTAGAAAATCAGTTGTTACTTCGTTTTGTTGTTTGTGAAACTATGGTCAAAAGTAAAAGTGACTTATCGACTCCTCTATCACATAAATTTTGATGCCCAAATATTTTAATTGAATTGTCACACCCCAGAAAAGTGTAGCAAATTTTTTTCTTCAAGAACATGATAGTGAAATAAAAGCCATGAATAAATAAGGTTTGACAACACAAACACATTGACTAACAATAAAACACATCTACTAGCATAACTTCATATTATTTGACCACTTAGAAGTAAATCGTTTCTAGAAGCAACTTCAACCACCAAATGAGACAACATAGTTCTAACAAAAACAAGATCCTGAGTATAAAAACCACACCAAAATTAAGGCATGATTAAGCTAATAATTGACTCTTTAATGTCACTTTATTGGAAACATAACAAAACATCTAAACAAAGTGAAGTCACATGCCTTCTGGAGCCATGAAATCTAGTTCTTCCACTGGTTTCTCTTCAAACCAAAGTTGGAATCCTCCTGAAGTTCAACTCCAGGACCCTCTTCTTCAAAACTTGTTGAAATATTAAAAATATGGGGTGGGTCATAAAGAATCAATAGATATTCCATCATTCGTCAAATTGGATAGCCAGGAAGAACATTTCACAATTTATTAACCACATTAACAACAACTTATGAAAATACCAAGTTAATGACATACAATTAGGACTTGCTATGCATACTATGCAATACCATCTATTTGAGACTAAGTAACGTACAAAATATGAGTTCTAACCACAATTATAATGCCACTAATTCAATCATCCTCTAGAAGAAATATACATACCACTAATGCTTCCACTCTCTAAATGGATCACATATCATTTCATTTTTACAAAGAACACATCGTCTTTCTATCTCAACTAACTAGTACTATATCTAATAAATATATAGGTAATTTTATCACTATCTTACATTTTTTATGCTTTGAAAAAAATTTATTCACCAGAGTAGGCTGTGTACTTGCCGCGGTTTCCACCATAATTAGAGCCACAAAGGGTACTAATGTGTGGTGATCTTCATGCCCGTTGCAGTTAAAAGAACTCATCATGTATTCGTTGTTCGCTATCTCTTCAATCCCAGGTACCTTGATGATATGCTACTTCTTCGGCATTTGCTTCCTAGGACACTATTACTCTATCATGGGGGTCCAATGATGTATTAATAATCGATACATGATATTCGTGCTATATATGCTTCTCATGACATAACCAAGTGTTCTTGATAGGATCACATATCTTGAAGCCACAATGGGTTGTTGTGAATAGGATCTCGATGATAAGCTTCACTACAAGAAATTCGCATTTTACCTACGCAAAATTTCGTAGGTATAGGCTATTTTCCCGTAGGTAATGACCTTTACCTACGGAGCTACCTACGGAACCATCCATAGGGCTAGTACATGTAGGTAAATGTTTTACCTACGAACGAATCCGTAGGTATAGTACAGGTACTATACCTACGGGTGAACATACACCCGTAGGTATAGGTCATACTATACCTACGGAACTATTCGTAGGTAAACAATTACCTACATGTACTAGCCCTACGCGACCAATCCGTAGGTAGATCCATAGGTAAAGGTTTTACCTATGGGAAAATGGCCTATACCTACTATTTTTTGCGTAAGTAACCTACGCAAATGTGGTCTATACCTACAGACAATATTCTCTTTACCTACGGGAGTAATATCCCTAGGTAAATGTTACATAGCTAAAACCTGATCTCAATCCATTCGACCTGAATACATTTCACTCATTGAACTCAATATATTCCACACATTTCACTTACTCAATACAAACACAATCCACACAAAAATTCATACAACCTTCAAAAGACATCATCACTCAATCTAATCCAAATTTTGACAACATTTCATAAACAAAACAAATAGGAAAAAACAGAGTCTACTCATTACAAACAAAACATGATCAAAAACAAAACTTCACAACAAAACATTCCTATATGCACCACTCACAAGTTGCTCATATATACACCATCATAGTTTCAAAAACATATAACAATCAAGTTTATTTCACAAACAAAAATTTAAAAAAACTGAGCACAACATAAAATCTAATCATAAAAAATAAAACATACAACCATATATTAAGAGATTTAAGAAGCATATAAGAGGACATGATAGTATGTGAAGTCTCAAGTTATAGGTGATGATTAAAAAAATCTAGTTAATCATGAAACAAAGATCAAAATTTGATTGATCATGAAAAGACAATTTGGTAGACCATGAACTAAGTGATGTCAAGTTTTGTTGTTTAGAATAAATGAAGTCACAAAGTTTCAAGCATTGTCCCATTCAGAGAACCAAATATATAAGAAAAATATTTGATATTTATGAAAACAAGAGCACAATCGAAAACGATATATGAAAATGGAGAAGTCCGAAGTAGTGCACTTGCCCTGAACTAATGAAACCAGTTTCCTTCACCAACAACTCTTATAACTGTTGCTTACCAAAATGTATTATTCGATACGTTAACTGTAAATGACAAAATAAGTAAAAAGTATAATAACGTTAGGAAAATTAAAAAGACATCATGTAGTCAAATAAGATTGGTAATTCATACACACTTGAAATGCCATAGTAGAAAATGAAACTGAGAAAAAAGTACCTGGGAGGTTAAGGAAATGAAAATAAGTTTAAAAAAATAATCAGAGCTATAAAGTACGTGGAAGTTTAAGGATATGAAAATCTCAACTACAGAGTACCCATATAGCTTCCCCATTGTTTTGCTTTCTTTGGTTTTCAGTCCTATTTATGTAGCTTTTAGATTTCTCGCTTTTGCTTTCTTCACATCCAGTACCAATGCCAACAAAATTTGCAACCTGAGTATCATCCATAAATTTGAAACAATCCTCTTACACATAGTAATTAACATGTTGGCTTCATATAATCTTGATTACAACACCCAATGAAAGCAAAAGAAAACATAACCACCATTCAGGATCTTTAGCAACAAGCTAAAAGTATGTCAAGGCCACGATGATGAAAGCTGTGACAATTAGAAGAATAATAAAGAATATAAAAAGAATGTTGTATATGGTGTATATTTTGTGGCTCCAGACATAGATAAATATTTAATAGAGCTCAATATAAATTGTATTGAAAGGTAAAAAGTCAGCCATTTTCATCTAAGAAATGATACTCCAATACAAAGGCATTGGCGGTATCTCCTTGGAAAACTTGCTTGAGTGGATAGAGGCTTGGAACACAGCCTTACGATTCTTACCAGTTATACCACCTAAAACAAGCAAAGGAAATGTCATTAGAGTCCATATGAGAATAACCGTAAGATGGTTCCAAAAGATAGTACTGTAGTAGTTGTATAACAATTGCAATAGTATTCAAAAAGTAGAATCTTAGGAAAAGTGGACCACTGACAAAATCAATTGAGCCCAGACTTTACAATCAGTATCGTCCACTTTCATGCGTGGACCACTGACAAAATCAATTGGGCAACGGCATCTTGAATGAGATCAAGTCACCAGGAAGACCAAGAATATAGCTCAGCCATCATATTCATTTAATGAGGATTTTCCAACAACCATCAGATCCGAACACTGTCGATTTTCAAATTATATGAAAATCAGAACAAATCTTGTGTATATGTTTAACTAGATAATTTCATAATAGCATCATCTGATAAAATCGGAATTCATTCAGTAGTTGTCGAAACCAACTTCAAAACCAACCAGCGGGAGCAATAGATCTCAAACTCTAACTAGAATTAGGACCAATCTTCACAGATTTTCAGCAAAAGCTTTCTGTAAGAATAAATCCAATATTAACCATAGTGTGAAAGAAACCACCAATGTTTTGAAAATTATTTAAACTGAATAGTTTCATTGACTGGAGAAGGACCAATCTCGCCTCATCATCCGACTGTACCAGTCTCAGATTTCAAAGTCAGTAGGAGAAAACACCAATTGAGGCTACCATCGGTATAAACCAAGGCAACATCTCATGGTATCTTGTTCAACAATCAGATTCATGCATGGTTGTAAGTGACTTGGCTGAAACCAACTCAAAATGCAACCAACCAACCTTTACATCCGGTTCTGAGAGTAGAACATTGGAGTAGGTAAAAGGTAGTTTAGGGTTTTACCGTTCATCAGCTCAAAACGGACTAACCAGGCGGAGAAATGACTTTTCCAAGACCGAAATCCACCATAGCGAACAGATCCGAAGCCAACAATACCGACAATACCAACAACAATCAGATCCAGCACCGATTGACGTTTCTCCAAGATTTATGCTCACAAAATTGAAGTTTCTGAGTTGGAACAACATCTCCAGGTGGAGCAAATGAAGAAGAGAAGTAGATCTAAGGAAGATCTCACCAAACTTCAAAAGTTGGTGGATAGAAAACCACCTAAGAGTGGTCTGATGGAGATCGGAAAGAAAAGAAACTAGTAGATGAGGTGGTGTGAAAGATTTTTCCCAACAGGAATCAACACTAGAAACCCCCAAAGAGAGGAGAACAAGACGGCGAAGACAAGGGTTTAGGGTTTTTCCATCGCCAAGGAAAGAGAAAGGGTTGTAGCATCCATCGAGGTCTGTCCGGAGAGAGACGACGTCAACCACTTTAACTTGTTGGGCCGCGGGGGTAGAATGGGAAGGAGCAGTAAATCGAAAACGTCACCAGAAGATGGAACGGGGGCAAAAAGGGGAATAAATGCATAAAATCCATTTCATTTCAAAAAAACCATCATCCTGTACATCTTACAATTGGTCCCTATTTATAGGGAAACTGGACATTTACATTTTGGACCAGTTCAACTTCAATTTGGCCCCTTTACCATAAAATCTCCATAAATGGAGTAATACCCAAAAGAAAATAGATTTAATTCCGGAAATCACTAGAAAATTGCTAAAATTCCAGAAAAATGCAATGAATTTAAAGAAATTAACCAGGACGTAGTAACTATCTAAAAAATACTAAGACCATCTAAAAATTCAGAAAAATATATGTATCAATCCGGAGCAATTCCTATTACAACGAATTATCAAATTCTGGATCTCCCAGCCAAATGGAACCCAGCTGTCGCCTACGCCGGTGGACATTCCCAAAATGGTCTTTGCCTCGGGTGTCCTCACCACAAGCCCCCTATGCAAGGCAAGAAGCTTCATCCAAAATTTCATTCATTCACTACTTCAATCGGGGGAGCTCTTATATAGAGTAAGACATTTATAAAAAAAGGCCTCCTAAGGACTAATTACAAATGAGTCCTCTAAAAAACTGAAACATAAAGAAAGACTCAAAAGGACTGCTAATATTAAAATAAAATGCAGAAATTAAACATTGATACTACTAGATAAAAGAAAAGAAATGCACCATCTTCTTAGGACCCAGACAGCACCATCTCCAAATAATTGGTCCATCTGGTCCAATCCGGTTCCCATCAAGCCTTCTCTATGATCTCCTTCCGGAAGTAATATATGAAACTTCGGAAACTGCTTTTCTATCTTCTTTCACTTGTGTGGAGTGCTAAATGTTTATATGGTATATGAACTACAAGTGCCACATGCAAACATTTGCATGTAGGTTCGTAATATAAGTGTGATATATGTGATATATACATGGTTCATTGGTCAATCCTATTCGGCCCTAATGAGCCCAACCCGTATCTGATTCATGTTGGAATCGGCCTAAATCGGCCAAAATTTGCATGTCTAGCTTGGCAGATCCTGATCTGGATTTGTTGATCCAGTTGGGTCTGGCTCTGCCAGGATGATATCATCTCACATGGAATGCATATTCCAGCGTTGGCTGCTGAGTTGGCTGTGCCTTAGTCAGGGATTGAATCGGCCAGATATTGACGACTTCTAGGTTTCTGGCAGATTGTCCAATCTGGTCAATCCAGACCATGATCATCATGGGCCAATCTAGGATCCAATTTTGACTGCCTGCCTTGAATATTTTGAGAGAACAATGTTGCATTTGCAGTCGTCTGCATTTCAGTGCATGGGGAATTGTTCTATTTTACATATCACTTGTAGAGGTGTTCATGCAAACTGGTAAAACGGACTAGTTCGGTTTGGCTCAAGGATTTGGGCATTCGTTTTTTTGAACTGAACTGAACCGGCATCGTTTTATCGGTTTGGCTCCTCCCCAAACCGAACCAGACAGATAAACTGGCTGACCCAATATGACTCAATTTATTTATATATTATATTAAATTTAAATATATATTATTATAAATTTATGTTAAGTAATACCAAAAATATAACACTTACAAATAAAGTATTAATCTCAATGTTCACTAGACATTAATTTGTTTGATGTTCATGTTCTTTTTTTTTGAAGGCGACAGAAATTGGTCTGTTTCATTAATGAGAAAATACAGAATATAAGAAAATAGAAAAGAAAAGACAATAAAATTGCTGATAGGTAGCATTCATGAGCCAAACCAAAACAAACTAAAAACAGATTTCCAAAGGAGAAATTTGCCTCTGAATACTAAATCATCAAGCGAGTAGCTGTGGTGGGCAAAACTCAGTCGTTGACAAACATAGCTATGATGAATGACAATCAGATTATTAAAATGGTCTTCAAAAGTTATTGGGATCAACATCCCAATAATTACCCTTTTTCCACTACTGAACCAGAACTGCCACACTCATTGGTTCAACCCAAACTATTTTTCAATTGCGAAAAATCACATTCTAGAGGTAGGCGATAACACCACAACAAAGGAACAAGTGATGTATATCTTTCATTATGGAGCCATAGAAGACAACCCATAGACTCCAAGTGGAAAAATTTTGCAAATAAGCTTTAATAGATAACCTGCCTGTACAAATCTTCCACAAAAAGATCCTGAATTTTAAAAACCAGGACTCAGGATCACAAATGTCCCTCCACCACCAAACATGGCAATAGAAATTAAAAAGGGAGGTAAAAAATGAAAGTGAGCAATTATCTAGAACCTTGAAAGTTTTAGAAGTTAAATACAGGTATCAACAAGAAAACTCAGATATGAAGCAAGGGATGAAGGGATTGGAGCTTCTTGAACAATTGTGTTTTTGAGAGTGATGAGTAAATAATTTATCATTTTTTAAATAGGATTTTCACCAATACTGGTTTAATGATCATTTTTATCAAAGAGTTGACTGTTTTTAAAATATCATTGACACAGTAAGTTTTTCGAGCTTTTGGAATGTGGTGGATATGTTGTATATGTTGCTATCTTAATTCTAAAGTGGAACCCTCGACCCTTGTCACGTTCAAATTTACCAACATGAGAATTCTTTTACATAGTCCATCTTCTGGGCACAAACTAACCACGATGTTTGCATGGTTAGCAAACATCTTTAGTTCCACGACGTCAGGCATACATCTTTAGTTCCAACAGGCAGAATGGGTACTATTGGCTGCATGATGCAACTCTCTAGATAGTGATCCATTTGTAGTGGGGACACTAGACATTGGCCACGATTTAGTCAAGTTTATGGTCGACGCAGGAAGAATCTGGGTTCAATTTGGCTTGGAGACAACTATCTCTATTTTGTTTAGTCAGGATATTTTTTTTAGAATTTTCTAAGGTGTCTACGTAATTTTTGGACATTTTAGGAATTTCTTATGCAATTTTTTCATTTTTTAGTTTTATTTTATGAAATTCTGTTGTAAATAGGAGGGCCGGCTCCTATTTAAAGGACCGGACCCCCTCCCCTTGGCGCATGATACATTGGATTGAAGAATTCCCGTTGAGATTGTTTTCCATCTTTGCCCCCACTGAACTCTTAAACCCTCGCGAGGGTTCTCTTTCCCCCATTTCGCGAGCGGCTGGCCCGCGTCTCTTTTTCACAGCGGCGGACGGCTGGTCACGTGCTGGAGTCTCTCCCGTCAGCGAACCCTAGAGCGCTCGTCTTCTTCGGGATCTCCTTCTCCATTCGGCAAGCGGCTGGCTGCCTTCCTCATTCTCCTCCGATGGCGAACTCTGGAGCATGCATTCCTCCTCCGGATCTCCTCCTTCCTGTGGAGAACGTGAAGAGCGCTTTTGGAGAGTTCATTTTCCCTCCATCAGATCTACCGGTTTGTCTCCAGTCCTATCTCCAAAGGATGTTTCCTTGCTCCCCTGCGGGTTTCCTTCCATATTCGATCCTCCGAGGTGAACTTATCCTCTTCTTCTTACCACCTTCTTGAGGATATCTCGTCCTCTTCTTGAGAACAGTTCGTCCTTCCCTCTTTCTTTGGATTTGGTGGTGTCTAGTTCTTACGAATGGTCTTCTTCTATACTGATATTGCCGTGAGCCTACTTAATGGCGTATTCCTGGTAGCCGAGGCCTCTTTACATCCTGTTTTGGAAGAGGAGTCTTCGTTGTTGCCGTTTTCGCTGATTGAGTATTTGTAAGTCCATCTGCGGAGCTTGCTGAACACGTTTTCAGAGGCTTCTAAGGCCGATGACGATGGGATCTATGTCTTAAGACTGGTTAGATCTACTCGATCCCTTGGATGAGTATATGGTAAATGATGGTGCTATCTCTGTGAGTTCGTCCTCCCTCACCTTCTAGATCTACGGATCTGTGCTGCTGGATATTGTTCTTGAACGGATACTCCGCTTGGTCTTTAGCTCAAAATGTTTATCAGCAGTTGGTCGACGGGTTTGAGATAGTGGTACATAATCTTGGTTTTTCTGGTTTGGAAATCGTGGCTATGAAGTCATTCAGAAGTTGAGCTCCGTTTAACATCGGTTTATTTTTCATTCCGATATTGCTTCACCTTCTGAGAGTTCATTGATCTGTTTGAACTTAGTTCTTTTTTTTCGTGAGAAGATGGATCGAAAATAGTCTGGTTGATTGTATCTCTGCTGTGGGATTTTAAGATCCTGAGAGACGGATCCCTTTCTACAAGTTCGTCTGTTTCCCTCTACACTACTTCATTACAGTTTCGGTTTACTGTCTTTGGAAGACTGGTCCTCTCTAGTCCAAGTTCAGATTACTTCCGGATCTGGAGTTTCTTTCACTGCTACATTGGATTCTGATTATTTTGGTCCTTATTACAGTCCAGATCATGCAACCTTTTCAATCTGATTGATTACTTTGGATCTGATGTTTCCATTACATTGCTGATTCTTGGCGTAATCAGCTGAGTGGTTACTGTTAATATCGGTTCCTTGATATTTGCTGATCGTCGAGACTGGTCCTCTTCCAGTCACACTCTGAGTATTATTTGGAAATATAGAACTGATTGAGACTGGTCCACTTCCAGTCACATTAGCTGATCTTCTGGTTTTTCGGGCATTCGATTCCTGTTACTGTTATATCCAGTTCAACTTGCCTAGAACAGTTTGGTTTTCATAAGGATTACTCAACTTCTAGCAACAAAATATAGCCATAGAAAAGGCGGATAGAAAACAGAATCCGCCTACATTTTAATCGGGAATGTGATGAGGACCAGTGATTCTCCAGTTGCCTTGGTAGCTTCTTGAAGTTGCCGGCTGTGAGCTAGTTCTCCACTGGAAGGGAATCGCCTTAAAATCTGGTCTCCTGATTCCAAGGCTGTGAGGAGATAAATTGTCTGAGCCTTAAATCTTGTTGCTATCCCTATTTCTGGAAATTGACAAGGTTGCTGAAAATTCAAGCAAGGTGCAGATCTTGAGGTTTTCTGTCAACCTGAAGATTGGTAATCCTCCAAGAAAGTTTTGTAGACCTATTACCACCCTGTGAGGTGTGGGTCATCATTTTGATTCTGTACTTATTTGTTAAAATCATTGTAATTAGAAGGGGATTACCAATCTCTCAACTGAAGATTGTCTTCCCCACACTCTGGTGTGGAGGTACATTTCTGATCACTTTCCTTGTATGGTTATAGCTTTGTTTTTCTATTATCTACATCGAAATGCCATGCCTGGTGCGATTAGGTCCTAGCTAGTGCATAATTGCTGTTGGTCATTGGCGAGCACCTTAGAGTGGACCTAATCCAGAAAACTAAAATCAGTTTCTTTAGTTGTAGAACCAATTTTCAAAATCTATCATGATTTTCGAAACTGGCGTTTTCTCCTCTTTCTTCTTCCTCTTCTGATTAAATAAAAGTGAAAGCAACTTTAAGTGGACAATTTCTTAACCAGATCACTTTAAAAATTGAGAAACCTAGAACCAATTGTGGGAGTCAGAAAATCTTTGTGGGTTAATAACCTCAGTAAGTGTCTTTTTTTTCTGTACCCCATCAATTTGTCTATAGGAGATAAATGCAAAGGAGTTTGTTATCATTTTGTTCAGGCTCAACAGTGATGGAAATCTCATTTAAATTGTAATGTAGCGTCAGTTGATAACTGTTCCTAGGGTTATGGAAGTTTGTCTCTAAGAGGGCAATTGTCTCTAAGAGGGCAATTGACTCAGTGTAGAGTTACCAATATATGTTCTTATCCGAGTTCTGGATATCAAAACAATGCTTCACAAACAATTAATCAAATGCCAAGACAACAATCGAAGCTATCTAAGTTCGTTTCAGTATGGAAAAGATGATTTATTTTCTTTTTGTAGTCTTGCAATCACAACAGGGTTATTTTATAAATTTTCTCATTCATCTGTGGTTTCAGTTCCAGTTGCTGTGATTGCATCTTTTAGGAGAATGAGAAAACTTGTCCAAGATGAAACACTTAGCCTACGTTTGGTATCGGGATAAATTTGACGGGATAGGGATAAACCAATCCTTGTGGCTAACCCTATCCCCATCACGTTTGGTTTAACTTAGGATAAATTTAAGGATAACTCTATCTTATGTTTGGTATGTAAACGATAAATTTGAGAATAACCTTAGATTTTTATATTTTTTACTTTATTTTTTATATTATCTTATTTTATTATCCATAACATATTCATAAACATCTTAACCAACTTACATATTTATATAATAAATTTAAAATAGAAATAAAAATACATTTAAAATATAATTTAAAAATATAACCTGTTTAACAAACCTGTATATATAAATGGCTTTATCGCAAAATACACACATCACTCGAGGGAACCTCAAGCCCTCAAAAAAATCATTTTTTAGAAATAAAAATGAATATGAAAAGAACAGCCATGTCATTTACACACGCATATTTTATTTACACATTAACAGTAGAAATCGTTAAACAATCCAATACATCATATGTACTTTATCTTCGCAACAAACGTAGAGTACACATATATTCCACCTAAATTTCTTTTCTGCGTATAGTTCTGACCAAGAATGCAAAACTTTACAACAATACGAGAAAACTGAAATGACGGTGTCCATATCGCAGACAAAGATGGCGATCCCGCGCAGATATTGCTCCATGAGATCTTCTCCCCATGGCTGTTTTTTTATAACTGAAGAAAGAACCAAGAATAGAACATGTTCAGAACAAAATTTGTTTTTTATAACTGAAAAATAAAAAAAACTCACATGATTTGACCTGCATATTTTCTCTAGTAAACTAACAACCTGGGACCTGTCCCAAACAGAACCTGTTCATAACAAAGGCCAAATGACAGAGGATCCAAATCCAATTGAATGACTGGGAGAATATTTACTAGTGCCATAGCGGAAGAGGATAGGAATCTGGGTAAAGGAATACTGCACCTCTGTCACGTCTATAGCCTCCACCTCGATCACCATGTCTTCCATCTGAGTCGATCAAAGAAGAACACCATCAGAATAATCAGATTATAAGACCACAAAAAGGAGAGTCACTCTAAGCTGCACACACCTGCTGCTTGAAGGAAGGCAACCGAAGGCAAACCTGGTGAAAGATTTCAAGTATTTCTGCTTGGGTCTTGTTCTTCTTCAAATACCCCACAGCTTGCTCAGCAAGGTGTTCACAGAAAGCACAGAGCATTATGTTCCGCTCGTATTCTTCGGCATATTTTGTTTCAGATCTGGTCTCCAAGACTGAGTAAAACATCCTCGTATCCATGATTCCTATCAGGTGATGTAAAAGAAATTAGGTAGATTCATGCACATACGCACAGACAGACATTTTAATATGGTATTTATTGTAATATATTCCCCAAGATATCAACGCAGAGAAGGATGATGAAATTTAGAAACAACAGCACACTAGCACTTTGATGAAGCTCACATCAAAACTAAGAAAACCTAACAGTGGCCCGCTTCATGATTATCTTAACAGGAAAGGCATGTCTAACACTTCCATTTCACATTACAAAAAAGTAAATAGTTGTATAACTGCTGCAATTGCCATAGAGCTGGCAAGTACCATATCTGCAACATTTTTTTTATCCCATGTCACGTAAGTCCCAAATAGACAATACATATTAGGCACATAATTTTATTTTGCTTTGCTACAAGTCCCTAGTTGTTAGTCCTTTTTCCTGTTTATTGTATGCTTAGCTACACTTACAAATACTATTGGTTGCGGATCAATCAGCAAAGCAGTCAATTATGTAGGATGGAAATCACGTTTTCCTACACAAATAGCTACAAAGGGATTACAAAGGTTACTGCAGTTGTCATGGATCAACCGACAAAACAGTTAAAAATCAGATCGAGTAAATAATAATAATAATAATAATAATAAGGAAACAAGAACATTCATCACCTGTGATCAGACCTCATTAATAATTCCATCCCCTCCAACACAGATTATTCCTGCATAGAAAAAGTAAAAGCAAGGGTTTTTGCATGACCAGAAGAAGTTGTATTAACCACTTCCATCCTGAACCCTGCAAGCTGCCAAAGACTTATACAGTTAAAAGGAGGGACTAGAAAGCTGCATGAGTCTTTGGATGGTGATGAAAATAAAAACGAACAAGATTTGACAATTCCTACTAGATCCTGATAGAGGGCAAGTTTTATACGGTTGCATACCTCACTACATTCGCACTATCCCATGTGTAGATAATCTAAAAGCCATGACAAGCGAGCTGTTTAACTTTCACTTTAAGCATGAGAAGATAAGTAAACAGTGAAATTAAACATACATGAAGTAACTCACAATATACAATAAAATCAACCAATGAGTAAAATTAAATCACGAAGTTCATTCATTGCCAAACAAAGTTGAAGTGCTTAACTTGCATTCTATGAATCCTGATGAAGGGCTAATTTCATAATGGAGGGGGACAACAAGAATCTAAGTGAGGCATACACAACTCATGTGATTGATTAGTCTTTCGTTGACATGGAACATTTAAACTAAGAGATTTTTTAAGAGTACTAGCAATATCTGCTAATTGTGTCTACTGTAGGGTGTAATCAAGAAGAAGTATGGTCAGGAGTAAGAGCATAGCCAATATCCACCAAGACTCTCCACCAGGACTCTCCAAATGCAGAAAAATATAGAAAAATACACAGCCTAGCACAAAAACTTCTCGGAGTCTCTAAAATAAGATTTACAGATACTTCTCAAGGACTTGGTACAACCAAATCTCCAAAACCCATCTAACAGGAATTGTGACAATCATAACTCCTAGTAGGTGTACCCTCTTCTGGAACAAAAGTTAGGAATATTGTGATAACAATGGACCACATTAAATTCAATTTATGGGCAATCACAGCATAATCATTCATGAACCAATAAAATTTCAATTGAGTAAATCAGAAGTTCCTTTTCATACTAACATACGTGTGACAGATGAATACTTTCCCAAGATGCAAAAGTTTTTGGCAACCGGTAGTCACGAACATAAAGATCATAATTAACTATATAAACAATGATGGGTGCATGCGACTTCTCAGCTGGGGAAGACCCTCAGACTTGACAATCAATAATTACAAACAGACAATGGAACCATGTAAAATTCAAAAATAAATGCTCCAAATTATCCAGGCTTTTATCTAGGAGCACGAAGTTTTTATACGTAAGATAGATCAATTATGCATAGCAGATATCTGTCAGTGCATAGAAGATATCTGTCATCCGCGACACCCTCAGAAGCGCAAAAGTGACCATGCCGAGCGTCCCTGTAAACCCTGTCTCTCCCTCTACGATTGCCCCTCTTCCTCCTCCCGATCGTTGCGCTATCTGCCCAGGAACAGAGGAATAACACCCGCATCCCAAAGTGTTATTCCCTTCAATGCGGAGACAGCATCCCCATCGGATATCCCTTCTGGAACGCCACCACCGATGCCAGCTACTGCGGGTACCAGCGCTTGGGGGTCGTCTGCAAGGAAGGACACCCTATCTTCAACCTCCAGGACGCCGATGTGCTGGGCTACGACTGCCTATACCATCGGGAACGTCTCCACGGAGACCATCTCCTCTTGGCGAGCGTAGGGGGAGCAAGAATAATGAAGGAGCCAACTTACCATCTAAGAAGGAGATGAGAGAGTGAAGCTCAATGCTGTCGTTGGCCGAAGAAGAATGGGGCTTCGCGTGGAGTCTCCTGGTTCTCCGCCGCTGCGAGATTCGTCGGAGCCCTAGCCGCCGCGCGAGCGTCCAACCCCAGCCGTGCGAGAGTCCGTCGCGCGAGCGTCCAAGCCGCGCGAGAGTCCGCGCAAGCGTCCAACCCCAGCTGCGCGAGAGTCCGTCGCGTGAGAATCGTATCCCCGAAACGTATACCCTATCCCACTAAAAAGAGGGGATAGTTTATCCATGAGTTTAACCTCATTTTTAAGGATAAACCAGATTAAATTAAACCAGGTTAAGATGAATGTTATTTGTCTAACAAACGAAGAATTGGGGATAAACCAGGTTTATCCCACCTTATCCTTGTACCAAACGTGGCCTTATAGTAGCTGCACTGAGGTCATCATCGCAGCTTGTGAGTTCGACTTCGTTTTTCCTTTTTCGGAGTTCTATAGAAGTGTATTTTGTTTTAAGAATATTTTCTTACCAGAAATTCCTTGTTTTATTATTCATTGTCATCTAATTTCTTGCAGGTTGTCAGTTCAGATGGAAAAAAAGTGAAACGCTTAAATGCACTACCAGCTATTGAGATAGAAGATGCTAATGGGGTGTTTGGTTGCATGATAATGAAGGTTTTTATTTTAATTTTTAAAAATTGTAAGAAAACTTGTTAAAAGATGTGTTTGGTAATTATGACAATTTTATGTTTTGAAAGTGATTTTCTTCTTAAACAAAAAAAGAGGGTCTCACCTCTTTCTTTTTTCTTGTGATCCCCCACTTTGTTTGGTCATGTGTGGTAGTTACTCTTTTTTGTAATCACATCCCTCCAAACATGATAATTTTATGTCATGAGTTGGTTCACTTTTTATTTTAATACAATTTTTTATCATGAAAGTGTACAAAAAATTATCATGCAACCAAACACCCCATAAGGTTTGTTTTGAATTTACATACCTGGTTTTGTCTTTTCAGTTTTATTTTGTAGGATTATTAGTGTCCAATGCTCAATTATTGTTGATTTATGATTTTCTCAGCCATGCACCATTTTGATAGAAAACCTGCCAGATAATTTGTCAAGGGATGATATTCAAAAAATCTTTGGTGCCATCGGAAAGTATTATTCTTTCTTATACTGTTCTTATTCGTTGTTGGTCCTCTAGAAATTTCCTTGTAATTGATGTTTTTGTGTTGTCAGAATTCGGAATATCTCTATTCATGTTCCACGTTGTAAAGAAAGAACAGGAATTGACAGCAAATTGGAGAAGATCATCAGCGGCAAGGTCTGATTCACTTGGTTTTTTGGGTGTTTTTTTCTTTATTATTTACTTAAAGTAAAATTGTTACTTTGATTTTTTTTCCACATTATAAATTAACAGCCTTGAAGAACCTTTCTACCTCAGGTGCATGCACTTGTTGAGTATGAGACAACTGAGGAAGCGGAGAATGCTGTGAGACACATACACATATTTACAAGCCTTACCATGCCAGTTCGATTAAACAAATGTTAACTGATACGCTACTCTTCTTAATTATATAGGTTGTCACGTTGAATGATGATAAAAATTGGAGAAGTGGCATGCGTGTTGAGCGGTTTTTTTTTTTTGGTCACGAAGAAAAAATATATATATTAAAAAGCGCAGAGATAACACAAAAAGTCACCCAGGCTCAAACACCGAGCCCGGCGCATCTACCAGAATTTGGTCTAACACACATTTAGGGATCGATAAACAGGACGGCGACCAGCCAGAAGATAAAGCATTACGAAGCGCCCATTTGGCAAGACGGTGGGCAGCCTCATTCTTTTCCCTAGGGCAGAAACAAACAGTGGCTGAAGAAGTCCTCAGGCGATCTTGGCTTTCGGAGATGAAGGCGCTAGCTTTCCAAGGTACCGGCCCATCACCCCGGATCGCCTTCACCACTCCCAGCGCATCACTCTCGATGATAGCAGGACATCGATTCAAAAGTTCCCAGGAACAGGCTTCAGCAAGAGCTTCTGCTTCCAAGATGCTGGGGTCTGTGAACGGAGAGATGCGTGCTTTCCAAGAGATAATACACCCACGATGGTCTCTAACGATGATCCCAACTGCGCCTTTGTCCATATCAGCAGCTGCATCAACATTCAACTTGACTTGAGAGGTAAGCGGGGGGGTCCATCTCACATTAGATTCTTCGCAAATTAAATTTGCTTGCGAGATAAAAAACTTTGTATCTCTGCTAGCCGCAGTAAGAATCCATTTGGGGTTTCTATTTATAAACCTAAAACCAGTCTCACAGTGACTCTTCCAAATATGCCACATAATGGATATACCAAGGACACCATTAAACAGATTGATAGAATCGTTATGAAGGATCCAATCCAGCAACTTACTTAAGAATTCATGCAGCCCTCTGCTAGACCACTCAACAGAATGGCCCAGGGGAGATCCGAACCAAACCGCCCTACTCCGAGGACAGTCAAATAGAATGTGCTCCAATGATTCAGTGGAATTCAAGTAGATACTGCAATTTGCCTCCACAACTGGACATCTCAAGCGATTTGTAACATCCGGCAAATAAAAAAAAATATGAAAAATCCCTTTTTCGCCACGTACCCCACTCCCCTCCACCGCCTTCCGTCCGCCGCCTTCCTCCCCACCTCGCGAACCTTCTCTTCTCCACCGCCTCTCTCTCTTTCTAGAAGCCTCCTCGCCACCGCCTCCCTCCCTCGCCGCCTTGTCGAACCGCCTCCTCCACCTCCGATTTTCTCCCCCCCCCCCTCTGGCTCCTTCTCTTCGCTCTCTTCTTCTTCTTCTTCGGGCTCCGCCGACGCCGCGCCGTCGCCGCACCTCCGCTGCCGTCGCCACGCCCTTGCCGTTCTCCCCTCTCTGTTTCTTCCCATCCGGTGTGGTCGCTGCCGCCGTCGCCAGGGGCTACCAGCGTCGTCGCTGTCGCCGCGGGCCGCGACCGCCATCACCGCGCTCCCGCGCTCCCCCTCATCCTTTCTCCCGCGCTCCCTCTCTCTCTCTGCTTTTTCTCCCCGCCCAGCTGGTCTGCTGCGGTCACCATCGCCGCGGGCCAACCGTCGCCGCCGTCGCGGCTGGCGTCGCACCCCGCCGCCCTCCTCTCTCCGGCTCCTCCTCCCGCCATGGTCGCCACCGCACTCTCACTCCCTCTCTCCCGCTCTCACCCGCTCTCTGCTCCCTCTCCCGCGCCCGTCGCCGCCATGCGGCCGCCGCGACCCCCCTGCCCTCTCTTTCTCTCTCTATGCCGTGTGTCCGTGCGGCCTTCCCGCATTGCCCCGCGCCGCCATCGCCCTCTCCCCCTCTCGCAGTCTCTCTCCCTCTGTCGCGTGCCACGCGAACGCCGCACAGCCGCGACACCCCCCCTCTCTTTCTCTCTTCCTGCGTGCGCCGCGCATGGCGTCGGCCGTGACCTCCCCTCGTCTTCCTCTCCTTGCTCTCTTCTTCTTCTCCTTCAGCCTCCGACGTCTCCTGCCGTCCGCGCCATCGCCGTCGTCGCGGTCGCTGCTGCGGGCGCAACCGTCGCCACCGTTCTCCCTCTCTCCTCCTGCCGACGCCGATGCCTCCCTCTTCTTCTTCTTCTTCTTCTTCTTCTTTCCTCCCCTCCCGCCGTCGCGGCCGTCGCCGCACCCTGACGTGTCGCCACCGTCGCGTGCCTCGCCGCGCTCCCCTCTCTCGCTCCCCCGTTCTCTCTCTCCCCCTCCCGCTCTTTTCTCCCCGCCCGCCGGGCTTCCCCGCGCGAACCCGCGCGCGCGGGTAATGCCGCGCCTCCCGCGCGGCCACGCCATGGCACCTTGCGCCGCTGGGAGGACGGCGCATGCGCCGTCCGTCTGTCCGGCCCCCCTCCCACTCGCGCTCTCTCTCTCCTCCCCCCCCACGCTCTCTCTCTCCCCCCTGCGTTCTCTCATATCTCTCTCTCTCTCTCTCTCCTTTGCCTCCCGCGCCTTGCACAAACCCGCGCGTGCGGGCGTCGGCAGACTCCGTGCGGCTTGTGCACCAACGGCATGCCATTATACCCCAACGGTGCTACGCACCGCCGTCTCCCTCCTTCGCCTTTATGTGCGCCGTCCCGCACGCATCCTCCGTGAACTGTCGTCGCACCATCACCGTTGTCGTGCCAAGCTCCCAGCCGCGTCGCCTTGACGTTGCCGTGTGCCTGCAGCCGTTGCTGGCGCCATTTTCCTGTTGATCCATCAATGTCAGTCTCGATATTTCTAAATTCTATTTTATTTTGAGATATTTAGATATATTCACAATTTATTAATTATTGATATCTTTCTAGTTTGTCATCGTCGTCTGTTGCTACTGTTCCGTGATCCTCGTCCAGTCAACTCCTTTGGACTTAGGATAATGGTTATCTTCATTGAAGTAGGCATCCCAACTTATCCTTAGCACATGATATTATAAATAATGTGTTAAAATATGTTTATTAGATTATTAGTTAGAAAATGATGAATAAATGATGGTTATGTATTTAATTGTCTGCATGTGATTAGTTAGATGTTTATCATGTCATTCATGCATAGTTTCATGATTTGCATTAGTTAGATATAATTTTGAATTAATGTGGTTTAGTAAATTATTAAATTAGATATATTGTGATGATTAATTAGATTGGCTGTATTAATTCATAAAATTAGATTTATGACCTGTTATGATTATATTTATACCCGATTTATGTTATGAATGACATGTTATATAGGGGTGTTCATGTAAAACCGGTAAACCGGTAAACCGAACCGAACCGAACCGAACCATTCGGTTCGGTTCGGTTTGAGAGACTATGCATTCGGTTTTTTGAACCGAACCGAACCGATAATTTCTTATCGGTTCGGTTCGGTTTGGCACCTCACCAAACCGAACCGAACCGGTAAACCGGTTGACCCGATTTGATAAAGTTTGACCCACTTTATTTACATATTATATTACATTTAAATATATATTATATCAATTTTAAATATGTTTTATTATAAATGTAAGTTAATTAGTATAAAGATAAAATTATATATTATAAATACAGTATTAGACTTTATATTAATCTTAAATAATTATTATAATGTATATTTTATTTTATTTTATTTTTATTTATTTAAATATACATTAAACCGATGAACCGAACCGAACCGAACCGAACTGAACCGATCCGAATCACAATCGGTTCAGGGCTCACTGAACCGGTTCGGTTCGGTTCGGTTCACCTTATCGGTTCGGTTTCGGTTTGAAAAAAAAAGTGACCAAACCGAACCGAACCGAACCGTTTACACCCCTAATGTTATATGGAAATGATTTATGACCTTTTATGATTATAATTGTATCTGATTCATGTGTAGAATGATCTTAGAACATTAATATTTATATTGGAATGGAAATTGATGGCACGATAATTATGGAGCGTGGTTAATTAATATTATTAGTTGTCTGATCATGTAAAGTGCATTATTTGATTAATTGATTTGGAATTGTGATTAATTGAAGTTAATATGCCCAATTATGTTGCATATTCTTTTCTGATTGGGTCTATTACATGAAATTGTGAATCATGGTAATTTGTTCTGCATGACTTGGTATATTTGCATGATGTTCCTGATTGAGTCTATTGCATAAATAGTTGAAATAATGGAATGGTTGTGCATGACTTGATAATTGGCATATCTGGTTGAATGAATTGGTTTTGTCTGAGTAAATATATGGCTTTTACTTGTTGAGGTCCTCCAGCCTACATTAGTGGTCCTGGGGCAGCAGATGACGTAGTGAAATCCGGTGCATCCTTCGATCCCGGATACCGCGGTTTATCCTAAGTACGCCCTGCCTAGGTGTACTAAGGATCTAGCTTACTATATGGTACTTCTTATATATATTTAGAGCTGGAGTTGAGAAGTCCAAGTATGGCATATGATTTACTCAGACACATGGAATGGAAATGGTATGGAAGCATGCATAGTTGGCTCATGCAGGTCTAGATGGCATAAACATATAGACCAGACTAGTTAGTAGCCAAGTTCATGTAGAGGCATGTTTAAATGGGTAATTTGGTGAAAGAAATCACATTTAAATAAATAAATATGATAATTAGCCTATATGATATTATAGCAATTGATGAGTCTGGTTTATGCCTATAATTAGCAGTTAGATTGGTTAGTATATTAGGATAGTTGGGTATAAGTCCTACTGAGTCCGTGTGACTCACCCCAAATCTTCTAACATTTTTCAGGTAATCATGTAGTGCAGCAGAAGCGTAGTGGATCAGGTTTAGTGGAGAAGAGGTTCAGAGAATTGGTTCATGAATTATTTATATGGAATCGAGGTATGATTTATTTGTGGATTGAATCAAAATTTTTTTAATGAACTGGGACCTGTGATTCTTCAATTTTCCCAAACCGACGTAGTTTAGGGGTTAATTCCCCGGTCCCATCTCCGGATTAGTTCCGCTGCGTGTTTGAAAATCCGGGGCGTGACACGATTGGTACTTAGTTTTATCCATTTCTAATTTAAAAAAAATGTTTTGCTCTGCATGAATAACCAAAACGCACATACAGGAGAAGTTTGGATTTATATCTAGACGAGGCAAAGGTGCACCTGAAAAGAGTTTAGATGTGAAAACTTCAGAGGTGGTCATCGATGAAAACCAAGGGAAGCTCCTGGGCAACCATCAGGAGTGTCAAATGGGCGGGCTGGGCCCACTAGCCCGTGAAAAAAATCGTTGCGGGCTGGGCTTGGGCTCCTCAAAAAAATTAAGAGGGCTACATAAACGACCCGCAAGGCCCGTTTCTCATTTTCTATGTAGTCAGAGGCGAGAGACGATCGAGACGAAGGAGGGCTCGCCTCGCCTCAGGCGCTTGAGGCAAACGCCTCAGGCACCCGAGGCGACATTTTTTTACTGAAGAACTTCTCAAAAAACATACATATAACATTGAAACTTTTGAAGAAAAACATAAAAAATACAAAAAATTTACTTCTAGGACCTATAATGCATCAAGATATTGGAGTCTCAAGGTGGAAGACTAGGCATTGGGGGTTTCGGGGTGGGGAAGGAGGATTAAAGTTACCAAATTTGACTTTCACAGTGTCCTCACCCGGGTGAGGCGAGATCTGCCGAGGCGAGGCGTTTTTGCCTCGCCTCGCCACGCCACGCCTCAGCGCCTAGGCGCCTGAGGCAAGCGCCTCAGATTACATAGCTCATTTTTGGTGAATCAACGAAGCCCGTCGATTTTGGCCCGCCGGCCCGTCACAAGCCCGTCTTCGTGCAAGCCACAAACCCGCAAGCCCCAACATGGCAACATGGCAGGCAGCAACCGTCTTCGACTTCTTCTGCTCGTGATGCTTACTGCTTAGGGTTTTGGCAACCTTGCTGCCGACAGTCGGAGCTCTCGGCAGCGAGCTCGCCTTTCTCTCCCTCACCCCAGTCTTCTACTTCTTCTGTTGGCGTCGCATAAGTTTCAGCGATCAGGTTGCTGTCGGCTGAGAGGCTCCAACAGGTCCGCAACTATTCCTCGTCACGATTGGCGGTGATTCCTTGTTCTCGCAGCAACGGTGTTCTTCACTCTCTGATTTGATGGGCAGGGCGGCGTCACGATGGTCGCCTCTACCCCCTTCTAGCTGACCAGTTGAGTCATCTCTGTTCTTCCGACAGTAGCATACCTCGTTCATCGCGGATTACGGCGAAAATCTGGTGAGTGAAGGTACGAGGGTTTGTCTTGGGGCTAAGTTGATGGGTGATAATTGATATTTTTCATATGTTTTTTTCATTCTAATTTGTCATTTCCAATTCTTCGTTGCCTTCATTCTGGGAGAAGCCGGAATCACCAGGGAAGAGGAAAATGGTCTATTTCAAAAAGCGCAATGCTGCTTTCTGCTGTTTCCTTCCCCCTTTTGCTGACCTTCTCCTCCTTCGGATTGACTATCATGTTTCATATTTTCATATTCACAGTTTGTATTCCATGTTTCAAATGCCGCGTTTAATTATGTTGTGCAGGTTTGTTTTATGTACTAAAAATCCAGAATAAAAAGAAAAGTAAATGTCCATTTAACTTGATGGTACTTTGTGACAGTTGTAAAATGTCTTAACATCTTGGGCTTCAGCAGTTTTAAATGTACTTATGTACCTTGGCAATGGATATTTTGGTGACCTATCAATGGCACCTGCTTTTCTGTACCTTGAATCATCCACTTTACGCATCCCTTTAATCTGCTTAGGTGTGGTGATTTATTTGTTATTATGTTGGACTGCTATTTCATATCGTTCTGCCCTTTTGACATGTTATATCCCTTTGATGTGCTTAAACTGCGATAAAGGAATTTCTTGTTGTACTTTCTGAATTAGTTCCAAACAAGGTTCTAAGTTTGTTGTTGAAAGTGAACTCAACAAAGACTTATAGTACGCCAATTAGTCTGTTGTTAAAAATTTTCATCGGACGTGACTTCTAAATCTGGTTTACTTTTCCTCATGATGGTTATAGGTTGAACATTTATGATTGAGTGTGCCAATTTTATTCCTTTTGGGTGGTTAGACACAAATTTCTGTGGGAGTAGGGGTGGTGAATGAGAGCAAGAGGGGGGGTTTACATAGAGGCCCAAAGAGCCTTGGCCACCTCATCTCGGATGGCCCCCAGCAACTATGAACTACCTCCAAATTGGTCAACCTAGGACCAATCCATTGTCATGTAGCAGGCAGGATCAGCCAATATTTCTGTTTTCAGTACCAATTGACTTTTGCAACATTCATTCATTAGCAAATTCATTCAATCACAAAACTGAACCAGGTGGAAGCAAATTCATTCATTAGCAACATTCATTCCACGGATGATTTTTTATGCTGTGATTTTACTTTAAACTCTCATATCTTTTACTGTAAACTCTCATATGATAATTGATTCTAGTGTTTTGAAAGGTGATTGTTTGGCTAACTTTGAACCATTTAGTTTCTTTAGTTGGTCTTATGGCTTTATTTTATTTTATTTTATTTTTTGAATGTGTCCAAGGCCACAATTATGAGTGTTATGACTTCATAAACATAGATTCCAGAATTTATAATTTAGCCATGCCCTATCACTAACCCGTCTGTTGTTCATCATATTTATTAAGTTTTTTTATATTTCAGATGGAATTAAATGAGAGTTTGAATGTTGAATCTAGCATAAATCTATCTATCACTGAACCCAAGACACATTCCTCCTCATCGCGTCCTCGAAAACGAATTTTAAAAGTTTAGTTGCATTTTAGTGAGAAAGTTTGGTCATAGAGCAAGAGCTAGCTCTATATGTCCACTTGATTACCAAGTGCTGCTTAGAGTTCCTTTAATCATAACTTCTCACTTCAATGCTCACATGGCTGATTTAGAAGTGTATGAAAAAATAAGATAGGGTACAATGAGACAACAAAAGAAAATAAACCTTTTTAGCTACAAAAGATAACTGATGAAGTTCTAAGCAGGTCCTTTCTTAAGAATTCTAGAGCCCTTGTGAACATGGGTATATATATATATAATTCTTTGTCTATGGATGTGCATATCTCCCATCTTCTACTAACCCTAGGGAAATATTTTAAAACGTGTATATATTATACAAAAATGGCACGTGGGTCTGTTATTCCTTGAGTCTCCCATGAATCAATAGAATGGCAAGCTAGGCCGACCCATTTTTGTTTATTTTCTCCTGAATTCTTGGTCAATTGGGTGACACAACCCAATTCTCTAGACTTCAAGTTTTTAACACACATGATTAATTATTCACAAAATTAACCAATGTTTATAATTTTATTCTAAAATATAAATTTTTATTTTTGTCATAAACCAATTTGATTGAAGGGTGGTATTTAAACATTCCTGGCCACGATATTTACCCACTCTTATATTTGAGAAATATAAAGGGTATTTATGGGTTTCAAAGAACCCAAAACTGTATAAAAGCAGAGTCATCACAAGTTTATTTGCATGGACTTGAAGAATTTAGGAATAAAACAATGCAATTAACCAACGAAGAGGTACTCTTTATTTTATTTTATTTTTTGCAAATCCTCCCTAAATTTCTATAAAATATTTAAAAAAAATCCAAAAAGTAGCTAGGCAGCCAATGTGGTAGGATAATCTAGAATATTTTTAAGCAAAGGAAAAAAAAGAACTTTTATATAACCATTAATCTTATCACATCCCTAACAATGATCAGGAGTGCACAGAGCAGAAAACAGAAAAAGGTTCTTTTTGGAAATAAACTAGTATTAAATTGGTATTGACAGTTCAGAAATTTCACATTTATACTTGCAAAAATATCATTGAGAATGCCAAATGTTTGCACATAAGCCATAATTTGCAGGTAAAGAGAACATAGCACTTGAAAGAGTAGTGCAGGGAAGGACAAAGCAAGCAACACTAGAGTGTAGGCAGAAACCCACAAAGTGGCCAATACATAAAAATATGAACAAAATATTGGCAAATTTGTACTTCTTAAGAAGTCACGTGATTGAAAAATTTTCACATGAATTATAAGTAGTGGAACCATATTGCACTGTTCCTGCAAAATGGACCCAGGAAGCATTGCAACATAAGAAATGGTAAAAGTGAACATTTAAAAAGTATAGCTACAGTTAACATTTTGTCCTAATTGAACCAAACAAATCTGTGATCACTCTATAAATTATCAATGTAAGCTTAAAGAAATGGCAGATGGCACCATTGTTTTTGAAGGTGGTCAAGGCCATGATTCATGTTAGTCATAAAGAGAAGCATAACAACAAAGGATTACAACCGGAAAGAAATAAAGAAAAGATAACTAATGATGGGCTCTTACAAGGAGGTAGAATCCGAAAAGAACTCATAAGAATAAGCATTTGGCAGATGACCCCATTGACACTGCTATCCCCGAGTAATGGCAAGTTATAGAAAACACAAACTCATAAACAAGGTGCTATCTGTCAAATCAGACTTTAAACGTGACCAAAAAAGATCAATGCAACTGGCCTATAATCATGTTAGGATCCCTTTCCTTACTGTACCGATATCTAACATACTTGCATGTTATTGTTGTCACCTACTCCACCAAAAAGATGCAACCAAGTGATTGATTTGCAAAAGTAGTTTGTACTTTTATATAAAAAAATAGTCCATAAATGAAATATAACTTGGAATTTGAAATCAACGGACCAACATACAATGTAGATGATAGAACAATGTCCAAAGTTTAAATTATGAAATCTCACCTTTGTTTTGTTTTTATTTGCGTTGCTCCCATCCTTTTCAGAAGACCCTTCACTAAGCTTAGACAGGCGTTTATTCATCATCCGAGATGTTCTGGTAGAAACCATCAGACTGCAGCAGAAATTAGATGTAAATATCCTCAAATTTTGAATTGAGTACACAGAGCACATGATGCGAAATATTGATTACCGTAACAAGCAAACAGTAGGTATGAACAATATCATTCAACGTCCAACATGAGGTTCAACTTGAAACCTTCTTACATACGTATAAATGAAAATATCAGATAAACTTGAAAAAATATATATTCCTACCTTCGAGGGAAAAAATTGTAGAGGTGAAATGACAGAAAACCCTGCAACTGAGAAAAAAACCTGAACTCATTCCCAGAAGCAATATCAAATACCACGAATCCTTCAAGAAGAACTACAACCGCAGCACTTGCACTATTGAAAAAAAAAAGATAAAAATATCCGGGACGGCAATTTTCCCAGTCCAGTCCATTTAATTTTAAACCTTAATAGGGTGTTTGGAAGCGTTTTTTCCTCTCTTTTTTACCTAAAATTTGAAAATAGGGAAAGAGAGGTGTTTGGTCACTTCTTCTGCCCGCTCCTCTTTTTTTGGAAAAAGTATAAACAAGACATTTTTGTTGTACATAGATTTATAAATTTATTCATATTTTACTCTAAAAATGTTCCATTAATAAATGATGTAAATTAATATTGAACTCAATGAGGAAATGGTATCTTGTTAATAAAGAGTGCATTTTATCTCATGTGATCGTCTGATAGAGGAGCCATTGTAATCTAAGAGTGAATGTCACAACCTCTTGTAAATGCACTCACATCTGTGTGCACATCTATTTCTTTTTGGTTTATGAGAAAGACTGTAACAATCATTTATAAGCGACTATGACTCCTCTCTTAAGTAATCATCCGAGATGAACCACACTCGTTGATAAAAGATTTGGTCTTTTTGATGTGACACTGAATTTAATGTTGAGAGGACGGTGATGAAAACTAGAAAAATACTTAGTTTGAAACGGATTGTACTGTAGGATTGTAAAGATAGAATCATCATTTTTTTCTACAACAAACATCATCCGACATGCTTAGGAGGATCGAACTTCAAGCTGGGCCTTTAAAAGTTTAACACTGATTTTAATCATAAACCCTAATGGGTGCTTGGTTGCACCATGAATTTTTATACACCTTCATTTTAAAGAGTTGTATTAAAATGAAGTGTGAATTAATCAATCCCGTAAAATTATTATGCTTGAAAGGACATGATAAAAAAGTAGATACCATATATGATTATTTAAAGAGAGAACATACGACTCGCCTCCTCTTCGCCTCCTCTTTGCCTTCACCTCAACGAAGTACACTGTCTCTCCAGTCGCCCGCGCCCTTCCTCCTCCACCTGGCTTGGACTTCCGCCGCACTTGCTCTTGCCCTTCCCATCAACCTTGCTCTTGGCTTTATCCATGCGGTTCTTTCGTCCGCCTAACTCCATCGACGGCGGCAGCTGCTGCTCCGAGCTCGTCAGGTGCTCCTCAAAGGCCTTGATCGCCCGAGGGATCAGCTCCCGATCAGGGGATGAGTCCCGTTGGCACCACTAGCTGGTGTAGCAGTCGAAGCACACCCGCAACTGAGCATCGGCCGGTGGCTGCCTAACTGCCAGCATCGGCGCTTCTCCTTAAAGTCCACAGACCAAGGCCACTGCAAGACCGCGTAAGCAGATAGGCCAGCACCTCTTTGTCCTCTGAGAACCGTTCACCTCAGTTCTTGGGTGGAGGAAGTACTTTCAGTTTCTAATAAAAATCGATCACGACCCTAGACTACTTAAGTCCAGACTACTTAAATGGTGAACTACTACTGAAAAGGGCTGAACCACTAACAATGTCTTACAAACTCGCTACCGAACTATCGCTACCAATGAGTAACGAGTTTGTAAGGCGTCGGTAACGATTCAGTAACAGTTTCACTGACTTGTTAACCCGCTATTGACAAGAGTTGAATCACTACCGACACCTTACAACTCACTACCCATCACTTAAGTGACTAGTATCGTGGCCTTTTTTTATTGGAGACTGAGGATACTCTTTCCACCCAGAAACTGAGATGATCCGCTCTCCTTTGTCCTCCAGCTTCAACGCCGCTGTGAAGTCATGTGGATCACCGATTACCTGGTAACTTTTTTCACTGCCGCACTGGCAGTTACGATCCCGGGCAGTTCATGTCGAGGTTAGGTCTGGATCCAAATAATTTATTGTATAATTTTGAATTCGGATCTCAGTGCAGGTCAAGAATAATGAGTTTGGATTTGGATCTTACAAGAGATCCGACCCAAATTCGACCTATTAACAATTCTACATACGAGTGAGAGGAGAGCCGACGCTGAAAAAACCAGAGAAAGAGTGCGGTCACAGCAATGCCGGACGGCCGCCGAGGACTTATTCGTAAATTAGTTTTTTTGTATTAATTCAAATTCAAAATAAATTCGCAAAAACTGAGCCCACTAGCCCAACTATGGAATCTCTCTCTCATCCTCCGACTTCGGTTTCATATTTCCTCTCCACCCTCTCCTCTTCCCCGCCAAATCCTGGCAATCTCACCACGCGCTAAGCGGTGCCCCCCACCTTCCCCGCAGCTAGGTTTTCTTCCTTGCGCTGTCGCCGGACTTGAGGGAAGAATAACTAGGGAAGAGGAGAACGAGCGCACAGCCGTCTCGTCGGAGGGGTAGGTGAGTGTGTCAGCTCGCTTTCCTTCCCTGCGGGTTTGAAAATTTTGCGGCGGCTCACTCTCGGCGATCTGTGAGTTTGTCTCCCCTCATGGAAAGATCGCAATCAGAGGAGTCTGTGACCGTCAGTGAAGTTTCTTTCTGTCCAATTTCGTGGTATTCGCCCTTCAAGCTGGGGTTTCGGGTTTTGATTTGCAGCGGATCTATCATCACCGATTGAATCGAGTTTTTGGCTTAGGAATGTGCGCATGCCTTGATTTCTTGATTCTTATTCGTCTTTTTTTTTTCTAGATTTTGAATTCTGCGATAATTTCTTCAGATTATCTGGCGTTTGGGCAGTGTTGAATAGGACATCTCGAATTTTTGCCTACTTCGTGCTCCTGGCTGGGGCGTTTATTTCCATTTTCTTACTTGATTAAGGTTTAAATCTAAATGGACTGGACTGGGAAAATTGCCGTCCTGTTTTTTTTTCAATAGTGCAAGTGCTGCGGTTGTAGTTCTTCTTGAAGGATTCGTTGTATTTGATATTGCTTTTGGGAATGAGTTCGAGTTTTTTTCTCGGTTGTCTATTGCAGGGTCTTCTGTCATTTCCCCTCTACAATTTTTTCCCTCGAAGGTAGGAATATATATTTTTTCATGTTTATCTGATATTTTCATTTATACGTATGTAAGAAGGTTTCAAGTTGAACCTCATGTTGGACGTTGAATGATGTTGTTCATACCTACTGTTAAGAAGTACAAATTTGCCAATTTTTTGTTCATATTTTTATGTATTGGCCACTTTGTGGGTTTCTGCCTACATTCTAGTGTTGCTTGCTTTGTCCTTCCCTGCACTACTCTTTCAAGTGCTATGTTCTCTTTACCTGCAAATTATGGCTTATGTGCAAACATTTGGCATTCTCAATGATATTTTTGCAAGTATAAATGTAAAATTTCTGAACTGTCAATACCAATTTAATACTAGTTTATTTCCAAAAAGAACCCTTTTCTGTTTTCTGCTCTGTGCACTCCTGATCATTCTATTGTTGGGTGTAGTATATGCAGTGAATGAGGAAATTATTTATTCATTTTGCTTATTAAATCAAGCGGGTCATTGGTTTTTCACTTTTCTTAGTAACTCATGGCATTCATCTTAACAAATTCTACATCAACTGTCAATCCCCAATAATAGGTTGGAATAGTATAGGATTGCTGCACATGTATCTACTATCATGATCTTTTCCATGAGTTTCAATATTCTGTGGGCTATTTAATATTTGAAATGGCCTCTCGAGGCAAAGTTCGCCGAATTGGCTGATTCCGCAAACGGATCAGCACCCATTGATCTGATTTTGGCTTAGAGTCCTGATCCAAGCCAGACTTCCTATGCAATCGACAGAAATCAATCGTTTCAGTCTGGATTGGGACCGATTCAAGTTGAATTGGCTAAGTCCAGACTGCTTCTGGCGATTTGTCACCATAATCAGCCCCAAGGTGGCTGCCCACGACATCCATGGAAGGCCGGGTCGCCTGCGAGCCGGACCGGTCCGACTGCGACCACCCCCCCCCGCGCAAGGGGAGCATTCTCTCCCACCCCTCTCATCTCTCACTCTCTCATTCATTCTCTCTCAAGTTTTTTAATGTTATTTTCTCTCTTAGTTTCGAGTTTAAGTTGGTGTTAATCATTTTGTTAGTTCCCTTGTTAATCTTATTTTTGAAGTGCTCTTTTCTCTTTAGTTTCTGGTTTAAATTTTATTATTTGAATTTCGATATGTCTTCTTCAAGTTGTTATACTTCCCGTTTGACCCAGAATGACCCAGCTTGACTCCATTGCACAATGGTGTCAATGGAGCAAGGAAAAGTGAAGTGTAAGTATTGCAATAAAGTTCTTTATGGTGAAATTTATTGGTTGAAGTATCATCTTGCCGGTATCAAAGGAGACATTGCACTGTGCACACTGAACTCTACCTGAGGTACGAGCACAATTTAGAATGCATTTACAAAGTTTGTAAAATTCAAAAGGAGCTTCAAAGAGACATACGGACACCATCCGTGAAGAAATTACGGAACCGGTAAAATGTACATTACATATATACAGCATCGAACAAGAGTGTTCAGAAAGAACTAAATATGAAGAATTCAATGAAGGTGTGCAATATTTAATTTTTGATAGTTCATAACAATATATATAGATAACATTGCAAGCAGATGACTTAGCACGAGCGATGGAGGCAAGCCGGAGGTCATTTGCTGATGAAGACATGTATTATCATATTGGCTGCTGACTGGTGGATGGATCACGGTAGGGAACCAAGACATGAAGATTTGGGCGAAGTTGCAATCCGAGTTTTAAGTCAAACCACATCTGCTTCAGGTTGTGAAAGAAATTGGTCGACATTTAGTGTTATTCATACAAACTAAAGAAATAGGCTGACGTCAAATAGACTTGAGCAACTATTCTACTGTCACTACAACATGAGATTAAAGTTAAAAAAAATTGAAGATAAGAGAACCAGAATGAGGAACAAATGTGGGTACAAGAAGTAAGTGGATGATAAAGTGAGGTGGCCACAATATAGGAACCAAAGATTGATTTGGAGGAGATATTCCAAGATAAAAATTCTTTGCAAGTTTGGGTCAATGATCAAGAAGGGATGGACGAACCAGAGTTTAACCTAGAAGATCGAGAATGGTCTCAAGGAGAACTTGACAACGTTTTTCTATCTGAGAAATTTCGGATCCCTCATTCAATGGCAAAGAGACAGAAGACCGAACAATCTTGTTGCCAAGGTAGGTAATCAATGGGCAAGGGTAAACAAGTTTTAACTGACCCCCTTGATATTGTCGATTCTAACTCAATTAATGAGACTCAAGAAGACACATCGGAACTAACATGCGAGTGTAATATCAGACATTGGATGATTCTTTTTCAAAGAGCAGTAACAATAGAGCAGGGGATGAAGAAGGCAGAGCTAGAGGTACCACCACCAACACTGCTTCTGATGTAAGGAGAACCAATCTGGAGATGCTCCCTTCACAACACTTGATTCACTGAATAGGAGCATTATACCCATGCAATGCAAGACGTTGACCATGGAGCAAGACAGCATGGAGATGGAGGAACAAGACACACACACACTCCACATACGAACTTGAACCATTTCAAGATTCTTGGTGTTCAACGTATTACAAAGAGGGATATGGGATGACCGAACTATCATATGGAACATCTTTCGATAGTTCCATAGGTTTCACATATGATAGTTATAGTGGATCGTTTACATCTTATCTTAAGATGATTATACGAGATAGTGATGAGTATAATCAATTAGTATACATGCTTAATTCCTCGTACGCTTCCACAATGTCATGGGTAGAGTATGTACATTATGTAAAGTAACAATACAGTTTAACTTTTGAGTGAAAGTTGGATGAAATCTTTCTAGTCATATTTTTAATTTTTTAAAAATTTTGGATATTTTTTTTATTTTCCTATTATTTTTCATCTTTTCAATTTTTATTTTTTTAAAAAATGACCTGGTCGAGCCAGTTCGGGGGCTGACAGGCCCCGGGCTGACCCCCGACTCTGCATTCCTTGGTGGCATCTTCCTCACCCGATAGGCTTATCGGATATGGCAAATCTGTAAGGTTTAACATCGAATGAATTTGTTATATAATGGACCCGACATGGCACGAAGTCACTAGATCATAGCCTTATGCTGCAGTTGCCATTTCGGCCCTATCTTGGGAGCCAAAATGAGCCCCAAAATAGCTAGGTCGGATTGGAATAAGATCTAGTTGATTATTTTTATATTTGTGTAGTTTTAGGATTTTTTTAGAACTAATCATTCGTGATTAATTTTTCTTCCAAGAATTGGCTGATTCAGTGGATTCGAGCCGGATCATATCAGAATTAGGGCACATTGATCTGGGTCCTGATTCCGATTTCGCAATCTTTGTCTCTAGGTCAATTTCTATCCAATTGAGTGGGCCATAATAATTGTCATTTTATAGATGTCCGGGTGGCCAGTGTCTTTACAGTCATCAACTGTGAAGTTCTTAGCGCCAAAAGTGAGTATTTTGGGTCTGTACCATCTTTGTTTGTTGCAAAAAAAAAATAACATGGAGAAGAGAAGATTGAAATTTCTTCAAGTCATCTACAGTCATTGGCATTGGAAATGGTAGGAAACTCTCTTTTAGAAGGATCATTGGTCATTTGTGAGAAGTTGACCGCCAGGTTCCCTAGACTTACAGATACTTTATATGGGGAAGAAAAAGTGTATAATTGTATGAGACTATTCTATTAGTTGGAGTATTAAATTCATGAGGGTTCTAAAGGATGAGGAAATAGCTGAGTTCACGCATATGTTGGAAATCATCAACACTCAGGTGTTCACAGGGTCAGGAGGACAAATTAATTTGGCTGCCTAAAAAAAAACTTTGGAGTTTCAATTAGTTCGGCTTCTGACAAACTAAATATCAGGGGTATTGAAATGGTTTGGGGGCGATTCACATGATTGTTGTTATCCTTGAGGATTAGGCTAATTTTGTGGAAATTATTCAGAAACCATTTACCTACCAAGTCTCTAATCCAAAGCATTTTCAGAATTTCATCAGTTACATGTGTTTTTTGCGGGATTTCATGAAGGATATAGATCTTTTTTTTAAGATGTGGCATCATCAACTTCTTATGGTGATCTCTTTTCAAAAATTGAAACATTTACTGGACGTATTTTGAGGATGTTCTTTTCATGCTTCTTCAATGGGACAAGAAAAATCCATGTAGGGAAGTTCCGAAGTTATAGAATCTTGTTTTATCAGTGTGGGAACCTCGGGAATCTTTTTTTTATTCTTTAGAAAGATTTTTTTTGTTTTGAAATATCGACATCCAAATTTTCTACTAAAGTAGGTGATATACCATAAAAATACTAGATAGTCCGGGTGATATTAAAAGAGTATAGAACCGAGGTATGGGTTCTGTGAAAATATTTTTTACCTCTCTCCATCGGATGGTGCGAATATCCGATGTTTATTTACATCGAGCAAACACTCGAACACCTTTGATTAACTGCCATAGCGATCTTGTTTGACGAGAGCGTGCACATCCACAACGTGTAAAGAACACAGAGGGCCCCCGCCTTTCAGGCCTGATGAGATGCAAACAAGTTTGATTAGATTTTGTTTGAAGTTGTTTTATGTTGATTTATGAATTGATTTTGATGTGGTTTGAAATGTTGATTTCATATTTTCATTTGACTTGGATTTGAATGTTATTTGTTTTGAGCTTATTTGAATTGTTTGGTTTATTTTACTCCAAATGGTTAAAATTTATTTTATTTTGTTTTGAGTTTTGAATTTTAGACGTGTTGATCAATTTGACTTGTTTAAGTTTAGTTGACATGTGTTGAGTCATTTTCATGTGGTTTTCTTATATCGGTTGGTGTTTTAATACCGATTCAGGTGCGTTCGGTATGTTTTAAATGTTTTGAAGTTTGGTTCAAATTGATTAAACTTGAACTTCAGATTGTTAATGAATCTGATTTCACATGTTTTAAGATGTGTTTTAGATGCTTTAATGTTTCCTTTATGTGTTCTTTTCAATTGGTTGTGAATTATTTGATTTGCACTTGTTTAGGAAATTGAATTCCAATGGATTAAATGTATTGAATCAATTCTTCTAAATTGTATTAAATCTGATTTTTGTTGAATGTTAAAGATTTAATGATCTGTTTTAAGCATGTTTTAAGGTTGGTTTGAATGTATTTTTAGATTTAATTAAGTTAACTTCAGATTTGGTTAACTCTTGTTCGGTTTGCATCACATCCGGTCTGTCAAGCTGGTGTCAATGCCTAGTCATATGCAATCAACTCGGCACTTGAAACATTCATTGAATATTCATGTTCATGCTGGTGTACATCAGATGTGGCAGTTCATATGCCATGAATAATGCTTGTCGAAGTGCAAATGTGTGAATGTCCTTCCCTTGGTGTAAAATCCCACTTGATTGGGAAAATTTTGGCAGCATGCCGCCTTATTTTCCAATCGGTGTGGAATTTTACCCGTCCTACAAGGCATAGTCCTTTGACTTTCCAAGTAGTGGGAAGGGTCCGTCTGCAGTGGGAAGCATGTCCCATGCCTACGCCTGGGTCAGCGTTCCGGTGCATGCCGGATGAGCCACCCAATGAAGCGTCCAGTTGTGGACTAACTCCTTATTTAATTTTGGCATTTCGCCTTCGGATTTAATTAATGTTTATTTTAAGTGTCCACGGCCCAATGGGCCAGCTTCATCAGCACAATGGGCTGGTCTTCATGTCTCATGGCCTGAGAAGGCCGGCTTCATATCATGTCGCCCCAGTTGGCCCAATCTTGAGCTTCATGGGCCCTGGCGGCCTGTTTTGAGCTTCATGACCCTATGGGCCTGATTTGCACCTCCATTTTTGCACATTGACATCTTGCTGTAGCAGTGGGATAGGTGAGCCTCAGAGGGGCTGGAATGGGTTTGTGGAGGTGCTGCTTGGAGGAGTTGGAAAGGGGACTGCACAAGGGGCAGGTTTAAGACAAGTTTGGAAGGGTTGATTAGGTGCTGCACAAAGGGCATGTAGATAAGGATTTCAATGCCTCAAAGGGGCTGTTTGCTATTGAAATGAAGAAGGCCACACAAAGGGGCTATCTTGGTTGAAGTTGAGAATCCGCCTGAGAGAGACTTCGCCCGTCGTACGGATTCCAAGAATTCCTAGGGCATCACCCTCTCCTTCAGCCAAAACAAGGGATCAAGAGCCCGCCCGGGGGAGACTTGGCCCATCCTGTGGATCCAAGAATGCCCGGGACATCACTCCATCCTCCTCAATGGGTAAGGGAGATGTGTATAGAATTAAATAGGACTGATTGGGTGCTTTTTAGATGGCCATTAGAGGGGTTAAGTAGGTGCTGGTTTCCAAGCCATCAGAGGGGCCTGATTTCAAGGCCATTAGAGGGGCCTGGTTTGGGTGTTTTTCTGAAGATTGTCCACTTGGGCAGCAAGGATGGTCAAACATAGCCTGATTAGGAGCATGTTTAGGAGCCTAATTGGCTGATAGATGGATGGCAACAAGAGGCATGGTGTTAGGTGACAGCATGGGGTCACTTGGGGATGCCAAATGGGCTGTTTACAGGCCACCTATGGGCTGTGCATGCATGGACAGCAAAGGGGTCTGAAATGAGGGGCCTAAAGGGGCTGATCAAAGAATTTTTATGCAACCAACATTGGGAGGTTGAACATGGCTTTAATGGTACCAACACGGCTGGGTTGTTTTGGAATATTTGAATGGCCAAGGAGGAGGTCGAGGGGAAGAGAAAGAAGAGGAGAGAAAGAGAACTAGAAAGTACTACATCTTCCCTCACCTTTTTGGTACAATTCTTGTTGGAGATTGAAGGATAAAATGGCTGTCACTCTTTTCTTCTTATCCTTCTTCTTTTCTTGCTATGTATGGGGCTGGAATTGGCACACCAAGATGGAGCATTTGCTGTTGGAATCGGTGCACCACCAGTTGGGCTGCTGCTGGCGCACCTGCTGGAGGGATGTCTTTTCTCCTTCTTATTCTTCACTTGGCACACCACAAAGGGGCTGGAGAGGTTTATGACTTGCTGATGAAGACGTCCAAGAAAGGAGAAGATGTCTTGGAGCAGGGTAGAGGGAGGAGAGGCAGGGCTTCCGCAGGGTGATCAGCTTGCCCTCCACATGGCCGGCTGAGGGGGGCTTTATAGGGGCTGATGGCGCCATCCGCAGGAGGAGATAAGGCTGGAGGTTTTTGAGGAGAGATAAAGATAACTCAAGGGAGGTTGAGGATGATAAGGATAAGCCATAGTTGGTTGTTGAGGATGATTGTGCGCCAACTAGAAAGAGAGGGAGAGAAGGGTGCGCACCTTCTCCTACTTTCAAGGAGGTGTGCGCACATGACATGTGGCAAGAAGGTTGGTTCGGCCAGCCAAGTGGAGTGAGAAGGCTGGTTTGGCCAGCCATCAGATGGGGATAGGCCATGGGTTGTTGAGAGGGATAAGGATAAACCATGGAGGTTGTTGAGGTTGTTGAGGTGGTTGAGGGAGATAAGCCAAAGTTGCTAGCTATGCCATCAGATGAAGAGTTCGGACAGCTCCCTAACTTGTAGGGGATTGTGCACATGGTAGATGGGGAGGAGTTTGGCCAGACAAGTGGAGGGAAGAGAGAGAGTGATCCAATCTAGACCATTCATCTAACAGACTCCCAATCCGACAGCTATCATTAATTTCGGCCGAAAATTGATTAAACACAGCCAAAATTAAATCAGAAAAATATGGGAAAATCATTGATGAACATTGATCTTATGATCCATACAAATGTGGGGCTGAGATATCCCAAATTTGCCAGGATCTTTGATTTTACCAATTTCTCTGATCGGTGCGATCTCGGCCATCGATAATGCCAAAAACTGTAATTGAGTGCAATTACCTTCTCCCATTGGCCAAATTTATTTTTCATGCATCAATATTCATGAGATCAAACTTTTGGGTCATGAAAATTGAAATTTTCAGCCCATGGGTCGATCCGGAGCTGATCGGATCATTATGCCCCTGGTGCGACGACATACGGCTTTCCGTCCAGATTTGCTCTTTCTTGCATATCTCTTCATCCGGGGGTCGGAATTTCGATCTATTTTAAACATTGCCTAGATCTATCCAACCTTGAAAATGTGGTAAAGTTGGAATTCCATGTTAGAGTCCCAATTTGTTCCAAAGTGTCGGGGGCAAAATGGTCATTTCGGTCTTTCGGTGTCCGTTTTCCATGTTTTGTGCACCGTTGCGAAGCTCTTGACCGGGGCTATGCAATGAGCACATTATCTTGGCCATTTGTAGCATGTAAAGCCATGCTAAGGCATTTACAGAGCCTGTTTACATCACCTATTCATGAATTTTTTCGAATCTGGGTCAGATTTTCTGCACCAGCTTCGGCATTGCTGAAATTTGTATCAAGCAAGCTAAGTGGAAAAATTTGATGCCAACAATCAGCAATATTGTGGGCTATATGGAGAGTTTGGAATAAAAAGTTTTTTTAGAGATTTTTTGAGGACATGTCAAGGCTTCTTCAACATATATCCTTCTTTGTGAGTGATTGGTTCTTCACTCATTTTGATTGCATGAGGTTTGGACTTCCTTTGGTGGCAAAGTCACCAACTAGAAGCAACTTTATGTATAGGTTTATAAATTATTACCATCTTCATAGTAATTTAGTTTTCTTTGTTTTTGCATTTCTTTTTCTGGTGTATCTTTGCTTTCATTCAATAAATTGAATTGTGGCTTGCCACCTTCAAAAAGAGAAAGAAACGCAATTAAGGCGTAGTTTTGCAGAACTAGTCAATTCGGATCAGAATTGGCCGATTCCCTGATCTTGAATTCCTGATCCAAGCCGAACTTTCTCTGCAAAGGACTGAAATTGGTCGATTGGCCTAGATTGGAACCAGAATTGATCGAATTGGCTAATTCTGGATTGATTTTGGCAATTCATCACCGGAAACTGCCCAATGGCAACCTCCCCGCCTATTACTGGCCAGATTCTACCATCGGGTTTGATATGGCAGGCTGGATCCTAGGTAAGCCTATCGGGTGGGAAGATGGTGTTGCGGTACATTGTCGCTGCAGAGGCTATTTTCGACCTGTTTTAGGGTTGATTTCGGCCCCAAAGAGACTAGATTGGATTGTAATATAGTTTAACCATTAATTTTTTGTTTATTATTTTTGATTTTTTTAGGTTTTTGAAGAACAGATTTGGACCATTCTCAGATCAGTTTTTCTCTCCATGGATTAGGTGATTTTCCGATTCCAATCCGGATTGGAATTGATATTGGCACGCACCTATCTGGGTCCCAATTCTGATTCCGTGATCTTTGAATGGAAGAGTAGAAGCAAGAGGGTAGAGTTCTCATGTTCTATAAGATGCTTGACCTCTTCTTGTCTATCGATCCCAACCACTAATTACTAACATTTGTGCCCAAAATCATACACAAACAATTACACTAACCAAGAAAAAAATCGACAAAAGAACATGGAGAGGAGAAGAAAGAGATGCTACAAAGGAGTAGGAAGTAAGAGGTTAGTGTTTTGTTGTTCTGTGAGATGCTTAACCTCTTCTTAGGTATTGATCTTAATCACTAACTACTGACATTTATGCCCAAAATCATAGGCAAACAATTGCACCAATGCCTCAACTACGTGATCTACTGACCATGTGCCTATCAGGGTCCAATACACATTGTGAACCTTACAGATGCACAATAAACTATATTAAGGTTACCTCTTCTCAACACTTGGTCCATAAATTTGGTTAAGGTGATGTTTAAAGCCAATGAGCACATAAGATAAAGGAAATTTTCTCTCTCTGTCTTTTTAGCCAGCTTATGAAGCGAAGTTTCCTATTCAAGGTAGCTTGTGAATGAGATGACGAAGGTTGGTTTCTGGTATGATGCCCTCGTGTGATACATAATTCATGCTTTTATAGCATATGGTTATAGCCCACAATAACTAATGGGGATAAATAAAATAATGCTACACTGTGAGGTTTATGACTTCTTTAACTAGATTATCTAGGTTTTCAGCTATAGAAATATTTCTGAAACATTATATCATGTTAACAATGGTTGCTTTGTATTATTTTTTTACTTTAGCAAAGTACTTTCTTGTCATGCAGTTCATTTCTTTTTGCTTTCTTTCTTCTCGGACGTAAGAATAACTGCCTTGCTACTTGCCACTTATTGCTAGTTAGATGTGGATTGTACTTTACTAAATGAAGGCTCCATGTTATAAAGGTATTTAGGAGATAAGAAAGTTTATCACTGGGTGCATTCACTGAATCCTAAAATATCATGTTAGACATCTCTCTGTTATGTCTTTGATAGTCAATTTGATTGAATAATTCTTGTGCCAAAGCTGCTTTGAAGACTATTTGTTGCATTCAAGAACTTAATGATTGTCACTAAATGATGCAGAAGAGGAAGATGTCCGATATGCTGGGTTATCGGTGGAGTGAGGGAGAAATTGAGCTTTTATATGATGCTTACCGCAAATATGGGAAAGATTGGAAGAAGGTCATATGCTTTGACTTTTATTTTGGGTTTATCTTTTTTTTGTTTTTGTTTTTGTGCATTGTTCTTGTGAGATCTTACCGGCCAGACACAACTGTTATCCCTCCATAACATGCAGTTTTTAGGACATCTTTTAGGATTTTGAAGATTACATAAAAATACTCTTCTTTTAGCACACTTTTTTATTAGAAATTGTAAAAAACTTTTGTTCTTACCATGTATCTGATGCATGTAAGGTTTTCAGGTTGCAAGTACCACACCTAACAGAACAGTTGATATGGTGGAGGCTCTTTATAACATGAACAAGGTGAGACCTACTTTCTCATTTTTGACTTACATTTCCGCCAATTGATATGTGCTCTCTAATACATGATTGCATTTCACAGGTGATGGGGAACACAGATGCAGTAAAACAATGTAAGAGACGTAGGCAGCAATGCTCAGAATAAAAGCTATTATGTTGAGACACTACGGATGAAATTCCAGAATAACAGTCAAGCTATCTCGACAGAAACTGAGTTGAGTAAACTAGCACATACAAATAATTCAACCAAAAGATTAACGGATATGCTCGTTAGGAGAAACCCCAGATCTGAGGGGGCGCTCCACCCATCAACAAAGCCGATCGGCCTACCTGGATCCTGGAAGCGCTCAAATGGACTCACCTGAGTACCAACAACAATGAGCATAGATGGCTAGGACCTATCTCACGTAGCATGGTAGCATTCGAGTGAGAATAATAGATTTTGCAAACAACCAGATTAACAGGGGGTGTGAATACGTACCTTGATACCAAAAAAAGATCAAACAGTTTCGGAGTGATACCCTTCGATAGCAGCTAGGGAAATGACTCCATCACCCAGAGCGAAATGGGACCATTGTCAACCTGCCTCATATTAAAAGAAAAGACATGGAGGTAGCATAGATGCAGAACACCCATAATGGATCACCCCTTGGACTGCCGACAATATATTCTGAGAGAGGAGGAGGGTCAGCGGATGCTGGCTCGCGTAAGTGGCTTGAGAATCAGCAAGGTCAAATACCGGCTTCCAAGAGGTCACCAAGGTACTGGACCCTGTCAAGTTCAGACCGATCTGGTCACTGACCGTTAACTAGACTGGGGTCACCTGATCGGGGAAGAAGATCCACCGATGGCATCTCCCGGCATAGAACTCCATACCAAATAGCCCTGCTAGGAAGACCTGTCGATAAGGTGGTGATGCCTGAATCCAGAGAGGACCAAACTATTGATATACATGTGCATCTCCATTTGATCGACCGTCATGACCAACTAATACCGAGTAATATCAGGAGGGTCTCCGACGTTGTATGGAGTGAAGATGTCGGCACGAGAAAACCAGGACCCACGAGGACGGTATGCTCAAAGAATAAAGGAGACTGATGAAAATCTTCCCTTACAGGGGAGATCAACACTAAAACCACCCGGTTGGTGAAGGTGATCTTCAACCAGTCATCCACCACCAAGATACTCAGCAACAATGCATCAAAACAATAGTAAACAGGACCCTTCGGATGAGTATTAGAGATGCCGGAACTGGGTGAGCACCCTGATAGAAATGTATGCCCTACAAGCCAATCATATATGATATGATTCGACATTTCTAGAAATATCTCATTCAATTAATTAGGCAAATCTTCATTATAAGCTCTTATTAGATGCGAATATAATAATGAAGTCTTTGATCAAATACAATGATGATTAAATCATGATGAGATCATGATAATGAGATTGATCATTTAGAGGTATTTGATCTAAATGTTCCTAGTCATAGGATACTTGAGACGGGACATCAAGGATCCGGATAGACTAGTGTATGTGATGTCTTCTCATGTGATGAGGACGACCGATCTCATTGGTCATTAGTGTGGAGACACCGAGATACACACGCAGTGCTCATTAGTTGAATGAGTTCATCGAATCGACCGAATTAAAACCCCGAATGGTATCTTACCGAATCGTCAATCGGGGTTTTCTATCATCACGGTTGCATGGTTGGACCTTTGACCTGAGTCGCCAAAGATGCCTTGTTGGGTGGAACTTGTGCTTTGACCATTGACTTATGGATCACAATTTAGATGGTCCTATATAGCGATGGATCGGGTACAAGGAAAATCCGATGGAGGCAATTGAGCGAACAACAAGGGATCATCCACTCTCGGTAAGTGAGAGTGAATGTCCTATGGGATAGTACTCTAAATCCCTGGCCAGGGTAGATAGGATAATTGGAAAAGGAGTTTTCCAATTGATCCAATTCCGAGTACAGGATCCTATAGAGTCGGTACACTAAGGAGTTGACAGTCGATGCCGTACTCCTTTCCGACCGGGACATTGGATGGATGAGGGTTTATATCCATGTGGTAATCGATGATGGAAAGGCTCGATGGAGATGAAATTATCCCCATAGCCATTTGGGATCATGGGATGTGGCTTGTACCCTTCATGATCGGTAGGCCGATTAATCTGTTATCGGATAACGGATTTAATTAAAATTAAATAGAATTGTTCTATTTTATTTAGGCCTCAACCAAATAGGTTATTGGGCCTAGTGGGTCACACACAAAAGGACTTATCCACAAGTACAGGGGCAAGGACGTAATTTATAGAGATTTTGGGTTTTTATGAAAAATTCCATAATTCTCTATAAATACCAATGGTTTCGACCAAACCCCATCAAGCCAAGAGGTGAAAACCACGTCCCAAGCCTCCTCCCAACCTCCTCCTCTCTAGAAGGTGTCCACGTGGTCGATGGAGCTCCGTTCGGGAAGAGTTCTCGAGGCGGCGCGAAGGGAGAACTCGCGTGGATGAAGTTCGTGTGGATACTGCTGGAGACCGGACACTTGAACGGTTTGGAGAGCTTGAGAAGCTCATCTCCTTCCTCTCCATGGGATTATATGAATCCCTATCAGGTATATTCGAACCCGATTTGATCGGTTTTCGGTTTTCGTCGTTCGGTTCTTATTGAGACGGATTCTAAAGGAACCCATAGGAATCGTCGCTTCCGCTGCACCAAAATTTAATGGACGATTCCTTACACACCCAAGGGAGGACCCCTGCCACAACCGACTGTCGAATACATGCGATTGGGGAAGAACTATGAAACCGGTCCCCAAATACGACGAACACTAACCAGAGCCAAGCATTCCGTGCACTGACACATCGAATCTCCTCAAACAGGACTCAAAAGCCCGAGCCCTAGAAGACGGAAATGTAGATCAGAAAGAGGGAGGGAGAGTTCTCTTCAGGAGCAGAGGCCCTCGATCACCATCGAGAGGAGATTTGGACGATGAACCTAGCCAGAGACACCGCCATCGCCGGACTGATCACGAAGTGGGAGGAACCTAGCCTTGAAAGGCCTGCGGGCGTCGTATCCCGATGATACGGCTGCGGACGCCAATGGTAAGTTCAATTGCGTTAAAACACCATTCCAGAACAATCGCGATAGGACGGATAGTGACCAAAGACCGCCAACGGCTTGTAATTTCTTTTCTCAAAAAAAGGTCCTGTACATCAACGGCCCGAAGCGCCCTTTATAGACAGGGCCCGGTCCCAATTTAACCAAAACCTAAAAAAAGATAGGTAAAGCAGTGCTCAACGGCACACCCGGATATGAGGAAAATATCCCAGATGCCCAATAGGTAGCGCTAGTGTACTAGAAATAAAAGGAAATTTATGTATACGTATACCAATTCTATTTACCTAGAATTCCCAAAACAATTATATATATGTATTGCTTATGGTAAAGTAACGAAGAAGACTATCCTATATACTTGTATCCTTGAAGAGGAAAATAAGGTCAGCTGTCGAACCAGAGAGAGCACATCTTCTATGGCCTTCTCTTGTAAATCTTTTGAAAATATTCAAACTTATCTTGCATCCTAGTGTCCTCACCAACAGGCTTCTCAATTTTTAATTTATCACGATGATCCTCCCTTCCCAAATCTACACTGCTTTTTCATTGTGCATGTAATCAGTTGTATTTTTGTCTGCTTGACTGATTATAGTTAAAAGAAATTTCATTACAGTTTCACTAGGCATGTTTGTGTCACCGATATTATGTTGCTTATCACACTTGGGAACATGGAATGCAATCTCCCGAGAATCTCTCGGGATCTCCCAAGAATCTCTTTTTCTCCGCACGTCCGAGAAACGAGATTGCCGAAACGAGAATATCCATATAATATCTTTGGTACCTTGATCTCCTTTGCCTATTACTACTCCTAACTTGTTAAATGGCCTTGTTAAGTTTGATTCATACATTTTCAATTTTATTATGGAATCCATACAAATATTTATCTAAACATTATTGTTTGATAAAATTTTATAACTTAATATTTTTATGACTACATATGTACAATTGACTTAAGATGTCATCAATCTCCTATCCATATTGTTCAATATGAAGTTTTAGTCTAACATAAGATCTCTTATATGTCTCATGTTAACAATAGTTTACCCTCTCTGTATTATGCTTTTAATTCTCTTGTATCTTAATTTAATGTTTAATAAGAATTATCTTGTTCTTTTTGAAGAGATTACATGACATTTTACATCTAAACATGTACATTGATTGTTATTTTCAAAATCCAATCTCTTTAGATTTTTTCGAGATCTCTTCCGTTTAATATCTATGAGATAAATCTAGATGCAAAATGACAATTTTTGAGTAAGACAGACCCTATATAAATGAAATCCGAGATCTGATTTCCCGAGGTTTTTCCGAGAATCTCACGAGATATCTTCTCTTTCACCCTTCTGAGATGAAGCCGAGATCTGATACGGCAATCTTTGCTTGGGAAAGGAAAAACAAATGTACGCATGTCACTGTGCCATGCATTTACAAGGATTGTTGGTGCAGGATGAAAACAGAGATACTGCCATTCGAGTGTGCTGGTGGGCCAAATGAGCTCAATAGGGTGCTGTTGTAACATTACGTTAAATTTTTAGTTAATAAAAAAGAGAGAAAAAAAATTAGTTAATAATTATTTATTATTATTTTATTCCCTTCTTCCCCCCCTATATATCCCTTCCTCCCCCGTCGATACCCTCCTAGTACGTTTCCCCCGGCGCCGCTTTTCTCCCCCTGAAAAACCTAATTTTCTCCCCTCCTCCGGCCTTTTTCTTCTTCCGCGCGTGCGCGCCTGCGCCGACCGCCGCCGCGCGGGCGTCCTCCCTCCACGAGCCGCCGTCGCCACGTGCGCCCGCCTCCCCGCCCTCGAGAAGCCACCCGGCCGCGCCGTCGCCTCGCCCGCCGCTTCCTCGTGCCGCCGCCGACCCCTCGGCCCCCGCGCGCCGCCGGCCGCCGCGGCCGCCTCCCCGCCTCGGCCCCAGGTGGCGTCGAACGCCCTCGTGCGCGCGGCCGCCGCCGTCCTCGCCACCTCGCGCGCCTCGAGGCCCCGCGCGACCGCTCGCGCCTCGGCCTCCGTCGACCACCGCGCTCGCACGACGCAGCCGCCATCGCCACGTGCGCCGACCGCCGCCTCTGCCCTCCCGCGCTCGATGCGGGGGCGCCCCCTGCTGCCCCGTTGCCCGCGTGGCCATTGAAGCTTCGCGACCGCGCGCGCCCGCGCGCTCGCGCTGCCACGCTAGCACCGCCACCATCGCCACGTCAGCCATCCCGCCTCGTGACGCCGCCCGCCGCGCGGCCGCCGCGGCCGCGCCGTAACCACGACAACCCCCCCCCCCGTGCGCCCGCGCGCCACCGCCCGCACGCGCGCCCCCGTGCGCCCGCCGTGCGCCGCTCCTCTCTCTCCCGTAGCGATGCTTGTCTCATCCTCTCTCCTATCGCCCTCTCTCCTATTATCCTCTGTCGAAGCTCCCTAGTTTATAATTCTTCTTCTACCGGCAATGAGTTTTTGAAAAAACCTACCGGCTCGATTTTCGTCGCCGACGCAACCTTGGTTTCGTCGCGATTGATTTCCTTGGAATTCCGTGCGCCGTTCGCCGTCGCCGTCAAGGTAGGTGTCTCGGCTATCCTTAGCACTCTATATATTAAAATTAAATTGTAAAAATTATGTTTAGATCATCATGATTAATAGGTTAGAAATAATGCGTTGTTTTTGATTTATTTGCATATTTAGATAGAGTTAGATTAAATTGTTTAAATTGTGCATGCTTAGATTAATTTGGTTATTCATGTATGTTAGACATCATGATAGGTTGTGTATGTCTAAATTTAGCTAGTTTAGTATGTTTGCATCGCGATGAACCTTAATCATGTATATTAGATTTGATAAAAAGCCGATGTAAGGTTTAGGCATAATGTTGTTAGAATTTAGTTTGTTGTCTTTTATGTGATAGGTAGCTCTGTTTAAGTATGTAATTGTCATGGTTAGGTTGTATATTGCATGATCTTATTTATTTGCATCAGTTTGTGATAGACTGTGGTATGGTATGCAAATATGTGGTGCATAGAACCATGGGTGTTCATCTATGTATTTCATGTTTGATTGCCAATTAAATGTTCATGTGTTTACTGTCTGAGTTAATTATATGCTTGCATGGTGTGGAATGTGGTTAGTGCAGTGAGCTACATTGTGGTTGTTTTGTACTTCACTAGACTAAATTAGTGACCCGTGGGCAGCGGAGATTAGTTGAATCTGGAGCATCCTTCGATCCTAGATACCGCGGTTTATCCTAAGTACTCCCCTGCCTAGGGGTACTATGGGATTTAGTTACTATATGTTACTTCTTACTATATGGTAAATCTGGTGCTAGTTTTGTGATGTGACTACATTTTATCAGATGGAGCATGGTATTTACTCAGACAGGTGTTTAGTTGTGTATGTTGGCATAGATGTTAGTGTTCTAGATGTGTCATTGGTTTTATGTCAGGTATGTGTGTTCTGGGCATACCTAGAGTAGTCTAATGTGTAGGGTATGTTGATTTTAATGCATATAGAGTCTGGTTATCATATGGGGTAGTTGAATGACTTTGTAATCAATTAATTAAAGATATATGATTAGTTTAAACCCTATGTATTAAATCTGATTTTTAGGCTTAATATGTATTGTTTACCACTAGAAATCACTAGTATAGTAGGGTAGTTCGGGTGTAAGACCTACTGAGTCTGTGGTGACTCACCCCTTCCCATTATTAAATTTTTCAGCTGATTTCGAGGAGCCTCTTCCTGAGGAGGACTTTGGAGAAGATTTCGACGAAGACCTTGGAGTTGATCCAGAGCCGTTCGAGGACCCTGAAGAGGAGGAGTTTGGTGACGAGTGATCACCTCATATCTTCTAGGTTGCTTGAGTTTTCCTTTCTATTGTTGGTTTAGTAATTGTTTGGTGTGATTTTCAGAGGTTGTTTGGACTATGTCCTCTTAGTTGTTTGGTTGTGGTTATTTACAGTGTTTTCTTGGAGATTGAGTTTGATTGGATCATTACAGGTTGTTTTAATTATTCAGATTTGATGATAGTGTGAATTGGATTTTGTGTTCTCCTAAACTGTCCCGATATTCCGGATTTATTTTCCGCTGTAATTGTATATTCCGGGTCGTGACAGCTGCTGCATGCCGAAATGGTCCCAAAATAGACCTATTGGACTTGAACCGAACTAAAATCTGTTGAACCGAGGTGAAGGGCCACTGAATTGGCTTAAACTCTGCTGAACTGGCATTGAAATGTTGTGAACCAAGCTTGGAAGGTGCCGAACTACACTGAGCTGGTTTTAAACCAGATTGAACTGGCTTAAAGCAGCTTGAACTGGCCTTGTACCAGATTGAACTGATCTAAAAATGCTGAATTGGGTGGTTTAAGATTTGAACCGGGTCCAAGAGCAGTTGTGAACCCGCCCATGCACGGAGAGGATTCCTAATCACTGACGGCTTTGGGAGAGGTTTGACCCAGGAGGGGGTCGTGGCAATGCCTTGTTGCTCCCGAGCCGCAGGGTTGTGGTCTTCTGTGGGTGCCTGGAGGTGTGCGTGGGCATATGAAGCTGGTGTACAAGTGATGGGTGGTAGTCGTGGCAAACTCTAGTAGGTATGAGAGGTGGCAAAAGGGACTTGACAAAGGCGTTGGTCAGCACCTTTTCGTCTGGTGGCTCCATCACTCTTCGTCATCTCGACGGGCAGGGGCAGAGTTGGGAACAAGCAAGCAAGAGGGGAGACATTGTTGCATCAAAGGGCCACCTCCTGGCGGTGGGAGAATGATTGGATGACGAAGCTGTTGGATTTTCCCTCTTCGTCAACTTCTCCAAACACCTCCTCCTTCTTCACCTTCGTTGATGGGTCCGGTGGCCCAGAACAAGGGGAGGAAGACATGGGCGATCAAGAGTGGGGAAGTGGCTTGGAGGAGAGAGGATAGAATTATCAGTGGGTGCTCGGGCAGTGGCAGTGTTGGCAGGAGCCGAGGTGGTTGCAGGGTGGGGAGGGAAGAGGTGTCTAGCAATGGTGGAACAGGGAAGGGTTTGGCTTGTGTGGAGGAATGGGTGATGCGGGGAGGCTCCAAAGATGGTGGAGGGGGGATGATGTAGGGGAGTTGTGGGGTGGCCTTGATGATGCAAATGGTACCGATAATCCAGAAGAAGGCAGTGGCAGTGGATGAAGACCATGGAGGTGGATGCGGACGATGATGGAGAGGGCATGGATCTAAGCAGGGAATTATGTTGGTGTAAATGACGAACGATGACGAAGGAGGAGGAGGAGGATCGGAATGGTGCGGGGAGAACAGTGGAGGGCCGTGTGGAGACTCCCGAGGGGTGGCACGAGTTTGAGTCACTTAGGCGGAGTAGTGGATGAAGATGAAAGGGGAACATGAAGAAGGGAGGGTGGACATATGAGCTGGATGTTGGCTTTGACGGATTAACAAGAATGGGAGGAAGGGTGACTAGAACTCGGGGGTGGTGAACTGGGAGTGGAGGAAGGGGAATTGGAAGTATTGGAGGAGGGGAAGGGAACCATAGCCATTGCGGGGGTGGAGAGGAAGCTCGAGCCTACCAAGGGGTGGAGGGAGCAACCAGGCAGTCCCGGAGTTGACAATCGACCTACCAGAACAGGGAGGTGGGGTGCTAGCCTTTAGAGCATTCAAGATATTTTGTTGGCGTTAGAGAAGAAAACAAGGTCGACGGAGATAGAATCGAGATAATAGTAACCATGATCCATTTCTTCTTTTCATCGTATTCAACATACCCATCTGTTGGCTACAATAAAGGCTTTACATAGAGGCCCAAGGGAACATCACAAAAAGGATAATGATGACATAATCATAAACCCCTTAAACATAAAAGAAATCATGAAATTTATAAAAATAAAATTTAAATTCTACAAATAATTTTATTACAAATGTCTCGACGTCTCAATCCGTTGGTAGAGTAGTTTTCTAGTCTTTTTTAGATTTCTTTTACTCAAAATAAGTAGATATTGAACATGCGTGATAACTCTACTTCTTCAGATTGTGGAACCTATATTTTAAAAGAAATATGAAGGAAGAGGAACTGCAAGAGTTTATCCTTCTTTTGAATAGACTGAGGCAATTGGTTTTGTGAATAATCAATATTGGGTATTATGGTTTGGCTACTACCTCCAAATATTTGAAAGAAATTTAATAGAAAAGAAATTTTTATCATTTTTAGGTGATCACAATATCTCCACTAAAGTTGAAAATAAAATTATATTGTATATCTATAAGACGTACAATATTGTGTGGTAGTGAATGTTGGACAATAAAGGAAAAACATGTCTCTTATAAGTATTACTGAATTGAGAATGTTAAAATGGATGAATGATCATATTGAATTAAATAGAATAATGAATAAATATGTTGGAGAAAATTTCATGGTTGAGAGAATTGTAGACATGTAGAAAGAAAGGAGATTGAAATAGTTTAAACATATTATATGTAGAGCTAAGAAAGCTCCAGTTAGAAAATAAAAAATATTAAATATTCAAAATAGTTTAAATAAAAAGAAAAGACGTAGATTTAAGTTAATTTGTAGGAGGTTAATTCAATATAATTTAGATGATTTAAATATGTTTGAAGAACTAACTCATAATTGACGTGAGAGGAGGTACAGAATCTATATTACCAACTTTAAATAATTTAAGATTAAGGCTCGAGTTGAGTTGAGTATGGCTTGGCTATCTTGGAAGTCACCTATATGCTCTGTCTAGTTTGCAACTATCAAATTGAGTTTCGGAGGCATTGATGTGGATTGGTGGAAAATGATTTGGGTTTTGCTTCTTTTGTAGAAGATAATATTATTCTCATAGAAAATCATAAAAAGAATGCTTCCCACAAAGTATTATTTAGAACAAAATATTACTCGTCACTCAACATAATTCACTTTTTGCGGGATTCAACAAGAAGACGTGGATCACTTATTGTTTCATGTGGAATTATTCAGTTTAAGTGGAAGACATTGTCTAAATCATTGAATGTCACATGGATAAACCATCTTGCACTCGACAAATTACAAGAATTTTAAATTTTCTCTAATCCATAGGGAAAGGTTACACTTCAATGGGATCTTACCTTGCGTATTTTTTGTGGGCTATTTGGAGAATAAATAATAAGAGAGTTTTCAAAGATGACCTATTTAAGTTGGCTACGATCCTTTCTTTCACGGTGATGGCATGTTTCATCATAGATTCATGGTTTCTGGAATCGGTCAAATCCAATCATGGCCGGTCTTGATTTGATTATCGCACGGAGGACTGATCCGGAATTGATTCTCAGTGGAATCGGTCAGAATCGATTGAGAATCGACTGAATCGGATCAGAATCAAAATCTTGTTTTTTTAATATTTTTAAAAGAGAGAATCAGGCCGAATTAACAAGAATCTGAATTTTTTATTATTCTTATTTTTTAAAAAAAGCTTGATTCTGAATCGGTTTTCTTCTCAAAACATCGGCCGATTTTGACAAATTTGGATCGAATCGGTACCCACCAATTCCATTCCGATTTTCTCATCCATACATGGATTAGTATTTTGCTTAGTTAGGGGTGTGGACGTCGGGATCGTCCCGTGGTGCGCGCGTGGGTTGTGTTTCTTCTTCCTTACGGTTCCGATAGGGTCGGTTTATGTTAATCACACCATAGACGCGGTAGTGGATGATCCCAACAAACCGGCCTATTACCCACCTCTTCTCCTTCTTTCTTTCTCCACACTCACCTTGATCCCCGGACTACTCAACCCTTGATGTCACTTGGACATCGAAGGACCGGCCCGGGTCGTGAGGAGAATAGAAGGGAAAGAAAATCAGACAGTGGGTGGCGTTACTAACAGGAACTTAACCTAGGGAGCCGAAAAGAGGAAGAGATTGTGTGGTCGCCAGGAGCCAAAGAGGCTTTGATGATTAAAATAAATGAGATGAACTGATAGGGGGAAGGGTGACCGGTTACCTCGTTGAATGGGGAAATTGTGGTGGGTTCTATCTTCTCCTTCCTCGGCCAGCCGGGGAAGAAGAGCCTTGGAGAAACTCGCTTGCCTGAAAAGAAGTTAATAATGAAAGCACAAAAAACAACGATTAGAACTAAGTGGAAAGTAGAAACTATTCGTAAGAAAGAAGAGGAATGACAAAAGGGGTTGAACAAACCGGATTAGGACTAACTCCTAACCCCTCTTAAGAAGGATCTAAATGACCTAGTGCTAAAGATGCATTAGACTATGCTAGTATGATATGCATAATGAAGCCGAACAAAAAAATGAAACGAGAATAAGATAAGGAAGGAGATCGTTGGGCCAGCTTCTAGAGGTTGCAGGCGCTCTGAGGCCGGTTCGCCTGGCGTCCCGTCAGAGGAGCGCTTAAGTCCTCCCAAAGCAGCTTTCAACACGATCTTCTCCCGGTTCCAACAAGGGGTGTCAAGGCTTCTAACTCATTTTGGAGGCTCCTTGAGGCTCTTTGGTATGACTTTCAATGGCTTTTGATGGTGTGGGGATGTTCGGGATGGCTTCTCGGTTGTGTGGAATGGGCGGGATGGAAGAGGTGTGATGGGAGGATTGAATGACTTGGGGATGAGATTGAGAGCTCTAGAGTGTCTTGGAAGATGATGGGAGGGTGTTAGGATGCTCAAGAAGGGTCTCTCTGTGGAGTTATAGCTCTAGGAATCTATTTTGGAACCTCTTGAATGTTAGAGAAGGGTCTCCTTTTATAGATCCGCAGAAGTGACCCAGGTGCTCTACCCACAGGTCGCCTGGCGTCGCGGCTTCACGGCTTTTTGAGTGCCTACTAATCCTCTGACAAATCGGCAGATCAGCACGTCCGACCATACCGGTCGCCACCTACCACTCTGGGTGTCAGGCGTCAGTTGTCAGCGGAAATCCCGGCGCTTTGACAGGAGAGTACCTGCAACCTACGGCCGACACACTGCAAATTCGGTGCACGTGGAACCTGCGGTGTTAGTTGGCCGGCGGAGATCTAGGCGCTCCGGCAGTGGATCGTCTGCATCCTCGGTTCGATTTCGACAACGCACCGCTGACCGGTCTGAAAAGCCGGCCATCCCGGGCGAAAATCCAGGCGTCCCGACAGAGGAGCGCCTGGACTGTCATACGACTTTGAATACGGCATTGTTCGGTCAGATAAAAAGGAGAAAAGGCAGAAAATACTAGGCGCTCCGATGCCACGACGCCACGCGTCGTGATTTCAGGGCGCTTAGAGATTTTTTTAAGATTTGGTCATTTTTAGGTCGAACCGACTCCCCTGACCGAGAAAATACAAGTGTTGTCTATAATAATGAGATTGTAGTCCCTGCAATCTGGCCGAATTCGCGTATCTACAGCTTGCCTCGCCTTGGCGTCAGTTTTGCAAGGGAGTGGCGCGGAGTGTAGCGAAAACGACCGTAGTGAGGTGTAGCGGAGTGAAGCGGTGGCGCACTAAAAAATTGACGCCAAGGTGTAGATTTAGATACGCGATTCACGACCTAACCAGGAAAATTGAGCTTTCTCAGGCTCCGCAATCACCTTTTTGTTTCTTCCGGACTGCCTCCTTTATTGATTGGAAAAGAGGTGTGCCGTGGGCACGAGAGAGGAAAATAAAAAGCCTGCTCCCTGCGTGCGAGGAACCTCCGAGCGTGGCTCATGAGTTCATCTTGGTTAGCAGCCCAGCTCTGTGGTGTGCTTGTACCAAGAAGGGCTGAACAGAAGTTGATTTTAAAATCAAAAGAACTTCCAATCGACTGGGATTAAGCCTTTAGGACCCATCCGGGTTCTTGCGGGAACTTGATTCGGCTCGGAGTGGAATGATCTCCCATTTTAATAGAGACACTTGTTTGCCTTGTCAGAGAAGGCGACTTTTCATAAAGACAACCAAAACGATGATAACCAAATATAGATGATGCATGCGGATGTATGCTGGGTGAAAGAAAGAAATAAAAATTAACATTAAGAAAAAAATAGTTGAAGATATAGATCATGAGTAATGGGTCAGGATACTGATCAGGAACCGTCGTCCCCAGACTCGTGATTTTGGCTTATTCGCAAGTTCATTAAACAACTGTTCCGTCATTGATTTTGTTGGAGGGGTCCTCAAGTCCGGTGTTCTTTGAACTTGTGGTCTTCAACATTTCAGATACTACTAGGCTGATAGCTAACATGCAAGATTAAGGGAAAACAAGATAGCAACATTTTTTATTTTTTTATTTTTTTATCAAGGCGTCCCCTTGACGCGACGCCAGGCGTCCTTCTGTCAGAGCGCCTGCACTCCCTGTGCGGATTCCGGTCAAGGCTCTGCCGCCCATCTTGTCATGGGTAAAGGGGGGTTCCCCCTCCCCTAATCCGGCTCTATATGACCCCAGGCCGTCCCAAGGGGACTCTTAGGTGGTCTTCTTGCATCATTTCTTCCTCCTTTCTTGTTGCTTTTGCTGCAATGGAGCTTCCTCATCGGCCAACAACTCCGTTGAAGGCAAAGAGGTTTTCGGCGATTCTGGGGCACATCCGGAACCGGGTTTCAGCAGGAGTGGTGAGTTTTCGCATTGGCTCTTCTTTTAGATGTCTATTCACGCCTTTTTACATTGTTTTTCTTCCCATTTGGGACCTTTTTTCGGCCGGTTTTCACCTCCATTTCTGCCATTTCTTGCTTTCTGTCGAATGTAACTAAGCGCTCTATCGTCGTGACGCCAGGCGTCGCGTCGTCGGAGCGCTTGCTATTTCCAATAGCAGTTTTTTATTCTGTTTCATCCATGTTCTGTGCAGGAACCCCCAGCGTTCCCGGGTGCGCGCCGCTACGGATTACTCGGCTGGATTGAGCGGCTCCTTGTCTGTTTGTGCTACCACACCTGTTCATTTTTCCATGATTGGGGTCTTCTTGGCATTCTCACTCATGCTGGCAACGTCCAAAAATATCATTGGGACTTTGCCCTCCTTGGTGCCTTCGTTGAGTCTTGGCATCCCGAGACCAATACTTTCATCATGGGCACCTATGAATGCACTATACTCCTGGAGGAGGCCGAAATCCTCCTTGGCCTTCAAGCCACCCCTCACCGGCAGGAACTCTTTACCTTCGTCCCTACTGAGCTTTTGTCGGCTCATGAGTTCCTTGAGGAGTTCATGAGCTCTACTTCTGCCCGCCAGATCACCTTAGGGGACAGGATCAGCATAGAGGGTCTCCTTAAATGGACCATAGGGGCCATAGAAGGAGCTAGCTGTGATGCTGACCTCCTCCCCGGCATGAAAGGGGCTGCTACCCTTCTTGTCTCCGCCCTTCTTTTCCCAACCGAGGATGGTTGGATTCATCCCGGTTGTTTATCTAGCATTCTTTCTTCGGCGTGCATTGGCAGGCCTATGCATGGCAGTCTCCTCCTCTTAGCGGCCTGGTCTGACTGGCATTTTAAGTTCAGTGTGGTTGATCATAATGTGTCCTCCTCTCGCTACTTCTTTCATAGCCCACTTCACACGATCACCCATGTCTTGGGCATGGAAGAGAGGGTTATTAACACTTGCCCGTCAGTGAAGACTCGCCAAGGCTGGCGCGAGTATTTTTTGGCCAATGATCTTTCCGCCTTTCTGCGCCCTCCTCCTCCCATGGTAGGGAGAGAAGTTCGAGTCTGCCATTCTCCAGGCGTTGATCTCAGGCTAATCACCAGCTCCTCTTTTGTGATGTATAACCCCCGCCGCTGCTTTACTCAGATCAACGAGCCCAGGTCCAAGGTGTCTTACCTTTCTCATCTCCCTGCCATCAAGGATCGTCACTTTGGCACTCCCGATGATGCGGAGGAGTGTCAAAGCATTATTGAGCTTTGGAGAGTTTGCAGGGTTTTTCCTCTGGGTGTGAGAGTATCAGAGGAAGGCGACCGGGTGGCACGCTGTTTTGCTAGGCTGCGGGCCCTTTTTCAGTGATCACCGCGGTGGTGGAGGCACTTGGATCTGACCTTTTGTCTGGCCTTGTGCGGCTGTTTTATGCTTTTCCTTCTAGGCTGTGTGTGGCCATGTTGTTTGCTGTTGTTTTTTTGGGCCCTGTGTGGCCATCATGTTGTCTTCTGGGCCCTGTGTGGCCGTGATATCTGTTGTTGTTCTCTGGGCCCTGCGTGGTCATTTCATCCTTGTTATCTTCTGGGCCCTGCGTGGCCACTTGTATTGGAGGCTTCGGCCGGATTTGAACTTCTTTTTTTTTGCAAAATGGTTAGCATCTTTCTAAAAGGACACACATATGGATATTTGTCACGAGCAATGCAATGATACTTTGAGATGCTAATCGAGTAAATAAATAGAGAATGCTATGATGTTTGTTGAATGAAAGGCAAAAAATGTTAAAACAAGAAATTTTGGCTATTGAATTTCTAAGCGCTCTGATACCAAGTCGCCTGACGTCGTGGTAGGAAGACGCCAGGCGTCCTGGATCCGAGCTATCGAGATTTCTAGTGACCCTTCACATTCCCCTCAATTTTCGATCCGTCCGTTGGCAGAAGATCCTCGAGGTTGGTGGATTTGTAGTTTTCCTAATTTTTAGAGAATTATGATGATTTTTATGAATTTTTGTGGAATTTTCTAAAAATTCTCACTCTCACTATATATATAAAGTTACTGTAGTAATTTCATTTTCATGCGCACAACATTCCATTCCAGTTCAAAAAGCTTTCAATTTCCGGGGTTGCGTGCGACATACCCACACACCCAGGTCAGTTGATTCCTTCTTAGAAGCTGTAGAACAGGCTGTGAATTTTCCGTTTGCATGAGTTTTCCGAGATTTCCAGGATTTTTCGACCGATTTCGACGGCTCAAAAGTCGGTCAATTCTGGCTAGCCTGGCGTCGCAAAGCGATGACGTCAGGAACCTGGCGACGTGAAGGCGGAGCGCTATCTAAGCGCTCTGTCTTCACGATGCTTCCAGTAGCATCATGAAGTGGGAGTGCCAAGCTGGCGCTCTGACTTCAAGATGCTAGGATAAGCGCTCCAAAAGCGAAGCGCCTGCTAATTCCGGAAACCTGGGTTTTTCTAATTTCTATTTGTTCGTACATAACACTGACCTGTTGAAGTTTGGGTATGCAGATGGCGAGGCGACCCCGTTCTTCCCCGGCCCGCCGGAGGTCCCCTTCGCCGGCCCCGGAGTCACCTCCTCCAGCCGAGGAGGTTCCACTTGTCGCGCTGGAGGCCAGGCCGCACCCCCGCCTTGAGGTAAGTTTCCTTCTGCCTTTCATTTGATGACTTATCTAAAAATGCATGAAATTAACAGAAGTATCCTTTGTGTGCAGGGCAAGCTTCGCTCCCGCATCTCATGGGAGCTCGTCCTGTGCGTGTACGAGGGCCTGCAGGCCTTCCAGAGGAGCAGGCTAAACGCCATGAGCTTTGGTCTGCTCCTCTCCTGCACTGCGATCTGGGAGGATCTCTCCCTGATCCAGGCCCTGAGGGAGCGGTGGGACTCGGTCTCTCGCTCCATCATTTAGTCTTATTTTTAAATTTAATAGAGAAAAACTTGATAAAAATATAATCAAACGCCTTATAAGATGGGAGCCTCTAGGGACCTTTGTCAGGTGGAAAAGATGACCTTCACGTGTCTCTATTCCAGATCTGCCAGAGTCAAAGTGTGACTTAGACCGAAAAGTGTGGTGAACAATCAAATCAAATTCGGCGATCTAGTCCACTAAACCAGATGGTTGTTTCTTTATGGCATGTTTGGTTAGAGTATCAAAAATGATACTATATTAGTATTGATATTGATATTTCTAGAAGATGGAGTATCAATATCAAAATTGATACAAGTTGACATTTGTATTACATAACATGTGTTGTTTGTACTACAAATTTCAAAATTGAAACTATTAGTCAAACACCTCAAGGTGATTATCAATAATATCAATTTTAAAATTAATAGTGATACAAGTATCTAATAGTGTTACCAAACAGGGCATTAAGTTGCATATCTGGATTCATAGACCCGCATGGGGTGTCATCTTGTCCACTTGGTGAACCTCCATGGTGAGTCAACTTCTTTTGGCTTCCCTTTTCCCCTCTAACTGCCCTTCCCCCTGGCCTATTTTCTCTCCTTTGGTTAGGGGTGTAAACGGTTCGGTTCGGTTCGGTTTGAACGTTTTTTTTCCAAACCGAAACCGAACCGATAAGAGGAACCGAACCGAACCGAACCAAACCGGTTCAGTGAAGCCTGAACCGATTGTGGTTCGGTTCGGTTTGGTTCAATTCGGTTCGGTTCGGTTCATCGGTTTAATGTATATTTAAATAAATAAAAATATACATAAAATAAAATATACATTATAATAATTATTTAAGATTAATATGAAGACTAATACTTTATTTATAATATATAATTATATTTTTATACTAATTAACTTAAATTTATATTAATATATATTTAAAAATGATATAATATATATTTAAATGTAATATAATATGTAAATAGAGTGGGTCAAACTTTGTCAAATCGGGTCAACCGGTTTACCGGTTCGGTTCGGTTTGGGGAGGTGCCGAACCGAACCAAACCGATAAGAAATTATCGGTTCGGTTCGGTTCAAGAAACCGAATGGCTAACCCGTCAAACCAAACCGAACCGATCAGTTCGGTTCGGTTCGGTTCGGTTTACCGGTTTACCGGTTTTACTTGAACACCCCTACCTTTGGTTACCTTTCTGCTCTGCCTTCTCTTGGCCCAGCTCTCCACACAGGAAACAAAAGAAATTTCTTCAACCACTGAGGCTTCAGGATCCTGAGATAAGTCAAACCCTCCCTTGCCTCTTGCACCTCTTGCCTTGTATACCACATAATTAGATTTACCTGTGTCTTAGTCTAATCGTTGTTTATTAATATGAATTTAAGGACTCAATCTTTACATCATAACTTGGGATGGTTCTCTTGTTCTTTCTTGTCTAGTAGGGATAGCTATGTTTAGTCATTTTTACTAATGGATCTTTTGCAATGTAATTGACTAATGTCTTTTGTGCTTGTTTGAATGTTGTGAACCACTATCTTTGCAGGGGGGCAGTGATGGTGATAATGACGGCAATGGTGGATTGCAAACATCACAGAAGATGCAGAAGAGCGTTCAGGGTAGATTGCATCCCAGTGTATCTAAAGGTTCTGAGGCATCCTGCTCAGACTTGTCTCATTATCAGTCAGCCACAACAAGTTATGGTAGTCTATCGTTACTGAAGAGGAAACGTTCTGGAGGTACACTACTATGTTGCATTTTAAATTTGCACATGAATATACGCGTTTATATGAACAATACTAAGATTTTGATGTCATATTTTCTGAGATTATATGACTAATTGTTCTCTTGTTTTTTTAGGTATGTAAATGACTTTATGTTCTTGGTGATTGCATCCACTCTTTTGTTTATACATTTTGGTGGGCTTTATTCTCAATTTTTTTTCTTTTGATGACCACTGCAAAGTCCATTCAAGGTAGTGTTGACACATAAAATTTTCATAAAAGAGAAGAAGAAGAGGGGAACTAATAAATTATTGGAATAAGCAATTCACCAGTTTTATCCATGATACTTGCATCTATTGGGCTGCATGGGCTGCATGTTCTTTCATAAATGAACCCTTGTAATGTCAAAGATAGCTAATCTATCACCTACTTGCGCAGTCCACAAACAGATGTGATAATTGGGTCATATACTCGTAGAGATAAGTCCATCTTCGTCTTAGCCCGATAAGGAAGTAACCCGAGTTGAGGCCCATTACTCACGACGCACCATGTGTACATTTATTGGGCTGGCCTTTAACTTAAGTCCATTTGAATGTTAATTTTTACCCGTGGATACCTGTGGGCAGCCTCCGTTGACCCTTGCCACATCAGCAAGGAGGAGCCCATTGTCACGCCCCGGATTTAATCCTGCACAGCGGAACATAATCCGACGACGTAACCGGGGGAAAATAACCCCTAAAAATAATTCGATTTGGAACAAATGAGACTAATAACACAATTCCCAAGATCCCTTCAAATATATCATGTTAATAATACAATCAAATAAAACATATACCAATCTATGACATAAAGATCATCTAATTGACTCCTCGAGAATCGATCCACCACGCTTCTTCTGCGCCACTCTGATTACCTGAAAATTGATAAGAGGATTGGGATGAGTACGACGACTCAGTAGACACCCCATCATCCGCCAAATCGGATAGCTAAAAGGCCCTAGATGTTAATTAAACAAGTACCCAGACCTACACTCCATTATATAAGTATAGACTAGTCAATATAATAAATATTTGACTTAATCCACGCATTTTAAACCGCCAACCAACACCTATAGACACACCAACCAGCACCTATAAACATCTTAAAATGACCTGAAATGGTGAGAAAAACACATGCGTAAACACCTACTATATGCTCCATAAAATGATATGCTATCATGCGTAAACACCTACTATATGCTCCATAAAATGATATGCTATAAATGGGACAAACCATGCATACACCAAGCAACCGAACATGACAATTTAGATAAAATGAAATACATCTCTAGACCACCTATACCACACCATGCAATAAGTGCACCTATCCTCTAATGAAGACCACATTCACATAGATGCACCTATCCTCTAATAAGAACCACACCTTTTATTTTCTTATTAGCAAGGAATGCGTCGTCTTGCCACCTCAACCAGCTACCACCAGATCTATCATATATAGCAGTACCATATAGCTAAACGAAATCCCATAGTGCACCTAGGCAGTGGTGGCACAGGGACAAACCGCGGTATCCGGGATCGAAGGATGCACCGGACTGTTCTAACCTCCGCTGCCCTCGGGTCACGACTAACTAGTCTGGTGTAGTTGTTTTCATCATAATTTCAATGCATCATGCATCCACCTCAATCATGCCATGCCATGATACACTTATGCAAGATCAAATGATATAAACTATACCATGCAATGAATAAACATACCACCAATGCAAATAGCATGATCAACCACACCTAAACCACCTATGCATGATCTAGAACCATAAAAATGACAAGAATAAGTAAGGACTAACATGATAGGGACAGACCCAATTAGACCATATCACCTAAATTAATGACAATAACATATCCGAAACAGATGGAATAAACTAGATAAATATTATCTAATCTTATTAACCTATCACCACACCTATATAACAAGTTAACTCAAACCGTATAACAAAAGGGTAGTTAAAAACATACCAACTAAAGGAACTAAAATCAACTAACAATCTACTAAATTAATCATGATGAAGATGATATAATAATCTCCCTGACAAGAGCCCTATTATGCACAACATAGAACAAGTACGTAGACTAACCATGCTAGTTAATCGCGACATACAACACTAAACCAGCTAATTAACTCAATAATAATCACTACAAGTCATGGAGGATTAAGTAGAAAATTTAATGATAATTAATAGACACGTCAAGGATGCCTACCTGAATCGACGCGGGAAAAGTCGAGAACGTCGGCGACGTGATGCACAGATCGAACAAGATCCAAAAAGGTTATCTCCCTCTATCAAACTTGCTTGAAAAGAAATATCAAATGGCATCGGATCAAGAGAGAGAGTATAAGAGAGATACAAAGAATAATAAAGAGAGATAAAGAAGAGAGAAGGGGGAAGTACCGCACGGTGAAGAGGGGGGGTCCAATGGCGCAGACAATGGCTGCAGCTGCGCACCTGCGAGCGAGGGAGGAAGCCGCTCGGGGGGGGGGGAGGTGTCACCGAGGGCCATGGGGGCGGCATCGCGCGGGGAGGCGCGCGGCGGGCGGAGGCGACTGGGAGCAGGACGGGGCCGCGGCGGGGAGAGAGGCGGGCGGGTCGACGGCTGCGGCCGCGGGCTCGCGTGGACACGCGGGCGTAGCGTGCGGGCGGTCGCACCGGGGGGGCTTCGCGGGCGCACGGCGGCGTCGACGCGGTGTGGCGGGCGGCGGTGCATGGATGGCGAGGCGGCGCCGGCCGGGACGGGCTGGCCTCGCGGAGGTGGAAAGACGGCGGCGCGAGGGGGTGGCTGCATGGCGGCGCGCGCGGGCGGCGGCACGGGCGGCGGCGGCATGGGCGGACGGCGACCGGTTGGAGGGGAAGAGGTTGGCCGCGCATGGGGGAGCAGCGGGCGGCGGGGGCACGTTGGCGGCGAGTGGGCTAACGAGGCGGCGAGGCGGCGACGTCGCGAGGCGGCGGGGCTGGTGGCGCAGCGGCTGGCGGCGGCCGGCTTAGCTAGGGGCCGATCGATGGGGAAGATGGCGAGGAGAGAGAGAAGTGGTCGGGGTGAGACGGCGAGGGACGGCCAACGGCGCCAGGGTTAGAGGAGGAGAGAAAAACAGAAAGGAGGAGGAATAGGAATAGAAGGGGAGGGAGAGAGAGATAGGTCTACGTTAAACATAATTAATTTAACATCAAAATACAGTAAATATTATTTAATAATAATAAAAAATATCTAAACGTTACACCCATTGCTTTTCATAGCAATCTGTAAAGATTGAGAGCGGATCACCTCAGTCCCGGGGTGGAGGGAGAAGCCTCAGTCCCCAATCAGAGACGGCCACATACCCCCGTCACTTAAGTGGCGGTTCAAGTTGTGTTATTGAACCGGTTCGGTGAATCGCTACCGAAAAGGGCTGAACCGCTACCGAGCCCTTTGTAAATCACTACCGACGGGTAGTGATTTACAAAGGGCTCGGTAGCGGTTCACCTCTTTTTAGTAGCGGTTCAAGGCTTTTAAGTTATCTTACTGAACCGGTTGGGTAGCTTTTAAGTTACATACCCCCGTCGGTAGTGAGTTACAAAGGGCTCGGTAGCTGTTCAGTCTTTTTCGGTAGTGGTTCACCGAACCGGTTCAGTAACATAACTTGAACCGCCACTTAAGTGACGGGGGTATGTGGCCGCCTCTGATTAGGGACTGAGGCTTCTCCCTCCACCCCGGAACTGAGGTGATCCGCTCTCATAAAGATTGCAGCGGCTGGAACATACCCGGGAGAGGCCGGTAGCTGTGGGAGTCCACGGAAACGAGGATAGCCGTCCCGTCGTCACTGGACGCAAAAGAAAGGATCATAACATCTCCCAAGAAAGCTGAAAACTTGCCAACATCCACAGACCAGTTCCGAATATTCAGGGGCATCTCGTGGTCAAGAGACCACTAAAGGGTACTCTGAGCACCTTGAACAACCCTGAAAATTAGCTATACATATCGTGAAGAGATTTAGCAAGCACCACAATCTCCACTGGCTTCCGTAAGTGCCGTGGAGAAGGCCCAGTCCTTCCGGAAAAAAAATTGTCCCGACAAAGGGAGATCCGGATAGACATCAAAGTACATGTCGTAGCCTTCCCTAGATGGCCGCGGAAGATCAGGAGGAAAAATATGTTCTCTTATAGCCATACGGCTTCCGTAAAGAGAGGAGGAAGAAGACCGAGGCTCTTGGAGTCATTCCCGACGCTAAGGATGTCTCGCAGCTATAAGAAGACCCCCTTCGCGGCATTGTGCGCGGGGCGGAATAGGAGAGTCCCGAAAGGGGCTGCACAAGGAGGACATCAAGAGGTTGGAGAGAGAGGGAGGAGAAGAGAAGGTCCGGGAGGAGGGCATCGACCGAAGGAATCACCTTCATCCTCAGCCTCCACTGGAGCCCTTCGCCTGATCTTCTACCAAAGCCTCCCTTGTTTTCCCTTGTTTTGTTGTAACCACCATCTTCTTCAACTGCCGCAGTCACCAATGGGGCCATCTACACCAGCTATTGCTGCCATCATCATCTCCTGTCACTGAAGTCTACTCCTTTCGTGCTTGTCGGCATTGACATCACTCTCAGCCACACCCTCGAAGCCATCCTCTTGTTGGGGGGATCTAGAATTAAAAAAAGGAAATCATGATTTTGTTCTATGAGATGTTTCTTTTATTCCATGTAAGATAATATATTTAAATATAATGTTTTTTGAGTTCAAGGTATTTTATTATGATATTGTGTCATGTTTATTAGTATCAAATCTTTTCCAAATTGTGATTATGTACATGTATATACTATGTTTTCAAGGCATCGCCTCACCAATGCACATGCGACAAGGCACCCCCAAAAGGGGCAAGGTGATGGGCGCCTAGGCACCCATTGCCTTAAATTATTATTTTATATATTTTTAATAATAAATAATGTTAATTAAGTGTCAATATCACGGAATTAAGTTGTTTGGGAGTAAAAACAGTTAATTCTAATAGTTAATTTGACTACAAATTAAGATTTTGATGAAATAATATCTAGAGTTAAATGATTTCTTAAGTGTTTACTAATGGTTAATAGAATTTAAATAGTAAAATTAATTAATTTGTCAAGTTATTTAGTCTATGCATTATGCATTTCTCACATTATTAAATGATTTACATAGTGTCAAAGTTATTTTGCATCATTTTTACACATATATTTGTTATTTTATTTATTTTACTATATAAAAAAGGTGTTTCTTAATGTCTCACCTTGTCACCAAGGCACCAAGGCAGTACTGTGTCGTCTTGATCTCATTGGTCGCCTTGAAAACCTTTGGGTATATATTGTATAACCTACATAGTATCCGAAAATACTCACTTTCCCCCAATCTTAGATGACACATCTTATTCTTTTAATGAATTTTATACAAGTCCTAGATGAGTCATCTCTATAGAATTATGAGCTACCTTCTATCTGTTCAACTCAACCTAGTTTATGTGGAGTTTATGTACATAGAATTTATACTTTAATTTCTTTATGCCTATGGACATGGTTACATTTTTTTCAAATTATCAGTGGATGTTTATGTTAGTCATAAAAAATTATTCAAATTTTGGAAATGAAAACTTTTGTTTTTGATGATCTTAGTTAGTGGACATATTTTTACATGCAATATAATATCCAAGTTGTATTTAAAACATTATTTTCTAGATTTGTTTTGAAAATTTATGTACAAAAGGTAAGGAAAATTCATATGTGAACCAATGTGTAATATGACATGTCTGAACTAATAATGAACATGTTATAACAAGTTGGTACATGATCTTTTGAAATTGATCCAGGGCATGTGTATGTTGAGTGTTTAATCATGTATGTTCAAAAAAATATAAAATTTTATGAACACATATGTGTTCTTATATGAATGCATTGTAATGTATTGTAATTCAAAATTGTGGGTTTATTCAGCTCCTGTGGCAGATTTGCTTAAGATTTTTTTTTTAAAACTCTTAGCGGAGAGCAGAGTGCATTTTGACTTTTCCTGGGCTTCCCTGAAACTGATTTGGGTGGAACTGTATTTATGGGAGGCACTCCTGTCAGCTTGATTATGGGGTATTTGGTCTAATAGGACTAAAAGGTCACTTTGAAGGATTGTTTCAGCATCCAGGTCAAATTCTCTCTACCGTGTGCAGATTGGAGCAAGCAACATTTTAACATATTCTTGCAGTGTTTTAGTTTTTTCTCAGCCCTTTTTGTTTGATAGTTAGTTTATTGTTTGTTTTTGTGTAGGGCAGTGATGTAACCTCAAATTTTTTTAATTCATGTTTTTTGTTGTTGGAAAAAGAATTTCTTTCATTTTTGGGTTTAGCATTGACAACTATGGAAATAGATGATATTCTATAAGAGTATTAGCTAATTTGGGTGGTATGAATATTTAGGAACTTACAAAGTAGGTTCCATAGATCTTTTTACTTGTTTAAGGTTGCTTGAGTTCTTTGAAAAATTGTTTATGACCTCTCTCCATTGAACTTGCGATGTACCGATGTTAATTACATCGAGTAATGACTCGAATACCTTTGATTCACCACCACATCAATTCATCGCGTAGAAAACTTACATCCATAAAATAAACATTTGAGACCAACGACCCATGAAGTTGATGGAATGCAAACACTTGGTGTTTTGATTTTATTTGATGTAACTTGGATTTGGGATTATTTGGGAGTTTAATTTGTTTTGAGTTGACACTTAGTGTTGAGGGTCTATTTGATTGTTTTTTAGTGTTGAGGGTCTATTTGATTGATTTTTTTATTTGGTTTAAGTTGTCCTAGATTTTATTTGAAATGTGCTTAATTTTGTTTTTTAATTTAGGATTTGATGTCTCCTTTGGGATTTTTTTATTATTTTGGTTTGCGATTTGTTAAAGTTTTAATTGCATTGATTTGGATATTTTTGATATTAATTTTAGATTTTTTTTCAATTTCAGGTTTGGAAATTTTAATTTAAAGATCCCAGATTTCTGGTTTTTAGGTTTGAGACTTAGAGGAAATTTTTTATTTCAATTTAGATTTAAGATCTCTTGGGATTATAGTTTTGGATTCAGGCTTCAGAGTCTTACTTTTTTATGTGGAGTTTTCCATTTTTGTTGTTTTTTTCAGAACCTCCTAATGACATTCTGGGATTTCTTCAAAGTTTCTGTCAGTTTCCAAATTTACTAGGGGGGTGTTTGGTTGCATGATAATAAGAGTTTTTGTTTTAATTTTTAAAAATTGTAAGAAAATTTGTTAAAAAAAGTGTTTGGTAACCATGACAATTTTATGTTTTAAAGTGATTTTCTTCTTAAACAAAAAAGAGGGTCTCACCTCTTTCTTTTTTCTTGTGGTCCCCTACTTTGTTTGGTCATGTGTGGTAGGTACTCTTTTTTGTAATCACATCCCTCCAAACATGATAATTTTATGTCATGAGTTGGTTCAATTTTTATTTTAATACAATTTTTTATCATGAAAGTGTACAAAAAATTATCATGCAACCAAACACCCCATAAGGGTTTTTTTGGATCTGCTCTTTTAAGTTGCAAATTCTGGGCTTCAGATTTCTAACTTCCAGGTTTCATTCATTCTATTCAACGTTTTATACTACGATGAGAGCAGGGAGTTTTTTGAATTAAAGGCTTCAGATCTGAGGATCAAAGTCAGATATAATTTTCTGAATGTTTTATCTTTTTCTATTCGGCTCCAGTTTGGGAGATGTGAGGGCCTGCAATTTCATTTTTTATTTATTTGAAGCTCAGTTTTTTTTTATTGAGACAGGACGTCTTTTGGTTTTTTTAATTCATATTTTTCTGATATGAGTGTTTTCTTTTTTATTTTTAGATTACATGGACTTTAAGTCTGGATTGATTTGTCATTTCCTTTTTATTCTTCTCTTTTTGCTTATACTCTTCCAAGTTCACAGGGCTATTCATGCTCCTTACACAATTAAATGTAATATCTGACGAAAAAAAAAGTAACCGCCCACCCCGCCCTGCCCTCTCTCTCCCTCTCGCCGGTCACCCACCCCGCCCCGCCCGCTCTCTCTCTCTCTCGTCGGTTACACCCGCCCGCCCCGCCCTCTCTCTCTCTCGTCGCCAGCGTCTTCCCCACTGCCCCTTCGCGTCATCGGGTCCCCGCGCGCGGACATCGCCGTTCCACCGGCGCTCGTCGCCCAGTGCAGCGCCGTCACCCGCCAGCCCCACGGCCACGCCTCCCGCCACCCTGCATCGACCCCTCGGGGCGGCAGTCACCCCCTCCCTCCAGCGCCTCCCTTGCCGGCGAGAGCGTCGCCGTCCAACCCTTCCCGCGCCGCCCGTGGCCGTCGCCGAAGCCGCCGCCGTCACCTCCCCGGCTCCGGCCGGAACCGCCGTGGGAGAGCCTCTCGCCGGCCGCCATCGCCGGCCGTCGTCTTCCTCTCATCGTCGCCGTCGTGACCAGCCCCTCCCCCGCCCATCGCCGTCGCCGCCGCCGAGCGCCGCCGGCCGCCTCCGCCGTCGCGAGCGCCGCCACCGCCGGCGCCGGCGCCGCCCGCGAACCGCCGCCGTGAGCCGCCCGGTCCAGCTCCGCTCGGCCCAGCTCCACCCGGTCCAGCCGCCCGGTTCAGCCGGTCGAACCGCCCGGTTCGACGCCGGTTCAGGATTTTTCTGATTTTCGGAATTAATAAATCCGGAAATTAGATTTGAGGCCAGAAAAATAGCAGGAAAATTATGAAAAATCCGAAAAATTCACAAGAGCTTCCAGGTAGGTTTCTCAAGCTTGTCTATGTATTTGATCTCATTTTGATTAGAAAATATGAATGATTTAACTTATGGACCTTGAATTGACTAGTTTAGACTTTTGACTCATGATTAGTGAATTTTCTCAAAAATCCTTGAATCCAGAACTTTGAAAATGATATTTTGAATATTATGGGACATGTTTGGCATGATTCTGGATGGGTAGAACTATTTTTTCATGAGACTTGACCGTATGTTATTTATGTATATGTTTGTGCTAGAATGAGCCTAGAATTGAAATATAATTATGTGGAGTTTTGGAAAAATCAAAAGTCATCAAATTTCACTTTATGAAACTTGTTTAGGTCAGATTATGGGTCTTGACATCAGAAGTTAGCTTGTTTTGATTATGCCAAGCTTGATTTAAGTTAATTGTCTTGTATATGTGATTAAGTATGTCTAGTTCGGTTTGTCATTTCATGTATGTAAATCAAGTAAATTTTGGTTAGTTTGGTTTCAGATTATGTAATATGTCGTGCATGATATGATTATGTTCATATGGTTAGGTATGGTATATGTTTGATTCAGAATATGTCAATCAAGTCGATTAGTACAAGTCTTGTCTAGTTATGGCAAAATATGTTTAATTTGGTTTCAGATCATGGGCTATGCTATGCATAGATAGTCATGTCAATTTGGTCATGATTAGTACGGGTTGTCATTCAGAACAAGTTCAATTATGTCGGGTTATCATATGTCTTGTCAAGTTCGTGGTGGATGTTATGTCTTGCATGAAGGGCTATGAAATTGATGGTTATGTCATGTATGCATGGTATGATCAAGTATGTCATGATTTGAAATTATGTTATGAACTCTTGATATGACGTGCTACGAAGGCTTCACCAGCCTATGTTAGTAAATTGCCCCGTGGGCAAGGGCGGTAACTTAGATGAATCCGGCCCTCCCACAAATCCCGGATTACCGCGGTTTTCCCTTAGTGTCACCACTGCCTAGGTGCACTTTGGGCTAGCTTATTATATGTTACTGCTATATATATTAGAGCTGGTGAATGCATTTTGTACATGTGAAGCAAGACGACCAATTCCTTGCTCTTTGGCTATGTGTTCGGAAAAGAGATGAAATATGTTACTTGTGTGTCATGTATGGATGTTAAACCATGTCATGTTAGAAAAATCAGATTTGTCTGTTTTAATTTGGTCATGTTAAGTTAAGTCTTGAGGTCATTTAGATGATATTTGTCTAGCTTGTATGGTCCTGTGTGCATTGGTCTAGAATTAATTGGCTTTGGCATAATCTTTTCTTTGAAGATAATTATGTTCAGATATGGGTTGTGAGATTAATATAGAAGACATTCTATACTTTTATATTACATCTCAATTTAGATATGTTACATAACATTGCTTGATTATATGTTATTTTACCCGATTGATGGGTGAAGGGTGTAAATCCTACGGAGTCCCCGGACTCACCCCGTTGTGGGTTAAATTTTTTTCAAGAGGTTTCAAGATTTAAGAGCTTGAAGATGAGGATCAGGTGGAACCAAAGGAATCAGAGTCATTTGCAAATGGAGATTCTTGGTATCCTCTACTTAGGTAGATGATCTTGGTTGTTTTTGAACAAGAGTGTGGATAGACTTAGAAGTATGATTCTATTCTCTTGTTTTGATGGATCTTAGGAAATTAATTGTTTAAGTTTGGGTTGTGGAATCCAAGTGTTGGGTTTCATCCCACTGTCACGACATTGTGTATTTCCGCTGCGTATTTGTGGTTATGTTATTTAAATTCCGGGTCGTGACAAAATATGCCCGAACATGAGTACTTGCTCAAATTGAGGTACATATACATGAAGAGAAAGGCATGGAAGTCATAATTCCGGGAATTTTGATGAGTTGGGATTAAATTCCTTTTAGCGTTTGATAGGCATTAGGAAATTTATCCCAATGGTTTATAATGCATCTAACTTTTAATTGGTATGTGGGGATTCTTCCCATTGGTTTAGGATCGAGTATTGATAGGCATGTGGGGACTTGTCCCATTAGTTTATGAACCTCATTAGTACATGGTTCAGCATACCAGTTACTCAGTATGTTAAACACGTACAATGTTTTCATGGCTTAACAGGTATATAGCACCCTATCGGGGCAGTATGACATTGAGGTCTTTATTCAACGTCTTTCTTATTAACCTTCATTTACTTGGCATTATATGCAATTCCTTGCAAATATAAGATGCACAACTAGTATCTTATACCATGAGATGCACCTCTAGTATACAATACTAAGATATACACATTAGTATCTAATACCATGATGTGTATGACAAGTAAATATCAATGACTAGAATCTTTGAAGCTTTTCCAAGCTCCACCTTTACTTTAACTTTAAAATGATTTTCAATTCATCTTCCAATGCCCATCATCATAGTAATGAAATTATTATTCTTTGTCATATTAGTACTCTAATTTTCTTTACTGCCTTTGTCATTCATTCCCATCTAATGAAATTTTATTCTTTCCATTGGTCTCACTAACAAAAAATATTGAAGATGTATTATTTTCTATCTTAACCTCAAATAGCTCTTCTATATATGCTATAATAGATCTTATATCCATCTATTCATGTTTTTGTAAACTCACTAATTTTGCCTAGTCATGGATCACAAAACTAGTGTTTTATAATACGATAGTCAAGAATTCAACTTGGATTTTGATCACCACCCATAGAGATAATCAAGATCAAAGTTTCAGTGCATCCAAAGAGATGGAGAACGTGTTTGGTCCCATTGGATGCATGTGTCCGTCCCACTAGATGCATGTATGAGGTAGAAATTCTAGGTATTTTTGAATTTTCTTGCTCACTAATTGCGCTCTTACCTTAGAGAGACGTACGATCAACCTAGATGTGTTCACTGGAAGCATTTGACTTAAGGAAAGTAATTCAAATTTTGAATTCCTAAATGACCACCATTTTTGGGCAATTAATGGTGTCCTTAGATAGGATGCGTCCAACCCAAATGCATCCTATTTAAAGAAGAGTATGCTATTTCAGGCCTGCGAATCAAGCATGCCACTTAATGATCCATTTATTGTTGCCAATCTAACGTGTCTAGTCAACCTGGATGTGCTGAATCAATAGTGTGTCAATTGTTGTTGATCGAGTGAACATAATAAAAATTTGAAAAAAACCTTCATTATACGTGTTCGATGGGCAGAGTGTTTTAGACATGTCTCATCGAGGTGGACTCGTATGTAAGTGCATCAATGGAGGTCACTAATGGACCTAGTGCTCCTCCAACCACCATAAAAAGGTAGTTGGACAAATTTTGGATTTTTAGTTTTTAATATTTTTGGCTATTTGCCTTTCCGATTGTTCTTAGATCTTTGGGGCCTTTTGGTGGACTCCATATTTTGGGCTATTGCCACATCTTTCTCAAAGGTGGGCACAACCCCCTCTTCCAAGCCAAGATCTTCCTAGCTCATCCATTGGAGAGGAGTCATCTCACACAAGGAATTCTTGCTAGGAAGTTTTAATTTTGATTCAAGCATTGTTTTGTTTTATTTCATAATTTTAGTATACCATTTCCATAGCATACATACCTTAAACATACCAAAAAAATGGGCTAATACTAGCCCTAATCTAGTTTGTTGCACTTAGTTTGTTTTTATATGTATTTTTTATTTAAGGGTTCTACACCCACCCTTAGTTCTTATTGTGCTATTTTCTTTTAATTATCAAGGACTGCAAGATAGCACGTCTGAGTTGCAGATGCATCATCAAAGACGTTGCTGGAGGACAGACACACCTGTCGACACCGAAGAGGTCAATGGGTTGTCACCTCAGATGTGAAAATAAAAGGAATTTCTCTCGCCACCCACACTCACCTAGATCCTCAAACATTCAGCCCTTGACATTGCTTGGATATCAAAGAGACGGTTTGAGTCATGTGGGAAGAAAAAGATGAAAATAAATGACAATTGAGTGAAAATAAGACTGTGCAATCACCAGGAGCCACGAGCACCGATTTATGCAGAAATTAAGTCACATTAAAGATTGGCCATGCATGCATACCTTAGCGGGAAAGTGGATGCCAGTTCTAGTTTCTCCTTCTTCGGCTAGCCAATGAAAGAGATTCTCTAACTCGTGTATGCTTGATTTCCTGTGCAACTCAAAGACAACAAACATATGAAACAATGATTAGAATTAAGTGTAGCAAACTTAAAAAGAACAACATAAAGATGACAATCAGTGTAGAACTATCGGGGTTATCCCTAACCCTTTTTTCTTAGCTTTTTTTCAGATTAAAAATAATGCACAAAACATGTAAAAATGTAGGAAATATGATGCAGCTAAAGGATGAATATAAAATAAAAATAAATCAAATTTTAGCCCATTTTATAAAGAATTGATGAAACTCGAGGTCGTGGAAGATGTCGATCCAAAATTGCAAACTAGCAGCGCACCTTTGCTTCAGTGCTCACCACGATCAGCACAGAGGTCAGAATTAAGCCCTTTTGTTGTAAATGAAAGAGAGCTAAGAGAGGAAGAATTTATATTTATAGGTTCTAAAAGCACATGCTTTCATGCTTCTATAGAGCTCAAAGAAAAGAAGCACACTAGATGAGCACGAACTGAACTCTATCTCTCTAAACTCACTAAATTCTTCATCGGAGCTCAAGGATAAAGAATAAGAATGTGCTGGAATGCTTGGGAAATGTTCTTCCAACCTTTGGGATGTTTGGAGATCATACCAATTTATAGGGAAGAGGGAAAATGTCAAAACAGGAATGACAGTCCCATGCACCTCCCCTTTGGGGGCACATGGGAAATAAACAAAAAATCTGCCAAAAAAATTTGATTGGGGTTGCCAAAATGGAGGAATACATGCTCCCCCAGCACCCCCTACCCAAGGCACATGTATCTTAAGCAATAAATCAAATCGGGAAGTGTTTTGATCGAAATCGGAGTCAGAATCAAAGTAGGAAACTAGAGGCGCATGTGTCCCTAAATAGGGGCACATGACCATGCACCCCTAACCTAGGGCGCATGGACATGTGCCCTCAAAAGGGGCTTGTGGACTATTTTATCAAAAACAATCATGGGAGTTCTGAAAAAGCCCAAATAATGGTATAATGATGTTCGAAAAGGCATAACAATGGTTAAAAAGACTTGACCTTCTTTGGGAAAGCCTCAGTATGTTGACTGTCAAGTCACAAGATTGATCGGTTATGATAAGAAGATATTCAGAACAAGCAATCAAAAAGATGCATCATGATTAATAATATTGCTCGGTGTAAACACAACCTTTTAGAAATTAAACATTGGTCATTGAGCCAATTTTGTGCAGATGCAAGACTCTCGCTCGAAAGGTATGGTTGCATTCAGAAATCTCTAGAAAACATATGACTTCATCAGATAAAGCTATAAATCAAAGAAAAAACCTAACATTATTATCAAGAAGTAATCACACATATTACTCTACAGAACAAGGGGTTATGCTTTAAATTGGACCAATTTTACGTGTCTATAGCATCAAGGAAGGAAACCTCGAAAAGGCTCTTCTTCCCTTGCCAGCCGGCAAGGAAGAAGCAGTGAATCCCTACATTCTCCCCTTTTCCATCTACACGTAGCTTAGCCATTTCATTTCATTTTTTAAGGTATTCTCTCTCTCCCTTTTTTTTTTCTCCCTCCCTCTTCTTGAAATGAACCCAGTTTCTGGCGACCACACCCAAAAATACACAAACATCAACGATCATCATTTCTTCCCATCTACCACAACATCTACATCTGTGGTAACCATGGTGGGACTTACTGTAAGCACCCGGAAAGGGACATCCGCGGATCTCCCCCTCCCGGAACCCTTACGCTTGCTTTGGGGACTTGGTGGATGGGATGTTAGTGGGTGTGGTCGCCAGGAGCCAAAGGCTCCAAAATATAGTAGAATGAAAGGAAATGAAATAGAGAGATGAAAGTGACCGTCGTACCTTTGGAAGCGGGGAGATTGTTGGGTTCCGACTTCTCCTCTCTCGGCCGGCCGAAAGAAGAGAGCTTAGTAAGTCCTTCGTCTTCTATCCGGTTGAAGCTCCACCCCAATCGGATTTACCTAAAAATGTCCATATGAAAACATAGAAACAAGTGAAAAGATCATTAGTTCTCGTGACAGTGTAGAATCATGCTCAAAATCAAATGTAAACATGAAAGAGGGAAGGAACTGACCGGATTGGGACTAAATCCCAACCCCTATTTGGAAGGCTTAAATATGCATGAAAATGCAAATGAGTGGCTTAATGCATGCTAAATAACATGTTAATGAGGGTTAAAATGAAAAGAGGGAGAAAAAGATCGACGGGAAAGGTAAATAAACTCAAAAAAATGCAAAACGGGTCTCCGCTCGCTAGTGCCCCATATATGGGGCGCTCGCCGGTGTCCCCTTGATGGGGCGCGTTGACCAAAGTCAAAGCGCCCTATATACGGGGCACCAGAGTGAATCGGCTTCGCAGATTTTCTTCCCTTCTTCGCGGCGTCGCCCCCGGAGTGTAGGGAGACCTCCAAGACGGAAAGAAGACTTCTTCAAGCAGCCAATAGTCAAGTGAAGCTAATGGAAGAGTGTTTTGGAACTAGATGTAAGGGAAATGGAGGGTAGAGGCTCTCAAAGTTGGAGAAAAATCATATTTCTGAAGAAGGAAACTGCAGGTTTTTGGAGTTTTTGGGAGAGAGTTTTGAATCGGTTTGAAGGCTTATGAGGGGTGGAAACGGGTTAGAATCGTGGTGTTGGATGAGCTCTAGGGTGGCACGAAGTTGGAACCTCTTCCAAGCTCCAAATGGGGGTCTATTTATAGCCCAAAAGATGGCACTTTGGTCATTTCCGAAAAGCAGTGCCATGTGGCATAGCGCCCTATATATGGGGCGCTAGCATCATGAGATATGTCAGATCGACAAGACAAGTCACTGTGGGGGGTCAAATCGGCCTGTCAAATCAATTTAATTTGGATCCAGGCGCCCTGTATACAGGGCGCCTGGTGCCCTGTATACAGGGCGCCTGGTGCCCTATTTATAGGGCGCCTGGTGCCCTATAAGTAGGGCGCCAGGAGCCCTTATACACAGGGTTTTGCCCTCTTCGAAATGCGCCAAAGACCTTAATTTTTCCGGAAAACTCGGTTCCCTTGAAAGGTTATTCAAATATTCTTCATGAAAACAAGAATTTGAGCTCTCCAACTAGGCCAAAATTGCGTGTCTACAGCTTGCCTCGCCTTGGCGTCGGCTTTGTAGGGGAGTGACACGAATGAAGCGTAGGCGAATGTAGCGAAGCGTAATGAGGCGTAGCGAAATGAAGTGGTAATGGACTGAAAAGGTGACGCCAAGGTGTAGATTTAGACACGCCCTCATTGGCCTAGTTGAGTGGAATAAAACTTCACCGGACTCCGAGATTACCCTTTGTCTTATCGAAACCTTCCCTCTGGTTGATTGGTTAAAGAGAAAAACAGTACTGAAAGTAAATAACTAAAATCCCACGTGGGGGAGAATTGTTACCGGCCAGGACCCGAACTGCATGGTGTGCTGGACTCGGTAGAAATGCATTGAAAAGTAAATTGCGAAAAGTAAAGAGGAGACAGCCAATCAACAAAGGTTGGGTTCTTTAAATTCATAAGGTTTCACTCAACAATACCGGTTCAGTTCGACATGGAAAAACTTCTTGTTTTGATGAAAACATCGTTGAAACATATTGAAAGCCGATTTTTCGGAGAAACAAGACCTCCTCTAGGGGCTATAAAAGACCATCTTTAAAAAGGTTCATGATGGGACTGGAAGGAAGTGAAATGGTTGTGGTGGGATGATGCATGTATGAAATGATGCATGCTGGGTTTAAAGAAATAAAAATAAGTATAAGAAAATAGTTGAAGATATAGGTCGAACATAACGGGTCAGGATATCCATGAAGAAACCGTCGTCCCCGCATATTCAACTTTGGCCTATCCGCAAGCCTAGGGAATGGTGACCCTCACCGATTTTGTTGAAGGGGTTCTCGGCTCGGCCCCTCTAGACTTGAGGTCTTCAACATCTCAAATATTATTTATTTTGATAGATGCAATACTAAATGCAAGTCCTAATAGGGGTCGGAGTAGTCCACTTTTGTTTTTCAATTTTTGATTTTTTTGTGTTTTTGCTTCCTCCAAGTGTCTGGGGATATGAAGTTGGCATGCCTTCTCCTGTTCTCGCATCCACTTGAGAAAAGAGGTTAGAACTTTATTTTTGGCTTAGTCCCTTGCGAGGAGAGGGCAAAGTTGCCTTGACCTTTTGTCCAAGGGACATCGGCCTTATCAAGGTAAAGACAACGAGAAAACATAAGTATGCACAAAAGGAAATATGCAAGACCGAAATTAAACATGAATGCAAAGGCGACTAGTCAATCTAGATAACAAACTTTAGGTGTTTTGAAATTTTTGATTTGTTTGGGTTTTGATGGTTTTATAATGTTTTTGGTATTTTGGGATTTTTTTGATTTGTTTGGGTTTTGAATATTCTCTCTTTTTTTAGAAATTTTGATTTTTAAGATTCGTTTGGTATTTTCCAAAGTATTTGATTTTTTGGTTGGTGTGAGGGACATGATTATCTCATCCTTTGCTTGCTTGTCATAGGTGTGCCTCATTGTTACTTAAGGGTTAAGAGTAAGCATCACGTGTAAGAAAGTGCCTAGTCCGAGATCTTCGACCTTGCCTTTGATAGGCTATGGTTCTTCTTGGATCTAGTCGGTCAACCCTATCCTTGGAGGTTGAAGAAGGAAGATGATTGGTGGTAAGTCCTTAGTAGAATTCAGGGATGTCGAACTTGTTTCTCTACTAATACCCACATTGCCCGTTTGGGATTTGATATCCTTGGGTCCTTCCTTCTAGCCCTTTTCTTTGATGGCCCACATTCGGACAGGTCTTTCTTCTTTTTTTTGCTTGATTTTGACCTGAGGGGTCATTGCCCATCTTTTGGAGCCTTTTCTTTTGGACTTTTGTTGGTACACATTCAGACAGGTCTATTCTTTTGCTGACCTGAGGGGTCATTACCCATCTTTTGGCACCTTTACTTTTAACAAGAAGTCAGTCCTTCTAGGGCAATGGGTATTTTCGATACTCCTCATTCTAACCCCTTTCATCTATTCTGGACCGAAACGAGAAGAAAATGGAATTGGGTTGACCTTCTTTTGCCAAGCGTTACCTAGCTTTCTCTTTGACTTCCGATCATCGGATCTCAAGACTTGGCGTGTAGTGTGTGCAGTATGATGCCTTATCCTTATTCCCCTAGGTGACAAGTTGGTGTACCGAGCAAGCAAGCGTTGGATGTTATCATTATACTTCACACCTTTGATTTTATAGATTTTTTTGTGATTTTTGCTTTAAGGGAAATATTTTTTTGAGGTATACACCATTCCAGGGATGAGCTAGCTCTTCTCCTTCTGCATTAGTCAGCTTATATGAATTACCGGGATAAATGACCGAAATAACATAAGGACCCTCCCAATTTGGTTGAAGTTTGGAACGGGGACCGCCCGGCTTAACAAATATTCTTTTAAGCACAACCTCACCGACTTCAAATTTTATCTCCACCACCCTCTTCTGATAAAATCTTTTAAGTCTATTTTGGTAAGATCTAGCATGTTCGGCAGCGGCTGCCCTCCTTTCATCCAAGAGTTCGAGTTGCGCGAGAAGAGAATCTCGACGTTCATCCATTGGGATTTCTCGATCGATACGGACTCGGAGAGAAGGAATGATTACTTCGTATGGAACTACCGCCTCCATCCCAAATGCCAAGGCATAGGGGGTCCGACCCGTTGGGGTTCGAATAGAAGTGCGGTAGGCCCATAGAGCATCAACTAACTTATCGCGGTCTGAACTTGCTAGACTTACAAGTCTTCTTAATGATCTTTATCGGGGTTTTATTGGTGGCTTCGGCTTGACTGCCTTGAGGATAATATGGAGATGAATGCTGCAATCTGGTGCCACACCTGTTGCAAAGGTCTCGCAGCTCCTGAGAGATGAACTGTAGTCCGTTGTCGGTGCCGATGGCGCCTGGGAGCCCGAACCTGGCAATGATGTTGCGCCTGATGAAGGTGCGAGCTTGTTGATGCCTTGATCTCCGCATATGCTTCCGCTTCGCCCATTTGGTGAAGTACTCCGTTGCGGTTAGGATGAAGGATTTGGTTTTGTTTGTGGAGTTTGGGTCACCGAGGGGTCCGATAACATCAAAAGCCCACATAGCGAAAGGCCATGGGGCGTGGATCGGATGAAGGGAAGATGCGGGAGAGTGAATCTTGTCGGCGTGGAGTTGACATTGATGACTGCGGACAAAGATCGAGCAATCTTCTTCCAGAGTGGGCCAATAATACCCTTGCCTGATGATCTTCTTGGCGAGGGCTTGAGCATTTACATGGCCTCCACATACTCCGGAGTGTGCTTCTTCAAGCACCAATTCAGCCTCCCCTTCATCTATGCATCTTAACAGAACACCGGCCAAGCTCCTTTTGTAAAGTACTCCACCTAAGATGGTGTTCTAAGATTTTTTGAGCTAACTGATGCAGGTATCTTTCTGGAACTCTCCTACCTCTGATTTTTTTGTCCTATTTTTATTGGAAACTAAACTTAAAGAAGAAGGAAGTAAATAAGAAGAGGAAGAGGAGGTGGATGGAGTAGAATTTATTGGAGAGGAGGGAGGGCAAAGAAGGTCAATCAAGGATCTGGTGGTTCCTTGGGTCGAATGCCCTTCCGAGGTAAGTTGAGATGTTTTCTCGATCGAAATTTCAGTTTCGAGGAGGACGTTTCTTTTTGGGGAGTGCTAAACATAAAGACAGAATGGGCTTTGGGTGCCCGATTTGGGTTGAGATCAACTACGGGAGTCAGAGTAGGCGAAGATATTGATAAAGAGGGGAAGACTTCGAGTAATGTTTGATAAAGGGGGCTTTCGGTCCCAATGTTGACAGAAAGAGGTGATGGGCCAGTAGGCCGGATGATCATAGAGGAAGATGGGTTCATGGACCCAATAAGAGGAGGATGCGGGCTCAAAGGCCCAGGTTTAGGAGATGGGCTCGAGGGCCCGAGAATTGGAGAAAATGGGCACAAAGGCCCGGATTTAGTAGAGGGGCTCGATGGCCCTAGAGTTGGAGGAAATGGGCACAAAGGCCCAGATTCAATAGAGGGGCTCGATGGCCCAAGAGTTGGAGAAAATGAGCACAAAGGCCCAGATTCAATAAATGGCTCTTCATCGGCCCCCAACAAACCATTCCCTACTGTCCCAAGTAAACCCATTCCCTACAAACCCTTGTCCTAAGTGGACTTCTTCTCTAGTCCCCTAGTGGACCTTGCTCCCCATCACAAGAAAAAACACCTCTTCCTCTCTTTGCCTCTTTGTGGGCCTTGCCTTACTTTCTCCTATCCTATTGATAGATGCACCCATCGAGCATATGCGACTATAATGCATCTTCTATATTTGGATGCATCATTTTACAAAAACTACCAAGCTGGTAGTTTTCTTTGCATTCATTTAGCTTTTGTTATTGCCTTTAATTATATTGCTTTTTTACTTGTTTATTATCATCGCCTTGATATTTGTTACTTGCTGTTTTAATTTAGCATTTGTTGCATCTCATCCTTGAATCATTATATTTGCATTATATTGCATTGAGTATCAGGCTTGCCCGGCTCGTAGGTCATCAAAGAAGGGGATATCAATACTTCCCCAAAGCCATTTGTTTCTAAAGCACTATTCTTCGAGGTTGTCGACTTCTCTTCCATGGGATTCTCTCATGGTTAACTTGGTTTGCTTTCTTTAAGGCCTCCATAAGTTCCCAGATATGGAGCATTCGTTTCCACTAATCGGGTTGGTTTTACAAATTATTCCAAATCCCAATCGACCTATTTCCAAAGTGCTATGAGAGTGTTAGCTTTATATCACTTCAAGAGCAATAATTTTACACCTAGCTATTAAGTGGACAATATTCTTAAGAAGCAACTATTCTAATACCAAGAAAAATAAAAAAAATGCATTAATCATTTCAAGCATTTGCTACAACTTGTTTGCTTACAAAAAATTCAAAACTAAAAACCTTCTCCTCAAAAAAATCTAAAATAAAAAAGAATTTGTTGTTTGTTGGCTTAAAGTACTTTTGTGTTCACAAAAATAAAAAAAATCACTAATTAAAGAAAAATTCTTTGTTTGATGTTTTTATTAACCCAAACCCTAAAAACATTTTTCTTCCCAACCCTTTTTTACAAGACAACATGTCTATGAGCTTGAGATTTGGGTGCATCATCAAAATGATTGACTTCCAAGAAGATGACAACGGCTAAGGGCAGTATGAGGTAGTTGAAGAACTAGCCCACGCCAAGTCCACCTTCAATATGGTTTTCAACATCGATGAGCAGGAGGCCCAACCCGAGTTCAATCCTTTTCAACCTTCTCAACCTCCCCAACCCCCCATCAATCTCAACTCCATCTTGGAGGCCCTTGCCTCACACATCAATCCAAATCAACTCAGGGATCCAAGCCATCATTTGAGGCAAGTCCCCCATTGGTCATTCTTCCCCTAAAGATGGTATTCACATTTCCACTACCCAATCAATGGCCCATCAAGCTGACACTATGCCACTTGGTCATTCTCATACTGGGCTCATGCCCCCACTCCCTCCTCAACGTATGGTTGTTCTAAACCATGATCAAGTTGGTCCTTCCCAACCTCCTTTTGTCTCTTTCAATCTTCCTCATCTTACTTTGAATGAGGAATGCCAACCAGCATGTCCCACTCCTCCGGCTGCTATGGCCTACCCTCCCTCAAATTCCTATGTTCAACTCTTCCCACATTGGAACACACGGCCATCCAATTTTTGCTTGATAAAATTTGTCAAATGGATAATCAACTCTAAAAGCTCACCAATTCTCAAGTGATAACCGACATCTCCCTTCCCCCTCTTCCTATCTTTAATATTTCCACTTCGAAAATGTTGATCTTCCACTGTTATAATGGCTCCGATAATCTATTCATACACTTGAAGGACTTCCTTTATGAAGTCACCATCTGGCAAGATAATATGAGGGCTCTCTCCTTTCCCTTCAGGTAGGTGATCCTTGGAAGGGGCGTCCTTAAAATGGTTCTATTCACTTGACCCTTTAAACTCAGGTGATTTTAACCTTCTTTGGCCTAACTTTTTGTGAAGATATGGGGATCAAATCAAACTGAGTTAAACCATTGCCAACCTCATGGCTGAAAGAATGAGGAATGATGAGGACTTTATCAAGTTTGCTGATAGATGGAGATTCATGACCAAAATGATTGATAATGTCATTTTCGAGAAAGGAAAAATTAGAATGATCATTGCATATGTTACTCTAGCTTTGAAGAATGTATGTTGGCCTGCAACATTTTTACACCATGAGCGAATTATATGAAAGGGCTTGATACATTCAAACACTTTTGAAGGACTCTTTGATTTTAAACTTGTGTGATCGTAGACCACGTCTAGCTAGGAGGCCCAATTACATCGATCTGGTCACAAAGGGTGTGGTGAGTCATGACAATGCCAATCCTATGGGCAACCAAGGTGGGCCAAGGCTGAATCAATTCAAGAATTCCTAGCCAAACCAACAACAAAATCAGAACAAGTTCCAACTGTAGACATGCAAAATTCATCTAATTCAGAGCATAAAACTCATGTTTTATAAAGTAACATGTGTGATTTACTTGAGAATGATGTCAGAACCTTTATTGTTGATTCAGAGCTTTGTCGAGTGGAATTGGACATTTTTCGGAGGTTTTTGAATGAAGTCGTATTTTCAAAGTGAAAGTCACGCGTTAACCATGAAAGGATAAAAATTGGCTTCATGATCAAAGCCTAATGATCAAGCATTGAAGGCTATGATAAAATTCTCATTACAAATGTGTTTTGGTTGTATCATGCCATTTCAATTGCCGATGGATTCATCTCGACTAGTGTCAGACCTTTCATTCACTACCCCAACTTCTGGATGATATTCTAAAGTCTTAGGTATGTGTTGGCTGATGCATCACTGTAGAAAGCTTCCTCGGCCTATTATATTTCCAACACAATAAACGGCACTGAATTCTAAGTTCGTGAATGCACGTAGTGGCTTTTTGAACATAGGCGTGTAGATGTAGTGCCATGCACCCCAGGCTAGGGCACATGCACCCACCCAGGGGGGTGCATGCCCATACACCCTTCCTGGGGGGCACATGCCCATGCGCCCTCCCTGGGGGCACATGGTACTAGACTCTAGTTTTGATTCTAATTCTAATTTTTGGTTCGAAAGCTTCAAGGGTACATGACCATGGGCCCCAGGGGTAGAGAATGTGCCCATGCACCTCCGACCCAAGGCACATGGCACCAGTCTTCAACTTCAGTTCTAATTTTATCCGAATAATACCAAAAATCTCATTTTTGATTATTTATGATTTTTTGAGATTATCCGAATATGCATGTGCCTCGGAGGGGGGCACATGTGCTCCACCCTAAGGTGCATTGTCCAGATTTTGTAGGAGCTGATAGACACCAATTTCTCCTATAAATTGAGCCAACTTCTGACATTCTAAAGGTTGGAAGACGGCCATCAAAGCATCCCAAGAAGTCCTTATACCCTCTCATTATTTTATAGTGACTTTTAGAGAGAGAAGTTTAGAGAGAGAAAAGTTTGTTTAAGCTCATCTGGCCTAGGATGTCTTCTTCAATCTCTATAGAAGCCTAGAGACATCTTCTGTCCGAGCTATCTGAAGCAAAGTTCTTCCTCTCTCGGTTCCCTTTTGTTACAACAGATAAATGCAATTCCAACATCATGGCTGGTTGTGGTGAGCTTTGAAGTGAAGTCGCGCGTAGATAGATCCCAGTTCCTATTTGGCTTTCTCGACGAACCTAGATTTACTTATATCTCCACCAAACAGGCTCAAATTTGTTATGTTCTTCTTTCTATCTTTTTATTTTGTCATTATTCATCTATCTTCTATGTTTTTTTGCATTTTTGCATTAGTTTTAGTCTATTAATTAAAAAAATCAAGAAAGGGGGTAAGAAATAACCTGAATCTAGTCAATTCTTCTTCAATTGTCTATTTTTATGTTATTTTTGTTACATTTACTTCACCCCATCCAGTTCTAATCATTGTTTCACATATTTTATTGTTTAGTTGCATGAGAAATAAAGCACCCACGCATTGAGGACTCTTCTTCATCGGCCGGCCGAAGAAGAAGAAGAAGTAGAACCCACCCACTTTCCCAATAAGGTACACATGCTTAGTGAATATCTTATTTAAATCCATTGCATAAGGTAGAGCCCACGGTTCCTGATGATCACGTTCTTACTTTATTTAATGTATTAATTTTTTTATCCTTTCTTACCCACATGACCCAAATAGTCTCTTCAACATCCTAGTAATGTCGAAGGCTGAGTATTCGAGGAACAATATGAGTGTGGGTAATGAAGGGATCTCTTCCTCCCTCTCTTTCAATCTCTGAGGGATTCTGACCCAAGAACCTCATTTCTGGAGTCGACAACTAAGCCCTTTTTTGTTGACCATGGTGGGACTATCAATGTCTTTAATCGTGGGAGCTTAGTGTTTGTGCGCAACTAGTTTTAGTTCTATACTAGTTCCTGCGTGAGCCTTTCTTTATTTCCACCTCTTTCAATCCAATTTCATCTTAAACTTTATGATTTCACTGCCTTTTAACAGATATAAAGTGCCAAGCCTTTTATTTATTTTCTATTACTTATTTCAGCCAATTCTCATGTGAACTTGCCATTACTTTTAAAACTGGTTCCCGCGCAAACCAACTCTTTTCTACAAACAGGTTCCCGCGTGAACTAAAATATGTTTTCAGCCTTCCATATCAGGTTGTTCTTCCTTTTCTTTTATGTTATTTTATCCCAAAATTGATTACTGTAGACACGCAATTTTGGCCCAGTTGGAGAGTTTAAATTCTTGTTTTCGTGGAGAATATTCAAAGCGGGTCGTGTTTTCCGGACGGATCAAGTTTCTGGCACGTTTCAAAGGGAGGTCAATGGAGCGATCAGCCGCGCCAAACACCCCGTGTATAGGGTACCTGGCGCCCTGTTTATAGGGCACCTGGCGCCCTATTTATAGGGCACCAGGCGCCCTATAAATAGGGCTCCTGGCGCCCTGTATATAGGGCGCCAGGCACCCTGTATACAGGGCGCCAGGCGCCCTATATACAGGGCGCCTGGCACCGTATCAAATCGATTTGACATGCTGATTTGACCCCCCGCAGTGACTCGTCTTGTCGACCTGACAGACCTCATGATGCTAGCGCCCCATATACAGGGCGCTATGCCACATGGCACTATTTTTCGAAAATGGCCAAAGTGCCCTCTTTTGGGCTATAAATAGCCCCCCATTTGGAGCTTGGAGGACGTTCCAACTTCGTGCCACCCTAGAGCTCATCCAACACCACGTTTCTAAGCCATTCTCATCCCCCACAAGCCTTCAAATTGATCCAAAAGCGTCCACCAAAAACCCTAAAAACCTTCTGTTTCTGTCACCCAGAAACATGATTTTTCTCCAACTTTGAGAACCTCTATCCGTCTCTCCTCTTACATCCAGCATCCAAACCACCTTTCATTAGCTTCATTTGCATATTGTCTACAAGGAGGAGCCCCTACTTCATCCCGGAAGCCGTCCAGCACTCTGGAACGGCATTGCGAAGAGGGGAAGAAAATCTGTTCGGGCCAGACTTAGTGCCCCGTATACAGGGCACTTTGACTTGGTCAATGCGCCCCATAAAGGGGGCACCTGCTCCTGGCGCCCTATATATAGGGCACCAGGAAGGGCAGAAGCTCGTTTTTATCATTTTCGAATTTCGATCGCCCGTTTAATCGAGTTTTCTTCTTCCTCTTCCATCCTAGCATTGATCATCATGTTATTTGGCATGTCTTAGAACATTTTGCATCTTATATATGTTTAAAAACCTACCAAAAATAGGGGTTGGGATTCCGTCCCAATCCGGTTAGTCTCCTTTCATTTGCATGTTCTAATTCAAATTTGAGCACGATACCATGCTTTCATTAGAACTAATGAACCTTTCACTTGTTTCTATGTTTTCTTATAGACATTCTTAGGTAAATCCGATTGAGGCGGAGCTTCAACCGGATCGAAGACGAAGGACTCACTAAGCTCTCTTCTTTCGGCCGGCCGAGAGAGGAGAAGTCAGAACTCAACAATCTCCCCGCTTCCAAAGGTACGACGGTCACTTCTCTATTTCACTTCTTTTCATTCTACCATATTTTGGAGACTTTGGCTCCTGGCGACCACAACCACTAACATCCCATCCACCAAGTCCTCAAAGCGAGCGTAGTCGCCGGAAGGGGGAGATCCGCGGGTGTCCCGTTTCGGGTGCTTACACCTTTTGGCGACCACGGTGGGACCGACTTTGCTTTAGTGAGATCCTATTTTCTTTCCTAAGAATGTCCATTTGAAAAGCATGTTTACTTTCATTTCCACGTGAGTCATTTTCATTTCCTTACATTGTTGCTTGTTTACGTTGCTTACTACTTTCCTTGAAGTATTATCTACTTTTCTTCAAGTTTACTTGCCCTCCCTTTATCTTTTTTTTTTAAAAAAAGCATGGCAATCTGATTTTTAGCTTTTCATCTTATCTCAATTTAGTATCTTGAATATCATCTTATTTCATGCCTTAACAAATATGCTTGCCTATTTCCTTCCATGTCTAATTCCGTTCTAGTAAATTTGCTAAGCATTTCTAGTGAAGGTTAAGTGTTCCTTTTCATTTTACTTTATATCATATCATTGTCTTGTTTACTTGCTTCCTATAGCATCTCATTAATTATTGTATGCTTTTATTTTCTTCTTGGTTTCTTCCTATTCCTTGACATTTCACTTGCATTTAGTTTGCATTGGAGTTTCGGGTTCGCCCGTCTCCTTAGGACATCCGAGAAGGGAGGCTCTCTCCTCTCAAAGCCCTACACACCCAAAACACCCCTCTTGGTGGTTGCCAACTCCTCCTCCGGGGATTCCCTCTCGGAAGGACCGGGTAGCTTCCATCAAGGCCTCCGTAAGTCCCCAGACGTGAAGGATTCCCTCTTCACTGATCGGGCTGGTTGTACCATTTTATCCTAAAACCCGGAGTACCTACTACCTATCGTTGTGAAAAGAGTGACAACCTTAGAGTGCTCGGCGTTGTGAGAGCATAGGGTCCTACCCATTTGTTAGAGTGGACATTATTTCTCTTAACAAGCCACTAATTCAAGGTTGAAACAAAAAAAAATTGCGGTAATCATTCTAAGTCTGTGCCGTCACCTGTTTGTAAATCAAAATTGAAAACCAAAAATCAAAAAAATTTTGAAAACACTTAACAAAAACCCAAGAGAAATCTTTGTTTGAGGTTAATTTGCTTGATAACCTGTTTGTTCAAACAAAAATCAAAAGACGAAAAAAAGGAGAAAAATTTTAAAACTAAAAAAAGGATTCTTGTGTTTTTCGTCACCTTTCCCTTCTATTTATGAACTTGAGATCAAGGCGAGTCACCGGGATGACGGACCAAGGGTACGAGCCGTTGCAGTTGGAGTATGACCAATCCTACCTCCAGCCGAATGCCGTATGTGCTGTTAATGAACCCGAGATACTCCCTGAAACCAGTTCACCTCAACCCTACCCAGATGCTCTGTGGGAGGCATTCGCTCATGCCGACCCAATTCAATTACAAGCCATTGAGGCCATCCTGAAAGGAAAATCTTCTGTTAGTCACACCCATGCCGAGGGTGGTCACCATACTTCTACCCCCCAGTTAGCAACTGACCAACCCGGCACACCAGTACCGGGCCATTCTCACAACGGCCCCTTGATTCCGAACTCGCCTCATCCGGTGGCCATCTTGAACCACCTGGACCCAAACAACACCACACCACTTAGGCCACCAGTCTATTCTTCCGCACATTTCAATCAAGCACGTCCTCAAGTGCACCACCCGATATACCCTCCTTGCCCGGCCGCTTCAGCCTATCCGACGGCCATGCCGGCAAATCAAGCATCTGTCCTCCCCCCTCCTCTTGTCCGAGAATCCTCCGTTGATCAAGCTGTGCTCAACAAAATCAATATGATGGACGAACAATATCAGAAGCTCAAACGATTGATCGACACACGAGCTCTCCCCGAAATATCCCTTCCCTCTCTCCCCATGTTCCATCTTCCTCTTTCTGAAATGCCCATTTACCGTCGATATAATGGAAATGGGAACCCTTTCATCCACATCAAAGACTTTCTCTATGAGTCTGTCATGTGGCAAAACGATCCGAAGGCCCTGGCATACCTATTTAGGAGATCATTAGAGGGCTCCGCGTTGGAATGGTTTTATTCACTTGACCCCCTGGAAGCTAGAAATTTTGATACCGTCAAAGCAAAATTCCTGCAAAGATATCAAGATCGAGTCGGTCCTACCTATTCAATCACAGATCTTATGGATGAAAAAATGAGGAACGATGAGGACTTTATAAGATATGCCGATAGATGGAGGGCAATGGCAGAGAGGTTGACAAATGCACTGTCAGAATCAGAACAAGTAAAGATGATCATCACCAATGCCACTCCGGCCCTGAAGAATGTATTGGCGTTACATCACCCTGTCACAATGAGCGAACTCTATGAGAGAGCACGGTACATCCAGACCCAACTCCGAGATTCTCCCATCATGAACCTCTTCGACCCTAGGCCCCGAACCACCAAAAAGACAACCACCACCACCGCTGGGCCTATAACCGAAGGCGTGGTAACTAATGAACATGTCAATATCATAGGGAACCCGCCCAACAATCACCAACAGAAGTACAGAAACCCCCAGTACAGAAATCCCCGCCAAACCCAACCGGCACCTCGCCCTCAGATTCAGCCCCAACCTTTCCGCCACCAAATGCCAAACCAAGTTATCCCCAACAACCAATGCACACCCGATCTCCCGGAACCCCGCAACTGGCCGTACAAAACTTTGCACCTCAACCACAACGCCAACCAACCACCTATAACCAGGCACCTCCCCCCGCCGCCTACGTGCCACGAAGACCAGGGCCTAGAAGAAACCACTACACGCCTTTACCGTACTCTCTCACGGACATTTTTAATGCTCTTATGGCAGCAAGGCAGATTTCATTGCCGAGAGAAAAGCTGGAGTGGCCGCAAAATGCCAACACGGACAAGTATTGTTTGTACCACAGATACCCGGGGCATACAGTGGAGAATTGCTTTCAGTTTAAAGATTATATCCATGATCTCCACGAGCAGGGAAGTATTGACTGGGGTCAAATGGGCGAGTACATCAAGGCGGTAAAGAACCGGCCTGGCGCTAGCCAGGCACCACCGACAACAACAACAAGAATCCGGTCTAGGGATTATTCAGAACCCGCTACCCGCGCACGCACCCGCAACATCACCAGAAAATCAGAGGGTTAACCCTATTCTAACCTCCACCGATGAACCCCGCAACAGAGGCCAGAATTGGCAAATTGAGGGACCAGCTTCCTTCATGAACATTAACCCTCCAAACCACAATAACCGAACCGTTCACTCCATACCACGAGTTATCCCCGGCAGAAGAAGCCAACCACCGATTATCCTCACCCTATCACAGCCAACCATAACGCCACCAGCCGTACAACTCCAACCGGGTAGGACCTTGATCCGCCCGGTCAAACCTCCGCAAATACCATTGCCATTAGGACCCATCATCATACCGCCTCATACAACCATGCCACCACAACCTACCCGCATCCCTACAACCCGAACTATCATCACCACACCCCTACCTAGGCCTCCCATCATCCGACCTAGTCCTCCGTCTACCTCCACTACACCGACCATAGCCCCTCAGCTCGCCACGGTGCTTAGAAGCGGGCGCATGTTTCAATGAATTTTCCCCCAGACCGGTCAACCAGGACGGTCACAAGAAGAAGAAGAAGAGCACCCAGAAGAACCAGTGCCAGGAACATCCTATGATTTGCTGAAGCACCTTGACAAAACCCCTGCACGGATTTCCATTATGGAGCTAATTAAAAGATCCAAAGTTCATCAGGAAGTTCTTCAACAATATCTACAAAGAGTGATGGTCAATGAAACTCTCCCCCCCGAGAAGATTGCATCGGTCTTAACCCCAAAAAGTGAACACCCCACTCTCACTTTCACCAAAGAAGAATTGGCCGAACCAGAAGCGAGAAAATATGCACTTTGTATCACTGTCAGTATTAACAAAACAGATGTTGAGTCTTGTCTAGTCGATACCGGTGCATCCATCAATGTCTTGCCACCAGAAACGCTACAGTTGTGTGGAATTCCAGAAGAGGATATTCGGCCATCACAAATCACTGTAACAGCATATGACAATTCCAAGAGGCCCGCCCATGGCATGGTCACACTTGAAGTCAAACTCGGACCCCGGGTTGTTACTGTCGACTTCCACATCTTGGATATGGACCCAACTTACAAAGCTATCTTGGGAAGGCCTTACCTTGAGGCAATGGAGGCCGTAGCTTCGACCAACCACCAATGCATTAAGTTTCCCTTCAAGGGACAAGTTGTCAAGGTGGTAAGTACGCCCGTGGATTGCTCGGTTACTCTCCCTCCCGGCTTGCCAAATCAACCGGTCTTCACAATCCTCGATCCGCCAAGGGATGGAAGGCGCACAGCCAAGTTTGGAGAAAGAAGAAGGATGACGCCAAAACCCTTGGGTGGCGTATGATGGAGAATCTGGGATATCAGGAAGGCCGAGGGCTGGGGAAAGAACTGCAGGGTATCACAGAACCCATCCAGCTAGTAAAGACAACATCAAGGAACGGGATAGGATATGATGGGACACGTGATAATGGCCAAAAGACCAGCCAAAAATACTTTCAGGGGTGTTTACACAAGTTCTTCGACAAGAGAGAAACAATACAAATGATTGAAAAGCAGCCGCAAGAACAAGCAAAGAGGAAGAAGGTGGACAACCTGGAGGATGAGCCATATCTCGACGTGTCATGGTTATTTTCTGAAGAAGGGTCAAGTGATAAATCATTCCGCAACGAGCCTTCTGGCAGTCAGAATCCAGGGCATTCACACCATGTCGCCTCTTTAAACCCGTTTCCAATAAGTTCACCATCAGATCCACCAGATAATAAAGACGGATACCCATCTTTGCTTGATTTGTTCCCCTCTCTGTCAATCTCTCAACCCGCGTTGGAAACTACAACCAATCAAACCCCCTCTGTATTCATGTTTAGTACTTCTCAAAGAGATCAAAAAAAAACGTCCTCTTCTCAACTCAAATTTCGCTCGAAGAAACATCCCAACTCGCTCCGAAGGATGACTCGAATCAGGAGGCCACCCGGTCTCTAATCGATCTCCTTTGCCCTTCATCAATAAATTCCACTCCATCCACCTCCTCTTCCTCTCCTTATTTACCTTCTTCTTCTTTAGGTTTAGTTTCCAGTAAAAGCAGAACAAAAATCAGAGGTAGGAGAGTTCCAGGAAGATATCTGCATCAGTTAGCTCAAAAGGGCTTAGAATGTGCCAAGCTACCAGAGTATCTAGAAAATGCAATCCAGATAGGAGAAATTCGATATGAGGAGAAAGACAATATTGATCCGACTTTAGGGGTCTACGAGGTTGTATCGGAAAAAGATCCTGATACTGAGGATGAAGAGGAGGATTTGGCTGATGCTTATGCGTCCGGTTTAAGAAGATTCGAAGAACCATCAGCCACGGTGGATGAACCAACTAAAGAACTTAATCTTGGAACACCGGAAGATCCTAAGAATATCCTCATCAGTGCCAACCTCGCCCCTTTAGAAGAGCAGAATCTAATTGGGGTGTTACAAGAATACAAAGACACGTTCGCTTGGACATACGAAGATATGCCGGGGTTAGATAAGTCATTGGTAGAGCATCGACTGACTTTAAAACCCAAGGCTACCTCGGTCAAATAAAAGTTAAGGAGATTCCACCCAAACATAGCATTAAAGATGAAGGAAGAGGTCGATAAGTTACACCAAGCAAAATTCATTAGAGTGGTCCTCTATCCGCAATGGGTGGCAAATATAGTCCCAGTCATGAAGAAAGATGGAAAGGTTCGAATTTGCATTGACTTGAGGACTTGAACCGAGCGTGTCCAAAGGATGATTTTCCCCTTCCTCATATCGATGTTCTTGTTGACAACACAGCTGGATACGAAACCATGTCATTCATGGATGGATACTCGGGGTATAATCAAATCCAGTTAGCAGAAGAGGATCAAGAGAAGACCTCGTTCACTACACCTTGGGGAACCTACTGCTACGTCGTCATGCCCTTCGAATTAAAGAACGCCGGAGCAACTTATCAAGGGGCCATGGTGGAAATATTTCATGATATGATGCATAAATTTGTAGAGGTGTACGTGGATGATTTAGTGGTCAAATCTCGAACCCAAGATGAGCATGCTGAGGTTTTGAAAAGAGTTTTGCAATGAGCCAGGGAATACAAGCTCAAAATGAACCCCAAGAAGTGTGTGTTTGGAGTATCATCTGGAAAGCTACTTGGGTTCATTGTCAGTAAAAGGGGCATCGAAATCGATCCCAACAAGGCCAAAGCCATTATTGACATGCCTCCACCAAAGAACCTAAAAGAGCTGAGAGGGTTGATTGGTAGGTTACAGTTTGTTCGCCGGTTTATCTCACAGCACTCCCAAAGGTGCAAACCTTTCTATGAGTTAACCAAGGCGAAGGCCGAATTTAGATGGGATTCGAGATGTCAAGAGGCATTCGATGGTTTAAAGAAATATTTGCCAAGCCCTCCTGTGCTGAAACCACCGGTGCCTGGTAAACCGTTGATCTTATACATCTCAGTCTTGGAAGGGTCCCTGGGAGCAGTATTGGCGCAAATAGGCGATGAAGGGAAAGTGCGAACAACATACTAGCTGGGCAAAATCTTTGATCCCTGTGAATGTAAGTATACAACCATGGAGAAAACCCGTGCCACCCTGGTTTGGGTGGTCCGAAGCTTAAACACTACTTTACGGCCCACAAGGTTACTCCCATTGCGCGGCTGAATCCCATCAAATTTCTTCTTGAAAAATCTGTCCTGACTGACCGTTTGGCACGCTGGCAAAGCTTTCTCTCCCAATTTGACATCACCTACATCCAACATAAAGCAATCAAGGGCTACGCGATTGCTGAACATCTTGCCCATCATCATATCCCAATCTTTGACCCTATCCAATCATATTTTCCCGATGAAGAATTGATGTCCATTCGATCTTCCAATCTATAGACCTTATATTTTGACGGGGCATTAAACTCCCAGGGTAGAGGGATAGGAATTGTTCTCCTGTCACCCGAAGGTGTCACCATTCCACAGGCTTTTCAGCTCCATTTTCCAGCAACAAACAATATAGCTGAGTATGAAGCCTTGCTGGCCGGACTGGAGGCCGCCCACTTTTATGGTGTCACTAAACTAAGGGTGATCGGTGATAGTCAATTGATTCTCCGCCAAGTGCTGGCCAAATAGCGCACATCTCATCCCAGGCTCAGACCATATCAAGAACTCACCACTTGTTACATCAAGCTATTCTCCAAACTCGAATTCATTCATGTCCCTCATGCTCGAAATATTCTTGCCGATACTCTATGTCCGCCGACGTACCATTCCGGCAATAGAAGATGCACGATTCTTGAGGGTTAAAGAAAAATTTGAAAGGAAAGAGTACATTGAGCAAAAGGAGGAAGTATCTTTAATTGAGTTGGAAGAATTAGAAGAGGGTGAGAAACCATGGTATTATGAGATTGCAAATTACTGTCAGGATCAGATATATCCACCAGGATCAACCGCCGAAGAGAAAAGAGCCATAAGAAGGGTCTCCCAGAGATACACCATTTTAGGTGGAGTACTTTACAAAAGGAGCTTGGCCGGTGTTCTGTTAAGATGCGTAGATGAAAAAGAGGCTGAATTGGTGCTTAAAGAAGCACACTCCGGAGTATGTGGAGGCCATGTAAATGCTCAAGCCCTCGCCAAGAAAATCATCAAAAAGGGTAGCCATCGGCCTACTCTGGAAGAAGATTGCTCGATCTTTGTCCGGCACTGTCATCAATGTCAACTTCACGCCGACAGGATTCACTCTCCCACATCTTCCCTTCACCCGATTCACGCACCATGGCCCTTCGCTATGTGGGCTTTTGATGTTATCGGACCCCTCGGTGACCCAAACTACACAAACAAAACCAAATCCTTCATTCTAACTGCAACGGAGTACTTCACCAAGTGGGCGGAAGCGGAAGCATATGTGGAAATCAAGGCATCAACAGTCTGCACCTTCATCAAACGCAACATCATTACCAGGTTCGGGATCCCAGGCGACATCATCACCGACAATGGACCGTAATTCATCTCCCAGGAACTGCGTGACCTTTGCAACAAGTATTGCATCAGATTGCATCATTCATCTCCATATTATCCTCAAGGCAACGGTCAAGCATAAGCCACCAATAAAACCCTGATAAAAATCATTAAGAAGACTTGTAAGTCTAGCAAGTTCGCAGACTGGCCAGATAAGTTAGTTGATGCTCTATGGGCCTACCGCACTTCTATTCGAACCCCAATGGGTCAGACCCCCTATGCCTTAGCATTTGGGATGGAGGCGGTAGTTCCATACGAAGTAATCATTCCATCCCTCCGAGTCCAGATCGATCGAGATATCCCGATGGATGAACGCCGAGATTCGCTTCTCGCGCAACTCGAACTCTTGGATGAAAGGAGGGCCGGTACCGCCGAACATGCTAGATCTTACCGAATAGACTTAAAAGATTTTATCAAGAGGGTGGTGGAGAGAAAATTTGAAATCGGTGAGGTTGTCTTAAAAGAATATTCGTTATGCCGGGGCGGTCCCCGCTCCAAACTTCAACCTAATCGGGGAGGGTCCATATGTAATTTCGTTTTATCCCGATGAATTCATATAGTCGACTAATGCAGAAGGAGAAGAACTAGCTCATCTCTGGAATGGTGTATACCTCAAAAAATATTTCCCTTAAAAACAAAAGTCACAAAAAAAATCTGTAAAATTCAAAGGTGTGAAGGATAATGATAACATCTAACGCTTGCTTGTTCGGTGCACCAACTTGTCACTTAGGGAAATAAGGATAGGCATCATACTGCACACACTACACGTCTAGTCTTGAGATCCGATGATCGAAAGTCAGAGAGAAAGCTAGGCAACGCTTGGCAAAGGAAGGACAACCTAATCCTATTCTCTTCTTGTTTCGGTCCAGAATAGATAAAAGGGGTTAGAATGAGGAGTATCGAAAATGCCCATTGCCTTAGTTGGAAAATGCCTCTAAAGGTCTGACTTCTTAAAAACAAGGTGCCAAAAGATGGGCAATGACCCCTCAGGTCAGCAAAAGAATAGACTTTTCTGAATGTGTACCCACAAAAGTCCAAAAAAGAAAAGGGCTCCAAAAGATGGGCAATGAACCCCTCAGGTCAAAATCAAGCAAAAAAGAAGAAAGACCTGTCTGAATGTGGGCCATCAAAGAAAATGGGCTAGAAGGAAAGACCCAAAGAGGCCAAAACCCGAACGGGTAATGTAGGTATTAGTAGAGAAACAAGTTCGACATCCCTGAATTCTACTAAGGACTTACCACCAATCATCTTCCTTCTTTAACCTCAAAGGATAGGGTTGACCGACTAGGTCCAAGAAAAACCATAGCCTATCGAAGGCAGAAGGTCAGAAGAACTCGGACTAGGCACTCTCTTACACGTGATGCCTACTCTTAACCCTTAGGTAGCAATGAGAGGCACCTATAACAAGCAAAGCAAAGGATGAGATAATCGTGTCCCCCACACCAAACAAAAAAATCTAATATTTCAAAAAGTACCAAACAAATCTATGAAGTCAAAAATCCTAAAAAGAGAATATGCAAAACACCAAAACATCATAAAAATTCCAAAAACATCAAAAACATTATAAAACTATCAAAACCCAAACAAATCAAAAATTCCAAAAACACCTAAAAATTTGCTTTCTAATTGACTAGTTGCCTTTGCATTCATATTTAATTTCAGTCTTGCATGTTTCCTTTTGTGCATACTTATATTTTTCCGTTATTTTACCATGATAAGGCCTATGTCCCTTGACAAAAGATTAAGGCAGTTTCGCCCTTTTCTCGCAAAAGACTAAGCCTAAATAAAGTTCTAATCGCCTTTTTAGTAAACACAGGGAGTCAGGAAAATAAGTCAACAACTATCACTATGAAAAGGAAAGTACATCAAAGATAGAAGGGGCCGGCACATCACAAATCGCCGCCTCCCTCCTCGCCGGAGCTCGATCACCCGGAGGTGGCATGGCAAGTCTCTCCTCACCTCTCCTCCTATGACTCCTGGTCTAAGAGGAACCCGAGTGGGTAGGTCCCCTCAGCGTGGTCCCACGGGAGTCGGAGCGGTGGGAGTGGCTCCGAGATCGAGACTGCAACGCCTGCATCATCAGCTGACGATGCTCTGCCTCCACCCGATTGAGCTCTGGAGTGCTCAAGGCGAAGAAGAAGAAGCTGCTCGGACTCTGGTCGTGACAACTCAACCACGCGAGCCTCCAGTCTCCCGACCTACAAGGTGACAAAGAAATGTATCAGCTACACAAAAAAGCAGTTTAAGGAAAAGAATCAAACAAGTACCTCCTGTGTCAACTCCTCTATCCTCTAAGCAGTCTGTAAAAAACAAAAGAAGCGTCAGTCCAAGAATTCCCAGTTTAAAATCATAATAAAAACATCGCACCTCGGAAGTAGAAGGACCAGGATTCGGAATGCCTACGAGGGGCTCGAGCCCGAGCTCCCTCTGTAGCTCCATCACCTACCGGAAAAATGTCAGGAAAGAAAGAAAATGATGACAAGCAAAGCAGAAAGTTATATACCTTGTCCTGAAAACCCGAGGGATCACCAGTAGAAGGCGGAACACCCCCTGCAGAAAGGTCGGAGATCCTCGCCCAAAGATCCTTGTTCTACAAAAGAGAAAATGTTAGAATCAAGCAAAATGAAACAGGAGAAAGACAAGGAAATTCACCTCAGTAGTAAGGGCCTCCACCCGTTCCTTCAGCTGGGCAATCTGCAAGAAAAGAAAAGAAGATTAGCAAGACAAATAAAGGAGGAAGATAGCATAAGGAAGAAACAGTAATCACCTCAAGAAGAAAGGCCGTCTCTGAAGAACTGCTCTCGGGATCGGTAGGAATGAAGGAAGGAGGGTCGACCGGCAAGTGGTGAGGAGGTAGCTCGGGACCCGTGGGCTGGCCGAAGTCGAACGGCTCAAAGGGAGGCTCTGAAGGCTCGTCAAAAATCGTCGGCTCAGGGGCAGCTGGATGGGAACCCAACTCCAGCTCGGCCACGCGCTCGCGGAGCCGAGAGATCTGAAAAGAAGCAGAGGAAACAGTTAACAACATTCACTCAAGGAATTAAAGAAAAATAAAGAGTGTTACCTCATCATCACGCCCGCGTAGCTGTCGACGGGCACCTCGGTAGCGACGTCGCTGAAAGAAAGAAAAGAGAAAGATCAGTTGACAAGCAATAGAGGTGTACCAAGCAAAGAAAGTACCTATCGCTCCAACTCGGCCTCAAAAGATGCTGTCCTCGCCCTCAAGCGAGACAGCTCCGCCTGAATACTCTGAAAGCAACATACAGTTAGACATCAAAGCAAAGGAAGAACAGTGGTGAAAACAACAAGTACATACCTCACCACCCTCAGTGAAAAGGTGGGCAAATGTCACCATGTAGCGACGCAGATAGTCGTCACTGTCAGAAGCACTGGAAGTCACTGGGGTGCCACCCCTCTTCCAGATCCGAACAGCAAATTGGCCCTCCTTCTTCCAGTCGATCTCCTGGATCAGACCGCGGGTAGAACGACCCAGTCGTGGGTAAGGTGGGAGATCCACCCACTCCTGGTGAAGCCCCAATGAGTGCATCGTGAGGCGCACCCACAGTGGCTCCATCTCGTTCGGGCAGATCAAGGTGTCACGGCCAAAAGCCGGATGACCCTCCGATACCCACGGCTGTCGATCCAAGTGAAGGTCTGAATATGGGCACCAGACCACCTGAAAAAGCAAGGCAAGACAGTAAACAAGAAGAACCAAAAGCTAAGAAGGAGAAAAGTAACAGAATACCTCATGGTGAGGGAAGCAGAGCAAGCTTGCCTCCTCGTGTTCTCCACCGGTAAGGATGGGAAGAAGGCATCGAGTGGCAATCCGGTGCTGATAAGAGGGTACTCGTGGTCAGCCTTCAGCAAGGCACGACCCAGAGGGATGTGGTAGTAACTCCATACCTGTCAATGAAAGCTCAGTTAGTCACCAAAAAGATAAGGCAAAATTAATGATGGATAAAGGAGCAAGGCATACCTGAAGGAACGGAGTGAAGCCGACTACTGAAACCGGACCGCTCTCCATCGCCAGCGAGGAGAACAGATGGGCCAACATGGCGGCACCCCACGCATACTCACCGACCTTCGACAGATCAGCAAGAAAGGGGAGGAACCGCAAGTGCACCCTGTCCGTTTTCGAGGCCAAAAGAAGGCAGGTGAAGAAGAAGAGAAGGAACCGGTGGAGATCCTGGTCGGCCTCGACAGTGCCCTCCTCACCGACCAAGTAGCGCTCGACGCGTTTCGTCAATACGTCGAGTACATCCGCCACCAGGTCATCCTTACCCACACTGGCGTTGCCCAGACCGAGAAAGTTCCCGACGACTGTGCGCTTCATAACGCGCAGTCCGCTGGGGCAGTGTGGGACCGGATGACCCAGAAAGTCTCGGACCATGGCCGAGTAATCACGGTAGGTCTTGCCGGTGATGGCACGACCATGGACACGAAGACCCGTGATCCGGGAAACATCCTCCAAGGTAGGGACCATATGCCCCCAGGGGAAGAGGAAGGAATGGGTAGTGGAATCCCATCTCTCCCTCAAAGCCTGGATCAGGGGGAGGTCTTCCCAGAAGGCGGAGCAGTGGAGCAATGGGCCGAAACCCATCGCATCCAACCGTACCTTCTGGAAATCCTTCAACCCCTTGTAGGCATGGAAGACCATTTCCCAGGATATCCGGGACTTGATCTTCCCCTGCACAAACAAACAATCATGTTAGAAACAAACAATCATGAATAATTCAAATAGGGAAGAAGTCAAGATTCGGTTACCGAGACGGTCGGAGGAGGATGAAGAGAAGGAAGCTCCGATGGGCCGGGATCAGCAGAAGAAGAAGCACTGACGGAGGAAGATGCTCCGGCGGCATCTGAGGCGCCGCCACGCTCGATGCAAGATCTCTTCGTCATCTGCATCATTTTAAAGTATTAGAACAGGTCAAAAATGGCAAAGCAAGGAAGACGGGGGCCGGGTGACCAGGCGCCCCATTTATGGGGCGCTTAGACCAGGCGCCCCCTTGATAGGGTGCCTGGCGCCCCATTGATGGGGTGCCAGGCAGAGCCTAGCGCCCCATCAAGGGGGAACGAGGGGGCTTGGCCCCCTTCTCTCTTCCCGTTTTGATCCGGAACAACTCCGGATTGGTTCGGTCCCTTCTGCAAAAATGAAGATAATGAAGTAAATTACAAGTTTTCAGTTAGAAGAAACTTACTGTGGAATCCGCACGATGCGCTACACTCCCCGAGAAGGTTCCGCTCAGTAGAAAACTAGAAAAAGTTGATGGTGAAATGAAGAACGGTGCAGGGGTGGAAATATAAAGTGCCATGGTCAAAATTTTCAAAATTTTTAGAACGTGACTGCAAGCAATATTCTTCATGAAAAACACAAATTTATCAGCAAAACATTGATATTCAATTCCCTTTTGTATATTTTTGTTGTTTTTCTGACACTGACAGGACAATGACACAACTGAAAAGAAACTACATCAAGCAAACCCTAGACATACACTGATCAAGTCCTGGACACAACAAAATCAAACAAAATACAACTGGACACAACAAAAGCAAACAGAGTACAACTGGACACAATCAAAGGCAGATACAAGTCACCCACCGCGCAGCTTCCTCAGCTTCGCCACGTACCGGCTCTTCCAGACCTCGTCTTCATCCATGTAGGCACTTGCGAGAAACTCTTGCAGATTCCCCAGATGGCAAGGATGCTCTGGCATTCCTCAACATCAGCCGCCGTGCCCGTCTGACGATCTTTGACGGATGGAATATGAGAGAGACGAGGGACTTTGAGCCGCGGTTGGCCCAACTGGAGAGGACATCGATGTGGGTTGTAGATAATGAAGGAGGTACCGGTAATCAACCGAAGATCCACCCCTGGGGTGGGAGAGGCACGGACATTCTGGCGCATAACCGCCTCTGTGGGACAAACAAAGCCGCCGCTGCTCATAGCTGAAAAGTACAAGTGCCAGTCAGCGCGGGTCTTCATTGAAGGGCACTTGTTCATCACCTTGTATTCCATGCAGAGACGGTTGGTGAGAGGCTGGAGGGGGCTCCGAGTGAAAAGCCGGGAAGCCGTGGCTGGTTCGAAGCACACGTCAAACTTAAAGTGCCAGTTAGCCCAGCACATGAACAGAAGGAAGCTGCCATACATGGGCCTACCAACGCTAGCAGAAGTCAGGCCGTCATAAAGGTAGCCCAACACCGAGTGGGCTATGCACTCGTTGGACCAGATACCCTGGATACAAGGAAGACATCTAGGATCAAGCCACCCGTCCTCACACGGGTAAAGGAGCACCGAGGCAAGGCAAGCGGCAACACCTTTGGCACCGGGCAACAATAGGTCCTCATTGTCACCGGCGCCTTGAATCACGCCAATGGACCAATCCGCCAGTGCCTCGGTGTAAATACGGCCACCTACCATAATAGACCGGGCCTCTCCGTGGTCATGAAGCCACTGAGGAGGAAGTCCAAAACCGGTGACCGGTCCAACGAGAATGAACATGGCCTCGGCCGTACCTGTGCATGGCACGAAGCCCCAGGAACAGCTCCACCTCTTCTAAGAGGACAGTACATTCAAAAGAGTCAAAAACAAAAGTGTGTGTATCGGGATGCCACATCTCGAGAAGCGCACCCGCCAGGGAAAAGTCCCAGAAATATTTGAGGAGGTGGTTGGCATGAACGAGAATGCCGGTGAAACCCCACCTGCTCAGGATAGTCTGCACATGGATATTAATAGCAGCCATTAAGCGGGCTATCCACAGCACTTGACCGTAATGGCGAGCACCGGGGAAGTTTGGAAGGTCCTGCAAAATAACCCCTCGATCAGAAAAAAAGGTTTTGAAACAAAACAAAGAGGGGTGCCTAATAAAGTCACTACCACTCCCATGGACACTCGGTTCCGAATATGGCACGGCACTTCGGAAAAACATTTCATCTCGGTCAAGCCGGTTGAACGGGAAGAGGAGGAAGCCATCGGAGCAAAGGGAGAGCAAAGAGCACTGTAGCTGGTGTGGGGGAAAGAAGGGGAGGTCCCCCCTTCTTATAGAGCTCAAAAGGCTGCCTCGGGAAGGAGCGTGCTTGAATTCTGCGCAGGTGCCCCACTTATAAGGCGCCTGGCGCCCTATAAATAGGGCACCAGGCGCCCTATAAACGGGGCACCTGGACCCTTGCGTGTGTCATTTTTCTAGCATAATTTTTCATATATATCGTTGAAGACCTCGGGTCTGAAAGGGCTGAGTCGGAGAACCCCTTCAACAAAATCGATGAAGGATTCAGTCACCTTTTAGGACCGCGGATAAGCCAAAGTCAAATAAACGGGGACGACGGTGTCTTCACGGATATCCTGACCCGTTACATTTGACCTATATCTTCAACTATTTTCCTATATTTATTTGTATTTCTTTAAAACCCAGCATACATCATGCATCATCACACATAATCTCATGCATCATCTTTCCATCACCGTCTTTTCCATGACTTTTCAAGGAGGTTTTTGGCCTGCCCAGAAGACCCAATTTTAACCGTGTCTCGATGATTTTATCAAAACAAGAAGTTTTTCCATGCCGAACTGAACCGGTATTGTTGAGTGAAACCTTATGAATTTGAAGAACCCAACCTTGGTTGATTGGCTGTCTCCTCTTTACTTTCCGCAATTTACTGCATTTCTACCAAGTCCAGCACACCATGCAATTCGGGTCCTGGCCGGTAGCAATTCTCCCCCACGTGGGATTTTAGTTATTTACTTTCACTACTGTTCTTCTCTTTAACCAATCAACCAGAGGGAAGGTTTCGATAAGACAAAGGGTAGCCTCAGAGTCCGATAAAGTTTTATTCCACTCAACTAGGCCAATGAGGGCGTGTCTAAATCTACACCTTGGCGTCACCTTTTCAGTCCATCACCACTTCATTCCGCTACGCCTCATTGTGCTTCGCTATATTCACCTACGCTTCATTCGTATCATTCCCCTGCAAAGCCGACGCCAAGGCGAGACAAGCTGTAGACACGCAATTTTGGCCCAGTTGGAGAGTTTAAATTCTTGTTTTCGTGGAGAATATTCAAAGCGGGTCGTGTTTTCCGGACGGATCAAGTTTCTGGCACGTTCCAAAGGGAGGTCAATGGAGCGATCAGCCGTGCCAAACACCCCGTGTATAGGGTACCTGGCGCCCTGTTTATAGGGCACCAGGTGCCCTATCAAATTGATTTGACAGGCTGATTTGACCCCCCGCAGTGACTCGTCTTGTCGACCTGACAGACCTCATGATGCTAGCGCCCCATATAAAGGGCACTATGCCACATGGCACTGTTTTTCGAAAATGGCCAAAGTGCCCTCTTTTGGGCTATAAATAGCCCCCCATTTGGAGCTTGGAGGAGGTTCCAACTTCGTGCCACCCTAGAGCTCATCCAACACCACGTTTCTAAGCCATTCTCATCCCCCACAAGCCTTCAAATTGATCCAAAATCGTCCACCAAAAACCCTAAACCTTCTGCTTTCGTCACCCGTAAACATGATTTTTCTCCAACTTTGAGAACCTCTATCCGTCTCTCCTCTTACATCCAGCATCCAAACCACCTTTCATTAGCTTCATTTGCATATTGTCTACAAGGAGGAGCCCCTACTTCATCCCGGAAGCCGTCCAGCACTCCGGAACGGTGTTGCGAAGAGGGGAAGAAAATCTGTTCGGGCCAGACTTAGTGCCCCGTATACAGGGCGCTTTGACTTGGTCAACGCACCCCATAAAGGAGGTACCTGCTCCTGGCGCCCTATATATAGGGCACCAGGAAGGGCAGAAGCTCGTTTTTATCATTTTCGAATTTCGATCGCCCGTTTAATCGAGTTTTCATCTTCCTCTTCCATCCTAGCATTGATCATCATGTTATTTGGTATGTCTTAGAACATTTTGCATCTTATATATGTTTAAAAACCTACCAAAAATAGGGGTTGGGATTCCGTCCCAATCCGGTTAGTCTCCTTTCATTTGCATGTTTGAATTCAAATTTGAGCACGATACCATGCTTTCATTAGAACTAATGAACCTTTCACTTGTTTCTATGTTTTCTTATGGACATTCTTAGGTAAATCCGATTGAGGCGGAGCTTCAACCGGATCGAAGACGAAGGACTCACTAAGCTCTCTTCTTTCGGCCGGCCGAGAGAGGAGAAGTCGGAACTCAACAATCTCCTCGCTTCCAAAGGTACTACGGTCACTTCTCTATTTCACTTCTTTTCATTCTACCATATTTTGGAGCCTTTGGCTCCTGGCGACCACAACCACTAACATCCCATCCACCAAGTCCTCAAAGCGAGCGTAGTCGCCGGAAGGGGGAGATCCGCGGGTGTCCCATTTCGGGTGCTTACAATTACCACATGACCCTCTTTTGCCTTTAATAGTCATTCAAACTAGTTCCCACACGAACCAACCCTCTTCTACAAAGCGGTTCCCGTGTGAACCAAAATATATTTTCAGCCTTCCCTATCAGGTTGTTCTTTCTTTCTTGCAGGTTATTTTACCCTCAAATTAGTCACCGTGTGACCCTCTTTTGTCTTTAATAGTCATTCAAGCCAGTTCTTGCGCGAACCACCTTTTTTACTCCAAATTGGTTCCCGCATGAACCAACTTCTTTCTTCACTTCGGTTTCCACGTGAACCAAACCACTTTCTTTAGATTGATCTCCGCATGGATCAGACCTTACATCATCTTCAGATTGGCACCACGTGGCCCTCTAACTTTCAAACTAGTTTTCACGTGAACAATCCTTTCACCCAAAATCGGTTCTTACGTGAACCACCTTCACCTTTTACCCTGGTTCCCACATGAACCAACTTATTCCTACATCAGTCCCTGAGTGGACCACCCCTTGTCATGGCTATGGTATCTGTTTCATGCCTTTTCTACCACTTTTCACCTCCTCCATTTGGCTCCTGTGTAGATCATTCTAGTTCCTAATCACTACTTGCTTGTCTTGCTTGATTGCTTGTTTATTAAAGCTTATGTGTTTTTGTTTTGCTTATTATCCATATTATAACTTGGCTGCATTATTTGCTCCATTTCCTCTCTGCCTCCCTCTTCTTTTACTCTTTTTTTAGGAGGGAGCTCACTCTCCCACATGCCATTGCCTTCTAAAACACTTTCTTGGTGGACTCTGACCTCTCTTCTGGGATATTCTTTCATAGTTGACTTGATTGGTTTTCATCAAGGCTTTTGTAATTCCCCATACATGGAGTATTCCTCTTCACAATTGGGTTGGTTGTACCACTACCCCAAAACCCGACCTCTACACGTGGTGAGATTGTGTGCACCTTAGGTAATTGGAGATTGGAGTTAGGATCCTAACCTATTTGTTGAAAGAACAATTCATAAATATCCATTAACATAAGTTTTAAACAAAAATCATTGTGTAATCTTGTTTTCAAGTCTTTGCATCACTTGTTTGTCAAACAAAAATTGAAAACACCAAAAACAAAAAAAAATGTCCTTTTGCTTGTTGAAACCAAAAGTGGAAACAACAAAAGTTCTTGTTGAAAACATCAAAAATAAAGAAGAAGTTTTTTGTTTTCACCCTCTCTTAAAAAATTGATAGGATGGCAATGCAATTAAGGTCTGGAAGATGCGTTGGAATGGCGAAATACGCCAAGCATCAAGAGAATGAGTAGAGGGTCATCACGAGATTCAACAACCACTCATGATCTAATCAGATGGTCATGTCAATTTCCTGTTTGAACCAGAAGCTCGAGAGGTAGCTCACCCATTTCTCTATGAATTGTTAAACGGACCTTTAGAGAATTGTCTTTTCTTATTGAACTAGAAACCTTGTCTCTCATGCAAGCTTTGATGAAGGGCAAGGCACCAGCTAATAATGCCTCTATTGAAGGCAACCAAGTTGCCTCATCTCCTCAACCTGTGGTTTCACCATCTTATGCCAACCATATTGCACCTCCTACTCACCCTGTCATGGGGCACTACTCAGATAGTTTACTAGTCCATAGTCCTAACCCTCAACTTCCAATTCAACCATTCAACCACACATCTGCTCTTGTGGTCCAAGAACCCTCTCTCACCCAAGTAACCATGGATCAACTTCAATAAATGAATGAGTGTTATGAAAAGCTGAGATGCCAATTAGATTCCAAGTCAACCCCTGAGGTTTCGATTCTGTCTTTGCTAATTCTCCACCTGTCACCTTCAAAAATGCCAGTCTATCGTCATTACAAATGGTACCAGCAATCCTTTCCTGCACGTCAAATATTTTCTATATGAATCTTTCTTATAAAAGAATGACCATAGGGTCCTGGCTTTCCTATTCCACTAATCACTAGAAGAGTCTGCCTTAGAATGGTTCTATTCACTTAACCCCATGGAGGTAGGAGATTTTGACAATGTCAAGACCAAGTTCTTATAGAGGTACAGAGATCAAGTAGCATCGTCATGTTCAATCACAGATCTGATTGTAGAAAAGATGTAGCCAGATGAGGACTATATAAAGTTTGCTGACCGGTGGAGGGAATTGTAGAAAAGTCAACAGATGTCATCTCATATGGGGAACAAGTGAATATGCTCATCAGGAACACCACACCAGTTCTTAGGAATGTCTTGATCATGCATCGTCCAACCATCATGAACGAACTCTACAATAGCGCCCAATACCTCCAAACCCATTTCAAGGATGCCATGATAAAACCTTTTGATCCCAAATCTCGAAACATTAGGAAAACCACTTCTACACCAACTAGGCCTACAACTGAGGGAATAGTCAACCATAAAATTGTAAACATTGTTGGGAAATAGGGAGGGAACCGCCAAAACTAATATGGGAACCCACAACAGAACCCACCTTACCATCCCCCCAACAACAAGTCCAAGTTAGGCCACAACTACAACAACCACCTCAGCCAGTAGTGCAACCAACCTTGGCCACCTACCTATAATAGGGCACTACCACCACCCAACCAAGCACCACTAAGGGGAGGTCCTAGGAGAGAGAATTACCCACAGCTACCTTACCCCTTGACCAACGTCTTCAACGTACTCATGGTGAAGTAGTTAGAATTGCCCAAGGAAAGAGAGGTTTGGCCAGCCAACTCAAACATATTCCGATACTGTGCTTGTCACAGGCAAAGTGTGCTTTCAATTCAAGGATTACATTCATGATCTCAATAACCAGGGGAGTATTGATTGGGTTCAGATGGGGAATGTATATAGGTAATGAAGGCTAGACAGCAATAGTGGCAACGACAACAACCAGCTCAGGTGCAACAGCAACTTGGCTTGGGTATTGTCTAAAATCTGCTTCCAATGCATGCTCCCGCTCTAACACCAACACTAGCAAACCCAGGAATTGGCCTAGTACACTCTGCTATGAAGGAGGCAATGAACCGTGCTCAAGGTTGGCAACTTGAGAACCTTAATTCTACCATGCCTGCTATACCTTCCGCTCAGATCATACTCTCCACACCATAAACTCTTCCTGTAAGCCAACAATTGATCCATCTACCACATCCACCAAACCTGGTTCCATTACCACCATCATCAAATCCAACACCTCAATTGTTGGCTGCTACTTCTTCCCGCCAACTTATATTAGGCCAGCCCCTATGCCACCAACTTTGCCTACATCAAACCCTCCAACCAATGTCATACCAGGACCCATCCTTATCAGGCCATCACTATCACCATCTCCATCATCCCCAAATCCGAATCCCCCACTCGTAAACCTAGTTGCCCCAAAACCTCCAGTCATCACCCCAACACCACAAACCCCACCACCCACTGTAGCAGGACCCGCACCTCCTTCACCACCCCAAAACCAACTAACCTAGCCAATTGCTAATTAGCCCCAGTAGTTCAGAGTGAGAGAATATTTCAACAGATTTTCCCTTAAGCTGGGACGCAACCACAGAAACCAATGAAAGAGGAACAAGTAGAAGAACCATTGTCGTACACTGCCTATGATCTATTGAAGCATTTGAATAAAATGCCAGTCTATATTTCCATACTTGAACTGATAAAATGATCAAAGGTGCATCAATATTTATAGAGGGTCATGGTCAACGAGGACCTCCCACTTGAGAAGATTACCATTGTGTTAGCCCCCAGAAGTGAGCATCCAATGCTCACCTTTCTCAGGAAGAATTGGTTGACCCAGAGGTCAGGAGGTATGCCTTGCATGTGGCTGTTATCATCTGCAACATTGAAGTAAAATCTTGTTTGATTGACATTGGAGCCTCTATTAACGTTATGCAACTAGAAACCTTGTGGCTATGCGGCATTTTCAAACAAGAATTTAAGCTATCATGTGCCATGGTGACAGCTTATAAAAATTCTAAGAAGTATGCACGTGGGATGTGATAGAAATGTATGCCCTACAAGCCAATCATATATGATATGATTCGACATTTCTAGGAATATCTCATTCAATTAAATAGGCAAAACTTTGTTACTAGCTTTTATTAGAAGCGTATATCGTAATGAAGTCCTTAATCACATGCAATGATGATTGAATCATGATGAGATCATGATAATGAGATCGATCATCTAGAGGTATGTGATCTAAATGTTCCTAGTCATAGGATCCTTGAGACAAGACATCAAGAATCCGGATAGACTAGTGTGTGTGATGTCTTCTCATATGATGAGAATGACCGATATCATTGGTCATCAGTGTGGGGACACTGAGATACACACACAGGTGCTCATTAGTGGAATGAGTTCAACGAATCCGACCAATTTAGGAAAACTGATCGGTATCTTACCGAACTATCTATCGAGTTATTCTTACATCTCAATAGCACGGTTGGATCTTTGACTGAGTCGCCAAAGATGTCTTGCCGGGCATACTATGTACTTTGACTATTGGTGATGGATCACTTAGTATTGTGGTCCTATATAGTTAATGGATTGGGTATATGGGAAACCTGGTGGAGGCAATTGAGCGGACAATAGGGGATCGTTCACTCTCGGTAGGAGAGAGAGAATGTCCTATGGATAGTAGTCTAAATACTTGGCCAAGGTAGATAGGATAATTGTAAAAGGAGTTTTCCAGTTGATTCATTCCTGAGTACAAGATTTCATAGAGTTGGAATATTTAGGGGTTGACAGTCAGTGCCGAACCCCTGACCGACCGGGACATTGTATGAACGAGGATTTAAATCCGTGTGGTAATTGATGATGGAAAGGCTCATTGGATGTTATTTAACTCCCCAAAGTCATTTGGGATCATAGGATGTGGCTTGTACCCTTTATGATCAGAAAGCCATAAAAACTGTTATCGGATAACGGTTTTGATTTAATTTAAAGGAATTATTCTTTTAAATTAATTAAGGCTTCAACCAAATTGACTATTGGGCCTAGTGGGTCACACATAATAGATCTGGTCAATAAGATGAGGGCATGGACGCAATTTTATAGAAGTTTTGGGTTTTTGTGAAAAATTCCATCTTCTATATATAAATGGCTTATGAAGCCAAACCCTAACAAGCCATAGGGCTGGAGCACGTCCCAAGCCTCCTCTCTCCCTCCTCTCTCCTCTAGAAGGTGATCTTCCATGGTCAAGCTTGGATCTGGAAGGTTTCTGGAGGCCCGAAGGAAGGGAGAACTCGTCTATTGAAGCAGATCGTGTGGATACCGCTAGAGACCGGACACTTGAATGGTTTTCAGCAAGGAGGAATGTCCTCTCTTCATCCATGGTGAGGGATTTGAGAAATCCCATGGGGTACTCTCGTTCTACTTCATATTCGGTTCCCGATTTTACTCGTTCGGCATCGATCAAGGCAAAGATCATGGTTTTATGGAATCAAAATTTTTCCGCTGTCATGTATTGATTCCTTACAGGATGGTCACATTAGGGATGGGACTTGGGCCGTGCACCCTTATCACTAACTTTCATGTCTTGGAGTTGGATCCAAGTTTCCGTGCCATACTCGAGAGGCCTTATCTTGAAGCATTAGGAGTTATTGCCTCAACCAACCATCAGTGCATAAAGTTCCCTTACAATGGACAAGTGATTAAGGTAACTAGCATGCTCATGTTAGGCGAAGTGAGCAATGTTTCCTCTGCATTACCCTTTGGATTGACAATACAACCTTTGATTTCAATGACAGCAGTGCCAGAACTAAGGTGTGTGACTACCTCTTCGCCAGACATTGTGGGATGGCAGATGATGAAGAAATTGGGTTACCAACCGGGAACAGGGTTAGGCAAAGATCTTTAGAGGATTACTAAACCAATTGAAACTGTAAGAAGGCCATGAAGACAAGGGCTTGGGTATGAAGACAATTTCATTTTAAGGAGGGTCGTCCAGCCAGGATATGTCACGGGACTCCAAGCATTCTTTACCAATGAGGAGACCATGATGTTGACTAAGGGTGACGAAGAATTAACCATTTTGGACAAAAGGAAGAAAGTATCTGATTTTGAAAAGGATTTAAAATATTTGTGCTTGTCATTGGCCCTTTTTTTTACAAACATAGAAGAGTAGTGTGAATCACTCAAGAGCAGACCAGTCTCAGATCATATCATCGCTATAGGGAAGCATCCTACCAAGCAAACTACCACTCTAGTTAGGAACATCCCATAAGGCCCATATCCCAGTGTTGTTTATCGTAAGGATCTTGTGCAACTATTCCTAGATTTCTTAGATGGGCTCCCTATCCTCCTTTCCTTCACTAGACCAACATGATCAATGACCTACTCTGGGCCTATGGGCCCCTATGAAGTTCCAATCTCTTTTGGGCCCATGTATCCCTTTAAACTTTCAACTTATCATGGGCCCATTGGCCCATCTGAGGCTCCCATTTTTATTGGGCCTACTTGCCCAAATAGTTTTCACATCAGTTTCAGGCATTAGGGCCCTTTTTAGCTCAACCATAATGGGCCTGCGTGCCCGCCAACATCTAAAGTTGGGTTCATGTACCCTTCAGATTTTTCATCAGCTTTGGGACTTCGTGCCTATTTTCTGTTACCATCAGGCCCTTGAGCCCCTTTTTCTTTTTCATTCTTAAATTCTTCTTCTCATTAGTTATTTTAGCTTGTCATCAAATTCAAGTCATTCTGACTCACTTTGTCTTTTTACTTGAAAATCTAATAAAAAACTTCTTCTTCAAAACTAACATTTCCATTGAGGAGATGTCTCTACTCATCCTAGATGGTGCTTCCAACTAGGAGTCCCACTTCCCTAGATCATTGATTGATCTACTCAATCCTCCTTCCACTGTAAATACCACGTTTCTAGCTTCAATAGGTAAGGTTAGGTTAGGAAATAGGAAAGTCAGAAGTAGATGAGTTCCAAATAGATATCTGCAACAACTGGCCCAAAAATGTGTAGAATGTGCAAGGCTGCCTAATTTTTCGAAAAATGCTATCTAGCTAAATTGAATTTGATATGAGGATGAGCATAATATATATCATACATTGAAGTATATGAGATAGTATCAGAGAAGGATCCTGAATATGAAGAGGGATATGAGGACCTAGCTAATGCATATACATCTAGGCTTAGAAGATTTGAGGAACCATCAACCATAGGGAACTAACCGACCAAGGAACTAAATTTAGGAACCCTGGAACAACATTTGATCAAAGTTTTGGAAGAATATAAGGACACGTTCACATGGACATATGAAGACATATGCCAATTTTAAATAACTCACTAGTTGAACATATATTGACCTTGAAACTTGGAGCTACCCCGGTTAAAAAAAAGCTTAGGAGATTCCATCCTAATATTGCATTTAAAGTGAAAGAAGATGTCAACAAATGGCACCAGGAAAAGTTTATCAGGGTCATACTTTATCCACAATTGGTGGCTAACATTGTCCCTGTTATGAAGAAGGATGGACAAGTTCAGATCTGTATGGACTTCAGGGACTTAAATCAAGCATGTCCTAAAGATGATTTTCCTTTACCTCATATTGGTGTTTTGGTTGGTAATATAGCTGGATATGAAATGCTCTCATCTAGGGACGGCTATTATAGATATAATCATATTAAGTTAGTTGAAGAGGACTAGAAGAAGACCTCATTCACTACACCTTAAAAAACTTATTGCTATATCATTATGCCATTTGGATTAAAGAATGTTGGCACTACATACCAAAGGGCTATGATGGCTATTTTCCACGACATGATACACACACTTGTAGAGGTGTATGTGGACGATTTGGTCGTCAAATCCAAAAGCTAGGAGGATCATCCTGAAGTGTTAAGGAAAGTCCTACAAAAAGCTAGAGAATACAAGCTGAAAATGAACCTTAAGAAATGCACATTTGGTGTCTCATCAGGTAAATTTTTAGGATTCATAGTATGCAAAAAGTGTTGGGAATCGGTCCAATCAGATTGGCGCAGCGGAAAATTTACGATTCCCCGTATATCATTGTCTTGGTCTCGATCGAAACCGAACAACGTCGATAAAACCGGTATACGAAACGATTTCGAATACGTACCTTTGTGGGATTCAAATAATCCCTAAAGATCGGAGAAGATCGAGCGTTCTCACGCTCGTTCAGCCACTCAAGTGTGCGGCCTCTAGTCGTATCCACACGAGCCGCCTCCATAGTCGGGTTCTCCTTCGCGTCGGACCTTCCGACTCGCCCCGGATGAAGTCCCATCGACTCTCGACGGCCTCCAGCATGGGAAAACGTGAAGGAGAGAGGTAAGGACGAATTTTGCAGCCTTGGCTTGTGGGGCTCATGCTCAATTCGCTATTATATAGAGAATTTGGAGTTTTTCACAAAAGCCCCTCCTTTCTCTATATTTACACCCTTGCCCCCAAACTTATGGATTAGCCCTTACGTGTGTGACCCACTAGGCCCAATAGCTCATTTGGTTGAGGCCTAATTAAAAGAACAACTTCTTTTAAATTAAATCTAATATCTCATAATAGATTTAACGGCCTACCGATCATGAAGGGTACAAGCCACATCCTATGATCCCAAACGGCTTCGGGGATAAACTCCTCTCCAAAGAGCCTTTCCATCATCGGTTACCACACGGATATAAAACTTCGTCCATTCAATGTCCCGGTCGGATAGGAGTACGGCATTGATTCGTCAACTCCTAAATATACCGACACTATGGAATCTTGTACTCGTAATTGGATCAATTGGAAAACTCTTTTCCAATTATCCTATCTACCTTGGCCAAGGATTTAGAGTACTATCCATAGGACATTCTCTCTCTCCTACCGAGAGTGGACGATCCCTTATTGTCCGCTCAATTGCCTCCATCGGGTTTCCCATATACCCAATCCATTAACTATACAGGACCACAATACTAAGTGATCCATAAGTCAATAGTCAAAGTACATGGTACGCCCGACAAGACATCTTTGGTGACTCAGGTCAAAGATCCAACCGTGCAACCATGATGATAGAATACCCTGATCGACAGTTCGGTAAGATACCATTCAGGGATTCTATAATGGTCAGTTCAGTGAACTCATTCCTCTAATGAGCACCTGTATATGTATCTCAGTGTCCCCACACTGATGACCAATGAGATCGGTCATTCTCATCATATGAGAAGATATCATATACACTAGTCTTACCGGATCCTTGATGTCCCATCTCGAGGATCCTACGACTAGGAACATTTAGGGTACATGCTTCTAGATGATTGATCTCATTATCATGATCTCATCATGATTCAATCATCATTGCATGCAACCTAGGACTTCATTACGATAGACGCATCTAAATAGTGCAAGTAATGAAGAATATGCCATTTATACTGAATAAGATATTACAAGAAATGTAAAATCATATCACATATGATTGGCTTGTAGGGCATACATTTCTATCAATCTCCCACTTGCACTAAAGCCAATCACCCACATGTCTGATCTCCATCAGCCCAAGGTGACCCTCAAACACACTTTGAGTTAGGGCCTTAGTTAGTGGATCTGCAATGTTTATAGTTTAAGATACTCTATCTTTAATTATATCTCCTTGAGTTGTTGCCACTCTGACCATGTAGTATTGCCACAGAAGTGTTTAAACTTCTGATGAGACAAAGGCTCCACTACATAAAAAATAATGATCCATCATTTTCATAAAATAATGGTACATTATAAGATATATTAGAGACAACTCTCTAATATAAGATGAACTCCTTCATCTAGACTACTTCATAAGCAGTCGGCAACAATTATGATTTGTAAAATCTACAGTGTTTATAGCATGGAACCTTTCCAGCTCACTACACCACCATATGGGTAAACATGTACCCTAGCTACCAGTCATATGTAACTAGAAGTTTAAGTCTAACTCAAACTTCCAATCCTATCCTCCATACTCGAAATGCATCCTTAGTACTTCACAAGTTCTTAAGGATATACTTCTCAACTATCCCGGTGACTCTCACTTGGATTTGCGTGATGATTACTCATAACACTTAAAGTACTCATCACATTAGGCTATGTACATAGTATACATGATAGACCCTATGACTATGGCATAAGAGACTATATTCATGTATTATATCTCTCTTTAAAAGAGATAAACTCCATATCTTATGGGCAAGGCACCTCTATAGGAGTTTTTCATGTCAAACCCTTTGACTATGGTATCTATGTACAACAAATGGGTTAAGCTAAGCATCCCTTTTAGATCTATCTCCATAGACCTAAATCCTTAGGAAGCTTTTCCCAGAATAATTATGGAGGATTCATTTTTATAGTTAGGCTTCATGGATGATAACATACCTACATCATTCATAATGAGTAGTATGCCATCAATGTAAAATGTCTAAAATACAATAGCACTCCCACTAGCATTTTTATGCACACAAGGTTCTTCTTCATTCCAAATGAAGTCATAAGATTCAATATCATCAAATCTTATATTCTAAGGTTGAGAATGTTGTTGTAGTCCATGAATGGACATTACCAACGTGTACACATTCTTTGGATGTTTTGGGACTCACATCCCTCAAGTTGTATCATATACAACAGAGGTTGTATCATATACACCTCCCCTTAAATTTCACCATTGGAGAAATTTTATCTTAACATCCTAATTGACATATCTCATTGTCATAATGTGTACTAATAAAATCTAAATGGATTGAATATGGCAATGGTTAAAAGATATCATCAAGGTCAACTCCTTAACTTAGATGATACCTTTTCAATCATCCATGCCTTGAAGGTCTCACCTTCAAATTCACTCCTATCCATCTTATCATTTCATTTACACCTAATGGGTACTTTACCCTTAGGTGGATCCACCAAGTTCCGAACTTGGCTAAAATAGATGGATATTATTATAGATTTTATAGTCTCCTCCTATTTTAGAATCAATATTTCATATTTTCTTCCATAGGTCTTTGGATCAGTATCCTCACTTTATTGTGCCTATATTCTTCCATCAAAGATATGTCTCACATATCTATAAGATTGAATTAGCACAATTTAAAGACCTATGATGCGTGCTATTATTAATCAGTACCTTAATAGAAGTGTCTTTGGGTTGTGGGTCTGGAACACCTTCCAGAAATTCCTTGCTCCCACTATTTTCCTCAAAGAGGAACTCTTCCTCTAGGAATATAGTAAATTGTGAAACACATACCCTTTATCTCATAAAGTGGTATATTTAAATATCCTTAAGTTTCCTTAGGATATTCCACAAGTCTACACTTCCTTTCTTATATTCTAATTATTATGGGTTACACATCTTCATCTTGGCCGGACATTCCGAAATCTTAACTAACTTAAGATCAAGAGATAACCCCTTTATCCATATCATATATGAAATAATCAGAATAAATTAGAAGGTACCAACACAAAGTGGTTATATTGAGTGCTTAGCCCTAAATAGACAAGGAAGATATTGCAAAGGTTGTCATTACTTGTGTCATGTCACACATGACACAATCACCCTTGTTTCTACTACTCAAGTAAGCTAAGGGTTTTAGAGAAATGTTCATTAAGATAAAGTTGTATTATTCTTCAAATGATGTGTGAATATAGTACTTAAGTATTTCACTCATTGACTTAATCAAAAAGCTTTAATACTCTTTCCATTTATTCTTTACTTCATTTATTACCTTAGACAATTTCTCAAAGTCTCATATTTGTACTTCACAAGCACACATATCTATGCCTAGAGAAATTATCTATTAAGGATGAAGTAAGAATGTCCATCTTTAGCCTTAATAGACACGGACCAATACACATCCAAATGTATGAGTTCTATTAACTCCTTGGTCCACCCTCCATTTCTAGTAAATGGAGAGATAGTCATTTTTCAATGAGATAAGACTCATATTTGGTTAATGATTCAAAATCATTTGCCTTTATGTTTCCATCTATATGGAACTCCTTAAGTCTTTTCTCATTGATATGACCATGTCTATATTAAGCTAAAGAAATAGATTGATCTATATCAACCCATTTCCTCCTAAGAGGAGCATTCACACATACCATGAGAGCTTTCATATCTCATATGAGTAAATTATTTACTAAGCTCCCACTAGCAAACATTTTGCCATTCATAATCTTAGAACAATTATCATTTCCATAACTCAAAATAAATCAATATTTATTCAAGTAGGAAATATCGATATTGTTTATATACAAGGATAAAACCAACAATCTTCATCATAAAAACACCCTAAAAGGCTACTAAAGATTTGTACCTCCCACTATCAATGATACAACTCTTGCACCATTTGTATATGTAGGTTAATCTTTATACATCAAGCCTTCATTTACTTGTCATTATCTGCAACCTTTGTAGATATAAGATGCATATTTAGTATCTCATACCAATAAATGCATATATAACATCTTATAGAAGATATGTATATCTAATATCTCATACAAGATACACACATCTGGTATCTTATACCATAAGACATATGTTTAGTATCTTATACTATAATATACACAAATAGTATCTTATACTTGATGTGTATATGTGTATGACAAGTAAGTCAATGACTGAGATGCCAGAAGCTTCTCAAGCTCCTTCTTTGCAATATATATATATTCAATATACTTTCCACCAATCATCATCATGGTAGTAGAAGAGCAATCCTATGTCCTTTTGGGCTTAATATCCTCGACCAACTTCTTGACTTTTAACTATGCCTTCATTTTCTCATCTAATGATCTTACTTCTTTTCATTGGTCTTACTAACAAGAAGTATTGAAGATGTATTGTTATTTTAATCTTGCCTTAAATTTGCTCATCACCATGAGTCATGATAGATCTCATATCCATCTATCTATGTTGCCTCTAAACTTCATATAGAGACTAACATTTAGTGTAAGGCAAACAATACATCTTTCTAATGAGATGAAGATCTCATCTTCTCTTACTACATTAGATGATTAGTAGGCACCCACTTCCCAAGTAGGTTAGTTATATAGTCAACCATGAGAACACTTCTCATGATTCTAAACGATCAAGGAAGTTAATATAAATGAGCCTAATGACTTCAAGTATGCAAGATAACTGATGGTTACTATAACGGAGATATAATTTTATTTATAAAATATTGCAGATATTCAATGTAAATTAAGATGTGGTCTTTTATCCTAATTTATGCTCCCACTAATTTCGACGAATTTGCATGACTCTCATTATGCAAAAATAGGATATCATAATGAAATCCTAGTGGGGACTAAGACCCTACTAACTTTATGGTGATGACCTTGTGGTAGCTCAACAAATGACCCCATCCTTAATAGGAAGGCGACTATTGCTAGTTGCAACTCTAGCAACTTTTAGTCATTTAGCCTCTAGAGTTATGATCTTGTGGTAGCACAACAAACCATATACTCTAGTTAGGTCAAACCCGCTTGTTACGTTATGAGAATGGATTCTTCACATAGTCCTTGTGGTAGCACAACAAAGCCATGCAAATGGTCCACCCCAAAGTTCGGCTAATGCCTTGGTCATGATCTCCAATCCCTTGTTGAATAGGCCTTGTGGTAGCACAACAAACCCATCCAATCTAAGATTGGCTCATCAAGACCATAACAACGGAAGGCTACGTGAGTCATTCTTAATGTCTCACGTTTATCAACCTAATTTAAACGAGGAGGGATTTTATTTTAGTCTCATCATATTATGTGCTACATATATATTTGAATACCTTTGAATACCATATATCTAAGGTATCTAGCACACACACATACATATCAAATATGCAAAATTTAAATAGATGATCATGGACTTTCATCACATTAATGCATGACCGGAGCCAGATCGGTATGCATTAAAGGATTCAACATCCTATGCCGGTGTTGACAAGCCATTATGCCTTGAAGAACCCTTCTCCTTGCATCTCGCTCTCTCCTCCACCTCGATCGGTCTTCTTGTCATTACAAGAGCATTAAGGGTACGCAGACCCATAAATGTACATTAATCAAATAAGAAACCTTGATCTTAATCAAGGGGAGTACATTTAGAGGGAGGTAGTATATACAATCAAAATTGATAAGAGAGAAGATTAGGCACGCAGGCCCTTAATTACATGCCAACATTAAATAAGCATCATCACATGACACACATTCTAAGTCCATGATCATCCAAGCATTCACACATACATACCATCACATGAACATAGTGCGAATACGTGGTAATAATATGATATAACTATTATATCATAAGAATATACATCATATGTTTTGAAATTCCCAATTTCATGCTTGTCTAATTATTCATGAAGTAAATAACATGAAATAACATATAAACAATTTATATGACATAAACAAGCATCTCCAAACAATTTAAACAATATATGTATTTCCAAAACTATACAAAGTGCCAAATCAATGTCCTAATCATCATTACGAAAAATCATATTTTACAGAATTAATTTAGACATTAATTTCTCAAGTTAAGTCATTAAAACAATTTTAAAACTTAACAATGAATGAATCTATGACAATGGGGCTCAAAATCATATAAAATATCATCAAACACTTTGATAATCTAATATATGATATTACAGATTTTTTCACAAATTTTATGAAATTTTATAGGCATTTTTCGGATTTTATTTTGATTTAAAACAATTTTAAATCAAATAAAATGGTCTTCGGCGCAGTGCGGCCCCCATCCTCCGCGGCGGGTGCGCCACCCGTGCGCCGCTGGGCGCCGGCGCACGGCGCCGTCCTGTGCACCATGGGCGCGTGTGCCCGCGAGCGGCCACGCGCGCGTTGCGCGCGCGCACATTCAATTTTTTTTTTTTTTTAAATGACGCGCGCGCTGCGCGCGGCCCCCCCACCGCGCGCGCCAACGGCCGCGGTCAAGCCGCATTCAACACACGCTGACCGTGCGCCGGATCCGACTATCGGGTCCGGACTATCCCGTCTTCTCCACCCGATAAAGGTGAATAGTAACCGCGGAAGAGGAGTTTTAGGACCTTCCAAAATCCGGACATTCCGATCTCGTAAAAATAGCCAAAAATAGTGGTTCGATTCCAAATCGAACAAGGAATCCAAAGATACCATTTTATTTCCATGAAAAAATCCCAATCAACGGGAAAATAAGAAAGAATTTCCGCCGGCCCTAAAGTTTCTCCCCTCGGAAAAACACTGAATCGACCTCCGATGGTGCCGTTCGAAGCAAAATAACGATGGGAAACTCTTTGTAATCGTATTACCTATCTTCTAAATCATATACTAGGCATCAAATGTCTCTATGAAAGAAGATCTCAAGAAATCCCCAAATCGAATCGGTGAATTCCATAAAATGAAATGACCATATTTTAGACCCTCTACCGGACTCTCCGGTGGTCCAAAATTTGAATGATTTGTGGCATTGGAAAGCCCTTTGTCACGAGATTCATCCTTGAGCAACCAATCTCCAAACCATATCTCATATGATTTATGGTTGCTTTGTCAAGATGAACGTTTGTACAGATTCGAGAAAACATGAAATATATTTAAACGACGTCGAAACGACATCGGAATCGAACGAGACTTCAACCTGGCTCTGATACCAATGTTGGGAATCGGTCCAATCAGATTGGCGCAGCGGAATAATTCGATTCCATGTATATCAGTGTCTTGGTCTCGATCGAAACCGAACAACGTCGATAAAACCGGTATACGAAACGATTTCGAATACGTACCTTTGTGGGATTCAAATAATCCCTAAAGATCGGAGAAGATCGAGCGTTCTCACGCTCGTTCAGCCACTCAAGTGTGCGGCCTCTAGTCATATCCACACGAGCCGCCTCCATAGTCGGGTTCTCCTTCGCGTCGGACCTTCCGACTCGCCCCGGATGAAGTCCCATCGACTCTCGACGGCCTCCAGCATGGGAAAACGTGAAGGAGAGAGGTAAGGACGAATTTTGCAGCCTTGGCTTGTGGGGCTCATGCTCAATTCGCTATTATATAGAGAATTTTGAGTTTTTCACAAAAGCCCCTCCTTTCTCTATATTTACACCCTTGCCCCCAAACTTATGGATTAGCCCTTACGTGTGTGACCCACTAGGCCCAATAGCTCATTTGGTTGAGGCCTAATTAAAAGAACAACTTCTTTTAAATTAAATCTATTATCTCATAATAGATTTAACGGCCTACCGATCATGAAGGGTACAAGCCACATCCTATGATCCCAAACGGCTTCGGGGATAAACTCCTCTCCAAAGAGCCTTTCCATCATCGGTTACCACACGGATATAAAACTTCATCCATTCAATGTCCCGGTCGGATAGGAGTACGGCATTGTTGTCAACTCCTAAATATACCGACACTATGGAATCTTGTACTCGTAATTGGATCAATTGGAAAACTCTTTTCCAATTATCCTATCTACCTTGGCCAAGGATTTAGAGTACTATCCATAGGACATTCTCTCTCTCCTACCGAGAGTGGACGATCCCTTATTGTCCGCTCAATTGCCTCCATCGGGTTTCCCATATACCCAATCCATTAACTATACAGGACCACAATACTAAGTGATCCATAAGTCAATAGTCAAAGTACATGGTACGCCCGACAAGACATCTTTAGCAACTCAGGTCAAAGATCCAACCGTGTAACCGTGATGATAAAATACCCTGATCAACAGTTTGGTAAGATACCATTCAGGGATTCTATACTGGTCAGTTCAGTGAACTCATTCCTCTAATGAGCACCTGTATATGTATCTCAGTGTCCCCACACTGATGACCAATGAGATCGGTCATTCTCATCATATGAGAAGATATCATATACACTAGTCTTACTGGATCCTTGATGTCCCATCTCGAGGATCCTACGACTAGGAACATTTAGGGTACATGCTTCTAGATGATTGATCTCATTATCATGATCTCATCATGATTCAATCATCATTGCATGCAACCTAGGACTTCATTACGATAGACGCATCTAAATAGTGCAAGTAATGAAGAATATGCCATTTATACTGAATAAGATATTACAAGAAATGTAAAATCATATCACATATGATTGGCTTGTAGGGCATACATTTCTATCAGGGAAACATCCTACCACTCTAGTTAGGAACATCCCATAAGGCCCATATCCCAGTGTTGTTTATCGTAAGGATCTTGTGCAACTATTCCTAGATTTCTTAGATGGGCTCCCTATCCTCCTTTCCTTCACTAGACCAACATGATCAATGACCTACTCTGGGCCTATGGGCCCCTATGAAGTTTCAATCTTTTTTGGGCCCATGTGTCCCTTTAAACTTTCAACTTATCATGGGCCCATTGGCCCATCTGATGCTCCCATTTTTATTGGGCCTACTTGCCCAAATAGTTTTCACATCGCTGTGCATTAGGGCCCTTTTTAGCTCAACCATAATGGGCCTGCGTGCCCGCCAACATCTAAAGCTGGGTTCATGTACCCTTCAGATTTTTCATCAGCTTTGGGACTTCGTTCCCATTTTCTGTTACCATCAGGCCCTTGAGCCCCTTTTTCTTTTTCATTTTTAAATTCTTCTTCTCATTAGTTATTTTAGCTTGTCATTAAATTCAAGTCATTTTGACTCACTTTGTCTTTTTACTTGAAAATCTAATAAAAACATCTTCTTCAAAACTAACATTTCCATTGAGGAGATGTCTCTACTCATCCCAGATGGTGCTTCCAACTAGGAGTCCCACTTCCCTAGATCATTGATTGATCTACTCAATCATCCCTCCACTGTAAATACCACGTTTCTAGCTTCAATAGGTAAGGTTAGGTTAGGAAATAAGAAAGTCAGAAGTAGACGAGTTCCAAATAGATATCTGCACCAACTGGTCCAAAAATGATTAGAATGTGCAAGGCTGCCTAATTTTTCGAAAAATGCTATCTAGCTAAATGGAATTTGATATGAGGATGAGCATAATATATATCATACATTGAAGTATATGAAATAGTATCAGAGAAGGATCCTGAATATGAGGAGGGATATGAGGACCTAGCTAATGCATATGCATATGGTCTTAGAAGATTTGAGGAACCATCAACCATAGGGAACTAACCGACCAAGGAACTAAATTTCGGAACCCTGGAACAACATTTGATCAAAGTTTTGGAAGAATATAAGGACACGTTCACATGGACATATGAAGACATATGCCAATTTTAAATAACTCACTAGTTGAACATATATTGACCTTGAAACTTGGAGCTACCCCGGTTAAACAAAAGCTTAGGAGATTCCATCCTAATATTGCATTTAAAGTGAAAGAAGATGTCAACAAATGGCACCAGGAAAAGTTTATCAGGGTCCTACTTTATCCACAATTGGTGGCTAACATTGTCCCTGTTATGAAGAAGGATGGACAAGTTCAGATCTGTATGGACTTCAGGGACTTAAATCAAGCATGTCCTAAAGATGATTTTCCTTTACCACATATTGGTGTTTTGGTTGGTAATATAGCTGGATATGAAATGCTCTCATCTAGGGACGGCTATTATAGATATAATCATATTAAGTTAGTTGAAGAGGACTAGAAGAAGACCTCATTCACTACACCTTAAGAAACTTATTGCTATATCATTATGCCATTTGGATTAAAGAATGTTGGCACTACATACCAAAGGGCTATGATGGCTATTTTCCATGACATAATACACACACTTGTAGAGGTGTATGTGGACGATTTGGTCGTCAAATCCAAAAGCTAGGAGGATCATCCTGAAGTGTTAAGGAAAGTCCTACAAAAAGCTAGAGAATACAAGCTGAAAATGAACCTTAAGAAATGCACATTCGGTGTCTCATCAGGTAAATTTTTAGGATTCATAGTATGCAAAAAGGGCATAGAGATCAACACAAACAAGGCCAATGCAATCATTGGTATGCCTCCCCCAAAGAATATAAAAGAGCTTTGAGGACTAATTGGGAGGCTACAATTTGTCCGTCGGTTTATCTCATAACACTCCCAAAGGTGTAAACCTTTTTATGAGTTAACCAAGGTGGGGGCCAAGTTTAAATGGGATTTGAAGTGACACGAAGCATTTGATGGATTGAAAAGATACCTGGCAAGTTCCCTTGTACTTAGACCACCAGTTCCTCGTGAACCCTTGGTCCTATACATTTCAGTTCTCGAGAACTCTTTTGGGGTAGTCTTTACACAAGTTGACAAGGAAGGAAAAGAGTGAGCTATTTACTACTTGTCTAAGATTTTTGACTCATATGAGCTAAGATACACTATGGTAGAGAAGGCTTGTGCTGCTTTAGGTTAGGTAGTTCAGAAACTCAAACACTACTTACTTGCTCACGAAGTCAAGCTCATTGCTTGCATCAACCCAATCAAGTTTCTCCTTGAAAAGACTATCTTGATTGATTGACTAGGGCGATGGTAGAGCTTCTTGTCTCAATTTGATATCACTTATGTCCCGCAGAAGGTGATCAAAGGCTATGCTATTGTTGAACACCTTTTGTCACCAGAAGGTGTCACCATTCCACAAGTATTTCAGCTTGACTTTCTAGCAACCAACAATATTGTTGAGTATGAAGCCTTACTGGCCAGGCTGGAGGCCGCTAGGTTGGAGGCCGCTCACTTCCATGGTGCCACTAAATTAAGGGTGATAGGTGATAGTCAATTGATCCTACACCATGTCGTATCTAAGTATCGAACCTCCCATCCAAACCTCAAACCCTACCAAGAGCTCACATCTTGTTACATCAAGTTGTTCTTCAAACTCACCTTTGTCCATGCCCCTCGTGCACAAAACATCCTTGTCGATGCCTTAGCTTCATCTTTATCTATCCCACTAGGCAGACATGTGCAGACCATCCATGTCCATAAGCAGTCAATTCCAATAATTGAGGATGGATGTTTTCTGAAGATTAAAGAGTAATTTGATAGAAAAGAATTTTTGGAACATAAGGAAGAAATCTCAGTCATTGAGTTCGAAGAATTAAAAGAAAGTGAGAGATTTTAGTATGATGAGATCGCAAGATATTGTCAAGATTAGAGATACCCACCTGGATCTACTACCAAGGAAAAGAAGGCAATTAGAAATGTCCTTAAAGTACATGATCTTAGGAGGAGTGCTCTACAAGAGGAGCCTGAGCGACATCTTACTCCAATGTCTTGATGAAGAAAAGGCTTAGTTGATGCTAAAGAAAACATATTCTGGAGTTTGTGGAGGCTATGTGAATGTTCAAGTCCTTGCTAAGAAAAGTATCCAGCAAGGGTATTATTGGCCGAATCTAGAAAAAGATTGTTCCATCTTTGTTAAGCATTGTCACTCATGTCAACTCCATGCCGACAAAGATTCATTCTCCTGCATCATCTTTTCATCCAATATACGCCCTACGACCTTTTGCCATGTTCACTTTCGATATCACTGACCCCTGAGCGACCTCAACTCCGAATTCCACTCTAAATCATTCATTTTGATGGCAATGGAGTAATTTACAAAGTGGGATGATGTGGAAGCATTCATGGAGATTAAAGCATCAATAGTTTGCTCATTCATCTAGTGCAACATCATTGCAAGATTCGAAATTCCCAGCGACATCATCATTGATAATGGGCCTTAGTTCTTCTCTCAAGATATGTGCGATCTTTGCAACAGGTATTGTATTTCATTGCATCATTCATCACCATATTATTCTCAAGGCAAAAGTCAAACAGAAGCCACCAATAAAATCTTAATCAAAATTATCAAGAAAACCTGTAAGTCTAGCAAGTTCGCGGACTGGCCTGATAAGCTCGTATATGCTCTATGGGCTTATTGTACTTCTATACGAACTTCCACTAGACAAACTCCGTATGCCTTGGCATATGGGATAGAAGCAGTGGTCCTATACGAGGTATTACTGCTATCTCTCTGAGTTCAGCTTAACAGGGACAACCCTGTTGATGAGAGATGAGAATCTCTCCTTGCACAACTTGAACTCTTAGATGGAAGAAGGCTAACTGTTGCCGATCATACCCGGACTTATCAGAACAAACTTAAAAGGTTATATCAAAAGAGGGTGGTTGAGAGAAAAATTTAAAATTGGTGAGATGATAGTCAAAAGAATATTCGTTATGCCGACTGGTCCCCACTCCAAATTGCAATCTAACTATGAAAGGGCCTTTTGTAATCACTGAATGCATATGAATTGACTAATGTAGATAGATAAAAATTAAATCATCCTTGAAAAATCACTAGTATGATCTCAAGTCATCGCTCTAAGGATGTTCGCTAGAAGTCAAGGGTAGGCATCACCCTACACACACAACACCTCTTGATCCCAGATTTTGGATAGCCCAACACTTGTGAGAGGCAATGTAGAAACCTGGAGACGAAAGGGACACCCTTACCCTATTCTCTCATATTCGGTCCAAGATAGGAGAAGGAGATTTCAGTGGGGTAGTATCGAAAATGCCCACAACCCTAGTTGGAGGCCATCTCGGGGGGAGGGGGGCAAAAGAGTGCTAAAAGATGGGCAATGAACCCCTCAAGTTAAAACAAAAAAGATGATCAACCTGTCTAAATGAGTACCCAAAATGTAGTCAAAGCAAAAAAGTGCCAAAAGATAGACAATGTCTCCACAGGTCAAAGACCTGTCCGAATGTGTCACAAAGAGAGCAAAAAAATAAGAGAAGACCCGAAGAGGCCAAACCCCAACGGGTAACTTGGGCATGAGTAAAGAAATCCATCTCAATATCTTCAAATCCCATCAAGGACTTCCTCTATTACTCATCCTTCTTAAACCCTTGGGGTAGGGTAAACCAACCAAATTCAATAAAAAACCCAAACCAATCAAAGGAAGAAGGCTAGAAGAATTCTGGGTAAGGGAACCCTATTTTGCATGTGGTGTCTACCAGTCGAATCTTGATTAACATCTAAGGACCTATGAATTGTCTTAATATTGGTGTTTTTTTCACAAAAACCCAAAAAATCAAATATTTCTAGAAATATAAAAAATTGAATGTTTAAAAATATAAAAAATTATATAATTTTAAGAAAAATTTAAATAATGTATCGTTTAACTTAACTTAACTTAACCTTGATTATTGCCTTTAGTAGCATTTATGATTATTTTTCTGCCTTGCATGTTTTTATTTTTGCATTGCATATTTACTTTTATTATTACTTTATTAATAAGGCTCTCCCCTTTGACCTAAATCAAAGTTGGCCATAATAGGCAAAGAGATGAGTAATGGTGAAGATCTAATTCTTTTTTATCAAGTATTTCGGGGACTTTAAAGTAATAGAGGAGGATACTCACCATGGTAGGGACTTCAAAAAAAAAGAGGAAGATGTTCGTCAAAAAAAGAGGGGAAGATGCTCGTCATGACAGATAAGTTTTCTCAATCCTTAGTCTCATTTCATTTTTAGTCATTTGTTTTATCTCACCTGGTTAATAAGGCTTCTCCCTTTGACCTAAGTCAAAGTTGGCTGTAACAAGTAAAAGAATGAGTCATGACAAATAAATTCTCTTAACCCCTTTATCAAGGGTTTCCAAGCTTTTAAAGTAAGAGGGGAAGATTCTCGCCATGATAAATAAGTTCTCTTAACCCTTACCTTCATTTCAATTTTAGTCATTTATTTTACCCACCTAGTTAATAAAGCTCCTCCTATAGAATCAAAATTAAAACAAATATTAAATAGGCAAAAGGACGAGTCATGATGAAAACCTAATCACCTTTGTCAACCCTTTTTAGGAGTTGTAAAGCAAAAAGACAAGGTCCATTAGATACATTTTATTTTGAAAAAAAAAATACTCTATGTGCCCCAAGGTAGGGCACATGGGAATGTGTCCCACCCCGGGGGCGCATGGTAACGTGTCCCCTATCGGGGGCACATGAGAATAAAATTTTAAGAAATTTTGAGAATATAGAAAAATCATAAATTATGGCAAATGATGAAAATAACATTTTTATTGAAGGAACCATTCTAGAAAAACATCATTTGGTCTTCTAAATTGTGAATCCAATAATGAAAATATCAAACACCCATTTCTAAAAAAATAGACTTCATTTGATAAATTCATTTTTTGGTCATTAACAAGAATTGTGCAGAATAAATAGGTGAAATCACATGTTGGATTCTGTCAAAAAATAAGATATTGATGAATCAGATAGTCGGTGTTGGTTAATAGATTACTTCAAGATCACCGTCCGAAAATTCCACTCAGGGTACACATTTCAGTGCAGAAACATCAACGATCTTCTGTGCACATGTGATATCAATGTTCACGTATCTAGCACAAGGCACATTTTATCACTTCATTTGTACTTTTTAATTATATCAGGTAACTTTTGTTTTAATTTTCTCACTAATTTTTTAAGTTTGAATTGAGCTACGTAACTTTCTCAAGGGGATGGAAATACCAATACCGACGTAACCAAAATGTGTATTTCAATACTAAGGGTCCGTTTGGCAACCTCTCAGAAGTCCTTTTATTTACCTTCTCCTTCTTTAAGAAGGTATTCTCAATTTCATATGTCCGTTTGGTAAGAAGAAGAAAAATGCTTCCGCTTCACTCGGAAAGTGGAAGTGAGAAGGAGAAATTATCTCCTTCTCGAGACAAGAAAATCGCTCCCGATCCTCCCGCGTCCGTCGTCTTCGACCGGACTTGTGTTGCGCGCCCCCTTCCTACGGCCGCCATCTACGCACAGAACCCTCACCGGCGCCAACGTCGCCCGGCACAGCCGCCGTCTTCTCGGCCATCCCGCAACCACCGTCATCGCGCAGAGTCCCGGCGATCCTGCGGCCGCCGTCGTCGCGCGGGTTCAACCGCGGCGGAGGCACAGCTCCTCCGCGTCTACCGCCGTCTTCGACGCCACTTGTATCGCGATGGCCGAGGCACAGCTCCTCCGCGTCTGCGTTGGCCGCCATCTTCGCCGCGTCGGCCGCCGTTGTCGCGCGGGTTCAACCGCAGCGGAGGCACAGCTCCTCCGCGTCGGCCGCCGTCTTCGACGCCACTTTCTCCCCGAAGGCCGCCGTCTTCGATGCCACTTGTATCGCGTGCCCCCTTCCTGCGGCCGCCATCTGCGCACAGAGCCCTCACCGGCGCCAACGTCGCGCGGCGCGGCCGCCGCCTTCGCGCAGAGTCCGACGATCCCGTGGCAGCCGTCGTCGAGCGGAGTCCCGCGCCAACGTCCCGCGGCGCGGCCGCCGTCTTCGCGCGGAGTCCAGCCATCCCGCGACCGCCGTCTTCGCGCGGAGTCCAGCCATCCCGCGACCGTCCTGTTCTCGCAGAGTTCGGGCATCCCGCAACCGCCGTAGTCCCGCGGCACGGCCGCCGTCTTCGCGCAGAGTCCGGCCACCCCGCAGCCACCGTCGTCGCGCGGCGCAGATTCCTCTCGCCTACTTAACCTCATCTCGCGCGGACCCTCGGCCACCCCTCCGCCAAAGCATCCAGCGTGAGCTCCCCTTCACACAGTCCCCCCTCCGGCGAAGCCCCTTCGTGCGGACCTCCCCTCCGGTGCGGCCTCCTTCTCCGCCACCTCCCTCCGGAATCCTCCCGTCGAAACTGCGGCGCGTCCTCCCCTCCGGCGCAGCCTCCCGTCACTCCGGTCTCCCTCTCCGGTGAGCCCCTTCGTGCGGACCATCCCTCCGGCACCACCTCCCGTCGAAGCATCCGCACGGCCACCCCCTGCGACGAATCTCCCCCCGCCACCCCCCCCAGCTAAAGCTTCCTGCGCAGCACCACCTCCCATTGAAGCATCCGCGCGGCCACCTCCCGTCGAAGCATCCGCGCAGCCACCCCCTGCGACAAATCTCCCATCGCCACCCCCGAGCCGCAGCCTTCCCACGCAGCCCCACCTCCCGTCGAAGCATCCGCGCAGCCACCCCCTGCGACAAATCTCCCATCGCCACCCCCCCAGCTGAAGCTTCCCGCGCAGCACCACCTCCCGTCGAAGCATCCGCGCAGCCACCCCCTGGGACAAATCTCCCGCCGCCATCCCCCCCCCCCCCCCTGAAGCTTCCCGCGCAGAAAATCTTCACGTGGACGGGATCCCTCCATCCAACGAAGGCTCTGAACTCAATTTTACTGTCGATCCAGGTTAATTTTCTTGTTTCGAATCCATTCTATTTCATTTTACTTAGTTCATCTCCCGCTTTACCATGTTAATTAATTGTTATGCCTTTGGAGTAAAACTCAATGAACAAATGTGTTCTATATGATTCTATAATGTCATTTAATTATTTACATTTAATTTTTCATAATAGCATGGACAAAGATAATCATACTCCGAAGATAAAAGTCAGCTGGGACTCAGAAACTAATGACCTTTTTATCCGAGCATGTGTTACACAAGTGGATTTAAAAGAAAAAAGTGGCCATTCCTTGTCAAAGATACTGTCAAATGTAATAAAAGAGCTTAATCAACGATGCAGGCAGGTTTTTGATAAAAAAACAAGTTAAAAATCATTGGGATAAGTTAAAACAACAATACAAAGCGTGGATAACGTTGAAGAACCACACAACTGGTCTTGGATGGGATGAAGTCAAGAACACTATCAAAGCTACAGAGGAATGGTGGAGCGATTACCTTTTAGTAAGTGTCATCTTTTTATTTTATAGATAAATGTATAATTTGAAATTCATGAATTCTATGTTATTGGAAATGCAGAGAAACCGTGTAGCAAGTATATTTAAAAGAAAGGGCTTAGAACATGAAGATTTGTTATTCAAATTATTTGAAGGGACAATTGGAACATGAGAAAATGTCACCAACCCGAAGAAGAATTCATGCGGAACGAGATGGAGACGAACATCAATTAACACTCGACCATGTACGGAGAGTCCGATTGAAGCAAATCAAGAGTTCAATGATAATGTTGATGCAAATGAGGAGCAAACCGAGAAACAATAGAAGTACTAGAAGACGTTTATTGGGTCCCACTTCTCCGCTTCGTAACAAGAAGAAGAAATCACGGCATGCACGAATGACATCTAACATTGAAAGTCGTGTCGATTGTGCAAAATCGTAGAGCGTAGAAAACAATAAGGTTGCAAGGAGTACACCAACCATTGGTGAAGTCACAAAAATGTTAGAAGAATTACCTGGTTTAGAACTTGGAGGGCGAATGCATATGTGGGCCTTGACAAGATTTGCTACAAGTGAATATCGTCCGTTCGTGTTTGTAGAGATGAATGAGAAGTATAGACTAGCATGGCTAGAAAGTGCATACGAGGAGAGAAGAAAGTAGTGTTTATTGATGTCTTTTATGTTATGTTATTTTTACATTTACAAACAGATTTAGTTTGTTCTTTATATCAATGTGTTCTTTATTAATGTCTTATATGAATTTCTTCACATGTCGTGAGTACTATTCTTTCTTCTATCATTCTTATTATTATGACAACGATACTTTAATGTATTTATGTAGGATGGCATTGAACAGTTCATACGATTCAATATCAGATACATATTTGATAAACTCAAACGATGTCAATTATTCAAGTGACTCGGATGAAGAGTTTTGTGAGTTAATGGTAGTTACATCAAGTTTGATTCAATTTAATGAAACATATTTATGTAGAGAGCCATGTCATACATCTCCACATAGAGGGTTTCACAAAGTACGAGAGCTTTTAGGAGGTCATTGGGAACGTTCTTAAGATATGTTACGAATGGAGCCTCCGATATTTGCATACTTTTGTGAAGAGTTTAGGAAGCATGATCTTCTGCACGACACAAGATATGTTGTAGTTGAGGAGGCTGTAGCATTATTTCTTATTATTATTGGTAAAAATTATTCGGTTCAAGACATGCGTGAGCATTTTCAACGATCAGGAGAGACGTGTAGTCGACATTTCATCCGTGTGTTAAGAGCAATGCAATCCTATGCGAAATTGAATTTTATTCCACCTTCTTTTGATGGAACACCTGACTTCATTACAAGAAATGAAAAATATATGCCTACTTTTAAAGATTGTGTTGGAGCTATAGATGGAACTCATATTGAAGCAGTAGTACCGAGTGCACAGCAAATAACACATATAAGTGGGCGAAAGAGTAAATGCACTCAAAATGTTTTAGATGTTTGTGACTTCAACATGCTATTCACATTTGTTAGTGCGGGACATGAAGGAATATGTAATGATGCACAAATTTTATTAGATTGTATATGTGACCGAAACTCTGGATTTCCAAAGCCACCCACAGGTAAAATTTTAATTGAGGAGACTTGACATTATTCAATCACTTGTAGAATATAATGTTTGTGTGAATGCTATGCAGGCAAATACTATTTAGTAGATGCTGGTTTTACTAATACAACAGGTTATCTAGCACCGTATCGTGGATATCGTTATCATTTGCAAGATCGTCGTGGTCGTAATCCTCGAAACAAAGAAGAAGCATTCAATTATGTTCATTCTTCATTGAGAAACGTTATTGAACGTTGTTTTGGAGTACTTAAGAAAAGATGGCGCATTCTTAATGGTATGCCATCTTATTCTTTGAAAAAACAAGCACAAATTGCAGTTGCTTTGATGTCAGTGCACAATTTCATACGAAGAGTTGATTTAGGAGATGAGTTGTTCAGAGAATTTCAAGAAAGCGAAGTAGAAAGTACTTCGGTGTCACAGACAACAGCAAGACGGATCCCTCGTGAAGAAGACAGACAGATGATGGGTGCATTCAGAGATTCTTTGGCAAGACAAGTCTTTGGACAATAATTAATGTGTTAAGAATTATGTAGTTATGTTAAGACATGTTGAATTGTGTCTTTTGTAGTTTGTATAGAACAATGTTATTTGAGTAAATAGTTTGTCCAAACTTTCTCATTTTAGAAGTACTTTGGTTTCAAAAAAGTGATACCAAACAACTTTCACTTCCGAAATAGAGAAGTACTTCGTTGTGAAGTACCTTCACATGGAAGGTACTTCTAAGTGAAGCACTTCTACAAATTTGCCAAACGGACCCTAAATAGTATATAATAATACTTTTCTTCTACAAATAAAATGCTTTATGTACGAATATGATAATAAAAATCGAAGAGAGGGTTAACAAAGTACTTAGGGTGCGTTTGGGAACTGTCTAGAAGTGCTCTTTTTTCACTTCTCCTTCAGTTAAAAGTCCTTTTTATTTTAAGTATAGTGTTTGGATACTGATTATTATTCACTTCTCCTCCTCATAGAAGGTAGAAGTAAGGAGGAGTTTTTTTCTCCTTCTAACTTCAAAAAATCTCCTCCCGATACTCACTGCACAACGATTCACCACTCTTGCCTCCGTGACTACCCCCGCTGCCGTCTGCCTCCGTCCGCGAAGCCCCCCCATTACCGTCCGCGAAGCCCTCGTCCGCCTCCCACCACGACCACCCCCGTCGTCATCCGCCGTCCGCGAAGACACCGCCCGTGTCCGCGAAGCCCCCCCGCTGTCATCCCCCTCCCACCACGACGCCGTTGCCCCCCGAAGACCCCCTGCCGTCGTCCGCCATCCGCGAAGACACCCCGCCATCGTCCGCCTCCCTCTGCAAAGCCCCCCCCCACCCCCCCCCGCGGACGCCTCCTCGTGTCCCCCCGTGCGGCGACCCCCCCCCGCAGCCGGCCGGAGTCCCCCCCCCCCCCGCGCGGCGTCCCCCCTCCGCGGTGGCCGAAGTCCCCCCCCCCCCCACGCGCGGCGTCCCCCTCCGCAACCGGCCGGAGTCCCCCCTAGCCGGAGTCCGCGTCCGCGAAGCCCCCCGCCGTCATCCCCCTTCCACCACGACCGCCCCCGCCGTCCGCGAAGTCCCCCGCCGTCGTCCCCCTCCCTCCGCGAAGCCGTCCGTCTCCCTACGACGGCCCCCACTTTGCCAACAACACCTCCGCACCCCCACCGCCGTCCTCCTCTTTCCAACCGCCCCAACCCCGCCATATACATCCCTCTCCACGACGGTCCCCACCCCGGCCAACATGTCTCTATTTTTTCTTACCGAAGCACTTCTATAGTTTGATAAAAAATATAACCAAACAACTTTCACTTTTATAAATGAGAATACCTTCTATTTGAAATGACTTCTAAATAGAGGTGCTTTTAACGAAAGCACTTCGACTAATTTGCCAAATGGACCCTTAGAGTCTGAAAAATATGGTCCGCGAAGTGATGGTAAAATAACAAAATTATAAAAGGATAAAAAATATGATTCCATATCAATGAAATTTATGAATTATATAAGATAGACAAAATTGTAGCAAGAAAGACATTACATAAGCAAGAGATGGTGTTTTCAAATACATATATATGTATTTGAAAAACATATAACTAAAAAAAATAGAATATAAATTTATAAATTTGCAAAGATTAGATAGATAATATATTAGGAAGAACAACGAACAAATTTTTTTGATCAAAACTAATGACATAAAAAAGCATGGAAATATTATTTTGAATTCATTGTAATCGTAACTTTGATAAAAACACAGAGTTTAAAATAGCAAAATACAAATTTCATTGTAATAATTAAAATTTTATAAATTAAAGAGGTATTAAAGATGGTAAAAATAGCCCGAATATGAATATAAACTATATTGAATTATGAATATATTTAGAAAATTAAGGATTGAATACCTCAACTTTTTAATAAATTTATATTATTTAAGAAATTTAGAATGAATGAAAGAACAAGTTCATCATGCATATATTTAAGAAAAAACAGATGCAAAAAATAGAAATTATTGCGAGTCAAACTTAATAAGTTTTACTATAAAATTATGGGAGATAATTGGGTGGTGCCTTTATGAGATCTTGTGACTATTTTATTCAATAAATTTGAATTTATACATTACAATAAATTTGGATTCATAAAATATTTTTCTCGATAGAAACCTAAACGAAAAAAATTGAATTATGAATATATTTATAAAATTAAGGATTGAATATCTCAACTTTTAATAAATTTATAATATTTAAGAAAATTTAGAATGAATGAAAGAACAAGATCATCATGCATATATTTAAGAAAAAATAGATGCAAAAACAAAGAAATTATTGCGAGTCAAACTTAATAAGTCTTACTATAAAGTTATGGGAGATAATTGCGTGGTGCCTTTATGAGATCTTGTGACTATTTTATTCAATAAATTTGAATTTATACATTACAATAAATTTGGATTCATAAAATATTTTTCTCAACAGAAACCTAAACGGAAAAAAAATGAGATATAAAAACAGTGTTTTTATTAACTTGGAATATGTTGAGTATGGGGATTAAACAGATGCTTTGTGTTTAGTGTTGGAGCGAAAAATGATACTCATTAGGTGTACAAATGGTAAAAAGATATATATGATAGTGTAACTAGAACCGATTGATAGCGATTAATAAATAATAAAATTTCTATTTAAATTAACTTATGTCAATGGTACGCAACAATTCATAATCATGTTTACATCAATTATTGATGAATTGACAACGAATATATAAGATGTCATACCATCATGTATGTATGATGTTTGTCAAATTGTTTGATAGATGAGACTCAGAAGAGTTGTTAATAAAAGAAGAACTTTGGAAAACATTTAAGAATATAAGGGGTTGTTTGGTACAACTAATTGGGGATAAACTTTATATCCAAAATTTAACAGATAAACTTTATCTCCTAAATAATTACGAAATGGGTCATAAGAGTTTCGTAGAACCTAGATAAAAATAGATGTAGTGTAAATTTAATGAAAACCTAAAGTGAAACTATTAAAGAGTTGGTTTAGACTAAAAATTGTTATCTTAGAGTACTAAAATAAATATATTTTACTGTAGCATATTCTTATAAATATTAAATATAAAAATATAATACAAATCACAATACATGTATTAATATATTATAAAACGGTGTAAATAGATTTTAATAAAATGACAAGTTCAAATAATATTTACGTACCAATAAAATTATTAAGAGAAGATTATGAAATAGAATATATATTTACATTTATAGATAATAGATCAGTAATGACATTATGTAAAAAAGATATCTTATCACAGGAATCAATAACAGCAGTGCAAAGTAAAATTGGTATAGATATTAGCCGGTAAGATTCACACAATGAATGAAGGAATAAAAGATTTTAAAATTTTTATAGGAAATGATATATGTAAGTTCGATTATAACTAACGATATGATATTAGAAAATGATTTTCTTCTTCTATTTTAATTTTTAAGTAATTTTCTTTCGTATATTTTTATGTTTCTAAATATTATTATTCAATGATTACATAAATTTTTAAATTTTAATAAAATAGATGTTTGTATATAAACTTTAATAAAATATAATAAATATTTAAAATAAAATAAAATAATTAATAAATATATAAAAATAAATATAAATTACAATACGTAATATTAATATATTATAAAATATTCTAAATAGAATATAATAAAATGACTTTAAAAATATTATACAAATAATTTAAACTAAGTATAAAAATAATATTATTTTAATAAAATATATAAACAACAAGTAAAATAAAAACATTGTGATGGTTTATTGTGTAAGTTTTTACTTAGTGGAGAATATTTTTCAAAATTAGTAGCCTGGAAAAAAAATCTTCTCTTCCGTCTGCCTTCCTTTCTTCCATCGCCTCCGCGAAGCCCGCGCTATCCGGCCCCTCCCCCTCCGTGGGGCTCCTGTCCTGTTCTCCTCACCCTTCCTCCTCCCTCCCGGCTCGCATCCACTTTCCACCATCGGAACCCTAATCCAGAACGGCGGGAAGGCGTTCCCTTCCCTCTGCCTTATTGCCCCATCGCACTTGACTACATGAACCAAGCGTCTTCCTATTTTCTTTACCTTAACCTTACCTCGCCTGATACATCCACTTCCTGTGGGATTCAAGCCCTCGTTTCCGTTCTCTTCTGTCATCTGCAGTCACGCTCGAGGCACGGTTTTGTATTATCGTCGCCTTGCCAGGTCGCCGGTTCCTTGGCTGTCCATGGCGCTTCTCAATCTAGGGCCCCGTTACTCCTGCAGTGAGCAATTTTTTGATGTTATTGATTTTTGATTCTATTGGTGGGTTACACGATGTCGGGGTTCCTAGGCTATTGAGATCACAAGGACAAAAGGAAGTGGCCACAGGGGATTGTTCGGGGTAACAGGAAGAAGTGGATATGTACAAAGATCGGACACCATTGAAGCTGGAGACAGGACCGCTTGATCGGAAGCGGATAAATGATACTTTGGATAAGCACCTTGAGAAATTCTCGCCCTCTACTTCGAAGGGGATGAACGGCAAGGATAAGGAACGATTTTCAATCCCGTCCACCTCCACCGCTAAGCAGTCAGACCTACGTCCTGTATCAAAGAACAAGTGTTCTGATGGTAAGTTCCGTGTTTCTTAACTTTTTTCCCACTGCTAAACCTTCTCTTTTCTGGATAAGTTTACGTTGGAGTTTCAAATATTCGATATTTCAGCCTTATATTATATCATTAACTTTGATTGTCTATTAAACTTCTTGAATTTGGACTTTGTGATTGGAACTTGAAGTTCTGATGTATTTCTGGAATTTCAATCTTACTTTCGTTTTTTTCTGATTTTTGGGACCTATGTCCTGAATAGTATTATGGTCATTTTCGGTCACATAATGATACATGACATTGCGTGAATAAGATCAGTACATCTTTGGTCCTTGTTCTCTGAACAAGTACAAAAGGAATTAGAAAAACTGGTCTAGAATTTTTGTTGATGGCTAATGTTACACTTTATTTAGTTAGAGGCGAGAGATGACCGAGGTGAGAGATAGCTCGCTTCGCCTTAGGTGTCTGAGGTGACATTTTTTTTATTGAAAATGTCTCAAAAATCATATATCTAACATTAAAACTTTTGAAGAAGAACATAAAAAATAAAAAACTCATTTCTAAAGCCTATAATGTATCAAGATATCGGAGTCTCAAGATAGAAGATTGGGCATTGGGGTTTTGAGGAGGGGAAGGATGATTTAAGTTGCCAGATCTGACTTTCACTGGATTTGGACCCGGGCGAGGCGAGATATACTGAGGCGAGGCATTTTTGCTTCACCTCGTCTCACCTTGCCTCAGCGTCTGAGGTGAGCACCTCGGATAACATAGGTTGCACCACACACCGATTCTAAGGCCTATTGTCTCTATAGCATACTATTGACCTTTCTCATTGATCGTGAGATCAGAATCAGCACACACCGATCTAGATCGGATTGGAAAATCTCCCAATCCACTAGGAGAAAAACTGATTTGGAATCGGTCCAGATATGTTCTTTAAACACCGTCAAAAATGTAAATAATCTTATATATCCAACTTTTTTATGAGATTCTGGTCCTATTCAACTCTTTAGAAGCTGGAATAGGGCTGGAAATTGATATTTGTTTTGAAATAACACAGCAAGTTGCCGCTGTAGTGTCTTTCCCACCCTATTGGGTGGGGAAGACGGTCCTATCGGGTTTGTCAAGCTTGATAGGACAAAGATCCAGTGACTTGGTTTGTGATATTGGGTTTGATGGACCCAATATCCAATTCCAGTCTCAGTTTAGGCTGATTTGTCTGATTTTGGTTGATTTCACTGGGAGATCATCTGGAATCGGACATCCAGGCCAAAGTTGGATTGACAGGGTGCCGATATGGATCGGCCAATTATGCAAACAATACCTGCCCTTTCTTGTTCCTAATTTCTTAATTTTGTTTTTTATTCATCTTATCATACATTGTACTTCTTTGCATTACTTGATTAATAAAAATTTGGCTCTGCCATCTTAAAAAATGAAGTATGGTCAGTGGGCGCATACCCAATTTTTGGGGGGTGGGAGCTCAATCCTAAGGCCCATAGTTGTTAAGGAGACAAGGCACCCAAGGTTTTGAAGGGTGTCGATTCTGCTTAGGCGACAAGACGGTCACTTTGGCGCATTGATTGCAGAATCGGTGGAATCGGTCCGATTCCGACCGTTTCCGGAATCGGATCGGTTAGGGTTTAGGGTTTAGGGTTTAGGGTCGGAATCGATCCGATTCCACCGATTCCTTGTGGAATCGGTCGATCCGACCGATTCCGTCGGAAGACCGGCTCAACTGGACCGGTTCGATTCCCGGTCCAGGGGCCGGAATCGACCCGCGGCGGTCGATTCCGTCAATCCCGCGGCGGCAGAAGGGAGATCCGGCGATTCCCAGGCGATTCCGGCGTCGATCCCAGCTCCCAGCATCGATTCCGGGCCGATTCCAGCGATTCCAGCAAGGATTCCACTGATTCCGACGATTCCGGCGATTCCGACGATTCCGGCGATTCCAAGCAACGTCTTCAAGGGATTCCGCCGATCCAAGCTCGGATCGGCCTCGAATCAACCTCTTCTTCGATCTTTATAAGGTTTTTGGTAAGATTTCTTCGCCGAAAACTTCGTACGTCTATTCTTACACGTTTCTGACGAGTCCGAGCGTCGTTAAACGTTGTGATTTCCGACCGAACAAGTCCGTCCAAGTTTTGAACTATCCGTTTAAGTCCATTTTGCACGGGAAAAATTCCGGATATCCCGTACGTCTATTTTTACACGTTTCCGACGACTCCGAGCAGAGTTAAACTCGGTGATTTTTGATCGAACAACTCCGCTCAAGTTGTTTGAACATCGATTGGATGTTCTTTGTACGAGAAAAATTTCGGAAACCCCGTACGTTAATTTACGACGGTTTCCGGCAAATACGTAACCCTTTAAACATACCGAATGGTGTGTTACTTGGGATGTCTGCTTCCCGAACAGCGTCTAAAGCAATTTTTATGTTATCTAATCATTTTTAGTGCATTGTTTACAATTTTTACAGATATAAGCAATGGCCGATCAAGGTGATGCAGCACCAGCACGTGCTTCCGACGTGGGTTGGGAGGACGGGCAGAGGGTAGACACAGGCAGGAAGAGGGTACAGTGCAACTGGTGTGGGAAGGAGATGAACGGGAGGGTGTTCCTACCGAAACAACATATTGCGGAACAGGTGGGAATGTCAAGAAATGTGACAAGGTGCCCAGGGAGAAGAGTGAGGAGATGAGAGGCTACATGACAGGTAGAGCCTCTCAACGGGCTGTTAGGATCGAGCAGAGGGAGGAGTTGCACGACGAGCTACTCAAGAGGAGAAGGGACCGCGATTTGCCTACCTCGAAAGGGAAAGGCATCAGCTGAGTCGGAGCCAGAGAGCGAGGACGAGTCCTCGGACTCCGAGCTTAGACGTGCTAGGCACGATAGCAAGCGTGCATTTGCTGAGGAGGAGGACAAGAGGAGGGGAGCAGGAGGGTCTGGGTCCAAAGTTGACCCAGCATTGGGCCGATCAACATCGTCTCGCCCGACCTCGGGTTGGGACCGAGAGACTGACCCCAGGAGACAGGAGCCACACCGCCGTTTTACTTCTACCAGCACTCGATTTACACCGAGTGACGAGTATTTATTTAGGAAACAGAGTGCTGGGCAGATGGGGATTAAACAGGCAATGAAAGGGGTGAAGGCAACAGGAATGGCTGCAAAGAGAGCCGTTCGCCACATTGTGAAATGGTTTTTACATGCAAGTATCACTTTTTAAATTAAAATTGACAATATGTGTGTTTTATTTACTTAAATTTAATTTAAGACTGATCCCAATTTTTTTTAACTTCATATAGGCATCCCAGCACATGCAGCCACCAGCCCCTACTTCCAGACGATGGTGGATGCCGTGGGTGAGGCTGGACCAGGTTTGCAAGCCCCGGGCAGCAGACACATATACGGCACTGGCCTGGATGAGGAGGTCCAGGAGTTGAAGGAGTGTATGGATAGATTTAAGTTGGTGTGGAAGGAGAGGGGTTGCACGATTATGTGCGATGGGTGGACAGATATCACCAAGAGGAGTATGATAAACTTCTTGGTGTCCGTTCGAGGGGACAACATTCTTGAAGTCGGTAGATACAGGAAGATAAAAAATGCCGACTTCAATTTTTCTCTGATGGATGGGGTGGTGGAGGAGATCGGGGAGGACAATGTGGTTCAGGTTGTCACTGACAACGAACCATCATATAAGGCGGCTGGGAGGAAGTTTATGGAGAAGAGGAAGCACATCTTCTGGGTGCCCTGTGCAGCACATTCTATAGATCTCATATTAGAGGATATAGGCAAGGAGGAGGGTGTATCCACACTTGTCAGACAGGCGCAGACGATCACGTCTTTTATTTATTCGCATCCCCGCCTGCTACATATCATGAGATCACACACATGAGGGCACGATCTTGTTAGGCCCGGTCCGACTCGATTTGCTACGAATTTCATTGCGTTGGAGAGTCTACACCGGCATAGGCATGCATTGGTTAGGTTCGCGCGATCCGAGGAGTATTACAACTATATGGTGGACAACCTGCATGACAAGAAAGATCAGTTGGAGATTCTTGTCAGGTCTGAGAAGCAGATCACTGACAAGAGATTTTGGGAGAGGATTGCCTACTACTTGGCAATCATTGAGCCACTGGTAGTTGTCTTGAGGTTGGTAGACTCAGATGACAGGGACCAGATGGGCATGTTGTATGATGTCATGGACCGGGTAAAGCTGAAAATAAAAGGAAAAACTCCCAGAGATTACAAAAAGTGGTGGAAGATCATAGATGACCGATGGGACAAGACCTTGCACCACGATGTCCATGCTGCAAGTAACTTGGTTAAAAAATTATTTTTGCTGAATAATTGTCTTATATGCACAGTGTTAACTAATAAAATCTTGCAGGATATTTTTTGAACCCCCGCATCCAATATGGAGGACAGATGGTGAACGACAATGAGGTGATGCGGGGTACACTTGCTGTTATTCAGCGTCTGTGCCGATCTCAGCAGGACAGGATTGGCTGAGATAGAAGTAAGTTAGAGTTCATTCAATACCTTGGAGTAGCCTTACCAGGCAACTAATGTTTTTTTATAAAATTTTCAGATGCAGAAGTATAAGATGAGGGTCGGCGTATACTTAGATGCTGATCTGAAATATTCAGTTGACAAAGTGTCACCTGGTATAGTAATAACTTAATGAAGATTTTATTATCTTTTCATATAAGTTATGGTAGATGATGGGCTAATTGTTTACCTTTTCTCTTCTTGTTTTTTTCTTACGGTTGAGTGGTGGGTTCGGTGAACACCAGAGTGGATGGAATCCACTTCGTCATCGGTATCGGGATACTCGGCCAGAGCACCGGTTCCTCCCATTGTGAGAGGAACCGGAGTACATTCAACCCGATACATACGAAAAGGAGGAACAAAGTTGACCTCGGACCGGCCGAGAAGCCGGTCTTCTCGTCATTACAACACGAGGGCCGCGCATAAAGGACATCAAGGATCGACAGAAGATCAGCGAGGCACGATTTGCACGATTCGCAGGTGGTCCGTACGAGCAAAGACATTCCTCCGCCACACCACCACCCGAGGAGGTGGACATGGATCAGATATTCCAGGAGGAGCATGCACTTGCCTCCTGGATAGAGGAGAGGGAAGCCAGGGATCATGCAACCGAGTTTGATCCCGATGACCGTGCATGGGCTGAAGGAGAGTTGGATGGTGTTGAAGCCGAGGAGGATGCTCCAGCTTTACCTCCATCTACTTCTCAGGCTCAGGCAGGGCCTTCTTCTGCCCCAGCAGCTATGGAGCAGCCACCTGCAGCTTTAGCCCCAGCTCCAGCTCTAGTCCCAGCAGCCGCTACCCAGCCCATTCGCAGTCCGGGGAAAACGAAAACAAAAGTGACTGCACGGAAAATGGGAGGATTTGCAAAGTTGAAAAAAACTTTGGGTTCCGGACCTTTCCGGTACTTCGCAGATGGCCGAAGAGGTGAAGAGAAGGAAGCCAGAGGTCGGGCGTCTGTCGGCCCGGATGACGACAAGACGCGGACTCCTTCTCACTCCTCAGGTGATGATGACGAGGAGTGCATACTGGCGACGCAGCCTTCAGCAGCAGCTGAGTCTCCTGATTCACGGCTTCCAAAGCCGTATTACACGCTGGATTCGGATACACTTGATTTTTATATACAGGAGCCACAGTATCCAGTATTTGGCCAGGTTGACCAGCAGTGGATTACACCACCAGCTCCACCATCCTCTGCTTACGTCCCGGTCGTCCCGCAGTTCGATCCATACGACCTTGATGGCATGACATCGACATTATTTTCATATAGATATGGTCTCGGACAGTATACAAGACTGAGCACGAGAGAGGAGCGTGAAGCGCAGTAGGGAGAGGAGGAAGACTCATTTATATCCTAGATTTTAGTAGTAGATTGATATGATGTAATTTTTTTTTCATGATGTATCATCTCTTTGATTTTTGAATCAAGGGAATTGGAATATGTACTTAACTTCAAGTCTTCAATTGGAGTTCATTAGTATTTATTCGATGTGGTCCTGTGGATGAATGCATTGGTTATTTTTAAAATTTTTTCTAACTCATTTCCTATATTTTTAGATTTTTTTCTGAATTTTTCGATTTTTTTTGACGAAAAAAAACCCGATTCCGGACCGATCCGGAATCGATTCTCTTCCCAGGAATTGGCCGATTCCGGCCGATTCCTGGAATCGGATTCCGATTCCGGAATCCATGCTTTGGCATCACCTACGCGGTCAAGGTGGTATCATTGGGTGTTTATATATACATGTAAATACATGTGTATATACACATACACAATCATATATATAATTAGATGTTAGTATTATATATATTTATGCATACATACAAATATATATACATAAATATTATTATATTTGTATGTTATAATTGAATATGTATCTTTATGTGTTCGTACATTTAAATGTGATTTTATTTATATAATTATGTATGCATAGGTATATATTTATTTTGAGAAATAATTAATCTTGATAAATTTGATGTGTGAGAGAGAAGAGAGTTAAAATATTTTTTTTTAAAATTAAAATTTTAACATATATTTGTAATTATAAATATTATATATATGTGATAGTATAAGTGATAAAGAAATATATTAATATGTTTATACTATCATAAATGGGTGCACGGAAATCGCAGATTGACTTGTGTAGTAAGGTCGTGGGGGTCAAGGGGACGACACCCCTTGTGGGGGGTATCAGGGGGCAAACTCCCCCAAAAGAAATTTTTTATCGTGTATAAATATCTGGGACGCCTTGGGCTCCTTTCGGGCTTCCCAAAAGGTACTTCGGCAAGGCGCTGACAAAATAGCGCCTTGTCGCCTAAGCAGTGCCTAGGTGGGTGCTTTGACAACTATGCTGAGGCTGATTTTTGACAAATTGTGCTTGGCTCAGTTGGATTGACCAGATCCCGGTGGGATCTCTGCTAGAAGGTGGCAGGGGTAATGCCCCTGTGTCTTCCCTGCCTGCAAGGATCGCGAGATCGGGATCGGACCTTGGATCGGTAGGGTCCGATCCAGGCCGATCCGTCGGGAGCTAGACCGATCCAGAATCGGTTTGGATCATTTTTTTTTGCTTTCGGAAGAAATATGTAAAAATCACCAAAAAATCAGAAAAATACATAGCACTCAGAAAAAATGTGAAAAAAATGTAGGGGAAGAAGAACATTAAGACATTGTTCAATTTTGGACATTTCAACTTTCAAGACAACTTTAACATTTAACATTATTAAAATAGATACATCATACATCAAATAAAAAACACATTTGTATCATACAATCAATTATACCCAATCACACAATAGTACAATACATGTTCTTCATAACACTCATATTACATTGCGTTAAATAAATAAACAAATATATGTGCCATCACCACCAACTATGGTAATGTCTTGAATAGGCTGGATCTAGATCTCTGTCCTAGTCATCCTGATTGTCTTGAAATCTCCATTGATTTGGGTCAGTCATAATTGACTTGTATCCATAGGAAAATAAATATTGGGCCATATCGCTAAGCTTATAAGGTCCATGATCAGTCGGAGGTGGAGCTGGAAAAGATGGTGGATAACAAGGCTCAGTGTCTGAGGCATGCTCTCTATGTTATCCGAGGCGTGAGGCGCCTGAGGCGAGGGACCCTGCGCCTCGCCTCAGGCGCCTAAGGCGGGCGCCTCAGGCGCCTGAGGCGTTTTTAATATTATAATAATATTTATTTTAATAATGATATATGTGATATTAGATAATTGAAAAAATACATAAAACACATGGAATCATTAACTAACAAGAGTGACAATTAAATATAACATTAAAAAGAGAAATTGAACCATGCAATAAGAAAAGAATTCAACCATACAGCCAAACATAATCAATGAAGTAAGTCTAATTCGAATACAACCATACAAATACAAACATCACTCACTAGTCGTAGTCACTAGCATTCACTATCGTAATCAAGGTTAGTGGGGAGCTTCCGATCATCATTATCGGTATCGTCCGAATCTTCATTAAAAGACGAACTCTTTTCCTAGAAGACCTAGAAATTCATTTCAAACATGTAAAAACATAACATCAAAATTAAACAAAAAACAACCAAACTCAATAACTAGAAATAAGACATGTAGTGTTTAAAATACGACCTCGTACTTGGCCCCTCCTCTTCATCCATTCCACAGAAGAAGTTCTACATCTCTCCATCTCAAGTCTTCGCCTTCACGGACAAGATCTTCATCTTCATTTGCAATCCACTCACTTCGATTCATCAATGTCATCTAAGGATATCAGTCTAGACCCGATTTCTCCAACATTAGATGTCTTTCCCTAAGCCTTGGTTGTATCGACGAAAACCAAATCATTCAACTTCTTTTGTTCCAATCTATTCCTCTTTTTTGTATGAATCTATACAACAACAAAAAGAAGAAAATATGATTCTATTAATCAAATAAATGATAGAGGATTAGTTCTAATGCCTTGAAATGTGTTAAGGAATATTACCCGCTTCAAATGCGTCTCCAATTACGTTCACGCCAGGGGAGGCACTACATGTTAAGCCTCACATGCGTATTGCCAACTTTTGTAATCGAGGGGTTGCGCTTCCTCATCTACCCACCAATTTCGCTACAAAAGAACAAATTGATATTAAAATACACTCAGAGTGATTGATACAAGTTTATAAATAAATAAGCAAATAATCATACCTGAGTAGATGTCTTTCAAGCCCGATAGCCATGTCCCTACCAAACATACCTTGCGCCTCTCTATACATTGCCAATCGCCTAAAAATTCGATCTTGATCTTCATGCAAAGGTACCAACTTTTTCAATCACAATCATACAAACCTCGCTTGATTTCGTTGTCGCCCTCAATATCGGGATCGGCATAGTGAAATCAGGATTTAGCATAATACCTCGCAAAAGATGCAACGGACGATGTAACCGAAAATCCCATCTTCTCGTCAATGATATCCCAAATCGGGCCATATTTATCTATTTTATCATCTAATGCCTTCTTTATTCCTTCCTTGGCAAGACGATCCATGGCTTCATATATATCCCATTGGCAGTTTTTTCACCATCAACTAGCCTTAATACAAGGACAAGTGGCTCGAAGATCTTCAAAGCATAAGCCACTCCTTTCCAAAATGTAGTCTTTAAAACTATTTCACAACTCTTTTTTCCTTCAACCTTTTTATTCCATCGATTGTTGTTATTCGTCCAATCTCGCGAGGTGAACATATCGTCGCAAATCATCCTCGCATGTGTTTAAGCTATCCAAACTCGTATAGTTAGTTGCAAATCTAGTTACACGCACGAACAAGGTTCTTATCATTTCGTGGTATTTCCTCATAAGAGCTTTAGAACCTCGTATGGCCATAAATGAAGTTTCATGACATATTTCGCATGTCGAATTGTGGACTTTATTGGTGATAACTTGGAAATATCTTCAAGCATTAAATCAAGGCAGAATGCACATGGTGTCCAAAACAAATGGCGGTGCGTGTCCATCAAAATGCGGCCGCACTCACATAGCTCGCCTCATTGTCCGTAACAATCACAGGACATTTTCCTGACCAACCTCCTCCACAACCTTATCAAGAAGACCCGCTAGTAACCTCGGCATCTTCGACCTCCGACGAAGCATCAATTGATCTTAAGAAAACCGTACTCGCAGGAGTGTTTACCAAAAAGTTAATTAATGATCTTCCCCTTCTATTTGTCCACGCATCGATTACGATACTACAACCAAAATCTCACCCAACCGCCTTTCTCCTTCTCCACCAACTTTTCGTGGTCTCAATCTCTTTAGACAAGAGAGTCTCTCTTACTACGATAACTAGGTCCTTTCAAGCTCGGTCCAACCGACCAACCGCCAAAGCATTGCTCGAAAGCTATTAAGGCGGACAAGGTTGAAAGAAATGCCCGCTGGTACATCCATCTAGCGATGTATTGGATACATCGCTCTCTTTCCTCTTTCAAATGTTTTTTTTGTCCTTTATTGTTTTTTGCTTGACTCCTCAAAGAGGTGCACAAAAACGATCCATAGGTCCTTTCATTCGGGGAGGAAGAAATCGGAGTGAAAGCTCATCTACACTCCGCGAGGCATCTCGTGAAGATGTCTCCATTCGTTGTACTCCTGCCCAAGGAGGTTGTCCCTCCCTTCCATCTCTCCGACATTCATTGCCTTTTCAACTCTCGTTTGTTTCGCTTGTTGCATACACAAGCTGGATCTCTCCTCCTTAGTGCCGCTTTCGTCATGCCATACGCATTCTGCCCCAAGCCCGCAATGTGTTGTTCAAACGATGATGCCTCCTTTGCACTCCTTTTGGGCAAAATCGACACCTAACAAGATCCCGGTTCCGAGGATCTACTAAAATCCCATATTTCCATCCAACATCTTTGGATTTGGGAGGTGCTCGATACGGAACCGGATGCTTCATTGTAGTCACGGGCGTGTAAGGTTGACTATTAGAACCGTCCTCGATCCATGGTCTTCACGCGTCGAGATACGATAAAATTTAACCTAAAATGAACCAAAATAATAAATCAAAAGAACAAAGCATAATGTTAAAAATCAACTCACAAAATGTACTCATCGAATGTTAATTATCGTCTAATACGATTATACGAATGAAAGCGTTGTCAATAAACATAACTACGTAATCAATTAGGTGCTTGCTTGAAATAACCAAGAGAAAAAAAAAACAAAACAAAAAAAGATACCTACACCCTCAGGGCGGCCGCAGTGCACGGCAGCCGGCGGAGGCGGCGGTGGCCGCAAGTCAAGCCGCAAGTCGCGAAGGCGGCTCGTGGCCGGGGCTGCAAGTCGCGAAGGCGGCGTCGTACTCGCGGACCCTTCCCAAAGCAGCGGCGGCGGCGGGTGCAGCTCCAGCGGGCGGCGGCGGCGGCAGGTCCAGCCGCAGGCGGCGGCGGCGGCGGGTGCAGCTCCAGTGCAGCGGCGGCGGCGGCAGGTAGTCCAGCCGCAGGCCGCGGCGCGGTGGGTGCAGCCCGGGGCGGCGGCCGCGGCAGGTCCAGCCGCAGGCGGCGGCGGCGGGCGTGGTGCAGCTCCAGGCGGCGGCGTCGGCAGCAGGTCCAGCCCGCAGGCGGCGGCGGCGGCGGGTGCAGCTCCGGGGCGGCGGCGTCGGGCGGGCAGGGTCCGAGCCGCGGCAGCCGGCGGCGGCGTCGGCGGTGCAGCCGCGGCGGCGGCGGCGGCGGCGGGTGCAGCCGCAGCGGCGGCTAGGTCCGGAGGAGGGAGCAGCGTTGGGGGCGACCGTCGGGGGCGACTTTCGGGGCGTACGAGGGTTCGGGAGGGAGGGAGAGAGAAGAATGAGGTGTTTAGTTACCCGGATCCGGCCCACCGGATCCGGCTCACGGACCGCAGGGGGGAGGCGGGCGAGGCGGGTAGGGCGCCCGAGGCGCTCGCCGCAACGTGGTCGAGGCGCCGGAGGCGCCGCCTCGTGGAAAGTTAACGCGAGGCGGCGCCAACCGCCTCGCCTCGCCTCACCGCCTAGGCGGGTGAGGCGAGCGCCTCTAACTACACAGCATGCTCTAGATAGGAAGATGCGAACTCGTCAAAAACATTCATCCTCGTCCAACGTCCGCTGCCCCTGCCACTCGAACATGAGTGTCTTTTGTCACTCAAATCATTTGGACTTGCTCTACTCGTGCGTGCACTACTAGTAGAGCCACCCTCACCTGAGGCGCCGCCTCCACCTATGCTACCACCCCCACCTCCATCTCCACCCCCTGTACGCTGTTGTTGTGTGGGTGGGACAAATTCTTCTTCATCTTCATCTGATGAAGGTGGTTGAGTGATCTCGGTGTCAAGGAGATGATGTCGCCGTTTGATACTTGGCGTCTTCCTCTTCATTGTAGGATCTCCTTGACTACTTTGCTGTGAATGTAAGAAAACTTTCTTTAAAGACCTGAATAATCCACCATTCTTCTTAGTGGTGGTGGTGGTAGATGGACCCGCAACTGGAATCCGAGTTGGAGCTGTAGCGGCCGGGGGGGGGGAGTTGGATGTCTCTCTGGAGAAGCTGTAGCCCGGGGTAGATCAGGAAGTGGAGCTATGCACGGAACTTGACTTTCTTGACCTTCTTGCATGTCTTCATCCTCACCAACGACGCTGTCAAGCTCTCCTTCGGCCCATGATCTGTCATTCAGGTCGAACTCTGGCTCTCCCAAGGTTTAAAAAAACTATGCCTCAAGACGTCAAAACGTACGTCTTGAGGCGAGGCGCTGTAAAGTAGCACCAAAACGTACGCCTTTCTTTGTCTTCCTGAGGCGTACGCCTTTTTCAAACAAAAACGTCGCGAGGCGGGCTTGCGCTGAGGCGGGAGAAAGGCGGAAGGTCATTTCCGTAAGAGAAAAGGAAGCCTGGTTCGCGTCCGTTGGCCTTCCATTTTTTGCATGAAAAGTTTAAAATATAAATGGCAAGTTGATTCACCTTCTGTGCAGCCGGAAGAACCGCGATCCTCTTCAACTTCTTCGCCGACACCATCCGCTTGTGTTGTGGCGGTGCCGCGGTGGCGGCCGTGCCGTGGCCCGTGGTCGGCCGCTTCCGTCGGTGCTCAAAGTGCGGAGGAGTCCTTCCGGCGATCGCTCGCGGCCCTCACAGCCACGGCATCGAAGGCACCGTCGGGTGGCGGCCGGCGAGGTCGTCGCGTCGGCGTCGAAGGGTTGCGAGCTCGCGGCGGCTTCGTCGTCGTGTGGTGACCGGACTCGGAGGATCGGAGCCGCGAGCCGTGAGCGTGCGTGACGCCGAAGTGAAGATCGGCCGTGGGCCGGCCGGGGCGATAGCAACGAGGATCGTAGATTCGTAAGTATTTATTTAAGGTTTACTTAAAAAATTTGTTTACACTCGCGCAACCGTCGTTTTTAAAAAAAAATTTTCTGTATATTTCTTAATCCTCTAAGATATCATTGTTAAATTAAGTAGCTTAATAATTTGTTAGTTAATTTAATAGTTAAGTTGGTTAAAATAATCGCCGATGATAACTTACGTATGGTATTTAACAACACGTTGACAAACTTAATTAACTTTGTTAAACTAATAGATAACTTAATTTAATAGTTTACTTAGTGAAACTAATAGCCGATAATTTAATAACAAACTTAGTTAAATTAAATTACGTTTTACATCATTAAGTAAAAGTTAAATTAAATTTTACGTTAACTAACCGGTTATCACTTATCACTAAATATTAGTTAACATAATTAATGTGAAATTACATAGTTAACTGTACGCGTAACATGTGTTTAATTACATGGGTAAACTGTATGTGAAATTACATAGTTAACTACATGCGTATACTGTATGTGAAATACTGAAAGGCTTCCCCGCAACTTTCATAGTTTTAACCATCAAATAATTTTTTCCTAAAGTTGATAAGGCTTACGCCTCAATAAGTTTTGAGGCTTACGCCTCAATAAGTTTTGAGGCTTACGCCTTGTGAGGCTTCGACAAACCGCCTCACGACCGCCTTAAGACTTTACGAACATTGGGCTCTCCCTCAGCGTCCTTGTCTTCCACCCATGTTGCAAGTGGATATTCTTCTTGGAATAGATATTCCAAGTCCACATCCCCCTGGGGCTGGACAAGCCCTGAGTAGCTTTGGCTTGGGTTCTTTCTTGGTACAATCCACTTGCAAACTGTGCAAATCTTTGCTCGGATGTCTTCTGCCTATCTTTGATATTCTTGATCCTCAACATCATATTGTAATGGCAATAGACACGCTTCTCCAATCTTTCTGTCTTCAACCTATTTCTCCTCCGTGTGAATAAGGTTGAAGATGCTCTAATTTCTCTCACACTGGGATGAGGAAGTGCTCTGACTTAGCACCCGAATTGCAACGGATGCGAGTGGATTCCATCCAATCCTGTTGGTCACCATAATCCACCACTCAATTGTAATTGTAAAGAAGACAAGAAATACACGCATCAGTAACTTATTTAAAAAATTCAGGTAAGCAAAAAGACTTTAATTCGGGTAAGCAAATTACTAGGGGGAACCCTATCATGTGAGTACTGCAAATCAGGATCCCCGTACACCCCAATCTTGTGCCTGTATGAAGTCATCTGAAAATCTAAAATAAACTATTTAACTTCATTGCTTGAGATAAAGTTCTAAGTTTAAGTTTAATAGATATTAGATGTATTACTTACTTCAACCTCAGCATAGGTTCTGTCTTCCTGGGTATTACAAAACCGCTTAATTACAGATAGTGTGTCTAATAATATCTCACCATCATTGCGTACTTGGCCACCATACTGTATCCTCGGGTTTAGGAAGTACCCTGCAACGGCATTAATACTCTATTAGTATAAAGACAATGAGGGATAATACACAGAATATAAGTTGTAATACAAACAACTTACACTACTAAAGTATACCTGTAGCATGAATGTCGTAGTGTAGGGTTTTGTCCCATCTGTTGTCAATGACTTTCCACCACTTTTTATAACCCTTGGGATGCTTCTCTTTAATCTTCAACTTAGCTTTATCCATAGCATCATATAGGTACTCCATCTGATTTATCATTTGAATCCACCAACCTAAGTACCTGTACTAAAGGCTCTATGACAGACATGTAGTATTGCATCTTCTCCCACCACCTGTTGTCTTTTATCAGCTGCTCCATCTTTAGCAGTACCTCATACCGATCCAAGGAGCTCTTGTATGTATCCATGTACTCCTGATAAGCAGTGTAGAGGATAAACCTTTTCAAACTAGCCTTGTACCAATAAAGGCTCTCTAAAGCAATAAAATGGGTGGCAAATCTGGTGGGATCCGGTCTGATCAAATCATGACCATCGGTGTGTTGTCTTATGATATGTAAAAGTCGTGGATGGCCATAGATAAATGAGGTGATCAACTGTCCTTGATTGACCAAGGACTTGACATTAGGATCCTTACCAATGTCTTCCAACATCAAGTCAATGGAATGTGCCGCACAGGGCACCCAAAACAAGTGAGGTCGAGCCTCCATAAGCTTCTTTCCTGTAGCCTTATATGATGCCTCATTGTCTGTGACAAACTGCACAATGTTGGCTTCTCCTATCTCGTCCACCACAGTGTTCAGCAACCCAAATAGGTAGTCCGCATTCTTCACCTGACCTGATGCATCAACAAACTTTAGGAATACGGTACCCTCAGAACAATACACAAGGAAGTTTATAAGTGACCTCCTTGTGATTCCAGTCTGCCTATCGCACATTACAGTGCACCCCCTCTCCTTCCAGATGGTTTTGAATCCATCTATCTATGAGGTCAACTCATCGACCTCCTCATCCAAGCTTGTCTCATATATGTATTTGATGTCGGGGCTTTCAACCCCGGCCCAGCTCCCAGCCTCACCAATCGTAAAGAAGAAAAAGAAAGGAGAAAATAAAAATAGCAAGCTTCCCCCTGCTGCCCTGGCAGATCCGAAAACAGTGAGAAGAGGAAAAAATAACAAAAGCTGCAGGTTGTCATTTTGCAGAAACCAAGAAAGGCACACTTTCTCTCGATGATTTTACATATCTAAGAGAAAATAAACTATATCAGATGTAGAACCGATGGGAAGAAGAAAGAAACAACTAGAATCAATGTGGGAAGGGAATGAAAAAAACGAACTACCTTCTGTTTTGTAGAACCGATGAAGAGAAAGGAGGGAGAAAAACAACAGCCGCCAGCCCTTTTTGCTCCCTTGCTGCCCCAGCTGAAGAAGAGTGAAGAGAGGGAGAGGGTGTGGATGAAGAGGAAGACAGAGAGAGGAGAGAGTGGTTTTTTTAGTAAACTCTCTCCAATCAATCCAACTCTTGCTAGGATTTTAATTCTAATTCTTTTAGGATTCCAATTTTAATTCTAATAGAATTGTAAATCTAATTTATCTTCTATTTTTTGGATTAGCCATCAACCAATCCTAGTCTTAATTGGACTTCTCATAATTCTCTCTCCTTAGCTTTGAAGACAATATTTAACCAATCTTAATCCTGTCGGGGTTTCCAGTTTTAATTCAACTAGGAATCCAATCATATTAACTATCAAACTCTTATTAAATACTAGTTTTTATTCACTCAAACTATCACCCACCACCACAAGCTGCCATCGCCTCTCTCTTTCTCTCTCTCCCCTTTATCATACCCATTCTTGGGAGAAAAAATAGGATATAATATGAATTGGAATTATCCTTCGAAAATTCAATAAATTGGGGATAAATACTTCAAAAAGTGAGAATTTGTGATACATTCAAACTCTTACCACGAAAATTAGATGTAAACATCATAAAACGTATTCTGGGATTTTATAAAATCTAGAAAATCCAGAAAATTAATTTCTAAAAATTTGAGATTTTTTAAAACATCTTAATATTTAGCCTTAAATTACTCAATTATGATTAAAATTAATATGTTCATTTTTTGGTCAGTTTTTGACAATCTCATAATTTTTGGGACTAGTTTTTTTTACAAATTTCTACTCTATTTTTTTCTAAAATCAGGAAATTAATAAATAAAAATTTAAAATTATCTGAAAAATATTAAAATATTTATAAAATCATTAAAATATTACATGAAGCCTCCTCCATGTTGGAGGTGGTTAGAGTAGGTACCACCACATTAAAATTGGAAAAATACCGTAAAATATAAAAAAATGGAATTTTTTACTTGCATTGTCTTATCCATCATTAGATAAACATAAACAGCCCGTGAGGCTGCACAGCAGCCAGCCTTCATATGAACCCCTTAGGAAGTTTATGTGACCGCTCACCAGGACAATGGGCAGCTTCTTGAAGATTTTTGTCTTCTTGACCCTTGGGGAATTCTATGGATTTGACATTTCCTACTATGCTGTGGACAATTTTGAGGAAATGAAACGGGTGCATCTTTGAAGACTTCTTCAATCATGCATCATTTCTTCTTTTTGTTTTTTTATTAATAGCTATTTTTTTCGTATTTTGGCTTCTATCGCAACCATTCTGTTTTTTCTTCTAAGTTGTATAACTCAGAGCATTTCTTAAATAAGTTGCTTTCCTTACCTCAATATGAATTTTTTAGTTCCTTCCAGATTTTTTATCACCTTGTTGTAAGCTTTATTTCTCCTTCCCATTTTTAATGAAATGTGGCTTGTAACCTTCAAAAAGTAGGTGCTGGCCCGATGTGGAAGTGGTCAATGCTGTAAACCTTGCTTCTGGATTGCCATTTTTCATGCATCCTTCCTGTGCTGTTCCTTTCTTTCTTTTGTATCTATTGTCTAGCAGTTATCTTAATTATGAACCCTACGTATTTGATTTTTATGGACTTAGTGTAAAGTAGAAAGTACCTTCAAGCCAAGCATTTGATCCATTGTGATCTTGTGTTCGATTTTTTTTGTTGCAGAAGAATCTGAAACAGACAGTGAAGAGTCTGATATTAGTGGTTCCGAGGGTGATGATACCTCCTGGATCTCGTGGTTTTGCAGTCTCAGAGGAAATGAATTTTTCTGTGAAGTTGATGATGAGTACATACAGGATGATTTTAATCTTTGTGGGTTAAGCAGCCAAGTTCCTTATTATGATTATGCTCTTGATCTGATTTTGGATGTAGAATCCTCTCATGGTAAGCACTATTATTGTATTGGTTGTCAATTGTTAATTTATCGTTTTGAGAAGTCCTATGCTTGATCCTAGTGCTTATGTTTTATGTATATGTTATTCATTATCACATTTGGGAAAAAGGGTTGAACCTATACTCATCCTTTTCTCTGAAGTTTGTTTTTGAGTGTGGCTGGTGCCATGGTTTTCTATTAATTCAAAAATAAAACAAGTACATCAAAATGTAAAAGGACTTTAGTAAGAAAGACGAGAATCCCCCATTCAAAAAAACCCATTCTAAAAAAAAGAAAGAAAGACGAGAATCCCACAACAAACTCTACTATCGAGGTAATAGAAGAGGTTGTGGCTTGCAGGAAGAGTTGAAACTAGAGAAGCTAATCCTGAAGATAGCCTCCTCCAACTAGTAACTGGAGTATTCAAACGCCCAATCTTGAACAAGCAACCAGTGAATAATAAGCCTAGGGCACTCAAAGTGCTCCTAAAAGATCCTCCTGTTTCTCGTGCACCGTATAGACCGTAACATTGCAGCAGGTGTGAAATCCTAGATCTTGGGTTCGAAGACCAGGGATTAATACTTGACTAGGCATACACGAAAGAGTGTAAATTGATAGGTTCTATCCATTGTAAGTTCCAACTCCTGAATAAGATCTTCCAAAGACATTTGATACTACCGCAATTAATGAACAAATGATCAATGTCTTCTTCTTTTCTTGCTGCAGAAAGAAACATGCATGGGACATTTCTGGACATTAATTTTAAGTAACCCCTCGTTGGGAGACGTTGCTTGTAGGTCTTCCATAATAAAAAATGACCTTAATAGGCAATAGTGGTTTCCAAACTTGTTGATACCACAGGACTCTCAGCCCCTCTAAAGTTAGCTTGGTTTTGGCCACTTTAATTGTGAAAATAGATTTATTACTACCAGATAAGCTCATTCTCCTTGTTCTCATTATATTTACAGTTCTCAAGAATCATAAATTAGGAAATTCACCAATTTCTTTTTTCTTGAGATCTCTTCTGAAAATAAAGTACCACTTGGTTCTGTTGTCCCAACAACTACACACCGTAGCCTAAGGGTGGTGACATAAGTTATACAAATTTGGAAACATGATGGCCAGAGCGGCATGCCTGATCCATCTGTACAATTGAAAAAAATCCCAAATATGCAGAATTCTTTTTCATATGCTGGACAACATGTTTTTGCTCTTGAATTGTTTGATCCATTTACTATGACCGCCAACACCATACTTGGAATTCACAATCTTAGCCCCTAACATGTGTCTATTGTTATTCAATTTTCATTACTATTCGTAGAGAAGAGCTTTATTGATGAACTCCAGGGGCTCAAGTCCAACTCCACCTTCCTTGGTCAGTTTGCAGACATGATCCCACATGATAAGATATAAGCCCTTTTTATCAACATTCCCATTCTAGAAGAATATAACTCTGATACTTTCTATTATATTGCAAACACCTTTGTGTACCTTTAGGATAGAGAAGAAGAGATGGATACTTTGTAAAACTATTTTCAATAGCAACAATCTGTCTCCAACGGATAGCATTTTCTTTTCCATTCTTGGAGTTTGCTCTCCATCTTGTGTATTATCCCTTTCCAGTCATTATTTTTAGTGCCTTTATCCAACAATGGGAGTCCGAGATATTTGGTAGGAAGTGAAGTCCAAGACATGATGAAGATCTTTCCTAAATGAAATTTTTGGTTCTCATTGATGTTGATATCAATGAGTTCACTTTTCTTTTGGTTTATGTTCAACAGCCCCGTCACAACTTGTAACAAATGAAGTATGATTCGTAACTTGAAGCACCTATCAAGTTTAGTTGATGATCATAAGAAAATAAGAGGTGAGTGATTTGTTCTCTGTTAACTCTCACTTCAATGCCTTCTATTAACTCTTCCTGGTCAGCTTCCTCCCACATTATATTCAGAACTTAACTGACGAGAACAGAGAACATAGGTGGAATTAGATCCCTTTGCCTAAGACCTATCGATGAAGAGAAATACAAATACCTGAAGTCTCTACCATTGATCTCCATGTAGAATTTAGCCATAGTGATACAAATCTTTATCTGCATTATTCATTTGTCCTTGAACCCCATAAGATGCATAATTCTGTGGAGACAATCCTACTCAACTCTATCATAAGCTTTTTCAAAATCTATCTTTAGGAGAACACACTCTTTATGTTGAACCCGTTGGTCATGTAAGCATTCATGGATGGCCATAAAATTTTCCAATATGTATTTTTCCAAAATAAAGGCAGTCTAAGAGGAGAAAGTTAATCAATCTACTCAGTTTGGTAGCTAGTAATTTTGTGACAATCTTATAGCTGTAGTTGAGAAGACTAATCGGTTTCAGGTTTTTGATATCCTCCACAATCTCTTTCTTGGGTAGTAGCGTAGCTTGAATGGTATTCCAACAATGGGAATAGAACCCAATAGAAAAACCATCTGGGATTGTAGTTTTGTAAGGATCCATGTCCTTAATAGAGTCAAGCATGTTGAGCCGGGTTGGGACCTGGTCGCAACATGGGCCTGATGACCCGGGTCCTGACTTGGTCGATTTTGCCAGATCGGCCTGACTGTGACCCGCTCGAGCCAACCCTCCAACCGGGTTGTGGGGTCGTGTGACCCAGCGACTGGGTCGCACGACCCAACCTTGCAACGGTCATCTGATAGTTGCCGATGCACAAGGGGGGCCTTAAGCCCCCCTTCCAAGGCCTCCAAGGGGCTCTTCTTCCTCACCTCACTCCTCTTGCTCTTGCTCTTATTTTTATGCAATCTTCATCGTTTAATTATTTCATTACTTCATTAGTTATTTCATTATTTAAAATTTAAAGTTTAGTTAATTAGTTATTCAATTAATTCATTAGTTCATTGCAGTTTAATTTTTTATTAAATTAGTTAATTTGTTATTAAATTAGTTAATCAGTTATTTAATTAGTTTATTAGTTATTAAATTAGTTAATTAGTGATTTAATTACTTCATCAGTTATTAAATTAGTTAATTAGTTCATTAATTAAAGTGTTAAGCTTCATTTAGTTTTAGGTCTTAATTACATATTTATTTTTTTTGATTAAAGATGTCTTTTTCAAGTCACGTAACCCAAACTTCTGGTGCGACCTGGAATGATCCAACATGGGCACATTGCAACTTGCTCTCCATGGCGAAGAGAAAAGCGTATTGTAAATATTGTGACAATTTTATTCGGGGGTATATATTGATTGAAATTTCATCTTGCATTGATGAAGGACAATGTTGCACCTTGCCCATGGACTCCATCATAGGTAAGAGCCTAATTTTGTAGGCACCTATAAGTGATAGAACAAGCGAAGGAAACTTCCATGTGGCATAAGGAGACCGTATGTGAAGAGCTATTACAATCAGTAAGACATTCCGTACATATTTACGAGACCGGACAAGATCACCCGGATATTCGTCGAGACCAAGATTTCAACAATGGTTCATTTGTATTACTCATAAAAGTAGTTTATTACTTTCTTTACTTATCATTAATTACTTAAATATTTTTTAAATAGATGATTTTTTTGTGCAATAGAGGCAAGTTGAAGATCTTTTGCAGACGAAGACCTTTATTGACGCACCGGTCGAATGATGGGTCAAGGGTCGAGAAGTGGGAGTGAACGAGAAAGTGGAAGAGGATCCAATAACCAACTTGAGGATGAGATTTATGATCCCACTCAAGATGACGACTCGACAGTGAGTCCCATGATCCAGTTATCACTAGACTATGACAACGTCAAAGTATTATCACAATGGCAACGAAGAACTTAAAGTTTTGTAAGGAGAAAGTTAGATGAGCAACGTCACGATTCTTCCACCACATCATATCGACAAACGTTGTGAAATGACCGTACTATGAGAACACGATTGACACAATTACAGATGTCGAGAGAGGAGTGCTCGGATCAAACCCAAACTAAATATACAACGTATATCTTTTTATGGAGTTGCAAGATATAAAGAAATATGTGAGCTCATTTAAATGAATTTAGGACGAAAGAGGTTGCACATTAATGACCGTTGGATGAAACGATAAGTATAATTGTTTGTAGTACCTTTTTAAATGTTTTTGTTAGTATAATTTTTTTAATGTCTTATTCTTAACAAGTATAATTAGAAAGATGATGATCAATTTCCTTATGTACTTTCAAGTTGATACGGCCTATTGGAAGTTAGTCGATGCATCGGGATAGGTAAAAAAATGTTGAGCCCTTTTCCATTTGATATATGGAGTTATCGAAGAGATAGGAGAGGATTGGGTAGTCTAAGTAGTCACAGGCAATGTTGTCGCATATAAATTGGCCGGACATATACTTATGGTCAAGAGACTGAAATTGTATTGGACACCTTGTTTTGCCTACTCCTTAGACTTGATGTTAAAGGATATATGTAAAAATCCTCAAATAAATAGGGTAGTTAAGCCAGCCCAATTTATTTACTCATTTATTTACAACTACAACTACATCCTTAACCTATTGAAAGACTATACCAAGGGCCAAGAGTTGTTATGGCCCGGTGCAACCCGGTTCTCCTCCCACTATATTTCGTTAGAGAGTTTGATGAGTCATAGGAGACCTCTAACCCACATGGTAATCTCACCTGGATAGGATAGTTGGATAGTTAGATGTAGCCCTTCAAATAAGAGAAAAGAGAGAAAAGTAGAAGAGATAATAGAGTGGGGAGTTTTGGAAGGTTGTAAAGAAGATTTTAAATATAGTCCAACCTATAATTGAGGTATTTAGGATAGTTGATGGGGATAGAAAATCAGACATGGGGTACTTATACGATACAATTAAGAGAGCGAAGGATGAAATCTCTAAGACGATGTCCGACTTCGCCAAGTGGTGAGACATCATTAATAGTTGGTGGGAATGTACCTTACATCAACCCATACATGCAGACCCATACATATAGTAAGTATATTTCCTTAGTCATTTACTTAGTTTGTATATGTTTCACATGTATTTATAAGTTATTTACTAACATCATTTCCTTGACATGTTACTTTTTTAACACATGATATTGCAATAGCCAATATTTCAAGACAATGAACAAGTCGCTTGATGATGTCAAGTGCGTCATTCGATGGATGCTCAGTGGTGACAACCGGTCTATTATTGCCTGCAATAAGATGTATGATTACAAGATACTAACATTTTACTTCGAAATGTGTAGAGTGGAACGAGCTGTGATGCTACCAAGTTCGGGTAAGTAGTATTTACATCTATCACTTAGTTAATCAAACTGTAAAAGATAATTATTTTTTAATATATGTATTTTATGCAACTGATTGATGGATGGACCGTAGAAGGGTACCAAGTTATGAAGATCTAGCGGATGTGGCCATAGGGGTCTTAAGCCAAACCATTTTAGCTTCGGACTGTGAGAGAAATTAGTCAACATTCAACTTCATGTACATGAAACAAAGAAACAGGTTAACATCATGAAAACTTGAGGACCTTATGTATTGTCACTATAATATGAGGTTAAAGCTAAAGAATTTGGAGAGAGTGAAGTAGAACCAAATAGAACAAAAAGTTGGATATTACAAGTTTCGGGACAATATATCGAGGAGCTAACAATTGAAGAAGAGGACATTGGCTTGGACTAAATATTCTACAAGAAGAATTCATTGGAAGCTTGGGTTAATGACTAGAAAGGGATGGGCGAATCAGAGTTCAACCTGGAATACCAACAATGGGTTGAAGGAGTGCTCGATGATGTTCATCTTGTCAAAGAATTTCATATTCTTTCCTCCCTAGCAAAGTAACATAGGACCAGAGAAGGATCTAGTCGAAGTACGTAAAATAGAAAAAAAGGTAAACAAGTTTTGACTGATCCCCTTAACATTGCAGATGCCGATACAATTGATGAGAATTGAGAAAACACGCCGAAGCCGAACATCCGAGTCCAGTACCAAACTTTGGAGGATTCTACTTCGAAGAGCAACAATGACAGAGTGGGACATGAGGGAGGCACTGCTTCACATGGACAAAGGTCTCCAGATGTGAGGAGAGTACCTACCATGGCTGAACGCTTAACTAGCGTAGACCAATATACACATGTCACCTAAGATATAGATCATGTTGCAAGGTTTTAACGTGGAAGAGCTGAACACACTCATCGAGCTGGAGGTCAATACCACGACGTCTTCAATTATACATTTGATTTATCCCAAGCTTCTTGGTTCCCTACATCTAGAGCATTATGAAATGAATTATGTGAATTTTTTAGACACTTGGATCCAATCCACCTATGCTTATGATAGCTATGATGATTCTTTGGGATCTAGTATTAGGATGATTATTTGAGGGAGTGATGAGTACAATCGTCATGTACATTTGTACCATATTATGTACTCAACTTGAATGACATGTAGGAGTACAAAAATTATATATAAAATTTAAATCATGTAATATTGAAATAAAATCAATGAATTATTTTTTTAGTTTTTTTTGTATTTTTTGTCATTTTAACAATTTTTTGAATTTTTCAAATAATAATAAAATAATAGGTCACGACCTGATTCAACCGGGTCGCAACCCCAAACCTGACGATCCTTGGAGTCAAGCACCTTGTGTTCTGTAATTTTACATATAAGGGACTCAACATCAGCTTTCTCTAACTTCTTAGGCATAAGAAAATTACTGAAAGAATTCCATTGCTTATCATCCGCAAAACGATGTTTGTAAAATGTAGTAGCTTGAAGACCGATTTGTTTTGTTCTTTCAAAATCAGATCTAGATATTTTTAGCTTTTGGATGCCATTCTTTTTCTTCCTTATACAAGCCTGAGTATGAAAAAAACCAAAAATCTTGTGTTTTTGTCACCCTCTTTCAACCACAGCTAGGGTTGTAAAATAATCCAGATAATATCCGGATTCAGTTTGGATTCATATCTGTATAGTCTGATATTATCTAATTAGCCTGCACCGTTGGATAGAATTCGAATATGGATATTATCCGATAATATATCCTCTTCCTTGTTGTCAGCTGGAAGAGTTTTTTTATATAGGTTCCCGTCTACTGCCTCAGAAGAGAGGCCTTCCAGCTGCTGTTTTTCTTATCCCTTTTAAGGATGGTACACCTCTTTTGCAATTTAATGAATTGTGGCTATGCCACCTTTAAAAAAAAAGTCAAAGAAACTTCCACTCATGCCTCCCCCACTCCATCCTGTCTCTCGTCCCTCCCACCCCTTTTCTTCTTTCTACTTCTACCAACCCAAGCCATCCCAGTTTTCATATTGGCTCCAACATCCCTTTCCATCAGCCCTTCATCAACCTGCAACCCACAGAGAGAGAGCCTCTTTAGTCTGACTGAGATTTGGTCTTCAAGAACACTTGAGCACCTCAACAGGGGACAGTCAAATGTTACCCCTCTAGGCCATTCACAGTGGAGCTTCAATGATTGGCTTTGCCAGAAATGTCGAGTGCCGGTGGCCCGTCACCATCAGTTCAAGTGCAGTCAAGGAATCTCCAGAATGCCTTCCTCCATGGGACAGAGGCATGGTTCTTAGGATTGACCAATCTGGATTGGGATCGTCACCTGCCAACCCAATTCATATGGAGGAGCCTAACAATTCATGTGGAGGAGCCTAACACGGAAGAAGCTTCCACTGAGATTGTGATAAAGTTGGTCTGATTGGTTGATTCCATACTGACCTGACGCCACTGATGATGGTGAAGGGGCAGGGAAGACAAATATATTGGACCATGAAAACCCAATTTTGTTTGGATCTACAATTTAACATTGTGGATCCAGGTTGTGGGACCCATTAACTCAGGAATCCACAGCTTCAAGTTGCAGGTTTTGTGAGAAAAGATCTGGTTCATATTGGATTCACGAGACTTGCTAACATCCTGACCTTAAAATAGCACCATGCTGAGTGGGGAAAGACAATGGGGGCAGAGATGGCTGCCCTTTCACCTTCACTGGCTGCAATCCCATGAGATCGTCACCTTTGATCTGGAATTGCGGGTAGATTTGTTTCTTTTACTGTTTTTCCATTTTCTCTAGTTTTTATTTTATTTAAGTTTTGGAAGATTAGATCCAATCCAGGCCAATGCTGTATCTCGGTTAATCTGGATCAGTATCGGCCCTAGCCATTCCTTTCGAATGGAGGAGCACAAACTTTGTAGAAGTGGTGGCAGGTTACAGAGAAAATCATGATAGGGAAAAAAGTTTATGTTTCACTTAGAGAGGAGAGAAGGTACTAATTTAATTTTAATTATAATATTATAAATTTAACTTTAGTTATGTTTTATAATTATTATTTATAATATATAATATTTTATGATTAAATATATAATATTTATATGGATATATAATCAACAAGTCAACATAAGTTAGTGATTTTAGATATTAAGATTAAATGGTTTCTCTTAAAAAATAATGGGAGTTAAAGGGGTTGAAATAATAAATATTTAAGAATGAACTTTTTAAGATAAATGATTAGAAATTAGACATAGATGTTAATATTATGTGGATAAATATTACTATAAATATTAGATAGATTGCTAAAAAATACGTGGAGAGTTTAAAGGATATCGTCTATCCAAACAAGAGACTTGGTGGTGAAATGAAGGGCAAAAGATGATAAAAATAAGAGAGATTGATATAAAAAATTGTCTAAGAGTGATAACAACGAAGTTTATGACCAGTACAAGATAACGAAAAAGAAGCAAAGTAAATATTAGATGAGCAAGAGGTGATATTATTTGGAGTATCAAATAATTCTAGGGAGCGGCCCATAAAAACCTACCCTTTAAGTTAATGTGGGACGTTATAAGTAAATCCTTGTTCTTACCCTTTTAATAAGTACACATACTACCCTTATGTTTATCCTTCAAATTTGACCTTATCTTTCATTTTTTACAAGGATGGATTAAAGGATAATTATGTACATTTGACACTGTCAAATGATTCTAGGGAATGACGTAAATAATTCACCTTATAAATTAATGTCCGAAGTTATACTTATATCTTTGTCCTTATGCTTTTAATAAGTGGCACATTACTGCACTTTTTTCTTTAATTTGTGACCTTATCCTTCATGTTTTTACAAGGATGAATTAAACGATAATTATGTACATTTGACATTCTTATCATCAACCTCACCCCTAATGTTTAGCAACTTCACATTGTGCTATAACTGTTGGTAATGAGGTTGCCATAAGTACCGTGCTGTAATAATGTTCTAGCTGTAGATGAATATGTGCCTTTGCCGGATGAATATCTACATTGATTTAAAATAGTATGTGAAGTATATTTGCCATGTGTTGAAATTTGTTTTTTAAGAGCTGTGGGTCACGCCTTGGAATTAATTTTTCCAGCTGTTCATATCATATTAAGTTGAACTTCTTTGTTGCTTACTAATTTTGATTTTTCTTATCCTGCAAGCACCATAAGGAGTGACTTCGTTTCTCCTCCTTCCTGATTGTGTCCTGCCTCTAAGCTAGTCAAATCTAATGTCCCTTGCCTCTAAGCTCCAAGACAGTAAAAAAAATCAACCATAAAATCACTTTAGAAACTTTGTATATAATTTCTATATTTTGATTTCCTCCTATTTAAGTTAACATTAGTTGACACAGTCTTAAACATGAATTTTCTGTTTCTACCTTTCTTAATTCTTTCTGCTAGGCGAATGCTTATGGTACAAAAAATGTTTCTTTTTGTTTTGTGACCAAAGTCCTTTTGTTTGACAAACACACAAACAGGTGATACATTTACAGAAGAACAAAATGAGTTGGTTGAATCAGCTGCAGAGATGCTATATGGTCTTATTCATGTTCGGTACATACTAACTAGTAAAGGCATGACGGCAATGGTGAGATAACAGCATGTTTACATGTCTTCTTTTGTTGTCTTTTACCCACATGCTCACTTGCCATCATCTTATTACGTTATGCAGCTTGAGAAATACAAGAACTACGATTTTGGAAGGTGTCCTAGAGTGTATTGCTGTGGACAACCCTGTCTTCCTGTTGGTCAATCTGATATTCCTCGATCAAGTACTGTGAAAATTTATTGTCCAAAATGTGAAGATGTCTACTATCCAAGATCAAAATATCAAGGCAGTATCCTTTTTTTATTCGTAGATTTCATTAGTACGCATTGTGTGATAATGTTACAGACAACAGCCTTTAGGTCTTGTGCATAACAGTCTGATTTGATCATCCATTTTACTCGAGTAAGTTAATTTGTGCGTCAAAAGCAATGCATTTCTCTTTAGGCAGGCTAGGGCTTCCGGTGAGTTTCTGTTTTCTTCTCCCACAAACATAGGCGAGCCTGCATGTCCACGGAAACATGCATAAAGAAATAACTGCCATCTGTCATGCATGAACAGATGATGCCTTCCTTATTCGCGTATTCCTGTCATTTTCTTGTGTTTTCTTGACTCTTGTTAGATGTTGATGGAGCATACTTTGGGACCACTTTTCCTCACTTATTCCTGATGACATACGGACATCTCAAGCCGCAGAAGCCATCACAGAATTATGTGCCAAGGGTTTTCGGCTTCAAGCTTCGCAAGCCCTGATCTTCCCGGATAGCACATCAGCCTATTATTCTTTCTTTATTTATTTTCCGTCAAGGAGATTAATGAATTCATGCCATCCTACTCTTCGGTGTATTTCGTTGGTGGGATTTTCTCCAGCATTCGAATAACATCAGCAGGGTTTGTATCTTTTTATGCGAGCTTATTTTGTTGCTGTTGGTAGATGATTATGAAACTTGTTGCACCGTGGCTGTGAGAAAATCCTTACATAGACGAAGTATTTGTTCTGGAATTGATTCGTTGTGTTCTCTGAATGGTTAAACAGAGCCTGTGATGCTTGCAGTTTCTGAATGCGCTCTTGTGGCGATTCAGACGCTTCTTCAGATGATTGATGTGGGTGAGGGGACATGGCTGGAGAAAATGCGGTGTTGCTTCTTGTGAGTGGTATCATGGGATTGATGTTTTCTTGAAAACAACAGTACAATTATTCAAGGGAGGGTGCATCTTTACTGTACTCTCGTCTGAAAGTTTGAAAAAAAAACAAGCTTCCTGGAGACAAGTAAAAGTTGATAATTAAGGGAGAAAGTTAGGGGGAATATTTCTCGGATAGTGCCCTTCACTTGTGATCACCATTTTGTGTTGTACATGTATACTGTTCTTCATTGAAGGAATGCATAGGCCAAAATTAAGTGTAGATTTTGTGACGCCTGTTTTAGTCTTGATGATATATTTTTATCATTTGTCGGGATATTAACGATCAAAAGATCAATTAGAACTTGTTTATTTTTACCGTCGTGACTCTTATCTTATTTTAATGATTTTTAGTCTTGATTTTTTTTGATAATTTTGGAAAAATATAAAAGTTTTTAAATAGTACCTAATCTGATTCTTCTTCCGTTCAAAGTTGTTCATCTATATTGAATTTGCATTCTCTGGTTCCTTTCTTGATCATTGATTTATATTTGCAAGGCATTTTGTTCATCAAAAACTCTCTTAGTTATGGTTGTAGTTTGATGAGGTCGGTTATTAGTTTCTTCTCTTGTATTTACTTCTCCTCCTAAGGGTGCATTTGGATCCATGTAAAAGTTTTTACGATTGAAAATATTTTACACGTAGCCATTTTTCCATGGAAAAGGAAAACCAAATATCCTATTTGGTATCCAGGAAAATGATTTTCTTGAAAATATTTTTAACATTTTGATTATTTGTAAACTATTTTCAGGATATTTATTGTTTAACTTTTAGAAAGTATTTTATAAATTATGACCAAAATTTTATTTCTTACAAATTCTTTTTCTTGAAACATGAGTTAATCATGTATTAGAAATATGTTTTAATAATAGTAAAAATCATAATATATTAGGTCGATGATCAAATTTTATAGATTTTTTAACTTACTTTGTAAACTATTCTGCTATGTTTTTAGCCTCTTCTACTAAAATTGTATTTAGTTGTAAATAAAAATAAAAGGAAACAATAATTTTATATTATATAATTTAATAATAATAATTTAAATTAATTTTTTATTTAAATACATCATAAATAAAGATGCCTAGATAGTTCAGTATATAATTTTATATATTAATTATACTTATTTTAATAATGGTTTTGTAAAAAAAATTTAATTTAATTTATTTTTATTTTTATAAATATATACAGTTTATCATATATGTAATAACTTATATTTTAACCTACTTTTTCTATTCAATAAAACTTTGTATATTAATATACATTTAAATTTTAAATAAAAATATTATTAAATATCTAATACTCCATTTGCAATATGCGTACGGTGAGACATTGTTTTGCAAAATTTACTGTGCATCGGAAAACGGCATTCGTTTAAATTTTGCGGATGCCAAAATCCTGATTGCTTGATAGTCAAAGTAAAATGTTTTATATTGACTTGATATTTACATGCAACCAAACAAATCTATGTAATGATTAATCGGGCTGCGTGCAGCATATTTTACGGTGAAACAAACAGACCCTAAGTGATTTTTTTTCAACCTTCCCAGGATCTTGAGCTTTAGCTGCATATTATGGTTGTACAATACGAGTTTTTGTTTCTTAGAAGTCAACTTGTCCCATGGTTATATGTGGATTACGTTGAGTGATGACTATTTTTTTATCCTATGTTTCGGCTCAAAATTAACGGTAACTGAAGTTAAGACTTCATATTTCGTTGTTTTAATGTGATTCATCTATCATAGCTGAATATAAATGATATATGTTAAAATATCTATAACTAGTTTGTTAAAATATAATGTTATGTTAATATACTCCAAGATTAATATGATTGCTTTTTGTGTTCTTGATATTTCAAAGTGTATTGATCTTAATGCATAGTTATGTAACTTATTGTATGATATGATTGAATAATTGACATTTTTTTAAGGCTATCTTGACACTTTTTAAAATATTATCTAAATGAATCGCTATATATATCTAAGATGAAAACGTAACATATGATTAAAATTTAAATTATTTAAATAATTAAGGTTCAAATTAAAATCTACAAATTAAATTATTACAAAATATTATCTGTTTCCAATGATGATCATTGATATTCTATCAATTTTAAAAGTCATTTACCTTTTCTTGATATTTCTTATTTTGCACGTTCACTTGCAGCTATATACTCGTAGACTTTCCTTTTGTTGTTTAACTATCAGAAGTACGTTTACGATTTGCTCAACTATGAATAGAATTTTTTTCACTACTTTATTTCCTTCTCATTCTTGCTGTCAGCGAGATTAGCTTGGTTAATGCAACTTGTCCATCTAGGTGAAATTGCCATTTAAAATAGAGAACATCTCTACTATATTATACTCTTCAGCGAAATATAATATGATACAAATTTTATTGTACCAGTCCTTAATAGCTCTTTTCGTTCTTTCAATATATAATTTTGATTATAAATAAAATAAGATAAAAATTGTGTTAATTTAACTAGCCTGCTGATTTTTGGATCATTGCAAATTTCTTGTAACATTAAATTTAAGAATATTTAAAACATAATAGAGATAGGAATATTCGGCCATTACCATTTATCCCGTTGCTTTATTATGTTATCTATCAAATTAAATAAATAATTGATATTTTAAGTTTAATAAAACAACAAACACTACAGAAAACGAGATCACTAGCGATGGCTAATTGCCGTCGTCAATAATCTAAAAGCCGTCGCCATAAGATAATAGCGATGGCTTATAAGACGTCGCAAGACTATCGCAAATAAGTTCGCTGCCAATCATAATGGTGACGGCTAAATGCAAGCCGCCACTATTAACATTATTCGCGATGGCTCTTCACCGTCGCAGTTAAGTTAAAAGAGACGGCTGTACCCGTCGCTCATAAGGTTTTTGGTGATGGCTCCTAGCCGTTGTAAGTAAACCTAAAAATTGGAATAACTATTAGTGACGACTTTTCGCCGTCGCCAAAACCCATTTTTGCACCGCCAGAAGTGATCGCGGGGGTGCATTTTTTGGTTTTGCGACGTTGGGAAACTGTCGCCATTACGCAACCAACTGTCGCTTAAAACCTCTTTTGCGACTGCTAGAGGGAGCCGTTGCTATTAACTTACAGTTATTAGAAGTGACAGCTTTTCGCCGTTGCCAAAATTCATTTTTCACCGCCGGAAGGGATCGCGGGAGTATATTTTTTGGTTTTGTGACGGCGGGAAGCCATTGCCATTAAGCAATCAATCATCGCTTAAAAGGTTTTTAGCGACGGTTAGAAGAAGTCGTCGCTATTAACTTACAGTTTTTTTTTAAAAAAAATATTTCCCGCACACTAATGTATTCACGTAGTAACACATACGTACATGAATATTCGATCTTTTCTTGTACACTTTCAAATCATCACATTGACACCGTCGCTTACAAATTAAATACATTCATTGACATTCGAGGATAAACAATCACACATTCATTCATACATTCATTGACTTATAACGATTCACATTAATAAATAAGAATTCACATTCTTTAATAAGAAAGATTCATATTTATAAAATTTATTTTGTACAACAAATATCTCAAATACAAAGAAATAGTAAAATGGGGAGAAAACTCTCTCACTCATCCTCACCAAAAGAACGCTCCTCGTCGTCCGCATCCTCGTCCTCGTCCTCGTCATCGTCGTCGTCCTCCTCGTCTCCCCGTGCACCTCTATGTAATGGAGGTGGCCTCGAACTAGACGGATCCACATGTGGGAGTCTACTGTTTAATTGGGCTAACATTTCTTGAGTTAACCATGTCATCGACTCTTGAAATTGTTGACGTTGGGCATTCAGTTGTTGTTGGATCATCGAGTTTTGTTTCTCGATTTGACTAGCTTGAGCATCGACTTTGTCCACCAACTCCTGATAGTCCGGACCTGCAGAGGTACTCGCACCTACACTGCTTACACCATGCCAGGTGTTGCGGGTCTATCCTCTTCCCCCACATCGGATCCATCCTGGCCTATCTCTGCCGAACATGGTGATGAATGCATCATCAGGAGAGAATGGATGCTCGGAATTCTGAGCATCTGACTCCTCTGACTGGTGGGCATTCATCAACTGGCGTATATCATCCTACATAATGTAAATATAAAGTCAGTTGCTATATGAAATGAAAATTGTCTAATGATGATACAAATAAAATATATTTTTATCATAACTTGACGACTTTCCTCATTGCGCCATACGAGGGATCCATTCTCCATCTCTTTCGTCTGGGTCATCTCGAAGACCTCTGGACGGGTAGGACGGTGCCCTTCTTTGTTTGTCGGTTCAAAGAAAATCATTATGAAAATATTAATACTATTATCGAGATATTCAATAGTGAATAAGAAAAAAATTAGAAACTTACAAAATCTATTTGAAGCTGATGAATGTTGGTTCTTCCTCGCCTATAAGGCATACTCAAATTAGCCCTGTTTGTTTTATTCCTTTGGCTAAGTGCCCGCAAACAAGTTCTTAACACATTAGTTTTTTTATAAAAAAATTGAGTTATCAAATGTGGATAACTTTTAAATTAAATAGATTATTTATCTTATTGTCATCCCTCTGCCATATCTCACACATATGACGCCACTGGTCCGGATCGCATTGTGGAGGCACAACGACAAGTGCCTCCTCCAGTGAGCGTCCTGTAAAATACTGTATGCCAAAATTGTATTAGTTATAGTAGACAATCATTTACTATAAAAATAAATATGAAAATTTTACCTTCTTCTTCAGAAGACCCCTTTGTTTTCTTTGCATCTCTCCCATATGTCTTAAAATTTTCACATCTATGGATGGAGATCGCTCGAATATAAAATGTTGCTACAAGTAGGAAGAATATATAGATTAGTAATTTTTAAGTAAAAAAAAACAAATAAGTTGAAGTACTTTTATTTACCTTGAGATCTCTAAATATCGCCTCTTTCTTGTCATCTGGAAGGGTCATGTAATTCTGTTGTCATAAATTACAATGTATCCTATTGCAGACTTCAAGATATGAGGTGAACTATTGGCCATTTGGGCCTACACCTGATCCACCAATGACCCGGACGTTCAAGGTCTGCCCAGGCGCTAATGTCCATGCATTATACGCCTTTGCAGGACCTATCCCACATCTAGCAACTGTAGCTACATGCCAAAATTTCAAATAAATTTAGAATTTAATGTTTATAAATATACAAAATATAAAAAAATTGATATTTACCTGAGGTGGAAGAAGATGGACAGTCTGTAGGGGGTGTCGCCGTAGTAGGGTGAGTGTCAACCAACCGGGATGGTCCACCTGATGGCATCGCATCCTGGGTAGGCTGAGATGGGCCCTGAGAACCATTGGACTGATCGGTGGATCCACTGGCTGTCCCACTCCTAGAAGTACGTCGACTCTTGCTAAATTTCTTCATCTGCAATATAATCTTTCCAATTTAATCGGGTGGGGTTTCATGCCTTTTTCCAATTTAATCGGCCAGTTTGCTCGATCCAAGCCAGTGGAGTCTCATGCCTTTTTCCAATTTAATCGGCCGGTTTGTCCGATCCAAGTCGGAATCCGGCTTGGATCAGGTAAACTGGCCTTGGGGTGGGGTTTCATGCTTTTTTCCAAACTAATCGGCCGGTTTGCCAGATCCAAGTCGGATTCTAGTTTGGATCGGCCAAAACGGCCTTGGGGTGGGGTTTTTTGACTTTTTCCAAACTAATCAGCCAGTTTGCCCGATCCAAGCCAGAATCCGACTTGGATTGGCCAAACTGGCCTTGAGGTGGGGTTTCAAGCCTTTTTCCAATTTCATCGGCCGGTTTGCCCGATCCAAGCCAGAATCCGGCTTGGATCGGGCAAACCGGTCTTGGGGTGGGGTTTCATGCCTTTTTCTAATTTAATAAGCCAATTTGCCCGATCCAAGCTGAATTCCTGCTTGGATCGGGAAATCGGCCTCGGGGTGGGGTTTGATGCCTTTTTCCAAACTAATCGGCCGGTTTGCCTGATCCAAGTCGGAATCTGACTTGGATCGGGCAAACTGGCCTTGGGGTGGGGTTTTATGCCTTTTTCCAATTTAATCGGCCGGTTTGCCCGATCCAAGCCGGAATCCGACTTGGATCGGGCAAACCGGCCTTGGGGTGGGGCTTCATGCCTTTTTTCAATTTAATCGGCCGGTTTGCCCGATCCAAGACAAAATTTGGCTTGGATCGGGCAAGCCGAATTCTATCTTGGATTGACCAAACCGGCCTTGGGGTGAATTTTTTTTTGACTTTTTCCAAACTAATCGGCCGGTTTACCTGGGGTAGGGCACAATGAGCCCTATTTTCTAGTCTTGATAAGATCTGTTGTTCTCCAATAAATTAACTCTGATTCTGGTCATTCCAAGGGCATGAGCACGACCCCCCAGGCATATCAAGACGTCCAACCTCTCTCCTGCATTTATTTTGTGATTTTTAGAGAGATAATTTCGAGTTTTTAGAGAGAGAGAAGTCGGTTCAAGAGAGAGGAAGGCTAGTCTGCAGGTGATCTGCCAGGTCTCTCTTCTTTGGCCTCTACAGCAGCGTGTGGACGTCTTCTGCCTAAGTTATCTTCATCAAAGTTCTTCCTCTCCAAGTATTCTTCAGTTTTAAATTGACTGTACTTGATTCTGAGGTCGGGGATGGTCGTGACGAGCGCAGAAGCAAAGTCGCGCCTGGCAGATGCTGGACTGCTGCTTGGCTTTTTCGACAACCCAGATTTGGCCATATCTTTCTCTATTCTTATCAGAATCTTGTTATTATTTTTACTATATCTTTTTTTAGTGATTCTACATCCTCATATATTTTTTTTACATTTTTTCATTATTTTTACTCTGTTAATCCGAAAATAAAAAAAGAGGGGTTAGAAATAACCTGAATCCGGTCAGTTTCTAGTCAATTGTGTGTTTCATGTTATTTTCCTTACATATACTCCACTTTGTCTAGTTCTAATTGTCTTTTTCACTTGTTTATTTGTCTAGTTGCATAGAAGATCAAGCACCCACGCGTTGAGGACTCTTCTTCATCGGCCAGCCGAAGAAGGAGAAGCTTTAACCCACATTCTTGACGCTAAGGTACACACGGTCAATCTTTAATTTAATAAATCGGAACCCGCGGTTCCTGGTGACCACATCTCTTAATTTTATTCTTCTCATCCTCCTCCCACATGACCCGAACCGTCTCTTTGGTGATCGAGCGACGCCAAGGGATGAAAGTTCGGGAATCAATGTGAGTGTGGGACCGAGGTGAGAGTTGTTTTCCATGTTTTCTTTATTTCTTTCTCATCCCCTCTTGAGGTGACAATCTGGGTTCACGGACTTCCCTGAAAAGGAAAGGCCCCGTCAAATTTTCAGAGTCGACAGTCTGTAATGATTCTTTCTCTACCGATGTGCTATGGGTAAGAATCGCCGATGTCCTAAATAACATTGTTTCTGACTATGAACTAGTCGAACCGAATTTGTTTCCTTATTACATATTGGACATGCTAATTTTCCCTTAGTACTCCATCTGGATAGGTTGGCATAACCCGAAAAATTGTTTATGGTACCCAGCAATATGGCTCTCAATAGAAAATTCTTTTTCGCTAAAACGTCGTATGTCTCTAATCCGATCTTCCACAAATACCTTAACTCTTCCACCAATGGCTGTAAGTATACATTGATATCATTTCCGGGGGCTCTTAGACCCAGTATTAGACATGAAATCATCGTGTTAGCCACTTTCATACACACCCATGGTGGTAAGTTATAAACCAATGTAACTATAGGCCATACACTATACTTTGAAGACATGTTGCCAAATGGGTTAAAACCATCGGCAGCCAATCCAAGCCGAATGTTGCGTTTTTCCGATGCAAAATCCGGATAAAGTTCATCCACTATTTTCCAAGCAAGAGAATCTGCTGGATGACGCATTTCACCTCTCGATATATACGAATGTTGCTTACTATGCCATGACATCCACCTAGCAGTGTTTGTTGATATAAACAAACGCTGCAACCTATCTTTTAAAGAGAAGTAATGTAATATCTTCCATGCCACCTTCTTACTCTTATGTTCTTGATCATCTTTGTATCTGGGAGACTCACATTGTGGACAACTAATTCTATGTGCATTCTCTTTCCAAAAGAGAACACAATCGTTCTTACATACATCTATCTTTTCGTAACTAAGTCCTAAGTCCTAAATAATTTTCTTAAGTTCATACCAAGTGTTAGGAACACTTGCATCCTTGGGTAATACATCCTTAAATAGAGACAATATACTATTCATACATTTTCCCATCAAACCATTTACCGACTTCAACTGAATCAACTTTAAAATAAATTTTAACTTAGATATTTCTGTGCATCCTTCATATAATGGTGTTTTCGCATCTCTTAATAGCAAGAAATGCTTGTGTGTTTCTATACTTGGTTCACCTTCATGATGTATAGATGGTCCTTGAATATTTTGAATGTCTTCAAGCATTTCTATTACATCGTCATTTAAATTCTCATGTTGTGCTTCATCTAATCGAACTTCATTATCGATACTTAAACTAGGTTCAATTTCTTCGTGACTTATCCACGTTCGATAATTGGACCATATGCCATCACATATTAGATGTTCTTTAACTACATCTCTTTCTAAAGAAAATGTGTTACAACACCGTCTACATGGACAATGAATTAAAGTTTTGTCTAGTCCATGTCTAAATCGAGTCCTACATTCATCGAAAGCATAATCTAAAAATTCTTCTACTCCTTGAAGATACCTAGGACATAATCTGTTAGGAATATTTATCCAAGAGTTATCTAAGCTACTCGTCATGTGTTAATATAAATAAAGATATATATGCACAAAACTAAGCAATGATATAAACGAAACAAAATAAACACAAACCGAACCACCTCCAAGAAAAGAAAGTCTTGAACGAGAATGTCGTTTGAAACTACCTGAAAATAAGAAATAAAGCTGACATAAGATAAACATATCAATGACATTGCATTTCAAAGAGAAAAATTGATTTTGTAGGTAACACCAATTTGGGAGAAAAAGAAACAAAATTGTTTGAGAAATTCATTGGCCTATGATGCCAATTTGGGACAAATCAAACCGACTTTCCGATTTGAGTCGGTTTCCACAGCATTTTATTCAATTAAAATAAGTTGATTGGCCTATGATGCCAATTTTGGTCAAACCAAATCGGAAAACTAGTTTAAGTTGGTTTTCCATACCATCTTAGCCAATTTAAACCCTCTTGGCAATTAATGTATGTCTAACCCAATCTTGGGAGAAATCAAAGCATTTTTTCGATTTGACTCCGTTTCCACGGCATGTAATTTGTCTAAATCATACCGATTTGGGAAATTCATTTACTTATAAAGCCAATTTGGGGCAAATCATACCGACTTTCCGATTTTATTCGGTTTCCATGGTATTTTGTTCAATTAAAATATGTTGATTTGCCTATAATGCTAATTTCGGTCAAACTAAACTGCACAAATCAAACCGGTTTTCTGGTTTTAGTCGATTTAAAATGTCGTCTTATCTCTCTTGATCTTCAATGTACAAAAATAAAAATTTTCAGTTATTTTTGTGGGCATTGTCCTATTATATATTTTAATGGAGTTAAAATCCAATTCGTGGCCAGTTAGGTTAGTCTAAATCAAAGAAGTTAGAACCCAATTCATGATCCATTAGGTCAATTAAATCAGTTTATATTACCTAACCCAACCGGTTTGGATTGGACTACCGGTTTGGATTGGCCTAACAAGTCATGAAATTCCAAAGTTGAGTTAGAATCCAATTTATGGCCGATTAAAACAATTTAAACCCATAACTAGATTAGATTGGCCTAACTGCTCATGAAAATCTCAAAATTGAGTTAGAACTCAATTCGTGGTCGGTTAGGCCAATCCAAACTAGTAAGGTATTAGATTGACCTAACCGACCATAAAAATCTTAAAATTGAGTTAAAATCCAATCTATAGTCGATTAGGCTAATCTAAACCAATAAACATGCATCGTACCTAGCCAATTCTTAAGTAGAGACTAATGAATAAAATTTTTAGGTTAAAATATACCTAGAGATGGAGGAGGTCGGCCGTACGGATGTAGGGAGGGCGTCGGCAGGCTGGCGGCGGCGCAAGAAGACAGCAGCGGTGTCGGCGCAAGGAGGCAGAGGCCGCGGCGAGGAAGAGGCCGCGGCGGCGCGAGGAGGCAGTGCGGTGGCGCGAGGAGGCAGCGTGGCAACGTCACGGAGGCAGTGCGGCAGCAGCAGCAAGCTGGCGGCGGCGGAACTGGCAGTAGCAAGGCGGCAAGGAAGAGGGAAGGGGCCGACGGGGTTTTTTGAAAAACCCTTGATTATTGGTGACGGCTGAAGCCATCGCAATTGGTACATTTAAGTACAATAGCGACAGCTAAAGCCATTGCAAACACTAGTCGACCATTGAACGGTCAAAAAAAGTTATTGCGACAGCTTGTAGCCATCGCTATTAACTAAACTGGCGACGGCTTTCACCAGCCGTCGCCATTTATCCGACTCGATGAGTGTTCTGGGTGCATTTTCTGGTTTGGCGACAGCTTGGGCCGTCGCTAATAAGAGGAATTGCGACGGAATAGTTTAGCCATCTCTTATAACTTAGTAATTGTCAACTACTTTAATGGGGATGGCTTGAGCCGTCGCCATTAAGTAATGGCTAAACAAAGTCGTCGCCATTAACCCGTCTCTAATAACATGATTTCTTGTAGTGAAAATAGAAAAATACATGTCTAATCATCGATTATTAGTGTGCATCTTTCTTTCATCCCATATATGTATAAATATCTTCATGTACCCTTTGATATCTTCTGCCTTTATCAACAAATATGTTGTAGATTTTTTTATGAGAGAGGTTTTCTTTTGTTAACATCCATAATTGGTCAATTATACTCTTATATCAAGGCCACTTTGCTATATAACAGTTTTACTACTATAAAACTAGGTAGAAGTGATTCTTTCAATTCTCGCCTTGTAAATTTTTATGGGGTGTTTGGTTGCATGATAATTTTTTATACACTTTCATGATAAAAATGTATTAAAATAAAAAAATGAACCAACTCGAGACATAAAACTATCATGTTTGGAGGGATGTGATAACAAAAAAGAGTAACTATCATATATGACCAAAACAAAGTGGGAGACCACAAGAAAAAAGAAAGAGGTGAGACCCTCTTTTTTTGTTTAAGAAGAAAATCACTTTCAAAACATAAAATTGTCATGGTTGTCAAACACCTCTTATAACAAGTTTTCTTACAATTTTTAAAAATTAAAATAAAAACTTCTATTATCATGCAACCAAACTCCTCATTAGGTTTTTAAGTCTTATAGTGATATTTCAGTATCTTTCTCGCTTGATGTAATGTGTGGATCCAGCAAACTTTATGTGAGTCATCATCTTTCTTGTCCTTTACTTGAGCCTTGACAAATGTATCTTTCTAGTTTATTTAAGAACATCCCCACCTGCAAAAGCCTGGTGACGAGCTTCCATAACAAATATCATTTCGTCTATTGAACAAAATAAAAGAAGAATAAGAACTATATGATAAAATAGGTGAATTAAAAATTAAATTAAACATAAACATACCTTCAACAAAATCTTGTATTTCTCTACTCCTAGCCAAAAAGATACTTTTGTGTGGAGCTACGAATATTTATTCTATGACTACATAGACAAGAACTCTTTTCGTGGGCTGTTTTCTTGTGCTATGTAATTGTCAAATATTCATGTTTTGGAGATCTTAAATAAATATGAAATCAATTTATTAATTGTTGGGGAGTCTTGATGTATGGAGTGACAAATTTTTTTCTTCCAACGATACGATGTTACAATAAGAAAATTCCGCGGGACATAACATTATTACATTAATACCTACATTATACCTTCTTTACTTACATATCTATTAAGTTGCATTATGCCCGACTGGTTCTGGCGTTCTATACTTATTTGTTTCTCTCTATTTTTGTTCTTATCAATGACTCGAGCACGCTACCTTTGACTTGTATTTATATATTTTTTAAGGATATGTTACTATACTACGAAAATGTTACAATTCGGTTAAATTTCGAGGGTTCTCCGATCGTCAGTCTTTACACTTGTAGTGGAGACCTCTGGGTGGCCGCCGACACCTTCCATCGTCGTAAGTTTCTTTTCCCCGCTCCCCTTTTACGGTTTTACCATATTCTTGTCCTTTTTAAGTGGAGAAAATACGTAGTATCTTTTGTGGAAGGATGACATAGCCGAGTGCAGTTTCAAAGGTAAAGCAAAAAGAAAAAAGAGATAAAAGTTATCGCATACACCGTAACCTATGGATCGTCTCATTCACGTAGCGGAACCCAAACCAACCCAAACTAGTGAAGTAATGTCTCTACATGGAAAAATGCATTAACAATATGGCATGCAACTCGTGATGCTCGAGACTTCCAAATCTTCCAAATCTTCTTGATTTTTGACTCCAGCGATGAGGTTGTTTCTAGTGATCTTTCCATATAAGACTTGTGATCCCATTCCCTCCGTCCCAAACCATTGTCGTCCATTATGACCTTTACTCCTTAATTTTAAAAAGGATAATGTATCATCAATTCCAATTCTAAAGAGGGGAATACTTCCTTGTTTGATTTCCATTTATTGCCTTGGTTTTTATTTATTGGTCATTTCTTAAAACGTTATGTAACATTTTTACATCTCCCACTTGACCAATAAATAAACATATTCCTTTTTATGTAAAGCAAAAATATGTGATACTTTACCTATCTATGGGATAGATATTTTTCTATGCATTTCCATTGTCCATGAGATGTATATATATTTTCATATACTCCCACTATCTATGTGATACATATATATTCTTATACATTCTCATTATTTGCGGGATTAAATAATTATTTTCTTTGACTTATGTTTTTGAGTCCCATCAAATCTACATGCTTAATGAAATTTTTTGCCGACATTTCTTTTGTCAAAGGATCTGCAATTATATCACTGGTGGGGATATAAGTTAGCTTTACTTCCTCTTTCAGTATAATATCTTGAATATAATGATATTATATTTCTATATATTTTTCTTTTGAGCAATTTGCTTTCCTATTAATCAAGTTGATGGCAGCTTGATTATTATAGTAGATCTTAATTTACTCATTAACCAAATTGAAACATAAATCTATCAAAAATAATTTAATCTAGATGACATGAGTAGTAATTACACTAGGTAATATACTCAACTTTCTGCATGTATCATGCAACATACCTTTGTTTCTTACTACCCCATGAAACATTTGCATCACCAAAGATGTATAAGTGTCCCGAAGTGGACTTTTCATCATCTTTATCTTTTCCGAAATCCACATCTGAATAACCAAGCATATCAAGTGTTTTTGCTTTGTAAACTAACTTGTGGTGCACTGTACTCTTTAGGTACTTCATAATCCTTAAATAGCTTCCCAATGTGCTGGACTAGGATTTGCTTGGAACCTATAAACAAAGCTCATAGGATATGTTATATCTACTCTTGTAATCATCATTGCATACACTTCCAATTGCCTCAACATATGGCATCTTGAGTGGGCCTTGTCCCTTTCTAAGACATTGCTCTTTTCCAAACTATTTTTCGTACACTAATAGTGTAGATGTTAGATTGCAATTATGCCTTCTAAATTTCTTAAGAACAGGCCTTAAGTATCTATACACCAAGGATATAGAATGCCTCTTTCATATCTTTCATCTTAAATTTCTCATTGAGTTTAGACTTTACCTTATTCAACATTCCATTGTCATTTCCAGCAAACAATATATCATCCTCATACAAGGATAATATAATCACTATGCTCCCACTGTTCATGACATTACACAGCTATCCAACTAATTTGGAACAAAGTTGAGTTGAATAACAACATTATGAAATTTGAGATACCATTGTCTAGACGATTGTTTCAAACCATAAATTGATCTTTTTAATTTACACAGCTTTTCCTCTTGAATTTTCTCCTGAGATCTTTTAGGTTGTAGAATATAAATATCCTCCCTTAACTCTTTGTTAAGGAATGTAGTCTTGACATCCATCTGGTATAACTCCAAGTCAAGATACTACTATAGCCAAAATTATTCTTATAGATGCTAATTTTACAATTGATGAGTAAGTGTTTTGATAATCTATACCTACTTTTTGATTATAAACTTTGGCAACTAACCAGACCTTTATTTTTCTATAGACTCATTAGTTCAAAGTTTTTTCTTAAATACTCATTTACACCTAATAGCCATTCTATTCTTGGGTAATTCACACCATTTCTATACTCTATTAATTTTTATGGAGTTCATTTCTTCTTTCATGGCATCTAGCCATAATTTTAATTAATGCAATTTCATTGCATCAATATAGTTTATCGGATCTGTGTAATTTTCCTCATCTACGTCTACTGTCAGACACGAAGGCTCACATGAGTATAAATAGAAATCATCCATCCACACAGGTGGAGTTCTATTTCTTTTGTTGCCAATTGAAGATGCATCAGGTTGTGTTTCTATCGTAGGATCATTTAGTTTCTCAACTATTTCTTGTTGAGATGGTTATGCTATCCTAGGTCCTTCCTCAATTATTGGATCATTTCTAGAGTTATCATTGCAATAGTCATTATCTATCCCAATTAGAGGTTCCTTCTCATTTTCAAGAGATTCCTCTTCTTATAGATTTTTTAGGAATGTAGCATCCCTATATTCTATGTGTAAGGAATTGGTTCAATCAGATTGGCATAGCAGAATATATTCGATTCGTCGTATACCATTGTCTTGGTCTCGATCGGAACCGAACGATGTCGACAAAACCGATATTTGAAATGATTTTGAACACATACCTTTACGGGATTCAAATAATCCCTAAAGATTAGAGAAGATCGAGCGTTCTCACGCTCGTTCAGCCACTCAAGTATGTGGCCTCTAGTCATGTCCATACTAGCTGCCTCCATAGTCAGGTTCTCCTTCGCGTTGGACCTTCCAACTCACCCCAGATGAAGTCTCATCAACTCTCGACGGCCTCTGGCATGGGAAAACATGAAGGATAAAGGTAGGGATAAATTTTATAGCCTTGGCTTGTGGGTCTCATGCTCAATTCGTTATTATATAAAGAATTTAGAATTTTTTCACAAAACCCCTCCTTTCTCTATATTTACACCCCTGCCTCCAAACTTATGGATTAGCCCTTATGTGTGTGACCTACAAGGCCCAATAGCTCATTTGGTTGAGACCTAATTAAAAAAACTTCTTTTAAATTAAATCTATTATCTCATGAAAGATTTAACGGCCTACCAATCATGAAGGGTACAAGTCACATCCTATAATCCTAAACGGCTTTTGGGATAAACTCCTCTCCAAAGAGCCTTTCCATCATTGGTTACTAATCTTCGTCCATTCAATGTCCTGGTGGGATAGGAGTATGTCATTGACTGTTAACTCCTAAATATACTAATACTATGAAATCTTGTACTCAAAATTGGATCAATTGGAAAACCCTTTTTGAATTATTCTATCTACCTTGGCCAAGGATTTAGAGTACTATCCATAGGACATTCTCTCTCTCCTATTAAGAGTAAACAATCTCCTATTATCTGCTCAATTGCCTCCACCGAGTTTCTCATATACCCAATCTATTAACTATACAAGACCACAATACTAAGTGATCCATAAGTCAATAGTTAAAGTACATGGTACACCCGGAAAGACATCTTTGGTGACTCAGGTCAAAGATCCAATCGTGCAACCGTGATGATAGAATACCCTGATCGACAGTTTAGTAAGATACCATTGAGGAATTCTATACTCATCAGTTCAGTGAACTAATTCATTTAATGAGCACCTGTACATGTATCTCAGTGTCCCCACATTGATGACCAATGAGATTGATCATTCTCATCATATGAAAAGATATCATATACACTAGTCTGACTGGACCCTTGATGTTCCGTCTCGAGGATCCTACGACTAGGAACATTTAGAGTACATGTTTCTAGATGATTGGTCTCATTATCATGATCTCATTGTGATTGAATCATCATTGTATGTAACTTAGGACTTCATTACGATAGACACATCTTGATAGTGCAAGTAATGAAGATTATGCCATTTATACTGAATAATATATTAAAAAAATGTAAAATTATATCACATATGATTGGCTTGTAGGGCATACATTTCTATCTCCCACTTACACTAAAGCCAATCACCTACATGTCTGATCTCCATCAGCCCAAGGTGACCCTCAAACACTCTTTGAGTTAGGGCCTTAGTTAGTAGATCTGCAATGTTTATAGTTTAAGATACTCTATCTTTAATCATATCTCCTTGAGTTGCAGCCACTCTGATCAAGTAGTATTGCCACAGAAGTGTTTAAACTTCTGATGATACAAAGACTCCACTACAAAAGTAATGATCCATTATTTTCCTAAAATAATGGTACATTATCAAAGATATTAGGGACAACTCCTTAAAATAAGATGAACTCCTTCATCTAGACTACTTCATAAGTAGTCGGTAGTAATTATAATTTTTAAAATCTACAGTGTCTATAGCATGGAGCTTTTTCAGCTCACTGCACCATCATCTAGGTAAACATGTACCCTAAAGTTATCTAGCTACCAATCATATGTAACTAGAAGCTTAAGTCTAACTTATAACTTCTAGTCTTATCCTCCATACTAGAAATATATCCTTGGTACTTCTCAAGTACTTAAGGATATGCTTCTCAACTATCCAGTGACTCTCACTTGGATTTGCTTGATTATTACTCATAACACTTAGAGTACTCATCATAATAGGCTATGTACATAGTATACATGATAGACCCTGTGACTAGGGCATAAGAGACTATGTTCATGTATTATATCTCTCTTTAAAAAAAGGTAAACTACATATCTTATAGGCAAGACACCTATATAGGAGTTTCTATGTCAAACCCTTTGACTATGGTGTCTATGTACAACAAATGGGTCAAGCCAAGCATCCTTTTTAGATATATCTTTATAGACCTAAATCCTTAGGAAGCTTCTCCCAGAATAATTATGAAGGATTCATTTTATAGTTAGACTTTACGGATGATAATATATCTACATTATTCATAATGAGTAGTACACCATCAATATAAAATGTCTAGAATATAATGGCACTCCTACTAGCATTTTATGCACATGTTCGAACCTCGCGATTTACTTCATCCATCGTTTAAAAATATATATATATATAGAAATACGTATGAATGTTTTTTGTTTGTTGTGGCGCGAACATCCCTTTTTGATGATAACAGCAACAGTGCTTCCGGCCTGATTCTTCTCTTTTTTTTTGACATACATATTTAGCGAGGTTGTAGTGAGTTCTTTGAATTTGATCGGACCTCTCTCCACCAATCCACGAATGGATTCGGTGTTAATTACATTGAGCGACGGCTCAATAACCCTCGATTGACTGCCATAACAACATATCTGCAAGATGAATTTGAATGTTGAAAAATGATCGTATGTTCAATCTTTCTTTTTCTTGACTGAATGAAAATGTATATCAACTTTCTCAACTTTTGTTTCTTTTATACATGTATTTCCTTGAATGAGCTTTAGGGCAAGCTGACATTTCCCTGAAATAGGGCTTGGTTGACCTAACGCGTCTTCAACATCCGTTAAGTGGCATTTTCCCGAAGTGGGACTTGACCGACTTAACGGGGCTTCATGATTTGACTGATTTGATATCCATTAGGAAACATTTCCTTGAAACGGGGCTTGGTCAACCTAACGGGTCTTCATCATCCGTTAAGTGGCATTTTTCTGAAGTGGGACTTGACCGACTTAACGGGGCTTCATGATTTTTTGTCTCTCGGCATCGCTCGTTTAGGAGCGAACCGAGTTGGTGGGGTTTGGATTTTTTTATTCCATTACCCAGTATTTCTCGATCGGAGATTAACTGGATTAATGAGCCTTGAGATTTTGTTTCTCGGCATTGCCCGTTTGGGAGCAAGCCGAGTTGGTGGTGTTTGAAATTTTCATCCATTACCCGATATTTCCCGATCAGGGATTAACTGGATTAATGGGCCTTGGAAATTTCATCCATTACTCGGTATTTCCCGATCGGGGATTAACCGGATTAATGGGCCTTGAAATTTTTGTTTCTCGGCATTGCCCGTTTGAGAGTAAGCCGAGTTGATGGTGTTTGGAATTTTCATCCATTACCCGGTATTTCCCGATCGGGGATTAACCGGATTAATGGGGCTTGAAAATTTTGTTTCTCAGCATTGCCCATTTTGGGAGCAAGCCAAGTTGATGAGGTTTGGGATTTTTCATCCATTACCCGGTATTTTCCGATCAGGGATTAACCGGATTAATGGGGCTTGGAAATTTTGTTTCTCGGCATTGCCCGTTTTGAGAGCAAGCCGAGTTGATGAGGTTTGGGATTTTTCATCCATTACCCGGTATTTCCCGACCGGGGATTAACCAGAGTAATGGGCCTTGGAAATTTTGTTTATCAGCATTGCTCGTTCGGGAGCAAGCCGAGTTGATGAGGTTTGGGATTTTTCATCCATTACCCGGTATTTCCCGATCGGGGATTAACTGTATTAATGAGCCTTAGAAATTTCATCCATTACATAGTATTTCTTGATCGGGGATTAACCAGATGACTGAGTCTTAGAATTTTCATCCACTACTTGGTATTTCCCGATCGGGGATTAACCGGAGTAATGAGCCTTGAGATTTTGTTTCTCGGCATTGCCCATTTGGGAGCGAGCCGAATTGATGATGTTTGGTATTTTCATCCATTATCCAGTATTTCCCGGTCGAGGATTAACCGGATTAATGGGTCTTGGAATTTTCATCCACTACTTGGTATTTCCCGATCGGGGATTAACTAGAGTAATGGGCCTTGAGATTTTGTTTCTCGGCATTGCCCATTTGGGAGCGAGCTGAATTTACGATGTTTAGTATTTTCATCTATTAACCTGTATTTCCTGATCGGGGATTAACCGGATTAATGGGTCTTGGAATTTTCATCCACTACTCGGTATTTCCCGATCGAGGATTAACCGGAGTAATGGGCCTTGAGATTTTTGTTTCTTGGCATTGCCCGTTTGGGAGCGAGCCAAATTGATGATGTTTGGTATTTTCATCCATTATCTAGTATTTCCCGATCGGGAATTAACCGGATTAATGGGTCTTGAAATTTTCATCCACTACTCAGTATTTCCCGATCGGGGATTAACCAGAGTAATGGGCCTTGAAATTTTCATCTACTACTCGGTATTTCCCGATCGGGGATTAACCGGAGTAATGGGCCTAGAGATTTTTGTTTCTCAGCATTGCCCATTTGGGAGCGAGCCGAATTGATGATGTTTGGTATTTTCATCCATTATCCAGTATTTCTCGATCAGGGATTAACCGGATTAATGGGTCTTGGAATTTTCATCCACTACTCGGTATTTCCCAATCGGGGATTAACCGGAGTAATGGGCCTTGAAATTTTTGTTTCTCGGCATTGCCCATTTGGGAGTGAGCCGAATTGATGATGTTTGGTATTTTCATCTATTATCTAGTATTTCCTGATTGGGGATTAACCGGATTAATGGGTCTTGAAATTTCCATCCACTACTCGGTATTTCCCGATTAGGGATTAACTGGAGTAATGGGCCTTGAAATTTTCATCCACTACTCGGTATTTCCCGATCGGGGATTAACCAGAGTAATGGGCCTTGAAATTTTGTTTCTCGGCATTGCCCGTTTGGGAGCGAGCCGAATTGATGATGTTTGATATTTTTTGGGTGAGTCGTTGGGAACTTTCTCTCTCATCCACTAACTGGTACTTCTCGATTGGGGATTGACCGAATTAGAAGGTCTTCATGGTCCATTGGAAGTTTTCTCTCTCATTCGTCGGTCGGTACTTCCCGATCGGGGATTGATCGAGTTGGCGGGCCTTGATGGTCCGTTGGGGGTTTTCTCTTTCATTCGCCAGTCGGTAGGATTGACCGAGTTGGCGAGCCTTGATGGTCCATTGGGAGTTTTCTCTTTCATCCGCCAGTCGGTAGGATTGATCGAGTTGGTGGGCCTTGATGGTCCGTTGGGGGTTTTCTCTTTCCTCCACCAACCGTTGGGGGGTCTTTATTGAACCGTTGGGAGGTTTCTCTTTCCTCCACCAACCGTTGGGGGGTCTTTATTGAACCGTTGGGAGGTTTTCTCTCTCATAGTGGAGTTGGATTTTGTTTATGATGGTTTAATTGGAGTTTTGGTCATCATGCGACTTAATAGTCTTACTTTCCCCATTAATGGGCCTTGGGTCGATCCCATGCTCATCTCGGTCAAGACCGGATTGGGCCTTAATTGATCGAGCTTGATGCACTTGGAATGGAGTCACTTGGTCTTGATCTTCCTTTGAAGATGGTTGATTGGGCCTTATAAGCCTTAATGGACCTAACCCCCACACTAATGGGCCTTGTTGTGATTGGTATCTTCATTGCCCATTGGGCTTTGAGATGATGTAATTGGGCCTTGAGTTTTCTCCTTAGAGTGCCTTGGGACTTAGCCAAATTCTTGATGCCTTGAATTTGAACCTCTTCTTGAGCTTCCTTGACTAATTGATGAAGCTTGATTGATTGCCTTGATAGTTCTTGATGAACCCTCTTGGTGAACCCACTTGATTGGAGCCCCCTTTCCTCTCTTTGGAGCCTCCCTTGGAGAAGCCTATAGAGCCTTGAGCTCTCTACGTGAAATACCTTGTGGTGGGGGGAGAAATGTTGCCTATCTCCTCTCCAAGAAGATTTCCCACCTTTTTATATGCCAAATAGAGTGGGCATTTTAGTCCCCAAAGTGCCCCAACTTCTCCTTGCTTTTGATGGTGTGAGATAAGGTGAGGGTAACTTTGGCATTAGTTCACATTGCTTTTTACTTTATGGTAGGTGTGAAGGAAAAAGGTGAGGGTCCTTTGGACTTTGCCCACCTTTATGAGAGGTTGGGGTGGCCAATTACACAAAATGCCCCCATAATCATTTTTGCAAGAGGAATTTCGGATGCCTTATTTGGGACAGATTTTGGGCCCTTCCCCCTTGAAGAATTGAGGCCCAAATGTCCAGAATTAAGGCCCACACGTATATGCATGGGTCCAATGAACCAATTGAGGTCATTAGAGCCCATTTAAGGGCCATTGGGAGGTCTTGATCTCTCTTAAATTTCAATGAACCTGAATTCATCAAGAAGCATCTTGCTTGGTCCGATGAGAGTCAAGTTATACATCAGTGGCCCATTTGATCAAAAGTTCCCCCTTTTTTTTAATACATGACATAATTCGGTGCTTTCTCTTCCATTTCTCTCTCCCCTTTTTCACCTTTCTTCTTCTTCTTTTTCTTTCTTTCTTCTGCTTTTATTTTTTTGCCGATTTTCTTCCCCCTTTTCTTTTATTCTTCTTTCTTTTCTCTTCTTTTTTTTCTTTTCTTCTTCTCTCTCTCTTTTTTTACTACTAAGAGCTCCCTTTCTGCCACAAACTTTCATCGCATACACATATATGTCATTTTAATCTATTGACCGCAATCAACTGCGCACGGTGGGGCTTCTGAGATGGTGCTTCTTGCATCTCCAATTTTGACCATGGTCAAAATTGTCCTTCCACGCTTTAACATGTATATGACTTCGCGGCATAACAGCTCCATGGGAATTATTCAAAAGAAAATAAAAAAAAACTTCATTTCGTTGGGTAGGGAGTCGTGGCGATGCACAAGTGTCTCCCTTCTTCTTGTTCTTTTTACACCGATTTTGACTGGGTCAGAATCAATCCTACGACAACCAGAGGGCACGAATGGGGGCATCAGTTCGCGATGGGGGGAAGCTTCCGGAAGAGGGTATTTTCGACCCTTCCTCTCCCTGCCGCTTGCCCTGGCAGCGCGAGGATGCTACTGCGCGACCAGGCGCCGTACAGGGGTGTCCGAGGGCAGCGCGGAAGGCTGTGTTCGGCGACGGCGGGAGGAACATCCTTCGTCTGGTTGGCAGCTCCCTCGCCTTCCTCCTTTGCGAGCTCCTTCCTCTTCATCATTCAACAACTCTGGTCGTCGATCAACTCGCGTAGGACTGCCTCGGCGCTTTGCAAGTCTTCCAGCGGCTACGCGGGGGAGCTTCCCCTCGCTGCCTTTGTTGATGGCCCCCCCTTGCGGGCGGCTACGTAGGCCACATACCGGCCTGGTGAGGACGACGGTGACGCATGGAGCATCCAGCACCGAGATCCTTTCTTCGTCAGGCTGCGGTGATGCTTCCTCCTGTACGAGGTCGAGCTCCGTGAGGGTTCTCTCTCACAACCTCCTCCTCTCTTCGTTGCTTTTACAGGTTTTCATGACTTTGACTGGTCTGTAACTCTATATGCCCCCTCGGTGGCTTTGTGCAGGCCTGTTGACTTCCCCGCGCCTTCTGGTGGGTGAGCCACGCCGGCTTGCTTGTTCTTTCTCCCCCTCCTTTCTTCTTGGCCGGCCCCGACCGTTGGTTATCTGTCTTCCACAGGACTTTGCTTCTTGATAGGGGAGGGCCCTTTCAGAGCTCGGCTCTCCCAAACGTCAGACCCGTTGACGCAGGGAGTTGTAGTCGTGATGAGTCTCCTTGGCTTCAGGCATGGACTCCCACTCCCCCCTTTTCTGTCATTTTTTTTTAATCCGGGATGGTCGCAACTCCTTTTTCCGTTGCTTCTCTTCCGCTCGTAGGAAGAGTGGCTTCCTCCTCTCTTTTTTTTTTATTTTCTCTCTTTTATTTTTGGTGTTACGGCTCAATGTCTCTTCCTTTTTTTGTTGTATGATACAGGGGATCCTTTCTTCGGAGCTTCAGGTCTCGGTAGCTCAAGACAGGATAGCCTCTGAGTTTTCAGCGTGGTGATCGGCTGTCGACCAGGCTTGTTGCATTCCCGACTGTAGGCTTCTCTACCTATGTTTCGTTTTGTCCCATCGTTGTTATTTTTCTTTTTTCTTTTGCATCAGATTACTGCACTCTTTGTGTGCTTTTGGCTTGCTCATATTCTGTTGGGATGTCAAAGGATAATAGCATGCTTGACATAGGGCTGAAATCAGTTGACCGTTTCTATGGATGGACTGACCATAGTGGCTTAATAAATAGATACAGTTGTCGTCAACCCCTCCATTGGAGAACCGCTGACGTTTGACTTAAAAGAAGATGACATATGTCGTTGGCCACCACTTCAGGGGATCATGGTCTTTCGGTTTAACAAATCGGTAACAACCGTTGTCGACCCCTCCATTGGAGGACCGTCGGCATTTGGCTTGAATGAAGATGACATGTGCCAGTGACCACCTCTTCGGGGGATCATGGTCGATCGGCTTAATAAATCAGCATTAATTGCCAGCCACCCTACCTGATTGTCCGCTTACTGACCATCTTCTTCTTCTTCTTTTTTGAATGGAAATTGCATTGTTTATGGTCAACCTTTCAGTTCTTATGTTGTGTCTGAATTTTCCATCTTTCTATTTCATATTATCATGCTGATTTGCGCCGACCAGATTTGATTAATTTAGCATATCCCGTGCTTTCTTGTATTTGAAGAGTATGTCAATCATGTTTGATGTTCTTACTGGTCGGTTAGGTACATGGTATCACATGGTAACAATCACCCCCCTTTTTGGGCGGGGTTAACGGCACATAAGGTTCTTCTTCATTCCAAATGAAGTCATATGATTCAATCTTATCAAATCTTATATTCTAATGTTGAGAATGTTGTTGTAGTCCATGAATGGACATTACCAACGTGTACACATTCTTTGGATGTTTTTGGACTCACATCCCTCAAGTTGTATCATATACAATAGAGGTTGTATCATAAACACCTCCCCTTAAATTTCACCATTGGAGAAATATTATTTTAACATTCTAATTGACATATCGCATAATCATAGTGTGTACCAATAAAATCTAAATGGATTGAATTATGGCAATGGTTAAAAGATATCATCATAGTCAACTCCTTAACTTAGATGATGCCTTTTCAATCATTATTGCCTTGAAGGTCTCACTTTCAAATTCACTCCTATCTATCCTATCATTTTCCTTTACACCTAATGGGTACTTTACCGTCATGTGGATCTACCAAGTTTCGAACTTGGCTAAAATAGATGTATATTATTATAGATTTATTGTCTCCTCCCATTTTGGAATCAATATCTTATATTGCCTTTCATAGGTCTTTGGATCAACACCCTCACTTTATTGTGCTTATCTTCTTCCATTAAAGATATGTCTCACATAACTACAAAGTTGAATTAGCAAAATTAAAGACTTATGATGCGTGCTATTATCAATTAGTATCTTAATAGAAGTGTCTTTGATTGTGGGTCTGGAACCCCTTTCAAATATTTCTTGCTCCCACTGTTTTTCTCAAGGAGGAACTCTTCCTCTAAGAATCCAGTAAGCTGAGCAACACATAATCTTTATCTCATAAGGTAAAATATTTGAATATCCTTTAGTTTCCTTAGGATATCCCATAAGTCTACACTTCTGTTCTTATATTCTAATTATTATAGGTTATACATCTTCATCATGGTCGGACATTCCAAAATCTTAACAAGTTTAAGATCAAGTATTAACCCCTTTTTCTATATCATATATGGAATAATCAGAATATTTTAGAAGGTACCAACATAGAGTGGTTATATTGAGTGCTTAGCCCCAAATAAATGAGGAACATTTTGCAAAAGTTGTCATTACATGTGTCATGTCACACATAACACAATCACCCTTATTTCTACTACTCAAGTAAGCTAAGGGTTATAGGGAGATGTCCATTAAAACAAGGTTGTATTATTCTTCATTTGATGTGTGAAATTAGTACTTGAGTACTTCACTCCTTGATCTGATCAAAAGGCTCTAATACTTTTTTCATTTATTCTTTACTTCATTTTAACCTTAACAATTCCTCAAAGCCTCGTATTTGTACTTCACAAGCACACATATTTATGCCAAGAGAAATCATCTATTAAAGATAAAGTAAGAATATTCATCTTTAACCTTAATAGACACAGACCAACACACATCCAAATATACGAGCTCTAATAACTCCTTGATCCACTCTCCATTTCCAGTAAATGGAGAGTTAGATATTTGAATAATGATTCAAAATCATTTTCTTTCATATTTCCATCCATATGGAACTCCTTATGTCTTTTCTCATTGATATGACCATGTCTATATTAAGCTAAAGAAATAGATTGATCTATATCAACCCGCTTCCTCTTAAGAGGAGCATTCACATATATCGTGAGAGCTTCCATATCTCATATGAGTAAATTACTTACTAAGCTCTCACTAACAAACATTTTACCATTCATAATCTTAGAACAATTATCAATTCCATAACTCAAAATAAATCAATATTTATTCAAGTAAGAAATATCGATAATGTTCATATAGAAGGATAAAACCAACAATCTTCAAGATAAGGCTCTCAAAACGGCTATTAAAGATTTGTACCTCCCACTATCAATGATACAACTCTTGCATCATTTGTATATGAAGGTTAATCTTTATATATCAAGCCTTCATTCACTTGTCATTATCAGCAACTTTTACTGATATAAGATGCATATACAGTACCTCATACCAAGAGATGAATATTTAACATCTTATAGAAGATATGTATATATAATATCTCATACAATATATACACATCTGGTATCTAATACCATATGACATATATTTAGTATCTTATATTATGATGTACACAAATCGTATCTTATACTTGATGTGTATATGTGTATGACAAGTAAGTCAATGGCTGAGATGCCAGAAGCTTCTCAAGCTCCTCCTTTGCAATACATATTCAATATACATTCCACCAATCATTATCATGATATAATAGAAATCCTATGTCTTATTTGAGCTTACTATTCTTGACCAACTTCTTGACTGTTAACTATGCCTTCATTTTCTCATCTAATGATCTCACTTCTTTTCCTTGGTCTTACCAACAAGAAGTATTGAAGGTGTATTGTTATTTTAATCATGCCTTAAATTTGCTCATCACCATGTGCCATGATAGATCTCATATCCATCTGTCCATGTTGCTCTAAACTTCATATAGAGACTAACATTTAGTGTAAGGCAAACAATACATCTTTCTAATGAGATAAAGATCTCATCTTCTCTTACTACATTAGATGATTAGTAGGCACCCACTTCCCTAGTAGGTTAGTCACATGGTCAACCATGAGAACACTTCTCATGATTCTAAACCAGTCAAGGAAGTTAATATAAATAAGCCTAATGACTTCAATTATGCAAGATAACTGGTGGTAAAGAATTTAATTCTACAATGAAGATATGATTCTATTTGAAAAAAATTGCAGACATTCAAAGTAAATTAAGATATGGTATTTTATCCTAATTTATGCTCTTACTAATTTTGATGAATTTGCATAACCCTCATTATGCAAAGATAGGATAAATTGATGATATCCTAGTGGGGACTAAGATCCTATTAATCTTATGGTGATGACCTTGTGGAATACACAACAAGTTATCCCATATTTAATAGGTAGGCAACTTTTGCCAATTGCAACTCTTACAACTCTTAGTCATTTAGCCTCTAGAGTCATAACCTTGTGGGAAACACAACAAGTCATATACTCTAGTTAGGTCAAATCCGCTTGTTACGTTATGGGTATGGATTCTCAACATAGCCCTTGTGGGAAACACAACAAGGCCATGCCAATGGTCCACCTCAAGGTTCGGCTTAAGCCTTGGCCACGATCACCAATCCCTTGCTGAGTGTGCCTTGTGGGAAACACAACATACTCACCCAATTTAAGATTGGCTCATCAAGATCATAACAACGGAAGGTTACGTGGATCATTCTTAATGTCCCACGCTTATCAACCTAATTTAAATGAGGAGGGGTTTTTATTTTAGTCTCATCATAGTATGTGCTACATATATATGAATACCTTTGAATACCATATATGTAAGGTATCTAGCACATACACATACATATTAAATATGCAAAATTTAAATGGTTGATCATAGACTTTTCATCCCATTAATGCATGACCAGAGCCAGATCGACATGCATTAAAGGATTCAACAACCAATGCCGGTGTTGACAAGTCATTATGCATTGAAGAAATTTTCTCCTTGCATCTCGCTCTCTCGTCCACCTTGATCGGTCTTCTTGTCATTACAAGAGCATTAAGGGTGTTCAAACCCATAAATGTACATTAATTAAATAAGAAACCTTGATCTTAATTAAGGGGAGTACATTTTTAGAGGGAGGTAGAATATACAATCAGAATTGATAAGAGATAAGATTAGGCACGCAGGCCCCTAATTACATGTCAACATCAAATAAGCATCATCACATGACGTACATTTAGTCCATGATCATTCAAGCATTCACACATACATACCATCACATGAACATAGTGCAAATATGTGGTAATAATATGATATAACTATTATATCATAAAAATATACATCATATGTTTTGAAATTCTCAATTTTATGTTTGTCGAATTATTCATGAAGTAAATAACATGAAATAATCATATAAACAATTTATATGAAGCATACAAGTAATACCAAACAATTTGGACAATACACATATTCCCAAAACCGTACAAAATACCAAATCAATGTCCAAATCATAATTCTAGAAAAATCACATTTTACAGAATTGATTATATGATATTCCAAAATATTTCATAAATTTTATGAAAATTTTTAGCATTATTCAGATTTATTTTGATTTAAAATAATTTTAAATCAATTAAAAACAACCACTGCACCGGGTGTGCCCCCTGTGTGCCGTAGGTGCCAGTGCATGGCACCGCCCTGCACGCTGCGGGCGCGTGCACCTGTGAGTCACCGCGCATGCGAGCGGTTCAAATTTTTTTTTTAAATGTACGAGTGCAAGGTAACCGAGTGTGGTATTTGTGGTCAAACTGCGTAAGCATGGTCAAACCACATTGACGAGTGCGGATCCACCTATCGGGTCCTGATGGGTCATCTTCCCTGCCTGGTAATGCGTGAACAGTAACTGCGGAAGGAGCTTTCAAGACCTTCTGAAAACTAGACTTTCTAGCCTCTAAAAAATTCCAAAAAATAGTAGGTCAATTCTAAATTGATCAAGGAATATAAAAATGCCACTTTATTTTTGTAAAAAAATCCCAATCAACGGGAAAATAGGAAAGAAGTGTTGTCGGCCCTAGAACTTTTCCACATTAGAAAAAATGCACAATCAACCTCCGACAGCACTGTTCGAAGTCAAAGAATAATGGAAACTCTTGGTAATCACATTACCTATCTTATAAGCTATATATTAGACATCAAATGTCTCCATGGAAGAAGATCTCAAGAAATCCCCAAATCAAGCCGGTGAATTCCATAAAATGAAATCACCATCTTTCTGACCCTCTATTGAACTCTCCAATGGTCCAAAATTCGAACGGTTTGCAACCTGGAAAGACCTTTTTCACAAGATTCATTCAGAAGCAACCTATCTTCAAAATGTATCCCATACATTTTATGGTTGCTCTGTAAAAATGGACATTTGTACATATTTGGAAAAACATGAAATATATGAAACTTCAACCTGGCTTTGATACCACTATAAGGAATCGGTCCAATCAGATTGGGGTAGTGAAAAATATTCGATTCCTCATACATCATTGTCTTGGTCTTGATCGGAACAGAATGATGTCGACAAAACTGGTATTTGAAACGATTTCGAACACGTAACTTTGCAGAATTCAAATAATCCCTAAAGATTGGAGAAGATCAAGCATTCTCACGCTCATTCAGCCACTCAAGTGTGCGGCCTCTAGTTGTATCCACATGAGCTGCCTCCATAGTTGGGTTCTCCTTCGCATCGAACCTTTTGACTCACCCCGGATGAAGTCCCATCAATTCTTGATGGCCTCTAACATGGGAAAATGTGAAAAAGAGAGGTATGGATGAATTTTGCAGCCTTGATTTGTGGGGCTCATGCTCAATTCGCTATTATATAGAGAATTTGGAGTTTTTCACAAAAACCCTTTCTTTCTCTATATTTACTCCCTTGCCCCCAAACTTATGGATTAGCCCTTATGTGTGTGACCTACTAGGCCCAATAGCTCTTTTGATTGAGGCCTAATTAAAACAACAACTTATTTTACATTAAATCTATTATCTCATAATAGATTTAACAGCCTACCGATCATGAAGGGTAGAAGCCACATCCTATGATCCCAAACCGCTTCGGGGATAAACTCCTCTCCAAAGAGCCTTTCCATCATTGGTTACCACAAGGATATAAATCTTCGTCCATTCAATGTTCTGGTAGGATATGAGTATGGCATTGACTGTCAACTCCTAAATATACCGACACTATAGAATCTTGTATACGTAATTGTATCAATTGAAAAACCATTTTTCAATTATCCTATCTACCTTGGCCAAGGATATTGAGTACTATATATAGAAAATTCTCTCTCCCCTATCGAGAATGAACGATCTCATATTGTTCGCTCAATTGCCTCCACTGGGTTTCTCATATACCCAATCCATTAACTATCCAAGACCATAATACTAAGTGATCTATAAGTCAATAGTCAAAGTACATGGTATGCCTGACAAGACTTCTTTGGTGACTCAGGTCAAATATCTAACCGTGCAACTGTGATGATAGATACCCTGATCGACAATTTGGTAAGATACATTTAGGGATTTTATACTGGTCAATTTAGTGAACTCAATCATTTAATGAGCACCTGTACATGTATCTCAGTATCCCCACATTGATGACCAATGAGATTGGTCATTCTCATCATATGAAAAGATATCATATACACTAGTCTTACCGGATCCTTGAAATCCCGTCTTGAGGATCCTACAACTAGGAACATTTAGAGTACATACTTCTAGATGATTGATCTCATTATCATGATCTCATCATGATTCAATCATCATTGCATGCAACTTAGGACTACATTACGATAGACACATCTTGATAGTGCAAGTAATAAGGATTATGCCATTTATAATAAATAGGATATTACAAGAAATGTAAAATCATATCATATATGATTGGCTTTTATGGTATATATTTCTATCACTATGATCTCGTGCCAACCTTCTCCTCGTTTCGACGCTCACCACATGATCTAGCCACCCACCGGTGCCTCATCAAGCACCCACGCCATGCAGCCGCATGGACATCATTCGTGAGACTGCCATCTGTCGACTCCGAAAACGGGTTCCGGATCGGCACCTCAAGAGAAGGTGAAAGATAGAATAGGGGGAAAAAAGGGGAGTGAATTGAAAACACTCGGAAAGTGGTAAAGACTCCTTACCTCGGTCCCACACTCACATTGATCCCCGAACTTTCATCTCATGGCGTCGCTCGAGCACCGGAGACGGTTTGGGTCATGTGGGAGGAGAGTGAGGAGTGAATTAACTTAGAACATGAATAAAATTAAAGGTGGTCGCAAGGAGCCGCGGGCTCCGTTTTGTGGAATAAAAACGAGAGATGAGTTGATTTGACCGTGTACCTTAGCGCGAGAGATCGGGATATGGGTTCAACCTTCTTCTTCCTAGGCCGGCCGATGAAGAAGAGTCTCCAACCGATGCTAGCTTGATAGACCTGTGCAACTAGAACAAAAAACCAAGTGAAAGAAAATGATTAGAACTATGGGAAGTGTAGTAACTGTAAAGAGAAGATGAGAAAAGAAGCAATTGGAATTGGACTCACCGGCTTCGGGGTGAGCCTTAACACCATTTTTATTTTTTGATTATGTAAAAATGATGTAAATAAACTGAAATATGCTTTAAAATAGTAAATAAACTGAGTTAAATGAGTTGACAAAGCTTATGGAATGGATCGGCTTGAGTTGAAGCCGAGTTGGTTGAAGAAGGCCGGTTCGGGTAGCTTTACATCCTTCTGGCGCGACTTTGGTGCAGAGGATGCTACAGACGACCCCAATGTCAGAATCGAGTGCCGTTTGTTGGAGTAGACAGAATACTCGGAAGGAAGAGTTCCAATGTTTATTATTTCTTCCAAATCCTCTTTTAGAAGTCTGTAAAAATTATGAAATTGGGTGGATAAAGAAAACAGAACCTGGATGCGCGCCCTCAGTACAGCAATTGCCACGAACAAACGACAAGTCGGAATTGAGTGCCGTCAGTTGAAGATGAAAGAGGACGAAAATATGAACATCTTCTATGTTAAAAACTTTTGCAGAAAGAGTATCGGATTTTATGCAGAAGTCGATGAAGTTGGATGATGAAGAACACCCGGATCGAGCCTTCTCCTTCACCTCGGGATCGATCTCTTGACTTCGGATCACCTTTGGATGTCGGGACGGCTTTGGAGAAGAGCTTGGACGACCTCTGGATGAGCTAGGCATGGGGGATTAACCTTGGGTCGTTGAGAATAACCCTCAATTTATAGGGGAAGGAAGCCGGTGCAAAATTTGGAAACCGGACCGACCGCGCCCCCTCTTTTCAAAGGGGACGAGGGCGCGCAGGGCGCGCCCTCAAACCAAGGGCGCGCAAGGCACGCCCCCAGTTCGGGGGTGCGGTCTACGCGCCCCCCTGTTTCAAAGGGAGCGGGGGCGCGTTACGCGTCTCACTGCCAAAAATCGAAGGAAACTTTCAGAAATTGCTAAAAATTGACTTGACATACGTAACGCGCCCCCGAACCAGGGGCACAGTACAAATAATCGAAAATCAATGCCGGAAACTTTCCAAAAATATGGTTTAGAAGGTGCTAATCGGGGCAATTTCTGATTTAAAGAAATTGACCGCTCCCCCGCTTTTCAAAGGAACCGGGGGCGCGCAGGGCGCGCCCCCGGGTTGAGGGCGCGTAGAGCGCGCCCTCCCCTTTCAAGTGGAGTGGGGGCGCGGTACACTCTCTCTCCTGCGCGCGCGTTCCGCGAGCCGTATCTTGCAAACGGGATGTCCGATTCGGCTCCCGTTTGTTGCGTTGGAAAGAGGACCTTAAGCCGCACCTCCTCAAGTCGGTAAACCAGCTGGCATGACTCCCGAGATGTTCACACGGGGCTTTCTACCGGTTTACCCTCTCGCGGAAAGCCGAAACCCGGGGCGAAGATCCGAAAGAGCACGGTTCCGATCGAGAAATCTCGGGCCAACTTGGGATGACTTAAAATGATGACCGAACAAGTCCGGTACGATTGGAAAACCCGAAATCATCGAAAAATCTGAGATTAACCCGGTAAACATGAACCAAAACTCGGAAAAGCCGGGAAACCCTAAAATTGACCGAATCGGACATATGGCCATGATTGATGAAAATATATGGCTAGAATCGACCCGGATGACCCGAAAAGACTTGGTGATGACCGGAAAGGCTTAACGTGTGGTCCGGGATAGCCGTGTCAGTACAGATCGAAAAAGCCGTAACGAAAGCTGTCATTGACCGAGGCCTACCGAAATGACTTCTAGGAAACCCTGAATGTTACGGAACACAAGCAGGATTCCTGAGACCTTCAATTACGGACCGTTCAAGGTCGGTCATCGAGCAGGCTTCGTGTTTTTACAGTTCACGCGCGGCTCTCACTTGAAGGTTTCGGCATCATTCCAGAAATCATTGGTCCATTCTCAACTCACAAGGGGGCTCCACCAATGTCCTTAGCTCATCTCCACGTGGTAATCCGGATCAGATAACGATCAAATAAAGGATATCGCCTATGGAATAAGAGTCTAGGGCTCCGAATCAAGCCAATTTGGCGTGTCTACAGCTTGCCTCGCCTTGATGTCGGCTTTTCAAGGGAATAACATGTAGCGGAGCGAAGTGAAACGTAGAGAAAGCGTAGTGAAGCGAGATGGATCATAGTGGAATGTAGTGGAGAGAAATGGTGATGGACTGAAAAGGTGGCATCAAGGTGTAGATATAGACACGCTTAACGACTAGATTCGGCAAGACGAATCTCCTCAAGTCTCCTGGTTAACCGCCATGTGTCATCAAGTCTTCCTATGTTCGATTGGTAAGAGATGTGCCATTGGCACGAGAGAAGAATAGCCAACCCCCAATGCGGTGGGGAGTCCCCGAAAGATGGGTAAGGAGTCCCCGAATCATCATCAGCTGGTAACCCAATCTTTGCGGTGTTCCTGTACTGTGAAGGGCTGATTTTTTTTTAAAAGGCGATTTGTTTTAAAAAAGTAAAAGAATACCAATCGAGCACATTCAGGCTCTAAGATTCATTTAAGTCTTCCAAGAGACAAGATTTGATTCGGAATGGAATGATCTCAGATTCCGAAAGGCAAATGTTTAAGCATAGACAATGAAAATAGTGACGGTGCAAGTTCTGATCAAATAGAAGGACCTTGGCGGGACGAATTGGCTGCCACGGTGGGATGAATAGAAAGAAAAGTGTTGCAATGGCCACAATGGTGATGGAGGATTTGGAGGCATAAGGTGATTACCGAACACGGTGGGATTAACAGACACGGTGGGATATTAGAGAGGTTGGTGGGACCATAAAACATGGTGGGATTAGAATGATCGAAATTAGGATGAAAGGCTTAAAGATTATGGTGAGAAGGTGAAGATTATGAAATGATGTATGCAATGACAAAACAAAATGTAATGCAAATAATGCTACATGATACATGCTAGGCAAAACTTGTATAACAAATAGTTGAAGATATAGATTGTCTATGAGGTCAAGATACCCATTCGGGAACCATCGTCCCTCACAACACAACTTTGGCTTATCCGTGAGCATCAGAGATGACCCGACCGTCGTAGATTTTGATGAAGGGGATCTCGGGTCAAGTCTTCTCCGTACTCATGGTCTTCAACAAATAATGCATAAGATAATAATATACGACTAATGACACATGCTAGTCGGCAAGTTATGGGGGTTTCCCATGTCCATTCTTCCATTTTTGCAAGCATTTTCTATTGGCGAGATTTCCCCCTCCTTGACTTGTGTTTCTTTTCTGAAATACTTAATAGAAGGGTTAAATATGTTCTATGGCTTACCCCCTTGCCTATTGTCATCTTGCCTTGCTTACATGTCAGGGGGGTAGCCTTATTAACCAGGTAGAATGCACAAAATGACAAACAAGGTAAAAGTTAAGAGAGCTTACCTGCTATGGTGAGAGTCACTCCCTTCTTGATCTCAGAATCCTGAAACACTTAATGAAGGGGATTAAATCTTCACCATGGCTTATTTCTTTGCCTATTTCTGTATGCCTTGACTTAGGTCAAAGAGAGGAGCCTTCTTAACAAGGTGTAATAACCTAAATGATCGGAATGAAATGATTAAGAGAACTTACCTGTCGTTGAGAGAACCTTCTACTCTTATTTTAAAGTCCCTGAAAACACTTGATAAAAGAGGATTAGATCTTCACAACGACTCATCCCTTTGCCTATTATGGCCAACTTTGACTTAGGTCAAAGGGAGGAGCCCTCTTAATGGGGGTGATAATCAAGATAAATATGCAATGCAGAAATGGAACATGCAAGACATAAAAATAAACATGAATGCTAGCAAAGACAAAAATCAAGGTTATGCCAAGCTAAATGATGCATTTTTTTTAGAAAATATACATTTTTTTGAAGATATTCAACTTTTTTTTGGATTTTTGAAAATAATTTTTTTTTGAATTTTTGAAAAATATTTTTTTTTTTTGGATTTTTTGAAAAATTCATTTTTTTGGATTTTTGTAGAGAATGTGCCGGTATTGAGACCATTCATCGATCTTTGAGTGTTGATCAAGATTCAAGCAATAAGCACCACGTGTGAATAAGGTTCCTTACCCAGAATCTTTCTTGTCCTCTTCTCTTGATTGGTTTGGATTCCCCCTGAGTTTGGACAGTTTACCCTAGCCTAGGGGTTTTAAGATGGAAGAATAATAGAGGAAGTCTTTGATAGGATTTGGGGGTGTTGAGGAGGGTTTCTCTACTCATGCCCAAATTGCCCGTTGGGGTTCGGCCTCTTCGGGTTTTTTTTACATGTGGCACTTATTTAGACAAGTCTTTGACCTGTGGGGTCATTGCCCATCTTTTGGTGCCTTCTTTTCATTTTCTATTCTTCCGGGTACTCATTCAGACAGGCCCATATTTGTTTAAACCTGTGGGGTTCAATGCCCATCTTTTGGCACCCTTTTGCACCCTATGAGACGGCCTCCTACTAAGGCGGCGGGCATCTTCGATACTATCATCCTCTACTCCCCTTCACCTATTTCGGACCGAATAGAAGAGAATAGGGTAAGGTTTCCTTTCCGCCTTCAGGGTTCTGCCTTGCCTCTCTCGAGTGTTGGACTATCCAGATTCTGGGATTGGGAGGTGTTGTGTGTGCAGGGTGATGTCTACCCTTGACTTCTAGCTAGCACCATTTGGATCGATGATTTAATATCATACCATAAATTCTCCATTTTATTTTCTAAGGAAAATATTTTTTGAGGTAAACGCCGTTCCATGGATGGTTCAATTTTTCTCCATCGGCGTTGGTTAGCTCATATGCATTACCTAGATATTTTTCAGTTATAACAAAAGGCCCTTCCCAGTTAGGTTGCAACTTGGAGCGGGGACCACCCGGCTTAACGAATATACATTTGACTACCATCTCACCGATTTCGATCTTTCTCTCTACCACCCTCTTTTGATAAAACCTTTTCAATCGGTTCAGATAAGTCCGGGCATGCTCAGAGGCGGCCAACCTTCTTTCATCTAGGAGTTCAAGTTGTGCAAGGAGAGATTCTCGCCTCTCATCGACAGGGATGTCCCTATCGAGTTGAACTCGGAGTGATGGAAGGAGTACTTCGTATGGGACCACCGCCTCCATCCCATATGCGAGAGCATACGGGGTTTGACCAGTGGGGGTCCGTACAGAAGTACGATATAAGCCCATAGGGCATCTACAAGCTTATCTGGCCAGTCTGCGAACTTGCTAGACTTACAAGTTTTTTTAATGATTTTAATCAAAGTTTTGTTGGTGGCTTCGGCTTGACCGTTGCCTTGCGGGTAATAAGGTGATGAATGATGCAATGCAATGCGGTACCTGTTGCAAAGATCACGCAGATCTTGAGAGAGAAATCGCGGTCCGTTGTCGGTGATGATGTCGCTGGGTATCCCGAACCTGGCGATGATGTTGCGTTTGATGAAGGAGCACAGTGTTGATGCCTTGATCTTCACGAATGCTTCCGCTTCTGCCCACTTGGTGAAGTACTCTATTGTCGTCAGGATGAACGATTTGGAACGGATTTCAGAGTTAAGATCACTTAGAGGGCCAATGATGTCAAAAGCCCACATGGCGAAGGGCCATGGGGCATGAATCGGATGAAGGGAAGATGCGGGAGAATGGATCTTGTCGGCATGGAGTTGGCAAGAATGACAATGTCGGACAAAGATGGAGCAATCCTCTTCTAGGGTTGGCCAATAATACCCCTGACTGATAATTTTCTTAGCAAGAGCTTGAGCATTGACATGGCCCCCACAGACCCCAGAATGTGCTTCCTTAAGCACCAATTCTGCCTCTTCTTCATCAACGCATCTGAATAAAATTCCGCTCTGGCTCCTCTTGTAGAGCACCCCTCCTAGGATGATATACCTCTGGGATACTCTCCTGATGGCCTTCTTTTCTTTTGCATTTGATCCAGGTGGATATGTTTGATCGTGACAATACCTTGCGATCTCATCAAACCAAGGCCTCTCACCCTCATCTAACTCTTCCAACTCGATTAGAGAAATCTCCTCTTTCTGCTCTAAATATTCCTTCCTGCCAAATCTCTCCTTTACCTTCAGAAATCGACCATCCTTAATTGCCGGTATCGACCTTCTACGAACATGGATAGTCCGCACCTGTCTACCTAGCGGGACTGACAGAGATGAAGCTAAGGAGGCTAGGGCATCAACAAGGATGTTCTGAGCTCGAGGAACTTGGACAAAAGTGAGTTTGGAAAAGAGTTTGATGTAGCAAGAGGTGAGTTCTTGGTAAGGTTTGAGATTTGGATGAGAAGTTTGGTATTTGGTTAGGACTTGGCGAAGGATTAGTTGGCTATCACCTATCACCCTTAATTCCGTGGCACCATAGAAATGAGCGGCCTCCAGCCCGGCCAGCAAGGCTTCGTATTCAACTATATTGTTGGTTGCTGGGAAGTCAAGCTGAAATGCCTGTGGAATGGTGACACCCTCGGGTGATAGAAGGACGATTCCTATTCTCTTACCATGTGAATTCAGAGCTCCGTCAAAATATAATGTCCAAAGGTGGGAAGATTGGATCAACATTAGTTCGTCATCCGGTAGCTCCGATTGGACCGGATCGAAGAGGGGTATAGGGTGATGGGCTATATGTTCGGCAACGGCATAGCCCTTAATCGCCTTCTGGGGGACATAGGTGATATCAAACTGGGAAAGGAAGCTCTGCCAACGACCTAACCGATCAGTTAGAACAGTTTTCTCCAGAAGGAATTTGATGGGATTGATGCGGGCAATAAGGTTGACCTCATGAGCTAAGAAATAGTGTTTAAGCTTCTGAACTACCCAAACTAGTGCAGCACAGGTCTTCTCCACTACAATATACTTCTGCTCGCATGGATCAAAGATCTTTGACAAATAGTAAGTTGCCCTCTCTTTCCCTTCTTCATCCACTTGTGCAAGGATTGCCCCAAGAGAATTCTCCAAAACTGAGATGTATAAAACTAAGGGCTTGCCAGGGACTGGTGGTCTAAGCACAGGGGGACTAGCTAGGTATCTTTTCAATCCATCGAATGCATCCTGGCACTTCGAATCCCATTTGAACTCGGCCCCCGCCTTGGTCAACTCATAGAAAGGTTTACACCTTTGGGAGTGTTGTGAGATGAACCGGCGGACAAACTGTAGCCTCCCGATTAATCCTCGAAGTTCTTTCACATTTCTCGAAGGAGGCATACCAATGATTGCCTTGGCCTTGTTTGGGTCGATCTCTATGCCCCTTTTGCTCACTATGAACCCCAACAGTTTTTCTGAGGATACTCCAAACGTGCATTTCTTTGGGTTCATCTTAAATTTATATTCCCTAGCCCTTTGCAAGACCTTTCTTAACACTTTCGAATGATCTTCTCAGCTTTTGGACTTAACGACCAGGTCGTCCACGTACACCTCTACAAGGGTATGCATCATGTCATGGAAGATAGCCATCGTTGCCCTCTGATAGGTAGCACGAGCATTCTTTAGTCCAAAGGGCATGACGACATAGAAGTAGGTTCCCCAAGGTGTGGTGAACGAGGTCTTCTCCTGGTCCTCTTCAGCCAACCAGATTTAGTTATATCCAGAATAGCCATCCATGAATGATATCATCTCGAATCCAGCAGTGTTATCAACCAGTACATCAATATGAGGTAGAGGAAAGTCATCTTTAGGACACGCTCGATTCAAGTCCCTGAAGTCTATACAGATCCGAACTCGACCATCCTTCTTCATGACAGGGACTATGTTTGCCACCCATTGCGGATAAAGGACAACCTTAATGAATTTTGCTTGATGTAACTTGTCGACCTCTTCTTTCATCTTAAGTGCAACATCAGGGTGGAATCTCCTTAATTTTTGTTTGACCGGGGTAGCTCCAGGTTTCAAAGTTAAACGATGATCAACCAAAGAGTTGTCTAACCCCGACATGTCTTCGTATGTCCATGCGAACGTGTCCTTATATTCTTCCAAAATTTTAATTAAACTCTGTTCCTCAGTGGGAGTGAGGTTTGCACTTAGGAGGATTGTCTTGGGATCTTCCGGTGTTCCAAGATTCAGTTCTTTTGTCGGTTCATCCACCGTGGCTAATGGTTCTTCAAATCTTTTAAGTCCAGATGCATACGCATCAGCCAAGTCCTCAATTCCATCCTCGAAGTCAGGATCCTTTTCTGATAAAACCTCGTAGACTCCCAAAGTATGATCTATGTTATGGTCATCCTCATATCGGTTTTCATCAAGCTGGATAGCATTTTCCCAAAACCTTGACAGCCTTGCACATTCCTTGCATTTTTTAGCTATTCGTTGGAGATATCTCTCTGGCACACGTTTACTTTGAATTTTATTCTTTTCTACCCTAACTACTCCTAAAGAAGACGGAATTGAAAAGGTGGTATTTACAATGGGTGAAGGATCGAGCAGATCGATTAGTGAGTTGGAGAAGAGGGGTCCCTGGTTGGGAGCACCCTCCGAGACAAATAGAGACGTCTCCTCAATGGAAAACTGAGTTTGCGAGAGGACATTTTTTTTTTGGGTATTTTCAATAACAGAAAGAGAATGAGCCGATGGGGCTCGAGCAGAAATAGAAAGCTTAAGCAAATGGGAGAAAAATGGGCTCGTGGGCCCGATGATGACAAGAAATGGGAAGATAGGCCCAAAGCTAGTGAAAAGATCTAAGGGGCACGTGGGCCCGAATGGTGGGCACGCGGGCCCAAAGCAAGAAAATAAATCTAAAGGGCACGTAGGCCCGACTGGTAGGCACGCGCGCCCAAGGTTGTTGGATTGGAATGGGCATAGAAGCCCAGTGGAGTAAGAAGATTTGAATGGGCTCTCAGGCCCATTGATCAGTTCAGGTGGCCATTTTGGCCCAGAAGTGGGAATTGGGCTAGATAGCCCATCAAGTGAATCCAAGAGGGATAGAGTGAGGATTTTGAAATACGTGACCGTAGGATACGGCTCACGCGGGATGTTGTTTGGAGGTGGGTTCGAGTGGACAAGTTGTTTAGAGATGGACTTGCCCTCGACTGGTTCTTCCTCCTCTGTGAACAACCGAGCCAAAGATGAACTCAGGTTGTCCACCTCCTCCTCTTGCTCTGGTGCCTTCTTCCTCTTGACTGGTTCTTCTTCTTTGTCCCCAGCCATCATCACGGCCTCCCATTTGATAAAGAATTTTTGGAGTTCCATGGCATTTTTTGGCCGGTAGACCATCCTCGAAGTGAAATTGGGCTCGTAGCCAATCCCGTGTCTCTTTGGTCTTTGTATGGCTTTAATGGGGTGCACAACCCCCTGCAACTCCTTTTCCAAACCCTTTCCTGGCTGATAGCCCATCCCTTTCATCATCCGCCATGTAACTGAATCTGGAGGCGTCGTCAATACCATGACATCAGGTAGCTCTGTAGTTGAAACCAATGGCTGGACATATTTTGATATTGGTAGTGTAGAAGAGGGGTCATCCACGTCATTCAGAATGAGGATGTTGGTTACTTTGATCACCTGGCCCTTGTATGGGAACTTCAGACACTGATGATTAGTGGAGGCAACAACTCCTATTGCCTCAAGGTACGGGCGTCCCAAGATAGCTTTAAACGTAGGGTTCAGTTCTAGAATATGAAACTCGGCGGTGACAGTACACGGTCCGAGCCCTACTTCCAATGTAACCACCCCTCGTGCCGGCTTCTGGGAGTTGTCATAGGCTGTCACCGTGATGGCAGAAGGCTCAATTTCTTCATCGGAGATGCCGCAAAGTTGCAATGTTTCTGGCGTCATGACATTTATCGACGCTCTGGTGTCAATCAAGCAAGATTTAATCTCTACGCCTCGGATGACTACTGCAACAAGCAAGGCATACTTTCTGATCTCTGGCCGTGCCAACTCCTCCTGTGTAAATGTGAGTGCCAGATGTTCACTCCTCAGGGTCAGGACAGTAATGATCTTCTCAGGCGGGAGGTCCACATTGACCATGACCCGCTGCAGATATTGTTGTAGGATGTCCTGATGGTTCTTTGACCTCTTAATCAGCTCTAGGATTGAAATCCGTGCCGGCATTTTGTCCAGATGCTTCAATAGTTCATATGCCATGCCGGGAAATGGTTCTTCCACTACCTCCTCTTCTACTTGCTCCTGTGGTTGCATCTCGGCCTGGGGGATGACCCTTTGGAACATCCTCCCACTACGAAGTACCGGCGCCAGCGTGGTAAGGAGAAGTGGTGATGATGGTGATGGTAGGGTTGGTTGGTAGGTTGAGGAGCCCATGGTAGGTAGGGGTGGTGAGGATCGGATGATGAGGGGTCGTGAATTGGTGGAGGCCGGTATGTTGGGTGATGGTTGGGGTGTTGGTGGTGATGGTCTAATGATGAGGGGTCGTGGAGTGGTGGAGGCCGGTATGTTGGGTGATGGTTGGGGTGTTGGTGGTGATGGTCTAATGATGAGGGGTCGTGGGGTGGCAGTGACTGGTAGGTTAGGTGATGTCTGGGGTGTTGGTGGCGGTCTAATGATTAGACACCGCGGAGGATTAATGGTGGTTGGTGGGTTAGGTTGGGGTGATGGTTGGGGTGCTGGTTGGGAGGCTGGTGGCGGTCTAATGATTAAGCGCCGTGGAGGGTTAATGGTTGGTGAGGGTAGTGGTGTTTGGGTAGTTTGTGGGCTGGGGGCAGCTCTCGGTATGGAGAGTATGGTGCGGGTTGTAGGGGGGGTTGGTATGGCGGGCATGGAGGTGATTTGATCCTCGACCTGCCAACCCTGGAAATGGTGGGTTGACTCCTCGATGGCGGAGTGGACGAGGCCGAGTCGTTGGCTTGGTGGTGCTGGTGCCGGTGCTTGTACGGGTGCATGTGCCGGGAGCGGATCTTGGACTATGCCCAGGCCGGGCTGCTGTTGTGCTTGTTGTCGTCGTGGTTGATTCTGACGTGCCTTCATCGCTTGTATGGATTCTCCCATCTGTGCCCAGTCAATGTTCCCTTGATCATTGAGGTCATGAATGTAATCTTTAAACTGGAAACAGACATCCACTGTGTGCCCGGGATACCGATGATAAGCGCAATACTTTGTTGTGTCAACATTGGCTGGCCATCCTTCTCTCTCCTTTGGAAGCTCCAACTGTTGTTCCGCCATCAATGCATTAAAGATATCGGTCTGGGGGAATGGCAGTTGAAGATAGTATTCTCTCTTGGGTCCCCCCTCCTAGGTCGGTTGGCTGGTGGTGGCACTTGGTTGTGAGCTTGTTGTTGTGGTTGTGGTCGGTTGTAGATGGGTTGTTGTTGAGGCGCTCAGTTGTAGGCATTTGGTTGCTGGGGTGCTCGGTTGTAGGTGGGTTGCTGTGGTGGTGCTTGGTTGTATGCAAGTTGCTGCTGGGGTTGAGGAGCTGGTTGAGGAGCTGGGCGGTATTGTTGATTGGGTGGTGGGTTATAGTATTGGCTTTGGCGATACCCACCCTGGTTACCCATGGCATTGATGTTCTCATTGTTTACTACACCTTCGGTGGTGGGTCCTACAGGTGTAGGCTTTCTAGTGTTACGGGGCTTGGTGTCGAATGGGTTGATCATGGATGCGTCCTTAAAGTGGGCTTGGAGGTAGCGGGTGCTATCACACAACTCACTTATGGTTGTTGGGCGGTGCAAGATCAGGAGGTTGCGAAGGTTGGGCGTGGTGTTCCCTATGAGCATACTCACCTGCTCCCCCTCTGAGATGGTATCTACTAGCCTCTCAGCCATTCCCCTCCACCGATCAGCAAATCTGGCAAAGTTCTCATCCGGCCTCATCTTTTCGGCAATTAAATCAGTTATCGAGCAGGCTGGCCCCACCTGATCCTTATACCTCTGTAGAAACTTTGCCTTGACGATGTCGAAATCTTCCGCCTCAATGGAATCAAGAGAATAGAACCAGTCCAGGGCGGATCCTTCCAATGACTGACGAAATAGGAAGGCAAGGGCTTTGCGGTCATTTTTACAGAATGCAGAGTCGTAGAGAAAGCTCTTTAGATGGTTGAAAGGATTACCAGTCCCATTGTAACGTTGGAAGACTGGTATATCTGAAGGAGGAAGGTGTAGAACTGGGAAGGATGGGACAGAGATTTCAGGGATGGCTTTAGAATCAAGGCGGTGCCTCATTTCTTCAAAGCGCTCATCCATCTGGTTGAGTTTGTTCATGAGTTTGTTGAGCCACGGTAGCAAAGTGTTTAGGTGATTGAGTTGGAAGAGGTAGGTTGGAAACAGGAATTGTAACAGTATTATGCGAATGCCTTATAACGGGGTGGGTGGAGACACGGCAGGGTTGCCCAGGAGAAGAGATGATTTGGGGCCTGACTACTGATTGAGGTGGTGAGGGGGCTTGATTTACCTCGACCGGATCTTGATTGGCGGGCATCTTGCCCTTTATCAAGGATTGCACAAGCAAAAAGGATTCGGGGTCTAGATGAAGAGCTAGACCCTGGAGGAGTTGCTCCACGCTAAGTGAAGCAGGTTGATGAGTAGGATTTTGAATTTATGGCTCCCTGATGGCGTTGACATGCCCCTCTGGTTGGACCATGGGTTGTTTCAGCTCGTAGTGGCCCGTCTCGTACTCCTCTTCTTGGCCATAGTAGTCCGACATCCCGACGTGTCTTCCGGACCTTAGTGTCATGGGCATCTTGTCAAATTTTTTTACAAAATGGTTGAAAGAAAGCAAATGAAATGTGTAATTGCAAAGAGAATTTTGTTTGGTTATGATTGTTTGTTTGATTTGATTTGGTTTCACTTTGGTTGTTTGGCAAGCAAGTTGAACACAAAAGTTAAAAGAGATTTTTTTTAGGTGTTTTGAAAGAAGAAGAATTTTTGGTTGTTTTCAATTGTTGTGAGCAAGCAAGTTATGCAAACAAGGTTTTAAAATGACTACTCGACAATTTTTGGGTTGAAACCTTAGATTAGATAGATTGTTAGCAATTGTTCACTCAAGTAGGTATGATTCCTATTGCTTCAATCTTCAAGACCTAAGGTTATCACTCAATCACCACGAGTAGGTACTTGGGTTCTTCGGGTTTTGGGAAGTGGTACAATCGGCCCAATCGTGCGGAGAGGAATACTCCACAGATGGGGACTTACGGAGGTCTTAATGGAAACAACCAAATAAACTAGGAAGAAATATCCCACAAGAAAGGTTAGAATACACCAAGAAGGTGTTTGGAGGGTGAGGGTGTGTTGGGAGAGAGAGCCCCCGCCTCGAATGCCCTACGGATCGGAGCAAGTCCGGTACCCGATGCAAAAGCTAATGCAAAAATGAAAAATGGAGGGTAGGCGAAGAAGAAGCAATCAATATGCAAACATGAATGAAAGTTATTAAATAAACCAAGCAAGTGAATGCAAACAAGACAAGCAATGATAAAGTAAAACAAATAACTAGCAACTAGCAACGAAAAGGTGGTTCACGCGGGAACCGGCTTGTGATGGAGTGTCCAAGTGGGGACAAATTTGAAATGAAGGTAAAATGATGGTCCACGTGGGGACCGATTTGAAAATAAAGTGGCTCACGTGGGAGCTGGGTTTTGAAAAGGTTGGTGATGGTTCACACAGGAACCGATTTTTTTTAAAGGAAAATAGGTGGTTCACGCGGGAACCGGTTTGTTTGATTTGAAAATTGAAAGGAGGGCCACGTGGGGCCAATCTAAGGTGGTGCAAAGGGGTGGTCCACGCAGGGACCGATCTGAAAGTGGGTTGGTTCACGCGGGAACCGGTTTAGAAAAGGGGTTGGTTCACGCGGGAACCAGTTTTTGTGAAGAAAAGGGGTGGTTCATGTGGGAACTGGTGTAAGAGTTGACAAAATAGAAAGAGGGCCACGTGGGGCCAATCTAAAGGTGCTGTAAAGAGGTGGTCCACGCAGGGACCGATCTGAAAATAAGTTGGTTCACGCGGGAACCGAGTTGGAAAAAGAAGGTGGTTCACCCGGTAACCGGTTTATAAGAAGAAAAGAGGTTCACGCGGGAACCGGGTTGAAATTAAAGACAGGTAACTCAAGTCCACATGGGGGACAATCTTAAAATAAGAGTAAACAGAAAGTTTAAAGGTAAATTGTCATGGAAGATAAAAGACAAGCTGGTTCACGCGGGAACCAAGTCGGAAAACAACTAGTTGCACGAATCAATCAAGCTAGCACGGTTGAAGACATTGGTTGTCCCACCGTGGTCTCCAAAAAGCTGTCGACTCCGAAAATGGGTTCCGGATCGGCACCTCAAGAGAAGGTGAAAGATAGAATAGGGGGAAAAAGGGGAGTGAATTGAAAACACTCGGAAAGCGGTAAAGACTCCTCACCTCGGTCCCACACTCACATTGATCCCCGAACTTTCATCTCACGGCGTCGCTCGAGCACCGGAGACGGTTCGGGTCATGTGGGAGGAGAGTGAGGAGTGAATTAACTTAGAACATGAATAAAAAGAAAGGTGGTCACCAGGAGCCGCGGCCTCCGCTTTGTGGAATAAAAATGAGAGATGAGTTGATTTGACCGTGTACCTTAGCGCGAGAGATCGGGATATGGGTTCAACCTTCTTCTTCCTCGGCCGGCCAATGAAGAAGAGTCTCCAACCAATGCTAGCTTGATAGACCTGTGCAACTAGAACAATAAACCAAGTGAAAGAAAACGATTAGAACTATGGGAAGTGTAGTAACTGTAGAGAGAAGATGAGAAAGAAGCAATTGGAATTGGACTCACCGGCTTCGGGGTGAGCCTTAACACCATTTTTATTTTTTGATTATGTAAAAATGATGCAAATAAACTGAAATATGCATTAAAACAGTAAATAAACTGAGTTAAATGAGTTGACAAAGCTTATGGAATGGATCGTCTTGAGTTGAAGCCGAGTTGGTTGAAGAAGGCCGGTTCGGGTAGCTTTACACCCTTCTGGCGCGACTTTGGTGCAGAGGATGCTACGGACGACCCCAATGTCAGAATCGAGTGCCGTTTGTTGGAGTAGACAGAATACTCGGAGAGGAAGAGTTCCTATGTTGATGATTTATTCTAAATCCTTCTTTATAAGTCTTTAAAAATTATGAAATTGGGCGGATAAAGAAAACAGAACCTGGATGCGCGCCCTCAGTACAGCAATTGCCACGAACAAACGACAAGTCAGAATTGAGTGCCGTCAGTTGGAGATGAAAGAGAACGAAAATATGAACATCTTCTATGTTAAAAACTTTTGCAGAAGGAGTCTCGGATTTTATGCAGAAGTCGATGAAGTTGGCTGATGAAGAACACCCGGATCGAGCCTTCTCCTTCACCTCGGGATCGATCTCTTGACTTCGGATCGCCTTTGGATGTCGGGACGGCTTTGGAGAAGAGCTTGGACGACCTCTGGACGAGCTAGGCATGGGGGATTAACCTTGGGTCATTGAGAATGGCCCTCAATTTATAGGGGAAGGAAGCCGGTGCAAAATTTGGAAACCGGACCGACCGCGCCCCCTCTTTTCAAAGGGGACGACGGCGCGCAGGTCGCGCCCTCAAACCAAGGGCGCGCCCCGAATCGGGGGCGCAGTCTGCGCGCCCCCCTGTTTCAAAGGGAGCGGGGGCGTGTTACGTGTCTCACTGCCAAAAATCGACGGAAACTTCCGGAAATTGCTAAAAATTGACTTGACATACGTAACGCGCCCCCGAACCGGGGGCATAGTACAAATAATCGAAAATCAACGCCGAAAACTTTCCAAAAATCCGGTTTAGAAGGTGCTAATCGGGGCAATTTCCAATTTAAAGAAACTGACCGCGCCCCCGCTTTTCAAAGGAACCGGGGGCGTGCAGGGCGCGCCCCCGGTTTGAGGGTGCGCAGGGCGTGCCCCCGGGTTGAGCGCGCCCTCCCCTTTCAAGTGGAGTGGGGGCGTGGTACACTCTATCTCCTGCGCGCGCGTTCCGCGAGCCGTATCTTGCAAACGGGATGTCCGATTCGGCTCCCGTTTGTTGCGTTGGAAAGAGGACCTTAATCCGCACCTCCTCAACTAGGTAAACCAGCCAGCATGACTCCTGAGATGTTCACACAGGGCTTTCTACCGGTTTACCCTCTCGCGGAAAGCCGAAACCCGGGGCGAAGATCCGAAAGAGCACGGTTCCGATTGAGAAATCTCGGGTCAACTTGGGATGACTTAAAATGATGACCGAACAAGTCCGGTATGACCAGAAAACCCGAAATCATCGAAAAATATGAGATTAACCCGGTAAACGTGAACCGAAACTCGGAAAAGCCGGGAAACCCTAAAATTGACCGAATCGGACGTATGGCCATGATTGATGAAAATATACTGCTAGAATCGACCCGAATGAGCCGAAAAGACCCGGTGATGACCGGAAAGGCTTAACGTGTGGTCTGGGATAGCCGTGTCAATACAGATCGAAAAAGCCGTAACGAAAGCTGTCATTGACCGAGGTCTACCGAAATGACTTCTAGGAAACCCTGAATGTTACGGAACATATGCGGGATTCCCGAGACCTTCAATTATGGACCATTCAAGGTCGGTCATCGAACATGCTTCATGTTTTTACAGTTCACGCGCGGCTCTCGCTTGAAGGTTTCGGCATCATTCTGGAAATCATTGGTCCATTCTCAACTCATAAGGGGGCTCCACCAATGTCTTTAGCTCATCTCCACGAGGTAATCCGGATCAGATAACAGTCAAATAAAGGATATCACCTATGGAATAAGAGTCTAGGGCTCCGAATCAAGCTAATTTGGCGTGTCTACACCATCAGCTGCCCTTGCTGCCTTCCCCACTGACCACCGTGATGTGCCGCCGCCTGTGCAGTGGCACCCGGCCAGCCGCCTTCCGCGGTCTCTATCCCATCCTTACGCTGCGGCGTTCTTGCCTCCGCGCAACCACGCCCAGCCAGCCTTCATGCAGGTCAACACCGCAAGCCACCCACCTTCTTCCGGTTGCCCCTCATCGTGTGTCTACATGGCCCAACGCTAGTGCACGTTGTCAACCTGTCGGCCCCGCAATGCCATGCAGTTGCCGCCCTTGCTGCCGACGTCAACCACCCAGTGCGGCCAGCCGCACTGCCACCGTGTGCCAGGGCACCTCCCACCGTGTGCCGCCCTTTACTATTTGCCGCCAATGCCCCCCCATCTTGATGAGTATTCCTCTCTCCCTATCTTCTTCTCTCTCCTATTCTCATGATATTATTCTTTTTATTTTCTTCTCTCTTTTCTCCCCCTTGACTGATGGCATACTTTTATTTTGTATTCCTTTTTCCAGCAACCTTGGTGGAGGGAGATATGTTGTTTGAGTTGTTCAAATTGTGCACCGCGTCGCCGACATTCGATATCACTTTCACTCCCTGATCCTTGACTTTTTTTAGCGCCGATCCGATAGGTATCCGTGACATGTCTATTCATTATTATTAAATCTATGTACTAAAATCCTCCATGATTCTTAAAGTTGACTTTTTAATTAAAGGGTGTGTGTAGATGTTTTTGTGCATAAATTATGAGTTGACATGGGTTAGTTAGATAGATATGCATAGTATATATCATGTGATGATATATGTTTATGTCTCTATTATGTGTATATGAGATCATACTTAGTTAATAGTGTAATATGCTTCCTTTTAGCTTGTCATCTGGTTACATTTTAACATGTATAGATTATGTTAACCTTGTTAAGTAATGGTTATAGGTTAATAAGATTAGAAGGTGTGGTGATTAGTTTTTACAGCACCTAGTTATATTCATGTTTATTCATGTTTAGTTGTTTATATGTGAATGTTGTCTCATTTTGGTTCATTTATAGCATGGTTGTCTAGCATGACAATAGTTGTGTAAATGTTTATTTTATGTTCATAGATCTTGCACATTTGTGGTCATAGCATGGTATGATTGATATGGATGCATGATGCATTGAAACTGTAATGGAAGACTGAGCTACACCATACTAGTTAGTCATGACCTAAGGGTAGCAGGGGGTTAGAACCGTCTGGTGCATCCTTCGATCCCAAATCCTGCAGGCATCTTACGTGCCACCACTGCCTAGGTGCACTATGGGATTTCTTTTAGCTATATGGTACTGCATATGATAGATCTAGTGTTTGCTAGTTAAGGTGCCAAGAGGACGCATTCCTTGCTAATAAGAAACTTTGTAGAGGATAGGTGCATCTATTAGAGGATAGGTGCATTTGTGAATGTGGTATTCTATTAGAGGATAGATACATTTATTAGAAGATAAGTGCATTTATGGCATGATATTGTAAAGTGGTCTAGTGATGTGTTATATTGTCATTTATCAAGTCATGTGCATGGCATATGCATGATACGTCTTATTTGTAGTAGTATCATCATAGGGAGCATGTAGTTGGTGATCATGCTTATGTTTACCCCATCCTTTCATGTCATTTTAGGGTGTTTAGAGGTGTTGGTTGGCAGTTTAAAATACGTGTATTAAGGTAATTATTTATTATATTGACTAAACCTATACTTATATATAATTGGTTGTAGCTAGGGGTACCTATTTAATTAATATCTAGGGCTGTTTGGCTATCCGATTCGTTGAATGATGGGATGTCTACTAAGTCATCGTACTTATTCCATTACTCTTATCAATTTTCAGGTAATCAGGTTTAGCGCAGCAAAAGTGTGATGGATTGATCCCCGAGAAAGTAATTAGATGATCATTATGTTTTATATGGTATTTAACTTTGTTTAGATTGTAGTGATTAGCGATGTATTTATTTAGATTGTGTAATTTAGGAACTGGGACCTAGTCGGTCTTCATTTTTTTTCCAAACTGATGTTTTTATAGGGTTAATTTTTATCGATTGCGTTGTTGGATTATTCCACTGTGCTTGTTAAAATCTAGGGCGTGACACTCTTCCTTTCTCATATTCCCTCTCTCTCTAGCATATTCTCTTTCTTTTTCTTACCTCTCTCTTCTCTCTTATTTAGCTAGGAAAAAAGAAGAAGATCTTGCTTGGTTCGGATCGTTCACACTGTGCCATTATCATTTGACTTTTTTAGTCAACAATCCATGTGTAATTTTTAAGCACTGTGGGAACCTCAATATCTTTTGATTTTTATTTTAAAAGATTTTATTTTTGTATGTTTTGAAATATTGACATCTGAGTTTACTAACTAAATAGGTAATGACCTATAAAGATAGTAGATAGTCAGGTGATATTAAAGAGTATAGAACCGAGGTTCGGGTTTTGTGAAAATGTTTTTGACTCCTCTCCATTGTATGGTGTGAATATCCAATGTTCACTTACATCGAGCAATTGCTCGAATACCCTTGATTAACTACCATAGTGATCAATTTGACAAAAGTGTGCACATACATAAGGTATAAAGAACACAAAGGGCCCTCAACCTTTCAGGCCTGACAAGATGCAAACAAGTTTGATTAAGTTTGATTTGAGGTTGATTCATGATTTGAAATGTTGATTTAAGTTTAGTTTGATATGTTAACTTCAAATTTCAATTTGACTTGGATTTAAATGTTGTTTATTTTGGGTTTTTTTTGAATTGTTTGGTTTGATTGTTTACTTCAATTGGTTGATGTTTGTCTTATTTTTGTTTGAACTCAAAATTTTAGATGTGTTGATTGACTAGACTTGTTTGAGTTTAGATAACATGGCTTAAGTTATTTTTATGTGTTTTCCTTATATCGGTTGGTGTTTTAATACCAATTCAGGTGTATTCGGTATATTTTAAATATTTTCAAATTTGGTTGAAATTGATTAAGAATGAACTTCAGATTGTTAATGATATTATTTTATTTGTTTTAAGATAGATTTTAGATGTTTTAATGTCTTATTAATGTGTTCTATTCAATTGGTTATGAATTATTTACTTTTTACTTGTTTAAGCAATTGAATTCCAATGGATTAGGTGCATTGAATCAGTTTTTCTAGATTGTATCAAATTTTATTTTTGTTAAATGTTATGGTTTTAATGACCTATTTTAAGCATGTTTAAGGTTGGTTTGAATGCATTTTCAGATATGATTAAGTTATGTTTAGATTTAATTAACTCTTGTTCGGTTCGAATCACTTCCTTTCCATTAGGTTAGTGTCGATGCCTAGTCACATGCAAATGACTTGACACTTGAAATGTTCATTGAATATTCATGTCCATGTTGGAATACATCTGATATGGCAATTCATATGCTATGTTTGCTGCTGTCCAAGCTGAATGTGTGTCAATATCCTTCCCTTGGTGTAAAATTCCACTGGCTGAGAAAATTTTGACAGCATGTCGCCTCATTTTCCGATTAGTGTGAAATTTTTACCCATCTTATATGGAATAGTCTTTTGACTTTTAAAGTAGTGGGAAGGGTCCATTTGTAGTGGGAAGCATGTACCATGCCTACGCCTGGGTCAACATACTGGAAATATGTCCGGGCTAGCTGCCCAATGGAGCATCTAGTTGTGGACTAACTCCTTATTTAATTTTGGCATTTCACCCTCAGATTTAGTTAAGGTTTATTTTAAGTGTTCAAGGTGTAGTGGGTCAGCTTCATGTCTCATGGCCTGAGAAGGTCGGCTTCATGTCATGTTGGCCCGGTTGGCCTATTTTGCACTTCCATGGCCCGGTTGACTTGATTTGCATCCTGTTTGGACCATAATTGAGAGCCACCTTCTGAATCCCTTGACCCATCATGTGAGCCAAGGGGGATCAAGCCATCACCCTCAACCAGGTCCTTACAAGGACTTGTCTTGCAGCACTTGTTTTAAGCATTATTGGCCAGCATGGCTTGTTTGAATATCAAAGGCCGGCAATGCCTGATTTCAGCAACTTGTATGACCTATCCTTTGGCATTTTCTTTCTTAATATAGTAATGGGCAAAATAAGCCTTAGAGGGGCTAGAATGGATATGTGGAGGTTCTGTTTGAATTTCCGACAAGGGGGCTGAAAGCAGGTTATACAAGGACCTGTTTAGGTGACCAGCAGAGGGGTCAAACAGCTGCTACCCAAAGAGCCAGCAAAGGGGCTGCTTGGGAGGGTTTCTTTGAAGGCCTGATTGGGGATACGTAGAAGCTGTTGTTGGGCACATTTAAATGCCTATATAGGTTGACAAAAAAAATGGGCACACAATGGGGCTGTCTTGATAGCCAATCAGGAGGTTCTAAGGGCTGCACAAAGGGGGCAGGTTCAGGACCTGAGTAGAGGTCTGATTTTTATGTCATATTGGGCCAAATTAAGGACAGAATTGAGGTGTCTTTATGGCTGGAAAATGGCCAAATAAGGAACAACACAAAGGATTGATTGGGGGTCTGTTCAGGTTGCCAAAATGGGGCTGATGGTGTGGTAAGATGAAGGCTGAACATGGGCTGTTATTGTAACTTGGACATGGGACAGAAAAAGGAGTCGAACCTAGGCTATTAAGAGCATGTCTAAAGGTATGATTGAATGGTAAAAAGGGTGCTCAATTTGACTGATCCCTGACCTGATAAGGGACAGACATGGTGGGGGTCGAACTAGGCCTGGTTTGAGACTTCAAAGGTGCTCCTTGGATGGCCTGAATGGAGGAGGGGTCATGGGGCTATGGTTGGAGACATTATGAGTGGCCAAAGATAAGGCCGAGAGTGAGATAAAGAAGGGGGGAAAAAGAGGAATGAAATTTACATCTTCTTCTTACTTATTTTGCTGCAACTCTTGGTGCAATTGAAATGGAAGGCTGCACAGAGTAGGAAGAGGGCAGCTGCAGGTGTTGCTGATGGAGTGGTACACCAGCCACTGGAGGGAGCCTTATTTTCCTTGTTTATCCTTCTCCTTGGTTGCAGGTTATTCTATAAGAGACTTTAAGATGCTTGGCTGCTTCTGGAGGCTGCACAGAGGGTGGAGAGGCCTGCTGCTGATAGAGATGAAAGTTGGTGAAGAATTTGCTGCAGACTAGCGCACAGTTGTTGCAGCAGGTGCTACTGCTGCTCCAATGCTTGTTATCCTGCTTCTTCTTGTCCTTCTTGTCATTCTGAAGATGCTGAATCTTTCTGATGAAGATGGAACACCATAGAGAGAGAGAGAGTAGGAAGGGAGCTTGGTTTGACCAGAGCTGGTGAGGAAAAAGAGAGGCAGGGCTTCTGCATGGTGTGTGTGTGATGATTCGGCCAAGGCCAGATGGGGGGCCTTTTTATAGTGGATTGGTGAACCATCTAAAAAATGAGGATGAGGCCGAGAGGTTGAGAGTCCTAATTCTCAAAGAGTTATATTTTTACAAGACTTCTAATTGGGCAAAGGAGACTCAACCATCTAATGGGTGTAAGATGACTTCTGGCGCACCCTTCCCTATCTTTTAGGTGATTGTGCACACACCACAGCTAGGAATAAGCTGAGGTTCAGCCTTATGATGGTTACAATAGGGATGAGATGATAAGGCTCAGATGGGATATGGATATGGGTTATTTGGGGAGAGTCCTAGTTCAAGAAGTCTTCTCATCAGCCATGTGTGTGTGAGGTGAGTAGCTGGTGCACCTGCCCCTACATTGTAGGGTGTTGACCACACAAACCAGCTGGGGATGGGCTGAATTTCAGCCAAATTATGCCCATATGATGGAGTAAGATGTTTTTAAAGAGATAAGGATAAGCCAAATGGGAGATGAGGTGGTTGGGTGTAAAAATTATCTTAGAGAAAATGGTGATAAAAATGAGATAATGTTCAAAGTAAGATGATGATAGGATGAGATGGGGTGAGGTGTTGGCGCACCCCATCCTAAATTTTAGGGCATTGAACATAAAAGGGAGATGGGAAAGAGCTGGGTTCGACCATATGAAGCTTGGGTTAGCCCAATTTGGGTTAATTCTAACCCGAGTTTGATTAAAGTGTTCCCAATCTGACGAATACCATAAATCTTGACTAGAATCGATTAAATACACCTTGAATTAATTCCAAAAAATATGGAATAAGATATGATTAACATTGATAATGTGATCTATCAAGATGTGTGGCTGAGATCTCCTGATATGCACTGGATCTTTGATTTTACCGATTTTTATGATAGATGTGATCTCGACCGTTGATAATATTGGAAACTGTAATTCAGTGCAATTAAATTCTTCTATTGGCTAAATTTTATTTTTCATGCATCAATATTTTTGAGACATAAGTTTTGAATTAATAAATTGAAAATTTCAGCCCATGGGTCGATTTAGGAGCTACTCGGACCATTATGCCCCTGGTGTTATTTAATACGGATTTTGGCTAGATTTGATAGTCCTTGCATCTTTTCCACCTGGTGGTCAGATTTCTAATCTATTTCGAGCGTTGTACAGCTCTATATGATGCTGACAATATGGTAAAATTCGAATTCCATGATTGAGTCCCAACTTGTCCCAAAGTGTCGGGGGAAAAATGGTCATTTTGGCCTTCCGGTGTCCATTTTTCATGTTTTGGCACCGTTGCGAAACTCTCAACCGGGGCTATGCAATGAGCACATTATCTTGGCAATTTTTAGCCTATAAAGCAATGCTGAGGCATTTTCAAAGCCTGTTTACATCATCTGGGGCTTATTTCATCAAATCTGGGTCACATTTTTTGTACTGGGTTCGGCATTGCTCAAATCTGTGTAAGCGAGCCAAACAGAAAATCTTGGTGCCAACAACACCAATCCAGTAAGTACCCTTGATGTGTCTATTATCATTAAATTTATTCATTGAAAGTCTTTCATGATTTGTAGAACTTTAACCTTGTTAATTAGCCGGTATGTATGGTTATTAGTATGTATTATTATGTGGTGATTAATTGATGAGATAGTATGTGTTAATTGGTTAGATATACTTAGTGTATGTTGTAGGTGGTGTAGACACACAAATTTGGCATAGTTGAAGAGCTTAAAATTTATGTTTCATAGGAAATACTCGATTGTTCCGATTAACATACTAGATTTTTGAAAAATAGATAAAACAAGTCTCCTAGCAAGGTGACGTCCCGCACCTCAGGATGCTTGATGACTTGCTGACAGGGACATTAGATTTCTGGGAGACTATGATGTTACCTAAATCCTGCGTAAACTTGACTACTCTAGCCATGGTGGGCAGGCATTTATTGTAGTTACATATAAAAATGTCTTGTTGATTGGGATGTTAGATACTGTAGCATATGACCTGACTGAAGTGACCCCCAGGCTGCATGGACATCAGGTGTCTAGTATGGTGACGTCCCACCACTGGGACATCAGGTACTGTAGCAACGGTGGTCGGCACATGCGTCCTCTTTTAGTATGCGGTGTCAACTTTTGACGCATGCTGCATTTAAGAGCATTTATGGGTTGCTAGACATCCTTGGTGCTGGGATGTTATGTACCCATCTAACACTATCATTTTTGGTTGAAATGTCCTTGCCCTTTGTAGGATACCCCCTGACCATAGGTTCAAGGTTGGAAAATAGTTTCAAGGCTCTAGAAGATTTAAAAGAGATCCCATGGCTCCCCCACTCCAAAATTCCATTGCCAAGAGTGTTTAGAGAGCTCCTACTCCTTCCACCAGCAAGAACATCATCGAGATTCAATCTCTCAACCATCTTGCATCATAATCATCCACAAAGCTTCTAAAAACACTTACATTCAAAGGGTGCCAGCAACACATGTTCAGGAGGTCCCTCTTGGGGCCTCAAGCAAATCTTGAAGATCATCATGAGAGGTTGTGGAGTCATTTGAGGTCAAATTGGTCATTGGAGTACCTGATGGCATACCCCTAGGAATGCTAGATGACACATCCACTGGGACACCTAGCATCACTGACGTAGGGACATTTGGAGACCCAAAGAGCAAACCTTGGAGCCTAAACCCATTTTACTTTCCTATAACTTTTCATCCCTTTTGTTTTCAGTCTTTGTCTTACTCTAGAATTCCATGTTTGCATTCATGCTTTTAGTCTTGCATCATCTCATTTTTATGTTCAAAAATATAAAAGGGGGGTTGAGAGTCATTCCCAATCCGGTTAGTCTAACTTTTTCAGTGGTTTCAATTTATTTTTTTTACAAGATCCTACATGTCTTTAGTTCTAATCATCTTTCACTTGTTTTCTTGGCTTAATTGGTTTTGTAGGAGAAACCAATCACTACTTTAAGCTCTTTCTTCTTGGCCGGTATAAGAAGGAAGAAGATATAACATAAAATCTTTCAAGCGCACTCTCTCTGCTAAGATACACCCGGCCATTTCCTTTTAATACTTGCATTATTCTCTTCCCTTTACTTTCAGAGTCCCCGGCTCATAATTATCGCACACAAATCCAACTCCTCTTGTAGTGACCACTCACCCGACCGATGTCAACCCCGACATATGCACATGTGGTGGTTAGTATGTTTTATTGTCCTTTTATATGTATGAGAGCATGCATGATAAGTGATGTATTATTTTTAAAATAGCTTGCTACTTGGTTAATATTGGCATGTGTAGGCGATGCTAACTTAATTAATAATGTTTTTGTAGGTTAACAATATTAGTGAACTTGGTGGTTACTTTTCCAACACCTAATTGATCTCTTGTTTAGTCAAGGTGGCTATGGTTGGTTATGTCTCATTCTTAGTTCATGTTGAGCATGGTTATCTAGAATGGCATTGTTTAAGTGTGTTGCATATAGAGATGATGTGTTGGACACATGTGGTATGTCATGTGGTATCTTAGATCGTTTAATGGCATTGGGTATGCATGTGTCTATTAGTTTTCTTGATTTCATGGTGTTCATGTTATGTGTGGATAGCAGGTCATTGCATGGCATATCCTGCATTGTGAATGAGATGATATGAATGGCTCATGGCAAGGCATGTGATAATGTGATGGACTCATGTCAAGGCATGAGTTGATGTGAATGCATGTGTGCATTGAAATAATTATAAAAATTGAGTTACACCAGACTACTTAGTCATGCCCATTGGCAATGGATATTAGAATCAGTCCAATGCATCCTTTGATCCTGGATACTGCAGTTTGTCCTAAGTACACCCTTACCTAGGTGTACTATGGATTTAGTTTAACTATATGATTACTTCTATATAAATTAGATTTGGTGGTAACTAGTTGAGATAGCAAGATGACTCTTTCCATGCGAAAATGAAAAAATGTGTGTATGTTTCATTTAAAGAATGGATTTATTAGTGGCATGTATGTTTCATTTAGAGAATGGATGCATTAGTGTTATTGTTGTTGTGGTTAATACATCATGTTGTGTACTTTGGTTAGTCTTGATTAGATGATGTTGCATGTTATGCATAGCAAGTTTCAATTGAATGTGTTTCATTGCATTGGTTCATTTAGAAGTTGTATTATGATGTGATGCCTTCATTAGCTTGGTCATTTGATAGGTTGTTATTGTGTGGTTGATAAATTGTGGAATGTTTGAAGATTAATTCTGGTTTAACTTATTATTATAGGTGTAGGATTGAGTACTTAAATATTAACATGATAGCGTCTTGTTGGCTATCTGATTGGTGAATGACGGAATGTCTACTGAGTCATTGTAACTCAATCAAATATTTTAACATTTTTTAGGTCATCAAATTTAGCACAACCAAAACATGGTGGTTTGGTCTTCTAAGAGACAATAAGTATTTTTAGACTGGTACATGAATTGTTTAGATTGTATCATTGTATGATATTTTGGTAGAATCATTAGAATTTGAGTTGTGACCTATTTTAGTCTTCATTTTACAAAATTGATGTATTTGAGAGGTTAATCTCTCCAGTCATGTCGTCATATTATTTCACTATGCATGTTAAAAATCTAAGATGTGACAATTCATTTTAGTGCACTCGCAGTCACGGATGTGAAGGATGACTTTGAGAATGAGCAAGTTTCCAACAATATTGATTTTCAAATTTTTTCTTAGCTATGTTGAGAAAACTTTGAGGATAAGGCTTATTTGCAACCATGAAAAAACATAAATACTTTTGGGATAAAGCTACTTAAGAGCTGTAAAAAGAACATACACAAAGTAAATATATAATTTTTATGTTCACTCTAAATGTTATTTTAGACCATGAATTATTCACTCTAGTTAAAATTATGATATTGAGCAAATAATAATACGCAAGTATTTGATAAGAACAATATTTGATTTGCCAAAATATTTAAAAAGTTTTAAATTTTTTTTAAAAAATTATGAAATGTATAAAAATTTAAAAATTTATAAGAAGATCAATGAACAATCTCTAAAGAAATCTGTTGTGAAAGGAAGAGTGTAGACACGCCAAATCTGCCTAATTCAGAGCATAAAACTCATGTTTTATAGGGTAACATGTGTGATTGACCTTAGAATGATGCCGGGTATTTTAAAGTTGATTTGGAGCTTCGCCGAATGAAATTGGATGTATTCCGAAGTTTTCCGTAAAAAGCCATAATTTTCGAGTGAAAGCCACACGTAAATCAGGTAAACACGGAAATTGGCTGAATGACCAATACCTAATGATAATTCATTGAAGTTTATGGTCATATTCACACCTCGGACAAGTTTTGTTGCATACCGTGCCTTTCTGGTTTGCTGTCGGAGTCATTTTGACCTGTATCGGATCTTCTGTTCACTGCCCTAACTTCAGGAAAAAATTATAAAGTTTTGGAGGGTGTGATGTCTGATCCGATTATATAGAAAGCTTATTTGGCCTGTTATCTTTCCAACGCAACAAACAACATCGAATTCCGAGTTTGGGAGTGTTCACAATGGCTTCCGGAAGAAGGACGCGCAAAAACAATCTCATGCGCCCGGGTCCCTGGTCACATGCGCCCAGGACCCAGGGCACGTGCCCATGCGCCCTACCAGTTAGGCATGTCACCTTGTGGCACGAGGGAACCAGTTTTTCACCGGGACTCTACCGCTGAACGGATCGACCGGATAAGATCGAATTTTTCAAAAAATGTGCCATGTGCCCTCACTGGGTGGCACATGCGCCCCTCAGTGGGGTGCATGCACCCTGCACTAGGGCACATGCACCCTGGGGTATGGCGCAAGGTGGCCTTTTTTTAGTCTTGATAAGACTGTTCGTTCTCCTATAAATTAACTCCGATTCTGGTCGTTCCAAAGGCATGAGCACGACCCCCCAGGAATCTCAAGACGTCCAACCTTCCTCCTGCATTGATTTTGTGATTTTTAGAGAAAGAATTTTGAGTTTTTAGAGAGAGAAAAGTCGGTTTAAGAGAGAGGAAGGCTGTTCTGCAGGTGATCAGCCAGGTCTCTCTTCTTCGTCTTCTACAGCAGTGTGTAGACATCTTCTTCCCAATATATCTTTATCAAAGTTATTCCTCTCCAAGTCTTATTCAGTTTGCAATCGACTGCACTTGATTCTGATGTCAGGGTTGGTCGTGACGAGCACAGAAGAAAAGTCGCGCCTGGCAGATCCTGGACTGCTGCTCGGCCTTTTCGACAACACAGATTTGGCCATATCTCTCTCTATTCTACTCAGAATATTTCTGTTCTTTTTCCTATCTCTTTTCTTCGTGATTATCCATCCTCCTATCATTTTTTACATTATTTGAATTATTTTTAATCTGTTTATCCGAAAATAGAAAAAGAGGGGTTAGAGATAACCCGAATCCGGTCAGTTTCTAGTCAATTGTGTGTTTCATGTTATTTTCTTTACATATACTCCACTTTGTTTAGTTTTAATAGTCTCTTTCACTTGTTTATTTGTCTAGTTGCATAGAAGATCAATCACCCACCGCGTTGAGGACTCTTCTTCATCGGCCGGCCGAAGAAGGAGAAGCTTTAACCCACATTCTTCACGCTAAGGTACACACGGTCATCTTTCAATCTTTATTTCATAAATTGGAACTCGCGGTTCCTGGCGACCACATGTCTTAATTTTATTCTTCTCATCCTCCTCCCACATGACCTGAACCATCTCTTTGGTGATCAAGCGACGCCAAGGGATGAAAGTTCGGGGATCAATGTGAGTGTGGGACCGAGGTGAGAGTTGCTTTCCGAGTTTTCTTCCTTTCTTTATCATCCCCTCTTGAGGTGACGATCTGGATTCATGGGCTTCCCTGAAAAGGAGAGGCCCCATCGAATTTTCAGAGTCGACAAAGAGTTGTGCTTACTGAACGTGGGAAGATGTAAAGGGTTCATTGCTAACCTACAAAATTAAGTGTTTCTCAATTTGTCTGGAATTTACTTTGTCTTGTAAGGTAATGGTGTAGATCATAAAAAATTAAAGAATAAAATTTAAGAATTTAACCCCAGCTTACAAAAAAAGTCAGAGAAAACATTTTCTAAGGAACTATCCTAGCTTAATGTACATACATGAATACAAAAAAAAGAAGAGACTAAATAAAAATTATATTTCAGTTTCAACCTCATTGCTTCTCCTTGGCAACCCCACTGTGGCTCCCACGAGTGTTGTGTTGCCCATAAAGGTCTAGATGCCACCATTAGAAATAGAGGGGGGTGCACATGATGCTAGCATTGTAGATCAGGTCTTTGTAAGAAATCATCTTATAAAATTTGGTGCAGTAGAAGTGATGATTCCTATGAGTTTATGTTGATATTGTCTTAATCGGAACCGAATGACAAAAACCAAAAATAGATCAAAACAAGTTTGAATATACTTGATAGAGATTCATTTAATCTCTTGGAGAGGAAGAGAAAGAACTTCTCAAGATCTTAAAAATGTTCAAATGTCTATCTCTAATGGCATCCACACGAACTCATCCATGGTTGGTTCTCCCTTCACCCTAGGCTTGAGAACTCTTTCTGAGCAGAGCTCTGTCACCCATAAACATCTTCTAGAGATAAGAGGACGTAGGGAGGAGGTCGAGTACATGGTTCTCACCCTTGGCTTGATAGGATTTGGTTGGGACCATTGGTATTTATAGAGAATTTAGAATTTTTCATAGCCCAAAATCTCCATAAATTATGACCTTGTCCCTGCACTTAAGGATAAGTCCTTATATGTGTGACCTATGTAAGCACCCGGAACGGGACATCCGCGGATCTCCCCCTCCCGGCCCCTACGCTTGCTTTGGGGACTTGGTGGATGGGATGTTAGTGGGTGTGGTCGCCAGGAGCCAAAGGCTCCAAAATATAGTAGAATGAAAAGAAATGAAATAGAGAAATGACCGTCGTACCTTTGGAAGCGGGGAGATTGTTGGGTTCCGACTTCTCCTCTCTCGGCCGGCCGAAAGAAGAGAGCTTAGTGAGTCCTTTGTCTTCGATCCGGTTGAAGCTACGCCTCAATCGAATTTACCTAAAAATGTCCATAAGAAAACATAGAAACAAGTGAAAGGTTCATTAGTTCTAATGAAAGCATAGTATCATGCTCAAATTTGAATTCAAACATGCAAATGGAAGGGGACTAACCGGATTGGGACGGAATCCCAACCCCTATTTTGGTAGGTTTTTAAACATATATAAGATGCAAAATGTTCTAAGACATGCCAAATAACATGATGATTAATGCTAGGATGAAAGAGGAAGACGAAAAACTCGATTAAACGGGCGATCGGAATTCAAAAATAACAAAACAAGCACGTCCTTCCTGGTGCCCTGTATATAGGGCGCCAGGAGAAGGTGCCCCCTTTATGGGGCGCGTTGACCAAGTCAAAGCGCCCTGTATACGGGGCACTAAGTCTGGCCCGAACAGATTTTCTTCTCCTCTTCGCGGCGCCGCTCCGGAGTGCTGGGAGGCTTCCGGGACGAAGTAGGGGCTTCTCCTTGTAGACAATATGCAAATGAAGCTAATGAAAGTTGGTTTGGATGCTGGATGTAAGAGGAGAGACGGATAGAGGCTCTCAAAGTTGGAGAAAAATCATATTTCTGGGTGACAGAAACAAAAGGTTTTAGGGTTTTTGGTGGAGGATTTTGGATCGATTTGGTGGCTTTTGGAGGGTGAATGTGGCTTAGAATCATAGTGTTGGATGAGCTCTAGGGTGGCACGGAGTTGGAACTTTTCCAAGCTCCAAATGGGGGTCTATTTATAGCCCAAAAGAGGGCACTTTGGCCATTTTCGAAAAACAGTGCCATGTGGCATAGCGTCCTGTATATGGGGCGCTAGCATCATGAGGTTTGTCAGGTCGACAAGACAAGTCACTGCGGGGGTCAAATCGACTGTCAAATAGATCGGATTCGGTCCCAGGCGCCTGTTTATAGGGCACCTGGTGCCCTGTATACAGGGCGCCAGGTGCCCTGTTTATAGGGCGCCTGGTGCCCTATAAATAGGGCGCCAGGTGCCCTATATATAGGGCGCCTGGTGCCCTATAAACAGGGCGCCAGGTGCCCTATTCATGGGGCATTTGGCTCATCTGATTGCTTTATGGACTCACCTTCGGAATGTGCCAGAAACTTGATCTGTCCGGAAAACACGATGTGCTTAAAATATTCTTTATGAAAACAAGAATTTGAACTCTCCAACTGGGCCGAAATTGCGTGTCTACAGCTTGCCTCGCCTTGGCGTCGGCTTTGTAGGGGAGTGACATGAATGAAACGTAGGTGAATGTAGCGAAGCGTAATGAGGCGTAGCGAAATGAAGTGGTAATGGACTGAAAAGGTGACGCCAAGGTGTAGATTTAGACACGCCCTCATTGGCCTAGTTGAGTGGAATAAAACTTTATCGGACTTCGAGATTACCCTTTGTCTTATCGAAACTTTTCCTCTTGTTGATTGGTTAAAGAGAAGAACAGTAATGAAAGTAAATAACTAAAATCCCGTGTGGGGGAGAATTGTTACTGGCCAGGACCCGAACTGCATGGTGTGCTGGACTCGGTAGAAATGCAGTAAATTGCGAAAAGAAAAAGGCCAATCATCCAAGGTTGGGTTCTTCAAATTCATTGGGTTTTACTCAAGAATACCGGTTCAGTTTGACATGGAAAAACTTCTTGTTTCGATGAAACCATTATAATTGGATCTTCCGGATAGACCAAAACTTCCTTGAGGAGCCATAGAAAGACGGTGACGGAAAAGATGATGCATGAGATGTTGTATGATAATGCATGATGTATACTGAGTTTAAAGAAATAGAAATAAACATAAGAAAATAGTTGAAGATATAGGTCAAACACAACGGGTCAGGACATCCGTGAAGATACTGTCGTCCCCGTTTATTTGACTTTGGCTTATCCGCGGGCCTAAAAGGTGACTGAATCCTTCATCGATTTTGTTGAAGGGGTTCTTTGACTCAGCCCTTTTAGACTCGAGGTCTTCAACGATATACATGCGAGATATATGATAACACATGCAAGATTCCGGGCTCCAGGCGCCCTGTTTATAGCGCTCCAGGCGCCCCATTTATAGGGCTCTAGGAGCCCCATTTATAGGGCGCTAGGCGTCCTACTTATAGGGCGCCAGGCGCCCCACTAATAGGGATCCAGGCGCATGGCCATGTAAGTAGGGCTGAGTCAAAGAACCCGGGACCCAGGGCACATGGCCATGCGCCCGGGTTCCTGGTCACAGGCGCCCGGGACCCAGGTCACATGGCCATGCGCCCTGATGCACTTTTGATCTTTTGATCAACTCAAGTATAGAAATACGGGCTGGTGTCTTATCCAAATGTTTTAACAGATCATACGCCGTGCCTGGCAATGGTTCTTCCACTTGTTCCTCCTCCACTAGCTCCTGCGGTTGAGTTCCGGCTTGGGGAAAGAGCCGCTGGAACATCCTCCCACTCCGAAGCACCGGGGCTATTTGGCGGTCGGGTAGAGGTGACGGGTTAATTGGGGTGGGTTCTGGTGGAACAGGTGGTGTAGGTGCAGGTATGATAGGTAATGGGACCGATGGTTCTAGGATGATTGGGTTAGTTGGTAGAGGGGTAGGAATTGTAGGTGGTAGTGATGGTGATACCGGTGGCCTAATAAGAAGGGGCCGGGGTGCAGGAGTGGTTGATGAAGGTGTAGGTTGTGGTGGTATGATAGGTTGGGGTTTTGGAGTGGTAGAGCTCGTAGGTCAGGGGTTCGAGTTTGGTGATGATTGTGGTGGTCGGATGAGCAAGGGCCGGTGTGTAACAATGGTTGAAGGAGGTGTAGTTAGAGAGGGGGCTGGCCTAATGATGGGCCGGCGAGAAGAAGTGGCGGCCAGTGGTTGGGTTATTGAGCTTTGTGGAAGTTGTGGAGTAGCAGCTGCACGGATTATCTGTCTAGCAGGGTTCATAGCAGGAGACCTAGCTGGGTTGACAGGCATGGTTGTATTGTGGCTTTCTAGTTGCCAACCTTGAGCACGGTTGGCATCTCCCTGGGCAATAGAGTGTACTAGACCAATTCCTGGGTTTGGATGTGCTGGTGCCGGTCTTTGGAGCGGGAGCATGTAATGGGAGCGGATTCTCGGACAATCCCCAAGCCAGGTTGTTGTTGAGGTTGAGCCGGTGGACGTTGCCGCCGCCGTCGCCTAGCCTTCATAGCTTGTATGCATTCCCCATTTGGACCCAATCAATGCCGCCTTGGTCATTCGGATCGTGGATGTAATCCTTGAATTGAAAGCACACTTCTACGGTGTGACCGGGACACCGATGGTAAGCGCAAGATCGGGACATATCTACATTTGTTGGCCAAACCTCTCTTTCCTTGGGCAATTCCAACCGTTTCTCCGCCATGAGTACATTGAAGATGTCGGTCAAGGAGTAAGGGAGTTGCTGGTAGTTCTCTCTCCTAGGACCTCCCCTTCGTGGTGCTTGATTGGGTGGTGGCGGTGCCCTATTGTAGGTAGGTTGACGAGGTTGCTGGGGTTGTGCTACTGGTTGCGGGGGTTGTTGTGGTTGTCGTGGTTGTGGTGGCCTAACTTGTTGCTGAGGGGGGTAATAGGAAGGGTTTTGTGGTGGGTTTCTGAACTGGTTTTGACAGTTCCCTCCCTGGTTCCCCACAATGTTTATAGCTTCGTTGTTGACCACTCCTTCGGTTGTAGGCCCAACTGGTGCAAAGGGGGTTTTCCTGAGGTTTCTATGTTTAGGATCGAAAGGGTTTATCATTGTGGCATCCTTGAAGTGGGCTTGCAAGTATCAGGCACTTGTCATAGAGTTCATTCATTGTGGTAGGACGGTGCATGATCAATACATTTCTCAGAGCAGGTGTAGTGTTGCCAATAAGCATTTTTACTTGTTCCCCTTCAGAAATCACATCTGTCAGTTTTTCTGCCATTCCCCTCCAGCGATTAGCAAACTTTATGAAGTCCTCTTCGGGCTTCATCTTCTCAGCAATCAAGTCTGTAATGGAGCATGCTGGTGCCACCCGGTCTCTGTATCTTTGCAAGAATTTTGTCTTGACAATGTCGAAGTCTCCTGCCTCAAAGGAGTCGAGTGAGTAGAACCATTCCAATGCGGACCCTTCTAGTGATCGACGAAACAAGAAGGCAAGAACCCTATGATCATCTTTCCGTAATGAGGATTCATAGAGAAAATCTTTTAGATGAAGAAAAGGATTGCCGGTACCATTGTAGCGGCGATAAGCGGTAGCTCGTAAGGTGGCGGTGTGTAGGACCGGCAAAGAAGGAATAGAAATCTCGAGCACCGACTTGGAGTCCATGCGACATCTCGGCTCTTCATAACGTTCATTCATCCGGGTGAGCTGATCCATGATTGCCCTGGTGAGAGCAGAGTTCTTGGTTTCTTGGTGGGGGTATGTGGTTAGAGACATGGTTACGAAATTGAGGAGCATGACTTGGCAAATTCACTGAAGATTGTCCCATGACTTGATGGGTCAAGGGAGCAACATGGTTGAAATAAGATGGCTGAACAAATGAGGGTTGGACCACAGATGGTTGAACTATAGAGGGTTGAACTGCAGATGGTTGAATCATAGATTGTTGAACAATGGGTGGTTGAATCATAGATTGTTGAACAACAGGTGGTTGAACAAAGGGTGACTGAATGACTGGTGGTTGAACTAGAGGACAAGGAGATAAGGCAACTTGATTGGTTTCGGCTGATCCGAAGCAATTTTGCCCTTCACCATGGATTGTATACGGGCATAGGTTTCTGGGTCAGTATAGAGAGACAACTCCCTAAAGAGTTGTTCAACATCACGGGGAGCAGATGGTGGAGGGACCTCTTGCACTTCTGACTGAATCGGTTGGTGACCCATCTCGTGCTCTCGATGTTTAGCTTGTTCCGCCATTCTAACGTGCCTTCCAGACCTTAGTTGCATTGAACTTAGGAGAAAGTAAAACAAGTTGACAAAGTAAACAAAGAACTTTTTTGGTTTTTTTAGTATCTTGCAAAATGTTAGAGGTTTGAATTTTTGTTTGACAAGCAAGTGATGCAAAGACTTGAAAGCAAAATTACGCAATGATTTTGATTAAACCTTAGGTTTATGGATTTGTTAAGAATTGTTCTCTCAACAAATGGGTTAGGATCCTAACTCCAATCTCCAATGACCTAGGTTTCACACAAACTCACCACGTGTACGTAACGTAGGATGCTTCGGGTTTTGGGGAGTGGTACAACCAACCCGATCGTGAAGAGGAATACTCCACGTATGAGGAATTACGGAGGCCTTGATGAAAGCCAACCAAGTCAACTAGGAAGGAATATCCCAGAAGAGAGGTCAGAATCCACCAAGAGGGTGTTTTGGATGGGAGGGGTAAATGGGAGAGTGAGCTCCCGCCTCAAAAAGTGTAAAAGAAGGAGGTAGAGAGAAGGAGCATAGAATGCAATCAAGTAATAAAGCAAGTAATGAGCAAAACATGAACTTAAATAAACAGGCAATCAACCCCAGACAAGCAGTTAGAAACTAGACAAGCAACTAGAAACTAGAATCTAGACTTGTTTCTTATGTGAGCCAAATGGAGATAGTGAAAAGGTGATGGAAAGAAGAGGGTTCAGATCTGATAGCCAAGCCAAAGGGTGGTCCACGTGGGGACCGATGTGGAAACTGGGGTAAAAGGTAAAGGTGGTTCACGTGGGAACCGGTTTTGGGTAAAAAGGGGTGGTTCACGTGGGAACCGGTTTGAATGGTCAAAAGAGGGCCACGTGGGGCCAATTAAAGGTGAATAAATATCTGATCCAAGTGGGGATAGATCTGAAAAAAAAGTGGTTTGGTTCACGTGGGAACCGAAGTAAAGAAAGAGATTGGTTCACGTGGGAACCGGTTTAGAAGGAAAAGGGTGGTTCACGTGGGAACCGGTTTAAATAAAAAGACAGAAATTAAATGGCATACTTGGCACTTCAGATCTGATGAAAGATGGGTGAAATCAGAAATTTTGAGATGGCATGAAGTTAAGAAAGGTGGAAGGAAGGAAAGGCTCACGTGGGAACCGGTCTAGAACTAGAACTAGTTGCAAACAAAACACTTAGCACCCACGGTTGAAGACATTGCTAGTCCCACCGTGGTCGCCACAAAGCTGTCGACTCTGAAAATTCGACGGGGTCCTCTCCTTTTTAGGGAAGTCTGTGAACCCAGATCGTCACCTCAAGAGGGGATGAGAAAATAAAGGAATAAAAACATCGGAAAACAACTCTCACCTCGATCTCACACTCACATTGATCCCCGAACTTTCATCCCTTGGCGTTGCTCGATCACCAAAGAGACGGTTCGGGTCATGTGGGAGGAGGGTGAGAAGAAATAAACGTGGTCGCCAGGAACCGTGGGTTCCGATTTATAGAATTAAAATGACCGTGTGTACCTTAGCGTGAAGAATGTGAGTTAAAGCTTCTCCTTCCTCGGCTGGCCGATGAAGAAGAGTCCTCAACGCGGTGGGTGCTTGATATTCTATGCAACTATACAAATAAACAAGTGAAATAGACAATTAGAACTAGACAAAGTGGAGTATATGTAAAGAGAATGACATAAAACACACAATTGACTAGAAACTGACCGGATTCGGGTTATCTCTAACCCCCTTTTTTATTTTTCGGAATAACAGAGTAAAAGTAATGCAAAAAAAATGTAAAAAAATGATAGGATGATGGATAATCACGAAACAAAGAGATAGGAAAAAGAACTGAAAGATTCTGAGTTGAATAGAGGAAGATATAGCCAAATCTGTGTTGTCGAAAAAGCCGAGCAGCAGTCCAGGATCTGCCAGGCGCGACTTTGCTTCTGCGCTTGTCACGATCAGCCCCGACCTTGGAATTGAGTGCCGTCGATTGTAAACTCAAGAAAACTTGGAGAGGAAGAACTTTGATGAAGAGAGCATAAGCATCAGACGTCCACACACTGCGGTAGAGGCCAAACAAGAGAGACTTGGCAGATCTCCTGTAGAACAGCCTTCCTCTCTCTTGAACCGACTTTTCTCTCTCTAAAAACTCGAAATTCTCTCTCTAAAAATCACAAAATCGATGCAGGAGGGTGCTAGGACGTCTTGAGATGCCTGGGGAGTCGTGCTCCTGCCTCTGGAACGATCAGAATCGGAGTTAATTTATAGGAGAACAGGCGGTCTTATCGGAGTTAAAAAATAGGGTCTATGCGCCCCACCCCTGGGCGCATGCGCCTTGGTGCAGGGCGCATGCGCCCCCCAGGGGGGGCGCATGGGCACAAACTTCGAAAAAATAGGGCTTATCCAGTCGGCGGTTCAGTGGTAGAGTCCCGGTGAAAAACTGGGTCCCTCGTGCCTCAAAGGTGGGGCGCATGTGCCCTCAAGTGAGGGCACAAGGCCACGTGCCTCACTGGTAGGGCGCATGGCCATGTGCCCTGGGTCCCGGGCGCATGTGACCAGGAACCCGGGCGCATGAGACTGGTTTCGCGCGTCCTTCTTCCGGAAGCCATTGCGAACACTCCCGAACTCGGAATTCGACGCCGTTTGTTGCGTTGGAAAGATAACAGGCCGAAAAAGCTTTATACAGCATCGGATCAGACATCACACCCTCCAAAACTTATGAATTTTATCCGGAAGTTAGGGCAGTGAACAGAAGGTCCGATATAGGTCAAAATGACTTCGATGGCAAACCGGAAAGGCACGGAATGCAACAAAACTTGTCCGGAGTGTGAATATGACCATAACCTTCAATGCATGATCATTAGGCATTGGTCATTCAGCCAATTTCCGTGTTCACACGATTTACGTGTGGCTTTCGCTCGGAAATTACGGCTTTTTGCGGAAAACTTCGGAAAACATCCGATTTCGTTCGGCGAAGCTCCAAATCAACTTTAAAAGACCCGGCATCATTATAAGGTCAATCATACATGTTACCCTATAAAACATGAGTTTTATGCTCTGAATTAGGCAAATTTGGCGTGTCTACAAGGATGACATAGTGGCGGTTGTGCTCAATGAGTTGACGAAACGCGTCGAGCGCTCCCTGGTCGGTGAGGAGGGCACCGTTGAGGCCGACCAGGATCTCCGCCAGTTCCTCCTCTTCTTCCTCACCCGTCTTCTTCTAGCCTCGAAGACAGACAGGGTGCACTTGCGGTTCCTCCCTTTTCTTGCTGACCTGTCGAAGGTTGGTGAGTATGCGTGGGGTGCCGCTATGCTGGCCCATCTGTTCTCCTCGCTGGCGATGGAGAGCGGTCCGGTCTCAGTAGCCGGCTTCACTCCATTCCTTCAGGTATGCCTTGTTTTTTTGTTCACTATCAATTATGCCTTGTCTTTTTTAGTTACTAACTGAGCTTTTATTGATAGGTATGGAGTTACTATTACATCCCCCTGGGCCGTGCTTTGCTGAAGGATGACCCCGAGTACCCTCTTATCGGCAGCTGGGTTGCTACATGATCTGCTTCCTCCCATCCTTACCAGGTGGAGAACCTGAGGAGGCAGCTGCTCTGCTTCCCTCACCACGAGGTATTCTGTTACTTTTATCCTTCTCAGCTTTTGGGTTCTTCTTGTTTACTGTCTTGCCTTGCATTTTCAGGTGGTATGGCGTCCTTTTTCAGACCTTCACCTGGATCGGCAGTCGTGGGTACTGGAGGGTCGTCCGGTTTTTGGCCGTGACACCTTCTTGATTTGCCTGAACGAGATGGAGCCACTCTGGGTGCGTCTCACGATGCGCTCATTGGGGCTTCACTAGGAGTGGGTGGATCTTCCACCTTACCCACGACTGGGTCGTTCCACCCGCGGCCTGATCCAGGAGATTGACTGGAAAAAGGAAGGCCGATTCGTTCGGATCTGGAAGAGGGGTGGCGCCCCAGTGACTTCCAGTGCTTCTGATAGCGATGACTATCTGCGTCGCTACATGGCGACATTTGCCCACCTTTTCACCGAGGGTGGAGAGGTACGCACTTGTTGTTTTCACCACTGTTCTTTCTTTGCTTTGATGTCTAACTGTATGTTGCTTTCAGAGTATCCAGGAGGATCTGTCTCACTTGAGGGCGGGGACAGCATCTTTGGAGGCCGAGTTGGAGCGACAGGTACTTTCTGTACTTTGCACCTTTCCATTGTTGGTTAACTGACCTTCTTTTCTTCTTTCTTTCAGCGACGTCGCTACCGAGGTTCCCGTCGACAGGTGACACTCTTTATTTTTTCTTTAATTCCTTGAATGAATGTTGTTAACTGTCTCTTCTACTTCTTTTTAGATTTCTCGGCTCCGCGAGCGCGTGGCCAAAATGGAATTGGGTTCCCATCCGGCTGCCCCTGAGCCGACGGCTTTTGACGAGCCTCCCTTCGAGCCGTTCGACTTCGGCCAGCCTACGGGTCCCGAGCTACCTTCTCACCCTTTGCCGGTCAATCCTCCTTCCTTCATTCCCACCGATCCCGGGAGCAGTTCTTCTGAGACGGGTTTCCTTCTTGAGGTGATTACCGCTTTTACTCATACTGTCTTCTTTCTTCATTTGCCTTGCTAATCTTCTTCTCTTCTTGCAGATTGCCCAGCTGAAGGAACGGGTGGAGGTCCTTACTACTGAGGTGAATTTCCTTGACTTTCTCTTGCTTTGCTTTGCTTGATTCTAACATTTTCCCTTTTGTAGAACAAGGATCTTTGGGCGAGGATTTCTGATCTTTCCGCAGGGGGTGCTCCGCTTCCTACTGGTGATCCCTTGGGTTTTCAGCCGCCTTCTACTGATGATCCCTTGGGTTTTCAGGACAAGGTACATAATTTTCTGCTCTGCTTGTCATCATTTTCTTTCTTTCCTGACATTTTCCCGGTAGGTGATGGAGCTACAGAGGGAGCTCGGGCTCGAGCCCCTCATAGGCATTCCGGATCCTGGTTCTTCTACTTCCGAGGTGCGATGTTTTCATTATGATTTTAAACTGGAAATGCTTGGATTGACGCTTCCTTTGGTTTCCATAGACTGCTCAGAGGATAGAGGAGCTGACACAGGAGGTACATGTCTGATTCTTTTCCTTAAGCTGCTTCTTCTGTAACTGATGTATCTCTTTGTCATCTCATAGGTCGGGAGACTGGAGGCTCGCGTGGTCGAGTTGTCACAGCCAGAGTCCGAGCAGATCCTCCTTCTTCGCCTTGAGCACTCCAGAGAGCTCAACCGGGTGGAGGCTGAGCATCGTCAGTTGATGATGCAGGCGTTGCAGTCTCGGTCTCGGAGCCACTCCCACCGCTCCGATTCTCGAGGGACCACACTGAGGGGACCTGCCCACTCGGGTTCCTCTCAGTCCAGTAGTCGTAGGAGGAGAGATGAGGAGAGACTTGCCATGCCACCTCTGGGTGATCGAGGCACCCGGCGAGAGGGAGGCGGCGATTTGTGATGTGCCGACCCCCTCCTATCTTCGATGTACTTTGTTTTTCCATAGGGATGGTTGTTGACTTCTTTTCCTGACTCCCTGCGTTTACTCAAAGGGCGATTAGAACTTTATTCAGGCTTAGTCCCTTGCAAGAAAAGGGCAAAACTGCCTTGATCTTTTGTCAAGGGACATAGGCCTTATCAAGGTAAAATAACGAAAAACATAAGTATGCACAGAAAGAAAACATGCAAGACCGAAATTAAACATGAATGCAAAGGCAACTAGTTAAGCAAATTTTTAGGTGTTTTGGGATTTCTGATTTGTTTGGGTTTTGATGGTTTTATAATTTTTTGGTGTTTTGGGATTTTTGATTTGTTTGGGTTTTGAATATTCTCTTTTTTAGAATTTTGATTTCAAGATTTGTTTGGTACTTTCTAAAGTATTTGATTTTTTTTTGGTTGGTGTGAGGGACATGATTATCTCATCCTTTGCTTGCTTGTCATAGGTGCGCCTCATTGTTACCTAAGGGTTAAGAGTAGGCATCATGTGTAAGAAAGTGCCTAGTCCGAGATCTTCTGACCTTCCGCCCTTGATAGGCTATGGTTCTTCTTGGGTCTAGTCGGTCAATCTTACCCGCAAGGTTAAAGAGGGAAGAGGACTGATGGTAAGTTCTTACTAAGATTCAGGGGTGTCGAATTTGTTTCTCTACTGGTGCCCGTGTTGCCTGTTTGGAATTTGACATCCTCGGGTCCTCCTTTCTAGCCCTTTTCTTTGATGGCCCACATTCGGACAGGTCTTTCTTTTTTCTTTTGCTTGATTTTGACCCGAGGGGTTCATTACCCATCTTTTGGAGCCTTTTTCTTTTGGGCTTTAGTTGGTACACATTCAGACAAGTCTATTCTTTTGCCGATCTGAGGGGTCATTGCCCATCTTTTGGTACCTTTTTCTTCTTTTTAAGAAGTCAGACCTTCAGAGGCATTTTCCAACTAAGGTAATGGGTGTAGACACGCCAAATTTGCCTAATTCAGAGCATAAAACTCATGTTTTATAGGGTAACACGCATGATTGATCATATGATGATGCCGGGTCCTTTTAAGTTGATTTGGAGCTTCGCCGAACGAAATCGGATGTTTTCCGAAGTTTTCCGCAAAAAGCCGTAATTTTCGAGCGAAAGCCACACATAAATCATGTAAACACGTAAATTGGCTGAATGACCAATGCCTAATGATCATGCATTGAAGGTTATGGTCATATTCACACCCCGAACAAGTTTTGTTGTATTCCGTGCCTTTCCGGTTTGCCGTCGAAGTCATTTTGACTTGTATCGGATCTTCTGTTCACTGCCCTAACTTCCGGACAAAATTCTGAAGTTTTGGAGGGTGTGATGGCTGATCCGATGCTATAGGAAGCTTCTTCGGCCTGTTATCTTTCCAACGCAACAAACGGCGTCGAATTCCGAGTTCGGGAGTGTTCGCAATGACTTCCGGAAGAAGGACGCGCGAAACCAGTCCCATGCGCCCGGGTTCCTGGTCACATGCGCCCGGGACCCAGGGCACATGGCCATGCGCCCTACCAGTGAGGCACGTGACCTTGTGCCCTCATTTGAGGGCACATGCGCCCCACCTTTGAGGCACGAGGGACCAAGTTTTTCACCGGGACTCTACCACTGAACGGACGGACTGGATAAGGCCTCTTTTCTCGGGAACTGTGCCCATGCGCCGTCACTGGGGGGCACATGCGCTCCTCAGTGGGGCGAATGCGCCTGGCACCAGGGCGCATTTAACCCTATTTTTTAGTCCGGATCAGATCGCCTGTTCTCCTATAAATGGACTCTGATTCTGGTCATTCCAGAGGCATGAGCACGACTCCCCAGGTATCTCAAGACGTCCAACCACCCTCCTGCATCGATTTTGTGATTTTTAGAGAGAGAATTTCGAGTTTTTAGAGAGAGAAAAGTCGGTTCAAGAGGAAGGCTGTTCTGCACGGGATCTGCCCAGTCTATCTTCTTCGGCTTCTACAGCAGTGTGTGGACGTCTTCTGCCCGAGCTCTCTTCATCAAAGTTCTTCCTCTCCAAGTTTTCTTGAGTTTACAATCGACGGAACTCAATTCAAAGGTCGGGGCTGATCGTGACAAGCGCAGAAGCAAAGTCGCGCCTGGCAGATGCTGGACTGCTGCTCGGCTTTTTCGACAACACAGATTTGGCCATATCTTTCTCTATTCAACTCAGAATCTTTATGTTCTTTTTCGTATCTCTTTTTTAGTGATTCTCCATTCTACTATCATTTTTTTACATTTTTTTGCATTACTTTTACTCTGTTAATACGAAAATAAAAAAAGGGGTTAGAGATAACCCGAATCCGGTCAGTTTCTAGTCAATTGTGTGTTTTATGTTATTCTCTTTACATATACTCCACTTTGTCTAGTTCTAATTGTCTATTTCACTTGTTTATTTGTCTAGTTGCACAGAGTATCAAGCACCCACACGTTGAGGACTCTTCTTCATCGGCCGGCCAAAGAAGGAGAAGCTTAAACTCACACTCTTCACGCTAAGGTACACACGGTCATCTTTCATTTTAATTCTATAAATTGGAACCCACGGTTCCTGGCGACCACGTTTATTTGTTCTCACCCTCCTCCCACATGACCCGAACCATCTCTTTGGTGATCGAGCGACGCCAAGGGATGAAAGTTCGGGGATCAATGTGAGTGTGGGATCAAGGTGAGAGTTGCTTTCCGAGCTTTATTTCTTTCTTTTCTCATCCCCTCTTGAGGTGACGATCTGGGTTCACGGACTTCCCTGAAAAGGAGAGGACCCCGTCGAATTTTCAGAGTCGACAACTTTGTGGCGACCACGGTGGGACAATGGGCACTTTCGATACTCCTCATTCTAACCTCTTTCATCTATTCTGGACCGAAAAGAGAAGAGAACGGGATCGGGTTGACCTTCTTTTGCCAAGCGTTGCCTAGCTTTCTCTCTGACTTCCGATCATCGGATCTCAAAACTAGGTGTGTAGTGTGTGCAGTATGATGCCTATTCTTATCTCCCTAAGCGACAAGTTGATGCACCGGGCAAGTAAGCGTTAGATGCTATCATGATACTTCACACCTTTGGATTTTATAGATTTTTTTGTGATTTTTGTTCTAAGGGAAATATTTTTTGAGGTATACACCATTCCAGGGATGAGCTAGTTCTTCTCCTTCGCATTAGTCGGCTTATATGAATTACGGGATAAACGGCCGAAATAACATAAGGACCCTCCCAATTTGGTTGAAGTTTGGAGCGGGGACCGCCGGCTTAACAAATATTCTTTTAAGCACAACCTCACCGACTTCAAATTTTCTCTCCACCACCCTCTTTTGATAAAATCTTTTAAGTCTATTTTGGTAAGATCTAGCATGTTCGGCAGCGGCCAGCCTCCTTTCATCCAAGAGTTCGAGTTGCGCGAGAAGAGAATCTTGACGTTCATCCATTGGGATATCTCGATTGATCTGGACTCGGAGGGAAGGAATGATTACTTCGTATGGAACTACCGCCTCCATCCCGAATGCCAAGGCATAGGGGGTCTGACCCGTTGGGGTTCGAATAGAAGTGCGGTAGGCCCATAGAGCATCAACTAACTTATCTGGCCAGTCTGCGAACTTGCTAGACTTACAAGTCTTCTTAATGATCTTTATCAGGGTCTTATTGGTGGCTTCTGCTTGACCGTTGCCTTGAGGATAATATGGAGATGAATGATGCAATCTGATGCAATACCTGTTGCAAAGGTCACGCAGCTCCTGAGAGATGAATTGCGGTCCATTGTCGGTGATGATGTCGCCTCGGATCCCGAACCTGGCAAAGATGTTGTGCTTGATGAAGGTGCAGACTGTTGATGCCTTGATCTCCACATATGCTTCCGCTTCCGCCCACTTGGTGAAGTACTCCGTTGCAGTTAGGATGAAGGATTTGGTTTTGTTTGTGGAGTTTGGGTCACCGAGGGGTCCGATAACATCAAAAGCCCACATAGCGAAGGGCCATGGGGGCGTGGATCGGATGAAGGGAAGATGCGGGAGAGTGAATCTTGTCGGCGTGGAGTTGACATTGATGACAGTGCCGGACAAAGATCGAGCAATCTTCTTCCGCAGTAGGCCAATAATACCCTTGCACGATGAACTTCTTGGCGAGGGCTTGAGCATTTACATGGCCTCCGCATACTCCGGAGTGTGCTTCTTTGAGCACCAATTCAGCCTCTCCTTCATCTACGCATCTTAACAGAACACCGGCCAAGCTCCTTTTGTAAAGCACCCCGCCTAAGATGGTGTATCTCTAGGAGACTCTCCTTATGGCTTTCTTCTCTTCGGCAGTTGATCCTGGTGGGTACGTCTGATCCTGACAGTAATTCGCAATCTCATGATACCATGGTTTTTCACCCTCTTCTAGTTCCTCCAACTCGACCAAAGATACTTCCTCCTTTTGCTCAATGTACTCTTTCCTTTCAAACTCTTCTTTAACCTTCAAGAATCGTGCATCTTCTACTGTCGGAATGGTACGTCGGCGGACATAGATCGTCCTAACCTATCTGCCTAGCGGGACAGATAGTGAAGATGCCAGAGAGGCAAGAGCATCGGCAAGAATATTTTGAGCACGAGGAACGTGAATGCATTCGAGTTTGGAGAATAGCTTGATGTAACACGTGGTGAGTTCTTTGTATGGTCTGAGCCCAGGATGAGATGTGCGGTATTTGGCCAGTACTTGGCGGAGTATCAACTGACTATCTCCAATTACCCTTAGTTTAGTGACACCATAGAAGTGAGCGGCCTCCAGTCCGGCCAACAAGGCTTCATACTCAGCTATATTGTTTGTTCTTTGGAAAATGGAGCCGAAAAGCACGTGGAATGGTGACACCTTCGGGAGACAGAAGAACAATCCCTATCCCTCTACCCCGGGAGTTTAATGCCCCATCAAAATATAGAGTCCACATTAGAAGATCGAATGGACATCAATTCTTCATCGGGAAAATCTCGACTGGATAGGGTCAAAGGTTGGGATAGGATGATGGGCAAGGTGCTCGGCAATTGCATAGCCCTTGATTGCCTTACGTTGGGTGTAGGTGATGTCAAATTGGGAGAGAAAACTGCGCCGTGCCAAACGATCGGTTAGGACAGATTTTTCAAGAAGAAATTTGATGGGGTTCATGCGAGCAATGAGATTAACCTCGTTGGCCAGAAAGTAGTGTTTGAGCTTCTGGACCACCCAAACCAGGGCGGCACAGGTTTTCTCCATGGTTGTATACTTTTGTTCACAATGATCAAAGATTTTGGACAGATAGTATGCTGCTCGCTCTTTCCCTTCATCATCTAATTGTGCTAATACTGCTCCCAGGGATCCTTCCAAGACTGAGATGTATAAGATCAAGGGTTTGCCGGGAACCGGAGGTTTGAGCACAGGTGGGCTTGACAAATACTTCTTCAAACCATTGAATGCCTCTTGACATCTCGAATCCCATCTGAATTCGGCCTTCGCCTTGGTTAACTCATAGAAAGGTTTGCACCATTGGGAGTGCTGTGAGATAAACCGGCGAACAAACTGTAATATACCAATTAACCCTCTCAGCTCCTTTAGGTTCTTTGGTGGAGGCATGTCAATAATGGCTTTGGCCTTGTTGGGATCGATTTCGATGCCTCTTTTGCTGACAATGAACCCAAGTAACTTTCCAGATGATACTCCAAACACACATTTCTTGGGGTTCATCTTGAGCTTATATTCCCTGGCTCGTTGCAAAACCCTTTTCAATACCTCAGCATGCTCCTCTTGGGTTCGAGATTTGACCACTAAATCATCCACGTACACCTCTACAAATTTATGCATCATATCATGAAATATCACTACCATGGCCCTTTGATAAGTTGCTCCGTCATTCTTTAATCCGAAGGGCATGACGACGTAACAATAAGTTCCCCAAGGTGTAGTGAATGAGGTCTTCTCTTGATCCTCTTCTGCTAACCGGATTTGATTATACCCTGAGTATCCATCCATGAATGATAGGGTTTCGTATCTAGCTGTGTTGTCAACAAGAACATCGATATGAGGAAGGGGAAATCATCTTTTGGACACGCTCGGTTTAAGTCCTTGAAGTCAATGCAAATTCGAACCTTTCCATCCTTCTTCATGACTGGGACTATATTTGCCACCCATTGTGGATAGAGGATGACTCTAATGAATTTTGCTTGGTGCAACTTATCGACCTCTTCCTTCATCTTTAATGCTATGTCTGGGTGGAATCTCCTTAACTTTTGCTTGACCGGGGTAGCTTCAGGTTTTAAAGTCAGTCGATGCTCTACCAATGACTTATCTAACCCCGGCATATCTTCGTATGTCCAAGCGAACGTGTCTTTGTATTCTTGTAATACCCCCATTAGATTCTGCTCTTCTAAAGGGGCGAGGTTGGCACTGATGAGGATATTCTTGGGATCTTCCGGTGTTCCAAGATTAAGTTCCTTAGTCGGTTCATCCACCGTGGCTGATGGTTCTTCGAATCTTCTTAAACCGGATGCATAGGCATCAGCCAAATCCTCCTCTTCATCCTCAGTGTCAGGATCCTTTTTCGATACAACCTCGTAGACCCCTAAAGTCGGATCAATATTGTTTCTCTCTTCATATCGAATTTATCATATCTGGATTGCATTCTCTAAATACTCCGGTAGCTTGGCGCATTCTAAGCTTTTCTGAGCTAACTGATGCAGATATCTTCCTGGAACTCTTCTACCTCTGATTTTTGTTTTGCTTTTGCTGGAAACTAAACCTAAAGAAGAAGGAGGTAAATAAGGAGGTGAAGAGGAGGTGGATGGAGTGGAATTTATTGACGAAGGGCAAAGGAGATCGATCAGAGATCGGGTGGCCTCCTGATTCGGGTCATCCTTCGGAGCGAGTTGGGACGTTTCTTCGAGCGAAATTTGGGTTGAGAAAAGGACGTTTTTTTTTTGATCTTTTTGAGAAGTACTAAACATAAATACAGAGGGGGTTTGGTTGGTTGTTGTTTCCAACGCGGGTTGATATATTGACAGAGAGGGGAACAAATCAAGCAAAGACGGGTAAAGAGGGCATCCGTCTTTGCTATCTGGTGGAACTGACGATGGATTTGTCGGGAATGAGTCTGCTAGATCTGAGGAGATGACACTTGGTGAATGCCCTGGATTTTGACTGTTAGAAGGCTCGTTGCAGAATGATTCATCACTTGACCCTTCTTCAGAAAATAACCATGATACGTCAATATATGTCTCATCCTCTTGGTTGCCCACCTTCTTCCTCTTCACTTGTTCTTGTGGTTCTTGCTCTTCAATCATTTGTATTGTTTCTCTCTTATCAAAGAACTTGCACAGACATCCTCGGAAGTATTTTTGGTCGGCCTTTTGGCTATTATCACGTGTCCCATCATACCCTATCCCATTCCTTGATGTTGTCTTCACTAGCTGGATGGGTTCTGTGATGCCTTGCAGTTCTTTCCCCAGTTCTCGGCCTTCTTGATATCCCAGATTCTCCATCATACGCCACCCAAGGGTTTTGGCGTCATCTTTCTTCTTTCTCCAAACTTGCCTAGACTGTCTTTTATCCCTCGGCAGATCGAGGATTGTAAATACCGGTTGATTCGGCAAGCCAGGGGGGAGAGTAACCAAGCAATCCACGGGCATACTCACCACCTTAACAACTTGTCCCTTGAAGGGAAATTTGATGCATTGATGATTGGTTGAAGCTACGGCCTCCAATGCTTCCAGGTAAGGCCTTCCCAGGATGGCATTGTAAGTTGGATCCATATCCAAAACATGGAAGTCGACAGTAACAACCCGGGGTCCGAGTTTGACTTCAAGTGTGACCATGCCATGGGCGGGCCTCTTGGAATTGTCGTATGCTGTCACAGTGATTTGTGATGGCCGAATATCTTCTTCTGGGATTCCACACAACTGTAGTGTTTCTGGTGGCAAGACATTGATAGATGCACCGGTGTCAACTAGACAAGATTCAACATACGTTCGTTAATACTGACAGTGATACATAGTGCATATTTTCTCGCTTCTGGTTCGGCCAATTCTTCTTTAGTGAAAATGAGAGCAGGGTGTTCACTTCTCGGGGTTAAAACTGATGTAATCTTTTCTGGGGGGAGAGTTTCATTGACCATCACTCTTTGCAGATATTGTTGAAGAACTTCTTGATGAGCTTTGAACCTTTTAATCAGCTCCCGAGAATGGAAATCCGCGCAGGGGTTTTGTCAAGGTGCTTGACAAATCATAAGATGTTCCCGGCACCGGCTCTTCCGAGTGCTCTTCTTCTTCTTCTTGCGGTCGTCCCGGTTGACCGGCTCCGGGGGAAAATTCTTTGGAACATACGCCCGCTTCTAAGCACCGTGGCTAGCTGAGGAGTTATGGTTGGTGTAGTGGAGGTAGACGGAGAGGTAGGTCGGATGATGGGAGGCCTAGGCAGGGGTGTAGTGATGATGGTCCGAGTTGTAGGGATACGGGTGGGTTGTGGTGGCATGGTTGCACGAGGTGGTACAATGATGTGTCCTAGTGGCGGTGGTATTTGTGGGACTAGACCAGGCGGATCAAGGTCCTACCCGGTTGGAGTTGTATGGCTGGTGGTGTTATGGTTGGTTGTGGTGGCGTGCGGATAATCGGCGGTTGGCTTCTTCTGGCGGGGATAACTCGTGGTATGGAGTGAACGGTTCGGTTAACGTGGTTTGGAGGGTTGATGTTTATGAAGGAAGCTGGTCTTTCGATCTGCCAATTCTGGCCTCTATCGTGGGGTTCATCGGTGGAGGTTAAGATAGGGTTCACCCTCTGGTTTTCTGGTGCTGTTGCAGGTGCGTGCGCGGGTAGCGGGTTCTGAATAATTCCAAGGCCGGGTTCCTGTTGTTGTTGTCGAGCTGGTGCCTGCTGTTGCTGCTGGGGCTGGTTCTTTACCGCCTTGATGTACTCGCCCATTTGACCCCAGTCAATACTTCCCTGCTCGTGGAGGTCATGGATGTAATCTTTAAACTGAAAGCAGTTCTCCACTGTATGCCCTGGGTATCTGTGGTATAAGCAATACTTGTCCGTGTTGGCATTCTGTGGCCACTCCAACTTTTCTCTCGGCAATGAGATCTGCCCTGCCGCCATAAGTGCGTTAAAAATATCTACGAGAGAGTACGGTAATGGCGGGTAATGATTTCTCCTAGGCCCTGCTCTTCGTGGTACGTAGGTGGCGGGGGGAGGTGCCTGGTTATAGGTGGTCGGTTGGCGGGGAGGTTGAGGTGCAAAGGTCTGTATAGCCAACTGCCGGGGTTGCTGGGGGATTGGTGTTTGTATTGGTTGTTGGGGATATTGGTTCGGTGCTTGGTGGCGGAAAGGTTGGGGTTGGATCTGGGGGCGAGGTGCCAGTTGGGTTTGGCGTGGGTTTCTATACTAAGGATTCCTGTATTGCTGTTGGTGGTTGATGGGCGGGTTCCCTAGGATATTGACATGTTCGTTGGTTACCACGCCTTCGGGCCACGGGCCGACGGTGGTGGTGGTTGTTTTTTTGGTGACTCGGGGCCTAGGGTCGAAAAGGTTCATGATGGGAGAGTCTTGGAGTTGTGTTTGGATATACCGCGCTCTCTCGTAGAGTTCGCTCATCGTGGCAGGGTGATGTAATGCCAATACATTTTTTAGAGCGGGAGTGGCGTTGGTGATGATCATCTTAACTTGTTCTGATTTGGACAAGGCATTTGTCGACCTTTACGCCATTGCTCTCCACCTATCAGCATACCTGATAAAATCTTCATCATTCTTCATCCTTTCAGCCATGAGGTCGGTGATGGAATATGTTAGTTCGACCCTATCTTGATATCTTTGCAAAAATTTAGCCTTGACGATTTCAAAGTTACTTGCCTCTGAAGGGTCAAGCGAGTAAAACCACTCTAAAGCTGAACCGTCCAATGATCTTCTGAAAAGAAAAGCCAGGGCCCTTGGATCATTCTGCCACATTACCGACTCATACAGAAAGTCTTTGATATGAATGAAGGGATTACCGGTTCCGTTGTAGCGACGGTATACCGGCATCTCAGAGGGAGGTAGATGAAAAGTAGGGAGAAAAGGAAGAGAAATTTCGGGGGCTGCCTTGGCGTCGATCAAACGTCTGAGTTATCTATATTGTTCGTCCATGCGATTGATTTTATTAATCATAGCCAGATCGATAGAAGGTTCCCCAAGAGGAGGAGGAGGAGTGGGTGCTTGGTGCACCGGGACTGGGATTTGGTGGGCCGAAGTGACCGGATGAGAAGGGTATATTGGGGGATGCACCAAAGGGTGAGTAGGGTTGAGACGATTAGAAGAATAAACTGGTGGTCTAGAAGGGACAACAACATTTGTATTGGGGTGATCTAGATTAGCCACCGGATGAGGAGAAATTGGGGCTATGAGCCCGGTATGGGAATGGCCATGAGTGGACACATTGGGTTGGTGTGCCACTGACCGAGGGGTAGAGATATGAAGGCCACCTTCGGGAGGAATGTGGTCGGTGGGGGACTTGCCCTTGAGGATGGCTTTGATAGCCTGGAGTTGGGTAGGGTCGGCATGAGAGAATGCCTTCCAAAGTGAATTTGGATTGGGTCGAGGAGAAGTTTGACTAGGTTCAGGGAGAACTTCAGGTTCATTGACGGCACACACGGCATCAGGGTATAAATAAGACTGGTCGTATTCCAATTGTAGTTGCTCGAATCTTTGATCCGCCATTCCGATAACTCGACCTGACCTCAAATTCATAAACACGACAGAAAAAGAAGGTTGGCAAATAAAAGTTCAAGGATTTTGTTTGGTTTTGATTTTTGACCTCTTTTGTTTTGATTTTCTTTTGTTTGGACAAGCAAGTTGTCAAGCAAATTAACCTCAAGCAAATTTTTTGTTTTGGTTCTTTTTTAGGTGATTTTGGGATTTTTGTTTAATTTTTAGTTTTTGTTTGCAAATAAGTAATAGCAAAGACTTGGAATGATTAACGCAAATTTTTTTTTGTTTCAACCTCAAATTAATGGCTTGTTAAGAGAAATATTATTCACTCAAATAAATGGGTAGGACCCTATGCTCTCACAACACCGAGCAATCTAAGGTTGTCACTCTTTTCACAACGATGGGTAATAGGTACTCCGGGTTTTTGGATAAAGTGGTACAACCAGCCCGATCAGTGAAGAGGGAATCCTTCACGTCTGGGGACTTACGGAGGTCTTGATGGAAGCTACCCGGTCCTTCCGAGAGGGTATCCCCGGAGGAGGAGTTGGCAACCACCAAGAGGGGTGTTTGGGTGTGTGGGGCTTTGGGAGGAGAGAGCCTCCCTTCTCGGATGTCCTAAGGAGACGGGCGGACCCGAAGCTCCGATGCAAACTAAATGCAAGTGAAATATCAAGGAATAAGAAGCAACCAGGAAGAAAATAAAAGCATACAATGATTAATGAGATGTTGTAGGAAGCAAGTGAACAAGACAATGATATGAAATTAAGCTAGGATGGAAGAAAGAACTAATTCAACTAAGCATGCTTTGAAAGATTTGTTAAAGGAGAGCTAGACTTAGCAAAGAAGATGATATCTAAAATACTAAGGTGAAATAAGTTGATTAACAAAGTTGGAAATCAGATGGATACGCTTTTAAAAAGATAAACGGAGAGCAAGTAAACTTGGAAGAAACAAGATGATGCTTCGAAGAAAAGTAAGCAATGTAAACAAGCAACAATGTAGGGAAATGGAAATGACTCACATGGAAATGAAAGTAAACATGATTTTAAGATGGACATTCTTAGGAAATAAAGTGGGATTTCACTAAAGCAAAGTCGGTCCCACCGTGGTCGCCAAAAGGTGTAAGCACCCGGAACGGGACATCCGCGGATCTCCCCCTCCCGGCCCCTACGCTTGCTTTGGGGACTTGGTGGATGGGATGTTAGTGGGTGTGGTCGCCAGGAGCCAAAGGCTCCAAAATATAGTAGAATGAAAAGAAATAAAATAGAGAAATGACCGTCGTACCTTTGGAAGCGGGGAGATTGTTGGGTTCCGACTTCTCCTCTCTCGGCCAGCCGAAATAAGAGAGCTTAGTGAGTCCTTTGTCTTCGATCTGGTTGAAGCTACGCCTCAATCGAATTTACCTAAAAATGTCCATAAGAAAACATAAAAACAAGTGAAAGGTTCATTAGTTCTAATGAAAGCATAGTATCGTGCTCAAATTTGAATTCAAACATGCAAATGGAAGGGGACTAACCGGATTGGGACGGAATCCCAACCCCTATTTTGGTAGGTTTTTAAACATATATAAGATGCAAAATGTTCTAAGACATGCCAAATAACATGATGATTAATGCTAGGATGAAAGAGGAAGACGAAAAACTCGATTAAACGGGCGATCGGAATTCAAAAATAACAAAACAAGCTTCTGTCTTTCCTGGTGCCCTGTATATAGGGCGCCAGGAGAAGGTGCCCCTTTATGGGGCGCGTTGACCAAGTCAAAGCGCCCTGTATACGGGGCACTAAGTCTGGCCCGAACAGATTTTCTTCTCCTCTTTGCGGCGCCACTCCAGAGTGCTGGGAGGCTTCCGGGACGAAGTAGGGGCTTCTCCTTGTAGACAATATGCAAATGAAGCTAATGAAAGGTGGTTTGGATGCTGGATGTAAGAGGAGAGACGGATAGAGGCTCTCAAAGTTGGAGAAAAATCATATTTCTGGGTGACAGAAACAAAAGGTTTTAGGGTTTTTGGTGGAGGATTTTGGATCGATTTGGTGGCTTTTGGAGGGTGAATGTGGCTTAGAATCGTAGTGTTGGATGAGCTCTAGGGTGGCATGGAGTTGGAACTTTTCCAAGCTCCAAATGGGGGTCTATTTATAGCCCAAAAGAGGGCACTTTGGCCATTTTCGAAAATCAGTGCCATGTGACATAGCGCCCTGTATATGGGGCGCTAGCATCATGAGGTTTGTCAGGTCGACAAGACAAGTCACTGCGGGGGGTCAAATCAGCCTGTCAAATCGATCGGATTTCGTTCCAGGCGCCCTGTTTATAGGGCGCCTGGTGCCCTGTATACAGGGCGCATGGTGCCCTGTTTATAGGGCGCCTGGTGCCCTATAAACAGGGTGCCAGGTGCCCTATAAACAGGGCGCCAGGTGCCTTATTCATGGGGCATTTGGCTCATCTGATTGCTTTATGGACCCACCTTCGGAATGTGCCAGAAACTTGATCTGTCCGGAAAACACGATGTGCTTAAAATATTCTTTATGAAAACAAGAATTTGAACTCTCCAATTGGGCCGAAATTGCGTGTCTACAACCTATAAAGCCAATAGCCTATTTGGTTGAGACCTAATTAAACTAGAATAATTCTATTAAATTAAAATAAATTTGTAATCTAATAACATATTAATTATTCTACTGATGATGAAGAGTACAAGACACATCCTATGATCCTAAATGGCTATGGGGTTAACCTTATCTCTATTGAGCCTTTCTATCATCAGTTATCACATTGATGTAAGCCCTTGTTCATTTAATGTGCCAGTTGAAAAAAAGTATGACATCGACTATCAACTCCTTAGTATACCTACTTTATAAGATTCTGTACTCATAATCGGATCAATTAGAAAACTCTTTTTCTAATCATTCTCTTTACCTTGGTTAGGGTTTAGAGTACTGCTAAGAGTCTCATAGGACATTCACTCTCACTTACTAAGAGTGGACGATCTCTTGTTATTTGCTCAATTGCCTCCACCAGACTTTCCTTGTACCTAATCCATCACAGGGAACCTATGACTAGGAATATTTATATTATATCTCTCTAGAAGATTAAACTCATTATTATGATGTCATCATAATTCAATCATCATTGTTTGTGATCAAGGACTTTATTACAATGTATGCATCTAATAAGAGGTAGAAATTAAGATTTTTCTAATCAAAGGAATGAGATATTTTTAGAAATGTTGAATCATATCATATATGATTGATTTGTAGGGTATACATTTCTATTAATCAATCACTTGAACTAAAGCCGATCACCCTTTTGGCTGATCTCATCAACTTGAGGTGAAGCTCAAACACTCTTTGAGTAACCACTTTTGTAAGTGGATTTGCAATGTTATTAATAAAAGATACTCTATCTTTTAATTATATCTTTATGAACTACAATCTTTTTATACCTATGGTATTGCCACAGAAGTATTAAACTTCTAATGAGACATTGGCTCTACCCCTATTTGTTTTTATAAAAAAATGGTACACTTTCAGAGAAAGTTGGAACAATTTGATATCTTAGATGAAGATCTTCATCTAGATTGCTTAAGCATTTTGAAACCAATATCTTTACATTAGTTGTAGAATTTTTGGTATTTAATCACATGGAAATCTTCCAGCTCATTGCACCACCATTGCGTTAACTTGATATCAAAGTTGTGTTTGGAAAGCTACAAAACTTTAATTCTTATCCTTCATAATTTAGAGATACTTTCTTAGTGCTTCTCATGTACTTAATGATGATACATCTCTAAACTATCCAATGACTCTCACTTGAATCTGCTTGATGAAAACCCATAATTTTTAGAGCGTTAATCAACTCATTTACGTAGCATCACATACATTATTGACCCTATGACAAAAACATAAAGACTATACTCATGTTCTCCATCTATCTCTAAATAAGTCTATAAAGATATCTCTTTAAAGAGGTCAACTCCATCTACATAGGTAAGAAACCTATCTTGGAGTTTATTATGTCAAACCCTTTGACTATGGTGACTACATACATGAACTAGGCAAGTCAAATATACTTCATTTGTATCTCTATATATCTTCATGCCCAAATTATGTTTGGAGAATTAATTTGATAGCTAGACTCACTAAAGATAACATACCTACATCATTCTTAATGAGTAGTATGTCATTCTCATAAAATGTTAAAATAATAATCTCACACCACTTATTTTCTTGAATACACATAGCTCATCTTAATTTTTAATGAAGTCATAAGATTTAATCTCATTAAACCTTTTACACCATCTATGAGATATTTTATTTCAATTTATAAATGAACGTTATACACACTCTATTTGGATGTTATTGGGACTTGATACCTTGAGGTTGTATCATATACACTTATTCCTCAACATACTATGGAAGAACACTATCTTAACATCCAATTTACATATATTATTGTCATTGTGTGAAACAAATAAAATCTGAATAGATTAATCCATGATATAGGTAAAATGATCTCATCATAATCAACTATTTGACTTAGATGATATCCTTCTCAACCATCCTTGCCTTGAAGATATCTACCTTCTAATCCACTCCACTATTTTTTAGTGATCCATTTATACTTTATGAATACCATACCCTCGAGTTGATATATCAAGTTATAAACTTGATTAGAATAAATAGAATTTATATCAGAATTTATTGTCAATTCTCATTTAACAATAAATATCTTAGGTTCAATATCTTTTTTATCATATGTCTCATTTATTTCAATAAATATGCATCCTACCTAGCTCTTAGGTTGAATGGGCATAAGTGAAGACTTATGATTTGCCTATGTGTAATTATTAACTAGTATCTTAATAGGAGTAGCCTTGGGTTGTGAGACTGGAACATCTTCCATATATACCTTGCTTCCACTAATCTTTTTAAGGATGAACTCTTCCTTTAAAAATAAGGTGAGCTGAGCAACATATACCCTTTTCCATAAGGGTGATATATTTAAATATCCATAAATTTATTTAGGATATCTAACAAGGCAACACTTTATAATCTTATATTCTAACTAGTTAGGGTTGTACTTATTCACCAAGTCAGACATTCTGAAACCACAAATTACTTAAGGTCAAAGCTTTTAACCCTTTTCCATATCCTATATGAAATAATCAGAATTGACTTAGAAGAAACTAGTGTAAAATAAAGTGATTATATTGAGTACTTAGCCCTAAATAGATAAATCAGACTTTGTAAAGGTTGTCATTGTTCATGTAAGTATTCATCATATAAAATTTGGTGTAGCAGAAACGATGAAAATAGAAAACTGATCTCTATGCGTTTGAATATACTTGATAGAGATTCATCTAATTCATTAGAGAGGAAGAATAAGAACTTCTTAAGCTCTTTAAACCATTCAAATGTCCAGTCTTAAGTAGTATTCACAAGAACTTCATCCACATCGCGTTCTCCCTTTGCACCAAGCTTAAAAACTCTTCTCGAATGGAGGTCCATCACCCATGGGTGGATTTTAGAGAGAGGAGGTAGGATGAAGCTTAAAAATGTTGTTCTCACCATTAACTTGATAGGGTTTGGGTGGAACTATTAGTATTTATAGAGAATTTGAAAATTTTCATAAAAACATAAAATCTTCATAACTGACACTCTTGTTCTTGTACTTATGGATAAGTTCTTATGTGTGTGACCCACTAGATCCAATAGCCTATTTTATTGAGGCCAAATTAAAATATAACAATTCTGTTTAATTCAATTAAATATGTTATCTAGTAATAGATTAATTGGCCTATCGATTATGAATGGTACAAGCCACATCCTCTGATCCCAAATGGCTATGGGGATAATTTTATCTCCATTGAGCCTTTCCATCACCAGTTATCACATAATATAAACTTTTATCCATTCAATGTCCTAGTCTGAAAGGAGTACAACACTATCATCTCCTTAGTATAGTGACTCTATAGGATCCTATATTTAGAATCAGATCAGTTAGAAAAACTTATTTTTTAATTATCTTCTCTACCCTTTCCAGAGATTTAGAGTACTATCCTATAGGATATTCACACTCCGACTTAACGAGAGTGGATGATCCTATGTTATCCACTCAATTACTTCCATTGTTCTTGGTATCTAATTTATCGCTATACTGGACCATCAAAATGGTGATCCATAAGTCAATAGTCAAAGCACAAGTTATGCCGAACAAGGCATCTTTGGTGACTCATGTCAAAGATTCAACTATGCAACCATGATGATAAAAAATTCTGATTGACAGTTCGGTAAGATACGATTTAGGGTTTCTAGTTTAGTAAATTAAGTGAATTTATTCAACTAATGAGCATCTATATGTGTGATTCAATGTCTGCATACTAATGACCATCGAGATCGGTCATTCTCTTCACATGAGAAGATATCACATACATAGTCTATTCGGATCCTTATTATCTTGTCTTAAGGATCCTATGACTATGAACATTTAAATCACATACCTCCAGATGAAGACTTTGCCAAGTTTGCTGATCGGTGGAGGGGAATGGCTGAGAGGCTAGTGGATACCATCTCTGAGGGGAGCAGGTGAGAATGCTAATTGGGAATACCACACCTAATCTTCGCAACCTCCTGATCATGCACTACCAACTACCATAAGTGAGCTATGTGATAGCGCCCGATATCTCCAAGCCCATTTCAAAGACGCATCCATGATCAACCCATTTGACCCCAAACCCCGTAACACTAGAAAGCCTACACTGGTGGGGCCTACAACCGAAGGGGTAGTGAACAATGAGAGCATCAATGCCATGGGAAACCAGGGTGGGTATCGCCAAAGCCAATGTCGTAACCCACCACCCAACCAACAATACCGGCCAGCCAACTCCTCAACCCCAACAGCAACTTGCATACAACCGAGCACCACCACAGCAACCCACATACAACCAAGCGCCCTAGCAACAAAATGCCTACAATTGAGTGCCTTAGAAACAACCCATCTACAACTGACCACAACTACAACAACAAGCTTACAACCAAGTGCCACCACCAGCCAACCGACCTAAGAGGGGAGAACCCAAGAGAGAGTACTATCCTCAACTACCATTCCCCCTCACCGATATCTTCAATGCATTGATGGCTGAATAGTAGTTGGAGCTTCCAAAAGAGAGAGATGTCTGGCGAATGCTGACATGACAAAGTACTATACCTAACATCGGTATCCTGGGCATATGGTGGAAGTCTACTTCCAATTTAAAGATTATATTCATGACCTCAACGATCAAGGGAATATTGACTGGGCACAGATGGGAGAATCCATACAAGCTATGTAGGTGCGGCAAAATCAACCATGACAACAACAACCTCAAGCACAGCATCAGCCCGACCTGGGCATAGTCCAAGATCTGCTCCCGGTTAATGCACTAGCTCATGCACCGGCACCAGTACGGCCAAACTAGCGACTCGGCCTTGTCCACTCCGCCATCGAGGAGTCAACCCACCACTCCCAGGGTTGGCAGGCTGAGGATCAAACCGCCTCCATGCCCACCAGACCAACCCCACCTACAAATTGCGCCATACTCTCCATATCGAGAGCTACATCCAGCCCACAAACTACCTAAACACCACAAAGCCCAATCTTACCAACACTACCCTCACCAGCTATCAACCCTCCATGGCGCCTGATCATTAGACTACCACCAGCATTCCAGCCAGCACCCCAACCATCACCCCAACCTAACTCGTCAACCATCATTTTTCCCTGGCATCTAATCATTAGACTGCCACCAACACCCCAAACATCACCTAACCTACCAGCCTCCACCACCCCTCGGTCTCTCATTATCTGACTGTCACCCAACCTACTAGTCGCCACCACTCTGCGACCCTTAGTCATTCGATCATCACCACCAATGCCCCAATCATCACCCAACATACCGGCCTCCACCACTCCACGACCCCTCATCATCCGATCCTCACCGCCCCTACCTACCAAGGGCCCCTCAACATCCCAACCAACCCTACCATCACCATCATCACCACTCCCCCTACCACGCTGGCGCCAGTGCTTCGTAGCAGGTGGATGTTCCAAAGGGTCTTCCCCCAGGCTGGGATGCAACCACAGGAGCAAGCAGAAGATGAGATGGTAGAAGAACTATTGCCCGGCACAACTTATGACTTGTTGAAGCACCTGGACAAAATGCCAGCACGGATTTCAATCCTGGAGCTTATAAAGAGGTCAATGAACCATCAAGACATCCTACAACAGTATTTGCAATGTGTCATGGTCAATGAGAACCTCCTGTAGACACACCAAATTGGCTTGATTCGGAGCCCCAGCCCAAACTCCTATTCCATTGGTGATATCCTTTATTTGACCATTATCTAATCTAGATTAACTCGTGGAGATGAGCTAAGGACGTTGGTGGAGCCCCTTGTGAGTTGGGAATGGACCGATGATTTCTGGAATAATTCCGTAACCTTCAAGCGAGAGCTGCACGTGAACCATGAAAACACAAAGCCTGCTCGATGACCGACCTTGAATGGTCCATACTTGAAGGTCTTGGGAGTCCTGCGTGTGTTTCGTAACATTCAGGGTCTCCGAGAAGTCATTTCTGTAGGCATTAGTCTATAATAGTTTCTTTGTTATGGCTTTTCGATCTGTACTGACACGGCTATCCCGAATCACATGTTAGGCCTTTTCGGTCATCACCAGGCCTTTTCAGGACATCTGGGTTGATCCTAGCCATATATTTCAGCAACCGGGGCCATACGGCCATTTCGGTCAATTTTAGGGTTTTTCAGCTTTTCCGAGCTTCAGTTCACGTTTACTGGGTTAATATCGAATTTTTCAATGATTTCAGATTTTCCGATCATACCAGACTTCTTCGATCATCATCTTAAGTTATCCTGAGTTGGCCTGAGATTCCTCGACCGGAACCGTGCTCTTTCGGATCTTCGCCACGGTTTTTGACTTTTTGTGAGAGGGTAAACTGGTAGCAAGTCTCGTACGAACATTCTGGGAGTCATGCCTGCTGGTTTACTAATTGACGAGGTGTGGTTGAAGGCCCTCTTTCCAATGCAACAAATGGAAGCCGAATCGGACATCCCGTTTGCAAGTTACGGCTCGCAGAACACGAACGTAGGAGAGAGAGTGTACCGCGCCCCCGCTCCCCTTGAAATGAGAGGGCGCGCTCTGCACTCCCTCAATCCAGTGGCACACCCTGCGTGCCCCCTCTTCCTTTGAAATGCGGGGGTGCGGTGCATCTTTAGAAATCGAAAATTACCCTAGTTTACACCTTCTAAACTAGATTTTTAGAAGGTTTCCCCTGCTAATTATTATTTATTTTGACTACGCCCCCAAGTCGGGGCACGTTCATCTTATCAAGTCGATTTTTAGCAATTTTCGTAAGATTCCAGCAATTTTTAGCATTAAGACGTATAACGCGCCCCCGCTTCCTTTGAAATGGAGGGGCGCGCAGACCGCGCCCTCGGGGTGAGGGCGCGCCCTAGGCGCCCCCAAGTGGAGGGTACACCTTGCGCGCCCGCGTCTCCTTTGAAACATGGGGCGCGGTCGGTCCAGTTTTCATGTTTTGCACCAGTTTCCATTCTCTATAAATTGAGGGTCATTCTCAATGATCCAAGGTCAAACCCCCATGCCTAGTTCATCTTGAGGTCATCCAAGCTCCCTCCCAAGGCCGTCCCGATGTCCAAAGCTGATCCGACGTCAAGGGATCGATCCTAAAGCGAAGGAGAAGCCCGATCCGTGCATTCTGCAGCAACCAAACTTCATCACCTTCTGTAGAAAATACGGGCTCCTGCTGTAAAAGTCTTCAATAGAGGAGTTGTTCCTCTCTTCGTCCTCTTTCATTTGCAACTAGAGGTACTTGATTCCAACTTGCCGTCTGTCTGTGGCGATTGCTGCATTGAGGGCGCACATCCTGGTTCTGTTTTCCATATCTCCCACTTTTGGAGTTTTTACAGGCTTTTATAGATGGATTAGGTAGAAGTCATCAACAGATTATCTCTTCCTCTCCGAGTTATCTATCCATAGAAACAAATGGCACTCAATTCTGACATTGGGGTTAGCCGTAGAGTTCTCTGTACCAAAGTCGCACCAAAAGGGTACAAGGCTACCCGAACCGGCTTGTTTCAATCATCTCGGCTTCATCTCAAGCCGATCCACTACACAAGCTTCCTCAACCCATTTCATTCAGTTTATTTACTATTTTAGAATATCTTTTAGTTTAGTTTGCATCATTTTTACATAACTAAAAATAAAAAAGGGGTTAAGGCTCACCCCGAAGCCGGTGAGTTCGGTTTCAATTGCTAATTTCACATCTTCTTATTTCAGTTACTACACTTCACTCAAGTCTAATTCATTCTTTCACTTGTTTTCATTGTCTTCTAGATGCACAGGTCTATCAAGCTAGCACTAGTTGGACTCTTCTTCATCGGCCGGCCGAAGAAGAAGAAGGTTTAACCCACATATCATCTCCTGTGCTAAAGTACACATGGTCAATTCAACTTAATCTTGTCTTTTATTCCATAAAGCGGAGCCCGCGGCTCCTGGCGACCATGTTTTCATTCATGTTCTAAGTTCATCTCCTCCTCACTCACCTCCCACATGACCCGAACCATCTCCGGTCTCGAGCGATGCCGTGAAATGAAAGTTCAGGGATCAATGTTAGTGTGGGACCGAGGTGAGGACTTTTTACTATTTCTCGAGTGTCTTCTGATTCACTCCCCTTTCCCCTATTCTATCTTTCACCTTCTCTTGAGGTACCGATCTGAAACCCATTTCTGTAGTCGACTGCTTTTTGGCGACCACGGTGGGACAACCAATGTCTTCAACCGTGCTAGCTTGATTGATCCGTGCAACTAGTTGTTTTCCGATTTGGTTCCCACGCGAACCGGCTTGTCCTTTACCTTTTCCATGTCAATTTACAATTAAACTTGTTGTTTACTCTTCCTTTAAGATTGTCCCCCATGTGGACTTGATTTACTTGTCTTTGATTTCAACCCAATTCCTGTGTGAACCACTCTTTTCTTCTTATAAACTGGTTCCCGCGTGAACCACCTTTCTTTTCCAACTCGGTTCCCGCATGAACCAACTTATTTTCAAATTTATTCCCACGTGGACCACCTCTTTATAACACCTTCAGATTGGCCCCACATGGCCCTCTTTTCATTTTGTCACCTTTTACACCGGTTCCCACGTGAACCACCCCTTTCTTCATTAAAACCGGTTCCCGCGTGAACCAACCCCTTTTCTAAACCGGTTCCCGCGTGAACCAACCCACTTTCAGATTGGTCCCCGTGTGGACCAACCTTTTGCACCACTTTAAATTGGCTCCAAGTGGCCCTCCTTTCATTTTTCCAATCAAACAAACCGGTTCCCGCATGAACCACCCCTTTTCCTTCAAAAACCGGTTCCCGCGTGAACCACCTACCTTTCCAAAACTCGGCTCCCGTGTGAACTACCTTATTTCCAAATCGGTCCCCATGTGTACTATCCTTTTATATCCGCTTCAGAATTGTCTCCATTTGGACACTCCATTACAAGCCGGTTCCCGCACGAACCACCTTTTAGTTGCTAGTTTCTAGTTACTTATTTTACTTTATCATTGCTTGTCTTGATTGCATTTACTCGCTTGATTTATTTAATAGCTTTCATTCATTTCATATTTGCATATTGATTGCTTCTTATCCTCCTACCCTCTATTTTTCATTTTTGCATTAGCTTTTGCATCGGGTACTGGACTTGCTCCGATCTGTAGGGTATTCGAGGCGGGGGATCTCTCTCCCAACACACCCTCACCCTCCAAACACCTTCTTGGTGTATTCTTACCTCTCTTCTAGGATATTCCTTCCTAGTTCATTTAGTGGTTTCCATCAATACCTCTGTAAGTCCCCATCCGTGGAGTACTCCTCTCCGCACGATTGGGCTGATTGTACCACTTTCCCAAAATCCGAAGAACCTAAGTACCTACTCGTGGTGATTGAGTGACAACCTTAGGTCTTGAAAATTGTAGCAATTGGAATCATACCCATTTGAGTGAACAATTGCTAACAATCTATCTAATCTAAGGTTTCAACCCAAAAGTTGTCGAGTAGTCATTTTAAGAACTTGTTTGCATAACTTGCTTGCTCACAACAATTGAAAACAACAACAAAAAAATTTCTTCTTTCAAAACACTTAAAACAAAACAAAACAAAAAATCTCTTTAATTTTTGTGTTCAACTTATTTTCCAAACAACTAAATTGAAAAAAAAAATCAAACAAAAAATCAAACATAACCAAACAAAAATTCTCTTTGCATTTACACTTTTCATTTGCTTTCTTTCAACCATTTTGTTAAAATATTTGACAGGATGCCCATGATGCTAAGGTCTGGAAGACACATTAGGATATCAGACTACTACGGGCAAGACGAGGAGTTCGAGATGGGCCACTACGAGCTGCAACAACCCATGGTCCACCTAGAGGGCCATGTCAACGCCGTCAGGGAGCCTGAAATTCAAAATCCTGCTCATCAACTTGTTTTGCTTAGCATGGAGCAACTCCTCCAGGGTCTATCTCTCCATCTAGACCCTAAATCCTTTTCACTTGTGCATTCTTTGACAAAGGGCAAGATGCCCGCCAATCAAGATCCGGTCAAGGGAAATCAAGCCCCCTCACCACCTCAATCGGTAGTCAGGTCCCTAATCATTTCTTCTCCTGGGCAACCCTATCGTGTCTCCACTCACCCCGTTGTGGGGCATTCACATAATGCTATTATAGCTCCTGTTTCCAACCCACCTCTTCCAACCCATTTACCTAAACACTTCGCTCCGGTGACTCAGGAATCCAGCCTCACCCAAGCTTTCATTGATAAGCTCAATTGAATCGATGAGCGCTTTGAAGAATTAAAGCACCGTTTAGACTCTAAGACTACTCCTGAAATTTTAATCCCATTCTTCCCAGTTCTACACCTTCCTCCTTCAGAGATACCAGTTTTTTATTGTTACAATGGGACTGGTAATCCGTTCAACCATTTGAAGGATTTCTTATACCACTCCGTGTTCTAGAAGAATGATCGCAAAGCACTTGCCTTCCTATTCCGTCAGTCATTGGAAGGATCCGCCCTTGACTGGTTTTATTCTCTTGATTCTATTGAGGTGGCAGATTTCAACATTGTCAAGGTAAAGTTTTTGCAGAGGTATAAGGATAAGGTGGGGCTAGCCTACTCAATAACAGATTTAATTACTGAGAAAATGAAGCTAGATGAGGATTTTGCCAAATTTGCTGATTGATGGAGGGGAATGGTTGAGAGGCTAGTTGATACCATCTTAGAAGGGGAGCAGGTGAGGATGCTCATCGGGAACACCACACCAACCTTCGCAACCTCCTGATCATGCAACGCCCGACTACCATGAGTGAGCTGTGTGATAGCACCCGCTACCTCCAAGCCCATTTTAAGGACGCATCCATGATCAACCCATTTGACCCTAAACCTCATAACACTAGAAAGCCTACACCTATAGGACCTACCACCGAAGGGGTAGTCAATAACGAGAGTGTCAATGCCATGGGTAATCAGGGTGGGTATCGCCAAAGCCAATACCGTAACCCACCACCCAACCAACAATATCGGTCAGCTCCTCAGCCAACTCCTCAACCCCAACAACAACTTGCATACAACCAGCACCACCACAGCAACCCACCTACAATCGAGCGCCCCAGCAACAAAATGCCTACAACCAAGTGCCCCAGCAACAACCCATCTACAACCGACCACCACAACAACAAGAAGTTTACAATCGAGTGCCACCACTAGCCAACCGACCTAGGAGGGGGGACCCAAGAGAGAGTACTATCCTCAAATACCATTCTCCCTCACCAATATCTTTAATGCATTGATGGCTGAACAGTAGTTGGAGCTTCCAAAGGAAAGAGAAGGATGGCTGGCGAATGTTGACATGACAAAGTATTGTGCCTACCATCGGTATCCTAGGCACACGGTGGTGTCGACTCCAAAAATGGGTTCCGGATCGGCACCTCAAAAAGAAGGTGAAAGATGGAATAGGGAAAAAAGGGGAGTGAATTGAAAACACTCGGAAAGCGGTAAAGACTCCTCACCTCGATCCCACACTCACATTGATCCCCGAACTTCCATCTCACGGTGTCGCTCGAGCACCGGAGATGGTTCGGGTAATGTGGGAGGAGAGTGAGGATGAGATGAAATTAGAACATATATAAAAGGTGGTTGCCAGGAGCCGCAGGCTCTGCTTTATGGAATAACAACAAAATTGAGTTGTTTTGACCGTGTACCTTAGCGCGGGGGATCGGGATATGGGTTCGACCTTCTTCTTCCTCGGCCGGCCGAAGAAGAAGAGTCTCCAACCGATGCTAGCTTGATAGACCTGTGAAACTAGAACAATAAATCAAGTGAAAGAAAACGATTAGAACTATGGGAAGTGTAGTAACTGTAGTAAGAAGATGAGAAAGAAGCAATTGGAATTGGACTCACCGGCTTCGGGGTGAGCCTTAACCCCTTTTTGTGTATTTTTGATTATGTAAAAATGATGTAAATGAAATAAAATATGCTTTAAAACAGTGAATAAACTGAGTTTAATTAGTTGAGAAAGCTTATGGAGTAAATTGGCTTGAGTTGAAGCCGAGTTGGTTGAAGAAGGCCGGTTCGGGTAGCTTTGCACCCTTCTGGCGCGACTTTGGTGCAGAGGATTCTATGGACTACCCCATTGTCAGAATTGAGTGCCGTTTGTTGTAATAGACAGAGGACTTGGAGAGGAAGAGTTACTATTTGGTAATTTCTCAGAAATCTTTCTGTAGAAGTCTGTAAAAATTATGAAAGTAGGGGAATATAGAAAACAGAACCTGGATGCGCGCCCTTGGTGCAGCAACCGCCACGAACAAACGGCAAGTCGGAATTGAGTGCCGTCAGTTGGAGATGAAATAGGACGAAGAGAGGAACAACTTATATGTTGAAGACTTTCGTATAAGGAGTCTCAGATTTTTTTCATAAGTCTATGAAATTGATTGATGCAGAATGCCCGGATTGAGCCTTCTCCTTCACTTCGGGATCGATCTTTCAATGTCGGATCGCCTTTGGACCTAGGGACGGCTTTGGATAAGAGCTTGGACGACCTCTGGATGAGCTAGGCATGGGGGATTAACCTTGGGTCATTGAGAATGGCCCTCAATTTATAGGGGAAGGAAGCCGGTGCAAAAAATGGAAACTAGACCGACTGCGCCCCCACTCTTCAAAGGAGACGAGGGAGCACAGGGCGCGCCCTAAAACCAAGGGCGCGCAGGGCGCGCCCTCACTTCGGAGGCGCGGTTTGCGCGCCCCCCCGTTTCAAAGAAACCGGGGGCACGGTACGTGTCTCACTGCTAAAATTCGCCGGAAACTTCCGAAAATTGCAAAAAATCGACTTGATATACGTAACGCGCCCCCGAGCCGGGGGCGCGGTACAAATAATCGGAAATTTTCGACGGAAACCTTCTAAAAATCCAGTTTAGAAGGTGCTAATCGGGGCAATTTCTAATTTTCGGAAACCGACCGCGCCCCCACTTTTCAAAGGAACCGGGGGCGCGCAGGGCGCGCCCCCAGTTTGAGGGCACGCACGGCGCGCCCTCCCTTTTCAAAGGGAGCGGGGGCGTGGTAGACTCTCTCTCCTGCGCCCGCGTTCCGCGAGCCGTATCTTGCAAACGGGATGTCCGATTCGGCTCCCGTTTGTTGCGTTGGAAAGAGGGCCTTCAACCGCACCTCCTCAAGTCGGTAAACTAGCTGGCATGACTCCCGATACGTTCACACGGGGTTTTATACCGGTTTACCCTGACGCGGAAAGCCAAAACCCGTGGCGAAGATCCGAAAGAGCACGGTTCCGGTCGAGAAATCTCGGGTCAACTTGAGATGACTTAAAATGATGACCAAATAAGTCCGGTATGGTCATAAAACCCAAAATCATTGAAAAATCTGAGATTAACTCGGTAAACGTGAACCGAAACTTGGAAAAGCTGGGAAACCCTAAAATTGACCGAACCGGACGTATGGCCATGGTTGATGAAAATATTCGGCTAGAATCGACCCGGATGACCCAAAAAGACCCGGTGATGACCAGAAAGGCCTAATACATGGTCCGGGATAGCCGTGTCAGCACAGATCGAAAAGGCCATAACCAAAGCCGTCATTGACCGACGCCTACCGAAATGACTTCTCGGAAACCCTGAATGTTACGGAACACATGCGAGACTCCCGAGACCTTCAATTATGGACCATTAAAGGTCGGTCATTGAGTAGGATTCATGTTTTTACAGTTCACGTGCGGCTCTCGCTTTAAGGTTACGACAATATTCCGGAAGTCATCGGTCCATTCTCAACTCACAAGGGGCTCCACCAATGTCCTTAGCTCATCTCCACGAGGTAATCCGGATCAGATAACGGTCAAATAAAAGATATTGCCTATGGAATAAGAGTTTGGGGCTCCGAATCAGGCCAATTTGGCATGTCTACAGCTTGCCTCGCCTTGATGTCGGCTTTGCAAGGGAATGGCATGTAGCGGAGCGGAGTGAAATGTATAGAAAGCGTAGCGAAGTGAGATGGATCGTAGTGGAATGTAGTGGAGCAAAATGGCGAGGGACTGAAAAGGTGGCATCAAGGTGTAGATATAGACACGCTTAACGACCAGATTCGGCAAGACGAATCTCATCAAGTCTCCTGGTTAACCGCCACATTTCATCAAGTCTTCCTATGTTCTATTGGTAAAAGATGTGCCATTGGCAAGAGAGAAGAATAGCCAACCCCCAACGCTGTGGGAAGTCCCCGAAACATGGGTTCATAGGTTCATCATCAGTCGGTACCCCGATGTTTGTGGTGTTCCGTACTGTGATGGGCTAAAGATTGAAAATATATTTGTTTTGAAAAAGTAAAAGAATACCAATCGAGCACATTCAGGCTCTTAGATTCATTTAAGTCTTCCAAGAGACAATATTTGATTCGAAATGGAATGATCTCAGATTTCGGAAGGCAAATGTTGAAGCATAGACCGTGAAGATAGTGACGGTGCAAGTTCTGATCAAATATAAGGCCCTTGGCGGGACGAATTGGCTGCCATGGTGGGATGAATAGCAAAGAAGTGTTGCAATGGCCACAGTGGTGATGGAAGATTTGGAGGTATAAGGTGATTACCGAACACGGTGGGATTAACAGACACGGTGGGATATTAGAGAGGTTGGTGGGACTAGAAAACATGGTGGGATTAGAGAACACGGTGGGAATCTGAATGATCAGAATTAGGATAAAAGGTTTAAAGATTATGGTGAGAAGGTGAAGATTATGAAATGATGAATACGATGACAAAACAAAAATGTAATGCAACTAGAGCTACATGATGCATGTTGGGCTCAAGAAAACAAAACAAAACTTGTATAGCAAATAGTTGAAGATATAGATTGTATATGAGATCAAGATGCCCATTCGGGAACCATCATCCCTCACAGCACAACTTTGGCTTATCCGTGAGCATCAGAGATGACCCGACCATCATAGATTTTGATGAAGGGGATCTCGGGTCAAGTCTTCTCCGTACTCATGGTCTTCAACAAATAATGCATAAGATAATAATACACGACTAATGACATATATGCTAGTCGGCAAGTTATGGGGGTTTCCCATGTCCATTCTTCTGCTTCTGTGAGCAATTCCTGTCTTTCATCAAAATGTTAGTTGTGAATGGACAATGATGTCCACTTGACCTTAATAAAGACCAAACATAAATAAATTTGATTTAACAAATTTTTCTGTTTTTTTCTGAATTTTCTGAAAATTTTGAAAAATTTTCAAAGATTTTGACCGAACGTGCCCCCGAACTGGGGGCGCGGCCTGCGCGCCCTCAGTTGGGGGGCGCGGCTAGTGCGCCCTAGGTTTGGGGGCGCAGCCTGCGCACCCCCACTTCGGGGGCGCGTTTGATCCCAGTTTCCTGTTTTGACCAGATCCGAATCCGATTCAAATCGGGACTGATTTCCCCTATATAAACACCTTTTAGGATGACCAGATCGTCCTACCAACACCCAGGATGGCTCCTCCTTCGAAAAACCAGCGTGTTGGCTCGGTTCGAGGTATGTCAAGCGTCCCGGGTCATTTGAAGGCTAGAATCGGCGCCCCTTGTTCCCATATGCTGATGCACTTGGCTTCGGTGAGAGAGTCTCCAACAGGTGTGCATCGGTGAAGAAGAGGCCAGAGTGGCGTGCTCACTTTGCCTCCATGAACCGTTCCAGCTTCTTGCACTCTTCTGCTGCCTTGATACAGAAGGACTTCCAGGTGTGCTTTGTGCCTGGCGTTGATCTCCGCCTGGTTACAGGTTCGGCCTTCGTGTTGTACAACGCTCACCGTTGCCACTCTCAGATCGGCTTGCCTCGATACAAGTTGCCCAAGCTATCCCACTTGCCACCTATCAAGGGCAGGAAGCTTGGCTCAGCGAATGATGAGGAGGAGACGATCTCAGCCATTGCCTTGTGGGAGACGAGTTAGGTGTGCCGCCCAGGCCTTCTGATTGAGGAGGACCCCGACCAGAAGCGCCGCTACATCTCCGCGTTGAAGCTTTTGCTTGCTTGAGGGTCTTCTTTTCCTGCTTTAACTTGTCAGACATGTTGTTTTTATTTTGAATAAACAATGAATTTTTTATAGCAAATTTGAGTGAAAATTCAATAGAAATTTACCTTGTTTTATAAAAATGCAAGATAGATGTTGACAATTATGATGAATATGCCTTGTTATTTTTAAACACCTTGAATATTTTTTAATATGAAACAAGATATTTTTGAAAGGTTTTAGCATGCCTTTTTTCTTTAGGTAATTTTTCAGAGCAAACCGTGAGTTTGATGATTATTCTTTCGGTGACTCCTTGATCGGCTCGATTTTATGAATAGCATGGTGCTTTCTGAAATTTTCACCATTTTTATCAATTTTGGTCCTGAAAAATACATTTTTAGCCATTTCTGACTAATAAATGCACAGAATTTTCTCCTGACCCCTGAAAAATGTTAGCTAGTGAAGACAAAAAGAATGAATATGTCTAGCTAATTTAGGAACTGAGACATTCAAAGTTATGTAAAAAGAGGGATTTTTGGTGAGAATTTAAAGAGAATTTTTCTTCACAAAATTATTTTGAGCAAACCACGCATCAGATCAGGATTCTTTCGGTGACGTTACGATCAGCTCGATTTTGTGAACCTTGGATGATATTTTCAAATTTATCCCATTTTCACATTTTTACTCTCTATAAATACCCCTTGAGGGTAAGAATATCTCATTTCCACCTGCACACTATCTCTCCTCACGCAAGAAGCTCTAGAGCTCCAACTCAGATTTGGAGTCCGAAACGCCATCAAAGGTTAGTGCCCCTGTTACAAGAAATGTAGATCATGTTGTGCTCTTCGATTTGGTTCAAGTTTCACGCGATTCCGAGTTGATTCGATGAAGTTATCGTGAAAATAAAAATCGAGCAAGAGGGAGGGTGCGGTCAACGCAAGGCGTTGACCGCGCCCTCGAACTGGGGGCGTGCAGAGCGCGTCCCCGGTTTGGGGACGCCCTGAACGTGCCCGCAAGTGGAGGGCGCGGTCAGCGCGCCCTCTCTCTCCTCACTGTGCAGGGGCACGCCCAGCGCACCCCTGTTCTGATGGCGCGCTCAGAGCGCCCTCAGTTAGAGGACGCGCAGAGCGCGCCCTCCATCTCCCAAGGGGGGGAGGGTGCGTTCTGATTTTGATTTTTTTTTTGTGAATGAAATAAATAAATAAATAAATAAAAGTATCTAACACTATTTGACGTCAACTTCCCTTTTGGCGCAGATGCCGAGATGTGTTCGCCGCCACGACTCCGATTCCGAGGAGCCCGAGCTCCCGGTAGTCCAAGAGGTACGTTTTCTTTTTCCTGCACTTAATGATTAGCTCCTTTGCATTTTGGCAATAAAAATTGAGTGAACTAATGAAATGAATTTCTTGCAGGGCTGGATAAAATCCCGGATCTCGTGGGACCTGGTGCATGCTGCCTACCTCGGCCTACCGGACTTCCAACAGGTTCGGTTGGAGGAGATGGGGTTTGGGCCCATCCTCCGGGTGACTCCATTTTGGCAGGACCTACCACTGGTGCAGGTCCTCCGCGAGTCCTAGGACCCGAACTCTTTCATGTTTCTAATCCCATGGGGGCACATGGTGCCCTCCCTAGAGGATGTTGCATACATCACTGGTCTTCGTGTTTACGGTAGGCCGGTGGTGTGTGCCACCTCTTCTGACTATTCACGTGAGTTCCGAGCCCTCTTCGCATATGAGCCCGAGTTCGACCCGGAGGATGGCCTACGCACCATCGCCAGACTAGAGGCTGGTGAGATGGTAGGCTTGGTGGATGCCAAGCGTGTTCGTGGAGAGAGCCAGGACAACTTTTTATGCCGCATGGTCGGCTAGGCTGTAGCGGTATTGCTCCATCTTTGTCCGGCACTGTTATTCTTGCCAACTCCATGCTGACAAGATCCATTCTCCCACATCTTCCCTTCATACGATTCATGCCCCATGGCCCTTCGCCATGTGAGCTTTCGATATCATTGGCCCTTTGAGTGATCTTAACTCTGAAATCCATTCCAAATCGTTCATACTAACGGCAACAAAGTACTTCACCAAGTGGGCAGAAGTGGAAGCGCTCGTGGAGATCAAGGCATCAACATTGTGCTCCTTTATCAAACGCAACATCATCGCCAGGTTCGGGATACCCAACGACATCATCATCAACAACAGACCGCAATTTCTCTCTCAAGATCTGCATGATCTTTGCAACAGGTACCACATTGCATTGCATCATTCATCTCCTTATTACCCGCAAGGCAATGGTCAAGTTGAAGCCACCAACAAAAACTTGATCAAAATTATTAAGAAAACCTGTAAGTCTAGCAAGTTCGCAGATTGGCCAGATAAGCTTGTAGATGCCCTATGGGCTTATCGTACTTCTGTACGGACCTCCACTGGTCAAACCCCGTATGCTCTCACATATGGAATGGAAGTGGTGGTCCCGTACGAAGTACTCCTTCCATCATTTCAAGTTCAGCTCGATAGGGACATCCCTGTCGATGAGAGACGAGAATCTCTCCTTGTACAACTTGAACTCCTAGATGAAAGAAGGTTGGCCACCTCCGAGCATGCCTGGACTTATCAGAACAGATTGAAAATGTTTTATCAAAAGAGGGTGGTAGAGAGAAAGTTCGAAATCGGTGAGATGGTAGTCAAACGCATATTCGTTAAGTGGGGTGGTCCCCGCTCCAAGTTGCAACCTAATTGGGAAGGGCCTTTTGTTATAACTGAAAAATATCCAGACAATGCATATGAGCTAACCAATGCCGATGGGGAAAAATTGAACCATCTGTGGAACAACGTTTACCTCAAAAAATATTTTTCTTAGAGAAAAAAATGGAGAATGTCTGGTATGATATTAAATCATCGATCCAAGGGTGTTTGCTAGAAGTCAAGGGTAGACATCACCTTGCACACACAACACCTCTCGATCCCAAAATCTAGATAGCCCGACACTCGAGAAGAGGCAAGGTAGAACCCTGAAGGCGGAAAAGAACCCTCGCCATATTCTCTTCTATTCGGTCTAAGATAGGTGAAGAATATTAGAGGAGGATAGTATCGAAAATGCCCACCGCCTTAGTAGGAGGCAGTCTCATAGGTGCAAAAAAGGGTGCCAAAAGATGGGCAATGAACCCCATAGGTTTAAACAAATATGGGCCTATCTGAATGAGTACCAGGAAGAGTAGAAAATGAAAGAAGGCACCAAAAGATGGGCAATGACCCCACAGGTCAAAGACTTGTCTAAATAAGTGCCACATGTAGAGAAGACCCGAAGAGGCCAAACCCCAACGAGAAATTTGGGCATGAGTAGAGAAACCCTTCTCAACACCCCCAAATCTTACCAAGGACTTCTTCTATTATTCTTCCATCTTAAACCCCTATGGTAGAGTAAACTGTCCAAACTCAGGGGGAATCCAAACCGATCAAGAGAAGAGGGCAAGGAATATTTTGGGTAAGGAACCTTATTCACACGTGGTGTTTATCACTTGAATCTTGATTAACACTCAAAGACCGATGAATTGACTCAATGCCGGCACATTCTCCACAAAAATTCAAAAAAAATTGAATGTTTTCAAAAATCTAAAAAATTGAATGTTTTCAAAAAATCAAAAAATAATGATTTTTAAAAATTCAAAAAAAATTGGATGTTTTCAAAAATCTAAAAAAATGAATGTTTTCAAAAAATCAAAAAAATGATGATTTTTAAAAATTAAAAAAAAAATGCACCATTTAACTTGGCATAACCTTGATTTTTGTCTTTGATAGCATTCATGTTTATTCTTATATCTTGCATGTTTCATTTCTGCATTGCATGTTTATCTTTATTATCACCCCATTAAGAGGGCTCATCCCTTTGACCTAAGTCAAAGTTTGTCGTAGTAGGCAAAGGGATGAGTCGTTGTGAAGATCTGATCCTCTTTTATCAAGTGTTTTCAGGGACTTTAAAGTAAGAGGAGAAGGTTCTCTCAACAACAGGTAAGTTCTCTTAACCATTTCATTTCAGTCATTTAGGTTATTTTTACACCTTGTTAAGAAGGATCCTCTCTTTGACCTAAATCAAGGCAGACAACAATAGGCAAAGAGATAGGCCATGGTGAAGATTTAATTTTCTTTACTAAGTGTTTCAGGATTCTGAGAACAAGAAGGGACTAATTCTCACCATGACAGGTAAGTCCTATCAATGTTTACTTCATATTTTATCTTTTAGTCATTCATTTATTCTACCTGATTAATAAGGCTACCCCCTAGACATATAAGCAAGGCAAGATGACAATAGGAAAGGGGGTAAGCTGTAGAGCAGATCTAACCCCTTTATTGAGTATTTCAGGAAAGAAACACGAGTCAAGGAGGGGGAAGTCTTGCCAATAGGTAAGTTTTTTTCATTTATTTAAAAAAAAAAGAAATTTGCCGAACGCACCCTCCCGCTCTTTGTAAAGAGAGGGCACGCTCTGCGTGCCCTCTATCTGAGGGCAGAACAGGGGTGTGCTCTGTGCGCCCCTGGCCCCTTTGGAGAGATAGGGCGCGCTGACCACGCCCTCCTCTTGGGGGTGCGGTCAGCGTGTCCCCAAACCAGGGGCGTGGTCTGCACGCCCCCGGGTTAAGGGTGCGGTCAACGTCCTGCGTTGACCACGCACCCCTCATCGTCTCGAATCTTATTTTCACGATAACTTTTTCAAATGAACTCGGAAACACGTGAAACTTAAACCAAATCGAAGAGCATAACCTGATCTACATTTCTTATAACAGGGGCACTAACCTTTGAAGACATCTCGGACTCCGAATCTAAGTTGGAACTCTGAAGCTTCTGCACAAGGAGAGATGTTGTGCAGGTGGAAATGAGAGATTTTTACCCTCAAGGGGTATTCATAGAGAGTAAAGATGTGAAAATAGGATAAATTTGAAAATGTCACCTAGGGTTCACAAAATTGAGCTGATTGCGACGCCATCGAAAGAATTGCGTTCCGATGCGTGGTTTGCTCGGAAAATGTTGTGAAGAAAATTTCTCTTTAAATTCTCACCAAAAATCTCTCTTTTCACATAACTTTGAATGTCTCAGGTCCTAAATTAGCTAGGCATATACATATTTTTTATCATCACTAGCTAATATTTTTCAGGTGACAGGAGAAAATTTTATGCATTTATTAGTCAGAAATGGCTAAAAATGTAATTTTCAGGGCCAAAATTGATAAAAATGGCGAAAATTTCTAAAAGAACAATGTTGTTCAGAAAATCAAGCTGATCAAGGAGCCACCGAAAGAAAATTCATCGAACTCACGGTTTGCTTTGAAAAATTACCTAAAGAAAAAAGGCTTTCTAAAACCTGTCAAAAATATCTTGTTTCATATTAAGAAACATCTAAGGTGTTGAAAAATAACAAGGCATATTCATCATAATTGTCAACATCTGTCTTGTAATTTTCTGAAACAAGGTAAATTTCTATTGAATTTTCACTCAAACCTGCTATATAAAAATTCATTGCTTATTCAAAATAACGACAATATGTCTGACAAGCTAAAGCAGGAAAGGCTCTCAGACAAGCAAAAGCTTCAACTTGGAGATGTAGCGGTGCTTCCGACCAGGGTTCTCCTCAATCAGAAGGTCTGGGTGGCACACCCGACTTGTCTCCCATAGTGCAATAGCTGAGATCACCTCCTCCTCATCATGCGCAGAGCCAAGCTGCCTGCCCTTGATAGATGGCAGGTGGGACAGCTTGGGTAGCTCGTACCAAGGCAAGCCGATCTAAGAGTGGCAATGGAAAGCATTGTACAACATGAAGGCCGAACCGATAACCAGGCGGAGATCAACGCTAGGCGCAAAGCACACCTGGAAGTCCTTCTGCATCAGGGCAGCAAAAGAGTGCAAGAAGCCGGAACGGTTCATGGAGACAAAGTAAGCATGCCACTCTGGCCTCTTCTTCACCGATGCACACCTGTTGGCGACTCTCTCGCCGAAGTCGAGTGCAGCAACATATGGGAACAAGGGGCTGCGGTGGAAGAGCTGCGACCTGGTGGCCACCTCACCGGCTGGATCGAACTTGAAGTGGAGGTCGGCCCAGCAAGCCAGTAGAAGCACACTGCCGAAGGGAGGATGGCCCACGCTAGCTGTAGATAGTCCACAGTACAAGAAGCATAGAACTGAAGGCCCCAACCATGCACCGCTCTAGATGCCACTGATGCACGAGAGTTGATCAACCTCTAGGAAACCATCCTCCGCAGGGAACAAGAACACCGCGACAAGGCAAGCTGTGAAACACTTTGCACCGCGTAGAAGTCGGTCCTCGTCCAGACCAGGAGTCGTCAGAACAGAAACTGTCTAGGCCGCCAACTTGGGAACACTAATTCGCTTGCTGGACAACAAAGAGCTGATTTGCCGATCCTTGACGAAATCTTGCAGGAACTCCAGGCAAGAGAGGGGTCCAGAAGGGATGAACATACCTTCAGTCTCTCCCTTCTTAGTCTGAGAAAGGCCAAGAAGAAGCTCCACCTCTTCAAGAAGAACCGTACACACGAAGCTTCTGAATATGAACGTGTGAGTGTCGGGGTGCCACAACTCAACAAGAGCTCCCATCAAACCGAAGTTGAGGAAATAGCCTGAGTATTGCTTGGCATGGATCAAGAGCCCAGTCAAGCCCCAATCCCGAAGAGTCGCCATGACCGACAAATTGAGGACGTCGAGCAAGCCGATAAGCCAAGGAGAAGAGCAATACCGGCATGGTCTTGGAAAGTTTGGGTAATCCTACACCCAAACAGGAGGAAAGAGAGAATTCCCTTAGAAAAAAGAAGAAGAAAAGTGGTTGAAAGCTAAAATTGGCAGCAAACTTACCAAGTTGGTGCTAATTCTAGCCTTCAAATGACCCGGGATGCTTGAAATACCCTGAACCAATCCAACACACTGTTTCTTCAAGGGAGGAGCCATCCGGGGTGCTGGTAGGACATTCTGGTCATCCTATGGGGAGTTTATATAGGGGGAATTAGCCCCGGTTCGAACCAAATTTGGACCCGGTTGAATTAGGAAACTGGGACTGAACGCTCCCCCGCGGTGGGGGCACGCATGCCGCGCCCCCAAACCTAGGGCGCTCAGATCATGCCCCATCTGAGGGTGCGCATGCCGTGCCTCCGGTTCGGGGGCATGTTCGGCCAAATTCTTTCAAAATTCTTCAAAAATTCCATAAAATTCAGAACAAATCAGAAAAAATTGAGAAAATTTTTTTAAATCAAATTTATTTATGTTTTGTCTTTATTGAGGTCGGGTGGACATTGTTGTCCATTTAGGACTAACATTTTTTAGGAAAGACAGGAATTACTTGTGGAAAATAGAAGAATCAACATGGGAAACCCCATAACTTGCCGGCTAGCATATATGTCGTTAGTCGTGTATTATGATCTTTTGCATTATCTATTGAAGACCATGAGTGTGGAGAAGACTTGACTCGAGATCCCCTTCATCAAAATCTACGACGGTTGGGTCATCTCCGATGCTCACAGATAAGCCAAAGTTGTGCTGTGAGGGACGATGGTTCCCGAATGAGTATCTTGACCTCATAGATAATCTATATCTTCAACTATTTGTTATACAAGTTTTGTTTTGTTTTCTTGAGCCTAGCATGCATCATGTAGCGTTAGTTGTATTACATTTTGTTTTGTTATTACATACATCCTTTCATAATCTTTACTTTCTCACCCTAATCTCTAAATCTTGTATCCTAATTCCAATCATTCTGAATCTCACCGTGTTCTCTAATCCCACCATATTTGATAATCCCACCATATTTTCTAGTCCCATCAACCTTTCTAATATCCCACCGTGTCAGTTAATCCCACCGTGTTCGGTAATCACCTTGTGCCTCCAAATCTTTCATTTCTATCCCCACTGTGACCACTACAACCCTTCTTGCTATTCATCCCAACCTGGCAGTCAATTCATCCCACCAAGGGCCTCCTATTCAATCAGAACTTGCACCATCACTATCTTCACGGTCTGAGCTTCAACATTTGCCTTTTTGTAATTCAAGATCACTCCATTCTGAATTGAATCTTGTCTCTTGGAAGACTTAAATGAATCTGAGAGCCTGAATGTTTTTGATTGGTATTCTTTTACTTTTTCAAAACAAATCTCTTTTTAAAATTTTAGCCCATCACAGTACAGGAACACCGCAAAGATCGAGTTACCGGTTGATGATGAACCTATGAACCCATGTTTCGGGGACTCCCCACCGCGTTGGGGGTTGGCTATTCTTCTCTCGTGCCAATGGCACATCTTTTACCAATCGAACATAGGAAGACTTGATGAAACATGGCGGTTAACTAGGAGACTTGAGGAGATTCGTCTTGCCGAATCTGGTCGTTGAGCGTGTCTATATCTACACCTTGATGCCACCTTTTCAGTCCATTGCCATTTTGCTCCATTGCATTCTACTACGATCCATCTCTCTTCTCTATGCTTTCTTTATGTTTCACTCCGCTTCGCTACATGCAATTCCTTTGCAAAGCTGACATCAAGGCGAGGCAAGCTGTAGACACACCAAATTGGCCTGATATGGAGCCCCAGACTCCTATTCCATTGGTGATATCCTTTATTTGACCGCTATCAGATCCGTATTACCTCGTGGAGATGAGCTAAGGACGTTGGTGGAGCCCCTTGTGAGATCCTCAGGAAAATTGTTAGGGTTCATAGTGAGCAAAAGGGGCATATAGATCGACCCAAATAAGGCTAAAGCAATCATTGGTATGCCTCCTCCAAGAAATATGAAAGAACTCCAAGGATTAATTGGGAGGCTACAGTTTGTCCACCGGTTCATCTCACAATATTCCCAAAGGTACAAACCTTCCTATGAGTTGACCAAGGTGGGGGCCAAGTTTAAATGGGATTCGAAGTGCCAGGATGCATTCGATGGTTTCAAGAGATACCTTTCTAGTCCCCCTGTGCTTAGACCACCAGTCCTTTGAGAGCCCTTAGTTATGTACATCTCAGTTTTGGAAAATTCTCTTGGGGCAGTCCTTGCACTAGTGGATGAAGAAGGGAAAGAGAGGGCAACTTACTATTTGTCAAAGATTTTTGATCCAAGTGAGTAGAAGTATACTGTAGTGGAGAAGACCTGTGCTGCACTAGTCTGGGTAATTCAGAAGCTTAAACACTATTTCTTAGCTTATGAGGTCAATCTTATCGCCCACATCAATCCCATCAAATTCCTCTTTCAAAAAACTGTTCTAACTGATCAGTTAGGTCGTTGGCAGAGTTTTCTTTCAGAGTTTGATATCACCTATGTTCCCCAAAAGGCGATTAAGGGCTATGCCATTGCCGAACATCTAGCCCATCACCCTATACCCCTCTTTGACCCGGTCTAGTCGGAGCTCCCGGGTGACAAACTAATGTTGATCCGATCTTCCCATCTTTGGACATTATATTTTGATGGGGCTCTGAATTCACATGGTAAGGGAATAGGAATCGTCCTTCTATTACCTGAGGGTGTCACCATTCCACAGGCATTTCAGCTCGACTTCCCAGCAACCAATAACATAGCTGAATATGAAGCCTTGTTGGCCGGGCTGGAGGCTGCTCATTTCTATGGTGCCACAGAATTGAGGGTGATAGGTGATAGCCAACTAATCCTTTGCCAAGTCCTAACCAAATACCAAACTTCTCATCCAAACCTCAAACCCTATCAAGAACTCACCTCTTGCTACATCAAGCTTTTTTCTAAATTTTCTAAACTCACTTTTATCCATGTTCCTCGAGCTTAAAACATCCTTGCTGATGCCCTAGCCTTGTTAGCTTCATCTCTATTAGTCCCACTAGGTAGGCAAGTGTGCACAATCCATGTCCATAGAAGGTCGATGCCGGCGATTAAGGTGGATCCCGCTCCAAGTTGCAACCTAACTGGGAAGGGCCTTTCATTATAATTTAAAAATATCCAGACAATGCATATGAGCTAACCAACACCGATGGAGAAAAATTGCACCATCCATGGAATGTCGTTTACCTCAAAATATATTTTCCTTGGAAAAAAATGGAGAATTTCTAGTATGATACTAAGTCATCAATCCTAGAGTGTTCGCTAGAGGACAAGGGTAGACATCACCCTACACACACAACACCTCCCGATCCCAGAATCTAGATAGCCTGACACTCGAGAAGAGGCAAGGCAGAATCCTAAAGGTGAAAAAGAACCCTCACCCTATTCTTTTCTGTTCAGTCCAAGATAGGTGAAGGAGATTAAAGGAGGATGGTATCGAAAATGCCCTCCACCTTAGTAGGAGGCTGTCTCATAGGGTGCAAAAGGGTGCCAAAAGATGGGCAATGAACCCCACAGGTTTAAACAAATATGGGCATGTCTGAATGAGTACCCAAAAGAGTAGAAAACAAAGAAAAGGCACCAAAAGATGATTAATGACCCCACAGGTCAAAGACTTATCTAAGTGAGTGCCACATGTAGAAAAGACCCGAAGAGGCTGAACCCCAACGTGCAATTTGGGCATGAGCAGAGAAACCCTCCTCAACACCCCCAAATCCTATCAAAGACTTCCTCTATTATTCTTCCATCTTAAAACCCTAGGGTAGGGTAAACTATCCAAACATAGGGGGAATCCAAACCGATCAAAAGAAGAGGGCAAGAAAGATTCTAGGTAGGGAACCTTATTTTCGCGTGGTGTTTATCCCTTGAATCTTGATTTACTCTCAAAAATCGATGAATTGTCTCGATACCGGCACATTCTCCATAAAAATAAAAAGTGAATATTTTCAAATTTTTTTGAATATTTTCAAAATCTAAAAAAATTGAATATTTACAAATTTCCAAAAAAAATATGAATGCTTTCAAAAAAATCGATTTTTTTGATGATTTTCAAAAATCCAAAAAATATGCATCATTTAACTTGGCATAACCTTGATTTTTGCCTTTGCTAGCATTCATGTTTATTTTTATGTCTTGCATGTTTCGTTTCGGCATTGCATGTTTATCTTTATTATCACCCCATTAAGAGGGCTCCTCCCTTGACCTAAGTCAAAGTTGGCCGTAGTAGGCAAAGGGATAAGTTATTGTGAAGATCTGATCCTCTTTTATCAAGTGTTTTCAGGGACTTTAAAGTAAGAGGGGAAGGTTCTCTCAACGACAAGTAAGTTCTCTTAACCATTTCATTTCGCTCATTTAGTTTATTTTTACACCTTGTTAAGAAGGCTCATCTTTTTGACCTAAGTCAAGGCAGACTGCAATAGGTAAAGAGATGAGCCATGGTGAAGATTTAATCTCCTTTTATCATGTGTTTCAAGATTCTGAGATCAAGAAGGGAGTGACTCTTGACATAATAGGTAAGCTCTCTTAACTTTTACCTTGTTTATTTTCGTCATTTTGTGCATTCTACCTGGTTAATAAGGCTAGCCCCCTTGACATACAAACAAGGCAAGATGACAATAAGCAAGGGGGTAAGCCATAGCGCAGATCTAACCCATTTACTGAATATTTCAAAAAAGAAACACAAGTCAAGCAGGAGGGAAGATCTCGCCAACAGGTATGTTTCTTAACCCAGCATCTATTATTCAATTTCGTTATTATCATTTACCATCTTTAAGAGGCTTCTGTCCCTTGATAAATTTGCAAGGGGCCAAGCTGAAATGTGATACTAACTACCCTTTAGAGTGATGTCAAGCAAAAAAGAATAGTGCAAGTGACTCTGAAAAAGAAAGGTCTGAGTACATCATCAAATGCTACAACAATGAAGAAAAGTAGCTACAACAACAAAGGAGAACTAAGCCTGCTACAAATATCAATGCCTTCTTGCTCTAGGGGAATGACCACGTGGAGGAGGCATGGAAGCCGTGTCCGCTAATGCCACCGCAGCCGCCTCGCTCAAAAGAAGTGGCCAAGAACGCGGTGGTGCCACTCGAATTGCTCATAGAAATGGAAGAAACGACATGGGAAACCCCCATAAGTTGTCGGCTAGCATATATATCATTATTGTTGAAGATCGTGAATGTGGAGAAGACTTGACCCGAGATCTCCTTCATCAAAATCTATGACGGTCAGGTCATCTTTCGTGCTCGCAGATAAGCCAAAGTTGTGCTATGAGGGACGATGGTTCTCGAATGGGTATCTTGACCTCATAGACAATCTATATCTTCAACTATTTGTTAAACAATTCTTGTTTTGTTTTCTTGAGCCCAGAATGCATCATGTAGTATTAGTTGCATTGCATTGCATTGCATACATCCAGTCATGATCTTCTACTTCCATTAGGATATCTCTGAACCCTACCAGGGATATTCTCCCATCGTATAACCCGATTCTTATCTTCTTAATATCCCACCGTGTTTTCTAATCCCACCATGTTTTCTAATCCCACCATGTTTGTTAATCCCACCGTGTTCAGTAATCACCTTGTGCCTCCAAATCTTTCATTTCTATCCCCACTTTGGCCATTGCAATACCCTTCTTGCTATTCATCCCACCATGGTAGTCAATTCATCTCGCCAAAGGTCTCCTATTTGATCAGAACTTGCAATGCCGTTATCTTGACGGTCTAAGCTTCAATATTTGCCTTTTGGAATTCGAGATCGTTCCATTCTGAATCGAATCTTGTCTCTTGGAAGTCCTAAATAAATATAAGAGCCTGAATGTGCTTGATTGGTATTCTTTTACTTTTTAAAACAAATCTCTTTTTAAATTGTAGCCCATCACATTACAGGAACACGGCAAAGATCGGGTTACCGGCTAATGATGAACCTACGAACCCATGTTTCGAGGACACCCCACCGCGTTGGGGGTTGGCTATTCGTGCCAATGGCACATCTCTTATCAATCGAACATAGGAAGACTTGATGAAACATGGCAATTAACTAGGAGACTTGAGGAGATTCGTCTTGCCGAATCTGGTCATTGAGCGTGTCTATATCTACACCTTGATGCCACCTTTTTAGTCCATCACCGTTTCGCTCTACTACATTCCACTACGATCTATCTCGCTTCGCTACACTTTCTCTACGTTTCACTCCGCTTTGCTACATGCCATTCTCTTGTAAAGCCGACATCAAGGCGAGGCAAACTGTAGACATGCCAAATTGGCCTGATTTAGAGCCCCATACTCCTATTCCATTGGTGATATCCTTTATTTGACCATTATCTGATCTGGATTACCTTGTGGAGATAAGCTAAGGACGTTGGTGGAGCCCCTCGTGAGTTGAGAATGGACCGATGATTTTTGGAATAGTGCTGTAACCTTCAAGCGAGAGCCGCACGTGAATCGTGAAAACACGAAGCCTGCTCAATGACTGACTTTGAATGGTCTATACTTGAAGGTCTTGGAAGTCACGCATATGTTCTGTGACATTCAGGGTTTCCGACAAGTCATTTGGCAGTCATCGGTCTATAATGACTTTCATTATGGCTTTTGATATGTACTGACACGGCTATCCCAGACCACATGTTAGGCCTTTCCGGTCATCACCGGGTCTTTTCGGGTCATCCGGGTCAATCCTAGCCGTATATTTCATCAACCGAGGCCATACGGCTGATTCGGTCGATTTCAGGGTTTTCTGACTTTTTCGAGCTTCGGTTCACGTTTATCGGAATCTCAAATTTTTCGATGATTTTGGGTTTTTTGACCATACCAGACTTGTTCAGTCATCATTTTAGGACATCCTGAGTTGACCCGAGATTCCTTGATCGGAACCATTCCCTTTCGAATCTTCGCCGCTGTTTTCGACTTTCCACGAGAGGGTAAACTGGTAGAAAGCCCCATGTGAATGTCTCAAGAGTCATGTCGACTAGTTTACTGACTTGAGGAGATGCGGTTTAATGCCCTCTTTCCAACGCATCAAACGGGAGCCAAATCAGACATCCCTGTCGACTCCAGAAACGAGTTCCTGATCGGCACCTCAAGAGAAGGTGAAGGTGGTAGATGGAATAAGGGAAAAGGGAGTGAATCAAAAAACACTCGGAAAACAGTAAAAGGTCCTCACCTCGGTCCCACACTCACATTGATACCTGAACTTTCATCTCAAGGCGTCGCTCGAGCACCGGAGATGGTTCGGGTCATGTGGGAGGAGAGTGAGGAGGAGATTAACTTAGAACATAAATAAAAGAGGTTGTGGTCTCCAGGAGCCATGGGATCCGCTTTATGTAATGAAAATTGAAAGAAGTTGACCGTGTGCACCTTAGCGTGGGAGAGAGTGTGTGAGTTCAACCTTCTTCCTCTTCGGCCGGATGATGAGGGAGAGTCCAACCGATGCTAGCTTGATGTACATGTGCCAACTAGTAAACAAAGAAGACAAGAAAAAAAGTGAAGGGAGGATTAGAACTGTGTGAAGTGTAGTAATTGTAAAAACAATAACACAAAAGGGCAATTGGAAACAAACTCACCGGATTCGGGATTAGCCCTAACCCTTTTTTTGATTTTTTTATGATGTATGAAATGATGCAAAACTGAATAAAAATGATGCTTAAATATGAACTAAATGATGAATGAAGAGTTAGCAAAGAGAATATGAATAGTTAATGACAACACAACCTAGGCAAAGTGGCAATCGGGTTGGACAGAATCAATGTAAACTGCGCGGCTCTGATACAAAGACCATAATGAACAACACAAATGTCAGAATAAAGTGATGTTTGTTTCAAAATAAAGAAGACTCACCAAGAGTTATTTGATATGAAGACAAGTTTACTTAAATCTTATGATAAGCAATCTGAATTTACCTGATAAGCCGGATCTTGGACAATGACATTCTAGAAACTCCCAGCACAATGTCAATGTAGGATGTGCTATGGAAACTATAGATATCTGAATTGAATTATTCTTGTTTTAAATAAAAAAGGACTCACCAGGGAAAAATTTCTATGAAGGATGTATAGGCTGAATCCACCATTAATTGTACTGAAATTGACTTAGAAGATGATGACTTAGAAGAGAAGACTTTGGATCTGTCAGTGCAGCGCCGGTGTTGAAGTCGTAACAAGCCAAGGGAATGTCAGAATTGATCTCCGTTTATTGGAGATGAAATATATCTTGATTACACACACTTATTTTGAAGAAAGTTAGGCCGTAAAATGACTATAAAGATCTGTAGAAGCCAATGATCAGCAGTGCAGCACGTCGGAGCATAGACCGGCTTCTTCTTCACTTTGGGATGATCTCTGGGCACCGGGACAAAGAGAGGACGATTTGGGGAGTTTGGGACAAGCCTAGGGTTGCTTTAGGATGATATGATGAGTGCTGGAGGATGGGGATGCCCTTCTTAGGTCGTTCATATGAGTCTCCCTTTATAGGGGATGAAAAATAGGTCAAAAATAGCAAGTTTTGATACATCCGACCATAGGTTGGATTTCCTCCATTTAATGATGCTAATTTTTATCCTGAGGCATTTAGAAACTTAAATAAATGATTGAAAGGGATTGGAAACCGTGGATCACCTTCCCCATGTTCAAAATATATCTCCACTTGAAGAGGAAACAAATCTGGCCTAAAAATAGCAAGTTTTAATGTATAAGACAACAAGTTGGATTTCCATCATTAGATGATGCTAATTTTGACCATGAAACTTAAAATTACTATACCAAGTAATATGGAAGAGTAAAAATGAAGGTAAGGTCATGAATTGGTTAGATATGTGTCCAATGGGCCGGGCTTGCATACAATTGGGCTTGATCGGTGCTGCGTGCGGACAGAACTGCACATCTGACTTCCAAAGGGTGCTGCAGACAAATGGGAGATCAAAATTGAATGATGGTTGTTGCATTGAAAAGAGGACTTATAGGGGAAGATTATTGATGTTTAATAATTCTTCATTGGACGTCCACATAATCCTGTGAAAAATTTCCAAATAGAGGATATGCTGGGAAAAGCATAATCTGGCACACCACCAAGAGTCTCTTGTTCGGCAAACATGGATTTGATTAGAAATTAAAAAATCATCCTCATATTTCCAATAAGCACCTTGGCTCATCCAAAAGGGTGGTTCATCATGATTTTGATGGTCTAAAAGAGATGTTGCCAATGAAATAATGGTTTAAGCTCTAAATAAGGCCAAATTGGCGTGTCTACAGTCCCATTTGCTGGTTACAGCCCGCGGAACACGCATGTAGGAAAGAGAGTGTACCACACCCCCTGCTCCCTTGAAATGGGAGGGCGTGGTCACCACGCCCTCACACTAGGGGCGTGCCCTGTGTGGCCTCAGTCCAGGGGCACGCCCTGCGCACCCTCGCTCCCTTTGAAAGATGGGGACGCGTTCTGTTTCCGAAAACTAGAAATTACCTCTATTAGCACCTTCTAAACCAATTTTTAGAAAGTTTCCCCTACTAATTATTGTTTATTTTTACCATGCCCGCAGGTCGGGGGTGCATTCATCTTATCAAGTCTGATTTTTAGCAATTTTTAGAAGGTTCCGGCGATTTTTAGCAATGAAACGCATAACACGCCCCTGCTCTACTTGAAAAGGGGGGGCACAGACTGCGCCTCCATGTTGGGGGCACGGTCTGCATGCCCTCAGGCAGAGGGCACGCCTTGCACACCCTCCCCTCCTTTGAAAGCTGGGGGCGCGGTCGACCAGTTTCCCTCATTTGCACCAGTTTTCCATCTTTATAAATTGAGGGCTATTCCCAACGAACCAAGGTTTACCTCCCATGCCTAGCTCGTCCTGAGGTCATCCAAGCTCCGTCCCAAAGCCATCCCGACATTCAAATCTGGTCCGACGTCGAGGAATCGATCTCGAAGCGAAGGAGGAGCCCAATCCATGTGTTCTACATCAACCAACTTCATAAGATTCTACAGAAAATTTAAGGCTTCTTCTGCAAAGGTGGCCAACATAAGAATCGTTCCTCTCCTCGTCCTCTTTCATCTGCAGCTAGTGGCATTTGATTCTGACTTTCCATATGTCTGTAGCAATTGCTTAACTGAGGGCATGCATCCAGGTTCTGTTCTTCCATATCCGTCCAGTTTCAAATTTTCTACAGGCTTTTACGGATAGATTTCAGAGAAGTCATCAATAGTAGATCTCTTTCTCTGAGTTCTCCATCCATAGAAACAAACGGCACTCAATTCTGACATTGGGGTCGTCCGTAGAATTCTTTGAACCAAATTCGCACCAGAAGGGTGCAAGGCTACCTGAACCGGCCTTCTTCAACCAACTCGACTTCAACTCAAGCCAATTCACTTCATAAGTTCTTCTTGACTCATTTCATTTAGTCTATTTATTTGTTAGACCACATTTTAGTTTAGTTTGCATCATTCTTACATAACCAAAAACACAAAAAAAAGGTTAAGGCTCACCCCGAAGCTGGTGAGTTCGGTTTCAATTGCTTATTTTCTCATCTTCCCTTTACAATTACTACACTTCCCACAAGTCTAATCCATCCCTTCACTTGTTTCTTTGTATAATAGTTGCACAGATTGATCAAGCTAGCATTGGTTGGACTCTCTCTCATCGGCCGGCTGACGAGGAAGAAGGTTTAACCCACATATCATCTCCCGCGCTAAGGTACACATGATTAATACATCTCTTGTTTTTCTTTCATAAATCAGAACCCGCGGTTCTTGGCAACCACAATCTTTCATTCATGTTCTAAGTTCATTTATTTCTCTCTCTCCTCCCACACGACCCGAACCATCTTCGGTGCTCGAGCGACGCCGTGAGATGAAAGTTTGGGGATCAATGTGAGTGTGAGACCGAGGTGAGGATTTTACTACTCTCCGAGTGTTTTTCAATTCACTCCCTTTCCCCCATTCTATCATCACTTTTTCTTGAGGTGCTGATCCGAAACCTGTTTCTAGAGTTGACAAACCTCTAGGTGTGCTTTGGCCTGGCATGGATCTCCACTTGTTTATCAGCTCTACCCTTGTGTTGTACAATTCCCACTGCTACCATTCATAGATCAGCTTGCCTCTCTATTAGTTGCCCAAGCTATCTCACCTACCACCCATCAAGGGAAGGTAGCTTGGTTTCATGGATGACAAGGAGGAGTTGATTTAAGCAATTGCCTTGTGAGAGAGAAGTTAGATGTGCCACCTGGGCCTTCTAATCTAGGAGGACCCTGGTCGGAAGTGCCATTACATCTGCAAGCTGAAGCTTTTGTCTTCTTAAGGGTCTTCTTTCTTGATTTTGATTGTCAGACAAATTGCGTTTAGTTTTGAATAAACAATGAATTTTATTTAACAAGTTTTGAATGAAAATTTCATAGAAATTCATTTTATTTTAGAAAACTAAAAAATTAGTGTTAACAGTTACGACGAATATGCCTTGCTATTTTTCAACCCTATGAATGTTTATTAATATGAAATGAGATATTTTCCATAGGTTTCAAAGTGCATTTTTCCTTCAACTAATTTTTCGGAGCAAACTGTGGGCTTGATGAATTTTCTTTTAGTGGCTCCTTGATCAGTTTAATTTTTTGTACATCAAGGCACCTTCTGAAAATTTTGCCATTTTAGTTGATTTTGAGCCTGAAAAATACAATTTTAACCATTTTTGGCTAAGAAATGTCTAAATTTTTTTCCTATCATCAAAAAATGTTAGCTAGTGATGATAAAAAGAATGAATATGTTTTAGGGCTTGAGGGATACAATGTTATGTGAAAAAAGAGATTTTCGGTGGAAATTAAAAGAGAATTTTTATTTAAAAAATTTTTCAGAGCAAATCGTGCGTTAAATCGACATTCTTTCAATGGATTCACGATCAGCTCGATTTCATAAACCATGAGTGATTTTTCCAATTTTCTTTCATTTTCTCATTTTTATGCTCTATAAATACCTCTCGAGACTAAAATTTCTTAGTTTCATCCTGCACACTATCTCTCCTCGTCTAGAAGCTCCATTGATTCCAGCTCTTTTTTGGAGATCGAGATGCCTTCAAAGGTTAGTGCTCCTATCACAAAAAATGCAAATCAGACTTGCTCTTAAATTTGGTTCCAGTTTTACATGATTCGGAGTTCATTTGCTCGCTTTATCGTGAAAACACGAATATGAGGGTTGAGGACCTTGGTCAACGTGCAGCGTTGATCATGCCCCCATGTGGAGGGCGTGCTAACCATGCCCTCCTCTTGTTAGAGTGCGAAGGGTGTGGCCACTGTGCCCTTGGTCTGAGGACGCGGCAATCGTGCCCCTCTGTTGAGGGCATGCTGGGCACCCCCTCACCTCGAGGGCACATCCAACATGCAATTATTTTATTTTTAATTAATTAATTAATTAATTAATTGGTTAATTAGTTAATTAATGTATTTATTCATGGGATGAAATGATGCAATGTTAACTTTCCTTTTTATGAAGATGTCAAGACACATCCGCCAGCACAGCTTTGAGTCCGAGGAGCTTGACCTCCTGGTCTACCATGAGGTAAATTTTCTCTTGCCTTGCACTTATGATTAGTTCTTTTGTCTCTCAACAATAACATTGATTGAACTAATGAAATAAACTTCTTGCAGGCATGAGTGAAATCCCAGATCTCGTGGGACTTGGTGCACGTGACTTACCTTGGCTTTCTGGTCTTCCAGTAGGTTCGATTAGAGGAGATGGCATTCAAGCCTCTTCTCTGGGTGACCCTTCTAGGAGGACCTACCCCTAGTGCAGGTCCTTCGCGAGTCATGGGACCTGGACTCCTTTGTTTTCCTTTTACCTTGGGGGCACATGGTGCCATCCTTGGAGGATGTCGCACACATCATCAGTCTTTGTGTTGATGGTAGGCAGGTGGTATGTGCCACCTCTTCAAACTATACATAGGAGTTCTAGGCCCTCTTTGCTTATGAGCCTGAGTTCGACCTTGAGGAGGGTCTATGCACCATCGTCAGACTAGAGGCAGGTGAGATGGTAGGCTTGGTGGATGCTAAGAAAGTCCAGGGTGAGAGTCAGGACGACTTCTTTTGCCGCATGGTCAGCCAAGCCGCGGCAGCTTTCACTGTCTTACCTGGCACCATGGAGGTAGATGTGGACCTACATCGCTTCCTTCTCTTCTTGTTTGGGCATCTACAACTGGGCTCAAAGTTGGACCATATCCACTTGTGGTTTCTTTCCTTGCTTGTCGATTTGGAGCAAGTTGGCACATACGTGTGGCAGGCAGCAATGCTTGCCCACTTGTTCTATTGTCTCCAGCCTTAGTCTAGTTATGTTTCTATTGTCGGCTTCTCACCCTTTCTTTATTTGACTTTAGCAGCTTTGTCTTTGTTTTATTGCTTGTACTTTTCACTCTATTCTTGTATATGGTGCCTGATGAACTTTGCCTTCTGCAAGTCTGGAGCTATTTTTACTTCATCCTAGGCCATGCACAACAGCCCTCCCCAAGCCTCCTCTCACTGATGGCTCCTTGGGAGTCTATCCTTTATTTCGAGGGCCACCAGAGCCAGCTAGCATCTATCCACACACAGATATTTTGCTTCCTGCACACTGAGGTATATTTGATTCATGTGTTACTCATCTTCTGGTGAAGAAATTAATAATCATGTTTGTCCCCTTACAGGTGTGTTGGCAATCTTATCTCATGACCGACGACCACCTTCAGTCTTGGATCACTATTTCAAGTCAGGTCTTTGGTCGTGATCTTCATCTTCTCTATGTCAATGAGCTGGCATCCTTGTGGCTTTGCTTTTCAGCGCATTCCCTTGGCCTAGAGCAAGACTAGTTGGACCCGCCTCCCCGTCTCTAGCCAATTGAGGCCCACACCAGAAGTTTGATCCTCCTAGTGGACTGGGTTGCAAGGTACCAAGCTTCCATTGCACTCTGGTATAGGGTGGCGAGGTAGTCATCGGTTGGACAGAGGATAGTTTAGACTACCTTCGCAGCTATGAGGAGGCCTATGGCCACTTGTTCATCCCCAAGGGTCAGGTAACAATCTCCTTGCTTCTAGCCATACTCTGCACTGTTACTACTTCTGACCTTTGCGATATTTCAGGAAGCTTAGGCTCTATTGCTACACCAAAGGTTGGAGATTGTAAGTTTATGGTAGGAGGTGGCTGCTCTTAGCACTACTTTGGAGACCGAGGTAAAGATTAACTGTGACTACCTTTTCTATTTGTTGCACTACTTGCCTAGCTTTGATGTGTTCTCTTTTCTATGCTTGTAGTGCAAGGCCTGTACTGAGGGTTATCCTTCTTCTTTGTCGAGATGAGAAGTAGCCAAGCTTTGTCAGCACTTGGTCGAGGTGAAGGAGGCCTTGGAAACCAAGGAGACAGAGGTATCCTTAATTGAATATCTTTTATAATTGTTGATCTTCTTGGCTCATGTTGTTCCTTCTCCTTCCTAGGTTGCTGAGCTCTAGAACACTGTTGCTTCCTTGTCCACCCGCATCCAATCTTTGAAGACTGAGGTGGAGACATGGCAGTCTGCCCTGGCTGACCTTCGATCACAAATGGTCATCTCAGACCTCTGTCTTTAGCATGAGAGGGCTATGTTCGAGATAGAGTGCCAACACAGTTAGGCTATCTGGTCCCTGGAGTAGATGCACCTACAGTCGCAGGTTTGCTTGGCGATGACAGAGGCGATGTTGCAGGTTTACTACCAAGGCATTCCCACTTAGCTGAGCTAGATCTGTACACATCAGAGCAATTCCCACCGGAGTGGCACACATAGGAGTGGCACCCATTGTAGTCGGAGCCACCATGGCTAGAGCCAGTAGGGGCAGAGTTAGAGTCATATGAGTGGTGCCACTATGTTCTTGACCATGTCTTCTAAGCGTCGCAGGAATGAGGTGGCTGCAGCGGTGCTAGCGGACACAGCTTCCATGCCTGCACCATGCGATCATTCCCCTAGAGCAGGTGGTAGTTGGCATTGTCATTTGTAGTAGACCTAGCTATTTTTATGTTGTAGCTACCCTGTCTCTTGCTTGTTGTATCACCTGATGATGTATTCAAACATTTGTTTGCTTCAGAGTTAATTGGACCACTTCTTTCTGCCTGACATCACTCAAAAGGTTGGTTAGCATCACATTCTAGCTTGGCCCCTTGCATGTTTGTCAAGGGGTAGAAGCCTTTTAAAATAGTAAATAAAAATAATAAAATAAAAATAGAGGGTGTAAGGGTAAAAAACATACCTATTTAGTGAGGCTTTCCCCCTCCTTGACTTGTGTTTTTTCTGAAATTCTAGATAAAGGGGTTAGATCTATGCCATGGTTTACCCCCTTGCTTATTATCATCTTGCCTTGCTTGTATGTCAAGGGGGTAGCCTTATTAACAAGGTGGGATAAATAAATAACTAAAAGAAATGAAATGTAATAAAGGTTGAGAGGACTCACCTATCATGGTGAGAAATTGTCCTCTCATTTTCTTGAATTCCTGAAACACTTGATAAAAGATATTAAATCTTCACCATGACTCATCCTCTTGCCTATTGTTGTCTGCTTTGAAAATATTCACTTTTTTGGACTTTTTGAAAATGTTCAAATTCTTGAATTTTTTTCAAAATGTTCAAATTTTTTGAGGTTTTTATGGAGAATGTGCTAGTATTGAGAGAATTCATTGGTCCTTGAATGTTAATCAAGATTCAAGCGATAAACACCATATGAAAACGAGGTCCCTACTTAGAATCTTTCTTGCCTTCTTCTTTTGATTGGCTTGGGTTCCCCCTGAGTTTGGATAGTTTACCTTACCCTATGGGTTTAAGAAGGAAGGATAATAGAGGAAGTCCTTGATTGGAATTGGAGATGTCAAGGAGGATTTTTATACTCACACCCAAGTTGCCTATTGGTGTTTGGCCTCTTCAGGTCTTTTCCTATTTTCTTTATGTGGAAGTTGTTTAGACAAATTTTTGACTTATGGGGTCATTGCCCATCTTTTGGTGCCTTTGTTTCTATTTTCTATAGTTTTGGGTACTCATTCAATTAGGCCCATATTTGTTTTAACTTGTGGGGTTCATTGCCCATCTTTTGGCACCCTTTTGCACCCTCTGAGATGTCCTCCTACTAAGGTGGTGAGCATTTTTGATACTACCCTCTTCTAATCTCCTTCACATATCTTGGACTAAACAGAAGAGAAGAGGGTAAGAGTCTCTCTCCACCTTCAGGGTCCTCTCTCGAGTGTTAGGCTATCTGGATTCTATGATCAGGAGGTGTTGTGTGTGCAAAGTGATGTCTACCCTTATCCTCTAGCAAACACTTCAGAATCAATGACTTGATATCATACCAGAGATTCTCCATTTTTTCAAGAAAAATATTTTTTGAGGTAATCGCTAATTCAAGGATGACTTAACTTTTCTCTATTTGCATTTATTAGCTCATATGCATTGCCTAGATATTTTTCAATTATAACAACAGACCCTTCCTAGTTAGGCTGCAACAGGACCACCCAGCTTAACGAATATGCATTTGACTACCATTTCACTGATTTTGAAGTTTCTTTCTATCACTATCTTATGATAAAACCTCTTAAGTCTATTATGATAAGTCTGGGCATGCTCGGCAGTGACCAACCTTCTTTCATCTAGGAGTTCAAGCTGTGCAAAAAGAGTTTCTCGTCACTCGTCAACGGGATGTCCTTGTCGAGTCGAACTCGGAGTGAATGAAGGATTACTTCATATGGGACCATCACTTCCATCCCGTATGTGAGGGCATATGGGATTTGACTAGTGAGAGTCTGCACACAAGTACGATAAGCCCATAGGGCATCTACGACTTTATCTGGCTAGTCCACAAACTTGCTAGACTTACAGGTTTTCTTGGTAGTCTTGATTAAGATTTTATTGGTGGCTTCTGCTTGACCATTGCCTTGTGAGTAGTCTGGAGATGAATGATGCAATGCAATGTGGTACTTATTGCAAAGATAGTGCAGATCTGGAGAGAGGAATTGCGGCCCATTATCAGTGATGATGTCACTGGGAATCCTAAACCTAGTGATGATGTTGTGCTTGATGAAGGAGCACAATGTTGATGCTTTGATCTCCACGAACACTTTCGCTTCTGTCCACTTGGTGAAGTACTCTGTTGTTGTCAAAATGAATGATTTGGAGCACACTTCGGAGTTAAGATCACTTAAGGGCCAATGATATCGAAAATTCACATGGTGAAAGGCCATGGGGCATGGATTGGGTGAAGGGAAGATATTGGAGAATGAATCTTGTCGGCATGGTGTGGGAAAGAGTGACAATGTTGGACAAAGATATAGTAGCCTTCTTCTAGGGTTGGCCAATAATATTGTTGCCTGATGATCTTTTTGACAAGTGCTTGAGCATTGACATGGCCCCCACAAACCCCAAAATGTGCTTCCTTAAGCATCAACTATGCTTCTTCTTCATCAACGCATCTCAGTAGGATTTCACTCAAACTCCTCTTATAAAGCACCCCTCCTAGGATTGTGTACATCTGGGATACTCTTTTGATGGCCTTCTTCTCTTTTGCATTGGATCCAGGTGGGTACGTCTAATCTTGATAGTACCTCACAATATCATCATACCAAGGCTTCTCACCCTCATCCAATTCTTTTAACATAATCAAAGATATCTCCTCTTTCTTCTCCAAATATTCCTTTTTGCGAACTTTCTCCTTGTCCTTTAGAAAACGTCCATCCTTTATCACCAACATTGACCTCCTACAGACATGGATAGTCTGCACCTACCTGCCTAACAGGACTGATAGAGATGAAGCTAAAGGAGGCTAACACATCAGCAAGAATATTTTGAGCTCGAGGAACATGGACAATGGTGAGTTTCGAGAACAGTTTGATGTAGCAAGAAGTGAGTTCTTGGTAAGGTTTGAGGTTGGGATGAGAAGTTCAATATTTGGATAGGACTTGGTGAAGAATTAGTTGCTATCACCTATCACCCTCAGTTCAATGGCACTATAGAAGTGAGCAGCCTCTAGCCTGGCCAACAAAGCTTTGTATTCATCTATATTGTTGATTGTTAAAAAGTCAAGCTGAAATGCCTGTAGAATGGTGACACCCTCGGGTGATAGAAGAATGATTTCTATTCCCCCACCGTGTGAATTTAGAGCCCCGTCAAAATATAATGTCCAAATATTGGAAGATCGAATCAACATTAGTTCGTCATCCAGAAGCTCCGATTGGACTGGATAAAAGATGGGTATAGGATGGTGGGCAAGATGTTCGGCAATGGCATAGCCCTTAATTTTCTTCTGGGGAACATAGGTGATAACAAATTGTGAAAGAAAGCTCTACCAATGACCTAACCAATCAATCATAACGGTTTTCTTAAGAAGGAACTTAATGGGATTGATGCAGGTGATAAGGTTGACCTCATGAGCAAGAAAATAATGTTTAAGTTTCTGAACTACCCAGACTAATGCAACATAAGTCTTCTCTACTACGGTATACTTCTGCTCACACAGACCAAAAATCTTAGACAAATAATAGGTAGCCCGCTCTTTTCCTTCTTCATCCACCTTATCTACCATCTATGAGAAGTTTTACTTTAGTCCATAAATGAACCTTATGAACATAGTATTTGGATGTTTTGTAACTTGATTCCCAAAAGTTGTATCATATACACCTGTTTCTCAAAATAACATAGAGAAACACTATCTTAACATCCATTTGCATATTCTATAGTCATAGTGTGTAACAATCAAAATCTGAATGGATTAATTCCATGGCATAGGTAAAAGGTCTTATCATTGTCAACTATTTGACTTAAATGATATCTCTTTTAACTATCTTTACTTTGAAGGTCTCTACCTTCTAATATAATTCAATCTATTCTTTAGTGATCCATTTATACCCTATAGATACTAAATCCTTGGGTGGATCAATCAAGTTCTAAACTTGATTAGAATAGATAGAGTTTATATCGGATTTTATTGTTTCTTCCCATTTTGAATCAATATCTCATATTGCTTCAATATAGATCTTAGGTTATCCTTTTAACTTATATGTCTCATTTCTTCCATCAAAGATATGTCTCACATATCTCTTAGGTTGATTGGACACAAGAAAAGATCTATGATTTGCCCTTGTGTAAATATAAGCTAGTACCTTAATAAAAGTGTCTATGGATTGTGGGGCTGGAACACCTTCCATTTATACCTTGCTCCCACTATCTTTCTTAAGGATGGACTCTTCCTTTAGAAATATGGTGAGATGAGCAACTTATACCCTTCTCCCTAAGGGTGGCATTAATATCCTTAAATTTTCTTAGGATATCCCACAAGTCAACACTTTATAGTCTTATATTCCAACTTAATTGGGTTATATTTCTTAACTAAGCCAGACATTCTGAAACCTTAACTTGCTTAAGGTCAAGCTTTAACCCCTTTCCATATCTGATATGGAATAATTGGAATAGACTTGAAAGGTAGAGAATCAGTGCCTATATTGAGTGCTAACCCCTAAATAAACAAAGAAGAATTTGCAAAGGTTGTCAATATCCATATTATGTCCTACACAATATGGCTTCTCATTTTAGCTACTCAATTAAGCTAAAATGTATAAGAGGTGTCCATCAAAATTAGATTCTTCTATCCTTCATTTATGTGTGAATTATTACTTAAGTATTCTCCTCCTTGATCTCATCATAGAGTTCTAATACTCTTTCCATTAATATTTGTACTTCATTATTAATCTCAAATAATTTCTCAAAGGTTTTGGATTTGTACTTCATAAAGTACATATGTCCATACCTAGAGAGGTCATCTTTGAAAAATAATGAAGTTGAAATATTATCCTCTAACTTTAATAGATATGGGCTAACATGCATCTAGATGCATGAGTTCTATAAACTCATTAATCATCTCTCCATATCTTACTAATGGAGAGATGGTCATTTTGCTTGATATGATAAGACTTACATATAGTTAATGATTCCAAATCATTTACCTATATGTTTCTATCCGAATAGTACTCCTTAAGTCTTTTCTTATAAATATGACCGTACTACTAAACAATAGATTGATCAATATCAATCTACTTCACCTAATGAGGATTATTCACATATATTATAAGAACATACATATCTGATATGAATAAACTCTTTATTATGCTCCCACTAGTAAACACTTTACCAGTTATTATAGAACAATTATTATTTCCATACCATAGAATAAATCACCATTTATTCAACTAGAAAATGAAAACAATATTCTTTTGGAAGGATAATTAAGACAACTCTAGAAGGCTATAAAAAAATTTGTATCTCCCACTAGTAATGATGTAACATTTTGTACCATTTCATATGTAGGTCAACAATCTTTTTTAAGCCTTCATTTACTTGCTACTATCTAGAATATACATATATAGTATCTTATACTATCAAATGTGTATATAAGACAAGTAAATATCAATGACATAGATACATGAAGCTTCTCAAGCTCTACCTTTACATTATGTGCAATACACTTTGCACTTCTTCTTCTACTTACCATCATTATGATAGTAGAAGAATGCTATGTCTAATTTAGGTTATAATATCTTGACTTACTTCTTTGACTTTTAACTATCACCATCTATCTCTATCTAATGATCTTACTTCTTTCTATTAGTCTCACCAATAAAAAGTATTCAAACTGTATTATTCTTATTTACCTTTAATTAGCTCATCACCATGAGCCATGATGGATATCATATCCATATATCCATGTTGCCACTACTATTTTTATCTGATAGAGGCTAACATCTGATATAAGGCAATTAATACATCTTTTCAATGAGATAAGATCTTATCTTTTCTCATATCATTAGATAGTGTAGGTGATACCTACTTCTCAAGTAGGATAGTCAATAGGTCAACTATGAGAACTATTTTCTTACTTCTAAACTGATATAAGAAGTGTGAACCATTAAAATGCTTAGCATCTACTATGCTAGACTAATGTTGGTTTATAATATTCTACAATAGAGATATAATTACATCAACATTATAGACATTCATTAAAATTAAGATATGGTCTTTCATCCTAATATATACTCCAACTAATTTTCGACGAATTTGCATAACCCTCATTATGCAAAGATGGGATATCACGATAACATCTTACTGGGGACCAAGACCCTACTAACTTTATGGTAATAACCTTGTGGGAAACACAACAAGTCATCCCATACTTAATAGGTAGGTAACTTTTACCAATTGCAACCCATGCAATTCTTAGTCATTCAGCCTCAAGTTATAACCTTGTGGGAAACACAACAAGCAATATACTCTAGTTAGGTCAAATCCGCTTGTTACGTTATGAGAATGGATTCTTAACATAGCCCTTGTGGGAAACACAACAAGGCCATGCAATGGTCCACTCCAAAGTTCGGCAAATGCCTTAGCCATGATCACCAATCCCTTTCTGAATGAGTCTTGTGAGAAATACAACAAACCCATCCAATTTAAGAATGGCTCATCAAGACCATAACAACAGAAGGCTACGTGAGTCATTCTTAATGTCTCACGTTTATCAACCTAATTAAAACGAGGAGGGATTTTATTTTAGTCTCATCAACATAGGTGCTACATATAAATATTAATATACCTTTTGGAATATCATATATTTAAGGTATAATCGGTAGCACACACCACATATCAAATATGTATTAAAACATAGGTGAATATGGACTTAACCCTAAGCATACACCTAAGTCACCCCTATAGGTGCAAACCGTTGCTTCAGAAGCTTGAGTTGGCATGCTCCCACTTCAGAAGGGTGCTTCTTTAAGTGGTCCCACTCTCCATTCTTCCACGAGCCGGCTTCTAACTATTACAAGCGGCTAAAAGGTACACAGACCCACAAATGTACAACTCATAATAAGAAACCTTGGTTTTAACCGAGGGGAGTATACAAATGGGGGAAAGGTAGAATGTACAATCATATTGTATAGAGAGAGGAGGCACACGCAGGCCCCATTTAATAACATAACTAACTTAATTAACCAAGCAATCATAAAGCATATTTAAGTCCATGATCACCTCCATACACACACCAACATTCATCACATGAACAAAGAGCGCATACATAATAATTATATGAGATATATCATATATACCATCATAAAATTATATACTGTAATTTTAAAATTTCAAATTTCATACTTGTCGAATTTTCATAAAATAAATAACATGAAAAGTACATATAAACAATTTACATGCATAAGACAAGCAATATAAAACATTCAGATGATTCATACTTTTCCAAAGTTTCTCAGAGCATTAAATTAATGTCCAAATCATAATTCTTCAAAATCACATTTTTCAGAATTTATTTGAACACTAATTTAATCAATAAAGATTTTAAAACAATTTTAAAATTATTTATAAAATGATTCTGTGGTAACCAAAGTTCAAAACTATCTAATAGGTTCATAAACACTTTACAAACCTATTAAATAATTTACCAGAACTTATATAATCATTAATTTTTTTAATTTAGATTTTAAAACAATTTTAAAATAAAAATAATAGAATTTAATGATAAAATAGTAAAACTTTATTTAATAAGTCATTAAACACTTTAATAACTCATTAAATAAATTCTACACTTTTTTAGAATTTTTTTTAAATTTTCTGGCAATTTTTTGGATTAAAAATGAATTTTAAACAATTTAAAAATATTTTGAAACAAATTAACTAGCAGCGCATAGCGCTGGCCAATTGGTGCCAGCCACGGCACCGGCGGGCTCTGCGCGGCTATGTCGCATACCCCCGCGGCTGCGCCGAGCCGCCGGACACCGCGCGCCGCCTGCTGCACCTGCGTGCGCCGCCGCGCGCTTCCGGAGCCTATGCGGTGCAGCCGCGTACCCCACCAGAGTGCGCTGTGCACCTGCCACGTATCCCCGCCCGTGGCCGAGTCTGGATCCAATCCAGACTCGTCTCCTCTGCCCGATAAGGGCAGAGGAGTACTATAGCACCGCGGAAACCCTAGAAAATGCCTTACTTTCGGGCCATATTTGGGGGGTCAAACAGAGTCCAAACAATTCTAATAAATATGCGTTGGAATCCTTAAAGAATAAGGATTCTATTTAAAGAAGTTTCATCTCATGAAAAAATCTATCCAATGCACATTTTACGGAAGAAGTTGCCACGGCTGCAATTAAGTCAAACCGCAAATACCTCTCAAATTCGGCACCTCCAAGGGCCGTTAAGTGTCCAATAACTTATGAAAACTCTAGGAAACTTAATTTACTATCTTTCCATGTCATTAGACAGAGGTATTTGAGTCCAAATAGGTAAGTTCATCAACTCCCCTAATTTCAGCTAGATTTTCAGACATGATCATCTTAGCAACTTTATGAACTCCTTTCGGACTCTCTAGATGGCCAAAATTCATGAGGTTTGCGGCATTGGAAATATCTCATCCACTAAAATCAATTGAAACTAACCACACATAGTTTGGTATCTCATACGAATCGTGGTGATTAAATCAAAACTGCTCTATATACAGTTTCGGGAAAGCAAGAAATCACATAAAATCAAGCAAATTTCAATTCAACTTTGACCAAGGCTTCAACCTGGCTCTGATACCACTGTAGGGAATCAATACATGACAATGGAAAATATTTGATTCCATAAAACCATGATCTTTGCCTTTATAGATGCCTAACGAGTAAAATCGGGAACCAAATATGAAGTAGAACGAGAGTACCTCGTGGGATTTCTAAAATCCGTCACCATGGATGAAGGGAGGACATTCCTCCTTATTGAAAACTATTAAAGTGTCTGGTCTCTAGCGGCATACACACGATCTGCTTCAATAGACGAGTTCTCCCTTCCTTAGGGCCTCCAAAAACCTTCCACATCCAAGCTTGACCATGGGAGATCACCTTATAGAAGAGAGAGGAGGAAGAGAGGATGCTTGGGACGTGCTCCAACCCTATGGCTTGTTAGGGTTTGGCTTCATAAGTCATTTATATATAGAAGATATAATTTTTCACAAAAACTCAAAACTTCTATAAAATTACGTCCATGCCCTCATCTTATTGACCAGATCTAATGTATGTGACCCACTAGGCCCAATAGTCAATTTGGTTGAAGCCTTAATTAATTTAAAAGAACAATTCTTTTAAATTAAATCAAAACCGCTATCCGATAACAGTTTTTACGACTTTCTGATCATAAAGGGTACAAGCCACATCCTATGATCCCAAATGACTTTGGGGAGTTAAATAACATCCATTGAGCATTTCCATCATCAATTACCACACGGATTTAAATCCTCTTTCATACAATGTCCCGGTCGGTCAGGGGTTCGGCACTAACTGTCAACCCCTAAATATTCCAACTCTACGGGATCCTGTACTCCAATTTGGTTCAATTGGAAAACTCCTTTTCCAATTATCCTAAGTACCTTGGCCAATGATTTAGAGTACTATCTCATAGGACATTCTCTCTCTCCTACCGAGAGTGAACAATCCCTTGTGGTCCACTCAATTGCCTCCACCAGGTTTCTCTTGCACCCAATACATCAACTATACTGGACCATCAAGATGGTAATCCATAAGTCAATAATCAAAGTATAGGATACTTCCGATAAGACATCTTTGGTGACTCAGGTCAAAGATACAACCGTGCTATTGAGATGTAAGAATAACCTGATAGACAGTTCGGTAAGATACAGATCAGATTTTCCTAAATTGGTCAGTTCAGTGAACTCATTCTACTAATAAGCACTTATGTGTGTATCTCTGTGTCCCGACACTGATGACCAATGAGATCGGTCATTCCCATCACATGAGAAGACATCATACACACTAGTCTATCAGGATTTTTGATGTCCCGTCTCAAGGATCCTATGACTAGGAACATTTAGATCACATACCTCTAGATGATCGATCTCATTATCATGATCTCATCATGATTCAATCATCATTGCATGTGATCAAGGACTTCATTACGATATACGCTTCTAATAAAAGCTAGTAACGAAGTTTTGCCTATTTATTTGAATGAGATATTCTTAGAAATGCTTAATCATATCATATATGATTGGCTTGTAGGGCATACATTTCTATCAGACAGTATGGTAGGGTGTTGGACCAACGGTGAGGCTGAGTAAAAAGCATGGTCCGGCAGACAATCCAATTGGTGAACGCCTATAGAGAGGTGAGAATGCCCATTGGGGGCATGATCAGTCGTTGTGGCTAAGGATGGGGAGAGAATATAGCGATTTGCCCCCCTTCGGCGGAAGTAGATTCAACTGCCTTCTTTCCTCTGACCATAGCCCATATGTTTAAAGTCATGGCAGGATCAAGGTTGAGTTGTTCAAGAGCTTTGTGCAACAAGGAGAGAGGAGAATTGAAGTTAATTTCTTGTTGCGCTCCAGGTTCAGGCACATCTTGAGCCATTGGATCCTACATGTCGTATTGTGCTTCGTACTGGTCCTGCTCATTTTCCAGTTGCTTGTAGTGGTTGTCCATTTTCCCGACGTGTCTTCCAGACCTTAGCATCATGGGCATCATCTTTCTATGAAAGATGGTTGAAAAAAAACAAGTAGAGCACAAAATTGCAAAGATTACTTTTTTTATTTTTTATTTATTTATTTTTTTTTCTTATTTCAGTTGTAATGTTGGGAAACAGGTTGGACACAGTTAAAGTAACCATTTTTTATTAGGTGCTTTTGGAAGAAAGAAAGAATTTTGTTGTTTTCAATTGTGGTGAACAAACAAGTTGTGCAAACAAATTTTTAGAATGACTATGCGACAATTTTCTTGTTCAAACCTTAGATTAGATAGATTGATAACAATTGTTCACTCGACTCAAGTAGGTTTGATTCATATTTCTTCAATCTCCAAACCTAAGGATGTCACACAATCACCACAGAAGGGTACTTGGGTTCTTCGGGTTTTTGGATAAATGGTACAACTAGCTCGATCATGTAGAGAGGAATACTTCTCAATGGGGACTTATGGAGGCCTTGATGGAATCAAACCAAGTCAACTAGGAAGGAGTATCCCAGCAGAGTGGTCGGAATCCTCCAAGAAGGAGTTTAGAAGGTAAGGGTGTGTTGGGAGAGAGAGCCCCCACCTCAAATGCCTTACAGATCGGAACAAGTCTGGTACCCAATGCAAATATAATACAAAAATAAAATGAAGAGAGAGGAGGAGGAGCAATCAATTTATGAAAACATTAAATGAAAGCAATCAATTAACCAAAGCAAGTATGAGAGATGCAATCAAGACAAGTAATCATGCAACAAAACAAACAACTAGTAACTAGCAACTAAAGGGTGATTCACGTGGGAACCAGTTTATGAATGGGTGTCCACATGGGATAGATCTGAAGTCAAAGGAAAGGGGAGTGGTCCATGCATGGACCAATCTGAAAGTAAGGTGTCTCACATGAGAGCCGAGTTTGAAAAGAGTGGTGGTTCACGTGGGAACTGATTTTTAAAAAGAAAAGGGTGGTTCACGCTGGAACTAGTGTAATAAGTGGGACAAAGGAGAGGGAGCCACGTGGAGTCAATCTAAAAGTGCTGCAAAGGGGTGGTCCTTGTGGAGACTGATCTGAAAATAGGGTGGTTCATGCGGGAACCGAGTTGAAAAAGAAAGGTGTTTCACCCGAGAACCGATTTTTAAAAAGAAAAGGGTGGTTCACGCGGGAACCGGTGTAATAAGTGGAAAAAAGAAGAGAGGGCCACATGGGGCCAATATAAAGGTTCTAAAAAGGGGTGGTCCACATGGGGACCAATGTGAAAATAGGGTGGTTCATGCGGGAACTGAGTTGGAAAATAAAGGTGGTTAACGCATGAACTAGTTTTTAAGAAGAAAAGGGTGGTTCACACAAAAACTGGTGTAATAAGTGGGAAAAAGGAGAGAGGGCCATGTAAGGCCAATCTAAAGGTGCTGAAAAGGGGTGGTCCATGTGGGGACCGATCTAAAAATAGGGTGGTTCACGCAGGAACCGAGTTGGAAAATAAAGGTAGTTCACGCGAGAACCAGTTTTTAAGAAGAAAATGGTGGTTCACATAGGAATCAGTTTTTAAGAAGAAAAGGATGGTTCACGCAAGAACTAGTATGAAATTAAAAAAATGAATCAAGTCCACATGGGGAACAATATGAAAGAAAGGGTAAACAACAAGACTTAAGAGCAAATCGACATGAAAAGGGTGAAACAGGAGTTGGTTCATGCGGGAACCAAATCGGAACAAAACTAGTTGAACAAATAAATCAAGCTAGACGATTGAAGACATTGGTTGTCCCACTGTGGTTCCCAATAAGTTGTCAACTCCGAAAATGGGTCCTAAGTTGGTACCTCAGAAATAATAGGGTGAGGGAAAAGGAAAAACTCTCACACCTCGTTCCCACACTCACATTAATCCCTGAACTTTCATCCATCGACATTGCTCGAGCACTGGAGAGACGGTTTGGGTCGTGTGGGATGAGAGTGAGCAAGAAATTAAAGCACTTAAAGCATGTAGGAAATAAAGTGATGTGGTCAGCAGGAACTGCAGGCTCCAAAGTTAAAGTAGAAAAGAATAAGAATTAAGTAAGGGATGACCATGTGTACCTTAGCACTGGAAATGGGTTTGTGGGTTCAACCTTCTCCTTCTTTCACCAGCTAATGAAGAAGAGTCTCCAATTGATACTAGCTTGATAAATCTGTGAAACTAGCAAATAAATAACCAAGTGAAATAAGCTAATTAGAATAATGTGAAATGTAGAAACTGTAAAAGAAATAGTGAAAAACGCAGAATCAGACTAGAATTCACCAAACCTGGGCAAGCCCTAACCTTTTTTTTGGGTTTTATTATATAAGATGATAAAAAAGTAAAAAAAATTATCTAAAAATGTTGTAGAATAAATGAAAAGTAAAGGGAGGAGGTGAAACTACTCCAATTGGAGTGAAAACCAATGAAGAATGGCTGATCCGGTCGGCTTGAAATCTGGCACCTTCAGCGTGAGTTTAGGGCAGAGACTTCTATGGATCACCCCGATGTAGGAATTGAGTTCTGTCTACTTTGAAAGATAGAGAACTTGGAGAGGAAAAGTATTTCTGTTGACGATTTTTCTAAAATATGTCTTTGCAGCCCTCTAGAAATTTTGAAAGTAGATAGAAGTTGAAAACAGAACCTGATTGTGCACCCCAGTTAAGGGTGAGCAAGGTTCAGTTTGGTCCTATTTGGACCATTTTTTGACCAAGCTGAACCAAACCAAACTGATTTCAATTCAGTTTGGTTTGATTTGGTTCGGTTTAAACTGAAATTATATAAAAATAATTTAATTAATTATTTTTTACAAATATATAATAGGTTTTCAATTAAAAATAATCAAAATAAATACTATTTTATTATAAAAAATATAAAAAATTTATTTTTTATAATATTGTAATAGGTTTTGTATAATATTTTTAATTAAACCGATTTAAAAAGTTTGGTTTGGTTTAAATTAGTTTGGAGGACTTCCAAACCGAACCAAATTGAAAGGGGTTCAAACCGAACTGAACCGAACCAAACAGGCCAGTTTGGTTTGATTTTTCAGTTTGAACCGTTAAATACTCACCCCTAATCTTGGTTTTACCAAGCACCATAGGCAAACAACACATCAGAATTGAGCACCATTTGTTGAAAACAATTGAGGACGCAGAGTAGAAGATTTATTCTGTTGAAGACTTTTACAGTACATGCCTCGAGAAATCTGTGTAGGCTAATGAAGACAGTCAATGCCGAGAGTGCTGATCGGACCTTTTTTCTTGCTTTGAGATCGATTTCTCACCACTGGATCAGAGTAGAACATGGGAGGGAGCTTGGAAAGGAGTAGAAGAGGTTGAGGATGAGCTCCAGATGTCATGGTTCATGAGTGGTCATTGAGAATGGCCCTCAATTTATAGGAGATGCAGACCCGATGCAAAACAGGGAAAAAAACTGGATGCACCTAGGTTGGGGCGTGGTGGCCACGCCCTCAACCTAGGAGCAAACAAGACACACCCTCAGATTGAGGGCACAGTGGGCGCGCCCTCACCGTGAGGGCGTGTCTAGTGCTTCATTGCCAAAACCCTTCGAAAATTTCCAGAAACTAGCTAAAAAATGGATTACCAAAATGAATGTGCCCACAACCCCGGGGCGCGACTAAAATAATCAATTTTTAAGATGGAAACATCTCAAAATCAGTTTGGAAATGCAAAAAATGAGATAAGTTTCTCCAAAACCGGATGTGCCCTTAGTCCAAGGGCATGCTAACCGCACCCTCAGTATGAGGGTGCACTGGCCGCGTGCCCCCAATTCGGGGACACATTCAGTTCTCTCTCTTGTGCGCCCTACGTTCGCAAGCTGTAACTTGCAAAAAGGATGTCTGTTTCGACTGCCATTTGTTGCATTTGAAAGAGGACTCACAAATGTAGCTCACAAGATTGTAAACCAGCTAGTACACATCTTGAGACTTCCATACAGGACTTTAATCTCCAGTTTACGATTCCGATGATGCCAAAGGTCAGAGCGGTGATCTGAAAAGACACGATTTCGATCAAAAAGTTGAGGGTCAACTCGAGAGAACTTTAAAAAATGACCAAAAAGTCCAGTGTGATTTGTAAAACTCATAATTATAAAAAAATCTGGGAATGACCCAGTAAGCACGAAATGAACATCAGAAAATCAAGAATAATCGGGAAAACCATAGAACAACCAAAATTACTAGTGGCAACCTGTATGGCACAGGTTGGACATAAGAAACAACCAAGGTTGACCCAGTAGACCTATAAAGGCCCAGTGATGACTGGAAAGACATAATGCATGATTCAGGATGGCCGTAATAGTACTGATCAGAAAGCCACGATAAAAGCTGACATAGATTTGTGACTACTAAAAGGACCAGTCGGAAACCAATATGTTACGGAATTCACGTGGGACTTTCGTGACCTTCAATTGTGGCTCATTAAGGGTTGGTCATTGAGCGGGCTTCGTGTTTCTACGATGAACATGCGGCTCTCACTTGAAGGTTATGGCTTTGCTTCAGAAATCTTTAGTCCATTCTCAATTCGCGTGGCTCTCCACTGACATCCTTGGCTAATTTCCACTAGGTGATTTTGATTGGATAATAGTAAGATAAGGAGTATTTCCAATGAAATAAGAGTCTTAAGCTCCAAATAAGGCCAAATTGGCGTGTCTAGAACCATGATGGCACTCGTGAGCACTGTTGATGAGCTTTAGATGGGCCAGTGGGCCAAGATCAATGGGACAACGATTAATCTAAAATGAAAATCATCATTTTTACTATGCCTACTTCACTTTTTTGAGGGCTCTGAGCCCAGCCTGTTCATTTGACACCCCTACGCTTAATTGCATTTCGTTACAAAGTCAACATCAAGGCAAGCTGTGGACACATCAAATTCACCTAATTCAAAGCATAAAACTTATGTTTTATAGGGTAACATGTGTGATTGATTTAAGAATCATGCAAAGTCTTTTAGTAATGATTCAAAGCTTTGTCGAGTGGAATCAGACATTTTCTAGAAGTTTCCATGCAAAGCTGTATTTTTTTAGCAAAAGCTGCATGTAAACTATGGAAACACAAAAATCGGTTTGATGAATGTAGACATGCCAATTTGGCCTTATTTAGAGCTTAAACCATTATTCCATTGGCAACATCTCTTTTAGAAATAAAAATCATGATGAACCACCCTTTTGGATGAGACGAGGTGCTTATTTTAAATATGAGGATGATTTGCTAATTTCTAATCAAATCCATGTTTGCCGAACAAGAGACTCTTGGTGGTGTGCCAGATTATGCTTTTCCCAGCATATCATCTATTTGAAAATTTTTCACAGGATTATATGGATGTATAATAAAAAATATTAAACATGAATAATCTTATTCTCTGAGTTATCTTTCTATTACAACAAACGGCATTCAATTCTAATTTCTCATTTGTCCGCAGTGCCCTTTGGAAGTCAGATGCGCAGTTCTGTCCGCACGCAGCACCGATCAAACCCAATTGCATGCAAGCCCAGCCCATTGGGCACATATCTGACCAATTCACGACCTTTCCTTCCATATCACTTGGTATAGTATCTGTAAGCTTCATGGTCAAAATTAGCTTCATCAAATGATGGCAATCCAACTTGTTGTCTTAAACATCAAAACTTGCCATTTTTAGACCAGATTTGTTTCCTCTTTGAGTGGAGACCAATTTTGAGTATAAGGAAGGTGATTCATGGTTTCCAATCCCTCCAAATCATTTGGTTAAGTTTCTATATGCCTTAGGATAAAAATTAGCAACATTAAATGGAGGGAATCCAACCTATGGTCGGATGTATCAAAACTTGCTAGTTTTTGACATGTTTTTCATTCCCTATAAAGGGAGACTCATATGAATGACCTAAGAAGGGCATCCCCATCCTCCAGCACTCCTATACTCATCCTTCAGCCACCCTTGGGTCGTCCCAACCTCCCCAAATCGTTCTCTCTTTGTCCCGGTGGCCAGAGATCATCCCAAAGTGAAGAAGAAGCCGGTCTATGCTCCGACGTGCTGCACTGCTGATCATCGGCTTCTACAGATCTTTATAGTCATTTTTCAGCCTGACTTCCTTCAGAAGAAGTGTGAATAATCAAGATATATTTTATCTTCACCAAACATATATCAATTATGACATTCCCTTGGCTTGTTACGACTTCAACACCAGCACTGCACAGACAGATCCGAAGTCTTCTCTTCTAAGTCATTGTTTTCTCAGTCAATTCCAGTACATTTAATGGTGGATTCAGCCCATACATACTTCATAGAAATTGTTCCCCGGTGAGTCCTCTTTTAGTTACAATAATAATCATTCAATTCAGATATATGTGGTGCCCATAGCATGTCCTACAACAACATTGTGCTGGAAGTTTCTAGAACTTCACTGTCCAAGATCCGGATTATCAGGTAAATTAATATTACTTATCATAAGATTCAAGCAAAATTGTCTTCATATAAAACCACCCTCGGTGAGTCCTCTTTATTTTTAAACAAATATCACTTTATTTTGACATTGGTGCTGTTCGTTATAGTCTCTGCATCAGAGCCGCGCAGTTTACATTGAATCTGTCCTGGGTTGTGTTGTCTTTAACTATTCATATTCTCTTTGCTAACTCTTCATTCAAATCATTTAGTTCATATTTAAGCATCATTTTTATTCAATATTGCATCATTTCGTACATCATAAAAAAACCAAGAAAAGGGGTTAGGGCTAACCCTGAATCCGGTGAGTTTGTTTCCAATTGCCATTTTGTGTTATTGTTTTTACAGTTACTACACTTCACACAGTTCTAATCCTCCCTTCACTTGTTTTATTGTCTTCTTTGTCTACTAGTTGCACAAGTACATCAAGCTAGCATCGGTTGGACTCTTCTTCATCGGCCGGCCGAAGAAGAAGAAGGTTGAACCCACATCCCAATCTCCCGCGCTAAGGTACACGGTCAAATTCAACTTCTTTTATTTGTCAATTCCATAAAGCGGAGCCCGTAGCTCCTGGCGACCACCCTTCATTTATGCTTTAAGTTCATCTCCTCCTCACTCTCCTCCCACATGACCCGAACGATCTCCGGTGCTCGAGCGACGCCGTGAGATGAAAGTTCGGGGATCAATGTGAGTGTGGGACTGAGGTGAGGACTCTTTACAGCTTTCTGAGTGTTTTCAGATTCACTCCCCTTTCCCCTATTTTATCTTTCACCTTCTCTTGAGGTGCCGATCCGGAACCCGTTTCTAGAGTCGACAATGATCAAAGGCTAATGATCAAACATCTAAGGCTATGATCAAATTCTCATTCCAAGTGTGTTTTGGTTCATGATGTGTCTTTTTGATTGCCATTGCGTTGATTTTGACTAGTGTTGGACTTTTCATTCACTATCCCAACTTTCGGATGTTATTCTGAAGTCTTGGGACATGTGGTGACTGATGCACTATTTTTGAAAGCTTCAATGGCTTATTCTCTTTCCAATGTAACAAATGGCATTGAATTCTGAGTTTGTGAGTGATCGTGGTTGCTTCCAAAATGTACGCGCACAGATGTAGTACCATGCACCTTGGGCCAGGGCTTTTGATCTCGAACAATGGGCTTTATCATGTGACACTGAGTAAAAAATGTTTAGAATAATGACCATTAACTATTCAAATTGTTTCAATAGTAGCTAAGGGTTTGCCAATACATGCTTGGGTACATATGACATCATCGTTTTAGACTGATGTTCTATCAAAGACGTGGAATTGGATTGAACATAGAGAATTGTCTTACACCAAAAATGAAGATGAAGATGTTAGAAACTAAAGAATAGAATTGACAGCTTATCATGCAAGCGCAACTTAATGTTGGAGAATGAAATGTAACCGAAAGTTTGGGTCATACTTTTTGGGTCGTTGTTAATCAAAATTCAGCCATGTGTACATGTTGTCAACCTTAATTAAGGCATTTCCCTTGCAAACATATACTATGTGCAATTAGGTCAATACATTGGGTTCCATATATGTATGTTTCATCTTGGTACATAGCTCACAACTATTGTTTAACATATCAAAACAAATTTCACACCATTATAGATGTAAGTTATTGGCCACCTTTTGACCAAAGTATAAATCTAATCTCTTTATTATCTCCAATCTATGTCTAAAAGTCTAGTAGACCTAGGAGGAATAGATTTCCAATGGTTGTAGACCGTGAATCAAATAAAAAATAAAATCAATATTCATTAGCAAAAAAATGTGGACACAATCATTCCACATGTTCTAGAAGAAATTAGTAAGTACACTTTGTACTCAACATAATAATATAAAATTTGAATTGTATTATTTTCTTCAAGCATGTATTATTATCTTTTTTTCATGAACAAATCACATTGTAGGGATGAATTTCAGATCTCGCTCTAGAGGTTTGTTGCATAGTCAATCTCGCCATCGCTTAGTAAATCCTGATGTGAAGTCATTGATCATAAAATATCTCAGTTTGTAATTTTTATTTGTCACATTATGTTTGTAATCTATCTTTATCTTTGTTTGTTTGGTACGTAGGTAGTATGTTATTCTTATTTAGTCATTTTAGACAATTAAATAATTGGAATAAAGATATTTCCATTATTAGGAACATGTTAGAGTCGACAAATTTTTTAGATGTCACATATCTATTGTGGATCTCATTAAATAGGTAGTTAATCATTACCTTAGCTGAGCATCGGGCTAGAGGCCTTGACATTTCACTGCCAACGAGGTGAAATTAAGATTACACTCTAGGATGTTTCAATTGTAGACACACCAATTCGGGCCTGATTCAGAGCCCCAAACTCCAATTCCATGGGCGATATCATTTATTTGACCATTATCTGATCCGGATACCTTGTGGAGATGAGCTAAGGATGTTGGTGGAGACCCTCATAAGTTGGGAATGGACCGATGATTTCCGAAGTAATGTCGTAACCTTCAAGCGAGAGCCACGCGTTAATCATGAAAACACGAAGCCTGCTCAATGACCGACCTTGAATGGTCCATAATTGAAGGTCTCTGGAGACCCGCGTGTGTTCCATAACATCTGGGGTTTTCAACAAGTCATTTCAGTAGGCGTCGGTCTATAACGGCTTTTCGTTATGGCTTTTCGATCCGTGTTGACACGACTATCTCGAACCGTGTGTTAGGCCTTTCCGGCCATCACCGGGTCTTTTCGGGTCATCCATGTCGATCTTAGTCATGCATTATCATCATTCGGGGCCACACAGCCATTTTGGTAAATTTTAGGGTTTCCCAGTTATTCCCGATTTTTTCGAGAATCATCTCACGTTTACTAGGCTAATCTCGGGTTTTTCGATGATTTTAAGTTTTTTGATCATACCAGACTTGTTCAGTTATCATTTTAAGTTATCCCGAGTTGACCCGAGATTCCTTGACCGAAATCGTGCCTTTCCATATTGCCATCTCGGTTTCTTGCTTTTCGCGGGAGGGTAAGTGTCAACTCCAGAAACGGGTTCCGGATCGGCACCTCAAGATAAGAAGGTGAAAGATGGAATAGGGGAATGGGAGTGGATCGGAAAACACTCGGAAAGCTGTAAAAGATCCTCACCTCGGTCCCACACTCACATTGATCCCCGAACTTTCATCTCACGGCGTCGCTCGAGCACTGGAGATGGTTCGGGTCATGTGGGAGGAAAGTGAGGAGGAGAATAACTTAGAACATGATAAGAGAAATTGTGGTCGCCAGGAGCCGCGGGCTCCTCTTTATGGGATGTAAATTAAGAAGTTGAGTTGAATTGACCGTGTACCTTAGCGTGGGAGATCGGGATATGGGTTCAACCTTCTTCTTCTTCGGCCGGCCGAGGAAGAAGAGTCTCCAATCAATGCTAGTTTGTTCAACCTGTGCAACTAGAAAAATAAACCAAGTAAATAAAATAATTAGAACTATGGGAGGTGTAGTAACTGTAGTAAGAAGATGAGAAAGAAGCAATCGGAATCGAACTCACCGGATTGGGGTGAGCCTTGACCCCTTTTTTTGGTTTTTTGATTATGTAAAAATGATGTAAAATTGAATAAAAATGATGCTTAAATATGAAATAAATGATTTTAATGAAGAAAAAATAATATAAATGGTTAAAGACAACACAACCTGTGCAAAGTGGCAACCGGGTTGGACAGATTTAATGTAAATCGCGCGGCTCGATGCGAGACCATAGAGGACAGCACCAATGTAAGAATAAAGTGAAATTTATTTCAAAATAAAGATAACTCACCGAGGGTGGTTTGATATGAAGACAAGTTTGCCTGAATATTATGATAAGTAATCTGAATTTACCTGATAAGCCGGATCTTGGGCAGTGAAGTTCTGGAAACTCCCAGCACAATGTCGATGTAAGACATGCTATGGGCACCACAGATATCCAAATTGAATGATTCTTGTTGTAGATAAAATATAGCTCACCGGGTAACAATTTCTATGAATGATGCATAGGGTGAATCCACCATTAAGTGTACTTAAATTGACTGAGAAAATGATGACTTAGAAGAGAAGACTTCGGATCTGTCTGTGCAGCGCCGGTGTTGAAGCCATAACAAGCCGAGGGAATGTCAGAATTGATTTACATTTGTTGTATATGAAATATATCTTGATGAAGAACACTTATTCTTAAGTAATTCAGGCCGTAAAATGACTATAGAGATCTGTAGAAGCCAATGATAAGCAGTGCAGCATGTCGGAGCAAAGATCGGCTTCTTCTTCACTTTGGGATGATCTCTAAGCACCGGGACAAAGATAGAACGATTTGGGGAGATTGGGAAGAGCCTAGGATGGCTGGAGGACGAAGAGAGGAGTGCTGGAGGATGGGGATTCCCTTCTTAGGTCGTTCATATGAGTCTCCCTTTATAGGGGATGAGAACAGGTCAAAAAATAGCAAGTTTTGATACATCTGACCATAGGTTGGATTTCCTCCATATAATGTTGCTGATTTTCATCCTGAGGCATCTATAAACTTACCTAAATGATTGAGAGAGATTGGAAACCGTGGATCACCTTTCCCATGTTCAAAATATGTCTCCACTTGAAGAGGAAACAAATCTAGTCTAAAAATGGCAAGTCTTGATATACAAGACAACAAGTTGGATTGCCATCATTAGATGATGCTAATTTCAACCATGAAGCTTCCAGATACTATAACAAGTGATATGGAGGATGAAAAAGGAAGGTAAGGTCGTGAATTGGTCAGATATGTGCCCAATGGGCTGGGCTTGCATGCAATTGGGCTTGATTGGTGCTGCGTGCGGACAGAACAGCGCATCTGACTTCTAAAAGGCGTTGCGAACAAATGGTAGATCAGAATTGAATGTAGTTTATTGTAATGGAAAGATAACTCAGAGAAGAAGATTATTCATGTTGAGAACTTATTCATTGTATGTCCACATAATCCTGTGAAAAATTTTCAAGTAGATGATATGCTGGGAAAAGCATAATCTGGCACACCACCAAGAGTCTCTTGTTCGGCAAACACGGATTTGATTAGAAATTAGAAAATCATCCTCATATTTCCAATAAGCACCTCAGATCATCCAAAAGGGTGGTTCATCATGATTTTTATGGTCTAAAAGAGATGTTGCCAATGAAATAATGGTTTAAGCTCTAAATAAGGCCAAATTGGCATGTCTACAGCTTGCCTCGCCTTAATGTCGGCTTTTCAAGGGAATGGCGTGTAGCGTAGCGGAGTGAAATGTAGAGGAATGTAGCGAAGCAAAATGAGTTGTAATGGAATGCAGCGGAGCGAAATAGCGATGGACTGAAAAGGTGGCATCAAGGTGTAGATATAGACACGCTCAACGACCAAATTCGACAAAGAGAATCTCTTCAAGTCTCCTGGTTAACTGTCATGTTTCATCAAGTCTTCCTATGTTCGATTGGTAAGAGATGTGCCATTGGCACGAGAGAAGAATAGCCAACCCCCAACGCGGTGGGGAGTCCCCGAAACATGGGTTCGTAGGTTCATCATCAGTCGGTAACCCGATCTTTACGGTGCTCCTGTACTGTGATGGGCTAAAGTTTAAAAAAGAAATTTGTTTTGAAAAAGTAAAAGAATACCAATCTGGCACATTCAGGCTCTTAGATTCATTTAAGTCTTCTAGGAGACAAGATTCAATTTGGAATGGAATGATCTCGAATTCCAAAAGGCAAATGTTTAAGTACAGACCATGACGGTGCAAGTTTAGATCAAATAGGAGGCCCTTGGCGGGAGGAAGTGACTGCCACGGTGGGATGAATAGCAAAAGAGTTGCAGTGGCCACAGTGGGGATAGAAATAAAATATTTGAAGTCACAAAGTGATTACCGAACACGGTGGGATTAATAGACACGGTGGGATATTAGAGAGGTTGGTGGGACTAGAGATCATGGTGGGATTAGAGAACACGATGGGATTAGAATGATCGGAATTAGGATAAAAGATTTAGAGACTAAGGTGAGAAGGTGAAGATTTTGAAAGAATGTATGCAATGATCATGAAATATGCAATGCAACTAATACTATATGATGCATGCTGGGCTCAAGAAAACAAAAACAAAACTTGTCTAACAATTAGTTGAAGATATAGATTGTCTATGAGGTCAGGATACCCATTTGGGAACAATCGTGCCTCACTGCACAATTTTGGCTTATCCGTGAGCACAAAGAATGACCTGACCATCGTGGATTTTGATGAAGGGGATCTCGGGCCTGGTCTTCTTTGCATTCACGGTCTTCAACATCAATGCATAAAATAAATAGTAATGCACCTAATATATGATAAGAAAGGAAATGATAACGGTGAGTTTGCGGTGTGATGACATGCATTCTCACAAAAGATTTCATGTGTCCAAATGAGGACACAGAGCAAAAGCTTCTCGGCAAAGTTGAGGCCGAGGTAATGATGACACCTCCTCCTGAGAATCCTCAGGGGAGGGAAGTGGCGAGCATCGCCTGCAAAAGGTTTCTCGGCAAAATTAAGGCCGAGGTTATGGTGACACCTCCTCCTAAGAATCCTCAGGGGAGGGAAGTGGCGAGCATCGCCTTATTGAAATCTTGAAAATGCTCCTCGATGAAGTTGAGGTCGAGGCCATGGTGGCACCTCCTCCTAAGAATCCTTGGGGAGGGAAGTGGCGAGCTTCGCCTTGTTGTGAATTTCTCCTCATTTGTTCTTCGTGCCTGAAACACTTAGAAGGAAGAGATTAGAACAACAATCCGGCTTATCCCCCTTCCAAGTTGCAGTATGCCTTGACCTTTGTCAAGGGGTATAGCCTTCTTAGGAGTGTAAAAATCAAGTAGCAAATATGCAATGAAGAATTTGAAACATGAGAGATTGAAAGTAAATATGAATGTAAAGACGAAAATTCAAACCAAGCATGGTGATAAAATATTTTAAAAAGTTTGAAAATTTTTGTTGAATTTGAAAAAGAAGTTTTATTTTTTGTTGAAAAGATTCAGTTTTTTTGGGATTTTTGAAAATGCTATTTTGTTTTTTTGAGTTTTTGAAAATATTTATTTTTTTGGAGTTTTTGAAGATATTCAACTTTTTTGTAGTTTTTTTTTAAATATTTAACTTTTTTTTGGAGTTTTTGAAATGTTCAACCTTTTTTTTTGAGATTTTTTTTGAAAATATTTTTTGGAGAGAAAAATCAGTATTGACACAAGTTCTCATTACTTGGTTGTTTTTTCTAGGTTCGTTGGTAGACATCATATGCAAAATGGGGTTCCTTACCCAAAATCTTTCCGACCTTCAACTTTTGATCGGCTAGACTTTAGCTTTGATTTGGTTGGTTCACCCACACCTTGGGGGTAAGAATGAAGAATTGAGAAAAAGTCCTTGATAGGCTTTGAAGATGTCGAGAGGGATTTCTCTACTCACATCCAATTGCCTGTTGGGGTTTGGCCTCTTCGGGTCTTTTCTTCTTTATCAACAAACCTATTTTTGTGGCACACATTCGGACAGGTGCTTTGACCTGTGGGGTAATTGCCCATCTTTTGGTGCCTTTTTTCATTTTCTGCATTTTTGGGTACTCATTCAGACAGGCCCATATTTGTTTAAACCTGTGGGGTTCATTGCCCATCTTTTGGCACCTTTTTTTTATTTGAGAAGTTGGACCTACTGAGACGGCCTCCTACTAGGGCGGCGGATGCTTTCGATACTCTCCCCCTCTAATTCCCTTTGCCTATCTTGGACCGAACAGAAGAGAATATGGCGAGGGTTTTCCTTCCATCTCTAAGCCTTGCCTAGCTTCTCTCGGGTGTCAAGTCATACAGATTCTAGGATCAGGACGTGTTGTGTGTGTAGAATGGTATCCACCCTCGACTCCTAGACAACAACCTAGAACATGTGGACTTAAATCATACTAGTAGTTCTCTCCATTTTTTTTGAGGTTGATTACATTCCATAGGTGAATCAATTGAAAACATGCCTTGTAATGTAAAGAATTTGTTTAATAAGAACAAGGTAGCTACAAATATCGCCAGTCATGAATTTCTCTCCATTAAAATTGTCATGTGAAATTCAAAATCATTTCAAAAAAAAATGTCTTGCGGATGACATAATGATGATGAATGCAATGTAATACCTGAGAGAAGAAGAAGTTAATTGCTAATGACGACTTTGTTTGTGCTAACCTTGCCTTGCCTGCCATGCCTTGCCCTGCCTTGCCCAACTGCTTCCACTTTGATATGCTCCATATCCCATTGGATTGAAGATTCAGGGTCATATGATGAAGTGAAAGATGTGGAGGATCTGATTTAGCATGGCGGAGTCAAAATTAATGATGTAAAAGGCAAAGATTGTGGTATCACCCAGGAAATTTCTCTAAACTTGATTTTTATTGAAAGTAAAACTTGGAAAAAGAAAGAGAATTCAAAAAGGAAAGAAACATGCTTGGAAACAAAAGTGAGTTAAAATGGGCTCTTGGGCCCGTGAGTTGAAAGTGGGCTTGAAGGCCCAGGAGTAGTCAGAATTAAGAGGCACGTGAGTCCAAGATTTGAATGTGGGCCACAGGGCCCGGTTGATGTTGATGGGCATGAGGGCCCGATTAGAGGTTGAGCCCAAGGGACCCAATGAAAAGAGTGGGCACATGGACCCGATTTAAATGGTTGGGAGAAATATTGTGATTTGTGATGGGATCGCTGGCGCCATTGAAGAGTATGGGTGCGTAATCCCAAAGTTGAAGAAGTGGGGGCACAGGGGCCTGATTTCGAAGAAGTTTGGGCACGCGGGCCCGATGGTGAAGAAATGGGGGTATAACGGCCCAAAGTTGGAGTGTGGACATGTGTGCCCGAGGTTGATGGAAGGTGGGTACGTGGGCCCAATTTAAAAAAATTAAGGGCACATGGGCCCGATTGGGGAGAATTATGGGCACGTGGGCCCGATGGAAGGAAAGGGGCATGTAGGCCTAGTTGGGAAAAAGGGGCATATGGGCCCAGTTGAAGGAAAGGGACATGCAATCCCGATTGATGAAAAGGGGCACGTGGGCCCGATTGAAGTAAAGGGGCATAAGAGCCCAGTTGTTTAAAAGGGGCACATGGGCCCAGTTAGATAAAGAGGGCACGTGAGCCCGACTGATAGAAAGGGGCACATGGGCCCAATTAATGAAAAGGGACATAAGAGCCCGATTGATGAAAAGGGGCATAAGTGCCTGAAAATGGGGCATAAGAGCCCAAAAAAGGGGCATAAGGGCCCAATTGAGTGGGATGGGGTGTGGGCCATGGCCCTAAGATTGACAGATTTTGGACCCATGGGCCGGATTGTTGGTTGTAAGAAGGATAAAGAAAGGGCAGTGGTCCTAAGATTGAGAAATTGTGGGCCCATGGGCTCGATCATTGATTTGGAGGAGAATAAAGAAAGGGTCGTGGCCCTAAGATTGATTGATCGTGGGCCCATGGGCCAGATTGTTGATTAGGAGAAGAATGGGGTAAGGGTTGTGGCCCTAAGATTGATGCTAAGGAATTTGCCTGCCTAGCGGGAGGAGGTCCTAGTATCCCCCTGCTAAGGTCTGCATCTTCCATCTGTAGGTTTATAGATTCCTTTCCCATTTCACTGACCAATTCGGTCTCCTTACTTCCCAGCTCAGGGGTCAATTCAATATGACAAGCTTCAGGGATCAATTCCAATGATAACAATAGTTGATCTATAACTGAAGAATCCTTGCCTAGTCCTTGACAATCAATTAAATTTGTGATCCCCTCATCTAGGCTCCCTACAGTAGGCTTCTCCTTAGGTTGCTCTATAAAATGGGGCATGCCTAGTCTAGGGGATTCTAGAATGATAGAAGAGTTTGGTTCGACCTCCCCTACTGGCTGACTTTGATCTTGAGAGAGAGAAAGGATATGTTGAGGAGTTGATTCCTCTGCCAGGGCAGGAGCACAAATGGTTGAAGTGATTGATTCCTCTGCCAGGGCAGAAGCATGAAGGGTCAAAGTGACTGAATCATCTTCCATGGCAGGAGCATGGATGATCGGAGTGACTAGTTCCTCTACCATGGTAGGAGCATGAACGGTTGAAGTGAATAAATCATCTACTGTAGTAGGAGTAGGGATGATCAGATTAATTGGTTCCTCTGCCGGGGCAGGATCATAAATGATAGGAGTGACTAGTTCCTCTGCCAAGGCAGGAACAATAGAAGAAACAAGGGCCTTAACCGACTTAGGGTGAACCCTATTTTGAGGGGTTGATTGAATAGCCAAGGGTTGTTCAATTGATGTCGGCATAGAAGTTGGTTTGGGCTGAGGAGCTATTGGTAAACATGGTTGAGGAGTCAAGGCTTGAATGGTTAGCTGAGGGGTTGTTGGTGGAATAGGCTGAGAAGCTAAGGGCCAGATGGTTGGCCGAGGGGCCCTTGGACAAGTTGGTGAGGTCAAAGGCTGGGGAGCTGGTTTAGGTAATGAAGTATTTACACAAGCGACAAGGGGAACTTGATTATGCACAGTTGGTTTCGCCATTGACTTGGGTTGCATGACTGGCTGAGGTTGGGGCATGGGTAGCCTAATCAACTGGCATCGAGGAGTCGGCTGAAGATGATGATCTGGATGAGGTTGGAGAGGGCTCCTAGGTTGGTGCATAACATCAATGCTTCTCTCAAGCCTGGGTCTCAATTCATCAGAATAATGCATTAATTTCACATCTTCTTTTACTTCTCCAATTATTGAATAGCCTAGCCCATATCGTTTCAAGAATTTGGCCTTGACAATTTCAAAATCCCATATTTCTATTTCCCCTAGTGAAAAGAACCATTCTAGGGCTGCACCATCCAATGATCGCTTAAAAAGAATAGCAAGAGCTCTTCGATCATTTAGCCATTGAGACGATTTGCTCATGAAATCATTGACATGGGTGAAGGGATCACTTGAGCCATTGTAGCGATGGTAGGCTGGTGTTTGTGATGAAGGGATATGTGGGACTGGGAAAGATGGAGCAGATATTTTAAGGATGGCCTTCGAGTCCAAACGGTGCCTCAGCTCTTCAAAGTGCTCATCCATTTGGTTGAGTTTGTCCAGGAATGCTTGAGTGAGGTTGGGTTCCTGAGCCACCGGTGCAAGGTATTTAGATGAATGGGTTGGAAGTGGTTGCTTCAAAGTAGGAACTGGCATAGAATTATATGAATGCCCCACAATAGGGTGAGTAGAGGCACGACAGGGATGCCTAGGAGAGGAGATGATGAGGGGCCTGACTGTCGATTGGGGTGGTGAGGGGGCTTGATTTCCCTCGACTGGATCTTCATTGGTGGGCATCTTGCCCTTTGTTAAAGATTGCACAAGTGAAAAGGATTCAGGATCTAAATGGAGGGATAGACCCTGGAGGATTTGTTCCACACTAAGTGAAGCAGGTGGATGAGTAGGATTTTGAACTTCAGGCTCCCTGACGGCGTTGACATGGCCCACTGGTTGGACTATGGGTTGTTGTAGCTCGTAGTGGCCTGACCTCCCAACGCGGCTTCCAGACCTTAGCATCATGGGCATCATGTCGATCTTTCTTTAAAGATAGTTAAAAAAAGAGCAAGCAAAGCACACAATTAAAGATTTATTGTTATGTTTTGTTTTGTTTGATTTTTTTGTTTCAATTTGGTTGTTTGGAAAACAAGTTGAACACCAAATTAAAAATGTTTTTGTTTTGTTTTGTTTAGGTGTTTTGTAAGAAGAAAAAAATTTTTGGTTGTTTTCAATTGTTGTGAGTAAGCAAGTTGTGCAAACAAGTTTTTAAAATGACTACTCGACAATTTTTTGGTTGAAACCTTAGATTAGATAGATTGTTAACAATTGTTCACTCAAGTGGGTATGGTTCCTATTGCTTCAATCTTCAAGACCTAAGGTTGTCACTCAATCACCACGAGTAGGTACTTGGGTTCTTTGGGTTTTGGGAAAGTGGTACAACCGGCCCAATCGTGCAGAGAGGAATACTCCACGGATGGGGACTTACGGAGGTCTTGATGGAAACAACCAAATCAACTAGGAAGGAATATCCCAGAAGAGAGGTTAGAATCCACCAAGAAGGTGTTTGGAGGGTGAGGGTGTGTTGGGAGAGAGAGCCCCCGCCTCGAATGCCCTATGGATCGGAACAAGTCCGGTACCCGATGCAAAAAGCTAATGCAAAAGTAAAAATGGAGGGTAGGAGGAGAAGAAGCAATCAATATGTAAGAACATGAAATGAAAGGAAGTAAACAGAGCATGCGATATGCAAACAAGACAGGCAATCATGCAACAAAACAAACAATCTAGTGACTAGAATTGAATTAGAATGAAACTAGTTGCACAAACAAATCAAGCTAGCACGGTTAAAGACATTGGTTGTCCCACCGTGGTCGCCAAAAAGCTGTCGACTCCAGAAACGGGTTCCAGATCGGCACCTCAAGATAAGAAGGTGAAAGATGGAATAGGGGAATGGGAGTGGATCGGAAAACACTCGGAAAGCTGTAAAAGATCCTCACCTCGGTCCCACACTCACATTGATCCCCGAACTTTCATCTCACGGCGTCGCTCGAGCACTGGAGATGGTTCGGGTCATGTGGGAGGAGAGTGAGGAGGAGAATAACTTAGAACATGATAAGAGAAATTGTGGTCGCCAGGAGCCGCGGGCTCCTCTTTATGGGATGTAAATTAAGAAGTTGAGTTGAATTGACCGTGTACCTTAGCGTGGGAGATCGGGATATGGGTTCAACCTTCTTCTTCTTCGGCCGGCCGAGGAAGATGAGTCTCCAATCAATGCTAGTTTGTTCAACCTGTGCAACTAGAAAAATAAACCAAGTAAAGAAAATAATTAGAACTATGGGAGGTGTAGTAACTGTAGTAAGAAGATGAGAAAGAAGCAATCGGAATCGAACTCACCGGATTGGGGTGAGCCTTGACCCCTTTTTTTGGTTTTTTGATTATGTAAAAATGATGTAAAATTGAATAAAAATGATGCTTAAATATGAAATAAATGATTTTAATGAAGAAAAAATAATATAAATGGTTAAAGACAACACAACCCAGGCAAAGTGGCAACCGGGTTGGACAGATTTAATGTAAACTGCGCGGCTCTGATGCAGAGACCATAGAGGACAGCACCAATGTAAGAATAAAGTGAAATTTATTTCGAAATAAAGATAACTCACCGAGGGTGGTTTGATATGAAGACAAGTTTGCCTGAATATTATGATAAGTAATCTGAATTTACCTGATAAGCCGGATCTTGGGCAGTGAAGTTCTGGAAACTCCCAGCACAATGTCGATGTAGGACATGCTATGGGCACCACAGATATCCAAATTGAATGATTCTTGTTGTAGATAAAAGATAGCTCACCGGGTAACAATTTCTATGAATGATGCATAGGGTGAATCCACCATTAAGTGTACTTAAATTGACTGAGAAAATGATGACTTAGAAGAGAAGACTTCGGATCTGTCTGTGCAGCGCCGGTGTTGAAGCCATAACAAGCCGAGGTAATGTCAGAATTGATTTACATTTGTTGCATATGAAATATATCTTGATGAAGAACACTTATTCTTAAGTAATTCAGGCCGTAAAATGACTATAGAGATCTGTAGAAGCCAATGATAAGCAGTGCAGCATGTCGGAGCATAGATCGGCTTCTTCTTCACTTTGGGATGATCTCTAAGCACCGGGACAAAGATAGAACGATTTTGGGAGATTGGGAAGAGCCTAGGATGGCTGTAGGACGAAGAGAGGAGTGCTGGAGGATGGGGATTCCCTTCTTAGGTCGTTCATATGAGTCTCCCTTTATAGGGGATGAGAACAGGTCAAAAAATAGCAAGTTTTGATACATCGGACCATAGGTTGGATTTCCTCCATATAATGTTGCTGATTTTCATCCTGAGGCATCTATAAACTTACCTAAATGATTGAGAGAGATTGGAAACCGTGGATCACCTTTCCCATGTTCAAAATATGTCTCCACTTGAAGAGGAAACAAATCTAGTCTAAAAATGGCAAGTCTTGATATACAAGACAACAAGTTGGATTGCCATCATTAGATGATGCTAATTTCAACCATGAAGCTTCCAGATACTATAACAAGTGATATGGAGGATGAAAAAGGAAGGTAAGGTCGTGAATTGGTCAGATATGTGCCCAATGGGCTGGGCTTGCATGCAATTGGGCTTGATTGGTGCTGCGTGCGGACAGAACTGCGCATCTGACTTCTAAAAGGCGCTGCGAACAAATGGTAGATCAGAATTGAATGTCGTTTATTGTAATGGAAAGATAACTCAGAGAAGAAGATTATTCATGTTGAGAACTTATTCATTGTATGTCCACATAATCCTGTGAAAAATTTTCAAGTAGATGATATGCTGGGAAAAGCATAATCTGGCACACCACCAAGAGTCTCTTGTTCGGCAAACACGGATTTGATTAGAAATTAGAAAATCATCCTCATATTTCCAATAAGCACCTCAGATCATCCAAAAGGGTGGTTCATCATGATTTTTATGGTCTAAAAGAGATGTTGCCAATGGAATAATGGTTTAAGCTCTAAATAAGGCCAAATTGGCGTGTCTACAGTAAGCCGATAGTCAAAGCCCCATGTGAACGTATTGGGAGTCATGCTAGCTGGTTTACTAACTTTAGGAGATACGGTTGAAGGTCCTCTTTCCAACGCAACAAACGGGAGCTGAATCGGACATCCCATTTGCATGTTACGGCTCGCGGGACACGCGCTTAAGAGAGAGAGTGTACCGTGCCCTTGCCTCCATTGAAAGGGGAGGGCGCGGTCACTGCGCCCTCAATGTGAGGGTGTGCCCTACGTGCCTTTAGACCGAGGGCATGGTCAGCACGCCCCCAGACTGAGGGTGCAGTCAGTTTCAGAAACCAGAAACTACCCCGGTTTGGACCTTCTAAATCGGATTTTGGAAGGTTTCCCCCACTTAAAATCGATTATTTTGACTTTGTCCCCGAGTCGGGGGCACGTTCATCTTATCAATTCTATTTTTTAGTAATTTTTGGAAGATTCCGACGGTTTTTAGCAACAAAATGCTGAACGCGTCCCCAAAGTGGGGGCACGCTGACTGTGCCCTCAGGGTGAGGGTGCGGCCTACGCCCCCTCAATCCGAGGGCGTGGTCGGCCAGTTTCCTTGTTTTGAACCGGTTCTCCGTCTCTATAAATATTGGGCTATTCCCAACGACTCAGGGTTACCACCCATGCTCTAGCTCATCCTGAGGTCATCCAAGATCCCTCCTAAAGCCATCCCGATGTTTAAATCTGAGTCAACGTCGAGGGATCAATCCCGAAGTTAAGAAGAAGGCCCGATCTGTGCGCTCCACATCATCGAACTTCATTGGCTTATACATAAAATTAGGATATTTTTCTTCAAAAGTGGTAAACATAAGATTGTTCCTCTCCTCGTCCTCTTTCATTTGCAACCAGCAGCACTCGATTCTGTCCTGCCGTCTTTCCATGGAAATTGCTGCACCAAGGGTGAGCATCCAGGTTCTTTTTCTATATCTGTTCACTTACATATTTTCTACAGGCCTGTACGGATGGATTCCGGAGAAGTTATCAATAGAATATCTATTCCTCTCTGAGTTCTCCATCCATAGAAACAAATAGCACTCGATTCAGACATCGGGATCAGCCGTAGAATTTTCTTCACCGAAGTCGCGCCAGAGGGGACTACACCCATATGAGGGTAGACCATTCAGACTGGTCTTCTTTGCTCATCCCGGCTCCGATCTGAGCCGCTCTACTCCATAAGTCTTTATTATATTTTATTTAAAGCATCCTTAAGTCATTTTTATTTAGTTTTTTTGCATCATTTTAAATAACCAAAAATACAAAAAAGGGTTAAGGCTCACCCCAAATCCTGTGTGTTTGAATCCAATTGCTTCTTTCTTTTATATTCCTTTTCAGTTTCTACACTTCTCCCAAGTCTAATCAAACCTTTCACTTGTTTCATTGTTCTAAGTTGCATAGATTGATAAAGCTAGCAACGGTTGGACTCTCCCTCATCGGCCAGCCGATGAGGAAGAAGGTTTAACCCACATATCATCTCCCATGCTAAGGTACACACGGTCAACTCATTCTTGATTTTATTCCATAAAGCGGAGCCCACAGCTCCTGGAGACCACAATTTCTTTATTCATGTTCTAAGTCATTCTACTCCTCCCTCTCCTCCCACACGACTTGAATAATCTCCAGTGCTTGAGCAATGCCGTGAGATGAAAGTTCAGGGATCAATGTGAGAATGGGACCGAGGTGAGGATTTTACTGCTTTCTCAGTATCTTCCGATTCACTCCCTTTCCCCTATTCTATCATCACCTTTTCTTAAGGTGCCAATTCGGAACCCGTTTCTGGAGTCAACATCAATGATTTTGGGTTTGCATGTAGATGGTTCGGCAGTTATGGTATGCAGTTCTACTCCATCTAAAGAGTTTAAGTCATGGGCCAATGTGTGTGAAAAGTTTTTAGGTGTCATGCCACCAGAACATGGTATGGGTGTTAGTCGTTCCACATTAAAATTAGTGTGGTTGTGTGAAGATTTTATCAATCATGCATACAACTTAGCCACAGAGGACAACGAGTAAAATTGCATGATTTTTCTCTACCACATGAGGGCTCTTATATTGATAGTTATTAGAGGTGCATTGATGCCAGATACTTTTGGTAATGAGGTTCACATGTAGTACTTGTTGTTTATAGATGATTTAGATGACTGTGCTAGATTGTCCTAGGACAGTGTAGGACTATGTCTTTTATACCATTAGTTGTATGCGGCAACATCCTCAAAATGTAGTTGCATTGGTGGATGTCTTCATTTATTGCAGGTATGTTAGTTGTTATAGTTGTTATGAACATAATATATACACTCATTGGTATATTAACATTACCGCATTGGTATTTGTTAATTAATATAGTTGTGGTGTTGAGAATGCCTCCATGTTGGTCATCCAACTATGGCTCAATTGGTTATGAATCTATAAATTCCAAAACCCGTTGGATGTAAGTAAAATATATATTTCCTTTTCTACTATGAGAAGTATCTATTAATTTTTGGAAAATGATTATTTATAATACACTTAATGCATTGTAGGTGGAACCCAGTGATCGAATGAACACTAGCAAAGTCTTTGTTATTATTCTATAAGAATGAATTGGACATGTAAGAAGAAAGTCAAATAAGTTTGGATAGTATATTTTCATACACTCAATTTTGTTTACTTTTAAATGGGCATATGTTATCTAAATTGCTAGGTTATCTAGCAACCATATGCTACTGATATCATGAACTTAGTTCCTCTAGTTTGTATAGAGAGCACGAATATTTGGAGCCCCTTGGTGTCCATCATAAAAATTCATGCTCCAAAATAGGCCTTGAGATAGTTTGGATTAATCTAAATAGAACCTAGGGATAAAGAACAATACAACTGTAAAGATGGATGTAGACGTCCCAATACAGAATGAACTAAGTTCTATGCCTACTACATTTCAAATAGATGCAATACAAAAAACAAATGTTTATAACAAGTATATAGAACATGCAGTTCAATATCTTACACTACATATCCCAGAGGGTCCCTAGTCATACTATCTTAGAGAACCCGTTGGGCAAGGAATGGTGAGTCTTAATTATTTACTTCTTATTATGATATGTTAACTTTCTTTTGTCATATGCCATTATTATATGTCATAATATCACTTTATTTATGAATAGCTGGATGCCCACTACAAGATAGTGGAGATGCTTGTGACAAGACATGATTACTACTTACAACAAACAAAGTCAGACATTCTATGACTATCTTACAAAATGATGACCATATGTCAAATTGACCTACCAACATTCGAACCACCACGAAATACATTGTAATTCCCAAGTGATGCATGGCTTCAACCATCATTCTTTTGAAGTGGTGGCTTGTATGACAGAGGGCCTTCTTTTCTTCCAAATCCAAGCCCAAGCCAAAGGTTCCAAAAGTGGACACCGATGGCGTAACATCAAACACAACAATCTGTTATAACTAACATTTTAACCATGCAAGTCCTTCCACCTCTTGCCAAAGAAGAAGTAGAACAAGAGGAAAGATCTCCTAGGAGAAAAGGTCCTATGAGACAAGCATGAAGATAGGTAAAAAAATTAGAATGTTGAGGACAATTGTCTTTTGGACAAACATATATTTTGTTATCTCTAATTAATGCTTTTATTTTCATTTGAATTGTGGTTAGTATGAATGTTATTTGAATGTACTTGTTAGTATAATTTCCATTTGAATCCATGTTAAGGTTGTGAAGTATGAATACCATTTGCACGTTTTATTTGTGTATGTTTTGAATGATTACCATTTTTTTTATTTTTGAATGTGATATTTGAGAATAATATATAAATGGTGTGAATGTGATATGAATGTTTATTTTCATTTGAATAGTATGGATGTTTTGAATGGTGTGGTTGAATATTATATAATTTATGTACATTTTATTTTTATATGTTTTGAATTGTTACATGTGTTAAAATTTGGTTTTGAAATATGATATTTGAGGATAATGGATGAATGATGTAACACTTTGAAAAAAATAGAATGCTGATGCCTCTACCCCGCCAGTTACGCAAGCCCACTGCCCCGATCTCCCTTCTTCTCGCTCTCTCTCACCATCTCCCTATGTTGGTCTCCCCATCTCACCATCCTCCCGTTCTTCTCGTCGAACCCCCTTACCGGATACGGGAGCATGGCCCCAATCTCTCTCTCTTTCTATATATATCTCTCTCACATCACCCCTGTGTCGGTCCTTCCCTCCTCCTCTCTTCCAGGCAACATCACTCCTCCCCTTCCTTCCTCCTTGTCATCACCACCATCACTGTTGCCTCGGTTGTGATCATCGTTAGTTGCCTCCCCTATTCCGGGTGGAGATATTGCCACGATCCAACCTCCCCTCTCTGCCACCGTCGGCCGTGCTCGCCCCCCGATCAATCTCTATCTATCGATTTTCCCATGTCGAATTTCCACTGCTATCCTCCCTTCCTTCCTCGTCGTTGCCGTGTTGTTGCTCGATTGTTGTCACCTCCGTCGCCACCGCGTCCATGGTGCCATCGAAAACCAACCACCGAGACCCCCCTTTCTGCTGTTAGCCTCTGGCCTCTTCCCCCCTCATCGTCATGGTCGTTGGTGTCTAGGCCCATGCCATGGCCACTGCCGTGAGCCCCCCTCCGTTGTCGTTGTTTGCCAACACCGAAGCCCTTGTTTCCACTAGAATTGTTGCCGCAAGGAGTCCTCTTCCTCACCACTGTCGCCAGATTCCCCCCCCCCTCGCCGTCGACATCATGGACAGCATCACCCTCGCCGTCTTCCACCATCGATTGCTCCTAGTCTCCCACCAGATCCAGTAGCCAGTTTGAGCCACCCGGTTTAGGAAAATCAGATTTTGTTATTTATTAATTCTAAAAATTAGAGAAAAGGTTAGAGAAATTAGCAAATAATCCATAAAAATTTAAAAAATTCACATAAGCTTCTTGGTAGGTTTCTCAAGCTTGTCTATTTATTTGACCCCATTTAGATAAAAAATATACATGATTTAGTTTATGGACCTTAAGCTGACTAGATTTCGACTTTGAACTTATGCTTAATGAGATTCTCAAAATATTTGAAATAAAAAACTTGAAATTGATATTTTGAATATTATGAAACATGTTTAGCATGATTCTGGTTGGATAGAAATATTTTTCTTGAGATTTGAGCCTATGTTAATTATATATGTGATTGTATACTAGATCAGACCTAGAATTGAAATATAATTATGTGTAGATTTGGAAAGATCATGGGTCATCAAATTATACCTTTTAGAGCTTGTTTAGGTTAGATTATTTTTGATTATATTAGAACTTAATTTGTTTAGTTTATGCCAACTTGATTTAGTTCGACTTATCATTGCATGTGTGTACACCATATAAAATATGTTTAGTTTGGTTTTAGATCATGGGATATACTATGCATGGTTAGTTGTGTAAATTTGGTCATGATTAGTATGAGTTTTCATTTAAAACAGGTTCAATTAAGTCGGGTTACCATATGTCTTGTTTGGTTCATTATGAATGCTATGTCTTGCATGAAGGGCTATGAAATTAGATGGGTGTGTCGTGTATGCCTGGTATGGTCAAGTATGTCATGATTTAAATTTATGTTACGAACTCTTAATATGATGTGCTATGAAGGCTTTACCATCCTATCTTAGTCAGTCGCTTGTGGGCAATGGGTAAGTTAGATGAATTCAACCCTCCCATAGATCCTAGGTTACCACAATTTTTCCTAAGTGTCACCACTGCCTATGTGCACTATGTGCTAGCTTAGTATAGGTTACTACTTTATATATTAGAGCTGGTGAAAGTATTGTGTACATGTGAAGCAAGATGACCAATTCCTTGCTATTTGGTTGTGTTTTGAAAAGAATATAAAATTATGTTACTTGTGTGTCATGTATAGATGTTAAATCATAGTTCATAGACAATAGTTAGTGATCGATGCAAATCGGTTCGATTTGGCATAGCACAGGAACAATATAAGTTGATATCATCTCAATTTCTCGATAAAAAGAACAATCTCAGTCCTTCATAAAAAATAATCACAACTCTCAATTTATTTAAATGACGATTCATTAATAGTTCAGCGAATAATTATTGAAAAGAGCTAAATTGTCATTGTCAATAATGAGTTGTATTAGATTTAATAACAAATTAGTAAAATATTAATAGCGGTTAAGTTATTTATACTTTTAGGGTAATAAATGAGTTAGTGTACCATTATTAAACTGTCGGTGATTATACTAACTTTTTACTGAACTTAGTATAATTTTTTACTGAACTTGGTATGATTTATTACAAACAATAATGATTCAATCAGTTTTTTATTGAGAACTAGCACCGTTATCTCTCCCGAGAGTTGAGGTGATACGTCCTCCAACAATATGTATATGTGGTTGGAGTACAAATAAAAAGCACGATAAGAATATTAAGTAAACAAGTGAACGATACATGGGGCCGGTCAACTGGTAAGTATACTGGTGCGCACTGGAGTCCTTCCGAAGCCCATTCAAACGAAGTCCAGAACCAGCTCTGCTGCCCGGCGGACATCTCGATCATTTCGCCCCCACTCCAACCCATCCCGCCACTCTCTCTCACACCTGATCCCCTTGATCTTGGTTTGTTGGCCAAGTGGGAGTGACTTCAACGAGGGGCATACGTAGACGGTCAAGCACTCTAGAGATGGCAGGCAATGTTGTGGATGGCAGATACCCGTGAGATTTGTCAGATACCAAAGAACTAGCTTCTTTAACTTGGGAAGAATCGGCTAGGAGTGGAGGGCGTTATCATTGCTGGAGCTACTATTGACAGGGTGTAAAAGTCGTTGCATTCCGTCGCACGACTCGACCTCGATGCCTTCTATGACAGGAAGGTAACTGACCCATGAAATATCTCGGAGCTTTCGCGCATCGATGAATAATTAATGTTTTCAGGTTTTGAAATGGGAAACCGTATTGTCTTCGGGCTCCCATTAATCCAAGTCCTTGCCCATGATAGTACTCTCGCCCCTCTACAGGGACGATGGCTGTTAAGGGCAGGTAGGAGAGTCTTAGATATTCCAGTTGGTCGAGAATCTGCAGACTACCACTGGTATTGCTTCGGAAGATCAACTCGCCAGTTAATCCCTCGCAGCTTAATAACTGGAGGTGTCGCAAGCGTGCCATGGTGGGAAGGGCGGAGAGCAGATGAGCAGTAGTGGTGAGGCCAAGAATATCCGAAAGGCAAAGACTGATGATGGAGCTCAAGAACGAACTAGGCACCCTATTCTCTACTACATTGAACATCAAGAGGGGAGCCTCGACTTCATGGATCCGAATGTCTTGCAGCTGCGTCAATCCATATAGATCGGAAAGGCGGACTTGTCTGTCCTCTTCATCGTCACCATTGCTTCTATTATAATTATTTTCAGCCTCTAACCACTTGTAAGCGCAGGGAAAAAGGTCCAGAACCTGCAGACAAGTGAGTCGGCTGATGGCCAGATGAGGGATATTTCTGAAATCAAGTGTCCAGCTCAGATCCAGATGTCTCAACTTGGAGACATCTCCCAGCTCCTTGGGCAGATTAGAGATGCGTACTCCCCGGAGGCTAAGGTGTAATATTTTGATTATTATAAGTTAAGTATTTAAAAATAGATTATATACATTAAGAAAATTATTTAATGAGATCTACTTCTTTTAGAATTCTACTCTCCCGATCAAACTCTGTTTTCCCTCTCCCGATCAAATTCGACTTCCCCTCTCCCGATCGAACTCTATCTTCCCTCCCCTTCCCCGATCCCGGTCGAACTCTCCCTCCCCCTCTATATATATACTTTTTTTTCCTCCTGCTCCCCACCTTCCTCCTTGCTTCTTCTTCTCTTCCGCGCGCGGGGGACAGCAGCCGGACGCCGCCCTTCCCTCCTTCCTTCCTCTTCTTCTCTTCCGCGCGCGGGGGACACCGCCGGCCTCCCGCGCGACCACCGTTAAGCAGTCGCCGCCATCGCCTTGCCCCCCCCCCTCCCCAACGTCGCCGCCCGCGGCCTGCGCCGCCTGCCGCGGCACCCCGCCATGCCCGCCGTCCTCGTCCCCGCCTAGGAAAGCGCACCCCGCATGTTCGCATGGCAGCCGCGGCCGTCAGCCATGCACCGTCGCCGTGCCTCCCGTGGCCGCTCGCCGCCCGGTCACCGTGTGCGACAGCGACGCCGCCAGCCGTTGCCCCGCCGAGCGCCGCCCGCCGCCCGCATGTGCCACGCGGCCGCCGCGTTCCCCTCCCTCGGCCTCCACATGCACAGCGCACGCGCACGCGCCCCCCCAGCTGCTCTCTCTCTCTCGCGCAGTCTCTCTCTCCCGCTCTCCCTCCTGTCTCTCTCCTCCCTCCAGCGCCCTCTCTCTCTCCTGCCTCTCTCTCTTTCCCTCCACGCACTCTCTTTCCCATGCGCTCTCTCTCTCTCCTCTCTCATATCGCCCTCTCTCTCCTATCTATCATCTCTCTCATTTTATTTAAACATCATCTCTTTCTCTAATCTTTATTTATTTATTTATTTTGGCAGATTGTTAACCATTTCTTCTTGGATTTCAATTAATTTTATCGTCGTCAGTCAGGTAAGCATCTCAACTATCTCTTATCATCTTAAATATATTAATTAAGATGCTAAAATATGATTAGTTAACTTTAGTTAGAATAATATATTTAGTTAGTTAGATGGGTTTAGTTGTGTGTTTAATCTCAATTAGAAGTTAATCTAGTTGTTTACACTTAGATGCCTATTTAAATATGAATTGTCATGTCTATATAGTTTGAGTGTATTTAATTATGTAATTTAAATTGTAGCATATCATGATCTTAAGTATATGTATATCCTGATTTAAGTTATGAACCAACTATAATTATTTAGATTTAATTAATAGAAAACTTAGAGTTGATTTAATATAAGTAAGTTGAACATAATTAATTTAATCAATTCCATGGTATATAAATTCATAGTAGATTGCATGATTTTAGAATAGTGCATTGACTTATTAGTTGTGCATTAGATTGGTTAGTCATGGCTTAACATGCATGTAGGTAATATTGTAGTCTTTTTAATTATATCATTGCATAAGGTTGCATATAGTTATATTTTATGTCAGTTTGCTCTTAGCATGTCTAATTGGATTAAGTGGTGTATGTCTGAGTAATATATGCCTTCAGCTTGTGAGATGTAGTTGATACAGTGTGCTGCATTTTGTAATGTGATTTGCACTTCACCAGACTATGGTTAGTGGCCCGTGGGCAGCGGATGAAATAGAACAGGCCGGAGCATCCTTCGATCCCAGATACCGCGGTTTATCCTAAGTACACCCCTGCCTAGGTGTACTATGAGATTTAGCTTACTATATGTTACATTTTACTACATGGTAAATCTGGTGTTAGTCCTGGAACATAACTACAATGTCCAAGTGAAGCGTGTATTTTACTCAGACAAGCAGTTTAGTGTTGTTTATGTTATGACATGTAGATTAGTGAGCTATCGCATTTAATTCATCATAGGTCATTGTGGTAGGTGCATATAGAGTTGTATTAGTATGCATTTGGTGAATCATGTTAATCTATACAATGGGTAGAAAAGCATCTTATTTAGTTAATTAAATCTTGATAATTAGCTTTACTTATAGTTGTTATAATCTGATTTTGTTTGGGGTTTATATCTTTATTATCAGTAGGACTTATTTAATATAGTGGGCTAGTTGGGTGTAAGTCCTATTGGGTCTGTGTGACTCACCCCTTCCAATCTTTAATATTTTTCAGGATTACAGGTTTAGCGCAGTAGAAGCATAGTGGTGTTTTGGAGTTGGAAGAGTTGGTTGATTATTTGTTCAATGTTGGTATTTAAATTGAAATTTTATGTAGACAGTTTGGATAGAAATATTGGAATTATTTATTGGAATTCGATATAAATCTTGCTTTGCCCCAAACCGATATATTTCAAGGGTTACGGCGCCGAATTATCTTCCGCTGTGCATGTTAAAATCCGGGTCATGACATAAGGTACCGGAGCTCTGACAGCAAGCAGATGGAAGTGGGAAAAGATGCTAACCTTGTGTATGACAAGTCGAGGACGAGGAGGCAGCGCATGCAGCCGAAGAACTCATGGGGAAGCCATTGGTGGAATTTTACCATGAGCAGAGTCCTCAGGTTGGGGCTGGATGGCGACGACATTCGAACTAGAGATTTTTTCTCTAAATTGTCGCAACTGAGCATGACCCTTGTGGCCTTGGCCCATTCCTCTTCGGTAGGTAGCACAACAGGGTTAGTCAGTAAGTGGTGCCCCTTCATCTTGTTGATAATCACAGCAATGTCTCTTATCATGTCATGCATTCGGACGCACTGCTGCGGAGGGTCAACGCCGCCGTACCCGACATATAGGTTGCCGCCACCTTCGAGCAAGAGGAGGGCCTTGAGCTTCTCGATCACATCATGTGGCCCTCGAGACGGAGATGACGGATACCAACATCTACGGCTCCGTCCACGACTGGCTGTAGTAACCCCTTCGAGGCCCAATAATCTATCAACTTCTCCTCGGGTATCTCGTAGTCTTCGGGAAACAAGCTACAGTACAATAAGCAGGGAAGAAGAGTCACTTCTTCCAACATGTCGATGCTCAGCCTCAAGCTGTTGTAGACCTCCTCCATGCCCTCCAGTTGATAGGTTGGATCCTCCATCTGCGCCACGGCCTTCTCCCACTGAGCCGAGGATCTTGCGGACGCCATGGCCTTGCCCACCGTCACCAGTCCGAGCGGCAGGCCTCCGCATCTCTGCACCAGCCTCCTTGCATGCGGCCCGATGGATGGATCGTCGAGTTCGACTTTGGGATCTATCATCCCGGAGAAGAGCTCCCATGCTATGTTAGTATCCAGTGGTTCAACCTTTACTTCCTTTGCTCTTTCCCGGAGCCGGCACCAGGTACCCAGGAAGAGACTGAAGACATCCGGGAACCGGGTGGTGATGACGATCTTACATCTGTTCTGGTTGCAGGAAGAGGGACGCCGATCTCTGGGAGATCCAGCTCTCCCCAGACGTCGTCCAGGAGCAGCAAAAATCTCTTGCCCGAGAGTGATTCGAACAAGTGCCTCCGATTGTCAGCAACATCGTCGGAGAGTTTTTCAAACAGTTGGAGCCGTTCTCCGATTCGCTTCTGCACAGAGAGGGTATTCCCCTCCCCGGAGACGACGACGAAGATGACAGATAAGTATGCGAAACTGAAGCAGATCTGAGATACTGTAAATCAGAAGAGAAGAACCAGAGAAGAGAACACGAGCAGAACTGAGCGGGAATTTCCCCTCTTAATTACCCTTCTGTATTTCATCGCTTCTTTATATAAGATGTACACAGGGACATGTAAACAATTACAAAGAAATACAAAACAGAGGCAATTGCCAAATACGAATACATTAAGGATGCTAATATAAAAGCTCTTGTCATCCTGGATCAATAGAGTATTTCTGTGTTTCATTACCCCCCTTCAAGTTGAGCGGAGGTTTAACGTTCAGCTTGTATCTATGAGCCTCAAACTGAATAACATGTAAGGGCTTGGTAAGAATATCTGCAACCTGGTCATGAGTGGCAATATGATTGATCTTGATCTTCTTGTCCATAACCAATTGCCGGATAAAATGAAAATCAACCTCAATATGTCTAGTGCGAGCACGAAAGACAGGATTAGCAGACAAGTAGATGGCAGAAACATTGTCACACCAGATATGTGGAACTGTAGGAAGAGAAATTTTAAGCTCTTGAACCAACTGAAAAAGCCACAACAGTTCAGTAGTTGCCATAGCAAGAGATCGCATTTCTGCTTCAGTACTTGAACGAGCAACCGTGTGCTGTTTTTTTGCAGACCATACAATCAAATTTGTTCCAAGATAGATGGCAAACCCAGAGGTTGATTTTCTGTCATCTCTACAACCAGCCCAATCAGCATCGGCAAAGACATTGAGATGAAAAGTAGAAGGAGAAATGCACAAGCTAACCGATAGGTACCCTTTAAGTAACGAAGAATACGTTTAACCATAACTAAATGGACATCAGTGGGGCAAGACAAGAACTGGCATGCTTTATTTACCACATAAGAGATGTCAGGTCGAGTAACTGTGAGGTATTGAAGAGCTCCAACAATACTTCTGTACATGGTTGGATCTGAAAGAGGTGTGCCATCGTCCTGAGATAGTATAGACTTTGTTGCCATGGGTGTTGAAAAGGGTTTAGAATCAAGAAGATCAACCCTTTTTAAAAGATCCAGAATATAATCCGCCGATTTAGAAACGAGGCCATGTTATGGCCGATGAACAGAAATTCCAAGAAACAAATGCAAATCACCAAGATCTTTAAGAGAAAAGGTAGAGGCAAGACCAGATATCAACTCATTAATAGCAAGAGACTTGTTGCCGGTCACAATAATGTCATCCACATAAATCAACAAATATATGATTGTTCCATTCTTTGAATAGATGAATAAAGAAGGATCACAAATTGAAGCAACAAAACCCATAGTGAGAAGATGAGAATATAGACGATAAAACCATGCTCTAGGAGCTTGCTTGAGACCATACAAAGCTTTCTTAAGTTTGCAAACAAAGTGAGCTCTTGTGTGATCTACAAACCCGGAGGTTGGGACATAAAAATTTCTTCTTCTAAGTGCCCATGCAAAAAGGCATTATTTACATCTACTTGCTTAATTTTCCGATTCTGGTGATAGCAAGAGATAAAAGAAGTCTAATTGTGGATGGCTTAACCACCGGACTGAAGGTTTCACTAAAATCAATGCCATACTCTTGTGTGTATCCTTTGGCAACAAGCCTTGCTTTATACCGTGCAACTGTCCCATCAGACCTCTTTTTCAATTTATACACCCATTTACAGCCTACAATGTTGGCATTGGACGGTGGAGGCACTAAAACCCATGTACCATTATGTTGTAAGGCAGAAAACTCCTCAGACATAGCCTTGCGCCAAAGAGGATTCTTATTAGCTACACTAAAACAGGTAGGTTCAATTTCAGAATTAACTTCCACATTGAGAGCATATCTACTACAATGTGATGTTGAAACAAGAGCTGATCTCATCATGATATCATTAATGGACTTATACTTAACAGGTGTAGCAACAGAAGTAGAAGAAGTGGCCTGCTCTGAAGGCGAGGAGACGTAGCCGATTCGGCTCTCTTGTAGCGAGGAGGAAGCAGCCGAACTTGAGTTTCCATTAGCATCATCAGTGTTATGCATAGAAAAATGCTGATTTTGCTCAGGCAAAGAGCTATCAGACCTCTGATTTGAGACTAAGTGAATGGCAGAAGCCGGACTTGAACCCAAAATAGGAGCAGGTAGAGATAGAAGAGAAGAAGACTGAGCAATATTTTCAGAAACAGAACCAGCCAGAATTTTGTAAGGAAAAATGGTGTCATCAAAAGTAACATTCCTAGCAATATAAAGTCGATTTGTTCTAGGTAAATAGCACTTGTACCCTTTGTGATCAGGACTGTATCCTAGAAAAACACAGCATTCTGACCGGTAAGTAAACTTGTGTTGGTTATATGGCCGAAGATGTGGGTAGCAAGCACATCCAAACGTGTGCAAAAACTTGTAATCCGGTACTTCCCCAAAAAGTTTCTGAAAAGGAGAAATACCATCTAGAACCAGAGTAGGCAACCGATTAATAAGATATACAGCACAAGAAACTGCTTCATGCCAAAAATTATAAGGTAATCCGGCTGTACTCAACAAAGCCAAACATGTTTCAATAATATGTCTATGCTTCCTTTCAGAAATACCGTTTTGATTATGAGTGTATGGACAAGCAATCCTATGCACAATACCACATTCTTTGAAAAATGGAGAGAGCTTTCTAAACTCCCCACCCCAATCACTTTGAAAGTACTTGATCTTCCTAGAGAAGATATTCTCAACTTTAGACTTAAAATGAAGAAAAACAGAATAAACTTCATTCTTTGTGCATAGAGGATAAACCCAACAAAATCGACTGAAATGATCAATAAAAGTAATGTAATAACGATGACCACCACTACTAACATGAGGGGAAGGTCCCCATACATCTGAGGTAACAAGTTCAAGAGGGAACTTTGAAATATGAGTAGACAAAGGAAAGTGTTGAACATGACTTTTTGCTATAACACAATGTGGACAAAAAAACTCTTTATCTGAACCAAAAGAAGTGCCAAGACTAGACAAAACTTTATGTACTACTTTAAAAGCCGGGTGACCGAGCCGTTGATGCCATATATGCACAGATTCTGCAGAGAAGGCTGCAGGGAAGCTATCTCCATTGTCCAAACAGTAGAGACCATTAATGTTGTTGCCTTGACATAAAAGCCGCCGGGTCTTGATATCCTTGATAAAGCAATGTGTTGGAAAAAATTCAAAGAAAACATCATGATCTCTAGTAAATTGAGAGACGGAGAGCAAATTCTTAGTAAGTGACGGAACACATAAAACGTTCTTAAGTTGAAAAGATTTAAAACCTGAGCTTCCCACATGTGAAATCTGCAAGTTATCACCATTCCCAATTTGTACTTTTTCTGTCCTCCAAAAGAGACCGGGTTATTAAGAATACCAAGGTCATGTGTCATGTGATTATTTGCACCCGAATCTGGATACCAAGAATTATCTCGAAATACTACGTGGTGAATTTCCACCGAAAGTGTAATTGAGTACAACCGTTGTTGAGAGTTAGAAGAATTAGCAGACTGAACATTATCATTTGAAGAGGGAGGTTTGAAATTAACATCAAACCGATGCCAGCACTGATATACACTATGTCCTCTCTTATCACAGAGCTGACAAACAGGCACAAAATTCTGATTCCCAACTTGATTTCTATCAAAATTGACACTCTGATTGTTCTGAAACTGCCCACGATATGTGTTATTATAACCACCTCTAGTATTTGAAAACCTGCCATTGTACCGACCTCTACCACCTGCGCCCCGATTAGAACCGCCTCTGTAGTTGCTTGTAGGTCGTTGCCGCCGATTATTGTTAACATTAACTTTAGCTAAGTTTCTTTGTTACGTCATTGACAGATTGGTGAAATTTTTCCAAATAAATTTCTTGATTAATGAGTAACCCCTGAAGCTGATCAATAGACAAGAACATAGAGTCCATTTTAACATTGACAGCAGTAACAAACGACTCATATTCCGGTCCCAAACCACCGAGAATATAGAGAATTAATTCACTATGTGGTACTGGTTCAGATGCCATAGCTAAGGCATTAGCAAGAAACTTAGCACGCTGAATATACTCATTAACTTTCATAGAACCTTTTTTTAACTGCTGCAATTGATGTCTTAACTGTAGGATTCTAGCCTTAGAAGTACTACCGTAGGTAGAATTAATAGCAGTCCACATTTCAGCTGCAGTGTTAAGCCCAACGACCATCGGCAAAACACTCTCAGAAATTGATGCCATCAAAACAGACATGACAAGACTGTTGTATTGTAACCATACGCCAGCATTCGGATTAAAAATCTGAGATCCAGGATTAGACGAATCTGGAACAACCGAAGGAGGACAAATAACACTGCCGTCGACTAAACCCATCAGATTGTAAGTATTGAGAAATGAGCTAAATTGAGCTCTCCACAAAATAAAATTCTCACTATTGAGTTTCACGGTAACACAGCTTGAAATACTTGGAATAGATCCAAATAGAGAAGAATTAGTAAAGGGAAACTTAGCAGCGGAAGTGTCGAATGCTGTATTTACTTCACCGATTGGAGAATCTGCTGTTGCTGAAGCATCCGGAGAGACACCAGAGATTCCTTCCATTATCCTGCTCTGATACCAAGATAAGTATGCGAAACTGAAGCAGATCTGAGATACTGTAAATCAGAAGAGAAGAACCAGAGAAGAGAACACGAGCAGAACTGAGCGGGAATTTCCCCTCTTAATTACCCTTCTGTATTTCATCGCTTCTTTATATAAGATGTACACAGGGACATGTAAACAATTACAAAGAAATACAAAACAGAGGCAATTGCCAAATACGAATACATTAAGGATGCTAATATAAAAGCTCTTGTCATCCTGGATCAATAGAGTATTTCTGTGTTTCATTAATGACGATGTGGAAGTTGCCCGGTCCCTTCAGGTAGAGGTCGTTGTTGATCTTCTTGAGGAGGCTAGTCTTTCCCACCCCGCCCATACCGACGATCCCGACGACATCAACCTGATCACTCGCCAAGTGACCACGGATGGTGCTCAAGGTGACATCGGCTACAACGAGGGCGGCGGTAAGACTAGGCTCCAGCTCGACGCTGCTTCGCCACAGGGAGATCCGGTCTCGGATCGGCCTTTCAACGAGGACGTCCCACAGTTCGGAGAACAGGGCCCCCGCCCGCTCCCCAAGGCAGCGGTTGAAGGGCTCAGCGAGGGCTCCGCAGATGCCAGTGAGAAAGGCGACTAGGCAAGCCATGGCGGTGGAGTGCGGGAGGAAGGGCCGGAAAGAAGGGATATCTTCGAAGTTGAGGTTCGCTGGCTGTCGATCGTGTCAAACACCCGTCTCTTACTGCCTGTTTGTTTAGAGTATCAAAATTGATACAATATCAATTGATATTGATATTACAAGAAGATGTAATATCAATATCAAAACTGATAGTATCGAGTTTCTTTAAACGTTTGGTAATGTTATATCAATATTAAAATTGATATTATATGTTTGATAATATAATATCAATATGAAAATTACTATTAAATATTTTGATTAACTATTGTCAAAATTATATTTTAATACCAAAATTATTGTTAAAATATAAAAATAGCTGTATTATTTACAGAATTAAATATATATTTAAATATTTTAATTTAAATAATAAAATCAAAACAAAAATTAAGAAAACATGATATAAAGTTGATCACTTTCAACAAATTAAAATGTCAAAATCTCATATTTTGTTGTCCATGCTCTGTACAGACATACATAAGCATAAAATTCAACCATAACTACAACAAACATAAAATTTTACTGTCTATTAAATGCAATGACGAAATATTCTAATACAGAGAAAGATCAACTGTATAATATCCATTTGAAATCTCCCACTTTCAGATTAAAAAAACTACAAAGCAAGTCTTGTTAGAACATTACAAAACAGATCTGTCCAAACCAAACCTTTGTGTAATATTTTATAGAAAATTCTGATTTTAGAGACAAGCCGCCAAGAAAGAGAGAGAGAAAAAGAAGTTGCCTACTGCAATACCCTGTAGTCTTGGATGCCATGGAGGTTGTTGGCCTTGAGCTTTGAAGGGTACCAGTCGCCCTCCTCCTTTTCTATGAGGGGTCACATGATTCCCCAAGAGATTATTCCGCCCAAGAGCACATATATTCACAATTGATGAACCCACAGTCGTCGCCCACGGTGAAGAACCATTGAAAGAAACCCCAAAGGAAGCTGAGGGAGAGGAAGCAGCTGTAACCGACGCGAATTTAAGAGCTCCCCTGTTTGAAACCCCTCTCTACGGGCCATTGCCGGCGACCGGAGGCTGGAAAGGAAGGAGAGGAAGAGGGGGAGGGGAGAGGGAGAAAGGATTCACATTCATCGGCATGAGGAACTCCCTCTTCGTGCTGGCTGCCTGCAACCTGTTGGGGCTGTTCTTCACCTTTCTGGTGCCGGAGTCAAAGGGGAAATCGCTGGAGGAGATGTCCGACGAGAACGAGGAGGAAGAGGAGCCGGCGGCGGCAGACGCTTCCGCGACGACTGGCACCAACATGATTGTTCCCGTCTGAGACTGAAGGCTGCCGGTTCTTCAAGTTTGCTGCCGAGGATACAACGTCGGAGACCTCCCTGCCGGCGAGCCCTTGCCCGGTTCCTGCTCTGCTTTCGTCCTGCCCGGAATCAGAGATGTATGTCCTTCTCGTTGGAGGCTGCCGGTCCCATCCTTGGCCAGTGTAAACTAGTAAAAGCATGGGAGGTTACCCGAAAATTTCACCAGAGCAGTTTTTCGTCCAAGCCCCCTCTGTATGTCACTTACAGTTGATCTTTCAAGTGGCGCCGAGAAAGGGGCTCCCCTCCGCCGTTCCCACCGGGTGGGCTGCCGCCGTTGCCGATCGATGCACAGGTTGAGGACCTCCGGAGGTTTTGGCACCACTCGTGCGTGGAACCAGGCAGTTGTCGTCGTCGTCGTCCATCGGCTGTAGCCCCCGTGCCGCCGGTGATCGACATCGTTGTCGTCGGTGCCGCCCATGGATTCCGGGGATGAGCCTGATGCCAAGGAGTCGCAGAGAGCAGCCGGCCTTGACGGGAGCTTCAACAACCACGGGCGCCGGAGAGCCGCAGGCACAGCCGCAGGTGGAGAGGAGGAGAGACGACTGTACTGCGCTTGAGGGTTTCGATGGGAGTCGGCGGCGGGTGGAGAGACGATCGGGAGTAGGTCGGGGGCATATAATATCGATTTTAATACAGGTAGGTGGCTGTTTTAAAATTGATACAAGTTATCACTACTAATTTTAAAACTGATACTTTTATACAAACACAAGTTAGTGTCTTGTATCAATATTACTTTTAAAATCAATATTGATACAAGTAACTAATACAGTTACCAAACAGGCCATTAAGTAGCGCTGCTGCGAAGTCATGGACAATGTGCCCAGCTGTATGCTGGAAGATTTTCTTAATATTTTTATAACACAGAAGAACAAGTTGACCATGTATGCACTTGGATGATCGTATGATATTATTAAACTAGGTTTGCATATTTTAAAAGTTAACGCATTCACCTCTGCTGCAAGTGGGTGGGAGCTGCCTCCCTCACTTGCTAGATGCCTGATCATTCAGCTTTTTAGTCGAACCTAGAGTTTTTTATATTATGTGCAAATATGGTCAAGAAATTTAGTATCACTCATTCAACTCTGCTGCAAATGGGTGAGCTGTCACAGTTGCTGGTAGATGCCTAATTATTCAGGATTTTAACGGAACCTAGAGTGTTTTTGTTATATGCAAATATGGTCAAGAAATTTAATTAATATATGTACACTGATTGTGTTGGCATTAAAGTGCGACGTTGGGCATGATCACACGAGTTAAATACAGATATGGAAGTCAACTTCAACTTGATTCGTTGCAAAGGCAGCCTCACATGTGAGCTGTGTCTCACTCACTAATCTTTCTAAATGATGAATGCATACCATTTTATTAATGCGCCGAGATAAGTCGTTTTTTTTAATCGAACCAAACCTAATGTTTCTAACAATGGATTATGGGCAATCACAAGACAACACAACGTCATATGGGTCCAAATTTTTAACCGACAATTTTAATCAAATTGTCAGACTAAAATAGATTAAATAAACCAAAAACTTCGTGACATCTTTGTTTAAATATAAATTATATTTGTTAAAAATATATTGCAAATTAGATTATTCTTAATCTCATAATATTATCCGTGACCATTAAATTTATTGAATTTAATAATCAAATATTAGTGAAATGGAAACATTAGTTCGGGGTGGATAAAGTTAAATTTTTCTATTGTTGGGTTGGGTCTGGTTGGGTTTTGTTAAACTTTTCTATGACTGATCAGCTAGGTAGGCCCAACAATATAATACAAGTTAACTAGATGGGTTCACCAAAAGATTTTTGGCTCGCCTCTTGCTTGGGCTAATTACTTCAAGATATTCCTCGATTCAATCCATAGTAAAATTTAGTACAGTTCAGACTATATATATGTGTGTGCTCCTTATGTATTAATAATTGATTTACTCAATATGCAGATCGTACATGTGATTTATATTTCCACTCCAAACATCTATTTGGATAATTGGATATTTCGCTTTCCGTATAATTCCGATAGATAAGAATTATATGCGAGCTAATGCACTAGAAATATCTATTTTAGAAGATGATTTATTTGAAAGTTAAAACATAAATAAAACATATATATAATGTTGTCTAAAAACTTTAAAAATCTAAAAAATATATAAAATATTAAATAATTGTAAGGAATCAATACATGGTAGCAAAAATTATTTTGATTCTTTAAAGTCATGGTCTTTGTCTTTGGTTGATGCCAAACTAGTAAAATTGAGAATTTAATATGAAGTAGAATAAAAGTACCTCATGATATTTCTAAAATCTCTAACTGTGGATGAAGAAAGCATATTTCTTCTTGTTAAAAACTGTTCAAGTAGACAGTCTCTAATGGTATTTACATGATCTATTTCAATAGACAAGTTCTCTATTTCTTCGAACCTTAAGAAACTTTTCAGATCCAAAATTGACCATGGGAGATCACCTTTAGAAAGAGAGAGGGAGGAAAAGAAGATGCTTGGGACGTGCTCTAGCCCTATGGACTTGTTAGGGTTTTTTGGCTTCATAAGTCATTTATTTATAAAAGTTAGATTTTTTTTACAAAAACTCAAAACTTTTATAAAAGTATGCCCATGCCCTCATCATATTGATCAGATCTAATGTGTGTGACCCACTAGACTCAGTAGTAAATTTGGTTGAAATCTAAATAATTTAAAAGAACAATTTCTTTAAAATAAATCAAAATTATTATCCGATACCAATTTTTACAACTTTTTGATTATGAAGGATACAAGGCACATCTTATGATCTCAAATGGATTTAGGGAGTTAAATAACATCTATTGAGCCTTTTCATTGTCAATTACCACACGGATCTAAATCCTCGTCCATACAATGTCTTAATTAGTTAGGAGTTCGGCACCGACTGTCAACCCCTAAGTGTAAACACCCGAAATGGGATCCGTAGATCTCCCTTTCCGGTCCTTATGCTTTCGTTGGAGACTTGGTGGATGGGATATTAGTGTTTGTGGTCGTTAGGAGCCAAAGGCTCCAAAATATAGTAAAATGAAAAGAAATGAAAGGGAGAATAAAAATGACCATCGTACCTTTGGAAGCGAGGAGATTGTTGGGTTCCGACTTCTCCTCTCTCAGCCGGCCGCAAGAAGAGAGCTTAGTGAGTCCTTTACCTTCGGTCCGGTTCAAACTCCGCCTCGGCCGGATTTACCTAAAAATGTCCATAAGAAAACATAGAAACAAGTGAAAAGATCATTAGTTCTAATGAAATTGTATAATCATGCTCAAATTCGAATGTAAACATGTAAGAGGGAAGGAACTAACCGTATTGGGACTAAATCCCAACCCCTATTTTTGATAGATTTTTAAAGAGGTATGAAGATGTAAAGATGTGGCCTAATGTATGATAAATGACATGTTAATGAAAGTTAAAATAAAAGATGGGAGCAAAGGATCAAACGGGAGGGTAAAAGAAACTCAAAAAATGAAAAACGGGGTCTACCACTACTAGTGCACTATATATAGGGCACCAGCTGCAGGTGTCCCATTTATGGGATGCGTTGACCAAGGTCAAAGCGCCTTATTTATGGGACACTAGGGACTGGTTCCGGCAGATTTCCTTCCCTTCTTCACGGCGTCGCCCTGGAGTGTAGGAAGACCTCCAAGATGGAAGAAGGACTTCTTCAAGCAGCCAATACTCAAGTGAAGCTAATTGAAGAGTTTTTTGGCACTAGATGTAAGGAAAATGGAGTGTAGAGGCCCTCAAAGTTGGAGAAAAACCATATTTCTGAAGAAGGAAATTGTGGGTTTTTGGGTTTTTGGGGAAAGATTTTGGGATGATCTAAGGGCTTGAGGGGGTGTTGTGGAGGCTCAAATACGTAGTGGTGGATGAGATGAAGCTGTGGACGGACTTGGGGTCCCCTAAAACCACCTAATGGGGCCCCTTGTATAGCCAAAAGAAGGGTACTTTGGGAAAATTCAAAAAGCTGCTCCACATGGCGAAGCGCCCCGTATACGGGGCGCTAGCAACATGAGCAGTGTCAGGTCGATAAGACGGGTCTCAGTGAGTGGTCAAATCGGTTGATCAAATCGATTTGACCCGATGCTAGGTGCCCCATTTATAGGGAGCCTGTGCCCCATTTATAGGGCGCCTGTGCCCCATTTATAGGGCGCCTGATGCCCTATAAGCAGGGTGCCTGGTGTCCCATTTATAGGGAGCTTGGTGCCCTATAAGTAGGGAGCTTGGTGCCCAATATATAGGGTGCTTGGTGCCCTGTATATAGGGTGCTTTGACCCTGATCAACGCCCTATCAATCTTCTTTGAAATGCGCCAAAAAAATTGATTTTTCGAAAAACTCAGTTCTCTTGAAAGGTTACTCAAATATTCTATACAGAAATAAGAATTTAAGCTCTCCAATTAGACCAAAATTGCGTGTCTACAGCTTGCCTCGCCTTGGCATCGGCTTTGCAAGGGAGTGACATGAATGAAGCGTTGGCGAATGTAGTGAAGCGTAGTGAGGCACAGTGGAATGAAGTGGTGACGGACTGAAAAGGTGACGTCAAGGTGTAGATTTAGACACGCCCTCATTGTCCTAGTTGAGTGGAATAAAACTTTGCCAGACTTTGAGATTACCCTTTGTCTTATCGAAACCTTCCCAATGGTTGATTGTCTAAGGAGAAGAACAGTACTAAAAGTAAATAACTAAAATCCCGCGTGGGGGAGAACTGTTACCGGCCAGGACCCGAACTGCATGGTGTGCTGGACCCGAACTGTGAAAAGAGATTGTGAAAATTAAAGAGGAGACAACTAATCAACCAAGGTTGGGTTCTTCAAATTCATAAGGTTTACTTGGAAATACCGGTTCAGTTCAACATGGAATAACTTCTTGTCTTGATGAAATCATAGTTAAAACATGGTGGAAACTGATTCTCCAGAAAATCAAGACCTCCTCTAGGGGCTATAAAAGACCACCATTAAAAGGGTTCATGATGGGATTGGAAGGAGGTTATGGTAGGATTAGGAAGCGGAGAACGATAGTGGTGGGATGATACATGATGATGTATGGAATGATGCATGCTAGGTTTAAAGAAATACAAATAAGTATAAGAAAATAGTTGAAGATATAGGTTGAACATAACAGGTCAGGACATCCGTGAAAAAACCTTCGTCCCCGCATATTCAACTTTGGCCTATCCGCAATCCTAGGGAATGACTGAGCCCTCATTGATTTTGTTGAAGGGGTTCTCAGGCTCAGCCCCCTCTAGTCTTGAGGTATTCAACATCTTAAATATTATTTATTTTGATAGATGCAATACTAAATGCAAGTCCTAATAGGGGTCAAGGTAGTCCACTTTTAGTTTTTCAATTTCTAATTTTTGTTATTGTTTTTGCTTCTTCCAAGTGTATGAGGATGTGAAGTTGGTATGCCTTCTCCTATTCCTACATCCACTCAAGAGAAGATATTAGAACTTTATTTTGGCTTAGTCCCTTGTAAGAAAAGGGCAAACTGTCTTGATCTTTTGTCAAGGGACATAAGCAAGAAAAGATAAATATGCATAACAAGAAATATGCAAGACTGAAATTAAACATGAATGTAGAAACAACTAGTCAATTCAGAAAGCAAATTTTTAGGTGTTTTGGATTTTTTTTGATTTGTTTAGGTTTTGATAGTTTTATAATGTTTTTTGTATTTTGGCATTTTTATGATATTTTGGTGTTTTGGTTATTTAATTTTTAAGAGTTTTTGATTTTATGAATTTGTTAGGTGTTTTGAAGTATTCGATTTTTGTTGTTGTTTTGTTTTGTTTTGTTTTGTGTGATGTGAAGGAAATGACCATCTCATCCCTTTGCCTTGTTTGTTGTAGGTGTCCCTTATTGTTACCCAAGGGTTAAGAGTAGGCATTAGGACTGTTCACGGTTCAGTTCGGTCCGGTTTGAGACCAAATTTTTTCAAATCAAACCAAACCGATATGGTTATATGAACCGAACCGAGGTTAGAGTCAAACCGAATATAAACTGAACCGAACTGAGGTTCGGTTCAGTTCGGTTCATCGGTTCATCCTTGCTCGTCCCCCCAACCTACAATCCCCACACACTCTGGTGGTGAAATACCCAGTCACCATTTGGTCTCCTCATGCTTCTGATTAGTGATGCTCCGCTTTCCTATCTTAAAAATATGGCAAGGACTGTGAAGCCTCATTCAGCAGGCTGTGCACAAATAAAAAAATTGAAAGAAAAAAAAATAAAAATGGCATTCTCACATGCCCGGCACATAGCCTAAGGCAGAGCACTCCGAGTGTTTAGAAATAGGAACATTGACATGTAAAAATTTTGAAAACAAAACCAACCTCTAGCGTTCACGTTCCTGCCTCCAATCTCCAGCACAGCACACACCAGCGACCAATGTGCCGCTTGCCTGTGCCAGGCTGCCGGCTGTGAGCGTGCGAGGATGTGATTAAGACTAGCCTGGAGGCCGGCCGAGTGTGGACCACTATGTTCGAGAGCCGTCTACTCTTGCTGGTGCTCTCCTCCCGACTATCGTCGACTGCAGATGGCAAGAGTGAGGGCGAAAGGTGGAGCCATGGAGGGCGACGACGAGGGCGGACCGCCGTGACCGAGAGGCTAGAGCCGTCGCTCTCCTCCCAACTATCGTCGGCTGCAGATGGTGAGGGCGAGGGCGAAAGGAGGAGCCGTGGAGGGTGACAGTGAGGGTGAGAGAGGAGAGGAAGAGAACTGTGAAAGAGGGCAGGGCTGGCTGCCGGCTGCATCTTCACCTCTGCCTGCGATGGCCAAAGAGTGCAGGACTGCGGACTGTAAAGTAGGGTTATGCCTGCCGCTTGCAAACCTGTGGTGAGCGCGAGACGCGAGGCGCGAGGGGCTTCGCGAAGCATCGATTCGAAGGATATTTTTTAGGTGACCCGTGACCAAATGATATTTCGGGTTACCGGGTTATTCGCTTTACGAGTGGATGAAAACTGAACCGAACCAGCAATATTCTGTCGGTTGGGTTCAGTTTCAAAAACTGAATGTTAATTTTTCAAACCGAACCGAACCGAATAGTTCGGTTTGGTTCGGTTTAGTTTTTTGGTTTAACGTTAACAGTCCTAGTAGGCATCATGTGTGAGGAAATGCCTTGTTCGGAATCTTCTGACCTTTCGCCTTTGATAGGCTATGGCTCTTCTTGGGCCTAGTCGGTCCACCCTGCCCACAAGGTTTAAGGAGGAAGAGGATTGGTGGTAAGTCCTTATTAGAGTTCTGGGACGTCGAACTTGTTTCTCTACTAATGCCCGTGTTGCCTGTTGGGATTTGTCCTCCTTGGGTCCTTTCTTCTAGCCCATTTTCTTCGATGGCTCACATTTGAACAATTTTTTTTCTTCTTTTGCTTGATTTTGACCTGAGGGGTTTATTGCCCATCTTTTAGAGCCTTTTTTTTTTGGGCTTTTGTTGGTACACATTCAGACAGGTCTATTCTTTTACTGACCTGAGGGGTCATTGCCTAACTTTTGGCACCTTTTCTTTTAAGAAGTCAGACCTTTTTAGGCATCCTCCTACTAAGGCAATGGGCACTTTCGATACTCCTCATTCTAATCCCTTTTATCCATTCAAGACCGAAATAAGAAGAGAATAGGATAGGGTCGACCTTTTTTGCCAAGTGTTACCTAGCTTTCTCTCTGTCTTTCAATCATCGGATCCCGAATTCTAGGCATGTAGTGTGTGCAGTATGGTGCTTATCCTTATTCCCTTAAGTGACAGGTTGGGGCACAATTTTACTACCATCCTTCATACCTTTTGGATTTTACATATTTTTTTGTAATTTTTTCTTTTTTAAGGGAAATATTTTTTGAGATATACACTATTCCAGAGATGAGCTAGTTCTTCACCATATGCATTAGTTAGCTTGTATGAATTACTAGGATAAATAGCTGAGACTACATACAGACCCTCCCAATTAGGTTGAAATTTGGAGCAGGGACTGCCTGGCTTAACAAATATTCTTTTAAGCACAACCTCACCAACTTCAAATTTTCTCTCTACCACCCTCTTTTGATAAAATCTTTTTAGTCTATTCTGGTAAGACCTAGCATGTTCGGCAGCAGCCAGCCTCCTTTCGTCTAAGAATTCGAGTTGCGAGAGAAGTGAATCTCGACGTTCATCCATCGGGACATCTCGATCGATCTGGACTCAGAGGGAAGGAATGAGTACTTCGTATGAGACTACTGCCTCCATCCCAAATGCCAAGGCATAGGGAGTTTGACCCGTTGGGGTTCGAAAAGAAGTGTGGTAGGCCCATGTCGACTCCAGAAACAGGTTCCGGATCGGCACCTCAAGAGAAGGTGAAAGATAGAATAGGAGAAAAAGGGAGTGAATCAGAAAACACTCGGAAAGCAGTAAAAGGTCCTCACCTCGGTCCCACACTCACATTGATCCCCGAACTTTCATCTCACGATGTCGCTGGAGCACCGGAGACGGTTTGGGTCATGTGGGAGGAGAGTGAGGAATGAATTTACTTAAAGAATGAATAAGATAAAAAGTAGTCTCCAGGAGCCGCGGGCTCCACTTTATGGATTTGAACAAGAGATTAAGTTAGATGACCGTGTGTACCTTAGCATGGGAGATTGGGATGTGAGTTCAACCTTCTTATTCTTCGGCAGGCCGATGAAGAAGAGTCCAACCAGTGCTAGTTTGATGTATTTGTGCAACTGAAAATGACTATAAATATCTGTAGAAGCCGATGATCAGCAGTGCAGCACGTCGGAGCATAGATCGGCTTCTTCTTCACTTTGGGATGATCTCCGGGCACCGGGACGAAGATAGAACGATTTGGGGAGGTTGGGAAGAGCCTAGGGTGGCTGGAGGAAGAAGAGAGGAGTGCTGGAGGATGGGTATGCCCTTCTTAGATCGTTCATATGAGTCTCCCTTTATAGGGGATGAAAAACAGGTCAAAAAATAGCAAGTTTTGATATATCCGACCATAGGTTGGATTTCCTCCATTCAGTGTTGCTGATTTTCACCATGAGGCATCAAGAAACTTACCCAAATGATTGAGAGGGATTTGAAACCGTGGATCACCTTCCCCAAGTTCAAAATATGTCTCCACTTGAAGAGGAAACAAATCTGGTCTAAAAATAGCAAGTTTTGATATACAAGGCAACAAGTTGGATTGCCATCATTAGATGATGCTAATTTCGACCATGAAGCTTCTAGATACTATAAAAAGTGATATGGAAAAGGAAAAATGAAGGAAAGGTCGTGAATTGGTCAGATATGTGCCCAATGGGCTGGGCTTGCATGCAATTGGGCTTGATAGGTGCTGCGTGCGGACAGAACTGCACGTTTAACTTCTAAAAGGCGCTGCAGACAAATGGTAGATTGGAATTGAATGCCGTTTGTTGCATTGAAAATAGGACTCAGAGTGGAAGATTATTCATGTTGAATACTTCTTCATTAAACGTCCATATAATCCTTTGAAAAATTTACAAATAGAGGATATGCTAGGAAATGTATAATCTGGCACACCACCAAGAGTCTCTTGTTCGGCAAACACGGATTTGATTAGAAATTAGCAAATCATCTTCATATTTCTAATAAGCACCTCGGATCATCCAAAAGGGCGGTTCATCATGATTTTGAAGGTCTAAAAGAGATGTTGCCAATGGAATAATGGTTTAAGCTCTAAATAAGGCCAAATTGGCATGTCTACAGCTTGCCTTGCCTTGATGTCGGCTTTGCAAGGGAATGGCATGTAGCGTAGCGGAGTAAAATGTAGAGGAATGTAGCGAAGTGAAATGAGTTGTAATGGAATGCAGTGGAGTAAAATAGCGATGGACTGAAAAGGTGACGTCAAGGTGTAGATATAGACACGCTCAATGACCATATTTGGCAAGACGAATGTCCAAAAGTCTCCTAGTTAACCACCATGTTTCATCAAGTCTTCCTATGTTCGATTGGTAAGAGATGTGCCATTGGTACGAGAGAAGAATAGCCAACCCCTAACGCGGTGGGGAGTGCCCGAAACATGGGTTCGTAGGTTCATCATCAGCTGGTAACCCGATCTTTGCGGTGTTCCTGTACTGTGATGGGATAAAGTTTAAAAAAGAGATTTGTTTTGAAAATGTAAAAGAATACCAATCAAGCACATTCAGGCTCTTAGATTCATTTAAGACTTCCATGAGACAAGATTCAATTCGGAATGGAGTGATCTCAAATTCTGAAAGGTAAATGTTAAAGCACAGACCGTGAAGACAACAACAATGCAAGATCTGATCGAAAAAAAGTCCCTTGGCGGGACGAATTGACTGCCACGGTTGGATGAATAGCAAGAAGGGTGTTGCAGTGGTCACAGTGGGGATAGAAATAAAAGATTTGAAGGCACAGGGTGATTACCGAACATGGTGGGATTAACAGACACGGTGGGATATTAGAAAGGTTGGTGGGACTAGAGAACACGGTGGGATTAGAAAACACAGTGGAGTACAGAATGATCGGAATTAGGATAAAATATTTAGAGACTAAGGTGGGAAGGTGAAGATTTTAAAAGAATGTATGCAATGATCATGAAAAATGCAATGCAACTAATACTATATGATGCATGCTGGGCTCAAGGAAACAAAAACAAAACTTGTCTAACAATTAGTTGAAGATATAGATTGTCTATGAGGTCAGGATACCCATTCGGGAACCATCGTCCTTCACTGCACAATTTTGGCTTATCCGTGAGCACAAAGAATGACCTGACAGTTGTGGATTTTGATGAAGGGGATCTCGGGCTTGGTCTTCTTTGCATTCACGGTCTTCAACATCAATGCATAAAATAAATAGTAATGCACCTAATATATGCTAAGAAAGGAAATGATAATGGTGAGTTTGCGGTGTGATGACAAGCATTCTCACAAAAGAGTTCATGTGTCCTAATGAGGACACAGAGCAAAAGCTTCTCAGCAAAGTTGAGGCCGAGGTAATGATGACACCTCCTCCTGAGAATCCTCAGGGGAGGGAAGTGGGGAGCATCGCCTACAAAAGGTTTCTCGGCAAAATTAAGGCCGAGGTTATGGTGACACCTCCTCCTAAGAATCCATAGGGGAGGGAAGTGGTGAGCATCGCCTTATTGAAATCTTGAAAATGCTCCTCGACGAAGTTGAGGTCGAGGTCATGGTGGCACCTCCTCCTAAGAATCCTTGGGGAGGGAAGTGGCGAGCTTCGCCTTTTTGTGAAGTTCTCCTCATTTGTTCTTCGTGCCTGAAACACTAGAAAAAGGAGATTAGAATGCCATTATGGCTTATCCCCCTTGCAAGTTGCAGTATGCCTTGACCTTTGTCAAGGGGTGTAAAGTTTTTCTTGTGCCTGAAACACTTAGAAGGAAGAGATTAGAACAACAATGCGGCTTATCCCCCTTGCAAGTTGCAGTATGCCTTGACCTTTGTCAAGGGGTATAGCCTTCTTAGGAGTGTAAAAATCAAGTAGCAAATATGCAATGAAGAATTTGAAACATGAGAGATTGAAAGTAAATATGAATGTAAAGATGAAAATTCAAACCAAGCATGGTGATAAAATATTTTAAAAAGTTTGAAAATTTTTGTTGAATTTGAAAAAGAAGTTTTCTTTTTTGTTGAAAAGATGCATTTTTTTAGGATTTTTGAAAATGCTATTTTCGTTTTTTGAGTTTTTGAAAATATTTATTTTTTTTGGAGTTTTTGAAGATATTCAACTTTTTTTGTAGTTTTTTTTGAAAATATTCAACTTTTTTTTGGAGTTTTTGAAATGTTCAACCTTTTTTTTGAGATTTTTTTTTGAAAATATTTTTTTGGAGAGAAAAATCAGTATTGACACAAGTTCTCATTACTTGGTTGTTTTTTCTAGGTTCGTTGGTAGACATCATATGCAAAATGGGGTTCCTTACCCAAAATCTTTCCGACCTTCAACCTTTGATCGGCTAGAGTTTAGCTTTGATTTGGTTGGTTCACCCACACCTTGGGGGTAAGAATGAAGAATTGAGGGAAAGTCCTTGATAGGCTTTGGAGATGTCGAGAGGGATTTCTCTACTCACACCCAATTGCCCGTTGGGGTTCGGCCTCTTCGGGTCTTTTCTTCTTTATCGACAAACCTATTTTTGTGGCACACATTCGGACATGTGCTTTGACCTGTGGGGTCATTGCCCATCTTTTGGTGCCTTTTTTCATTTTCTGCATTTTTGGGTACTCATTCAGACAGGCCCAAATTTGTTTAAACCTGTGGGGTTCATTGCCCATCTTTTGGCACCCTTTTTTTATTTGAGAAGTTGGACCTTCTGAGACGGCCTCCTACTAGGGCGGCGGATGCTTTCGATACTCTCCCCCTCTAATCCCCTTCACCTATCTTGGACCGAACAGAAAAGAGTAGGGTGAGGGTTTTTCTTCTACCTCTGAGCCTTGCCTAGCTTCTCTCAGGTGTTGGGCCATCCAGATTCTGAGATCGGGACGTGTTGTGTGTGTAGAATGGTATCTACCCTCGACTCCTAGACAACAATCTAGAACATGTGGACTTAAGTCATACTAGTAGTTCTCTCCATTTTTTTGAGGTAGATAACATTCCATAGGTGAATCAATTAAAAATATGCCTTGCAATGTAAAGAATTTGTTTAATAAGAACAAGGTAGCTACAAATGTCGTCAGTCATGAATTTCTCTCAATTAAAATTGTCATATGAAATTCAAAATCATTTTTTAAAAAAATATTGCTTTGCAGATGACATAATGATGATGAATGCAATTTCATGTAATACCTGAGAGAAGAAGAAGTTCATTGCTGATGACGGCTTTGCTTGTGCTTGCCTTGCCTTGTCTGCCATGCCTGACATGCCTTGCCTTGACTTGCCCAACTACTTCCACTTTTGATATGCACCATATTGCATTGGATTGAAGATTCATAGTCATAGGATGAAGTGAAAATGTGGAGGTTCTGATTTAGCATGGCGGAGTCAAAATTAATGATGTAAAAGGCAAAGATTGTGGTATCACCCAGGAAATTTCTCTACCCTAAATTTTTTTTTTGAAAGTAAAATTTAGAGAAAGAAAGAGAATTCAAAAAGGAAAGAAATATGTTTGGAAACAAAAGTGAGTTAAAATGGGCTCTTGGGCCTGTGAGTTGAAAGTGGGCTTGAAAGCCTGGGAGTAGTTGGAATTAAGAGGCACGTGGGCCCAAGAGTTGAATGCGGGCCAGAGGGCCCGGTTGATGTTGATGGGCATGAGGGCCCAATTAGAGGTTGAGCCCGAGGGACCCAATGAAAAGAGTGGGCACATGGACCCGATTTAAATGGTTGGGAGCAAGATTGTGATTTGTGATGGGCTCGCTGGCGCCATTGAAGAGTATGGGTGCGCAAACCCGAATTCAAAGAAGTGGGGGCACGGGAGCTCGATTTTGAAGAAGTATGGGCACGTGGGCCCGATGGTGAAGAAATGGGGGCATACAGGCCCGAAGTAGAAGGAGTGTGGGCATGTGTGCCCAAGTTTGTTTGAAGGTGGGCACGTGGGCCCGATTTAGAAGAAATTTGGGCACATGGGCCCGGTTGTAGAAAAACATGGGCATGTGAGCCCGGTTGAGGTGAATTGCGGGCCCGATTTAGAAAAATTAAGGACACATGGGCCCGATTGGGGAGAATTATGGGCACGTGGGCCTGATGGAAAGAAAGGGGCACGTAGGCCCAGTTGGGGAAAAGGGGCACATGGGCCCAGTTGAAGGAAAGGGGCATGCAAGCCTGATTGATTAAAAGAGGCACGTGGGCCCGGGTGAAGAAAAGGGGCATAAGAGCCCGGTCGATTAAAAGGGGCACATGGGCCCGGTTGGATAAAGGGGGCACGTGGGCCCGGATGATGGAAAGGGGCATATGGGCCCAGTTGATGAAAAGGGGCATAAGAGCCCGATTGACGAAAAGGGGCATACGTGCCTGAAAATGTGGCATAAGGGCCCAAAAATGGGACATACGGGCCCAATTGAGTGGGATTGGGTGTGGGCCATGGCCCTAAGATTGACAGATTTTGGACCCATGGGCCTGATTGATGGTTGTAAGAAGGATAAATAAAGGGTGTTGGCCCTAAGATTGAGGAATTGTTGGCCCATGGGCCCAATCGTTGATTTGGAGGAGAATAAAGAAAGGGTCGTGGCCCTAAGATTGATTGATCATGGGCCCTTGGGCCGGATTGTTGCTTAGGAGAAGAATGGGGTAAGGGTCGTGGCCCTAAGATCGATGCTAAGGGATTTGCCCACCTATCTGGAGGAGGTCCTAGTATCCCTTTGTCTATTCCCTTATGGAGGCTTGTCAATTCATTTTCCATTTCCCTGACCAATTCTATCCCCTTATTTTTTTGTTTAGGGGTCAATTTTATCTTTCCATCTTCATTGATCAATTCCAATGATGGTAACAGTTGATCAATGCCTGACAAATCCTTGCCTAGTCTATCATTGGATTGACAATCAACTAAGTTTATGATTACTTCATCTAAGCTCCCTATAGCAGGCTTCTCCTCGGGATGTTCTATGGAAGAGGGCATGCCTAGTCTAGGGGATTCCAAAAGGGTAGAAGGGTTTGGTTTGACCTCCACTACTAGCTGACTTAGATCTTGAGAAATAGCAACGATATGCTGAGAAGCTGATTCCTCTGCCATGGCATGAGCACAAATGGTTGGAGTGATTGATTCCTCTACTAGGGCAGGAGCACGAAAGGTCAAAGGGACTGAATCGTCTACCATGGTAGGAGCATGAAAGGTCAGAGTGACTGGTTCCTCTACCATGGCAGGAGCAATAGAAAAAATAAGGGCCTTAACCGACTTAAGGTGAACTCTATTTTTAGGGGTTGATTGAATAGCCAAGGGTTGTTTAATTGGTGTTGGCATAGAAGTCGGTTCAGGCTGAAGAGCTATTGGTGAAATTGGTTGAGGGGCCAAGGCTTGTGCTGTTGGCCGAGGAGCTGTTGGTGAAGTAGATTGAGAAGCTAAGAGCCAGATGATTGGCCGAGGGGCCTTTGGAAATGTTGGTGAGGTCAAAGGCTGGGGAGCCGGTTTAGGTAATGAAGTATTTGCACAAGCGACAAGAGGAACTTGATTGTGCACAGTTGGTTTCGCCATTAGCACGGGTTGCATGACCGACTGAGGTTGGGGCATGGGTGGCCTAATCAACTGACATTGAGGAGTCGGCTGAAGATGATGATCTGGATGAGGTTGGAGAGGGCTCTTAGGTTGGTGCATAGCATTAATGTTCTTCTTAGCCATGGGCCTCAATTCATCACGATATTGTATTAATTCCATGTCTCTTTTTGCTTCCCCAATTATTGAATAGCCTGGCCCATATCGTTTCAAGAATTTGGCCTTGACAATTTCGAAATCCCATATCTTTACTTCGTTCAATGAAAAAAACTAATCTAGGGCTGCACCCTCTAAATATATCCTAAAAAGAAAAGCAAGAGTCTTTCTATCATTCTGCCACTGAGATGATTTGCTCAGGAAATCATTGACATGAGTGAAGGGATCACCTGAGCCATTGTAGTGATGGTAGGTTGGCATTTGTGATGGGGGAATGTAGATAGTATAGAAGGGAAATTCAATGGTTTCTTTATCCTTGGCAATAGGTGGGGAGAAATTCACTAGGGGGTGTTCATGTGGCACCTGTATGGGAGGGAGGTGGGTTGGTGTGCGAGCTGAAGAATGACCCACAATGGGGTGAGTAGGTGAAGTAACATGGCAGGGCTGCCCTGGTGGGGTTATGACAAGAGGTCGAACTGTCGATTGGGGAGGCAAAGCAGCTCAGTTGACTTTGGCTGGACCTTGATTAGAAGGCATCTTTTCCTTCACTAGAGATTGTATGAATGACAAGGTATTGGGATCAAGATAAAAAGATAGATCCTTAAGAGCTTATTCTATACTAAATGAAGCGGACTGATGGGCATCCCCTTGCACTTCAGGTTCCATAGCAGCATTGACATGGCTCTCAGGTTGTTGTTGGAGCTTATAGAGACCTTCCCTGTACTCCTGTTGCTTGAAGTAGTCTGACATCTTGACGTGTCTTTCGGACCTTAGCATCATGGGCATCATGTCGATCTTTTTATAAGGATGGTTAAAAAAAAGAGCAAGCAAAGCACATAATTTAAGACTTTTTGTTAAGTTATGTTTTTTTTTTTTGAATTTCTTGTTTCAATTTAATTGTTTGGAAAATAAGTTTAACACAAAATAAAAAAGGTTTTTTTTTGTTTTTTTAGGTGTTTTGAAAGAAGAAATTTTTTTTGGTTGTTTTCAATTGTGGTGAGCAAGCAAGTTATGCAAACAAGGTTTTAAAATGACTACTCGACAATATTTGGGTTGAAACCTTAGATTAGATAGATTGTTAGCAATTGTTCACTCAAATGGGTATGGTTCCTATTGCTTCAATCATCAAGACCTAAGGTTATCATTCAATCACCACGAGTAGGAACTTGGGTTCTTCGGGTTTTGGGAAAGTGGTACAACCGGCTCAATCGTGCGGAGAGGAATACTCCACGGATGGGGACTTACGGAGGTCTTGATGGAAACCACCAAATCAACTAGGAAGGAATATCCCATAAGAGAGGTAAGAAACCACCAAGAAGGTGTTTGGAGGGTGAGGGTGTGTTAGGAGAGAGAGCCCCCGCCTCGAATGCCCTACGGATCGGAGCAAGTCCGGTACCTGATGCAAAAAGCTAATGCAAAAGTAAAAATGGAGGGTAAGAGGAGAAGAAGCAATCAATGTGCAAAAAAAAGAAATGAAATGAAGTAAATAGAGCATGCGATATGCAAACAAGACAAGCAATCATGCAACAAAACAAACAATCTAGTGACTAGAACTGAATTAGAATGAAACTAGTTGCACAAACAATCAAGCTAGCATGGTTAAAGACATTGGTAATCCCACCGTGGTCGCCAAAAAGTTGTCGACTCCAGAAACGGGTTCCAGATCGGCACCTCAAAAGAAGGTGAAAGATAGAATAGGAGAAAAAGGGAGTGAATCAGAAAACACTCGGAAAGCAGTAAAAGGTCCTCACCTCGGTCCCACACTCACATTGATCTCCGAACTTTCATCTCATGGCGTCGCTGGAGCACCAGAAACGGTTTGGGTCATGTGGGAGGAGAGTGAGGAATGAATTTACTTAAAGAATGAATAAGAGAAGAAGTGGTCGCCAGGAGCCGCGGGCTCCGCTTTATGGATTTGAACAAGAGATTAAGTTAGATGACCGTATGTACCTTAGCGTGGGAGATTGGGATGTGAGTTCAACCTTCTTCTTCTTCGGCCAGCCGATGAAGAAGAGTCCAACCAGTGCTAGCTTGATGTATTTGTGCAACTGAAAATGACTATAAATATCTGTAGAAGCCGATGATCAGCAGTGCAGCATGTCGGAGCATAGACCGGCTTCTTCTTCACTTTGGGATGATCTCCGGGCACCGGGACGAAGATAGAATGATTTGGGGAGGTTGGGAAGAGCCTAGGATGGCTGGAGGAAGAAGAGAGGAGTGCTGGAGGATGGGTATGCCCTTCTTAGATCGTTCATATGAGTCTCCCTTTATAGGGGATGAAAAACAGGTCAAAAAATAGCAAGTTTTGATACATCCGACCATAGGTTGGATTTCCTCCATTTAGTGTTGCTGATTTTCACCCTGAAGCATATAGAAACTTACCCAAATGATTGAGAGGGATTGGAAACCGTGGATCACCTTCCCCAAGTTCAAAATATGTCTCCACTTGAAGAGGAAACAAATCTGGTCTAAAAATAGCAAGTTTTGATATACAAGACAACAAGTTGGATTGCCATCATTAGATGATGCTAATTTTGACCATGAAGCTTCCAGATACTATAAAAAGTGATATGGAGGAGGAAAAAGGAAGGTAAGGTCGTGAATTGGTCAGATATGTGCCCAATGGGCTGGGCTTGCATGCAATTGGGCTTGATAGGTGCTGCGTGCGGACAGAACTGCACGTCTAACTTCTAAAAGGCGCTGCAGACAAATGGTAGATCGGAATTGAATTCTGTTTGTTGCATTGAAAAGAGGACTCAGAGAGGAAGATTATTCATGTTGAATACTTCTTCATTATACGTCCATATAATCCTTTGAAAAATTTACAAATAGAGGATATGCTGGGAAAAGTATAATCTGGCACACCACCAAGAGTCTCTTGTTCGGCAAACACGGATTTGATTAGAAATAAGCAAATTATCTTCATATTTCCAAAAAGCACCTCGACTCATCCAAAAGGGTGGTTCATCATGATTTTGATGGTCTAAAAGAGATGTTGCCAATGGAATAATGGTTTAAGCTATAAATAAGGTCAAATTGGCGTGTCTACAGCCCATAGAGCATCAACTAACTTATCTAGCCAGTACGCAAACTTGATAGACTTACATATTTTCTTGATGATTTTTATCAGAGTTTTATTTGTGGCTTCTGCTTGACCATTACCTTGAGGATCATATGGAGATGAATGATGCAATTTGATGAAATACCTATTGCAAAGGTCACGCAGCTCCTGAGAGATGAATTATGGTCCATTATCGGTGATAATGTCGCATGAGATCCCAAACCTGGCAATGATGTTGCGTATGATGAAGGTGCAGACTGTTGATGTCTTGATCTCCACGTATGCTTATGCTTCTACCCACTTGGTGAAGTATTCTGTTGCCGTTAGGATGAATGATTTAGTTTTGCTTGTGGAGTTCGGGTCACCAAGGGGTCCAATAACTTCAAAAGCCCACATAGAGAAAGGCCATGGGGCATGAATTGGGTGAAGGGAAGATGCGGGAGAGTGAATCTTGTCAGTGTGAAGTTGACATTGATGACAGTGTCGGACAAAGATTGAGCAATCTTCTTCTAGAGTAGGCCAATAATACCCTTGCCTGATGTTCTTCTTGGCGAGGGCTTGAGCATTTACATGGCCTCCACATACTTCGGAATGTGCTTCCTTAAGTATCAACTCAGCCTCTTCTTCATCTACGAATCTTAATAAAATGCCAGCTAGGCTCCTTTTGTAAAGCATTCCACCTAAGATGGTGTATCTCTGGGAGACTCTTCTGATGGCTTTCTTTTCTTCAGTAGTTGCTCCTGGCGGATATGTCTGATCTTGATAGTAATTCACAATCTCATGATACCATGGTTTCTCACCTTTTTCTAATTCTTCCTACTCAACCAAAGATACTTCTTCCTTTTGCTCAATATTCCTTCTTTTCAAACTTCTCTTTAACCTTCAAGAATTGTTCATCTTCCACTACCGGAATGGTACGTCGGCGGACATAGATTGTCCTAACCTGGCTTGCATAGCGGGATAGACAATGAAGATGCTAGGGAGGCAAGAGCATCGGAAAGGATGTTTTGAGTACGAGAAACATGGACAAATTCGAGTTTGGAGAATAACTTGATGTAATAGGCGGTGAGTTCTTGATATAGTCTGAGCCCAGGATGAGATCGATGTGCAGTATTTGGCAAGCACTTGGCGGAGAATCCACTGACTATCACCGATTACCCTTAGTTCGGTGGCACCATAGAAGTTAGCGGCCTCCAGTCTGGCCAGCAAGGCTTCGTATTCAGCTATGTTGTTTGTTGCTAGAAAATGGAGCTGAAAAGCCTGTGGAATGGTGACACCTTCGGGTGATAGAAGAACAATCCCTATCCCTCTACCTTGAGAGTTTAGGGCCCCATCGAAATACAAAGTCCAAAGGTTTGAGGATTGAATGGACATCAACTCCTCATCAGGGAACTTTGATTGGACAGGGTCAAAGATTGGGATGGGATGATGGGCCAGATGTTCAGCAATTGCATAGCCCTTGTTGCCTTTTGTTGTATGTAGGTGATGTCAAATTGAGAAAGAAAGCTTTGCCATCGTGCTAATCGGTCGGTCAGGATAGATTTTTTAAGGAGAAACTTGATGGGATTTACGCGAGCTATGAGATTAACCTCGTGTGCTAGAAAGTAGTGCTTAAGCTTCTGGACCACCCAAACTAGGGCATCACACGTTTTCTCCATGGTTGTGTACTTTTGTTCAGAAGGATCGAAGCTTTTAGACAAATAGTATGCTGCTCACTCTTTTCCTTTATCATCTAATTATGCCAATACTGCTCCAAGAGATCCTTCCAGAGCCGAGATGTATAAGATTAAGGGTTTGCCTGGGACCAGAAGTTTGAGCATAAGTGGGCTTGATAAATACTTCTTTAGATCATTAAATGCCTCCTGACATTTTGAATCCCATCTAAATTCGGCCTTCGCCTTGGTTAACTCATAGAAAGGTTTACACCTTTGGGAGTGCTGTGAGATAAACTGACGAACAAATTGTAGCCTACCAATCAACCCTCTCAGCTCTTTTAAGTACCTTGGTGGAGGCATATCGATGATGGCTTTGGCCTTATTGAGATCAATTTCAATGCCTCTTTTGCTAATGATGAACCCAAGTAGCTTGCCTGAGGATACTCCGAACACACATTTCTTGGGATTCATCTTAAGCTTATATTCCCTAGCTTGTTGCAAAACCCTTTTTAATATATCAACATGTTCATCTCGGGTCCGAGACTTAACTACCAGATCATCCACATACACGTCCACAAATTTATGCATCATATCATGAAATATCGCCACCATGACCCTTTGATAAGTTGCTCCGGCATTCTTTAGGCCAAAGGGCATAACGACATAGCAATAAGTTCCTAAAGGTGTAGTAAATGAGATCTTTTCTTGATAATCTTCTGCTAACCTGATTTGATTTTACTCTGAGTAATCATCCATATGAGGGAGGGGGGAATCATCCTTTGGACACACTCGGTTTAAGTCCCTAAAGTCAATGCAAATTCGCACATTTCCATCTTTCTTCATGATCGGGACTATATTCGCCACCCATTGCGGTTAAAGGACGACTCGAATGAATTTTACTTGGTGTAGCTTATCGACCTCTTCCCTCATTTTTAATGCTATATTCGGGAGGAATCTCTTTAACTTTCGCTTGACCATGGTAGCTTCGGGTTTTAAGGTCAATCGATGCTCCACCAGTGCTTTGTCTAACCCCAGCATATCTTCATATGTCCAAGTGAACGTGTCCTTGTATTCTTGTAGTACCCCCATTAGATTTTGCTCTTCCAAAGGGGTGATGTTGGCACTAATGAGGATATTCTTGGGATCTTTCGGTGTTCCGAGGTTGAGTTCCCTAGTTGGTTCATCTATCATGGCTGACGACTCTTCAAACCTTTTTAATCCAGATGCATAAGCATCAGCCAAATCCTCTTCTTCATCCTCAGTATCAGGATCCTTTTCTGACACAACCTCATTTAACCTTAAAGTTCGATCAATGTTGTCCTTATCCTCATATCGGATCTCATTTAGCTAGATTGCATTCTCTAGGTATTCTAGTATCTTGGCACATCCTATGCTTTTATGAGCTAACTGATGCAGGTATCTTTCTGGAACTCTCCTACCTCTGATTTTTGTTTTATTGGAAACTAAACCTAATGAAGAATAAGATGGCAAAAAAGAAAAGGAAGAAGAAGTGGAGGGAGTGGAATTTATTGATGGAGCGGATGGAGGGCAAAAAAGCTCAATCAAGGAACTGGTGGCTTCTTGGGTCGAATGCCCTTCTGGGGCAAGTTGAGATGTTTCCTCCATCGAAATTTGAAATTCAAGGAGGACGTTTTTTTTTGGGAAGTGCTAAACATAAAGATAGAATGGGCTTCAAGTGCCCAATTCGGGGTGAGATCAACTGCGGAGGCCAAAGTAGGCAGAGATATTGATAAAGAGGAAAAACTTCAAGCAATGTTTGATAAGGGGGCTCTCGGGCCCAATGTTGATAGATAGAGGTGATGGGTCGGTGGGCCGGATGATCATGGAAGAAGGTGGGCCTATAGGCCCAAAAGAAGGATGTGGGCTCAAGGGCCTGGGTTCAATAGGGGGAGATGGGCTTGTAGGCCTGAGAAGTGGGCTTGAGGGCCCAAGAGTTAGAGAAAATGGGCACCGAGGCCCGAGATCAATAGAGGGGCTCGATGGCCCAAGAGTAACAAGTGGGTATACAGACCCATAAGTTGGGCCTGGGGACCCAGAAATAGAGATCGGGCCAAGAAGCCCAAGGAGAGCATCAAACAGAGTTGGGGTATTGGCCCCAAAAGATGAGATAATGAGAGAAGGCCCTCGTGGAGTTGGTTGGACTTTTCCTTGAGTCGGTTTGGTAATATGTCCCTTGGGTGGGTTAACAGGTGGTTCAACCTGGAGCACTTCTTTGCTTAACCCTTCTTCATTGGTGGAAAGCAAAAGAGAAATTTCAGGATACACGTCATCTTTAGGGTCATCAGTTCTTCTTTTGTCTTGTTGCAGCTCTTGCTCTTCCTTGTTCTCAGCCAGTTGAATGGTCTCTTTCTTGATGAAAAACTTTTGTAAGCATACAGAAAAGTATTTGCTTTTGAAATTCTGACCATTGATAGTCGTTCTATCATACCCAACCCCACTTTTGGGTTGTAACCTCATTGGATTGATTGGCTCAGCTGTGCCTTGCAGTTCTTTGCCTAATTCTCGACCCTCTTGGTATCCCAAACTCTTCATTATATGCCACCCAATACTTTCATTTTCTTCTATTTTCCTTCTCCACACTTGCCTGAGTTGCCTACTTATTTCTGGAAGATCTAGTATTGTCAAAATCGGCTCATTTGGCAACCCGATGGGTAGTGGTAGAGAAGATGGATGGTCTAAGGGCATGCTGGTCACCTTAATCACTTGTCCGTTGTAAGGGAATTTGAGACACTGGTGATTGGTGGAGGCGACTGCCTCTAGTGCTTCCAAATAGGGCTGTCCCAGAATGGCTTTGTAAGTTGGATCCATCTCTAGTATGTGAAAGTCGATGGTGACTATTCAAGGCTTGAGCTTGACATCCAATGTAATCATACCGTTAGCGGGCTTCTTTGAATTATCATATGTGGTCACTGTTATTTGAGATGGCCGAACATCCTCCTCGGAGATTCCACAAATATGTAATGTTTCTCGTGGCAGAACATTAATGGATGCTCCGATATCGACCAAACATGACTTAATGCCTACTCCATTGATGTAGACTATGACGCATAAGGCACATTTCCTTATTTCTAGGTCAACCAACTCTTCTCTTGTAAATGTAAGGGCCGAGTACTTACTTCTTGGGACCAAAACCGATGAGATCTTTTCTGGGGGGAGGCTCTCGTTTACCATTACTCACTGTAAGTACTATTGGAGAATCTCTTGATGGACTTTGGATCTTTTGATTAACTCTAAGATAGAGATCCGTGCTGGAGTTTTATCAAGATGTTTCAACAAGTCATAGGACGTCCCAGGCAATGGCTCTTCGATGTGTTCTTCTTCTGCTTCTGGTACCAATCCTGACTGACCGGCCTGGGGAAAGACCCTTTGAAACATGCGCCCACTCCTAAGTATTGTGGCAAGTTGAGAAGGTATAGTTGAGGTGGTAGTGGCGGGTGGTGGGTTAGGTCGAATGATGGGAGCTCTTGGGATGGGTGTAATTATGGCGGTTTGAGGCATGATTGGGTAGGTAGGTTGTGAAGGTATAGGTGCACAAGGCGGGATGATAATGGGTCCTAATGGTGGTGATGATTGTGGTGGATTAACCGGGCAGATCAGGGTCCATTCCGATTGGAGTTGTATGGCTGGTGGTGTTATGATGGTCGTGATGGCATTCGAAAGATGGGTGTTCTGTTTAATGTGATGGGATTAGGTGACATAGTTGTTTGGGGTATAGAGTGGATGGTTTGGTTAAGAAGGTGAGGTAAATTGATGTGCATGGCAGAGGTGGCTCCTTCGACTTGCCAATTCTGGCCCCGATGATGATACTCCTCGGAAGAGATCAAGATGGGATTAACGTGTTGATTCCGAGGTGCGGGTGCATGTGGAGGTAGAGGGTTGTGGATAATCCCCAGGCCGGGGTTCTATTGTTGTTACTGCTGAGCTAGTGCGTGCTGCCGTTGAGGTTGATTTTTCACTGTTTTGATGTATTCCCCCATCTGGTCCCAGTCAAGACTGCCTTGCTTATTAAAGTTGTAGATGTAGTCTTTGAATTGAAAACAATTTTCCACGGTGTGTCCAGGATATCTATGAAATAGACAGTATCGCTCTGTGTTGGCATTTTGTGGCCACTCCAACTTCTCCCTTGGCAATGCAATTTGCCCTACTGCCATGAGTGCATTGAAGATATCTATGAGAGAGTATGAAAAAGGCAGATAATGGCTTCTCTTAGGTCCTACCTTTCTGGGTTCTTAGGCCATGGGAGGGGTGCTTGGTTGTAGTTGGCCAGTTTTTGTCGTGGTGGTTGGGGAGCTGGGGCTTGTATGGCCGGTTGTCGTGGTCGCTGAGGGATTGGAGCTTGTTGCTGACGGGGCTGGAACTGAGGTTGAGGGTGAGGCTGAGGTTGACGAGGGTTTATAAATTGTTGATTTTGTTGAGGGTTCCTAAGCTGGTGTTGATAATTTCTAGGTGGGTCCCCTACAACATTAAGGTTTTCAATTGTCACTACCCCCTCAGTCACTGGGCAGGTTGTGGTAAAAATGGTTTTCTTGATAAGCTCAGTGTAGACATGCCAAATTTGCCTAATTAAGAGCATAAAACTCATGTTTTATAGGGTAACATGTGTGATTGACCTTATAATGATGCCGGGTCCTTTTAATATTGATTTGGAGCTTTGCCGAATGAAATCGAATGTTTTCCGAAGTTTTTCGCAAAAAATCATATTTTTCGAGCGAAAGCCATACGTAAATCATGTAAACACGAAAATTGGCTGAATGACCAATGCCTAATGATCATGCATTGAAGATTACGGTCAAATTCACACTGTGGACAAGTTTTGTTCCATGCCGTGTCTTTCTGGTTGGCCGTCGGAGTCATTCCAACTAGTATCGGATCTTCTATTAACTATCCTAACTTCCGGATCCAATGCTCTAGAGAGCTTCTTCAGCCTGTTATCTTTCCAACGCAACAAACGGCGTCGAATTCTGAGTTCGGGAGTGTTCGCAATGGCTTCCGGAAGAAGGACACGCAAAATAGTCCCATGCGCCCAGGTCCCTGGTCACATGCGCCCAGGACCCAGGGCACGTGGCCATGCACCCTGCCCCTGAGGCACGTGGCCTTGTGCCCCCGATCGAGGGCACGAGGGAACCAGTTTTTCACCGGGACTCTACCTCTGAACGGATTGGATCGAATTTTTTGACCAGATCAAACCGAAATTTTTGGATGGATTGGATGTGCCCTCACTGGGAGGCACATGCGCCCCTCAGTGGGGCGTATGCGCCCTGCACCAGGGCTCATGCGCCCTGGGGTAGGGCGCAAGGTACCCTATTTTGTAGTATGGATCGCTATGGTTGTTCTCCTATAAATTGAGGCTGATTTCGGTCGTTCCAGAGGGGGGTACATGACCCCCTGGGCATCTCAAGACATACAAGCTCCCTCCTGCATCAATTTTGTAATTTTTATAGATAGAATTTCAAGCTTTTAGAGATAGAAAAGTCGATTCAAGAGAGAAGAAGGCTGATCTACAGGTGATCTGCCAGGTCTCTTTTCTTCAGCCTCTACAGCAGCGTGTGGATGTCTGCTGCCCGAGCGCTCAACATCAAAGTTCTTCCTCTCCAAGTTTTCTTCAGTTTGCAATCAACAGAACATGATTCTAAGGTTGGGGTTGGTCGTGATGAGCGCAGAAGCAAAGTCGCGCCTGACAGATCTTGGACTGCTGCTCAGCTTTTTCGACAACCCAGATTTAGCCATATCTCTCTCTATTCTTATTAGAATTTTTCTGTTCTTCTTCCTATCTCTTTTTTTTGTAATTCTCCATCCTCCTATCATTTGTTTACATATTTTGCATTATTTTTAGTCTTTTAATCCGTAAAATAGAAAAAGAGGGGTTAGAGATAACTAGAATCCGGTCAATTTCTAGTAAGTTGTGTATTTCATGTCATTTTCTTTACATATACTCCACTTTGTTTAGTTTTAATTGTATTTTTCACTTGTTTGTTTGTATAGTTGCACATAAAGTCAAGCACCCACACGCTCTTCTTCATCGGCCGGCCGAAGAAGCAGAAGCTTTGACCCGCACTCTTCACGCTAAGGTACACATGGTCATCTTTATTTCATAAATCAGAACCCGCGGTTCATGGCGACCACTTGTCTTAATTTTCTACTTCTCACCCTCCTCCTACATGACCCAAACAAATCTCTTTGGTGAGCGAGCGACACCAAAGGATGAAAGTTTGGGGATCAATGTGAGTGTGGGACCGAGGTGAGAGTTGTTTTCCATGTTTTCTTCCTTTCTTTCTCATCCCCTCTTGAGGTGATGATACGGATTCACGAACTTCCTTAAAAAGGAGAGGGCCCGTCGAATTTTCGAAGTCGACACTCGGGGTCTAGGATCAAACAAGTTCATGATATGTGAGTCCCTAAGCTGTGTTTGAATGTACCGTGCCCTCTCATAGAGCTCACTCATGGAGGTGGGGTGATACAAAGCCAGCATATTCTTTAAAGCCAGAGTAGCGTTGGTGATGATCATCTTTACTTGCTCCAATTCTTAAATAGAATAAGTAAGCCTTTCCGCCATTGACCTCCACCTATCAGCATATCTGATAAAGTCTTCATCATTCCTCATTCTCTCAACCATGAGGTTGGTGATGGAATATATTGGTCCGACCCTATCTTGATATCTCTACAAGAATTTAACTTTGACAGTTTCAAAGTTACTCGCCTCTAAAAAGTCAAGCGAGTAGAACCATTCTAAAGCTGAACCCTCTAATGATCTTCTGAAAAGAAAAGCAAGGGCCCTTGGATCATTTTGCCACATTATCGACTCATAAAGAAAGTCTTTGATATGAATGAAGGGATTACCGGTCCCGTTGTAACGGCGATATATCGGCATCTCTAAGGGAGGAAGATGAAAAGTGGGGAGGGAAGGAAGAGAAATTTTGGGAACTGCCTTGGTGTCGATCAAATGTCTAAGCTCTCTATACTACTCATCCATGCGATTGATCTTGTTAATCATGGCCAAATTAACAAAAGGTTCCCCAAGAGGAGGAGGAGGAGGAGTGGGTGCTTGGTGCATCGGATTTGGGATTGGATGGGCAAAGTGGCTAGATAAGAAGGGTACATTGGAGGATGCACTAAAGGGTGAGTAGGGTTGAGATGATTAGAAGAATAAATTGGTGGCCTAGAAGGAACTGTCGACTCCAGAAATGGTTTCCGGATCGGCACCTTAAGATAAAGTGAAAGATGGAATAGGGGAAAAGGGGAGTGAATCAAAAGACACTCGAAAAGCGGTAAAGACTCATCACCTCGGTCCCACACTCACATTGATCCCCGAACTTTCATCTCACGGCGTCGCTCGAGCACCGGAGATGGTTCGGGTCATGTGGGAGGAGAGTGAGGAGGAGATGAAATTAGAACATAAATAAAAGGTGGTCGCCAGGAGCCGCGAGCTCCACTTTATGGAATTGACAAATAAAAGAAATTGAATCTGACCGTGTACCTTGGCGTGGGAGATCGGGATATGGGTTCAACCTTCTTCTTCTTCGGCCGGCCGATGAAGAAGAGTCTCCAACCGATGCTAGCTTGATGTATTTGTGCAACTATTAAACAAAGAAGACAAGAAAACAAGTGAAGGGAGAATTAGAACTCAGTGAAGTGTAGTAACTATAAAAATAATAACACAAAACGGCAATTGGAAACAAACTCACCGGATTCGGGGTTAGCCCTAACCCCTTTTTTTGGTTTTTTTATGGTGTATAAAATGATGCAAGATTGAATAAAAATGATGCTTAAATAGGAAATAAATGATTTGAATGAAGAGTTAGCAAAGAGAATATAAATGGTTAAAGACAACACAACCCAGGCAAAGTGGCAACCGGGTTGGACAGATTCAATGTAAATTGGCGTGACTCTGATGTAGAGACCGTAATAGACAGCACTAATGTCAGAATCGAGTGCCGTTTGTTTAAAAATAAATATAACTCACCGAGGGTGGTTTTATATGAAGATAAGTTTGGCTGAATCTTATGATAAGTAATATGAATTTACCTGATAAGCCGGATCTTGGACAGTGAAGTTCTGGAAACTCCCAGCACAATGTCGATGTACGACATGCTATGGGCACCAAAGATATCCAAATTAAATGATTCTTGTTGGAGATAAAATATAACTCACCGTGTAAAAATTTCTATGAAGGATGTATAGGTTTAATCCACCATTAAATGTACCGAAATTGACTGAGAAAATGATGACTTAGAAGAGAAGACTTCGGATCTGTCTGTGCAGCGCCGTTGTTGAAGCCGTAACAAGCCAAGGAAATGTCAGAAGTGATATCCGTTTGTTGTAGATGAAAGATATCTTGATGAAGCACACTTATTTTGAAAGAAGATAGTCTGTAAAATGACTATAAAGATCTTTAGAATCCAATGATCAGCAGTGCAGCACGTTGGAGCATAGACCGGCTTTCTTCTTCACTTTGGAATGATCTCCGGGCACCGGGATGAAGAGAGGACGATTTGGGGAGGTTGGGATTAGACAAGGGTGTCTGGAGGACGAGGATAAGAGTGCTGGAGGATGGGGATTCCCTTCTTAGGTCGTTCATATGAGTCTCCCTTTATAGGGGATGAGAACCAGGTCAAAAAATAGCAAGTTTTGATACATCCGACCATAGGTTAGATTTCCTCCATTTAATGTTGCTGATTTTAATACTGATGCATCTAGAAACTTACCTAAATGATTGAGAGAGATTGGAAACCGTGGATCACCTTTCCCATGTTCAAAATATGTCTCCACTTGAAGAGGAAACAAATCTAGTCTAAAAATGGCAAGTCTTGATATACAAGACAACAAGTTGGATTGCCATCATTTGATGATGCTAATTTCGACCATGAAGCTTCCAGATACTATACCAAGTTATATGGAGGAGGAAAAAGTAAGGTAAGGTCGTGAATTGGTCAGGTATGTGCCCAATGGGCTGGGCTTGCATGCAATTGGGCTTGATTGGTGCTGCGTGCGGATAGAACTGCACATCTGACTTCCAAAGGGTTCTGCGGACAAATGGGAGATCAGAATTGAATGCCATTTGATGAAATGGAAAGAGGACTCATATAGGAAGATTATTGATGCTGAAAACATCTTCATTGTATGTACACATAATCCTGTGAAAATTTTTTAAATAGAGGATATGCTAGGAAAAGCATAATCTGGCACACCACCAAGAGTCTCTTGTTCGGCAAACACGGTTTTGATTAGAAATTAGAAAATCATCCTCATATTTCCAATAAGCACCTCAGCTCATCCAAAAGGGTGGTTCATCATGATTTTGATGGTCTAAAAGAGATGTTGCCAATGGAATAATGGTTTAAGCTCTAAATAAGGCGAAATTGGCGTGTCTACAGCTTGCCTCGCCTTGATGTCGGCTTTGCAAGGGAATGGCATGTAGCGTAGCGAAGTGAAATGTAGAGGAATGTAGAGAAGCGAAATGAGTTGTAATGGAATGTAGCGGAGCGAAATAGTGATGGACTAGAAAGGTAGCATCAAGGTGTAGATATAGACACGCTCAACGACCAAATTCGGCAAAGAGAATCTCTTCATGTCTCCTGGTTAACCGCCATGTTTCATCAAGTCTTCCTATGTTCAATTGGTAAGAGATGTGCCATTGGCACGAGAGAAGAATAGCCAACCCCCAACGCGGTGGGGAGTCCCCGAAACATGGGTTCGTAGGTTCATCATCAGCCGGTAACCTGATCTTTGCGGTGTTCCTGTACTGTAACGGGCTAAAATTTAAAAAGAGATTTGTTTGAAAAAGTAAAAGAATACCAATCGAGCACATTCGGGCTCTTAGATTCATTTAAGTCTTCCAAGAGACAAGATTTGATTTGGAATGGAATAATCTCAAATTCCGAAAGGTAAATGTTTAAGCATAGACCGTGAAGATAGTGACAGTGCAAGTTCTGATCAAATAGAAGGTCCTTGGCGGGACGAGTTGGCTGCCATGGTGGGATGAATAGCAAGAAGGTTGTTTCAATGGCCACAGTGGTGATAAAAATGAAATAATTGGAGGCACAAGGTGACTACCGAACACGGTGGGATTCATAGACAGTGGGATATTAGAAAGGTTGGTGGGACTAGAGAACATGGTGGGATTAGAAAACACAGTGGAGTACAGAATGATCGGAATTAGGATAAAAGATTTAGAGACTAAGGCGGGAAGGTGAAGATTTTAAAAGAATGTATGCAATGATCATGAAAAATGCAATGCAACTAATACTATATGATGCATGATGGGCTCAAGAAAACAAAAACAAAACTTGTTTAACAATTAGTTGAAGATATAGATTGTCTAAGAGGTCAGGATACCCATTCGGGAACCATCGTCCCTCACTGCACAATTTTGGCTTATCCGTGAGCACAAAGAATGACTTGAACGTCGTGGATTTTGATGAAGGGGATCTCGGGCCTGGTCTTCTTTGCATTCACGGTCTTCAACATCAATGCATAAAATAAATAGTAATGCACCTAACATATGCTAAGAAAGGAAATGATAATAGTGAGTTTGCGATATTATGACATGCATTATCACAAAAGAGTTCATGTGTCCTAATGAGGACACAAAGTGAAAGTTTCTCGGCAAAGTAGAGGCCGAGGTTATTGTAGACACGCCAAATTCGCCTAATTCAGAGCATAAAACTCATGTTTTATAGGGTAACACGCATGATTGACCTTATGATGATGCCGGGTCCTTTTAAGTTGATTTGGAGCTTCGCCGAACGAAATCGGATGTTTTCCGACGTTTTCCGCAGAAAGCCGTAATTTACGAGCGAAAGCTGCACGTAAATCGTGTGAACACGGAAATTGGCTGAATGACCAATGCCTAATGATCATGCATTGAAGGTTATGGTCATATTCACACTCCGGACAAGTTTTGTTGCATTCTGTGCCTTTCCGGTTTGCCGTCGGAGTCATTTTGACCTGTATCAGATCTTATGTTCACTGCCCTAACTTCCGGATAAAATTCTGAAGTTTTGGAGGGTGTGGTGGCTGATCCGATGCTATAGAGAGCTTCTTCAGCCTGTTATCTTTCCAACGCAACAAACGGCGTCGAATTCCGAGTTCGGGAGTGTTCGCAATGGCTTCCGGAAGAAAGACGCGCAGAACCAGTCCCATGCGCCCAGGTTCCAGGGCACATGCGCCCGGGACCCAGGGCACCTGGCCATGCGCCCTACCAGTGAGGCACGTGACCTTGTGCCCTCACTTGAGGGCACATGCGCCCCACCCTTGAATCAGTCTTTCACCGGGACTCTGCCACTGAACCGTCGGACCGGATAAGATCAAATTTTCCGGAGTGGATAAGATGTGCCCTCACTGGGGGGCACATGCGCCCCTCAGTGGGGCGCATGCGCCTGGCACCAGGGTGCATGCGCCTCGCACCAGGGCGCATGCGCCCAGGGCTAGGGCGCATTCCCCCTATTTTTTAGTCCGGATCAGATTGCTCGTTCTCCTATAAATGGACTCTGATTCCGGTCGTTCCAGAGAGAGGAGGAAGACTCCCCAGGCATCTCAAGATGTCCTATCACCCTCCTGCATCGATTTTATGATTTTTAGAGAGAGAATTTCGAGTTTTTAGAGAGAGAGAAGTCGGTTCAAGAGAGAGGAAGGCTGTTCTACAGGTTATCTGCCAAGTCTCTCTTCTTCGGCCTCTACAGAAGTGTGTGGACATCTGCTGCCTGAGATCTCTTCATCAAAGTTCTTCCTCTCCAAGTCTTCTTGAGTTTACAATCGACGGTACTTGATTCAGAGGTCGGGGCTGATCGTGACGAGTGCAGAAGCAAAGTCGCGCCTGGCAGATCCTGGACTGCTACTCGGCTTTTTCGACAACACAGATTTGACTATATCTTTCTCTATTCAACTCAGAATCTTTCAGTTCTTTTTCCTATCTCTTTATTTAGTGATTCTACATCATACTATCATTTTTTTACATTTTTTTGCATTACTTTTACTCTGTTAATCCGAAAAAATAAAAAAAAAGGGGTTAGAGATAACCCGAATCTGGTCAGTTTCTAGTCAATTGTGTGTTTTATGTTATTCTCTTTACATATACTCCACTTTGTCTAGTTCTAATTGTCTATTTCACTTGTTTATTTTTCTAATTGCACAGAATATCAAGCACCCACCGCGTTGAGGACTCTTCTTCATCGGCCGGCCGAAGAAGGAGAAGCTTTAACTCACATTCTTCACGCTAAGGTACACACGGTCATCTTTCATTTTAATTCTATAAATCGGAACCCACGGTTCCTGGCGACCATGTTTATTTCTTCTCACCTTCCTCCCACATGACCCGAACCGTCTCTTTGGTGATCGAGCGACGCCAAGGGATGAAAGTTCGGGGATCAATGTGAGTGTGGGACCGAGGTGAGAATTGCTTTCCGAACTTTATTCCTTTCTTTTCTCATCCCCTCTTGAGGTGACGATCTGGGTTCACGGACTTCCCTGAAAAGGAGAGGACCCCATCGAATTTTCAGAGTCAACAGCTTCTGTGGCGACCACGGTGGGACAAGCAATGTCTTTAAACGTGGGTGCTAAGTGTTTTGTTTGCAACTAGTTCTAGTTCTAGACCGGTTCCCACGTGAGCCTTTCCTTCTTTCCACCTCTCTTAAACTTCATGCCATCTCATAATTTCTGATTTCACCCATCTTTCATCAGATCTGAAGTGCCAAGTATGCCATTTAATTTCTGCATGTTATTTAAACCGGTTCCCACGTGAACCACCCTTTTCCTTTTAAACCGGTTCCCACGTGAACCAATCTCTTTCTTTACTTCGGTTCCCACGTGAACCACAACCCTTTTTTCCAGATCTATCCCAACTTGGATCAGATCTTTATTCACCTTTAATTGGCCCCACGTGGCCCCCTTTTGATCATTCAAACCGGTTCCCACGTGAACCACCCCTTTTTACCCAAAACCGGTTCCCACGTGAACCACCTTTACCTTTTACCCCAGTTCCCACATCGGTCCCCATGTGGACCACCCTTTGGCTTGGCTATCAGATTTGAACCCTCTTCTTTCCATCACCTTTTCACTATCTCCATTTGGCTCACATAAGAAACAAGTCTAGATTCTAGTTTCTAGTTGCTTGTCTAGTTTCTAATTGCTTGTCTGGTGTTGATTGCTTGTTTAAGTTTATGCTTTGCTCATTACTTGTTTTATTACTTGATTGCATTCTCTGCTCCTTCTCTACCTCCTTCTTTTACACTTTTTTTTGAGGCGGGAGCTCACTCTCCCATTTACCCCTCCCATCCAAAACACCCTCTTGGTGGATTCTGACCTCTCTTCTGGGATATTCCTTCCTAGTTGACTTGGTTGGCTTTCATCAAGGCCTCCGTAATTCCTCATACGTGGAGTATTCCTCTTCACGATCGGGTTGGTTGTACCACTCCCCAAAACCCGAAGCATCCTACGTTACCTACACGTGGTGAGTTTGTGTGAAACCTAGGTCATTGGAGATTGGAGTTAGGATCCTAACCCATTTGTTGAGAGAACAATTCTTAACAAAATTCATAAACCTAAGGTTTAATCAAAATCATTGCGTAATCTTGCTTTCAAGTCTTTGCATAACTTGTTTGTCAAACAAAATTCAAACCTCTAACTTTTTTTCAAGATACTAAAAAAAAAACCAAAAAAAGTTCTTTGTCAACTTGTTTTACTTTCTCCTAAGTTCAAATGCAACTAAGGTCTGGAAGGCATGTTGGAATGGCGGAACAAGCTGAACATCGAGAGCACGAGATGGGTCACCAACCGATTTAGTCAGAAGTGCAAGAGGTCCCTCAACCATCTGCTCCCCGTGATGTTGAACAACTCTTTAGGGAGTTGTCTCTCTATACTGACCTAGAAACCTATGCCCGTATTAAATCCATGGTGAAGGGCAAAATTGCTTCAGATCAGGCTGAAACCAATCAAGTTGCCTTATCTCCTCGTCCTCTAGTTCAACCACCAGTCATTCAGTCACCCTTTGTTCAACCACCTGTTGTTCAACAATCTATGATTCAACCACCTGTTGTTCAACAATCTATGATTCAACCATCTGCATTTCAACCCTCTCTAGTTCAACCATCTCGTGGTCCAACCCTCATTTGTTCAGCCATCTTATTTCAACCATGTTGCTCCCTTGACCCATCAAGTCATGGGACAATCTTCAGTGAATTTGCCAAGGCATGCTCCTCAGTTTCAGAACCATGTCTCTAACCACATACCCCCACCAGTAAACCAAGAACCTGCTCTCACCAGGGCAATCATGGATCAGCTCACCCAGATGAATGAGCGTTATGAAGAGCTGAGATGTCGCATGGACTCCAAGTCAGTGCCTGAGATTTCTATTCCTTCTCTACCAGTCCTACACCTTCCACCTTCTGAGCTACCAGTTTATCGCCGCTACAATGGTACTGGCAATCCTTTTCTTCATCTTAAAGATTTTCTCTACGAGTCCTCATTCTGGAAAGATGATCGTAGGGTTCTTGCCTTCTTGTTCCAGTCACTAGAAGGGTCTGCATTGGAATGGTTCTACTCACTCGACTCCTTTGAGGCAGGAGACTTCGACATTGTCAAGACAAAATTCTTGCAAAGATACAGAGACCGGGTGGCACCGGCATGCTCCATCACGGATTTGATTGCCGAGAAGATGAAGCCGAGAAGAGGACTTCATAAAGTTTGCCGATCGCCGGAGGGGAATGGCGAGAGAAATTGACGGATGTTATTTACGAAGGGGAACAAGTGAAGATGCTCATTGGCAACACTACACCGCCTTGAGGAATGTCTTGATCATGCACCGTCCTACCACAATGAATGATCTCTATGACGGTGCCCGATACTTGCAAGCCCACTTCAAGGATGCCACAATGATAAACCCTTTCGATCCTAAACATAGAAACCTCAGGAAAACCCCCTTTGCACCAGTTGGGCCTACAACCGAAGGAGTGGTCAACAACGAAGCTATAAATATTGTAGGGAACCAGGGAGGGAACCGTCAAAACCAGTTCAGAAACACACCACAGAACCCTTCCTATTACCCCCCTCAGCAACAGGTTAGGCCACCACAACCACGACAACCACAACAACCCCCGCAACTAGTAGCACAACCCCAGCAACCTTGTCAACCTACTTACAATAGGGCATCGCCACCACCCAATCAAGCACTACGAAGGGGAGGTCCTAGGAGAGAGAACTACCAGCAACTCCCTTACTCCTTGACCGACATCTTCAATGTACTCATGGCGGAGAAACAGTTGGAATTGCCCAAGGAAAGAGAGGTTTGGCCAACAAATGCTGATGTGTCCCGATACTGTGCTTACCCCCGGTGTCCTGGTCACACTGTAGAGGTGTCCTTTCAATTCAAGGATTACATCCACGATCCGAATGACCAAGGCAGCATTGATTGGGTCCAAATGGGGGAATGCATACAAGCTATGAAGGCTAGGCGAAGCAGCGGCGCGTCCACCGGCTCAACCTCAACAACAACTCGGCTTGGGGATTGTCCAAAATCCGCTCCCGTTACATGCTCCCGCTCCAAAGACCGGCACCAAAGACATCCAAACCTAGGAATTGGTTTAGTACACTCCATTGTCCAGGGAGATGTCAGCCGCGCTCAAGGTTGGCAACTAGAAAGCCACAATAAAACCATGCCTATCAACCCGGCTAGGTCTCCTGCTATGAACCCTGCTAGACAAATAATCCGTGCACCTGCTACTCCACAACCACCACAAAGCTCAATAACCCAACCACTTGCCGCCACCTCTTCTCGCCGGCCCATCATTAGGTCAGCCCCCTCTCCAACTACGCCTCCTTCAACCATTGCTACACACCGGCCCTTGCTCATACGACCACCACAATCATCACCAAACTTGAACCCCCAGCCTATGAGCTTTACCACTTCAAAACCCCAACCTATCATACCACCAACACCACAACCAATCCCACAACCTACACCTTCATTAAATTCATCAACCACTTCTGCACTCCGACCTCTTCTTATTAGGCCACCAAGCATCACCATCACTACCACCTCTAAATCCTACCCCTCTACCAACTAACCCCATCATCCTGCAACTATCGATCCCATTACCTATCATACTCGCACCTACACCACCTGCTCCACCACAACCCACCCTGGCTTAACCCGTCACCTCTACCCGACCGCCAAATAGCCCCGGTGCTTCAGAGTGGGAGGATGTTCCAAATGCTCTTTCCCAAGCCGGAACTCAACCGCAAGAGCCAGTGGAGGAGGAACAAGTTGAAGAGCCATTGTCAGGCACGGCATATGATCTGTTAAAACATTTGGATAAGACACCAGCCCGTATTTCCATACTTGAGTTGATCAAAAGATCAAAGGTGCATCAGGAGATTCTACAGCAGTACTTACAAAGGGTCATGGTGAATGAAGATCTCCCACCTGAGAAGATCACTACAGTGTTAGCCCCTAGAAGTGAGCATCCAACACTCACTTTCTCTCAGGAAGAATTAGCAGATCCAGACTTTAGGAGATATGCTTTGCATGTGGCTGTTATCATCTGCAATGTCGAAGTAAAATCATGTTTGGTTGACACTGGAGCTTCTATCAACGTTATGCCGCCAGAAACTTTGCAGTTGTGCGGTATTTCTGAGCAAGAAATCAAGCCATCTTGTGCCATGGTGACAGCCTATGATAACTCCAAGAAGTCTGCACGTGGGGTGGTAACATTAGAAGTCAAACTTGGACCATGTACAAGCATACATAAACATTTTCATATTCTAGAATTGGATCCAACATTTGGGGCTATACTTGGGAGGCCATACTTGGAGGCAATAGGAGCTGTGGCTTCAACAAACCACCAGTGCATAAAGTTTCCCTTTAAAGGACAAGTGGTCAAAGTGACTAGCATGCCTATGAGGGATGAGATGAATGATGTTTTTACATCACCCCTAGGTCCGTCAATACAACCCCTGCATCTCGGGGAGAATTGCCAGAAGTCAGATGCATGACCACCTCACTACCAGACACACTGGGATGGCGAATGATGATGAAATTGGGCTATCAGCCTGGAAGAGGTTTAGGCAAGGATCTTCAAGGGATCACTCAGCCAATTGAAAATGCGAAAAGGCCACGCAGGCAGGGGTTGGGATATGAAGAGGGTTCCATCCCAAGGAGGATCTTCCAGCCAGGATATGCCATGGGGCTCCACACCTTCTTTATCAAAGGGGAGACCATGATGATGGCTGAAGATGGCAAAAGTTCCGTGATAGCTGTCAAGAGAAGGAAAGCTCCAGATGAAGAAGAAGAAGACTTGGAAGACCTGTGCTTATCTTTAACTCGTTTGTTCTCAAGTGGGGAAGAGTGCCAGGAACCACTCAAGGGCAGACCAATCTTGAATCATCTAGTTAAGCATGTTACCCAAGTCAAAACCATTCCACGAGGCCCAAATACAACAATGCCATGTTTGAACCTCGTACCTTTATTTCTAGATCTTTTGGATGGGCTTCAGGGCCCACTTACCCACATTGGGCCCATGAGCCCTCTTCAACCTTCTACTCTTACTGGGCCTGCTCGCCCATTTGCTTCCCTCATCAACTTCATGACTGAGGGCTTTTCTCAACATGGGCTCACATGCCCATTTATTTCTAAGATCGGGTCCACGTACCCGTTTACCTTTTTCATCAGTTTTGGACCCATGTGTCCACTTTCTATTACCATTGGGCCCACGAGCCCCGTTTTTCCCTTTTATTCTTAAGTTTTTCTCTCTATTAATTCAGTCATCTTCTAGCAAGCTTCGAGTCACTCAGACTCATTCTATCTTTTTACTTGAAATTTCCAAAACGTCTTCTCTGAAACTCGCATTTCCATCGAGGAGACGTCTCTACTCATACCAGAGGGTACTCCCAATCAGGGATCCCCCTTTTCTGAATCATTAATCGATTTGCTCGATCCTCCCTCCACTGTAAATACCACCTTTCCAGCTTTATCTGCAACAGGAAAGTCAGAGGTAAAGGAGTTTCAAATAGATATCTGCAACAATTAGCACAGAAATGTGTACAGTCTTGACTGATCGGTTAGGGCGATGGCAGAGTTTCTTATCCCAATTTGATATCATTTATGTCCCACAGAAGGCAATCAAGGGTTATGCTATTGCTGAACACCTTGCCCATCATCCCATAGCCGTCTTTGACCCAGTCCGGTCGGAGTTCCCGGATGACGAACTAATGTCAGTCCGATCTTCCAATCTTTGGACATTATATTTTGACGGGGCTCTGAACTCTCATGGTAGAGGGATAGGTATTGTCCTTCTGTCACCTGAGGGTGTTACCATTCCACAGGCTTTTCAGCTTAACTTTCCAGCAACCAACAACATAGCTGAGTATGAAGCCTTGCTGGCCGGGCTAGAGGCCGCTCATTTCCATGGTGCCACCGAACTGAGGGTGATAGGTGATAGTCAATTGATCCTACGCCAGGTCCTATCCAAGTACCGAACTTCCCATCCAAACCTCAAGCCCTACCAAGAGCTCACCACCTGCTACATCAAGCTATTCTTCAAACTCACCTTTGTTCATGTCCCCCGCTCTCAGAATATCCTCGCCGATGCCTTAGCTTCACTAGCTTCATCTCTATCTGTCCCGCTAGGTAGGCAAGTGCGAACTATCCATATTTGTAAGAGGACAATTCCAGCAATTGAGGATGGACGTTTTCTGAAAGTTAAGGAAAGATTCAACAGAAAAGAATACTTAGAACATAAAGAAGAAATCTCCTTGATTGAGTTGGAAGAATTAGAAGAAGGTGAGAGACCTTGGTATGACGAGATTGCGAGGTATTGTCAAGATCAATCATACCCGCCTGGATCAACTACCAAGGAAAAGAAGGCAATTAGAAGAGTATCCCAGAGGTATACAATCCTAGGAGGAGTGCTCTATAAGAGAAGCCTAAGTGGAATCTTACTCAGATGTCTTGATGAAGAAGAAGCTGAGTTGGTGCTGAAGGAAGCACATTCTAGAGTGTGTGGTGGTCACGTGAATGCCCAAGCCCTTGTTAAGAAAATCATCCGACAAGGGTATTATTGGCCAACTCTAGAAGAAGACTGCTCCATCTTTGTCCGGCATTGTCATTCATGTCAACTCCATGCCGACAAGATTCACTCTCCCGCATCTTCCCTTCATCCAATTCATGCCCCATGGCCTTTTCGCCATGTGGGCTTTTGATATCATTGGCCCCTTGAGTGACCTCAACTCCGAGATGCGCTCAAAATCGTTCATTCTGACGGCAACGGAGTACTTCACAAAGTGGGCTGAAGCGGAAGCATTCGTGGAGATTAAAGCATCAACAGTCTGCTCCTTCACCAAGCGCAACATCCTGGCAAGGTTCGGGATCCCCAGTGACATTGTCACCGACAACGGGCCACAATTTCTTTCTCAAGATCTGCGTGATCTTTGCAATGTAGTATTACATTTCATTGCATCATTCATCACCATACTATCCTCAAGGCAATGGCCGGCAAGCCACCAACAAAACCTTAATCAAAATCATCAAGAAATCTTGTAAGTCTAGCAAATTTGACCGACCGATAAGCTTGTAGATGCCATTGGCTTATCGTACTCTGTAAGGACTCCCATCGGGACAAACTCCATATGCTTTGGCATATGGGATGGAAGCAGTGGTCCCTTACGAAGTATTACTTCCATCTCTCCGAGTTCAGCTCGACAGGGATATTCCTGTTGATGAGAGACGAGAATCTCTCCTTGCACAGCTTGAACTCTTGGATGAAAGAAGGATAGCCGCCGCCGAGCATGCCCGGACTTATCAGAATAGACTCAAAAGGTTTTATCAAAAGAGGGTGGTCGAGAGAAAATTCGAAATCGGTGAGATGGTAGTCAAACGCATATTCGTTAAGCCAGGGGGTCCCCGCTCCAAGTTGCAACCTAACTGGGAAGGGCCTTTTGTAATCACTGAAAAGTATCCAGGTAATGTATATGAATTGACTAATGCAGATGGAGAAAAATTGAATCATCCTTGGAATGGAGTTTACCTCAAAAAGTACTTTCCGTAAAAATGGAGAAACCACTGGTATAATCTCAAGTCATCGATCCTAGGTTGTTCGTGAGAAGTCAAGGGTAGGTACCATCCTACACACACAACACTTCTCGATCCTAGAATCCAGACAACCCGACACTTGCGAAAGGCAAGGCAGAAATCTAGAAATGGAAGGAGTACCCTTACCCTATTCTTTTCTACTCGGTCCAAGATAGGGAGAGAAGATTAGAGAGGGGTAGTATCGAAAACACTCGCCACCCTAGTAGGAGGCCGTCTCGTAGGTACAAAAGGGTGTTAAAAGATGGGCAATGAACCCCTCAAAGTTAGAAAAAAATGATCAACCTCGTCCGAATGAGTACCCGTAATGATAGTCATGGCAAATGGCAAGAAAGATGGGCATTGTCCCCACGGGTCAAAACTCGTCCAAATATGTGCCACATAGAAAAGAACAAGAAAAGAAAGAAAAACCCAAAGAGGCCGAACCCCAATGGGTAATTTGAGAGAGTAGAGAAATCCCTCTCAATATCTTCAAACCCTATCAAGGACTTCCTCTATACTCTTCCTCCTTAAACCCCTTGGGTAGGGTAAACCGACCAAATCCAGGTGGAATCCAAGCCGATCAAAGGAAGAAGGTTAGAAGGATTCTAGGTAGGGAACTTTATTTTTGCACGTGGCATCTACCACTTGAGTCTTGACAAACCCCAAAGACCGATGAATTATCTCAAATACCAGCATTTTCTCCACAAAAAAATTGCATATTTCAAAAACCCAAAAAAAATTGCATATTTCAAAAACTCACAAAAAAATGCATATTTCAAAATCCACAAAAAAATACATATTTCAAAACCCACAAAAAAATGCATATTTCAAAACCCACAAAAAATGCATATTTCAAAAAACCAAAAAAATTGAATATTTCGAAAACCCAAAAAATTGAATATTTCAAAAATTCAAAAAAAAACACACATATTTCAAAAAAAATACAAAAAAAATGAATACTTTTGAAAATCCAAATGATTGTTTTCAACAAAATCCAAAAAAAAAAAAAATTAGTCATTGCCTTAGTTGCATCCATGCTTATTTGATTGTCGTGCATATTTTCATTTCTGCATTGCATATCTATTACCTTGTTAAGAAGGCTCTCCCTTTGACCTAAGTCAAAGTTGACCATAATGGCCAAAGGGATGAGTCCTGATGAAGATCTAATCTCCTTCTGTCAAGTGTTACAGGCATTTCAATACAGGAGAGGAGAGGATTCACACCACAACAGGTAAGTTCTCTTAACCCTTACCCCTATTTCATTTAAGTTGTTTTTTTTAGTCCACCTTGTTAAGAAGGCTCCTCCCTTTGACTCAAAATCAAGGCATACGATATACAGGCAAAGGGATGAGTCATAATGAAGTTTTAATCATTTTTCATTAAGTGTTTTCAGGAGCTGAAAAAGCAAAAAAAAGAGAAGTGCGATCAGGTACATTTTTTTTTAAAAAAATAATAATAATAATTTTTGGCCATAGGGCGCATGTGCCCTCATCTGGGGGCACATGGCCAGGTGCCCCACCCCCTGGGCGCATGGCCAGGTGCCCCCAATCGGGGGCACATGGACAAAAAATTCAAAAAATTCAGAAAAATCTCAAAAATTCATAAATTGTCTATAATGTTAAAAATGACATTTTTGCTAAAGGAACAATCATCAGAAACTTTGTTTTGACATCCAAATGATGGTTCAAATAGTAAAACCTTCAATTGATCATTTCATGAACAATCTGATTCATATGACAATTCTGTCTGTTGGGTACTAACCAGAAAATGTGCAGGCAACCTTTTTAGTCCTAACAGGTCAATTGGCGAGATCAATGTTCCCCAAGGAACGTCATGCCAACCTTACGGCGAAAATAAAGGAAGCACCACCCAGCTGAACATTCTCATGGTGTTGTATTCCGTCAGAAGGCAAGACAAGGATGGACCAGAGATGCTGATGAACCAGGCGGTCGATGCAGCTTACATGAAGATTTCATCCTCAGCTTCTCATCAATCTCACATCACATCACCACCATCACTTCATTTTTTTGCACTTCACATCACTTCTACTATCTGTCACTTAGCTATGCTAGGTCCACTTTATACATATTATATGCATTAATGTTGAAGACCTTGAGAGTGAAGATGACTGGGCCCGAGATCCCCTTCAACAAAATCTACGACGGCTTGGTCATTTCTTCACACTCACGGATAAGCCAAAATTGAACATTGGAGGAACGATGGTTCCTAATCGGGTGTCTTGACCTCCAATAGACAATCTATATCTTCAACTATTTTTCTACATGATTTTCTATGTGTTCATGTCATCTCCTTTTCTTTCTTCATCATTACCAATTCTATTTCATTATGTTTTCTCTTTCCTTTATTTCATCATGTTATATTATTTCTTTTATCCCTTTATGTTTTATTCCTTTCTTTTTGTTCCACCATGTTTTATTCTATCATTTCTTTTATCCCACCGTGTCTTTTATCCCACCGTGTCATGGCAATTGGTCATGCCATTGTTTCTTCTTTCCCATCATTCTATGTTAGTCCCACCATTGTCTTTCAATTCCACTATGGCTTAAATCTGTCTTGTCATTTTTCGAATACCGGGTTTTCTGCCAGAGCGTGATTCATGGTTTTCACGATACCTGAGCAATTTTGTTGTGCATAAATGAACCCTTTTAGAATTTGAGATTCTTCCACTCAGAATTAAACTGAGTATTTTGGTGAAACTTGAATGAACTTGAGATTCCAAATATGATGGATTGGTATTCTTTTCATTTCAAGATCAACTTCTCTTTTACAAAACTTTAGCCCATCACAGTACAAGAACACCGCAAAGTTCGGGTTGCTGGCTGATGATGAACCTACGAATTCGAGGACTCCTCACCACGCTGAGGGTTGGCTACATACTTTTATCCTTTATCATTTACTTTTTCATCTCTCGTGCCAAGGGCATGTCTTTTACCAGTCAATTATATGAGGTTTTGATAGAACATGAAAGCGATCTAGAATACTCAAAGAGATTCACATTGCTGGATCAGGTAGATAAGCGTGTCTATATCTACACCTTGATGCCACCTTTTCAGTTCATCACCATTCCATTCCGCTACATTCATCTACATTCACTTGCATTCCATTACAGTTCACTCCGAATCACTCCACTTCATTACATGCCACTCCCTTACAAAGCCGACATCAAGGCGAGGCAAGCTGTAGACACGCCAAATTCGCCAAATTCAGAGCATAAAACTCATGTTTTATAGGGTAACACGTATGATTGACCTTATGATGATGCCGGGTCCTTTTAAGTTGATTTGGAGCTTCGCCGAACGAAATCGGATGTTTTCCGACGTTTTCCGCAGAAAGCCGTAATTTTCGAGCGAAAGCTGCACGTAAATCGTGTGAACACGGAAATTGGCTGAATGACCAATGCCTAATGATCATGCATTGAAGGTTATGGTCATATTCACACTCCGGACAAGTTTTGTTGCATTCCGTGCCTTTCCGGTTTGCCGTCGGAGTCATTTTGACCTGTATCAGATCTTCTGTTCACTACCCTAACTTCCGGATAAAATTCTGAAGTTTTGGAGGGTTTGGTGGCTGATCCGATGCTATAGAGTGCTTCTTCAGCCTGTTATCTTTCCAACGCAACAAACGGCGTCGAATTCCGAGTTCGGGAGTGTTCGCAATGGCTTCCGGAAGAAAGACGCGCAGAACCAGTCCCATGCGCCCAGGTTCCAGGGCACATGCGCCCGGGACCTAGGGCACCTGGCCATGCGCCCTACCAGTGAGGCACGTGACCTTGTTGCCTCACTTGAGGGCACATGCGCCCCACCCTTGAATCAGTCTTTCACCGGGACTCTGCCACTGAACGGTCGGACCGGATAAGATCAAAATTTCTGGAGTGGATAAGTTGTGCCCTCACTGGGGGGCACATGCGCCCCTCAGTGGGGCGCATGCGCCTGGCACCAGGGCGCATGCGCCGGGCACCAGGTCGCATGCGCCCAGGGCTAGGGCGCATTCCCCCTATTTTTTAGTTCGGATCAGATTGCTCTTTCTCCTATAAATGGACTCTGATTCCGGTCGTTCCAGAGAGAGGAGGACGACTCCCCAGGCATCTCAAGACGTCCTATCACCCTCCTGCATCGATTTTATGATTTTTCGAGAGAGAATTTCGTGTTTTTAGAGAGAGAAAAGTCGGTTCAAGAGAGAGGAAGGCTGTTCTACAGGTTATCTGCCAAGTCTCTCTTCTTCGTCCTCTACAGAAGTGTGTGGACATATGCTGCCTGAGCTCTCTTAATCAAAGTTCTTCCTCTCCAAGTCTTCTTGAGTTTACAATCGACGGCACTTGATTCAGAGGTCGGGGCTGATCGTGACGAGTGCAGAAGCAAAGTCGCGCCTGGCAGATCCTGGACTGCTACTCGGCTTTTTCGACAACACAGATTCGACTATATCTTTCTCTATTCAACTCAGAATCTTTCAGTTATTTTTCCTATCTCTTTATTTAGTGATTATACATCATCCTATCATTTTTTTACATTTTTTTTGCATTACTTTTACTCTGTTAATCCGAAAAAATAAAAAAAAGGGGTTAGAGATAACCCGAATCTGGTCAGTTTCTAGTCAATTGTGTGTTTTATGTTATTCTCTTTACATATACTCCACTTTGTCTAGTTCTAATTGTCTATTTCACTTGTTTATTTTTCTAATTGCACAGAATATCAAGCACCCACCGCATTGAGGACTCTTCTTCATCGGCCGGCCGAAGAAGGAGAAGCTTTAACTCACATTCTTCACGCTAAGGTACACACGGTCATATTTCATTTTAATTCTATAAATCGGAACCCACGGTTCCTGGCGACCACGTTTATTTCTTCTCACCTTCCTCCCACATGACCCGAACCGTCTCTTTGGTGATCGAGCGACGCCAAGGGATGAAAGTTCGGGGATCAATGTGAGTGTGGGACCGAGGTGAGAATTGCTTTCCGAGCTTTATTCCTTTCTTTTCTCATCCCCTCTTGAGGTGACGATCTGGGTTCACGGACTTCCCTGAATAGGAGAGGACACCGTCGAATTTTCAGAGTCGACAGTTATGATGACACCTCCTCCTGAGAATCCTCAGGGGAGGGAAGTGGCGAGCATCGCCTGCAAAAGGTTTCTCGAAAAAATTAAGGCCGAGGTTATGGTGACACCTCCTTCTAAGAATCCTCAGGGGAGGGAAGTGGCGAGCATCGCCTTATTGAAATCTTGAAAATGCTCCTCAACGAAGTTGAGGTCGAGGTCATGGTGGCACCTCCTCCTAAGAATCCTTGGGGAGGGAAGTGGCGAGCATCGCCTTGCTGTGTAGTTCTCCTTGTTTGTTCTTCGTGCCTGAAACACTCAGAAAAGGAGATTAGAATGACAAGATGGCTTATCCCCCTTGCAAGTGGCAATCTGCGTTGACCTTTGTCAATGGGTGATAAGTTTTTCTTGTGTCTGAAACACTTAGAAGGAAGATATTAGAACAACAATGCAGCTTATCCCCCTTGCAAGTTGCAGTATGCCTTGACCTTTGTCAAGGGGTATAGCCTTCTTAAGGGTGTAAAAAAAATAAAGCAGCAAATATGCAATGAAATATTTGAAACATGAGAAACTAAGAAAGAATATGAATGTAGAGACAAGAATTCAAACCAAGCATGGTGAAATTTTTTTTTTGAAAATTTTGTTAGAATTTGACAATGAAGTTTTCTTCTTCTTTTTTTTTGAAAAGATTCAATTTTTATGGGATTTTTGAAAATATTCTTTTTTTGAGTTTTTGAAAATATTTATTTTTTTTGGAGTTTTTGAAGATATTCAACTTTTTTTTGTAGTTTTTTTTGAAAATATTAAAATTTTTTTTGGAGTTTTTGAAATGTTCGACCTTTTTTTGAGATTTTTTTTTGAAAATATTTTTTTTGGATAGAAAAATCAGTATTGACACAAGTTCTCATTACTTGATTGTTTTTTCTAGGTTCGTTGGTAGACATCATATACAAAATGGGGTTCCTTACCCAAAATCTTTCCGACCTTCAACCTTTGATCGGCTAGAGTTTAGCTTTGATTTGGTTGGTTCACCCACACCTTGAGGGTAAGAATGAAGAATTGAGGGAAAGTCCTTGATAGGCTTTGGAGATGTTGAGAGGGATTTCTCTACTCACACCCAATTGCCCGTTGGGGTTCGGCCTCTTCGGGTCTTTTCTTCTTTATTGACAAACCTATTTTTGTGGCACACATTCGGACAGGTCTTTGACCTGTGGGGTCATTGCCCATCTTTTGGTGCCTTTTTTCATTTTCTACATTTTGGGTACTCATTAAGATAGGCCCATATTTGTTTAAACCTGTGGGGTTCATTGCCCATCTTTTGACACCCTTTTCTTTTGAGAAGTTGGACCTTTTGAGACGGCCTCCTACTAAGGTGGTGGATGCTTTCGATACTCTCCCCCTCTAGTCCCCTTTGCCTATCTTGGACCGAACAGAAGAGAATATGGCGAGGGTTTTCCTTCCATCTCTAAGCCTTGCCTAGCTTCTCTCGGGTGTTAAGTCATCCAGATTCTGGGATCAAGACGTGTTGTGTGTGTAGAATGGTATCTACCCTCAACTCCTAGACAACAATCTAGAACATGTGAACTTAAGTCATACTAGTCGTTCTCTCCATTTTTCTTTGAGGTAGATTACATTCCATAGGTGAATCAATTGTTCGCATGCCTTGCAATGTAAAGAATTCATTAGGATAAAACAAAAGGTAATTATCATCAATCATAAATTTCTCTCAAGTAAGATTGTCATGTGAGATTAAACATCATTTAAAAAAAAATTATTGCCTTGCGGATGACATAATGATGATGAATGCAATTCCATGTAATACCTGAGAGAAGGAGAAGTTCATTGTTGGTGATGGCTTCGCTTGTGCTTGCCTTGCCTTGCCTGCCATGCCTTGCCTTGCCCAACTGCTTCCACTGTTGATATGCACCATATTGCATTGGATTGAAGATTCATAGTCATAGGATGAAGTGAAAATGTGGAGGATCTGATTTAGCATGGCGGAGTCAAAATTAATGATGTAAAAGGCAAAGATTGTGGTATCACCCAGGAAATTTCTCTACCTTGATTTTTTTTGTTGAAAGTAAAATTTAGAGAATGCAAAAGAATTTGAAAGGAAATAAACATGATTGGAAACAAAAGTGAGTTAAAATGGGCTGTTGGGGCCGTGAGTTGAAAGTGGGCTTGAAGGCCCAGGAGTAGTCGGAATCAGGGGGCATGTGGGCCCAAGATTTGAATGTGGGCTAGAGAGGCCGGTTGATGTTGATGGGCATGAGGGCCCGAATGGAGGTTGAGCCCGAGGGACCCAATGAAAAGAATGGGCACATGGACCCGATTTAAATGGTTGGGAGCAAGATTCTGATTTGTGATGGGCTCGCTGGCGCCATTGAAGAGTATGGGTGCGCAACCCGAATTCAAAGAAGTGGGGGTACGGGAGCCCGATTTTGAAGAAGTATGGGCACGTGGGCCCGATGGTGAAGAAATGGGGGCATACAGGCCCGAAGTTGAAGGAGTGTGGGCATGTGTGCCCGAGTTTGTTGGAAGGTGGGCACGTGGGCCCAATTTAGAAGAAATTTGGGCACATAGGCCCGGTTGTAGAAAAACATGGGCATGTGAGCTTGGTTGAGGTGAATTGCGGGAAAGTGGGCCCGATTTAGAAAAAGTAAGGGCACATGGGCCCAATTGGGGAGAATTATGGGCACATGGGCCTGATTGGGAAGAATTATGGGCACGTGGACACGATGGAAGGAAAGGGGCACGTAGGCCCAGTTGGGGAAAAGGGGCACATGGGCCCAGTTGAAGGAAAGGGGCATGTAAGCCCGATTGATTAAAAGGGCACATGGGCCCGGTTGAAGAAAAGGGGCATAAGATCCCAGTTGATTAAAAGGGGCACATGGGCCCGGTTGGATAAAGGGGGCACGTGGGCCTGGATGATGGAAAGGGGCACATGGGCCCAGTTGATGAAAAAGGGCATAAGAGCCCGATTGACGAAAAGGGGCATAAGTGCCCGAAAATGGAGGGCCCAAAAATGGGGCATAAGGGCCCAATTGAGTGGGATGGGGTGTGGGCCATGGCCTTAAGATTGATAGATTTTGGACCCATGGGCCTGATTGATGGTTGTAAGAAGGATAAATAAAGGGTGTTGGCCCTAAGATTGAGGAATTGTGGGCCCATGGGCCTAATCGTTGATTTGGAGGAGAATAAAGAAAGGGTCGTGGCCCTAAGATTGATTGATCGTGGGCCCATGGGCCGGATTGCTGCTTAGGAGAAGAATGGGGTAAGGGTCGTGGCCCTAAGATTGATGCTAAGGGATTTGCCTGCCTATCTGGAGGAGGTCCCAGTATCCCCTTGCTAAGGTTTGCATCCTCCTTCTGTTGGTTTATAGATTCCTTTCCCATTTCATTGACCAATTCGGTCTCCTTACTTCCCAGCTCAGGGGTCAATTTACTCTGACAAACTTCAGGGATCAATTCCAATAATGACGATAGTTGCTATATACTTAAAGAATCCTTGCCTAGTCCTTGATGATCAACTAAGTTTATGATTCCTTCATCTAAGCTCCCTATAGAAGGCTTCTCCTCGGGATGTTCTATGGAAGAGGGCATGCCTAGTCTAGGGGATTCCAAATAGGTAGAAGGGTTTGGTTCGACCTCCCCTACTAGATGACTTTGATCTTGAGATATAACAATGACATGATGAGAAGCTGATTTCTCTGCCATGGAAGCAGCACAAATGGTTGGAGTGATTGATTCCTCTGCCAGGGCAGGAGAACGAAGGGTCAAAGTGACTAAATCGTCTACCATGGTAGGAGCATGGATGATCGGATTGACTGGATCCTCTACCAAGGCAGGAGCATGAATGGTTGAAGTGACTAAATCATCTACCATAGTAGGAGCAGGAATGATTAGTTCCTCTCGCCAAGGCGGGAGCATGAATGATAGGAGTGACTAGTTCCTTCGCCATGGCGGGAGCAACGAAGAAACAAGCTGGTTTGACCGATCGAGGGGGAACCCTATGTTGAGGGATTGATTGAAGTGGTGCCGGCATAGAAGTCGGTTCAGCCGGGGAGCTATTCTTGAAATTGGTTGAGGGGCCAAGGCTTGTGTGGTTGGCCGAGGAGCTGTTGGTGAAGTAGACTGAGAATCTAAGGGCCGAATGATTGGGCGAGGGGCCTTTGGAAATGTTGGTGGAGTCAAAGGCTGGGGAACCGGTTTAGGTAACAAAGTATTTGCACAAGCAACAAGAGGAACTTGATTGTGCACAGTTGGTTTCGCCATTAGCACGGGTTGCATGACCGGCTGAGGTTGGGGCATGGGTGGCCTAATCAACTGGCGTCGAGGAGTTGGCCGAAGATGATGATCTAGATGGGGTTGGGGAGGGCTCCTAGGTTGGTTCATAGCATCAATGTTCTTCTCAACCATGGGGCTCAATTCATCATGATATTGCATTAATTCCACATCTTCTTTTACTTCCCCAATTGTTGAATAGCCCGGCCCATATCGTCGTAAGAATTTTTCCTTGACAATTTCAAAATACCATATTTCTATTTCCCCTAGTGAAAAGAACCATTCTAGGGCTTCACCAACCAATGATCGCTTAAAAAGAATAGCAAGAGCTCTTCGATCATTTAGCCACCGAGATGATTTGCTCAAGAAATCATTGACATGGGTGAAGGGATCACATGAGCCATTGTAGCGATGGTAGGCTGGTGTTTGTGATGGAGGGATATGTGGGACAGGGAAAGATGGAGTAGATATTTTAGGGATGGCCTTCGAGTCCAAACGATGCCTCAACTCTTCAAAGTGCTCATCCATTTGGTAGAGTTTGTCCATGAATGCTTGAGTGAGGCTGGGTTCCTGAGCCACCGGTGCAAGGTATTTAGATGAATGGGTTGGAACAGGTGGCTTCAAAGTAGGAGCTGGCATAGAATTATATGAATGCCCCACAACGGGGTTAGTAGAGGCACGACAGGGTTGCCCAGGAGAGGAGATGATGAGGGGCCTGACTGTCGATTGGGGTGGTGAGGGGACTTGATTTCCCTCGACCGGATCTTGATTGGCGGGCATCTTTCCCTTTGTTAAAGATTGCACAAGTGAAAAGGATTCAAGATCTAGATGGAGGGATAGACCCTGGAGGATTTGTTCCACACTAAGTGAAGCAGGTGGATGAGTAGGATTTTCAACTTCAGATTCTCTGATGGCATTAACATGGCCCTCTGGTTGGACCATAGGTTGCTTTAGCATGTAGTGACCCGTCTTGTAGTAGTCCAGCATCCCGACATGTCTTTCAGACCTTAGCATCATGGGCATCCTGTCGATCTTTCTAGAAAGATGGTTAGAAAAGAGAGCAATCAAAGCACACAATTAAAGATTTTTTTATGTTTTGTTTTGTTTGATTTTGTTTTGTTTCAATTTGGTTGTTTGGAAAACAAGTTGAACACAAAATTAAAAAGGTTTTTATTTTGTTTTGTTTAGGTGTTTTGTAAGAATAAAATTTTTTTGGTTGTTTTCAATTGTTGTGAGCAAGCAAGTTGTGCAAATAAGTTTTTAAAATGACTACTCGACAATTTTTGGGTTGAAACCTTAGATTAGATAGATTGTTAGCCATTGTTCACTCAAATGGGCATGGTTCCTATTGCTTCAATCTTCAGGACCTAAGGTTGTCACTCAATCACCATGAGTAGGTACTTGGGTTCTTCGGGTTTTGGGAAGTGGTACAACCGGCCCAATCGTGCGGAGAGGAATACTCAATGGATGGGGACTTATGGAGGCCTTGATGGGAACAACCAAATCAACTAGGAAGGAATATCCCAGAAGAGAGGTTAGAATCCACCAAGAAGGTGTTTGGAGGGTGAGGGTGTGTTGGGAGAGAGAGCCCCCGCCTCGAATGCCCTATGGATCGGAGCAAGTCCGGTACCCAATGCAAAAGCTAATGCAAAAATTAAAAATGGAGGGTAGGAGGAGAAGAAGCAATCAATATGCAAACATGAATGAAAGCTATTTAATAAATCAAACAAGTGAATGCAAGTAAGACAAGTAATGATAAAGTAAAACAAATAACTAGCAAGTAGCAACTAAAGGTGGTTCGCGCGGGAACCGGTTTGTTTGATTGGAAAAAAGGGAAGGAGGGCCACGTGGGGCCAATCTGAAGGTGCTACAAATGATTGGTCCACGTGGGGACCGATCTAAAAATAAGTTGGTTCACGTGGGAACCAAGTTGGAAAGAAAGGTGGTTCACGCGGGACCGGTTTATAAGAAGAAAAGAGTGGTTCACGTGGGAACCAAGTTGAAATTAAAAACAAGCAAGTCAAGTCCACATGGGGAACAATGTTAAATAAAGAGTAAACAGCAAGTTTAAAGGTAAATTGACATGGAAGAGGTGAAGGACAAGCCGGTTCACGCGGGAACCAAGTTGGAAAACAACTAGTTGCACGAATCAATCAAGCTAGCACGATTGAAGACATTGGTTGTCCCACCGTGGTCGCCAAAAAGCTGTCGACTCCAGAAATGGGTTATGGATTGGCACCTCAAGATAAAGTGAAAGATGGAATAGGGGAAAAGGGGAGTGAATCAAAAGACACTCGGAAAGCGGTAAAGACTCCTCACCTCGGTCCCACACTCACATTGATCCCCGAACTTTCATCTCACGGCGTCGCTCGAGCACCGGAGATGGTTCGGGTCATGTGGGAGGAGAGTGAGGAGGAGATGAAATTAGAACATAAATAAAAGGTGGTCGCCAGGAGCCGCGAGCTCCACTTTATGGAATTGACAAATAAAAGAAATTGAATCTGACCGTGTACCTTGGCGTGGGAGATCGGGATATGGGTTCAACCTTCTTCTTCTTCGGCCGGCCGATGAAGAAGAGTCTCCAAACGATGCTAGCTTGATGTATTTGTGCAACTATTAAACAAAGAAGACAAGAAAACAAGTGAAGGGAGAATTAGAACTCAGTGAAGTGTAGTAACTGTAAAAATAATAACACAAAACGGCAATTGGAAACAAACTCACCGGATTCGGGGTTAGCCCTAACCCCTTTTTTTGGTTTTTTTATGATGTATGAAATGATGCAAGATTGAATAAAAATGATGCTTAAATATGAACTAAATGATTTGAATGAAGAGTTAGCAAAGAGAATATAAAATGGTTAAAGACAACACAACCCAGACAAAGTGGCAACCGGGTTGGACAGATTCAATGTAAATTGGCATGACTCTGATGTAGAGACCGTAATAGATAGTACTATTGTCAGAATCGAGTGCCGTTTGTTTCAAAATAAATATAACTCACCTAGGGTGGTTTTATATGAAGATAAGTTTGCCTGAATCTTATGATAAGTAATCTGAATTTACCTGATAAGCCGGATCTTGGACAGTGAAGTTCTGGAAACTCCCAGCACAATGTCGATGTAGGACATGTTATGGGCACCACAGATATACAAATGTTGGCATCAAATTTTTCCGCTTAGCTTGCTTGATACAAGTTTCAGCAATGCCGAAGCCGGTGCAGAAAATCTGACCCAGATTCGGAAAATTCATGAATAGATGATGTAAACAGGCTTTGGAAATGCCTTGGCATGGCCTTACATGCTACAAATGGCCAAGATAATGTGCTCATTACATAGCCCCGGTCAAGAGCTTTGCAACGGTGCCCAAAACATGGAAAACGGACACCGGAAGGCCGAAATGACCATTTTGCCCCTGACACTTTGGGACAAATTGGAACTCTAACATGGAATTCCAACTTTACCACATTGTCAAGGATACATAGAGCTAGGCAACGCTCTAAACGGATCGAAAATCTGACCCCCGGATGAAGAGATATGCAAGAAAGAGCAAATCCGGACGGAAAGCCGTATGTTCTTCTACCAGGGGCATAATGGTCCGATTAGCTCTGGATCGACCCATGGGCTGAAAATTTCAATTTTCATGACCCAAAACTTTGATCTCATGAATATTGATGCATGAAAAATAAATTTGGCCAATGGGAGAAGGTAATTGCACTCAGATACAGTTTTCGACATTATCGACGGCCGAGATCGCACCGATCAGAGAAACTAGCTAAATTAAGAGATCCGTTGCAATTCAAGTAATCTCAACCACACATCAAGATGGGGCATAAGATCAATGGCCATCAGGGCATGATCTGGAATTTTTTAAAGTCAATTTGAGATTTATTTAATTGGTTTTGGTCGGAGTTAATGCTAGCCGTTGGATCGGGAGCACTTTGATTAAACCAGGGTTAAACCTAACCCAAGATGGGCTAACCCAACCTGTCATGGTCGAATTCCATCCTCCCTCATCTGATATGTGCGCAAGAAGCCCTAGAAAATAGGGGAGGGAGGCGCACCCACCTCCTCCTTCCTTGGCTAGTGGGTCCCACTCAACCACTTCCCTCAACCACCTCCCATGGCTTATCCCTATCTCTCCCTTGGTTTATCTTCATCCTAACTAATCCTACAACTAACCAAGCTTATCCTCATCCAAGCCTTGGTCGAACCAACCCTCTCTCCACATGTCATGTGCGCACACCTCCTTGAAAGGAGGAGATGGTGCGCACCCTTCTCTCCCTCTCTTTCTAGTTGGCGCATAATCATCCTCAACAACCAACTATGGGTTATCCTTATCATACCCAACCTCCCTTGAGTTATCCTTATCTCCTCTCAACAACCTCCAGCCTTATCTCCTCCTGGAGATGGCGCCACTCAGCCCCTATAAAACCCCCTCAGCTGGCCATGTGCAAGAGAAGCTGATCACCCTGCGGAAGCCCTGCCTCTCCTCCCTCTACCCTGCTCCAAGAGAGCTTCTCCTTGCATGGACGTCTTCATCAGCAAGTCAGAAACATCTCCAGCCCCCTTGTGGTGTTCCAAGTGAAGAAGAAGAAGGAGAAAAGGCCTCCCTCCAGGCGCGGCCGACAGCATAGGTGCAACCAGCCCACCTGATTGGTGTGCCAACTTCAACAAGTGCAGCAAGCTCTCTTCATTCCTTTGCTCCATCCATCAACATCAGCAAGGAGAAGACCCCCTTTTCTCATCCAACAGCAAGAGAATAAGGGTTTGGTGGCACCTTCAGCCCATCATCTTCAACACCACTGCAGCAAGAGAGAAGAAAAACCGGTGAGTTGAAAAGTGTGTTCCAATGTAGCCTTTTAATTCAACTCTTCCCCTTCTCTTCTCTACCCCTATCCATGGTGTCATACCCTCTGAGTAATGCCCATTCAGCCCCTTTGAGTGCCCTTCATGTTTTTCTACAGAAAGCCCCAAGTGTACCCTCTATTTGGCCATCACAAAAATGCCCCTTGCTGCCCCTTAAAACAGGCCTCCGAACCAGCCCCTTTCTTGTGCACCCTTTTGTCCCTCCATGTTGGCCTCTAAACCTTCTACTATCATGCTTGGTTTGACCCCACTGATGGTCACATGGACATGCACCTCCTGCCTCCCCTAATCAGGCCCCGAATGGCATGCAAAACAGGCCCCCTTGCTGGCCCAAGTTCCCCGCCCTTGCGAGCACCCATGTCGTGCCCCTTTGATGGTCACCTAGTTTGCCCTATGTGCAACACACCCAATACAGCTTCTACAGCACCCCCAAACAAACCTAACATCCTCTTTGATGTGTGGAAGGAGGGTCGACGCTTTGAGACTCTCGGAATCCGCCGGACGGACCGAGACTACTCGGGCGGGCCTTCAATTCTCATGCCCTTTGTGCATTCCTAAAATCAGTCCTAGCTCATACCTAAACCTACCCCTTGTGTAGTCCTACCAAAGCTCACCTAAACAGCACCTTAGCCAACTCATTCCAGCCCCTCTGAGGCTCACCTAGCCCGCTGCTACAGCAAGATGTCAAGGTGCAAAAATGGAGGGCAAATCAGGCTAACCGGGCCATGGATGTGCAAAGCAGGCCCATTGGGTCATGAAGTTCAAAGCAGGCCGCCAGGACCCATGAAGCACAAGATTGGGCCAACCGGGCCGACATAGCATGAAGACCAGCCCATTGTGCTGATGAAGCTGGCCCATTGGGCCTTGGACACTTAAAATAAACATTAATTAAATCTGAAGGCGACATGCCAAAATTAAATAAGGAGTTAGCACCACCACTCCGGGCGCTCCACCTTGGGCACCTAGCCCGGACCCGTATCCGGTATGTTGACCCGGGCGTAGGCATGGGACACGCTTCCCACTGAAGACGGACCCTTCCCACTACTTGGAAAGTCAAATGACTATGCCTTGTAGGACGGGTAAAATTCCACACTGATTGGAAAATAAGGCGGCATGCTGCCAAAATTTTCCCAATCAAGTGGTATTTTACACCAAGGGAAGGACATTCACGCATTTTCACTACGATGGCATATGAACTGCCACATCTGATGTACACCAGCATGAACATGAATATTCAATGATCATTTCAAGTGCCGAGTTGATTTCATGTGACTGGGCATCGACACTAGCCCGACAGACCGGATGTGATGCAAACCGAACAAGAGTTAACCAAATCTGAAGTTAACTTAATTAAATATGAAAATACATTCAAACCAACCTTAAAACATGCTTAAAACAGATCATTAAAGCTTTAACATCCAACAAAAATCATATTTAATACAATCTGGAAAAATTGATTCAATACATTTAATCCATTTGAATTCAAATGCTTAAACAAGTGCAAATCAAACCAATTGAAAAGAACACATAAAGAAAACATTAAGGTATATGAAATTCATCTTAAAATATGTCAAATTTAGATTATTAACAATCTGAAGTTCAAAGTTTAGTCACTTTAAACCAAATTCAAAACATTTAAAACATACCGAACACACCCGAATCGGTACTAAAACACCAACCGACATGAGAAAACCACATTAAAATGACTCAACACATGTCAACTAAACTTAAACAAGTCAATTTGATCAACACATCTAAAATATCAAGTTCAAACAAAAAATAAAATAAACTTCAACCAATTGAAGTAAAACAAATCAAACAATTCAAACAAGCTCAAAACAAATAACATTTAAATCCAAGATAAATGGAAATCTGAAATCAACATTTCAAACCACATCCAAATCAATTCATAAATGAAACATAAAACAACTTCAAACAAAATCTAATCAAGCTTGTTTGCATCTCATAGGGCCTGAAAGGCCGGGGCCCTTTGTGTTCTTTACACGCTGTGGATGTGCACGCTCTCGTCAAACAAGATCGCTATGGCGGCTTAATCAAGGGTGTTCGAGTGTTTGCTCGATGTAAATGAACATCGGATATTCGCACCATCCGATGGAGAGAGGTCAAAAAATATTTTCACAGAACCCGAACCTCGGTTCTATACTCTTCTAATATCACCTGGACTATCTAGTAGTTTTTATGGTCTATCACCTATTTTACTAGAAAATTCAAGTACGATATTTTCAACATTCAAAAAAAAACAAATCTTTTAAACACATTTTCAGAGAATCAAAAACGATTCCCGAGGTTCCCACAACAAATTAAATGATTCTTGTTGGAGATAAAAGATAACTCACCATGTAAAAATTTATATGAAGGATGTATAGGTTTAATACACCATTAAATGTACCGAAATTGACTGAGAAAATGATGACATAGAAGAGAAGACTTCGGATCTGTCTGTGCAGCGCCATTGTTGAAGCCGTAACAAGCCAAGGAAATGTCAGAATTGATATCCGTTTGTTGTAGATGAAAGATATCTTGATGAAGCACACTTATTTTGAAATAAGATAGTCTGTAAAATGACTATAAAGATCTGTAGAATCCAATGATCAGCAGTGCAGCACGTTGGAGCATAGACCAGCTTTCTTCTTCACTTTGGAATGATCTCCGGGCACCGGGATGAAGAGAGGACGATTTGGGGAAGTTGGTATTAGACAAGGGTGTCTGGAGGACGAGGATAAGAGTGCTGGAGGATGGGGATTCCCTTCTTAGGTCGTTCATACGAGTCTCCCTTTATAGGGGATGAGAACCAGGTCAAAAAATAGCAAGTTTTGATACATCCGACCATAGGTTGGATTTCCTCCATTTAATGTTTCTGATTTTAATACTGATGCATCTAGAAACTTACCTAAATGATTTAGAGATATTGTAAACCGTGGATCACCTTTCCCATGTTCAAAATATGTCTCCACTTGAAGAGGAAACAAATCTAGTCTAAAAATGGCAAGTCTTGATATACAAGACAACAAGTTGGATTGCCATCATTTGATGATGCTAATTTCAACCATGAAGCTTCCAGATACTATACCAAGTTATATGGAGGAGGAAAAAGTAAGGTAAGGTCGTGAATTGGTCAGGTATGTGCCCAATGGGCTGGGCTTGCATGCAATTGGGCTTGATTGGTGCTGCGTGCGGATAGAACTGCACATCTGACTTCCAAAGGGTTCTGCGGACAAATGGGAGATCAGAATTGAATGCCGTTTGTTGCAATGGAAAGAGGACTCATACAGGAAGATTATTGATGTTGAAGACTTCTTCATTGTATGTACACATAATCCTTTGAAAAATTTTCAAATAGAGGATATGCTAGGAAAAGCATAATCTGGCACACCACCAAGAGTCTCTTGTTCGGCAAACACGGATTTGATTAGAAATTAGAAAATCATCCTCATATTTCCAATAAGCACCTCAGCTCATCCAAAAGGGTGGTTCATCATGATTTTGATGGTCTAAAAGAGATGTTGCCAATAGAATAATGGTTTAAGCTCTAAATAAGGCCAAATTGGCGTGTCTATAGGAACGACAACATTCGGATCGGGATGATCTAGATTAGCCACCGGATGAGGAGAAATTGGGGCTACGAGCCCAGTATAAGAATGGCCATGAATGGGCACATTGGGTCGATGTGCTACTGATTGAGGGGTAGAGATGCGAAGACCACCTTCGGGAGGAATGTGGTTGGTGGGCGACTTGCCCTTGAGGATGGCTTCGATAGCTTGAAGTTGAGTAGGGTCGGCATGAGAGAATGCCTCCCAAAGTGAATTTGGATTGGGGTGAGGAGAAGTTTGACTAGGTTCGGGAAGAACCTCAGGTTCATTAACGGCACATACGACATCAAGGTAGAAATAAGACTGATCATACTCCAACTGCAGTTGCTCGTATCTTTTATCCGCCATTCCGATAACTCATCCTGACCTTAAATTCCTAAACACAATAGGAAAAGACGGTTGACAAATAAAAGCCCAATGATTTCTTTTTTTGTTTTGAATTTTGACCCCATTTTTGTTTTGATTTTGTTTTGTTGGACAAGCAAGTTATCAAGTAAATTAACCTCAAGCAAATTTTTTGTATTGGTTTTTTTAGTTGATTTTGGAATTTTTGTTTAATTTTCAATTTTTTTTGCAAACAAGTAATAGCAAAGACTTGGAATGATTAACGCAATTTTTGTGTTTCAACCTTAAATTAGTAGCTTGTTTAGGAGAAGTATTGTCCACTCAAATAAATGGGTAGGACCCTATGCTCTCACAATGCTGAGAAATCTAAGGTTGTTGCACTCTTCACCACGATAGGTAATGGGTTCTCTGGGTTTTGGGATGAAAAGGTATAACTAGCCTGATCAGTGAAGAGGGAATCCTTCACGTCTGGAGACTTACGGAGGCCTTGATGGAAGCTACTCAGTCGTTTCGAGAGAGAATCTCTAGAGGAGGAGTTGGCAACCACCAAGAGGGGTGTTTGGATGTGTAGGGCTTTAGGAGGAGAGAGCCCCCTTTCTCGGATGACCTAAGGAGCTGAAACACCAATGCAAACTAAATGCGGGTGAAATGTCAAGGAATTAAGGAGCAAGCAAGATAAAAATAAAAGCATACAATGATTAATGAGATGTTGTAGGAAGAAAGTGAACAAGACAATGATATGGAATCAAACTAAGATGAAAGAAAGCACTAGTTTAACTAAGCATGCTTTGAAAATTTGCTAAAGGAGAACTAGGCTTAGAAAGAAATAGGCAAGTATACTTAACAAGGGATGAAATAAGTTGATATCTAAGATGCTAATGTGAAATAAGTTGATAAACAAAGCTAGAAATCATATTGTCATGCTTTTAAAAGGACCAACAGAAAGCAGGTAAATCGGAAGAAACTAGACGATGTTCCAAGGAAATAAACAAGCATGTAAGGAAGTAAATAGCAATGCAAGAAAATGGAAATGGCTCAAATGAGAATTAGAGTGAAAATAAGTATGTTTTCAAGTGGACATTCTTAGGAAAGAAAAGAAGAACTCACTAAAGCAAAGTCGGTCCCACCGTGGTCGCCAAAAGGTGTAAACACCCGAAACGGGATCCGTAGATCTCCCTTTCCAGTCCTTATGCTTTCTTTGGAGACTTGGTGGATGGGATGTTAGTGATTGTGGTCACCAGGAGCCAAAGGTTCCAAAATATAGTAGAATGAAAATAAATGAAAGGGAGAATAAAAATGACTGTCGTACCTTTGGAAGCGGGGAGATTGTTGGGTTCCGACTTCTCTTCTCTCAGCCGGTCGAAAGAAGAGAGCTTAGTGAGTCCTTTGCCTTCGGTCTGGTTGAAGCTCCACCTCGGCCGGATTTACCTAAAAATGTCCATAAGAAAACATAGAAACAAGTGAAAAGATCATTAGTTCTAGTGAAAGTGTAAAATCATGCTCAAATTCGAATGTAAACATGCAAGAGGGAAAGAACTGACCGGATTGGGACTAAATCCCAACCCCTATTTTTGATAGATTTTTAAAGAGGTATGAAGATGCAAAGATGTGGCCTAATGCATGCTAAATGACATGTTAGTGAAAGTTAAAATGAAAGGGGGGAGCAAAGGATCAAACAGGAGGGTAAAAGAAACTCACAAAATGAAAAACGGGGTATGCCCCTGCTAGTTCCCTGTATATGGGGCGCTAGTTGCAGGTGTCCCCTTTATGGGGCACGTTGACCAAGGTCAAAGTGTCCTATTTATGGGGCACTAGGGACTGGTTCCGGTAGATTTCCTTCCCTTCTTCGCCGCGTCGCCCTGGAGTGTAGGAAGACCTCCAGGATGGAAGAAGGACATCTTCAAGCAGCCAATACTCAACTGAAGCTAATGGAAGAGTGTTTTGGAACTAGATGTAAGAGAAATGGAGTGTAGAGGCCCTCAAAGTTGGAGAAAAACCATGTTTCTGAAGAAGGAAACTGTGGGTTTTTGAGTTTTTAGGGAAAGATTTTGGGATGATCTAAGGGCTTGAAGGGGTGTTGTGGAGACTCAAATACGTAGTGGTGGATGAGATGAAGTTGTGGACGGACTTGGGGTCCCCCAAAACCTCCCAATGGGGCCCCTTTTATAGCCAAAAGAAGGGTACTTTGGAAAAATTCAAAAAGCTGCTCCATGTGGCGAAGCGCCCCGTATACTGGGCGCTATTAACCTGTACTCTTTCAAAATTTATGATTACTAACCCTTTTCATATATTAATAACCATCAAATAAAGTGATATTAATACCAAAAAATTATAAAGAATTATATAATAAATTATTAGCTCGCACTTTTCAAGATTTTCAAGTTACTATCCCTTTAGATATTCCAACCCTTTATATATGTTACTAGCCAACAAGAAATTGCTATTAAACCTAAAAAATAAAAAAATATAATAAGTAATTAACTCATACTTTTACATATTTTTTATTTACTAACTATTTATATATGTATCACTAACCCTTTATATATGTTAGTGACCATAAAAATTAATTAATATTGATCCCAAAAAAATTCTAAAAGTCATATAACAAGTTATTAACTTATATTCTTCTGAATTTTTAGGTTACTAATTTTTTACATATATTAATATTATTTTTACAAAAATGTTGAAATGTTATTCTTTCGGATTTTCTAGTTATTAACCTTTTACATATATTATTAACCTTCAAAATAAATTGATATTAACCTCAAAACTTCTAAAAAAATATATAATAAATTATTAACACATACTTTTCTAGATTCACTAGTTACTAACCCTTCAAATATATTACCAACTCTTTATGTATGTCACTAGTCCTCAAAAAAATTGATAACAACCCTAATTTTTCTTTATAAATCACATGATAAGTTATCAACTCATGCTTTTACATATATTTAATTAATAACCATTTTTATATATTACTAATATAATAAATTAATATTAAGCCCAACAAAATTCTAAAAAATTATATAATCAGTTATTAACTCATACTCTTTTAGATTTTTCAGTTGCTAACACATTTTAGATAGTACTAGCCATTAAAATATATTGATATTAACCCAAACAATTTTCTAAAAAAGATATAATCAATTATTAACTAATAAGCTCTCAAATTTTCCAATTACTAACATGTTACATATATTACTAATTATTTAAAAACATTACTAAATCTTAAGATTAATTGATATTAGCTCAAAAAATCATCAAAAGTCATAATCATTTATTAATTCATGATATGTGTTATTGACCCACTCAATTACATATTAATTACTTGTTATTAATATGAAATGTACATTAGTATTATATATAGAGGATTAACATATATGCATATAATTAATAATACATATAAATGGATAATAATATATTAAATTAATAAAAGGTAGTTATAATAGAGTTTCAATGCGTGATCAAAAAAATAGAGTTTCAATGAGTTATTAATATATGGCAAGGGTTAATAACAAAATATAGTGTGTTCGTAAGGGAGTAGATGAGTTAGTATTATATATAAGAGGTTATTATTATATGTAAGAGGTTAGTAACTCAAAAAAAGTAACTCCAAGGACATTTTATTCTACCACATTAGTACTTTTTTCTTGGAGATGGCCAATGTTTCTTTTTTCGCACTAGATTGGAAAAGTGCCTACCCCACTTCCTTCAAAACATGGGCAAAAAGGTCACTTTCTCTGCCATTGTGAGTGGTCACCAAAAGTTTGTGGGTGGCCATCAGAAGTAACGGGCTTCAAAAGTATACAAGAGGAAGTGTAAAATGCTTGAAAAGTGACCAAGCATATCTTAGCAAAAAAAATGTGCTTGAGGTTGTGGGCTCCAACTTCCTTCTCTTCGGTTAGCCGAGAAGGAGCTCAAGCATGTTTCTTATACCAGATGATGTGCTTTATCACTACACAATAAAACAAACAAGTTGAAATAAGATTAGAACTTAGTGAAGTGTGGCATTTGTAGAAATAACAACATAATATGGCAATCAGAATTGAAATCACTGGTTTCGGGGTTAGCCCTAACACATTTTTTTAGATTTTTTGAATTAATGATATGATGCAAAGATACATAAAAATTATGCTAAGAATAACTAGGAATAATGTATAAATAAAGTTAAGGGTGAAAGAAATCAAATTTGATCATAGATGGTGATGAAGAACACGATATGGATGCGGTGACAATCGGGTCGGATTGTGTAGGAATAATCGGTGCGACTTCAGTCCAGAAAACACTATGAACAAATGGGAGGTCAGAATTGACTCCTGTTTGATGAAAATGAAAGATAGCTCATACAAAGAGGTTTTCTATGAAGGATTCTTGGCCTAAATCCATCTGGAGAAGGCCTAAAATTTTCTGCGAATACCGTGGCCCAAAGTTGAAGAAATTGGATTCTGTCAGCACAGTCCTATCGTAGAAGCCATTGCAGATGGAGGGAAGGTCCTAATTGACTCCTGCTTATTGAAAGTGAAAATAGACTCATTGAAGAAGATTTTATATGAAGGGAATATTGGTTGTATCTACTAGGAAGTGATTAGAGATTGGCTGAGCACATAAAATAGCAGATGGTGGAATCCTAGATCCGCCAATGTGATGTTGGTACAAGAACCACCACGAGCCAAGGAGGCATCAAAATTGAGCCCTGTTTATTGGAGATGGAAGAAGACTAGGCGACGAAGAACTCTTCTGAAGAATAGCTACTGAAATCTGCCTAGAGAAGTCTGTGGAAGCTAAAGAACAACAGACAATATTGTGGAGTGCAGAACAGACTTCTCTCTCTCTTTAGAGCATTTCTTTGCACCGGGGTGAGGGGAGGACAATTAGAGGAGCTTGAAAAGAACCTAGGGCATCTTGGGGGATGAGAGGTGATGGAGGATGTATTGGCTAAGAGAGAAGGTGGAGAACCTTTAATGGTTGAGAGGAAAGAAAGGGGTAAAAGGGCTTAAAGCCTCTTGGGAGCTTGGGACCAACCTTCTTTCATGAAGGTGTGAGTGTCATTTTAAAGGGGATGCATCTTAGTTGGAGAAGAAAGAGAAGAAGCTTGTGGTAGAAGGAAAGGTGGTAAGGTGAAAAAAGTGACAGATCAAAAGTAAGGTGATAAAGTGGTAAGGTGGAAAAGGTGACAAGGTCAAAACTAAGTTGGTAAGGTGAAAATGGTGACAAGGTCAAAAGTAAGGTGGTAAAGTGAAAGTTGTGACTAGTAAGATGACAAGGTCAAAAGTGAAAAAGGTGACAAGTCAAAAAAATAAAACTTATAGATAAAGTAAAGTTGACAAGGTGGAAAGGTGACAAAGTTAAAATGGTGAAATTTATAAAAACAAGTAAAGGTGATGAGGTAAAATGGTTAGAAATGTGTCTTCTCTTATAGTCACTCAGAGGGTAAATTTCGAATATTGAAAAAGGTATGTGCATGTGCAAAACGTCCCAATAGACTGAGTGCCCGAATAAGTATTAATGCACACGTGTATCTTGTCGATGACACCCCGTTGATTGGTCAGCATGATGAATGCACGCGCGTGCTTGAGATGGCAATGTTCATGCAATTAGATTAAATGTTTGGACATGAAATGCTTTAGTGAAGGTGGCATCAGTGTTACTATTCCAACTAATGGTCATATACGCGTTGGCAAGCGAAGAATTTGAATTTAGGGACTTGGCATCTTGTTAACTAGGTATCAAGCCCCGAAACTCCAAAAATACGTGAAAAGTTCCATGTATTTGGAAAACTCGGTTTCTTCGATAAGGTATTTAAATATAGTCTACAGAAACAAAAAATTTTTTGGACTCTACAATTAGGCTAAATTTTTCATGTCTACACCTCTTAACATTCCCTTCATGGTTGTAGGCTGAAATGGAATGGATATTAAAAAAATTCATAAAATTAGACTGAATGTTAAACAAATTGAGCCATCAGACCATGTGTTTAAGAAGAACATGAAAAGTGGATAGGGAGTCACTTTCCTCAACATTGAATGGGTTGAACTCTCCTGTTGCGCGAGATAGCGGAGGTCATTTCCTAGTGTCACGAGTGAATCAGTCTGGCATAAGAAACGAAGATGTTCTCACTTGCTAATCCATGATCCTTGTTGTTGATACTCGCTACGATTCCCTCGGAAAAAAAAAGAAGAAAATCTTGCTTCAAAGCTGGTAGCCGGTGACAATTTAACACCTACGACGTTAAACAGTATTATAACAACATGATACATACTAGCAAGGGATGAATGAAAAGGTTGGAAAGACCTTCCACCTGAGGCATACAACAAGAACTAGTTCAGCCCTCTGAAAGAGAGACTACAACTCAAGACACACATAATTAAGCAATGCGCATGTAATGTCTGGTGAACTGATGCACCAACGGCGGTCTTTATCTAAAGAAAAACTGCAATATGCTTATTAGCAGACAAAGATAGCTTAGAGTCGCCACAGAGCTGGATGGCTGTGTACCATGCAGCTGCCAGAACCGGTCAAACTGTGACGATCACTTCTTACCTGATCATGCATCAACAACGAAAGAGCGCGTTGAGCTAAATCTAAATATAATTAGGTACATAAGAACACACACACACACAGCGCGCGGTATGGTTCACAGACCTGCAAGATCCTTAGGGTCCCTTTTCTTGCTGGATTCGCCCCTGCGCATCAGTCCAAGTATTTTCTTGGCTTCTGACACTGCAAGATTAATGAAGTCTATCAAGTTAGAATATAGAGAGAGGGGAAGAGTGGGATCAAATGTGTGTGGATTAAATGCTAACAATTGTGTTAACTAGTAATAATCTTACCTTACCGATGCATCACTTATGACGAGCACACGTACATATATAAAGGGATATTCAGTAATCAGTTTAACTCGAAAATCAAATTAAGTCATTAACTTTGTTCCGTTTGATTTTTATGGTCATTCAAACAAAACAAAATCAGTAAACCTAATACCTCAAATTAAATTAAAATTTTATTTAAATGAAATACATTAATAATATTTTTTATAAAAATAAATTTGTGTCAAAGATTTTTTAAGATATAGCTCATGAAATATGTATAACATATACGATAAATTTAAATAGAATGTGATTTAAAACTAACCAAAATAAAGTTATATTCCCATTTATATTATACCTTAAAAGAATATGATATGAACAGGACCAAACCAAACCAAATCAAGATTTGAAAGTTTGTTTGGTTTGATTTGGTATGCTATAAGATGTACGGAACCGAATCAAACCATGAGTATCTCCAATCCGTACATCACATATCAATCACCTAAATACATACTTTCCCATAGTCATGTTATGATGTTTAACCACTAGAAAATCTTACTAATCAGTAACCTTTCCAAGACTCTAACAACCTGTTTGTTTACAGTATTAAATATCTATATTGATATCAATTTTAAAATTGATATTGATACTTGACAGGTGTTTGGATGTTAATATTAATTTTAAAATTCACAGTTACAAAAGCTATCATAAATAATACAGGTGGAGACCTGTATTGAAATCATCCCATGCGGCGTCGTTCGCGGGCGTCCCCCTCCGGGCAGCCCCCCCTTCCCCGCAGACGCCACTGCGGCCCCGCGTGTGCCCCCTCCGTGCACCCTCCCTCGCCGGAGTCCCCCCCCCCCCCGAGTCGCAGATGCCCTGCAGATGGCTCCGCAGTCCACGCGGACGTCGACGCTGCTGCGGCCCCGTGCGTTCCCCCCGGAGTCCCCCGCAGACGCCTCCGCGCGGCGCCCCCCCTCCCTCGCAGACACCTCCGCAGGGCTCATCTAATATCAATTTTAATAATGATATAATTTTATCAAACACTTAAAAATTTTGATACTATCAATCTTGATATTGATACTTCAATTTAAAAAAATATCAATATCAATATTAATACAATATCATTTGTAATACTCTAATCAAACAGAACATAAGGTTTATTCATCTTAACACTACTCTCAACAATTTATGTTTTTACCCTAGAAGTTCTTTTATGGAAGTTGTTTGAAGTGGTTGCTTTAACGAAGAGAAAGAAAGTCGCATTCGTAGGGCAAATGGCAATGTTCAAGTTAAGTATGGAGTTTGTAAGATACTCACGTTGCGCCTCCATCTTATCGAGAGCCTCCAGAATGGGTTTCTTCACTTCGGGAGACAGCTCATCCTGCGCCTTCAGGTGCCTGCCGATGTCGTCCTTCTTTGCAGTCCCTCTCACGACGAGCTGGTCCAAAGGAGTGTCCTCGTGCTTATCGAGCGCCTTCGCCACCAGCCTGGCGGATCCCTGCAGAGGCACTGGAACAGCACTGTACCGCTCTCGGCACCTGCCAATTGCGTAATACGCTTGCCTGGTGAGCTTGTCGACGTCCAGGGGGAAGTAGATAGGGTAACAATCCTCGTAGTTGGAGCATCGCATTGCGGTCCTCTCGGACGGTATGAGGCTGAACACTGCACAAAGAGCAACAGAGTACTCAAGATCACCCAAAATAATACAAGCTTTAAGGATTCCTGGGTAAACATAGTGGATAAATACTTAGTGCAGGAATGTAGCGTATCATCCTCGACAGGTCCAGAAACTCGAATCCGTCCACCTCCGACATGTGTGCTTTAATCATGAGAAGATGTATCTCCGTTTGCCTATCCTCGACGAGATCCATCGCAGCATTTAGGTCCCTGAATGATGTCACTGGAGATTGTTCGTCGAAGACATCAGTTTCTCTCAACATAGAGTTCCACTAGGTCGATTAGTGGTAGTTTTTTGGGCTTATCAAAAATTATGAAGCTCAATGCGTGAAGATCGTATGGATTAATTAATGTGTAATGGAAAAGGTATAATTTACTTCATTCCGTGATCATTTACTTCATATGTATTACTTGACAAGCTTAACTATCCGTGATAGCAGTAGACTAGCTCATTGACTTAGGTGGTGTTTGATTAGACTTAATCTGAAAATCTTAACTCTTAATTTCACATCTAACTTCTTAACCAGTGGTGAAAAAGTGCTGAATTTGAGTAAGAGATAAGTGATTTATGTTGTTTGACAAAAAAAATCTGAATTAAAATATGTGTACTGGCGTCGCGAAGAGACAGAGGGGCATGGGCCCCCCCTCCCGCAGACACCCCCCCTTCCCCCCGCTCCCCCTTCCTTCCCAGAGCTCCCTCTCCAGAGCTCCCACCGCGGCGTCCCCTCCCCCCCCCCCCCACCTTCCTTCCCGGCGGTCCGCCCCCCCTCCTGCAGACACCCCCCTCCTCGGCGGACGCCCCCGTTCCCCCCGCTCCCCCTTCCTTCCCGGCGCTCCCCCGCCTCCGCGGCACCGCCCCCGCCCCCCGAGCTCCCCCCCTCTCCCGCGGACACCCCCCTCCTCGGCGGACGCCCCCCGTTCCCCCCGCTCCCCCTTCCTTCCCGGCGCTCCCCACCGCCTCCGCGGCACCGCCCCCGCCCCCGCCCCCGCCCCGGAGCTCCCCCCCCCCCCCCGCGCGGATTTCCCCCGCTGCGCCCCCTTCACCCCCCCCCCCCGCGCGGATTTCCTTCCGCGGAGCTCCCCCCGGGCTCCCTCCCCGGGCTCCCCCGCGACGCCCCCCTCCGCGGAGCTCCCCCCGCGGCGCCCCCTTCCCCCCTCCGCGGAGCTCCCCTGCCTCCGCGGCACCGTCCCCGCCCCCGGGCTCCCCCCCCCACGCGGATTTCCCCCGCGGCGCCCCCCCCCCCCCCCCCCCCGCGCGGATTTCCCTCCGCGGAGCTCCCCCCCGGAGCTCCCTCCCCGGAGCTCCCCCCCCCCACACCCCCCTCCGCAGAGCTCCCCGCGCGCGGATTTCCCTCCGCGGAGCTCCCTCCCCGGAGCTCCCCCCCGCGGCGCCCCCTTCACCCCCCCCTCCGCGGAGCTCCCCCCCCCCCCCCCTGCGGGGGGAGGGGGAGTTCCGGGGGGTGCGGTTCGCGTACCCGTCCCGGCCGGAGACCCCGTGTTCCGCCGCTTCCGGCTGCGGGTGCCCGCCGGCGGGACGGTGGCGCTGGTGGGCGCCGGCGGCTCCGGCAAGTCCACCGCCGTCGCGCCGCCGGAGAGGTTCTACGACGACCCGCGAGGCCGGGTCGGTGCTGCTGGACGGGGTCGACATCCGGCGGCTGCGGCAGCTCGGGTGGGCTGCGGGCGCGGATGGGGCTGGTGAGCCGAGGAGCCCGCCTGTTCGCCACCACCATCGGGGAGAACATCCTCCTCGGCAAGGAGGACGCCACCGCCGACGAGGTCGTCGCCGCCGCCCGGGGCCGCCAACGCCCACGCCTTCATCTCCCAGCGCCGCTCGGTTACGACACCCAGGTGCGCGCGGATTTCCCTCCGCGGAGCTCCTCCCCGCGGCGCCCCCCTTCACCCCCCCCCCGCGGAGCTCCCCCCCCGCCGCGCCCCCTCCCCGCGGATTTCCCTCCGCGGAGCTCCCCTGCGGCGCCCCCTTCACCCCCCTCCGCGGAGCTCCCCCCCGCGGCGCCCCCTCCGCGGAGCTCGAGCTCCCTCCCTGGAGCTCCCCCCCGCGGCGATGGTCACCCGCCACCATGGTCACCCGCCGCCACCCGCCTCACCGCCGGCTCCTCTGTGCGCTGCAGCAGCCTGCCACTTGCGCATGGTGCGGGGAGCAACTGCTCGGACGATGAGTAGGAAGAGATGGCGTCGCGGAGGCTGGGCAACGTCTGAACCCCAAAAAGCTAGTTCACGGATCTGAATCACTCAGATCATTTTAAGAGATTAGATCTTCTTTCAGACACCACTTCAGTGATTTTATCAAACAATGTCAAATATCTTATCTCTGACCGAATCAGAGATAAGTGGTTGATTAAGCCCAATCAAACAGGGCCTTAAAAGCTTCTAAATACAACACATGGTATTAAGCATCTAGGAAGTCTATTAAACTTGCAGGTGTTTTCCTTGTGGAGGCCAACTCATGCTCATTTTATTAACAGTATTACACATCTTTGTCATTATCAATTTTGAAATTGATATTGATATCAATCATCAATGATTATTTTGCTAATAGTATCGATTTTAAAACTTTTAGACAAAACTAATTATGTAATTTAAGTGTCCACTTGTATCAAATTTAATATTGATATCATATTATCTTAATATGTCAATATCAAAATTGGTATAGAAACTCTAATCAAATAAGGCATTAAGTTTCAATGTGTGTTGAACAACATTTCTATCTAGAAACTTATGGAAGGATCAATCATGAAAAATAGGTCGAGCATGAATATGGCTTATACATGGGATCACTACAAAAGAAGGTGGTAAGAGGGATGAGCTATTATGAACCATAGTTGAAAGCCATCTCATGAAAAAATTAGTAGTGACTACTATGTATGACAGCCATCACAAGTAATTAAATATTTGGGATGGCTTTGGTAAGATTGTTGTGAGAAAGTAATTTTTAGTGATGGTCTATTGCAAACTATCTTAATTAAATATGTTAACTTTATAAAAATATTGGCAACGACTTCTTGAACCATCGCAAATAACTTAACCTTTTTTATAATGACATCTAATACATAGGGTCATTGGTGATGATTTAACCTATCACAACTAAGGGTGCATTTGGGAACTTTCCAGAAGTACTTTTTTTCAGTTCCAACTCTGTTGAGCCAAAGGGAGATACATGAGATGATGTATCTCCATTTTCCTTTCCTCGACGAGATCCATCGCAGCATTTACATCCCTGAATGATGTCACTGGAGATTGTTTATTGAAGACATACGTTTCTCTCAGCATAGAGTTCTACCAGCTATCTAAATTTTTATGATGATAAGAGTCTAAAATTCATCTTCATTTTTTTTTTGTTTTTTTGTAGGTTTCATCATGTCAACATTGGTCGATTAGTGGTAGCTTTTTGGGCTTATCAAAAATTATGAAGCTTAATGAGTGAAGATCATCTGGGTTAATTAATGTATAATGGAAAAGGTATAATACTGTGTCGCTTACTCATGCATTTACTTGATTCCGTGATCATTTACTTCATATGTATTACTTGACAAGCTTAACTATTTATGATAGCAGTAGACTCATTGACTTAAAACCTTCTAAATACAACACATTACAAGGCATTAAGCATCTAGGAAGTCTACTAAACTTGCTGGTGTTTTCCTTGTGGAGGCCAACCATTTGAACTCTACTAATTAAGTGTTTTGCTGCAATAGTTAAATATATATCATGCTCTGCTTATTAATAGTATTACACACCTATGTCGTTATCAATTTTGAAATTTATATTGATAACAATCATCAATGATTGTTTCACTAATAGTATAGATTTTAGAACTTTTTGACGAAACCAGTTATGTAATATAAGTGTCCACTTGTATCAAATTTAATATTGATTTTATATTATCTTAAAATGTCAATATCAAAATTGATATAGATACTCTAACTAAATAGGACATTAAGTTTCAATGAGTGTATAACAACATTTCTATCTAGAAACTTATGGAAGGATCGATCATGTTCTTCGTTTGGCTTGATGTTCATGAAAAATACGTCAAGCATGAACATGGCTTATGCATGGGATCACTACAAAAGAAGGGGGTAAGAGGGATGAACTATTATGAACCGCAGTTGAAAGCCATCTCATGAAAAGATTAGTAGTGACTACGATGTATGACAACCATCACAAGTAATTAAATATTTAGGATGGTTTGTTAAGATTGTTGTTAGAAAGTAATTATTAGTTATGGTCGCTTGCAAACTATGTAAAGTTTCGAAAAAAAAAAATTTTGTAACGTCCCCTCCCCCCCTTTGTCGCCGTTACACATGCGCCCCCTTCTCTCGCCAGTTTCACTGCCCCACCCTCTCTCTCTCTCTCTCTCTCTCTCTCTCTCTCTCTCTCTCTCTCTCTCTCTCTCTCTCTCTCTCTCTCTCTCTCTCTCTCGTCGGTTACGCCCGCCCCGCCTTGCTCTCTCTCTCTCTCTCGTGGTTACGCAGCCCCCCCTTCCCCCCTGCCGCTGGATCTCTCTCTCTCCCTCTCCTTCCTTCCAGCCGCCGGACGCATCGCCATCATCTTCCCATGTCGACGCCAGCGCCTGTGCAACCTACCGCCGGCGAGTGCCGCCGGCGAGTGCAACCTTGCCCGCGGCCGCCGCCCTGCACAGCACCGTGTGCCCCCATCGCCGCTTCACCCAGCCCTCCGCTGTCCTGCTTGCGCCCATGCCCAGCGCCGCAGCCGCCGCCTCCCCTGTGCCCGTGTGCGTCGTCCCTGCGCGCACGCGGCCGCCGCCGCACCATACCGTGCGCCCCCATCGTCGCTTCACCATCCCGCCGCCGCACCATCCCGCCTCCCTGCACCAGCCGCCGCCGCCGCACCATCCCGTCGTCCTGCGCGCACGTCGCCCCGCCGCCCCGGCCCCGCACCCTCCGCCGCGGCCACCGCCCATGGAGAACCTCCCCCCCCTCGTCGCCCGTCAGCGCCTCCGCCTGAGCCGTGCCCCTCTGCTGCCTCCCTCCGCGCGAGCGCGCTCGGCAGCCGCCGCCACCGTCCGCCGCCGCCATGCCTTGCAGTCCCGGTCGCCGTCACCGGCGAGTGCCGCCGCCGCCGTCGCCGTGAACGTCGCCGCCGTGCGAGCTTGGATCAGCTTCCCGAGCCACCCGGTCCAGCGTCCGGCTCAATGTCGTGAGCCGCCGGTCGAACCGTCCGGTTCAGCGCCGGTTCGGCCTTTTGGGATTATTGGATTTATTAAATCCGGAAATCAGAGTTAATAGCAGAAAAATCTTCAGAAAATCCATAAAATTCCAGAAAATTCACAGGAGCTTCCAGGTAGGTTTATCAAGCTTGTCTATATATTTGACTCCATTTTGATTAGAAAATATGCATTATTTAACTTATGGACCTTGATTTGACTAGTTTAGACTTTTGACTCAGGATCAGTGATTTTTATCAAAATCCTTGAAACCGGAATCTTGAAAATGATATTTTGAATATTATGAAACATGTTTGGCATGATTCTGGATGGGTAGAAATATTTTTCATGAGATTTGACCATATGTTATTTATGTATATGATTATGTGCTAGAATGGACCTAGAATTGAAATAAAATTATGTGGAGATTTGGAAAAACTCATGGGTCATCAAATTATACCTTTTAGGACCTGTTTAGGTCAGATTATGGCTGAGTACATCATAATTTAATTTGTTTAGTTATGCCAAGCTTGATTTAAGTTAACTGTCTTGTATATGTAATTAAGTATGTCTAGTTCGGTTTGTCATTGCATGTGTGAGGATCATGTAAATTTTGATTAGTCTGGTTTCAGATTATGTATTATGTCATGCATGATATGATTATGTTCATATGGTCAAGTTTGGTGTATGTTTGATTTAGAATATGTCAACCAAGTCGATTAGTACAAGTCTTTTCTAGTTATGGTAAAATATGTTTAATATGGTTCCAGATCATGGGCTATGCTATGCATAGTTAGTCATGTCAATTTGGTCATGATTAGTACGAGTTGTCATTGAGAACAAGTTCAATTATGTCGGGTTATCATATGTCTTGTCAAGTTCGTTGTGGATGTTATGTCTTGCATGAAGGGCTATGAAATTGGATGGTTATGTCATGTATGCATGGTATGGTCAAGTATGTTATGATTTGAAATTATGTTATGAACTTTTGATATGATGTGCTATGAAGGCTTCACCAGCCTATGTTAGTAAATTTCCCCGTGGGCAGCGGGTAATTTAGATGAATCCGTCCCTCCCACAGATCCCGGATTACCGCGGTTTTCCCTTAGTGTCACCACTGCCTAGGTGCACTTTGGGCTAGCTTATTATATGTTACTACTATATATATTAGAGCTGGTGAAAGTATTTGTACATGTGAAGCAAGACGACCAATTCCTTGCTCTTTGGCTATGTGTTTTGGAAAGAATATGAAATATGTTACTTGTGTGTCATGTATGGATGTTATACCATGTCATGTTAGAAAAATCAGATTTGTCTGTTTTAATTTGGCCATGTTAAGTTAAGTGTTGAGGTCATTTAGATGATATTTGTTTAGCTTGTATGGTCTTGTGTGCATTGGTCTAGAATTAAGTAGCATTGGCATAATCTTTTTCCTTAATAGATAATCATGATTTGGTTATGGGTTATGGATAAATATAGAAGACATGTTATTATCATTTGTATTACATCTCAATCTAGATATGTTATCTATCATTGCTTGATTATATGTTACTTATCCGATTGGCAAGAAAAGGGTATAAATCCTACGGAGTCTCCGGACACACCCCGTTGTGGGTTAAATTTTTCAGCAGGTTTTGAAGATTTAGAAGCTTGAAGATGAAGTTTAGGTGAAACCAAAGGAAATCAGAGTCATTTGCACTTGGAGATTATTGGTATTCTCTACTTAGGTAGATGGTCTTGGTTGCTTTTGAGCAAGAGTGTGTTAGACTTAGTAGTATGGTTCTATTCTCTTGTTTTGATTGATCTTATGAAAATATTTAAGTTTGGGTTATGGAATTCAAGTCTTGGGTTTCATCCCACTGTCACGACATTGTGTATTTTCGCCGCGTATTTGTGGTTTTTCTATTTAAATTCCGGGTCGTGACAGAAGTGGTATCAGAGCATTAACCCGGCTAGAAGGTCTATAGTGACCTGCCCGGGTGTTTGATTTCAGTTTGGATGAGCTAGATTTGAAACTTGGATTATCTATTTGAATCGATTGGATTTGATTTTAGACTTTGAAGATTACATTATTGGATGTCTAGATTGGATAATTGATTGTATCTATTTATGAGTATCAATTTTTAGATTTTTGTGAATTTATAAGTTTGAGTTTATGACAATGTGATGATATTATCAAATTGGGGCAATTTGATTTTGATATTTGACGATGATTAAATATGTAGAGATTTAAATTAGATGATCAATCAATGTATAATAAAAAACTTTTAGATTTGGTTGATCTTGAAGTTCGGATTGATAGAAATCTATTTATCAATTAAGACAATATTTTATTGTCATTGGTGTAGAGAATTTTAGTGTTTAACGGTTGATGGATATCATATCGTATATTATCTTTATGAGATGAAGTTCAAATTTTGTGTAACTGGTGAATTGTATTGATTAAATGAATATGATTAAGTCATGATGATATGATTTCTTATTTAAGTGAAGATAGAAAGTTAGTTAGATTGGTAGATTTTTCATATTGAGAAGTAAAGTGGGTTTTATAATGATTTCATAGGATGATCTTCATGAGAATAATTGAATTATTGGTGTAAGTTAATTGGGATATATTTATGATAAGAGGATATAATATGTATTATTAGAAGGAATGAGATCAATCAATCATATAAATGAAGATGAGATTTGTAGAAGATCATGTATATTAGTTTGTTTAAGTGGGGCTTTGATTAAATATCTATATGATACCACAATCTAGATTATATTATGACCATAGTATCTAGAATCTTTTTATAAATTGCCGATCTAGAATCTGAGTAATTACTCTTCCAATCAATATCCTTGTTTAAGAACTACAAATCTTTGATTTATGAATTTCTAAATCATAAGAAGTATAAAGGCTCTAGGTGATTCAGCTTGATAATTATGAGTTAAATTTGTATCGTGGACAATTTTGTTAGATATAGATTTGTTAAGACTTTGATTCATATTAAGAGTATTATTGAAGTTGTTTGGAGTAATTTGAAAATTGTGATTTAACTTCTATTGAGAAAGTAATTAGAGATCGTGATATACTTGTTGATGTTTAAGGGAATTGGATGTCTTTGGCATTAGATTGTGGCTCTTTAAGCAAGGGAATAATTTGGTTATTATTTAATATAATACAATGATCAGATTCTGGATTCCAAGTTATAAGAAAATGAATGTAGGTGATAGTTTGGTGATAATAATATCGAGGATTATCTTAAAAAAATGAATGATGAATTATGATTGATATTCTTGTTTTGAAAGGATATTGGAATTTTAGTTATTTTAAGGATGATATCATATGATAGATTGAAAGATAAGAGAGATTGTTGAATCATTATAGAGATTTCATTGGATAACGTATGTGGAATAATTTGAATTATTCAATTGATGATATGTGAGGGTTATCTGATTTATGTGTAATTATTGGAATGATGCATATATGTGGTATGAGGTTAAGATGACATATATTACCTGGAGTATGATGTTGAGTCTATCTTAGGAAAGAACATTTTTGAAATATTACTTGATTAAGAGGTTCGAATGGAAGAGTTGGATATGGATAAGAGCACTTGGTTGATGATCTTGTCTCACAAGGATAATATAATCTTTATTCTTTTATATAATGTTTGAATGATAAATTATGGTGATCATGTTTGAAATATGATAACAAGGATGTAAGTATTATAATTGCTAAGAAGATTGAAGAATATTGATGTATAAGAAGGTTAGAATAATAAATGATGATCAGTGATAATATTTGAAGATCAAACTTTTAGATAAAGTTAGAGATTGGAGAGTTATTTACTAAGAAAGAATGGTATAGAGATATGATTAATTAGAGGAAGATGAATATGATAATTTTGTTAAAGTTGATATGGGATAATTAGAATATCATTCATGATATGATAGAAGGTAGAGTGCATGTTTATAAATTTTCATATAGATCATATTGGTGGATGATGAGAATTCTAGCACATATATGATGTATGAGGATTTGAAGATGTATTTATGAGTCCATGAGAATTGAATCATCTTGACTTCCCCTTTCGATTTGATAGTAAGATTTTGAAATTTCGAGGACGAAATTTATTATAAGTGGTGGAGAATGTAACGTTTTGAAAAAAAAAATTTCTGTAACATCCCCTCCCCCCCTTTGTCGCCGTTACACATGCGCCCCCTTCTCTCGCCAATTTCACCTCCCCACCCTCTCTCTCTCTCTCGCCGGTTACTAGCCCCGCCCCACTCTCTCTCTCTCTCTCTCTCTCTCTCTCTCTCTCTCTCTCTCTCTCTCTCTCGTCGGTTACGCCCGCCCCGCCTTGCTCTCTCTCTCTCTCGCGGTTACGCAGCCCCCCTTCCCCCTGCCGCTGGATCTCTCTCTCTCTCTCCCTCTCCTTCCTTCCAGCCGCCGGACGCATCGCCATCATCTTCCCATGCCGGCGCCAGCGCCTATGCAACCTGCCCCGGCGAGTGCCGCCGCCCATGCAACGTTGCCCACGGCCGCCGCCCTGCACAGCATCGTGCGCCCCCATCGCCGCTTCACCCAGCCCCTCTGCTGTCCTGCCTGCGCCCACGCCAAGCACGGCAGCCGCCGCCTCCACTGCGCCCGTGTGCGTCGTCCCTGCGCGCACGCGGCCGCCGCCACACCGTCCTGCCTGCACCCGCGCCCGCGGCGGCCGCCCCGCCGCCCCGGCCCCGCGCCCTCCGTCGCGGCCACCGCCCAGGGAGAACCTCCCCCCTCGTCGCCCGTCAGCGCATCCGCCCGAGCCGTGCCCCTCTCGCTGCCTCCCTCCGCGTGAGCGCGCGCGGCAGCCGCCGCCACCGTCCGCCGCCGCCATGCCTTGCAGCCTCGGTCACCGTCGCCGGCGAGTGCCGCCGCCGCCGTCGCCGCGAACGTCGCCGCCGTGCGAGCCCGGCTCAGCCTCCCGAGCTGCCCGGTCCAGCGTCCGGCTCAATGTCGTGAGCCACCGGTCGAACCGTCCGATTCAGCGCCGGTTCGGCCTTTTGGGACTATTGGATTTATTAAATCCGAAAATCAGAGTTAATGCCATAAAAATCTGAAAAAAATCCAGAAAATTCCAGAAAATTCACAGGAGCTTCCAGGTAGGTTTCTCAAGCTTGTCTATGTATTTGACTCCATTTTGATTAGAAAATATGCATGATTTAACTTATGGAACTTGATTTGACTAGTTTAGACTTTTGACTCTAGATCAGTTATTTTTATCAAAATCCTTGAAACCGGAACCTTGAAAATGATATTTTGAATATTATGAAACATGTTTGGCATGATTCTGTATGGGTAGAAATATTTTTCATGAGATTTGACCATATGTTATTTATGTATATGATTATGCGATAGAATGGACCTAGAATTGAAATAAAATTATGTGGAGATTTGGAAAAACTCATGGGTCATCAAATTATACCTTTTAGGACTTGTTTAGGTCAGATTATGGCTGAGTACATCAGAATTTAATTTGTTTAGTTATGCCAAGCTTGATTTAAGTTAACTGTCTTGTATATGTAATTAAGTATGTCTAGTTCGGTTTGTCATTGCATGTGTGAGGATCATGTAAATTTTGATTAGTCTGGTTTCAGATTATGTATTATGTCATGCATGATATGATTATGTTCATATGGTCAAGTTTGGTGTATGTTTGATTTAGAATATGTCAACCAAGTCGATTAGTACAAGTCTTGTCTAGTTATGGTAAAATATGTTTAATCTGGTTCCAGATCATGGGCTATGCTATGCATAGTTAGTCATGTCAATTTGGTCATGATTAGTACGAGTTGTCATTGAGAACAAGTTCAATTATGTCGGGTTATCATATGTCTTGTCAAGTTCGTTGTGGATGTTATGACTTGCATGAAGGGCTATGAAATTGGATGGTTATGTCCTGTATGCATGGTATGGTCAAGTATGTCATGATTTGAAATTATGTTATGAACTCTTGATATGACGTGCTATGAAGGCTTCACCAGCGTATGTTAGTAAATTTCCCCGTGGGCAGCGGGTAACTTAGATGAATCCGTCCCTCCCACAGATCCCGGATTACCGCGGTTTTCCCTTAGTGTCACCACTGCCTAGGTGCACTTTGGGCTAGCTTATTATATGTTACTGCTATATATATTAGAGCTGGTGAAAGTATTTGTACATGTGAAGCAAGACGACCAATTCCTTGCTCTTTGGCTATGTGTTTTGGAAAGAATATGAAATATGTTACTTGTGTGTCATGTATGGATGTTAAACCATGTCATGTTAGAAAAATCAGATTTGTCTGTTTTAATTTGGTCATGTTAAGTTAAGTGTTGAGGTCATTTAGATGATATTTGTTTAGCTTGTATGGTCTTGTGTGCATTGGTCTAGAATTAAGTAGCATTGGCATAATCTTTTTCCTTAATAGATAATCATGATTTGGTTATGGGTTATGGATAAATATAGAAGACATGTTATTATCATTTGTATTACATCTCAATCTAGATATGTTATCTATCATTGCTTGATTATATGTTACTTATCTGATTGGCAAGAAAAGGGTGTAAATCCTACGGAGTCTCTGGACTCACCCCGTTGTGGGTTAAATTTTTCAGCAGGTTTTGAAGATTTAGAAGCTTTAAGATGAAGTTCAAGTGAAACCAAAGGAAATCAGAGTCATTTGCACTTGGAGATTATTGGTATTCTCTACTTAGGTAGATGGTCTTGGTTGCTTTTGAGCAAGAGTGTGTTAGACTTAGTAGTATGGTTCTATTCTCTTGTTTTGATTGATCTTATGAAAATATTTATGTTTGGGTTATGGAATTCAAGTCTTGGGTTTCATCCCACTGTCACGACATTGTGTATTTTCGCTGCGTATTTGTGGTTTTGCTATTTAAATTCCGGGTCGTGACAGAAGTGGTATCAGAGCATTAACCCGGCCAGAAGGTCTATAGTGACCTGCCCGGGTGTTTGATTTCAGTTTGGATGAGCTAGATTTGAAACTTGGATTATCTATTTGAATCGATTGGATTTGATTTTAGACTTTGAAGATTACATTATTGGATGTCTAGATTGGATAATTGATTGTATCTATTTATGAGTATCAATTTTCAGATTTTGGTGAATTTATAAGTTTGAGTTTATGACAATGTGATGATATTATCAAATTGGGGCAATTTGATTTTGATATTTGACGATGATTAAATATGTAGATATTTAAATTAGATGATCAATCAATGTATAATAATCAACTTTTAGATTTGGTTGATCTTGAAGTTCGGATTGATAGAAATCTATTTATCAATTAAGACAAGATTTAAATTCCGGGTCGTGACAAACTATCTTAATTAAATATGTTAATTTTATAGAAATATTGACAATGACTTCATAAACCATCGCAAATAACTTAACCATTTTAATAAAGACATCTAATACATAGGGATATCAGTGATGATTTAACCTATCACAAATAAGGGTGCATTTGGGAACCTTCGTGAAGTACTTCTTTTCAGTTCCAACTGTGTTACAAAGTTCTTCCTATTTTTTAGGACACATTTGGATTACATAGCCCATGCCACTTCTTCTCTACATTGAAGGCAGAAGGAGAAAATATTTCCTTTTGTGACAGAAAAACTTGCTCTTGAATTTTCTTTTATAAGGCAGGCATAAACATTGGGAGCACCTATCCTCACAAATGTACATCATCATCGTGAGAACAAACGATGTCCTTCCTCATGACATAGGTGAACACCATATCTTTCTTTCTTTATTGGCTTCCATGTAGCCACACCATTGAAACAATATAGCCGCATGCCTCTACCTCTTGTCATGTGCAACTTTGCCGCACTCGTTGTAGACCTATGGCCGTGCCCCTCATTGGTAGCCATGCAGCCCTCATGCACAACCATGTTGTATGCACCTTTTGCGACTATGCAGCATCATGTGACTACACTTGTTGTAGTCTTTTCTTCCCATGGCAGCCTTGCAAATTGGCCTCCATAATGCAGTTGACCTCCATGCACCTCTCTCTTTCTCTTGTGAACAGGCCTCTATGAAGTTGTCGGCCTCCATGCTCCTCTCTCTCTCTCTCTTCGTCAGTGTCCATGCTACCATCCCTGTTGCAGATATTAAGAAAAGGGTCCCTCAGGCAAGTGCTTGAGGGACTACCCTTAGTCCCATACCCATCGGGTGTGGGACCCATGCACATCACATTAGGTGGGTATCATCCCCATGGTGCATGGTCCCCAGACATGATGGGTGTGGGACTGAGGATAGTCCCTCATGCTTCCACCCGAGGGACCCATTTCTTGTAGATTTTAGGACTAGATGTTAGACTAGTCATTTTTTTATATATTATTTTTAAGATGTTTAATCTTCTTAAATATTGTTTTTTATTTATTATTCCTTATATGTTTGATATAGTTAAATATTATTTTCTATTCACTAATTTTTAGATGTTTAATATAAAAACATAATTTCTATACTGGTCATTATTTTCTATATATTTCTTAATTTTAATGAACTTATTTAAATTATATTTTTTGTTGCATTGTTTCTTGTGCATATTAGTAAATTATTACTAGCATTTTAAGTGTAGTTGCTGCTATGTCAATACACAGTTTCATTGTTAATACAAGCTCTTGTCTTGCAATTATCATGTTTCTCATTTACTTTTAACATTTTTTCATAGTATGGATAAGAAGAAAAATATCCTGAAGATAAGGATTGGCTGGGACTCAAAAGCTAATGAGATGTTTGTTAGGGCACACGTTACCCAAGTGTATCTAAGGAAACAAATATAGACAATCATTATTAAAATTAGGATGGTCAAATGTTATAAATGAGATGCATTATAACTCAAGCAAAATTTTTGAGATGAAGCAAGTAAAGAAAGTACTACTTGGTAGATGTAGGCTTCACTAATTCAATTAGAAAATTAGCACCATATCGTGGCTATCTTATCAGCTGCAAGATCATTGTGGTCAAACTCCTCGAACAAAATAAGAAACTTTTAATTATCTTTATTCACCACTAAGAAATGCCATCAAGTGATGTTTTAGAATACTTAAGAAATTCTAGTGAATTCTTAATGGTGTACCTTCTTATTCTTTAAAGAAACAAGCAATGATCGTAGTCACCTCAATGTGAGTATGCAATTTCATAAGGAGGGTTGATATAGGAGATGTACCATTCAGAGAATTTGATGACAAAAAAATAGAAACTACATCAGCATTACAAATAACCCCGTATAGATTCCTTGTGAATTGAACAAGACAAACAAGTGATGAGTAATTTCAAAGATTCGTTGGCTAATCAAATATTTAGACAATAGAATATAATTTTTAATTTAAATGTTTTTATCAACCACATTTACACTAGTACATTTCTTGTGGAGTGACTTTTAGTATCATTTAAATGTTTATTTCATAGAAGTTTCCACTTCTATAAGCGAGAAGATCTTCTAAAAAGTGATTTCTACATGAAGATACTTCTAAAAGAAGTACTATGGCCTAAGTTGGCAAATGCACCTTAAGTTAAACTTTGAACACTAGCAATGGCTTTTCTTGTCGTTAGAACAAGCTTACTCTTTTTAGACCCAATGTCTGCTCTTTCTTCATTTTCTATCTTTTTTCTTTTCATGGTGGATTGTGCCCTGATGCCACCCCCTCACCACTGATGGAAATCACTACTCCTCATCATCAAGCCTTGTAGCCAACCCACCATCTCTCATGTCCAAAGTCTTTCTAGAAATAGAAATAAGATTTGATTTGGTTAGATTTGAATTTGATTCTAGTTTAGATTTTGTATTAACTAAGTAAATATATTAATTATATTAAGAATACATTTGATTATATATCTACGTCATTTGATTAGGCTTGTGGATTCAGAGCATGAAGTAACTGTATTCCAATGACATGTCCCTCAATTTGGCATGTTTGGTGAAGTGTTAAACTGGTTCAATTTGGCATATTTGACATTATAGTTTATCTCATTATAAGATGAATATGATCACTTTAACATAAAACTTAAGAATATGTTATGTTTTTATATATGATTTGGGTGGAAGTAATTTAAAAATAATTTTGTTTTTACTTGAAGGTGCCAAGTGTAGATGTAGAACTTTAGCTAGGATTGTTCAAAATTTGCTCAGCCTTGAGAAAGGTTTTGTCTTCAGGCCAATTTTTTTGAACTTGGTGTTCCTCCACATGTTTAATGATTTTGTTGCCACCAACTCTATCAAGCAACTATTATATTAAATTAAACTTCTAGTATTATGTGACTTGATTTTTTTTTGTATTTTCCCAATACCTTCTATACTAGGAAACAATAAACAAGCGAAGAAAATAATTAGTAAAAATGGTATATGGGGAAAGCTTGAACTCTAACAATTGTCTATATATACACATATCACTATAAGGAGAGAGGGTATTGTAGACACACCAAATTGGCTTGATTCGGAGCCCCAGACTCTTATTCCATAAGAAATATCTTTTATTTGACCGTTTTCTGATCCGGATTACCTTGTGGACTTGAGATAAGGACATGGGTGGAGCCCCTCGCAAGTTGAGAATGGACCAATGATTTCCGGAATAATGCCGAAACCTTCAAACGAGAGCCGCGCGTGAACTGTAAAAACACGAAGCCTGCTTGATGACCGACCTTGAATGGTTCATAATTTAAGGTCTCGGGAGTCCTGCATGTGTTCCGTAACATTCAGGGTTTCCAAGAAGTCATTTCGGTAGGCGTCGGTCAATGGCGGCTTTCGTTACGGCTTTTTCGATCTGTACTGACACGGCTATCCCGGACCACGCGTTAGGCCTTTCCAGTCATCACCGGGTATTTTCGGGTCATCCGGGTCGATTCTAGCCGAATATTTTCATCAATCATGGCCATACATCTAGTTCGTTCAATTTTAGGGTTTCGCGGCTTTTACGAGTTGCGGTTCACGTTTACCGGGTTAATCTAAGATTTTTTGATGACTTCGGGTTTCTGATCGTACCATACTTGTTCGGTCATAATTTTAAGTCATCCCGAATTGACCCGAGATTTCTCGACCGAAACCATGCTCTTTTGGATCTTCGCCACGGGTTTCGGCTTTCCACGAGAGGGTAAACCGGTAGAAAGCCCCGTGCGAATGTCTCGGGAGTCATGCCAGCTGATTTACTGACTTGCGGAGGTGCGTCTTAAGGTCCTCTTTCCAAAGCGACAAACGGGAGACGAATCGGACATCCCGTTTGCAAGATATGGCTCGCGGAACACGCGTGTAGGAGAGAGAGTGTACCGCGCCCCCACTCCGCTTGAAAGGGGAGGGTGCGCTCTGCGCGCCCTCAAACCGGGGGCACACCCTGCGCGCCCCTGGTTCCTTTGAAAAGCGAGGGCGCGGTTGGTTTCTTTAAATCACAAATTACCCCGATTAGCACCTTCTAAACCTAATTTTTGGAAGGTTTCCGGCGCTGATTTTCGATTATTTGTACCGCGCCCCCGGTTCGGGGGCGCGTTACGTATGTCAAGTTGGATTTTGGCAATTTCTGGAAGATTCCGGCGAATTTTAGTAGTGAGACGCGTAACGCGCCCCCGTTCCCTTTGAAACAGGGGGGCGCGCAGAACGCGCCCCCGAAGTGAGGGCGCGCCCTACGCGCCCGCGTCCCCTTTGAAAAGCGGTGGCGCGGTCGGTCCAGTTTCCACTTTTTGCACGGCTTCCGTCCCCTATAAATTGAGGGCCATTATCAATGACCCATGGTTAATCCCTCGTGCCTAGCTTGTCCAGAGGTCGTCCAAGCTCTTCTCCAAAGCCGTGCCGACGTCCAAAGGCGATTCGACATTGAGAGATCGATCCCGAAGTGAAGGAGAAGGCTCCATCCGGGCATTCTGCATCAGCGCACTTCATCGACTTCTGAAGAAAATAAGAGACTCCTTCTGCGAAAGTCTTCAACATAGAAGATGTTCCTCTCTTCGTTCTCTTTCATCTCCAACAGACGGCACTCAATTCTGATTTTCCGTTTCTTCGTCGCGATTGCTGTACTAAGGGCGCACATCCTGGTTCTGTTTTCTATATCCGCCCTCTTTCAGATTTTTTACAGACTTATACAGGTGGATTTAGGTGAAATCATCAACATAGTAACTCTTCATATTCGAGTCTTCTGTCTACTCCAAGAAACGTAATTCGATTCTAACATCAGGGTCGTTCGTAGCATTCTCTGCACCAAAGTCGCGCCAGAAGGGTGCAAAGCTACCCGAACCGGCCTTCTTCAACCAACTCGGCTTCAACTCAAGCCGATCCATTCCATAAGCTTTCTCAACTCATTTAACTCAGTTTATTTACTGTTTTAAAGTATATTTAAGTTCCTTTGCATCATTTTTACATAATCAAAAATACAAGAAAAGGGGTTAGGACTCGCCCCAATCCGGTGAGTTCAATTCCAATTGCTTCTTTCTCATCTTCTCTCTACAGTTACTACACTTCCTATAGTTATAATCGTTTTATTTCACTTGGTTTATTATTCTAGTTGCAAAGGTCTATCAAGCTAGCATCGGTTGGAGACTCTTCTTCATTGGCCGGCCGAGGAAGAAGAAGGTTGAACCCATATCCTGATCTCCCGCGCTAAGGTACACACGATCAACTTCTTTTGATTTACATTACATAAAACAGAGCCCGCGGCTCCTGGAGACCACCTTTTATTTATGTTCTAATTTCATCTCCTCCTAACTCTCCTCCCACATGACCCGAACCATCTCCGGTGCTCGAGCGACGCCGTGAGATGAAAGTTCGGGAATCAATGTGAGTGTGGGATCGAGGTGAGGAGTCTTTACTGCTTTCCGAGTGTTTTCAATTCACTCCCTTTTTACCATTTTCCATCTTTCACCTTTTATTGAGGTACCGATCCGGAAACCGTTTCTGGAGTTGACAGCTTTTTGGCGACCACGGTGGGACAACCAATGTCTTCAACCGTGCTAGCTTGATTGATTCGTGCAACTAGTTGTTTTCCGACTTGGTTCCCGCGCGAACCAGCTTGTCCTTTACCTTTTCCATGTCAATTTACCTTTAAACTTGCTGTTTACTCTTTCTTTAAGATTGTCCCCCATGTGGACTTGAGTTACTTGTCTTTAATTTCAACCCGGTTCCCGCGTGAACCACTTTTCTTCTTATAAACCAGTTCCCGCGTGAACCACCTTTCTTTTCCAACTCGGTTCCCGCGTGAACCAACTTATTTTCAGAACGGTCCCCGTGTGGACCACCTCTTTAAAGCACTTTTAGATTGGCCCCACGTGGCCCTCTTTCTACTTTGTCAACTCTTACACCGGTTCCCGCGTGAACTACTCTTTTCTTCACAAAAACCGGTTCCCGCGTGAACCAAACCCTTTTCTAAACCGGTTCCCGCGTGAACCAACCCACTTTCAGATCGGTCCCCGCGTGGACCACCCTTTTGCACCACCTTAGATTGGCCCCACGTGGCCCTCCTTTCCTTTTTCCAATCAAACAAACCGGTTCCTGCATGAGCCACCCCTTTTCCTTCAAAGACCGGTTCCCGCGTGAACCACCTACCCTCTTTAAAACTCGGCTCCCGCGTGAGCCACTTTATTTTCAAATCGGTCCCCGCGTGGACCATCCTTTTACCTTTACTTCAGATTTGTCCCCACTTGGACAATCCAACACAAGCCGGTTCCCGCGCGAACCACCTTTTAGTTGCTAGTTGCTAGTTATTTGTTTTACTTTATCATTGCTTGTCTTGCTTGCATTCACTTGTTTGATTTATTTAATAGCTTTCATTTATGTTTGCATATTGATTGCTTCTTCTTCTCATACCCTCCATTTTTCATTTTTTGCATTAGCTTTTGCATCGGGTACCGGACTTGCTCCGATCCGTAGGACATTCGAGGCGGGGGCTCTCTCTCCCAACACACCCTCACCCTTCAAACACCTTCTTGGTGGATTCTAACCTCTCTTATGGGATATTCTTCCTAGTTGATTTGGTTGTTTCCAACAAGGCCTCCGTAAGTCCCTATCCGTGGAGTATTCCTCTCCGCACGATTGGGCCGGTTGTACCACTTCCCAAAACCCGAAGAACCCAAGTACCTACTCGTGGTGATTGAGTGATAACCTTAGGTCTGGAAGATTGAAGCAATAGGAACCATACCTACTTGAGTGAACAATTGCTAACAATATATCTAATCTAAGGTTTCAACCCAAAAATTGTCGAGTAGTCATTTTAAAACCTTGTTTGCATAACTTGCTTGCTCACAACAATTGAAACCAACCAAAAAATTCTCTCCTTTCAAAACAACTAAAACAAGCAAAAAAATCCCTTTAATTTCTGTGTTCAACTTTCTTGCCAAACAACCAAAGTGAAACCAAATCAAATCAAACAAACAATCATAACCAAATAAAAAAAAGTCTCTTTGCATTTACACCTTTCATTTGCTTTCTTTCAACCATTTTTTAAGAAAAATTGACAAGATGCCCATAACACTAAGGTCCGGAAGACACATCGGGATGTCGGACTACTACGGCCAAGAAGAGGAGTACGAGATGGGCCACTACGAGCTGCAACAACCCGTGGTCCAACCAGAGGGCCATGTTAACGCCGTCAGGGAGACAGAAATTTAAAATCCTACTCATCAACCTGCTTCACTTAGTGTGGAGCAACTCCTCCAGGGTCTATCTCTTCATCTAGACCCTGAATCTTTTTCGCTTGTGCAATCCTTGATGAAGGGCAAGATGCCCGCCAATTAAGATCCGGTCAAGGGAAATCAAGCCCCCTCACCACCTCAATCAGCAGTCAGGCCCCAATTCATCTCTTCTCCTAGGCAACCCTGCCGTGTCTCCACTCACCCCGTTGTGGGGCATTCATTTAATTCTATGCCAGTTCATGTTTCCAACCTACCTCTTCCAACCCAATCACCTAAAAACTTTGCTCCCGTGGCTTAGGAATCCAGCCTCACCCAGGCATTAATGAACAAACTTAACCAGATGGAAGAGCTCTTTGAAGAGATGAGGCACTGCCTCGATTCTAAAGCCATCCCTGAAATCTCTGTTCCATCCTTCTCAGTTCTACACCTTCCTCATTCAGAGATACCAGTCTTCCAACGTTACAACGGGACTGGTAATCCTTTCAACCATCTAAAGAGCTTTCTCTACGACTCCACGTTCTGGAAAAATGACCGCAAAGCCCTTGCCTTCCTATTCCGTCGGTCATTGGAGGGATTTGCCCTGGACTGGTTCTATTCTCTTGATTCCATTGAGGCGGCGGATTTCAACATTGTCAAGGCAAAGTTTCTACAGAGGTACAAGGATCGGGTGGGGCCAGCCTGCTCGATAACTGATTTAATTGCTGAAAAGATGAGGCCGGATGAGGACTTTGCCAAATTTGCTGATCGGTGGAGGGGAATGGCTGAGAGGCTAGAGGATACCATATCAGAGGGGGAGCAAGTGAGGATGCTCACCGGGAACACCATGCCCAACCTTCGCAACCTCCTGATCATACACCGCCCAACAACCATGAGTGAGTTGTGTGATAGCGCCCGCTACCTCCAAGCCCACTTTAAGGACGCATCCATTATCAACCCATTCGACACCAAGCCCCGTAACACTAGAAAGCCTACACTTGTAGGACCCACCACCGAAGGGGTAGTAAACAATGAGAGCATCAATGCCATGGGTAACCAGGGTGGGTATCGCCAAAGCCAATACCGTAACCCACCACCCAACCAACAATACCACCCAGCTCCTCAACCAGCTCCTCAGCCCCAACAGCAACTTGCATACAACTGAGCACCACCACAGCAACCCACCTACAACCGAGCGCCCCAGCAACCAAATACCTACAACCGAGCGCCTCAACAACAACATGTCTACAACCGACCACAACCACAACAACAAGCTTACAACCAAGTACCACCACCAGCCAACCGACCTAGGAGGGGGGACCCAAGAGAGAATACTATCCTCAATTGCCATTTCCCCTCACCGATATCTTTAATGCATTGATGGCTGAACAGTAGTTGAAACTTCCAAAGGAGAGAGAAGGATGGCCAGCAAATGTTGACACAACAAAGTACTGCGCTTACCATCGGTATCCTGAGCACATGGTGGATGTATGTTTCCAGTTTAAAGACTACATTCATGACCTCAATGATCAAGGGAACATTGACTGGGCACAGATGGGAGAATCTATTCAAGCAATGAAGGCACGTCAAAATCAACCACGGCGACAACAAGCACAACAGCAGCCCGGCCTGGGCATAGTCCAAGATCCGCTCCCAGTACAGGCACCCGTATAAGCACCGACACCAGCACCACCAAACCAACGACTCGGCCTCATCCACTCCACCATCGAGGAGTCAACCCACCATTCCTAGGGTTGGCAAGTCAAGGATCAAATCACCTCCATGCCCGCCATACCAACCCCACCTACAAACCGCACCATACTCTCCATACCGAGAGCTTCCCCCAGCCCACAAACTACCCAAACACCACTACCCTCACCAACCATTAACCCTCCACGGCACCTAATCATTAGACCGCCGCCAGCCTCCCAACCAGCACCCCACCCATCACCCCAACCTAACCTACCAACGACCATCGATCCTCCTCGACGTCTAATCATTAGACCATCACCAACACCCCAAACATCACCTAACCTACCAACCTCCACCACCCCTCGGCCTCTCATTATCCGACCATCACCCAACCAACCAGTCACCACCACTCCACGACCTCTCATCATTAGACCATCACCACCAACACCCCAACCATCACCCAACATACTGGCCTCCACCAATCCACGACCCCTCATCATCCGATCCTCACCACCCCTACCTACCACGGGCTCCTCAACATACCAATCAACCCTACCATCACCATCATCACCATTCCCCCCAACCATGCTGGCGTTGGTACTTCGTAGCAGGAGGATGTTCCAAAGGGTCTTTCCCCAGGCCGGGATGCAATCACAGGAGCAAGTAGAAGAGGAGGCAGTGGAAGAACCATTGCCCGGCATGACATATGACTTATTGAAGCACTTGGACAAAATGCCGGCACAGATTTCAATTCTGGAGCTGATAAAGAGGTCGAAGAACCATCAGGACATTCTACAATAGTACTTGCAGCGGGTCATGGTCAATGAGGACCTCCCACCCGAGAAGATCATTACTGTCCTGACCCCGAGGAGTGAACATCCGGCACTTACATTCACGAAGGAGGAGTTGGCACGGCCAGAGATCAGAAAGTATGCCTTGCATGTTGCAGTAGTCATCCGAGGCATGGAGATCAAGTCCTGCTTGATTGACACCAGAGCATCTATAAATGTCATGCCGCCAGAAACATTGCAACTTTGCGGCATCTCTGATGAAGAAATCGAGCCTTCTGCCTTCACGGTGACAACCTATGACAACTCCCGGAAGCCGGCAAGAGAAGTGGTTACGTTGGAAGTTGGGCTCGGGCCGTGTGCTGTCACCACCGAGTTTCATGTTCTAGAACTGGACCCTATGTTCAAAGCTATCTTGGGACTTCCATATCTTGAGGCAATAGGAGCTGTTGCCTCCACTAACCATCAGTGTCTGAAGTTCCCATACAAGGGCCAGGTGATTAAAGTAACCAACATCCCCATTCTAAATGATGTGGATGACCCCTCTTCTGCACTGCCAATATCAAAATTTGTCCAGCCGTTGGTTTCCACTACAGAGCTGCCCAAGATCATGATGTTAACGACGCCTCCAGATACGGTTGCATGGAGGATGATGAAAGGGATGGGCTATCAGCTAGGAAAGGGGTTGGGAAAGGAGCTACAGAGGGTTGTGCACCCCATTAAAGCTGAACAAAGACCAAAGAGACACGGGCTTGGCTATGAGCCCAGTTGCACTCCGCGGATGGTCTACCAGACAAAAAATGCCATGGGACTCCAAAAATTCTTTATCAAAGGGGAGACCATGATGATGGCCGGGGACAAAGAAGAAGAACCAGTCAAGAGGAAGAAGGCACCAGAGCAAGAGGAGCAGGTGGACGACCTGAGTTCATCTTTGGCTCGGTTGTTCATAGAGGAGGAAGAACCAGTCGAGGGCAAGTCCATCTCTAAACAACTTGTCCACTTGAACCCATCTCCAAACAACATCCCGCGTGAGCCGTATCCTACGGTCACGTATTTCAAAATCCTCACTCTAACCCTCTTGGATTCGCTTGATGGGCTATCTAGCCCAATTCCCACTTCTGGGCCAAAATGGCCACCTGAACTGATCACTGGGCCCGAGAGCCCATTCAAATCTTCTTACTCCATTGGGCTTCTATGCCCATTTCAATCCAACAACCTTGGGCCCGCGTGCCCACCAATCGGGCCCACGTGCCCTGTAGATTTATTTTCTTGCTTTGGGCCCACGTACCCACCATTCGGGCCCACGTGCTCCTTAGATCTTTTCATTAGCTTTGGGCCTATCTACCCATTTCTTGTCATCATCGGGCCCGCGAGCCCATTTTTCTCCCATTTGCTTAAGCTTTCTACTTCTACTCGAGCCCCACCGGCTCATTTTCTTTCTGTTATTGAAAATATCCAAAACACCCAAAAAAAACGTCTTCTCGCAAACTCAGTTTTCCGTTGAGGAGACGTTTCTACTTGTCTCGGAGGGTGCTCCCAACCAGAGACTCCTCTTCTCTGACTCACTGATCGATCTACTCAATCCTTCACCCACTGTAAATACCACCTTTCCAATTCCGTCTTTTTTAGGATTAGTTAGGGTAGGAAAGAAGAAAATTCGAGGTAAACGTGTGCTAGAGAGATATCTCTAGCAATTGGCTCAAAAATGCAAGGAATGTGCGAGGCTGCCAAGGTTTTTGGAAAATGCTATCCAGCTTGACGAAATCCAATATGAGGATGAATTCAATGTAGATCATACAGTGGGAGTTTATGAGGTTTTATTAGAAAAAGATTCTGATTTCGAGGATGGAATTGAGGACTTGGCTGATGCGTATGCATATGGACTTAAAAGATTTGAAGAACCATTAGCCACGGTGGGTGAACCGACAAAAGAACTGAATCTTGGAACACCGGAAGATACTAACACAATCCTCCTAAGTGCAAACCTCGCTCCCACTGAGGAACAGAGCTTAATTGAAATTTTGGAAGAGTATAAGGACACGTTCACATGGACATACGAGGACATGCCGGGGTTAGACAACTCATTAGTTGAACATCGTTTAACTTTGAAACCAGGAGCTACCCCGGTCAAACAAAAATTAAGGAGATTCCACCCTGATGTTGCACTTAAGATGAAAGAAGAGGTCGACAAGTTACATCAAGCAAAATTCATTAAGGTCATCCTTTATCCGCAATGGGTGGCAAACATAGTCCCTGTCATGAAGAAGGATGGTCGAGTTCGGATGTGTATAGACTTCAGGGACTTAAACCGAGCGTGTCCTAAAGATGACTTTCCTCTACCTCATATTGATGTACTGGTTGATAACACTGCTGGATTCGAAATGCTATCATTTATGGATGGCTATTCTGGATATAACCAAATCCAATTGGCCGAAGAGAACCAGGAGTTGACCTCGTTCACCACACCTTGGGGAACCTACTGCTATGTCGTCATGCCCTTTGGACTAAAGAATGCCGGTGCTACTTATCAGAGGGAAATGATGGCTATCTTTCACGACATGATGCATACCCTTGTAGAGGTGTGCGTGGATGACCTGGTCGATAAGTCCAAAAGCTGAGAAGATCACCCGGAAGTGTTAAGAAAGGTCTTGCAAAGGGCTAGGGAATATAAATTGAAGATGAACCCAAAGAAATGTACATTTGGAGTATCCTCATGAAAGTTATTCGGGTTCATAGTGAGCAAAAGGGGCCTAGAGATCGACACAAACAAGGCCAAGGCAATCATTGGTATGCCTCCTCCAAGAAATATGAAAGAACTTCGAGGATTAATCGGTAGGATACAGTTTGTCCGCTGGTTCATCTCACAACACTCCCAAAGGTGTAAACCTTTATATGAGTTGACCAAGGCGGGGGCCGAGTTCAAATTGGATTCAAAGTGCCAGGATGCATTCGATGGTTTGAAAAGATACTTGGCTAGTCCCCCTGTGCTTAGACCACCAGTCCCTGGCAAGCCCTTAGTTCTATATATCTCAGTTTTGGAGAATACTCTTGAGGCAGTCCTTGCACAAGTGGATGAAGAAGGGAAAGAGAGGGCAACTTATTACTTGTCAAAGATCTTTGATCCATGTGAGCAGAAGTATACTGTAGTGGAGAAGACCTGTGCTGCACTAGTCTGGGTAGTTCAGAAGCTTAAACACTATTTCTTAGCTCATGAGGTCAACCTTATTGCCCGCATCAATCCCATCAAAAATCCTTCTAGAGAAAACTGTTCTAACTGATTGGTTAGGTCGTTGGCAGAGCTTTCTTTCCTAGTTTGATATCACCTATGTCCTCCAGAAGACGATTAAAGGCTATGCCATTACCGAACACCTAGCCCACCACCCTATACCCCTCTTTGACCCGGTCCAGTCGGAGCTCCCGGATGATGAACTCATGTTGATCCGATCTTCCCACCTTTGGACATTATATTTTGACGGGGCTCTGAATTCACATGGTAAGGGAGTAGGAATTGTCCTTCTATCACCCGAGGGTGTCACCATTCCACAGGCATTTCAGCTTGACTTCCCAGCAACCAACAATATAGCTGAATACGAAGCCTTGCTGGCCGGGCTGGAGGCCGCTCATTTCTATGGTGCCACGGAATTGAGGGTGATAGGTGATAGCCAACTAATCCTTCGCCAAGTCCTAACCAAATACCGAACTTCTTATACAAACCTCAAACCTTACCAAGAACTTACCTCTTGCTACATCAAACTCTTTTCCAAACTCACTTTTGTCCATGTTCCTCGAGCTCAGAACATCCTTGCTGATGCCCTAGCCTCCTTAGCTTCATCTCTGTCAGTCCTGCTAGGTAGACAGGTGCGGACTATCCATGTCCGTAGGAGGTCGATGCCGACGATTAAGGATGGTCGATTTCTGAAGATCTAGGAGAGATTTGGCAGGAAGGAATATTTAGAGCAGAAAGAGGAAGTTTCTCTAATCAAGTTGGAAGAGTTAGACGAGGGTGAGAAGCCTTGGTTTGATGAGATTGCAAGGTATTGTCAAGATCAGACATATCCACCTGGATCAAATGCAAAAGAAAAGAAGGCCATCAGGAGAGTATCTTAGAGGTATACCATCCTAGGAGGGGTGCTCTACAAGAGGAGCTTGAGTGGAATCTTGCTTAGATGCGTTGATGAAGAAGAGGCGGAATTGGTGCTTAAGGAAGCACATTCCAGGGTCTGTGGGGGCCATGTCAATGCTCAAGCTCTTGCCAATAAAATCATCAGGCAGGGGTATTATTGGCCAACGCTAGAAGAGGATTGCTCCATCTTTGTCCGGCACTGTCATTCTTGCCAACTCCATGCCGATAAGATCCATTCTCCCGCATCTTCCCTTCATCCGATTCATGCCCCATGGCCCTTCGCTATGTGGGCTTTCGACATCATTGGCCCTCTAAGTGATCTTAACTCTGAAATTCATTCCAAATCGTTCATCTTGACGGCAACAGAGTACTTCACCAAGTGGGCAGAAGCGGAAGCATTTGTGGAGATCAAGGCATCAACACTGTGCTCCTTCATCAAATGCAACATCATCGCCAGGTTTGGGATACCCAGCGACATCATCACCGACAACGGACCGCAATTTCTCTCTCAAGATCTGCGTGATCTTTGCAACATGTACCGCATTGCATTGCATCATTCATCTCCTTATTACCCGCAAGGCAATGGTCAAGCAGAAGCCACCAACAAAACTTTGATTAAAATCATTAAGAAAACCTGTAAGTCTAGCAAGTTCGCAGACTGGCCAGATAAGCTTGTAGATGCCCTATGGGCTTATCGTACTTCTGTACAGACCCCGACTGGTCAAACCCCGTATGCTCTCGCATATAGGATGGAAGCGGTGGTCCCGTACGAAGTACTACTTCCATCACTCCGAGTTCAACTTGATAGGGACATCCCTGTAGATGAGAGGTGAGAATCTCTCCTTGCACAACTTGAACTCCTAGATGAAAGAAGGTTGGCTGCCTCTGAGCATGCCCCGACTTATCAGAACCGATTGAAAAGGTTTTATCAGAAGAGGGTGGTAGAGAGAAAGTTCGAAATCGGTGAGATGGTAGTAAAACGCATATTCGTTAAGCCGAGTGGTCCCCGCTCCAAGTTGCAACCTAACTGGGAAGGGCCTTTTGTTATAACTGAAAAATATTTAGGTAATGCATATGAGCTAACCAACGCTGATGGAGAAAAATTGAACCATCCATGGAACGGCGTTTACCTCAAAAAATATTTTCCTTAGAAAAGAAAATGAGAAAATTTCTGGTATGATATTAAGTCAGTGATCCAAAGGGTGTTAGCTAGAAGTCAAGGGTAGACATCACCCTGCACACACAACACCTCCCGATCCCAGAATCTGGATAGTCCAACACTCGAGAAAGGCAAGGCAGCACCCTGAAGGCGGAAAGGAAACCCTTACCCTATTCTCTTCTATTCGGTCCAAGATACGTGAAGGGGACTAGAGGAGGATAGTATCGAAAATGCCCTCCACCTTAGTAGGAGGCCGTCTCGTAGGGTGCAAAAGGGTGCCAAAAGATGGGCAATGAACCCCATAGGTTTAAACAAATATGGGCCTGTCTGAATGAGTACTCGGAAGAGTAGAAAATGAAAATAAAGCACCAAAAGATGGGCAATGACCCCACAGGTCAAAGACTTGTCTAAATAAGTGCCACATGTAGAAAAAAACCCGAAGAGGCCGAACCCCAACGGGCAATTTGGGCATGAGTAGAGAAGCATGAGTAGAGAAACCCTCCTCGACATTCCCAAATCCTATCAAAGACTTCCTTTATTATTCTTCCATCTTAAAACCCTAGGGTAGGGTAAACTATCTAAACTCAGGGGGAATCCAAACCGATCAAGAGAAGAGGGCAAGAAAGATTCTTGGTAAGGAACCTTATTCACACGTGGTGCTTATTGCTTGAATCTTGATCAACACTCAAAGATCGATGAATGGTCTCAATACCGGCACATTCTCCACAAAAATCCAAAAAAATGAATATTTTCAAAAATAAAAAATCAAATATTTTCAAAAATTCAAAAAGTTGAATATTTTCAAAAATCCAATATCTTCAAAAATAAAAAAATTGAATACTTTGAAAAAATCAAAAAAAATGCATCATCTAACTTGGCATAACCTTGATTTTTGCCTTTGCTAGCATTCATGTTTATCTTTATGTCTTGCATGTTTCATTTCCGCATTGCATATTTACCTTCATTATCACCCCATTAAGAGGGCTCCTTTCTTTGACCTAAGTCAAAGTTGGCCATAATAGGCAAAGGGATGAGTCGTTGTGAAGATCTAATCCTCTTTTATCAAGTGTTTTCAGGGACTTTAAAATAAGAGGAGAAGGTTCTCTCAACGATAGGTAAGTTCTCTTAACCATTTCACTTCGGTTATTTAGGTTATTACACCTTGTTAAGAAGGATCCTCTCTTTGACCTAAGTCAAGGCAGATAGTAATAGGCAAAGAGATAAGCCTTGGTGAAGATTTAATCCCCTTTTATCGAGTGTTTCAGGATGCTAGGATCAAGAAGGGTGTGACTCTCACCATAGAAGGTAAGCTTTCTTAACCCTTATCTTATTCATTTTCAGTCATTTTTGTTCATATTACCCTGTTAATAAGGCTACCCCCCTTGACATGTAAGCAAGGCAAGGGGGTCAGCCATAGAGTAGATTTAACCCTTCTATTAAGTATTTCAGGAAAGAAACATGAGTCAAGGAGGAGGAAATCTCGCCAATAGGAATTGCTCACAGAAGTGGAAGAATCAACATGGGAAACCCCCATAACTTGCCGACTATCATATATGTCGTTAGTCGTGTATTATTATCCTATGCATTATTTGTTGAAGACCATGAGTGCGGAGAAGATTCGACCCGAGATCCCCTTCATCAAAATCTACGACGGTCGGGTCATCTCTGATGCTCACGGATAAGCCAAAGTTGTGCTGTGAGGGACAATGGTTCCCGAATGGGTATCTTGACCTCATAGACAATCTATATCTTCAACTATTTGTTATACAAGTTTTGTCTTGTTTTATTGAGCCCAGCATGCATCTGTAGCATTAATTGCATTACATTTTGTTTTGTCATTGCATACATCATTTCGTAATCTTCACCTTCTCACCCTAATCTTTAAACTTTTTATCCTAAATCTGATCATTCTGAATCCCACCGTGTTTTCTAATCCCACCATGTTTTCTAGTCCCACCAACCTCTCTAATATCCCACCGTGTTTTCTAATCCCACCATGTTTTCTAGTCCCACCAACCTCTCTAATATCCCACCATGTCTGTTAATCCCACTGTGTTCGGTAATCACCGTATGCCTCCAAATCCTCCATCACCACTGTGGCCATTGCAACACTTCCTTGCTATTCATCCCACCATGGCAGCCAATTCGTCCTGCCAAGGGCCTTCTATTTGATCAGAACTTGCATCGTCACTATCTTCACGGTTTGTGCTTCAACATTTGCCTTTCGGAATCTGAGATCATTCCATTCCGAATAAAATCTTGTCTCTTGGAAGACTTAAATGAATCTAAAAGCCTGAATGTGCTCGATTGGTATTCTTTTACTTTTTCAAACAAATCTCTTTTTAAACTTTAGCCCATCACAGTACAGGAACAGCGCAAAGATCGGGTTACCAGCTGATGATGAACCTACGAACCTGTGTTTCGGGGACTCCCCACCGCGTTGGGGGTTGGCTATTCTTCTCTCGTGCCAATGGCACATCTTTTACCAATCGAACATAGGAAGACTTGATGAAACATGGCGGTTAACCAGGAGACTTGAGGAGATTCATCTTGCCGAATCTGGTCGTTAAGCGCGTCTATATCTACACCTTGATGCCACCTTTTCAGTCCATCACCATTTCACTCCACTACATTCCACTACGATCCATCTCGCTTCGCTACGCTTTCTCTACATTTCACTCCGCTCCGCTACATGCCATTCCCTTGCAAAGCCGACATCAAGGCGAGGCAAGCTGTAGACATGCCAAATTGGCTTGATTCGGAGCCCCAGACTCTTATTCCATAGGCAATATCTTTTATTTGACCGTTATCTGATCCGGATTACCTTGTGGAGATGAGATAAGGACATGGGTGGAGCCCCTCGCAAGTTGAGAATGGACCAATGATTTCCGGAATGATGCCGAAACCTTCAAACGAGAGCCGCACGTGAACTGTAAAAACACAAAGCCTGCTCGATGATCGACCTTGAATGGTCCATAATTTAATGTCTTGGGAGTCCCGCATGTGTTTCGTAACATTCAGGGTTTTCGAGAAGTCATTTCGGTAGGCGTCGGTCAATGACGGCTTTCGTTATGGCTTTTTCGATCTCTACTGACACGGCTATCCCGGACCACGCGTTAGGCCTTTCCGGTCATCAGCGGGTCTTTTCGGGTCATCCGGGTCTATTCTAGACGAATATTTTCATCAATCATGGCCATACATCCGATTCGGTCAATTTTAGGGTTTCGCGGCTTCTCCGAGTTGCGGTTCATGTTTACTGGGTTAATCTCAGATTTTTCGATGACTTCGGGTTTTCCGATCGTACCGGACTTGTTCGGTCATCATTTTAAGTCATCCTGAGTTGACCTGAGATTTCTCGACCGGAACCATGCTCTTTCGGATCTTCGCCACGGGTTTCGGCTTTCCGCGAGATGGTAAACCGGTAGAAATCCCCGTGCGAATGTCTCGGGAGTCATGCCAGCTGATTTACCGACTTGAGTAGGTGCGGCCTAAGGTCCTCTTTCCAACGCGACAAATGAGAGCCGAATCAGACATCCCGTTTGCAAAATACGGCTCGGGGAACACGCGTGCAGAAGAGAGAGTGTACCGTGCCCCCACACCGCTTGAAAGGGGAGGGCACGCTCTGCGCGCCCTCAAACCGGGGGCACTCCCTGCGCGCCCCCGGTTCCTTCGAAAAGCGAGGGCGCGGTCGGTTTCTTTAAATCGCAAATTACCGTGATTAGCACTTTCTAAACCTGATTTTTGGAAGGTTTCCGGTGCTGATTTTCGATTATTTGTACCGCGCCCCCGGTTTGGGGGCGCGTTACGTAGGTCAAGTCAGATTTTGGCAATTTCCGGAAGATTCCGGCAAATTTTAGCCGGGAGATGGGTAACGCGCCCCCGCTCCCTTTGAAATAGTGGGGTGCATAGACCGTGCCCCCGAAGTGAGGGCGCGCCCTGCACGCCCTTGGTTTGAGGGCGCGCCCTGCGCGCCCTCGTCCCCTTTGAAAAGCGGGGGCGCGGTTGGTCCAATTTCCATTTTTTGCACCAGCTTCCTTCCCCTATAAATTGAGGACCATTCTCAATGACCCAAGGTTAATCCCTCGTGCCTAGCTCATCCAGTGGTTGTCCAAGCTCTTCTCCAAAGCTGTCCCGACGTCCAAAGGCAATCCGACATTGAGAGATCGACCCCGAAGTGAAGGAGAAGGCTCCATCCGAGCGTTCTGCATCATACAACTTCATCGACTTCTTCAGAAAATCCAGGACTTTTTATGCAAAAGTCTTCAACATATAATATGTTCCTATCTTTGTCCTCTTTCATCTCCAACTGACGACACTCAATTCTGACTTTCCGTTTGTTCGTGGCAATTTCTGCACTGAGGGCGCGCATCCAGGTTCTGTTTTCTATATCCGCCCTCTTTCAGAATTTTTACAGACTTCTACAGGTGTATTTCGGAGAAATCATCAACATAGTAACTCTTACTATTAGAGTCTTCTGTCTACTCCAAGAAACGGCATTCGATTCTAACATCAGGGTCGTTTGTAGCGTTCTCTGCACCAAAGTCGCGCCAGAAGGGTGCAAAGCTACCCGAACCGGCCTTCTTCAACCAACTCGGCTTCAACTCAAGCCGATCCATTCCATAAGCTTTCTCAACTCATTTAACTCAGTTTATTTACTGTTTTAAAGTATATTTCATTTCATTTGCATCATTTTTACATAATCAAAAATAAAAAAAGGGGTTAGGACTCGCCCCAATCCGGTGAGTTCAATTCCAATTGCTTCTTTCTCATCTTCTCTCTACCGTTACTACACTTCCCATAGTTCTAATCGTTTTATTTCACTTGGTTTATTGTTCTAGTTGCACAGGTCTATCAAGCTAGCATCGGTTGGAGACTCTTCTTCATCGGCCGTCCGAGGAAGAAGAAGGTTGAACCCATATCCTAATCTCCCGTGCTAAGGTACACACGTCAACTTCTTTTGATTTACATTACATAAAGAGGAGTCCGTGGCTCCTGGCGACCACCTTTTATTTATGTTCTAATTTCATTTCCTCCTCACTCTCCTCCCACATGACCCGAACCATCTCCGGCGCTCGAGCGACGCCGTGAGATGAAAGTTCGGGGATCAATGTGAGTGTGGGATCGAGGTGAGAAGTCTTTATTGCTTTCCGAGTGTTTTCAATTCACTCCCTTTTTACCATTTTCCATCTTTCACCTTATCTTGAGGTGCCGATCTGGAACCTGTTTCTGGAGTTGACAGATATTGGGATTAAGTTATTGGGATGACTATCAAAAGTTGTTCCATTAAAGATTAGTTGCATGTGTGTATGTATTGTGATGATTAGAAGAGTGAGTACATGGTGCCTTTGTATGTGTGCAAAACTATATAGTGTGTTGCTACATTGGGCATGTATGTGGTTATCGAGAAAATAGAATACTTTGAAGTATTTTTTGATCTCAGATACTGTGGTTGATCTTAAATAAATAGATGCCTAGAAAGACTATCGAATTTCAATTTGTTATGCAAATTATTTATGTATATTAAATTTAGTATAAGTTTTGCTCATATGCATGGCATAACATGTTGTGAAAATAATTGATTAAGATATGCATCAAAAATGAGTTAGAGCATGCACGACAAATAGAGATAGTCATTCTCTATCCTTTCTTATAAGAGTTAGCATGTGTCAGATATGTGTCAAGTCAAGAAAATGTTAATAGGGTGTTTGGTTGCACCATAAATTTATGTACACTTTATGGTAAAAAGTTATATTAAAATAAAATGTGAACTAGTTAATGACATAAAATTATCATGGTTGAGAGAGATGTAATAACAAAAAGGGTTGAGTGTCATATATGACCAAACAAGGTGGGCGGGCCACAAGTAAAAAAAGCAGCGAAATCCTCCACTACGCCAAAACTCATCTTCACCTACGTGAACCCATCGCATAGGTGAGAATTTGGTAGGTATATGTATCATTTACCGACATAGTATACCTACCAATTAGTTTCCCGTAGGTAAATGTATCAACACCTAAGGATTACGTATGCAAGACATCCTGTAGGTAAACGTTATAAGTGATCAATGAATCTAATCCGTTCATTTGAAATATGCGGACGGCTGAGATCGATCCAACCATTTTACCTAATACCCAAATCCCGCTCGATCGCGCGACCATCTCCTCGCACAGCCCCCGACGCTCGCTTCCGCTCTCCATCCTCGGCGATTTCCTGCTCTCCACTCGGCGCTTCCAGGCGGTCCATCGATGGCGCTTCCAAGCTCTCCATCGTGGATGAGTAAGTTCCGGTGAGGCGATTACCAGCACAGCGAGGCGGGGCGGTCGACTAGTAGACCGTAAGGGGAGCTGTCGTTGATTGGACCAGTCGTCCGAGCGACCTACTTGTAAGTGTTTCGCACCTTTCCTTTATTTCGAACGATTTTGGGTTCCATATATCTTAGCTCGTTCAATACGTACAGTACGATTTGGGGCTTTATAAGATGTTATTCGAACTATGTTCTGCCCATCATTTCCTTATGATGGAAGTGTTACAATGGGGGATCAAGTAGAAAACTTAGGACCAAGGGGCATTCGTTTTAGGGTTCAGGTAGTTTATTGTCTTGATTATTTTTTCTTCTGCAATATCATGAACAATTGCCTAAGCTTATCGGTCTTAATACCATAATCAGTTCTTCATCTCGAGGAACATGGCTAGCTAGGACAATGGGTAGATCAAGTAGTTATGTCATAGTTAACAGTCGAAATTCATTAGTATTATCATGAAATTAAAGTATGATAAAGTAGAACATTTGCTTAAATGTTTTAAATTAAACATTTCTGAATGAATTGAATTTAACTATGATACGTATGTCTTTACTTTTAGGGGCTAATATCTGGAGTTAATTGATTGGATTACGCTCTTGTCACTTCGAAAATGAGGTAACACTTATGCCATAAATTTCTGACTATATTTTGTCAATCATTCATCCTCTTGTTAGAATTTTATATTTTCATTAATGATTTTGTTTGTAGTTGCATTTTTTCCCTATATCTGACTATACATCTTCTTATTTGCAATCGGACACATGTTCACTATATCTTTAGCAATAATATGTTATAATTTTCTTTGTATCCCACTTATTACATATATAACATATAAAGTTACCAAATGTCCCCTTGTGTTCCAACTAACAACATAATCTACCTTGCATCCCTTTATTTTTATATGCTTACTCAATTTTTAAGGCAACTGACCCATTCCTCGTTTGATTGACCAACTTGTTAATGACATTAGATTTTCACTTTAACTTTTAAGGATTACTTGTTGTCTATTTGAAGATTCGACTAGTCATTTCCATCATTCCTTCTAAAGTTTAAGAATATTAATGGATGCGATGCTATCCATTTTTCAAATTTGTAGGATGCATTTTTAATTCTTATCCATGTTTTTATCTATAGTCATATGGATTGGAGCTGGATGGATTTGCCAAGAAATGTGGGCGGCTACTACGATGGTGTTGAGAACTTTTTAAAGTTTGCATATAAAAGTATGCCATCGAGTCATAAGATAAGATGTCCATGTGTGAAATGCGCATGCTTGAAAAAATGTGAAATGCATATTATTAGAGAACACCTCTACATAGACAGTGTTATAAAGGACAAATAGTTTTGGAAGTTCTATGGTGAAGAGTCAAGTCAGGGAAGATTTGAAGAAAGTGTAGATGAATCAAACATGTATGAAATGTTAGCTGATGTCTTTCCAACATGTGATGATGAAGTATATGATAACGATTCGAAATCCTTTTTAGACTTGTTAAAAGAAGTAACCAACCTGTTTATCCTGGATGCAAGAATTTTAGCAAACTTTATTTCATCATTAGATTGCTAAACTTTAAATGCATGGGTGGAATGAGCAATAAAATATTTGATGTTTTATTGAAGTTATTGAATGAGTTGCTCCCAGATGGGTCATCATTACCACGATCATTTTATGAGATGAAGAAGCTACTTGATAAGTTAGGATATGGCTATAGAAAGATTGATGCATGTCCGAACAACTGTATGTTGTATCAAAAAGAATATGAGAAGTGTAATTGTTGTCCCAAATGTGGTGAATCCCGGTGGAAGTCTTTTAAATCGAGTAGCTCAAAAAAAAAAGAGTACCTCAAAAGGTTCTCTGTCATTTTCCATTAATTCCACGACTAAAGAGACTCTTCACATGTTCAAAAACCTCACTCAACATGAGATGGCATCATGACAAACGTGAGGAGGACGGTATGTTAAGACATCCCGCTGATTCGGCTTGCTGGAAAACATTAGATGCCATTGATGATTTTGGGTTAGAATGTCGGAATGTCCGTCTTGGATTAGCCACTGATGGGTTCAACCCCGTATGGGAATATGAACGTCACTCATAGTACATGGCCAGTGTTGGTTGTACCTTATAATCTACCACCTTGGGAATGCATGAAAAGTACCAATATATTGTTGTCCCTTCTCATCTCTGGTCCAAAAGGTCCCGGTAACAACATTGATGTTCTATTAGAACCATTGATTGAGGAGCTTCAAATCCTATGGAATGGTATTGATACCTTCGATGTAGCTAAAGGCGAGATTTTTTGGTTGCGTGCAGCCTTATTATGAACCATTAATGATTTTCCAGCATATGCTTACATGTCCGATTGGAAAACTAAAGGTAAATTAGCTTGTCCTAACTGTAACAAAGACACATGTTCTACTTGGTTAGAGTGTAGTACGAAATTTTGTTACACAGGTCATCGTAGATGGCTTGGAAATAATCATAAATTTTGAAAGATGAGAACAGAATTTGATGGTCATGAGGAATGGGGTGACAAGTCATTGATGCTATCGGGAGATCAAATCTGACAACAACTAGAGCATTTTAACTCTCATGTTGCAAAAGAAGACAGCAAGAAGAAAGGTAAAAAGAGGAAGAGAAGTAAAAAAGATGATAGAAAGTACCTTGGGTAGAGAAAAATGAGTATTTTCTTCTCTCTACCTTATTGGAAATCATTGTTGCTTCGCCACAATTTAGATGTTATGCACATTGAGAGGAATGTGTGCGAGAGTATCATAGGCACCCTTCTATCCATTGAGGGGAAGAACAAAGATGGCTTGAAGGCTCGTCAAGACTTACAAAAGTTGGGTATAAGAGAATGTCTTCATCCACAAGAACTTGGACCAAGCAAAATAATGTTACCACCAGCTCATTTCACTTGCAGCAGAAAAGAGAAAGATATCATCTTCAAGCTATTTCAATCTGTTAAGGTTCCTGATGGTTATTCTTCAAACATTGCAAAGCGCTTTCTCAACAAAGATAAGAAGTTGTGGGGGTTGAAGAGTCATGACTACCATGTGATCATGCAACAATTACATCCAATTGCCGTTAGGGCACTCCCAAATATTAATCTATCTTCTTCACTAAGCGACATTTCTCACTTCTTCCTCAATATATGTTCTAAAGTTGCTTATGCTGAAGACTTTTACCAACAAGGCCTACATATTGCAAAAGTATTATGTGAACTAGAGATGATATTTCCTCCCAGTTTCTTTGATATCATGGTACACTTGATCATTCATTTAGCAGAGGAGGCGAGGATTGCTGGGCCGGTTCAATATAGATGGATGTACCCATTTGAGAGGTATCATCAATAGTATAAGGTTTTTAATTGCCATTTAAAATGAAAGTAGTAATCATTGTTTCATATCATTTCAGGTATTTGGCTAAACTAAAGTCTTATGCGACAAACAAGACTTATCCTGAGGGTTCAATTGCAGAAGGTTATGATGTTGCAGAGACAATCACTTTTGCCTCTCGATATCTAAATAATGATGCAGAGACATGGTTCAATAAGCCACGTCGACAAGCAGAATATAGACCAAAAGAAGTGGAGGAAGGATGGGAAATTTTCAGGGAGACATGTCACCCACTTGGAGCAGCTACAACATATCGATTACAAATTAATGAGTTGGAAGATATTCATAAATATATCCTATTCAACTATACCGCTATGAACAATTTGATTAAGTCAGTGTACTTTTATAACAAAAATTATGTTATTTGTACATCTCCATCAAGCATCCAAAATAATATTGTTTGTTTGTTGATTTCAATGCAGAGTCCACATTGATGAGGTTAGAGAAACTTGTCCTGAGCTGCTTGAGAGTGATGTGGAACAGATTCATACACGTACCTTTGTAGAATGACTTAAATTTAAGGTAACTAGCATTAGCTCCGTTGGATTTAAGGTTACATTTATGATGTTATGATTGTAAATTATCATTAAGGTTAAATAATAATTTTAATTTGCTTAGGTGCACAAGGAACAAGAGATGACCACAGGAGACATGTCATCTTATCTTCATTGGATTAAAGATTTGCCAATTGACGTCGTTAAGAAATATGAATCATGTATAGCCAACGGTTTTAGGTTTCACACTAAAAGTCTTGAAGAACGTCGAGTGACCCAAAACTTGGGTGTTATGCTGAGTGCTGAAGATAATGTGATTTACTACGGTGTTCTTCATGAAATTCTCGAAGTTGATTACTATGGACACATGAGGGTAATATTGTTTAAGTGTGATTGGGTAGATGTCCATAAAGGTGTCAAAAAGGATGGACCTCTTACCCTTGTAAATCTTTTATGTAAGTTAAGAATAAGTGAATGTTATATTCTAGCATCATAGGCAGAGCAAGTTTGGTATGTGGAGGATCCTAGTAACCTTGGTTGGTGTGTTGTTCGCAAGACAACTCCCCAAGATTTTTACAACTTATCAAGACATAGTTCTGGACATACAACCAAGACAAGCAGAGCAAAGACAAAGTTACCAAGATGATAATGATATTCAGAACATAACTGGTCATAGATCCGATATAGATGGGATTGAAGTTTAATGTAACTCATTCTGCCTGAATTTTGATATTCTGCATGCATGCTTATGTCAGACTGAATTTTGATATAGACTATTATGTATGCAAGTTTATGTATGAATGTCATTGTTACATATTTATGATAAAGACAGTGTTGTTCCATTTAGATTCTTCAGCCGATGGAGATATCTACAACTCTGTGTTGATAACAACAAACTTCACTATGGATGGTGCATTTGACAAACAGGACGATTTCACAACACTCTGAAAAAGCACATATTTTACTTATGCCATATGTTTATTTTGTTTTCACTACCGATGGTGCATACATTTTTTTTTGTTTCCAAATTTTCTTTGTATAGGTGGGATTTTAAAAGATGTTGATTCTTGAGAGGTTTGTAGCTACTCTTTTTCCGTTTACTAATGATGATAAAATTACTGAAAGTGTCAATTTCAGGGGGAAGAAGATTATGGAATCACTGTCATACAAATCTGATGGTGTCAAGTCCAAGGAGAAGGGGATGTGGGGGCCTGATACATCATCCAATCCACTCCCACCGAAGAAAATCAAACATATTTCAGACATCTTTGACATCACATCCACATAAAAGAACAAGTTGGACTCGGAACTTTTCCAGATGTACATAGAGTATGTTTTCTACTACGATGTTATGTTTTGCCCTTTTCTATACAGAACGGATTTTTTACAGAAAGCATGAAAGCAGAAAGCATAACTTTATGATAAATCCATTGCATAACATGGTTATACATAACAGATTTTTGTCCCCTCATGAAACTATTGATTGTTTTTATACTCAGAATCTTATGCCCTTTTTGTGTATTTTGATGCAGAGGCCCTTATTAACACATGTTTCAAGGTGATGTATGCATACAATTTAGATTCGACTATTTCATGTTGCTTGCATAACATTGCATGCATAACAGATTCGACTATTTCATGTTGCTTGCATAACATTGCATGCATAACAGATTCGACTATTTCATGTATGATAAAGCCATTGCATAACATGGTTATACATAACAGATTTTTGTCCCCTCATGAAACTATTGAATGTTTTGATACTCAGAATCTTATGCCCTTTTGTGTATTTTGATGCAGATGCCCTTATTAACACATGTTTCAAGGTGATGTATGCATACTGCTTAGATTCAACTTTTCATGTTGCTTGCAACATGTAGTTTTTGATTTAGACTTTAATATTCTTTAGGATTGCTAGGTGACCGTTATCTTCTCTTTAATTTTGACTGATGCATGTTACTTTTTGATTGTCTGGACAGATTTTGTGAAATTTGGCTGGTCTCACAACATTTGACCCTTCAAACATAATATTTTATTTGTATCTTTGTTTTTTTAACGTTTCTACATAATAGCTAACTCTAACTTCTTTGAATTGTGCAGCCATATGTGGGGCCAACTTCAAATTAGCCAAAATATAAGTGCTGCAATTATAGATTGTTTATTGTTTTCTATGTATATTAACGGTAGTCGTAGGCTTGTAGAGTACATTCAGAAGGAAGAGATTTTCTCCAAGTCTTATATCTTTGTTCCAATAGTAGATGGGTAAGTGGAAAATAAATTTTGTTCTGATGCAGAACATGAATGTTATTTGTCACCTCTCTAACCAAAGATGTTGTAGTGGTCATTAGAGACTGTTGATTTTTTGCAACTTGGCTGCCTCTTTTGAGTCCGAATTTGGACCATCTATGATTGTTCTAGACTCACTTCTGATGGCCGAGCCACAGAGGCAGGAACCTCTCATTAGGAGGTAAATTAATCACCAACACAAATTTCACCCTATGCTTTTTCTTCTTTTGTGTACACTAATCCAGGATCTTAATTTATGATTGTTGTCTTCTCAGGTTGGTCAAGGATATATACAATGCAGAAGGGAAGATGGTTAGTAAGAAGACCTTAAAATCCATTCCATTCTTCATTCCCAAGGTATTAAAAAACTAGACTTTCACAAGATTAGGTGAGAAATATGTGGTGTTTACATTGCCTTCTTCTAGGTGCCACAACAAAGAGATGACGTTGAATGTGGGTTTTTCACACTATACTTTGCATATCTTTTCCTTAAGAGTGCTCCACCGACCTTTTCTCGACTATCATCTCCGGCTTTTGTAAATCTCATATTTCAACCTTTTCTTATTTTTGTCCCAATCTGTTAGTCTTACTTCATAATTGCTTTTATTTGCTCAATAATGTAGATGTCGGAAGATTGGTTTAGCACGAGAGAAATTGATGGTTTCATTATGAAAGTAATAACATACGCTAAACAGGGAGACTTGTGGGTATCTTCAGCTTAATCATCCACAAACTGTGGGGAGGAAAATGAAGTTGCTCCCAAGGGAGAAGACACTGAAATTGAAAGTCCTGTAGTTGTATAAAAGAAAATGAGAGGCCGCACATATTGTCGAGATGTGCATGTGCTAGAGGATGGGAAACTCATTTCTGTTGAGTGGAATGAGTTAGGTCAACCGGTTGGGAAGGGTGGAAGGTCACTTAGGACCTTTTTGGGTACAATTGCCAGGAATGCTGACAAATGCCCAATCAACATTGGATCTTGGGATAAGATGCCACAAGAAAATGTTGATGACATCTGGGCATTTATTAAGGTAAATTTTTTAAAGTAGATCTTATTAGTTAGTATCAACGTTAAGTGTCTTTTACCATCATTAAGTTGTCAAACTTATATAGAGAAAATATGAAGTTGATGAGGGAGATGTATTCCAGAAGATGTTTATAATGAAAGACCTTGGGCATAAATGGAGATATCACAAGTACTGCCTAAGGAAAAAAAATTGAACAAAAAGATCCACCTATTGGTCTGTATATTTCTAGTGAGATGTGGGAGTCCGTGAAGGCATCTTGGTCATCTCCTGATTTCCAAGTAAGATTCAATTTTGTTTGGTATAAAAGTAGTCTTTTCCTTTGTTAGTTGGGTCGATATGAGTATTAAAGGTATAGACAGGTTAATACATTTTTTTCCTTTTGATAGAAGAAAAGCGAAGTGAATCAAAAGAACAAAAGTCTGCATAAAATTTATCATTGTGCTGGAACTCAGTCTTTTGCAGATGTAAGGAAACTAGAGGTAAACTCTATCCTGATTTAACATATGCTCGTTGGTCATTTCTGTTAACTTTATCCTGATTTAACATAAAATTTATCATTGGTCATTTCTGTTAACTTTTCAGGTCGCTAAAACTAGGAAGGATGTGGATAGGGCAAACATATTCATCATCACGCAAACAAAGAAAGATGGAAAGGCCGTAAACGATGATTGTGCCCTTGCAATTGTAAGTACTTATCAATTTTTATATCATTACAAGATTTGATGTCATGTTACTAATACCTTAGGCACTACAGGAAAGACTCAAGGCTATAAAATCAGTTGCACCATCGACCAGCATGCATTCCATGGCAGCTAAATCTGATGTGTTCTCAAAAGTCATGGGAAAAGACAAGAATGGAAGAGTCAGGGGAATTGGCACAGGTCCATCCCCCACTTACATTTGGGGAGAGAAGGGTGAATCCTCCAATGTTTTAAGGAAAGAGTTATATGAACGTTTCCAACTTCTAGAATCGAAAGTTGCCAAACTGGAGAACAGACCCCAAGAAGAGGTATACAATTTTGATTATATACAAAATTTTTTGGAAGTTTCATAAGTGAGATAGGTTTGCACCCATCCTAATTGATTCTGGAATTTCCTTGTAGTCTGGAATCCGATCATCAGTTGCAAGCAAGATGTCACCATCGGATGCAAAAAATGTAAGTTAAAAATAGAACTTATGTTTTTTAAACTTATGCAAAAAGTGTAAGTTAAAGGATGTCTGTTTGTTCGTTTTCTCCTAATTAAATTCTTGTGGTCATTTAGTATGTTAATCTGTACATTTTTGGTGGTACAATATCAATAGGTAGGGAGAAGGGTGAAGCTCATAGATTTAGAGGGTCAGTGTGTTGCTGAAGGTTTTTTTATCAGTGACAACCCTTCAAAAATGGTGATGGACAGATGTCTTGGGGAAGTTTTTTATGAGGTCTCAGTTCTCATTGTCACAAACCCGAATGCCCCTTTGTTTGTGAAGGACAATCATAGGAAGAAGATGCAGGATGCCATTGGAAGTCATATAAGCTAGTGGAGAGATTACGTAAGTCATTGTTACAATTGAAGATACATCACACAAATTTTCATGTTGCTCACTTCTTCTTTTTTTACTTTTATGGCCATTGCAGGTTATCTTCAACCAAGATTGATTACATTAGCATCCACGAAGGTTATCTTCAACCAATATTGCTTACTGGTGCATCCACGAAGGACATTTGAAATATGTATTTCTGATGTACGTTGGTAGTGTTGGAAAACTGAAAACACTTGTCTCTTCTCACTTCGGTGTATCATACATGTGTAACTATGTTACTCTAACAGTGTCTTAGACTTCTTTATTTTTAACTTAGAAGCTCAATGTAATATGTAATTCTGATGTATGCTGGTTGGTGCTTGTTTTTTTTCAGCAATGGACAAATTTTATTCATGTAAGTCCCAATTATGTGTGTTTTTTTGGATTGGTTATATAACATTTTAAATTCGCATCCTTAGTAATGGTCTCTACTTTTATCACATTTTACACATGAGAAGGAATCAAATAAGAGGCAGGTTTAAATGGAATTGTAGACCATATAATTTTGCTATCCCAAGTATTCAGGAATATTTCGTGGTGGTGCAACTAAATATAAGGTGGAAAGATCATGTTGTTCTGGGTCTTTTTATATCTTATGTGCTACAATTCCTGGATCCACAACTTAGGTGCAGATCCATGCCTCTTCTGGGCCACTGCTGGGTCAGATATTCTAGACCAGTGGCCATCTTTCCCATCCATGTGCCTGTCTAGTTGACCAAGTGGGTTGGTGCTCCAAGGAACATGCCCTAATTTAGATGATGAAGATTTTCTTGGTTGGACCTGCTGCCCTTTAGCTTTTGGATGCTGATATGAGGGGACCCTAGGCATGTGATATGCTTCTTTTTGCATGTGACGGTGTAGTCCTTGGATCAGTTGCCTCCTCCTTTCTCTTGCATGCCATTATATGATCAGTTGCCTCCCTTTCTCTTCGATCGGTTAAAAGATAGTTTCTGGAGTGACTCTTGATGACCATTTAGCTTGGTTAAGTAGATCTTACAATTTTTCATCCAATATTTTCTATAGTAATACATTAGAATATATTTAACTGTAAAGACTTAGTAAAAAAACTGCCAAGTTCTCTTCCTGTATCTAGCGCTTAATCCAGCTATTAATTGAATTTTTTCCCATTTGGTAGTAGGGTGATATTTGATCACATTTCTAGTTTACTGAAACATGAGGTGGGTACTTCTATATTACTTGATTATTTATTTAATGTGTCTCTAGAAATAGCATATATTCCTTACAATATAATTATATATTTTTTCTGTCAGACCCAAGCCTTTAAACTTAAAACGAATCAACTATTACATTATTGAATCAACTAGAGTTAAATTGATTCTGAGAATATAATTGTTATGCACTTTTTCAATCAAGGTTCTATGCTTAATCATCATAATTTTTATTCACAGATTTGACAATTTTTAATTTTTATACCAGCATCCTTTAGTCTTACAATGTTTATATGAATATCAATTTCTAAATATGAAAATCAATTAGCATAAGAAACAGTAACAGAAATGAAAACAAGCACCTCTGTTTCGGAGCCTGATAATTTGTTATTTCTTGATACTTGTTTTGGTGGTGTCTTTACCAAAAACATTATTTCTTTGCTCAACCATATACATCAACAACTCATATTGAAATTTCATCATACATGAGATGCTGTAAAGTAAAATCGGACAATTGGCCTAATTTTTATTTTTTTTTTGGAATGGTTTTAATTCTTTATTAGCTTTTTGAACATCATTTTGTTGTTGGGAGATCATGTTGTGTAATTTTAATTTATTTTTATAATGTTGACTGGTTTTATCCAGGTACATAAAAAGATCTACCTGTTGGTCTGTACATTTCTTTGTTTTCATTTTAATTAGCACCTTGGTTCGTATGTGTAAATCTGTTTTTCTTAAACTGAATTTGAAATTTGAGATTTGAATGGAACAATGTGTAATGAAATAGGTTGTATGGAACAATGTGTGTCAAGAGCTGAAATATGAATGAGTGTATGGAATAATGTTAAGATGCAATAGGAACATGTTGTATGAAACATGAAGCATGGAAAACTGTGAAGAGGTCATCCAATGTATGAAACAGGTTGTATGGAACATGATACATGTACGAAACAATGTGATTCAATGGAAGTATGAATGAAACAGGTTGTATGAAACATGATATATGGAAAAGTGTGAAGAGGTGAACCAAAATTGTATGTAACAGGTTGTATGGAACATGGAACATCTTGTATGAAACAATGTGATTGAATGGAACATGGTATGTAATGATGTGTATGAGTGGTTGTATGGATAAGTGTGGTTGTGGAACAATGTGTATACGATTGATTGAACAACTTGTATGAATACCTACGGTCTCTGGCCGTAGATAAATGTAAAACGCTGCCACAGATCCAATTATTTTTTATCACTACTATTACCTACGTGAGGAACCGTAGGTATGCATGTTTGTATAAGTTTTCTTGACCTACGCTTGCTAAACAGGTAATCATGTTTTACCAACGGGTATATATACCGCAGGTATACATAGGGACTATACCTATGGGTGTTGTTGAATCGTAGGTATAGTACATGTACTATACCTACGGGACCTACCGTAGGTAAAATATTTACCGACATGTCCTAGCCCGACGCGACTTCCTACGGGGGGTCCCGTAGGTAAATTGAAATACCTACGGGAAAATAAACTTTACCTACGCTTTTCTCGCATAGGTAAAGGACGAATTTGGCGTAGTGCTCCTTTTTGTCTAAAAAGAAAATCTCTTTCAAAACATAAAATTGTAATAGTTGCCAAACATCTCTTTTAACAAATTTTGTTACAAAACATAAAATTGTAACAAAAACTAGATTTATGCAAATAAGCATCCCATAAACATTTAAATAGATGGAGTTAAACGGTAAAATGTGCTTTGTAGATCCTAGACAATGGTCTTTGCATGATTGGATAAAGTTTGTCTAGTAAAAAAATTTGACTTTGATGAAATATTAAAAGATATGTTATTTAAGCAACATATATATTAAATATGATAATATGATAACGCGAGAAATAGTTGATTACTTATACGCATCACATGTGATGACATGACTTGTGTAGATTATTTAATATTTGAGAATCCCTATTTATTTAATTGAGAATCTAAGGGCTAATACCTACCGAGTCTTACTGACTCACGTCACTTAGGCTCCGTTTGATTAGGCTTATTGAAGCTCTTAACTCTGAATCAGTCAGTGTTCAGATGTTTAGGAACGTTTGATAAAATAGCTGAACCCCCCTCTAAACTAAGTTCTGAACTCTTAATATCATCTGAGCCATTCAGATCCGCGCCCTAGCTTTTTCGTTTTCAGACCTCGTCCGCGCGGTCGCCCCGAGATCGACATCGTGTCCATCCAGTCGGGCATGCGCGGAGGGGGGGGGCTCCGGCGGGGGGCTGTGCGGGGGGGCTCCGGCGGGGGACCGGGCGGAGGGGCTGCGCGGAGGGGGGGACCGCGCGGAGGGACCGCGCGGAGGGGGGCCTCCGGCGGGGGACCGCGCGGAGGGGGGGGGGGGGCTGTGCGGAGGCGGGGCTGCGCGGGGGCTCCGGCGGCGGGGGGCTGCGCGGAGGGGCTGCGCGGAGGCGGGGGCTGCGCGGCGGGGCTCCGGCGGGGGGCTGCGGCGGGGGGCTGCGCGGAGGGGCGGGGGGACCGCGCGGACGGGGGGGGGGGGGCCTCCGGCGGGGGGCTGCGCGGAGGGGGGGGGGCTGTGCGGGGGGGCTCCGGCGGGGGGCTGCACCGCGGGGCGGGGGGACTGCGCGCGGAGGGGGGGCTCCGGCGGGGGGCTGCGCGGCGGGGCTCCGGCAGGGGCCCGCGCGGAGGGGCGGGGGTACGCGCGCAGAGGGGGGCTGCGCGGAGGGGCTCCGGCGGGGGGCTGCGCGGAGGGGGGGGGGCTGCGCGGCGGGGCTCGGGCAAGGGCCTGCGCGGAGGGGGCTCGGGCCGGGACGTACTCACGGGCGACGGGAAGCAGCTCCATCGGCTTCCAGCCGGCCGCCACCCGTGTGAGCTCCGGGAGCGAGAAATCAAGGGGAGGAGGGGTCCCCACGGGGTCGCGCCGCGCGGCTTCCGGAAATGCGGCGACGGAGGGAGACGACGTACGTACGGCGGCGGGTTGCGGAGCCGGAGGAGAAGGCTTTGGCGGGGAGACCCAGCCGCACGCGCTAGCTCTCTCTCTCTCTCTGTGACCCTTATTCGCGCCGACAGCATAGGGCTCTCTCCCCTCGTCTGCAGGCCTCTAATGACCGGTCGTCCTACCGAAGGACGACCGGGGGTGGTGGCTGCTCTCCGGCGAGTGCTGTTCCGGCCGGCCGGGAAGAGGTTAGATGCAGAAAACCAAATAATTGATTTTTTATCAAACAACGTAAATCAATTATCTCTTACTCAAATTCAGCACTTTTTCACCACTTGTTAAGAGGTTAGATGTGAAATTAAGAGTTAAGATTTTCAGATTAAGTCTAATCAAACGCCACCTTAATCTAAAATTTTTCAAGTACCCAGCTAGTAGCTAGTATATCCCAAGCATTACGGTTGAAGTTCAAAAGGTCAAATGAAGGGTCGACTAGTATTGTACATCGGTATTTTCAGTTAGTTTTGGGGTCCAGTGTAATCTTTCGATTATTAGCTCAATGATATTTTCTCTATGTCTTAAACTGTTGTATTTTGGAATATTATTTTTCTTAGTTACATTACTGGGCATACATATTGGTGTATGTACGATTTAGGACATGCATGATAGTTTCCTAGATATAATATGACACATAAACAAATTATAATCACAAGTACTACAAGAAGAGGGTGGTGAGAGAAAGAAAGTCGTTGTTTGAATCTCTCTCTCTCACACACACATTATTTGGTGAACTGCATGTAAAATAAAATATTAGAATTTGAAAAACTAATTTAGATCGACTCTACGTGCATGTTAAGATCTTCAAAACTATTTTAGACATGAATTATGAATATGCCCAAAATGACTGTTTATTACATTTTTAAGCGAAAATTAGTTGATGAAGCACGGTAAATGGAAATGGTTTCAACATGTGGTCCAAGGATAGATGTTCTTGCACGGCTACAACGTCCTATTTATGATGTTAACATCTAACCCCAGGGAACTTCTACGGTTAGAGAAAAGATTTATTTTCATTTGAAAATCTGGAATATGAAGTCCCATTGAAAATGCTTTGCAAGTTACCAAGCATATAAAATAATGCAAGAAAATATCAAATGAAGGATGAGAAAAACATGAATCTGGATGTCATTTTCATGTAAGCACTTTTTAATGTAGTATTGAAAACCGAAACCTCAAAATCAGGATAGTCAGATTGAGAAACCCACAATATATTTAAGTAGCATAATCTTTCTGCAATAGCAGATGGGATGATTAGTCACTCCAACACTCTCACTGCCGAGATAGATAATAAAACTTCAATAGGTGGAACGTTAATCAAATAGTAGTGTTAGATTAATGTCATTTTTTGTTTCCATCTTATAAATCATAAAACTAGATGTTGTTGAGGTCCATTACATACAAGCACTATAATTTTTCTATATATGATAGGCTTCGTATGGAAGTATCATCCAAACAAATACTTGTAATACGAAGTGCATAAAAATAAGAAAACAATAAAAATAATTTCAAATGGCATCTCAAGAAACAAATAAATGAAAACAACATGATAGAAACGTAGTTGAATCGAAAGAGAGAAAAAAGAAGAGAAAGACACAGACAAGTAGTAGTCATTCTGTGCACCATGGTCTGATGAAACAAAACAACATAAAAATCTAGGCATCGCAAGCCAATTTTTACATACCTTTAAAGTTGGTTTTCCCAAAGACTATAGTGAGGTAAGACAAACATATAGGATCTTCATCAACGATGACAGCATGGAGGCCCTGTGGGAAGACGTAATCCACGATCGCCTTCAGATCAATGCTGCCCTCCATCCTCTACGTACCTTCCCCAAAAGGGTGTGTAGCGATGTAGGAGAAACTGTACGAAGAGTACTGCGAAATGGAGAAGTGACAGAGACGAGACGGGTATGAGGATGGAAATGGGGTTGGGAGTTTTTAAGCCCCCTCCTCTGTTTAATGCCATGCCAAGTTGAGAAAGGACAAGAGGTGATAAGAACAAGAAGAAAGTCATTTGTATCGTATATCATGTTCTCTCTTCATCTGTCACTTGTTACCAATACAAAGCGAAGGAGTGAGGCCGCCAGCACAGTGCCAATAAATGGGTAACACTACGAAGAGGATTCAAAAAGTTGGAAATAACGGAGAACAATAAATGCCCATAAGCTCGAAAACTGGATCATGATACGATATATTCTATTTACAAAATGCATGTGATCAAGAAATATATTACTTCTAGCTATGTATTCAATATGTTGCTTCAAACTGATTTCACTGATTTTATTTCTGTTCCCAGCTTGCAACTATTGAGCACTTGGTTAATGCTCTTTCACGATGTTTTATTGACTTACGTCATATAAGAAATTCACTTTCCAATTGATTCGTTTTGCTTCTGCATGAAATGGATGTGTATTGGATAGAAAAGATAGACAGAAGTGGATTAAAAAAGACATAAATAGAATTTAGATGAAGTGAAGAAATCTTAACAAGAAAGAAGAGAACATGAAACGTGTTTTATGCAAAAAAAGAAGAAGATAAAAGTGCTTGGTAATGCTTTTTGATGGCATTTATCGGCTTATAAGAAATTCATGCCACCTGATTTTCTTTGGCTTCATAGAGAGAGAGAGAGAGAGAGAGAGAGAGAGAGAGAGAGAGAGAGAGAGAGAGAGAGAAAAGTAGGATTTAGATAAAACATAAATGGCATGTAGAAGGTTTATGGATGGAGGGAAGAAGGAAGGCTTTATATATGCAAACAAAGTAAAAAATATTTATTCAAAAAGATAATAATTAAGCTTAGGTAAATCAATAATAAGAGACATTATAGTTAATGGCAATGGCTACAAGCCCTTGCCACTACCACATATGCCATTACAAAAATGTATTAGCAATGACTTCACTACTATCATCTTGTTGTCATAAAAAAACCCCGTTGCAAATGACATTAGTGATGGGTATCTCATAGTCGTTGCTCCTAAATGCATTAGCGATGGCTACAATCGCCATCGCTACTAAACGTAAAATGGAGGTAAAGCTATCGCTATTAAATTATAAGACTTATCCAACTATCTCTACTATATGTTGGTGGTATAGTTATTGCCAAACTACACTACAAGAAATCGTCGCTTTACCTACGAAAACATAGCCCGTAGGTAAGAATTAGTAAGAATTAGTAGGTAAATGTTACATTCACCTACTCTCTATACCTACTAATTTGATCATTCGTAGGTAAAACTATCAATACCTACTAAGTGCCTACGGATTCACCTCCGTAGGAAATTACATTGTTATAAAAATGTGTAATCTCATTTAATAAAATTAAAAGATGAATGTTAATAATATTAATAATCTATTATATATTAATATTAAAAATTATAAAATAATAAATAAATATAGAAAATGTATAATAGCTACAATAAAAAAGTAATATAATAATACAAATATTTAATATTTATATGAATATAAAATAAGTTATTAATAAAGTTAAAAGTATTTAAATAATAATTAACTATAATATTAAATATATGTAAATACAATAATATAATAACAAAATTTTTTAGTGCTAACTTAACATTACTTTATAATATGTAATATAATAAATCTTTTAATTTTTAAAACATAATAATATATAAGTTAATATTTTTTAATAATAAAAAAAATGTATTAATATTAATTTCCCTCCCGACCGCGTAATTTCACCCTCCCGCGAGTCTCGACCGGCCGCCCCGCCTTCAATTTTCCCCAATCCTGCCGACGCCCGCCATCGACGATTTCTCCCTCCCGACCGTGCCCGCCGTCGACTGTGTATCTCCCTCCCGACCGTGCCCGCCGTCGACCGCATCTCCCTCCCGACCGGCACCCGCCTTCGGGCCCCATCGCCCTCGGCGCCCGCCTTCGCTGTCCCTCCCGACCGGCGCCCCGCCTTCAGCCCGGTGCCGGACTTCAGCTCTCCTCACCGAGCGGCGGCCGCCTTCCGTCCCAAGCCCGCCTTCAGCTCTCCCTCCCGACCGGCGCCCGCTTTCATCCCCAAGCCCGCCTTCAGCTCTCTCTCACCGACCGGCGCCCGCCTTCAGCACTCCCTCCCGACAAAGACGCCCTCTACACAAGACCGCCCTCCAAACCCTCCTCTCGTGCTTCTCCTCCGCACAAACGACTTCGAACCCTCGACATTGCCTCCTCCCTTCTCGGTTGCATCTTCAACCATCGACATTGCCTTCTCTCGTGCCCTAGGCCACACCGCACTTAATTAGGTATTCTCGCGGACGGAGGAAGAGGAAGCCGCTAGGATTTGGTATTTTCTCGGACGGAGGCGGAGGAGTTGCCTCCTCTTGGAAGAGGTAAGCCCATCGTATGATGTTGTCAAAATAAGTATTCATTTTTTCTTATTCTTGGAAGAGGGAAGCCGTCATGATGACATTTCTCTCATATTTGCATTCCGATGTATCGTGATAGGTGGGATTACGAATCACCGTTTGAAGGTTGAAGAAAATGAGGTAACATATTTATACATCCGATTGGGATTAAGAAGTCTATTTTCAATAATTTGTTGGCAAGTAATGTGTATTCTGGCTTCCTATTTTGTTAGGTGATTACTTTGTTAATCTTTAGACGTCTTACTCATGGTTTTCAAGTATTAGATCTTTTTATGTGCACCAATTATTCATCTAGGTTCTCTCTTCATTTTTAGTTGCCACAGGACCAAAGTCACTTTAGTTACGATTGCTTTGTTCCCAAACTGATTACTAATTTTTATCTCTTGCTCTGTAGTGATATGGATTGGAGTTGGATGGATTTGCCAAAAAATGTGATGGGTTACTATGATGGTGTTGACAATTTTATAAAATTTGCATACACAAATATGCCATCGAGTCATAAGATTAGATGTCCATGTGTGAATTGCACATGTATGAATAGATGTGAGAAGGATGTTGTTAGAGCCCACCTTTATATCGATGGTGTTATAAAGGACAAAAATTTTTGGAAATTTTATGGCGAAGGTTCAAGTCATGAGAACCTCCAAGAGAGTTGGGTCGATTCAAACATGCATCAGATGTTAGATGACGTCTTTCCTGTACATTCTGATGAAAGAGCACATGATAAGGATTCTAAGAGCTTTTTTGACATGCTGAACGATGTCAACCAACTTGTTTATCCCGGATGCAAAAATTTTAGCAAACTTTCATTTCTCATTAGGTTGATGTCTATTAAATGTATGAGTGGTATGAGTAATAAAAATTTTGATATTCTGTTGAAGCTGTTGATTGAGGTGCTCCCAGATGGGTCATCATTACCACCATCCTTTTATGAGATCAAGAAAATACTTGACCAGCTAGGGTACGGTTATAAAAAGATACATGTATGTCCGAATAATTGTATCTTGACCAGCTAGGGTACGGTTATATCAACCATCTACTAGTTCTTATTCAATGGCCACAAAGGAAGATGTCTTCGCCAAAGTTCTTGGTGAAGACAAACGTGGGAGAATCAGGGGTATTGGAATAGGGCCAACACCAAAGCAACTATGGGGGGAGGGAAAAGTTGAAAAGTCCAAAATTGAAGATAAGTCCTTACATGCACGTCTTCAGCTTTTGGAATCAAAAGTGGCTAAACTTGAGGATGCTCCCCATCCCAATGTCGAGGTATAAAATTCTGAATTTAAATTAGTCTTAATTTATAATTGTTATGTTGTTATGTTATCACTAAAGTCATGTTAATTATTTTTTATGCAACTTTGTGTAGTCTCGCACCTCGATCTTCGGTGGCCGACAAATTGTCAACTTCGGCCGAAGATAATGTAAGTGAAGTTGTTTTCTTTTCTTTTATTGCCGCAGTGTATGAGTTGTGCCTCATACATGAAACCATTTTCTGTCCACCAATTATGAATCTTTCATGTCCTTTCAAATTTTATTGTTGTTCTTAATAGGGAAAAGGAAAGAATGTTAAGTTGTTAGACATGGAAGGGGATCGCGTTGCTGAAGGTTTGTTCATAAGCAACGACGCCAAGAAAATGGTGATGTCAAGGTACCTTGGGGATGTATTCTATGAGGTGTCTATTGTTCGTGTTCATAAGCCAAATGCCCCATTGTTCATTAAGGATGATCATAGGCAGAAAATGCGTGATGCCATTGGAAGCCATATTATATGGTTGAAGGATTATGTAAGTTATACTACTTACATATTTTACTCACAATCATTAATTAAGTAAACAAATTTTTTTTTAATGTCTTTGACTTTTCATTCCAGGTTATTTTTGATGGAAAATGATCAATGAGGACTGTGGATGGTTGACGACCAACTCTTTTATCGTTGAAGTTGATGGTTGGTTGTGCTGGTTTTGAAGGCCATGTTATGTTTGTGGTCATATTTCAAAGTCGTAACTTCGGTTGATGTACATGATTGTCATGGTTTCATGTTCATATTTTAGATATTTCGGCTATGTGATGTGTACTTTGTTTATGAATTTGTTTTTTAAATCGACTGGTTGTTGTATTACTCGGATTTGAGGATGGTCTACATATAAGATGGTTGTGAATGGTGTACATAACGGATGTATGAATGGTTTCATGAGTAAGTTTTATTACGGTAGATTATTTGTGTGGTTAAGTGGTGGCATCTCTGTTTGAAATTGACTCTCAGCATCTTGCGTACATGTTCTTTGTTTATTGGAGCATGGTGTTTCTCCTTTTGAATCCTATAGAAAACTGTAATTATGTGGTAACTTAATTTTATCTTATCATCCAGATTCAAATTGCATACCAACTAGATTGGAAGGTGTCTTATTCAAACTCAACCGAGGTACTTAGTTCTTTGTAAATTTTGTTTGTTAATGTACTTTTCCAAAGCTTTTCTTCAAGACTTGTCAGGTGTACATAAATGAGGGATTTTTACAGACTAATCATGTCATTTTCGAGGTAATGTTCTTTCAACTTTTCATTCTAAATGTATCATTCATTTTCAAAAATGTTAAGAATGAGAGCAGATCTAAATTTCTTGTTATTCTGACATATTAGAGATATTAATCTAACTTATTACCTTGTCTCCCATTTAATTTGTGCTTATCATATGATCTGGTATGATAGATTTTTTGTGGGTTCAATCATACCAGGCTCTCTGTTAGAGCAAGATAAGGAGGAGCATCACAAATCAGTAGTCGGCCAGTGTTAGCTAGAACCAGCTCTCAGTTGGTCCACTGTCCACCTAGGCCAAGTCAGAAATCAGCTGATGTAAATGATTGTGGGCAACCATGATATCTATATGTTTACATCCAACCAACCACATATCTATATGGTTACATCGTGAGGATATCTCATAGAATAAAAAAATATTCCAACCACATATCTATGAGATGACTTTTTTCAATGACTGGGTAAATGATTGTGGGTTGATTCGAATTTACATGGTCGAAGTCGAGTTCTAAATCAAAATTGAATAGGTTCATTTTCTTTACTCGTGGGTTCATGAGTTTGGCATCCCTTAAGGGCTTCCATATTCTTAGAGTGATTTCGATCATTACATTATAGGCGTCACTTGTTGCAGGGTATTACAAAGATCATACTAAGAAGTTTTTCTTAGAATTAGCATGGTGCAGGGTGGCTCCTAATTTTAAGGATGTATGCAAGGTTCAAGGTGGAACAAGATGAGGTCAAAACCATATCACCACCACCTAGAAGTTTGTTTGCAAGCTCAAGTGGTTGGATAAATGTATCAAGAATTGGGCAAGGACATCCTTCAATAAGATGCTTATCTACTGTACAAGATTTCACTGTGACACAAACCAATAATATGTTCATTTGTTTGATCCCAGCTAACCGCGACTTAAATCAAATCATAATATAACTGGCTTATGAACATGCAGGCCCAGTTGTTCTCCATATCAATTGCTAGAATCTATAGTAGATTGTGTTAGTTTCTACTATGCATATGCATCTTGTTGATCCAATGTCATCTCAAAGTAATAGCCGCAACAAACAAATGATTGGTTATGCCTTGTTGCGGTTCTAATGAGGAACATACCACTCGACCTAGATGAGTCTATTGGTGAGCTTGTTGAACATTTTTTCCTTTTTAATCATCCTGACCACTATCTCACATACCAGGTATTGATCAAAATCTTTTTATATTTGTCTTTTATCTATTCTTCAAGTGGATATTGTGGTACTTGTGGACAACCAACACATGCATATCAAAACTGGAAAAATTTGTATCAGATCCATTTTGTTAATTATATCTAGTTTGCTTTTATTAATTAAATTGTGTAATACAGGAAAACACCACCGTTGGATATTTACAGAGGATATTCTGGCATAGTATCATTGGTATGGTGGCATTTATAGGAAAACTGTAATTATGTGGTAACTTAATTTTATCTTATCATCCAGATTCAAGTTGCATACCGTAATTCTATTTTCTTCATGTTGCATCAAATGCAAGTGGGTCTCTGAAGGTCACCCTTCAAGGGTTGGGAGGATGCGTTACTTTCTTGTGTTTGGCATATCAGATTTCCGGACTTGTAGATACCTGTTGTGTTTTCAGGTTGGATGACCAGGTCTGAAGTGTTGCAGCTGCTCAAGAAGTGAGCAGTTGGATAATGCAATGGGATCAAACAGCAGGTTATTTGGCAAGCTGGAAATGTAATAATTTCTAATTTGAGTTCTTCACCCTCGGTGGTTATGTTTTCTTTTGCTTTCATGTTCATGTTGTAATGAAAATTAAATGGAACTAACATGTTAATTGCTGTGTGTAGGAGGAGGATTGTTTCATTGGGTTGCAAATTTTGTTGTTGGTTTTGGATGTGAAGAAAGCAAATCTGAGGTTTCGTAGTTCAAAAGTGCACTACTGGACTTCTCCATTATTGAGCAAACTAAATGGTGTATATAGGAATGTTTTATTATGAACGTTTTTTATCATATTTTGTTTGTAATGAGCAGAGTTTTTTCATGTTTATTTTGTTTGTGAAATGTTGTCAAAATTTGGATTAGATTTGAGTGATGACATCTTTTGAAGGTTTTGTGTTTTTGTATGAATTGTATTTGCATTGAATAGGTGGAATGTATTTAGTTTCAATGAGTGAAATGTATTCAGGTTGACTGGATTGATTTCAGGTTTTAGTTATGTAACATTTACCTACGGATTTTACTACGTAGGAAAAGAGAAGGTGGGTTGTAGGTATAGACCACATTTGTGTAGATTACCTACCCAAAAAAATCGTAGGTATAAGCTATTTTCCCGTAGGTAAAACCTTTACCTACAGATCTACCTACGGATTCTTCGCGTCGGGCTAGTACATGTAGGTAATTGTTTACCTACGAACGGTTCCGTAGGTATAGTATGACTTATACCTACGGGTGTATGCTCACCCGTAGGTATAGTACATGTACTATACCTACGGATTCGTCCGTAGGTAAAACATTTACCTACATGTACTAGCCCTACGGATGGTTCCGTAGGAAGGTCCGTAGGTAAAGGACATTACCTACGGGAAAATGGCTTATACCTACGATTTTTTTGGGTAGGTAAAACGCGAATTTCTTGTAGTGCTAGCTTTCTACCCCGGTTCTCATGTGAACTAGTTTATTCTTATATCGGTCCCTGTGTGGACCACTCCTTTTGCTTGGCTATCAGATTTGTCCCCTCCCTTTTTCTATAACTTTCACCACCTCCATTTGATTCCCGTGAGAAACAAGGTCTAGATTCTAATTTTTAGTTGCTTGTCTTGTGTGGTTCTTGTTTATTTAAGTTCATGTTTTTCTCATTACTTGCATTATCACTTGATTGCATTACGTGATCCTCCTCTCTACCTCTCTTCTTTTATAGTCTTTTGAGACGGGAGTTCACTCTCCCACATACATCTCCCATCCAAAACACGCTCTTGGTGAATTCTGACATCTTTTTTGGGAAATTCCTTTCTAGTTGACTTGGTTGATTTTCATCAAGGCCTTTGTAATTCTCCATACATGGAGTATTCCACTTCACGATCGAGTTAGTTGTACCATTACCCCAAAACCTGAAGTATCTCAAGTAACTCACACGTGGTGAGGTTGTGTGAACCCTAGGTTATTGAAGATTGGAGTTAAGATCATAATCCATTTGTTAAGTGAACAAATATTAACAATTCATAAACCTAAGGTTTTAACAAAAATCATTCTGTAATCTTATTTTTAAGTCTTTGCATCACTTATTTGTCAAACGAAAAATGAAAACACCAAAAAAATTGAAATACACCAAGAAACCAAAAAAAATGTTCTTTGCTTTAATTGCTTTGTCCATCTTGCTTGTTGAAACTAAAAGTTCAAACAAAAAAATTTCTTGTCGAAGATTTCAAAAACAAAGAAGAAGTTTCTTGTTTTTACCTTCTTTTTAAAAGTTGAAAGGATAGCAATGTAATTAAGGTCTGGAAGACACATTGGAATGGTGGAGTACTCTGAGCATCAAGAGAATGAGCTGGGACATCACGAGATTCAACAATCACTCATGATTCAGATAGATGGTCAGGTCAATCTTATGTTTGAACCAAAAGTACCAAATGTTGCTCACCCATCTACTCCATGAAATATTGAACAAATCTTTAGAGAATTGTCTCTTCACACTGACACAAACCTTGTCACTCATTCAAGCCTTGATGAAGGGCAAGGCACCAGCCAATCATACCTCTGTTGAGGGCAACCGAGTTGCCTCGCCTTCTTGATTTGTGGGTCAACCATCTGTGGTTTGGCCATATTATGCCAACCCTGTTGCTCTATCTACCCATCACGGTATAGGACAATCATCGGATTGTCTGCTAGTCCATGCTTCTAATCCTTAACTCCCAAATCAAGCATCTAATCACATATCTTCACCTACGGTCCAAGAATCTTCTCTTACCCAAGCAATCATGGATCTGCTCAACTATATGAATGAACGTTATGAAGTATTGAGATCCTAATTGAAATCCAAGTCAAGCCTTGAGGTTTCAATTTCCGCTTTGCCAGTTCTTCATCTGCCGTCTTCAGAGATGCTAGTCTATCACTGTTACAATGGCACTGGCAATCTTTTCTTGTACCTCAAAGATTTCCTGTACGAGTCTTCATTTTAAAAGAATGATCATAGGGTCCTTGCTTTCTTATTCTGTCGATCACTAGAAGGGTCTACATTAGAGTGGTTCTATTTGCTCGACTCCTTTGAGGCCGGAGATTTTGATGTTGTCAAGACCAAGTTCTTATAGAGACACAGAGATTGGATGGCTCCATCATGCTCAATTACAGATCTAATTGCAGAGAAGATGAAGCCTGAGAAAGACTTCATAAAATTTGCCGATTAGTGGAGGGGAATGGTAGAGAAGTTGACAAATATCATCTCAACAAGTGAAGATGCTTATTGGAAATACTACACCAACCCTTAGAAATGTTTTAATCATGCATTGTCCTACCACTATGAATGAACTCTATAATAGTGCCCGTTATCTCCAAGCCCCCTTTTGATCAAAAGCCTAGAAACAACAAAAAAACCACTTTTGCATCAACTGGGCCTACAACTTAGGTAGTAGTCAACAATGAGATTGTTAACATTGTGGAAAACCAAGAAGGGAACCATCAAAATCAGTATAGAAACCCACCACAAAACCCATCTTACCACCTCCCCTCAACAACAAGTCTAAGTTAGGCCACAACCACAACAACCACTTCAGCCAATAGTGTAACCCCAGCAACCTCGGCCACCCACCTATAATAGGGCACCGCCACCACCCAACCAAGCACCATGAAGGGGAGGTCCTAGAGAGAGAACTACCTATAGCTTCCATACTTCTTGGCTAACATCTTCAACGTACTCATGGTAGAGAAACAGTTAGAATTGTCCAAGAAAAGGGAGGTGTGACCAGTTAATGTGGATATGTCCCGATACTATACTTATCATCGGTACTATGGTCATACTGTCGAAGTATGTTTTCAGTTCAAGGATCTCAATGACCATGGTAGTATTGATTGGGTCCAAATTAGTGAATGCATACAGGCGATGAAGGCTAGGCAACAACAATGGCAATGTCAACCAACTCAAGCACAATAGTATCCCGACTTGGGGATTGTTCAGAACCCACTTCAGGTGCATGCTCCCGCTCCAGCACTAGCACAAGCACCAGCAAACTCAGAAATTGGCTTGATACACTATACCACTAAGGAGGCTATAAACCGTGCTCAAGTTTGGCAGTTAGAAAATTTTAATGCAAGCATGCCAGCCAACCCAACTTCACCTCCCACTAGGAGCCTTACTCAATAGCTAATCCATGCACCACCTCTTCCAAACACAACCCTCTCATCACCACCACCATCTATCCCAACACCCCAACCACTGGTCACCACATCTTCCCGCTGACTTATTATTAGGCTAGCTCCCATACCACCAACAACACCTCCATCAAATCCTTCAACCACTATTGCACCATAGCCTCTCCTTATCAGGCCACCACTATCATCACCATCTCCAAACCTAAACTCTCAACCTATGAACCCCTTCACTCCAAACCCCCAACTTACCACACTAACTCCACTAACCCCTTAGCCATCTATACTATTACCTCTACCAAATCCTTCAACCATTGATGTACTGCAACCCTTCCTTATCAGGTCACCACTATCACAAAATCTTAATCCCCCGTTTACAAACCCAATCACCCCATAACCTCTAGTCATCACCCTAACCCTACAAACCCCCTCATCTTCTATACCTATACCACCTCTACCACATCTCACTTCAGTTAATCCCCTACACAAACTTAACCTCCAAATAGTCCCGATGCTTCGGAGTGAAGTGGGAGGATGCTGCAGTGACTTTTTCTTCAAGTCGGGACACAACTGCAGGAACCAGTAGAGGAGGAATAAGTAGAAGAACCATTGCTGGGCATGGCCTTTGACTTGTTTAAGCATTTGGATAAGATGCTGGCTTGAATTTCCATTCTTGAACTGATCAAGAGAACAAAGGTGCATCAATAAATTCCATACCAATATTTACAAAGGGTTATGGTCAATGAAGATCTCCCACCTGAGAAGATTACTATAGTGTTAACCCCCAGAAGTGAGCATTTAATGCTCACTTTCTCTTAGGAGGAACTGGTAGACCCAGAGCTTAAAAGATGTGCTTTACATGTGACTGTTATCATTTCTATCATTAAAGTAAAGTCTCATCTGGTAGACACAGGAGCCTCTATCAACATCATGCCACCAAAAGCCTTGTAGTTATGTGGCATTTTAGAACAAGAAATCAAGCCATCTTGTGCCATGGTTATAGCCTATGACAACTCCAAGAAGTCTGCACATGGGGCAGTCACCTTAGAGGTGAGACTTGGCTGTGTATTGTTATCACTGATTTTTATGTCCTGGAGTTGGATCCAACTTTTCGGGCTATACTTGGAAGGCCATACCTAGAAGTGATAGGGGATGTTGCCTCAACTAATCACCAATGCATAAAGTTCCCTTACAAAGGACAAGTGGTTAAGGTGACCAGCATGCCTGTGTTAGGCAAAATAAGTAGTTTCTTTTCTATATTACCCTCTAGATTGGCAATGTAGCCTTTGATCTCAACAATAGAAGTGCCAGAGGTAAGGTGTGTGACTGTCTCTCTAACAAACACTGTGGGATGGTGGATGATGATTAAATTGGGCTATCAACCTGGAAAAGGCTTAGACAAAGATCTCCAAGGTATCATCCAACCACCGAATGAAACTGTAAGAAGGTCACATAGGCAAGGGTTGGGATATGAAGAGGACTTCATTCCGAGGAGGGTCATCCAACCAAGATATGCCATGGGACTCCAAGCATTCTTCATCAAAGGGGAGACCATGATGATGGCTAAGGATGACAAAGAACCAATCATACCAATTAAAAGAAGGAAAGCTTCAAATTTTGAAGAAGCTTTAGAACATTTATGCTAGTCATTGGCTCGTTTATTCTCAAGAAGGGAAGAGCATAAAGAACCACTCAAGGATAGACCAACCTCAGATCAACCTGTTGAGGAAACCACTACCCAAGTCAAAGCCATTCCATGAGGCCCATATCCAACAATTACCTATTTTAAAGACCTCATGCCACTATTCTTGTACCTTTTAGATGGGATCCCTAGCCCCCTTTATTTTTCTAAACCAACAGGCACATCATGGCCAACAACCCACTTCGGGCCCATGTGCCCTTTCTAGCTTTCAATCCATCCTGGGCCCATTGGCCCATTCGAGCCTTTCATTCTTATTAAGCCTATTTGCCTACTCAATTCCCTTGTCAGCTTCAGGCCTGAGGGCCCTTTTCAGTGCAACCACTATGGGCCCACATGTCCATCCATATCTAGAATTGAGTCCATGTTCCTGTTTACATTTGTCATCAATTTTGGGCTCATGTGTCCATTTTCTGTCAACATTGGGCCCACGAGTCCCTTTTTTCCCTTTATTCTTAGGTTCTTTTCTTTATTAATTTCATCAATGCCTTATAAGTCTCAAGTCATTCTAACTCCTATCTTTTTACTTAAAAATCCTAAAAAAAGACATTTTCTCTGAAACATGCATTTCCATCGAGGAGACATCTCTACTCATCCCAAAGGGTGCTCCCAATGAGGAACCCCTCTTCTATGAATCATTGATTGATTTACTCAATCCACCATCTATTGTGAATACCACCTTTTCATCTTTATCTTCAGTAAGTTAGGTTAGGTTAGGGAATAGGAAAGTCAAAAGTGCACAAGTTCCAACCAAATATCTGCAACAATTGGCACATAAATGTGTAGAGTGTGCGATGCTGCATAACATTTTAGAGAATGCTATCCAGCTGGATGAAATCTAATATGAGGATGATCATAACATAGATTATACTTTAGGAGTATATGAGGAAGTATCAGAGAAAGATCCAGAATCTGAGGATGAAATTGAGGACTTGGCCGATGCATATGCATCTAGATTAAGAAGATTTGAGGAACCATCATCCATAGGGAATGAACCGACCAAGGAACTAAATTTAGGAAACCTGGAAGATCCTAAGATTGTCCTCATTTGTGCAAACCTCTCTTCCATGAAGGAACAATGTTTGATCAAAGTTTTGGAAGAATACAAGGACACATTTCTTTGGACATATAAAGATATGTTGGGATTAGATAACCCACTGGTTGAACATAGATTGATTTTGAAACTTGAAACTACCCTGATTAAACAAAAGCTAAGGAGGTTCCACCCTGATATTGCATTTAAAATGAAGGAAGAGGTCGACAAATTACACCATGCAAAATTTATTAAGGACATCCTTTATCCACAATAGGTAGCTAACATTGTCCATGTTATTAAGAAGGATAGATGAGTTCGGATTTGCATAGACTTCAGGGACTTGAATCGAGTGTGTCCTAAAGATGATTTCCCTAGGTATGAAATGCTCTCATTTATGGATGGCTATTCTGGATATAAACAGATTCAGTTAGCTGAAGAGGATCAATAGAATACCTCATTCACTACACATTGGGGAACCTATTGCTATGTTGTCATGCCCTTTGGGTTGAAGAATGATGATGCTACATATCAGAAGGCTACGATGACTATTTTACATGACATGATGCACACCCTTATAGAGGTTTATGTGAATGATTTTGTCATTTTTGGTGACAAAATTTTTTATTTAGTTCACTTAACATAGATTTGAGCAATACCGAAGCTGGTACAAAAAATTTGACCCATATTTGGCAAATAAGTTCTAGATGATGTGAACAAGCTTTGGAAATTCCTTGGCATGGGTTGATAGGCTACAAATGACCAAGACAATGTGCTCATTTCATAGCTCTGGTTGAGAGCTTCGCAATGGTGCCCAAAAAATGGAAAACGGACACCGTAAGGTCAAAATGACCATTTTACCTCCAACACTTTGGGACAAGTTGGGACTCCATCATGAAATTCCAACTGTACCATATTGTTAGCATCAGATAGAGCTATAAAATGCTTAAAACAGATCAAAAATATGACCACTGTTTGAAAAGAAATGCAAGAAATTAAAATTCGGCCAAAGTCCATATTAAATGACATCAAGGGCATAATGGTCCAAGCAGCTCCCAGATCAACCCATTGTAGACACGCAATTTTGGTCTAGTTGAAGAGCTTAAATTCTTATTTTCATGAAGAATATTTGAGTAACCTTTCAAGGGAACCGAACTTTCTGAAAAAATCAAGTTTTTCGACGCATTTTGAGGAAGATCAATAGGGTGTTGACCAGGGTTAAAGCACCCTATATATAGGGCACCAGGTGCCCTACTTATAGGGCATCAGGCACCTTATAAATGGGGCACCAGGTGCCCTATAAATGGGGCACCAATAGGGTGCCTGGCAGCCAGTTGAATCGATTCGATCGATTGATTCGACCACTCACTGGACTCATCTTATCGATCTGACATGGCTCATGTTGCTAGTGCCCCATATATATGGCACTTTGCCGCGTGGAACTGGTTTACAGATTTAAACAAAGTGCCCTCTTTTTGGCTATAAATAGGCACCCATTTGGAGCTTTGAGGAGATTCAAGCTTCGTCCAACCACCCAGCTCCTCCAATACCACAAATCCAAGCCCTCAGCACACTCCCTAAGCGCTCAAAGCACCTCAAAACTCTCTCCCAAGAACCCCAAAAACCTATAGTTTCAGCCACCCAAAAATACAGTTTTTTTCCGACTTTGAAAGCCTCTACTCATCATTCCTCTTACATCCAATGACCAAACACCCTATCATTTGCATCATTTACATATTGGCTATAAGGAGGAGCTCTCGTTTAGTTTTGGAGGTCTTCCTACACTCCGGGGTGACGCCGCGAAGAAAGGAAGAAAATCTGCTGAAAGCAGTCCCTAGTGCCCCATAAATAGGGCGCTTTGACTTTGGTCAACGCGTGCCATAAAGGGGACACTGTAGACACACCAAATTGGACTAATTTAGAGCTCCAGACTCCTATTCTATTAGTGTTATCCTTTATTTGACCGTTATCTGATCCGGATTACCTCCTGGAGATGAGCTAAGGACGTTGGTGGAGCCCCTCGTGAGTTGGGAATGGACTGATGATCTTCGGAATGATGCCATAACTTTCAAGCGAGAGCCGCCTGTGAACCGTGAAAACACGAAGCTTGCTCGATGATCAACCTTGAATGGTCCATATTGAAGGTCTTGGGAGTCCTGCTTGTGTTACGTAACATTCAAGATTTCCAAAAAGTCATTTCGGTAGGCATTAGTCTATAACGATTTCTTTATTATGGCTTTTCGATACGTATTGACATGGCTATCCCGGATCACGTGTTAGGCCTTTTCGATCACCACCTGGCCTTTTTAGGACATCCGGGTTGATCCTAGCCTTATATTTCATCAACCGGGGCCATATGGCCGTTTCGGTCAATTTTAGGGTTTCCCAGCTTTTTCGAGCTTTGGTTCACGTTTACCAGGTTAATCTCAAAATTTTCAATGATTTCAGGTTTTCTGATCATACTAGACTTCTTTGATCATCATTTTAAGTTATCTTGAGTTGACCCGAGATTCCTCGACCAGAACCGTTCCCTTTCGGATCTTCACCACGGTTTTTGGCTTCTCACGAGAGGGTAAGCCGGTAGAAAGTCCCATACGAACATCTCAAAGTCATACCAGCTGGTTTACTGACTTGAGGAGGTGCGGTTGAAGGCCCTCTTTCCAACGCAACAAACGGAAGCCGCATCGGACATCCCGTTTGCAAGGTACAACTCGCGGAACACATGTGCAGGTGAGAGAGTGTACTGCGCCCCCGCTCCCCTTGAAATGAGAGGGCGTGCCCTGCGCGCCCTCATACTGGGGGCGCGATCTGCGTGCCCTCAATCCAGGGGTGCGCCCTGCGCGCCCCCTCTTCCATTGAAACATGGGGGAGCGGTGCATTTTTGGAAACCAGAAATTATCTCGATTTACACCTTCTAAACCAGATTTTTGGAAGGTTTCACCCCGCTAATTATCGTTTATTTTGACCGTGCCCCCAGGTCGGGGCGCGTTCATCTTATCAAGTCGATTTTTAGCAATTTTTGGAAGATTCCGGCAATTTTTAGCAATAAGACGCGTAACGCGCCCCCACTTCCTTTGAAACAGGGGGGGGGGGCGCAGACCATGCCATCAGGGCACGCCCCCAGGTGGAGGGCGCACCCTCGCCTCCTTTGAAACGCGGGGGTGCGGTCGGTCCATTTTCCATGTTTTGCACCAGTTTCCATTCTCTATAAATTGAGGGTCATTCTCAACGTTCCAAGGTTGATTCCCCCATGCCTAGCTCGTCCTGTGGTCATCCAAGCTCCCTTCCAAGGCCGTCCCGGCGTCCAAAGCCGATCCGACATCGAGAGATTGATCTCGAAGCGAAAAAGAAGCCCGATCCATGCGTTCTGAAGCAACTGAACTTCATCAGCTTCTTTATAAAATCCAGAGCTCCTGCTGCAAAAGTCTTCAACAGTGGAGTTGTTCCTCTCTTTGTTCTCTTTCATTTGCAACCAGCAGCAGTTTATTCTGACTTGCCATCTGTCCGTGGCGATTGCTGCACTGAGGGCGCGCATCCAGGTTTTGTTTTTCATATCCGCCCATTTTCGTATTTTTTACAGGCTTCTATAGATGGATTCTGGAAAGGTCATAAACATAATATCTCTTTCTCTTCAAGTTCTATATCCATAGAAACAAATGGCACTCAATTCCAACATCGGGGTTAGTCATAGAGTTCTTTGCACCAAAGTCGCGCTAGGAGGGTACAAGGCTACCCGAACCGTCTCGTTTCAATCATCTCGGCTTCAACTCAAGCCGATTCACTTCATAAGCTCCCTCAACCCATTTCATTCAGTTTATTTACTATTTTAAAAAATATTTTAGTTTAGTTTGCATCATTTTTACATAACTAAAAATACAAAAAAGGGGTTAAGGCTCACCCTGAAGCCGGTGAGTTCGGTTTCAATTGCTAATTTCACATCTTCTTATTTTAGTTTCTACACTTCCCATAATTCTAATCGGTTTCTTTCACTTGGTTGTTATTCTAGTTGCACACGTCTATCAAGCTAGCACCGGTTGGACTCTTTTTCATTGGCTAGGTGAAGAAGAAGAAGGTTTAACCCACATATCATCTCCTGCGCTAAGGTACACATGGTCAATTCAACTTAATCTTGTCTTTTATTCCATAAAGCAGAGCCCGCAGCTCCTGGCGAACACCTTTTTATTCATGTTCTAAGTTCATCTTCTCCTCACTCTCCTCCCACATGACCCGAACCATCTCTGGAGCTCAAGTGATGCCATGAGATGAAAGTTCGGGGATCAATGTGAGTGTGGGACCGAGGTGAGGACCTTTTACCGCTTTCCGAGAGTCTTCCGATTCACTCCCATTTTCATATTCCATCTTTCACCTTCTCTTGAGGTGCCTATCCGGAACCCATTTTCGGAGTCGACAACTTTTTGGTGACCACAATGGGACAACCAATGTCTTCAACCGTGCTAGCTTGATTGATCCGTGCAACTAGCTGTTGTCCGATTTGGTTCCCGCACGAACCGGCTTGTCCTTTACCTTTTCCATGTCAATTTACCTTTAATCTTGTTGTTTACTATTCCTTTAATATTGTCCCCATGTGTACTTGACTTGCTTGTCTTGAATTTCAACCCAGTTTCCGTGTGAACCACACTTTCCTTCTTATAAACTGGTTTCCACATGAACCATCTTCCTTTTCCAACCCGGTTACCGCGTGAACCAACTTATTTTCAAGTTGGTCCCTACGTGGACCACCTCTTTACAGCACCTTCAGATTGGCACCACGTGGCCCTCTTTTCATTTTGTCATCTCTTACACTGGTTCCTGTGTGAACCACCCCTTTCTTCATTAAAACTGGTTCCCGCATGAACCAACCCACTTTCAGATCGGTCCCCGCATGGACCACCCTTTTGCACCACTTTAAATTGGCACCAAGTGGCCCTCCTTTCATTTTTCCAATCAAACAAACCGGTTCCCGCGTGAACCACCCCTTTTCCTTCAAAAACCGGTTCCCGCGTGAACCACCTACCTTAACCTCAGTGCCCACGTGAGCTACCTTATTTCCAAATCGGTCCCCGCGTGGACCATCCTTTTATCTCCACTTCATATTTGTCCCACTTGAACAATCCATTACAAGCAGGTTCCCGAGTGAACCACCTTTTAGTTGCTAGTTGCTAGTTACTTGTTTTACTTTATCATTGCTTGTCTTGATTCCATTAACTTGCTTGATTTATTTAATAGCTTTCATTCATTTCATGTTTGCATATTGATTGCTTCTTCTCCTACTACCCTCCATTTTTTATTTTTGCATTAGCTTTTGCATCAGGTACCGGACTTGCTCCGATCCGTAGGGCATTCGAGGCGGGGGCTCTGTCTCCCAACACACCCTCACCCTCCAAACACCTTCTTGGTGGATTCTAACCTCTCTTCTGGGATATTCCTTCCTAGTTGATTTGGTTGTTTCCATTAAGGCCTCCATAAGTCCCCATCCGTGGAGTATTCCTCTCCGCACGATTGGGCCGGTTTTACCACTTTGCCAAAACCCAAAGAACCCAAGTACCTACTTGTGGTGATTGAGTGACAACCTTAGGTCTTGAAGATTGAAGCAATAGGAACCATATCCACTTGAGTGAATAATTGCTAACAATCTATCTAATCTAAGGTTTCAACCCAAAAATTGTCATGTAGTCATTAAAAAGAAAACTTGTTTGCATAACTTGCTTGCTCACAACAATTGAAAACAACCAAAAAAAAATCTTCTTTCAAAACACTTAAAACAAAACCAAAAAAATCCTTTTAATTTTTGTGTTCAACTTGTTTTCCAAACAACCAAATTGAAATAAAAAAATCAACAAAAACAAAGCATAACCAAACAAAAATTCTCTTTGCATTTACACTTTTCATTTGCTTTCTTTCAACCATTTTGTTAGAAAATTTGACAGGATGCCCATGACGCTAAGGTCTGGAAGACACTTCAGGATGTCGGACTACTACGGGCAAGAAGAAGAGTTCGAGATGGGCCACTACGAGCTACAACATCCCATGGTCCAACCAGAGGGACATGTCAATGTCATCAGGGATCCTGAAATTCAAAATCCTACTCCTCAACTTGCTTCACTTAGCGTGGAGCAACTCCTCCAGGGTCTATGTCTCCATCTAGACCATGAATCCTTTTCGCTTGTGCAATCTTTAACAAAGGGCAAGATGCCCGCCAATCAAGATCCGGTCGAGGGAAATCAAGCCCCCTCACCACCTCAATTGGAAGTCAGGCCCCTGATCATTTCTTCTCCTTGGCAACCCTGCCGTGTCTCCACTCACCTCGTTGTGGGACATTCACATAATGCTATTCTAGCTCTTGTTTCCAACCCACCTCTTCCAACCCATTCACCTAAACACTTTGCTTCGGTGACTCAGGAATCCAGCCTCGCCCAAGCTTTCATTGATAAGCACAATCGAATGGATGAGCGCTTTGAAGAATTAAAGCACCGTTTGGACTCCAAAATTTCTCTTGAAATCTCAATCCCATCCTTCCCAGTTCTACACCTTCCTCCTTCAGAGATAACAGTTTTTCAACGTTACAACGGGACTGGTAATCCTTTCAACCATCTGAAGAATTTCTTATATGACTCCGCATTTTGGAAGAATGACCATAAAACACTTGCCTTCCTATTCCGTTGATCATTGGAAGAATCCGCCCTTGACTAGTTTTATTCTCTTGATTCTATTGAGGCGGCATATTTCGATATTGTCAAGGCAAAGTTTTTGCAGAGGTATAAGGACCGGGTGGGGCCAGCCTACTCGATAACATATTTAATTGCTGAGAAAATGAAGCCGGATAAAGATTTTGCCAAATTTGCTGATCGGTGGAGGGGAATGGCTGAGAGGCTAGTTGATACCATCTCAGAAGAGGAGCAGGTGAGGATGCTCATTGGGAACACCACGCCTAACCTTCACAACCTCCTGATCATGCACCGCCTGACTACCATGAGTGAGCTATGTGATAGCGCTCGCTACCTCCAAGCCCATTTTAAGGACGCATCCATGATCAACCCATTTGACCCCAAACCCCATAACACTAGAAAGCCTACACTTGTTGGACCCACCACCGAAGAGGTAGTCAATATTGAGAGTGCCAATGCCATGGGCAATCAGGGTGGGTATCGCGAAAGCCAATACTGTAACCCACCAACCAACCAACAATACCGGCTAGCTCCTCAGCCAGCTCCTCAACCCCAACAACAACTTGCATACAACCGAGCACCACCACAGCAACCCACCTACAACTGAGTTCCCCAGCAATAAAATGCCTACAACCAAGTGCCTCAGCAACAACCCATCTACAACCGACCACCACCACAACAACAAGCTTACAACCAAGTGCCACCACCAGCCAACCGACCTAGGAGGGGGACCCAAGAGAGAGTACTATCCTCAACTGCCATTCCCCTTACCGATATCTTTAATGCATTGATGGTTGAACAACAGTTGGAGCTTCCAAAGGAGAGAGAAGGATGGCCGACGAATGTTGACATGACAAAGTACTGTGCCTACCATCGGTATCCTAGGGAAAAGGTGGATGTCTGCTTCCAATTTAAAGACTACATTCATGACCTCAAGGATCAGGGGAATATTGACTGGGCATAGATGAGAGAATCTATTCAAGCAATGAAGGCACGACAGAATCAATGACGGCGATAGCAACCTCAAGCACAGTAGCAGCCCGGCCTGGGCATAGTCCAAGATCCTCTCCCGGTACATGCACCTGTACAAGCACCGGCACTAGCACTACCAAACCAATGACTCAACCTTATCCACTCCGCCATCGAGGAGTCAACCCACCATTCCTAGGGTTGGCAGGTTGAGGATCAAACCGCCTCTATGCCCGCCAGACCAACCCCACCTACAAATCACACCATACTCTCTATACCAAGAGCTACCCCCAGCCCACAAACTACCCAAACACCACTGCCCTCACCAACTATTAACCCTCCATGGTGCCTAATTATTAGACCGCCACTAGCATCCCAACCAGCACCTCAACCATCACCCCAACCTAACCCATCAACCATCATTCCTCCCCAGCGTCTAATCATTAGATCGCCACCAACACCCCAAACATCGCCTAACATACCAGCCTCCACCACCCCTCGGCCTCTCATTATCTGACCGTCACCCAACCCACCAGTCGCCACCACTCTGCGACCCTTAATCATTCAACCATCGCCACCAACACCCCAACTATCACCAAAGATACCGGCCTCCACCAATCCATGAACCCTCATCATCCGATCCTCACCGCCCTTACCTACCACGGGCCCCTTAACATCCCAACCAACCCTACCATCACCATCATCACCACTCCCCCCTACCATGCTGGCACTGGTACTTTGTAGTGGGAGGATGTTCCAAAGGGTCTTCCCCCAGGCTGGGATGCAACCACAGTAGCAAGAAGAAGAGGAGGTGGTAGAAGAACCATTGCCCAGCATGGCATATGACTTGTTGAAGCACTTGGACAAAATGCTGGCACGGATTTCAATTTTGGAGTTGATAAAGAGGTCGAAGAATCATTAAGGCATTCTACAACAGTACTTGTAGCGGGTCATGGTCAATGAGGACCTCCCGCCCAAAAAGATCATTACAGTCTTAACCCCGAGAAGTGAACACCCGGCACTCACTTTCACACAGGAGGAGTTGGCATGGCCGGAGATCAGAAAGTATGCCTTGCATGTTGCAGTAGTCATCAGAGGCGTGGAGATTAAGTCATGCTTGATTGACATCAGAGCATCTATAAATGTCATGCCGCCAGAAACATTGCAACTTTGTGGCATCTCTGATGAGGAAATCAAGCCTTCCGCCGTCACCGTGATAGCTTATGACAACTCCCGAAAGCCGGCACGAGGGGTGGTTACATTGGAAGTAGGAATCGGACCGTGTGCTGTCACCGCCGAGTATCATGTTTTAGAACTGGACCCTACATTTAAAGCTATTTTGGGACGCCTATATCATGAGGCAACAGGAGATGTTGCATCCACTAATTATCAATGTCTGAAGTTTCCATACAATGGCCTGTAGACACGCCAAATTGGCTTGATTCAGAGCCCTAGACTCTTATTCCATAGGCGATATCCTTTATTTGACCATCATCTGATCCGGATTATCTCGTGGAGATGAGCTAAGGACATTGGTGGAGCCCCTTATGAGTTGAGAATGGACCAATGATTTCCGGAATGATGCCGAAACCTTCAAGCGAGAGCCACGCGTGAACTGTAAAAACACGAAGCCTACTTGATGACCGACCTTGAATGGTCCATAATTGAAGGTCTCAGGAGTCCCGCATGTGTTCCGTAACGTTCAGTGTTTCAAAGAAGTCATTTCGGTAGGCGTCGGTCAATGATGGCTTTCGTTGTGGCTTTTTCGATCTATACTGACATGGCTATCCCGGACCACGCGTCAGGCCTACCCGGTCATCACCGGGTCTTTTTGGGTCATCCGGGTCGATTCTAGCCGAATATTTTCATCAATCATGGCCATACGTCCAGTTCGGTCAATTTTAGGGTTTCCCGACTTTTCCGAGTTTCGGTTCACGTTTACCGGGTTAATCTCAGATTTTTTGATGATTTCAGGTTTTATGATCGTACCGGACTTGTTCGGTCATCATTTTAAGCCATCCCGAGTTGACCCGAGATTTCTCGACTGGAACCGTACTCTTTCGGATCTTCGCCACGAGTTTCGGCTTTTCGCGAGAGGGTAAACCGGTAGAAAGCCCCGTGCGAACATATCAAGAGTCATGCCGGCCATTTTACCGACTTGAGGAGGTGCAGTTGAAGGCCCTCTTTCCAACGCGAAAAACGGGAGCCGAATCGGACATCTCGTTTGCAAGATACGGCTCGCGGAACATGCGCGTAGGAGAGAGAGTGTATCGCGCCCCCACTCCGCTTGAAAGGGGAGGGGGCGCCCTGCGCGCCCTCAAACCGGGGGCACGTCCTGCGCGCCCCCAGTTCCTTTGAAAAGAGGGGGCATGGTCAGTTTCTTTAAATCACAAATTACCCCGATTAACACCTTCTAAACCTGATTTTTGGAAGGTTTCCGGCTCTGATTTTCGATTATTTGTACCGCGCCCCCGGTTCGGGGGCGCGTTACGTATGTCAAGTCAATTTTTAGCAATTTCTGGATGTTTCCGTCGATTTTTAGCAGTGAGACGCGTAACGCGCCCCCGCTCCCTTTGAAACAGGGGGGCGCGCAGACCGCGCCCCCGAACTGGGGGCGCGCCCTGCGCGCCCTTGGTTTGAGGGCGCGCCCTGCGCGCCCTCGTCCCCTTTGAAAAGCGGGGGCGCGGTCGGTCCAGTTTCCAAATTTTGCACCGGCTTCCTTCCCCTATAAATTGAGGGTCATTCTCAACGACCCAAGGTTAATCCCCCGTGCCTAGCTCATCCAGAGGTCGTCCAAGCTCTTCTCCAAAGCCGTCCCGACGTCCAAAGGCGATCCGAAGTCAAGAGATCGATCCCGAGGTGAAGGAGAAGGCTCGATCCGGGTGTTCTGCATCAGCCAACTTCATCGACTTCTGCAGAAAATTAGAGTCTCCTGATGCAAAAGTCTTCAACACATAAGTTGTTCCTATCTTCTTCCTCTTTCATCTCCAACTGACGGCACTCAATTCTGACTTGCCGTTCGTTCGTGACGATTGCTGCACCAAGGGCACGCATCCAGGTTCTGTTTACAACATCCGCCCAAGTTCATAATTTTTACAGACTTCTACAGGAGGATTTCGGAGAAATCATAAACGTAGGAACTCTTTCTCTATGAGTCCTCTGTCTACTCCAACAAACAGAACTTAATTTTGACATCTGGGTCATCCGTAGCATCTTCTTCACCAAAGTCGCGCTAGAAGGGTGCAAAGGCTACCCGAACCGGCCTTGTTCAACCAACTCGGCTTCAACTCAAGCTGATCCATTCCATAAGCTTTCTCAACTCTCTTAACTCAGTTTATTTATTGTTTTAAAGCATATTTTAGTTTATTTACATCATTTTTTTACATAAACAAAAATACAAAAAAAGGGGGTTAGGACTCACCCCAATCCGGTGAGTTCGATTCCAATTGCTTCTTTCTCATCTTCTTACTACAGTTACTACACTTCCCATAGTTCTAATTATTTTCTTCACTTGGTTTATTGTTCTAGTTGCACAGGTTGAACAAGCTAACATTTATTGGAGACTATTCTTAATTGGTCGGCCGAAGAAGAAGAAGGTTGAACCCATATCCTGATCTCCCACGCTAAGGTACATGGTCAATTCATCTCATCTCTTAATTTACATCCCATAAAGCGGAGCCCGCGGTTCCTGGCGACCACATTCTTTATGTTTTAAGTTCATCTATTCTTCACTCTCCTCCCACATGACCTGAACTGTCTCCGGTGCTCGAGTGACGCCGTGAGATGAAAGTTCGGGTATCAATGTGAGTGTGGGATCGAGGTGAGGACATTTTACCGCTTTCTGAGTGTTTTCAATTCACTCCCCTTTTTTTCCCCAATTCCATCTTTCACCTCCATATCTTGAGGTGCCCATCCGGAACCTGTTTCTGGAGTCGACTTGGCCAGGTGATTAAAGTAACCAACATCCTCATTTTAAATGACATGGATGACCCCTCTTCTACATTGCCAGTATCAAAATTTGTCCAGCCGTTGGTTTCAACTACAAAGCTGCCCGAGGTCATGATGTTAATGATGCCTCCAGATACAATTGCATGGCGGATAATGAAAGGAAGGGTCTATCAACTAGGAAAGAGGTTGGGAAAGGAGCTGCAGGGAGTTGTGCACCCCATTAAAATCGTACAAAGACCAAAGAGGCACGGGCTTGGCAATGAGCCCAGTTTCACTCCGAAGATGGTCTACCGGCCAAAAGATGCCATGGGACTCTAAAAATTCTTCATCAAAGGGGAGACCATGATAATGGCCGGGGACGAAGAAGAAGAACCAACTAAGAGGAGGAAGGCACCAGAGCAAGAGGAAGAAGTGGACAACTTGAGTTCATCTCTAGCTCGGTTGTTCATGGAGGAGGAAGAATCAATCAAGAGAAAATCCTTTTTTACACAACTCATCCGTTCTAGAAAACCTCCAATCAACATTCCAAATGAACTGTATCCTATGGTCGCGTATTTCAAAATCTTCACACTCCCTCCTAGATTCGCTTGACGAGCTGTCTAGCCCGATTCCCACTTCCGGGCTGAAATGGTCACCCGAATTGATCATTGTGCCTGAGAGCCCATTCAGATCTTCTTACTCCACTGGGCTTCTATGCCCATTTCAATTTGACAACAATGGGTCTACACACCCATCAATCGGGCCCGCGTGCCCTTTAGATTTCTTTTCTAGCTTTGGTCCCACGTGCCCAACATTTGGGCCCACGTGCCCCTTAGATCTTTTCACTAGCTTTGGGCCTATCTGCCCATTTCTTGTCATTGTGGGGCCCACGAGCCCATTTTTCTCTCTTTTCTTAAGCTTTCTACTTCTGCTCGAGCCCCACCGACTCATTTTCTTTCCGTTATTGAAAACACCCAAAAAAAACATCTTCTCACAAACTTAGTTTTTCATAGGAAACATCTCTACTTGTCTCAGAGGGTGCTCCCAACCAGGGGCCCCTCTTCTCCAACTCACTGATCGATCTGCTCGACCCTTCACCCATTGTAGATACCACCTTTTCAATTTCATTCTCTTTAGGAGTAGTTAGGATAGGAAAGAAGAAAATTCTAGGTAAATGCGTTCCAGAGAGATATCTCAGGCAATTAGCTCAGAAATGCAAGGAATGTGCAAGGCTGCCAAGGTTCCTAGAAAATGCTATCCAAATTGATGAAATCCAATACGATGATGAGTTCAATGTAGATCATACATTGGGAGTTTACGAGGTTTTATCAGAAAAGGATCCTAATTTCGAGGATGGAATTGAGGACTTAGCTGATGCGTATGCATCTGGACTTAAAAGGTTTGAAGAACCTTCAACCACGGTGGATGAACCGACAAAAGAATTAAATCTTGGAACACCGGAAGATCCAAAGACAGTCCTCCTAAGTGCAAACCTCACTCCCACTGAGGAACAAAGCTTAATTAAAATTTTGGAAGAATACAAGGACACGTTCGCATGGACATACGAAGACATGTCAGGGTTAAACAATTCGTTAGTTGAACATCGTCTAACATCATCTAACTTTGAAACCTGGAGCTACCCCGGCCAAACAAAAATTAAAGAGATTCCACCCTGATGTTGCACTTAAGATGAAAGAAGAGGTCGACAAGTTACATCAAGTAAGATTCATTAAGGTCATCTTTTATCCGCAATGGGTGGCAAACATAGACCCTGTAATGAAGAAGGACGAACGAGTTCAGATCTGCATAGACTTCAGAGACTTGAATCGAGCGTGTCCAAAAGATGACTTTTCTCTACCTCATATCAATGTATTGGTTGATAACACTGTTGGATTCGAGATGCTATCATTCGGCAAGTCCTAACCAAATACCAAACTTCTCATCCAAACCTCAAACCTTACCAAGAACTCACCTCTTGCTACATCAAACTCTTTTCCAAACTCACTTTTGTCCATGTTCATCGAGCTCAGAATATCCTTGCTGATGCCCTAGCCTCCTTAGCTTCATCAATATCAGTCCCGCTAGGTAGACAGGTGCGGACTATCCATGTCCGTAGAAGGTCGATGTCGACGATTAAGGATGGTCAATTTTTGAAGATCAAGGAGAGATTCGGCAGAAAAGAATATCTGAAGCAGAAATAGAAAATTTCTCAAATCGAGTTGTAAGAATTAGACGAGGGTAAGAGGCCTTGGTTTGATGAGATTGCAAGGTATTGTCAAGATCAATCATATCATATCCACCTGGATCCAATGCAAAAGAAAAGAAGGCCATCAGGAGAGTATCCCAAAGATATACCATCCTAGGAGGGGTGCTCTACAAGAGGAGATTGAGTGGAATTTTGCTGAGATGCGTTGATGAAGAAAAGGTAGAATTTTGTGCTTAAGGAAGCACATTTCGGGGTTTGTAGGGGCCATGCCAATGCTCAAGCTCTTGCCAAGAAAATCATCAAGCAGGGGTACTATTGGCCAACCCTAGAAGAGGATTGCTCCATCTTTGTCTGTCACTGTCATTCTTGCCAACTCCATGCCGACAAGATCCATTCTCCCGCATCTTCCCTTCATCCGATTCATGCCCCATGGCTCTTTGCCATGTGGGCTTTCGATATCATTGGCCCTCTAAGTGATCTTACCCTTGAAATCCGTTCCAAGTCGTTCATCCTTACGGCAACAAAGTACTTCACCAAGTGGGTAGAAGCGGAAGCATTCGTGGAGATCAAGGTATCAACACTGTGCTTATTCATCAAACGCAACATCATCGCTAGGTTTAGGATACCCAATGACATCATCACCGACAACAGACCGCAATTTCTTTCTCAAGATCTGCGTGATCTTTGCAACAGGTACCTCATTGCATTGCATCATTCATCTCCTTATTACCCGCAAGGCAATGATCAAACAGAAGCCACCAACAAAACCTTGATCAAAATTATTAAGAAAACATATAAGTCTAGCAAGTTCGCAGATTGGCCAGATAAGCTTGTAGATGCCCTATGGGCTTATTGCACTTCTGTACGGACCTCCACTAGTCAAACCCCGTATGCTCTCGCATGTGGAATGGAAGCGGTGGTCCCGTATGAAGTACTCCTTCCATCACTTCGAGTTCAGCTCGATAGGTACATCCCTGTCGATGAGAGATGAGAATCTCTCCTTGCACAACTTGAACTCCTAGATGACAGAAAGTTGGCCGCCTCCGAGCATGCCCGGACTTATCAGAACAGATTGAAAAGGTTTTATCAAAAGAGGGTGGTAGAGAGAAAGTTCGAAATTGGTGAGAGGGTAGTCAAATGCATATTAGTTAAGCCAGTTGGTCCCCGCTCCAAGTTGCAACCTCACTGGGAAGGGCCTTTTGTTATAACTAAAAAACATCCAAGTCATGCATATGAGCTTAGCAGCGCCGATGGAGAAAAATTGAACCATCCATGGAATGGTATTTACCTCAAAAAATATTTTCCTTAGAAAAAAATGGAGAATATTTGGTATGATATTAAGTCATCAATCCAAGGGTGTTAACTAGAAGTCAAGGATAGATATCACCCTTGCTATACAACACCTCCCGATCCCAGAATCCAGATAGCCCGATACTCGAGAAAGGCAAGGCAGAACTGAAGGCAGAAAAGAACCCTTGCCCTATTCTCTTTTATTTGGTCCAAGATAGGTGAAGGGGACTAGAGGAGGATAGTATCGAAAATGCCCGCCGCCTTAGTAGGAGGCCATCTCATAGGGTGCCAAAAGATGGGCAATGAACCCCACAGGTTTAAACAAATATGGGCCTATCTGAATGAGTACTCGGAAGAGTAAAAAATAAAAAGAAGGCACCAAAATATGGGCAATGACCCCATAGGTCAAAGATCCGTCTAAGTAAGTGCCGCATGTAGAAGAGACCCGAAGAGGCCAAACCCCAACGGGCAATTTGGGCATGAGTAGAGAAACCCTCCTCAACACCCCCAAATCCTATCAAAGACTTCCTCTATTATTCTTCCATCTTAAAACCCTAGGGTAGGGTAAACTATCCAAACATAGGGGGAATCCAAACTGATCAAGAGAAGAGGGCAAGAAAGATTCTTGGTAGGGAACCTTATTTTCACATGGTGTTTATCGCTTAAATCTTGATTAACACTCAAAGACCGATGAATTGTCTCAATATCGGCACATTCTCCAAAAAAATTCAAAAAAAATTGAATGTTTTCAAAAATCTAAAAAAACAAATGTTTTCAAAAAAATCCAAATAAATGATGATTTTCAAAAATCTTTTTTAAAAAATGCACCATTTAACTTGGCATAACCTTGATTTTTGTCTTTGATAGCATTCATGTTTATTCTTATGCCTTGCATGTTTCATTACTACATTGCATGTTTATCTTTATTATCACCCCATTAAGGGGACTCCTCCCTTTGACCTAAGTCAAAGTTGGCCGTAGTAGGTAAAGGGATGAGTCATTGTGAAGATCTAATCCTCTCTTATCAAGTGTTTTCAGGGACTTTAAACTAAGAGGGGAAGGTTCTCTCAATGACAGGTAAGTTCTCTTAACCATTTCATTTCAGTTATTTAGGTTATTTTTACACCTAGTTAAGAAGGCTCCTCTCTTTGACCTAAGTCAAGATAGACAATAGTAGGCAAAGAGATGAGCCATGGTAAAGATTTAATCCCCTTTTATCAAGTGTTACAGGATTCTGAGATCAAGAAAGGGAGTGACTCTCGCCATAACAGGTAAGCTCTCTTAACTTTTACCTTGTTTATTTTAGTCATTTTGTGCATTCTACCTGGTTAATAAGGCTACCCCCTTAACATACAAACAAGGCAAGATGACAATAAGCAAGGGGGTAATCCATGTTGCAGATCTAACCCCTTTGTTGAGTATTTCAGAAAAGAAACACTAGTCAAAGAGGGGGGGAGGTCTCACCAGCAGATCAAACAACACTGAAGCAAACAGATAAATATCTGATTACACCATCAAGTGCTGCAACAAGGAAGGAAAGTAGTTACAACACCAGAAGAGCTAAAGTCTGCTACATATATCAGCATCGGTTGCCACCGACTCTAGGGGAACGACCACGTGGAGAAGGCATGAAAGCTATGTCCATGAACGTTGCCACAACTACCTCATTCCGGCAAAGCTCCGAAGGAGTGGCCAAGAAAATGCTCACAGAAATGGAAGAATGAACATGGGAAACCCCATAGCTTGCTTGCTAACATATAACTCGTTAGTCGTGTATTATTATTCTATGCATTATTGTTGAAGACCATGAATGTGGAGAAGACTTGACCTGAAATCCCCTTCATCAAAATCTACAATGGTCAGGTCATCTCCGATGCTCACGGATAAGCCAAAGTTGTGTTGTGAGGGACGATGGTTCTCGAATGGGTATCTTGACCTCATAGACAATCCATATCTTCAACTATTTGTTATACAAGTTTTGTTTTGTTTTCTTGAGCCTAGCATGCATCATGTAGCGTTAGTTGCATTACATTTTGTTTTGTTACTGCATACATCCTTTCATAATCCTCACCTTCTCACCCTAATCTCTAAATCTTGTATCATAATTCTGATCATTCTGAATCTCACCATGTTTTATAATCCCACCGTATTTTCTAGTCCCACTGACCTTTCTAATATCCCACCGCGTTTGTTAATCCCACCATGTTCAGTAATCACCTTGTGCCTCCAAATCTTTCATTTCTATCCCCACTGTGACCACTACAACCCATCTTGCTATTCATCCCACCCTGGCAGTCAATTCATCCCACCAAGGGCCTCCTATTCAATTAGAACTTAAACCGTCATTATCTTCACGGTTTGAGCTTCAACATTTGCCTTTCAGAATTCGAGATCATTCCATTCCGAATTGAATCTTGTCTCTTAGAAGACTTAAATGAATCTAAAAGCCTGAATGTGCTCGATTGGTATTCTTTTATTTTTTCAAAACAAATCTCTTTTTAAAAAAATTTAGTTCATCACAGTATAGGAACACCGCAAAGATTGGGTTACTGGCTGATGATGAATCTACAAACCCATGTTTCAGGGACTCCCCACCGCGTTGGGGTTGGCTATTCTTCTCTCGTGCCAATGGCACAAATCTTACCAATCAAACATAGGAAGACTTGATAAAACATGGCAGTTAACTAGGAGATTTGAGGAGATTCGTCTTGCAAAATCTGGTCATTAAACGTGTCTAAATCTACACCTTGATGCCACTTTTTCAGTCCATTGCCATTTCGCTCCACTACATTCTAGTACGATCCATCTCGTTTTGCTATGCTTTCTCTACGTTTCACTCCTCTTCGCTACATGCCATTCCCTTGCAAAACCACCATTAAGGCGAGGCAAGCTGTAGACATGCCAAATTGGCTTGATTCAGAGCCCCATACTACTATTCCATTGGTGATATCCTTTATTTGACCGTTATCTGATCCAGATTACCTCATGGAGATGAGCTAAGGACGTTGGTGGAGCCCCTCGTGAGTTGGGAATGGACCGATGATTTTTGGAATAATGCCGCAACCTTCAAGAGCGAGCCGCGTGTGAACCGTGAAAACACGAAGCCTGCTCGATGATCGACCTTGAATGGTCCATACTTGAAGGTCTTGGGAGTCCTGCATGTGTTCTGTAACATTCAGGGTTTCTAAGAAGTCATTTCAGTAGGTGTTAGTCTATAACGGTTTCTTCGTTATGGCTTTTCGATATGTATTGACACGGCTATCCTGGATCATGTGATAGGCCTTTTCAGTCATCATCGGGCCTTTTCAGGACATCCGGGTTGATCCTAGCCATATATTTCATCAACCGGGGCCATACGGCCATTTCGGTCATTTTAGGGTTTCCCAGCTCCTCCGAGCTTCGGTTCATGTTTACCGGGTTAATCTCGAATTTTTCAATAATTTTGGGTTTTTTCATCGTACCAGACTCTTCGGTCATTATTTTGAGTTATCCCGAGTTGACCCGAGATTCCTCGATTGGAACCGTGCCCTTTTAGATCTTCGCCATGGTTTTTGGCTTTTTGCGAGAGGGTAAACTGGTAGAAAGTCCCGTATGAACATCTTGAAGTCATGCTGGCTGGTTTACTGACTTGAGGTGGTGCGTTTGAAGGCCCTCTTTCCAACCAACAAACAGAAGCCGAATCGGACATCCCGTTTGCATGTTACGGCTCGCGGAACACATGCGCAGGAGAGAGAGTGTACCACGCCCCCACTCTCCTTGAAATGAGAGAGTGCGCCCTCATACTGGGGGCGTGTTCATCTTATCAAGTCAATTTTTTGCAATTTCTGAAAGATTCCGGCGATTTTTAGCAATAGGACGCGTAACACGTCTCCGCTTCCTTTATTTTGCATGTTTTCCATGTTTTGCACCGCTTTTCATTCTCTATAAATTGAGGGCCATTCTCAATGATCCAAGGTCAATACCCCATGCCTAGCTCATCCTGAGGTCGTCCAAGCTCCCTCCCAAGGCTATCCCGACGTCCAAAGCCGATCCGACGTCGAGAGATCGATTCTGAAGCGAAGGAGAAGCCCGATCCATGCATTCTGCAGCAACCGAACTTCATCAGCTTCTGTAGAAAATATAGAGGAGCTGTTCCTCTCTTCATTCTCTTTCATTTTCAACTAGCGTCGCTCGATTCTAACTTTTCGTCTATCTGTGGCGATTGCTGCACTGAGGGCGCACATCCAGGTTCTGTTTTCCATATCTGCTCACTTTTGGATTTTTTACAGGCTTCTATAAATGGATTCCAGAGAAGTCATCAATAGAATATCTCTTCCTCTCCTAGTTCTCTATCCATAGAAACAAACTTCACTCAATTCAGATATCAGGGTTAGCCGCAGAGTTCTCTGCACCAAAGTTGAACTTGGACGGTACAAGGCTACCCGAACCGGCTTGTTTCAATCATCTCGGCTTCAACTCAAGCCGATTCACTCCATAAGCTTTTTCAACCCATTTCATTCAATTTATTTACTATTTTATAACATCTTTTAGTATAGTTTGCATTATTTTTACATAACTAAAAACACAAAAAAGGGGTTAAGGCTCACCCTGAAGCCGGGGTTATTTCACATCTTCTTATTTCAATTTCTACACTTCCCATAGTTCTAATCAGTTTCTTTCCCTTGGCTTGTTATTCTAGTTGCATAGGTCTATCATGCTAGCACTGGTTGGATTCTTCTTCATCGGTAGGCCGAAGAAGAAGAAGGTTTAACCCACATATCATCTCCTGCGCTAAGGTACACATGGTCAATTCAACTTAATCTTGTCTTTTATTCCATAAAGCGGAGACTCTAGCTCATGGCAACCACCTTTTTATTCATGTTCTAAGTTCATCTCTTCCTCAATCTCCTTTCACATGACCCGAACCATCTCCGGAGCTCCAGTGATGTCGTGAGAGGAAAGTTCGGGGAACAATGTTAGTGTGGGACCGAGGTGAGGACCTTTTACTGCTTTCCAAGTGTCTTCCGATTCACTCCCCTTTTCATATTCCATCTTTCACCTTTCTTGAGGTACCGATTCGGAACCCGTCTTTGGAGTCAACAGACACCTACAGTAGGCACCCCATATTTGGGCCACTAGCAAGGGCAGACCCCGTTTTGCATTTTTTTTTTTGAGTTTGTTTACCTTTTCGGTTGATCCTTTACTCCCCCTTTTCATTTTAACTTTCATAACATGTCATTTAGCATGCATTAAGTCACACCTTTGTATCTTCATACCTCTTTAAAAACCTATCAAAAATAGGGGTTGGGATTTAGTCCCAATCCGGCCAGTTCCTTCTCTTTTGCATGTTTAAGTTCGAATTTGAGCATGATTCTACACTTTCACTAGAACTAATGATCTTTTCACTTGTTTCTATGTTTTCTTATGGACATTTGTAGGTAAATAGGATCAAAGACGAAGGACTTACTAAGCTCTCTTCTTTCGGCCGGCCGAGAGAGGAGAAGTTGGAACCTAACAATCTCCCCGCTTCTAAAGGAACGACGGCCATGTTTATTCTTCATTTCTATTTCTTTCTATTATATTTTTGGAACCTTTGGCTCCTGGCGACCACAACCACTAACATCCCATCCACCAAGGCCCCAAAGAAAGCATAAGGGCTGGAAAGGGAGATCTACAGATCCCGTTTCGGGTGCTTACAACTTTTGGCGACCACGGTGGGACTGACTTTGCTTTAGTGAGTTCTTGTCTTCTTTCTTAAGAATGTCCACTTGAAAACATGCTTATTTTCACTCTAGTTCTCATTTAAGCCATTTTCGTTTCCTTGCATTTCTATTTGCTTGCTTATATGCTTGTTTATTTTTTTGAAGCATCATCTTGTTTCTTCCGATTTACTTGCCTTCCAATGGTTCTTTTAAAAGCATGACGATCTAATTTCTAGCTTTGATTATCAACTTATTTTATCTTAGCATCTTAGATATCATCTTCTTTCATCCCTTGTTAAGTATACTTGTCTATTTTCTTCTAAGCCTAGTTTTCCTTTAGCAAATCTTTCAAAGCATGCTTAGTTAAATTAATGCATTCTTCCATCTTAGTTTAATTTCATATCCTTGTCTTGTTCACTTTCTTCCTACAACATCTCATCCTGCTCCTTAATTCCTTGACATTTCACCCGCATTTAGCATGCATTGGAGTTTCGGCTCCTTAGGTCATCTGAGAAGAGAGGCTCTCTCCTCCCAAAGCCCCACACATACAAACACCTCTCTTGGTGGTTGCCAACTCCTCCTCCGGGGATTCCATCTCGGAAGGACTAGGTAGCTTCCATCAAAGCCTCCATAAGTCCCCAGACGTGAAGGATTCCCTCTTCAATGATCGGGCTGGTTGTACCTTTTTACACCAAAACCTGGAGTACCTATTACCTATCATTGTGAAAAGAGTGACAACCTTAGATTACTCGGCGTTGTGAGAGCATAGGGTCCTACCCATTTATTTGAGTGGACAATAATTCTCTTAACAAGCCATTAATTTAAGGTTGAAACAAAAAAATTTGCATTAATCATTCCAAGTCTTTGCTATTACTTGTTTGCAAACAAAAACTGAAAATTAAACAAAAATCCCAAAATCACCTAAAATGAACCAAAACAAAAAATTTACTTGAGGTTAATTTGTTTGATAACTTGCTTGTCCAACAAAATAAAATCAAAAAAAAGGGGGTCAAAAATAAAAAACAAAAAATTTTTGAGCTTTTATTTGTCAACTTTCTTTTCCTATTGTGTTTATGAATTTAAGGTCAGGACGAGTTATCGGAATGGTGGATCAAAGATACAAACAACTACAGTTGGAGTATGACCAGTCTTATTTCTACCCTGATGCCGTATGTGTTGTTAATGAACCTGAGGTTCTCCCCGAACCTAGTCAAACTTCTCCTCAACCCAATCTAAATTCACTTTGAGAGGCATTCTCTCATGCCGACCCTACCCAACTTCAGGCTATCGAAGCCATCCTCAAGGGCAAGTCACCGACCACATTCTCCCCGTAGGTGGTCTTCAAATCTCTACCCCTCGGTCAGTGGCACATCAACCTAATGTGCCCACTCATGGTCATTCTGATTCTAGGCTCGTAGCCCCAATTTCTCCTCATCCGATGGCTAATCTAGATCATCCCGATCTGAATGTTGTTGCTCCTCCTAGGCTAATAGTTTATTCTTCTAACCATTTCAACCCTACTCACCCTTTAGTGCATCCCCCAATGTACCCTTCTTATCCGGCCACTTCGGCCCATCCAATCCTAATTCAGGTGCACCAAGAACCCACTCCTCCTCCACCTCCTCTTGGGTAACCTTCTGACGATCAGGCTATGATTAATAAAATCAATCGCATGGATGAGCAGTATAGAGAGCATAGACATTTGATCGACACTAAGGCAGTCCTCGAAATTTCTCTTCCTTCCCTCCCTACTTTTCATCTACCTCCCTCTGAGATGCCGATATACCACCGTTACAATGGGACCGATAATCCATTCATTCATTATCAAGGACTTTTTTATGAGTCGGTAATGTGGCAAAATGACCCAAGGGCCCTTGCTTTTCTTTTCAGAAGATCATTAGAGGGTTCAGCTTTAGAGTGGTTCTACTCACTTGACTCTTTGGAGGCGAGTAACTTTGAAATTGTCCAAGTTAAATTCTTGCAGAGATATCAAGATAGGGTCGGACCAACATATTCCATCACCGACTCGTGGCCAAAAGAATGAGAAATGATGAAGACTTTATCAAATATGCTGATAGATGGAGGTCAATGGCAGAAAGGCTTATTGATTCCATTTCAGAACCGGAGCAAGTAAAGATGATCATCACCAATGCCACTCCAGCCTTAAAGAATATGCTGGCTTTGCATCACCCCACCTCCATAAGTGAACTCTATGAGAAGGCACGGTACATTCAAACACAGCTTAGGGACTCACCTATCATGAACTTGTATGATCCTAGACCCCGAGCTGTCAAGAAAATCACTTTTACCACAACCGGCCCAGTGACTGAGGGCATAGTGACCAACAAAAACCTCAATGTTGTAGGGAACCCACCTAGCAATTATCAACACCAGTTCAGGAACCCTCAACAAAATCAACCATTTAGAAACCCTCGTCAAACTCAGCCTCACGCTCCACCTTAGTTCCAACCCCATCAGCATCAAGCTCCAATCCCTCAGCGACCATGACAACCAGCTATACAAGCTCTAGTTCCCCAACCACCATGGCAACAACTGGCCAACTACAACAAAACACCCCCTCCCATGGCCTACGAACCCTGAAAAGTTGGACCCAAGAGGAACCATTACCCTCCTTTGCCGTACTCTCTTATGGACATCTTTAATGAACTCATGGCGGCAGGGAAAATTGCATTGCCAAGGAAGAAGCTGGAGTGGCCTCAAAATGCCAACACAAAGCGATACTGCCTGTTTCATAGATATCCTAGGCACACCATGGAAAATTTCTTTTAGTTCAAAGACTACATCCATGACCTTAATTAGCAAGGTAGCATTGATTGGGACTAGATGGGGGAATACATAAAAACATTGAAAGATCAACCTCAACGGCAGCATGCACCTGTCGACTCTGAAAATTCGACGGGGCCTCTCCTTTTTAGGGAAGTCCACGAATCCAGATCATCACCTCAAGAGGGGATGAGAAATAAAGAAGAAAGCACGGAAAGCAACTCTCGCCTCGAACTTTCATCCCTTGGTGTCGCTCGATCACCAAAGAGACGGTTAGGGTCATGTGGGAGGAGGATGAGAAGTATAAAATTAAGACATGTGATCACCAGGAATTGCGGGTTCCAATTTATGATATTAAAGATGACCGTGTGTTTAGCATGAAGAATGCGGGTCAAAGCTTCTCCTTCTTCGGCCTGCCGATGAAGAGGAGTCCTCAATGTGTGGGTGCTTGATTTTCTATGCAACTAGACAAACAAACAAGTAAAAATACAATTAGAACTAAATAAAGTGGAGTATATGTAAAGAAAATGACATGAAACACACAATTGACTAGAAACTGACCGGATTCGGGTTATCTCTAACCCCTCCTTTTCTATTTTAGGATTAACATACCAAAAATAAAGCAAAAAATTAATATAATGATGGATAATCATGAAACAAAGATATAGGAAAAAGAACAGAAAGATTCTAATAAGAATAGAGAGAGATATGGTCAAATCTGGGTTGTCGAGAAAGCCAAGCAGTAGTCCAGGATCTGCTAGGTGCGACTTTGCTTCTGCACTCGTCACAACCAGCCCCGACCTTGGAATCACGTGCTGTCAATTGAAAACTAAAGAAGACTTAGAGAGGAAGAATTTGATGAAGAGAGCTCTGGTAGCAGACATCCACACGCTGCTGTAGAGGCCGAAGAAGAGAGACCTGACAGATCACCTGCAGACCAGCCTTCCTCTCTCTTGAACTGACTTCTCTCTCTCTAAGAACTCAAAATTCTCTCTCTTGAGATGCCTAGGGGTCGTGTACATGCCCTTTGGAATGATCATAATCAGAGTTTATTTATAGGAGAACAGACGGTCTTATCAACACTAGAAAATAGGGTACCTTGCGCCCTACCCCAGGGCGCATCACACCCTCAAAAACTTCAGAATTTTATCTGGAAGTTAGTATAGTGAACAGAATATCCGATGCTGATCAAAATGACTCCGACGGCAAACCGGAAAGGCGCGGTATGCAACAAAACTTGTCCGGAGTGTGAATCTGACCATAACCTTCAATGCATGATCATTAGGCATTGGTCATTTAGCCAATTTATGTGTTTAAATGATTTACGTGTGGCTTTCACTCGGAAATTACGGCTTAGTGGAAAACTTCAGAAAACATCTGATTTTATTCGACAAAGCTCCAAATCAACTTTAAAAGACCCAGCATCATTATAAGGTTAATCATACATATTACTCTATAAAACATGAGTTTTATGCTCTGAATTAGGCAAATTTGGCGTCTATAGCTTGCCTCGCCTTGATGTTGGCTTTGTAAGGGAATGACATGTAATGAAGTGAAGTGATTCGGAGTGAACCGTAATGGAATGCAAGTGAGCGTGGATGAATGTAGCGGAATGGAATGGTGATGGACTGAAAAGGTGGTATCAAGGTGTAGATATAGACACGATTATCTACCCGATCCAGCGAAATAAATCTCTCTAACTATTCTAGATCACTTTCATGTTCTATCAAAACCTCACATAATGATTGGTAAAAGATATGCCATTGGCACGAGAGATGAAAAATAAAGGATAAAGGATGTAGGATGTAGCCAACCCTCAACGTGGAGAGGAGTCCTCGAATTCATAGGTTCATCATCAGCCAGCAACCCGAACTTTGCGGTGTTCTTGTACTGTGATGGGCTAAATTTTTTAAAGAGAAGTTGATTCTAACATGAAAAGAATACCAATTCATCATATTTGGAATCTCAAGTTCATTTAAGTTTCACCAAAGTACTCAGTTTAATTCTGAGTGGAATAACCTCAAAATCTAAAAGGGTTTGTTTAAGAATAACAAAAATTGCTCGAGTATCGTAAAACCATGAATCATGCTCTGGAAGAAAACCCGATTAAACGAAAATGACAGACAGACTTAAGCCATATAGGAATTGAAAGATAATGATGGGACTAACATAGAATGATGGAAAAGAAGAAACAATTGCATGACAATTGCCATGACACGGTGGGATAAAATAAAAGACACGGTGGGATAAAAGAAAGGTAAGAATAAAACATGGTGGGATAAAAATAAAGAACAAATATGGTGGGATAAAATTGGTAATGATGAAGAATGAAAACGAAGATGGATGTGAAAACATAGAAAATTATGTAGAAAATAGTTGAAGATATAGATTGTCTATTGGAGGTCAAGACACCCGATTAGGAACCATCGTCCCTCCAATGTTCAATTTTGGCTTATCCGTGAGTGTGAAGAAATGACCATGCCATCGTAGATTTTGTTGTAGGGGACCTCGGGCTCAGTCATTTTCACTCTCAAGGTCTTCAACATCAATGCATATAATACGTATCAAATGGACCTAACATAACTAAATGACAAATGGTAAGAGTGGTGTGAAATGCAAAATGGAATGATAGTGATGATGTGAGATTGATGAGAATGTGGATTTGAATGAAGTCTTCAGGCATGGTTTATCAACTTGCATAGACTGCCTGATTCATCAGTATCTCTGCTCCATCCTTGTCTTGCCTTCTGACGGAATATAGCACCACGATAATGTTCAGTTGGATAGCGCTTCCTCTCTTTTCTCCACAAGGTTGGCATAACGTTCCTTGGGGAACACTGATCTCATCAATTCACCTGTTAGGACTTAAAATGTTGCCTGATGGCCCTTCTCTTTTGCTTCTTCAACTCCTGAAAACACTTAGCAAAGATGATTAATTTTTCATCATTACTCATCCCTTTGTCTGTATACCGTTTGTCTTGATTTTGAGTCAAAGGGAGGAGCCTTCTTAACAAGGTAGAATAAAACAAATGACTAAAATAAAATGGAGGTAAAGGTTGAGAAAACTTACCTGCCGTGGTGTGAATCCACTCCTCTCCTGTATTGAAATGCCTGAAACACTTGATAAAAAAGGATTAGATCTTCACCACGACTTATCCCTTTGCCAATTACGGTCAACTTTGACTTAGTTCAAAGGGAAGAGCCTTCTTAACAAGGTAATTAAATTAAAAAATGGATATGCACTATAGGAATGGAAATATGCTTGACAATCAAATAAACATGGATGCAACTAAGGCAATGATCATGACTGAGCATCTTTTTTGGATTTTCTTGAAAACAATCATTTTTTTTGGATTTTAAAAAATATTTGATTTTTTAGATTTTTGAAATATGCATTTTTTTGGATTTTTAAAATATGCATTTTTAGAATTTTTGAAATATACATTTTTTTGAATTTTTAAATATTCATCTTTTTTGGACTTTTTCTAAAATATTCACTTTTTTTGGATTTTTAAAATATTCACCTTTTTTGGATTTTTGAAATATTCACTTTTTGTGAGGAAAATACTGGTATTTGAGGCAATTTATCAGTCTTTGGGGTTTGTCAAGACTCAAGTGGTAGATGCCACGTGCAAAAATAAAGTTCCCTATCTAGAATCCTTCTAACCTTCTTCCTTTGATCGGCTTGGATTCCACCTGGATTTGGTCGGTTTACCCTACCCAAGGGGTTTAAGAAGGAAGAGTATAAAGGAAGTCCTTGATAGGGTTTGGAGATGTTAAGAGAGATTTCTGTACTCACACTCAAATTGCCTGTTGGGGTTCGGCCTCTTTGGGTCTTTCCTTTTTTTTTTGCTCTTTTCTATGTGGCACATATTTAGACAGGTTTTTTGACCCGTGGGGACATTGCCCACTTTTAGTGCCTTTTGACTTGACTATCATTCTGGGCACTCATTCAGACAGGTTGTTCATTTTTTCTTTTTCTAACCCGAGGGGTTCATTGCCCATCTTTTTGCACCCTTTTGCACCCTCCGAGACGGCCTCCTACTAGGGTGGGAGTGTTTTCGATACTACCCCTCTCTAATCATCTCTCCCTATCTTGGACCGAGTAGAAGAGAATAGGGTAAGGGTAATCCTTCCATTTCTAGATTTCTGCCTTGCCTTTCGCAAGTGTTAAGTTGTCTGGATTCTAGGATCGGGAAGTGTTGTGTGTGTAGGATGGTACCTACCCTTGACTTCTCACGAACAACCTAGGATCGATGACTTGAAATTATACCAGCTATTTTTCCATTTTAATGGAAAGTACTTTTTGAGGTAAACTCCATTCCAAGGATGATTCAATTTTTCTCCATCTGCATTAGTCAATTCATATGCATTAACTGGATACTTTTCAGTGATTACAAAAGTCCCTTCCCAGTTAGGTTGCAACTTGGAGCGGGGACCCCCTGGCTTAACGAATATGCGTTTGACTACCATCTCACCGATCTCGAATTTTCTCTCGACCACCCTCTTTTGATAAAACCTTTTGAGTCTATTCTGATAAGTCCGGGCATGCTCTGCGACGGCTAGCCTTCTTTCATCCAAGAGTTCAAGCTGTGCAAGGAGAGATTCTCTTCTCTCAACAACAGGAATATCCCTGTCGAGCTGAACTCGGAGAGATGGAAGTAATACTTCGTAAGGGACCACTACTTCCATCCCATATGCCAAAGCGTACGGGGTTTGTCTAGTGGGAGTCCTTACAGAAGTACGATAAGCCCATAGAGCATCTACAAGCTTATCAGGCCAGTCGGCAAATTTGCTAGACTTACAAGATTTCTTGATGATTTTGATTAAGGTTTTGTTGGTGGCTTCTACTTGACCATTGCCTTGAGGAAAGTATGGTGATGAATGATGCAATGAAATGTGATACCTGTTGAAAAGATCACGCAGATATTGAGAAAGAAATTGTGGCCCATTATTGGTGACGATGTCACTGGGGATCCCGAACATTGCAATGATGTTGCGCTTGATGAAGGAGCAGACCGTTGACGCTTTAATCTCCACGAATGCTTCCGCTTCAGCCCACTTTGTGAAGTACTCCGTTGCCGTCAAAATGAATGATTTTGAGCGCATTTAGGAGTTGAGGTCACTCAAGGGGCCAATGATATCAAAAGCCCACATGATGAAAGGCCATGGGGCATGAATTGGATGAAGGGAAGATGCAGGAGAATGAATCTTGTCAGCATGGAGTTGACATGAATGACAATGCCAGACAAAGATGGAGCAGTCTTCTTCTAGAGTTGGCCAATAATACCCTTGTCGGATGATTTTCTTAGCAAGGGCTTGGGCATTCACATGTCTACCACAAACTCCAGAATGTCTTCCTTCAGCACCAACTCAGCTTCTTCTTCATCAAGACATCTGAGTAAGATTCCACTTAGGCTTCTCTTGTAGAGCACTCCTCCTAGGATTGTATACCTCTGGGATACTCTTCTGATTGTCTTATTTTCTTTGGTAGTTGATTCAGGCGGATATGACTGATCTTGGCAATACCTCGCAATCTCATCATACCAAGGTCTCTCACCTTCTTCTAATTCTTCCAACTCAATCAAGGAGATTTATTCTTTATGTTCTAAGTATTCCTTTCTGTTGAACCTCTCATTAACCTTTAGAAAACGTCCATCCTCAATTGCTGGAATTGTTCTCTTACAGATGTGGATAGTCCGCACTTGCCTGCCTAGCGGGACAGATAGAGATGAAGCTAGTGAAGCTAAGGCATCGGCGAGGATATTCTGAGAGCGGGGAACATGGACAAAGGTGAGTTTGAAGATTAGCTTGATGTAGCAGGTGGTGAGCTCTTGGTAGGGTTTGAGGTTTGGATGAGAAGTTTGGTACTTGGAAAGGACTTGGCGTAGGATCAATTGACTATCACCTATCACCCTCAGTTCGGTGGCACCATGGAAATGAGCGGCCTCCACCCCGGCCAGCAAGGCTTCATACTCAGCTATGTTGTTGGTTGCTGGAAAGTTAAGCTGAAAAGCCTGTGGAATGGTGACACCTTCAGGTGACAGAAGGACAATACCTATCCCTCTACCATGGGAGTTCAGAGCCCCGTCGAAATATAATGTCCAAAGATTGGAAGATCGGACTGACATTAGTTCATCATCCGGGAACTCCGACCGGACTGGGTCAAAGACGAGTATGGGATGATGGGCAAGGTGTTCAGCAATAGCATAGCCCTTGATTGCCTTCTGTGGGATATAAGTGATATCAAATTGGGATAAGAAACTCTGCCATCGCCCTAACCGATCAGTCAAGACTGTCTTCTCTAACATAAGCTTAATGGGATTTATACAAGCAATGAGCTTGACTTGGTGAGCAAGTAAATAATGTTTGAGTTTCTGAACCACCCAAACAAGAGCAGCACAGGTCTTTTCTACCACAGTGTACTTCAGCTAACAAACATCAAACATCTTGGACAAGTAGTAAGTAGCTCGTTCTTTCCCTTCTTCATCAACTTGTGCAAGGACTACCCCAAGAGAGTTCTCAAGAACCGAAATGTAGAGGACCAAGGGCTTGTCGGGAATTGGTGGTGTAAGTACAAGGGGACTTGCCGGGTATGTTTTCAACCCATCAAATGCCTCCTGGCACTTCGAATCCCATTTAAACTCGGCCCCCGCCTTGGTTAACTCATAGAAAGGTTTACACCTTTGGGAATGTTGTGAGATAAACCGGCGGACAAATTGTAGCCTCCCAATCAATCCTCGAAGCTCTTTCATATTCTTCGGAGGAGGCATACCAATGATTGTTTTGGCCTTGTTTGGGTCGATCTCTATGCCCCTTTTGCTTACTATGAACCCAAGTAGCTTTCCTGATGAAACTCCAAATGTACACTTCTTAGGGTTCATTTTTAGCTTGTATTCTCTAGCTCGTTGCAAAACTTTCCTTAGCACTTCAGAATGATCTTCCCGACTCTTGGACTTGATAACCAAATCATCCACATACACCTCTACAAGGGTGTGCATCATGTCATGAAAGATAGCCATCATAGCCCTCTGATATGTAGCACCAGCATTCTTTAACCCAAAGGGCATGACAACATAGCAATATGTTCCCCAAGGTGTAGTGAATGAGGTCTTCTCTTGGTCCTCCTCAGCTAACCGGATCTGATTGTATCTAGAATAGCCATCCATGAATGAAAGCATTTCAAATCCAGCTGTGTTATCAACCAAAACATCGATATGAGGCAAAGGGAAATCATCCTTAGGACACGCTCGGTTCAAGTCCCTGAAATCTATACAAATCCGAATTCGTCCATCCTTCTTCATAACAGGGACTATGTTAGCCACCCATTGCGGATATAGGACAACTTTAATAAATTTTGCTTGGTGTAGTTTGTCAACCTCTTCTTTCATTTTGAGTGCAATATCAGGGTGGAACCTCCTGAGCTTTTGTTTAACCGGGGTAGTTCTAGGTTTCAAGGTTAATCTATGTTCAACCAATGAATTATCTAATCCCGGCATATCTTCATATTTCCATGAGAACGTGTCCTTATATTCTTCCAAAACTTTGATCAAACGTTGTTCTTCTGAGGGAGTGAGGTTTAAACTAATGAGGATAGTCTTAGGATCTTCCAGGGTTCCTAAATTCAGTTCCTTGGTCGGTTCATTCCCTGTGGCTGATGGTTCTTCAAATCTTCTAAGTCCATATGCATATGCATCAGCGAAGTCCTCGATTTCATCCTCGGATTCGGGATCCTTCTCTGATACCACCTCATATACTCCCAAAGTATGATCTATGTTATGCTCATCCTCATATCGGATTTCATCTAGCTGGATGGTATTATCTAAAAAGTTTGGCAGCCTTGCACACTCTACGCATTTCTGTGCCAATTGTTGCAGATACCTATTTGGAACTCGCTTACCTATGACTTTCCTATTTTCTAACCTAACTTGACCTACTGAAGATAAAGCTGGAAAGGTGGTATTTACAGTGGAGGGGGGATCGAGTAAATCGATCAATGATTCAGAAAAGAGGGATCCCTGATTGGGAGCGCCCTCTGGGATGAGTAGAGACACCTCCTCGATGGAAATGTGAGTTTCAAAGAAGACGTTTTTTTTTTTGGTATTCTCATGTAAAAAGATAGAATGAGCCTGAGTGACTTGAGGCTTGCTAGAAGATGACTGAATTAATAGAGAGAAAAACTTAAGAATAAAGGGGAAAAAGGGGCTCGTGGGCCCAATGGTAACAGAAAGTGGACACATGTGTCCAAAACTGATGAAAAAGGTAAACGGGTACGTGGACCCGATCATAGAAATAAATGGGCATGTGAGCCCATGTTGAGAAAAGCCCTCGCCCGAAGTTGATGAGGGAAGCAAATGGGCAAGCATGCCCAGTAAGAGTGGAAGGTTGAAGAGGGCACATGGGCCCAAAGTGGTTAAGTGGGCCCTGAAGCCCATCCAAAAGATCTAGAAACAAAGGTACGAGGTTCAACCATGGGATTGTTGTATTTGGGCCTCGTGGAATGGTTTTGACTTGGGTAACATGCTTAACTAGATGATCCAAGATTGGTCTGCCCTTGAGTGGTTCCTGGTGCTCTTCCCCACTTGAGAACAGACGAGTCAAAGATAAGCATAAGTCTTCCAAGTCTTCTTCTTCTTCATCTGGAGCCTTTCTTCTCTTGAGAGCTATCACGGAACTTTTGCCATCTTCAGCCATCATCATGGTCTCCCCTTTGATAAAGAATGTATGGAGTCGCATGGCATATCCTGGTAGGAAGATCCTCCTTGGGATGGAACCCTCTTCATATCCCAACCCCTGCCTGCGTGGCCTTTTCACAGTTTCAATTGGCTGAGTGATCCCTTGAAGATCCTTGCCTAAACCTCTTCCAGGCTGATAGCCCAATTTCATCATCATCCGCCATCCCAGTGTGTCTGGTAGAGAGGCGGTCATGCATCTGACTCCTGGCAATTCTCCCACTGAGATCTGGGGTTGTATTGACAGACCTAGGGGTAAAGAAGCATCGTTCAGCTCGTCCCTTATAGGCATGCTAGTCACCTTGACCTCTTATCCTTTAAAGGGAAACTTTATGCACTGGTGGTTTGTTGAAGCTACAGCTCCTATTGCCTCCAAGTATGGCCTCCCAAGTATAGCCAGAAAAGTTGGATCCAGTTCTAGAACATGAAAATCTATTGTGACCGTACATGGTCCAAGTTTGACTTCTAGTGTGACCACCCCACATGCAAACTTCTTGGAGTTATCATAGGCTGTCAGCATGGCACAGGATGGCTTGATTTCTTGCTCAGAAATGCCACACAACTGCAAAGTTTCTGGAGGCATAACATTGATAGAAGCTCCAGTGTCAACGAAAATTGATTTTACTTCGACATTACAGATGATAACAGCCACATGCAAAGCATATCTCCTAAATTATGGATATGCTAAATCTTCCTGAGAGAAAGTGAGTGTTGGGTACTCACTTCTAGGGGCTAACACTGTAGTGATCTTCTCAGGTGGGAGATCTTCATTCACCATGACCCTTTGCAAGTACTGTTGTAGAATCTCCTGGTGCACCTTTGATCTTTTGATCAACTCAAGTATGGAAATACGGGCCGGTGTTTTATCTAAATGCTTTAACAGATCATAGGCTGTGCCTAAAAATGGTTCTTCTACTTGTTCCTCCTCCACTTGATCCTGCGGTTGAGTACTAGCTTGGGGAAAGAGCCGCTGGAACATCCTCTCACTCCGAAGCACCGGGGCTATTTGGCGGTCGGGTAGAGATGATGGGTTAACTGGGGTGGGTTGTGGTGGAACAGGTGGTGTAGGTGCATGTATGATAGGTAATGGGATCGATGGTTCTGGGATGATGGGGTTACTTGGTAGAGGGGTAGGATTTGGAGGTGGTAGTGATGGTGATACCGGTGGCCTAATAAGAAGAGACTGGGGTGCACAAGTGGTTGATGAGTTTAATGAAGGTGTAGGTTGTGGGATTGGCTGTGGTGTTGGTGGTATGATAGGTTGGGGTTTTGGAGTGGTAGAGCTCGTAGGCTGGGGGTTCAGGTTTGGTGGTGATTGTGGTGGTCGGATGAGCAAGGGCCGGTGTGTAGCAATGGTTGAAGGAGGTGTAGTTAGAGAGGGGGCTGGCCTAGTGATGGGCCGGCGAGAAGAAGTGGCGGCCAGTGGTTGGGTTATTGAACTTGGTGGTAGTTGTGGAGTATAAGGTGCATATATTATTTGTCTAAGAGGGTTCCTAGCAGGAGGCCTAGTTGGGTTGGCAGGCATGGTTGCATTTTGGTTTTCTAGTTGCCAACCTTGAGCACGACTGGAGTCTCCCTGGACAATGGACTGTACTAGACCAATTCCTGGGTTTGGATGTGCTGGTGCCGGCGCTGGAGCGGGAGCATGTAATGGGAGCAGATTATGAACAATCCCCAAGCCAGGTTGTTGTTGAGGTTGAGCCGGTGGACGCTGCCGCTGCTGCTGCCTAGCCTTCATAGCTTGTATGCATTCCCCCATTTGAGCGCAATCAATGCTGCCTTGGTCATTCAGATCGTGGATGTAATCCTTGAATTGAAAGCACACTTCTACAGTGTGACCAGGACACCGGTGGTAAGCACAGTATCGGGACATATCTGCGTTTGTTGGCCAAACCTCTCTTTCCTTGGGCAATTCCAACTGTTTTTCTTCAATGAGTACATTGAATATGTAGGTCAAGGTGTAAGGGAGTTGCTGGTAGTTCTCTCTCCTAGGACCTCCCCTTCGTGGTGCCTGATTGGGTGGTGGCGGTGCCCTATTGTAAGTAGGTTGTCGAGGTTGCTGGGGTTGTGCTACTGGCTGAGGTGGTTGTTGTGGTTGTCGTGGTTGTGGTGGCCTAACCTGTTGTTGAGGGGGGTAATAGGAAAAGTTTTGTGGTGGGTTTTTGAACTGGTTTTGACGGTTCCCTCCCTGGTTCCCCACAGTGTTTATTGCTTCGTTGTTAACCACTCCCTCGGTTGTAGGACCAACTGGTGCAGAGGGGGTTTTCCTGAGGTTTCTAGGTTTATGATCAAAAGGGTTTATCATGGTGGCATCCTTGAAGTGGGCATGCAAGTATCGGGCACTGTCATAGAGTTCATTCATTGTGGTAGGACGGTGCATGATCAAGACATTCCTCAAGGCAGGTGTAGTGTTGCTAATAAGCATCTTCACTTGTTCCCCTTCAGAAATCACATCTGTCAGTTTCTCTACCATTCCCCTCCAGCGTTCAGCAAACTTTATGAAGTCCTCTTCGGGCTTCATCTTCTCAGCAATCAATTCTATAATGGAGCATGCTGGTGCCACCCGGTCTCTGTATCTTTGCAAGAATTTGGTTTTCACAATATCGAAGTCTCCTGCCTCAAAGGAGTCGAGTGAGTAGAACCATTCCAATGCAGACCCTTCTAGTGATCGGCGGAACAAGAAGGCAAGAACCCTTCGATCATTTTCCATAATGAGGATTCATAGAGAAAATCTTTAAGATGAAGGAAAGGATTGCCAGTACCATTGTAGCGGCGATAAACTGGTAGCTCAGAAGGTGGCAGGTGTAGGATTGGCAAAGAAGGAATGGAAATCTCAGGAACTGACTTGGAGTCCAGGCGACATCTCAGCTCTTCATAACGTTCATTCATCTGGGTGAGCTGATCCATGATTGCCTTGGTGAGAGCAGGTTCTTGGTTTACTGGAGGCGGTATGTGGTTAGAGACATGGTTCTAGAATTGAGGAGCATGACTTGAAGATTGTCCCATGGCTTGGTGGATTGGGGGAGCAACATGGTTAAAATAAGATGGCTGAACAAATGAGGGTTGGACCACAGATGGTTGAACTATAGATGGTTGAACTACAGATGGGTGTGCTAGTGCCAATGATGGTTGAATCACATATTGTTGAACAATAGGTGGTTGAATGAGTGGTGGTCGAACCAGAGGACGAGGAGATAAGGCAACTTGATTGGTTTCAGCCTGATCTGAAGCAATTTAGCCCTTCACCATGGATTGTATACGGGTATAGGTTTCTAGGTTGGTATAGAGAGACAACTCCCTAAAGAGTTGTTCGACATCACGAGGAGCAGATGGTTGAGGGACCTCTTGCGCTTCTGACTCAAATAATGGATTAACACGACCATCTGACGGATTTGGTTGATGACCCATCTCATGTTCATGTTCTCGATGTTCAGCTTGTTCCGCCATTCCAACGTGTCTTCCAGACCTTAGTTGCATTGAACTTAGCGTGAAAACAAAAAGTTGACAAAGTAAACAAATATTTTTTTTTTTTTGGTATTTTGCAAAAGGTTAGAGGTTTGAATTTTTGTTTGACAAACAAGTGATGCAAAGATTTGAAAGCAAGATTACGCAATGATTTTGATTAAACCTTAGGTTTATGAATTTTGTTAAGAATTGTTCTCTCAACAAATGGGTTAGGATCCTAACTCCAATCTCCAATGACCTAGGTTTCACACAATCTCACCACGTGTAGGTAACGTAGGATGCTTCGGGTTTTGGGGAGTGGTACAACCAACCCGATCGTGAAGAGGAATACTCCACGTATGAGGAATTACGGAGGCCTTGATGAAAGCCAGCCAAGTCAACTAGGAAGGAATATCCCAGAAGAGAGGTCAGAATCCACCAAGAGGGTGTTTTGGATGGGAGGGATAAATGGGAGAGTGAGATCCTGCCTCAAAAAAGTGTAAAAGAAGGAGGTAGAGAGAAGGAGCATAGAATGCAATCAAGTAATAAAGCAAGTAATAAACAAAACATGAACTTAAATAAACAAGCAATGACACAAGATAAGCAATTAGAAACTAGACAAGCAACTAGAAACTAGAATCCAGACCTTGTTTCATATGTGAGCCAAATGGAGATAGTGGAAAGTGATGGAAAGAAGAGGGTTCAGATCTGATAGCCAAGCAAAAGGGTGGTCCACGTGGGGAACGATGTGGGAACTGGGGTAAAAAGTAAAGGTGGTTCACGTGGGAACTGGTTTTGGGTAAAAAGGGGTGGTTCACGTGGGAACCGGTTTGAATGGTCAAAAGAGGGCCACGTGGGGCCAATTAAAAGTGAATAAAGATATGATCCAAGTGGGGATAGATCTGAAGGAAAGTGGTTTGGTTCAAGTGGGAACCGAAGTAAAGAAAGAGATTGGTTCACGTGGGAACCGGTTTAAAAGGAAAAGGGTGGTTCACGTGGGAACCGGTTTAAATAAAATGACAGAAATTAAATGGCATACTTGGCACTTCAGATCTGATGAAAGATGGGTGAAATCAAAAATTTTGAGATGGCATGAAGTTTAAGTGAGGTGGAAGGAATGAAAGGCTCATGTGGGAACCAGTCTAGAACTAGAACTAGTTGCAAACAAAACACTTAGCACCCACGGTTGAAGACATTGCTTGTCCCACCGTGGTCGCCACAAAGCTGTCAACTCTGAAAATTCGACGGGGTCCTCTCCTTTTCAGGGAAGTCCGTGAACCCAGATCGTCACCTCAAGAGGTGATGAGAAAAGAAAGGAATAAAACTCGGAAAGCAACTCTCACCTCGGTCCCACACTCACATTGATCCCCGAACTTTCATCCCTTGGCGTCACTCAATCACCAAAGAGACGGTTCGGGTCATGTGGGAAGAGGGTGAGAAGAAATAAATTAAGACATGTGGTCGCCAAGAACCGTGGGTTCCGATTTATAGAATTAAAATGACGGTGTGTACCTTAGCGTGAAGAATGCAAGTTAAAGCTTCTCTTTCTTCGGCCGGCCGATGAAGAAGAGTCCTCAACGCGGTGGGTGCTTGATATTCTGTGCAACTATACAAACAAACAAGTGAAATAGACAATTAGAACTAAACAAGGTGGAGTATATGTAAAGAGAATAACATAAAACACACAACTGACAAGAAACTGACCGGATTCGGGTTATCTCTAACCCCTTTTTTATTTTCGGAATAACATAATAAAAGTAATGCAAAAAATGTAAAAAAATGATAGGATGATGGAGAATCACTAAACAAAGATATAGGAAAAAGAACTGAAAGATTCTGAGTTGAATAGAGAAAGATATAGCCAAATCTGGGTTGTCGAAAAAGCCGAGCAGCAGTCCAGGATCTGCCAGGCGCGACTTTGCTTCTGCGCTCGTCACGACCAGCCCCAACCTAGGAATCAAGTGCCGTCAATTGTAAACTCAAGAAGACTTGTAGAGGAAGAACTTTGATGAAGAGAGCTTAGGCATAAGACGTCCACAAACTGCTGTAAAGGCCGAATAAAAAAGACTTGGCAGATCACTTGCAGAACAGCCTTCATCTCTCTTGAACCGACTTTTCTCTCTATAAAAACTCTAAATTATCTCTCTAAAAATCACAAAATCAATTCAGGAGGGAGGTTGGACGTCTTGAGAAGCCTGGGGGGTCGTGCTCATGCCTTTGGAACAACCAGAATCAGAGTTAATTTATAGGAGAACGAATAGTCTCATACGGGCTAAAAAATAGGCACATTGCGCCCTACCCCTGGGCGCATGCGCCCTGGTGCAGGGCGCATGCGCCCCACTGAAGGGCGCATGTGCCCCCAAGTGAGGGCGCATGGCACTATTCCCGAAAAAAAAGGTCTTATCCTGTCGATTGGTTCAGTGGTAGAGTCCCAGTGAAACATCGGGTCCCTCGTGCCTCCAGGGTAGGGCGCAGTGCCCTCAAGTGAGGGCACAAGGTCACGTGCCTCACTGGTAGGGCGCATGGTCACGTGCCCTGGGTCCCGGGCGCATGTGACGAGGAATCCGGGCGCATGGAACTATTTTTGCGCGTCCTTCTTCCGGAAGCCATTGCGAACACTCCCGAACTCGGAATTCGACGCCGTTTGTTGCGTTGGAAAGATAACAGGACGAAGAAGCTTTTTATAGCATAGAATCAGACATCACACCCTCCAAAACTTCAGGATTTTGTCCGGAAGTTAGGGCAGTGAACAGAAGATCCGATACAGGTCAGAATGACTCCGACGGCAAACCGGAAAGGCATGGTATGCAACAAAACTTGTCCGGGGTGTGAATATGACCATAACCTTCAATGCATGATCATTAGGCATTGGTCATTTAGCCAATTTCCATGTTTACACGACTTACGTGTGGCTTTCGCTCGGAAATTATGGATTTTTGCGGAAAACATCAGAAAACATCCGATTTCGTTCGGCGAAGCTCCAAATAAACTTTTAAAGACCCGGCATCATTATAAGGTCAATCACACATGTTACCCTATAAAACATGAGTTTTATGCTCTAAATTAGGCAAATTTGGCGTGTCTACACTCTTGTCCGAGAATCCTCCGTTGATCAAACTATGCTTAACAAAATCAATAGGATGGATGAACAATATCGGGAGCTCAAGCGATTGATCGACACACGAGCTCTCCCCGAGATATCCCTTCCCTCTCTCCCCGTATTCCATCTTCCTCCTTCTGAAATGCCCATTTACTGCCGATATATTGGAAATGGGAATCCTTTCATTCACATCAAAGATTTTCTTTATGAGTCTGTCATGTGGCAAAACGATCCGAAGGCCCTTGCATACCTATTTAGTAGATCATTAGAGGGCTCCGTGTTGGAATGGTTCTATTCACTTGACCTCTTGAAAGCTAGCAACTTTGATACCGTCAAAGCAAAGTTCTTGCAAAGATACCAAGATTGAGTCGGTCCTACCTATTTGATCACAGATCTTATGGTCGAAAAATTGAGAAATGATGAGGATTTTATAAGATATGTTGATAGATGGAGGGCAATGGAAGAAAGACTGACGAATGCACTGTCAGAATCAGAACAAGTCAAGATGATCATCACCAACGCCACTCCAGCTCTGAAAAATGTATTGGCATGACATCACCCTGTCACAATGAGCGAACTTTATGAGAGAGCACGGTACATCCAAATCCAACTCCGAGACTCTCCCATCATGAACCTCTTCGATCCTAGGCCCCGAATCACCAAAAAGATGACCACCACCATTACCGGGCCCGTGACTGAAGGCATGGTAACCAATGAACATGTCAATATCATAGGGAATCCGCCCAACAACCACCAACAGCAGTACAGAAACACCCAGTACAGGAACCCCCGCCAAACCCAACCAGCACCTCGCCCACAGATTCAGCCCCAACCTTTCCACCACCAAACACCAAACCAGTATCCCCAACAACCAATGCAGACACCAGTCCCCCAGCAACCCCGGAAATTGGCCGTACAAACCTTTGCACCTCAACCACCACGCCAACCAACCACCTATAACCAAGCACCTCCCCCCGCCACCTACGTGCCATGAAGAGCGGGGCCTAGAAGAAACCATTACCCGCCATTACCGTACTCTCTCATAGACATTTTTAACGCTCTTATGGAGGCAGGGCAGATCTCATTGCCAAGAGAAAAGCTGGAGTGGCCGCAAAATGCCAACACAGACAAATATTGTTTGTACCACAGATACCCGGGGCACACAGTGGAGAATTGCTTTCAATTTAAAGATTATATCCATGACCTCCACGAGCAGGGAAGTATTGACTGGGGTCAAATGGGCGAGTACATCAAGGCAGTAAAGAACCAACCTCAGCAGCAGCAACAGGCACCAGTTCGACAACAACAACAGGAATCCGGCCTGGGGATTATTCAGAACCCGCTACCCGCGCATGCACCCGCGACAGCACCAGAAAACCAAAGGGTTAATCCTATTCTAACCTCCATCGATGAACCCCGCGATAGAGGCCAAAATTGGCAAATCGAGGGACCAGCTTCCTTCATGAACATTAACCCTCCAAACCACGTTAATCGAACCGTTCACTCCATACCATGAGCTATCCCCACCAGAAGAAGCCAAGCACCAATTATTCGCACGCTATCACAGCCAACCATAACGCCACCAGCCGTACAACTCCAACCGGGTAGGACCTTGATTCACCCGGTCGAGCCTCCGCAAATACCATCACCATTAGGACCCATCATCGTACCACCTCATACAACCATGCCACCACAACCTACCCGCATCCCTACAACCCGAACTATCATCACTACACCCCTACCTAGGCCTCCCATCATCCGACCTAACCATCCGTCTACCTCCACTACACCAACCATAGCCCCTCAGCTCGCCACGGTGCTTAGAAGCGGGCGCATGTTTCAAAGAATTTTCCCCCAGACCGGTCAACCAGGACGGTCACAAGAAGAAGAAGAAGAGCACCCAGAAGAACCAGTGCCAGGGACGTCCTATGATTTGCTGAAGCACCTTGACAAAACCCCTGCGCGGATTTCCATTATAGAGCTGATCAAAAGGTCCAAAGCTCATCAAGAAGTTCTTCAGCAATATTTACAAAGAGTGATGGTCAATGAAACCCTTCCCCCCGAGAAGATTGCATTGGTCTTGACCCCGAAAAGTGAACACCCTGCTCTCACTTTCACCAAAGAGGTGTTGGCCGAACCAGGAGCAAGAAAATATGTACTTTGTATCAATGTCAGTATTAACGAAACAGATGTTGAGTCTTGTCTAGTTGATACTGGTGCATCCATCAATGTCTTGCCACCAGAAACGCTACAGTTGTGCGGAATCCCAGAAGAGGATATTCGGCCATCACAAATCACTGTAATGGCATATGAAAACTCCAAGAGGCCCGCCCATGGCATGGTTACACTTGAAGTTAAACTCGGACCCTGGGTTGTTACTGTCGACTTCCACATCTTGGATATGGACCCAACTTACAAAGTTATATTGAAAAGGCCTTATCTTGAGGCATTAGAGGCCGTAGCTTCAACCAATCACCTATGCATTAAATTTCCCTTCAAGGGACAAGTCATCAAGGTGGTAAGTATGCCTGTGGATTGCCTGGTTACTCTCCCTCCTGGTTTGCCAAATCAACCGGTCTTCACAATCCTCGATCTGCTGAGGGATGGAAGGCAGCACAGGCAAGTTTGGAGAAGAAAGAAGGATGACACCAAAACCCTTGGGTGGCTTATGATGGAGAATCTGGGATATCAGGAAGGCCGAGGGCTGGGGAGAGAACTGCAGGGCATAGAACCCATCCAGCTGGTAAAGACAACATCAAGGAACAGGATAGGGTACAATGGGACATGTGATAATGGCCAAATGATCGGTCAAAAATACTTCCAGGGGTGTTTGAACAAGTTCTTTGACAAGAGAGAAACAATACAAATGATTGAAGAACAAGAACCGCAAGAAAAAGCACAGAAGAAGAAAGTGGGCAGCCTAGAGGATGAGCCGTATCTCAACGTATCATGGTTTTTCTATGAAGAAAGGTCAAGTGACGAATTATTCCGCAACAAGCCTTCTGGCAGTCAGAATCCGGGGCATTCACCCCATATCATCTCCTCAGACCCATTTCCAAAGATAGCAAAGATGGATGCTCTCTTTACCCATCTTTGCTTGATTTGTTCCCTTCTCTGTCAATATCTCAACCCACGTTGAAAACTACAACCAACCAAACCCCTTATGTGTTTATGTTTAGTACTTCTCAAAAAGATTAAAAAAAATGTCCTATTCTCAACCCAAGTTTTGTTCGAAGAAACATCCCAACTCACTCCGAAGGGTGATCCAAATCAGGAGGCCACCCGGTCTCTAATCGATCTTCTTTGTCCTTCATCAATAAACTCCACTCTATCCACCTCCTCTTCCTCTCCTTATTTACCTTCTTCTTCTTTATGTTTAGTTTCCAGTAAAAGCAAAACAAAAATCAGAGGTAGGAGAGTTCCAGAAAGATACTTGCATCGGTTAGCTCAAAAAAGCTTAGAATGTGCCAAGCTACCGGAGTATCTAGAAAATGCAATCCAGATAGATGAAATTCGATATGAGGATAAGGACAACATTGATCCAACTTTAGGGGTTTATGAGGTTGTATCAGAAAAGGATCCTGATACTGAGGATGAAGAGGAGGATTTGGCTGACGCTTATGCATCCAGTTTAAGAAGATTTGAAGAACCATCAACCACGGTGGACGAACTGACTAAGGAACTTAATCTTGGAACACCGGAAGATCCTAAGAATATCCTCATCAGTGCCAACCTCGCCCCTTTAGAAGAACAGAATCTAATGGGGGTGTTACAAGAATACAAAGACACGTTCGCTTGGACATACGAAGATATGCCGGGGTTAGATAAGTCATTAGTAGAGCATCGACTGACTCTAAAACCTGAAGCTACCCCGGTCAAGCAAAAGTTAAGGAGATTCCACCCAGACATAGCATTAAAGATGAAGGAAGAGGTCGATAAGTTACACCAAGCAAAATTCATTAGAGTTGTCCTCTATCCGCAATGGGTGGCAAATATAGTCCCAGTCATAAAGAAAGATGGAAAGGTTTGAATTTGCATTGACTTCAGGGACTTAAACCGAGCGTGTCCAAAAGATGATTTCCCCCTTCCTCATATCGATGTTCTTGTGGATAACACAGCTGGATATGAAACCCTATCATTCATGGATGGATACTCAGGGTATAATCAAATCCGGTTAGCAGAAGATGATCAAGAAAAGACCTCACCTTGGGGAACTTATTGCTACGTCGTCATGCCCTTCGGATTAAAGAATGCCGGAGCAACCTATCAAAGAGCCATGGTGGCAATATTTCATGATATGATGCATAAATTTGTAGAGGTATATGTGGATGATCTAGTGGTCAAATCTCGAACCCGAGATGAGCATGCTTTGGTGTTGAAAAGGGTTTTGCAATGAGCCAAGGAATATAAGCTTAAAATGAACCCCAAAAAGTGTGTGTTTAGAGTATCATCTGGAAAGTTACTTGGGTTCATCGTTAGCAAAAGAGGCATCGAAATCGATCCCAACAAGGCCAAAGCCATTATTGACATGCCTCCACCAAAGAATTTAAAAGAGCTGAGAGGGTTAATTGGTAGGCTACAGTTTGTTCGCCGGTTTATCTCACAACACTCCTAAAGGGTGCAAGCCTTTCTATGAGTTAACCAAGGTGAAGGCCGAGTTTAGATGGGATTCGAGATGTCAAGAGGCATTCGATGGTTTAAAGAAATATTTGTCAAGCCCACCTGTGCTCAAACCTCCGGTTCCCGGCAAACCCTTGATCTTATACTTCTCGGTTTTGGAAGGTTCCCTGGGAGCAATATTGGCACAATTAGATGATGAAGGGAAAGAGCGAGCAGCATACTATCTATCCAAAATCTTTAATCTTGTGAACAGAAGTATACAACCATGGAGAAAACCTGTGCCGCCCTGGTTTGGGTGGTCCAGAAGCTTAAACACTACTTTCTGGCCCACGAGGTTGATCTCATTGCTCACATGAATCCCATCAAATTTCTTCTTGAAAAATCTGTCTTGACTGACCGTTTGGCACGCTGGCAGAGCTTTCTCTCCCAATTTGACATCACCTACACCCAACAGAAGGCAATCAAGGGCTATGCAATCGCTGAACACCTTGCCCATCATCCTATCCAAATCTTTGACCCTATCCAATCAGAATTTCCCGATGAAGAATTGATGTCCATTCGATCTTCCAATCTATGGACTTTGTATTTTGACGGGGCATTAAACTCCCAGGGTAGAGGGATAGGGATTGTTCTTATATCACCCAAAGGTGTCACTATTTCGCAGGCTTTTCAGCTCCATTTTCTAGCAACAAACAATATAGCTGAGTATGAAGCCTTATTGGCCAGACTGGAGGCCACTCACTTCTATGCTGTCACTAAACTAAGGGTGATCGGTGATAGCCAGTTGATTCTCCGCCAAATGCTTACCAAATACCGCACATCTCTTCCCGGGCTCAGACCATACCAAGAACTCACCACCTGTTACAACAAGCTATTCTCTAAACTCGAATTCATTCATGTTCCTCGTGCTCAAAATATTTTTGCCAATGCTCTCGCTTCCCTGGCATCTTCACTATCTGTCCCGCTTGGCAGACAGGTTAGGACGATCTATGTCCATTGACGTACCATTTCGGCAGTGGAAGATGCACGATTCTTGAGGGTTAAAGAAAAAATTGAAAGGAAAGAGTACATTGAGCAAAAGAAGGAAGTATCTTTAGTTGAGTTGGAAGAGGGTGAGAAACCATGGTATCATGAGATTGCAAATTACTGTCAGAATCAGACATAACCACCAGGATCAACTGCCGAAGAGAAGAAAGCCATAAGAAGAGTCTCCCAGAGATACACCATCTTAGGTGGGGTGCTTTATAAAAGGAGCTTGGCCGGTGTTCTATTAAGATGCGTAGATGAAGAAGAGGCTGAATTGGTGCTTAAGGAAGCGCACTCCGGAGTATGTGGAGGCCATGTAAATGCTCAAGCCCTCGCCAAGAAGATCATCAGGCAAGGGTATTATTGGCGTACTCTGGAGGAAGATTGCTCAATCTTTGTCTGGCACTGTCATCAATGTCAGCTTCACGCCGACAAGATTCACTCTCCCGCATCTTCCCGTCACCCGATTCATGCCCCATGGCCCTTCGCTATGTGGGCTTTTGATGTTATCGGACCCCTTGGTGACCCAAACTCCACAAACAAAACCAAATCCTTCATCCTAATGGCAACAGAGTACTTCACCAAGTGGGCGGAGGCGGAAGCATACGTAGAGATCAAGGCATCAACAGTCTGCACCTTCATCAAACGCAACATCATTGCCAGGTTCGGGATCCCGGGCGACATCATCACCGACAATGGACTGCAATTCATCTCCTAGGAGCTGCGTGACCTTTGCAATAGGTATTGCATAAGATTGCATCATTCATCTCCATATTATCCTCAAGGCAATGGTCAAGCAGAAGCCACCAATAAAACCCTGATAAAAATCATTAAGAAAACTTGTAAGTCTAGCAAATTCGCGGATTGGCCAGATAAATTAGTTGATGCTCTATGGGCCTACCGCACCTCTATTCGAACCCCAACGGGTCAGACCCCCTATGCCTTGGCATTTGGGATGGAGGCGGTAGTTCCATACAAAGTAATCATTCATTCCCTCCGAGTCCAGATTGATCGAGATATCCCGATGGATGAACGCCGAGATTCTCTTCTCGCGCAACTCAAACTCTTGGACGAATGAAGATTGGCTGCTACTGAACATGCTAGATCTTATCAGAATAGACATAAAATATTTTATCAGAAGTGGGTGGTGGAGAGAAAATTTGAAATCGGTGAGGTTGTGCTTAAAAGAATATTCATTAAGCCGAGCGGTCCCCGCTCCAAACTTCAACCTAGTTGGGAGGGTCCGTATGTGATTTCGGCTGTTTATCCTGGTAATTCATATAAGCTGACTAATGCAGAAGGAGAAGAACTAGCTCATCCCTGGAATGGTGTATACCTCAAAAAATATTTCCCTTAAAAAATTACAAAAAAACAAAAAAATCTATAAAACCGAAGGTGTGAAGAATAATGATAACATTTAACGCTTGCTTGCTCGGTGCACCAACTTGTCACTGTGGGAAATAAGGATAGGCATCATACTGCACACACTACATGCCTAACTTTGAGATCCGATGATCGGAAGTCAGAGAGAAAGCTAGGCAACGCTTGGCAAAAGAAGGTCAACCTAGTCCCATTCTCTTCTCGTTTCGGTCCCGAATAAATGAAAGGGGTTAGAATGAGAAGTATCGAAAGTGCCCATTGCCTTAGTTGGAAAATGCCTCTGAAGGTCTGACTTCTTAAAAAGAAGAAAAAGGAGCCAAAAGATGGGCAATGACCCCTCAGATTGGCAAAAGAATTGACCTGACTGAATGCGTACCAACAAAAGCCCGAAAGAAAAAGGCTCCAAAAGATGGGCAATGAACCCATCAGGTGAAAATCAAGCAAAAAGAAAAGACCTGTCCGAATGAGGGCCATCAGAAGAAAAAGGTCTAGAAGGAAGGACCCAAGGATGTCAAATCCCAAACAGGTAACACGGGCACCAGTAGAGAAACAAATTCGACACCCTTGAATCTTAGTAAGGACTTACCATCAATCCTCTTCCCTCTTTAACCTTGCGGGTAAGGTTGACCGACTAGACCCAAGAAGAGCCACAGCCTATCAAAGATGGAAGGTTAGAAGATTTTAGACTAGGCACTTTCTTACACGTGATGCCTACTCTTAACCCTTAGGTAACAATGATAGGCACCTACGGCAAGCAAAGCAAAGGATGAGATGATCGTGTCCTTCACAACAAACAAAAAAATCAAATACTTCAAAAAGCACCAAACAAATCTATAAAATCAAAAAAATCCTAAAAAGTGAATATCCAAAACACCAAAAATCATAAAAGTTCCAAAAATACCAAAAACATTATAAAACCATCAAAACCCAAAAAAATCAAAAAATCCCAAAACACCTAAAAATTTGCTTCCTAAATGACTAGTTGCCTTTGCATTCATATTTAATTTCAGTCTTGCATGTTTCCTTTTGTGCATACTTATATTTTTCTGTTATTCTACCTTGATAAGGCCTATGTCCCTTGACAAAAGATCAAGGCAATTTCGCTCTTTTCTTGCAAGGGACTAAGCCTAAATAAAGTTCTGATCGCCTTTTGAGTAAATGCAAGGAGTCAGAAAGAGATACCAACAACTATCACTATGAGAGAGAAAGATACATCAAAGATAGAAGGGGCCGGCACATCACAAATCGCCGCCTCCCTCTACTGGAGCCTGATCACCCGGAGGTGGCATGGCAAGTCTCTCCTCACCTCTACTCCTATGACTACTAGTCTGAGAGGAACCCGAGTTAGTAGGTCCCCTCAGCGTGGTCCCACGGGAGTCGGAGCGGTGGGAGTGGCTCCGAGATCGAGACTGCAGCACCTGCATCATCAACTGGCGATGCTCTGCATCCACTCGATTGAGCTCTCTAGAATGCTCAAGACGAAGATGGAGGATCTGCTCGGACTCGGGTCGTGACAGCTCAACCACGCGAGCCTCCAGTCGCCCAACCTACAAGATGACAAAGAGATGTATCAGCTACAGAAAAAAGTGATTTAAGGAAAAGAATCAAACTTGTACCTCCTGTGTCAGCTCCTCTATCCTTTGAGCGGTCTATAGAACAAAAAGGAAGCGTCAGTCCATGAATTCCCAGCTTAAAATCTTAATAAAGACGTCGCACCTCGGAAGAAGAAGGACCAGGATCCGGAATGCCTACGAGGGGCTCGAGCTCGAGCTCCCTCTGTAGCTCCATCACCTACCGGAAGAATGTCAGAAAAGAAATAAAACGATGACAAACAAAGTAGAAGAACATGTACCTTGTCCTAAAGGCCCGTGGGATCACTGGTGGCAGGCGGAGCACCCCCCACAGAGAGATCAGAGATCCTCACCCAAAGATCCTTGTTCTGCAAGAAGAAAGAATGTCAGAATCAAGCAAAGTAAAACAAAATAAAATCACAGAAATTCACCTCAGTAGTAAGGGTCTGCACCCGTTCCTTCAGCTGGGCAATCTGCAAGAAAATAAAAAGATTAGCAAGGCAAATAAAGGAAGAAGATAGCATAAGAAAGGAATAATGAACACCTCAAGGAGAAAGCCCGTCTCTGAAGAACTGTTCCTAGGGTCGGTAGGTATGAAGGGAGGAGGATCGACCGGCAGATGGTGAGGAGGAAGCTCAGGACCCATGGGCTGGCCGAAGTCAAATGGCTCGAAGGGGGCCTCTGGAGGCTCGTCGAAGACCATCGGCTCAGGGGCAACTGGGTGGGAACCCAACTCCAGCTCGGCCACGCGCTCGCGGAGCCGTGAGATCTGAAAAGAGGCAAGGGAAACAGTCAACAACATTCATTCAAGATATTAAAGAAAAGGCAAGAAACGTTACCTCATCGTTACGCCCACGCAGCTGTCGGTGCGCACCTCGATAGAGACGTCGCTGAAAGAAAGAAAAGAAGGATCAGTTGACCGGCAATGGAAAGGTGCAAAGAAGAGAAAATACCTGTCACTCCAGTGTAGACACGCCAAATTGGCTAGATTCGGAGCCCTAGACTCTTATTTCATAGGCGATATCTTTTATCCGACCGTTATCTGATCTGGATTACCTCGTGGACATAAGCTAAGGACATTGGTGGAGCCCCTTGTGAGTTGAGAATGGACCGAAGATTTCCGGAATAATGCCGTAACCTTCAAGAGAGAGCCGCGCGTGAACCATAAAAATACGAAGCCTGCTCGATGACCGACCTTGAATGGTCCATAATTGAAGGTCTCGGGAGTCCCGCATGTGTTCCGTAACATTCAGGGTTTCCGAGAAGTCATTTCGGTAGGCGTCGGTCAATGACGGCTTTCGTTACGGCTTTTTCGACCTGTGCTGACACGGCTATCCCGGACCACATGTTAGGCCTTTCCGGTCATCACCGGGTCTTTTCAGGTCATCCGGGTCGATTCTAGCCGTATATTTTATCAACCGGGGCTATAAGGCCGGTTCGGTCAATTTTAGGGTTTCGCGGCTTTTACGGCTTTCGATTCACGTTTACCGGGTTAATCTCAGATTTTTCGATGACTTCGGATTGTCCGATCGTACCGGACTTGTTCGGTGATCATTTCAAGTCATCCCGAGTTGACTCGAGATTTCTCGACCGGAACCGTGCTCTTTCGGATCTTCGACCCGGTTTCGGCTCTCCGCGAGAGGGTAAACCGGTAGAAAGCCCCGTACGAACATCTCGGGAGTCATGCGGCTGGTTTACCAACTTGAGGAGGTGCGGTTGAAGGCCCTCTTTCCAACGTGACAAACGGGAGCCGAATCGGACATCCGGTTTGCAAAATACGGCTCGCGGAACACGCGCGCAGGAGAGAGAGTGTACCGCGCCCCCGCTCCGCTTGAAAGGGGAGGGCGCGCCCTGCGCGCCCTCAACCCGGGGGCGCGCCCTGCGCGCCCTCAAACTGGGGGCGCGCCCTGCGTGCCCCCAGTCCCTTTGAAAAGCGAGGGCGCGGTCAGTTGCTTTAAATCGGAAATTACCCAGATTAGCACCTTCTAAACCGGGTTTTTGGAAGGTTTCCGGGGGAGGATTTTCACTTATTTGTACCGCGCCCCCGGTTCGGGGGCGCGTTACGTATGTCAAGTCGATTTTTAGCAATTTCCGGAAGTTTTCGTCGATTTTTAGCAGTGAGACACCTAACGCGCCCCTGTAGACACGCAATTTTGGCCCAGTTGGAGAGTTCAAATTCTTGTTTTCATAAAGAATATTTAAAGCACATCGTGTTTTCCGGACAGATCAAGTTTTGGCACATTCCGAAAGTGGGTCCATCAAGCAACCAGACCAGCCGAGTGCCCCAAAAATAGGGCACCTGGCGCCCTGTTTATAGGGCACCAGGCGCCCTATATATAGGGCACCTGGCGCCCTATTTATAGGGCACCAGGCGCCCTATAAACAGGCACTGGCGCTCGTATACAGGGCACCCGGCGCCCGTATATAGGGCACTGTGCGCCCTATAAACAGGCGCCCGGATCCAAATCTAATCGATGTGACAGTTGATTTGACCCCCGCAGTGACTTGTCTTGTCGACTCCGACATATCTCATGATGCTAGCGCCCCATATATAGGGCGCTATGCCACATGGCACCACTTTTCGAAAATGGCCAAAGTGCCCTCTTTTGAGCTATAAATAGACCCCCATTTGATTCCAAAAGGAGGTTCCAACTCCGTGCCACCCTAGAGATCATCCAACACTACGATTCCAAGCCACATTCACCCTCCAAAAGCCTCCAAACCGATCCAAAATCTTCCACCAAAAACCCCAAAACCCTCTGTTTCTGTCACCCCGAAATATGATTTTTCTCCAACTTTGAGAGCTTCTACCCGTCTCTCCTCTCATATCCAGCACTCAAACCCTCTTCCATGGGCTTCATTTGAGTATTGTCTACAAGGAGGAGCCCCTACTTCGTCCCGGAAGCCTCCCAAAGACTCCGGAGCAGCGCCGCGAAGAGGAGAAGAAAATCTGTTCGGGCCAGACTTAGTGCCTCGTATACAGGGCGCTTTGACTTGGTCAACGCGCCCTATAAAGGGGGCACCTTCTCCTGGCGCCCTATATACAGGGCACCAGGAAGGACAGAAGCTTGTTTTCGTTATTTTTAGATTCCGATCGTCCGTTTAATCGAGTTTCGTCTCCCTTTTCGCTTTTGCATCGATCATCAAGTTATTTAGCACGTCTTAGAGCATCTTTGCATTTCATATACGTTTAAAACCTACCAAAAATAGGGGTTGGGATTTCGTCCCAATCCGGTTAGTCTTTTCCCATTTGCATGTTTGAATCTAAATTCGAGCTCGATGCTATGCTTTCGTTAGAACTAATGAAACCTTCACTTGTCTACATGTTTTCTTATGGACATTCTTAGGTAGATCCGATCGAGGCGGAGCTTCAACCGGATTGAAGGCAAGGGATTCACTAAGCTCTCTTCTTTCGGCCGGCCGAGAGAGGAGAAGTCGGAACTCAACAATCTCCCCGCTTCCGGAGGTACGACGGTCATCTTTCTATTTCATTTTTTTTTTATCCCATCATACTTTGGAGCCTTTGGTTCCTGGCGACCACACACAAAACACACCACCCACCCACCGACGAACACCGAGGCCGGGCGTAAGGGGGTTCCGGGGGGGGGGTCCGCGGATGTCCCGTTCCGGGGGCTTACACCTTTTGGCGACCACGGTGGGACCAACTTTGCTTTAGTGAAATCCCACTTTATTTTCCTAAGAATGTCCATCTGAAAATCATGTTTACTTTCATTTCCATGTGAGTCATTTCCATTTCCTTACATTGTTGCTTGTTTACGTTGCTTACTTTTCTTCGAAGCATCATCTTGTCTCTTCCAAGTTTACTTGCTCTCCGTTTATCTTTTAAAAAAAAAGCATATCCATCTAATTTCCAGCTTTGATAATCAACTTATTTCACCTTAGTATTTTAGATATCATCTTCTTTGCTAAGTCTAGTTCTCCTTTAAATCTTTCAAAGCATGCTTAGTTAAATTAGTTCTTTCTTCCATCCTAGCTTAAGTTTATATCATTGCCTATTTCACTTGCTTCCTACAAACATCTCATTAATCATTGTATGCTTTTATTTTCTTCTTGGTTGCTTCTTATTCCTTGAAATTTCACTTGCATTTAGTTTGCATCGGAGCTTCGGGTCCGCCCGTCTCCTTAGGACATCCGAGAAGGGAGGCTCTCTCCTCCCAAAGCCCCACACATCCAAACACCCCTCTTGGTGGTTGCCAACTCCTCCTCCGGGGATTCCCTCTCGGAAGGACCGGGTAGCTTCCATCAAGACCTCCATAAGTCCCCAGACGTGAAGGATTCCCTCTTCACTGATCGGGCTGGTTGTACCACTTTATCCCAAAACCCGGAATACCTATTACCCATCGTTGTGAAAAGAGTGACAACCTTAGATTGCTCGGTGTTGTGAGAGCATAGGGTCCTACCCATTTATTTGAGTGGACAATATTTCTCTTAACAAGCCATTAATCTGAGATTGAAACAAAAAAAAAAAAAATTGCGTTAATCATTCCAAGTCTTTGCTATTACTTGTTTGCAAACAAAAACTGAAAACTAAACAAAAATCCCGAAATCACCTGAAAAGAACCAAAACAAAAAATTTTACTTGAGGTTAATTTGCTTGACAACTTGCTTGTCCAAACACAAGAAAATCAAAACAAAAGAGGTCAAAAATCAAAACCAAAAATTCCTGAACTTTTATTTGCCAACCTTCTTTTTCTGCCGTGTTTATGAACTTGAGGTCAGGTCGAGTTATCGGAATGGCGGATCAAAGATGCGAGCAACTGCAATTGGAATACGACCCGCCTTACTTCTACCCCGATGCCGTATGTGCCGTCAACGAACCCGAAGTTCTCCCTGAACCTAGTCAAACTTCTCCTCGACCCAATCCAAATTCACTTTGGGAGGCATTCTCTCATGCCGACCCTACCCAACTCCAGGCTATCAAAGCCATTCTCAAGGGCAAGTCCCCCACCGACCACATTCCTACCGAATGTGGCCTTCATATCTCTACTCCTCGGTCAGTGGCACACCAACCCAATGTGCCCACTCATGGCCATTCCCATACCGGGCTCCTAGCCCCAATTTCACCTCATCCGGTGGCTAATCTAGATCACCCCCATACGAATGTGGTCGTCCCTTCTAGACCACCAGCTTCTTCTTCTATTCATCTCAACCCTACTCCCCCTTTGGTGCATCCCCCAATCTACCCTTCTCATCCGGTCACTTCGGCCCACCAAATCCCGATCCCGGTACACCAAGCACCCGCTCCTCCTCCTCCTCTTGGGGAACCTTCTGTCGATCTAGCTATGATCAATAAAATCAATCGCATGGACGAACAATATAGAGAACTCCGACGTTTGATCGACGCCAAGGCAGCCCCCGAAATTTCTCTTCCTTTTCTCCCTACTTTTCATCTACCTCCCTCTGAGATGCCGGTATACCGTCGCTACAACGGAACCGGTAATCCCTTCATTCATGTTAAAGACTTTCTCTATGAGTCAGTAATGTGGGCTAACGATCTTAGGGCCCTGGCTTTTCTTTTCCGAAGATCATTGGAGGGCTCAGCTTTAGAATGGTTTTACTCACTTGACCCTTCAGATGCAAGTAACTTTGAAGTCGTCAAGGCCAAATTTTTGCAAAGATATCAAGATAGGGTCGGACCAACTTATTCCATCACCGACCTCATGGCCTAAGGGATGAACAAAGATGAAGATTTTATCGGGTATTCTGATAAGTGCAGATCAACGGCAGAAAGATTGACAAATGCACTGTCCGAATCGGAACAAGTTAAGATGATCATCACCAACGCCACTCCCGCTTTAAAAAATGTATTGGCATTACATCACCCTGCCACGATGAGCGAACTCTATGAGAGAGCACGGTATATCCAAACACAGCTCCGAGACTCTCCCATTATGAACCTTTTCGACCCTAGGCCCCGAGTCACCAAAAAAACAACCACCACCACTTCTGGGCCCGTGACTGAAGGCGTGGTAACCAACGAACACGTCAATATCCTAGGGAACCCGCCCATCAACCACCAACAACAATACAGGAATCCCCAGTATAGACACCCACGCCAAATCCACCCGGCCCCTCGCCCCCAGACCCAACCCCAACCTTTCCGCCACCAAGCGCCGAACCAATACCCCCAACAACCAATACAGACACCAGTCCCCCAGCAACCCCGGCAGTTGGCCGTACAGACCTTTGCACCTCAACCTCCCCCCCAACCCACCACCCACAACCAGGCACCTCCCCCCGCCACCTATGTACCACGAAGAGCAGGGCCTAGGAGAAATCATTACCCGCCATTACCGTACTCTCTCGTAGATATTTTTAACGCTCTTATGGCGGCAGGGCAGATCTCATTGCCGAGAGAAAAGTTGGAGTGGCCGCAGAATGCCAACACGGACAAGTACTGCTTGTACCACAGATTCCCAGGGCATACAGTGGAGAACTGCTTTCAGTTTAAAGATTACATCCATGACCTCCACGAGCAAGGAAGCATTGACTGGGGCCAAATGGGCGAATACATCAAGGCAGTGAAAAACCAACCCCAGCAGCAGCAGCAGGCACCAGCTCGACAACAACAACAGGAACCCGGCCTGGGAATTATTCAAAACCCGCTACCCGCGCACGCACCGGCAACAGCACCAGAAAACCAGAGGGTTAACCCTATCTTAACCTCCACTGATAAACCCCGCGATAGAGGTCAAAATTGGCAGATAGAGGGACCTGCTTCCTTCATAAACACCAACCCCCCAAACCACGTTAACCGAACCGTTCACTCCATACCCCGAGTTATCCCCGCCAGAAGAAGCCAACCGCCGATTATCCGCACGCCACCACAACCAACCATAACACCACCAGCCATACAACTCCAACCGGGTAGGACCTTGATCCGCCCAGTCGAGCCCCCACAAATACCACCGCCACTAGGACCCATCATTGTACCACCTCGTGCAACCATGCCACCACAATCCACTCGTACCCCTACAACTCGGACCATCATCACTACACCCCTGCCTAGGCCCCCTATCATCCGACCTAACCCTCCGTCTATCTCCACTACACCAATCATAACTCCCCAGCTCGCCACGGTGCTTAGAAGCGGGCGTATGTTCCAAAGAATTTTTCCCCAGGCCGGACAACCAGGACGACCGCAAGAAGAAGAAGAAGAACACCCGGAAGAGCCAGTACCAGGAACATCTTATGATTTGCTGAAGCACCTGGATAAAACCCCTGCGCGAATTTCCATTCTGGAGCTAATTAAAAGGTCCAAAGCTCATCAAGAAGTACTTCAACAATATCTCGCAAAGAGTGATGGTCAATGAAACTCTCCCCGTAAAAGATTACATCGCTTTTAACCCCGAGAAGTGAACATCCTGCTCTCATTTTCACTAATGAAGAATTGGCCGAACCGTAAACAAGAAAATATGCACTATGTATCACTATCGCATCAACGAACGTATATTGAATCTTGTCTAGTTGACACCGGTGCATCTATTAATGTCTTGCCACCGTAAACACTACGGCTTGTGTGGAATCCCGTAAGAAGATGTTCGGCCATCGCAAATCACCGTGACAAAGATATGATAATTCCAAAAGGCCCGCCCATGGCATGGTCACACTTGAAGTCAAACTCGGACCCCGGGTTGTTACCGTCGACTTCCATGTTACGGATATGGATCCAACTTACAAAGCCATCCCGGGAAGGCCTTACTGGAAGCATTAGAGGCCGTAGCTTCAACCAATCATCGGTGCATCAAATTTCCCTTCAAGGGACAAGTTGTCAAAGTAGTGAGTATGCCCGTGGATTGCTTGGTTACTCTCCCTCCCGGCTTGCCGAATCAACCGCATTTACAATCCTTGATCTACCAAGGGATAAAAGACAAGCCTAGGCAAGTTTGGAGAAAGAAGAAAGATAACGCCAAAACCCTTGGGTGGCGTATGATGGAAAGTCTGGGATATCAAGAAGGCCGAGGACTGGGGAAAGAACTGCAAGGCATCACCGAACCCATTCAGCTAGTAAAGACGACATCAAGGAATGGGGTAGGGTACGATGGGACATGTGATAATAGCCAGAAAAACGGCCAAAAATACTTCCAAGGATGTCTGCGCAAGTTCTTTGATAAAAGAGAAACAATACAAATGATTGAAGAGCAGGAACCACAAGAACAAGTGAAAAGGAAGAAGGTGGGCGACCTAGGGGATGAGACACATATTGACGTATCATGGTTATTTGCTGAAAAAGGGTCAAGTGATGAACCGTTCTGCAACGAGCCTTCTAACAGTCAAAATCCAGGGCTTTCAACGAGTGTCATCTTCTCGGACCTAGCAGACTCATTCTCGACAAGTCCATTGTCAGTTCTAGATAGCAAAGACGGATGCCCTCTTTATCTGTCTTTGCTTGATTCGTTCCCCTCTCTATCAATATCTCAACCCGCGTTGGAAACAACAACCAACCAAACCTCCTCTCGTGTTTATGTTTAGTACTTCTCAAAAAGATCAAAAAAAACCGTCCTTTTCTCGACCCAAATCTCGCTCGAAGAAACGTCCCAACTCGCTCCGAGGGATGACCCGAATCAGGAGGCCACCCGATCTCTGATCGATCTCCTTTGCCCTTCGTCAATAAATTCCACTCCATCCACCTCCTCCTCACCTCCTTATTTACCTTCTTCTTCTTTAGGTTTAGTTTACAGCAAAAGTAAAACAAAAATCAGAGGTAGAAGAGTTCCAGGGAGATATCTGCATCAGTTAGCGCGGAAAAGCTTAGAATGCGCCAAGCTACCGGAATATTTAGAGGATGCAATCCAGATAGGAGAAATTCGATATGAGGAGAGAAACAATGTTGATCCAACTTTAGGGGTCTACGAGGTTGTATCAGAAAAGGATCCTGACACCGAGGATGAAGAGGAGGATTTGGCTGATGCCTATGCATCCGGTTTAAGAAGGTTCGAAGAACCATCAGCCACGGTGGATGAACCGACTAAGGAACTTAATCTTGGAACACCGGAAGATCCTAAGAATATCCTCATCAATGCCAACCTCGCCCCTTTAGAAGGACAGAATCTAATGGGGGTATTGCAAGAATACAAAGACACGTTCGCTTGGACATACGAAGATATGCCGGGGTTAGATAAATCGTTGGTAGAACATCGACTGACTTTAAAACCTGAGGCTACCCCGGTCAAGCAAAAGTTAAGAAGATTCCACCCAGACGTGGCGTTAAAGATGAAGGAAGAGGTCGATAAGTTGCACCAAGCAAAATTCATTAGAGTCGTCCTCTATCCACAATGGGTGGCAAATATAGTCCCAGTCATGAAAAAGGATGGAAAGATTCGAATTTGCATTGACTTCAGGGACTTAAACCGAGCGTGTCCAAAAGATGATTTCCCCCTTCCTCATATCGATGTTCTTGTTGACAACACAGCTGGATACGAAACCCTATCATTCATGGATGGATACTCAGGGTATAATCAAATCCGGTTAGCGTAAGAGGATCAAGAGAAGACCTCATTCACTACACCTTGGGGAACTTATTGTTACGTTGTCATGCCCTTCGGATTAAAGAATGCCGGAGCAACTTATCGTAGGGCCATGGTAGCAATATTTCATGATATGATGCATAAATTTGTAGAGGTGTACGTGGATGATTTAGTGGTCAAATCTCGAACCCAAGAGGAGCATGCTGAGGTATTGAAAAGGGTTTTGCAACGAGCCAGGGAATATAAGCTCAAGATGAACCCCAAGAAATGTGTGTTTGGAGTATCGTCTGGAAAGTTACTTGGGTTCATTGTCAGCAAAAGAGGCATCGAAATCGATCCCAACAAGGCCAAAGCTATTATTAACATGCCTCCACCAAAGAACCTAAAAGAGCTGAGAGGGTTGATTGGCAGGTTACAGTTTGTTCGCCGGTTTATCTCACAGCACTCCCAAAGGTGCAAACCTTTCTATGAGTTAACCAAGGCGAAGGCCGAATTCAGATGGGATTCGAGGTGTCAAGAGGCATTCAATGGTTTGAAGAAATATTTGTCAAGCCCACCTGTGCTCAAACCTCCGGTTCCCGGCAAACCCATGATCTTATACATCTCGGCCTTGGAGGGATCCTTGGGAGCGTTGTTGGCACAAGTAGATAATGAAGGGAAAGAGCGAGCGGCATACTATCCGTCCAAAATCTTTGATCCTTGTGAACAAAAGTATACAACCATGGAGAAAACTTGTGCCGCCCTGGTTTGGGTGGTCCATAAGCTCAAACATTACTTTCTGGCTCACGAGGTTAATCTCATTGCTCGCATGAACCCCATCAAATTTCTCCTTGAAAAATCTGTCCTGACTGATCGTTTGGCACGCTGGCAGAGTTTCCTCTCCCAATTTGACATCACCTACACCCAACAGAAGGCAATCAAGGGCTATGCAATTGCCGAGCACCTTGCCCATCATCCTATCCCAACCTTTGACCCTATCCAGTCAGATTTTCCCGATGAAGAATTGATGTCCATTCGATCTTCTAATCTGTGGACTCTATATTTTGACGGGGCATTAAATTCCCAGGGTAGAGGGATAGGGATCGTTCTTCTATCTCCCGAAGGTGTCACCATTCCGCAGGCTTTTCAGCTCCATTTTCCAGCAACAAACAATATAGCTGAGTATGAAGCCTTGTTGGCCGGACTGGAGGCCGCTCACTTCTATGGTGTCACTAAACTAAGGGTAATCGGTGATAGTCAGTTGATACTTCGCCAGGTACTGGCCAAATATCGCACATCTCATCCCGGGCTCAGACCATACCAAGAACTCACCACTTGTTACATCAAGCTATTCTCCAAACTCGAATTCATTCATGTCCCTCGTGCTCAAAATATTCTTGCCGACGCTCTTGCCTCTCCGGCATCTTCACTATCCGTCCCGCTAGGCGTACGGAGTTAGGACGATCTATGTCCGCCGACGTACCATTCCGGCGTAGAAGATGCACGGTTCTTGAAGGTTAAGGAAGAGTTTGAAAGGAAAGAGTACATTGAGCAAAAGGAGGAAGTATCTTTGGTCGAGTTGGAGGAACTAGAAGAAGGTGAGAAACCATGGTATTATGAGATTGCGAATTACCGTCGAGATCGTACGTACCCGCCAGATCAATCGCCGAAGAGAAGAGAGCCATAAGGAGAGTCTCCCGAGAGATACACCATCTTAGGCGGGATGCTTTACAAAAGGAGCTTGGCCGGTGTTCGTTAAGATGCGTAGATGAAGAGGAAGCTGAATCGGTGCTTAAAGAAGCACACTCCGGAGTATGTGGAGGCCATGTAAATGCTCAAGCCCTCGCCAAAAAGATCATCGTGCAAGGGTATTATTGGCCTACTCGGAAGAAGATTGCTCGATCTTTGTCCGGCACTGTCATCAATGTCAACTCCACGCCGACAAGATTCACTCTCCCGCATCTTCCCTTCATCCGATCCACGCCCCATGGCCTTTCGCTATGTGGGCTTTTGATGTTATCGGACCCCTCGGTGACCCAAACTCCACAAACAAAACCAAATCATTCATCCTAATCGCAACGGAGTACTTCACCAAATGGGCGAAGCGGAAGCATATGCGGAGATCAAGGCATCAACGGTACCGCACCTTCATCAAGCGCAACATCATTGCCGTGTTCGGGATCCTGTGCGACATCATCACCGACAATGGACCACAATTCATCTCTCAGAGCTACGTGACCTTTGCAACAGGTATTGCATCAGATTGCATCATTCATCTCCATATTATCCTCAAGGCAACGGTCAAGCAGAAGCCACCAATAAAACCCTGATAAAAATCATTAAGAAGACTTGTAAGTCTAGCAAATTCGCAGACTGGCCAGATAAGTTAGTTGATGCTCTATGGGCCTACCGCACTTCTATTCGAACCCCAACGGGTCAGACCCCCTATGCTTTGGCATTTGGGATGGAGGCGGTAGTTCCATACGAAGTGATCATTCCATCCCTCCGAGTCCAGATCGATCGAGATATCCCGATGGATGAACGCCGAGATTCTCTTCTCGCGCAACTCGAACTCTTGGATGAAAGGAGGCTGGCCGCTGCCGAACATGCTAGATCTTACCAAAATAGACTTAAAAGATTTTATCAGAAGAGGGTGGTAGAGAGAAAATTTGAAGTCGGTGAGGTTTTGCCGGGCGGTCCCCGCTCCAAACTTCAACCAAATTGGGAGGGTCCTTATGTTATTTCGGTCATTTATCCCGGTAATTCATATAAGCTGACTAATGCAGAAGGAGAAGAGCTAGCTCATCCCTGGAATGGTGTCTACCTCAAAAAATATTTCCCTTAAAATCAAAAATCACAAAAAATCTATAAAATCCAAAGGTGTGAAGTATAATGATAGCATCCAACGCTTACTTGCCCACAGCATCAACTTGTCGCTTAGGGAAATAAGGATAGGCATCATACTGCACACACTACACACCTAGCTTTGAGATCCGATGATCACAAGTCAGAGAGAAAGCTAGGCAACGCTTGGCAAAGGAAGGTCAACCTAATCCCATTCTCTTCTTGTTTCGGTCCAGAATAGATGAAAGGGGTTAGAATGAGGAGTATCGAAAATGCCCATTGCCTTAGTTGGAAAATGCCTCTCAAGGTCTAACCCTTTTATTAAAAGGAAAGGTGCCAAAAGATGGGCAATGACCCCTCAGGTCGGCAAAAGAATAGACCTCGTTCGAATGTGTACCAACAAAAGTCCAAAAGAAAAGGGCTCCAAAAGATGGGCAATGACCCCTCGTGTCAAAATCAAGCAAAAAAGAAGAAAGACCGGTCTGAATGTGGGCCATCAAAGAAAATGGGCTAGAAGGAAGGACCCGAAGAGGTCAAAACCCGAACGGGCAATGTGGGTATTAGTAGAGAAACAAGTTCGACACCCCTGAATCTTAGTAAGGACTTACCATCAGTCCTCTTCCCTCCTTAACCTTGCGGGTAAGGTTGACCGACAAGACCCGAGAAAAACCATAGCCTATCAAGGGCAAAAGGTCAGGAGATCTCAAACTAGGCACTTCCTTACACGTGATGCCTAATCTTAACCCTTACGTAACAATGAGAAGCACCTATGGCAAGCAGGGCAGACGATGAAATGATCGTGTCCCTCACACCAACAAAAAAATCAAATACTTTGGAAAATACCAAACGAATCTTAAAAAAAAATCAAAATTCTAAAAAATGAGAAAACCCAAACAAATCAAAAATCCCAAAACACCAAAAAATTATAAAACCATCAAAACCCAAACAACTCAAAAATCCCAAAACACCTAAAAAATTTGCTTTGCTAGTTGCCTTTGCATTCATGTTTAATTTCGGTCTTGCATGTTTCCTTTCTATGCACACTTATGTTTTTTTTTTTGTTATTTTACCTTGATAAGGCCTATGTCCCTTGACAAAAGATCAAGTTAATTTCGCCCTTTTTCTTGCAAGGGACTAAGCCTGAATAAATTTCTAATCGCCCTTCGAGTAAAAGCAGGGAGTCAAGAAGTCAACAACCATCACTATGGAAAAACAAAGTACATCAAAGATAGGAGGGGGTCGGCACATCACAAATCGCCGCCTCCCTCTCGCTGGTGCTCGATCATCCGGAGGTGGCATGGCAAGCCTCTCCTCATCTCGCCTCCTACGACTACCGGACCGAGAGGAACCTCGAGCGGGCAGTGTCCCCTCGGTGTGGTCCCTCGAGAATCGGAGCGGTGGGAGTGGCTCCGAGATCGCAACGCCCGCATCATCAACCGACGATGCTCGGCCTCCACCCGGTGGAGCTCTGCGGAGTGCTCAAGACGAAGAAGAAGGATCCGCTCGTACTCGGCCGTGACAACTCGACCACGCGAGTCTCCGGTCTTCCGACCTACAAGATGACAAAGAGATACATCGATTCTGAGAAAAGCGACTTGAGGAAAAAGAATCGGACATGTACCTCCCGTGTCGGCTCCTCTATCCTCCGAGCGATGCCGTGGAAACCAAAGGAGACGTCGGTCCAAGCATTTCCGCTTTAAAATCATAATAAAAACATCGCACCTCGGAAGTAGAGGAACCAGGATCCGGAATGCCTACGAGGGGCTCGAGCCCGAGCTCCCTCTGTAGCTCCATCACCTACCGGGAAAATGTCAGGAAAGAAAGAAAATGATAACAAGCAGAGCAGAAAATTATGTACCTTGTCTTGAAAACCCAAGGGATCATCGGTAGAAGGCGGCTGAAAACCCAAGGGATCACCAGTAGGAGGCGGAGCACCCCCTACAGGAAGATCAGAAATCCTCGCCCAAAGATCCTTGTTCTACAAAAGGAAAATGTTAGAATCAAGCAAAGCAGAGCAAGAGAAAGTCAAGGAGATTCACCTCAGTAGTAAGGGCCTCCACCCGTTCCTTCAGCTGGGCAATCTGCAAGAAAAGAAAAGATTAGCAAGGCAATTAAAGAAAGAAGACAATATAAGTAAAAGCAGTAATCACCTCAAGAAGGAAGCCCGTCTCAGAAGAACTGCTCCCAGGATCGGCAGGAATGAAGGGAGGAGGGTCAACCGGCAAAGGGTGAGAAGGTAGCTCGGGACCCGTAGGCTGACCAAAGTCAAACGGCTCGAAGGGAGGCTCATCAAAAGCTGTCGGCTCAGGGGCAGCCGGATGGGAACCCAACTCCAGTTCGGCCACGCGCTCGCGGAGCCGAGAGATCTGAAAGAAGTAAAGGAGACAGTCGACAACATTCATTCATGGAATTAAAGAAAAGTAAAGAGTGTTACCTGCCGGCGGGAACCTCGGTAGCGACGTCGCTGAAAGAAAGAAGAAAGAAAGGTCAGTTAACCAACAATGGAAAGGTGCAAAGTACAGAAAATACCTGTCGCTCCAACTCAGCCTCCAAAGATGCTGTCCCCGCCCTCAAACGAGACAGCTCCGCCTGAATGCTCTGAAAGCAACATACAGTTAGACATCAAAGCAAAGGAAGAACAGTGGTGAAAACAACAAGTGCGTACCTCTCCACCCTCGGTGAAAAGGTGGGCGAATGTCGCCACATAGCGACGCAGATAGTCATCACTATCAGAGGCACTGGAAGTCACTGGGGTGCCACCCCTCTTCCGGATCCGGACGACAACCGGCCTTCCTTCTTCCGGTCAATCTCCCGGATCGGGCCGCGAGTAGAACGACCTAGGTGTGGGTAAGGTGGAAGATCCACCCACTCCTGGTAGAGCCCCAATGAGCGCATCGTAAGACGCACCCAAAGTGGCTCCATCTCGTTCAGGCAGATCAAGAAGGTGTCACGGCCAAAAGCCGGACGACCCTCCAAAACCCACGGCTGCCGATCCAAGTGAAGATCTGAAAAAGGTTGCCATACCACCTGAAAAAGCAAGGCAGAGCAATAAACAAGAAGAACCAAGAGTTAAGAAAGAGAAAAGTAACATAATACCTCGTGATGAGGGAAGCAGAGCATTGCCTCCTCGTGTTCTCCACGGTAAGGATGGGAGGAAGCAGATCGTGTAGCAACCCACCTGCCGATAAGAGGGTACTCGGGGTCATCCTTCAGCAGAGCACGACCCAGGGGGATGTAATAATAACTCCATACCTGTCAAAATAAAAGCTCAGTTAGTCACCAAAAGAGACAAGGCAGAATTGATAATGAACAAAAGAACGACGCATACCCGAAGGAATGGAGTAAAGCCGGCCACCGAAACCGGACCACTCTCCATCGCCGCCGAGGAGAACAGATGAGCCGGCATAGCAGCACCCCACGCATACTCACCAACCTTCGACAGTCAGCAAGAAAAGGGAGGAACCGCAAGTGCACCCCGTCTGTCTTCGAGGCTAGAAGAAGACGGGTGAGGAAGAAGAGAAGGAACCGGCGGAGATCCTGGTCGGCCTCAACAGTGCCCTCCTCACCAACCAGGGAGCGCTCGACGCGTTTCGTCAACTCGTCGAGCACAACCGCCACTACGTCATCCTTACCCACACTGGCGTTGCCCAGGCCAAGCAGGTTCCCGACAGCTGTGCGCTTCATAACGCGCAGTCCGCCGGGGCAGTGTGGGATCGGATGACCCAGAAAATCCCGGACCATGGCCGAGTAATCGCGATAGGTCTTGCCGGTGACGGCACGACCATGAACACGAAGACCCGTGATCCGGGAAACATCCTCCAAGGTAGGGACCATATGCCCCCAGGGGAAGAGGAAGGAATGGGTGGTGGAATCCCATCTCTCCCTCAAAGCCTGGATCGTAGGGAGGTCCTCCCGTAAAGCCGAGCAACGAAGCAATGGGCCAAAACCCATTGTATCAAGCCGTACCTTCTGGAAGTCCTTCAACCCCTGGTAGGTATGGAAGACCATCTCCCAGGATATCCGGGACTTGATCTTCCCCTGCACAATCAAACAATCATGTTAGAAACGAAGCAATCATGAATAAATTCAAAAGGGAAAGTCGAGATTCGGTTACCGATACAGTCGGAGGAGGATGAAGAGTAGGTAGCTCCGATGAGCCAGCACCGGCAGAGGAAGAAGCGCCAGCAGAAGAAGAAGCACCGGCGGAGGAAGAGGCCCCGGCGGCACCTGAAGCGTCAACGCGAGACCTCTTCGTCATCTGCAAAGCATTAGAACGAGTCAAGAACAGCAAAATGGAGACGATGGGGGCCTGGTGACCAGGTGCCCCATTTATGGGGCGCCTGGGCCAGGCGCCCCATTGATGGGACGCCTAGCGCCCCATTGATGGGGCGCCAGGCAGAGCCTAGCGCCCCATCATAGGGGCGCTAGGGGGCTGAGCCCCCCTTCTCTCTTCCCATTCCGATCCGGAACAACTCCGGATCGGTTCGGACCCTTCTGCGAAAATGAAGATAACGAAATAAATTACAAGTTTGCAGTTGGAAGGAACTTACTGTGGGATCCGCACGATGCGCTGCGCTCCCGGAAGGCCCCGCTCAGTAGAAAACTAGGAAAAGAGTGAAGGTGAAATGAAGAAAAGTGCAAGAGTGAAAATTTAAAGTTCCATGGTCAAAATTTTCGATTTTTTTTAGAACGTGTCCACAGGCCATATTCTTCATGAAAAACAATTTTTCATTCCCAAAACATTGATATTCTATTACTTTTGCATATTTTTGCTGTTTTCTGACACTGACAGGACAATGACACAACTGAAAGAAAAGACTACATCAAGCAAACTTTAAACCTACACTGATCAAGCCCTAAGCAAACAGAGTACATAACAAAAGCAAAATACGACTGGATTCATTCAGAGGGCAGAGATACAGATCAACCACCGCGCAGCTTCCTCAGCTTCGCCACGTATCGGCTCTTCCAAACTTCATCCTCGTCCATATAGGCACTCGGCGAGAAACTCTTGCAAATTCCCCAGATGGCGAGGATGCTCTGGCATTCTTCAGCGTCAGCCGCCGTGCCCGTCTGACGATCTTTGACAGATGGAATATGAGAGAGACGAGGGACTTTGAGCCGCGGTTGGCCCAACTGAAGAGGACATCGGTGAGGGTTGTAGATAATAAAGGAAGTGCCGGTAATCAACCGGAGATCCACCCCTGGGGTGGGAGAGGCACGAACATTCTGGCGCATAACTGCCTCGTCGGACGTACAAAGCCACCGTCGCTCATCGCCGAAAAGTACAAACGCCGCCGCACGGGTCTTCACCGAGGGGCACTTGTTACGAACCTTATATTCCATGCAAAGGCGATTGGTGAGAGGCTGAAGGGGGCTCCGAGCGAAAAGCCGGGAAGCCGTGGCCGGTCCGAAGCACACGTCAAACTTAAAGTGCCGGTCAACCCGGCACATGAACAAGAGAATGTCGCCGAACATAGGCCTCCCAACGCTAGCAGAAGTCAGGCCGTCATAAAGGTAGCCCAACACCGAGTGGGCTATGCATTCATTGGACCAAATGCCCTGAATGCAAGGAAGGCAGGAAGGGTCAAGCCACCCGTCCTCACACGGGTATAGAAGCACTGAGGCAAGACAAGCAGCAACGCCTTTAACACCAGGCAGCAGAAGGTCCTCATTGTCACCAGCACCTTGGATCACGCCAATGGACCAATCCGCCAGTGCTTCAGTATAAATACGACCACCCACCATAATGGATCGGGCCTCTCCGGTGGTCATAAAGCCCTGAAGAAATTCTAAACCGGTGATCGGTCCGACAGGGATAAACATGGCCTGGCCATACCTGTGCATGGCACGAAGCCCCGAAAATGTACTCCACCTCTTCTAAGAGGACGGTACATTCAAAAGAGTCAAAAACGAAGGTGTGTGTGTCGGGATGCCACATCTCGAGGAGTGCACCCGTCAAAGAAAAATCCCAGAAGTATTTGAGGAGGTGGTTGGCGTGAACAAGGATGCCGCTGAAGCCCCACCCGCTGAGGATGGTCCGCACATGAATGTTGATAGCAGCCATCAAGCGGGCTATCCATAGCACTTGACCATATCGGCGAGCCCCGGGAAAATTCGGAAGATCCTGCAAAATAACCGCGCAATCAAAAGGGGTTTTGAAACAGGAAAAGAGAGGTATGCCTGGTAAAGACACTACCACTCCCATGGACACCCGGTTCCGAATGTGGCATGGTACTTCGTAAAAACTCTTCATCTCACTCGAACCAGTCGGGCGGGAGGAAGAAGAAGCCATCAGAGCAAAGGGGGAAGCAAAGGCACTGTAGCTGAAGTGGGGAGAAGAAGGGGAAGTCCCCCCCTTCTTATAGAAGCCCAAGGGCTCACCTAGGGAAGGAGCAGCATTGAAGACCGCGCAGGTGCCCCACTTATAGGGCGCCTGGCGCCCTATGAGGAGGGCGCCTGGCGCCCTATAAGGGGGGCGCCTGGCGCCCCATAAACAGGGCGCCTGGCGCCCTATAAATGGGGCGCCTGGAGCCCCCTAAACAGGGCACCTAGAGCCCGTTATTTTGCATGTATTATCATATATCTCGCATGTATATCGTTGAAGACCTCGAGTCAAAAAGGGCAGAGTCAGAGAACCCCTTCAACAAAATCGATGAAGGATTCAGTCGCCTTTTAGACCCGCGGATAAGCCAAAATCAAATGAACGGGGACGACGGTATCTTCACGGATGTCCTGACCCGTTATGTTTGACCTATATCTTCAACTATTTTCTTATGTTTATTTCTATTTCTTTAAACTCAGCATACATCATGCATTATCATGCAGCATACATCATGCATTATCATACAGCATACATCATGCATTATCTTTTCCATCACCATCTTTCTATGGCTCCTCGAGAAGGTTTTTGATCTATCCGGAAGATCCAATTTTAATGGTTTCATTAAAACAAGAAGTTTTTCCATGTCAAACTGAACCAGTATTCTTGAGTAAAACCCGATGAATTTGAAGAACCCAACCTCGGATGATTGACCGTTTTCGCAATTTACTGCATTTCCGCCGAGTCCAGCACACCATGCAGTTCGGGTCCTGGCCGGTTACAGTTCTCCCCCACGCGGGATTTTAGTTATTTACTTTTGTTCTTCTTAACCAATCAACAAGAGGAAGGGTTTCGATAAGACAAAGGGTAATCTCGGAGTCTGGTAAAGTTTTGTTTTACCCAACCAGGCCAATGAAGGCGTGTCTAAATCTACACCTTGGCGTCACCTTTTCAGTCCATTACCAATTCATTTCGTTACGCCTCATTACACTTCGCTACATTCCCCTACACTTCATTCATGTCACTCCCCTACAAAGCCAACGCCAAGGCGAGGCAAGCTGTAGACACGCAATTTTGGCCCAGTTGGAGAGTTCAAATTCTTGTTTTCATAAAGAATATTTAAAGCACATCGTGTTTTCCGGACAGATCAAGTTTTGGCACATTCCGAAAGTGGGTCCATCAAGCAACCAGACCAGCCGAGTGCCCCAAAAATAGGGCACCTGGCGCCCTGTTTATAGGGCACCAGGCGCCCTATATATAGGGCACCTGGCGCCCTATTTATAGGGCACCAGGCGCCCTATAAACAGGGCACCTGGCGCCCTGTATACAGGGCACCTGGCGCCCTGTATATAGGGCACCAGGCGCCCTATAAACAGGGCGCCTGGATCCAAATCTAATCGATGTGACAGGTTGATTTGACCCCCCGCAGTGACTTGTCTTGTCGACCTGACATATCTCATGATGCTAGCGCCCCATATATAGGGCGCTATGCCACATGGCACCACTTTTCGAAAATGGCCAAAGTGCCCTCTTTTGAGCTATAAATAGACCCCCATTTGATTCCAAAAGGAGGTTCCAACTCCGTGCCACCCTAGAGATCATCCAACACTACGATTCCAAGCCACATTCACCCTCCAAAAGCCTCCAAACCGATCCAAAATCTTCCACCAAAAACCCCAAAACCCTCTATTTCTGTCACCCCGAAATATGATTTTTCTCCAACTTTGAGAGCTTCTACCCGTCTCTCCTCTCATATCCAGCACTCAAACCCTCTTCCATGGGCTTCATTTGAGTATTGTCTACAAGGAGGAGGCCCTACTTCGTCCCCGGAAGCCTCCCAAAGACTCCGGAGCAGCGCCGCGAAGAGGAGAAGAAAATCTGTTCGGGCCGGACTTAGTGCCCCGTATACGGGCGCTTTGACTTGGTCAACGCGCCCTATAAAGGGGCACCTTCTCCCCGGCGCCCTATATACGGGGCACCAGGAAGGACGAAGCTTGTTTTCGTTATTTTTAGATTCCGATCGTCCGTTTAATCGAGTTTCGTCTCCCTTTTCGCTTTTGCATCGATCATCAAGTTATTTAGCACGTCTTAGAGCATCTTTGCATTTCATATACGTTTAAAACCTACCAAAAATAGGGGTTGGGATTTCGTCCCAATCCGGTTAGTCTTTTCCCATTTGCATGTTTGAATCTAAATTCGAGCTCGATGCTATGATTTCGTTAGAACTAATGAAACCTTCACTTGTCTACATGTTTTCTTATGGACATTCTTAGGTAGATCCGATCGAGGCGGAGCTTCAACCGGATTGAAGGCAAGGGATTCACTAAGCTCTCTTCTTTCGGCCGGCCGAGAGAGGAGAAGTCGGAACTCAACAATCTCCCCGCTTCCGGAGGTACGACGGTCATCTTTCTATTTCATTTTTTTTTTATCCCATCATACTTTGGAGCCTTTGGTTCCTGGCGACCACACACAAAACACACCACCCACCCACCGACGAACACCGAGGCCGGGCGTAAGGGGGTTCCGGGGGGGGGGGATCCGCGGATGTCCCGTTCCGGGTGCTTACAGCCCCCTCCCCCTTTGAAACAGGGGGGCGCGCAGACCGCGCCCCCGAACTAGGGGCGCGCCCTGCGCGCCCTTGTTTTGAGGGCGCGCCCTGCGCGCCCTCCTCTCCTTTGAAACGCGGGGGCGCGGTACATCCAGTTTCTAAATTTTGCAGCGGCTCTCTTCCCCTATAAATTGAGGGCCATTCTCAACAAACCAAGGTTGAACCCCCGGTGCCTAGCTCGTCCCAAGGTCGTCCAAGCTCTTCTCCAAAGCCGTCCCGACGTCCAAAGGCGATCCGAAGTCAAGAAACCGATCCGGAGGTGAAGGAGAAGGCTCGATCCGGGTGTTCTTCATCAACCATCTTCATCGACTTCTGGAGAAAATCTGAAGCTTCTTCTGCAAAAGTCTTCAACATATAAGATGTTCATCTCTTCGTCCTCTTTCATCTCCAACTGACGGCACTCAATTCTGACTTGCCGTTTGTTCGTGTCAATTGCTACACCCAGGGCGCGCATCCAGGTTCTGTTTTCCACATCCTCCCCTTTCATAATTTTTACTGACTTCTACAGGAGGATTTCGGAGAAGTCATCAACATAGGAATTCTTCCCCTCTAAGTTTTCTGTCTACTCCAACAAACGGCACTCGATTCTGACATCGGGGTCGTCCGTAACATCCTCTTCACCAAAGTTGCGCCAGAAGGGTACCAAGCTACCCGAACCGGCCTTTTCTCAACCAACTCGGCTTCAACTCAAGCCAAATCATTCTATAAGCTTTCTCAACTCCATTAACTCTGTTTATTTAATGTTTTAAAGCATATTTAGTTCATTTAAATCATTTTTACATAATCAAAAAACACAAAAAAAGGGGTTAAGGCTCACCCCGAAGCCGGTGAGTCCAATTCCAATTGCTTCTTTCTTATCTTCTTACTACATTTACTACACTTCTCACAAGTCTAACCAAACTCTTCACTTGGTTTATTGTTCTAGTTGCACGGAGTTGATCAAGCTAGCATCGGATTGGAGACTCTTCTTCATCGGCCGGCCGAAGAAGAAGAAGGTTGAACTCACATCCCTTTCTCCCACGCTAAGGTACACACGGTCAACTTCTTTCTATTTCCATTACATAAAGCGGAGCCCGCGGCTCCTGGCGACCACACTTTATTTTTATTCATGTTTTAATTTCATCTCCTCCTCACTCTCCTCCCACATGACCCGAACCATCTCCGGTGCTCGAGCGACGCCGTGAGATGAAAGTTCGGGGATCAATGTGAGTGTGGGACCGAGGTGAGGAGTCTTTACCGCTTTCCGAGTGTCTTACGATTCACTCCCCTTTCCCCAATTCCATCTTTCATCACCTTATCTTGAGGTGCCAATCCGGAACCCGTTTCTTGGTTCCCGTGTGGACCGGCTTGTCCTTTACCTTTTTCATGTTCATTTACCTTTAAAGTTGCTGTTTACTCTTCCTTTAAGGATTGTCCCCCATGTGAACTTGGTTTGCTTGTCTTTTAATTTCAACCCGGTTCCCGCGTGAACCACTTTTCTTCTTATAAACCGGTTCCCGCGTGAACCACCTTTCTTTTCCAACTCGGTTCCCGCGTGAACCAACTTATTTTCAAATCGGTCCCCGCGTGGACCATCCTTTTACCTTTACTTCAGATTTGTCCCCACTTGGACACTCCATCACAAGCCGGTTCCCACGTGATCCTCCTTTTAGTTTCTAGTTGCTAGTTACTTGTTTACTTTATCATTGCTTGTCTTGCTTTCATTCACTTGTTTGATTGATTTAATAGCTTTCATTCATGTTTGTATATTGATTGCTTCTTCTCCTTCCACCCTCTATTTTTCATTTTTGCATTAGCTTTTGCATCGGGTACCGGACTTGCTCCGATCCGTAGGGCATTCGAGGCGGGGGCTCTCTCTCCCAACACACCCTCACCCTCCAAACACCTTCTTGGTGGATTCTTACCTCTCTTCTGGGATATTCCTTCCTAGTTGATTTGGTGGTTTCCATTAAGACCTCCGTAAGTCCCCATCCGTGGAGTATTCCTCTCCGCACGATTGGGCCGGTTGTACCACTTTCCCAAAACCCGAAGAACCCAAGTTCCTACTCGTGGTGATTGAGTGATAACCTTAGGTCTTGAAGATTGAAGCAATAGGAACCATACCCATTTGAGTGAACAATTGCTAACAATCTATCTAATCTAAGGTTTCAACCCAAATATTGTCGAGTAGTCATTTTAAAACCTTGTTTGCATAACTTGCTTGCTCACCACAATTGAAAACAACCAAAAAATTTCTTCTTTCAAAACACCTAAAAAAAAACAAAAAAAACCTTTTTAATTTTGTGTTCAACTTGTTTTTCAAACAACTAAATTGAAACAAAAAATTCAAACAAAACAAAACATAACAATAAATCTTTAAATTGTGTGCTTTGCTTGCTCTTTTTTTAACCATCTTTGTAGAAAGATCGACATGATGCCCATGATGCTAAGGTTTGGAAGCCACGTTGGGAGGTCAGACTACTACAAGCTTCAACAACGACTCATGGTCCAACCAGAGGGCCATGTCAACGCCGTCAAGGAGCCTGAAGTTCAAAATCCTACTCATCCACCTGCTTCACTTAGTGTGGAACAAATCCTCCAGGGTCTATCCCTCCATTTAGATCATGAATCCTTTTCACTTGTGCAATCTTTAACAAAGGGCAAGATGCTCGCCAATCAAGATCTGGTCAAGGGAAATCAAGCCCCTTCACCACCCCAATCGACAGTCAGGCCCCTCATCATCTCCTCCCCTGGGCAACCCTGTCATGCCTCTACTCACCCCATTGTGGGGCATTCATATAATTCTATGCCAGTTCCTACTTTGAAGCCACCTCTTCCAGCCCATTCATCTAAATACCTTGCACCGGTGGCTTAGGAACCCAGCCTCACTCAAGCATTCATGGACAAACTCAACCAAATGGATGAACACTTTGAAGAGCTGAGGCACCGTTTGGACTCGAAGGCCATCCCTAAAATATCTGCTCCATCTTTCCCAGTCCCACATATCCCTCCATCACAAACACCAGCCTACCATCGCTAAAATGGCTCAGGTGATCCCTTCACCCATGTCAATGATTTCTTGAGCAAATCGTCTCAATGGCTAAATGATCGAAGAGCTCTTGCTATTCTTTTTAAGCGATCATTGGATGGTGCAGCCCTAGAATGGTTCTTTTCACTAGGGGAAATAGAAATATGGGATTTTGAAATTGTCAAGGTCAAATTCTTGAAACGATATGGGCCAGGCTATTCAATAATTGGGGAAGTAAAAGAAGAAGTGGAATTAATACAATATCATGATGAATTGAGCCCCATGGCTGAGAAGAACATTGATGCTATGAACCAACCTTGGAGCCCTCCCCAACCCCATCTAGATCATCATCTTCGGCCAACTCCTCGATGTCAGTTGATTAGGCCATCCATGCCCCAATCTCAGCCGGTCATGCAACCCATGTCAATGGCACAATCAATTGTGCACAATCAAGCTCCTCTTGTCAATTGTGCCAATACCTCTTTACCTAAACTGGCTCCCCAACCTTCGACTCCACCAACATTTCTTAAGGTCCATCGGCCAATCATTCAACCATTGGCTTCTCAGCCTATTCCAACAACAACCCCTCGGCTAGCCATGCAAGCCTTGTCCCCTCAACCCACTTCACCAATGGTCCCTCGACCAATCATTCATCCTGAGCCGATCGAGCAAACCCCGGCTTCTCAACCAATCCCACCGCATAGGGATCCTCTTCAGTTGGTTGCACAACAACCAATCATTTCTTCTATTACTCTTGCCTCAACGAAGGAATCAATCACTACTACTATTCTTGCTCCTGCTCGTAGTAGAAGATTCGACACTCCAACCATTTGTGCTCCCGCCATGGCGAAGAATCGACTTCTCATCAAGATCAAAGTCAGCTAGTAGGGGAGTTCGAACCAAACCCTTCTACCCTTTTGGAATCTCCTAGACTAGGCATGCCCTCTTCCATAGAACATCCTGAGGAGAAGCCTGCTATAGGGAGCTTAGATAAAGGAATCATAAATTTTGTTGATTGTCAAGGACTAGGCAAGGATTCGCCAGGTATAGATCAACTATCGTCATCATTGGAATTGATCCATGAAGTTTGTCAGATTGAATTGACCCCTGAGCTGGGAAGTAAGGAGACCGAATTGGTCAGTGAAATGGGAAAGGAATCTATAAGCCTACAGATGGAAGATGCATACCTTAGCAAGGGGATACTAGGACCTCCTCCAGCTAGGCAGGAAAATCCCTTAGCATCGATCTTAGGGCCACGACCCTTACCCCATTCTTCTCCTAATCAACAATCTGGCCCATGGGCCCACGATCAATAAATCTTAGGGCCACGACCCTTTCTTTATTCTCCTCCAAATCAACGATCGGGCCCATGGGCCCACAATTCCTCAATCTTAGGGCCACTGCCCTTTCTTTATGCTTCTTACAACCATCAATCAGGCCCATGGGCCCAAAATCTGTCAATCTTAGGGCCACGGCCCACACTTTATCCCACTCAACTGGGCCCTTATGCCCCTTTCTCAGGCTCTTACGCCCCTTTTCATCAACTGGGCCCATGTGCCCCTTTCCATCAGCCGGGCCCACGTGCCCCCTTTATCCAACCGGGCCCATGTGCCCCTTTTAATCAACCGGGCTCTTATGCCCCTTTTCTTCAACCGGGCTCTTATGCCCCTTTTCTTCAACCGGGCCCATGTGCCCCTTTTAATCAATCGGGCTTGCATGCCCCTTTCCTTCATCTGGGCCCATATGTCCCTTTTCCCCAACTGGGCCTTCGTGCCCCTTTCCTTCCATCAGGCCCGCGTGCCCATTATTCTTCCCAATCAGGCTCATGTACTCTTAATTTTTCTAAATCGGGCCCACGTGCCCACAATTCACCTCAATCGGGCCCACGTGCCCATAATTCACCTCAACCGGGCTCACATGCCCATATTTTTCTGCACCCGGGCCCATGTGCCCAAATTTCTTCTAAATCGGGCCCACGTGCCCACAATTCACCTCAATCGGGCCCACGTGCCCATAATTCACCTCAACCGGGCTCACATGCCCATGTTTTTCTGCAACCGGGCCCATGTACCAAAATTTCTTCTAAATCGGGCCCACGTGCCCGCAATTCACCTCAACCGGGCTCACATGCCCATGTTTTTCTACAACCGGGCCAATGTGCCCAAATTCCTCCTAAATTGGGCCCACGTGCCCACCTTCCATTAACTTTGGGCATACATGCCCACACTCCTTCAACCTCGGGCCTATATGCCCCCATGTCTTCACCATCGGGCCCGTGTTCCCATACTTCTTCAAAATCGGGCCCCCGTGCCCCCACTTCTTCGAATTCGGATTTGCGCACTCATACTCTTCAATGGCGCCAGCGAGCCCATCACAAATCACAATCTTGCTCCCAACCATCTAAATTGGGCTGGTGTGCCCGCTCTTTTCGTTGGGTCCCTCGGGCTCAACCTTCAATCGGGCCTTCGAGCCCATCACATCTAATTGGGCCCTCATGCCCATCAACATCAACTGGGCCCTCTGGCCCGCATTCAACTCTTGGGCCCACGTGCCCCCTGATTCCAACCCTTCCCGGGCTTTCAAGCCCACTATCAACTCTTCGGCCCAAGAGCCCACTTTAGCACACTTTTGTTTTCAAAACATGTTTTTTTTTCTTTTTGCATTCTCTTTCCTTTTCCAAATTTTATTTTCAAAAAAAAAATAAAGGTAGAGAAATTTCCGGGGTGATACCACAATCTTTGCCTTTTACATCATTAATTTTGACTCCGCCCTGCTAAATCAGATCCTCCACATTTTCACTTCATCCTATGACTATGAATCTTCAATCCAATGCAATATGGTGCATATCAAAAGTGGAAGCAGTTGGGCAAGGCAAGGCAAGGCATGGCAGGTAAGGCAAGGCAAGCACAAGCAAAGCCGTCATCAACAATGAACTTCTCCTTCTCTCAGGTATTACATGAAATTGCATTCATTATCATTATGTCATCCACAAGGCAATATTTTTTTAAATGATTTTGAATTTTACATGACATTCTTACTTGAGAGAAATTTATGATTGATGATAACTACCTTTTGTCTTATCCTAATGAATTCTTTACAATGCAAGGCATGTTTTCAAATGATTCGCCCATGGAATGTAATCTACCTCAAAAATGGAGAGAACTACCAGTATGACTTAAGTCAACATGTTCTAGGTTGTTGTCTAGGAGTCGAGGGTAGATACCATTCTACACACACAACACGTCCTGATCCCAGAATCTGGATGACTTGACACCCGAGAGAAGCTAGGCAAGGCTTAGAGATGGAAGGAAAACCCTCACCATATTCTCTTCTGTTCGGTCCAAGATAGGCAAAGGGGACTAGAGGAGGAGAGTATCGAAAGCATCCACCGCCTTAGTAGGAGGCCGTCTCGAAAGGTCCAACTTCTCAAAAGAAAAAGGGTGCCAAAAGATGGGCAATGAACCCCACAGGTTTAAACAAATATGGGCATGTCTGAATGAGTACCCAAAAATGCAGAAAATGAAAAAAGGCACCAAAAGATGGGCAATGACCCCACAGGTCAAAGCACCTGTCCGAATGTGTGCCACAAAAATAGGTTTGTCGATAAAGAAGAAAAGACCCGAAGAGGCCGAACCCCAACGGGCAATTGGGTGTGAGTAGAGAAATCCCTCTCGACATCTCCAAAGCCTATCAAGGACTTTCCCTCAATTCTTCATTCTTACCCCCAAGGTGTGGGTGAACCAACCAAATCAAAGCTAAACTCTAGCCGATCAAAGGTCGAAGGTCGGAAAGATTTTGGGTAAGGAACCCCATTTTGCACATGGTGTCTACCAACGAACCTAGAAAAACAACCAAGTGATGAGAACTTGTGTCAATACCGATTTTTCTCTCCCAAAAAAAAATATTTTCAAAAAAAAACTCTCAAAAAAAAGTTGGATATTTTCAAAAACTCCAAAAAAAAATAAATATTTTCAAAAACTCAAAAAAAGAATATTTTCAAAAATCCCAGAAAAATTGAATCTTTAAAAAAAACAAAGAAAACTTCGTTTTCAAATTCCAACAAAATTTTCAAAAAAAATCACCATGCTCGGTTTGAATTCTTGTCTTTACATTCATTGTATATTTGTTGCTTTATTTTTTTACACCCTTAAGAAGACTATTACCCTTTGACAAAGGTCAAGACATACTGCAACTTGCAAAGGGGATAAGTCATATTGGCATTCTAATCTTCTTTTTCTAGTGTTTCAGGCACGAAAAACAAATGAGGAGAACTTCACAACAAGGAGAAGCTCGCCACTTCCCTCCCCAAGGATTCTTAGGAGGAGGTGCCACCACGACCTCGATCTCAACTTCATCGAGGAGCATTTTCAAGATTTCAATAAGGCGTTGCTCGCCACTTCCCTCCCCTGAGGATTCTTAGGAGGAGGTGTCACCATAACCTCGGCCTTAATTTTGCCAAGAAACCTTTTGCAGGCGATGCTCGCCACTTCCCTCCCCTGAGGATTCACAGGAGGAGGTGTCATCATAACCTCGGCCTCAACTTTGCCGAGAAGCTTTTGCTCTGTGTCCTCATTAGGACACATGAAATCTTTTGTGAGAATGCATGTCATCACACAGCAAACTCACCGTTATCATTTCTTTTCTTAGCATATATTAGGTGCATTACTATTTATTTTATGCATTGATGTTGAAGACCATGAGCATGGAGAAGACTTGACCTGAGATCCCCTTCATCAAAATCTACGACGGTCGGGTCATCTCTAATGCTCACGGATAAGCCAAAGTTGTGCTGTGAGGGACGATAGTTTCTCGAATGGGTATCTTGACCTCATAGAACATTTATATCTTCAACTATTTGTTATACAAGTTTTGTTTTGTTTTCTTGAGCCCAACATGCATCATGTAGCATTAATTGCATTACATTTTATTTTATCATTGCATACATCATTTCCTAAACTTCACCTTCTCACCCTCTCGATCATTCTAAATCCCACCGTGTTTTCTAATCCCATCGTGTTCTCTAATTCCATCATGATCTCTAGTCCCACCAACCTCTCTAATATTCCACCGTGTCTATTAATCCCACCGTGTTCGGTAACCACTTTTTGCCCTTAAATCTTTCAATTCTTTTCACCACAGAGGCCATTGCAACTTCTTTTGCTACTTATCCCACCGTGGCAGCCATTTCGTCCCGCCAAGGGCCTTCAATTTTGATCAAAACTTTCACCGTCATTATCTTCACGGTCTATGCTTAAACATTTGCCTTTCGGAATCTGAGATCATTCCATTCCGAATCGAATCTTGTCTCTTGAAAGACTTAAATGAATCAGAGAGCCCGAATGTGCTCGATTGGTATTCTTTTACTTTTTCAAAACAAATCTCTTTAAATTTTAGCCCGTCACAGTACAGGAACACCGCAAAGATCGGGTTACCGGCTGATGATGAACCTACGAACCCATGTTTCGGGGACTCCCCACCGCGTTGGGGGTTGGCTATTCTTCTCTCGTGCCAATGGCACATCTTTTACCAATCGAACATAGGAAGACTTGATGAAACATGGCGGTTAACCAGAAGACTTGAGGAGATTCGTCTTGCCGAATCTGGTCGTTGAGCGTGTCTATATCTACACCTTGATGCCACCTTTTCAGTCCATCGCCATTTCACACCACTACATTCCACTACGATTTATCTCGCTTCGCTACGCTTTCTCTACGTTTTACTCCGTTCCGCTACATGCCATTCCCTTGCATAGCCGACATCAAGGCGAGGCAAGCTGTAGACACGCCAAATTGGCTAGATTCGGAGCCCTAGACTCTTATTCCATAGGCGATATCTTTTATCCGACCATTATCTGATCTGGATTACCTCGTGGACATAAGCTAAGGACATTGGTGGAGCCCCTTGTGAGTTGAGAATGGACCGAAGATTTCCGGAATAATGCCGTAACCTTCAAGCGAGAGCCGCGCGTGAACCATAAAAATACGAAGCCTGCTCGATGACCGACCTTGAATGGTCCATAATTGAAGGTCTCGGGAGTCCCGCATGTGTTCCGTAACATTCAGGGTTTCCGAGAAGTCATTTCGGTAGGCGTCGGTCGATGACGGCTTTCGTTACGGCTTTTTCGATCTGTGCTGACACGGCTATCCCGGACCACATGTTAGGCCTTTCCAGTCATCACCGGGTATTTTCAGGTCATCCGGGTCGATTCTAGCCGTATATTTTATCAACCGGGGCTATAAGGCCGGTTCGGTCAATTTTAGGGTTTCGCGGCTTTTACGGCTTTCGATTCACGTTTACCGGGTTAATCTCAGATTTTTCGATGACTTCGGATTGTCCGATCGTACCGGACTTGTTCGGTGATCATTTCAAGTCATCCCGAGTTGACTCGAGATTTCTCGACCGGAACCGTGCTCTTTCGGATCTTCGACCCGGGTTTCGGCTCTCCGCGAGAGGGTAAACCGGTAGAAAGCCCCGTACGAACATCTCGGGAGTCATGCGGCTGGTTTACCAACTTGAGGAGGTGCGGTTGAAGGCCCTCTTTCCAACGTGACAAACGGGAGCCGAATCGGACATCCGGTTTGCAAAATACGGCTCGCGGAACACGCGCGCAGGAGAGAGAGAGTGTACCGCGCCCCCGCTCCGCTTGAAAGGGGAGGGCGCGCCCTGCGCGCCCTCAACCCGGGGGCGCGCCCTGCGCGCCCTCAAACCGGGGGCGCGCCCTGCGCGCCCCCAGTCCCTTTGAAAAGCGAGGGCGCGGTCAGTTGCTTTAAATCGGAAATTACCCCGATTAGCACCTTCTAAACCGGGTTTTTGGAAGGTTTCCGGGGGAGGATTTTCACTTATTTGTACCGCGCCCCCGGTTCGGGGGCGCGTTACGTATGTCAAGTCGATTTTTAACAATTTCCGGAAGTTTCCGTCGATTTTTAGCAGTGAGACGCCTAACGCGCCCTTGTTTTGAGGGCGCGCCCTGCGTGCCCTCCTCTCCTTTGAAACGCGGGGGCGCGGTACATCCAGTTTCTAAATTTTGCACCGGCTCTCTTCCCCTATAAATTGAGGGCCATTCTCAACGAACCAAGGTTGAACCCCCGGTGCCTAGCTCGTCCCAAGGTCGTCCAAGCTCTTCTCCAAAGCCGTCCCGACGTCCAAAGGCGATCCGAAGTCAAGAAACCGATCCGGAGGTGAAGGAGAAGGCTCGATCCGGGTGTTCTTCATCAACCATCTTCATCGACTTCTGGAGAAAATCCGAGGCTTCTGCTGCAAAAGTCTTCAACATAGAAGATGTTCATCTCTTCGTCCTCTTTCATCTCCAACTGACGGCACTCAATTCTGACTTGCCGTTTGTTCGTGTCAATTGCTACACCCAGGGCGCGCATCCAGGTTCTGTTTTCCACATCCGCCCCTTTCATAATTTTTACTGACTTCTACAGGAGGATTTCGGAGAAGTCATCAACATAGGAATTCTTCCCCTCTAAGTTTTCTGTCTACTCCAACAAACGTCACTCGATTCTGACATCGGGGTCGTCCGTAACATCCTCTTCACCAAAGTTGCGCCAGAAGGGTACCAAGCTACCCGAACCGGCCTTTTCTCAACCAACTCGGCTTCAACTCAAGCCAAATCATTCTATAAGCTTTCTCAACTCCATTAACTCTGTTTATTTAATGTTTTAAAGCATATTTAGTTCATTTAAATCATTTTTACATAATCAAAAAACACAAAAAAGGGGTTAAGGCTCACCCCGAAGCCGGTGAGTCCAATTCCAATTGCTTCTTTCTTATCTTCTTACTACAGTTACTACACTTCTCACAAGTCTAACCAAACTCTTCACTTGGTTTATTGTTCTAGTTGCACAGGTTGATCAAGCTAGCATCGGATTGGAGACTCTTCTTCATCGGCCGGCCGAAGAAGAAGAAGGTTGAACTCACATCCCTTTCTCCCACGCTAAGGTACACACGGTCAACTTCTTTCTATTTCCATTACATAAAGCGGAGCCCGCGGCTCCTGGCGACCACACTTTATTTTTATTCATGTTTTAATTTCATCTCCTCCTCACTCTCCTCCCACATGACCCGAACCATCTCCGGTGCTCGAGCGACGCCGTGAGATGAAAGTTCGGGGATCAATGTGAGTGTGGGACCGAGGTGAGGAGTCTTTACCGCTTTCCGAGTGTCTTACGATTCACTCCCCTTTCCCCAATTCCATCTTTCATCACCTTATCTTGAGGTTCCGATCCGGAACCCGTTTCTGGAGTCAACATCCAGCTCAGCCTCCAAAGATGCTGTCTCTGCCCTCTAGCGAGACAGCTCTTCCTGAATACTCTGAAAGCAGCATACAGTTAGACATCAAGAAAAGGAAGAATAGTAATGAAAACAACAAGTGCATACCTCTCCACCCTCAGTAAAAAGGTGGGCAAACGTCGCCATGTAGCGACGCAGATAGTCACCACTGTCAGATGCACTGGAAGTCACTGGGGTACCACCCCTCTTCCAGATCCAAACAACGAACTTGCCCTCCTTCTTCCAGTCGATCTCCTGGATCAGGCCGCGGGTAGAACGACCCAGGCGCAGGTAAGGGGGGAGATCCACCCACTCCTGGGGAAGCCCCAATGAGACACACCCACAGTGGCTCCATCTCGTTCAAGAAAATCAGAAAGGTGTCACGACCGGAAACCAGACGACCCTCCGATACCCACGGCTGCCGATCCAGATGAAGGTCTGAATATGGGCGCCATACCACCTAAAAAAGCAAGGTAGGATAGTGAATAAGAAGAATCGAGAGGCTGAAAAGGAAAGTTGCAGAATACCTCATGGTGGGGGAAGCAGAGAAGCTGCCTCCTCAAGTTTTCCACCTGGTAAGGGTGGGAAGAGGCAGACCGAGTAGCAACCCAGCTGCTGAGGAGCGGGTACTCGGGGTCAGCCTTCAGCAAGGCACGACCCAAGGGAATGTAATAATAGCTCCATACCTGTCAATAAAGCTCAATTAGTCACCAAAAGACAGGGCAAAATTAATGATGAACAAAGGAACAAGGCATACCTGAAGGAATGGAGTAAAGCCGGCTACCGAAACCGCACCGCTCTCCATCGCCAGCGAGGAGAACAAATGTGCCAACATAGCGGCACCCCATACATACTCACCAACCTTCGACAGGTCGGCAAGAAAGGGGAGGAACCGCAGATGCACCCTGTCCATCTTCGAGGCCAGCAGAAGACGGGTAAGAAAGAAAAGGAGGAACCGGCGGAGATCCTGGTCGGCCTGGACGGTGCCCTCCTCACCGACCAAGTAGCGCTCAACGCGTTTCGTCAACGCGTCAAGGACATCCGCCACCAGATCATCCTTCCCCACACTGGCATTGCCCAGACCGAGCAAGTTCCCGACGTCTGTGCGCTTCATAACGCGCAGTCCGCCGGGGCAGTGTGGGATCGGATGACCTAGGAAGTCCCGAACCATAGCTGAGTAATCGCGGTAGGTCTTGCCGGTGACAGCGCGACCATGGACGCGGAGACCCGTGATCCGGGAAACGTCCTCCAGGGTGGGAACCATATGCCCCCAGGGGAAGAGCAAGGAATGGGTAGTAGAATCCCATCTCTCCCTCAAAGCCTGGATCAGGGGAAGGTCTTCCCAGAAGGCAGAGCAGCGGAGCAACGGGCCAAAACCCATCGCATCCAATCATGCCTTCTGGAAATCCTTCATCCCCTTGTAGGCATGGAAGGCCATTCCCCAGGATATCCGGGACTTGATCTTCCCCTGCACAGACAAACAATCATGTTAGGAACAACAATTTAAGAATAATTCAAAAAGGGGAAGTCAAGATTCGGTTACCGAGACGGTCGGAGGAGGATGGAGGGAAGGACACAGACACAGACACGACTGGAAAAAGAACTACACCAAGCAAGCCCTAGACCTACACTGATCAAGTCCTAAACACAACAAAAGCAAACAACATACAACTAGACACAATTGAAAGCAGATACAAGTCATCCACTGCGCAGCTTCCTCAGCTTCGCCACGTATCGGCTCTTCCAGACCTCGTCTTCGTCCATGTAGGCACTCGGCGAGAAACTCTTGAAAATTCCCCAAATGGCAAGGATGCTCTGGCATTCTTCATCGTTAGCCGCCGTGTCCATTTGACGATCCTTTACGGACGAAATATGGGAGAGATGAGGAACCTTGAGCCGTGGTTGGCCCAACTACAGAAGACACCGATGTGGGTTGTAGATGATGAAGGAGGTGCCGGTGATCAACCGAAGATCAACCCCAATAGTGGTAGAGGCACGGACATTCTGGCGCATAACATCCTCGGTAGGACAGACAAATCCGCCACTGCTCATAGCCGAAAAGTAAAAACGCCAGTCAGCGCAAGTCTTCACCGAAGGACACTTGTTCATCACTTTGTATTCCATGCAGAGACGGCTAGTGAGAGGCTGGAGGGGGCTCCGAGCAAAAAGCCGGGAAGCCGTGGCCGGTTCGAAGCACACGTCAAACTTGAAATGCCAGTCAGCCCAGCACATGAATAGAAGGATACTGCCGAACATGGGCCTACCAACACTAGTAGAGGTCATGCCATCATAGAGATAGCCCTACACCGAGTGGGCTATGCACTCATTACACCAGATGCCCTGGATACAAGGAAGGCAGGTAGGATCGAGCAACCCGTCCTCACATGGGTAAAGGAGTACCGAGGCAAGGCAAGCAGTAACACCTTTGGCATTGGGCAACAGTAGGTCCTCATTGTCACCGGCGCCTTGAATCACGCCAATGGACCAATCTGCCAGTGCCTCGGTGTAAATATTCCAACCTACCATGATGGACCGAGCCTCTCCAGTAGTCATAAAGCCACGGAGGAAATCCAAACCGGTGACCGGTCCAACAGGAATAAACATAGCCTGGCCGTACCCAGGCATGGCACGGAGCCCCAAGAATAGTTCCACTTCTTCTAAGAGGATAGTACACTCAAAGGAGTCGAAAACAAAGGTGTCAGTGTCAGGATGCCACATTTCGAGAAGCTTACATGCCAGAGAAAAGTCCCAAAATTATTTGAGAAGGTGGTTGGCGTGGACTAGGATGCCGGAGAAGCCCCACCCGCTCAGAATAGACCGCACATGGATGTTGATGGCAGCCATCAGTCGAGCTATCCACAGCACCTGACCGTAACGGCGAGCGCCGGGGAAGTTTGGAAGGTCCTGCAGAATAATCATGTGATCAGAAAAGAGGGTTTCGGAACAAAACAAAAGGGATGCCAAACAAAGCCATTACCACTCCCATGGACACTCGATTCCGGATATGGCACGGGACTTCAGAAAAACTTTTCATCTCGATTGAACCAGTCGGACGGGAGGAGGAGGATGCCATCAGAGCAATAGGAGGAAAGAGCACTGTAGCTGGTGTGGGGGAGAAGAAGGGGAGGTCCCCCCTTCTTATAGAGTTCAAAAAGCCTCCTCGGGAAGGAGCAAGCATAAAATCTGTGCAGGTGCCCCACTTTTGAGGTGCCTGGCGCCTTATAAATAGGGCACCAGGTGCCCTATAACCAGGGCGCCAGGCACCCTACAAGTAGGGCACCAAGTGCCCTATAAACAGGGCGCCTGGAGCCTTACATGAGCCGGTTATCTAGCATAGTCTCGCATATATATCGTTGAAGACCTCGGATCATGAAGGGCTGAGTCAGAGAATTCCTTCAACAAAATCGATGAAGGACTCGGTCACCTTTTTAGGCCCGCGGATAAGCCAAAGTCAAATAAACAGGGACGACGGTGTCTTTAAGGATATCCCAACCCGTTACGTTTGACCTATATCTTCAACTATTTTCCTACATTTATTTGTATTTCTTTAAACTCAGCATGCATCATGCATCGTCATGCATCATCTCATGCATCATCACACTTATGCTGACCTTTCCGTCGCTTTCTGAGGAGGCTTTGGTCTGCCCGGAAGACCCGATTTTAACCATGTTTCAATGATGATTTCATCAAAACAAGATGATATTCCATTCAAACTACACCGGTATTCATGAGAAAGACCCGATGAATTTGAAGAACCCAACCTTGGTTGATTACTGGTTTCATCTTTACTTTTTCGCAATTTACTTTCTACCGAGTCCAGCACACCATGCAGTTCGGGTCCTGGCCAGTGACAATTCTCCCCCACGTGAGATTTTAGTTATAGTTTTCCGTACAATCAATCAACCAAAGGGAAGGTTCCGATAAGACAAAAGGCAACCTCGGAGTCCGGTAAAGTTTCATTCCACTCAACTAGGCTAAGGAAGGCGTGTCTAAATCTACACCTTGGTGTCACCTTTTCAGTCCATTACCACTTAATTCTGCTACACCTCACTACGTTCGCCTACGTTACATCCGTGTCATTCCCCTACAAAGCCAACGCCAAGGCGAGGCAAGCTATAGACACGCAATTCTGGCCTAGTTGGAGAGTTTAAATTATTATTTTCATGGAGAATATTTAAAGCAAATCGTGTTTTCCGGACAGATCAAGTTTTGGCACATTCCGAAGGAGATAAATAGAACAATCAGCCGGACCGAACACCCTGTATATAGGGCACCTGGCGCCCTATTTATAGGGCACCAGGCACCCTATAAATAGGGCACCTGGCGCCCTATATATAGGGCACCAGGCGCCATATATACAGGGCATCTGGCACCAAATCAAATCGATTCGACCGGTTGATTTGACCCCCTGCAGTGACTCATCTTGTCAACCTGACGGGCCTCATGATGCTGGCGCCCTATATATAAGGCGCTATGCCGCGTGGCACTGCTTTTCGGAAATGACCAAAGTGCCCTCTTTTGAGCTATAAATAGACCTCCATTTGGAGCTTGGAAGAGGTTCCAAGTCCATACCACCTTACTGCCCATCCAAGACTACATTTTCAAGCTACTCTCACCTCCCATAACCTTCCAAACCAATCCAAAATCGTCCACCAAAAACCCAAAAAACCTTCTGTTTCTGTCACCCAGAAACATGTTTTTTCTCCAACTTTGAGAGCTTCTCTCCGTTTTTCCTCTTTCATCCAGCATCCAAACCACCTTCCATTGGCTTCACATTCGTATTGTCTACAAGGAGGAGCCCTACTTTGTCCCGGATGCCGCCCAACACTCCGGAGCGGCGTCGCGAAGAGGGGAAGAAAATCTGTTCGAGCCAGACTTAGTGCCCCATATACAGGGCGTTTTGACCTTGGTCAATGCACCCTATAAGGGGGCACCTATAGCTAGCACCCTATATATAGGGCACCAGCAGGGGCAGAAGCTCGTTTTGCCATTTTCGGAGTCCGACCACCCGTTTAATCAAGTTTTTGTCCTCCTTTTTCGTCTTAGCATTGTTCATCATGTTATTTGGCATATATTAGATCATTTTGCATCTCATATATGTTTAAAAACCTACCAAAAATAGGGGTTGGGATTCCGTCCCGATCCGGTTAGTTCGTCCCCTTTTGCATGATTCAGAGTCTTTATCAAGCATGATGCTATACTTGCGCCAGAGCTAATGATCTTCATTTGTTTTCTTCATGTTTTGTGCAGGACATTCTTAGGTAAATCGACCGGAGTGAAGCTTCTATCCAATCGTAGGTGAAAGAACTCCCTAAAGCTCTCCCCTCTCGGCCGGCCGAGAGAGGAGAAGTTAAAACCTAACAATCTCCCCCCCTATTTACATCCCCAAGGTATGGCGGTCAAGCTCTTTCTTCTTCTAGTTCATTTGCTTAATACTTAATCACACTTTGGAGCCTTCGGCTCCTGGCGACCACACACTTCACCTTTCACTACATCTTCCTCTTCTTCTCTCTCTCTCACCTACACATGCAAGCCGAGCCGGCTCATCCGGGTTCCTACAATACCTGTTGTAGAGATCACACAAATCTTGAGAGAGAAATTATGGCCCATTATCGGTGACGATGTCGCTGGGGATCCTGAATCTTGCCAGGATGTTGCGCTTGATGAAGGAGCAGACTGTTGACGCTTTAGTCTCCACGAATGCTTCCACTTTAGCCCACTTTGTGAAGTACTCCATTGTCGTCAGAATGAATGATTTTGAGCGCATTTCGGAGTTGAGGTCACTCAAAGGGCCAATGATATCAAAAGCCCGTATGGCGAAAGGCTATATGGCATGAATTGGATGAAGGGAAGATGTGGGAGAATGAATCTTGTCAGCATGGAGTTGACATGAATGATAGTGCCGGACAAAGATGGAACTGTCTTCTTCTAGAGTTGGCCAATAATACCCTTGTCGGATGATTTTCTTAGCAAGGGCTTGGGCATTCATATGACCACCACAAACTCCAGAATGTGCTTACTTCAGCACCAACTCGGCTTCTTCTTCATCTAGACACCTGAGTAAGATTCTACTTAGGCTTCTCTTGTAGAGTGCTCCTCCTAGGATTGTATACCTCTTGGATACTCTTCTAATTGCCTTCTTTTCCTTGGTGATTGATCCAGGCGGGTATGACTGATCTTGGCAATACCTCGCAATCTCGTCATACAAAGGTCTCTCACCTTCTTCTAATTCTTCCAACTCAATTAAGGATATTATGTTCCAAGTATTCCTTTCTGTTGAACCTCTCCTTAACCTTCAGAAAACATCCATCCTCAATTGCTGGAATTGTCCTCTTACAGATGTGGATAGTCCACACTTGCCTGCCTAGCGGGACAGATAGAGATGAAGCTTGTGAAGCTAAGGCATCGGCGAGGATATTCTGAGAACGGGGGACATGGACAAAGGTGAGTTTGAAGAATAGCTTGATGTAGCAGGTGGTGAGCTCCTGGTAGGGTTTGAGGTTTGGATGGGAAGTTCGGTACTTAGATAGGATTTGGCGTAGGATCAATTGACTATCACCTATCACCCTCAGTTCGGTGGCACTATGGAAATGAGCAGCCTCCAGCCCGGCTAGCAAAGCTTCATACTCAACTATGTTGTTAGTTGCTGGAAAGTTAAGCTAAAAAGCCTGTGGAATGGTGACACCTTCAGGTGACAGAAGGACAATACCTATCCCTCTACCATGAGAGTTCAGAGCCCCGTCAAAATATAATGTCTAAAGATTGGAAGATCGGACTGACATTAGTTCGTCATCCGGGAACTCCGACCGGACTGGGTCAAAGACGGGTATGGGATGATGGGCAAGGTGTTCAGCAATAGCATAGCCCTTGATTGCCTTCTGTGGGACATAAGTGATATCAAATTGGGATAAGAAACTCTGCCATCGCCCTAACCGATCAGTCAAAACTGTCTTCTCTAACAACAACTTAACAGGATTGATACGAGCAATGAGCTTGACTTGGTGAGCAAGGAAATAATGTTTGAGTTTCTGAGCAACCCAAACAAGAGCAGCATAGGTCTTTTCTACCATAGTGTACTTTAGCTCACAGGCATCAAACATCTTGGACAAGTAGTAAGTAGCTCGCTCTTTCCCTTCTTCATCAACTTGTGCAAGGACTGCCCTAAGAGAGTTCTCAAGAACCGAAATGTAGAGGACCAAGGACTTGTTGGGAATTGGTGGTCTAAGTACAGGGGGACTTTCCAGGTATGTTTTCAACCCATCAAATGCCTCCTGGCACTTCGAATCCCATTTAAACTCTACCCCCGCCTTTGTTAACTCATAGAAAGGTTTAAACCTTTGGGAATGTTGTGAGATAAACTGGCAGACAAATTGTAGCCTCCCAATCAATCCTCGAAGCTCTTTCATATTCTTCAGAGGAGGCATACCGATAATTGCCTTGGCCTTGTTTGGGTCGATCTCTATGCCTCTTTTGCTTACTATGAACCCAAGTAGTTTTCCTGATGAAACTTCAAATGTGCACTTCTTAGGGTTCATTTTTAGCTTGTATTCTCTAGCTCGTTGCAAAACTTTCCTTAGCACTTCAGAATGATCTTCCCAACCTTTGGACTTGATAACCAAATCATCCACATACACATCTACAAGGGTGTGCATCATGTCATGAAAGATAGCCATCATAGCCTTCTGATATGTAGCACCGGCATTCTTTAACCCAAAGGGCATGACAACATAGGAATATGTTCCCCAAGGTGTAAGTAACGAGGTCTTCTCTTGGTCCTCCTCAGTTAATCAGATCTGATTGTATCCAGAATAGCCATCCATGAATAAAAGCATTTCAAATCCAGCTGTGTTATCAACCAAAACATCGATATGAGGTAAAGGAAAATCATCCTTAGGACACGCTCGGTTCAAGTCTCTGAAATCTATACAAATCCAAACCCGTCCATCCTTCTTCATAACAGGGATTATGTTAGCCACCCATTGTGGATATAGGACGACTTTAATAAATTTTACTTGGTGTAGTTTGTCAACCTCCTCTTTCATTTTGAGAGCAATATTAGGGTGGAATCTCCTGAGCTTTTGTTTAACCGGGGTAGTTCTAGGTTTCAAGGTTAATCCATGTTCAACCAATGAATTATCTAATCCCGACATGTCTTCATATGTCCATGCGAACGTGTCCTTATATTCTTCCAAAACATTGATCAAACGTTGTTCTTCTGAGAGAGTGAGATTTGCACTGATGAGGATAGTCTTGGGATCTTCCAGGATTCCTAAATTCGGTTCTTTGGTTGGTTCAGTCCCTGTGGCCGTTGGTTCCTCAAATCTTCTAAGTCCAAATGCATACGCATCGGCTGAGTCCTCAATTTCATCCTCAAATTCAGGATCCTTTTATGATACTACCTCATATGCTCCCAAAGTATGATCTATGTTATGCTCATCCTCATATCGGATTTCATCTAGCTAGATGGTATTCTCTAAAAAGTTTGGCAGCCTTGCACACTCTACGCATTTCTGTGCCAATTGTTGCAGATACCTATTTGGAACTCGTTTACCTCTGACTTTTCTATTTCCTAACCTAACCTGACCTAATGAAGATAAAGTTGGAAATGTGGTATTTATAGTAGAGGGAGGATCGAGTAAATCGATTAATGATTCAGAAAAGAGGGATCCCTGATTGGGAGCACCCTCTGGGATGAGTAGAGACGTCTCCTCGATGGAAATGTAAGTTTCAGAGAAAACATTTTTTTTGGAATTTTCAAGTAAAAAGATAGAATGAGTCAGCATGACTTGGGATTTGCTAGAAGATGACTGAATTAATAGAAAGAAAAACTTAAGGATAAAGGGGAAAAAGGGGCTCGTGGGCCCAATGGTAACAGAAAATGGGCACATGGGCCCAAAAACTGATGAAAAACGTGAACGGGTACGTGGACCCGATTTTAGAAATGGATGGGCATGTGAGCCATGCTGGAAAGAACCCTCAGTTCTAAAGTTGATGAAGGAAGTAAATGGGCAAGCAGGCCCAGTGAGAATTGAAGGCTTAAGAGGGCACATGGGCCCAAAGTGGGTAAGTGGGCCCGGAAGCCCATCCAAAAGATCTAAGAACAACGGCACGAGGTTTAAACATAGGATTGTTATGCTCGAGCCTTGTGGAATGGTTCTGACTTGGGTGGTATGCTCAACCAGATGATCCAAGATTGGTCTCCCCTTGAGTGGTTCTTGGTACTCTTCCCCACTTGAGAACAAACGAGTCAAAGATAAGCACTGGTCTTCCAAATCTTATTCTTCATCTGGAGCCTTCCTTCTCTTGACAACTGTTACAAAACTCTTGTCATCTTCAGCCATCATCATGGTCTCCCCTTTGATAAAGAATGCGTGGAGTCCCATGGCATATCCTGGATGGAAGATTCTCCTTGTGATGGAATCCTCTTCGTATCCCAACCCCTACCTGCGTGGCCTTTTCTCAGTTTGAATCGGCTGAGTGATCCCTTGAAGATCCTTTCCTAAACCTTTTCCAGGATGATATCCCAGTTTCATCATCATCCGCCATCCCAGTGTGTCAGGTAGAGAGGCGGTCATGCATCTGACTTCTGGCAATTCTCCCACTGAGATCTGGGGTTGTATTGACAGTACTAAGGGCGATGTAAAAGTAGCATCAATCATCTCATCCCTTACAGGCATGCTAGTCACCTTGACCACTTGTCCTTTAAAGAAAAACTTTATGCATTGGTTGTTTGTTGAAGCCATAGCTCCTATGGCTTCCAAGTATGGTCTCCCAAGTATAGCCCGAAAAGTTGGATCCAATTCTAGAACATGAAAATCTGTTGTGACCGTACATGGTCCAAGTTTGACTTCTAGAGTGATCACCCCATGTGCAGACTTCTTGGAGTTGTCATAGGCCGTCAACATGGCATAGGATGGCTTGATTCCTTGTTCAGAAATGCTGCACAACTACAAAGTTTCTGGCAGCATAATGTTGATAGAAGCTCCAGTGTCAACCAAACATGAATTCACTTCGACATTGTAGATGATAATAGCCACATGCAAAGCATATCTGTTGACCTCTAGATCTTCTAATTCCTCCTGAGAGAAAGTGAGTGTTGGGTGCTCACTTCTAGGGGCTAACACTATAGCGATCTTCTCAGGTGGGAGATCTTCACTCACCATGACCCTTTGTAAATATTGTTGTAGAATCTCCTGGTGCACCTTTGATCTTTTGATCAACTCAAGTATGGAAATACGGGACGGTGTCTTATCCAAATGTTTTAACAAATCATAGGTCGTGCCTGGCAAGGGTTCCTCCACTTGTTCCTCCTCCACTGGATCCTTCGGTTGAGTACCAGCTTGGGGAAAGAGCCACTGGAACATCCTCTCACTCAGAAGCACTTGGGCTATTTGGCGGTCGGGTAGAGGTGATGGGTTAACTAGGGTGGGTTGTGATGGAACAGGTGGTGTAGGTGCATGTATGGTAGGCAATGGGATTGGTGGTTCTGGGATGATAGGGTTAGTGAGTAGAGGGGTAGGGTTTGGAGGTGGTAGTGATGGTGATACTGGTGGCCCAATAAGAAGAGGCTGGGGTGAAGTAGTGGTTGATGGGTTTAATGAAGGTGTTGGTAATGTGGTAGGTTGTGGGGTTGGTGGTATGAAAGATTGGGGTTTTGGAGCGGCAGAGCTCATAGGCTGGGGCTTCAGGTTTGGTAGTGATCGTGGTGGTTGGATGAGCAAGGGCCAGTGTGTAGCAATGGTTGAAGGAGGTGTAGTTTAGGAGGGGGCTGGCCTAATGATGAGTCGACGAGAAGAAGTGGCGGACAGTGGTTGAGTTATTGAACTAGGTGGTGGTTGTGGAGTAGCAGGTGCACGGATTATCTGTCTAGGAGGGTTCCTAATAGGAGGCCTAGCTAGGTTTACTGGCACTGCTACCTAGCCTTCATTGCCTGTATGCATTCCCCCATTTGAGCCCAATAGATGCTGCCTTGGTCATTCAGATCGTGGATATAATCCTTGAATTGAAAACACACTTCAACAGTGTGACCAGGATACCGGTGGTAAGCACAGTATCGGGATATATCTGTGTTTGCTGGCGAAACCTCTCTTTCCTTGGGCAATTCCAACTGTTTTTCTGTCATAAGTACATTGAAGATGTCAGTCAAGGAGTAAGGGAGTTGTCGGTAATTCTCTCTCCTAGGACCTCCCCTTCTTTGTGCCTGATCGGGTGGTGGCAGTGCCCTATTGTAGGTAGGTTGACGAGGTTGCTAGGGTTGTGCTACTGGCTGAGGGGGTTGTTATGGTTGTCTTGGTTGTTGTGGCCTAACCTGTTGTTGAGGGGGTAGTAGGAAAGGTTCTGGGGTGGGTTTCTGAACTTGTTTTGACGGTTCCCTCCCTGATTCCCCACAATGTTTACAACTTCGTTGTTGACCACTCCTTCAGTTGTAGGACCAACTGGTGTAGAGGGGGTCCTAATGTTCCTAGGTTTGGGATCAAATAGATTTATCATAGTGGCATCTTTGAAGTGGGCTTGCAAGTATCGGGCACTGTCATAGAGTTCATTCATGGTGGTAGGACGGTGCATGATCAATACATTCCTTAGAGCTAGTGTGGTGTTCCCGATAAGCATTTTCACTTATTCCCCTTCAGAAATAACATCTGTCAGTTTTTCTGCCATTCCCCTCCAGCGATCAGCAAACTTTATGGAGTCCTCTTCGGGCTTCATCTTCTCAGCAATCAAATATGTGATGGAGCATGATGGTGCCACCCGGTCTCTGTATCTTTGCAAAAATTTGATCTTGACAATATCGAAGTCTCCTGCCTCAAAGGGTCAAGTGAGTAGAACCATTCCAATGTAGACCCTTCTAGTGATTGGCGGAATAAGAAAGCAAGAACCCTACGATCATTTTTCTAGAATGAGGATTCATAGAGAAAATCTTTTAGGTGAAGAAAAGGGTTGCCAGTACCATTGTAGTGGCGATAAACTGGTAGTTCTGAATGTGGCAGGTGGAGAACTGGCAAAGAAGGAATAGAAATATTGGGAACTAACTTGTCCAGGCGACATCTCAACTCTTCATAACGCTCATTCATCTGGGTGAGCTGATCCATGATTGCCTGGGTGAGAGCAAGTTCTTGGTTTACTGGTGGGGGTATGTGATTAGAGGCATGGTTCTGGAATTGAGGAGCATGACTTGACAAATTTATTGAAGATTGTCCCATGACTTGGTGGGTCAGGGGAGCAACATGGTTGAAATAGGGTGGCTGGACAAATGATGGTTAAACTACATATGGTTGTGCTAATGATGGTTGAATCACAGATTGTTGAATAATAGGTGGTTGAATAAAGGGTGATTGAATGAGTGGTGGTCGAACCAGAGGACAAGGAGATGAAGCAACTTGGTTAGCTTCAGCCTGATATGAGGCAATTTTGCCCTTCACCATGGAATGTATGTGGGCATAGGTTTCTGGGTCGGTATAGAGAGACAATTCTTTAAAGAGTTGTTCAACATCACGAGTAGCATATGGTTGAGGGACCTCTTGCGCTTCTGACTCAAACAATGAATTAACATGACCGTCTGATGGATTCGGTTGATGACCCATCTCGTGCTCTCAATGTTTAGCTTGTTCCGCCATTCCAACATGCCTTCCAGACCTTAATTGCTTTGTCACCTTTCAACTTCAAGGAGAGGTTAAAACAAACAAGTTGGCAAAGCAAACAAAGAATTCTTTTTTGGTTTTTAGTATCTTGCAAAAAATGTTAGAGGTTTAATTTTTTGTTTGACAAACAAGTGATGCAAAGACTTGAAAGAAAAATTACGTAATGATTTTGATTAAACCTTAGGTTTAAAGATTTTGTTAAGAATTGTTCTCTCAGCAAATGGGTTAGGATCCTAACTCCAATCTCCAATGACCTAGGTTTCACAGAATCTCACCACGTGTAGGTAACATAGGATGCTTCGGGTTTTGGGGAGTGGTACAACCAACCTGATCGTGAAGAGGAATACTCCACGTATTAGGAATTACGGAGGCCTTGATTAAAGCCAAGCAAGTCAACTAGAAAGGAATATCCCAGAAGAGAGGTCAAAATCCACCAAGAGGGTGTTTTGGATGGGAGAGGTAAATGGGAAAGTGAGCTCCCGCCTCAAAAAAGTGTAAAATAAGGAGGTAGAGAGGAGCAGAGAATGCAATCAAGTAATAAAGCAAGTAATAAGCAAAACATAAACTTAAATAAACAAGCAATCACACAAGACAAGCAATTAGAAACCAGACAAGCAATTAGAAACTAGAATCCAGACCTTGTTTCTTATGTAAGCCAAATGGAGATAGTGAAAAGTGATGGAAAGAAGAGGGTTCAGATCTGATAGCCAAGCAAAAGGGTGGTCCACGCGGAGACCGATGTAAGAATAAGCTGGTTCACATGGGAACCGAGGTAAAAAGTAAAGGTGGTTCACGCGGGAACCGGTTTTGGGTAAGAAAGGGTGGTTCACATGGGAACCGGTTTGAATGATTGAAGGAAGGCCATGTGGGGAAATTAAAGGTAAATAAGGATCTGATCCAATTGAGGATAGATCCTAAGGAAAGTGGTTTGGTTCACGTGGGAACAGAAGTAAAGAAAGAGATTGGTTCACGTGGGAACCGGCTTAAAAGGAAAAAAGTGGTTCACGCGGAAACCAGTTTAAATGACAACTGAAAATAAAAGAGGGTCACGCGGTGACCAATTTGAGGGTGATAACCTGCAGCAAATAAAAAAAATCTGATTTGAATGACTGAAAATAAATGTTGGCTCAAGTGGGAACCGGTTTGTAGAAGAGAGTTGGTTCGCGCGGGAACCGGTTTTAAAGTAAAGGTGGGTTCACGTGGGAACCAAATGAAATAAAATGAGGTACCTAGCACTTCAGATATGATAAAAGATAGGTGAAATTAAAAATTTTGATATGGCATGAAATTAAGAAAGGTGGAAAGAAGGAATGGCTCACATGGGAACTGGTCTAGAACTAGAACTAGTTGCAAACAAAACACTAAGCACCCACGGTTGAAGACATTGCTTGTCCCACTGTGGTCGCCACAAAGCTGTCGACTCCAAAAATTTGATGGGGCCTCTCCTTTCTAGGGAAGTCCGCGAATCCAGATCGTCACCTCAAGAGGGGATGAGAAAGAAAGAAGAAAGCACGGAAAGCAACTCTCACCTCGGTCTCACACTCACATTGATCCCCAAACTTTCATCCCTTGGCGTCGCTCGATCATCAAAGAGACAGTTTGGGTCATGTGGGAGGAGGTTGAGAAGTAGAAAATTAAGACATGTGGTCGCTAGGAATCGCGGGTTCCGATTTATGAAATTAAAGATGACCGTGTGTACCTTAGCGTGAAGAATGCGGGTCAAAGTTTCTCCTTCTTCGGCTGGCCGATGAAGAAGAGTCCTCAACTTGTGGGTGCTTGATTTTCTATGAAACTAGACAAACAAACAAGTGAAAAGACAATTAGAACTAAACAAAGTGGAGTATATGTAAATAAAATGACATGAAACACACAATTGACTAGAAACTGACCGGATTCAGGTTATCTCTAACTCCTCTTTTTCTATTTTCGGATTAACAGACTAAAAATAATGCAAAAAATGTAAAAAATAAAAAAAGGATGTAGAATCACGAAACAAAGATATAGAGAAAATAAAAAAAAGATTCTGATAAGAATAGAGAGAGATATGGCCAAATCTGGGTTGTCGAAAAAGCCGAGCAGTAGTCCAGGACCTGCCAGGTGCGACTTTACTTTTGCACTCGTCCTGACCAGCCCCGACCTTGGAATCATGTGCTGTCAATTGAAAACTAAAGAATACTTTGAGAGGAAGAACTTTGATGTAGAGAGCTCAGGCAGAAGACGTCCACATGCTGCTGTAGAGGCCGAAGAAGAGAGACCTGATAGATCACCTACAGACCAGCCTTCCTCTCTCTTGAACTGACTTCTCTCTCTCTAAAAACTCGAAATTCTCTCTTTAAAAATCACAAAATCAATGCAGGAGGGAGTTTGGATGTCTTGAGATGCCTGGGGGTCGTGCACATGCCCTTTGGAATGACCGGAATCAGAGTTTATTTATAGGAGAACGGACGGTCTTATCAACACTAGAAAATAGGGTGCCTAGCACCCTACCCCAGGGCGCATGCACCCTGGTGCAAGGCACATGCAACCCACTGAGGGGCACACATGCCTCCTAGTGAGGGCACATGCTATCCTTCCGAAATTTTTGGTCCTATCCGGTCCGATCCGTTCAGACGTAGAGTCCCGATAAAAAACTGGTTCCCTCGTGCCTCAAGGTCAAGGCACAGGGTCACGTGCCTCAGGAGTAGGGTGCATGGCCACATTCCTTGGGTCCTAAGATCATGTAACTAGGGACCTGGGCGCATGGGATTGATTTGCGCGTCCTTCCGGAAGCAAATGCAAACACTCCCAAACTCTGAATTCGACACCGTTTGTTGCGCTGGAAAGATAACAGGACGAAGAAGATCTCTATAGCATTGGATCAGCCATCACACACCCCAAAACTTTAGAATTTTATCCGGAAGTTAGGACAGTGAACAGAAGATCTGATACTAATCAAAATGACTCCGACGGCAAATCGGAAGGGCACGGTATGCAACAAAACTTGTCCGGAGTGTGAATCTGACCGTAACCTTCAATGCATGATCATTAACATTAGTCATTCAGCTAATTTCCGTGTTTACATGATTTACGTGTGGCTTTCGCTCGGAAATTATGGCTTTGCAAAAAACTTCAGAAAACATCTGATTTCGTTCGGCGAAGCTCCAAATCAACTTTAAAAGACCCGGAATCATTATAAGGTTAATCACACATATTACCCTATAAAACATGAGTTTTGTGCTCTAAATTAGGCAAATTTGGCGTGTCTATAGCACCAGCTCAGCAGCAACAATAATAGAACCCCGGCCTAGGGATTATCCAGAACCCTCTACCTCCACATGCACCCGCACCTGGGAATCAACATGTTAATCCCATCTTAATCTCTTCTGAGGAGTATCATCATCGGGGCCAGAATTGGCAAGTTGAGGGAGCCACCTCATCTATGCACGTCAACCGAATCGTCCATTCTATACCCCAAGCTACATCAGCCAACCCCATTACTCTCAACCGGTCACCCATCATCAGAGCACCATCACGACCCATTGTAAGACCACCAGCCATAAAACTCCAACCAGGACAGACCCTAATCCACCATATTGATCCACCACAAACATCACCACCACTAGGACCCATCATCATCCCGCCCCGAGCAACTGTACCTTCACAACCTACCTACCCTACCATGCCTCAAACCACCATCATTACACTCATCCCAAGAGCTCCCATCATTCGACCTAACCCACCACCCACCACTACCATCCTAACTATAGCTCCTCAACTTGCCACAATACTCAAGAATGGGCAATGTTACAAATGGTCTTTCCCCAGGCCGGTCAGTCAAGATTAGTACCAGAAGCAGAAGAAGAACACATCAAAGAACCATTGCCTAGGACATCCTATGACTTGTTAAAACATCTTGATAAAACCCCCACACGGATCTCTATCTTAGAGTTGATCAAAAGATCCAAAGTCCATCAAGAGGTTCTCCAACAATACTTACAACAGGTGATAGTGAACGAGAGCCTCCCCCCAGAAAAAATCTTATCTGTTCTGGTCCCAAGAAGTGAGTACCCGGCCCTTACATTCACAAAGGAAGAGTTGGCCGACCCATAAATAAGGAAATGTGCCTTATACATCATAGTCCACATCAATGGAGTAGGCATTAAGTCATGTTTGGTCGATACTAGAGCCTCCATTAATGTTCTGCCACTAGAAACATTACGTCTTTATGAAATTTCTAAAGAGGATGTTTGGCCATCTCAAATAACAGTGACTGCATATGACAATTCGAAAAAGCCTGCCGACAGCATGATTACATTAAATGTGAAGCTTGGACCCCGAACAGTCACTGTTGACTTCCACATACTTGAGATGGATCCGACATACAAAGCCAGTCTGGGACGTCCCTATTTGGAAGAACTAGAGGCAGTCACCTCCACCAATCACCAGTGTCTTAAATTTCCTTACAAGGGACAAGTAATTAAGGTGACTAGCATGCCCCTAGATCATCCACCTTCTCCCTTACCACCCCTTGGGTTGCCAAATGAGCTGATTTTGACAATTTTGGATCTTCTAAAAATAAGTAGGCAGCCCAGGCAAGTATGGATAAGGAAAAGAAAGGAAAATGAAACTATTGGGTGGCATATAATGAAGAGTTTGGGATACCAAGAGGCCAAGGAATAGGCAAAGAATTGCAGGGCATAGCTGAGCCAATCAATCCAGTGAGGTTACAACCAAAAAGTGGGGTTGGATATGATGGAACAATTGCCAATGCTCAGAATCTCAAAAGCAAATACTTTTCTAGATGCTTACAAAATTTTTTCATCAAGAAAAAACCATTCAACTGGCTGAGAACAAAGAAGAGCAAGAGCTGGAACAAGACAAAAGAAGAAGAACTGTTGACCCTGAAGATGACGTGTATCCTGAAATATCTCTTTTTATTTTCCATTGACGAAAAAGGGTCAAGCAATGAACCACTCCAGGCCGAACCACCTGTTAACCCACCCAAGGGTTAAATACACATCATCTTAAATACACATTCAATAGTATAAGATACTATATATGTGTATTTTAGTATAAGATACTAAGGATGCATATAATAGTATGAGATATCATATATGCATCATATATCTACAATGAATTGTAGATACTAGCCAGTAAATGAAGGTTTAAAGAAGATTGTTGACCTATGTATGAAACGGTACAAAATGATGCATCATTACTAGTGGGAGATACAAATTTTCTATAGCCTTCTAGATTTGTCTTAATTATCCTTTCAAAAGAATATTATTTTCATTTCCTAGTTGAATAAATGGTGATTTATTCTATGGTATGAAAATGATAACTGGTAAAGTGTTTACCAGTAGGAGCATAATAAAGAGTTTATTCATATCAGATATGTATACTTTTATAATATGTGTGAATAATTCTCATTAGGTGAAGTAAATTGATACTGATCAATCTATTGTTTAGTAGTACAGTCATATTTACAAGAAAAGACTTAAGGAGTACTATTTGGATAGAAACATATAGGTAAATGATTTGGAATTATTAACTATATGTTAGTCTTATCTTATCAAGCAAAATGACCATCATTTCATTAGTAAGATATAGAGAGAGGGTTAATGAGTTTATAGAACTCATGCATCTAGATGCATGTTAGCCCATATCTATTAAAGTTAGAGGATAATATTTCAATTTCATTAATTTTCAAAGATGACTTCTTTAGGTATGGACATATGTACTTTATGAAGTATAAATCCAAAACCTTTGAGAAATTATTTAAGATTAAGAATGAAGTAGAAATATTAATGGAAAGAGTATTAGAACTCTTTGATGAGATCAAGGAGGGAAATACTTAAGTAATAATTCACACATAAATGAAGGATAGTAGAATCTAATTTTTATGGACACCTCTTATACAATTTAGCTTAATTGAGTAGCTAAAATGAGAAGCCATATTGTGTAGGACATAATATGGATAATAACAACCTTTGCAAAATTCTTCTTTGTCTATTTAAGGGTTAGCACTCAATATAGGCATTGATTCTCTAATTGGTATCTTCTAAGTCTATTCCAATTATTTCATATCAGATATGGAAAGGGGTTACAGCTTGACCTTAAACAAGTTAAGGCTTCAGAATGTCTGGCCTGGTGTAGAAGTATAACCCTATCAAGTTGGGATACAAGACTATAAAGTGTTGGCTTGTGGGATATCCTAAGAAAACTTAAGGATATCAATGCCACCCTTAATGAGAAGGGTATGAGTTGCTCATCTCCCATAGAGGAGAGAAAGGTATAAATGGAAGGTGTTCCAGTCCCACAATCCATAGGCACTTTTATTAAGGTACTAACTTATATTTACATAAGGGCAAATTATAGATCTTTTCTTGTGTCCAATCAACCTAAGAGATATGTGAGACATATCTTTGATGGAAGAAATGAGACATAAGATAAAAGGATAATGATTCTAAGATCTATATTGAAGCAATATGAGATATTGATTCAAAATGGGAAGAAACAATAGAATCTGATATAAACTCTATCTATTCTAATCAAGTTCAGAACTTGATTGATCCACCTAAGGATTTAGTATCTATAGGGTATAAATGGATCACTAAAGAATAGATTGAAGTATATTAGAAGGTAGAGACTTTCAAAGTAAGGATGCCTTGTGATGGCACCTACAATCAGGAGGCGCCTTTGAAGTCGTTGATAGATAAGAACTGAGTTGATGATCAGCCGGAATCGATAAAGATAAAGAGAAGGGATATCATTTAAGTCTAATAGTTGACTATGATAAGACCTTTTACCTATGCCATAGAATTAATCCATTCGGATTTTGATTGTTGCACACTATGACTATTGGATATGTCAAATGGATGTTAAGATAGTGTTTCTCTATGTTATTTTAAGAAACATGTGTATAACCTTTTGGAATCAAGTTCCAAAACATCCAAATAGTGTGTGCATAAGGTCCATTAATGGACTAAAGTAAAACTTCTCATAGATGATAGATAAGGTTTCATGAGATTAAATATTATGACTTCATTGAGAACGAAGATGTGCCTTGTGTATTCATATAACATAAGTGGAAGTGCTATTATCTTCTTGACATGATATATGCATGACATACTACTCATTGAGAATGAAGTAAGCATGTTATCATAAGTGAGCTTAGTTATTCATTAATCCTCCAAACTTAATATGGGTTTTAAGATCTATGGAGATAGATCTAAAAGGTTTCTTAACCTTACCCAATTCATGTGCATAGTTACCATAGTCAAAGAGTTTGACATGGTAAACCCCAAGATAGGTTTCTTACCTATGTGGTGTGGAGTTGATCTCTTTAAAGAGATGTCTTTGTAAACTTGTTGAGAGATAAAGAGATCACATTAGTATAGCCCTTATGCTTTTGCAATAGGGCCTATCACATTTGTGATGCTACGTACATGACTTCATTAATGCTCTAAGTGTTATGAGCATTCATCAAGTAAATCCATGTGAGAGTCACTGGATAAGAAAGAGATATGTCCTTGAGTACTTGAGAAGCACTAAGGATGTATCTCTAATGTATGGAGGATAAGACTTGAAGTCTTGTAGTTTTAAGCACACAAACTTCTAGTCAAATCATAACTGATAATAAGTCAATATAATGGTGGTGCAGTGAGCTGGAAGAGTTCCATGCAAGAGAACACTGCTAATTCTACAACTAATCTAAAGTAGATTAAATAATGACTGTATATTGCTTGAGAAGCTGACTAGATGAAGATGTTCATCTAACTTATAGGATTGTCCCAACCTTCTCTAAAATTGTATCATTGTTTTAGGAAAATAATAGGGTAGAGCCAAAGTCTCATTAGAAGTTTCAAATTTCTATGGAAATACCATAGAATTAGAGAGAATGTAGTTGATAGAGATATAATTAAAGATAGAGTATCTTTCGCTAATAACATTACAGATCCACTAACTGAAGTAGTTACTCAAAAAGTGTTTGAGCTTCACCTTGAGCTGATAGAGATCAGCCACATGGGTGATTGATATAAATGTATGCCCTACAAGCCAATCATATATGATATGATTCAACATTTCTAGGAATATCTCATTCAGTTAAATAGGCAAAACTTCATTACTAGCTTTTATTAGAAGCGTATATCATAATGAAGTCCTTAATCACATGCAACGATGATTGAATCATGATGAGATCATGATAATGAGATCGATCATCTAGAGGTATGTGATCTGAATGTTCCTAGTTATAGGATCTTTGAGATGGGACATCAAGAATCCAGATAGACTAGTGTGTGTGATGTCTTCTCATGTGATGAGAATGACCGATCTCATTGGTCATTAGTGTGGGGACACTAAGATACACACATAGGTGCTCATTAGTGGAATGAGTTCACTAAACTGACCAATTTAGGAAAACCTGATCGATATCTTACCGAACTGTCTATCAAGTTATTCTTACATCTCAATAGCACAGTTGGATCTTTGACCTGAGTCACCAAAGATGTCTTATCGGATGTATCTTGTACTTTGATTATTGACTTATGGATCACCATCTTGATGGTCCAGTATAGTTGATGTATTAGGTGCAAGAGAAACCTAGTGGTGGCAATTGAGTGGACAACAAGGGATCGTTCACTCTCGGTAAGAGAGAGAGAGAATGTCCTATGGGATAGTACTCTAAATCCTTGGCCAAGGTACTTAGGATAATTAGGAAAGGAGTTTTCCAATTGATCCAAATCTAAGTACAGGATCCCATAGAGTTGGAATATTTAAGGGTTGACAGTCAGTGCCAAACCCCTGATCGACTAGGACATTGTATGAACGAGGATTTAAATCTGTGTGGTAATTGATGATGGAAAGGCTCAATGGATGTTATTTAACTCTTGGGATCATAGGATGTGGCTTGTACCCTTTATGATCAGAAAGCCATAAAAATTGTTATCGGATAATGGTTTTGATTTAATTTAAAAGAATTATTCTTTTAAATTAATTAAGACTTCAACCAAATTGACTATTGGGCCTAATGGGTCACACACATTAGATCTGGTCAATAAGATGAGGGCATGGACGTAATTTTATAGAAGTTTTGGGTTTTTGTGAAAAATTCCATCTTCTATATATAAATGGCTTATGAAGCCAAACCCTAACAAGCCATAGGGCTGAAGCACGTCCCAAGCATCCTCTCTTCCTCCTCTTTCCTCTAGAAGGTGATATCCCATGGTCTAGGTTGGATCTGGAAGGTTTCTGGAGGCCCGAAGGAAGGGAGAACTCGTCTATTGAAGCAGATCGTGTGGATACCACTAGAGACCAGACACTTGAACAGTTTTCAGCATGGAGGAATGTCCTCTCTTCATCCATGGTGCGGTATTTTAGAAATCCCATAAGGTACTCTCGTTCTACTTCATATTCGGTTCTCGATTTTACTCGTTCGGCATCGACCAAGGCAAAGATCATGGTTTCAAGGAATCAAATATTTTTTCGCTATCATATATTGATTCCTTACACGAAGTGCCTTGAAGTAGCGCCAATCTCGAGTAAGCAACTCTGCCTTGTAGTCAAGATGAAGTTGAGTCATCTCTATGGTATGAGCACCGGTCCGCAGCTCTGCCTCCACTCCTAAGAAGAAGTAGCAACTGACCGCTTCAAATAAGCCACTTACAAGCAAGATGTGAAGCTAAGATATTGAAAGAACAACTGTGATAGAAGTCATCAGGAAAAGTTACTTTAATCTCCTTCTCTACCAAAGTTTGCTTCATAGTTTCTAGCTCCTCACGCAAAGCCCTCACCTCCTCAGCAGAACAGACACTCTTTAAGTGGACCTTGTGCTATTGGAAAAGAAGAAAAAGCAAGTCAGGATATATGGCAGTAAAATCAAAGAATACAAAGAACACAAACAACACACATACCTCTGCCTCCAAGGCTATCTGGAGAGAGGCAACCTGCTCCTTCAAACCCTAGATCTATGATCTATATTGGGTTAGCAAGACACGGGTATCCTGAAAGAAGATTTTTGTGAGATAAGGCAACACAGTTTAATAACAAAGACATGGTGAAAAAGTAACCTAGGTGGTAAAGTCAAAAAGGTGACCGTAGGCTACACCATATTGGTAAAGGAACTCAGTGTCATCCATAGCCATAAAAAACATCATAGTCCCCTCTACCTCCTAGTCCTCAAGAGCAGACTGATACCTGGAAGCCCAATTCACTAAATGCATCAACCCATGAGTGCCATGGTTGTGTCTGGAAGGAGGAAGAGGGAACCTTTCCTAACAAGCACCATAAGTCTTGTTCAACCCAAAGAGGCTCTACCTCATTTAGACAGTAGAGATAAATGTCACGCCCAAAGAGGTGGGAACCCCTCTCCACCCACTCAGCACTGTCATCATCCGTGGTCAAATATGGGCACCAACAAACCTAAAAAAGGAGAGAAGAAATCAACAAACAACAAATTGAAGCATAGAAAGGCAGGGAAGCATATACACTCTGGAGAAAAAGCTAAGCAACTTGCCTCATAGTCAGAGGAGCTGGTGAGAATGGGAAGTAGCATCATGAACAGCATGCCAACGTGCAAGCAAAGGAAGACGAGAAGGATGCTCTATTATACCCCATCCAAGGGGGAGGTAATAGTAACTCCACACCTGAAAAGAACACTCTATCAACACATTTATAACATGCAAAGAAAAGAAGGAATAGAAAGCATAATACCTGAAGAAAGGGTGTGAAGCCACCCACTGAAATAGTACCACTGTCAGGGAATAGACTAGGAAACAAGTGGGCAAAAACTGCTGCACCCTAAGCATACTCCCCAACTACTTCAACATCAGCCAGTAGAAATAGGAATCAAAGGTGCACTCTCTCTATCTTGTTGCCAAGCAACAAGCATCTGAAAAATAAGATCAAGAACCGTTGAAGATCCCGATCTACCCCAAGGTCCCAAGAAGGCTGCACAACATAGCTGACACTTGACTGATCAGGTGCTGCTCGTAGCGATGAATATCCTTTCCACCCAACATGTGAGCCTATGATAGGTCCACTAGCTCAAAACACTCCTTCCGAGTGATTGATTTTCTACCATCCTATGATCAAGGCGAGTAGAAAGAGAGAAGATCCGCTACCATCCGAGAATAGTCATCTTAGGTATAATCGATGACAGGACGCCAGTAGATGCAAAGTCCTGAGATACGGGCCATATCCTACAAAGTCAGGACCATATGACCCCATGGTAACAGAAAAGAACAAGTCATAGCATCCCACCTCTCTCTCAGAACCTAGATCAAGGCCAGGTCCTCCCAGAAAGATGAGACTCATAGAAGGGGTCCAAACCCCATCTCATCCAGACAGTGATGCGAGAAGGACTAGAGACCACGATAGGTCAACCTCACCATCTTCCAGGAGATTTGGGACTTGATCCATCCCTACAAATAAAAATATTTGGGTTGAATGGCATTCAAAAGAATAGAGTCATTCACACATAGCTATGTCATTGGTTGCTGGGAAGTTGAGCTGAAATGCCTGTGGAATGGTGACACCCTCGGGTGATAGAAGAATGATTCTTATTCCCTTACCATGTGAATTCAGAGCCCCGTCAAAATATAATGTCCAAAGATGGGAAGATCAGATCAACATTAGTTCATCATCCAGGAGCTCCGACTGGACCGGGTCAAAGAGGGTTATAGGGTGATGGGCTAGATGTTCGGCAATGGCATAGCCCTTAATCACCTTCTGGGAGACATAGGTGATATCAAACTGTGAAAGGAAACTCTGCCAATGACCTAACAGATCAGTTAGAACAATTTTCTCCAGAAGGAATTTGATGGGATTGATGCAGGCGATAAAATTGACCTCATGAGCTAAGAAATACTGTTTATGCTTCTGAACTACCCAAACTAGTGCAATACAGGTCTTCCCCACTACAGTATACTTATGCTCACATGGATCAAAAATCTTTGAAAAATAGTAGGTTGCCCTCTCTTTCCCTTCTTCATCCACTTGTGCTAGGACTGCCCCAAGAGATTTTTCCAAAACCGAGATGTACAAAACTAAGGGCTTTCCAGGGATTGGTGGTCTAAGCACAAGGGGACTGGCCAGGTATCTTTTCAAACCATTGAATGCATCCTGGCATTTCGAATCCCATTTAAACTCAGCCCCTGCCTTGGTCAACTCATAGAAAGGTTTGCACCTTTGGGAATGTTGTGAGATGAACCGGTAGACAAACTATAGTCTCCCGATTAATCCTTGAAGTTCTTTTATATTTTTCAGAGGAGGCATGCGAATGATTGCTTTGGCCTTGTTTGGGTCAATCTCTATGCCCCTTTTGCTCACTATAAACCCCAATAATTTTCCTGAAGATCTCCAAATGTACATTTCTTTGGGTTCATTTTTAATTTATATTCCCTAGCCCTCTGCAAGACCCTTCTTAACACTCAGAATGATCTTCTCGGCTTTTGGACTAACGACTAGGTCGTCCACGTACACCTCTACAAGGGTATGCATCATGTCATGAAAAATAGCCATCATGGCCCTCTGATATGTAGCACCAACATTCTTCAGTCCAAAAGGCATGAAGACATAGCAGTAGGTTCCCCATGGTGTGGTGAACGAGGTCTTCTCCTGGTCCTCTTTAGCTAACTGGATCTGATTATACCCGGAATAGCCATCCATGAAAGATAGCATCTCGAATCCAGCAGTGTTGTCAACTAATACATCAATATGAGGTAGAGGAAAGTCATCTTTAGGACACGTTCGGTTCAAGTCCTTGAAATCTATACAGATTCGAACTCGTCAATCCTTCTACATTGCAGAAACTATGTTCGCCACCCATTGAGGATAAAGGAAGACCTTAATAAATCTAGCTTGATGTAATTTATCAACATCTTCTTTCATCTTAAGTGTAACATCAGGGTGGAATCACTTTAATTTTTATTTGACTGAGGTAGCTCTAAGTTTCAAAGTTAGACGATGTTCAACCAACAAGTTGTCTAACCCCGGCATGTCATCGTATGTCCATGAGAACGTGTCCTTATATTCTTCCAAAATTTTAATTAACTTCTGTTCCTCAGTGGGAGTGAGGTTTGCACTTAGGAGGATTGTCTTGGGATCTTCCGGTGTTCCAAGATTTAATTCTTTTGTCGGTTCATCCACCGTGGCTAATGGTTCTTCAAATCTTTTAAGTCCAGATGCATACACATCAACCAAGTCTTCAATTCCTTCCTCGAAATCAGGATCCTTTCTGATAAAACCTCGTATACTCTCAGTGTATGATCTACATTGAATTCATCCTCATATTGGATTTCACCAAGTTGGATAGCATTTTCCAAAAACCTTGGTAGCCTTGCACATTCCTTGCATTTCTGAGCTAATTGCTGGAGATATCTCTCTGGAACGCACTTACCTCGAGTTTTCTTCTTTCCTAACCTAACTACTCCTAAAGAAGACGGAATTGGAAAAGCGATATTTACAGTGGGTGAAGGATCGAGCAGATCGATCAGTGAATTGGAGAAGAGGGGTCCTTGGTTGGGAGCACCCTATGGGACAAGCAGAGATGTCTCCTCAATGAAAAACTGAGTTTGCGAGAAGATGTTTTTTTTGGTATTGTTGATGTTTTTAATAATAGAAAGAGAATGAGCCGATGGGGCTCAAGTAGAAATAGAAATCTTAAGCAAAAATGGGAAAAATGGGCTCGCGGGCCCGACAATGGCAAGACATGGGCAGATAGGCCCAAAGCTAGTGAAATGATCCATGGGGCATGTGGGCCCAAGTGGTGGGCACGTGGGCCCAAAGCCAGAAAAGAAATCTAAAGGGCTCGTGGGTGTCGACTCTGAAAATTCGATGGGGTCCTCTCCTTTTCAGGGAAGTCCGTGAATCCAGATCGTCACCTCAAGAGGGGATGAGAAAAGAAAGGAATAAAACATCGGAAAGCAACTCTCACCTCGGTCCCACACTCACATTGATCCCCAAACTTTCATCCCTTGGTGTCGCTCGATCACCAAAGAGACGGTTCGGGTCATGTGGGAGGAGGATGAGAAGAAGGAAATTAAAACATGTGGTCGCCAGGAACCGTGGGTTCCGATTTATGAAATAAAGATTGAAAGATAATCGTGTGTACCTTAGCGTGAAGAATGTGGGTTAAAGCTTCTCCTTCTTCGGCCGGCCGATGAAGAAGAGTCCTCAACGTGTGGGTGCTTCATATTATGTGCAACTAGACAAGCAACAAATTTAAATAGACAATTAGAACTAGACAAAGTGAAGTATATGTAAATAAAATGACATGAAACACACAATTGACTAGAAACTGACCGGATTCGGGTTATCTCTAACCCCTTTTCTTATTTTAGGTTAAACAGACTAAAAATAATGCAAAAAAATGTAAAAAATTATAGGAGGATGGATAATCACTAAATAAAGAGATAGGAAAAATAACATAAATATTCTGAGTTGAATAGAGAAAGATATGGCCAAATCTGAGTTGTCGAAAAAGCCGAGCAACAGTCCAGGATCTGCCAGGCGCGACTTTGCTTCTGCACTCGTCACGACCAGCCCCAACTTCTGAATCAAGTGCCGTCGATTTTAAACTCAATAAGACTTGGATATGAAGAACTTTGATGAAGAGATCTTGGACATAAGACGTCCACACACTACTGTAGGGGCCGAAGAAGAGAGACCTGGCAGATCACCTGTAGAACAGCCTTCCTCTCTGTTGAACCAACTTTTATCTCTCTAAAAACTCGAAATTCTCTCTCTAAAAATCACAAAAACAATGAAGGAGGGAGTTTGGACGTCTTGAGATGCCTGGGGGGTCGTGCTCATGCCTTTGGAACGACCGGATTCATAGTTTATTTATAAGAGAACGAACGGCACGATCAATACTAAAAAATAGGGCTCCTTGCGCCCTACCCCTGGGCGCATGCGCCCTGGTGCAGGGCGCATGCGCCCCACTGAGGGGTGCATGTGCCTTCCAGTGGGGGTGCATGGCACTGTTCCCGAAAAAAATGGTCTTATCATGTCGATCGGTTCAGTGGTAGAGTCCCGGTGAAAAATTGGTTCCCTCGTGCCTCAAGGGTAGGGCGCATGTGCCCTCAAGTGAGGGCACGAGGTCACGTGCCTCACTGGTAGGGCGCATGGGCACGTGCCCTGGGTCCCGGGCGCATGTGACCAGGAACCCAGGCGCATGGGACTGTTTTTGCGCGTCCTTCTTCCGAAAGCCATTGCGAACACTCCCGAACTCGGAATTCGACGCCGTTAGTTGCGTTGGAAAGATAACAGGCCGAAGAATCTTTATATAGCATCAGATCAGACATCACACCCTCCAAAACTTCAGAATTTTGTCCGGAAGTTAGGGTATTGAACATAAGATCTGATACAGGTCGAAATGACTCCGACGGCAAACCGGAAAGGCACGGTATGCAACAAAACTTGTCCGGGGTGTGAATATGACCATAACCTTCAATGAATGATCATTAGGCATTGGTCATTCAGCTAATTTCCGTGTTTACACGATTTACGTGTGGCTTTCGCTCGGAAATTATGGCTTTTTGCAGAAAACTTCGGAAAACATCCGATTTCGTATGGCGAAGCTCCAAATCAACTTTAAAAGACCCGGCATCATTATAAGGTCAATCGCACATGTTACCTTATAAAACATGAGTTTTATGCTCTGAATTAGGCGAATTTTGCGTGAGCGTAGACGAATGTAGCGGAATGGAATGGTGATGGACTGAAAAGGTGGCATCAAGGTGTAGATATAGACACGCTTATCTACCCGATCCAGCAAAAATGAATCTCTCTGAGTATTCTAGATCACTTTCATGTTCTATCAAAACCTCACATTATTGATTGGTAAAAGACATGCCCTTGGCACGAGAGATGAAAAAGTAAATGATAAAGGATAAAAGGATGTAGCCAACCCTCAGCGTGGTGAGGAGTCCTCAAATTCGTAGGTTCATCATCAGCCAGCAATCCGAACTTTGCGGTGTTCTTGTACTGTGATGGGCTAAAGTTTTTAAAAGAGAAATTGATCTTAAAATGAAAAGAATAACAATCCATCATATTTGGAATCTCAAATTCATTCAAGTTTCACCAAAATACTCAGTTTAATTATGAGTGGAATAATCTCAAATTCTAAAAGGGTTCATTTTAAGCATAACAAAATTGCTCGGGTATCGTGAAAAACATGAATCACACTCTAGCAGAAAATCAAGTATTCGGAAAACGACAAAACAAACTTAAGCCATAGTTAGATTGAAAGATAATGGTGGGACTAACATAGAATGATGGGAAAGAAGAAACAATGGCATGACAAATATGACACGGTGGGTAAAATAAAAGACACGGTGGGATAAAAGAAAGGAAAGAATAAAACATGGTGGAACAAAAAGAAAGGAAAAAAACATGAAGAGATAAAATTAGTAATGATAAGAATAAAAAAAGGAGATGGATGTGAAAACATAGAAAATTATGTAGAAAATAGTTGAAGATATAGATTGTCTATTGGAGGTCAAGACACCCGATTAGAAACCATCGTCCCTCCAATGTTCAATTTTGGCTTATCCGTGAGTGTGAAGAAATGACCATGTCGTCGCAAATTTTGTTGAAGGGGACCTCGGGCCCAGTCATCTTCACGCTCAAGGTCTTCAACATTAATGCATATAATATGTATCAAATGGACCTAACATAACTAAGTGACGGATAGTATGAGTGATGTGAAGTGCAAAAATGAAGTGATGGTGATGATATGAAATTGATGAGAATGTGGATTTGAGTGAAGTCTTCAGGCGTGGTCTATCGACCGCCTGATTCATCAGCATCTCTGGTCCATCCTTGTCTTGTCCTTTTGACAGAATACAGCTCCACGATAATGTTTAGCTGGGTGGCGCTTCCTCTCTTTTCGCCACAAGGTTGGCATGACGTTTTCTTGGGGAATACCGATCTCACTAATTCACCTGCTAGGACTTAAAAGATTGCCTGCACATTTCTGGTTAGTACCCAACAGGCGAAATTGTCATATGAAGCATATTGTTCCTGAAATGAACAACTTAAGTTTTTACTATTAAAATCATCATTTTAAGGTCAAAACAATCTTTTTGATGATGGTTTCTTTAGCAAAAATGTCATTATTAACATTATAAACAATTTCTTATTTTTTGAGATTTTTCTGAATTTTTTTGAATTTTGTTAGCCATGTGCCCTGGGTAGGGCACCTGGCCATGCGCCCTGGGGTGGGGCACCTGGCCATGCGCCTCCAGATGAGGGCACATGCGCCCTAACCTCAGAAAAACATTTTGAAATCCGAATTTGACTCAAAAATGGATTAATCCTCTCCTATAAATACTCTATTAAACTCAAAAATTGATCTTATCTCTGTTCAAATGGCTCCTCCTTCTAAGAAGATGTGTTCTAACTTAGGAAGAGCAATTTCAAGCATTACAGGACATGTAAAAGAGAGTATTTCAGCAACTCTGGTAATAAAAAATTATTGTTTATCAGTTGTGATTTTTTTGAATTTTTTTTGAATTTTTTTGAAAATTTAGGTCCATGTGCCCCCGATCGGGGGCACCTGGCCATGCGCCCTGGGGTGGGGCACCTAGCCATGTGCCCCCATGTGAGGACACATGCGCCCAACCCCTGGTCAAATCTTTTTTTTTTCATAAAAAGTGCAAATACCTGATAGCCTCGTTTGATGATTTTATGCAGGATTACCCTCTTTTCCCAGGTCCTCGAAGATTTTATTCACCCGTCTGGTTTAAAGATCTGCTAGGAGTGCTTCATTTGTCAGTAAAATCAATCTTGAGTGGCTGGGGCTTGACCGGTCTTCTGGTTCATGCGAAACACTATGCAGAATATCACGTGGACTTTGGATTGATGGGTGCTTTGGTAGAGTTATGGCATCCTGACACTCATACCTTTGTCTTTAACTCTTTTGAATGCACCATCTTGTTAGAAGAAGCAGAGTTGTTTCTTGGACTACCACGTACTAGAAATGGTGAGATTGCAAGAATGTTTATTCCTTCTGGATCAGTGTCTTGCCTTGAGTTCTTACAGGATTTCGTGGAGATAGAGCAAATTAACTCCCTCATCACCGGAAAACGGATCCACCTCCAAAAACTGGTAGCTTGGACTATCTCTACTTTGTCTTCTCGCAGCCTTGATGAGACACAACTTCTTCATGGATCCAAGGGTTTTGCTACTTGCCTTGCTACCGTGTTCTTGTTTCCCGCAGAAGATGGTTTTCTGGAGCAGGGACAACTCTCGTGTATTCGCGGAATCTGGGATGGCAAGCGGCTCGGTCCTTCAGTGCTTGGCTTTCTCTACTGTGGCTTGTCTTCTGCTTGCGTGGGACATCCTATGTTTGGCAGTGCTCTTCTGTTTGCTTGCTGGGCAGATCTTCACTTCAAGTTTGATCCATCAGGCAGTGCTACTACTACTTCACGGCTTTTTCGGTGCAGTCCATTGTTCCCATATGCTGCAGCTCTCGGTTTTCCTAACACGGTTTCCAACAAATGTGCTTCATTGAAGAAACGGACAGATTGGCGTATCCATCTTGCTTCCATGAGTCATTCAGGCTTTGTGCACAGTCCGGTCATTATGCAACAGAGAGATATTCAGATCTGTTTTGCTCCTGGTGTGGATCTTCTGGCTCGGCTTTTGTTTTGTACAATCCGCACAGGTGTCATTCTCAGATTGGTTTGCCTCGCCATGAACTGCCGGTGCTTTCACACTTGACTCTTATCAAAGATAGGAAGCTTGATACAGATGAAGACACGGAGGAAGCTAAGACATCTAATGACTTGTGGAGCACGAGTCGGCTACAGGAACCAGGCACGCTTATCGAGGAGAGTCCAGATGACCAACGTCGCTATCTTTCTCAGTTGCAGCTTCTTTGTACCTGATTATCCTTTTGTTGCCATTTTCTTTTCTAGCTTGTCAAACAAATTTTGGTCATTTATGAATATGAAATGAATTTTGTCATGTCAATTTTGCAATATAAATTCACAAAGTTTTACCTTATGCCTGAAAAATTGTCAATGCATGACCAAAACAATGCATGGAAAAAAATAGCTATTTTACAACATGATTTGCAAGATTTAATAGTAAGAAATGAATTTTTTTATGAAGTTAAAACATGCATTTTTTCGGTGAATTTTTCTGAGCAATCCAGAAATCTGTTTGGGATTCTCTCAGTGGCGTTGTGATCAGCTCAATTTCAAGAGTGGCAAGGTAATTTTTAAAATTTTAATAATTTTTACATATTTTTACCTCTATAATTAGACCAACTGTCTTTACCAGTTCATTTCGCTACACACAGTCTCTCTCTTCACCAGAGCTACACCGACTTCTTTCACACTTTTAGAGCCTGAATCGCATTCAAAGGTCAGTACTCCAGTCAAAGAAAACGTAGATCTCTGCATTCTCTTCGTTTTGACTATGATTTCATACGATTCCGAGTTCGTTTGAGCTATTTTTGGGTCAAGAGAAGAATGGTGCACATCTAGGGTTTATGTGCCCTGGAACCAGGGCGCATGTGCCCTGAAACTAGGGCACAAGGGCACGTGCCCTGGGGTCAGGGCGCATGTGCCCTCAACCCAGGGCACAAGGGCATGTGCCCTCAAGTCAGGGCGCATGTGCCCCCAACCCAGGGCACAAGGGCACGTGCCCTCAAGTCAGGGCGCATGTGCCCTGGACCCAGGGCACAAGGGCATGTGCCCTCAAGTCAGGGCGCATGTGCCCTGGACCCAGGGCGCATGTTCCCACAGACCAGGGCGCATGGGCCCCTGGTCTAGGCACATGTCAACTTCAGCATTCTTGTATTGGTGATTATTTTAAAAATTGAAAAACTGACCAATTTTGAAATTTACAGATGCCGAAAAGGGTTCGACGTGCGCGTGCACATGACGATGAGGCTGGTCCTTCTGAGACGACAGCCCGGCGCGATGTAAATGTCCTTTGAACTGACTATAAACTCTCTGCCATCTTTGTGATGTAGTTCTTGACCTGAACAACTTTTCCACTTGTAGGTACGGATCAAATCGTGTATATCATGGCAATTGGTACGATTGGCATACCGGGGTCTTCAACCGTTCCAATGCCACCGCTTGGATGAGATGGGATTTGGTCCCGTCTTACATATATCAGTGCTTTGGGAGGACTTGGCTCTGATCCAGGTGCTGAGAGATCGTTGGGATGCCGCGACTTGTTCATTTCTTCTTCCTTGGGGGCATATGGTCCCTACTCTGGAGGACGTGGCTCATATCACAGGGATGCGGTTCTATGGGCGCGCCGTCACCGGTTGCACATATAGTAACTACGCCGAGATGGCAGCGACGCTTCTTTCTTACTCCCCGCCTCGGTCACATGATGAGGCAGTCCTGTCGATCACTCGGAAGGAGTGTCTCGAGCTAGTGGGCCTGACAGAGGCTCAGATGCAGCAGGGCAAGGTGACCACGGACTACGAGGATCACCTGATTTGTCAGGTATCTGCGACACTATGTGTTCTTCTTGGATCAAAGGAGGCATATCGGGATCTCTGCCGATTTCTGCTCTTCTTTTTCGGCCGCTTGTTGCTGGGTAACAAAACCGAGAAGGTTCACCTACGGTTCCTTCCGTTCCTGGCAGACGTGGAGTCCATCGGCGACTATGCCTGGGGTGCAGCGGTCCTCGCACATCTGTTTGCCAGTCTCTCTCCCGACAGTGGTACTGTCTCAGTGGGTGGCTTCACACCTTTTCTTTAGGTATTTCTCTTTCTGTGGCTTACTTTCCTATTGCATGTTATACTTGTACCAACGAAGTGTTAATTTTAGGTGTGGAGTTACCTTTACATTCAACTAGGCCGAGGCAGAATAGATCACCCATTTTGCCTGCCTTTGATGGCGCGTTGGAATGCCATCCGTGACACTAAGTCCCATATATACCAGCTCCTTCGTCTTCGAGGTGAGCTGTTGGGTCTTTCTCCTGCACGTGTATGTCTCCCTGTTCTTCCTTGCTTTTGTTTTACTAATTGCTGATCCTTTTCTTTCTTGTAGGTATGCTGGCGCCCATATCTGACTACTGACGACGAGAGTGCCGAGTGGGTGGTGAAGGGTGCTCATCTTTTCGGCCGCGACATTTACCTCCATTGTCTGAACGAGGTGGAGCCACTGTGGGTTCGCCTCGTGATGAGGACATTTGGCGGTTATCAGGAGTGGTGCCCACCTCCTTCGTCCAGACACAGCCATAGCACAAAGGGGTTGACACACTCAGTAAACTGGGCAGCCCGGTACCAATTTGCCTTGGAGGACTGGGAGGCTGAGGGCACCGTGGTTTTCTCGACTGCCGTGGATGACACGGAGTTCACTCGCCAATATGGTGCGGCTTACGGTCATCTTTTTGACTATGCTGGCCAGGTTAGCCTTTTATCTCTGTCTCTTTGTTATCAATGCATTGCCTTGTCTTAAAAAAATTCCTTCTTTTCAGGATTCCCGGTGCATGCTTACCCAGTATCGAGCACAGATTCGTGAGCTGAAGGAGGAGGTGGCCTTCCAGAAGGTAGCTCTACAGGAAGAGGTATGTGTGTGTCTGGTGTTCCTTAATTAAGCTGCCATATATTTGACTTGCTTTATGTACTGACAGCGCATGGGCCACTCAGAGGGTGTTTCTTCTTCTGAAGAGGTGAGAGCCCTACGAGATGAGCTGGTTGCCGTGAAACAGTCTCTGGCGGAGAAGGAGATCACGGTAACATCTTGATAGTTGCTACCAAACTTGTTCTTTCACTGTCTAAGCCTTATACATTGCTTGTAGGTGGCTGCACTAGAGCGATCAGGTGCTACTTCTTCTTCGGAGTCTTCTTCCAAGATCCAGGCCTTAGAAGCTGAGTTGCAAGCCCGGGTGCCTACTCTTGAGATGGCTCAGCTCCGATTGGACTTTGATACAGAGCTATTGACGCGTGACCGGCGCCACTTTGAGGCTCTTCGTGAGGTGGAGACCCAACATACAGCTACCCTTCGTGAGCGAGACGCCGCGATCCGTGCTATGGAGCAGAGGCAGTACCAGATGCAGATGGATCTTGTTTCCGCCCAGGCGGAACTACGTTTTCATCGTGAGATGGCCCGCCAGTCTACTCGGAGTCGGACCCATCAGAGTGGCAATCATCAAAGTGGCAGTCATCAGAGTGGCAGTCATCAGAGTGGCAGCCACCAGAGTGGCACACGGACCCACCAGAGCGGCTCGCACCATAGCCGAGGTCGTACAGTACGGGGCGGAGTTGATCCAGAGAGAAGCCAGACTCCGAGTGTGGCTGACTACTTAGTTTCTTCTTCTGAGCGTAGAGATGAGTAGGTTTTGATTTGTATGTCCAGCATCATTGTATCAGGCTTTTGTCTTGTATCTTTCTTCATGAATGGATCAGTGTTTGTGTATACTTGGCTTGTTGTGCCTGCAACATCACTTCGACAATTTTGATTAGTATAACATGGTGGCTTAGCCCTTTGCTTTTGTCAAAGGGCATAGCCTTCTTAACATGGCGAAAAATAAATAGTGAAGGAAAACAAATGTGGAAAGGGTTAAGAAAACTTACCTGTATGGCGAGAATCCATCCTCCTTGTTATGTAGTGCCTAAAACACTTACAAAAGGATCAATTCTATCCATGTCTCATCCCTTTGCCTATTTTTTTTTATTTGGCTTGACTTTGAGTCAAAGGGAGGAGCCTTCTTAACAAGGTAGAATAAAACAAATGACTAAAATGAAATGTAAGGGTTGAGAGAACTTACCTATCATGGTGTGAATCCTCTCCTCTCCTGTATTGAAATGCCTGTAACACTTGATAAAAGGGGATTAGATCTTCAGTATGACTCATCCCTTTGCCTATTATGGTCAACTTTGACTTAGGTCAAAGAGAAGAGCCTTCTTAACAAGGTAATTAAAGCAAAAATGGATATGCAATGCAAGAATGGAAATATGAATGACAATCAAATAAACATAGATGCAACTAAGGCGATGATCATGACTAAGCATTTTTTTTGGATTTTCTTCAAAACATTCTTTTTTTGGATTTTCAAAAATATTTTATTTTTTTAGATTTATTTTGAAATATGTATTCTTTTGGATTTTTGAAATATGCATTTTTTTGGATTTTTGAAATATTCATTTTTTGATTTTGAAAATATTTACTTTTTTGTATTTTGAAAATATTCACTTTTTTTTTGAAATATTCATTTTTTGTGAAGAAAATGCTGGTATTTGAGACAATTCATCGATCTTTGGAGTTTGTCAAGACTCAAGTGGTAGATGCCACGTGCAAAAAATAAAGTTCCCTACCTAGAATCCTTCTAACCTTATTCCTTTGATCGGCTTGGGTTCCACCTGGATTTGGTCGGTTTACCCAACCCAAGGGGTTTAAGGAGGAAGAGTATAGAGGAGGTCCTTGATAGGGTTTGGAGATGTTGAGAGGGATTTCTCTACTCTCAGTCAAATTACCCATTGGGGTTCGGCCTCTTTGGGTTTTTCCTATTTTTTTTGCTCTTTTCTATGTGGCACATATTTGGACAGGTTTTTGACCCGTGGGGACATTGCCCATCTTTTAATGCCTTTTGCCTTGACTATCATTCTGGGTACTCATTCAGACAGGTTGATCATTTTTCTTTTTCTAACCTGAGGGGTTCATTGCCCATCTTTTGGCACCCTTTTGTACCCTCTGAGACGGCCTCCTACTAGGGTGGGAGTGTTTTCGATACTACCCCTCTCTAATCTTCTCTCCCTATCTTGGACCGAGTAGAAGAGAATAGGGTAAGGGTACTCCTTCCATTTCTAGATTTCTGCCTTGCCTTTCGCAAGTGTCGGGTTGTCTGGATTCTAGGATTGGGAAGTGTTGTGTGTGTAGGATGGTACCTACCCTTGACTTCTCATGAACAACCTAGGATCGCTGACTTGAGATTATACCAGTGGTTTCTCCATTTTTATGGAAAGTAATTTTTAAGGTAAACTCCATTCTAAGGATGATTCAATTTTTTTTCATCTGCATTAGTCAATTCATATGTATTACCTGGATACTTTTCAGTGATTACAAAGGGTCCTTCCCAGTTAGGTTGTAACTTGGAGCGGGGACCCCTTGGCTGAACGAATATGCGATTGACTACCATCTCACCGATCTCGAATTTTCTGTCGACCACCCTCTTTTGATAAAACCTTTTGAGTCTATTATGATAAGTCCGGGCATGCTCGGCGGTGGCTAGCCTTCTTTCATCCAAGAGTTCAAGCTGTGCAAGGAGAGATTCTCTACTCTCATCAACAGGAATATCCTAGTCGAGCTGAACTCGGAGAGATGGAAGTAATACTTCGTAAGGGACCACTGCTTCCATCCCATATGCCAAAGCATACGGGGTTTGTTCAGTGGGCGTCCTTACAGAAGTACGATAAGCCCATAGAGCATCTACAAGCTTATCAGGCCAGTCGGAAAACTTGCTAGACTTTCAAGATTTCTTAATGATTTTGATTAAGGTTTTGTTGATGGCTTGTGCTTGACCAATGCCTTGAGGATAGTATGGTGATGAATGATGCAATGAAATGCAATACCTGTTGCAAAGATCACGCAGATCTTGAGAAAGAAATTGTGGCCCATTAACGGTGACGATGTCGCTGGGGATCCCAAACCTTGCCAGGATGTTGCGCTTGATGAAGGAGCAAACTGTTGACGCTTTAATCTCCACAAATGCTTCCGCTTCAGCCCACTTTGTGAAGTACTCCATTGCCGTTAGAATGAATGATTTTGAGCGCATTTCGGAGTTGAGGTCACTCAAGGGGCCAATGATATCAAAAGCTCACATGGAGAAAGGCCATGGGGCATGAATTGGATGAAGGGAAGATGCGGGAGAGTGAATCTTGTCGGCATGGAGTTGACATGAATGACAATGCCGGACAAAGATGGAGCAGTCTACTTCTAGAGTTGGCCAATAATTCCCTTGTCGGATGATTTTCTTAGCAAGGGCTTGGGCATTCACATGACCGCCACAAACTCCAGAATGTGCTTCCTTCAGCACCAACTCGGCTTCTTCTTCATCAAGACACCTGAGTAAGATTCTACTTAGGCTTCTCTTACAGAGCACTCCTCCTAAGATTGTATACCTCTGGGATACTCTTCTAATTGCCTTCTTTTCTTTGGTGGATGATCTAGGCAGGTATGACTGATCTTGGCAATACCTCACAATCTCGTCATACCAAGGTCTCTCACCTTCTTCTAATTTTTCCAACTCAATTAAGGAGATTTCTTCTTTATGTTCCAAGTATTCCTTTCTGTTGAACCTCTCCTTAACCTTCAGAAAACGTCCATCCTCAATTGCTGGAATTGTCCTCTTACAAATGTGGATAGTCCGCACTTGCCTACCTAGCGGGACAGATAGAGATGAAGCTAGTGAAGCTAAGGCATCAGCGAGGATATTCTGAGAACGGGGGTCATGGACAAAGGTGAGTTTGAAGAATAGCTTGATGTAGCAGGTGGTGAGCTCCTGGTAAGGTTTGAGCTTTGGATGAGAAGTTCGGAACTTGGATAGGATCTGGCATAGGATCAATTGACTATCACCTATCACCCTCAGTTCGGTGGTGTAGACACGCCAATTTGGCCTTATTTAGAGCTTAAACCATTATTCCATTGGCAACATCTCTTTTAGACCATCAAAATCATGATGAACCACCCTTTTGGATGAGACGAGGTGCTTATTGGAAATATTAGGATCATTTGCTAATTTTTAATCAAATCCGTGTTTACCGAACAAGAGACTCTTGGTGGTGTGCCAGATATGCTTTTCCCAGCATATCCTCTATTTGTAAATTTTTCACAGGATTATATGGACATCCAATGAAGAAGTCTTTAACAACAATAATCTTCCTCTCTGAGTCCTCTTTTCAATGCAACAAACGGCATTCAATTTTGATCTCCCATTTGTCTGCAGTGCCCTTTGGAAGTCAGATGCGCAGTTCTGTCCGCACGCAGCACCTATCAAGCCCAATTGCATGCAAGCCCAGCCCATTGGGCACATATTTGACCAATTCACGACCTTACCTTCCTTTTTCCTCCTCCATATCACTTTTTATAGCATATGGAAGCTTCATGGTAGAAATTAGCATCAGCAAATGATGGCAATCCAACTTGTTGTCTTGTATATCAAGACTTGCCATTTTTAGACTAGATTTGTTTCCTCTTCAAGTGGAGACATATTTTGAACATGGGAAAGGTGATCCACGGTTTAAAATCTCTCTAAATCATTTAGGTAAGTTTCTAGATGCCTCAGTATGAAAATCAGCAACATTATATGGAGGAAATCCAACCTATGGTCGGATGTATCAAAACTTGCTATTTTTTGACCTGGTTCTCATCCCCTATAAAGGGAGACTCATATGAACGACCTAAGAAGGGCATCCCCATCCTCCCTAAATTCTATCTACGTCCCCCAGCCACCCTAGGATCTTCCGAATCTCCCCAAATAGTCCTATCTTCGTCCCGGTGCCCGGAGATCATCCCAAAGTGAAGAAGAAGCCGGTCTATGCTCCAACGTGCTGCACCGTCGATCATCGGCTTCTACAGATATTCTGAGATCCGAAGTCTTCTCTTCTAAGTCATCATCTTCTCAGTCAATTTCAGTACATTTAATGGTGGATTCAACCTATGTATCCTTCATATAAATTGTTACCCGGTGAGTTATCTTTTATATCCAACAAGAATAATTCAATTTGTATATATGTGGTGCCCATAGCATGTCCTACATCGACATTGTGCAGGGAGTTTCCAGAACTTCACTGCCCAAGATCCGGCTTATCAGGTAAATTCAGATTACTTATCAAAATATACAGGCAAACTTGTCTTCATATAAAACCACCCTCGGTGAGTTATATTTATTTTGAAATAAATTTCACTTGATTCTTACATCGGTGCTGTCCTCTACGGTCTCTGCATCAGAGCCGCGCAGTTTACATTAAATCTGTCCAACCCGGTTGCCACTTTGCCTGGGTTGTGTTGTCTTTAACCATTTATATTCTTTTTTTCTTCATTCAAATCATTTAGTTCATATTTAAGCATCATTTTTATTCTATTTTTATCATTTTATACATCATCAAAAAACCAAAAAAAGGGGTTAGGGCTAACCCCGAATCCGATGAGTTTGTTTCCAATTGTCGTTTTATGTTATTACTTTTACAAGTTACTACACTTCACTCAGTTCTAATCCTTCTTCACTTGTTTTCTTGTATTATTGTCTTCTAGTTGCACAAATACATCAAGCTAGCATTGGTTGGACTCTCCCTCATCGGCCGGCCGAAGAGGAAGAAGGTTGAATTCACACACTCTCTCCCACGCTAAGGTACACGGTCAAAACAACTCAATCTTGTTGTTATTCTATAAAGCGGAGCCCGTGGCTCCTGGCGACCACCTTTCTTTTTATTCATGTTCTAAGCTAATTCACTCCTCACTCTCCTCCCACATGACCCGAACCATCTCCGCTGCTCGAGCGACACCGTGAGATGAAAGTTCGGGGATCAATGTGAGTGTCGGACCGAGGTGAGGACATTTTACCGCTTTCCGAGTGTTTTCAATTCACTTCCCTTTTTTCCCCAATTCCATTCTATCTTTCATCTTCTTCTCTTGAGGTGCCGATCCGGAACCCGTTTCTGGAGTCGACAGCTTTTTGGCGACCACGGTGGGACAACCAATGTCTTTAACCGTGCTAGCTTGATTTGTTTGTGCAACTAGTTTCATTCTAATTCAATTCTAGTCACTAGATTGTTTGTTTTGTTGCATGATTGCTTGTCTTGTTTGCATATCGCATGCTCTATTTACTTCATTTCATTTCATGTTTTTGCACATTGATTGCTTCTTCTCCTCTTACCCTCCATTTTTACTTTTGCTTTAGCTTTTGCATCGAGTACCGGAGGTGCTCGAGCGACGCCGTGAGATGAAAGTTCGGGGATCAATGTGAGTGTGGGACCGAGGTGAGGAGTCTTTACCGCTTTCCGAGTGTCTTACGATTCACTCCCCTTTCCCCAATTCCATCTTTCATCACCTTATCTTGAGGTGCCAATCCGGAACCCGTTTCTTGGTTCCCGTGTGGACCGGCTTGTCCTTTACCTTTTTCATGTTCATTTACCTTTAAAGTTGCTGTTTACTCTTCCTTTAAGGATTGTCCCCCATGTGAACTTGGTTTGCTTGTCTTTTAATTTCAACCCGGTTCCCGCGTGAACCACTTTTCTTCTTATAAACCGGTTCCCGCGTGAACCACCTTTCTTTTCCAACTCGGTTCCCGCGTGAACCAACTTATTTTCAAATCGGTCCCCGCGTGGACCATCCTTTTACCTTTACTTCAGATTTGTCCCCACTTGGACACTCCATCACAAGCCGGTTCCCACGTGATCCTCCTTTTAGTTTCTAGTTGCTAGTTACTTGTTTACTTTATCATTGCTTGTCTTGCTTTCATTCACTTGTTTGATTGATTTAATAGCTTTCATTCATGTTTGTATATTGATTGCTTCTTCTCCTTCCACCCTCTATTTTTCATTTTTGCATTAGCTTTTGCATCGGGTACCGGACTTGCTCCGATCCGTAGGGCATTCGAGGCGGGGGCTCTCTCTCCCAACACACCCTCACCCTCCAAACACCTTCTTGGTGGATTCTTACCTCTCTTCTGGGATATTCCTTCCTAGTTGATTTGGTGGTTTCCATCAAGACCTCCGTAAGTCCCCATCCGTGGAGTATTCCTCTCTGCACGATTGGGCCGGTTGTACCACTTTCCCAAAACCTAAAGAACCTAAGTACCTACTCGTGGTGATTAAGTGATAACCTTAGGTCATGAAGATTGAAGCAATAGGAACCATACCCATTTGAGTGAACAATTGCTAACAATCTATCTAATCTAAGGTTTCAACGCAAAAATTGTCGAGTAGTCATTTTAAGAACTTGTTTGCACAACTTGCTTGCTCACAACAATTGAAAACAACCAAAAAGATTTTCTTCTTTCAAAACACCTAAAAAAACAACAAAAACCTTTTTAATTTTGTGCTCAACTTGTTTTCCAAAACAACCAAATTAAAACAAAAAAAATCAAACAAAACAAAACATAACAATTTTTTTTTTCATTTGTGTGCTTTGCTTGCTCTTTTTTTTTAACCATCCTTGAAGAAAGATCAACAGGATGCCCATGATGCTAAGGTCTGGAAGTCACGTTGGGAGGTCGGACTACTACAAGCTGCAACAACCCATGGTCCAACCAGAGGGCCATGTCAATGCCGTCAGAGAACCTGAAGTTCAAAATCCTACTCATCCACCTGCTTCACTTAGTGTGGAACAAATCCTCCAGGGTCTATCTCTCCACCTTGATCCCGAGACCTTTGCAGTCATCCAATCTGCCACTAAGGGCAAGATGCCCACCAATCAAAATCCAGTCAGGGGAGATCGAGCTCTATCACCACCTCAATCAGTAGCTAGGCCCCTCATCATCAACTCTCCTGCACAATCTTGCCGTGCTACCTTGCCTACTCACCCTGTTGTGGGTCACCCACCTGATTCTATGCTAGCTCCTACTTCCAACCCACCTCTTCTAGCCCGTTCATCCAAATACCTTGCACCAGTGGCTCAGGAACCCAGCCTCACTCAAGCATTCATGGACAAACTCAACCAAATGGATGAGCACTTTGAAGAGCTGAGGCATCGTTTGGACTCGAAGGCCATCCCTAAAATACCTACTCCATCTTTCCCAGTCCCACATATCCCTCCATCACAAACACCAGCCTACCATCGCTACAATGGCTCAGGTGATCCCTTCACCCATGTCAATGATTTCTTGAGAAAATCATCTCGATGGCTAAATGATCAAAGAGCTCTTGCTATTCTTTTTAAGCGATCAATGGATGGTGCAGCCCTAGAATGGTTCTTTTCACTACAGGAAATAGAGATATGGGATTTCAAAATTATCAAGGCTAAATTTTTGCAACGATATGGGCTGGGTTATTCAATAATTGGGGAAACAAAAGAAGATGTGGAATTAATGCAATATTCTGATGAATTGAGGCCCAGACTTGAGATGAGCATTGATGCTATGAACCAACCTAGGAGCCCTCTCCAACCTCATCTAGATCATCATCTTCAGCCAACTCCTCGACGCCAGTTGATTAGGCCACCCATGCCACAATCTCGGCCGGACATGCAACCCGTGTCAACGGCACAATCAATTGTGCACAATCAAGCTCCTCATGTCAATTGTGCCAACACCTCATTATCAAAATCGAATTCTCAGCCTATTTCACCAACAACCCCTCGACCAATCATCCGGCCCTTGGCTTCTCAACCTATTCCACCAACAACCCGTCGGCCAATCATTCGGCCCTTGGCTTCTCAACCTATTCTACCAACAACCCCTCGGCCAATCAGTCGGCCCTTGGCTTCTCAACCTATTCCACCAACAACCCCTCGGCCAATCAGTCGGCCCTTGGCTTCTCAGCCTGTTCCACCAACAACTCCTCCGCCAACCATCCAAGCCATGACTCCTCAATTAATTACACCAATAGCTCTTCACTGAACCGACTTCTATGCCAGCACCACTTCAATCAATCCCTCAACATAGGGTTCCCCCTCAGTCAGTCAAACCACTTGTTTCGTCTGTAACTCCTGCCATGGTAGAGGAACAAGCCACTCCGATCATTCTTGCTCCTGCTGTAGTAGATGAATCAGACACTTCAACCCCTCAAGCTCCTGCCCTGGCAAAGGAATTAATAACTCCAACCATTTGTGCTCCTGCCATGGCAGAAGAATCAGCTTCTCATCATGTCATTTCTATATCTCAAGATCAAAGTCAGCTAGTAGGGGAGGTAGAACCAAACCCTTCTACCTTTTTGGAATCCCCTAAACTAGGCATGCCCTCTTCCATAGAACATCCTGAGGAGAAGCCTGCTATAGGGAGCTTAGATGAAGGAATCATAAACTTAGTTGATTTTCAATCCAATGATGAACTAGGCAAGGATTTGTCCGGCATTGATCAACTGTTACCATCATTGGAATTGATCAATGAAGATGGTCAGATTGAATTGACCCCTGAACTGGGAAGTAAGGAGACCAAATTGGTTAGTGAAATGGGGAATGAATCGACAAGCCTCCTAAAGGATGTAGACCTTAGCAAGGGGATACTAGGACCTCCTCCAGCTAGGCAGGCAAATCCCTTAGCATCGATCTTAGGGCCACGACCCTTACCCCATTCTTCTCCTAAGCAACAATCCGGCCCATGGGCCCATGATCAAACAATCTTAGGGCCACGACCCTTTCTTTATTCTCCTCCAAATCAACGATTGGGCCCATGGGCCTACAATTCCTCAATCTTAGGGCCACTGCCCTTTCTTTATCCTACTTACAACCATCAATCAGGCCCATGGGCCCAAAATCTGTCAATCTTAGGGCCACGGCCCACACTTTATCCCACTCAACTGGGCCCTTATGCCCCTTTCTCAGGCTCTTACGCCCCTTTTCATCAAACTAGGCCCATGTGCCCCTTTCCATCATCCGGGCCCATGTGCCCCCTTTATCCAACCGGGCCCATGTGCCCCTTTTAATCAACCGGGCTCTTATGCCCCTTTTCTTCAACCGGGCCCACGTGCCCCTTTTAATCAATCGGGCTTGCATGCCCCTTTCCTTCCACTGGGCCCATATGCCCCTTTTCCCCAATTGGGCCTACATATTCCTTTCCTTCCATTGGGCCCACGTGCCCATAATTCTCCCCAATCGGGCCCATGTGCCCTTAATTTTTCTAAATTGGGCCCACGTGCCTGCAATTCACCTGAACCGGGTTCACATGCCCATGTTTTTCTACAACCGGGCCCATGTGCCCAAATTTCTTCTAAATCGGGGCCACGTGCCCACCTTCCAACAAACTCGGGAACACATGCCCACACTCCTTCAACTTCGGGCCTGTATGCCCCCATTTCTTCACCATCGGGCCCGCGTGCCCATACTTCTTCAAAATCGGGCCCCCGTGCCCCCACTTCTTCAACTTTGGGATTACACACCCATACTCTTCAATGGCACCAGCGAGCCCATCACAAATCACAATCTTGCTCCCAACCATTTAAATCGGGTCCATGTGCCCGCTCTTTTCATTGGGTCCCTCGGGCTCAACCTCCAATCGGGCCCTCATGCCCATCAACATCAACCGGCCTCTCTAGCCCACATTCAAATATTGGGCCCACGTGCCCCCTGATTCCGACTACTCCTGGGCCTTCAAGCCCACTTTCAACTCACGGGCCCAAGAGCCCATTTTAACTAACTTTTGTTTCCATGCATGTTTTTGTCCTTTTTGGATTCTCTTTCTTTTTCCAAGTTTTACTTTCAACAAAAAATCAAGGTAGAGAAATTTCCTAGGTGATACCCCAATCTTTGCCTTCTACATCATCAATCCTAGTTTTGCCATGTTAAATCATATCCTTCACATATTTCACTTCATCATATGACTTTGAAACTTCAATCCAATGCAATATAAAGCATATCAAAAGTGGAAGCAGTTGGGCAAGGCAAGGCAAGGCATGGCAGGTAAGGCAAGGCAAGCACAAGCAAAGCCGTCATCAACAATGAACTTCTCCTTCTCTCAGGTATTACATGAAATTGCAATCATTATCATTATGTCATCCACAAGGCAATATTTTTTAAATGATTTTGAATTTCACATGACAATCTTACTTGAGAGAAAGTTTTGATTGATGATAACTACTTTTTATCTTATCCTAATGAATTCTTTACAATGCAAGGCATGTTTTCAAAGGATTCGCCCATGGAATGTAATCTACCCCAAAAATGGAGAGAACTACCAGTATGACTTAAGTCAACATGTTCTAGGTTGTTGTCTAGGAGTCGAGGGTAGATACCATACTACACACACAACACGTCCTGATCCCAGAATCTGGATGACCCAACACCTGAGAGAAGCTAGGCAATGCTCAGAGGTGGAAGGAAAACCCTCACCCTACTCTCTTTTGTTCGGTCCAAGATAGGTGAAGGGGATTAGAGGGGGAGAGTATCAAAAGCATCCGCCGCCCTAGTAGGAGGCCGTCTCGGAAGGTCCAACTTCTCAAATAAAAAAAGGGTGCCAAAAGATGGGCAATGATCCCCACAGGTTTAAACAAATATGAGCCTGTCTGAATGAGTACCCAAAAATGCAAAAAATGAAAAAAGGCACCAAAAGATGGGCAATGACCCCACAGGTCAAAGACTTGTCTAAGTGAGTGTCACATGTAGAAAAGACCTGAAGAGGCCGAATCCCAATGGGCAATTGGGTGTGAGTAGATAAATCCCTCTCGACATCTCCAAAGCCTATCAAGGACTTTTCCTCAATTCTTCATTCTTACCCCCAAGGTGTGGGTGAACCAACCAAATCAAAGCTAAACTCTAGCCGATCAAAGGTTGAAGGTTGGAAAGATTTTGGGTAAGGAACCCCATTTTGCACATGGTGTCTACCAACGAACCTAGAAAAACAACCAAGTGATGAGAACTTGTGTCAATACTGATTTTTCTCTACCCAAAAAAATATTTTCAAAAAAAACTACAAAAAAAGCTGAATATCTTCAAAAACTCCAAAAAAATAAATATTTTCAAAAACTCAAAAAAATTAGCATTTTTAAAAATTTCAAAAAAAATGAATCTTTTCAACAAAAAAGAAAACTTCTTTTTCAAATTCAACAAAAATTTTCAAACTTTTTAAAATATTTTATCACCATGCTTGGTTTGAATTTTCGTCTTTACATTCATGTTTACTTTCAATCTCTCATGTTTCAAATTCTTCATTGCATATTTGCTACTTGATTTTTACACTTTTAAGAAGGCTATACCCCTTGACAAAGGTCAAGGCATACTGCAACTTGCAAGGGGGATAAGCCGCATTGTTGTTCTAATCTCTTCCTTCTAAGTGTTTCAGGCACAAGAAAAACTTTACACCCCTTGACAAAGGTCAAGGCATACTGCAACTTTCAAGGGGGATAAGCCGGATTGTTGTTCTAATCTCTTCCTTCTAAGTGTTTCAGGCACGAAGAACAAATGAGGAGAAATTCACAACAAGGCGAAGCTCGCCACTTCCCTACCCAAGGATTCTTAGGAGGAGGTGCCACCATGACCTCGACCTCAACTTCGTCGAGGAGCATTTTCAAGATTTCAATAAGGCGATGCTCGCCACTTCCCTCCCCTGAGGATTCTTAGGAGGAGGTGTCACCATAACCTCGGCCTTAATTTTTCCGAGAAACCTTTTGCAGGCGATGCTCGCCACTTCCCTCCCTTGAGGATTCTCAGGAGGAGGTGTCATCATTACCTCGGCCTCAACTTTGCCGAGGAATTTTCACTCTGTGTCCTCATTAGGACACATGAACTCTTTTGTGAGAATGCATGTCATCACACCGCAAACTCACCGTTATCATTTCATTTCTTAGCATATATTAGGTGCATTACTATTTATTTTATGCATTGATGTTGAAGACCATGAATGCAAAGAAGACCAGGCCCGAGATCCCCTTCATCAAAATCCACGACGGTCAGGTCATTCTTTGTGCTCACGGATAAGCCAAAATTGTGCAGTGAGGGACGATAGTTCCCGAATGGGTATCTTGACCTCATAGACAATCTATATCTTCAACTATTTGTTATACAAGTTTTGTTTTGTTTTCTTGAGCCCAACATGCATCATGTAGCATTAATTGCATTCAATTTTGTTTTATCATTGCATACATCATTTCCTAAACTTCACCTTCTCACTTTCTTGATCATTCTAAATCCCACCGTGTTTTCTAATCCCATCGTGTTCTCTAATCCCACCATGATCTCTAGTCCCACCAACCTCTCTAATATCCCACCGTGTCTATTAATCCCACCGTGTTCGGTAATCACCATGTGCCTTCAAATCTTTTATTTCTATCCCCACTGTGGCCACTGCAACTCTTTTGCTATTCATCCCACCATGGCAGTCACTTCCTCCCGCCAAGGGCCTCCTATTCGATCTAAACTTGCACCGTCATGGTCTGTACTTAAACATTTGCCTTTTGGAATTTGAGATCATTCCATTCCGAATTGAATCTTGTCTCATGGAAGACTTAAATGAATCTAAGAGCCTGAATGTGCTCGATTGGTATTCTTTTACTTTTTCAAAACAAATCTCTTTTTAAACTTTAGCCCATCACAGTACAGGAACACCGCAAAGATCGGGTTACCGGCTGATGATGAACCTACGAACCCTTGTTTCGGGGACTCCCCACCGCGTTGGGGGTTTGCTATGCTTCTCCCGTGCCAATGGCACATCTCTTACCAATCGAACATAGGAAGACTTGATAAAACATGGCAGTTAACCAGGAGACATGAAGAGATTCTCTTTGCCGAATTTGGTCGTTGAGCGTGTCTATATCTACACCTTGATGCCACCTTTTCAGTCCATCTCTATTTCGCTCCGCTGCATTCCATTACAACACATTTCGCTTCTCTACATTCCTCTACATTTCACTCCGCTACGCTACATGCCATTCCCTTACAAAGCCGACATCAAGGCGAGGCAAGCTGTAGACACGCCAATTTGGCCTTATTTAGAGCTTAAACCATTATTCGATTGGCAACATCTCTTTTAGACCATCAAAATCATGATGAACCACCCTTTTGGATGAGACGGGGTGCTTATTGGAAATATGAGGATCATTTGCTAATTTTTAATCAAATCCGTGTTTACCGAACAAGAGACTCTTGGTGGTGTGCCAGATATGCTTTTCCCAGCATATCCTCTATTTGTAAATTTTTCACAGGATTATATGGACATCCAATGAAGAATTATTTAACATCAATAATCTTCCTCTCTGAGTCCTCTTTTCAATACAACAAACGGCATTCAATTCCGATCTCCCATTTGTCTGCAGTGCCCTTTGGAAGTCAGATGCGCAGTTCTGTCCGCACGCAGCACCTATCAAGCCCAATTGCATGCAAGCCCAGCCCATTGGGCACATATTTGACCAATTCACGACCTTACCTTCCTTTTTCCTCCTCCATATCACTTTTTATAGCATATGGAAGCTTCATGGTCGAAATTAGCATCATCAAATGATGGCAATCCAACTTGTTGTCTTGTATATCAAGACTTGCCATTTTTATACTAGATTTGTTTCCTCTTCAAGTGGAGACATATTTTGAACATGGGAAAGGTGATCCACGGTTTAAAATCTCTCTAAATCATTTAGGTAAGTTTCTAGATGCCTCAGTATGAAAATCAGCAACATTATATGGAGGAAATCCAACCTATGGTCGGATGTATCAAAACTTGCTATTTTTTGACCTGGTTCTCATCCCCTATAAAGGGAGACTCATATGAACGACCTAAGAAGGGCATCCCCATCCTCCAGCACTTCTCTCTTCGTCCTCCAGCCACCCTAGGATCTTCCCAATCTCCCCAAATAGTTCTATCTTCGTCCCGGTGCCCGGAGATCATCCCAAAGTGAAGAAGAAGCCGGTCTATGCTCCAACGTGCTGCACTGCTGATCATCGGCTTCTACAGATATTTACAGATCCGAAGTCTTCTCTTCTAAGTCATCATCTTCTCAGTCAATTTCAGTACATTTAATGGTGGATTCAACCTATGTATCCTCATATAAATTGTTACCCGGTGAGTTATCTTTTATATCCAACAAGAATAATTCAATTTGTATATATGTGGTGCCCATAGCATGTCCTATATCGACATTGTGCAGGGAGTTTCCAGAACTTCACTGCCCAAGATCCGGCTTATCAGGTAAATTCAAATTACTTATCATAATATTCAGGCAAACTTGTCTTCATATAAAACCACCCTCGGTGAGTTATATTTATTTTGAAATAAATTTCACTTGATTCTTACATCGGTGCTGTCCTCTACGGTCTCTGCATCAGAGCCGCACAGTTTACATTAAATCTGTCCAACCCGGTTGCCACTTTGCCTGGGTTGTGTTGTCTTTAACCATTTATATTCTTTTTTCTTCATTCAAATCATTTACGCATCATTTTTATTCTATTTTTATCATTTCATACATCATCAAAAAACCAAAAAAGGGGTTAGGGCTAACCCCGAATCCGATGAGTTTGTTTCCAATTGTCGTTTTATGTTATTACTTTTACAAGTTACTACACTTCACTCAGTTCTAATCCTTCTTCACTTGTTTTCTTGTATTATTGTCTTCTAGTTGCACAAATACATCAAGCTAGCATTGGTTGGACTCTCCCTCATCGGCCGGCCGAAGAGGAAGAAGGTTGAATTCACACACTCTCTCCCACGCTAAGGTACACGGTCAAAACAACTCAATCTTGTTGTTATTCTATAAAGCGGAGCCCGTGGCTCCTGGCGACCACCTTTCTTTTTATTCATGTTCTAAGCTAATTCACTCCTCACTCTCCTCCCACATGACCCGAACCATCTCCGCTGCTCGAGCGACACCGTGAGATGAAAGTTCGGGGATCAATGTGAGTGTCGGACCGAGGTGAGGACATTTTACCGCTTTCCGAGTGTTTTCAATTCACTTCCCTTTTTTCCCCAATTCCATTCTATCTTTCATCTTCTTCTCTTGAGGTGCCGATCCGGAACCCGTTTCTGGAGTCAACAGGTGGCACCATGGAATTGGTACTCACCCCTGTACTCACCCTTGTACGGAATTTGTGGACGGAATTGGTGGTCAAGTACGAGCTCGTTGCAAGACATTCCTTAGAACTTCAAAATGATATTCCCGACTCTTGGACTTGATAACCAAATCATCCAGATACACCTCTACAAGGGTGTGCATCATGTCGTGAAAGATAGCCATCATAGCCCTCTGATATGTAGCACCAGCATTCTTTAACCCAAAGGGCATGACAACATAGCAATATGTTTCCCAAGGTGTAGTGAACGAGGTCTTCTCTTGGTCCTCCTCAGCTAACCGGATCTGATTGTATCCAGAATAGCCATCCATGAACGAAAGCATTTCAAATTCAGCTGTGTTATCAACTAAAACATCGATATGAGGTAAAGGAAAATCATCCTTAGGACACGCTCGGTTCAAGTCCCTGAAGTTTATACAAATCTGAATTTGTCCATCTTTCTTCATAACAGGGACTATGTTAGCCACCCATTGCGGATATAGGACAACCTTAATAAATTTTGCTTGATGTAGTTTGTCGACCTCTTCTTTCATTTTGAGTGCAATATCAGGGTAAAACCTCCTGAGCTTTTGTTTAACCGGGATAGTTCCAGGTTTCAAGGTTAATCTATGTTCAACCAATGAATTATCTAATCCCAGCATATCTTCATATGTCCATGCGAACGTGTCCTTATATTCTTCCAAAACTTTGATCAAACATTGTTCTTCTGAGGGAGTGAGGTTTGCACTAATGAGGATAGTCTTAGGATCTTCCAGGGTTCCTAAATTCAGTTCCTTGGTCGGTTCATTCCCTGTGGCTGATGGTTCTTCAAATCTTCTAAGTCTATATGCATATGCATCAGCCAAGTCCTCGATTTCATCCTCGGATTCGGGATCCTTCTCTGATACCACCTCATATACTCCCAAAGTATGATCTATGTTATGCTTAGAACCCGTTGCAAGACATTCCTTAGAACTTCAAAATGATATTCCCGACTCTTGGACTTGATAACCAAATCATCCACATACACCTCTACAAGGGTGTGCATCATGTCGTGAAAGATAGCCATCATAGCCCTCTGATATGTAGCACCAGCATTCTTTAACCCAAAGGGCTTGACAACATAGCAATATGTTTCCCAAGGTGTAGTGAACGAGGTCTTCTCTTGGTCCTCCTCAGCTAACCGGATCTGATTGTATCCAGAATAGCCATCCATGAACGAAAGCATTTCAAATTCAGCTGTGTTATCAACTAAAACATCGATATGAGGTAAAGGAAAATCATCCTTAGGACACGCTCGGTTCAAGTCCCTGAAGTTTATACAAATCTGAATTTGTCCATCTTTCTTCATAACAGGGACTATGTTAGCCACCCATTGCGGATATAGGACAACCTTAATAAATTTTGCTTGATGTAGTTTGTCGACCTCTTCTTTCATTTTGAGTGCAATATCAGGGTAAAACCTCCTGAGCTTTTGTTTAACCGGGATAGTTCCAGGTTTCAAGGTTAATCTATGTTCAACCAATGAATTATCTAATCCCGACATATCTTCATATGTCCATGCGAACGTGTCCTTATATTCTTCCAAAACTTTGATCAAATGTTGTTCTTCTGAGGGAGTGAGGTTTGCACTAATGAGGATAGTCTTAGGATCTTCCAGGGTTCCTAAATTCAGTTCCTTGGTTGGTCGGTTCATTCCCTGTGGCTGATGGTTCTTCAAATCTTCTAAGTCTATATGCATATGCATCAGCCAAGTCCTCGATTTCATCCTCGGATTCGGGATCCTTCTCTGATACCACCTCATATACTCCCAAAGTATGATCTATGTTATGCTCATCCTCATATCGGATTTCATCTAGCTGGATGGTGTCGACTCTAAAAATTCGACGGGGTCCTCTCCTTTTCAGGTAAGTCCGTGAATCCAGATCGTCACCTCAAGAGGGGATAAGAAAAGAAAGAAATAAAACTCGGAAAGCAAATCTCACCTCGGTCCCACACTCACATTGATCCCCGAACTTTCATCCCTTGGCGTCGCTCGATCACCAAGGAGACGGTTCGGGTCATGTGGGAAGAGGGTGAGAAGAAATAAATGTGGTCTCCAGGAACCGCGGGTTCTGATTTATAGAATTAAAATTGACCGTGTGTACCTTAGCGTGAAGAGTGTGGGTTAAAGCTTCTCCTTCTTCGGCCAGCTGATGAAGAAGAGTCCTCAACGCGGTGGGTTCTTGATCTTCTGTGCAACTAGACAAACAAACAAGTGAAATAGACAATTAGAACTAGACAAAGTGGAGTATACGTAAAGAGAATAACATAAAACACACAATTAACTAGAAACTGACCGGATTCGGGTTATCTCTAACCCCTTTTTTATTTTCGGAATAACAAAATAAAGTAATTCAAAAAAATGTAAAACAATGATAGGAGGATGGATAATCACTAAACAAAGATATAGAAAAAATAACTGCAAGATTCTGAGTTGAATAGAGAAAGATATAGCCAAATCTGGGTTGTCGAAAAAGCCGAGCAGCAATCCAGGATCTGCCAGGCGCGATTTTGCTTCTGCGCTCGTCACAACCATCCCCAACCTCGGAATCAAGTGCTGTCGATTTCAAACTGAAGAATACTTGGAGAGGAAGAACTTTGATGAAGAGAGCTCAGGCAGAAGACGTCCACACACTGCAATAGAGGCCGAAGAAGAGAGACTTGGCAAATCACCTGCAAAACAGCCTTCCTCTCTCTTGAACCAACTTTTCTCTCTATAAAAACTCGAAATTCTCTCTCTAAAAATCAAAAAATCAATGCAGGAGGGAGGTTGGACGTCTTGAGATGCCTGGTGGGTCATGCTCATGCCTTTGGAACGACCGGAATCAGAGTTAATTTATAGGAGAACGAACATTCTCATCCGGGCTAAAAATTAGGCACATTGCACCCTACCCCAGGGCGCATGCGCCCCTCAGTGGGGCGCATGTGCCTATTTTTTAGCCCGGATGGGGCGCATGGCACTGTTCCCGAAAATTTCGACCTTATCCTGTCGATCGGTTCAGTGGTAGAGACCCGGTGAAAAACTGGGCCCCTCGTGCCTCAAGGGTGGGGCGCATGTGCCCTCAAGTGAGGGCACAAGGTCACGTGCCTCACTGGTAGGGTGCATGGGCACGTGCCCTGGGTCCCGGGTGCATGTGACCAGGAACCCGGGCGCATGGGACTGTTTTTGCGCGTCCTTCTTCCGGAAGCCATTGTGAACACTCCCGAACTTGGAATTCGACGCCGTTTGTTGCGTTGGAAAGATAACAGGCCGAAGAAGCTTCCTATAGCATCGGATCAGCCATCACACCCTCCAAAACTTCAAAATTTTGTCCTTAAATTAGGGCAGTGAACAGAAGATCAGATACAGGTCAAAATGACTCCGACGGCAAACCGGAAAGGCACGGTATGCAACAAAACTTGTCCGGGGTGTGAATATGAACATAACCTTCAATGCATGATCATTAGGCATTGGTCATTTAGCTAATTTCTGTGTTTACACGATTTACGTGTGGCTTTCGCTAAGAAATTATGGCTTTTTGCGGAAAACATCGGAAAACATCCGATTCCGTTCGGTGAAGCTCCAAATCAACTTTTAAAGACCCGGAATCATTATAAGGTCAATCATACATGTTGCCCTATAAAAAATGAGTTTTATGCTTTGAATTTGGCGAATTTGGCGTGTCTACAGCTTGCCTCGCCTTGATGTAGGCTTTGTAAGGGAGTGGCATGTAATGAAGTGGAGTGATTCGGAGTGAACTGTAATGGAATGCAAGTGAGCGTAGATGAATGTAGCGGAATGGAATGGTGATGGACTGAAAATGTGGCATCAAGGTGTAGATATAGACACGCTTATCTACCTGATCCAGCAATATGAATCTCTCTGAGTATTCTAAATTGCTTTCATGTTCTATCAAAACCTCATATAATTGACTAGTAAAAGACATGCCCTTGGCACGAGAGATGAAAAAGTAAATGATAAAGGATAAAAGGATGTAGCCAACCCTTAGCGTGGTGAGGAGTCCTCGAATTTGTAGGTTCATCATCAGCCAGCAACCCGAACTTTGCGGTGTTCTTGTACTGTGATGGGCTAAAGTTTTTAAAAGACAAATTGATCTTAAAATAAAAAGAATACCAATCCATCATATTTGGAATCTCAAGTTCATTCAAGTTTCAATAAAATACTCAGTTTAATTCTGAGTGGAATAATCTCAAATTCTAAAAGGGTTCGTTTAAGCATAACAAAATTGCTCGGGTATCGTGAAAACCATGAATCACGCTCTGACAAAGACCCGGTATTCGGAAAACGACAAAACAGACTTAAGCCATAGTGGGATTGAAAGATAATGGTGGGACTAACATAAAATGATGGGAAAGAAGAAACAATGGCATGACAATTGCCATGACACGGTGGGTAAAATAAAAGACACGGTGGGATAAAAGAAAGAAAAGAATAAAACATGGTGGAATTAAAAAGGAAGGAATAAAACATGAAGGGATAAAATTAGTAATGATGAAGAATGAAAAGGAGATGAATGTGAAAACATAGAAAATTATGTAGAAAATAGTTGAAGATATAGATTGTCTATTGGAGGTCAAGACACCCGATCAGGAACCATCATCCCTCCAATGTTCAATTTTGGCTTATCCGTGAGTGTGAAGAAATGACCAAGCCATCGTAGATTTTGTTGAAGGGGACCTCGGGCCCAGTCATTTTCACTCTCAAGGTCTTCAACAATAATGCTTATAATACGTATCAAATGGACCTAACATAACTAGGTGAAAAATGGTAAGAGTGATGTGAAGTGCAAAAATGAAGTGATGGTGATGATGTGATGTGAGATTGATGAGAATGTGGATTTGAGTGAAATCTTCAGGCGTGGTGCATCGACCAGCATCTCTGGTCTATCTTTGTCTTGCCTTCTGACGGAATACAACACCATGAGAATGTTCAGCTGGGTGGTGCTTCCTTTCTCTTCGCCGCAAGGTTGGCATGACGTTCCTTGGGGAACACTGATCTCACCAATTCACCTGTTAGGACTTAAAAGGTTGCCTGCACATTTTTGGTTAGTACCCAACAGACGAAATTGTCATATAAAGCATATTATCCTGAAATGAACAACTGAAGTTTTCACTATTAGAACCATCATTTAGAGGTCAAAACAAAGTTTTTGATGATGGTTCTTTTAGCAAAAATGTCATTTTTAACATTCTAAACAATTTTTGAGTTTTTGAGATTTTTCTAAATTTTTCAAATTTTTTGGTCCATGTGCCCCCGATCGGGGGCACCTGGCCATGCACCCTGGGGTGGGGCACCTGGCCATGTGCCCCCATATGAGGGCACATGCGCCCTGACATAAAAAAAAATTTATTTTTTTTCCAGAAAAATTTATACCTAATCGCCCTTCTCTTTTTGCTTCTTCAACTCCTGAAAATACTTAATGAAAATGATTAAATTTTTATCATTACTCATCCCTTTGCCTGTATATCGTATGCCTTGATTTTGAGTCAAAGGAAGGAGCCTTCTTAACAAGGTGGAATAAAACAAATGACTTAAATGAAATAGGGGTAAGGGTTAAGAGAACTTACCTGCCGTGGTGTGAATCTTCTCCTCTTCTACATTGAAATGCCTGAAACACTTGATAGAAAGGGGATTAGATCTTCACCGTGACTCATCCCTTTGCCTATTATGGTCAACTTTGACTTAGGTCAAAGGGAAGAGCCTTCTTAACAAGGTAATTAAAGTAGAAGGATATGCAATACAGGAATGGAAATATGCTTGACAGTCAAATAAACATGGATGCAACTAAGGCAATGATCATGACTAAGCGAAAAAAAATTTTGGGTTTTCTTGAAAACAATCATTTTTTTATTTTCAAAATTATTTAACTTTTTTGGGATTATTTGAAATATGTATTTTTTTTTGAATTTTTGAAATATTCATTTTTTTGCATTTTTTTGGGTTTTTGAAATATGCATTTTTTTTGGATTTTTGAAATATGCATTTCTTTGGGTTTTTTAAATATTCCTTTTTTTAAAAAAATAATCTTTTTTTGTGGATAAAATGCTAGTATTTGAGACAAGTCATCGGTCTTTGGGGTTTGTCAAGACTCAAGTGGTAGATGCCACGTGCAAAAATAAAGTTTCCTACCTAGAATCCTTCTAACCTTCTTCCTTTGATCGGCTTGGATTCCACCTGGATTTGGTCGGTTTACCCTACCCAAGGGGTTTAAGGAGGAAGAGTATAGAGGAAGTCCTTGATAGGGTTTGGAGATGTTGAGAGGGATTTCTCTACTCTCACTCAAATTACCCATTAGGGTTCGGCCTCTTTGGGTTTCTCTTATTTTTTTGCTCTTTTCTATGTGGCACATATTTGGACAGGTTTTTGACCCATGGGGACATTGCCCAGCTTTTAGTGCCTTTTGCCTTGACTATCATTCTGGGTACTCATTCGGACAGGTTGATCATTTTTCTTTTTCTAACCTGAGGAGTTCATTGCCCATCTTTTGGCACCCTTTTGTACCCTCTGAGACGGCCTCCTACTAGGGTGGGAGTGTTTTCGATACTACCCCTCTCTAATCTTCTCTCCCTATCTTAGACCGAGTAGAAGAGAATAGGGTAAGGGTACTCCTTCCATTTCGAGATTTCTGCCTTGCCTTTCGCAAGTGTCGGGTTGTCTTGATTCTAGGATCGGGAAGTGTTGTGTGTGTAGGATGGTACCTACCCTTGACTTCTCATGAACAACCTAGGATCGATGACTTGAGATTACACCAGTGGTTTCTCCATTTTTTATGGAAAGTACTTTTTGAGGTAAACTTCATTCCAAGGATGATTCAATTTTTCTCTATCTGCATTAGTCAATTCAATTCAATTTTTCTCCCTTCCCAGTTAGGTTGCAACTTGGAGCGGGGACCCCCTGGATTAACGAATATGCGTTTGATTACCATCTCACCGATCTCGAAATTTTTCTCGACCACCCTCTTTTGATAAAACCTTTTGAGTCTATTCTGATAAGTCCGGGCATGCTCGGCGGCGGCTAGCATTCTTTCATCCAAGAGCTCAAGCTGTGCAAGGAGAGATTCTCTTCTCTCATCAACAGGAATATCCCTGTCGAGCTGAACTCGGAGAGATGGAAGTAATACTTCGTAAGGGATCACTGCTTCCATCCCATATGACAAAGCATACGGGGTTTGTCCAGTGAGAGTCCTTACAGAAGTACGATAAGCCCATAGAGCATCTACAAGCTTATCAGGCCAGTCGGCAAATTTGCTAGACTTACAAGATTTCTTGATGATTTTGATTAAGGTCTTATTGGTGACTTCTGCCTGACCATTGCCTTGAGGATAGTATGGTGATGAATGATGCAATGAAATGCGATACCTGTTGCAAAGATCACGCAGATCTTGAGAAAGAAATTGTGGCCCATTATCGGTGACAATGTCGCTGGGGATCCCAAACCTTGCTAGGATGTTGCGCTTGATGAAGGAGCAGACTGTTGACGCTTTAATCTCCACGAATGCTTCCGCTTCAGCTCACTTTGTGAAGTACTCCGTTGCCGTCAGAATAAATGATTTTGAGCGCATTTCGGAGTTGAGGTCACTCAAGGGGCCAATGATATCAAAAGCCAACATGGCGAAAGGTCGTGGGGCATGAATTGGATGAAGGGAAGATGCGGGAGAGTGAATCTTGTCGGCATGGAGTTGACATGAATGACAATGCCGGACAAAGATGGAGCAGTCTTTTTCTAGAGTTAGCCAATAATACCCTTGTCAGATGATTTTCTTAGCAAGGGCTTGGGCATTCACATGACCACCACAAACTCCAGAATGTGCTTCCTTCAGCACCAACTCAGCTTCTTCTTCATCAAGACACCTGAGTAAGATTCCACTTAGGCTTCTCTTGTAGAGCACTCCTCCTAGGATTGTATACCTCTGGGATACTCTTCTGATTGCCTTCTTTTCTTTGGTGGTTGATCCAGGTGGGTATGACTGATCTTGGCAATACCTCGCAATCTCGTCATACCAAGGTCTCTCACCTTCTTCTAATTCTTCCAACTCAATCAAGGAGATTTCTTCTTTATGTTCTAAGTATTCCTTTCTGTTGAACCTCTCCTTAACCTTCAGAAAATGTCCATCCTCAATTGCTGGAATTGTCCTCTTACAGATGTGGATAGTTCGCACTTGCCTGCCTAGCGGGACAGATAGAGATGAAGCTAGTGAAGCTAAGGCATCGGCGAGGATATTCTGAGAGCGGGGGACAAGGACAAAGGTGAGTTTGAAGAATAGCTTGATGTAGCAGGTGGTGAGCTCTTGGTAGGGTTTGAGGTTTGGATGAGAAGTTCGGTACTTGGATAGGACTTGGCATAGGATCAATTGACTATCACCTATCACCCTTAGTTCGGTGGCACCATGGAAATGAGCGGCCTCCAGCCCGGCCAGCAAGGCTTCATACTCAGCTATGTTGTTGGTTGCTGGAAAGTTAAGCTGAAAAGCCTGTGGAATGGTGACACCTTCTGGTGATAGAAGGACAATACCTATCCCTCTACCATGAGAGTTCAGAGCCCCGTCAAAATATAATGTCCAAAGATTGGAAGATCGGACTGACATTAGTTCGTCATCCGGGAACTCTGACCGGACAGGGTCAAAGATGGGTATGGGATGATGGGCAAGGTGTTCAGCAATAGCATAGACCTTGATTGCCTTCTGTGGGAGATAAGTGATATTAAATTGGGATAAGAAACTCTACCATCGCCCTAACCGATCAGTCAAGACTGTCTTCTCTAACAGAAACTTAATGGGAATGATACGAGCAATGAGCTTGACTTGGTGAGCAAGGAAATAATGTTTGAGTTTCTGAACCACCCAAACAAGAGCAGCACAGGTCTTTTCTACCACACTGTACTTCAACTCACAAACATCAAACATCTTAGACAACTAATAAGTAGCTCGTTCTTTCCCGTCTTCATCAACTTGTGCAAGGACTGCCCCAAGAGAGTTCTCAAGAACTAAAATTTAGAGGACCAAGGGCTTGTCGAGAATTGGTGGTCTAAGTACAGGGGGACTTGCCAGGTATGTTTTCAACCCATCAAACGCCTCCTGGCACTTCGAATCCCATTTAAACTCGATCCCCGCCTTGGTAAACTCATAGAAAGGTTTACACCTTTGGGAATGTTGTGAGATAAATCGGCGGACAAATTGTAGCCTCCCAATCAAACCTCGAAGCTCTTTCATATTCTTCAGGGGAGGCATACCAATAATTGCCTTGGCCTTGTTTGGGTCGATCTCTATGCCCCTTTTGCTTACTATGAACCCTAGTAGCTTTCTTGATGAAACTCCAAATGTACACTTCTTAGGGTTCATTTTTAGCTTGTATTCTCTAGCTCATTGCAAAACTTTCCTTAGCACATCAGAATGATCTTCCCGACTCTTGGACTGGATAACCAAATCATCCACATACACCTCGATAAGGGTGTGCATCAGGTCGTGAAAGATAGACATCATAGCCCTCTGATATGTAGCACCAGCATTCTTTAACCCAAAGGGCATGACAACATAGCAATATGTTCCCCAAGGTGTAGTAAACGAGGTCTTCTCTTGGTCCTCCTTAGCTAACTGGATCTGATTGTATCCAGAATAGCCATCCATGAATGAAAGCATTTCAAATACAGTTGTGTTATCAACCAAAACATCGATATGAGGTAAAGGAAAATCATCCTTAGGACACGCTCGGTTCAAGTCCCTGAAGTCTACACAAATTCGAATTCGTCCATCCTTCTTCATAACAGGGACTATGTTAGCTACCCATTGCGGATATAGGACAACTTTAATAAATTTTGCTTGGTGTAGTTTGTCAACCTCTTCTTTCATTTTGAGTGCAATATTAGGGTGGAACCTCCTGAGCTTTTGTTTAACCGGGGTAGTTCCAGGTTTCAAGGTTAATCTATGTTCAACCAATGAATTATCTAATCCCGGCATATCTTCATATGTCCATGCGAACGTATCCTTATATTCTTCCAAAACTTTGATCAAACGTTGTTCTTCTGAGGGAGTGAGGTTTGCACTAATGAGGATAGTCTTAGGATCTTTTAGGGTTCCTAAATTCAGTTCCTTGGTCGGTTCATTCCCTGTGGCTGTTGGTTCTTCAAATCTTCTAAGTCCAGATGTATATGTATCAGCCAAGTCCTCGATTTCATACTCGGATTCGGGATCCTTCTCTGATACCACCTCATATACTCCCAAAGTATGATCTATGTTATGCTCATCCTCATATCGGATTTCATCTAGCTGGATGGTATTATCCAAAATGTTTGACAGCCATGCACACTCTACGCATTTCTGTGCCAATTGTTGCAGATACCTATTTGGAACTTGCTTACCCCTGACTTTCCTATTTCCTAACCTAACTTGACCTACTGAAGACAAAGCTGGAAAGGTGGTATTTACAGTGGAGGGAGGATCGAGTAAATCGATCAATGATTCAGAAAAGAGGGATCCCTGATTGGGAGCACCCTCTGGAATGAGTAGAGACGTCTCCTCGATGGAACTGGGAGTTTCAGAGAAGACATTTTTTTTTGGAAATTTCAAGTAAAAAGATAGAATGAGTCAACATGACTCGGGACTTACTAGAAGATGACTGAATTAATAGAGAGAAAAACTTAAGAATAAAGGGGAAAAAGGGGCTCGTGGGCCCAATGGTAACAGAAAGTGGACACATGGGTCCAAAACTGATGAAAAAAATAAATGGGTACGTGGACCCGATCTTAGAAATAAATGGGCATGTGAGACCATGTTGAGAAAAGCCCTCAGTTCTGAAGTTGATGAGGGAAGCAAATGGGCAAGCTGGCCCAGTAAGAGTAGAAGGTTGAAGAGGGCACATGGGCCCAAAGTGGGTAAGTGGGCCCTGAAGCCCATCCAAAAGATCTAGAAACAAAGGTACGAGGTTCAACCATGGGATTGTTGTATTTGGGCCTTGTGGAATGGTTTTGACTTGGGTAACATGCTTAACTAGATGATCCAAGATTGGTCTGCCCTTGAGTGGTTCGTGGTGCTCTTCCCCACTTGAGAACAGACGAGTCAAAGATAAGCATAGGTCTTCCAAGTCTTCTTCTTCATCTGGAGCCTTCCTTCTCTTGACAGCTATCACGGAACTTCTGCCATCTTCAGCCATCATCATGGTCTCCCCTTTGATAAAGAATGTATGGAGTTCCATGGCATATCCTGGCAGGAAAATTCTCCTTGGGATGGAACCCTCTTCATATCCCAACCCCTGCCTACGTGGCCTTTTCCCAGTTTCAATTGGCTGAGTGATCCCTTGAAGATCCTTGCCTAAACCTCTTCTAGGCTGATAGCCCAATTTCATCATAATCCGCCATCCCAGTGTGTCTAGTAGAGAGGCGGTCATGCATCTGACTTCTGGCAAAGAAGCATCGTTCAGCTCGTCCCTTATAGGCATGCTAGTCACCTTGACCACCTGTCCTTTAAAAGGAAACTTTATGCACTGGTGGTTTGTTGAAGCCACAGCTCCTATTGCCTCCAAGTATGGCCTCCCAAGTATAGCCAGAAAAGTTGGATCCAGTTCTAGAACATGAAAATCTGTTGTGACCGTACATGGTCCAAGTTTAACTTCTAGAGTGACCACCCCATGTGCAGACTTCTTGGAGTTGTCGTAGGCCGTCACCATGGCACAGGATGGCTTGATTTCTTGCTCAGAAATGCCACACAACTGCAAAGTTTCTGGCGGCATAACGTTGATAGAAGCTCCAGTGTCAACCAAACATGATTTCACTTCGACATTGCAGATAATAACTGCCACATGCAAAGCATATCTCCTAAATTCTGGATCAGCTAATTCCTCCTGAGAGAAAGTGAGTGTTGGGTGCTCACTTCTAGGGGCTAACACTGTAGTTATCTTTTCAGGTGGGAGATCTTCACTCACCATGACCCTTTGTAAGTACTGCTGTAGAATCTCCTGGTGCACCTTTGCTCTTTTGATAAACTCAAGTATGGAAATACGGGCCGGTGTTTTATCTAAATGTTTCAACAAATCATACGCCGTGCCCGGCAATGGTTCTTCCACTTGTTTCTCCTCCACTGGATCTTGCGGTTGAGTACTAGCTTGGGGAAAGAGCCGCTGGAACATCCTCCCACTCCGAAGCACCGGGACAATTTGGCGGTCGGGTAGAGGTGACGGGTTAACTGGGGTGGATTGTGGTGGAACAGGTGGTGTAGGTGCAGGTATGATAGGTAATGGGATCGATGGTTCTGGGATGATGGGGTTAGTTGGTAGAGGGGTAGGATTTGGAGGTGGTAGTGATGATGATACTGGTGGCCTAATAAGAAGAGGCCGGGGTGCAGAAGTGGTTGATGAGTTTAATGAAGGTGTAGGTTGTGAGATTGGTTGTGGTGGTATGATAGGTTGGGGTTTTGGAGTAGTAGAGCTCGTAGGTTGGGGGTTCAGGTTTGGTGGTGATTGTGGTGGTCGGATGAGCAGGGGCCGGTGTGTAGCAATGGTTGAAGGAGGTGTAGTTAAGGAGGGGGCTGGCCTAATGATGGGTCGGCAAGAAGAAGTGGCGGCCAATGGTTGGGTTATTGAGCTTTGTGGTGGTTGTGGAGTAGAAGGTGCATGGATTATCTGTCTAAGAGGGTTCCTAGCAGGAGGCCTAGTTGGGTAGGCAGGCATGGTTGCATTTTGGTTTCCTAGTTGCCAACCTTGAGCATGATTGGCATCTCCCTGGACAATGGAGTGTACTAGACCAATTCCTGGGTTTGGATGTGCTGGTGCCGGTGCTGGAGCGGGAGCATGTAATGGGAGCGGATTCTGGACAATCCCCAAGCCAGGTTGTTGTTGAGGTTGAGCCGGTGGACGCTGCCGCTGCTACTGCCTAGCCTTCATTACCTGTATGCATTCCCCCATTTGGACCCAATCAATGCTTCCTTGGTCATTTAGATCGTGGATGTAATCCTTGAATTGAAAGCACACTTCTACAGTGTGACCAGGACACCGGTGGTAAGCACAGTATCGGGACATATCTGCGTTTGTTGGCCAAACCTCTCTTTCCTTGGGCAATTCCAACTATTTCTCCGCCATGAGTACATTGAAGATGTTGGTCAAGGAGTAAGGGAGTTGTTGGTAGTTCTCTCTCCTAGGACCTCCCCTTCGTGGTGCCTGATTGGGTGGTGGCGGTGCCCTATTGTAGGTAGGTTGACGAGGTTGCTGGGGTTGTGCTACTAGTTGCGGGGGTTGTTGTCGTTGTCGTGGTTGTGGTGGCCTAACCTGTTGTTGAGGGGGGTAATAGGAACGGTTTTGTGGTGGGTTTCTGAACTGGTTTTGACGGTTCCCTCCCTGGTTCCCCACAGTGTTTATTGCTTCGTTGTTAACCACTCCCACGGTTGTAGGACCAACTGGAGCAGAGGGGTTTTCCTAAGGCTTCTAGGTTTAGGATCAAAAGGGTTTATCATGGTGGCATCCTTGAAGTGGGCTTGCAAGTATCGGGCACTGTCATAGAGTTCATTCATGGTGGTAGGACGGTGCATGATAAAGACATTCCTCAAGGCAGGTGTAGTGTTGCCAATAAGCATCTTCACTTGTTCCCCTTCAGAAATCACATCTGTCAGTTTCTCTGCCATTCCCCTCCAGCGATCAGCAAACTTTATGAAGTCCTCTTCGGGCTTCATCTTCCCAGCAATCAAATCCGTAATGGAGCATGCTGGTGCCACCCGGTCTCTGTATCTTTGCAAGAATTTGGTCTTCATAATATCGAAGTCTCCTGCCTCAAAGGAGTCGAGTGAGTAGAACCATTCCAATGCAGACCCTTCTAATGATCGACGGAACAAGAAGACAAGAACCCTACGATCATCTTTCCCGAATGAGGATTCGTAAAGAAAATCTTTAAGATGAATAAAAGGATTGCCAGTACCATTGTAGCGGCGATAAACTGGTAGCTCAGAAGGTGGCAGGTGTAGGACTGGCAGAGAAGGAATAGAAATCTCAGGCACTGACTTGGAGTCCAGGCGACATCTCAGCTCTTCATAACGTTCATTCATCTGGGTGAGCTGATCCATGATTGCCTGGGTGAGAGTAGGTTCTTGGTTTACTGGAGGCGGTATGTGGTTAGAGACATGGTTCTGGAATTGAGGAGCATGACTTGGCAAATTTACTGAAGATTGTCCCATGACTTGATGGGTCAGGGGAGCAACATGGTTGAAATAAGATGGTTGAACAAATGAGGTTTGGACAACAGATGGTTGAACTACAGATGGTTGAACTACAGATGGTTGTGCTAGTGCCAATGATGGTTGAACAACAGGTGGTTGAACAAAGCGTGGTCGAAACAGAGGACAGGGAGATAAGGCAACTTGGTTAACTTCAGCCTGATCTGAGGTCATTTTGCCCTTCACCATGGATTGTATGCGGGCATAGGTTTCTAGGTCGGTATAGAGGGACAACTCCCTAAAGAGTTGTTCAACATCACGGGGAGCAGATGGATGAGGGATCTCTTGCGCTTCTGACGGAATCGGTTTGTGACCCATCTCGTGCTCTCGATGTTCAGCTTGTTCCGCCATTCCAATGTGCCCTCTAGACCTTAATTGCATTGAACAAGTTGGCAAAAATAAACAAAGAACTTTTTTCTAGTTTTTAGTATCTTGCAAAAGACTTGAAAGAAAAATTACGCAATGATTTTGATTAAACCTTAGGTTTATGAATTTTTTTAAGAATTGTTCTCTCACCAAATGGGTTAGGATCCTAACTCCAATCTCCAATGACCTAGGTTTCACACAATCTCACCACGTGTAGGTAACATAGGATGCTTCGGGTTTTGGGGAGTGGTACAACCAACCCGATCGTGAAGAGGAATACTCCATGTATGAGGAATTACGGAGGCCTTGATGAAAGCCAACCAAGTCAACTAGGAAGGAATATCCCAGAAGAAAGGTCAGAATCCACCAAGAGGGTGTTTTGGATGGGAGGGGTAAATGGGAGAGTGAGCTACCGCCTCAAAAAAGTGTAAAAGAAGGAGGTAGAGAGAAGGAGCAGAGAATGCAATCAAGTAATAAAACAAGTAATGAGCAAAACATGAACTTAAATAAACAAGCAGTCAACACCAGACAAGCAATTAGAAACTAGACAAGCAACTAGAAACTAGAATCCTGACCTTGTTTCATATGTGAGCCAAATGGAGATAGTAAAAAGGTGATGGAAAGAAGAGGGTTCAAATCTGATAGCCAAGCAAAAGGGTGGTCCACGTGGGGACCGATGTAAGAATAAGCTGGTTCACGTGGGAACCGGGTAAAAGGTAAAGGTGGTTCACGCGGGAACCGGTTTTAGGTAAAAAGGGTGGTTAACGTGGGAACCGGTTTGAATGGTCAAAAGAGGGCCACGTGGGGCCAATTAAAAGTGAATAAAGATCTGATCAAAGTGGGGATAGATCTGAAGGAAAGTGGTTTGGTTCACGTGGGAACCGAAGTAAAGAAAGAGATTGGTTCACGTGGGAACCGGTTTAAAAGAAAGAGGATGGTTCACGTGGGAACCGGTTTAAATAAAATGACAAAAATTAAATGGCGTACTTGGCACTTCAGATTTGATGAAAGATGGGTGAAATCAGAATTTTTGAGATGGCATGAAGTTTAAGAGAGGTGGAAAGAAGGAAAGGCTCACATGGGAACCGGTTTAGAACTAGAACTAGTTGCGAACAAAACACTTAGCACCCACGGTTAAAGACATTGCTTGTTCCACCGTGGTCGCCACAAAGCTGTCGACTCTGAAAATTCGAAGGGGTCCTCTTTTTTTCAGGGAAGTCCTTGAATCCAGATCGTCACCTCAAGAGGGGATGAGAAAAGAAAGGAATAAAACTCGAAAAGAAAATCTCACCTCGGTCCCACACTCACATTGATCCCCGAACTTTCATCCCTTGGCGTCGCTCGATCACCAAGGAGACGGTTCGGGTCATGTGGCAAGAGGGTGAGAAGAAATAAATGTGATCGCCAGGAACCGTGGGTTCCGATTTATAGAATTAAAATTGACCGTGTGTACCTTAGCGTGAAGAGTGTGGATTAAAGCTTCTCCTTCTTCGGCCGGCCGATGAAGAAGAGTCCTCAACGCGGTGGGTACTTGATCTTCTGTGCAACTAGACAAACAAACAAGTGAAATAGACAATTATAACTAGACAAAGTGGAGTATATGTAAAGAGAATAATATAAAACACACAATTGACTAGAAACTGACCGGATTCGGGTTATCTCTAACCCTTTTTTTATTTTCGGAATAATAGAATAAAAGTAATGCAAAAAATGTAAAAAAATGATAGGAGGATGGATAATCGCTAAACAAAGATATAGGAAAAATAACTTCAAGATTCTGTGTTGAATAGAGAAAGATATAGCCAAATCTGGGTTGTCGAAAAAGCCGAGCAGCAGTCCAGGATCTGCCAGGTGCGACTTTGCTTCTGCGCTCGTCACGACCAGCCCCGATCTCGGAATCAAGTACCATTGATTGAAAACTGAAGAAGACTTGTAGAGGAATAAATTTGATGAAGAGATCTCAGGCAGAAGACGTCCACACACTGTTGTAGAGGCCTAAGAAGAGAGACTTGGCAGATCACCTGCAGAACAGCCTTCCTCTCTCTTGAACCAACCTTTCTCTCTCTAAAAACTTAAAATTATCTCTCTAAAAATCACAAAATCAATCCAGGAGGGAGGTTGGATGTCTTGAGATGCCTGGGGGTCGTGCTCATGCCTTTGGAACGACCAAAATCAGAGTTAATTTATAGGAGAACGAACAGTCTCATCCGGGCTAAAAAATAGGCACATTGCGCCCTACCCCAGGGCGCATGCGCCCTGGTGCAGGGCGCATGTGCCCCACTGAGGGGCGCATGTGCCCCCTGGAAGGGGCACATGGCACTGTTCCCGAAAATTTTGACCTTATCCGGTCGATCGGTTCAGTGGTAGAGTCCCGGTGAAAATTGGGTCCCTCGTGCCTCAAGGGTGGGGTGCATGTGCCCTCAAGTGAGGGCACAAGGTCACGTGCCTCACTGGTAGGGCGCATGGGCACGTGCCCTGGGTCCCGGGCGCATGTGACCAGGAACCCGGGCGCATGGGACTGTTTTTGCGCGTCCTTCTTCCGGAAGCCATTGCGAACACTCCCGAACTCGGAATTCGATGCCATTTGTTGCGTTGGAAAGATAACATGCCTAAGAAGCATCATATAGCATCGGATCAGCCATCACACCCTCAAAAACTTAAAAATTTTTCCAGAAGTTAGGGCAGTAAACAGAAGATCCGATACAGGTCGAAATGACTCTGACGGCAAACCGGAAAGGCACGGTATGCAAAAAAACTTGTCCGGGGTGTGAATATGACCATAACCTTCAATGCATGATCATTAGGCATTGGTCATTCAGCTAATTTCTATGTTTACACGATTTACGTGTGGCTTTCGCTCAGAAATTACGGCTTTTTGCGGAAAACATCGGAAAACATCTGATTTCGTTCGGCGAAGCTCCAAATCAACTTTTAAAGACCCGGCATCATTATAAGGTCAATCATACATGTTACCCTATAAAACATGAGTTTTATGCTCTGAATTAGGCGAATTTGGCATGTCTACAGATGGTATTATCTAAAAAGTTTGGCAGCCTTGCACACTCTACGCATTTCTGTACCAATTGTTGCAGATACCTATTTGGAACTCGCTTACCTCTGACTTTCCTATTTCCTAACCTAACTTGACCTACTGAAGATAAAGTTGGAAAGGTGGTATTTACAGTGGAGGGAGGATCGAGTAAATCGATCAATGATTCAGAAAAGGGGGATCCCTGATTGGGAGCACCCTCTGGGATGAGTAGAGACGTCTCCTCGATGGAAATGTGAGTTTCAGAGAGGACTTTTTTATTTTGGAAATTTCAAGTAAAAAGATAGAATGAGTCAGCATGACTCGAGGTTTGCTGGAAACTGACTAAATTACCAGAGAGAAAAACTTAAGAATAAAAGGGAAAAAGGGGCTCGTGGGCCCAATGGTAACAGAAAGTGGACACATTGGTCCAAAACTGATGAAAAAAGTAAACGGGTACATGGACACGATCTTAAAAATAAATGGGCATGTGAGCCCATGTTGTTAAAAGCCCTCAGTCCTGAAGCTGACGAGGGAAGCAAATGGGCAAGCTGGCCCAGTAAGAGTGGAAGGTTGAAGAGGGCACATGGGCCCAAAGTGGGTAAGTGGGCCCTGAAGCCCATCCAAAAGATCTAGAAACAATCGTACGTAATTCAAACATGGCATTGTTGTATTTGGGCCTCGGGGAATGGTTTTGACTTGGGTAACATGTTTAACTAGATGATTCAAGTTTGGTCTGCCCTTGAGTGGTTCCTGGTGCTCTTCCCCACTTGAGAACAAACGAGTCAAAGATAAGCATAGGTCTTCCAAGTCTTCTTCTTCATCCAAGACCTAGGGGTGATGTAAAAGTAGCATCATTCATCTCGTCCCTTATAGGCATGCTAGTCACTTTGACCACTTGTCCTTTAAAATGAAACCTTATGCACTGGTGGTTTGTTGAAGCCACAGCTCCTATTGTCTCCAAGTATGGCCTCCCAAGTATAGCCCGAAAAGTTGGATCTAATTCTAGAACATGAAAATCCGTTGTGACTGTACATGGTCCAAGTTTAACTTCTAGAGTGACCACTCCACGTGCAGACTTCTTGGAGTTGTCATAGGCTGTCCCCATGGCGCAAGATGGCTTAATTTCTTGTTCAGAAATACCGCATAACTGCAGAGTTTCTGGCGGCATAACGTTGATAGAAGCTCCAATGTCAACCAAACATGATTTCACTTCGATATTACAAATAACCACAGCCACATGCAAAGCATATCTCCTAAATTCTGGATCTGCTAATTCTTCCTGAGAGAAAGTGAGGGTTGGGTGCTCACTTCTAGGGGCTAACACTGTAGTGATTTTCTCAGGTGGGAGATCTTCATTCACCATGACCCTTTGCAAGTACTGCTGTAGAATCTCCTGGTGCACCTTTGATCTTTTGATCAACTCAAGTATGGAAATACGGGCCGGTGTTTTATCTAAATGCTTTAACAGATCATAGGCTGTGCCTGGCAATGGTTCTTCCACTTGTTCCTCCTCCACTGGATCCTGCGGTTGAGTACTGGCTTGGGGAAAGAGCCACTGGAACATCCTCCCACTCCGAAGCACCGGGGCTATTTGGCGGTCGGGTAGAGGTGACGGGTTAACTGCTGTGGATTGTGGTGGAACAGGTGGTGTAGGTGCAGGTATGATAGGTAATGGGATCGAGGGTTCTGGGATGATGGGGTTAGTTGGTAGAGGGGTAGGATTTGGAGGTGGTAGTGATGGTGATACCAGTGGCCTAATAAGAAGAGGCCGGGGTGCAGAAGTGGTTGATAAGTTTAATGAAGGTGTAGGTTGTGGGATTGGGTGTGGTGTTGGTGGTATGATAGGTTGGGGTTTTGGAGTGGTAGAGCTCGTAGGCTGGGGGTTCAGGTTTGGTGGTGATTGTGGTGGTCGGATGATCAAGGGCCAGTGTGTAGCAATGGTTGAAGGAGGTGTAGTTAAGAAGGGGGCTGGCCTAATGATGGGTCGGCGAGAAGAAGTGGCGGCCAGTGGTTGGGTTATTGAGCATTGTGGTAGTTGTGGAGTAGAAGGTGCACGAATTATTTGTCTAGGAGGGTTCCTAGCAGGAGGCCTAGCTGAGTTGATAAGCATGGTTGCATTTTGGTTTTCTAGTTGCCAATTTTGAGCACGGCTGGCATCTCCCTGGACAATGGAGTGTACTAGACCAATTCCTGGGTTTGGATGTGCTGGTGCCAGTGCCGGAGCGGGAGCATGTAATGGGAGCGGATTCTGGACAATCCCCAAGCCAGGTTGTTGTTGAGGTTGAGCCGGTGGACGCTGCCGCTGCTGCTGCCTAGCCTTCATTACCTTTATGCATTCCCCCATTTGGACCCAATCAATGCTGCCTTTTGAAAGCACACTTCTACAGTGTGACCAGGACACCGGTGGTAAGCACAGTATCGGGACATATCTACCTTTGTTGGCCAAACCTCTCTTTCCTTGGGCAATTCCAATTGTTTCTCCGCTAGGAGTAGAAGATGTCAGTCAAGGAGTAAGGGAGTTGTTGGTAGTTCTCTCTCCTAGGACCTCCCCTTTGTGGTGCCTGATTGGGTGGTGGCGGTGCCCTATTGTAGGTAGGTTGACGAGGTTGCTGGGGTTGTGCTACTAGTTGCGGGGGTTATCGTGGTTGTCGTGGTTGTGGTGGCCTAACCTATTGTTGAGGGGGGTAATAGGAAAGGTTTTGTGGTGGGTTTCTGAACTGGTTTTGACGGTTCCCTCCCTAGTTCCCCACAGTGTTTATAGCTTCGTTGTTGACCACTCCTTCGGTTGTAGGCCCAACTAGTGCAGAGGGGGTTTTCCTGAAGTTTCTAGGTTTAGGATCAAAAGGGTTTATCATGGTGGTATCCTTGAAGTGGGCTTGCAAGTATCGGGCACTGTCATAGAGTTCATTCATGGTGGTAGGACGGTGCATGATCAAGACATTCCTTAAGGCAGGTGTAGTGCTGTCAATAAGCATCTTTACTTGTTCCCCTTCAGAAATCACATCTGTCAGTTTTTCTGGCATTCCCCTCCAGCGATCAGCAAACTTTATGAAGTCCTCTTCGGGATTCATCTTCTCAGCAATCAAGTCTGTAATGGAGCATGCTGGTGCCACCCGGTCTCTGTATCTTTGCAAGAATTTGGTCTTCACAATATCGAAGTCTCCTGCCTCAAAGGAGTCAAGCGAGTAGAACCATTCCAATGCAGACCCTTCTAATGATTGACGGAACAAGAAGGCAAGAACCCTACGATCATTTTTCCAGAATGAAGACTCGTAAAGAAAATCTTTTAAGTGGAGAAAAGGATTGCCAGTACCATTGTAGCGGTGATAAACTGGTAGCTCAGAAGGTGGCAGGTGTAGGACTGGCAGAGAAGGAATAGAGATCTCAAGAACTGACTTGGAGTCCAGGCGACATCTCTGCTCTTCATAACGTTCATTCATCTGGGTGAGTTGATCCATGAGTGCCTGGGTGAGAGCAGGTTCTTGGTTTACTACTGGGGGTATGTGGTTAGAGACATGATTTTGGAATTGAGGAGCATGACTTGGCAAATTTACTGAAGATTGTCCCATGATTTGATGGGCCAAGGGAGCAACATGGTTGAAATAAGATGGCTGAACAAATGAGGGTTGGACCACAGATGGTTGAACTACAGATGGTTGTGCTAATGATGGTTGAATCACAGATTGTTGAACAATAGGTGGTTGAACAGAAGGTGATTGAATGAGTGATGGTCGAACCAGAGGACAAGGAGATGAGGCAACTTGGTTAACTTCAGCTTGATCTGAGGCCATTTTGCCCTTCACCATGGATTGTATGCGGGCATAGGTTTCTAGGTCGGTATAGAGAGACAACTCCCTAAAGAGTTGTTCGACATCACGAGGAGCAAATGGTTGAGGGACCTCTTGCGCTTCTGACTCAAACAATGGATTAACAAGACTGTCTGATGGAATTGGTTGGTGACCCATCTCGCGCTCTCGATGTTAAGCTTGTTCTTCCATTCCAACGTGCCTTCCAGACCTTAGTTGCATTGAACTCCAAGGAGAAAACAAACAAGGTGACAAAGTAAACAAAGAATTTTTTTTTGGTTTTTAGTATTTTGCAAAAAGTTAGAGGTTTGAATTTTTGTTTGACAAGCAAGTGATGCAAGGACTTGAAAGCAAAATTACGCAATGATTTTGATTAAACCTTAGGTTTATGAATTTTGTTAAGAATTGTTCTCTCAACAAATGGGTTAGGATCCTAACTCCAATCTTCAATGACCTAGGTTTCACACAATTTCACCATGTGTAGGTAACGTAGGATGCTTCGGGTTTTGGGGAGTGGTACAACCAACCCGATCATGAAGAGGAATACTCCACGTATGAGGAATTACGGAGGCCTTGATGAAAGCCAACCAAGTCAACTAGGAAGGAATATCCCAGAAGAGAGGTCAGAATCCACCAAGAGGGTGTTTTGGATGGGAGGGGTAAATGGGAGAGTGAGCTCCCGCCTCAAAAAAGTGTAAAAGAAGGAGGTAGAGAGAAAGGAGCAGAGAATGCAATCAAGTAATAAAACAAGTAATGAGCAAAACATAAACTTAAATAAACAAGCAATGACACCAGACAAGCAATTAGAAACTAGACAAGCAACTAGAAACTAGAATCCAGACCATGTTTCTTATGTGAGCCAAATGGAGATAGTGAAAAGGTGATGGAAAGAAGAGGGTTCAGATCTGATAGCCAAGCAAAAGGGTGGTCCACATGGGGACCGATGTAAGAATAAGCTGGTTCACGTGGGAACCGGGGTAAAAAGTAAAGGTGGTTCACGCGCGAACCGGTTTTGGGTAAAAAAGGGTGGTTCACGTGGGAACCGGTTTGAATGGTCAAAAGAGGGCCACGTGGGGCCAATTAAAGGTGAATAAAGATATGATCCAAGTTGGGATATATTTGGAAAAAAGGTGTTTGGTTCACGTGGGAACCGAAGTAAAGAAAGAGATTGGTTCACGCGGGAACCAGTTTAAAAGGAGAAAGGTGGTTCACGTGGAAACCGGTTTAAATAAAATGACAGAAATTAAATGGCATACTTGGCACTTCAGATCTGATGAAAGATGGGTGAAATCAGAAATTTGGAGATGGCATGAAGTTAAGAAAGGTGGAAAGAAGGAAAGGCTCACGTGGGAACCGGTCTAGAACTAGAACTAGTTGCAAACAAAACACTAAGCACCCACGGTTGAAGACATTGCTTGTCCCACCGTGGTCGCCACAAAGCTGTCGACTATGAAAATTCGACGGGTTTCTATCCTTTTCAGGGAAGTCCGTGAATCCAGATCATCACCTAAAGAGGGTATGAGAAAAGAAAGGAATAAAACATCGGAAAGCAACTCTCACCTCGGTCCCACACTCACATTGATCCCCGAACTTTCATCCCTTGGTGTCGCTCGATCACCAAAGAGACGGTTAGAGTCATGTGGGAGGAGGATGAGAAGAAGGAAATTAAAACATGTGGTCGCCAGGAACCGTGGGTTCTGATTTATGAAATAAAGATTGAAAGATGACCGTGTGTACCTTAGCGTGAAGAATGTGGGTTAAAGCTTCTCCTTCTTCGGCCGGCCGATGAAGAAGAGTCCTCAACATGTGGGTGCTTGATATTCTGTGCAACTAGACAAACAAACAAGTGAAATAGACAATTACAACAAGACAAAGTGAAGTATATGTAAAGAAAATGACATGAAACACACAATTGACTAGAAACTGACCGGATTCGGGTTATCTCTAACCCCTTTTTTTTAGTTTCAGATAAACAGATTAAAAATAATGAAAAAAATTGTAAAAAAATGATAGGAGGATGGATAATCACTAAAAAATAGATAGGAAAAAGAACAGAAAGATTCTGAGTTGAATAGAGAAAGATATGGCCAAATCTGGGTTGTCGAAAAAGCCGAGCAGCAGTCCAGGATCTGCCAGGCGCGACTTTGCTTCTGCGCTCGTCACGACCAGCCCCGACCTCGGAATCAAGTGCCATCGATTGTAAACTCAATAAGACTTGTATATGAAGAACTTTGATGAAGATATCTTTCACATAAGACGTCCACACACTGCTGTAGAGGCCAAAGAAGAGAGACCTGGCAGATCACCTGTAGAACATCCTTCCTCTCTCTTGAACCGACTTTTCTCTCTCTAAAAACTCAAAATAATCTCTCTAAAAATCACAAAATCAATGCAGGAGGGAGGTTGGACGTCTTGAGATGCTTGGGGGGTCATGCTCATGCCTTCGGAATGACCGAAATTATAGTTTATTTATAACGAACGGCGCGATCAATACTAAAAAATAGGGCTCCTTGCGTCCTACCCCTGGGCGCATGCGCCCTGGTGCAGGGCGCATGCACCCCACTGAGGGGTGCATGTGCCTCCCAGTGGGGGCGCATGGCACTGTTCCCGAAAAAAATGGTCTTATCTTGTCGATCGGTTCAGTGGTAGAGTCCTGGTGAAAAACTGGTTCCCTCGTGCCTCAAGGGTAGGGCGCATGTGCCCTCAAGTGAGGGCACGAGGTCACGTGCCTCACTGGTAGGGCGCATGGGCATGTGCCCTGGTTCCCGGGCGCATGTGACCACGAACCCGGGCGCATGGGACTGTTTTTGCGCGTCCTTCTTCTGGAAGCCATTGCGAACACTCCCGAACTCGGAATTCGACGCCGTTTGTTGCGTTGGAAAGATAACAGGCTGAAGAATCTTTCTATAGCATAGGATCAGCCATAACACCCTCCAAAACTTCAGAATTTTGTCCGGAAGTTAGGGTAGTAAACAGAAGATCCGATACAGCTCGAAATGACTCCGACGGCAAACCGAAAAGGCACGGTATACAACAAAACTTGTCCGGAGTGTGAATATGACCATAGCCTTCAATGCATGATCATTAGGCATTGGTCATTCAGCTAATTTCCATGTTTACACGATTTACGTGTGGCTTTTGCTCGGAAATTACGGCTTTTTGCAGAAAACTTCGGAAAACATCCGATTTCGTTCGGCGAATCTCCAAATCAACTTTAAAAGACCCGGCATCATTATAAGGTCAATCGCACATGTTACCCTATAAAACATGAGTTTTATGCTCTGAATTAGGCGAATTTTGCGTGTCTACAGTGGGCCTAATTGGTGAGCACGTGGGTCCAATGTTGTTGAATTGAAATGGGCATCGAAGTCTAGTGGAGTAAAAGAATTTGAATGGGCTCTCAGGCCTAGTGATCAATTCAGGTGGCCAAGCCGGCCCAAAGGTAGAAATCGGGCCAGAAAGCCCATCAAGTGCATCTAGGAGGGAGAGCGTGAGAATTTTGAAATATGTGACTGTAGGATACGGCTCATGTGGGATGTTGATTGGAGGTTTGCTAGAATGGTTGAGTTGTTTAGAAAAGGATCTACCCTTGAACGATTCTTCCTCCTCCATGAACAACCGAGCCAGAGATGAACTCAGGTTGTCCACTTCCTCCTCTTGCTCTAATTCCTTCCTCCTCTTGACTAGTTCTTCTTCTTTGTCTTCGGCCATCATCATGGTCTCCCCTTTGATGAAGAATTTTTGGAGTCTCATGGCATTTTTTGGTCGGTAGACCATCCTTGGAGTGAAACTGGGCTCATAGCCAAGCCCGTGCCTTCTTGGTCTCTTCACAGCTTTGACAGGGTGCACAACCCCCTGTAGTTCCTTTCCCATCCCCTTTCTTGGCTGATAGCCCATCCCTTTCATCTGCCACACAACTATATCTGGAGGCATCATCAACATCATGACCTCGGGCAGCTCTGTGATTGAAATCAACAACTGGACAAGTTTTGATACTCGCAGTGCAGAAGAGGGGTCATCCACGTCATTTAAAATGAAGATGTTGGTTACTTTAATCATCTGGCCCTTGTATGGGAACTTCAAACATTGATGATTAGTGGAGGCAACAGCTCTTATTGCCTCAAGATATGGGCATCCCAAAATAGTTTTAAATGTGGGGTCCAGTTCTAAAACATGAAACTCGGCAGTAACAGCACATGGCCCGAGCCCTACTTCCAATGTAACCACCCCTCATGCCGGCTTCTGAGAGTTGTCATAGGCTGTCACTGGGACGGCATAAGGCTCAATTTCCTCATCGGAGATGCCGCAAAGTTGCAATGTTTCTGGCAGCATGACATTTATGGACGCTCCGGTGTCAATCAAGCAAGACTTGATCTCTATGCCTCTAATGACTACTGCAACACACAAGGCATACTTTCTTATCTCTGGCAGTTCCAACTCCTCTTCTGTGAAAGTGAGTGTCGGGTGTTTACTCCTCGGAGTTAGGACAGTAATGATCTTCTCGAGCGAGAGGTCCTCATTGACCATGACCCACTGCAAGTACTGTTGTAGAATGTCCTGATGATTCTTTGACCTTTTTATCAGCTCCAAGATTGAAATCCATGCCGGCATTTTGTCTAGGTGCTTCAAAAAGTCATATGTCGTGCCAGGCAACAGTTCTTCTACCACCTCCTCTTCTGCTTGCTCTTGTGGTTGCATCCCAGCCTGGGAGAAGACCCTTTGGAACATCCTCCCACTACGAAGTACCAGCACTAGCGTGGTAGGGGGGAGTGGTGATGATGGTGATGGTAGGGTTGATTGGGATGTTGATGGGCCCGTGGTAGGTAGGGGCGGTGAGGATCGGATGATGAGGGGTCGTGGGGTAGTGGAGGCCGGTATGTTGGGTGATGGTTGGGGTGTTGGTGGCAATGGTCGGATGATGAGGGGTCGCAGAGTGGTGGTGACTGATAGGTTGGGTGACGGTCGGATAATGAGAGGCTGACAGATGGTGAAGGCTGGTTGGTTAGGTGATGTTTGGGGTGTTGGTGGCGGGCTAATGATTAGACACCGAGGAGGATTAATGGTGGTTGGTAGGTTAGGCTGGGGTGATGGTTGGGGTGTTGGTTGGGATGTTGGTTGTAGTCTAATGATTAGGCACCGTGGAGGGTTAATAGATGGTGAGGGCAGTGGTGTTTGGGTAGTTTGTGGGCTGGGGGTAGCTCTCGGTATAAAGAGTATGGTGTGATTTGTAGGTGGGGTTGGTCTGGCGGGCATGGAGGCGGTTTGATCCTCAACTGCCAACCCTGGGAATGGTGGGTTGACTCCTTGATGGCGGAGTGGACGAGGCTGAGTCGTTGGTTTGGCAGTGCTGGTTCCGGTGCTTGAACGGGTGCATGTACCGGTAGTGGATCTTGAACTATGCCCAGGCTGGACTGTTGTTGTGCTTGCTATCACCGTTGTTGATTCTACCACGCGTTCATAGCTTGTATGGACTCCCCCATTTGTGCCCAGTCAATGTTCCCATGGTCGTTGAGGTCATGAATGTAATCTTTAAATTGGAAGTAGACATCCACTGTGTGTCCAGGATACTGATGGTAGGCACAGTACTTTGTCATATCAGCATTTGCCAGCCATCCTTCTCTCTCCTTCAGAAGCTCCAAATGCTTTTTCGCCATCAATGCATTGAAAATATCAGTGAGGGGGAAAAGCAGTTGAGGATAATACTCTCTCTTGGGTCCCCCCTCCTAGGTCGGTTGGCTGGTGGTGGCACTTGGTTGTAGGCTTGTTGTTGTTGCAGTTGTGGTCAGTTGTAGATGGGTTGTTGCTGAGGCACTGGATTGTAGGCATTTTGTTGCTGGTGTGCTCAGTTGTAGGTGGGTTGCTGTGGTGGTGCTAGATTGTATGCAAGTTGCTGCTGGGGTTGAGGAGTTGCTTGAGGTGCTGGCCAGTATTGTTGGTTGGGTGGTGGGTTACGGTATTGGCTTTGGCGATACCCACCCTGATTACCCATAGCATTGATGCTCTTGTTATGGACTACCCCTTCAGTGGTGGGCCCTACAGGTGTAGGTAGCGTTGTGTGCTTTGGGGTCAAATGGGTTGATCATAGAAGCATCCTTAAAATGGACTTGGAGGTAGTAGGCGCTATCACAAAGCTCACTCATGGTTGTTGGGCGGTGCATGATCAGGAGGATACGAAGGTTAGGTGCGGTATTTCTAATGAGCATCCTCACCTGCTCCCCCTCTGATATGGTATCCACTAGCCTCTCGGCCATTCCCCTCCACCGATCAGCAAATTTGGCAAAATCTTCATCCGGCTTCATTTTTTAGCAACTAAATCAGTTATCAAGTAAGCTGGCCCCACCCGATCCTTGTACCTTTGTAGAAATTTTTCCTTGACAATATCAAAATCCGCAGCTTCAATAGAATCAAGAGAATAAAACCATTCAAGGGCGGATTCTTCTAATGACCGACGGAATAGGAAGGCAAGTGCTTTGCAGTCATTCTTTCAGAACGTGGAGTCATATAGAAAGCTCTTTAGGTGGTTAAAGGGGTTCCCAGCCCCATTATAGCATTGAAAGATTGGAATTTCAAAAGGAGGGAGATGTAGGATCGAGAAAGATGAAACAAAAATTTCTGGGGTGGCTTTAGAATCGAGGCGGTGCCTCAGCTCTTCAAAATGCTCATCCATCTGGTTAAATTTTTTCATGAATGCCTGGGTGAGGCTGGATTTTTGAGCCATTGGTGCAAGGTATTTAGGTGAATGGGTTGGAAGAGGTGGGTTGGAAATAGGAGTTGGAATAGCATTATGTGAATGTCCCATAACGGGGTGAGTGGAGACACGACAGGGTTGCCCAGGAGAAGAATTGATCAGGGGACTGACTACCGATTGAGGTGGTGAGGGGGCTTGATTTTCCTCGACCAGATCTTGATTGGCGGGCATCTTGCCCTTTGTCAAAGATTGCACAAGTGAAAAGGATTTAGGGTCTAGATGGAGAGATAAACCCTAGAGGAGTTGCTCCATGCTAAGTAAAGCAGGTTGATGAGTAGGATTTTGAATTTCAGGCTCCCTGATGGCGTTGATGTAGCCTTCTGGTTGGACCATGGGTTGTTGTAGCTCGTAGTGGCCCGTCTCGTACTCCTCTTCTTGCCCGTAGTTGTCTGACATCCCGATGTGTCTTATGGACCTTAGCATCATGGGCATCCTGTCAAATTTTCTAACAAAAATGGTTGAAAGAAAGCAAATAAAAAGTGTAAATGCAAAGAGATTTTTTGTTTGGCTATGCTTTGTTTTTGTTTAAATTTTTTTGTTTTAATTTGGTTGTTTGGAAAACAAGTTGAACACAAAAGTTAAAGGGATTTTTTGTTTTGTTTTAGGTGTTTTGAAAGAAGAAATTTTTTTTTGTTGTTTTCAATTGTTGTGAGCAAGCAAGTTATGCAAACAAGTTCTTAAAATGACTACTCACCAATTGAAACCTTAGATTAGATAGATTATTAGCAATTTTTCACTCAAATGGGTATGGTTCTTATTGGTTCAATCTTCAAGACCTAACGAGTAGGTACTTGGGTTCTTCAGGTTTTGGGGAAGTGGTACAACTGGCCCAATCGTGCGGAGAGGAATACTCCATGGATGGGGACTTACGGAGGCCTTGATAGAAACAACCAAATCAACTAGGAAGGAATATCCAAGAAGAGAGGTTAGAATCCACCAAGAAGGTGTTTGGAGGGTGAGGGTGTGTTGGAAGAGAGAGCCCCCACCTTGAATGCCCTATGGATCGGAGCAAGTCTGGTACCCAATGCAAAAGCTAATGCAAAAATAAAAAATAAAGGGTAGGAGGATAAGAAGCAATCAATATGCAAACATGAAATGAATGAAAGCTATTAAATAAATCAAGCAAGTGAATGCAATCAAGACAAGCAATGATAAAGTAAAGCAAGTAACTAGCAACTAGCAACTAAAAGGTGGTTCGCACGGGAACCGGCTTGTAATGGAGTGTCCAAGTGGGGAAAAATCTGAAGTAGAGATAAAAGGATGGTCCATGCGGGGACTGATTTAGAAATAAGATGGCTCACGCAGGAGATGAGTTTTGGAAAGGTAGGTGGTTCACGCGAGAACCGATTTTTGAAGGAAAAGGGGTGGTTCACGCGGTAACCGGTTTATTTGATTAGAAAAGGGAAGAAGGGCCATGTGGGGCCAATCTAAAGTAGTGTAAAGGGGTGGTCCATGCGGGGACCGATCTTAAAGTGGGTTGGTTCACGCAGGAACCGGTTTGGAAAAGTGGGTTGGTTCACGTGGGAATCGGTTTGGAAAAGGGGGTCGGTTCACGTGGGAACCGGTTTTAATGAAGGAAGGGGTGGTTCACACAGGAACTGGTGAAAAAGGTAAAAAAATAAAAAGAGGGCCACGTGGGGCCAATCTAAAGGTGCTGCAAATGGGTGGTCCATACGGGGACCGATTTGAAAATAAGTTGGTTCACGCGGGAACCGAGTTGGAAAAGAAAGGTGGTTCATGCGGGAACCGATTTATAAGAAGAAAAAAGTGGTTCATGCGGGAACTGGGTTGAAATTAAAGACAAACAAGTCAAGTCCACATGGGGTACAATCTTAAAGGAAGAGTAAATAGCAAGTTTAAAGTTAAATTGACATGGAAAAAGTAAAGGACAAGTTGGTTCGTATGGGAACCAAATCGGAAAATAACTAGTTGCACGAATCAATCAAGCTAGAAAGGTTGAAGACATTGGTTATCCCACCGTGGTCGCCACAAAGCTGTCAACTCTGAAAACGTGTTCCAGATTGGCACCTCAAGAGAAGGTGAAAGATAGAATAGGGGAAAGAGGAGTGAATCGGTAAACACTCGGAAAGCGGTAAAGAGTCCTCACCTCGGTCCCACACTCATATTGATCCCCGAACTTTCATCTCACGGCATCGCTCGAGCACCAGAGACAGTTTGGGTCATGTGGGAGGAGAGTGAGGAATGAATAAACTTAGAACATGAATAAAATATTAGAGTGGTCGCCAAGAGCCGCGGGCTCCGCTTTATGGAATTGAAAAATAAAAGATGATCGTGTGTACCTTAGCGCGAGAAATGATGTGTGGGTTCAACCTTGTTCTTCAGCCGGCCGATGAAGAAAAGTCCAACCGGTGCTAGTTTGATCGATCTGTGCAACTTAAGAACAATAAAACAAATGAATAAATGGATTAGACTTGTGGGAAGTGTAGTAACTATAAAGAGAAGATAAGAAACAAGCAATTGAAACCGAACTCACCGGCTTCGGGGTAAGCCTTAACCCCTTCTTTTGTGTTTTTGGTTATGTAAAAATGATGCAAATAAACTAAAACATGTTTTGAAACAGAAAATAAACTGAACAAAATGAGTTAAGAAGATCTTATGAAGTGAATCGGCCTGAGTTGAAGCCAAGTTGGTAGAAGAAGGCCGGTTTGGGTAGCCTTGCACCCTTCTGGCACGACTTTGGTCCAGAAAATGCTACGGATGACCCCGATGTAAGAATCGAGTTCCGTTTGTTTCTATGGATGGAAAACTCAGAGTGGAAGAGATCTACTGTTGATGACTTCTCTGAAATACACTTGTAAAAGTTTTTAAAAAATATGAAAATGGATGGATATGAAAGAACATAACCTGGATGCACGCCCTCAGTGAAACAATCGCCACGGACAGACGGCAAGTCAAAATTGAGTGTCGGCAGTTGAAAATGAAAGAGGATGAGGACAGGAACAACTCTTATGTTGAAGACTTTTACAGCCAGAGCTTTAGATTTTCTACAGAAGCTGATGAAGTTAGGTTGCTTTATAACACAAGGATCTGGCTTCTCCTTCGCTTCGAGATCGATTCCTCGACGTTGGATCGACTTTGAACATCGGGATGGCCTCGGGAGGGAGCTTGGATGACCTCAGGATGAGCTAGGCATGGGGGGTTCAACTTTGGGTCATTGAGAATGTCCCTCAATTTATAGAGAATGGAAACCGGTGCAAAATATGGAAACTGGTCCGACCGCACCCCCGCATTTCAAAGGAGGTGAGGGCGCGCAGGGCACGCCCTCAACCTGGGGGAATGCAGGGCATGCCCTCACCCCGAGGGCGCGGTCTGCACGCTCTCCTCTTTCAAAGGAGGCGGGGGTGTGTTACGCGTCTCACTGCTAAAAATCGTCGGAACCTTCTGGAAATTGCTAAAAATCAGACTTGACACAACGAACGCGCCCCTGACTCAGGGGCGCGGTCAAAATAATCGATCTTAAGCGGGGGAAACTTTCCAAAATCCGGTTTAGAAGGTGCTAATCAAGGTAATTTCTAGTTTCCAAAAACAGACCGTGCTCCATGTTTCAAAGGAAGCAAGGGCACGCAGGGCGCGCCCCCAGACTGAGGGCGCACCCCCAGTATGAGAGCGCTCATGGCGTGCCCTACCATTTCAAGGGGAGTGGGGGCGCGTTACACTCTCTCTCCTGCACACATGTTCCGTACCCCGTAACATGCAAACGGGATGTCGGGTTTGGCTCCTGTTTGTTGCGTTGGAAAATGGACCTTCAACCACACCTCCTCAAGTCAGTAAAATAGCCGACATGACTCCCAAGATGTTTGCACAGGGCTTTCTACCAGTTTACCCTCTTGTGAAAAGTTGAAAATCGCGATGGAGATCCAAAAGGGCATGGTTCCAATTGAGAAATCTCGAGTCAACTCAGGATGACTTAAAATAATGACCAAACAAGTTCAGTGCAATTGGAAAACTTCCCGAAATCATCTTGAAATCTGATATTAACCCGGTAAACGTGAACGGAAGCTCGAAAAAGTTGGGAAACCCTAAAATCGACCAAACCGGCCATATGGCCCTGGTTGATGAAAAATATACGGCTAGGATCGACCCGGTGATGACCGTAAAGGCCTAACGCGTTTTTCGGGATAGCCGTGTTGGTACAGATCAAAAAATCCATAACGAAAAGCTGTTATAGACTAATGCCTACTGAAATGACTTGTCTGAAACCCCAAATGTTACAGAACACATGTGGAACTCTCGAGAACTTCAATTAAGGACCATTCAAGGTGGGTCATTGAGCAGGCTCCATGTTTTTATGATTAACGCGTGGCTCTCGCTTGAAGGTTACGGCATTGTTCCAAAAATCACCGGTCCATTCCCAACTTGTGAGGGGCTCCACCAATGCCCTTAGCTCATCTCCATGAGGTAATCCGGATCAGATAGCAGTCAAATAAAGGATATCGCCAATGGAATAGGAGTCTGGGGCTCCGAATCAAGCCAATTTGGCATGTCTACAGGGTTGTATTGATAACCCTAAGGGTGATGTAAAAGAAGTATCATTCATCTCTTCCCTTATAGGCATGCTAGTCACCTTGACCACTTGTCCTTTAAAGGGAAACTTTATGCACTAGTGGTTTATTGAAGCCACGGTCCCTATTGCTTCTAGATATGGCTTGCCAAGTATAGCTCGAAAGGTTCGATCTAGTTTCAAGACATGAAAATCAGTTGTGACCATACATGGTCCAAGTTTGACTTCTAGAGTGACCACCCCATGTGCAGACTTTTTGGAATTGTCATAGGTTGTTACCATGGCACAGGGGGGCTTGATTTGTTGTTCAGAAATGCCACATAGCTGCAAAGTTTCTGGCTGCATAACATTGATGGAAGCTCTAATGTCAACCAAACATGATTTTACTTCAATATTGCAGATGATAACAACCACATGCAAAGCATATCTCCTGATCTCTAGATCTGCTAACTCCTCCTAAGAGAAAGTGAGCACCCAATGCTCACTTCTGGGGGCTAACACTGTAGTGATCTTCTCTGGTGGGAGATCTTCACTTATCATAACCCTTTACAAATACTATTATAAAATTTCTTGGTGCACCTTTGATCTTTTGATGTGGCTGTGTGGCCTAACCCCCTTTTGAAGTTGTTGTGGTTGTTGTGGCCTAACCTGCTATTGAGGGGTGGTAAGAAGGGTTCTATGGTGGTTTCCTGTACTGGTTTTGACGGTTCCCTCCCTAGTTCCCCACAATGTTTACAGCTTCATTGTTGACTACTCCCTCGGTTGTAGGCCCAGCTGGTGTAGAGGTAGTTTTCCTAATGTTTCTATATTTGAGATCAAAAGGATTTATCATTGTGGCATCTTTGAAGTGGGCTTGCAAGTACCGGGCACTGTCATAAAGCTCGTTCATAGTAGTGTCGACTCCAGAAAACAGGTTCTGTATCGGCACCTCAAGAGAAGGTGAAAGATAGAATAGGAGAAAAAGGGGAGTGAATCGGAAAACACTTGGAAAGCGGTAAAATACTCACCTCGGTTCCACACTCACATTGATCCCCGAACTTTTCATCTCACGGTGTCGCTCGAGCACCGGAGACAGTTCGGGTCATGTGGGAGAAGAGAGAGGAATAAATGACTTAATGCATGAGAAGATTGAAGAAGTGGTCGCCAGGAGCCACGGGCTCCGCTTTATGTATTGAAAATAGAAAGAAGTTGACCATGTGCACCTTAGCGTGGGAGATTGAGATGTTTGTTCAACCTTCTTCTTCTTCGGCCGGCCGATGAAGAAGAGTCCAACCGATGCTAGCTTGATGTATTTGTGCAACTAAAAAATAATAAGATAATAAAACAAATGAAGAAGGATTAGAACTGAGTGAAGTGTAGTAACTTGTAAAAGTAATAACATAAAACGACAATTGGAAACAAACTCACCGGATTCGGGGTTAGCCCTAACCCCTTTTCTTTTAGTTTTTTGTGATATATGAAATGATGAAAAACTGAATAAAAATGCTTAAATATGAACTAAATGATATGAATGAAGACTTAGCAAAGAGAATATGAATAGTTAAAGACAACACAACCCAAGCAAAGTGGCAACCGGGTTGGACAGATTCAATGTAAACTGCGCGGCTCTGATGCAAAGACCGTAAAAAATAGCACCAATGTCAGAATCAAGTGATGTTTATTTAAAAATAAATATGACTCACCGAGGGTGGTTTGATATGAAGACAAGTTTGCCTGAATCTTATGACAAGTAATCTGAATTTACCTAATAAGCCGGATCTTGGACAGTGAAGTTCTGGAAACTCCCAGCACAATGTCGATGTAGGACATTTTATGGGCAGCAAAGATATCCAAATTGAATGATTCTTGTTGGAGATAACATATAACTCATAGGGGAACAATTTCTATGAAGTATGTATAGGCTAAATCCACCATTAAGTGTACTGAAATTGACTGAGAAGATGATGACTTAGAAGAGAAGACTTCGGATCTGTCTGTGCAGCACCGGTGTTGAAGCCATAACAAGCAGAGGAAATGTCAGAATTGATCTTTGTTTGTTGTAGATGAAATATATCTTGATGAACCACACTTCGTCTGAAGTAAGTCAGGCCATAAAATGACTAGAAAGATCTGTAGAAGCCGATGATCAGCAGTGCAGCACGTTGGAGCATGACCGGCTTCTTCTTCACTTTGGTATGATCTCCGGGCATCGGGACGAAGAGAGGACGATTTGGGGAGGTTGGGATGAGCCTAGGGTGGCTGGAGGACGAAAATAGGAGTGCTGTAGGATGGGGATGCCCTTGGTTCAGCAATCGCCACAAACGAACGGCAAGTCAGAATTGAGTGCCGTCAGTTGGAGATGAAAGAGGACGAAGAGATGAACATCTTCTATGTTGAAGACTTTTGCAGCAGGAGTCTCGGATTTTCTGCAGAAGTCGATGAAGTTGGCTGATGCAGAACACCCAGATCGAGCCTTCTCCTTCACCTCGGGATCGATCTCTTGACTTCGGATCACCTTTGGACGTCGGGACGGCTTTGGAGAAGAGCTTGGACGACCTCTGGACGAGCTAGGCACCGGGGATTAACCTTGGGTCGTTGAGAATGGCCCTCAATTTATAGGGGAAGGAAGCCGGTGCAAAATTTGGAAACTGGACCGACCACGCCCCCGTTTTTAAAAGGGGATGAGGGCGCGCAGGACGCGCCCTCAAACCAAGGGCGCGCAGGGCGCGCCCCCAGTTCGGGGGCGCGGTCTGCGCGCCCCCCTGTTTCAAAGGGAGCGGGGGTGCGTTACGTGTCTCACTGCTAAAAATCGACGGAAACTTCCGAAAATTGCTAAAAATCGACTTGACATACGTAACGTGCCCCCAAATCGGGGGCGCGGTACAAATAATCGAAAATCAACGCCGGAAACCTTCCAAAAATGCGGTTTAGAAGGTGCTAATCGGGGCAATTTCTGATTTAAAGAAACTAACCGCATCCCCGCTTTTCAAAGGAACCGGGGGCGCGCAGGGCGCGCCCCCGGTTTGAGGGCGCGCCCCCGGGTTTCGGCTCCCGTTTGTTGCGTTGGAAAGAGGACCTTAAGCCGCACCTCCTCAAGTCGGTAAACCAGCCGGCATGACTCCCGAGATGTTCACACGGGGCTTCCTACCGGTTTACCCTCTCGCGGAAAGCCGAAACCCTGGGCGAAGATCCGAAAGAGCACGGTTCCGATCGAGAAATCTCGGGTCAACTTGGGATGACTTAAAGTGATGACCGAACAAGTCCGGTATGACCGGAAAACCCGAAGTCATCGAAAAATTTGATATTAACCCGGTAAACGTGAACCGAAACTCGGAAAAGCCAGGAAACCCTAAAATTGACCGAAATGGCTATATGGCCCCGGTTAATGAAAATATTTGGCTAGAATCGACCCGGATGACCTGAAAAGACCCGGTGATGACCGGAAAGGCCTAACATGTGGTCCGGGATAGCCGTGTCAGCACAGATCGAAAAAGCCGTAACGAAAGCCGTCATTGACCGACGCCTACCGAAATGACTTCTCGGAAACCCTGAATGTTACGGAACACATGCCGGACTCCCGAGACTTTCAATTATAGACCATTCAAGGTTGGTCATCGAGCAGGCTTCATATTTTTACAGTTCACACGCGGCTCTCGCTTGAAGGTTTCGGCAATATTCCGGAAATCATCGGTCTATTCTCAACTCACAAGGGGCTTCACCGATGTCCTTAGCTCATCTCCACGAGGTAATCCAGATCAGATAATCGTCAAATAAAGGATATCGCCTATGGAATAAGAGTCTGGGGCTCCGAATCAGGCCAATTTGGCGTGTCTACAAGTAGTAGGATGATGCATAATCAAAACATTCCTTAGGGCTGGTGTAGTATTTCCAATGAGCATCTTTACTTGTTCCCCTTCTGAAATAACATCTGTTAATTTCTTTGCCATTTCCCTCCAGCGATCAGCAAACTTTTTGATGTCCTCTTCGAGCTTCATTGTCTCAGCAATCAAGTCTGTAATTGAGCATGATGGTGCCACCCGGTTATCAACTCCAAAAATGGGTTCCAGATCGGCACCTCAAGAAAAAGGTGAAAGATGGAATAGGATAAATGGGAGAGTGAATCATAAAACACTCGGAAAGCGGTAAAGAGTCCTCACCTTGGTCCCACACTCACATTGATCCCCGAACTTTCATCTCACGGCGTCGTTCGAGCACCGGAGACAGTTCAGGTCATGTGGGTGGAGAGTGAGGAATAGAATGACTTAGAACATAAAAGAGGTGGTTGCCAGGACCCGCAGACTCTGCTTTATGGAATGTAAATCAAGAGATGAGTTGATTTGACCATGTGTACCTTAGTGTAGGAGAGAATGTGTGTAGGTTCAACCTTCTTTTTCTTCGGCCGGCCGATGAAGAAGAGTCTCCAACCGATGCTAGCTTGATGTATTTGTGCAATTAGAAAACAATAAGACAAGAAAGCAAGTGAAGAAGGATTAGAACTGAGTAAATTTTAGTAACTTGTAAAAGTATTAACATAAAACGACAATTGAAAAGAAACTCACCGGATTCGGGGTTAGCCCTAACACCTTTTTTAGTTTTTGTGATATATGAAATGATGAAAAATAGAATAAAATGATGCTTAAATATGAACTAAATTATTTGAATGAAGAGTTATCAAAGAGAATATGAATGGTTAAAGATAACACAACCCAAGCAAAGTGGCAACCGGGTTGGATAGATTCAATGTAAACTGCGCGGCTCTGATGCAGAGACCGTAACAAACAGCACTAATGTCAGAATAAAGTGATGTTTGTTTCAAAATAAAGAGGACTAACTGAGGGTGGTTTTATATGAAGGCAAGTTTGCTTGAATCTTATGATAAGTAATCTAAATTTACCTAATAATCTATATCTTGGATAGTGAAGTTCTAGAAACTCCCAGCACAATGTCGATGTAGGACATGCTATGGGCACCACAGATATCCGAATTGAATAATTCTTGTTTTAAATAAAATAGAACTCACCAGGAAAAAATTTCTATGAAGGATGTATAGGCTGAATCTACTATTAAATGTACTGAAATTGACTATGAAGACGATGACTTAGAAGAGAAGACTTCCGATCTGTCTGTGCAGCGCCGGTGTTGAAGCCATCACAAGCCGAGGAAATGTTAGAATTGATCTTCTCTTGTTGTATATAAAATATATCTTGATGAATCACACTTATTCTGAAGGAAGACAGGCTGTAAAATGACCATAAAGATCTATAGAAGCCAATGATCAGCAGTGCAGCATGTCGAAGCATAGACCGGCTTCTTTCTCACTTCGGGACAATCTCCGGGCACCGGGATGAAGAGAGGACTATTTGGTAAGGTTGGGACAAGCCTAGGGTGAGTTGAGGATGAAGATAAGAGTGCTTGAGGATGGGGATGCCCTTCTTAGGTCGTTCATATGAGTCTCTCTTTATAGGGGATGAAAAACATGTCAAAAAAAGTAAATTTTGATACATCCGACCATAGGTTGGATTTCCTCCATTTAATATTGCTAATTTTCATTCTAAGGCATCTATAAACTTACCCAAATGATTGAGAGGGATTAGAAACCGTGGATCACCTTCCCCATGTTCAAAATATGTCTCCACTTGAAGAGGAAACAAATATGGTCTAAAAATAGCAAGTTTTGATGTAAGAGAACAAGTTGGATTGCCATCATTTGATGATGCTAATTTCGACCATGAAGCTTCCAGATACTATACCAAGTAATATGAAAGAGGAAAAAAGAAGGTAGGGTCATGAATTGGTCATATATGTGCCCAATGGGCTGGGCTTGCATGCAATTGGGCTTGATCGGTGCTGCGTGCGGACAGAACTGCACGTCTGACTTCTAAAAGGCACTGCAGACAAATGATAGAGAAGAATTGAATGTCATTTATTGCATTGAAAAGAGGACTCATAGAGGAAGATTATTTATGTTGAAGACTTCTTCATTGGATGTCCATAGAATCCTGTGAAAAATTTTCAAGTAGAAGATATGCTGGAAAAAGCATAATTTGGCACACAACCAAGCGGCACGACTTTGGTGCAAAGACCATCAAGAGCAACATTGAAGTTAGAATGGGCTCTCATTTGGAAAAATTGAATTTTATTAGAGATTAAAAACTCTTTCTCAAATTTCTAGTGAACTTCTTGGCTCATCCAAAAGGATCGTCCAACTTGATTTTGATGGTCTAAAATAGATGTTGCCAATGAAATAAGAGTTTAAGTCACAAATAAGGCCAAATTGGCGTGTTTACAGCTTGTCTCGCCTTGATGTCGGCTTTGCAAGGGAATGTTATATAGTGAAGTGAAGTGAAATGTAGAGAAATGTAGCGAAGTGAAATGAGGTGTAATGGAATGCAGTGGAGCAAAATGGCAATGGACTAAAAAGGTGGCCTCAAGGTGTAGATATAGACACGCTCAACGACCAAATTCGGTAAAGAGAATCTTTTCATGTTCCTTGGATTACTGCAACGTTTCACCAAGCCTTCTTACACCCAATTGGTAAAGGATGTGCCACGGGCACGAGAGAAGAATAGCCAACCCCCAACACGGTGGGGAGTCCTGAAACATGGGTTCGTATGTTCATCATCAGCCGGTAACCCGAACTTTGCGATGTTCCTGTACTATGATGGGCTAAGGTTTAAAAAGAGAATTTTTTTTGCAAAATAAAAGAATATCAATCGAGCATATTCAAGCTCTTAGATTCATTTAAGTCTTCCAAGAGACAAGATTTGATTCAAAATGGAATGATCTCAGATTCCGAAAGGCAAATGTTGAAGCTCAGACCGTGAAGATAACGGCAATGCAAGTTCTGATCAAATAGGAGGCCCTTGGCGGGACGAATTGACTGCCATGGTGGGATGAATAGTAAGAATAGTGGCCACTGTGGGGATAGAAATATAAGAGTTGAAGGCACAAGGTGATTACCGAACACGGTGGGATTTAACAGACACGATGGGATATTGAAAGATCAGAATTGGTATAAATGATGGGATGAAGAGACCCAGTGAGGTTTAGAGGAAGTGATGACCACAAAGAAATGCAGAGATGATAAGCAAGAATGCAATGAAACTAATGCAAAACTACATGATGCATGCTGGGCTAAAAACGTCAAAAATTTACTTAACAAACTAGTTGAAGATATAGATTGAACATTGGAGGTCAGGATACCCAGTCAGGAACCATCATCCCTCGATATTTAATTTTGGCTTATCCGTGAGCACAAAGAATGACCTGACTGTCGTGGATTTTGATAAAAGGGATCTCGGGCCCGATCTTCTTTGCACTTGCGGTCTTCAACATCAATGCATAAATAAGTAGTAATGCATCTAATATATGCCAAGAAGTAAAATGATAATGGTGAGTTTGCAATGTGATGACATGCATTCTCACAAAAGAGTTCATGTGCCTTGATGAAGGCACAAAGCAAAAGTTTCTCGACAAAGTAGAGGCCGAGGTGATGATGACACCTCCTCCTAAGAATTCATTAGGGAGGGAAGTGGCAAACATTGCCTTGTTGAAGTTTTGCAAAGGGTTCCTCGGCAAAGTTGAGGCTGAGGTTATGGTGACACCTCTTCCTAAGAATGCTCAGGGGAGGGAAGTGGCGAGCATCACCTTGTTGTGTAGTTCTCCTTGTTTGTTCTTCGTACCTGAAACACTCGAAAAAGGAGATTAGAAATCCAATATGGCTTATCCCCTTGCAAGTTGTAGTATGTCTTGACCTTGGTCAAGGGGTGTAGCCTTCTTAAGGGAGTAAAAAAATAAAAAATAAAGCATAAAATATTCAATGAAATATTTGAAACATGAGAGACTAAGAATAAATATGAATATAAAGACGAGAATTCAAACCAAGCATGGTGATGACAAATTTTTTTGAAAATTTTATTAGAATTTTGAAAAGAAGTTTTTGAAAATATTCAATTTTGTTTAGTTTTGAAAATACTTATTTTTTTTATTTTTGAAGATATTCAAATTTTTTTAGAGCTTTTGAAAATAAATTTTTTTTTAGAGAAAAAAACATTATTGACACAAGTTCTCATCTCTTGGTTGTTATTCTAGGTTCACTAGTAGATACCATGTGCAAAATGGGGTTCCTTACCCAGAATCTTTTTTGACCTTCAACCTTTGATCAGCTAGAGTTTAACTTGATTTGGTTGGTCCACCCACACCCTCGGGGCTTAAGAATGAAGAATTGATAAGGAAGTCCTTGATAGGCTTTGGAAATGTCGAGAGAGATTTCTCTACTCACACCCAATTGCCCATTGGGGTTCGGCCTCTTCGGGTCTTTTCTTCTTTATTGACAAACCTATTTTTATGGCACACATTCGGACAGGTGCTTTGACCTGTGAGGTCATTGCCCATCTTTTGGTGCCCTTTTTCATTTTCTATGTTTTTGGGTACTCATTCAGACAGACCCATATTTGTTTAAACCTATGGGGTTCATTGCCCATATTTTGGCACCCTTTTCTTTTCATTGAGAAGTTGGACCTTATGAGACGGCCTCCTACTAGAGCGGCAGATGCTTTTGATACTCTCCCCCTCTAGTCCCCTTCGCCTATCTTGGACCGAACAGAAGAGAATAGGGTGAGGGTTTTCCTTCCATCTCTAAGCCTTGCCTAGCTTCTCTCGGGTGTCAAGTCATCTGGATTCTGGGATCGGGACATGTTGTGTGTGGGATGGTATCCACCCTTGACTCCTAGAGAACAACCATATGTGGACTCAAGTCACACTGGTAGTTCTCTCCATTTTTGAGGTAGATTACATTCCATGGGTGAATCAATTGAAAACATGCCTTGCATCGTAAAGAATTCATTAGGATAAAACAAAAAGTAGTTATCATCAATCATGAATTTTTCTCAAGTAAGATTGTCATGTGAGATTAAAAATCATTTTTTAAAGAAAATATTGCCTTGCGGATGACATAATGATGATGAATGCAATTTCATGTAATACTTGAGAGAAGGAGAAGTTCATTGTTGATGACGGCTTTGCTTGTGCTTGCCTTGTCTTGCCTGCCATGCCTTGCCTTGCCTTGCCCAACTACTTCCACTTTTGATATGCACCATATTGCACTGGATTGAAGATTCATAGTCATAGGATGAAGTGAAAGATGTGGAGGATCTGATTTAGCATGGCGGAGTCAAAAAATTAATGATGTAAAAGGCAAAGATTGTGGTATCACCCAGGAAATTTTTCTACCTTGATTTTTTTGTTGAAAGTAAAATTTAGAGAATGAAAGAGAATTTGAAAGGAAATAAACATGCTTGGAAACAAAAGTGACTTAAAATGGGCTCTTGGGCCCGTGAGTTGAAAGTGGGCTTGAAGGCCTGGGAGTAGTTGGAATCAAGAGGCACGTGAGCCCAAGATTTGAATATGGGATAGAGGGTCCGGTTGATGTTGATGGGCATGAGGGCCCGATTGGAGGTTGAGCCCAAGGGACCCAATGAAAAGAGCGGGCACATGGACCCGATTTAAATGGTTGGGAGCAAGATTGTGATTTGTGATGGGCTTGTTGGCTCCATTGAAAAGTATGGGTGCATAATCCCAAAGTTGAAGAAGTGGGGGCATGGGGCCGGATTTTGAAGAAGTATGGGCACGCGGGCCCGATGGTGAAGAAATGGGGGCATACAGGCCCGAAGTTGAAGGAGTGTGGGCATGTGTGCCCGAGGTTGATGGAAGGTGGGCACGTGGGCCTGATTTAGGAGGAATTTGGGCACATTGACTCGATTGCATAAAAACATGGGCATGTGAGCCCGATTGAGGTGAATTGCGGGCATGTGGGCCCGATTGAGGTGAATTGTGGGCATGTGGGCCCGATTTAAAAAAATTAAGGGCATGTGGGCTTGATTGGGGAGAATTATAGGCACATGGGCCTGATGGAAGGAAAGGGGCACGTCGGCCCAGTTGGGGAAAAGGGGCGCATGGGCCCAGTTGAAGGAAAGGGGTATGTAAGTCCGATTGATGAAAAGGGGCACGTGGGCCCGGTTGAAGAAAAGCGGCATAAGAGCCCGGTTGATTAAAAGGGGCATATGGGTCCGGTTGGATAAAGGGGGCACGTGGGCCCGGCTAATGGAAAGGGGCACATGGGCCCAGTTGATGAAAAGGGGCATAAGAGCCCGATTGATGAAAACGGGCATAAGTGCCCGAAATGGGGCATAAGGACCCAAAAATGGGGCATAAGGGCCCAATTGAGTGGGATGGGGTGTGAGCCATTGCCCTAAGATTGACAGATTTTGGACCCATGGGCCTGATTGATGGTTGTAAGAAGGATAAAGAAATGGCAGTGGCCCTAAGATTGAGTAATTGTGGGCCCATGGGCCCAATTGTTGATTTGAAGGAGAATAAAGAAAGGGTTGTGGCCCTAAGATTGATTGATCATGGGCCCATGGGCTAGATTGTTGCTTAGGAGAAGAATGGGGTAAGGGTTGTGGCCCTAGGATTGATGCTAAGGGATTTACCTGCCTAGCTGAAAAAGATCCTAGTATCCCCTTGCTAAGGTTTGCATCTTCCTTCTGTAGGTTTATAGATTCCTTTCTCATTTCACTGACCAATTCGGTCTCCTTACCTCCCAGCTCAGGGGTCAATTAAATCTAACAAACTTCAGGGATCAATTCCAATGATGAGGATAGTTGATCTATACCTGAAGAATCCTTGCCTAGTCCTTGACAATCAACAAAATTTATGATCTCCTCACCTAAGCTCCTGTGTCAAACTGGGAAAATATTGATTTTTAATAAACTGCCAATGTAATAGAAATATTCTAAAATAGAATTGAAAAGTACAAAGGTGAGACTCACCTCAACTAATCAATGGAAAAGCGGCGCTGGCTGTGGCTACAGGCGCGCGGCAGCGTCAAGGCGACACAGCCGAGAGCTTGGCAACGGCAAGGCGGGTGCATAGGCGGTGACCGCAGGGGTGATGGCGGCGGCACATGTGGGTGCCACGCGAGGCCGCGGCAGAAGGGCGCACCAGGGGGATTGTGGCACACCGCGTTTGCGTGGGTGTGCGGGGAAAGAAAGGGAGACTCGAGGCGGGGTGTCGAGGTAGAAAAGAAGAGAGAGAGGGCTAAACAGGAGAGAGAGAGAGAGAGAGAGAGAGGGAAATAGGAGAGAGAGAGAGAGAAAGGGAGAATAAGCGAGGAAGACAGAGAGCGCAGAAAGAAAAAGGGGGAAGAGAGAGAAGGGCATCGGAGGGAGGGAGAGAGTGTGAGAGAGAGATAGATAGAGAGAGAGAACGAGAGAGAAGAGAGAGACGAGAGGGGGTGAGAGAAGAGGGAGAGCGATAGGGAGAGAGAGTGTGTGTGAGAGAGAGAGAGCCGGCGGGAGAGAGAGAGCCCAGGGGGGAAGGAGAGAGAGGCAGGAGAAAAGAAATGAGAGAGAGTGAGAGAGGAGAGAGAGAAGAGTACGGGAGAGAGAGAGAGAGAGAGAGCGGTGGGAGAGAGAGTGCATGGGGGAGGAGAGAGAGGCAGGAGAGAGAGAGAGAGCACCAGGGGGAGGAAAGAGAGAGGCAAGGGGGCGCTTTGCACCGCCCTCCCCCAGCGGCGTAGCTGCATGCCGCTAGGTGCCCACGCGGGCACACGCTCGTGAGAGCCGTGCGGGCGCGGACGTGGCTAAATCGGGGGAGGGGGGAGAGAGAGAGAGCGCCCGAGGGAGAGCGAGTGAGAGGAGCGCAACGGGAAAGTGGGAGAGAGGAGTGCGGCGCTGACCACGACGGTGGGAGGGAGAAAGAAGAAGGAGAAGAAGAGGGAGGAGGGGCGTCGGCGACGGTGACGGAGGCATCAGCGACGGCAACGATGGGAAGGAGAGCAGCAACGGCAGAAGAAGGAGAAGAAGAAGAAGAAGAGGAAGAGAGGGAGGAGAGACATCGGCAACGACGACGGCGAAACCGACCCAGTAGAAGAGAGAGGGAGGCGATGGCGACAACGACGGTGGAATCGGTGGCTCCCGGCGACGCCAGCAACGGCGGAAGAAGAAGAAGAAGAAGAAGAAGAAGAAGAAGAAGAAGAGGAAGAAGAGAGCGGCAAGGCAGTGGAGGCGAACGTTTCGGACGGGGGGAGGAGCGGTGGCGAGCGTAGTTTCAAGAGAGGTTTTTTTTTTTTAAATTGCTAGACGTTACAATCCTTCTCTAGCCGCCTCTCGCACACACGTTGCCGTGCTCTGGTCCATCATCACCTTGGCATCTCTCTCTCTCTCTACTTTGTTTTCCTATAGCACCCGCCCCTTGGCCCAGTCTCCTCCTCACATGCGTGATCAGCCAGAGCCATCTTCATCGTCTCGTCCACCTAGTCAACTACAGTAGCATCCCGGCGCCACCTTCCCGTTGATTCGTTGAGATGAGCCTAACCATCTCTTTTTCTATTTTATCTCTATAAATATCTATTCTTTTATAATTTATTAAATATTGATATCTTCTTAATTTTGTCTTCGCCTTTACCATTGTCGGTGTCATTGTGTGCTTGTCCTCTAACCAACTTCTCATTAGACTTGGGATAATGGTTATTGACATTGAAGTTGACATCTTGACTTTTCTTAGCAAACCGATAATTTAATTAAGGAGAATTTAATAGAAGGCCCAATTTACAAATTTGGCTTTAACGAAAGGACTAGTGTAAGAAATGTTCTAATAGAAGGTCCAGTTTAAAAAATTGTTAAAACTATCACTTCAAATTAGATGGCAGTAGTTAGATGAAGTAAAGAAAAGTCTTTTAAGCCTTCTCTTATGCCGTTTCAAATTGAGAATAAAGAAGAATTGAGAAAAATTCTAAGAACACCGTGTGTGTTAGGATAAAGAAAATTTCAAAAACTATGGCAAAAATTCAGAAAAATGTTGTTCATTATGTCAAAGTAAGAAAATTTTCAAAAGTAAGTTGTCCTTTCGTAGTGAGAAAATTTTTAGAAAAATAGAAAAAAATGTTGTCCACTTTAAGATTAAAAATTTAAGCTTTAAAAAAATAGAGAGTAAAGTTCATACCTCATATTTAAAGATTGAATATCTTCTTATGATTAAATGGTACCCATTTATTTAAAATAATCTCAATTTATTTAAGAATAAGAAGATAGTGATAAGACATCAGACTTCTTTGCTTCCGGGCTGATGTCAATCTTGCCTCAAATCACCAAGGGCATGGTGAGCTTCACCATTGCCTGGGCCAACGCAGGTTTCAATCAAGCTAAGGAGATGAAGGAGTTCGAGAAGTCCAAGTTTGGCATCAAGGGTATCATCGATGCCAGACTCAACACTATCCCTTGCATTTTCTACTATCCCCCCGTTTCCGACATAAGGTTAATCCTTCTCACTTCATCAAATATCTTTGGACCATGAGGACGCAATTGTGAAGGTGTTTCACCACTGCAAAAGGTAGCAAAGAGAGGACGCCGCCATCGTGGAGCTGCTCCAGCACAACAACGATCTTCCGATTGTGAAGACACCATCGTGAAGTTGCTCTGCCGCCGCCGTGAAGACATTCTTTCTCTCAAAAGAGGATCCGCTGCCACCTTGAAGAGCACCTAGTCTTCGAGAGAGGGGTGGAAACGAGGCTTTGTCCTGTGGGTGGGGATCTCAGATTCACAGGGGCAGGGGGTAGAATGGGAATAAAACAAAGAGGAAGATGGTCAGTTAACGGTGAATCGACGGAATGGGTTTTTCATTGTATGTATTATGTTGATCGAGTTTTTTTATAAACATAGGTTAGTCAATGGAGTTTTCATTAAAATCATTTTAATAATTGGTCTTTAATTAATTTGCCTTTTAATTAATGCACTAAACATATTTATTAGATTGTTTGTTGAAGAAAAATGATGATTAAATATTAGTTAAATTATTTGATTATCTATAGCGGTCTATTTAAATGTCAATCATGTCATTCATGTGTAGTTACATTCATTTTCGTAAACTAAATTAGTTTGTCATAAATGTGATTAATCATGGTTTAGTACTCGTATAAATTAGTTAAATATTGTGATGATTAATTGCATTGTTTGTATTAAATTATGGAAATAGAAATTATGATCTTTTCTAGTCATATTTATATCCGATTCTTGTTAAGAATAATTTTAAGTCATTAATAATTAAATTGAAATTAAAGTTGATTTGGCATGTTAACTATGAAACATACCTAATTAAAATTCATAGTTGCATGATTTTATAATGTGCATCATTCCAAGGCCAGTTCAAGTTTAGCATATTTGTTTATGATTCATAGCATGTAATTGGGTCAAATGCATGAATTTGAGTATAATTGAAGGATGTACATGACTTGGTACATTTGTATATCATTCTTGATTGGGTCTATTATATGTAAATGTGAATTAAGAAAATTATTATGCATGACTTTGATAATTCGCATATCTAGTTTAGTGAAATTGTAAATGTGATTCAATATTTCTAGATATCTATTCTGTTGAATTTATAAATGTCTGAGAAATTATATGACTTTTACTTGTGAAATGTTGTTGATGTTATGATACATGTGATGGAACATTTGCTCCTCCAATCTAAGTTAGTGGCCTATGCACAGTGGAGATTAGATCAATCCGGTGCATCCTTCGATCTTAGATACCACAATTTATCCTAAGTATGTCCCTGCCTAGACATACTATGAAATTTAGGTTATTATATGGTACTTCTATATATATTTAGAGCTGGAGTGGAGTTCTGCCAAGTGGAGTATATAATCTACTCAGATAAATGAAATAGTTGTAAGTACATGTTAGTCTAAGTTGCATGGACATGTAGAATTGTTTAGTTGGCTAAGTTATAATTAGTTTGGTTTATTTAGAGTCAGGCTAAATTGGTAATATTTTTTAAAAGGACCCAAATTAAACAATTGAACCTGGATAATTAATTTAGTAATTATGTTATAATTTGATTTGTGAGTTTTATTATTTATTATTCTTTGTTATCATTAAATTGATTAATATAATAGGAAAGTTTGAGTATAAATCTTATTAAGTCTATATGACTCATTCCAAATCCTTTTAGCATTTTTTAGATAATCAGATTTAACGGTGATAATTAGATGTCTGAGAAGTTAGTTGGTTTCTTCTTTGATTATGGTATTTAAATTATTTAGATTTTAGCATTGTGCAATTTGTTTTTGGATTGAATCATTTATTATTTGAAATAGGACCTGTAATCTTCAATTTTTACAAACGGACGTAATTAAGTGGTTATTTCTCCGGTCTCATTGTCAAATTTATTACGCTGTGCATGATAGAAAATCCAGAGTGTGACAAAGATAATAAAGAATATATGAAAATAAATCTAGAGTTTGAAACGTTTATGACCCGTTTGGTTAGAGTTTCAAATTTGATACTATATCAATATTGATATTGATAATTTTAAAGGTTGGAGTATCAATATCAAAATTGATATAAGTTGACACTTGTATTATATAATGTGTTTTATTTTCACTATCAATTTCAAAATTGATACTATTAATCAAACACTTCTTAGTGATTATTAAGAATATCAATTTTAAAATTGATAATGATAGATGTGTCAAATAGTGTTACCCAACAGAGCCTAAGTAGTTGGAATAAGTGTTAAACATATTGGATCAACAGAGCAACAATTAAGTTGCCTTTCTTATTATGACGGGGTATCAATTTTTCTTTTCTTTTCTTTTTTTGTTTTTTATGGTCTCTCAGACTCTCGCTACATTTTTTTGCTATTCATTATCATCTCTCGCAGCATGCCGTTTTGTATCCAAACATGACCATTTTAAACTTTTAACTAGACCATGTTTGGTAACACTATTAAACATATTTGTCACTGTTAATTTTAAAATTAATATTTATAATAATCAATGAGAAGTATTTAACTAATAATATCAGTTTTAAATTTTGTAACATAAACAAAATTTTATATTTAATAGAAATCTCAAATTGTATCGATTTTGATATTTATATTTTAAATTTTAAAAATATTAATATAATATTATTTTTATACTTTAAATATACATATCATTACATTTTATTATAACATATTATTTATTTATTCTGCTAACCAAACACCTCTTTCATTTCATTTTCTATTCTCTTTTTAATCACTCGCATGCTCGTCCGAGTTTTTAGTTCTTTTCTTGTGTGAGGGCTAGATAGTGTTTATCTTTCTAAAAACATAACATTTATCTGTAAGGGAGTAAAGATCCGCATATAAAATAAAATTATATTTCGACCAGGACGATTAGTTGAAATGACCAACAACTTTTAGAAGGTGAGGCTCGAGCGAGTCACATCTGCTCTCACACTCTAAGATGAGCTTCGTCAGAACTGAGCTACCGAGTCACGCAGTGAACTCCCTTAGGTGTTTAAAATTCAACAAAATAATGAAGTTGGGTGGAGGTCCTCCATTCCCACGATACAAGCCCACCAATCTTGAACAGTTGAACTTGGATCTTTTCCCTCGATGGTGTGGCCGTAGCTGAGTCGGTCGGTCAAGAATAAGATGGTCACGGTGAGCGGGCGGGCCGGGTGGGCGCAACGAGTCCAACTCGGCCGCGTGGCCGTCTCATCACCCTGCGCTCCGCCCGGAAGGCGCCGGCGGACGAGCCGCGTATCTTCTTGACCGTCATCTTCCGTGAGCTGTCGCGTTATTAAAACTAGAGAAAAGAGGAAAAAAAGAAAAAAACTAAAAATGATCTGAACTTTTAAAAAATTAAATAAAATTGGTAATATTATTAAAAAATAATAAAAATATGTTTGAATATGTAAAATAAATAAAATTAAAGATATGTTAAAAACATTATTATATTATAAAATAAAAAATGCTGATTGTATAATTTGTACAGCAGAATAATCCTTATCTCCCTCATTTTTACGATTACTGGGTCTAGAAGCTTGAAGGTGAACGGTATCAAATCACTCTCAGTGCACGCGTGGAACGACGACGGCGGACTGGTCGCCCCGTTGCCCGTCGACCAATAGGCTGCGGGCCGCCGCCAGGTTTCATCCGCTGCCTTTCGTTTACTGGTCATGCGTCTGTTTCCCCGGCGAAGAATGCTCGTCCATCGTGGCCGGCTTCCCCGTATATACGCTGAGAGAGACGGGGCGATGAGGGATCACAGCACGGGCCGACGTACGCTACAAGGCCGGAGAAAACTCGTCCCCGGCGACAGCCACGCGGGATACACGGGCGACGAAGACAATTTCATTTTTTCTTTTGAAACAAAGATTATTCTTTACTATATTACGGGGAAAGAAGATTTTACAAATATAGTAGATAATTTAAACAAGGATAATATGATACATGAGGGTTTCCCGTACAGAAACAAACAGTATAAAGACTAATGTTAGTAAACACAGATATAGATCAAATTGTAGAAATATTTTAAGATTTCATCTTTGACACGGTCGAAAGTTGTCACAAAATAGAAATAAACCTGTATCTAATTATGCTTTGACGGTCCATAAATAAAGAGTCTCTTAATGGAGTCTTACATTTGTTAGAAGACTGGATGATCACACTATATAGGTGTGGATGTCCAAATTAATTGCCTCACAGATAGTTTATGACAATATAACTGATGTCTGCGGATATCACAAAAATATAATAAAAATAGAAAGAAACTAGATAATACAACACTTACGTAACATGAAACTATCACACCTTAAAGCAGATAATAAGACCTTATGGCCTGTTTGGTTAGAGTATCAAAAATGATACCATATTAATATTGATATTGATATTTTTAGAAGATGGAATATCAATATCAAAATTAATACAAGTTGACACTTGTATTACATAACATGTGTTGTTTACAATACAAATTTTAAAATTGATACTATTAGCCAAACACCTCAAGGTGATTACCAATAATATCAATTTTAAAATTAATAGTGATAGAGGTGTCTAATAGTGTTACCAAACAGGGCATTAAACAACAGCTCAAGATGTGGATTACCAAAATAGACACTTAAAAAACTTTAAGACAATAAGAAACAAACTAAGAAACTCCGATATAAAGTGAAGAGTTCCGAGGTGAAATCTTGTAGGATTTCGGAACCCACAAAATGGGGTTTCAAGTATAAAAGAAGAGATTTTACCGCAACAGACAAAGAAAGAGATCAGCCAGAGAGATGGATAAAGTAGCTTCACAAAATCGTGCAAAAATCTATTGGATGGCAGAGCCCTACATAGATGAGGATGCATGGGGAAAGGGGCAAGCCCCGGAGGTAGCGAGGGAGAGGCAAGAGAGACGCCTCCCAAGCCCCCTTCGGTGGTGGCAACGACAAAACCCCTGTCTGCCTGGGGCTCCTGTGGAAACCCTCCACGCAGCTCTCGGTGAAACCACCGACGACGACAATTCACAAAATTAACTATCGCTTCAGTTAAAAATTAAAATTTTGTATGATATTAAGTTAATCGATCAAACTTTTTTTACTTCTAATTTATTAATGAAGACTATGTTTGGTATAGAGATAATCATAAATAAACCTTATTTATCGTCAATTTTTATTTATTTTATAAATAGAATGAGATTTAACCTAAATTAACTCAAATCGATTTATCCATAAAAATTAAGATAAAGTGAAAGATAAATCAACACATTTGATACATGAGATATTTTATATTTGTTTCCTAGAGATATTCATCTCTTCTAACATTTGAAATATTTTGCATTACTATTTATATATTATTTATAATATAAATTTTAAATTTTATATTAAAAATTAAAAAGTTTATATATATCAATATTTAATTTTAAAATTAATAATTATATATTATACTAAATATAAGACAAGATTTTTCTCTAAACCAATTTTAACTCGTATCAGATATAAATGGAGTAAGGATAATCTCAAAGAATGACTTAACCCTATCTAATCAATTTTTGTCCTGCTATCAAACGTAGCCTAAACTTTTTACAAGTCTAAATCGTTTTCGTTATTCTCCGAGAAGTGTTTGTTAATAAAATTTTCTTGTTCCCCTTTTTTTACCCTTTGCACAAATCATTTTGTTTGTTCTCCATTTTGGTCTACATTTATATACATATATTATCTCGAGCTAGTTTGCAGTAATCCTAAAAATGTTTGACTGTGGATGTATACGCGGCAGAAAATGTATGAGAGAATTTGAGTTTTTTGTTTTAATAAAATGGTAATATATTAAAGTTTATTTGTATAATATATATAAATCATCAACTTAGTTGATTTTATTTCTAGTTTTCTGATTTAAATGTATTTTAAAAATATACATATTTAAATAATATATAAGTAAAAAAATTAACAATAAGATTTGGCATCTAAAGTGATAAAAAAATAAAAATTTTAAGCCATGACTTTTAAGACTTGGATAAGTACTGGATTCAGTCCACGTTCAAAATTTTAGATATATCTTTAAATCATATAAAAATAAAAACAAATTAACAATATATCTTTAAATCATTTCCTTTTGCTTGATCTCCATTTAGGATCCGTTTGTTTTCAAGAAAAAGAGGTTCATGCGTAAGGTTTTCGGGAAAACTATTTACTTGGTGTTATTTGGTTCCACGTAATAACAGTAACATCGGAGTAACTTTTCCCTGACAACACCAATCACATTGGATTTTGGCATCCGCTAAAAGACAGCGTACGCCGTTTTCAGGATGCAGCTCTTAATCACCGATGCAGCATGAATTCATGATGATATATAAAAATAGCAGATAAAAACATGTATGATGGCCAAAGTTCAAATAAATTTATTTTTTGTGCACTATACATGTGGTAAGTCTATTTTTTTATAAACGTTTAATCATAATACAAAAAAATTATTAAATAAATTAATTTTATTTAAAATAAATTTGTCATGCTGAAGTGATAATGTTATAAACAAAATACTGATTTAAAAATACTTAATACGATAGAAAAAACTCATTTTATTTGTAAAAAATTTATTTAACATTTAATAAAATTTTTAGACTACATTTTATTTAATGTAATATTATTCAATAATATTTACTTGTGAATAATGCAGTAATCGACGTCATATAAGATAAAAATAATAAATTTTAAATAACAATAAAATACTTTTTAAAAAAATATTATGTCTAAAAATCAAATAATCAATCTTACTTTCAACTTTTTTGAAAAGTCAACCAAACGATAGATTTGTATTTCTATTTCCTTGAAAATGTGTTTCCACGTAAATTATTTTTATATATTTTTGTTTTACACGCTCAACCATAGTGTGCACGCGTTTACATCGATTATTATCTGGAACTAGCTTGTGGACCTGTGGTGATCCTAAAATGATATATATGACTATATGAATGTAAACGCGGCGGAAAATGGACGAAGGAAGTCAAAATTTCTATTGGACTTTGTTTAAATGCTAGCATGTATAAAGCACACCAAAATATCATATTTTTTCAGATTTCAACTATATTTTAAAATCTATCTGCGAAATAGGATAATAATTAAAAAGAAAGAAATTAACGATCTAATGTGATACACGAAGTGATAAAACGGTTAAAAAAATTGAAGTCATGATTAGTTCAAATTTCTGTAATTTTATGTTTCTTACTCATTTATTTATAAATAAAATATTTTTTATAAAAATCATTAATATTTTTTATTTTTAATAAGGCTGTCAAAACAGAAATGTTAAAATATAGTGGTTCAGATGTGGATCAACCAAAATTGTCTTAACTTTCATAGGAATGAAAACAATAAAAGAAAGATAATTTTAGTACCAAAATCACTAATCCTGATGCCAAACATCGATTAAATAAGTTCTGAGCATGCACGTACATTTCTTTGACGTTATTATTTTTGACATAAGTTTTATAAGTTTGCAAATAAATATATATTTAAAGGATATATTTACAAATCTGAACATATACCTCCTCTTCTATATCCAATAAAGCAAGATGATAGTGGGACACAATAATTGTCATTATCGTCTGTCTCCCATAAATGCTTTTAAGATTTTCAATAAAAAATGCAAAGGAAATGGAAAATATTCGTAGACTGACTCTCTTTAAGAAGGCGGTTCACGAGGAATCCCTCTCCGTTCTCCTCACAAAACTCAACAAGTATTCTTATCAAATCATATATTTAATGATTCTATTAAATCATATGTTTAACTCTGTGAGAGGTCTCCCTCAGGAGCTCTCGTGAGACGAACCACCCTTTTTTTTAAATATCATAATACCCCACCTGACTTCCTAGCTAGTTCCTATGGCCCTGTCCATAATACTGGACATACGCCTATTGAATTTTTTACTTTTTATTTTTAAATGACATGGTGCAAACCAATATATTCTACTAGTAATTCTAAACTCGATAAAAAAATTTATTCCATCCGTTTAAAAAATAAATTTAAACAAAAAATAAAACTAAATTTCTTGACGGATCCTGTTTGAACGGAACTTTGCTGGACTCCAATGAACTCAAAGTTACTCAGTTAACTATTTAAATAAATATTTATTTAAAAAATTATTTAAACATTTTTATAATTAAATATAGTCATTTAAACATATAAAATAAGTTAAAATAAAATTCAATCTATTTATAAGTGAGCTCAACTGTACGCCCCATATTTCTCCTCCCTCCGTCCTATAAATATGGCGCGAGACCCAGCAGTGTAGCTTGCACTTAGCTCCGGTGTCGCTCCCGTGGGATCACACCCCAAGCCGGCCGGCAGCTTTCAAGGCTATCCTTGCTCCGACTCCGAGACACCGGCGGCCACACACATGGATCCCATTGCCGCCATGTGGGAGGAGCTGACGGAGAGGGCCGTCGCTAGGGTCGAACTGAACGAATTCTTCAGGCACCAGCCGAAGATCTGCATCCCGAAGGCACGTCCGGAGGAGGACCCCCTCGCCCACATCGAGACGTTCGAGGGCTCCGGCCCCTGGGACAGGACCCTCTTGGACATGGAGGTCAAGAACCCGCTGGCCGGCGTCGTCCCGGGCGAACCAGAGCGCAAGAAGGTCGTCATCTTCTCCGGCACCGACTACCTCAACCTCGGCTCTCACCCGGCCGTCTGCAAGGCTGCTGCCAAGGTTCTTTCTACACACCTTATGTACATGAGTCCACATATATAACTTAATTTTATTGCTACTCGGAAATATATATAAACATGTGTGTATCTATGAGTGGCCTGGTATGGTATGATAATCTGGGCGTATGAGGACAGGCGGCCATGGCGCACGGCATCGGCCTGAGGGCGTCCCCCATGATCAGCGGGCACACCGACTACCACCGCCGGCTGGAGGGTACCCTGGCGGAGCTGGCGAAGAAGGAGTGCTGCGTCCTCACCCCCACCGGCTACTTCGCCGTCACCGCCTTCTTCGCGGCACTCGGCAACGTCGCCAGCCTCACATGCGCGGGGAGGAGGCCGGAGAAGCACGAGAAGATAGCCATCTTCTTAGATGCGCGGAACAACGAGTCCCTCATCGACGCTGCCCGCATGGTCAAGCGTAACCGCGAAGGCGACGTTTTTGTGTACCGGCATAACGACATGAAGCATCTCGACGAGCTCCTCTCAAACTGCGAAGTCGGGAAGAAAGCCGTATGTACCGATAGGTAACATGCATATATACACATATATAGCTAATGTCAATATTGGATTTCATTCAAGAGCCTGAATTAACCAGCTCCTTGTTTTCCTTCTTCCGTCGTGCAGTCTGTTCAATATGGATGGAGATTTCGCCCCCATGTTAGAGCTGGTGGAGCTCCGGAAGAAGCACGGCTTCTTGTTCGTCGTCGATGATGTATATTTGAATTCCTCTATTATCGGTTCACCACCCGTTGACATATACGAACACTTCAATATTGGGTGGAGAGAGTACTGTCACTTAAGTGATGATTTAAGTAAAAGATTTTGTGAGTCGTTATCAAAAGTGACTGATTCATTACATACGTCTTACTAATACACTATCCATCACAAAAGAGTTATACTAAATTCGATAGTGATTCGTAAGATGTCGATAACAGTTCAATAATAATTCACTAACTCATTATTTTACTATCGACAGAGTTGAATCATTATCGATATCTAATTAATTCACTACTCATCGTTGAGTGATTAAAATTATGATCTTTTTTATTAAAAATTGAAAATGCTGTCTCCACTACTAAGATGATCCCCGAACATCAATCAGTGCTTCATCACAAGGCACATCTTCGCTCATTGACCTCTCTGACTGCTCGTGACACAGGCTCATGCGACCCTCGTCTGCGGGAAGAACGGCGGCGGCATCGGGGAGGTGTACGGCATCCATGATCAGATCGACATATACATCGGGTCCTTGAGCAAGGGTGCCGGAACCCTAGGTGGGTTTGTTGCCTGCAGCAAGGGGTGGCACAAGGCCATCCGAGGGAGGGGACGAACCTTCATCTTCACCACCGTCGTTCCCTTATCTATCCTCGCAGCTTCTTATGGTATCACCCTTTGTCCCCGTCTTCATTTCCGTTTTTTTTAATCCTAACACATTTTAGACTTTTACCGTAAGAGTAGTATACAATCCTGGAATCCGATACTCGGAGTCCAAATCAAAGCCGAATTTTAGTACTTAAAACTCTTTAAGATTCGACTTCGAAAAAAAAACTTGATATATAATAGTTCCCATGACCCAACCAACTGTCATGATTTATTATTACAAAGAAAACACTGGGTTTGAATCTCGCAAGCCCCACAAGTCGAACTTTTGATGTTTCACCTAAATAAATGGCATGCTATTTTTCTGATAAAATATTAACATGCGTGATTTAAAAAAAACCGTCTTGATTATGCACAGTTTTACCGAGCTCCGAGATGCCCGGCGGCGTTTGCTTCACATATATATGATCAAGATTTTCTTTCGGCCGCAGCTTCTATAATGGTGGCCAAGAAGGAGGCGTGGCGCCGTCAGGCTCTGTGGAGCAACGTTCGGGAGTTCTCGGCGGCGACCAAGCACCCGGTCATCTCCCCCATCGTATCCTTCTTCGTCGGCACAGAGGAAGCGGCTTTCCGCGCGAGCGAGCACATGCTGGACTCTGGCTTCCATGTCACCGTCATCACACCCCCGGCTGTTCCTCCGAATGCCTGCCGGTGCGTCGATCGCCCTCCTCCGCCTCCCGACTACGGAATCCCTTGATCCGAATTTTAGATTCGATTATCTTTGTGGTGTATGTAGGCTTCACTATATCTTGTTTAAGCCTTGTTTTGCTGCAGGCTGCGGGTGACGTTGACTGCTTGCCATACATCTGAGGAGATCAGGAGGCTGGCGGCTGCTCTCTCCCAATGCGTGCCCGCCGCCCTTCAGAGCACTGCCGAGCAGGCAGCTGCGATCGCGAAGATGTGAGGAGGGTGTGGGGACGAAGTGTTGGAGTCAACGCGTTCGGCCGTTTTAATACTACATTAAACAATAATTCGGTAACCATTTCCGATGTTTCTACCCAGCGCTGTCTTGTTCAAGTAGAAAGTGTGTAACGTCCGTGGATCTCAGTGGTTACGTCAGGCTTGTACTCCGTAACATTTTATATGGCAGTGGTATTAATAATTTATACAGGTGATTAATTATGACTACCCTGTGTTCATTTCAATGCCTGGTGAATTCTCATCGTGTAACAATAAATTTTTGTATATTTTCATGATAAAAATTACATTAAAATAAAAAATAAACCGGTGAAAGATATACAATTGTCATGTTTAAAGAGATATGATAACAAAAAATACTAGATAATAAATGTGACTAAAAAAGGTGAGAGATCATAAGATAAGAAAAGAGAAGTGACTTTTTTTTAAGATAAAAAACTCTGAAAAATTATAATAGTCATCAAACATCTCCTTTAACAAATTTTATTACAAAAATATAAAATTACAACAAAAATCTATTTTATTATGCAACCAAATATCCCATAATAGTTTAGAAATTTCTCACTTCACCAGTTCCAAATGCTCGAAATTGAACACTGTTGATCTCATCCAACCAATACACAAGAAACCAAGATTTCAATGTGGGTAGATCTTTTATAGGGTGTTTGGTTGCATGATAATGAAGGTTTTTATTTTTATTTTTAAAAATTGTAAGAAAATTTGTTAAAAGAGGTGTTTGATAATCATGACAATTTTATGTTTTAAAAGTGATTTTCTTATTAAACAAAAAAAGAGGGTCTCACCTATTTCTTTTTTCTTGTGATCTCTCACTTTGTTTGATCATGTATGGTAGTTATTCTTTTTTGTAATCACATCCCTCCAAACATGATAATTTTATGTCATGAGTTGGTTTACTTTTTATTTTAATACAAATTTTTATCATGAAAGTGTACAAAAAATTATCATGCAACCAAACACCCCATTATATTGGGTGAAGAAAGAACTCACATCAGGTGGTAAAACCCATCTCTTTTCATAGTTAATGAGGTGACCTTCTAATAGTTAATTTGACTATAAATTAATATGTTGATGAAATAATAACTATGCTTAAATAATTTTTTAAGTGTTTACTAATAGTTAATAGAATTTAAATAGTAAAATTAACTAATTTGTTAAGTTATTTAGTCTATGTAATTATGCACTTCCCACATTATTAATTGATTTGCATGGTGTCAAAGTTATTGTGCACCATTTTTTACATATATATTTGTTATTTTATTTATTTTACTATATAAAAAATGCGTCGCCTAACGTCTCACCATATCGCCAAGGCGCCAAGGTGGTGCTGTGTCGCCTTGATCATCTTGGTCGTCTTGACAACTATGGGATAGATAGGAGAAATGGTGAAAAAGGGTGTGAAACCCATTGTTGCCTATTAATAGAAAAGTTTTCTTGTGGAAACTCTATTTGAAAAAAAAGCTTCCTACCAATTGTTTTCATCACCTGTCATACTCTCGGTGGTTAAATGTGTCTCCTATGGTAGATTCAAAGAAGACACATCTATTGCCTTTTCTGCATTATGGTGTTATTAGTTTACTTTGGCAAGTGTTTTCGGAAGTGCAGGTTTGGATTGGGTGTAATCACCCGAAACGGGACGGTGGTGGCGGTTCGCTTCTTTCTTGGAACAAAGTGTTTAGTGGTGGTGTGGTCGCCAAGAGCCAAAGACTCCAAAATGTGGTTAGATATAAAGTAAATGGGATAAAAAATAAGCTTGATCGTCGTACCTTTTGGAATGGGGGGGAGATTGCTAGGTTCTAACTTCTCCTCTCTCGGTCGACCAAAAGAGGAGAGCTTTAGTGAGCTCTTTGTTTCCGATCGGATCGAAGCTTCGCCTCGGTCAGGTTCACCTAAGAATGTCCTGTGGAAAAACACGAAAACAAGTAAAAGATCATTAGCTCTGGCAAGAGTATAACATCATGCTTGGTATGGATCTTGAACATGCAAAAGGGGATGAACTAACTGGATTGGGACAGAATCCCAACCCCTATTTTTGGTAGGTTTTTAAATATATGAGAGGTGCAAAATGACCTAATGCATGCCAAATGAAGTGATGAAAGGTTCTATGATGAAAACGAAGAATAAAAATATGATCGAACGGGCGATCGGACTCTGGAAAATGCAAAACTGGCTTCTGCCCCTGCTAGTGCCCTGTATATAGGGCGCCAACTGCAGGTGCCCCTTTTATGGGGTGCGTTGACCAAGGTCAAAGCTCCCTGCTTATGGGGCACTACGTCTAGCTCGGGCAGATTTTCTTCCCCTCTTCGCGACGCTGCCCCGGAGTGTCGGATGGCTTCCAAGACGAAGCGGAAGCTCCTCCTTGTAGCCAATATGTAAATGAAGCTTGTGGTAGGGGATTCGGGCGCTAGATGGGAAGGAAATAGTAGGTAGAGGCCTTCAAAGTTGAAGAAAAATCATGCTCCTGGATGGTAGGAACAACAGGTTTTTGGGCTTTTGGGAGAGGCACATTTGGATTAGTTTGAAGGCTTATGGGGGGTGCAAAGGGCTTGAAAACGTAGTGTTGGATGAGCTCTAGGGTGGCACAGAGTTGGAACCTCCTCCAAGCTTCAAATGGTTCCCTATTTATAGCTAAAAAGAGGGCACTTTGATCAATTTCGAAAATCTGTTCTACGCGGCAAAGTGCCCTATATATAGGGTGCTAGCATCATGAGTCGTGTCAAATCAATAAGATGAGTCACAATGAGCGGTCGAATCAATTCGACCGGGTGCTTGGTGCCCTATAAGTAGGGCACCTGGTGCTTTATATGTAGGGCGCTTTGACCCTGGTCAATGCCCTATCGATCTTCTTCGAAATGCAACGAAAAACTTGATTTTTCTAGAAAACTCGGTTCCCTTGAAAGGTTACTCAAATATTCTTCATGAAAAAAAGAATTTAAGCTCTTCAACTGGACCAAAATTGCGTGTCTACAGCTTGCCTTGCCTTGGCGTTGGCTTTGCAAGGGAGTGACATGAATGTAGCGTAGGCGAATGTAGTGAAGTGTAGTGAGGCGCAGTGGAATGAAGTGGTGAAAAGGTGATGCCAAGGTGTAGATTTAGACACGCCTTCATTATCATAGTTGAGTGGAATAAAACTTTGCCGGACTCCGAGATCACCTTTTGTCTTATCGAAACCCGTTCTTTGATTGATTGGTTAAAGAGAAGAACAATACTAAAAGTAAAATCCCATGTGGGGGAGAATTGTTACTGGCCAGGACCCGAACTGCATGGTGTGCTGGACTCGGTAAAAATGCATTGAAAAGTAAATTGTGAAAAGTAAAGAGGAGACAGCCAATCAACCAAGGTTGGGTTTTTCAAATTCATAAGATTTACTCAGAAATATCGGTGTAGTTTGGAATGAAATAACTTCTTATTTTGATGAAATCATCGTCAGGACACAGTTGAAACTGATTTTTTGAAAGTCCAAAGCTTCTTATAGGAGCTATTATTGGAACGAGGAGGTTAGGAAGCAGAGACTGGTTGAGATGATGTGTAATGATGCATGATGCGTAATAATGCATGAGATGATGCATGTTGGGTTTAAAGAAATGCAAATAAATATAAGAAAATAGTTGAAGATATAGGTTAAATGCAACGGGTCAGGACATCTTGGAAGATACCATCGTCCCCGCGCATTCGACTTTGGCTTATCCGCGGGCCTAAAAGTGGCTGAATCCTTCATTGATTTTGTTGAAGGGGTTCTCGGACTTTAGCTTATGACTAGGTGGCCTATATATAGGGCGCCAGGCGCCCTGATTATAGGGTGCCAAGTGTCCTCTTTATAGGGTGCCAGGTGCCTGTAGACACGCCAATTTGGCCTTATTTAGGGCTTAAACTCTTATTCCATTGGCAACATCTTTTTTAGACCATCAAAATCAAGTTGAACGATCCTTTTAAATGAGCCAAGGAGTTCACTAGAAATCTGAGAAAGAGTTGTTGATCTATAATAAAATTCATTTTTCCCAAATGAGAACCCATTCTAACTTCCATGTTGCTCTTGGTGGTCTTTGCACCAAGGTCGCGCCGCTTGGTTGTGTGCCAAATTATACTTTTTCCAGCATATCCTCTACTTTAAAATGTTTCATAGGATTCTGTAGACATCTAATGAAGAAGTCTTCAACATAAATAATCTTCCTCTATGAGTCCTCTTTTCAATGCAGCAAATGACATTCAATTCTGATCTCCCATTTGTCTGCAGCATCCTTTAGAAATTAGACGCACAGTTATGTCTGCATGCAGCACCGATCAAGCCCAATTGCATGCAAGCCCAGCCCATTAAGCACATCTCTAACCAATTCATGACCTTACCTTCCTTTTTATTCCTACATATCATTTGATAAAGTATCTGGAAGCTTCATGGTCGAAATTAGCATTATCTAATGATGGCAATCCAACTTGTTGTCTAATACATCAAAACTTGCTATTTTTAGACCAGATTTGTTTCCTCTTCAAGTGGAAACATATTTTGAACATGGGGAAGGTGATCCATGGTTTCCAATCCCTCTCAATTATTTGGGTAAGTTTTTATAAGCCTCATGATGAAAATTAGCATCATTAAGTGGAGGAAATCCAACCTAAGGTCGGATGTATCAAAACTTGCTATTTTTTGACATGTTTCTCATCCCATATAAAGGGAGACTCATATAAACGACCTAAGAAGGGCATCCCCATCCTCCAGCACTCTTCTCCTCACCCTCCAACCACTCTTGCTTCGTCCCAACCTCCCCAAATCATTCTCTCTTCATACTGGTGCTCGAAGATCATCTCAAAGTGAAGAAGAAGCCGGTCTATGCTCTGACGTGCTGCACTGCTGATCATTGGCTTCTACAGATCTTTCTAGTCATTTTCAGGCCTGACATCCTTCAGAAGAAGTGTGCTTCATCAAGATATCTTTCATATCCAACAAAAATAGATCAATTATGACATTTTCTAGGCTTGTTACGGCTTCAACACCCGCACTGCACAGACAGATCCGAAGTCGTCTCTTTTAAGTCATCATCTTCTTAGTCAATTTTAGTACATTTAATGGTAGATTCAAGCTATACATCCTTCATAGAAATTGTTCCCTAGTAAGTTATATTTTATCTCCAACAAGAATCATTTATTCATATATCTGTGGTACCCATAGCATGTCATACATCAACGTTGTGCTGGGAGTTTCCAGAACTTCACTGTCTAAGATCCATCTTATCAGGTAAATTAAGATTACTTATCATAAGATTCAAGTAAAGTCTTAATCTCAAACCACCCTCGGTGAGTTATATTTATTTTGAAATAAACGGCACTCAATTTTGACATCGGGGTCATCTGTAGCATTCTTTGCACCAAAGTCACGCCAGGAGGGTGCAAGGCTATCCGAACCGGCTTGTTTCAACCATCTCGGCTTCAACTCAAGCCGATTCACTCTATAAGCTTCTTCAACCCACTTTATTCAGTTTATTTACTATTTTAGAATATCTTTTAGTATAGTTTGCATCATTTTTACATAACTAAAAACACAAAAAATGGGTTAAGGCTCACCTCGAAGCCGATAAGTTCGGTTTCAATTGCTAATTTCACATCTTCTTATTTCAGTTACTACACTTCACTCAAGTCTAATTCATTCTTTCACTTGTTTTCATTGTCTTTAAGTTGCACAGATCAATCAAGCTAGCATTGGTTGGACTCTTCTTCATCGGCTGGCCGAAGAAGAAGAAGGTTTAAGCTACATATCATCTCCTGCGCTAAGGTACACACAGTCAATTCAACTTCATCTTGTCTTTTATTTCATAAAGTGGAGCCTACGGCTTCTAGTGACCACCTCTTTCATTTATGCTCTAAGTTCATCTCCTCCTCACTCTCCTCCCACATGACCCGAACCGTCTCTGGTGCTCGAGCGACGCTGTGAGATGAAAGTTCGGGGATCAATGTGAGTGTGGGACCGAGGTGCGGACCTTTTACCGCTTTCCGAGTGTTTTCCGATTCACTCTCATTCCCCTATTCTATCTTTCACCTTCTCTTGAGGTGCCGATCCGGAACCCGTTTTCTGGAGTCAACAGTGCCCGCTTTATAGGGCACCAGGCACTTTATAAATGGGGCACCTGCGCGGAATTTGTTCTTGCTCCTTCCCAAGGTGGCTGTAGACACGCCAATTTTGCCTTAATTAGAGCCTAAACCATTATTCCATTGGCAATATCTCTTTTAGACCATAAAAATCATGATGAACCACACTTTTGTATGAGCCGAGGTGCTTATTGGAAATATGAGGATGATTTGCTAATTTCTAATTAAATCTGTGTTTGCCGAACAAGAGACTCTTGGTGGTGTGCCAGATTATGCTTTTCCCAGCATATCCTCTATTTGAAAATTTTTCACAGGATTATATGGACGTCTAATGAAAAAGTATTCAACATGAATAATCTTCTTCTATGAGTCCTATTTCTATTGCAATAAACAACATTCAATTCTGATCTCCCATTTGCCCGCAGCGCCCTTTGGAAGTCAGATGCGCAGTTCTGTCCGCACGCAGCACCGATCAAGCCCAATTGCATGCAAGCCCAGCCCATTGGGCACATACCTGACCAATTCACGACCTTACCTTCCTTTTTCCTTCTCCATATCAGTTTTTGTAGTATCTGGAAGCTCTATGGTCGAAATTAGCATTATCAAATGATGGCAATCCAACTTGTTGTCTTATACATCAAAACTTGCCATTTTTAGACTAGATTTGTTTCCTCTTCAAGTGGAGACATATTTTGAACATGGGGAAGGTGATCCATGGTTTCCAATCCCTCTAAATCATTTGGGTAAGTTTCTAGATGCCTCAGGATAAAAATTATCAACATTAAATGGAGGAAATTCAACCTATGGTCGGATGTATCAAAACTTGCTATTTTTTGACCAGTTTTTCATCCCCTATAAAGGGAGACTCATATGAATGACCTAAGAAGAGAATCCCTATCCTCCAGCACTCTTATCCTTGTCCTCCAGCCACCCTTGGCTCGTCCCAACCTTCCCAAATCGTCCTCTCTTTGTTCCGGTGCCCAAAGATCATCCGAAAGTGAACAAGAAGCTGGTCTATGCTCCGACGTGCTGCACTGCTGATCATCGGCTTCTACAGATCTTTATAGTCATTTTATTGCCAGACTTCATTTATAAGAAGTGTGGTTAATCAAGATATATTTCATCTCCAACAAACAGAGATCAATTTTGACATTCCCTCAGTTTGTTACGGCTTCAAAACCGGCGCTGCACAGACAGATCCGAAGTCTTCTCTTTTAAGTCATCATCTTCTAAGTCAATTTCAGTACATTTAATGATGGATTCAGCCTATACATACTTCATAGAAATTGTTCCCTGGTGAGTCCTTTTTTATTTAAAATAAGAATCATTCAATTCGTATATCTGTGGTGCCCATAGCACATCCTAAATCGACATTGTGCTGGGAGTTTCCAGAACTTCACTCTCCAAGATCTGGCATATCAGGTAAATTCAAATTACTTATCATAAGATTCAAGAAAACTTGTCTTCATATAAAAACACCCTAGGTGAGTCCTCTTTATTTTTAAACAAACATAACTTTATTTTGACATTTGTGCTGTTCGTTACGGTCTCTGCATCAGAGCTGCGCAGTTTAAATTAAATATGTCCAACCCGGTTGCCACTTTGCCTGGGTTGTGTTGTCTTTAACCATTCATATTCTCTTGGCTAACTCTTCATTCAAATAATTTAGTTCATATTTAAGCATCATTTTATTCTATTTTTCATCATTTCATATATTACAAAAAACCAAAAAAAGGGGTTAGGGCTAACCCCGAATCCGGTGAGTTTGTTTCTAGTTGTCGTTTATGTTATTGTTTTTACAAGTTACTACACTTCACTCAGTTCTAATCCTTCTTCACTTGTTTTCTCGTCTTATTGTCATCTAGTTGCACAAATACATCAAGCTAGCATCGGTTGGAGACTCTTCTTCATTGGCCGGCCGAAGAGGAAGAATGTTGAACTCACACACAATCTCCCACGCTAAGGTACACACGGTCAAATCAACTTAATCTTTTATTTTTCAATTCCATAAAGCGCAGCCCGTGGCTCCTGGCGACCACCCTTTTTTATTCATGTTCTAAGTTCATCTCCTTCTCACTCTCCTCCCACATGACCCGAACCATCTCTGGTGCTCGAGCGACACCGTGAGATGAAAGTTCGGGGATCAATGTGAGTGTGGGGTTGAGGTGAAGACATTTTACCGCTTTCCGAGTGTTTTCCGATTCACTCCTTTTCTCCTATTCCATCTTTCACCTTCTCTTGAGGTGCCGATCCGGAACTCGTTTATGGAGTCAACAGCTTTTTGGCGACCACGGTGGGACAACCAATGTCTTCAACCGTGCTAGCTTGATTGATCCGTGCAACTAGTTGTTTTCCAACTTGGTTCCCGCGTGAACCGGCTTGTCCTTTACCTTTTCCATGTCAATTTACCTTTAAACTTGCTGTTTACTCTTTCTTTAAGATTGTTCCCCATGTGGACTTGACTTGCTTGTTTTTAATTTCAACTCGGTTCCCGCGTGAACCAGTCTTTTCTTCTTATAAACCGGTTCCCGCGTGAACCACCTACTTTTCCAAAACTCGGCTCCCGCGTGAGCCACTTTATTTTCAAATTGGTCTGCACGTGGACCATCCGTTTACCTTTACTTCAGATTTGTCCCCACTTGGACACTCCATCACAAGCTGGTTCCCGCGCGAACCACCTTTAGTTACTAGTTGCTAGTTATTTGTTTTACTTTATCATTGTTTGTCTTGCTTGCATTCACTTGTTTGGTTTATTTAATAGATTTTATTCATGTTTGCATATTGATTGCTTCTTCTCCTCCTACCCTCCATTTTTCATTTTTGCATTAGCTTTTGCATCGGGTACCGGGCTTGTTCCGATCTGTAGGGCATTCGAGGTGGGGGCTCTCTCTCCCAACACACCCTCACCCTCCAAACACCTTCTTGGTGGATTCTACCCTCTTTTCTGGGATATTCCTTCCTAGTTGATTTGGTGGTTTCCATCAAGACCTCCTTAAGTCCTCATCCGTGGAGTATTCCTCTCTGCACGATTGGGCCGGTTGTACCACTTTCTCAAAACCCGAAGAACCCAAGTACCTACTCGTGGTGATTGAGTGACAACCATAGGTCTTGAAGATTGAAGCAATAGGAGCCATACCCATTTGAGTGAATAATTGCTAACAATCTATCTAACCTAAGGTTTCAACCCAAATATTGTCGAGTAGTCATTTTAAAACCTTGTTTGCATAACTTGCTTGCTCACCACAATTGAAAACAACCAAAATTTTTTTTCTTTCAAAACACCTAAAAAAACAAAAAAAACTTTTTAAATTTTTTTTTCAACTTGTTTTCCAAACAACCAAATTGAAACAAAAAAATCAAACAAAACAAAACATAATAAAAAAAATCTTTAATTGTGTGCTTTTCTTGCTCTCTTTTTTTAACCATCTTTGTAGAAGGATCGACATGATGCCCATGATGCTAAGGTATGGAAGCCACGTTGAGTCGTATCAATCCCATCTTGGTAGAAAAGACCTGTGCTGCTCTTGTTTGGGTGGTTCAAAAACTTAAACATTATTTCCTTGCTCACCAAGTCAAGCTCATTGCTCATATCAATCCTATTAAGTTTCTGTTAGAAAAGACAGTCTTGACTGATCGATTAGGGTGATGGGCAGAGTTTCTTATCCCAATTTGATATCACTTATGTCTCACAGAAGGTAATCAAGGGCTATGCTATCGCTGAACACCTTGCCCATCATCCCATACCCGTTTTTGACCCAGTCCGATCAGAGTTCCCGGATGATGAACTAATGTCAGTCCGATCTTCCAATATTTGGACATTATATTCTGACAGGGCTCTAAACTCTCATGGTAGAGGGATAGGTATTGTCCTTCTGTCACCTGAAGGTGTCACCATTCCACAGGCTTTTCAGCTTAACTTTCCAGCAACCAACAACATAGCTGAGTATGAAGCCTTGCTGGCCGGCTGGAGGCCGCTCATTTCCATGGTGCCACCTGTAGATACGCCAAATTCGCTTAATTCGGAGCATAAAACTCATGTTTTATAGAGTAACATGTGTGATTGACCTTATAATGATGTCGGGTCTTTAAAAAGTTGATTTGGAGCTTCGCCGAATGAAATCGGATGTTTTCCGATGTTTTCCGTAAAAAGCCGTAATTTCCGAGCGAAAGCCACACGTAAATCGTGTAAACACGGAAATTAGCTGAATGACCAATGCCTAATGATCATGCATCGAAGTTTATGGTCATATTCACACCCCGGACAAGTTTTGTTGCATACCGTGCCTTTCTGGCTTGCCGTCGGAGTCATTTTGACCTGTATCGGATCTTCTATTCACTGCCCTAACTTCCGGACAAAATTATGAAGTTTTGGAGGGTTTGATGGCTGATACTATGCTATATAAATCTTCTTCGGCCTGTTATCTTTCCAACGCAACAAACGGCGTCGAATTCCGAGTTCGAGAGTGTTCGCAATGGCTTCCGGAAGAAGGACGCGCAAAAAACAGTCCCATGCGCCCAGGTTCCTGGTCACATGCGCCCGGGACCCCGGGCACGTGCCCATGCGCCCTACCAGTGAAGCACGTGACCTCGTGCCCTCACTTGAGGGCACATGCGCCCTACCCTTGAGGCACGAGGGACCCAGTTTTTGACCGGGACTCTACCGCTGAACGGATCAACCGGATAAGGTCGAAATTTTCGGAAAAGATGAGATGCGTCCCTTCCAGGGGGCGCATGTGCCCCTCAGTGGGGCGCATGCGCTCTGCACCAGGGCGCATGCGCCTTGGGGTAGGGCGCAAGGTACCCTATTTTTTAGTCTGGATCGCGCCGTTCGTTCTCCTATAAATGAACTCTGATTCTGGTCGTTCTAGAGGCACGAGCACGACCCCCAAGGCATCTCAAGACGTCCAACCACCCTCCTGAATTGATTTTGTGATTTTTAGAGAGAGAATTTCGAGTTTTTAGAGAGATAAAATTCGGTTTAAGAGAGAGGAAGGCTGTTCTGCAGGTGATCAGCCAAGTCTTTCTTCTTCAGCCTCTACAGAAGTGTGTGGACGTCTTCTGCCAGATCTCTCTTTATCAAAGTTCTTCATCTCCAAGTCTTCTTGAGTTTTCAATCGACGTAATATGATTCCGAGGTCGGGGATGGTCTTGACAAGCGCAGAAGCAAAGTCGCGCCTGGCTGATCCTGGACTGCTGCTCGGCTTTTTCGACAACCCAGATTTGGCCATATATTTCTCTATTCAACTCAGAATCTTTCTGTTCTTTTTTCTATATCTTTGTTTAGTGATTATCCATTCTTCTATCATTTTTTTATATTTTTTGCATTTTTTTAGTCTGTTTATCCGAAAATAAAAAAGGGGTTAGAGATAACCCGAATCCGGTCAGTTTCTTGTCAGTTGTGTGTTTTATGTTATTCTCTTTACATATACTCCACTTTGTTTAGTTCTAATAGTCTATTTCACTTGTTTATTTTTCTAGTTGCACAGAAGATCAAGCACCCACACGTTGAGGACTCTTCTTCATCGGCCGGTCGAAGAAGAAGAAGCTTTAACCCACACTCTTCACGCTAAGGTACACACGGTCAATTTTAATTCTATAAATCGGAACCCGCGGTTCCTGGTGACCACATGTATTAATTTTCTACTTCTCATACTCCTCCCACATGACCCGAGCCATCTCTTTGGTGATCGAGCGACGCCAAGGGATGAAAGTTCGGGGATCAATGTGAGTGTGGGACCGAGGTGAGAGTTGCTTTCCGAGCTTTATTCCTTTCTTTTATCATCCCCTCTTGAGGTGACGATCTGGATTCACAGACTTCCCTGAAAAGGGAGGACCCCGTCAAATTTTAAAAGTCGACAGCTTTGTGGCGACCACAGTGGGACAAGCAATGTCTTTAACTGTGGGTGCTAAGTGTTTTGTTTGCAACTAGTTCTAGTTCTAGACCGGTTCCCATGTGAGCCTTTCCTTCTTTCCACCTCTCTTAAACTTCATGCCATCTCAAAAATTCTGATTTCACCCATATTTCATCAAATCTGAAGTGTCAAGTACGCCATTTAATTTCTGTCATTTTATTTAAACCGGATCCCACGTGAACCACCCTTTTTCTTTTAAACCGGTTCCCACGTGAACCGATCTCTTTCTTTACTTCGGTTCCCACGTGAACCAAACCACTTTCCTTCAGATCTATCCCCACTTGTATCAGATCCTTATTCACTTTTAATTGGCCCCACGTGGCCTTCTTTCAATCATTCAAACCGGTTCCCACGTGAACCACCCTTTTTACCCAAAATCGGTTCCCACGTGAACCACCTTTACTTTTTACCCCGGTTCCCACGTGAACCAGCTTATTCTTACATCGGTCCCCACGTGGCCCACCCCTTTTGCTTGGCTATCAGATCTGAACCCTCTTATTTCCATCACCTTTTTCACTATCTCTATTTGGCTCACATAAGAAACAAGGTCTGGATTCTAGTTTCTAGTTGCTTGTCTAGTTTCTAATTGCTTGTCTTGTGTCATTGCTTGTTTATTTAAGTTCATGTTTTGCTCATTAATTGTTTTATTACTTGATTGCATGCTCTTCTCATTTTCTCTACCTCCTTCTTTTACACTTTTTTGAGGCGGGAACTCACTCTCCCATTTATCCCTCCCATCCAAAACACCCTCTTGGTGGATTCTGACCTCTTTTCTGGGATATTCCTTCCTAGTTGACTTGGTTGGCTTTCATCAAGGCCTCCGTAATTCCTCATACGTGGAGTATTCCTCTTCACGATCGGGTTGGTTGTACCACTCCCCAAAACCCGAAGCATCCTACGTTACCTACACGTGGTGAGATTGTGTGAAACCTAGGTCATTGGAGATTGGAGTTAGGATCCTAACCCATTTGTTGAGAGAACAATTCTTAACAAAATTCATAAACCTAATGTTTAATCAAAATCATTGCGTAATCTTACTCTCAAGTCTTTGCATCACTTGTTTGTCAAACAAAAAATTCAAACCTCTAACCTTTTGCAAAATACTAAAAAAAAAAAAAGTTCTTTGTTTACTTTGTCAACTTGTTTGTTTTCACGCTAAGTTCAATGCAACTAAGGTCTGGAAGACACGTTGGAATGGCGGAACAAGCTGAACATCGAGAACATGAGATGGGTCATCAACCAAATCCGTCAGATGGTCGTGTTAATCCATTATTTGAGTCAGAAGCGCAAGAGGTCCCTCAACCATCTGCTGATAGAAATGTATGCCCTACAAGCCAATCATATATGATATGATTTGACATTTCTAGAAATATCTCATTGTATTTGATCAAGGACTTCATTATGATATTCGCTTCTAATAAGAGCTTATAATGAAGATTTGCCTAATTAATTGAATAAGATATTTCTAGAAATGTCGAATCATATCATATATGATTGGCTTGTAGGGCATACATTTCTATCAATAAGGACTTATCCATAAGTACAGGGGCAAGGGCATAATTTATAGAGATTTTGGGTTTTTATGAAAAATTTCATAATTCTCTATAAATACCAATGGTTTCAGCCAAACCCCATCAAGCCAAGGGTGAAAACCACGTTCCTAGCCTCCTCCCTACCTCCTCCTCTCTCTAGAAGGTGTCCATGGTCGATGGAGCTCCGTTCGGGAAGAGTTCTCAAGGCCGGCGCGAAGGGAGAACCTGCAAAGGATGAAGTTTGTGTGGATAATGCTGGAGACCGGACACTTGAACGGTTTGGAGAGCTTGAGAAGCTCATCTCCTTCCTCTCCATGGGATTATATGAATCCCTATCAAGTATATTCGAACCCGATTTGATCGGTTTTCGGTTTTCGTCGTTCGGTTCTGATTGAGACGGATTCTAAAGGAACCCATAGGAATCGTCACTTTCGCTGCACCAAATTTTAATGGATGATTCCTTACAGTGGTATCAGAGCCAGGTTCAAGTCTCAGTCAAAACTGACTTCGAATCAATATTATTTCATGTTATTTATGTGTTCCCGAATCTGTGCAAACGTCTGTTTTGACGAGGCCACCATATTCTGTGTATGACTCAGATAAAATATTGGTTGGCTCCTGTAGAATATAGTGATATAGGGCTTTCCAACGCCGCAAACCATTTGAAGTTTGGATCTCTGTAGTGTTTGGGAGAAGCGTTAAAAGTTGGTGTTTCTGTCATGCCCGAACCGACACCCGGATTTGGGGATTTTGTGAAATCTCCGTCCACAGAAGAAAATGAGACTTGTAAAAGGTTTAGGATATGGGTAATATGATTAACTAGCCTTTACCTTTGATATCCATCTTTGAATGACGGCGGAGGATGAGAATTTTTGAGTTTTCCGACGAACTAGGGTTCTGCGGAGTCGGGCGGCGCCGACTTGTTTCTTCCTGATTTACCGTTGATAGAGAATTTTTCTCTGAAGGGATATATATATATATTTAAAAACTTCATATGATGAGGATTCTAAATTGTATTTTTGGAGAATATTTGGCTTCCTGGATAAGGAGTTATCCTCGTTGCAAAATAGAGATTTCTGCTACGGAATCTGGGTGACCGCCGCCTCTTCTTCCTCATTTTTCGGTCGATTGGGATTTTTCCTGGATATGGGGCCGACTATTTTGGATTCCTTATTCGATAAGTATTTCAACTCATATTTTTTCATATTTTTCGGACTGCTGAATAAGGAGATATGTTCGAGTTAATGAGATTAATTTTCTCCCAGATGAACAGTGCTTTACGCACCGGAAGTCGATCGGCGCACGCGCCGGCGCACCGACGGTCGGCGCACACGCGCTGAAGGACTGGCGCACGCCAGGGCGCACACAGGCGCTCGCCGGCGTGGCGCAGTGCGCCGGATCGCGTGGCGCATTGCGCCAGACACTATATTTTATGATTTTAAAATGTTTAAAATCATAGAAAATTTCGAAAAATTGCCAGAAAATTCCATAAAAAATTCTGAAAAATCCTATAATATTATTTAACATGTTTTAAAGTGTTTAATGACATGTTAGATGATGTTTAGTTTTATTTACATAGATTCACTCATGGTTAAACTTTAAAATTGTTTTAAAAGTTTAACTTAAATTATTAGTGTCTTAATTAATTCTGTAAAATGCGATTTTACAGAATATAAATTGGGACATTAATTTTTGACCTTGCACAGTATTAGGAATGCATGATTGTTCTAAACAGTTTAGTTTTGTATGTTCATTTCATATAAATTGTTTATATGTTATTGTCATGTTATTTTCATGTTATTTATTTCATGAAAAATTCGACATGCATGAAATTGAGAATTTCAAAATAAATTATATAATTTTATGTTGATATATATGATATATCTCATATAATTATCACGTATGCGCTCTATGTTCATGTGATGAATGTTAGTGTGTGTATGGAGGTGATTATGGACTTAATTGTGCTTGGCTTGTGATTGCTTTTAATTATGTTGGTTATGTTATTAAATGGGGCCTGCGTGTGCCTCCTCTCTCTCTATACAATCTGATTGTACATTCTACCTCCCTCCATTAATGTACTCCCCTTGGTTAAAACCAAGGTTTCTTATTGAGTTATGTACATTTGTGGGGTCTGCGTACCCTTAAGCCGCTTGTAAGAGTTAGAAGCCGGTTCGTGGAAGGTTGGAGAGTGGGACCACTTGGAGAATCACCCTTCTGAAGTGGGAGCATGCCAACTCAAGCATCTGAAGCAAGGATTTGCACCTATAGGGGTGCCTTAGGTGCATGCTTAGGGTTAAGTCCATGATCACCTGATTTTGTGCATATTTGATATGTGGATGTGTGCTACATGTTATACCTTAGATATATGATATTCCAAAGGTATTATATATACTTAGCACATATTATTGATGAGACTAAAATAAAATCCCTCCTTGTCATAATTAGGTTGATAAACGTGTGACATTAAGAATGACTCACGTAGCCTTCCGTTGTTATGGTCTTGATGAGCCAATCTTAGATTGGATAGGTTTGTTGTGCTACCACAATACTCATTCAGCAAGGGATTGGTGATCATGGCTAAGGCATTTGCCGAACCTTGGGGTGGACCATTTGCATGGCTTTGTTGTGCTACCACAAGGGCTGTGTGAAGAATCCATTCTCATAACGTAACAAGCGGGTTTGACCTAACTAGAGTATATGGCTTGTTGTGCTACCACAAGGTCATAACTCTAGAGGCTAAATGACTAAGAGTTGCAAGAGTTACAACTGGCAATAGTTGCCTACCTATTAAGTATGGGGTGATTTGTTATGCTACCACAAGGTCATCACCATAAGGTTAATAGGGTCTCAGTCCCCACTAGGATTTCATCGTGATATCCCATCTTTGCATAATGAGGGTTATGCAAATTCGTCGAAAATTAGTGGGAGCATAAATTAGGATCAAAGACCATATCTTAATTTTAATGAATGTTTACAATGTTATATTGATAAAATTATTTCTCAGTTGTAGAATACGATAAAAAAACCACCATTTGTATGGCATATTAGATGCCATATAGCTTAATGGCTCACACTTCTTAGACTGGTTTAGAACTAAGAGAATTGTTCTCATAGTTTACCAATTAACTACTCTACTTGAGAAGTAGGTGTCTCCTAAATTATCTAGTGATATGAAAGAAAGATAAGATCTTATCTCATAGACAAGATGCATTGTTTGCCTTAAACTAGATGTTAGTCTCTATGAGACATAATTATAGAGACAACATGGATAGATGGATATGAAATCCATCATGGCTCATAGTGATGAGCTAACTAAAGGGCAACTTAGATCAACAATACATCTTAATTACTTCTTGTTGGTGAGACCAATAGTAAGAAGTAAAATCATTAGATAAAATAGGAGAGAGTTAATAGTAAAAGAAGGTGGTCAAGATAATAAAGCCAGAATAAGACATGATTCTTACACTGTCATGATGATGATAAGTGGAAGAGAAAGTAAAAAGTGTTTTGTATATAATGCAAAGGTGGAGCTTGAGAAGCTTCATGTATTCAAGTCATTGACATTTACTTGTTTTAAATATACACTTAATAGTATTAGATGCTATATGTGTATATCATAATATTAGATACTATGGATGCATCTAATGGTATGAGATACCAGATATGCATCTTAGATCTACAAGGAGTTGTAGATGATGACAAGTAAATGATGGCTTAATAAAGAAGATGTTGACCTACATATAAAATGGTGCAAAAGTTGCATCATTATTAGTGGGAGGTGCAATTCTTTAATAGCCATATGGAGATGTCTTAATAATTAATATTGCTATTATATCCTTCTACAAGAACATTATATGATTTCCTACTTGAATAAATGTTGATTCATTCTAAGTTATGGAATTGATAGATGTTCTAATAGTTTGAATGGCAAAGTGTTTGCCAGTGGGAGCTTAATGAATTGTTTAATCATATTTGATATGTTAGCTCTCATGTTATGTGTGAATATTCCTTTTAAGAGGAAATGGGTTGATTTATATCAATCTACACTTTAGCTTTATATAGACATGGAGAATGGGTTAATGAGTTATTAGAACTCGTACATTTAGATATATGTTAGCCCATATCTAGTAAGGCTAAAAAAGAATATTTTTACTTCATTATTTCAAAGATGATGTCTCTGGGTTTGGAAACATGTACTTTATGAAGTACAAAACTAAGACCTTTGAGAAATTATTTGAGATTAAGAATGAAGTAAAGATACTAATGGAAAGAGTATTAGAACTCTTTGATGAGATCAAAGAGAGGAATACTAAGTACATAATTCACATATAATTGAAGGATAATAGAATCTAATGGACACCTCTTTACACATTTTAGCTTAATTGAGTAGCTAAAATGAGAAGTCATATTATGTAAGACATAATATGAACAATGACAAGTTTTGCAAATTTTCTCTTTGTCTAATTTTGGTTAAGTACTCGTTATAACCACTTGATTTTAATAGGTACCTTCTAAGTCTGTTCTGATTATTCCATATAGGATATGGAAAAGGGGTTAAAACTTGACCTTAAGCAAGTTAAGGTTTCGGAATGTCCGACCTGGTGAAGAAGTATAACTCTAACAAGTTGGAATATAAGACTATGAAGTGTTGGCTTGTGGAATATCCTAAGGAAACTTTTGGATATTAAATATACAACCCTTATGTATAAGGGTATGTGTTGCTCAGCTCACTATATTTCTAAAGGAAAAGTTCCTTCTTAAGAAAGATAGTGGGAGCAAGGTATATATGGAAGATGTTCCAGTCCCACAACCCAATAACACTTCTATTAAGGTGCTAGTTAATAATTACACAAGGACAAATCATGGGTCTTTACTTGTGTCCATTCTACCTAAGAGATATGTGAGACGTATCTTTGATAGATGAAATGAGGCATAAGATAATAAGGATATTGATCCTAGGATCTATATAGAACCAATATGAGATATTGATTCATTAATGGGAAGAGACAATAAAATCCGATATAAACTTTATCTATTCTAATCAAGTTTAGAACTTGATAGATCCACCTAAGGATATAGTATCCATAAGGAATAAATGGATCACTAAAGAATAGATTGGAGTGGATTAGAAGGTAGATACCTTCAAAGGTGAGAATAGTTGAAAAGGATATCATTGAAGTCAAATGGTTGACTATGATGAGATCTTTTACCTATTCCAAGGATTAATCCATTCGGATTTTGATTGTTACACTCTATGATTATGAGATAAGCTAATTGGATGTTAAGATAGTGTTTCTCTAAGGTATTTTGAGGAACAGGTGTATGTGATACAACTATAGGGAATCAAGTCCCAATAACATCCAAGAAGAGTGTGTATTAAGTTCATTTATGGACTGAAGTAAAACTTCCCATAGATCATATATAAGGTTTAATGAGATTAAATCTTATGACTTCGTTAAGAACGAAGAGGCGCCTTGTGTATTCAACAAGATAAGTGGGAGTGTTGTTACTTTCTTGACATTTTATGTTGATGACATATTACTCATTGAGAATGAAGTAGGTGTGTTATCATAAGTGAACCTAGCTATCAAATTGATCCTCCAAACACAATTTGGGTTTTAAGATCTATGGAGATAGATCTAATATCAATACCCAGTTAATGTACATAGTCACCATAGTCAAAGGGTTTGACAAGATAAACTCCAAGATAGGTTTATTACCTATGTAGTATGGAGTTGATCTCTTTAAAGTGTTTTCTTTATAGACTTCTTGAGAGATAAAGGGATCGCATGAGTAGAGCCCTTATGCTTTTGTCATAGGGTCTATCACATTTATGATACTACATACATGAAATGATTAATGCTCTAAGTGTTATGAGCATTCATCGTGAAGATCCAGTGAGAGTCACCGGATAGTTTAGAGATATATCATTTGGTACTTGAGAAGCACTGAGAATGTATCTCTATACACTGGAGGATAAGACTTGAAGTCTTGTAGTTTTACAAACACAAGCTTCTAATCAAATAAGTTTGATATTAAGTCAGAATAATGGTGGTGCAGTGAGTTGAAAGAGTTCTATGTGATAGAACACTGTAAGTTCTACAACGTATGCAAACAAGTTTACATAGTAGTTGCACACTACTTGAGAAGTAGTCTAGATGAAGTTCTTCATCTACATATTTGATATGGGATTGTCTCAATTTTCTCTAAAAGTGTATCATTATTTTGAGAAAACAATGGAGTAGAGCCGATGTCTCATCAGAAGTTTAGAACTTCTGTGGCGATACCATACAATCAGAGAGATTGCAACTTATAGAGATATAATTAAAGATAAAGTATCTACCGTTAATAACATTGCAAATCCACTAATCGAAGCGCTTACTCAAAGAGTGTTTGAGCTTCACCTTGAGCTGATACAGATCAGTCAGATGGTGATTGGCTTTAGTGCAAGTGGGAGATTGATAGAAATGTATGCCCTACAAGCCAATCATATATGATATGATTCGACATTTCTAGAAATATCTTATTCAATTAATTAGGCAAATCTTCATTATAAGCTCTTATTAGAAGCGAATATCATAATGAAGTCCTTGATCAAATACAATGATGATTAAATCATGATGAGATCATGATAATGAGATTGATCATCTAGAGGTATTTGATCTAAATGTTCCTAGTCATAGGATACTTGAGACGGGACATCAAGGATCCGGATAGACTAGTGTATGTGATGTCTTCTCATGTGATGAGGACGACCGATCTCATTGGTCATTAGTGTGGAGACACTGAGATACACATAAAGGTGCTCATTAGTTGAATGAGTTCACTGAAATGACCGAATTAGAAACCCTGAATGGTATCTTACCGAACTGTCTATCAGGGTTTTCTATCATCACGGTTGCATGGTTGGATCTTTGACCTGAGTCGCCAAAAATGCCTTGTTGGGTGGAACTTGTGCTTTGACCATTGACTTATGGATCACAATTTAGATGGTCCTATATAGCGATGGATCGGGTACAAGGAAAATCCGATGGAGGCAATTGAGCGGACAACAAGGGATCGTCCACTCTCGGTAAGTGAGAGTGAATGTCCTATGGGATAGTACTCTAAATCCCTGGCCAGGGTAGATAGGATAATTGGAAAATGAGTTTTTCAATTGATCCAATTCCGAGTACAGGATCCTATAGAGTCGGTACACTAAGGAGTTGACAGTCGATGCCGTACTCCTTCCGACCGGGACATTGGATGGATGAGGGTTTATATCCACGTGCAATCGATGATGGAAAGGCTCAATGGAGATGAGATTATCCCCATAGCCATTTGGGATCAAGGGATGTGGCTTGTACCCTTCATGATCGGTAGGCCGATTAATCTGTTATCGGATAACAGATTTAATTAAATTAAATAGAATTGTTCTATTTTATTTAGGCCTCAACCGAATAGGTTATTGGGCCTAGTGGGTCACACACAAAAGGACTTATCCACAAGTACAGGGGCAAGGGCGTAATTTATAGAGATTTTGGGTTTTTATGAAAAAATTATAGAGAATTATGAAATTCTTCATAAAAACCCAAAATCTCTATAAATTACGCCCTTGCCCCTGTACTTGTGGATAAGTCCTTTTGTGTGTGACCCACTAGGCCCAATAACCTATTCGGTTGAGGCCTAAATAAAATAGAACAATTCTATTTAATTTAATTAAATCTGTTATCCGATAACAGATTAATCGGCCTACCGATCATGAAGGGTACAAGCCACATCCCATGATCCCAAATGGCTATGGGGATAATCTCATCTCCATTGAGCCTTTCCATCATCAGTTACCACGTGGATATAAACCCTCATCCATCCAATGTCCCGGTCGGAAAGGAGTACGGCATCGACTGTCAACTCCTTAGTGTACCGACTCTATAGGATCCTATACTCGGAATTGGATCAATTGGAAAACTCCTTTTCCAATTATCCTATCTACCCTGGCCAGGGATTTAGAGTACTATCCCATAGGACATTCACTCTCACTTACCGAGAGTGGACGATCCCTTGTTGTCCGCTCAATTGCCTCCATCGGATTTTCCTTGTACCCGATCCATCGCTATATAGGACCATCTAAATTGTGATCCATAAGTCAATGGTCAAAGCACAAGTTCCACCCAACAAGGCATCTTTGGCGACTCAGGTCAAAGATCCAACCATGCAACCGTGATGATAGAAAACCCTGATAGACAGTTCGGTAAGATACCATTCAGGGTTTCTAATTCGGTCATTTCAGTGAACTCATTCAACTAATGAGCACCTTTATGTGTATCTCAGTGTCTCCACACTAATGACCAATGAGATCGGTCGTCCTCATCACATGAGAAGACATCACATACACTAGTCTATCCGGATCCTTGATGTCCCGTCTCAAGTATCCTATGACTAGGAACATTTAGATCAAATACCTCTAGATGATCAATCTCATTATCATGATCTCATCATGATTTAATCATCATTGTATTTGATCAAGGACTTCATTATGATATTCGCTTCTAATAAGAGCTTATAATGAAGATTTGCCTAATTAATTGAATAAGATATTTGTAGAAATGTCGAATCATATCATATATGATTGGCTTGTAGGGCATACATTTCTATCAATAAGGACTTATCCACAAGTACAGGGGCAAGGGCGTAATTTATAGAGATTTTGGGTTTTTATGAAAAATTTCATAATTCTCTATAAATACCAATGGTTTCAGCCAAACCCCATCAAGCCAAGGGTGAAAACCACGTCCCTAGCCTCCTCCCTACCTCCTCTTCTCTCTAGAAGGTGTCCATGGTCGATGGAGCTCCGTTCGGGAAGAGTTCTCGAGGCCGGCGCGAAGGGAGAACCTGCTGTGGATGAAGTTCGTGTGGATACTGCTGGAGACCGGACACTTGAACGGTTTGGAGAGCTTGAGAAGCTCATCTCCTTCCTCTCCATGGGATTATATGAATCCCTATCAGGTATATTCGAACCCGATTTGATCGGTTTTTGGTTTTCGTCGTTCGGTTCTGATTGAGACGGATTCTAAAGGAACCCATAGGAATCGTCACTTCCGCTGCACCAAGTTTTAATGGACGATTCCTTACATCTGCTCCTCGTGAAGTCGAACAGCTCTTTAGGGAGTTGTCTCTCTATACCGACCCAGAAACCTATGCCCGCATACAATCCATGGTGAAGGGCAAAATGGCCTCAGATCAGGCTGAAGTTAACCAAGTTGCTTCATCTCCTTGTCCTCTGGTTCGACCACCACTCATTCAACCACCTATTGTTCAACAATCTGTGATTCAACCATCATTGGCACTAGCACAACCATCTGTAGTTCAACCATCTGTAGTTCAACCATCTGCAGTTCAACCACCTGTGGTCCAACCCTCATTTGTTCAGCCATCTTATTTCAACCATGTTGCTCCCTTGACCCATCAAGTCATGGGACAATCTTCAGTAAATTTGCTAAGTCATGCTCCTCAATTCCAAAACCATGTCTCTAACCACATACCCTCACCAGTAAACCAAGAATCTGCTCTCACCCAGGCAATCATGGATCAGCTCACCCAGATGAATGAACGTTATGAAGAGCTGAAATGTCGCCTGGACTCCAAGTCAGTTCCTGAGATTTCTATTCCTTCTCTGCTAGTTCTCCACTTGCCACCTTCTGAGCTACCAGTTTATCGCCGCTACAATGGTACTGGCAATCCTTTTCTTCATCTTAAATATTTTCTCTATGAATCCTCATTCTGGAAAGATGATCGTAGGGTTCTTGCTTTCTTGTTCCGCCAATCATTAGAAGGGTCTGCATTGGAATGGTTCTACTAGCTCGACTCCGTTGAGGCAGGAGACTTCGATATTGTGAAGACCAAATTCTTGCAAAGATACAGAGACCGGGTGGCACCAGCATGCTCCATTACAGACTTGATTGCTGAGAAGATGAAGCCCGAAGAGGACTTCATAAAGTTTGCTGATCACTGGAGGGGAATGGCAGAGAAATTGACAGATGTTATTTCTGAAGGGGAACAAGTAAAGATGCTCATTGGAAATACTACACTTGCTCTGAGAAATGTATTGATCATGCACCGTCCTACCACCATGAATGATCTCTATGACAGTGCCCGATACTTGCAAGCCTACTTCAAGGATGCCACCATGATAAACCCTTTTGATCCTAAACCTAGAAACTTCAGGAAAACCCCCTCTGCACCAGTTGGGCCTACAACCGAGGGAGTGGTCAACAACGAAGCTATAAACATTGTGGGGAACCAGGGGGAACCGTCAAAACCAGTTCAGAAACCCACCACAAAACCATTCCTATTACCTCCCTCAACAACAGGTTAGGCCACCACAACCACGACAACCACAACAACCCCCTCAGTCAGTAGCACAACCCCCAACAACCTCATCAACCTACCTACAATAGGGCACCGCCACCACCCAATCAGGCACCACGAATGGGAGGTCCTAGGAGAGAGAATTACCAACAACTCCCTTACTCCTTGACCGACATCTTCAATGTACTCATGGCGGAGAAACAATTGGAATTGCCCAAGGAAAGAGAGGTTTGGCCAACGAATGCAGATATGTCCCGATACTGTGCTTACCACCGGTGTCCTAGTCACACTGTAGAAGTGTGCTTTCAATTCAAGGATTACATCCACGATCTGAATGACCAAGGCAGCATTGATTGGGTTCAAATGGTGGAATGCATACAAGCTATGAAGGCTAGGTAGCAGCAGCGGCAGCGTCCACCGGCTCAACCTCAACAACAACCTGGCTTGGGGATTGTTCAGAATCCGCTCCCATTACATGCTCCCGCTCCAGCGCCGGCACCAGCACATCCAAACCCAGGAATTGGTCTAGTACACTCCATTGTCCAGGGAGATGCCAGTCGTGCTCAAGGTTGGCAACTAGAAAACCAAAATGCAACCATGCTCGTCAACCCAGCTAGGTCTCCTACTAGGAACCCTCCTAGACAAATAATTCGTGCACCTTCTACTCCACAACTACCACAAAGCTCAATAACCCAACCACTGGCCGCCACTTCTTCTCGCCGACCCATCATTAGGCCAGCGCCCTCCTTAACTACACCTCCTTCAACCATTGCTACACACCGGCCCTTGCTCATCCGACCACCACAATCACCACCAAACCTGAACCCCCAGCCTTCGAGCTCTACCACTCCAAAACCCCAACCTATCATACCACCAACACCACAGCCAATCCCACAACCTACACCTTCATTAAACTCATCAACCACTTCTGCACCCCGGTCTCTTCTTATTAGGCCACCGCATTGTTTGCAGAATCGGCGGAATCGGTCCGATTCCGACCGATTCCGGATTCGGATCGGTGGATTCCGATCCGATTCCCGGTGGAAGGACCGATTCCGGGAAGAATTCCGCGGAATCGGTCTGAATCGCCTGGAATCGGTCGGAATCGATCCGATTCTGACCAATTCCATGAAGAATCGGTCGATCCGACCGATTCTTCGGAAGGCCGGGTCAACCCGGCCCGGCTCGATTCCCGGTCTAGAGTCGATCCGGGAATCGAACCGATTCCGGCCCTTTTAGGGCCGGAATCGACCCGCAGAGCTGCCCTCGGTCGATCCCGCGGTGGAAGGAGAGGGCGCAGGCGATTCCGGCGCGATTCCGGCGCGATTCCGGCCTCGATTCCGTCGATCCACCGTCGATTCCGGCCGATTCCATCGATCCAGGGTCGATTCCGGCCCGATTCCGGCGATTCCAGGGGCGATTCAGGCGATTTCGGCGATTCCAAGCCTGTTCTTCAAAGGATTCCGCCGATTCAAGCTCGGATCGGCATCGAATCAACCTCTTCTTCGATCTTTGTAAGGTTTTTGGTAAGATTTCTTCGCCAAAAACTTCGAACGTCCATTCTTACGCGTTTCCGATGAGTTTGAGTGTCGTTAAACTTTACGATTTCTGTCCGAACAAGTCCGTTTAAGTTTTGAACTATCCGGATATGTCCATTTTGCACGAGAAAAATTCCGGATATCCCGTACGCCTATTTTTACACGTTTCCGACGACTCCGAGTAGAGTTAAACTCGGTGATTTGTGATCGAATAACTCCGCTCGAGTTGTTTGAACATCGATTGGATGTTCTTTGTACGGGAAAAATTTCGGACACCCCGTACGTTAATTTACGACCATTTCCGGTAAATATGTAACCCTTTAAACATACCGAATGGTGTGTTTCTTGGGTTGTCTGCTTCCCGAACAGCGTCTAAAACAATTTTTATGTTATCTAATCATTTTTAGTGCATTGTTTACAATTTTTGCAGATTTAAGCAATGGCCGATCAAGGTGACGCAGCACCAGCACGTGCTTCCGACGTGGGTTGGGAGCACGGGCATATGGTAGACCTAGTCAGGAAGAGGGTACAGTGCAAGTGGTGTGGGAAGGAGATGAACGGGGGGGTGTTCCGGCTGAAACAACATATTGCCGGAACAGGTGGGAATGTAAAAAAATGTGACAAGGTGCCCAGGGAGAAGAGTGAGGAGATGAGAGGATACATGACAGGTAGAGCCTCTCAACGGGCTGTTAGGATCGAGCAGAGGGAGGAGTTGCACGACGAGCTACTCGAGAGGAGGAGGGACCGCGATTTGCCTACCTCGAAAGGGAAAGGCAAGGGGAAGGCACCAGCTGAGCCGGAGCCACAGAGCGAGGACGAGTCCTCGGACTCCGAGCTTAGACGTGCTAGGCACGATAGCAAGCGTGCCTTTGTTGAGGAGGAGGACAGGAGGAGGGGAGCAGGAGGGTCTGGGTCCAGAGTTGACCCAGCTTTGGGCCGATCAGCATCGGCTCGTCCTACCCGGGACCGAGAGCCTGACCCCAGGAGACAGGAGCCATACCGCCGTTCTACTTCTACCAGCACTCGATTTACACCGAGTGACGAGTATTTATTTAGGAAACAGAGTGCTGGTCAGATGGGGATTAAGCAGGCAATGAAAGGGGTGAAGGCAACAGGAACGGCTGCAAAGAGAGCCGTTCGCCACATTGTGAAGTGGTTTTTACATGCAGGTATCACTTTTTAAATTAAAATTGACATTATGTGTGTTTTATTTACTTAAACTTAATTTTAGCCTGATCCCAATTTTTTTTAACTTGATGTAGGCATCCCAGCACATGCAGCCACCAGCCCCTACTTCCAGACGATGGTGGATGTCGTGGGTGAGGCTGGACCGGGTTTGCAAGCCCCGGGCAGCAGACACATATACGGCGCTGGCCTGGATGAGGAGGTCCAGGAGTTGAGGGAGTGGATGGATGGGTTCAAGTTGGTGTGGAAGGAGAGGGGTTGCACAATCATGTGCGATGGGTGGACAGGTATCACCAAGAGGAGTATGATAAACTTCTTGGTGTACTGTTCTGAGGGGACTACATTCTTGAAGTCGGTAGATGCTTCTGGGAAGATAAAAAATGCCGACTTCATTTTTTCTCTGATGGATGGAGTGGTGGAGGAGATGGGGGAGGAGAATGTGGTTCAGGTTGTCACTGACAACGAACCATCATATAAGGCGGCTGGGAGGAAGTTGATGGAGAAGAGGAAGCACATCTTCTGGGTGCCCTATGCAGCACATTCCATAGATCTCATATTAGAGGATATAGGCAAGGAGGAGGGTGTATCCACACTTGTCAGGAAGGCGCAGACGATCACATCTTTTATTTATTCGCATCCCCGCCTGCTACATATCATGAGATCACACACAGGAGGGCACGATCTTGTTAGGCCCGGTCCGACACGATTTGCTACGAACTTCATTGCTCTGGAGAGTTTACACCGGCACAGGCATGCATTGGTTAGGTTCACACAGTCCGAGGAGTATTATAACTATATGGTGGACAACCTGCATGACAAGAAAGAGCAGTTGGAGATTCTTGTCAGGTCTGAGAAGCATATCACTGACAAGAGGTTTTGGGAGAGGATTGCCTACTACTTGGCAATCATTGAGCCACTGGTAGTTGTCTTGAGGTTGGTAGACTCAGATGACAGGGACCAGATGGGCACATTGTATGATGCTATGGACCGGGCAAAGCTGAAAATTAAAGAAAAAAATCCCAGAGGTTACAAAAAGTGGTGGAAGATCATTGATGACCGATGGGACAAGACCTTGCACCACGATGTCCATGCTGCAGGTAACTTGGTTAAAAAATTATTTTTGCTGTATAATTGTCTTAAAGGGCACAGTGTTAACTAATAAAATCTTGCAGGATACTTTTTGAACCCCCGCATCCAATATGGAGGACAGGTGGTGAACGACAACGAGGTGATGCGGGGTACACTTGCAGTTATCCAGCGGCTGTGCCGATCTCAGCAGGACAGGATAGAGGCTGAGATAGAAGTAAGTTAGAGTTCATTAAATACCTTGGACTAGCATTACCAGGCAACTAATTTTTTTTAAAAATTTTTCAGATGCAGAAGTACAAGTTGAGGGTCGGCGTATACTCAGATGCTGACCTGAAATATTCAGTTGACAAAGTGTCACCTGGTATAGTAATAGTTTGATGAGGAATTTCTTTTCTTTTCATATAAGTTATGGTGATGATGGGCTAATTGTTTTCCTTTTCTCGTTTTGTGTTTTTCTTGCAGCTGAGTGGTGGGTTCAGGTGAACACCAGGAGTGGATGGAATCCACTTGCGGCCATTGGTATCAGGATACTGAGCCAGAGCACCAGTTCCTCCCACTGTGAGAGGAACTGGAGTACATTCAACCTGATACATACCAAAAGGAGGAACAAGTTGACCTCAGACCGGCTGGAGAAGCTGGTCTTCTGTCATTATAACATGAGGCTGCGCATAAAGAACATCAAGGATCGGCAGAAGATCAGCGAGGAGCGATTTGCACGGTTCGCAGGTGGCCCGTACGAGCAGAGGCATTCCTCCGCCACACCACCACCCGAGGAGGTGGACATGGACCAGATTTTCCATGAGGAGCATGCACTTGCCTCCTGGATAGAGGAGAGAGAAGCCAGGGATCATGCAGCTGAGTTTGATCCCGATGACCGTGCATGGGCAGAAGGAGAGTTGGATGGTGTTGAAGCCGAGGAGGATGCTCCAGCTCCACCTCCATCTACTTCTCAGGCTCAGGCAGGGCCTTCTTCTGCCCCAGCAGCTATGGAGCAGCCACCTGCAGCTTTAGCTCCAGCTCCAGTCCCAGCAGCCGCTACCCAGCCCATTCGCAGTCCGGGGAGAACGAAAACAAAGGTGACTGCACGGAAAATGGGAGGATTTGCAAAGTTGAAAAAAACTTTGGGTTCCGGACCTTCTGGTAGTTCAGAGATGGCTGAAGAGGTAAAGAGAAGGAAGTTAGAGGTCAGGCGTCCTGTCAGCCCAGATGACAGCACGCAGGCTCCTTCTCACTCCTCAGGTGATGATGACGAGGAGTGCATACCAGCGACGCAGCCATCAGCAGCAGCTGAGTCTCCTGATTCACGGCTTCCAAAGCCGTATTACACGCCGGATTTGGATACACATGATTCTTATATACAGAGGCCACAGTATCCAGTATTTGGCCAGGTTGACCAGCAGTGGATTACACCACCAGCTCCACCATCCTCTGCTTACGTCCCGGTCGTCCCGCAGTCCGATCCATTTGACCTTGATGGCATGGCATCGGCATTATTTTCATATGGAATGGGTCCCGGACAGTATACAAGATTGAGCACGAGGGAGGAGCGTGAAGCGCAGCAGGGAGAGGAGGAAAACCCATATCTTTATCCTAGATATTGGTAGTAGATTGATATGATGTAATTTTTTTTGATGATGTATCAACTCTTTGATATTTGAATAAATGGAATTGGAATATGTACTTAACTTCAAGTCTTCAAGTCTTCAATTGGTGTTCATTAGTATTTGTATGATGTGTTCTTGTGGATATCATGCATTGGTTATTTTTTAAAATGTTTCTAACTCATTTCCTATTTTTTTAGAATTTTTTCTGAATTTTTTAAATTTTTTTGACGAAAATAAAAATAAAAAAAAAACGATTCTGGACCGATCCGGAATTGATTCCCTTCCCAGGAATCGGCCGATTCCGGCCGATTCTGGGAATCGGAATCGGAATCGGTCCCAACCGATTCCGATTCCGATTCCGATTCCGGAATCCATGGGCCACCGGTATCACCATCACTACCACCTCCAAATCCTACCCCTCTACCAACTAACCCAATCATCCTAGAACCACCAATCCCATTACCTATCATACCTACACCTACACCACCTGTTCCACCACAATCCACCCCAGTTAACCCGTCACCTCTACCCAACCGCCAAATAGCCCCGATGCTTCGGACTGGGAGGATGTTCCAGCGGCTCTTTCCCCAAGCCAGTACTCAACCGCAGGATCCAGTGGAGGAGGAACAAGTGGAAGAACCATTGTCAGGCACAACCTATGATCTGTTAAAACATTTGGATAAAACACCGGCCCATATTTCCATACTTGAGTTGATCAAAAGATCAAAGGTGCACCAGGAGATTCTACAGTAGTACTTGCAAAGGGTCATGGTGAATGAAGATCTCCCACTTGAGAAGATCACTACAGTGTTAGCCCCTAGAAGTGAGCACCCAACACTCACTTTCTCTCAGGAAGAATTAGCAGATCCAGAATTTAGGAGATATGCTTTGCATGTGGCTGTTATCATCTACAATGTCGAAGTAAAATCATGTTTGGTTGACACTGGAGCTTCTATCAACGTTATGCCGCCAGAAACTTTGCAGTTGTGTGGCATTTCTGAGCAAGAAATCAAGCCATCATGTGCCATGGTGACAGCCTATGATAACTCCAAGAAGTCTGCACATGGGGTGGTCACGCTAGATGTCAAACTTGGACCATGTACAGCCACAACAAATTTTCATGTTCTAGAATTGGATCCAACTTTTCGGGCTATACTTGGGAGGCCATACTTGGAGGCAATAGGAGCTGTGGCTTCAACAAACCACCAGTGCATAAAGTTTCCCTTTAAAGGACAGGTGGTCAAGGTGACTAGCATGCCTATAAGGGACGAGCTGAACGATGCTTCTTTACCCCTAGGTCTGTCAATACAACCCTGCATCTCAGTGGGAGAATTGCCAGAAGTCAGATGCATGACCGCCTCTCTACCAGACACACTGGGATGGCGGATGATGATGAAATTGGGCTATCAGCCTGGAAGAGGTTTAGGCAAGGATCTTCAAGGGATCACTCAGCCAATTGAAACTGTGAAAAGGCCACGCAGGTAGGGGTTGGGATATGAAGAGGGTTCCATCCCAAGGAGGATCTTCCAGCCAGGATATGCCATGGGGCTCCATACATTCTTTATCAAAGGGGAGACCATGATGATGGCTGAAGATGGCAAAAGTTCCGTAATAGCTGTCAAGAGAAGAAAGGCTCCAGATGAAGAAGAAGAAGACTTGGAAGACATGTGCTTATCTTTAACTCGTTTGTTCTCAAGTGGGGAAGAGTATCAAGAACCACCCAAGGGCAGACCAATATTGGATCATCTGGTTGAGCATACCACCCAAGTCAAAAGCATTCCACGAGGCCCAAATACAACAATCCCATGGTTGAACCTCGTACCTTTGTTTCTAGATCTTTTGGATGGGCTTCAGGGCCCACTTACCCACTTTGGGCCCATGTGCCCTCTTCAACCTTCCACTCTTACTGGGCATGCTTGCCCATTTTCTTCCCTCATCAACTTCAGAACTGAGGGCTTTTCTCAACATGGGCTCACATGCCCATTTATTTCTATGATCGGGTCCACGTACCCGTTTACTTTTTTCATCTGTTTTGGACCCATGTGTCCACTTTCTGTTACCATTGGGCCCACGAGCCCCTTTTTCCCCGTTATTCTTAAATTTTTCTCTCTATTAATTCAGTCATCTTCTAGCAAGCCTCGTGTCACTCAGGCTCATTCTATCTTTTTACTTGAGAATCCCAAAAAAAAACGTCTTCTCTGAAACTCACATTTCCATCGAGGAGGCATCTCTACTCATCCCAGAGGGCGCTCCCAATCAGGGATCTCTCTTTTCTGAATCATTGGTCGATTTACTCGATCCCCCCTCCACTGTAAATACCACCTTTCCAGCTTTATCTTCAGTAGGTCAAGTTAGGTTAAGAAATAGGAAAGTCAGAGGTAAGCGAGTTCCAAATAGGTATCTACAACAATTGGCACAGAAATGCGTAGAGTGTGCAAGGCTGCCAAACTTTTTAGATAATACCATCCAGCTAGATGAAATCCGATGTGAGGATGAGCATAACATAGATCATACTTTGGAAGTATATGAGGTGGTATCAGAGAAGGATCCCGAATCCTAGGATGAAATCGGGGACTTGGCTGATGCATATGCATCTGGACTTAGAAGATTTGAAGAACCATCAGCCACAGGGAATGAACCGACCAAGGAACTGAACTTAGGAACCCTGGAAGATCCTAAGACTATTCTCATTAGTGCAAACCTCACTCCCTCAGAAGAACAACGTTTGATCAAAGTTTTGGAAGAATATAAGGACACGTTCGCATGGACATATGAAGATATGCTAGGATTAGATAATTCATTGTTTGAACATAGATTAACCTTAAAACCTGGAACTACCCCGGTCAAACAAAAGCTCAGGAGGTTTCACCCTGATATTACACTCAAAATGAAAGAAGAGGTTGACAAACTACACCAAACAAAATTTATTAAAGTTGTCCTATATCCGCAATGGGTGGCTAACATAGTCCCTGTTATGAAGAAGGATGGACGAATTCAGATTTGTATAGATTTCAGGGACTTGAACCGAGCGTGTCTTAAGGATGATTTCCCTTTACCTCATATCGATGTTTTGGTTGATAACACAGCTGGATTTGAAATGCTTTCATTCATGGATGGCTATTCTGGATACAATCAGATCCGGTTAGCTGAGGAGGACCAAGAGAAGACCTCGTTCACTACACCTTGGGGAACATATTGCTATGTTGTCATGCCCTTTGGGTTAAAGAATGCTGGTGCTACATATCAGAGGGCTATGCTGGCAATCTTTCACGACATGATGCACACCCTTGTAGAGGTGTATGTGGATGATTTGGTTATCAAGTCCAAGAGTCGGGAAGATCATTCTGAAGTGTTAAGGAAAGTTTTGCAACGAGCTAGAGAATACAAGCTAAAAATGAACCCTAAGAAGTGTACATTTGGAGTTTCATCATGAAAGCTACTTGGGTTCATAATAAGCAAAAGGGGCATAGAGATCGACCCAAACAAGGCCAAAGCAATCATTGGTATGCCTCCTCCGAAGAATATGAAAGAGCTTCGAGGATTGATTGTAAGGCTACAATTTGTCCGCCGGTTTATCTCACAACATTCCCAAATGTGTAAACCTTTCTATGAGTTAACCAAGGCGGGGGTCGAGTTTAAATGGGATTCGAAGTTCTAGGAGGCGTTTAATGGGTTGAAAACATACCTGGCAAGTCCCCCTGTACTTAGACCACCAATTCCCGACAAATCCTTGGTTCTCTACATTTCAGTTCTTGAGAACTCTCTTGGGGCAGTCCTTGCACAAGTTGATGAAGAAGGGAAAGAACGAGCTACTTATTACTTGTCTAAGATGTTTGATGCTTGTGAGCTGAAGTACATTGTGGTAGAAAAGACCTGTGCTGCTCTTGTTTGGGTGGTTCAGAAACTCAAACATTATTTCCTTACTCACCAAGTCAAGCTCATTGCTCGTATCAATCCCATTAAGTTTCTGTTAGAGAAGGCAGTCTGACTGATCGGTTAGGGCGATGGCAGAGTTTCTTATCCCAATTTGATATCACTTGTGTCCCACAGAAGGCAATCAAGGGTTATGCTATTGCTGAACACCTTGCCCATCATCCCATACCCGTCTTTGACCCAGTCCGGTCGGAGTTCCCGGATGACGAACTAATGTCAGTCCGATCTTCCAATCTTTGGACATTATATTTTGACGGGGCTCTGAACTCTCATGGTAGAGGGATAGGTATTGTCCTTCTGTCACCTGAAGGTGTCACCATTCCACAGGCTTTTCAGCTTAACTTTCTAGCAACAAACAACATAGCTGAGTATGAAGCCTTGCTGGCCGGGCTGGAGGCCGCTCATTTCCATGGTGCCACCGAACTGAGGGTGATAGGTGATAATAGTCAAGTGATCCTACGCCAAGTCCTATCCAAGTACCGAACTTCTCATCCAAACCTCAAACCCTACCAGGAGCTCACCACCTGCTACATTAAGCTATTCTTCAAACTCACCTTTGTCCATGTCCCCCGCTCTCAGAATATCCTCGCCGATGCCTTAGCTTCATTAGCTTCATCTCTATCTGTCCCGCTAGGCAGGCAAGTGCGGACTATACTCATTTGTAAGAGGAAAATTCCAGCAATTGAGGATGGACATTTTCTAAAGGTTAAGGAAAGATTCAACAGAAAAGAATACTTGGAACATAAAGAAGAAATCTCCTTGATTGAGTTGGAAGAATTAGAAGAAGGTGAGAGACCTTGGTATGACGAGATTGCGAGGTATTGTCAAGATCAGTCATATCCGCCTGGATCAACTACCAAAGAAAAGAAGGCAATCAGAAGAGTATCCTAGAGGTATACAATCCTAGGAGGAGTGCTCTACAAGAGAAGCCTAAGTGGAATCTTACTCAGGTGTCTTGATGAATAAGAAGCTGAGTTGGTGCTGAAGGAAGCACATTATGGAGTTTGTGGTTGTCATGTGAATGCCCAAGCCCTTGCTAAGAAAATCATCCGACAAGGGTATTATTGGCCAACTCTAGAAGAAGACTACTCCATCTTTGTCCGGCATTGTCATTCATGTCAACTCCATGCCGACAAGATTCACTCTCCCGCATCTTCCCTTCATCCAATTCATGCCCCATGGCCTTTCGCCATGTGGGCTTTTGATATCATTGGCCCCTTGAGTGACCTCAACTCCGAAATGCACTCAAAATCATTCATTCTGACGGCAACGGAGTACTTCACAAAGTGGGCTGAAGCGGAAGCATTCGTGGAGATTAAAGCATCAACAGTCTTCTCCTTCATCAAGCGCAACATCCTGGCAAGGTTTGGGATCCCCAGCGACATCGTCACCGATAATGGGCCACAATTTCTTTCTCAAGATCTGCGTGATCTTTGCAACATGTATTGCATTTCATTGCATCATTCATCACCATACTATCCTCAAGGCAATGGTCAAGTAGAAGCCACCAACAAAACATTAATGAAAATCATCAAGAAATCTTGTAAGTCTAGCAAATTCGCCGAGTGGCCTGATAAGCTTGTAGATGCTCTATGGGCTTATCGTACTTCTGTAAGGACTCCCACTGGACAAACCCCGTATGCTTTGGCATATGGGATGGAAGCAGTGGTCCCTTACGAAGTATTACTTTCATCTCTCCGAGTTCAGCTCGACAGGGATATTCCTGTTGATGAGAGACGAGAATCTCTCCTTGCACAGCTTGAACTCTTGGATGAAAGAAGGCTAGCCGCCGCCGAGCATGCCCGGACTTATCAGAATAGACTCAAAAGGTTTTATCAAAAGAGGGTGGTCGAGAGAAAATTCGAGATCGGTGAGATGGTAGTCAAACGCATATTCGTTAAGCCAGGGGGTCCCCGCTCCAAGTTGCAACCTAACTGGGAAGGGCCTTTTGTAATCACTGAAAAGTATCCAGGCATTGCATATGAATTGACTAATGCAGATAGAGAAAAATTGAATCATCCTTGGAATGGAGTTTACCTCAAAAAGTACTTCCCATAAAAATGGAGAAACCACTGGTATAATCTCAAGTCATCGATCCTAGGATGTTCGTGAGAAGTCAAGGGTAGGTACCATTCTACACACACAACACTTCCCGATCCTAGAATCCAGACAACCCGACACTTGCAAAAGGCAAGGCAGAAATCTAGAAATGGAAGGAGTACCCTTACCCTATTCTCTTCTACTCGGTCCAAGATAGGGAGAGAAGATTAGAGAGGGGTAGTATCGAAAACACTCCCACCCTAGTAGGAGGCCGTCTCGGAGGGTGCAAAAGGGTGCCAAAAGATAGGCAATGAACCCCTTAGGTTAGAAAAAGAAAAATGATCAACCTGTCTGAATGAGTACCTAGAATGATAGTCAAGCCAAAAGGCACTAAAAGATGGGCAATGTCCCCACGGGTCAAAAACCTGTCCAAATATGTGCCACATAGAAAAGAGCAAAAAAAGAAAGAAAAACCCAAAGAGGTCCAACCCCAATGGGTAATTTGAGTGAGAGTAGAGAAATCCCTCTCAACATCTTCAAATCCTATCAAGGACTTCCTCTATACTCTTCCTCCTTAAACCCCTTGGGTAGGGTAAACCGACCAAATCCAGGTGGAACCCAAGCCGATCAAAGGAAGAAAGTTAGAAGGATTCTAGGTAGGGAACTTTATTTTTTCACGTGGCATCTACCACTTGAGTCTTGGCAAACCCCAAAGACCGATGACTTGTCTCAAATACTAGCATTTTCTTCAAAAAAAAGAGGAATATTTCAAAAAAACCAAAAAAAGGAATATTTAAAAACACAAAAAAATGCATATTTCAAAAACAAAAAATGCATATTTCAAAAAAACCAAAAAAAAATAAATATTTCAAAAATTTAAAAAAAATACATATTTTAAAAAAAATACAAAAAAATGAATACTTTTGAAAATCCAAAAAAAATGGTTGTTTTCAAAAAAACCAAAAAAAAATTTGCTCAGTCATGATCATTGCCTTAGTTGCATCCATGTTTATTGGATTGTCATGCATATTTCCATTTCTGCATTGCATATCTATTTTTTACTTTAATTTCCTTGTTAAGAAGGCTCTTCCCTTTGACCTAATTCAAAGTTGACCATAATAGGCAAAGGGATGAGTCATGGTGAAGATCTAATCCCCTTTTATCAAGTGTTACAGGCATTTCAATACAGGAGAGTAGAGGATTCACACCATGACAGGTAAGTTCTCACAACCCTTACATTTCATTTTAGTCATTTGTTTTATTCTACCTTGTTAAGAAGGCTCCTCCCTTTGACTCAAAGTCAAGCCAAATAAAAAAAAATAGGCAAAGGGATGAGACATGGATAGAATTGATCCTTTTGTAAGTGTTTTACGCACTACATAACAAGGAGGATGGATTCTCGCCATACAGGTAAGTTTTCTTAACCCTTTCCACATTTGTTTTCCTTCACTCTTTATTTTTCGCCATGTTAAGAAGGCTATGCCCTTTGACAAAAGCAAAGGGCTAAGCCACCATGTTACACTAATCAAAATTGTCGAAGTGATGTTGCAGGCACAACAAGCCAAGTAGACACAAACATTGATCCATTCATGAAGAAAGATACAAAACAAAAGCCTATATAAAACCAATATAAGATATTGATTCATTAATAGGAAGATACAATAAAATCCGATATAAACTGTATCTATTCTAATCAAGTTTAGAACTTGATAGATCCACCTAAGGATATAGTATCCATAAGGAATAAATGGATCACTAAAGAATAGATTGGAGTGGATTAGAAGGTAGATACCTTCAAAGGTGAGAATAGTTGAAAAGGATATCATTGAAGTCAAATGGTTGACTATGATGAGATCTTTTACCTATTCCAAGGATTAATCCATTCGGATTTTGATTGTTACACTCTATGATTATGAGATAAGCTAATTGGATGTTAAGATAGTGTTTCTCTAAGGTATTTTGAGGAACAGGTGTATGTGATACAACTATAGGGAATCAAGTCCCAATAACATCCAAGAAGAGTGTGTATTAAGTTCATTTATGGACTGAAGTAAAACTTCCCATAGATCATATATAAGGTTTAATGAGATTAAATCTTATGACTTCGTTAAGAATGAAGAGGCGCCTTGTGTATTCAACAAGATAAGTGGGTGTGCTGTTACTTTCTTGACATTTTATGTTGATGACATACTACTCATTGAGAATGAAGTAGGTGTGTTATCATAAGTGAACCTAGCTATCAAATTGATCCTCCAAACACAATTTGGGTTTTAATATCTATGGAGATAGATCTAATATCAATGCCCAGTTAATGTACGTAGTCACCATAGTCAAAGGGTTTGACATGATAAACTCCAAGATAGGTTTATTACCTATGTAGTATGGAGTTGATCTCTTTAAAGTGTTTTCTTTATAGACTTCTTGAGAGATAAAGGGATCGCATGAGTAGAGCCCTTATGCTTTTGTCATAGGGTCTATCACATTTATGATACTACATACATGAAATGATTAATGCTCTAAGTGTTATGAGCATTCATCAGGAAGATCCAGGTGAGAGTCACTGGATAGTTTAGAGATATATCATTTGGTACTTGAGAAGCACTGAGAATATATCTCTATACATTGGAGGATAAGACTTGAAGTCTTGTAGTTTTACAAACACAAGCTTCTAATCAAATAAGTTTGATATTAAGTTAGAATAATGGTGGTGCAGTGAGTTGAAAGAGTTTTATGTGATAGAACACTGTAAGTTCTACAACGTATGCAAACAAGTTTACATAGTGGTTGCACACTACTTAAGAAGTAGTCTAGATGAAGTTTTTCATCTGTATATTTGATATGGGATTGTCCCAATTTTCTCTGAAAGTGTATCATTGTTTTGAGAAAACAATGGAGTAGAGCCGATGTCTCATCAGAAGTTTAGAACTTCTGTTGTGATACCATACAATCAGAGAGATTGCAGCTTATAGAGATATAATTAAAGATAAAGTATTTACCATTAATAACACTGTAAATCCACTAACTGAAGCAGTTACTCAAAGAGTGTTTGAGCTTCACCTCGAGCTGATACGGATCAGCCAGATGGGTGATTGGCTTTAGTGCAAGTGGGAGATTGATAGAAATGTATGCCCTACAAGCCAATCATATATGATATGATTTGACATTTATAGATATATCTTATTCAATTAATTAGGCAAATCTTCATTATAAGCTCTTATTAGATGTGAATATCATAATGAAGTCCTTGATCAAATACAATGATGATTAAATCATGATGAGATCATGATAATGAGATTGATCATCTAGAGGTATTTGATCTAAATGTTCCTAGTCATAGGATACTTGAGACGGGACATCAAGGATCCGGATAGACTAGTGTATGTGATGTCTTCTCATGTGATGAGGACGACCGATCTCATTGGTCATTAGTGTGAAGACACTGAGATACACATACTGGTGCTCATTAGTTGAATGAGTTCACTGAACTGACCGAATTAGAAACCCTGAATGGTATCTTACTGAACTGTCTATCAGGGTTTTCTATCATCACGGTTGCATGGTTGGATCTTTGACCTGAGTCGCCAAAGATGCCTTGTTGGGTGGAACTTGTGCTTTGACCATTGACTTATGGATCACAATTTAGATGGTCCTATATAGCGATGGATTGGGTACAAGGAAAATCCGATGGAGGCAATTGAGCGGACAACAAGGGATCGTCCACTCTCGGTAAGTGAGAGTGAATGTCCTATGGGATAGTACCCTAAATCCCTGGCCAGGGTAGATAGGATAATTGGAAAAGGAGTTTTCCAATTGATCCAATTCCGAGTACAGGATCCTATTGAGTCGGTACACTAAGGAGTTGACAGTCGATGCCGTACTCCTTTCCGACCGGGACATTGGATGGATGAGGGTTTATATCCATGTGGTAACTGATGATGGAAAGGCTCAATAGAGATGTGATTATCCCCATAGCCATTTGGGATCATGGGATGTGGCTTGTTCCCTTTATGATCGGTAGGCCGATTAATCTGTTATCGGATAACGGATTTAATTAAATTAAATAGAATTTTTCTATTTTATTTAGGCCTCAACCAAATAGGCTATTGGGCCTAGTGGGTCACACACAAAAGGACTTATCCACAAGTACAGGGGCAAGGGCGTAATTTATAGAGATTTTGGGTTTTTATGAAAAATTCCATAATTCTCTATAAATACTAATGGTTTCAGCAAAACCCAATCAAGCCAAGGGTGAAAACCACATCCCAAGCCTCCTCCCTACCCCTCCTCTCTCTAGAAGGTGTCCATGGTCGATGGAGCTCCGTTCGGGAAGAGTTCTCGAGGCCGGCGCGAAGGGAGAACCTGCTGTGGATGAAGTTCGTGTGGATACTGCCGGAGACCGGACACTTGAACGGTTTGAAGAGTTTGATAAGCTCATGTCCTTCCTCTCCATGGGATTATATGAATCCCTATCAGGTATATTCGAACCCGATTTGATCGATTTTCGATTTTCGTCGTTCGATTCTGATTGAGACGGATTCTAAAGGAACCCATAGGAATCGTCACTTCCGTTGCTCCAAACTTTTATGGACGATTCCTTACAGGTACTACGCCCAATGTTTTCACCTTGTTCAGTATCTTGATAGCTTGTGCTTGCTCCAAGGGATTGAAGTTGGGCCGACAGATACACTTTGATCTAGTGAAGATGGGATGTGAATCCTTTGACATATTTGTTGTCGTCAATCTAGTTGACATGTAGTCCAAGTGAGGCCTCATTGCAAATGCAAGAACCTTCTTCAACTTAATGCTTGATTATGATATGATTACATTGAATGTCATGCCATGATTTTAGGGTTTTTCACAGTGAAAATCTTCAGCAAGTTGTGTCCCTCTTCGACGAGATGATGAGGAAGTAGGCATTTGGCACCAATAGGACTACAATCTCTATTGATCTCAATTCAACTGTCGGATTGCATGATGTTGTTTTGTTTTAGTCCAAATTATAAATTTTCACATATGATTTGTACACAATAAATTGTATTTAAAGTCAATATTTGATTATTTTATTATTTAAGTGGATGATTCAAAGTTTTATCAAATAATATAAATCACTTGTGTCTTAATTAAATTAAATATTTTTATCGCTTATAGAGAAGTTAGACCTAAAATTAAAAGTTAATGCCCTGTTTGTTTAGAATTTCATTTTTGATACTATATCAATATTGATATTAATATTTTCGATTGTTGGAGTATCAATATCAAAATTAATACAAGTTGACACTTGTATTACATAATATGTTTTGTTTGTACTATAAATTTTAAAATTGATATGATTAATCAAACATATTTTAATGATTTCTATCAATATCAATTTTAAATTTGATAATGATAGAGATACCTAATAGTGTTACCAAACAAGACGTAAGATTTCCAAATTAAACTTAAATAAACATCACCTAGATATAAAATCGGATGCACTTAGCAATCCCAATAATTATTTGATCCTAAGATCAAACCTTATGTTTTCTTATTAGACAATAAGTATAAACAACAGTCAAGTGTCGCAACTATTACAAAAATCAAAAGGTGGTCTACAATTTTTAAGAAAGTTGATGGGGTTGGTTTTGGTTGGCTCACACCACACATAGAGGTTGTTGTAGTGCTATAGTAGTTAAGATCCTCTTTATTTACATTTTTAAAATGTCATTTCATGCTCAAAATTTGGGAAAGAAAAAATAAAAAATTTGACTTGTGATTCCTTTAAGAAAACCAGTTCAATCATCAGTCCACTCACCACTTAATCGATGGTCACGCGGTGGAAAAGTTATACATTCCGTCAAAATTCCAGTTAAATTAACTTTGAATTCTCGAAATTACTCTTCCACTTCGGTTCTTTCATAGATGTTTCCCACCCTAAATGTCACGCCCCATATTTTAACTTGCACATCGGAATAATCCAACGACTTGATCGGGGAAAATTAGCCCCGTAAAAACATCAGTTTAGGTAAAATGAAGACAACTAGGTCCCAGTTCATAATTTCACAAATTCTAAATAAATACATTACTTATCACTACAATCTAAATAAATATATATATCATCTAAAATACAAAAATCATCCAATTTGCCCTCTCGAGAATCGATCCATCACGCTTCTGTTATGTTAAACCTGATTACATGAAAATTGATAAGAATATTGGAATGAGTACGACGACTCAGTAGACACTTCATCATCCACCAAATCTGATAGCCAAAAGGTCCTTAATGTTATTTAAATAGGTACCTAGACCTACAACCATTATATATAATAATAAATTAGTCAATACATAAAATATTTGACTTAATCGACATGCTTTACATTACCAACCAACACCTATTATCACACCAACCAGCACCTATATGCGCCATAACATGACCTAAAAAGATGGTATGAACATATGCATAAACACTTACTATATGCTCCATAAGACAATATACTATAAATGAGACCAACTATGCATACACCATGCAACACAACCTGATAATTGACAAAATGAAATACATCACTAGACCACCTCTACAATACCATGCAATAAGTGTATCTATCCTTTAATAAAGGATCACATTCACAAATGCACCTATCCTCTATTAGATGCACATATCCTCTACAAAGATTTTCATTAGCAAGGAATGCGTCGTCTTGTCACCTCAACCAGTTACCACCAGATCTATCATATATAAAAGTACCATATACTAATCGAAATCCCATAGTGCACCTAGGCAATGGTGGCACTTAGGATGCCCGTGGGATATGGGATTGAATGATGCACCAGACGATTCTAACCCCCCGCTACCCTCGGGTCACGACTAATTAGTTTGGTGTAGCTCAGTCTTCCATTCACAATTTCAATACATCATGCATCCATATCAATCATGACATGCCATGACCACAAATGTGCAAGATCTATGAACATAAAATGAACATATACACAACTATTGCCATACTAGACAATCATGATAGAAATGAACTAAAATGAGACAACATCAACATATAAACAATTAAACATGATTGAACATGAATATAACTAGGTGCTAGAAAAATTAATCATCACACCAACTAATCTTGTTAACCTATCACAATTACTTAACAAGATTAACATAATTTAAATATGTTAAAAAGTAACATGATGACAAGCTAAAAGGAAGCATACTACACTATTAATTAAGTATGATCTCATATACACATAATAGAGACATAAACATATATATATATCATCACATGATACTATGCACATCTATCTAACTAACCCATGTCGACTCACAATTTAAGCAATAAAAAAGTAACTACACACACCCTTTAATTAAAAGGTCAACTCTAAAAATCATAGAAGATTAAACATGAATTTTTAATGATAATAGACACGTCAAGGGTGCTTACCAGATCGACGTTGAAAAAGTGGGAGATCTGCAATCGAAAGTAATATCGAACGTTGAGGACGCAACACACAAATCAAATCACCCAAATAGGAGATTCCCCTTCTTCAAGGCTGTTGGAAAAGATATATGGAATGAGGGGGGTTAGGCCATCGGATCCAGGGAGAGAGAAAAATAAGAAGAATATATACTAAGGATAAAAGAGAGAGAAGAGAATAGGAGAGAGAGAAAGAGGGGGAAGGGGGTTACCGCGCTGGTTATGTGGGAGGGGCTGGGGGCGCACCGCGGCGCAAGTGGAGGGTGGCGCACGGCGGAGAGGGAGACGGCACACGGCGATGTGGGGGTTGGTTGACGGCGCGAGAGGAGGCGTGCTGGCGCACACGTGGGTGGGCAGGCGGCTGACCGTGGCAACACGGCTGTTGACCAGGGCAGCGGCGCGTGAGGAGGCGCGCACGCGGGCGGCAGCACAGGCGAGTGGCGGCGTGGCATGGGCAAATGGCAAATGGCTGGGGGGTGGCGTAGGGCTCGCACGGGGCTGCGGCAATGGCGGCGTTGCGTTGGCGGGCGGCGCATGGCGCTCATCAACGGGGCAAGATGAAGGGCGGCGGCAGCAGCGTGAGGGTGCTACGTGGGCTGACGTCGGCGGCGAAAGGAGAGATGAAGGCACGGTGAGACGGCGGGCGACGGCAAGGAGAGAGATGGAGAGAGAGAATCGGGCATGATGGCGCCTAAAGAGGGGAGATAAGAGAAAAAGAGAGAACACTTAGGCTTCGCAAGAGAGAAAGAGGAAAACGTAAAGGGAGAGTGATGGTTTAGGAGGATGTAACGAGATGGAGAGAGAGAATCGGGCATGATGGCGCCTAAAGAGGGGAGATAAGAGAAAAAGAGAGAACACTTAGGCTTCGCAAGAGAGAAAGAGGAAAACGTAAAGGGAGAGTGATGGTTTAGGAGGAAAACGTAAGGTAAGAGAGATGGATTAGGAGAGATAAGAGAAAATTAAAAAGGGGTTAAATAGATAATTAATATTAATTATAAATAGAATACGGCGATTCACTAAACTAATATGACATAGTATAAATAATAAAATATTTACTTATTTATATAAACACCTTAAAAATAATTTAAGTACAACACTGAAATAATTAAAACACGACGATAGTAACTTAAATAATACTACAAAAATTCAGAATATTACAACAAAAATGGTGATGCGCTATTATCCTCTTTTGTTAATTTATTTATTGTATTATATAAAGTATTAATATATTTGAAATAAAAATTTTATAACTAATTTATATCAAAATTTAAATTTAATAACTATTATCATTTTATATCACTTTCCCCTTTTGCCCATTGAAATAGATATGAAGTAAATGATGAAATATACTATAAAAAATATTGATAACTAAATAATTGTATACATTGATGTTTCTTGGCCTCCGGGTAGCACTAGCAGATCAGTTTAGACCAGTTTTTGTCACCTGCTTACTTTATGTATTTACCTATTTTCAAAGATATTTTTTTCTTTACTCGTATTTGACATAATCAACTGATAAAAAAATAGGACCAAGAATTGTAAAATGGAAGAAAAATTATGCATCTACTGATCCTGAAAAAATAAATAAATAAATATTAATATTTAACTATTTATATCAGATTTAAATCTTAGTATAAACTAAATGTAATAAATTTATTTATTACAACTAATTTATATCAAAATTTAAATTTAATAACTATTATCATTTTATATCACTTTCCCCTTTTGCCCAGTGAAATAGATATGAAGTAAATGATGAAATATACTATAAAAAATATTGATAACTAAATAATTGTATATATTGATGTTTCTTGGCCTCCTGGTAGCACTAGCAGATCAGTTTAGACCAGTTTTTGTCACCTGCTCACTTTATGTATTTACCTATATTCAAAGATATTTTGTTCTTTACTCGTATTTGACATAATCAACTGATAAAAAAAATAGGACCAAGCATTGTAAAATGGAAGAAAAATTATGCATCTACTGATCCTGAAAAAATAAAGATAAAAATATTAATATTTAACTATTTATATCAGATTTAAATCTTAGTATAAACTAAATGTAATAAATTTATTTATTACAACTAATTTATATCAAAATTTAAATTTAATAAATATTATCATTATCGATTGGTTTATTAAATTATATTAATTATATGTGTTTTTATAACTACGTCATCTTATTATACTTGAAATGAAAATGTAATATAATTATAAATCAATTTATTACACTAGATTTACTTTATTTTATATATGACTACAAAATATCAATATATTTAGAACTAAAAATTATTAAATTTTATTTATATCAAGATTTATATATAGCAAATAATAATGTATTATATGTTTTTATACATATACTTGAGAGATAAACTTGTATCTTATCAAATATCATAGTCAACTTTTGTTGTTCTTGAATAAGTAATTACTTTAGGTACTTCTGATTTGGTATGCTTTATTTGATTGTATTCTAATAGTTATATTTTGTCATTCTTAAATATTTTAATGTATTATCTATTTTATTTAATTTATTTTATAAATTATTTTACTATATCTTAGTTAATACTATTAAAAAAAGAACCTTGTACACCTTATAATAATAATTATTATTATATATATAAGTCCATCAACGTAGTTTTAAAACTCATCCGGGCAAAAACGTCATATTATCTGACCTTTAACCTCTCGCTTACGATTGCTGGCATATTTGGAGCGAAAATAAATAATTTACGAAAATAATTAAGATCTCTTTTTTGACCGGATCTCTTTATAAAGATGGTCCGTTTAAACAGACTTGCTGTTCATTTGGCCAAGAATAAATCAGACAAAAATCACGGTAATCTATGTGGTGTTTGGTTCCACAAAAATGTTTTGTACACTTTAATGATAAAAAATTATATTAAAATAAAATATGAAATAACTAATAAAAAAGATTATGATGTTTGGAGAGATATGATAACAAAAATAGTAACTGTCATATATATATATATATATATAATCAAACAAAGTGAGGGGACCACAGGATGAAAAAAAGAGGTGAGACTCTCTTTTTCATCTAATAAAGAAACCACTTTAAAAATATAAAATTACCATGATTGTCAAACATCTCTTCTACAAAATTTAATTCAAAAATTTAAATTTACAACAAAAACTTAAATTATCTTGCAACTAAACACCCCATTAAACAATAAGTTTGAACACATATCTTTTGTTGGAGTGATAACTAGTTTTACTTGAACTTGATTTTATTCAATAGTTAAATCTCAATTGCACCAAATTGAGATGCCCGTTTGATAATTTGAACAGAAAATATATGTTGCCCTTCCATTCCAGCTATCCGCCATCTGCCTTCGTATTATCAAATGTACATATAATCAAGTCCAATTAAATTTCGAAACCAGGACATGATTGATGGCATCAAGAATCATCCAAGATCATGCCAAAGTAATCTCTGACAAATTTCAAGTGGGACCAACTGCATTTGCCTGTAATTGACTTGTTGTGTATATTAATGAGTGTGAAAACCCTTCAGCTCAAAAGAGTGGTGAAGAGGAAACACTAAAAGGGTTAAATCTATAAAACCTCTATAGAAGCATCCAAAAACACAATTGAACTAAGTTATTTCTACATATTCAGCTTATAATTATTTGATGTTCTAAATATATTCCTGCAATCATGATAAATTGTTTGAAAGTTTTGAATTCTTATTCCATTTGAAAACAAATTCTTCCAGTAAATTTTAACGTTGAATTTAACTTAACTTAAAATAATTTTACTAATTTATCTGTCTATTAAAAATCTCTCTATATAAAATATATTTCTTTCTCTAAGGGTTCGTTTGGTTTCATGTAAGTGTAAATTTTCGTGATATTACTTTACGTGTAATCACTTTTTCATGAAAACTAAATACATGATACCTTATTTGGTAACTTGTAAAACAATCTCAGGCAACGTTTTTACCTCTACGAAAAATGTTAATATATTTTTTATTCTTTATTTTAACCATAATTATTATTCAAAATTTATTATGTGATGAAATAATATATTTGAATCACCTTTTTAAAAAGAGATTTACTTTTAAAAATATGATTTAAAATACAAAATATTAATTTAATTTAATTTATAATTAGATTTGACAAAACTATTTAGACATGAAATTTTAAAGTAAGATATATTATACGATTAAGGCAACAATGTATTTGGTTGAAATAAAAATAAAAAATAATAAAATAAAATTTTAGAAGATAAGTTTTTAATAAAAAATTTATAAAGTAATATTTTTTACATTATAAAATAATTTTAAAAGTATTTTAAATTATTTGGTTACTTGTAAAATATTTTAAAATTATTTTAACTTTTTAAAAATATTTACATATTAAAACATAATTTGTACATATCACGTTAATGTATATCATTCATATATTTTTATTTTAATAGATATGAAAACAAATTAAAATTAAGCATTTTATATTTAAATAATTAAGTTGGAGCGACCGTCTTTATCTCATATAGATATAGATTTATATTTTTTTCTCTTGTAAGCTGTTCACCGAAAACGGCGTCGGAAGAAGTTTCCCGGATGCCAAAATTCAGGTGCTAGGCAAGTCAACGGAGCATATTTTACGCTGATTGTCATTTTACTGGTAACTAAATGGATGAAATGATGGACATTTCCTGAAAACTAGCCCATGTAACGTATTTTACAAGCATCCAAACGGACTCTAAGAGAAAGACAGAAGTTTAAGTAACTTTACTAGTTGAATGCTAAAAATAATACTAAAAGTTAACGGAGTTAAATCATATGTGCCATGACTGAAATAAATCGAGATTTCGAAAAAAATAAAACGTTTTATCAAAACCATAAAGACGTGTTTAGAGTATCAAATAATTTTAATGAATCAACATGTAGAAGGATATGCACATTTTCAGCTTGGTTCATTTGATGACAAGGCTTAAATTATTTGTTAAGGGCAAGAAGATAGTTTTGTCCTCTTCCTCCTATGTCCTGTTTCACCTTCTAAAAGGTCAACTTTTGTCTTGGTTGACCTCTTCTAAAACAGCGTCAACACGCTTGGCAGGCCAATCACACCTTTCCTGACCAAGAGTCCAAGACAATGCCTTGCAGCTTCCCATAGGAATAGTTTAGGCAAAATATGTCCGCAGTGCATAATACGCAGCTCTTCCCGTTTCCGCCGGTGTCCGACGACGTCAAAACTCAAAACTAACGCAAAACATCTATTCGACGGACCTCGTAGCAAACCCCGCGGGAAGTCTTCTGCTTCTCACAAGGCTGCGCGCTGATCCTCTCTTCCTCCTCTACTCCAATTCCCCTTCTTCTCTTTCTTCTAGGCGCCACCATGATGATGCTAGTGAACTGCTCACGGTGCCATACGCCACTGCAGCTGCCGCAGGGGGCCAGATCGATTCGCTGCGCCATCTGCCAAGCCATCACCAACATCGCCGATCCAAGGGAGGCTCCACCGCCGCGGCATGGATCTTTTACCCCGCCACCTGCTCCCCCGTCCTCCCACTACCCCTCGCCCTACGGGCCACCCGGGGGCCCGCCTGCATCGCCGCACGGACGGAAAAAGGCGGTTGTTTGCGGAATATCGTACAAGTACTCGACTCACGAGCTCAAGGGTTGTATCAACGACGCCAAGTGCATGAAGCATCTTCTGGTCAACCGCTTTCATTTCCCAGAGGCCTCCATCATCATGCTCACTGGTAAATCACAGCCACAATCAATTTCCTTTTCCCATCGAATTGTGTCATTCGTCTTCCAGCTAACATAGATCGATGCAGTTCTGTAAGTAGAAGCTGAAATTTTATATCCAATAAGCAAGGTTCTTTCAGTATATTTCTTGTTACAGCCTGCCTAAGAATATGTTAAGAGAATCATAATATCATTGGTTGAGTAAAAAAACTCAGAAGTCTAGCTCGATTAGTTGAGAGTAATCACAAGATGGATAACCTTCGGAATTCAGTTAGATAATTTAGTTGTTATCTAAGACCTACTTGGGTGTTAGATATATGATATAAATGTGATGATCTCGACAAGGTTGTCAAGTCTTTAAAAGGGATAAATTGTAATACCTCGATGTAAGAATATGCCAAGAAATAAATAAGTGAAGTGCTAATAACTCCGGTTGATTATTTTTGTAGATTGAGCTGAAAGATTTGTGAAGCAAATGTGCCTGAATGGGAGTTGTCTCAGTATGGGTGTCCTTTGAGAAGGTTACTAATTAGCATAAATGTTAAGTCAGTTAGTTGATTTAGTCATTATATTTCTATTTATCTACTTGCATTATTTGAACCAATTGTGAACAAAGACAACTTGTTTTTAAAATGGTTCATTGTGTCATATTCCATGTGATTTTATAATTAGTGTTCAACATTAAATCGGACTACTCCAACTTGGTAAAAGGAGATAATGCGCATATAACTACATTAGATTGACTTCACTGGATGGTTTGCCTTTTTATGAGAACATATTTTTGGCCATGTTTCGTAGGAAAATGTCCTTGTACATAAATTGTGAACGCAACATTAGGAATAGACTAGATGGTTACAAATAGATTTTTGGAAACTTTGTATACAATGCTAAGATGTTTACCTTAGCATTTGCTTCACATCCTGCATCATGTAGCTTGCCACATTTGCCATTAGTCAGGCTGCAAATGAGAAACATTTTAAGACATGGATTAATTATGAAAATTATAACTGTGGGGGGTGTCTTGTAAGACACAGGTCATAAATGTTTGTTGTATTTGTGAAAAATCTATGGAATATACTTTTTTGCACTATAGGGTGATGGACACAATATGAAATTTCTTAAAAGTTTTATCTCCAGTGGAAGGAGAGAAAAGATTTGTGTAAGTTGTTTTTGGTGGGGGCCCATTAATTATGTGGAGGGAGGGCTGTGTGTTGTGGTAACTGGGTTTTAATAGAAGCCCATTGGATATCTTGGCTGACTGCTCTTCTTCTTATGTCAAAGATAGGCTTTGCTTCTATGAGTGGCCTGGTTCTCAATTGAAGTTTTTGAGTTTTCAGTCCCAAGGTTAATTATCCATTTACTTTCCTTTAAGTCCCAAATATTCAACTATATATTCAGATACTTCGAGTCAACTGCCTATTTCTCATATATGCTTTTTCTTTTTCTTTTTTTCTAAAAATGCCCTTTTCTATCCTAACCCTACTTTCTCCACCCTCAAGTAGTACTGTTACAACATCCAGTCTTCGTGTGAATCTAAGACATTGTTTTCCTTCAGCCGTTGCTCCTACATTATCTTGGTGACGCAGGACGAGGAGCATAAGCCACAAAGGTTCCAACCTTTCAATAGTACGGAACTCACCCTCCCTGGTCAACCATATCAAGTCCGGGATGTACATAGGCAAACTTCTAGGGTCTTTGTGATAGCGTTTGCTTCAAATTTGACATGGTGTTATTCCTGCTAGTTCATCTTAACAATGGGCTTTCGAGTGCCAACCATAAGCCAATGTACTTTTTCTTCAGCCTCGTCTATGATGATTTCGGTGTCGTACTAGTCATAAGCCACCTCCTTTTGCTTTTTCAAATCTAAATTTGAGGGTCTTGTCTTGAAGTACAACTAGGCATTCGCCAAATGACACTTGGCCATCTTAAAAGGGGTGTGGTTGGCATTAATTTTATATTACATCTTGTCCTTGTTTTATTGTATGCATTGAAGGAGAGTGGAGGATCGTCATACAATTCAATTTTGATGTAGCCATGGTTATCCCAACAAGGCCTTGTTTCTGGTTGTTGGCACTTAATTTTTACAATAAATGTGGCCCACTTAAATGTTTATCCATTGGAAATAATGTGATTTGAGCCAATTTTCTAGTCCCCTTTTTATCCACTTCCGGGTTGTATTTTCATCTGAGACTAAGCCAATATAAGCTTTAGATCCAATGACAAAAAACCCCAAAATCAAGCCTGTTTTTGCAATCTATCATATTTACACCTAATGGGCTGTGATTCGACTTCCAAATGGAAACAGACAACTGAGTGCCTAACATTTGTAGCCCTAAAAGCCATGATGAGGGCATTTTTTTAAGCAGCATCTACAAATGGGCTTTATGGGCTGGATCTAAGGGAACAAAGAAGAGGAAGGAGTGAGATGGGCCCATGGTAAATTATTATGGAGAGTGGAGGATACGTCATGCGATTCAATTTTGATGTAGCCATGGTTATCCCAACAAGGCCTTGTTTATGGTATTTGTGTCTATGATGTAGAATGTCACCGTAGACTTAAACTCTAATGGGACCAAGTTCACTTCAACCTTTGTTGATGCGGGACAAAATGACTAAAGCGGAAATTAAAGCCACTAAACTGCTGAACCGAATTTTAAAATAACTAAAAGTGACTGTAAATCTTGTTTATTCAAATGGACCATGGATGGAAGTGTGATAAACCGATTGAAGGGTCCATAATACGCTGGAAAATTGATCCATGGCAGGTTCATGGTAGCTGGTCACTGGGATTCGTGCCGTTTGGTAGGCACATCCGCACATTGGCATCTTAATCGGACAAGGGTGTCATGGCATTCCTTGAGCGTGCACGCTTGGGAGCGGGTCCTAGATGAGGACACAGGAGCGCCAGCGTGTTTGCGAACACATGAGGGCTGTGATGTTGGCCTTGGGATCCAAGGGCTGACGGCGTGCGATTGGGAACTATCGCAATCAATAGTGGATGTGGCCACTTAATGGTGCGAAGTTGTCTCATTGTGGGATCATGGCGGTCCCAAGGGAGCCAGTTGAGTGGTCATGGTAATATGGCAACCGTTGGATCTTGAGGTGAAGAAGGAAGCATGGCCACATCTACACAAGTTGAGCACGCAAGAAGAAGACGCTTGTTACGAGGAAACTTCTAGACGCTTGTTCGCGAGTCCATGTGTGTGGCAGCCGGAGTTGTCTTCTCTGTCACGTATAGAGCCATCTGCGCGCGAGAGTGCAAAGGAGGCACGGGGAACATCGAGCACTGTGGGAATCATGTCGATCGATCGAGATGTTCTCTGGAGATTAAAGCCGCATTGCTGGCTTCAACTCCAGGTGTGCATAGCAGCCGAGTAGATCGTGGGATCGAAGGTGATGTCATCGCGAGTGTCTGTGGATCATCAGGTCCTTCACTTCGCACAATAGATTAGGTGGAGCAACTCTCGATAGATCCAATGGGATGTGGAGCAGACAGATTTGGAGATGGCCACACAATTGCATGGTGAAAAGGTGTCAATCTATGGAAGTGGATAATCTAGAAGCCGCCGTTCGCGATGGCGTCAAGGAGGACTTGTGAAGGGGAAGGGAGGAAGAACAACATAGAGGTTGGAAAGTCCAAGGGAGGAGAGGAATGGCCCGCCGCCAGAGAATGGAAGAAGAATGGCCTCCTCGGCCGAACTAGGGGAAATGAAGGAGGAATAGGGCAGAGCCCCCACATGGGACGAACCAGCCAATGGCTTCAAAAATTCTATTCAATGCCTATTGATTTTCAACGTTGGATACCCGTTTATAGTGGAGGTGACATATTTACAATAAAGGATTTTTTAAAATACTATTTACAGAGTTACAAACCTATCTTTTAGGACACCAATTCAAAAATGTAAAGACTCCTAAAATTCAAAAAGCTATTTAAAAATCGTTCCCATCATTTGTTTAACGTCTCTTTAGAGTTTTGGTTGAAACTAAATATTTTGATCTTTGAGACTTTTTATAAGTGGGCATAATGTAAAGTGTTGAATGCTTTGAGGGGAATTATGTTCACCATGGCCTCAACATCAATTAAAATGCGATTTACCTCATGCCCGTTGAGGTGACCCTTCATGTATAGCAACCGATTATGGAATGAAAAAGGAAATAGCACATACTTCTTAGTAAATGAAATTGTCTACACATAAATTTCATAGTTTTGTCGTCTGGCCATGTAAGCTTCATAAGTCACGTGGTCTTACAACACCGAAATAAGAGCTTCTCGAAGCCCTTTGCTTAAAGAAACCTCCTGTACACTCAAAGAGGTAGGACATTTTCTTATTTGTAGCAAAACTATGTGATTCCTCGCTCCTTTAGCCACCTCCCTTGGTATCTTGTTCAGTAGAAGGCTGCCGCTGCTCCTTTTCTTCGGGTTTGGTTGCACCATCAGTTGCATCAATTTGCAAGCACTCGTTAAATGTGCCCGACAAGGTCCCTTCACCTTCCTAGATAGCTTCCTGAGTTTAAGTGTACTTAAGTCAAGGACTTCCTTAGCTGTTGTGCTATGTTACTTTCGCTCTTATCATCTAAGAAAGGCTGAAAGTATACTACTCTATGTTATCGAAGATGCTCGCCTCAAGCGCCTAGGTGCTGAGGCAAAGTGAGGCATGGTAAAACTGTCTTGCTTTGGTGGTTCTTGTCTCGAGCGTCTGCCTCACCTAGATTCATACTCAGTTCAGGTTGGATCTAGTAACTTAAAATCCCCCCCTCCATTAAACCCTCTATGCCTATCTTCCCTCCTTCCGAGGCCCCAACATCTCAATGCCCTGTGAAGCCTTCAGTGTGCATTGAGGACCCCCAATGTTGCTGCTGTCATCTCTAGTTGACGTCGTTGCCTCCTTCAATTGACATTGTAACCAGTCCTCCTCCTTCCTGTGTAGGGCCTAGAGGTTAGCTTTTGGTTTTCTTACACATTTTATTTTCTTATTTTAATTTTTGCTCTTCTTCTAATCTTTTCTTCTTCATTGTGTGAATTTCTTCTTTTTCACAGCCCTGCCAATCCTTGTTCTTTCAGTGTAAGCCCTAAAGGTGAGTATTTGATTTTTTTTGCTCTTTTACACATTTCTTCTTCTTCTTCTTCTTCTTCTATTTTTTGCTCTTCTTATACTTTTCTTTTTCTTCATAGCACCACTTTCTTTCTCTTCACTACCCCCAGGTCCTTTTACAGGCCCTAGAGGTGAGTTTTTCTTTTTTTGTTGTTCTTCAAAATTTTAATGTTATATATAAATATATATTAAAAAGTATATTTCATCCCAAGTCCCTAAGGCGAGGCGGGCATCTTGGATAACATAGGTACTACTTTTGGGGGCTATTTTACATTAGGTGGGGGAATTGACTTGAGCTGCTATCCTTAGAAATATGACTTTATTTTCTTTGGGTATTTGCTCTCGACATCCCAAGGATGTGCAGGATTGGAATTGGTTCTTGGATTGGTGACCACTGATCCAATCCATATCGGCTAATCCTGTGGCCAAAATTTCGATCCTGGATTGGCCAAAATTTTTTATTTTTTAAACCGTAAAAATTCTCAAAAAAATCAAAAAAATCAGGAAAAATCATAAGAATGAGTAAAAAATAAAAAATGTGAATGACGTTCTACCAAACAATGCCATAGAAAGATCATTTCAAAAAATTGTCATATCAGTACAAGTTATCATCACAAACATTTAAAAAACACACTAGTTCATTACATAAATATATTACATGAAATTAAATGAGTGCAACACATGTGACATAACCAAAGTTGTCAAGGTGACAAGGCATCCAAAGTTTGAAGGGTGTCAATTCTGCTTAGGTGACAAGGCGGCCACTTAGGCGTCGTCTAGATGGTCAAGGCGATAACATTGGATGTTTATATATACATGTGTATATACATAAACACAGTCATATATATCATTAGATGTTTGTATTATATATGTTTATACATAAATACAAATATATATATAAATATAATTATATTTGTATGTTATAATTGAATGTGTATCATACATTTAAATATGATTTTATTTATGTAATTATGTATGGATAGGTGTATATTTATTTTGGGAAATAATTAATCTTGATAAACTTGATATGTGTGTGAGAGAGCATAGTTGTCAAGGTGCCAAGGCGTCCAAGGCATTGAAGGGTGTTAATTCCACTTAGGCGATAAGGCGGCTGCTTAGGCATCACCTAAGCGGTCAAGGCAGTAACATTAAATATTTATATATACGTATATACATATACATATACATATACACAATCATATGAATAATTGGATGTTGGTATTACATATATTAACGTATGCATACACATATATAGTCATAAATATAATTATATTTGTATGTCATAATTAAATCTGTATATTTATATGTTCATATATTTAAATGTGATTTTATTTATGTAATTATGTATGCATATATATATTTATTTTGAGAAATAATTAATCTTGATGAATTTGACATGTGTGAGAGATAGAGAAGAGAGTTAAAATAGATTTTTATAAATTTAAGTATATAACATGTATTTAAAATTATGAATCTTATATATATGCGATAGTATAAGCGATAGTGAAATATTATTATAATATTATTAAACGGGGGGCATAGAGTAGTCGCGGATCGACCTTTTGGACTTTCTAAAAGGTGAGTGCCTTGACAACTATGTGTGAGAGAGAAGAGAGTTAAAATAGATCTTTAAAAAATTTAAGTATAAAATATATATTTATAATTATGAATCTTATATAAATATGTGATAGTATAAGTGATAGTGAAATATGTTAATATGTTTACATTATCATAAATGAGTGCTTGAAAATTGCCGATTGACCTCCGTAGTCAGGTCGTAAAGGTCAAGGGGGGCAGTGCTCTCTTGTGGGAGGTATCAGGGGGCCAAAACTCCCCGAAGGAATTTTTTATGGTGTTTGAATATTTGGGGTGCCTAGCCTGGAGGGGAGCCGAAGGGGGGGGGGCGCAGGAGGGGCCCAAATCAAGGATGGGGGGGGGAGATCGAAAACCATTTGTTTTATAAGGGATTGCCGCCAGAAAGTGGGGACCGATGGTCACGAAGGAGGATCACCCTGGGGGGGGGACTGCAAGGTCTGCAAGGGCTTAAAGGGGAGGGAGATGGAAACGGGGGTGGGGGGAGAATCGGGTGGATCGATCTGGGATTTGGTTTGGAATTGAGTCCCGGAAGGCCTCAATTTCGAACGTTTCTAGATTCTGCCAGATCGCTTGGGACCAAGCGATCCATGGTCCCATCCAATTGGATTGGACTGATCCTAATCGATCTGGATGATTCCAGCTGATTCTGCTGGAATTCGAATCCGAATTATTGGTTCCGCCCAAATCAGATTGACTGATTTTGCAATCCATGCGACATCCTACTTTTCAAAAATTTCCATTGTTCCGCTACTAGTATGTAACAACCTAGCTAGAGGATAGCCCTTGCTTCTTATCCCCACCGGTATACAAACCATTTGGTGGAGGGTGTTGATCACGTTGCAAGTCAGTCTCTACATGAAGGCTATAATGTCTTGTACTGTGGACTCTTTGTCTTCATTGTCCCATATGTCGACCATTTCAACAATCGATAATGTGTCATCATTCTCAATCCTTTTCTTTAATCCTTCAAATCACCATTTAAGATGTGCTCGAGTTGCTATTGGTCCAATGGGATGCAAGCATTGAGGCAAGCCAATTCTGCTAGTTGTTTTGGTTCGTTTTCCTCGAGTTCATCTATTGAGAGCTTGGAGTTTTTGGAGTGGTGTCGGTTATTGTCTGCTGGCCTTGACAGCGCAAAGATACTCAGCTTGACGTTTCTTCTTCTTTTGGCTGCCTTTTGTTTTTGATTTGTTTCATCTGGCGAGCTAGGTCAACTGGTCCTCATGGCATTGTTGTCTGCGAGACATCTTCAGCCTATGTGAGGGAGCGTTCAACCCTCTTTTGGGTGGCCTCAGCTTTCACCTTCATTTTCTCCTCGTAGGTATGAATATTTTTCCACGATTGTTCAAACTCTTCCTGTACAGACTTGTTTACTTGATCTCGATAGAAATTAACATTTGCCTCAAGGGTCATCTATATGATATCATGAGGCAGATTACACCTGGGGTGTGCTTGCCTTTGTGTATTGCTTCTAGTATCATTCCCCTGTTGTGTACTGGTTTCTTGGGTGGCATATATGTTGTAGACCATGTATTCCAAACCCACCTTGATATGTGAACATGGTGGCTGCACCAAATGGCACCCTATATTAAGGATCTAATTCATGATCAAATTCTCAATGTTACTTTTTACCTTTTCTCTTCTGCAGCTTTCAATGGCATGACTCATGGTCTGATGATATAAACACCCATATCGCGAGAAATCATATCGTAGCTGCCTGTCTAGATAAAATATAAACTCCGATGGAATTGCAGCAAGGGACAGAGTAGATGGGAGTTGAAAACATAACTCAGGAGGACACTAGTGTTGTGAATGCAGAAATCAAAGCAATTGCATTTGTCTTGGTAAAAATGTATTTATATGAAGGATGCACAAGTTACAATTCCTGCCAGATTCAAATTACAAATGACTCGCCTTCTGGACCAGTGTATAGGCAATACAAGGGACTCTGAACCGGTGTAAATAAATTGGAAATGCCATTTACATATGCATGCAATTGACCATTCGTAACACTCTCCCTCAAGTTGGGGAGAACATATGTGGTGAGGACACCAGAAATAAAGACCGATTTGAAAAGACTTATCGGCGTAGAAGACGCCGACTGGAGTCTATTTGGCTGGGAGAATAATTTTCTGAGAATTATATGATGAGCAGAATAATTTTCAGAGGCATTTTAGGAATTTCCTGGAATTTTAGAGGCTTTAGTAATGTTTTTTTTAATTACTGATGTCCTGGAAATTTTCCTTTAATTTTCTGATGCAAGTCCTGTATTTTTTGGCATTTTACGTCATTTTATGATGTTTTTTCCATTTAGTGGGTATTTTCTCATCCATTTGTTGATTTTACTCCTATAAATAGGAGCACACCTTGTAAATAGTGTGGATATGTTGCAAATGAATTTGAAATCCGATTGATTCCACATTGCCTGCGGTTGGCTCTTGTTGGCTTCGCGAAGCTTCCTGTTTCCCGTTTTGCCCCTCGGTTCACTTAACCCGCGACACCCTCTCTCTCTCGGGTGACGATGCTGTTTCGACGCTGAGCTCTCCTCCCTCTCCGGCGATGGCGAAACCCTAGCTCCTCTTTCCCTAGCTTCGATCTCTCTCTCGGTGCTCGAAACCGTTAGCTTCTTTGGAGAAAAGTGTTCCCTCCTCACGATCTACGTTTCCCTCTCTCGAATCTTACGTTCGAGCAAGATTGACGGGGTTCCGAGTTCCCGTGGCCGTTTCTTCGTCCTCCGAGCTGGATCTACGTCCTCTTGACTCTTCACTAGAGCCGAGGCTGGTTGGTCGATGGAAATCCCTACATCCGGAGTTATTGTCCCGAATGCGTCCTCCACGATGGGTAAGGCGAGCGTAATCTCATCCAAGTTGATTAGGTCGCTTTCCTGTCTATTAGGAGTCCCGATCTGCTCGTATGAGGTGTTATTCAACTGTTTCGAGCTGTTTCACAACTGCAAACCGGTAAACCCTATCTTTACGATGCTGAGTCCGGTTTTGAAACAACAGATCTGAGGATCTAAGATCTGATCCGAGCTATTTGGTTACTGTTTGTGAGTTTCCATCAACTTTCGGTTAAAGATTGATAGCTCCTAAGAGTGTTGCCCGGATTTGCGTTCCGTTTGGTAGCCTACGAGTTTCTCTTCCACGGATATCATATTTTTGAATAGTCTTGGGAGCTTACTGATTTATGTCATCCCGTTGCATTAGTCGATTGATGATATATGACGAGAATCGGTCCGTCTCCGAGTTATCGAGCGATTATTTGAATGGATGAGAGTCCTGTCTCTTGTTTTGACGATTTAAGTGATGATGAGTATGTTGATATTACGACCGGTCAGGTCTCGGTCTTACGGTCATCCGGGGTTTGGAAAATGAGCTCGGCCATCAAGTTTTATTGGTTACGTTTTCATACCATCAATTGTACTGCTCGATATTGATCCTATTTTCATATTGTCAATCGGTCCGTGAAATTGGTCCTATTTTCATACCATCAATTGGTCTGTTTGAAGTTGGTTCTGTTTACATATTACCAATTGGTCTGTATTTGGAATGTTTAAAATCCATGGATGTTCTTTGGGATTTATGGGATTTCGGTTGGTTACATTTTCTCGAAAATGATGACGAATTTTCCACTAGGTTACCACCGGGCGTTACGTATACCCCATACAAAATGCCGGAACCTCGTTAAATCTATAGTCTCTATTGATTGGTCATTCAACTGACCTTACTTGAAGAGAAAGGAAAAAAGTCTGATTCCTGGCCTATTGGGCCTAATCGGTTACCACAGTCGTGCTGGTTCTTTTGCTGTATTTTCTGGAATTGAGGTATCTTATCTTCAATTTTGACAGGTGATATAATCTGTATATCTTGGACATTTTAAAAGAGAAGAAAATTACTATTCCTAAAGTGACAAGGTATTTTCGAATCGTCTTTTCTCTTGCATAATTGATTTTGTTTTTTCATTATGCCATATCAAATTCTGCCATGTTCTTGAGTGGTAGGAATCTCTAGCCACTTTAAATATGTTGTTGGCATACATTGTTGGAATAGAGTAGCCACCCTGTTTGTTACCTGGTCTGGATATTAGTTGTTTGGAATCATCTCTGATTAGTGTGGATTATTTTTTTTTGATTACATATGCATACCGCCAACTTCCCGAATTACTTTAATTGGTAATTTGTCTTGGTCCAATTTCTAGTTATAACGATTAGTAACTTTCTGTTTCTTAATTCGATTTTTCTGAAGTGAAACTGATATAATTCTCTAATTGTGCATTGGTTCCTTAAGTAAAACCCTAGGTCTAGATCCTTGTCCCGCATCATTTTTGGTATCAGAGCATAGCTGACTTAGGGAATTTAATTTGTTTGCATTGTGTTTAGTCATTCAGTCTCATCCACTTAGACACTTCAGTGTGTATGACCACACGTAGGGGTACAGCATACCAATCTAATATGTCTGGATCATCAAGTGAACCGTCAACCATTGAATTGCAACTTTCTCAGCTATTGGATAGATTTGGATCCTCGAGGGAATGGTTAGGGATTTGAACGATAGGTTCACCGGTGGAGCTATGCGTCGATGATGTGGCGAACGGGTGACAATTGTGGAAGGTAGACAAGCTCCTCCAGATTTGGAAGAGTTAAGGAATCCACCACCCCAATTCCGACCGAACCTATTAGGATGAATCGGGGACCTAGGAATGCCCATCCTAGGCAACCAAACCGGCGTGAATATCATCCTAGACCTTTACATCCTCAACATCAACCACCTGCTTTTCCCTCGACCACGTCAATCCTTACCTCCGGCTTATCCTCCACATCCTCGACGAGACTGGTTATCAAGGAGGAAATCCCAGACAGGGTAGGGAGTTCCAAGAAGCTGAAGAGAGGTGTTTTAGGAACATCAAGGTGGATGCTCCTAGTTTCGAAGGGTCTTTGGATCCTAAGGACTATATTGATTGGGAATCTGGAATGGACCATTACTTTGAATGGTTCGACCTTTCTGAGGCTAGGAAAGTGAGATTTGCCAAGATGAAACTTCTTGGACAGGCTAAAAATACATTGGAACAATGTGGAAAGGTTGCTAGGACAAAGGCACCAAGAACGATTCGTAATTGGGATGAAATGAAAGCGAAGCTTGGGAGAAGTACCAACCTTCCTCATAGGCGGATGTTAGTTGACAAATGGCGAGAACCTCGGCCAAGGAAGTAGGTCTGTCACACCCTACATAGCTGAGTTTGATGATTATCTTCTTAGGTGTGGGGTTCAAGAAGATGAGTTGATGACCTTGTCTAGGTTTAGGAAAGGGCTTAGACAAGAGTATAAGAGGGAATGTACGGGCGGTCGGTTCCTCACTGCATCACGCCTACGAGGTTGTGTCCCAATTTGAACATCTTTGAGAACCTCCTCGAACATCCTAAGCCGAAGTATCTTGAAAATCGCAGTGACAACCGAGGAAATCTTACCTAAAGGTTTTCTCAACCTCGGTAGACGTAACTCGAGGCTTCTAAAAGCCTTCTTTCCCTCGGAATAGGGAAATTTCCGAACACCCCTAGGGAACCATTTTTACCCTTACCTCCCACCTTGACAAGCCCTTAGTCCGCAATGTGCCAACTAGGAGGGATGATAGGGGTAAACAACCAGCCATGGCCGAGAGCAACAAAGCAAGGTCCAATGTTTTGGTTGTGGCGGACATTATAAATCCCAATGTCCTCAGCAGAACCCTTTGCATAGATGAGGACAACATTGAAAACCGAAATCCAAACCTTGAATCGCTGGTCTAGCGAGGTAGATCCTACTCTATTAAATGAGTTTGAGGATGAAGAAGTAAACTTACCCCAGGATGAGCCTGAAGTAGAAGCTAGGTTGGGAGTAGTGAGATGTACATTCACCCAACATGTACCTAGTGATGATTGGAGAAGGACCTCAATTTTCCAGACCTTTTTTAGGACCAAAGGGAAGGTGTGCAAACTCATTATAGACAGTGGCAGCTGCATAAATGCAATTTCCACTAATCATTCAAAAGTTAGTGACTAGTACACGATGTGCGCACCCCAATCCCTACAAGGTTTCTTGGGTAGATTCCACTTATACCGGTCCACAAGAGATGTCTTGTCCCAATCCATCTTCCTCCTTATGAGGAAAGTATTTGGTGTGATGTACTTATATGGAAGTGGGGAGTATTATTCTTGGGAGGCCGTGAGCTCTTTGATGTGGATGCCACATTGTACGGCAAATCCAACATATGTGAGTTCACCCACGTCTCGACAGTCAAGCTTATGCCTTCCCCACCAAGCAAGCCCAAGAGTGCTGGTTCCTCCAAAACAGAGGGTAACCCAACTCCTTCCAAGAACAGCGTACGGTTCAAAGTTTGAGACCTCTAAAAATCCCGTTTACTTCGATCAGTAGAATCGAAAAACACAGCCCAATCAGAGCCTACGATTGTTCCCCTAGATATTCTTGCATATATCTCGGGAAACATGAATTTCGAGCAAGAGAGTAAGAAAGGTCCCTTGTTTCTTGTTGTGGCAAAGGAAGTAGAGCTCGAACAACCCGATAAGGAACTCGATCTGAAGTAAAGAAAAGTCTCATAGGATTTTTCGGATGTCTTTCGGAAGAGTTACCTCTGGATTACCACCAATGAGGGATGTCCGAAGCATGCCATTGATTTGGTACACTGGATCTACACTTCCCAATCTGCCCCATTATAGGATGGACCCAAAATCCCGAGGAACTTAGGAGACAAGTGGAAGAACTCTCGACAGGGGTTATATCAAAGAAAGCCTAAGTCCTTGGCTGTTCCGCTCTCCTTGCTCCAAAGATGGGACTTGGCGCACGTGTGTGTGGATAGTAGGGCTATCAACAAAATCACATCGAAGTATAGGTTTCATACCCCGATTGGATGATATGTTTGATATCTTGGTCAGGCGATCTTTTCAAAAATTGATTTGAAAAGTGGGTACCATCAAGTGAGAATGAGACCAGAGATGAGTGGAAGACACCTTTAAAACTAAGGATGGGTTGTATGAATGGTTGGTAATGCCTTTTGGCTTATCAAATGCCCCTAAGATTTACGAGACCTACGTACACCAAGTCCTTAGACCATTCGTTGGACAATTTGTGGTTGTCTATTTTTGATGACATTCTCATTTTATAGAAGACCAAAGGTGAACATCTAGTTCATCTTAGAAGTGAAGTTTGTACGGCTCAAGGAAGGAACAACTTTATGGTAACGTGAAGAAGTGTGCTTTTCTCACTTCATCCGTTACCTTTCTTGGGTTTATTGTGGACCGAAAACGGGGTTTCAAAGCACCCGGAAAAGATCGAAAGCCATCCTGTATTGGCCCATACCCAAAAACATCCACGATGTTAGGAGTTTCACGTGGGTTGGCAACCTTTTATAGGAGGTTTATCAAAGGGTTTAGCACCGTTACGCACCATTACAGGTATGCTAAAGAAAGGAGCTTTTGTTTGGACTAAAGTTGCCGATAAGGCCTTCACAATCTCGAAAATTTTCGATGACCCAAGCACCGTTTTGAGACTTAAGGATTTCTCACTTGTTTTCGAAGTAGCGTATGATGCTTCGGGAATTGGAATAAAGGTGGGGTTCTCTCCCAAGAAGGACATCCAATTGCCTTCTTTAGTGAAAAACTTTCGATGCTAGGCTTAGATATTCAACCTTTATGATAGGGAATTCTATGCCATCGTCCAAAGCTTGAAGTACGGAGGCACTATCTCCTATCAAGGAATTCATCTTATTTTCGGATCACGAAGCCCTTAGATTCCTCCAAGGCTCAAAAGAAACTCAACCCTAGGCATAGCTTAGATGGGTAGAATACATTCGAGGCTTTTTACCTTTGTGTTGAAACACAAGGTGGCATTGAAAATAGGTGGTAGGCGATGCCCTCCGGCGGATCATCCTCTTGTCTTCTTTCAAATACGTAAGTCACCGGATTCGAACAACCGGAAGAATACTCAATCTGTCCGCATTTCTCGGAAATCATTCTTTGATTCAAGATGGACCTTCTTAGGAATTTTCCTAGAATTCTTAGTCCGGGATGGGTATCTTTTCTACGAAAACGGTATCGACATACCTAGGGACTTCGATTAGAGACTTTCTAGTCTCGGGAATTACACTCGGGGGTTTAGCGGGACATTTTGGCGAGAAACAAGACTATCGATACAGTGGAGCGTAGATTTTTCTGGCCAAGCATTAAGAGGGATGTTGCGGAATGTGGCTCCGATGCCGAAACTGTGCTACGACGAAATGAAGAAGCAAAACACTCTGGTTTATATACCCCACTTCGGTCCGTATTGCCACGCGGAGACATCGTCGACGTGGACTTTGTCCTAGGATTACCTCGTACCATTAGGAAATCGTATTCTATCTTTGTGGTGGTGGATAGGTTCTCCAAAGATGGCTCATTTCATACCACGCCAAAACCGGATGCTTCTACTGGCACGTATTTTACGAAAGAAGTGGTCCGATCGTGGTCTTCCAAAAACCATAGTTTCGACCGGGATGTTAGATTTGTGAGCTACTTTTGGAAAACCCTTTGGCACTGTTAGTGGACCAAATGGCGAAGTTCTCTATCGCCTATCATCCCCAAAACCGATGGACGGATCGAAGTAGTAAACGAGAGCCCGGGGATTTGTAGGTGCTCGGTCGAGGACCGTGTCCGGACTTGGGATTCTATCTTACCATTGGCTGAATTTGCATACAATGCTTCGGTAACCAGGTCAGCAGGTCATACTCCATTTGAAATTGTCACCGGATACAGACCTACGCGGCTTATGGATTTAATTCCTACTTCCAGCATTCGTCGTGTTTCGGCGCCAGCTGAATCTTTTGTTGTACATATCAAAAGTTTGCATGGTCAGATTAGGCAGCATATCGTGTCACACAATGCACAATATAAGAATTATGCGTAGACATTCGCCATAAAAGAAAAAGAATTTCAAGTAGGAGACTCGGTTATGATCGGGGTCCGCCTCGAACGGTTCTTCGGAACCGTTAAGAAATCGTAAACGGGGAGCTGGTCCTTTTAAGGTGATTAAAAGGATAGGTAGTAATGCTTATGTTTTAGAAATGCCACACGATTTTGGAATGAGTCCAACTTTTAATATTTCGTATTTGGTAGCATATCGAGAACCGACAACATTACCTGGCGAGTTTACTAGCCCACAAACCCCCTCTCGGAGTGAAAATGCCGAGAGTCCACCAAAACGACGAAAATTTTATGAGCGTAGGCGAGGTGTCGAGTGCATAATGGATGAACGAGTCCGGCATTAGCAAGGATGGGATAATTCGAAATATCTAGTTCATGGCGGGGTAGACCACGTACGACGATACTTGGTTGTCCAAGGATGAATCGCGAGGACGGACCAGTTAGCTTGGAAAAGTATTATGCTGGTTCAGGACCTGATTCGACAATGTCGAATTCTCTCCAGCACGGGAGAATTGGTGAGGACACCAGAAATAAAGACCGATTTAAAAAGACTTATCGGCGTGAAGACGCCGACCGGAGTCTATTTGTCGGGAGAATAATTTTCGAGAATTATACGATGAGAATAATTTTCAGAGGCATTTTAGGAATTTCCTGGAATTTTAGAGGCTTTAGTAATGTTTTTTTTAATTACTGATGTCCTGGAAATTTTCCTTTAATTTTCTGATGCAAGTCCTGTATTTTTTGGCATTTTACGTCATTTTATGATGTTTTTTCCATTTAGTGGGTATTTTCTCATCCATTTGTTGATTTTACTCCTATAAATAGGAGCACACCTTGTAAATAGTGGATATGTTGCAATGAATTTGAAATCCCGATTGATTCCACATTTGCCCCTGCGGTTGGCTCTTGTTGGCTTCGCGAAGCTTCCTGTTTCCCGTTTTGCCCCTCGGTTCACTTAACCCGCGACACCCTCTCTCTCTCGGGTGACGATGCCGTTTTTTCGACGCCGAGCTCTCCTCCCTCTCGGCGATGGCGAAACCACTACACTCCTCTTTCCCAGCTTTTCGATCTCTCTCGTGCTCGAAAACCGATTAGCCTTCTTTGGAGAAAAGTGTTCCCTCCTCCCCGATCTACGTTTCCCACTCTCTCGAAATCTTGTTCGAGCAAGATTGACGGGGTTCCGAGTTCCCGTAAACTAGCTTCTTCGTCCTCCGAGCCGGATCTACGTCCTCTTCGACTCTCTTCACTAGCCGAGGCTGGTCGTCGATGGAAATCCCTTACGTACGGAGTTATTGTCCCGAATGCGTCCTCCCAGATGGGTAAGCGAAGCGTAATCTCATCGAGTTGATTCGGTCTCGTCTATTAGGAGTCCCGATCGCTCGTATGAGGTGTTATTCAACGTTGTTCGAAATTTACACCGCTATGAACAGTAAACCCTATCTTTACGATCTTTGAGTCCGGTTTTGAAACAACAGATACGAGGATGCTAAGATCTGATCCGAGCTATTTAGTTCTTGTTTGTGAGTTTCCATCAACTTTCGGTTAAAGATTGATAGCTCCACAGAAGTGTTGCCGGATTTGCGTTCCGTTTGGTAGCCTCGAGTTTCTCTTCCACGGATATCATATTTTTGAATAGTCTTGGGGAGCTTACGGTTTATGTCATCCCATTGCGTTAGTCGATTGATGATATATGACGGAACTGAAATCCGTCTCAGGTTATTGAATCGATTATTTGAATGGATGAGAGTCATCTCTTTCATCAATGATTTAAGTGATGATGAGTATGTTGATATTATGGTAGTCGGTCTCAGATCTTACCGGTCATCCGGTTTGGAAAATGAGCTCAGCTCATCAAGTTTTATTGGTTCTGTTTTCATACCATCAATTGGTCTGCTGATATTGATCCTATTTTCATATTGTCAATTGGTCTGCTGAAATTGGTCCTATTTTCATACCATCAATTGGTCTGCTGAAGTTGGTTCTGTTTACATATTACCAATTGGTCTGCTGACTGGAATGTTTAAAATCCATGGATGTTGCTGGGATTTATGGGATTTCGGTTGGTTACATTTTCTGAAAATGATGACGAATTTTCCCTAGGTTACCCTGGCGTTCTGTATACCCCATACAAAATGCCGGAACCTGTTAAATCTATAGTCTCTATTGATTGGTCATTCAACTGACCTTACTTGAAGAGAAAGGGAAAAAAGTCTGATTCCAGGCCTATTGGGCCTAATCGGTTTCAATCGATGCGGTTCTGTCTTTGGATTTTCTCGGAATTGTGGTATCTTCTCTTCAATTTTGACGGTGGTAAAATACGTATATCTTGGACATTTTAAAGAGAAGAAAATTACTATTCCTAAAGTGACAAGGTATTTCTTGAATCGTCTTTTCTCTTGCATAATTGATTTTGTTTGTCTATTATGCCATATCAAATTTTGCCATGCTCTTGAGTGGTAGGAATCTCTAGCCACTTTAAATATGTTGTTGGCATACATTGTTGGAATAGAGTAGCCACCCTGTTTGTTACCTGGTCTGGATATTAGTTGTTTGGAATCATCTCTGATTAGTGTGGATTATTTTTTTTTGATTACATATGCATACTGCCAACTTCCTGAATTACTTTAATTAGTGACTGTTTGCTGGTCCAATTTCTAGTTATAACTGATTAGAACTTTCCTGTTTGCTAATTCTGATTTTTTCTGAAGTGAAACTGATATAATTCTCTAATTGTGCATTGGTTCCTTAAGTAAAACCCTAGGTCTAGATCCTTGTCCCGCATCAATATGTCTAATCAATTTATCTTGTAAGTGACTAAAATCAGATATACCTAAAGCTTTTGTGAGTAAATTTGCTGATTCTCTTTACTGTTAATATGAACTATTTGGATTAACCCAATGTGCACCTTTTCACACACCAAGTGATAGTCAATTTCAATGTGTTTCGTCTGCTTACGAAACACAGGGTTGGCTGAGATATGGATTGCATCTTGGATCAATGCCAAAATCTTTTAAGATATAGAGAACCCATTGCACGTCACGTCACAACAGCAAGGTTTGCTATACTTGGACTCTGCTGATGATCTAGACACTGTAATTCACTTCTTGATCTTCTAAGATATGAGGGCATTTCAAATGTATGTCACATAACTGGTGATGGACCTCCTAGTTTTTGGACATGCCGCCCAATCAACATTAGCATACACATTGTGCTGCATGTTATTATCCACATGGAAAAAGATCACACTGCTAGGTTTTAAGAAATCGAATCACTCTGATTTCTGCATTCCAGTGATTTTCACTAGGTTCAAACATATATTGACTGAGTAAATTCACTGTATAGGTAATATCAGCCCTGGTAATGGTCAAATATATTAATTTTCCTACCATCCTTTTATATTTTGAAGTATCTTCTAGTTGTACTTGATCAGATGTGTGTAGATTTTGCGTTCAAGAGGGGTTGCAATGGGTTTGGCATTCATAAGTCCTGTATCATTCAATAAATCCATCACATATTTGCGTTGATTTATGAAAAATACTTGCATTGGACCGAGCAATTTCCAGTCCTAGGAAATACTTTGGTGTGTCAAGTTGTTTGATATGAAACTTGTTGTCTAGTACCTCTTTGATTTGTTTTATGAGCTGCATATTGTTCCTGGTGAGAAGAATATAATCTTCGTATACTAAGGCTGCAATAAACATATTTCCATCAATATTGTTATTACTCGTGTATTAACAATATTGTTAAACTACCAACACCTTGAGACTTGTTTTAATCCATAGATGAATTTGTGAAGTTTGCATGCCGTGTTCTCCTCCTTAATGTGGAGTCCAGGTGGAACCATTGTATAAACTTTATTTTCTAAATCACCATGCAACAAGGTATTATTATTCACATCAAATTGTTGTACCTTCTTATTGCTAATTGCCACTAATGAAAAAAGAATTTTCACAGTTGTCAATTTAGCTATGGGTGCAAATGTTTCATTATAATCTAAGTTTTTTTATTTGAGAGAAAACTTTAGCTATAAGCCGAGCTTTATGTCTTGCCACTGTCCCATTGGGATTAAATTTTAATTTATAAACTCATTTATATCCTACTACCTTCTTATGTGGGGTAAAACAATGCACTTGATTTTATTATCATATAGTGCTTCTAGTTCCTTTTTCCATAGCTGTCCTCCATTCGGGAATATTGCATGCTTCATTGTAATACTCTTAAGTGTTCTCTAACTGTGGTCATCTTATTTAGGAAATTAACATGATGAATATTGTATCGACTATAATTCTAGCCTTTTTCAATAGGATATCTAACCTTTGAATGTTCACCATAATCAACTTTGAAAGAAGTAAACATAGATAGTCCTTCAAATAAGTAGGTGGTTTTCTTACCCGGGAAGTTCTTTCATTGGTAGGTAGGGGTGTAAATGGGTCGGATTTGGCATTGGAATCACTAGGATCCAATTCCGATTTTGACAAGGGTCAAGGTATTCCAATTCTGATTCCGATAATTTTAGATTCACCATGTTCCGATTTTGAGCCGATTCCGATTCCGTTATTGAAATCGGAATTGAATCCGATAATTTCTTATTCTGATATTAAATATTAAATTATATTCAAAATAAGATAATAATTTACATATAATTACTTAAATTTGATATAATATTTTTAAAACTTTATTTTTATCAATTTAATAATTTTTATATCATATTTTATGATTTATTTGACTTTATTTTAATTATTTACTTATATATTTGTTTTTTATTGAAATCGGATAAACGAAAATGGAATCACTTGATTCCGATTCTAATAAACTATCGGAATATCTGATTCCGGTTCTGATAGTTTATAGAATACATAAATAGTTTCCAAACCCGTAAATTTTTATTGGAATCAAATTGAAATTTTGGAATATCGGATTCTATTTACACCCCTATTGGTAGGTGACTGACTGCCATGTATGAGATCAGACAAAAGGTTGATTGTCAATGTGTGCTCCTTCATTGGTAGGTGACTGACTGCCACGTATGAGATCAGACAAGAAAACTGATTGTCAATCTGTATACAATTGTCCAAACTGTTCTGAGTTGAATGATTGCCTTTCTTGTATAGAATTGTCCAATCTGTTCTGAGGTGAATGATCTTTCAATGACTGAAAGTTATCAATAGCAGAAATAGGAATGGTAGTTTTGTCAACTTCTTGTTTGTTATCACAATAAGGGAAAACATGCTTGAATAATATAACATCTCTACTGATAAATACTCTACCTATATCAATCTCGAATATTATGTAAGCTTTTTGGGTAGCTAGGTATGCAATGAAGATGCATCTCTTACTTGGATTAAACTTATCAAAGTCAAGGTGGTTAGTTGAAGCAAATGCTAAGCAACCAAACACTTTCTGATGTTTATTAGCAGGTGGGGTGTGGTAAAGCATCCTGTAGGGTATATCACCCCCAATTGAGGAAGATGACTGACGATTAATCAAATAAGTTGCAACATGGACACAATCTCCTCAAAAAACGTTTTTAGTAATCTTACTTTAAATCTTAAACTTCTAGCACAATCCAATATTTGTTTATGTTTTTTTTTTCTTCAGCAACTCTATTTTGTTGGGACGTTGCAACACATAGTATGTTCATGTGAAAAATCATTAGAATTAACAAAAATATGAAATTCTCTAGAAAAGAACTTAGATTCATTATCGGTCCTTATGCTTTTAACCAATGGTTGAAGCTGCCTGTGGACATATGCAATGAAATTGACAAAAATGTTATAAGTTTAGGATTTAGTTCTCATAAGAAAAACTCAAGTGAACTTGCTAACATCATATATAATATTAAGGGAAAAATGAGCTCCAACTCTTGATTGATTGATTCTATGTGATATGAACGTGTAAAAGTTCATACACTTCTTTTGTACTACCTTTACTAATTGAAAAGAGAAGACGACATTGCTTAGCTAATTGGCAGATGTTGCAATTGAAATTGATATCAACCTTACAAGGTAAAATATTTTCTCAAAAATTCATACTAGAATTTTAAAGATGTCCTAAGGGCTGATGCTAATTCTCCATCTCATTTGTGAGGCGTGACTGACTGAGCGTCAAATGTTAGCTAGCTAAACAATGAGACTCAAACAATACACCAAATGGCTAAACAAACTGAGAATATCTAGAAAATGATGGTCATGTACTAACAGAAGCTCATTTGAGTAACGACCCCTCAAAATGAGAGGGCCAACTACATTAGGATGCTGCCGAGTTAGGACATTTTCAATATCAACAAAACCGATCAAAGTAGTCAGAACTAGGAAATCTCAACTCGTCCCAATAATGAGAAATAAATGAGCTAGATGGCCTACTTGCACTTTCGACACTATAGTTGGCATATAATAAACTATTAGGTATTTAAACGGGTCCGAAAGCATATCTCCATGCCTTGACAAGTGAATCAACTGCTCAACGAAGTCTTTGAATTTGCTGCAATAGGCTTAGAATATCTGTTCGACATGGCGAAATCGCTAAGTCCACCATTTATGTCCTTTGATCCAACACCCTTTGTCACTGCACATGTTGGACTTACTGAAAGGGGGGGGGGGTGACATGCAAGGAAGGGTAGGGCTTTGGTGGTCATCAATTGACTTGTTTAGAGTTAACCAGGTGGAGAAGGGAGTTGGTCATCAGCTGGAGTGAGGCATGGCCATGGGCTCCGGGGAGGCGCACAGAAGTACATTGGGGCCTATAGTGGGGTTTTCTAGGTGGAGGAGGGGTTGTAAGGGCATCGAGACTATGGAGGGGGGGGAGCTTGATGAATAGGAAATAGAGGGTGAAGGTGGTGGTTCTTACCGGAGGTATAGGCGGAGATGGGGAAGGGGAAAACTGGCTTGTCCGGTGAGAAGGGAAAGAGAAGGTGGTGCTAGAGAGGTGGATGGCCGTTGGGGACCTACTTCTTGGCTGCCTGGAGATGCCGTGCTACTGCTGTGAGGAGGAGGAGGCTTGCCTAGGGCTTCCTTTGTGGTTGACCAATAGAAGAGAGGAGAGGGGGTCAGGTGGGGTGGGGGAGCAAGAAATCGCAAGTTTGCCTTTTATTTCTTTTTTTTATTTTTTTTCATTCAACATCCTTTCATATGTACATAAGGTGGCCTATAAATAAGTCAAGGCCAAAAGCACATATACCCCAAAATAACACATATCCTTCTATGCCAAAACCTCAAGTGTAAGGTGTGCGAATAAAGGTGTGTATATAGATACTTAAGCCACCTATAAATAAACTTCTACATAGCCTAAAATATGTCCTATGCTACGCAAAATAAACACAATGCCAACTACGTTTTTATCCATAGAGACGCTGTCAAGTGTTGACGCCACCGGTGAACGAAGGGGGGGATCAAATTGGACATGTGCGTGTGTGTCCTCACTCCTCACCAATCATCCCCGGCTAGGAGGAACTCAACCTTGTCAAGTAGGGGTCAATGTCGCTTTGGTAGCGCTTTAAGAGGCTCGGGCCCTACTACTTTAACTCTGCTCGGGCTAGTCAAGAATCCTCCGAGGGTGGTTGACCCCTCCAATGCATATGGTATTGTTGGTACGCTCCTTCCTATGCCATCACAGCTTGGTCATCTATCATACACTCGATCTACTCGTGTTGTGTAGTATTGGCGAGAAGTGGATGCTGGGGTGCGGACTCTCTCGAAGGGAGGGGATGCAAATTAGTAATCTCACCGAGGATAGCTGTTGGGTCTCGATAAGCTACATATTGAAGATGTTGGAAGTCAATCTAATCCCATACTTGATAGGTAGATCTATAATGTATGCATTGGCACCAATTTGCTTTATCACTATAAAGGGACCAGCTCCTTGGGCTTGGAGTTTCTTAACCCCTGAGGAGAATCGTTCAGGTTTGACCTTAATTATGACATAATCGCTCACTTTGAATTCCTATGCTCGCTTATGCAAATCGATTCGTCATTTATATTGTTTATTATTAGTTTCTATTTGTGGCCTAATATAACCATGCAGACTCTAAATGTGCTCGACAAGTGACTCGACAGAGGTTGATACGCAGGTGATAGGTGGCAGAGGGATGAGATCGACAAGTTGCTTGGGTCTCTAACCAGTAGTTCTCAAATTGTGCTGAAGGAAGGATAAGATGCAATGTGAGTACATGGTCTCCTACTAGACAACGTGAGAGATTACCTATACTTCTATTAATGTCCTCATTCTGGCCATTGGTTCGGGGATGGTAGGTTGTGAAAAATTTGAGCTTGGTTCCTAAAAAAATGTCAGAGGGTCTTCTAGAAGTAGCTGGTAAATCGGATCTCACGATTTAAGATGATTGTCTTGGTCAACCCATATAAGCAATCAATCTTAGAGAATATAGGTGGGCTACCATAGACACATTGGATGTCTTTGGAGTAAGGAATGAAATAAGTCATTTTGCACAATTAATCTACTACCACAAAGATATAGTCGTGGTGGAGTATTGTGTGTGGTAAACCAATGACAAAGTCTATGTTGGCATTCTACCATAAGGACTTTGGAACTGGGAGTGGTACGTAGAGATCAATATTTTCCTTTCTCTGTTTAGATGAAGCACAAGTGCGGTACTGAGCAACAATGTGGGCTATATCGTATTTCAAGCCCAGCTAATAGAAACAATGCTCCACAAGTTCGTTTGTCTTGTTACGATTGAAATGTTCATCTAAGCCGCGGAGCTCCCAAATTGGTAAGTCATGAGTTGACATTCGGGGAATGCAAAGTTGGCAACCTAAGAAGCAGTACCTGTCCTAAATTAAATAGTCACTAAAATCACTGGTTGAACTAGATTAGAGAGCCAAAAAGATAGATTTGAAGTCAGGACAATCAGAGTATTCATTTTTAATTCTCTCAAACCCGATGACCTCAACATCAACCTCAACGAGTAAGGATACCCATTGAATCAAAGCATCAGCCACCCGGTTCTCGACTCCAGCTTGATGTTTGAACACAAAGGTGAAGGATTGAAGATACTCAACCCAACGACTATGTTGAAGATTGAGCATCTTCTGAGAGTGAACAGAGCGGAGTGTCTTGTGATCAGAAAAGAAGACAAACTTCTTAGAGAGAAGATAATGTTGCCAGTGTCTCAAGGCCTGCGTCACTGCATATAACTGCTTATGATAAGTAGAGTACCTCAGTTTAGCATTTTACAATTTCTCGTTGAAGTAGGCTAGAGGGTGACCCTCCTTTAATAGCTCCACCTATGCCAACCCCACAAGTATTATAGATGACCTTAAACACCTTTGAGCAATCGGGTCATCTTCTTAAGGGTGCTGGAAGCTATATCAATAACTTTTGACTAGGAAAATTCACTCTTCCGAAGACAATCCAAAATAAGAACATTGACAGTGTTGAACCCTTTGATAAACCTATGGTAGAAAGCAGCTAACTCAAGAAAACTTTGGGCATCGTGAATGTTCTGTGGCTCATGCCACTTAATAATCACCCAAATTTTCTCGAGGTTGGCAGAGATGTCATCTACTAAGATGATGAAAGCCAAGAAGGTAATTGAGGAAGTTAAGAAAACGCACTTCTTGAGGTCCCATAAAGCTGCTTACGACAAGGGTGAGACACATTTGCTTGAGATGGTCCAAGTGGCCATCATATGGGCGGTTGTAAATGAGGATGTCATCAAAATAGACTATCACAAATTACTCAAAAAAGGCCATATAGCTTGGTTTATTAGTCTCATAAATGTGTTAAGGGCATTGGATAGTACAAACGGCATCACCAACCACTCATACAACCCATCCTACATTTTGAGCCATCTTCTACTCATCATTTGGTTGGATACGAACCCGGTGATAATCACTCTTCAGGTCAATCTTGGAGAACAAAGTGGCTCTCGCAAGCATATTGAGCATGTCATCCAAGTAGGGAATGAGAAACTGGTACTTGACAATAATCCAGTTAATGGCCCAACTATCAACCTGTATCCGCCATAAGTCAAACCATATAGAGGAGTTGAGCAGGGGATGATTGAAGCACAAAATGACATGATGCCTTATACCTTTCAGGGAAATTGGGAGAATTTGAGGAAGGGGTGACGAGCTATAGAGTACCATTGATAGTAGGAGCGGTGGGGTAGGTGAGAATAGAAGGGTAGTAGGAGCTGTAGCCATAGAAGGGTCTGGAGGAGACTTAGCTGCTGAAGAGATGAAGAGAGAGGTAACAGTAAGTTATTGATAGACAAAAGGGGTGGGGAGACAGGAGGGGGCGACAAAGGCAAAATGATGTGTAGACCTTGGTGTTGAAGGACATGTGTTTGACTGACCATTGAGAGTCATGTCTACATCAAAACTCCAAGGCTGATCAAGGATAATGCTTCTAACCTCCATGTGTAGAACATTACACCAAACCTTCCTAGAATAAGAAGGAAAATGGGTGGGAACCAAGCATTGGGTATAAATAGGAATGGAAGTGGATTCAACTCACGATACTCGATAGGGGTTTGGATGGTCACTGGGGAAAGCTCAATGTATGAAATCATGGAGTCAATTCACGATACTCGATAAGGGTTAGGATGCTAGTTCCACTGTAAAAAATGACCTTACATACCTTTTCTACAAGTCAGAAGAAGGTGTGAAAGATGGTGGTATGATGCCAGTCATCACTTCAGACAAAATGTAAAAGCACAATGAACTACCCCCAATGAACTATCCTTTAACTCAAGCAGGGGAGTAGTAAGGGGTCCGCCAACCACATATCATATATTTAAGGTATAACTTGTAGCACACAACCACATATCAAATATGCATTAAAACATAGGTGTAACCTCTTCAAGTGAGTCTGAGGAAGAATTGAGAGGTTGGCCATCCCATCAAAGAGCATAGGGGCACTGAACACGTGTCTAGGTTGCCCGCAATCAAAGCAACTCTTGTTAGCTATGGGATAGGAGGGCTCACCAATAATAGAGGCCTTGCCCTTGTCCTTGAGTCGAGGAAGAGGCTGAGCAGGGGGAGGAGGTAGAGGAAGTTGAGGTTTGCAATCAGGTTGGCCTGCACCCTTGATAGGGAAAGGGGGGTGGGCTTGGAGGGAACTCTTGAGGCCTAGTAGGGGTGCACGGGTAGGTGGAGCAAAGGTGGCCCGAATGTCATCCTTGAGCAAAGGGGAAGGCCTAACATGGGCCAGGTGCTCAAATAGAGCCTCGAATTGTTCATACACTGTGGCGACCTTGTAGGCGTGCTTAAGAGTCTCAACACCCTGATGAAACAACTCGCCTTGATACTTAAGCCGAAGCCCTTTCTTGAAGTGGGTGAATGTCACCATGCTCTCTTGTGTAGGGTTTGCCAATGTACAAGTTGGCGCTAATGTTATGATGAAGGCATTTACTTCTCACAAAGTTTTACCTTCATCTCATCTTATATTTGGATAGGTTCATGATGGTGTTGTCGAAGGAAGGCCTTAATGTTGGCCTAATGCATCTTGGCTTGCCTAGTGAGCTTCATCTTGGCGAACCTCACTTGCCGAGTGTCCAACGTGTTATATCAATTGAAATAGTAGTCATGATAGCTTACCAATCCAAATAGATGCTTGTAACGTCTTCCTTGCTTGTACCGGGTCCATTGGGACCCAGTAGGGCCTTTAGTTGTCGAATTTGGTTGCTAAGTCATCGGATCCAATGTGATAGACCCAATTTCATGTTGAGATTGAGTCTATAGAGACCCAAAATCATAGGAAGTCACCATACTCATTGACTTAAGCACCAAATCTAGTGACTCAAGTCTCTACAAGGCGGGAAAGATGTTATGACAACTTTGAAGGAAGTGGCCTTTGTTGCCTAGGCGAGTAAGGCCAGAGTGAGGTGATTTTGTCTTGCCCCTCGCCTTGCCCTAGGCGATCGAGGTGGTCGCCTCTTATGACTTAACTTGTAGCGTAGATGGATAAGGATACTGAGGGAGTGCCAGAGTTCAACCCGAATGATTGATCTTGGGCCAAATGTGAGCTTGATAGTGTCATTGGTAAGGATATGATGCGGGACTAAATGGATCGAGAGTGTAGGACATTAATGAAAACACTCTTTAAGAATTTTCAAGTAATCTTCAACTTAAAACAGTCGATTATTTCAAGATTGGCTTACTTCTGTTAGCACTAGAAATTGGACCAGCGAACTTTTATCCATTTTAGAAAATAATCAGGATTTTAAACAATGAAAATTTTCTCAAATCAACCAATAGATCTAATTCCGTCAACTAATTAACGAAATCGATTTCTGATAGTTTTCAATTGGATTTGACGATAACCTCTCAATTTACGCCAGCTACTTGATTGTTTCGGGCTAGATTCCTAACGCACGTTGAGCATGTCATTCGAGTCGTATAATAGAAAAGCAAGTAAACATACAAGGACTTATGAGGAAGAGAGTACCTCCACACGGTTGTGTGGGAGTCGGCCTGACTGGATATGGTCACGATCCAATGTACAATTTCACTCAATAGGCATTACAACCTTAAAACGTAGACCCACACCTCGCAGGGTGGTAATAGGTCAAACAAACAAAGGGGATCGTGACCGGATCCAGGTTGACGAGCTACCAGAAGAAACCGAAATGAAGTTGTTGAACCAGAGTGTTAATTAAACTTCAGTTTCACAGCTCAGTAGTTGATCATTGAAGGAATCAGCCGCCACTAACTCGTAATCAGCTGGTCTTAAACCGGAACAGCAGGCAGCCCCGTAGAGTCACCGGTACTGTAATCGGAACGTGACCATTCCACCGGACTATTCAGAAAACAGAGGTCACCGCCTCCAACCAGAGAACTAGGTGAATAGCGGTTACTGGATAAGACCAGTGTAGTATCAGAGGTTTACTGGAATGGACCAGTGTAGTATCCGAGATTTACTGGAATGGACCAGTGTAGTATCCGATGCTCAACCTTTCAAGACCATACAGAAACGCAACTATTCACTGGAGACGGACCAGTTGACGGCATGAGACTAACTGTACTAATACCCCATATTAGGTCATAATAAGACCGTGGCATTCATCGTATGCCTTCAACGTCAATCCAACAATCATAGATCAGCTGATCTCAGAGCGCTGTCTTCAAATGACATCATGGTTCTTGGCGAACTAGTCATCTTTCTTGACTTCCGAAACCAAATCTCAAACATGCGGATGATTTCAAAGAAACAGAACGCAGCAAACCAAGGCATGGACTAGTTCCGGATGCATCTCCTTCTTGGGGCTACGCCACCAAGCGGATGTTCTCGGATCTAGAAGGACTCAGCAACTGTTAAAATGTAGAACGCAGTCTGGACCAGGTCTGTTTGCAGGACATCTTCGACATAAGATGTCGAGACGGGAGGTGCACCAGATCTGGAAACGCTGAATACCCCAAACACACTTGGTAGTTCGGAAATCACAATATCTACATGCGAATACTTACCTGGACTGATGAAACAGTGAGGGACATCCTCTGCTGGTAGACCAACGCGTTGTTGAAACGCAGTGGAAAGGAGATCCGCCTTAAGAAGTAGCCGCTGCCATGGAATCAGAAGAAGGAACCGGTATAGCCGACGCAGTTGAAGACTTCCTTCGTACGCCACAGGAAACCACCGAAGAGAAGCCGCCAAAATGGTAGAGATCCGCTAAAATACTACTGGAAGTAGAGAGGTAAAGCACTACTAACTAATGGAAGGCAGAAAAGTAAGGGCGCTCGCTGGATCTAAGTTACGGAAGGAGAAGCTCCGGAAGAACGGTAACCTACGAACAAGAGAGGGTATGCGTTGAAGAAATGGCTGTTTCTCTTTCATCATATGACGAACAACGCCCCCTTCGCCTCCTCTTAAAGGAGATGTACAATGAATAAAGAAAAGAAAAAAAAGTGACCAGAGCGTAATGGGCCCGTGGCACCAAAGTGTTGCGGATGGCCCATTGTCTCCTGTTCAAGGTAAAAGACCAAATAGAAACCTACGTAATGGGCTTACACTAAAATAGCCCAAAAGACTTTTACGTATAAGTAGAAAATTGGGCCAGATTTGAAATCAATGGTGGCCCAAAAGAAAATGACGAAAAAAATAAAAGAAATTATTGTAAATTCTTCTTTCTTTGACGTCGGTAAAACTTCCCAAACCGATTTGGGCCAATGTCCCCATTAGGATAAGCAGATGGATGAAAGACAAGAAACTCAAGTTCTTTACATAGTTCCAATTCCACAGTTAGCTCCAGTTCTACAGAGTGCAGGTACATATACAACTCCACAACCACCTCTAGCCATAGCTCTGGCTCATATTCCAGGTGCAAGACCTACCATTAAAAAAGAGTGGTGCCATTGGAGGCTTCAAGCTCTTTAAGATAGTAGGGGGGAGGTTTTCAAATCTTACCCAATTTTCTTCTAAGTTTTAGGCATTAACCGAGGACATGATTACTGCCGTACTAGCCAGGAGAGAGAGAGGGTGGCGGCTAAGATTTCTAGGTCAAACTTGACCCAATTTTGATTAAGACAGCTTTGATCCAACGGTCAATATTAATTCCAAGTGGAATTAATTAAATTAACTCCAAAATTGGCCAAAATAATCCAGAAGATACTCGAATGGCCGTAGATCTTGTGCTCTATCAGATCTACGGTCGAGGGTCTTCAATTTATCTAGATATCATCGATTTGATGGATTTTCCGATTAGTGCAATTTCGGTCCTAAAAAATTTCGAAAATGCACCTAAAATGTATTTAAATTTTTATACACCCGAACTTTGATTTTCATGCAAAAATAACTTGTCCAGGGGCTATTTAGATAGATTTGCTCCTACTTTGATATACGTGCAAGTTTCGTAAATTTTTAATTTTTTATCGTAACCTTTTAAATGAGTCGGAATGCCGATCCGACACCGACATTGTTTTTCTAAAAGTCGGGTGGACATTTTGATGGTGCTAGATGTTAATAGACTTGTCTCAATTTGTCTGAGCCTAATAGGGGTAAAATAGTCATTTTTTCGTCTGGAGTTGAATTCTAACATTCAGGACACTGCTGTGGAGCTCTCGACCGGAGCAAGATTGTGGACCCGCTGGCTTGGTCATTTAGGCCCATTAAGCCCTGCAAAGGTTGTCCGAAAGTTCACTTTCACTATTTTGCTTGTATCTTGCTAGATATGAGTCGAATTTTCAATCCGACTTTAATGTTGCTCTAGCTAGAGTTAGGCGGATCTAGTGATGAGCCAATATGTTATCGGGTCTACCCCAAATTGCCCATACCCACTAAGTACGAAAGAGGTCATTTTACCGTTCGAGGTCCGTCCAAAGTTGGATTCTAACATTCGGGATACTATTGCGAAGCTCTCGACTGGTACAGTCTTATAGATCCACTTGTTTTTTCTTTTGGACCTGATATGTCCCTGACGAGGAAATCTGAAAATCGATTTTCAGTTTTTTCTCCGTAACTTCCCAAATATGGGTCGGATTTTCGATCCGACTCTACCATTGTTCATTTTGAAGTCTGAAGTCAAGTGGATCTTTTGGTGGTGTCCGATCGTTATTGGGCCAACATTGGTTGGTCGGGTCTAAGAAGGATCGTCGGAATCACTGGTATCCAAGAAATCAAGTGAATCACTGCAATCGCCAAGTAGATCGCTGGTGTCACGACGCGGAAAAACGCAGCGGAAATTTTTTTTTCTCCGGACTATGACAGCGGGATAAAACCCAGAAAATAAAGAGGTTTGGCAACAAAAACACAATCACTTGACACAACCAAAATTAACCTAACTTATCCAACATCACACCCATTTTCCAAATAAGCAAACCTAGATCAACATCAAATCACCTACTAAACCGTTCACAACTCCATGATCAAACAAAAACAACATAACATAATTAAAGGTCCAGAATTAAACAATCTAAACAACTCCAATGAGACATCATAAAGTGCTGAAAAATAAATGTTATAACAACTAAGCAACCATCTCAAAGACTGAGGACACGAATATCAAGCGTCTCCAAGGTCGGTGTAATCCTGCTCCACCAATGGCGTCTCTTCCAAGACCGCTTCAATATTCTCCTCCTCCTCAAGACCTGTTGAAAATAATTAAACCCCGGGGTGAGTCATATAAAATGACTCAGTAGGCACTCCATCATCCACCAGATCAGATAGCCAGAAGGCCCTAAAATGATATTTAAATAAATACCCAGACCTGCACCCTTTGTAAGCATATAAGTAAAACTAGTCAATACATTAACAATTGACTTAAATCACATATTTTACACCACCAACCAGGCCTATGTCCACGACGACCAACACCTATATGAACCATAACTTGACCTATAAAGAGGGTATGAACATATGCATAGACACCTATATATATGCTCCATAAAATGATGAACTAAAACCAAGACATTTACATCGCACAATGCAACTTAATATGCTAAGAGATAAACAAGTAAAATGCATTACTTGAACACCTATATCATGCTATGAAATAAATGCACCTATCCTCTAGTAAGAACCACACCTTTTTCTTATTAGCAAGGAAAGCGTCGTCTTGCCATCTCAACAAACTACAACTAGATCTAACATATATAGCGATGATATAGCTAAACGAAATCCCATAGTGCACCTAGGCGGTGGTGGCACAGAGGACAAACCGCGGTATCCGGGATCGAAGTATGCACGGATCGTTCTAACCTCCGTTGCCCTCGGTCACGACTAACTAGTCCGGTGTAGTTGTTCCATTTACATTCATTAATGCATCATGCATCCACCTAATTATGCCATGCCATAACCAAAATATGCAAGAGATGACATACACCATATCATGCTATGACCAACATGCTACCAATGCAATTGTTATGAACAACAACATCTAAATAACCTGTTTATGATACTAGAACCATGAAATGACAAGCATAACTGAAGACTAACATGATACCACATCAAACACTCAACCGAACATATTGTAACCACCCAATCAGGCTTATCTCTTGGTTAAAAAGGTCATAACATAACCAAAAATCAGATTTAATATTACTAGAAAAGACATTAACTAATAAGGTTAACATAACACCACCTGTACAAGGAGAGTAGTTTAAAAAGGGTAACAAAGACTATCTTAAATATATACTAACTGAAAAGGGATATGATCGACTAAGATCTACCAATCAACATGTTATAAACGACATATATAACATCATATCATGATCCTTAATTATGCACAAAGGAGGAAGTACTATCTAACCACGACAAGTAACACCAACCCGGTTAATAAAATAGGCTAATTACTACAAGTCATGGAGATTTTTAAAGTAAATGATTTAAATGGTAGTAGACACGTCAAGAGTGCCTACCGGAAACGGTGTTGGAGAAATCAGAATTTGGCGACCGAAAAAGATATCGAACGTTGACAACGCAATGCACCGCTTGAACCGGTTGAAAAGGGTTAATTCTCACCACTTAGGCTGCTGGAAAAAGGGTATACACAAGGAAATATAAGCTGTTGGATCAAGGGAAAAATTTAGAAAAAATATTTGAAGAGAATAATATCAAGTATGAACAATAGACAAGAGTGAGGGCGATAGGATAGGAGAGAGAAGGCTCACGGCGGCGGATGGGGGGCGGCGCACGGCGGGCGCACGGTGGCCGGGGGGGGGTGCGCACGGCGGCGGGAGTGCGGGAGGCCGCGCTGGCGGTGGCGGCGGCCGATCGCGCCGAGGGGAGCCGGCCGCGCGGAGGCGCGTGCTGACCGGGCGGCGCCGACCCGGGCACCGCGGGCGGCGGCGGCTGGCCGCGCGAGGGCGGCGAGGCGGCGCTTGGCGCCGGTGGACGACGCACATGGGCGACCGCGGCTGGCCACGCGGGGGCGCTCGCGCAGAGAGAAAGAGCGGCGACGGAGAGAGAGAGGGGCGAGGTGATGCACGCAGGGAGGGAAAGAAAAACTGGCCGCGGCGCTGCTCGGCAGAGATGGTTTCGCGAGGGGAAGGCGGCGAGATGATCTAACTAGGGTACAGAAGGGGAAAAAATGGTAAAAATGGAGGATAAATAGGGAAGGGTTTAAATAAAATAAAACACTCCTAAAAATTTATTTAAAATATTCTTAACCTATAAAAAAAACAAACGTTACAGCTGGTATCCAAGAAGGATCATCGGAATCGCTGCCAAAATCAATCGGAAATCGTTGGAATCACCGCCGCTGTTGTCGGAATCGGCTGTTGCACCGTTGGAGTCGTTGAAGGATTGTCAGAATCACCGGTCCACTAACTGCCCTAGAGCTAGTCACCGAAATCAGTCCGTCAAGGCCTTATTTGGCCGAAATCAGATTGATACCAGGTCTGCATTAGGTCCAATATCGATCCGCTGTCGGACTTAAGTTATCTTGATGTGATCAATCGATTCTAGGTCAAAATTGGTTGAATCAGATCGATCCTGACCGATTCGACTGATTCCTCTAGAATTCCCAGAAGAATCGATCCTTTCTTCCAAAATTAGATCAAAATCGACTATTCTGATTCAGAAATCAGCCAATTCTGATCCTATTCCGTGATCCATGAATGCAACCAAGCAAATGCCCTAACTTGACCTACTTTGATACCAAACTGAAGTGGGACCAACCGGGTGCTAAATCTTAGCTAAATGATGTGACTCAAATGACATGCCAACTGACTAAACGAATCGAGAATATTTAGAAAATGATGATCATGTACTAATAGAAGTGCATCCGAGAAATGACTCTCGAAGTGGGAGGGCTAACTATGTTAGGATGCTACTGAGTTAGGACACTTCAATATTAGGAGAACTGATCAAAGTAGTTTGAACTAGAAAGTCTTAACTCGCCTCGACAACGATAATTAAATGAGCTAAATGGCCTGCTTGCACTTTCAACACTGCAGTTGTTATATAATAAATGGGTAGGTATTTGAACGGTGTCTAGTAGCATATCTCCACGCCTTGACATTGGAGTCAACCACTTGATGAAGTCTCCGAATCTGCTACAATAGATTGAGAGTATCCATTTGGCGAGGTGAAATCATTGAGTCCACTGTTTTATCATTTTACGTTCTCTGATCTAACGCCCTTTGGGACTACACGCATGGGACCCACTGGGGGGTATCGTGCATGGAGGGGTAGGGTGCTAGAGGTCATTAGTGGACTAGTTCAAGGTTGACAGGGTGGAGAAGGGAGTTGGTTGTTGGCTAGTGGTGGTCGAGGTCCTAGGTTCATGGATTGCAGAATCGGCCGATCCGGATCGGGATCTGCTAATTCTTAGATAGGATCGGTACCCACCGATCTGATTCCGCCCGGAACTACTGATCTGTCTAGGACTCCTAGCTGGATCGGTCGGAAACTCGGATTTGACTGGATTGGTCGATCCTTGACTGATCCAGGTGGATCGATTTGGGAATCGGTTGATTCGGACCGATTCTTTAAAACCCAGAAGGGTCCAGAATCGGATCGATTCAGGACCCGATTTCGGAGCATTTTCTGGTCTGATACCCCCTAATAAGGGGGAGATCGGACCGATTCCCCTTTCTCACCCCCTCATTCTCACTTCCCCCCTTCCCCTTCATCGTCTAGGGCTCCCCCTGGACTTCTCCCCTCGACGATCCACCTTGAGTAGCGGTGATCCAGACCTTTGGAGCGGCTGATGCCCCCTAAACAAGTAACATGGGGGAGGGGGGACCTCCAATCCCTTTTTCCCCCTCCCCTTTACCACCATAAAAAAAAATTCTTCGGAGAGCGTTGCCCCCCTGATATCCCCTCACAAGGGGCGTTGCCCCCTTGACCTCTGCGACCTGACCGCGCAGGTCGATCCGCAACTACTTTGCGCCCTGCTGATGATAGTGTAAACATCACTATCACTTATACTATCACATACATAGAAGATTCGTAATCATAAATATATTATATACTTAAATTTACGTAAAAATCTATTTTAATTTTCTTCTCTCTCTTTCTCTTATATGATAGTCTATACTTATATGATAGCTTTTTGAAAGGAATTTACTTTGCATGGCATTGTTTGATGGAATATCATCCACATTGTTTTTTATTTATTTTTATGATTTTTTTGATTTTTTCTGTGAGAATTTTATGATTTAAAAAAATAAAAAATTTTGCTCGATCTGGACTAATTCAGGATCGCCCTTTCTTCTAGAGGATTAGCCAATCCAGACCGATCCGATCCCGATCCGGATCGGATCGGTGGTCACCTGTCCCGATCCCGATCCCGCAATCTGTGCCTAAGGTTACAGGGTTAGCAAAGTGAGGTGCGGCCAAGGGCTCCGGGGAGGCGTGCAAAGGGGCATTGGGGGCTTTGGGAGGGTTGTTGGACAGAGGATGGGTTGTAAAGGTGTCGAGATTGTGGTGGGGGGGTGGAGCCTAATGAACAAGAAATAGAGGGTGAAAGGGGAGGTTCTTACCAGAGGTGGAGGAGACGGGGAAAGGGGAAAACTAGCCTGTCTTGTGTGAAGGGAAAGAGAAGGTCATGAAGGAGGAGTCTTTGTCTTCTTGCCGGAAGTGAACGAGGTGCTAGAGAGTATTTGTTTAGTGAGGCAAAACTATTTGAGTCTGCCATTTTACGTTCTCCGATCGGATGCCTTTTGGGATTGCACGTGTTGGACCCGTTAAGGGGGTCTGATGTACAAGGAGGGGTAGGGTGCAAGTAAACGAAGGTGGGATAAAACGGGATGTGCATGGGTGTCGTCATTAATTTGTTTGTGTGATAAACAAAGACACTCCTTGATTTAAGGTGATATAACTCTTTTTGCTCATGGCCCTACCCACTCTTCTTTCTTGTTACTACATCCTGTACGAGAAAGTGTGTTAGAAAAATGTTATAGAGTAATTTGCACTTATCGTCGGTTAATTAATAGATATTAAGTTGAAATGTGAATTCTAAATATAAAGAATATTTGTCAGCCTAATATTTTCTACGAAGGGAATGGAACCTGAGCCAATGATTGCAGCATCGTCGGAATCGGATTGAAAGCAGCCGATTCCATGCAGAATGGCCGATTCCAGGAGGAATTCCGCTGGAATCAGTCGGAATCGATCCGATTCTGGCGATTTGGCTTGGAATCGGTCCTACTGATTCTGCCGGAGACCGGTCTGACAGGACCGGTTCGATTCCCGGTTCGATTCCAGACCGGGAATCGAACAAATTCCGGCCCTTTTAGGGTTGGAATCGACTGTTGCTGGTCGATTCCTACCATCTAGCAGCGGCGACATCTTCAATAGGCGATTCCGAGCTCTTTCAACCCTTAGAATCGTCGGAGTCCTCGATTCCGAGCTCAATCCTAGCTCCCTGTGCCGATTCCGACGTAATTCCAGCAGCGATTCTGGCGATTCCAGTGATTTGGGCGATTCTGGCTGATTCCTTCAAGGGATTTCGCCAATTCAAGCTTCGATCGGCCTTGATTCAACATCTTCTTTGATCCTTGGAAGATTATTGGTGAGATTTTTTCGCCGAAAATCCCGTACGCCCATTCTTACGCGTTTCCGACGACTCCATGCGTGGTTAAACTTGGTGATTTCCGACCGAACAACTCCGTTAACTAATCGATTGGATGTTCTTTGTACGGGAAAAATTCCGAATACCCCGTACGCCTATTTTTACGCATTTTCGACAACTCCGAGCATGGTTAAACTCGGTGATTTTTGATCGAACAACTACGTTCAAGTTGTAAGAACATCGATTGGATGTTCTTTATACGGAAAAAATACCGGATACCCCGTACGTCGATTTACGACCATTTTCGGCAAATACGTAACCCTTTAAACATACCGAATAGTGTGTTCGACTGGCTGTCTGTTTCCCGAACAGCCCTTGAAGTAATTTTTATGTTGTCTAATAATTTTCTATGCATTGTTTACAATTTTTACAGGTATAAGCAATTACCGATCAGGGTGATGCAATATCAGTACGTCTTTCTGACGTGGGTTGGGAATATGGGCATATGGTAGACCCGGTCAGAAAGAGAATGTAATGCAAATGGTGTGGGAAGGAGATGAACGGTGTTCTAGCTGAAACAACATGTTGCCGAAATAGGTGAAAGTGTAAAAAACTGTGATAAGGTGCCGAGGGAGAAGAGTGAGGAGATGAGAGGCTACATGACAGGTAGAGCCTCTCAACGGGCTATTAGGATTGAGTAGAGGGAGGAGTTGCACGATGAGCTACTTAAGAGGAGGAGGGACCGAGATTTGCCTACCTGGAAAAGGAAAGGCAAGGGGAAGGCACCAGTTAAGCTGGAGCTAGAGAGTGAGGACGACTCCACAGACTCTAAGCTTAGACATGCTAGGTACGCTAGCAAGCGTGCATCTGCTGCAGAGGAGGATAGGAGGAGGGAAGCAGGAAGGTCAGGGTCCAGAGCTGACTCAGTTCCTGGCCGATCAGCATTGGCTCGCCCTACTTGGGACCGGGAGACTGAGGGATGGAGACAGGAGCCACTCCACCATTCTGCCAGTACTCGATTTACGTCGAGTGATGAGTATTTATTTAGGAAATACAGTGCTGGGTAGATAGGGATCAAACAAGCTATAAACGGGGTGAAAGCAACAGGAATGGCTACAAAGAGAGCCATTCGCCACATTGTGAAGTGGTTTTTGTATACAAGTATCACTTTTAAAATGTCATTTATGTGTGTTTTATTTAGTTAAAGCTTAATTTTTGCCTGATCCAAACTTTTTTTAACTTGATGTAGGCATCCCAGCACATGCAACCACCAGCTCGTACTTCTAGATGATGGTGGATGCCATGGGTGAGGTTGAACCGGGAATGCAAGTCCCGACCAGCAGACATATATATGGCGCTAGGCTGGATGAGGAGGTGCATGACTTGATGGAGTGGATGGATGGATTCAAATTGGTGTGGAAAGAGGAGTTGCACAATTATGTGTGACGGGTGGGCAGGTATCATCAAGAGGAGTATGATAAATTTCTTGGTGTATTGTTCTGAGGGGTCCACGTTCTTGAAATTGGTGGATGCTTCTGGGAAGATTAAAAATGCATACTTCATTTTTTCTTTGATGGATGCTATGGTGGAGGAGAATGTGGTTTAGGTTGTCAGTGACATTGAACCTTCATATAAGGCGGTTGAGAAGAAGCTGATGAAGAAGAGGCAGCACATGTTCTGGGTGCCTTGTGCGGCACATTCTATTGATCTCATACTAGAGGATATAGGCAAGGAGAAGAGTGTATCCACCATTGTCAGGCAAGCGCAAACAATCACGTCATTTATTTATTCGCATCTCCGTTTGCTACATATTATGAGATCACACATAGGGGGGCACAATCTTGTCAGGCCCGGTCCTACATGTTTTGCCACGAACTTCATTGCACTGGAGAGTTTACACTGGCACATGCATGCACTAGTTAGGTTCACGCAGTCCGAGGAATACTATAATTATATGGTGGACCACTTACATAACAAGTAAGATCAGTTGGAAATTCTTGTTAGGTCTGAGAAGCAGATCACTGACAAGAGATTTTGGGAGAGACTTGCCTACTACTTGGCAATCATTGAGCCACTGGTAGTTATCTTGAGGTTGGTAGACTCGGATGACATGAACCAGATGGGCACGCTGTACAATGTCATGGACCGGTTGAAAATAAAAAAGAAGAATTCCAGAGATTACAAAAAATGGTGAAAGATAATAGATGACTGATAGGACAAGACTTTGCACCATGATATCCATGTTGCAGGTTGGTAGGTTCAAAAAATATTTGTGCTTACCTACTTTAAGTCTAGTCAATAATTGCCTTATTCATAATGTTAATTATTAAATTTTTGTAGGCTATTTTTTGAACCCCTGCATCCAATATGGAGGATAGGTGGTGAACAACAATGAGGTGATGCGGGGTACACTAGCTGTTATTTAGCGTCTCTACCGATCTCAGCAGGACATGATAGATGCTGAGATAGAAGTAAGTTTGAGTTTATTCAATACTTTGGAGTAGTTAATTATTAGACAACTAATAAATTTTCTTTTAAATATTTTTTCAGATGCAGAAGTATAAGATGAGAGTCGGGGTATACTCAGATGTTGATATGAGATATTCGTGTGACAAAGTGTCACCTGGTATACATATTTATGATGAAGATTTTATTTTCTTATCATATAAGTTATTGAAGATGATGGGCTGACTGTTTGCCTTTTCTCTTTTTTTTTTGCAGCTGAGTGGTGGGTTCAGGTGAACACCAAGAGTGGATGGAATCCACTTGCTGCCATTGGTGTCAGGATACTCAGCCAGAGCACTAGGTCCTCTCATTGTGAGAGGAACTAGAGTATATTCAGCCTAATACATACAAAGAGGAGGAACAGGTTGACCTCAAACCGGCTGGAGAAGCTGATCTTTAATTACAATATGAGACTGCGCATCAAGAATATCAAGGATCGACAAAAGATCAGTGATGAGTGATTTGCACGGTTTGCAGGTGGTCCATACGAGCAGAGGCATACATCTGTCACACCACCACCTGAGGAGGTAGACATGGATCAAATATTCCAGGAGGAGCATGCACTTGCCTCCTGGATAAAGGAGAGGGCAGCCAGGGATCATCCAGCTGAGCTTGATCCCGATGACCTTACATAAGCTGAAGGAGAGTTGGATGGTGTTAAATTCGAGGAGGATGCTCCAGCTCCACCTCCATTTACTTCTCAGGCTCAGGCAGGGCCTTCTTTTGCCCCAACAGTTATGGAGTAGCCACCTCCAGTTTTAGCCCCAGCTCCAGCCGTCGCTACTCATCCCACTCGTAGTTTAGGGAAAACGTAAATAAAAGTGACAGCACGAAAAATGGGTGGATTTGTAAAGGTAAAAAAAATCTTTGGGTTGTGGTGGAACTTCAGAAATAGTTGAAGAGGTGAAGAGAAGGAAGTTGGAGATCAGGCGTCCTGTAAGCCCAGATGACAGCACACAGACTCCTTCTTACTCCTCAGTTGATGATGACGAGGAGTGCATACCAGCGACGCAGCCATCAGCAACCTAGTCACCTGATTCACGGCGGTCAAAGTCGAATTACACGCCGGATGAGCAGACATCACAGTATCATTTTATAAAGCCACAATATCCAGCATTTGGCGAGAGTCAAGAGCAGTGGATTCCTCCACCACCACCACCAGAGTCTATCTACGTTCTACAGTCCAACGCCCACGACTTTGATAGCATGGCATCGACATTATTTTCATATGGACATGCTCCCGGATAATATAGAAGATTGGGCATAACTGAGAAGCATCGACAACAATAGAAAGAGGAGGAAGGCCAATATCCATATCATGAATATTAGTATTAGATTGATATCATGTATATTTTTGTTTTTTATATTTTCATGCTGTATCAATTAATTAGTTTTTGCATTTGAATATGTACTTAACTTCATTTCATGTTCATCAATAAATATTCCATGTGGATGCATGTTAATCTTATTTTTAGATTTTTTTAAATTATTTCCTATTTTTAGGATTTTTTTCTGATTTATTGAATTTTTTGGGTGAAAAAAATTAAAGAAAAAACTGATCCAGGCCGATTCTCGGATCGATTTCTTTCCCAGGAATTAGTTGATTCTGACCGATTCCTGGGAATCGAAATTGGATCGGTCCCCACCGGTTTCGATTCCGGAATCCTTGACCTGAGCTGTTGACTGACAAGGTGGTGTTATTGGGTAGAACATTCTGTTGTCCACTAGTGTCTTTCTAGAAAAATTGCAATCAAATGTTATATTGGTTGATGCTCCTTATTCAGCTATCCAATTAGATGAGCGTGTGAGGTTACCTGCCATATCGATTTGGTGGTTGGCAATATTCAAAGAATTTAAGCTTAAGAAGCTATGAATGCTGATTGGCTGTCAACATATGCATTCGTTCTTATCGTTGATTTGCTTATATGCCGATTTCTTAAAATTTTTGTGATGAGGAGGATACCCATTCAACTTGTAACAATGTTCTTTAGTGTGACCTTTGAAACAACAGTAGGTACATTACTCGTTAGACTTAGGACCCTTAATGCAATCTGTCTCAACATTCACTGTAGAAGCTTCTTGCTGCGGAGATGCATAAATGGATCTTTTTGTGTATGCACATGTGAGTACTAATCACTTCCCAACCAAAATTTACTCTGCATATGGTATTTTTGTTTGACCTTCATGGCTTCATGAGTTACTATGGCAAAGAGATGAAGTGGGTGATCCCCCATTTGATGAAATATCAAAATTTAACATTTAAAATTTCTTTTTCCTTCATGGAAAGAAAAGAATTTTTGTTTGCTTGGACTATTATGGTTAGGAAAATAAGTGGTAAACCATAGGAGTATAGCTAATTAATTGTGGTATAAATGGATAGGCACTCTCAAAGTAGCTTTTAGAAATCTTCTAATTGTTGATAAAAGGGATTACCCTATTACTTAGACCCACCACAGTTTTATCTTTGTTGAGATTATTTGAGTTCTTTGAAAATTTGATCTCTCCCCGTCAAACTTTCAATATTTCGATGTTAATTATATCCGAGTAAAATTAACCATCATAGCAATTCATGCACTGAAGACGTGTCCCCATAGCCTCATTGGGATGCCAGCCTTTTATGTTTTAGATTTGGTTTGTATTCTTCAGGTTACTTTCAGGAAGCTATTTGAAGACTTCTTGAATTTGAGATTTGATTATGAGGATTTCAGTTTTCAGTCCTGGACTAAACTTTTAAATCCCAGCTTCAGGTTTCAGTTTCAGCCTGTTTCCTGTTATCAGACTTTTTCTTAGTTTTCTGCTTTCAGCAGTTCTAAGAACAGGGGCTATTGGACCTGAATTTTTTGGAGGTTGTTTTGGGTCTGTGCTGGGGTGACATCTGGGAACCTGAAGAGATATTTAGGCTGAGCAGGGGAGCTATTTTGAGCCTAAAGAGGGACAGGCTTGGTGGGTGTTTGAAGTGGATTTCGGACCTGCAGAGGGCCTGTTCCAGGGCCCAGTTATACAGGGGTTTTTGGACTTGAATAAGGGCTGTTTGAGGGCCTGTTTTGCAGACATTTTGGGGTTGTTTGGTGACTGTTTGAGAATTATTTTGATCGGGGTACATGTAGGGTATGGGATAGCCATGAAAGGAGGTTTTCAGCCTTGTTTAGGCTTTGGACTAAATGGAGAATGGCCAGAGTTCTTAGGGGAGATGCAGACCATGGGACACCCCCATAAGCCCTTGTAGGGCCTGGAAAACAGTTTTACCATATGAAAAACAGGAAAACAGGGGAAGTGCACAAGGGGGTTGGCCACAAGGCCTATTGGGCTTGGTTTGGAGACAAAAAAGAAGGCTTTAAAGGAAGAAGGGAAATGATGGCATGGCAGGTCTCCTCCTCCTCCTCCTTCCTTACCTTTTTTCTTTCGCAGGGGAAGGGTTTTCCCCTTCTTCTATTTTTCTTCTTGCTCTCTTTTTCCCTCTCCTAGGGGTGGTGCGGCCAAGGAAGAGGGTGCACTAGCTTCTCCTCCTTCCTCTTCTTCCCTCTCTTGCAGGGAGGAGGTGGATAGGGTTGTTGGCGGCATGAAGAATTTGCACAAGATGGCTTATGTGGTCTTCTTAAAGAGGGAAGGGAGGAGGGCTGGCTGTGTAATGACCTGTCGGCGACCCTCATCTCTTTTAACTGTAGATAAGAGCTGCTTTTTTTCGGGGGGGGGGGAGTAGGGAAAATTTTTTATTTTATGGGATTTCTCTCTGTATTTTTAATATTTTTAGATGGTGGGATTGTGAAACCTCGAAAATTTTATAGATATAAAAATATGGGTGGAGCAATATGGCATGGCTTGAAAATTCATTTGACTTCCATTTATTTGAGAAATGAACTTTTATTATCTTATCTTTGACTACTATGAAAATATATGATATTTCATAGAAAATATTAGTCAAAATATGTGGTATGCATATAAAATATATATGTCGAGGTTAGGGTTCATGAAATTTGTCTTTGGACCTCTCTCCATCGGAAGGTGCGAATTTTCGACGTTAATTACGTCGAGATTCTCGAACACCCTTGATTAACCGTCACAGCAACTCATATAAAAGGAAACATTCATCACCAAAACATAAACACATGGGAGTTATAACCCATAAAGTCAATGGAATGCAAACTTAATATTTTAAATTTGATTTGAGTTCGATTTATGTCTTTATAAGGTGTGTTTTAAAGATTCCAACATTTTAAGGTTTATGTTCTTTAACGGATTCATATTTTTTTATGGGTTTAACTTTTTTAATCCAAGGTCTTTTATTAAGACATATTTTGAATTATTAGAGTTAATTTGGATCCGAACATATTAGGATCAAATTTTGTTATGAACTTTCATGTCGATTCCATATAAGTCCTAATATCTTGAACTAGATGAAATCTGTTTACACCTGGTTTTGTGGCAACAGATCAACATTTTCTACACCATTTTATGGTCAAAGTCCTTTTCATTAAGAACTTAGATTTATGTTATCTTCATTAAAGTCTAACATCTTAGACCTAGTGGCGAAACCAGAATTTTTTATGTCTAAGTCCTTACATCTTGACTTAGTGAAATGGCATATGTTTGGAGTATGCTCATTATCATTGTTATGACCTAAGTCTTTCCATTATTAGACATATGATTCATTCTTTTCATATTTATTATATGTTTCTTACTTGTAAACATAGACTTTGGAGGATCCGGTACAAGCATAACAAAATCTGTTTCGGAATGTCTATAGCTATAATCAAGGTCTGGGACTTAGTATCTCTGGAAGTCCTCAATCTAAGCATCTCTTATTCTTGGCCCCCTTTGTGAACTGCTAGATCCGAATCCATCAAGTCAAAAAGAATCTAGTCTACATACCAGATTATGTCATATAGCTCCCATTACAGAAATCTCTACCTATTATGTGCAGCGGACCGGGCCTAGGACTGGGTGTGTTATGATACTAACCTACCCAGGCTCTAGACATCCAAGTTTCATTTCAGGACACTTTATTTTGGAAATGACATCATGTTTTAATCCAAGAGACGCTCTCATATCCACTTGAATCTGGATATTTCTGATCAACACATTCCACATTTATGATTTCCAGATTTGAGATTGATCATCTTCATGTTTGTGCTTTATGTGGGCTTCAGACTATAAGATGAGACATCAATCAAGAGGCATTTGACCTAAGTGGATTGAATACGTTCACATCTAGGTTTGAAATATATTCTCGGATCTGAAATCTGAGTTGACTTCAAGCTCATTTCACACTTGGAACAGATGTTTATATTACCCTCTTCAAGAAAAAAAATATTTCTGGAAACACCAAAATTCTTATACCTCTGAGAATTTCTTAACTTGATATTTTGAATTTTTATGCTCTGATTATTACAGCATTTTCTAGCCTTGGAGTTTTGATAGATATGATCGGGACCTTATTTCCAAAGTATCCTTGGTGCTCTTTCTGCTGAAGCCTTGTCATCCCAGTCCTTAGAATATCTGGAATCTGGTCTCTAATGCTCGATTATGTCCCTGTCAAGATGCTCAAAAAACCTGCTCAATGTCTGGAGGGTAACCTGTATGTCAGACTTTGTCAGATCTGGATTCTCTTTAGTAACCGGCTTGCCCAGGTTCTAATATGATGATCATCATGTATGGGCTTAAGATAGCTACTTTGTTTGATCTTTTCTGAACAAAACATGTTTATTGTACATGTATTGTTTCCTGTTTTTCTCATTGGATTTCCATTTTTTATTACGTACATTATGTTTGCATTCCTCATCAACCAGATGGGCTACATAAAAATCTTCCTCGGCTCATCATAATGGAGGCATTTGATATATAAATGTCATTACATCACGTTGAAGGCCATGTCATAATATGACCTTACATAGATATGAATTCTCCTAAGGAAATTCCCATTCAGTCCATAGAGTTTTTTTGATTTTACTCTATGTGCAATGGTAATTTTTCTTAATAGGTTGAGTTTCAAAAAACTCTCTCACAAAGGGGTGGATCAAGAAAACTAGGTACATGTCCAGATTCCTTGTCCGGATCAAGTATCTTGGAACATAACCCAAAGACACCTATCCACGAGAATGTCACTTGTATGCCTAAGTGAAGGCATACACCAAATGTCACAAACATATTTATTGAGTGCTTGAGATCCACTGCCATCATGCCATCTGGGCCTCACTGCACCCCTTTTCTCATATCTCAGTTTCATCTCAGTTGAAAGGATTGAATTCCTCAAAATTCTTCAACGTTCTGATGGTCATATCTTCATCAGCTTTACATCTTCTTCTTTGCTTTATTAAGGCTACCCGGGGAGGCTCTTAGTCCACTATGTGGGTTCTAAGAGGACCGGATATAACCTTGTTTCTCTTTAGCTTCTGGACATGATTGGTCTTGTCTTCATATTTTCAGCATTATAATATCTTTGGCTTCATTGAGGCTACCCGGGGTGGCTCTTAGTCCACTGTATGGGTTCCAAGGGGGGCCGGGTATAACCTTTCTTCATCGCTACCTTGAGGAGCATATGGTGCTTCAGAGGGCTGTATATGAAGTTGATATAGGCTGGATGTATGACAGGTTATGGATCTTGAAGGAGGCTGAAATTCTGACCTGTCATGGGATCAAATGGGCTGAAAAATGGTGACATGTATAGGCACTGTTTTCATGACCTGTATTGAGTCAGACAGGGGATTGAATGTAGCCGTTTATGAGGCTAATTTGTGTCGTACAGGGGCTGCTATATGGTCCTGTGTGGGGTTCGAATAAGAGGCTGGATGGGCTGATAAGTGACCATGTATATGGGTTGATAGGAGGGCTGATAGGTGACCTGTATATGGGTTGATAGGAGGGCTGATAGGTGAGCTGTATATGGGTTGATATAAGCTGGATATATGACCTGTTTATAGGTCGGATAGAGGGGCTATATGCAACCTAATATGGGGTTGATCGGGTGACTACTATGGGGCTTTGTATAATGGCTGGACAGAGGACTGCATAGGCTTTAAAGACCGATAGCAGCCACAGCAATGAACAATAATATAGGTTTGGTAAGGCATATATATAAGCCGTAGATAGCCATGTGGTGGGTCAAAATATGATATTCAACGTAGAAAAGCCAGGCATGCATTGGTCTGGATATGACATGGGTTGTCATGGAAGGGAAGGCAAGGCTAGCTATAGCTGTATAGACGAGGGATAGCCGAATGAATCATATAGACATATAAAGAGGGAGAGAAAGCATCGTCTTCCTTGGCTTGAATGATAGCAGCAGCAACATCCATCTTCTATCGGACCCATCCCCTCCTTTTCTTCTTCTCCCGTAGCAGCAACAAGGAACGATGGGAGAGGCACAACAGCTTTATCTTATCCCCATAGACATAGACAGCATCTTTCTCCTTGCCCTTGCTCAATTTCTTCCCACCTCGCTCAATCCTCTGCTGTGATTTTGGCAGAACCTCCTTCCTGCGAACCTCTCCTCTTTTTCTTTAGACCGTGAGAAGGCCATCTTATATGTTGCTGGATGGGGGAGGTTGCTGGCCAAGAGAAGCTTGTACGTGTAACTTACTCCATGACTGACAGTGGGGGCCATGTTCTCTTGGACGTGGGATAGTGGCGTACGTGGAGAGAGTGGGAAGGTGGGGACGTGGTCAACTAGGTGTACGTGAGAGAAAATAGGAGATGTGGCTGGCATATTTTAATTTCTCCTCCCTCTTTTTGACATTCGATGATAGTCCTTGACTTGGTCCGTGTGGCTGTGGGAGATACAGTACGTAGACTTCTCTCTTGACCTAATATCTCATCATTTTCCATATATCCAATGACTCATATTAATCTTCACTTAATTAGGATCCATTGTCATTAAAGATCCAATAAGAAGGAATCCAATACTTAATAAATATGCATCCAGACCCTTGGATTGGTGTTCCATCTCCATTATCATCTTGATAGCCGATCTGATGACCTATATTTGTTGTTTCATTTTATATGATTTTCAAATCATATAAATATCCAAATAAACATGATATGAGACATAATCAGCTCGGATTGAACCTGATTTCGTGTATCTTCCCGATCTATCATCTTGAGCTCATTAATTGTATTATGATCATAATGGAAACAACATAATCTGTCCCAAATAATCTCAATTAATGAATTTTGTACTTATTCTCTATTTTTATATGCAGAGAGACGTACAAAAATATTCTTTTTGGATCGAGAATTTTCTGATCAATATATCTGATATCTATCTTCAATATTGGCTCATCTGAATCATTTTTTGATCACTTGGACTAATTTGCTCCTGACCTGGTGGGTTGGCGAGAAGCACAAATTTTGAATTTTTCTCTATAACTTTATGAATATTGGTTGGATTTCTAATCCGAATCAGTTTTTCATTTGTACTAACTTTCCTGCATCATATGAGCTCAAAAGTTTGTTAATGGGCCGAGTTCGGGCCTTCCGAACAGAATGTGGCCAAGGAGGGGCATTTTGGTCATTTAGACTTCTAAGATGTTTTGGCCCATAAGTTGTCAAATATTAGTCGGATTTTTAATCTGACTTCAACGTCGCTCAAGATGGAGCTGGGCAGACCCAATGATGTGCCAATATACTATCGGATTTGTCCCAAATTGTCCAAACCCACCAACGGCGAAAGAGGCCATTTTATCGTTCGAGGTCTATCTGAAATCGGATTTTGACATTCAGGGTATCATTGCGAAGCCCTCGACAAATACAATCTCATGGATCCACTTGTTTTGTTTTTCGGGCCTAATATGCTCCTGATAAGGCCATCTAAAAATCGAATTTCAATGTTTTCTGCATAACTTTCCAAAGATGCATTGGATTCCTGATCTGATTCTGGCATTGCTCAACATTGAGCTAGGCAGACTAAATGGTGGCGCCTGATCGTCGCTGGGCTGGCATTCGGTCGCTTGGGCCCAATAGGGGTAAAATGGTCATTCTGCCGTCCAGAGCTGAATTTTGACATTCAAGGCACTATTGCAGAGATCTTGACCAACACAGTATTGTGGACCCACTTAGTTTGTTCTTTGGATCTATTAAGTCTACTAAAGGCCAGTCGGAAGTCCGTTTTCACTATTTTGCTCATAACTTGTCAAATACAAGTCAGATTTCCAATCTGACTTCGGCATTACTCAAGTTTGAGTTGGGCAGACCAGATAGTGATATTTGATTATTATTGGGTCATCATACGGTCGGTCGGATCTAATAAGACTTATCGAGTCCGTTCAGCTCGTTGGTCCCAAATGTGGTGTATAGTGTGGGCCCCATCTATCTGTTTATTTTTTTCCTTACACTTTTGCCTAAAACTTGGCATATTTAGGTATTTAGGAATTTTTGGGTGCCAACAAGGACTCACCTTGCATGCTTCCTGCGTGAAAGGAGGTGACTAGGAGTATTTTAGAAATTTTCTAGTCCTCTGAATTTTTATGAATTTTAGGTATTCATCCCATATTTTTCTGAATCCTTTGAAGGAAAGGCTAAGAAATCAATTTTTGGCTCTGGAAAAATATGATAATTTTAGAAAAATTTTATATGGTTCCAAAGATAAATGTGTGATTTATGATCATTTATTTTTATTTTTTCTCATTTAAGAGAGAGAAAATATTTTTTATAGAATTAAAAAATAAAAATTTTAAAAATTTATAAATCTTAAAATTAGGGTTTAGTGATTTTTTTATTCCTTTGGGTATTTTCTCGGTTTATTACCCTTCCTTTTGAATTGTAGAGATTTATCCTAAATATTGTAACACTTAAGTAGGCAAATCTCGTTTAATGAATTTTCAAAAATATTAGGCCATGGAGGGCACAATAGATTGGACTTGAGATTTGATATGAGAGCCCAATTAGAAGGGGAATTACATTATATTTGGAAATCCAAGTCCACTTAGAATGATGGGTTTGAATTTGAATTTGGGGTTTCCAATCCTAAGCCCATATGGAAGGAAGTTGGCGCAATGGGCTTTGAGGTGAGTTTAAGTTGGAATTGGATTGGGTTTCCAATCTCAAGCCCAAGTGGAAGGAAATTGGTGCAAGTAGGCTTGGACTTGGGATTAGATCTGAATTGCATGGGATTTCCATTCCTAATTCTATTCAAATTGTCTTCTATATATATTAATATATTTATCTACTTTTCATAGTTGTTAAATATGCAATTAAAACACATATTGAACAAGTCCGAATCAAAAGGCAAATTTTACTGCTTTTGGCTGTCTTTTTATTAATGTCTTAAATGCGTTGAAAACCTAGTAGTTTCTTTTATACTCGTTTTAAACAAATCCATATTAAACGAATTATTACAATTTGGTCATGACTACGCTTCTTTGTCTTGCACGCCAGTTTCCCTCTCTTCTTTCTTCTTGTTCTCAGCCACCATCAAGGAGAATCCCCAAGATTGAAATCTGAAAATCCACATTGCGAAGCTCCAAATCCTAAAAACTAAAGCAAAAAATATAATGAAATCTGAATGTTAACAAAAATCTCAAATCCAGAAGTCTGCAAACCAAAATTAAATTCTAGAACATCAAACTCAAATTCTTAAAATCCAAACTGCCAAAACAACAAAATCTGAATCCAAAAGGGCATTAAGGCAAGATAAACTAAAACCAAACCAATCAAAAAATATAAATATGGCAAAACAAATCTCAAAGTTCAAACATTAAAATTCCAAAACTTTAAAACCCAAATACCAATTTCTGAAGTCTTAATTAAAGACTGAGATCCCTCCCCCTAAACCAAAACATCTCAAATCTTAAAGCTAACAAGTCAAAGAAGGTAAAAACAAAACATCTCAAACCAAAAAAAATTAAGCCAAACATAAAGAAACATAAACTTGAAAACAAATTTCAAAAATAAAAGACATCAAGTCTTAACAGAAAAAAAACCAAACAATCAAACAAAATAATCCCAAAAGAAAAGAAATCCAAGTAAAATTAAAAAAAAACTAAAGATTGCATTCTGTTAAAACTATGAGGCTTTATCTCCCATGTGGTTTGTATAACTTATGTTTGTGAATTGCTATGGTGGATAATCAAGGATATTCGAGTAGTTGTTTGATGTAACTAATATCAATATATTAGAAGTTTGGTGGGGAGTGGTCATTTTTTTAAAGAACTCAAATAACCTCAATAAAAGATATAAAATGTGGTTCATATTGTTTAGGGTAATCCTTATGCCAACACTTAAAAGATTTGCTAAAACCATTTTTTGAGTTCTTACTTCTTATATATCAATATTACACCAAATTAGCTAATACTTCTAGGATTACCATATATTTCATGGTAGACAAAGCTAAATGCAAAAACAATTTCTTTTCCAAAAAGGAAACAAGTTAAATTTTGAGGTTTCATCGATGGACTAAGCTCTTTTTCAACAAGGGGTGGACTCCACGTCATGCTTGCTCCACCAGCAAGCTCTTCCATCCACATGCAATGAATGGGGTATAAAAATTATATTTTTTAATTACAAAACAAAGTTTTTTTATCTAGTAGGATCACAGACATCCCCCACAAATAAGGGTAAAAATAAGGACTTTTAGACCTTATAGGAGTTTGACCTGCATTGTCTGTGGGACCTCCCAATGGTGTAAGGGTCGAGTAATGGGATGCCCCACCAGGTGGGCTGGCATGCCTTCATTTTTCTTTTTTTTCTGTTGAAAATACCTGGTGGTACTGTGCTACTCTCTCTCTCTCTTCCTTTTTTTTCCATTTTTTTGTTGCTGTGGTGGGGTGCACCTGGTGAGAGGGGGCAGCTGGTATCAGCCAGAAGTTTCTTTTTTTATCTTTTTTTATTTTTTCTTTCTTTTTCATGTAGGTGCAATATCAAGCTAATAACTTAAGTTTGTTTCTTAATGTTACCTGATTGTGTTTTGCTTTTTCCAGTTCCATTGTTCTCGCACAGGCATGGTTGCACTGTTGTCACTCGTTTGGTATGCGTATCTGACACTACAGCCTTCCTCATTGCAGTATAGTACCTCATGAATCTGAAGGCTTCTGTCAAGCATCCCATGTTTTCATTTCTTTATTTTGTGTTACCTTTCTTTTCAGCTTACATCTCTCATCAATGTTTTGAATAATTACTTCGTTTTTTGTATTAAGCTACATGCATATTAACATGCTACTGATATGATGTCTTTTCATGAACGTATAAACAACTTTATAAAGTTTGAAGCTACTCTTATTGAAAGTTGGCTTGCAGAAGAAGAGACAGATCCTTACAAGATCCCAACCAAGCACAATATGCGAATGGCATTATTTTGGCTTGTACAAGGGTGCCAACCTGGTGACTCGTTGGTTTTCCATTATTCTGGACATGGCTCCCAGCAAAGGAACTATACTGGGGAGGAGGTAGATGGATATGATGAAACCCTTTGTCCATTGGATTTTGAAACCCAAGGAATGATTGTTGATGATGAAATCAATGCTGCCATTGTCCGGCCACTTCCACGTGGAGTTAAGCTTCATGCAATCATTGATGCTTGTCATAGTGGCACTGTGCTAGATTTGCCCTTTCTATGCCGAATGAACAGGTCTGATTGCTTTCAATTTAAGTTACATTCAAGCCTCAATGTTATGTTTCTTCTGGTTAATAGTTTCACCGATAAGTAGCATGGCTTTGCAATAACTTCTATTACCAAGATGTTTGATAAAAAATGGAAATTTCTAAGGACTAGAACATCTATATTCATTAAGCACTTATTCATGTTCTATTCTTCCATGGTAAGGGATAAAGCACTAGTCAAATGGAAAACAAAAGTGTGAATTTACTGATATTGGCTACTACACGTCTACTATTTTAGTAACTACTCACTTTAAGGCTGGATTTATGAAAAAAAAAAGATCAATTAGTGGGTCTGTGAATGTTCTTGGAGAAATCTTGGAGCAATATGGTTCTCTGTACGGCATATCAGTCTTTGTAGTGTGATTCGAGCTGAATCAGTTGACAAGGTGAGGTGCTTCATTTAATCACTGACTTTTGTCAACTGGTTTAGGATTCATTATTCAGTTGGCATTAAGTTTTATTAAAATCAATCTTTTAACTTGACACATGCTCCTTTCTTTATACATGGAACTGTAAATAATCATGGTGGATTGTGCATATTGATTGAAAGTGATGATCATCTATCGATAGTAGAATGGCTAAAGGAGGTTAAATCTTTATTTTGGATTGAATATCAAGGTATAGCAACTTCATCGATTTTTATTCATTTTTTTGATTGACTCAATATATGGGCTGGTCTTAAAATTAGGCTGTTTTGGAGGACAATAAAGAAAACAAGGCACTGATGTCTTGTTTGTATTCTCTTATGGTGCCAAGTTTAATTGCCCCTCCATATTATTTTTCTTGTCCAAGATACATGCTGAAAGTGAACATGCTTGTTCAGAAAACATTGATGGCTGGATGCAATCATGGTTGGAGAAGACTTAGTGTTTGCTCAGTTGGCCTATCTCCTATAAGACTGCAAAAGATTAAGATAATTGTAAATCTCAGAAATGTGCACATGAAAAAAGTGGTAGATTGTACACAACTTTAGCATGTAAAGAATAAAGAAAAACTACCTTCTCTTTCTGTGCTTTGCATTTACTTGGTTGTAATTTAACTGTGCACTGTGATTAACTCTGCATGTTTGCTTGCTCTGCTCATGCTAACAGCTTGCATGCATGCTACCTCAGTACTCATGTATATGAGAGCAAATATCGCAGGATCGGAATCGGTACCCGGATCGGTGGGTACCGATTGATCCAGGAATTGGCCTATCTCGATCCTGATCAGCTGATTATGCAATCTATGATTTTGAGAGAGAGAGAGAGAGAGAGAGAGAGAGAGAGAGAGAGAGAGAATTCTCTAACATGCAACAACAAGTTTAAGTAAAAGTGAAAGCTTCTTGTATTTACTTTAGTTTATAAAAAATGTAGAGATTTCTTTTATCAGTGTCCAGTTGTAGGTACAGCCTAGATGCTTCAATGTTGTGCTTATAGTCCACTTGATGCTAACTTGCCGTTGAGAGAATGATTGCTTCTAATGAGACATATAAAAGTAGTACATGTCATGATTAGTACAAGAAATAATTTGACCATATCTAAATTATTAGGAGTGGACAATATGTATGGGAAGATCATCGTCCACGATCGGGTGCATGGAAAGGGACCAGTGGTGGGGAAGCCATCTCTTTTAGTGGGTGTGATGATAACCAAACTTCTGCTGATACCTCGGTTAGTTTTTTTTTCCTTTTATCTTTCTGCTTCAGTTATGCAAAGTATTCAGCCGTGTGCCTGTTGTATCTATCTGACCTAGGAAACATGATATTCTGTACATCCAGTAACTATTATGTTTAATAGAGGTGTGTAGTATAGAACTATTTATAAATGATTGTTCCACAATTCATGCCATGGTCAGGTGCAGTTTTTGTCTAGTGAAATTTCAGCAGTGTGTTGGTGTTCCAATGAATGTCTTCAAATCACTGTCAGCACTTTGCATCCAAATTCATAAGTTGGATTCGATTCTGCTCTAGTTTAAATATCTTGGTAGGCATAGGTGTCGAGACAAGAGTTTAAGTACTAAGGCATCTTGTGAAATTCAAGATGATTGGCTGCTTTGTTGGCCTTACTTCCAAAATGCCTGCATAAGTGCCAACCACCCCTAAACAGGCTGCTTTGGCACTTCAAGTGTTGAACTAGTACCAAGCTACCACCATTTAAACACTGGTTCGGGGTCACAATCGGCCCAACCAGTTATCCATTTCAGAACTCTCCATCTTTCCAACTGGGCAAATGAATGTTGACTATATTATTTCTATACTTTAGTGCTCTAAGCTATCCTTTAGTGCTCTAAGCCACCGTTTATTATTGCCTTTGTTCACTTTGACTGCCACCATTTTTTTTCATTGCAACTGTCTGCTGCCTTTATTATTTCTTTTACTACACTAGTGTCACCAGCTGTTTGCTTTGGTCACTCCTAGTAATTAAGATTATTTCTATACTTTGTTCAGACCCTCTTCTTCTTTCTCTACCATCCACCTCTTTCTTTCCCAAGCCTTCTATCTTTCTCCATCTCATTGTCACTTGAAGTTTTCTTTTCTTCTCTTTTTCTAAGCCCCCTCTCTTTCTCTATCTCTCGTGTATTTTAATTAATATCAAGTTTATACATTACTATACGACAAAATTATTCTTAATCATTCACTTTAATGAGCCATTCGTAGATTAAAGCTCAATTAAAGTCGAGTCTCAGTCCCAAATTACTTGGGGTTAGCCATATAAATTCTCTTTCTCCATTTATGTCAATTTCTCCAGAGATAATTAAATTGTTTAAATCATATTGAATTACCCTCCTCCAACTTAACTTAAGTTTATCACATCTTTTTTTTGTTTATGTTATTTTAATATTTTCTACTTTTTAACTAGAGCATCCGTAAGTCTATGTTTGATATGTCCAAATCATCTCAATTTTCTTTCTTTGAGTTTGTTTACAATTGTCGCTACTCCTACATTTTCTTTAATATAATCATTTTTTTATTCTTTCCAATCTAATTTGACCACTCATCAATCTTAACATTCTCATTTTAGCAACACTTATTTTAAAAATATATTTATTTTTATTATCCAGCATTCACTACCATTTAGCATGCAGGTCTTACATGATAATTTTTTTTAACTTTAGTGGAATCTTACAATCACATAGAACCCATGTAAATGTTCTCCCCTTCGTCCAACTTGTTTTAATCCTATGATTAACATCTTTGCCACATTTTCTAATTTTTTGAATAATTGATTCAAGATAGTTGAATTGGGTTCTTTGAGATAATATTATCTCATCTAAACTAACAACATCATCTACTTCTCTTTGATTTTTCATTACATTTATAATGTATATATTCTGTTTAAGTTTTATTTTTCTTTAAACTTTAGCCTTAAAAATATTTTTTCATAGTTCTAACTTTTTATTCACTCTTTCTTGTGTTTCTTCTATCTATACAATATCGTCTACAAATATCATGCACTAAAGTATATCATCTTGTATAATATTTGTTAATTTATCTATAATTAATGCAAAAAGATGATGACTTTTTGCAGACCCTTGATATAAACCGATTGAAATTGGAAAATCTCTTGTATCTTCTTAAATTGTGCAATACGTTAGAGGTTGCTTTATCATTTGTATATATTAAACATGTACCAGCTTTCATTCCAATAGCCACCACAAAATCTCTCTTGCAACTTGTTGGCGTACATTTTTTTTTTCAAAAATAAGAAAAAGAGGAGGAATGAATGGGCCAGTAAAAGCAGGCCGGAAGGCCCACAATTCAGCCAATTTTTGGGCCCAATTGGCAGCCCATCTCCAGCCCTGGCACTCCAGCCCTTAACCAGGAAATTGGGCCCATGAAAAAGCCTTGCGCACCAGCCTACAGCAGCTTGGGCCGCAGCCTCCTGCTGGCCCAGAAAATAGGCCCACCCGAGGCCATTTGCAGGCCCAAACTGGGCGAGGCCCACCTGCGGCCAGGTGAGGACAGCCCAGCCGCACCACCTGCCACCTCAGCCCATTGGGCAGTTGAAGGAGGGGGGAGATGAAGGGTTAGCCAGCCAATTAAACAGCCTTAATGAGATTGAATGGAATAACTTCCATGGGGGGAGGCCAAAAGGCATGAAACTGCCAACCAGTCTGGCTTTTCATCTCCCCTCCATTCTCTATAAGAGGAGGGAAGCGCGCCAGCTTGAGGGGGGGGGAGCTGCTTCAGACGCTCGGAGGCTGCCGGATTGCCCACTGCACCCGCTGCCAAACTGTGCCCCTTGCTGCCTGCTGCTGCTGCCGCCGCCTGCTGTTGCTGCTGCCCCCTTTGCGCACCTGCTGCAGGTCCTTGCCCGCGGCCAGGAGAAGAAGAAGAAGAGGTAGGAAGGAGATATACGTACATAGCTATGTTATAGCGCCCCTCTCTTCTGCCTTTTTCTCATCTGCAGAAAATCTTCCATCTTGGCTCAATTAAACCCCCTTAGAGTGGATTACACCGACCCCCTGGACAGGCCATTTCAGGGTCCCTAAACAGATCCATATTTTGCCCGATGTTCGACCCCTCACAGGTGCCAGAAATAGCCTATATACAGGCCCAAAACAGGCCCATAACTGACCACAATGCGACCTGCTGTCCAATCCCCTTTGCGGCCCATTTGGCAGACCCCCAAACAGGTCTATAATCGGCCCATTTTCTGGTCCCTATCCAGGTCCAAAACTGCCCTTTGTTCAGTCCACATCTGAACCCCTAAACAGGTTATCAGCACCCCCTTTGAGGTCATCTTTGATAGCCCAATTCAGCCTCTTTGTGGCACCCACTAGAGCCTTAGGTGAGGGTGATGACCCGGAGATTCTTGGAGACCGTCCGATGGGCCAAGTCTACTCCGGGAGGATCCTTAATTTTCCTACTTAAAACAGCCCCCTTGTGGCTATCTTTGTCACCCCATCTTAGCCCCTTTGTGGCACCCGTTAGAGCCTTAGGTGAGGGTGAGACCCGGAGATTCTTGGAGACCGTCCGATGGGCCAAAGTCTACTCCGGGCGGATCCCCAATTTTCCTATTCAAAACAGTCCCTTTGCGGCTATCTTTGTTACCTCATTTTGGTCCTCTTTGGAGCACCTTCAAACACCCATGTTCCACTGCCGCTTGTGCAAACCAAAAACAGGTCTGAAGTTGCCCATTTGAGTGGTCCCAAAACAGGCCAGTTTCAGCCCATTTTCTGCCCACACTCCATGCCGCTGCAAAAAAAAGAAGAAAGAACAGGTCCTGCAGAGGTGAAATAAAACAGAGGGCAGTGGTTTGAACGTGGGCCGGCTTGAAGGTGACGGCCCGGCACCCCTTGGAAACCGTCCGACGGGCCAAGGGTATAGCCGGGTGGCCTTCCAAGTCGGTCCTACCAGAAAAGCTCCAGCAGTGCAGTAGATTTCCAACAGCCCCTTCCGGCCCAAAAACAGTCCAAACAGGCCCGTTGCGCCTATGAAAATTGAAGGCCGGCTTTGAACGCCGATGGGAATTAAATTAGTCCAAGAGGCCTTGCTCCAAAAAATAAACAAATATAAAAAATTCAGAATGCGAAAGCAATACTAAATTAAGGAGTTTATCCCTAGCTAGAACTCCACCTTGGATGACTCCCCCCGGGTCTACCTCGGGATGTCGATCCGGACGGTGGTGCAAGCATGCTCCCGTAGCCGGCGATCATTCCCCCAATATGGCTAAGTCAAGGCTGGCTATTTTGGATAGGTAAACTTCACTAAGTTGGAAAATGACCGGCATGTCATCATAATGCCGAAATTTTCCAAAGTAGTAGAGAATCTAAATTGGGGGAAGGATTGACCACATTGTACACCGATGTACCCCAATCTTCTATGCAATGGAATGACTCGTTTGTCAACTTGAGATGCATGATTTCCGGGCACCGACTGGCAGCCCAATGAGCCGGATGAGATGCAAACCGTCAAATAAAATGTAACATAAGAAATCTGGAAACTTCAAAAAAAAATCAATAACCAAACCAGGTTTTGAAATGGGACTGTCCTGCCACATTTGTAGACCCTTACATAGGCCATTTTCCACTCCTCTTTTGGCCTCCCTATCAGGCCCCTACAGCAGATCACATTCTGCCCTCATTGTGACCCCTCGTATAGTCACCTTCTGCCCCTCCGAGCAGACCAAAAACAGGTCCTGTTCAGCACCCAATCAGGCCTTGAAATGCCTCCAAAGATCAGACACCCAATCAAACCTTACCCGGTCCCACTTCAGAATTCTGCAAAGTCCAGGTCGGTCTCCATTTCAGACCATCTAATAGACCCCAATCAGGCCCACTTGCAGCCCAGCCGAATGCCCCTTGTGCAGGCCCATGTCGGCCCATTTAAAGCCACCTGATTAGACTCCCTAACCAGGTCTTTAAGCTGCCCTCGCTTGGCCCAAATCAGGTTCTAGAACTGCCCCCAATTCATACCCCAGTCAGGTCCATTTTTATCCTTTCCAAACTCTCTCAAACAAGCCCCTTTGTGGCCAGTTTCCTTGCTCTTTCTTGCAACCACATTGCAGCTCTTTCGTGGCTCGGTAGAATCCCAAATCAGTCCTTAAATAAAAAAATCAGATTTAAAAATAAATCTGGAACTTAAATAAAAAAACTTCAATTCAACAAAATTGAACCACAACAAAGAAATTCCTAAAGATCAAAACTTCGAACAATGCAAAAATCAGATTTCAGTTAAATCCAAAACACATAAATTTCATATTTAAGACAAATCTGTAAGCACAACAAAAATCAGGTTTAAATAATCTACAAGAGAGCAAAAATAACATTTTCCAACCAACCCAAATCATACCCAAAAATCTGGTTTGATAAAAACCTGAAAATTCAATTTAAAAGGCACCGAACCTTACCTAAATAAATCAACTCTCCAAAAGAAACTAAACAAGCACCGTTTCAAACATCAAAGCTTGTCAAAAATCAACCTAAAACAGAAAACTCAGAAATCTGAAAACTTAGAGAACCAACCAAATAAAAAATCCCAAAATGCTTAAAACTCTTTAAGCACATCAAAAATTAAAACGAAAACAAATTGAATCAACCAAATTCAACACAAAACAAACCAAAAAGCCAAACCAAAACCAAAATAAACAACAAACAAACAAATCAAACAACTTCATTTAAACTCAAATCAACAAGCCGACTTTTAAGTCAACCAAAAATCAACCAACAAACCAAATGAAATCAATCCAAACAAATCGGTTTGCATTTCATCGGACTCAAAAGGCCGTTGCCCTTTTGAGTTCATTTTATTTTGTGGATGTGCACGTTCTCCAAAAATAGATTGCCGCGACGGTTAATCAAAGGCATTCGAGCCGTTGCTCGATGTAAGTTAACACTGGAAACTCACACCATTCGACAGAGAAAGATAAAAAATGAAATTTTTAAAGAACATGAATCTCGGTTCTTATATTTTTTAAACTATCACCGGACTATCTAATATTTTTAGGATATCACATATTTTCCTATAAGTCCGAGGTATCAAAAAAAGTCTTTCTTTCTCGAGAACAAACATAAAAAAAGAGGTTCACACACAACTCTATCATTGGCTTTTTTCAAGTCAATAAACACCATATGTAAATATTTCTTCATATTTTGATATTTCTCTACCAAACTTCTAATAAGACAAATAGCTTCAAGTATAGATCGACCAAACATAAATTTAAATTAGTTATTTGAAATATTTGTACAATTCCGTAATCATTGCTTAGTCACTCTTGTCCATAATTTTATAGTATGACTAATGAGTTTGACATTGACAACTATAATCATAGGTTGTGTGTATAAATCAAATTCTGATAATAGCTCAAGAATAACTTGAACCAAGTACAATGTACCCTTGTTGTTGAGCATTCAATGTTCATAGCTTTTGTTGATCCCATAACTTAATTTGGTTACTTGAACCAAGTACAATGTTCCCATGTTGTTGAGCATTCAATGTTCATAGCTTTTTTTGATCCCATAACTTAATTTGGTTATCACCTTTTTGAATCTGAAATTGTTTATCATATTTGGGCGGAGAGAGATGGTTAGCAGTTGTGTATTACTGGTGATTGTATAAATTGTAGCAGGTATTGCAGATGTAACATAGGATAACTCCTGTAGATCTCACTTTCTCAGTCCTCACTTAAGATAATTTTATTAATTCGTGAAAATATCTTAAAAAACAAAATGTACTTGATGTAACCTCAAAAATCTAAAAAAGATTAATTCTTTTGTTTTGGAAATTCATTTTTCATTTGAGTTTGAATTAGATTTGGTTAGACCTTAGCATTGACTTCTTAGGAAAATAGATGGTATTCCATAAAAGTACTAGCTAGGGTCAAAATTATATGTTGAGGTTGTTAGGTTCTTTGAAATTTGTTTTTGACCTCTCCCCGTCGGACGGTGCGAAGATCCGACGTTAATTATATCGAGATAACTCGAATACCCTTGATTAAGTGTCATAGCAACTCATTGAGTAGAAGACATACATCCACGAAAATAAGCATTCACACATAGGAGAAAACAGCCCCATGAATTTGATGGAAGGCAAGCACTTAATTTGGTTTGAGTTTGGTTTGAATTGCATTGATTTGAATTGAATTGGTTAATTTGAATTTGTTGATTTGAATTTTGGTTTGATTAAATTTTGAATTGGTTTGAAATTAGTTTGAGTTGAATTTAATTTGGAAAGTTTGATTTGTTTAATTAATTTGGATTTGTTTCATTGAGCTTGACTTCGATTTGGAGAGTTTGATTTGAGTTGAATTTATTTGGAATTTGTTTATTTGAATTTAATTTGAGAGATGTATTTGGTTGAATTAGATTGAATTGAATTTGATTGAAATTGAGTTATTTAAGGTTTATTTGGAAATTTGATTTTCACTTGCAGATTCGGTTGAATTGAAGTTGAGTAGGATCTGTTTTAATTGATGGGTTGGGACTTCACAATTTTCAGTTTCAATTCTGATTTCAGAGATTCTTACATTTTTTATTTGTTACTTTTGTTTGTTGCTCCTCCTAGAATGACATTCAGATTTTAGATCCTTGAAGTTCAGATTCTTGGAGTTCAGGCTCCAGATCTCTTACAGACTCCTGAAATTCAGATTTTAAAGCTTCAATTTCCAGATTACAGATTTTTAGTTCGGAACCCCCTGCAGATTTCAGATTTATGTGGATTCTGCACCTCAATTCTCAGATTTCAGATTTTTTTATTCAAATTTCAGATTTCGGTTTTTACCTTGTGCAGAAACCTGTTTACAGCCCTCGCTCCCTGCAAAGTTCAGATTTTTGAAATGTGCTGACTTTGTACAGATCACAGATTTCGGATCTTAAACAGATTTCTGCACCCATTCAAACTTCGGATCTAGGCTCTTGTGAAGTTCAGATTAGCAATTTTTTTATTTCTGATTTCTTTTGGAATGGGTTCTGAACATAAATTCTGTTTTTCGGTTTGGCACATTCAGATTTTCAGATTTTTACAGATGTTTCAATTGCAGGCCTTATATTTCAGCATTTCAGTTTCTAGACTCCAGCCCTTGGGTTTTTGATTTTAAATGTGCAGGCTTCGGATTTCAGACTTATACGCTTTAAGCCCAGATTTCAGATTTTTAAATGCTTCAGATTTTTTTGCATGTTTCAGATTCTGGATTTTACAGTCGCAAGTTTGTGTGTTTTAAGTTCAGAGGTTTTTTTATTTCAATTTTACAGGTTCGGTTTCAGATTTCATATTTTAAATTTTCAAATTTTCTTTTGTCTTGTCTTCCAGGAGTTTCATGGGGTTGTCCTCTCCTTGTAGTATCAATCAATGCACCGAACATGAATTTCACTTGTTCTCTCAAAAATATGAGACATGATTTACAACTTGAATAGCAATCCGGTCTCTTTGAGTCCTTGATGAACATGGAACTTGTGTGATCAATTTGAGATAAAAAAACACCCGGTCTTTGATAGACTTGTGAGCATTCCTCTCACTGATTTGAGATTGAGCATGTCCCGGCCTTTGATAGGCTTGTGGGGACTCATCTCCTTGTCTTGAGATTGAGCATCCCAGTCTTTGATAGACTTGTGGGAGACTAGCTCATATCGATCTTCATGGCTCCTCCATGAGTTGATGAACTTGTCAATTCATGGGCGGCATGTAACCGGTCTTGATAGACTTATGGGCATCCCCCACTGTTTTGATGATTTCACTAGCATATGACCGGCATGATAGCATATTGATTATGCTTGAGCCTTGTATAGCTTGGTGAACTTGGTAAGACATTGGGGTCTTTTATAGACCTTTGTATGTCTACCTTAAGGACGTAGGGGCGGATGGTTAGTCGACCTCCCAACTAGTCCATGTTTTGGATTCTTTTAAGTTAAGCCGAGACGTAGGGGCGGATGGTTAGTCGACCCCCCAACTAGTCCGGTTTGTTGAATTAAATATATATTTTTTATTTACTTTTCACTGTTTTGTTTGTTTTAAAAAAACATCCTCTTTTTTTTTGTTGAAGAAGGCCCACTTTTGCTGCGCGCGGTCTTTGTTTCAGCGAGAGTAAGGCCCGGTCTGTTTGGACCGGGCCCCGCCTCTGTTACGGACCGGCGGGTGCTTCAGCGGAGAGGGCCGGCGGACGTCGGGGAGGGGGCCGGCCGGCTGCGCCCGGTCGGTCTTCCTTCTCTTTATTTTTACGCGGTTGCCTCTGGTGGGCCCCGCCTTTTTCCACGTGGACTATAGTTCGGGGGGCATTATTTCCCCCCGGCTACAGTAAGCACTTTGATGCCTTCCGGCACCCGACGGCAGCGCGGAAGATCACCGGCGGCTCCCGGCTCCGTTCGACGGCAATGGCGCTGGCAGAGGAAGGAGAAGGGGCTGTCGGCCCTAGGGGAGGAGGGGGAAGCTCCCTCCGGCGGCGACGACAAGGGCTATTGGCCTCGACGGCAACCGTGGTGGCTTACGGAAGCAGGCGGAGGTCCGGCGGTCCCGGCAATGGCAGGTGACGCTCTCTTCTCCCTCTCTGTTGCCTCGGCCTGTCTCTCTGGTCTTCTCTCTGTCTCGTTGCACCCCCCTTCTCCCAGTTGCCCTCTGGCCTCTTATATAATCGACGAGGGCCTCTTCTCATAGGGCAAGGACTCCTCCTATGGGAAAGAAGTCCTGCTCGGCGGCAAGTCCTTGGCACGGCAAGTCCGAGTCCGTCTAGGAGTCGTTGCTCCTCCGGGATATTCGGGGATGATCGGATATGGCCCGCGACTTCTCCGGCTGGCTGATTGCGATGAACTCCCTTGTTCCGCGGGGGTTGGTTGCGCCAAGTCGGGGCATGTTGGCCTTCCTTATTTTGCATCCTCCGAAGGCTCGGACCTACTCTGATAGGTGAATGGAAGATTCCTTACAGTCCCGTAGGATTGAGAATGATCTCATTTTCTTCACTTTAGTCTTGTCCTTGTGAAATCACACGAGCTTATCTTGAAATGGGCCTTAGCCCATTAAACATTTACATCACAGGCTGCATGAGGGTAATATCTTGGACCATTCTAATTGAATGAAGATTGAGGCGGACTTCAGTTATTATGAAAATTTTGGTGTCAACAAAAAACCCCCACGGGTGATTTTCCAGAGACGAGAGTCGTCAGGGAATTGCCCGTGCAAAAATATAGTTGTAGCACTTTCTTTTGCCACCTGTCATTTGCTTGTTGCTTCGTGACTGGAAATTCTTGAATCGTTTGTGTGAATACAGTTGAACCATTTCCTTTGTTGGTTGGACACCTTTGGGCTGAGAAGGGCTTGGGCCCTCTTTGCTCTCTTTGTTGAAAGCCTTCTATACATTAGGCTTGCCTGCCATTCCGGTGCTTCTAAGGGAGCTCAACTGCAAATCATCCTTTGATAGGTTTGTACAGGACTCCCAGTCAGGTGACTCTTGTGGTCTGGTCAGAGCTTCTCCTCTTTTTTTTTCTTTTCTTTGCTTTGTTTGTTTCTTTTTTTTGTTGTTGTTTTTGTTGTTTTGTTTTGTTTTTTGTTTGTTTTTTTGTTTCTTTACGATCCGGCGCCACTTTCGGATTTTCACCCGGACCGACCCCTTTTGCTTTTTGCCTACATGCCTCGAAAAGAGGTTTTCGTAGGCAGGGTTGCGATTTCGCCAGAGCCATTTTCAGGTTTTCACTCTAGCCAGGTTTCCTTGACATTTTTTTACCCTCAACCGAACAATGAGATGAGATCGGCTGAGTCCGTCGGGCATCTTCATTTTTAGCCCACTCTTTTTTTTCTTTTCTTCCTTTCTTCTTTCTTTCTTTCTTTCTCCTTTTTTTTTGTAGGGAATTAAGGCTTTCCTCAAGCCATGAAGTTATTTTGGGGCGGTGAGGAATTAAGGCTTCCCCTGGGCCATAGAATTTTGGGCGGTGAGGAATTGAGGCTTCCCCTGGACCATAGGTTTTGGTGGCTTTGCGCCAGTGGATTTTGTAGACTTGTGAGTATGAAGAAGTCACACTCGGTCTATAGGGTATGGAGTTTGGGTATATGAACATTGTATTAGGCTATGAGATGTGCTTTGAGGTGGCATGATGCCGCTAGGCCCGTAGACTTATGAATGCAGAGAGGTTGCATTCGGTCCATAGGCTTTGGTATTGGGGTGGTTTTGTGCTGTAGGAATTCGTGGGACATTTGAGTATAAAGTGATCACACTCGGCCCACAGAGTTAATGTTTGGGATGGCTTGATGCCAAGAGAATATGATGGCTTGATGCTGAAAGGATTTGCGGGACATATGAGCAAGATGAAATCATACTCGGCCCGTGGAGTGTATGTTTTGGATGGCTTGATGCCGAAAGAACCCATAAGACATGTGAATATGGAGATGCCACACTCGGTCTTGTTGGGCAACATACGATGGCTTCATGCCCAAAGGATATGGTGGTTTGATACCAAAATGATTTGTTAGACATATGAGCGTGAAGAAGTCACACTCTGTTCATATGAGCATTAAGGTATCAATTTTGGAGTGACTTTGTGCCATTAGAACTCGCAGACTTGTGAGTATGAGAAGGTCACACTCAGTCTTATGGAGTATAAAATATTGGGTGGCTTGATGCCAAAAGGACCTGTAGGACATGTGAGTATGAAAAGATCACACTCGGCCTGTCAGGTAGGACTTGGTGACTTGATGTCAAAGAGGACCCGTAGGACGTATGAGCATGATGAAGTCATACTCGGCCTATTGGGTATGAGTTTGATGGCTTAATGCCAAGATGAACCCGTAGGACATATGAGCACGAGGAAGTCATACTCAGCCTTATTGGGTATGAGTTTTTATGGCTTGATGCCAAGATATTGCGGCTTGATGCCAAGATGGACCCATAGGACATGTAAGCATGAAGAAGTCACACTCGGCCTCTTGGGTATGAATTTATGGCTTGATGCCAAAAAAGGATGGTGGCTTGATGCCGAAGGAATATGTTGGCTTGACGCCAAGAGAATATGGTTTGTGATGGCTTAATGCTGAATGTGTCGTGGTGGCTTGATGCCGAAAAGTGAGATGATGGCTTGGTGCCAGTTTGGTTATGGTGGCTTAGTGCCAGAAAATATGGTGTTATGGCTTGATGCCAGAAAGGGATTGACAACTTGATGTTGTGACGGGGTATTGTGGCTTCATGCCAAAATGATTTGGTGGCTTGATGTCGAAAAAGAGGTTGTGGCTTAATGCCAAAATGATTTGGTGGCTTGATGCCGAAAAAGGGTGTTATGGCATGGAATGACTCCATGCCGAATGTGATGGCTTGATGCCGAAAGATACAACTTAATGTCAAAGCAGTATCATGGCTTGATGCCAAAAGGACATGACGGCTTGATGCCGAATGTAGTGGCTTGGTGCCAAAAAGAATATTATGGCTTGATGCCAAAGAGGAGGTGATGGCTTAATGCCATGAGGATGCGGCATGGAATGGCTTAATGCCGAATGTGGTGGCTTGATGCCGAAAAGTGAGATGATGGCTTAATGCCACTGAACTTAAAGACTTATGAATGCGAAGGAGTCGCATTCGGTCCAAAAGATGAAATATGGGATGGCTTGCTACCGCTTGTAGAGTTGTGGGAAGTGCAAGTATGAAATAATCATACTTGGTCCGTGAAATATGAATTTAAGGTAAAACCCAAGCTTAAAGGCTCAAGGCCCAAATGTTGCCGGTGGGATTTGGGACATGAGAATGGTTCCATGTCCAACCTTGGTGGCATAGGATCCAAACAACATTTTGACCAAAAGACCATGGCGGTATGGGATTTATGAAAACCATATAGACCGAGAGGGTCATACTGGTATAGAATTTGACCGGTCAGCATAGACCTTGCTTGAGTCCGTGATGACGTGAGAATTTGGGGACCATGTAGACCGGAAGGGCGATGATGGTATGGAGATTTGAAAACCATATGGACCTGGAGGGCCATGATGGTATGGATTTATTGAAAGCCATGCGGACATGAGAGTCATAACGGCATGTGATTTTTTTTTTGAAACCATACAGACCATGAGGGTCATAATGGTATGAAAGATTGAAGGCTATGTAGGCCAAGAGGGTCATGATAGCCTGGGGATTTATTAGCAAACCATATAGACCGAGAGGGTCATAATGGTATGGAGTTGGAGTTTGAGAGTCATGTAGACATGAAAGTCATGATAACATGAATGGGTGAAGCCATATAGACCTTAAGGTCACGATGACATGAAATTTGACATGTTTAGAGGAGAGGTGAGTCCCCTCTTTCTCGAACTTTGAATTTTCAGAGTTTCTTACTCTTCTCTCTTCTTCTTTTTTTGAAATTCCTTTGGAGTCCACACAGGGGAACTGTGTAGGGCTGGTTATAAGAATATTGGGGGCCTTGGGGATGGCTTGTATGTGGGCATAGGCATGTCACAGCCATTAGCATGAGTTGGGTTTTTAGGCATGTCAGAGGCCATGGAGGGTTTTTTTTTGTACATGGGCATGTCGGAGGCCATGGAGACTGTTTCTTTTGTGGTATGTGAGAGTATGTGAGCAGTTGTTTTGGGCACATCTGGGGGTAGGTTGATGGCCTACTTTGGGATTGAATTGAATAGTTGTGGAGGGCTGTCCTATGGACTCTTCATTTTCCAAGCAAAGGGATAGAAGAAGATCCAGCCATTGACTCTCTCTTTTTGGGAGATTGGTTTGAGTATTCTTTATGACTTGGAAGTTGGAGTTTCCAAAATCCTTTGAAAGTGGGCCAATCTTGCCAATTTTGAACAGATGAAACCCATTCTTTTTGCCCCCAGTGCTGTTTGAGGCAAACTTAGCCCTGTTGTCACAACGGGGCTTAAGGACCTGGCACTGGCCTTGTACGACCTCCTCAGACCATTTGTCAAATCGGTTGACATCGATGAGCATATTGGACTGGATACTGCCTTTTTTTGCCAGAGCAAGAATTAACCGGGCTGCAAACGGCTCAATTTGTGACGGGTGTCAAAACTTCTTCCCTGTTCGAGCTTTATGCTTTGCATTGGATTGATGGTTGACCCCGGCATGTTGACATGTAGGGATAGATTTCTTTGTTCGCCAACAAGCATAATCAGGTCGAGCCGTTGACCAGCAAGACTGATTTGAAATGTCAAGTTGAGGGTTGGTCCCCTACTGAATTGTAGCCTTGGGGGCCGTTGTCCAGCCTGATATGCTAACTTGAAGGGTGGAGGGTTGCTCCCTCACCCTGATAACAGGACTGACTTCATGTAGTCTCCTGTTGAGACAATGATTTCTTCTTTGTCTCCTTTTGTAGTTAGTGCAGATTGGTGATTTTCTGGAGCTTTGTTGGTAGAGGTTGGTCCTCTTGCCCCCTGTTTCCTTTTTAGGTGGAGAGTTCACCCTCACACCCTTGCTTGATATGAGATGGCTTAGGGGCATGCCCCCCGGCCGGATGATTAGTTCCTAGAGGACCGCTCGAGAAACTAACTTGTTTTTGATGCAGAATGGGCCAATAATTGCTTTTTCTCCCAAGCAGAACCTTATCAGGTGATGCCATATAGACATCATTCAATGAGGGCATAAGATTTGTTCTGAGCCCAATTGCTATCATGACAGTTGCATCCATTCACCAGATAGAGGATTGATTCCTCACTTGCATGTCAGAATTAGAAGATCGTACCATTGGTTGGTCATCTTGGTTGAGAGAAAGGGCAATAGGCTGATCTCTCTGTAGCATCATAGGTCGTTGATCGACTGGTTCCTTCTAACTGAAGGATGTAGGGTTGATCCCTTGCTTCACTGAAAGCCATGTTTTCGACCATTGATTGGCCAGATTTGTTAAAATATGGAGGATTGCTTCCTCACTTGGTGGCCAATGTTCCGGTTACTTTGATTGAATGCATTCCTTTCGTACGCAAAGGATTTCTTCCTTGTTCTTTACCAGTATGATGGGCGTCCGGTTGATCCATAGCCTGAATTGTATTGGAGTGACTTGGAGGCTTGCCCCCAGTTAGATGGGTGACGTTGTGGGTTGACCAGCGAACCGACCAACACTTGATGTATACCGGGTGATGGATTGATTCCGATCCCGAGCATTAAAAAGGCACCACATCTGGGTCATTTTGCTGTGGTGATTGGATTTATTCCAGAACCAAGGAATACCTTGGAGTTGCACCGGTAACCGGGCGACTCTTTTTTTTTTTTGCAATTGGCAAGCATAGGATTGATTCCTAGCTCGTCGACTTGTCTTGGTGGACGGAACCGTTGATCGGTTGTCTTGCTTGAAATGATGAGTCGAGGGTTAATCCCTCACCCGAAAGATGGCATTCGGGGGCGGAACTGTTGATCGGCTGCCCCGTTTGAAGTCACGAGCCAAGGGTTGGTCCCTTACTCGAAAAATAGCATGGTTGGCCGTTGATCGGCCATATTTCTTGATTTTCAGACAAGAGGACTGATCCTTCTATCCATTAGTAGTTAGGACCATTGTTGGTCAGAAATGAATTGATGGGTGAAAGATTTCTTCTTTCCCCGTGCAGCTGCAGCAATGTTGGCAAAAGGCTGAGCAGCATCCCTATTTTTTTCATCCAATCAAGCCAGAGTGGCAGAAACGATTGGCTAAATGTTGGTTGGTGAGGTCCAACTTCATTTGCCTCAGCGTAATAGAAAGGTGCCACATCCGGGCAAGTTTTGATTTGGTCATCGGATTTGTTCCAAGACCAAAGGATATTTTGGAGTTGCACCGATATCCGTTCACAATTTTCAGTTTCAATTCTGATTTCAGAGATTCTTACATTTTTTATTTGTTGCTTTTGTTTGTTGCTCCTCCTAGAATGACATTCAGATTTTAGATCCTTGAAGTTCAGATTCTTGGAGTTCAGGCTCCAGATCTCTTACAGACTCCTGAAATTCAGATTTTGAAGCTTCAATTTCCAGATTACAGATTTTTAGTTCGGAACCCCCTGCAGATTTCAGATTTATGTGGATTCTGCACCTCAATTCTCAGATTTTAGATTTTTTTATTCAAATTTCAGATTTCGGTTTTTACCTTGTGCAGAAACCTGTTTACAGCCCTCGGCTCCCTGCAAAGTTCAGATTTTTGAAATGTGCTGACTTTGTACAGATCACAGATTTCGGATCTTAAACAGATTTCTGCACCCATTCAAACTTCGGTTCTAGGCTCTTGTGAAGTTCAGATTAGCAATTTTTTTATTTCTGATTTCTTTTGGAATGGGTTCTGAACATAAATTCTGGTTTTCGGTTTGGCACATTCAGATTTTCAGATTTTTACAGATGTTTCAATTGCAGGCCTTATATTTCAGCATTTCAGTTTCTAGACTCCAGCACTTGGGTTTTTGATTTTAAATGTGCAGGCTTCGGATTTCAGACTTATACGCTTTAAGCCCAGATTTCAGATTTTTAAATGCTTCAGATTTTTGTGCATGTTTCAGATTCTGGATTTTACAGTCGCAAGTTTGTGTGTTTTAAGTTCAGAGGTTTTTTTATTTCAATTTTACAGGTTCGGTTTCAGATTTCATATTTTAAATTTTCAAATTTTCTTTTGTCTTGTCTTCCAGGAGTTTCATGGGGTTGTCCTCTCCTTGTAGTATCAATCAATGCACCGAACATGAATTTCACTTGTTCTCTCAAAAATATGAGACATGATTTACAACTTGAATAGCAATCCGGTCCCTTTGAGTCCTTGATGAACATGGAACTTGTGTGATCAATTTGAGATGGAAAAACACCCGGTCTTTGATAGACTTGTGGGCATTCCTCTCACTGATTTGAGATTGAGTATGTCCCGGCCTTTGATAGGCTTGTGGGGACTCATCTCCTTGTCTTGAGATTGAGCATCCCAGTCTTTGATAGACTTGTGGGAGACTAGCTCATATCGATCTTCATGGCTCCTCCATGAGTTGATGAACTTGTCAATTCATGGGCGGCATGTAACCGGTCTTGATAGACTTATGGGCATCCCCCACTGTTTTGATGATTTCACTAGCATATGACCGGCATGATAGCATATTGATTATGCTTGAGCCTTGTATAGCTTGGTGAACTTGGTAAGACATTGAGGTCTTTTATAGACCTTTTGATGGGGACATTTTTGAGTTTGTTTTTTTAATTAAGTCCTTAAATGGACTAGTTTGTAAATAGTCTTAATAGGGAGTCCTTTTTTGTTAATTGTTCTCCTCTCCCTCTATAAGAGGAGGACCCATGTACATACGAGAGAGCAATCAATAGTGGAATTTTTGGAAGCCCACGGGCAGTGTCTCCCGCGTAGGGGCTGCGGCCCCCTTTCCTCTCCCACCTTCGGCAGTGAGGCCGGCTCCTCTCCCACCTCCGGCAGTGAGGCCGGTCTCCCTTCCACCCTCCGGATCCGGCGAGGTGCGCCGTTCTCCTCCCCCTCCTCATCCTCCGGCCTCCGTGCCGTTCTCCTCTCTTCTCCTTCTCGGTTCTTCTTCCTCCCCTTCGACTGCACCGAGCCCCTCTTCTGCCGATTCATCGTCCTCCAGGGAAGAGAGCTTCCGGCGTTCCCCGGAAGGGCACTCCACCGTCGCCTCCTCCATTTCGGCTACGCGCGGCATCCAATGCCGTCCCCCACACACGCCCATGGAGCCCCGACCTCGACTTCCTCCCCGTCCACCTTTGGTGCCGTCGAAGACGCACCGTGAAGCAGAAGAAGAGCGGAAGAGGAAGAAGGAGACGGCGCCGCGGGAGGAAGCTCTCCGGCGATCCCGGAGACCTCCCCTGCTGCACCGCGGCCTCCTCTCGCGGCGACGGCGGCTCCGGATCCTCCGCCGGCCGGGACGACGCCGAGGCGCCGCCTCCATCGCCGGCGTCCTTTTCCCCCTGCCCCGCTCCGCCTGCGCCTGCCGGACGGCGACGCCGGAGAGGCCGAAGATGTCGCCTGCCCCGCTGCTCGCCCGCGAGGCGACGCGGACGACGCCGTCCTCGTCCGCTGTCGCGGCTCGGGTCCGCGGCGATGCCGCCACGTCGGCGGGCGGTCGACGGGCGCGTGGCGGGCCACGCGACCACCCGGAGCGAGCCGAAGACGCCACGACCCCCTCCCCTCGCGCCCGCGACCGCGAGACGCGCGCGCGGTCGGCCGCGCGGTTCCCGGACCGGCCGGTCCGAGGACGGGCTCGGCTCCCAGACCGGTTCGACCGGATGCGGCCCGTTCGCCCCGGTTCAGGCGGTTCGGCACTGACTCGCCGGTTCGAGCCGGTTCAAGGTGTTTTGGGTCGGTTCAGGCCGATTCAGTCCATCTTGGGCCCGGTTTGGACCTGTTTGGACCGGTTCGAGGCCGGTTTAGGCCATTTTGGGTCCGTTTAGATCTGTTTAGGGAGATTAGCGCCAGTTTGAGTCGTTTTCGGTCGGTTTGGCCGGATTAGCCGGTTTGTCCCGCATCACCTTTGTATGTCTACCTTAAGGACGTAGGGGCGGATGGTTAGTCGACCCCCCAACTAGTCCATGTTTTGGATTCTTTTAAGTTAAGCCGAGACGTAGGGGCGGATGGTTAGTCGACCCCCCAACTAGTCCGGTTTGTTGAATTAAATATATATTTTTTATTTACTTTTCACTGTTTTGTTTGTTTTAAAAAAACATCCTCTTTTTTTTATTGAAGAAGGCCCCTGCCTGCGCGCAGGGTGCTGTTTCAGCCAAGGTAAAGGCCTGGTCCACTGTTTGGACCGGACTGCTCCTGTTCTGGACCGACGGGTGCTTCAGCGGAGGGGGCCGGCGGACGTCGGGGAGGGGGGCTGGCCGGCTGCGCCCGGTCGGTCTTCCTCCTCTCTTTTTTTACACGGCAGCCTCTGGTGGGCCCCGCCTTTTTCCACGTGGACTATAGTTCGGGGGGCATTATTTCCTCCCTGCTACAGTAAGCACTTCGACGCCTTCCGGCACCCGACGGCAGCGCGGAAGATCTCTGGCGGCTCCCGGCTCCGTTCGACGGCAATGGCGCTGGCAGAGGAAGGAGAAGGGGCCGTCGGCCCTAGGGGAGGAGGGGGAAGCTCCCTCCGGCGGCGACGGCAAGGGCTATTGGCCTCGACGGCAACCGTGGTGGCTTACGGAAGCAGGCGGAGGTCCGGCGGTCCCGGCAATGGCAGGTGACGCTCTCTCCTCCCTCTCTGTTGCCTCGGCCTGTCTCTCTAGTCTTCTCTCTGTCTCGCCGCACCCCCCCTTCTCCCAGTTGCCCTCCGGCCTCTTATATAATCGACGAGGGCCTCTTCTCATAGGGCAAGGACTCCTCCTATGGGAAAGAAGTCCTGCTCGGCGGCAAGTCCTTGGCACGGCAAGTCCGAGTCCGTCTAGGAGTCGTTGCTCCTCCGGGATACTCGGGGATGATCGGATATGGCCCGCGACTTCTCCGGCTGGCTGATTGCGATGAACTCCCTTGTTCCACGGGGGTTGGTTGCGCCAAGTCGGGGCATGTTGGCCTTCCTTATTTTGCATCCTCCGAAGGCTCGGACCTACTCCGATAGGTGCATGGAAGATTCCATACAGTCCCGTAGGATTGAGAATGATCTCATTTTCTTCACTTTAGTCTTGTCCTTGTGAAATCACATGAGCTTATCTTGAAATGGGCCTTAGCCCATTAAACATTTACATCACAGGCTGCATAAGGGTAATATCTTGGACCATTCTAATTGAATGAAGATTGAGGCGGACTTCAGTTATTATGAAAATTTTGGTGTCAACAGTACTTAATTGCTTACTCTTAAACTAAAACGTGAAGTGAAATATTGGCAAAACGAAGTACTTACTTTCAAGTCATTGTCAGTTGCCTGGATTACCTATTTACCTTGTTTAAGATAATTGCAATTTAAATGAGCAGGCTCTATCCAGAGTAACATCGACAGGAGCCATGACATTCTGTTTCATTCAAGCAATTGAGCGTGGACAAGGAGGCACCTATGGAAGCATACTGACCGCGATGCGGTCAGCAATTCGCGATGCTGGTGATTCTATGACTACAAGTGGTGGTCCCCTTACTTCTCTGCTTACCATGCTTGTCACAGGAGGAAGCGGAGGGGGTGGGCTGAGGCAGGTGAGCTTTCACTAGTCATTGCAACCCATCATTATAAGTGAAAAACTGACCTGTAATGTACTGATGTCCTTCGTGTGCATAGTTTCAACACATTAACCGTCGGAAGAATTAGTAATATCTAAGGCCTTCAAATTTTCTGTTGCTGCAGGAACCTCAGTTGACTTCATGTGAACCATTCGATGTCTATTCAAAGCCTTTCACGTTATAAGCCTGTGGTGGATTCACATATATCTTTCTTGTGGTCTTCGTGCTACTGATATGTAGGCTTGGATGTGTTTGTAACCACCTGGTTTACTATGTACATGATTTTTATATTTCTTATATCTGTGTTTGAGCAATAATTATCCATTCTTGGAGGAACTTATCCTTTGGAACTTGAACTTGTGGTTATTCTCACTTGTAGATTCTGAGCATTGCTTGTGCGTTCAAGCATCATTATGATGCTTTTGTATGAATCGTTCTAGGAGAGTTTCAATTCTGGGAAGGACCGTTTTGTGGATGGTATTTTGTATTGCAATTTTGGCCTAGTTTTTTCAAGGAAATACATTTTTTTTTCATTTGGGTGCCATCAGTTGGACGGAACAATGTGGGTCCAACATCGGGTCACACAGGCACACAGGTCGTATGTTGTAAATCTTTTGTTTAAAATTCGCTTATTTAAAAATAAGATTTTTTAGATTTTAACACTAGTGTCCTTGTTATTGTGGAAGATGTGAAAAACAAAATAGAGAACCACATCATGAAGATGATTTCACAACTACAGCATGTTCTTGTTTTGGTTTCGGTCCCCTCATGTAACTTAAAATAAGAGACATTGTTTCTAAATGTAATGTTTTACATTAGCCCATTCAATATAAAATAATGTAGTTAGCGCACTTATTCTTCGGTTGGAATAAAGTAAATACAGTTGCATTCTCAAAGATTGAGTCACTAATTGAAAGTAGAAGAGTTAAAACTGTGCTACATTTTGATGCCCATAGCGTACTGTTCATGCGCATGTTGTTGTCTAATTAAAAGAGCGGAACAATTATTTTTTATTTCTTTTTATTTTAAGAACATTTTTATCATCTAATAATTTATTGTTGTGTATCTTAGCCATCCCTTATTCCGTATACGATGATCGCACTCTCGGAATTCTCAGGTAGCGTTCTTGTTGCATGACTAACACATCAAATCTTTCACCACGACAGAAATCAAGTAGAAAAGGGCAGAACAAGGACATTGATTGTTTAATATCACCAGACATAAATGAACGAATTAAGGTCCACCAACATCTTAGCCTTATTACGATCAGGGTGTAAGCCTGGATGCAAATGATAACATCTGTAACAATATCTAATGTTTATGATATCAAAATCATCCGGGAACTTATTCTAACTCGAGTTTTAGCTCTAAATTAGTTATGATCAGCCATATAAATTCTCATTCTCCACTCACGTCTTTTTGAATTATTTTTTTACAGATATTTAAAACATTCAAATCATATTAAACTACCCTCTTTCAAGTTAATCTAGGTCAACCACGTCTTTTTCTATTTTTTTATTTTAGTATTTTTTACTTTTCTGACCGGAGCTTCCATAAGTCTATATTTAATATGTTCGAATCATCGTAATCTCCATTCTTTCAATTAGTCTACAATTATTGTTACTTTTACATTTTCTCTAATATATTCATTTCATATTCTATCTACTTTAGTATGACTATTCATCCATTTTAACATTCCCATTTCAACAACACTTATTTTTTATGTATATTTTTTTATTGTCCAACATTCACTACCATACAATATTTCAATATTTCAGGTCTTTTATTTGTATGATAATTTTTTTTCAACTTTAGTAAAATTTTACGATCACATAGAACCCCTATAATTAATTTTCACTTCATCCAACTTGTTTTAATTTTATGATAAGTATCTTCAACACATTCTCCATCATTTAGAATAATTGATCCGAGATATTCGAATATGATTCGTTGAGATAATATTATCTCACCGAAACTGACTCAATCACCTATTTCGTTTTGGTTTTCACTAAATTTACATTGCATATATTCTTTTTTATTTCTACTTATCTTGAAATCATAATCTCTAAAGTAATTTTCTCATAGTTTTAACTTCATATTCATTCATTGTGCTTCATCAAGTATTACAATATCATATATAAATATCGTACATCAAGATTTATCATCTTGTATAATTTTTATTAATTCATCATAACTAATACAAACAAATTTAAACTTATTGCATATACTTACGTAAAACAAATGAAATAGAAAAATCGGTTGTTTATCCTCCAAATATGTATATGCTAGTGGTAAGTATATTGAAGTATGTTTTTCTTGACGAACAAAATTGGACAAATTCATTACTGGAGTCAACGAGTTCTTTCCTTCATATTCAAGACTGAACAGCTAATTGCGTTTCTTTATTAGGATTTAGCCTATGTTATTCGAGATGCAAGGTGGCCGAGGAATGGGGAGCGTCGCCTAGCCATGTTCTTGAAATGAGAAATATTTTTTAATATAATAATAATATATATAATTATATATAACATTAAAAATTTTGAAGAACATAAAAAAAACTTATTTCTAGGGCTCAAGTCATCAGCTGGGGCCTAGGGTTTGTTGACACCCAAAATTTTCACGAAAGCGAAAATAAATTACAAGCAAGGGTCAAAAAAATCCCAAATTGGACAATGGTTGAGCATAAGCAGACAACTAATGGATAAGGTCCAGTTCAAGGGCAAAGCAATAACAATTGGATAAAGGGGTGGTCGTAGTACCCAAAAAAAGAGTCAAATCAATTGAGAAATTTGTCCGCCGGGGCTATTCATCCTTTTGAATGTCTAATAGTCCATGAACACATAGGCGGCAGTGGGGCCCATGGATAGCTAGATGGAGGATAAAAGAAATAAAGAGTACACACCTATGGAAGGCTGGGTTGTCTGGGTTTGGGTTTCAGGTCAACCGGCCCGGCCTTGACCCGACCGGGGCAACTCCGTGGCAGTCCAGTGTGAGGTCACGTGGCCTAGCTGGGGATTAGGCGACCCAGTCGGCAGGGTCGCTTGACCCAGTTCGACTGGGTCACTATATTTTTTTAACTTATATTTTTTAGATATTTTTTCTTTTCGGGGGCATTGCCACTTATTATTAGTTTAACAATATTTTACTATCACTTATATCATTACATATGGTTAAAATTTGGGATTATAAATATATGATACATAGTTAAAAAATATGAAATTATTTCTTAACCATTTTTATTCTCACTTGAGATTAACTATTTACTAACATATACTAATACAACATAATCACAAAAAATCATACTTATTTATATTTACAAATAAATACTCATATTTAATTATAACATAAAAATATTTTTATATTTATATATATATTTCTATGTATATGTAAATATATAGTATAAAAATATATAATTTTTTATTTCTTTATTTTTATGTTATTTTTATTTTTTTTACATTTAAAAAAAATAAATCTGACCCTGTTTGACCCAATCCAACCCGACTCGTGACTCGGTCCGACTAGGTCAATTTTGGGGCCGACCGACCCGAAGTCGACCCCCAACCCGGCCTTCCTTGTATATTCTTACCGCTACTGATGAATGAGGTACTATCATATACATATTTGGTCACCATCTTTCATTCCAACACCCATCACAAAATTTCTCTTATTTTTAAGTCAATAAACGCCTATGTAACTCTTTTTTCATATATTGAGGTTTCTCCATTAAACTTTTAATAAGAAAAATAACATCAATTGTAAATCAACCAGGTATAAATCCAAATTAGTTTATTGAAATATTTACACAAAGTCATAATCGTCACTCAATAACTATTTCCCATAATTTTATAGTATGACTGTGATTTTGATTACTCTAAAATTTACATAATTTTGTATATCTTTTTCTTAAAAATAGGTGAAATGATGTTTTTTCTCCATTCATTTGGCTTTCTTTTCAATATTAGAATTTTGTTAAAAAGATGAGTCAACATTTCACACTTAAATCTTTCAAACATTTTTACACTTCGTAAGAATACTATTTGGACCACATGTCTTACTTATTTTCATCATCTTCAATGCTTCTTTAACTTCTAAAAATTGAATTCTCTTGATATAATTCAAATCAAACTTTGTCCTATTCTCTAGATTGTCTATGCCTTTAGCAAAGTTCTCATTAAAAAGGGTATCAAAATAAAATTTCTACTTTCTTTGATATCATTATCTTTGATCAAAACTTTTTCTTCTTTATCCTTGATACAACTGATGATTAAGATTTTGAAACATTTTCTCACTCATCTTTATTAATCTATAAATATTTTTTTGTCTTGTTTAGTTACAAATTTCTTATACATATGTTTAAATGCATTTTCACTTGCTCGTTTAATAATCTTTTTTACTTTCTTTTTCGCTACCCTATATTATTCATAAGCTTCATTCTTATAACACTTAGGTAATATTTTATACCAATATCTTTTATTCTTTATCACCTTTTGCATTTCTTCATTCCACCATTAATCATTTTTAGGTGTCTCATGTCCTTTAAACTCTCAAGTACTTTTTTTTACTTTCTCTTTAATCTTTATGCAGCCATATTCATCTACGTAGCATTAACGTCTATGTCTAACTTTATCATTCATCGTAAGAATTTAGGTGGTGTTTGATAACGTTGAGATCTGACATTTGAGATCAGAGATTCACTTCTTACATCTGAATATATTGCATGAATATTTGAAATCTTAACTATTAAAATTATTAGGTAGATTTAAATCTAATATTTGAATCTGAACATATTAAAATTATTTAATAATCACCTCACTAACATTTGAATATAAACTTAAGTTTATTAAATATTATTTTATAAACACAAAATAACATTTAAATATATACTAATTACATTAAATGTGATTTTATAATCGTAAAAATTCAAATTTAAAATAAAAATTATTAAATATTATTTTATAATTACAAAGTAACATATTAACATTTCATCTTGAAATTTTAGTCTCTCTTTTCAAAATATCATGTAGTGTTGCATGTGTTTTTTTGCAATTTTTATCAAACATGCCTATAAAATATTAATAATAAACATATTAAATTAATAAATATAGATAATAAAATAAAATTATATTTATCATTTAAATTATTGAAAGGAAACACAAAATAAATAAAATTTAGATAATAAAAAGCATATATATCTAACATATGAAATGTAATTAATAAAATTATTTTTATAAATTTAATAAATATGGGTTGTATTTAATTTGTATAAAAATCTGAAAATAAAGTAATTAAAAATAGTGATGACTTTTAGTTGTTTTGAATAATCTCGTGGCCCATTTATAGTTTTAGACATAGTCAACCATCTTGGTAAAGTAAGCACGTGGTGAGATGGTGAGAAAGTGACAGCGGGTGCCTTGCCTTTTTTTTTAAGAGAATTGCGCCTTGTCTCCATTTAAGTGACATCAGCTCACTTAGCCATTCAGACGTTGACCATATGATTTATTTTCATTAAGATCTTAAAATGACAGGATTATCAAACGCTCTGAACAATTCAAAGCCTGACCGAGTCAGATTTAAGAGCTTGTTATGGTTAAACAAACATGGGCTTATTCTTAAATGTTTGCTGTTTTATCCTTTTTAACTTAGACTATTTTAATTTACGTGATAATTTTATTTTAAATCTATTTTTAATTATGTTTTAATATTAATATCTAAATCACTAAATTATGTTATCTTGTTAAAGTTTCACTCGAAATAAAGTCCTTACAAATAGCATGAATAGATTTCTTAGTGAGAATGAAGTTGATTTGATTTTTATTTTGTCCATTTTTAGATGTTACTAAATGATTTTTTTTAATAAAATAAGTATTTTTAGAATAATATCGTAAGCTATAGTAAAATCTAGAATAAATTTTTTCTTCATTTAAATTTTCATATCCAAAATTTTCTGTATTCCTTACATTTGTTTCCAATATATCCACTTAAGATCTCCTCCAACAAATATATTTTTCTTTATTTGATATACTCTAAGGTCATCCATTTCTTCATAAAATTTTTCGTTAATCTCACCACCTAATATAATTTGTAGAGCATACACACTAATTATATCAATTACTTTCTTTATATAATCGTTTTGGCTATATTATTCCTATCTCATAAACTACTGCATTCTTTAACATTTTTGCAACAACGATACCTACCCCAATTTTATTTCAATTTTTTGTATCCCATAATTTTTTATTCTTTATTTCTTTCTTCTTTACATTTTTCTCTTATGCACTTAGTATTTTTGGATACAAATAATATTAATCATTCTCCGCTTCATACTATCAATAAATTTTTTAATTTTTTCCATAAAGGATCAAATATTCGAAGTATCTATTCTTATCAATCATTTCTTTTTTAGATTTATTTTTATGGCAATGTCTATTTGTTTTTGTTTTTGTTCTAGAAGTTATATCTTACTCTCCTGGTTTGCCTCAAACCTGAATGAGAAAAGAAAAAAGTTACGATCAATGACAACAAATGTAAAAATAAAGTCACATTTTATAATATAGACTCAAATGATCATCAAGAACTTAGCAAAGTCACATCATTATGCAACAAAAGGAAATTATTGTTGAATAATCAAAACACTATGTTCCACATTCCAATGAGTCTTGAGATCAGACATTGTGTTATGACAAGTTGACATTTAACAAAAGACATTACATTGTAGTTTCATACTAAAATAAGAAGAGGAATATGTTGAAAATCATTATTAATATTTGATTAGCTTTTAATCTCTGTTAGAAGAATTGTTAGCATTTTGTTTTTTTTGTTTTTCTTTTTTTGGTCGCACTCTGGTTTTGCACCGACCTGTGCAAAATAGCTGGATAGCATTTATTACGTAACGTCAGCTTTGTATAGTAGGTATCAGATGTGGTATTATCTTTTTAAAAACTACAGTGTATAAATACCAATGTTATAAGGGCAAAGTAAGCCGCTGCATCAACTTTTCTCAGTTTCTGTCTGCATCGCCGGTTTCCATCTATTTTTTCTGCTTCTCCCCTTCTATGGGTCTTGCGATCCTCCTCCGCGTCTAGGCTCCAGCGTCTGGAACGGGTCACTCTGTTCTTCAACTTGGTATCAGAGCGGGAACCAAGTGGGACAGCTCAATGGAAGGAGTTGAAGGCTCGTCGATCAATACTGCCAATGGATCAAGTTTTGGAGCAGAATCTGACAACCCCTACTTCCTCCATTCCTCAGACAACCCAGGAGCAACTTTGGTCACGGCTCTCTTAACCGGTGACAACTATATCTCCTGGCAACGAGGTATGAGTGTTGCTTTGTCTGCAAGAAACAAGATGGATTTTGTTAACGGGAACATCACCAAGCCTCAAGAGTCCGACCCTTCCTACAAGCCATGGGAGCGAGTGAACTATATGGTGATATCTTGGCTCCTTAACTCTATACATAAAGATATTGTTAGCTCAGTTCTATATATCGACACGGCTTATGGGATTTGGAATGATCTCAAAGCTAGGTTCTCTCCACCGATGGACCTCGGATCTATAACCTCGAGAGGGCCATATCCACTTGTAAACAAGGGAACGAGCACTGTGGGAAGATACTTCAACATTCTAAAGGGGTATTGGGATGAGCTAAACCAATTGGAACCCTCGGTCGAAGGAAGTTATCATGAGAAAAGGAGACTTATGCAATTTCTTATGGGGTTGAATGACACCTACATGGGTGTACGTAGTCAAATATTGCTCATGGAACCACTTCCACATGTGAGCAAAGCATATTCGTTGGTCCTCCAAGATGAATCACAGAGGCTTATTCAACCCCTAATATAAATGAATATTCAGCAATGATGGCTAAGGGATTTCCAAAGTCGGGAAAAGAAAAAAAAGGATGGTGTACGCATTGCAATATTTCTGGTCATAGTAGAGAGAATTGCTTCAAGCTCCAAGGCATCAAGTGCTCACATTGTCATATGATTGGTCACACCAAGGACAAATGCTACAAACTTCACGGATACCCACAGAGCCACCGAGGGAACAAAGTGTTTTTGCCGAAGGAAAATGTCCAACCTATTCTTACTCAAGAGCAATATGCCAATTTGATAAAGCTACGGATACCGGTAAGATTAGTCCATGCTTTCATGTTTCAAATGTGGCAGATTTGCAAACTAACCCAACAGATTGGCCGGATAATTGACTCAAAGCATCGCTCATATCTCATCCAGCTTCTTTTTCCTCCGTTGTTGCTCCAAGCCACAACATCCAAGAAACTCTCTCAGTATTAAATCGCGAGATGGCTCTCTTGCTAAGATCCAGAGTAAAAGTTCGTAAGAATAAACGATAGACTCCAATCGCTTTAAGTTTATCATGTTCCATCCTTCAATTATAACCTCCTATCTGTCAGCCAATTGACCCAAAGTTCTAATTGTTCTATCACTTTTTATCCATCATATTGTGTTCTTCAGGACCTAAAGTCGAGGAGGCCGATTGGTCAGGGCCGTGAGATCGGTGGCTTATACTATCTTTTTGGAGATAAATCTAATTATATCTCTCTTGCCTCGGAAGCTCCAAGAACTTATGGCACATGCGCCTTGGACATCTCTCCCAAAGAAAGCTCCACCTACTAACCAACAAGCCGAAATTGACAAAACTTCTTCTCGAATGTTTTATTTGCCCGAAAGCAAAGCAAGTTCGCCTACCCTTTTACCATGCAAGAAAAGGAGTGCTTTTCCTTTGGAGCTTTTATTTTTTGATGTATGGGGCCCTTACCATGTTCAAAGCCGTATCAGTGCTAACTTTTTCTTAACTATTGTTGATGATCATTCCCGTTTTGTTTGGATATATATGCTTAATTCCAAGTCTCAAGTTTCCGAGATCATTAAGGGCTTCATAATCTATGTTCAGAGAAAATTTAATACTTTTGTGAAATGCATTAGAACCGATAATGGTTCAGAGTTCTTTAACAAGAATCTTCAAAATTTTCTTATTGATAATGGGATAGAGCATCAGCACACTTGTGTTTACACTTCCCAACAGAATGGAATAGTTGAGAGAAAGCATAGGCATATTTTGGAAATAGCTAGGGCCCTTCGGTTCCAAAGTAACCTACCAAAAACGTATTGGAATCACTGTGTTCTCACTGCCGGATACCTAATAAACAGGCACCCCACCAAGAAACTAAATAATAAAACCCCTTATGAAACTCTCTTCCAATCTATGCCTAATTACGATCGATTGAAGGTGTTTGGATGCTTGTGTTTTTCCTCCACATCTCATTTAGAAAGAGACAAATTTGAATCGAGGGCTAGACCATGCATCTTCCTAGGATATCCACCTCATCAAAAGGCTTACCTTCTCATGGACTTGGAATCTAAGCATATATTGACGAGCAGGGATGCTGTCTTTCATGAAAAAATATTTCCTTATAAGTATCAAAGGATGGCTGAAGATACACCCATTCCTATTCCCATTAATGAACTTGATGAACCATGTAGTGACACAAATTCACATCATGCTAAACCTATTCTTGAGACGTCACGTCAAGCCGGAGTTACTCCCTCCGAGACCGAAATCGACAAGCTTTTGACATTCCCTATACCATGCCCACTGAAGTCATCACTAGGGGGCAACGAACGAGGGATAAACCAGCTTATCTAAGGGACTATGCCACCGGTCTCATCGCCATTCCTGAACCTCCCAAGATCTCCTCAAGTACAACCCCATATCCCTTGTCTAACTACATCGCCTACCAAAACCTCTCCACCAATCACCAAGCTTTTTTGAGCTCCATAGACAAATCTTTGAACCTGCCACATTTGATGAAGCTAAGACAGATCCTCGCTGGCTACAGGCTATGAAAATTGAGTTGAGAGCACTTGAAGAAAATAAGACTTGGGTGATTACTAAACTGCCGGAGCAAAAGAAACCAATAGGATGTAAATGGGTCTATAAAGTGAAATATAATTCTGATGGAACTATTTCTAGATTCAAAGCCAGACTTGTGGCTAAGGGATATTCTCAACTAGAGGGTCTGGATTACCACGATACCTTTGCTCCGGTAGCAAAGCTGGTGACTGTCAGGTGTCTAATATCTCTTGCTATCACAAAGGGCTGGTCAATGCTCCAACTTGATGTTAACAATGCTTTTCTCCATGGAGACCTTGAGGAGGAAATATACATGAGTCTTCCACCGGGGCATAGTAGACAGGGGGAGGCTGTTGCTTGCAAGTTATTGAAGTCTATATATGGCCTAAAACAAGCCTCTAGGAATTGGTTCACCAAACTTAGTTCCACCTTACTTGCTCTTGGTTACATTCAGTCTAAGGCAGACTACACTTTGTTTATCAAAAAAGGGCAAGAAAAATTGGTGGCTGTTCTTGTGTATGTCGATGACATACTCATTGCAGGAAATCAAGAAGATGAAATTGTGCGCTTAAAGACGAATTTGTTCAAGATTTTTCATATGAAATATTTAGGCAGACCTAAGTATTTTCTTGGAATAGAGTTAACCAAGACACCTTCTGGATGTTTTCTAAGTCAAAGAAAGTATACACTTGATATTATATCTGATGCAGGATTAATAGGGGCAAAACCTGTTGGAACTCCTATTGAACGAAAAATAAAGTATTTGAGCCCATTACCAACAAATGGATGATCCAACTCCTTTTAGAAGGCTCATTGGTAGGCTCATGTATTTAACGGTGACTAGACCGGATATTATGTATGTCTTGTCAATTTGCTTTCCCAATTCATGACAAAGCCATCAAAGAATCACATGGCGTTGTACTCTGCATATTGTGAGATATTTAAAGGGAACCCCCGGATTTGGTTTATTTTATGGGTCTGATAATGATCTTCGTTTGCAAGTTTTTACTGATGCCGATTGGGGCTCGTGCCTAATGTCTAGATGATCAACTACAGGTTATGTTTGTTTTATTGGGAACCACCCAATCTCATGGAAAGCTAAGAAACAACAACGTCTCTCGGTCCTCACCGTGAGTCGAATATAGGAGCATGGCTGCCGAGGCTTCGAAATTCAATGGTCGACATCCCTCCTTATGGATTTTGGGCTACCAGAACATCCAGTCAAGTTGCATTGTGATAGTAAAGCAGCATTGCACATTGCTGAGAATCCCGTCTTCCACGAAAGAACTAAACACATAGAAATGGATTGCCATTTCGTTAGAGAGTGAGTACAAAGTGGTTTAATTGAGCTGGTGCACACAACATCAGTAAGGCAGGTTGCTGACATTTCCACAAAGCCCCTATCTAAGGATCAATTCAATTGTCATACATCCAAGTTGATCCTTAACATCCACGGTTCAACTTGAGGGGGAGTGTTGAAAATCATTATTAATATTTGATTAGCTTTTAATCTCTGTTAGAAGAATTGTTAGCATTTTGTTTTTTTTGTTTTTCTTTTTTTGGTCGCACTCTGGTTTTGCACCGACCTGTGCAAAACAGCTGGATAGCATTTATTACGTAACGTCAGCTTTGTATAGTCGGTATCAGATGTGGTATTATCTTTTTAAAAACTGCAGTGTATAAATACCAATGTTATAAGGGCAAAGTAAGCCGCTGCATCAACTTTTCTCAGTTTCTGTCTGCATCGCTGGTTTCCATCTATTTTTTCTGCTTCTCCCCTTCTATGTGTCTTGCGATCCTCCTCCGCGTCTAGGCTCCAGCGTCTGGAACGGGTCACTCTGTTCTTCAACTGAATATAGCAGGGAAGGTTAGAAAACGAGAGAAAATGAGGTTAAAATAGGCTGACCACGTTTTAACAAATGAAAGGACTCATTAGTTTGGTAAAGCCACCTTTCTGTAACAACCAAAAGCGGGTACCTCTCGTTAACAGATTGATTAAAAATTACAAACTACTTTTTCAGATCCGATGCTACTACTACTAGTAGAGAGAGGCACAAAGAAACATCAAGCAGATACCTAGTAATTAAGGTGCAAAGGGTTCTAACAAAATCAAGATAAGGCAAGAAGACCAGGCAACTTGGCGCTTTTCAAAGAAAGCAAGATAGAACATTTGCAAAACGTTCTTACTAGTAATTATATACGTCCTGTAACTCAGTCACGTTAGTAAAAGTTTTATTACTAGTTGAATATCTTTTTGTAAGATATTATTTTCATCTTGCATTTAAGATATTATCGAATAAGGTAAATACATCTATAATGATATCTATGAATTTATATAATAAAATTAATTATAATAAGATCATAATAATGAGATGATTCCTTATATTTTAAATATCTATGTTCCAACTCAAAATAGATATTGAGATAATCATTAATTAAGACTAATTGAGTTGTTTCTTTGTTCGTGTGATGAAGAGCATGAATCTCATGTATGCTACACAACCTAGAGATGCAAGAAAGTGTTTATTAGAGAATGATTTTAAATGATTGATCTATATTCAAAGCACTAGTTTTGTGACAATCATATAATGATTTCGACAACTTAGTTGTACCACTAGCCTTTAGACTTAGTTATACAACTTAGAGTCCATTTGGATCCCTGTAAAAGAAAATTCATTGAAAACATCTTGCATTGCATATGATTTTCAGGGAATTTGAAATTTTGGTGACTTTATTTGGTTGCTCTGAAAATATTTTCCTAGGAGATCATTGATCTTGTTCAACTATTTGTAAATTATGTTGCTAAAATACTATATTATAATATTTTTCATTCACAGTTTCTAAAATATTTTATTTTAGTCAATAAAATATGCTCTTGATATTTGCCATCTTGAATTGCACATAATGTAATAATTAAATATAAAATAATTAATTATTAAAATATTTACTCGCATTATTTGATGGCATGTAAAAATAAATCATGTTAAGGAATTACATGCGATAAAATTTTTATAATATATTACAATATGATCTATTATTTAATTTATATGAAAAATATAATTCAAAATGCTTATATCAATCTAAAAATATAAATAAAAATTTTTTTATTTGATAAAATAAGTTTTTATCTACTCCTATGAATTTTAAATAAAATATTTTAAAGTAATTTACACTTATTAAAATTGATGATATTTATTTATAAATAAGATATTCTATTCAGCAAAATAAAATTTTCAAATCAATTTTACTAACAACTACCGAAAACGGCGTCCGCAGTTGAGCAGCGGATGCCAAAATCCTGATTTAGGTGATGACGGCGTAAAACATTTTACCTTGACATATATTTTACACTTAACCAAATATGAGCGCGAAAACTTTTTCAGGAAAAATGCATGCATGGAGTAAGTTTTCAAGGTAAATAAACAGACCCTGGTTCTACGTAAAACTAAAATTTTTGAATATGTTTTTCATGGAGTGACTTTTCAACACAATTCAAAATCATGATTGTTATTTGGTTACACGTATACACATTTCCTTGATGATTAGATTTTAATTTAAATGGTTAATTAATTCTTAGAAAAAATGTTTTTCCAAGAAAACTTTTTTTAAATTTATGATTTGTAATCTTGTATGACATTGTTTTTGACTATATCAATAAATAAATAACATTATATAATATTATAAAATGAGCACCTTAACTTTGATAAATTATTTTAAATAAAAATTTATTTAATAAAATATATTTTTATTTCTAATATTAACATTTTATTATATTATTCTTTTTCTCAACTTAAACTCATTCTATTTATATTCTAAAAATTAATTTTTTATTAAAAATTTCAATTCAACATTTATATATATAATTTTTATTATCACTACGATGAAAAATACTTAAAAAGTGTCCGATCGGAAAATGACGTACGCTAACTCTTGGCGGATGCCAAAATCCTTGATTTTGGTCATGTCCTGGGAAAACTTAAGCAGCCACGTCATGACTACGTGCAACCAAAGGGCCAAATACATTTTATTTTCGGGAAAACCTCAGCATGAATTTAGTTTTACGAGGAAACAAATGGGCCCTTAGTAGACACATGTTTAGTTCTTACGGTCTTTCCGTACAACATATGATTGGGAAAAGTAATTGAACATTCAAAAAAATTTGAGTGTCAATAAATGACCATCAACTGTCGATATCACGTGAGAAAATATTTAACAAAATTGTACTAAGCACAATATTTGACTAGAACAATCAAATTGAAAGAGAAACAATGTAATATCTGGCATTTTTTTTTTTTTAAAAAAAGTAACCGCCACCCCGCCCTGCCCTCTCTCTCCCTCTCGCCGGTCACCCGCCCCGCCCGCTCTCTCTCTCTCTCTCGTCGGTTACACCCGCCCGCCCCGCCCTCTCTCTCTCTAGCCGGTTACGCGCCCCCGGGCCTTCTTTCTTCTTCCTCTTCTCCCCCGTATGCGCGACCACCGCCGCCGCAGCCACCCTCCCGACTTTGCCGCGCGACCAGCACCGACAGCCGCCTTGCGCGCCAGCGCCGGCCGCCGCCATCGCCTTGGACCTTCCCCGACCAGCCGCGCCGCGTGAAGCGCCGCCCGGCTGCCTTCTCGCTCGTGGCCGCCGCGCGGACCCGCGGCCGCCGCCGCCGTTGTTGCAAGCCCCCCCCACTCCCCGTAGTATATATCCCCCCGGGTGGCGCCATCGAGCTCTCCCCGCACCGATCGCCGCCGGCCGTCGCGTTCGCCGCCCGTCGGAAGCTGCCCCGCCGTGCCTCCGCCTTGCGTGCGCCATCGACCACGCCCCCTGCCATCACCAGCCACCCGTCCCTCCTTCCTCCTCCCCTTCACCACTGTTTCCCCCCCCCCCGCCCCTTCGACCGCCGCCGCGATCCATCGCCGTTGTCGAAACCGTCCGCCGGACGTCCCCCGTTCCCAGGCTCGGGACACCGCCGCGAGCCTTCCTCTCGCCGTCCACCGCCATGGCCAGCCCCCTTCCCTCGCCCGCCGCCGTCCGCCGCAGCCGTTGCCATCGAGCTCCGCCGGCCCCGCCTCCTCCGCCGCGAGCTCCGTCGGCCGCCCCGCCGTCACGAGCGCCGTCGTGCCGCTGCCGCGAGCCGCCGGTCGAGCCGGCCAGCACCCCCGGTCCAGCCTCCTGGTTCAGCCAGTCGAACCGCCCGGTTCGGCGCCGGTTCAGGAAATTCTAATTTTTGGATTTATTAAATCCGGATATTAGATTAAGGCCAAGAAAAATAGAAGAAAATTCAAAAAATTCTAGAAAATTCGCAGAAGTTTCCAGGTAGGTTTCTAAAGCTCGTCTATGTATTTGATCTCATTTTGATTAGAAAATATGCATGATTTAACTTATGGACCTTGATTTGACTAGTTTAGACTTTTGACTCATGATTAGTGAATTTTCTCAAAAATCCTTGAATCCAGAACTTTGAAAATGATATTTTGAATATTATGGGACATATTTGGCATGATTCTGGATGGGTAGAACTATTTTTCATGAGACTTGACCATATGTTATTTATGTATATGTTTATGTACTAGAATGGGCCTAGAATTGAAATAGAATTATGTGGAGTTTTGGAAAAATCAAAAGTCATCAAATTTCACTTTTTGGAACCTGTTTAGGTCAGATTATGGGTGTTGACATCAGAAGTTAGCTTGTTTTGATTATGCCAAGCTTGATTTAAGTTAATTGTCTTGTATATGTAATTAAGTATGTCTAGTTCGGTTTGTCATTTCATGTATGTAAATCAAGTAAATTTTGGTTAGTTTGGTTTCAGATTATGTAATATGTCATGCATGATATGATTATGTTCATATGGTTAGGTATGGTATATGTTTGATTCAGAATATGTCAATCAAGTCGATTAGTACAAGTCTTGTCTAGTTATGGCAAAATATGTTTAATTTGGTTTCAGATCATGGGCTATGCTATGCATAGTTAGTCATGTCAATTTGGTCATGATTAGTACGAGTTGTCATTGAGAACAAGTTCAATTATGTCAGGTTATCATATGTCTTGTCAAGTTCGTTATTGATGTTATGTCTTGCATGAAGGGTTATGAAATTGGATGGTTATGTCATGTATGCATGGTATGGTCAAGTATGTCATGATTTTAAATTATGTTATGAACTCTTGATATGACGTGCTATGAAGGCTTCACCAGCCTAGACAATCGCCCGTGGGCAGCGGGTAACTTAGATGAATCCGGCCCTCCCACAGATCCCGGATTACCGCGGTTTTTCCCTTAGTGCCACCACTGCCTAGGTGCTGGGTGCACTTTTGGGCTAGCTTAGTATATGTTACTTCTATATATATTAGAGCTGGTGAATGCATTTTGTACATGTGAAGCAAGACGACCAATTCCTTGCTCTTTGGCTATGTGTTCGGAAAGGATATGAATTATGTTACTTGTGTGTCATGTATGGATGTTAAACCATGTCATATTAGAAAAATCAGATTTATCTGTTTTAATTTGGGTCATGTTAAGTTAAGTCTTGAGGTCATTTAGATGATATTTGTCTAGCTTGTATGGTCTTGTGTGCATTGGTCTGGAATTAATTGGCTTTGGCATAATCTTTTCTTTGAAGATAATTATGTTCGATATGGGTTGTGAGATTAATATAGAAGACATTCTATACTTTTGTATTACATCTCAATTTAGATATGTTACATACCATTGCTTGATTATATGTTATTTACCCGACCGACGGGTGAAGGGTGTAAATCCTACGGAGTCCCAGGACTCACCCCGTTGTGGGTTAAATTTTTCGGCGGGTTTTGAAGATTTAAGAGCTTGAAGATGAGGATCGTGTGGAACCAAAGGAATCAGAGTCATCTGCACATGGAGATTCTTGGTATTCTCTACTTAGGTAGATGATCTTGCTTGTTTTTGAACAAGAGTGTGGATAGACTTAGAAGTATGATTCTATTATCTTGTTTTGATGGATTTTAGGAAATTAATTGTTTAAGTTTGGGTTGTGGAATCCAAGTGTTGGGTTTCATCCCACTGTCACGACATTGTGTATTTCCGTCTCGTATTTGTGGTAATGTTATTTAAATTCGGGTCGTCGCGACAGAGTGGTATCGAGCATTAACCCGGCCGGAAGGTCTAACTTGACCTACCTGGGTGTTTGATATTGATTTGGGTGCATAAGATTTGATACTCGGATTATCTTTTTGAATCAATTAGATCTGATTTTAGACTTTGAAGATTACATTATTGGATGTCTAGATTGGATAATGGATTGAATCTATTTATGAGGATCGATTTTCAGATTTTGGTAAATCTTGAAGCTTTAGTTTATGACAATAGGAGGATATTTTCAATTTGGGTCAATTTGATTTTGATATTAGATGAAGATTTAATATGTAGAGATTTAAATTAGATGATCAATCAATGTATGATAATCCACTTTTAGATTTGGTTGATCTTGAAGTTCAGATTGATAGAAATCAATTTATCAATTAAGGCAAGATTTTATTGTCATTGGTGTAGAGAATTTTAGTGTTTAATAGTTGATGGATATCATATAGTTTAGTATCTTTATGAGATGAAGTTCAAATTTTGTGTAACTGGTGAATTGTATTGATTAAATGAATATGATTAAGCTCATGATGATATGATTTTTATTTAAGTGTAGATAGAGAGCTAGATGGATTGGTAGGTTTTTCATATTGTGAAATAAAGTGGATTTTATAATGATTTTATAGGATGGTCTTCATGAGAATAATTGAATTATTGATGTAAGTTAATTGGGATATATTTATGATAAGAGGATATATCATGTATTATTGGAAGGAATGAGATTAATTAATCATAAAAATTGAAGATGAGATTTGTAGAATATCATGTATACTAGATTGTTTAAGTGGAGCTTTGATTAGATATCTATATGATACCACGATCTAGTTTACATTGTAACCATAGTATCTAGAATCATAGTTATTATTTGTTGATCTAGAATCTGAGTAAATACTCTCCCAAACAATATCTTTGTCTAAGGACTTGAAATCTTTGATTCATGAGTTTCCAAATCATAGGAAGTATGTAGGCTCTAGGTGATTCAGCTTGATAATTATGAGTTAAATTTGTATCGTGGACAATTTTGTTAGATATAGATTTGTTAAGACTTTGATTCGTATTAAGAGTATTATTTAAGTTGTTTGGAGTAATTTGGAAATTGTGATTTAACTTCTATTGAGAAAGTAATTAGAGATCGTGATATACTTGTTGAGGTTTAAGGGAATTGGATGTCTTTGGCATTAGATTGTGACTCTTTAAGTATGGGAATAAATTGATTGTTAGTCAAGATGATCAGAATCTAGATTTCAAATTATAAGAAAGTGAATGTTGGTGGTAATTTGATGATAATGGTGTTTTGGTCTGTCATTTAGAAAAAGAAAATGAACGATGAATTATGATTGTTACTCCTGTTTTAGAAGGATAATAGAATTTCAATTATTTTAGATAATGGTCAGATATGTATGATATGAGGATGATTTCATCTGATAGATTGATGGAAGAGAGATTGTTGAATCATTATAAGGATTTCATTGGGTAATATATGTGAAATAGTATGAATTATTCAATTTTGTCCATGTGAGAATAATCTGATTTGTGCGTATGTATTTGGAATAATACTTATATGCGGTCTGAGGTTAGAATGACATATATTACTTGGAGTACAATCGTACTATCTAAAATATTGATGAAGATTGAAAATATTACTTGATTAAGAGGTTTGAATGGAAGAGTTGGATGTCGAAATGAGATTATAAATCTAAACTTTGAATAAGAATTAAATTGTTTAGTGTGATTGTATTAGTAGTATTCTTGTGTTATTAAAAATAAGATATTGTAGTATAAGTTTTGAGGATTAATACTTGTTTTGGTAGGGTTATGATCACTTGTTGTAAGTTATCAAAATCCAATTGATGATATGGCATGGCATCCAAGATTATAACCTTTCTTTATCAATCATGAATTTGAGAAGTATTATATCTATCATCATCCTTGCATAACCTCTCCAATCAAGAAGTACTTGTTGCCACTCATCCCTGATTTATCAAGTTTTAGTGGAGTTGTGTTTGGAGTAAATATTGATTATGTTAGATGATTGTGAATATTTAGTTCAGACTTTGGTTTAGTTGAGATGATCTTCAAGTCAACTATAGATAAAAGAATAAGTTGGTGATATCTTGCTAGTTGTTTGTAAGTGATTTGAATTTGGTAAATTTATTAAACATCCAAAGTGTTTAGAGATTGAGTTCCAACTGGTGGAGATTAAATGAATATATGAGAATCACAATATAATAGTTATGGTTCCTTGAGATTTGGAATGAATTGATAGTTGAGGAAGTGCAATGCATGACAAATGGATCCCAAATGTATTAGAAAGAAAATATTAGAGATCTTTGTAAAAACTTGATAATTATTTAGAAAATATTAGGGGATTATCATTGGGAAAAAAAATGGATAAGAGGACTAGGTTGATAATCTTGTCTCATATGGATAATATAATCTTCATTGTTTTAGATAATTTTCAATGATGATTATGGCATGTTTGAGATATGATAATAAGGATGAGATTTAAGCGTTATAATTGATAAGAAGATTGAAGAATATTGATGTATAAGAAGGTTAGAATAATAAATGATGATCGGTGATAATATTTGAAGATCAAACTTTTGGATAAAGTTAGAGATTGGAGAGTTAATTATTATGAAGAAATGGTATAGACATGATAAATTAGAGAGAGCAGAATGTGATAATTCATTGTGAAATTGAGATACAATATTTAGATTATCAGCGAACAATATGATATAGAAGGAACAAGGTTGGTATGTCTAGAAAATTTGATATGGATAATATTATTGGATGATGAGAAGTTTAGCACATATATGTTGTATGATGATTTGAGGATTTATTTTTGAGTTCACGAGAATCGAATCATCTTGACTCCTTTTTTCGACTTAATAGTAAGAATTTGAAATTTCGAGGTCGAAATTTATTTTAAGGGGTGAAGAATGTAATATCTGGCGTTTTTTTTTTTAAAAAAAAGTAACCGCCACCCCGCCCTACCCTCTCTCTCCCTCTCGCCGGTCACCCGCCCCGCCCGCTCTCTCTCTCTCTCTCTCGTCGGTTACACCCGCCCGCCCCGCCCTCTCTCTCTCTAGCCGGTTACGCGCCCCCCCGGGCCTTCTTTCTTCTTCCTCTTCTCCCCCGTATGCGCGACCACCGCCGCCGCGCTCACCCTTCCGGCCCGCCGCGCGACCGCCGCCGACAGCTCGCCTTGCGCGCCGGCCGCCGGCCGCCGCCATCACCTTGGACCTTCCCGACCAGCCGCGCCGCGTGAAGCGCCGCCCGGCCGCTCGCGTGGCCAGCCGCAGCGCGGACCCACGGCCGCCGCCGCCGTTGTTGCAAGCCCCCCCACTCATGTAGTATATATCCCCCCCGGGTGGCACCGTCGAGCTCTCCCCCTGCACCGATCGCCGCCCTCGCGTTCGCCGCCGTCGAAGCTGCCCCGCCGTGCCTCCGCCTTGCGTGCGCCATCGACCACGCCCCCCGCCTTCACCAGCCACCCGTCCCTCCTTCCTCCTCCCCTTCGCCACCGTTCCCGCCCCTTCGACCGCCGCCGCGATCCATCGCCGTCGTTCGAAACCGTCGCCGGACGTCCCTGTTCCCGCCCGGGACACCGCCGTGAGCCTTCCTCTCGCCGTCACCGCCATGGCCAGCCCCCTTCCCCTCGCCCGCTGCGTCGCCGCAGCCGCGTTGCCATCGAGCTCCGCCGGGCCGCCTCCTCCGCCGCGAGCTCCGTTGGCCGCCCCGCCGTCCGCGAGCGCCGCCGTGCCGCTGCCGCGAGCCGCCGGTCGAGCCGGCCAGCACCCCTGGTCCAGCCTCCTGATTCAGCCAGTCGAACCGCCCGGTTCGGCGCCGGTTCAGGAAATTCTAATTTTTGGATTTATTAAATCCGGATATTAGATTAAGGCCAAGAAAAATAGAATAAAATTCAAAAAATTCTAGAAAATTCGCAGAAGTTTCCAGGTAGGTTTCTCAAGCTCGTCTATGTATTTGATCTCATTTTGATTAGAAAATATGCATGATTTAACTTATGGACCTTGATTTGACTAGTTTAGACTTTTGACTCATGATTAGTGAATTTTCTCAAAAATCCTTGAATCCAGAACTTTGAAAATGATATTTTGAATATTATGGGACATATTTGGCATGATTCTGGATGGGTAGAACTATTTTTCATGAGACTTGACCATATGTTATTTATGTATATGTTTATGTACTAGAATGGGCCTAGAATTGAAATATAATTATGTGGAGTTTTGGAAAAATCAAAAGTCATCAAATTTCACTTTTTGGAACCTTTTTAGGTCATATTATGGGTGTTGACATCAGAAGTTAGCTTGTTTTGATTATGCCAAGCTTGATTTAAGTTAATTGTCTTGTATATGTAATTAAGTATGTCTAGTTCGGTTTGTCATTTCATGTATGTAAATCAAGTAAATTTTGGTTAGTTTGGTTTCGCATTATGTAATATGTCATGCATGATATGATTATGTTCATATGGTTAGGTATGGTATATGTTTGATTCAGAATATGTCAATCAAGTCGATTAGTACAAGTCTTGTCTAGTTATGGCAAAATATGTTTAATTTGGTTTCAGATCATGGGCTATGCTATGCATAGTTAGTTATGTCAATTTGGTCATGATTAGTACGAGTTGTCATTGAGAACAAGTTCAATTATGTCGGGTTATCATATGTCTTGTCAAGTTCGTTATGGATGTTATGTCTGCATGAAGGGTTATGAAATTGGATGGTTATGTCATGTATGCATGGTATGGTCAAGTATGTCATGATTTTAAATTATGTTATGAACTCTTGATATGACGTGCTATGAAGGCTTCACAGCCTATGTTAGACAATCGCCCGTGGGCGACGGGTAACTTAGATGAATCCGGCCCTCCCACATCTCGGATTATCATGGTTTTTCCCTTAGTGTCACCACCGCGTAGGTGCACTTTGGGGCTAGCTTAGTATATGTTACTTCTATATATATTAGAGCTGGTGAATGCATTTTGTACATGTGAAGCAAGACGACCAATTCCTTGCTCTTTGGCTATGTGTTCTGGAAAGGATATGAATTATGTTACTTGTGTGTCATGTATGGATGTTAAACCATGTCATGTTAGAAAAATCAGATTTGTCTCGTTTTAATTTGGTCATGTTAAGTTAAGTCTTCGAGGTCATTTAGATGATATTTGTCTAGCTTGTATGGTCTTGTGTGCATTGGTCTGGAATTAATTGGCTTTGGCATAATCTTTTCTTTGAAGATAATTATGTTCAGATATGGGTTGTGAGATTAATATAGAAGACATTCTATACTTTTGTATTACATCTCAATTTAGATATGTTACTTACCATTGCTTGATTATATGTTATTTACCCGACTGATGGGTGAAGGGTGTAAATCCTACGGAGTCCCCGGACTCACCCCGTTGTGGGTTAAATTTTTCCAGGGTTTTGAAGATTTAAGAGCTTGAAGATGAGGATCGGAGTGGAACCAAAGGAATCGTGAGTCATTTGCACATGGAGATTCTTGGTATTCTCTACTTAGTAGATGATCTTGCTTGTTTTTGAACAAGAGTGTGGATAGACTTAGAAGTATGATTCTATTATCTTGTTTTGATGGATCTTAGGAAATTAATTGTTTAAGTTTGGGTTGTGGAATCCAAGTATTGGGTTTCATCCCACTGTCACGACATTGTGTATTTCTGCTGCGTATTTGTTGTAATGTTATTTAAATTCCGGGTCGTGACAAACAATTCTGAAAAAAATACATATACGAGTGTTATTTTCTTTAGAGCTTCATATTGGCATAACATAATGATCATGCCAAGTTTGGAAGATGCTAGAAGAAGAAGAAAAGGTGATTTTGGCATCATGGTTGGAGAAAGAAAGGAGAAGCCCCAATGTAACAAAATATTTTTTCTCAAATCAACAACCGTTCCTAATTAGGGTTACGTAACATAATTTATTAGAAGTAAGAATTACCTTGAAATCTAATAAAAATCTGCATATATCTCCGACTTCAGAAACAATATTAAACTAAATTAACTTAACACTAAAATCTCTATAAAATATAAAATGACCAATATCCAATGACGTTTAACAAAATTGAACAAGTCATTAATTAATAGACAACTTTAATGAAATATAACATTAAATGTAGTAATAAGACAACTCTAATGGGGTGTTTGGTTGCATGATAATTGAAGTTTTTATTTTAATTTTTAAAAATTGTAAGAAAACTTGTTAAAAGTGGTGTTTGACAACCATGACAATTTTATGTTTTGAAAGTGATTTTCTTCTTAAACAAAAAAAGAGGGTTTCACCTCTTTCTTTTTTCTTGTGGTCCCCCACTTTATTTGGTCATGTGCGGTGGTTACTCTTTTTTGTAATCACATCCCTCCAAACATGATAATTTTATGTCATGAGTTGGTTCACTTTTTATTTTAATACAATTTTTTATCATGAAAGTGTACAAAAAATTATCATGCAACCAAACACCCCATAAGTTGGGTCAACTAAGACTTAAAATCCTAACCTAACAATTAAAAAAAGACACATAAGCTATTAATAACATATGAAAATAAGAGAATCTTCAACATGTCCGGTGACAATGCCTATTTGTTGCAAATTTGAATTTGCTTTTGCATCATAAACACTATAATATTATATGAATGAACATTTACAAGCACATAGTAATGGAGTGACATCCCTAGTGTCGTATGGTGATTTTGAAGTAGTTGCTTGGTACATCCATCATCAATGATAAGTAAAATTAGTAATCTATATGATTAATTTACGATGTTGGAATAAGCTGAAATGTTAGCTCATGACTAACTCAATATTGGTTCTAGAGGATCATATACAATATATAGTCAAATAGCCAATAAATGAATAGATAATAAAGTCAATCATTGTTCAATCCCTTAGTAGATAGTGGATAATAATTATTTGATTACATTCATCAGTTGTTTGGTCAATTATTAAGATTTATGAGTACTCTATAAAAAAGATATCAGCCAAAGAAAGATCAAACAATCACCCACTACTCTTTCCTATGTCCACGGTAGCCTCAACTACCAGGAGACTCTAGAGTTACATGAATATCACCAGAGTACACATGAGTACGCTTTGATGTCTCAAAGAGCAGTTGCTCGAAACGAACTGGTACACTCAATAAGTTGCTTGAAACTTTATTTGACTTGTTTATTAGGTGTAAACAAACAAATTTAAATAAAAATAAGTTTGAATCATTAAACATGCTGAACTTAAACATACTTCTACTTGACTTAGATCATTAAACTCAAGAGTAATCCCATTAAATACTTGATTGAATATATGTTTTAAAAATAAATTTTGACGATTAATAGATATGTATTGTCACTTAAATATCTTAAATAAGTTGAAATAAAAATTTATTTGTCTTTACAATTAGATTGAGTTTTATAAATGAGCCAAAATAAATTTCATTGATGAGTTTAGATCGGTTTTGAGTTCTATAATCGATTTCATGTAGAGTTTGAACATAAATGTAAATTGAACTTGAGTAGAGTTGCTATTCGAACTTGAGAGTAAATTTGAATTTGTGTAAAATAAATAAATAATAAATAAACCGAGTTACAACATTATGCTACTAGACTCCACTCGCTCAAACTCACTTGGACCTCTAGGGGACAGAGGTGTTGCAACGGGTGAGAAGGGCTACACGATTGAGGATATCATGGGAAGAGATTATGCTTAGATTCAATCAAGATTATTTGGAGTTCAATTAAGATTAGGACTAAGAATTTAAGATTTCTAATTTGTATAAATACCATTGTTTCTTTTTTTTTCACGGTCCACATACATTTGCTTCCTTTCTGTTAGATACAATTTCTCTCTCTTTCTTTGATTATAAAAGTCTTTCCAGTTGTTTCTTTTATTTCTAACAAACTAGTAATTAAGGTTCTTCAACGTTAACATCTATAAAACAAAATGAAAAGAAAGTTTAATCTAGACCCAAATGAGATCGTCAATAGAGAACCAATAAACGTAGCCTTCGCATACAACACCGCGGTCATTATAAACCTTATCGAAACCAATAATGAGTATGATGTAACGAGCATATAATTGAAACACAGTCTAAATATTGATGTCCATGACAGAACCGATTTACTGTGAGAGCAGTAAACGGTGATACGAGAGAGATCGAGAAAGACCCAAGAAGTAAATGTCAATAACTATCGCTGCTACACTATAGTGCAATGCGTTGCCAGTCGCATAGGGCAAGATGAAAAGCAGTCGCAGTCTATTTAGTGATAATCAAAATAGAACCACTATTGAGAGTTGGAAATGAGAGAGACAGGGGGGGGGGAGTGTGTGTCAAGAAGTTGTTATCCTCGCTTTGCCGTAGCCTTCTTTTCCTTGGCCTCGTCGTCGTTGATCTGCACCTGCCGGCACTTTTCCGTGCAGAAGGGCTGGTCTGCATACATGAAGATGTCGCGCTCAGCCAAGAGTGGCGCACGACAGCGTGCGCAGGCATCCAAGAAATGCCGGGGCTTGTTCACCACGGGAGCCTCGACGGAGATCACGACTGGGCCTGTGCGGGGCAGCGGGCCGGAGGACCCAGATGATATCTCGGTGAGACACCTGAAACCGGACGTCCGCTCGTTGGGAGGAGAAGGCCGGCGTCTCGGACCTTCGCCGTCGTCTGCCATGGCTGCCTGCAAAGGTTGGCGGGCTGTGTGGCTTTATGTATTTATACGCTAACAAGGAGAGCATGACTCGGGAGTCCGGATCATTTATCTCTAACAGACTAACGGCCACGGAGGGTATTAAGCATAACAGTTGGGATCAACTCCGCAACACGAGGCACCACATATATACTAGTTAAAATAACAACGTGCTTCGCACGTGTACAGTTGAATTAAAAAATTAAATAATTATATATGGATAGAGAAGACTTTGCCACTTTTAGCACCCAGTACAGTTACTTGTTTTCAGAGGCCAATCTCAAGAAGCCTAGGCAATTAGGGCTCTTTCATCACCAAGAAACACAACAAAATCGTTGAATTGGAAAATGCATTCTGCAGGTTTATAGGTGGGTGTTGCAATTGTGACCACATCTAATCCTGAAGCAGAAAATAGAGAACAAGGAAGTTTTTGATCAAACCTTGTGGCCATCACCGAGATCAGATAGCAAAAATGAATATGACCGTAATAAGAGTTTGAATCCCGTAAAAAGAATTCTATCATTTGAGGTATGCCGTAGTGATAAAATACAACCATTGTCTACAAATAATTTGCCTCCATGCCAAAATGCCAAGCATGATGACCATGCTGAAAATAAACCTGATGTTTGTTAGCAAACAATCAAGGAGAAGAAACAAAGGGTAATGGTAACTAAAGCAGTGTGCCAAACAGACAATTCATGCCAGCACTGACCATAGACAATTCAAGAAAATCACTCTCTGAGCTAGCATTTATCGTAGACAACTCAAGAAAATCTCTCTCCAATTTAGGTGCTTAGGCACGAACTTGCTCTTTTTTCTATTGGTTTTGTGTGAGTAGTGTAACTGAACATGACAAAAAATGCAAAATCAATGACAGTAATAATACCATTTAATCTTACCATCAAGTTGTTCAACCATATAGGCTTTTCCAAATTCAGGTGCTTATGACCTTCCTCTGCGGTTCTGTTGGCAATGTTACATGAACAACATAATTGAAAATGCCAGTATAGTAGGATACAAGCTTTATTATTAAGTACATTGACTGGCATGAAGTAGCTTTTACCATTAATTTGAAAAGAACTACACTTATCTTGTGCATTTTTAGATTTGCCATCATCAGATGATGCCAATTGCCACAAGTACTAATTAATAGTTGATCCATCCCTGTTTTGCTGCTAACAAGCAGCAACCCATCACATGAATGCAAAGGAGATGAAGTAGACGTGATAGTGATGCTCGGCTTGTTGAAACTTGCCTATGAAATAGAAGGTTTGACCTTGGAGGGATTGCCTGAAACACTGAAACTCAACTTCCAAAGATTGAGGAACGTCCAGAGCGAGCTACAAAAGATCATAGTCATCTGCACACGGTTGTTCCTGAAATGCTCTTTCACCATGTCCATTCATCTTAGGCCTTATGATTTGAACGCGCATATAAAGAGATCTTGATGATGCCATTTACTCCAGAGAAAATATGCAGCGTTCTGGTTCTCCACCTAACTTTTGTCAGCCATAACTTGGCAGTAGCAGTGGCTGCGACCGACACATAATATGTGGTGATCGGAAGGCAGCAGTGGCACAGAACTTGGTACAACTGTCAATGATGAGGCTATTCCATGTGAAAACTATGAAAATATGTAATATGTGGTATTCCATATGAGTATAGCTAATTGAAAGTGGCTTGTGTATTTAGAACTTACAAAGTAGGTTCCATTGATCTTTCAAGTGTTGACATAGGAAATACATTATCACTTGTACAATTTGAACCACACATTTTTTGGGATATAAGAATTTGGGTTTAGATTTTGAAGTTGCCAATTTTGATTTGGAGCTTTCAACACTACAAGAAATCGTCGCTTTACCTACGAAAACATTGCCCGTAGGTAAGAATTAGTAGGTAAATGTTACATTCACCTACTCGCTATACCTACTAATTTGATCATTCGTAAGTAAAACTATCAATACCTACGAAGTGCCTACGGATTCACCTCCGTAGGAAATTACATTGTTATAAAAATGTGTAATCTCATTGAATAAAATTAAAAGATAGATGCTAATAATATTAATAATCTATTATATATTAATATTAAAAAAGTATAAAATAATAAATAAATATAAAATGTATAATAGCTATAATAAAAAGAGTAATATAATAATACAAATATTTAATATTTATATGAATATAAAATAAATAATTATGTAAAATGTTTAATATATATAATTAAAATAGTAATAAAATAATACAAACAATTTAATAATGATACTACTATAAAATAATATATTAATAAAATAAAAAAATAATTAATTACATTATTACATATATATAAATATAATAAATAAATAAATATATAATAAATATAATAAATATATTAATATTAATAAATATATAATTTATTAAATATTATTATATTCCTCAATCATATATTAATACAAATAAATAATGCAATAATATAAATAAAAAACATATCATAATATAATAAACATTTAATATATTATATTAATAATAGTACTAATATACAAAATATAATGATATATAATATGTTAGATAATGTATTAATATTAATAAACATATAATTTATTAAATATTATTATATTCCTCTCAATCCCCCCCCAAGTTGCGCTCACATTTCCCTTTCCCTCTCCCACCGCACATTCCCGAAACCTAGCGCCGCTCCTCTTCCCTCCTCTCCGCCCCCATCGCGAACCCAAGGCCGCAGCCAGCTTCATCTTCTTCATCCCTGCCCGGAACTCCTCCAGGTCCACCAGCCTGCTGCTGTCGTGGTCGAACTACGCGAAGAGGGAGCGGTGGAGCTGCGCGACATCGTTGCGGCTGGGCTTCGTGTCGTCAAGGCTGAAGTGGGTTTCGATCACCCAGAGGCTGCGGAGCTCTTTCGCCATCTCCGCCTAGGAGAGCAAGCCATCGTGGTTGGCATCGAGCAAGCCATCGTGGTTGTCCCGCCGACAGGGTTGCCTTCGTCGTCTTCTTCTCTCGTGTCTTCGCCGGTTGGGTCCGAACGCCTGCCGGGTTTTGCAGAAGCGGCGTCGGAGGCTTTGGCAAAATGGGGCGACCACCACGCGGCGGAGGCCCGGTCTTCTGCTTCACCCCGAGCGAGGTATGTCCGCTCCGAGCGAAATCTCCCTCTCTCTCTTTTGTTTCTTCTTTCGCTTGAACGTTTGTTGTCTTATTTTTTTCTACCTTCGGGGATTATTTAGGTGGTTTTGGGGTTTCCCCCTGGAAATCTACTAGTCCCTTGAATTTGCGTCATTGGTGGTTGCTCTCTCCGATGTAGCTTGGTTGTGGCATAGGCTGATTTTCCTAGGTGTCATATGAAGAAAAGATTGCAGCAGCTTACGTCGTCACTTGATTAGTTGGATCGTGTTCAGCGATCAGGAACAACTTAGATGGGGATATAACATTTTCAGATATTCAGGGCCAGCTCAGGCTATTTCAGATTGGTGCTGCAGAGTTCAGCTCGTTTTAGTGGGGTTTTAGCCTAGTTAAATCAGTTTTCAGCGTGGTTTGGTCTGGTCAAGGTTATGGCAGCGTTTTGGTGGCATCTTTGGGCCTGCTTACACATGCAGATGGCAGTTTCTTCTTTTTCGTCCCACATAAGATAATTTATCTTGTGTGTCAACTGTTAAGTCTGAAAATTGAAAAATATGAAGATAGTAGTATAAGCAAAAAAAAAGAGGATGCAGCAGCCCTATGCTATCTTGAACAAGGGTAATTCAATATGATTTAGATGATTTAAGCATCTTTAAAAAAATAAATCAAAATCAACACAAGCGGAAAAGGAATTCATATGGTCGATTTGAGTTTCCTTTTATTTGAAATTTTTTTTAGCTTCACGTTTTCTCTTTAGAGCTAGAGAAAACCAGTCTCAAGTGGCGTTTGATAATGCTGAAATGTGAAATCTTTAAGACTGAGATTCACTTCCTATATCTGAATATGGTGCATAGACATATGAAGACTTAATAAACTAAGATTGCTTGATTACACATCTGTGTGTAAAGTCTAAATTAACTAAGATAATTTGATAAGTATAAATTACATCTGATTGTGAGGGTTGTATATGGTAAACAGTATTTAATATTTATAAAGTAACACCTAAATATCTAATCAATACAGGCAACGTTGTTAGATATGTGCTTTCCAAATAGATGAATTAGTATTGTTCACATAAATCAATTATAAAATAATATAGTTGATTAATAAAAATTAATTGTAATAATTACCATTTTATCAACTCAATGTATAAGCACATATAGTGGCCCGTTGGGTCTCAATGTCACCCACCTGTCTTCATCTATTTCTTCAACAGAAACATGAGCATCTTCTGGTTCTTGGTCATTATCCAATGGAGCATCTTCAACATAAGCACTACTTCGGACTTCTTCATTTTCATATATCGTTTTCAATTGTGCTCTTGTTATAAAAAATATCAAATATTTTTCTTACATATTTGGTTCTCTGGATGGGACAATGTTTGAAACTTTGTGACTTCATATCTAAACAATAAAACTTGACATCACTCAGTTCATGGTTTACCAGATTGTTTTTTCATGATCACTCAAATATTGATTGTTGTATGTTTTTGAAACAAGGATGGTGTATATATGAGTAGCTTGTGAATGGTGTATATAGGAATGTTTTATTGTAAAGTTTTATTTTTGATCATGTTTTGTTTGTCTTGAGCAGATTTCTGTTTTTCTGTTTTTTTGTTTGTGAAATGTTGTCAAAATTTGGATTAGATTGAGTGATGAGGTTTTTTGAAGGTTGTATGAGTTTTTTGTATGAATTGTGTTTGCATTGAATGAGTGGAATGTATTGAGTTTAATGAGTGAAATGTATCCAGTCGAATGGATTGAGATCAGGCTTTAGATATGAAACATTTACCTACGGATATTACTCCCGTAGGTAAAAAGAATATTATCTGTAGGTATAGACTACATTTGCGTAGGTTACCTACGAAAAAAAATCGTAGGTATATGTCATTTTCTCGTAGGTAAAACCTTTACCTACGGATTGGCCGCGTAGGGCTAGTACATGTAGATAATTGTTTACCTACGAACGGTTCCGTAGGTATAGTATGACTTGTACCTACGGGTGTATGTTCACCCGTAGGTATAGTACCTGTACTATACCTACGGATTCGTCCGTAGGTAAAACATTTACCTACATGTACTAGCCCTACGGATGGTTTCGTAGGTAGCTCCGTAGGTAAAGGTCATTACCTACGGGAAAATGGCCTATACCTACGATTTTTTTGCGCAGGTGAAACGCGAATTTCTTGTAGTGCAAGATTGGCTGAGTTTCATCATTCTCAGATTTCAACAGGACTCGGTGGTCCTTCCCTCCTTTCAAATTTCATTGCATTTTGGAACATTGAATTTTTTATTTTTTTGGAAGACTTTCAAGTTTGCAATCTTTGGTTTGAGTGTTTTGATTTGAAATATCTAATTTGGGATTTGAGACTTGATGATTTCAATTTAAGATCTTGCAGTTTTAGATTTAAGTTTGGAATTTGAAGATCTTTTGAACTCGGGATTTCTCAACCCAATTTTCAAATATGAAAGTTTGTTTCAAAGTTAAATATTTGAGATATTGATACGAGGACTGGAGTTTTTGGTTTGAAATTTCAAATTTGACCATCATATTTTAAATATTTGATATTTCTTGATCCAAATTTTAGTTTTTATTTGAATTTTTATTTGTTTCAAATTCTAAAATAGAATTTGAGATTTGGGTTTTGACATTTGGTTTAAAATTGGCTTTTTGTTATAAAGGTTCCATTCCTTTTGCTTCAAGTGATTTTTAATTTTTGTTCAAGTTATCGTTTTCAAATTTGTATGCTTGAAGTTCTAGGTTTAGACTGAGTTTTTGTTATGTTTGCTTTCATCTCCATCTTCTCTTTGATTCCTCGGTGGTTTAGCATTTTGAAATGTAGATTTCTGAAGAATTTACATTTCAGATTCACTGGCTTTCTTTTTGAACTTGATGGGTTTTAATCTTGAAGAGTTTAATATCATAGGGTGAGCATGTTTGACCAACTTCGCATTTTTAGATTTTAGGGTTGATGTTTTAGGTTCCAACTTTTAGTTTCAAGTTCCATGGACTTGAGGAAGATTAAGTTTTGATTTGGAATCTGCCGATTTGGACTCTGAGCATTTTTTACATTGATCCTGATCCTTGCACTAGTTAATTTTAAACCTCTCATCCTGCAATCTTGTGAAACAGTCCTAGATTCTCAGGATCTTGGATGCTCAGTACCATGGAATTTCAAAAATGGCTGATCTGGTCATGCAGATTTTGTGGTGGACTCCAATGTTGCAGATTATGATTATGATTATGATGATGATGTGTTTGCATTCCTCTAAGTTATAAGGATGCTCTTGCTCCTCATTACACTAATGTAGTCATCGAACATGAAAGATACTTCATTGCTTGAATCATGAAATACATGTGTGGGAAGACATAGAAGTCATAATTCTCATGAATTAGTATTAAATTCCTCGTGTCCTTTAATAGACATTAAGGAATTTATACATGAATAGATTTAGGACTAAGTCTTCTATAGCCCTTGACGGGAATTAGAGACTATCCCTGAAATTGATTTGGGACTAAGTCCTCTATAGCCTATGATAGGCGTTTAGAGACTATCTTTGGAGTTTCTAGAAGAAAACAACCTAGCTTTTGATAGGCAAATGGGGGTAGAGTGGTATGACATTGGGGCTCTCCTCTTTTAATTTTGACCCATGTGTACCATCCTTAAAATCATTATTCTATCTTTTTAATTACATATTCTTTATGGCTATGAGAGCCAAATCAATGTCCATTTAGACCCATAAGCCTTTGTCAAAATTTATCACCCCACTGATTAGGGCCTTCATGCTGTCATTTTGCTGCATATCTGAAGTTCTTGGGTCGCCTTCTCTCACTGCTTTTATGCTGCCAAGGGAGGCTTCGGATGGAGCTCAATCAGGCTTGGATTTGCTTGCTTCGGGCATGTCTTGACATGGCCCGGTCCTTGGAGTTAAAAGAGATTTAACCATGTAGCCGAGAGGGGGAATGCATAGGTGATCAGGTAGGTGTGGTGTAGATAGATTTCGGTAATCATATGGCCCTGGTTTTAATGAATTTCAGCATGGACCTGCCCAAGGGCTGGTAGGATGGCCTAGGAATTGGGTATTTTGAGCATGAGATGATCTAACTCCATGAGACCAAGTCCCAATCAGCAATCTAAGCTTACCCAGGGGCTGATTTTTTGACCAAATTGATGTTGGACGATAGGCATTGTGTATCGACTTTTAGCTTCGACGTACTTGGTTACGTGGCATAGTTCAGTCCATGAATTGTATAATCGGCTGATCTGGATTGGGATCGACCAATTCTTGGATTGGATCAGACTCCACTGATATGATTCTGGTCGTAACTACCGATCCGGCCCGGACTTCTGGCTGGATTGGTCAGAATCGCTTAGATCGGTGGAGGATCAACCTATTCAGCAGAATCGAATTGGGAATCGGTCGATCCGAAACCCAGAAATGTCTGGAATCAGATTGATTCTGGACCCGATTTTGGACTATTTTCTGATCTGATAGCTCCCAACTGATTCCCCCTTCCCACCCCCGATTCTCATCTCTCTCCTCCGCTTCAACCTCTAGGGCTCCCCCATATTTGAGCAATTCTTAATCTTAATTTCAGATTTCAGATTTGGTGTTTTGAGATTTGGAGGCTTCAGTTCCATATGTCCCATTTTCAGCTTCTGGTTTGTAGAACAACCTTGTATACTCTTCAAATTTTTTATCACTTTGTCTATTTGCAAATATACTTATTTATTCAGATTTCCATATTTTATGAAATTCAGCTATTCATAATTAAGCAGATTCTAAGACTTTTCATAATTATTAATAGCTAAGCACCATGGGATGGTTTGTACATCAATATCAAACACACTGTATTTAAAGACTCCTCTTGGGAACCAAATCTTTAAAATCTAATTTTCATTTTCCATGTATTTAAATTTTTGTGCCTTGTAGACAAGTAAATTCACACGTATTTAACCCTTTTTGCAATCTCCCTAGATAGATGGAAATAGAAATATAGTTTGTTTTCAAATCACTCTTTAGCATTTTCAAATCACCATTCTTTTCATTTCAGATATGTTCATGTTTCCATACCACTTAGAACTTTGGTTCCAAACAAGTTAGGTCATGTGAGATTTGTTCTTGGGATACATTCTAATGCTCAAGTTTGGAGCATATGGAACCGTCTTATACCATATGTACTCTATATCAATTGTAACTTTGACTACAAGGCAAATAACACAAATTCATTAAAATCCAAAAATTAATATGAACAATTAATCCTTAAATTATCTTTCATTTGCATACAGTCATCACATTTCATTCATTCACTTGCATAAGAATTTCTAGCATTCATTTTATCATATATATTTATTTGATTTTATGAAGTTTCATATTTTACTTTTCTTTGATTTTAGCTTTGTGATATAATTTTACAATGTGAATTGACAAATTCAAAATTTCTTGGAATGAGATCATTTGTGACCACTTTTCAAGGTCAATTGGCTGCACTTCCCAATATTCTACTGGTTAAAAAACAAGCCCTATAACTGGTCCGAAAACCCCATCAGAAAATCCTCATAAACTAAAAAAAATCCCAACATGTCCAAGCATATCCAGAAAACCCAGGACATGTTTAGATATCCAAACAGCCAAAATGCACAGATCTGTAAAACCAGATGAAGCAATGGGAAACCAGAATCTGAATACCTACCCAGAACCAGAAACCAAAACCTAGGCTTGGAACATATCTAGAGTGCTTAGGATGCAAGGACTGTGTAGAACCATCAACAGCAACATGCAGGTGTAGATAGCAGTCTGAACAACAGCAGTCCAAGTCGGAACAACCCAAGCTATGAATAGACAAAGGCGACAAGTCCTTTGGGCTCAAAGAGATTGTAAATCAGCCTTAGCGGCCACCAAATTAAATAAAACCAACAATTCTCCCCATTGAGACTAATTGGGAGCCAGTCTTAGACATGCCCCACATCTTAATTAAATTTTAAAAAACATTCACTCCAAGGTTAATTGGGGGCCAGTCCTAGACACCCCTACACTTTGAGAAAATTAATTAACAATCAAGACCAATTGGGCACCAATCTTAAACATGGTCCATGCCTTGGCATAACATAAAAGAATAATAACAAAGCACTAATGCAGAAGGGGGGGGGTCCTAGACACGCCCTACACCCTAAAGGTGACATAGAAAAGGTCAATTACAGAAAGGGAGAAGACCCTATGTCTTTGAGAAGGAGATCATTGATATCACATATCTCAATTCCAAAAGGCCAATTAAACACCCAATACATCCATACCTTTGAGAAAAGAGATCATCGATATCACATATTGATATAATCATCTCCAATCCTTAATACATGTTGCTACTTCTTCATCCCAATGCCATATCAGTGTAAGTTGTCTATATTGTTCCTGTTCTTTCTCATTCAACTTTAAATTGTTATTTTAGTTAGATGCATGGTTCTCAAGGAAACAAAGTGACCAAGAAGTCTTTGACTAAGTATAGAATAGACGTAAATACAGACAGAACATAACATCAAGTAGTGGTTAGCATAAGAATATTATTTAACCAATTAATCCTTTTTATAAGCAGAAAATAGAAACCAATCAACCATATCACTTGTAATAACAGAGGATTCTCGGACGTTTAAAAAATGACAACCATATATAAAGTACCTTGAGATGGTAATAGACCAATTTGTTGTAGTCAAAGAATGTAGGTAGTAAGTCCAAGGCATTTCTAGACCAAATGTATTATGGCAAAAGTTAAGTTTAGCATAAATTTTGTTATCGAGTTGTGGATGCAGAGCATTCTTTTGGGTTTTAAAATATGACAACTGTATTGACATACCTTGTGTGGTAGGTGACACCCGATCAATTTGCAGAAGTCCAAAAAACACAGATGGAATCTTGAGGTGTGTTTGGTCCATAAGAAATAGTGCCAAATATTAGAGAAACTGAGAACATTCTATGAAGCTTTAAACATGACAACCATACTAAACGTACCTTATATAAACATTGACATAATACCAATGCATCTGAAATGAGAAATTTGAACCTTAAAACAAGATTAACCTAATTTGAAATCGGAATCTTTAAATCCAATATATGAGAGTTGATATCAAACTCAAGTAAATTGGATTCACGTTTAACATTTTACTTCAGATTTTAAATCTTGAGTTAAGTTTTTTTTAATTGAGGCCTATACTTGACTTGCTTGGATTATATTTTATGTTTGTAGATTTCAATTCCCATTTATGATTTGCTACCCTTGATTTCATCTTCAGATTGAATTTTTTGGTCCATAAGAAATAGTGCCAAAGATTAGAGAAAGTGAGAGCATTATAAGAAGCTTTAAAAATGACAACCATACTAAACGTACCTTATGTAAACACTGACGTAATACCAATACATCTGAATTCTGAAATGAGAAATTTGAACCTTAAAACAAGATTATCCTAATTTTAAATCCAAAACTTTAAATCCAAGATATGAGAGTTAATATCAAACTCAAATAAATTGGATTCGTATTTGAATCTTTCACCATCAATGCAAATCTTGAAAACTTCTAATGTTCCTCTACATGGGACTTTATTCTTCAAGGAATCTAAGTGGTAAGGGCTGTTGGTGTCATCAAGCTACTTTGGACTCCAAGCATCAGTGGTACCCGGAAAAGAAAATGTGCTCGAAAAGTCTGTATGTGGTGTTGGTGGATCAGCAAGCTTGCTGAAGATAGATGAAATGCATTGATTATCTCTTCAGAGAGTTTACAAGGTGTTTCAGAAGCAATTGATGATTGAAAAATCAAGAAAATCTGCAAGGCTCCTATGGTGCGAAGTTGGTTTTGGGGAATCTTGCAAATTCCAACACAGGAGCTAGTAAGAAAGATCCAAGTGAATTAATTCAAAGTTATTGTTGTTTGATATAGAGAATGTCTATCAAATCCTTGCCATTGATTTGCAGCATGTGTAAATAAAATCTAATGTACATAAAATATAAATCTCAGCCATGAAAAACATACTTGAATTTGATGGTCGATACAAGCATTAAAGAATAAATAGTAACAGGTATCAAGAAAAAATAGATAATGGTTTAAGTACCAAAAATATTCAAAAAAACATCTAATTGATGCATTCTATACAAGAAATGATATGGTAACCTAAAACACGTTAGCATCTTCATGATCACTTTACCATCATTGTAGTCATTGCTAATCTGTGTCATAAATACAAACAAAAAATTTCCTAGGGCCAACAATAGGCCAATCCAAGAGAAGAAAGCCCATCCAGAGATTGGCCCAAATCAATTCTTCCAAACACATTTTTTTACCTACAATGGAATATCATATGATTCTGGTTAGATTAGGAATGACACCATAAATCAACTGCAAGAGCACGCTACCGCCGTCCATGTGTCTTCCCCACCCATTACTCCTGGTCGCATAAGTGACTGGATATGGGGCATTTGGTCCATTGCATGATTCAAGTTCCTAGGGCCAACAATAGGCCAATCCAAGAGTAGAAAACCCATCCAGGGATTGGCCCAAATCAATTCTTCCAAACACATTTTTTTACCTACAATGGAATATCATATGATTCTAGTCAGATCAAGATTGACACCATAAATCAACTGCAAGAGCACGCTACCACCGTCCATGTGTCTTCCCCACCCATTACTCCTGGTCGCATAAGTGACTGGATATGGGGCATTTGGTCCATTGCATGATTCAAGTTGCAGGGGTGTGGTGCTGCCACAGCACCTGCTATCGATTCCACCAGGACCATTTTAATATATGAGATGAGTTTCCAGCACATTTTTGCCAACATGAGAAGCAAAATGAGAAATTATTGAAAAGAAACAAGGCTCATTTCATCCAACAGGAAATGAAAAATGCAAGAAAAGTGTAAAGTGAACCAGAAATGGGGGTGCAGGGGAGTGTTTCCTCTACACCTATGTTCTTGCAAGTTTCCAATAAAAAAATTTAAAGCTTTGTTTCATCATCCAACTGGATCAACATAATGCATGGTAAACTAATTTGGATCTTTATCAAGTTTATCTACAAACTAAAAATGATTTATCACATAAAAAGGAAAACGAGGTTGCATTATTCCCACTTGTCCTCTACCTTCATCGCATAGTAGAGAGCTTCCGGACGAGACGAAGGCGAAGAGAGCGACGATGACCCCCCTCCCGGACGTGGCATAAGTAGACATCCCGATGTCTCCCCTACGGAGGCGGCAGATGGCGGCCCAATCGGGGTTGCCGGAGCGGTGGGGCTTGCAGGAGGATGAGGAAGGGGATGGAGAAGCACAACAGCGGATATGAGAAACGACGGAGAAGGGGGTGGAGAAATGCATGCGCGGCGGAGAAGGGGGCAGAGAAGTCTCGACAGCGGACAGGAGAAATGGCGGAGAAGGGGGCAGTGAAGCCCTATCACCGATGCCGCCGCGCAGCGGAGAAGGGCGTGAGAAGTCATGACGGCAGATGGGAGAAACGGTAGAGAAGGGGGCAGATAAGCCGCGCTATTGTCGAAACTGTTGTGACACGCCATCAGATGGTTGTAAAAATAAATTCAGATGATCAGACGGTGGCAATCAGGAGGACGAAAAAAAATTGATTGCCACTTCTATATACTAGGTTAGATATATTATTAACTCCAACAGCGTATTTAACAAACTCTTTTTTATATTTATCAGCTCCTTTAATATTTTCGTAACCTGATTCATATTTTACTGTAAATTCTCTTCACATTTAACTAATCCCTTTATCTATTTACCGGTGGTCATAAATAAACACCATATATTTTAGTTAAAAACAAGTTATATAGATGGTGCTTATTTATTGACAATTGTGGGATCTCCCTTCATTCGATTCGTAGGTGTTCTGGACACTGTATAAATATACACACTCTTGGTGTTTATTGTTTGATTTTTAAAGAAATTGCTTCAAACTAAATCAAATTACGTGCATCTCTCAAGCCTAATTAAATTGAATCGAACTAGTCATTTTTAATTTTCAAACCATACTTTTAATGTTTAATATATGTGTTTATGTATTTCATTTTGTTTGACTTAAATAATGTTTTATAAAGATATAGTATACATATATATCATTGATTTAACTTAATAACTTAAAATATTTAATGGTTTGATTTGATTTCGATTTTGATGAAATTCTTTCAAAATAAATCGAAATAAAAACTCATTGCACTATAAGAAAACAAGTTATTCATTATGGGTTACTGATGACGGCTATAAGAAATCAATTTATGATAGCAGAAACATTTTTGATTATTTGAAACCATTGGATTTACCTTGGTTGATGTCGAGCAAGTAAAATCGGAAATTGAATATGAAGTAAAACGAGAGTACCTTATAGGACTTTCAAAATCTCTCACCATAGATGAACAGAGGATGTTCCTCCTTACTGAAAACCATTCAAGTGGACGGTCTTTAGCGGTATCCACATGATTTGCTTCAATAAATGAGTTCTTCCTTATTTCGGATCTCGAGAAATCTTTCATATCTAAGTTTGACTATGTGAGATCACATTTAGAAGGAGAGAGGAGGAAGAAAAGGTGCTTGGGATATGCTCCAACTCTATGACTTGTTACAGTTTGGCTTTATAAGTCATTTAATTATAGAAGATAGATTTTTTCACAAAAATCTAAAACTTCTATAAAATTACGCTCATGTCCTCATCTTATTGATCAGATCTAATATGTATGACTCACTAGGTCCAATAGTCAATTTGGTTGAAAACATAATTAATTAAAAAATAACAATTCTTTTAAATTAAATCAAAATTGTTATCTGATAATAGTTTTCACGGCTTTTTGATCATAAAGTGCACAAGCCACAACTTATGATCCCAAATAACTTTGGAGAGTTAAATAAGATCCATTGAGCCTTTTCATTATCAATTATCACATGCATTTAAATCCTCATCTATACAATGTCTTAGTCGATCAAGGGTTCGACACCAACTATCAACCTCTAAATAATCTGACTCTATGGGATCCTATACTCAAGTTTATATTAATTGAAAAACTCCTTTTCCAATTATCCTAAGTACCTTGACTAAGGATTAAGAGTACTATCCCATGGGATATTCTCTTTCTCCTACTAAGAGTGAACGATCCCTTGCTGTTCACTCAATTGAATATACCGAGTTTCTCTTACACCTAATATATCAACTATATTGGACCATCAAGATGGTGATCCATAAGTTAATAATCAAAGTACAAGATATATCCGACAAGACATCTTTGGTGAATCAAGTTAAAGATCCAACCGTACTATTGAGATATAAGAATAATCTAATAGATAGTTTGATAAGATACTAATCAGATTTTCCTAAATTGGTCATTTTAGTGAATTCATTTCACTAATGAGCATTTATGTGTGTATCTCAGTATTTGCACACTAATGACCAACGAGATTGATCATTCTCATCACATAAGAAGACATCACACACAAGTCTATTAGGATCCTTGATGTCCCATCTCAAGAATCCTATGACTAGAAATATTTAAACTACATATCTCTAAATGATCCATCTCATTATTATGATCTCATCATGATTCAATCATCATTTCATGTGATCAAGGACTTCATTACGATATACGCTTTTAATAAGAGCTAATAATGAAGTTTTGCCTATTTAATTGAATGAGATATTTCTAGAAATGTCGAATCATATCATATATGATTGGTTTGTAGGACATATATTTTTATCAATCTCCCACTTGCACTAAAGTCAATCATCCATCTGGCTGATCTCTATCAACTCAAGGTGAAGCTCAAATGCTCTTTGAGTAACTGCTTCAGTTAGTGGATCTGTAATGTTATTAGCGAAAGATACTCTATTTTTAATTATATCTTTATAGGCTGCATTCTCTTTGATTCTATGGTATTGCCATAGAAGTTTTAAACTTTTAATGAGACTTTGGCCTTACTCTATTGTTCTCCCAAAACATTGATAGACTTTCAAAGAATGTTGGAACAATACCATAAGCTAGATGAACATTTTCATTTGGTCTGCTTCTTAAGTAATATACAGCCAATCATTTCTATCAATCTCCCACTTGTACTAAGTTAATCACCCATCTGACTTATCTTTATCAGCTCAAGATGAAGCACAAACACTCTTTGAGTAACTACTTCAACTAGTGGATTTGTATTGTTATTAGCAAAAGATACTTTATCCTTAATTAAATTTATTTGGGTTGCAATCTCTTTGATTTTATGATATTGCTAAAGAAGTTTTAAACTTCTGATGAGACTTTGGCTCAATAACGTTGTTTACCCAAAACAATGATACACTTTTAGAAAAAGTTGGGACAATCCCACATTTAGATGAACATTTTCATTTACAATGCTTCTAAAGTAGTATACAGTCATTATGCAATCTACTTTAGATTAGTTGTAGAATTAGTAGTGTTCTCTTATATGGAACTCTTCCAATTCACTACATCACTATTATTTAGACTTATTTGACTAGAAACTTGTGTTCATAAAACTAAAAGACTTCAAGTCTTATCCTTCATATTTTAAAGATATATCGTTAGTGCTTCTCAAGTATGCAAGATACATCTCTTAATTATTTAGTGACTCTCACATGAATCTACCTGATGAATGCTCATAACACTTAGAGCATTAATCAAGTCATTTATGTAGTATCACAAATGTGATATACCCTATGGCAAAAGCAAAAGAGCTCTACTCTTGCTCTCTTTATTTCTTAAAAAGTTTACGAAGACATCTCTTTAAATAGATCAACTCCACACTGCACAGGTAGGAAATCTATCTTGGGACAATCTCATAAGCTTCTAAGACATACATTTCTATCAATCTCCCACTTGCACTAAAGCCAATCACCTATCTGGCTTACCTTTATCAGCTTAAGGTGAAGCTCAAACATTCTTTGAGTAACTACTTCAATTAGTGGATCTGTATTGTTATTAGCAAAAGATACTCTATCCTTGATTATATCTCTTTGGGTTTCAATCTCTTTGATTTTATGATATTGCTTGAGAAGTTTTAAACTTCGGATGCAACTTTGGCTCAACCTCATTGTTTACCCAAAACAATGATACACTTCTAGAGAAAGTTGGGACAATCCCACATTTAGATGAACATTTTCATCTAGAATGCTTCTAAAGTAGTATACAACCATTATGCATTCTACTTTAAATTAGTTGTAAAATTAGCAGTGTTCTCTTACATGGAACTCTTCCAATTCACTGCATCACTATTATTTAGACTTATTTAACTAAAAGCTTGTCTTCATAAAACTACAAGACTTTAAATCTTATCCTTCATACTTTAGAGATACATCCATAGTGCTTCTCAAGTATGCAATGATACATCTCTTAATTATCCAATGATTATCACATGAATCTACCTGATAAATGCTCATAACACTTGGAGCATTAATCAAGTCATATACATAGCATCACAAATGTGATAGACCCTATGGCAAAAGCAAAAGAGCTCTACTCTTGCTCTCTTTATTTTTTAAGAAATCTACAAAGACATCTCTTTAAAGATATCAACTCCACACTATACAGGTAGGAAATCTATCTTAGAGTTTATGATAGAAATGTATGCCCTACAAACTAATCATATATGATATGATTTGACATTTCTAGAAATATCTCATTCAATTAATTAGGCAAATCTTCATTATAAGATCTTATTAGATGAGAATATCATAATGAAGTCTTTGATCAAATACAATGATGATTAAATCATGATGAGATCATGATAATGAGATTGATAATTTAGAGGTATTTGATCTAAATGTTCCTAGTCATAGGATACTTGAGATGGGACATCAAGGATCCGGATAGACTAATGTATGTGATATTTTCTCATTTGATGAGAATGACCGATCTCATTAGTCATTAGTGTGGAGACACTGAGATACACATACAGGTGCTCATTAGTTGAATGAGTTCACTGAACTGACCAAATTAGAAAGCCTGAATGGTATCTTACTGAACTGTCAATCAGGGTTTTCTATCATCATAGTTACATGGTTGGACCTTTGACCTGATTCGCCAAAGATACTTTGTTGGGTGGAACTTGTGCTTTGACCATTGACTTATGGATCACCGTTTAGATGGTCCAGTATAGCGATGGATCAGATACAAGGAAAACCTGATTGAGGTAATTGAGCAAACAACAAGGGATCGTTCACTCTCGGTAAGTGATAGTGAATGTCCTATGGGATAGTACTCTAAATCTATGGACATGGTAGATAATATAATTGGAAAATGAGTTTTCCAATTGATCCAATTTCGAGTACAAGATCTTACAGAGTCGGTACACTGAGGAGTTGACAGTCGATGCCATACTCCTTTCCAATCGGGACATTGGATGGATGAGGGTTTATATCCATGCGGTAACTGATGATGGAAAGGCTCAATGGAGATGAGATTATCCCCATAGCCATTTGGGATCATGGGGATGTGGCTTGTACCTTTCATGTTCGGTAGGCCGATTAATCTGTTATCGGATAATATATTTAATTAAATTAAATAAAATTATTCTATTTTATTTAGGCCTCAACCAAATAGGCTATTGGGCCTAGTGGGTCACACACAAAAGGACTTATCCACAAGTACAGGGGCAAGGGCGTAATTTATGGAGATTTTGAGTTTTATGAAAAATTCCATAATTCTCTATAAATACTAATGGTTTCAGCCAAACCCCATCAAGCCAAGGGTGAAAACCACATCCCTAGCCTCCTCCCTACCCCTCCTCTCTCTAAAAGGTGTCCATGGTCGATGGATCTCCATTTGGGAAGAGTTCTCAAGGCCGGCGTGAAGGGAGAACCTGCTGTGGATGAAGTTCGTGTGGATACTGTTAGAGACTGCTGTGGACGCGGACGTCGCTAGGCACAACAGTGCAGCCGAGGTCACATCGGCCACCCAAAACCAACAGGTCCATGACGTAGCCTCCGGCCGCCACGTCAAGGTGAAGGTGCAATGATGCAACAGGTAGGGCGTCGGGCAAGGAAGAAGGAACAGGCAGAAGTTGAAAGGTCGGACTCGGAGATTCTCACAAATTAATTTTAGGGTTTTTGAGATTGACATATTTCTTGAACGCTAGATGCTGATATATTTTTAACCGTTGGATCAAGTTTTACTTAACGGGTTCGGAAACGGTTTATCGGGTTCGGTTTATACGTTATCCGTGACCGTATCCGTTAAAAAGACGGATAATCGGTAAACGGCTAAGGATACCCTATTCGGAAATTTTTGATGATCCTTTAACCGTCCATTAAGTTAACGAACGGGTCGGATAATCGGATAATCCGCTACCATTGACATCCCTAACTGGACATTTGAATGGTTTGAAGAGCTTGAGAAACTCATATCCTTCCTCTCCATGGGATTATATGAATCCCTATTAGGTATATTCTAACCCGATTTGATTAGTTTTTAGTTTTTGTCGTTCGGTTCTGATTGAGACAAATTCTAAAGGAACCCATAGGAATCGTTGCTTCTACTGCACCAAATTTTTATAGACGATTCCTTACAGTTTACCATGTCAAACCCTTTGACTCAGGTGACTTAGATAAGGTCAAGCAACCTTTTAAATCTATCACCATAGATCTTAAAACCCATATTTAGTTTAGGGGATTATTTTGATAGTTAGGCTCACTTATGATAACACACTTACTTTATTCTTAATAAGTTGTGTGTCATCCACATATTATGTCAAAAAAATAATAGTACTCCCACTTTTCTTATTTGAATACACATGGCATCTCTTTGTTCCCAATGAATTCATAAGATTTAATCACATTAAACCTTATCTACTATTTATGAAATGTTTTACTTTAGTCTAGAAATAGACCTTATACACACTCTATTTAGATGTTATTGGGACTTGATTCCCAATGTTGTATCATATACACATGTTCCTCAAAATACCATAAAGAAACACTATCTTAATATCCAATTGACATATATTATAGTCATGGTGTGTAACAATCAAAATCTGAATGGATTAAATCCATGGTATAGAAAAAAGGTCTCATCGTAGTCAACAATTTGACTTAGATGATATCCTATTTCAACTATCCTAGCCATGAATGTCTCTACCTTCTAATCCACTCCAACCTATTCTTTAGTGATCCATTTATACCATGTGGATACTATACCCTTTGGTGGATTAATCAAGTTCTAAACTTGATTAGAATAAATAAAGTTTATATAAGATTTTATTATTTCTTCCTATTTTAAAATTAATATCTTATATTACTTTTATATAGATCTTAGGATCATTATCTTTGTATCTTATGTCTCATTTCTTCCATCAAAGATATGTCCCACATATCTCTTAAGTTGATTGGTCACAAGAAAAGATGTATGGTTCGCCCTTGTGTAATTATAAACTAGTACATTAACAAAAGTGTCCTTAAGTTGTGAGATTGGAACATCTTCCATATATACACCTTGCTCCCACTGTCTTTCTTAAAAAGGAACTCTTACTCTAGAAATATGATGAGCTGAGCAACACATACCCTTCTCCATTAAGGTGGTATATTTCATATCCATAAGTTTCCTTAGGATATCCCATAAGCTAATACTTCAAAGTTTTACATCTCAACTAGTTAGGGTTATAATTTTTCACTAAGCCAGACATTCTAAAACCTTAACTTGCTTAAGGTCAAGCTTTAACCCCTTTCTATATCCTATATAGAATAATTGGAATAGAATTAGAAGGTACCAATTTAATATCAAATGCCTATATTCAGTACTAACCACTAAATAAACAAAGAAGAATTTTGCAAATGTTGTTATTGTCCATCTTATGTCCTACACAATATGGCTTCTCATTTTATCTACTCAAGTAGGTTAAAATGTTTAAGAGGTGTCCATTAAAATTAGATTCTACTATCCTTCAATTATGTGTAAATTATGTACTTAAAATTTCCTCTTCTTGATTTATCAAATAGTTCTAATACTCTTTCCATTAATACCTCTACTTCATTCCTTACTTTCAAATAATTTCTCAAAGGTTTTGGATTTGTACTTTATAAAGTACATGTGTCCATACCTAGAGACATCATCTTTGAAAATTAATAAAGTAGATATATTATCCTCTAATTTTACTAGATATAGGCTGACATGCATCTAGATGCATGAGTTGTATAAACTCATTAGCCATTTCTCCATGTCTAATAAAAAAAGAGATGGTCATTTTGCTTAATAAGATAAGACTTACATATAGTTAATAATTCTAAGTCATTTACTTTTATGTTTCTATCCAAATGGTACTCCTTATGTCTTTCCTCATAAATATGACCATGCTACTAAAAAATAGATTAATCAATATCAATCTACTTTACCTAATGAGAAGTATTCACACATATTATAAGAGCATGCATATCTAATATGAATAAGCTCTTTATTAAGCTCCCACTAGTAAGCACTTACCAATTATCATTTCTATACCATAGAATAAATCACCAATTTAACTAGGAAATGAAACAATGTTCTTTTAGAATGATAATTAAGACATCTCTAGGAGGCTATAGAAATTTGTATCTTCTACTATTAATGATGCAACATTTTGCACCATTTCATATGTAGGCTAAGAATTTAGAGTACTATCCCATAAGACATTCTCTCTCTCTCTCTCCTACCGAGAGTAAATGATCCCTTGTTGTTTGCTCAATTGCCTCCACCAAGTTTCTGTTACAATACATCAACTATACTAGACCATCAAGATGGTGATCCATATGTCAATAATCAAAGTAAGTACAAGATATATCTGATAAGACATCTTTGGTGACTCAAGTGATCCAACCATGCTATTGAGATGTAAGAATAACTTGATAAATAGTTTGGTAAGATGCTGATCATTTTTTGTTAATTGGTCAATTCAGTGAACTCATTCCACTAATGAGCACCTATGTGTATATCTCAGTGTCTTTACATTGATAACCAATGAGATCAGTCATCCTCATCATATGAGAAAACATTACACACACTAGTCTATTAGGATCCTTGATGTTCCATCTTAAGGATTATATGACTAAGAATATTTAGATCACTTACCTCTAGATAATTGATCTCATTATCATGATCTCATCATGATTCAATCATCATTGCATGTGATCAAGGACTTCATTACGATATACACTCCTAATAAGAGTAAGTAACGATGATTTTTCTAATTAATTGAATGAGATATTATTAGAAATGTCAAATCATATCATATATGATTGGTTTATAGGGCATATATTTCTTTCAATGACTTCATAAAGTCATCCCTAATAAGCTTACCATTGAAGGCTAAATGGTAGACATTGTCATAGTATAATTAAGTTGTTGCCAGATGTACCAGTAGCGATGATCCAGGTTGATGTGGAAAAAGTAAAAATAAGACCCGGATGGGTTTTTGGAGATCATTCACAATGGCTTCTACAAGCTTTGTCACTACTTATAGCTTCTTCTCTCTCATGTGCCTGAGTGATTCTTCTCTACCCAAATCTTCAGTGCCACTGTAGCTCTACCATTAGTCACCAATGTCGCCACCACCAATCATCATTGTTGCCCTCAGATCAAATCTTTTCTCATTTAGGTATGTATAAATCCTAAAATCCTTTAAAACTATTTAAGCTTATTTATTATATGTTTTATTAAATGTTTGATTGCAAGATTTAGGGTTTATTTGAGTGCGATTTAAGGTTTAATTGAGTGTTAATTTCCTTGGTTTTATGTTTTATATGAATATTAATTTAATGCTATTTTAAAGGTGCTAAGAATATATTAATATTGTTTTACAAGTGTTTAGTTTTTTAAGAATCGGTTACCATTTAACACCTTTTTTGAAAGTAAGAACTCCCCTAACATACATCAATATAAAAATTGCTTCTATGTTTAGATGCTCATGCCCTCTTCCATTCTTAGGATGGGCATAACTGAGAGGCAAAGTATCAAGTATTTGTAGTGTGATGCTTTTGTTTGATATACGAGTGGTATGGGTATGGTGTGTGATACAAATTCGCTATGAACTTCATTTCTAAGAAGCTTATCTTGTTGCAAGAGGATAAAACCAGAAATCACTAAGCATAGCTAAGAATCAAAATTTTTACTTTCAACCAATTTGAGAGAGTTTTGTGGACACACTAACAAATTATAAGAGTTGTGGGAAATGAGAGAACTCTTGGTTGGGTAGGGGTGGGGACGAATACATAGGCCATGTTTTTCGTAAATATATTGTTTATGGAACACCTAATCACTATCGATTATGAGATTGATAGTGTTAAAATTTTATTAATAGGTGTTTGTTATCAATATTGAAACTCTTAGTGCAAGCATATGTAATATAAGTGTTCGCTTGCATCAATTATGATATTGATCTCTATCATTTACAAATATTAATATCAAAATTGATATAGTACCATTTTTGATACTTTGACATATCAAAAATGGTATTATATCAAATTTGATATTAAAAATTTTGGAGGTTAGAGTATCAAAATCAAAATTTATACAAATTGAGACTTACATTACATAACATGTTATGTTTATATTACAAGTTCAAAATTGGTGCTATTAAGCAAAACACCTATTGATGATGCTAGAAATAGGGGCTGATTTTAGGTGTAAGCACTCAGTTCAATAGTGATTTTTCTTTAAGTTGAGAGGTGTCTAATATTGTTAGCAAACATGGCCCTAATTGAACCAAGATTGAAAAGGTTCTGATGATGTCTTAAGGTGCTTGTAAAGACCTCATAATGGAGTTTTTAGATTTCCATTCATATGTCATATGGCCTTCTAAGGATTGATGCATGATTTTTATTTTTGTAATTGGTTTATTTGGTAAATGGGTTTGGTTTCTTAGGCCGTTCAAAACAAACCAAGCCAGTAACTTCTAAGGTCTTTCAAAGTAAGTTAAACTAATAAACTAATTTGGTTTGATTTCTAAGTCCTTGCAAACCAAACCAGTAAACCAAATAAATTGGTTACATTTGATTTCTAAGGCCTTTCAAACCAACCAATAAACTGGATTGATTTAATTTCTGATACCTTTTGAACAAACCAATTTGGTTTGATTTTTATGGCCGTTCAAATTGAACCAAACTAGTAAAATAAATAAATCAGTAAAGAAAGTTTTGTTTGATTTATAAGGTTGTTCATACCAAACCAAATAAGTAATTTTAAATGTGTTTTCAAACAAAGTCAAACCAATAAACTAAATAAACTAGTTTGGCTTGATTTCTAACCCCTTTCAAAACAAACTAAACTAGTAAACATAATAATCTGGTTAAGTTTCATTTTCAAGGACTTTAAAAACTAACCAATCAAGTAAACTAGTAAACCAGATCGGTTTGATTTCTAACCGCTACCATACCAAAGCAAAATGGTAAACTGAATAAATTGGCTTTGTTTATTTCTTAGGCCTTTCAAACCAAACCATTACAACTGTTTGGTTTGGTTTCTAGGTTATTTCAAACCAATCAAAATGAGTAAAGTGAATAAAGTATTTTGGTTTGATTTCTATGGTCTTCAAACTAAAAGAAGTTGGTAAGCTAAATAATGTAGGCAAACAAAATTGGCCTAATGCGGAGCTCAAGACTCTTATTCTATGGGCAACGACTCTTTTAGACTACTAAAAATCAAGTCAAATCACTTTTTGGAGATGAGCCAAGGGTCCCAGGGGTGAGTCAAGAGTTTATTGGGTCGAGGAAGAGTTATAAATTTTTAAGCAAAGTTGTATCCACTAAGCAAGGGCCATATCTGGCTTGATGACCGATACACAATGATAAATTTTTGTGGGTTATAGAGGTTTTGGTCATGCCATGTTCCACCATACAGTCATTTGCTTACTATTTGTAAACATGCAAATTTAGCCTAGTTGAGGAGCTTAAGATCCTTGTTTTCTTAGAAAATACTTGAGTTTTCTTAGTAACAAACTGGATTTTCGAAGAACGACCAAAATAGGTCTCTAAAGAAAGTGGCTTCCCACACCTAGGGACATCTGATGTCACCCCAGACAAGATGTTAGACACCCCAGACATCATGATGTTAGTGAATTCCCATGCGAACTTGACAACTCTGGCCATGGTAGGTAGGCATTCATTTCTAGTCATGTATAAAAATGTCCAGTCCTAGGGATGTCAGGTACTGTAGCATACAACCTAACCAATATGACCCTAGATTGTGCAAGCCTACCCTGTGCAGAAGTGTGAATAGTACGGTGATGTCCTATCACCAGGGACATCAGGTAGTGTAGCAGCAGCAGTCAACGCACGTGACCACTTTTGACACACCATATTTAAGGGTATTTATAGACTGCCAAACTTCCTCAGTGCCGGGATGCTTGACGTCTTGGGTGATGGGATGTTATGTCCCTCAACCATCATTGTTAATTATGCTTGAAATCCCATTTCCATTAGGTCTATAAAAAGTCAACCCCTAACCTCATTTTCAAGGTTCCAAGAAGAGCGTCCAAAGAACTAGAAAAAGAGATTTTGAGAGGCTCCAAAGCATCTCCTCCCCAAGCTTCATTTCAAGAGTGTTTTGAGAGCTCCCACACTCCCTCCACCACCAAGAACATCAGCACATCATCAACATCATCACCCACCATTTATCATTACCATCTATAAAGCTTTTCAAAAAACCTCACATTCAAAGGGAGGCCAACAACCCATGTCCAAGACGTCCCTCTTGGGGCCTTGAGCACATCTTGAAGAACATCTAGAAGGGTTGCCATAGCATTCAAGTACAAGTTGGTAGCTAAATGATTTAATAGCACACCATCATGGATGCCTGATGGCACAACTACCAAGATGTCTGGTGCCACTGATGTCCAGATGTCAGGATGCCCAAACAACTAGCCTTAGAGCTCAAACTCATTTTCTCTCTTTCGTTATCTGTTATCCTTTTCTTATATTTACATTTTAGATATTCATGTTTGCATGCATGTATTTAGCTTAATCATCTTATTTTTATCACCTAAAAACATATAAAAATGGGGGGGGTTAGGAGTCATTCCCAATCTAGTTAGTACAACTCCTTTTGTGGTTTTTGATTTCTTTCCTTTGCAAGAACGTACTTAGTTCTAATCTGCTTTCACTTGTTTTCTTGAACCCACATTCTCCCAACACATCCTCTTCGCTAAGGTGCACACGACCATTTTCTTTTATTGTTTGCATTTTCTTTTCCCTTCACTTTCAACGCCCTCAACTCTTGGTGACTGATAGAAATGTATGCCATACAAGCCAATCATATATGATATGATTCGACATTTCTAGAAATATCTTATTCAATTAACTAGGCAAATCTTCATTACTAGCTCTTATTAGATGCAAATATTATAATGAAGTTATTGATCACATGCAATGATGATTAAATCATGATGAGATCATGATAATGAGATTGATCCTCTAGAGTTATGTGATTCAAATGTTCTTAGTCATAGGATCTTTGAGATGGGACATCAAGGATCTAGATAAACTAGTGTATGTGATGTCTTCTCATGTGATGAGGATGACCAATCTCATTGGTTATTAATATGGAGACGCTAAGATACACATATAGGTGCTTATTAGTTGAATGAGTTTATTGAACTGACTAAATTAGAAACCCTGAATGGTATCTTACCTAACTGTCGATCATGATTTTCTATCATCATGGTTGCATGGTTGGACCTTTGACTTGAGTAGCCAAAGGTGCTTTGTTCGGTGAAACTTGTACTTTAACCATTGTCTTATGGATCACTGTATAAATGGTCAATGATAGCGATAGATCAGGTACAAAGAAAACCTGATGGAGATAATTGAGCAGACAACAAGGAATTATCCACTCTCGGTAAGTGAGAGTGAATGTCCTATGGCATAGTACTCTAAATCCTGGCCAGGGTAGATAGGATGATTGGAAAAGGAGTTTTTCAATTGATCTAATTTCGAGTACAAGATCCTATAGAGTCGGAATACTAAGGAGTTGACAGTCGATGTCGTACTCCTTTCCAACTAGGACATTGAATGGATGAGGGTTTGTATCCATGTGATAACTGATTATGAAAAGGTTCAATAGAGATAATATTATTCCCATAGCCATTTGGGATCATAGAATGTGACTTGTACCCTTCATGATTGGCAGGCTTATTAATCTGTTATCGGATAATAGATTAAATTAAATTAAATAGAATTGTTCTATTTTAATTAGGTTGTAATCAAATAGGCTATTGGGCTAGTGGGTCACACACATAAGGACTTATCCATAAGTACATGGGCAAAAGAATAATTTATAAGAATTTTTTATTTTTATAAAAAATTCCAAAATTCTTTATAAATACTAATATTTTAAGTCAAACCCTATCAAGCCAATGGTAAAAACTACATCCTAAGCCTCCTCCCTACCTCCTTATCTCTTTAGAAGGTATCTATGGGCGATGGAGCTCTGTTCAGGAATAATTATCAAAGTGGCATGAAAAGAGAACCTGCTATGGATAAAGTTCATGTGGATACCGCTGGAGACTAGACACTTGAATAATTTTAGAGATTGAGAATATCATATCCTTTCTTTCCATAGGATTATATGAACTCCTATTAGGTATATTCAAACCTGTTTTGATTGATTTTTGGTTTTTGCCATTTAGTTCTGATTTAGACAAGTTATAAATAAACTCATAGGAATTGTCGCTTCCATTGCACCAAAATTTTTAGGATGATTTTTTACGATGGTGTCAGAGCCAAGTTCATGTCTTGGTTGAAGCTGACGTCGAATTGATGTTATTTCATGTAATTTATGTGTACTCGAATATGTGGAAACGTCTATTTTGTCGAGGCTTTGATAATCTGTATGTGATGTAGATTAGAGATTGGTTGGTACTGATAGAATATCATGATATAGGGCTTTTAAAAGTCATAAACCTTTTGTATTTTGGAGCTTTGTAATGTTCGCAAGAAGTCCCAAAATTTGGTGTTTCTATCATGCTCGAACTCACACTTGGGTTTGGGAATTTTGTGATATTTTTGTCCATGGATAAAATTAAAGCTGGAAAAAGGCTTTAGAGGATGGGTAATGAAATTACCAAACCTTTTCTTATGATCTACTAGTTTGAATGGTGGCGGAGGAAGAGAATTTGAGATTTTTTTGGCAAACTAGGGTTTTGCGGGGTTTGGCGGCGCAGCCTGTTTCACCCTGATTTCTTGTCAACAAATTTTTTTTATATGAAGTGATATAAACATATTTTGAAACATTATTTAATGAGATTCTATATTATATTTTTAGAAAATTTTGTCTTTGGGATAAGAAGTTATCTTCGTTGCAAGATGGTGATTTCTACTACGTAGTCCAATCAACTGCCACCTCTTCTTCTTCATTTTTTTGTGTATTTATATTTTTACCAGAGATAAAGCTGTTTTTTTTCCAAATCCTCATTTGATGTGGATTCTAATGCATATTTTTGCAGATTTTTTGAGCTCGGGATAAGGAGATAAGGCCGGTTTAAGGGGGAGCTAATCCTCCCATGAACAGTGCATCGGGGAGGTAGGCGGTCGGTGCACATGGCAATGCAGCACATAAAGATGGCTAGTGCACCTGGGTGCTGAGCATTGATGTGCACCGGTGGATGTAGTGCAAAGCACCCATCGTACTTTTCAAATAATTATAAATTGTTTAAAATAATAGAAAATCAAAAAAATTGCTGAAAATTTCAAAAAAAAATCTAAAAAATTATATAATATTATTTAATAGATTTTAAAATTTTTAATGATCTATTATATGTTATTAAACCCTATTTACATATATTCACTCATAGTTAAACTTTAAAATTATTTTAAAGGTTTAACTTAATAAATTAGTGTCTTAATTTATTATGTGAAATGAGATTTTACATAATATAAATTATGACATTAATTAACAACTTTGCATAATATTGGGAATGCATAAATGTTCTAAATAGTTTAGATATGCATGGTTATTTTATATAAATTGTTTATATGTTGTTTTCATGTTATTTATTTCATGAAAATTCAACATGAATAAAATTAAAATTTTCAAAAATTTAAAATATTGTTTTATGCTGGTATATATGATATATTTTATATAATTATCATGTATGTGATCTATATTCATGTGATGAATGTTAGTGTGTATGAAGGTGATCATGGACTTAATTGTGCTTGGCTAGTGGTTGTTTTTTAATTGTATTGGTTATGTTATTAAATGGGGCTTGCGTGTGCCTCCTCTCTCTATACAAGTTGATTGTGCATCTTACCTCCCTCCATTAATGTACTCCCCTTGGTTAAAACTAAGGTTTCTTATTAAGTAATGTACATTTGTAGGTTTGCATACCCTTAAGCTGCTTGTAATTGTTAGAAGCCAGTTCGCGGAAGGTTGAAAAGAAGAACCACTTCGAGAAACACTCTTCTGAAGTGAGAGCATGCCAACTCAAGCTTTTATAGCAAGTATTTGCATCTATAGGGGTACCTTAGGTGCATGCTTAGGGTTAAGTCCATGATCACTTTTTTATGCATATTTGATATATGGATGTGTGCTACAAGTTATACCTTAGATATATGATATTTTAAAGGTATTATATATACTTAGCACATATTATTGATAAGATTAAAATAAAATTCCTTTTTGTTTTAATTAGGTTGATAAATGTGTGACATTAAGAATGACTCACGTAGCTTTCTATTGTTATGATCTTGATGAGCCAATCTCAGATTGGATGGGTTTGTTGTACTACCATAAGGCACATTCATCAAGGGATTGGTGATCATGGCTAAGACATTTGCCGAATCTTGGGGTGGACCATTTATATGGCTTTGTTGTGCTACCACAAGGGCTGTGTGAAGAATCCATTCTCATAACATAAGAAGTAGATTTGACCTAACTAGAGTATATGGCTTGTTGTGCTACCACAAGGTCATAACTCTAGAGGCTAAATGACTAAGAGTTGCAAGTGGTAATAATTTCCTAGCTATTAAGTATAGGGTGATTTGTTGTGCTACCACAACAAGGTTATCACCATAAAGTTAATAGGTTCTTAGTCCCTAGTAGGATTTCATCATGATATTCCATCTTTACATAATGAGGGTTATGCAAATTCGTCTAAAATTAGTGAGAGCATAAATTAGGATGAAAGACCATATCTTAATTTTAATGAATGTCTGCAATGTTATATTAATAAAACTATATCTTAGTTGTAGAAACGATGTTAAAACACCATTAGTATGACATACTAGATGTCAAGTAGTTTTGATGTCTCACACTTCTTAGACCAGTTTAGACCTAAGAGAATTATTCTCACGATTGATTAATTAACTATCCTACTTGAGAAGTAGGTGTCTCCTATACTATCTAATAATGTAAGAGAAAGATAAGATCTTATCTCATAGAAAAGATGCATTGTTTACCTTATAATAGATGTTAACCTCTATGAGATTATATATATATATTTATATTATAGAGGCAACATGGATAGATGGATATGATATCCATCATGGCTTATAGTGATGAGCTAACTAAGGGTAGGTTAGAACAACAATACATCTTAATTTCTTCTTGTTGGTGAGACCAATAGAAAGAAGTAAGAACATTAGATAGCAATAGAAGGAGATGGTTAAAAGTCAAAGAAGGAAGTCAAAATATTAAAAGCCCAAATATGACATAGAATTCTTACACTATCATGATGATGGTAGATGGAAGAGAAAGTGAAAAGTGTATTGCACATAATGCAAAGGTGGGGCTTGAGAAGCATTATGCATCCAAGTCATTGACATTTACTTGTCTTAAATATATACTTCATAGTATTAGATACTATATGTATATCATAGTATTTAGATACTAGGGATTCATCTAATGATATGAGATACCAGATATGCATATCTTATCTATAAGGAGTTGTAGATGATGACAAATAAATAAAAGCTTAATAAAGAAGATGTTGACCTACATATGAAATGGTGCAAAAGTTGCATCATTACTAGTGGGAGATACAATTCTTTAATAGCCTTGTAGAGATGTCATAATATTTATGATCTCTATTATATCCTAAAATAAGAACATTATCTAATTTCCTGCTTGAATAAATGTTGATTTATTTTGAGCTATTGAAATGATAGATAATCTAAGACATTAAATGGCAAAGTGTTTGCCAATGAGAGCTTAATAAATTGTTTAATCATATTTGATATGTTTTCTCTCGTGTTATGTGTGAATACTCCACTTAAGAGGAAATGAGTTGATTTAGATCAATCTGCTCTTTAACTTACTGTAGACATGCAAAATGGGTTGCTAAGTTGTTATAAATCATCGATCTTGATGTATGTTAGCCCATATCTATTAAAGACAAATGAGAATATTTCTATTATATTATTTTGAAGATGATGCCTCTAGGTATGGATACATGTACTTATTGAAATACAAATTCAAGACCATTGAGAAATTATTTGAGATTAAGAATAAAGTAGTGATACTAATAAGAGTATTAGAACTCTTTGATAAGATCAAAGAGGGGAATACTCTAGTACGTAATTCACACATAATTAAAGAATAATAGAATCTAATTTTAAAGAAAACCTTTTTACATATTTTATTATAATTGAGTAGCTGAAATAAGAAGCCATATTATGTAGGACATAATATAAACAATGACAACCTTTGCAAAATTTCTCTTTGTCTATTTAAGGCTATGTACTTTAACCACTTTATCTTAATTGGTACCTTCTAAGTCTATACCGATTATTCCGTATATGATATGGAAAGGGTTAAAGCTTGACCTTAAGCAAGTTAAGGTTTCAGAATATCTAACACGGTGAAGCAGTATAACCCTAACTAGTTGGAATATAAGAATATGAAGTATTGGTTTGTGGGATATCCTAAAGAAACTTATGGATATTAAATATCCCACTCTTAACTACAAGGGTATTTTTTGCTCAGCTCACTGTATTTTTAGAGGAATAGTTTCTCTTTAAGAAAGATAGTGGAAGCAAGTATATATGGAAGATGTTCTAGTCCCACAACCCAAGGTCACTTCTATTAAGGTATTAGTTAATAAATATACATTGGCAATTTATAGATTTTTTCTTGTGTCCATTCAACATAAGAGATATGTTGAACATATCTTTGATGAAAGAAATGAGGCATAAGATAAAAGGAATATTTATCCTCGATCTTTATAGAAGCAATATAAGATATTCTAAAATGGAAGACAATAAAATCTGATATAAACTTTATCTATTCTAATCAAGTTTAGAACTTGATAAATCCACCTAAGGATATAGTATCTATAAGGTATATACATGAATCAATAAAGAACAGACTGGAGTGGATTAGAATGTAGAGACCTTCAAGGTGAGAATAGTTGAAAAGAATATCATCTAAGTTAAATGGTCGACTATGATGAGATCTTTTGCCTATTCTAGGGATTAATCTATTCAGATTTTGATTGTTACACACTATGGCTATAAAATATGTTAATTAAATGTTAAGATAGTGTTTCTCTAAGGTATTTCAAGGAATAGGTGTATACGATACAATCATAGGGAATTAAGTCCCAATAACATCCTAATATAGTGTGTATAAGGTCTATTTATAAACAGAAGTAAAACATTCCATAGTCGGTATATAAGATTTGATGAAATTAAATCTTATGACTTTGTTAAGAATGAAGAGGAACCTTGTGTATTGAAGTGGATAAGCGGGAGTATTATTACTCTTTTGACATATTATGTAAATGATAAATTATTCATTAAGAATGAAGTAGATATGTTATCATAAGTGAGTCTAGTTATCAAACTAATTCTTCAAACATAATATAGAGTTTTAAGATCTATAGAGTTAGATTTATAAGGTTTTTTGACTTTACCCAGTTAATGCACGTAGTCACCATAGTCAAAGAGTTTAACATTATAAACTCCAAGATAGGCTTCTTATCTATGTAGTGTGGAGTTGATCTCTTTAAGGAGATATCTTTATAAACTTCTTAAAAGATAAAGAGAACACATGAGTAGAGCCTTTATGCTTTTGTCATAGGGTCTATCATATATATGATGCTACGAATATGACATGATTAAATGCTTTAAGTGTTATGAGCATTCATCAGAAAGATCTAAATGAGAGTCACTAGATAGTTTAGAGATGTATCTTTTAGTACTTGAGAAGTACTAAGGATGTATCTTGAACAATGGATAATAAGACTTGATGTTTTGTAATTTTGCAAACAAAAGCTTCTAATCAAATAAGTATGATAATAAGTCTAAATAGTGATGGTGTAGTGAGTTGGAAGAGTTCCATACAATAACACACTATAAATTCTATAACTAATCTAAAGTAGAAAATATAATTGCATCACACTACTTAAGAAGTAGTTTAGAAGAAGATTTTCGTCAACATCTAAGATGCGGGATTGTCCCAATTTTCTCTGAAAGTGTACCATTGTTTCGAGAAAACAATGAGGTACAGTCAATGTCTCATCAGAAGTTTAAAACTTTTATGGTGATACCATAAAATCAGAGAGATTGCAGCTTATACAAATATAATTAAAGATAGAGTATCCACTGCTAATAACATCGTAGATCAACTAAGTAAAGAAGTTACTCAAAGAGTGTTTGAGCTTCACCTTGAGCTAATAGAGATCAACTAGATGGGTGATTGGCTATAGTGCAATTGGGAGATTGATAGATATATATATGCCCTACAAGCCAATCATATATGATATGATTTGACATTTCTAGAAATATCTTGCTCAATTGACTACGCATATCTTCATTGCTAGATCTTATTAGATCTAAATATTGTAATGAATTCCTTGATCACATGCAATGATGATTAAATCATGATGACATCATAATAATGAAATTGATCATCAAGAGGTATGTTGTCGACTCCAAAAGACACAATGGGGCTATCCTTTTTAGGGAGGTCCGTGAATCCGGATCGCCACCTCAAGAGGGGATGAGAAAGAAAGAAAGAAAACATGGAAAGCAACTCTCACCATGGTCCCACACTCACATTGATCCCCGAACTTTCATCCCTCGACGTCGCTTGATCACTGAAGAGACGGTTCAGGTCATTTGGGAGGAGGATGAGAGGATGGTAATTAAGACATATGTGGTCACTAGGAACCGTGGGTTCCAATCTATGAAATAAAAATGACCGTGTGTACCTTAGCAGAAAGAGTGCAGGTCAAAGCTTCTCCTTCTTCGGCCGGCTGATGAAGAAGAGTCCTCATGGGTGCTTGATTTCCTATGCAACTATATAAACAAATAGAAGAAAAGATAATTAGAACTAAACAAAGTGGAGTATGTGTAAAGAAAATAATAACATAAAACACACACCGTTGAGGACTCTTCTTCATCGGCTGGCCGAAGAAGGAGAAGCTTTGACCCACACCCTTCACGCTAAGGTACACACGATCATATTTATTTAATAAATCGGAATCCGCGGTTCCTGGCGACCACATGTCTTAATTTTATATTTCTCACCCTCCTCCCACATAACCCAAACCATCTCTTTTGTGATCGAGCGACGCCAAGGGATGAAAGTTCGGGGACCAATGTGAGTGTGAGACCGAGGTGAGAGTTGCTTTCCATGTTTTCTTTCTTTCTTTCTCATCCCCTCTTGAGGTGACGATCTGGATTTATGGTTTTCCCTGAAAAGAAGAGGGCCCGTTGAATTTTCAGAGTTGATAGCTTTTTGGCGACCACGGTGGGACAAGCAATGTCTTCGACCGTGGGTGCTTAGTGTTTTCTTGCAACTAGTTCTAGTTCTAGACCGGTTCCCGCGTGAGCCTTTCCTTCTTTCCACCTTTCTTAATTACATGCCATCTCAAAATTTCTGATTTCACCCATATTTAATCAGATATGAAGTGCCAAGTACCTTATTTAATTTCTGTCATTTTATTTCAATTGGTTCCTGCGTGAACCCACCTTTGCTTTAAAATCGGTTCCCGCGCGAACCAACTCTCTTCTACAAACCGGTTCTCACGTGAACCAACATTTATTTTCAGTCATTCAAATCATATTTTTACTCTTTGCTGTAGGTTATCACCCTAAAATTGGTCACCGTGTGACCCTCTTTTATTTTCAGTTGTCATTTAAACCGGTTCCCGCATTAACCACCCTTTTTCTTTTCAAACTAGTTCCCGCGTGAACCAATCTCTTTCTTTACTTCGGTTCCCACGTGAACCAAAACACTTTCCTTCAGATCTATCTCTACTTGTATCATATCCTTATTCACCTTTAATTGGCCCCACGTGGCCCTCTTTTGATCATTCAAACCGGTTACCACGTGAACCACCCTTTTTTACCCAAAATTGGTTCCCGCGTGAACCACCTTTACTTTTTATCCCGGTTCTCACGTGACCCAGCTTATTCTTACATAGGTCCCCTCATGGACCACCCTTTTTCTTGGCTATCAGATCTGAACCCTCTTATTTTCATCACTTTTCACTATCTCCATTTGGCTCCCGTGTGAAACAAGGTCTAGATTCTAGTTTTTAGTTGCTTGTCTAGTTTCTAATTGCTTGTCTTGTGAGATTGCTTGTTTATTTAAGTTTATGTTTTGCTTATTACTTGATTGCATTCTATGCTCCTTCTCTCTACCTCCTTCTTTTACATTTTTTTTGAGGCGGGAGCTCACTCTTCCATTTACCCCTCCCATCCAAAACACCTTCTTGGTGGATTCTGACCTCTCTTCTGGGATATTCCTTCTTAATTGACTTGGTTGGTTTTCATCAAGGCCTCCATAATTCCTCATACGTGGAGTATTCCTCTTTACGATCGGGTTGGTTGTACCACTCCCCAAAACCCGAAGTATCCTATGTTACCTACGCATGGTGAGATTGTGTGAAACCTTGATCATTAGATATTGGAGTTAGGATCCTAACCCATTTGTTGAAAGAACAATTCTTAACAAATACATAAACCTAAGGTTTAATCAAAATCATTGCGTAATTTTTCTTTCAAGTCTTTGCATCTCTTGTTTGTCAAACAAAAATTCAAACCCCTAACATTTTTTGCTAGATACTAAAAACCAGAAAAAAGTTCTTTGTTTGCTTTGCCAACTTGTTTGTTTTACCTTATCCTTGAAGTTGAAAGGTGAAAATGCAATTAAGGTTTGGAAGGCATGTTGGAATGGCAGAACACGCTGAACATCGAGAGCACAAGATGGGTCACCAACCAATTCCGTCAGACGGTCATGTTAATACATTGTTTGAGTCAGAAGCGCAAGAGGTCCCTCAACCATCTGCTCCTTGTGATGTTGAACAACTCTTTAGGGAGTTGTCTCTTATACTGACCTAGAAACCTATGCCCATATACAATCCATGGTGAAGGGAAAAATTGCCTCAGATTAGGCTGAAGCCAACCAAGTTGCCTCATCTCCTTGTCCTCTGGTTCAACAACCACTTATTCAATCACCCTTTGTTCAACCACCTATTGTTCAGCAATCTGTGATTCAACCATCACTAGCACAACCATCGGTAGTTCAACCATCTGTGGTTCAACCATCATTTGTCCAACCACCCTATTTCAACCATGTTTCTCCCTTGGCCCAACAAGTCATGGGACAATCTTCAGAGAATTTGCCAAGTCATGCTTTTCAATTCCAGAATCATGCATCTAACCACATACCCCCACCAGTAAACCAAGAACCTACTCTCACCCAGGCAATCATGAATCAGCTCACCCAGATGAATGAACATTATGAAGAGCTGAGATGTCACTTGGACTCCAAGTCAATTCCTGAGGTTTCTCTTCCTTCTTTGTCAGTTCTCCACCTGCCGCCTTCTGAACTACCAATTTATCTCCTCTACAACGGTACTGGTAATCCTTTTCTTCACCTAAAAGATTTTTTCTACGAGTCCTCATTCTGGAAAAATGATCGTAGGGTTCTTGCCTTCTTGTTCCGTCGATCACTAAAAGGGTCTACATTGGAATGGTTCTACTCGCTCGACCCCTTCGAGGCAGGAGACTTTGATATTGTCAAGACCAATTTTTTGCAAAGATACAGAGACCGGGTGGCACCATCATGCTCTATTACAGATTTGATTGCTGAGAAGATGAAGCCCGAAGAGGACTTCATAAAGTTTGCTGATCGCTGGAGTGGAATGGCCGAGAAACTGACAGATGTTATTTCTGAAGGGGAACAAGTGAAGATGCTTATCGGGAACACCACACTAGCTCTAAGGAATGTATTGATCATGCACCGTCCTACCACCATGAATGAACTCTATGACAGTACCCGATACTTGCAAGACCACTTCAAAGATGCCACCATGATAAATCCATTTGATCCCAAACCTAGGAACATCAGGAAGACCCCCTCTACACCAGTTGGTCTTACAACCGAAGGAGTGGTCAACAACCGGGGAGGGAACCGTCAAAACCAGTTCAGAAACCCACCACAGAACCTTTCCTACCCTCAACAACAGGTTAGGCCACCACAACCACCACAACCACAATAACCACCTCAGCCAATAGCACAACCCCAGCAACCTCGTCAACCTACCTACAATAGGGCACCGCCACCACTCAATCAGGCACCAAGAAGGGGAGGTCCTAGGAGAGAGAATTACCAACAACTCCTTACTCCTTGACTGACATCTTCAATGTACTCATGGCGGAGAAACAGTTGGAATTGCCCAAGGAAAGAGAGGTTTGGCCAGCAAACGCAGATATGTCCCGATACTGTGCTTACCACCGGTATCCTGGTCACACTGTTGAAGTGTGTTTTCAATTCGAGGATTACATTCACGATCTAAATGACCAAGGAAGCATTGATTGGGTCCAAATGGGGGAATGCATACAGGTAATGAAGGCTAGGCAGCAGTAGCAGCAGCGTCCACCGGCTCAATCTCAACAACAACTTGGCTTGGGGATTGTTCAGAATCCGCTCCCATTACATGCTCCCACTCCAGCACCGGCACCAGCACATCCAAACCCAAGAATTGGTCTAATACACTCCATTGTCCAGGGAGATGCTAGCCGTGCTCAAGGTTGGCAACTAGAAAATCACAATGCAACCATACCGGTTAACCCAGCTAGGCCTCCTGCTAGGAACCCTCCTAGACAAGTAATCCATGCACCTTCTACTCCACAACCACCACCAAGCTCAATAACCCAACCACTGGCTGCCACTTCTTCTTGCCGACTCATCATTAGGCCAGCCCCCTCTTTAACTACACCACCTTCAACCATTGCTACACACTGGCCCATGCTCATCCGACCACCACAATCACCACCAAACCTGAACCCCCAGCCTATGAGCTCTGCCACTCCAAAACCCCAATCTATCATACCACCAACCCTACAACCTAACACATTATCAACACCTTCATTAAACCCATGAACCACTCCCGCACCCCGGCCTCTTCTTATTAGGCCACCAGTATCACTTTCACCATCCCCTCCAAATCCTACCCCTCTACCCACAAACCCAATCATCCTAGAACCATCAATCCCATTGCCTACCATACCTACACCTACACCACCTGTTCCACCACAGCTCACCCCAGTTAACCCATCACCTCTACCCGACCGCCAAATAGCCCCGGTGCTTCGGAGTGGGAGGATGTTCCAACAGCTCTTTCCCCAAGACGGTACTCAACCGCAGGATCCAGTGGAGGAAGAACAAGTATAAGAACCATTGTCGGGCACGGCATATGATTTGTTAAAACATTTGGATAAGACACCGGCCTGCATTTTTATACTTGAGTTGATCAATAGATCAAACGTGCACCAGGAGATTCTACATCAGTATTTGCAAAGGGTCATGGTGAGTGAAGATCTCCCACCTGAGAAAATCACTATAGTGTTAGCCCCTAGAAGTGAGCACCCAACACTCACTTTATCTCAGGAGAAATTAGCAGATCCAGAGGTTAGGAGATATGCTTTGCATGTGGCTGTTATTGTAGACACGCCAAATTGGCTTGATTCGGAGCCTTAGACTCTTATTCCATAGGCGATATCTTTTATTTGACCTTTTTCTGATCCGGATTACCTCGTGGAGATGAGCTAAGGACATTGGTGGAGCCCCTTGTGAGTTAAGAATGGACTGATGATTTCCGGAATAATGCCGTAACCTTCAAGTGAGAGCCGCGCGTGAACCGTGAAAACACGGAGCTTGCTCGATGACCGACCTTGAATAGTCCTTACTTGAACGTCTCGGGGTCCCGCGTGTGTTCCGTCATATTTAGGGTTTCTGAGAAGTCATTTCGATAGTCGTCAATCAATGACGGATTTTGTTACGGCTTTTTCGATTTATACTGACACGGCTATCCCGGACCACGCGTTAGGCCTTTCCGGTCATCACCAGGTCTTTTCGGGTTATCCGGGTCGATTCTAGCCGAATATTTTCATCAATCATGGCCATACGTCCGGTTCGGTCAATTTCAGGGTTTTACGGCTTTTCCGAGTTTCGGTTCATCTTTACCGAGTTAATCTCAGATTTTTCGATGACTTCGGGTTTTCCAATCGTACTGGACTTGTTCGGTCATCATTTTAAGTCATCCCGAGTTGACCCGAGATTTATCGATCGGAACCGTGCTCTTTCGGATCTTCGCCCCGGGTTTTGGCTTTCCGCGAGAGGGTAAACCGGTAGAAAGCCCCGTGCGAACATATTGGGAGTCATGCCGGCTGGTTTACCGACTTTAGGAGGTGTGGTTGAAGGCCCTCTTTCCAACGCGACAAACGGGAGCCGAATCGGACATCCCGTTTGCAAGATACGACCCTGCGCACCCCCAGTTCATTTGAAAGGCGGGGGCGCGGTCAGTTTCTTTAAATCGCAAATTACCCCGATTAGCACATTCTAAACCGGATTTTTGGAAGGTTTCCGCGGGGGATTTTTGATTATTTGTACCGCGCCCCCGGTTCGGGGGCGCGTTACGTATGTCAAGTCGATTTTTAGCAATTTCTAAAAGATTCCGTCGATTTTTAGCAGTGAGACGCGTAACGCGTCCCCGCTCCCTTTGAAACAGGGGGGCGCGCAGACCGTGCCCCTGAACTGGGGGCGCACCCTGCGCGCCCTTTGTTTGAGGGCGCGCCCTCGTCCCATTTGAAAAGCGGGGGCACGGTCGGTCCAGTTTCTAAATTTTGCACCGGCTTCCTTCCCCTATAAATTGAGGGCCATTCTCAACGACCCAAGGTTAATCCCTGGTGCCTAGCTCATCCATAGGTTGTCCAAGCTCTTCTCCAAAGCTGTCCCGACGTCCAAAGGCGATCCGAAATCAAGAAATCGATCCCGAGGTGAAGGAGAAGGCTCGATCCGGGTGTTCTTCATCAGCCAACTTCATCGACTTATAAAGAAAATACGAGACTCCTTCTTCAAAAGTCTTAAACATGGAAGATGTTCATCTCTTCATCTTCTTTCATCTCCAACTGACGGCACTCAGTTCAGACTTACTTTTTGTTCGTGGCGATTGCTACACTGAGGATGCACATCCAGGTTCTATTTTCTATATCCGCCCACTTTCAGAATTCTTACTGAATTCTAAAGGAGGATTTCGGAGAAGTCATCAACATAGGAACTCTTCCCCTATGAGTCCTCCGTCTACTCCAACAAACGGAACTCGATTCTGACATCGGGGTCGTCCGTAGTATCCTCTTCACCAAAGTCACGCCAGAAGGGTGCAAAGGCTACCCGAACCGGCCTTCTTCAATCAACTCGGCTTCAACTCAAACCGATCCATTCCATAAGCTTTCTCAGATCCCTTAATTTAGTTTATTTATTGTTTTAAAGCATCTTTTAGTTTATTTACATCATTTTTACATAATCAAAAATACCAAAAAAGGGGTTAGGACTCACCCCGATCCGGTGAGTTCGATTCCAATTGCTTCTTTCTCATCTTCTTACTACAGTTACTACACCTCCCATTGTTCTAATTATTTTCTTCACTTGGTTTATTTTTCTAGTTGCACAGGTTGAACAAGCTAGCATTGATTGGAGACTCTTCTTCATCGGCCGGCCGAAGAAGAAGAAGGTTGAACCCATATCCCGATCTCCCACGCTAAGGTACACGGTCAATTCAACTCATCTCTTAATTTACATCCCATAAAGCGGAGCTCGCAGCTCCTGGCGACCACATCTTTCATGTTTTAATTTCATCTCCTCTTCACTCTCCTCCCACGTGACCCGAACCATCTCCGGTGCTCGAGCGACGCCGTGAGATGAAAGTTCGGGGATCAATGTGAGTGTGGGATCGAGGTGAAGAGTCTTTACCGCTTTCCGAGTGTTTTCCGATTCACTCCCTTTTTTCCCCCTCTTCTATCTTTCACCTTCTTATCTTGAGGTGCCGATCCGGATCCCGTTTCTAAAGTCGACATTTATCATCTGCAATGTCGAAGTGAAATCATGTTTGGTTGACACTGGAGCTTCTATCAACGTTATGCCGCCAGAAACTTTGCAGTTGTGCGGCATTTATGAACAAGAAATAAAGCCATCCTGTGCCTTGGTGGTGGCCTACGACAACTCCAAGAAATCTGCACATGGAGTGGTCACTCTAGAAGTCAAACTTGGACCATGTACGGTCACAACGTGTTTTCATGTTCTAAAATTGGATCCAACTTTTCGAGCTATACTTGGGAGGCCATACTTGGAGACAATAGGAGTTGTGGCTTCAACAAACCACCAGTGCATAAAGTTCCCCTTTAAAGGACAAGTTGTCAAGGTGACTAGCATGCCTATAAGGGACGAGATGAATGATGTTACTTTTACATTGCCCTTAGGATTGTCAATACAACCCCAGATCTCAGTGGGAGAATTACCAGAAGTTACATGCATGACCGCCTCTCTACTAGACACACCGGGATGACAAATAATGATGAAATTGGGCTATGAGCCTGGAAAAGGTCTAGGTAAAGATCTTCAAGGGATCACTTAGCCGATTGAATCTATGGAAAGGTCACGTAGGCAGGGGTTGGGATACGAAGAGGATTCCATCCCAAGGAGGGTCTTCCAGCCAGGATATGCCATAGGACTCCATACATTCTTTACCAAAGGGGAGACCATGATGATGGCTGAAGATGACAAGAGTTCCATGATGGCTATCAAGAGAACGAAGGCTCCAGAGGAAAAAGAAGAAGACTTGGTAGATCTATGCTTATCTTTGACTCGTTTATTCTCAAGTGGGGAAGAGCACCATGAACCACTCAAGGGCAGACCAATCTTGGATCATCATGTTGAGCAAGCTACCAACCAAGTCAAAACCATTCCACGAGGCCCAAATACAACAATCTCATGTTTGAACCTCGTACCATTGTTTCTAGATCTTTTGGATGGGCTTCCGAGCCCACTTACCCACCTTGGGCCTATGTGCCCTCTTCAGCCTTCCACTCTTACTCGGCCTGCTTGCCCGTTTACTTCCCTCATCAACTTCAGAACTAAGGGTTCTTTCCAGCATGGGCTCACTTGCCCATCCATTTTTAAGATCGGGTCCACATACCTGTTTACTTTTTTCATCAGTTTTGGACCCATGTGTCCACTTTCTGTTACCATTGGGCCCACGAGCCCCCTTTTTCCCTTTGTTCTTAAGTTTTTCTCTTTGATAATTCAGTCAGCTTCTAGCAAACCTCGAGTCATTTTGATTCATTCTATCTTTTTACTTGAAAATCTCAAAAAAAATGTCTTCTCTGAAACTCACATTTCCATCGAGGAGACGTCTCTACTCATCCCAGAGGGTGCTCCCAATCAGGGATGGATCTCTCTTTTCTGAATCATTGATCGATTTACTCGATCCTCCCTCCACTGTAAATACCACATTTTCAGTAGGTCAGGTTAGGTTAGGAAATAGGAAAGTCAGGGGTAAACGAGTTCCAAATAGGTATCTGCAACAATTGGCGCAGAAATGTGTAGAGTGTGTAAGGCTGCCAAACTTTTTAGAGAATACCATCCAGCTAGATGAAATCCAATATGAGGATGAGCATAACATAGATCATACTTTGGGAGTATATGAGGTGGTATCAGAGATAGATCCTGAATCTGAGGATGAAATCGAGGACTTGGCTGATGCATATGCATCTGGACTTAGAAGATTTGAGGAACCATCAGCCACGGGGAATGAACCAACCAAGGAACTAAATTTAGGAACCCTGGAATATCCTAAGACTATCCTCATCAGTGCAAACCTCACTCCCTCAGAAGAACATTGTTTGAGCAATGTTTTATAAGAATATAAGGACACGTTCGCATGGACATATGAAGACATGCCAGGATTAGATAATTCATTGGTTGAACATAGATTAACCTTGAAACCTGGAACTACCCAGGATAAAAAAAACCTCAGGAGATTCCACCCTGATATTGCACTCAAAATGAAAGAAGAGGTCGACAAACTACACCAAGAAAAATTCGTTAAAGTCATCCTATATCCGCAATGAGTGGCTAACATAGTCCCTGTTATGAAGAAGGATGGACGTGTTCGGATTTGCATAGATTTCAGGGACATGAACCGAGCATGTCCTAAGGATGACTTCCCTTTGCCTCATATCGATGTTTTAGTCTATAACACAGCTGGATTTGAAATTCTTTCATTCATGGATGGCTATTCTGGATACAATCAAATCCGGTTAGCTGAGGAGGACCAAGAGAAGACCTCGTTCACTACACCTTGGGGAACATATTGCTATGCTGGTACTACATATCAGAGGGCTATGATGGCTATCTTTCACAACATGATGCACACCCTTGTAGAGGTGTATGTAGATGATTTGGTTATCAAGTCCAAGAGTTGGAAAGAGCATTCTGAAGTGCTAAGGAAAGTTTTGCAACGAGCTAGAGAATACAAGCTAAAAATGAACCCTAAGAAGTGTACATTCAGAGTTTCATTAGGAAAACTACTACGGTTCATAGTAAGCAAAAAGGGAATAGAGATCGACCCAAACAAAGCCAAGGCAATTATTGGTATGCCTCCCCCGAAGAATATGAAAGATCTTCGAGGATTGATTGGGAGACTAAAATTTGTCCGCCGATTTATCTCACAACATTCCCAAAGGTGTAAACCTTTCTATGAGTTAACCAAGGCAGGGGCCGAGTTTAAATGAGATTCTAAGTGCCAGGAGGCATTTGATGGGTTGAAAACATACCTGGCAAGTCCCCCTGTACTTAAACCACCAATTCCCGACAAGCCCTTGGTCCTCTACATTTCGGTTCTTGAGAACTCTCTTGGGGCAGTCCTTGAACAAGTTGATGAAGAAGGGAAAGAACGAGCTACTTACTACTTGTCTAAGATGTTTAATACTTATGAGCTGAAGTACACTGTGGTAGAAAAGTCCTATGCTGCTCTTGTTTGGGTGGTTCAGAAACTCAAGCACTATTTTCTTGCTCACCAAGTCAAGCTCATTGCTCATATCAATCCTATCAAGTTTCTGTTAGAGAAGACAGTTTTGACTGATCGGTTAGGGCGATGGCAGAGCTTTTTGTCCCAATTTGATATCACTTATGTCCCACAGAAGGCAATCAAGAGCTATGCTATTGCTGAACATCTTGTCCATCATCCCATACCCATCTTTGACCCAGCCCGGTTGGAGTTCCCGGATGACGAACTAATGTCAGTCCGATCTTCCAATCTTTGGACATTATATTTTGACGGGGCTCTGAACTCTCATGGTAGAGGGATAGGTATTGTCCTCCTGTCACCTGAAGGTGTCACCATTCCACAGGCTTTTCAGCTCAACTTTTCAGCAACCAACAACATAGCTGAGTATGAAGCCTTGCTGACCGGGATGGAGGCTGCTCATTTCCATGGTGCCACTAAATTGAGGGTGATAGGTGATAGTCAATTGATCCTACGCCAAGTCCTATCCAAATACCAAACTTCCCATCCAAACCACAAACCCTACCAGGAGCTCACCACCTGCTACATCAAGCTATTCTTCAAACTCACCTTTGTCCATGTCCCCCGTTCTCAGAATATCCTCGCCGATGCCTTAGCTTCACTAGCTTCATCTCTATCTGTCCTGCTAGGCAGGCAAGTGTGGACTATCCACATCTGTAAGAAGTCAATTCTAGCAATTAAGGATGGACGTTTTTTGAAGGTTAAGGAGAGGTTCAATAGAAAAGAATACTTGGAACACAAAGAAGAAATCTTCTTAATTGAGTTGGAAGAATTAGAAGAATGTGAGATGGTATGATGAGATTGCGAGGTATTGCCAAGATCATTCATATCCGCCTGGATCAACCACCAAGGAAAAGAAGACAATCAGAAGAGTATCCCAGAGGTATACAATCCAAGGAGGAGTGCTCTATAAGAGGAGCTTAAGTGAAATCTTACTCAGGTGTCTTGATGAAGAAGAAGCCAAGTTGGTGCTGAAGGAAGCACATTCTGGAGTTTGTGGTGGTCATGTGAATGCCCAAGCCCTTGCTAAGAAAATCATCCGACAAGGGTATTATTGGCCAACTCTAGAAGAAGACTGCTCCATCTTTGCCCGACACTGTCATTCATGTCAACTCCATGCCAACAAGATTCACTCTTCCGCATCTTCCCTTCATCCAATTCATGCTCCATGGTCTTTCGCCATGTGGGCTTTTGATATCATTGGCCCCTTGAGTGACCTCAACTCCGAAATGCGCTCAAAATCATTCATTCTAAATGCAACAGAGTACTTCACAAAGTGGGCTGAAGCGGAAGCATTCGTCGAGATTAAAGCGTCAACAGTCTACTCCTTCATCAAGTGCAACATCATTGAAAGGTTCGAGATCCCCAGCGACATCGTCGTTGATAATGGGCCACAATTTCTCTCTCAAGATCTGTGTGATCTTTGCAATATGTATCGCATTTCATTGCATCATTCATCACCATACTATCCTCAAGGCAATGGTCAAGCGGAAGCACCAACAAAACCTTAATGAAGATCATCAAGAAATCTTGTAAGTCTAGCAAGTTTGCCGACTGGCCTGATAAACTTGTAGATGCTCTATGGGCTTATCGTACTTCTGTAAGGACTCCCACTAGACAAACCCCGTATGCCTTGGTATATGGGATGGAAGCAGTGGTCCCCTATGAAGTATTACTTCCATCTCTCCGAGTTCAGCTCGACAGGGATATTCCTGTTGATGAGAGACGAGAATCTCTCCTTGCACAGCTTGAACTCTTGGATGAAAGAAGGCTAGCTGCCACCGAGTATGCCCGGACTTATCAGAACAGACTTAAAAGGTTTTATCAAAAGAGGGCGGTCGAGAGAAAATTCGAGATCGGTGAGATGGTTATTAAAAGAATTTTCGTTAAGCCGGGGGGTCCCTTCTCCAAGTTGCAACCTAACTGGGAAGGGCCTTTTGTAATCACTGAAAAGTATCCAAGCAATGCATATGAATTGACTAATGCAGATGGAGAAAAATTGAATCATCCTTGGAACGGAGTTTACCTTAAAAAGTACTTTCTATAAAATGGAGAAACCACTGGTATAATCTCAAGTCATCGATCCTAGGTTGTTCGTGAGAAGTCAAGGGTAGGTACCATCCTACACACACAACACCTCCCGATCCTAGAATCCGGACAACCCGACACTGGCAAAAGGCAAGGTAGAAATCTAGAAACGGAAGGAGTACCCTTACCCTATTCTCTTCTACTCGGTCCAATATAGGGAGAGAAGATTAGAGGGGGGTAGTATCCAAAACACTCGCCACCTTAGTAGGAGGTCATCTCAGAGGGTGCAAAAGGGTGCCAAAAGATGGGCAATGAACCCCTCAGGTTAGAAAAAGAAAAATGATCAACATGTCTGAATGAGTACCTAGAATGATAGTCAAGGCAAAAGGCACTAAAAGATGGGCAATGTACCCATGGGTCAAAAACCTGTCTAAATATGTGCCACATAGAAAAGAGCAAAAAATAGGAAAGACCCAAAGAGGCCGAACCCCAACGGGCAATTTGAGTGAGAGTAGAGAAATCCCTCTCAACATCTCTAAACCCTATCAAGGACTTCCTCTATATTCTTCCTCCTTAAATCCCTTGGGCAGGGTAAACCGACCGAATCTAGGTGGAACCCAAGCCGATCAAAGGAAGAAGGTTAGAAGGATTCTAGGTAGGGAACTTTATTTTGCACATGGTATCTACCACTTGAGTCTTAACAAACCCCAAAGACCAATGAACAGTCTCAAATACCAACATTTTCTCTACAAAAAATGCATATTTCAAAAATCCAAAAAAAATGCATATTTCAAAATTTTAAAAAATTGAATATTCTAAAAAATCTAAAAAAATGCATATTTCAAAAATCCAAAAAAATGCATATTTCAAAAATCTAACAAAAATCGAATATTTTTGAAAATCTAAAAAAATGAATATTTCTAAGAAAATGTAAAAAAAAATGCTCAGTCATGATCATTGCCTCAGTTGCATTCATGTTTATTTTTCTATCATGCATATTTCTATTGCTGCATTGCATATCCATTTTTGCTTTAATTGCCTTGTTAAGAAGGCCCTTTCCTTTGACCTAAGTCAAAGTTGACCGTAATTGGCAAAGGGATGAGTCATGGTGAAGATCTAATCCTCTTTTATCAAGTTTTTCAGGCATTTCAATGTAAGAGGGAAGGATTCACACCATTGAAGGTAAGTTCTCTCAACCCTTACCTCCATTTCATTTAAGTCATTTATTTTATTCCACCTTGTTAAGAAGGCTCCTCCCTTTGACTCAAAATCAAGGCAAACGATATACAGGCAAAGGGATGAGTCATGATGAAAATTTAATCATCTTTGTTAAGTGTTTTCAGGAGCTGAAGAAGCAAAAGAGAAGGGCTATCAGGCAACCTTTTAAGTCCAACAGGTGAAGTGGTGAGATCGGTGTTCCGGAAGAAACGTCATGCCAGCCCTGCGACGAAAAGAAAGGGAGCGCCACCTAGTCAAGTATTATCATGGTGCTGATGAATAAGGCGGTCGATGCAAGTTGATAGACCACGCCTGAAGACTTCACTCAAATCCACATTCTCATCAATCTCACATAATCACCATCATTCCATTTCGCTCATCACTCCAACCATTTGTCATTTAGTTATGTTAGGTTCATTTAATATGTATTATATTCATTGATGTTGAAGACCTCGAGGGTGAAGATGACTGGGCCCGAGATCCCCTTCAACAAAATCTACGATGGCTTGGTCATTTCTTCACACTCACGGATAAACCAAAATTGAACATTGGAGGGACGATGGTTCTTAATCAGGTGTCTTGACCTCTAATAGACAATCTATATCTTTAACTATTTTCTACATAATTTTATATATTTTCATATCCATCTCTTTTTCATTCTTCATCATTACCAATTTTATCCCACCATATTTTACTCTTTTATCCCACCGTGTCTTTTATTTTATCCCACCGTGTCATGGCAATTGTCATGCTATTGTTTCTTCTTTCCCATCATTCTATGTTAGCCTACCATTATCTTTCAATCCCTGTATGGCTTAAGTCTGTCTATCATTTTCGTTTAATCAGGTTTTCTGCCAAAGCATGATTTATGGTTTTCACAATACCTGAGCAATTTTGTTATGCTTAAATGAACCCTTTTAGAATTTGAGGTTATTCCACTCAGAATTAAACTAAGTATTTTGGTGAAACTTGAATGAACTTGAGATTCCAAATATGATGGATTGGTATTCTTTTCATTTTAAAATTAATTTCTCTTTTAAAACTTTAGCCCATCATAGTACAAGAACATCGCAAAATTTGGGTTGCTGGCTGATGATGAACTTACGAATTCGAGGACTCCTCACCGCGCTGAGGGTTGTCTACATCCTACCTCCTTTATCCTTTATTTTTCATCTCTCGTGCCAATGGCATGTCTTTTACCAATAAATTATATGAGGTTTTGATGGGACATGAAAGCGATCTAAAATACTAAGCGAGATTCCTTTTGTTGTATCGGGTAGATAAGCGTGTCTATATCTACACCTTGATGTCACCTTTTTAGTTCATCACCATTCCATTCCACTACATTCATCTACGCTCACTTGCATTCCATTACAGTTCACTCCGAATCATTCCGCTTCATTACATGTCATTCCCTTACAAAGCCGACATCAAGGCGAGGCAAGCTGTAAACACGCCAAATTTGCCTAATTCAGAGCATAAAACTCATGTTTTATAGGGTAATATGTGTGATTAATCTTTGAATGATGTCGGGTCTTTTAATGTTAATTTGGAGTTTCGCCGAACGAAATTAGAAGTTTTCCAAAGTTTTCCACAAAAAGCCATAATTTCCAAGCGAAAGCCTCACGTAAATCATGTAAACATGAAATTTGGCTGAATGACCAATGCCTAATGATCATATATTGAAGGTTACAGACATATTCACACTCCGAACAAGTTTTATTTCATGCCGTGTCTTTCCGGTTGGCCATCGGAGTCATTCCGACCAGTATCGGATTTTCTATTCACTGTCCTAACTTCCAGATAAAATTATGAAGTTTTGGAGGGTGTGATGGCCGATCCAATGCTATAAAGAGCTTCTTTGGCCTGTTATCTTTCCAATTCAACAAAAGGCGTTGAATTCCAAGTTCGGGAGTGTTCGCAATGGCTTCCGGAAGAAGGACGTGCAAAACAGTACCATGCGCCCAGGTCGGTGACATGTGCCCAAGACCCAGGGCACGTGGCCATGTGCCCTGCCCCTATGGCACGTGGCCTTGTGCCCCCGATCGAGGGCACGAGGGAACCAATTTTTCATTGGGACTCTACCTTTGAATGGATCGGATCGAATTTTTCGACCGGATCAGATCGAAATTTTCGGATGGATTGGATGTGCCCTTACTGGGAGGCGCATGCGCCGGTAGGGTGCAAGGTACCCTATTTTGTAGTGCGGATCGCGACAGTCGTTCTCCTATAAATAAACTCCGATTCCGGTCGTTCCAGAGGCATGTACATGACCCCCTGGGCATCTTAAGATGTCCAAGCTCCCTCCTACATCTATTTTGTAATTTTTAGCGAAAGAATTTTGAGTTTTTAGAGAGAGAAAAGTCGGTTCAAAAGAGAGGAAGGCTTGTTTGCAGGTGATCTACCAGGTCTCTATTCTTCAGCCTCTACAGCACTGTGTGGACGTTTGTTGCCTGAGCTTTCAACATAAAAGTTCTTCCTATCCAAGTCTTCTTAAGTTTTTAATTGATGGCACATGATTCCGAGGTCGGGGTTGGTCGTGATGAGCGCAGAAGCAAAGTTGCGCCTGGCAGATCCTGGACTGCTGCTCGACTTTTTGACAACCCAGATTTGGCTATATCTCTCTCTATTCTTATCATAATCTTTATGTTCTTCTTCCTATCTCTTTGTTTAGTAATTATACATCCTCCTATCATTTTTCATATTTTTTTCATTAGTTTTAGTCAGATAATCTGAAAAATGAAAAAGGGGGTTAGAGATAACCCGAATCTGTTCAGTTTCCTTTCAGTTGTGTGTTTCATATTATTTTCCTTACATATACTCCACTTTATTTAATTCTAATTATATTTTCATCTATTTGTTTGTCTATTTACACAAGAAATCATGCACCCATGTGTTGAGGACTCTTCTTCATCGGCTGGCCGAAGAAGGAGAAGCTTTGACCCACACCCTTCACGCTAAGATACACACGGTCATCTTTATTTAATAAATCGGAACCCGCGGTTCCTGACGACCACATGTCTTAATTTTATACTTCTCACCCTCCTCCCACATGACCCAAACCGTCTCTTTGGTTATCGAGCGACACCAAGGGATGAAAGTTCGGGGATCAATGTGAGTGTGGGACCAAGGTGAGGGTTGCTTTCCATGTTTTCTTTCTTTCTTTCTCATCCCCTCTTGAGGTGATAATCTGGATTCACGGACTTCCCTAAAAAGGAGAGGGCCCGTCAAATTTTTGGAGTCGACAATGGCATGAAACAAAACTTGTCCGGAGTGTGAATCTGACCATAACCTTCAATGCATGATCATTAGGCATTGGTCATTCAGCCAATTTTCGTGTTTACACGATTTACGTGTGACTTTCGCTCGAAAATTATGGCTTTGTGTGGAAAACTCTGAAAAACATCCGATCTCATTTGGCAAAGGTACAAATCAACATTAAAAGGGCCCAGCATCATTCTAAGATCAATCACACATGTTACCCTACAAAACATGAGTTTTATGCTTTGAATTAGGCCAATTTGGCATGTCTACATATGTGATCTAAATATTCTTAGTCATTGGATCCTTGAGACGAGACATCAAGGATCTGGATAGATTAGTGTAAGTGATGTCTTCTCATATGATGAAAATGACCGATCCCATTGGTCATTAGTGTGGAGACACTGAGATACACATACGTGTACTTATTAGTCGAATGAGTTCACTAAACTCACCGAATTAAAATTTTTTAATGATATCTTAACTATCTATTAGGGTTTTCTAACATCATGGTTGTATGGTTGGACCTTTGACCTAAGTCGCCAAAGATGCCCTGTTGGGTGGAACTTGTACTTTGACCATTGACTTATGGATCACCGTATAGATGGTCCAGTATAGTGACGGATCGGGTATAAGGAAAACCTGATGGAGGCAATTGAGCAGACAATAAGGGATCGTCCACTCTTGGTAAGAGAGAGTGAATGTCACATGGAATAGTAATTTAAATCCCAGGCTAGGGTAGATAGGATGATCGGAAAAAGAGTTTTCCAATTGATCCAATTCTTAGTACAGGATCTTATAGAGTCGGTACACTAAGGAGTTGACAGTCGATGTCATACTCCTTTCCGACTGGGACATTGGATGGATGAGGGTTTATATCTATGCGGTAACTAATGATGGAAAGGCTCAATGGAGATGAGATTGTGGCTTGTGTTGGGGATCGGTCCAATCAAATTGGCACAGTAAAAAATTATCGATTCCTTGTATATCATCGTCTTGGTCTCGATCGAAATTGAACGACATCACCAAAATCTATATTCAAAATAGTTTCAAACATGTACCTTTGCGGGATTCAAAAAATCTCTAAAGACTGGAGAAGAGCGAGCTTTCTCACGCTCATTTAGCCACTCAATTATGCGGCCTCTAGTCGTATCAAGACGAGCCGCCTCCATAGTTGGGTTCTCCTTCATGTCGGACCTTCCGACTCATCCCAGATGAAGTCCCATCGACTCTCGACGGCCTCCAACATGGAAAAATGTGAATGAGAGAGGTAGGGACGAATTTTGCAGCCTTGACTTGTGGGGCTCATGCTTAATTCTCTATTATATAAAAAATTTGGAGTTTTTCACAAAAATCCCTCCTTTCTCTATATTTACACCCTCACCCCCAAACTTATGGATTAGCCCTTACGTGTGTGACCTACTAGGCCCAATAGCTCATTTGGTTGAGACCTAATTAAAACAGCAACTTCTTTTAAATTAAATATATTATCTCATAATAGATTTAATGGTTTATCAATCATAAAGGGTACAAGCCACATCCTATGATCTCAAACGACTTCGGGGATGAACTCCTCTCCAAAGAGCCTTTCCATCATCAGTTACCACACGGCTATAAAACTTCGTCCATCCAATGTCCTGGTCAGATAGCAGTATGGCATTGACTATCAACTCCTAAATATACCGACACTATAGAATCTTGTACTCATAATTGGATCAATTGGAAAACTCTTTTCCAATTATTTTATCTATCTTGGCCAAGGATTTAGAGTACTATCCATAGGACATTCTCTCTCTCCTACCGAGAGTGGACGATTCCCTATTGTCTGCTCAATTGCCTCCACCGAGTTTCCCATATACCCAATCCATTAACTATAAAAGATCACAATACTAAGTGATCCATAAGTCAATAGTCAAAGTACATGGTACGCCTAGCAAGACATCTTTAGCAACTCAAGTCAAAGATCTAACCATGCAACCGTGATGATAGAATACCCTGATTGACAGTTCTGTAAGATACCATTCAGGGATTCTATATTGGTTAGTTCAGTGAACTCATTCGTCTAATGAGCACCTGTACATGTATCTCAATGTCCCCACACTGATGACCAATGAGATCGATCATTGTCATCATATGAGAAGATATCATATACACTAGTCTTATCAGATCCTTGATGTCTTGTCTTAGGGATCCCACGATTAGGAACATTTAGAGTACATACTTCTAGATGATTGATCTCATTATCATGATCTTAACATGATACAATCATCATTGCATGCAACCTAGGACTTCATTACGATAGATGCATCTAGATAGTGCAAGTAATGAAGATTTATGCCATTTATACTGAATAAGATATTACAAGAAATGTAAAATCATATCACATATGATTGGCTTGTAGGGTATACATTTCTTTCAATCTCCCACTTGCACTAAAGCCAATCACCCACATGTTTGATCTCCATCAGCCCAAGGTGACCCTCAAACACACTTTGACTCAGGGCCTTAGTTAGTAGATTTGTAATGTTTATAGTTTAAGATACTTTAAGATACGCTATCTTTAATCATATCTCCTTGAGTTGCAGTCACTCTGATCAAGTAGTATTGCCATAGAAGTGTTTAAACTTCTGATGAGACAGGCTCCACTACAAAAGTAATGATCTATCATTTTCATAAAATAATGGTACATTATAAGAGATATTAGGGACAAGTCCCTAAAATAAGATGAACTCCTTTATCTAGACTACTTCATAAGAAGTTAGTAGCAATTATAATTTGTAAATTCTACAGTGTCTATAGCATGGAACTTTTCTAACTCACTACACCACCATCTATGTAAACATGTACCCTAGCTACCAGTCATATGTAACTAGAAGTTTAAGTCTAATTCAAACTTCCAGTCCTATCCTCCATACTTGAAATTCATCTTTGGTACTTCTCAAGTACTTAAGGATATTTTTCTCAACTATCCAATGACTTTCACTTGGATTTGCTTGATGATTACTCATAACACTTAAAGTACTCATCACATTAGGCTATGCACATAGTATACATGATAGACCCTATGACTAGGGCATAAGAGACTATATTCATGTATTATATCTCTCTTTAAAAGAAATAAACTCTATATCTTATAAGCAAGACATCTATATAGGAGTTTTTATGTCAGACCCTTTGACAATGGTATCTATGTACAACAAATGGGTCAAGCCAAGCATCCCTTTTAGATCTATCTCCATAGACCTAAATCCTTGGGAAGCTTCTCCCAGAATAATTATGGAGGATTCATTTTATAGTTAGGTTTCACCGATGATAACATACCTGATAGAAATGTATGCCTTACAAGCCAATCATATATGATATGATTCGACATTTCTAGAAATATCTCATTCAATTAATAAGGCAAATTTTCATTATAAGCTCTTATTAGATGCGAATATCATAATGAAGTCATTGATCAAATACAATGATGATTAAATCATGATGAGATCATGATAATAAGATTGATCATCTAGAGGTATTTGATCTAAATGTTCTTAGTCATGGGATACTTGAGACAGGACATCAAGGATCCGGATAGACTAGTGTATGTGATGTCTTCTCATGTGATTAGGACGACCGATCTCATTGGTCACTAGTGTGGAGACACTGAGATACACATACATGTGCTTATTAGTTGAATGAGTTCATTGAACTGACCGAATTAGAAACCCTGAATGGTATCTTACCGAACTGTCTATCAGGGTTTTCTATCATCACGGTTGCATGGTTGGACTTTTGACCTGAGTCGCCAAAGATGCCTTGTTGGGTAGAACTTGTGCTTTGACCATTGACTTATGGATCACAATTTAGATGGTCTTATATAGCGATAGATCGGGTTCAAGGAAAATCCGATGGAGGCAATTGAGCGGACAACAAGGGATCGTCCACTCTCGGTAAGTGAGAGTGAATGTCCTATGGAATAGTACTCTAAATCCCTGGCCAGGGTAGATAGGATAATTGGAAAAGGAGTTTTCCAATTGATCCAATTCCGAGTACATGATCCTATAGAGTCGGTACACTAAGGAGTTGACAGTCGATGCCGTACTCCTTTCCGACTGGGACATTGGATGGATGAGGGTTTATATCCATGTGGTAACTGATGATGGAAAGGGTCAATGGAGATGAGATTATCCCCTTAGCCATTTGGGATCATGGGATGTGACTTGTACCCTTCATGATCGGTAAGCCGAGTAATCTATTATCGGATAATGGATTTAATTAAAATTAAATAGAATTGTTCTATTTTAGTTAGGCCTTAGCCAAATAGGTTATTGGGCTTAGTGGGTCACATACAAAAGGACTTATCCACAAGTACAGGGGCAAGGGCGTAATTTATGGAGATTTTGGGTTTTTATGAAAAATTCCATAATTCTCTATAAATACTAATGGTTTCAGCCAAACCCAATCAAGCCAAGGGTGAAAGCCACGTCCCAAGTCTCCTCCCTACCTCCTTCTCTCTATAGAAGGTGTTCATGGTCGATGGAGTTCCGTTCAGGAAGAGTTCTCGAGGCCGGCGCGAAGGGAGAACCTGCTGTGGATGAAGTTTGTGTGGATACTGCAGGAGACCGGACGCTTGAACGGTTTGTAGAGCTTAAGAAGCTCATCTCCTTCCTCTCCATGGGATTATATGAATCCCTATCAGGTATATTCGAACCCGATTTGATCGGTTTTCCATTTTCGTCGTTCGGTTCTTATTGAGACGGATTCTAAAGGAACACATAGGAATCATCACTTACGCTGCTCCAAAACTTTTTGGACGATTCCGTACAGTGGTATCAGAGCCTGGTTCAAGTCACGGTCGAAACCGACGTCGAATCAACATTATTTTATGTTATTTGTGTTCCCGAATCTGTGAAAACGTCTGTTTTGACGAGGCCACCATATTCTGTGTATGACTCAGATAAAAGATTGGTTGGCCTTAGTAGAATCTCGTGATATAGGTATTTCCAACTCTGCAATCCTTTTGAAGTTTGGATCTCTGTAGTGTTCGGGAGAAGCGTCAAAAGTTGGTGTTTCTGTCATGCCCGAACCTACACCCGGATTTGGGGATTTTGTGAAATCTCCGTCCACAGAAGAAATTGAGACTTGTAAAAGGTTTAGGATATGGATAATATGATTAAATAGCCTTTACCTTTGATATCCAGCTTTGAACAACGGCGGAGGATGATAATTTTTGAGTTTTCCGACGAACTAGGGTTCTGCGGAGTCTGACGGCGCCGACTTGTTTCTTCCTGATTTCCCGTTGATAGAGAATTTTTATATGAAGAGATATATACATATTTGGAAACTTCATATGATTATAATTCTAAATTGTATATTTGGAGAATATTTGGCTTCCTGGATAAGGAGTTATCCTCGTTGCAAAATAGAGATTTCTGCTACAGAATCTGGGTGACCGCCGCCTCTTCCTCCTCATTTTTCGATTGACTGGGATTTTTCCTGTATATTAGGCCGACTGTTTTGGATTCCCTATTTGATAAGGATTCCAACGCATATTTTTACATATTTTTCAGACTTCTGAATAAGGAGATATGTCCGAGTTAATGAGATTAATTTTATCCCGGATGAACAGTGCTTTACGCGCCTGTTCGGGGAAGTCGATCAGCGCACGCGCCGGCGCACCGACGGTCGGCTCACATGTGATGGAGGACTGGCGCACGCCAGGGCGCACACAGGCGCTCGCCGGCGTGGCGCAGTGCGCCGGAGCATGTGCCAGACACTATATTTTATGATTTTAAAGTGTTTAAAATCATAGAAAATTCCGAAAAATTGCCATAAAATTCCATAATAATTATGAAAATTATATAATATTATTTAACATGTTTTAAAGTGTTTAATGACATGTTAGATGATGTTTAGTTCTATTTACATAGATTCACTCATGGTTAAACTTTAAAATTGTTTTAAAGGTTTAACTTAAATTATTAGTGTCTTAATTAATTCTGTAAAATGAGATTTTACAGAATATAAATTGGGACATTAATTTTTGACCTTGCACAGTATTGGGAATTCATGAATGTTCTAAATAGTTTAGTTTTGTATGTTCATTTCATATAAATTGTTTATATGTTATTGTCATGTTATTTTCATGTTATTTATTTCATGAAAAATTCGACATGCATGAAATTGAAAATTTCAAAATAAATTATATAATTTTATGCTGATATATATGATATATCTCATATAATTATCACGTATGCGCTCTATGTTCATGTGATGAATGTTAGTGTGTATGGAGGTGATCATGGACTTAATTGTGCTTGGCTTGCGATTGCTTTTAATTATGTTGGTTATGTTATTAAATAGGGTCTGCGTGTGCCTCCTCTCTCTCTATACAATCTGATTGTACATTCTACCTCCCTCCATTAATGTACTCCCCTTGGTTAAAACCAAGGTTTCTTATTGAGTTATGTACATTTGTGGGGTCTGCGTACCCTTAAGCCGCTTGTAAGAGTTAGAAGCCGGTTCGTGGAAGGTTGGAGAATGGGACCACTTGGAGAAGCACCCTTCTGAAGTGGGAGCATGCCAACACAAGACTCATTCAGCAAGGATTTGCACCTATAGGGGTGCCTTAGGTGCATGCTTAGGGTTAAGTCCATGATCACCTGATTTTGTGCATATTTGATATGTGGATGTGTGCTACAGGTTATACCTTAGATATATGATATTCCAAAGGTATTATATATACTTAGCACATATTATTTATGAGACTAAAATAAAATCTCTCCTTGTCATAATTAGGTTGATAAACGTGTGACATTAAGAATGACTCACGTAGCCTTCCGTTGTTATGGTCTTGATGAGCCAATCTTAGATTGGATGGGTTTGTTGTGTTTCCCACAAGACTCATTCAGCAGGGGATTGGTGATCATGGCCAAAGCATTTGCCGAACTTTGGGGTGGACCATTGCATGGCCTTGTTGTGTTTCCCACAAGGGCTATGTTAAGAATTCATTCTCATAACGTAACAAGCGGAGTTGACCTAACTAGAGTATATAGCTTGTTGTGTTTCCCACAAGGTTATAACTCTAGAGGCTAAATGACTAAGAATTGCAAGGGTTGCAATTGATAAAAGTTACCTATCTATTAAGTATGGGATGACTTGTTGTGTTTTCCACAAGGTTGTCACCATAAAGTTAATAGGGTCTTAGTCCCCACTAGGATTTCATCGTGATATCCCGTCTTTGCATAATGAGGGTTATGCAAATTCGTCGAAAATTAGTGGGAGCATAAATTAGGATCAAAGACCATATCTTAATTTTAATGAATGTTTGAAATGTTATATTGATAAAATTATATCTCTGTTGTAGAATACGATAATAAACCACCATTAGTATGGCATATTAGATGCCATATAGCTTAATGGCTCACACTTCTTAGGCTGATTTAAAACTAAGAGAATTGTTCTCATAGTTGACCAATTAACTATTCTACTTGAGAAGTAGGTGTCTCATAAAATTATCTAATGATATGAAAGAAAGATAAGATCTTATCTCATAGATAAGATGCATTGTTTGTCTTAAACTAGATGTTAGTCTCTATGAGACATAATTTTAGAGACAACATGGATAGATGGATATGAGATCCATCATGGCTCATAGTGATGAGTTAACTAAAGGGCAACTTAGATCAACAATACATCTTAATTACTTCTTGTTGGTGAGACCAATAGTAAGAAGTAAAATCATTAGATAGAAATAGGAGATAGTTAATAGTAAAAGAAGGTTGTCATGATAATAAAGCCAGAATAAGACATGATTCTTACACTATCATGATGATGATAAGTGGAAGAGGAAGTACAAAGTGTTTTGTATATAATGCAAATGTGGAGCTTGAAAAGCTTTATGTATTCAAGTCATTGACATTTACTTGTTTTAAATATACACTTAATAGTATTAGATGCTATATGTGTATATCATAATATTAGATACTATGGATGCATCTAATGGTATGAGATACCAGATATGCATCTTAGATCTACAAGGAGTTGTAGATGACAACAAGTAAATGATGGCTTAATAAAGAAGATGTTGACCTACATATGAAATGGTGCAAAAGTTGCATCATTATTAGTGGGAGGTGCAATTCTTTAATAGCCTTATGGAGATGTCTTAATAATTAATATTGCTATTATATCCTTCTACAAAAACATTATATGATTTCCTACTTGAATAAATGTTGATTTATTCTAAGTTATGGAATTGATAGATGTTCTAATAGATTGAATGGCAAAGTGTTTGCCAGTGGGAGCTTAATGAATTGTTTAATCATATTTGATATGTTAGCTCTCATGTTATGTGTGAATATTCCTTTTAAGAGGAAATGGGTTTATTTAGATCAATCTACACTTTAGCTTTATATAGACATGGAGAATGGGTTAATGAGTTATTAGAACTCGTACATTTAGATGTATGTTAGCCCATATCTAGTAAGGCTAAAGAAGAATATTTCTACTTCATTATTTCAAAGATGATGTCTCTAGTTATGGATACATGTACTTTATGAAGTACAAATCTAAGACCTTTGAGAAATTATCTAAGATTAAGAATGAAGTAGAGATACTAATGGAACTAGTATTAGAACTCTCTGATGAGATCAAAGAAAGGAATACTTAAGTACATAATTCACATATAATTGAAGGATAATAGAATCTAATGGACACCGCTTTACACATTTTAGCTTAATTGAGTAGCTAAAATGAGAAGTCATATTATGTAAGACATAATATGAACAATGACAAGCTTTGCAAATTTCCTCTTTGTCTAATTTTGGTTAACTACTCATTATAACCACTTGATCTTTATAGGTACCTTCTAAGTCTGTTTTGATTATTCCATATAGGATATGGAAAAGGGGTTAAAACTTGACCTTAAGCAAGTTAAGGTTTCGGAATGTCCGACCTGGTGAAGAAGTATAACTCTAACAAGTTGGAACATAAGACTATGAAGTGTTGCTTGTGGGATATCCAAAGGAAACTTTTGGATATTAAATATACGACCCTTATGTATAAGGGTATGTGTTGCTCAGCTCACTATATTTCTAAAGGAAAAGTTCCTTCTTAAGAAAGATAGTGGGAGCAAGGTATATATGGAAGATGTTCCAGTCCCACAACCCAATAACACTTCTATTAAGGTGCTAGTTAATAATTACACAAGGACAAATGATAAGTCTTTACTTGTGTCCATTCTACCTAAGAGATATGTGAGACATATCTCTGATAGATGAAATGAGGCATAAGATAATAAGGATATTAATCCTAGGATCTATATAGAACCAATATGAGATATTGATTCATTAATGGTAGTAGACAATAAAATACGATATAAACTTTATCTATTCTAATCAAGTTTAGAACTTGATACATCCACCTAAGGATATAGTATCCATAAGGAATAAATGGATCACTAAAGAATAGATTGTAGTGGATTAGAAGGTAGATACCTTCAAATGTGAGAATAGTTGAAAAGGATATCATTGAAGTCAAATGGTTGACTATGATGAGATCTTTTACCTATTCCATGGATTAATCCATTCGGATTTTGATTGTTACACTCTATGATTATGAGATAAGCTAATTGGATGTTAAGATAGTGTTTCTCTAAGGTATTTTGAGGAACAGGTGTATGTGATACAACTATAGGGAATCAAGTCCCAATAACATCCAAGAAGAGTGTGTATTAAGTTCATTTATGGACTGAAGTAAAACTTCCCATAGATCATATATAAGGTTTAATGAGATTAAATCTTATGACTTCGTTAAGAACGAAGAGGAGCCTTGTGTATTCAACAAGATAAGTGGGAGTGCTGTTACTTTCTTGACATTTTATGTTGATGACATACTACTCATTAAGAATGAAATAGGTGTGTTATCATAAGTGAACCTAGCTATCAAATTGATCCTCCAAACACAATTTGGGTTTTGAGATCTATGGAGATAGATCTAAAATCAATGCCCAGTTAATGTACGTAGTCACCATAGTCAAAGGGTTTGACATGATAAACTCCAAGATAGGTTTCTTACCTATGTGGTGTGGAGTTGATCTCTGTAAAGTGTTGTCTTTGTAGACTTCTTGAAAGATAAATAGATCACATAAATAGAGCCCTTATGCCTTTGTCATAGGGTCTATTATTTATATGATGCTACGTACATGATGTGATTAATGCTCTAAGTGTTATGAGCATTCATCAAGAAGATCTAAGTGAGAGTCATTGGATAGTTTATAGATATATCATTAGATACTTGAGAAGCACTGAGAATGTATCTTTATACACTGGAGGATAAGACTTGAAGTCTTGTAGTTTTACAAACACAAGCTTCTAATCAAATAAGTTTGATATTAAGTCAGAATAATGGTGGTGCTGTGAGTTGAAAGAGTTCTATGTGATAGAACACTGTAAGTTCTACAACATATGCAAACAAGTTTACATAGTAGTTGCACACTCTTGAGAAGTAGTCTAGATGAAGTTTTTCATCTACATATTTGATATGGGATTGTCTCAATTTTCTCTGAAAGTGTATCATTGTTTTGAGAAAACAATGGAGTAGAGCCGATGTCTCATCAGAAGTTTAGAACTTCTGTGGCGATACCATACAATCGTAGAGATTGCAACTTATAGAGATATAATTAAAGATAAAGTATCTACCGTTAATAATATTGCAGATCCACTAATCGAAGCGCTTACTCAAAGAGTGTTTGAGCTTCACCTTGAGCTGATACAGATCAGTCAGATGGTGATTGGCTTTAGTGCAAGTGGGAGATTGATAGAAATGTATGCCCTACAAGCCAATCATATATGATATGATTCGACATTTCTAGAAATATCTCATTCAATTAATCAGGCAAATCTTCATTATAAGCTCTTATTAGATGCGAATATCATAATGAAGTCCTTGATCAAATACAATGATGATTAAATCATGATGAGATCATGATAATGAGATTGATCATCTAGAGGTATTTGATCTAAATGTTCCAAGTCATAGGATACTTGAGACAGGACATCAAGGATCCGGATAGATTAGTGTATGTGATGTCTTCTCATGTGATGAGGACGACCGATCTCATTGGTCATTAGTGTGGAGACACTGAGATACACATACAGGTGCTTATTAGTTGAATGAGTTCACTGAACTGACCGAATTAGAAACCCTGAATGGTATCTTACCGAACTGTCTATCAGGGTTTTCTATCATCACGGTTGCATGGTTGGACCTTTGACCTGAGTCGCCAAAGATGCCTTGTTGGGTAGAACTTGTGCTTTTACCATTGACTTATGGATCACAATTTAGATGGTCCTATATAGCGATGGATCGGGTTCAAGGAAAATCCGATGGAGGCAATTGAGCGAACAACAAGGGATCGTCCACTCTCGGTAAGTGAGAGTGAATGTCCTATGGAATAGTACTCTAAATCCCTGGCCAGGGTAGATAGGATAATTGGAAAAGGAGTTTTCCAATTGATCCAATTCCGAGTACATGATCCTATAGAGTCGGTACACTAAGGAGTTGACAGTCGATGCTGTACTCCTTTCCGACCGGGACATTGGATGGATGAGGGTTTATATACGTGTGGTAACTGATGATGGAAAGGCTTAATGGAGATGAGATTATCCCCTTAGCCATTTGGGATCATGGGATGTGGCTTCTACCCTTCATGATCGGTAGGCCGAGTAATTTGTTATCGGATAATGGATTTAATAAAAATTAAATAGAATTGTTATATTTTATTTAGGCCTCAGCCAAATAGGTTATTGGTCCTAGTGGGTCACACACAAAAGGACTTATCCACGAGTACAGGGGCAAGGGCGTAATTTATGGAGATTTTGGGTTTTTATGAAAAATTCCATAATTCTCTATAAATACTAATGGTTTCAGCCAAACCCAATCAAGCCAAGGGTGAAAACCACGTCCCAAGTCTCCTCCCTACCTCCTTCTCTCTCTAGAAGGTGTCCATGGTCGATGGAGCTCCGTTCGGGAAGAGTTCTCGAGGCCGGCGCGAAGGGAGAACCTGCTGTGGATGAAGTTTGTGTGGATACTGCTGGAGACCGGACGCTTGAACGGTTTGTAGAGCTTAATAATCTCATCTCCTTCCTCTCCATGGGATTATATGAATCCCTATCAGGTATATTCGAACCCGATTTGATCGGTTTTCCACTTTCGTCGTTCGGTTCTGATTGAGACAGATTCTAAAGGAACCCATAGGAATCGTCGCTTCCGCTGCTCCAAACCTTTTTGGACGATTCCTTACAATACCTACATCATTCATAATGAGTAGTACGCAATCAATATAAAATGTCTAGAATACAATAGCATTCCCACTAGCATTTTTATGCACACAAGGTTCTTCTTCATTTCAAATGAAGTCATAAGATTTAATCTTATCAAATCTTATATTCTAATATTGAGAATGTTGTTGTAGTTCATGAATGGATATTACCAACATGTACACTTTCTTCGGATGTTTTGAGACATACAACCCTCAAGTTATATCACATACAACAGAGGTTGTATCATATACACCTCCCCTTAAATTTCACCATTGGAGATATATTATTTTAACATCCTACTTGACATATCTCATAATCATAGTGTGTACCAATATAATCTAAATGGATTGAATTATGGCAATGGTTAAAAGATATCATCATAGTCAACTCCTTAACTTAGATGATGTCTTTTCAATCATCCATGCCTTGAAGGTCTCACCTTCAAATTCACTCCTATCCATCTATTCTTTTCACTTACACCTAATGGGTACTTTACCCTCAGTTGGATCTACCAAGTTCTGAACTTGGCTAAAATAGATAGATATTATTATAGATTTTATTGTCTCCTCCTATTTTAGAATCAATATCTCATATTTCCTTTCATAGGTCTTTGGATCAACATCCTTGTAGACACGCAATTTTGGCCTAGTTGAAGAGCTTAAATTCTTATTTTCATGAAGTATATTTGAGTAACCTTCCAAGGGAACCGAGTTTTCCAGACAAATGGAAGATTTTGAAGAGGGCAAAACCCTGTGTGAAAGGGCACCTGGCGCCCTACTTATAGGGCACCAGGCGCCCTATAAATAGGGCACCAGGCGCCCTGTTTATAGGGCACCAGGCGCCCTATAAACAGGGCACCTGGCGCCCTATATATAGGGCACCAGGCGCCCTGTATACAGGGCACCAGGCGCCCTATAAATAGGGCGCCTGGATCCAAATTAAATCGATGTGACAGGTTGATTTGACCCCCCGCAGTGACTTGTCTTGTCGATTTGACATATCTCATGATGCTGGCGCCCCATATATAGGGCGCTATGCCACATGGCACTGCTTTTCGGAAATGACCAAAGTGCCCTCTTTTGGGCTATAAATAGACCCCCATTTGAGACCAAAAGGAGGTTCCAACTCCGTGCCACCCTAGAGATCATCCAACACTACGATTCCAAGCCATATTCACCCTCCAAAAGCCTCCAAACCGATCCAAAATCCTCCACCAAAAACCCTAAAACCTTCTGTTCCTGTCACCCAGAAAAATGATTTTCCTCCAACTTTGAGAGCTTTTATCCGTCTCTCCTCTTATATCCAGCACCCAAACCCTCTTCCATGGGCTTCATTTGAGTATTGTCTACAAGGAGGAGCCCCTACTCCGTCCCGGAAGCCTCCCAGCACTCCGGAGCGGCGCCGCGAAGAGGAGAAGAAAATCTGTTCGGGCCAGACTTAGTGCCCCGTATACAGGGCGCTTTGACTTTGGTCAACGCGCCCCATAAAGGGGGCACCTTCTCCTGGCGCCCTATATATAGGGCACTAGGAAGGGCAGAAGTTCGTTTCGTCGTTTTCGAAGTCCGATCGCCCGTTTAGTCGAGTTCTTTTCTTCCTTTTTCGCTTTTGCATTGATCATCAAGTTATTTAGCACGTCTTAGAGCATCTTTGCATTTCATATACGTTTAAAACCTACCAAAACTAGGGGTTGGGATTTCGTCCCAATCCGGTTAGTCTTTTCCCATTTGCATGTTTGAATCTAAACTCGAGCTCGATGCTATGCTTTCGTTAGAACTAATAAAACCTTCACTTGTCTGCATGTTTTCTTATGGACATTCTTAGGTGAATCCGGTCGAGGCAGAGCTTCAACCGGATTGAAGGCAAGGGATTCACTAAGCTCCCTTCTTTCGGCCGGCCGAGAGAGGAGAAGTCGGAACTCAACAATCTCCCCGCTTCCGGAGGTACGACGATCATCTTTCTATTTCATTTTCTTTCATCCCACCACACTTTGGAACCTTTGGTTCCTGGAGACCACACACCTACACATAACACAACCACCCACCGACACGAACACCGAGGCCGGGCGTAGGGGTTCCGGAGGGGGGAGATCCGCGGATGTCCCGTTCCGGGTGCTTACAATCCTCACTTTATTGTGCCTATATTCTTACATCAAAGATATGTCTTACACATCTACAAGATTGAATGCGCACAATTGAAGACCTATGATGTATGCTATTATTAATCAGTACCTTAATAGAAGTGTCTTTGGGTAGTGGGTCTAGAACACCTTCCAAAAATTCCTTGCTCCCACTGTTTTCCTAAAAAAGGAACTCTTCCTCTAGGAATACAGTAAATTGAGAAACATGTACCTTTTATCTCATAAAGTGGTATGTTTAAATATCTTTAAGTTTCCTTAGGATATCCCACAAGTCTACACTTCCTATCTTATATTCTAATTATAATAGGTTATACATCTTCATCATGGTCGAATATTCCGAAATCTTAACTAGCTTAAGATCAAGAGTTAACCCCTTGATCATATATGAAATAATCAGAATAAATTAGAAGGTACTAACACAAAGTGGTTATATTGAGTGCTTAGCCCTAAACAGACAAGGAATATTTTGCAAAAGTTGTTATTACTTGTGTCATGTCACACATGACACAATCACCCTTGTTTCTACTACTCAAGTAAGCTAAAGGTTATAAAAAAATGCCCATTCAGATGAAGTTGAATTATCCTTCATATGATGTGTGAATCTAGTATTTGAGTATTTCACTCCTTGATCTAATCAAAAAGCTCTAATACTCTTTCCATTTATTCTTTACTTCCCTTATAACCTTAGACAATTTCTCAAAGCTTCATATTTGAACTTCACAAGCACATATATCTATGCCTAGAGAAATTATCTATCAAAGATGAAGTAAGAATGTTTATCTTTAGCCTTAATAGACACAAACCAACACACATCCAAATGTATGAGTTCTAATAACTCCTTGGTCCACCCTCCATTTTCAGTAAATGGAGAGTTAGTCATTTTTCAACGAGATAAGACTCATATTTGGTTAATGATTTAAAATCATTTGCCTTCATGTTTCCATCTATATGGAACTCCTTATGTCTTTTCTCATTGATATGACCATGTCTATATTAAGCTAAAGAAATAGATTAATCTATATCAACTCATTTCCTCCTACGAGGAGCATTCACACTTACCATGAGAGCTTTCATATCTCATATGAGTAAATTATTTACTAAGCTCCCACTAGCAAATATTTTGTCATTCATAAGCTTAGAACAATTATCATTTTCATAACTCAAAAATAAATCAATATTTATTCAAGTAGGAAATATCGATAATGTTCACATATAAGGATAAAACCAACAATCTTCATCATAAGGACACCCCAAAAGGCTGCTAAAGATTTGTACCTCCCACTATCAATGATGAAACTCTTGCACCATTTGTATATGTAGGTTAATCTTTACACGTCAACCCTTCATTTACTTGTCATTATCTGCAACCTTTGTAGATATAACATGCATATTTAGTGTCTCATACCAATAAATGCATATATAACATCTTATAGAAGATATGTATATCTGATATCTCATACAAGATACACACATATGGTATCTAATACCATAAGACATATTTTTAGTATCTTATACTACAATATACACAAATAGTATCCTATACTTGATGTGTATATGTGTATAACAAGTAAGTCAATGACTGAGATGCCAGAAGCTTCTCAAGCTCCTCCTTTGAAATATATATATATATATTCAATATACTTTCCACCAATCATCATCATATAATAGAAGAGCAATCCTATGTCTTATTCGGGCTTAATATTCTTGACCAACTTTTTGACTATTAATTATGCCTTCATTTCCTCATCTAATGATCTCACTTCTTTTCATTGGTCTTACCAACAAGAAGTATTGAAGATGTATTGTTATTTCGCACTCTCCTCCATCTCGCACTCTCCTCCATCTCGATCGGTCTTCTTGTCATTACAAGAGCATTAAAGGTACATAGACCGATAAATGTACATTAATCAAATAATAAACCTTGATCTTAATCAAGGGAAGTACATTTTTAGAAGGAGGTAGAATATACAATTAGAATTGATAAGAGAGAAGATTAGGCACACATGCTTAAACAAGCATTATCAAATGACATACATTTAGTCTATGATCATCTAAGCATTCACACATACATACCATCACATGAACATAGTGCGAACACGTGTTAATAATATGATATAACTATTATATCATAAAAATATACATCATATGTTTTGAAATTCTCAATTTCATGCTTGTCGAAGTATTCATGAAGTAAATACCATGAAATAATCATATAAACAATTTAAATGACAAAAGCAAGCAACTCCAAACAATTTGGACAATATATGTATTCCCAAAACTATACAAAGTGCCAAATCAATGTCCAAATCATCATTCTGAAAAATCATATTTTATAGAATTAAGTTAGACATTAATTTCTTAAGTTAAGTCATTAAAATAATTTTAAAAACTTAACAATGAATGAATCTATGACAATGGGGCTCAAAACCACATAAAATATCATCAAACACTTTGATAATCTATTATATAATATTCTAGATTTTTTTTCAATTTTATAGATTTTTTTTGACATTTTTAAGATTTTTTTTATTTAAAACAATTTTAAATCAAATAAAACTGGCCTCTGTGCATTGCACCGCCCTTCCTCTACGCCGGATGCGCCGCCTGTGCGCCTTAGGCGCCGGTGCACGGCGCTGTCTCGCGCGTCGTGTGCGGGTGCACCCACAAGTGCTACGTGCCCGCGCACGTTCAAATTTTTTTATGACACTCGCACTACACGCGGCAACGCTCACAGTCAAACTGCGTTTGGAGCGCATGGTTGACCGGCATTCAGATCTTGTTATCGGGTCCCAACCGTCGTCTTCCCCACTCGATAAGGTGTGAATAGTAACCGTGGAAGGGTGCTCCAAGACCTTCTTAAAACTGGACCATCTAGTCTCCAAAAAATCCCCAAAAAAGCAAGTTGATTCTAAATCGATTAAGGAATCCAAAACTACCACTTTATTTCCATGAAAAAAATCCAAATCAACAGGAAAATAGGAGAGAAGCGCCACCGGCCCTAAAGCTTCTCCTCACCGGTAAAACTCTCATTCAACCTCCGAAGGCACCGTTAGAAGCAAAATAATGATGGAAAACACTTGGTAATCACATTACCTATATTCTAAGCCATCTATTAGACATCAAATGTATCCATGGAAGAAGATCTCAAGAAATCTCCAAATCGAGCCGATGAATTTCGTAAAACGAAATTACTATCTTTCATACCCTCTACCGGACTCTGCAGTGGTCCAAAATTTGAACGGTTTGTGGCATTGGAAAGCTCTTTGTCACGAGATTCATTCAGAAGTAACCAATCTACAAAATATATCTTATACAATTTATGGTTGCATTATCAAGATGGATGTTTGTACAGATTCAGGAAAACATGAAATATATGAAACGATGTCGAAACGACGTCGGATTCGAATGAGACTTCAACCTGGCTCTAATACCACTGTTGGGAATCAGTCCAATCAGATTGAAATAGTGAAAAATTATCAATTTCTTGTATATCATTATCTTGGTCTCAACCGAAATCGAACGACATCGCCAAAATTGGTGTTCGAAATAGTTACGAACACATACCTTTGCGGGATTCAAATAATCCCTAAAGACTAGAAAAGATTGAGTGTTCTGACTCTCATTCAGCCACTCAAGTGTGCGGCCTCTATTTGTATCCACATAAGCCATCTCCATAGTCGGGTTCTTCTTTGTGTCGGACCTTCCAACTCGCCCTGGTTGAAGTCCCATCGACTCTCGACGGCCTCCAACATGGAAAAATGTGAATGAGAGAGGTAGGGACGAATTTTGCAGCCTTGACTTGTGGGGCTCATGCTTAATTCTCTATTATATAAAAAATTTGGAGTTTTTCACAAAAATCCCTCCTTTCTCTATATTTACACCCTCACCCCCAAACTTATGGATTAGCCCTTACGTGTGTGACCTACTAGGCCCAATAGCTCATTTGGTTGAGACCTAATTAAAACAGCAACTTCTTTTAAATTAAATATATTATCTCATAATAGATTTAATGGTTTATCAATCATAAAGGGTACAAGCCACATCCTATGATCTCAAACGACTTCGGGGATGAACTCCTCTCCAAAGAGCCTTTCCATCATCAGTTACCACACGGCTATAAAACTTCGTCCATCCAATGTCCTGGTCAGATAGCAGTACGGCATTGACAGTCAACTCCTAAATATATCGACACATTGGAATCTTGTACTCGTAATTGGATCAATTGGAAATTCTTTTCCAATTATCTTATCTACCTTGGCTAAGGATTTAGAGTACCATCTATAGGACATTCTCTCTTTCCTATAGAGAGTGGACGATCCCCTATTGTCTGCCCAATTGCCTCCACCGAGTTTCCCATATACCCAATCCATTAACTACAGAAGACCACAATACTAAGTGATCCATAAGTCAATAGTCAAGGTACATGGTACGCCTGGCAAGACATCTTTGGTGACTAAGGTCAAAATTTCAACCATATAACTGTGATGATAAAATAGCCTGATCGACAGTTCAATAAGATACCATGAATACCTGTACATGTATCTCAGTGTCCCCACATTGATGACCAATGAGATTGATCATTCTCATCATACGAGAAGATATCATATACACCAATCTTATCAGATCCTTGATGTCCCATCTCGAGGATCATACAACTAGGAATATTTAGAGTACATGCTTCTAAATAATTGATCACATTATGATGATCTCATCATGATTCAATCATCATTGCATGCAACCTAAGACTTCATTACGATAGACGCATCTAGATAGTGCAGGTAATGAAGATTATGCCATTTATACTGAATAAGATATTACAAGAAATGCAAAATCATATCACATATGATTGACTTGTAGGGCATATATTTCTATCAATTTGTACCCTTCATGATCGGTAGGCCGATTAATTTGTTATCGGATAAGGATTTAATTAAATTAAATAGAATTGTTCTATTTTATTTAGGCCTCAACCAAATAGGCTATTGAGTCTAGTGGGTCACACATAAAAGGACATATCCACAAGTACAGGGGCAATGGCGTAATTTATAAAATTTTTAGGTTTTTATGAAAAATTCTAAATTTTTTTATAAATACTAATAATTTATGTCAAACCCTATCAAGCCAAGAGTGTAAACCACGTCCTCAGCCTCCTCTCTACCTTCTTCTCTCTATAGAAAGCGTTCATGGCCAATGGAGCTTCGTTCGGGAATAGTACTAGAGGCCGGCACGAAGAGAGAACCTACTGTGGATAAAGTTCATGTGGATATTGTTGGAGACCAAACATTTGAATGGTTTGAAGAGCTTGAGAAGCTCATCACTTTACTCTCCATAAGATTATATGAATCCCTATTAGGTATATTCGAACCCGATTGAGATAGATTCTAAAGGAACCTATAGGAATCGTCATTTTCGCTGCACCAATATTTTATAGACGATTCCTTACAAGTCTCACCTTCAAATTCACTTCTATCCATCCTTTCTTTTCTATTTACACCTAATGGGTACTCTACCCTAGGTGGATCTACCAAGTCATGGCTGAAATTGATAGATATTATTATATATTTTATTGTATGCTTCTATTTTAGAATCAATATCCAATATTGCCTTTCATAGGTCTTTGGATCAACATCCTCACTTTATTGTGCTTATATTCTTCCATCAAAGATATGTCTCACATTTCTACAAAGTTGAATTAGCACAATTGAAGACCTATGATGTGCGCTATTATTAATTAGTACCTTAATAGAAGTGTCCTTAGGTTGTGGGTCTGGAACCCCTTCCAAAAATTCTTTGCTCCCACTATTTTTCTTAAGGAGGAACTCTTCCTCTAAAAATATAGTAAGCTGAGCAAGACATACCCTTTATCTCTTAAAGTGGTATATTTAAATATCTTTAAGTTTCATTAGGATATCTCACAAGTATATACTTCCTATCTTATATTCTAATTATTATGAGTTATACATTCTTCATCATTGTCGGACATTCTGAAATATTAACTAGCTTAAGATCAAGCATTAACCCCTTTTCTTATATCATATATGAAATAATTAGAATAAATTTATAAGGTACCAATATAGAGTGGTTATATTGAGTGCTTAGCCCTAAATAGACAAGGAAGATTTTGCAAAGGTTGTCATTACTTGTGTCATGTCACATATAACACAATCACCCTTGTTTCTACTACACAAGTAAGTTAAGGGTTATAGGGAGATGCCCATTAAGACAAAGTTGTATTATCCTTCAAATGATGTGTGACTCTAGTACTTGAGTATTTTATTCCTTGATTTAATCAAAGAGCTCTAATACTCTTTCCATTTATTCTTCATTTTTAATCTTTAACAATTCCTCAAAGTCTCATATTTGTACTTCACAAGCACACATATCTATGCCTAGAGAAATCATCTATTAAAGATGAAGTAAGAAAGTCCATCTTTGCCTTAATAGACACGAACAAACACACATCTAAATGTATGAGTTTTAATAACTCCTTGGTCCACCTCCATTTCCAGTAGATGGAGAGTTAGTCATTTTTCAGTGAGACAAGACTCATATTTAGTTAATGATTCAAAATTATTTTCTTATATATTTTCATTCATATGGAATTACTTATGTCTTTTCTCATTGATATGACCATATCTATATTAAGCTAAATAAATAGATTGATCTATATCAACCCACTTCCTCCTCAGAGAAACATTCACACATACCATGAGAGCTTCCATGTCTCATATAAGTAAATTATTTACTAAGCTCTCACAAGCAAAAATTTTGCCATTCATAATCTTAGAACAATTATCATTTCCATAACTCAAAATAAATTAATATTTATTCGAGTAGAAAATATCGATAATATTCATATAGAAGGATAAAACCAACAATCTTTAAGATAAGGACAGCCCCAAAAGGCTATTAAAGATTTATACCTTCCACTATCAATGATACAACTCTTGCATAATTTGTATATGTAGGTTAATCATTATACATCAAGCATTCATTTACTTGTCATTATCAGCAAGCTTTGTTGATATAAGTTGTATATTCAATACCTCATACCAAGAGATGCATATCTAACATCTTATAGAAGATATGTATCTCATACAAGATATACACATGTAGTGTCTAATACTGTAAGACATATGTTTAGTATCTTATACTATAATATACACAAATTTTATCTCATACCATGATGTGTATATTTGCATGACAAGTAGGTCAATGACTAAAATGCCAGAAGCTTTTTAATCTCCTCCTTTGCTATATATTCAATATACTTTGCATCATTCTTACCAATCATCATCATGATAGTAGAAGAGCAATTCTATATCTTATTTGGACTTAATATCCTTGACCATCTTCTTGACTTTTAATTTTGCCTTCATTTTCTCATCTAATGATATCATTTCTTTTCATTAGTCTCACCAACAAAAAGTATTGCAGATGTATTGTTATTTTAATCTTGCCCTAAATTTTCTCATCACTATGAGCGAAGATAGATCTCATTTCCATCTGTTTATGTTGCCTCTAGACTTCATATAGAGGCTAACGTTTATTGTAAGGCAAATAATTCATCCTTTTAATGAGATGAAGATCTCATCTTCTCTCACTATATTAGATGATTAGTAGGCACCCACTTCTCAAGTTAGTTAGTCACATAGTCAACCATGAGAACACTTCTCATGGTTCTAAACTAGTCAAGGAAGTTAATGTCCATGAGCCTAATGACTTCAAGTATGCAAGATAATAGATGGTTAAGAATTTAATTCTATAATAGAGATATAATTCTATTTACAAAATATTGTAGACATTCAAAGTAAACTAAGATATAGTCTTTTATCCTAATTTATGCTCCCACTAATTTTGGTGAATTTGCATAACCCTCATTATGCAAAGACGGGATATCACGATGACATCCTAGTGGGGACTAAGATCCTATTAACCTTATGGTGATGACCTTGTGGAAAACACAACAAGTTATCCCATACTTAATAGGTAGGCAACTTTTGTCAGTTGCAACTCTTAGTCATTTAGCCTCTAGAGTCATGACCTTGTGAGAAACACAACAAGTCATATACTCTAGTTAGGTCAAATTCGCTTGTTACGTTATGGGAATGGATTCTCAACATAGCCCTTGTAGAAAACACAACAAGGCCATGCCAATGGTCCACCCCAAGGTTTGGCTTTAAGCCTTAGTCACGATCACCAATCCCTTGTTCAGTGAGCCTTGTGGAATACACAACAAACTCACCCAATCTAACATTGGCTCATCGAGATCATAATAATGGAAGACTACATGGGTCATTCTTAATGTCCCACGCTTATCAACCTAATTTAAACGAGGAGGAGTTTTTATTTAGTCTCATCATAGTATGTGCTACATATATATGTATACCTTTGAATAGCATATATTTAAGGTATCTAGCACACACATATACATATAAGATATGCAAAATTTAAATAGATGATCATGGACTTTCATTCCACTAATGCATGATCGGAGCCAAATTGGTATGCATTAATGGATTCAGCATCCTATGCCAGTGTTGACACATCACCATGTCTTAAAGAATTGTTCTCCATGCATCCCACTCTCTCCTCCACCTCGATCAGTCTTCTTGTCATTACAGAACATTAAGGGTATGTAGACCAATAAATGTACATAATTCAAATAAGAAACCTTGATCTTGATCAAGGGGAGTACATTTTAGAGAGAGATAGAATATACAACCAAAATTGATAAGAGAGAAGATTAGGCATGCAGGACCTTTATTACATGTCAATATCAAATAAGCATCATCATATGGCACACATTCTAAGTTTATGATCATCCAAGTATTCACATATACAAACCATCACATGAACACAATGCGAGTACGTGGTAATAATATGGTATAACTATTATATCATAAAAATATACATCATATGTTTTGAAATTCTTAATTTCATGCTTGTTGAATTATTCATAAAATAAATAACATGAAATAACATATAAACAATTTATATGATGCATACAAGCAACTCCAAATAATTTAGATAATGCATGTATTCCCAAAACCATACAAATTGCCAAATCAATGTACTAATCATCATTCTAAAAATCACATTTTACATAATTAATTATAGACATTAATTTCACAAGTTAAGTCATTAAAACATTTTTACAAACTTAATAATAAATTAATTTATAACAATAGGGCTTAAAACCACATAAAAGATCATCAAACACTTTGATAATATATTATATAATTTTTAAAAAAATTTCAAAAATTTTATAAAATATTTTTGGTATTTTTTAGATTTTATTTTGATTTAAAACTATTTTAAATTAAAATTAAAGAGCTGGACACATTACGCCGCCCCTCCTCTTTCTCCAATGCATCGGCGCACGGTGCCGTGGGCTTGCACGTGGCAGTTCACAAAAAAAATTTAAACATGCGCATGCAACGACCACGGTCAAACTATGTTGACCAGCACAGATCCGACTATCGGATCTCGATGGTCCTGTCCTCTCCACCCGATAAGGGTGAACAGTAACCGTAGAAGGGGCTTTTAAGACCTTCTTAAAACTAGACTTTTCAGTCTCCAAAAAAATCCAAAAAATAGTAGGTCTATTATAAATCAAACAAAGAATCCAAAAATACCATTTTCTTTCCATAAAAAATCTCAGTTAATAGGAAAATAGGAAAGAAGCGTCGTCGGCCCTAAAGCTTCTCCTTATCGAAAAAACTTTCAATCGACCTTCGACGTCACCATTTGAAGCCAAAAAAACAATAGAAAACTCTTGGTAATCACATTACCTATCTTCTAATCCATCCATAAGGCATCAAATGTCTTCATGGAAGATCTCAAGAAATCCCTAAGTTGAACCGGTGAATTCCATAAAACAAAATCACCACCTTTCAAACCCTCTTTCGGACTCTTCGGTGGTCCAAATTTTGAACAGTTTGCGGTGTTATAAAGACCTTTGTCACAAGATTCATCCAGAAGTAACCAATATTCATAATGTATCCCATACGATTTATGGTTGCTTCGTCAAGATGGATGTTTGTACAGATTCGAAAAAACACAAAATATATGAAATGATGACGAAACAACGTCGAATTCTAACGAGACTTCAACCTGGCTCTGATACCACTATAGGGAATTTTCCTAATCAGATTGGCATAGCGAAAGATTTTCGATTCCTCGTATATCAATATCTTGGTCTTGATCAGAACCGAACGACATCGCCAAAACTAGTATTTGAAACGATTTTAAACATGTACCTTTGTGGGATTCAAATAATCCCTATTGATTGGAGAAGATCGAGAATTCTCATGCTCATCAAGCTACTCAAGCGTGTGGCCTCTAGTCATATCCACATGAACTGCCTCCGAAGTTGGGTTCTCCTTCGCGCTGATGTCGACCACTTGTCTTGAATGGAACTCCACCATTGAATGGTGGCTGCTAGGTTGGGAGACAATGAAGGAGGGTGGTTGGGGCATAGAGAGCTCCCTTGGCTTAATAGGGTTTGTGCTCTCATTGCTATTATTTATAGAACTCAGAGATTTTCATAAAATGGTGGCATCTAGACCTTCGTGGGCAACACGGCACTCATGGGAGCCACAGTGGGGTTGCCAAGGAGAAGCGATGAGGTTGAAACTGAAATATCATTTTTCTTTAGTCTCTTTTTTTTTCGTATTCATGTATGTACATTAAGCTAGGATAGTTCCTTAGAAAATGTTTTCTCTGACCTTTTATGTAAGCTGGGGTTAAATTCTTAAATTTTATTCTTTATTTTTCTATGATCTACACTATTACCTTACAAGACAAAGCAAATTCTAGACAAATTGAGAAACACTTAATTTTGTAGGTTAGCAATGAACTCTTTACATCTTCCCATGTTCAGTAAGCACAACTCTTCCTTTCACAACAAATTTTTTTAGAGATTGTTCATTGATCTTCTTATAAATTTTTTAATTTTTATACATTTCATGATTTTTTAAGATTTTTTAAAACTTTTTAAATATTTTGGCAAATCAAATATTGTTCTGTGTCCTCTCCCCTCCACTAGATACTTGTGTATCATTATTTGCTCCATATCATAATTTTAACTAGAGTGAATAATTCATGGTCTAAAATAACATTTAGAGCAAACATAAAAATTATATATTTTACTTTGTGTATGTTCTTTTTACAGCCCTTAAGTAGCTTTATCCCAAAAGTATTTATGTTTTTTCATGGTTGAAAATAAGCCTTATCCTCAAAGTCTTCTCAACATAGCTAAGAAAAAAATTTGAAAATCAATATTTTTGGAAACTTGCTCATTCTCAAAGTCATCCTTCGCATTCGTGACTACGAGTGCACTGAAATGAATTGTCACATCTTAGATTTTTAACATGCATAGTGAAATAATCTGACGACATGACTGGAGAGATTAACCACTCAAATACATCAATTTTGGAAAATGAAGACTAAAATAGGTCACAACTCAAATTCTAATGATTCTACCAAAATATCATATAATGATACAATCTAAACAATTCGTGTACCAGTCTAAAAATACTTATTGTCTCTTAGAAGACCAAACCACCATGTTTTGGTTGTGCTACATTTGATGACCTAAAAAAATGTTAAAAGATTTGATTGAGTTACAAGGACTCAGTAGACATTCCGTCATTCACCAATCAAATAACCAACAAGGCCCTATCGTGTTAATATTTAAGTACTCAATCCTACACCTATAATAATAAGTTAAACCAGAATTAATCTTCAAACATTCCACAATTTATCAACCACACAATCACAACCTATCAAATGACCAAGCTAATGAAGGCATCACACCATAATACAACTTCTAAATGAACCAATGCAATAAAACACATTCAATTGAAACTTGCTATGCATAACATGCAACACCATTTATTCAAGACTAACCAAAATACACAACATGATGTATTAACCACAACCATAATAACACTAATGCATCCATTCTCTAAATGAAACATACAAGCCACTAATAAATCTATTCTCTAAATGAAACATATACACATATTTTCATTTTCGCATGGAAAGTGTCATCTTGCTATCTCAACTAGTTACCACAAAATATAATTTATATAGAAGTAATCATATAGTTAAACTAAATCCCATAGTACACCTAGGTAGGGGTGTACTTAGGACAAAATGCAGTATCCAGGATCAAAGGATGCATTGGACTGATTCTAATATCCACTATCAATGGGCATGACTAAGTAGTCTGGTGTAACTCAATTTTTATAATTATTTCAATGCACACATGCATTCACATCAACTCATGCCTTGACATGAGTCCATCACATTATCACATGCCTTGCCATGAGCCATTCATATCATCTCATTCACAATGCAGGATATGCCATGCAATGACCTGCTATCCACACATAACATGAACACCATGAAATCAAGAAAACTAATAGACACATGCATACCCAATGCCATTAAACAATCTAAGATACCACATGACATACCACATGTGTCCAACACATCATCTCTATATGAAACACACTTAAACAATGCCATTCTAGATAACCATGCTCAACATGAACTAAGAATGAGACACAACCAACCATAGCCACCTTGGCTTGACTAAACAGGAGATTAATTAGGTGTTGGAAAAGTAACCACCAAGTTCACTAATATTGTTAACCTACAACAACATTATTAATTAAGTTAACATAGCCTACACATGCCAATATTAACCAAGTAGCAAGCTATTTTGACAATAATACATCACTTATCATGCATGCTCTCATACATATAAAAGGACAATAAAACATACTAACCACCACATGTGCATATGTCGGGGTTGACATCGGTCGGGCGAGTGGTCACTGCAAGAGGAGTTGGATGTGTGTGTGATCACTATGAGCCGAGGACTCTGAAAGTAAAAGGAAGAGAATAATGCAAGTATTAAAAGGAAATGGCCGGGTGTACCTTAGCGGAGAGAGTGCGCTTGGAAGATTATATGTTATATCTTCTTCTTTCTTATACCGGCCAAGAAGAAAGAGCTTAAAGTAGTGATTGGTTGCTCCTACAAAACCAATTAAGCCAAGAAAACAAGTGAAAGATGATTAGAACTAAAGACATGTAGCATCTTGTAAAAGGAATAAATTGAAACCACCGAAAGAGTTAGACTAACCGGATTGGGAATGACTCTCAACCCCTCTTTTATATTTTTGAAGATAAAAATGAGATGATGCAAGACTAAAAGCATGAATGCAAACATGGAATTCTAGAGTAAGACAAAGACTGAAAACAAAAGGGATGAAAAGCTATAGGGAAGGAAAATGGGTTTAGGCTCCAAGGTTTGCTCTTTGGGTCTCCAAATGTCCCTACGTCAGTGATGCTAGGTGTCCCAGTGGATGCGTCATCTAGCGTTCCTAGGGGCATGCCATCAGGTACTCCAATGACCGTTTTGACCTCAAATGACTCCACAACCTCTCATGATGATCTTCAAGATTTGCTTGAGGCCCCAAGAGGGACCTCCTGAACGTGTGTTGTTGGCACCCTATGAATGTAAGTGTTTTGAGAAGCTTTGTGGATGATTATGATGATAAGATGGTTGAGAGATCGAATCTCGATGATGTTCTTGCTGGTGGAAGGAGTAGGAGCTCTCAAAACACTCTTGGCAATGGAATTTTGGAGTGGGGGAGCCTTGGGATCTCTTTTAAATCTTCTAGAGCCTTGAAACTATTTTCCAACCTTTAACCTATGGTCAGGGGGTGTCTTTTTATAGACACAAAGGGCAAGGACATTTCAACCATAAATGATAGTTTTAGATGGGTACATAACATCCTAGCACCAAGGATGTCTAGCAACTCATAAATGCTCTTAAATGCAGCATGCGTCAAAAGTTGACACCGCATACCAAAAGAGGATGCATGTGCCGACCACCGTTGCTACAGTACCTGATGTCCCAGTGGTGGGACGTCACCATACTATACACTCTCTAATTGTGGGTTAGGTCCATGCAGCCTGGGGTCACTTCAGTCAGGTCATATTCTACAGTATCTAACATCCCAATCAACGAGACATTTTTATATGTAACTACAATAAATGCCTACCCACCATGGCTATAGTAGTCAAGTTTACGCAGGATTTAGGTAACATCGTAGTCTCCCAGAAATCTAATGTCTATGTCAGCAGGTCATCAAGCATCCCGAGGTGCGGGACGTCACCTTGCTAGGAGACTTGTTTTATCTATTTTTCAAAAATCTAGTTTGTTAATCGGAACAATCGAGTATTTCCTATGAAACATAAATTTTAAGCTCCTCAACTATGCTAAATTTGCGTGTCTACACCACCTACAACATACACTAAGTATATCTAACGAATTAACACATACTATCTTATCAATTAATCACCACATAATAATACATACTAATAACCATACATACCGGCTAATTAATAAAGTTAAAGTTCTACAAATCATGAAAGACTATCAATGAATAAATTTAATGATAATAGACACCCCAAGGGTACTTACCGGATTGGTGCTTGTTGGCACCAAGATTTTCTGTTTGGCTCACTTACACAGATTTGAGCAATGCCGAACCCAGTACAAAAAATGTGACCCAGATTTGATGAAATAAGCCTCAGATGATGTAAACAGGCTTTGGAAATGCCTCAACATAGCTTTATAGGCTAAAAATTTCCAAGATAATGTGCTCATTGTATAGCCCCGGTTGAGAGTTTTGCAACGGTGCCAAAAGATAAAAAATGGACTTCGGAAGGCCAAAATGACCATTTTTCCCCCGACGCTTTGGGACAAGTTGGGACTCAATCATGGAATTCCAATTTTACCATATTGTCAGCATCATATAGAGCTGGACAACACTCGAAACAGATTAGAAATCTGACCACCAGGTGGAAAAGATGCAAGGACTATCAAATCCAACCAAAATCCGTATTAAATAACACTAGGAGCATAATGGTCTGAGTAGCTCCTGGATCGACCTATGGGCTAAAATTTTCAATTTCCTAATTCAAAACTTATGTGTCAAGAATATTGATGCATGAAAAATAAAATTTAGCCAATAGAAGAAGTTAATTGCACTCAATTACAGTTTCCAATATTATCAACGGTCGAGATCACATCAATCAGAAAAATCGGTAAAATCAGAGATCCAATGCAATTCAGGAGATCTCAGCCACACATATTGATATATCACATTATCAATGGTAATCATATCTCATTCCATATTTTTTGGAATTAATTCAAGGTGTATTTAATCGATTCTAGTCAAGATTTATGATATTCGTCAGATTGGGAGCACTTTAATCAAACTCGGGTTAGAATTAACCCAAATTGGGCTAACCCAAGCTTCATATGTCTGAACCAAGCTCTTTCCCATATCTCTTTTATGTTCAATTCCCTAAAATTTAGGATGGGGTGCGCCAACACCTCACCCCATCTCTTCGTATCCTCATCTTACTTTGAACATTATCTCATTTTTATCACCATTTTCTCTAAGATAATTTTTACACCCAACCACCTTATCTCCCATTTGGCTTATCCTTATCTCTTTAAAAACATCTTACTCTATCATATGGGCATCATTTGGCTGAAATTCATCCCATCTCCAGCTGGTTTGTGTGGCCAACACTCTACAATGTAGGGGCAGGTGCACCAGCTACTCACCTCACACACACATGGCTGATGACAAGTCTTCTTGCACTAGGACTCTCCCCAAATAACCCATATCCATATCCCATCTGAGCCTTATCATCTCGTCCCTATCATAACCATCATCAGGCTGAACCTCAGCTGATTCCTAGCTATGGTGTGTGCACAATCGGCTAAAAGATAGGGAAGGGTGCGCCAGAAGTCATCTTACCCATTATATGGTTGAGTCTCCTTTGCCCAATTAGAAGTCTTGTAAAAATATAACTCTTTGATAATTAGGACTCTCAACCTCTCATCCTTATCCTCATTTTGTAGATGGTTCACCAATCCACTATAGAAAGGCCCCCCATCTGGCCTTGGCCGAATCATCACACACACAATGTAGAAGCCCTGCCTCTCTTTCCCCTCACCAGCTCTGGTCAAACCAAGCTCCCTTCCTACTCTCTCTCTCTATATGGTGTTTCATCTTCATCAGAAAGCTTCATCATCTTCAGAATGATAAGAAGGACAAGAAGAAGCAGGATAACAAGCATTGGAGCAGCAGTAGCACCTGCTGCAATAACTGTGCACTAGTCTGCAGCAGATTCTGCACCAACTTTCATCTCCATCAGCAGCAGGCCTCTCCACCCTCTGTGCAGCCTCCAGAAGCAGCCAAGCATCTTAAAGTCTCTTATAGAATCACCTGCAACCAAGGAGAAGGATAAACAAGGAGAAGAAGGCTCCCTCCAGTGATTGGTGTACCAACTCCATCAGCAACACCTGCAGCTGCCCTCTTCCTACTCTGTGCAGCCTTCCATTTCAATTGCACCAAGAGTTGCGGCAAAATAAGTAAGAAGAAGATGTAAATTTTTTTCCTCTTCTTCCCCCGTTCTTTCTCTTACCCTTGGCCTTCTCTTTGGCCACTCATAATGTCTCCAACCATAGCCCCATGACCCCTCCTCCATTCAGGCCATCCAAAGAGCACCTTTGAAGTCTCAAACCAGGCCTAGTTCGACCCTCACCATGTCTGTACCTTATCAGGTCAGAGATCAGTCCAATTGGGCACCCTTTTTAGCATTCAATCATACCTTTAGACATGCTCTTAATAGCCTAGGTTCGACTCCTTTTTCTGTCCCATGTCCAAGTTACAATAACAGCCCATGTTCAGCCTTCATCTTAGCCACACCATCAGCCCCATTTTGTCAACCTGAACAGACCCCCAATCAATCCTTTGTGTTGTTCCTTATTTGACCATTTTCCAGCCATAAAGACACCTCAATTCAGTCCTTAATCTGGCCCAATATGACATAAAAATCAGACCTCTACTCAGGTCCTGAACCTGCCCCCTTTGTGCAGCCCTTAGAACCTCCTGAATTGGCTATTAAGACAGCTCCATTGTGTGCCCATTTTTTTTTGTCTACCTATATAGGCATTTAAATGTGCCCAACAACAGCTTCTACGTATCCCCAATCAGGCCTTCAAAGAAACCACCAAGCAGCCCCTTTGCTGGCTCTTTGGGTAGCAGCTGTTTGACCCCTCTGTTGGTCACCTAAACAGGTCCTTGTATAACCTGCTTTAAGCCCCCTTGTCGGAAATTCAAACAGCACCTCCACAGATCCATTCTAGCCCCTCTAAGGCTTATTTTTCCCACTGCTATATTAAGAAAGAAAATGCCAAAGGATAGGTCATACAAGTTGCTTAAATCAGGCCTTGCCAGCCTTTGATATTCAAACAAGCCATGCTGGCCAATAATGCTTAAAACAAGTGTTGCAAGACAAGTCCTTGTAAGGACCTGGTTGAGGGTGATGGCCTGATCCCCCTTGGCTCACATGATGGGTCAAGGGATTCATAAGGTGGCTCTCAATTATGGTTCAAACAGGATGCAAATCAAGTCAACCGGGCCATGGAAGTGCAAAATAGGCCAACCGGGCCAACATGACATGAAGCCGGCCTTCTCAGGCCATGAGACATGAAGCTGACCCACTAGGCATTGAACACTTAAAATAAACCTTAACTAAATCTGAGGGTGAAATGCCAAAATTAAATAAGGAGTTAATCCACAACTAGATGCTCCATTGGGTAGCTAGCCCGGACATATTTCCAGTATGTTGACCCAGGCGTAGGCATGGTACATACTTCCCACTACAAATGAACCCTTCCCACTACTTGAAAAGTCAAAAGACTATGCCATAAAATATGAGTAAAAATTTCACACTGATCGAAAAATGAGGCGGCATGCTGTCAAAATTTTCTCAACCAAGTGGGATTTTACACCAAGGGAAGGATATTGACACACATTCAGCTTGGACAGCAGCAAACATGGCGTATGAATTGCCATATCAGATGTATTCCAACATGGACATGAATATTCAATGAACATTTCAAGTGTCAAGTCATTTGCATGTGATTAGGCATAGACACTAACCTAATGGATAGGATGTGATGCGAACCGAATAAGAGTTAATTAAATCTAAACATAACTTAATCATATCTAAAAATGCATTCAAACCAACCTTAAACATGCTTAAAATAGGTCATTAAAACCATAACATTTAACAAAAATAAAATTTGATACAAACTAGAAAACTGATTCAATGCACCTAATCCATTGGAATTCAATTGCTTGAACAAGTGAAAAGTAAATAATTCATAACCAATTGAAAAGAACACATTAAGAAAAAATTAAAGCATCTAAAATATATCTTAAAACAAATAAAATAATATCATTAACAATCTAAAGTTCATTCTTAATCAATTTCAACCAAATTTGAAAATATTTAAAACATACCGAACACACCCGAATTGATATTAAAACACCAACCGATATAAGAAAAACACATAAAAATAACTTAATCCATGTTATCTAAACTTAAACAAGTCTAATCAATCAACGCATCTAAAATTTTGAGTTCAAACAAAAATAAGACAAACATCAACCAATTGAAGTAAACAATTAAACCAAACAATTCAAAAAAAAAAACCCAAAATAAACAACATTTAAATCCAAGTCAAATTGAAATTTGAAGTTAACATCTCAAACTAAACTTAAATCAACATTTCAAATCATGAATCAACCTCAAATCAAGCTTAATCAAACTTGTTTACATCTCGTCAGGCCTGAAAGGCTGAGGACCCTTTGTGTTCTTTATACCTTATGTATGTGCACACTCTCATCAAATTGATCACTATGATAGTTAATCAAGGGTATTCAAGTAGTTGCTCGATGTAAATGAACATTGGATATTCACACCATACAATGGAGAGGAGTCAAAAACATTTTTAGAAAACCCAAACCTTGGTTCTATACTCTTTAGTATGCGGGGACCACGGTTTCTTTACGGATGTCCTGACCCGTTATGTTCAACCTATATCTTCAACTATTTTCTTATACTTAGTTATATTTCTTTAAACCCAGCATGCATTATTTCATACATGCATCACCCCATCATAATCCTGCCATGACCTCTTTCTAGTCCACTATGAACATTTTAAAGATGGTCTTTTATAGCTCCAGAGGAGGTCTTGATTTTTCAGAGAATCAGTTTTCAACATGTTTTAACAATGATTTCATCGAAACAAGAAGTTTTTCCATGTCGAACTGAACCGGTATTGTTGAGTAAAACCTTATGAATTTGAAGAACCCAACCTTGGTTGATTGGCTGTCTCCTCTTTACTTTTCGCAATTTACTTTTCAATGCATTTCTACCGGGTCCAGCACACCATGCAGTTCGGGTCCTGGCCGGTAACAATTCTCCCCCACGTGGGATTTTAGTTATTTACTTTAAGTACTGTTCTTCTCTTTAGCCAATCAACCAGAGGGAAGGTTTCGATAAGACAAAGGGTTATCTCGAAGTCCGATAAAGTTTTATTTCACTCAACTAGGATGATGAAGGCGTGTCTAAATCCACACCTTGGCGTCACCTTTTTAGTCTATTACCATTTCATTCCTCTACTCCTCACTACACTTCACTACATTCGTCTGCGCTGCATTCATGTCATTCCCCTTCAAAGCCAACGCCAAGGCGAGGCAAGCTGTAGACACACAATTTTGGTCCAGTTGAAGAGCTTAAATTCTTGTTTTTATAAAGTATATGAGGTTAACCTTTCAAAAAACTGTGTTTTCTGGAAGAATTAGGTTTTTCGACACATTCTGAAGAAGATCGATAGGACATTGACCAAGGTCAAAGCGCCCTGTATATAGGGCACCTGGCGCCCTGTTTATAGGGCACCAGGCACCCTGTTTATAGGGCACCAGGCGCCCTATATATAGGGCGTCTGACACCTGGTCAAATCAACTCGACCGGCCAATTTGACCACTCACAGGGACTCGTCTTATCGATTTGATATAGCTCATGATGCTGGCACCCTATATATAGGGCGTTTTGCCGCGTGGAACTGCTTTTCGGAATTAACCAAAGTACCCTTTTTGGGCTATAAATAGACCCCCATTTGAAGCTGAAAGGAGGTTCCAACTTCGTACCACCCTAGAGTTCATCTAATACTACATTTCTAAGCCATTTGCACCCCCATAAGCCTTCAAACCGATCCGAATTCATTCCCCAAAAATCCCAAAAACTTGTTGTTTCTGCCATCCAGAAACATGGTTTTTCCTCCACTTTGAAAGCCTCTACCCGACTATCCTCTTTCATCCAGTGTCCAAACCACCCACCACTAGCTTTATTTACATATTGGCTACAAGGAGGAGCCTCTACTTTGTCCCGGAAGCCGCCCAGCACTCCGGAGCAGCATCGCGAAGAGGGGAAGAAAATCTGCCTGAGCCAGACTTAGTGCCCCATATACAGGGCGCTTTGACCATGGTCAACATGCCCTATAAGGGGGCACCTGCAGCTAGAGCCCCATATATAGGGCCACCAGCAGCGGTAGAAGCTGGTTTTGCATTTTTCGGAGTCCGATCGCCTATCCGATCGAATTTTTATTCTCCATCTTCATCTTAGAACCTTTTATCATTTCATTTAGCATGCATTAAGTCACTTTACATCTTCCATATATTTAAAAACATACCAAAGTAGGGGTTGGGATTTCTTCCCAATCCGGTCAGTTCATCTCCTTTTGTATGTTTAAGATTCACAGCAAGCATGATACTATACTCACGCCAGAGCTAATGATCTTTACTTGTTTTCGTGTTTCTCCACAGGACATTCTTAGGTAAACCCGATTGAGGTGAAGCTTCAACCCGATCGAAAGTGAAAGAGCTCACTAAATCTCTCCTCTTTTGGCCGTCCGAGAGAGAAGAAGTTAGAACCTAGCAATCTCCCCATTTCAAAAGGTACGACGGTCAAACTTGCTTTTTCATTCTATTTGCTTCACACTTAATCACATTTTGGAGTCTTCGGCTCCTAGCGACCACACCCACACACACCACTATCTCTTCATTTCAAAAGAGAAAGGAAGAGAACCGCCTCGCCGTACGGGCCGTTTCCGAGTGCTTACAATGTACATCATAATAAAGTCCTTAATCACATACAATGATGATTAACTCATGATAATGAGATAAATTATTTAATGATATGTGATCTAAATTTTCTTAGTCATAAGATCTTTGAGAAGAGAAATCAGGATCCAAATAGAGTAGTGTATGTAATGTCTTCTCATGTGATAAGAATGACCGATCTCATTAGTCATTAGTGTGGATATACTAAGATACACATACAAATACTCATTAGTTAAATGAGTTCACTAAATTGACTAAATTAGAAACCCTAAATGATATCTTACTAAACTGTCAATCTTGATTTTCTATCATCACAATTGAATGGATAGATCTTTGACTTGAGTCACCAAAAATACCTTGTGGGGCAGAAATTGTGTTTTGACCATTGACTTACGGATCACCGTATAGATGGTTCAATATACCAATAGATTATATATTAAAAGCCGTTAGAGGCAATTGAGTAGACAACAAATGATCATCTACTCTTAGAAAATGAGAGAAAATATCCTATGATATAGTACTTTAAATCCTTGGTCAGGATAGAAAAGATAATGGGAAAAGAAATTTTTTAATTAATCTGATTTTGAGTACAGATCATATATAATTAATATACAAAATAATTGACAGTCGATGGTATACTTCTTTGTAATCAGACACTACATGGATATGAGTTTATATCTATGCAGTAATTGATGATGAAATTCTCAATAGAGATAAGATTATCCCCATAGTCATTTAGGATAATGGGATATGATTTGCACCTTTCATGATCAGTAGGCCAATTAATCTATTATCAAATAATAGATTTAATTTAATTAAATAGAATTGTTAATTTTAATTAAGCCTCAACCAAATAGGCTATTGTACCTAGTGGGCATGCATATAAGGATTTGTTCATAAGTACGAGAGCAATGGCATAGTTATAGCGATCTCATGATTATAAAGATTTTGGCTTTTATGAAAAAAATCAAATTCTCTACAAATACTAATAGTTCTAGCCAAACATATTAAGCTAAGGGTGATAATCATGCCCTCAACCTCCCCCCTACCTTATCCTTTCTCTAGATTACATCTATGGGGTAATGGAACTCTATTTGGAAAAAGTTCTCAAGCCCGGTGCGAAGAAGAACTTGTTTTGGATAAAGTTTGTGTGGATACTATTAGAGATTGGGCATTTGAATGGTTTGAAGAGCTTTATAAGTTCTTACTCTTTCTCTTCAAGAGATTATATGAATCTCTATTTGGTATATTTGAACCCATTTTGATCAATTTTTGATTTTTTATGCGATTCTGGTTGAGACAAGATCAACATGAACAATAAGAATAGTTGATTCTATTGCACCACATTTCATAAGACGATTCCTCACAAGTGAATGACTTGCCAAACTCCTGGAGAAGGATCTCGTCACACTAGACTACCATGGTGGTGACATGCCATCATCATTTGGAATGCTATGGAAAAGAATTCGTTCCCTAGCAATGGGGTGGGTTTGAACTCTTGATCAAACATCTATAATCGATGACAATATTCTCCTCCAAAACATTAAGACACATCAACAAAATGAAAAACTAGGATTCTATTTAAATTTGAATATTTATGATGTATACCAAGGATATGCACATAACATCCCACTCTTAATGAGATGCACGTGACAACCCATATTTAAAGTGTATTTAAATTTGCATGACACTTAGAAAAATGTTGATGAGTACTCACCATGACATCCCATTCTAGAAGAGGATGAACATGAACAAATTAATGGTAGGTGTTTGTCGAAGAAATGGGTACTCCCACTTGTAATAGATAGGTTATAGATATCTAAACATGAATAAAAAAAATTTATATTTTTAGTTACAGTGTATTTTATTTTCTCACATAATTTTAACACAAAGTGTGTAAAATTAATTTGTAATAAAATGTTCAATAAGATGTGCTTATTTTGTATCCTATACAATGTGTGAGATGTGTGTCTGTGTGTGTGTGTGTATTTCTATTTAATTTTTGATAAAAATGGATGTACTGAGGTTACACCAAAAAAAGAGGTTACACCAAATAAGGTGTTTTGTTGCAAAATAAATTTTGTATATTTTTACAATTAAACTATACATCAAACAAAATTTTGAGATAGCAAAAGATAAAAATAATCATGTTTGGTATAATGTGGTAAGAAAATAGAGTGGAGATATGGGTAAATAAAATTGATGGGGCCACAAAGAAAAATAAAATGGGCTTACTTTTTTATTCAAGAAGAAGCTCTGTACAATTACATTTTTATCATAATTGCAAAAATAATTTTAAAATGTTTTATTACAAAAAATATTTTTATAGAAAAAAAATATTTTATCATGCAACTGAACATCTTACTAGATAGGCAATTTTGTAGTGATATTTTTTTTAAAAAAAAGCCACCCGATAATCCTAATAGAAGTATAGTTTTAAAAGGTAATTCTTAAAAAAAATAGGGGAGACCACATTTTGGCCATCTTATGATTTTCAAGTCTTTGTTAATGTATGCTCTCTACCTCGTAAACTATCACGCCCAGGATTTAAACTTGCACAATGGAACATAATTTGACGATGTAACCGGGGAAAATAACCCATGAATTATATCAGTTTGGAACAATAAGACTAATATCACAATTCCAATGATTCTTACTAAAATTTGATGCTAAATAATACAATCTAATAAAACATATACCAATTTAAGACATAAAGATCAACCAGGTGACTTCCATAAAAATTGATTCACCTTGCTTTTGCTGCGCTAAACCTAATTACCTGAAAAATTTATAAGAGCATTGGAATGAGTATGACGACTTAGTAGACACCCCATCATCCATCAAATCGGATAGACAAAAGGCCCTAGATGTTAATTAAATAGGTATCCCGACCTACAATACTTATATATAAGTATATATCTAGTCAATATAATAATAAATATTTGTTTTAATCCACGTGTTTTAAACTGCCAACCAGCACCTATAGACATACCAACCAACACCTCTAAACACCCTAAAATGACCTGAAAGGATGGGGTAAACATATGCATGATCACCAATTACACCCTCCCTATAATGATACTACTACAAATAAGACATATCATGCATATGCCATGCACACCACCTGACAAATGACAATATAACACATCATTAGACCACCTTTATAATATCATGCTATAAATGCACCTGTCCTCTAATAAATGTACCTATCCTTTAATGAAATACCACATTCATAAATGCACCTATCCTCTAATAGATGCATCTATCATTTACAAAGTTTCTTATTAACAAGGAATGTGTCATCTTGCCACCTCAACTAGCTAATACCAAATTTGCCATATATACCAGTACCATATAGTTAAATAAAATTCTATAGTGCACCTAAGTAGTGGTGGCACAAGGACAAATCACGGTATCTGGGATCGAAGGATGCATCGAACTGTTCTAACCTTTGCTGCCTTGGGTCACGACTAACTAGTTTGGTATAGCTATTTCAATTTACATTTTTAGTGCATCATGCATCCACATAATTATGCCATTCCATAACCAAAATATGCAAGAGATGACATAAATCATACCATGCTATGACAAACATGCCACCCATACAATTACCATGAGCAACCACAGCTAAATAACCTATTTATGATGCTAGAACCATAAAATGACAATATAACTGAAGACTAACATGATACCACATCAAACACTCAACCAAACATAATATAAACAACCCAATCAGACTCTCTCTTGGTTAAAAGGACATAACATAGTCTAAATCAGATTTAATATTGCTAGCTAAGACATTATCTAATCTTGTTAACCTATCACCACACCTATATAATAGGATTAACTCAAAAAGGGTAACAAAGATTAGCGTATTAAATGCTAAACTAAAAAGGGATATGACCAACTAAAATCTACTAATCAACATGCTATAGACAACAAAATTAACATCCTAACACGATCCTTATTATGTACAAAAGAGAATAACACTACTAATCATGCTCATAAATCATAACATGCAATGCTAACTCGACTAATCAACTCATCAAAAACTACTATAAGTCATGGAGGGTTTAAATATATGAATTTAATGATAATAGACACGTCAAGGATGTCTACTGGATTGGCACTAGAAGAGTCGGAGATAGCCTGTTGGGGAGAGATAAAAAATAAGAGAAACATATATAGAAGATAATAGAGAGAGAGAGTTACTATGCTTGGATAGGGGCGGGGCACACGGCTAAGGTGGCGCATGGTGGAGGGATGGAGGCGCATGGCGGTTGGTGGGGCCGCGGCTGACGTTGACAGCAAGTGGCGGCGTCATGTTGGCGGGCGCATTGGCGCGCATGGGTGAGCGGGCTAACAGGGCGGTGGCAACGCGTAGTTGCACAGGCAGCCGGGCAATGGGCCCGTCAGGCGATGGGGGGGAGGCAGCGTGCACGGATGGGTGGCCGCGTGGCACAGGGTGGATGTGAGACTGGCGAGGGTGGTGCGGGCTTGCGCAGGCGGGCGACGTTGCGAGGTGAGCCTACGGCTTCGGCTAGCAACGAAGGAGGCATGCAAACCAAGGCGACAAGGTCACGTAGCTGTGGCCGCAGGGAAGCCAAGGCACAGGATAGGGGCCACAAGTAGCCAAGTGGAGGAGAAAAACGGTGCTCTCCATGGAAAAGGAAAAAGTAGGAGCCAAAGGGAAAAAAAGTAAATGCGGAGAGGAAAATAGAGAGGGTCACTGGGGTAATCCGGAAAAGAGAAAACGGAAAGGAGGAGGAATAGGAACATAAGGGGGGAGAGAGATAAATCTACATTAAATTTAACTAATCTCACATCAATTAGAGTAAATATTATTTAATAATAATAAAAATATTTTAACATTACATAAACCATTTCCTCCCAACTAAAATATGATAAGTTCTTTCTTTTTTCAAAGTTATCTATGTACATGTCATATAAAAGTAAGCATTCGTCAACATAAGTAACTTAAAGAAACGGAAGCCTAGAAAGATGTAGGTAAAGGATTTTTTTTTCCGTTGAATGACCTTTCTTTTGTTGAAGAATCAGAAAAAGAAAGATCAGACAAAATTTCACTTTCGATTTAGTTTTATTTGTTGTAGAAAAATTTCTTGGCATGCATCTATTTCTGTAGATAATAATAATACCACCATAAATTTACATGATTATTCTGTACTGAGAATGCAAATGATAGAAAAGATATCAAGTTTTCTTACCTATTTGATTGTAATATTCGATTTCATCTCATAATATTGTTGTCTGACGTGGTACAGATGATCCATCAATCAAAATCAAACAAAATAATCACCCAAAATCCGATTCTGGTGGTGGGTGGCTTAGGTTCTGTTTGATTAGACTTAATCTGAAAATCTTAACTCTTAATTTCATATCTAACCTCTTAATGAGTGGTAAAAAAGTACTTAATTTGATTTAGATATAAGTGCTTTATGTTGTTTGATAAAAAATCTAAAACAACCACTTAATCTTCCCCAAATTCTAAATACACCAAATAGTGACTTTGCATACGTACATTTGATCTAACCTCTTAATTTTCACATTCACCAAAATCAATTTAATGACTTGAAGGAAACCATTAACTCATTACCCACCTGGCACTCTAGATCATCAAAGTAATTTTTTTATCAATGCAAATAGAAACGCCAACAAACTTGCAGCCATCAAAGCATAAGCATATAATAAAAGCTTTACAAATTCAAAAGATTTGGTACATAATATATAAGGAGTTCATTCACATAACCCCTCATCTGCACTTCGTATCATAACAAGATGGGCTTTATGATCATCACACAGTTCACAGAGCTAATTGACCGAGACTTGTAGATCAGGCCTATTGGATTTCACAACCATATTAACAATCATGGACCTCAAGGAAAGGTATACATTTTTTACTGATTTTAGTTCTATCTTAATCCTGACCATACCAAAACAAATTATCACTCCTTTGTTCAACAACTCCCAAGATGTTACAAGTGAATTTGTTCCTATGCAACAAATCTAAAGATTTGCTAATAACATGAATCCCAGTTCTTCCTCTCAAGTTCTTCAACTCCTAATATTTGCTAACAACAGCCAGTTGAACCACCACAGAGAAAGGACCTGGAAGGGGTAAAAGGTGCTAATAAGTTCTTCTATACACAAACATAAAGAATTGAAGGAAATAATTACCAGACATCCAGAAACAATACAATTGCAGAATCTTGGTAAAGGTTAAGTTTCCAACAAAAATGTAACAGGGGCTATATTCTTGCACAATCAGCATGAAAGAAAGTACTTAAGACATAATTATATGATTAGAGAATGAATATTGCAAACACACCTCCCAAAGTACAATTTCTTTATTGTGTACGCCTTTGGAAAGTCCTACCTGAAAACGAAGTAAAAGTAGGATATGTTAAATAAAGTGAAAATGCTTTGAATTTGAGTTTCTTGATTGCATTGAAAAGCACAATCGAGGTGGTATCATTTACCACTCCTTCCCCAAAAACAAGACTTTGAAGTATGGGTGTTTCTTCTTGATTTAGGACCTTTGACATGAAGCAAGTAAAAAGGATCAGCAACTGAAAATCAAAGAAAAAACTAATGCTTGAACAACACATAAGAGTTTGTTTAGTTATGCAACATCAAGTTTCAGTTTGCAAGTTTAGCAAAAAATGAGAAAATCATAAGGAATTTTTCATAAAGAACTAATATATTAAAATATATGATCACAACATCAGATGTGGACGAGTCATCCAAATATTTGCAGATGATGCTACCTTTAAATAAATTAATTAGATTAGTTTACTGTGAGAGTGATAAATTCATTACCTATGAAGCTTGTTGTCTTCACCTTTGTGCTTGTCTACTTTCTATTAAGTCGTTTGCCACATGGTCTCGTAGCTCATGCATAAATTGTTGATCAGCTTGTCTTGATAGTCCTCCTATAGTTGACTCAAGTGTTGCATCTACACTCACTTGCACTTGTGATGATTTTGAAATATATGCATCTGGATCCTCATAATATGTAAATAATTGGTCTCTAACCTTTTCTTTTCTTAGATAATTATGCATTGCACAACAACTGATGTCCCTTTGAGCTTCTAAAGAATACGGTAACATTTTGGTGAGAATACGGTATCGTGCTTTTAGAACACCAAAAGCCCGTTCTATGACATTTCTAAGCTTTGCATGGCCTTGATTAAACATTTCCTCTTTCCCTCGAGCACGCTCTCGATGTCTAAAATCACTAATCCAATATCGCACATTTCTATAAGGGGTCATAAAGTATCTAGTATGAGCATAAGCCGCATCACAAAGATAATATTTTTCTGCAAAAAAGTTAATATAAATTTCAAAACTAAAAATATAACATCAATAAATATTAATAAAATTAAATGGGTACCTGGAGGAGGAAATGGAAAACAATGTTGTGCATCGTATGCTATCTTGTGTAAAATTCTCGAGTCATGTGTAACCCCTTCCCATCTAGCAAAAACAAAAGTGAACATCATGTTAAAATCACATATTGCTAAAACATTTTGATAGCACTCATCTCGTCTTCGACCTCTATAAGGAACTTGTTTTTCTTTAGGAACTTTGGCATGTATAAGAGTGCCATCTAAAGCACCAATAGCACCCTATATAATAAAATAAACATTAATAATAGAACAATATTAATTCATTGAGGCAATATACAAAAACATATAGTAATGACAAATTTTACCTTGAAAATTTTTCGTAATTTTTTGTGATAGCCTGGGACATTTGGATCTGGATTGAATGTAGTTGTTACAATCATTTCTTTTGAAAACTCCATCATTGCTCCAAGTACTTCATGGAAATAATAATGCACTGTTTGTGTTGAATGCTGAAATCTTCTCTTTATTATTCTTAAACATTTTCCGTGACTAATGATGTTAAGAAACATTGCAATTTTTTCTTCTACAGAAATGTAGCGACTATCTCTCAATCACTCTTTTTGTCTAAAATAGCCACATATATTAATATATGTCTCACGTGATATCCACATTAACTCCTCACATTGTGTGTCATTTCCTGTCAACAGTTCTATAATGTGTGCAGCACCACTATATTGAGAAGTTAGATCCTTATTTCTTTTTATTCTTTTCTTCTGTTTCCACCACAAATAAAGAAAGCATAGAATCTTGAACCTTCTTTTCAAACTTCGAGGAAACATTTCTGCTATAAATAAAAACATAGAACATGACACGAAGTAAAGTCTAGCATTACAAAAAACGTAAAAGACAACATAATTTGAAACATCCAAAACATAATTCAAAAGTAGCATCCAAAGCATAATCCAAAAATAACATATTAGCATTCAACACATAATTCAAAAGTAGCATCCAAAGTATAATCCAAAAATAACATATTAGAATCCAACACATAATCCAAAAGTAACATAATAAAAACCAACACATAATCCAAAAGATAATAACATCCAACACGTAATCCAAAAGTAACAAAACCTAAGATAGCATAACATCAATATCATGACATTAGAATATATTCTTCATCTTGAGCATACTCTTCAGCCAATTCATCCTTGAAACATCGTCTTCAACAATCTCGCACCATTGAATCCATTGCTCACACATTTTTTTCATCAGAGAATAAGACAGCTGCATGAGCATATAACAGATCTGTGCGATTTAACTTCATCTCATCTAATTTTTTGCAGCAATCCTTTAAAGTAGGTGTATTAATATGAGCGATATTGGTGGTTTTAGAACTTTCAGCATCACTAATAAATGCATCAAGCACTTTTTCAAACTTTGCATCAATGTCATTAGATTTTCTCTTTTTGCTTGAATTACCCAGATCTGCAATTTCAGGCTCTGTAACTGACTTATGAGAGTTTGAAGCATCTGGAGCATTAATGAGAGAGATATCATCGGAATCATTTTGCTCTTCTTCTTCTCCAATTGTAGCAGACGATGCATTAGGTGCTTTAGGAAACTTGCTTGCTGGACCCCATCCTAAATTTTCTGTGGCTGAAACACCTTCAAATAAGGCCATGCCTTGTTCCTCCCACCTAAAGCCACTTATTCTAAATGATGATGCCTTAAGATGTGCCCGTAAACAAAAGTAAATCATTTAGTATTATTCTTTAAGTGAAAAAAAATTTATTATGACTAATTAAAAAGATTCACCTTCAAATATTCATCCCATTGCTCAGGAGTCCAATCCATTGTTTTAGTGATATGATTGTAACCATGTCTTGTTTTCTTTCTTACAAGATTTGTCCATTCCACATACATTGTCCTTAGATAATCAAATTGATTCTTCATTTATTTTTGTGTTACATCAACTCCAAACTTCTCTTTCATTTGCTTTCTGACTATAATCCATGATTGCATTCTTAAGGATGTTCCAGTCCTTCCAACTCTTGCCACCTCGCCAATGCAACATTGTAGAAAAAATTTGACTCTTTCATTATCTTTCCAACTAGTTCTCATAACACCCTTGGTATTACTTGTTCCTTCTATATTAGATATCCTATAAGAAGATTAACGAAGTGTTATAAACTAGGGATCACATGATAGTTTTATTAAAATTAGAAGCTAATAAACCCTGACAAAATAACATAAACATGAGGCAACCATTGCCACATTCAGATCATTGATTGTGTCCTGAAGTTTCTCATTTGATTTCTTAAGCTACTGAGCTTCACTTCTCAGTTGTACCAAAACATGGGCTGCATCAGTTAAGATACTAGATTTATCAGTTTTGGGAGAAAATGTCTTAAAAAACATTCTCCATAAGATTTCCATGTAGTACAAATTACACAAAATCAAAAATTTACATAAACAAGCAGCCATAGACTAGTTTACACCTGAAGTTCATTAAACATCATCAGGAAAATAACCAAAACCAAGCAAAATGCTCCATACTCAAGAATAATTTATGACAAGAGAAAGAAATTAAAATGATGATACACGAGACAGAATTTTGGCAAACTGGTATTTTACTTCAGTATCATTGTTACAAAAGTATCCCTCAACCACGACCATCGACAAGCATATCAATGTGTACTATGTTGAAGCAAATATATATAATTTTCGATTCATCTTTCTCCTTTTTATCGCCTAATCCTATAATATAATATATATGATCAAGAATGTTCTCCAAATTCCCATCACAGCTTCGATTTTATCAGAAATTTCCATGAATTGCAAATATCTCGACAAAATTTAAGATCTATCAGCACCTTGCTCTGCCGCCAAACTACCGCAAGAAGAAAAAAAACATGAGCAAAGACGCAGCAGCATCAGCCATGGCCACGGGCAGCCGCCGGCCGGGGTCGATCACTTACCTGGGTTGAAGATCTTCCACGGTGGCAACTCAGCTGCGGAAGCACTGCCGGCGGCACAGAGGTGTGCTGGGCTCCATGGGCTTGGGGTGTCGACAAAAGATGAGAAGGAGCCGCCGCCGTTGACGGTAGGCGTCGAAGCCGAGCTGGGAGAAGACCGGAGCTTGGGATCTGAGAGCTGCCGGTTGACGGCGAAGTAGAGGTCAAGCGCCGGCAGGGTGTCGCAGAGGTCATGCCCGCTGTCCTCCTCGGAGAATCGGAAGCCACGATCTTGTTGGAGGAGAGATCACAGCAGACGACCCTCAATAGCAGCCACGATGCCGTTGGAGGAGAGGTTGCAACGGCGGCCACGACCCTCACGGTGGCCCAACCTCTCTGCTTGCGATATTTGGTACACCTAGGGTAGCGGAGGCGGCGACGATGTCGAACAATGACGGATGCCTTCGACGGATGCCTTCGGGTCTGAAACGAAAAAAGTGACATCTATCGTATGAACTGTTCAAAAGATTTTAAACGTTCAGACGTTAAGTAAGACTTTTGATCAGACATTTTATCAAACATTGAGAAATCTCGAATCTTTGACCGAATCAGATATTTGAGCTTCGTTCAGCTCGGAGCCTTCAGCGACCTTTCACTTTATTAGTATTGTTGGGACAAGTCCCTTGTTACCCCCTTTTATTTCTGCACCGTCGACGGTGACGGGACCTCAACCGTGAAGAAGTAATCAATACCATACGTTTGCCACGTGTTTTGAAAATTTCTCTGCTCTCGCTACTTTCGGATCCGCAGCAGCGCAGCTTTGAGATTGTCTTTCGTCCAACAGCCGATCGCAACCGTTAAAAGAACCGATCCGACGGTGGACAGAGATCCGTGACGTGGAGGACGGAGCGTGTAGATATACAGGTTAAATGTGGGTCCACACCCCACGCAAGAGGATGGCGTCGCGTGGTACATTTTTTACGAAGCCCCCCGGCACAATATTTCCATCGAAATAATTCCGATATAACGCACTATTTGCGAAACGACATCGACATTTCGCGGCGCGATGAACCTATCGTCAAGCCTTCCGACGCGGAGAGGAGGGTAGTTTTATAATAGCAAGCTAAACAGGGGCCGGCAATCATAACGAGGCGCCTTGTGAGGATTTGCGCTTTTATTCCATGCCTCCCCCCCCCGTCGTCGCTGCCGAGTTTCTTATAAAACTGGGGCTGGTCTCCGCAACCATCGCAGTGCACGGAGTAGACGGACAGAGGGCAAGGATGGGATCGGCTGGTAGGGTTTGGATGTGGGCTGCCATTGCTGCCACGGCGCTACTCCTCTTCTCCCTCCCTGCCTTATCTCGAGCAGAGGAAGCGGCCGCCGAAGCGGCGGCGGCGCCGGAGGAGGAGCAGTCCTTCGTGCTCACCCTGGACTCTACCAACTTCTCCGACGCCGTTGCCAAGCACCCCTTTATCGTCGTCGAGTTCTACGCCCCCTGGTGAGGCTTGAATCTGCTAATCTCTTCGTCCTGTCTATATCGTGCCTTGTGTTTGATCCGCTAATGCTGCGGATCGGGTGCTGGGCGTCTGTCAATTCTGGATCCACCTTCTGCCGAGGGTGGCGCCTCGGTCCTGTTCTGCACGATCTGTTCATGCATGGCTTTAGATGACGGTAGGATGATGGATTAGCACTTTCACTGTCCCGGATGCTGCGTTTATATTATCTGTCATCTGGTATCATTCGCTTACTCGTTTGTGACTTTTCTTCATTGTAGGTAAAGATTGAATCTATTTAACTTCGTTCTGATGCAGTACAACGGTGTTAAATTTCCTATCACTTTACTCCTTTTCATTCCAAGATTCTAACTCTTTCTGTAGAAAAGAGTATCTTTTTCCTATTTTTTGACGTCTTTACGAATAATTACCCGAGAGCTCACTTTGAACACCCATTTGGTTTCAATATTCTGAAACTTGATCGTTTCGTTGCCACGTAATGTATTGTGTTGTGGTACTCTCTGAGCATGCGTATGATAAGATTCGCCCAGGTTAAGTGCACGGAGAATTCAGGAATAGAGTGTTATTTCATATTAGGGTGTAAGATGTTAGGAGGGATGTACTCTTATCCTGCCGAAGGGGACCATGAAGGATCCAACCCCACCAAGTTGCGTTTTGGATTTAACATTGACATTAAACTGATTATCCCTGTGAAATCACCAAAAATTTTGAAGCTTCTTCTATTTTTTATTTCAAATTATGGATTTGGGTCTGAAATAGAACTCGCACAAGCTTAGTGTTGGTACTTGTTTTCTTTGCAGGTGTGGGCACTGCAAGAAGCTTGCTCCTGAGGTATATTTCTGTGATACTAAACATATGCATCGTTTTAAGCATTCCTGGTCCCTGAGGGCCTCTTAATGTCAGCTGTTTGATGATTTGTCTAATAGTAAACTTTTGTTTTTGATTGCAGTATGAGAAAGCTGCAGCTATTTTAAGTAAGCACGATCCTCCAATTGTTCTGGCAAAGGTTGATGCCAATGAAGAGGCCAACAAGGAACTCGCGTCAACATATCAGGTCCAAGGGTACCCGACACTTAAGATATTAAAGAATGAAGGGAAGAATGTTCAAGAATATAAAGGCCCTCGAGATGCAGAGGGTATAGTTGAATATTTGAAGAAACAAGTTGGCCCTCCATCTACTGAACTCAAGTCTTCTGAAGAAGCTAGGACACTTTTTGATGAGAAGAAAGTCTACATTGTAAGATCTTCATTTGTGCCATTTTTCTTCTTACCTATTTCATGATTTTCAGCCTTGTTTTGCTTAAGTTGCTTGGGTGCCAATGCAGGTGGGATTGTTTTCTGAATTTTCTGGTGAGGAATTTGAAAACTACACAAGTATTGCTGACAAACTTCGTTCAGACTATGAGTTTGGTCATACACTGGATCCAAAGGTACTTCCCAGTGGAGATTCTACAGTAAAGGCACCTTTGATCAGATTGTTCAAACCATTTGATGAGCGTGTTGTTGATTTCAAGGTAACATTGGCCTCTTATGATAAATTTGTGCTAGTGTTTGCAATTCATCAGGGACTGTAGTCTTGGAGTAGGCAACAGAGCAGTAGCATATGAAGGCTGTTTCAGGGAGTGGGACTGCAAATTTAATTCAGCTCGCTGTATAAAAACACTTGTGTAGTCTATGCTGTTTGGGTAGATTATTTTTAGATTTTTTAAGGGAATTTATAGAATTAGCTGAGAAGCACCTTTGCCAACATGCTTTTCCCCTTTTTTGCAGGATTTCAGTGTGGATGCTCTACAGAAGTTCATTGAAGAATCAAGTCTGCCTCTTGTTACCATGTTTACCAATGATCCTGAGAGCCATCCTTATGTCATGAAATTCTTTGAAAGTGATAATGTCAAGGTAAAAATGCTTGTTTACGTATTTCTCTTACAAAAGTTTTGGCAGCTAAAGAAGCTGATGCATATTATCAGGAGAATATATTACATTATTAAAAATCTGAGATCATTGTATAAAATGATTCCACACCTTCACACTTTTTGGCTGCAAAGTGATGTAGTTTTCAAGAACATTTTAGCTGCTTGTGTACTTATCTGCTAGCTTAGCCTTTTATTTTTCTACATTATTCTTGTATATTGTTGTTATCATCTAGGCAAAATCTGTATCAAATGTCAATGATCATATTATATTTGTTGATTATTGCTCTTCTGTTGATGGGAGTTCTTTGGCCTTGGTTGACCAGGCATTGCTCTTCATGAACTTCACTGATCAGCACTTCGAAGGTTTTAAATCAGTTTATCATGAAGTTGCTGGAAAATACAAGGGAATGAAAGTTAGCTTTTTGATGGGTGATCTTGATGCTAGTCAAGGAGCATTTCAGGTAATTTGAATTTCAGGCATTTTTATGCTCTTCAACAATTTTGTCAAGGCAGGTGAGGCAATCACCAATCAATGAATGACCTCCTCACGTTGACGTCTAGAAATTGGTCAAGCGGGACATGACCTTTGCTACTCTAAAAGAACAGTAGATCTTGAACTGGCTCCTTTTCAAAATTGTTTTTTTTTGAATTTTAACATGCAAACTACTGAAACTGATAAATAAATTTTATCTGTGATACATAAATGTCTACATTTACTGCTGTTATTTGTTACAGATATTACTATTTTTACTGTTACAAGGGTGTTCACATCCAAGGCTATGACTCAAGACACTTAGTTGTTCCACCCTATCATTCTTTTGGTGACATTTTTCTACAATTTATCATCATTCTGAAGACCTTACTCTGTTTTTGGTCAACTGTATACACACCGTTTCTCATTTGCTTATTTTTATCTTGTATTGTAAAATTTAATGCTGCATCCATTATTTGTTTTGACACTGATGATTTGTATTAGACATTCTTTTTCTTGCTTAATCTTTCTTAGTCCTTTGGTAATTTAATTATGCATTGTTATCATCATTGTCAAAGCCATAACCCATATATTTTTGGTCAACTTTATGTAGATCATTTTTCATTAGTTTGTTCTTGCTTTTGCTATAAGAATGTTGCAACAATTATTTTTTTGGATACTGATGCGTTGTATTTGCTATGTGTAAACAGTACTTTGGGCTTAAAGAAGAGCAGGCTCCCCTCATCATCATACAAACCAGTGATGCACAAAAGTATCTCAAGGCAAATGTGGAACATGCACAAATTGCACCTTGGATAAAGGACTACATGGTAATAGTTTCTTGTTATGTTTGGAGAAAAACTGTATTTTATAAATTTATCTATGAAAAGCTGCATTTTGTTTACGTCTTACCAAGATATAATGCAATTTTAAAGTGCTAATGACATTGCCTTCATCAGTACTAACTTTATTAACGATGAAATCTATCTGCAGGAGGGCAATGTGCAACCCTACAGAAAGTCAGAGCCCATTCCTGAAGTTAACAATGAACCAGTTAAAGTTGTTGTAGCTGACAGCCTCCATGACGTGGTCTTCAACTCTGGCAAAAATGGTTTGTGTTATTTTTATCTATGTTTCCAGTTGTTGGCAAAAAAGTTGATGTGGGACGAACCGGCTAGACCGGGCTAAATTGACCGAAACGAAATGAACCGGCGCTAACCGCCGCTAAATGGACCTAAACGAGCCCAAAATGGCCTAAACCGGCTTTGAACCAGTCCAAACAGTCCCGAACCGGGTCCGGACCGGGTCGAACCAAGCTGAACCGGTCTAAACCGGCTCAAGATGGCCTGAACCGGTCTGAACCGGGCGGTTCAGGCGCTGAACCGACCTGAACCGGTGAGAACCGGGACAGAACCCGGTCGAACCGGCCGACCGGCCGGTCTGGGCCGCGAACCGGCGACCGGGCGAACCGGCGGCCGGTCGCGAGCGTCGCCCGCGCTCGCGGGCGCGAGCGTAACCTGGGGAGGGGGTGTCGTGGCCGCGCGATGGATCGCCGCGTACCCCGTCCGGGGTGGTCTCCTCGTCGTCGCAGCAGGGGGGCATGGCGTTGATCGGCTTCTCCCGGGTGGTCGCGTGGCGGAATGCTGGCCGTGGCTGCCCGTACGCCGTGGAAGTATCGCGTGAGACGCCGGGAAGCCGCGACAAAAGGGCGAGGGAGGCGCGCGAGGTGTCGTCGTCGTGCAGGCTCAGGCAGAACGCAGACGGCGGAAGCAGGGGAGGGCCGCTCGCGTCATGCCATCCGGAGGAAGCCGTGCAGATGCGGAAGTCGACCACGAGCTGTGGTCCGCTGTGGGAGGACGCCGCACGGGAGGGAAAAGATCCGGGGATCACCGGATCTCCCCTCCCGCAACTCCTTCATCTCCTCCATCTTCTCTCTTCCCTCAGCAGCGCCGGAAGAGATGGATCCGCCATTGCTGAAGGAGAGTCTTCCGGGGATCGCCGGAACGGCGGAGGTGCCGTTCGTACTCAACGAGGGGTGGTGACGCGTCTTCGTCGAACCGTGAAGGAGAAGATGGAAGAATGGCACGGAGGCCAGAGGGTGAGGAGGAGGATAGGATCGGCCTACCTGGCCGGGCATGGAAGGTGGAAGGGGGAATAGCCCTCCTGGCCGATCGGGGGAGGAAAGGAACGCCGGCCTCACTTCCGGAGGTGAAGGAGAAGAACGGCACTCCATCGCCGGGGTGGGGGAAGAAGATGGGGCCGCAGCCCCTACGCGGGAGGACAACCCAAAGGGTTCTAAAAATTGTATATCACTTCTATTGCTTGTGTGCGCACAGACATCTCCTTCTTATATAGGAGATGAGTCCGGACATATTTACAAAAAGGACCCTGTTAAAAGAAATATTTACAGACTTGGACAAACTTTAAAAAAAAACTCAAAAATTGTCCCCATCAAAAGTGACATCTGTTATGCTTGAATTTGGCTGTCTTATTATCATTTATCTAATTGAGGACTTGTGCTTTTATTTTTTTGAGAATGAGAGAACAATATGTGACTAGGTCGCATGTTGTTAATTAATGGTAATAACTTCTTATATTTTGCTTCGAGATGTAACTCTGTTCTAGATGTTTTAAGATTCACATTTTAATTTTGCACTTGAGCATTTCTTAGCATGGAATGCTGCAACTTGGGTGCACAAGGAATGCCACTTTCTGAGCAAGGCAACACAAAGAAGAGATTCCAGAGGGTTCCCTTGGAATCTTGGATGATTGATATGACATCTTTGGTGCCTTCTATATTTATGAATGATAAAAAATTTTGGTTCACAAGTTATAACAAAATGATGTGTATATTACTAGAACCATTTAATCATGTTAGTCATAGCAAGGTTGTTTTTTTGAAATAAAGATGAGATCAAAAGAATTGTAGGGAGTAGACAGTCATAACACGTTTATCTTATTGAAATAAGTATGAAATAGAAGAATTGTGGAGAGTAAGAATGTTATAAGCAACTTACATTAATGTAATGAAAGCATTTTATGGTGATAACATTTCTTGGCCTCAAAGAGAGGCATTTTTAGATCTAGAGGTATTATTTAGAGATCGCATTCCATGTGTGTTTGAGATATTTGAGTGCTGTGTAATGCTGCATGAGATGTTACGCTGACACAACTTATTTTAACAGAATTAGCAGATTTGACAATACAGTTTCTTTCCAGCACCTTAAATTTCTTTCTCCGTTACTTGTTTCATCAATTTGAAGATACATAAGCATCAATGTTTCATACATGTTATGTGCTTCAATTTATTATGTGATGAGATGTTCTATATTCTATAATATGATAGATAACTTGCTACAAGCACTAGAAACTGCTATATTTATGTTTACAACACATGACACCATGTATGATATTGAAGGCATTTGGGGTGACTGTCTAGATGATGAGGTGGCTCCTCGCCAACTTGACAAAGGGCTTAATTGCCTAGGCATTATGATATCTGAGAGGTGGTTGACAGTCTCTAAGAGGTTGGAGGTGGGGGTGGGAAGGCATTTATAAGGCCCATTTGGTACACAAGATTATTTAGGCGATAAACTTGGTTTATCACCTAAAATTTGGGGATGAACCAAGTTTACCCCCAAATTAATCTTGTACCAAACAGCCCCCTAGAGCCTGGGTTTTCCTTCTGTTATTGGGCCTGGCTTTTAGACCTTGGACCCATGATGGGGCTGTATTTTATTAAGGGTTCTTCCAAGATTACCGGAGCACCATAAGGTCCAGTGGCTGTGCTGCCACTTCCAGAAAATGAAATATATGTATAAACACCTATAGCATCTTGGTGCTTGCCTGAGGCATCTGAAACAAGCCGAATCCCAAGGTAGGCACAGGTTTCGGAATGTATCAGACCCTGGTTGCCCAGGCCACTCCCAATTCTCATTGGTGGATCTGATCGGCCAAATCAACCAATCCGCCAGAAGCGAAAAATATGCCTAGATTTGGCCAAGTGAACCCTGGTCAAGTCAGGCCGGAGTTAGCTGATTCTGGCCGATTCTAACTGGTATTGACCGCTTCAGGCTCTGGATTGGCCAGGCTGGCAGAGCTGCGTTCAACCAGATTGACCATTGCCAGTCCTGGCACGAAGTTAGCTTGATGATTTGATATTTTATTTTAAAGTATTTATTTTAAATATATTTCTTTGATCATGCAAAATGTTGGAGAGTACAATTAGGATGTCAGTCCTTACGTAGGTTTTACTTGACCACGAGAGTCATATGTGAAGGGTAGAATAGTTTCCATTAAGGAGGCTAAACACATGGAAGCGAGACTAGGATGATTTAGTATAGAGCATGGCTATGGGTAAGTTATTACTAGAAAAGTAGAGCATTAGAAATTTGTAGGAGAGAAGAGATGGCAGGATACATCTACACTAGCATTTAGGAGCATAATTAGATACACCTATTTAGCTTGTAGGTACCTCAAAATTATTGGATAAAAAATCCATAGTTTAAACCCTGAGTAGTATACAACTGAGGCTTTCTTTACTTAAATTGAGTTCTGGACTAATCAGGTCCTGCAGCTATCGATATCTTTTATTTTTGTTCTAATATTTTAAATTTTTTTGCTGGACGGATCTTAGACATTTATAAGTTACTCTCAGTACGCTAGGCATGACTGAGTCATCAGTTTGGTGTCAATGTGATAAAGTAAGTTGTACACATGAATAGTGGCCGATGGCATCTTCTATTTTTGTTCTAATATTTTAAATTTTTTTGCTGGACGGATCTTATGGGGTGTTTGGTTGCATGATAATGAGCATTTTTATTTTAATTTTTAAAAATTGTAGTAAAAGTTTATTTTAAAAGTGTTTGGCATGTGTTACAATTTTTTATCTTAAAATTTTTTTCACCCTCCTCCACGTGATGGAGAAAAAAAGAGGTAGTGAGCATTTTTTTTTTTCAAAAGGGCACAACCAATGCACATGGTCCACAAGCCTAACCCATGTGCTACATAAGTGACTTTTCATTTATGCACCAAACACCTTACCATCATTTCTAAAAATGATAATGTTTTTGCCAAACATTATATTTTTATAGTTTTTAATTTTAAAATTTGTCAAGTTTCAATGTGTGATATCATTTTTTATCATGAAACCATATAAAAAAATAAAATGCAACCAAACACCCCATTAGACATTTATAAGTTACTCTCAGTACGCTAGGCATGACTGAGTCATCAGTTTGGGGTCAATGTGATAAAGTAAGTTGTACACATGAATAGTGGCCGATGGCATCTTCCATGGATGCCTTATTCAGTATGTAGACAATTTTAATTGCTAGCTGGCTTTTTTGTCGTTATCTATATGCACATGTTACAAGTAGCATCTAACTTCGTATTTATCATATCATATTTCTCCAATGTAAAGTGTTGTCCTGTTTGAATTCTTTGCTTCTGATGTAACTTTTATATTGTTAGTTCTGCTTGAATTTTATGCTCCATGGTGTGGGCATTGCCAGACCAACATAAGTGACTTTTCATTTATGCACCAAACACCTTACCATCATTTCTAAAAATGATAATGTTTTTGCCAAACATTATATTTTTATAGTTTTTAATTTTAAAATTTGTCAAGTTTCAATGTGTGATATCATTTTTTATCATGAAACCATATAAAAAAATAAAATGCAACCAAACACCCCATTAGACATTTATAAGTTACTCTCAGTACGCTAGGCATGACTGAGTCATCAGTTTGGGGTCAATGTGATAAAGTAAGTTGTACACATGAATAGTGGCCGATGGCATCTTCCATGGATGCCTTATTCAGTATGTAGACAATTTTAATTGCTAGCTGGCTTTTTTGTCGTTATCTATATGCACATGTTACAAGTAGCATCTAACTTCGTATTTATCATATCATATTTCTCCAATGTAAAGTGTTGTCCTGTTTGAATTCTTTGCTTCTGATGTAACTTTTATATTGTTAGTTCTGCTTGAATTTTATGCTCCATGGTGTGGGCATTGCCAGACCAACATAAGTGACTTTTCATTTATGCACCAAACACCTTACCATCATTTCTAAAAATGATAATGTTTTTGTCAAATATCATATTTTTATAGTTTTTAAATTTAAAATTTGTCAAATTCAATGTGTGATATCATTTTTTATCATGAAACCATATAAAAAAATAAAATGCAACCAAACACCCCATTAGACATTTATAAGTTACTCTCAGTACGCTAGGCATGACTGAGTCATCAGTTTGGGGTCAATGTGATAAAGTAAGTTGTACACATGAATAGTGGCCGATGGCATCTTCCATGGATGCCTTATTCAGTATGTAGACAATTTTAATTGCTAGCTGGCTTTTTTGTCGTTATCTATATGCACATGTTACAAGTAGCATCTAACTTCGTATTTATCATATCATATTTCTCCAATGTAAAGTGTTGTCCTGTTTGAATTCTTTGCTTCTGATGTAACTTTTATATTGTTAGTTCTGCTTGAATTTTATGCTCCATGGTGTGGGCATTGCCAGACCAACATAAGTGACTTTTCATTTATGCACCAAACACCTTACCATCATTTCTAAAAATGATAATGTTTTTGCCAAACATTATATTTTTATAGTTTTTAATTTTAAAATTTGTCAAGTTTCAATGTGTGATATCATTTTTTATCATGAAACCATATAAAAAATAAAATGCAACCAAACACCCCATTAGACATTTATAAGTTACTCTCAGTACGCTAGGCATGACTGAGTCATCAGTTTGGGGTCAATGTGATAAAGTAAGTTGTACACATGAATAGTGGCCGATGGCATCTTCCATGGATGCCTTATTCAGTATGTAGACAATTTTAATTGCTAGCTGGCTTTTTTGTCGTTATCTATATGCACATGTTACAAGTAGCATCTAACTTCGTATTTATCATATCATATTTCTCCAATGTAAAGTGTTGTCCTGTTTGAATTCTTTGCTTCTGATGTAACTTTTATATTGTTAGTTCTGCTTGAATTTTATGCTCCATGGTGTGGGCATTGCCAGACCAACATAAGTGACTTTTCATTTATGCACCAAACACCTTACCATCATTTCTAAAAATGATAATGTTTTTGCCAAACATTATATTTTTATAGTTTTTAATTTTAAAATTTGTCAAGTTTCAATGTGTGATATCATTTTTTATCATGAAACCATATAAAAAAATAAAATGCAACCAAACACCCCATTAGACATTTATAAGTTACTCTCAGTACGCTAGGCATGACTGAGTCATCAGTTTGGGGTCAATGTGATAAAGTAAGTTGTACAGATGAATAGTGGCCGATGGCATCTTCCATGGATGCCTTATTCAGTATGTAGACAATTTTAATTGCTAGCTGGCTTTTTTGTCGTTATCTATATGCACATGTTACAAGTAGCATCTTACTTCGTATTTATCATATCATATTTCTCCAATGTAAAGTGTTGTCCTGTTTGAATTCTTTGCTTCTGATGTAACTTTTATATTGTTAGTTCTGCTTGAATTTTATGCTCCATGGTGTGGGCATTGCCAGAAGCTAGCTCCCATCCTGGAGGAAGTAGCTGTCTCACTTCAGAGTGACCCAGATGTAATCATCGCCAAGATGGTAAATCGTCACTGAGCTTACACTTTCCGATCCTCTCTTATTACTGCTGATCACCTGCATCATTTTGAGCGATGAATTGAGGTTTTTGCTTTTATCCTTGCGTTCCAGATATACTGTTTAGAACTGTTTTGCTCCGCTTGCTATACTGTATTATTTTTTACTCATTATTTTTATTTATCAAGGGGGATTGATCTAGGAATAGGTTCGGAATTGGGTCCCGGATCAACTAGATTCTGGACATTTCTAGAGTCCGATAGATCACTCAGGATTGAGCGATCCACAGTCCGGTCCTAAGTGATCCTGTCAATTTCGACCAATCTGGCCAGATTTCAGGTCTGGATCCTTGGCTCTGCCTGAAATCGGATTGGCCCCAGCTGATCTGAACTAAGAATTGGCCAATCCCGATTCGGACACCACTTCTTTTTGTCTAAGAAAATTTTCTTCAAAAAACATAAAATTGTAATAATTGCCCAACTTGTTACAAAAATATAAAATTGTATCGGAACTCAATTTATCATGCAATAGAACACCTCATTAATAGTAGCTGTCTAAAAATTCATTGGAAGGATAACCCCACCCCCACCGCCAAAAAAGTCTGATATTTTCTCACGATCGTACCAAAAATACTATCCTGGCTTCTACACCTGCGAGAATACCCTATATTTGAGGCATTTTGCCTCTGTTACCACTCCTTTAATGTTTGATCAATGACACGGTGGAGTTTTATACCTCGACAGGATGCAACCGCGAACGATCTTCCAAGCGATCTTTTTGAAGTTCAAGGGTATCCAACTCTCTACTTCAGGTCAGCAAGTGGAAAACTTGTACAATATGACGAAGAAGGCAGGACAAAGGAAGACATTCTTGGTTTTATTCAGAAAAACCGAGATGCAGCTGCGGAAGTTGGGTCAGTGAAAGATGAGCTATGATCAGGTAACCGCAGGACATCTACCCTGGTTGAACATCATTTTCCCGGCATCGCCGCTATTTTCATATTATACCTGATCACCTCGGTCTTCACGAGGGAGCCGTGGCCTTGTTTTATTCACTCACATGACGATATGTCTATGTCACTACGTTCTGTTTTCTTCACAACCTTCCATCATAAACCCGTTTGAATTGATCTATTCATTTTCACCGTTTTCAAAGCAGGTTGACCTCCCTGGGAGGGGAGAGGAAGAGTGCATCGTGCGGTTACTAAAAAAGTGGGTTATCCTCACAACCCACGGAGTCGCCGGAGCTGGTCTTGCCCTTCCCTTGAGTTTTACGGGGCAGCCCTCTTCACCAGAATAAAAAGCAGCTCCTGTAATTTATCTAGAATAATAGTTTTTCAGCTTTTACTAAATTCAGCTCTGTACTTCGCTTGATGGCACTCCTTTTGAAAGAAATTTTCCGTTAGTCCACCGCAAAGTCTCTTCTAAATTCTTCAGAAAAATGGAAAAGGAAATCATGCGTGAAGGGTTGGGCAGTTGTTTCCGTCACAAAGAAAATCCCAGCCCCGCCAAAAATTGTGAAAATTATTGCATGCAACTTTTTGTGGAATTGCTCTCCAAAGGAATTCAAGAGTTTCCAAGGAATCGTACAAGATAAATTCTTTTAATCTGATAACAGGCCGGCTTCAAGACGGCCGACTTACTTGAAATGGTTATATAATTTTAAATACAATTCTAATGCATCTCCAATGAAATTTATTAGTCGAAGGTCCGGTAAGTAAATGTAATTAATTATTTAATTGATTTTTTATTTTAAATTTAATTCAATCGAATGAATTGAATCTGTCCACTATGGCAACCGAAAGAGTCGTACGCAGTACGCTACACACCGCCGGTCGAAGGGGAAATCTGTTTCTTACGCATGGGCTGGCCTGTGTCTATTGCGCAAGTGGGCAATCAGAGTAGGATGGGCCGGCGGTGGGCTCTGGGCGGGAGACACGATGTAGCCCGCGGGCCGCGGATCTTTTCGGACCGTGGGGATGCTAATCTCGACCCGCAACGTACTACGGAGAAAGGGATTGCTTGTTCTGTATCATATTTGACGGTTAGAGATGCCATAAGTTGGGTATGGTGCGGATAACATCACTATCCGTTATCACATCCTGGTACAGCCTGGTTGCCATTATTGAGGCCATGGGTAGCTATATGCAAAAGAGCTATGACAAGCCATGCCATGGTACTTGGTTCAGAAATCAGGGATGTCAAATGGGTTGGGTTGGCCTAAAACCTATTGGCTAACCCATATTGTGGGTCGGACATGGGCCTTAGCGTTTGGTCTTTTCTCTTAGGCTTAGGCTTGGGGTTAAATTATTAGAGCCTATATGACTTGGGTTGGGACAACTCAATATAAAGAAACGATTTAGGTGCAATTAAATTATCAATTTCATGGATTGCATAGTCATTATAATGATCGGAACCAAAAAGATGTTATAAAAATTGGATAGGATCAAAATCAAATATACCTCAACAAATCTCTTAAGATTGGAGACGAATTAGTGTAAGATAATGCATGTTTGCCAAGGTGTCTAAGTGCACAGCTTATAGCGATATAGACACTAATGGGGTGTTTGGTTGCATGATAATTTTTTGTACACTTTCATGATAAAAAATTGTATTAAAATAAAAAGTGAACCAACTCATGGCATAAAATTATCATGTTTGGAGGGATGTGATTACAAAAAAGAGTAACCACCGCACATGACCAAATAAAGTGGGGGACCACAAGAAAAAAGAAAGAGGTTAGACCCTCTTTTTTTGTTTAAGAAGAAAATCATTTTCAAAACATAAAATTGTCATGGTTGTCAAACACCTCTTTTAACAAGTTTTCTTACAATTTTTAAAAATTAAAATAAAAACCTCAATTATCATGCAACCAAACACCCCATAACATCTTCGGTAGATAGATTCTTATATACGTTTAACTTTCCAACTTATTCCAAATGGAGCTCCACTATGTGACGTCAACATCTAGGGTGAGAGAAAGTGTTGGAAATGGTTGGAGTCGATTTGGCCCAAGTCACTAATATTTATAGAAAGTAATTTTTTATAAAAACATAATTTTTGTAAATAAAAAAACAAGTTCTTTTAAAATAAATTTATTTTTAAATAATTAATTTATGATAAATTTAATCAACCTTTTGATGATGTAAGATGCAAGTCACACCTCATAATTTCAAATGACTTTGAAGATGATCTTATCTTCATTGAGCATTTTCATTATCAATTACTACCTAAATATAAACTCTTGTTCATCTAATGCCTCAGTTGAGTAGGGTACACTACAAGAAAGCATGCTAATAGTGATGGCTTCAAAAAGTTGTCCCTAAACATTTTATGATAGTTGAATGATAGCTATCACAACAATGCAAGAATAAGCGACAGCTTAAAAAAGTCGTCGCCATTTATTATAGTTGCAACCACTGAAGCCATCACAAACTTGAAAATGAATCCTAAACCAACTTTCAAAAGAATGTTTTCTTTACCCTGTTTTCTTCTAGTCTTTTGCTCATCATCTTTATTTCATTCTTATTAAAGTTCATGTTAACATGCATCTAGGCATTTAGCCTCCATTTTACACACCATAAAAAAATACCAAAAGGGGTTGGGAGTTAGTCCCAATTTAGTTAGTTCTATGTCTCTTGTGAATTCATGTTTTGTTTAATGAGGATGCTACACTTTGTCTAGTTATAACCTTCTTTTTCACTTGGTTTTCTTGTCTTCACTATGTTTTTTAGAAACAAGCAAGTCTTTTCTTGAGCTCCTTTTCTCATTTGGCCAAAGAAAAAGAAGTAGAAACCCACAAGAATATTTGCACATCAAAGGTACATGTAGAAACGTGAAATTGGCCTGATTCAGAGCATAAAACTTGTATTTTATAGGGTAACATGTGTGATTACTCCTAGAGAATACTTCCGAGTCTTTTAGTTCATTCAGAGTTTTGCCTAGTGAAGTCGGATGTTTTCCAAATGTTTATGAATGAAGTTGTACTTTTCAAGAAAGAGCCACACGTTAAACATAGAAATACAAAATTGGCTCAATGATAAATGCTTAATGATAAAAGTATGAAGGCTACATAAAGGTTTTAGCACACTGAATGTATTTTGGGCCATGCCGCATCTTCTCGGTTGCTACTCGATCTCTTCGACCAATTTTTGGGTGTTCCTAATCAATGTCAAGTCTTTCTGTTCACCACTTGGGTTTTTGCATGACATTCCAGAGTCTTGGAGTATGTGCCAATTTATTTGCGTATATAGAAAGCTTCCTCTATGAGTCCTCTTTCATATGCAATAAATGACATTGAATTCTGACCTCCTGTTTGTCTGTAGTAGCCTCTAGACCAAAGTTGCGCAATTGTAGTGCCATTCGCTCCCCTAGTGGCTCACTTGGTCATGCACCCCCGATCAAGGGCACATCATTTCCGTCTTTAACTTTGATTTCAATTGCCAATTTTTTATTGGACCTTGCTAAATATAATTTATCGCCCCATGCACCTTGGGATAGGGCACATGTGCCCTAGGGTAGGACATATGGGACTTGGACTTTCTGTTGTTCACCAACCGAATTTTCAATTTAGGAAAGGTTTACTTGCTATTTTTCATGCACCCCAAGGGAGGGCACATGTGCCCTGACCTAGGGTTCATTATCCAGTCTTTCCTATTTTTAACATCTTCTCTTCTTCATATAAATTGGGATGACCTCCATATGTCCAAAAGGTTGGGAAATCATTCTCTAGGATCCCCAACACATTCCTCTACTCCACCCTTGAGTTTTGGTGATTTTTAGAGAGAGATTTTAGAGAGTTAGAGAGAAAGTCAGTTCGTGTATATCTGGCTAGGTTCATATTCTCCAATCTCTATAGAAGCGTGAAGGTGTTTGTTGTCCGAATTGTCTAAAGATAAAATCTTCCTCTTTCAATCCTCTTTTGTTTGCAACAAACATAGATCAATTCCAACATTTGTGTTGATTGTGGCAAGCTCTGAAGTGAGGTCACATTGGAAAATTCCTGTTTTAGATTGGTTGGGCCCAAGATTGATCAATTCTTTATCAATTGGGCCCATATTTGATTCCTTTCTCTTCTATTTTTATCCTTTAGTTAATTTTCATCATATGTTATGTGTTGTTGATTTGTTTTTCCATTATTGTTGATCTGATAAACAAGAAAACTAAAAAAAAGTTAGAGATAGCCTCAAATATGGTTAGTTATACACTGATTGTTGTTTTTCATGTCATTTTATTTACATTTACTACACTCCACTCAGTTTTAATTATTGTTTCACTTGTTTTATTGTCTTCTACTTGTACCGGGAGTCAAGCACATATAGGTTAGAGACTCTTTTTCATTGGCCAATCAAAGGAGAAGCTAGAACCTATATCTACTTTCCCATTAAGGTACGTATACCTGGTCATCAAAGCCTACGGCTCCTGACAACCACATTTTCTTATTCTCTTTAGTTTCATGCATTGTCATTCATTTATTTTTATCCTTTCCTACTCACAAGACTCAAATAGTCCCTTTGACACCCTAGAGATGTTGAAGACTAGGTGTTTAGGAATCAATGTAAGTGTGGGTAGCAAATGGACCTCCTTTCTACCTTTGAGGGGCTGACCCATGGACCTCCCATGAAAAAGAACGATGATACATAAAGGTAGATTTTATTTGTTTATGATTTCTTCAGGATGCATTCCAAAGAGCATGTGGAAGCAAATGAAGAGGGGGGATGTCGGTGAACATAGACCATGCTTCCTTTCTCCTTCCGTGATCGATCCCTAACAACCGGGATGAAGTAGGACATGGGAGAGACCTTGGAGACAAGCTTGGAATGCCAGGGATGAGCTTTAGGTGGGGTGGTTAACCTCTGTCTATTGAAGACAATGCCAAATTTAAAGGAGAAGGGAAATAAGTCGAAATAGGGTAAGCAAACAATCGCGCCCCCAATTGGGGAGCACACAGGCCATGCCCTCCAATCGGGGTGCACACAACATGCCACCAATGTGAGGGCACATTGACTGCACACCCAACCCAAGGATGCGACTTGCAAAAATCTTCTACTTTCTACTCGAAACATTACAGAAAATTGTTAAAAATAAAAAAAACTAACTGATCGTGATGCCCACTCGGGGGCACAATACACATTGCTATTTTCTATAAGGAAACACTCTAAAAATGTTTTGAAAAGTCACAAACTAGAAAAATAGATGATCTTTTTTATAGACCATGCACCCCTAGTTGAGGTGCACATAGGGTGCCCTCGGACTAGGGGACTGTAGGGCACATCCTCACTCACAGAACAGACAAGGGGCATGTAGGGTGCGCCCTTACCCAGAGAATAGACAAGGCACATCTTGGGTAAGAAGAGGAGGGCACTCTAACCTACTGATGATCGGAATGACTCGGGATGCTGATCGAGTGTATGGAGACAATCTGGAAGACTCTGAATGATGATCGAAAAAGATGGTGGTAACCTTGAAGACTCAGAATGATGGCCGGAGAGATGGGGGTGATATGGAAGATTTGGAATGGGTGATAATTAGCTAAAAGGTCCTGAAAAACTATAAAAAACTTGATGGTGATCGGAAGGATACAACAATGTTTAGAAAGACCTGATGATGATTGAAAAGATAGGAATCAATAACTAAGTGGACCTGAGGCACCTAGTGGGGGTCCAAGCTAACTGATTGGTCTCAAAACTATGAAGAATTGTCTTACAAAATTTGGTGTAGCGGAAACGACGATTTCTATGGGTTTATGTAGAACCTGTCTCAATCGGAATTGATTGACAAAAATAAAAAATCGATCAAAACGAGTTTGGATATACCTAATAGGGATTCATATAATCCCATGAAGTGAAATAAAATTATCTTCTGAAGCTCTTCAAACCATTCAAATGTCCGATGTCCAGCGATATCCACACGAACTTCATCCACAATAGGTTCTCCCTTTGCACCAACCTCGAGAACTCTTCCCAAATGGAGCTCTATTGCCCATGGATGCCTTCCATAGAGAGAAGGTAGGGAGGAGACTGAGGACGTGATTTTTACCCTTGGCTTGATTGGGTTTTGCTGAGACCATTAGTATTTATAGAGAATTTTAAAATTTTTATAAAAACTTAAAAGCTTCATAAATTGTACCCTTGCTCATGTACTTCTAGATAAATCCTTATGTGTGACCCACTAGGCCCAATAACCTATTTGGTTAAGACCTAAATAAAGTAGAATAATTTAATTTAATTTAATTTAATATTTGATAATAGATTCATCGGCCTATTAATTATGAAAGGTACAAGTCATATCTCATAATCACGAATGGCTATGGGGATAATTTTATCTTCATTGAGCTTTTCCATCATCATTTATCGCATGGATATAAACCATCATCCATTTAATGTCCCAATCAGAAAGGAATACGGTATCAATTGTCAACTCCTTAATGTACCGACTCTATATGATCCTCTACTCGAAATCAAATCAATTGGAAAACTCATTTCCAATTATCCTCTCTACCTTGGCTAAGGATTTAGAGTACTATTCTATAGGACATTCACTCTCACTTATCGAGAATGGATGATCCCTTATTATCTACTCAATTGCTACCATCGAGTTTTTCTTGAGCTTGATTTATCACTATACTAAACCTTCTAAATAGTGATCCATAAGTCAACTGTCAAAGCACAAGTTCTACTAAATAAGACATCTTTGATGACTAAGGTCAAAGGTTCAACCATGTAACCATGATGATAGAAAATCTTGATTGACAATTCGATAAGATACTATTCATGATTTCTAATTTGGTCAGCTCAATGAACTTATTAAACCAATAAGCACATGTATGTGTATCTTAGTGTCTCCGCACTAATGACCAATGAGATTAGTCATCCTTATCATATGATAAGATATCATATATAGTAGTCTATCTAGATTCTTGATGTGCTATCTTAAGGATCTTATGACTAGGATCATTTAGATCAAATACCTCTAAATGATCAATTTCATTATCATGATCTTATCATGATTTATACATCATTGCATATGATCAAGGATTTCATTATGATGTATGCATCTAATAAGAGCTAGTAATAAATATTTTTCTAATTAATTTAATGAGATATTTCTAGAAATGTTGAATCATATCATATATGATTGGCTTGTAGGGCATAAATTTCTATCAAAAACAACTGGACAAACCAGTATGATCTAAATCCCTTGGTACTAACCAAATGACTTGATGGTGATCGAGAAACCCTAACAGTAAGCAGAAGATCGAAAGTAATCATAGGACGATCATGGAAGGACAAGGCATAACTAAAAAACTTCGTAACCCACAAAAATTGGCCATTGTGCATCAGTCATTGGGCCAAAAAAGGTCCTCTCTTGGTGGTTAAGGCTTTGTTTGGAAATTTGTAACTCATCCTCAAGTGACCCAGCAAGCTCCTTGATAGAAATATATGCCCTACAAGCCAATCGCATTTGATAAAATTTGACATTTCTAGATATATGTCGTTTAATTAATTAGGTAAATCTTCATTATAAGCTCTTATTAGATGTGAATATCATAATGAAGTCCTTGATCAAATATAATGATGATTAAATCATGATGAGATCATGATAATGAGATTGATCATCTAGAGATAATTGATCTAAATGTTCTTAGTCATAGGTTACTTGAGACGAGACATCAAGGATCCGGATAGACTAGTGTATGTGATGTCTTCTCATGTGATGAGGATAACTTATCTCATTGGTCATTAGTATGGAGATACTGAGATACATATACATATGCTCATTAGTTGAATGACTTCACTAAACTGACCAAATTAGAAACCCTAAATGATATCTTACTGAACTGTCAATCAGGGTTTTCTATCATCATGATTGCATAGTTGGACCTTTGAATTGAGTTTCCAAAGATACCTTGTTGGGTGAAACTTGTGCTTTGACCATTGACTTATGAATCACCGTTTAGATGGTCTAGTATAGTGATGGAACGGGTACAAGGAAAACCCAATGGAGGCAATTAAGCGGACAATAAGAGATCGTCCACTCTCGGTAAGTGAGAGTGAATGTCCTATGGGATAGTACTCTAAATCCATGGCCATGGTAGATAGGATAATTAGAAAAGGAGTTTTCCAATTTATCTAATTCCGAGTACAAGATCCTATAGAGTCGGTACACTAAGGAGTTGACAATCGATGCCATACTCCTTTCTGACCGGGACATTGGATGGATGAGGGTTTATATCCATGTGGTAACTGATGATGAAAAGGCTCAATAGAGATAAGATTATCCCATATCCATTTGGGATCATGGGATGTAGCTTGTACTCTTCATGATCATAGGCCGATTAATCCGTTATCAGATAATAGATTTAAGTAAATTAAATAAAATTGTTCTATTTTATTTAAGCCTCAACTAAATAGGCTATTAGGCCTAGTGGGTCACACACAAAATGACTTATCCACAAGTACAATGGCAACAGCGTAATTTATGAAAATTTTGGATTTTTATGAAAAATTCTAAAGTTCTCTATAAATACTAATGGTTTCAACCAAACCCAATCAAGACAAGGGTGTTAACCATGTCCTGAGCCTCCTCCCTACCTTCTCCTCTCTCTAGAAGGTGTCCATGGTCGATGGAGCTCCGTTCGGAAAGAGTTCTCGTGGCGGTGCAAAGGGAGAACCTGCTGTGGATGAAGTTCGTGTGGATACTAATGGAGACCGGACATTTCAATAGTTTGAAGAGCTTGATACGCTCATATCCTTCCTCTCCATGGGATTATACGAATCCCTATCAGGTATATTCGAACCCGATTTGATCGATTTTTGGTTTTTGTCGTTCGATTCTAATTAAGACAGATTCTAAAGAAATCCATAGGAATCGTCGCTTCCACTGCACCAATATTTTATAGACAATTCCTTACAGTGGTATTAGTGCCAAGTTCAATTCTTGGTCGAAACCGACGTCAAATTGACATTATTTCATGTAATTTATGTGTTCCCAAATCTTTGCGAACATCTATTTTGACGAGGCCACCATAATCTCTGTGTGACTCAGATAATAGATTGGCTAGATCCAGTAAAATCTCGTGATATAGAGCTTTATAATGCCCTAAACCATTCAAATTTTAGAACTTTGTAGTGTTTGGGAGAAGCCCCAAAATTTGGTGTTTCTGTCATGTCTGAACCGTCACCAGGATTTGAGGATTTTGTGAAATCTCTGTCCACAGACGAAATTGAGGCTTGGAAAAGATTTTAGGAGATGGGTAATATGATTATCTAACCTGTACTCATGATCTCAAGCTTTTAACGGTGGCGCAGGGAGAGAACTTTAGATTTTTTCGGCGAACTAGGGTTCTGCGTAGTCTGATGGCGCCAACCTGCTTCTCCCTATTTTTATATTATTATAGATTTTTTCTGTGAAGGAATATATACATATTTGGAATATTAATTTTATGATAATTATAAATTGTATTTTTGGAGAATTTTTGGTTTCCAGGATAAGGAGTTATCTTCGTTGCAAAATAGAGATTTCTGCTATAGAATCTCGATGACCGCCGGCACTTCTACCTTATCTTTGGTCGATTTAGATGTTTTGTGGATATGAGGCCAGCTGTTTTGGAATCCTTATTCGATAAGGATTCCAACACATATTTTTTTCAGATTTTTTGGACTTCTGAATAAGGAGATATGTCCGAGTTAATGGGATCAACTTTCTCCCGGATGAACAGTGCTTTACGCTGCTGTCTGGGGAAGGCGGTCGGCGCACGGCAGTCGGTGCACGCACCTATAGATGCTGGTGCACCTGGTGGCGCACGCGGGCAAGGCAAAATGGGTCGGACGGTGCAGTGCAATGCGCCAGACATTTTATTTTATGATTTTAATTTCTTTAAAATTATAGAAAAATCTGTAAAATTACCAGAAAATTTCATAAAATTTTGAAAACTTCTATAATATTATTTAAAATGTTTTAAACTATTTAATGACATGTTAGATGATGTTAAGCTCTATTTACATAGATTTTCACTCATGGTTAAACTTTAAAATTGTTTTAAAGGTTTAACTTAAATAATTAGTGTCTTAATTAATTCTGTAAAATTTCATTTTACAGAATAAAAAATGTCAGCATTAATTTATGACTTTGCATAGTATTGGGAATTTATGAATGTTCTAAATAGTTTAGATATGCATGTTTATTTCATATAAATTGTTTATATGTTGTTGTCATGTTATTTTCATGTTATTTATTTCATGAAAATTCGACATGCATAAAATTGAGAATTTCAAAAATAAAGTATATAATTTTATGCTAATATATATGATATATCTAATATGATTATCACGTATGTGCTCTATGTTCATGATGAATGTTATGTGTGTATGGAGGTGATCATGGACTTAATTTTGCTTGACTTATGATTGCTTTTAATTGTGTTGGTTATGTTATTAAATGGGGCCTGTGTATGCCTCCTCTCTCTCTATACAATCTGATTGTACATTCTACCTCCCTTCATTTATGTACTCCCCTTGGTTAAAACCAAGGTTTCTTAATTAGTTATGTATATTTGTGGGTCTGCGTACACTTAAAACACTTGTAAGAGTTAGAAGCCAGTTCGTGGAAGGTTGGAGAGCGGGACCACTTGGAGAAGCACCCTTATGAAGTGGGAGCATACAAACTCAAGCATCTGAAGCAAGTATTTTCACCTATAGGGGTGCCTTAGGTGCATGCTTAGGGTTAAGTCCATGATCACCTGTTTTTATGCATATTTGATACGTGGATGTGTACTACTGGTTATACCTTAGATATATGATATTCCAAATGTATTATATATACTTAGCACATATTATTGATGAGACTAAAATAAAATCCCTCCTTGTTTTAATTAGGTCGATAAGCGTGTGACATTAAGAATGACTCGCGTAGCCTTCCGTTGTTATGATCTTGATGAGCCAATCTTAGATTGGATGAGTTTGTTGTGTTTCCCACAAGACTCATTCAGCAAGGGATTGGTGATCATGGCCAAGACATTTGCCGAACTTTGGGGTGGACCATTGCATGGCCTTGTTGTGTTTCCCACAAGGGCTATGTTAAGAATTCATCCTCATAACGTAACAAGCGGATTTGACCTAACTAGAGTATATAACTTGTTGTGTTTCCCACAAGGTTATAACTCTAGAGGCCGAATGACTAAGAATTGCAAGGGTTGCAATTGGTAAAAGTTACCTACCTATTAAGTATGGGATGACTTGTTGTGTTTCTCACAAGGTTATCACCATAAAGTTAATAGGGTCTTAGTCCCCACTAGGATTTCATCGTGATATCCCGTCTTTGCATAATGAGGGTTATGCAAATTCGTCAAAAATTAGTGGGAGCATAAATTAGGATGAAAGACTATATCTTAATTTTAATGAATATCTACAATGTTATATTAATAAAATTATATCTCAGTTGTAGAATACGATGATAAACCACCATTAGTATGACATACTAGATGCCAAATAGCTTAATGGCTCACACTTCTTAGACCGGTTTAGAACTAAGAGAATTGTTCTTCTAGTTGACCAATTAGCTATCCTACTTGAGAAGTAGGTGTCTCTTAGATTATATAATGATGTGAAAGAAAGAAAAGATCTTATATTATAGACAAGATGCATTGTTTGCCTTAAACTATATGTTAGTCTTTCTGAGATATAAATTGTTGAGACAACATGGATAGATGGATATGAGATCCATCATGTCTTATAGTGATGAGCTAACTAAGGACAAGTTAGAACAACAATAAGTCTTAATTACTTCTAGTTGGTGAGACCAATAGAAAGAAGTAAAATCATTAGATATAAATAGGAGATAGTTAATAGTAAAAGAAAGTGATCAAGATAATAAAGCCAGAATAAGACAAAAATATTCTACTATCATAATGATGGTAAGTGTAAGAGAAAGTGCAAAGTGTATTGTACATAATACAAAGGTGGAGCTTGAGAAGCTTCATGCATCCAAGTCATTGACATTTACTTGTTTTAAATATACACTTAATAGTATTAGATACTATATGTGTATATCATAATATTAAATACTATGGATGCATCTAATGGTATGAGATACTGGATATAGATCTTATATCTACAATGAGTTGTAGATGATGACAAGTAAATGAAGGCTTAATAAAGAAGATGTTGACCTACATATGAAATGGTGCAAAAGTTGCATCATTATTAGTGGGAGGTACAATTCTTTAATAGCCTTATGGAGATGTCTTAATAATTAAGATTGCTATTATATCCTTCTACAAGAACATTTTATGATTTTCTACTTGAATAAATGTTGATTTATTCTAAGCAATGAAATTGATAGATGTTCTAAAAGATTGAATGGCAAAGTGCTTGCCAGTGGGAGCTTAATGAGTTGTTTAATTATATTTGATATGTTAGCTCTCATGTTATGTGTGAATACTTCTTTTAAAAGGAAATTGGTTGATTTAGATCAATCTACACTTTAGCTTAATGTAGACATGGAGAATGGGTTAATGAGTTGTTAGAACTCATAGATATACGTGTATGTTAGCCCATATCTATTAAGGCTAAAGAAGAATATTTCTACTTCATTATTTCAAAGATGATGTCTCTAGATATGGATATATGTACTTTATGAAGTACAAATCTAAGACATTTGAAAAATCATCTGAGATTAAGAATGAAGTAGAGATACTAATGGAACGAGTATTAGAACTCTTTGATGAGATCAAGGAGAGGAATACTTAAGTACATAATTCACATATATTTGAAGGATAATAAAATCTAATTTTAAGGACACCTCTTTACACATTTTAACTTAATTGAGTAGCTAAAATGAGAAGCCATATTATGTAGGACATAATATGAACAATGACAAGCTTTGCAAAATTTCTTTTTGTCTATTTTTGGCTAAGTACTCATTATAACCACTTGATCTTAATAGGTACCTTCTAAGTCTATTCTGATTATTCTATATAGGATATGGAAAAGGGGTTAAAACTTGACCTTAAGAAAGTTAAGGTCTCGGAATGTTCGACCTAGTGAAGAAGTATAACCCTAATAAGTTGGAATATAAGACTATGAAGTGTTGGCTTGTGAGATATCTTAAGAAAACTTCTGGATATTAATATGCCACTCTTATGAATAAGGGTATGTGTTGCTCAGCTCACTATATTTTTAAAGGAAAAGTTCCTTATTAAGAAAGATAGTGGGAGCAAGGTATATATGGAAGATGTTCCAGTCCCACAATCCAATGACACTTCTATTAAGGTACTGGTTAATTATTACACAAGGACAATTCATAGGTCTTTTCTTGTTTCCATTCAACCTAAGAGATATGTGGGACATATCTCTAATGAATGAAATGAGGTATAAGATAATGAGGATATTGATCCTAAGATCTATATAGAACTATTATGAGATATTGATTCATAAATGGGAAGAGACAATAAAAGTTGATATAAACTTTATCTATTTTTATGAAGTTTAGAACTTGATAGATCCACCTAAGGGTATAGTATCCACAAGGAATAAATGGATCACTAAAGGATAGATTGGAGTGGATTAGAAGGTAGAGACCTTCAAAGGTGAGAATAGTTAAAAAGGATATCATCGAAGTCAAATGGTTGACTATGTTGAGATCTTTTACCTATGCCATGGATTAATCCATTCAGATTTTGATTGTTACACACTATGATTATAAGATAAGCTAATTGGATGTTAAGATCATTTTTCTCTGAGGTAATTTCAAGAACATGTGCATATGATACAACTATAGGGAATCAAGTCCCAATAACGTCCAAGAAGAGTGTGTATTAAGTTCATTTATGAACTGAAGTAAAACTTCCCATAGATCGTATATAAGGTTTAAAAAGATTAAATCTTATGACTTTGTTAAAAATGAAAAGGAGCCTTGTGTATTCAAGAAGATAAGTGGGAGTACTATTACTTTATTGACATTTTATGTGGATGACACATTACTCATTAAGAATGAAGTAGGTGTGTTATCATAAGTAAGCTTAGCTATCAAATTAATCCTCCAAACATAATTTGGGTTTAGAGATCTATGGAGATCTCTTTTTTCATGTGAATGTAGGAATAGGAGAAGGCATGCCAACTTCATATCCCCAGACACTTGGAGGAAGCAAAAATAGCAAAAAAAATCAAAAATTGAAAAACTAAAAGTGGACTACCCCGACCCTTATTAGGGCTTGCATTTAGTATTGCATATATATTTAAGATGTTGAAGACCTCAAGACTAGAGTTGGCTGAGCCTGAGAACCCCTTGAACAAAATCAGTGAGGGCTCAGTCATTCCCTAGGCTTGTGGATAGGCCGAAGTTGAACATGTAGGGACGACGGTTTCTTCATAGATGTCCTGACCCGTTATGTTCAACCTATATCTTCAACTATTTTCTTATACCTATTTGTATTTATTTAAACCCAGCATGCATCATTTCATACACCATCATACATCATCCCACCATAACCGTTCCCCGCTTCCTAATCTTGCCATAACCTCTTTGTAGTCCCATCATGAACCCTTTTAAAGTTGGTCTTTTATAGCCCTAGAGGAGGTCTATAAAAGAAGTTATTCCATTTCGTCAAAATTGATTTTATGGAAAATCGATTTCCACCTTGTTTTAACTATGATTTCATCAAAACAAGAGGTTATTCCATTTCGAACTAAATCGGTATTTTTAAGTAAACCTTATTAATTTGAAGAACCCGACCTTGGTTGATTGGTTGTTGCATCTTTAATTTTTACAATTTTTTAATACATTTCTACCAAGTATAGCACACCATGCAGTTCAGGTCCTGGTCGATAACAATTCTCCTTCACATGAGATTTAGTTATTTACTTTTAGTACTGTTCTTCTTCTTAGCCATTCAACTAGAGGGAAGGTTTCAATAAGACAAAGGGTAATCTCAGAGTCTAGTAAAGTTTTATCCCACTCAACTAGGACAATGAGAGTGTGTCTAAATATACAACTTGGTGTCACCTTTTTAGTCCATTACCACTTCATTCCACTGCGCCTCACTACGCTTCACTACATTCGCCTACGCTTCATTCAAGTCACTCCCTTGCAAAGCCAACGCCAAGGCAAGGAAAGTTGTAGACGCGCAATTTCAGTCTAGTTGGAGAGCCTAAATTCTTGTTTTCATGAAGTATATTTGAGTATTCTTTCAATGAAACCAAGTTTTTTGAAAAATCAGAACTTCCATGCACGTTTCGGCCAAATTAGGCCTAGGGCCCCCTTAACGGGGCACTTTGACCAAGTCAAAGCACCCTATAAATAGGGCACTGGGCACCCTGTTAATAGGGTACCAGGTGCCCCACCAGTGGGGCACCTATACCTGGTCTGACTGACTGGACAGATTGATGGGATAGTTGATAGAAATGTATGCCCTACAAGCCAATCATATATGATATGATTTGACATTTCTAGATATATCTTATTCAATTAATCAAGGAAGGATAACTCGGGGGTCGGCCGCGGGTCGGCCGGCCCCCAACCCGGCCCGACCGGGTCGGTTTTTTTATTTTTTTTGAAAAAAAACAAAAAAAAACATGAAAAAATCAGAAAAAATACCCAAAAATTAGAAAAAAATCAGAAAAAATACCCAATTTTTTTTTAAGAATAAGAGATGTGATTCAACAAGATTCATTTAACATTCATTCAAACATTACATTAAATTGTTCTTCTGCATAATGTATGTACTCTGCCCATGACATTGAGGAAGAGTACGACGCATTAAACATATAGACAAACTGATTATACTCTTCACTGCCTCGTACAATTGTCCTACGATAATTCGAAAATGAACCACCATAACTATCATATGAATACGTACTAGAACTATCTAATGAAGGCTGCATCATCACATAATCCTGTCCTTGATAAGATGGGCACCAAGAACCCTGTGATGGTTCTAACTCTGCACCATACCCATGTTGTCTTGCCCCGTGGTCATAATCTTGTGTTGCGTGGGTAAACTGCTCCTCTTCCGTAAAGTGCGGCTGTTGCTGTGAAGGTCTGTGGAGGGACGAGCCATGAGAACTGAGTGGAGGGACGAGCCGTTGACTGGTGATGACTGAAAGAGTGATCAGTGAGGAGGGGGGAGACCGAAAAAGTGATCAGTAGGAGAGGAAGAAGACCGAAAGAGTGATCAACCAGGGCCGGGGAGGAGGTGAGGTGTGGAGTTGGAGACTTGGAGTGAGTTGAACCCTCCCCCTTGGGGGCTATTTATAGCCCCCCAAGGGGGGGGCAAATTAGTAAATGGTGAAGGGTGAGTGGGGGGGAAAGTCCCCCCCACTAACTCTCTTAAATGGGGGGGAAAAGCCCCCCCACTAAGCCCCCCCACTAAGCTGTTAGTGGGGGGGCGGTCAAAAAGGACCGCGCGACCCGGTCGGCCGGGTCGCCGACCGGGTCGCCGGGTCACGCGACCCGAAGCCAGGTCGCGCGACCCCCTGCCGGGCCGTCTTGGAGTCGGCCCGACAGGGTCGATTCCGGGCCGGTCGGCCCGGAATCCGGCCGGGTCGGGCGACCCGGGCGACCGGGTCGCCGACCCGGCATTCTATGCAATTAATTAGGCAAATCTTCATTATAAGCTCTTATTAGATGCGAATATCATAATGAAGTCCTAGATCAAATACAATGATGATTAAATCATGATGAGATCATGATAATGAGATTGATCATCTAGAGGTATTTGATCTAAATGTTCCTAGTCATAGGATACTTGAGACGGGACATCAAGGATCCGGATAGACTAGTGTATGTGATGTCTTCTCATGTGATGAGGACGACCGATCTCATTGGTCGTTAGTGTGGAGACACTGAGATACACATACAGGTGCTCATTAGTTGAATGAGTTCACTGAACTGACCGAATTAGAAACCCTGAATGGTATCTTACCTAACTGTCTATCAGGGTTTTCTATCATCACGGTTGCATGGTTGGACCTTTGACCTGAGTCACCAAAGATGCCTTGTTGTGTGGAACTTGTGCTTTGACCATTGACTTATGGATCACAATTTAGATGGTCCTATATAGCGATGGATCGGGTACAAGGAAAATCCGATGGAGGCAATTGAGCGGACAACAAGGGACCGTCCACTCTCGGTAAGTGAGAATGAATGTCCTATGGGATAGTACTCTAAATCCCTATCCAGGGTAGATAGAATAATTAGAAAAGGAGTTTTCCAATTGATCCAATTCCGAGTACATGATCCTATAGAGTCGGTACACTAAGGACTTGACAGTCGATGCCGTAATCCTTTCCGACCGGGACATTAGATGGATGGGGGTTTATATCCATGTGGTAACTGATGATGGAAAGGCTCAATGGAGATGAGATTATCCCCATAGCCATTTGGGATCATGGGATGTGGCTTGTACCCTTCATGATCGGTAGGCCGATTAATCTGTTATCGGATAACAGATTTAATTAAAATTAAATAGAATTGTTCTATTTTATTTAGGCCTCAACCAAATAGGTTATTGGGCCTAGTGGGTCACACACAAAAAAGACTTATCCACAAGTACAGGGGCAAGGACGTAATTTATAGAGATTTTGGGTTTTTATGAAAAATTCCATAATTCTCTATAAATACTAATGGTTTCAGCCAAACCCCATCAAGCCAAGGGTGAAAACCACGTCCCAAGCCTTCTCCCTACCTCCTCCTCTCTCAAGAAGGTGTCCATGGTCGATGGAGCTACGTTCGAGAAGAGTTCTCGAGGCCGGCGCGAAGGGAGAACCTGCTGTGGATGAAGTTCGTGTGGATACTGCTGGAGATTGGACGCTTGAACGGTTTATAGAGCTTAAGAAGATCATCTCCTTCCTCTCCATGGGATTATATGAATCCCTATCAGGTATATTCGAACCCGATTTGATCGATTTTCGGTTTTCGTCGTTCGGTTCTGATTGAGACGGATTTTAAAGGAACCCATAGGAATCGTCGCTTCCGCTGCACCAAACTTTTTTGGACGATTTCTTACAATAGTTCTGCAGATAAAGTTGCCCTCTTCTTGGCTATAAAAGGACCCCCATTTGGAGGGTTTAGGACACAACAAGGGCATCCCCCAAACCCTATCATCTACCACAACACTCCCAAGACCTTATAATCACTCTCCAAGCTCTCATACCATCCCAAAACTCTCTCCCAAAACCCAAAAAAACCATAGTTGCTTTTTGAAGGGATAGTTTAGCAGAATGAAGTTACCATCTTTTGAGCTGTAGAAAGACCTCCATCTAGAGGTTTAGAGGCTACAAGTCCGTCCCTCACTCCCTCTTATCCACCACTACATTTTCAAAGCCTTACAACCTCTCCCTTAGCCCTTAAACCATTCCGAAACCCTCTTCCAACAACCCAAAAACCCACAGTTTTCTTCTTCAGAAGTAGGATTTTTCTCCAACTTTGAGATCCTCTACAAGCTATTTACCTTACATATAGTGCCAAATAACCCTTCCATCAACTTCTTTTGTGTATTGGTTATTTGGAAAAGCTTTCTTTACATCTTGAAGGTCATCCTACACTCCGGGGTGACGCCGTAAAGAAGATAAGAAAATCTGTCAGAACCAGTCCTTGGTGCCCCATCAAGGGGTGCTTTGACTTTGGTCAATGCACCCATCAAGGGGGCACTTTTAGCTAGCGCCCCGTTAGTGGGGCACTAGTAGGGGTAGACCCCGTTTTGCATTTTTTTGAGTTTGTTTACCTTTTCGGTCGATCCTTTACTCTTCCCTTTCAATCTAGCTTCCATTATCATGACATTTAACATGCATTAGGCCATATCTTTGCATCTTCATACCTCTTTAAAAACCTATCAAAAATAGGGGTTGGGATTCAGTACCAATCCGGTCAGTTCCTTCCCTTTTGTATGTTTAAGTTCGAATTTGAGCATGATTCTACGTTTTCACTAGAACTAAAGATCTTTTCACTTATTTCTTTATTTTCTTATGGACATTTTTAGGTAAATCCGGCCAAGGCAGAGTTTCAACTGGATCAAATATGAAGGACTCACTAAGCTCTCTTCTTTCGGCCGGCCGAGAGAGGAGAAGTAGAAACCCGACAATCCCCCACTTCCAAAGGTACAATGGTCATTTTTATTCTCCATTTCATTTCTTTTCATTATACTATGTTTTGGAGTCTTTGGCTCCTGGCGACCACAAACACTAACATCCCATCCACCAAGTCTCCAAAGAAAGCATAAGGGCCAGAAAAGGAGCCTCCGGATCCGTTTCGGGTGTTTACAGTTCCCACGCAAACTACCTTTTCTTCTACAAATTGATTTCTAAATGAACCAACTCCTTTGTTCATTAGGTTCCCATGAGAACTAAGTCTTTCTTTTAGAACGATTCCCATGGGGAACAAATTTCACTTCATCCTCAGCTTGGCCCCATGTGGCCTTCTTTTCACTTGTGTCAATCATTCAAACCAGTTGCCGTGTGAACCACCTTTTTCTATCAAAAATGGGTTCCCATGTGAACCACCACCCCTCTACACTCAATTCCCATATGAATTTACTCATTCTCATAATGGCTCCCATGTGGACCACTCAGTTACTTTAGATTTATATTTTTCACATTTTATTTCTCTTATCTTTTGTCATTATCTCTAGATGACATGGCCTTTGGTTCACTCCTCTGGTGATCAATCTTTTGGAAGGACATCCTACTTATCCAAGTGAAGAGGGAGACATGGTATTCCACCTCTCTCTTTTTCTTTCTTCCATGGGGGAACATGGTACCTTCATTGAAGGACATCACCTGAGTTACAGACCTTTGCATGTATAGGCATCTTGTGATAGGAAAGACTTATGAGGACTATTTGAGTTAACTTGAGCAATAGTTTGGTATCATCCTACCATAGTACACCAAGGGCACATGGATGCCCACGTAGGGGAGGTCAATGATCTGTTGGGCCTAGGGTGGGCTACATTGGATCCTAGTCGTCTCATATCCATGCTCTAAGTTGAGTAGGAGTAGTAGGTTTCAGACAAGCTGAGCGGCAAGGAGGGAACCTCAGGGCAGATGCGGATCTTTGTTGCTTTTTATTGTTCCTTTTGATCATGTTTCTCCTGGCCAGCAAGAATGATAGGGTCTAACTTCGCTTCATGCCACTGCTAATTGACCTTGACTAGGTTGGTGAGTATGCCTGGGGTCCCACCATGTTGCCCACCTCTTCTCCTCCCTAGCCATGGAGAGTTGCCTATCTTTGTTGCTAGCCTTACCCCATTCTTATAGGTATGTGCTAATGCAATTTTTTTTTATTCATTGAATTTTGTTTGATAATTGACATACTATTAATTTTTCAGATCTGGAGTTATATTCACCTTCCCTCAGTCATGCCACTCCACCTCAACAGGCATCATACCCTCTTCTTAGTAGCTGATTCGAGACCCACTCAACTTCAACTCACAAATCACAATCGGTTGGGTTATGACACTAGCTCTTCTTTCTTTATGATAGGGCAAGCACGCAACTTTTGATTCAGTTTTCATAAATAACATGGATTTCTAATTGCTCTTTCTTGTAGGTTGTGTGGAAACCCTATGTATTTGGACGATAATGCGCAACCATGGGTCCTGGATGTGCTTGAATCCTTCAGTTGGGACATCTACCTCATCTACCTCCATGAGGTGAAGCCACTATGGGTGCATCTTTTAATGCGCTCAACATGGCTTTACTAGAAGTGGGTCCTTTTGGATCCATATCCGAAGATGGATAGGTTAACCTATAGCTTGACCTAGAACGTCAATTAGCATGAGTATGAGCTTGCCCTAGATATTTGGGTGCATGGCATCACTCCAATGACCTCTAGTGCCAAGGATAGCTTAGTATACTTGCACAAGTATGCTGAGTTCTATGGCCACCTATTAAACGAAGAGAAAGTACATACCTTAGTAATTTACCTGGTTTAGTTCTTTCCATGTATCTACTTGTGCCTAACTTCTTTCTTTCTCTTACAACTAGAGTTGGACCAGCTTCATACCCAAGTGGTGGATATTTAGGCTAATCTTGGCTATGCCATGGTACATTTAGCTTTCCTTGCTCTACTATTTCTTTTAAGGACTAACTTCTTTCTTTTTTTATTAGCATGTTTTATATCAGCACAATGCCAAATGGGCCAAGTGCTTGCTGAAGGAGACCCGTGCCCAGCTCCTATACTAGAGATATGAGGTATGTGCCTTCTACCATTACTCCTCTCATTATATTGTCATCCTCTTACATACGTGCTTTTCATTCCAGGTCAGCCAGTTTTAATGATGCATTGTTGAGCTTGCAGGCCGATCTCATCCTGGGTCAACTACTAAGACAATGGATGTCGAGGAGACAGGTGTTGGGCCCAAAGAGGTAGACATTGGGCAGGAGGAGAAGGTGGCTCCCGAGGTTGTCGGGGAGGTGGTAGAGCCTTTCCTCCAATCAGTGGAGGAGTCCCTATCTTTGGTGGTTGTGCCACTGTTGGATGACCATTTTACTGAGATGGAGATGATTTAGTTAGGGGTACATCAGTTTCTTTCACTTTATTTTTTTAGAATATATGCTAGTTTTAACCTTTCTTCTTTGCAGAATGCAGAGCTTCTTCAATGGGTCATGGAGCTAGTTCAGCTAGCTTGTTCTTCTGAGGAGACTGATCATGGTCTTTAGGCTAAGGTTAGTGATGTGTGTTAATTTTATTTTCCTTTCATATCTTGTTCTTGATTCTTACACCTTTGCTTTATAGGATATTAGGCTTAGGAAGAGAGTGACAGATCTCAAGGCTTGACCCTCAGAGGTTGATTCTTTCCTCTCTCGTTTTGAGGTGGGTGTTTCTTTTTTGCTTCAAAATTTCTATTCTTATATGCAAATTGTAAAGTCTGCTTCTTATTGATTGAATTTAAATGTGTAGAGCTCAGAAGGAAGGTGGAGAAGCTATCTAGGCTTGAGGGTGAGCAAGCACTTTTGTAGCATCTTTAGCACATAAAGAAGATACTTGCATTGGAGGTGTGCCATGTGGAGGAGATTCACTATCTAGAGGCGGTGCAATGGGATTTGGCAATTGAGTTTGCACGGTTGAGGTCCCAGAGATGTTCACATTGGTCAGTTTCTCGATTGATGATGCAATGGGGTCCGAGCGTACAATGATCTCCCAAGTAAGGCCTTGATGCTCCCACCGGCCACTACCATTGTACCATCTGTAGTAACCCCAAAGGGAGGCAGCAAGTCTTGATGGTTTGGCACCCTTCATCATTATGTACACCTTTTAACATATAATGCATTTTTCTATTCCAATCTTCTTTCTCTATGCATCCTGACTTAGAAAAAGTGGTTATGGGGTTTAGCCCCCTTGCAACATATCAAGGAGCGTAGACCTTTTTAACAAGGCAAAAAAAAATGTAATGACCAAGTATGCAATGCATAAGTGGAAATATGCAAGACTGAAATTAAGCATGGATGCAACTAAGCATGTGGTCAACTAAAAAACAAAATTTTTATATGATTTTAAAATTTTTAATTTTTTTAGATAATTTTGTCTAATGTTTGGTTTTGTGATTTTTAGGTGTTTTGAGATATTCAATTTTTAAGGATTTTTAAGTTTTCAATTTTTTTTCTTGTATATTTTATTTTAAGTTGTTTAAATTTTTTTAAAAGTTTTAAATACTTTAGCTTTTTAATTTTTTGTGAAGAGATAATTAACTGGTCTTTTTGTAGGTTGTGCTTGACATAGGTGCCTTCAATCATCCTCGTAGGGGTCAACTATAGATACCACATGTAAGAAAATACTTTTCACTCGGGATCTTTTGACCTTTAACCTTCCATCGACTAAGATTTTGCTTTGGTTTGGGTTGGTCAACTCTACCCATGGGGGTTAAAGAAGAAAGAATTTTAGGATAAGCCCTCATTCAACTGAGTGAACACAGAAGAGGTTTCATCTACTGGTACCTGATAGAAATGTATGCCCTACAAGCCAATCATATATGATATGATTCGACATTTCTAGGAATATCTCATTCAATTAAATAGGCAAAACTTCGTTACTAGCTTTTATTAGAAGCGTATATCGTAATGAAGTCCTTAATCACATGCAATGATAATTGAATCATGATGAGATCATGATAATGAGATCGATCATCTAGAGGTATGTGATCTAAATGTTCCTAGTCATAGGATCCTTGAGACGGGACATCAAGAATCCGGATAGACCAGTGTGTGTGATGTCTTATCATATCATGAGAATGACTGATCTCATTGGTCATCAGTGTGGGGACACTGAGATACACACACATGTGCTCATTAGTGGAATAAGTTCACTGAACTGACCAATTTAGGAAAACCTGATCGGTATCTTACCGAACTGTCTATCAGGTTATCCTTACATCTCAATAGCACGGTTGGATCTTTGACCTGAGTCGCCAAAGATGTCTTGCCAGGCGTACTATGTACTTTGACTATTGACCGATGGATCACTTAGTATTGTGGTCCTATATAGTTAATGGATTGGGTATATGGGAAACCGGTGGAGGCAATTGAGCGGACAATAGGGGATCGTTCACTCTCGGTAGGAGAGAGAGAATGTCCTATGGATAGTACTCTAAATCCTTGGCCAAGGTAGATAGGATAATTGGAAAAAGAGTTTTCCGTTGATTCATTCCCGAGTACAAGATTTCATAGAGTCGGATTATTAAAGGGGTTGACGATCGTCCGAACCCCTGACCGACCGGGACATTGTATGAACGAGGATTTAAATCCGTGCGGTAATTGATGGTGGAAAGGCTCAATGGATGTTATTTAACTCCCCAAAGTCATTTGGGATCATAGGATGTGGCTTGTACCCTTTATGATCGGAAAGCCGTAAAAACTGTTATCGGATAACGGTTTTGATTTAATTTAAAGGAATTGTTCTTTTAAATTAATTAAGGCTTCAACCAAATTGACTATTGGGCCTAGTGGGTCACACACAATAGATCTGGTCAATGAGATGAGGGCATGGACGCAATTTTATAGAAGTTTTGGGTTTTTTGTGAAAAATTCCATCTTCTATATATAAATGGCTTAATGAAGCCATACCCTAACAAGCCATAGGGCTGGAGCACGTCCCAAGCCTCCTCTCTCCCTCCTCTCTCCTCTAGAAGGCGATCTTCCATGGTCAAGCTTGGATCTTGGAGGTTTCTGGAGGCCCGAAGGAAGAGAGAACTCGTCTATTGAAGCAGATCGTGTGGATACCGCTAGAGACCGGACACTTGAACGGTTTTCAGCAAGGAGGAACGTCCTCTCTTCATCCATGGTGAGGGATTTGAGAAATCCCATGAGGTACTCTCGTTCTACTTCATATTCGGTTCCCGGTTTTGCTCGTTCGGCTTCGATCAAGGCAAAGATCGTGGTTTTATGGAATCAAAATTTTTCCGCTGTCATGTATTGATTCCTTACAGTACCCACCTACCCATTTTGGAATTCAATTTCTTTAGGACCTTTCTTCTTTGCCCGTGTACTTGTTGGCGCACATTCAAACATTTTTTTTTCATTGTTCATCTTTTGGTGCATTTTTATATTTTTAAGATTTTTGCATGGTTCTCATTTAGGCATGTCTTTTCTTTTTCTTTTGACTTCAGGGATTCATTGTCTCTCTTTCAACACCCTTTCTTTTAGGAAGTTGGACCTTCTGAATCATCCTCCTACAAAGGTGGTGTGCACTCTCAACATTTCCCCCTTCTAATTCCCCTATGCCTAACTCAGGTTGAGATGGAAGAGGATAGGGTAAGGTGATCTTCCTTACCTCAGCTATGCATAGCCTCTTTATAGTTTTTAATCATTGGATCCTAAAATACAGGAATGTTGTGTGTGCAAGGTGGTGCCTATCCTTAATCTCCATTGGGTGGATTAGGGCAACAAATGACAAGCAGTCCTTGGATAGCAATGGCTATTCTCCACATTTTTTATTTTATGGTTCTTTCGTGTTTTTGCTAAGAGAAGTATTTTTTAAGATAAAGCTCATTCCATGGATGATTAAGCTCTTTTGTATCAGCATTAACCATTTTTTAAGAATTACCAGAATAAATATCTGAATCTATGTAAGGACCCTTTCAATTAGGTTGTAATTTGGAGCGGGGACTGCCTAGTTTCATAAATATTCTTTTAAGTACAACCTCACCGATTTTAAATTTTCTCTCACCACCCTTTTCTAATAAAATCTCTTTAGTCTATTTTGATAATTTCCCACATGTTCGATAGTGACTAGCCTCTTTTTGTCCAAGAGTTTGAGTTGTGCTAGATGGGACTCTCAATGTTTATCCACAGGGATGTCTCAATCAATTCAGACTCGAGAAGAAAATGAGTACCTCATACAGGACTACAACCTCTATTTCGTATGCCAAAGCATAGGGAGTCTGAACTATGGGTGTCCAAACTAAAGTGCGGTAGACCCATAGAGCATTGATTAGCTTATTCAGCTAATGAAAGAATTTACTAGATGCACAAGTTTACATAATGATTCTTATTAGGTTTTGTTGGTAGCTTCTACTTGATCATTTCCTTAAGGATGATATAGAGATGAATGATGCAATTTTATGCAAGAACTATTGCAAAGGTCCTACATACCCTTGTGGTAGCACAACAAATCCATGCAAATGGTCCACCTTAAAGTTCGGTTAATGCCTTGGCCATGATCACCAACCTCTTGCTGAATAGGCCTTGTGGTAGCACAACAAACCCATCTAATTTAAGATTGTCTCATTAAGACTATAACAATAAAAGGTTATGTGAGTCATTCTTAATGTCTTGCATTTATGAACCTAATTAGAATGAAGAAATATTTTATTTTAGTCTCATCAATAATATATGCTAAGTATATATAATACCTTTGAAATGTCATATATTCAAAGTATAACCTGTAGCACACATCCACATATCAATATGCATTAAAACATAGGTGATAATGGACTTAACTCTAAGCAAGCACTTAAGGTACCCTTATAGATGCAAATACTTGCTTCACAAGCTTAAGTTGGCATGCTCTTACTTCAGAAAGGTGCTTCTCCAAGTGGTCCCACTCTTCAATTTTCTATGAACAACTTATTTTCATTATAAGCTGCTTAAGGATATGCAAACCAACAAATGCACACATCATAATAATAAACCCTAGTTTTAACTAATGGGAGTACATTAATGTAGAAAGATAGAATGTACAACCGAATTGTATAGAGAGAGAGGAGGCACATGCAGGCCTCATTTAATAATGTAACCAACACAATTATCAAGCAATGACAAGCCAAGCACATTTAAGTCAATGATTACCTCTATACACACGGTAACATTCATCACATGAACATAAAGCGTATACATGATAATTACATGAGATATATCATATATATCATCATAAAATTATATACTATAATTTTTTAAATTCTTAGTTTTATGCATGTAGAATTTTTGTGAAATAAATAACTTGAAAATCACATATAAACAATTTACAAGTTTAAGGCAAGCAATATAAAACATTTAAATGATTTGTGCTTTCCTGAAGTTTCTCATAGCATTAATTTAATGTCTAAATCAGAACTATGCAAAATCACATTTTTTAGAATTAATTTGGGCACCAATTTAACCATTAAAATTTTAAAATAATTTTATAAACATTTAAAAAATGATTCTATAATAAATGAGCTCAAAATTATTTAAAAGGTCCACAAATATTTTATAAACCAATTATATAATTTTTATAATTTTATAGAAATTTATGGTATTTCATTTGGGTTCAAAATAAATTTTAAACAATATTAATTTTATTTTCAATAATTTGACTACTGGCGCATAGTTGGCGCTAGCCACAACCCCCGATGGTTCCATCTGGCACATAAGGTTGTCACGATGTTAGTGGCACAAAGTGCCTTTGCAAAGGCAGCCTTCCGTGCATCGCCACGAACCCAGCCTTGACCACACTTTCCATCAGCCACATACCCTCAACGATAGCCGCCCTCCTGAAACTAATTGAAATTCAAAATCAGGCACCTGATTTTTAACAGTAGATCAATTAGATTTTGCAACGGTTTGTAGTGTAAATATCCAAATATGATTTCTAATTGGATGGTGGCTTTGGATCTGGGTCAAACCATATCTAATTGATCCTTCTTCCCTACCCAAAAAGGGTGGTGGGGCACCGTTCATCTCCATTCAAAACCGAAATACAACCTTATCCATTGAGGCATATTCAATTACCTCCTTAGAGACCAAAAATCTCAAAAGAAATCCTTAAAATCCTAAGAGAGTATGGAATCATTCTGGATAAGTTTCAACCCTTGAAAAAAATAAATCCATCACAAAATTCTTGGAGGAAGGCGGCGGCACAGCAAAACCCTAGCCACACAAACAACTTCTTATTCTGACACGAAAGACATCAATATAAGAAGGGACTTTGAAGAAAAATGTAGGAAACAATGTTACCTTTCCATTAAACAATTTAATTTCTTTCTAAAGTCTCAAACAAAGGATAAAATCAAAATTTTCCTACATCGGCCACTGTGCAATTAAGGTTTTGACTGCGTAAAACCCTTACCAAGAAGGCATCTTCCAGAAACTATTCTCGGTTGCACAGAGGTCCAAAATTTGTGATTTGGAAAGATCTCAACCTATAGAATCTATTGAATCTAACCATAATCATTTTGGTATCTTATACACACTGTGGTTCTTAAATCAATCTGCTCTGTTCATAGTTTTAGGAAAGCATAAAATCACATAAAATCAAGCAAATTTAAAGGCAACTTCAACCATGACTTCAATCTAGATCTGATACCACTGTAAGGATTCAATACATGGCAAAAAAAATTTTTATTCCTTAAAGCCATTGTCCTTGCCTTGGTTGATGTCAAACTAAGTAAATTTAAAACCGAATACTTCATAGAATGGAGTATCTCATGGGATTTCCAAAATCCATCACTATGGATAAAGAGATGACATTTCTCATTGTTGAAAACCATTCAAGTGGACAGTCTCTAGAGATATCCGCACTAGACGAGTTTTTCCTTCCTTCGGATCTGAGAAACCTTCTAGATCCAAGCTTGACCATAGAAGATCACCTTCAAAAGGAGAGAGGTGGAAGAGAATATGAATAGGATGTGTTCCAACCTTATGGCTTATTAGTGTTTGGCTTTACAAGCCATTTATTTATAGAAGTTAATTTTTTTACAAAAAACACAAAACTTCTATAAAATTATGCCCATGCCTTTGTCCTATTGACCAGATCAAATGTGTATGCCCCACTACGCCCAATAGTCAATTTAGTTGAAGCTTTAATTAATTTAAAAGAATAATTCTTTTAAATTAAATTTAAAACGTTATCCAATAACAATTTTTATGGCTTTTTGATCATGAGGGTACAAGCCACATCTAATGATCTCAAATGACTTTGTAGAGTTAAATAACATCCATTGAATCTTTCTATCATTAATTACCACATGAATTTAAATTCTCGCCTATACAATGTTCCGATCGGTTAGGGGTTCAGCACTAACTGTCAATCCCTAAATATTCTAACTTTATAAGATACCATACTCGGTTTCAGATCAAGTGAAAGACTCATCTTCCAATTATCCTAAGTATCTTGGCCAAGTATTTTGAGTACTATTCAATAGGACATTCTCTCTCCTACTAAGAACGAACGATCCCTTGTTGTCCGCTTAATTGTCTCCATCAAATTTCTCTTGCACCTAATACATTAACTATACTGGACCATCAAGATGGTGATTTATAAGTCAATAATCAAAGTACAAGATATTAAGACATCTTTGACAACTCAGGTCAGAGATACAACCATGCTATTAAGATGTAAGAAGAACCAAGTAGACAGTTTGGTAAGATACCGATCAGGCATTCTAAATTAGTCAATTTAATGAACACATTTCACTAATGAGCACCTACGTGTGTATACATGTGTCCTCACACTAATGACCAATGAGATCAGTCATCCTCATAATATGAGAACACATCATACATACTAATCTATTTGGATCCTTGATGCCCATCTCAAGGATCATATGATAGAAATATTTAGATCACATACATCTAAATGATCAATCTCATTATCATGATCTTATCATGATTCAATCATCATTGCATGTGATCAAGAATTCCGTTATGATATACACATTTAATAAGAGCTAATAATGAATATTTGCATAATTAATTGAATGAGATATTTATAGAAATGTTGAATCATATCATATATGATTGGCTTGTAGGACATACATTTATATTAGTGTGAATGCATGGAGATCATGAATTTGGATTGAATGTCATGCGATGGTATTCAAATTTTGTGGATATATTTATTAAGGTTTACATTTCTCCTTCTCCCTTTATTCAATTCTAATTGTAAATTTTACCTCCCTTCATTTGTAAACTCTCTTTGGTTAAAACCAAGATTTTCTTATCAAAATATTAAAATATGGACAATTGTGGGTCTGTTTATTCTTAAACTACTTGTAATGACAAGAAACTGATTCGTGGAGGAGGAGAGTAAGACCACTTGAAGAAACATCCTTTGGGAAGTGGAGACACATATACATCAACATTATATGTTATCTTTTTGGTGCATACCATATTGACTCTAGTGTTGCATAATTAGGGTTTAAGTTCTTGATCATCCATTTTATTTCTTACATATGTGAATGTGGTTGTGTGCTATTCTATATACCACAAATATATGATATTCCGAAAGTATGTATATATAAAAGAAGAACATATTATGATAAGACTAAAATAAAATCCCTTCATATTTAATTAGGTTGATAAATGTGAGACATTAAGAATGCTCATGTAACCTTCCATTGTTATGGTTTTGATGAGCCAATTTTATATTGGATGGGGTTTGTTGTGCTTTTTACAAGACTCATTCAATAAGAGATTGGCGATTATGGCTAAGAAATTTGACAAACTTTGGAGTGGACTATTGATATGGCCTTGTTGAGTTTCCCTCAAGTGTTCTATTAAGAATCTATTTTCATTACGTGGCAAGTGGATTTGACCTAACTAGAGTATTTGATTTGTTGTGTTTACCACAAGGTCATAACTTTAGAAGTTGAATATGACTAAGTGTTGCAAGAGTTGTAATTGACAAAAAGTTGCCTACCTATTAAGTATGGATTAGTTTGTATTTCTCATAAGATCATAACTATAATGTTAATAGGGTTTTAGACCCCACTAAGATATCATCATGATATCTCATCTTTGCATAATGAAAATTATGAAAATTAATAAATAAGTAGTGGGAGCAAATAATGATAAAAAACTATATTAATTTTAAATAAATATATGAAATGTTATTTTGTAAATGCATCTCCATTGTAGAATTAGATGATAAACTACTAGTTGCATGGCATAATTGATGCCCACAGGCTCACTAGCCCAACTTTATTTGGCTAGTTTAGAACTATGAGAATTATTATCATACTTGACCGAATAGCTAACCAACTTAAGAAGTTGGTACCCCTAAACCATCTAATGTTGTAAGAGAAAATGAGATCTTTGCTTCACATGGGATATGCATTATTTGTCCCACCCTATGCGTTAGCCTCTTTTAGCAAATAAGTTACAGAAGCAACATGTATAGATGGATATGAGATCTATTGTGACTCCTATAAATGAACTATTTAAAGGAAAAATAGACAATAGTATATATCCAATACTTCTTTTTTGGTGAGATCAATGAAAGAACTAAAATCATCAGATGGAATAGAAAAGCAACAATTAGTAGGAATAAAATAGGTCTTACAGTTGGTTTATTTTAACTTGGGATCTAATTGGTTGCAAGAAAAACAAGAATCTATGAAAATTTTTTACATGAAAATTAATTTTCGAAAGAAATGAAATACACTTGTTATTTGGTACATCTAAAAATGATTTTCTTGAAAAAAAATTTGGCTACTTGCTTAGTTTAAAATTAATTTCAATTTATTGGGTATTTGAATTTTTAAAAATTGGTTTTGATCACACAAGTACATAATTTATCACATAAAATATTTTATTTTTAAAAAATAAATTTATATTGTGTTATAACTTATATTTTTAAATTAATAGATTGCTATTGATTTTCGTTGTTAGACAATCCTGTCTATAAAAAATAGCATCCCATGAAGAATTAGGTATGCTGAAATCCAATTTTTAGAAGGGTCAATGTTTGACAATTTTTGTTGACTACACTTTTAGTGACAACTAAATGAAAGGCATATCACATTTTCTGAAAAATCTAATGCATGTGAGCTATTTTACGAGGAACCAAGTAGACCCTTATTTGATTCCTAAACTCTGAACTTGTGATAGACTAGGGTTATGTTTGTTTATGCTTATTTGACATCTAACCTTTGAATCAGTCAGAGGTTACCAACCTCTAATTTGGTCAAAGATTCGGTCAGAGATTAGACATTCAGACTATTTGGTAAAATGTTTGAACCAACATCTGAATACACTAGAAATCTCTTAAAAAATCACTTAATTTTAAGTGATTCAAAATAGTTTTTTATTTTAAGAGGTAGATAACTAAGATTGTTGGTTTCCACAAGATAAGAGATTAAATATGAAATTAAGAGTTTAGATTTTCTTATTAAGCCAAAACAAATGCCACTTAAATAGTTTGATAAAATATTTGAATAGAGTCGTAATACTTGTAACATCGTAAAACAGTCTTGTGACTATTGCGGCAGTGGACATCTATGTCATCCAAAGATGTCTCACCAAGGTTTGATCATGGCATGATGCATGTGCTACCGCTCGGTAGCCGTAGCGGAGTTGGGTGAGGGGCAAGAATCAACACAAAGAGGGGGCGTGCTAGTTTCAGGGAGTAGATGGTGGTGGGCAGGAGTTGATTGGCGGACAAATGGCATGACACTCAACAATGCTGACCCTTAGGCAATGGCACCGGATGGTAGTGAGTCTTGATGATGACTTCTACATAGGAGACACAATTCAACTAGGCAACAAGTGGAGCTATATAGTCTGGGTAGTTGCTCGCAGCATTCGCAGAGGCAGCATTCACGAAGGCAACTTGTGCACTTTGCCTCCTCGTAGGCCACTCATGGAGGTGGCCAACTGTTGTGATCATTTCCTTGCGGGAACCCTCACCCCTTTGGTGGAATCGTCACTAGTATTAGAGGACCCCCCCCCCATTTTAATGGAACCCTCTCTAGGTGTTCGCACAGAGGCAAAGATGACTTTGGCAAAACCTTTTATTTTTGATATAGTTTTATTCTTAATGAGGAAGGTAGATCATCATTCCCTAAACCTTCTCTTTTTTCTTTTATGTTTATGGGTTGTTTAGATGTTTCCCCACTTTGTGCTGAAGGGATGAAGGTCATTTATGCTGGTTGTTTTTATTTTGTTATTGTTAGGTGTTCTCCATTGTCTTGTGATCCTTCATCATATTTCCGAGTCTTTTCATATCCACGATCTTCCTATTGAGACTATCAGTTTAGGTGATATCTGTGTCTTATCGGTATAATCATCCGGTCTCATGATAGTTATCAAACTCTTCTAACAGAGTCCATATCGCTACTAATCAACCTTCTGAGCATCTCAGTGTGCAAGTTGGTATATAGTTATATTCAAGTATTTTGGAGATAGTGACTTCGAACATAGGTGAAGTTTTGTTTGTCCTTGTCATGTGGTTGTTATGTTTATCTGTGTTACAAAGCAGTAGTCTTACTCTCTTGTTTGTTATTTAGACTTGGTATCTTTTTGTTCTATTGTTATAATAGATATCTATGTTATTTTTGAAAACAAAAAATAAAGACTCCTACGCAAAAGGTGTTCATGGTTCATGTTAAATAATTTTTATTTAAAATATATTTTTATCTATAAATTATTAATTAATTTGTTAAAATATTTTAAATATATATGACGATAAAAGTATACAATACTATTCATTGATAAAATATATTTTTTATATATTTTAAATTAATTTATGTTACTGGTTTGATTGGTTTCATTCATTTGCGAAATCAAATCAAACGAATAGCTCGTTCATGATTCGGATTCATGATTTAGTTCGCTTCATCGGGTGAACCGAAGAGTGAACACCCTACCTCTGCATTGGTTGGGCCTACCTCTGGTCAGATCGGAAACTGGGTCACACAACCCGGAAGGCAAAGGCACGGTCAGGTGCGGAGAGGAAGACGACTGAGCTACGGTCCAAACAAGGCTGGTCTCTTTTTTTTTTTGGTCGACTGGCACAGTGGCCAACTGTGCGTCCAGCACAGGACGCGGTTGGATGATCGAGCCCCAGCTCGGTCATCACCAGTGGCCTGCCCCCAGGGGCAGGTGGCTTCAACGCCGGAGAGCTCGAACTCGGGAGGCCTGCCCCCCCCGGCGGGCAGGCTGTACCAACTGACCAAAGGTCGGTCGGTAAACAAGGCTGTTCTCGTGGAGTGGTTTGATGTTCCATCTCATGTTTGTTTATTTTATTCTATTTCGAGCCCGTTCAAATTTGAGTCAGACATTTAATGGAGTCCAGTTTGAATCCATATAAATGTTCAACTCAAGTTTAATTCACCTTAAGCTCAAACTCAATCTAGACTTATTTATTAAGCACAAAAATTAACTTGAAATTGAACTTTAATTCATTTATAAAATTCTATATAACTTTAAACTCAGATCATCTTTTAATTATTTTACATATTTAAATGCTATAAATATTTATCAATACTTAAAATCTAATTTTTTACTTAAATATTTAAAACAATATTCGACCGAATCACTCATCAATTTATGTACTCTTTTTTAGCATAAAAATTAAGAGTTTAATCAAACTCAACTCATTTAAATTTTGTTTTTTTGTTTAAAGTTCTTTATTTAACATGATAAACGAGTCAGGTCAAATTTTTATTGAGTCGAATTTGGAGTTGCTCATGAATTTTTGCCGATTGTAATCAGAGTGCTGTGAACTAGGATAGTGTAATCAATTAGGGGTGCAAACGAGTCGAGTCGAGCCGAATAGTATGGTGTTCAAGCTCGGCTCGTTTATTTTACACGAGTTCGAATTCGAGCTCGAGTTTTAACGAGTATGTGGAATCCTTGTTCAAGCTTGGTTCGTTTATTAATCGAGCCGAGTCGAACTCGAACTCGAGTAGTAGTTAGACTAAAATTCAATTCACATTCAAGCTTAAACTATATACAAACTCGTTTATAAAACTCAAAATTAATGAAAAGTCATATGTGAAACTCTATATTTAGCTCATTTATGAAACTCAATCTAAGTTTAAACTCAAAAATTAAATTATTTAATATATTTAAGTGATAATATATAATTATTAATACTCATAATTTAATTTTTAAAAATATATAAATAATGTAATATTTAATCGAGCTACTCGCGAACTTATCGAGCCGAGCAGAAGTCTGTTCAAGCTCGGCTCGTTTAATGAGTCGAGCTTTATTTTGTGTTCAAACTTGTTCATTTAACATAATAAACGAGCCGAGTCGAGTTTTTATCAAGCCGAGTTTCGAGTTACTTGTCGAGTGTATTGGTTCGTTTGCACCCCTATAATCAATCATAGAAATTGAAGAGGCAGTTCAACGTGAAATTGTTAAATTTGCTAGGTTCAGCCCAACTCGATATCGTTACCTGGACTAAGATTAATCGAGTTCAAGAAGCCTTAACCCGAATAAATCTGAGCCAAACCAAGGACTCATTTTATTGGCCCATTTACTCAAGTGGACTTGCTGCTGTGATATTTTCGCTCAAGTTGTATAAGTGTGTGTGTGTGTATATATATATATATGGTTGCAAATATTTTTGGACTGGCAATTAAGGGTGGCAATGGGCCAGGTTGGCCCACGGGTTCGCGGGCCGGGTCGGCTGTGGGTCATTTGACGGGCCAAATATTTTGACCCGCGGGTTTTAGTCGGGCCGACATATGGGCCGAAGCGGGCCGACGCGGGCTAAAATGGGCCAAATAACTTGCAATTTTTTATGTGAAAACATCTTTTTTACTTATTAAAAATATATTTTAATTAAATTATTATTCATTTTATAATATTATCTTAATAATTAAATTTATCATATTTAATAAATATTTATTTATAAAATATATAGTTAGGCCGGGCCGGGCCGGGTCGGGCCAAGTCAATAATTTTTGCGGGCCGGGTCAAGCCGGGCCAACAATGTAGTGCGGGCCGGGTTGGGCCGGGCCAATATATTTTAGACCGGGCCCCCAAGCGGGCCGATCTCGGGCCGGGCCCATTGACACCCCTACTGGCAATGCTTTCACTCTCACTCTAGGAGATTTAAATATGCTAAGATCTTTCAAAAGAGACTCAAAGGCCTGTGTGTTACAGCGGAGACATTACCAGTCCAGTCCAACCATTTAAATGATTAAATTAACAAAAATTCAAAAATTTTAAAAATAATAATTTATTTATTTATTAATATAAATAATTAATAGTGTTTTATTTAATCTAAACTTCGATTTGGTTGATGTGTATGTCGGGGATAGTTTGTGTTAAAAAATTTTGTGCTGCCAACACCCTTACACTCTTTTTTTTTTCTTTTTTGGTTTGAGCATGCTTATACTTGGGGGTGTAAACGGAATCCGATAATCTGAAATTTTGTTTCGATTCTGATAAAAATTAATGGGTTTGGAAACTGTTTTCGTATCCTATAAGCTATCGGAATCGAAATCGGATATTCCAGTAACTTATCGGAATCGGAATCATGTGATTCCGTTTCCGTTTATCCAATTTCGATAATAAATAAATAAATATAAGTAAAAATAATCAAAATAAAGTCAAATAAATTATAAAATATAATATATAAATTGATAAAATGATAAATACAAAGTTTTAAAATATTATATCAAAATTTATTAATTATATGTAAATTATTAATAAAATTTTGAATAAAAATTAATATTTAATATCGGAATTAGAAATTATCGGATTCGATTCCGATTTTGATAACAAAATCGGAATCAGATCGAAATCGTAACATGGTGATTTCGAAATTATCGGAATCGGAACACCTTATCCCTTATCGGAATCAGAATCGAATTCTATGATTCCGTTACCGAATCCGACCCATTTACACCCCTACTTATACCTCTACTCAGGACAGCCATACAGCACCAAGGACGTAAAATTGGTTTTAAAATTTGTACATGCTTAAAATGTATTTAATAAGCGTATTTGCTCTACTATGTTTTGAACCGTGTAAAATCTACGAAGAGCCGCAATTAATCAGTGAGGCTTTTTTGTGGATCAAACAGTCCTAATTACTTTTTTTGTGTATATGGCTTGGGCTATCCATGGCATAAATTAGGTGTACGCTCTACTCATGATTTCATCATTCCTTCGTGGATAAATACCCTCTACTTTATCAATATATAGTTTAACAGCTTCTGAATATCCGTCCTAGAAATTGTTGTATGTCCCTACGAATAATAGGGTGTTTGGTTATGTTTTTTTCCTTCCTTTTAACATAAATTTCAAAAACAAAAGAGTGAGAGTGTTTGGTTACCGTCTTTAACTTTTCTCTTTTTTTTAGAAATGTAGCAATCCGTGCCTGTGATCTCTTTCGAAATAAAAACAAGGTAAGCGTTGTTTTTTTTTTCGAGTGAAGCGGAGGTGGGATGTGCGCATCGCGCTAAACGGATGCCAGGATGACCATCGCGCTAAACGGTGCCCAACGCTGTTGCGGGACTCCATCCCACCGCCGTGAGTCAACGGCAGGCGCCCTAGACGCCGCCATTGGTCTCCCTGATGGGCTGCGGTCGTCCGCCGACCTGGAACATCAACAATGGTCCATTTGCGCAGGTGGCCTCGCGTTGCATCTCATTTTAGCAGAGGAATGCGGCAACAAAGACGAAGCTGCCACACCCAACCGGCACCCAGCTGTTGTGCAGAGAAAAAATAGGGCACCACTGGGGCCATCCGATGGCTGTCGCAAACTGCCGCCACAACAGGAGATCAGGTTTCAAGCAAAGAGAAGACGACCGAAGAGATCGATCCCGGCGTCGGAGTTGCAGGTGACAGAGAGAGGGAAGTGAGACATTTGCTGCCAAACATGATTCAATAAAATTTAAAAATTATACTAGTTTTACCAAACACACCAGAAGGGTGTTTATGTGATTTTAAAATTAAAATTGAGGTCACAAGTTGTCTTGATTTCAAAAATAGGAGTGTATCAAAAATAAAAGTGGAACCAAACATCCTATAAGCTTCTATTCTAGAAGACGAGGGTGGGAACATAAGATGCAATATACTTAAATAATATCCAATGTCTCAAATAATTGCCATGGACATATATGTCAGGCAATCTACCTGCATCCTGATTAATTAATATTTTGTTCCTGTACAATCGAATACCTTCAAGCGGGGATTTTAGCCTAAATACAACATACTGCGGAATATAAAGGTGCAAGCACGCTTGCAATAAAGTGACATGGTAATAGTGACCCCCCTGACAACCTCCTACTCGCTACAGGATTGTTAAAGGCTTCGGCTTCTGTGGAAGCAAGCACGGCCACAGGCCCACAGAGTGGTAAATATCCCCGTCACTAACTATAGATAATTTATCATGTTTTGGTGTGACTCGATGGGCATTCCTCGGTAAGTAGTTCACTCCATGTGAGCCTTATGCTGAAAGTTGGAGGCCTATGGCTAAAGCTGGTGGGGGGATCAATGCAGCACAATCGCCTTCTCTACTGGCTCGGCTTAATGGGGTGTTTGGTTGCATGATAAATTTTTGTACACTTTCATGATTAAAAATTGTATTAAAATAAAAAGTGAACCAACTCATGACATAAAATTATCATGTTTGGAGGGATGTGATAACAAAAAAGAGTTACTATCATTCAAGACCAAACAAAGTGGGGGACCACAAGAAAAAAGAAAGAGGTGAGACCCTCTTTTTTTGCTTAAGAAGAAAATCACTTTCAAAACATAAAATTGTCAAGGTTGCCAAACATCTTTTTTAACAAGTTTTCTTACAATTTTTAAAAATTAAAATAAAAACCTTCGTTATCATGCAACCAAACACCTCGTAAGAGATCACCTCGGATGTGTAGAGGAGCGAGACCTACAGTCTCCAATCAGAGGAGACCACAATGCCTCCCACTTACCGTCTCCCACATGACCAAAAAAAATGAAAAAGTAACCAAAAATTCATCACGTGATGACCTTAAGTGAGAGGCACGGTGTACTCCGATTAGAGACTACGACATCTCTCTCCTTCGTCCGTCTGAGGTGATTTATTTTCTCATGTTTCATTGCTTTAGACAGATGTCGGGAATATCCCTTTGTGCTCAAATGTAAAGTTGACCATTCAGCTTAAAAGAGAATTTAGTTCAATAAAACTGATGAAAATTATCACCTAGGAGATGATTTCTGCCACCTTAATGCAAGTTACCCGATAAAAGAAAAAGCTAGTTCACGGCTTATTACTGAAAAGGAAAAGAAGAGAAGAAGCTAAGCTACAGAAAAACAGCACATGGTTAGGATCCATTTGGTTGAGTGTAAAAGTAAAATCAATGAAAATAATTTACTTGGAATTGACTTGTTAGGAAAAGTGAAATGCAAATCACTTTTTTGGTACACATAGAAATGATTTTCCCAAAACTAATTTCAATGGTTTGATTTTATGTAAAAAATTTTCTCATCATTACAAGTTATTTAAGTTTTTTTTTAAACATGAATGAGAGTGGAGCTTATAGCTCCAAAAAAACGATTTATCATGGTTAATATCATATTTAATACTTTCAATTCCAAAATAATTGTATAAAAATTATATTTATTAATTACACTGTGTCTAACCAATAGCCGTGAAGAGATCAAAAACAGAGTATTTGATTTGTAGTAACAGAAGAGGCAGAGAAAGTTGCTTACCTAAGAATTACTTTTTAAGAGAAGATGGAACATAATTTTTTTGATTCAGTATACGTTAGGATAATTCTATAAAGTTAATTTTAAGTATATGATTACGGGTAAAACTATTTTCGGATTAATTTATTTGTGACAGTGTGATGTAGTTTGATTAGATTGTGTGTTGACCATGAATTAATTATAAATGTTTATATATATAAATAAATAAACTAAAATAATGATTTGGATGTATCTACAAATTATAAATAAATATATTTTATCTCTGTATTTCAAAAATTTTCTCTCAGGAAAAACAGTCAAATCTGCACTCCTTGGATGGTCGGCGAAAATGGCATCGTAAAAAAGTCGAAAAGACTTTTCAAGAAAATAAGGCAGTCGGCCCATTTTCCGGGATCCAAATAGACCCATAGTGGGAGGCAAGCACCTGGCAGAGGATCACGAAGTCTTCAACGACAGAGTTCATGAACCTTGGGAAAGGTGGGATTCTGATGGATGCCAGCTGAAGAACAACTCTGTTGCACGACTGTAGCAGGAACACCATAAATGATCATCTTTTTTTCTTTTTTTTTTGGTCACGAATAGTCAGAGTAGACAAAGACGCACAGTTTCACGCGTAGACGAGAGAAAAACTCTTGTTAGATCTTCACTCAGAACTGTCCTCCCAGAGATCGTCGGACTCTATTGATCTTTAAACTCTCGTCTCTGCTCCTCGTGAAAATGTCTTCCACTGCATCGAAACTGTTGATCGTATTTCTCAAAATCAACATGAAAATAATACGACTCGATCGGAATCAAATAAACAGAGTTGGATAATCTGTTGAATCAAAATATTTAATCGTTAAAATTAAAAATTTTACTAAGAGAACGATCTACTTAAGATCTCCTAAAGATGCGATATCTCTCGGATGGATGGCACCCTCTCCTATTGCTCGACGGGAGAAGAAAATAACATTCAAAATATAAGTAGCATTACTACGAAGATATTTATACGAATAAGAAAAAATGGTACACAAATGTTCACGTATGAAGAATGGTACAGAAGAAGTCGGGGCCGCACTTCGGGCTCGTTCCCTCGCTCAGAGGGCATCGCACGGCAGCAATCATGGACCGGGCAAAGAAAGGGGCAAAAGTGGGAAGTGGGTCATGAAGTTTCCAGAGTCGCCTCCGAGCTTCTACCGGGCGGACGGATGGCCGTAGGCTTGCGTCGCTTTTTTTTTTTCCTTGTGGAAGACGCACTTCAACCTGCTGTACTCCGGTCGCGCGTCCAAGTGAGTGGTGGGGAGATCCGTTTCCCCGATTGATTTCTAAGACAGTTCAGTCTGGTGATATTTTCCCATCGAGAAGTTGACGGTTCAGGAACACCGTCTCCCTCGCTGGAAGCTCCTCCCTCCCGCGGGAGTATGTCTCGGGTTGCAACCGGAGACCTCGCCCTCTTCGGGGAAAAAAAACTTGGCAGTTATTCAGCAAATCATGAGATGGGTTTATTAAGATCTTATTTTTCCTTTTTCTTTCGTTCACTAGCAGCTTTAAGCAGCCTGAAGAAGAAAAGATGGGTAGCCGCAGACCAGGCAGATTTAGCAAAGACAGGAAGAAATCCGTGGAGAGGAATCTTTCATTATTATACAAGAAACACAAAGGAGTAGTAAGACCTGAAGAACACGCCGATGAACTATCGGGGGACGGTTAGAGAGATCCGACTCGGCACTTTTCACCCTACTCACTGGAAGTAAGAACATAAAACTCCTCCCTCCAGATTCCAAAATTTACATAAAAAAGACGAAGGAAAAGAAGGAAGGCAGGAAGGCCAGTAACTAAAGCCATCTCCAACACCATCCTCGGTCGTCTCTGCAGCAAGTCGCTCACACGTAGAAGAAGAGAGATGAAACTTCATCTACTTGCTATGGATCTAAGTTTCACACAGTGCATGATCACTCTGCTTGCTCCGAATTATCATTTTCTTTTTCCCGCGATCACCTCAACATCAAAATATAGTTGTTATAATACGATCTTCTCTTTTTTTCATTTTATTTTTTGCAGATCAGAGTGTTAGACTGCCACCACAGCACCAGCCGTTTGCGCCTCGATGCCCGTCGATGATGCCTTCTCCTTGCTTATCTGCTGCTCCTTCCGGGAGGATGATGCCCTCATGGACAGGCTCCGGCTCTTCTCCCTCGCCTCGTCCATCTCTATCTGTTCCAGCCGGCACTCCTCGCTGCAGAACGGTATGTCACCCCTGCAAATCAAACGATCCGTCCCCAGATCGTTGCCCCCAGTCGGATGAGATCCCGTCAAACAACTCCTAACCGATCCAAAACCAAAAAGGAGCACAGGTAACGCGGAACAGGTCGTCTCATCAGTACGCACCTATACATGTAGATGTCACGGTTGCGGCCGAGAGGCTTGTTGCACAGAAAGCAGGCGTCGAGAAAGTGCCGGGGCTCATCCTCGAGTCCGCAGTCGAAGAAGAACCTGGCGCCGGTACTCCCGCCTGGCAACGGAGTGTAGGATCCGATCGCCGCGTAGCTCGTCCACCTCCTCGCCAGTGAAGAGACGACGCCAGAGTGCACACCGCCGGAGATCCCCGCCTCCAGGTCGCCGCCTTCCGTGGCCGTAGACCGTCGCCGGCGGGAGAGTCCGTAGTCCGCCATATCCCTTTCCGCGGCAGAGGAGGAGGGTGAGTCTCTAGCGTCTCAACTTCGCCGTTCCTCTTACTTCATGAGAATCGTCTGCCCTGGTTGGTGCCTTCTGCAAGAACGTCAGGGGGAGTGGGAGACAGGAGGAGGTCGGTCAGGGGGGAGCGAGCAGAGGCCTGCAGGAGCAGAGAGCGAGAACGAGAGAGGAAGGGGACGGAGTTTAAAAGGGCACCACGGCGGTGGCGGTGCTGGCTGTTCGAGGTATGGCGTCTCTGCACCGGCAGATACTCGCCGGTTGGTGCGCAACACACAGAAATCTACGGAAGTTCTTAACCACAGGCCTGCTGTTAGGTCCAGCGCTCCATCGTGTGCGGTGCCACGCAGGGACGTCTGTACGAGAGCAGCGTTGGCCGGTTTGCTGGTGACGTCGGTGTTTCGGAAAGCATTCACGGTGCGTGATAATCACCATTTTATTTTTAATTTTTGAAAATTATAATGAAAGTGCTCTCGAACATGTGTTTGGCACCTGTTTTCGTTTTTTATTTTTAAAACGTTTTGGATGGAATGGCCAACTTAAAAAAAAAAAGTGGTGGAGGCCACTTTTTTTTTTGAAAGTGAAACAACGTCTCCCAGCGAAACCCTCGCGACCCTCGCGACCCTCACCTCCCGGCGGCGGCACTCTCCTCCTCCTCCAGGCGCTCCTCCTCCTCCCAGCGGCGCGAGCTCCTCCCAGCGAAGCCCTCGCGACCCTCACCTCCCGGCGGCGGCACTCTCCTCGGCGCGAGCTCCTCCTCCCGGCGCTCCTCCTCCTCCCGGCGGCGCGAGCTCCTCCTCCCAGCGGCGCCCGCTCCTCCTCCCGGCGCTTCCCAACGGCGGTCTTCTCCTCCCGGCGCCCTCTTCACTCTCTTGAAGGTAACATTCTCCTCCCGGCGCGAGCTCGGGCTCGTTTTCCCTCTCTGTGTGACTTGGGATTGATTGGGCTCGTTCTCCCGGCCGCCGCCGCCGCTTCGTTTACCCCTCTGCGCCGTTGTCCACGGTTGCCCGGCGGGACTGGTATCATGGGATGATATGATCAGGAGCTGATTTCCCGTATGTGTGTATGTGTAGACGCGTGTTTCCAGATAAGGATGCGAGATCCTCGGCCTCCGTCTTCTTCCGATTTCCTCTCCAAGCGGGTAAGTAAGCTCGATCTATTAGTGTTAGATCCATCCGGGTTTTCGTTCCGGTGAAGGATCTGCATCGATCGTCTTCCTCCTCCGGCCGCCGGATGAAGATCACGGAGGTCATCTGTCTGTCTTGGGATTGATTGGGGAGGAGGGGATTGAGTCCTGATCGGCGTAGGGGATTGATTGGGGAGGAGGGGATTGATTGGGGAGGAGGGGATTGAGTCCGACATAGGATCCTGGGTCTCCCATCACCCCCCTGTGTATGTATTGCTGAAATCTGGCGATGCACAGTCCCCTGTATTGCTAAAATATACATATATACCCTGCTCTCTTATATTCAAATCAATTATCTTCCTTTCTACTGTAACATCGGCCTTTATCCAGGATATGTGGATATGGCCACACCCAATCATAATGCCTCTAATCGGGTAGACATCATATATATTTCTAACATGGCATGCTTTGCTCATTCACTTCCCAATTCGTCCGGGACATATGGGTCGAGCTATGATCCATCATGCCCATTCCCGGCCTAGATTTACCGCATATGTTGGTGATTAATCTCTTACCTTGTCCAATTATGTCCGAACTTGATTCATTTTTTTTTTATATGGATCACCTATATGTATGAGAAAGGATCCTTGATCACTATCCCATAATAGGATATGTTGGCGAAATTGAACTTCAATTTTATCATTGTTGAAGTCATCTCTCCCTCTTTCATATGGGTCTGCCTCATGACCGGCCTTCTCTTATTGTGAGGTAAGCCACAGGCTGTTCTTGTTCACTGAATTAGGCCCGTTATTAGGCCTTGATTATGGACTGCTATGGGCTATGGGCCTTGATTATGGACTGCTTTGTTTAGGTGACTAAAGTGAGAGTTTGATACTCTCGGGATTCAATTTACTGTGCACAAATGAGGGTGATGGCATTTTGGTTGTTACCCATCTCCATGGTACAAGGCAATCATGATTCTCATAATTGGCTGATTTGGACCAATCCAAATAAGGGGAAAAATTCTATCCACCTCCGGATTCCCGCCCAAATCGGCCGAATATGACCGAATCGCTTGGTTTGGGACTGATTTGGTCCGAATCGGCCAATTCGGGGTTGATTCCGGTGACTCCCCGAGTCCCCGTGGTGCCGCTGCGTCTTCCTTACCCGAATCCCATTGGGTCTACCGGGTAGCTAGATCCGATAGGAGTTGGATCCGCATCCCGAGAATTCATCTACTCCTTTGTTGCCGGATTCCAGCCCAATTCAACCCCAAAAGGGTCGTCGGACCAAAATCCCCATGGAGAATTCTCGCCATGTTTTTTTTACAATTTTTTTGACTTTTGAAGAATCGATCCAGGCTGATTCTGGATCTAATTTTTTTTTCATGGAATTGGCTGATTCTCCTGATCTGGTTTCAATTCTGATTCTGAAACCCTTGAAGGCAGTGGGGTGACTGATCAAGTTTGGGGACTTTCATTATAGGCTTATCAGGTACAGAAACTGCTTTTGCTACTGCTTGCTGCATAGCTGGTTTGGTGGTTTAATTTCCCCAGTTTAATGAAACTGGCCTGTGTCCTCTCTCTCTCTCTCTCTCTATATATATATATATATATACACACACACACATCACATTCCCACAAAAGATGTCTTCTTAGATGTATATGTACACCGCACAGGGTTATTATGTGTTCATTTGAGAAAATACCGTATGTCTATACATATATACCATCTATGTTACTAGAGAAAAACAGTGTTAACATGGGTGTTAGTTTCATGTTAGATATGTCACAAAAGTAGTGTATATATATCATAGTCATCTTAATTAATCTTAACGCCATAGTCTTAAAGTTTTGTAAGATGGCACTAAAATTTGATTACTACTATCTATTGATATATGATTATATATCACTCACCCACAAAAGAGATGTAATTAAATAGTTATGTGGATTGCTTTGGGTGAGTGTCTGTACATAAATCTCTATGCTATACTAGCACAAATTCTGACAGTATCTTCAGCTGGGTTCTTGATCGCAAGGGGCAGATTAATTCATGTTCATGGTCTAAAGACGGAGACAGGAAGCAGTCTGATAGAGCCTGCAGCTATCAACTGTCCAGGCAAGGTTTGTCCAGGCAAGATGCTAGTATCAACTGTCCGAGCTCAGGATCAGCTGATCTTGGCCAATCTCAGCCTGGTCAAGCCAGTTCAACCATATTGGCATGGATCCCATCAAGATCAGCCAATCCCAGTCTAGAATTGCCTGATCCTGGCTGATCTGGCCAGATCCAGACCGACCTTGAGTGAAGCTCACGTCAGGATCAGCCTTACCCCCTGAGAAAAAATCAGAAGTACTTCATCAGACCCAGTTAACTTCAATATTTGAGTGTTCACAGTTTATATATAGCACAAGATGCAGTAATTGAACCACAGTGATCTTGCATGGTGCATTTGTATGACATAGATGTATAGTTTGAATATGCATGCAAAACTTCATTAACTTTGTTTTTTTATTATAATTTTTATAATTTATTTTTTAATACATAAAATTGTATATAGATGTCTCAGATTGAGTCATTTTCTGCGGGTCGTCTGCAATGGGATAATTCACGTCAAGAATATTTTACCGAGTTATTACTTGAGCAACAACATGCTGGCAAAAAGGCAGATAATGGATGGAAACCAGAAGCATGGTCATCTATGCTTAATGCATTTCAAACAAAATTTAAGTTAACTACTTCTATCGATCAACTTAAAGCACGAGTTCAAGTGATGAAGAGAGAGTATGGAGTTCTTAAGGACATCTTGAAACAAAGTGGGTTTGGTTGGAATCCAGTAACAAATATGGTGGAAACGACAGATGATATTTGGGATACTTATATCAAGGTGATATCCTTTATTTCATTGTAATTATTTGATTTTCTAATTTGATATCTATTTTCAACATTTTTTTCTTGGATCAGCACAAGAAGGAAGCAAAAAAGTGGAGAAATAAGCCAGCTCCACTATACAGCCAATGGTTTGAACTCTTTGATGGTAAGCTATATTATTTTTTTATTAAAAATATTTGAATTAAATATATTATTTAGTCACTTTTATTTATTTTAGGTTCAAAGGCAGATGGAAGAAGACAAATAACCACACTCTCTCGACCTGATTCATCAAGTAAAAGTAAAGAGCTTCATTCTAGTCCTCCACATTCTATGCAATTAATTTCAGATGAAGAAGATAGTGCAGCATCTAGTCCTCCTGCTCCTAAAAGAAGTTCAAGAAAAGAAAAGGGCAAGTCACGGAGCAAGAAGAGTAGGACAACTGATGAGACTAGTATTGCTGAGGCCATCCATGCTGCTAGAGAGGAATATAAGAAAATGCCTGTTCCAGCTAGTTTTGCTTGGATACAAAAAGCTATGGAAATTGTTACGATGATGCCACAATTATCCGTCGAAAAAGCAAAAGTTAGCAATATTATTAGGAATGGATCAGCATTTGCAACATTTTTAAAGATGGATGAGGAGACACGACTTGAGTGGATTAAGTTAGAATTAGGAAAATAGTATTATAGTACTTGTAACTTTTTTTAATGGACTTGTTTTTTTTAATGATGTTGTAAACTCTATGTCGTTGGTTACTTATGTTGGTACATTTTAAACTCTATGTTACTCTGTCCTTTTTTTAATGGACTTGTTTTTCTTAAATGATGTTGTAAACTCTATGTTACTTTATGTCTTGTATTGATGACATTGTGTTTTAGATAGCATGGACAACGAGTCATTTGATCACGATGATTTTGAAAAATTGGATCATGAAGAAGAATATTGCATTACACGTAGAAGTGTATTATATAATTCAACCTTAAATTTGGTTGAATCATATGTGGAAAGAAGATTTGAGACTCCACAAGGACGGATCAGAAATTCAGTTCTCACAGGAAAAGAATTCATAAAAGAGTTGATAAATGGTTCTCCAGTTGTTTTTCGACAATATTGTCGAATGGATCAAAATATTTTTAAAGAGTTATGCAATCATCTAAGAGAAGCAAATTTACTTAAAGAAAGTATGAATGTTTATGTTGAGGAGATTGTTATCACGTGCTTATATATTATCGGCACAGGAGCTTCTAATCGAATTGTTCAAGGTAGATTTCAACATTCAGGAGAAACAATCAGTCGATATTTTAACAAAGTTCTTGATGCATTTACTACAATGGCACCTCGTTATATATGTTTACCTCCTCCAGAAACTCCAAGTTACATTGTTCATCGACGCTATTTTCGATTTTTCAAGGTAAGAGTGATATCTTGTTAATTTGTAGTTAAGTTTTATTTATTCTATCGTTAACATAATTTTTAATATTTTAGGATTGTATTGGAGCTATAGATGGATCTCATATAAATGTGGAAGTGCCTAATGAAGACAAACCTCGTTATAGAAATCGCAAAGGCAATTTATCTCAAAATATCATGGCTGTATGCTCTTTTGATATGAAATTTCTTTATGTAAATGCCGGTTGGGAAGGATCTGCACCTGATTCTATTGTTTTGATGAATGCATTACACGAAGGATTTTATGTCCCAGAAGGTATAAATTTTTTTACACTATCATTGTTTATTAATTTTTATTTCATGCATTAATATTTATTTATTTATGCTAGGAAAATATTATCTTGTGGATGCTGGCTATGCAAATACAAATCAATTTTTGGCTCCTTATCGTGGAGTACGGTATCATCTTAAAGAATTTGGGCCAAACCATATTGCTCCACAAGATTATAAAGAATTATTCAATTTACGTCATTCATCACTTAGAAATGTTATTGAGCGAATGTTTGGTGTTCTAAAAGAGCGCTTCAGAATTTTTCAAAGTCCCTTGCAATATCCATTAGATGTACAACCAAAATTAGTTGTTGTTGCTTGCATGCTACATAATTTTATCAGAGATTTTACAGGTGGAAAAGACACATTGTGGATTGATATTGAGAACGAGCAAGGGATTGCAATTGATGGAGATATAGAACAAAGAAGACAAGAAAGAATCAGGAATGAAGATAATGTTAGAAGCACTTCAAGCACAAATGAGCAAAGGCGTATTGGAAAGCTTCTTCGAGATAATATAGCAAAAGAAATGTGGGAAGATTATGTTAGACGTCGTAGATTGTAATTATATATTTTTAGTTGATTGAATTCTTGTATGACATGAAATACTTGTTTTTTGATGTTTATGAAGTTGATGAAAATTGAATTTAAAATGCTACCAAACACCTCATTATCATTTTTAAAAATTAAAAAGTTTTTGCCAAACACATTCATTGTCACGTTTTCACTTTTAAAAATTATCTTGTTTGGCATTATATTTTAATTTTTTATCATGAAACCTTTTTAAAAATTAAAATGCAACCAAACACCCTATAAGCTACAGAAAAACAGCACATGGTTAGGATCCATTTGGTTGAGTGTAAAAGTAAAATCAATGAAAATAATTTACTTGGAATTGACTTGTTAGGAAAAGTGAAATGCAAATCACGTTTTGGTACAGATAGTAGTGTTTTTTCCAAAACTAATTTCAATGGTTTGATTTTATGTAAAAAGTTTTCTCATCATTACAAGTTATTTAAGTTTTTTTTTTAAACATGAATGAGAGTGGAGCTTATAGCTCCAAAAAACGATTTATCATGGTTAATATCATATTTAATACTTTCAATTCCAAAATAATTGTATAAAAATTATATTTATTAATTACACTGTGTCTAACCAATAGCCGTGAAGAGATCAAAAACAGAGTATTTGATTTGTAGTAACAGAAGAGGCAGAGAAAGTTGCTTACCTAAGAATTACTTTTTAAGAGAAGATGGAACATAATTTTTTTGATTCAGTATACGTTAGGATAATTCTATAAAGTTAATTTTAAGTATATGATTACGGGTAAAACTATTTTCGGATTAATTTATTTGTGACAGTGTGATGTAGTTTGATTAGATTGTGTGTTGACCATGAATTAATTATAAATGTTTATATATATAAATAAATAAACTAAAATAATGATTTGGATGTATCTACAAATTATAAATAAATATATTTTATCTCTGTATTTCAAAAATTTTCTCTCAGGAAAAACAGTCAAATCTGCACTCCTTGGATGGTCGGCGAAAATGGCATCGTAAAAAAGTCGAAAAGACTTTTCAAGAAAATAAGGCAGTCGGCCCATTTTCCGGGATCCAAATAGACCCATAGTGGGAGGCAAGCACCTGGCAGAGGATCACGAAGTCTTCAACGACAGAGTTCATGAACCTTGGGAAAGGTGGGATTCTGATGGATGCCAGCTGAAGAACAACTCTGTTGCACGACTGTAGCAGGAACACCATAAATGATCATCTTTTTTTCTTTTTTTTTTTTGGTCACGAATAGTCAGAGTAGACAAAGACGCACAGTTTCACGCGTAGACGAGAGAAAAACTCTTGTTAGATCTTCACTCAGAACTGTCCTCCCAGAGATCGTCGGACTCTATTGATCTTTAAACTCTCGTCTCTGCTCCTCGTGAAAATGTCTTCCACTGCATCGAAACTGTTGATCGTATTTCTCAAAATCAACATGAAAATAATACGACTCGATCGGAATCAAATAAACAGAGTTGGATAATCTGTTGAATCAAAATATTTAATCGTTAAAATTAAAAATTTTACTAAGAGAACGATCTACTTAAGATCTCCTAAAGATGCGATATCTCTCGGATGGATGGCACCCTCTCCTATTGCTCGACGGGAGAAGAAAATAACATTCAAAATATAAGTAGCATTACTACGAAGATATTTATACGAATAAGAAAAAATGGTACACAAATGTTCACGTATGAAGAATGGTACAGAAGAAGTCGGGGCCGCACTTCGGGCTCGTTCCCTCGCTCGGGCATCGCACGGCAGCAATCATGGACCGGGGAAAGAAAGGGGCAAAAGTGGGAAGTTTCCAGAGTCGCCTCCGAGCTTCTACCGGGCGGACGGATGGCCGTAGGCTTGCGTCGCTTTTTTTTTTTCCTTATGGAAGACGCACTTCAACCTGCTGTACTCCGGTCGCGCGTCCAAGTGAGTGGTGGGGAGATCCGTTTCCCCGATTAATTTCTAAGACAGTTCAGTCTGGTGATATTTTCCCATCGAGAAGTTGACGGTTCAGGAACACCGTCTCCCTCGCTGGAAGCTCCTCCCTCCCGCGGGAGTATGTCTCGGGTTGCAACCGGAGACCTCGCCCTCTTCGGGGAAAAAAAACTTGGCAGTTATTCAGCAAATCATGAGATGGGTTTATTAAGATCTTATTTTTCCTTTTTCTTTCGTTCACTAGCAGCTTTAAGCAGCCTGAAGAAGAAAAGATGGGTAGCCGCAGACCAGGCAGATTTAGCAAAGACAGGAAGAAATCCGTGGAGAGGAATCTTTCATTATTATACAAGAAACACAAAGGAGTAGTAAGACCTGAAGAACACGCCGATGAACTATCGGGGGACGGTTAGAGAGATCCGACTCGGCACTTTTCACCCTACTCACTGGAAGTAAGAACATAAAACTCCTCCCTCCAGATTCCAAAATTTACATAAAAAAGACGAAGGAAAAGAAGGAAGGCAGGAAGGCCAGTAACTAAAGCCATCTCCAACACCATCCTCGGTCGTCTCTGCAGCAAGTCGCTCACACGTAGAAGAAGAGAGATGAAACTTCATCTACTTGCTATGGATCTAAGTTTCACACAGTGCATGATCACTCTGCTTGCTCCGAATTATCATTTTCTTTTTCCCGCGATCACCTCAACATCAAAATATAGTTGTTATAATACGATCTTCTCTTTTTTTCATTTTATTTTTTGCAGATCAGAGTGTTAGACTGCCACCACAGCACCAGCCGTTTGCGCCTCGATGCCCGTCGATGATGCCTTCTCCTTGCTTATCTGCTGCTCCTTCCGGGAGGATGATGCCCTCATGGACAGGCTCCGGCTCTTCTCCCTCGCCTCGTCCATCTCTATCTGTTCCAGCCGGCACTCCTCGCTGCAGAACGGTATGTCACCCCTGCAAATCAAACGATCCGTCCCCAGATCGTTGCCCCCAGTCGGATGAGATCCCGTCAAACAACTCCTAACCGATCCAAAACCAAAAAGGAGCACAGGTAACGCGGAACAGGTCGTCTCATCAGTACGCACCTATACATGTAGATGTCACGGTTGCGGCCGAGAGGCTTGTTGCACAGAAAGCAGGCGTCGAGAAAGTGCCGGGGCTCATCCTCGAGTCCGCAGTCGAAGAAGAACCTGGCGCCGGTACTCCCGCCTGGCAACGGAGTGTAGGATCCGATCGCCGCGTAGCTCGTCCACCTCCTCGCCAGTGAAGAGACGACGCCAGAGTGCACACCGCCGGAGATCCCCGCCTCCAGGTCGCCGCCTTCCGTGGCCGTAGACCGTCGCCGGCGGGAGAGTCCGTAGTCCGCCATATCCCTTTCCGCGGCAGAGGAGGAGGGTGAGTCTCTAGCGTCTCAACTTCGCCGTTCCTCTTACTTCATGAGAATCGTCTGCCCTGGTTGGTGCCTTCTGCAAGAACGTCAGGGGGAGTGGGAGACAGGAGGAGGTCGGTCAGGGGGAGCGAGCAGAGGCCTGCAGGAGCAGAGAGCGAGAACGAGAGAGGAAGGGGACGGAGTTTAAAAGGGCACCACGGCGGTGGCGGTGCTGGCTGTTCGAGGTATGGCGTCTCTGCACCGGCAGATACTCGCCGGTTGGTGCGCAACACACAGAAATCTACGGAAGTTCTTAACCACAGGCCTGCTGTTAGGTCCAGCGCTCCATCGTGTGCGGTGCCACGCAGGGACGTCTGTACGAGAGCAGCGTTGGCCGGTTTGCTGGTGACGTCGGTGTTTCGGAAAGCATTCACGGTGCGTGATAATCACCATTTTATTTTTAATTTTTGAAAATTATAATGAAAGTGCTCTCGAACATGTGTTTGGCACCTGTTTTCGTTTTTTATTTTTAAAACGTTTTGGATGGAATGGCCAACTTAAAAAAAAAAAGTGGTGGAGGCCACTTTTTTTTTTGAAAGTGAAACAACGTCTCCCAGCGAAACCCTCGCGACCCTCGCGACCCTCACCTCCCGGCGGCGGCACTCTCCTCCTCCTCCAGGCGCTCCTCCTCCTCCCAGCGGCGCGAGCTCCTCCCAGCGAAGCCCTCGCGACCCTCACCTCCCGGCGGCGGCACTCTCCTCGGCGCGAGCTCCTCCTCCCGGCGCTCCTCCTCCTCCCGGCGGCGCGAGCTCCTCCTCCCAGCGGCGCCCGCTCCTCCTCCCGGCGCTTCCCAACGGCGGTCTTCTCCTCCCGGTGCCCTCTTCACTCTCTTGAAGGTAACATTCTCCTCCCGGCGCGTGCTCGGGCTCGTTTTCCCTCTCGTGTGACTTGGGATTGATTGGGCTCGTTCTCCCGGCCGCCGCCGCCGCTTCGTTTACCCCTCTCGCGCCGTTGTCCACGGTTGCCCGGCGGGACCGGTATCATGGGATGATATGATCGGGAGCTGATTTCCCGTATGTGTGTATGTGTAGACGCGTGTTTCCAGATAAGGATGCGAGATCCTCGGCCTCCGTCTTCTTCCGATTTCCTCTCCAAGCGGGTAAGTAAGCTCGATCTATTAGTGTTAGATCCATCCGGGTTTTCGTTCCGGTGAAGGATCTGCATCGATCGTCTTCCTCCTCCGGCCGCCGGATGAAGATCACGGAGGTCATCTGTCTGTCTTGGGATTGATTGGGGAGGAGGGGATTGAGTCCTGATCGGCGTAGGGGATTGATTGGGGAGGAGGGGATTGATTGGGGAGGAGGGGATTGAGTCCGACATAGGATCCGGGTCTCCCATCACCCCCCGTGTATGTATTGCTGAAATCCGCGATGCACGGTCCCCGTATTGCTAAAATATACATATATACCCTGCTCTCTTATATTCAAATCAATTATCTTCCTTTCTATCGTAACATCGGCCTTTATCCAGGATATGTGGATATGGCCACACCCAATCATAATGCCTCTAATCGGGTAGACATCATATATATTTCTAACATGGCATGCTTTGCTCATTCACTTCCCAATTTCTGTCTGGGACATATGGGTCAGGCTATGATCCATCATGCCCATTCCCGGCCTAGATTTCTGCATATGTTGGTGATTAATCTCTTACCTTGTCCAATTATGTCCGAACTTGATTCATTTTTTTTTTATATGGATCACCTATATGTATGAGAAAGGATCCTTGATCACTATCCCATAATAGGATATGTTGGCGAAATTGAACTTCAATTTTATCATTGTTGAAGTCATCTCTCCCTCTTTCATATGGGTCTGCCTCATGACCGGCCTTCTCTTATTGTGAGGTAAGCCACAGTACGTTCTTGTTCACCGAATTAGGCCCGTTATTAGGCCTTGATTATGGACTGCTATGGGCTATGGGCCTTGATTATGGACTCGCTTTGTTTAGGTGACTAAAGTGAGAGTTTGATACTCTCGGGATTCAATTTACTGTGCACAAATGAGGGTGATGGCATTTTGGTTGTTACCCATCTCCATGGTACAAGGCAATCATGATTCTCATAATTGGCTGATTTGGACCAATCCAAATAAGGGGAAAAATTCTATCCACCTCCGGATTCCCGCCCAAATCGGCCGAATATGACCGAATCTCGCTTGGTTTGGGATCGATTTGGTCCGAATCGGCCAATTCGGGGTTGATTCCGGTGACTCCCCGAGTCCCCGTGGTGCCGCTGCGTCTTCCTTACCCGAATCCCATTGGGTCTACCGGGTAGCTAGATCGATAGGAGTTGGATCCAGATCCCGAGAATTCATCTACTCCTTTGTTGCCGGATTCCGGTTCCAATTCAACCCCAAAAGGGTCGTGTCGGACCAAAATCCCCATGGAGAATTTCGCCATGTTTTTTTTACAATTTTTTTGACTTTTGAAGAATCGATCCAGCCGATTCTGGATCTAATTTTTTTCATGGAATTGGCCGATTCTCCCGATCCGGTTTCAATTCGATTCGAAACCCTTGAAGGCGTGGGGTGACTGATCAAGTTTGGGGACTTTCATTATAGGCTTATCAGGTACAGAAACTGCTTTTGCTACTGCTTGCTGCATAGCTGGTTTGGTGGTTTAATTTCCCCAGTTTAATGAAACTGGCCTGTGTCCTCTCTCTCTCTCTCTCTCTATATATATATATATATACACACACACACATCACATTCCCACAAAAGATGTCTTCTTAGATGTATATGTACACCGCACAGGGTTATTATGTGTTCATTTGAGAAAATACCGTATGTCTATACATATATACCATCTATGTTACTAGAGAAAAACAGTGTTAACATGGGTGTTAGTTTCATGTTAGATATGTCACAAAAGTAGTGTATATATATCATAGTCATCTTAATTAATCTTAACGCCATAGTCTTAAAGTTTTGTAAGATGGCACTAAAATTTGATTACTACTATCTATTGATATATGATTATATATCACTCACCCACAAAAGAGATGTAATTAAATAGTTATGTGGATTGCTTTGGGTGAGTGTCTGTACATAAATCTCTATGCTATACTAGCACAAATTCGACGGTATCTTCATTTGGGTTCTTGATCGCAAGGGGCGATTAATTCATGTTCATGGTCTAAAGACGGAGACAGAAGCGATCGATAGAGCTGCAGCTATCAACTTGTCCGAGCAAGGTTTGTCCGGGCAAGATGCTAGTATCAACTGTCCGAGCTCAGGATCAGCTGTTCTTGGCCAATCTCAGCCTGGTCAAGCCAGTTCAACCATATTGGCATGGATCCCATCAAGATCAGCCAATCCCAGTCTAGAATTGCCTGATCCTGGCTGATCCGGCTGCATCCGGACCGACCTTGAGTGAAGCTCACGTCAGGATCAGCCTTACCCCCTGAGAAAAAATCAGAAGTACTTCATCAGACCCAGTTAACTTCAATATTTGAGTGTTCACAGTTTATATATAGCACAAGATGCAGTAATTGAACCACAGTGATCTTGCATGGTGCATTTGTATGACATAGATGTATAGTTTGAATATGCATGCAAAACTTCATTAACTTTGTTTTTTTATTATAATTTTTATAATTTATTTTTTAATACATAAAATTGTATATAGATGTCTCAGATTGAGTCATTTTCTGCGGGTCGTCTGCAATGGGATAATTCACGTCAAGAATATTTTACCGAGTTATTACTTGAGCAAACAACATGCTGGCAAAAAGGCAGATAATGGATGGAAACCAGAAGCATGGTCATCTATGCTTAATGCATTTCAAACAAAATTTAAGTTAACTACTTCTATCGATCAACTTAAAGCACGAGTTCAAGTGATGAAGAGAGAGTATGGAGTTCTTAAGGACATCTTGAAACAAAGTGGGTTTGGTTGGAATCCAGTAACAAATATGGTGGAAACGACAGATGATATTTGAGATACTTATATCAAGGTGATATCCTTTATTTCATTGTAATTATTTGATTTTCTAATTTGATATCTATTTTCAACATTTTTTTCTTGGATCAGCACAAGAAGGAAGCAAAAAAGTGGAGAAATAAGCCAGCTCCACTATACAGCCAATGGTTTGAACTCTTTGATGGTAAGCTATATTATTTTTTTATTAAAAATATTTGAATTAAATATATTATTTAGTCACTTTTATTTATTTTAGGTTCAAAGGCAGATGGAAGAAGACAAATAACCACACTCTCTCGAATTCGATTCATCAAGTAAAAGTAAAGAGCTTCATTCTAGTCCTCCACATTCTATGCAATTAATTTCGTATGAAGAAGATAGTGCGGCATCTAGTCCTCCTGCTCCTAAAAGAAGTTCAAGAAAAGAAAAGGGCAAGTCACGGAGCAAGAAGAGTAGGACAACCGATGAGACTAGTATCGAGGCCATCCATGCCGCTAGAGAGGAATATAAGAAAATGCCTCGTTCACCTAGTATTGCTATGATACAAGAAGCTATGGAAATTGTTATGATGATGCCACAATTATCTGCTGTTGAAAAAGCAAAAGTTAGCAATATTATTAGGAATGGATCAGCATTTGCAACATTTTTAAAGATGGATGAGGAGACACGACTTGAGTGGATTAAGTTAGAATTAGGAAAATAGTATTATAGTACTTGTAACTTTTTTTAATGGACTTGTTTTTTTTAATGATGTTGTAAACTCTATGTCGTTGGTTACTTATGTTGGTACATTTTAAACTCTATGTTACTCTGTCCTTTTTTTAATGGACTTGTTTTTCTTAAATGATGTTGTAAACTCTATGTTACTTTATGTCTTGTATTGATGACATTGTGTTTTAGATAGCATGGACAACGAGTCATTTGATCACGATGATTTTGAAAAATTGGATCATGAAGAAGAATATTGCATTACACGTAGAAGTGTATTATATAATTCAACCTTAAATTTGGTTGAATCATATGTGGAAAGAAGATTTGAGACTCCACAAGGACGGATCAGAAATTCGATTCTCACAGGAAAAGAATTCATAAAAGAGTTGATAAATGGTTCTCCAGTTGTTTTTCGACAATATTGTCGAATGGATCAAAATATTTTTAAAGAGTTATGCAATCATCTAAGAGAAGCAAATTTACTTAAAGAAAGTATGAATGTTTATGTTGAGGAGATTGTTATCACGTGCTTATATATTATCGGCACGGGGAGCTTCTAATCGAATTGTTCAAGGTAGATTTCAACATTCGGGAGAAACAATCGGTCGATATTTTAACAAAGTTCTTGATGCATTTACTACAATGGCACCTCGTTATATATGTTTACCTCCTCCAGAAACTCCAAGTTACATTGTTCATCGACGCTATTTTCGATTTTTCAAGGTAAGAGTGATATCTTGTTAATTTGTAGTTAAGTTTTATTTATTCTCGTTAACATAATTTTAAATATTTTAGGATTGTATTGGAGCTATAGATGGATCTCATATAAATGTGGAAGTGCCTAATGAAGACAAACCTCGTTATAGAAATCGCAAAGGCAATTTATCTCAAAATATCATGGCTGTATGCTCTTTTGATATGAAATTTCTTTATGTAAATGCCGGTTGGGAAGGATCGCACTTCGATTCTATTGTTTTCATGAATGCATTTCACGAAGGATTTTATGTCCCAGAAGGTATAAATTTTTTTACACTATCATTGTTTATTAATTTTTATTTCATGCATTAATATTTATTTATTTATGCTAGGAAAATATTATCTTGTGGATGCTGGCTATGCAAATACAAATCAATTTTTGGCTCCTTATCGTGGAGTACGGTATCATCTTAAAGAATTTGGGCCAAACCATATTGCTCCACAAGATTATAAAGAATTATTCAATTTACGTCATTCATCACTTAGAAATGTTATTGAGCGAATGTTTGGTGTTCTAAAAGAGCGCTTCAGAATTTTTCAAAGTCCCTTGCAATATCCATTAGATGTACAACCAAAATTAGTTGTTGTTGCTTGCATGCTACATAATTTTATCAGAGATTTTACAGGTGGAAAAGACACATTGTGGATTGATATTGAGAACGAGCAAGGGATTGCAATTGATGGAGATATAGAACAAAGAAGACAAGAAAGAATCAGGAATGAAGATAATGTTAGAAGCACTTCAAGCACAAATGAGCAAAGGCGTATTGGAAAGCTTCTTCGAGATAATATAGCAAAAGAAATGTGGGAAGATTATGTTAGACGTCGTAGATTGTAATTATATATTTTTAGTTGATTGAATTCTTGTATGACATGAAATACTTGTTTTTTGATGTTTATGAAGTTGATGAAAATTGAATTTAAAATGCTACCAAACACCTCATTATCATTTTTAAAAATTAAAAAGTTTTTGCCAAACACATTCATTGTCACGTTTTCACTTTTAAAAATTATCTTGTTTGGCATTATATTTTAATTTTTTATCATGAAACCTTTTTAAAAATTAAAATGCAACCAAACACCCTATAAGCTACAGAAAAACAGCACATGGTTAGGATCCATTTGGTTGAGTGTAAAAGTAAAATCAATGAAAATAATTTACTTGGAATTGACTTGTTAGGAAAAGTGAAATGCAAATCACTTTTTTGGTACACATAGAAATGATTTTCCCAAAACTAATTTCAATGGTTTGATTTTATGTAAAAAATTTTCTCATCATTACAAGTTATTTAAGTTTTTTTTAAACATGAATGAGAGTGGAGCTTATAGCTCCAAAAAAACGATTTATCATGGTTAATATCATATTTAATACTTTCAATTCCAAAATAATTGTATAAAAATTATATTTATTAATTACACTGTGTCTAACCAATAGCCGTGAAGAGATCAAAAACAGAGTATTTGATTTGTAGTAACAGAAGAGGCAGAGAAAGTTGCTTACCTAAGAATTACTTTTTAAGAGAAGATGGAACATAATTTTTTTGATTCAGTATACGTTAGGATAATTCTATAAAGTTAATTTTAAGTATATGATTACGGGTAAAACTATTTTCGGATTAATTTATTTGTGACAGTGTGATGTAGTTTGATTAGATTGTGTGTTGACCATGAATTAATTATAAATGTTTATATATATAAATAAATAAACTAAAATAATGATTTGGATGTATCTACAAATTATAAATAAATATATTTTATCTCTGTATTTCAAAAATTTTCTCTCAGGAAAAACAGTCAAATCTGCACTCCTTGGATGGTCGGCGAAAATGGCATCGTAAAAAAGTCGAAAAGACTTTTCAAGAAAATAAGGCAGTCGGCCCATTTTCCGGGATCCAAATAGACCCATAGTGGGAGGCAAGCACCTGGCAGAGGATCACGAAGTCTTCAACGACAGAGTTCATGAACCTTGGGAAAGGTGGGATTCTGATGGATGCCAGCTGAAGAACAACTCTGTTGCACGACTGTAGCAGGAACACCATAAATGATCATGTTTTTTCCTTTTTTTTTTTGGTCACGAATAGTCAGAGTAGACAAAGACGCACAGTTTCACGCGTAGACGAGAGAAAAACTCTTGTTAGATCTTCACTCAGAACTGTCCTCCCAGAGATCGTCGGACTCTATTGATCTTTAAACTCTCGTCTCTGCTCCTCGTGAAAATGTCTTCCACTGCATCGAAACTGTTGATCGTATTTCTCAAAATCAACATGAAAATAATACGACTCGATCGGAATCAAATAAACAGAGTTGGATAATCTGTTGAATCAAAATATTTAATCGTTAAAATTAAAAATTTTACTAAGAGAACGATCTACTTAAGATCTCCTAAAGATGCGATATCTCTCGGATGGATGGCACCCTCTCCTATTGCTCGACGGGAGAAGAAAATAACATTCAAAATATAAGTAGCATTACTACGAAGATATTTATACGAATAAGAAAAAATGGTACACAAATGTTCACGTATGAAGAATGGTACAGAAGAAGTCGGGGCCGCACTTCGGGCTCGTTCCCTCGCTCGGGCATCGCACGGCAGCAATCATGGACCGGGGAAAGAAAGGGGCAAAAGTGGGAAGTTTCCAGAGTCGCCTCCGAGCTTCTACCGGGCGGACGGATGGCCGTAGGCTTGCGTCGCCTTTTCCTTATGGAAGACGCACTTCAACCTGCTGTACTCCGGTCGCGCGTCCAAGTGAGTGGTGGGGAGATCCGTTTCCCCGATTAATTTCTAAGACAGTTCAGTCTGGTGATATTTTCCCATCGAGAAGTTGACGGTTCAGGAACACCGTCTCCCTCGCTGGAAGCTCCTCCCTCCCGCGGGAGTATGTCTCGGGTTGCAACCGGAGACCTCGCCCTCTTCGGGGAAAAAAACTTGGCAGTTATTCAGCAAATCATGAGATGGGTTTATTAAGATCTTATTTTTCCTTTTTCTTTCGTTCACTAGCAGCTTTAAGCAGCCTGAAGAAGAAAAGATGGGTAGCCGCAGACCAGGCAGATTTAGCAAAGACAGGAAGAAATCCGTGGAGAGGAATCTTTCATTATTATACAAGAAACACAAAGGAGTAGTAAGACCTGAAGAACACGCCGATGAACTATCGGGGGACGGTTAGAGAGATCCGACTCGGCACTTTTCACCCTACTCACTGGAAGTAAGAACATAAAACTCCTCCCTCCAGATTCCAAAATTTACATAAAAAAGACGAAGGAAAAGAAGGAAGGCAGGAAGGCCAGTAACTAAAGCCATCTCCAACACCATCCTCGGTCGTCTCTGCAGCAAGTCGCTCACACGTAGAAGAAGAGAGATGAAACTTCATCTACTTGCTATGGATCTAAGTTTCACACAGTGCATGATCACTCTGCTTGCTCCGAATTATCATTTTCTTTTTCCCGCGATCACCTCAACATCAAAATATAGTTGTTATAATACGATCTTCTCTTTTTTTTCATTTTATTTTTTGCAGATCAGAGTGTTAGACTGCCACCACAGCACCAGCCGTTTGCGCCTCGATGCCCGTCGATGATGCCTTCTCCTTGCTTATCTGCTGCTCCTTCCGGGAGGATGATGCCCTCATGGACAGGCTCCGGCTCTTCTCCCTCGCCTCGTCCATCTCTATCTGTTCCAGCCGGCACTCCTCGCTGCAGAACGGTATGTCACCCCTGCAAATCAAACGATCCGTCCCCAGATCGTTGCCCCCAGTCGGATGAGATCCCGTCAAACAACTCCTAACCGATCCAAAACCAAAAAGGAGCACAGGTAACGCGGAACAGGTCGTCTCATCAGTACGCACCTATACATGTAGATGTCACGGTTGCGGCCGAGAGGCTTGTTGCACAGAAAGCAGGCGTCGAGAAAGTGCCGGGGCTCATCCTCGAGTCCGCAGTCGAAGAAGAACCTGGCGCCGGTACTCCCGCCTGGCAACGGAGTGTAGGATCCGATCGCCGCGTAGCTCGTCCACCTCCTCGCCAGTGAAGAGACGACGCCAGAGTGCACACCGCCGGAGATCCCCGCCTCCAGGTCGCCGCCTTCCGTGGCCGTAGACCGTCGCCGGCGGGAGAGTCCGTAGTCCGCCATATCCCTTTCCGCGGCAGAGGAGGAGGGTGAGTCTCTAGCGTCTCAACTTCGCCGTTCCTCTTACTTCATGAGAATCGTCTGCCCTGGTTGGTGCCTTCTGCAAGAACGTCAGGGGGAGTGGGAGACAGGAGGAGGTCGGTCAGGGGGAGCGAGCAGAGGCCTGCAGGAGCAGAGAGCGAGAACGAGAGAGGAAGGGGACGGAGTTTAAAAGGGCACCACGGCGGTGGCGGTGCTGGCTGTTCGAGGTATGGCGTCTCTGCACCGGCAGATACTCGCCGGTTGGTGCGCAACACACAGAAATCTACGGAAGTTCTTAACCACAGGCCTGCTGTTAGGTCCAGCGCTCCATCGTGTGCGGTGCCACGCAGGGACGTCTGTACGAGAGCAGCGTTGGCCGGTTTGCTGGTGACGTCGGTGTTTCGGAAAGCATTCACGGTGCGTGATAATCACCATTTTATTTTTAATTTTTGAAAATTATAATGAAAGTGCTCTCGAACATGTGTTTGGCACCTGTTTTCGTTTTTTATTTTTAAAATGTTTTGGATGGAATGGCCAACTTAAAAAAAAAAAGTGGTGGAGGCCACTTTTTTTTTTGAAAGTGAAACAACGTCTCCCAGCGAAACCCTCGCGACCCTCGCGACCCTCACCTCCCGGCGGCGGCACTCTCCTCCTCCTCCAGGCGCTCCTCCTCCTCCCAGCGGCGCGAGCTCCTCCCAGCGAAGCCCTCGCGACCCTCACCTCCCGGCGGCGGCACTCTCCTCGGCGCGAGCTCCTCCTCCCGGCGCTCCTCCTCCTCCCGGCGGCGCGAGCTCCTCCTCCCAGCGGCGCCCGCTCCTCCTCCCGGCGCTTCCCAACGGCGGTCTTCTCCTCCCGGTGCCCTCTTCACTCTCTTGAAGGTAACATTCTCCTCCCGGCGCGAGCTCGGGCTCGTTTTCCCTCTCTGTGTGACTTGGGATTGATTGGGCTCGTTCTCCCGGCCGCCGCCGCCGCTTCGTTTACCCCTCTGCGCCGTTGTCCACGGTTGCCCGGCGGGACTGGTATCATGGGATGATATGATCAGGAGCTGATTTCCCGTATGTGTGTATGTGTAGACGCGTGTTTCCAGATAAGGATGCGAGATCCTCGGCCTCCGTCTTCTTCCGATTTCCTCTCCAAGCGGGTAAGTAAGCTCGATCTATTAGTGTTAGATCCATCCGGGTTTTCGTTCCGGTGAAGGATGCATCGATCGTCTTCCTCCTCCGGCCGCCGGATGAAGATCACGGAGGTCATCTGTCTGTCTTGGGATTGATTGGGGAGGAGGGGATTGAGTCCTGATCGGCGTAGGGGATTGATTGGGGAGGAGGGGATTGATTGGGGAGGAGGGGATTGAGTCCGACATAGGATCCTGGGTCTCCCATCACCCCCCTGTGTATGTATTGCTGAAATCTGGCGATGCACAGTCCCCTGTATTGCTAAAATATACATATATACCCTGCTCTCTTATATTCAAATCAATTATCTTCCTTTCTACTGTAACATCGGCCTTTATCCAGGATATGTGGATATGGCCACACCCAATCATAATGCCTCTAATCGGGTAGACATCATATATATTTCTAACATGGCATGCTTTGCTCATTCACTTCCCAATTTCTGTCTGGGACATATGGGTCGAGCTATGATCCATCATGCCCATTCCCGGCCTAGATTTGCATATGTTGGTGATTAATCTCTTACCTTGTCCAATTATGTCCGAACTTGATTCATTTTTTTTATATGGATCACCTATATGTATGAGAAAGGATCCTTGATCACTATCCCATAATAGGATATGTTGGCGAAATTGAACTTCAATTTTATCATTGTTGAAGTCATCTCTCCCTCTTTCATATGGGTCTGCCTCATGACCGGCCTTCTCTTATTGTGAGGTAAGCCACAGGCTGTTCTTGTTCACTGAATTAGGCCCGTTATTAGGCCTTGATTATGGACTGCTATGGGCTATGGGCCTTGATTATGGACTGCTTTGTTTAGGTGACTAAAGTGAGAGTTTGATACTCTCGGGATTCAATTTACCAGGCACAAATGAGGGTGATGGCATTTTGGTTGTTACCCATCTCCATGGTACAAGGCAATCATGATTCTCATAATTGGCTGATTTGGACCAATCCAAATAAGGGGAAAAATTCTATCCACCTCCGGATTCCTGCCCAAATCGGCCGAATATGACTGAATCTGCTTGGTTTGGGACTGATTTGGTCCGAATCGGCCAATTCAGGGTTGATTCTGGTGACTCCCTGAGTCCCTGTGGTGCCGCTGCGTCTTCCTTACCCGAATCCCATTGGGTCTCTTGGGTAGCTAGATCCGATAGGAGTTGGATCCGGATCCCGAGAATTCATCTACTCCTTTGTTGCCGGATTCAGTTCCAATTCAACCCCAAAAGGGTCGAGGTCGGACCAAAATCCCCATGGAGAATTTCGCCATGTTTTTTTTACAATTTTTTTGACTTTTGAAGAATCGATCCAGGCTGATTCTGGATCTAATTTTTTTTCATGGAATTGGCTGATTCTCCTGATCTGGTTTCAATTCTGATTCTGAAACCCTTGAAGGTGGTGGGGTGTGTGGTCAAGTTTGGGGACTTTCATTATAGGCTTATCAGGTACAGAAACTGCTTTTGCTACTGCTTGCTGCATAGCTGGTTTGGTGGTTTAATTTCCCCAGTTTAATGAAACTGGCCTGTGTCCTCTCTCTCTCTCTCTCTCTCTATATATATATATATACACACACACACATCACATTCCCACAAAAGATGTCTTCTTAGATGTATATGTACACCGCACAGGGTTATTATGTGTTCATTTGAGAAAATACCGTATGTCTATACATATATACCATCTATGTTACTAGAGAAAAACAGTGTTAACATGGGTGTTAGTTTCATGTTAGATATGTCACAAAAGTAGTGTATATATATCATAGTCATCTTAATTAATCTTAACGCCATAGTCTTAAAGTTTTGTAAGATGGCACTAAAATTTGATTACTACTATCTATTGATATATGATTATATATCACTCACCCACAAAAGAGATGTAATTAAATAGTTATGTGGATTGCTTTGGGTGAGTGTACGTACATAAATCTCTATGCTATACTAGCACAAATTCTCGACGGTATCTTCAATTTGGGTTCTTGATCGCAAGGGGCGATTAATTCATGTTCATGGTCTAAAGACGGAGACAGGGAAGCGATCGATAGAGCTGCGGCTATCAGCTTGTCCAGGCAAGGTTTGTCCAGGCAAGATGCTAGTATCAGCGTCCGAGCTCGGGATCGGTGATCTTGGCCAATCTCAGCCTGGTCAAGCCAGTTCAACCATATTGGCATGGATCCCATCAAGATCAGCCAATCCCAGTCTAGAATTGCCTGATCCTGGCTGATCTGGCCAGATCCAGACCGACCTTGAGTGAAGCTCACGTCAGGATCAGCCTTACCCCCTGAGAAAAAATCAGAAGTACTTCATCAGACCCAGTTAACTTCAATATTTGAGTGTTCACAGTTTATATATAGCACAAGATGCAGTAATTGAACCACAGTGATCTTGCATGGTGCATTTGTATGACATAGATGTATAGTTTGAATATGCATGCAAAACTTCATTAACTTTGTTTTTTTATTATAATTTTTATAATTTATTTTTTAATACATAAAATTGTATATAGATGTCTCAGATTGAGTCATTTTCTGCGGGTCGTCTGCAATGGGATAATTCACGTCAAGAATATTTTACCGAGTTATTACTTGAGCAAACAACATGCCGGCAAAAAGGCGGATAATGGATGGAAACCAGAAGCATGGTCATCTATGCTTAATGCATTTCAAACAAAATTTAAGTTAACTACTTCTATCGATCAACTTAAAGCACGAGTTCAAGTGATGAAGAGAGAGTATGGAGTTCTTAAGGACATCTTGAAACAAAGTGGGTTTGGTTGGAATCCAGTAACAAATATGGTGGTAACGACGGATGATATTTGAGATACTTATATCAAGGTGATATCCTTTATTTCATTGTAATTATTTGATTTTCTAATTTGATATCTATTTTCAACATTTTTTTCTTGGATCAGCACAAGAAGGAAGCAAAAAAGTGGAGAAATAAGCCAGCTCCACTATACGACCAATGGTTTGAACTCTTTGATGGTAAGCTATATTATTTTTTTATTAAAAATATTTGAATTAAATATATTATTTAGTCACTTTTATTTATTTTAGGTTCAAAGGCAGATGGAAGAAGACAAATAACCACACTCTCTCGACCTGATTCATCAAGTAAAAGTAAAGAGCTTCATTCTAGTCCTCCACATTCTATGCAATTAATTTCAGATGAAGAAGATAGTGCAGCATCTAGTCCTCCTGCTCCTAAAAGAAGTTCAAGAAAAGAAAAGGGCAAGTCACGGAGCAAGAAGAGTAGGACAACTGATGAGACTAGTATTGCTGAGGCCATCCATGCTGCTAGAGAGGAATATAAGAAAATGCCTGTTCCAGCTAGTATTGCTATGATACAAGAAGCTATGGAAATTGTTACGATGATGCCACAATTATCTGCTGCTGAAAAAGCAAAAGTTAGCAATATTATTAGGAATGGATCAGCATTTGCAACATTTTTAAAGATGGATGAGGAGACACGACTTGAGTGGATTAAGTTAGAATTAGGAAAATAGTATTATAGTACTTGTAACTTTTTTTAATGGACTTGTTTTTTTTAATGATGTTGTAAACTCTATGTCGTTGGTTACTTATGTTGGTACATTTTAAACTCTATGTTACTCTGTCCTTTTTTTAATGGACTTGTTTTTCTTAAATGATGTTGTAAACTCTATGTTACTTTATGTCTTGTATTGATGACATTGTGTTTTAGATAGCATGGACAACGAGTCATTTGATCACGATGATTTTGAAAAATTGGATCATGAAGAAGAATATTGCATTACACGTAGAAGTGTATTATATAATTCAACCTTAAATTTGGTTGAATCATATGTGGAAAGAAGATTTGAGACTCCACAAGGACGGATCAGAAATTCAGTTCTCACAGGAAAAGAATTCATAAAAGAGTTGATAAATGGTTCTCCAGTTGTTTTTCGACAATATTGTCGAATGGATCAAAATATTTTTAAAGAGTTATGCAATCATCTAAGAGAAGCAAATTTACTTAAAGAAAGTATGAATGTTTATGTTGAGGAGATTGTTATCACGTGCTTATATATTATCGGCACAGGAGCTTCTAATCGAATTGTGCAAGGTAGATTTCAACATTCGGGAGAAACAATCAGTCGATATTTTAACAAAGTTCTTGATGCATTTACTACAATGGCACCTCGTTATATATGTTTACCTCCTCCAGAAACTCCAAGTTACATTGTTCATCGACGCTATTTTCGATTTTTCAAGGTAAGAGTGATATCTTGTTAATTTGTAGTTAAGTTTTATTTATTCTCCTGTTAACATAATTTTTAATATTTTAGGATTGTATTGGAGCTATAGATGGATCTCATATAAATGTGGAAGTGCCTAATGAAGACAAACCTCGTTATAGAAATCGCAAAGGCAATTTATCTCAAAATATCATGGTTTGTATGCTCTTTTGATATGAAATTTCTTTATGTAAATGCCGGTTGGGAAGGATCGCACTTTGATTCTATTGTTTTGATGAATGCATTACACGAAGGATTTTATGTCCCAGAAGGTATAAATTTTTTTACACTATCATTGTTTATTAATTTTTATTTCATGCATTAATATTTATTTATTTATGCTAGGAAAATATTATCTTGTGGATGCTGGCTATGCAAATACAAATCAATTTTTGGCTCCTTATCGTGGAGTACGGTATCATCTTAAAGAATTTGGGCCAAACCATATTGCTCCACAAGATTATAAAGAATTATTCAATTTACGTCATTCATCACTTAGAAATGTTATTGAGCGAATGTTTGGTGTTCTAAAAGAGCGCTTCAGAATTTTTCAAAGTCCCTTGCAATATCCATTAGATGTACAACCAAAATTAGTTGTTGTTGCTTGCATGCTACATAATTTTATCATAGATTTTACAGGTGGAAAAGACACATTGTGGATTGATATTGAGAACGAGCAAGGGATTGCAATTGATGGAGATATAGAACAAAGAAGACAAGAAAGAATCAGGAATGAAGATAATGTTAGAAGCACTTCAAGCACAAATGAGCAAAGGCGTATTGGAAAGCTTCTTCGAGATAATATAGCAAAAGAAATGTGGGAAGATTATGTTAGACGTCGTAGATTGTAATTATATATTTTTAGTTGATTGAATTCTTGTATGACATGAAATACTTGTTTTTTGATGTTTATGAAGTTGATGAAAATTGAATTTAAAATGCTACCAAACACCTCATTATCATTTTTAAAAATTAAAAAGTTTTTGCCAAACACATTCATTGTCACGTTTTCACTTTTAAAAATTATCTTGTTTGGCATTATATTTTAATTTTTTATCATGAAACCTTTTTAAAAATTAAAATGCAACCAAACACCCTATAAGCTACAGAAAAACAGCACATGGTTAGGATCCATTTGGTTGAGTGTAAAAGTAAAATCAATGAAAATAATTTACTTGGAATTGACTTGTTAGGAAAAGTGAAATGCAAATCACTTTTTTGGTACACATAGAAATGATTTTCCCAAAACTAATTTCAATGGTTTGATTTTATGTAAAAAATTTTCTCATCATTACAAGTTATTTAAGTTTTTTTTTTAAACATGAATGAGAGTGGAGCTTATAGCTCCAAAAAAACGATTTATCATGGTTAATATCATATTTAATACTTTCAATTCCAAAATAATTGTATAAAAATTATATTTATTAATTACACTGTGTCTAACCAATAGCCGTGAAGAGATCAAAAACAGAGTATTTGATTTGTAGTAACAGAAGAGGCAGAGAAAGTTGCTTACCTAAGAATTACTTTTTAAGAGAAGATGGAACATAATTTTTTTGATTCAGTATACGTTAGGATAATTCTATAAAGTTAATTTTAAGTATATGATTACGGGTAAAACTATTTTCGGATTAATTTATTTGTGACAGTGTGATGTAGTTTGATTAGATTGTGTGTTGACCATGAATTAATTATAAATGTTTATATATATAAATAAATAAACTAAAATAATGATTTGGATGTATCTACAAATTATAAATAAATATATTTTATCTCTGTATTTCAAAAATTTTCTCTCAGGAAAAACAGTCAAATCTGCACTCCTTGGATGGTCGGCGAAAATGGCATCGTAAAAAAGTCGAAAAGACTTTTCAAGAAAATAAGGCAGTCGGCCCATTTTCCGGGATCCAAATAGACCCATAGTGGGAGGCAAGCACCTGGCAGAGGATCACGAAGTCTTCAACGACAGAGTTCATGAACCTTGGGAAAGGTGGGATTCTGATGGATGCCAGCTGAAGAACAACTCTGTTGCACGACTGTAGCAGGAACACCATAAATGATCATCTTTTTTTCTTTTTTTTTGGTCACGAATAGTCAGAGTAGACAAAGACGCACAGTTTCACGCGTAGACGAGAGAAAAACTCTTGTTAGATCTTCACTCAGAACTGTCCTCCCAGAGATCGTCGGACTCTATTGATCTTTAAACTCTCGTCTCTGCTCCTCGTGAAAATGTCTTCCACTGCATCGAAACTGTTGATCGTATTTCTCAAAATCAACATGAAAATAATACGACTCGATCGGAATCAAATAAACAGAGTTGGATAATCTGTTGAATCAAAATATTTAATCGTTAAAATTAAAAATTTTACTAAGAGAACGATCTACTTAAGATCTCCTAAAGATGCGATATCTCTCGGATGGATGGCACCCTCTCCTATTGCTCGACGGGAGAAGAAAATAACATTCAAAATATAAGTAGCATTACTACGAAGATATTTATACGAATAAGAAAAAATGGTACACAAATGTTCACGTATGAAGAATGGTACAGAAGAAGTCGGGGCCGCACTTCGGGCTCGTTCCCTCGCTCGGGCATCGCACGGCAGCAATCATGGACCGGGGAAAGAAAGGGGCAAAAGTGGGAAGTTTCCAGAGTCGCCTCCGAGCTTCTACCGGGCGGACGGATGGCCGTAGGCTTGCGTCGCTTTTTTTTTTTTTCCTTATGGAAGACGCACTTCAACCTGCTGTACTCCGGTCGCGCGTCCAAGTGAGTGGTGGGGAGATCCGTTTCCCCGATTAATTTCTAAGACAGTTCAGTCTGGTGATATTTTCCCATCGAGAAGTTGACGGTTCAGGAACACCGTCTCCCTCGCTGGAAGCTCCTCCCTCCCGCGGGAGTATGTCTCGGGTTGCAACCGGAGACCTCGCCCTCTTCGGGGAAAAAAAACTTGGCAGTTATTCAGCAAATCATGAGATGGGTTTATTAAGATCTTATTTTTCCTTTTTCTTTCGTTCACTAGCAGCTTTAAGCAGCCTGAAGAAGAAAAGATGGGTAGCCGCAGACCAGGCAGATTTAGCAAAGACAGGAAGAAATCCGTGGAGAGGAATCTTTCATTATTATACAAGAAACACAAAGGAGTAGTAAGACCTGAAGAACACGCCGATGAACTATCGGGGGACGGTTAGAGAGATCCGACTCGGCACTTTTCACCCTACTCACTGGAAGTAAGAACATAAAACTCCTCCCTCCAGATTCCAAAATTTACATAAAAAAGACGAAGGAAAAGAAGGAAGGCAGGAAGGCCAGTAACTAAAGCCATCTCCAACACCATCCTCGGTCGTCTCTGCAGCAAGTCGCTCACACGTAGAAGAAGAGAGATGAAACTTCATCTACTTGCTATGGATCTAAGTTTCACACAGTGCATGATCACTCTGCTTGCTCCGAATTATCATTTTCTTTTTCCCGCGATCACCTCAACATCAAAATATAGTTGTTATAATACGATCTTCTCTTTTTTTCATTTTATTTTTTGCAGATCAGAGTGTTAGACTGCCACCACAGCACCAGCCGTTTGCGCCTCGATGCCCGTCGATGATGCCTTCTCCTTGCTTATCTGCTGCTCCTTCCGGGAGGATGATGCCCTCATGGACAGGCTCCGGCTCTTCTCCCTCGCCTCGTCCATCTCTATCTGTTCCAGCCGGCACTCCTCGCTGCAGAACGGTATGTCACCCCTGCAAATCAAACGATCCGTCCCCAGATCGTTGCCCCCAGTCGGATGAGATCCCGTCAAACAACTCCTAACCGATCCAAAACCAAAAAGGAGCACAGGTAACGCGGAACAGGTCGTCTCATCAGTACGCACCTATACATGTAGATGTCACGGTTGCGGCCGAGAGGCTTGTTGCACAGAAAGCAGGCGTCGAGAAAGTGCCGGGGCTCATCCTCGAGTCCGCAGTCGAAGAAGAACCTGGCGCCGGTACTCCCGCCTGGCAACGGAGTGTAGGATCCGATCGCCGCGTAGCTCGTCCACCTCCTCGCCAGTGAAGAGACGACGCCAGAGTGCACACCGCCGGAGATCCCCGCCTCCAGGTCGCCGCCTTCCGTGGCCGTAGACCGTCGCCGGCGGGAGAGTCCGTAGTCCGCCATATCCCTTTCCGCGGCAGAGGAGGAGGATGAGGGGGTCTCTAGCGTCTCAACTTCGCCGTTCCTCTTACTTCATGAGAATCGTCTGCCCTGGTTGGTGCCTTCTGCAAGAACGTCAGGGGGAGAGGGAGACGGGAGGAGGTCGGTCAGGGGGGAGCGAGCAGAGGCCTGCAGGAGCAGAGAGCGAGAGAGGAAGGGGACGGAGTTTAAAAGGGCACCACGGCGGTGGCGGTGCTGGCTGTTCGAGGTATGGCGTCTGTGCACCGGCAGATACTCGCCGGTTGGTGCGCAACACACAGAAATCTACGGAAGTTCTTAACCACAGGCCTGCTGTTAGGTCCAGCGCTCCATCGTGTGCGGTGCCACGCAGGGACGTCTGTACGAGAGCAGCGTTGGCCGGTTTGCTGGTGACGTCGGTGTTTCGGAAAGCATTCACGGTGCGTATCGACAGGCACAAAGGCCGTGCGAGCCACTTGAAGTTAGAAACGCGGACGTCATGTTTAAAAAGAACGACAAAATTGGAGTCCAGTTCTCCACGCACAGACTCATCGCCACGCACGTACAGGCCGTTGCGGACGGCGCGTCACTCCAAAGTCGTCCGGCAACACCTTCACCTTTTCTCGCCAAATAACTCGTGATATCGCGCTTATTACGGTTAGGCCATTGCTTTGAGAGCGTGGGACTTTGAACGGGGTGGCACTTGTGTAATATGCTGCAACTGGGGCCCTAGACAGGCCGGGTCGGTTTCGGAGGCGCCGAAGATGTGGGTCCGGGAGGAACTGGCTGCCCATTGCCGAGGAATACGCCGGTGACCGGCGCCACGCGGTCACCCGCGAGGAGGTCACGCCCCAATAGCCGGTAACCTTTTGTTTCTCCCTCCTCTCTTTTTCCGTGCGCCGTAGTGGGCGACCGTGACGCCAGCCACTCCCATTGGCTCGAGTACCTTTGTCGTCCTGTGTACCAGTACGGCGGAGCCACGTCATCCCTTTCTGCTCCCTTCTCCGAAGCCGGCAACGCCTACACCGTTTGGTTTCAATTTTGTGTCAAACATTTTTGTCAAAGTCTCCGGTCAATTCATCAGTTTATTTTTTGTTTTAGACAGATTCCATATATTTACCTCTCTCCACTTTTAAAATTTTATTCTTTATTTATTATAAACAGAAATAAAAAATCTGATATATTTATTTAACATTTCAAATTGTCTGCTATTTCTGACCAGAATATATCTCTTAAAATTTCTCTCCACTTTTAAAATTTTATTCTTTATTTATTATACAAGAAATAAAAATAAATCTGATACATTTATTTAAGTTTTTAAATTGTTTGCAATTTCTGGCCAGAATATGTCTCTTAAAATTTGAACCAAACGCGGCCTAATTGAAAAGAAATAAAACTATATTACACTGATTCCAAGGTGGGAAATTATGTAGTTCTTGAGCCACGTTTCGTTCGGCTCAGAAATATCTGATAAGTTACGCATATTCATGGAAGAAAGATAGGAAATTTTAAAAGTAAAATAGAGATAGACATAATAAATTTGTGTTAAAATCTCTCAAAGATGGACTTTTTAAAAATTTTGGCAAAATTTTTGCGTTCATAATCTGAGCCATTGTTATAAGATTAATTTGAGAATAAATTTAATTTAGCCCTAATTTTTTAGGATAAACTAAATTTATCCAATAAGTCATCCTGTGTTAGCAGACCATCAGGGCTTGTTTGACAAAATTTTAATTTGAGAATAAACCTAGTTTAGAAAGTTTTAAGAATGAATCAAATTTATCCCTAGTTAAACGTGTGCAAATCGGGCTTCCATAGTTCTGTAATCTATTTTAAAGAATTTAGTTAAATAAGTTTACATTTTTATACTGTAGTATGTGAAAAACAGATGCAAGTGCAGTGTTTGCTAAATAATTACATATTTTTTCAAATTAACTTTTTTTGAATTGATCTTCAGTTTATCATAAAAGTCTTCTTCTTGATCATAAGAATATGTGGTGCTATATTTCTTTCTACTTCTAACATTTGTGAGAGTCCATTCGATATAACTCTTCAATAAGAAATGGATTTTCTGAATGAAAATGGTGTTATGTTGACCAAACATACTTATTCACATGTCTCAAAAATATCTTCGCTTTTCTAGGCCGAGAAATCGTGCGTTGTAGAGAGAAGGAATAATAATATTATGGTGTTTGATTATAACTTCATAGTTTTGATTATAAAATTTATTTTATGGTGTACAGTAATATTAAATTTAAACTTTTTTGAACACCAAAAAATATATATCGAATAGACATGTTCAGTAAAAATAACATAACTATCGAAAGCGTCTGTAAAGTGTGATACTTGCTTCCCCACGTCACTGCAGGCCTTTCTTGTTGAACAAAACAATTCTGGTGTTGCTTTTATTTTGAAAAAAAAAAGAGAACTAGAAAAATCATCTATTTTGAGATTTGGGAACAACTTGCCAAACTCACATAAACCTATCATTCTCTCTTATTTTTTTATTTTAATACAGAAAAGAAACTCAAAACTATATCCAAACACCAATAAATAGTATTGTAGATAGTCATTTTTGTCAAAAAAATTAAAGTTATTTGATTAACTTTATTTTTCTGCTAAAAATAATTTAAAGACTTATTAAGTTTTTTAAATTTTTATGAGGATATATTAAAAATATAAATAATTGTAAGGACTAATATATGGAAAATCTCTTTTGAAAGATACATCATCATGGAGGTTGAAAGTCCATCGTGTGCATGGAATGATGACACGCCTCCACAGTTGTTCATCCCCAAGCAACTTGTTTGTTTACCGGGGTGTTTGATGGCACGACAATGGGAATTTTTATTTTAATTGTTAAAAATTGTAAAAAAATCTTAAAAATATTATTTGACATTCTTGACAATTTTATGTTTTGAAAGTGATTTTCTTCTTAAACAAGAAAAGAGGATCTCACATCTTTTTTTTTCTTGTGGTCCCCCAATTTGTTTGGTCATGAATGGTAGTTACCTTTTTTTGTTATCACATCCCTCCAAACATGACAATTTTATGTCATGAGTTGGTTCACTTTTTATTTTAATATATTTTTTATCATGAAAATGTACACAAATTATCATGCAACCAAACACCCCGTTAACCTCGCTAGCTGCATTTAACTCATCAATTTTTATTCACCATTTTACTATATTTTTAGATTCTATCAAATCAGTCTTGAAGCGACAAAGTTTTTAGAAAAAAAACACTTGTTTCTAGAAGTGCTCAGATTCAACTGACAAATGTAACACAAATAGTTGACATAGATTTGTTTCAATTCAATTTGAAATTTCTGCTGGTTCAATCTGATTTTACGAACCAATAAAATCAAAGTAAACTATTAACTCGTTGACATAAATTATTTTAAAAACAACACAGTATATTAATAAATATTATTATATATATTATTTTTAAATATAAATGTATTCAAAGAAGTAGCTCAAAATTAATGTAAGTGAAGAGAAAGAATTCATATGGCATAGCTCAAATAATTTGGGGTTAAAGATCAAATTGAGTTGAGTTGAGTATATATTTTATCGCCAAAATATATATATTTAAAGAGTTTAACTAATCAATTGATACTTAAAATACATAAAATTTATTTTAGGTACTAATTATTTAATTATTGATTTGAACTATTCAGTTCGATTCAAGTTGACTAGATATTTGGTTCAATTTGAGTTAGAAAATATCTCTTCAACCCAAATCAATCCAATGTGAACACTCCTTGTTTATTGTGTAGCACCCTATGAGTTCATGCATGGCTTGCGTTTAGGGGTGGCTATGGGCCGGGTCGGCCCACGGGTTCGCGGGCCGGGCCGGCTACGGGTCATTTGACGGGTCAAAGATTTTGGCCCGCGGGCTTTAGTCGGGCCAACATACGGGCCGAAGTGAGCCAATGCGGGCTAAAACGAGCCAAATAACTTTTAATTTTTTTGTCAAAAATATCATTTTTACTATTAAAAATATATTTTAATTAAATTATTATTAATTTTATAATGTTATCTTAAATAACTAAATTTATCATATTTAATAAATATTTATTTATAAAATATATAGTTGGGCCGGGCCGGGTCGGGTCGGGCCAAGTTAATAATTTTGCGGGCCGGGTCGGGCTGGGCCAACAATGTAGTGCGGGCCGGGCCAATATATTTTGGACCGAGCCCTAAGCGGGCCGACCTCGGGCCGGGCCGGACCCGGCCCATTGACACCCTTACTTGCGTTACAATTGTACACAAGGTCCAAGGTAAGTTGGTTATTAATCTTAACATGGTTGATTCAAAAATGTTGTCTATCTCTTATTATTATTGCACTATATATGTAATATCTAAAAAAATTGAAAAGTGAAAACATAAGTCCCCCAATTTACAGTCTCAGTTCTTTTCACCCTATGTTACTAAGTGGGGAAGGGGCATCGTGACAACCTCTAGTTGGAGTTAGACGGGGTCCCTTCAATCTGAAAATTACGGTGATCCATGCTCCTTTTGGCCCTATTTCCCCTTCCCCACCTTAATCTTCACGATTGTTCCCCTCTTTCTATCTCTCTCAGAAATTGCCTCCCATCTTCTCATCAAAATCGTCACCCCTGCATCTGCCTCCTTTCCCATTGATTCTAGCATAACTATTTCCCTTCCTCATTTACCACCCCCTCCTCCTCCATAGCGTGACCTCCATCCGTTGCCCTCAATGCCATCCATTTCCCTGATCGTCTCCCTTTCTTTGAACTTTCTCGTTGCCAAAGGAGCTCTACTATTGGTCCTCCTTTGTTCATCATTGTGAACCATCTCCTCTCTCTCTCTCTCTCTCTACTTGTGTAATTTTCTTCCCCTCACCACATCACTATCCCAATTCCCCACCCCTATCTACACTATGTTCTCTCTCTATCTGCACTAGTGCTGTGCTTCCTTTCTCCTACAATAGTGGCCTCCCCCCGGTGGGCACTCACGTCACTATCAAGCATGGTCTTGTCCAACACTGTACAAGCTCTTCACTATGCTCTTAGCCTTGCTTCAGCTATGTAGCTACTGCTCCAATTTCCCTTGGCTGGAGTCTCATCAATGCTTGCTTCTTGCTAGTATTGCCATGCTTTGTTCATCTGAAGCCATTGCCATCATGAACCAACCTAGCTCATCTTGTCGAAGCCTCCCTACTCGGTAACAATTGCATTGCTCTGAGCATCTTTTGTTTATCACCTTGGTCTCCGGTACCACCATTAATGTCATCATGCCTAGCTACTACTCCACTCAAGTCATTTGGCCTACTTCACCACCTCACTATGCACCCCTCTATGGCCTTGTGTCATCGTTTGATTTTCCATGTTCAACTAGCAGTCGATAGATGCTATCCAACTATGCAAAAATTGATTGGTCAGCCAATCAATCACTTTGATGTTGTCTTCAACTAATCAACTTCAAACTACTCAAATGATTGTGAATTCAGAAACTGGATCATTCAACTGATACTCTCTTCTCACTTACTTTAATTTATGAAACTCTACATATTTATTTTGATAGTGTATATTCATGCTATTGCTTCATTCAAATATTTTGTACTTAAGAATGTGTTGTGAGATATGATTTGATAGGTAAGATATGTGTTTGATTAAAAAAATATTAAATTTTGATACCAAGGACAATTGATTTAATACTTGTGAAATTAGGTAATTTTTATGCTAGTTCTGATACATTTAGATTATTTTTACATCCTTTGTCGTGCATATGGTCTTATGTATGTTAGATCATTGTAGGTTATTTTATAATTGTGTGTGCACATCAATTTATGTATTGTCTTAAATGTATGATTATGTGTGGCTACTGATAAAAGTATATACCCTACAAGTCAATCATATATAATATGATTTAACATTTTTAAAAATATCTCATTTAATTAATTAGGTAAATCTTCATTATTATCTCTTATTAGATGCATACATTGTAATGGAGTTCTTGATCACATATAATGATAATTAAATCATGATGAGATCATGATAATAAGATCGATCATTTAGAGATATGTGATCTAAATATTTCTAATCATAGGATCCATGAGATGAGATATTAATGATCTATATAGACTAGTGTGTGATGTTTTCTCATATGATGAAAATGACCAATCTCATTAGTCATTAGTGTGGCGACACTGAGATATACACATAGGTGCTCATTAGTGAAATGAATTAATTCACTTACCAGACCCATTTAGAAAACATAATCCGTATCTTACCTAACTATCTATCAAGTTATTTTTATATATCAATAGCATAGTTGAATCTTTGACCTAAATAGCAAAAGATACCTTACCAAATATATTTTGTACTTTGATTATTGACTTATGGATTACCATCTTGTTGGTCCAATATAGTTAATGTATTTAATGCAAGAGAAACATGGTGGAGGCAAATGATTAGACAACAAAAGATCTTTTACTCTCGATAGGAAAGAGAGAATGTCATATAGGATAGTTTTATAAATCATTGGCCAAGAAACTTAGGATAACTGAAAAATGATTTTTTCAATTGATCCAAACCCTTGTACAGGATCTCATAAAGTCAGATTATTTAGGGGTTGACAGTCGATGCTGAACCCTTAACTGATGGGACAATGTATGAATTAGGGTTTAAATCGATGTGGTAATTGATGATGGAAAGGCTCAATAGATGTTATTTAACTCCCCAAAGTCATTTGGAATCATAAGATGTGTCTTGTACCCTTCATGATCAGAAAGTTGTAAAAATTGTTATCGGATAATAATTTTGATTTAATTTTTAAAAAAACAATTTTTAATTAATTAAAATTTTAACAAAATTAACTATTAGGCATAGTGGGTCACACGCATTAGATCTAATCGATAGGATGAGAGCATGTGTGTACTTTTATAGAAGTTTTAGGTTTTTATGAAAAATTCCAACTTCTATAAATAGGTAGCTTGTGAAGCCAAACCTAAATAAGGTATAGGGTTGGAGCATGACCCAAGCAACCTCTTCCTTCTCTCTTCTTATGAAGGTGGTATCCCATAGTCAAGCTTGGATTTGGAAGGTTTCTAGAGGCCGAAGGAAGGGAGAACTTGTCTATTGAGGCAGATCATGTGGATACCACTAGAGACCACCTACTTGAATAATTTTTAGCAAGGAGGAACATCTTCTCTTCATCTATGATGAGTAATTCTAAAAATCTCATGAGGTACACTTGTTCTATTTTATATCTAGTGTAGACACGCCAAATTTGCCTAATTCAGAGCATAAAACTCATGTTTTATAGAGTAACATGTATGATTGACCTTATAATAATGCTGGGTCCTTTTAATGTTGATTTGGAACTTCGTCGAACGAAATCAGATGTTTTTCGAAGTTTTCTGCAAAAAGTCATAATTTCCGAGCGAAAGCCACACATAAATCGTGTAAACACGGAAATTGGCTGAATGACCAATGCCTAATGATCATTCATTGAAGGTTACGGTCAGATTCACACTCCGGACAAGTTTTGTTGCATACCATGCCTTTTCGGTTGGCCGTCAGAGTCATTCCGACCAGTATCAGATCTTCTGTTCATTGTACTAACTTCCGGATAACATTCTGAAGTTTTGGATGGTGTGATGGTTTATCCAATGATATAGATAGCTTCTTCGGCCTGTTAGCTTTCCAACGCAACAAACGGCGTCGAATTCCGAGTTTGGGAGTGTTCGCAATGGCTTCCGGAAGAAGGACGCACAAAACAGTCCCATGCGCCCAGGTCCCTGGTCACATGCGCCCAGAACCCAGGGCACATGCCCATGCGCCCTACCAGTGAGGCACGTGAACTTATGCCCTGACTTGAGGGCACATGCGCCCTACCCTTGAGGCATGAGGGAACCAGTTTTTCACCTGGACTCTACCGCTGAACGGATCGAACTGATAAGACCAAAATTTTCGGAAATGATAAGATGCGCCCCTTCCAGGTGGAGCATACGCCCCTCAGTGGGGAGCATGTGCCTTGCACAGGGCGCATGCGCCCAGGGGTAGGGCGCAATTCACCTGCTTTTTAGCCCGGATAAGACCAATCATTCTCCTATAAATTGAGGTCGATTCCGGTCATTCCAAAAGCATGAGCACGACCCCCTAGGCATCTCAAGAGGTCCAAACTCCCTCCTGCATTGATTTTGTGATTTTTAGAGAGAGAATTTCGAGTTTTTAGAGAGAGAGAAGTTGGTTCAAGAGAGAGGAAGGCTGGTCTGCAGGTGATCTGTCAGTTCTCTCTTCTTTGGCTTCTAAAGAAGTGTGTGGACGTCTTATGCCCAAGCTATCTTCATAAAAGTTCTTCCTCTCCAAGTCTTCTTCAGTTTTCAATCAATGAAACTTGATTCCAAGGTCGGGGCTGGTTGTGACGAGCGCAGAAGCAAAGTTGTGCCTGGCAGATCCTGGACTGCTGCTCGGCTTTTTCGACAACTCAGATTTGGCCATACCTCTCTTAATTCTTATCAGAATCTTACTGTTCTTTTTCCTATATCTTTGTTTTGTGATTATCCATACTCCTATCATGTTTTTAAATTTTTTTGAATTATTTTTAATCTGTTAATATGAAAATAGAAAAAGAGGGGTTAGAGATAACCCAAGTCCGGTCAGTTTCTAGTCAATTGTGTGTTTCATGTCATTATCTTTATATATACTTCACTTTGTTTAGTTATAATTGTCTTTTTCACTTGTTTGTTTGTCTAGTTGAACAGAAGATCAAGCACCCACGCGTTTATGACTCTTCTTCATCGGCCGGCCGAAGAAGGAGAAGCTTTAACTCACACTGTTCACGCTAAGGTACACACGGTCAATCTTTAATTTCATAAATCAGAACCCGCGGTTCCTGGAGACCACATGTCTTAATTTACTACATCTCACTCTCCTCCCACATGACCCGAACCGTCTCTTTGGTGATCGAGCGACGCCAAGGGATGAAAGTTCGGGGATCAATATGAGTGTGAGACCGAGGTGAGAGTTGCTTTCCGAGTTTTCTTCCTTTCTTTCTCATCCCCTCTTGAGGTGATGATCTGGGTTCAAGGACTTCCCTAAAAGGAGAAGGCTCCGTCGAATTTTCAGAGTCGATAGCTTTGTGGTAACCACGGTGGGACCAACAATGTCTTCAACCGTGGGTGCTTAGTGTTTTGTTTGCAACTAGTTCTAGTTCTAGACCGGTTCCCACGTGAGCCTTTCATTCCTTCCACCTTTCTTAATTTCATGCCATCTCAAAATTTCTGATTTCACCCATCTTTTATCAGATATGAAGTGCCAAGTGTGTCATTTAATTTCTGTTATTTTATTTAAACCGGTTCCCGCGTGAACCACCCTTTTCCTTTTAAACCGGTTCCCGCGTGAACCAATCTCTTTCTTTACTTCGGTTCCCACGTGAACCAAACCACTTTCCTTCAGATATATCCCCACTTGGATCAAATCCTTATTCACCTTTAATTGGCCCCACGTGGCCTTCTTTTAATCATTCAAACCGGTTCCCACGTGAACCACCCTTCTTTACCCAAAACCGGTTCCCACGTGAACCACCTTTACTTTTTACCCCGATTCCCACGTGAACCATCTTATTCTTACATCGGTCCCCACGTGGACCACCCTTTTTGCTTGGCTATTAGATCTGAACCCTCTTCTTTCCATCACCTTTTCACTATCTCCATTTGGCTCACATAAGAAACAAGGTCTAGATTCTAGTTTCTAGTTGTCTGTCTAGTTTTTAATTGCTTGTCTTGTGTGATTGCTTGTTTATTTAAGTTTATGTTTTGCTTATTACTTGATTTATTTCTTGATTGCATTCTCTGCTCTTTCTCTTTGCCTCCTTCTTTTACACTTTTTTGAGGCGGGAGCTAACTCTCCCATTTACCCCTCCCATCCAAAGCACCCTCTTGGTGGATTCTGACATCTCTTCTGGGATATTCCTTCCTAGTTGACTTGGTTGGCTTTCATCAAGGCCTCCGTAATTCCTCATATGTGGAGTATTCCTCTTCACGATCGGGTTGGTTGTACCACACCTCAAAACCCGAAGCATCCTATGCTACCTACGCGTTGTGAGATTGTGTGAAACCTAGGTAATTAGAGATTGGAGTTAGGATCCTGACCCATTTGTTAAGAGAACAATTCTTAACAAAATTCATAAACCTAAGGTTTAATCAAAATCATTGCGTAATCTTGCTTTCAAGTCTTTGCATCATTTGTTTGTCAAACAAAAATTCAAACCTCTAACATTTTTTGCAAGATACTAAAAACCAGAAAAAAGTTCTTTGTTTATTTTGCCAACTTGTTCAATGCAATTAAGGTCTGGAAGGCACGTTGGAATGGCGGAACAAGCTGAACATTGAGAGCACGAGATGGGTCACCAACCAATTCTGTCAGATGGTCTTGTTAATCCATTGTTTGAGTCAGAAGCGCAAGAGGTCTCTCAACCATCTCCCCCTCGTGATGTTGAACAACTCTTTCGGGAGTTGTCTCTCTATACTGACCCAGAAACCTACGCCCGTATACAATCCATGGTGAAGGGCAAAAATGCCTCAAATCAGGCTGAAGCCAATCAAATTGCCTCATCTCCTTGTCCTATGGTTCGACCACCACTCATTCAGTCACCTTTTGTTCAACCACCTGTTGTTCAACCACCTGTGATTCAACCATCATTAGCACAACCATCTATAGTTCAACTATCTGTAGTTCAACCATCTATAGTTCAATCATCTGTGGTTCAACCATCATTTGTTCCATCATCTTATTTTAACCATGTTGCTCCCTTGGCCCATCAAGTCATGGGACAATCTTCAGTGAATTTGCCTAGTCATGCTCCTCAATTCCAAAATCATGCCTCTAATCACATACCCCCACCAGGAAACCAAGAACCTGCTCTTACCCAGGCAATCATGGATCAGCTCACACAGATGAATGAACGTTATGAAGAGCTGAGATGTTGCCTGGACTCCAAGTCAGTTCCTAAGATTTCTCTTCCTTCTTTGCCAGTTCTCCACTTGCCACCTTCTGAGCTACCAGTTTATAGCCGCTACAATGGTGTAGACACGTCAAATTGGCTTGATTCAGAGCCCTAGACTCTTATTTCATAGGCGATATCCTTTATTTGACCGTTATCTGATCCGGACTACCTCGTGGAGATGAGCTAAGGATAGTGGTGGAGCCCCCCTTGTTAGGTGAGAATGGACCAATGATTTCCGGAATATTGCCGTAACCTTCAAGCGAGAGCCGCACGTGAACTGTAAAAACACGAAGCCTGCTCGATGACCGACCTTGAATGGTCCATAATTGAAGGTCTCGGGAGTCCCGCATGTGTTCCGTAACATTCAGGGTTTCCGAGAAGTCATTTCGGTAGGCGTCGGTCAATGATGGCTTTCGTTACGGCTTTTTCGATCTGTGCTGATACGGCTATCCCGGACCATGTGTTAGGCCTTTCCGGTCATCACCGGGTCTTTTTGGGTCATCCGGGTCGATTCTAGCCAAATATTTTCATCAACCGGAGCCATATGGTCATTTCGGTCAATTTTAGGGTTTCGCGGCTTTTACGGCTTTCGATTCACGTTTACCGGGTTAATATCAAATTTTTCGATGATTTTGGGTTTTCCGGTTGTACCGGACTTGTTCGGTCGTCATTTTAAGTCATCCCGAGTTGACCCGAGATTTATCGACCGGAACCGTGCTATTTCGGATCTTCGCCCCGGGTTTCGGCTTTCCGCGAGAGGGTAAACCGGTAGAAAGCCCCGTACGAACATCTCGGGAGTCATGCGGCTGGTTTACCGACTTGAGGAGGTGCGGTTGAAGGCCCTCTTTCCAACGCGACAAACGGGAGCCAAATCGGACATCCCGTTTGCAAGATACGGCTCGCGGAACACGCGCGCAGGAGAGAGAGTGTACTGCGCCTCCGCTCCCTTTGAAAGAGGAGGGCGCGCCCTGTGCGCCCTCAACCCGGGTTCCTTTGAAAAGCGAGGGCGTGGTCGGTTTCCAAAAATTGGAAATTACCCCGATTAACACCTTCTAAACCGGGTTTTTGGAAGGTTTCCGGAGAGGATTTTCACTTATTTGTACCGCGCCCCCGGTTCGGGGGCGCGTTACGTTTGTCAAGTCGATTTTTAGCAATTTCCGGAAATTTCCGTCGATTTTTAGCAGTGAGACGCGTAACGCACCCCCGCCCCCTTTGAAACAGGGGGGCGCGCAGACCGCGCCCCCGAACTGGGGGCGCGCCCTGCGCGCCCTCGGTTTGAGGGCGCGCCCTGCGCGCCCTCGTCTCCTTTGAAACACGGGGGCGCGGTCTGCCCAGTTTCTAAATTTTGCACCGTCTCCCTTCCCCTATAAATTGAGGGCCATTCTCAATGACCCAAGGTTAACCCCCGGTGCCTAGCTCGTCCCAAGGTCGTCCAAGCTCTTCTCCAAAGCCGTCTCGACGTCCAAAGGCGATCCGAAGTCAAGAAATCGATCCCGAGGTGAAGGAGAAGGCTCGATCCGGGTGTTCTTCATCAACCATCTTCATCTACTTCTTCAGAAAATCCTAGGCTTTTGCTGCAAAAGTCTTCAACATACAAATTGTTCCTCTCTTCGTCCTATTTCGTCTCCAACAGACGGCACTCCATTCCGATTTGCCGTTTGTTCGTGGCGGTTGCTACACTGAGGGCGCGCATCCAGATTCTGTTTTTGATATCCGCCCATTTTAAGAATTTTTACTGACTTATACAGGAGGATTTCGGAGAATTCATGAACATAGGAACTCTTCCTCTCTGAGTCCTCCGTCTACTCCAACAAACGGAACTCGATCCTGACATTGGGGTCGTCCGTAACATCCTCTACACCGAAGTCGCGCCAGAAGGGTGCAAAGCTACCCGAACCGGCCTTTTCTCAACCAACTCGGCTTCAACTCAAGCCGATCCATTCCATAAGCTTTCTCAACTCATTTAACTCAATTCATTTACTGTTTTAAAGCATATTTCAGTTTATTTGCATCATTTTTACATAATCAAAAAAATACAAAAAAGGGGTTAGGACTCACCCCAATCCGGTGAGTTCGATTCCAATTGCTTCTTTCTCATCTTCTCACCACAGTTACTACACTTCTCATAGTTCTAATTATTTTCTTCACTTGGTTTATTGTTCTAGTTGCACAGGTTGAACAAGCTAGCATTGATTGGAGACTCTTCTTCATTGGCCGGCCGAAGAAGAAGAAGGTTGAACTCACATCCCTTTCTCCCACGCTAAGGTACACACGGTCAACTTCTTAATTTACATCTCATAAAGCGGAGCCCGCGGCTCCTGGCGACCACCTTTCATTTATGTTTTAAGTTTATCTCCTCCTCACTCTCCTCCCACATGACCCGAACCATCTCCGGTGCTCGAGCGACGCCGTGAGATGAAAGTTCGGGGATCAATGTGAGTGTGGGACCGAGGTGAGGACTCTTTACCGCTTTTCGAGTGTTTTCAATTCACTCTCTTTTTCCCAATTCTATCTTTCACCTTCTTATCTTGAGGTGCCGATCCAGAACCCATTTTCGGAGTCGACAGCTTTTTGGCGACCACGGTGGGACAACCAATGTCTTCAACCGTGCTAGCTTGATTCAACCGTGCAACTAGTTATTTTCCAACTTGGTTCCCGCGTGAACCGGCTTGTCTTTTATCTTCCATGTCAATTTACCTTTAAACTTGCTATTTACTATTTATTTAATATTGTCCCCCATGTGGACTTAATTTGCTTGTCTTTCATTTCAACCCGGTTCCCGCGTGAACCACTTTTCTTCTTATAAACCGGTTCCCGCGTGAACCACCTTTCTTTTCCAACTCGGTTCCCGCATGAACCAACTTATTTTCAGATCGGTCCCCGCGTGGACCACCTCTTCACAACACCTTTAGATTGGCCCCACGTGGCCCTCCTTCTATTTTGTCAACTCTTACATCGGTTCCCGCGTGAACCACCCCTTTCTTCATTAAAACCGGTTCCCGCGTGAACCAAACCCTTTTCTAAACCGGTTCCCGCGTGAACCAACTCACTTTCAGATCGGTCCCCGCGTGGACCACCCCTTTCCACCAATTAGATTGGCCCCACGTGGCCCTCCTTTCCTTTTTCCAACCAAACAAACCGGTTCCCGCGTGAACCACCCATTTTTCCTTCAAAAGCCGGTTCCCGCGTGAACCACCTACTTTTCAAAACTCGGCTCCCGAGTGAGCCACTTTATTTTCAAATCGGTCCCCGCGTGGACCATCCTTTTACCTTTACTTCGGATTTGTCCCCGCTTGAACACTCCAACACAAGCCGGTTCCCGCGCGAACCACCTTTTAGTTGTTAGTTGCTAGTTACTTGTTTACTCTATCATTGCTTGTCTTGCTTGCATTCACTTGTTTGATTTATTTAATAGCTTTCATTCATGTTTGCATATTGATTGCTTCTTCTCCTTCTACCCTCCATTTTTCATTTTTGCATTAGCTTTGCATCGGGTACCGGACTTGTTCCGATCCGTAGGGCATTCAAGGCGGGGGCTCTCTCTCCCAACACACCCTCACCCTCCAAACACCTTCTTGGTGGATTCTTACCTCTCTTCTGGGATATTCCTTCCTAGTTGATTTTGTGGTTTCCATCAAGACCTCCGTAAGTCCCCATCCGTGGAGTATTCCTCTCCGCACGATTGGGCCGGTTGTACCACTTTCCCAAAACCCGAAGAACCCAAGTACCTACTCGTGGTGAATGAGTGATAACCTTAGGTCTTGAAGATTGAAGCAATAGGAACCATACCCAATTTGAGTGAACAATTGCTAACAATCTATCTAATCTAAGGTTTCAACCCAATAATTGTCGAGTAGTCATTTTAAAACCTTGTTTGCATAACTTGCTTGCTCACAACAATTGAAAAGAAAAAAATTCTCTTTCAAAACACCTAAAAAAAAAATCCCTTTAATTTTTATGTTCAACTTGCTTGCCAAACAACCAAATTGAAACCAAATCAAATCAAACAAACAACCATAACCAAACAAAACTCTCTTTGCATTTACACCTTTCATTTGCCTTCTTTCAACCATTTTGTAAGGAAACTTGACAGGATGCCCACTCTAAGGTCCGGAAGACACGTCGGGATGTCGGACTACTACGGCCAAGAAGAGGAGTACGAGACGGGTCACTATGAGCTTCGGCAACCCATGGTCCAACCGGGTGGCCATGTTAATGCCGTGATGGAACCGGAGGTCCAAGATCCCGCTCACCGATCCGCTTCACATATTATAGAACAAGCTCTCAAGGATCTATCTCTTCACCTTGATCCCGAGGCCTTTGCAATTATCCAATCTGCCACTAAGGGCAAGATGCCCACCAATCAAGCTCCGATCGAGGGAAATCAAGCCCCCTCACCACCCCAACCGGCAGTCAGGCCCTTGATCATCTCTTCTCCTAGGCAACCTTGCCGTGTCTCTACTCACCCCGTTGTGGGGCATTCACACAATTACGCACCAGTTCTGTTTCCAACCCACCTCTTCCAACCCAATCAAGTAAACACTTTGCTCCCGCGGCTCGGGAATCCGACCTCACCCAGGTGTTAATGAACAAAATCAACCGGATGGATGAGCGCTTCGAAGAGATGAGGCACCGCCTCGATTCTAAAGCCATCCCCGAAATCTCTGTCCCATCCTTCCCGGTTCTACACCTTCCTCCTTCGGAGATACCGGTCTTCCAACGTTACAACGGGACGGTAATCCTTTCAACCATCTAAAAAGCTTTCTCTATGACTCCGCATTCTGGAAAAATGACCGCAAAGCCCTTGCCTTCCTATTCCGTCGGTCATTGGATGGATCCGCCCTGGACTGGTTCTATTCTCTTGATTCCATTGAGGCGGCAGATTTCGACATCGTCAAGGCAAAGTTTCTATAGAGGTACAAGGATAGGGTGGGGCCAGCCTGCTCGATAACTGACTTAATTGCTGAAAAGATGAGGCCGAATGAGGACTTTGCCAGATTTGCTGATCGGTGGAGGGGAATGGCTGAGAGGCTTGTGGATACCATCTCAGAGGGGAGCGGTGAGGATGCTCATTGGGAACACCACGCCTAACCTTCGCAACCTTCTGATCATGCACCGTCCAACAACCATGAGTGAGTTGTGTGATAGCACCCGCTACCTCCAAGCCCACTTTAAGGATGCATCCATGATCAACCCGTTCGACACCAAGCCCCGTAATACTAGAAAGCCTACACTGTAGGACCCACCACCGAAGGGGTAGTAAATAATGAGAGCATCAATGCCATGGGTAACCGGGGTGGGTACCGTCAAAGCCAATACCGTAACCCACCACCCAATCAACAATACCGCCCGGCCCCTCAACCAGCTCCTCAGCCACAGCAACAACTTGCATACAACCGAGCACCACCACAGCAACCCACCTACAACCGAGTGCCCCAGCAACCAAATGCCTACAACCGAGCGCCTCAACAACAACATGTCTACAACCGACCACCACCACCACAACAAGCCTACAACCAAGTGCCACCACCAGCCAACCGACCTAGGAGGGGGGCACCCAAGAGAGAACACTACCCTCATCTGCCATTCCCCCTCACCGATATCTTCAACGCATTGATGGCTGAACGGCGGCTAGAGCTTCCAAAGGAGAGAGAAGGATGGCCGGTAAATGTTGACATGACAAAATGCGTGCTTACCATCGGTATCCTGGGCACACGGTGGATGTCTGTTTCCGGTTTAAAGATTACATTCATGACCTCAACGATCGGGGAACATTGGTGAGGCACAGATGGGAGAGTCTATTCAAGCAATGAAGGCACGTCAGAATCAACCGCGGCGACAACAAGTACAACAGCAGCCCGGCCTGGGCATAGTCCAAGATCCGCTCCCGTTACATGCACCCATACAAGCACCGGCACCAGCACCACCAAACCAACGACTCGGCCTCGTCCACTCCGCCATCGAGGAGTCAACCCACCATTACCAGGGTTGGCAGGTCGAGGATCAAATCACCTCCATGCCCGCCTTACCAACCCCACCTACAAACCGCACCATACTCTCCATACCGAGAGCTGCCCCCGACCCACAAACTATCCAAACACCACTACCCTCACCAACCATTGACCCTCCACGACGCTTAATCATTAGACCGCCACCAGCCTCCCAACCGGCACCCCAACCTAACCCACCAACCACCATTAATCCTCCGCGGTGTCTAATCATTAGACCACCACCAACACCCAGACATCACCTAACCTACCAGTCACTGCCACCCCACGACCCCTCATCATTAGACCATCACCACCAACACCCCAACCATCACCCAACATACCGGCCTCCACCAATCCACGACCCCTCATCATCCGATCCTCACCACCCCTACCTACCATGGGCTCCTCAACCTACCAACCAACCCTACCATCACTATCATCACCACTTCCCCCTACCATGCTGGCGCCGGTACTTCATAGCGGGAGGATGTTCCAAAGGGTCTTCCCCCAGGTCGGGATACAACCACAGGAACAGACAGAAGAGGAGGTGGTAGAAGAACCATTGCCCGGCACGGCATATGACCTATTGAAGCACTTGGACAAAATGCCAGCACGGATTTCAATTCTGGAGCTGATAAAGAGGTCAAAGAACCATCAGGACATCCTACAACAATATACGGCGGGTCATGGTCAATGAGGACCTCCCGCCCGAGAAGATCATTCTTGTCACGACCCCGAGGAGTGAACATCCGGCACTCACCTTTACACGGGAGGAGTTGGCACGGCCGAGAGATCGAAAGTACGCCTTGCGCGTTGCGGTAGTCATCCGAGGCGTGGAGATCAAGTCTGCTTGATTTACACCGGAGCATCCATAAATGTCATGCCGCCAGAAACATTGCAACTTTGCGGCATCTCCGATGAAGAAATCGAGCCTTCTCCTATCACGGTGACCGCATATGACAACTCCCGGAAGCCGGCACGAGGGGTGGTTACATTGAAAGTAGGGCTCGGGCCGTGTACTGTCACCGCCGAGTTTCACGTTCTAGAATTAGACCCTACATTCAAAGCTATCTTGGGACGCCCGTACCTTGAGGCAATAGGAGTTGTTGCCTCCACTAATCATCGATGTACGAAGTTCCCATACAAGGGCCGGGTGATCAAAGTAACCAACATCCCCATTACGAATGACGTGGATGACCCCTCTGCACTACCAATATCAAAATGCTGTCCGGTTGTTGGTTTCAACTACGAGCTACACGAGGTCATGGTATTGACGACGCCTCCAGATTCGGTTGCGTGGCGGATGATGAAAGGGATGGGCTATCAGCCCGGGAAAGGGGCTGGGAAAGGAGGCTGCGGGGGTTGTGCACCCCATTGAAGCCGTACAAAGACCAAAGAGACACGGGCTTGGCTATGAGCCCAGTTTCACTCCGCAGATGGTCTACCGGCCAAAAAATGCCATGGGACTCCAAAAATTCTTTATCAAAGGGGAGACCATGATGATGGCTGGGGACAAAGAAGAAGAACCAGTCAAGAGGAAGAAGGCACTAGAGCAAGAGGAGGAAGTGGACAACTTTGAGTTCATCTTTGGCTCGGTTGTTCATAGAGGAGGAAGAACCAGTCAAGGGCAAGTCCATCTCTAAACTACTTGTCCACTCGAACCCACCTCCAAACAACATCCTGCGTGAGCCGTATCCTACGGTCACGTATTTCAAAATCCTCACTCTATCCCTCTTGGATTTACTTGATGGGCTATCTAGCCCAATTCCCACTTCTGGGCCAAAATGGCCACCTGAACTGATCAATGGGCATGAGAGCCCATTCAAATCTTCTCACTCCACTGGGCTTCTATGCCCATTCCAATCCAACAAACTTGGGCCCGCGTGCCCACCAGTCGGGCCCACGTGCCCTTTAGATTTATTTTCTTGCTTTGGGCCCGCGTGCCCACCATTTGGGCCCACGTGCCCCTTAGATCTTTTCACCAGCTTTGGGCCTATCTGCCCAATTCTTGTCATCATCGGGCCCGCGAGCCCATTTTTCTTCCATTTATTTAAGCTTTCTATTTCTGCTCAAGCCACATCGGCTCATTCCCTTTTTGTTATTGAAAATACCCAAAATACCCAAAAAAAAACGTCCTCTCACAAACTCAGTTTTCCATTGAGGAGACGTCTCTACTTGTCTCGGAGGGTGCTCCCAACCAGGGGCCCCTCTTCTCCAACTCACTGATCGATCCTTCACCCATTGTTAATACCACCTTTTCAATTCCGTCTTCTTTAGGAGTAGTTAGGGTAGGAAAGAAGAAAATTCGAGGTAAACGTGTGCCGGAAAGATATCTCCAACAAATAGCTCAAAAATGCAAGGAATGTGCAAGGCTGCCAAGGTTTTTGGAAAATGCTATCCAGCTTGATGAAATCCAATATGAGGATGAATTCAATGTAGATCATACACTGGGAGTTTACGAGGTCTTATCAGATAAAGATCCTGATTTCGAGGAAGGAATTGAGGACTTGGCTGATGCGTATGCATCTGGACTTAAAAGATTTGAAGAACCATTAGCCACGGTGGATGAACCGACAAGAGAACTGAATCTCGGAACACCGGAAGATCCCAAGACAATCCTCCTAAGCGCAAACCTCACTCCCACTGAGAAACAGAGTTTAATTAAAATTTTGAAAGAATATAAGGACACGTTCGCATGGACATACGAAGACATGCCGGGGTTAGACAACTCGTTAGTTGAACATCGTCTAACTTTGAAACACAGGAGTTACCCCGGTCAAGCAAAAATTAAGGAGATTCCACCACGATGTTGCACTTAAGATGAAAGAGGAGGTCGACAAGTTACATCAAGCAAGATTCATTAAGGTCGTCCTTTATCCGCAATGGGTGGCAAACATAGTCCCTGTGATGAAGAAGGATGGCCGAGTTCGGATCTGTATAGACTTCAGGGACTTGAACCGAGCGTGTCCTAAAGATGACTTTCCTCTACCTCATATTGACGTCTTGGTTGATAACAACTGCTTTGGATTCGAAATGTTGTCATTCATGGATGGCTATTCTGGATATAATCAAATTCGGTTGGCCGAAGAGGACCAGGAGAAGACCTCGTTCACCACACCTTGGGGAACCTACTGCTATGTCGTCATGCCCTTTGGACTGAAGAATGCCGGTGCTACCTATCAGAGGGCAATGATGGCTATCTTCCATGACATGATGCATACCCTTGTAGAGGTGTACGTGGATGACCTGGTCGTTAAGTCCAGAAGCCGAGAAGATCACCCGGAAGTGTTAAGAAAGGTCTTGCAAAGGGCTAGGGAATATAAATTGAAAATGAACCCAAAGAAATGCATGTTTGGAGTATCCTCAGGAAAACTGTTGGGGTTCATAGTGAGCAAAAGGGGCATAGAGATCGACCCAAACAAGGCCAAGGCAATCATTGGTATGCCTCCTCCGAGAAATATGAAAGAACTTCGAGGATTAATCGGGAGGCTACAGTTTGTCCGCCGGTTCATCTCACAACACTCTCAAAGGTGTAAACCTTTCTATGAGTTGACCAAGATGGGGGCCGAGTTCAAATGGGATTCGAAGTGCCAGGATGCATTCAATGGTTTGAAAAGATATCTGGCTAGTCCCCCTATGCTTAGACCACCAGTCCCTGGCAAGCCCTTAGTTTTATATATCTCGGTTTTGGAGAATTCTCTTGGGGCAGTCCTTGCACAAGTTGATGAAGAAGGGAAAGAGAGGGCAACTTACTATTTGTCAAAGATCTTTGATCCATGTGAGTAGAAGTATACTGTAGTGGAGAAGACCTGTGCTGCACTAGTCTGGGTAGTTCAGAAGCTTAAACACTATTTCTTAGCTCATGTGGTCAACCTTATTGCCCGCATCAATCCCATCAAGTTCCTTCTGGAGAAAACTGTTCTAACTGATCGGTTAGGTCGTTGGCAGAGCTTCCTCTCCCAGTTTGATATCACCTATGTCCCCCAGAAGGCGATTAAGGGCTATGCCATTGCCGAACATCTAGCCCATCACCCTATACCCCTCTTTGACCCGGTCCAATCGGAGCTCCCGGATGACGAACTAATGTTGGTCCGATCTTCCCACCTTTGGACATTATATTTTGACGGGGCTCTGAATTCACACGGTAAGGGAATAGGAATTGTCCTTCTATCACCCGAGGGTGCCACCATTCCACAGGCATTTCAGCTTGACTTCCCAGCTGTCGACTCCAGAAACGGGTTCCGTATCGGCACCTCAAGAGAAGGTGAAAGATGGATGGAATTGGGGAAAAAAGGGAAGTGAATTGAAAACACTCGGAAAGCGATAAAATGTCCTCACCTCGGTCCCACACTCACATTGATCCCCGAACTTTCATCTCACGGCGTCGCTCGAGCACCGGAGATGGTTCGGGTCATGTGGGAGGAGAGTGAGGAGTGAATTAGCTTAGAACATGAATAAAAATAAAGGTGGTCGCCAGGAGCCGCGGGCTCCGCTTTATAGAATAACAACAAGATTGAGTTGTTTTGACCGTGTACCTTAGCGTGGGAGAGAGTGTGTGAGTTCAACCTTCTTCTTCTTCGGCCGGCCGATGAGGGAGAGTCCAACCAATGCTAGCTTGATGTATTTGTGCAACTAGAAAACAATAAGACAAGAAAACAAGTGAAGAAGGATTAGAACTAACTGAAGTGTAGTAACTTGTAAAAGTAATAACATAAAACGACAATTGGAAACAAACTCACCGGATTCGGGGTTAGCCCTAACCCCTTTTTTTTGGTTTTTTTATGATGTATTAAATGATGCAAGATTGAATAAAAATGATTCTTAAATATGAACTAAATTATTTGAATGAATAAAAAAGAATATAAATGGTTAAAGACAACACAACCCAGGCAAAGTGGCAACCGGGTTGGACAGATTTAATGTAAACTGCGCGGCTCTGATGCAGAGACCGTAGAGGACAGCACCGATGTAAGAATCAAGTGAAATTTATTTAAAAATAAAGATAACTCACCGAGGGTGGTTTTATATGAAAACAAGTTTGCCTGAATATTATGATAAGTAATCTGAATTTACCTGATAAGCCGGATCTTGGGCAGTGAAGTTCTGGAAACTCCCAGCACAATGTCGATGTAGGACATGCTATGGGCACCACAGATATCCAAATTGAATTATTCTTGTTGGATATAAAATATAACTCACCGGGTAACAATTTCTATGAAGGATGTATGGGCTGAATCCACCATTAAATGTACTGAAATTGACTGAGAAAACAATGACTTAGAAGAGAAGACTTCGGATCTGTCTGTGCAGCGCCGGTGTTGAAGCCATAACAATCAGAGGAAATGTCAGAATTGATATCTGTTTGTTGGATATGAAATATATCTTTATGAACCACACTTCGTATGAAGAAAGTCAGGCCATAAAATGACTATAAATATCTGTAGAAGCCGATGATGAGCAGTGCAGCACGTTGGAGCATAGACCGGCTTCTTCTTCACTTTGGGATGATCTCCGGGCACCGGGACGAAGATAGAACTATTTGGGGAGATTGGGAAGATCCTAGGGTGGCTGGAGGACTAAGAGAGAAGTGCTGGAGGATGGGGATGCCCTTCTTAGGTCGTTCATATGAGTCTCCCTTTATAGGGGATGAGAACCAGGTCAAAAAATAGCAAGTTTTGATACATCCGACCATAGGTTGGATTTCCTTCAATTAATGTTGCTGATTTTCATCCTGAGGTATCTAAAAACTTACCTAAATGATTAAGAGAGATTGAAAACCGTGGATCACCTTATTCATGCTCAAAATATGCCTCCACTTGAAGAGGAAACAAATCTAGTCTAAAAATGGCAAGTCTTGATATACAAGACAACAAGTTGGATTGCCATCATTAGATGATGCTAATTTCGACCATGAAGCTTCCAGATACTATAACAAGTGATATGGAAGAGGAATTGGTCAGATATGTGCCCAATGGGCTGGGTTTGCATGCAATTGGGCTTGATAGGTGCTGCGTGCGGACAGAACTGCGCATCTGACTTCCAAAGGGCGCTGCAGACAAATGGGAGATCAGAATTGAATGCCGTTTGTTGCATTGAAAAGAGGACTCAGAGGGGAAGATTATTGATGTTGAGTACTTCTTCATTAGTTGTCCACATAATCCTGTGAAAAATTTTCAACTAGATGATATGATGGGAAAAGCATAATCTGGCACACCACCAAGAGTCTCTTGTTCGGCAAACACGGATTTGATTAGAAATTAGAAAATCATCCTCATATTTCCAATAAGCACCTTGGCTCATCTGAAAGGGTGGTTCATCATGATTTTGATGGTCTAAAAGAGATGTTGCCAATGGAATAATGGTTTAAGCTCTAAATAAGGCCAAATTGGCGTGTCTACAGCTTGCCTCACCTTGATGTCGGCTTTGCAAGGGAATGTTATGTAGTGAAGGGAAGTGAAATGTAGAGGAATGTAGAGAAGCGAAATGAGTTGTAATGGAATGCAGCGGAGCGAAATAGTGATGGACTGAAAATGTGGCATCAAGGTGTAGATATAGACACGCTCAATGACCAAATTCGGCAAAGAGAATCTCTTCAAGTCTCTTGGTTAACTGCCATGTTTCATCAAGTCTTCCTATGTTCGATTGGTAAGAGATGTGCCATTGGCACGATAGAAGAATAGCCAACCCCCAACGCGGTGGGGAGTCCCCGAAACATGGGTTCGTAGGTTCATCATCAGCCGGTAACCCGATCTTTGCGGTGTTCCTGTACTGTGATGGGCTAAAGTTTAAAAAGAGATTTGTTTTGAAAAAGTAAAAGAATACCAATCAAGCACATTCAGGCTCTTAGATTCATTTAAGTCTTCCAGGAGACAAGATTCAATTCGGAATAGAATAATCTCGAATTCCAAAAGGCAAATGTTTAAGTACAGACCGTGAAGATAATGACTGTGCAAGTTCTGATCAAATAGAAGATCCTTGGCGGGAGGAAGTGACTGCCATGGTGGGATGAATAGCAAAAGAGTTGCAGTGGCCACAGTGGTGAAAAGATTTCAGGGCACAAAGTGGTTACCGAACACGGTGGGATTAATAGACACGGTGGGATATTAGAGAGGTTGGTGGGACTAGAGATCATGATGGGATTAGAGAACACGATGGGATTAGAAAACATGGTGGGATTTAGAATGATCGAGAGAGTGAGAAGGTGAAGTTTGGGAAATGTTGTATTTAATGATAAAACAAAATGTAATGCAATTAATGCTACATGATGCATGTTGGGCTCAAGAAAACAAAACAAAACTTGTGTAACAAATAGTTGAAGATATAGATTGTCTATGAGGTCAAGATACCCATTCGGGAACTATCGTCCCTCACTGCACAATTTTGGCTTATCCGTGAGCACAAAAAATGACTCGACCGTCGTGGATTTTGATGAAGGGGATCTCGGGCCTGGTCTTCTTTGCATTCACGGTCTTCAACATCAATGCATAAAATAAATAGTAATGCACCTAACATATGCTAAGAAAGGAAATGATAACAGTGAGTTTGCAATGTGATGACATGCATTCTCACAAAAGAGTTCATGTGTCCTAATGAGGACACAGAGCAAAAGCTTCCCGGCAATGTTGAGGTCGAGGTTATGATGACACCTCCTCCTGAGAATCCTCAGGGGAGGGAAGTGGTGAGCATCGCCTTATTGAAATCTTGAAAATGCTCCTCGACGAAGTTGAGGTCGAGGTCATGGTGGCACCTCCTCCTAAGAATCCCTGGGGAGGGAAGTGGCGAGCTTCGCCTTGTTGTGAATTTCTCCTCATTTGTTCTTCGTGCCTGAAACACTTAGAAGGAAGAGATTAGAACAACAATCCGGCTTATCCCCCTTGCAAGTTGCAGTATGCCTTGACCTTTGTCAAGGGGTATAGCCTTCTTAGGAGTGTAAAAATCAAGTAGCAAATATGCAATGAAGAATTTGAAACATGAGAGATTGAAAGTAAATATGAATGTAAAGACGAAAATTCAAACCAAGCATGGTGATAAAATATTTTAAAAAGTTTGAAAATTTTTGAATTTGAAAAAGAAGTTTTTTTTTGTTGAAAAGATTCAATATTTTTGGGATTTTTGAAAATGCTATTTTATCTTTTTGAGTTTTTTGAAAATATTTATTTTTTTTGGAGTTTTTAAAGATATTCAACTTTTTTTTGTAGTTTTTTTTTAAAATATTCAACTTTTTTTTGGAGTTTTTGAAATGTTCAACCTTTTTTTTGAGATTTTTTTTTAGAAAATATTTTTTTGGAGAGAAAAATCAGTATTGACACAAGTTCTCATTACTTGGTTGTTTTTTCTAGGTTCATTGGTAGACATCATATGCAAAATGGGGTTCCTTACCCAAAATCTTTCCAACCTTCAATCTTTGATCGGCTAGAGTTTAGCTTTGATTTGGTTGGTTCACTCACAACTTGGGGGTAAGAATGAAGAATTGAGGGAAAGTCCTTGATAGGCTTTGGAGATGTCGAGAGGGATTTATCTACTCACACCCAATTGCCTGTTGGGGTTCGGCCTCTTCGGGTCTTTTCTTCTTTATCGACAAACCTATTTTTGTGGCACACATTCGGACAGGTGCTTTGACCTGTGGGGTCATTGCCCATCTTTTGGTGCCTTTTTTCATTTTCTGCATTTTTGGGTACTCATTCAGACATGCCCATATTTGTTTAAACCTGTGGGGTTCATTGCCCATCTTTTGGCACCTTTTTTTTATTTGAGAAGTTGAACCTTCTGAGACGGCCTCCTACTAGGGCGGCGGATGCTTTCGATACTCTCCCCCTCTAGTCCCCTTTGCCTATCTTGGACCGAACAGAAGAGAATATGGCTAGGGTTTTCCTTCCATCTCTAAGCCTTGCCTAGCTTCTCTCGGGTGTCAAGTCATCCAGATTCTGGGATCAGGACATGTTGTGTGTGTAGAATGGTATCTACCCTCGACTCCTAGACAACAAACTAGAACATGTGAACTTAAGTCATACTAGTAGTTCTCTCCAATTTTTTTTGAGGTAGATTACATTCCATAGGTGAATCAATTGTAAACATGCCTTGCATTGTAAAGAATTCATTAGGATAAAAAAAAGTAGTTATCATCAATCATAAATTCTCTCAAGTAAGATTGTCATGTGAGATTAAACATCATTTTAAAAAAATTTATTGCCTTGAGGATGACATAATGATGATGAATGCAATTTCATGTAATACCTGAGAGAAGGAGGAGTTCATTGTTGATGACGGCTTCGCTTGTGCTTGCCTTGCCTTGCTTGCCATGCCTTGCCTTGCCTTGCCCAACTGCTTCCACTTTTGATATGCACCATATTGCATTCGATTGAAGATTCATAGTCATAGTATGAAGTGAAAATGTGGAGGATCTGATTTAGCATGGCGGAGTCAAAATTAATGATGTAAAAGGCAAAGATTGTGGTATCACCCAGGAAATTTCTCTACTTTGATTTTTTTTTGAAAATAAAACTTGGAAAAGGAAAGCGAATGCTTGAAAAGAAAAGTGAATTAAAGTGGGATCTTGGGCCCAAGAGTTGATAGTGGGATTGCAAGCCCGGGAAGGGTTGGAATCAAGGGGCATGTGGGCCCAAGAGTTGAATGTGAGCCAGAGGGCCCAATTGATGTTGATGGGCTTGAGGGCCTAACTAGAGGTGATGGGCTCGAGGGCCTAACTAAAGGTGATGGGCTCGATGGCTCGATTGAAGGTTGAGCTCGAGGGACCCAACGAAAAGAATGGGCATGTGGACCCGATTTAGGTGATTGGAAGTATGATTGTGATTTGGAAGATTTGTGATGGGCTCGTGGGCACCATCGAAGAGTATGGGTGCACAAGCCCATAGTTGAAGAAGTGGTGGCACGGGGGCCCGATTTCGAAGAAGTGTGGGCACGCGTGCCCGATGGTGAAGAAATAGGGGCATACAGGCCCGAAGTTGAAGGAGTGTAGGCGCGTGTGCCCGAGTTTGTTGGAAGGTGGGCACGTGGGCCCGATTTAGAAGAAATTTGGGCACATGGGCCCGGTTGTAGAAAAACATGGGCATGTGAGCCCGGTTGAGGTGAATTACGGGCACGTGGGCCCGATTGAGGTGAATTGTGGGCACGTGGGCCCGATTTAGAAAAATTAAGGGCACATGAGCCTGATTGGGAAGAATTATGGGCACGTGGGCCCGATGGAAGGAAAGGGGCACGTAGGCCCAGTTGGGGAAAAGGGGCATATGGGCCCAGTTGAAGGAAAGGGGCATGCAAGCCCGATTGATTAAAAGGGACACGTGGGCCCGGTTGAAGAAAAGGGGCATAAGAGCCCGGTTGATTAAAAGGGGCACATGGGCCCGGTTGGATAAAGGGGGCACGTGGGCCCGGCTGATGGAAAGGGGCACATGTGCCCAGTTGATGAAAAGGGGCATAAGAGCCCGATTGACAAAAAGGGGCATAAGTGCCCGAAAATGGGGCATAAGGGCCCAATTGAGTGGGATGGGGTGTGGGCCATGGCCCTAAGATTGATAGATTTTGGTCCCATGGGCCTGATTGATGGTTGTAAGTAGGATAAAGAAAGGGCAGTGGCCCTAAGATTGAGGAATTGTGGGCCCATGGGCCCAATCGTTGATTTGGAAGAGAATAAAGAAAGGGTCGTGGCCCTAAGATTGATTGATCGTGAGCCCATGGGCCGGATTGTTGCTTAGGATAAGATTGGGGTAAGGGTCGTGGTCCTAAGATCGATGCTAAGGGATTTGCCTGCCTAGCTGGAGGAGGTCCTAGTATCCCTTTGCTAAGGTTTACATCCTTCAGGAGGCTTGTCGATTCATTCCCCATTTCACTGACCAATTCGGTCTCCTAACTTCCTAGCTCAGGGGTCAATTCAATCTGACAAACTTCAGGGATCAATTCTAATGATGGCAACATTTGATCTATACTTGGCAAATCCTTGCCTAGTCCTTGACCATCAACTAAATTTATGATATCCTCATCCAAGCTCCTTACAGTAGGCTTCTCCTCAGGTTGTTCTAGAGAAGAGGGCATGCCTAGTTTAGGGGATTCTAGAATGATAGAAGAGTTTGGTTCGATCTCCCCTATTGGCTGACTTTGATCTTGAGAGAGGGCAAGGATATGTTGAGGAGTTGATTCCTGCGGGGCGAGGAGCACAAATGGTTGGAGTGATTGATTCCTCTGCCAGGGCAGGAGCTTGAAGAATCAAAGTGTCTGATTCATCTACCATGGCAGGAGCATGAATGATCAGAGTGACTGGTTCCTCTACCATGGTAGGAGCAATAGGCGAAACAAGTGGTTTGACTGACTGAGGGGGAACCCTATGTTGAGGGATTGATTGAAGTGGTCCGGTATAGAAGTCGGTTCAGGCTGAAGAGCTATTGGTGTAATTAGTTGAGGAGTCATGGCTTGGATGGTTGGCTGAGGAGTTGTTGGTGGAATAGGCTGAGAAGCCAAGGGCCGTATGATTGGCTGAGGGGCCTTTGAAAATGTTGGTGGAACCGGTTTAGGTAATGAAGTATTTGCACAAGTGACAAGAGGAACTTGATTGTGCATAATTGGTTGCGCCATTAGCACGGGTTGCATGACCGGCTGAGGTTGGGGCATGGGTGGCCTAATCAACTGACGTCGAGGAGTCGGCTGAAGATGATGATCTGGATGAGGTTGGAGAGGGCTCCTAGGTTGGTGCATAGCATCAATGCTCCTCTCAAGCCTGGGCCTCAATTCATCAAAATATTGCATTAATTCCACATCTTCTTTTACTTCCCCAATTATTGAATAGCCTGGCCCATATCGTTTCAAGAATTTGGCCTTGACAATTTCGAAATCCCATATTTCTACTTCGTTCAATGAAAAAAACCAATCTAGGGCTGCACCCTCTAAAGATCTCCTAAAAAGAAAGGCAAGGGTCTTTCTATCATTCTGCCATCGAGATGATTTGCTCAGGAAATCATTGACATGGGTGAAGGGATCACCTGAGCCATTGTAGCGATGGTAGGTTGGCATTTGTGATTGGGGGATGTAGATAGTATAGAGGGGGAATTCGATGGTTTCTTTATCCTTAGCAACAGGTGGGGAGGAATTCACCAGGGGGTGTGCATGTAGGACATGCTATGGGCACCACATATATCCAAATTGAATTATTCTTGTTGGAGATAAAATATAACTCACCGGGGAACAATTTCTATGAAGGATGTATGGGCTGAATCCACCATTAAATGTACTGAAATTGACTGAGAAAACAATGACTTAGAAGAGAAGACTTCGGATCTGTCTGTGCAGCGCCGGTGTTGAAGCCATAACAATCAGAGGAAATGTCAGAATTGATCTCTATTTGTTGGAGATGAAATATATCTTGATGAACCACACTTCGTATGAAGGAAGTCAGGCCATAAAATGACTATAAATATCTGTAGAAGCCGATGATCAGCAGTGCAGCACGTTGGAGCATAGACCGGTTTCTTCTTCACTTTGGGATGATCTCCGGGCACCGGGACAAAGATAGAACTATTTGGGAAGATTGGGAAGATCCTAGGGTGGCTGGAGGACGAAGAGAGAAGTGCTGGAGGATGGGGATGCCCTTCTTAGGTCGTTCATATGAGTCTCCCTTTATAGGGGATGAGAACCAGGTCAAAAATAGCAAGTTTTGATACATCCGACCATAGGTTGGATTTCCTTCAATTAATGTTGCTGATTTTCATCCTGAGGTATCTAGAAACTTACCTAAATGATTGAGAGAGATTGAAAACCGTGGATCACCTTATTCATGCTCAAAATATGCCTCCACTTGAAGAGGAAACAAATCTAGTCTAAAAATGGCAAGTCTTGATATACAAGACAACAAGTTGGATTGCCATCATTAGATGATGCTAATTTCGACCATGAAGCTTCCAGATACTATAACAAGTGATATGGAAGAGGAAAAAGGAAGGTAAGGTCGTGAATTGGTCAGATATGTGCCCAATGGGCTGGGTTTGCATGCAATTGGGCTTGATAGGTGCTGCGTGCGGACAGAACTGCGCATCTGACTTCCAAAGGGCGCTGCAGACAAATGGGAGATCAGAATTAAATGCCGTTTGTTGCATTGAAAAGAGGACTCAGAGGGAAAGATTATTGATGTTGAGTACTTCTTCATTAGTTGTCCACATAATCCTGTGAAAAATTTTCAACTAGATGATATGCTGGGAAAAGCATAATCTGGCACACCACCAAGAGTCTCTTGTTCGGCAAACACGGATTTGATTAGAAATTAGAAAATCATCCTCATATTTCCAATAAGCACCTTGGCTCATCTGAAAGGGTGATTCATCATGATTTTGATGGTCTAAAAGAGATGTTGCCAATGGAATAATGGTTTAAGCTCTAAATAAGGCCAAATTGGCGTGTCTACACCAGCAACCAACAATATAGCTGAATACGAAGCCTTGCTGGCCAGGCTGGAGGCCGCTCATTTCTATGGTGCCATGGAATTGAGGGTGATAGGTGATGGCCAACTAATTCTTCGCCAAGTCCTAACCAAATACCGAACTTCTCATCCAAACCTCAAACCTTACCAAGAACTCACCTCTTGCTACATCAAGCTCTTTTCCAAACTCACTTTCGTCCATGTTCCTCGAGCTCAGAACATCCTTGCTGATGCCCTTGCCTCCTTAGCTTCATCTCTATCAGTCCCGCTAGGTAGACAGGTGCGGACTATTCATGTCCGTAGAAGGTCGATGCCATCAATTAAAGATGGGCAATTTCTGAAAGTCAAGGAGAGATTTGGCAGGAAGGAGTATCTAGAGCAGAAAGAGGAAATTTCGCTAATCGAGTTGGAAGAGTTAGATGAGGAAGAGAGGCCTTGGTTTGATGAGATCGCAAGGTATTGTCAAGATCAAACATATCCACCTGGATCAAATGTAAAAGAAAAGAAGGCCATCAGGAGAGTACCCCAGAGGTATACCATCCTAGGAGGGGTGCTCTACAAGAGGAGCCTGAGCGGAATTTTATTGAGATGCGTTGATGAAGAAGAGGCAGGATTGGTGCTTAAGGAAGCACATTCCGGAGTCTGTGGGGGCCATGTCAATGCTCAAGCTCTTGCCAAGAAACTCAGCAAGCAGGGGGATTATTGGCCAACCCTAGAAGAGGATTGCTCCATCTTTGTCCGGCACTGTCATTCTTGCCAACTTCATGCCGACAAGATCCATTCTCCCGCATCTTCCCTTCATCCGATTCATGCCCCATGGCCCTTCACCATGTGGGCTTTCGATATCAGTGGCCCTCTAAGTGATCTTAACTCTGAAATCCGTTCCAAATCATTCATCCTGACGGCAACAGAGTACTTCACCAAGTGGGCAGAAGCAGAAGCGTTCGTGGAGATCAAGGCATCAACACTGTGCTCCTTCATCAAGCGCAACATCATCGCCAGGTTCGGGATACCCAGCGACATTATCACCGACAACGGACCGCAATTTCTCTCTCAAGATCTGCGTGATCTTTGCAACAGGTACCGCATTGCATTGCATCATTCATCTCCTTATTACCCGCAAGGCAATGGTCAAGCAGAAGCCACCAACAAAACTTTGATTAAAATCATCAAGAAAACCTGTAAGTCTAGCAAGTTCATAGACTGGCCAGATAAGCTTGTAGATGCCCTATGGGCTTATCGTACTTCTATACGGACCCCCACTGGTCAAACCCCGTATGCTCTCGCATATGGGATGGAAGCGGTGGTCCCATACGAAGTACTCCTTCCATCACTCCGAGTTCAACTCGATAGGGACATCCCTGTCGATGAGAGACGAGAATCTCTCCTTGCACAACTTGAACTCCTAGATGAAAGAAGGTTGGCTGCCTCCGAGCATGCCCGGACTTATCAGAACCGATTGAAAAGGTTTTATCAAAAGAGGGTGGTAGAGAGAAAGTTCGAAATCGGTGAGATGGTAGTTAAACGTATATTCGTTAAGCCGGGTGGTCCCCGCTCCAAGTTGCAACCTAACTGGGAAGGGCCTTTTGTTATAACTGAAAAATATCCAGGCAACGCATATGAGCTAACCAACGCCGATGGAGAAAAATTGAACCATCCATGGAATGGCGTTTACCTCAAAAAATATTTTCCTTAAAAAAATATGGGGAATTTCTAGTATGATATTAAGTCATCGATCCAAGGGTGTTAGCTAGAAGTCAAGGGTAGACATCACCTTGCACACACAACACCTCCCGATCCCAGAATCTAGATAGCCCAACACTCAAGAGAGGCAAGGCAGAACCCTGAAGGCGGAAAGGAAACCTTACCCTATTCTCTTCTATTCGGTCCAAGATAGGTGAAGGGGACTAGAGGAGGATAGTATCGAAAATGCCCGCCACCTTAGTAGGAGGCTGTCTCATAGGGTGCAAAAGGGTGCCAAAAGATGGGCAATGAACCCCACAGGTTTAAACAAATATGGGCCTGTCTGAATGAGTACCTGAAAGAATAGAAAATGAAGAGAAGGCACCAAAAGATGGGCAATGACCCCACAGGTCAAATACTTGTCTAAATAAGTGCCATATGTAGAAAAGACCCGAAGAGGCCGAACCCCAACGGGCAATTTGGGCATGAGTAGATAAACCCTCCTCAACACCCCTAAATCCTATCAAAGACTTCCCTTATTATTCTTCCATCTTAAAACCCCTAGGGTAAACTGTCCAAACTCAGGGGGAATCCAAACCGATCAAGAGAAGAGGGCAAGAAAGATTCTGGGTAGGGAACCTTATTTTCACGTGGTGTTCATCACTTGAATCTTGATTAACACTCAAAGATCGATTTTTTTGTTTCAATACTGGCACATTCTCCACAAAAATCAAAAAAAAAAATGAATATTTTCAAAAAATAAAAAAAATCAAATATTTTCAAAAATCCAAAAAAAAATTTAATATTTTCAAAAAAAAAAAAAATCCGAAAAAAATAATTTGATTGAATATCTTTAAAAAAATAAAAAATTTTGAATACTTTCCAAAAATCTAAAAAAAAAATAAAAAAATGCATCATCTAACTTGGCATAACCTTGATTTTTGCCTTTGCTAGCATTCATGTTTATCTTTATGTCTTGCATGTTCCATTTCCGCATTGCATATTTACCTTCATTATCACCCCATTAAGAGGGCTCCTCCCTGTGACCTAAGTCAAAGTCGGCCATAATAGGCAAAGGGATGAGTCGTTGTGAAGATCTAATCCTCTTTTATCAAGTGTTTTCAGGGACTTTAAAATAAGAGGAGAAGGTTCTCTCAACGACAGGTAAGTTCTCTTAACTATTTCATTTCGGTCATTTAGGTTATTACACCTTGTTAAGAAGGCTCCTCTCTTTGACCTAAGTCAAGGCAGACAGCAATAGGAAAAGAGATGAGTCATGGTGAAGATTTAATCCCCTTTGATTAAGTGTTTTAGGATTCTGAGATCAAGAAGGGAGCGACTCTCACCATAGCAGGTAAGCTCTCTCAACTTTTACCTTGTCTGTCATTTTGTGCATTCTACCTGGTTGATAAGGCTACCCCCCTTGACATATAAGCAAGGCAAGACAACAATAGGCAAGGGGGTAAGCCATATAGAAGATTTAACCCTTCTATTAAGTATTTCAGGAAAGAAACACAAGTCAAGGAGGGGTGAGAATCTCGCCAACAGGTCAAACAACATTGAAGCAAGAAGTGCTATGACAAGGAAGAAAAGCAGCTACAACACCAGAAGAAGATTAAGCCTGCTACAGATATCAGTGTCTGATTGCCACTGACTCCAGGAGAATGACCACGTGGAGAAGGCATGGAAACCATACCACCGCAACTGCCTCATTCCGGTGATGCTCCAAAGGAGTGACAAAGAAAATGCTCGCAGAAATGGAAGAATAGACATGGAAAACCCCCATAACTTGCCGACTAGCATATATGTCGCTAGTCGTGTGTTATTATCTTATACATTATTTGTTGGAGACCATGAGCACGGAGAAGACTTGACCCGAGATCCCCTTCATCAAAATCTACGACGGTCGGGTCATCTCTAATGCTCACGGATAAGCCAAAGTTGTGCTGTGAGGGACGATAGTTCCCGAGTGGGTATCTTGACCTCATAGACAATCTATATCTTCAACTATTTGTTAAACAAGTTTTGTTTTGTTTTCTTGAGCCCAACATGCATCATGTAGCATTAATTGCATTACATTTTGTTTTATCATTAAATACAGCATTTACCGAACTTCACCTTCTCACTCTCTCGATCATTCTAAATCCCACCGTGTTTTCTAATCCCACCATGTTTTCTAATATCCCACCATGATCTCTAGTCCCACCAACCTCTCTAATATCCCACCGTGTCTATTAATCCCACCGTGTTCGGTAACCACTTTGTGCCCTGAAATATTTTCACCACTATGGCCATTGCAACTTCTTTGCTATTCATCCCACCATGGCAGCCAATTCATCCCGCCAAGGGCCTTCTATTCGGTCAGAACTTGCACCGTCAATATCTTCACGGTCTATGCTTAAACATTTGCCTTTCGGAATCTGAGATCATTCCATTCCGAATTGAATCTTGTCTCTTGAAAGACTTAAATGAATCAGAGAGCCCGAATGTGCTCGATTGGTATTCTTTTACTTTTTCAAAACAAATCTCTTTAAATTTTAGCCCGTCACAGTACAGGAACACCGCAAAGATCGAGTTACCGGCTGATGATGAACCTACGAACCCATGTTTCGGGGACTCCCCACTGCGTTGGGGGTTGGCTATTCTTCTCTCGTGCCAATGGCACATCTTTTACCAATCGAACATAGGAAGACTTGATGAAACATGGCGGTTAACCAAGAGACTTGAGGAGATTCATCTTGCCGAATCTGGTCATTGAGCGTGTCTATATCTACACCTTGATGCCACCTTTTCAGTCCATCGCCATTTCACTCCACTACATTCCACTACGATCCATCTCGTTTCACTACGCTTTCTCTACGTTTCACTCCGTTCCGCTACATGCCATTCCCTTGCAAAGCCGACATCAAGGTGAGGCAAGCTGTAGACACGCCAAATTGGCTTGATTCGGAGCCCTAGACTCTTATTTCATAGGCGATATTCTTTATTTGACCGTTATCTGATCCGGACTACCTCATGGAGATGAGCTAAGGACAGTGGTGGAGCCCCCCTTGTTAGGTGAGAATGGACCAATGATTTCCGGAATATTGCCGTAACCTTCAAGCGAGAGCCGCACGTGAACTGTAAAAACACGAAGCCTGCTCGATGACCGACCTTGAATGGTCCATAATTGAAGGTCTCGGGAGTCCCGCATGTGTTCCGTAACATTCAGGGTTTCCGAGAAGTCATTTCGGTAGGCGTCGGTCAATGACGGCTTTCGTTACGGCTTTTTCGATCTGTGCTGACACGGCTATCCCGGACCATGTGTTAGGCCTTTCCGGTCATCACCGGGTCTTTTTGGGTCATCCGGGTCGATTCTAGCCAAATATTTTCATCAACCGGAGCCATATGGTCATTTCGGTCAATTTTAGGGTTTCGCGGCTTTTACGGCTTTCGATTCACGTTTACCGGGTTAATATAAAATTTTTCGATGATTTCGGGTTTTCCGGTTGTACCGGACTTGTTCGGTCGTCATTTTAAGTCATCCCGAGTTGACCCGAGATTTATCGACCGGAACCGTGCTATTTTGGATCTTCGCCCCGGGTTTCGGCTTTCCGCGAGAGGGTAAACCGGTAGAAAGCCCCGTACGAACATCTCGTGAGTCATGCGGCTGGTTTACCGACTTGAGGAGGTGCGGTTGAAGGCCCTCTTTCCATCGCGACAAACGGGAGCCAAATCGGACATCCCGTTTGCAAGATACGCCTCGCAGAACACGCGCGCAGGAGAGAGAGTGTACTGCGCCTCCGCTCCCTTTGAAAGAGGAGGGCGCGCCCTGTGCGCCCTCAACCCGGGGGCGCGCCCTGCGCGCCCTCAAACCGGGGGCGCCCTGCGCGCCCCCGGTTCCTTTGAAAAGCGAGGGCGCGGTCGGTTTCCGAAAATTGGAAATTACCCCGATTAACACCTTCTAAACCGGGTTTTTGGAAGGTTTCCGGAGAGGATTTTCACTTATTTGTACCGCGCCCCCGGTTCGGGGGCGCGTTACGTTTGTCAAGTCGATTTTTAGCAATTTCCGGAAATTTCCGTCGATTTTTAGCAGTGAGACGCGTAACGCGCCTCCGCCCCCTTTGAAACAGGGGGGCGCGCAGACTGTGCCCCCGAACTGGGGGTGCGCCCTGCGCGCCCTCGTCTCCTTTGAAACGCGGGGGCGTGGTCTGCCCAGTTTCTAAATTTTGCACCGTTTCCCTTCCCCTATAAATTGAGGGCCATTCTCAACGACCCAAGGTTAACCCCCGGTGCCTAGCTCATCCCAAGGTCGTCCAAGCTCTTCTCCAAAGCCGTCTCGACGTCCAAAGGCGATCCGAAGTCAAGAAATCGATCCCGAGGTGAAGGAGAAGGCTCGATCCGGGTGTTCTTCATCAACCATCTTCATCGACTTCTTCAGAAAATCCTAGGCTTCTTCTGCAAAAGTCTTCAACATACAAATTGTTTCTCTCTTCGTCCTATTTCGTCTCCAACAGACGGAAATCCATTCCGACTTGCCGTTTGTTCGTGGCGGTTGCTACACTGAGGGCGCGCATCCAGGTTCTGTTTTTGATATCCGCCCACTTTAAGAATTTTTACTGACTTATACAGGAGGATTTTGGAGAATTCATCAACATAGGAACTCTTCCTCTATGAGTCCTCCGTCTACTCCAACAAACAGAACTCAATTCTGACATCGGGGTCGTCCGTAACATCCTCTACACCGAAGTCGCGCCAGAAGGGTGCAAAGCTACCCGAACCGGCCTTTTCTCAACCAACTCGGCTTCAACTCAAGCCGATCCATTCCATAAGCTTTCTCAACTCATTTAACTCAATTTATTTACTGTTTTAAAGCATATTTCAGTTTATTTTAATCATTTTTCATAATCAAAAAATACAAAAAAAGGGGTTAGGACTCACCCCAATCCGGTGAGTTCGATTCCAATTGCTTCTTTCTCATCTTCTCACCACAGTTACTACACTTCTCATAGTTCTAATTATTTTCTTCACTTGGTTTATTGTTCTAATTGCACAGGTTGAACAAGCTAGCATTGATTGGAGACTCTTCTTCATTGGCCGGCCGAAGAAGAAGAAGGTTGAACTCACATCCCTTTCTCCCACGCTAAGGTACACACGGTCAACTTCTTAATTTACATCTCATAAAGCGGAGCCCGCGGCTCCTGGCGACCACCTTTCATTTATGTTTTAAGTTTATCTCCTCCTCACTCTCCTCCCACATGACCCGAACCATCTCCGGTGCTCGAGCGACGCCGTGAGATGAAAGTTCGGGGATCAATGTGAGTGTGGGACCGAGGTGAGGACTCTTTACCGCTTTTCGAGTGTTTTCAATTCACTCTCTTTTTCCCAATTCTATCTTTCACCTTCTTATCTTGAGGTGCCGATCTGGAACCCATTTTCGGAGTCGACAAATGGTACTGACAATCCTTTTCTCCACCTAAAAGATTTTCTCTACGAGTCCTCATTTTGGAAAAATGATCGTAGGGTTCTTGCCTTCTTGTTCCGTCGATCACTAGAAGGGTCTGCATTGGAATGGTTCTACTCACTCGACTCCTTTGAGGCAGGAGACTTCGATATTGTGAAGACAAAATTTTTGCAAAGATATAGAGACCGGGTGGCACTATCATGCTCCATTACAGATTTGATTGCTGAGAAGATGAAGCCCGAAGTGGGCTTCATAAAGTTTGCTGATCGCTGGAGGGGAATGGCAGAGAGATTGACAGATGTGATCTCTGAAGGGGAACAAGTGAAAATGCTTATCGGAAACACTACACCTGCCTTGAGGAATGTATTGATCATGCACCATCCTATCACCATGAATGAACTCTATGACAGTGCCCGATACTTGCAAGCCCACTTCAAAGATGCCACAATGATAAACCCTTTTGATCCTAAACCTAGAAACTTCAGAAAAACACCCTCTGTAGCAGTTGGGACTACAACCGAGGGAGTGGTCAACAACGAAGCTATAAACATTGTGGGGAACCAGGGAGGGAACCGTCAAAACCAGTTCAGAAATCCACAACAGAACCTTTCCTATTACCCCCCTCAACAACAGATTAGACCACAACAACCACGACAACCACAACAACCCCCTCAACCAGTAGCACAACCCCAGCAACCTCGTCAACCTACCTACAATAGGGCACCGCCACCACCCAATCAGGCACCATGAAGGGGAGGTCCTAGGAGAGAGAACTACCAACAATTCCCTTACTCCTTGACCGACATCTTCAATCTACTCATGGCGGAGAAACAGTTGGAATTGCCCAAGGAAAGAGAGGTTTGGCCAGCAAACGCAGATATGTCCCGATACTGTGCTTACCACCGGTGTCCTGGTCACACCGTAGAAGTGTGTTTTCAATTCAAGGATTACATCCACGATCTGAATGACCAAGGCAGCATTGATTGGGCCCAAATGGGGGAATGCATACAGGCAATGAAGGCTAGGCAGCAGCAACGGGAACAACCTCAACAACAACCTGGCTTGGGGATTGTTCATAATCCACTCCCATTACATGCTCCCGCTTCAGCACCGGCACTAGCACATCCAAACCCAAGAATTGGTCTAGTACACTCCATTGTCCAGGGAGATGCCAGCCGTGCTGAAGGTTGTCAACTAGAAAATCAAAATGCAACCATGCCGGTCAACCCAGCTAGACCTCCTGCTAGGAACCCTCCTAGACAAATAATCCGTGCACCTTCTACTCCACAACCCCCACCTAGTTCATTAACCCAACCACTAGCTGCCACTTCTTCTCACCGACTCATCATTAGGCCAGCCCCCTTCTTAACTACACCTCCTTCAAGCATTGCTACACACCGGCCCTTGCTCATCTGACCACCACAATCACCACCAAACCTGAACCCCCAGCCTATGAGCTCTACCACTCCAAAACCCCAATCTATCATACCACCGACCCCACAACCTACCACATTACTAACACCTTCATCAACCACTCCTGCACCCTGGCCTCTTCTTATTAGGCCACCAACATCACCATCACTACCACCTCCAAACCCTACCCCTCTACCCACTAACCCAATCATCCCAGAACCACCAATCCCATTGTCTACCATACCTACATCTATTCCACCACAGCCCACCCCAGTTAACCCATCACCTCTACCCAACCGCCAAATAGCCCCGGTGCTTCGGAGTGGGAGGATGTTCCAGCGGCTCTTTCCCCAAGCCGGTACTCAACAGCAGGATCCAGTGGAGGAGGAACAAGGGGAAGAGCCATTGCCAGGCACATCCTATGATTTGTTAAAACATTTGGATAAGACACTTGCCCGTATTTCTATACTTGAGTTGATCAAAAGATCAAAGGTGCACCAGGAGATTCTACAGTAATATTTACAAAGGGTCATGGTGAGTGAAGATCTCCCACCTGAGAAGATCACTACAGTGTTAGCCCTTAGAAGTGAGCACCCAACACTCACTTTCTCTCAGGAGGAATTAGTAAATCTAGAGGATAGGAGATATGCTTTGCATGTGGTTGTTATCATCTGCAATGTCGAAGTAAAATCATGTTTGGTTGACACTGGAGCTTCTATCAACGTTAAGCCGCCAGAAACTTTTCAGTTGTGCGGTATTTCTGACCAAGAAATTAAGCCATCTTGTGCCATGGTGATGGCCTATGACAACTCCAAGAAGTCTGCATGTGGGGTGGTCACTTTAGAAGTCAAACTTGGACCATGTACAGTCACAGTGGATTTTCATGTTCTAGATTTGGATCCAACTTTTCGGGCTATACTTGGGAGGCCATACTTGGAGGCAATAGGAGATGTGGCTTCAACAAATCACCAGTGCATAAAGTTTCCCTTTAAAGGACAAGTGGTCAAGGTGACTAGCATGCCTGTAAGGGACATGCTGAATGATGCTTCTTTTCCCTTAGGACTGTCAATACAGCCCCAGATCTTAATGGGAGATTTACCAGAAGTCAGATGCATGACTGCCTCTCTACTTGACACAGTGGGATGGCGGATGATGATGAAACTGGGCTATCAGCCTGGAAAAGGTTTAGGCAAGGATCTTCAAGGGATTGTAAGCACCCGAAACGGGACATCCGTAGATCTCCCCCTCTCGGCGACTACGCTCGCTTTGGGGACTTGGTGGATGGGATGTTAGTGGGTGTGGTCACCAGGAGCCAAAGGCTCCAAAATATAGTAGAATGAAAAGAAATGAAATAGAGAAATGACCGTCGTACCTTTGTAAGCGGGGAGATTGTTGAGTTCCGACTTCTCCTCTCTCGGCTGGCCGAAAGAAGAGAGCTTAGTGAGTCCTTCGTCTTCGATCCGGTTGAAGCTCTGCCTCAATCGGGTTTACCTAAAATGTCCATACGAAAACATAGAAACAAGTGAAAAGATCATTTGTTCTCGTGACAGTGTAGAATCATGCTCAAATTCAAATGTAAACATGAAAGAGGGAAGGAACTGACCGGATTGGGACTAAATCCCAACCCCTATTTGGAAGGTTTAAATATACATGAAAATGCAAATGAGTGGCTTAATGCATGCTAAATAACATGATAATGAAGGTTAAAATGAAAGGGGGGAGTAAAAGATCTACCGGAAAGGTAAATAAACTCAAAAAAATGCAAAACGGGGTCTGCCCCTGCTAGTGCCCCATATATGGGGCGCCTGCTGCAGGTGTCCCCTTGATGGGGCGCGTTGACCAAAGTCAAAGCGCCCTATATACGGGGCACCAGGGACTGGCTTCAGCAGATTTTCTTCCCTTCTTCGCGGCGTCGCCTCGGAGTGTAGGAAGACCTCCAAAACGGAAAATGGACTTCTTCAAGCAGCCAATACTCAAGTGAAGCAAATGGAAGAGTGTTTTGGCACTAGATGTAAGGGAAATGGAGGGTAGAGGCTCTCAAAGTTAGAGAAAAGTCATATTTCTGAAGAAGGAAATTGCAGGTTTTTGGGGTTTTTGGGAGAGGGTTTTGGATCGGTTTGAAGGCTTATGGAGGGTGAAAATGGCTTAGAAACGTGGTGTTGGATAAGCTCTAGGGTGGCACGAAGTTGGAACCTCCACTTAGTCTCAAATGAAGGTCTATTTATAGCCCAAAAGAGGGTACTTTGGCCATTTTCGAAAAACAGTGCCATGTGGCATAGCACCCTATATATGGGGCGCCAGCATCATGAGATATGTCAGGTCGACAAGACAAGTCACTGCGGGGGGTCAAATCTGCTTGTCAAATCAATTTAATTTGGATCCAGGCGCCCTGTATATAGGGCGCCTGGTGCCCTATATACAGGGCGCCAGGTGCCCTGTTTATAGGGCGCCTGGTGCCCTATAAGTAGGGCGCCAGGTGCCCTTATACACAGGGCATTGCCCTCTTTGAAATGTGCCAAAAACCTTAATTTTTTCGGAAAACTCGGTTCCCTTGAAAGGTTACTCAAATATTCTTCATGAAAACAAAATTTAAGCTCTCCAACTAGTACAAAATTGTGTGTCTACAGCTTGCCTCGCCTTGGCGTCGGCTTTGTAGGGGAGTGACACGAATGAAGCATAGGCGAATGTAGCGAAGCGTAATGAGGCGTAGCGGAATGAAGTGGTAATGGACTGAAAAGGTGACGCCAAGGTGTAGATTTAGACACGCCCTCATTGGCCTAGTTGAGTGGAATAAAACTTTACCGGACTCCGAGATTACCTTTTGTCTTATCGAAACCTTCCCTCTGGGTGATTGGTTAAAGAGAAGAACAGTACTGAAAGTAAATAACTAAAATCCCACGTGGGGGAGAATTGTTACCGGCCAGGACCCGAACTGCATGGTGTGCTGGACCCAGTAGAAATGCATTGAAAAGTGAATTGCGAAAAGTAAAGAGGAGACAGCCAATCAACAAAGGTTGGGTTCTTCAAATTCATGAGGTTTACTCAGAAATACTGGTTCAGTTTGACATGGAAAAACTTCTTGTTTCGATGAAATCATTGTCAAAACCCGTTGGAAACCAATTCTCTGAAAAATCAAGACCTTCTTTAGGGGCTATAAAAGACCATCTTTAAAAGGGTTCACGATGCGACTGGAAGGAGGTTATAGCATTATTAGGAAGCGGGGAATGGTTATGGTGGGATAACGCATGTGATGATGCATGATGCATGCTGGGTTTAAAGAAATAAAAATAAGTATAAGAAAATAGTTGAAGATATAGGTTGAACATAACGGGTCAGGACATCCATGAAGAAACCGTCGTCCCCGCATATTCAACTTTGGCCTATCCGCAAGGCTAGGGAATGACTGAGCCCTCACTGATTTTGCTAAAGGGGTTCTCAGGCTCAGCCCCCTCTAGGCTTGAGGTCTTCAACATCTCAAATATTATTTATTTTGATAGATACAATACTAAATGCAAGTCCTAATAGGGGTCGGGGTAGTCCACTTTTGTTTTTCAATTTTGGAGTTTTTTGTTGTTTTTGCTTCCTCTAAGTGTCTGGGGATATGAAGCTGGCATGCCTCCTCCTATTCCTGCATCCACTTGAGATAAGATATTAGAACTTTATTTTGGCTTAGTCCCTTGCAAGGAGAGGGCAAAGTTGCCTTGATCTTTTGTCAAGGGACATAGGCCTTATCAAGGTAAAGATAAAATATGCAAGACTGAAATTAAACATGAATGCAAAGACAATTAATCAGTCTAGAAAGCAAACTTTTAGGTGTTTTGAAATTTTTGATTTGGGTTTTGATGGTTTTATAATGTTTTTGATGTTTTTGGAACTTTTATGATTTTTTGTTGTTGTTTTGAATATTTAATTTTTAAGATTTTTGACTTTATAGATTTTGTTTGGTGTTTTTTGAAATTTTTAATTTTTTTTTTGGTTTGGTGTGAAAGAAATGACCATCTCATCCTTTGCTTTGCTTGTTATAGGTGCCTCTCATTGTTACCTAAGGGTTAAGAGTAGGCATCACGTGTAAGAAAGTGCCTAGTCTGAGATCTTCTGACCTTCTGCCTTCGATAGGCTATGGCTCTTCTTGGACCTAGTCAGTCAACCCTATCCTTTGAGGTTAAAGAAGGAAGATGATTGGTGGTAAGTCCTTAGTAGAATTCAAGGATGTCGAACTTGTTTCTCTACTAATACCTACATTGTCCATTTGGGTTTTGACCTCTTCGGGTCCTTCCTTCTAGTCCATTTTCTTTGATGGCCCACATTCAGACAGGTCTCTCTTCTATTTTTGCTTGATTTTGACCCGAGGGGTCATTGCCCATCTTTTGGAGCCTTTTTCTTTTTGGACTTTTGTGAGTACACATTCAGACATGTCTATTCTTTAGCTGACCTGAGGGGTCATTGCCCATCTTTTGGCACCTTTTCTTTTAATAAGAAGTCAGACCTTCAGAGGCATTTTCCAACTAAGGCAATGGGCATTTTCGATACTCCTCATTCTAACCCCTTTTATCTATTCTGGACCGAAACAAGAAGAGAATGGGATTAGGTTGACCTTCCTTTGCCAAGCGTTGCCTAGCTTTCTTTCTGACTTCCGATCATCGGATCTCAAGACTAGACGTGTAGTGTGTGCAGTATGATGCCAATCCTTATTTCCTAAGTGACAAGTTGGTGCACCGAACAAGCAAGCGTTAGATGTTATCATTATCCTTCACACCTTGGATTTTATAGATTTTTTTTCGTTTTTGTGACTTTTGTTTTTCTAAGGGAAATATTTTGAGGTATACACCATTCCAGGGATGAGCTAGTTCTTCTCCTTCTGCATTAGTAAGCTTATATGAATTACCGGGATAAACAGCCGAAATTACATATGGACCCTCCCAATTAGGTTGAAGTTTGGAGCGGGGACCGCCTGACTTAACGAATATTCTTTTAAGCACAACCTCACCGATTTCAAATTTTCTCTCCACCACCCTCTTCTGATAAAATTTTTTAAGTCTATTTTGGTAAGATCTAGCATGTTCGGCAGCGGCCAGCCTCCTTTCATCCAAGAGTTCGAGTTGCGCGAGAAGCGAATCTCGGCATTCATCCATCGGGATATCTCGATCGATCTGGACTCGGAGGGATGGAATGATTACTTTGTATGGAACTATTGCCTCCATCCCAAATGCCAAGGCATAGGGGGTCTGACCTGTTGGGGTTCGAATAGAAGTGCGGTAGGCCCATAGAGCATCAACTAACTTATCTGGCCAGTCTAAGAACTTGCTAGACTTACAAGTCTTCTTAATGATTTTTATCAGGGTTTTATTGGTGGCTTCTGCTTGACCGTTGCCTTGAGAATAATATGGAGATGAATGATGCAATCTGATGCAATACCTGTTGCAAAGGTCGCGCAGCTCCTGGGAGATGAACTGTGGTCCATTGTCAGTGATGATGATTGCCTTCTGTTGGATGTAGGTGATGTTGAACTGAGAGAGGAAGAAATCCTCAAAGTTTGATCAATGTTATCCTTCTCCTCATATCGAATTTCACCCAACTGGATCGTATTTTCTAGATACTCCGGTAGCTTGGCACATTCTAAGCTTTTCTAAGCTAACTGATGCGGGGAATTTTCTGGAACTCTCCTACCTCTGATTTTCATCCTATTTTTATTGGAAACTAAACCTAAAGAAGAAGAAGGTAAATAAGAGGAGGAAGAGGAGGTGGATGGAGTAGAATTTATTGGAGAGGATGGAGGGCAAAGAAGGTCAATCAAGGATCTGGTGGCTTCTTGGGTCGAATGCCCTTCCGAGGCAAGTTGAGATGTTTCCTTGATTGAAATTTGAGTTTCGAGGAGGACGTTGCTTTTTGGGAAGCAAACATAAAGATAGAATGGGCTTCAGGTGCCCGATTTGGGTTGAGATCAACTACGGGAGCCATAGCAGGCGAAGATATTGATAAAGAGGGGAAGACTTCGAGCAATGTTTGATAGAGGGGGCTTTCGGGCCCAATGTTGACAGAAAGAGGTGATGGGCTAGTAGGCCGGATGATCATGGAAGAAGGTGGGTTCATGGACCCAATAAGAGGAGGATGTGGGTTTGAGGGCCTGGGTTTAGGAGATGGGCTTGAGGGCCCGAGAATTGGATGAAATGGGCGCAGAGGCCCGGATTCAGTAGAGGGGCTTGATGGCCCAAGAGTTGGAGAAAATGGGCACGAAGACCCGGATTCAATAGAGGGGCTCGATGGCCCAAGAGTTGGAGGAAATGGGCACAAAGGCCCAGATTCAATAGAGGGGCTCGATGGCCCAAGAGTTGGAGAAGACGGGCACAAAGGCCCAGATTTAGTAGAGGGGCTCGGTGGCCCAAAAGCAACAAGTGGGTTCGTGGACCCATAAGTTGGGCCTGAGGGCCTAGAAATAGGGATTGGGCCAAGAAGCCCGGGGAGAGCATGACAGTGTGTTGGGGCGTCGGCCCCAAAATATGACGTAATGAGGGAAGGCCCTCGTGGAGTTGGTTGGACTTTTTCTCGAGTCGGTTTGGCAATATGACCCTTGGTTGGGTCGACAGGTGGTTCAGCCTGGAGTGGTTCATTGCTTGACCCTTCTTCATCAGTGGAAAACAAAAGAGATATTTCAGGATATAAGTCATCTTCAGGGTCGTCAGTTCTTCTTCTTTTGTCTTGCTCCAGCTCTTGTTCTTCCTTGTTCTCAGCCAGTTGAATGGTTACTTTCTTGATGAAAAACTTTTGTAAGCATCATGAAAAGTATTTGCTTTTGAGATTTTGACCATTGGCTATCGTTTCATCATATCCAACCCCGCTCTTTGGTTGTAACCTCACTGGATTGATTGGCTCAGCTATGCCTTGCAGTTCTTTGCCTAGTCCTTGGCCCTCCTGGTATCCCAAAATCTTCATTATATGCCACCCAATGGTTTCATTTTCCTCTCTTTTCCTTCTCCACACTTTCTTGGGTTGCCTACTCATTTCTGAAAGATCCAAGATTGTCAAAATTGGCTCGTTTGGCAACCCAAGGGGTGGTGGTGGAGAAGATGGATGGTCTAAGGGCATGCTCATCACCTTAATCACTTGTCCCTTGTGAGGGAATTTAAGACACTGGTGATTGGTGGAGGCGACTGCTTCTAGTGCTTCCAAATAGGCCCGTCCCAGAATAGCTTTGTAGGTTGGATCGATCTCAAGTATGTGGAAGTCAACAGTGACTGTTCGAGGTCCAAGTTTCACATTTAATGTAATCATGCCATCGGCAGGCTTTTTCGAATTGTCATATGCAGTAACTGTTATTTGAGATGGCCGGATGTCTTCCTCAGAGAATCCACAAAGATGTAATGTTTCTGGTGGCAGAACATTAATGGATGCTCCAGTATCGACTAAACATGACTTAATGCCTACACCATTGATGTGGACTGTGATGCACAAGGCACATTTCCTTATTTCCGGGTCGGCTAACTCTTCCTTTGTGAATGTGAGGGCCGGGTACTCACTTCTCGGGACCAGACCTGTTGAGATTTTTTCTGGGGGGAGGCTCTCATTCACCATCACCCGCTGTAAGTATTGTTGGAGAACCTCTTGATGGACTTTGGATCTTTTGATCAACTCTAAGATAGAGATTCGTGCCGGGGTTTTATCAAGATGCTTCAATAAGTCATAGGATGTCCCAGGCAACGGTTATTCGATGTGTTCTTCTTCTGTTTCTGGTACCAACCCTGACTGACCGGCCTGGGGAAAGACCCTTTGGAACATGCGCCCACTTCTGAGTACTGTGGCAAGTTGAGGAGCTATGGCTGGGATAGTAGTGGTGGGTGGCGGGTTAGGTCGAATGATGGGAGCTCTTGGGACGGGCGTAATGATGGTGGTTTGAGGCATGGTAGAGTAGGTAGGTATGTTTGCACAAGGCGGGATGATGATAGGTCCTAGTGGTGGTGATGTTTGTGGTGGATTAGCCGGGCGGGTTAGGGTCCGTCCCGATTGGAGTTGAATGGCTGGTGGTGTGATGATGGGTTGGGATGGTGTTCGGATGATGGGCATTCTGTTTAATGTGATGGGATTATGTGACATAGTTGTTCGGGGTATAGAGTGGACGGTTCGGTTAGGAGGGTGAAGTAAGTTGATGTGCATGGAGGAGGCGGCTCCCTCAACTTGCCAATTCTGGCCCCGATCATGATACTCCTCAGAAGAAATCATGATGGGATTAACGTGTTGATTCCCAGGCATGGGTGCATGTGGAGGTAAAGGGTTTTGGATAATCCCCAGGCCGGAGTTCTGTTGTTGTTGCTGCTGAGCTGGTGCAAGCTGCCGTTGAGGTTGATTTTTCACTGTTCTGATGTATTCCCCCATATGGTCCCAGTCAATACTGCCTTGCTCATTAAGATTGTGGATATAGTCTTTGAACTGAAAACAATTTTCCACGGTGTACCTAGGATATCTATGGAACAAGCAGTATCGCTCTGTGTTGGCATTCTGAGGCCACTCTGACTTCTCCCTTGGCAATGCAATTTGCCCTGCCGCCATGAGTGCATTAAAGATGTCCACGAGAGAGTACGGCAAAGGCGGGTAATCATTCCTCTTGGGTCCAACCTTTCGGGGTTCATAGGCCATGGGAGGGGGTGCTTGGTTGTAGTTGGCCAGTTGTTGCCGCGCTGGTTGGGGAACTGGGGCTTGCGGTCGCTGAGGGATCGGGGCTTGTTGCTGACGGGGCTGGAACTGAGGTTGAGGTTGAGGTTGACGAGGGTTTCTAAATGGTTGATTTTGTTGAGGGTTCCTGAACCGGTGTTGATAATTTATAGGTGGGTTCCCTACAACGTTAAGGTTTTGGTTTGTCACTACGCCCTCAGTCACTGGGCCGGTTGTGGTAAAAGTGGTTTTCTTGATAGCTCGGGGTCTAGGATCAAACAAGTTCATGATAGGTGAGTCCCTAAGCTGTGTCTGAATGTACCGTGCCCTCTCATAGAGTTCACTCATGGAGGTGGGGTGATGCAAAGCCAACATATTTTTTAAGGCCGGAGTGGCATTGGTGATGATCATCTTCACTTGCTCCGGTTCTGAAATGGAATCAGTAAGCCTTTCTGCCATTGACCTCCATCTATCAGCATATCTGGTAAAGTCTTCATCATTTCTCATTCTTTCAGCCATGAGGTCAGTGATGGAATATGTTGGTCCGACTCTATCTTGATATCTCTGCAAGAATTTAGCTTTGACAGTTTTAAAGTTACTCGCCTCCAAAGAGTCAAGCGAGTAGAACCACTCCAAAGCTGAACCCTCTAATGATCTTCTGAAAAGAAAAGCAAGGGCCCTTGGATCATTTTGCCTCATTACCGACTCATAAAGAAAGTCCTTGATGTGAATGAAGGGATTACCGGTTCCGTTGTAGCGACGGTATACCGGCATCTCAGAGGGAGGTAGATGAAAAGTGGGGAGAGAAGGAAGAGAAATTTCGGGGACCGCCTTGGTGTCGATTAAACGTCTAAGCTCTCTATACTGCTCATCCATGCGATTGATCTTGTTAATCATGGCCTGATCGACAGAAGGTTCCCTAAGAGGAGGAGGAGAAGTGGGTGCTTGGCGCACCAGAATTGGGACTTGATGGGCCGAAGTGGCCGGATAAGAAGGGTACATTGGGGGATGCACCAAAGGGTGAGTAGGGTTGAGTTGATTAGAGGAATAAACTGGTGGTCTAGAAGGAACAACAACATTTGGATTGGGATGATCTAGATTAGCTACCGGATGAGGAGAAATTGTGGCCATGAGCCCGGTATGAGAATGGTCATGAGTGGGCACATTGGGTTGATGTGCCCCTGACCGAGGGGTAGAGATGTGAAGACCACCTTCGGGAGGAATGTGGTCGGCGGGCGACTTGCCCTTGAGGATGGCTTTGATAGCCTGAAGTTGGGTAGGGTCGGCATGAGAGAATGCCTCCCAAAGTGAATTTGGATTGGGTTAAGGAGAATTTTGACTAGGTTCGGGGAGAACTTCGGGTTCATTGACGGCACACACGGCATCAGGATAGAAATAAGATTGGTCATACTCCAACTGTAGTTGCTCGTATCCTTGATCCGCCATTTCGATAACTCGACCTGACCTTAAATTCATAAGCACAATAGAAAAAGAAGGTTAACAAATAAAAGCTTAAGGATTTTTTTTGGTTTTGATTTTTTACCCCTTTTTTGTTTTGATTTTCTTTTGTCGGACAAGCAAGTTGTCAAGCAAATTAACCTCAAGCAAATTTTTTGTTTTGGTTCTTTTTGGGTGATTTTGGAATTTTTGTTTAATTTTCAGTTTTTGTTTGCAAACAAGTAATAGCAAAGACTTGGAATGATTAACGCAAATTTTTTTGTTTCAACCTCAAATTAATGGCTTGTTAAGAGAAATATTGTCCACTCAAATAAATGGGTAGGACCCTATGCTCTCACAACGCCGAGCAATCTAAGGTTGTCACTCTTTTCACAATGATAGATAATAGGTACTCCGGGTTTTGGGATAAAATGGTACAACCAGCCCGATCAGTGAAGAGGGAATCCTTCACGTCTGGGGACTTACGGAGGCCTTGATGGAAGCTACCTAGTCCTTCCGAGAGGGAATCCCCGGAGGAGGAGTTGGCAACCACCAAGGGGGGTGTTTGGATGTGTGGGGCTTTGGGAGGAGAGAGCCTCCCTTCTCGGATGTCCTAAGGAGACGGGCGAACCCGAAACTCCAATGCGAACTAAATGCAAGTGAAATGTCAAGGAATAAGAAGCAAGCAAGAAGAAAATAAAAGCATACAATGATTAATGAGATGTTGTAGGAAGCAAGTGAACAAGACAATGATATGAAATTAAACTAGGATAGAAGAAAGCACTAATTTAACTAAGCATGCTTTGAAAGATTTGCTAAAGGAGAACTAGACTTAGAAAGAAATAGGCAAGTATGCTTAACAAGGGATGAAAGAAGATGATATCTAAAATACTAAGGTGAAATAAGTTGATTAACAAAGTTAGAAATCAGATCGATATGCTTTTAAAAAGATAAACAGAGAGCAAGTAAACTTGGAAGAAACAAGATGATGCTTCAAGGAAACAAATAAATAGCAATGCAAGGAAATGGAAATGGCTTAAATGAGAACTAAAGTGAAAATAAGCATGTTTTCAAGTGGACATTCTTAGGAAAGAAGAGAAGAACTCACTAAAGCAAAGTCGGTCCCACCGTGGTCACCAAAAGGTGTAAGCACCCGAAACGGGACATCCGTAGATCTCCCCCTCCCGGCGACTACGCTCGCTTTGGGGACTTGGTGGATGGGATGTTAGTGGGTGTGGTCGCCAGGAGCCAAAGGCTCCAAAATATAGTAGAATGAAAAGAAATGAAATAGAGAAATGACCGTCGTACCTTTGGAAGCGGGGAGATTGTTGAGTTCCGACTTCTCCTCTCTCGGCCGGCCGAAAGAAGAGAGCTTAGTGAGTCCTTCGTCTTCGATCCGGTTGAAGCTCCGCCTCAATCGGGTTTACCTAAAATGTCCATACGAAAACATAGAAACAAGTGAAAAGATCATTAGTTCTCGTGACAGTGTAGAATCATGCTCAAATTCAAATGTAAACATGAAAGAGGGAAGGAACTGACCGGATTGGGACTAAATCCCAACCCCTATTTGGAAGGTTTAAATATACATGAAAATGCAAATGAGTGGCTTAATGCATGCTAAATAACATGTTAATGAAGGTTAAAATGAAAGGGGGGAGTAAAAGATCGACAGGAAAGGTAAATAAACTCAAAAAAAATGCAAAACGGGGTCTGCCCCTGCTAGTGCCCCATATATGGGGCGCCTGCTGCAGGTGTCCCCTTGATGGGGCGCGTTGACCAAAGTCAAAGCGCCCTATATACGGGGCACCAGGGACTGGCTTCAGCAGATTTTCTTCCCTTCTTCGCGGCGTCGCCCCGGAGTGTAGGAAGACCTCCAAAACGGAAAAAGGACTTCTTCAAGCAGCCAATACTCAAGTGAAGCTAATGAAAGAGTGTTTTGGCACTAGATGTAAGGGAAATGGAGGGTAGAGGCTCTCAAAGTTGGAGAAAAATCATATTTCTGAAGAAGGAAACTGCAGGTTTTTGGAGTTTTTGGGAGAGGGTTTTGGATCGGTTTGAAGGCTTATGGAGGGTGAAAATGGCTTAGAAACGTGGTGTTGGATAAGCTCTAGGGTGGCACGAAGTTGGAACCTCCTCTTAGTCTCAAATGAAGGTCTATTTATAGCCCAAAAGAGGGTACTTTGGCCATTTTCGAAAAACAGTGCCATGTGGCATAGCGCCCTATATATGGGGCGCCAGCATCATGAGATATGTCAGGTCGACAAGACAAGTCACTGCGGGGGGTCAAATCAGCTTGTCAAATCAATTTAATTTGGATCCAGGCGCCCTATTTATAGGGCGCTTGGTGCCCTATAAACAGGGTGCCTGGCCCCCTATTTATAGGGCGCCTGGTGCCCTTATACACAGGGCATTGCCCTCTTTGAAATGTGCCAAAAACCTTAATTTTTCCGGAAAACTCGGTTCCCTTGAAAGGTTACTCAAATATTCTTCATGAAAACAAGAATTTAAGCTCTCCAACTAGGCCAAAATTGCGTGTCTACAGGGATCACTCAGCCGATTCAAACTGTGAAAAGGCCACGCAGGCAGGGGTTAGGATACGAAGAGGATTCCATCCCAAGGAGGATCTTCCAGCCAGGATATGCCATGGGACTCCATACATTCTTTACCAAAGGGAAGACCATGATTGTGGCTGAAGATAACAAGAGTTCCATGATAGCTATCAAGAGAAGGAAAGCTCTAGAAGAAGAAGAAGACTTGGAAGACCTGTGCTTATCTCTGACTCATTTGTTCTCAAGTAGGGAAGAGTACCAGAAACCACTCAAGGGCAAACCAATTTTAGATCATCATGTTGAGCAAGCTACCAACCAAGTCAGAACCATTCCATGAGGCCCAAATACAACAATCCCATGTTTAAACCTCGTGCCTTTGTTTCTAGATCTTTTGGATGGGCTTCAGAGCACACTTACCCACTTTGGGCCCATGCGCCCTTTCCAGCCTTCCACTCTTACTGGGCCTGCTTGCCCATTTACTTCCCTCATCAACTTTAGAACTGAGGGTTCTTTCCAGCATGGGCTCACATGCCCATCCATTTCTACGATCGGGTCCATGTACCCGTTTACTTTTTTCATCAGTTTTGGACCCATGTGTCCATTTTCTATTACCATCGGGCCCACGAGCCCCTTTTTCCTTTCATTATTAAGTTTTTCTCTCTGATAATTCAGTCAGTTTCTAGCAAATCCTGAGTCATGCTGACTCATTCTATCTTTTTACTAGAAAATTCCAAAAAAAAACGTCTTCTCTGAAACTCACATTTCTATCGAGGAGATGTCTCTACTCATCCCACAGGGTGCTCCCAATCAGGGATCCCCCTTTTCTAAATCATTGATCGATTTACTCGATCCTCCCTCCATTGTAAATACCACCTTTCCAGCTTTATCTTCAGTAGGTCAAGTTAGGTTAGGAAATAGAAAAGTCAGAGGTAAACGAGTTCCAAATAGCTATCTGCAACAATTGGCACAGAAATGTGTAGAGTGTGCAAGGCTACCAAACTTTCTAAAGAATACCATCCAGCTAGATGAAATCTGATATGAGGATGAGCATAACATAGATCATACTTTGGGAGTATATGAGGTGGTATCAGAGAAGGATCCCAAATTTGAGGATGAAATTGAGGACTTGGCTGATACGTATGCATCTGGGCTTAGAAGATTTGAAGAACCATCAGCCACAGGGAATGAACCAACCAATGAACTGAATTTAGGAACCCTGGAAGATCCTAAGACTATCCTCATCAGTGCAAACCTCACTTCCTCAGAAGAACAACGTTTGATCAAAGTGTTGGAAGAATATAAGGACACATTCGCATAGACGTATGAAGACATGCTGGGATTAGATAATTCATTGGTTGAACATAGATTAACCTTGAAACCTAGAACTACCCCTGTTAAACAAAAGCTCAGGAGATTCCACCCTAATATTGCACTCAAAATAAAAGATGAGGTCGACAAACTACACCAAGTAAAATTTATTAAAGTTGTCCTATATCCGCAATGGGTGGCTAACATAGTCCCTGTTATGAAGAAGGATGGACGGATTCAGATTTGTATAGATTTCAGGGACTTGAACCGAGCATGTCCTAAGGATGATTTTCCTTTACCTCATATCGATGTTTTGGTTGATAACACAGCTGGATTTGAAATGCTTTCATTCATGGATGGCTATTCTGGATACAATCAGATCCGGTTAGCTGAGGAGGACCAAGAGAAGACCTCGTTCACTACACCTTGGGGAACATATTGCTATGTTGTCATGCCCTTTGGGTTAAAGAATGCTGGTGCTACATATCAAAGGGCTATGATGTCTATCTTTCATGACATGATGCACACCCTTGTAGAGGTGTATGTGGATGATTTGGTTATCAAGTCCAAGAGTTGGGAAGATCATTCTGAAGTGCTAAGAAAAGTTTTGCAACGAGATAGAGAATACAAGCTAAAAATGAACCCTAAGAAGTGCACATTTGGAGTTTCATCAGGAAAGCTACTTGGGTTCATATTAAGCAAAAGGGGCATAGAGATCAACCCAAACAAGGCCAAGGCAATTATTGGTATGCCTCCCCCGAAGAATATGAAAGAGCTTCGAGGATTGATTGGGAGGCTACAATTTGTCCGCCGGTTTATCTCACAACATTCCTAAAGGTGTAAACCTTTCTATCAGTTAACCAAGGCGGGGGCTGAGTTTAAATGGGATTCGAAGTGCCAGGAGGCATTCGATGGGTTGAAAACATACCTGGCAAGTCCCCCTGTACTTAGACCACCAATTCCTGACAAGCCCTTGGTCATCTACATTTTGGTTCTTGAGAACTCTCTTGGGGCAGTGCTTGCACAAGTTGATGAAGAAGGGAAAGAACAAGCTACTTATTACTTGTCTAAGATGTTTGATGTTTGTGAGCTGAAGTACACTATGGTAGAAAAGACCTATGCTGCTCTTGTTTGGGTGGTTCAGAAACTCAAACATTATTTTCTTGCTCACCAAGTCAAGCTCATTGCTCGTATCAATCCTATCAAGTTTCTGTTAAAGAAGACAGTCTTGACTGATCGGTTAGGGCGATGGCAGAGTTTCTTATCCCAATTTGATATCAGTTATGTCCCACAGAAGGCAATTAAGGGCTATGCTATTGCTGAACACCTTGCCCATCATCCCATACCCATCTTTGACCCAGTCCGGTCAGAGTTCCTGGACGACGAACTAATGTTAGTCCGATCTTCCAATCTTTGGACATTATATTTTGACGGGGCTCTGAACTCTCATGGTAGAGGGATAGGTATTGTCCTTCTGTCACCTGAAGGTGTCACCATTCCATAGGCTTTTCAGCTCAACTTTCCAGCAACCAACAACATATCTGAGTATGAAGCCTTGCTGGCCGGGCTAGAGGCTGCTCATTTCCATGGTGCCACCGAACTGAGGGTGATAGGTGATTGTTAATTGATCCAACGCCAAGTCCTATCCAAGTACCAAACTTCTCATCCAAACCTCAAACCCTACCAAGAGCTCACCACCTGCTACATCAAGCTATTCTTCAAACTCACCTTTGTCCATGTCCCCCGTTCTCAGAATATCCTCGCCGATGACTTAGCTTCACTAGCTTCATCTCTATCTGTCCCGCTAGGTAGGCAAGTGCGGACTATCCACATCTGTAAGAGGACAATTCCAGCAATTGAGGATGGACGTTTTTTGAAGGTTAAGGAGAGGTTCAACAGAAAGGAATACTTGGAACATAAAGAAGAAATCTCCTTAATTGAGTTGGAAGAATTGGAAGAAGGTGAGAGACCTTGGTATGACGAGATTGCGAGGTATTGTCAAGATCAGTCATATCCACCTGGATCAACCATCAAAGAAAAGAAGGCAATTAGAAGAGTATCCCAGAGGTATACAATCCTAGGAGGAGTGCTCTATAAGAGAAGCCTAAGTGGAATTTTACTCAGATGTCTTGATGAAGAAGAAGCTGAGTTGGTGTTGAAGGAAGCACATTTTGGAGTTTGTGGTGGTCATGTGAATGCCCAAGCCCTTGCTAAGAAAATCATCCGACAAGGGTATTATTGGCCAACTCTAGAAGAAGACTGCTCCATCTTTGTCCAGCATTGTCATTCATGTCAACTCCATGCCGACAAGATTCACTCTCCCGCATCTTCCCTTCATCCAATTCATGCCCCATGGCCTTTCACCATGTGTGATTTTGATATCATCGGCCCCTTGAGTGACCTCAACTCTGAAATGCACTCAAAATCATTCATTCTGATGGCAACGGAGTACTTCACAAAGTGGGTTGAAGCAGAAGCATTCGTGGAGATTAAAGCGTCAACAGTTTGCTCCTTCATCAAGCGCAACATCCTGGCAAGGTTCGGGATCCCCAGCGACATCGTCACTGATAATGGGCCACAATTTCTTTCTTAAGATCTATGTGATCTTTGCAACAGGTATCGCATTTCATTGCATCATTCATCACCGTACTATCCTAAAGGCAATGGTCAAGCAGAAGCCACCAATAAAACCTAAATCAAAATCATCAAGAAATGTTGTAAGTCAAGCAAATTTGCCGACTGGCCTGATAAGCTTGTAGATGCTCTATGGGCTTATCGTACTTCTGTAAGGACTCCCACTGGACAAACCCCGTATGCTTTGGCATATGGGATGGAAACAGTGGTCCCCTACGAAGTATTACTTCCATCTCTTCGATTTCAGCTTGACAGGGATATTCCTGTTGATGAGACATGAGAATCTCTCCTTGCACAGCTTGAACACTTGGATGAAAGAAGGCTAGCTGCCGCTGAGCATGCCCGAACTTATCAGAATAGACTTAAAAGGTTTTATCAAAAGAGGGTGGTTGAAAGAAAATTCGAAATCGGTGAGATGGTAGTCAAACGCATATTCGTTAAACCGGGGGGTCCCTGCTCCAAGTTGCAACCTAACTGGGAAGGGCCTTTTGTAATCACTGAAAAGTATCTAGGCAATGCATATAAAGTGACTAATGCAGATGGAGAAAAAGTGAATCATCCTTGTAATGGAGTTTACCTTAAAAAATGCTTTCCATAAAAATGGAGAAACCACTGGTATAATCTCAAGTCATCGATCCTAGGATGTTTGTGAGAAGTCAAGGGTAGGTACCATCCTACACACACAACACCTCCCAATCCTAGAATCCGGACAACCCGACACTTGCGAAAGGCAAGGCGGAAATCTAGAAATGGAAGGAGTACCCTTACCCTATTCTCTTCTACTCGGTCCAAGATAGGGAGAAAAGATTAGAGAGGGGTAGTATCGAAAACACTCGCCACCCTAGTAGGAGGCCGTCTCGGAGGATGTAAAAGGGTGCCAAAAGATGGGCAATGAACCCCTCAGGTTAGCAAAAAATAAAAATGAACAACTTGTCTGAATGAGTACCCAGAATGATAGTCAAGGCAAAAGGCATCAAAAGATGGGCAATGTCCCCACGGGTCAAAAATCCTGTCCAAATATGTGCCACATAGAAAATAGAAAAAAAAGTAAGAAAGACCCAAAGAGGCCGAACCCCAACGGGCAATTTGAGTGAGAGTAGAGAAATCCCTCTCAACATCTCCAAACCCTATCAAGGTCTTCCTCTATACTCTTCTTCCTTAAACCCCTTGGGCAGGGTAAACTGACCAAATCCAGGTGGAATCCAAGCCGATCAAAGGAAGAAGGTTAGAAGGATTCTAGGTAGGGACTTTATTTTGCACGTGGCATCTACCACTTGAGTCTTGACAAACCCCAAAGACCGATGAATTATCTCAAATACCAGCATTTTCCCCAAAAAATGCATATTTCAAAAATCTAAAAAATACATATTTTATAAATAAAAAATGCATATTTTAAAAACCTAAAAAAATTGAATATTTCAAAAATCTAAAAAAATTGAATATTTTTGAAAATATAAAAAATGATTGTTTTCAAGAAAATCCAAAAAAAATTGCTTAGTCATGATCATTGTCTTAGTTGCATCTATGTTTATTTTTATGTTATGTATATTTTCATTCCTGCATTGCATATCCATTTTTGCTTTAATTACCTTGTTAAGAAGGCTCTTTCCTTTTGACCTAAGTCAAAGTTGACCGTAATAGGCAAGGGGATGAGTCATGGTGAAGATCTAATCCTCTTTTATCAAGTGTTTCAGGCATTTCAATGTGAGAGGAGAAGATTCTCACCACTGCAGGTAAGCTCTCTCAACCCTTACCCTCATTTCATTTAAGTCATTTATTTTATTCTACCTTGTTAAGAAGGCTCCTCCCTTTGACTCAAAATCAAGGCAAATGATATACAGGCAAAGGGATGAGTCATGATGAGAATTTAATCATCTTTGTTAAGTGTTTTCAGGAGCTGAAGAAGCAAAAAAGAAGGGCCGTCAGGCAACCTTTTAAGTGGTGAGATCGGTGTTCCGGAAGGAACGACATACTAACCCCGTGGCAAAAAGAGAGGAAGAGCCACCCAGCTGAACATTATCGTGGAGTTGTATTCTGTCAAAAGGCAAGACAAAGATGGACCAAAGATGCTGATCGATGCACTATGCCTGAAGACTTCACTCAAATCCACATTCTCATCAATCTTACATCATCACCATCATTCCATTTTGCACTTCACATCACCTTTGCCATTTGTCACTTAGTTATCTTAGGTCCATTTGATGCGTATGATATGCATTAATGTTGAAGACCTTGAGAGTGAAGGTGACTGGGCCCGAGATCCCCTTCAACAAAATCTACGACGGCTTGGTCATTTCTTCACACTCACGGATAAGCCAAAATTGAACATTGGAGGGACGATGGTTCCTAATCAGGTGTCTTGACCTCCAATAGACAATCTATATCTTCAACTATTTTCTACATAATTTTCTATGTTTTTACATCCATCTTCTTTTTCATTCTTCTTCATTACCAATTTTATCCCACCATGTTCATTCTTCCCTTTCTTTTATCCCACCATGTTCATTCTTCCCTTTCTTTTATCCCACCATGTTTTATTCTTTCCTTTCTTTTATCCCACCGTGCCGTGTTTGTCATCCCATTGTTTCTTCTTTCTCATCATTCTATGTTAGTCCCACCATTATCTTTCAATCCCATTATGGCTTAAGTCTTTTTTTTCGTTTTTTGAATACTCGGTTTTCTGCCAGAGCATGATTCATGGTTTTCACGATACCCGAGCAATTTTGTTATGCTTAAAACGAACCCTTTTAGAATTTGAGGTTATTCCACTCAGAATTAAACTGAGTATTTTGGTGAAACTTGAATGAACTTGAGATTCCAAATATGATGGATTGGTATTCTTTTTATTTTAAAATCTTTTTCTCTTTTAAAACTTTAGCCCATCACAGTACAAGAACACCGCAAAATTCGAGTTGCTGGCTGATGATGAACCTACGAATTCGAGGACTCCTCACCACGCTGAGGGTTGGCTACATCCTATATCCTTTATCTTTTATTTTTCATCTCTCGTGCCAAGGGCATGTCTTTTACTAATCAATTATGTGAGGTTTTGATAGAACATGAAAGCGATCTAGAATACTTAATGAGATTCATTTTGCTGGATCGGGTAGATAAGCGTGTCTATATCTACACCTTGATGCCACCTTTTCAGTCCATCACTATTCCATTCTGTTACATTCATCTACGCTCACTGCATTCCATTACAGTTCACTCCAAATCACTCCGCTTCATTACATGTCATTCCCTTACAAAGCTGACATCAAGGCGAGGCAAGTTGTAGAAACGCCAAATTTGCCTAATTCAGAGCATAAAACTCATGTTTTATAGGGTAACATGTATGATTGACCTTATAATAATGCCGGGTCCTTTTAATGTTGATTTGGAACTTCGTCGAACAAAATCGGATCTTTTCCGAAGTTTTCTGCAAAAAGCCATAATTTCCGAGTGAAAGCCACACGTAAATCGTGTAAACACAGAAATTGGCTGAATGACCAATGCCTAATGATCATGCATTGAAGGTTACGGTCAGATTCTCACTCCGGACAAGTTTTGTTGCATACCGTGCCTTTCTGGTTGGCCGTCGGAGTCATTCCGACCAGTATCGGATCTTCTGTTCATTGTCCTAACTTACGGACAAAATTATGAAGTTTTGGAGGGTGTGTTTGTTGATCCAATGATATAGAGAGCTTCTTTGGCCTGTTAGCTTTCCAACACAACAAACGGCGTCGAATTTCGAATTCGTGAGTGTTTGCAATGGCTTCCGGAAGAAGGACGCGCAAAATAGTCCCATGCGCCCAGGTCCCTGGTCACATGCGCCCAGAATCCTGGGCACATGCCCATGCTGTAAGGAATCGTCCATTAAAATTTGGTGCAGCGGAAGCGACGATTCCTATGGGTTCCTTTAGAATCTGTCTCAATCAGAACCGAACGACGAAAACTGAAAACCGATCAAATCGGGTTCGAATATACCTGATAGGGATTCATATAATCCCATGGAGAGGAAGGAGATGAGCTTCTCAAGCTCTCTAAACTGTTCAAGTGTCCGGTCTCCAGTAGTATCCACACGAACTTCATCCACAACAGGTTCTCCCTTCGCGCCGGCCTCGAGAACTCTTCCCGAACGGAGCTCCATCGACCATGGACACCTTCTAAAGAGAGAAGGAGGTAGGGAGGAGGCTTGGGACGTGGTTTTCACCCTTGGCTTGATTGGGTTTGGCTGAAACCATTAGTATTTATAGAGAATTATGGAATTTTTCATAAAAACCCAAAATCTCTATAAATTACGCCCTTGCCCCTGAACTTGTGGATAAGTCCTTTTGTGTGTGACCCACTAGGCCCAATAGCCTATTTGGTTGAGGCCTAAATAAAATAGAACAATTCTATTTAATTTAATTAAATCCGTTATCCGATAACAGATTAATCGGCCTACCGATCATGAATGGTACAAGCCACATCCCATGATCCCAAATGGCTATGGGGATAATCTCATCTCCATTGAGCCTTTCCATCATCAGTTACCACATGGATATAAACCCTCATCCATCCAATGTCCTGGTCGGAAATGAGTACGGCATCGACTGTCAACTCCTTAGTGTACCGACTTTATAGGATCATGTACTCGGAATTGGATCAATTGGAAAACTCTTTTTCCAATTATCCTATCTACCCTGGCCAGGGATTTAGAGTACTATCCCATAGGACATTCACTCTCACTTACCGAGAGTGGACGATCCCTTGTTGTACGCTCAATTGCCTCCATCGGATTTTCCTTGTACCCGATCCATCGCTATATAGGACCATCTAAATTGTGATCCATAAGTCAATGGTCAAAGCACAAGTTCCACCCAACAAGGCATCTTTGGCGACTCGGGTCAAAGGTCCAACCATGCAACCGTGATGATAGAAAACCCTGATAGACAGTTCGGTAAGATACCATTCAGGGTTTCTAATTCGGTCAGTTCAGTGAACTCATTCAACTAATGAGCACCTGTATGTGTATCTCAGTGTCTCCACACTAATGACCAATGAGATCGGTCGTCCTCATCACATGAGAAGACATCACATACACTAGTCTATCCGGATCCTTGATGTCCCGTCTCAAGTATCCTATGACTAGGAACATTTAGATCAAATACCTCTAGATGATCAATCTCATTATCATGATCTCATCGTGATTTAATCATCATTGTATTTGATCAAGGACTTCATTATGATATTCGCTTCTAATAAGAGCTTATAATGAAGATTTGCCTAATTAATTGAATGAGATATTTCTAGAAATGTCGAATCATATCATATATGATTGGCTTGTAGGGCATACATTTCTATCACATGCGCCCTACCAGTGAGGCACGTGACCTTGTGCCCTGACTTGAGGGAACATGCGCCCTACCCTTGAGGCACGAGGGAACCAGTTTTTCACTGGGACTCTACCGCTGAACGGATCGAACTGATAAGACCAAAATTTTTGGAAATAATAAGATGCGCCCCTTCTAGGGGGCGCATCCCTCAGTGGGGTGCATGCGCCCTGCACTAGGGCGCATGCACCCAGGGGTAGGGTGCAATTCACCTGTTTTTTAGCCAGGATAAGACCAGTCGTTCTCCTATAAATTAAGGCCGATTCTGGTCGTTCCAAAGGCATGAGTACGACCCCGCAGGCATCTCAAGAGGTCCAAACTCCCTCCTGAATTGATTTTTAAATTTTTAGAAAGAGAATTTCGAGTTTTTAGAGAGAGAGAAGTTGGTTCAAGAGAGAGGAAGGCTGGTCTGCAGGTGATCTGTCAGGTCTTTCTTCTTTGGCTTATAAAGCAGCGTGTGGACGTCTTCTGCCCAAGCTCTCTTCATCAAAGTTCTTCCTCTCCAAGTATTCTTAAGTTTTAAATCAACGGCACTTGATTCCAAGGTCGGGGATGGTCGTGACAAGCACATAAGCAAAGTTGCGCTTGGCAGATCCTGGACTGCTGCTCGGCTTTTTCGACAACCCAGATTTGGCCATATCTCTCTCAATTCTTATTAGAATCTTTCTGTTCTTTTTCCTATATCTTTTTTTCGTGATTCTCCATCCTCCTATCATGTTTTTACATTTTTTTGCATTATTTTTAATCTGTTATTATAAAAATAGAAAAAGAGGGGTTAGAGATAACCCGAGTCCGGTCAGTTTCTAGTCAATTGTGTGTTTCATGTCATTTTCTTTATATATACTTCACTTTGTTTAGTTATAATTTTATTTTTCACTTGTTTGTTTGTTTAGTTGCACAGAAGATCAAGCACCCACGCGTGGAGGACTCTTCTTCATCGGCCGGCCGAAGAAGGAGAAGCTTTAACTCACACTCTTCACGCTAAGGTACACACGGTCAATCTTTAATTTCATAAATCAGAACCCACGGTTCCTGGCGACCACATGTCTTAATTTCCTACATCTCACCCTCCTCCCACATGACGCGAACCGTCTCTTTGGTGATCGAGCGACGCCAAGGGATGAAAGTATGGGGATCAATGTGAGTGTGGGACCGAGGTGAGAGTTGCTTTCCATGTTTTATTTTCTTTATTTCTCATCCCCTCTTGAGGTGACGATCTAGGTTCACGGACTTCCCTAAAAGGTTAAGGCCCCATCGAATTTTCAGAGTCGACATCTAGTTCTTAGTTTTACTTATTCGACATTGACCAAGACAAAGACTACAGTTTTAAGAAATCAAATTTTTTTCATTGTCATATATTGATTTATTACAACTAAGAGTGTATAAAACATATAGTGTTATAGATTATTCATAAATAGAGTTTGACCATCAAGTCAGAAAATATTAGCAATATGTGATTTATGTAGTGTGCTGCATTCTGCTATGTCATTGCACATACATCGGACTAGATTTAGTCCCCATCGATAGCAAGGATTAGAATAGTCTAGAGTATCCTTTTATCATGAATATCATGATTCATCATAAGTGCATCACTATCTAGATACCCTATGAGATTTAGCTTAACTATATTGTTACTTCTATATATAGTAAATCTAGTGCAAGTTCTCTAACATTCTTCATGTGCATTGAGACATGTTATGTGTATGCAAGATAGAAATTCTTTACATTTTGATGTGTAAGAAAGCATTAGTCATGATATGACATTTTATATAATCTTATGAAAACCTTGCATGTGTTGACATGGTAGGTCTATAGGATGCCTAAAAATTTTTATTAAATATAGAATATTTACATTTATATTTGAGGTCTGGTTAGTTGCATTATCTTGTAGGTTAGGTCTTTCATTTAACCAAGTGAAATATAAATATGTGGTTGTGTGCTTGATTCAAAATTAAATTGAATGCAATTAAAATTATTGATCTATAGTTATTTTGTTACATTATCACGTGTGATTGTAAAATATATTATTCTACGTATACTTCAAATTTGACAATGTAAGTAGGATTTATGACGAGAAGCCTAGGTGATCAGGTTTAGTACAATAAGATCATGGTGATTTAGAATGAGAAGAGCCAATTGAGGATCATTATGTATTGTATATTAAGTTCAAATTGTTAAATTGTAAATTGTTTTGTGTTTTTTTGGATAGAAATTAATTGACTTACTGAAACAGTTTGTTGTTATGTTCTCCCTTTCCCAAATTGAATATTTGAGATATTATTTTTTTTCAATTATGTCATCGGATATATCCACTGCATGTATTTTGGTCCAAGATGCGATAATATATATTAATTTGTTTTTTCTAGTTATAATACATATTTAGAAATGAATCCCTTTAAATTCTTAGTGTTTGTTGTATCTATTGATTAAGGTGAAAACCCTTTTACACTACCTTTGGCAGATATGAACTAGCTTTATTGGTAATGACGGCCCCATGTTTCTAGGGACTTGGAGATGGAGGTTAGGTAGAAGAAAGTATCCTTTGAGGTGTAAGGAATCAATCTATGGCAGCGGTAATTTTTTTTGATTCTTTAAAACCATGATCTTTGCCTTGGTCGATGTTGAACTAGTAAAACCGAGAATAAAATATGAAGTAGAACAAGAGTACCTCAAAGTATTTGAAAAGCCCTCACCATAGATGAAGAGAGGATGTTCTTCATTGTTGAAAATCATTCAAGTGGATGGTCTCTAGCGGTATCCACATTATTTGCTTCAATAGATGAGTTATTTCTTCCTTCAGACCTCGAGAAACCATCCAGATCCAAGCTTAACTATGGAAGATCACTTTTTAGAGAAGAGAGGAGGGCGAGAGGCTTCTTGGGATGTGCTCTAGACCTTTGTCTTATTAAGGTTTGGCTTCATAAGCCTTTTATTTATAGAAAATAGAATTTTTACAAAAACTCAAAACTTCTATAAAATTATGCCCATGCACTCATATTATTAACTAGATCTAATGTGTGTGACCCACTAGGCCCAATAGTCAATTTGGTTGAAGTCTTAATTAATTTAAAAGAAAAATTCTTTTAAATTAAATCAAAATTGTTATCTAATAACAATTTTATGGCTTTCTGATCATAAAAGGTATAAGTCGCATCCTATGATCCCAAATGAATTTGGGAAGTTAAATAACATCCACTGAGCCTTTCTATCATCAATTACCATGTGGATTTAAATCTTCGCTCATACAATGTCTCGGTCAGTTAGGGGTTCGGCATCGACTGTCAACCCCTAAATATTTTGACTTTATGTGATCCTGTACTCAGGTTCAGATCAATTGGAAAGCTCTTTTTTCAATTTTTCTAAGTATCTTGGCTAAGGATTTAGAGTATTGTCCCATAGAACATTCTCACTTTCCTACCGAGAGTGAATGATCCCTTGTTATCTGCTCAATTGCCTACATTAGGTTTCTCTTACACCCAATACATCAACTACATTGGACCATCAAGATGGTGATCCATAACTCAATAATCAAAGTGTTGACTCCGAAATCTGGATGAGTGAATCCGGATCATCACCTTAAAGAGAAAGAAAGAGGGTGAGAAAGAGAAAACAATCCCTTCTTTACCTACACTCACATTGATCCCCAAATATTCAACCTTTGACATCACTATAGTGTTGAAGGGACTATCCGGGTCATGTGGGTAAGAAGAGATAAAAGAAATTAATGCATGGAATGAAGTAAGAAAGTGGTCACCAAGAGCCATGGGCTTCGCTTTATGTAATAGAATTAAAAATTGACCGTGTGTACCTTAGCGAGAAGAATATGGGTTCAAGCTTCTCCTTCTTCGGCCGGCTGATGAAGAAGAGTCCTCAAAACGTGAGTGCTCAGTTTACTAAGCAAATAGACAATAAAACCACGTGAAAATACAATTACAAGTGAATGGGGTGAAGTATGTGTAAATAGAATGACATTAAATAGACAATTGGAATAGAACTGACCAGATTCGGGTTACTTCTAACCTCTCTTTTAGATTTTTTAATTTAAAAAATTAAAACTAGTGCAAAAAATATAAAAAATAATATATGTATGGAGAAGAATGAAATAAAAAGATCAAAAGAAAAATAGATCAAATTCGAGCCCAATTAAAGAAGATATGACAAAATCTGAGTCTGTCGAGAAAGTCGAATAGCAACCGGGATCTACCTTGCGTGACTTTGCTTTAGACTCTTCCTCGACTAGCACCGACTCTAGAGTTGCATGCTGTCTATTGAAAATGAAAGAAGACTTGGAGAGGAAGAACTTTGCTTCTGATGGCTCGGGCAGCAGACATCTCCATGCTTCTATAGAAGTCAGAGAAGAGAGACCTAGTTGAACACATGCAAACTGACTTCTCTCTCCCTAAAACTAATTTTATCTCTCTAAAAACTCAAATTTCTCTTTCTAAAAATCACCAGAATATAGTAGGAGGGATATTGGATGTCTTGAGATGCCCGTGGGGTCATGATCTCACCTTTGGAACATCAAAAGTTGAGAGAATTTATAAGGGAAACTGGTCTTATCCAAAATCGGATAAGATTGGCCAATGCACCCTGAGGTGGAGTGCATGCGCCCTATCCCAGTGCCCCCCTCAGGGGGTGCATCCTAATTCCATGATAAACCTAAAAGAAATTAGAAATAATCAAAATGATCTTTTTAGACTTATCTGGACAAAAGTAGAGTTAGAGATGAAGATTGATACCATGTGCCCCTGATCAGGGGCGCATGGGCACATGCTCTCCAGGGAGGGCGCATGGGAATGTGCCCCCCTGGGAGGGCACATGGCACTACATTTGCGCACTTGTGTTTCAAAAGTTATTACAGACACTCTCGATCTCTAAATTTGATGTCGTTTGTTGCGTTGGAAAGATAACAGGATGAGGAAGCTTTATACAGTGATGAATCAGCCACCACATGCCCCATGACTTCAGAAATTCATCCATAAGGTGGGGTAGAGATTGGAAGGACAACATTGGTCGAAATTGATAGAAATGTATGTCCTATAAGCCAATTATATATGATATAATTCGACATTTCTAAAAATATCCCATTTAAATAATTAGGTAAATTCTCATTAAAAACTCTTATTACATGTGAATATCATAATAAACTCCTTGATCAAATATAATGATGATTAAATTATGATGAGATCATGATAATGTGATTGATCATCTAGAGGTATTTGATCTAAATATTCTTAGTCATAGGATACTTGAGACGAGACATCAAGGATCTAGATAGACTAGTGTATGTGATATCTTCTCATGTGATGAGAATGACCGATCTCATTGGTCATTAGTGTAGAGACACTGAGATACACATACAGGTGCTCATTAGTTGAATGAGTTCACTAAACTAACCAAATTAGAAACCCTGAATGGTATCTTACCGAATTGTCAATTAGGATTTTCTGTCATCATGGTTGCATGGTTAGACCTTTGACCTGACTCGCCAGAAAGCCTTGTTGGGTGGAACTTTTGCTTTGACCATTGACTTATGGTAATAAGAGTTTATCATGATATAATTCGACATTTCTAAAAATATACCATTCAAATAATTAAATAAATTCTAATTAAAAACTCTTATTACATGTGAATATCATAATAAACTCCTTGATCAAATATAATGATGATTAAATCATGATGAGATCATGATAATGTGATTGATCATCTAGAGGTATTTGATCTAAATATTCTTAGTCATAGGATACTTGAGACGAGACATCAAGGATCTAGATAGACTAGTGTATGTGATATCTTCTCATGTGATGAGAATGACCGATCTCATTGGTCATTAGTGTAGAGACACTGAGATACACATACAGGTGCTCATTAGTTGAATGAGTTCACTGAACTGACCGAATTAGAAACCCTGAATGGTATCTTACCAAACTGTCTATCAGGGTTTTCTATCATCACGGTTGCATGGTTGGACCTTTGACCTGAGTCGCCAAAGATGCCTTGTTGGGTGGAACTTGTGCTTTGACCATTGACTTATGGATCACAATTTAGATGGTCCTATATAGCGATGGATCGGGTACAAGGAAAATCCGATGGAGGCAATTGAGCAGACAACAAGGGAAACCCTGAATGGTTTCTTACCGAATTGTCAATTAGGATTTTCTGTCATCATGGTTGCATGGTTAGACCTTTGACCTGACTCGCCAAAAAGCCTTGTTGGGTGGAACTTTTGCTTTGACCATTGACTTATGGATCACTGTTTAGATGGTTTAGTATAGCGATGGATCGGGTACAAGAAAAACCTAATGTAGGCAATTGAGCGGACAAGGGATCGTCCACTCTCGATAAGTGAGAGTAAATGTTCTATGGGATAGTACTCCAAATCCCTGGCAAAGGTAGAGAGGATAATTAAAAAAGGATTTTTCCAATTGATTTAATTTCGAGTACAGGATCCTATAGAGTCAGTATCCTAAGGAGTTGACAATCGATGTCGTATTCCTTTCTGACCAGAACATTAGATGGACGAGGGTTTATATCCATGCAGTAACTGATGATGAAAAGGCTCAATGGAGATAAGATTATCCCCATAGCCATTTGAGATCATGGGATGTGGCTTGTACCCTTCATGGTCGGTAGGCTGATTATTTATTATCGGATAAAAAATTAAATTAAATTAAATTAAATTGTTCTATTTTATTTAGGCCTCAACCAATAGGCTATTGGGCCTAGTGGGTCACACACATAAGGACTTATCCATAAGTATAGGGGCATAGGCATAATTTATGAAGTTTTTGAGTTTTTATGAAAGATTCCAAAATTCTTTATAAATACTAATTGTTTTAGCCATACCCTATCCAGCCAAGGGTGAAAACCATGTCCTTAGCCTACTCCCTACTCCTCTCTCTAGAAGGCTTCCATGGGCTATGGAGCTCCGTTCGAAAATAATTCTCGAGGCTGGTGCGAATGGAGAACCTGCTGTGGATGAAGTTTGTGTGAATACCACTAGAGATCGAACATTTGAAAAGTTTTCGTCATTCGGTTCCGATTGAGACATATTATATGAATCCCTGAGATTATATGAATCCCTATCAAGTATATTCGAACTTGATTTGATCAATTTTTAGTTTTTGTCATTCGGTTCCGATTGAGACATATTATAAAGGAACCCAAAGAAATCGTTGCTTTTGCTACACCACATTTTGATGGACGATTCCTTATAGAAATGATCCCTATAGAAATCGAAAAGATACGGCATGAAACAAAACATACCCAGAATAAGAATTTGACCATAGCCTTCAATGCTAGATCATTAGGCTTTGATCATCAAGCTAATTTTCATGTTTTCACAATTTATGTGTGGCTTTTGCTTGAAATTTACGACTTCATTCTAAAATCTACAGAAAATGCCTGATTCCACTCGACAATGCTCCAAATCAACCATAAAAGACTTGGCATCATTTTTAGATCAATTACCTGTGTTACCCTATAAAACATGAGTTTATGCTCTAAATTAGGTGAATTTGGCATGTCTACACAAAGTATAAGATATATCCGGTAAGACATCTTTGGTGACTCAAGTCAAAAATCCAACTATGCTATTGTGATGTATAAATAACCTGATAGACAGTTCGGTAAGATATCGATCAAGTTTTTTAAAATTGGTCAGTTTAGTGAACTCATTCCACTAATGAGCACCTATGTGTGTATCTTAGTGTGTTCACACTGATGACCAATGAGATCGATCATCCTCATCATATGAGAAGACATCACACACACCAGTCTATTTGGATTCTTGATGTACCATCTCAAGGATCCTATGTCTAAGAATATTTAGATCACATATATCTAAATGATCATTCTCACTATCATGATTCAATCATCATTGTATGTGATCAAGAACTTCATTATGATATTCACATCTAATAAAAGCTAGTAATGAAGTTTTGCCTAATTAATTGAATGAAATATTCATAGAATTATCGAATCATATCATATATGATTCGATTGTAGAGCATACATTTCTATCAATATCCCACTTGCATTAAAGCCAATCATCCATCTGGTTGATCTCTATCAGCTCAAGGTGAAGCTCAAACACTTTTTGAGTAACTACTTCAGTTAGTGGATCTATAATGTTATTAACGGAATATACTCTATCTTTAATTATATCTTTATAAGTCGTAATCTCTCTGATTCTTTGGTATTTGCCAAAGAAGTTTTAAACTTTTCATGAGACTTCTGTTTTATCCCATTATTTTTCCAAAACAATGATACACTTCCAGAGAAAATAGGGACAATCCCATATTTAGATGAACATCTTCATTTAGTCTACTTTATAAGTAGTATACAACATTATTCAATCTACTTTAGATTAGTTGTAGAATTAGTAGTGTTCTCTTGCATCGAACTCTTTTTAGCTCAGTGCGCCACCATTACTTAGACTTATTATCAGACTTATTTGACTACAATCTTGTGTTGATAAAACTACAAGACTAGTCTTATTCTCCAAACTTTCGAGATACATCCTTAGTGCTTTTCAAGTACTCAAGGATACATCTTTTAATTAGCCAGTGACTCATACATGGATTTACTTGATGAATGCTCATAACAATTAGAGCATTAATCATGTCATGTACATAGCATCACAAGTGTGATAGACCCTTTTGCAAAAGCATAAGGGCACTACTCATATGATCTCTTTATCTCCCAAGAAAACCATTTTTTAAAGAGATCAACTCCACACTACATAGGTAATAAAACCTATCTTGGAGTTTACCATGTCAAACCCTTTGACTATGGTAACTATATACATTAACTGGGTAAGGTCAAGCAACCTTTTAGATCTATCTATATAGAATTTAAAGCCCATATTCTATTTGGAGGATGAATTTGATAGCTAGGCTCACTTTTGATAACATACCTACTTTATTTTTCATGAGTAGTATGTCATCCACTTATAATGTCAATAAGATAATAGCACTCCCACTTATCTTAATTGAATACACAAGGCATATTTTCATTTCTAACGAAGTCATAAAATCTAATCTCATTAAACCTTATCTACTATCTATGAAAAGTTTACTGTAGTCCACAAATAGATCTTATACACACTCTATTTGGATGTTTAGGAACTTGATTCTCAAAATTTGTATCATATACACCTGTTTCTTAATATAGAGAAACACTATCTTAACATCAAATTGACATATCTGTAGTCATAGTGTGTAACAATCAAAATCCGAATGAATTAAGTTCATGGCATACGTAAAAGGTCTCATCATTGTCAACTATTTGACTTAGATGATATTCCTTTTAACTATCTTTACTTTCAAGGTCTTTACCTTCTAATCCACTCCAAACTATTCTTTAGTGATCCATTTATACCCTATGGATACTAAATCCTTAGGTGGATTAATCAAGTTCTGAACTTGATTAGAATAGATAGAATTTATATCGTATTTTATTATTTCTTCCTATTTTAGAATCAATATCTTATATTGCTTCTAGATAGATCAGGATCATTATCCTTTTATCTTATACATCATTTCTTCCATCAAACATATGTCTCACATATCTCTTAGGTTAATTGGACATAAGAAATATCTATGATTTGCCCTTATGTAATTATTAACTAGTACCTTAGTAAAAGTGTCATTAGGTTGTGGGGCTGGAACACCTTCCACATATATATACCTTGCTCTCACTATCTTTCTTAAGGAAGAACTGTTCCTTTAGAAATACAGTGACCTGAGTAACATATACTCTTTTTCCATAAGAGTGGTATATTTAATATCCATAAGTTTTCTTAAGATATCCCGCAAGCCAACACTTCATAGTCTTACATTCCAACTTGTTAGGGTTATACTTTTTCACTAGGCTAGACATTCTGAAACCTTAACTTGCTTAAGGTCAAGCTTTAACCCCTCTCCATATCTTATATGGAATAATCGGAATAGACTTAGAAGGTACCAATTTTAATATCAAGTGTTTATATTGAGTAATAATCCCTCAATAGGCAAAGTAGAATTTTTCAAAGGTTGTCACTGTCGATATTATGCCCTACACAATATGGCTTCTCATTTTAGCTACCCAATTTAGCTAAAATGTTCAAAGAGGTATCCATTAAAATTAGATTATACTATCTTTTAATTATATGTGAATTATGTACTTAAGTATTCCCCTCCTTTATCTTATCAAAGAGTTCTAATACTCTTTCATTAATACCTCTACTTCATTCTTAATCTTAAACAATTTCTCAATGGTCTTGAATTTGTACTTCATAAAGTATATGTATCAATACCTAGAGACATCTTCTTTGAAATAATGAAGTAGAAATATTCTCTTTTAGCCTAATAAACATGGACTAACATGCATCTGAATGCATGAGTTTTATAAACTCATTATCCCTTTCTCTATGTCTAACAAATGAAGAGTTGGTCATTTTGCTTAATAAGATAAGATTTACATATAGTTAATGATTCTAAATCATTTACCTAAATGTTTTCATCCGAATAGTACTCCATAAGTCTTTTCTCATAAATAGGACCATGCTACTAATGAGTATATTGATCAATATCAATCTACTTCTCCTAATGAGCATTATTCACACACATTATAAGAGGATACATATTTAATCTGAATAAGCTCTATATTAAGCTCCCACTAGTAAACACCTTACCAATTATTATAGTACTATTATCATTTTCATACCATAGAATAAATCATCATTTATTCAACTAGGAAATGAAAACAATGTTTTCTTGGAAGGATAATCATTCAACTAGAAAATGAAAACAATGTTGTTTTGGAAGGATAATTGAGACAACTCTAGAAGGCTACAGAAATTTGTATTTTCCACCAGTAATGATGCAACATTTTGCACCATTTCATATGTAGGTCAACAATTTTACTTAAGCCTTCATTTACTTGCTATTATCTACAACCCATTGTAGATTATGATGCATATTTGGTATCTCATACTATTATATGAATATCTAGTATCTTATACTATGATATACACATACAATATCTAATACTATTGAATGTGTATTTAAGACAAGTAATATCAATGACTTAGATACATTAAGCTTCTCAAGTTACACCTTTGCATTATGTGCAATTCACATTGCACTTAATCTTCCACTTTCCATCATCGTGATAGTAGAAAAATGCTATATCTAATTGGAGTTTAAATATCTTGACTTACTTCTTTGACTTTTAACTTTCTTCTTTTATTTCTATCTAATGATCTTTCTACTTCTTCTGGTCTCACCAACAAGAAGTTTTTATGATGTATTATTCTTATTTACCTTTAATTATTTCATCACCATGAGCCGTGACAGATCTCATATCCATCTTTCCATGTTATCACAACAATTTTTATCTCAGGGGCTAACATCTAATATAAGATAAACAATACATCTTTTCTATACTATGAGATAAGATCTTATCTTCATATCATTAGATAGTTTAGGAGACACCTACTTCTTAAGTAGGATATTTAATTGGTTAAATGTGGGAACAATTCTCTTAGTTCTAAATCAGTCTAAGAAGTGTGAGCCATTAAACTACTTAGCATCTAGCATGCTACACTAATGGTGGTTTATCATTATATTCTATAATTGAGATATAATTATATTAACATTACAAACATTCATTAAAATTAAGATAAGGTCTTTCATATTAATTTATGCCCTTACTAATTTTTGACGAATTTGCATAACCCTTATTATGCAAAGATGGGATATCACGATGAAATCCTAGTAGAGACTAAAACCCTACTAACTTTACAGTGATGACTTTGTGGGAAACACAATAAGTCATCACATACTTAATAGGTAGGTAATTTTTACTAATTGCAACCCATGAAACTCTTAGTCATTCAGCCTTTAGAGTTATAGGCTCCGTTTGGTGACTTGGCTGAAGGACTTCTCTTTGAAGTACTTTTATTGTGAAGTCACTTCTAGTAGAAGGCCTTCGGACATAAAGAAGTGGAAGCTGTTTGGCTAAATTTTTTTGTTATTCACAACAATCACTTCTAGTATAAAGAAAATAAAATTTGTCCACCACACACAATTCTATGAAACAAAACGTATGTACAACTCAAGTTAATTAACTAAACTTATATTCTATTGTCCAAATATTTGAGTAGCTAAAGAATCTCTGAAAGAACTCATTGCCTATCTGTCTTCTTCGTGATGAATTCATCTTGGTGTTGTTTGTAATATAGACACACTTTCTATTTCTTCGTTTCCAAATTCTCAAAATAGTTCATCACCTAAATCAACTCGTCGAATAAAATTATGAACTGCCATTGAAGCAACCACAATCTTTGCTTGTTTCTTTAAAGAGTAAGATGGCATACACCCTAGAATTCGCCAACGCTTCGTAAGTACTCCAAAACACTGCTCAATCACATTTCTCAATGATGAATGAAGATAGTTAAAAGCTTCTTCTTTTGTTCGAGGACTTCGACCACGATGATCTTGCAAATGATAGCGGATGCCATGATATGGTGCCAAATATTCAATTGAATTAGTAAAACCAGCATCCACTAAGTAATATTTTCCTAAAAAAATAGCTTTTAGTACATCGTGCATAACATAAGAATTTTATTGTAACAAAATAATATGATTATCTATTGGTGGCTTTGGAAATCCAGAGTTTGGATCACATATGCAATCGAACAAAATTTGAGCATCATGACATATGCCTTCGTGTCCAGCAGACACGAATGTAAACAACATATTGAAGTCACAAACAGCAAGAACATTTTGAGTGCATTTTGTCTTCCGTTCACTTATATGTGTCAGTTGTTGTGCACTTGGTACAACTGCTTCTATATGAGTTCCATCAATCGCTCTAATACAGTCTTTAAAGAATGTCATGCACTTATCACTGTTGGCAATGAAAGAGGCTGTTTCATCATAAGCTGGTGGAATAATATTGATCTTCGCATATTTCTGCATTGCAGTTAATACACGGTTGAAATGTCGACTGCAAGTTTCCCCTGAGCATTCAAAGTGCTCGTGCATATCTCGAATAGAATAATTCTTACCAATAATAATAAGAAATAGTGCAACTACCTCTTCAACAACAACGTACTTTGTATCATTAAGCAAATTGTGCTTTCTAAATTCATCACAGAAGTAAGCAAATACGGGAGGTTCCATTCTTAGCATATCATAAGAACGCTCCCAATGTCCTCCTAGTAGTCCTCGAACTTTATGAAACCCTCGATGTGGAGATGTATGACATGGCTCTTTACATAAATGAAACCCTTTGTAAATAATAAAACATGTAGTAAGAGCAACATTATAGAACTCTTCATCTGAATCACTAGAATTATTGTATTGATTTGAACTTGATGAATAATTAAAACATATTGAATCAGTTGAACTGCTTGAACTCATCCTAAAAAAGATAAACAAGAAAAAGCCATTATTACATCATACATTAAGTCAACAACAATTACAATAAACTTTATCAAAATTTAATAATAAATAACAAACTTTTATTTTTATAGTTCATACTACAAACTATTTACGCGTCTCCTCGAATGCACTTTGTAGCCATGGAAGCCTCAACTATGCATCCATCTCAACAAATGGTTCACGATATTCGCTTTTTACAAATCTTATTAAAGCACACATATGAAGTCGTCCTCCAAATTCTAAACCAGGTAATTCTTTTAGCATTCTTGTCACTTCACCAATGCTTGGAACGTTGCTTCTACTCTCTTCCCTTCTCCTTTCTCTTGATTGAATGGTTGTCACAAGTGTATCAATTTGAGATACCATCCGTGCCTGTTGTGACTTTCTTTTTTTATTCCGAAGTGGTGAAGTAGGACCCAACATACTTCTTGTCGTCTGTCTCTCAACCTGTTCATCATTTCTAATAATATTCTCCTCTTCATCTTGAGGCAAGATGTTTGGAGTTTCTAGACCATGATCAGGTGATGGAGGAGCTCGCATTTCTATATCAACTGAGATATTTGCTAAAGAATTTGTAACATTTTCTCCTGTACCAATAGTTCCCTCAAACAATGTGCATAATAAATCTTCATGCTCCAAACCTTTTTTTTTGAAGATGCTTTCTGTAGGATGTCGCTGCATATTGGAAAATATGTACATTATTATATAGAACTTTGAACTAAAAGAGCATCAATGAAATGTTTAATCATGCTTACTAGAAGATACTCATTCCACCACTCTTCTGTTGCTTTCATGGTATTTTTTGTTTCGTCCCAACTAAGACCGATGGTAATTTTTTTCAACGATATCCAAACTTTATATTGTTGTTTCAACTTATCCCAATGATTCTTCACTTTCTTCTTATCAAAAACTTGTCCAGAGTTAGAATTTAACTCTTTTATAACATTTGACCAACCTACTTTTGACAATGAGTGTCCATATTTCTCCCTTAATTCAACTTGAGTTACACATGTCATGATAAACAACTCATTAATTTTCTTATCCCATATGACCTTCATCTTAGAGGCGCTTTGTTCTTTATCCATATTATACGAAACTGTTGGAAGTAAATGAGTTAAATAGCAAACATGTGAGCATAATGTCTAAAATCGATTTTTTTTGCTGTTTACACTTAATGCAATATTTTTCTGACATAAGAAGTAGACACATAAGATGAACAATATCATAATGAACGATAATATCATTTTAAGAAAAGTAGATGGTTTGACGTATATATCATAACTTACCTGAATGTTTGACGTCAGACAAAGCGTGAAAGATAAAATGAAAAAAATCTGTACGATCAATCAAAAAGATAAATAAAATAGTGTCAACAACTTATAAAAGATCTGAAAAATGACTTCTTGAAGTCAGTTTAATCTTTCTAATTAAACACGATTCTTTTACTAATAACAATCTTTACTGTAAACATACATGACTAATTTTGTTCATATTAAAACCGTATAGATTTTCTAACTTTGTTCTCTTAAGAATTATAATAAAGAATAAGTCTGCGTGAAACAAGAACTAACTCGAGCCATATACAAAGAGGAGGGCGCAAGCGGCAATATTTGGTACCTGTCTTCGGTTAACTTGAGAGTTTCAATGTAGAGAGATAGCACCGTCAAGGCAGAGAGAAAGCATAGGTGGCGATGGCAAGGTGTCGTGGAGGCGACGGATAGATGCACGCAGGTGGCAACGGCGGCAGTTTGGCGGTGGTGATGGCGAGCGCGCGTAGGTGGCGACGGCGGCTACGCAGGTGGTGACGGCGGCACGACAACTGCAACACAGCGACGGTGGGCGCGCATAGGTAGTGATGGCGGGCGCACACAGGTTGGCGACGACAGGCGCGCGCAGCTAGCGACGATAGGCGGTCGCACGCAGGTGGCGACGGCGAGCTTGCAGGTGGCGATGACTGCACGGTGACGGCGAGCGCGCGGTGGCGACGGCGGCACGGCGACTGCAGCACAACGACGGCGGGCGCGCACAGGTTGGCGACGATGGCACGGCGACGGCGAGCACGCAGGTGGCGACAGCGGCCAGGCAGGTGGCGACGGCAGGCGCGCATAGGTTGGCGACGACGGCACGGTGACGACGGGTGCGTGCAGCTGGCGACGACGAGCGGTCGCACGCAGGTGACGATGGCAGCACGGCGACGGAAGGATGCTTGCAGGTGGTGACGATGGGCACGCAGGTGGCGATGGCGGCACGGTGACGGAAGGACGCGCGCAGCAGCAATCTGGAGGAGGCGAGGAAGGATGCGCGCAAGGGGCCTTTATAAGGGAGAGGAACGCGACTTGCCGTATGCAACGAGGAGTCGCCCTTCAGTTATTAGGAGGATAAAGGCCCGCTGAAGAAGGAGTTTGAGATAACTTCTTCTTTCCTCCTCCGATGACCGAAAGAAGCGGAGTGAATAAACTTGCCAAACGTCCGTTTCAACAACCGAAGGCCTTCTTTACGGAAGTGAAGGCAAAAAAAAGGACTTCCCTGCCGTTGCCAAATGGACCCATAACCTTGTAGGAAACACAACATGCTATATACTCTAGTTAGGCCAAATCTACTTATTACGTTATGAAAATGGATTCTTAGCATAGCCCTTGTGGGAAACACAACAAGGCCATACAATGGTCCACCCCAAAGTTTGAAAAATACTTTGGCCATGATCACCAATCCCTTGTTGAATGAGTCTTGTGGGAAACTCAACAAACCCATCCAACCTAAGATTGGCTCATCACGACCATAACAACGGAAGGCTACATGAGTCATTTTTAATATTTCACGTTTATCAACCTAATTAGAACAAGGAGGAATTTTTATTTTAGTCTCATTAGTATAGGTGATATATATAAATATTAATATACTTTTGAAATATCACATATTTAAGGTATAACTTGTAGCACACACAACCACATATCAAATATACATTAAAACATAGGTGATCATGGACTTAACACTAGGCATACACCTAAGGCACCCTTATAAGTGAAATTCCTTGTTTCAAAAGCTTGAGTTGGCACACTCCAACTTTAGAAGGGTGCTTCTCCAAGTGGTCCCACTCTGCATTCTTCCACGAACTGGCTACTAACTCTTACAAGTTGCTTAAGGGTAGATAGACTCATAAATGTACATATCATAATAAGAAATCTTGGTTTTTACCAAGGGGAGTACATAAATGGGGGGAGGTAGAATGTATAATCAGATTGTATAGAGAGAGAGGAGGCACACATAGGCCCCATTTAATAACATAACTAACATAATTAATCAAGCAATCACAAGCAAAGCATATTTAAATCCATAATCACCTCCATACACACACTAACATTCATCACATTAAGATAGAGTGCATATATGATAATTATATGAGATATATCATATATATCAACATAAAATTATAAACTATAATTTTTGAAATTCCCAATTTCATGTTTGTTGAATTTTCAGTAAATAAATAACGTGAAATACACATGTAAACAATTTACATGCATAAGACAAGCAATATCAAATAATTCAAATGACTCATGCTATCTTAAGTTGCATAACGCATTAAATTAATGTCCAAATCATATTTCTAAAAAATCACATTTTTCAAAATTAATTTGAGCACTAATTTAATGAATAAAAATTTTAAAAAATTAAAATCATTTTAAAAATAATTTTATGGTAATTAGAGCCCAAAATTATCTAACAGGTTCATAAATATTTTATAAACCAATTAAATAATTTTATGGAACTCATATAGTCATTAATTTCATTAATTTCGATCTTAAAATAATTTTACAATCAAAATAATAAAATTTAATGACAAATAAAAAAATTTATTTAATAAGCCATTAAACACTTTAATAACTCATTAAATAAATTCTACATTTTTTAAAATTTCTATAAAATTTCTTGATATTATTTAAATAAAAAATAAATTTTTAAAATTAAAAATAATTTTAGAATTTTTTTTTTATCGGCACTATTGACAAGCAATTTTTGTTTAGTTGGAGAGCTTGACTTCTTGCTTTCACAAAGTGCATTTAAGTATCTTTTAAGAGAACCAAGTTTGCCAGAAGATTGGGAGGGCTTTCGACGCGTTTCAAGTGGATCAAAGGGGCTTTGACCAGGGTCAAAGCGGCCTATATATGGGGCACCATGCGCCCTATATATGGGGTACCGGGCACCCTATAAATGGGGCACCTAGCACCCAATCAAATTGACTTGACCGGTCGATTTGACCACTCTCTAATGACCATCTTATCGAACTGACGCAGCTCATGATGCTAGCGCCTCGTGTACGGGGCGCTTTGCTGCATGTGACAGGATTTCGATTTTGACCAAAGTGCCCTTCTTTTGGTTATAAATAGGCACCCATTTGGAGCTTTGAGGAGATCCCAACTCCTTCCAACCCCAGCTCATCCAATACTACGAATCCAAGCTCTCAGCACACTCCCTAAGCCTTGAAATCACCTTAAAACTCTCTCCCAAAAACCCCAAAAGCCTGCAGTTTCAGCCACCAAGAAATATTGTTTTCTTCCGACTTTGAAAGCCTCTACCCACCATTCCTCTTACATCCAATGACCAAACACCCTACCATTTGCATCATTTACATATTGGCTATAACGAGGAGCTCCTGTTTTGTCTTGGAAGCCATCCGACACTCCGGGGTGGCATCACGAAAAGGGAAAGAAGATCTACTTGCGCCAGCCGTTAGTGCCCCATAAATAGGGCACTTTGACTTTGGTCAATGTGCCCCATTAGTAGGGCACCCATAGTTGGTGCCCCGTATACGGTGCACTAGCAGTGGCAGAGGCTGATTTTGTATTTTTTGGAGTCCAATTGCCCGTCCGATTGGATTTTTGCCCTTTCCTTTCATCTTAAATCTTATCATCATGTCATTTAGCATGTATTAGGTTACATTTTGCATATTTCATACATTTTAAAAATACCTACCAAAATAGGGGTTGGGATTTCGTCCCAATCTAGTTAGTCCATCCCCTTTTGCATGTTTAAGATTCATCTTGAGTATGATGTTATACTCTTGCCAGAACTAATGATCTTTTTGTTTTCGTGTTTTCTTTTGGACATTCTTAGGTAAACCCGGCCGAGGCAGAGCTTCAACCAGGTCAAAGACAAAGAGCTCAATAAAGCTCTCTTCTTTCGGCTGGCCGAGAGAGAGAAGTCAGAACCTAACAATCTTCCCGCTTCCAAGGTATAACAGTCACTCCCTCCATTTCATTTTTATTTATTCAACTATATTTTGGAGTCTTCGACTCCTGGAAACCACTAACATGTTCGCTTCCAAGCATCACCACCATCTACCTAGTTTTGGGTGTTTACACCTTTTGGCGACCACGGTGGGACGGCCTTGCTTTAGGGAGCTCTTCTCTTCTTCTTCTTAAGAACGTCTAGTTGAAAACATGCTCATCTTTACTCTAGCTTTTGCTTGAGTTATTTCTTTTTCCTACATTTCGTCTTGCTTGCCTACTTGCTTACTTGTTCATTTATTTGGTTAAGAGCATCACCTAGTCTCTTCTAGTTTATTTCTGATAGTCTCTTCTAGAATGCAACAAGTCGCTTTCTAGCTTTGATTACCGACTTGTTTCACCTTAGTATCTTATCAAGCATGCTTGCCTATTTTCTTTAAGATCTAGTTTCTTAGCAAATTCCCAAAACTTGCCTAGTTAAAGCTAGTGTTTTCTTCTGTCATAGTCTAATTTCATATCATTGTCTTGCTTACTTGCTTTTTACAACATTCTGCTGATCATTGCATGCTTTTATTTTCTTCTTGATTGCTTCTTATTTCTTTGACATTTCATATGCATTTAGTTTGCATTGGGGTTTCAGCTCCTTAGGTCATCCGAGAAGGGAGGCTCTCTCTTCCCAAAGCCCTACACATCTAAACACCCCTCTTGGTGGTTGCCAACTCCTCCTCTAGGGATTCCCTCTCAGAAGGACTGAGTAGCTTCCATCAATGCCTCCGTAAGTCCCGAGATGGGAAGGATTCCCTCTTCACTGATCGGGCTGGTTGAACCTTTCTATTCCAAAATCCGGAGAACCCATTACCTATCGCGGTGAGAAAAGTGACAACATCATATTGCTCGGCGTTGTGAGAGCATAGGGTCCTACCTATTTATTTGAGTGGATATTATTTCTCCTAACAAATCACTAATTTAAGGTTGAAACAAAAATCTATGGTAATCATTTCAAGTCTTTGTTGTTACTTGTTTGCGAACCAAAATTGAAAATCAAACAAAAATATAAATCACTTAACAAAAACAAAAAAGAAATCTTTGCTTGAGGTTAATATGCTTGATAACTTGTTTGTCCAACCAAAATTCAAAACAAAAAAAAAGAAAAAATATCAAAAACTAATTTTTTTTCTATGTGCTTTTACTCGTCATCTTCTCTTTGTGTTTATGAACTTAAGGTTAGGATGAGTTATCGGGATGACGAACCAAGGGTACGAGCCGCTACAATTGGAGTATGACCAGTCTTACCTCTACCTATATGTCGTATGTGCCATCAACAAACCTGAAGTTCTCCCTAAAACCAGCTCACCCCGACTCCATCCAAATTCTCTGTGGGAGGCATTTTCTCATGCCGACCCAACCCAACTACAAGTCATTGAAGCCATCTTGAAGGAGAAATCTGTAAGGAATCAATACATGACAACGGAAAAATTTTGATTCCATAAAACCATGATCTTTGCCTTGATCGATGCCGAACGAGTAAAACCAGGAACCGAATATGAAGTAGAACGAGATTACCTCATGGGATTTCTAAAATCCCTCACCATGGATGAAGAGAGGACATTTCTCCTTGCTGAAAATCGTTCAAGTGTCCGGTCTCTAGCGGTATCCACACGATCTGCTTCAATAGACGAGTTCTCCCTTCCTTCGGGCCTCCAGAAACCTTCCAGATCCAAGCTTGACCATTGAAGATTGCCTTCTAGAGGAGAGAGGAAATTTTGATTCCATAAAACCATGATCTTTGCCTTGATCGATGCCGAACGAGTAAAACCAGGAACCGAATATGAAGTAGAACAAGATTACCTCATGGGATTTCTAAAATCCCTCACCATGGATGAAGAGAGGACATTTCTCCTTGATGAAAATCGTTCAAGTGTCCGGTCTCTAGCGGTATCCACACGATCTGCTTCAATAGACGAGTTCTCCCTTCCTTCGGGCCTCCATAAACCTTCCAGATCCAAGCTTGACCATTGAAGATTGCCTTCTAGAGGAGAGAGGAGGAAGAGAGGATGATTGGGACGTGCTCCAGCCCCATGGCTTGTTAGGGTTTGGCTTCATAAGCCATTTATATATAGAAGATGAAATTTTTCACAAAAACCCAAAACTTCTATAAAATTGCATCCATGCCCTCGTCTTATTGACCAGATCTATTGTGTGTGACCCATTAGGCCCAATAATCAATTTAGTTGAAGCCTTAATTAATTTAAAAGAACAATTCCTTTAAATTAAATCAAAATTGTTATCCCATAAAAGTTTTTACGGCATTCTGATCACTAAAGGGTACAAGCCACATCCTATGACCCCAAATGACTTTGGGGATTTAAATAACATCCATTGAGCCTTTCCATCATCAATTACCACACGGATTTAAATCCTCGTTTATACAATGTCCTGGTCGGTCAGGGGTTCGGCACTGAATGTCAACCCCTAAGTATCCCAACTCTATGAAATCTTGCACTTAGGAATGGATCAACTGGAAAACTCCTTTTCCAATTATCCTATCTACCTTGGCCAAGGATTTAGAGTACTATCCATAGGACATTCTCTCTCTCCTATTGTCCGCTCAATTGCCTTCACCAGGTTTCCTATATACCCAATCCATTAACTATATAGGACCATAATACTAAGTGATCCATCAGTCAATAGTCAAAGTACATAGTACGCCTGGTAAGACATCTTTGATGACTCAGGTCAAAGATCCAACCGTGCTATTGAGATGTAAGAATAACCTGATAGACAGTTCGGTAAGATACCGATCAGGTTTTCAAAAATTGGTCAATTCAGTGAACTCATTCCACTAATGAGCACCTGTGTGTGTATCTCAGTGTCCCCACACTGATGACCAATGAGATCGGTCATTCTCTTCATATGAGAAGACATCACACACACTAGTCTATCCGGATTCTTGATGTCCCATCTCAAGTATCCTGTGACTAGGAACATTTAGATCACATACCTCTAGATGATTGATCTCATTATCATGATCTAATCATGATTTAATCATAATTGCATGTGATCAAGGACTTCATTACAATATACGCTTCTAATAAAAGCTAGTAGCGAAGTTTTGCCTATTTAATTGAATGAGATATTCCTAGAAATGTTGAATCATATCATATATGATTGGCTTGCAGGGCATACATTTCTATCAATCTCCCACTTGCACTAAAGCCAATCACCCATCTGGCTGATCTCTATCAGCTCAAGGTGAAGCTCAAACACTCTTTGAGTAACTGCTTTAGTTAGTGGATCTGTAATGTTATTAACGAAAGATACTCTATCTTTAATTATATCTCTATCAACTGCATTCTCTCTGATTCTATGGTATTGCTATAGAAGTTTGAAACTTCTAATGAGACTTTGGCTCTACCCCATTGTTTTCCTAAAACAATGATACACTTTCAGAGAAGGTTGGGACAATCCCATAAGCCAGATGAACATCATCTAGTCAGCTACTCAAGCAATATACAGTCATTATTCAATCTACTTTAGCTTAGTTGTATAATTAGCAGTGTTCTCTTGTATGAAACTCTTCCAGCTCATTGCACCACCATTAGCTTGTCTTATTATTAGACTTATCTGATTAGAAGCTTGTGTTCATAAAACTACAAGACTTCAAGTCTTATCCTCCATACATTACAGATATATCCTTAGTGCTTCTCAAGTACTCAAGGACACATCTCTAAATTATCCTATGACTCTCACAAGGATTTACTTGATGAATGCTCATAACACTTAGAGCATTAATGAAGTCATGTGCGTAGCATCACAAATGTGATAGGTCCTACTGCAAAAGCATATGGGCTATATTAATGTGATCTCTTTATCTCTCAAGAAGTCTACAAAGACATCTCTTTAAAGATATGAACTCCACACTACATAGGGAAGAAACCTATCTTGGAGTTTACCATGTCAAACTCTTTGACTATGGTATTTACGCACATGAATTGGGTAAGGCCAAGAAACCTTTTAGATCTATCTCCATAGATCTTAAAACCCATATTAAGTTTGGAGGATTAATTGATAACTAGGCTCACTTATGATAATATACTTACTTCATTCTCAATGAGTAGTATGTCATGCATATATCTTGTCAAGAAGATAATAGCACTCCCACTTATCTTATATGAAAACACAAGGCATATCTTCATTCTCAATGAAGTCATAAGATTTAATCTCATTAAACATTATCTACCATCTATGAGAAGTTTTACTTTAGTGCATAAATGGACCTTATGCACACATTATTTGGATGTTTTGGAACTTGATTCCCAAAGGTTGTATCATATACACCTGTTTCTCAAAATAACATAGAGAAACACTATCTTAACATCCATTTGACATATCCTATAGTCATAGTGTGTAACAATCAAAATACGAATGGATTAATTCCATGGCATAGGTAAAAGGTCTTATCATAGTCAACTATTTGACCTAAATGAAATTCCTTTTAACTATCCTTACTTTGAAGGTCTTTACCTTCTACTTCAATCTATTCTTCAGTGATCCATTTATACCCTATAGATACTAAATCCTTAGGTAGATCAATCAAGTTCTGAACTTGATTATAATAGATAGAGTTTATATCGGATTTTATTGTTTCTTCCCATTTTGAATAAATATCTCATATTGCTTCAATATAGATCTTAGGATCATTATCCTTTTATCTTATGTCTCATTTCTTCCATCAAAGATATATCTCACATATCTCTTAGGTTGATTGGACACAAGAAAATATCTATGATTTGTCCTTGTGTAAATATAAGCTAGTACCTTAATAAAAGTGTTCATGGATTGTGGGACTGGAACACCTTCCATTTATACCTTGCTCCCACTATCTTTCTAAAGGAGGGACTCTTCCTTTAGAAATATGGAGAGATGAGCAACTCATACCTTTCTCCCTAAGGGAGGCATTAATATCCTTAAGTTTCCTTAGGATATCCCACAAGCCAACACTTTATAGTCTTATATTCCAACTTGATAGGGTTATACTTCTTTACCAAGCCAGACATTCTGAAACCTTAACTTGCTTAAGGTCAAGCTTTAATCACTTTCCATATATTATATGGAATAATTGGAATATATTTGGAAGGTATCGATTTAAGATCAAGTGCCTATATTGAGTGCTAACCCCTAAATAGACAAAGAAGAACTTTGCAAAGGTTGTCACGATCCATATTATGTCCTACACAATATGGCTTTTCATTTTAGCTACTCAATTAAGCTAAAATGTATAAGAGGCGTCAATCAAAAATAGATTCTACTATCCTTCATTTATGTGTGAATTATTACTTAAGTATCCCTTCTTTGATCTCATCAAAGTGTTTTAATACTCTTTTCATTAATATTTCCTCTTCATTCTTAGTCTCAAATAATTTCTCAAAGGTTTTGGATTTGTACTTCATAAAGTACATATGTCCATACCTAGAGAAGTCATCTTTGAAAATTAATGAAGTTGAAATATTATCCTCTAACATTAATAGATATGGGCTAACATGCATCTAGATGCATGAGTTCTATAAACTCATTAGCCCTCTCTCCATGTCTAACAAATGAAGAGTTGATCATTTTGCTTAATAAGATAAGACTTACATATAGTTAATGATTACAAATCATTTACCTATATGTTTCTATCCGAATAGTACTCCTTAAGTCTTTTCTTATAAATATGACCATACTACTAAACAATAGATTGATCAATATCAATCTACTTCACCTAATGAGGATTATTCACACATATTATAAGAGCATACATATCTGATATAAATAAACTCTTTATTATGCTCCTGCTGATAAACACTTTACCAGTTATCATTTTCATACCATGCAATAAATCTCCATTTATTCAACTAGGAAGTGAAAAAAAATTCTTTTAGAAGGATAATTAAGACAACTCTGGAAGGCTATAGAAACTTTGTATCTCCCACTAGTAATGATGCAACATTTTGTACCATTTCATATGTAGGTCAACAATCTTCTTTAAGCCTTCATTTACTTGCTATTATCTATAACTCATTGTAGATATATGATGCATATCTGGTATCTCATACTATTATATGCATCCCTAGTATCTTATACTAGAATACACATATATAGTATCTTATACTATTGAATGAGTATTTAAGACAAGTAAATATTAATGACATAGATACATGGAGCTTCTCAAGCTCCACCTTTGCATTATGTGCAATACACTTTGCACTTCTTCTTCTACTTACCATCATCATGATAGTAGAAGAATGTTATGTCAAATTTGGGTTATAATATCTTGACTCACTTCTTTGACTTTTAACTATCACCATCTATTTCTATCTAATGATCTTACTTTTTTCTATTGGTCTTACCAATAAGAAGTATTCAATATGTATTATTCTTCTTTGCCTTTAATTAGCTCAGCACCATGAGCCATGATGGATATCATATCCATCTATCCATGTTGCCACTACTATTTTTATCTGATAGAGCCTAACATCTGATATACGACAATTAATACATCTTTTCAATGAGATAAGATCTTATCTTCTCTCGCATCATTAGATAGTGTAGGAGATACCTACTTCTCAAGTAGGATAGTCAATAGGTCAACTATGAGAACTATTCTCTTAGTTCTAAACCAATATAAGAAGTGTGAGCCATTAAAATACTTAGCTTCTAGCATGCAAGATTAATAGTGGTTTATAATATTCTACAACAAAGATGTAATTATATCAACATTACAGACATTCATTAAAATTAAGATATGGTCTTTCATCCTAATTTATACTCCCACTAATTTTCGACGAATTTGCATACCCTCATTATGCAAAGACGAGATATCATGATAACATCCTAGTGGGGACCAAGACCCTACTAACTTTATGGTGATAACCTTGTGGAAAACACAACAAGTCATCCCATACTTAATAGGTAGGTAACTTTTACCAATTGCAACCCATGCAATTCTTAGTCATTTAGCCTCTAGAGTTATAACCTTGTGGGAAACACAACAAGCTATATACTCTAGTTAGGTCAAATCCGCTTGTACGTTATGAAAATGGATTCTTAACATAGCCCTTGTGGGAAACACAACAAGGCCATGCAATGGTCCACTCCAAAGTTTGGCAAATGCCTTAGCCATGATCACCAATCCCTTGCTGAATGAGTCTTGTGGAAAACACAACAAACCCATCCAATCTAAGATTGGCTCTTCAAGACCATAACAACGGAAGGCTACGTGAGTCATTCTCAATGTCTCACATTTATCGACCTAATTAGAACGAGGAGGGATTTTATTTTAGTCTTATAAACATAGGTGCTACATATAAATATTAATATACCTTTGGAATATCATATATTTAAGGTATAATCTGTAGCACACACCACATATCAAATATGTATTAAAACATAGGTGATCATGGACTTAACCCTAAGCATACACCTAAGGCACCCCTATAGGTGCAATTCCTTGCTTCAGAAGCTTGAGTTGGTATTCTCCCACTTCAGAAGGGTGCTTCTTCAAGTGGTCCCGCTCTCCATTCTTCCACAAGCTGGCTTTTAACCATTACAAGCAGTTAAAGGGTACACAGACCCACAAATGTACAACTCATAATAAGAAACCTTGGTTTTAACCAAGGGGAGTACACCAATCGGGGGGAGGTAGAATGTACAATCAGATTGTATAGAGAGAGAGGAGGCACACGCAGGCCCCATTTAATAATGTAACTAACTTAATTAACCAAGCAATTAAAAGCAAAGCATATTTAAGTCCATGATCACCTCCATACACACACCAACATTCAACACATGAACATAGAGCGCATACATGATAATTATATTAGATATATCATATATACCATCATAAAATTATATACTGTAATTTTGAAATTTTAAATTTCATGCTTGTCGAATTTTCATAAAATAAATAACATGAAATGCACATATAAACAATTTACATGCATAAGACAAGCAATACAAAATATTCAAATGATTCATGCTTTTCCAAACTTTCTCAGAGCATTAAATTAATGTCCAAATCATAAAAATCATATTTTTCAGAATTTATTTGAACACTAATTTAATTAATAAAGATTTTAAAACAATTTTAAAATCTTTTATAAAATGATTCTATGGCAACCAAAGTCCAAAACTATTTAACAGGTTCATAAACATTTTAAAAATATATTAAATAATTTTTTAGAACTTATATAATCATTAATTTCATTAATTTTGATCTTAAAACAATTTTAAAATCAAAATAGTAGAATTCAATGACAAAATATTAAAAATATATTTAATAAGTCATTAAACACTTTAACAACTCATTAAATAAATTCTACAATTTTTCAGATTTTTTTGGAATTTTCAGGCAATTTTTCGGATCAAAAATGAATTTTAAACAATTTAAAATTATTTTCAAATTAATTAATTGGTGATGCATTGCGTTGGCCAATCGGCGCCGGCCACGGCATCGACGGGGTCACCGTGGTTCCACTGCGTACCCCCGCTTTTGCGCCGAAATGCCAGCCGCCGCGCGCCACGCTCCGCGCGCCCGCGTGCGCCGTCGTGCGCCTCCGGCGCCAACGCAGGGCGGCCGCGTACCCCGTCCGTGGGCAGCTGCGCAGTTGCCACGTACCCCGCCCGCAGCTGAGTCCGAATCCAATCTAGACTCATCTCCTCCGCCCGATAAGGGCAGAGGAGTACTGTAGCACCGTGGAACCCTAGAAAATGCCCAACTTTCGGGCCTTCTGGAGTCCAAAAAATCAGAAAAAATATGCTTTGGAATCCTTAAAGAATAAGGATTCTATGTAAGGAAGTTTCATCTCATGAAAAATTCTATACAACGTGCAGTTTATAGAGGAAGTTGCCACAACAGCAATTAACCCAAACCGCAAATACCTCTCAAATCCGGCACCTCCAAGGGCGTTGAGTGTCCAATAACTTATGGAAACTCTAGGAAATTTAATTTCCTATCATCCTACGTCATTAGATAGAGGTATTTGAGTCCAAATAGGTAAGTTCATCAACTTACCTAATTTCGGCCGGATTTTCGGATATGATCATCTTAGCAAATTTCCGAACTCCTTTCGGACTCTCCGGATGGACAAAATTCATGAGGTTTGCAGCATTCGAAAGATCTCATCCACAAGAATCAATTGAAACTAACCACACATAGTTTTGTATCTCATACAAATTGTGGTGATTAAATCAAAACTGCTCTGTATACAGTTTCGAGAAAGCAATAAATCACATGAAATCAAGCCAATTTCGATTCAACTTCGACCAAGGCTTCAACCGGGCTCTGATACCACTGTAAAGAATTAATACATGACAGTGAAAAAATTTTGATTCCAAAAAACCATGATCTTTGCCTTGATCGATGCCGAATGAGTAAAATCGGGAACCGAATATGAAGTAGAACGAGAGTACCTCATTGAATTTCTAAAATCCCTCACCATGGATGAAGAGAGGACATTCTTCCTTGCTGAAAATTGTTCAAGTGTCCGGTCTCTAGCGGTATCCACACGATCTGCTTCAATAGACGAGTTCTCCCTTCCTTCGGGCCTCCAGAAACCTTCCGGATCTAAGCTTGACCATGGGAGATCGCCTTCTAGAAGAGAGAGGAGGAAGAGAGAATGCTTGGGACGTGCTCCAGTCCTATGGCTTGTTAGGGTTTGGCTTCATAAGCCATTTATATATAGAAGATGGAATTTTTCATAAAAACTCAAAACTTCTATAAAATTGCATCCATGCCCTCATCTTATTTGACCAGATCTATTGTGTGTGACCCACTAGGCCCAATAGTTAGTTTGGTTTAAGCCTTAATTAATTTAAAAGAACAATTCCTTTAAATTAAATCAAAACTATTATCCGATAACAATTTTTACGGCATTCTGATCATAAAGGGTACAAGCCACATCCTATAATCTCAAATGACTTTGGAGAGTTAAATAACTTCTATTGAGCCTTTCCATCATCAATTACCACACAGATTTAAATCCTCGTTTATACAATGTCCCGGTCGGTCAGGGGTTCGGCACTGACTGTCAACCCCTAAGTATCCCAACTCTATGAAATCTTGTACTTAGGAATGGATCAACTGGAAAACTCCTTTTCTAATTATCCTATCTACCTTGGCCAAAGATTTAGAGTACTATCCATAGGACATTCTCTCTCTCCTATCGAGAGTGAACGATGCCCTATTGTCTGCTCAATTGCCTTCACCAGATTTCCTATATACCCAATCCATTAACTATATAGGACCATAATACTAAGTGATCCATCAAACAATAGTCAAAGTACATAGTACCCCTGGTAAGACATCTTTGACGACTCAGGTCAAAGATCCAACCGTGCTATTGAGATGTAAGAATAACCTGATAGACAGTTCAGTAAGATACCGATCAAGTTTTTAAAAATTGGTCAATTCAGTGAACTCATTCCACTAATGAGCACCTGTGTGTGTATCTCAGTGTCCCCACACTGATGACCAATGAGATCGGTCATTCTCATCATATGAGAAGACATCACACACACTAATCTATCCAGATTCTTGATGTCCTGTCTCAAGGATCCTATGACTAAGAACATTTAGATCACATACTTCTAGATGATCGATCTCGTTATCATGATCTCATCATGATTCAATCATCATTGCATGTGATCAAGGACTTCATTACGATATACGCTTCTAATAAAAGCTAGTAACGAAGTTTTGTCTTTTTAATTGAATGAGATATTTCTATAAATGTCGAATCATATCATATATGATTGGCTTGTAGGGCATACATTTCTATCAAAATCACCCACCAATCACACCCACGCCGAAGGTGGCCACCACCCCTCCACTCCCCAATTTGTAACCAATCAACCTGGTGAACCAATACCTGGTCACTCCCACAACGGACCCTTGACTCCAAACTCACCTCACCCGGTGGCTATCCTAAACCACCCTGACCCAAATAACACCATGCCACTTAAGCCACCGGTCTACTCTTCCGCTCACTTCAACTAAGCTTGCCAGCAAACACATCATTCAACATATCCTCCTTGCCCGGCCACTTCAACCTATCCGATGGCCATGCGAGTGAATCAAACATCTGTTCTACCCTGTCCCCCCGGTCGGGAATCCTCTGTTGATCAATCCATGATAAACAAGATCAACCGAATGGATGAACAATACAGGGAACTCAAATGGTTGATTGACACAAGAGCTCTCTCTGAAATATCTCTCCCGTCTCTTCTCATGTTCCATCTCCCCCCTTCCGAAATGCCCATCTACCACTGGTATAACGGAAGTGGGAATCCTTTCACTCACATCAAGGACTTCTTTTATGAATCTATAATGTGGCTAAATGATTAGAAGTCCGTTGCATTTTTGTTCATAAGATTGCTAGAAGGCTCCGCACTGGAGTGGTTTGACTCACTTGACCCTATGGAGGCCAGCAATTTTGATATTGTCAAAGAGAAATTTCTACAAAGGTACCAAGACTGAGTTGGCCCTACCTATTCTATCACAGATCTCATGGCCGAAAAGATGAGGAACGATGAAGATTTCATAAGATATGCTGACAGGTGAAGAGCAATGGCAGAAAGACTGACAAATGCATTATCAGAATCAGAATAGGTTAAGATGATCATCACTAATACCACTCCAACTTTGAAAAATGTGTTGACACTACATCACCCTACCACCATGAGCGAACTCTACGAGAGAGCACGGTACATCCAAAAATAGCTCAGAGACTCTCTCAACATGAACCTCTTCCACCCAAGGCCCCGAGTCACCAAAAAGATAGCCACCACTGCCACTAGGCCCGTAACCGAAGGTGTAGTAACCAATGAACACATCGACATCATAGGAAACCCATCCAACAACCACCAATAGTATAGAAATCCCCAATACGGAAACCCACATCAAGTCCAACCTGCACACCGTCCCCAAGTCCAACCCCAACCTTTCTGACATCAGATACCAAATCAACGTACCCAGCAACCAATGCAGGCACCAGTTCCCCAGCAACCCCGACAGTTGGCCATGCAAACCTTTGCACCTCAACCACCATGCCAACCAACAACCTATAACCAGGCACCTCCCCCTGCCACCTATGGGCCGCGAAAAATGGGACCTAGAAGAAACCACTACCCACCATTACTGCACTCTCTCACAGATAGTTTTAATGCTCTTATGGCGGCAGGGCAGATTTCACTATCAAGAGAAAAACTGGAGTGGCAATAAAATGCCAATATAGAAAGATATTACTTATACCACAGGTACCTAGGCCACACAGTGAAGAATTGCTTCTAGTTCAAGGATTATATCCATTATATCCATGAGCAGGGAAGCATTGACTGGGGTCAAATGGGTGAGTACATCAAGATAGTAAAGAATAAAGCTCAGCAGTAGTAGGCACCGATCCAACAACAGCAATAGCAAGAGTCCGGTCATCCAGAACTTGTTACCTGCGCATGTGCCCGCACTAGTACCTGAAAATCTCAATCCCATTTTAACCTCCACCGACGAACCCCATGATAGAGGGAAAAATTGGAAAATAGAGGGACCCGCCTCTTTCATGAACATTAACCCGCCAAACCACATCAACCAAGCTGTCCATTCCATACCATGAGCCATCCCCACCAGAAGAAGCCAACCACCCATCATTCATACCTTGTCACGACCTATCATAACACCACCAGCCACACAACTCTAGCCAGGTCAAATCATAATCCGTCTAGTCGAGCCACCACAAACACCATCACCACTAGGGCCCATCATCATCACGCCTACACCTTAAACCATCATCACTACGCCCCTACCAAGGCCTCCCATTATTCGACCTAACCTTTCATCTGCCTCTACTACACCAACCATGGCCCCTCAACTTGCCACGATACTTAGGAGTGGGCTCATGTTCCATAGGGTCTTTCCCCAGACTGGCCAACAGGGACAATCACAAGAAGAAGAAGAGGAACACCTAGAGGAGCTAGTACTAGGAACATCTTATGATCTGTTGAAACATCTCAACAAGACCCCTGTGCAAATTTCTATTCTGGAACTAATCAAGCAGTCCAAGGCTCATCAAGATGTTCTTCAATAGTACTTGCAACGAGTGATGGTCAACAAAACCCTACCCCCTAAAAGGATCGCATCAATCCTAACCCCAAGAAGTGAACACCCTGCTCTCACCTTCACCAAAGAAGAGTTGGCTGAACCGGAGTAAGAAAGTATGCGTTGTGTATTTCTATTAGCATCAATGGGAAGGATGTCAAGTCTTGTTTAGTTGATACCAGTGCTTCCATCAACGTCCTACCACTAGAAACAATGCATTTATGTGGAATCTTAGAGAAAGACATTCGGCTATTGCAAATCACTGTGAGAGCATATGATAATTCAAAGAGGCTCGCTCACGGTATGGCCACGCTCAAGGTTAAACTGGGGCCCCAAAACATCACCGTCGACTTTCACATTATGGACATGGATCCAACCTACAAGACTATATTAGGAAGGCCTTACCTTGAGGCGTTAGAAGCTGTGGCCTCAACTAATCATCAGTGCATCAAGTTCCCCTTCAAAGGCCAAATCATCAAGGTGGTGAGTATGTCTGTGGACTATCTGGTCACCCTCCCTCCCGCTCTCGACTTGCCAAATCAGCCTGTCTTGACAATCTTAGACCTACCAGAGGTTGAAAGGCAGCCAAAGCAAATCTGGAAAAGAAAGAAGGATGCCACTAAGACCCTTGGGTGGCGCATGATGAAAAGTCTGGTATACCAAGAAGGCTATGAACTGGGAAAGGAATTATAGGGCATTGTGAAACCCATCCAATTCGTGAAGACAACATCAAGAAATGGGATTGGATATGATGGGACAAGTGATAATCGTCAGAAAACCAACTGCAAATACTTTGATGGTTGTCTGTATAGGTTCTTCGTCAAAAGGGAGACAATACAAATGATCAAGAATCAAGAACCCCAAGAGTAAGCAAAGAAAAAGAAAATTGACAACCTTGAGGATGATTTGTTTCTTGATATATTATGGCTATTCCCTATTGTAGAAGGGTCAAGTAGTGAGTCATTACGCAACGAGCCTTCTAGAAATCAGAATCAGGGCCATTCACCCATAAAGGTCACCATTGCAAGCCCGCTCCTTGCAAGATCAACATCAAAATCCTCATACATTGATCATGAATACTCTATCCATCCATCCTTGCTAAGTTCGTTTCCTTCCTTGTCAATATCTCACCCCATACTGGAAACAACCAATCTAAATCAAACCCACTCCGTGTTCATGTTTAGCACCTCTCAAAAAGATAAAAGAAAACATCCTGTTCTCAACCCAAGTTTCGATCGAAGAAACATCAAAACTCACCCCGAAGGTCGATTCGATCCAGGGGACCACTTGGTCCCTGATAGATGTCCTTTACCCTCCACTTCCATCAGTAAATTTCGCTCCCTCTTCTTCCTCCTCTCTTGCCCTCTTCTTCTTTAGGTTTAGTCTCCCATAAAACAAAAATCGGACGTAGGAGAATTCCAGAAAGATACTTGCATTAGTTGGCTAAGAAAAGCTTAGAATGTGCCAGACAACAGGAATATCTAGAAAATACACTCTAGTTAGATGAAATCTGATATGAGGACAAGAAAAACATTGATCAAACTTTAGGGATATATGAGGTTGTATCAGAAAAAGATCTTGACATTGAGGACGAAGAAGAGGATTTGGATGATGGTTATGCATCCGGTTTAAAGAGATTCAAAGAACCATTAGCCACGGTGGATGAACCAACTAAAGAACTTAATCTTGGAATATCGGAATATCCTAAGAACATCCTCATCAGTGTCAACCTCACCCCCTTTGGAAGAACAAAATCTAATGGGGGTATTATAGGAATACAAGGACACATTCGCTTGGACGTATGAAGATATGTGGAAGTTAGATAAATCACTAGTGGAGCATCAATTGATTTTAAAACTTGAAGCTACGGTCAAGCAAAAGTTAAGGAGATTCCACCCAGATATAGCACTGAAAATGAAGGAAGAGTTCGATAAATTACACCAAGAAAAATTCATTAGAGTTGTCATCTATCCACAATGGGTGGCAAATATAGTCCTGGTCATGAAGAAAGACAGAAATGTTTGAATTTGCATTGACTTAAGGGACTTAAACCGAGCGTGTCTAAAAGATGATTTCCCCTTTCCTCATATTGATGTTCTTATTGATAATATAGCTGGATATGAAACCCTATCATTCATGGATGGTTATTCAGGGTATAACCAAATCCAGTTATCAGAAGAAGACCAGGAAAGAACTTCATTCACTACACCCTGAGGAACTTATTGCTACGTCATCATGGCCTTTGGATTAAAGAATGTTGGAGCAACTTATCAAAGGGCCATGGTGACGATATTTCATAATATAATGCATAAATTTGTAGATGTATATGTGGATGATCTGGTGGTTAAATCTCGAACCTGAGATGAGAATGCTGAGGTGTTAAAAAGGGTTTTGCAATGAGCCAAGGAATATAAGCTTAAGATGAACCCCAAGAAATGTGTGTTTGGGGTATCATCAGGCAAGCTACTTGGGTTCAGCGTCAGCAAAAGAGGCATTGAAATTGATCCTAACAAGGCCAAAGCCATCATTAATATGCCTCCACCTAAGAACTTAAAAGAATTAAGAGGGTTAATTGGTAGGCTACAATGTGTTCGTCGGTTTATCTCACAACACTCCCAAAGGTGCAAACCCTTTTATGAGTTGACCAAGGAGAAGGCCAAACTTAAATGGGATGCAAGATGTCAGGAGGCATTTGACGGTCTAAAGAAGTATTTGTCAAGCCTTCCTGTACTCAAACCTACAGTCCCAGGCAAATCCTTAATCTTATACATCTCGGTTCTGGAAGGATCTCTTGGAGCAATACTGGCACAACTGGACGAAGAAGGGAAAGAGTGAGCCACCTATTATCTGTCAAAAATCTTTGATACTTGTGAGCAGAAGTACACAACCATGGAAAAAACTTGTGTCGCCCTAGTTTGGGTGGTCCAGAAGCTTAAACACTACTTTCTAACACATGAGGTCAATCTCATTGCTCGTATGAATTCCATCAAGTTTCTTCTTGAAAAATCTATCTTGACTGATAGGTTGGCACGCTAGCAAAGCTTTCTTTCTCAATTTTACATCACCTACGTCCAACAGAAGGCAATCAAGGGCTATAAGATTGCTAAACATATGGCCCATCATCCCATCCCAATCTTTGACCCTATCCAATCAGAATTCCCTGATGAGGAGTTGATATCCATTTGGTTCTCCAACCTTTGGACTTTGTATTTTGATGGGGCCTTAAATTCTCAAGGTTCTCTAACCTTTGGATAGGGATTGTTCTTCTGTCACCTAAAGCTGTCACCATTCCACAGGCTTTTCAGCTCCATTTTCCAGCAACAAACAATATAGCTGAGTACGAAGCCTTGCTGGCTGGACTGGAGGCTGCTCACTTCTATGGTGCAACCAAACTAAGGGTGATTGGTGATAGTCAGTTGATTCTCCACTAAGTGCTTGCCAAATACCGCACATCTCATCCAAGGCTCAGACCATATCAAGAACTCACCGCCTATTACATCAAGTTGTTTTCAAAATTCGAATTTATCCACATTCCCTGTACTCAAAACATTCTTGTTGATGCTCTCGCCTCTCTAACATCTTCACTATCTATCCCGGTAGGTAGCCAGGTTAGGACAATTTATGTCCGTCGATGAAACATCCTGGCAGTAGAAGATGCACAATTCTTAAAGGTTAAAGAGAAGTTTGAAAGGAAGGAGTACATTGAACGAAAAGAAGAAGTGTCTTTGGTCAAGTTGGAAGAATTAGAAGAAGGTGAGAAAATATGGTATCATGAGATTGCAAATTACTCTCAGGATCAGACATATCCATCAGGATCAACCACTAAAGAGAAGAAGGCTATTAGGAGGGTCTCCCAAAGATGCACTATCTTAGGAGGAGTGCTCTACAAGAGGAGCCTGGCTGGCGTTTTATTAAAATGTGTGGATGAAGAAGAGGCTAAATTGATACTTAAAGAAGCATATTCTGGAGTGTGTGGAGGCCATGTAAACGCCCAAGCTCTTGCTGTAGGCACCCGGATGAGCCGGTGCTTCGAGTGAGAGTGTGAATTGGAGATGGAGTTGTTGTGTGTGTGTGTGTGGTCGCCAGGAGCCGAAGAATCCAAAGTGTGATTAAGTATAAAGCAAATAAAATGGAAGAGTAGGTTGGACCGTCGTACCTTTGGGAGTGGAAAACGGTGGAGATTGTTAGGTTCTAACTTCTTCTCTCTCGGCCGGCCGAAAGAGAAAGCTCTTTCACGGCCGAAAGAGAAAGCTTCACCTCAATCGGTTTACCTAAGAATGTCCTGCGTAGAAACACAAAAAAAAAAACAAGTGAAGATCATTAGCTCTAGCGTGAGTGTAGTATCATGCTTGATATAGACTCTGAATCATGCAAAAGGGGATGAACTAACCGGATCGGGACAGAATCCCAACCCCTATTTTTGGTAGGTTTTTAAATATATATAAGGTGCAAAATGATCTAATGCATGCCAAATAAAATGATGAAAAGTTCTAAGATGAAAATAGAAGATAAAAACTCGATCAGACAGGTGATCGGACTCCGAATATTGCAAAATTGGCTTCTACCCTTGCTGGTGCCCTATATATAGGGTGCTAGCTGCAGGTGTCCCCCTTATAGGGTGTGTTGACCAAGGTCAAAGTGCCCTGTATATGGGGCACTAAGTCTGGCTCGGGCAGATTTTCTTCCCCTTTTCGCGATGCTGCTCCGGAGTACTGGACGGCTTCCAAGACGAATTAAGGGCTCCTCCTTGTAGCCAATATGCAAATGAGGCTAGTGGTGGGTGGTTTGGATGCTGGATGAAAGGGAAAGACGGAGAAAGGCTCTCAAAGTTGAGAAAAAAACATGTTTCTAGATGACAAAAATAGCAAGTTTTTGGGGTTTTTGGTGGATGATCTTGGATCAGTTTGAAAGGTTATGGGAGGTGTAAATGGCTTAGAAACGTGGTCTTGGATGGGCTGTAGGGGTGGTACGGAGTTGGAACCCCCTCCCAGCTCTAAATGGGGGTCTATTTATAGCTCAAAAGAGGGTACTTTGGTCATTTCTGAAAAGCAGTTCCACGCAGCAAAGCGCCCTATATATAGGGCGCTATCATCATGAGGTATGCCAAATCGATAAGACAAGTCACTGCGAGGGGTCAAATCGGCCGGTCAGGTCGATTTGATTTGGTGCCTAGCCTGGTGCCCTATAAATAGGGCGCCAGGTGCCCTATACACAGGGCGCCAGGTGCCCCATATACAGGGTGTTTTGGCCTGGTCGATTGTTCTATCGATCCTCTTCGGAATCTGCCTGATTCTTCCAGAAAACACGGTTCCCTTCAAATATTCTTCATGAAAACAAGAATTTAGGCTCTCCAACTAGGCCAAAATTGCGTGTCTACAGCTTGCCTCGCCTTGGCGTCGGCTTTGTAGGGGAATGACATGAATGTAGCACAGGCGAATGTAGTGAAACGTAGTGAGGTGTAGCGGAATGAAGTGGTAATGGACTGAAAAGGTGACACCAAGGTGTAGATTTAGACGCGCCTTCCTTGGCCTAGTTGAGTGGAATGAAACTTTACCGGACTTCGAGATTGCCTTTTGTCTTATCGGAACCTTTTCTTTGGTTGATTAATTAGGCAGAAGAACTATAACTAAAATCCCACGTGGGGGAGAATTGTTACCGGCCAGGACCCGAACTGCATGGTGTGTTAGACTCTATAGAAAGTAAATTGCGAAAAAGTAAAGATGAAACCGGTAATCAACCAAGGTTGGGTTCTTTAAATTCATCGGGTTTTAATCAGAAATACAGATGTAGTTCGGAGTGGAATATCTTCTTGCTTTGATGAAATCATCATTGAAACCTGGTTAAAATCGGATCTTCCGGATGGACCAAAGCCTTCTCTAAGAGCTATAGAAAGACTGTAATGAGAGGGTTGGCATGAAAGATGAGTATGACGATGCGTGAGATGATGTGTGACGATGCATGATGCATGCTAGGTTTAAAGAAATGCAAATAAGTATAGGAAAATAGTTGAAGATATAAGTCAAACGCAATGGGTCAGGACATCCGTGAAGACACCGTCGTCCCCGTTTATTTGACTTTGGCTTATCCGCGGGCCTAAAAAGTGGCTGATTCCTTCATCAATTGTGTTGAAGGGGTTCTCAGACTCAGCCCTTTTAGACCCGAGGTCTTCAACGATATATATGCGAGACTATGCTAGATAAATGGCCCATATAAGGCTTCAGGCGCCCTGTTTATAGGACGCTTGGTGCCCTAATTGTAGGGCGCCAGGTGCCCTAATTATAGGGCGCCAAGTGCCCTGTTTATAGGGCGCCTAGTGCCCTGTTTATAGGGTGTCAGGCGCCTTATAAATAAGGCACCTGCAGAGATTTTATTCTTGCTCCTTCTCGAGGCAGCCTTTTGGGGTCTATAAGAAGGGGGGACCCCCCCTCTTCTCCCCCACACCAGCTACAGTGCCTTCCTCATCTCGTCGTTCTGATGGCTTCCTCCTCCTCCCGTCCGACTTGTCCAATTGAGATGAAAAGTTTTTCCGAGGTCCCATGCCATATCCGGAACCGAGTGTCTATGGGAGTGGTAGTGACCTTATTAGGCACCCCTTTTGTTTTGTTCTGAAGTTCTCTTTTCTGATCACGTGGTTATTCTGTAGGACCTTCCAAACTTCCCCGGCGCTCATCGTTACGGACAGGTGCTTTGGATAGCTCGACTGATGGCCGCCATCAACATCCACGTGCGGTCTATCCTGAGCGGGTGGGGCTTTTCTGGCATTCTGGTCCCCGCCAACCATCTTCTCAAATATTTCTGGGACTTTTCTTTGGTGGGTGTGCTTCTCGATATGTGGCATCCCGATACACACACCTTCATTTTCGACACCTTCGAGTGTACCATCCTCTTAGAAGAGGTGGAACTATTCCTGGGGCTCCGTGCTATGCCTGGGTATGGCTAGGCTATGTTTATTCCTGTTGGACCAGTTACCGGTTTGGACTTTCTTCGCGGCTTTATGACCACTGGAGAGGCTCGGTCCATTATAGTAGGTGGGCATATATACACCGAGGCACTGGCAGATTGGTTCATTGGCGTGATTCAAGGTGCCGGTGACAATGAAGATCTACTGTTGTCCGGTGCCAAAGATGTTGCCACTTGCCTTGCCTCAGTACTCCTTTACCCGTGTGAGGATGGGTGGCTTGATCCTACTTGCCTTCCTTGCATCCAGGGCATCTGGTCCAATGAGTGCATAGCCCACTCGGTGTTTGGCTATCTCTATGATGGCATGACCTCTGCTAGTGTTGGTAGGCCCATGTTTGGCAGTATCCTTTTGTTCATGTGTTGGGCTGACTGGCACTTCAAGTTCGATGTGCGCTACGGACTAGCCACGACTTCTCGGCTTTTTGCTCGAAGCCCCCTCCAGCCTCTCACTAGCCGTCTCTGCATGGACTACAAAGTAATCAACAAGCGTCCTTCGGTGAAGACCCATGCTGACTGGCGTGCGTACTTTTCGGCCATGAGCTATGCCAGATTTGTCCGTCCTACCGAGGCTATTATGCGCCAGAATGTTCGTGCCTCTACCACTCCTGGGGTGGATCTTCGATTGATCACTGGTTCCTCCTTCATCATCTACAACCCACATCGGTGCCTTCTGCTATTGGGTTAACCACGGCTCAAGGTTCCTCGCCTCTCCCACATTCCGTCCATCAAGGATCGCCAAACGGGCATGGCGGCTGACGATGAAGAATGCTAGAGTATTCTCGCTATTTGGGGAATTTGCAAGAGTTTCTCTCCGAGCACCTACATGGAAGAAGACGAGGTCTGGAAGAGTCGGTATGTGGCAAAGCTGAGGAAGCTGCGCGGCTGATGACTTGTATCTGCTTTTAGTTGTGTCCAGCTGTATGTTTTCTGCTTTTGTTGTGTCTAGGACTTGATAAGTTTAGGTCTAGGACTTGCTTGGTTTAGTCCTTTTTGTTCTAGTTGTGTCTGCGTCCTGTCAATGTTAGCAACCAGCAAAAAATATGCAAAAAGGAATTAATCATCAATGTTTGTTGACGAATTTGTGTTTTTCATGAAGAATATAGTTTGAAAACATGTTCCATGGAATTTCAAAAATTTTGAAAATTTTAGCCACGACACTTTATATTTTCACCCATGTACATTTCTTCATTTTACCATCAAATTTTCAAAATTTTCTACTGAGCGGGGTCTTTCCGGAGTGTGCAGCATGCCGTGCAGATTCTAGAGTAAGTTCCTCCCAACTACAAGTTTGTAGTTTATTCTATTATGTTCATTTTTGCAGAAGGGATTGAACCGATCCGGAGTCGTTCCGGATCGGAACGGAGAGAGAGAAGGGGGCCAAGCCCCCCTAGCGCCCCATCAAGGGGGCGCCAGGTGCCCTATCAAGGGGGTGCCAGGTCCAGGAGCCCCATAAATGGGGAACCTGGTCACCAGGCCCCCATCTTCTTCATTCTTCTGTTTCTGACCCGTTCTGACACTTTGAAATGATGCAGATGATGAAGAGGTCCCGTGTCGAGCGTGGCGGAGCCTCCGGTGTCGCCGGAGCTTCTTCTTTTGCCAGAGCTTCCAGTTCGGCCGACCCTGGCCCGTCAGAGTCGCCTTCCCTTCATCCTCCTCCGGCTGTCACGGTAACCGAATTTTGACTTCCCCTTTTAAGTTATTCATCTACTGTTGTTTCTAACATGATTGTTTGTTTGTGCAGGGGAAGATTAAATCCTAGATATCCTGGGAGATGGTCTTCCACGCCTATGAGGGGTTGCAGGATTTCCAGAAGGCATGACTGGATGCGATGGGCTTCGGCCCATTGCTTCATTGTTCCGCCTTCTGGGAAGACCTCCCCCTGATCCAGGCTCTGAGGGAGAGATAGGATTCTACCACCCATTCCTTCCTCTTCCCCTGGGGGCATATGGTGCCTACCCTGGAGGACGTCTCCCGGATCACGGGACTCCGCGTTCATGGTCGTGCCATCACTGGCAAGACCTACCGCGATTACTCGGCCATGGTCCGAGACTTTATGAGTCATCTGATCCCACATTGCCCCGGCGGACTGCGCGTTATGAAGCGCACGGACGTCGGGAACTTGCTCGGTTTGGGCAGTGCGAGTGTGGGGAAGGATGACCTAGTGGCGGATGTCCTTCATGTGTTGATGGAATGCGTGAAGTGTTACTTGGTCGGCGAGGAGGGTACCGTCCAAGTCGACTACGATCTCCGTCTGTTCCTCCTCTTCTTCATGACCCGTCTTCTGCTGGCCTCAAAGACGGACAGGGTGCACCTACGGTTTCTCCCATTCCTCACTGACCTATCGAAGGTCGGTGAGTACGCCTGGGGTGCTATTATGCCGGCACACCTGTTCTCCTCGTTGGCGATGGAGAGCGGCCCGGTTTCAATAGCCAGTTTTACTCTATTCCTTCAGGTATGCCTTGTCTCTCTTGTCCATTATCAATTCTGCCTTGTTTTTGTTGACTAATCGAGCTTTATTGGCAGGTATGGAGTTATTATCATATCCCCTTAGGTCATGCCTTGCTGAAGGATGACCCCGAGTATCCACTCATCGGTAGCTGGGTTGCCAGTCGATCTGCCTCTTCCCACCCTTACCAGGTGGAGAACCAGAGGAGGCAGCTACTATACTCCCCCCACCACGAGGTATTCTGTCACTTTTTCCTTTTAGCCCCTTGGTTCTTCTTATTTACTGTCCTTCATTGCTTTTTCAGGTGGTGTGGCGCCCATATTCAGACATTCACTTGGATCAGCAGCCGTGGGTGTCGGAGGGTCGTCCGGTCTTTGGCCGTGACACCTTTCTGATTTGTCTGAACGAGATGGAGCCTCTGTGGGTGCGTCTCACGATGCGCTCATTGGGGCTTCACCAGGAGTGGGTGGACCTTCCTCCCTACCCTCGCCTGGGTCATTCTACCTACGGCCTGATCCAGGAGATTGACTGGAAAAAGGAGGGCCAATTAGCTGTTCGGATCTGGAAGAGGGGTGGCACCCCAGTGACTTCCAGTGCTCCTGACAACAGTGACTATCTGCGTCGCTACACGGCAACTTTTTCCCACCTTTTCACCAAGGGTGGAGAGGTATGTACTTGTTGTTCCCGACACTTCTCTTTCTTTGCTTGGTATTTGATTGTTTGTTGCTTGTAGAGTATACAGGAGGAACTATCTCGCTTGAGGGCAGAGATAGCATCTTTGGAGGCTGAGTTGAAGCGACAGGTATTTTCTTTGCTTCATACTTTTCCCATTGCCTGTTAGCTGATCCTTCTTTTCTTTCTTTCAGCGACGTCGCTACCGAGGTGCATGCCGACAGCTGCGTGGGCATGACGATGTGGTAATGTTTCTTGCCCTTCTTTAATTTCTTGAATGAATGTTTCTGGCTGTTTTCTTTGCTTCTTTTCCAGATTTCACGGCTCCGTGAGCGTGTAGCCGAGCTGGAGTTGGGTTCCCACCAAACTAACCCCGAGCCGACAGTTTTTGATGGGCCTTCAAAGGCCCCTTTCGAGCCATTCGACTTTAGCCAGCCTATGGGTCTTGAGCTCCCTTCTCACCATCTGCCAGCCGATCCACCCCCCTTTATTCCCACCGACCCTGGGAGCAGTTCTTCTGAGACGGGTCTTCTCCTCGAGTTGATCATCATTTCTTTCTTATGTTGTTTTTCTTCCTTTATTTGCCTTGCTAATCTTTCTTTCTTTCTTGCAGATTTCCCAGCTGAAGGAGCGGGTGCAGGTCCTTACCACCGAGGTGAATCTCTGTGACTTACTTCTGCTTCACTTTGCTTGATTCTGACATTCTTTCTGCTTGCAGAAGAAAGATCTTTGGGCGAGAATCTCTGATCTTTCTGCAGGGGGTGTTCTGCCTACTGACAACGATCCCTCGGGTCTCCGGGATAAGGTACATGTTCTTCTGCTTTGTTTGTCATCGTTTTCTTTCTTTCTTAACATCTTTCCGGTAGGTGATGGAGCTACAGAGGGAGCTCGAGCTTGAGCCCCTTGTAGGTGTTCCATATCCTGGTCTTTCTTCTTCTGAGGTGCGGAGTCTTTATTCAGATTTTGAACTTGGAATTCATGGACTGATGCTTCTTCTTTTGTTTTTCAGACTGCTCAGAGGATAGAGGAGCTGACACAGGAGGTACAAGTTTGATTCTTTTCCTTAACTGCTTCTTTTGTAGCTGATACATCTCTATGTCATCTTGTAGGTCGGGAGACTGGAGGCTCGTGTGGTTGAGTTGTCGCGACCCGAGTCCGAGCAGATCCTCCACCTTCGCCTTGAGCACTCCATGGAGCTCCTCCGACTGGAAGCGGAGCACCGTCAGATGATGATGATGTAGATGCTCCAGACTTGATCTCGGAGCCATTCCCACTGTTCTGACTCCCGTGGGACCACGTTGAGGGGGCCTACTCACTCGGGTTCCTCTCAGACTAGTAGTCATAGGAGGAGAGGTGAGGAGAGACACGCCATGCCACCTCAGGGTGATCAGGCTCTAGCGGAAGGAGGCGGCGATTTGTGATGTGCCAGCCCCTTCCTTATCTTTGATGTATCTTTCTTTTGCATAGTGACAGTTGTTTGTTTCCCTTTCTGACTCCCTGCGTTCACTCAAAAGGCGATTAGAACTTTATTTAGGCTTAGTCCCTTGCAAGAAGAGGGCAAAACCGCCTTGATCTTTTGTCAAGGGACATAGGCCTTATCAAGGTAGAATAACAGAAAAATATAAGTATGCACAAAAGAAAACATGTAAGTTTGAAATTAAATATGAATGCAAAGGCAACTAGTCAATTAGAAAGCAAATTTTTAGGTGTTTTGGAATTTTTTGATTTGTTTGGGTTTTTTGATGACTTTATACTTTTTTGGTGTTTTGTTAATTTTAGTTTTTTGGGTATTTTGGATATTTACTTTTTAAGATTTTTTATTTTATGAATTTGTTTGGTATTTTTGAAGTATTCGATTTTTTTGTTTGTTGTGAAAGGAACGACCATCTCATCCTTTGCCTTGCTTGCCATAGGTGCCCCTCATCATTACCTAAGGGTTAAGAGTAGGCATCACGTGTAAGAAAGTGCCTAGTTCGAGATCTCCTGACCTTCTGTCTTCGATACGCCATGGCTTTTCTTGGATCCAGTCGGTCAACCCTGCTCGCAAGGTTAAAGAAAGAAGAGGATTGATGGTAAGTCCTTAATAGGATTCGAGGGTGTCGAATTTGTTTCTCTACTAGTGCCCGCATTTCCCGTTTGGGATTTGACATCCTTGGGTCCTTCCTTCTAGCCCTTTTCTTTTGATGGCCCGTATTCTGACAGGTCTTTTTTTTTGCTTGATTTTGACCTGGGGGGTTCATTGCCCATCTTTTGGAGCCTTTTTCTATTGGGATTTTGTCGGTACTCATTCAAACAGGTCTATTCTTTTGCCGACCTGAGGGGTCATTGCCCATCTTTTGGCACCTTTTCTTTTTAAGAAGTCAGACCTATAGAGGCATCCTCCTACTAAGGCAATGGGAACTTCCGATACTCCTTATTCTAACCCCTTTTCATCCATTCTGGACTGAAATAAGAACAGAATAGGACAGGGTTGACCTTCTTTTGCCAAGTGTTGCCTAGCTTTCTCTCTGACTTCCAATCATCGGATTCCGAAACCTAGGCGTGTAGTGTGTGCAGTATGATGCCTATCCTTATTTTCCTAAGTGACAAGTTGGTGCACCGAACAAGCAAGCGTTAGATGTTATCATCGTTCTCCACACCTTTGATTTTTATAGTTTTTTTTTGTTTTCTTGTGATTTTTGTTTTAAGGGAAATATTTTTTGAGGTATACACCATTCCAGGGATGAGCTAGTTCTTCTCCTTCTGCATTAGTTAGCTTGTATGAATTACTGGGATAAACAACCAAAATTACATATGGACCCTCCCAATTAGGTTGAAGTTTGGAGCGGGGACCGCCCGGCTTAATGAATATTCTTTTAAGCACAACCTCACCGATTTCAAATTTTCTCTCCACCACCCTCTTCTGATAAAATCTTTTAAGTCTATTCTGATAAGATCTAGCATGTTCGGCAGCGGCCAGCCTCCTTTCATCCAAGAGTTCAAGTTGCGCGAGAAGGGAATCTCGGCGTTCATCCATTGGGATGTCTCGATCGATCTGGACTCAGAGGGAAGGAATGATCACTTCGTATGGTACTACCGCATCATCCTAAATGCCAAGGCATAGGGGGTTTGACCCGTTGGGGTTCTAATAGAAGTGCGGTAGGCCCATAGAGCATCTACTAGCTTATCCGGCCAGTCCGCGAACTTGCTAGACTTACAAGTCTTCTTAATGATTTTTATTAGAGTTTTATTGGTGGCTTCTGCTTGACCGTTGCCTTGAGGATAATATGGAGATGAGTGATGCAATCTGATGCAATACCTATTGCAAAGGTCACGCAGCTCCTGGGACATGAATTGTGGTCCATTGTCGGTGATGATGTCGCCTGGGATCCCAAACCTGGCAATAATGTTGCGTTTAATGAAGATGCAGACTGTTGATGCCTTAATTTCCACGTATGCTTCCACTTCCTCCCACTTGGTGAAGTACTCCGTTGCCGTTAGGATGAAAGATTTGGTTTTTTTTGTGGAGTTTGGGTCACCAAGGTGTCCGATAACATCAAAAGCCCACATAACGAAGGGCCATGGGGCATGAATTGGGTGAAGAAAAGATGCGGGAGAGTGAATCTTGTCGGCGTGGAGTTGGCATTGATGACAGTGCTGGACAAAGATCGAGCAATCTTCTTCCAGAGTAGGCCAAAAATACCCTTGCTTGATGATCTTCTTGGCGAGGGCTTGGGCATTTACATGGCCTCCATATGCTCCGGAGTGTGCTTCTTTAAGCACCAATTCAGCTTCTTCTTCATCTACGCATCTTAATAGCGTGCCAGCCAAGCTCCTTTTATAAAGTACTCCACCTAAAATAGTGTATCTTTGGGAGACTCTTCTTATGGCTCTTTTCACTTCGGCAGTTGATCTTGGTGGATATGTTTGATCCTGACAGTAATTCGCAATCTCATGATACCATGGTTTCTCACCTTTTTCTAGTTCCTCCAATTCGACCAAAGATACTTCCTCCTTTTTCTCAATGTACTCTTTCCTTTCAAACTCTTCTTTAACTTTCAAGAATCGTGCATCTTCCACTGCCGGAATGGTACGTCGGCGGACATAGATCGTCCTAACCTGTCTGCCTAGGGGGACATATAGTGAAGATGCCAGGGAAGCGAGAGCATCGTCAAGAATATTTTGAGCACGAGGAACATGAATGAATTCGAGTTTGGAGAATAGCTTGATGTAACAAGTGGTGAGTTCTTGGTATGGTTTGAGCCCAGGATGAGATGTGCGGTATTTGGCAAGCACTTGGTAGAGAATCAATTGACTATCAGCAATCACCCTTAGTTTAGTGACACCATAGAAGTGAGCGGCCTCCAGTCCAGCCAACAAGGCTTCATACTCAGCTATATTGTTTGTTACTGGAAAATGGAGCTGAAAAGCCTGTGGAATGGTGACACCTTCGGGTGACAAAATAACAATCCCTATCCCTCTACCATGGGAGTTTAATGCCCCATCAAAATATAGAGTCCAAAGATCGGAGGATCTAATGGATATGAATTCCTCATCGGGAAATTCAAATTGGATAGGGTCAAAGATTGGGATAGGATGATGGGCAAGGTGTTCAGCAATTGCATAGACCTTGATTGCCTTTTGTTGAATGTAGGTGATGTCAAATTGAGAAAGAAAGCTTTGCTAGCGTGCTAACCGGTCAGTTAGGAAAGATTTTTCTAGGAGAAACTTGATGGGATTCATACGAGCAATGAGATTAACCTCGTGAGCCAGAAAGTAATAATTAAGTTTCTGGACCACCCAAACCAGGGCGGCACAGGTTTTTTCCATAGTTGTATACTTCTGCTCACAAGGATCAAAGATTTTGGACAAATAGTACACTGCTCGCTCTTTCCCTTCATCTTCTAATTGTGCCAATACTGCTCCAAGAGATCCTTCCAAAACTGAGATGTATAAGATCAAGGGTTTGTCTGGAACCGGAGCTTTGAGCACAGGTGGGCTTGGCAAATATTTCTTTAAACCATCGAATGCCTCTTGACATTTCGAATCCCATCTAAATTCGACCTTTGTCTTGGTTAACTCAAAGAAAGGCTTACACCTTTGGGAGTGTTGTGAGATAAACCGGAGAACAAATTGTAGCATACCAATCAATCCTCTCAGCTCTTTTAAGTTCTTTGGTGGAGGCATATCAATGATGGCCTTGGCTTTGTTGGGATCGATCTCGATGCCTCTTTTGCTGACGATGAATCCAAGTAATTTTCCGGATGATACTCCAAATACACATTTCTTGGGGTTCATTTTAAGCTTATATTCCTTGGCTCGTTGCAAAACCCTTTTTAACACCTCTGCATGCTCATCTCGGGTTCGAGATTTGACCACTAGATCATCCACATACACCTCTACAAATTTATGCATCATATCGTGAAATATCGCCACCATGGCCCTTTGATAAGTTGCTCCGGCATTCTTTAATCCGAATGGCATGACGACATAGCAATAAGTTCTCTATGGTGTAGTGAATGAGGTCTTTTCTTGATCCTCTTCTGCTAACCGGATTTAATTATACCCTGAATATCCATCCATGAATGATAGGGTTTCATATCCAGTTGTGTTATCGAAAAGAACATCAATATGAGGAAGGGGAAAATCATCTTTCGGACACGCCCGGTTTAAGTCCCTGAAGTCAATGCAAATTCGAACCTTTCCATCCTTCTTCATGACTGGGACTATATTTGCCACCCATTGTGGATAGAGAAAAACTCTAATGAATTTTGTTTGGTGTAACTTATCGACCTCTTCCTTCATCTTCAATGTTATGTCTAGGTGGAATCTCCTCAACTTTTGCTTGACCGGGGTAGCTTTAGGTTTTAGAGTCAATCGATGCTCTACCAATGATTTGTCTAACCCCGGCATATCTTCGTATGTCCAAGTGAACGTGTCCTTGTATTCTTGTAATACCCCCATTAGATTCTATTCTTCTAAAGGGGCGAGGTTGGCACTAATGATGATATTCTTAGAATCTTCCAGTGTTCCGAGATTAAGTTCCTTAGTCGGTTCATCCACCGTGGCTGATGGTTCTTCGAATCTTCTTAAACCGGATGCATAAGCATCAGCCAAATCCTCCTCTTCATCCTCAGTTTCAGGATCCTTTTTCAATACAACCTCATAGACCCTTAAAGTTGGATCAATATTGTCCTTCTCCTTATATCGAATTTCACCCAACTGGATTGCATTTTCTAGAAACTCCGGTAGCTTGGCACATTTTAAGCTTTTTTGAGCTAACCGATGCAGGTATCTTTCTTGAACTGTCCTACCCCTGATTTTTGTTCTATTTTTATTGGAAACTAAATCTAAAGAAGAAGAAGGTGAATAAGGAAAGGAAGAGGAGGTGGAGAGAGTGGAATTTATTGATGAAGGGCAAAGGAGATCGATCAGAGACCGGGTGGCCTCCCAGTTTGGATCATCCTTCGGAGTGAGTTGGGAAGTTTCTTCAATCGAAACTTGGGTTGAGAACAGGACATTTTTTTTTGATCTTTTTGAGAAGTACAAAACATAAACACAGAATGGGTTTGGTTGGTTGTGGTTTCCAGTGTGGGCTGGGATATTGACAGGGAAGGGAACAAATCGAGCAAAGATGGGTAAAGAGAGCATCCTTCTTTGCTGCCTGGTGAATCTGATGGTGAACTTATTGGGAATGAGTCTGTTAGATCCATGGAGATGACAAGGGGTGAATGCCCCTGATTCCGATTGCCAAAAGGCTCGTTGTGGAATAATTCGTCACTTGACCCTTCTTCAGAGAATAACCATGATACGTTAGATACGGCTCATCCTCTAGGCCGTCCACTTTCTTCCTCTTTGCTTGTTCTTGTGGTCCTTGTTCTTCAATCATCTGTATTGTTTCTCTCTTGTCGAAGAACTTGTACAGACACCCCTGGAAGCATTTTTGACTGATCTTCTGGCCATTATCACATGTGCCATCGTACCCTATCCCGTTCCTTGATGTTGCCTTTACTAGCTGGATGGGTTCTACGATACCCTGCAGTTCTCTCCCCAGCCCTCGGCCTTCTTGATATCCTAGATTTTCCATCATACGCCACCCAAGGGTTTTGGTATCATCCTTCTTTCTTTTCCAAACTTGCCTGGGCTGCCCTCCATCCCTTGGCAGATCGAGGATTGTGAAGACTGGTTGATTTGGCAAGCCAGGAGGGAGAGTAACCTGGCAATCCACAAGCATACTTACCACCTTAACGACTTGGCCCTTGAAGGGAAATTTGATGCACTGGTGATTGGTTGAAGCTATGGCCTCTAATGCCTCAAGGTAAGGCCTTCCCAAGATTGCTTTGTAAGTTGGATCCATGTCCAGGATGTTGAAGTCGACAGTAACAACTCGGGGTCCGAGTTTGTCTTCGAGTGTAACCATGCCATGGGCGGGCCTCTTGGAATTGTCATATGTTGTTACGGTGATTTGTGATGGCCGAATATCCTCTTCTGGGATTCTACAAAATTGTAGCATTTCTGGTGGTAAGACATTGATGGATGCACCGGTATCAACTAGACAAGACTTGACATCTGTTTCGTTAATGCTGACAGTGATACAAAGCGCATATTTCGTCGCTTATGGTTCGGCCAACTCCTCTTTGGTGAAAGTGAGGGCGGGGTGTTCACTTCTCGGAGTCAAGACTGATGCAATCTTTTCAAGGGGGAGGGTTTCATTGACCATTACTCGTTGTAGGTACTGTTGAAGAACTTCTTGATGAACCTTGGACCTTTTGATCAGTTCTAGAATGGAAATCCGGGCAAGGGTTTTATCGAGGTGTTTCAGCAAGTCATAAGTTGTCCCTGGCACTGGTTCTTCCGGGTGTTCTTCTTCTTCTTCTTGTGATCGGCCCGGTTGACCGGTCTGGGGGAAAATTCTTTGAAACATGCGCCCGCTTCTAAGCACCGTGGCGACCTGAGGGGCTATGGTTGGTGTAGTAGAGGTGGATGGAGGGTTAGGTCGGATGATGGGAGGCCTAGGTAGGGGCGTAGTGATGATAGTTCGGGTTGTAGGGATGTGGGTAGGTTGTGGTGGCATGGTTGTACGAGGTGGTATGATGATGGATCCTAATGGTGATGGTGTTTGTGGTGGCTCGACCGGGCAGATCAAGGTCCTACCCGGTTGGAGTTGTATGGCTGGTGGCATTACGGTTGGTCATGACAAAGTGCGGATGATTGGTGGTTGGCTTCTCCTGGTGGGTATAGCTCATGGTATGGAGTGAATGGTTCAGTTAACGTGGTTTGGAGGGTTAATGTTCATGAAGGAAGCTGGTCCCTCGATTTGCCAATTTTGGCGTCTATCGCGGGGTTCATCGGTGGAGGTCAGAATGGGATTAACCCTTTAGTTTTCTGGTGCTATCGCAGGTGCATGCGCGGGTAGCGGGTTCTGAATGATCCCTAGATTGGATTCCTGTTGTTGTTGTTTGACTGGTACCTGTTGGTGCTGTTGAGGCCGGTTATTTACTGCCTTGATGTATTCGCCCATTTGACCCCAGTCATTACTTCCCTGTTCGTGGAGGTCATAAATATAATCTTTAAATTGAAAGCAATTCTCCACTGTATGCCCCGGGTATCTGTGGTATAAACAATATCTGTCTGTATTGGCATTTTGTGGCCACTCCAGCTTTTCTCTTGGCAATGAAATCTGCCCTGCCACCATAAGAGCATTGAAAATGTCTTTGAGAGAGTACGGTAATGGCGGGTAATGGTTTCTCCTAGGCCTTACTCTTCGTGGTGCGTAGGCGGCGGGGGGTGGTGCCTGGTTATAGGTGGTTGGTTGGCGGGGTGGTTGAGGTGCAAAGGTTTGCACAACTAATTTCCGGGGTTGCTGGGGGACTGGTGTCTGCGTTGGCTGTTGGGTATACTGGTTCGGTGTTTGGTGACGGAAAAGTTGGGGTTGAATCTGAGGGCGAGGTGCTGGTTGGGTTTGCATGGGTTTCTATACTGGGGATTTCTGTACTGCTGTTGGTGGTTGTTGGGCGGGTTTCCTATGATGTTGACGTGTTCGTTGGTTACCACACCTTCAGTCACGGCCCCAGCGTTGGTGGTGGTTGTCTTTTTGGTGACTCGGGGTCTAGGGTCGAAGAGGTTCATGATGGGAGAGTCTCAGAGTTGGGTTTGGATGTACCGTGCTCTCTCATAGAGTTCGCTCATGGTGACAGGGTGATGCAATGCCAATACGTTCTTCAGAGCTGGAGTGGCGTTGGTGATGATCATCTTGACTTGTTCTGATTCTGACAATGCATTCGTGAGCCTTTCTGCCATTGCCCTCCATCTGTCAGCATATCTTATAAAATCTTCATCATTTCTCATCTTCTCGGCCATAAGATTTGTGATTGAATATGTAGGGCCGACTTGATCTTGGTATCTTTGAAAGAATTTTGCTTTGACGGTATCAAACTTGCTGGCTTCCAAAGGGTCAAGTGAATAGAACCATTCCAACGCGGAGCCCTCCAGTGATCTTCTAAACAAGTATGCAAGGGCCTTCGGATCGTTTTTCCACATGACAACTCATAAAGGAAATATTTGATGTGAATGAAAGGATTCACATTCCCGTTATATCGGCAGTAAATGGGCATTTCAGAAGGAGGAAGATGGAACACGGGGAGAGAGGGAAGGGATATCTCGGGGAGAGCTCGTGTGTCGATCAAACGCTTGAGCTCCCGATATTGTTCATCCATTCTGTTGATTTTGTTAAGCACAGTTTGATTAACAGAGAATTCTCGGACGAGAGGAGGGGGGAGGACAGACGCTTGGTTTGCCGGCATGGCCATTGGATAGGCTGAAGCGGCCGGGCAAGGAGGGTGTATCGGGTGGTGCATTTGTAGGCGAGTTTGATTAAAGTGTGCGGAAGAGTAGACCAGTGGCCTAAGTCGTGTGGTGTTATTTGAGTCTGGGTGGTTCAAGATGGCCACCAGATGGGGTGAGTTTGGAATCAAGGGTCCGTTGTGAGAATGGCCCAGTACTGGTGCATCGGGTTGGTCAGTTGTTAATTGGGGGGTAGAAGTGTGGTGGCCACTTCGGCATGGGTGTGATTGACAGGAGATTTTCCCTTCAAGATGGCCTCAATGGCTTGTAGTTGAGTTGGGTCGGTAGGAGCGAATGCCTCCCACAGGGAATCCGGGTGGAGTCGGGGTGAACTTGTTTCAAGGTGAATTTCAGGTTCGTTAACGGCACATACGGCATCCGGGTGGAGGTAGGATTGATCATACTCCAACTGCAATGGTTCGTATCCTTGGTCCGTCATCCCGACGACTCGCCCTGATCTCAAGTTCATAAGCACAAAGGAAAAATGACAGATAAAAGCACAAGAATCCTTTTTATTTTAATCTTTTCCCCTTCTCTTTTTTTTGGTTTTTAATTTTTGTTTGAACAAACAAGTTATCAAGCAAATTAACCTCAAGCAAAGATTTCTTTTGGTTTTTTTAAGTGTTTTTTTCAAATTTTTGTTTTGGTTTTCAATTTTGATTTGCAAACAAGTAATGGCACAGACTTAAAATGATTACCATAATTTTTTGTGTTTCATCCTTAAATTAATGGCTTGTTAAGAGAAATAATGTCCACTCAAATCAATGGGTAGGACCCTATGCTCTCACAATGCCGAGCAATCTAAGGTAGTCACTCTTTTCACAACGATAGGTGATAGGTACTCCAGGTTTTGGGATAAAAGGGTACAACCAGCCCGATCAGTGAAGAGGGAATCCTTCACGTCTGGGGACTTACAGAGGTCTTGATGGAAGCTACCCGGTCCTTCCGAGAGGGAATCCCTGGAGGAAGAGTTGGCAACCACCAAGAGGGGTGTATGGGTGTGTACGGCTTTGGGAGGAGAGAGCCTCTCTTCTCGGATGACCTAAAGGAGTCAAAGAAACCCCAATGCAAACTAAATGCAAGTGAGAGATCAAGGAGTGAGAAGCAAACAAGAAGAAAGTAAAAGTATGCAACGATCAATAGAGTGTTGGAAAACAAGAAATAAGACAATGATGTAAAGTCAAACGAGGATGAAAGCAAGTACTAATTCAACTAAGGATGCTTTATAAAAGAAATTAGTCTTTTTAAAGAAGATGAGCAAAGATGCTTAGCAAGATAGCCCTTAATATGCAAAGTCGAAGCAAGTCGATAAAGCAAGTCTAAAGATTAGATTGTGCTTTTCTTTTAAAAGAGAAGGACCAACGGAAGGCAAGTAAACCGGAAGAAACTAAATGATGCTCAAGGGAAGCAATTAAACAAGCAAGCAAGTAAATAGGAATGCTAAGAAGATGTAGTAACTCAAGCAAGAGCCAAAATGAGGATGAGCATGTTGGACATTCTTTTAAAGACATGAAAAGAGCTCACTAAAGCAAGAGTAGTCTCACCGTGGTCGCCAAAAAGTGTAGGCACCCGGATGAGCCGGTGGTTCGAGTAAGAGTGTGAATTGGAGGTGGAGTTGTTGTGTGTGTGTGTGTGTGGTCGCCAGGAGCCAAAGACTCCAAAGTGTGATTAAGTGTAAAGCAAATAAAATGAAAGAGTAGGTTGGACCGTCGTATCTTTGGGAGTGGAAAAGGGGGGAGATTGTTAGGTTTTAACTTCTCCTCTCTCAGCCAGCCAAAAGAGGAGAGCTTGAGTGAGCTCTTTCACTTATGATCGGGTTGAAGCTTCACCTCAATCGGTTTACTTAAGAATGTCCTGTGTAGAAACACAAAAATAACAAGTGAAGATCATTAGCTCTGGCGTGAGTGTAGTATCATGCTTGATATAGACTCTGAATCATGCAAAAGGGGATGAACTAACTGGATCAGGATGGAATCCCAACCCCTATTTTTGGTAGGTTCTTAAATATATATGAGGTGCAAAATGATCTAATGCATGCCAAATAAAATGATGAAAAGTTCTAAGATGAAAACGGAGGACAAAAACTCGATCAGACAGGCGATCGGACTCCAAAAATAGCAAAATAGGCTTCTACCCCTGCTGGTGCCCTATATATAGGGTGCTAGCTGCAGGTGCTCCCTTATAGGGCACGTTGACCAAGGTCAAAGTGCCCTATATATGGGGCACTATGTCTGGCTCGGGCATATTTTCTTCCCCTCTTCGCGATGCTACTCCGGAGTGCTGGACGGCTTCCTGGACGAAGTAAGGGCTCCTCCTTGTAGACAATATGCAAATGAGGCTAGTGGTGGGTGGTTTGGATGCTGGATGAAAGAGGAAAGATGGAGAGAGGCTCTCAAAGTTGAGAAAAAAACATGTTTCTGGATGATAGAAACAGCAAGTTTTTGGGGTTTTTGATGGATGATCTTGTATCGGTTTGAAAGGTTATGGGAGGTGTAAATGGCTTAGAAATGTGGTCTTGGATGGGCTCTAGGGTGGTACGGAGTTGGAACCCCCTCCCAGCTCCGAATGGGGGTCTATTTATAGCCCAAAAAGGGTACTTTGGCCATTTTTGAAAAGCAGTTCCATGCGGCAAAGCGCCCTATATATAGGGCACTAGCATCATGAGGTATGTCAAATCTATAAGACGAGTCACTATGAGGGGTCAAATAAGCCGGTCAGGTCGATTTGATTTGGTGGTGCCTGGTGCCCTGTTTATAGGGCGCCTGGTGCCCTGTTTATAGGGCGCCTGGTGCGCTATGCCCTATATATAGGGCACCAGGTGCCCTATATACAGGGCACCAGGTGCCCCATGTACAGGGTGTTTTGGCCCAGTCGATCATTCTATCGATCCTCTTCAGAATGTGCTTGATTCTTCCGAAAAACACGGTTCCCTTCAAATATTCTTTATGAAAACAAGAATTTAGGCTCTCCAAATAGGCCAAAATTGCGTGTCTACACTTGCCAAGAAAATTATCAGGCAAGGGTATTATTGGCCTACTCTAGAAGAGGATTGCTCAATCTTTGTCCGGCATTGCCATCAATGTCAACTCTACGCCGACAAGATTCACTCTCCCGCAACTTCTCTTCACCCAATTCATGCCCCATGGCCTTTCTCTATATGGGCTTTTGACATTATTGGACCTCTTGGTGACCCTTGTAAGCACCCGGAACGGATCCGGAGGATCTCTCCCCCGTTCATTCGTGGGAACCTACACTCGTTTAGAAAACTTGGTGGATGGTAGTGACATGCTTTAGAAGAAAATGTTAGTGGTTGCCAGGAGCCGAGGACTCCAAAGTACGGTAAGATATAACTAAATGAAATAAATAGCAAGTTTGACCGTCATACCTTTCGGAATGGAGGGATTGCTAGGTTCTAACTTCTCCTCTCTCGACTGACCGAAAGAAGAGAGCTTTAGTGAGCTCTTTGTCTCTGATCGGGTCGAAGATCCACCTCGATCAGGTTCACGTAAGAATGTCTGAAGGAAAAACATGAAAACAAGTAAAAGACTATTAGTTCTGCCGAGAGTATGACATCATGTCCAATGTGAATCTTAAACATGAAAAAGGAGACGGACTAACCATATTGGGCCAAAAATCCCAACCCCCATTTTTGGTAGGTTTTAAAATATATGAGAGATGCAAAATGACCTAATGCATGCAAAATAACCTAATTCTAGGAGTTAAGATGAAAAGAAAGAGTGATAATTTGATCGGACGGGCGTTCAGAATCTGGAAGGTGCAAAACCGGCTTTTTCCACTGCTAGTGCCCTGTATATGGGGTGCCAACTACAAGTGTCCCCTTTACGGGGCACGTTGACCAAGGTCAAAGTGCCCTATTTATGGGGCTCTAGGGCTGGCTCGTGTAGACTTTCTTCCCCTCTTTGCGGCGCTGCTCCAGAGTACCGGTTGGCTTCCAAGACGAAGTGGGAGCTCCTCCTTGTAGCCAATACGTAAATGAAGCTTGTGGTAGGGGGTTTGGAAGTCGGATGGAAAGGAAATAGTGGGTAGAGGCCTTCAAAGTTGAAGAAAAACTATGTTTCTGGATGGCAGAAATAGCAGGTTTTTAAGCTTTTGGAAAGGGAAATTTGGATCAGTTTGAAGGCTTATGGGGGTGCTAAGGGCTTGAAAAGACAGTGTTGGATAAGCTCTAGGGTGGCAGGGAGTTGGAATCCCTTCCAAGCTCCAAATGAATGCTTATTTATAGCCAAAAAGAGGGCACTTTGGTCAAATCTGAAATTTTGTTCCACGCGGTAAAGTGCCCTATATACGGGGCGCTAGCATCTTGAGCTGCGTTAGTTTGATAAGATGTGTATCTGTGAGTGGTCAAATCAACCGGTTGAATCAGTTTGACCTGGTGCTAGGCACCCTATTGCCTGGTGCTCTATATACAGGGCCTTGGTGGCCTGTATATGGGGCGCTTTGACCCTGGTCAAAGCCCTACTGATCTTCTTCAAAATGCGTGAAGAACCTTGATTTTTCTGGAAAACTCAGTTTCTTTGAAAGGGTAATCAAATGTACTTTATTTAAACAAGAATTTGATATTTTCAACCAGGCCAAAATTGTGTGTCTACAGCTTGCCTCACCTTGGCGTTGGCTTTGTAGGGGAGTGACATGAATGTAGCGTAAACGAATGTAGTGAAGTGTAGTGAGGCGTAGCAAAATGAAATGGTAATAGACTGTAAAGGTGATGCTAAGGTGTAGATTTAGACACGCCCTCATTGGTCTAATCGAGCGGAATGAAACTTTACCAAATCTTAGGATCTCTCTATATCTTGTCAGAACCTTTCTCTTGGTTAATCTGTTTAAGAAGGAAAATAGTACTGAAAGTAACTAAAAATCCCGCGTGGGGGAGTGTTGTTACTGGCCAGGACCTTAACTGCATGGTGTACTAGACTCGGTAGAAAATGTGGTAAATTACAAAAGTAAAGAAGAGACAGCCAACCAACCAATGTTGGATTCTTCAAATTTATATGGTTCACTCAGGGACACTAGTTCAGTTCGGAATGAAATAACTTCTTGTTTTGATGAAATCATAGTTAAAACATGGTGGAAATTGATTTTCCAAAAAATCAAGACCTCCTCTAGGGGCTATAAAAGACCAACTTTAAAAGGGTTCATGATGGGACTAGAAGGAGGTTATGGCAGGATTAGGAAGCGGGGAATAGTTATGGTGGGATGATGCATGATGGTGCATGAAATGATGCATGCTAGGTTAAAAGAAATACAAATAAGTATAAGAAAATAGTTGAAGATATAGGTTGAACATAACGAGTCAGGACATCGATGAAGAAACCATCATCCCCGCATATTCAACTTTGGCTTATCCGCAAGCCAAGGGAATGACTGAGCCCTCACTGATTTTGTTGAAGGGGTTCTCAGGCTCAGCCCCCTCTAAACTTGAGGTCTTCAACATCTTAAATATTATTTATTTTGATAGATACAATACTAAATGCAAGTCCTAATAGGGGTCAAGGTAGTCCACTTTTGGTTTTTCCTACTTTATGATTTTTTTGTCATTTTTGCTTCCTCCAAATGTCTAGGGATATGAAGTTGGTATGCCTTCAACTGTTCCTGCATCCACTCAAGAAAAGATATTAGAACTTTATTTTGGCTTAATCCCTTGCGAGGAGAGGGAAAAGTTGCATTGATCTTTTGTCAAGGGACATGGGCCTTATCAAGGTAAGGATAATAGAAAACACATAAATATGCATAAAAGAAAACATGTAAGACTAAAATATGAATGCAAAGGCAACTAGTCAATTAGAAAGCAAATTTTTAGGTGTTTTGGAAAATTTTTGATTTGTTTGTGTTTTGATGGTTTTATGATGTTTTTGGTATTTTGACATTTTTATAATTTTTTTGGTGTTTTGGATATTTAATTTTTAAGAGTTTTTGATTTTATGAATTTGTTGGTGTTTTTGAAGTATTTTATTTTTTTTGTGCGGTGTGAAGGAAACGACCATCTCATCCTTTGTCTTGCTTGTTATAGGTGTCCCTCATCATTACCTAAGGGTTAAGAGTAGACATCAGGTGTGGGAAAGTGCCTTGTTTGGAATCTTTTGACCTTCCGCCTTCGATAGTCTATGGCTCTTCTTGGACCTAGTCGGTCAACCCTGCCCACAAGGTTAAAAAAGGAAGAGGATTGGTGGTAAGTCCTTAGTAAAGTTTAGGGATGTCGAACTCATTTTTCTACTAGTGCCCACGTTGCCTGTTGGGATTTGACCTCCTCGGGTCCTTCCTTCTAGCCCATTTTCTTTGATGGCCCACATTTAAATAGGTTTTCTCTTTTGCTTGATTTTGACCTGAGGGATTCATTGCCCATCTTTTGGAGCTTTTTTTTGGGCTTTTGTTGGTACACATTCAGACAAGTCTATTCTTTTGCTGACCTGAGGGGTCATTGCCCACCTTTTGGCACATTTTCTTTTAAGAAGTCAGACCTTCAGAGACATCCTCCTACTAAGGCGATGGGCACTTTTGATACTCCTCATTATAATCCTTTTCATCCATTCAGGACTGAAATAAGAAAAGAATAGGATAGGGTCGATCTTCTTTTACCAAGTGCTGCCTAGCTTTCTCTTCGGCTTCCAGTCATTGAATCTCGTACTTTAGGTGTGTAGTGTGTGTAGTATGGTGCCTATCCTTAATTTCTCAGGTGACAAATCAGGGCATGAAACAAGCAAGCATTAGATGTTAATTGCCATTCTTCACATTTTTACAGATTTTTTTTGTTTTTTATTTATTTTCAAGGGAAATATTTTTTGAGGTAGACACCATTCCAGGGATGAGCTAATCCTTCACCTTTTGCATTAGTTAGGTTGTATGATTTACCTGGATAAACGGCTGAGATTACGTACGGACCCTCCCAATTAGGTTGAAGTTTGGAGCGGGGACCGCCTGACAAATATTCTTTTAAGCACAACCTCACCGATTTCAAATTTTCTCTCTACCACCATTTTTTGATAAAATCTTTTAAGTCTATTCTGGTAAGATCTAGCATGTTCAGCAGCACCCAGCCTCTTTTCGTCCAAGAGTTCGAGTTGCGAGAGAAGGGAATCTCGGCATTCATTCATTAGGACGTCTTGATCAATCTGTACTCGGAGGGAATGGATGAGTACTTCGTATGGGACTACTGCCTCCATCCCGAATGCCAAGGCATAGAGAGTTTGACCTGTTGGGGTTCGAACGAAAGTGCGGTAGGCCTATAGAGCATCGACTAACTTATCCGGCCAATCCACGAACTTGCTAGACTTACACATTTTCTTGATGATTTTTATCAGAGTTTTATTTGTAGCTTCTGCTTGACCATTGCCTTGAGGATAGTATGGATATGAATGATGCAATTTGATGCAATTCCTATTGCAATGGTCCTGCAGCTCTTGAGAGATGAATTGAGGTCTGTTGTCAGTGATGATGTCGCATAGGATTACGAACAATGATGTTGCATTTGATGAAGGTGTAGACTGTTGATGCCTTGATCTCCACGTATGCTTCCACTTCCACCCACTTGGTGAAGTGCTCTGTAGCCGTTAGGATGAATGATTTGGTTTTGTTTGTGGAGTTCGGGTCACCGAGGGATCCGATAACATCAAAAGCCCACATAGCAAAAGGCCATGGGGCATGAATCGGGTGAAGGGAAGATGAGGGAGAGTGAATTTTGTCTGCGTGAAGTTGACATTGATGACAGTGCCGGACAAAGATCGAGCAATCTTCTTTCAGAGTGGGCTAGTAATACCCTTGCATGATGATCTTCTTGGCGAGCACTTGAGCAATTACGTGGCCTCCACACACTCCAGAATGTGCTTCTATAAGTACCAATTCAGCCTCTTCTTCATCTACACATCTTAATAAAACGTCGGCCAGGCTCCTTTTGTAAAGCACTCCACCTAAGATGGTGTATCTCTGGGAGACTCTTCTGATGGCTTTCTTTTCTTCAGTGGTTGCTCCTGGTGGATATGTATGATCCTGATACTAATTTACAATCTCATGATACCATGGTTTCTCGCCTTCTTCTAATTCCTCCAACTTGACCAAAGATACTTCTTCCTTTTACTTAATGGATTCCTTCCTTTCAAACTCTTCTTTGACCTCCAAGAATTGTGCATCTTCTATTGCCAGTATTGTTCATCAGAGGACATAGATTGTTCTTACCTGCCTTTCTATTGGGATGGACAGTGAGGATGCTAAAGAGGCAAGAGCGTCAACAAGGCTATTTTGAGTATGAAGAACATAGAAAATTTCGAGTTTGGAGAATAACTTGATGTAATAGGCAGTGAGTTCCGGATATGGTCTGAGCCCTGGATAAGATGTGCGGTATTTGGCAAGCACTTGGTGGAGAATCAACTGACTATCACTTATCACCCTTAACTCAGTGGCACCATAGAAGTGAGCGGCCTCCAGTCCGGCTAGAAAGGCTTCATACTCAGCTATATTGTTTGTTGCTGAAAAGTGAAGCTGAAAAGCCTGTGGAATGGTGACACCTTTGGGTGACAGAAGAACGATCCCTATCCCTCTACCCTGGGAGTTCAAAGCCCCATCAAAGTACAAGGTCCACAGATTGGAAGATCGAATGGATATCAATTCCTCATTGGGGAATTCTGATTGGACAGGGTCAAAGATAGGGATAGGGTGGTGGGCCAGATGTTCAACAATTACATAACCCTTGATTGACTTTTGTTGGATATAAGTGATGTCAAACTGAGAGAGGAAGCTTTGCCAATGTGCTAACAGTCAGTCAAGGTAGATTTTTCAAGAAGAAACTTAATGGGGTTCATGCGAGTGATTAGATTAACCTCGTGTGCTAGGAAGCAGTGCTTAAGCTTTTGGACCACCCAAACTAGGGCGGCACAGGTTTTTCTCCATGGTTGTGTACTTGTGCTCATAAGGATCGAAGATCTTAGACAGATAGTATGTTGCTCGCTCTTACTCTTTGTCATCTAACTATGCCAATGTTGCTCCGGGTGTTCCTTCCAAAACTGAGATGTATAAGAATAAGGGTTTGTCTCAAACCGGGGGTTTGAGCACAGGTGGGCTTGACAAATAGTTCTTTAGACTATAAAATGTCCTGACATCTTGAATCCCATCTAAATTCAGCCTTCGCCTTGGTTAACTCATAGAAAGGTTTGCACTTGCAAAACCCTTTTTAATACCTCAGCATGTTCATCTCAGGTCCATGATTTGACTACAAGATCATCCACATATACTTCCATAAATTTATGCATCATGTCATGAAATATCGCCACCATGGCCCTTTGATAAGTTGCTCCGGCATTCTTTAATCCAAAGGGCATGATGATGTAGCAATAAGTTCCCTAAGGTGTAATGAATAAGGTCTTCTCTTGATCCTCTTTTGTTAACCGGATTTGATTATACCCTGAATATCCATCCATGAATGATAGGGTTTCCTATCCAGTCGTGTTATCAACAAGGACATCGATATGAGGAAAGGAGAAATCATCCTTTGGACACGCTCGATTTAAGTCCCTGGAGTCAATGTAGATTCAAACTTTTCCATCTGTCTTCATGACTATGACTATGTTCGCCACCCATTGCAGATAAAAGATGACTCTAATGAATTTTGCTTGGTGTAGCTTATCGACCTCTTCCTTCCTTTTTAATGCTATGTCCGGGTGGAATCTCTTTAACTTTTGCTTGACCGGGGCAGCTTCAAGTTTTAAAGTTAATCGATGCTCTACCAATGACTTGTCTAACCCCAGCATATCTTCATATGTCCAAGAGAACATGTCCTTGTATTCTTGTAATTGCCCCATTAGATTTTTCTCTTCCAAAGGGGTGAGGTTGGCACTGATGAGGATATTCTTAGGATCTTCCGGTGTTCCAAGATTGAGTTCTTTGGTTGGCTTGTTTATCGTGGCTGATGGCTCTTCAAACCTCTTTAATTCGGATGCGTAGGCATCAGCCAAATCCTCTTCTTCAGTGTCAGGATCCTTTTCCGACACAACCTCATAAACCCCTAAAGTTTGATCAATTTTGTTTTTTTCTTCATATCGAATCTCATCTAACAAGATTGCGTTTTCTAGATATTCCGATAGCTTGGCACATCCTATGCTTTTCTGAGCTAACTGGCGTAGGTATCTTTATGGAACTTTTCTACCTCTGATTTTTTTTATCGGAAACTAAACCTAAAGATAAAGATGAGGGCAAAAGAGATGAGGAATAAGAAGTGGAGGAAGTGGAATTTACTGATGGAGGTGAAGGGCAAAGGAGATTGATCAGAGACCAAGTGAACTCCTGGGTTGAATCGTCCTTCGGAGCGAGTTAGAATCCCCTCCAAGCTCTAAATAAGTGCTTATTTATAGTAAAAAAGAGGGCACTTTGGTCAAATTCGAAATTCTATTCCACGCGGCAAAGCGCCCCGTATACAGGGCGCTAGCATCATGAGTTGCGTCAGTTCGATAAGATGTGCATCAGTGAGTGGTCAAATCAATCGGTCAAATCGGTTTGACCGGGTGCCAGGCATCCTGTTTATAGGGCATCTGGTGCCCTATATATAGGGAACCTGGTGCCCTGTATATAGGGCACTTTGACCTTGGTCAAAGCCCTATTGATCTTCTTTGAAACACATCAAGAACCTTGATTTTTCTAAAGAACTCGATTTCTTTAAAAGGATAATCAGATGTACTTCATAAAAACATGAATTTGAGCTCTTCGACTAGGCCAAAATCGCGTGTCTACAACCCTAACTCCACAAAAAACCAAATCTTTCATTCTAACGGCAACAGAGTACTTCACCAAGTGGGAAGAAGCGGAAGCATACGTGGAAATCAAGTCATCAACAGTCTGCACCTTCATTAAATGCAACATCATTGCCAAGTTCAGGATCCTAGGCAACATCATCACCGACAATGGATCTCAATTCATCTCTCAGGATCTACAGGACCTTTGTAACAGGTATTACATCAAATTGTATCATTCATCTCCATATTATCCTCAAGGCAATGTTCAAGTAGAAGCTACAAATAAAACTCTGATAAAAATCATCAAGAAACATGTAAGTCTAGAAAGTTCGCTGACTGGCCAGATAAGCTAGTTGATGCTTTATGGGCCTATCCAACTTCTGTTCGAACCCCAACGGGTCAAACCCCCTATGCTTTGGCATTTGGGATGGAGGCAGTAGTCCCATATGAGGTACTCATTCCTTCCCTCAGAGTCCATATCGACCGAGGCATCCCAATAGATGAACGCCGAGATTCCCTTCTCGTGCAACTCGAACTCTTGGATAAAAAAAGGTTGGCCGCCATTGAACATGCTAGATCTTACCAGAATAAACTTAAAAGATTTTATTAGAAGAGGGTGGTAGAGATAAAATTTGAAGTCGGTAAGGTTGTGCTTAAAAGAATATTTGTTTAGCTAGGCGGTCCCCGCTCCAAACTTCAACCAATTGGGAGGGTCCATACATAGTCTCAGTTGTTTATCTTGGTAATTCATACAAGCTAACAAATGCAGAAGGTGAAGAATTAGCTCATCCCTGGAATGGTGCATACCTCAAAAAATATTTTCCTTAAAAGAAAAACAAAAATTACAAAAAAATCTATAAAACCCAAAGGTATGAAGGATGGTAGAAACATCTAATGCTTGCTTGTTCGGTGTCCCAACTTGTCACATAGGGAAATAAGGATAGGCATTGTACTTCACACACTACATGCCTGGATTTCGAGATTCGATGATTGGAAGTCAGAGAGAAAGCTAGGCAAACACTTAGCAAAAGAAGGTTGAATAAAGCTTTCTCACCTTAGAAGAAGAAGGACCCGAATCAAAGGCACCTATTGCTGACTCAAGTTTGAGCTCTCTCTCCAACTTCATCACCTATAAAGGAGGGACAACAGAAGAAAGAACAAAAATGACAGATCAAGTAAAATACATACCTTGTCCTGGAGATCTGAGGGCCCACTATTAGGACGAGTCGCACCACCCGTAGTGAGGTCAAAAATCCTCGTCCAAAGATCCTTGTTCTACAAAGAAGAATGTCAGAAACTAGCAAAATGAAACAAAGGCAAGTCATAAAAGTTCATCTCAGCACTAAGGGCATGCACCCGCTCCTTCAACTAGGCAATCTGCAAAAATAAGAAAAAATAACAAAAGCAAATAAAAGGAGAAGACAACACAAGGAAAAAACAATAATCACCTCAAGAAGAAGACCCATCTCAGAGAAACTACTCCCAACATCGGTGGGGAGAAACTGAGAAGGATCAACTGGCAGAGGAGAATAGGGGGAAGCTCGGGACCGACTGGCTTTCCAAAGTCGAAAGGCTCAAAAGGGGCCTCCGAAGGCTCGCCGGGACCTACTGGCTAGGGGTCAACCGGGTGGGCACCTAGCTCAAGCTCGGCCAAGCATTCTCGGAGCCTCGACATCTGAAAAGAGACAGAAGAGACAATAAGAAACAACTATTCAAGACAACAAGAAGAGAGAAGGAGTCACCTCATCGACGCATTCCCTCAGTCGCTGATGTGCACCGAGATAACGACGCCTGAAGCTGTCACCACGAGAACGTTGGGAAAAAGAAGAAAAGGGTCAAGTAACAAACAATGGAGAAGCATAAGGTGAAGAAGGTTTCCCTGCTGCTCCATCTCTGCCTCCAAAGACATAGTTCTCGCTCTCAAGCGAGACAACTCCTCCGGAATGGTCTGCAAACAACAAACAATTAGATACAGAAGGAAGAAAAGATGGTGGCAATAAAATAAATGCATTCCTCGCCCCCTAAGGTAAATAGGTGGCCGAATGTCTTAGTGAAGCGGCGTAAGTAATCACTGCTATCATTGGCACTGGAAGTCACTGGGGTACCACCCCTCTTCCATATCCGCACGGCAAACTGGCCCTCCTTCTTCCAGTTGATGTCCTAGATCAGGACACGGGTGGAACGACCCAAGTGCGGGTATGGAGGAAGGTCGACCCACTCCTGGGGGAGACCCTGTGAGCACATCGTAAGTTGCACCCACAAAGGCTCCATCTCGTTCAAGCAGATCAGATACGTATCACGACCAAAAATGGGGCAACCCTCTAGCACCCATGGCTGCCAGTCCAAGTGTACGTCAGAGTAGGGGCACCACACCACCTAAAAAGCGAGGCAAAACAATGGGTAAGAAGAACAAAGGACAGCTAAAAAATAAATGGCAAGGCAAGAAGATACCTCTTGGTGAGGAAAGCAGAGAAGCTACCTCCTCAGGTTCTCCACCTGATATGGATGGGAGGAGGCAGATCGGCTGGTGACCTAGCTGCTGTCAATAAGAGGGTATTCTAGGTCTCCTTGAGCAAGGCAAGACCTAATGGAATGTAGTAATAGCTCTAAACCTGTCAACAAACTTGATTAGACAATTTAAACAAGGTAGAAGTAGTAATACCCAAAAGGACAAAGCATACCTAAAGGAAAGGAGAAAACCCAGCCATGGAGATAGGGCTACTCTCCATCGCTAGGAAGGCAAACAAGTGTGCCAACATGGCCGCCCCCAATCATACTGGCCAACCTTCGAGAGGTTGGCAAGGAGAGGAAGAAAACGGAGGTGCACCCTATCTATCTTCGAGCCTAGCAGGAGCTGGCTCAGGAAGAAGAGAAGGAAGTGGCAGAGATCGTAGTCGGCCTAGACGGTGCCCTCCTGACCAGCTAGGTGCCTCTTCACGTGATATGTCAATGCGTGAAGGGTATCTGCCACTAAACCATCCCTCTCTGCACTCGCCTTGCCCAGGCTGAGCAAGTTCCCCACGTCCGTGCACTTCATAACGTGCAGTCTGCTGGGATAGTGTGGAACATGATGGCTCAAGAAATCCTAGACCATAGCCTAGTAATCACAGTAGGTCTTGCCAGTAATGGCACAACCATGCATGCGAAGACCAGTGATCCGCGAGACATCCTCCAAAGTGGCCACCATGTGCCCCAAGGGAAAGAGGAAGGAATGGGAGGAGGAATCCCATCTCTTCCTCAAAACCTGGATCAAGGGGAGGTCCTCCCAGATGGTGGAGCAGCAAAGTAATGAGTCGAAGCCCATCTCATCTAGCCTTGCCTTCTAGAAGTACCATCTCCCAGGATACCCGGGACTTGATCTTCCCCTGCATAATAAAAAACCGTGTTAGAAACAGAATCAGAAAAATAATTCAAAAGATGGGTGAAATTTGGAATGTCGTGACATCCGGGGGTAGAAGAAGGGTAGCATGGTCCGATGGACTGGGGTCAGCTGAACTGGAGGCTTTGCTGAGGTCAACTCGGGATCTCTTCATCATCTTCAACATTTTCGAACATCAGAAGCAGGCTGGAAGTAGAAAAATCAAGCTCGGGTAGACTACCACCCAGGTGCCCCGTTTATGGGGTGCCTGGGGGAAGTGCCCCCTTGATGGAGTGCCAGGCGGGGCCCAGTGCCCCATCAAGGGGGTGCTAGGGGGACCTCTCCCCCTCTCTCTCCTCGTTTCGATCCGGAACAACTCTGGATTGGTGCAGTCCCTTCTTCGCAAATGATCGGAACAGAAAAATATACAAGTTTATAGTTGGAGAAAACTTACTCTGACAATCTCATAGCACACTACACACGTCAGAAGGGCTCCGCTCAGTAGAAAACAGTGAAAAGGTTTGTGGTAAAATGATGAAAAGAAAACCAAGGGTAAATATAAGCTGCTACCGTCAAAATTTTTGAAAATTTTCAAATACACATTTTCATGACATGTCTATTATAAAAAGTTTAAGTAGCCTACGAAAGTTGCTGATTACAATTTTTGGACATGATACATATGTTACTAACACTGACAGGTCCTAGACTCAGCTGAAAAGAAAAGTTCTACATAGATTGATTCTAAAAGCAAAATCCTATAACTACAACTGAAGATGGACACAAGACTGGTTCTAAAAGAAAAATCCTACAACTACAACTAAAGTAAGATGCAAGACATTAACTACGGAGCTTCCTCAGTTTTGCTACATAATGGCTCTTCCAGACTTTGTCTTCTTCCACGTTGGCACTCGGGGAAAAACTCTTGCTGATTCCCCAGATGGCAATGATACTCTAGCACTCTTCATTATCTGCCGCAGTGCCCAATTGCCTATCTTTAATAGACATGATGTGGGAAAGATGAAGAACTATGAGCTGTGGATGGCCCATTTGTAGAAAGCACCGATGAGGGTTGTAAATGACAAAGGAGGAACTGGTGATCAGGCAAAGATCCACCCCGGGGGTAGGAGAAGCATGGACATCCTGGTGCATGATAGCTTTTGTAGGCCAAACAAACTCAGCACAGCTCATAATGGAAAAGTACGAGCGCCAGTCAACACAGGTCTTAACTGAAGGGCACTTGTTGACCACTTTGTAATCCATACGGAGACGGCTGGTGAGAGGTTGAAGAGGGCTACGAGCAAAAAGCCAAGAAGTGGTGTCTAGCCCATAGCATACGTCAAACATAAAATGCTAGTCTGCCCAGCACATAAACAATAGGAGGCTACCAAACATAGGCCTGCCAACACTAGCAGAAGTCATACCATCATAAAGATAACTCAGCACCAAAGGAGCTATACACTCATTGGCCCAAATACCTTGGATGCTAGAAAGATAGGTAGGGTCAAGACACCCATCATCACATAGGTAGAGAAGCACAAAAGCTAAACAGGTGGCTACACCCTTGGCTCCAGGCAATAGCAAATCTTCATTACCACTAGCTCCTTGAATCACGCCAATGGACCAGTCTGCTAGCTGTTGACTCTGAAAATTCGACGGGGCCTTCTCCTTTTCAGGGAAGTCCATGAACCCAGATCGTCACCTAAAGAGGGGATGAGAAAGAAATAAAAAAAACATGGAAAGCAACTCACACCTCGGTCCCACACTCACATTGATCCCCGAACTTTCATCCCTTGGCATTGCTCGATCACCAAAGAGATGGTTCGGGTCATGTGGGAGGAGGGTGAGAAGAAAATAAATTAAGACATGTGGTCGCCAGGAACCGTGGGTTCCGATTTATGAAATTAAATTGACTGTGTGTACTTTAGCATGAAGAATGTGGGTTAAAGCTCCTCCTTCTTCGGCCGGCCGATGAAGAAGAGTCCTCAATGCGTGGGTGCTTGATTTATATTCAACTATACAAATAAACAAGTGAAAAAGACAATTAGAACTAAACAAAGTGGAGTATATGTAAATAAAATGACATGAAACACACAATTGACTAGAAACTGACCAAATTCGGGTTATCTCTAACCCCTCTATTTCTATTTTCGGATAAAAAGACTAAAAATAATTCAAAAAAATGTAAAAAAATGATAGTATGATGTAAAATTATGAAACAAAGAGATAGAAAAAAGAACAGAAAGATTATGAGTAGAATAGAGAAAGATATGGCCAAATCTGTGTTGTCGAAAAAGCCGAGCAGCAGTCCAGGATCTGCCAGGCACGACTCTTCTTCTGTGCTTGTCACGACCAGCCCCGACCTCAGAATAAAGTTCCGTCAATTGCAAACTGAATAATACTTGGAGAGGAAGAACTTTGATGAAGAGATCTCGGGCATTAGACGTCCACACGCTACTGTAGATGACAAAGAAGAGAGACCTGGCTGATCACCTGCAGAACAGCCTTCCTCTCTCTTGAACCAACTTTTCTCTCTCTAAAAACTCGAAATTCTCTCTCTAAAAATCACAAAATCAATGCATGAGGGAGGTTGGACGTCTTGAGATGCCTGGGGGTCATGCTCATGCCTTTGGAATGACTAGAATCAGAGTTAATTTATAGGAGAACAGACGGCGCGATCAACACTACAAAATAGGCCACCTTGCGCCCTACCCCAAGGCACATGCGCCCCACTGAAGGGCGCATGTGCCTCTCAGTGGGGGCGCATGGCACATTTTTTGAAAAATTTGGTCTTATCTGCTCAATCTGTTCAGTGGTAGAGTCCCGGTGAAAAATTGGTTCCCTCGTGCCTCAAGGGTAGGGCGCATGTGCCCTCAAGTGAGGGCACATGGTCACGTGCCTCAATGGTAGGGCGCATGGGCACGTGCCCTGGGTCCTGGGCACATGTGACCAGGGACCCGGGCGCATGGGACTATTTTTGCACGTCCTTCTTCTGGAAGCCATTGCGAACACTCCCGAACTCGAAATTCGGCGCCGTTTGTTGCGTTGGAAAGATAACAGGCCGACGAAGCTTTCTATAGAATTGGATCAGACATCACACCCTCAAAAGCTTCAGAATTTTGTCCGGAAGTTAGGGCAGTGAACAGAAGATCCGATACAGGTCAAAATGACTCCGACGGCAAACCGGAAAGGCACGGTATGCAACAAAACTTGTCCAGAGTGTGAATATGACCATAACCTTCAATGCATGATCATTAGGCATGGGTCATTCAGCTAATTTTCGTGTTTACATGATTTACGTGTGGCTTTCGCTCAAAAATTATGGCTTTGTGCGGAAAACTTCGGAAAACACCTGATTTTATTCGGCGAAGCTCCAAATGGACTTTAAAAGGACCCGGCATCATTCTAAGGTCAATCACACATGTTACTTTATAAAACATGAGTTTTATGCTCTGAATTAGGCGAATTTGGCGTGTCTACACCAGTGCCTTAGTATAAATGTGTCCACCCACCATGAGAGATCGAGCCTCCACCACAATCATAAAATCATAAAGTAAGTCAACACCTATGACCAAGCCAGCATGAACAAACATGGCCTGCCCATAATTGGGCATGGCACACAGTCCTAGAAGAAGCTCCACCTCTTCCAAAAGAATAGTGCACTCAAAGGAGTCAAAGACAAATGTATGTATGTCAAGATGCCACATTTCAGGAAGAGCACCCACCAGAGAAAACTCCCAAAAGTACTTAAGAATATGGTTAGCATGGAGTAGGATGCCAGAAAAAATCCAACCACTTAGGATGGACCGGACATGGATATTTATGGCAGCCATCAGCCGAGCCATCCACAAAATTTGTCCATAATGATGAGCACTCGGGAAGGAGGGAAGATTCTACAAAATAACCCCACAATTAGACAAGTGAACTTTGAAAACAAAGAAGAAATGCATGATAGAGTCGCTACCACATGGCAACTCAGTTCTGAATGTGACAAGGAACTTTAGAGAAACTCTTCATTTCTGCCAGGTGAGTCAAACGAGAGGAGGATGCCATGAAGCCTTTAGAAGGACTGCGAGATCTCTAGAAAGTGCAAGGAGGAAGAGGGGAGGGCCCTCCCCTCTTATAGACCCTAAAAGTGCATTGGGAAAAAGAAAAAATGGAGCTTGCATGTGGAGGTTGCAGGTGTCCCATTTATAGGGCACCTAGCGCCCTACAAGTAGGGCACCTAGCGCCCTACAAGTTGGGCACCTGGTGCCCTATAAGTAGGGCGCTTGGCACCTAGCAACGAACAAGTTTTTTATCCCATGCATATATTGTTGATGACCTTGAGTTTAAAAGGGCTGAGTCTGAGAACCCCTTCAACAAAATTGATGAAGATTCAACCATTTCTTAGGCTCACGGATAGGCCAAAGTTAAATAAATGGGGATGACGGTTTCATAGATATCTTGACCCGTTATGTTCAACCTAAATCTTCAACTATTTTTTTATACTTATTTATATTTCTTTAAACCCAGCATGCATCATTTCATACATCATCATGCATCATCTCACCACAATCATTCTCCACTACTTAATCTTGCCATAACCCCCTTCTAGTCCCACCATGAACCCTTTAAGCCTGCCTTTTATAACCCCTAGAAGAGGCTTTCGTTTTCTAGAGAATCAGTTTCAGCCGTGTTTTAACATCGAAATAAGAAGTAATTTCTTTTCGAACTGAACTAGTATCTCTGAGTAAACCTTATAAAATTGAGGAACTCAACCATGGTTGATTGGATGTCTCTTTACTTTTTGCAATTTATCGCATTTTCTGCCGAGTCCAGCCCACCATGCAGTTCGGGTCTTGGTCGGTATCAACTTTCCCCCATGTGGGACTTTAGTTACTATTTTTCTTCTTGACCAATCAACCAAAATAAAGGCTCTGACAAGATATAGGGAGATCTCAAGATTTTGGTTTCACTCCACTCAACTAGGCCAATGAGGGTGTGTCTAAATCTAAACCTTGGCATCACCTTTTCAGTCCATTACCATTTCATTCCACTACGCCTTGCTACGCTCCACTACGTTCATCTATGCTTCATTCATGTCACTCCCTTGCAAAGCCAATGCCAAGGCGAGGCAAGCTGTAGACATGCAATTTTGGCCTAGTTGGAGAGCTTGACTACTTGTTTTCACACAGTGCTTTTAAGTATCTTTCAAGAGAACTGAGTTAGTCGTAAGATCAGGAGGGCTTTCGACGCATTTCAAGTAGATCAAAGGGGCTTTGACCAGGGTCAAAGTGCCCTATATATAGGGCACCAAGCACCATATATATGGGGCAACAGGCACCCTATATATGGGGCACCAGGCGCCCTATATATCGAGCACCAGGCGCCCTATAAATGGGGTGCCTGGCACCGAATCAAATTAACTTGACTGGTTGATCTGACCACTCTCTGATGACTATCTTATCGAAATGACGGGGCTCATGATACTAGCGCCCCATATACGGGCCGCTTTGCTGCGCGTGACAGGATTTCGATTTTGATCAAAGTGCCATTCTTTTGGCTATAAATAGGCACCCATTTGGAGCTTTGAGGGGATCCCAACTCCGTCCAACCCCCTAGTTCATCCAATACTACAAATCTAAGCTCTCAGCACACTCCCTAAGCCTTGAAATCACCTTAAAACTCTCTCCCAAAAACCCCAAAAGCCTGTAGTGTCAGCCACCCAGAAATATTGTTTTCTTCCGACTTTGAAAGACTCTACTTACCATTCCTCTTACATCCAATGACCAAACACCCTACCATTTGCATCATTTACAAATTAGCTATAAGGAGGAGCTCTCGTTTCATCTTGGAAGCCATCCGGCACTCCGGGGCGGCATCGCGAAGAGGGCAAGAAGATCTGCCTACGCCAGCCCTTAGTGTCCCATAAATAGGGTGCTTTGACTTTCGTCAATGCACCCCATTAACGGGGCACCTGCAGTTGGCACCCCATATACGGGGTACTAGTAGTGGTAGAGGCCAGTTTTGTATTTTTCGGAGTCCAATTGTCCGTCCTATTGGTTTTTTGCCCTTTCCTTCATCTTAAATCCTATCATCATGTCATTTAGCATGCATTATGTTACATTTTGCATCTTTCATACATTTTAAAAAAAAAACCTACCAAAATAGGGGTTGGGATTCCATCCCAATCCAGTTAGTCCATTCCCTTTTGCATGTTTAAGATTCATCTCGAGCATGATGTTATACTTTCACCAAAACTAATGATCTTTTTGTTTTTGTGCTTTCTTTTAGACATTCTTAGGTAAACTTGGCCGAGGTAGAGCTTCAACCGGTCAAAGACAAAGAGCTCACTAAAGCTCTTCTTTTGGCTGGCCGAGAGAGGAGAAGTTAGAACCTAGCATCTTCGCTTCCAAGCATCACGGTCACTCTCTCCATTTCATTTTTCTTTATTCTACTATATTTTGGAGTCTTCGACTCCTGGCGCCACTAACATCTTCACTTCCAATCATCACCACCATATGTCGGGTTTTGGATGTTTACAGGCACATAGTGTCGACCAATGGGCGTCAGCCATGACACCCCACTACTCGCCTCGTGCTTCGCGGAGCCACCGCGTACCCCCGGCCGCCGTGTGCCACCAGTCACGTGCCTGCCAACATCGCTACGGCACTGTTGCATACCCTGGTTGGGGTACAGCTGTGCTTCTACCATGTACCCCCAGTGGCCAACGAGTTTGGATCCAATCCGAACTCGTCTCCTCTGCCCGATAAGGGTGGAGAAGTGCTATAGGGCGCCAAAAACCCTAAGGAAATCTGATTTTTTGGCTATTTTTCGAAGGGTAAATGGAACCCAAAAAATCTAAAAAAAATGTGTTGGAATCCTAGAAGAATAAGGAATTCATTGGGATAGCTTTTATATCATGAAAAATTCTATCCTGACGATAGTTTACAAAGGAAGATGCCATAGCCATAATTAACCCCAACCGCAAAGACCTTCCAAATCCAGTGCCTCCAAGGGCCATTCAATGTCCAATAACTTTTGGAAACTTTAAGAAACTTAATTTCTTAACTTTTATGCCAGTAGATAGAGGTATTTGTGTCTAAATAGGTGAGTTCATCAACTCCCTTAACTTCGGCCCCTTTTTTGGACATGATCATCTTACCATATTTCTGAACTCATATCAGGCTCTTTAGTTGGCCAAAATTAATGAGGTTTAATGCATTTGAAAGAGCTCATCCATGAGATTCAATTATTTCTAATGACACATTGTTTGGTATCCTATATGCGCTATGGCAATTAAATCAAAATGCTCTATACACAATTTTGGGAAAGTATGAAAACACATGAAATCAAGCCAATTTATTTTCAACATCGATCAAGGATTCAACTTGGCTCTGATAACACTGTAATAAATCAATCTATGATAGCAAAAAAAAATTTGATTTTTTAAAACTATGATCTTTGCCTTGGTCAATGTCGAACTAGTAAAACCAGGAACCAAATATGAAGTAGAACAAGAGTACCTCATGGGATTTGTAAAATCTCTCATCGTGGATGAAGATAGAATGTTACTCCTTGCTGAAAACCATTTAAGTGGATGATCTCTATGTAAGGAATCGTCCTACAAAATTAGGTGCAGCGAAAGCGACGATTCATATGGGTTTCTTTATAATCTGTCTCAATCGAAACCAAATGACACAAATCTAAAACTGATCAATACGGGTTCAAATATACCTACTTGGGATTCATTTAATCCCATGGAGAGAAAGTATATGAGCTTCTCAAGCTCTTCAAACCGTACAAGCATTTGGTCTCTAGTAGTATCCACATAAATTTCATCCACATCAGGTTCTCCCGTCGCGTCGGCATTGAGAACTATTCCCGAACGGAGCTTCATCACCCATGGATGCCTTGTAGAGAGAGATGGTAGGGAGGAGGCTAAGGATGTGGTTTACACTGTTAGCTTGATAGGGTTTGGTTAAAACCATTAGTATTTATAAAGAATTTTAGAATTTTTCGTAAAAACCCAAAATCTCCATAAATTACTCTCTTGTCCCTATACTTATGCATAAGTCCTTATATGTGTGACCCACTAGGCCCAATAGCCTATTTAGTTGAGGCCTAAATAAAATATAAAAATTCTATTTAATTTAATTAAATTCATTATCTAATAACAGATTAATCGACCTACTGATCATAAAGGGTACAAGCCACATCCCATGATCCCAAATGGATATGGGGATAATCTTATCTCCATTGAGAATTTCCATCATTAGTTACCGCATGGATATAAACCCTCATCCATCTAATGTACCAGTTGGAAAGGAGTACGACATCAACTGTCAACTCCTTAATATATTGACTCTTTAGGATGTTGTACTCGGAATTGGATCAATTGAAAAAACACCTTTTCCAATCATCCTATCTACCCTAGCTAGGAATTTAGAGTACTATTCTATTGGACATTCACTCTCACTTATCGAGAGAGGATGATTTCTTAATGCCCACTTAATTGCCTCAATCAGGTTTTTCTTGTACCCTATTCATCGCTATACTGGACCATCTATACGGTGATCCATAAGACAATGGTCAAAGTACAAGTTCCACCCAACAAGGCATCTCTGGCGACTCAGGTCAAAGGTCCAACCACGCAACCATGATGATAGATAACCCTGATCAACAGTTATGTAAGATAACATTTATGATTTATAATTCGGCCAATTTAGTGAACTCACTCAACTAATGACCAATGAGATCGGTTATCCTCATCACATAAGAAGACATCACATACACTAGTCTATTCAGATCCTTGATGTCTCATCTCAAGTATCCTATGACTAGGAACATTTAGATCAAATATCTCTAGATGATCAATCTCATTATCATGATCCCATCATGATTTAAGCATCATTGCACTTGATTAAGGACTTCATTACGATATTCGCATCTAATAAGAGCTTGTAATAAATAATTTGTCTAATTATTTGAATGATATATTTCTAGATTTGTCGAATCATATCATATATGATTGACTTGCAGGACATACATTTCTATCAATCTCCCACTTGCACTAAAACCAATCACCCATCTGGTTGATCTCTATCAGTTTTAGGTGAAGCTCAAACACTCTTTGAGTAACTACTTCAATTTTTTGATCTACATTATTGTTAGTGGTAGATACACTATCTTTCATTATATCTTTATAAGCTGCAATCTCTCTAATTCTACGGTATTATCACAGAAGTTTTTAACTTCTGATGAGACATTGGCACTACCCCATTGTTTTCTCAAAACAATGGTACACTTTCATAAAAATTGAGACAATCACATATCTTAGATGTAGATGAAAATCTTCATCTAGACTACTTCTCAAATAGTGTGCAACTATTATGTAATCTACTTTAGATTAGTTGTAGAATTAGCAATGTTCTATTGCAGATAACCATTCTAGCTAACTGTGCCACCATTATTTTGACTTATTATCAAACTTATTTGACAAGCAACTTGTGTTTGTAAAACTACAAGGCTTCAAGTCTTACCCTCTAGTGTATAGAGATACATTTTTAGTATTTCTCAAGTACTAAATGATATATCTATAAATTATCCAGTGACTCTCACCTAGATCTTCTTGATGAATGCTCATAACACTTAGAGCATTAATCACATCATATACGTAGCATCACATACATGATAGACACTATGACAAAAGCATAAGGTCTCTACTCATGTGTTCCTTTTATCTCTCATGAAGTCTATAAAGACAACACTTTAGAGAAATCAACTCCACACCACATAGGTAAGAAACCTATATTGGAGTTTATCATGTCAAACTCTTTGACAATGGTGACTACGTACATTAATTGGGCATTGCTTTTAGATTTATCTCTATAGATCTCAAAACCTAAATTATGTTTGGAGTATTAATTTGATAGCTAGGCTCACTTATGATAACATACATCCTTTATTCTTAATGAGTAGTATGTTATCTACATAAAATGTCAAGAGAGTAACAACACTCTCACATATCTTCTTGAACACACAAGGCTCCTCTTCATTTTTAACAAAGTCATAAGATTTAATATTATTAAACCTTATATATAACTATGGGAATTTTTATTTCAGTCCATAAATGGACCTAATACACATTCTTTTTTAATGTTATTGGGACTTGATTCCGTTTGGTTGTATCATATATACCTTTTCCTCAAAATACCTTAGAGGAACACTATCTTAACATCCAATTGACTTATCTTATAATCATAGTGTGTAACAATTAAAATATGAATGGATTAATCCATGGAATAGGTAAAAGATCTCAATAGCCAACCATTTGACTTAGATGATATCTTTTTTTAACTATTCTCACCTTGAAGGTCTCTACCTTCTAATCCACTCCAATCTATTCTTTAGTGATCTATTTATTCATTATGGGTCTATACCCTTAGGTGGATCTATCAAGTTCTAAACTTGATTAGAATAGATAGAGTTTATATCGAATTTTATTGTCTCTTCCCATTTATGAACCAATATCTCGTATTAGTTCTATATAAATCTTAGGATCAATATCCCTTTTATCTTATGTCTCATTTCATCCATCAGAGATATGTCTCACATATCTCTTAGGTTGAATGGACACAAGTAAAGACCTATGAATTTCCCTTGTGTAATTATTAATTAATACCTTGATAGAAGTGTCATTGGGTTGTTGGACTGGAATATCTTTCATATATATCTTGCTCCAACTATCATTCTTAAAGAAGAACTTTTCCTTTAGAAATATAGTGAGTTGAGCAACACATACCATTATCCATAAAGGTGGAATATTTAATAGTCATAACTTTCCTTAGGATCTCTCACAAGCCAAAACTTCATAGTCTTATATTCCAACTAGTTAGGGTTATACTTCTTCACCAGGCCGGACATTCCAAAACCTTAACTTATTTAAGGTCCAGTTTTAACCCCTTTTCCATATCCTATATGGAATAATTGAAACATATTTAGAAGGTACCTATTTAAGTTAAAGTGGTTATAATGAATACTTATTCAAAATAGAGAAAGGAATTTTTTTTTAAAGGTTGTCATTGTTCGTATTATGTCCTACACAATATGCATCTCATTTTAACTACTCAATTAAGATATAATGTATAAAGTGGTGTCCTTTAAAATTAGATACGATTATCCTTCAATTATGTGTGTATTATGTACTAAAGTATTTTCCTCCTTGATTTTATCAAAGAGTTATAATATTCTTTCCATTAGTATCTCTACTTCATTCTTAATCTCAGATAATTTCTCAAAAGTCTCAGATTTGTACTTCATAAAGTACATATATCCTTACCTAGAGACATCATCTTCAAAAATAATAAAGTAGAAATATTCTCCTTTAGCCTTACTAGATATGGGCTAACATACAACTAAATAAGTTCTAACAACTCATTAACCCAATCTCCATGTCTACATTAAACTAAAGAGTAGATCGATCTAAATCAACTAATTTCCTCTTAAGAGGAATATTCATACATAACTTGAGAGCTAACATATCTAATATGATTAAACAATTTCTTAAGCTCTCACTAGCAAACACTTTGTCATTTAATGTCATAAAACATTTATCATTTCCATAGCCTAGAATAAATCATCATTTATTCAAGCAAGAAATATAATGTTCTTGTTGTAGGATATAATAGCAATCTTAAATATTAATGCATCGCTATAAGGCTATTAAAGAACTGTATCTTTCACTAGTAATGATGCAACTTTTGCACCATTTCATATGTAGGTCATCATCTTCTTTATTAAGCCTTAATTTACTTGTCATCATCTACAACTCCTTGTAGATATAAGATGCATATCTGGTATCTCATATCATTAAATGCATCCATAGTTTCTAATATTATGATATACACATATAGTATCTAATACTATTAGTGTATATTTAAAACAAGTAAATATCAATGACTTAGATGTATAAAGCTTCTCAAGCTCCACCTTTGCATTATGTACAATACACTTTGCACTTTCTCTTCCACTTATCATTATCATGATAGTGTAAGAATTCTGCCTTATTCTGGCTTTATTATCTTGTCCACCTTCTTTTACTTTTAGCTATCTCCTTCTATTTCTATCTAATGATGTTACTTCTTTCTATTGGTCTCACTAACAAGAAGTAATTAAGATGTATTTTTGTTCTAACTTGTCCTTAATTAGCTCATCACCGTGAGCCATGATGGACCTCATATCCATCTTTCCATGTTGCCTCTATAATTTTTATCTCATAGAGGTCAACATCAATTATAAGGCAAACAATGCATCTTGTCTATGAAAAAAGATCTCATCTTTCTTTCACATTATTAGATAGTCTAGGAGACACCTACTTCTTAAGAAGGATAGTTAATTGGTCAACTATGAGAATAATTCTCATAGTTTTAAATTGGTCTTAGAAGTGTGAGACATTAAGCTACTTGACATCTAATGTCTTACTAATTGTGGTTTATCATCGTATTCTACAACTAAGATATAATTTTATTAATATAACATTGCATACATTTATTAAAATTAATATATGGTATTTCATCTTAATTTATGCTCCCACTAATTTTCAACGAATTTTCATAACCCTCATTATGCAAAGATGCGATATCACGATGAAATCTTAGTGCGGACTAAGACCCTATTAACTTTATGGTGATAGCCTTGTGGTAGCACAACAAATCACCCCATACTTAATAAGTAAGCAACTATTGCCAGTTGCAACTCTTGCAACTCTTAGTCATTTAGCCTCTAGAGTTATGACCTTGTGGTAGCACAATAAGTCATATACTCTAGTTAGGTCAAACCCGCTTGTTACATTATGAGAATGGATTCTTCACATAGCCCTTGTGGTAGCATAACAAAGGTATGCAAATGGTCCACCCCAAAGTTCAACAAATGCCTTAGCCATGAGTTTGAATCCCTTGTTGAATGGGCTTTGTGGTAGCACAACAAACCTATCCAATCTAAGATTGGCTCATCAAGACCATAACAACGGAAGGCTACGTGAGTCATTCTTAATGTCACATGCTTATCGACCTAATTAAAACAAGGAGAGATTTTATTTTAGTCTCATTAATAATATGTGCTAAGTATATATAATACCTTTGGAATATCATATATCTAAGGTACAACCTATAGCACACATCCACATATCAAATATGCATAAAAAATAGGTGATCATGGACTTAACCCTAAGCATGAACCCAAGGCAACCTTATAGATACAAATCCTTACTTCAAATGCTTGAGTTGGTATACTCAGACTTTAGAAGGGTGCTTCTCTAAGTGGTTCATCTCTCCAACCTTACACGAACCATCTTCTAACAATTAAAAGTGGCTTAAGGGTACGCAGACACACAAATGTACATAACTTAATAAGAAACTTTTATTTTAACCAAGGAGAGTACATTAATGGAGGGAGGTATAATGTACAATCAGAGTGTATAGACAGAGGGGAGGCACACACAAGTCCCATTTAATAACATAACCAACACAATATAAGAGCAATTACAAGCCAAGCACAATTAAGTCCATGATCAACTTACACACACTAACATTTGTCACATGAACATAGAGTGCATATGTGATAATTATATGAGATATATCATATATATCATCATAAAATTATATACTTTAATTTTGAAATTCTCAATTTCATGCATGTTGAATTTCATGAAATAAATATAATGAAAATAACATAAAAGCAACATATAAGCAATTTATATGAAATAAACATACATATCTAAACTATTTAGAACATTCATGCATTCTCAATACTATGAAAAGTTAGAAATTAATATCCCAATTTTCATTTTGGAAAATCTCATTTTACAGAATTAATTAAGATACTAATTAATTAAGTTAAACCTTTAAAACAATTTAAAGTATAACCTTGAGTGAATCTATGTAAATAAGGCTTAAAATCATCTAATATGTCATTAAATATTTTAAAACATGTTAAATAATATTATATAAAATTAATAATTTTTTTGGAATTTTAGTTAAATTTTTGAACATTTTTATGATTTTAAACAATTTAAAATCATAAAATAAGATGTGCAGCGCATTGTGCCGTGCAATCCGGCACAGTACACCACGCATATGTGTGCCGCTAGATGCGCCAGCCTTCAGGCATGCCTGCACCGACCAATGTGTGCTCGCCTGTGCGCTATCTTCTACGTGCGCCATGGCACTATTCATCAAGGGGATTTAACTCTCTCTGAACTGCCCATATCTCCTTATTCCGAGCTTAGAAAAATCCAAAAAGTATGGGTTAGAATCCTAATTAAATGAGGATTCCAAACCAATCAGCCTCATCTCCAGAAAAAATCTCAACGGACCATAAAATGAAGAAGAAGAGGTGGCAGTTACTCAGATTCCGTAATAAAAATCACCATCTTGCAACGAGGATAACTCCCTATCCCATAAGCCAAAAATTATAAAAAATACAATACAGAATCTTCATAAAATTAAGTTTTAAATATCTATATATCCTTTCAGATAAAATTTTTTCAATTATGTGAAATGAAGGAGAAACGGGCTAGTGCTGCCAGACCCAATAAAACCCTAGTTCGCCGAAAAATTCTGAATTTATGTTCCTCCGTCGTTGTTAAAAATTGGATATCATGAGAAAAAGTTAGGTAATCACATTACCCATCTTTCAAAACTTTTTCCAAGCCTCAATTTCATCCATGGATGGAGATTCCACAAAATCCCAAAATTTGAGTGATGGTTCAGACATGATAGAAACACCAACTTTTGGGGCTTTTCCTAAACTCTACAGAGATCCAAACTTCAAACGGTTTGTGAGGATGGAAATCACTATATCATGAAATTTTAACAATGCCAACCAATCTCTTATCTACATCATATACAGAATATGGTGGCCTAGACAAAACAGACGTTTGAACAGATTCAGGAACACATAAACTACATGAAATAATATTGATTTGACGTCAGTTTCGACCGAGACATGAAATGGGCTCTATTACCACTATAAGGAATTGTCCATATAAATTTGGTGTAGCAAAGTGATGATTCCTATGGGTTTTTTTATAATTTGTCTCAATCGTTACTGAATGACGCAAACTAAAAATTGATTAGTACGGGATCAAATATACCTGATTGGGATTCATCTAATCTCATAGATAGGAAGAATATGAGGTTCTCAATACCTTTAAACCGTTCAAGTGTCCGGTCTCTAGCGGTATCCACATGAACTTCATCCACAGTAGGTTCTCCCTTTGTGTCGACATCGAGAATTGTTCCCGAACGGAACTCCATCATCCATGGATGCCTTCTAGAGAGATAGAAAGGTAGGGTGGAGGCTGAGAATGTGTTTTATACCCTTGACTTTATATGGTTTGTCCAAAACCATTAGTATTTATAGAGAATTTCAAATTTTTCATAAAAACTTAAAATCTCTATAAATTATGCCTTTGCCCTTGTACTTATGGATAAGTCTTTATGTTGTGACCCACTAGGACCAATAGACTAATTGGTAGAGGCCTAAAAAAATAAAACAATTCTATTTAATTTAATTAAATTCATTATCTGTTAACAGATTAATCGGACTACCGATCATGAAAGGTATAAGCCACATCCTATGATCCCAAATGACTATGAGAATAATCTTATCTCTATTGAGCCTTTCCATCATCAGTTATCACATAGATATAAATCATCATCCATTCAATATCCCAGTCAAAAAAAATATGGCATCGACTGTCAACTCCTTGGTATACCGACTCTAAAGAATCATGTACAGAGAATTGGATCAATTAGAAAACTCATTTCCCAATCATACTATCTACCTTGGCCAGAGATTTAGAGTACTATCACATAGAACATTCACTCTCACTTACCGAGAGTGGACGATCCCTTATTGTTCGCTCAATTGCCACCATCAAGTTTTCCTTGTACCCAATCCATCATTATATTGGACCATCTATACAGTGATTCATAAGACAATGGTCAAAATTCAAGTTCCACCCAACAAGGCATCTTTGGTGACTTAGGTCAACAGTCCAAGCATGCAACCATGATGATAGATAACCCTGATTGATAGTTAGGTAAGATATCATTCAAGATTTCTAATTCGGTCAATTTAATGAACTCATTCAACTAATGAGCACTTGTATGTGTATCTCAGTGTCTTCACACTAATGACCAATGAGATCAGTCATCCTCATCACATAAGAAAATATCATATACACTAGTCTATACGGATTCTTGATGTTCTATCTCAAGTATCCTATAACTAGGAATATTTATGTCAAATACCTCTAGATGATCAATCTCATTATTATAATCTCATCATGATTTAATCATCATTATATTTAACTAAGGACTTCATTATGATATTCGCGTCTAATAAGAGCTTGTAATGAAAATTTTGCCTAATTATTTGAATGACATATTTCTTAAAATATCGAATCATATCATATATGATTGGTTTGTAAGACATACATTTCTATCACTCTAGCGGTATCACATGATCTGCTTCAATAGACAAGTTCTCTGTTCCTTTAGGCCTCAAAAAACCTTCCAAATCCAAACTTGACTGTGCGAGATCACTTTCTAGAAGAGAGAGGAGAGAGAGAAAGGCTTCTTGGGACATGCTCCAGCCCTATAGCTTGTTAAGGTTTGACTTCATAAGCCTTTTATTTATAAAAAATGAAAATTTTCACAAAAATCTAAAACTTCTATAAAAATATGCTCATGCCTTCATCTTATTGACTAAATCTAATGTGTGTGACCCACTAGGTCTAATAGTCAATTTTTTGAAGCCCTAACCAATTTAAAAACAATTTATTTAAATTAAATCAAAATCGTTATCCGATAGCAGTTTTATGACTTTTTCGATCATAAAGGGTACATACTACATCCTATGATCCTAAATGACTTTGGGGAGTTAAATAACATCTATTGAGCATTTCCATCATCAAATACCGCATGGATTTAAATCTTCATTCATATAATGTCCCGATCGGTTAGGGGTTCGGTATCGACTGTCGACTTCTAAATATTCTGACTCTATGAGATCTTGTACTTGGTTTGGATCAATTAAAAAACTCCTTTTAAAATTATCCTAAGTACCTTTGGCCAAAGATTTATAGTACTATCCCATAGGACATTTTCTCTCTCTCCTACCAAGAGTGATTCCCTTGTTTTTCGCTCAATTGTCTTCACCAGGTTCTCTTACACCCAATATATCAACTACACTGAACGATCAAGATGGTGATCTATAAGTCAATAATCAAAGTACAAGATATATCTAATAAGACATATTTGAAGACTCAGGTCAAAAATTTAATTGTGCTATTGTGATGTAACAATAACCTGATTGATATTTCTACAAGATACCGATTAGGTTTTTCTAAATTGGTCAATTAAGTGAACCAATATAACTAATTATGTGTGTATCTCAATGTCTTCACATTGATGACAATGAGATTGGTCATCCTCATCACATGAGAAAACATCACGCACACAAGTTTATCCCGATCCTTGATGTCCTATCTCAAGGATCCTATGACTACGAACATTTAGATCACATATCTCAAGATGATCAATCCCATTATCATGATCTTATCATGATTTAATCATCATTGTATGTGATCAAGGATTTCCTTATGATATTCGCATATAATAAAAGTTAGTAATAAGATTTTTTCTAATTAATTGAATGAGATATTTCTAAAAATATCGAATTATATCATATATGATTAACTTGTAGGACACATATTTCTACCATAAGAAAGATAATCACCAATAAAGAAGTCAGTAATTATAACTATCAAAAAAAGATGAAATGAATTGATGGGATGTTTGATTGCCTAACAAATTAAATTTGTGTTACATAATATATATTTTGAATACTTGCTAAAGAAAGGTGTTTGGCGATCAGTACATAAATATAATTTTATGACAATGAGGTGAGATTTATTTCCGTGTGGTCCCCATATTTTATAGTCATTCATGATATGAACTCTTTTTTATTATCATATCTCACCAAATATGATAACTTTGTCTTTGGGTCTTTAGCCATCGTAAATTTATGCAACCAACACTCCTCATGAGAGAGAGAGAGAGCGAGAGAGAGAGAGAGAGAAAGAGAGATGGCATGTCTTAATATGACAAAGTCAGTGTAGCTGCCTACTTAAAAAATCATGATTCAACCTATGGCATGCCTTAATATGACAAGTCACATGTGCCACTTATGCAAATCTATTACAATGAAGTATGAATGGCAAAGTGGAGCTGCACTAGGCTTCAAAATCATCATTCAACCTAGTAGTGACATCTTCTCTTTCTCTAGGTACAGTACGACTGAATTACTGAATACAGCCACTTTGGCCACCAATGTATAGAAAAAAAAATGATCCTACAAACAACAAACAGAAGAACAAGGAATCAAAGTATGCATGTGAATGGGGTGGAGGAGGCGTTTAATGATATGTAATGTTCAAAAGAGAGAAATTTGGGAATGACAACCATACCATGGGATATGGTTAATGTGAGTTCTATTATCCTTCATAGATAGTTTGTTAAAGATTAGGAACTATATATATGTTGTAGAACCTGCAGGTACGGCAAAAAAAAAACTAAGAGGTGGTGAATTAGATTCATCCACAAATTGAAATTATTGGCGAGTTTAAAAATACTAATTACTTAGATTAAATCAAAATTAATATGTTAAAAATATGTATATATTAATCAATTTAAGTTTTACTAAAATCATATTACATATGATACTTCTATCTTTTATAGAAAGGCTATGTCTGAAAATAAAAAGTTAAAAAATACATACAACGTAATTATAAGAGTTTTATTAAAATATTTAGAGATTAATGAAGACACATAATCAACTAGTCTAAACATATATTCAAATCTTTGAGCAAGTCAAAGGTTCCAGATACATTAGTCCAATCAAATAGGTCTTAAGAAATAGTCATTTTTCAAGATGAACAAGAATTAATAATATAGTTTCTAAGGGAAGAAGAACTCAATTGGATGTATCCATCTCAAAAGGGCATAGAAATATTTCTTCAGAACGCAGATAATGCAGCCATGACTAACAGGAAATCTATTTTAGCTATTGGTGATTCTAATTAAGTACCTTCTTGTTTAATTTATAATTTGGGATTTTTTTCTGCTTGAAATACATTACAATAGTTTATATATATAGTGATTTTAACATTCTTAAAACATACTGTAAAAGGCTGGCTCGATCTCAAGGCTTCTTGTAACTTTGAAATACATGATGGTGTTTAATTATTTATGGGATGTTTGGTTGCATGATAATAAAGATTTTTGTTTTAATTTTTAAAAATTGTAAGAAAACTTGTTAAAAGAGGTGTTTGGTAACCATGAAAATTTTATGTTTTAAAAGTGATTTTCTTCTTAAACAAAAAAGAGGGTCTCACCTCTTTCTTTTTTCTTGTGGTCCCCCACTTTGTTTGGTCTTGTGTGGTAGTTACTCCTTTTTGTAATCACATCCCTCCAAACATGATAATTTTATGTAATGAGTTGGTTCACTTTTTATTTTAATATAATTTTTTATCATGGAAATGTACAAAAAATTATCATGCAACCAAACACCCCATTAGGTTGACTGAATTAATTCTGCCATACAGTTTATTTGAGATTATCTATAATCATAGACTCATTTCATGTATGTGAGCACAAAAACGATTGAAACATATCAAGTGAAATGGCGCAACATCGGGAGAGTATCAAAAATAATGTTACATAAATATTGATATTAATATTTTTAGAAGATGGAATATCAATATCAAAATTGATATAAGTTGATATTTGTATTATATAACATGTGTCGTTTACAAAAAAAATGTTATTTACGTTGTAAATTTCAAAATTGATACTATTAAACAAACATCTCTAGGTGAATACCATCGATATTAATTTTAAAATTGATAGTAATAGAGATGTATAAGTGTTACCAAACAGGATATTAAACTAGATTTTTCAAGGATACGATGAAACTGATGGATAAATTGAGAACACTCAAAAGCTTGAACCAGTTTCAATTTGATTCTATTTACTGGTTGCGAACTATGTTGTAGGGGTGATATGTACCGTTCAGCAATATCCTTGAGCGGTATTTATCTGTTTTACATCTTTGTAGCGTTATGTATATTTTGCTAATCATGTTTCTATTTATTATTTTCCATTGATGCATTTACAAAAGTAATAGATATTCAAACATTTAAATTCTATTAGGTACCTCTATCACTATCAATTTTAAAATTGATATTGATAGGAGCTACTAAGAGATGTTTGGTTAATTGTATCAATTTTAAAATTCGTAATGTAAATAAAATATATTATGTAATACAAATGTTAATTTGTATTAATTTTGATATTGATACTCCAACATTTAAAAATATTAATATCAATATTGATATAGTACCAAAAATGAAACTCTAACCAAACAAGGCATAAATTAATAATTTGTATTCGGTTCGAGTAAGATATGGAGCGGATATTAAAATTTCAATATTTTTCTATTTTTTAGCGGATGCAGATAATATATGGTTTAAAATTTTAATTAAAATTTATTTTATTGATATATAATAATGCATAAATATGTAAGTAAAATTTAAAATATAAAATTTGTCATATTATTATTATCCTCAGTCAACCGAATAGACAAGCGTATGTTTGAGAATATCTAAGCATATTTTTGAATAACATTATTTAAATATATAATTATATATGTTATGTAATATCATAAAAAACTCATTCAGAATAGATCTTAAATATTATTTTGTGTCTGCTCCCGTTAACAAAAGGATAATATTCATATTCGAAAAACCACTCTGATCGATATTTATCATGTAATTCAATATTATCCACGTAAACGGATAAAATTCAGAGGGGATTTAGAATTCAGATCTGTCTACCTTAAACCCATATCAACAAAAAAAATGTATATTCTTAGTGCACACTCTAAATTATCTTGTAATCTTGGCGCACCTACCAAGCTAAAATTTCAAAAAAATAATATTGAGAAGTGGGTTAAAGGATCTATCCCAATCACCAAACCTTTCATGAATACCGAAGTAAGGGAACTGATGTTGGCACAGGGGTTGACATCTTGCGCTACCTTCAATTAGTTGGCGTATTTTGAGTTACACGCGGGAGGTGAAAAACTAAACTAAAGATCACGTTCTGGTTATAACTTATTTTAATCATGCGGTCCCTATCTTGCTATTCGTATATCTCACAAAGGCAACTTAGTATAAAAATGTTTTTCGCAATCTAAAAAGAATTTTGCTTCTAAACAAGTGATTTCAAACACAGGAAAATAAAATAAAACAAACAAAGAACTGGCCGTGTGGGTCTCTTTTCATTAGTTTCTCTTTCCTTTTAGGACAATCAGAATAGCTCCTTTAATCAAAGTGTACATTCTTCTAACTTCTTCTTCTTCTTCTTCTTCTTCTTCTTCTTCTTCTTCTTCTTCTTCTTCTTCTTCTTCTTCTTCTTCTTCTTCTCATGGTTTGATCTATATTGTGAAATCAGACTTGATTTTGCCTCTTTGAACCTGCATCCTCCTTTTTCTCATGATTAGGTTTCCACAAGGATAAAATAAAAAGGGTGAGAATCATGTTTGACCAAAATAAGATAAGGCAGCGCAAGTAGTAAATAAAAATCATCTCTTTTTTATCTAAGAAGAAATCCCATAACATTATATTTTATCATAGTTACTAAGCACTTCTTTTAACGAGTATTGTAATAAAAATACCATTTTTGCATAGAAAACTACTCGGACATACAAACAAACAAACCCTCCACAAGAAAGGTTACTTTGTCGTCCCCATTCTGCTGTCTTTTGCCGAAAATATATTTCAACTGCACAAGATGATTTTCCTTTTTGTACAAATCTAGTCATTCATAATTATACATACGCAGGGTGGCGAGCCTCGTTTCACAGTCTCTCTTCTTTCAAACAGTGATTTTTCCAGAAAAGTCTTGGTTGTTTGGCACCGTCCATTTTTCTCTTCTGGTGCGCGGCCATAAATAAAGCGCCGCCGCTGTCCCGTGACCGTCGCTGGGCCCCACAGTCCACCTTTGTGGGAGTTGGTGAGAAGTCGCGGTGGCCGGCCGGGGTCCTCTACCGGCGGTCCCCGGCTACGCGAGAGGGGATCGGATGGTAGGATTAGAGGTGAAATCACCTCTATTTCAGTATAATTTGTTTTAAAAAATAATATTCAGATTTTGGTTCTGATAATTTTATAATTATTAATTTTTATTTTTATTTTGTTATCAGGGTTATTAAAAATTAAATTAATAATTCATGTATAATTACTAAAAAATAGTATATCTTTTAAAAATTTATATATTTTATTGTATACATATACTATATTTTATAAATTATTTAATTTATTTTCATATATTTTACTTTTTTATTAAAGTAGAAGAGCACATAAACATAACCAACCCTGTTACGTAACAGCCGGACGGTGGTAGAGATGTTCATCGTTGATGTTCGTGGAATCAGTAAGTCGTTTCTTAAAATTTTATTACTTATTTTTTTGATCAACTCTAACAGATATTTAAGATACGATTTGATTCTATTTAATTTTTAACTAACTGCCTCGAACTAGACAAGTAAATTGATTGAATCGTTTGATCTATTATATATTCTTTATTTTGTTGATTTCAAAAGTATACTACTATAAATTAATAAAATGGTTTTGAAAAAGATTATCAATATTCCAAACTAAAATACTAACTATATGTTTTATTTTATTGTAACTTAAATTAAATATTATCTTAATTAGCCGATTTCCACGAAATCAACTTCGACAGCGAGATCCTGTCAGCAGCCGTAGGCGTCCTCGTCGGGCGGGAATCTATGAAAGTAAAGAATCCCTCGCGTCGCCATCACCGACGCACCAAAGGACAAGTTAGAGGAATCTCAGCCGTCGGATTGTAATCTGACGTTCGGTGCCTCACATCTTGTAGTGACCGAGCGCACCCCGAAGGGGCCCACCGGTTCAGCGGCCATGAAGGGAGCATCGGTGGTGCGAACGCGGCGTCGGATGTTCTTTAAAAATGTAGAGCAAATTCGGAAAATTGCGTCAAAGCAGGGGTCCATTCGTAAAAAATGGCAACAAATATTATACATATAAATAAGTTTTAAAAAAATAAAATAAAATACAAATATGCTGCTTGATATGCATTCTAAAATATTTTACTGAAAATGACCCAACTTTGATCCACTTGAATTCAAATGAAAAAAGTAAGTAGGAATGACATGCTGAGAAAAGTCTATCCACATAAAAAGTACACTAATATAATTTTTTATAAAAGTATTTAAATGAATAAAGTAGCCCTAGACATCAGCTATCTCAGTCTTGATTAAAATAATGTAATTCAATATTTAAATATTAATAATACAAAAAAATATTTTCCAAATAGTTGACGTAGAATTTATACTTTAATTGTCGAAGCCGATGGGTAACCCTTGAACAATGATTGTTTAATGAACTAAGGATATGTTTGGATGCACGTGAAAGGAAAAATTTGATATTTTCGGTAATAACTTGTTTAATTAAAAGTTAGATAATTGTAACATTGTGTTCATATATTTAAATTTATATTTTTAAAATTTTATTTTATTAAAACTCTAACTTTTAAATGTATATATCACACATTATTAATGACTGTAAGTAGTGTTGTTAACATACATCTTAAAAATTATTGTAATAAATATTATTTATTTATATTATATATATGGTGATTTTAACATCCTTTTAAATTTTATGCCGTATAAATTTAACAGCAAAAATATTTATTAAATATTTTTGATATTAGATTAGAATGCTGCAAGAAGCAAGAGCATCTCCACTGGGCTGTTTGCATCCCAAAAATGGCATAGCCGTGTGTAACTGACGCCAAAATTTAAAAATTAGCATTTTAAGTTGTCAATCAGTTCACTAAAATTTTACGTAGAACTAGGACAGTAAACCAGTTAAACTCCGTAGAGAAATTATCAAAATTCCATTCTGATTCTAACAAAGGTTAAAAAATTTTGATTCAATAACTTTGAAATCATTATATTTCAATTTCAATTTTATTTCGATTTCATTATTTAAATTAGAATTAAATTCAATACATTTTAAAATATTCATCAAATATTAATTTTATTTAAAAATAAGTTACTAATTTACATATAATTATTAAAATTTGATATAATATATTTAAAAGTTATTTTTATCATTTTATTAATTTATATACTATATTTGTATAATTTATTTAATTTAATTTTAATTAATTTATTATACATAGTTTTTATCAAAATTAGATAAACAGATACGAAATGAATTAATTCCGATTTTAATTTCAATAAATCGTAGAAATATCTAATTTTGCTCAAATAATTCATAGGATACTGAAATAAATTCTAAACTCATTATTTTTTATTAGAATCACATCTAAAATTCAGAATATCAGAATTCAACTTAATAGAACCACGTAGGGTGCTGATTGGTACAAGAATAATAAGAGGTAAACTTAGTTTATCTTTGTTTCACAGATAAAAATGAGTTTAACATATATTAACTTAATCTAGATTATCCTCGAAATAAGACTGCGGATAAATCATCCTATCTATTCTATGAGATATCTTTTATCAAATACCCTGACTTCTTCCTTCTCTAAGGCGGCCATGGCTGGAGAGAGGCCGCGTCTAGACCCTGCTTCGTGTCTGGTCCAGGTTGACCTTGGCTCTACTGGTGGTGAAGGCGGCAGCGCTCGATGTCGCCCTCGAGCGAGCATCGGTACTCGGAGAAGCGGTCCAGGAAGGTTTGGACGGACTTGAAGGCTGGAGCGGCGTTGCAAATCGACAGCATCGATATTTCCCTCCTCCTCCGTCTCCATTTTCTCTCCCCGGCAACCTCGCAGTTCGTTGGCAGAGGGCGGTCGCATTGGTTTGAGTTGCCCGAGATCAGAGCTTTCCGGGTTGTTGTCGTCTGTCGAAGACGTTCAGGTAGCTCAATGCCGAAAGCTCAAAAATGCCCCAGGCGATGTTGCCAGAGAGGTTGCTCCGGGAGATATCCAAGGACTATAGTTCGACAAGGGCGGAGACCCCTTTTGGTATTCCCCCGGAAAGCCTTTTGCCGTCTAGAAGTAACATGAATAATTATCTATTATATACTATTTTATTAATATATTTGTCATTCAAAGCAATCAATGAAGCGATTGATCATATTTTTTATTTTTATGAGATTTATCATTAATAATTTAATTCTAATTCAAGTGAGGGTGTTGACCCGTGTAAAATTGTTATTATCTATGTTTTAAACTCATTATATAATTGTATAAATTATTCATAAATGATAAGTAATTCAAGTTTAGTGCATTAAGTTGTGGTCTATTTTGTTAACTAAAATATTATATTTAATAAATATTTATATGTTTATAATAAAATTATTCTTGTTATACCAAACATACGTAGGATAGGGTCATCTTCTAAACTTACCATAACTCAAGCCAAAGCTAATAGAAAAATAGATAGTCACAAAGATTGATTTATCATTATCCTCTTTTATTTTAGTACCAAACTTGGCATTTAGCTACTTATTTGAGATAAGTAGAGATAAACTTTGACTTATCCCTAATTCATTATTTGTTTTACACAAAATGATACTTAACCTCATTTAACCTAAGCCAATTTATTCATAAAATCAAGGATAAAATCATAGATAAATCATCTCGTCTAATTTACATAATATTTTAGCTAGGGGTGCAAATGAAACAATAAACTCAACAAGTAACTCGAAACTCAACTCGATAAAAACATGAGTTGACTTGTTTATTACATTAAACACAAGTTTGAACAAAAAAATAAAATTTGATTTCTTGAGCCAGTTGAGCTTGAACATATTTCTACTCAACTTAATAAACTCACGAGTAACTCGACTAAATAATAAATTTTATATTTTTTTAAAAAGATTATAAGTATTAATAATTGTATATTATTATTTAAATCTATGAAATAAGTAGAAATTGAGTTTAAACTTTGATCAAGTTTCATAAATGAGATACAGTTAAAGTTTCACAAAAAAATTTGATTGATTTCTAATTTTATAAATAAATTTGTATCAAGTTTGAACTTAAAAGTGGATTGAGAGATACTATTTGAGCTCAAGATTGAGCTCGACTCGATTAACAGTGAATCAATCTTGAACTAAGGCGGAGTATGCTTAAATGAAAATTTGAGGTGGAGGTCAAACTCATGTAAAATAAATAAGTAAAGCTTAAACACCATGCTACTCGCTCAGCTCGGCTTGACTCCACTCATTTGCAACCCTAAATTGTGCCCTAAAATCTTCGTTTGAGGATACAATGTAGCTATTCTTTCTTCTTGAGAAAACCCTCCCAATTTTTTCTTTCTCTCAGTGATGATTGTCAATAAGCTACAGTTGTGAGTATACATTCCTACAAAAGAGGATGGAGAATGAACAAATAGAGGGAGATGAAGCACAAGATTGGGGTTTTTTCCACCAAGATGAAAATGACCTGTGGTTGACTATTATATTTATATGGGATTGATACAATATAATCATGTACAAAATGTTGTACTATGTAATAATAAAAAGACGTGGGGACTCTTGACAATAGATGAAAAGAAAAATGTAAAAATGTGAAATGCATGCAATGGCAATCAAGATGCATATAATACTATGTCAAGAATAAATAGTAAACAAATTGCCATTAAAATTTAGGCAATTATAATTTAAAAGTTTAATACTCCCCCTCAAGTTGGTGCATTTAGATCTCACACCAACTTGCTCATTTGTAAACGGAATGGCTCTCTTCCTAGCACCTTTGTAAGCATGTTGACAACTTGATCTCTATAATTAATGTGTTTTATTGATTAATTTTGGTTATAATCTTTTTCTAATAAAATGATAGTCGATTTTTATATATTTTATTCTTTTGTGATATACTAGATTGGCTGCAATGTAAATTGCAACTTGACTATCACAAAATAAGGTTGTTGACTTTGTATGGTTGTTGAAATCCTTCAAAGATAATCAAGCTACTAAATTTCGGACACAACCATTGTCATTGCTCTATATTCTGATTCAGCTGAGAATTTTAAAATGGTATTATGTTTCTTTGTTCTCCAAGAGATAGGGTTGTCACCCAATAAAACCACATAGCCATTGATGGACCTTCTGGAGATGGGGGCATGATCCCCAGTCAACATCAACATAACCTATCATTTGTAATACTAATTCGAATTTAGAAAAATTCTCACTCCTGGATTAGATTTTGTATACCTCACAATGTGTAAAGCATAGCTCATACGTATCTCTGAAGGATATGTCATGAATTGTGTGAGGAGGTTCACAACAAACATAATGTCTAGTTTAATCACTGTTAGATACATCAACTTGTCAACCAATCTTCTATATTTCCTAGGTTTCTTCGATATTTTTCCTTCTTCAAACATTCTATGTTTAGTTTCAAGAGGAACGTAGATGAGTTTACAATCTAAGAGCCCACAATCAAAAATTATATCAGGTGCATATTTTCTCTGGTATAAGAAGATTTCAAATAGATTTCTTGCTAACCCTATTCCAAGAAAGTACTTTGGTTTTCTAAGATCTTTCAAATAAAAAATGTTATGTGACTATTGTTTTAAAATGTCAATGGTGTTCTAGTTGTTTCTTGCTATGAAGATTCATCCACATATACAAGCACACAACTATGACTTTCATTCTTCTCAAGCAAAAAAGAGTAATCTACCATTGACTATTTGAAACCCCAATTGATTAGAGCTACAATCAACCTTGCATGCCAATTGCATGATGTCTATTTTAGGCCATAATGGGGTGTTTGGTTACAAATTTTTACCTTCCTTTTATCTTATTTTTAAAAATAGGTAATATATGATGTTTGTTAGATTTTTTAAAGACTCCTTTTTTAAAATGGGTTAGTCTCCTTTGTGATTTCTATTTCAGAAACAAAACAACTACAACCTTGTTTTATTTTCGAGAGAGAGGGCATCATTTCTCTCCCATACTCGAGATGTCGAGCTCTTCTCGCTGCGGACGACCAGCAGACGAAGGCGAGCGGGAGCAGAGGACCTGCGAGCGGATGTCTTGCGGACGACGGAGAACCTGCAGGTGGACGACGGTGGACGACGGCGGACAACTGCGAGGGGGGGGGTCCTCGCTGTGGAGGGAGCCCGGGTGGGGGGGAGCGAGGCAGACGACGCGGGGGGGGGGGGAGGGAGGTAGACGATGCCACGGGGGGGGGGGACGGGGTGGAGCAAGGCGGACAACGCGGGGGAGGGGGCGAGGCGGACAACGGTAGGGGGTAGGGAGGCGGATGACGCCGGGGGGCGCGAGGTCGACGACGCCGCCGGGCCGGGAGCGAGGGGGAGGGAGGCGGACGATGCCGCGGGGGGGGGGGGCGACGCCGTGGAGGGGGGGCGGAGCAAGGCGAACAACGCGGGGGGGGGAGCGAGGAGGGCGGACAACAGCGGGGGGAGGGAGGCGGACAATGTCGCGGTAGCTGCAGGTCCTCTTTAAGGAGGGACCCGGGGGGTTCGCAGAGCCGCAGATCATAACTAAACACTACTATCTAATTTTTAAAAATTGTGATAATTTTTCCAAACACAAACTAATTGATCTATTTTGATTTTAAAAGTAAAACTGAGAAGTCAAATAATCTTGATTTCAAAAATGAAGTTGTCTTAAAATTAAAAGTTCTACCGAACACCCTATAAAGGATTTTTTTAAGCTTACATACCAATCCCTCCTGCTATCTTGGATGCCCTAGTGAAAGTGCCATATACACTTTCTCATCTAAATTACTATGAAAGAATGCATTGCTCACATCGAATTGGTTTATAGCACTGTTCATGACAACAACAATGGATATGAACATTCAAACTATAACTAACTTAGCTACTAGGGAAAATGTGTCATAGTAGTCAAGCCCTTTAAGTTGAGAATAGCCTTTAGCCACTAGACAAGCATTGAATCTATCAATTTCACCATTTCAATGATAATTAACCTTGTACACCAATTTATAGCCAATGCTTCTTCTTACAGACACACAAAATTGGCCTAATTCAGAGCATGACACTTTTTTAGGATGATACATGTGATTACACCATTTTGAATCATGCCAAGTCTTTTCTCTGATTTAGAGCTTTGTTCAACCAAGTTAGATGTTTTTTAGAGATTTCTAAATGAGACCGTACCTTTTAAGCTGCACATCCTTATAAGAATTGGCTCGATGACCAATATTTAATTTCACAAAAGTTTTGTTTACACCGAGTGCATTATTGATCATGATTTATCTTTTCGATTGCTGCTTGGTTGTGTTAGGCATCATCCAATTATGATCGATTCATCTTGTGACTTGACAATTGACATTTCAAGGCTTTCTTGGAGAAGGTCAAGCCTTTTAAGTCCTTATCATGTTTTTCTAGACATCAGTATGCCATATTGGAGCTCTCCAGGAGCTTCCAAAACTATCTTTCACAAAACAAGCCCATGTGCTCCCACTTTGAGGGTGTATGGCCAAGTGTCTTGGGTTAGGGGTGCATGGTCATGCGCCCCTGGTCGGGGACACATGCGCCCTCTGTTTTAACTTTGATTCAAATTGCCAATTTAAACCAGAGCATGCTAAATTTGATTTATTGCCTAAGGATTCATGTGCCCTGGGTGGGGGGGGGGCGGGGGCACATGGTTTCTTCTTGTTTAGTAGCTCAATCAGATATCTAATTTTTTAGAAATTATTTTGGTCTATTTTCCAAGTGCCCATGGGAGGGCACGAGACACCTAGGCCTTTCTATTCTTCGCCAGTCGAATCATGGTTGGATTCTAAATTTTCTAGCTACTTTTCTTGTGCCCCCAAGGGAGGGCACATGCGCCCCCAAGTAGGGCACGAGGCACTAATTTAACAGCCAAATCATAGTCAAAATTAGAGCTTTTCTTACTACTATCTTCTATGCGCCTCTAGGGTAGGGCGCATGTGCCCCTATGGGGGGGGGCGCATGGGACTATCTTTTCTGTTTTGCATCTTCTCTTCTCCCTATAAATTGGGATGACTCACAGATGTCCTAGATGTTGAAAAAGGTTGGAAAATCATCTCCTAGTCTCCTAGCATTGTTAATCCTTGAGTTTTGGTGATTTTTAGAGAGATAATTTAGTGAGTTTAGTGAGAGAGAGGTCGGTTCGTACCCATCTGGCTGGTTTCTTTTCTTTGACTTCTACAGAATCATGTAAGAGCATGTTGCCTGAGCTATCTGAATAAAACTTTTTCTTCTCCTTGTCCTCTTTCATTTGCAATAAACGGATCTCAATTCAACATTTATGCTGATCATGAAAAGCTCTAAAGTGAAGTCATGCCAATAGTTTCTAGTTTTAGACCGGTATCTTCCTTGACCCTGAGCTTCATCAATCCTCCATTAATTGGGCTTAGATTTGATTCCTATTTCTTCTACTCTTGTACTTTAATCAATATTCATCATAATTTATGCATTTTTACAATGTTTTTACTGATAGAAATATATGCCCTACAAGCCAATTATATATGATATGATTAACCATTTCTAGGAACATCTCATTCAATTAAATAGGTAAAACTTAATTACTAGCTTTTATTAGAAACATATATCGTAATGAAGTCCTTGATCACATGCAATGATGATTGAATCATGATGAGATCATGATAATGAGATCGATCATCTAGGGGTATGTGATTTAAATGTTCAGTCACAGGATCCTTGAGACAGGACATCAAGAATCCGGATAGACTAATGTGTGTGATGTCTTCACATGTGATGAGAATGATCGATATTATTGGTCATCAGTGTGGGGACATTGAGATACACACATAGGTGCTCATTAGTGGAATGAGTTCACTGAACTGACCAATTTAGGAAAACCTGATCGGTATCTTACCGAACTGCCTATCAGGTTATTCTTACATCTCAATAATACGGTTGGATCTTTGACCCGAGTCACCAAATATGTCTTATTAGATATATCTTGTACTTTTATTATTGACTTATGGATCACCATCTTGATGGTTCAGTATAATTGATGTATTGGGTGCAAGAGAAACCCGGTGGAGGCAATTGAATGGACAACAAGGTATTTCACTCTCGGTAGGAGAGAGAGAATGTCCTATGGGTTAGTACTCTAAATACTTGGCCAAGGTGCTTAGGATAATTGGGAAAGGAGTTTTTAATTGATCCAAATCTGAGTGCAGGATCCCATAGAGTTGGAATATTTAGGGGTTGACAGTCAATGCCGAACCCCTGACCGATCGGGACATTGTATGAACGAGGATTTAAATCCATATGGTAATTGATGATGGAAAGGCTCAATGGATGTTATTTAACTCCCCAAAGTCATTTAGGATTATAGGATGTGGCTTGTACCCTTTATGATCAGAAAGCCGTAAAAATTGTTATCGGATAATGATTTTGATTTAATTTAAAGAAATTGTTATTTTAAATTAATTAAGGCTTCAACCAAATTGACTATTGTGCCTAGTGGGTCACACACATTAGGTCTGGTCAATAAGATGAGGGTATGAACATAATTTTATAGAAGTTTTGGGTTTTTGTGAAAAATTCTATCTTCTATATATAAATGGCTTATGAAGTCAAACCCTAACAAGCCATAGGGCTAGAGCACGTCCCAAGCATCCTCTCTTCCTCCTATCTCCTCTAGAAGGTGATCTCCCATGGTTAAGCTTGGATCTGGAAGGTTTCTGGAAACTTGAAGGAAGGGAGAACTCGTCTATTGAAGCAGATCGTGTGGATACCGCTAGAGACCGGATATTTGAATGGTTTCAGCAAGGAGGAATGTCCTCTTTTTATCTATGGTGAGGTATTTTAGAAATCTCATGAGGTACTCTCGTTTTACTTCTTATTTGGTTCCCGATTTTACTCGTTCGGCATCGACCAAGGCAAAGATCATGGTTTTATAGAATCAAATATTTTCCGCTATCATGTATTGATTCCTTACATTTACATCATTTATGATCTGAGAAAAAAATCAAAAAAGAAGTTAGGGATAGCCCTAAAATCGGTCAGTTCTAACCTAATTGTCGTTTTCATGTTGTCCTTTCTATATTTACTACACTCTTATCAATTCTAATTGTTGTTTCACTTGTATTATTGTCTTTGAGTTGCACATGAAATCAAGCACACACAAGTTAGAGACTCTTCTTCATCGGTCGGCTGAAGAAGAAGAAACTAGAACCCGCATCCTCTTTTTCGCTAAGGTAGACATACATAGTAATTTCTCTATGTAATTTAATTTATATATATATCAAAGCCCATTGCTCCTGGAGATCACACATTATTAATTTTTTAGTTTTATTTAATTGTTGTTTACTTCATATTTTCTCTCCCACATGACCTAAACCGTCTATTCGATATCCAAGTTATGTTGAGAGTAGAATGTTTGGAGATCAAAGTGAACGTGGGTGGTGAAGGGATCTCTTTTTCACATTTGAGGTGATGATATGAACACAACCCCATTTTTTGAGTCGACACTCCTTTCTTTTGTTAATTTCACAACTCTCGTGGTTCTATTGTTTTCTAGTGCTTGTAACTCTTCCCTCATGGCTTGCATCTAGTTTGGTGTCATGATGAGCTTGACTAGAAAGGCTTTGTGTTCCTTAGCAAATATATCATATGAAATAAAGTTTTTTAAGAGAATAAGGTCTCTACTTCTGATTAGGCTTGGCCCCAAAGTTGGTAATGTTGTCCTCCAAGTAGGCATGCCTCTTCCTAATTCTAGTTTTTCTATTGGGAAGAGAAAGACTAGGTTCAATGTTCTCAAGGCTAAGATGGAAGGGGTTATCCCTAACAAGTTTAGTGTTTTCAGGCCTAAGATATGCAATGTTGTCCCTAATGAGTACAACCACAACAGGTGTTTGAAGTATAAGGAATTTGTTGATCAAGTATATGTCTTGAAAAGTTAGAAGGATGGAAGTTTCAATTGGTTCAATGTGATGATCATGGAAGAAAATATCCTCTTGGGAGACCACATCTCTATTTATAAAAACATTATGAGATTTCAAATCAAGCAGCTTTTATTCCTTCTAATCTAGTGGAAACCAATAAACATGCAAGTTTTGGCTTTGTAATTAAATTTATAAAATTGCAAATGTAAAATGGATGGCAAGACATAAACACCCAAATGCTCTCATGTTACTATAGTTTGGTTTCTTTTGAAAGAGGACATAATATGGTGTAGTCCCACTCAAAATTTTGGTGGCATGTCAATTAATGAGGTAGATAGAAGTGAGAAGACAATCGCTCTAAAAAAAAGATGAAGGTGATGACTAGATTTTGAGAGCTCTGGTAACATCTAGGAGATGTTTGTGTTTTCTTTTGACAACTTTTTTATTGTTGAGAAGTAAAAACACAAGTTTGTTGATGGGTTATGCCTTTAATTTTCAAGGTAGTTTGGAGCTCTTGGTTAAGAAATTCAGATCCATTGTTCATTCTTGAGACTTTAACAATTTTGGAGAAATTGTTCTGAACATACTCAAAGAATTCTCTCAGAATGTGAGGTGCTTTAGATTTGTATTTCATCATATATGTTCAAGTGAATTGTGTATTGCCATCTATTAAGGTAAGAAAATATTTAACACCAGTTCTAGAATGGACATGGTACATTTCCTATGCATCACAGTGAACCAAATCAAAAGGACTAAGGAAACGAGTGTTTCTATTCTTAAAAGGAATCTTAGTTTGCTTAGCCAATAGACAAATTTGGCAGTTGGAATTAGAGAAAAAATTCTAAATGTTAGACAGTTCTCTAAGTTTGCTATCAGAGATGTCCAACTCCTTGGTGCCAAAGTTCATGATTATAGGTTTTGGTGGTAAAGGATGAGGTAGTAGAGGCCACCATCAAGGCCCTACCCAATCTCTTTCTCCAAATTGGTATCTTGAAGCACAAAATAAGTCAAAAAATGTAACATAACAATTGGCTTCCTTTGTTAGCGAATTGACATATAATAGGCTATTTGTAGTTGCTAGTACTAAGTAAATAGTAGGAAAATTAATTTTATCATTAATCTTAATGCAACTGGTTCCATAAATGGGGTATATACAAACCATCCAAAAGATGTATACTTGAGGCTTGTGTTGATGAACTTTTGGTTTCCTTGAACACTTTGCCAACTGATGTAAGAGTTATATGTGCAATGTCATCGGAGTCTAAGACTCATGGAGTTAAGTTTTTTGCCTTTGGATCAATTGTGCCACATTAGCCTTGAGTGTATAAGAATGTTTTGCATCAAGGAGTTTTATCAAATTTTCTTGTTGTTATTTTGTCATATTCCATCGTGAGGTCTTCTTGTACTAAAATTTTCTACCATGTTTGTTTCCTTCTATGTATCCACTCAAGTGGTAGCAAACTTACCTGATATTCCCAACAATGTTGCAATATGTGCATCTTGGTGCATTGATCTTGAATAATTTTTTCTTGCTGTGTCCTTGTGTATTTCAATGTGAGCAACATAGTTTCTTTTTTGTTTTAAAAGCCTTTTTTATCTGAATTCCTCTATTAAGCAATGTCGTTATCTTTCTAATTGGTGCTATTGGAAACCCTTTACTTAGCATAGCTGATACCTCATTAACTCTTGTAGTTTGCAATGCACTTTGTGACTCATCTTGTAAGATTGGAGAGTATGCCTTAAAGACATGTGGTATCATTTCATGTAGAGTATTTGGCTCCTCACACCTAAGTATACTTCATTTAGGCACATGAGAAATTGCATAAGTCTTCTCCTATCACCAATGCTTCCCTGTGAGTGACCATCTTGCTATGTCAATTCATTCCAGAAGCTCTTCAAAGTGTTAAAGTTTTTGACAACTAATTCATTTCATTTTCTTAAGGTCACTATCAACCTCTCAAGATTGTAGATCACTGGGCCATTGGTTGGTGAAAACCTAGCCTTAAGATACTTTAGGATCTAGTAGGTGGTATCACAATATACTATGTCTTTCTGTATGGAATTTAAGATCCAACATAAAACCATGTTGTTGACATGCTCCCAACAATTATAAGAAGGATTGTTCAACTTTGGTTTAAGTATATTACCATTAACAAAGTTGAGCTTGTTTTTGGTAGAGTGCTACCATCATTCCCCTCTACCATGATGTGTAGTTGTCACTAATAAGCTGATGTGAGACTAGAACAATTCTTGGGTTGTTTGACAAATAGAGATAGTAAGGGTTCTCTAGTTCTACCTTGAGGCTCATCCCATCTCTTCCAAGTGAAGTGATGGTTGCCAATGATGGGATTAAATCCCGCTTTAATACCAAGTTGTGATCAGTGGAATGTGCATTCCTACAAAAGAGGTCAGATGAAGATGAATGAACAAAGGGAGACGAAGCATAGGAGTGATAGTTTCTCCACCAGGGTGAAAATGCTAGTGATAAACTATTATATTTATCTAGGATTGATACAATATAATCATATAGAAGATGCCATACCATGTAATTGTAAGGAATTGTCTATAAAATTTTGGTGCAGTGGAAACAACGATTCTTATAGGTTTCTTTAGAATCTGTCTCAATCGGAACCGAATGATGAAAACCAAAAATTGATTAAATAAAGTTTGAATATACCTGATATAGATTCATATAATCCCATGGAGAAGAAGAAGATTAGCTTCTCAAGCTCTTCAAACCGTTCAAATGTCCGATGTTCAGCAGTATCCACACGAACTTCATCCACATTAGGTTCTCCCTTCGCTCTGGTCTCGAGAACTATTCCCAAATAGAGCTCCATCACCCATGGATGCCTTCTAGAGAGAGAAAGAGGTAGGGAGGAGGCTGTGGACATGGTTAACATCGTTGTCTTGATAGGGTTTGACTGAAACCATTAGTATTTATAAAGAATTTTAAAAATTTTCATAAAAACCTAAAATCTCTATAAATTACGCCATTGTCCATGTACTTGTATATAAATCCTTATGTGTGTGACCCACTATGACCAATAGCCTATTTGGTTGAGGTACAAATAAAATAGAACAATTCTATTTAATTTAATTAAATTTGTTATCTGATAACAAATTAATCGGCCTACCGATCATGAAGGGTACAAACCACATTCCATGATCCCAAATGGCTATGGGGATGATATTATATCCATTGAGCCTTTCCATCATCAATTACTACATGGATATAAATTCTTGTCCATCCAATGTCCCAGTCGGAAAAGAGTATAGCATCAACTGCCACGTCCTTAATATACCGACTCTATAGGATCATGTACTCGGAACTGGATCAATTGAAAAACTCCTTTTCCAATCATCTTATCTACCCTGGCCAGGAATTTGGAGTACTATCTCATATGACATTCACTTTCACTTACTAAGAGAAGATGATCTCTAGTTGTCTGCTCAATTGTCTCTATTGGGTTTTCCTTATACCCGATCCATCGCTATATTGGACCATCTAAACGGTGATCCATAAGTCAATGGTCAAAGCACAAGTTCCACACAACAAGGCATCTTTGACAACTCAGGTCAAAGATCCAATAATGTAACTACGATGATAGAAAATCTTGATTGATAGTTCGGTAAGATACCATTTAGGATTTCTAATTCGGTCAATTCAGTGAACTCATTCAACTAATGAGCACCTGTATGTGTATCTTAGTGTCTCCACACTAATGACTAATGAGATTAGTCATTCTCATCACTTGAGAAGACATCACTTACACTAGTCTATACAGATCCTTAATGTCATGTCTCAAAGATTCTATGACTAGGAATATTTAGATCACATACCTCTAGATGATCAATCTCATTATGATTCAATCATCATTTCATATGATCAAAGACTTTATTATGATAGTCACATCTAATAAGAACTTGTAATGTAGATTTTGCCTAATCATTTGAATGAGATATTTTTAGAAATATCGAATCATATCATACATGATTGACTTGTAGGGCATACATTTCTATCTGTAATAACAAAAAGACGTGTGTGCTATTTGTAGAAATGCCAATTTGGCTTTATTTGGGGCTTAAACCCTTATTTCATTGGTAACATTCTTTTTAGACCATTAAAATCAAGCTAAACCACCCTTTTGGACAAGCTGAGGAGCTTACTAGAAATATGAGGATGAGTTATGAATATCAAATCAAATCTGTGTTTGCCAAATGAGAGTTCATTATGACTTCTATGTTGCTCTTGGTGGTCTCTGCTGCAAGGTCATGCCACTTGGTTGTGTGCTAGATTATGTTCTTCTCGACATCTTTCTCTATGAGTCCTCTTTTTAGTGCAACAAATGGCATTCAATTCTATTCTCCTTTTTGTTCTCAGATCCCCTCAAAAGTCAGACGCAATTCTGTCTACACACAGCCCCGATCAAGACCAATGAAGTGCATTCCCAGCCCTTTGGCCACATCCCTGACCCAATTCATGACCTTCCTTTCCTTTTTTCTCTTCCATCCTGTTTGTATAAGTTTTTGCATGCTTCATGATGAAAATTAGCATCATCAAATGATGGCAATCCAACTAGTTGTCTTGTATACCTAAACTTGCTATTTTTAGACCAGATTTGTTTCCTCATCAAGTGAAGACATATTTTGAACATGTGGAAAGTGATCCATGGTTTTCAATTCCTATAAATTAGTTGGGTAAGTTTATATAAGTCTCATGATGAAAATTAGTAGCATTAAATGGAGAAAATCTAACCTATGGTCAGATATATCAAAATTTGCTATTTTTTATCTGTTTCTCATCCTCTATAAAGGAGACACATTTGAACGACCTAAGAAGAGAATCCACATCCTCCAACACCTTTCCCCTCATCCTCCATACACCTTAATATCTTCCCCCCAAATCATCCTCTCTTCATCCCAGTGCCCAGAGATCATCTTGAAGTGAAGCGAAGCCGATCTATGCTCCGACGTACTGCTATTCTGATCATTGGCTTCTATAGATCTCCCTGATCATTTTTCAGCCTGATTTTCTTCAGATGAAGTGTTCTTCATCAAGCTGTCTTTCATCTCCAATAAACAGATGTTGATTCCAACATCTTCTTGGCTCGTGGTGGCTTGTACACCAACGCTACATAGATAGATCCGAAGTCTTCTCTTCTAAGTCATCATCTCATCAATCATTTTAAGTAGACTTAATGGTATATTCAGCCTATAAATATTTCATATAAACTATTTCTTGGTGAGTCTTTTTTTATTTCCAGTAAGAATCATTCAATTCTAATATCTGTGGTGCCCTTAGCATGTCCTACATCGATGTTGCACCGGGAGTTTCAGAACTTCACTGTCAAAGATCTGGCTTATCAGGTAAATTCAGATTATTTATCATAAGATTAAATCAAAAGTGTAGTCACATTAAATAACCTTTTGTAAGTATTCTTTATTTTACAACAAACGGGAGTCCATTCTGATTTTCGAATTGTCTGTGGTGATCGTTTCCACAAAGTCGCACAATTTGGTACTTTCCTATTTTCTTTCACTTAAATAATTTCTACGGGGTTGTACGAACATATTGAGGAGTAGTTGTTAACATAGAAACTCTTTCTCTTCAAGTTTTGCATCTATTGCAACAAACAACTCAATTCTGACATTAGGACTGCCTATGGCGAACTCTGCATCAAAGTTGCGTTAGATAGTGCCACCATGCCCTCGAACCCAAGGCGCGCCCACCGTGTCCTGAACCCTAGGGCACGCCCACCGGCCCTCAAGTCAAGGGCACGGTCACACCTGTGTTGTCCGGCCTGATTGGTGATATCTTACCCATTTTCGCTCCGATTTGAGCCGTTCAAGTTTCTACTTCTTCATCTTTCATCCAGCATCATTTATAAATCATTTTTATTTATTTTTGCATCATATCATATATCATAAAAACCAATAAAAGGGGTTAGGGCTAACCCCAAAATCGGTGAGTATCATTCCAATTGCTATTTTTCATGCCACTTCCTTTATAGTTACTACACTTCACTCATTTCTAATCCTTGTTTCATGTGTTTTCGTGTCTTCTTTGTCTACTAGTTACATAGGTACATCAAGCTAGCATCATTTGGAGACTCTTCTTCATTGGCCAGCTGAAGAAGAAGAAGGTTGAACCTGCACACACTCTTTCCCGTGCTAAGGTACACACGGTCATCTTTTTATTTCCATTACATAAAGTGGAATCTGTGATTCCTAACGATCACATTCTTCATTCTTTTATGCATTAAGTTCTTTTTATTTCGTCCTCACTCTCCTCCCACACGATCTGAACCGTCTCTCCGGTGCTCGAGCGACGCCGATAGATAAAAGTTTAGGGATCAATGTGAATGTGAGACCAAGGTGAGAGTAGTTTCTCGTGTTTTCCTTTCTTCTTTCTCATCCCTTTCTTGAGGTGGTGATCCGGATAACAACAAACCCATTTTCTTAGTCGACACTCTTGACAATGGGTGAAAAACAAAAAGTAAAAAAAGGTGAAGGTTACATGATGGCAATCTAGAATCATCTAATACCACTATAAACCGAAAGTTGCACTAAACCATCCCAAAAAAGTCCGTCGCCAATACCTTTAGCAATGACAAAAAGAAAGCCATCCCAAAAGAGCTAATTTGTGATGTTTCATTCACTCATCCCAAAAACATTATTTATGACAACTAAAAAAGTCATCTCAAAAATATTTTTTGTGATGATTTAAAGAGCCATCCCCAATAAAATTATTTATGATGACTAAAAGAATTGTCCTAAATATGATTATTTGTGATCTTTGAGAAAGTTGTCTCTGATTAGATTATATGTGATGCTTAAAAAAGTTGTCCCCAATAAAATTATTTACGATGATTGAAAGGTAATCCCTAATATGCTTATTTGTGACAATTAAGAAAGTCATCTCTAATAACCTTATTAGGGACAATTATTTTTAGTCTCTAATAAGATAATTAGGGTTGGCTGTTTATTGGTTTGTAAATATCTTATTAGGGACTATGCTCATCTATCCCAAATAATAATTATTCAAGTATATTACATGGACATTTTTTATTGAAGCCAATCATTTATAATATTAGAGATGATAAAAGCTGTCTCGAATAACTAATAATTTACTAAAAATTAATTTAAATATTTAATTCTAATAAAAATTTTAAACTTATTAATCTACAAGTTTTCATTCAAATAAGAATTGATCACAAATAAAGAAAAAGTATCACAAATCATTGTAAAAGAAGTCACTAATTATGTCATAAAGCTACACAACAATGTAGACACGCCAAATTCGCCTAATTCAGAGCATAAAACTCATGTTTTATAGGGTAACATGTATGATTGACCTTATAATGATGCCGGGTCTTTTAAAGTTGATTTGGAGCTTCGCCGAATGAAATCGGATGTTTTCCGACGTTTTTCGCAAAAAGCCATAATTTCCGAGCGAAAGCTGCACGTAAATCGTGTGAACACGGAAATTGGCTGAATGACCAATGCCTAATGATCATGCATTGATGTTTATGGTCATGTTAACACCCCGGACAAGTTTTGTTGCATACCGTGCCTTTCCGGTTTGCCGTCGGAGTTATTTTGACCTGTATCGGATCTTCTGTTCACTGTCCTAACTTCCAGACAAAATTCTGAAGTTTTGGAGGGTGTGATGGCTGATATGATGCTATATAAAGCTTCTTCGGCCTTTTATCTTTTCAACGCAACAAACGGCGTTGAATTCCGAGTTCGGGAGTGTTCGCAATGGCTTCCGAAAGAAGGACGCGCGAAACTAGTCCCATGCGCCCGGGTTCCTGGTCACATGCGCCCGGGACCCAGGGCACATGGCCATGCGCCCTACAAGTGAGGCACGTGACCTTGTGCCCTCACTTTAGGGCACATGCGCCCCACCCTTGAGGCACGAGGGACCCAGTTTTTCACCGGGACTCTACCACTGAACCGACGGTCGGATAAGACCAAAATTCTCGAGATTTGTGCCCATGCGCCCTCATTGGGGAGCACATGTGCCCCTCAGTGGGGCGCATGCGCCCTGCACCAGGGCGCATGCGCCCAGGGGTAGGGCGCAATGAGCCCTATTTTTTAGTCCGGATCGCGCTGTCTGTTCTCCTATAAATTAACTCCGATTCTGGTCGTTCCAAGGGCATGAGCACGACTCCCCAGGCATCTCAAGACGTCCAACCTCTCTCATGCATCTATTTTTGTGATTTTTAGAGAGAGAATTTTGAGGTTTTAGAGAGATAAAAGTCGATTCAAGAGAGAGGAAGGCTGTTCTGCAGGTGATCTACCAAGTCTCTCTTATTCGACCTCTACAGCAGTGTGTGGACGTCCTCTGCCCGAGCTCTCTTCATCAAAGTTCTTCCTCTCCAAGTCTTCTTCAGTTTGAAATTGACGGTACTTGATTCCAAGGTTGGGGCTGGTCGTGACTAGCGCAGAAGCAAAGTCGCGCCTTGCAGATCTTGGACTGCTGCTCGGCTTTTTCGACAACACATATTTGGCTATATCTTCCTCTATTCAACTCAGAATCTTTCATTTATTTTTCCTACCTCTTTTTTTAGTGATTCTCCATCCTCCTATCATTTTTTTTTTTTTTGCATTACTTTTACTCTGTTAATCCGAAAAAATAAAAAAAAGGGGTTAGAGATAACCCGAATCCGGTCAGTTTCTAGTCAATTGTGTGTTTATATGTTATTCTCTTTACATATACTCCACTTTGTCTAGTTCTAATTGTCTATTTCACTTGTTTATTTGTCTAGTTGCACAGAATATCAAGCACCCACACGTTGAGGACTTTTCTTCATCGGCCGGCCGAAGAAGGAGAAGCTTTAACTCACATTCTTCACGCTAAGGTACCCACGGTCATTTTAATTCTATAAATCGGAACCCACGGTTCCTGGCGACCACGTTTATTTATTATCACCTTCATCCCACATGACCCGAACCGTCTCTTTGGTGATCGAGCGACGCTAAGGGATGAAAGTTCGGGGATCAATGTGAGTGTGGGACCGAGGTGAGAGTTGCTTTCCGAGCTTTATTCCTTTCTTTTCTCATCCCCTCTTGAGGTGACGATCTGGGTTCACGGACTTCCCTGAAAAGGAGAGGACCCATCGAATTTTCAGAGTCGACAGCTTTGTGGCGACCACGGTGGGACCAGCAATGTCTTCAACCGTGGGTGCTAAGTGTTTTGTTTGCAACTAGTTCTAGTTCTAGACCAGTTCCCACGTGAGCCTTTCCTTCTTTCCACCTCTCTTAAACTTCATGCCATCTCATAATTTATGATTTCACCCATCTTTCATCAGATCTGAAGTGCCAAGTATGCCATTTAATTTCTGCATGTTATTTAAACCTGTTCCCACGTGAACCACCCATTTCCTTTTAAACCGGTTCCCACGTGAACCAATCTCTTTCTTTACTTCGGTTCCCACGTGAACCACAACCCTTTTTTCCAGATCTATCCCAACTTGGATCAGATCTTTATTCACCTTTAATTGGCCCCACGTGGCCCTCTTTTGACCATTCAAACCGGTTCCCACGTGAACCACCCCCTTTTACCCAAAATCGGTTCCCGCGTGAACCACCTTTACTTTTTACCCCAGTTCCCACATTGGTCCCCACGTGGACCACCCTTTTGCTTGGCTATCAGATCTGAACCCTCTTCTTTCCATCACTTTTCACTATCTCTATTTGGCTCACATAAGAAACAAGTCTAGATTCTAGTTTCTAGTTGCTTGTCTAGTTTCTAATTGCTTGTCTAGTGTTGATTGCTTGTTTAAGTTTATGCTTTTCTCATTACCTGTTTTATTACTTGATTGCATTCTCTGCTCTTTCTCTACCTCCTTCTTTTACACTTTTTTGAGGCGGGAGCTCACTCTCCCATTTACCCCTCCCATCCAAAACACCCTCTTGGTGGATTCTGACCTCTCTTCTGGGATATTCCTTCCTAGTTGACTTGGTTGGCTTTCATCAAGGCCTCCGTAATTCCTCATACGTGGAGTATTCCTCTTCACGATCGGGTTGGTTGTACCACTCCCCAAAACCCGAAGCATCCTATGTCACCTACACGTGGTGAGATTGTGTGAAACCTAGGTCATTGGAGATTGGAGTTAAGAACCTAACCCATTTATTGAGAGAACAATTCTTAACAAAATTCATAAACCGAAGGTTTAATCAAAATCATTGCGTAATTTTGCTTTCAAGTCTTTGCATCACTTGCTTGTCAAACAAAAATTCAAACCTCTAACTTTTTGCAAAATACTAAAAAAAAAACCAAAAAAAGTTCTTTGTTTACTTTGTCAACTTGTTTGTTCCTTGAAGTTCAATGCAACTAAGGTCCGGAAGGCACGTTGGAATGGCGGAACAAGCTGAACATCGAGAGCACGAGATGGGTCATCAACCAAATCCATCAGATGGTCGTGTTAATCCATTGTTTGAGTCAGAAGCGCAAGAGGTCCCTCAACCATCTGCTCATCGTGATGTTGAACAACTCTTTAGGGAGTTGTCTCTCTATACTGACCCAGAAACCTATGCCCGTATACAATCCATGGTGAAGGGAAAAGTTGCTTCAGATCAGGCTGAAACCAATCAAGTTGCATTATCTCCTCGTCCTCTGGTTCGACCACCACTCATTCAATCACCATTTGTTCAACCACCTGTTGTTCAACAATCTATGATTCAACCATCATTGTCACTAGCACAACCATCTGCATTTCAACCCACTCTAGTTCAACCATATGTGGTCCAACCCTCATTTGTTCAGCCATCTTATTTCAACCATGTTGCTCCCTTGACCCATCAAGTCATGGGACAATCTTCAGTGAATTTGCCAAGTCATGCTCCTCAATTTCAGAACCATGTCTCTAACCACATACCCCCACCAGTAAACCAAGAACCTGCTCTCACTAGGGCAATCATGGATCAGCTCACCCAGATGAATGAACGTTATGAAGAGCTGAGATGTCGCATGGACTCCAAGTCAGTGCCTAAGATTTCTATTCCTTCTCTGCCAGTCCTACACCTGCCACCTTCTGAGCTACCAGTTTATCGCCGCTACAATGGTACTGGCAATCCTTTTATTCATCTTAAAGATTTTCTCTACGAGTCCTCATTCTGGAAAGATGATCATAGGGTTCTTGCCTTCTTGTTCCGCGGATCACTAGAAGGGTCTGCATTGGAATGGTTCTACTCACTCGACTCCTTTGAGGTAGGAGACTTCGACATTGTCAAGACAAAATTCTTGCAAAGATACAGAGACTGGGTGGCACCAGCATGCTCCATCAAGGATTTGATTGCTGAGAAGATGAAGCCCGAAGAGGACTTCATAAAGTTTGCTGATCGCTGGAGGGGAATGGCAGAGAAATTGACAGATGTTATTTCTGAAGGGGAACAAGTGAAGATGCTCATTGGCAACACTACACCTGCCTTGAGGAATGTCTTGATCATGCACCGTCCTACCACAATGAATGAACTCTATGCCAGTGCCTGATACTTGCAAGCCCACTTCAAGGATGCCACAATGATAAACCCTTTCGATCCTAAAACTAGAAACCTCAGGAAAACCCCTTTGCACCCGCTTGGGCCTACAACCGAAGGAGTGGTTAACAACGAAGCTATAAACATTGTGGGGAACCAGGGAGGGAATCATCAAAACCAGTTCAGAAACCCACCACAGAACCTTTCCTATTACCCCCCTCAGCAACAAGTTAGGCCACCACAACCACGACAACCACAACAACCCCCGCAACCAGTAGCACAACCCCAGCAACCTCGTCAACCTACCTACAATAGGGAACCACCACCACCCAATCAGGCACCACGAAGGGGAGGTCCTAGGAGAGAGAACTACCAGCAACTCCCTTACTCCTTGACCGACATCTTCAATGTACTCATGGCAGAAAAACAGTTAGAATTGCCCAAGGAAAGAGATATTTTGCCAACAAATGTTGATATGTCCCGATACTGTGCTTACCACCGGTGTCCTGGTCACACTGTAGAAGTGTGCTTTCAATTCAAGGATTACATCCATGATATGAATGACCAAGGCAGCATTGATTGGGTCCAAATGGGGGAATGCATACAAGCTATGAAGGCTAGGCAGCAGCAGCGGCAACGTCCACCGGCTCAACCTCAACAACAACCTGGCTTGGGGATTGTCCAAAATCTGCTCCCATTACATGCTCCCGCTCCAGCACATCTAAACCCAGGAATTGGTCTAGTACACTCCATTGTCCAGGGAAACGCCAACCGTGCTCAAGGTTGGCAACTAGAAAACCAAAATGCAACCATGCCTGTCAACCCAGCTAGGTCTCCTGCTAGGAACCCTCCTAGACAGATAATCCGTGCACCTGCTACTCCACAACTACCACAAAGCTCAATAACCCAACCACTGGCCGCCACTTCTTCTCGCCGGCCCATCATTAGGCCAGCCCCCTCTCTAACTACGCCTCCTTCAACCATTGCTACACACCGGCCCTTGCTCATACGACCACCACAATCATCACCAAACCTGAACCCCCAGCCTACAAGCTCTGCCACTCCAAAACCGCAACCTATCATACCACCAAGACCACAACCAATCCCACAACCTACACCTTCATTAAACTCATCAACCACTTCGCACTCCGGCCTCTTCTTATTAGGCCACCGGTATCACCATCATTACCACCTCCAAATCCTACCCCTCTACCAACTAACCCCATCATCCCAGAACCATCGATCCCATTACCTATCATACCTGCACCTACACCACCTGTTCCACCACAACCCACCCCAGTTAACCCGTCACCTCTACCCGACCGCCAAATAGCCCCGGTGCTTCGGAGTGGGAGGATGTTCCAGCGGCTCTTTCCCTAAGCCGGAACTCAACGGCAGGAGCCAGTGGAGGAGGAACAAGTGGAAGAACCATTGCCAGGCACGGCGTATGATCTGTTAAAACATTTGGATAAGACACCAGCCCGTATTTCTATACTTGAGTTGATCAAGAGATGAAAAGTGCACCAGGAGATTCTACAACAGTACTTACAAAGGGTCATGGTGAGTGAAGATCTCCCACCTGAAAAGATAACTACAGTGTTAGCCCCTAGAAGTGAGCACCCAACAGTCCCTCTGTCTCAGGAAGAATTAGCAGATCCAGACTTTAGGAGATGTGCTTTGCATGTGGCTGTTATCATCTGCAATGTCGAAGTAAAATCATGTTTGGTTGACACTGGAGCTTCTATCAACGTTATGCCGCCAGAAACTTTGCAGTTGTGCGGTATTTCTGAGCAAGAAATCAAGCCATCTTGTGCCATGGTGGCAGTCTATGATAACTCCAAGAAGTCTGCACGTGGGGTGGTCACTTTAGAAGTCAAACTTGGACCATGTACGGTTACAACAGATTTTCATGTTCTAGAATTAGATCCAACATTTCGGGCTATACTTGGGAGGCCATACTTGGAGGCAATAGGAGCTGTGGCTTCAACAAACCACCAGTGCATAAAATTTCCCTTTAAAGGACAGGTGGTCAAGGTGACTAGCATGCCTATAAGGGACGAGCTGAACGATGCTTCTTTACCCCTAGGTCTGTCAATACAACCCCAGATCTTAGTGGGAGATTTGCCAGAAGTCAGATGTATGACCGCCTCTCTACCCGACACAGTGGGATGGCGGATGATGATGAAATTGGGCTATCAGCCTGGAAGAGGTTTAGGCAAGGATCTTCAAGGGATCACTCAGCCAATTGAAACTGTGAAAAGGCCACGCAGGCAGGGGTTGGGATATGAAGAGTGTTTCATCCCAAGGAGGATCTTCCAGCCAGGATATGCCATGGGGCTCCATACATTCTTTATCAAAGGGGAGACCATGATGATGGCTGAAGATGGCAAGAGTTCCATGATGACTGTCAAGAGAAGGAAAGCTCCAGATGAAGAAGAAGAAGACTTGGAAGACCTGTGCTTATCTTTAACTCGTTTGTTCTCAAGTGGGGAAGAGCACCAGGAACCACTCAAGGGAAGACCAATCTTGGATCATCTAGTTCAGCATACCACCCAAGTCAAAACCATTCCACGAGGCCCAAATACAACAATGCCAGGTTTAAACCTCGTGCCGTTGTTTCTAGATCTTTTGGATGGGCTTCAGGGCCCACTTACCTGTAGACACGCCAATTTGGCCTTATTTAGAGCTTAAACCATTATTCCATTGGCAACATCTCTTTTAGACCATCAAAATCATGATGAATCACCCTTTTGGATGAGCCAAGGTGCTTATTGGAAATATTAGGATGATTTTCTAATTTCTAATCAAATCCGTGTTTGCCGAACAAGAGACTCTTGGTAGTGTGCCAGATTATGCTTTTCCCAGCATATCCTCTACTTGAAAATTTTTCACAGGATTATGTGGACATCAAATGAAGAAGTTATTAAACATAAATAATATTCCTATCTGAGTCATCTTTTCAATGCAACAAATGGCATTCAATTCTGATCTCTCATTTGTCCGCAGCACCCTTTGGAAGTCAGATGCGCAGTTCTGTCCGCACGCAGCACCGATCAAGCCCAATTGCATGCAAGCCCAGCCCATTGGGCACATATCTGATCAATTCACGACCTTACCTTCCTTTTTCCTCATCCATATCACTTTTTATAGCATCTGGAAGCTTCATGGTCGAAATTAGCATCATCAAATGATGGCAATCCAACTTGTTGTCTTGTATATCAAGACTTGCCATTTTTAGACTAGATTTGTTTCCTCTTTGAGTGGAGACATATTTTGAGCATGGGGAAGGTGATACACGGTTTCCAATCCCTATAAATCATTTAGGTAAGTTTCTAGATGCCTCAGGATAAAAATTAGCAACATTAATTGAAGGAAATCCAACCTATGGTCGGATGTATCAAAACTTGCTATTTTTTGACCTGGTTCTCATCCCCTATAAAGGGAGACTCATATGAACGACCTAAAGAGGGCATACCCATCCTCCAGCACTCCTCTCTTCGTCCTCCAGACACCCTAGGCTCTTCCCAATCTCCCCAAATAGTTCTCTCTTCATCCCGGTGCCCGGAGATCATCCCAAAGTGAAGAAGAAGCCGGTCTATGCTCCGACATGCTGCACTGATGATCATTGGCTTCTACAGATCTCTATAGTCATTTTCCGGACTGAATTCCTTCAGAATAAGTGTTATTCATAAAGATATATTTCATCTTCAACAAACGGAGATCAATTCTGACATTCCCTCGGCATGTTACGGCTTCAACACCGGCGCCGTACGTACAGATCCGAAGTCTTCTCTTCTAAGTCATTGTTTTCTCAGTCAATTTCAGTACATTTAATGGTGGATTCAGCCCATACATCCTTCATAGAAATTGTTCCCCGGTGAGTTATACTTTATTTACAACAATAATTATTCTATTCAGATATCTGTGGTTCCTATAGAATGTCCTACATCAACATTGTGCTTGGAGTTTCCAGAACTTCATTGTCCAAGATCCAGATTATCAGGTAAATTCAGATTACTTATCATAAGATTCAAGAAAACTTGTCTTCATAGAAAACCACCCTCGGTGAGTCCTCTTTATTTTGAAACAAACATCACTTTATTATGACATTGGTGCTGCTCTTTATGGTCTCTGTATCAGAGTCGCATAGTTTACATTAAATCTGTCCAACCCGGTTGCCACTTTGCCTGGGTTGTGTTGTCTTTAACCGTTCATATTCTCTTTGCTAACTCTTCATTCATATCATTTAATTCATATTAAATCATAATTTTATTCAGTTTTTCATCATTTCATATATCATAAAAAACCAAAAAAAAGGGGTTAGGGCAACCCCGAATCCGGTGAGTTTGTTTCCAGTTGTCGTTTATGTTATTGTTTTTACAAGTTACTACACTTCACTCAGTTCTAATCCTTCTTCACTTGTTTTCTTGTTTTATTGTCTTCTAGTTGCACAAATACATCAAGCTATCATTGGTTGGACTCTTCTTCATCGGCCGGCCGAAGAAGAAGAAGGTTGAACCCGCACACACTTTCTCCCACGCTAAGGTACACGGTCAAATTCAACTTTATTTCTATTTTCATTCCATAAAGCGGAGCCCGCGGCTCCTGGCGACCACCTTTCTTTTTATTCATGTTCTAATTTCATCTCCTCCTCACTCTTCTCCCACATGACCCGAACCATCTCCGGTGCTCGAGCGACGCCGTGAGATGAAAGTTCGGGGATCAATGTGAGTGTGGGACCGAGGTGAGGAGTCTTTACCGCTTTCCGAGTGTTTTCAATTCACTCCCCTTTTTCCCCAATTCTATCTTTCACCTTCTTCTCTTGAGGTGCCGATCCAGAACCCATTTCTGGAGTCGACAGCTTTTTGGCGACCACGGTGGGACCACCAATGTCTTCAACCGTGCTAGCTTGATTGATCCGTGCAACTAGTTGTTTTCCGACTTGGTTCCCGCGTGAACCGGCTTGTCCTTTACCCTTTTCCATGTCAATTTACCTTTAAAAACTTGCTGATTACTCTTCCTTTAAGATTGTCCCCCATGTGGACTTGATTTCTTGTCTTTAATTTCAGCCCGGTTCCCGCGTGAACCACTTTTCTTCTTATAAACCGGTTCCCGCGTGAACCACCTTTCTTTTCCAAATCGGTTCCCGCGTGAACCAACTTACTTTCAGATCGGTCCCTGCGTGGACCACCCATTTGCAGCACCTTTAGATTGGCCCCACGTGGCTCTCTTTTCATTTTGTCAACTCTTACACCGGTTCCCGCGTGAATCACCCCTTTTCCTTCAAAAAACCGGTTCCCGCGTGAACCACCCCTTTTCCTTCAAAAACCGGTTCCCGCGTGAACCACCTTTCTTTTCCAACTCGGTTCCCGCATGAACCAACTTACCTTCAGATCGGTCCCCGCGTGGACCACCCCTTTGCACCAATTAGATTGGCCCCACGTGGCCCCCCTCTTTCCTTTTTCAATCAAACAAACCGGTTCCCGCGTGAACCACCCCTTTTTCCTTCAAAAACCGGTTCCCACGTGAACCACCTACCTTTTCAAAACTCGGCTCCCGCGTGAGCCACTTTATTTTCAAATCGGTCCCCGCTTGGACCATCCTTTTATCTTTACTTCAGATTTGTCCCCGCTTGAACACTCCAACACAAGCCGGTTCCCGCGCGAACCACCTTTTAGTTGTTAGTTGCTAGTTACTTGTTTACTCTATCATTGCTTGTCTTGCTTGCATTCACTTGTTTGATTTATTTAATAGCTTTCATTCATGTTTGCATATTGATTGCTTCTTCTCCTTCTACCCTCCATTTTTCATTTTTGCATTAGCTTTGCATCGAGTACCGGACTTGTTCTGATCCGTAGGGCATTCGAGGCGGGGGCTCTCTCTCCCAACACACCCTCACCCTCCAAACACCTTCTTGGTGGATTCTTACCTCTCTTCTGGGATATTCCTTCCTAGTTTATTTGGTGGTTTCCATCAAGACCTCTGTAAGTCCCCATCCGTGGAGTATTCCTCTCCGCACGATTGGGCTGGTTGTACCACTTTCCCAAAACCCGAAGAACCCAAGTACCTACTCGTGGTGAATGAGTGATAACCTTATGTCTTGAAGATTGAAGCAATAGGAACCATACCCAATTTGAGTGAACAATTGCTAACAATCTATCTAATCTAAGGTTTCAACCCAATAATTGTCGAGTAGTCATTTTAAAACCTCGTTTGCATAACTTGCTTGCTCACAACAATTGAAAAGAAAAAATTCTCTTTCAAAACACCTAAAAAAAATCCTTCAATTTTTATGTTCAACTTGCTTGCCAAACAACCAAATTGAAACCAAATCAAATCAAACAAACAACCATAACCAAACAAAAAAAAACTCTCTTTGCATTTACACCCTTCATTTGCTTTCTTTCAACCATTTTGTAAGGAAATTTGACAGGATTCCCGCGCTAAGGTCCGGAAGACACGTCGGGATGTCGGACTACTGCGGCCAAGAAGAGGAGTACGAGACGGGTCACTATGAGCTTCAGCAACCCATGGTCCAACCAGATGGCCATGTTAATGCCGTGATGGAACCTGAGGTCCAAGATCCTGCTCACCGATCCACTTCACATATTATAGAACAAGCTCTCAAAAATCTATCTCTTCACCTTGATCCCGAGGCCTTTGCAATTATCCAATCTGCCACTAAGGGCAAGATGCCCACCAATCAAGCTCCGATCGAGGGAAATCAAGCCCCCTCACCACCCCAACCGGCAGTCAGGCCCTTGATCATCTCTTCTCCTGGGCAACCTTGCCGGGTCTCTACTCACCCCGTTGTGGGGCATTCACACAATTCCGCACCCGGCCTCGTTTTCAACCCACCTCTTCCAACCCAATCAAGTAAACACTTTGCTCCCACGGCTCGGGAATCCAGCCTCACCTGTGTGTTAATGAACAAAATCAACCAGATGGATGAGAGCTTCGAAGAGATGAGGCACCGCCTCGATTCTAAAGCCATCCCCGAAATCTCCGTCCCATCCTTCCCAGATTCTACATGTTCCGCCTTCGCAGATACCGCCTTCCAACGTTACAACGGGACCGGTAATCCTTTCAACCATCTAAAGAGCTTTCTCTATGACTCCGCATTACGGAAAAATGACCGCAAAGCCCTTGCCTTCCTATTCCGTCGGTCATTGGATGGATCCGCCCTTGACTGGTTCTATTCTCTTGATTCCATTGAGGCGGCGGATTTCAACATTGTCAAGACGAAGTTTCTACAAAGGTACAAGGATCGGGTGGGGCCAGCCTACTCGATAACTGATTTGATTGCCGAAAAGATGAGGCCGGATGAGGACTTTGCCAGATTTGCTGATCGGTGGAGGGGAATGGCTGAGAGGCTTGTGGATACCATCTCAGAGGGGGAGCAGGTGAGGATGCTCATTGGGAACACCACGCCTAACCTTCGCAACCTTCTGATCATGCACCATCCAACAACCATGAGTGAGTTGTGTGATAGCGCCCGCTACCTCCAAGCCCACTTTAAGGATGCATCCATGATCAACCCGTTCGACACCAAGCCCCGTAATACTAGAAAGCCTACACTCGTAGGACCCACCACCGAAGGGGTAGTAAATAATGAGAGCATCAATGCCATGGGTAACTGTGGTGGGTACCGTCAAAGCCAATACCGTAACCCACCACCCAATCAACAATACCGCCCAGCCCCTCAACCAGCCTCCTCGGCCAAAGCAACAACTTGCATACAACCGAGCACCACCACAGCAACCCACCAACAACCGAGCGCCCCAGCAACCAAATGCCTACAACCGAGCACCTCAACAACAACATGTCTACAACCGACCACCACCACCACAACAAGCCTACAACCAAGTGCCACCACCAGCCAACCGACTTAGGAGGGGGGGACCCAAGAGAGAATACTATCCTCAACTGCCATTCCCCCTCACCGAAATCTTCAACGCATTGATGGCTGAACAGCAGCTAGAGCTTCCAAAGGAGAGAGAAGGATGGCCAGCAAATGTTGACATGACAAAATACTGCGCTTACCATCGGTATCCCGGGCACACGGTGGATGTCCGTTTCCGCTTTAAAGATTACATTCATGACCTCAACGATCAGGGGAACATTGACTGGGCACAGATGGGAGAGTCTATACAAGCCATGAAGGCACGGCAGAATCAACCTCGGCGACAGCAAGTACAACAGCAGCCCGGCCTGGGCATAGTTCAAGATCCACTCCCGGTACATGCACCCATACAAGCACCAGCACCAGCACCACCAATCCAAAGACTCGGCCTCGTCCACTCCGCCATCGAGGAGTCAACCCACCATTCCTAGGGTTGGCAGGTCGAGGATCAAATCACCTCCATGCCTGCCATACCAACCCCACCTACAAACCGCACCATACTCTCCATACCGAGAGCTACCCCCAGCCCACAAACTATCCAAACACCACTACCCTCACCAACCATTGACCCTCCACGATGCTTAATCATTAGACTGCCACCAGCCTCCCAACCAGCACCCCAACCTAACCCACCAACCACCATTAATCCTCCACGGCGACTAATCATTAGGCCGCCACCAACACCCCGTACATCACCTAACCTACCTACCACCGCCACCCCACGACCCCTCATCATTAGACCATCACCACCAACACCCCAACCATCACCCAACATACCAGCCTCCACCAATCCACGACCCCTCATCATCCGATCCTCACCACCCCTACCTACCATGGGCTCCTCAACTTACCAACCAACCCTACCATCACCATCATCACCACTTCACCCTACCACGCTGGCGCCGGTACTTCGTAGCGGGAGGATGTTCCAAAGGGTCTTCCCCCAGGTCGGGATACAACCACAGGAACAAGCATAAGAGGAGGTGGTAGAAGAACCGTTTCTCGGCACGGCATATGACCTATTGAAGCACTTGGACAAAATGCCGGCACAGATTTCAATTCTGGAGCTGATAAAGAGGTCAAAGAACCATCAGGACATCCTACAACAATATCTGCAGCGGGTCATGGTCAATGAGGACCTCCCGCCTGAGAAGATCATTACTGTCCTGACCCCGAGGAGTGAACATCCGGCACTCACATTTACACAGGAAGAGTTGGCACGGCCAGAGATAAGAAAGTACGCCTTGCGCGTTGCAGTAGTCATCCGAGGCGTGGAGATCAAGTCCTGCTTGATTGACACCGGAGCATCCATAAATGTCATGCCGCCAGAAACATTGCAACTTTGCGGCATCTCCGATGAAGAAATCGAGCCTTCTGCCGTCACGGTGACCGCATATGACAACTCCCGGAAGCCGGCACGAGGGGTGGTTACATTGAAAGTAGGGCTCGGGCCGTGTGCTGTCACCGCCGAGTTTCACGTTCTAGAATTAGACCCTACATTCAAAGCTATCTTGGGACGCCCGTACCTTGAGGCAATAGGAGCTGTTGCCTCCACTAATCATCAGTGTCTGAAGTTCCCATACAAGGGCCAGGTGATCAAAGTAACCAACATCCCCATTCTGAATGACGTGGATGACCCCTCTTCTGCACTACCAATATCAAAATCTGTCCAGCCGTTGGTTTCAACTACAGAGCTACCTGAGGTCATGGTATTGACGACGCCTCCAGATTCAGTTGCGTGGCGGATGATGAAAGGGATGGGCTATCAGCTGGGAAAGGGGTTGGGAAAGGAGCTGTAGGGGGTTGTGCACCCCATTGAAGCCATACAAAGACCAAAGAGACACGGGCTTGGCTATGAGCCCAGTTTCACTCCGCGGATGGTCTACCGGCCAAAAAATGCCATGGGACTCCAAAAATTCTTTATCAAAGGGGAGACCATGATGATGGCCGGAGACAAAGAAGAAGAACCAGTCAAGAGGAAGAAGAAACTAGAGCAAGAGGAGGAAGTGGACAACCTGAGTTCATCTTTGGCTCGGTTGTTCATAGAGGAGGAAGAACCAGTCAAGGGCAAGTCCATCTCTAAACAACTTGTCCACTCGAACCCACCTCCAAACAACATCCCGCGTGAGCCGTATCCTACGGTCACGTATTTCAAAATCCTCACTCTATCCCTCTTGGATTCGCTTGATGGGCTATCTTGCCCAATTCCCACTTCTGGGCAAAAATGGCCACCTGAACTAATCAATGGGCCTGAGAGCCCATTCAAATCTTCTTACTCCACTGGGCTTCTATGCCCATTCCAATCCAACAAACTTGGGCCCGCGTGCCCACCGGTCGGGCCCACGTGCCCTTTAGATTTATTTTCTTGCTTTGGGCCTGCGTGCCCACCATTTGGGCCCACGTGCCCCTTAGATCTTTTCACCAGCTTTGGGCCTATCTGCCCACTTCTTGTCATCATCGGGCTCGCGAGCCCATTTTTCTTCCATTTACTTAAGCTTTCTATTTCTGCTCGAGCCACATCGGCTCATTCCCTTTTTGTTATTGAAAATACCCAAAATACCCAAAAAAAACGTCCTCTCACAAACTCAGTTTTCCATTGAGGAGACGTCTCTACTTGTCTCAGAGGGTGCTCCCAACCAGGGACCCCTCTTCTCCAACTCACTGATCGATCTGCTCGATCCTTCACCCATTGTTAATACCACCTTTTCAATTCCGTCTTCTTTAGGAGTAGTTAGGGTAGAAAAGAAGAAAATTCGAGGTAAACGTGTGCCAGAGAGATATCTCTAGCAAATAGCTCAAAAATGCAAGGAATGTGCAAGGCTGCCAAGCTTTTTGGAAAATGCTATCCAGCTTGATGATATCCAATATGAGGATGAATTCAATGTAGATCATACACTGGGAGTTTACGAGGTCTTATCAGAAAAAGATCCTGATTTCGAGGATGGAATTGAGGACTTGGCTGATGCGTATGCATCTGGACTTAAAAGATTTGAAGAACCATTAGCCACGGTGGATGAACCGACAAAAGAACTGAATCTCGGAACACCGGAAGATCCCAAGACAATCCTCCTAAGCGCAAACCTCACTCCCACTGAGGAACAGAGTTTAATTAAAAATTTGGAAGAATATAAGGACACGTTCGCATGGACATACGAGGACATGCCGGGGTTAGACAACTCGTTAGTTGAACATCGTCTAACTTTGAAACCTGGAGTTACCCTGGTCAAACAAAAATTAAGGAGATTCCACCCCGATGTTGCACTTAAGATGAAAGAAGAGGTCGATAAGTTACATCAAGAAAGATTCATTAAGGTCGTCCTTTATCCGCAATGGGTGGCAAACATAGTTCCTGTCATGAAGAAGGATGGCCGAATTCGGATCTGTATAGACTTCAGGGACTTGAACCGAGCGTGTCCTAAAGATGACTTTCCTCTACCTCATATTGACGTACTGGTTGATAACACTGCTGGATTCGAGATGTTGTCATTCATGGATGGCTATTCTGGATATAATCAAATCCGGTTGGCCGAAGAGGACCAGGAGAAGACCTCGTTCACCACACCTTGGGGAACCTACTGCTATGTCGTCATGCCCTTTGGACTAAAGAATGATGATGCTACCTATCAGAGGGCAATGATGGCTATCTTCCATGACATGATGCATACCCTTGTAGAGGTGTACGTGGACGACCTGGTCGTTAAATCCAAAAGCCGAGAAGATCACCCGGAAGTGTTGAGAAAGGTCTTGCAAAGAGCTAGGGAATATAAATTGAAAATGAACCCAAAGAAATGCATGTTTGGAGTATCCTCAGGAAAACTGTTGGGGTTCATAGTGAGCAAAAGGGGCATAGAGATCGACCCAAACAAGGCCAAGGCAATCATTGGTATGCCTCCTCCAAGAAATATGAAAGAACTTCGAGGATTAATCGGGAGGCTACAGTTTGTCCGCCGGTTCATCTCACAACACTCCCAAAGGTGTAAACCTTTCTATGAGTTGACCAAGGCAGGAGCCGAGTTCAAATGGGATTCGAAGTGCTAGGATGCATTCGATGGTTTGAAAAGATACCTGGCTAGTCCCCCTGTGCTTAGACCACCAATCCCTGGCAAGCCCTTAGTTTTGTATATCTCGGTTTTGGAGAATTCTCTTGGGGCAGTCCTTGCACAAGTTGATGAAGAAGGGAAAGAGAGGGCAACTTACTATTTGTCAAAGATCTTTGATCCATGCGAGCAGAAGTATACTGTAGTGGAGAAGACCTGTGCTGCACTAGTTTGGGTAGTTCAGAAGCTTAAACACTATTTCTTAGCTCATGAGGTCAACCTTATTGCCCGCATCAATCCCATTAAATTCCTTCTGGAGAAAACTGTTCTAACTGATCGGTTAGGTCGTTAGCAGAGCTTCCTCTCCCAGTTTGATATCACCTATGTCCCCCAGAAGGCGATTAAGGGCTATGCCATTGCCGAACATCTAGCCCATCACCCTATACCCCTCTTTGACCCGGTCCAATCGGAGCTCCCGGATGACGAACTAATGCTGATCCGATCTTCCCACCTTTGGACGTTATATTTTGACGGGGCTCTGAATTCACACGGTAAGGGAATAGGAATCGTCCTTCTATCACCCGAGGGTGTCACTATTCCACAGGCATTTCAGCTTGACTTCCCAGCAACCAACAATATAGCTGAATATGAAGCCTTGCTGGCCGGGCTGGAGGACGCTCATTTCTATGGTGCCACGGAATTAAGGGTGATAGGTGATAGCCAACTAATCCTTCGCCAAGTCCTGACCAAATACCGAACTTCTCATCCGAACCTTAAACCTTACCAAGAACTCACCTCTTGCTACATCAAGCTCTTTTCCAAACTTACTTTTGTCCATGTTCCTCGAGCTCAGAACATCCTTGCTGATGCCCTAGCCTCCTTAGCTTCATCCTTATCAGTCCCGCTAGGTAGACAGGTGCGGACTATTCATGTCCGTAGAAGGTCGATGCCAGCAATTAAAAATGGGCGATTTCTGAAAGTCAAGGAGAGATTTGGCAGGAAGGAGTATCTAGAGCAGAAAGAGGAAATTTCGCTAATCGAGTTGGAAGAGTTAGATGAGGGTGAGAGGTCTTGGTTTGATGAGATTGCAAGGTATTGTCAAGATCAGACATATCCACCTGGATCAAATGCAAAAGAAAAGAAGGCCATCAGGAGAGTATCCCAGAGGTATACCATCCTAGGAGGGGTGCTCTACAAGAGGAGCCTGAGCGGAATTTTATTGAGATGCATTGATGAAGAAGAGGCAGAATTGGTGCTTAAGGAAGCACATTCTGGGGTCTGTGGGGGCCATGTCAATGCTCAAGCTCTTGCCAAGAAAATCATCAGGCAGGGGTATTATTGGCCAACCCTAGAAGAGGATTGCTCCATCTTTGTCCGGCATTGTCATTCTTGCCAACTCCATGCCGACAAGATCCATTCTCCCGCATCTTCCCTTCATCCGATTCATGCCCCATGGCCCTTCGCCATATGGGCTTTCGATATCATTGGCCCTCTAAGTGATCTTAACTCTGAAATCCGTTCCAAATAGTTCATCCTGACGGCAACAGAGTACTTCACCAAGTGGGTAGAAGCGGAAGCGTTCGTGGAGATCAAGGCATCAACACTGTGCTCCTTCATCAAACGCAACATCATTGCCAGGTTCGGGATACCCAGCGACATCGTCACCGACAACGGACCGCAATTTCTCTCTCAAGATCTACGTGATCTTTGCAACAGGTACCGCATTACATTGCATCATTCATCTCCTTATTACCCGCAAGGCAATGGTCAAGCAGAAGCCACCAACAAAACTTTGATTAAAATCATCAAGAAAACCTGTAAGTCTAGCAAGTTCACAGACTGGCCAGATAAGCTTGTAGATGCCCTATGGGCCTATCGTACTTCTGTACGGACCCCCACTGGTCAAACCCCGTATGCTCTCACATATGGGATGGAAGCGGTGGTCCCATACGAAGTACTCCTTCTATCACTCCGAGTTCAACTCGATAGGGACATCCCTGTCGATGAGAGACGAGAATCTCTCCTAGCACAACTTGAACTCCTAGATGAAAGAAGGTTGGCTGTTTCCGAGCGTGCCCGGACTTATCAGAACCGATTGAAAAGATTTTATCAAAAGAGGGTGGTAGAGAGAAAGTTCGAAATCGGTGAGATGGTAGTAAAACGCATATTCGTTAAGCTGGGTGGTCCCCGCTCTAAGTTGCAACCTAACTGGGAAGGGCCTTTTGTTATAACTGAAAAATATCTAGGCAATGCATATGAGCTAACCAACGCCGATGGAGAAAAATTGAATCATCCATGGAACGGCGTTTACCTCAAAAAATATTTTCCTTAGGAAAAAAAAATATATGGAGAATTTCTAGTATGATATTAAGTCATCGATCCAAGGGTGTTAGCTAGAAGTCAAGGGTAGACATCACCTTGCACACACAACACCTCCCGATCCCAGAATCTGGATAGCCCAACACTCGAGAGAGGCAAGGCAGAACCCTGAAGGCGGAAAGGAAACCTTACCCTATTCTCTTCTGTTCGGTCCAAAATAGGTGAAGGGGACTAGAGGAGGATAGTATCGAAAATGCCCGCCGCCTTAGTAGGAGGCCGTCTCATAGGGTGCAAAAGGGTGCCAAAAGATGGGCAATGAACCCCACAGGTTTAAACAAATATGGGCCTGTCTGAATGAGTACCCGAAAGAATAGAAAATGAAGAGAAGGCACCAAAAGATGGGCAATGACCCCACATGTCAAAGACTTGTCTAAATAAGTGCCATATGTAGAAAAGACCCGAAGAGGCCGAACCCCAACGGGCAATTTGGGCATGAGTAGAGAAACCCTCCTCAACATCCCCAAATCCTATCAAAGACTTCCTCTATTATTCTTCCATCTTAAAACACCTAGGGTAGGGTAAACTGTCCAAACTCAGGGGGAATCCAAACCGATCAAGAGAAGAGGGCAAGAAAGATTCTGGGTAAGGAACCTTATTCACACGTGGTGCTTATTGCTTGAATCTTGATCAACACTCAAAGATCGATGAATAGTCTCAATACTGGCACATTCTCCGCAAAAATTTTAAAAAAATTAAATATTTTCAAAAATCCAAAAAAATAAAAAATCAAAAAAATCAAATATTTTCAAAAATCTAAAAAAAATAAATTTTTTCAAAAATCCAAAAAATAAATATTTTAAAAAAAATCAAAAAAAAAGAGTTGACTATTTTCTAAAATGCATCATCTAGCTTGGCATAACCTTGAATTTTGCCTTTGCTAGCATTCATGTTTATGTCTTGCATGTTTCGTTTCCGCATTGCATATTTACCTTCATTATCACCCCATTAAGAGGGCTCCTCCCTTTGACCTAAGTCAAAGTTGGCCATAATAGGCAAAGGGATGAGTCGCTGTGAAGATCTAATCCTCTTTTATCAAGTGTTTTCAGGGACTTTAAAATAAGAGGAGAAAGTTCTCTCAACGACAGGATTCTGAGATCAAGAAGGGAGCGACTCTCACCATAGCAGGTAAGCTCTCTCAACTTTTACCTTGTCTGTCATTTTGTGCATTCTACCTTGTTAATAAGGCTACCCCCCTTGACATATAAGCAAGGAAAGACAACAATAGGCAAGAGGGTAAGCCATAGAGCAGATCTAACCCCTTTATTAAGTATTTCAGGAAAGAAACACGAGTCAAGGAGGGGGAAATCTCGTCAATAGGAATTGCTCGCGGAAACAGAAGAATCAACATGAGAAACCCCCATAACTTGCCAACTGGCATATATGTCGCTAGTCGTGTATTATTATCTTATGCATTATTTGTTGAAGACCTTGAGAATGGAGAAGACTTGACCCGAGATCCCCTTTATCAAAATCTACGACGGTCGGGTCATCTCTAATGCTCACGGATAAGCCAAATTTGTGCTGTGAGGGACGATAGTTCCCGAATGGGTATCTTGACCTCATAGACAATCTATATCTTCAACTATTTGTTATACAAGTTTTGTTTTGTTTTCTTGAGCCCAACATGCATCATGTAGCATTAATTGCATTACATTTTGTTTTATCATTAAATACAACCTTTCCCAAACTTCACCTTCTCACTCTCTCGATCATTCTAAATCCCACCATGTTTTCTAATCCTATCGTGTTCTCTAATCCCATCATGATCTCTAGTCCCACCAACCTCTCTAATATCCCACCGTGTCTATTAATCCCACCGTGTTCGGTAACCACTTTGTGCCCTGAAATCTTTTCACCACTATGGCCATTGCAACTTCTTTGCTATTCATCCCACCATGGCAGCCAATTCATCCCGCCAAGGGCCTTCTATTTGGTCAGAACTTGCACCGTCAATATCTTCACAGTCTATGCTTAAACATTTGCCTTTCGGAATCTGAGATCATTCCATTCCTAATTGAATCTTGTCTCTTGGAAGACTTAAATGAATCTGAGAGCCTGAATGTGCTCGATTGGTATTCTTTTACTTTTTCAAAACAAATCTCTTTTTAAATTTTAGCCCGTCACAGTACAGGAACACCGCAAAGATCGGGTTACAGGCTGATGATGAACCTACGAACCCATGTTTCGGGGACTCCCCACCGCGTTGGGGGTTGGCTATCCTTCTCTCGTGCCAATGGCACATCTTTTACCAATCGAACATAGGAAGACTTGATGAAACATGGCGGTTAACCAAGAGACTTGAGGAGATTCGTCTTGCCGAATCTGGTCGTTGAGCGTGTCTATATCTACACCTTGATGCCACCTTTTCAGTCCATCACCATTTCACTCCACTACATTCCACTATGATCCATCTCGTTTCGCTACGTTTTCTCTACGTTTCACTCCGTTCCGCTACATGCCATTCCCTTGCAAAGCCGACATCAAGGCGAGGCAAGCTGTAGACACGCCAAATTGGCTAGATTCGGAGCCCTAGACTCTTATTCCATAGGCGATATCTTTTATTTGACCGTTATCTAATTCGAACTACCTCGTGGAGATGAGCTAAGGACATTGGTGGAGCCCCCCTTGTTAGTTGAGAATGGACCAATGATTTCCGGAATATTACCGTAACCTTCAAGCGAGAGCCACACGTGAACTGTAAAAAAACACGAAGCCCGCTCGATGACCGACCTTGAATGGTTCATAATTGAAGGTCTCGGGAGTCCCGCATGTGTTCCGTAACATTCAGGGTTTCCGAGAAGTCATTTCGGTAGGCGTCGGTCAATGAGGGCTTTCGTTACGGCTTTTTCGATCTGTGCTGACACGGCTATCCCGGACCACATGTTAGGCCTTTCCGGTCATCACCGGGTCTTTTCAGGTCATCCGGGTCGATTCTAGCCGTATATTTTATCAACCGGGGCTATACGGCCATTTCGGTCAATTTTAGGGTTTCGCGGCTTTTACGACTTTCGATTCATATTTACCGGGTTAATCTCAGATTTTTCGATGACTACGGGTTGACCGATCGGACCGGACTTGTTCGGTCATCATTTTAAGTCATCCCGAGTTGACCCGAGACTTCTCGATCGGAACCGTACTCTTTTGGATCTTCGCCCCGGGTTTCGGCTTTTCGCGAGAGGGTAAACCGGTAGAAAGCCCCGTGCGAACATATCGGGAGTCATGCCGGCTGGTTTACCGGCTTGAGGAGGTGCGGTTGAAGGCCCTATTTCCAACGCGACAAACGGGAGCCGAATCGGACATCCCGTTTGCAAGATACGGCTCGCGGAACACGCGCGCAGGAGAGAGAGTGTACCGCGCCCCCGCTCCGCTTGAAAGGGGAGGGCGCGCCCTGCGCGCCCTCAACTCGGGGGCGCGCCCTGCGCGCCCTCAAACGGGGGGCGCGCCCTGCGACCCCCGGTTCCTTTGAAAAGCGGGGGCGCGGTCGGTTTCCAAAAATCGGAAATTACCCCGATTAGCACCTTCTAAACCGGGTTTTTGGAAGGTTTCCGGGGAGGATTTTCACTTATTTGTACCGCGCCCCCGGTTCGGGGGCGCGTTACGTATGTCAAGTCGATTTTTAGCAATTTCCGGAAGTTTCCATCGATTTTTAGCAGTGAGACGCGTAACGCGTCCCCGCCCCCTTTGAAACAGGGGGGCGCGCAGACCGCGCCCCCGAACTGGGGGCGCGCCCTGCGCGCCCTCGTCTCCTTTGAAACGCGGGGGCGCGGTCTGTCCAGTTTCTAAATTTTGCACCGTCTCCCTTTCCCTATAAATTGAGGGCCATTCTCAACGACCAAGGTTAACCCCCAGTGCCTAGCTCTTCCAGAGGTCGTCCAAGCTCTTCTCCAAAGCCGTCCCGACGTCCAAAGGCGATCCGAAGTCAAGAAATCGATCCCGAGGTGAAGGAGAAGGCTTGATCCGGGTGTTCTTCATCAACCATCTTCATCGACTTCTGCAGAAAATCCGAGGCTTTTTCTGCTAAAGTCCTCAACATACAAATTGTTCCACTCTTCGTTCTCTTTCGTCTCCAACTGACGGCACTCCATTCCGACTTGCCTTTTGTTCGTGGTGGTTGCTACACTGAGAGCGCGCATCCAGGTTCTGTTTTCGATATCCGCCCACTTTCAGAATTTTTACTGACTTATACAGGAGGATTTCGGAGAATTCATCAACATAGGAACTCTTCTTCTCTGAGTCTTCCGTCTAGTCCAACAAACGGAACTCGATTCTGACATTGGGGTCGTCCGTAACATCCTCTACACCGAAGTCGCGCCAGAAGGGTGCAAAGCTACCCGAACCGGCCTTTTCTCAACCAACTCGGCTTAAACTCAAGCCGATCCATTCCATAAGCTTGCTCAACTCATTTAACTCAGTTCATTTAATGTTTTAAAGCATATTTCAGTTTATTTGCATCATTTTTACATAATCAAAAAAATACAAAAAAAGGGGTTAAGGCTCACCCCAATCCGGTGAGTTCGATTCCAATTGCTTCTTTCTTATAGTCTCTCTACAGTTACTACACTTCCCATAGTTCTAATCATTTTCTTTCACTTGGTTTATTGTTCTAGTTGCACAGGTTTATCGAGCTAGCATTGGATTGGAGACTCTTCTTCATCGGCTGGCCGAAGAAGAAGAAGGTTGAACTCACATCCCTTTCTCCCACGCTAAGGTACACATGGTCAACTTCTTTCTATTTCCATTACATAAAGCGGAGCCTGCGGCTCCTGGCGACCACACTTTCTTTTTATTCATGTTCTAAATTCATATCCTCCTCACTCTCCTCCCACATGACCCGAACCATCTCCGGTGCTCGAGCGACGCCCTGAGATGAAAGTTCGGGGATCAATGTGAGTGTGGGACCGAGGTGAGGAGTCTTTACCGCTTTCCGAGTGTTTTCAATTCACTCCCCTTTTTCCCCATTCCATCTTTCACCTTATTTCTGGAGTCGACACCTCAAGAGAAGGTGAAAGATGGAATGGGGAAAAAGGGGAGTGAATTGAAAACACTCGAAAAGCGGTAAAGACTCCTCAACTCGGTCCCACACTCACATTGATCCCCGAACTTTCATCTCATGGCGTCGCTCGAGCACCGGAGATGGTTCGGGTCATGTGGGAGAAGAGTGAGGAGGAGATGAAATTAGAACATGAATAAAAAGAAAGGTGGTCTCCAGGAGCCGCAGGCTCCGCTTTATGGAATGAAAATAAAAATAAAGTTGAATTTGACCGTGTACCTTAGCGTGGGAGAAAGTGTGTGCGGGTTCAACCTTCTTCTTCTTCGGCCGGCCGATGAAGAAGAGTCCAACCAATGCTAGCTTGATGTATTTGTGCAACTAGAAGACAATAAAACAAGAAAACAAGTGAAGAAAGATTAGAACTGAGTGAAGTGTAGTAACTTGTAAAAACAATAACATAAACGACAACTGGAAACAAACTCACCGGATTCGGGGTTGCCCTAACCCCTTTTTTTGGTTTTTTATGATATATGAAATGATGAAAAACTGAATAAAATTATGATTTAATATGAATTAAATGATATGAATGAAGAGTTAGCAAAGAGAATATGAACGGTTAAAGACAACACAACCCAGGCAAAGTGGCAACCGGGTTGGACAGATTTAATGTAAACTGCGCGACTCTGATGCAGAGACCATAAAGAGCAGCACCAATGTCATAATAAAGTGATGTTTGTTTCAAAATAAAGAGGACTCACCGAGGGTGGTTTGATATGAAGACAAGTTTTCTTGAATCTTATGATAAGTAATCTGAATTTACCTGATAATATAGATCTTGGACAATGAAGTTCTGGAGCTCCAAGCACAATGTTGATGTAGGACATGCTATAGGAACCACAGATATCTGAATAGAATAATTATTGTTGTAAATAAAGTATAACTCACCGGGGAACAATTTCTATGAAGGATGTATGGGCTAAATCCACCATTAAATGTACTGAAATTGACTGAGAAAACAATGACTTAGAAGAGAAGACTTCGGATCTGTCTGTGCAGCGCCGGTGTTGAAGCCGTAACATGCCGAGGGAATGTCAGAATTGATCTCCGTTTGTTTAAGATGAAATATATCTTGATGAATAACACTTATTCTGAAGGAATTAAGTCCGGAAAATGACTATAGAGATCTGTAGAAGCCAATGATCATCAGTGCAGCATGTCGGAGCATAGACCGGCTTCTTCTTCACTTTGGGATGATCTCCGGGCACCGGGATGAAGAGAGAACGATTTGGGGAGATTGGGAAGAGCCTAGGGTGTCTGGAGGACGAAGAGAGGAGTGCTGGAGGATGGGGATGCCCTCTTTAGGTCGTTCATATGAGTCTCCCTTTTTAGGGGATGAGAACCAGGTCAAAAAATAGCAAGTTTTGATACATCCGACCATAGGTTGGATTTCCTTCAATTAATGTTGCTAATTTTTATCCTGAGGCATCTAGAAACTTACCTAAATGATTTATAGGGATTGGAAACCGTGGATCACCTTCCCCATGCTCAAAATATGTCTCCACTCAAAGAGGAAACAAATCTAGTCAAAAAATGGCAAGTCTTGATATACAAGACAACAAGTTGGATTGCCATCATTTGATGATGCTAATTTCGACCATGAAGCTTCCAGATGCTATAAAAAGTGATGTGGATGAGGAAAAAGGAAGGTAAGGTCGTGAATTGATCAGATATGTGCCCAATGGGCTGGGCTTGCATGCAATTGGGCTTGATCGGTGCTGCGTGCGGACAGAACTGCGCATCTGACTTCCAAAGGGTGCTGCGGACAAATGGGAGATCAGAATTGAATGCCATTTGTTGCATTGAAAAGATGACTCAGAGAGGAATATTATTTATGTTTAATACTTTTTCATTTGATGTCCACATAATCCTGTGAAAAATTTTCAAGTAGAGGATATGCTGGGAAAAGCATAATCTGGCACACTACCAAGAGTCTCTTGTTCGGCAAACACGGATTTGATTAGAAATTAGAAAATCATCCTAATATTTCCAATAAGCACCTTGGCTCATCCAAAATGGTGATTCATCATGATTTTTATGGTCTAAAAGAGATGTTGCCAATGGAATAATGGTTTAAGCTCTAAATAAGGCCAAATTGGCGTGTCTACAGCTTGCCTCGCCTTGATGTCGGCTTTGCAAGGGAATGACATGTAGCGTAATGGAGTGAAATGTAGAGAAAGCGTAGCGAAGTGAGATGGATCGTCATAGAATGTAGTGGAGTGAAATGGTGATGGACTGAAAAGGTGGCATCAAGGTGTAGATATAGACACGCTTAACGACCAGATTCGACAAGACGAATCTTCTCAAGTCTCCTGGTTAACCGCCATGTTTCATCAAGTCTTCCTATGTTCGATTGGTAAGAGATGTGCCATTGGCACGAGAGAAGAATAGCCAACCCCCAACGCGGTGGGGAGTCCCCGAAACATGGGTTCGTGAGTTCATCATTAGCTGGTAACCCGATCTTTGCGGTGTTCCTGTAGTATGATGGGCTAAAGTTTAAAGAGATTTGTTTTGAAAAAGTAAAAGAATACCAATCGAGCACATTCAGGCTCTTAGATTCATTTAAGTCTTCCAGGAGACAAGATTCTATTCGGAATGGAATGATCTCAAATTCCGAAAGGCAAATGTTAAAGCACAGACCGTGAAGATAATGACTGTGCAAGTTCTGATCAAATAGAAGATCCTTGGCGGGAGGAAGTGACTGCCATGGTGGGATGAATAGCAAAAGAGTTGCAGTGGCCACAGTGGGGATAGAAATAAAAGATTTGAAGGCACAAGGTGATTACCGAACATGGTGGGATTAACAGACACGGTGGGATATTAGAAAGGTTGGTGGGACTAGAAAACATGGTGGGATTAGAAAACACAGTGGGATTAGAAAACATGATGGGATTCAGAATGATCGTAATTAGGATAAAAGATTTAGAGACTAAGGTGAGAAAGTGAAGATTTTGAAAGAATGTATGCAATGATCATGAAATATGCAATGCAACTAATACTATATGATGCATGCTGGGCTCAAGAAAACAAAAACAAAACTTGTCTAACAATTAGTTGAAGATACAGATTGTCTATGAGGTCAGGATACCCATTTGGGAACCATCGTCCCTCACTGCACAATTTTGGCTTATCCGTGAGCACAAAGAATGACCTGACCGTCGTGGATTTTGATGAAGGGGATCTCGGGCTCGGTCTTCTTTGCATTCACGGTCTTCAACATCAATGCATAAAATAAATAGTAATGCACCTAATATATGCTAAGAAAGGAAATGATAACGGTGAGTTTGCGGTGTGATGACATGCATTCTCACAAAAGAGTTCATGTGTCCTAATGAGGACACAGAGCAAAAGCTTCTCGGCAAAGTTGAGGCCGAGGTAATGATGACACCTCCTCCTGAGAATCCTCAGGGGAGGGAAGTGGGGAGCATCACCTGCAAAAGGTTTCTCGGCAAAATTAAGGCCGAGGTTATGGTGACACCTCCTCCTAAGAATCCTTAGGGGAGAGAAGTGGTGAGCATCGCCTTATTGAAATCTTGAAAATGCTCCTCGACGAAGTTGAGGTCGAGGTCATGGTGGCACCTCCTCCTAAGAATCCTTGGGGAGGGAAGTGGCGAGCTTCGCCTTTTTGTGAAGTTCTCCTCATTTGTTCTTCGTGCCTGAAACACTAGAAAAAGGAGATTAGAATGCCAATATGGCTTATCCCCCTTGCAAGTTGCAGTATGCCTTGACCTTTGTCAAGGGGTGTAAAGTTTTTCTGGTGCCTGAAACACTTAGAAGGAAGAGATTAGAACAACAATGTGGCTTATCCCCCTTGCAAGTTGCAGTATGCCTTGACCTTTGTTAATGGGTAATAGCCTTCTTAAGGGTGTAAAAATAAAGCAACAAATATACAATGAATGTAAAGACAAGAATTCAAACCAAGCATGGTGATGAAAAAGAAATTTTTTTTGAAAATTTTGGTTGGGATTTGAAAAAAGAAGTTTTCTTCTTCTTCTTTTTTTTGAAAAGATTCAATTTTTCTGGATTTTTGAAAATATTCTTTTTTTGAGTTTTTGAAAATATTTAATTTTTTTGGAGTTTTTGAAGATATTCAACTTTTTTTGTAGTTTTTTTTGGAAAATATTTTTTTGGGGAGAGAAAAATCAGTATTGACACAAGTTCTCATCACTTGATTGTTTTTCTAGGTTCGTTGGTAGACACCATGTGCAAAATGGGGTTCCTTGCCCAGAATCTTTCTAACCTTCAACCTCTGATCGGCTAGAATTTAGCTTTGATTTGGTTGGTCCACCCGCACCTTGGGGGTTAAGAATGAAGAATTGATAAGGAAGTCCTTGATAGGCTTTGGAGATGTTGAGAGGAATTTCTCTACTCACACCCAATTGCCGGTTGGGGTTCGGCCTCTTCGGGTCTTTCCTACATGTGGCACTCACTTAGACAAGTCTTTGACCTGTGGGGTCATTGCCCATCTTTTGGTGCCCTTTTTCATTTTCTGCATTTTTGGGTACTCATTCAGACAGACCCATATTTGTTTAAACCTGTGGGGTTCATTGCCCATCTTTTGGCACCCTTTTCTTTTGAGAAGTTGGACCTTTCGAGACGGCCTCCTACTAAGGCGGTGGATGCTTTCGATACTCTCCCCCTCTAGTCCCCTTTGCCTATCTTGGACCGAACAGAAGAGAGTAGGGTGAGGGTTTTCCTTCCATCTCTAAGCCTTGCCTAGCTTCTCTCAGGTGTTAGGTCATCTGGATTCTGGGATCAGGACGTGTTGTGTGTGTAGAATGGTATCTACCCTCGACTCCTAGACAACAATCTAGAACATGTGGACTTAAGTCATACTAGTAGTTCTCTCCATTTTTTTGAGGTAGATAACATTCCATAGGTGAATCAATTAAAAATATGCCTTGCAATGTAAAGAATTTGTTTGATAAGAATAAGGTAGCTACAAATGTCGTCAGTCATGAATTTCTCTTAATTAAAATTGTCATATGAAATTCAAAATCATTTTTTAAAAAATATTGCTTTGCAGATGACATAATGATGATGAATGCAATTTCATGTAATACCTAAGAGAAGAAGAAGTTCATTGCTGATGACGGCTTTGCTTGTGCTTGCCTTGCCTTGTCTGCCATGCCTTGCCTTGCCCAACTACTTTCACTGTTGATATGCACCATATTGCATTGGATTGAAAATTCAGAGTCATAGGATGAAGTGAAAATGTGGAGGATCTGATTTAGCATGGCGGAGTCAATATTAATGATGTAAAAGGCAAAGATTGTGGTATCACCCAGGAAATTTCTCTACCTTGATTTTTTTTGTTGAAAGTAGAACTTGGGAAAAGAAAGAGAATTCAAAAAGGAAAGAAACATGCTTGGAAACAAAAGTGAGTTAAAATGGGCTCTTGGGCCCATGAGTTGAAAGTGGTTTTGAAAGCCCGGGAAGGGTTGGAATCAGGGGGCACGTGAGCCCAAGATTTGAAGGCGGGCTAGAGGGCCCGATTGATGTTGATGGGCATGAGGGCCCGATGGGAGGTGATGGGCTTGAAGGCCCGATTGAAGGTTGAGCCCGAGGGACCCAATGAAAAGAATGGGCCTGTGGACCCGATTTAGGTGATTGGAAGTATGATTGTGATTTGGAAGATTTGTGATGGGCTCGTGGGCACCATTGAAGAGTATGGGTGCACAAACCCGAATTCGAACAAGTGGGGGCACGGGGGCCCGATTTTGAAGAAGTATGGGCACGTGGGCCCGATGGTGAAGAAATGGGGGCATACAGGCCTGAAGTTGAAGGAGTGTGGGCATGTGTGCCCGAGTTTGTTGGAAGGTGGGCACGTGGGCCCGATTTAGAAGAAATTTGGGCACATGGGCCCGGTTGTAGAAAAACATGGGCATGTGAGCCCGGTTGAGGTGAATTGCGGGCACGTGGGCCCGATTTAGAAAAATTAAGGGCACATGGGCTCGATTGGGGAGAATTATGGGCACGTGGTTCTGATGGAAAGAAAGGGGCACGTAGGCCCAGTTGGGGAAAAGGGGCACATGGGCCCAATTGAAGGAAAGGGGCATGCAAGCCTGATTGATTAAAAGAGGCACGTGGGCCCGGGTGAAGAAAAGGGGCATAAGAGCCCGGTCGATTAAAAGGGGCACATGGGCCCGGTTGGATAAAGGGGGCACGTGGGCCCGGATGATGGAAAGGGGCACATGGGCCCAGTTGATGAAAAGGGGCATAAGAGCCTGATTGACGAAAAGGGGCATACGTGCCCGAAAATGGGGCATAAGGGCCCAAAAATGGGACATACGGGCCCAATTGAGTGGGATGGGGTGTGGGCCATGGCCCCAAGATTGACAGATTTTGGACCCATGGGCCTGATTGATGGTTGTAAGAAGGATAAAGAAAGGGCAGTGGCCCTAAGATTGAGGAATTGTGGGCCCATGGGCCTAATCGTTGATTTGGAAAAGAATAAAGAAAGGGTCGTGGCCCTAAGATTGATTGATCGTGGGCCCATGGGCCGAATTGTTGCTTACGAGAAGAATGGGGTAAGGGTCGTGGCCCTAAGATTGATGATAATGGATTTGCCCGCCTATCTGGAGGAGGTCCTAGTATCCCTTTGCTAAGGTCTACATCCTTTAGGAGGCTTGTCGATTCATTCCCCATTTCACTAACCAATTTGGTCTCCTTACTTCCCAGTTCAGGGGTCAATTCAATCTGACCATCTTCATTGATCAATTCCAATGATGGTAACAGTTGATCAATGCCTGACAAATCCTTGCCTAGTTCATCATTGGATTGACAATCAACTAAGTTTATGATTCCTTCATCTAAGCTCCCTATAGCAGGCTTCTCCTCAGGATGTTCTATGGAAGAGGGCATGCCTAGTCTAGGAGATTCCGAAAAGGTAGAAGGGTTTGGTTCTACCTCCCCTACTAGCTGACTTTGATCTTGAGATATAGCAACGACATGATGAGAAGCTGATTCTTCTACCATGGCAGGAGCACAAATGGTTGGAATTATTAATTCTTCTGCCAGGGCAGGAGCTTGAAGGGTCGAAGTGTCTGAATCATCTACTATGGCAGGAGCATGAATGATCGGAGTGGCTAGTTCCTCTACAATGGCAGGAGCATGAAGGGTTGAAGTGAATAAATCATCTACTATAGTAGGAGTAGGGATGATCAAATTAATTGGTTCCTCTGCCAGGGTAGGAGCATGAATGATAGGAGTGACTAATTCCTCTACCATGGCTGGAGCAATAGACGAAACAAGTGGTTTGACTGACTGAGGGGGAACCCTATGTTGAGGGATTGATTGAAGTGGTGCTGGCATAGAAGTCAGTTCAGGCTGAAGAGCTATTGATGTAATTAATTGAGGAGTCATGGCTTGGATGGTTGGCTGAGGAGTTGTTGGTGGAATAGGCTGAGAAGCCAAGGACTGGATGATTGGCCGAGGGGTTGTTGGTGGAATAGGTTGAGAAGCCAAGTGCCAAATGATTGGCCGAGGGGTTGTTGGTGGAATAGGTTGAGAAGCCAAGGGCCGGATGATTGGCCGATGGACCTTAAGAAATGTTGGTGGAGTCGAAGGTTGGGGAGCCAGTTGAAGTAATGGAGTATTCGCACAAGCAACAAGAGGAGCCTTATTAAGCGTGGTTGGTTGCATGACTGGCTGAGGTTGGGGCATCGGTGGCCTAATCAACTGGCGTCGAGGAGTTGGCCAATGATGATGATCTGGATGGGGTTGGGGAGGGCTCCTAGGTTGGTTCATAGCATCAATGCTCCTCTCAAGCCTGGGCCTCAATTCATCAGAATATTGCATTAATTCCACATCTTCTTTTGCTTCCCCAATTATTGAATAGCCTAGCCCATATCGTTTCAAGAATTTGGCCTTGACAATTTCGAAATCCCATATCTCTACTTCGTTCAATGAAAAAAACCAATCTAGTGCTACACCCTCTAAAGATCTCCTAAAAAGAAAGGCAAGGGTCTTTCTATCATTATGCCATCGAGATGATTTGCTCAGGAAATCATTGAGATGGGTGAAGGGATCACCTAAGCCATTGTAGCGATGGTAGGTTGGCATTTGTGATGGGAAGATGTAGATAGTATAGAGGGGAAATTCGACGATTTCTTTATCCTTGGCAATAGGTGGGGAGGAATTCCCCAGGGGGTGTGCATGTGGCACCTGGATGGGAGGGTGGTGGGTTGGTGTGCAAGCTGAAGAATGACCCACAATGGAGTGAGTAAATAAAGTAACATGGCGGACCGCCTGTGGGGTTGTGGTAAGAGGTTGAACTGCCGATTGGGGAGGTGAGGCAGCTCGGTTGACTTTGGCTGCACCATGATTAATAGGCATCTTGCCCTTCACTATAGATTGTATGAATGACAAGGTATTGGGATCAAGATGAAAAGATAGATCCTTAAGAGCCTGTTCTATACTAAATGAAGTGGACTGATGGGAATCCCCTTGCACTTCAGGTTCCATAGCAGCATTGACATGGCTCTCGGGTTGTTGTTGGAGCTTGTAGAGACCTTCCCCGTACTCTTGTTGCTTGTAGTAGTCCGACATCTTGACGTGTCTTTCGGACCTTAGCATCATGGGCATCATGTCGATCTTTCTATAAGGATGGTTAAAAAAAGAGCAAGCAAAGCACACAAATGAAGATTTTTTGTATGTTTGTTTTGTTTGATTTTTTTGTTTCAATTTGGTTGTTTGGAAAACAAGTTGAACACAAAATAAAAAATGTTTTTGTTTTGTTTTTTTTAGGTGTTTTTTAAGAAGGAAAAAAATTTTTGGTTGTTTTCAATTGTTGTGAGCAAGCAAGTTGTGCAAGCAAGTTTTTAAAATGACTACTCGACAATTTTTGGGTTGAAACCTTAGATTAGATAGATTGTTAACAATTGTTCACTCAAGTGGGTATGGTTCCTATTGCTTCAATCTTCAAGACCTAAGGTTGTCACTCAATCACCACGAGTAGGTACTTGGGTTCTTCGGGTTTTGGGAAAGTGGTACAACCGGCCCAATCGTGCAGAGGAATACTCCACGGATGGGGACTTACGGAGGTCTTGATGGAAACAACCAAATCAACTAGGAAGGAATATCCCAGAAGAGAGGTTAGAATCCACCAAGAAGGTGTTTGGAGGGTGAGGGTGTGTTGGGAGAGAGAGCCCCCCGCCTCGAATGCCCAACGTATCGGAGCAAGTCCGGTACCCGATGCAAAAAGCTAATGCAAAAGTAAAAATGGAGGGTAAGAGGAGAAGAAGCAATCAATGTGCAAAAACATGAAATGAAATGAAGTAAATAGAGCATGCGATATGCAAACAAGACAAGCAATCATGCAACAAAACAAACAATCTAGTGACTAGGATTGAATTAGAATGAAACTAGTTGCACAAACAAATAAAGCTAGCACGGTTAAAGACATTGGTTGTCCCACCGTGGTCGCCAAAAAGCTGTCGACTCCAGAAACGGGTTCTGGATCGGCACCTCAAGAGAAGGTGAAAGATGGAATGGGGAAAAAGGGGAGTGAATTGAAAACACTCGGAAAGCGGTAAAGACTCCTCAACTCGGTCCCACACTCACATTGATCCCCGAACTTTCATCTCACGGCGTCGCTCGAGCACCGGAGATGGTTCGGGTCATGTGGGAGGAGAGTGAGGAGGATATGAATTTAGAACATGAATAAAAAGAAAGTGTGGTCGCCAGGAGCCGCGGGCTCCGCTTTATGTAATGGAAATAGAAAGAAGTTGACCGTGTGTACCTTAGCGTGGGAGAAAGGGATGTGAGTTCAACCTTCTTCTTCTTCGGCCGGCCGATGAAGAAGAGTCTCCAATCCAATGCTAGCTCGATAAACCTGTGCAACTAGAACAATAAACCAAGTGAAAGAAAATGATTAGAACTATGGGAAGTGTAGTAACTGTAGAGAGACTATAAGAAAGAAGCAATTGGAATCGAACTCACCTGATTGGGGTGAGCCTTAACCCCTTTTTTTGTATTTTTTTGATTATGTAAAAAGGATGCAAATAAACTGAAATATGCTTTAAAACAGTAAATGAACTGAGTTAAATGAGTTGAGAAAGCTTATGGAATGGATCGGTTTGAGTTTAAGCCGAGTTGGTTGAGAAAAGGCCGGTTCGGGTAGCTTTGCACCCTTCTAGCGCGACTTCGGTGTAGAGGATGTTACGGATGACCCCGATGTCAGAATCGAGTTCCGTTTGTTGGACTAGACGGAGGACTCAGAGAAGAAGAGTTCCTATGTTGATGAATTCTCAGAAATCCTCTTGTATAAGTCAGTAAAAATTCTAAAAGTGGGCGGATATCGAAAACAGAACCTGGATGCGCGCCCTCAGTGTAGCAACCGCCACGAACAAAAGGCAAGTCGGAATGGAGTGCCGTCAGTTGGAGACGAAAGAGAACGAAGAGAGGAACAATTTGTATGTTGAGGACTTTTGCAGAAGAAGCCTCGGATTTTCTGTAGAAGTCGATGAAGATGGTTGATGAAGAACACCCGGATCGAGCCTTCTCCTTCACCTCGGGATCGATTTCTTGACTTCGGATCGCCTACGGACGTCGGGACGGCTTTGGAGAAGAGCTTGGACGACCTCTGGACGAGCTAGGCACTGGGGGTTAACCTTGGGTCGTTGAGAATGGCCCTCAATTTATAGGGGAAGGGAGACGGTGCAAAATTTAGAAACTGGACAGACCGCGCCCCCGCGTTTCAAAGGAGACGAGGGCGCGCAGGGCGCGCCCTCAAACCAAGGGCGCGCAAGGCGCGCCCCCAGTTCGGGGGCGCGGTCTGCGTGCCCCCCTGTTTCAAAGGGGACGGGGGCGCGTTACGCGTCTCACTGCTAAAAATCGACGGAAACTTCCGGAAATTGCTAAAAATCGACTTGACATACGTAACGCGCCCCCGAACCGGGGGCGTGGTACAAATAAGTGAAAATCCTCCCCGGAAACCTTCCAAAAACCCGGTTTAGAAGGTGCTAATCGGGGTAATTTTCGATTTTCGAAAACCGACCGCGCCCCCGCTTTTCAAAGGAACCGGGGGTCGCAGGGCGCGCCCCCCGTTAGAGGGCGCGCAGAGCGCGCCCCCGAGTTGAGGGCGCGCAGGGCGCGCCCTCCCCTTTCAAGCGGAGCGGGGGGGCGGTACACTCTCTCTCCTGCGCGCGTGTTCCGCGAGCCGTATCTTGCAAACGGGATGCCCGATTCGGCTCCCGTTTGTCGCGTTGGAAAGAGGGCCTTCAACCGCACCTCCTCAAGCCGGTAAACCAGCCGGCATGACTCCCGATATGTTTGCACGGGGCTTTCTACCGGTTTACCCTCTCGCGAAAAGCCGAAACCCAGGGCGAAGATCCGAAAGAGTACGGTTCCGATCGAGAAGTCTCGGGTCAACTCGGGATGACTTCAAATGATGACCGAACAAGTCAGGTCTGATCGGTCAACCCGAAGTCATCGAAAAATCTGAGATTAACCCGGTAAATATGAATCGAAAGCCGTAAAAGCCGCGAAACCCTAAAATTGACCGAAATGGCCGTATAGCCCCGGTTGATAAAATATACGGCTAGAATCGACCCAGATGACCTGAAAAGACCCGGTGATGACCGGAAAGGCCTAACATGTGGTCCGGGATAGCCGTGTCAGCACAGATCGAAAAAGCCGTAACGAAAGCCGTCATTGACCGACACCTACCGAAATGACTTCTCGGAAACCCTGATTGTTACGGAACACATGCGGGACTCCCGAGACCTTCAATTATGAACCATTCAAGGTCGGTCATCGAGCGGGCTTCGTGTTTTTTTACAGTTCACGTGTGGCTCTCGCTTGAAGGTTACGGCAATATTCCGGAAATCATTGGTCCATTCTCAACTAACAAGGGGGGCTCCACCAATGTCCTTAGCTCATCTCCACGAGGTAGTTCGAATTAGATAACAGTCAAATAAAAGATATCGCCTATGGAATAAGAGTCTAGGGCTCCGAATCTAGCCAATTTGGCGTGTCTACATTACCCACATTGGGCCCATGAGCGCTCTTCAACCTTCCACTCTTACTGGGCCTGCTTGCCCATTTGCTTCCCTCATCAACTTCAGAACTGAGGGCTTTTCCCAACATGGGCTTACATGCCCATTTATTTTTAAGATCGGGTCCACGTACCCGTTTAGTTTTTCATCGCTTTTGGACCCATGTGTCCACTTTACGTTACCATTGGGCCCACGAGCCCCTTTTTCCCTTTTATTCTTAAGTTTTTCTCTCTGGTAATTCAGTCAGTTTCCAGCAAGCCTCGAGTCACTGAGGCTCATTCTATCTTTTTACTTGAAATTTCCAAAAAAAAAAACGTCTTCTCTGAAACTCACATTTCCATCGAGGAGACGTCTCTACTCATCCAAGAGGGTGCTCCCAATCAGGGATCCCTCTTTTCTGAATCATTGATCGATTTGCTCGATCCCCCCTCCACTGTAAATACCACCTTTCCAGCTTTATCTTCAGTAGGTCAAGTTAGGTTAGGAAATAGGAAAGTCAGAGGTAAACTAGTTCCAAATAGGTATACGCAACAATTGGCACGTAAATGCGTAGAGTGTGCAAGGCTGCCAAACTTTTTAGATAATACCATCCAGCTAGATGAAATCCAATATGAGGATGAGCATAACATAGATCATACTTTGGGAGTATATGAGGTGGTATCAGCGAAAGATCCCGAATCCAAGGATGAAATCGAGGACTTGGCTGATGCATATGCATCTGGACTTAGAAGATTTGAAGAACCGTCAGCCACAGGGAATGAACCAACCAAGGAACTGAATTTAGGAACCCTGGAAGATCCTAAGACTATCCTCATTAGTGCAAACCTCACTCCCTCAGAAGAACAACGTTTGATCAAAGTATTGAAAGAATATAAGGACACGTTCGCATGGACATATGAAGATATGCCGGGATTAGATAATTCATTGGTTGAACATAGATTAACCTTGAAACCTGGAACTACCCCGGTTAAACAAAAGCTCAGGAGGTTCCACCCTGATATTGCACTCAAAATGAAAGAAGAGGTTGACAAACTACATCAAGCAAAATTTATTAAAGTTGTCCTATATCCGCAATGGGTGGCTAACATAGTCCCTGTTATGAAGAAGGATGGACGAATTTGAATTTGTATAGATTTCAGGGACTTGAACCGAGCGTGTCCTAAAGATGATTTCCCTTTGCCTCATATCGATGTTTTGGTTGATAACACAGCTGGGTTTGAAATGCTTTCATTCATGGATGGCTATTCTGGATACAATCAGATCCGGTTAGCTGAGGAGGACCAAGAAAAGACCTCGTTCACTACACCTTGGGGAACATATTGCTATGTTGTCATGCCCTTTGGGTTAAAGAATGCCGGTGCTACATATCAGAGGGCTATGATGGCTATCTTTCACGACATGATGCACACCCTTGTAGAGGTGTATGTGGATGATTTGGTTATCAAGTCCAAGAATCGGGAAGATCATTCTGAAGTGTTAAGGAAAGTTTTGCAATGAGCTAGAGAATACAAGCTGAAAATGAACCCTAAGAAGTGCACATTTGGAGTTTCATCAGGAAAGTTACTTTGGTTCATATTAAGCAAAAGGGGCATAGAGATCGACCCAAACAAGGCCAAAGCAATTATTGGTATAAGCAATTATTGGTATGCCTCCTCCGAAGAATATGAAAGAGCTTCGAGGATTGATTGGGAGGCTACAATTTGTCCGCCGGTTTATCTCACAACATTCCCAAAGGTGTAAACCTTTCTATGAGTTAACCAAGGCGGGGGCCGAGTTTAAATGGGATTCGAAGTGGCAGGAGGCGTTTGATGGGTTGAAAACATACCTGGCAAGTCCCCCTGTACTTAGACCACCAATTCCCGACAAACCTTTGGTCCTCTACATTTCGGTTCTTGAGAACTCTCTCGGAGCGATCCTTGCACAAGTTGATGAAGAAGGGAAAGAACGAGCTACTTACTACTTGTCTAAGATGTTTGATGCTTGTGAGCTGAAGTACACTGTGGTAGAAAAGACATGTGCTGCTCTTGTTTGGGTGGTTCAGAAACTCAAACATTATTTCCTTGCTCACCAAGTCAAGCTCATTGCTCGTATCAATCCCATTAAGTTTCTGTTAGAGAAGACAGTCTTGACTGATCGGTTAGGGCGATGGCAGAGTTTCCTATCCCAATTTGATATCACTTATGTCCCACAGAAGGCAATCAAGGGTTATGCTATTGCTGAACACCTTGCCCATCATCCCATACCCGTCTTTGACCTAGTCCGGTCGGAGTTCCCGGATGACGAACTAATGTCAGTCCGATCTTCCAATCTTTGGACAACATATTTTGACGGGGCTCTGAACTCTCATGGTAGAGGGATAGGTATTGTCCTTCTGTCACCTGAAGGTGTCACCATTCCACAGGCTTTTCAGCTTAACTTTCCAGCAACCAACAACATAGCTGAGTATGAAGCCTTGCTGGCCGGACTGGAGGCCGCTCATTTCCATGGTGCCACCGAACTGAGGGTGATAGGTGATAGTCAATTGATCCTACGCCAAGTCCTATCCAAGTATCGAACTTCTCATCCAAACCTCAAACCCTACCAGGAGCTCACCACCTGCTACATCAAGCTATTCTTCAAACTCACCTTTGTTCATGTCCCCCGCTCTCAGAATATCCTCGCCGATGCCTTAGCTTCACTAGCTTCATCTCTATCTGTCCCGCTAGGCAGGCAAGTGCGGACTATCCACATTTGTAAGAGGACAATTCCAGCAATTGAGGATGGACGTTTTCTAAAGGTTAAGGAGAGGTTCAACAGAAAGGAATACTTAGAATATAAAGAAGAAATCTCCTTGATTGAGTTTGAAGAATTAGAAGAAGGTGAGAGACCTTGGTATGACGAGATTGCGAGGTATTGTCAAGATCAGTCATATCCACCTGGATCAACCACCAAGGAAAATAAGGCAATCAGAAGAGTATCCCAGAGGTATACAATCCTAGGAGGAGTGCTCTACAAGAGAAGCCTAAGTGGAATCTTATTCAGATGTTTTGATGAAGAAGAAGCCGAGTTGGTGCTGAAAGAAGCACATTCTGGAGTTTGTGGTGGTCATGTGAATGCCCAAGCCCTTGCTAAGAAAATCATCCGACAAGGGTATTATTGGCCAACTCTAGAAGAAGACTGCTCCATCTTTGTCCGGCATTGTCATTCATGTCAACTCCATGCCGACAAGATTCACTCTCCCGCATCTTCCCTTCATCCAATTCATGCCCCATGGCCTTTTGCCATGTGGGCCTTTGATATCATTGGCCCCTTGAGTGACCTCAACTCCGAAGTGCGCTCAAAATCATTCATTCTGACGGCAACGGAGTACTTCACAAAGTGGGCTGAAGCAGAAGCATTCGTGGAGATTAAAGCGTCAACAGTTTGCTCCTTCATCAAGCGCAACATCTTGGCAAGGTTTGGGATCCCCAGCGACATCGTCACCGATAATGGGCCACAATTTCTTTCTCAAGATCTGCGTGATCTTTGCAACAGGTATTACATTTCATTGCATCATTCATCACCATACTATCCTCAAGGCAATGGTCAAGCAGAAGCCACTAATAAAACCTTAATCAAAATCATCAAGAAATCTTGTAAGTCTAGCAAATTTGCCGACTGGCCTGATAAGCTTGTAGATGCTCTATGGGCTTATCGTACTTCTGTAAGGACTCCCACTGGACAAACCCCGTATGCTTTGGCATATGGGATGGAAGCAATGGTCCCTTACGAAGTATTACTTCCATCTCTCAGAGTTCAGCTCGACAAGGATATTCCTATTGATGAGAGACGAGAATCTCTCCTTGCACAGCTTGAACTCTTGGATGAAAGAAGGCTAGCCGCCACTGAGCATGCCCGGACTTATCAGAATAGACTCAAAAGGTTTTATCAAAAGATGGTGGTCGAGAGAAAGTTCGAAATCGGTGAGATGGTAGTCAAACGCATATTCGTTAAGCCGGGGGGTCCCCGCTCCAAGTTGCAACCTAACTGGGAAGGGCCTTTTGTAATCACTGAAAAGTATCCAGGTAATGCATATGAATTGACTAATGCAGATGGAGAAAAATTGAATCATCCTTGGAATGGAGTTTACCTCAAAAAGTATTTTCCATAAAAATGGAGAAACCACTGGTATAATCTCAAGTCATCGATCCTAGGTTGTTCGTGAGAAGTCAAGGGTAGGAACCATCCTACACACACAACACTTCCCGATCCTAGAATCCAGACAACCCGACACTTGCGAAAGGCAAGGCAGAAATCTAGAAATGGAAGGAGTACCCTTACCCTATTCTCTTCTACTCGGTCCAAGATAGGGAGAGAAGATTAGAGAGGGGTAGTATCGAAAACACTCGCCACCCTAGTAGGAGGCCGTCTCAGAGGGTACAAAAGGGTGCCAAAAGATGGGCAATGAACCCCTCAGGTTAGAAAAAGAAAAATGATCAACCTGTCTGAATGAGTACCCAGAATGATAGTCATGGCAAATGGCAGTAAAAGATGGGCAATGTCCCCACGGGTCAAAACTTTGTCCAAATATGTGCCACATAGAAAAGAACAAGAAAAGAAAGAAAAACCCAAAGAGGCGTAACCCCAATGGGTAATTTGAGTGAGAGTAGAGAAATCCCTCTCAACATCTTCAAACCCTATCAAGGACTTCCTCTATACTCTTCCTCCTTAAACCCCTTGGGTAGGGTAAACCGACCAAATCCAGGTGGAACCCAAGTCGATCAAAGGAAGAAGGTTAGAAGGATTCTAGGTAGGGAACTTTATTTTTGCACGTGGCATCTACCACTTGAGGCTTGACAAACCCCAAAGACCGATGAATTATCTCAAATACCAGCATTTTCTCCACAAAAAAAGATGCATATTTCAAAAACCCAAAAAAGATGTATATTTCAAAAAACCCAAAAAAATGCATATTTCAAAAACCCAAAAAAAAGATGCATATTTCAAAAACCCAAAAAAAATGCATATTTCAAAAAAAAAACCCCAAAAAATTGAATATTTAAAAAAACCCAAAAAAAAATTTGAATATTTCAAAAAATTCAAAACAAAAAAACACATTTAAAAAATCCAAAAAATTTGAATACTTTTGAAAATCCAAATGATTGTTTTCAAGAAAATCCAAAAAAAAAAAAATTTTTTTAGTCATGATCATTGCCTTAGTTGCATCCATGTTTATTTGATTGTCATGCATATTTTCATTTCAGCATTGCATATCCATTTTTTTACTTTAATTACCTTGTTAAGAAGGCTCTTCCCCTTGACCTAAGTCAAAGTTGACCATAATGGGCAAAGGGATGAGTCCTGATGAAGATCTAATCTCCTTCTGTCAAGTGTTTCAGGCATTTCAATACGGGAGAGGAGAGGATTCACACCATGACAGGTAAGTTCTCTCAACCCCCATTTCATTTTAAGTCATTTGTTTTATTCCACCTTGTTAAGAAGGCTCCTCCCTTTGACTCAAAATCAAGGCATACGACATACAGGCAAAGGGATGAGTAATGATAAAAATTTAATCATTTTCATTGAGTATTTTCAGGAGCTGAAGAAGCAAAAAGAGAAGGGCCATTAGGTACATTTTTTTCTAAAAAAAAAAGGCCCAGGGCGCATGTGCCCTCATCTGGGGGCACATGGCCAGGTGCCCCACCCCAAGGCGCATGGCCAGGTGCCCCCGATCGGGGGCACATGGACAAAAAAATTCGAAAAATTCAGAAAAATCTCAAAAATTCAGAAATTGTCTATAATGTTAAAAATGACATTTTTCTAAAGGAACCATCATCAAAAACTTTGTTTTGACATTCAAATGATGGTTCTAATAGTAAAATATTAAGTTGATCATTTCAGAAATAATCTGATTCATATGACAATTCTGTCTGTTGGGTACTAACCAGAAATGTGCAGGCAACCTTTTTAGTCCTAACAGGTGAATTGGTGAGATCAATGTTTCCCAAGGAACGTCATGCCAACCTTGCAGCGAAAAGGAAGCACCACCCGGTGAACATTCTTATGGTGTTGTATTCAGTCAGAAGGCAAGACAAGGATGGACCAGAGATGCTGATGAACCAGGCGGTCGATGCAGCTTACCTGAAGATTTCATCCTCAGTTTCTCATCAATCTCACATCACATCACCACCATCACTTCATTTTTGCACTTCACATCAATCTTACTATCTGTCACCTAGTTATGTTAAGTCCATTTTATATATATTATATGCATTAATGTTGAAGACCTTGAGAGTGAAGATGACTGGGCCCGAGGTCCCCTTCAACAAAATCTACGACGGCTTGGTCATTTCTTCACACTCACGGATAAGCCAAAATTAAACATTGGAGGGACGATGGTTCCTAATCGGGTGTCTTGACCTCCAATAGACAATCTATATCTTCAACTATTTTCTACATGATTTTCTATGTGTTCACAGCCATCTCCTTTTCTTTCTTCATCATTACCAATTCTATTTCATTATGTTTTCTCTTTATTTTATTTCATCATGTTTTATTCTTTCTTTTATCCCTTCATGTTTTATTCCTTTCTTTTTATTCCACCATGTTTTATTCTGTCATTTCTTTTATCCCACCATGTCTTTTATTTTACCCACCGTGGCAATTGTCATGCCATTGTCTCTTCTTTCCCATCATTCTATGGTAGTCCCACCATTATCTTTCAATCTCCCTATAGCTTAAATCTGTCTTGTCGTTTTTCGAAAACTTGATTTTCTGCTAGAGCATGATTCATGGTTTTCACGATACCCGAGCAATTTTTGTTTTGCTTAAAACGAACCCTTTTAGAATTTGAGATTATTCCACTCAGAATTAAACTGAGTATTTTGGTGAAACTTGAATGAACTTGAGATTCCAAATATGATGGATTGGTATTCTTTTCATTTTTAAGATCAACTTCTCTTTTACAAAACTTTAGCCCATCACAGTACAAGAACACCGCAAAGTTCGGGTTGCTGGCTGATGATGAACCTACGAATTCGAGGACTCCTCACCACGCTGAGGGTTGGCTACATCCTTTATCCTTTATCATTTACTTTTTCATCTCTCGTGCCAAGGGCATGTCTTTTACCAGTCAATTATATGAGGTTTTGATAGAACATGAAAGCGATCTAGAATACTCAGAGAGATTCATATTGCTGGATCGGGTAGATAAGCGTGTCTATATCTACACCTTGATGCCACCTTTTCAGTCCATCATCATTCCATTCCGCTACATTCATCTACGTTCACTTGCATTCCATTACAGTTCACTACGAATCATTCCGCTTCATTACATGCCACTCCCTTACAAAGCCGACATCAAGGCGAGGCAAGCTGTAGACACGCAAAATTTGCCTAATTCAGAGCATAAAACTCATGTTTTATAGGGTAACATGTATGATTGACCTTATAATGATGCCGGGTCTTTTAAAGTTGATTTGGAGCTTCGCCGAATGAAATCGGATGTTTTCCGACGTTTTCCGCAAAAAGCCATAATTTCCGAGCGAAAGCTGCACGTAAATCGTGTGAACACGGAAATTGGCTGAATGACCAATGCCTAATGATCATGCATTGAAGGTTATGGTCATGTTAACACCCCGGACAAGTTTTGTTGCATATCGTGCCTTTCCGGTTTGCCGTCGGAGTCATTTTGACCTGTATCGGATCTTCTGTTCACTGCCCTAACTTCCGGACAAAATTATGAAGTTTTGGAGGGTGTGATGGCTGATACGATGCTATATAAAGCTTCTTCGGCCTGTTATCTTTTCAACGCAACAAACGGCGTTGAATTCCGAGTTCGGGAGTGTTCGCAATGGCTTCCGAAAGAAGGACGCGTGAAACCAGTCCCATGCGCCCGGGTTCCTGGTCACATGCGCCCGGGACCCAGGGCACATGGCCATGCGCCCTACCAGTGAGGCACGTAACCTTGTGCCCTCACTTGAGGGCACATGCGCTCCACTTTTGAGGCACGAGGGACCCAGTTTTTCACCGGGACTCTACCACTGAACCGACGGTCGGATAAGACCAAAATTCTCAAGATTTGTGCCCATGCGCCCTCATTGGAGAGCACATGCGCCCCTCAGTGGGGCGCATGCGCCCTGCACCAGGGCGCATGCGCCCAGGGGTAGGGCGCAATGAGCCCTATTTTTTAGTCCGGATCGCGCTGTCTGTTCTCCTATAAATTAACTCCGATTCTGGTCGTTCCAAGGGCATGAGCATGACTCCCCAGGCATCTCAAGACGTCCAACCTCTCTCCTGCATCTATTTTTGTGATTTTTAGAGAGAGAACTCCGATTTTTTAGAGAGAGAAAAGTCGGTTCAAGAGAGAGGAAGGCTGTTCTGCAAGTGATCTGCCAAGTCTCTCTTATTCGACCTCTACAGCAGTGTGTGGACGTCCTCTGCCCCTCTTGAGGTGACGATCTGGGTTCACGGACTTCCCTGAAAAGAAGAGGACCCCGTCGAATTTTCAGAGTCGACAAACAACATCAAAGTGAATGTCATATAAAACACAATAACTCACTCATCCTCTCCAAAATCTCCATCATCTTCATCTCCTTCCTCTTCCTCATTTGTTTCCTCATGTTATTGTGACATCATGGAAGCACTTTTATATTGATTCATTTAAGTAGCAATCATCTCACATATATGATTGTTCATACTATGTGATATTTCTACCCTAGATTTCTTATATAGATTGAATTCGGCGACGAGACTGGTGAATTAACCCCTATACTGTGTCAGTTTGGGAAAAATTATAGAATACCAAGTTCCATTTCATAAATTCAAATGATTCTACCAAAGTAAATCATACCATGATTCAATATAAATAATTTATATACCATTCTACTAATCTTCTTCTACACTAATCTTGATTCACTACGCTTCTGCTATGCTAAATTTATAATTCTAAAAATTGTTAAAAGATTTTGAATGAGTCACACTAACTTAGTAAGACTTATTCTCAAACTTTCCTATTATATTAGTCAAAATTTAAATGATAATGATAAATAATAAAACTTACACATCATGCTATAACATAATTACTAAACTAATTATCCATGTTCACTTACTTAATTGGGGTCCTTCAAGAATCATTTAATAGTTTAACTCAACTCTAAATGCATCAACTAATTATGACATGACTAACTAATCTATTTTACATGTTCATACCAACTTGACTTACATGTGCCTACTATACATGCCTTAATACTATTCAAATCTATTTGTCTGAGTAGATTATATGCACTACTTGCCATAAGTCACTCCATCTCTAAATATATATAGAAAGTACTATATAGTAAGCAAAATCTCATATCATAAGTTAAACAACAGTATCCAAGATTGAAAAATACACTAGATTGATCTAATTCGTTGTTGCTCACAGGCCACTAACATAGGATGGAGGAGTAAAAGTGTCATCACAAGACGCATCATAGCACCAACCACTTTTCATAAGTAAAAGTAATACAACTACTCAGACAATAACATATCAACAACTAAATATGCCCAATTACAGAATTAGATATACAAATTTACTAAACTAGATACACAGAGTACCAAGTCTTGCAGACTATTCAATTAATTCACAACTCATACAATTAAATCAAATCAAATGCCAGATCACACCCATATGCATGCTAACTTGATTTGAACATATTTCTAATACAAATTTGCATGCAATAATGCACATAAAAGTTCAATAAACTATAAGGATTAATTAATCATAGTCCATACTTATCATGCCAAGTCAGATTCCCCTTTTCATTCAAGTATTAATAACTTGAGATTATTCTTAACATGGATTAGATATAAATATGATCAGAAAAGGTCATAATTTCTATTTTATAATTTAATACAACTAATCATCACCATATTTAACTAATTATGATGATAATTTAACCATGATTAATCACATTTATAATTAACTAATGCAGTTCGTGAAAATGAATGAAAGTATATATGAATGGCATAATTAATATTTAAATACAACCATGCAAATAATTAAATAATTAAATTATTACTTATTCATCATTTTTCAAATTATTAGTCTAATAAATATGTTTAAACATATTAATTAACGTATCGAGATGTTAAGGATAGTCGGAAACTCTACCTTGATGAGGTCGGTAATTATTTAAAGTTCGAGAAGTCCCCATTGAATTAACCACGGGTTGACCAAAGCAAGGGTGAAATTGGGGTATCCTCAAGTCCTGTTAACACTAAGATGGGTAAACAGATTAATTTCGTTGATAAAATTGGTTAGCTAGCTAATTAGGGAGAAGAGAATGAGTGAGAATGGAGACAGAGAAGAGAAATGAGAGAGAATAGAAGAAAGAGGAAGATGCGTGCGAGAGAGAGAGAGAATATGAGAGAGATAGGGCAGAGAACGAGGGGGTAGACAGCGGTGCACAGTGCCGTGTTTGGCGGCGGCGCACGCGGGCACGCGCAGTAGCGCATCGGGGCATGAAGGCGTCGGCACACAGCATTGGCAAAGCCGTGCGCATGCACTGGCCCTCGTAGGAAGGCCGCGCAACGGCCGTGGGGGGCACGAAAATGCGCTAGAGCGCGGGCGGCTGTGTGGAAAAGACCAGAGAGAGAGAGACGTGGCAGTGGCTGTGAGCTCGCGACACGTGCGAGTAAATAGGAGAGAGAAGAGGGTGAGAGAACCTGATCAGCCGGTCGAGCGTAGCTCGATTGGCATCCTTCTTGCTACTGGAGATATATGGCATGGGTTTGCTTTCGGGCGGCTATAGTCGGGCACCCTGGGGATGGGGTGAAGTGTGGGGATCGAGCGTGAGCTCTCATCTCTCGCCACCCGTGGCGTTACAGGGTTTCGCAGTCACTGGGCCAGTGTCTAAAAAAAGACAAAAAAGAATGCGATCACGGCCGTGAGAATGTGCACGTGTGGGAAAAAAATCGGGTGGCAGCCATGGTGAAAACAGATAGGAAGAGGAGGAAAGCGTGGGAGGCAGTGATTAGCACGACGAGCTCGTCGGGTAGGGGCGATGGTGATGGTGTCAGAGAGGAAGAAAGAGAAGGGTCAGATTAGAAAGAGAAAATTTTTAAATTACACACAATTGAAAATTATATTTTTAAAATTAATATGTTAAAAATTTTATTTCTAAATCTAACATATTTTCGTCAAAATCTCTAGATTTGTTAGCGACTTTAACTGTCAATGACAAAATTACTGGTTTATCCAACGATTTTCATGTTTTTTTTAAATACTTGGAGTGAAAGTGATTGAAGACTAACGACTTATATTTCTATACTATTATATTACTATAGTAATACACGTTAATATATATTATAAAGTTAATAATCAAAATATTACATTAAATTATTTTATGTTTTGTTTTATTCATATTTATGTAAAGTACAAATATTAGAATTATATAATTAATTTAATTATGTATACATATTTAAAAATACTTAATTTATATAATTTGTATATAATTAAGATTTATAACGTGTACCATTAATATTTATCAAATATATAATATAATATATAAGCTAATATAAACAAATTATTATTTTATATCTTGCTTTCTATACCTTCTTTGTTATTCTAGCTATTTTTCGTCTTCACACTATTCATTCACATCATTTTTGATGAGTAGTATTGATTTCACTACTAAGAAGTATTTGTAAATTGCTCTAAGATTGAGTGTAAAGAGATTATCTAGTAAAAATCAAGAATATCCAAAAATAGTAATGGCTAAGGAAGGGAATAATGATTTCCATCTAAGAAATGATCAATGTGTTAGTCTAGATAGTTTTCACCATAAAATACATAATAAAAAAGTTACAAGTGTTATAAAACAGAAATTTCAAAATATATTTAATGAACAAAACATCATAATAAACTATGGAATTAATTCGTATACAATATTTCAATCAATTGAAAGTAAAATGAATGTAACAAAGGTCATAACTATATTACCTCAACAATATAGCCCTAAAACCAACTTTAATAAAATTTCAAATTTTATTTTCAATTATAAAGATCTATTAAAAAGAAAATTCGAAAAACAAGAAATAATATGAGTGTTTAGAATATGAATTTCAACAATTCTTAAAATATAAAGAAAATTTTTAAAAATAAAATAGATTATTACATGACATATCCAGAATTAAAAATTATGAATGAACTCCAAGAATACTATGAAAGAAATTATGATATCTTTAAATAACAAATTTCAAACTAGATTTCGAATAAAATCCCAATCTTCAACAGAATTAACAAATATAGAAGAAGAATTAAATTTAAAAAAAAATTAATATAAATATAGTTGAATAAGTAATGCAAAATCTTTCGACAATAGAACAAGGAGAATCATCCAGAGCTCCTGCTCAAGCTTCATCTCCTAGCCAACAATTCCCAAGAAATCAAACATTCTAAAAAAGACTAGATACTTGTGGACAAAGGGGATATTATAGTTGGAATGACTATGGGATTCCTTATACCCCAAAAGAGCTGAAAATCCTTGGTGGGAAAAAATATAAAATTACCACAAGAAAATGCAACTTTAACTTCTACAGATAATTATTTTAATAATGATACAATACCAGTCCATGAAAGAGCAGACTATATAATACAATAGTGCCATTCAATGTTCTCTTTACAATTTTTACACCCAAGTTTAATAGTAGCAAACCTAATAGTTTTTATAATTAGTAAAATGCAAGGTTGTACTGCATATGCGTTAGTATCACAATATGAACAAAATTTTTTTAGAGAAATAAGAGAACAATCTTCTTTTAAAAATACTTTAATGTAATTACAATTTTATACATCATGTACTAAACCAGATGCTATAAATATTGATGATCTAGAAACAATACTAGAAAAACAAGATTATGCAATATCTATTATATAGTAGAATTTTCCACTGACTACTCTACATAAGTATGGAAATTACCTCCTATCGATTGGAATCACTGAGAATTAGAATATTTTAATAAATTCTCATCTCCTTGGGACAACAAACGAAAAGACTATTATCATATTTTTTTAAAAGAAATATAAAATAGAAAGGCTGGAACTGATAGTTTATCTACTAGAATAAATTGTGCTATAAACCTTTTTAGAGACGACTGCGAAGAATCATCTGTTACACAATCATTTAATAAATCTAAACATTTATATCAAAAATACTCAGCTTCACCTAATCCACCAAACTGTTGTGAAAAAATATTACCAATTTTACTATATGGCTATAAACCAACCCGCAACAAGCGTGGTGGACCTACCACAAATAAAAATAAAATATATAAAAAACTAATTACAAAACTAATTATGAAACTAAACCAAAGAATTATCCTTACAAAAGGTAAAATTTACAAGTAAAAATCAAACCAAAAATTATGAATCCTAAAATAAAATATTCAAAATGAAAACCTAATAAGAAATGTAAATGTTTTAAATGTGGAGAAGAAGGACATTACGCAAATTTGTGTCTAAAAGGAAGACAAATTAATATTATAGATATAAATGTTATTGAAGGAATTAATGATATAAGTATAGGATATGAATTATCTAACATCGAACACTATGAATATGAATTACTAATTGAAAGTGAAAGTGAAAGTGAAGACATAATATACAACTCAATAGAGGATGAATATGTTGACAATAATAGTGAAATTGATGAACTTATGGATGAATTTGATTCTTTTCAACAAAATCACATCAAATATATTTATATGATGACCAATCAAGAACTAAGCAAAGATGAAGAATCAACTTCTAAAATCTCCGAAATATATAGAATAAAAGAAAACTAAGATGACCAAAATAGACAAACAATTATTTTTAACGAAGACATTTATAATAAAATTCAAAATGCATCTTGAGAAATAGAAAAAATAAAGTATACGAACTAAAATAGAATTTATGGAGAAAAGAAAAATTATTGATAGAAAGGTTCGAACAAGCAATAGAATCAGTAGAAACTAATAAATCAATTACCAATATACAAATCATAAACAAAGAAAAGATAAATCAGGTGTTAAAACAATCTAAAAGAAAAGATAAAATAAAATATTTACACTTAGGAGCCATAGACGTTAGTATGAAAGCAAACTTTAGAAAAGGAATTGACTCATCAACGACAATTATAATAGAGACAAGAGATTTATAAATCTAGTACAATCTATAATTGGAATGATTCAAAGTAATTTAATATATCAATATCTTAAATTTAGAAAATTTCTACAATACTCGATAAGTTTAAATAATAAAAATATAGATGAAGACTTATATATTTATCACGAACTTAGAAATATAGATATGACCCATGGAAGTAAACCATTAACAATAACTACCAAACTATTAACAATTTTATCAGAATATAATGACATGCCAACACGCTCGGTAAATCAAAATATAATAATGGAAGAAGATCAACAATCGTATTTAGAAGTAATCGAACCAAAAATAGATAAAATTAGTTTACCAAAAGAATGACATATAGCTTTAGAAGAAATAAAACAAAAAAGTAAACCTCAAATTAGTAGAGAGTTAATAATAGATAACAAAATGATTATACTAAAAAATCTTCTAGTAGATTAGTAATAAAGATATTGATGATGAAGATATCGAACAACCTAGATATTCCTATTGTATTGACAAATAATGACAATACAAAAAAAACCTCAAATTGACTATGATACGAGTACAAGTAAAAATAAGCTCAATTAAATTCATTTTGATTAATGCTATTATAGATACTGGAGCATCTATATCCTATATTAATAGTAAAATTATCTAAAACCATATAGAAAAAACCAATCATATAGACCAATATATAACATTTGATGGTAATATAGTAACTTTTGAAAATATTGCTAAGAATTCTTTTTCGTATGTAGAGTAGTTTATTTCAGGTTTAGAGAATTTTCCCAAAGTATACTCAACTACAACTTTTTCTTTTTCTACTGTTAATATCTTAGCCCAATAAAATTGACTAGCATATGTTGATATTAATAATTGGTCAGTTTCTTTAGGTATTATTGTCTTCAGAAGTTTTGTGATTATAGATTTAATGTATTTAATCTTTTTATCTTATTCTTGAGAAAGTGAGGTTTTGATTTTATCCATTTCCCAACGTGAAACTACTTTGTCATTTTTTATATTTTTTATTTTTCTATTTTTTTGTAGTTTTTTTGTTAGTTCATTTAGTGGAGGGATATATTTTTTCCGTAATTTAAAATTCCTATAAAACCTTGTAATTGTTTTAGCATAGTAAAAGTATCAAAAAATTCTTTAATTTTACTGATAATATGACTTTGTAGTTCTATAGAACCTTGATCAATAATTTTACCTAGGTACTCTATTTTTTGTTTACATAATTCTATTATTTTGGGTGATAATATGATGCCATTTTTAATAAGGATTTCTTTAATTATTTGGAGATGATATATATGTTGGTTATATTCATCGAAAAATACAAGAATATCATGTATATAAACTATAATGAAGTCATTGTATTATTTGAAAATTGAATTCATCTATTTTTGGAAAATTTGTGCAACATTTCTTATTCCGAATGGCATTACATTCTATTTAAGATGTTCATATGGTGTAGAAAAGGAACATAATTCTCTAGACTCTTAATCTTCTAATTTTATTTGCCAAAATCCTGATTTAGCATCAAACTTATTAAACCATTTTTTATTTTGTAGTTTTTTTAGGATACTTTCACAAGTTAGTATGTGGAAGCCATCAAATTTTGTATGTTTATTTATCTTTTTATAATTTATTACTATTCTTGCTTTTTCTCTCTTTTGTTATGAGTGGTTTCTTACCATGAAGATAGGTGATATAAGTTGACTTCTACTTGTTTGAATTAAATTCATCTATTTTTATTCTATAATTTGTTTTAAGAATTCTATTACATCCTCTTTTGAATAAACTAGTGGTTTGGTTCGTAAATTCTTTTTTTTATATTGTAGCATAAGTTCTATTTTACAATATCTTGAATTTCTTTCGAAAAGTTTTAAAGGATTTTCAGAGATTAATTCTGTTAAGCTATTTATATATATATATCTTGAAATCTTTCTTTAGAAATGTTTATTATAAATTTAAACATTTTTGGTACTATAAAGTATCTTGCACTAATATTTGCTTTTCTTTTTGAGTAAAGGTATTAAACATTTTATCTATTATTGTGGGTGAGTATTTGTTTATGAAATTGTTGCCTAGAATCATATTCCCGAGTTCTTCTTTTATTATATATACTTCAAGAATAATAAATTCTTTCTCAATTTCATCTTTGTCTAAGATATATATAGATACATTTTTAGATATTTTGTTAGAGTTGGTATTTCTAACTAGTCCACTGAATAATTGTGGCTTTGTTAATACTTTGTTGTTGGTTATGAGCCAAAGTTTTTCTTCTACAATGCTTTTTGTAGCTCTTGAATCTAATATAGGGAATATATTATAGTTTTGCCCGTTTTATAAATTAATTTTTAATACATATTTTGTTTATCTATCTTGTTATTATTTCCAATAAATAAAGTTGTAGATTTTGTTTATTATAATATTTGCTAATCTATTATTTTAATTCTAATGATAGAAGTTTGTTCAAAACTTTTAATTATTGTTATTTCTCCACTATATATAGATTTTATAGTTCCTTTTATAATATGTAAATCTACATTTTTAAGTAAACCATTCTTACCTTTTATTATTCCATGGAGTTCTTCTAGAATCATGAATCCTAACTTGGTATATATTATTTTTCTTTCTGCTGGCTGTAAGGTTACATTTTTATTAGATAAAAGTGTAAAACCTATTTCTGATTTTTGGCCATTCTGTATTTTTATCATTTTTAGTCTTTGAATAAGCATTTTCTTACTTCCCTATTAACGGGTCTTTCTATTATAATCATGTTAGATGATTCTGTTAGAATTTTTTCTACCGTTATTTGTTTTAAGTTAATTGTAAATGTAATAGTATAAGGATTTATTGTGATTAGATTGTATTGATTTAAAATATCATTCTCAATTATTAATGCTACAACATCAGAGAGGTATAAAGAGTTTTAAACTCAAGACTATGTAGATCTTTGTTAACATCTTCAATTCGTATTTTATTGATTTTTGCGAGCGTCGGTTGAGTAGAACGTGATTGAACGTTTTTGATGAGAACGAAGCAGAGATGATAGCAGAGCTTAGAACATTGAAGAGCGGAGCATCAAAGTGGAGGCACACAACTAACACTCAATGGATCGAAACAGAGAGTTTATTCTCTATGTCGAAGCTTACAAGTTGGTATCAAAGCAACTTATGAATACTTCTCACTGGTGAAATCAATACTACTCACCAAAAGTGATGTTAAGGAATGGTGTGAACACAAAAAACAGCTAGAATAATGAAGAAAGTATAGAAAGTAAGATATAGTCAGACCTAGCCATTTCTACTTTTGGATATTCTTGATTTTCTCCTTATGCTCAACCTCAGAGCAACTTATAGATACTTCTCACAAGAGAATGCTTTAATGCAATTACAATTCATGTTATTACAATTTTTTCATCATCTACTAGACTATATGCTATAAATATTGATGATATAGAAATAATACTAGAAAAAATGAGATCTGCTATATAGTAGAATTTTCCACTAGCTACTCTATAGAAGTATGGAAATTACTTCCTATCAATTGTAATCATTGGGAACTAGAATATTTTAATAAATTTTCATCTCCTTGGGACATCAAACTAAAAGACTAATATTATATTTTCATAAAATAAATATAAAATAGAAAGGCCAGAACTGATAGTTTATCTATTAGAATAAATTGTGCTATAAACCTTTTTAGAGACTACTGTAAAGAATCATCCATTATACAGTCATTTAATAAATATAAACATTTATATCAAAAATATTCAGCTTCACCTAATCCACCAAACTGTTGTGAAAACATTACTATATGACTATAATATCTTCTTTGTGCCCAAGAAGCTAGTTTTTTTCCGTATGTTTGATTTCTTTGGAATTGTTCGCTAGGAGATAAAGCTTGAGTAGGAGCTCTGGATGATTCTCCTTGTTCTATTGTCGAAGGATTTTGCATTATTTCTTCAATTGTATTTATATAATTTTTTAAAAATTTAATTCTTCTTCTATATCAATTAATTTTGTTGAAGATTGAGATTTTATTTCGAAATCTAGTTTAGCATTTGTTATATGAAGATATCATAATTTCTTTCATAGTATTCTTGGAGTTTGTTCATAATTTTTAACTATGGATATGTCGTGTATTAATCTATTTTTTTATTCTAGGAATTGTTAAATTCAGATTCTAAACAGACTCTTATTGTTTCGTGTTCTTTGAATTATCTTTTTAATAGATCTTTATAATTTAAAATAAAATTTAAAATTTTATTAAAGTTGGTTTTAGGGGTATATTGTTGAGGTACTATAGTTGTGACCTTTGTTACATTCATTTTATTTTTAATTGATTGAAGTATTATTTTATACAAATTAATTCCATAGTCTAGTATGGTGTTTTGCTTATTAAATATATTTTGAAAATTTTGTTTTATATCATTTGTAACTTCTTTATTATGTATTATATGGTGAAAACTATCTGGACTAACACAGATCATTTCCTAGATGAAAATCTTCATCCCCTTCCTTAGCCATTACTACTTTTGGATATTCTTGATTTTCACTAGATGTTCTCCTTATGCTCAAGCTTAGAGCAACTTATGGATACTTCTCAATAGTAAAATCAATACTACTCACCAAAAGTGATGTTAAGGAATGGTGTGAAGATGAAAAACAACAAGAATAACGAAGAAGGTATAGAAAGTAAGATATAGTTAGACCTTGCTCTAATACCAATTTGCGAGCGTCAATTGAGTAGAACAAGGTCGAACGTTGTAGATGAGAGCGGAGCGGAGATGATACCAGAGCATAGAACGTTGAAGAGCAGAGCGTCAAAGTGGAGGCACACAACTAACACTCAATGGATCGAAACGGGGAATTTATTCTTTATGTCGAAGCTTACAAGTACCTTACAAAGACATACTGAGTCCTTATATAGGACTGAAGAGCAGACTCAATCAAACTTCAGTGACTTTGAAATTCGAAAACCATGGGTGGAAAATCATGTGCACCAGTGGCTTTAGACTAAAAATATTCGATCGGCTCCTCGAGGCTCAAAACGAATATAGATTGTAAAGGTTGTATTTTATCAAAGCGGATGCATCATTGGACCCCATCAAACTTTGATTTGATACTCTTTCTCAATCTTTATAAAGATGACAAAATAAAATAATATATTTATAATATATATTAAATAAATAAATTTAATTTAATTATTTTATTTTTATTAAATAGAGATTATATAATATTTATCATTATATGTTATTAATATTAAGTATAGATTAACATTTAAAAATTTATTTAAAAACAATTATAAATATTAATTTTATAATATATATTAACATGTATTAATATATTAATATAATAGTATAGGAGTGAAAGTCGTTGGTCTTTCACTCCAAGTATTAAAAAAAAAAGAAAATGTGAAAGTCCGTTAGATAAACTAGTGGACTTTGTCCCCGACAATTAAAGTCGCTAATGGACCTACACCTTTGATGAAACTAAGTTAGATTTGGAAATAAAATTTTTAGCATGTTAGTTACGGAAATATAACTTTAAACTATGTTAGTTTAAAATTTTTCTTGAACTAGAAAGGGGAGGTGATGGCGATGCACGGAGAGGAGGCGACAACGGTGGAGGAAAGGCAACGACAAGAGTAACGCAGAGGGGGGGATAGTCCGTGCGGTAGAGGGAGCTGGCTTGGGAAGCTCTTGACCATGTGAGGCAGTAGGCGACGCCAGCGGGAAGAAGAAAACAGGGGGAGAGGCGATGAAGGGGAGGTGATGGTGGGACGAGGGGTACGTGGCATGGAGGTGACATTTTAAATGTTTTAATTTCATTCTCCAATTTTGGTATGTGGCATGGAGGTATGATTTTGAATGTTTTAATTTCATTTTCCAATTTTTTTACCGAAGTTACATTTTTCCCTCAAAAAATTTCATCCACAAAATTTCAAAATCTTTTTTTTTAAATATTGATATTCTTCATCCGCTAGTATCATCTTTCTATGTTCTTTATTGGCTGGTAATATCTTCCCCTATTCAGGTTCGTAACTTAATTATTATACATCAATAAAACTCAATTTTATAATCTCTTATATCATATAAGTTTTTTTCCAAAATTACATATATCACCCAAGTTCATTATTCTCATGTTGGCACGACGAATTGCTGTAATTATTCTCATATCATCATTACATAAAATCTTTCCAAAATTCAATCTTGTGACTAACTCTTGATATCCGTTAACCCATCTCTTAGTCTACATATCTTTATAATCTAACTTATGTATATATCATTTATATCATTCATTGAGGTGGGCTTCCCGACTTTTCTTAGCATCTTGATATATATTAATTAATATATTAAAATATGTTTATTAAATTATTAGTTAGAAAATGTGATTTATGTTAGTTAAATTATTTAATTGTCTGCATGAGTTTATTTAAAAGTCAATCATGTCATCTATGCATAGTTGCATTCATTCTCATGAACTGCATCAGTTAGCTATAAATGTGATTAATTAAGTTTTAGTTATCATCATAATTAGTTAAATATGGTAATGAATAATTGTATTGCTTGTATTGAATTATGGAAATAAAAATTATGACCAAATATAATCATATTTATATTCGATCTATGTTAAGGATAATCTCAAGTCATTAATGCTTAAATGGAAATAGAATCTGTCTTGGCATGATAATTATAGCCCATAATTAACCCTTATAGTTGATTGAATTTTTATGTGCATTATTTCTTAAAAATATTGTATTAAAATTTGCCTAAATAAAGTTAGCATTTAATGCGTGGTCTAGCATTTGATCTGATTTAATTGCTTGAAATGTGAATTAAATGCCATCTTCTCTTGTTGCATTTTCAATCTTATTTCTTGATCTATAATGACTTTCTTCAAAATTTGAATATCTGACTCATATTGTGATTACCTTTGAATAATATTTTGGTATGACAAGATATTTTTACTTCCATTTATGGTGCTTTACCAACTCTTAAGCATTTGTCCTCTATCACCATGTCAGATTCTCCTCGTTTATCTCTTCCCATGACCTGAACTAATGCTTCTTGGGAGTGAGTGGTGCTTGACTATTATTGGCATCTGATTTATTACTCGAAGAAGCTTGAGTCACCAACTGCATCATATGATCTTGAAACGTAATATAAGATTGGTGATGAACTTCATAAACTAGATATATATATAATACTATAAAGGAAGCACTTATGTTACCATCATTTGATGACTTTCTTTGCTAGTCCATATAACATTGCCACCTAGTTGAGGATGAGTTTAATATATTTGAAAAACTTCTAGACATGTAAGAGGATGACCTTCTTTTTGAATCTGTTTAACATATAAAGTTAAAATTTAAATTTACAACCAAAATCATTAGATAAAACTCATGTTTAAAAACAATAGATACAAAATCTGACTCTAGTTGATGGATGCGTGTCCTCCCTCTTTGGTAAGTCGTTGACAAATGAGAATGATTGTCCTTATTCTTCTAACCACATTCTAGCATTATATAAGACAAAATTATAAATATATAAAAACCATTGTTTCATTTTTAAAATTTAAAATCTATTACTTTGTTTTTCTTCTGATTCCATAGCTCGCACATGTGCTTCCATTAATTGTAATCACAATTAGGTGGAATATTCATGCACACCTCTTCAAATGATCATCCTACAAAATACCAGAAGAACAATTATAAGTTACATAAAATATACAAGCACCATTAAAAATGAATGTAAAGATGTTACTTTTTGCTTTTAATGAGTTCTTTGCTTTCGTTGTAACCTCCCATATGTCTGAAAATCTATGAATCTATGGTAGTAGATCTTTGAAAAGTAAAATGTTGCTACAAATAATAAACATTCTTAACTACAAAAATTGAAGAAATAACAATTAAAGATACTAATAATGCATTTTACCTCTAAATCTCTCATAATTGCCTCTGTTTTTAAAAAAGAAAGAGTAATATAATTTTGTTACCCCAAGTTACAATATAGTCTATTACAAATTCCAAGATAAGTAGTAAATCTTTAAGCATATGGCCCGACTACAAATCCCTCGATGATGTTAATGGAATAAGTTGGTTCTAGTGGTAACATTCTCACATTTTGTGTTTTTACATGGACCTCTTCAACATCTACAAGTACCAACTAAATGAATATAATAAATTAATAATCTTGTGATGAAACTATATGTACTAAAAATTAATTTCTAAAAAAATACTTGAAGTTATAGAAGTTACATTGGCTGGAGTTTGAGAAGTGGGAGGTATAGGTTGTGAGATCTCTACACCATCATGTTGGGGTTGAGATTCAAAATTTGAAACTTGAGGGGCTGAACTTGCTACCTAATATGAAAAGAACATATAAAATTTTTGAGAATTAATAGCTCTATATTGATATTAAAAACTAACTATTTGCTATTGAAAAATTAACAGAGTGTTTGGTACTACTCTTTATAAAGTTTTCTCTCTTAATTTTAAAAATAAGGTCAAGGCACATGGTACACCAATTATGAGGCAACCTTCTTATTGTAAGGAATAGTCTTAATAATTTGGTACAATGGAAGCGACGATTCCTATGGGTTCATTTGTTTCAATCGGAACCAAATGACAAAAACCGATCAAAACAAGTTCGAATATACCTCATAGGGATTCATATAATCCCATGAAGAGGAAGAAGACGATCTTATAAAGCTCTACAAATCATTCAAGTGTCAGGTCTCCAGCGGTATCCACATGAACTTCATCCACATCAAGTTCTCCCTTCGCGCTAGCCATGAGAACTCTTCCCGAATGGAGCTCCATCGACCATAGACACCTTCCATAGAAAAAAAGAGGTAGGGAGAAGGCTGATGATTTGGTTTTCACCCTTGACTTGATAGAGTTTGGCTGAAACTATTACTATTTATAAAGAATTTAGAATTTTTTATAAAAATCTAATTCTTCCAGCTCAATCAAGAAGATTTCTTCCTTCTTTTCTAGGTATTCTTTTCTACCAAATCTCTCTATGACCTTTAGAAAGTGTCCATTCTCAATTTCCAGAATTGACCTTCTATGGACATAAATGGTCGACACCTGCCTGCCTAGTGAGATTGATAGAGATGAAGGTTAGGAGGCTAAGGCATCGAAAAGGATATTCTAAGCTAGAGGGACATAGACAAAAGTGTGCTTGAAGAATAACTTGATATAGTAAGATGTGAGTACTTGGTAGGGTTTGAGGTTTGGATGAGAAGTATGATATTTGGATAGGACTTGGCACAGAATCAGTTGGCTATCATCTATCACTCTCAGTTCAGTGGTACTATAGAAGTGAGTGGTCTCCAGCTTGGCTAGCAAGGCTTCATATTCAGCTATATTGTTAATTGCTATAAAGTTGAGCTGAAATGCCTGTGGAATAGTGACACCCTTGGGTGAAAGAAAGATGATTCCTATTCTCTTACCTTGTGAATTCAGATCCCCATCAAAAATATAATGTCCAAATATTAAAAGATTGGATCAACATTAGTTTGTCATCTGAGAGCTCTGACGGAACTGGGTCAAAGAGGGGGATAAGGTGATGGGCAAGGTGTTCAACAATGGCATAGCTCTTAACCATCTTCTATGGGATATAGATGGTATCAAATTGTTAAAGGAAACTCTGCCAATGACCTAATCGATCAGTTAGAATAGTCTTCTCAAGAAGAAACTTGATGGGATTGATGTGAGCAATAAGGTTAACCTCATGAGCAAGAAAATAGTGTTTTAGTTTCTGAACTATCCAGACTATTGTAGCATAGGTCTTCTCCACTATTATGTATTTTTGCTCACTCTTTTCCTTATTCATCCACTTGTGCAAGGATTGCCTCAAGAGAATTTTTTAAAACTGAGATATGCAGAACTAAAGGCTTGCTAGGGACTAGTGGTGTAAGCACAGAGGGACTAGCTAGGTGTCTTTTTAAACCATCAAATGCTTCTTGACACTTTGAATCCCATTTAAATCGGTCCCCGCCTTGGTAAACTTATAGAATGGTTTGCACCTTTGGGAATGTTGTGAGATAAACCAATGGATAAACTGTAGCCTCCCGATTAATCCTCAAAGTTCTTTCATGTTCCTTCGAGGAGTCATACCAATGATTGCTTTGGCCTTGTTTGGGTCGATCTATATGCCACTTTTGCTCACTATGAACCCCAACAATTTTCTTGATGAGACTCCAAATATGCATTTCTTAGGGTTCAATTTCAATTTATATTCTCTAGCCCTTTACAAAAACTTTCTTAGCACCTTAGAGTGATTCTCTTGGCTTTTGGACTTAACGACCAGATTGTACACATACACCTCTACAAGCATATGCATCATGTCATAGAAAATAACTATCATGGACCTCTAATATATGTCACCAGCATTCTTCTATCTGAAGGACATGACGACATAGCAATAGGTTCCCCATAGTGTACCGAATGAGATCTTCTTTTGATCCTCCTCGGCTAACCAAATTTGATTATATTTAGAATAGCCATCCATGAATGAAAGCATTTCAAATCCAGTAGTATTGTTAACCAAAATATCAATATGAGGTAAATAAAAATCATCCTTAGGACACACTTGATTTAAGTTCCTAAAGTCTATGCAAATTTAAACTCGTCTATCCTTCTTCATAATAGGGACTATGTTTGCCACCCATTGTGGATAAAGGATGATCTTAATAAATTTTGCTTGATACAACTTTTTGACCTCTTCATTCATTTTAAGTGAGACATCTGGGTGGAATCTTTTTAATTTTTGTTTGACCGGGGTAGCTCTTGGTTTCAAAGTTAACCAGTGTTCTATCAATGAGTTGTCTAACCCCAGCGTATCGTTGTATGTCCATGTGAACGTGTCCTTGTATTCTTTCAAGATTTTGATCAAACTTTGTTCTTCAGTGGGAGTGAGGTTAGCACTCAGGAGGACATTCTTGGGATCTTTCGATGTTCCAAGATTCAGTTCTTTTGTTGGCTCATCCACTGTGGCTGATAGTTTCTCAAATCTTTTAAGTCCAGATACATACACATTAGCCAAGTTCTCAATTCCTTCTTCAGAATCAGGATCTTTCTTTGATAATACCTCATACACTTCCAGTGTATGATTTACGTTATGTTCATCCTCATATTGGATTTCATTAAGTTGGATGGCATTTTCCAAGAAATTTGGCAGCCTTGCACATTCTCTACACTTCTAAACTAATTGTTGGAGATACCTTTTTGGAACTCGTTTTCCTCAAAATTTCTTGTTTTCTAACCTAGCTATGCCTATAGAACATGGGATTGGAAGGGTGGTATTTACAGTGGGTGATGGATTGAGAAGAAAGATCAGTGATTCAGTGCGGAGAGGTCCCTGGTTGGGAGCACCATCAGGGATGAGCAAAGATGTGCCCTCAACAAAAATGTGAGTTTGTGAGAGGACATTTTTTTGAGAATTTTTAATAACAAAGAGAGAATGAGCCGGTGTGGCTTAAGATGAAATGAAAAACTTAAGCAGAAATAAGAAAAATGGGCTTGTGGGCCCTATAATGACAAGAAATAGGCACATGGGACTAAAACTAGAGAGTGAATCTAACGAGCACATAGGCCAAAATATGACAATAGATGGGCACGGGGGCCCAGTGCTTTTGAGTTGAAGTGGGTTGTTGTGCCCAACGGTGGTGATGATTTCAAGTGGGCATGGAATCCTAGTGTGGTAAGCATGTTCAAATGGGATCATAGGCCCAGTGATTAACTTGTGTGGTAACATTGGCCCAGAGGTGAGAAACAGGCTAGGGAGCCCATCAAGAGAGTTTTGGAGGAGTGGTATGAGGACCCTAAAGTAGGTGACAATAGGATACGGTTCTCATAGAATGTTCTGGCCGATTGGAAGAATTTGATTGGTGGGAGGTTTGTTTATGGCCCTTAGCTAATTAAGAGTGGCTTTGCCCTTGAATGATTTCTTTAGCTCTTCCTCAGATATGAATAGTTGGGCTAAGGATGAAATCAAGTCATCTATCTCTTCTTTGTGGTCCGAGGCCCTCCTCCTCTTGATTATAGTGCTTGATTGTTCATCATCTCCAGCCATCTTCATGGTCTCCCCTTTGATGAAGAATTTTTGGAGTTCCATGGCATGTCTTGGCTGGATTACCCTCCTTGGAATAGTTGGATCATACCTGATCCCTTGCCTTCGTGGTCTTCTTTCAACTTCAATTGGGTGCAGAATGCCCTATAGTTCCTTGCTTAGCCCTTTCCTTGGTTGTTATTGTAAGGAATCGTCCATTAAAGTTTGGTGCAGCGGAAGCGACGATTCCTATGGGTTCCTTTAGAATCCGTCTCAATCAGAACCGAACGACGAAAAATGAAAATCGATCAAATCGGGTTCGAATGTACCTGATAGAGATTCATATAATCCCATGGAGAGGAAGGAGATGAGCTTCTTAAGCTCTACAAACCGTTTAAGTGTCCGGTCTCCAGCAGTATCCACACGAACTTCATCCACAACAGGTTCTCCCTTCGCGCCGGCCTCGAGAACTCTTCCCGAACGGAGCTCCATCGACCATGGACACCTTCTAGAGAGAGAAGGAGGTAGAGAGGAGGCTTGGGACGTGATTTTAACCCTTGGCTTTATGGGGTTTGGCTGAAACCATTAGTATTTATAGAGAATTATAGAATTTTTCATAAAAACCCAAAATCTCTATAAATTACGCCCTTGCCCCTGTACTTGTGGATAAGTCCTTTTGTGTGTGACCCACTAGGCCCAATAGCCTATTTGGTTGAGGCTTAAATAAAATAGAACAATTCTATTCAATTTAATTAAATCTATTATTTGATAACAGATTAATCGGCCTACTGATCATGAAGGGTAAAAGCCACATCCCATGATCCCAAATGGCTATGGGGATAATATCATCTCCATTGAGCCTTTCCATCATCAGTTACCGCATGGATATAAATCCTCATCCATCCAATGTCCTGGTCAGAAAGGAGTACGGCATCGACTGTCAACTCCTTAGTGTACCGACTCTATAGGATCATGTACTTGGAATTGGATCAATTGGAAAACTCCTTTTCCAATTATCCTATCTAACCTGGCCAACGATTTAGAGTACTATCCCATAGGACATTCACTCTCACTTACCGAGAGTGGACGATCCCTTGTTGTCCGCTCAATTGCCTCCATCGGATTTTCCTTGTACCTAATCCATCGCTATATAGGACCATCTAAATTGTGATCCATAAGTCAATGGTCAAAGCACAAGTTCCACCCAACAGGGCATCTTTGGTGACTCAGGTCAAAGGTCCAACCATGCAACCGTGATGATAGAAAACCCTGATAGACAGTTCGGTAAGATACCATTCAGGGTTTCTAATTCGGTCAGTTTAGTGAACTCATTCAACTAATGAGCACCTGTATGTGTATCTCAGTGTCTCCACACTAATGACCAATGAGATCGGTCGTCCTCATCACATGAGAAGACATCACATACACTAGTCTATCCGGATCCTTGATGTCCCGTCTCAAGTATCCTATGACTAGGAACATTTAGATCAAATACCTCTAGATGATCAATCTCATTATCATGATCTCATCATGATTTAATCATCATTGTATTTGATCAAGGACTTCATTATGATATTCGAATCTAATAAGATCTTATAATGAAGATTTTCCTGATTAATTGAATGAGATATTTCTAGAAATGTCAAATCATATCATATATATTGGCTTGTAGGGCATACATTTCTATCAATCTCCCACTTGCACTAAAGCCAATCACCCATCTGGCTGATATGTATCAGCTCGAGGTGAAGCTCAAACACTCTTTGAGTAACTCCTTCAGTTAGTGGATCTGCAATGTTATTAGCGGTAGATACTCTATCTATAATTATATCTCTATAAGATGCAATATCTCTGATTCTATGGTATCGCCACAGAAGTTCTAAACTTCTGATGAGACATCGGCTCTACCCCATTGTTTTCTCAAAAACAATGGTACACTTTCAATGAAAATTGGGACAATCCCATACCTTAGATGAGAATCTTCATCTAGACTACTTCTCAAGTAGTGTGCAACCACTATGTAAACTTGTTTATATATGTTGTAGAATTTATAGTGTTCTATCACATAGAACTCTTTCAGCTTACTACACCACCATTATTCTGACTTAATATCAAACTTATTTGATTGGAAGCTTGTGTTTGTAAAACTACAAGACTTCAAGTCTTTTCCTCCAGCGTATAGAGATACATTCTCAGTGCTTCTCAAGTACCAAATGATATATCTCTAAACTATCTAGTGACTCTCACTTGGATCTTCTTAATGAATGCTCATAACACTTAGAGCATTAATCACATCATGTACGTAGCATCATATAAATGATAGACCCTATGACAAAGGCATAAGGGCTCTATTTATGTGATCTCTTTATCTTTCAAAAAGTTTACAAAGACAACACTTTACAGAGATCAACTCCATACCACATAGGTAAGAAACCTATCTTGGAGTTTATCATGTCAAACCCTTTGACTATGGTGACTACGTACATTAACTGGGCATTGATTTTAGATCTATCTCCATAGATCTCAAAACCCAAATTGTGTTTGGAGGATCAATTTGATACCTAGGTTCACTTATGATAACACACCTACTTCATTCTCAATGAGTAGTATGTCATCAACATAAAATGTCAAGAAAGCAACAACACTCCCACTTATCTTGTTGAATACACAAGGCTCCTCTTCATTCTTAACGAAGTCATAAGATTTAATCTCATTAAACCTTATATATGATCTATGAGAAGTTTTACTTCAGTCCATAAATGAACTTAATACACACTCTTCTTGGATGTTATTGGGACTTGATTCCCTATAGTTGTATCATATACACTTGTTTCTCAAAATACCTTAGAGGAACATTATCTTAACATCCAATTAGCTTATCTCATAATCATAGAGTGTAACAATTAAAATCCAAATGGATTAATCTGTGGAATAGGTAAAAGATCTCATCATAGTCAACCATTTGACTTCGATGATATCCTTTTCAACTATTCTCACCTTTGAAGGTCTCTACCTTCTAATCCACTCCAATCTATTCTTTAGTGATCCATTTATTCCTTATGGACACTATATCCTTAGGTGGATCTATCAAGTTCTAAACTTGATTAGAATAGATACAATTTATATTGGATTTTATTGTCTCTTCCCATTAATGAATCAATATCTCATATTGGTTTTATATAGATCTTAGGATCAATATCCTTATTATCTTATGCCTCATTTCATCTATCAGAGATATGTCTCACATATCGCTTAGGTTGAATGGACACAAGAATATATCTATAAGTTGCCAATGTGTAATTATTAATTAGCACTTTAATAGAAGTGTTGTTAGGTTGTGGGACTGGAACATCTTCCATATATATCTTTCTCCCACTATTTTTCTTAAGAAGGAACTTTTCCTTTAGAAATATAGTGAGCTTAGCAACACATACCCTTGTTCATAAGGGTCGTATATTTAATATCCAAAAGTTTCCTTAGGATATTCCACAAGCAAACACTTCATAGTCATATATTCTAACTTGTTAGAGTTATACTTCTTCACTAGGTAGGACATTCCGAAACCTTAACTTGTTTAAGGTCAAGTTTTAACCCCTTTTCCATATCCTATATGTAATAATCAGAACAGACTTAGAAGGTACCTATTAAGAACAAGTGGTTATAACGAGTACTTAGCCAAATTAGACAAAGAGGAATTTTGCAAAGCTTGTCATTGTTCATATTATGTCCTACATAATATGGCTTTTCCTTTTAGCTACTCAATTAAGCTAAAATGTGTAAAGATGTCCATTAGATTCTATTATCCTTCAATTATATATAAATTATGTACTTAAGTATTCCTCTTCTTGATCTCATCAAAGAGTTCTAATACTCTTTCCATTAGTATCTCTACTTCATTCTTAATCTCAAATAATTTCTCAAAGGTCTTAGATTTGTACTTCATAAAGTACATATATCCATACCTGGAGACATCATCTTTGAAATAATGAAGTAGAAATAATCTTCTTTAACATTACTAGATATGGGCTAACATACATCTAGATGTACGAGTTCTAATAACTCATTAACCCATTCTCCATGTCTATATAAAGCTAAAATGTAGATTGATCTAAATCAACCCATTCCTCTTAAAAGGAATATTCACACATAACATGGGAGCTAACATATCAAATATGATTAAACAATTCTTTAAGCTCCCACTGGCAAACACTTTGTCTAAATCAACTTTTGCACCATTTTATATGTAGGTCAACATCTTCTTTATTAAGCCTTCATTTACTTGTCATCATCTACAACTCCTTGTAGATATAAGATGCATATCTGGTATCTCATACCATTAGATGCATTCATAGTATCTAATATTATGATATACACATATAGTATCTAATACTATTAAGTGTATATTTAAAACAAGTAAGTGTCAATGGCTTTGATACATGAAGCTTCTCAAGCTCCACCTTTGCATTATATACAAAAACTTTGTACTTCCTCTTCAACTAATCATTATCATGATTGTGTAAGAATCTTGTCTTATTCTGGTTTTATTATCTTGACCACCTTCTTTTACTATTAACTCTCTCCTATTTCTATCTAATGATTTTACTTCTTACTATTGGTCACACCAACAAGAAGTAATTAAGATGTATTGTTGTTCTAAGTTGCCCTTTAGTTAGCTCATCACTATGAGCCATGATGGATCTCATATCCATCTATCCATGTTGTCTCTATAATTTATGTCTCATAGAGACTAACACCCAGTTTAAGGCAAACAATGCATCTTGTCTATGAGATAAGATCTTATCTTTCTTTCATATCATTAGATAATTTAGGAGATACCTACTTCTCAAGTAGAATAGTTAATTGGTCAACTATGAGAACAATTCTTTTAGTTTTAAACCAGTCTAAGAAGTGTGAGCCATTAAGCTATTTGGCATCTAATATGCCATACTAATGGTGGTTTATTATCGTTTTCTACAACTGAGATATAATTTTATCAAAATAACATTGCAGACATTCATTAAAATTAAGATATGGTCTTTCATCCTAATTTATGCTCCCACTAATTATCGACGAATTTGCATAACCCTCATTATGCAAAGACGGGATATCACGATGAAATCCTAGTGGGGACTAAGACCCTATTAACCTTATGGTGATGACCTTGTGGTAGCACAACAAATCACCCCATACTTAATAGATAGGCAACTATTGCCAGTTGCAACTCTTGCAACTCTTAGTCATTTAGCCTCTAAAGTTATGACCTTGTGGTAGCACAACAAGCCATATACTTTAGTTAGGTCAAACCCGCTGGTTACGTTATGAGAATGGATTCTTCACACAGCCCTTGTGGTAGCACAACAAAGCCATGCAAATGGTCCACCCCAAGGATCCACAAATGCCTTAGCCATGATCACCAATCCCTTGCTGAATGAGTCTTGTGGTAGGACAACAAACCCATCCAATCTAAGATTGGCACATCAAGACCATAACAACGGAAGGATACGTGAGTCATTCTTAATGTCACACGTTAATCAACCTAATTATCACAAGGAGGGATTTTATTTTAGTCTCATCAATAATATGTGCTAAGTATATATAATACCGTTGGAATATCATATATCTAATGTATAACCTATAGCACACATCCACATATCAAATATGCACAAAATCAGGTGATCATGGACTTAACCCTAAGCATGCACCTAAGGCACCCCTATATGTGCAAATCCTTGCTTCAGATGCTTGAGTTGGCATGCTCCCACTTCAGAAGGGTGCTTCTCCAAGTGGTCCCACTCTCCAACCTTCCACGAACCGGCTTCTAACTCTTACAAGCGGCTTAAAGGTATGCAGACCCACAAATGTACATAACTCAATAAGAAACCTTGGTTTTAACCAAGGGGAGTACATTAATGGAGGGAGGTAGAATGTACAATCAAATTGTATAGAGAGAGAGGAGGCACACGCAGGCCCCATTTAATAACATAACCAACACAATTAAAAGCAATCACAAGCCAAGCACAATTAAGTCCATGATCACCTCCATACACACACTAACATTCATCACATGAACATAAAGCACATACATGATAATTATATGAGATATATCATATATATCACCATAAAATAATATAATTTATTTTGAAATTCTCAATTTCATGCATGTCGAATTTTCATGAAATAAATAACATGAAAGTAACATGACAACAACATATAAACAATTTATATGAAATGAACATACAAAATTAAACTATTTAGAACATTCATGCATTCCCAATACTGTGCAAGGTCAGAAATTAATGTCCCAATTTATATTATGTAAAATCTCATTTTACAGAATTAATTAAGACACTAATAATTTAAGTTAAACCTTTAAAACAATTTTAAAGTTTAACCATGAATGAATCTATGTAAATAGAACTAAACATCATATAACATGTCATTAAACACTTTAAAACATGTTAAATAATATTATAGAATTTTTCAGAATTTTTATAGAATTTTCTGGCAATTTTTCGAATTTTCTATGATTTTAAACACTTTAAAATCATAAAATAAAGTGTCTGGCTCAATGCGCCGCGCGCTCCGGCGCACTGTGCCATACCGGCAAGCGCCTGTGTCCGCCGCGGCGTGCGCCAGTCTTCAGGCGCGTCTGCGCCGACCGTCGGTGTGCTGCTCGCGCGCCAGACTTCTATCCCGATTGAACTGTTCATCGGGAGGATATGTCCCCCTTAAAATCGGACATATCTCCTTATTCAGGGGTCCGAAAAATCTGAAAAAATATGCATTGGAATCCTTATCGAATAAGGAATCCAAAACAGTCAGACTCATATCCAGGAAAAATCTTAGTAGACCGAAAAAAGAGGAAGAAGAGGTGGCGGTCACCGAGATTCCGTAGCAGAAATCTCTATTTTGCAACGAGGATAACTCCTTATCCCGGAAGCCAAATATTCTCAAAAAATACAATTTAAAATACTCATAAAATTAAGTTTTTAAATATGTATATATCCCTTAAGATAAAAATTCTCTATCAATGGGAAATCAGGAAGAAACAAGTCGGCGCCGCTAGACTCCGCAAAACCCTAGTTCGTTGGAAAACTCAAAAATTCTCTTCCTCCGCCATCGTTCAAAGATGGAGATCAAAGGGAAAGGTTAGGTAATCATATTAACCATATCCTAAACCTTTAACAAGTCTCAATTTCTTCTGTGGACGGAGATTTCACAAAATCCCCAAATCCGGGTGTCGGTTCGGGCATGACAGAAATACCAACTTTTGAGGCTTCTCCCGAACACTACAGAGATCCAAACTTTAAACGGTTTATGGAGATGGAAATCCCTATATCACGAGATTATACCAGAGACAACCAATCTTTTATCTGAGTCATACACAGAATATGGTGGCCTCGTCAAAACAGACGTTTGCACAGATTTGGGAACACAAAAATAACATAAAATAATGTTGATTCAACGTCGGTTTTGATCGAGACTTGAACTTGGCTCTGATACCGCTGTAAGGAATTGTCCATTAAAGTTTGGTGCAGCGGAAGCAACGATTCCTATGGGTTCCTTTAGAATCCGTCTTAATCAGAACCGAACGACGAAAAACGAAAACCGATCAAATCGGGTTCGAATGTACCTGATAGGGATTCATATAATCCCATGGAGAGGAAGGATATGAGCTTATTAAGCTCTACAAACCGTTCAAGTGTCCGGTCTCCAGCAGTATCCACACGAACTTCATCCACAACAGGTTCTCCCTTCGCGCCGGCCTCGAGAACTCTTCCCGAACGGAGCTCCATCGACCATGGACACCTTCTAGATAGAGAAGGAGGTAGAGAAGAGGCTTGGGACGTGATTTTCACCCTTGGCTTTATGGGGTTTGGCTGAAACCATTAGTATTTATAGAGAATTATGGAATTTTTCATAAAAACCCAAAATCTCTATAAATTACGCCCTTGCCCCTGTACTTGTGGATAAGTCCTTTTGTGTGTGACCCACTAGAACCAATAGCCTATTTGTTTGAGGCTTAAATAAAATAGAACAATTCTATTTAATTTAATTAAATCCATTATCTGATAACAGATTAATCGGCCTACTGATCATGAAGGGTACAAGCCACATCCCATGATCCCAAATGGCTATGGGGATAATCTCATCTCCATTGAGCCTTTCCATCATCAGTTACCACATGGATATAAACCCTCATCCATCCAATGTCCCGGTCGGAAAGGAGTACGGCATCGACTGTCAACTCCTTAGTGTACCGACTCTATAGGATCATGTACTCGGAATTGGGTCAATTGGAAAACTCCTTTTCCAATTATCCTATCTACCCTGGCCAGCGATTTAGAGTACTATCCCATAGGACATTCACTCTCACTTACCGAGAGTGGATGATCCCTTGTTGTCCGCTCAATTTCCTCCATCGGATTTTCCTTGTACCCGATCCATCGCTATATATGACCATCTAAATTGTGATCCATAAGTCAATGGTCAAAGCACAAGTTCCACCCAACAAGGCATCTTTGGTGACTCATGTCAAAGGTCCAACCATGCAACCGTGATGATAGAAAACCCTGATAGACAGTTCGGTAAGATACCATTTAGGGTTTCTAATTCGGTCAGTTTAGTGAACTCATTCAACTAATGAGCACCTGTATGTGTATCTCAGTGTCCCCACACTAATGACCAATGAGATCGGTCGTCCTCATCACATACACTAGTCTATCTGGATCCTTGATGTCCCGTCTCAAGTATCCTATGACTAGGAACATTTAGATCAAATACCTCTAGATGATCAATCTCATTATCATGATCTCATCATGATTTAATCATCATTGTATTTGATCACGGACTTCATTATGATATTCAAATCTAGTAAGATCTTATAATGAAGATTTGCTTGATTAATTAAATGAGATATTTCTAGAAATGTCAAATCATATCATATATGATTGGCTTGTAGGGCATACATTTCTATCAGGTATCCCATTCTCCCCATCATTCGCCATGAAATGTGTTTGGAGGTGAGGCAGTTAACACCTTGACTTTGGGTAGCTCTGTAATTGAAACCAATAGTTGTGTAGGCCTTGACAGGGGTATCACAGATAAGAGCTTACTCGCATTACATAATAAGGGCACACTAGTTACCTTAATCACCAATTCTTTATAAAAGAATTTCATGCATTGGTGATTAGTTGAGGTGATAGCTCCTATCGCCTCTAGGTAAGGTCATCCCAGTATGGCTCTGAATGTAAGGTCTAGCTCTAAGACATGGAACTTAGTGGTGATGGTGCACGAACCAAGCCCCACCGCCAGTGTGGTTACTCCCCATACAGGCTTCTTGGAGTTATCGTATGTAGTCACTGTAATGATAGATAGCTCAATTTCTTCATCAGAGATGCAGCATAGTTGCAAAGTGTTTGCCAGTATGACATTGATGGATGCACTGGTTTCAATCAAGTAGAATTTTACTTCTACATTTCTAACGAGGACTGCAAATGCTATGTAACGTTAAGATATTTGTATTATTATTAAATAATATTTACTGTATTCGATGTGAGATTAATTATGTTTAATGTAGATTTATCTCTCTCTCTCCCTCCCCTTCTATTCCTATTCCTCCTCCTTTCTGTTTTCTCTCCTCCTCTAACCCTAGCGCTGTCGCCTTATTTTTCTCCCCTCTTTCTCTTTATCTTCCTGTGAGAGTGTCATGGTCTACTTCCCCCTCCCCGCTCTCGACACCGCCAGCCGTCCCTCGCCGTCTCGCCCTCGACCATCTCTCTCTCCTCGCCATCTTCTCCATCTATTGGCCCCCAGCTAGCCCGACTGTCATCCCGCCTGGCCAGATGCCACACAAGTCAATGTCGCGAGCTACCCACCTTCTTCTGGTCGCCCCTCACTGCGCACGTCAGTGCCTTCCAACTCCAACGTGTGTCGTCAACCTGCCATCCCCACAGTGCCATGCGGCGCCGATCATGCAGCACCACGCCACCACCGTGCCTCCTTTGTCGCTGACTGAAGCTACAACCCCACCTCGTGATGTCACCTGCCCGTGCGAGCCTGCGCCACCTCCACTGGTATTGTGTTCATCCTATGTCGCACAGCCACCCGCCCGTGTGTGCTACCCCCCATCGCCTGACAGCTCGTCGCCCAGCCGCCTACACAACCGTGCGTCGTCGCCGCCCCGTTAGCCCACTCGCCGAGCGTGCCAATGCACCATGTGCTGCCTTACCAACTGCCATGTGCCTCCATCCTTCCGCCGAGTGCCGCTTTTTCCCCACGCTAGTGTGTGCCCCGGCTCCCCCTTCTCCGCATAACTCTCTCTCTCCCGTATTCTGTCCTCTTCTCTCTCCTATTTTCCAAGTTATTGTTCCGCTTATTTTTCTCATTTTTTTCATTATCCAATGCCATATTCTCCATATTCAGGCCTCTTTTCCAACAGTTTTGATGGTATGCGATACCTTATTTGATTGGTTCGATTTTTGCACCATGTCATCAACATCCGGGATCATTCTTCGATTGCTGATTGCTTGACTTTATCAATGTCGATCCGGTAGGCATCTTTGACGTGTCTATTATCATTAAATTCATATATTTAAACCCTCTATGACTTGTAGTAGTTTTTAATGAGTTGATTAGTAGGGTTAGCATTGCATATTATGGTTTATTAGCATGATTAGTGGTGTTATTCTCTTTTGCACATAATAAGGATCGTGTTAGGGTGTTAATTATGTTGTCTATAACATGTTGATTGGTAGATTTTAGTTAGTCATATCCCTTTTCAGTTTAACATGTAATTAGCTAGTCTTTGTTACCCTTTTTGAGTTACTCCCATTGTATAGGTGTGGTGATAGGTTAACAAGATTAGTTAATGTCTTAGCTAGCAATATTAATCTGATTTTGGCTAGGTTATGTCCTTATAACCTGGAGATAGAGTCTGATTGGGATGTTTATATATTGTTTGGTTGAGTGTTTGATGTGATATTATGTTAGTCTTCAGTTATGCTTGTCATTTTATGGTTCTAGCAGCATAAATAGGTTATTTAGATGTGGTTACTCATGGTAATTGCATTGGTGGCAAGTTGGTTATAGCATGGTATGGTTTATTTCATCTCTTGCATATTTTGGTTATGACATAGCATAATTATGCAGATGCATGATACATTAAAAATGTAAATGGAAATAGTTACACCAGACTAGTTAGTCGTGACCCGAGGGCAGTGGAAGTTAGAACAGTTTGGTGCATCTTTCGATCCTGGATACTGAGGTTTGTCCTTGTGCCACCACTGCCTAGGTGCACTATGGGATTTCGATTAGTTTTATGGTACTACTATATATGATAGATCTGGTGGTAGTTGGTTGAGGTGGCAAGATGACACATTTTGCTAATGAAAATCATTGTAGAGGATAGGTGCATCTATAAGAGGATAGGTGCATTTGTGTGAATGTGATTCTTATTAGAGGATAGGTGCATTATTGCATGGTATGGTATGGGTGGTCTAGTGATGTACTTTATTTTATCTTTTCCATGTGAAGTTGCATGGTGTATGTATGAAATGTCCCATTTATAGTATATCATCTTATGGAGCATATAGTAGGTGTCTATGCATATTCATACCATCTTTTTAGGTCATGTCATGGTGTATATAGGTGCTAGTTGGTGTGATTATAGGTGCTGGATGGGGTGTAAAACATGTGAATTAACTTAAATATTTAATGTATTGACTAGTCTATATTTACATATAATGGTTATAGGTCGGGGTACCTATTTAATTAACATCTAGGGCCGTTTGGCTATCTGATTTTACGGATGATGGGGTGTCTATTAAGCCGTCGTACTCATTCCAATCTTCTTATCAATTTTCAAGTAATCAGGTTTAGCGTAGTAGAAGCGTGGTGAATCGATTCTTGATAAGACAATTGGATGATCTTTATGTCATAGATTGGTAGAAGTTTTATTAGATTGTATTATTAGCATAATATTTTAGAAGAAATTATTGTAATTATAATTTAAGTCTTATATTGTTCCAAATCGATATAATTTAGAGGTTATTTTCCCAGTTACGTCATCGAATTATGTTCTGCTATGCAGGTTTAAATTCGGGGCGTGACATGCTATGCGGGCAATGGTTCTTCTACCACCTCTTCTTTTGTCTGCTCCTATGGTTGCACTCCGATTTGAGAAAAGAGATGCTAAAACATTCACCTGCCTCAAGTTTGGTACAACGGAAGCGACGATTCCTATGGGTAAGGAATCGTCTATAAAAATTTGGTGCAGCGGAAGCGACAATTCCTATGGGTTCCTTTAGAATCTGTCTTAATCGGAACCGAACGACGAAAACCAAAACTAATCAAATCGGGTTCGAATATACCTGATAGGGATTCATATAATCTCATGGAGAGAAAGGAGATGAGCTTCTCAAGCTCTTCAAACCGTTCAAGTGTCTGGTCTCTACAGTATCCACACGAACTTCATCCACAGTAGGTTCTCCATTCGTGCTGGCCTCGAGAACTCTTCCCGAACGGAGCTCCATTGCCCATAGGTGCCTTCTAGAGAGAGAAGAAGGTATGGAGGAGGCTGAGGATGTGGTTAACACCCTTGGCTTGAGAGGGTTTGACTGAAACCATTAGTATTTATAGAGAATTTTGGAAATTTTCATAAAAAACCAAAATCTCTATAAATTATGCCCTTTCCCCTGTACTTGTGGATAAGTCTTTTTGTGTGTGACCCACTAGGCACAATAGCCTATTTGGTTGAGGCCTAAATAAAATAGAACAATTCTATTTAATTTAATTAAATCTGTTATTCGATAACAGATTAATCGGCCTATCGATCATGAAGGGTACAAGCCACATCCCATGATCCCAAATAACTATAGGGATAATCTCATCTTCATTTAGCCTTTCTGATAGAAATGTATGCCCTACAAGCCAATCATATATGATATGATTCGACATTTCTAGAAATATCTCATTCAATTAATTAGGCAAATCTTCATTATAAGCTCTTATTAGAAGCGAATATCATAATGAAGTCCTTGATCAAATACAATGATGATTAAATCATGATGAGATCATGATAATGAGATTGATCATCTAGAGGTATTTGATCTAAATGTTTCTAGTCATAGGATACTTGAGACGGGATATCAAGGATCCGGATAGACTAGTGTATGTGATGTCTTCTCATGTGATGAGGACGACCGATCTCATTGGTCATTAGTGTGGAGACACTGAGATACACATACAGGTGCTCATTAGTTGAATGAGTTCACTGAACTGACCGAATTAGAAACCCCGAATGGTATCTTACCGAACTGTCTATCAGGGTTTTCTATCATCACGGTTGCATGGTTGGACCTTTGACCTGAGTCGCCAAAGATGCCTTGTTGGGTGGAACTTGTGCTTTGACCATTGACTTATGGATCACAATTTAGATGGTCCTATATAGCGATGGATCGGGTACAAGGAAAATCCGATGGAGGCAATTGAGCGGACAACAAGGGATCATCCACTCTCGGTAAGTGAGAGTGAATGTCCTATGGGATAGTACTCTAAATCCCTGGCCAGGGTAGATAGGATAATTGGAAAAGGAGATTTCCAATTGATCCAATTCCGAGTACAGGATCCTATAGAGTCGGTACACTAAGGAGTTGACAGTCGATGCCGTACTCCTTTCCGACCGGGACATTGGATGGATGAGGGTTTATATCCATGTGGTAACTGATGATGGAAAGGCTCAATGGAGATGAGATTATTCCCATAGCCATTTGGGATCATGGGATGTGGCTTGTACCCTTCATGATCGGTAGGCCGATTAATCTGTTATCGGATAACAGATTTAATTAAATTAAATAGAATTTTTCTATTTTATTTAGGCCTCAACCAAATAGGCTATTGGGCCTAGTGGGTCACACACAAAAGGACTTATCCACAAGTTCAGGGGCAAGGGCGTAATTTATAGAGATTTTGGGTTTTTATGAAAAATTCCATAAATCTCTATAAATACTAATGGTTTCAGCCAAACCCCATCAAGCCAAGGGTGAAAACCACGTCCCAAGCCTCCTCCCAACCTCCTCCTCTCTCTAGAAGGTGTCCATGGTCGATGGAGCTCCGTTCGGGAAGAGTTCTCGAGGCCGGCGCGAAGGGAGAACCTGCTGTGGATGAAGTTCGTGTGGATACTGCTGGAGACCGGACACTTGAACGGTTTGGAGAGCTTTATAAGCTCATCTCCTTCCTCTCCATGGGATTATATGAATCCCTATCAGGTATATTCGAACCCGATTTGATCGGTTTTCGGTTTTCGTCGTTCGGTTCTGATTGAGACGGATTCTAAAGGAACCCATAGGAATCGTCGCTTCCGCTGCACCAAATTTTAATGGACGATTCCTTACAGTGGTATCAGAGCCCGGTTCAAGTCTCGGTCGAAACCGACGTCGAATCGACATTATTTCATGTTATTTATGTGTTCCCGAATCTGTGCAAACGTCTGTTTTGACGAGGGCACCATATTCTGTGTATGACTCAGATAATAGATTGGTTAGACTTCGTAGAATTTAGTGATATAGGTCTTTCCAACGCCGCAAACCTTTTGAAGTTTGGATATCTGTAGTGTTCGGGAGAAGCCTCAAAAGTTGGTGTTTCTGTCATGCCCGAACCGACACCCGGATTGGAGGATTTTGTGAAATCTCCGTACACAGTAGAAATTGAGACTTGGAAAAGGTTTGGGAGATGGGTAATATGATTACCTAGCCTTTACCTTTGATCTCCAGCTTTCAACGACGGCGGAGGATGAGAATTTTTGAGTTTTCCGACGAACTAGGGTCCTGCGGAATCTGGCGGCGCCGACTTGTTTCTTCCTGATTTCCCGTTGATATAGAATTTTTATCTGAAGGGATATATACATATTTAGAAACTTCATATGATGATGATTCTAAATTGTATTTTTGGATAATTTTTTGCTTCCTGGATAAGGAGTTATCCTCGTTGCAAAATAGAGATTTCTGCTAAGGAATTTGGGTGACCGCCGCCTCTTCTTCCTCATTTTCCGGACGATTGGGATTTTTCCTAGATATTAGGCCTACTTTTTTGGATTCCTTATTTGATAAGGATTCTAACGCATATTTTTCCAGATTTTTCGGAGTCCGGTATAGGGAGATAAGGACCTGATATATTTGGACGATCTCCTCCAGATGAACAGTGCACAGGCGCTTCTTATCGGGTGGAGGAGAAGGGTCCGAATCGGACCCGGAACCAGATCCGGATCCGGGTCAAACCCGGTTTGACCGGGCCCGCGCGCGCACCGCGGCGGCGCACAGGCGGCGCAGACGCCGTGGCGGCGGCGGCGGCGCAATGCACCAGCGCCCGCGGCGCAGTGTGGCGCACGCCGGACGGGCGCAGTGCACCGCCGCACGCGGCGCAATGCGCCACATTATTTATTAAATGATTTTAAATTGTTTAAAATCATAGAAAAATCCGAGAAAATGCCAGAAAAATCCAGAAAAATTCTGAAAAATTCTATAATATTATTTAACATGTTTTAAAGTGTTTAATGACATGTTAGATGATGTTTAGCCCTATTTACATAGATTCACTCATGGTTAAACTTTAAAATTGTTTTAAAGGTTTAACTTAAATTATTAGTGTCTTAATTAATTCTGTAAAATGAGATTTTACAGAATATAAATTGGGACATTAATTTATGACCTTGCACAGTATTGGGAATGCATGAATGTTCTAAATAGTTTAGTTTTGTATGTTCATTTCATATAAATTGTTTATATGTTGTTGTCATGTTATTTTCATGTTATTTATTTCATGAAAAATTCGACATGCATGAAATTGAGAATTTCAAAATAAATAATATAATTTTATGCTGATATATATGATATATCTCATATAATTATCACGTATGCGCTCTATGTTCATGTGATGAATGTTAGTGTGTGTATGGAGGTGATCATGGACTTAATTGTGCTTGGCTTGTGATTGCTTTTAGTTGTGTTGGTTATGTTATTAAATGGGGCCTGCGCGTGCCTCCTCTCTCTCTATACAATCTTATTGTACATTCTACCTCCCTCCATTAATGTACTCCCCTTGGTTAAAACCAAGGTTTCTTATTGAGTTATGTACATTTGTGGGGTCTGCATACCCTTAAGCCGCTTGTAAGAGTTAGAAGCTGGTTCGTGGAAGGTTGGAGAGCGGGACCACTTGGAGAAGCACCCTTCTGAAGTGGGAGCATACCAACTCAAGCATCCGAAGCAAGGATTTGCACCTATAGGGGTGCCTTAGGTGCATGCTTAGGGTTAAGTCCATGATCACCTGATTTTATGCATATTTGATATGTGGATGTGTGCTACGAGTTATACCTTAGATATATGATATTCCAAAGGTATTATATATACTTAGCACATATTATTGATGAGACTAAAATAAAATCCCTCCTTGTCATAATTAGGTTGATAAAACGTGTGACATTGAGAATGACTCACGTAGCCTTCCGTTGTTATGGTCTTGATGAGCCAATCTTAGATTGGATGGGTTTGTTGTGCTACCACAAGACTCATTCAGCAAGGGATTGGTGATCATGGCTAAGGCATTTGCCGAACCTTGGGGTGGACCATTTGCATGGCTTTGTTGTGCTACCACAAGGGCTGTGTGAAGAATCCATTCTCATAACGTAACAAGCGGATTTGACCTAACTAGAGTATATGGCTTGTTGTGCTACCACAAGGTCATAACTCTAGAGGCTAAATGATTAAGAGTTGCAAGAGTTACAACTGGCAATAGTTGCCTACCTATTAAGTATGGGGTGATTTGTTGTGCTACCACAAGGTCATCACCATAAAGTTAATAGGGTCTTAGTCCCCACTAGGATTTCATCGTGATATCCCGTCTTTGCATAATGAAGGTTATGCAAATTCGTCGAAAATTAGTGGGAGCATAAATTAGGATCAAAGACCATATCTTAATTTTAATGAATATCTGCAATGTTATATTGATAAAATTATATCTCAGTTGTAGAATACGATAATAAACCACCATTAGTATGGCATATTAGATGCCATATAGCTTAATTGCTCACACTTCTTAGACTAGTTTAGAACTAAGAGAATTGTTCTCATAGTTGACCAATTAACTATTCTACTTGAGAAGTAGGTGTCTCCTAAATTATCTAGTGATATGAAAGAAAGATAAGATCTTATCTCATAGACAAGATGCATTGTTTGTCTTAAATTAGATGTTAGTCTCTATGAGATATAAATTGTAGAGACAACATGGATAGATGATATGAGATCCATCATGGCTCATATTGATGAGTTAACTAAAGGGCAACTTAGATCAACAATACATCTTAATTACTTCTTGTTGGTAAGACCAATAGTAAGAAGTAAAATCATTAGATAGAAATAGGAGAGAGTTAATAGTAAAAGAAGGTGGTCAAGATAATAAAGCCAGAATAAGACATGATTCTTACACTGTCATGATGATGATAAGTGGAAGAGAAAGTACAAAGTGTTTTGTATATAATGCAAAGGTAGAGCTTGAGAAGCTTCATGTATCCAAGTCATTGGCACTTACTTGTTTTAAATATACACTTAATGGTATTAGATACTATATGTGTATATCATAATATTAGATACTATGGATGCATCTGATAGTATGAGATACCAGATATGCATCTTATATCTACAAGGAGTTGTAGATGATAACAAGTAAATGAAGGCTTAATAAAGAAGATGTTGACCTACATATGAAATGGTGCAAAAGTTGCATCATTATTAGTGGGAGGTGCAATTCTTTAATAGCCTTATGGAGATGTCTTAATAATTAATATTGCTATTATATCCTTCTACAAGAACATTATATGATTTCCTACTTGAATAAATGTTGATTTATTCTAAGTTATGAAATTGATAGATGTTCTAATAGATTGAATGGTAAAGTGTTTGCCAGTGGGAGCGTAATGAATTGTTTAATCATATTTGATATGTTAGCTCTCGTGTTATGTGTGAATATTCCTTTTAAGAGGAAATGGGTTGATTTAGATCAATCTACACTTTAGCTTTATATAGACATGGAGAATGGGTTAATGAGTTATTAGAACTCGTACATTTAGATGTATGTTAGCCCATATCTAGTAAGGCTAAAGAAGAATATTTCTACTTCATTATTTCAAAGATGATGTCTCTAAGTATGGATACATGTACTTTATGAAGTACAAATCTAAGACCTTTGAGAAATTATCTGAGATTAAGAATGAAGTAGAGATACCGATGGAACAAGTATTAGAACTCTTTGATGAGATCAAAGAGAGGAATACTTAAGTACATAATTTACATATAATAGAAGGATAATAGAATCTAATGGACATCTTTACACATTTTAGCTTAATTGAGTAGCTAAAAGGAAAAGCCATATTATGTAGGACATAATATGAACAATGACAAGCTTTGCAAATTTCCTCTTTGTCTAATTTTGGTTAAGTACTCGTTATAACCACTTGTTCTTAATAGGCACCTTCTAAGTCTCTGTTTCCGATTATTCCATATAGGATATGGAAAAGGGGTTAAAACTTGACCTTAAGCAAGTTAAGGTTTCGGAATGTCCGACCTGGTGAAGAAGTATAACTCTAACAAGTTGGAATATAAGACTATGAAGTGTTGCTTGTGGGATATTCAAAGGAAACTTTTGGATATTAAATATACGACCCTTATGTATAAGGGTATGTGTTGCTTAGCTCACTATATTTCTAAAGGAAAAGTTCCTTCTTAAGAAAGATAGTGGGAGCAAGGTATATATGGAAGTTGTTCCAGTCCCACAACCCAATAACACTTCTATTAAGGTGCTAGTTAATAATTACACAAGGACAAATCATAGGTCTTTACTTGTGTCCATTCTACCTAAGAGATATGTGAGACGTATCTGTGATAGATGAAATGAGGCATAAGATAATAAGGATATTGATCCTAGGATCTATATAGAACCAATATGAGATATTGATTCATTAATGGGAAAAGAGAATAAAATCCGATATAAACTTTATCTATTCTAATCAAGTTTAGAACTTGATAGATCCACCTAAGGATATAGTATCCATAAGGAATAAATGGATCACTAAAGAATAGATTGGAGTGGATTAGAAGGTAGATACCTTCAAAGGTGAGAATAGTTGAAAAGGATATCATTGAAGTCAAATGGTTGACTATGATGAGATCTTTTATCTATTCCATGGATTAATCCATTCGGATTTTGATTGTAACACTCTATGATTATGAGATAAGCTAATTGGATGTTAAGATAGTGTTCCTCTAAAGTATTTTGAGGAATAGGTGTATATGATACACCTATAGGGAATCAAGTCCCAATAACATCCAAGAAGAGTGTGTATTAAGTTCATTTATGGACTAAAGTAAAAATTTCCCATAGATCATATATAAGGTTTAATGAGATTAAATCTTATGACTTCGTTAAGAACGAAGAGGAGCCTTGTGTATTCAACAAGATAAGTGGGAGTGCTGTTACTTTCTTGACATTTTATGTTGATGACGTACTACTCATTAAGAATGAAGTAGGTGTGTTATCATAAGTGAGCCTAGCTATCATATTGATCCTCCAAACGCAATTTGGGTTTTAAGATCTATGGAGATAGATCTAAAATCAATGCCCAGTTAATGTACGCAGTCACCATTGTCAAAGGGTTTGACATGATAAACTCCAAGATAGGTTTCTTACCTATGTAGTGTGGAGTTGATCTCTGTAAAGTGTTGTCTTTGTAGACTTCTTGAAAGATAAAGAGATCACATAAATAGAGCCCTTATGCCTTTGTCATAAGGTCTATTATTTATTTGATGCTACGTACATGATGTAATCAATGCTCTAAGTGTTATGAGCATTCATCAGGCAGATCCAAGTGAGAGTCACTGGATAGTTTAGAGATATATCATTTGGTACTTGAGAAGCACTGAGAATGTATCTCTATACACTGGAGGATAAGACTTGAAGTCTTGTAGTTTTACAAACACAAGCTTCTTATCAAATAAGTTTGATAATAAGTCAGAATAATGGTGGTGCAGTAAGTTGAAAGAGTTCTATGTGATAGAACAATGTAAGTTCTACAACATATGTAAACAAGTTTACATAGTGGTTGCACACTACTTGAGAAGTAGTCTAGATGAAGTTTTTCATCTACATATTTGATATGGGATTGTCTCAATTTTCTCTGAAAGTGTATCATTGTTTTGAGAGAACAATGGAGTAAAGCCGATGTCTCATCAGAAGTTTAGAACTTCTGTGGCCATACCATACAATCAGAGAGATTGCAACTTATAGAGATATAATTAAAGATAAAATATCTACCGTTAATAACATTGCAGATCCACTAACTGAAGCAGTTACTCAAAGAGTGTTTGAGCTTCACCTTGGGCTGATACAGATCAGTCAGATGGTGATTGGCTTTAGTGCAAGTGGGAGATTGATAGAAATGTATGCCCTACAAGCCAATCATATATGATATGATTCGACATTTCTAGAAATATCTCATTCAATTAATTAGGCAAATCTTCATTATAAGCTCTTATTAGAAGCGAATATCATAATGAAGTCCTTGATCAAATACAATGATGATTAAATCATGATGAGATCATGATAATGAGATTGATCATCTAGAGGTATTTGATCTAAATGTTTCTAGTCATAGGATACTTGAGACGGGATATCAAGGATCCGGATAGACTAGTGTATGTGATGTCTTCTCATGTGATGAGGACGATCGATCTCATTGGTCATTAGTGTGGAGACACTGAGATACACATACAGGTGCTCATTAGTTGAATGAGTTCACTGAACTGACCGAATTAGAAATCCTGAATGGTATCTTACCGAACTGTCTATCAGGGTTTTCTATCATCACGGTTGCATGGTTGGACCTTTGACCTGAGTCGCCAAAGATGCCTTGTTGGGTGGAACTTGTGCTTTGACCATTGACTTATGGATCACAATTTAGATGGTCCTATATAGCGATGGATCGGGTACAAGGAAAATCCGATGGAGGCAATTGAGCGGACAACAAGGGATCATCCACTCTCGGTAAGTGAGAGTGAATGTCCTATGGGATAGTACTCTAAATCCCTGGCCAGGGTAGATAGGATAATTGGAAAAGGAGTTTTCCAATTGATCCAATTCCGAGTACGGGATCCTATACGATCGGTACACTAAGGAGTTGACGATCGATGCCGTACTCCTTTCGACCGGGACATTGGATGGATGAGGGTTTATATCCATGTGGTAACTGATGATGGAAAGGCTCAATGGAGATGAGATTATTCCCATAGCCATTTGGGATCATGGGATGTGGCTTGTACCCTTCATGATCGGTAGGCCGATTAATCTGTTATCGGATAACGGATTTAATTAAATTAAATAGAATTGTTCTATTTTATTTAGGCCTCAACCAAATAGGCTATTGGGCCTAGTGGGTCACACACAAAAGGACTTATCCACAAGTTCAGGGGCAAGGGCGTAATTTATAGAGATTTTGGGTTTTTATGAAAAATTCCATAATTCTCTATAAATACTAATGGTTTCAGCCAAACCCCATCAAGCCAAGGGTGAAAACCACGTCCCAAGCCTCCTCCCAACCTCCTCCTCTCTCTAGAAGGTGTCCATGGTCGATGGAGCTCCGTTCGGGAAGAGTTCTCGAGGCCGGCGCGAAGGGAGAACCTGCTGTGGATGAAGTTCGTGTGGATACTGCTGGAGACCGGACACTTGAACGGTTTGGAGAGCTTTATAAGCTCATCTCCTTCCTCTCCATGGGATTAGATGAATCCCTATCAGGTATATTCGAACCCGATTTGATCGGTTTTCGGTTTTCGTCGTTCGGTTCTGATTGAGACGGATTCTAAAGGAACCCATAGGAATCGTCGCTTCCGCTGCACCAAATTTTAATGGACGATTCCTTACACTTTCCATAATTAGTTACCGCATTAATATAAATCCTCATCCATCCAATGACCCGGTTAGAAAAGAGTACATCATTGACTGTCAACTCTTTAGTGTACCGACTCTGTAAGATCTTGTACTCAGAATTGGATCAATTGGAAAACTCCTTTTCCAATTATTCTATCTACCCTGGCCAGGGATTTAGAGTACTATCCCATAGGACATTCACTCTCACTTACCGAGAGTGGACGATCCCTTGTTGTCTGCTCAATTACCTTTATCGGATTTTCCTTGTACCCGATCCATTGCTATACTGGACCATCTAAACAGTGATCCATAAGTCAATGGTCAAAGCACAAGTTCCACCCAACAAGGTATCTTTGACAACTCAGGTCAAAGGTCCAACCATGCAACCGTGATGATAGAAAACCCTGATTAATAGTTCGGTAAGATACCATTTAGGGTTTCTAATTTGGTCAGTTTAGTGAACTCATTCAAATAATGAGAACCTGCGAATATCATAATGAAGTTCTATCCAGCTTCTTGATGTCCCATCTCAAGTATCTTATGATTAAGAACATTTATATCAAATACCTCTAGATGATCAATCTCATTATCATGATCTCATCGTAATTTAATCATCATTATATTTGATTAAGAACTTCATTATGATATTCACATATAATAAGAGCTTATAATGAAGATTTGCCTAATTAATTGAATAAGATATATTTAGAAATGTCGAATCATATCATATATGATCGACTTGTAGGACATACATTTCTATCAATCTCCCACTCGCACTAAAGCCAATCACCCATCTGGCTAATCTGTATCAGTGCAAGGTGAAGTACAAACACTCTTTGAGTAACTGCTTCAGTTAGTGGATCTGTAATTTTATTAGTAGTAGATACTCTATCTTTAATTATATCTCTATAAATTGCAATTTTTCTGATTTTATGGTGTCGCCATAGAAGTTTTAAACTTGTGATGAGACATTGGCTCTACCCCATGGTCTTTCATTCTAATTTATGCTCCCACTAATTTTTGATGAATTTGCATAACCCTTATTATGTGAAGACGGGATATTACGATGAAATCCTAGTGGCGACTAAGATACTATTAACTTTGTGATGATGACCTTATGGTAGCACAACAAATCACCCCATACTTAATAGGTAGGCAACTATTGCCAATTGCAACTCTTAGTCATTTAGCTTCTAGAGTTATGACCTTGTAGTAGCACAACAAGCCATATACTCTAGTTAGGTCTAACCTGCCTGTTACGCTATGAGAATGAATTCTTCACACAGCCCTTGTGATAGCACAACAAGGCCATGCAAATGGTCCATCACAAGGTTCGGCAAATGCCTTAGCCATGATCACCAATCCCTTGCTGAATGAGTCTTGTGGTAGCACAACAAACCCATCCAATCTAAGATTGGCTCATCAAGACCATAACAACGGAATGTTACGTGAGTCATTCTTAATGTCACATGTTTATCGACCTAATCAAAATAAGAAGGAATTTTATTTTAGTCTCATCAATAATATGCGCTAAGTATATATAATACCTTTGGAATATCATATATCTAAGGTATAACTTGTGGCACACATTCACATATCAAATATGCATAAAAATAGGTGATCATGGACTTAACCCTAAGCATGCACCTAAGACACCCCTAAAAGGTGCAAATATTTACTTCAGATGCTTGAGTTGGCATGCTCCCACTTCAAAAGGTGCTTCTCCAAGTGGTCTCGCTCTCCAACCTTTCATGAACCAGCTTCTAACTCTTACAAGCGGCATAAGGGTATGCAAACTCACAAATGTACATAACTTAATAAGAAACCTTAGTTTTAACCAAGGGGAGTACATTAATGGAGGGAGGTAGAATGTACAATTAGATTGTATAGAGAGAGTGGAGGCACACGCGGGCCCCATTTAATAACATAACCAACACAATTAGAAACAATCATAAGCCAAGCATAATTAAGTCCATGATCACCTCCATACACACTAACATTAATCATCACATGAACATAGAGTGCATACGTGATAATCATATAAGATATATCATATATATCAGCATAAAATTATATACTATATTTTTGAGATTCTCAATTTAATACATGTCAAATTTTTATAAAATAAATAACATAAAAATAATATGACAACATATAAACAATTTATATAAAATAAACATACACATCTAAACTATTTAAAAAATTCATGCATTCTCAATACTGTGCAAAGTCAGAAATTAATGTCTCAATTTTTATTCTAAAAACTATCATTTTATAGAATTAATTAAGACACTAATTATTTAAGTTAAACTTTTAAAATAATTTTAAAGTTTAATCATGAGTGAATATATGTAAATAGAGCTTAACATCATCTAATATGTCATTAAACATTTTAAAAATGTTAAATAATAATATAGAATTTATCAGAATTTTTTGGATTTTTTTGGCAATTTTTTGAAATTTTCTATGATTTTAAACACTTTAAAATCAATAAGAAAAGAAACCGATGCATTGAACTGCGTCTCCGGCGCACTGCGCCCGTGTGTGCCGCAGTGTGTGCCGGGCTTCTACTGGCACTGCGGCCATTGTGAACCCGCCTGGTGCACCGGGCAGTGGCTACTATAGCGACCGAGTCTGAATCGGACCCGGTTGTCTTCTTCTCTGCACAATAAGGGCTGCGGTGGATGCACTATTCATCTGGGGGGAGTGTTTTCATAAAATCAGGTCCTTATCTCCTCATTCTGGACTTAAGAAAATTTGAAAAAATATGTATTGGAATCCTTATCGAATACTAAATCCAAAACAACTGGCCTTATATCCAGGAAAAATATCAATCGACCTAAAAATGAGGAAGAAGAGGCGGTGGTCACTGAGATTCTGTAGCAAAAATCACCATTTTGCAATGAGGATAACTCCTTATCCCAGAAGCCAAATATTCTTTAAAAATACAATTTAGAATCCTCATCAAATGAAGTTTCCAAATATGTATATATACCTTCAAAGAAAAATTCTATAGCAATGGGAAAACAGGGAGAAACAAGTCAGCACCGTCAGACTTCGTATAACCCTAGTTTGCCAGAAAAATAAAAAATTCTCTCCCTCCGCCACAGTTCAAAGCTGGAGATCAAAAGAAAAGGTTAGGTAATCACATTACCTATCTCCTAAAACCTTTTTCAAGCTCAATTTCTTCTGTGGACGGAGATTTCACAAAATCTCCAAATCCGGGTGATGGTTCGGGCATGACAGAAACACTAAATTTTGGGGCTTCTCCCAAACTCTACAAAGATCGAAACTTCTAATGGTTTCTGGCATTGGAAATACCTAGATAACGAGATTCTACCAAAGCCAACCAATCTATTATCTAAATCATACACAGATTATGGTGGCCTCGTCAATACCGACATTTGCAAAGATTCGGAAACACATAGATAACATAAAATAATGTCGATTCGATGTCAGTTTCGACCAAGACTTGAACCGGGCTCTGATACCACTGTTAGGAATCGTCTATAGAAATTCGGTGCAGCAGAAGCAATGATTCCTATGGGTTCTTTTAGAATCTGTCTCAATCAGAACCGAACGATGAAAACCGAAAACCAATCAAATCTGGTTCGAATAAACCTGATAGGGATTCATATAATACCATGGAGAGAAAGGAGATGAGCTTCTTAAGCTCTTTAAATCATTCAAGTGTCCAGTCTCTACCAATATCCACACGAACTTCATCCATAGTAGGTTCTCCCTTCGCGCCGGCCTCGAGAACTATTCCTGAACGGAGCTCCATCGCCCATGGACACCTTCTAGAGAGAGAAGAAGGTAGGAAGGAGTCTGAGGATATGGTTAACACCCTTGGCTTGAGAGGGTTTGACTAAAATCATTAGTATTTATAGAGAATTTTAGAATTTTTCATAAAAACCTAAAATCTTTATAAATTATGCCCTTGCCTCTGTGCTTGTGGATAAGTCTTTTTGTGTGTGACCCACTAGGTGAAATAGCCTATTTTGTTGAGGCCTAAATAAAATAGAATAATTTTATTCAATTTAATTAAATCTGTTATTTGTTAACAGATTAATCGACCTATCGATCATGAAGGGTACAAGCGACATCCCATGATCCCAAATAGCTATAGGGATAATCTCATCTTCATTGAGCCTTTCCATAATTAGTTTCCGCATTGATATAAACTCTCATCCATCCAATGACCCAGTCAGAAAGGAGTACATCATTGACTGTCAACTCGTTGGTGTACCGACTATGTAGGATCTTATACTCCGAATTGGATCAATTGAAAAACCCCTTTTTCAATTATCCTATCTACCTTGGCCAGAGATTTAGAGTACTATCCCATATGACATTCACTCTCACTTACTGAGAGTGGACGATCCCTTGTTGTCCGCTCAATTACCTCCGTCGGGTTTTCCTTATACTTGATCCATCGCTATACTGAACCATCTAAACGGTGATCCATAAGTCAATGGTCAAAGCACAAGTTCCACCCAACAAGGTATTTTTGAAAACTCAAGTCAAAGGTCCAACCATGCAACCGTGATGATAGAAAACCTTGATTGACAGTTCGGTAAGATACCATTCAAGGTTTCTAATTTGGTCAGTTCAGTGAACTCATGCAACTAATGAGCACCTGTATGTGTATCTCTATGTCTCCACACTAATGACCAATGAGATTAGTCATCCTCATCACATGAGGAGATATCACATACACTAGTCTATCTGGATCCTTGATGTCCCATCTCAAATTTCCTATGACTAAGAACATTTAGATCAAATACCTCTAGATGATCAATCTCATTGTCATGATCTCATCATAATTTAATCATCATTGTATTTGATCAAGGACTTCATTACGATATTCACATCTAATAAAAGCTTATAATGAAGATTTACCTAATTAATTGAATAATATATATCTAGAAATGTCGAATCATATCATATATGATTAGCTTGTAGGGTATACATTTCTATTACTAAGCACTGACACCAATCTAGGTGTGGTAATGGGGAGTGGTGAAGGTGGTGTGGGTGATGGTATGGTTAGTTGGGGAGTTTGAGGGTTTGAGGTGGACAAGGGTGATTGTGATGGTGATGGTAAAATGAGGAGAGGCCATGAAGTGGTGATGGCTGGTGGGTTATGTGATGGTTGGGGTGTTGGAGGTGGTGATGGTCGGATGAGGAGCAGCAGTGGAAAGGTGGTGGCTGGTGGGTTAGGTGATGGTTAAAGTGTTGGAGGTGGCGATGGTCAGATGAGGAGGGGCCATGGAGTAGTGATGGCTGGTGGGTTAGGTGATAGTTAAGGTGTTGGAGGTAGCCTAATTATTAGGCGGTGGGGTGGGATAGTGGTTGGTTTTGAGCTTGAGGGTGGTAAGGTTGGGCTTAAAGGTGCTCGGATTAGTTGTCGATTGGTGGTGGCTCTTGGTATAGAAAGGATGGTTCGAGTTGTAGGTAGAACTGGTCATGGTGGCATTTTGATCCTCCACTTGCCAACCTTGGGAGTGGTTTGTTGCCTCCTCAATAGCAGAGTGGATTAGGCTGATCCTAGGGTATGGTGGTGCAGCTACCGGTGCTGGAAGGGTGCATGAACTGGTAGCAGTTCTTGAACTATGCCCAAGTTGGGCTGCTATTGTGCTTGTTGTTGTTGGTGCCATGGTTGATTCTGTTGTGCCTTCATGGCCCGTATCATCTCTCCCATCTGTGCCTAGTCAATGCTCCCATGATCATTGAGATCGTGTATGTAGTCTTTGAATTGAAAGCATACTTCCACAGTGTGCCCTTATGGGAACCTCGATTGAAAATTCATTTATGTATGAAGGTGTTTTGAAAAGGGTTTGTCTTTGTGTTTGAAAATATTAACATCTGAGTTTTCTAGTAAAATAGGTGATAGCCTATAAAGATACTAGACAGTCGGGAGATATTAAAAGAGTATAGAATCGAGGTTCGGGTTCTATGAAAATGTTTTGTTTTGACCCCTCTCCATTGGATGGTGCGAATATACGATGTTCATTTATATTGCTCGAATACCCTTGATTAACTGCTATAACAACCTATTTGTCATGAGCATGCACATCCACAACGCATAAAGAACACAAGGGGCACTGGCCTTTTGGGCTTGATGAGATGCAAACAAGTTTGATTAATTTTCTTTTGAGGTTAGTTCATGATTTGAAATCCTGATTTATGTTTGGTTTGAGATGTTAACTTCAGATTTCAATTTGACTTGGATTTGAATGTTGTTTGTTTTTTAGTTTTTTTGAATTGTTTGGTTTAATTGTTTTACATCAATTGGTTGATGTTTGTTTTATTTTTGTTTAAACTTGAAATTTTAAATGTGTTGGAATGATTTGAGTTGTTGATGTTTAACTGACATGAATTAAGTCAATTTCATGTGATTTTCTTATATCGGTTGATGTTTTAATGCCGATTCAGGGTGCGTTTGGTATGTTTTAAATGTTTTGAAGTTTGGTTTAAATTGATTAAACTCAAACTTCAGATTGTTAATGATCTAATTTTATATGTTTTAAGATAGATTTTAGATATTTTGAAGTGTATTTAATGTGTTTTATTCAATTGGTGTTAAGTTATTTGAATTCCACTTACTTAAGGAGTTGAATTCAAATAGATTAAGTGCACTGAATTTAGATTTCCAAATTGAATTAAATTTGATCTTTGTTGGATATTAAGGTTTTAACGACCTATTTTAAGTGTGTTTTAAAGTTGATTTTAATTTACTTTCAGATTTGGTTAAGTTAACTTTAAATTTGGTTAACTCTTTTTCGGTTTGCATCGCATTCGGTTTGTTGGGCTAGTGTCAATACATGAACACACCAAGTTGAGTTGACACTTGAATTGTTCATTGAATATCCATGTCAGTGTACATTAATGTCGCAGTTCATATGCCTTGTTCAAAGTTGTCAAAGAAAAAAATTGTGTCTTTCCCATAAAGTCCTATATGACTAGGAAAATTTCAATAGTGTGCCGCCTTATTTTCTGATCAGTGTGAAATTTTACTTGTCCGGTGCAACAAGTACGTGATTCATCACATTGTGGGAAGGATCATTTGCAACGGGAGCTAGCCCACACCTACGTTTGGGTCAGTGTTCCAGTGCAAGCTGGATGAGCCCCCTAGGTGGAGCCCCCACATGGTGGTGCTAACCCCTTATTTAATTTTGCTTTCGCATTCTGATTTTTATTAAATTAATTTTTGTTGTTCAAGGCCCAATGGGCCAACTTCATATCTTATGAAACGGCCTTGGAAGTATAAATTTCGGTTTGAACTCATTCGAACACTGTTTATGCCAATCTAAAATTGCCATAAAATCCATTCCATGACTATTTAGGCCAATCCAAGCTAGGAAGGGTTTTGGATTGTTCTAACTGGCCATGCAAGTCCAAAATTGCCATAAAATTCAGTCGATGGCTTTTAGGCCAATTCAAGCAGAAAATCAGTTTGGATTGACCTAAATGACTATGAAAGTCCAAAATTGCCATAAAACCCATTCTATGGCCGCTTAGGACCGCTTAGGACAATCCAAGCAGAAGATCGATTTGGATTGGCCTAATCAGCCATCGAAGTCTAAAATTGCCACAAAACCCATTCCTTAACAATTTAGGAAAATTTAGGCCAGAAATTGATTTGGATTGGTCTAACAAGCCATGGGAGTTCAAATTTACCATAAAACCCATTCCATGGCTATTTAGGTCAATCCAAGCTAAAAATTAGTTTGGATTGGCCTAACCGGCCATGTAACAAAAAGAAATCAACCAAGACTTAATAACCACTTTGATTATGTTGTAGATGAAGAAATATAGTAAGAGTTGTTGTACATCTAAGAATAGTATAGCTGGCGGATTCATTGATAGGTGTATTGGATATTATTCACGAAAAGATCCACCTTATGGTACATCTCAGTTTACACTAGCCACAACATCATCACTTGCACCATCTCAGGTGGTGGTCCCTCACCCTACTCCTATGACACTTGCATGTGCAAAATAGCCTACTCCATAGTCAAACAAGATAAACTAAGAAGCAAAACTCGGTGATTGACTCTCTCAATCAAAAACTAGACAACCAAGAAATAACTTTTTGGGCACAATGGAATGGCTAACATAACAAATGTTAGCCAAGATTGACTAGAGACTCCTCCACTAGTGGATTTGTCTAGTTTGAGGCCACTTCCAAGACCAAGATAAGAGAAAGATGGTTCATATGATGGTGATGATGGTGTTGAGGATGAGGATTATAGACACACCAAATTGGCCTGATTCGGAGCCCCAGACTTCTATTCCATTGGCGATATCCTTTATTTGACCATTATCTGATCCAGATTACCTTGTGGATATGAGCTAAGGACGTTGGTGGAGCCCCTTTGGGAATAGACCAATGATTTCTGGAGTGATGCTGTAACTTTCAAGCAAGAGCTGCACATGAACTGTGAAAATGCGAAGCTTGCTCAATGACTGACCTTGAATGGTCCATACTTGAAGGTCTTAGATGTCCTGCATGTGTTCTGTAACATTTAGGGTTTTCGACAAGTCATTTTGGCAGTCGTCGGTCTATAACGGCTTTCATTACAACTTTTCGATATGTACTGACACGGTTATCCCGGACCACGTGTTAGGCCTTTTAGGTCAACACCGGGTCTTTTCGGATCATCCGGGTCTATCCTAGCCATATATTTCATCAACCGGGGCCATATGGCCATTTCGGTCGATTTTAGGGTTTCCCGGCCTTTCCAAGCTTCGGTTCACGTTTACCGAGTTAATCTCAGTTTTTTCGATGATTTCAAGTTTTTTGACTGTACCGGACTTGTTCGGTCATCATTTTAAGTTATCCCGAGTTGACCTGAGATTTCTCGATCAGAATCGTGCCCTTTCGGATCTTCGCTGCGATTTTTGGCTTTCCGTGAGAGGATAAATCGATAGAAAGCCCTGTGCGAACATCTTGGGAGTCATGCTGGTTATTTTTCTAACTTGAGGAGCTGTAGTTTAAGGCCCTCTTTCCAACGCAACAAATAGGAGCCAAATCGGATGTCCCGTTTGCAAGTTATGGCTTGCGGAACATGCGTTCAGGAGAGAAAGTGTACCGCACCCCCGCCCCTTTGAAATGGGAGAGCGCAGTTTGGGGGCGCGCCCTGTGCGTTCTCAATCCAGGGGCACACCCTCGCTCCCTTTGAAAGGGGAGGGCACGGTCAATTTCCAAAAATCAAAAATTTACCCAGTTTACACCTTCTAAATCAGATTTTGGAAAGCTTCCCCTGCTAATTATCGATTATTTTGACTTCACCCCCGGGTTGGGGGTGTGTTCATCTTGTCAAGTCCGATTTTTAGCAATTTTCGAAAGATTCTAGAGATTTTTAGCAATGAAATGCGTAACGTGCCCCCGCTATGCTTGTAAAGGGGGGGCGCGCAGACTGTGCCCCTTGGGTGAGGGAGCGCTCTGCGCACCCTTAGGTGGAGGGCGCACCCTGCGCGCCCTCACCTCCTTGAAACACGGGGGCACGGTCAGCCAATTTCCCCCGTTTGCACCGATTTTCCATTCTCTATAAATTGAGGGATATTTTCAATGAACTAAGGTTGACCCCCCATGCCTAGCTCATCCTAAAGTCATCCAAGCTCCATCTCGAAGACATCCCGATGTTCAAATCCGGTCCGACGTCGAGGAATCGATCCCAAAGTGAAGGAGGAGCCCGATCCATGCGTTCTACATCAACCAACTTCATCAGCTTCTACAGAAAATCTGAGGCTTCTTCTGCAAAGGTCTTCAATAGAATAATTGTTCTTCTCCCCATCATCTTTCATTTGCAACTGGTGACATTCAATTCTGACTTGCCTTTTTTCCGTAGTGATTGTTGCACTGAGGGCGTGCATCCAGGTTTTGTTCTTCCATATCCGTCCACTTTCAGATTTTCTACAGGATCATACTGATGAAGTCCAGGGAAGTCATTAACAGAATATCTCTTCCTCTTCAAGTTCCCCATCCATAGAAACAAATGGCACTCTATTCTATCATTGGGATCGTCCGAAGAATTTTTTGCATTGAAGTCATGCTAGAAGGGTGCAAGGCTACCCGAACCGGCTTGTTTCAATCATCTCTGCTTCAACTCAAGCCGATTCACTCCTTAAGCTTTCTTCACATATTTCATTTACTTGTTAGAACATATTTTAGTTTAGTTTGCATCATTTTTACATAACCAAAAGCATAAAAACGGGGTTAAGGCTCACCTCGAAGCCGGTGAGTTCAGTTTCAATTGCTTCCTTTCTCATCTTCTCTTTACAGTTACTACACTTATCACAAGTCTAATCCATCCCTTCACTTGTTTCTTTGTTTAATAGTTGCATAGATTGATCAACCTAGCATCAGTTTGACTCCCCCTCATTGGCCGGCCGAAGAGGAGGAAGGTTGAACTCACATATCAAGCTTCCGCGCTAAGGTACACACAGTCATCTCATCTTTTATTTCTATTCTATAAAGCAGAGCCCGGCGACCACAATTTTTTTTTATCTTGTTCTAAGTTATTCTATTCCTCACTCTCCTCTCACATGACTCGAACCATCTCTGGTGCTCGAGCGACACCGTGAGATGAAAGTTCGGGGATCAATGTGAGTGTGGGACCGAGGTGAAGATTTTACCACTTTCTGAGTTTTTTTTTATTCACTCCATTTCCCCTATTCTATCATCACCCTTTTCTTGAGGTGTGAGGTGCCGATCCAGAACCCATTTTTGCAGTCAACAGCTTTAGAAGAAGAGATCATTTGGAAATGATGAATAAAAGACTTCTCCCTCTATGTTATTTATCTCTATTGTATGTACATATATAAATAACTTGTAAACATTTTATTTTATGAACATTGATTGAACCAATTTTTCATATAATGAGAAGCATATGGATGTGGATTTTGGTATGTGAATTCCATGATCATTTTTTAATTTGTCTTTAAATTGTGGATGTGAATGTTTGGATTGGTTGTGTTATTTTCTTCAATTAGAGTTGTATGGATGTGGATATGTGAGTTGGATGTAAATTGATTGAATAAAAGGCTTAATATACCACAAATATAGGTTTATTGTACATTTATGCATGATTGTAATCTTTCATGAATGTTTTCACTTATTAATAATCAAATTAATTATTTTACATAAGTTATTGGTGATGGCTTAAGCCATCGCCAATACTAACTTTAGTGATGGCTAAAGTTTACTGGCGATGACTTTAAGCTATCCCAAAAGCAGGCATTTCCACCTCCGAAAGTGTTTTATTGGTGGAAACATCTACTTTCACGATGGCTTGAAGCCATTGCCAGTAAGCTTAGAGGCGATGGCTTAAAGCTATTGCTAGAGTCTATTCCTTACAGTCGTCGCCACTAAGCTTATTGGGGATGGTGATGAATTTTTTGGTGACGGTGACATATGAGCCGTTGCTAATACCATTAGTGATGGGCTTATTTATGATGGGCTTGTGATGGCTTGGAAGTTGTCACCAATGTGTATTGGCGACGGCTTCAAGACATCGCCAATAACCCTTTTTCGTGCAGTGATACCATCATTGATTACTTTCACAACCAATGTAGAACTACATATGTGATTAAAATTTATATAAAATATAATATATATAGAAGAACAATATAGCTAGTCAAAATCTCATGATGTATCTAGGTAGGGGTATAATTAGGATAAAGCACAACATTTATGATTGAAAAATAATTTAGATTCATCTAACATTTCTGTCGCCCACTTGAATCATAAATTTTGTTACCTTGCGAAAATTATTTATCATCTCATTTAAAAATTTAAGACACATTAAGGACTATCATAAGGGTTCTCAATGCCTTCTCTAGCTGCCAACTTTCCTATGATCACCTCACCCCCTCATAAGGCAACCACAAGTTAATTAAACATCAGTTGCTTACTACACGAAAACATGTTCTTAGTGATGGCTTATTGGCAATGGCTAGACATGCCCCCCTATCTCTCTTGCAAAACCTTCTCCCACCATAGTCACCGTTGCTTACCACCATTGTTGGCATTGGTTGCCGCCAACACAGCTGCCCCCCTCTCTCTAGCAAAACCTTCTCCTACCATTGCCACCGTTGCTTGTCACCACCTCCATCAACGTTGGTCTCTGCCAACACAACTTCCCCCCTCTCTCTCTATCACTCGATGATTGGTTATTGTAGTCCTCCTCATCATAGCTCCCTATTGTTGGCTGCCATTTTTGTCACCGTCATTGCCACTGACTGCCCTTGTCATCCTCACTTTGAATCTCTTTTCCTTTAGTAATATATTTACCCTAATCATCTAAGATTTTTTAAGTTTTGTTTTAAGCTTTAATTTAGGGTTTATTTGAATTACAGTTAGTGGTGCTTTTTTAATTTCATTACTTTATTGTTTATTTAAATTGGTTAAAATATGAATGGAAAGATATGTTTAGTTATATGCTAAATTAAAAAAAGTTAACTTTAGATAGTTCCTTTAAATCTTCGTTTAGGGTTTTGTAAGTATAGTTTTTTAGGGTATATTTAAGTGTTATTTTATCTTATTTTGTTAATTTCATTTTTTCGACCTTAGGAAACCTTAAATAGAAAATAGAGGAATCTCATGATCGGCTACTTATATTTTTTAACCTTAACCATCCATGTTTAAAAAAATAAAATAAATAAATAAATTTATACATTGACTACTTCATACCTATTCTCATCTTGAGAATTGCGATCAAGCTAAATAAAAAATCACATGTTAATTTTATTTGGGCTCCATTAGAACCATCCATTTGTTTCAACCAATTTGAAACATCAATCCAAACTGGTTACTGATTTAGCCTAAATGGGTATAAAAATTACCAATTTGTATTGGTCTAAAAGACCTTAAAAATAAAGAAGTTAGAAACCAAATTATGGCCCCAGTTTAGATGGGGTTAAATAGTCTTAAAAAGACAAAAAAAGATTTTGAATCAAACCATTGCCATTTAGGTTTTTGGTTTGCATTGGCCAAAACAGCCTTAACAATAAAAAAAGGAGTTAAAAACTGAACCATGGCCTTTTAGCCCAATCCCTACCTTTTAAACTTCTTCAATTCCTCCTCCTCCTCCTCCTCTTCATAAGTTTCTTGATTTCTTCTTTTTAAGTTTCTTTATCTTCATCTTCATCTTTTTCTTCTCCTCCTCCTCCTTATTCTTGTGGTTGTCATCCTCCTCCTCCTCCTCCTCCTCCTTCTTCTTCTCACTCACCTCTTTCTTCTCTTTCTAAACATTCTTCTTTTTCCTCCTTTTCAAAATGACTCTTTTGGTTACATTTTTCCATCAAATGGCTTACTATCTTGAACTTGATCATTTTTTAAAATCACAAATAAACTTGACTTAAATGATCATAAAAAAATTTAGAACCTAAACTATGACCATTTGAACCAATCCAAACTAGTTGAATTAGTTTAAACAATCTTAGAAATTAAAAAGGAGTATGAAACCAAATGGTGGCTATCTACCCGTTTGGATTGGCCTAAATGGTCATAAAAATTTTAAAAAAGTTAGAACCCAACCAATGGCTAGTTAGGACAAATCGGTCATTAAAAGTAAGATAGTAGCATGAAACCAAATTGTGGCCATTTAAGCCAATCTAAACCTATTACTTGGTGTATGAACCTTAATTAAATTTTATGCCATAACATAATATTAGATGTATACGAAGAGTTTCAGTAGAAATCAGAAGATATCTCTGGCTAGGAGATCTCACCTAGGTGGATCTCAATCTGAAAGGTTGAGTTAGCCTCATCTAAGTGCATCTTAGCCTACTCCGTCTCCAACACCTCACTATTCTGATACTCTATCTTCTCATATCTCAAGTATATATGATCTACCACAAAAGGTAAATATTAAAAAATATATATCACGATATATGCTATCTTCTTGTGTTTAATTAGTTACATTTACGAGATTGACAGAGGAGGATCGTGCCAATCGATTTGATAGGTGGGTCGACTATTGTCTCTTATGGTTAAGATTTTACGATTTATCTCAGAATTTGCAGTAAAATATATTATAATTTGTAACAATAAAATTATATTATTTTCCTTTTTAAGAAGAAAAAAAGTAACGGCTAAAATAGCCATCGCTTATAAACTTAGTTATGATGACTTTTGCAGCCGTCACTTATAGATCAACAGTAATGACTTCTCTCTAAACCATCACGAATGGTACAGCCACTGCCAATGCCCTTTTGTAACAACTTTTAGCATTAACCCTTTTTCTTGCTGTGGTATATCACTATATATAATGGAATCGAACATAGAAAAAACAGTATCTCACAATACACCTCACCAAATGCTTGTAGATACTTTATGTTGACAACCAGATGTAGTATCCCATTTGCTCGGCAGGTCTCTCCATTTACCCGTTTTTATAGTTTTGCTTCACATGTGAGGAATATGTTTGCATATTCAAATCTTTACTGCATGTATATGCTTGTCTTGACTACTGTTTTACATTGCCTTTGCACCTCCTAAGAACCCACATGTTGTCTTTTTTTGAACAGTGATGCAGTTGCCTGCGGGGGAAAGCCGCCCTCGCAGGGCGAGCACGGTTCAAGACCGCGAGGGCGCGCGGGACAAACCCACATGCTGTCATACATGCTTTTTTAACTAGGCCACATTGTTCTCTCTCTCTCTCTCTCTCTCTCTCTCTCTCTCTCTCTCTCTCTCATGCACACACAAACATGTGACCGAAGACAATGAAACAAAAGAATCAAATATTATAAGTAATGTGTTCCCTCGATTAGCATTATATATCTTCGGATGCCCACTTTGTATCCTAAAGCTTAGTGCGCGATCTTTGCTTTTTGATGGTGTCCTGGTCAGAGTACATGAAAATACCTTCAGAAAGCATGTGGGATGGAAGGACTTTCCGTGCAGCTCTTTAATTCTCTTTCGTCTTTCCTTCTTCCTCATTATCAAAATGTATCTGGACATGTGCCATCTTTGGACCCATAACTTTCACGTCATCGATCCCTTCTGTTTATTCTTTTGGTGTTATGGTACATGCACGTTTCAAGAGATTCTTCTCTTTGATAGCTAGCGTAGAAGATCCGTCAGAGGTCGTGTCACGAGACATAATGAAGTGTAGAGTTGTTTTTAATTCAACATCGAGGTATTTTTGACGTTTGTAAAGAAATTTAAAGTTACATTAACAATAAAATTCTCATAGTTATAGGGCTTGGAAACTTTGTTTGTAGTTTCTACTTTCTATATTCCTGCATTAACAAGTATTTTATGATAAAAGCTAGTATCTTCATATAATTATTTGGAATGGGTTGAAGTGTATAGATGCATGTTGCTTCTAGTGTATCTTAAAATTGATATTTTTTTTTTCTTATTGTGAAATTTCAGAAATTCTCGCCACTATAATTTCAGCGCATGTGTCAAGTGTATTTACCACAGTAATAATATAAAGGCCCCTTTCCTGAGTTATTTGCTAGTGTGCCCCTTGGAGCAATCCAACGTTAGGGTAATAAAAAACATTTATTAAAATATAAGTACGGTGCTAATTCTACTCCCTGTTTTTAAGTTTTGGGTTAAATGCCGGAATAAAATCAACATGGTATCAAAGTCTAATGCCCTGTTTGGTAACACTATTAGGTACCTCTATCACTATCAATTTTAAAATTGATATTGATAGGAGATATTAGGAGGTGTTTGGTTAATTGTATCAATTTTAAAATTTGTAGTGCAAACAAAACATATTACATGAGGCCATGTTTGGTAACACTATTTGACACCTCTATCATTATCAATTTTAAAATTAATATTTCTAATAATCACTAAGAAGTGTTTGGTTAATAGTATCAATTTTGAAATCGATAGTGAAAATAATTAAAGCACATTATGTAATACGAGTATCAACTTGTATCAATTTTAATATTGATACTCTAACCTCTAAAATTATCAATATCAATATTGATATAGTATCAAATTTGAAACTCTAACCAAACGGGCCATAATACAAGTGTCAACTTGTATTACTTTTGATATTGATACTCCAACATTTGAAAATATTAATATAAATATTGATATAGTATCAAAAATGAAACTCTAACCAAACAGGGCATAAGTATGTAAAAGTTCTGATCTCCACCCCACCACTTTTCTTACTACAAAAGTGTTGTGCATTCATATAGCAACTTTATTCAATGTTGCATTTCACCATCTAATTTTGTAATTGCTTTATCTTTTTTTTATGGTTGTATCCACACCACACACGGCTCACATGATCAGGCCCTATTTCCTCTATTTTTCTAATGCCATGTTTGGTAACACTATTAGACACCTCTATCACTATTAATTTTAAAATTGATATTGTTGGTAATCACCTCAAAGTGTTTGACTAATAGTTTCAGTTTTAAAATTTGTAGTGCAAACAACACATGTTATGTAATATAAGTGTCAACTTTTATCAATTTTGATATTGATACTCAATCTTCTAAAAATATCAATATCAATACTAACATAGTATCATTTTTGATACTCTAACCAAACAGGCCATAAGGCAAGGACATGATGGTGGAAACAATTGCATAGGCCCAAAACTTTCAAAATGGTCAGGCAATACTATATGCCCTGTTTGGTTAGAGTTTCATATTTGGTACTATATCAATATTGATTTTATATTTTCAAATGTTTGAGTATCAATATCAAAAGTAATATAAGTGGACACTTGTATTACATAATATGTTTTGTTTGCATTACAAATTTTAAAATTGATACAATTAACCAAACACCTCTTAATAGTTCCTATCAATATCAATTTTAAAATTGATAGTGATAGAGGTACCTAATAGTGTTACCAAACAAGGCAATGGGTTTTAGGATCTCTGAAGTAGATAGTGAAAGAAAGAATAGAAGATGATTCCTAACGAGAGAGAGAGAGAGAGATAGAGAGAGAGAGAGAGAGAGCTGTTCCTACCGATTTCATTTTATTTCTACTCCTGTCAATGAACTATGCTTAACTAGAACAAATATTTTATGCCCCGTTTGGTTAGAGTTTCATTTTTAGTACTATTTCAATATTGATATTAATATTTTCAAATGTTGGAGTATCAATATCAAAAGTAATATAAGTTGACACTTGTATTACATGATATGCTTTCTTTCCACTATAAATTTTAAAATTGATACAATTAACCAAACACCTTTTAATGGTTCTTATCAATATCAATTTTAAAATTGATAGTGACAGAGGTTCCTAATAGTGTTACCAAACAGGGCATTAATTGTAATATTTGATAGTGACAGAGGTACCTAATAGTGTAACACTTTTTAGTCTGGGAGTATTTAATTGTAATATTTGGTTGGGGAACGATGGCCTTGAAAGCTGGTTAAAGCTGAGTAACAAAAGTTATCCTACTGATTTTTTTTTCTACTGGTGTCAATCATAGTACTATACTCCACTAAAACATATATTTTAGTCTGGAAGTATTTAATTTAATATTCGGTTGGGGAACGATGGCCTTGAAAGCTAGCTAAAGCTGAGGAACAAATAATGGATGCCATATGGCAAGGCAAAGTGGTCTCATCTATTTTATACTTCCTACACTGAATTTTATGGCCTGTTTGGTTAGAGTATCAAAAATGATACTATATTAGTATTGATATTGATATTTCTAGAAGATGGAGTATCAATATCAAAATTGATACAAGTTGACACTTATATTACATAACATGTGTTGTTTACACTATAAATTTTAAAATTGATACTATTAGCCAAACACCTCAAGATGATTACAATCAATATCAATTTTAAAAATAAAAGTAATAGAGATGTCTAATAGTGTTACCAAACAGGGCATTAGCTTTTGTATGCATTTTAATAATGCTTCGTAATTAATGCCTGTTCTTATCAATATTTTGTTGTCAAAATTGATCTGTATACTTGTGTTCACCAGTATCAATCCCAAGTCTGGACATCAGGACAGCTCTAGCCCTTCTTCGACATACATGGGCCGCGGCCGAAGCTGGCTATCATGCCTTTTGGGCCAGTTACATCATACTAATTGAGAAATAGTTAAATATTTATTTTTTGGATATGTATTGCAGCTTACTATCAATAAATATATGTTCTAATAAATTGTTTATAAGCTATTTATTGGGCAAGCAGTTTTTTATATTTAATGGCCTGTTTGATTAGAATATCAAAAATGATACTGTATTAATATTGATATTGATATTTCTAGAAGATGAAGTATCAATATCAAAATTGATACAAGTTGACACTTGTATTACATAACATGTGTTGTTTGCATTACAAATTTCAAAATTGATACTATTAGTCAAACATCTCAAAGTGATTACTAACAATATCAATTTTAAAATTAATAGTGATAGAGATGTCTAATAGTGTTATCAAATAGGGCATAAAGGTAGAATTTTAAGTTTTTATGTTTTACCATACTGCAGGCTACAATAACTTGCCTTGCCTGCTATCGATTGAATAATCCATAAATGCCCCCTGGCCTATGATATTTCTGAAGAGGATATGGAAAGATAGTGATGCTAACTGAGTTCTACGATTCCTATAAACTAGTATGATATTATAAATAAATAATGTTTTTAACTAATGGGTTGAGAGTCCTATCTACGAGCGACGATGGCGTACAGTACGTGATGAAGAGGTTGTGAGGCCCCCATGCTCCATGCTTTCTTCACGTTGCACTGTCCACCACCTCTTCTGCACCCTGCTCAGTTCAAGCATTTGGAAGGATCAACCACACCGGCGTCATTTACTTCGTGGGGCGTTTGATTGCATGATTTAAGTTGAGTTTTTGTAATAAGTTTATGTTTTTATAACAAAACATGTTAAAAGTAGTTTTTGACAACCATTATAATTTTATGTTTTTGAAGTGATTTCTTTCTTGGACTAAAAAATAAGAACCTCTTTTTTTATCTCGTGGTCCTTTGCTTTTGATCCTCATTTTCTTATATTGTGATTCCCCACCTCTTTTAGTCATATATGGTTTCCAATCTTTTTTGTTATCACATCTCCTCAAACATGATAATTTGATGTAGCTGGATAGCTTACACTTTATTGTAGTGTAACTTTTTATCATAAAAGTGTATAAAAGGTTGATGTCCGACCAGATGCCCCGTTAGACTTCACATGACTCATTGCAATATAACACAAGTACCCTCCGTTGCACCTTCCAGTCTTTCGAGCTTTGCGCAAGTTCTTTGCTTGGTAGATGACAATGATGCAACTGAGGTAAATCACCCTAGAATTTTGTTGAAATAAAAGTCCGGTGCAAACTGACCTTTTCCATCTGAGTGAACAAACCTGTAAATGAATATGACACCCACATAAGTAAAGAAAACTCGCATACTCTTTTTACATGGGCACATAAGCCTCTTGCGAGGCTAGTGGCCCAACATCTCCCTCTAGACTCATAAGAGGATCATGCTAGTGAATCATGTCTAGCTCCAACCTGCTCGAGTAGCAACCATCCTTATCAAGTTCCTACACCTCAAGTGCTTCTCTTTTAGTAGAGCCTTTATCATCAATATTAGAAGGATTTCTATTAGTGTGAATCTTCTCCAATTGCATCATCTTCTTCTCTAGCACGTCGCAAATCCAGTGATACCAAATATCAACATATTTTGTTTTTGAATGATAAGCTGAATTCTTTGTTAAGTGTAAAGCACTCTGACTATCACAATGCAATGCATAAGTCTTTGACTAAGACCTATGCCCTAGAGAAACTTCTTCATCCATAATATTTCTTTGCAAACCTTTGTAGCTTCAATGTACTCTACTTATGTAGTAGACAAGGCAATACTATAGAAGAATAATAAAGTTACCTACTGGGAAACTCCTGACATAAACACAATGTTCTACTATAGACCTTGGTCACCCTTCACTCATCATAAATGAATCAAACTTTTTGTACCACTATCTTGAAAATTGTTTAAGTCCATACAAACTTTTTCATAGCTTGCAAACCATCTGCTCTTTTCTTGTAGCTTTAAAAGTTTCTGGTTGTGCCATGTAGATCCCTTTTTTTAAATCACCATGAAGAAAGGCAGTCTTAACTTGTAGCTATTCTAACTCTGAATCAAGAAAAGCAACCAAGCCCAATATCATCTTAATAGATGACATTTTAACTATATAAGAAAATTTTCAACAAAATCAATATTTTTTTGCTACCTATAACCTTTGACTACCAATCTAGACTTATATCTCATTTTGCTCTAGCCTTCATTCTCCATTTTGTAAACCCACTTATTTTAAAAAAAGTTTCTTTTTTAGCAATCTTACCAAATCATAAATGTGATTCTTATGCAAAGAATCTATCTCTTCTTACATAGCTTCCATCCACTTATCTCTTTGAGCATCAACTTGCACCTCTGCAAAACTCTATGGTTCACCATTGTCAATGATCATAAGATATTCATTTGAAGGATACTTGGTATAAGGAACTCAAACTCTCTTTTCTCTTTCAAATTGATCATCTATTGCCTCCACATGAGAGGGTTTCTCTTTTTCTAGATCATGTCCCTGCTCAGCCTAATCTTCCATAGAAAAGTCATATCGTATTTGTTCTTCTATCTCTGCTTCATCTTCCTTATCACTATGCTCAAACTCATCTAGAGTATTTGGTTGTATATGAGGTTGCATTATTACAGATAAAGGTACATCATCTATTGCATTATTTGGCTCTAAAGATTTCTCAAAGTCCTTAATTGTCTAATCCTCTCTAAAGACAACATCATGGCTTCTATGCACTGTTTGTCTTTGGATCCCACAATTTGTAGCCAAACTCTTCATCTACATAGCCAAAAAACACATGTGGCATTGCTTTGTCACCTAGTTTGGATCTTTTCTTGGGTATATGCATACATGCTGCAACCAAAGACTTGCATATTCTCATATGACAGATCCTTACTTGACTATACCCTCTTTGGAATATCTCCATCTAAAACCACAGAAGGAGACTTGTTAATTAGGTACACTGTAGTACGCATAACATTACCTCATAAAGACTTTAGCAACCTAGAACTAGAGAGCATACTTCTAATCATCTCTACTATTGTCCTGTTTATCCTCTCTACAACTCTATTTTTCTATAGAGTATGTGGAACAATCTTGCTATGTTGAATCTTGTGCTTTATGAAGTATTTCTCGAGTGACCAAGCTTTATACTCACCACCATTATTTGTCAATAAAGTCTTCAACTATTTTTTATTTTACGCTCAGTTGTTGCATGAAATGTCTTGAAAATGTTACTGACTTCACTTTTGTTCTTCATCATAAAATCCCACATCCTTTTAGATGCATCACTATGAAAGTAACAAATATAAGTAGCACCTTTTGACTGCATCTTTATCGGACCACATACATTTGAATAAACTAGTTGTAAAAGGCTTGTTACTCTCTTTAGGTGATTTTTTTGAAAAGAAACTCTACACTATTTGCATACTGAATAATGGTTACATGAGCTCAAATGTGTAACTTTCATTTTAGGATGAAACTTTCCTTTTACAAGAAAATTTATTCCTTTCTGACTCATATGCCCTATCATTTTTTACTACAAATTTAGTAGGGAACTATTTTCTATAGCATTCACCTTAGCCTTACTTACTCATATCCTCATATCATATAAATTGCCATATTTTCCTCCTCGAGCCAAGATAAGTATTCATTTTGTCAATTTCTAGCCATCCTAACTTAATGTCATTCAATAGCCACCCTCACCTAATTTTCTTGCTGAAATAAGGTCCATCTTGACATCTAGAACATGTTTGACATCTCGAAGAATATGTTGACATCCTATGCAAGTCTCCACGCTAACATCTCCTATCCCCACAATCCTCAAAGTATAATGGTTGCCCATATGGACAACGCCATAATCACTTGTTCTACAAGACGAGATTAAATTCTTGCATGGTGTAGCATGATAAGATGCTCTATAGTTTAGTATACACACAATGTCACTATTATCTATTGTTAGAAATTTCCACCATTTGATAAAAGAACAACAACTTTATCATCAATCATAGTAACTACATTTTCCTTGCCCTTCTCACTATCATGTGCTTTTTTCTTTTGCTCTTTTTCTTTCTTTAATTTCCTACAATCAATCCTCTTGTGACTAGAAATACCACAGTGGTAACACTTGCAACTGATTTTAGATCTAGAATTTGACATTTATTTTGACCTCCCATGATTTTTATCTTTGTTGCTTGATCTACCACAGTCATCTATCACTAAACTTTGTGCAAAAAATTTCTCTTAGTCTTATTTTTCAAGATACTATTAATTACATGTTTCATTGTAAGCACATCGTCTAGAGTAGAATTCTTAGAGAAACTACAAGTGTCTCCCAATTATTTGGTAAAAGATTGAGTAACAATAATGCTTGTAGCTTGTCTTCTAGCATCATATTCATCTCTTAGAACTGATTTATAATGCTCTTCTTTTCATTTAGATGCACTGCACCTAAACTCCCATTCTTAAGCTTGAGGTTCATTAGCTGTTTGATTAAGAAGGCCTTGCTCCGAGTAGTCTTCCTCTCATAGAGATCATGTAATTCTTGTCACAACGATTTTGCTGTTGTCTCATTCAACACATGATGGAATACACTGTCATCCAACCACTACCAAATCATGCCAATAACTTTTTAATCTAACATCTTTCATAAGACATCTATTGAGCTTCTAACTTCGACTCATATCTCTCAATTGGTAAATGCAAATCCTAGCAATAAAAAATGTTTTCCATCTTTGGTTTCCAAATCACCAAATTATTTCTATTGAGGGAAGTCATCCTACCGACTATTGCATCTATTTTGCTTTACTTGACTGAATCCATCAAATCTGACGAATTGGCAAAAATCTGTCGAACCTAGCTAACTTGGCTCTTATACCATTTCTTGGAAAAAAACTAGTGCAAATCAGTCTTTTTTGCCTGAATGAACAAACCTCTAAATGATTATGGCATCCACACAAACAAAGAAAATGCTTGATCGAACTAGAAGTAATGTAAAAGATGACACTTTGGATTTACATGGAAAACCCCATAATCAGGCAAAAATCAAAGTCTGATCCACTAAGTGAACAATAAGTACATCAACTCCCACTATTGTAGACATGCCAATTTGGCCTTATTTGAAGCTTAAAACTCTTATTCCATTGGCAATATCCCTTATTGGACCATTAAAAGCAAGTTGAATCAACCTTTTGGATGAGTTGAGGAGCTTATTGGAAATCTAAGGATTAGTTATTGATCCTTGGTCGAATCCATGTTTGCCAAGCGAGGACCATTGTGTCGTGTCCTTTCATCAAGTCATTGTATGTTTTTTGCTTATTGTTAGAGTTTCTTAGTTTCTGTCAGGTCTTCAACGCTTCCAGTCATCGACTCGAGTCATACGGGTTGTCACTAGCTTTTTCAGTCATTTTGAGTACTTTGGGTCATCCCCAGCTCTTCCGAGCATCTCTCCAGGTTTTTCATGTTTCTCCCATTGTTTCTAGTTGTCAACCCGAGTTGTGTGGGTTGCCACCGATTTTTTTCGGTCATTCCAAGTTCTTCGGTTTATCCTTGGCACTTCTGAGCATCATTTCTTCAAGTTTTATGGTTTCCTCCTATCGTTCTTGGTCATCAACCTAAGTTGTACAAGTTATAGTCGACTTTTTCGAATATTCTGAGTTTTTTGGGTCATCCTTGGCCTTTCAAGTTTTCGGGTTCCTCCTATCATTTACAGTCAGCAACCCAAGTTGAATGGGTTGCCACCAGCTTTTTCTATCATTCCATGTTCTTCTAGTCATCCTTGGCTCTTCCGGGCATCCCCTGAGTTTTTCGGGATTCTCTCGTCATTTTTGGCCAACCTGAGTTGTACAGGTTGTCGCCGAATTTTTCAGTCATTCCGAGTTCTTTGGGTCATCCCTAGCTCTTATGAGCATCTCTCCAAGTTTTTTGGGTTCCTCCCATCATTTATGGTCATCAACCTGAGTTGTACGGGTTGCCATCGGCTTTTTCAGTCATTCCAAGTTCTTCTTGTCATCCCTGTCTCTTCTAAGCACCATTTTAAGCTTTTTGGGTCCCTTTTATTATTTCTGGTCATCAACCCGAGTTGTATGGGTTTCCACTTACTTAATGGGTCATTCCAAAGTTTTCTACATTATCACCAGCTTTTCTGAGTTTCAGATCACCGACCAGGACTTCGGCACCACCTGGGGGATAAATCAGATGTTAAAATCCCATATAGAAGTATTAGAATGTGTACCGGCTGGTTTATCAATTTAAGAAGCTGCGTTTATAAGTCCTCTTTTATACGTAACAAACGGGAGTCGAAACGGATGTCCCATTTGCATGTTACGGCTAATGAAGCAAGTGTGCACAGGAGAGAGAACTGAACGTGCCCCGAAACTAGGAGTGCGGTCTATGCACCATCAAGGTGAGGGCACGACCTGTGCACCCTCAGACTAAGGGCGTGGCCTGTGTGCTCCCGAACTAGGGGCACGTCCAATTCCAGAAATCCAATTTGTTTCATGTTTTCTGACTTTCCCAACCCATTTTGGAAGGTTTCCACCTTAGAAAATGACCATTTTCATCGTGCCCTCGACCCGGGGGCACGTCTATTTTAAAAATATAATTTTTGAAAGGTTTTCGATAATTTTTAGAAATTGGCACTGGATGTGCCCTCACACTAAGGGCGCGCCCATTGTGCCCTCAGACTGAGGGCATGCCCTGTGCACCCCTAGGTTGAGGGCATGACCACCGTGCCCCCAACCCTGGGGTGTGTCTAGTATGTTTCCCTATTTTGAACCAATTTTGATTCCCTATAAATTCCAGCCATTGGGATACGATCTGGGGTTACTCACTTCATCCTTCAGTAGCCCTAAGCTCATCCTAACCTCTTTAAGTCATCATCTCTTCATTCCGGTGCTCGAAAATCATCCCAAAGTGAAAGAGAAGCCAATATATGCTTAGACACGCTATTTTGTTGATCATCGGCTTCCACATATTTCCCTGAACATTTTCTGGCCAAGATGTCTTAAAAATAAGTGTTCCTCATCAAGTTTCCTTTGTCTCCAACAAACAGAGATCAATTTAGACATCATCTTGGCTCATGGTGGCTTTTACACTAGCACTGTGCAGATAGATCCAGTGCCTACCCTTTCTCTGCCATCGTCTTCTTAGTTAATTTTCATTCAACTCCATGTGGATCTAGCCTAAACTATCTTCCTACAAATTGTACCCTGGTGAGCTATCCAATATTCCCAACAATAATCATTTAATTTTGGCATCTGTGGTGCCCGTAGCACGTCGTTCATCTACATCATGGCAATGGTTCCCAAATCACCACCTTTCAACATTAGACTTATCAAGTAAATTTAGTCTTTTTATAAGAGGCCTTATTTATTTTCAAACAAACATAAGTTTATTTTAACTCAAACTTTTCTTCATATTAAATCACCCTTGGTAAGTCTTATTTAGTTTGAAACAAACATAAGTTTATTTTAACTTTTGAACTATCTGTGGTAATCGTTTCAGCATGGTTGTGCAATCTAGTTTTGCTTCCAGTTTTCATCTACTAATAAAATTTATGCCGATCTGTACAAGCATATTCTGGAGATGTTGACAACATATAAAATCTTCCTCTCTAATATCTGATAGAAATGTATGCCCTACAAGTCAATCATATATGATATGATTCAACATTTCTAGGAATATCTCATTCAATTAAATAGACAAAACTTCGTTACTAGTTTTTATTAGAAGTGTATATTGTAATGAAGTCCTTGATCACATGCAATGATGATTGAATCATGATGAGATGATGGTAATGAGATCGATCATTTAGAGGTATGTGATCTAAATGTTCCTAGTCATAGAATCCTTGAGATGAAACATCAAGAATTCGGATAGACTAGTGTGTGTGATGTCTTCTCATGTGAAGAGAATGACCGATCTCATTGGCCATCAATGTGGGGACACTGAGATACACACATAGGTGCTCATTAGTGGAATGAGTTCACTAAACTAACCAATTTAGGAAAACCTGATCGGTATCTTACCGAACTGTCTATTAGGTTATTCTTACATCTCAATAGTACGGTTGGATATTTGACTTGAGTTGGCAAAGTTGTCTTATCAGATATATCTTGTACTTTGATTATTGACTTATGGATCACCAACTTCATGGTCTAGTATAGTTGATATATTGGGTGCAAGAGAAACATAGTGGAGGCAATTGAACAGACAATAAGGGATCATTCACTCTCGGTAGGAGAGAGAGAATGTCCTATGGGATAGTACTATAAATCCTTGGCCAAGGTACTTAGGGTAATTGGAAAAGGAGTTTTCCAATTGATCCAAACCTGAGTACATGATCCTATAGAGTTGGAATATTTTGGGGTTGACAATCAGTGCCAGACCCTTGACTGACTGGGACATTGTATGAATGAGGATCTAAATCTGTGTGGTAATTGATGATGAAAAGACTCAATAGATGTTATTTAACTCTCCAAAGTCATTTTGGATCATAAGATGTGACTTGTACCCTTTATGATCGAAAAGCCAAAAAAATTGTTATCAGATAACAGTTTTAATTTAATTTAAAGAAATTATTCTTTTAAATTAATTAAAGCTTCAACCAAATTGACTATTGGGCCTAGTGGATCACACACGTTAGATCTGGTCAATATGATGAGAGCATGGACGTAATTTTATAGAAGTTTTGAGTTTTTATAAAAAAATCCATCTTCTATATATAAATAGCTTATGAAGCCAAACTCTAACAAGCCACAGGGCTGGAGCACATCCCAATTAGCCTCTCTCTCTCCTCTCTCCTCTAGAAGGTGATCTCCCATGGTCAAGCTTGGATCTAGAAGGCTTCTGGATACCTGAAGGAAGGGAGAACTTTTCTAATGAAATAGATCGTGTGGATACCGCTAGAGACTATACACTTAAACGATTTTAAGTAAGGAGGAATGTCCTCTCTTCATCCATGGTGAGAGGGATTTTGAAAATCCCATAAGGTACTCTCATTCTACTTCATATTCAGTTCTCAGTTTTACTCATTCGGCCTCAACCAAGGCAAAGATCATAGTTTTAAGAAATCAAAATTTTTCTGCTATCAAGTATTGATTCTTTATAATATTTCTATCCATTGAAAAAACAACACTCAATTATGACATTGGTACTGACCATAGCAAGCTATAAACTGAATTTACACTAGACAAAGTTCAATGTGTCCCCAAGCCAAGGGCATGCCCACCGTGCCCTTAGATCAAGGGTGCGCCCACACCTGTGTGCAACTCGACCAGATCGGTGATATCTTCCCTATTATAGCTCTAATTTGAGCCGTTCAAGTTTTTAATTCTTCCTCATTCATGCAACATCATTTATATATCATTTTTATTTAGTTTTGCATCATCTTATATATCATAAAAAATAAAAAAGTGCTTAGGTCTAGCCTCAAAACTAGTAAATTTGTTTTTTATTGTCATTTTAAGTTATTGTATTTACAGTTACTACACTTCACTTATTTCTAATCCTTCCTTCACTTGTTTTCTTGTTTTCTTATCTTCTAGTTGCACAAGTACATTAAGCAAGCGGTGGTTAAGGACTTTTCTTCATTGGTTGACCAAAGAAGGAGAAGGTTGAACCCGAATACTTTTTTCCTACACTAAGGCACATGGTCATTTTTGCCTTTTATTTCCATTACATAAAGCGGAGCCTGTGGTTCTTGGTGACTATATCATCTCATTTTCTACATGCTTTATGTTCTCTTATTTCTTCCTCACTCTCCTCCCATACAACCCGAACCATCTCTTCGGTGTTCGAGCAATGTCGAGGGATGAAAGTTCGAGAATCAATGTGAGTGTGGGACTGAGGCGAGGGAGTTTTCTTGTTTCCCTCACACTACTATTCGAGGTGCCAACCCAGGACCCATTTTTGGAGTTAACAACTTCTTGGCAACCATGGTGGGACAACTATTGTCGTTAACTGTGCTTGCTTGATGTTCTAGGGCAACTAGTCTCTTCTTCATTCATATGCTTGATTTGCATCATTGCTTGATTTCATATCATTAATGTTATTCTATTTTTGCATAAATTTATTGCTCCTCTTGCTCTCTCACTTTTTCATTTGTATTAGATTTGCATCGGGTACCGGACTTGTTCTGATCCATAGGGCATTTGAGGTGGGGGCTCTCTCTCCTAACAAACCTTCACCATCCAAATACCTTCTTGGTAGATTCTAACCTCTCTTATAGAATATTTTTTCCTAGTTGATTTGGTTTGTTTCCATCAATGCCTCCATAAGTCCCCATTCATGGAGTATTCCTCTCCACATGATCGGGCTGGTTGTACCACTTGCCTTAAAACTTGAAGAACCCAAGTACCCATTCATGGTGAGTTTGTGAGAGCCATAGGTCTTTGAAGATTGGGTCAATAGGAATCAAACCCATTGGAGCTGAGTGAACAATTGCTAACAATCCACCTAATATAAGGTTTGAACAAAATCATTGCGTAATCATTCAAGAGTCTTTGCATAAGTTCTTTGCAAACCAAAATTCAAAACAACAAAAAAATTGAAAAACACCAAAATAAAAAAAAATAAGTGTTCTTTTCTCTAAATATGTGTCCAACTTACTTGTCTACAAAAGTGAAAGAAAAGTCTCTCAACTAAAGAAATAGCACAAGAAAAGAAGAAAAGTTTGCTTTTTGGTAATTACTTGCTTGTCCACTACAACCAAAAGCAAAAAAAAGATCCAAACTAACACACCATAAAAGAAAACCAAAGAAGAACTATTTGAAATCAAAACCTAGTCAAGGTAAAGCTAGGTTCATTTTTTTACGTCTATGATGGTAAGGTCAGTTGAGATGATTAGCAGGGTAAATTTCTACGCCACAGAAGCCAAATAACAACAAAGGAGGACACAAGGATGGGCCTATAAGCAAAATTCTACTTTGGTATCACATGATACTCCTTAAGATCATAATAATCAAGCTCAGTCCTCCTTTGATCATAAATCAATCATACAAGAGTTACGTTAATGTGATCCTGATCAAGTCATCCATGCCATTCAGACTGTAATGAGTGATAAATGGCTTGCTGACCGTGGGATGAGTTCATTTGGCCTAACTCCGGGTCACTCCAATCTCCCTCAACCATCATCTTGTTCACCAACCCACCTTTACCCCACACGAGTGTCACGTGATCAGGAAACTCTTGAATTTCCCATCCCTAGGGTCTATATACCTCCATCACAAATGCCAACCAACCATCGCTACAATGGATCAAGTGATTCCTTCGGCCATGTCAATGATTTCTTGAACAAATCATCTCAATGGCTAAATGATCGAAGAGCTCTTGCTTTTCTTTTTATGTGATCTTTAGATGGTGCAACTCTAAAATGGTTTTTTTTTACTAGGGGAAGTAGAAGTATGGGATTTCAAAATTGTCAAGGAAACATTCTTACAAAAGTATGGGCGAGGCTATACAATAATTGACAAAGAATAGGAGGAGATGAAATTTACACAATCCCCTCAGCTAGCCACACATGGCTTGGCCACTCAACCAATTTCTCCAATAGCTCCTTAACCCAAACCGATTTTTATGCCGACACCAATTGAACAACCCTTGGTTATTCAATCAATCCCTCAAAATCCACTTGTTTCTTCTGCTACTCCTACCTTGATAGAGGATCCAGTCACCAGAATCACTTATGCCCCTACCCTATCATTCATGCTCCTGCCTTGGTAGAGGAACCAATCAATGTGATCATCTCTACTCCTACTACGGTAGATGATTTAGTCACTTCAAAACTTCATGCTCCTGCCCCAACAGAGAAATCAATCTAATCATCAATACTCCTACCCTGGTATAAGAATCAACTCCTACCCCTCAATATGTCATCACAATATCTCAAGATCAAAATCATCCAGTAGGGGAGGTTGAACCTAACTCTTCTATCTTTCTAGAATTCCCTAGGCTAGACATGCCCTCTTCTCTATAACAACTTGAGGAGAAGCCTACTATAGGGAGCTTAGATGAAGAAAAAATTTAGTTGATTATCAATCTAATGAAGGGGTAGGCAAAGATTTACAAGAGGAAGTTCAGCTAGTACAATCATTGGAACTAATCCCTAAAGGTAGTCAGACTGAATCGACCCCTACCTTGAAAAATGATGAGATGGAATCAGCCAAGGAAATGGGATCAAATCATTGCCTCAGGACCCCTGTGATCATGGGTCACAATTGACCCTTCAACATATGGAAGAATTAGGGTCCTCATCAGAGCATGCACACTATAAACCAGGCATCGATCGACCATTACCATCACTAGAATTGATCCCTGAAGTTGGGCAGACAAAATTGACCCCTGAAATGAAAAATAAAGAGATAGATTGGTCAGTGAAATGGAGAAGGAATCTACAAGCCTCCAGGAGGACACAAACCTTAGCAAGGGAATACTAGGACCTCCTCTTGCTACATAGGCAAATCCCTTAGCATCAATCTTAGGGCCACAACCCATATCACATTCTTTCCACAATCAATGATCGGGCCCATGGACCTAAAATTTGTCCATCTTAGTGCCATGAACTTATTCTCTTCACAATCCCCATCGAATGGGCCCATGGGCCTAGGCATATACTAGGTGACTACCTCCATGGCAAGGCAGGGCCAGCGACTATTGAACCCTATGAGATCTTGTGGAGTGGACGGGGACAGTGTCTTTCGCTAATAGACATGGTTGTCTGAGAAAGGAGATATGATTTTTTTATCTTTTTTAGTATCTTTGTGCGCAACTATGAAAATGTGCTCTTTCTCCCTGTGAAAGAAGTAATATTCTCGTCTTTCCGAGTGGTGTAAACCTTGAGGCAAGGAAAGGGTGGAGCTTTCACTTATTGGGGCTATCCTCTGAGTGAGCTATTGATAAATATTTGGCATTTTTTCTTGTTTTTAGAATGTTTTATCGGCGTTAGCGATGTGTCATGATGTGATTAGTGTTGGGTTTCTTTCTCGGTTGTGGAGGTATGTGCTTTATGATCATGTCAGGTTTTATCTGACAATGAAAGTCAGCTTTCTCTTTGTTTGTGATTTCACGTAGATGGTCAAGAGTAGGGTGTTTAGAGACCCCATGTTTGTTGTGTTGAGGTAGGTGATGCAGGCTGAGTGGTTTCTGAACCACTATAAAAGATGGTTAGTTTTTTTGAAAACCGTTTGATTGTGTGTCCTTTGTTTGGAAGTGGGGGGTTTTGAAGATAGTTCAGATCAAATGGATGTGATTGTCTTTTCTCTTTGTTTGTTAATTTATTTTTTCCTTTTCTTGGATCAACTGCATCCTTTATGATGGCCATTTTTGGCCAATTGTATCATTGGTAAATGGTCAAAATGTAGAAGAATTTAAGCTTTAACATTGAATATTAAATTTTTGTAATTCCTTCATATCCAAGACTCCTCTCAGATGATTTATCAAAATGTCAAGTAGAAGTTACAAAAAGAATTAGTTGGAATTGAGATGAAAGGTTATTTTTCCTATTCCACTATCTTGTGCTCAATTTTCTTGTTTGTATTTTTAGGCACTATATGACTATACACAAGTTGTGTTATCGGCAAGTCTCTTAAAAATATTTTAAGCTGTACGTAGATCTATGCAAATGAGATTCAAATAAGACAAAATCAATAATAAAGAAGATTAGAATGAGAGAGGTGTCAACTCTTGAAACGGGTTCCAGATCGGCACCTCAAGAGAAGGTGAAAGATAGAATAGGGGAAAAAGGGGAGTGAATTGAAAAACACTCGGAAAGCGGTAAAGAGTCCTCACCTCGGTCCCACACTCACATTGATCCCGAACTTTCATCTCATGGTGTCACTCGAGCACCGGAGACGGTTCAGGTCATGTGGGAGGAGAGTGAAGAATAGAATGACTTAGAACATAAAAGATGTGGTCGCCAGGAGTCGCAGGCTCCACTTTATGGAATGTAAATCAAGAGATGAGTTGACCGTGTGTACCTTAGCGCGGGAGATGATATGTGGGTTAAACCTTCTTCCTCGTTGGCCGGCCGATGATGGAGAGTCCAACCATTGCTAGCTTGATCAATCTGTGTAACTTAAGATAATAAAACAAGTGAAGAGTTTGATTAGACTTGTGAGAAGTGTAGTAACTATAGTAAGAAGATAAGAAAGGAAGCAATTGGAATCGAACTCACTGGCTTCAGGGTGAGCCTTAAACCTTTTTTTATGTTTTTAATTATGTAAAAATGATGCAAATGAACTAAAAGATGTTATAAAATAGTAAATAAACTGAATGAAATGAGTTAAGAAGAACTTATGAAGTGTATGGCTTGAGTTGAAGTCAAGTTGGTTGAAGAAGGCCGGTTCGGGTAGCCTTGCACTCTTCTGGCGCGACTTTGGTGTAGAAAATCTTACGGACGACCCCGATGTCGGAATCGAGTGCTATTTGTTTCTATGTATGTAGAACTCAAAGAGGAAGAGATCTTATATCGATGACTTCTCTGGAATTTGTCTTTAGAAGCCTGTAAAAATTCTGAAAGTGGACAGAAGTGAAAATTAGAACCTGGATGCGCGCCCTCAGTGCAGCAATTGCCACGAACAGATGGCAAGTCAGAATTGAGTGCCTCTGGTTGAAAATGAAAGAGGATGAAGAGAGGAACAAATCCTATGTTGAAGACTTTTGCAGAAGGAGCCTCAGATTTTATACAGAAGCTGATGAAGCCAGTTGATGCAGAATGCATGGATCGGGCTTCTCCTTCGCCTCGGGATTGATCTCTCAACGTCGGATCACCTTTGGATGTCAGGATGGCTTTGGGAGAGAACTTGGACGACCACAGGATGAGCTAGGTGTAGGGGATTAACCTTGGGTCGTTGAGAATGTCCCGCAATTTAGAGGGAATAGAAACCGGTGCAAAGCATGGAAACTAGACCGATTGCGCCCCCGCTTTTCAAAGGAAGCGAGGGCGCGCAGGGCGCACCCTCGACCCAAGGGTGAGCAGGGCGCACCCTCACCTTGGGGGCGCGGTTTGCGCACCCCCCTGTATCAAAGAAACCAAGGGTGCATTACGTGTCTTATTACTAAAATACACCGGAACCTTTTAGAAATTGCTAAAAAATTGACTTGACAAACGTAACGCACCTGCAACCCGGGGGCACGATCAAAATAAACAATAATCAATGGCGAAAACCTTCCAAAAATTCAATTTAGAAGGTGTAAACCGAGGTAATTTCCGGTTTCCAAAAATGTACCGCACCCTCGCGTTTCAAAGGAAGCGAGGGCACGCCCTCAGGTTGAGGGTGCGCAGGGTGCGCCCCCAGGTTGAGGGCGCGGTGACCGCGCCCTCCCATTTTAAAGGTGGTGGGGGAGCGGTGCACTCTCTCTCCCGCACGCGCGTTTCGCGGGCAGTAACTTACAAACGGGATGTCCGATTCGGCTCCCGTTTGTTGCGTTGGAAAGAGGGCCTTTACCTGCACCTCCTCAAGTTAGTAAACCAGATGGCATTACTCCTGAGACATTCATACGGAGCTTTGACTACCGGTTTACCATTTCGCGAAAAGCCAAAAACAACAACAGAGATCCGTAAAGACACAGTTCCAGTCGAAGAACCTTGGGTCAACTCGGGATGACTTAAAATGATGACCAAACAAGTCCGGTACGATCAGAAAATCTGAAATCATCTAAAAATCTGAGATTAACCCCGGTAAACGTGAACCAAAACTCGAAAAAGCCGTAAAACCCTAAAATCGATCGAAATGGCCGTATGGCCCCGGTTGACAAAGTATGCGGCTAGGATCGACCCGGACGACTCGAAAAGACCCGGTGATGACCGTAAAGGCCTAACGCGTGGTCCAGTATAGCCGTGTCAGTACAGATCGAAAAGACCATAACGAAAGCTATTATTGACCGACGACTACCGAAATGACTTCTTAGAAACCCTAAATGTTACGGAACGTATTCGAGACTCCCGAGACCTTCAATTAAGGACCATTCAAGGTCGGTTATCGAGCAAGCTTTGTGTTTTCACAATTCACGTGTGGCTCTCGCTTGAAGGTTACGGTATTGTTTCGGAAATCATCGGTCCATTCCCAACTCACAAGGAGCCCCATCAGCGTCCTTAGCTCATCTCCATGAGGTAATCCAAATCAAATAATCGGTCAAATAATAGATATTTCCAATAGAATAAGATTCTAGGGCTCCGAATCAGGCCAATTTAGCGTGTCTACAGCTTGCCTCGCCTTGATGTTGAATTAGCAAGGGAATGGCATGTAGCGGAGTAGAGTGAAACGTAGAGAAAGAGTAGTGAAGTGAGATGGATTGTAGTTGAATGTAGTTGAGTAAAATGGTGATAGACTAAAAAGGTAGCATCAAGGTGTAGATATAGACACGCTCAATGATGAAATTCGGCAAGACGAATCTCCTCAAGTCTCCTGGTTAACCGTCATGTTTCATCCAGTCTTCCTATGTTCGATTGGTAAGAGATGTGCCATTGGCACGAGGGAAGAATAAACCCCCAACGCGGTGGGGAGTCCCCGAAACATGGGTTCGTAGGTTCATCATCAGCCGATAACCCGATCTTTGCAGTGTTCCTATACTATGATGGGTTAAAGTTTTAAAAAGTGATTTGTTTCGAAAAAGTAAAAGAATACCAATCGAGCACATTCAGGCTCTTAGATTCATTTAAGTATTCCAAGAGATAAGATTCAATTTGGAATGGAATGATCTCGAATTCCAAAAGGAAAATGTTGAAGCTCAGACCGTGAAGATAGTAATGGTGTAAGTTCTGATTGAATAGGAGAGGCCCTTGGTGGGATGAATTGACTGTCAGGGTGGGATGAATAGAAAGAAGGGTTTTAGTGGTCATAGTGGGGATAGAAATGAAAGATTTGGAGGCAGAAGGTGATTACTGAACACGGTGGGATATTAGAGAGGTCGGTGGGACTCGAAAATACAGTGGGATTATCAAACACGGTGGGATTAGAAAACATGGCAGGATTCAGAATGATCGAATTTAGGATACAAGATTTAGAGATTAGGGTGAGAAGGTGAAGATTATGAAAGAATGTATGCGATATCAAAACAAAATGTAATGCAACTAACACTACATGATGCATGCTGGGCTCAAGAAAACAAAACAAAACTTGTATAACAAATAGTTGAAGATGTAGATTGTCTATGAGGTTAAGATACCCATTCGGGAACCATCATCCCTCACAGCACAATTTTGAGCTTATTCGTGAGTCTCGGAGATGACCCGACCGTTGTAGATTTTGATGAAGGTGACCTCGGGTCAAGTCTTCTCCGCACTCATGGTCTTCAACAAATAATGCATAGGATATTAATAAACGACTAACGAGATATATGCTAGCTAGCAAGTTATGGGGGTTTCCCATGTCGATTCTTTTGTTTCTGCGAGCAATTCCTGTCTTTCATCAAAATGTTAGTCCCGAATGGACAACGATGTCAACTCGACCTCAAATAAAGACAAAACATAAATAAATTTAATTTAACAATTTTTTTTATTTGTTTGGAATTTTTGAGGAATTTTGAAAGAATTTGGTCGAACGTGCCCCCGAACCGGGGCGTGGCCTGTGCGCCCTGGGATTGGGGGTGTGGTATGCGCGCCCTAGGTTTAGGGGCATGGCCTGTGTGCCCCCACCGTGAGGGCGCGTTCGATCCCAGTTTCCTGTTTCGATCACATCCGAATTCGGTTCAAATCGGGACCAATTTCCCCTATATAAACACCTCATAGGACGACCAGAACATCTTACCAACACCCAGGATGGCTCCTCGTTTGAAAAAGCAGCATGTTGGCTTGGTTCGAGATATTTCAAGCATCTCGGGTCATTTAAAGGCTAGAATCGGCGCCAACTTGGTAAGTTTGCTGCCAATTTTAGCTTTTAACCACTTTTATGCTTCTTTTTTCTAAAGAAATTCTCTCTTACCTCCCGTTTGGGTGTAGGATTACCCAAACTTTCCAGGACAATGCCGGTATTTCTCTCCTCCTTGGCTTACCGGCTTGCTCGATGTCCTCAGTTTGTCGGTCAGGGTGACTCTTCGGGATTGGGGCTTGACTGGGCTCTTGATCCAGGGCAAGCAATACTCAGGCTATTTCCTCGAATCCAGTTTGATGTGAGCTCTTGTTGAGTTGTGGCACCCCGACACTCACACGTTTGTATTCAGTAGCTTCGAGTGTACGGTTCTTCTTGAAGAGATGAAGCTTCTTCTTGGCTTTTCTCGGACTAAGAAGGGAGAGACTGAAGGTATGTTCATCCCTTTTGGACCCCTCTCTTGCCTGGAGTTCCTGTAGGATTTCATCGGGGATCAGCAAATTAGCTCTTTGTTGTCCGGCAAGGGAATCAATGTTCCTATGTTGGCGGCCTGGACAGTTTCTCTTCTAACAGCTCCTGGTCTGGACGAGGACCAAATTCTGCGTGGTGTAAAGGTTTCGCGGCTTGCCTTACCGCGTTGCTTTTGTTCCTTGTAGAGGATGGTTTCCTGGAGGCTAATCAACTCTCGTGCATCAGCGGCATCTGGAGCGGTGCACGGTTGGGGCCTTCAGTTCTGGGCTTCTTGTACTGCGGACTATCCGCAGCTTGCGTGGGTCGTCCTCCTTTCGACAGTGCTCTTCTACTGGCTTGCTGGGCTGACCTCCACTTCAAGTTTGATCCAGCAGGTGAGGTGGCCACCAGGTCGCAGCTCTTCCGCCGCAGCCCTTTGTTCCCATATGCTGTTGCACTCGACTTCGGCGAGAGAGTCGCCAACAGGTGTGCATCGGTGAAGAAGAGGCCAGAGTGACGTGCTTATTTTGCCTCCATGAACAGTTCTGGCTTCTTGCACTCTTCTACTGCCCTGATGCAGAAGGACTTCCAGGTGTGCTTTGCGACAGGCGTTGATCTCTGCCTGGTTACAGGTTCAGCCTCCATGTTGTACAATGCTCACCGTTGCTACTCTCAGATTGGCTTGCCTCGGTATGAGTTTCCCAAGCTGTCCCACCTGCCACCTATCAAGGGCAGGCAACTTGGTTCTGCGGATGACAAGGAGGAGGCGATCTCATCCATTGCCTTGTGGGAGACGAGTCGGGTATACCGCCCAGGTCTCCTGATTTAGGAGGACCCTGACCCAGAGCTCCAACTCTGATTCAGAGTCTAAAACACCATCAAAGGTTAGTGCCCCTGTTACAAGAAATGTAGATCAGGTTGTGCTCTTTGATTTGGTTCAAGTTTCACGTGATTCCGAGTTCATTTGAACAAGTTATCGTGAAAATAAGAATCGAGCAAGTGAGGGGGAAGGGCGTTGATCGTGCCCTCGGACCAGGGGTGCGTAGACCGCACCCTCGGTTTGGGGACATGCTGACCGTGCCCCCAAGAGGAGGGCGCAGTCTATGCGCCCTCTCTCTCCTCATGTGACAGTGGTGTGCAGAGTGCGCTCAGCGCGCCCTCCCTCTCTAAAGAGTGGGAGGGCGCGTTCAGCATTTTTTTCTTTCCCTTTTTTTTGAAATAAATAAAATAAAATGTATCTAACAATATTTGATGTCCACTTCCCTTTTTGGTGCAGATGCCAAGACACGTTCATTGCCACGACTCCAATTCTGAGGGATTCGAGCTCCCAGCATTCCCAGAGGTACGTTTTCTTTTATCCTGCACTTAATGATTAATTCCTTTGCATTTTGACGATAAAATTGTGTGAACTAATGAAATGAATCTTTAGCAGGCCCGGATAGAATCTCGGATCTCATGGGACTTGGTGCACGCCGCCTACCTTGGCCTACCGGACTTCCAGCAGGTTCTGTTAGAGGAGATGGGGTTTGTGCCCATCCTCCGGGTGACTCCATTTTGGAAGGACCTACCACTGGTGCAGGTCCTCCGCGAGTCCTGGGACCCAGACTCCTTCGTATTTATGCTCCCATGGGGGCACATGGTGCCCTCCCTGGAGGATGTCACACACATCACCGGTCTCCGTGTTGATGGTAGGCTGGTGGTGTGTGCCACTTCTTCATATTATTCACGGGAGTTCCGGGCCCTTTTTGCATATGAGCCTGAATTTGACTCAGAGGATGGCTTATGCACCATCGCCAGACTAGAGGCTGGTGAGATGGTAGGCTTGGTAGATACCGAGCGTGTCCGTGGTGAGAGCCAGGATAGCTTTTACTGCCGCATGGTCGGCCAGGCTGCGGTGGCGTTTACCGGGTTACCTGGCTTCTTGGAGGCAGACATAGACCTGCGCCGCTTCCTCCTGTTCTTCTTCGGGTGCCTTCTGTTGGGCTTGAAGATGGACCGCATCCATCTGTGGTTCCTTCCCTTGCTTGCTAACCTGGAGTAAGTTGGTACGTATGTGTGGGGGGCAGCAATGCTCGCCCATTTGTTCTGCGGCCTCTAGCCTAAGGCGGGCTCTGTTTCAGTTGTCGGCTTCTCTCCTTTTCTCCAGGTGACTTTTAGCAGCTTTTTCTTTTCTGTATGTTTGTATTGTTCAGCTTTGTTCTGACAAGTTGTACCTTTTACATGTCTGGAGATACCTCTACTTCCGCCTGGGTCGGGCACAACAGTCCTACCCCAACCTTTTCCCTCTGATGGCTCGCTGGGAGCCCATCTGCCCTACTGAGGGCCATCGGAGCCAGCTGGCTTCGATTTGTGCACAGATTCTCCGTTTCCCACACACTGAGGTATGTTTTTTATTTGTGTATCAATATTCTCTTGGTGAAATAATAATCATGATTTTGCTTCCTGCAGGTGTCTTGGAGGCCATATCTGATGACCGACGACCATCTCCAGCCCTAGATTGCCCAAGCAGGTCGTGTCTTCGGCCGCGATCTTCACCTTCTGTGCGTCAATGAGCTGGCACCACTGTGGCTTTGGTTCTCAGCATGCACCCTCGGTCTGGAGTAGGACTGGCTGGAGCCTCCTCCTTCTCTTCCCCTAGTCGAGGCCCGTCCCAGACGCCTACTTCTCCCCGTGGACTGGGAGGTACCATGCCTCAATCACACTATGGTATGAAGGAGATGAGGTAGTTATTGGCTGGGCAGAGGACACCCTAGACTACCTTCGCCAATACGAGAGGTGTACGACCACTTGTTTGTTCCAAAGGGTCAGGTAAATGTTTCTTCCTTTTCTTCAATTCTATGTTGTTGTTCTCTTCTGACCTTCGTGCCATTTTAGGAGGCTCGGGCTCTACTGCTACGCCAATAGCTGGAGATTGTTGATCTTCGACAAGAGGTGGACACTCTTCATGGCATGCTGGAGACTGAGGTAGACACTACCTTTGACCTTCATTTCTATTCTCGACATATACTTGCCTTGCTCTGATGTGTTTTTCTTCTATTCGCAGTGGAAGGCCCGTGCCGAGGGTTCACCTCCTTCTCTGTCAAGGGAAGAGGTAGCTGAGCTGCGCCAGTGTCTTAGTAAGGCAAGAGGGACCCTGACGACCAAGGAGGCAGAGGTATCTTTCATTATTCTCTATTCTGGTTGTTGATTTTTCTTGGTTCACATTCTTCTTTTTCTTCCAGGTTGCCGATTTTTAGAGTACTTTGTCCTCCTGTATCCAGTCTTTGGAGACTGAGGTGGAGACATGGCGATCTACCCCGGCCGATCTTTGTTCCCATATGATCATCTCGGATCTCTGTCTTAACCATGAGAGAGCCATGCGCGAGATAGAGCGTGAGCATAGTCAGGCCATGCGGTCCTTGGAGCAAATGCACCTACAGTCGCAGGTTCGTTTGTCAGCAGCAGAGGCGACACTATAGGTTTACCGCCAGGGCATCCCTCCATAGCCGAGCCAGAGTCACACCCACCAGAGCAGCTCCCATTGGAGTGGTACGCACCGAAGTGGCGGCACTGCTTGTAGCCGAGGTCACCACGACCAGAGCTAGCAAGGGCAGAGTGGCCAGAGCCAGAGCCATGAGCGCGGTGCTTTTGCGTTCTTGGCCACTTCTTCAGAGCATCGCCGCAATGAGGCGGCTGCAACAACTTTGGAGGACACGCCTACCATGCGTCTTCCACGTGGCCGCTCTCCTGGAGAGGGTAGCAGTAGGCACTGATATCTGTAGCAGGCTTAATCTTCTTCTGTTGTAGCTGCTTTGTTTCATTGTTGTAGTACTTGATGGTGCAATCAGATCTTTGTCTTTTTCGGAGTCACTTGCACTGTTCTTTCTGCTCGGCATCACTCAAAAGGGTTGTTAGCATAACATTTTGTCTTGGTCCCTTGCAAGTTTGTCAAGGGGCGGAAGCCTCTTAAAGATGGTAACTGTTAATAATAAAGAAGACAGTAGATGTAAGGTTAAGAAACTTACCTGTTGGCGAGATTTCCCCCTTCTTGATCTTAGAATCCTATCGTTGATAGAATCTTCCTCTCTTACTTTAAAGTTCCTAAAAACACTTGATAAAAGAAGATCAGATCTTCACAACGACTCATCCCTTTGTCTATTACGGCCAACTTTGACTTAGGTCAAAGGGATGAGCCCTCTTAACGGGGTGATAATAAAGATAAACATGCAATGTAGAAATGAAACATGCAAGACATAAACATAAATGCTAGTAAAGGCAAAAATCGAGGTTATGCCAAGTTAAATAATGCATTTTTTTGGATTTTGAAGATATTCAAAATTTTCTTTTCTTTTTTTTGGATTTTTGAAAACATTCATTCATTTTTTTGGATTTTTAAAAATATTCAAAACTTTTTTGATTCTTTTGAAAATATTCAAATTTTTTAGATTTTTGAAAATATTCATTTTTTTAGATTTTTAAAAATATTCAAATTTTTTTGAATTTTTTGTAGAGAATGTGCTGGTATTGAGACAATTCATCGGTCTTTGAGTGTTAATCTAGGTTCGAGTGGTAAACACCACGTGAAAATAAGGTTCCCTATTCAGAATCTTTCTTGCCCTCTTCTCTTGATCGGTTTGGATTGTCCCTGAGTTTGGACAGTTTACCCTACCCTAGGGGTTTTAAGATGAAAGATAATAGAGGAAGTCTTTAATAGGATATGGGGTTGTTGAGGAGGGTTTCTCTACTCATGCCCAAATTGCCCATTGGGGTTCGGCCTCTTTGGGTCTTTTCTACAAGTGGCACTTACTTAGACAAGTCTTTGACTTGTGGGGTCATTGCCCATCTTTTGGTGCCTTTTCTTCATTTTCTACTCTTCCGGGTACTCTTTCTGGCAGACTCATATTTGTTTAAACCTGTGGGGTTCATTGCCCATCTTTTGGCACCCTTCTGCACCCTATGAGATAGCCTTCTACTAAGGCGGTGGGCATTTTCGATACTATGCTCCTCTAGTCCCCTTCACCTATTTTAGACCAAATAGAAGAGAATAGGGTAAGGTTTCCTTTCTGCCTTCAGGGTTCTGCCCTGCCTCTCTCGAGTGTTGGGCTATCTGGATTCTGGGATCGGGAGGTGTTGTGTGTGCAGGGTGATGTCTACCCTTGTCCTCTAGTGAACACTCTAGGATCGATGACTTGATATCATACCAGAAATTCTCCATTTTTCTTTTTTTAGGGAAAATATTTTTTGAGGTAAACATTGTTTCGCGGATGGTTCATTTTTTCTCCATCGGCATTGGTTAGCTCATATACATTACCTGGATATTTTCAGTTATAACAAAAGGCCCTTCCCAGTTAGGTTGCAACTTGGAGCGTGGACCACCCAGCTTAACGAATATGCATTTTACTACCATCTCGCCGATTTCAAACTTTCTCTCTACCACCCTCTTTTGATAAAACCTTTTCAATCGGTTCTGATAAGTCCGAGCATGCTTGGAGGCGGCCAACCTTCTTTCATCTAGGAGTTCAAGTTGTGCAAGGAGAGATTCTCACCTGTCATCGACAGGGATGTCCCTATCGAGTTGAACTCAAAGTGATGGAAGGAGTACTTCGTATGGGACCACCACTTTCATCCCATATGCGAGAGCATACGGGGTTTGACCAGTGGGGATCTTTACAGAAGTACAATAAGCCCATAGGGTTTCTACAAGCTTATCTAGCCAATCTGCGAACTTGCTAGACTTACAGGTTTTCTTAATGATTTTAATCAAAGTTTTGTTGGTGGCTTCTGCTTGATCATTGCCTTGAGGGTAGTATGCAGATGAATGATGCAATGCAATGCAGTACTTGTTGCAAAGATCGCACAGATCTTGAGAGAGAAATTGTGGTCCATTGTCAGTGATGATGTCGTTGGGTGTCCCGAACCTAGCGATAATGTTGCGTTTGATGAAGGAGCGCAGTGTTTATGCTTTGATCTCCACGAACGCTTCCGCTTATGCCCACTTGGTGAAGTACACTGTTTCCGTCAGGATGAACGATTTGGAATGGATTTCAGAGTTAAGATCACTTAGAGGGCCAATGATATCGAAAGCCCACATGGTGAAGGGTCATGGGGCATGAATCAGATGAAGGGAAGATGTGGGAGAATGGATCTTGTCGGCATGAAGTTGGCTAGAATGACAGCGCCGAATAAAGATGGAGCAATCCTCTTCTTGGGTTGGCCAATAGAACCCCTGCCTGATGATTTTCTTGGCAAGAGCTTGAGCATTGACATGGCCTCCCTAAACCCCGGAATGTGCTTCCTTAAGCACCAATTCTGTCTCTTCTTCATCAACGCATCTAAGCAAGATTCCACTCAAGCTCCTCTTGTAGAGCACCCCTCCTAGGATGGTATACCTCTGGGATACTCTCTTGATGGCTTTCTTTTCTTTTGCATTAGATCTAGGTGGATACGACTGATTTTGACAATACCTTGTGATCTCATCAAACCAAGGCCTCTCACCCTCATCTAACTCTTCCAAGTCGATTAGAGAAACTTCTTCTTTCTGCTCTAAATATTCCTTCCTGCCAAATCTCTCCTTGACCTTCAGAAATCGACCATCCTTAATCATCGGCATCGACCTTCTACGGACATGGATAGTCCGCACTGTCGACTCTGAAAATTCGACGGGGTCCTCTCCTTTTCAGGGAAGTCCGTGAACCCAGATCGTCACCTCAAGAGGGTATGAGAAAAGAAAGGAATAAAACTCGGAAAGCAACTCTCACCTCGGTCCCACACTCACATTGATCCCCGAACTTTCATCCCTTGGCGTCGCTCGATAACCAAAGAGACGGTTCGGGTCATGTGGGAAGAGGGTGAGAAGAAAGAAATTAAGACATGTGGTCGCCAGGAACCGTGGGTTCCGATTTATAGAATTAAAATGACCGTGTGTACCTTAGCATGAAGAATGTGAGTTAAAGCTCTCCTTCTTCGGCCGGCCGATGAAGAAGAGTCCTCAACGCGGTGGGTGCTTGATATTCTGTGCAACTAGACAAACAAAAAAGTGAAAGAGACTATTAGAACTAAACAAGGTGGAGTATATGTAAAGAGAATAACATAAAACACACAATTGACTAGAAACTGACCGGACTCGGGTTATCTCTAACCCCCTATTTTTATTTTCGGATAAACAGAATAAAAGTAATTCCAAAAAATGTAAAAACTTTATAGGAGGATGGATAATCACTAAAAAAAGAGATAGGAAAAAGAACTGAAAGATTCTGAGTTGAATAGAGAAAGATATAGCCAAATCTGGGTTGTCGAAAAAGCCGAGCAGCAGTCCAGGATCTGCCAGGCGCGACTTTGCTTCTGCTCTCGTCACGACTAGCCCTGACCTCGGAATAAAGTGCCGTCGATTGAAAACTGAAGAATACTTGGAGAGGAAGTACATTTATGAAGAGATCTCAGACAGAAGACGTCTACACACTGCTGTAGGGGCCGAAGAATAGAGACTTGGCAAATCACCTGCAGAACAGCTTTCCTCTCTCTTGAACTGACTTTTCTCTTTCTAAAAACTCTAAATTCTTTCTCTAAAAATCACAAAATCAATTCAGGAGGGAGTTTGGACGTCTTGAGATGCCTGGGGGGTCGTGCTCATGCCTATGGAATGACCAGAATCAGAGTTAATTTATAGGAGAACAGACGGTCTCATCAAGGCAAAAAAATAGGCACATTACGCCCTACCCCTTGGCGCATGCGCCCTGGTGCAGGGCGTATGCGCCCCCTGAAGGGGCGCATGGCACTGTTCCAGAGAATTTCGACCTTATCCGGTCGATCGGTTCAGTGGTAGAGTCCCGGTGAAAAACTGGGTCCCTCGTGCCTCAAGGGTAGGGCGCATGTGCCCTCAATTGAGGGCACGAGGTCACGTGCCTCACTGGTAGGGCGCATGGGCACGTGCCCTGGGTCCCGGGCGCATGTGACTAGGAACCCGGGCGCATGGGACTGTTTTTGCGTGTCCTTCTTCCGGAAGCCATTGCGAACACTCCCGAACTTGGAATTTGACGCCGTTTGTTGCGTTGGAAAGATAAAATGCCTAAGAAGCTTTCTATAGCATAGGATCAGCCATAACACCATCCAAAACTTCATAATTTTGTCCATAAGTTAGGGCAGTGAACAGAAGATCTGATACAGGTCAAAATAACTCCGACGGCAAACCGGAAAGGCACAGTATGCAAAAAAACTTGTCCGGGGTGTGAATATGGCCATAACCTTCAATGCATGATCATTAGGCATTGGTCATTCAGCCAATTTCCGTGTTTACACGATTTACGTGTGGCTTTCGCTCGGAAATTACGGCTTTTTGCGGAAAACTTCAGAAGGCATCCGATTTCATTCGGCAAAGCTTCAAATCAACTTTAAAACACCTGGCATCATTCTAAGGTCAATCACACATGTTACTCTATAAAACATGAGTTTTATGCTCTGAATTAGGCGAATTTGTCGTGTCTACAGCTTGCCTCGCCTTGATGTCGGCTTTGTAAGGGAGTGGCATGTAATGAAGCGGAGTGATTCAAGGTGAACTGTAATGGAATGCAAGTGAACGTAGATGAATGTAGCAGAATGGAATGGTGATGGACTGAAAAGGTGGCATCAAGGTGTAGATATAGACACGCTTATCTACCTGATCCAGCAAAATGAATCTCTCTGAGTATTCTAGATCGCTTTCATGTTCAATCAAAACCTCATATAATTGACTGGTAAAAGACATGCCCTTGGCACGAGAGATGAAAAAGTAAATGATAAAGGATAAAAGGATGTAGCCAACCCTCAGCGTGGTGAGGAGTCCTCGAATTCGTAGGTTCATCATCAGCCTGCAACCCGAACTTTGCGGTGTTCTTGTACTGTGATGAGCTAAAGTTTTTAAAAGAGAAATTGATCTTAAAATGAAAAGAATACCAATCCATCATATTTGGAATCTCAAGTTTAAAAGGGTTCATTTAAGCATACCAAAATACTCAGTTTAATTCTGAGTGGAAGAACCTCAAGTTCTAAAAGGGTTCATTTAAGCATAACAAAATTGCTCGGGTATCGTGAAAACCATGAATCACGCTTTGGCAGAAAACCCGGTATTCGGAAAATGACAAAACATATTTAAGCCATAGTGGGATTGAAAGATAATGGTGGGACTAACATAGAATGATGGGAAAGAAGAAACAATGGCATGACCAATATGACATGGTGGGATAAAATAAAAGACATGGTGAGATAAAAGAAAGGACTGAATAAAACATGGTGGAACAAAAAGAAAGGAATAAAACATGAAGGGATAAAAGAAAGAATAAAACATGTTGAAATAAAAGAAAGAGAAAACATAATGAAATATAATTGGTAATGATGAAGAAAGAAAAGGAGATGGATATGCAAACATAGAAAATTATGTAGAAAATAGTTGAAGATATAGATTGTCTATTGGAGGTCAAGACACCCGATTAGGAACCATCGTCCCTCCAATGTTCAATTTTGGCTTATCCGTGAGTGTGAAGAAATGACCATGCCGTCGTAGATTTTGTTAAAGGGGACCTCGGGCCCAGTCATCTTCACGCTCAAGGTCTTCAACATTAATGCATATAATATGTATCAAATGGACCTAACATAACTAGGTGACAGATAGTAAGAGTGATGTGAAGTGCAAAAATGCAATGATGGTGATGATGTAAGATTGATGAGAATGTGGATTTGAGTGAAGTCTTCTGGCGTAGTGCATTGACCACCTGATTAATCAGCATCTCTGGTCCATCCTTGTCTTGCCTTCTGACGGAATACAACACTATGAGAATGTTCAGCTGGGTGGTGCTTCCTTTCTTTTCGCCGCAAGGTTGGCATGACGTTCCTTGGGGAACACTAATCTCGCCAATTCACCTGTTAGGACTAAAAAGGTTGCCTGCACATTTCTAGTTAGTACCCAACAGACAGAATTGTCATATGAATCAGATTGTTCATGAAATGATTAATTGGAGATTTTACTATTTGAACCATCATTTGGATGTCAAAACAAAGTTTCTAATGATGGTTCCTTCAGCAAAAATGTCACTTTTAACATTATAGACAATTTCTGATTTTTTGAGATTTTTTTGATTTTTCTGAATTTTTTATCCATGTGCCCCCGATCGGGGGCACCTGGTCATGCGCCCTGGGGTGGGGCACCTGGCCATGTGCCCCCAGATGAGGGTACATGCGCCCTGAGGCAAATTTGTTTTTTTTCAAAAAAAATTGTACATGATCGCTCTTCTCTTTTTGCTTCTTCAGCTCCTGAAAATACTTAATGAAAATGATTGAATTTTTATCATTACTCATCCCTTTACCTGTATATCATATGCCTTGATTTTGAGTCTTCTTAACAAGGTGGAATAGAACAAATGACTTAAATGAAATAGAGGTAAGGGTTAAGAGAACTTACCTGCCGTGGTGTGAATCTTCTCCTCTTCTACATTGAAATGCCTGAAACACTTGATAGAAAGGGGGATTAGATCTTCACCGTGACTCATCCCTTTACCTATTATGGTCAACTTTGACTTAGGTCAAAGGGAGAGAGCCTTCTTAACAAGGTAATTAAAGTAAAAAAATGGATATGCAATACAGAAATGGAAATATGCTTGACAATCAAATAAACATGGATGCAACTAAGGCAATGATCATGACTAAGCAAATTTTTTTTTGGGTTTTCTTGAAAACAATCATTTGGATTTTCAAAAGTATTCATTTTTTTTGGATTTTTTGAAATATGTGTTTTTTTGGATTGTTTAAAATATGTTTTTTTTTGATTTTTTAAAATATGTTTTTTTTCTGGGTTTTTGAAATATGAAATTTTTTTTTTTTGGGTTTTTGAAATATTCCTCTTTTTTGTGGAGAAAATGCTAGTATTTGAGACAAGTCATCGGTCTTTGGGGTTTGTCAAGACTCAAGTGGTAGATGCCACGTGCAAAAATAAAGTTCCCTACCTAGAATCCTTCTAACCTTCTTCCTTTGATCGGCTTGGGTTCCACCTGGATTTTGTCGGTTTACCCTTCCCTAGGGATTTAAGGAGGAAGAGTATAGAGGAAGTCCTTGATAGGGTTTGAAGATGCTGAGAGGGATTTCTCTACTCTCACTCAAATTACCCATTGGGGTTCGGCCTCTTTGGGTTTTTTTTTGTTTTGCTCTTTTCTATGTGGCACATATTTGGACAGGTTTTTGACCCGTGGGGACATTGCCCATCTTTTAGTGCCTTTTACCTTGACTATCATTCTGGGTACTCATTCAGACAGGTTGATCATTTTTTTCTAACCTGAGGGGTTCATTGCCCATCTTTTGGCACCCTTTTGTACCCTCTGAGACGGCCTCCTACTAGGGTGGGAGTGTTTTCGATACTACCCCTCTCTAATCTTCTCCCCCTATCTTGGACCGAGTAGAAGAGAATAGGGTAAGGGTACTCCTTCCATTTCTAGATTTCTGCCTTGCCTTTAGCAAGTATTGGGTTGTCTAGATTCTAGGACCGGGAAGTGTTGTGTGTTGGATGGTACCTACCCTTGACTTCTCACGAACAACCTAGGATCGATGACTTGAGAATATACCAGTGGTTTCTCCATTTTTTATGGAAAGTACTTTTTGAGGTAAACTCCATTCCAAGGATGATTCAATTTTTCTCCATCTGCATTAGTCAATTCATACGCATTACCTGGATACTTTTCAGTGATTACAAAAGGCCCTTCCCAGTTAGGTTGTAACTTGGAGCGGGGACCCCCTGGCTTAACGAATATGCGTTTGACTACCATCTCACCGATTTTGAACTTTCTCTCGATCACCCTCTTTTGATAAAACCTTTTAAGTCTATTCTGATAAGTCCGGGCATGCTCGGTGGCGGCTAACCTTCTTTCATCCAAGAGTTCAAGCTGTGCAAGGAGAGATTCTCGTCTCTCCTCAACAGGAATATCCTTGTCGAGCTGAACTCGGAGAGATGAAAGTAATACTTCGTAAGGGACCACTGCTTCCATCCCATATGCCAAAGCATACGGGGTTTGTCCAGTGGGAGTCCTTACAGAAGTACGATAAGCCCATAGAGCATCTACAAGCTTATCAGGCCAGTCGACAAATTTGCTAGACTTACAAGATTTCTTGATGATTTTGATTAAGGTCTTATTAGTGGCTTCCACTTGACCATTGCCTTGAGGATAGTATGGTGATGAATGATGCAATGAAATGTAATATCTGTTGCAAAGATCACGCAGATCTTGAGAAAGAAATTATGGCCCATTATCGGTGACTGGGGATCCCGAACCTTGCCAGGATGTTGCGCTTGATGAAGGAGCAGACTGTTGACGCTTTAATCTCCACGAATGCTTCCGCTTCATCCCACTTTGTGAAGTACTCTGTTGCCGTCAGAATGAAGTATTTTGAGCGCATTTCAGAGTTGAGGTCACTCAAGGGGCCATTGATATCAAAAGCCCACATGGTGAAAGGCCATGGGGCATGAATTGGATGAAGGGAAGATGCGGGAGAGTGAATCTTGTCGGCATGGAGTTGACATGAATGACAATGCCGGACAAAGATGGAGCAGTCTTCTTCTAGAGTTGGCCAATAATACCCTTGTCGGATGATTTTCTTAGCAAGGGCTTGGGCATTCACATGACCACCACAAACTCCAGAATGTGCTTCCTTTAGCACCAACTCAGCTTCTTCTTCATCAAGACATCTGAGTAAGATTCCACTTAGGCTTCTCTTATAGAGCACTCCTCCTAGGATTGTATACCTCTGGGATACTCTTCTGATTGCCTTCTTTTCTTTGTTGGTTGATCCAGGTGGGTATGACTGATCTTGGCAATACCTCGCAATCTCATCATACCAAGGTCTCTCACCTTCTTTTAATTCTTCCAACTCAATCAAGGAGATTTCTTCTTTATGTTCCAAGTATTCTTTTCTGTTGAACCTCTCCTTAACCTTTAGAAAACGTCCATCCTCAATTGCTGGAATTGTCCTCTTACAGATGTGGATAGTTCGCACTTGCCTGCCTAGTGGGACAGATAGAGATGAAGCTAGTGAAGCTAAGGCATCGACGAGGATATTCTGAGAACGGGGGACATGGACAAAGGTGAGTTTGAAGAATAGCTTGATGTAGCAGGTGGTGAGCTCCTGGTAGGGTTTAAGGTTTGGATGGGAAGTTCGGTACTTGGATAGGACTTGGCGTAGGATCAATTGACTATCACCTATCACCCTCAGTTCGGTGGCACCATGGAAATGAGCGGCCTCCAGCCCGGCCAGCAAGGCTACATACTCAGCTATATTGTTGGTTGCTGGAAAGTTAAGTTGAAAAGCCTGTGGAATGGTGACACCTTCAGGTGACCGAAGGACAATACCTATCCCTCTACCATGAGAGTTCAGAGCCTCGTCAAAATATAATGTCCAAAGATTGGAAGATCGGACTGACATTAGTTCGTCATCCGGGAACTCCAACCGGACTGGGTCAAAGACGGGTATGGGATGATGGGCAAGGTGTTCAGCAATAGCATAACCCTTGATTGCCTTCTGTGGGACATAAGTGATATCAAATTGGGATAAGAAACTCTGCCATCGCCCTAACCGATCAGTCAAGACTGCCTTCTCTAACAGAAACTTAATGGGATTGATACGAGCAATGAGCTTGACTTGGTGAGCAAGGAAATAATGTTTGAGTTTTTGAACCACCCAAACAAGAGCAGCACAAGTCTTTTCTACCACAGTGTACTTCAGCTCACAAGCATCAAACATCTTAGATAAGTAATAAGTAGCTCGTTCTTTCCCTTCTTCATCAACTTGTGCAAGGACTGCCCCAAGAGAGTTCTCAAGAACTGAAATGTAGAGGACCAAGGGTTTGTCGGGAATTGGTGGTCTAAGTACAGGGGGACTTGCCAGGTATGTTTTCAACCCATCAAACGCCTCCTGGCACTTCGAATCCCATTTAAACTCGACCCCTGCCTTGGTTAACTCATAGAAAGGTTTACACCATTGGGAATGTTGTGAGATAAACCAGCGGACAAATTGTAGCCTCCCAATCAATCCTCGAAGCTCTTTCATATTCTTCGGAGGAGGCATACCAATAATTGCTTTGGCCTTGTTTGGGTCGATCTCTATGCCTCTCTTGCTTACTATGAACCCAAGTAGCTTTCCTGATGAAACTCCAAATGTACACTTCTTAGGGTTCATTTTCAACTTGTATTCTCTAGCTCGTTGCAAAACTTTCCTTAGAACTTCAGAATGATCTTCCTGACTCTTGGACTTGATAACCAAATCATCCACATACACCTCTACAAGGGTGTGCATCATGTCGTGAAAGATAGCCATCATAGCCCTCTGATATGTAGCACCGGCATTCTTTAACCCAAAGGGCATGACAACATAGCAATATGTTCCCCAAGGTGTAGTGAACGAGGTCTTCTCTTGGTCCTCCTCAGCTAACCGGATCTGATTGTATCCAGAATAGCCATCCATGAATGAAAGCATTTCAAATCCAGCTGTGTTATTAACCAAAACATCAATATGAGGCAAAGGGAAATCATCTTTAGGACACGCTCGGTTCAAGTCCCTGAAATCTATACAAATCCGAATTCGTCCATCATTCTTCATAACAGGGACTATGTTAGCCACCCATTACGGATATAGGACAACCTTAATAAATTTTGCTTGATGTAGTTTGTCAACCTCTTCTTTCATTTTGAGTGCAATAGCAGGGTGGAACCTCCTGAGCTTTTGTTTAACCGGGGTAGTTCCAGGTTTCAAGGTTAATCTATGTTCAACCAGTGAATTATCTAATCCCGGCATATCTTCATATGTCCATGCAAACGTGTCCTTATATTCTTCCAACACTTTGATCAAACGTTGTTCTTCTGAGGGAGTGAGGTTTGCACTGATGAGGATAGTCTTAGGATCTTCCAGGGTTCCTAAATTCAGTTCCTTGGTCGGTTCATTCCCTGTGGCTGACGGTTCTTCAAATCTTCTAAGTCCAAATGCATATGCATCAGCCAAGTCCTCGATTTCATCCTCGGATTCGGGATCCTTCTCTGATACCACCTCATATACTCCCAAAGTATGATCTATGTTATGCTCATCCTCATATCAGATTTCATCTAGCTGGATGGTATTATCTAAAAAGTTTGGCAGCCTTTCACACTCTACGCATTTCTGTGCCAATTGTTGCAGATACCTATTTGGAACTCGCTTACCTCTGACTTTCCTATTTCCTAACTTAACTTGACCTACTGAAGATAAAGCTGGAAAAGTGGTATTTACAGTGGAGGGAGGATCGAGTAAATCGATCAATGATTCAGAAAAGAGGGATCCCTGATTGGGAGCGCCCTCTGGGATGAGTAGAGACGTCTCCTCGATGGAAATGTGAGTTTCAGAGAAGACGTTTTTTTTGGGATTCTCAAGTAAAAAGATAGAATGAGCCTGAGTGACTCGAGGCTTGCTAGAAGATGATTGAATTAATAGAGAGAAAAACTTAAGAATAAAGGGGAAAAAGGGGCTCGTGGGCCCAATGGTAACAGAAAGTGGACACATGGGTCCAAAACTGATGAAAAAAGTAAACGGGTACGTGGACCCGATCATAGAAATAAATGGGCATATGAGCCCATGTTGGGAAAAGCCCTCAGTTCTGAAGTTGATGAGGGAAGCAAATGGGCAAGTTGGCCCAGTAAGAGTGGAAGGTTGAAGAGGGCACATGGGCCCAAAGTGGGTAAGTGGGCCCTGAAGCCCATCCAAAAGATCTAGAAACAAGGGTACGAGGTTCAACATGGCATTGTTGTATTTGGGCCTCGTGGAATGGTTTTGACTTGGGTAACATGCTTAACTAGATGATCCAAGATTGGTCTGCCCTTGAGTGGTTCCTGGTGCTCTTCCCCACTTGAGAATAGACGAGACAAAGATAAGCATAAGTCTTTCAAGTCTTCTTCTTCTTCTTCTGGAGCCTTCCTTCTCTTGACAGTCATCATGGAACTCTTGTTGTCTTCAGCCATCATCATGGTCTCCCCTTTGATAAAGAATGTATGGAGTCCCATGGCATATCCAGGCTGGAAGATCCTCCTTGGGATGGAACCCTCTTCATATCCCAACCCCTGCCTGCGTGGCCTTTTCACAGTTTCAATTGGCTGAGTGATCCCTTGAAGATCCTTGCCTAAACCTCTTCCAGGCTGATAGCCCAATTTCATCATCATCCGCCATCCCAGTGTGTCTGGTAGAGAGGCGGTCATGCATCTGACTTCTGGTAAATCCCCCACTAAGATATGGGGTTGTATTGACAAACCAAGGGGTGTAAAAGTAGGATCATACATCTCGTCCCTTATAGGCATGCTAGTCACTTTGACCACTTGACCTTTAAAAGGAAACTTTATGCACTGGTGGTTTGTTGAAGCCACAGCTACTATTGCCTCCAAGTATGGCCTCCCAAGTATAGCCCAAAAAGTTGGATCTAATTCTAGAACATGAAATTCCGTTGTGACCGTACATGGTCCAAGTTTAACTTCTAGTGTGACCACCCCACATGCAGACTTCTTGGAGTTATCATAGGCCGTCACCATGGCACAGGATGGCTTGATCTCTTGCTCAGAAATGTCACACAACTGCAAAGTTTCTGGCGGCATAACGTTGATAGAAGCTCTAGTGTCAACCAAACATGATTTTACTTCGACATTGCAGATGATAACAACCACGTGCAAAGCATATCTCCTAAATTCTGGATCTGCTAATTCTTCCTGAGAGAAAGTGAGTGTTGGGTGCTCACTTCTAGGGGCTAACACTGTAGTGATCTTCTCAGGTGGGAGATCTTCATTCACCATGACCCTTTGCAAGTACTGCTGTAGAATCTCCTGGTGCACCTTTGATCTTTTGATTAACTCAAGTATGGAAATACGGGCCGGTGTTTTATCTAAATGCTTCAACAGATCATAGGCTGTGCCTGGCAATGGTTCTTATACTTGTTCCTCCTCCACTGGATCCTGTGGTTGAGTACTGGCTTGGGGAAAGAGCCGCTGGAACATCCTCCCACTCCGAAGCACCAGGGCTATTTGGCGGTCGGGTAGAAAAGACGGGTTAACTGGGGTGGATTATGGTGGAACAGGTGGTATAGATGCAGGTATGATAGGTAATGGGATCGATGGTTCTGGGATGATGGGGTTACCGGTGGCCTAATAAGAAGAGGCCGGGGTGTGGGAGTGGTTGATGGGTTTAATGAAGGTGTAGGTTGTGGGATTGGTGGTATGATAGGTTGGGGTTTTGGAGTGGCGGTGCTCATAGGTGGGGGTTCAGGTTTGGTGGTGATTGTGGTGGTCGGATGAGCAAGGGCCGGTGTGTAGCAATGGTTGAAGGAGGTGTAGTTAGAGGGGGGGCTGGCCTAATGATGGGTCGGCAAGAAGAAGTGGCGGCCAATGGTTGGGTTATTGAGCTTTGTGGTAGTTGTGGAGTAGAAGGTGCACAAATTATTTGTCTAGGAGGGTTCCTTGCAGGAGGCCTAGCCGGGTTGACAGGCATGGTTGCATTTTGGTTTTCTAGTTGCCAACGTTGAGCATGACTGGCATCTCCCTGGACAATGGAGTATACGAGACCAATTCATGGGTTTGGATGTGCTGGTGCCGGTGCTGGAGCGGGAGCATGTAATGGGAGCGGATTCTGAACAATCCCCAAGCCAGGTTGTTGTTGAGGTTGAGCCGGTGGACGCTGCCGCTGCTGCTGCCTAGCCTTCATTACCTGTATGCATTCCCCCATTTGGACCCAATCAATGCTACCTTGGTCATTCAGATCGTGGATGTAATCCTTGAATTGAAAGCACACTTCTACAGTTTGACCAGGACACCAGTGGTAAGCACAGTATCGGGACATATCTACATTTGTTGGCCAAACCTCTCTTTCTTTGGGCAATTCCAACTGTTTTTCTGCCATAAGTACATTGAAGATGTCGGTCAAGGAGTAAGGGAGTTGCTGGTAGTTCTCTCTCCTAGGACCTCCCCTTCGTGGTGCTTGATTGGGTGGTGGCGGTGCCCTATTGTAGGCAGGTTGACGAGGTTGCTAGGGTTGTGCTACTAGTTGCGGGGGTTGTTGTAGTTGTCATGGTTGTGGTGGCCTAACCTATTGTTGACGGGGGTAATAGGAAGGGTTCTGTGGTGGGTTTCTGAAATGGTTTTGACGGTTCCCTCCCTGGTTCCCTACAATATTTACAGCTTCGTTGTTGACCACTCCCTCGGTTGTAGGCCCAACTGGTGCAGAGGGGGTCTTCCTGAAGTTTCTAGGTTTGGGATCAAATGGATTTATCATTGTGGCATCCTTGAAGTGGGCTTGCAAGTATCGGGCACTGTCATAGAGTTCATTCATTGTGGTAGGACGGTGCATGATCAAGACATTCCTCAAGGCAGGTGTAGTGTTGCCAATAAGCATCTTCACTTGTTCCCCTTCAGAAATCACATCTGTCAGTTTCTCTGCCATTCCCCTCCAGCGATCAGCAAACTTTATGAAGTCCTCTTCGGGCTTCATCTTCTCAGCAATCAAATCCGTAATGGAGCATGCTGGTGCCACCCGGTCTCTGTATCTTTGCAAGAATTTGGTTTTAACAATATCGAAGTCTCCTGCCTCAAAGGAGTCGAGCGAGTAGAACCATTCCAATGCAGACCCATCTAATGATCGACGAAGCAAGAAGGCAAGAACCCTACGATCATCTTTCCAGAATGAGGACTCGTAGAGAAAATCTTTTAAGTGGAGAAAAGGATTGCCAGTACCATTATAGCGGCGATAAACTGGTAGCTCAGAAGGTGGCAGGTGTAGGACTGGCAGAGAAGGAATAGAAATCTCAGGCACTGACTTGGAGTCCAGGTGACATCTCAGCTCTTCATAACATTTATTCATCTGAGTGAGCTGATCCATGATTTCCTGGGTGAGAGTAGGTTCTTGGTTTACTGGTGGGGGTATGTGGTTAGAGACAAGATTTTGGAATTGAGGAGCATGACTCGGCAAATTTACTGAAGATTGTCCCATGACTTGATGGGTCAAGGGAGCAACATGGTTGAAATAAGATGGTTGAACAAATGAGGGTTGGACCACAGAAGATTAAACTATAGATGGTTGAACTACAGATGGTTGTGCTAGTGCCAATGATGGTTGAATCACAGATTGTTGAACAACAGGAGGTTGAACAAAGGGTGACTGAATGAGTGGCTGTCGAACCAGAGGACAAGGAGATGAGGCAACTTGGTTAACTTTAGCCTGATCTGAGGCCATTTTGCCCTTCACCATGGATTGTATACGGGCATAGGTTTCTGGGTCGGTATAGAGAGACAACTCCCTAAAGAGTAGTTCAACATCACGAGGAGCAGATGGTTGAAGGACCTCTTGCGCTTCTGACTCAAATAATGGATTAACACGACCATCTGATGGATTTGGTTGATGACCCATCTCATGTTCTCGATGTTCAGCTTGTTCCGCCATTCCAACGTGTCTTCCAGACCTTAGTTGCATTGAACTTCAAGGAGAAAACAAACAAGTTGACAAAGTAATCAAAGAATCTTTTTTTTTGGTTTTTAGTATTTTACAAAAAGTTAAAGGTTTGAAATTTTGTTTGACAGGCAAGTGATGCAAAGACTTGAAAGAAAGATTACGCAATGATTTTGATTAAACCTTAGGTTTATGAATTTTGTTAAGAATTGTTCTCTAAACAAATGGGTTTGGATCCTAACTCCAATCTCCAATGACCTAGGTTTCACACAATCTAACCACGTGTAGGTAACATAGGATGCTTCGGGTTTTGGGGAGTGGTACAACCAACCCGATCGTGAAGAGGAATACTCCACGTATGAGGAATTACGGAGGCCTTGATGAAAGCCAACCAAGTCAACTAGGAAGGAATATCCCAGAAGAGATGTCAGAATCCACCAAGAGGGTGTTTTGGATGGGAGGGATAAATGGGAGAGTGAGCTCCCGCCTCAAAAAAGTGTAAAAGAAGGAGGTAGAAAGAAGGAGCAGAGAATGCAATCAAGTAATAAAACAAGTAATGAGCAAAACATGAACTCAAGCAATCAACACCAGACAAGCAATTAGAAACTAGACAAGCAACTAGAAACTAGAATCCAGACCATGTTTCTTATGTGAGCCAAATGGAGATAGTGAAAAGATGATGGAAAGAAGAGGGTTCAGATCTGATAGCCAAGCAAAAGGGGTGGTCCACATGGGGACCGATGTAAGAATAAGCTGGTTCACGTGGGAACCGGGGTAAAAAGGTAAAGGTGGTTCACGTGGGAACCGGTTTTGGGTAAAAAAGGGTGGTTCACGTGGGAACCGGTTTGAATGATCAAAAGAGGGCCACGTGGGGCCAATTAAAGGTGAATAAAGATCTGATCTAAGTGGGGATAGATCTTAAGGAAAGTGGTTTGGTTCACGTGGGAACCGAAGTAAAGAAAGAGATTGGTTCACGCGGGAACCGATTTAAAAGGAGAAGGGTGGTTCACGTGGAAACTGGTTTAAATAAAATGACAAAAATTAAATGGCATACTTAGCACTTAAGATATGATAAAAGATGGGTGAAATCAGAAATTTTGAGAAGGCATGAAGTTTAAGAGAGGTGGAAAGAAGGAAAGGCTCACGTGGGAACCGGTCTAGACAAGAACTAGTTGCAAACAAAACACTAAGCACCCACGGTTGAAGACATTGCTTGTCCCACCGTGGTCGCCACAAAGCTGTTGACTCTGAAAATTCGACGGGGTCCTCTCCTTTTCAGGGAAGTCCGTGAACCCAGATTGTCACCTCAAGAGGGGATTAGAAAAGAAAGGAATAAAACTCAGAAAGCAACTCTCACCTCGGTCCCACACTCACATTGATCCCCGAACTTTCATCCCTTGGCGTCGCTTGATCACCAAAGAGATGGTTCAGGTCATGTGGGAAGAGGGTGATAAGAAAGAAATTAAGACATGTGGTCGCCAGGAACCGTGGGTTCTGATTTATAGAATTAAAATGACCGTGTGTACCTTAGCGTGAAGAATGTGAGTTAAAGCTTCTCCTTCTTCGGCCGGCCGATGAAGAAGAGTCCTCAACGCGCTGGGTGCTTGATATTCTGTGCAACTAGACAAACAAACAAGTGAAAGAGACTATTAGAACTAAACAAGGTGGAGTATATGTAAAGAGAATAACATAAAACACACAAGTGACTAGAAACTGACCGGACTCGGGTTATCTCTAACCCCCTATTTTTATTTTCGGATAAACAGAATAAAAGTAATGAAAAAAATGTAAAAAATTTATAGGAGGATGGATAATCACTAAACAAAGAGATAGGAAAAAGAACTGAAAGATTCTGAGTTGAATAGAGAAAGATATAGCCAAATCTGGGTTGTCGAAAAAGCCGAGCAGCAGTCCAGGATCTGCCAGGCGCGACTTTGCTTCTGCACTCGTCACGACCAGCCCCGACCTCGGAATCAAGTGCCATTGATTGAAAACTGAAGAATACTTGGAGAGGAAGAACTTTGATGAATAGATATTAAACAGCATACGTCCACACACCTCTGAAGAGGCCGAAGAAGAGAGACTTGGCAGATCACCTGCAGAACAGCCTTCCTCTCTCTTAAACCGAATTTTCTCTCTCTAAAAACTATAAATTCTCTCTCTAAATATCACAAAATCAATGCAGGAGGGAGGTTGGATGTCTTGAGATGCCTGGGGGGTCATGATCATGCCTCTGGAATGACCGGAATCAGAGTTAATTTATAGGAGAACAGACGGTCTCATCAAGGTAAAAAAATATGCACATTGCGCCCTACCCCTGGGCGCATGCGCCCTGGTGCAGGGCGCATGCATCCCACTGAGGGGTGCATGCGCCCCCTGGAAGGGGCGCATGGCACTGTTCCCGAGAATTTCGACCTTATCCGGTCGATCGGTTCAGTGGTAGAGTCCCGGTGAAAAACTGGGTCCCTCGTGCCTCAAGGGTAGGGCGCATGTGCCCTCAAGTGAGGGCACGAGGTCACGTGCCTCACTGGTAGGGCGCATGGGCACGTGCCCTGGGTCCCGGGCGCATGTGAACAGGAACCCGGGCGCATGGGACTGTTTTTGCGCGTCCTTCTTCCGGTAGCCATTGCGAACACTCCGAAACTTGGAATTCGACGCCGTTTGTTGCGTTGGAAAGATAACAGGCCGAAGAAGCTTTCTGTAGCATCGGATAAGACATAACACCCTCTAAAACTTCAGAATTTTTTCCGGAAGTTAGGGCAGTGAACAGAAGATCCGATACTGGTCAAAATGACTCCGACGGCAAACCGTAAAGGCACAATATGCAACAAAACTTGTCCGGGGTGTGAATATGACCATAACCTTAAATGCATGATCATTAGGCATTAGTCATTCAGCCAATTTCCATGTTTACACGATTTACGTGTGGCTTTTGCTCGGAAATTATGGCTTTTTGCGGAAAACTTCAGAAGGCATCCGATTTCATTCGGCGAAGCTTCAAATCAACTTTAAAAGACCCGGCATCATTCTAAGGTCAATCACACATGTTACCCTATAAAACATGAGTTTTATGCTCTGAATTAGGCGAACTTGGCGTGTCTACACGCACCTGTCTACCTAGCGGGGACTGATAGAGATGAAGCTAAGAAGGCTAAGGCATCAGCAAGAATGTTCTGAGCTCGAGAAACATAGATAAAAGTGAGTATGGAAAAGAGTTTGATGTAGCAAGAGGTGAGTTCTGGGTAAGGTTTGAGGTTTGGATGAGAAGTTCTTTATATGGTTAGGACTTGGTAAAGGATTAGTTGGCTATCACCTATCACCCTCAATTTCGTGGCACCATAGAAATGAGGAGCCTCCAGCCCGGCCAGCAAGGCTTCATATTCAGCTATATTGTTGGTTGCTGGGAGGTCGAGCTGAAATGCCTGCGGAATGGTGACACACTCGGGTGATAGAAGGACGATTTTTGTTCCCTTACCGTATGAATTCAGAGCCCCGTCAAAATATAACGTCCAAAGGTGGGAAGATCGGATCAACATTAGTTCGTCATCCGGGAGCTCCGACTGGATCGGGTCAAAGAGGGGTATAGGGTGATGGGCTAGATGTTCGGCAATGGCATAGCCCTTAATTGCCTTCTGAGAGACATAGGTGATATCAAACTGTGAAAGGAAACTCTGCCAACGACCTAACAAATCAGTTAAAACAATTTTCTCTAGAAGGAATTTGATGGGATTGATGCCGGCAATAAGATTGACCTCATGAGCTAAGAAATAGTGTTTAAGCTTCTGAAGTACCCAGACTAGTGCATCACAGGTCTTCTCCACTACAGTATACTTCTGCTCACATGGATCAAAAATTTTTGACAAATAGTAAGTTGCTCTGTCTTTCCCTTCTTCATCAACTTGTGCAAGGACTGCCCCAAGAGAATTCTCCAAAACCGTGATGTGCAGAACTAAGGGCTTGCCAGGGACTGGTGGTCTAAGCACATGGTGACAAGCCATGTATCTTTTCAATCCATCAAATGCGTCCTAGGACTTCGAATCCCATTTGAACTCAGCCCCCGCCTTGGTCAACTCATAGAAAGGTTTACACCTTTGGAATGTTGTGAGATGAGCCGACGGACAAACTGTAGCCTCCTGATTAATCCTCGAAGTTCTTTCATATTTTTCAGAGGAGGCATACCAATGATTGCTTTGGCCTTGTTTGGGTCAATCTCTATGCCCCCTTTGCTCACTATGAACCCTAACAATTTTCCTGAGGATACTCCAAATGTGCATTTCTTTGGGTTCATCTTCAATTTATATTCCCTAGCCCTTTGCAAGACCCTTTTGAGCACTTTAGGATGACCTTCTCGGCTTTTGGATTTAACGACCAGGTCATCCACGTACACCTCTACAAGGGTATGCATCATGTCATGGAAGATAGCCATCATAGCCCTCTGATAGGTAGCACCAGCATTCTGTAGTCCAAAGGGCATGACAACATAGCATTAGGTTCCCCAAGGTGCGGTGAACGAGGTCTTCTCTTCATCCTCTTCGGCCAATCGGATTTGATTATAACCGGAATAGCCATCCATGAATGACAGCATCTCGAATCCAGCATTATTATCAACCAATACATCAATATGAGGTAGAGGAAAGTCATCTTTAGGACATGCTCGATTCAAATCCTTGAAGTCTATGCAGATCCGAACTAGACCATTCTTCTTCATGACAGGGACTATGTTTGCCACCCATTGCGGATAAAGGACGACCTTAATGAATCTTGCTTGATGTAACTTGTCGATCTCTTATTTCATCTTAAGTGCAACATCAGGGTGGAATCTCTTTTATTTTTGTTTGACCGGGGTAGTTCTAGGTTTCAAAGTTAGACGATGTTCAACTAACGAGTTGTCTTACCCCACCATGTCTTCGTATGTCCATGCGAACATGTCCTTGTATTCTTCCAAAATTTTAATTAAGCTTTGTTCCTCAGTGGAAATGAGGTTTGCACTTAGGAGGTCTATCTTGGGATCTTCCGGTGTTCTAAGATTTAATTCTTTTGTCGGTTCATCCACCGTGGCTAATAGTTCTTCAAACCTTTTAAGTCCAGATGCATACGCATCAGCCAAGTCCTTAATTCCATCCTCGAAATCAGGATCCTTCTCTGATAAAACCTCATAAACTCCTAGTGTATGATCTACATTGAATTCATCCTCATATTGGATTTCTTCAAGCTGGATAGCATTTTCCAAGAACCTTGGCAGCCTTCCACATTCCTTACATTTTTGAGCTAATTACTGGAGATATCTCTCTGGAACACGTTTACCTCAGATTTTCTTATTTCCTATCCTAACTACTCCAAAAGAGGACGGAATTGAAAAGGTGGTATCTACAGTGGGTGAAGGACTAGTTGAAGAAGAGGGGTCCCTAGTTGCGAGCACCCTCCAAGACAAGCAGAGACGTCTCCTCATTAGAAAACTGAGTTTACGAGAAGACATTTTTTGGGTGTTTTGGGTATTTTCAATAATAGAAAGAGAATGAGCTAGTGGGGCTCGAGCATAAGTAGAAAGCTTAAGTAAAAGAGAGAAAAATGGGCTCGCGGGCCCCATAATGGTAAGAAACGGGCGCATGAGCCCAAAGTTAGAAAAGAAACCTAAGGGGCACGTGGGCCCAATTGGTGAGCACGTGGGCCCAAAGTGAAAGAAGAAATTTAGAGGGTGTGAGAAACCAATTGGTGGGCATGCGGGCCCGGTGTTAAAATATCATGGGCATAGGGGCCCAGTGGAGTAAGAAGATTTAAATGGGCTCTCCGGCCCAGTGACTAGTTTGGGTGGCCAAGCCAACCCAGAGTTAAAAATCGGGCTAGAAAGCCCATCAAGTGTATTTAGGAGGGAGAGCATGAGGACTTTGAAGTATGTGACTGTAGGATACGGCTCACGTGGGATGTTGATTGAAGGTGAGTTTGAGTGGACAAGTTGTTTGGGGATGGACTTGCCTTTGACTGGTTCTTCCTCCTCCATGAACAGCCGAGCCAGGGATGAACTCAGGTTGTCCACTTCTTCCTCTTGCTCTGGTGCCTTCCTCCTCTTAGTTGGTTCTTTCTCTCTGTCCCCGGCTATCATCATGGTCTCCCCTTTGATGAAGAATTTTTGGAGTCCCATGGTATTTTTTGGCCGGTAGACCATCCTCGGAGTGAAACTAGGCTCATAGACAAGCTCATGTCTCTTTGGTCTTTGTACGACTTTAATGGGGTGCACGACCCCCTACAACTCCTTTCCCAACCCCTTTCCTGGCTGATAGCCCATCCCTTTCATTATCCGCCATGCAACGGTATCTGGAGGCATTGTTATCATCATGACTTCGGGCAGCTCTGTAGTTGAAACCAACGGCTGGACAAATTCTGATTCTGGCAGTGCAGAAGAGGGGTCATCCACATCGTTTAAAATGGGGATGTTGGTTACTTTAATCACCTAGCCCTTGTATGGGAACTTCAGACATTGATGATTAGTGGAGGCAACAGCTCCTATTGCCTCAAGATATGGGCATCCTAAAATAGCTTTAAATGTGGGGTCCAGTTCTAAAACATGGAACTTAGTGGTGGTAACACATGGACCAAGCCCTACTTCCAATGTAACCACCCCTCGTGCCAGCTTCCGAGAGTTGTCATATGTTGTCACCGTGACGGCAAAAGGCTCGATTTCTTCATCGGAGATGCCGCAAAGTTGCAATGTTTCTGGCGGCGTGACATTTATAGAGGCTTCGGTGTCAATCAAGCAGGATTTAATCTCTACGCCTTTGATGACTACTGCAATGTGCAAGGCATACTTCTTGATCTCCGGCCGTGCCAACTCCTCCTGCATGAATGTGAGTGCTGGGTGTTCACTCCTTGGGGTCAAGACTGTAATGATCTTTTCAGGTGGGAGGTCCTCATTGACCATGACCCGTTGCAAGTACTGTTGTAGAATGTCTTGATGATTCTTCAACCTCTTTATCAACTCCAAAATTGAAATCCGTGCCGGCATTTTGTCCAGGTGCTTCAACAAGTCATATGCTATGCCGAACAACGGTTCTTCTACCACCTTCTCTTCTGCTTTCTCCTGTGGTTGCATCCCGACCTGGGGGAAGACCTTTGGAACATCCTCCTACTATGAAGTACCGGCGCCAACATGGTAGTGGGGAGTGGTGATGACGGTGATGGTAGGGTTGGATGGTATGTTGAGGGGCCCATGGTAGGTAAGGGCGGTGTGGATCGGATGATGAGGGGTCGTGGATTGGTGGAGGCCGGTATGTTGGGTGATAGTTGCGGTGTTGGTGGTGATGATCGGATGATGAGGGGTCGCGGAGTAGTGGAGACTGGTATGTTGGGTGATAGTTGGGGTGTTGTTGGTGATGGTCGGATGATTAAGGGTCGCGGAGTGGTGGCGACTTGTAGGTTGGTTGACAGTCGGATAATGAGAGGCCGAGGGGTGGTGGAGGCTGGTAGGTTAGGTGATGTTTAGAGTGTTGGTGGCGGTCTAATGATTAGACACTGGGGAAGAATGATGGTTGATGGGTTAGGTTGGGGTGATGGTTGGGGTGCTGGTTGGGAGGCTGGTGGCGGTCTAATGATTAGGCGTCATGGAGGGTTAATGGATGGTGAGGGTAGTGGTGTTTGGGTAGTTTGTGGGCTGGGGACAGCTCTCGGTATGGAGAGTATGGTGCGATTTGTAGATGGGGTTGGTCTGACGGGCATGGAGGCAGTTTGATCCTCAACTTGCCAACCCTGGGAATGGTGGGTTCACTCTTCGATGGCGGAGTGGACGAGGCCGAGTCGTTGGTTTGGTGGTGCTGGTGCCAATGCTTGTACGGGTGCATGTACTAGGAGAGGATCTTGGACTATGCCCAGGCCGGGCTGCTGTTGTGCTTGAGGTTGCTGTCGCCGAGGTTGTTTTTGCCGTGCCTTCATTGCTTGAATGGATTCTCCCATATGTCCCCAGTCAATGTCCCCCTGATCATTGAGGTCATGAATGTAATCTTTAAATTGGAAGCAAACATCCACTGTGTGCCCAGGATACCGATGGTAAGCGCAGTACTTTGTCATGTCAACATTCGCCAGCCATCCTTCTCTCTCCTTTGGAAGCTCCAACTGCTGTTCAGCCATCAATGCATTAAAGATATCAGTGAGGGGGAATGACAGTTAAGGATAGTACCCTCTTTTGGGTCCCCCCCTCCAAGGATGATTGGCTGGTGGTGGCACTTAGTTGTAGGCTTGTTGTTGTTGCGGTTGTGCTCGGTTGTAGACATGTTGTTGTTGAGGCACTCGGTTATAGGCATTTGGTTGCTGGGGCGCATGGTTGTAGGTGGGTTGTGTAGACACGCCAATTTGGCCTTATTTAGAGCTTAAACCATTATTCTATTGGCAACATCTCTTTTAGACCATCAAATTCATGATGAACCTCCCTTTAGGATGAGCCGAGGTGCTTATTGGAAAGATGAAGATGATTTGCTAATTTCTAATCAAATCTGTGTTTGCCGAACAAGAGACTCTTCGTGGTGTGCCAGATTATGCTTTTCCCAGCATATCCTCTATTTGAAAATTTTTCACAGGATTATATGGAAGTCTAATGAAGAAGTATTCAACATCAATAATCTTCTTCTATGAGTTATCTTTCCATTGCAACAAACGGCATTCAATTCTGATCTCCCATTTGTCCGCAGCACCTTTTAGAAGTCAGATGCGCAGTTCTGTCCGCACGCAGCACCAATCAAGCCCAATTGCATGCAAGCCCAGCCCATTGGGCACATATCTGACCAATTTCACGACCTTACCTTCCTTTTTCCTCCTCCATATCACTTTTTATAGTATCTGGAAGCTTCATGGTCTAAATTAGCATCATCTAATGATGGCAATCCAACTTGTTGTCTTGTATATCAAGACTTGCCATTTTTAGACTAGATTTGTTTCCTCTTCAAGTGGAGGCATATTTTGAGCATGGAGAAGGTGATCCACGGTTTACAATCTCTCTCAATCATTTAGGTAAGTTTCTAGATACCTCAGGATGAAAATCAGCAACATTAAATGGAGGAAATCCAACCTATGGTCGGATGTATCAAAACTTGCTATTTTTTGACCTGGTTCTCATCCCCTATAAAGGGAGACTCATATGAACGACCTAAGATGGGCATACCCATTCTCCAGAACTTCTCTCTTCGTCCTCCATCCACCCTAGGATCTTCCCAATCTCCCCAAATAGTTCTATCTTCGTCCCGGTGCCCGGAGATCATCCCAAAGTGAAGAAGAAGCCGGTCTATGCTCCAACGTGCTTCACTGCTGATCATCGGCTTATACAGATATTTATAGTCATTTTATGGCCTGAATTCCTTCATACTAAGTGTGGTTCATCAAGATATATTTCATATCCAACAAACATAGATCAATTCTGACATTTCCTCTGCTTGTTATGGCTTTAACACCGGTGCTGCACAGACAGATCCGAAGTCTTCTCTTCTAAGTCATTGTTTTCTCAGTCAATTTCAGTACATTTAATGGTGGATTCAGCCCATACATCCTTCATTGAAATTGTTCCCCGGTGAGTTATATTTTATCTCCAACAAGAATAATTCAATTTGGATATCTGTGGTGCCCATAGCATGTCCTACATCAACATTGTGCTGGGAGTTTCCAGAACTTCACTGCCCAAGATCCGGCTTATCAGGTAAATTCAGATTACTTATAATAATATTCAGGCAAACTTGTCTTCATATCAAACCACCCTCCATGAGTTATCTTTATTTTTAAATAAATTTCACTTTATTCTTACATCGGTTCTGTCCTCTACGGTCTCTGCATTAGAGCCGCGCAGTTTACATTAAATCTGTCCAACCCGGTTGCCACTTTGCCTGGGTTGTGTTGTCTTTAACCATTTATATTCTTTTTTTATTCATTCAAATAATTTAGTTCATATTTAAGAATCATTTTTATTCAATCTTGCATCATTTCATACATCATAAAAAAACCAAAAAAAAGGGGTTAGGCCTAACCCCGAATCTGTTGCACAAATACATCAAGCTAGCATTGGTTGGACTCTTCTTCATCGGCCGGCCGAAGAAGAAGAAGGTTGAACTCACATCCCAATCTCCCACGCTAAGGTACACACGGTCAAATCAACTTCTTTCTATTTTCATTACATAAAGCGGAGCCCGCGGCTCCTGGCGACCACCACATCTTTTATGTTTTAATTTCATCTCTTCCTCACTCTCCTCCCACATGACCCGAACCATCTCCGGTGCTCGAGCGACGCCGTGAGATGAAAGTTCGGGGATCAATGTGAGTGTGGGATCGGGGTGAGGAGTCTTTACCGCTTTCCGAGTGTTTTCCGATTCACTCCCTTTTTCCCATTTTCCATATTTCACCTTATCTTGAGGTGCCGATCCGGAACCCGTTTCTGGAGTCGACAACTTTTTGGCGACCACGGTGGGACAACCAATGTCTTTAACCGTGCTAGCTTGATTTGTTTGTGCAACTAGTTTCATTCTAATTCAATTCTAGTCACTAGATTGTTTGTTTTGTTGCATGATTGCTTGTCTTGTTTGCATATCGCATGCTCTGTTTACTTCCTTTCATTTCATGTTCTTGCATATTGATTGCTTCTTCTCCTCCTACCCTCCATTTTTACTTTTGCATTAGCTTTTTGCATCGGGTACCGGACTTGTTCCGATCCATAGGGCATTTGAGGCGGGGGCTCTCTCTCCCAACACACCCTCACCCTCCAAACACCTTCTTGGTGGATTCTAACCTCTCTTCTGGGATATTCCTTCCTAGTTGATTTGGTTGTTTCCATCAAGACCTCCGTAAGTCCCCATCCGTGGAGTATTCCTCTCCGCACGATTGGGCCGGTTGTACCACTTTCCCAAAACCCGAAGAACCCAAGTACCTACTCGTGGTGATTGAGTGACAACCTTAGGTCTTGAAGATTGAAGCAATAGGAACCATACCTACTTGAGTGAACAATTGTTAACAATCTATCTAATTTAAGGTTTCAACCCAAAATTTGTCGAGTAGTCATTTTAAAAACTTGTTTGCACAACTTGCTTGCTCACAACAATTGAAAACAACAAAAAAAATTCTTACAAAACACCTAAAAAAAAACTTTTTAATTTTGTGTTCAACTTGTTTTCCAAACAACCAAATTGAAACAAAACAAAATAAAAAAAAACAAAAAATAAAAAAAATATCTTTAATTGTGTGCTTTGATTGCTCTCTTTTCTAACCATCTTTCTAGAAAGATTGACATGATGCCCATGATGCTAAAGTCCGGAAGCCACGTTGGGAGGTCGGACTACTACAAGCAACAGGAGTATGGGGAAGGTCTCTACAAGCTCCAACAACAACCCGAGAGCCATGTCAATGCTGCTATGGAACCTGAAGTGCAAGGGGTTGCCGATTAGTCTACTTCATTTAGTATAGAACAAGCTCTTAAGGATCTATCTTTTCATCTTGATCCCAATACCTTGTCATTCATACAATCTCTAGTGAAGGGAAAGATGCCTGCTAATCAAGGTCCAGCCAAAGTCAACCGAGCTGCTTTGCCTCCCCAATCGACAGTTCGACCTCTTACCATAACCCCACCTGGGCAGCCCTGCCATGTTACTTCACTTACTCACCCCATTGTGGGTCATTCTTCAGCTCGCACACCAACCCACCTCCCTCCCATCCAGGTGCCACATGCACACCCCCTGGTGAATTCCTCCCCACCTGTTGCCAAGGATAAAGAAACCATCAAATTCCCCCTCTATACTATCTACATCCCCCAATCACAAATGCCAACCTACTATTGCTACAATGGCTCAGGTGATCCCTTCACCCATCTCAATGATTTCCTGAGCAAATCATCTCGATGTCATAATGATAGAAAGACCCTTGCCTTTCTTTTTAGGAGATCTTTAGAGGGTGTAGCACTAGATTGGTTTTTTTCATTGAACGAAGTAGAGATATGGGATTTCGAAATTGTCAAGGCCAAATTCTTGAAACGATATGGGCCAGGCTATTCAATAATTGGGGAAGCAAAAGAAGATGTGAAATTAATGCGATATTCTGATGAATTGAGGCCCAGGCTTGAGAGGAGCATTGATGCTATGAACCAACCTAGGAGCCCTCTCCAACCTCACCCAGATCATCATCTTCAGCCAACTCCTCGACGCCAGTTGATTAGGCCACCCATGCCACAATCTCGGCCGGACATGCAACCAGTGTCAATGGCACAATCAATTGTGCACAATCAAGCTCCTCATGTCAATTGTGCCAACACCTCACTATCAAAATCAAATTCTCAGCCTATTTCACCAACAACCCCTCGGCCAATCATTCGGCCCTTGGCTTCTCAACCTATTCCACCAACAACCCCTCGGCCAATCATCCGGCCCTTGGCTTCTCAGCCTATTCCACCAACAACTCCTCAGTCAACCATCCAAGCCATGATTCCTCAATTAATTACACCAATAGCTCTTCAACCTGAACCGACTTCTATGCCATCACCACTTCAATCAATCCCTCAACATAGGGTTCCCCCTCAGTCAGTCAAACCACTTGTTTCGTCTGTTGCTCCTTCCACGGTAGAGGAACCGGTCACTCCGATCATTCATGCTCCTGCCATGGTAGATGAATTAGACTCTTTGACCCATCAAGCTCCTGCCCTGGTAGAGGAATCAATCACTCCAACCATTTGTGCTCCTTCCCTGGTAGAGGAATCAACTCCTCAACATATCCTTGCCCTCTCTCAAGATCAAAGTCAGCCAATAGGGGAGATCGAACCAAACTCTTCTATCATTCTAGAATCCCCTAAACTAGGCATGCCCTCTTCTCTAGAACAACCTGAGGAGAAGCCTACTGTAAGAAGCTTGGATGAGGAGATCATAAATTTAGTTGATGGTCAAGGACTAGGCAAGGATTTGCCAAGTATAGATCAAATGTTTCCATCATTAGAATTGATCCCTGAAGTTTGTCAGATTGAATTGACCCCTGAGCTAGGAAGTAAAGAGACCGAATTGGTCAGTGAAATGGGGAATGAATCGACAAGCCTCCTGAAGGATGTAAACCTTAGCAAAGGGATACTAGGACCTCCTCCAGCTAGGCAGGCAAATCCCTTAGCATCGATCTTAGGGCCACAACCCTTACCCCATTCTTCTCCTAAGCAACAATCCGGCCCATGGGCTCACGATCAATCAATCTTAGGGCCACGACCCTTTCTCTACCCTCATCCCAATAAAAAATCAGGCCCATGGGCCCACAATTCCTCAATCTTAGGGCCACCGCCCTTTCTTTATCCTTCTTACAACCATCAATTAGGCCCATGGGTCCAAAATCTGTCAATCTTAGGGCCATGGCCCACACCCCATCCCACTCAATTGGGCCCTTATGCCCCATTTTTGGGCCCTTATGCCCCATTTTTGTGCCCTTATGCCCCATTTTCAGGCACTTATGCCCCTTTTCGTCAATCGGGCTCTTATGCTCCTTTCATCCAACCGGGCCCATGTGCCCCTTTCCATCAGTCGGGCCCACATGCCCCCTTTATCCAACCGGGCCTATGTGCCCCTTTTAATCAATTGGGCTCTTATGCCCCTTTTCTTCAATCGGGCCCACGTGCCCCTTTTAATCAATCGGGCTTGCATGCCCCTTTACTTCAACTGGGCCCATATGTCCCTTTTCCCCAACTGGGCCTACATGCCCCTTTCCTTCCATCGTGTCCACGTGCCCATAATTCTTCCCAATCAGGCTCATGTGCCCTTAATTTTTCTAGATCGGGCCCACATGCCCACAATTCACCTCAATCGGGCCCACATGCCCGTAATTCACCTCAACCGGGCTCACATGCCCATGTTTTTTTACAACCAGGCCCATGTGCCCAAATTTCTTCTAAATCGGGCCCACGTGCCCACCTTCCAACAAACTCGGGCACACATACCCACACTCCTTCAACTTCGGGCCTGTATGCCCCCATTTCTTCACCATCGGGTCCGCGTGCCCATACTTCTTCAAAATCGGGCACCCGTGCCCCCACTTCTTCAACTTTGGGATTACACACCCATACTCTTCAATGGCGTCAGCGAGCCCATCACAAATCACAATCTTGCTCTCAACCATTTAAATCGGGTCCATGTGCCCACTCTTTTCATTGGGTCCCTCGGGCTCAACCTCCAATTGGGCCCTCATGCCCATCAACATCAACCGGGCCCTCTATCCCACATTCAAATCTTGGGCTCACGTGCCTCTTGATTCCAACTACTCCCAGGCCTTCAAGCCCACTTTCAACTCACGGGCCCAAGAGCCCATTTTAACTCACTTTTGTTTCCAAGCATGTTTATTTCCTTTTGAATTCTCTTTCTTTTCCCAAGTTTTACTTTCAACAAAAAAATCAAAGGTAGAGAAATTTCCTTGGTGATACCACAATCTTTGCCTTTTACATCATTAATTTTGACTCCGCCATGTTAAATCATATCCTTCACATCTTTCACTTCATCATATGACTTTGAAACTTGAATCCAATGTGATATAAAGCATATCAAAAGTGGAAGCAGTTGGGCAAGGAAAGGCAAGGCAAGCACAAACAAAGTCGTCATCAGCAATGAACTTCTTCTTCTCTCAGGTATTACATTGCATTCATCATCATTATGTCATCTGCAAGGCAAATTTTTTTGAAATGATTTTGAATTTCACATGACAATATTACTTGAGAGAAAGTTTTGATTGATGATAACTACTTTTTATCTTATCCTAATGAATTCTTTACAATGCAAGGCATGTTTTCAATTGATTCACCTCTGGAATGTAATCTACCTCAAAAATGGAGAGAACTACCAGTATGACTTGAGTCCACATTTGGTTTTTCTCTAGGAGTCGAGGGTAGATACCATTCTACACACACAACACATCCCGATCCCAGAATCTGGATGACTTGACACCTGAGAGAAGCTAGGCAAGGCTTAGAAGTGGAAGAAAAACCCTCACCCTACTCTCTTCTGTTCGGTCCAAGATAGGTGAAGGAGATTAGAGGGGGAGAGTATCGAAAGCATCCGCCGCCCTAGTAGGAGGCCGTCTCAGAAGGTCCAACTTCTCAAATAAAAAAAAGGGTGCCAAAAGATGGGCAATGAACCCCACAGGTTTAAACAAATATGGGCCTGTCTTAATGAGTACCCAAAAAAGTAGAAAACGAAAAAGGCACCAAAAGATGGGCAATGACCCCACAGGTCAAAGCACCTGTCCGAATGTGTGCCACAAAAATAGGTTTGTCGATAAAGAAGAAAAGACCCGAAGAGGCCAAACCCCAACATGCAATTGGATGTGAGTAGAGAAATCCCTCTCGACATCTCCAAAGCCTATCAAGGACTTTCCCTCAATTCTTCATTCTTACCCCCAAGGTGTGGGTGAACCAACCAAATCAAAGCTAAACTCTAGCCGATCAAAGGTTGAAGGTCGGAAAGATTCTGGACAAGGAACCCCATTTTGCACATGGTGTCTACCAACGAACCTAGAAGAACAACCAAGTGATGAGAACTTGTGTCAATACTGATTTTTCTCTCCCCAAAAAAATATTTTCAAAAAAAAAACTAAAAAAAAAAGTTGAATATCTTCAAAAACTCCAAAAAAATAAATATTTTTAAAAACTCAAAAAAAGAGAAAATAGCATTTTCAAAAATCCCAAAAAAAATAATATTTTCAACAAAAAAGAAAACTTCTTTTTCAAATTCAACAAAAATTTTCAAACTTTTTAAAATATTTTATCACCATGCTTGGTTTGAATTTTCGTCTTTACTTTCATATTTACTTTCTATCTCTCATGTTTCAAATTCTTCATTGCATATTTGCTTCTTGATTTTTACACTCAGAAAAACTTTATACCCCTTGACAAAGGTCAAGGCATACTACAACTTGCAAGGGGGATAAGCCGCATTGTTGTTCTAATCTCTTCCTTCTAAGTGTTTCATGTACAAGAAAAACTTTACACCCCTTGACAAAGGTCAAGGCATACTGCAACTTGCAAGGGGGATAAGCCGCATTGTTGTTCTAATCTCTTCCTTCTAAGTGTTTCAGGCACAAGAAAAACTTTACACCCCTTGACAAAGGTCAAGGCATACTGCAACTTGCAAGAGGGATAAGCCATATTGGCATTCTAATCTTCTTTTTCTAGTGTTTCAGGCACGAAGAACAAATGAGAAGAACTTCACAACAAGGCGAAGCTCGCCACTTCCCTCCCCAAGGATTCTTAGGAGGAGGTGCCACCATGACCTCGACCTCAACTTCGTCGAGGAGCATTTTCAAGATTTCAATAAGGCGATGCTCGCCACTTCCCTCCCCTGAGGATTCTTAGGAGGAGGTGTCACCATAACCTCGGCCTTAATTTTGCCGAGAAACCTTTTGCAGGCGTTGCTCGCCACTTCCCTCCCCTGAGGATTCTCAGGAGGAGGTGTCATCATAACCTCGGCCTCAACTTTGCCGAGAAGCTTTTGCTCTATGTCCTCATTAGGACACATGAACTCTTTTGTGAGAATGCATGTCATCACATCGCAAACTCACCGTTATTATTTCCTTTCTTAGCATATATTAGGTCCATTACTATTTATTTTATGCATTGATGTTGAAGACCGTGAATGCAAAGAAGACCAGGCTCGAGATCCCCTTCATCAAAATCCACGACGGTCGGGTCATTCTTTGTGCTCACGGATAAGCCAAAATTGTGCAGTGAGGGACGATAGTTCCCGAATGGGTATCTTGACCTCATAGACAATCTATATCTTCAACTATTTGTTGTACAAGTTTTGTTTTATTTTCTTGAGCCCAACATGCATCATGTAGTATTAATTGCATTACGTTTTGTTTTGTCATTGCATACATCGTTTCCTAATCTTCACCTTCTCACCCTCTCGATCATTCTAAATCCCACCGTGTCATTCACCATATTCTCTAGTCCCACCAACCTCTCTAATATCCCACCGTGTCTATTAATCCCACCGTGTTCGGTAACCACTTTGTGCCCTCAAATCTTTCATTTCTTTTCACCACTATGGCCATTGCAACTTCTTTGCTATTCATCCCACCATGGCAGCCAATTCATCCCGCCAAGGGCCTTCTATTTGGTCAGAACTTGCACCGTCAATATCTTCACGGTCTATGCTTAAACATTTGCCTTTCGGAATCTGAGGTCATTCCATTCCGAATTGAATCTTGTCTCTTGGAAGACTTAAATGAATCTGAGAGCCTGAATGTGCTCGATTGGTATTCTTTTACTTTTTCAAAACAAATCTCTTTTTAAATTTTAGCCCATCACAGTACAGGAACACCGCAAAGATCGGGTTACCGGCGATGATGAACCTACGAACCCATGTTTCGGGGACTCCCCACCACGTTGGGGGTTGGCAATTCTTCTCTCGTGCCAATGGCACATCTTTTACCAATCGAACATTGGAAGACTTGATGAAACATGGCAGTTAACCAGGAGACTTGAAGAGATTCTCTTTGCCGAATTTGGTCGTTGAGCGTGTCTATATCTACACCTTGATGCCACCTTTTCAGTCCATCACCATTTCGCTCCACTGCATTCCATTACAACTCATTTCACTTCGCTACATTCCTCTACATTTCACTTCGTTCCGCTACATGCCATTCCCTTGCAAAGCCGACATCAAGGCGAGGCAAGCTGTAGACACGCCAATTTGGCCTTATTTAGAGCTTAAACCATTATTCTATTGGCAACATCTCTTTTAGACCATCAAATTCATGATGAACCTCCCTTTAGGATGAGCCGAGGTGCTTATTGGAAAGATGAAGATGATTTGCTAATTTCTAATCAAATCTGTGTTTGCCGAACAAGAGACTCTTCGTGGTGTGCCAGATTATGCTTTTCCCAGCATATCCTCTACTTGAAAATTTTTCACAGGATTATATGGAAGTCTAATGAAGAAGTATTCAACACTAATAATCTTCTTCTATGAGTTATCTTTCCATTGCAACAAACGGCATTCAATTCTGATCTCCCATTTGTCCGCAGCACCTTTTAGAAGTCAAATGCGCAGTTCTGTCCGCACGCAGCACCAATCAAGCCCAATTGCATGCAAGCCCAGCCCATTGGGCACATATCTGACCAATTCACGACCTTACCTTACTTTTTCCTCCTCCATATCACTTTTTATAGTATCTGGAAGCTTCATGGTCGAAATTAGCATCATCTAATGATGGCAATCCAACTTGTTGTCTTGTATATCAAGACTTGCCATTTTTAGACTAGATTTGTTTCCTCTTCAAGTGGAGGCATATTTTGAGCATGGAGAAGGTGATCCACGGTTTCCAATCTCTCTCAATCATTTAGGTAAGTTTCTAGATACCTCAGGATGAAAATCAGCAACATTAAATGGAGGAAATCCAACCTATGGTCGGATGTATCAAAACTTGCTATTTTTTGACTTGGTTCTCATCCCCTATAAAGGGAGACTCATATGAACGACCTAAGAAGGGCATCCCCATCCTCCAGAACTTCTCTCTTCGTCCTCCAGCCACCCTAGGATCTTCCCAATCTCCCCAAATAGTTTTATCTTCGTCCCGGTGCCCGGAGATCATCCCAAAGTGAAGAAGAAGCCGGTCTATGCTCCAACGTGCTTCACTGCTGATCATCGGCTTATACAGATATTTATAGTCATTTTATGGCCTAAATTCCTTCATACTAAGTGTGGTTCATCAAGATATCTTTCATATCCAACAAACATAGATCAATTCTGACATTTCCTCTGCTTGTTATGGCTTTAACACCGGTGCTGCACAGACAGATCCGAAGTCTTCTCTTCTAAGTCATTATTTTCTCAGTCAATTTAAGTACATTTAATGGTGGATTCAGCCCATACATCCTTCATAGAAATTGTTCCCCGGTGAGTTATATTTTATCTCCAACAAGAATAATTCAATTTGGATATCTGTGGTGCCCATATCATGTCCTACATCGACATTGTGCTGGGAGTTTCCAGAACTTCACTGCCCAAGATCCGGCTTATCAGGTAAATTCAGATTACTTATCATAATATTCAGGCAAACTTGTCTTCATATCAAACCACCCTCGGTGAGTTATCTTTATTTTTAAATAAATTTCACTTTATTCTTACATCGGTGCTGTCCTCTACGGTCTCTGCATTAGAGCCGCACAGTTTACATTAAATCTGTCCAACCCGGTTGCCACTTTGCCTGGGTTGTGTTGTCTTTAACCATTTATATTCTTTTTTTCTTCATTCAAATAATTTAGTTCATATTTAAGAATCATTTTTATTCAATCTTGCATCATTTCATACATCATAAAAAAACCAATAAAAAGGGGTTAGGGCTAACCCCGAATCCGTTGCACAAATACATCAAGCTAGCATTGGTTGGACTCTTCTTCATCGGCCGGCCGAAGAAGAAGAAGGTTGAACTCACATCCCAATCTCCCACGCTAAGGTACACACGGTCAAATCAACTTCTTTCTATTTTCATTACATAAAGCGGAGCCCGCGGTTCCTGGCGACCACCACATCTTTTATGTTTTAATTTCATCTCTTCCTCACTCTCCTCCCACATGACCCGAACCATCTCCGGTGCCGTGAGATGAAAGTTCGGGGATCAATGTGAGTGTGGGATCGGGGTGAGGAGTCTTTACCGCTTTCCGAGTGTTTTCCGATTCACTCCCTTTTTCCCTTTTTCCATATTTCACCTTATCTTGAGGTGCCGATCCGGAACCCGTTTCTGGAGTCGACAGGTTGCTGTGGTGGTGCTCGGTTGTATGCAAGTTGTTGTTAGTGTTGACGAGTTGGCTGAGGAGCTGGCCGCTATTGTTGGTTGGGTGGTTGGTTACGGTATTGGCTTTGGCGACACCCACCTTGATTACCCATGGCATTGATGCTCTCGTTATTGACTACCCCTTCGGTGGTGGGTCCTATAGGTGTAGGCTTTCTAGTGTTATGAGGTTTGGTGTTAAATGGGTTGATCATGGATGCATCCTTAAAATGGGCTTGGAGGTAGCGGACGCTATCACACCGCTCACTCATGGTTGTTGGGCGGTGCATGATCAGGAGGTTGCGAAGGTTAGGTGTGGTGTTCCCGATGAGCATCCTCACCTGCTCCCCCTCTGAGATGGTATCAACTAGCCTTTCAGCCATTCCCCTCCACCAATCAGTAAATTTGGCAATATCCTCATCCAGATTCATTTTCTCAGCAATTAAATCTGTTAATGAGTAGGTTGTCCCCTGTAGACACGCCAAATTGGCCTACTTGGGAGCCCAATACTCCTATTCCATAGGCAATATCTTTTATTTGACTGTTATCTGATCTAGATTACCTCGTAGAGATGAGCTAAGAACATTGGTGGAGCCCCTTGTAAGTTGGGAATGGGCCGATGATTTCCGGATTAATGTCGTAATCTTCAGGCGAGAGCCACGCGTGAACCGTGAAAACACGAAACCTGCTCGATGACTCATTGAATGGTCCATTCTTGAACATCTCAGGAGTCCCACATGTGCTCCGTAACATTCGGGGTTTCTGACAAGTCATTTCGGTAGGCGTTAGTCTATAACGGTTTCTTCATTACAGCTTTTTGATCTGTACTGACACGGCTATCCCGGGCCACGTGTTAGGCCTTTCCGGTCATCACCGGGTCTTTTGAGTCATCCGGGTCGATTCTAGCTGTATATTTCATCAACCGGGGCCATACGGCCATTTCGGTCAATTTTAGGGTTTCTCGGTTTTTCCGATGTTCGGTTCACGTTTACCGGGTTAATTTCATATTTTTCGATGATTTTGGGTTTTCTGACCATACCAGACTTATTTAGTCATCATTTTAAGTCATCCCGAGTTGACCCGAGATTCCTCGACTGGAACTGTGCCCTTCCGAATCTTCGCCACGGATTTTGGCTTTTCGCGAAAGGGTAAACCAGTAGAAAGCTCGGTACGAATGTCTTGGGAGTCATGCCGGCTGGTTTACCAACTTGAGGAGGCACGGTTGAAGGCCCTCTTTCCAATGCAACAAATGGGAGATGAATCGGACATCCGTTTGCAAGTTATGGCTCGCGGAACACGCGTGTAGGAGAGAGAGTCTACCGTGCCCCCGCTCCCCTTGAAAGGGGAGGGCGCGCCCTGCGCGCCCCTGCTTCCTTTGAAACGCGGGGGTGCGATAAGTTTTTGGAAACCATAAATAACATCGATTAGCACCTTCTTAACCAGTTTTTTGGAAGGTTTCCGTCACTGATTTTTGTTTATTTTGACCACGCCCCCGGTACGAGGGCGCGTTATGTTTGTCAAGTCAATTTTTAGCAATTTCCGGATGATTCCGGTGAATTTTAGCAATAAGACGCGTAACGCACCCCAAGATTCTTTAAAACTGGGGGGCACGCAGACCGTGCCCCCAAGTTGAGGGCGCGCCCTGCATGCCCTCAGGTCGAGGGCGCACCTTGCGCGCCCTCGCCTCATTTGAAAGGCGGGGGCGCGATCAGTCCAGTTTCCATATTTTGCACCGGTTTCTCTCCTCTATAAATTGAGGGCCATTGTCAATGACCCAAGGTTAAGCCATCGTGCCTAGCTCATCCTGAGGTCATCCAAACTCCCTTCCAAGGTTTCCCCGACGTTCAAAGCCGATCCGACGTCGAGAGATCGAACCCGAGGTGAAGGAGAAGCCCGATCTGTGTGTTCTGCATCAACCAACTTCATTGGCTTCTGTAGAAACTCTGGGGCTCCTGATGCAAAAGTCTTAAAAATAGGAGTTGTTCCCCTCTTCTTCCTTTTTCATTTGCAGCTGACGACATTCGATTCTGACTTTCCATTTGTCTGTGGCGATTGCTGTACCAAGGGTGCACATCCAGGTTTTATTTTCCACATCCGTCCAATTTCAGAATTTTTACAGACTTCTACAAATAGATTCCAGAGAAGTCATCAACATAAGAACTCTTCCTCCCCAAGTCTTCTGTCTATTGCAACAAACAACACTCAATTCTAACATCGGGAATGCCCGTGACAAGCTCTGCACCGATGTTGCATCAAATAGTGCAACGCGCCCTTGAACCAAGGGCGCGCAAACTGCGCCCTCACACCTAGGGTGCGCCCACCGCGCCCTTAAACCTAGGACACGTTTAGTCCAGTGCACTGTCCGGCCATATTGGTGATATCTTCTCCATTTTAGCTCTGATTTGAGCCATTCAAGTTTCTATGTCTTCGTCATTCATCCAGGATCATTTTAGCAACATTTTAATTTAGTTTTTTGCATAATTTTATATCACAAAAAATACACAAAAAAGGGGTTAAGGCTCACCCCGAAGCCATTGCACAGATTGATCAAGTTAGCATCGGTTGGACTCTCCCTCATCGGCTGGCCGACGAGGAAGAAGGTTTAACTCACATATCATCTCCCGCGCTAAGGTACACATGGTCAAATCAACTCAATCTTGTTTTTATTCCATAAAGAGGAGCCCGCGGCTGTTGACGACCACCTTTTTATTCATGTTATAAGTTCATCTCCTCCTCACTCTCCTCCCACATGACCTGAACTGTCTCCAGTGCTCGAGCGACACCGTGAGATGAAAGTTCGGGGATTAATGTGAGTGTGAGACCGAGGTGAGGACTTTTTACCTCTTTCCGAGTGTTTTTCTATTCACTTCCCTTTCCCCTATTCTATCTTTCACCTTCTCTGGAGGTGCCGATCCGGAACCCGTTTTTGGAGTCGACATCCCCACCCGATCCTTATACCTCTGCAAAAACTTTGCTTTGACAATGTCGAAATCTGCCACATCAATAGAATCAAGAGAATAAAACCAGCCAAGGGCGGATCCTTCCAATGATCGACGGAATGGGAAGGCAAGTGCTTTGTGGTCATTCTTCCAGAATGCGAAGTCATATAAGAAATCTTTCAGATGGTTGAAAGGATTACCAGTCCCGTTGTAACGTTGAAAACCTGGTATCTCTGAAGGAGGAAGGTGTAGAACTGGGAAGGATGGGATTGAGATTTCCGAAGCAGTCTTGGAGTCCAAACGGTGCTTTAATTCCTCAAAGCGCTCATCCTTTCGGTTGAACTTATCAATGAAAGCTTGGGTGAGGCTGGATTCCTGAACCACCGGAGCAAAGTGTTTAGGTAAATGGGTTGGAAGAGGTGGGTTGGAAACATGAGCTGGAATATCATTATGTGAATGCCCCACAACGGTGTGAATGAAGACATGGCAGGGTTGCCCAGGAGAAGAGATGATCAGGGGCCTGACTGCCGATCGAGGTGGCACAGGAGCTTCATCACCCTCAATCTGTTTGACGGGCATCTTGCCCTTAGTGGCGGATTGGATGATTGCAAAGGTCTCGGGATCAAGGTGAAGAGATAGATACTTGAGAGCTTGTTCTATACTATGTGAGGCAGATCGATGAGTGGGATCTTGGACCTCAGGTTCCATCACAGCATTAACATGGCCCTCTGGTTGGACTATGGGTTGCTGAAGCTCGTAGTGACTCATCTCGTACTCCTCTTCTTGTCCACAGTAGTCCGACATCCCGACATGTCTTCCGGACCTTAGTGTCATGGGCATCCTATCAAATTTTCTTACAAAATGGTTGAAAGAAAGCAAATGAAAAGTGTAAATGCAAAGAGAGTTTTTGTTTGGTTATGCTTTGTTTTTGTTTGAATTGATTTGGTTTCAATTTTGTTGTTTGGGAAGCAAGTTGAACACAAAAATTAAAGGGATTTTTTTTTGTTTTAGGTGTTTTGAAAGAAGATTTTTTTGGTTGTTTTCAATTGTTGTAAGCAAGCAAGTTCTTAAAATGACTACTCGAAAATTTTTGGGTTGAAACCTTATATTAGATTGATTGTTAGCAATTGTTCACTCAAATGGGTATGGTTCCTATTGCTTCAATCTTCAAGACCTAAGGTTGTCACTCAATCACCATGAGTAGGTACTTGGGTTCTTCGGGTTTTGAAATAGTGGTAAAACCGGCCCAATCGTGCGGAGAGAAATACTCCACGGATGGGGGCTACGAAGGTCTTGATGGAAACCACTAAATCCACTAGGAAGGAATATCCCATAAGAGAAGTAAGAATCCACCAAGAAGGTGTTTGGAGGGTGAGGGTGTGTTGGGAGAGAGAACCCCTGCTATAGACACGCCAAATTGGCCTGATTCGGAGCCCCAGACTCTTATTCCATAGGCGATATGTTTTATTTGACCATTATCTGATCCGGATTACCTTGTGGAGATGAGCTAAGGACGCTGGTGGAGCCCCTCACAAGTTGAGAATGGACCGATGATTTCCGGAATGATGCCGTAATCTTCAAGCGAGTGCCACGCGTGAACCGTAAAAACACGATGCCTGCTTGATGACAAACCTTGAATGGTCCATGATTGAATGTCTCAGGAGTCCCGCATGTGTTCCGTAGCATTTAGGGTTTCCGAGAAGTCATTTCGGTAGTCGTCGGTCAATGACGGCTTTTGTTACGGCTTTTTTGATCTGTACTGACACGGCCATCTCGGACCACGTGTTAGGCCTTTCCGGTCCGCACTGGGTCTTTTCAGGTCATCCGGTCCGCACTAGCAGAATATTTTCATCAATCATGGCCATATATCCGTTTCGGTAAATTTTAGGGTTTTACGACTTTTGCGAGTTTTTGTTCACGTTTACCGGGTTAATCTTAGATTTTTCGATGATTTTGGGTTTTTCGATCATACGGACTTGTTTGTCATCATTTTTAAGTCATCTTGAGTTGACCCGAGATTCCTCGATCCGAACCGTGCCCTTTCGAATCTTCGCCGCGGTTTTTGGCTTTTCACGAAAGGGTAAACCGGTAGAAAGACCCGTGCAAACATCTCGAGACTCATGCCGGCTGGTTTACCAACTTGAGGAGGTGCGGCTTAAGGTCCTCTTTCCAATGCAACAAACAGGAGCCGAATCGGACATCCCGTTTGCAAGATACGGACCACGGAACACGCGCGTAGGAGAGAGAGTCTAGTGCTCCCCCGCTCCCTTTGAAAGGGGAGGGCGCACTCTGCGCGCCCTCAAACTGGGGGCGCGCACGGCGCCCCCCCTCTTCCTTTGAAACGTGGGGGCGCGGTCGGTTTTCGAAAATCAAAAATTGCCCAGATTAGTACCTTCTAAACAGATTTTTGGAAGGTTTTCGTCAATAATTCTCAATTATTTGTACCACGCCCCCGGTTCGGGGGCGCGTTACGTTTGTCAAGTCAATTTTTAGCAATTTTCGGAACTTTCCATCGATTTTTAGCAGTGAGACGCGTAACGTGCCCCCGCCCCCTTTGAAACTGGGGGGCGTGCACCGCGCTCCCAAGATGAGGGCGCGCCCTGTGCGCCCTCAGATGGAGGGCGCGCCCTGCGCGCCCTCGTCTCCTTTGAAGAGCGGGGGCGTGGTGGGTCCAGTTTCCATATTTTGAACCGGCTTCCTTCCCCTATAAATTGAGGGCCATTCTCAGTGACCCAAGGTTAATCCCCCATGCCTAGATTGTCCTGAGGTCGTCCAAGCTCTCTTCCAAGGCTGTCCCGACATTCAAAGCTGATCCGACGTCGAATGATCGATCCCGAGGCGAAGGAGAAGCCCGATCCGTACGTTCTACATCAATCAACTTCATCACTTTTTTTATAAAATCCAGGGCTCCTTCTGCAAAAGTCTTCAACATAGGAGTTGTTTCTCTCTTCTCCCTCTTTTATTTGCAACTAACGACACTCGATTCCAACTTGCCATTTGTTCGTGGCAATTGCTGCACCAAGGGCGCGCATTCAAGTTTTACTTTTCACATCCGTACACTTTCATAATTTTTATAGACTTCTACAGGCGGATTTCGGAGAAGTCATCAACATAAGAACTCTTCCACTCCAAGTTTTTTGTCTACAGCAATAAATGGCTCTCAATTCTAACATCGAGACTGCCCGTGGCGAGCTCTGCACCAAAGTTGCACCAGACAGTGCAACGCGTCCCCGAACCAAAGGCGCGCAGACCGCGCCCTCACACCTAGGGTGTTCCCACCACGCCCTCAAACCAAGGGCACGTTCAGTCCAGTGTGTTGTTCGGTCATATTGGTGATATCTTCTCCGTTTTAGCTCCGATTTGAGCCGTTCAGGTTTCTATGTGTTCTTCCTTCATCCAAAATCATTTTAGCATCATTTTTATTTAATTCTTTGCATAATTTTATATCACAAAAAATACACAAAAAAGGGGTTAAGGCTCACCCCGAAACCGGTGAGTCTGATTCCAATTGCTTCTTTCTAATCTTCTCTCTATAGTTGCTACGCTTCTCACAAGTCTAATCAAACTCTTCATTTGTTTTATGGTCTTAAGTTGCACAGGTTGGACTCTTCTTCATCGGCCGGCTGAAGAAGAAGAAGGTTGAACCCGCACACACTTTCTCCCACGCTAAGGTACACACGGTCAACTCATCTCTTGATTTACATTCCATAAAGCGGAGCCCGCGGCTCTTGGCGACTACCTTTTATTTATGCTTTAAGTTAATTCATTCTTCACTCTCCTCCCACATGACCCGAACCGTCTCCGGTGCTTGAGTGACACCATGAGATGAAAGTTCAAGGATCAATGTGAATGTGGGACCAAGGTGAGGACTTTTTACTGCTTTTCGAGTGTTTTCCGATCCACTCCCCCTTTTCCCCTATTCTATCTTTCACCTTCTCTTGAGGTGCCGATCCGGAACCCGTATTCGGATTCGACAGCTTTTTGGCGACCACGGTGGGACAACCAATGTCTTCAACCGTGCTAGCTTGATTTATCCGTGCAACTAGTTGTTTTCCGATTTGGTTCCCGCGTGAACCAGCTTGTCCTTTACCTCTTCCATGTCAATTTACCTTTAAACTTGCTATTTACTCTTTCTTTAAAATTGTTCCCCATGTGGACTTGACTCGCTTGTTTTTAATTTCAACCCGGTTCCCGCGTGAACCACTCTTTTCTTCTTATAAACCGGTTCCCATGTGAACCACCTTTCCTTTCCAACTTGACTCCCACGTGAACCATCTTATTTCCAAATAGGTCCCCGCGTGGACCATCCTTTTACCTTCATTTCAGATTTCTCCCCACTTGGACACTCCATTACAAGCTGGTTCCCGTGCGAATCATCTTTTAGTTGCTAGTTGCTAGTTACTTGTTTACTTTATCATTACTTGTCTTGATTGCATTCACTTTCTTGATTTATTAGCTTCCTTTCATTTCATGTTCTTGCATATTGATTGCTCCTTCTCCTCCTACCCTCCATTTTTATTTTTGCATTAGATTTTGCATCGGGTACCGGAGCTGCTCCGATCCGTAGGGCATTCGAGGCGGGGGCTCTCTCCCCAACACACCCTCACCCTCCAAACACCTTCTTGGTGGATTCTTACCTCTCTTATGGGATATTCCTTCCTAGTTTATTTGGTGGTTTCCATCAAGACCTCCGTAAGTCCCCATCGGTGGAGTATTCCTCTCCGCATGATTGGGCCGGTTGTACCACTTTCCCAAATCCCGAAGAACCCAAGTACCTACTCGTGGTGATTGAGTGATAACCTTATAGGGTGTTTGGTAACTCTTTTACTTTTGAGTCAATCTCATTTTTAAAATCAAGACAACTTGACTTCTTACTTTTAATTTTAAATTCAAAAAAGTATAACCATGTTGTGTTTGGCAAAACTGTCACAATTTTTAAAATTTATAGAGTACTATTTGGTTATGTTTTTAAATTCAAAATAACTCAATGACACACACTGCACGTCAACAAAACGTAGTATCTCACAACATCCAAACACACTGCATGTCAATAAAACGTAGTATCTCACAACATCCATATTAATTTAAAGGCAACTAACATTTATGCAGAATGAACCGTATATATCAATTCCGTCTACTAACATAATATTCCCACATTTCTATTGCTATTTTATTACATAGCTCTTTTCCAAGTATGCGTTGTTCTGATGATCTGCCAGCATACTGTGCTTCGCATTGAACTCTGTCTCTTCTTCTACGATCAACGTCTCCATCAATAGTTTCGCCGCAATCTCTTTCAATTTCAACACAGGTCTCATCTTTACCACATTGAATATTTCGTATGAAATTGTGAAGTGCACATGCTGCTATAATAATCTTACTTTGAACCTCAATTGGATACTCTAATTGTCTTAGAAATATTCGAAAACGTTATTTTAGAACACCAAACATTCGTTCAATCACATTCCTCAGAGAAGCATGTCGCAAATTGTAATGTTCTTTGTAATCCCTCGGAGCCGAATGACTTGGACCAAACTCTTTAAGATGGTATCTTACTCCTCTGTATGGTGCAAGAAAATTTGGTGTGTTTGCGTAACCAGCGTCCACAAGATAATATTTACCTGATTAACAATAATAAAATTATGACATATCAAATAAAAGACTAAATAGACCTAAATTACCTTCAGGTACATAAAATCCCGAGTTCAATGCATTTTCTTGAACTGTCGCATCGGCAGCTGATCCTTCGTACCCAACATGAACATAAAGGAAAGTCATCTCAAACGAACATGCAGCCATCACATTTTGTGATACATGTCCCTTTCTATTGCGATAACGTATTCTGTCATCTTCTGGAACTTCAACCATTATATGTGTTCCATCAATAGCTCCTATACAATCCTGAAAAAAATATAGAAAATAAGGTAGGCAAAAATAAGTAAAAACAGAATAGCACATTTTTTACCTTGAAAATCTAAAGTGTTGCCTATCAACAATATACTGTGGAGTCCTTGGAGAAGGAAAATAAATCAATTGTGGTGCTAACATGTGAAGCACTTCAATAACTTGATTGAATTGCCGACTTACAGTTTCACCTGAATGTTGAAATCTTTCTTGAGCACAATGGTTGCTTACACCATTTGCTAAAATGTATAATGATGTTAATACCATCTCTTCTATATCTACTCGTACACTTTCTTTTAATACACCTGAAGTCTTGATTTGATGAGAAAGTAAAAAATGCACTTTTGTTCATTCTACAAATCTCACGAAATCATGTATGAGCTCCTAAACATACTTCTAATGTATATTCCTACCCGCTGAGTAAAGAATCTTGCACATGTTTTCTTTTCGATGAATAAAACTAATATTCTTCATATACAATTCCAATCATAGTATGAAAAAATATACGACGACGTTCCATAAACATTTCTTCTTCGTGTTCAAAATCAACTCCCACATTTGCATCATTATCAAAATTTTCCATACCACTGCAAAGACAAATGACATGAAATATAAAGTATATTTTTTATAGCATTCAATTCAATAAAGTGAATGAAAAAGAACATAGTCATCACATAATAACTAGCATCAACCAAATTTTAAGGAAAGTAGAACTTCCTAACTATTTTGCAAGTGCATTTTCAACCATTCTAAACGAGTCTCGTTATCAAATTTTAAGAAAACAAGATACGCATTCCCACTCCTAACTATATCTGCTGCATTTGCTTTTGCCATTGCACTCAAATTCATCTTCATTATGATCTCCACACACTCTTGAATCATCTCAAATGATGTTGGCATCGTTGACTTCTTATACTCATATGTAGCTTTTAACATTGCTTCAACCAAACTTATTTCTTTTTGTATTTTTCCCTTTGACTTATCCTCAGAAGCTATTGAAGCTCTTTTGTTTTCCTTTCTTGACCTTGTTGCTAATTTGAACTCTGGACTAGATGCAGAACTACCATCTTTGGTCAGGTCCACCGCATGTTCCGGTTCAGGTGTGTTATATGAATAATCAACTATTGGACTTCTTTGTAGAGGAAGTGTATTTTGAGCTCGACTTCCAGAAGCCTTGGAACCTACAATATACATTACATGTCATAATCAAGAAACACATAAAAATAACTACGCATTACATCTGTTGAAGTCAAATACCTTCAAAAATTTCATACCAGTCGTTGTACAACGGAATCGTAACTCCCCTCCAATTTTTAGCTTCTGGATGTTTCTACAATATGCTTTATTACATTAAACTTTGTAGCGTATGTAAAAGACATGAATAAAGTTAGTTAAGTATTTGAGTCACCTGAATATAAGCATCCCATACTTCATCAGTTGCGGTAAATGTATTCAAATTTGGATTGAATCCAAATCCACTTTGATTGAATAATGTCCTTATGACAACAAAGTCATTCTTCATTACTTGAACACATGCTTTTAGTTGTTTACTTGTAACGTTAAGTCCAAAACGTTTACTAAACTCTACTCTCATGGCTTCCCACGCTTCCGGCTTCCAACTCGATGATGCTCTTTTCCCATTTCTATGATGTTCTACCAACATTTTAGTCAAAAATGCCGAGCGAGTTTGATCCCACTTTATCCTTTCACTATTTCCACTCGTTGTAGAAATTTGTGTGTCACCCATCTATGACGTTTGACATACGCACGCAAGTAGATGTACATGTACGTTAATCATGTTACTTTAATATATGCTACATGGAAACATAAACATAGAACATATATGGACATTATCTGTAAATTGAAAATCTTTCTATGCTACCACATTCCAAGTAACAATTGGCAAAACCAAGAAAATGTTACACCCAAAATTGTAATTTTATCATACATATTTAACATGCCATAACATGAGATGTACTCAATCGATGAAGAAATATCAAAATAATTCTTCTTATTTTCCTCTTCTTTACCCACTGTGACATTGTGTTATGCTAAAGGAGTGATGGGGTCCCATCTTCCTAGCATCGAAGATGAATTGGCCCTCCTTTGGGTCTAGTTTGAAGTCCGGACATCCCCTTACTGTTCCTAGTAGTTTATCAATGGGTCATTGAACTTTGAGCCATATAGCCATAAAGGCAATCAGGTAATGCGGATGTACGGAAGTGTTGCCTATTCTTATTGCCGCCATGATCATATTTCATAGCAAGCCGATTGAGATTTTTTTTCCCTACTATCTGCGTGCAAGTTTGAGTATCTGTGGTGGTTGAATTGAAGAAGAGGAGCCTGTCCTTACGAGGTCGGTCCTCCCTCTCTCTCTCTCGTATTTCTTGGGTTGGGTTTTTGAAGGCGCCAGCTGTAACGCGCTCGCTTGCCGCCGGTCATCATCTGCCGGGCCTCCCAGTCGACGCTCCTTTGAGCGCGTGCAGGCCCCCCCACCCTCTCATGGGCCCGTGCTCTCCCGCCCACACATACTCATACTTTGGAGGTTGAATTGAAGGAGGAGGATAGAATAAGCGTACCTCTACAAGCTTCGCATCGAGAGGGAGACGGAGATGGAGGCAGATGCCGGTGCTCTGCAAGCGGAGCAGATCCTCGCCGGCCGCATCCAGAGGGAGATCGAGGGAGATGCCGGTGCTCTGCAAGTTGCGCGCAGAGAGGGAGATGGAGACGGAGGCAGACGTCGGTGCTCTGCAAGCAGAGCAGATCCTCGACGGCCGCGCGTCTAGAGGGAGACCGAGGGAGACGTCGTTGCTATGCAAGCTACGCATCGAGAGGGAGACAGAGATAGAGGATGACGCCGAGCCGTTCCTCGCCGGCCGCGTCCAGAGAGAGACGGAGGGAGAGGGAGGATGATGCCGGACGCTTGATGACGGTGAGAGCAGGGAGACGTCCAACGGGGGAGAAGGTCGAGAGCAGGTAGACGGACACGGGGAGACAGGCGAGAGCAGGGAACTCATGACACCGGAGGATGTTGAGAGCGGGAGCTAGAGGAGGACGCCGGCCCTCTGCAGGATCCTTCCAGAGAGAGATGTAGGGAGACGGAGGAATGTCGGACACTTGTTGACGGACGACGGGGGAGACGGGCTAGAGAGGGGAGACGGAGGAACGATGGATGCTTGACGATGAACGATGGGGGAGACGGGCGAGAGCTGGGAGGCGGACGACGCCGGAGGAAGTTGAGAGCGGGAGACGTGAATGGGGGAGACAGCGAGAGCGGGGAGACCAGCACGGGGGAGATGAGCGCGGGACGTCTATCACATCTCTCTCAGAAATAAAACACCCGTTTCCCTGTTTTGTTTCCGAGAGGGAGAGTAGGAATAGAATTCTGCACTTCTAAAAAAAAGAGAGTCTACCGGAGAAGTAACCAAACAGGTTACTTTACTCATTTTTAAAATTGAGGTAAAAAAATGAAAAAACTGTATTCAAACACCCTATTAGGTCTTGAAGATTGAAGCAATGGGAACTATACACATTTGAGTGAACAATTGCTAACAATCAATCTAATCTAAGGTTTCAATCCAAAAATTGTCGAGTAGTCATTTTAAAAACCTGTTTACATAACTTGTTTGCTCACAACAATTGAAAACAACCAAAAAAATATATTCTTCTTCCAAAACACCTAAAAAAACAAAAAGAATCCCTTTAATTTTTGTGTTCAACTTGCTTGCCAAACAACCAAATTGAAACCAAATCAATTCAAACAAAAAACAAAGCATAACCAAACAAAAACTCTCTTGCATTTACACTTTTCATTTGCTTTCTTTCAGCCATTTTTTAAGAAAGATCGACAGGATGCCCATGATGCTAAGGTCCGAAAGACACGTCGGGATGCTGGACTACTACAAGATGGGTCACTACATGCTACAACAACCCTTGGTCCAACCAGAAGGCCATGTTAATGCCATCAGGGAACCCAAAATTCAAGATCCCACCCATCCACCTACTTCACTTAGTGTGGAACAAATCCTTCAGGGTCTATCTCTCCACCTTGATCCTAAATCCTTCTCAATTGTGCAGTCCCTAGCAAAAGGCAAGATGCTTGTCAATCATGGTCCAGCCAAAGTCAACCGAGCTGCCTCACCTCCCCAATCGGCAGTTCAACCTCTTACCATAACCCCACCAGGGTAGTCCTGCCATGCTACTTCATCTACTCACCCCATTGTAGGTCATTCTTCAGCTCGCACGCCAACCCATCTCCCTCCCATCCAGGTGCCACATGCACACCCCCTGGTGTATTCCTCCCCACCTGTTGCCAAGGATCAAGAAACCCTTGAATTTCCCCTCTATACTATCTACATCCTCTAATCACAAATGCCAACCTACCATCGCTACAATGGCTCAGGTGATCCCTTCACCCATGTCAATGATTTCCTGAGTAAATCATCTCGTTGGCAGAATGATAGAAAGACCCTTGCCTTTCTTTTTAGGAGATCTTTAGAGGGTACAGCCCTAGATTGGTTTTTTTCATTGAATAAAGTAGAGATATGGGATTTCGAAATTGTCAAGGCCAAATTCTTGAAACGATATGGGCTAGGCTATTCAATACTTGGGGAAGTAAAAAAAGATGTGGAATTAATGCAATATTCTGATGAATTGAGACCCAGGCTTGAGAGGATCATTGATGCTATGCATAAACCTAGGAGTCCTCCCCAATCCCATCCTGATCATCTTCATCGGCCGATTCCTCGATGCCAGTTGATTAGGCCACCCATGCCACAACCTCAGCCGGTCATGCAACCCTTGCCAATGGCACAACCAACTTTGCACAATCAAGTTCCTCTTGTTGCTTGTGCAAATACTTCGTTACCTAAACCGCTTCCCCAGCCTTTGACTCCACCAACATTTCCAAAGGCCCCTCGGCCAATCATCCGGCCCTTAGCTTCTCAATCTACTTCACTAATAGCTCCTCAGCTAACCACACAAGCCTTGGCCCCTCAACCATGTTTACCAACAGCTCCTCAGCTTGAACCGACTTCTATGCCAACACCAATTAAACAACCCTTGGCTATTCAATTGACCCCTCAAAATAGGGTTCACCCTAAGTTGGTTAAGGCCCTTGTTTCTTCTATTGCTCCTTCCTTGGTAGAGGAATTAGTCACTCCTATCATTCATGCTCCTGCCATGGTAGAGGAACCAGTCACTCTGACCATTCTTGCTCCTACCATGGTAGGCGATTCAGTCCCTCTGACCCTTCAAGCTCCTGCCCTGGCAGAGGAATCAATCACTCCAACCATTTGTGCTCCTGCCCTGGCAGAGGAATCAACTCCTTAACATATCCTTTCTCTCTCTCAAGATCAAAGTCAGCCAGTAGGGGAGGTCGAACTAAACTCTTCTATCATTCCAGAATTTCCTAAACTAGGTATGCCCTCTTCCCCATAACACCCTAAGGAGAAGCCTACTGTAAGGAGCTTAGGTGAGGGGATCACAAATTTATTTGATTGTCAAGGATTAGGCAACGATTCTCCAGGTTTAGATCAAATGTTGCCATCATTAGAATTGATCCCTAAAGTTGGGGAGATAGAATTGACCCCTAAACGAAAAAATAAAGGGATAGAATTGGTCAGTGAAATGGAAAATGAATCGACAAGCCTCCATAAGGGCATAGACAAAGGGATACTAGGACCTCGTCCAGATAGGCAGGCAAATCCGTTAGCCTTAATCTTAGGTCCATGACCCTTACCCCATTCTTCTCCTAAGAAACAATCCGGCCCATGGGCCCCGATCAATCAATCTTAGGGCCACAACCCTTTCTTTATTCTCCTCCAAATCAACGATCGGGCCCATGGGCCCACAATTCTTCAATCTTAGGGCCACTGCCCTTTCTTTATCCTTCTTACAACCATCAATCAGGCCCATGTGTCCAAAATCTGTCAATCATAAGGACATGGCCCACACCCCATCCCACTCAATTGGGCCCTTATGCCCCATTTTTGGGCCCTTATGCCCCATTTTCGAGCACTTATGCCCCTTTTCGTCAATCGGGCTCTTATGCCCTTTTTAATCAACTAGGCCCATGTGCCCCTTTCCATCAGCCGGGCCCACATGCCCCCTTTTTCCAACTGGGCCCATGTGCCCCTTTTAATCAACCGGGCTCTTATGCCCCTTTTCTTCAACCGGGTTCACGTGCCCCTTTTAATCAATCAGGCTTGCATGCCCCTTTCATTCAACTGGGCCCATATGCCCCTTTTCCCCAACTGGGCCTACGTGCCCCTTTCCTTCCATCGGGCCATGTGCCCATGATTCTCCCCAATCGGGACCATGTGTCCTTAATTTTGTTAAATCGGGCCCACATGCCCACAATTCACCTCATCCGGGCTCACATGCACATGTTTTTTTGCAACCGAGCCCATGTGACCAAATTTCTTCTAAATCAGGCCCACGTGCCCACCTTCCAACAAACTCGGGCACACATGCCCACACTCCTTCGACTTCGGGCATGTATGACCCCATTTCTTCACCATCGGGCCCGCGTGCCCAAACTTCTTTGAAATCGGGCCCCCATGCACCCACTTCTTCAACTTTTGGATTACGCACCCATACTCTTCAATGGCGCCAGCGAGCCCATCACAAATCACAATCCCAACCATTTAAATCGGGTCCATGTGCCCACTCTTTTCATTGGGTGCCTCGGGCTCAACTTCCAATCAGGCCCTCATGCCCATTAACATCAAGCGGACCCTCTATCCCACATTCAAATCTTGGGCTCACGTGTCTCTTGATTCCAACTACTCCCAGGCTTTAAACCCATTATCAACTCCCGGGCCCAAGATCCCACTTTAACTTGCTTTTGTTTTCAAGCATGTTTCTTTCCTTTTTGATTTCTCTTTCTTTTTCTAGGTTTCGACAAAAATACTCAAAGGTAGAGAAATTTCCTGGGTGATACCCCAATCATTGCCTTCTACGTCATCAATCCTAGTTCCACCATGCCAAATCAAATCTACCACATCTTGCACCTCACTGTATGACTCTTACTCTTTGATTCAACGTGGAGCATATCAACAGTGGAAGCAGTTGGGCAAGGCAAGGCAAGGCATCGCAGACAAGGCAAGGCAAGCACAAGCAAAGCCGTCATCAGCAATGAACTTCTTCTTCTCTCAGATATTACATGAAATTGCATTCATCATCATTATGTCATCTGCAAAGCAATATTTTAAAAAAATGATTTTGAGTTTCACATGACAATTTTATTTGAGATAAATTCATGATTGACGACATTTGTAGCTACCTTGTTCTTATTAAACAAATTCTTTACATTGCAGGGCATGTTTTCAATTGATTCACCTATGGAATATAATCTACCTAAAAAAAATGGAGAGAACTACTAGTATGACTTAAGTCCACATGTTCTAGGTTGTTGTCTAGAAGTCGAGGGTGGATACTGTCGACTCTGAAAATTCAACGAGGTCCTCTCCTTTTCAGGGAAGTCCGTGAATCCAGATCGTCACCTCAAGAGGGGATGAGAAAAGAAAGGAATAAAGCACAGAAAGCAAATCTCACCTCAGTCCCACACTCACATTGATCCCCGAACTTTCATCCCTTGGCGTCGCTTGATCACCAAAGAGACGGTTCGGGTCATGTGGGAGGAGGGTGAGAATAAATAAACGTGGTCGCCAGGAACCGTGGGTTCCGATTTATAGAATTAAAATGAAAGATGACCGTGTGTACCTTAGCGTGAAGAATGTGAGTTAAAACTTCTCCTTCTTCGGCCGGCCGATGAAGAAGAGTCCTCAACGTGTGGGTGCTTGATATTCTGTGCAACTAGACAAATAAACAAGTGAAATAGACAATTAGAACTAGACAAAGTGGAGTATATGTAAAGAGAATGACATGAAACACACAATTGACTAGAAACTGACCGGATTCGGGTTATCTCTAACCCCTTTTTTTATTTTTGGATTAACAGAGTAAAAGTAATGAAAAAAAATTTAAAAAAATGATAGGATGCTGGAGAATCACTAAAAAAGATATAGAAAAAAGAACAGAAAGATTCTGAGTTGTATAGAGGAAGATATAGTCAAATCTGTTTTGTCGAAAAAGCCGAGTAGCAGTGCAGGATCTGCCAGGCGCGACTTTGCTTCTGCACTCGTCACGACCAGCCCCGACCTCGGAATTGAGTGCCGTCGATTGTAAACTCAAGAAGACTTGGAGAGGAAGAACTTTGATGAAGAGAGCACTGGCATCAGACGTCCACACACTTCTGTAGAGTCTGAAGAAGAGAGAGTTGGCAGATCACCTGTAGAACAGCCTTCCTCTCTCTTGAACCGACTTTTCTCTCTCTAAAAACTCAAAATTCTCTCTCTAAAAATCACAAAATTGATGCAAGAGGGTGCTAGGACGTCTTGAGATGCCTGGGGAGTCGTGATCCTCTCTTTGGAACGACCGGAATCAGAGTCCTTTTATAGGAGAACAGAAGGTCTTAACGGAGCTAAAAAATAGGGTCTATGCGCCCTGGTGCCAGGCGCATGCGCCCTGGTGCCAGGCGCATGCGCCCCACTGAGGGGCGCATGTGCCCCCCAGTGAGGGCACATCTTATCTTCTTCGAAAATTTCGATCTTATCCGGTCCGTCGGTTGAGTGGTAGAGTCCCGGTGAAAAACTGGTCCCCACGTGCCTCAAAGGTAGGGCGCATGTGCCCTCAAGTGAGGGCACAAGGCCACATGCCTCACTGGTAGGGCGCATGGCCATGTGCCCTGGGTCCCGGGCGCATGTGACCAGGAACCCGGGCGCATGGGTCTGGTTTCGCGCGTCCTTCTTCCGGAAGCCATTGCGAACACTCCCGAACTCGGAATTCGACGCCGTTTTTTGCGTTGGAAAGATAACAGGCCGAAGAAGCTCTCTATAGCATCGGATCAGCCACCACACCCTCCAAAACTTGAGAATTTTATCCGGAAGTTAGGGCAGTGAACAGAAGGTCCGATATAGGTCAAAATGACTTCGACGGCAAACCGGAAAGCACGGAATGCAACAAAACTTGTCCGGAGTGTGAATATGACCATAACCTTCAATGCATGATCATTAGGCATTGGTCATTCAGCCAATTTCCGTGTTTACACGACTTACGTGTGGCTTTCGCTCAGAAATTACGGCTTTCTGTGGAAAACGTCGGAGAACATCCGATTTCGTTCGGCGAAGCTCCAAATCAACTTAAAAGGACCCGGCATCATCATATGATCAATCATGCGTGTTACCCTATAAAACATGAGTTTTATGCTCTGAATTAGGCAAATTTGGCGTGTCTACAGCTTGCCTCGCCTTGATGTCGGCTTTGTAAGGGAGTGGCATGTAATTCGTAGTGAACGTAGATGAATGTAGCGGAATGGAATGATGATGGACTGAAAAGGTGGCATCAAGGTGTAGATATAGACACGCTTATCTACCTGATCCAACAAAAATGAATCTCTCTGAGTATTCTAGATCACTTTCATGTTCTATCAAAACCTCACATAATTGACTGGTAAAAGACATGCCCTTGGCACGAGAGATGAAAAGGTAAATGATAAAGGATAAAAGGATGTAGCCAACCCTCAGCGTGGTGAGGAGTCCTCGAATTCGTAGGTTCATCATCAGCCAGCAACCCGAACTTTGCGGTGTTCTTGTACTGTGATGGGCTAAAGTTTGTAAAAGAGAAGTTGATCTTGAAATGAAAAGAATACCAATCCATCATATTTGGAATCTCAAGTTCATTCAAGTTTCACCAAAATACTCAGTTTAATTCTGAGTGGAAGAACCTCAAGTTCTAAAAGGGTTCGTTTTAAGCAAAACAAAATTGCTCGGGTATCATGAAAACCATGAATCATGCTCTAGCAGAAAATCAAGTATTCGGAAAACGACAAGACAGATTTAAGCCATAGTGGGACTGAAAGATAAAGGTGGGACTAACATAGTATGATGGTAAAGAAGAATAGCAATGGGATGACAATTGCCATGACACGGTGGGTAAAATAAAAGACACGGTGGGATAAAAGAAAGGACAGAATAAAATATGGTGGAATAAAAAGAAGGAATAAAACATAAAGGGATAAAAGAAAGAATAAAACATGATGAAATAAAGGAAAGAGAAAACATAATGAAATAGAATTGGTAATGATGAAGAAAGAAAAGGAGATGGATGTGAACACATAGAAAATTATGTAGAAAATAGTTGAAGATATAGATTGTCTATTGGAGGTCAAGACACCCGATTAGGAACCATCGTCCCTCCAATGTTCAATTTTGGCTTATCCGTGAGTGTGAAGAAATGACCAAGCCGTCGTAGATTTTGTTGAAGGGGACCTCGGGCCCAGTCATCTTCACTCTCAAGGTCTTCAACATTAATGCATATAATATGTATAAAATGGACCTAACATAACTAGGTGACAGATAGTAGGAGTGATGTGAAGTGCAAAAATGCAATGATGGTGATGATGTAAGATTGATGAGAAGCTGAGGATGAAATCTTTAGGTAAGCTGCATCGACCGCCTGGTTCATCAGCATCTCTGGTCCATCCTTGTCTTGTCCTTTTGACGGAATACAACACCATAAGGATGTTCAGCTGGGTGGTGCTTCCTTTTCGCTGCAAGGTTTGACGTTCCATGGGGAATATTGATCTCACCAATTCACCTATTAGGACTAAAAAAGGTTGCCTGCACATTTCTTGTTAGTACCCAACAGACAGAATTGTCATATGAAGCAGATTGTTCATGAAATGATCAATTGAAGATTTTACTATTTGAACCATCATTTGGATGTTAAAACAAAGTTTTTAATGATGGTTCCTTTAGCAAAAATGTCACTTTTAATATTATAGACAATTTCTGATTTTTTGAGATTTTTCTAATTTTTTTTTGAATTTTTTGTCCATGTGCCCCCGATCGGGGGCACCTGGCCATGCGCCCAGGGGGTGGGGCACCTGGCCATGTGCCCCCAGATGAGGGCACATGCGCCCTGAGGCCATTTTTTTTTTTTTTGAAAAAAATGTACCTAATCGCCCTTCTCTTTTTGCTTCTTCAGCTCCTGCAAACACTTAATGAAAATGATTAAATTTTTATCATTACTCATCCCTTTGCCTGTATATCGTATGCCTTGATTTTGAGTCAAAGGGAGGAGCCTTCTTAACAAGGTAGAGTAAAATAAATGACTTAAATGAAATAGGGGTAAGGGTTAAGAGAACTTACCTGCCGTGGTGTGAATCTTCTCCTCTTCTGCATTGAAATGCCTGAAACACTTGGCAGAAGGAGATTAGATCTTCATCAGGACTCATCCCTTTGCCCATTATGGTCAACTTTGACTTAGGTCAAGGGGGAGAGCCTTCTTAACAAGGTAATTAAAGTAGAAGGATATGCAATGCAGGAATGGAAATATGCATGATAGTAAAATAAACATGGATGCAACTAAGGCAATGATCATGACTAAGCAAATTTTTTTTTGGATTTTCTTGAAAACAATCATTTGGATTTTCAAAAGTATTCAATTTTTTTTGAATTTTGGAATTTTCTTTTTTTTTAATTTTTGAAATATTCAATTTTTTTGGGTTTTTGAAATATTCAATTTTTTTGGATTTTTGAAATATTCCTTTTTTTGGGATTTTTGAAATATGCAATTTTTTGGGTTTTTGAAATATGCATCTTTTTTTTTTGCAACCCTTTTTTTGTGGAGAAAATGCTGGTATTTGAGATAATTCATCGGTCTTTGGAGTTTGTCAAGCCTCAAGTGGTAGATGCCACGTGCAAGAAATAAAGTTCCCTACCTAGAATCCTTCTAACCTTCTTCCTTTGATCGGCTTGGATTCCACCTGGATTTGGTCGGTTTACCCTACCCAAGGAGTTTAAGGAGGAAGAGTACATAGGAAGTCCTTGATAGGGTTTGAAGATGTTGAGAGGGATTTCTCTACTCTCACTCAAATTACCCATTGGGGTTCGGCCTCTTTGGGTTTTTCTTTCTTTTCTTGTTCTTTTCTATGTGGCACATATTTGGACAGGTTTTTTTTTTTGACCCGTGGGGACATTGCCCATCTTTTAGTGCCTTTTGCCTTGACTATCATTCTGGGTACTCATTCAGACAGGTTGATCATTTTTCTTTTCTAACCTGAGGGGTTCATTGCCCATCTTTTGGCACCCTTTTGTACCCTCTGAGATGGCCTCCTACTAGGGTGGCGAGTGTTTTCGATACTACCCCTCTCTAATCTTCTCTCCCTATCTTGGACCGAGTAGAAAAGAATAGGGTAAGGGTACTCCTTCCATTTCTAGATTTCTGCCTTGCCTTTCGCAAGTGTCGGGTTGTCTGGATTCTAGGATCGGGAAGTGTTGTGTGTGTAGGATGGTACCTACCCTTGACTTCTCATGAACAACCTAGGATCGATGACTTGAGATTATACCAGTGGTTTCTCCATTTTTATGGAAAGTACTTTTTGAGGTAAACTCCATTCCAAGGATGATTCAATTTTTCTCCATCTGTATTAGTCAATTCATATGCATTACCTGGATACTTTTCAGTGATTACAAAAGGCCCTTCCCAGTTAGGTTGCAATTTGGAGCGGGGACCCCCCGGCTTAACGAATATGCGTTTGACTACCATCTCACCGATTTTGAACTTTCTCTCGATCACCCTCTTTTGATAAAACCTTTTAAGTCTATTCTGATAAGTCCGGGCATGCTCGGCGGCGGCTAACCTTCTTTCATCCAAGAGTTCAAGCTGTGCAAGGAGAGATTCTCGTCTCTCATCAACAGGAATATCCTTGTCGAGCTGAACTCGGAGAGATGAAAGTAATACTTCGTAAGGGACCACTGCTTCCATCCCATATGCCAAAGCATACGGGGTTTGTCCAGTGGGAGTCCTTACAGAAGTACGATAAGCCCATAGAGCATCTACAAGCTTATCAGGCCAGTCGACAAATTTGCTAGACTTACAAGATTTCTTGATGATTTTGATTAAGGTTTTGTTGGTGGCTTCTGCTTGACCATTGCCTTGAGGATAGTATGGTGATGAATGATGCAATGAAATCTAATACCTGTTGCAAAGATCACGCAGATCTTGAGAAAGAAATTGTGGCCCGTTGTCGGTGACAATGTCGCTGGGGATCCCGAACCTTGCCAGGATGTTGCGCTTGATGAAGGAGCAGACTGTTGACGCTTTAATCTCCACGAATGCTTCCGCTTCAGCCCACTTTGTGAAGTACTCCATTTCCGTCAGAATGAACGATTTTGAGCGCATTTCGGAGTTGAGGTCACTCAAGGGGCCAATGATATCAAAAGCCCACATGGCGAAAGGCCATGGGGCATGAATTGGATGAAGGGAAGATGCGGGAGAGTGAATCTTGTCGGCATGGAGTTGACATGAATGACAATGCCGGACAAAGATGGAGCTGTCTTCTTCTAGAGTTTGCCAATAATACCCTTGCCTGATGATTTTCTTAGCAAGGGCTTGGGCATTCACATGACCACCACAAACTCCAGAATGTGCTTCTTTCAGCACCAACTCGGCTTCTTCTTCATCAAGACACCTGAGTAAGATTCCACTTATGCTTCTCTTATAGAGCACTCCTCCTAGGATTGTATACCTACGGGATACTCTTCGATTGCCTTCTTTTCCTTGGTGGTTGATCCAGGCGGATATGACTGATCTTGGCAATACCTCGCAATCTCGTCATACCAAGGTCTCTCACCTTCTTCTAATTCTTCCAACTCAATCAAGGAGATTTCTTCTTTATGTTCTAAGTATTCCTTTCTGTTGAACCTCTCCTTAACTTTTAGAAAACGTCCATCCTCAATTGCTGGAATTGTCCTCTTACAAATGTGGATAGTCCGCACTTGCCTGCCTAGCGGGACAGATAGAGATGAAGCTAGTGAAGCTAAGGCATCGGCGAGGATATTCTGAGAACGAGGGACATGGACAAAGGTGAGTTTGAAGAATAGCTTGATGTAGCAAGTGGTGAGCTCCTGGTAGGGTTTGAGGTTTGGATGAGAAGTTCGGTACTTGGATAGGACCTGGCGTAGGATCAATTCACTATCACCTATCACCCTCAGTTCGGTGGCACCATGGAGATGAGCGGCTTCCAGCCCGGCCAGCAAGGCTTCATACTCAGCTATGTTGTTGGTTGCTGGAAAGTTAAGCTGAAAAGCCTGTGGAATGGTGACACCTTCAGGTGACAGAAGGACAATACCTATCCCTCTACCATGAGAGTTCAGAGCCCCGTCAAAATATAATGTCCAAAGATTGGAAGATCGGACTAACATTAGTTCGTCATCCGGGAACTCCGACCGGACTGGGTCAAAGACGGGTATGGGATGATGGGCAAGGTGTTCAGCAATAGCATAACCCTTGATTGCCTTCTGTGGGACATAAGTGATATCAAATTGGGATAGGAAACTCTGCCATCGCCCTAACCGATCAGTCAAGACTGTCTACATTTCTGTGCCAATTGTTGCAGATATCTGTTTGGAAATCGCTTACCTCTGACTTTCCTATTTCCTAACCTAACTTGACCTACTGAAGATAAAGCTGAAAAGGTGGTATTTACAGTGGAGGGAGGATCGAGCAAATCGATCAATGATTCAGAAAAGGGGGATCCCTGATTGGGAGTACCCTCTGGGATGAGTAGAGACGTTTCCTCGATGGAAATGTGAGTTTCAGAGAAGACGTTTTGGAAATTTCAAGTAAAAAGGTAGAATGAGTCAGCTTGACTCGAGGCTTGCTAGAAACTGACTGAATTACCAGAGAGAAAAGCTTAAGAATAAAGGGGAAAAAGGGGCTCGTGGGCCCAATGGTAACAGAAAATGGACACATGGGTCCAAAACTGATGGAAAAAGTAAACGGGTACGTGGACCCGATCTTAGAAGTAAATGGGCATGTGAGCCCATGTTGGGAAAAGCCCTCAGTTCTGAAGTTGATGAGAGAAGAAAATGGGCAAGCTGGCCCAGTAAGAGTAGAAGGTTGAAGAGGGCACATGGGCCCAATGTGGGTAAGTGGGCCCTGAAGCCCATCCAAAAGATCTAGAAATAAAGGTACGAGGTTTAAACATGGCATTGTTGTATTTGGGCCTCGTGGAATGGTTTTGACTTGGGTGGTATGCTCAACCAGATGATCCAATATTGGTCTGCCCTTGGGTGGTTCTTGATACTCTTCCCCACTTGAGAACAGACGAGTCAAAGATAAGCATAAGTCTTCCATTTCTTCTTCTTCATCTGGAGCCTTTCTTCTCTTGACAGCTATCACGAAACTTTTGCCATCTTCAGCCATCATCATGGTCTCCCCTTTGATAAAGAATGTATGGAGTCCCATGGCATATCCTGGCTGGAAGATCCTCCTTGGGATGGAATCCTCTTCATATCCCAACCCCTGCCTGCGTGGCCTTTTCGCATTTTCAATTGGCTGAGTGATCCCTTGAAGATCCTTGCCTAAACCTCTTCCAGGCTGATAGCCCAATTTCATCATCATCCGCCATCCCAGTGTGTCTGGTAGAGAGGCGGTCATGCATCTGACTTCTGGAAATTCTCCCACTGAGATCTGTGGTTGTATTGACAGACCTAGAGGTAAAGAAGCATCGTTCAGCTCGTCCCTTATAGGCATGCTAGTCACCTTGACCACCTGTCCTTTAAAGGGAAACTTTATGCACTGGTGGTTTGTTGAAGCCACAGCTCCTATTGCCTCCAAGTATGGCCTCCCAAGTATAGCCCGAAAAGTTGGATCCAATTCTAGAACATGAAATTCCGTTGTGACCGTACATGGTCCAAGTTTGACTTCTAGAGTGACCACCCCACGTGCAGACTTCTTGGAGTTATCATAGGCTGTCACCATGGCACAAGATGGCTTGATTTCTTGCTCAGAAATACTGCACAACTGCAAAGTTTCTGGCGGCATAACGTTGATAGAAGCTCCAGTGTCAACCAAACATGATTTCACTTCAATATTACGAATAACCACGGCCACATGCAAAGCATATCTTCTAAATTCTCGATCTGCTAATTCTTCCTGAGAGAAAGTGAGTGTTGGGTGCTCACTTCTAGGGGCTAACACTGTAGTGATCTTCTCAGGTGGGAGATCTTCATTCACCATGACCCTTTGCAAGTACTGCTGTAGAATCTCCCGATGCACCTTTGATCTTTTGATCAACTCAAGTATGGAAATACGGGCCGGGGTTTTATCTAAATGCTTTAACAGATCATAGGTGTGCCTCGGCAATGGTTCTTCTACTTGTTCTTCCTCCACCGGTTCTGCGGTTGAGTGCGGCTTGGGGAAAGAGCCGCTGGAACATCCTCCCACTCCGAAGCACCGGGGCTATTTGGCGGTCGGGTAGAGGTGACGGGTTAACTGGGGTGGACTGTGGTGGAACAGGTGGTGTAGGTGCAGGTATGATAGGTAATGGGATTGATGGTTCTGGGATGATGGGGTTAGTTGGTAGAGGGGTAGGATTTGGAGGTGGTAGTGATGGTGATACCGGTGGCCTGATAAGAAGAGGCCGGGGTGTAGAAGTGGTTGATGAGTTTAATGAAGGTGTAGGTTGTGAGATTGGTTGTGGTGTTGGCGGTATGATAGGTTGGGGTTTTGGAGTGGTAGAGCTCGTAGGCTGGGGGTTCAGGTATGGTGGTGATTGTGGTGGTCGGATGAGCAAGGGCCGGTGTGTGGCAATGGTTGAAGGAGGTGTAGTTAGAGAGGGGGCTGGCCTAATGATGGGCCGGCGAGAAGAAGTGGCGGCCAGTGGTTGGGTTATTGAGCTTTGTGGTAGTTGTGGAGTAGCAGGTGCACAGATTATCTGTCTAGGAGGGTTCCTAGCAGGAGACCTAGCTGGGTCGATAGGCATGGTTACATTTTGGTTTTCTAGTTGCCAACCTTGAGCACGACTGGCATCTCCCTGGACAATGGAGTGTACTAGACCAATTCCTGGGTTTGGATGTGCTGGTGCCGATGCTGGAGCATGAGCATGTAACGGGAGCGGATTTTGGACAATCCCCAAGCCAGGTTGTTGTTGAGGTTGAGCCGGTGGACGTTGCCGCTGCTGCTGCCTAGCCTTCATAGCTTGTATGCATTCCCCCATTTGGACCCAATCAATGCTGCCTTGGTCATTCAGATCGTGGATGTAATCCCTGAATTGAAAGCACACCTCTACAGTATGACCAGGACACCGGTGGTAAGCACAGTATCGGGACATATCTACATTTGTTGGCCAAACCTCTCTTTCCTTGGGCAATTCCAACTGTTTCTCCGCCATGAGTACATTGAAGATGTCGGTCAAGGAGTAAGGGAGTTGCTGGTAGTTCTCTCTTCTAGGACCTCCCCTTCGTGGTGCCTGATTGGGTGGTGGCGGTGCCCTATTGTAGGTAGGTTGTCGAAGTTCTTTGGGGTTGTGCTACTGGCTGAAGTGGTTGTTGTGGTTGTCGTGGCCTAACCTGTTGTTGAGGGGGGTAATAGGAAGGGTTCTGTGGTGTGTTTCTGAACTGGTTTTGACGGTTCCCTCCCTGGTTCCCCACAATGTTTACAGCTTCATTGTTGACCACTCCCTCGGTTGTAGGACCAAATGGTGCTGAGGGGGTCTTCCTAAAGTTTCTAGGTTTAGGATCAAAAGGGTTTATCATGGTGGCATCCTTGAAGTGGGCTTGTAAGTATCGGGCACTGTCATAGAGTTCATTCATTGTTGTAGGACGGTGCATGATCAATACATTTCTCAGAGCAGGTGTAGTGTTGCCAATAAGCATTTTTACTTGTTCCCCTTCAGAAATCACATCTGTCAGTTTTTCTGCCATTCCCCTCTAGCGATCAGCAAACATTATGAAGTCCTCTTCGGGCTTCATCTTCTCAGTAATCAAATCTGTAATGGAGCATGCTGGTGCCACCCGGTCTCTGTATCTTTGCAAGAATTTTGTCTTGACAATGTCGAAGTCTCCTACCTCAAAGGAGTCGAGTGAGTAGAACCATTCCAATGCAGACCCTTCTAGTGATCGGCGGAATAAGAAAGCAAGAACCCTACGATCATCTTTCCAGAACGAGGATTCGTAAAGAAAATCTTTAAGGTGGAGAAAAGGGTTGCCAGTACCATTGTAGCGGCGATAAACTGGTAGCTCAGAAGGTGGCAGGTGTAGGACTGGCAGAGAAGGAATAGAAATCTCAGGCACTGACTTGGAGTCCATGCGACATCTCAGCTCTTCATAATGCTCATTCATCTGGGTGAGCTGATCCATGATTGCCCTGGTGAGAGCAGGTTCTTGGTTTACTGGTGGGGGTATGTGGTTAGAGACATGGTTCTGGAATTGAGGAACATGACTTGAAGATTGTCCCATGGCTTGGTGGGCCAAGGGAGCAACATGGTTGAAATAAGATGGCTGAACAAATGAGGGTTGAACCACAGATGGTTGAACTATAGAGGGTTGAACTGCAGATGGTTGAATCATAGATTGTTGAACAACGGGTGGTTGAATCATAGATTGTTGAACAACAGGTGGTTGAACAAAGGGTGACTGAATGACTGGTGGTTGTACTAGAGGACGAGGAGATAAGGCAACTTGATTGGTTTCAGCGTGATCTGAAGCAATTTTGCCCTTCACCATGGATTGTATACGGGCATAGGTTTCTGGGTCAGTATAGAGAGACAACTCCCTAAAGAGTTGTTCAACATCACGGGGAGCAGATGGTTGAGGGACCTCTTACACTTCTGACTGAATCGGTCGGTGACCCATCTCGTGCTCTCGATGTTCAGCTTGTTCCGCCATTCCAACGTGCCTTCCAGACCTTAGTTGCATTGAACTTAGGAGAAAGTAAAACAAGTTGACAAAGTAAACAAAGAACTTTTTTTGGTTTTTTTAGTATCTTGCAAAAAGTTAGAGGTTTGAATTTTTGTTTGACAAACAAGTTATGCAAAGACTTGAAAGCAAGATTACGCAATGATTTTGATTAAACCTTAGGTTTATGAATTTTGTTAAGAATTGTTCTCTCAACAAATGGGTTAGGATCCTAACTCCAATCTCCAATGACCTAGGTTTCACACAAACTCACCACGTGTAGGTAACGTAGGATGCTTCGGGTTTTGGGGAATGGTACAACCAACCCGATCGTGAAGAGGAATACTCCACGTATGAGGAATTACGGAGGCCTTGATGAAAGCCAACCAAGTCAGCTAGGAAGGAATATCCCAGAACAGAGGTCAGAATCCACCAAGAGGGTGTTTTGGATGGGAGGGATAAATGGGAGAGTGAGCTCCCGCCTCAAAAAAGTGTAAAAGAAGGAGGTAGAGAGAAGGAGTAGAGAATGCATTCAAGTAATAAAGCAAGTAATGAGCAAATCATGAACTTAAATAAACAGGCAATCAACACCAGACAAGCAATTAGAAACTAGACAAGCAACTAGAAACTAGAATCTAGACTTGTTTCTTATGTGAGCCAAATGGAGATAGTGAAAAGGTGATAGAAAGAAGAGGGTTCAGATCTGATAGCCAAGCAAAAGGGTGGTCCACGTGGGGACCAATGTGGGAACTGGGAAAAAAAGTAAAGGTGGTTCACGTGGGAACCGGTTTTGGGTAAAAAAGGGGTGGTTCACGTGGGAACCAGTTTGAATGGTCAAAAGAGGGCCACGTGGGGCCAATTAAAGGTGGACAAAGATCTGATCCAAGTGGGGATATATCTGAAGGAAAGTGTTTTGGTTCACGTGGGAACCGAAGTAAAGAAAGAGATAGGTTCACGTGGGAACCGGTTTAAGAGGAAAAGGGTGGTTCACGTGGGAACCGATTTAAATAAAAATGCAGAAATTAGATGGCATACTTGGCACTTCAGATCTGATGAAAGATGGGTGAAATAAGAAATTTTGAGATGGCATGAGGTTAAGAAAGGTGGAAGGAAGGAAAGGCTCACGTGGGAACCGGTCTAGAACTAGAACTAGTTGCAAACAAAACATTTAGCACCCACGGTTGAAGACATTGCTTGTCCCACCGTGGTCGCCACAAAGCTGTCGACTCTGAAAATTCGACGGGGTCCTCTCCTTTTCAGGGAAGTCTGTGAATCCAGATCGTCACCTCAAGAGGGGATGAGAAAAGAAAGGAATAAAGCTCGGAAAGCAAATCTCACCTCGGTCCCACACTCACATTGATCCCCGAACTTTCATCCCTTGGCGTCGCTTGATCACCAAAGAGACGGTTCGGGTCATGTGGGAGGAGGGTGAGAAGAAATAAATGTGGTCGCCAGGAACCATGGGTTCCGATTTATAGAATTAAAATGAAAGATGACCGTGTGTACCTTAGCGTGAAGAATGTGAGTTAAAGCTTCTCCTTCTTCGGCCGGCCGATGAAGAAGAGTCCTCAACGTGTGGGTGCTTGATATTCTGTGCAACTAGACAAATAAACAAGTGAAATAGACAATTAGAACTAGACAAAGTGGAGTATATGTAAAGAGAATGACATGAAACACACAATTGACTAGAAACTGACCGGATTCGGGTTATCTCTAACCCCTTTTTTTTATTTTTGGATTAATAGAGTAAAAGTAATGAAAAAAAATGTAAAAAAATGATAGGATGATGGAGAATCACTAAAAAAAGAGATAGAAAAAAGAACAGAAAGATTCTGAGTTGTATAGAGGAAGATATAGTCAAATCTGTTTTGTCGAAAAAGCCGAGTAGCAGTGCAGGATCTGCCAGGCGCGACTTTGCTTCTGCACTCGTCACGACCAGCCCCGACCTCGGAATTGAGTGCCGTCGATTGTAAACTCAAGAAGACTTGGAGAGGAAGAACTTTTATGAAGAGATAACTGGCAGCAAACGTCCACACATTTCTGTAGAGTCTGAAGAAGAGAGACTTGGCAGATCACCTGTAGAACAGCCTTCCTCTCTCTTGAACCGACTTTTCTCTCTCTAAAAACTCGAAATTCTCTCTCTAAAAATCACAAAATTGATGCAGGAGGGTGCTAGGACGTCTTGAGATGCCTGGGGAGTCGTGATCCTCTCTTTGGAACGACCGGAATCAGAGTCCTTTTATAGGAGAATAGAAGGTCTTAACGGAGCTAAAAAATAGGGTCTATGCGCCCTGGTGCCAGGCGCATGCGCCCTGGTGCTAGGCGCATGCATCCCACTGAGGGGCGCATGTGCCCCCCAGGGAGGGCACATCTTATCTTCTTCGAAAATTTCGATCTTATCCGGTCCGTCGGTTGAGTGGTAGAGTCCCGGTGAAAAACAGGTCCCCACGTGCCTCAAAGGTGGGGCGCATGTGCCCTCAAGTGAGGGCACAAGGCCACGTGCCTCACTGGTAGGGCGCATGGCCATGTGCCCTGGGTCCCGGGCGCATGTGACCAGGAACCCGGGCGCATGGGTCTGGTTTCGCGCGTCCTTCTTCCGGAAGCCATTGCGAACACTCCCGAACTCGGAATTCGACGCCGTTTGTTGCGTTGGAAAGATAACAGGCCGAAGAAGCTCTCTATAGCATCGGATCAGCCACCACACCCTCCAAAACTTCAGAATTTTATCCGGAAGTTAGGGCAGTGAACAGAAGGTCCGATATAGGTCAAAATGACTTCGACGGCAAACCGGAAAGCACGGAATGCAACAAAACTTGTCCGGAGTGTGAATATGACCATAACCTTCAATGCATGATCATTAGGCATTAATCATTCAGCCAATTTCCATGTTTACACGACTTACGTGTGGCTTTCGCTCGGAAATTACGGCTTTCTGTGGAAAACGTCGCAGAACATCCGATTTCGTTCGGCGAAGCTCCAAATCAACTTAAAAGGACCCGGCATCATCATATGATCAATCATGCGTGTTACCCTATAAAACATGAGTTTTATGCTCTGAATTAGGCAAATTTGGCGTGTCTACAGATACCATTCTACATACACAACACGTCCTGATCCTAGAATCCGGATGACCCAACACCCAAGAGAAGCTAGTCAACGCTCAGAGGTGGAAGGAAAACCCTCACCTTACTCTCTTCTGTTCAGTCCAAGATAGGCAAAGGGGACTAGAGGGGGAGAGTATTGAAAGCATCCACCACCTTAGTAGGAGGCCGTCTCGAAAGGTCCAACTTATCAAAATAAAAGGGTGCCGAAAGATGGGCAATGAACCCCACAGGTTTAAACAAATATGGGACTATATGAATGAGTACCCAGAAAAGTAGAAAATGAAAAAAGGCACCAAAAGATGGGCAATAACCCCACAGGTCAAAGACTTGTCTAAGTGAGTGCCACATGTAGAAAAGACCCGAAGAGGCCGAATCACAATGGGCAATTAGGTGTGAGTAGAGAAATCCCTCTCAACATCTCCAAAGCTTATCAAGGACTTCCTTGTCAATTCTTCATTCTTAACCCCCCCAAGGTGCGGGTGGACTAACCAAATCAAAGCTAAGTTCTAGCTGATCAAAGGTTGAAGGTCGAAAAGATTCTGGGTAAGGAACCCCATTTTGCACATGGTATCTACCAATGAACCTAGAAAAACAACCAAATGATGAGAACTTGTGTCAATACTGAATTTTCTCTCAAAAAAAATATATTTTCAAAAAACTCCAAAAAAGAGCTAAATATCTTCAAAACTCAAAAAAAAATATTTCTCAAAACTCCAAAAAATGAATATTTTCAAAATCTCCAAAAAAAAATTGAATCTTTTCACAAGACTTCTTTGTCAAATTCCAAAAAATATTTCAAAACAAAAAAAAATATATTTCACCATGCTTGGTTTGAATTCTTATCTTTACATTCATATTTATTCTTAGTCTCTTATGTTTTAAATTTTTCATTGCGTATTTGCTGCTTTATTTTTTTTTACACCCTTAAGAAGGCTATTACCCCTTGACAAAAGTCAAGGCATACTACAACTTGCAAGGGGGATAAGCCGCCTTGTTGTTCTAATCTCATCTAAGTGTTTCAGGCACAAGAAAAACTTTACACCCGTTGACAAAGGTCAAGACATACTACAACTTGCAAGGGAGATAAGCCATATTGGCATTCTAATCTCCTTTTTTTGAATGTTTCAGGAACGAAGAACAAACATAGAGAAATTTTCACAACAAGGTGATGCTCGCCACTTCCCTCCCCTGAGGATTCTTAGGAGGAGGTGTCACCATAACCTCGGCTTCAACTCTACCGAGGAGCTTTCTTTGCAAGACTTCAATATGGCGATGCTCGCCACTTCCCTCCCCTGAGGATTCTCAGCAGGTGGAGTCATCATTACCTCGGCCTCAACTCTGCCGAGAAGCTTTTACTCTATGTCCTCATTAGGACACATGAACTCTTTTGTGAGAATGCATGTCATCACACTGCAAACTCACTGTTATCATTTCCTTTCTTAGCATATATTAGGTGCATTACTATTTATTTTATGCATTGATGTTGAAGACCGTGAATGCAAAGAAGACCAGGCCCGAGATCCCCTTCATCAAAATCCACGACGGTCGGTTCATTCTTTGTGCTCACGGATAAGCCAAAGTTGTGCTATGAGGGATGACGGTTCCGGAATGGGTATCTTGACCTCATAGACAATCTATATCTTCAACTATTTGTTATACAAGTTTCGTTTTTTTTTTTTTTTTTTGATACCAACATGCATCATGTAGCATTAGTTACATTACATTTTGTTTTGTCTTTGTATACATCCTTTCATAATCTTCAACTTCTCACCGTAATCTCTGAATCATGTATCCTAATTCTGATCATTCTGAACCCCACCATGTTTTCTAATCCCACCATGTTTTCTAGTCCCACCGACCCTTCATATATCCCACTGTGTATCCCACCGTGTCTGTTAATCCCACAGTGTTCGGCAATCACCTTGTGCTTCCAACTCCTTCATTTCTATCACCACTATGGCCACTACAACAACCTCCTTGCTATTCATCCCACCGTGGCAGCCAATTCGTCCTGCCAAGGGCCTTCTATTTGATTAGAACTTGCACCGTCACTATCTTCACGGTCTGTGCTTCAACATTTTCCTTTCAGAATCTGAGATTATTCCATTCCGAATCAAATCTTATCTCTTGGAAGACTTAAATGAATCTAAGAGCCTTAATGTGCTCGATTGGTATTCTTTTACTTTTTCAAAACAAATCTCTTTTAAAAATTTTAGCCCATCATAGTACAGGAACACCGCAAAGATCGGGTTACCAACTAATGATGAACCTACAAACCAATGTTTCGGGGACTCCCCACCGCGTTGGGGGTTGGATATTCTTCTCTCGTGCCAATGGCACATCTCTTACCAAATAGGAAGACTTGATAAAACATGGCGGTTAATCAGGAGACTTGATGAGATTCGTCTTGCTGAATCTGGTCATTAAGCGTGTCTATATCTACACCTTGATGCCACCTTTTCAGTCCAACACCATTTCGCTTCACTACAGTCCACTATGATCCATCTCGCTTTGGTACGCTTTCTCTACGTTTCACTCCGCTTTGCTACACGCCATTCCCTCGCAAAGCCGACATCAAGGCGAGGCAAGCTGTAGACACGCTAAATTGGCCTGATTCGGAGCCCCAGACTCTTATTCCATAGGTGATATCTTTTATTTGACCATTATCTAATCCGGATTACCTCATGGAGATGAGCTAAGGACGCTGGTGGAGTCCCTCGCAAGTTGAGAATGGACCGATGTTTTCCGGAATGATGCCGTAACCTTCAAGTGAGAGTCGCGCGTGAACCGTAAAAACACGAAGCCTGCTCGATGGCTGACCTTGAATGGTCTATGATTGAAGGTCTCGGGAGTCCAGCATGTGTTCGATAGCATTTAGGGTTTTCGTGAAGTCATTTCGGTAGTCGTCGGTCAATGACAGCTTTTGTTATGGCTTTTTCGATCTGTACTGACACGGCTATCTTGGACCACGTGTTAGTCCTTTCCGGTCATCACTGGATCTTTTTGGGTCATCCGGGTCGATCCTAGCCGAATATTTTCATCAATCATGGCCATATATCCGGTTTGGTCAATTTTAGGGTTTTACGGCTTTTCCGAGTTTCTGTTTGTTTTAGGGAACCGGCTTCTAATGGAGTGTCCAAGTGGGGACAAATCTGAAATGAAAGTAAAAGGATGGTCCACGTGGGGACCGAAATGAAAATAAGTTGGTTAACACGGGAACCGAGTTGGAGAAGAAAGGTGGTTCACGCGGGAACCGGTTTATAAGAAGAAAAGAATGGTTCATGTGGGAACTGGGTTGAAATTAAAGACAAGTAAGTCAAGTCCACATGGGGGACAATCTTAAAGGAAGAGTAAACAGCAAGTTTAAAGGTACATTGACATGAAAAATGTAAAGAACATGCCGGTTCGCGCGAGAACCGAATCGGAAAACAACTAGTTGCACAGATCAATCAAGCTAGCACGATTGAAGACATTGGTTTTCCCACCATGGTCGCCAAAAAGCTGTCGACTCCAGAAATGGGTTCCTGATTGGCACCTCAAGAGAAGGTGAAAGATAGAATAGGGGAAAAAGGGGAGTGAATTGAAAAACACTCGGAAAGCGGTAAAGAGTCCTCACCTAGGTCCCATTACTCACATTGATCCCCGAACTTTCATCTCACGGTGTCGCTCGAGCACCGGAGATGGTTCAGGTCATGTGGGAGGAGAGGGAGGAATAGAATGACTTAGAACATAAAAGAGGTGGTTGCTAGGAGCCGCGTGTCGACTCCGAAAACGGGTTCCGGATCGGCACCTCAAGAGAAGGTGAAAGATAGAAGAATTGGGAAAAAAAGGGGAGTGAATCGAGAAACACTCAGAAAGCGGTAAAAACTCCTCACCTCGGTCCCACACTCACATTGATCCCCGAACTTTCATCTCACGGCGTCGCTCGAGCACCGGAGATGGTTCGGGTCATGTGGGAGGAGAGTGAGGAGGATATGAATTTAGAACATGAATAAAAATAAAGTGTGGTCGCCAGGAGCCGCGGGCTCCGATTTATGTAATGGAAAGAGAAAGAAGTTGACCGTATGTACCTTAGCGTGGGAGAAAGGGATGTGAGTTCAACCTTCTTCTTCTTCGGCCGGCCGATGAAGAAGAGTCTCCAATCCAATGCTAGCTTGATCAACCTGTGCAACTAGAACAATGAACCAAGTGAAGAGTTTGGTTAGACTTGTGAAGTGTAGTAACTGTAGAGAGAATATGAGAGAGAAGCAATTGGAATCGAACTCACCGGATTGGGGTGAGTCCTAACCCCTTTTTTTTGTGTTTTTGATGATGTAAAAATGATGTAAATGAACTAAAATATGCTTTAAAACAGTAAATAAACAGAATTAATGGAGTTTAGAAAGCTTATGGAATGATTTGGCTTGAGTTGAAGCCGAGTTGGTTGAAAACAGCCGGTTCGGGTAGCTTGGTACCCTTCTGGCGCGACTTTGGTGCAGAGGATGTTACGGACGACCCCGATGTCGGAATTGAGTGCCGTTTGTTGGAGTAGACGGAGGACTCAGAGAAGAAGAGTTCCTATGTCGATGACTTCTCCGAAATCCTCCTGTAGAAGTCAGTAAAAATTATGAAAGTGGGCGGATATCAAAAACAGAACCTGGATGCGCGCCCTCAGTGTAGCAACCGCCACGAACAAACGGCAGGTCGGAATGGAGTGCCGTCAGTTGGGGACGAAAGAGGACGAAGAGAGGAACAATTTGTATGTTGAATACTTTTGCAGCAGAAGCCTCGGATTTTCTCCAGAAGTCGATGAAGATGGTTGATGAAGAACACCCGGATCGAGCCTTCTCCTTCACCTCCGGATCGGTTTCTTGACTTCGGATCGCCTTTGGACGTCGGGACGGCTTTGGAGAAGAGCTGGGACGACCTTGGGACGAGCTAGGCACCGGGGTTCAACCTTGGTTCGTTGAGAATGGCTCTCAATTTATAGGGGAAGGGAGACGGTGCAAAATTTAGAAACTGGATGTACCGCGCCCCCGCGTTTCAAAGGAGACGAGGGCGCGCAGGGCGCGCCCTCAAACCAAGGGCGCGCAGGGCGCGCCCCCAGTTGGGGGGCGCGGTCTGCGCGCCCCCCTGTTTCAAAGGGAGCGGGGGCGCGTTCGACGTCTCACTGCTAAAAATCGACGGAAACTTCCGGAAATTGCTAAAAATCGACTTGATATACGTAACGCGCCCCCGAACCGGGGGCGCGGTACAAATAAGTGAAAATCCTCGCCCGGAAACCTTCCAAAAACCCGGTTTAGAAGGTGCTAATCGGGGTAATTTCCGATTTAAAGCAACTGACCGCGCCCTCGCCTTTCAAAGGAACCGGGTTCCGGATCGGCACCTCAAGAGAAGAAGATGAAAGATGGAATTGGGGAATAAGGGAATGGATCGTAAGACACTCGGAAGGCGGTAAAGACTCCTCACCTCGGTCCCACACTCACATTGATCCCCGAACTTTCATCTCACGGCGTCGCTCGAGCACCGGAGATGGTTCGGGTCATGTGGGAGGAGAGTGAGGAGGAGATGAAATTAAAACATGAATAAGAAGAAATTGTGGTCGCCAGGAGCCGCGGGCTCCACTTTATGGAATAACAACAAGATTGAGTTGTTTTGACCGTGTACCTTAGCGTGGGAGATTGGGATGTGAGTTCAACCTTCTTCTTCTTCGGCCGGCCGATGAAGAAGAGTCCAACCAATGCTAGCTTGATGTATTTGTGCAACTAGAAAACAATAAGACAAGAAAACAAGTGAAGAAGGATTAGAACTGAGTGAAATGTAGTAACTTGTAAAAGTAATAACATAAAACGACAATTGGAAACAAACTCACCGGATTCGGGGTTAGCCCTAACCCCTTTTTTTGTTTTTTTATGATGTATGAAATGATGCAATATTGAATAAAAATGATGCTTAAATATGAACAAAATTATTTGAATGAAGAAAAAATAATATAAATTGTTAAAGACAACACAACCCAGGCAAAGTGGCAACCGGGTTGGACAGATTTAAAGTAAACTGCGCGGCTCTGATGCAGAGACCGTAGAGGACAGCACCGATGTAAGAATCAAGTGAAATTTATTTCAAAATAAAGATAACTCACCGAGGGTGGTTTGATATGAAGACAAGTTTGCCTGAATATTATGATAAGTAATCTGAATTTACCTGATAAGCCGGATCTTGGGCAGTGAAGTTCTGGAAACTCCCAGCACAATGTCGATGTAGGACATGTTATGGGTACCACAGATATCAAAATTGAATGATTCTTGTTGGAGATAAAAGATAACTCACCGGGTAACAATTTCTATGAAGGATGCATAGGTTAAATACACCATTAAATGTACTTAAATTGACTGAGAAGATGATGACTTAGAAGAGAAGACTTCGGATCTGTCTGTGCAGCGCCGGTGTTGAAGCCGTAACAAGCAGAGTAAATGTCAGAATTGATCTCTGTTTATGGGAGATGAAAGATATCTTGATGAACCACACTTCGTATGAAGGAAGTCAGGCCATAAAATGACTACAAATATCTGTAGAAGCCTATGATCAGCAGTGCAGCACGTTGGAGCATAGACCGGCTTCTTCTTCACTTTGGGATGATCTCCGGGCACCAGGACGAAGAGAGGACGATTTGGGGAGGTTGGGACGAGCCAAGGGTGGCTGGAGGACGAAGAGAGAAGTGCTGGAGGATGAGGATGCCCTCCTTAGGTCGTTCATATGAGTCTCCTTTTATAGGGGATGAGAACCAGGTCAAAAAATAGCAAGTTTTGATACATCCGACCATAGGTTGGATTTCCTCCATTTAATGTTTCTGATTTTCATCCTGAGGTATCTAGAAACTTACCCAAATGATTGAGAGAGATTTAAAACCTTGGTTCACCTTCCCCATGCTCAAAATATGCCTCCACTTGAAAAGGAAACAAATCTAGTCTAAAAATGGCAAGTCTTGATATACAAGACAACAAGTTGGATTGCCATCATTAGATGATGCTAATTTAGACCATGAAGCTTCCAGATACTATAACAAGTGATATGGAGGAGGAAAAAGGAAGGTAAGGTCGTGAATTGGTCAGATATGTGCCCAATGGGCTGGGCTTGCATGCAATTGGGCTTGATTGGTGCTGCGTGCGGACAGAACTGCGCACCTGACTTCTAAAAGGCGCTGCAGACAAATGGTAGATCGGAATTGAATGCCGTTTGTTGCATTAAAAAGAGGACTCAGAGAGGAAGATTATTTGTGTTTAAGATTTCTTCATTAGATGTACACATAATCCTGTGAAAAATTTTCAAGTAGAGGATATGCTGGGAAAAGTATAATCTGGCACACCACCAAGAGTCTCGTGTTCGGCAAACACGGATTTGATTAGAAATTAGAAAATCATCCTCATATTTACAATAAGCACCTAAGCTCATAGAAAATGATGGTTCATCATGATTTTGATGGTCTAAAAGAGATGTTGCCAATGGAATAATGGTTTAAGCTCTAAATAAGGCCAAATTGGCGTGTCTACAGCTTGCCTCGCCTTGATGTCGGCTTTGCAAGGGAATGGCATGTAGCGGAGCAAAGTGAAACGTAGAGAAAGCGTAGCGAAGAGAGATGAATCGTAGTGGAATGTAGTGGAGCAAAATGGCGATGGACTGAAAAGGTGGCATCAAGGTGTAGATATAGACACGCTCAACGACCAAATTCGGCAAAGAGAATCTCTTCATGTCTCCTGGTTAACTGCCATGTTTCATCAAGTCTTCCTATGTTCGATTGGTAAGAGATGTGCCATTGGCACGAGAGAAGAATAGCCAACCCCCAACGCGGTGGGGAGTCCCCGAAACATGGGTTCGTAGGTTCATCATCAGCCGGTAACCCGATCTTTGCGGTGTTCTGTCTCGTGATGGGCTAAAATTTAAAAAGAGATTTGTTTTGAAAAAGTAAAAGAATACCAATCGAGCACATTCAGGCTCTCAGATTTATTTAAGTCTTCCAAGAGACAAGATTCAATTCGGAATGGAATGATCTCAGATTCCGAAAGGCAAATGTTTAAACAAAGACCGTGAAGATAATGACGGTGCAAGTTCTGATCAAAATTGAAGGCCCTTGGCGGGACGAAATGGCTGCCACGGTGGGATAAGTAGCAAAAGAAGTTGCAATGGCCTCTGTGGTGAAAAGAAATGAAAGATTTGAGGGCACAAAGTGGTTACCGAACACGGTGGGATTAATAGACACGGTGGGATATTAGAGAGGTTGGTGGGACTAGAGATCATGGTGGAATTAGAGAACATGATGGGATTAGAATGATCGGAATTAGAATAAAATATTTAGAGACTAAGGTGAGAAGGTGAAGATTTTGAAAGAATGTATGCAATGACAAAATAAAATGTAACGCAACTAATGCTATATGATGCATGCTGGGCTCAAGAAACAAAACAAAACTTCTATAACAAATAGTTGAAGATATAGATTGTCTATGAGGTCAAGATACCCATTCGGGAACTATCGTCCCTCATAGCACAATTTTGGCTTATCTGTGAGCACAAAGAATGACCTGACCGTCGTGGATTTTTATGAAGGGGATCTCGGGCCTGGTCTTCTTTGCATTCACGGTCTTCAACATCAATACATAAAATAAATAGCAATGCACCTAATATATGCTAAGAAAGGAAATGATAACGGTGAGTTTGCGGTGTGATGACATGCATTCTCACAAAAGAGTTCATGTGTCCAAATGAGGACACAGAGCAAAAGCTTCTCGGCAAAGTTGAGGCCGAGGTAATGATGACACCTCCTCCTGAGAATCCTCAGGGGAGGGAAGTGGCGAGCATCGCCTGCAAAAGTTTTCTCGGCAAAATTAAAGCCGAGGTTATGGTGACACCTCCTCCTAAGAATCCTCAGGGGAGGGAAGTGGCGAGCATCGCCTTATTGAAATCTTGAAAAGTTGAGGCCGAGGTAATGATGACACCTCCTCCTGAGAATCCTCAGGGGAGGGAAGTGGCGAGCATCGCCTGCAAAAGTTTTCTCGGCAAAATTAAAGCCGAGGTTATGGTGACACCTCCTCCTAAGAATCCTCAGGGGAGGGAAGTGGCGAGCATCGCCTTATTGAAATCTTGAAAATGCTCCTCGACGAAGTTGAGGTCGAGGTCATGGTGGCACCTCCTCCTAAGAATCCTTGGGGAGGGAAGTGGCAAGCTTCGCCTTGTTGTGAAGTTCTCCTCATTTGTTCTTCATGCCTGAAACACTAGAAAAAGGAAATTAGAATGCCAATATGGCTTATCCCCCTTGCAAGTTGCAGTATGTCTTGACCTTTGTCAAGGGGTGTAAAGTTTTTCTTGTGCCTGAAACACTTAGAAGGAAGAGATTAGAACAACAATGCGGCTTATCCCCCTTGCAAGTTGCAGTATGCCTTGACCTTTGTCAAGGGGTGTAGCCTTCTTAGGAGTGTAAAAATCAAGAAGCAAATATGCAATGAAGAATTTGAAACATGAGAGATAGAAAGTAAATATGAAAGTAAAGACGAAAATTCAAACCAAGCATGGTGATAAAATATTTTAAAAAGTTTGAAAAATTTTGTTGAATTTGAAAAAGAAGTTTTCTTTTTTGTTGAAAAGATTCAAATTTTTTTGGGATTTTTGAAAATGCTATTTTGTTTTTTTTTTGAGTTTTTGAAAATATTTACTTTTTTGGAGTTTTTGAAGATATTCAACTTTTTTTGTAGTTTTTTTTTTAAATATTCGACTTTTTTTTTTGGAGTTTTTGAAATGTTCAACCTTTTTTTGAGATTTTTTTTTGAAAATATTTTTTTGGAGAGAAAAATCAGTATTGACACAAGTTCTCATTACCTGGTTGTTTTTTCTAGGTTCGTTGGTAGACATCATATGCAAAATGGGGTTCCTTACCCAAAATCTTTCCGACCTTCAACCTTTGATCGGCTAGAGTTTAGCTTTGATTTGGTTGGTTCACCCACACCTTAGGGGTAAGAATGAAGAATTGAGGGAAAGTCCTTGATAGGCTTTGGAGATGTTGAGAGGGATTTCTCTACTCACACCCAATTGCCCGTTGGGGTTCGGCCTCTTCGGGTCTTTTCTTCTTTATTGACAAACCTATTTTTGTGGCACACATTCGGACAGGTGCTTTGACCTGTGGGGTCATTGCCCATCTTTTGGTGCCTTTTTTTTCATTTTCTGCATTTTTGGGTACTCATTCAGACAGACCCATATTTGTTTAAACCTGTGGGGTTCATTGCCCATCTTTTGGCACCCATTTTTTTTTTTTAGAAGTTGGACCTTCTGAGACGGCCTCCTACTAGGGCGGAGGATGCTTTCGATACTCTCCCCCTCTAATCCCCTTCACCTATCTTGGACCGAACAGAAGAGAGTAGGGTGAGGGTTTTCCTTCCATCTCTAAGCTTTGCCTAGCTTCTCTCGGGTGTCAAGTCATCCAGTTACGGGATCGGGATGTGTTGTGTGTGTAGAATGGTATCTACCCTCGACTCCTAGAGAAAAACCACATGTGGACTCAAGTCATACTGGTAGTTCTCTCCATTTTTGAGGTAGATTACATTCCATAGGTGAATCAATTGAAAACATGCCTTGCATTGTAAAGAATTCATTAGGATAAGATAAAAAGTAGTTATCATCAATCAAAACTTTCTCTCAAGTAAGATTGTCATGTGAAATTCAAAATCATTTAAAAAAAATATTGCCTTGTGGATGACATGATGATAATGAATGCAATTTCATGTAATACCTGAGAGAAGGAGAAGTTCATTGTTGATGACGGCTTTGCTTGTGCTTGCCTTGCCTTACCTGCCATGCCTTGCCTTGCCTTGCCCAACTGCTTCCACTTTTGATATGCTTTATATCACATTGGATTCAAGTTTCAAAGTCATATGATGAAGTGAAAGATGTGAAGGATATGATTTAACATGGCAAAACTAGGATTGATGATGTAGAAGGCAAAGATTGGGGTATCACCTAGGAAATTTCTCTACCTTGATTTTTTGTTGAAAGTAAAACATGGAAAAAGAAAGAGAATTCATAAAGGACAAAAACATGCTTGGAAACAAAAGTGAGTTAAAATGGGCTCTTGGGCCCGTGAGTTGAAAGTGGGCTTGAAGGCCCAGGAGTAGTCGGAATCAGGGGGCACGTGGGCCCAAGATTTGAATGTGGGCTAGAGAGGCCGGTTGATGTTGATGGGCATGAGGGCCCGATTGGAGGTTGAGCCCGAGGGACCCAATGAAAAGAGTGGGCACATGGACCCGATTTAAATGGTTGGGAGCAAAATTGTGATTTGTGTTGGGCTCGCTGGCGCCATTGAAGAGTATGGGTGCGTAATCCCAAAGTTGAAGAAGTGGGGGCACGGGGGCCCGATTTTGAAGAAGTATGGGCACGCGGGCCCGATGGTGAAGAAATGGGGGCATACAGGCCCGAAGTTGAAGGAGTGTGGGCATGTGTGCCCGAGTTTGTTGGAAGGTGGGCACGTGGGCCCGATTTAGAAGAAATTTGGGCACATGGGCCCGGTTGTAGAAAAACATGGGCATGTGAGCCCGGTTGAGGTGAATTGCGGGCACGTGGGCCTGATTTAGAAAAATTAAGGGCACATGGGCCCGATCGGGGAGAATTATGGGCACGTGGGCCCGATGGAAGAAAAGGGATATGTAGGCCCAATTGGGGAAAAGGGGCATATGGGCCCAGCGGAAGGAAAGGGGCATGCAAGCCCGATTGATTAAAAGGGGCACGTGGGCCCGGTTGAAGAAAAGGGGCATAAGAGCCCGGTTGATTAAAAGGGGCACATGGGCCCGGTTGGATAAAGGGGGCACGTGGGCCCGGCTGATGGAAAGGGGCACGTGGGCCCGGTTGGATGAAAGGAGCATAAGAGCCCGATTGACGAAAAGGGGCTTAAGTGCTCGAAAATGGGGCATTAGGGCACTAAGATGGGGCATAAAAGCCCAATTGAGTGGGATGGGGTGTGGACCATGGCCCTAAGATTGATAGATTTTGGACCCATGGGCCTGATTGATGGTTGTAAGAAGGATAAAGAAAGGGCAATGGCCCTAAGATTGAAGAATTGTAGGCCCATGGGCCCAATCGTTGATTTGGAGGAGAATAAAGAAAGGGTCGTGGCCCTAAGATTGATGCTAAAGGATTTTCCTGCCTAGCTGGAGGAGGTCCCAGTATCCCCTTGCTAAGGTCTACATCCTTCAGGAGGCTTGTCGATTCATTCCCAATTTTATGGACCAATTCGGTCTCCTTACTTCCCAGTTCAGGGGTCAATTCAATCTGACCATCTTCATTGATCAATTCCAATGATGGTAACAATTGATCAATGCCTGACAAATCCTTGCCTAGTCCATCATTGGATTGACAATCAACTAAGTTTATGATTCCTTCGTCTAAGCTCCCTATAGTAGGCTTCTCCTCAGGATGTTCTATAGAAGAGGGCATGCCTAGTCTAGGGGATTCCAAAAAGGTAGAAGAGTTTGGTTCGACCTCCCCTACTAGATGACTTTGATCTTGATGAGAAGCTGATTCTTCTGCCATGGCAGGAGCACAAATGGTTGGAGTTATTAATTCCTCTGCAAGGGCAGGAGCTTGAAGGGTCGAAGTGTCTGAATCTTCTACTACAGCAGGAGCAAGAATAGTAGGAGTGATTGGTTCCTTTGTTGGGGCAAGAGTAATAGAAGAAATGATTGGTTGTTGTGCAACCAACTAAGGAGGATCCCTATGTGGTGGGATTGGTTTAGAAGCCGGGGTTTGCTCGATCGGCTTAGGATGAATGATTGGCCGAGGGACCATTGGTGAAGTGGGTTGAGGGGCCAAGGCTTGCGTGGCTAGCCGAGGGGTTGTTGTTGAAATAGGCTGAGAAACCAATGGTCGGATGATTGGCCGATGGACCTTAAGAAATGTTGGTGGAGTTGAAGGTTGGGGAGCCGGTTGAGGTAATGGAGTATTCGCACAAGCAACAAGAGGAGCTTTATTAAGCATGGTTGGTTGTGCCATTGACATGGGTTGCATGACTGGCTGAGGTTGGGGCATCGGTGGCCTAATCAACTGGCGTCGAGGAGTTGGCCGAAGATGATGATCTAGATGGGGTTGGGGAGGGCTCCTAGGTTGGTGCATAGTATCAATGTTCTTCTCAGCCATGGGCCTCAATTCATCATGATATTGTATTAATTTCATGTCTCTTTTTGCTTCCCCAATTATTGAATAGCCTGGCCCATATCGTTTCAAGAATTTGGCCTTGACAATTTCGAAATCCCATATCTCTACTTCGTTCAATGAAAAAAACCAATCTAGTGCTGCACCCTCTAAAGATCTTCTAAAAAGAAAGGCAAGAGTCTTTCTATCATTATGCCATCGAGATGATTTGCTCGGAAATCTTTGACCTGGGTGAAGGGATCACCGGAGCCATTGTAGTGATGGTAGGTTGGCATTTGTGATTGGGGGATGTAGATAGTATAGAGGGGGAATTCGATGGTTTCTTTATCCTTGGCAACAAGTGGGGAGGAATTCACCAGGGGGTGTGCATGTGGCACCTGGATGGGAGGGAGGTGGGTTGGCGTGCGAGCTGAAGAATGACCCACAATGGGGTGAGTAGGTGAAGTAACATGGCAGGGCTGCCTGTGGGGTTATGACAAGAGGTCGAACCGTCGATTGGGGAGGCAAAGCAGCTCGGTTAACTTTGGCTGCACCATGATTAATAGGCATCTTGCCCTTGACTACAGATTTTATGAATGACAAGGTATTGGGATCAAGATGAAAAGATAGATCCTTAAGAGCTTGTTCTATACTAAATGAAGTAGACTGATCGGCAACCCCTTGCACTTCAGGTTCCATAGCAGCATTGACATGGCTCTCGGATTGTTGTTGGAGCTTGTAGAGACCTTCCCCATACTCCTGTTGCTTGTAGTAGTCCGACCTCCCAACGTGGCTTCCAGACTTTAGCATCATGGGCATCATGTCAATCTTTCTAGAAAGATGGTTAGAAAAGAGAGCAATCAAAGCACACAATTGAAGATATTTTTTTTATTTTTTGTTTTGTTTGATTTTTTTTGTTTCAATTTGGTTGTTTGGAAAACAAGTTGAACACAAAATTAAAAAGGTTTTTGTTTTGTTTTGTTTAGGTGTTTTGTAAGAAAAATTTTTTTGGTTGTTTTCAATTGTTGTGAGCAAGCAAGTTGTGCAAACAAGTTTTTAAAATGACTACTCGACAAATATTGGGTTGAAACCTTAGATTAGATAGATTGTTAGCAATTGTTCACTCAAATGGGTATGGTTCCTATTGCTTCAATCTTCAAGACCTAAGGTTGTCACTCAATCACCACGAGTAGGTACTTGGGTTCTTCGGGTTTTGGGAAAGTGGTACAACCGGCCCAATCGTGCAGAGAGGAATACTCCACGGATGGGGACTTACGGAGGTCTTGATGGAAACCACCAAATCAACTAGGAAGGAATATCCCATAAAAGAGGTAAGAATCCACCAAGAAGGTGTTTGGAGGGTGAGGGTGTGCTGGGAGAGAGAGCCCCCACCTCGAATGCCCTACGGATCGGAGCAAGTCCGGTACCCGATGCAAAAAGCTAATGCAAAAGTAAAAATGGAGGGTAAGAGGAGAAGAAGCAATCAATGTACAAAAACATGAAATGAAATGAAGTAAATAGAGCATGCGATATGCAAACAAGACAAGCAATCATGCAACAAAACAAACAATCTAGTGACTGTAAGCACCCGGAACGGGACATCCGCGGATCCCCCCCCCGGAACCCCCTTACGCCCGGCCTCGGTGTTCGTCGGTGGGTGGGTGGTGTGTTTTGTGTGTGGTCGCCAGGAACCAAAGGCTCCAAAGTATGATGGGATAAAAAAAAATGAAATAGAAAGATGACCGTCGTACCTCCGGAAGCGGGGAGATTGTTGAGTTCCGACTTCTCCTCTCTCGGCCGGCCGAAAGAAGAGAGCTTAGTGAATCCCTTGCCTTCAATCCGGTTGAAGCTCCGCCTCGATCGGATCTACCTAAGAATGTCCATAAGAAAACATGTAGACAAGTGAAGGTTTCATTAGTTCTAACGAAAGCATAGCATCGAGCTCGAATTTAGATTCAAACATGCAAATGGGAAAAGACTAACCGGATTGGGACGAAATCCCAACCCCTATTTTTGGTAGGTTTTAAACGTATATGAAATGCAAAGATGCTCTAAGACGTGCTAAATAACTTGATGATCGATGCAAAAGCGAAAAGGGAGACGAAACTCGATTAAACGGACGATCGGAATCTAAAAAATAACGAAAACAAGCTTGTCTCCTTCCCGGTGCCCCGTATATAGGGCGCCAGAGAAGGTGCCCCTTTATAGGGCGCGTTGACCAAGTCAAAGCGCCACGTATACGGGGCACTAAGTCTGGCCCGAACAGATTTTCTTCTCCTCTTCGCGGCGCTGCTCCGGAGTGCTGGGAGGCTTCCAGGACGAAGTAGGGGCTCCTCCTTGTAGACAATACTCAAATGAAGCCCATGGAAGAGGGTTTGAGTGCTGGATATGAGAGGAGAGACGGGTAGAAGCTCTCAAAGTTGGAGAAAAATCATATTTCGGGGTGACAGAAACAGAGGGTTTTGGGGTTTTTGGTGGAAGATTTTGGATCGGTTTGGAGGCTTTTGGAGGGTGAATGTGGCTTGGAATCGTAGTGTTGGATGATCTCTAGGGTGGCACGGAGTTGGAACCTCCTCCAAGCTCCAAATGGGGGTCTATTTATAGCCCAAAAGATGGCACTTTGGTCATTTCCGAAAAGCAGTGCCATGTGGCATAGCGCCCTGTATATGGGGCGCTAGCATCATGAGATATGTCAAATCGACAAGACAAGTCACTGCGGGGGGTCAAATCAACCTGTCAAATCAATTTAATTTTGATCCAGGCGCCCTGTTTATAGGGCGCCTGGTGCCCTGTATACAGGGCGCCTGGTGCCCTGTATACAGGGCGCCTGGTGCCCTATTTATAGGGCGCCTGGTGCCCTATAAGTAGGGCGCCAGGAGCCCTTATACACAGGGTTTTGCCCTCCTCGAAATGCGCCAAAGACCTTAATTTTTCCGGAAAACTCGGTTCCCTTGAAAGGTTACTCAAATATTCTTCATGAAAACAAGAATTTGAACTCTCCAACTAGGCCAAAATTGCGTGTCTACAGCTTGCCTCGCCTTGGCGTCGGCTTTGTAGGGGAGTGACACGAATGAAGCGTCGGCGAATGTAGCGAAGCGTAATGAGGCGTAGCGGAGTGAAGTGGTAATGGACTGAAAAGGTGACGGCAAGGTGTAGATTTAGACACGCCCTCATTGGCCTAGTTGAGTGGAATAAAACTTTACCGGACTCCGAGATTACCCTTCGTCTTATCGAAACCTTCCCTCTGGTTGATTGGTTAAAGAGAAAAACAGTACTGAAAGTAAATAACTAAAATCCCACGTGGGGGAGAATTGTTACCGGCCGGGACCCGAACCGCATGGTGTCTTGGACTCGGTAGAAATGCATTGAAAAGTAAATTGCGAAAAGTAAAGAGGAGACGACCAATCAACCAAGGTTGGGTTCTTCAAATTCATAAGGTTTTACTCAACAATACCGGTTTAGCTCGACGTGGAAAAACTTCTTGTTTTGATGAAAACATCGTTGAAACACATTGAAAGCCGATTTTTCGGAAAAACAAGACCTCCTCTAGGGGCTATAAAAGACCATTTTTAAAAAGGTTCATGATGGGACTGGAAGGAAGCAGGAAATGGTTGTGGTGGGATGATGCATGTATGAAATGATGCATGCTGGGTTTAAAGAAATACAAATAAGTATAAGAAAATAGTTGAAGATATAGGTTGAACATAACGGGTCAGGACATCTATGAAGAAACCGCCGTCCCCGCATATTCAACTTTGGCCTATCCGCAAGCTTAGGGAATGACTGAGCCCTCACTGATTTTGTTGAAGGGGTTCTCAGGCTCAGCCCCCTCTAGACTTGAGGTCTTCAACATCTCAAATATTATTTATTTTGATAGATGCAATACTAAATGCAAGTCCTAATAGGGGTCGGAGTAGTCCACTTTTGTTTTTCAATTTTTGATTTGTTGTTTTTGCTTCCTCTAAGTTTCTGGGGATATGAAGTTGGCATGCCTTCTCCTATTCCTGCATCCACTTGAGAGAAGATATTAGAACTTTATTTTGGCTTAGTCCCTTGCAAGGAGAGGGCAAAGTTGCCTTGATCTTTTGTCAAGGGACATAGGCCTTATCAAGGTAAAATAACGAAAAACATAAATGTGCATAGAAAGGAAACATGCAAGACCGAAATTAAACATGAATGCAAAGGCAACTAGCAAAGCAAATTTTTAGGTGTTTTGGGATTTTTGATTCGTTTGAGTTTTGATGGTTTTATAATTTTTTTGTGTTTTGGGATTTTTGATTTGTTTAGGTTTTGAATATTCTCTCTTTTTTAGAATTTTGATTTTTAAGATTCGTTTGGTATTTTCCAAAGTATTTGATTTTTTTTGTGTTGGTGTGAGGGACACGATCATTTCATCCTCTGCCCTGCTTGCCGTAGGTGCTTCTCATTGTTACCTAAGGGTTAAGAGTAGGCATCACGTGTAAGGAAGTGCCTAGCCTGAGATCTCCTGACCTTTTGCCCTTGATAGGCTATGGTTCTTCTTGGGTCTAGTCGGTCAACTTTACCCGCGAGGTTAAAGAAGGAAGATGATTGGTGGTAAGTCCTTAGTAGAATTCGGGGATGTCGAACTTGTTTCTCTACTAATACCCACATTGCCCGTTCGGGTTTTGACCTCTTCGGGTCCTTCCTTCTAGCCCTTTTCTTTGATGGCCCACATTCAAACAGGTCTTTCTTCTTTTTCGCTTGATTTTGACCTGAGGGGTCATTGCCCATCTTTTGGAGCCTTTTCTTTTGGACTTTTGTTGGTACACATTCAGACAGGTCTATTCTTTTACTGACCTGAGGGGTCATTGCCCATCTTTTGGCACCTTTTCTTTTAATAAGAAGGTCAGACCTTCAGAGGCATTTTCCAACTAAGGCAATGGGCATTTTCGATACTCCTCATTCTAACCCCTTTTATCTATTACGGACCGAAACAAGAAGAGAATGGGATTAGGTTGACCTTCCTTTGCCAAGCGTTGCCTAGCTTTCTCTGACTTGCGATCATCGGATCTCAAAGCTAGGTGTGTAGTGTGTGCAGTATGATGCCTATCCTTATTTCCCTAAGCGACAAGTTGATGCTCCGGGCAAGTAAGCGTTGGATGTTATCATTATACTTCACACCTTTGACTTTATAGATTTTTTGTGATTTTTGTTTTAAGGGAAATATTTTTTGAGGTATACACCATTCCAGGGATGAGCTAGTTCTTCTCCTTCTGCATTAGTCAGTTTATACGAATTACCGGGATAAACAGCCGAGATCACATATGGACCCTCCCAATTAGGTTGAAGTTTGGAGCGGGGATCGTCCGGCTTAACAAATATTCTTTTAAGCACAACCTCACCGACTTCAAATTTTCTCTCCACCACCCTCTTCTGATAAAATCTTTTAAGTCTATTTTGGTAAGATCTAGCATGTTCGGCAGCGGCCAGCCTCCTTTCATCCAAGAGTTCGAGTTGCGCGAGAAGAGAATCTCGGCGTTCATCCATCGGGATATCTCGATCGATCTGGACTGGGAGGGATGGAATGATCACTTCGTATGGAACTACCGCCTCCATCCCAAATGCCAAAGCATAGGGGGTCGACCCGTTGGGGTTCGAATAGAAGTGCGGTAGGCCCATAGAGCATCAACTAGCTTATCTGGCCAGTCTGCGAATTTGCTAGACTTACAAGTCTTCTTAATGATTTTTATCAGGGTTTTATTGGTGGCTTCTGCTTGACCGTTGCCTTGAGGATAATATGGAGAGGAACGAGGCAGTTTGAGGCAATACTGTTGCAAAGGTCGCGTAGCTCCTGAGAGATGAATTGCGGTCCATTGTCGGTGATGATGTCGCCTGGGATCCCGAACCTGGCAATGATGTTGCGCTTGATGAAGGTGCAGACTGTTGATGCCTTGATCTCCGCATATGCTTCCGCTTCTGCCCATTTGGTGAAGTACTCCGTTGTAGTTAGGATGAAGGATTTGGTTTTGTTTGTGGAGTTTGGGTCACCGAGGGGTCCGATAACATCAAAAGCCCACATAGCGAAGGGCCATGGGGCGTGAATCGGGTGAAGGGAAGATGCGGGAGAATGAATCTTGTCGGCGTGAAGTTGACATTGATGGCAGTGCCGGACAAAGATCGAGCAATCTTCTTCTAGAGTAGGCCAATAGTACCCTTGTCTGATGATCTTCTTGGTGAGGGCTTGAGCATTTACATGGCCTCCACATACTCCGGAGTGTGCTTCTTTGAGCACCAATTCAGCCTCTCCTTCATCTACGCATCTTAATAGAACACCGGCCAAGCTCCTTTTGCAAAGTACTCCACTTAAGATGGTGTTCTAAGCTTTTGAGCTAACCGATGCGGTATCTTTACGGAACTCTCCTACCTCTGATTTTTGTGTCCTATTTTTATTGGAAACTAAACCTAAAGAAGAAGGAAGTAAATAAGAAGAGGAAGAGGGGGTGGATGGAGTGGAATTTATTGGAGAGGATGGAGGGCAAAGGAGGTCAATTAAGGATCTGGTGGCTCCTTGGGTCGAATGCCCTTCCGAGGAAAGTTGAGATGTTTCCTCGATCGAAATTTGAGTTTCGAGGGGGACGTTGTTTTTTGAGGAGTGCTAAACATAAAGACAGAATGGGCTTCAGGTGCCCGATTTGGGTTGAGATCAACCACGGGAGCCATAGTAGGCGAAGATATTGATAAAGAGGGGAAGACTTCGAGCAATGTTTGATAGAGGGGGCTTTCGGGCCCAATGTTGACAGAAAGAGGTGATGGGCCAGTAGGCCGGATGATCATAGAGGAAGATGGGTTCATGGACCCAATAAGAAGAGGATGCGGGCTCAAGGGCCCGGCTTTAGGAGATGGGCTCGAGGGCCCGAGAATTGGAGAAAATGGGCACAAAGGCCCGGATTTAGTAGAGGGGCTCGACGGCCCAGGAGTTGGAGAAAATGGGCACAAAGGCCCAGATTCAATAGAGGGGCTCGATGGCCCAAGAGTTGGAGAAAATGGGCACAAAGGCCCAGATTTAGTAGAGGGGCTCGATGGCCCAAAAGTTGGAGGAAATGGGCACAAAGGCCCAGATTTAGTAGAGGGGCTCGATGGCCCAAGAGTTTGAGAAAATGGGCACAAAGGCCCAGATTTAGTAGAGGGGCTCGATGGCCCAAAAGTTGGAGGAAATGGGCACAAAGGCCCAGATTTAGTAGAGGGGCTCGATGGCCCAAGAGTTGGAGGAAATGGGCACAAAGGCCCAGATTTAGTAGAGGGGCTCGATGGCCCAAGAGTTGGAGGAAATGGGCACAAAGGCCCAGATTTAGTAGAGGGGCTCGATGGCCCGAAAGCAACAAGTGGGTTCATGGACCCATAAGTTGGGTCTGAGGGCCTAGAAATAGGGATTGGGCCAAGAAGCCCGGGGAGAGCATCACAGTGAGTTGGGGCATCGGCCCCAAAAGATGACGTAATGAGGGACAGCCCTCGTGGAGTTGGTTGGATTTTTTCTCGAGTTGGTTTGGCAATATGACCCTCAGGTGGGTCAACAGGTGGTTCAGCCTGGAGTGGTTCATTGCTTGACCCTTCTTCATCAGTGGAAAACAAAAGAGATATTTCAGAATACAGGTCATCTTCAGGGTCGTCAGTCCTTCTTCTTTTGTCTTGCTCCAGCTCTTGTTCTTCTTTGTTCTCGGCCGATTGAATGGTTTCTTTCTTCATGAAAAACTTTTGTAAACATCCAGAAAAGTATCTGCTTCTGAGATTCTGACCATTCGCTATCGTTCCATCATATCCAACCCCGCTCTTTGGTTGTACCCTCACTGGATTGATTGGCTCAGCTATGCCTTGCAGTTCTTTGCCTAGTCCTCGGCCCTTCTGGTATCCCAAACTTTTCATTATATGCCACCCTATAGTTTCATTTTCTTCTCTTTTCCTTCTCCACACTTGCACAGGTTGCCTACTCATTTCGGAAGATCCAAGATTGTAAAAATTGGCTCGTTTGGCAACCCAAGGGGTGGTGGTGGAGAAGATGGATGATCTAGGGGCATGCTAGTCACCTTAATCACTGTCCCTTGTAAGGGAATTTAAGACATTGGTGATTGGTGGAGGCGACCGCCTCTAGTGCTTCCAAGTAGGGTCGTCCCAAAATAGCTTTGTATGTCGGATCCATCTTAAGTATGTGAAAGTTAACGATGGATTGTTCGAGGTCCAAGCTTTACATTTAATGTAATCATGCCATCGGCGAGCTTTTTGAATTATCATATGCGGTCACTGTTATTTGAGATGGCCGGATGTCTTCCTCGGAGAATCCACAAAGATGTAATGTTTCTGGTGGCAGAACATTGATGGATGCTCCAGTATCGATTAAACATGACTTGATGCCTACGCCATTGATGTGGACTGTGATGCACAAGGCACATTTCCTTATTTCTAGGTCGGCCAACTCTTCCTTTGTGAATGCAAGGGCCGGGTACTCACTTCTCGGGACTAAAACCGATGAGATCTTTTCCGGGGGGAGGCTCTCATTTACCATTACTCGATGCAAGTACTGTTGGAGAACCTCTTGATGGACTTTGGATCTTTTGATCAACTCTAAGATAGAGATCCGTGCCGGGGTTTTATCAAGATGTTTCAACAAGTCATATGATGTCCCAGGCAACGGCTCTTCAATGTGTTCTTCTTCATCTTCTGGTGCCAACCCTGATTGACCGGCCTGGGGAAATACCCTTTGGAACATGCGCCCACTCCTGAGTACTGTGGCAAGTTGAGGAGCTATGGCTGGGTTGGTAGTGGTGGGTGGCGGGTTAGGTCGAATGATGGGAGCTCTTGGGATGGGCGTAATGATGGTGGTTTGAGGCATAGTAGGGTAGGTAGGTTGTGAAGGTACAGTTGCTCGGGGCGGGATGATGATAGGTCCTAGTGGTGGTGATATTTGTGGTGGATTAACCGGGCGGATTAGGGTCCGTCCCGATTGGAGTTGTGTGGTTGGTGGTGTTATGATGGGTCGTGATGGTGCTCGGATGATGGGTGGCCGGTTGGGAGTAATGGGGTTGGCTGATGTAGCTTGGGGTATAGAATGGACGGTTCGGTTGACATGCATGGCGGAGGTGGCTCCCTCGACTTGCCAATTCTGGCCCCGATCATGATACTCCTCGGAAGAGACCAAGATGGGATTAACGTGTTGATTCCCAGGCGCGGGTACATGTAGAGGTAAAGGGTTTTGGATAATCCCCAGGCCGGGGTTCTGTTGTTGTTGCTGCTGAGCTGGTGCATGCTGCCGTTGAGGTTGATTTTTCAACGTTACGATGTATTCCCCAATACGGGTCCCGGTCAATACGCCTTGCTCATTAAGATCGTGGATATAGTCTTTGAACCGAAAACAATTTTCCACGGTGTGCCCGGGATATCTATGGAACAAACAGTATCTCTCTGTGTTGGCATTCTGAGGCCACTCCAATTTCTCCCTTGGCAATGCAATTTGCCCTGCCGCCATGAGTGCATTAAAGATGTCCACGAGAGAGTACGGCAAAGGCGGGTAATCATTCCTCTTGGGTCCAACCTTTCGGGGTTCATAGGCCATGGGAGGGGGTGCTTGGTTGTAGTTGGCCAGTTGTTGCCGCACTGGTTGGGGAACTAGGGCTTGCGGTCGTTGAGGGATCGGGGCTTGTTGCTGACGGGGCTGGAACTGAGGTTGAGGTTGATGAGGGTTTCTAAATGGTTGATTTTGTTGAGGGTTCCTGAACTGGTGTTGATAATTTATAGGTGGGTTCCCTACAACGTTAAGGTTTTCGTTTGTCACTACGCCCTCGATCCTTTGGGCCGGTTGTGGTAAAAGTGGTTTTCTTAACAGCTCGGGGTCTAGGATCAAACAAGTTCATGATAGGTGAGTCCCTAAGCTGTGTCTGAATATACCGTGCCCTCTCATAAAGTTCACTCATGGAGGTGGGGTGATGCAAAGCCAGTATATTTTTTAAGGCCGGAGTGGCGTTGATGATGATCATCTTAACTTGTTCCACTTCGGACAGTGCATTTGTCAATCTTTCCGCCATTGCTCTCCACCTATCAGCATATCTGGTAAAGTCTTCATCATTTTTCATTCTTTCAGCCATGAGGTCAGTGATGGAATATGTTGGTCCGACCCTATCTTGATATCTCTGCAAAAATTTAGCTTTGACAATTTCAAAGTTACTCGCCTCTGAAGGGTCAAGCGAGTAAAACCACTCTAAAGCTGAGCCCTCCAATGATCTTCTGAAAAGAAAAGCCAGGGCCCTTGGATCATTTTGCCACATTGCGACTCATAAAGAAAGTCCTTGATGTGAATGAATGGATTACCGGTTCCATTGTAGCGATGGTATACCGGCATCTCAGAGGGAGGTAGATGAAAAGTAGGGAGGGAAGGAAGAGAAATTTCAGGGGCTGCCTTTGTGTCGATCAAATGTCTAAGCTCTCTATACTGCTCATCCATGCGATTGATCTTGTTAATCATGGCCTGATCGACAGAAGGTTCCCTAAGAGGAGGAGGAGAAGTGGGTGCTTGGCGCACCGGAATTGAGATTTGATGGGCCGAAGTGGCCGGATAAGAATGGTACATTGGGGGATGCACCAAAGGGTGAGTAGGGTTGAGACGATTAGAGGAATGAACTAGTGGCCTAGAAGGAACGACCACATTCGTATGGGGGTGATCTAGATTAGCCACCGGATGAGGAGAAATTGGGGCTATGAGCCCGGTATGGGAATGGTCATGAGTGGGCACATTGGGTTGGTGTGCCACTGACCGAGGGGTAGAGATATGAAGGCCACCTTCGGTAGGAATGTGGTCGGTGGGGGACTTGCCCTTGAGGATGGCTTTGATAGCCTGGAGTTGGGTAGGGTCGGCATGAGAGAATGCCTCCCAAAGTGAATTTGGATTGGGTCGAGGAGTTTGACTAGGTTCAGGGAGAACTTCAGGTTCATTGACGGCACATACGGCATCAGGGTAGAAATAAGATTGGTCATACTCCAACTGTAGTTGCTCGTATCCTTGATCCGCCATTCCGATAACTCGACCTTACCTTAAATTCATAAACACGATAGAAAAAGAAGGTTGACAAATAAAAGCTTATGGATTTTTTTAGTTTTGATTTTTTTACCCCTTTTTGTTTTGATTTTCTTTTGTCTGACAAGCAAGTTGTCAAGCAAATTAACCTCAAGCAAAAATTTTTTTTTGGTTCTTTTTAGGTGATTTTGGATTTTTGTTTAATTTTCAGTTTTTGTTTGCAAACAAGTAATAGCAAAGACTTGGAATGATTAACGCAAAAATTTTTTGTTTCAACCTCAAATTAATGGCTTGTTAAGAGAAATACTGTCCACTCAAATAAATGGGTAGGACCCTATGCTCTCACAACACCGAGCAATCTAAGGTTGTCACTCTTTTCACAACGATGGGTAATAGGTATTCCGGGTTTTGGGATAAAGTGGTACAACCAGCCCGATCAGTGAAGAGGGAATCCTTCACGTACGGGGACTTATGGAGGTCTTGATGGAAGCTACCCGGTCCTTCCGAGAGGGAATCCCCGGAGGAGGAGTTGGCAACCACCAAGAGGGGTGTTTGGATGTATGGGGCTTTGGGAGGAGAGAGCCTCCCTTCTCGGATGTCCTAAGGAGACGGGCGGACCCGAAGCTCCGATGCAAACTAAATGCAAGTGAAATTTCAAGGAATAAGAAGCAACCAAGAAGAAAATAAAAGCATACAATGATTAATGAAATGTTGTAGGAAGCAAGTAAACAAGACAATGATATGAAATTAAACTAAGATGGAAGAAAGCATTAATTTAACTAAGCATGCTTTGAAAGATTTGCTAAAGGAAAACTAGGCCAAGAAGGAAATAGACAAGTATACTTAACAAGAGATGAAACAAGATGATATCTAAAATGCTAAGGTGAAATAAGTTGATAAACCAAGCTAGAAATCAGATTGTATGTTTTTTTTTTTTTTTTTTTTTTAAAAGGACCAACGGAAGGCAAGTAAATCGGAAGGAACAAGATAATGCTTCAAGGAAATAAACAAGTATGTAAGCAAGCAAATAGAAATGCAAAGAAATAGAAATGGCTTAAATGAGAACTAAAGTGAAAATAAGCATGTTTTCAAGCGGACATTCTTAGGAAAGAAAAGAAGGACTCACTAAAGCAAAGTCGGTCCCACCGTGGTCGCCAAAAGGTGTAAGCACCCGGAACGGGACATCCGCGGATCCCCCCCCCGGAACCCCCTTACGCCCGGCCTCGGTGTTCGTCGGTGGGTGGGTGGTGTGTTTTGTGTGTGGTCGCCAGGAACCAAAGGCTCCAAAGTATGATGGGATAAAAAAAAATGAAATAGAAAGATGACCGTCGTACCTCCGGAAGCGGGGAGATTGTTGAGTTCCGACTTCTCCTCTCTCGGCCGGCCGAAAGAAGAGAGCTTAGTGAATCCCTTGCCTTCAATCCGGTTGAAGCTCCGCCTCGATCGGATCTACCTAAGAATGTCCATAAGAAAACATGTAGACAAGTGAAGGTTTCATTAGTTCTAACGAAAGCATAGCATCGAGCTCGAATTTAGATTCAAACATGCAAATGGGAAAAGACTAACCGGATTGGGACGAAATCCCAACCCCTATTTTTGGTAGGTTTTAAACGTATATGAAATGCAAAGATGCTCTAAGACGTGCTAAATAACTTGATGATCGATGCAAAAGCGAAAAGGGAGACGAAACTCGATTAAACGGACGATCGGAATCTAAAAAATAACGAAAACAAGCTTCTGTCCTTCCTGGTGCCCTGTATATAGGGCGCCGGAGAAGGTGCCCCTTTATAGGGGCGCGTTGACCAAGTCAAAGCGCCTGTATACGGGGCACTAAGTCCGGCCCGAACAGATTTTCTTCTCCTCTTCGCGGCGCTGCTCCGGAGTCTTTGGGAGGCTTCCAGACGAAGTAGGGGCTCCTCCTTGTAGACAATACTCAAATGAAGCCCATGGAAGAGGGTTTGAGTGCTGGATATGAGAGGAGAGACGGGTAGAAGCTCTCAAAGTTGGAGAAAAATCATATTTCGGGGTGACGAAACGAGAGGGTTTTGGGGTTTTTGGTGGAAGATTTTGGATCGGTTTGGAGGCTTTTGGAGGGTGAATGTGGCTTGGAATCGTAGTGTTGGATGATCTCTAGGGTGGCACGGAGTTGGAACCTCCTCCAAGCTCCAAATGGGGGTCTATTTATAGCCCAAAAGATGGCACTTTGGTCATTTCCGAAAAGCAGTGACATGTGGCATAGCGCCCTGTATATGGGGCGCAAGCATCGTGCGATATGTCAAATCGACAAGACAAGTCACTGCGGGGGGTCAAATCAACCTGTCAAATCAATTTAATTTTGATCCAGGCGCCCTGTTTATAGGGCGCCTGGTGCCCTGTATACAGGGCGCCTGGTGCCCTGTATACAGGGCGCCTGGTGCCCTATTTATAGGGCGCCTGGTGCCCTATAAGTAGGGCGCCAGGAGCCCTTATACACAGGGTTTTGCCCTCCTCGAAATGCGCCAAAGACCTTAATTTTTCCGGAAAACTCGGTTCCCTTGAAAGGTTACTCAAATATTCTTCATGAAAACAAGAATTTGAACTCTCCAACTAGGCCAAAATTGCGTGTCTACAGTGACTAGAATTGAATTAGAATGAAACTAGTTGCACAAACAAATCAAGCTAGCACGGTTAAAGACATTGGTTGTCCCACCGTGGTCGCCAAAAAGCTGTCGACTCCGAAAACGGGTTCCGGATCGGCACCTCAAGAGAAGGTGAAAGATAGAAGAATTGGGAAAAAAAAGGGGAGTGAATCGAGAAACACTCAGAAAGCGGTAAAAACTCCTCACCTCGGTCCCACACTCACATTGATCCCCGAACTTTCATCTCACGGCGTCGCTCGAGCACCGGAGATGGTTCGGGTCATGTGGGAGGAGAGTGAGGAGGATATGAATTTAGAACATGAATAAAAATAAAGTGTGGTCGCCAGGAGCCGCGGGCTCCGATTTATGTAATGGAAAGAGAAAGAAGTTGACCGTATGTACCTTAGCGTGGGAGAAAGGGATGTGAGTTCAACCTTCTTCTTCTTCGGCCGGCCGATGAAGAAGAGTCTCCAATCCAATGCTAGCTTGATCAACCTGTGCAACTAGAACAATGAACCAAGTGAAGAGTTTGGTTAGACTTGTGAAGTGTAGTAACTGTAGAGAGAATATGAGAGAGAAGCAATTGGAATCGAACTCACCGGATTGGGGTGAGTCCTAACCCCTTTTTTTTGTGTTTTTGATGATGTAAAAATGATGTAAATGAACTAAAATATGCTTTAAAACAGTAAATAAACAGAATTAATGGAGTTTAGAAAGCTTATGGAATGATTTGGCTTGAGTTGAAGCCGAGTTGGTTGAAAACAGCCGGTTCGGGTAGCTTGGTACCCTTCTGGCGCGACTTTGGTGCAGAGGATGTTACGGACGACCCCGATGTCGGAATTGAGTGCCGTTTGTTGGAGTAGACGGAGGACTCAGAGAAGAAGAGTTCCTATGTCGATGAATTCTCCGAAATCCTCCTGTAGAAGTCACTAAAAATTATGAAAGTGGGCGGATATCAAAAACAGAACCTGGATGCGCGCCCTCAGTGTAGCAACCGCCACGAACAAACGGCTGGTCGGAATGGAGTGCCGTCAGTTGGGGACGAAAGAGGACGAAGAGAGGAACAATTTGTATGTTGAATACTTTTGCAGCAGAAGCCTCGGAATTTCTCCAGAAGTCGATGAAGATGGTTGATGAAGAACACCCGGATCGAGCCTTCTCCTTCACCTCCGGATCGGTTTCTTGACTTCGGATCGCCTTTGGACGTCGGGACGGCTTTGGAGAAGAGCTGGGACGACCTTGGGACGAGCTAGGCACCGGGGTTCAACCTTGGTTCGTTGAGAATGGCTCTCAATTTATAGGGGAAGGGAGACGGTGCAAAATTTAGAAACTGGATGTACCGCGCCCCCGCGTTTCAAAGGAGACGAGGGCGCGCAGGGCGCGCAGGGCGCGCCCTCAAACCAAGGGCGCGCAGGGCGCGCCCCCAGTTGGGGGGCGCGGTCTGCGCGCCCCCCTGTTTCAAAGGGAGCGGGGGCGCGTTCGACGTCTCACTGCTAAAAATCGACGGAAACTTCCGGAAATTGCTAAAAATCGACTTGATATACGTAACGCGCCCCCGAACCGGGGGCGCGGTACAAATAAGTGAAAAGCCTCGCCGGAAACCTTCCAAAAACCCGGTTTAGAAGGTGCTAATCGGGGTAATTTCCGATTTAAAGCAACTGACCGCGCCCTCGCCTTTCAAAGGAACCGGGGGCGCGCAGGGCGCGCCCCCAGTTTGAGGGCGCGCAGGGCGCGCACTTAGGTTGAGGGCGCGCAGGGCGCGCCCTCCTCTCTCAAGCGGAGTGGGGGCGCGGTACACTCTCTCTCCTGCGCGCGTGTTCCGCGAGCCGTATCTTGCAAACGGGATGTCCGATTCGGCTCCCGTTTGTCGCGTTGGAAAGAGGGCCTCCAACCGCACCTCCTCAAGTCGGTAAACCAGCCGCATGACTCCCGAGACGTTCGTACGGGGCTTTTTACCGGTTTACCCTCTCGCGGAAAGCCGAAACCCGGGGCGAAGATCCGAAAGAGCACGGTTCCGGTCGAGAAATCTCGGGTCAACTCGGGATGACTTGAAATGATGACCGAACAAGTCCGGTACGATCGGACAATCCGAAGTCATCGAAAAATCTGAGATTAACCCGGTAAACGTGAATCGAAAGCCGTAAAAGCGGCGAAACCCTAAAATTGACCGAACCGGCCTTATAGCCCCGGTTGATAAAATATACGGCTAGAATCGACCCGGATGACCTGAAAAGACCCGGTGATGACCGGAAAGGTCTAACATGTGGTCCGGGATAGCCGTGTCAGCACAGATCGAAAAAAAGCCGTAACGAATGCCGTCATTGACCGACGCCTGCCGAAATGACTTCTCGGAAACCCTGAATGTTACGGAACACATGCGGGACTCCCGAGACCTTCAATTATGGACCATTCAAGGTCGGTCATCGAGCAGGCTTCGTGTTTTTATGGTTCACGCGCGGCTCTCGCTTGAAGGTTACGGCATTATTCCGGAAATCATTGGTCCATTCTCAACTTACAAGGGGCTCCACTAATGTCCTTAGCTCATGTCCACGAGATAATCCAGATCAGATAATGGTCAGATAAAATATATCGTCTATGGAATAAGAGTTTAGGGCTCCGAATCAAGCCAATTTGGCGTGTCTACACCACGGGCTCTACTTTATGGAATGTAAATCAAGAGATGAGTTGACCATGTGTACCTTAGCGCGGGAGATGATATGTGGGTTAAACGTTCTTCCTCGTCGGCTGGCCGATGAGGAAGAGTCCAACTGATGCTTGCTTGATCAATTTGTGCAATTTAAGAGAATAAAACAAGTGAATAGTTTGATTAGACTTGTGAGAAGTGTAGTAACTGTAGTAAGAAGATAAGAAAAGAAGCAATTGGAATCGAACTCACCGGCTTTGAGGTGAGCCTTAACCCCTTTTTTATGTTTTAAATTATGTAAAAATAATGCAAATAAAGTAAAATATGTTCTAAAACGATAAATAAACTGAATGAAATGAGTTAAGAATAACTTATGAAGTGTATGGCTTGAGTTGAAGTCAAGTTGGTTGAAGAAGGCTGGTTCGGGTAGCCTTGCACCCTTCTGGTGCGACTTTGGTGTAGAAAACGTTACAATTGACCCCGATGTCATAGTCGAGTACTGTTTGCTTCTATGGATGGAGAACTCGGAGAGGAAGGGATATTATGTTGATGACTACTCTGGAATCTGTCTGTAGAAGCCTGTAAAAATTCTGAAAGTGGACAGATGTGAAAAACAGAACCTGGATGCGCGCCCTCAGTGCAGCAATCGCCACGAACAGACGGCAAGCTAGAATCGAGTGCTGCCAGTTGCAAATGAAAGAGGACGAAGAGAGAAACAACTCATATGTTTAAGACTTTTGCATAAGAAGCCCCGTATTTTATACAGAAGCCGATGAAGTTGGTTGATGCAGAACACACGGATCGGGCTTCTCCTTCACCTCGGGATCGATCTCTCGACGTCAGATCGCCTTTGGACATCAAGAAGGCTTTGGAATAGAGTTTGGACAACCTTAGGATGAGCTAGGCATGGGGGATTAACCTTGGGTCGTTGAGAATGGCCCTCAATTTATAGGCAATGGAAACCGGTGCAAAACATGGAAACTAAACCGACCGCGCCCCCGCTTTTCAAAGGAAGCGAGGGCACGCAGGGCGTGTCCTCGATCCAAGGGCGTGTAGGGCGCACGCTCACCTTGGGAGCGCGGTCTGTGCGCCCCCCTGTTTCAAAGAAACTGAGGGCGCATTACACGTCTTATTGCTAAAATCCATCGGAACCTTCCGAAAATTGCTAAAAAATTGACTTGACAAACATAACGCGCCCCCAACCAAGGGGCGCGGTCAAAATAAACGATAATCAGCGGTGGAAACCTTCCAAAAATCCGATTTAGAAGGTGTAAATCGAGGTAATTTCTGGTTTTCGAAAATGTATCGTGCCCCCGCGTTTCAAAGGAAGTAGGGGCGCGCGGGGTGGGCCCTCAGGTGGAGAGAGCGTAGGGAGTGCCCCTAGGTTGAGGGCGCGGTGACCGCGCCCTCCCATTTGAAAGGTGGCAGGGGTGTGGTACACTCTCTCTCTCTCTCTCTTGCGCGCACGTTTCGCGGGCCATAACTTGCAGACGGGTTGTCCAATTCGGTTCCCGTTTGTTGCGTTGGAAAGAGAGCCTTTACCCGCACCTCCTCAAGTCAGTAAACCAGCTGCATTACTCCCGAGACATTCATACGGAGCTTTGACTACCGATTTACCGTTTCGCGAAAAGCCAAAAACTGCAGTGGAGATCCGAAAAGACATGGTTCCGGTCGAAGAATTTCGGGTCAACTCTGGATGACGTAAAATGATGATCGAACAAGTCTGATATGGTCAAAAAATCTGAAATCATAGAAAAATATGAGATTAACCCGGTAAGCATGAACCAAAACTCAGAAAGGCCATAAAACCCTAAAATCGATCGAAATGACCGTATGGCCCCAGTTGATGAAATATACGGCTAGGATAGACCCGGACGACTCGAAAAGACCTGGTGATGACCGGAAAAGCCTAACATGTGGTTCAGGATAGCCGTGTTAGTACAGATCGAAAAAGCCATAATGAAAGCCGTTATTGACCGACAACTACCGAAATGACTTCTCAGAAACCTTAAATGTTACGGAACATATGCGAGCACTACGCCAAAATAGACTTTTAACACCAATTCTATTTGTTACCAAAAGAATCGGATTTGCTACTAAAACAAATTAGCAGTCATACATAATTTGGCTACTATAAAAAGGCCGTCACTAAAAATCTATAGTAGCCATTATTTTAAATTGCTATTAAAGTAATATTTAGTAGAAATTTTAATTTCCTTTGTATATATTTAAAAATATCAATTTTTCACATCTTATTAGTCACAAAAAGAATTAACGACACTTGATTTGGCTTCTGAAGATAGTAAAAGAAAACAATTCAAATAGCTACTATACATATTATGTTATAATGACAATCAAATTGGCTATTAAAGATACATACAATACCAATTTCATTTGCTATTAACGGTATTTTATTATATACTACTATATCAAATGAAAAGAATTATTAATCACATAGTCCGCTATTAGTGACCAATACAAATGTTGCTAATGTTAATATTGATAACAATAAAAAATTTATTTTCTTCGTAATTAAATTAAACCTATTAGATTTCCATCTTCAATCTATAATAATTTGCACAATCACAATCTTATGTACTCATTCAAACACATACAATAAAAAATGTTAATTTTCATCTTTACCCAAAGTACATATTTAGTGGAAGAACATTTAATTTCTATCTCATGTACCCATGCATACACATACAATCAAACATATTAATTTGCATCTCTTCCTCTCATTACAATCAAGTACATGAAGCTATACAAATTCACTATGTACAAATTCACAAGAACACGATGTTGCTTTCAAACATTCTTTGTATCTCCTCCTTTTTCCTCCTCTAGAACGTCTCCCAATCCTCAACAATATAATAAGAATCATCTGCCATAAATGAAGAATATTGAGTTAGTCTTCAGCATAAGATGTTGATAGACATGTCTAGAATATTTAAGTAATAAAATTTGATGCATCATATACTTAAAAAGTAATATTATTAAAAAACCTATCTGAATCCACACATGACTTGAAGAGTAATCAGCAAAATAATTTTCTTTTGCCCAAGATAGAAATTTTGGATTTGAAGAATTCATTTGTACACATGGACATAAGAATTTTTTAAGAACTTACATATCTCATTTCTTCATTCAATAGTAAATGCTAGTAATGCTGACTGAAGAAAAAGATAGTTTAATAGTAATGATTTAGTAGTACATGCATTTGGCAAAATAATGGTAGCAAGTTGTACAGATAAAAGGAAACAGATACACAATAGAAGCATGTTGAGTTTTGTGCTTGATAACTACTAATGCCTTCACATTAATGAATAAGAAACCAAAATTCTTAAGTAAATCCTACAAAATGAAATCATGCATGTGAAAATAAACATGATATGTATACAAGTAGAGGTAAGAAGACATACACTCCCTATTATGCATGGTGAGTAATCTCACCTTGATATATATCCTTGAAGAATATAGTTAACCTTGTTTTTTAATGAAAGACAAAAATAAATCGTCACCTTGCTTTGTTCCCATTGCTGATCTAAATTACCTCACTTGTGAAGTAACTTCCTTGCCATCTTCTTGATCATTTTCAAATGTACATTTTTGCTGCATAATGTAATAGAAGTGCATGATAATAGACAAAATTATAGCGTAACTTGAATTCCAAAGTTCATCCAAACATGTCCAAAACAAGAACTAAAAATTTCAAAGTTCATTCAAACATCTAATACAATGAGTTTAGATAGGAACTAAGAATTCCAAAGTTCATCCAAACATATCCATAACTAAAATTGAAATGTAGTGTAACTTGAAGTTTCATCTACTTTAAACAACATTGTTCGAAAAGCACCCCTCATGTGTAGTCTTTCAGTCCTCTACCCTGCTTACCTACAATAAAAAAGATAATCATTAGATAAATTTTATTTATTTATAAATAATAATAAAAATTTTTAGAATATATGTACAAGAGTAAATGGCCATGCAATACTTGTCCCAATTGCATCTCCAATTGTTTTAATATTCCCATGTGGTCTTGGAAGAGGTTCATCATGTATTAATGTAACATATTTGGCTATTTCCCAATATTCATATCCCAATTCACAACCTCCAACCTTTTTATTAGGATATTTACATTCAATAGTTCCAAGAGCCACACCAACTTTTTTCACATTTTTTAAACAGACAGTGCTTCTCACCTATACAAAACTTAGTGTCAAATTTTCATCACTATTATAACATAATAAAACATCAAATTTATAAAATGTTCATTTACCTGCATATTATTAAGACTAGTCACCCATTTCTTCATATTTAACATCCGAGGCACCTGTCAATTTGTTAAACTAGAAATATTATATCATAGGAACATTTAAAACAAATAAAGGCTAATGTTTTAAACATATACCTCAAATTTTGATTTCCTCTTATTTTCGTGATGAGATCTAGGGATTTGAATATTCGTCTGAACAATATAACACTCATAAGTCATCATTTTACCATGCATTGAACATGTACTTTATTTTACCTGAAAAAGGTGATGTTGCACTTCATGACTTGATGCAGAGGAAGGAATAGAGGGTGATGAGCTCTCTTCTTGTACCTAACAAGCAATTTAAACAAGATTTTTAAAATACATTTCAAACAAAAGTTGATGATAAGAAAATATATATATATATACATGTTGGTCAACATTTTTTTTGTTCACTATCTCCTTGAACATATTAAACTCTTCTTGTATACTATTAAGACGACCTTCATATGATTCCTTCATTTTCTCATTCTGTTCTTCATCTCCTCTATCTTCTCAAACAACTTTGACATTATACTTTCAGAAGATGTTCTGATTTGATTCACCATTTGGAGGGCTTGAGAGCGAGTAGGAGTTGGACCATAAACACTTGAAGGAGTGGGGCCCAAGCCAAGCATTCTTATACATCCATATTTCTCCTTTCCTAATACTTGAGATAGAATGTCATATTTCAGTGTAGTAGTTAAATTTTCTTCTTCATGAGAGGTTCGTTCTTGCAATATTGCCTATAGTTAAAAAACAAGAAGAAAATGTTAGACATATTTAACTATTACTTATCATAACAAGAACAAATTGACTGAACATGTACCATAACTCTTGACGATTCTTCATTAACTGGTGTCCCATCCTATCTTGTATGTGTTATGGTAAATAACTCAGCTCGTGAGGGAATTTTTTATCAACATTTTTATGATGCTATTTAACATAATAAATATGTAATTAATTAGTACAATGTCAATAGTAATCAGACTGAAAGTATTTTATGAAACAAATGAATGCTTACAATTTCTTCACATATCATAGCATAACTCTTTGATCCAGATGTGTGACCAACTATTTGTTTCCCACGATTTACTTTGTTTGTGATACTCCTTTGCTAATAATATAAAATGTCAAATTATTCATTATATACATCAATAAAATAAAGACCATTCTTACATACCAGCCCTTTTTCAGATCTCCAATATTGAACAAGTTCTTTCCATTGGTTGGGATCTACACGTGCATCACTTATAGTTGGTGTACCATGATTATTATTGATATCATCCTCAAACTTTTTTTAGTTTGCACTTGAAGTTTTTCCACTTTGAACCAAGACTTCTCATCACCCATGGGTATAAGGCATCATCAATATCAAACTTGTTCTACACACAAGACATAATTTTTAGAACAATTACTGTTTCAAATAACACAATAAAATTTCCATTTATACCTTTACGAGTTCCCACATGTTACTTTTATTCTCTTGTGGCACCTTTCTCCAATCTTCCCATGTTAATGGAGATTTTTGTGGATTACGAGCAATGACACCAAGATAACTTGCCAACTTTCTTGTATTTGGTCCAATTGGCTGACCGAAATCATTTATATCCACATGTAAAGCTTATCTCTTGTCCACGTTCAATAAATCAATACATCGAGTAACTCCATGTGTCTTCTTTTGCACATCTGTAATGTTTAACAACACATGCCATAAAACATTTGTATAGATGTGTTCGCAAAAATCAAGATATATACATTACAAATCTAAATACCTGTAGTCATTTCATCAACATCATTTTGTGAGTTTATTCCATCGACATCATTATCATTAAAGTTGACTTCTCTTGAAGGTGGATCACTACGATTAAACAAATCATTATTTTCTCGTAGACCTTTTATCTTGCTCTTTACCCTGGATGACATGTGTAGATTGATTTGTTGTCTTTGTTCTAACATGATCTTGAAGTTGAGACACATGTGTACTCTAGTATAAAAGAATTTTGAGTACATTCCAAAGCCACATTATCATCAAGTAAGAAAGAATAATATGAACAAGTGATACATTTAAATCATAGATAAGTAAAACCAAGTTTTCTTACTCTATGGTCATTGTTTTGATAAGTGTGCACTTTTGCTGAGGATGTATTCGTTGTCTTTGTTCTAAGCTGAGTCTGCATTTGACGAACATGTTCTGTGCTCTGATGCAATCAAAGCCTTATTATAATCACATGTAAAACAGTGAACAAGTAGTAACATAACTAGACATGTTCATAAGTAAAGAAGATTGTATGTATACAATTTTCTCACTTTATTGCCATTCTTCTGATGAATATGCACTTTTGCCGAAGATGGATCAATGATATTAAAAAATTCATTAACTTCTACGGATGTTTTGTCTTTCTCTTTTCATTGAATGTGATGTCTGGATGGAAACTTTGACTTTGATCTATGATGAATCTGTACTTGAGGAACATATTGTGTGCTCTAATACAATTAAAACATACATCAATACAAACGTTAGATTATCATGACACTTGATATAATATTTTGATCAAGAGAAACATCAAGTAAAAGTGTACATACAAAGTCAAACATGTGTACAAGAAATGCTATATAGTAGGATTACAATCATGTCATGTCAATAGCATATATGGAGCATACTTATGAATCATTGTTTCCATACGTTCCTTCAACATCTGTTCTAAGCCATCTTATGTCTTCATCTTCAATATTTTCGATAAGTGCAGGTAACACTTGAAATAAATTTGGATCAAAGCTAAAACTTCTTTGATCATTTTCTTTTGCAATGTCTTGTTCGGAATCTATCAAGTCCCTAGGTGGAGCTTTCAACACAACATGCCAGTTGTTGTCTATAGGATCTATAGAATAGAACACTTGCTCTGCTTGTGATGCTAAAATAAAAGGTTCATCTGAAATTTTATCAATGCTTAATAACTTTGAAAAATTAACAAGTGTTAATCCGAAGTCATCTACTTTAACTTCTCTTCCATGAGATAAAACATCAACCCAATCGCATTTAAATAATGCAATCTTCATGTTATGATCATATTCCACTTCTACTATATCTTGAAGTACACCATAGTATGAAACTTCTCCAACAATTAGATTTTTATCTTTAACACTTGAAAAGCTTGATGTTTTAGCCTTCACCACAATTCCACTATTTTGTGTCCTTCACTCCTCTTCAAGTTCTTTGGTATGAAATCTATAGCCATTAATGACAAACCTTTTGTAGGTCTTAGCTAAGCTATTTGGACCATGTGCTAACCGTTGAAGTTTAATACATTCAAGTTCACCTTTACCTTGTATGAGTTCCTTCACCTACAAATATTGAAAAACAAAAACAAAATATATGACATTGCCTTTAATTTCTATGGACAAAGTGACAATAAAATTATCTCTTACATTTTCTTTAAACCAAATATGAAATTGTTCATTGTGTTTTTTCTCTATGTATCTAGCACGTGCATTACGATATTGTCTAGCCAAAGTGTTAAGGTGAAGCCTACATACAAAAATAAAAGTTAATTGCTTCCATACTTTCTAGAATATTAATGTAAAATATGCATTACTTACTCAATAAAAGGGCTCACTGCATCACAATTGAATAACACATATCGGTGGGCTTGGACAAAAGTTATATGATTCAATAATTGACATGAAGATCCACCTATTCCACGTCCACACTTAGAGAAAATAGAAAACTCCTTTAAGTCAATTGCATCCATATTTTCATCAAAATTTCTCACTGGACGATTTACCCTACTTTCCATATTATGAAGGTATCTAAAACAAAATGTTAGACATTCTTCTGCAAGATAACCTTGTGCAATAGAGCCTTCTGGATGACTTTTGTTGCGTACATAAGACTTCAATGTCATTAGATATCTACAAAAATAAAAGAAATGTTATTATATTTTGATGGGCCATGTACGTTTAAATAAATGAGTAAAGTCTTACATACCTCTCAATAGGATACATCCATCGATAATACACTGGTCCAACAAGTCTTGCCTCCTCAGCTAAATGAATAGGTAGGTGCACCATGTATCAAAAAATGATGGGGGGGGGAATTCTCTCCATTTGACATAGAACTATAGCAATGTGTGACTCCAAAATTTGTAGGTTGCAAATTGATAGAGTATTTGAACAAATTGCATTAAAAAGCTTGCATAACTCAACTAAAACTAAGCTGACTTTTTTAGGCAAAGCTTTTCGTAGAGCCAGGGGAAGTAGTTGTTGCATCAAAACATGACAATCATGACTCTTCAAACCTTGAAGTTTTGTTTCTTTCACACATCTAGAAATATTCAATGCATACCCATCTGGAAGCTTAATATCCTTTAAACTTTACAAAAAACTTTTTTTTCTTTTTTATCCATGTGAAAGCATGCTGGGGGGAAAAAGACCCTTGATCCATGTTGTTGTGGATGTAACTCCTTTCTTATGCCCATTTCCTTCAAGTCATATCTAGAGCTACTATTATCTTTATTTTTTCCTTCAATGTCTAGTAAAGTCCCAATAATATTATCACACACATTCTTTTCAATATGCATAACATCCAAATTGTGACAAAGAAGATTATCCTTCCAATATGGTAATTCAAAGAAAACACTTTTTTTCCTCCAATTATATGGTGGCTCAGTATAGGTAATGTTCGTTCTCTTTCTTTTAGATTCTCGGACACTCCTCTTTCCAAATGTAACATTAATGTCCTTCATTTGTGTCAACACATCTTCACCTGTCAAAGGCATTGGTGCACAAGAATGCTCTTCATTACCATCAAATGACATCCTGTCTCTTCGAAATTTATGATCACGTTGGAGAAATCGACGATGTCCTATGTAGCATAATTTTCTTCCATGCACTAGTTGTCTCGAACATGTTTCCTTGTTACATCTAGGACTTGCTAAATAACCTTTAGTGCTCCATCCTGATAAATTTGCATAACCTGGAAAATCACTAATTGTTCACATTAAAGCTGCATGCATCTTAAACATTTCCTTTTTTGAAATGTCATATGTGTTTACACCAACAATCCATAATTCTTTCAATTCCTCGATTAAAGGTTGCAAGTAGACATCTAGATCATTACCTGGACTTTGAGGCCCTTCAATAAGAAGTGACATAATAATAGAAGGTTGTTTCATACACATCCATGGAGGCATATTGTATATCACTAACAAAACTGGCCATGTACTGTGCATAGTATTCAGAGTTCTGAATGGATTGAAACCATCACTAGCCAATCCAAGCCTTATATTTCTAGAATCTGCAGAGAATGTAGGATGATGATAATCAAAACTTTTCCAAGCAGGTGAGTCTGCAGGATGATGTAGTAAACTATCTTTAATCCGTTCTTCATCATGCCATCTCATATAAGAAGATGTCTTCGAGGACATAAACAATCTTTGAAGTCTTGGAATTAGGGAAAAATGATGAAGGACTTTTGCTGGCACTTTAGAACCATTCTTTGAAGCATTCTTGTCTTGTTTACCATTCTCTTTTGATACTTTTTCATTGGTCTTCCAACGTGAAGTTTTACACGTCTAGCATGATACCTCATTAGCATGTTCTTTCCAAGATAACAGACAATCATTAGGACAAGAATGTATCTTTTTATAGTCAAGTCCCAATTGTACAATCAATTTTTTCATCTCATAATAGGATCTTGGTAATGTATGACCATTTGGGAGTGCTTTGCCTAATAGCTCAAGTAACATAGTCATTGATTTATCACTCCACCCATTAAGACATTTCAAGTGAAATAATTCAACTTGGAACGAAAGCTTAGTATAACTATCACAACCGGGATATAAGTGTACATCAGCATCATTCAATAGAGTAAAAAACTTGTCTGGTTCTAATTTACTATAAGCTGCCTGATCAATGCCTACTTGACTTTCATCCTCACCTTGCATTGGATTTCCATAAAGTTCTTCTAACATTGTCTGCATGTCATCTCGTTGATTTAAATCTGTAGGATAACCTAGATTTTGACCCTCTATTTGAATACCTGTTTCTCCATGAAAGTACCAGCAAGTATAATCTCTAGCAAAACCTTCACATACAAGATGATCAAAAACATCATCTCTAGCCATTAAAAGACAATTGTTGCAGTTCTTACAAGGACACAATATTCGATTCCCAGAACATGACACCTCAAATGCATAATCTAGAAACTTGTTGAGTCCAAGTATGTACTCTTTGCTTTCCCTATTTAAATAAAAAAATATGAGTTAGGCCCTTATGTTGAATGTGGCAAATTTTATTTTTATTAGTTATATCACACAACTTTAAACTATCGTACCTTGGTTGTTGCATCCAACTCTTGTCCAACTTGTTTCTTACTATATAACTATTTACTTCCTACATATTTCATGAATAATTATAAGTAAAATATGAACATAATTCCAAACATAAATGCTTCATTTTATAAAGAACTAGAAAATAATTGAAATACGTAAATTTACTCAAAGTGGGAGGAATTGAAGTCGGACGGGTTCCACTTGAATTCATGTTGTGATTGTTGCCTTATTGTACATATTCAGGTTTGTTAACAAAATCCATGGCTCTATCTCTTTCGTTGAGATTGTTATTTTGTCTTTTCATAACTTTGGAAGAGCTAGATGCAAAGAAAAAAGTAATAATTAGCATGGGAAATCAAGCCGAAAAAATTTACACCAACATAGTACAATTTTAATTAAAATGGACAAAAGACTAGACAACTATGGAGATAGAAAAAATTCTTTCACATGGAATTCTATACAGGCTAGCTAATTGATTGAAAATAAAGAAATGCAGAAAGTAGTTCTAACTTTACAGCTATGGAGGTAGAAAAAATTCTTTCTACGAATTCTTTACTTGTATACATAGATAAACACTCATATTTAATTATATCAAAAAATATAATTATATTTATGTAAATATTTTTATGTATACATAAATATATATATATAATATAAAAAATATCATTTTTATTTAATTTATTTTACATAATGTTTTATATTTTTAATATTTTATATAATAACATAAATAAAATCTGACCCAATCCAACTAGGTTAGTTTTGAGGCTGACCGATCCCTGGCCGACCCCTGACCCGGCCTTCCTTGAAAGGTTTATCATTTTCAAAAATTTAATATTTCTTCTTGTTTCTTGCATTACATCAACGTAATGAGGCTATTAATCCTCCACTCCATATCAAGTGTGCACTAAACATAATATTCCCATTACTTGCTCTATGCGAAATACATAAATATGGGGGAGCCATGGAAGGGTAACTCCTAGAATTTGAGTGACTTAGTATTAAGTTTTTTTAGCCATTATTAGGCATTAGGACATTTATGCCAATCATTTAGGATATAATGCACCTAGTAATAGAGGGTCCAAAGAACTCAAGTTAGTTCTGAACATTAATTAGTAAATTGCTATAGATTGCTATAGTTATCTTGAATGATGCTGACACATTATAAACAATTTAATTATTGCATTGAAAAAATTATTAAACAAAAATGGAAAAAAATGTGAAGTGGCTGTAACAAAATCAATTTGTAAGGTTAATGAGCTTAAAGATTTACCATAGAAGAGTTTAACTCCTTTTTGAATTAATAAGTTTCAATCATTCATACCCGGGCTTCCAAAGCTTTTGATCCGAAGAACAACTTCAGGGGCTTGATCCACAATGCATCGATTGGGGCTTCTAAACGTTTTGCCATCGAAGGATTCCGTAGTGCAAAGATCTCTGCACATACAGATGGGCTTCCGATGGGTTGTGCGGCTCTGCACTGTGGGGGTGGAGTCTATAAGGAGGGGGATGTATAGATGGAGGTGGAGAGAACGAGAAGAGAAGAGGAGAGAAAAGCACATATATACCGGGTAACTTGAAGTTTCGATCGACAATGATACTTCAGTGGCTCGATCTGCAACGCATCAACTGGGCCTTCTGAAGATTTCACTGTCGCTAGGACTCTGCAATGCAATGAATCGCATAGATGCGTTTATAGACATCACAAGGGCTCCGCAACGCAAAGATCATAGCATGCACATATCTTCAGAAGGGTTGTGAGGCTCTGTGGGTGGAGTGTATGAGGAGGGGGAAGGGATCGCAAAGATCTTCGCACAATTGGGTTTCTTGAAGGCCTCCAAGGACTTCGTGCAGCGCAAGGTCTCCGCGCATACAGTTGGGTTTCCTAAGTATTCACTGGCTACAACGCTTTGTGAGGAATCAGTCGTCGCCGTAACAACACGCCAACAACGCTGTTTCTTTTTTCTGGGACAGGGAAAAGGGCTTGTGCACGCGAGGCATATCCACTCTCTGGCTACAAAAGGGGGGAGCTAATCCTCTGTTTACTCACATGCACGCTCCCGTGCACAATTTTTATTTGTCCACGTATGCATGGGCATGTTGAAACATGGAAACTGCCACGTTATGGAACCACCGAGGGATAAAAAGATAGAAAATGTAACAAGAGGATTGGAATAAAAAAGATAAAATAATAATTTATAGTGTCTCGCTTGATTATTGTTTATCTTCATTTTTGTTTTGTAAAAATTTTTAAAAAAATATAAACTCTACTATTTTTCTTTCATGTATATATCTGATTTTTTATGATGTTCCTATCGTTTGATTTGTTTTGCTCTTATATTATATCTAAAAGTATGTTAATATAGAAGGTACATTTTAGTTCAATCGAACAACCACCTGTTCCGTAGAAGTTGTTAGTTTATGTTTTCTTAAGATCACCGATTCCATTTTTTATTTTATCTTTTTTTCTCCTAATCCTCTTCTGACATTTTCTATTATCTCATCCCTCGGTGGTTCTGCAGCGTGGTTGTTTCCCCGTTTAAACATGTCCATCATGGACGGGAGTGTACATGCAAAGGATCCGCTCCCACAAAAGGGGGGAACTAATCCCTTCCGCACACGTCGTGAACATGGAGATATGAAAGGATACATATTTAGTTTCAAATTTTATATTTTCTATTAATATAGTCAAATTGATAACAAATAAAATTGCTATTAAATATATTTTTCTCAATGTGACTCTATTAACAGCGTTTGATCTTAAATGACTATTAATTAGTAGCAAATTATTATTTGCTACCTGAAAAAAAGCTATTAAAGACATGTTTTCTTATAGTGGAGACTCCCGAGACCTTCAATTAAGGACCATTCAAGGTCAGTCATCAAGCAAGCTCCAAGTTTTCACAAGTCACGTGTGGCTCTCGCTTGAAGGTTACGACATTGTTCCGAAAATAATTGGTCCATTCCAAACTCACAAGGGGCCCCACCAGCATCCTTAGCTCATCTCCACGAGGTAATCCGAATCAGATAATCGGTTAAATAATGGATATTGCCAATGGAATAAGAGTCTGGGGCTCCGAATCAGGCCAATTTGGCGTGTCTACAAGAGGCACCGATGACAAGTATAATTGTCATCTCCTTCATGTTTATTATCTATGTTGTTGTCTGAGTTATATATATTACATGCAATATAGTATAAATTGAACATGTTCCAGGAATCTTATTAGATGCATTATTTTATTTTTATTCATTGTACATTATATTCTTAGATATGCTATTATTTTGATGATATCCTCATGGATACTTTTAGGTGCTTTCATCTGGAGTTAAATGATTACATTTATCTCCTGTCACTTTCAAAATGAGGTAACACTTATGCCATAGAAATTTCTTATGATATTTACTCAATCATCTTCATCTTTTTAAAGTTTTATACTTTTATTAAGGTTTTTGTTTGTGGTTAAGATTGGGATCTTCTATTCATGTTACTTTGACCTTGATTGTCATGGGTTGTTCTTTTGGTTTCAATTTTATAATTAGTCATCTTATTGAAACTTTATTTCTTTTATAATGGAGATGGTTCTGAGTTTGATTTCAATTGTATTTTTATGTAAAAACCATTTTGCAAAATTATTATTATCATGTCCTTGTGTTAAAATTTTACTTTGTTAAAAAATTTCTTATTAATACTTGAGAAAAAAATTCAAATCTGAAGGTTAACTTTGGATTCATGGATTTCTATGTTTGACTTTCACTTTAACGTTTAAGGATTAGGTGTTCTCTATTTGAAGTTTGTGATGGTCACTTCTTTGTTAACTTTAAGAATATTAATGGATGTCATGTTATCCATATTTCTAATGGTTAGGATGTATTTTTAATTCTTATCCATGTTTTACTTTATAGTAATATCGATTGGAGATGGATAGATTTGCCATGAAATGTGGATGGATACTATGATGGTGTTGAAAACTTTTCAAAGGTTGTCTATGCAAATATACCATCTAGTCATAAAATAAGATGTCCATGTGTGAAATGTGCATGCTTGAATAAATATGAAATACATATTATTAGAGAACACCTTTACATTTATGGTGTTAAAAAGGACAAACAATTTTGGATATTCTATGGTGAAGGATCAATTCATGGAAGGTTTGAAGAAAGATAGAAGGATTCAAACATGTATGAAAAGTTAGCTGATGCTTTTTTTGACGTGTAATGATGAAGCATATGAAAGAGACTCTAAAACATTTTTTTTAACTTTTTAAAAGATGTCTTCCAACCCATTTACTTGTATGTAAGAATTTCAGTCAACTTTCATTTCTAGAAATGTATGTCCTACAAGTCAACCATATATGATATAATTCAACATTTCTAGAAATATCTCATTTAAATAATTATGAAAATCTTTATTACTAGCTCTTATTAGATGCATACATTGTACTGAAGAACTTGTACACATGCAATGATGATTGAATCATGATGAGATGATGATAATGAGATCGATCATCTAGAGTTATGTGATATAAATGTTTCTAGTCATAGGAACCTTGAGACAGGTCATCAAGGATCCAGATAGACTAGTGTATGTGACATTTTCTTATATGATGATGATGACCGATCTCATTGGTCATTAGTGTGGAGACACTGAGATACACATATATATTCTCATTAGTGGAATGAGTTCATTAAACTGATCGAATTAGAAATCCTGAATGATATCTTATTGAACTATCAATTAGGGTTTCTATCATCACGGTTGTGTGGTTGGACCTTTGACTTGAGTAGCCAAAGATACCTTGTTGGGTGGAACTTGTGCTTTCACCATTGACTTATGGATTACTGTTTAGATAGTCCAATATAACGATAGATTTAGCACAAGAAAAACTCAATGGAGGCAATTGAGTGGACAACAAGAGATTGTTCACTCTTTGTAAGTGAGAGTGAATGTCGTATGGGTTAGTACTCTAAATCCCTAGCCATGGTACATAGGATGATTGGAAAAGAAGGTTTCTAATTGAATCAATTTTGGGTACAAGATTTTATAGAGTCGGTACAAAAAGGATTTGCCAATTAATGCCGCACTCCTTTATGACTGGGGCATTGAATAGATGAGGGTTTATATCCATATGATATTTGATGATGGAAAGGTTGAATGGAGGTAAGATTATCCCATAGCCATGTGAGATCATGGGATGTGTTTTGTACCCTTAAGGATCGGTAGTCTAGCTAATCTATTATCAGATAATAGATTTAATTAAATTAAATAGAATTGTTCTATTTTATTTAGTCCTCAAACATATAGGCTTTTTGGCCTACTGGGTAACACACATAAGGACTTATCCATAAGTTCAAGGGCAAGGGCGTAATTTATGGAGATTTTAGGTTTTCATAAAAAAATTCAACTTTTCTATAAATACCAACAGTTTAAATCAAACCCTATCTAGCCAAGGGTGAAAACCATGTCCTCAGCCTTCTCCCTAACTTTTTTTGTTACTAGAAGGCATCCATGGGTGATGGAGCTCCGTTTGGGAAGAATTCTCGAGGCCAGCGAGAAAGGAGAGCCTATTGTGGATGAAGTTCATGTGGATACTGCGAGAGATCGGACACTTGAATGGTTTGTAGAGTTTCAGAAGCTCATCTTCTTCCTCTCCATGAGATTATATGAATCTCTATCAGGTATATTCCAACCCGTTTCGATCAATTTTTGATTTTCATTATTTGGTTCTAATTAAAACATGTTTTAAATGAATTCAAATGAATCGTCACTTTCGCTACACCAAATTTTATAGGATGATTCCCTACAATTATTAAGTTGCTTAAACTTAAATGTAAGGGTTAAATGAGTAATAAATATTTCAATTTTTTATTGAAGTTATTGAATGAGTTGCTCCCAGATGGGTCATCATTATCACGATCCTTTTATGAGATCAAGAAGATGCTTGCCAAGCTAGGGTATGACTGTAAAAGGATTGATGCATGTCTGAAAAACTATATGTTATATTGGAAAGAAAATGAGAAGTCTGAATGTTGTCCCAGATGTGGAGAATCCTAGTGGAAGTCTTATAAGTCAAGTAGTTTGATAAAAAAGAAAAGAGTACCTCAAAAGGTTCTCCGTCATTTTCCACTCATTCAAAGATTAAAGTGACTCTTCAAATGCTTAAACACATCTATCAACATGATATGGCATCAAGACAAATGTGAGAATGATGGTATGCTAAGACATTCCGCTGATTTTACTTGTTGGAAAACATTAGATGGCATTGATGATTTTGGGTTAGAATGTTTGAACGTACATCTTGGATTAGCAACTGATGGGTTCAACTTGTATGGAAACTTGAACGTCAAAGTATATGGCTAGTGTTAGTTGTACCTTATAATTTACCACATAGGAAGTGTCGACTCTGAAAATGGGTATGTCATATCTGGATTGGTACCTCAAGAGGGAATGAGAAAAAAAATAGAATTAAAGAAAAAAAGCTCTCAACTCGGTCCCACACTTACATTGATTTTTGAACTTTCATCTCTTAGCGTCACTCGAGCACCTACGAGACGGTTCGGGTCGTATGGGAGGAGAATGAGAATGGAATAAAGAGAAACTCAATGCATAAATAAATTGAAATATGTGGTCACTAGGAGTTGCAGTCTCTACTTTATGTAATTGAAAATAAGATAAAATGACTGTGTACCTTAGTGCGGGAAATGCATGTGTGGGTTAAACCTTCTGGCCGAAGAAGGAGAGTCCTCAACCACTACTTGCTTAATGTACCTGTGCAACTAGAAGACATGAAAACAAGAAAACAAGTGAAATAAGGATTAGAACTGAGTGAAGTGTAGTAACTATAAAGAAAGTGGCATGAATAACGGTAATCGAAAAGAAACTCACTAGTTTCAGGGTTAGCCCTAACCCTTTTTTAATTTTTTATGATATATGAGATAATGGAAAAACTAAATAAAAATAATGAATAAATGATGCTAGATGAATGATGAAGAAGTAGAAACATGAACGGCTCAAATCGGTGCTAAAATGGGAAAGATATCACCGATCTGGCCAGACAACACACAGGTGTGGATGCACCCTCACCCTGGTTTGAGGGCACAGTGGGTGTGCCCTTGGTCTAAGGGCGCATTGAACTCTGTGTACTGCGACATCGATGCAAAGCTCGCCACGGGCAGTCCTGATGTCAGAATTGAGTTCCATTTGTTGCAATGGATAGAGTACTTGGAGATAAAGAGTTTATATGTTGATAACTTCTCCACAATATCTTCGTAAAACCCTATAGAAATTATGGAAGTGGACACAAACTGGAAATAGTACCACATTGCACGACTTTATTGAAAAAGTACTATGGACAATCCAAAAGTCAGAATGGACTCTTGTTTGTTTTAAAATAAAGAAGACTTAACTAGGGTTAATTAAAATGAAGACAATTTGTATTGAATCCTATGAGAGATAATCTGAATTTACCTAATAATTTGGATCTTGGACAGTGAAGTTCTGGAAAGTATTAGTGCAATGTTGATGTATAATGTGCTATGGGAACCACATATATAAGAATTCAATGATTCTTATTAGAAATGAAGTATGGCTCACTGGGGAATAGTTTCTATTTAGAATGTATAGGCTAAATCTGCTGGTAATTGTATTGAAATTTACTGAGAATATGATGACAGAGAAGGGAAGACTTTGGATCTGTCTGTGTAGTGCTGGTATAGAAGCTATCATATGCCATAGAGACATCAAAATTGATCACTGTTTGTTGGAGATAAAAGGTAACTTGACAATGAACACTTATTATGGATAAATCATGGCCATAAAATTCTCAGAGAATTATGTGGAAGCTGATGATCTGCACAACAACACGTTGGAGCATAGATCGGCTTCTCTTTTACTTCAGGATGATCTCTGGGCACCAGGACGAAGAGATGATGAATTGGAGAGGTTGACATGAGCCTAGGGTGAATGGAGGATAAAAATAGGAACCTAGAATATGAGGACTTTCTCCTTAGTTGCTCAAATGGGTCTCCATTTATAAGGGATGAGAAACAAGTCAAAAAATAGCAAGTTTCGATATATCTGACCATAGGTTAGATTTCCTCCATTTAATGCTACTAATTTTTACCATGAAGCTTCTAGACACTTAAACAACTGATATAGAGGGATTTAAAACCATGGATCACCTTCCCTTTTATCAAAATAGGTCACCACTCAAAGAAGAAATAGAGCTGGTCTAAAAATAGAAAGTTTTAATGTATAAAAACAACAAGTTAAATTGCTATCATTTGATGGTGCTAATTTTCATCATGAAGCTTCCAAAAACTTATCCAACTGATATGGAGAAGGAAAAAAGAAAAAAAGGTCATGAATTGGGTTAGGAATGTGGCCAAATGGCTGGGCATGCACTCCATTGGTCTTGATCGGTGCTACATGTGTATAGAAGTGTGTGTCTAACTTTCGAAGGGCACTGCAGACAAATGGAAGATCAAAATTGAATGTCGTTTGTTGAACTGATAAAAGGACATAGAGAGGAAGATTATTTGTGTTGAAGACTTCTTCATTAGACATCTATAGAATTCTTTAAAAGAATTTTAAATAGAGGAGATGCTGGGAAAGCATAATCTGGCACAGAACCTAGCAGCGTGACCTTGGTGTAGAGGCCACCAAGAGCAACATGAAGGTTAGAATGGGCTCTCACTCGGTGAACACAGATTTGATTAGAGATCAGTAACTCGTTCTCATATTTCTGGTGGGCTCCTCGACTCATCCGAAAGGGTGGTTCAACTTGATTTTAATGGTCCTAAAGGAATGTTGCCAATAGAATAAGAGTTTAAGCTCCAAATAATGCCAAATTGGCATGTCTATAGGGAGTGCAAGAAGAGTACCGATATTTTACTCTCCCTTCTCATCTCTTGTCCAAAAGGTCCTAGTAACAACTTCTTGCAACCACTGATTGAGGAACTTCAGATCCTATGCAATGATATTGATATGTTTAATGTAGCTAAAAGCAAGATATTATGTTTACGTGTAGCATTATTATGGACCATTAATGACTTTTTAGCATATACAGTGGGCAAGAAAAAGTAATACATCAATTAATATAATTTTTTCTCTTAATTGTTAACCATAACTAAAATATTATATTTATTTTGATAGGATGTCAGTGAGGGCAATGGAACTAATAGATCATGCATATTAGTGCCTTATAGAGATGGAAATAAAAATATTTATGAGAAACACTTTGATTTTGTAAGTATTATTTAATATGTAAATTTGTCATTGATGTAACATAGGTTACCTTAATTTTAATGTGCATAAATAGATACAATAGAAAGGTCATTGTCTTATATGTCCAAAGATGTTTTAAATGACAAAGACTTATCCACAACTTGATGATATCATCATTTGGGATAATGAATAATGTCGACAAATGATGATAAGCATGTTAACTTTTGGTAAATCATAATTGAAAGCATATTTTTAATGTTAATTGTATGTATCATCTCTGATCATGTGACACTGTTGATGAGTTCCACCCCAACATCAAATGAGTCAAACTCTAGAATATCATTAACAACATTTAGTTTTAAGAAAGCATTTATTATAGTTTTTGGTATGATAGAACGGGATTGATTTGATATAGAGGGTAAGGATAGACAAAGAAACTTCTTATGATGAATTCTATGAAAGCAATTCTAGCTTAATGGTTCAACAGTAGTTAAAGAAACATATCAATGTGAGATTACTAGTTCGAGACAAGAGTTGTCAAATCAAAAAATAATAATTTCAATACATGTTACAATAGCTAACTTAATAAATGTTGGACATGCAAAATGGAATTTCTTCTCAAGAAGATAGAGATCCATGCACAATGATGCTAGCTCCAAAAAATAAAGAGAAAGATGGAGAGGATGTCAATGAAGACAACAAGAAAGAGAAGATTTTTGGAAAGGATGCGTGACTTTTTTTAATAGCATTTTATCATTATCATTATTTTGATATGTTTGAATTTAAATATTACTTCTTTTCTAGGTCTTCTAAGTTCTACATGTTATTTGGATTGAATTTTTCCTATATATATGCAATAGGTTGTGGAAATTTCAAATTATCAAGTTCTATAAACTTGTTGAATGAGTTATATTCATAGGCTATATTTTTTACTATCATGTTGTATGAACATGTTATCTAAAGGTTGTATGAATATATGTATATATAGGTTGTATGAGTTACGTAAAGATGATGTATGATATCAAGTTACAAGAGCTTGTTGTATGTACAAGTTTTGTTTATAGATGTGCATGGGACAAGTTGTTGTACATAAGTTGTATATCTGTGAGTAGGTTGTTTTGTAAAATGTTATTATATATATATTTTTATAGAAGTTGTTGTACATATGTTTGAATGGAAGTTATTGTAGTATACATGTTGTTGTAACTTGTTATTAGGTAAATATATATTTTAATATTACATATTATTGACAACAATTGTTACAACCATCGTCAATAAGTTATTTGAGATGACTAACTTATCACTAAAAGCTTATTTAAAATTTCTACCAAGTTGTCTCAATTAAAATCTTGGGAATGACTTGAGCCATTAATGATAATTACATTATTCGAAACCACTTTTAGAGCTATCTCAGATAACTATTTTGGCAATAGATTTTGCATAACCATCTTCAATGATGGGTTTTTTGGGATGTCATTGTGATGTATCTTAAGTCATTGTCAATAGTCATTAGTGACATCAATAGTGTAATTGATGAGCTTTTAGTTGTTGCCAAAAAAAAATTTTTCTTGTAAAAGATGGAAGTGGATGTTTGACAAGATTCAAAGGCAAAAGAGTAGATATGATTTTTACCTCACTTTGCAAAGGTCTATAAACTTCACGTATCAAATACAATTCTTCATGCATATAGATCCATCAAATCTCTACCATACTATAAAATATGTCAAATAAACAAGATTAGTTTTGCCATATTCTATCACAAAAGTTGCTTGAAACTCTAAAATTGGATTTCTTTATACAAGTTAGGGATGTGTTTTTATTCAGTGTAAATCAAGAAACTATAGTGATTTGGTTTTGATTGAACTAGTGACTAACTATTTTGTCACACACTACATTTTGACATGCACAGCAGAATAATCCGACGACGTGACTAGGGAAATTAACCCCTTAAATACATCAGTTTGGGAAAAGTGAAGACAAACTAGGTCCTAGTTCATAATTCCAAACATTCTAACAAAAATACATTGATAATGCTACAATCTAATAATACTATATACAAGTCTAAATTATAATGATCCTCCAATTACCTTCTTGAAATTTGAACCACCATGCTTTTGCTGTTCTAAACTTGATTACCAGAGAAATTGTCAAAAGGATTGAACTGTGTACGATGACTTAGTAGACACATCCATCATCCTCCAGATTGAGTAGCCAAACAACCCTACAGGTTAAATAAATAGGTACCCAGATCTACACCTATTGTATACAAGTATATAATTAAACAATATATTAAATATCTAACTTAATCACATATTTTACATCACCAACCAATCTCTAAAAACACACCTACCAAAATCTATAAGTCAACCAACCAACTCCTATAGGCACCTAAGAATAACCTAAATCAAAAAAGATAACATGCAAGAACACATACTAGATACTTTATATGATGTAATCATTACAAATGAGATAAACCATGCATACCATGCAACACAACATGATAAATGACAATACAAAACATATCACGAGACCACCTTCACAATACCCAGTGATAAATGGACATATCTTCTAAGAAGAGACCATATCTTTTCTTATTAGCAAGGAATGAGTCGTCTTACCATCTCAACTAGGTAACACCAGATCTACCATATATAGTAGTATCATATAGCTAATCGAAGTCCCCTAGCGCACCTAATTAAACAAGGGATGCACCAGACTGTTCTAACCTCCCGTTGCCCATTGGACACGGCTAACTAGCTAGTATAGTGTAGCTCAATCTTCTATTTCTATTAATGCATCATGCATTTAAATAACACATCATATGCCATTCTATGACCATAATTATGCAAGGCTAATGAACATAAACAATACTATGTCATGACAAATACGTCACCAATGCAATTACCGCAGTCAACATCATCTAAACAACCAATTCATGATGCTAGAACTCTATAATGACAAGAATAGATAAGAGCAAATGTGATACAACAACATATGCTCAACATAGCATGATAAGACCATACCTATTAAGACCCTACCACCAAGTTAAATGACATTGCATAGCTAAAATTCATTGTCTAGTCTTATTAATCTATCATTATACAAGACTAACTAAAAAAAATGATTAGCTAGATACATGCTAAATTAAAAGAAATATGACCAACCAAAAAAGTCAACCAATCAATAATAGTTCCCAACTATGAAATAACAAAACATGCAATGTTAACCCAACTAACTTACTTATTAGAAATCACTACAATTCATGGAAGATTTAAACATATGAATTTAATGATAATAGACTTGTCAAAGGTGCCTACTGGAATGACGTTGGGAAAATCAAGGATTAACAAGATATAATACTAGACATTAGTGATGTGGTGCACAAATCAAACCACCCAAACGAGATATCTTCCTCCACCAAAGTTATTGGAAAAGGAAATATAGAATAGGGAGACATGCCATCGGGTTAAAAGAAAGAGAGAGAAAATAAGGGGAATATATACCATTGATAATAGGAGAGAGGAGAAAAAGATAAGAGAGAGAGGGGCTTACGTGAATAGGGGGCTGGGTTGCACCGGTGGCGCAAGGCAAAGATGGCGCATGGTGGGGTGGCGAGCAGGTGCACAGTTGTGGCTGGTAGTTTACGGTGGGGCTGATGCACACATACGACATTGGTTGCATGGTGCCGACGCATGCAGGTGAGCGCACGGGGAGGTGGAAAAGGTACTAACCTGCGCAACGACAACGTAGGAAGGAAGAATAGCGGGAAGCGAAGAGAAAGAGGAAGGTGCAGCCGGCGACGAGCGCTACTGCAGCACTTTGCCACTCCTGCAACCGAGGGGGAAAAAGAGAGAACAACCACGGTTGCACGAGGGGGGGAAGGAAGAGAAGAAGAGGACGACGGTGCAAGTAGCATACTGTAGGAGAGTATAAATAGGGAATAGAAGAAAAATAGGAAAAGAGATTTAATAATTTAAATAACACCGAATTTTATTAAAATACAACTATTTATTAAACTAATAAGATACCATAAAATTAATTAAAAGGAAACACCTACTTACATATATAGACACCTTAAAAATAATTTAAGCACACTACATAAATAATTAAAAATAGTATGATAATAGCCTAAACAGTGATATAAAAATGTGATCTATTACATATTTAGTTTTAATGATTATTCAAACAAAACTAAATTAACCTTTAAGCAGGATACCACGAATTACATTTAATGTTTATTTCAAATTAAGTGCATTAACAACATTTGAATATCTTTTTTATAGAAATAAATATTTTATGTTATTAAGAGAAAAGCAATCACATGTATAAATGTGTTTACTTCATTTTTATAAAATCTAATTTAAGTCAAATACAATGAAATTACATATAAACATATATATATAGTACCAATCAAAGTAAATTAGTTTGGTTTCGTTGATTTGGTATAAGAGATATTCTTAGTTTGATTTAGTTTGACAAGAAATATTAAAAAAGTCAATCAAATTAAATCATGAACACCTTACCCTTATATGTATATGTATCGAGGAAGTCTTCTTTAAAATTAAAGGGCCATTGAAATGTTTTAGTTTTGGATTATACACCACAAAATATTGAAACTTGCTGATTGAAATAGATAATTTCAAATTTTAAGCTCATTATAATATTTTTTATAGTATTGGCATGAAGTGGATTCCATTATACTACAAATTGCCATAGTCAACTTCCAAAAAAGAGAGTGGCCCCAAATGTAATAATATTTCATAATTTGATAACATTATTGAGGCTATTATTGTGGTGATTTGTTTATTTCCATAGTGTGCTTAAATCATTTTTAGGGTGTATATGTAGTTAAGTAGGTTTTTTTAATTAATTTTAGAGTGCCTTGTTAATTTAAAAGTGATGGTTATATTTTATTTGTATTAAGTGTCTAATAATGTGTAAGTAGGTGTTTTTAAATTTATCATTTTTTATATTTTAATTTTCTCTTTATTTAGCTATTATTACCCTAGTTAATCCTACCTACTCTTACTATTTCTCTCTCTTCTACCGAGATCCCTTGGCGCCCCTCTTTTTTCTTCTTCCACCTCCTCTTTTCTTTTTCTTTTATTCTTCTTCTCTTTCTCCCTTCTCCATCTGCCCTCTCTTTCGGTCTCCATGCTACAAAGTAGGATGCTATCGTGCCCAGACCTGGCCCGTCCATGCCACCCTCGACCACAGCCATGCCATATTAAATAAATGAGCCATCCAACTCAAAATCTTGAGACTATGACGGGAGTAGGCACTTTCTTTTATTTTCATCAAATATTTTAATGTCTCCAATATGGAACTATTCCAACATACCCCCTCATGTGTAGGTCAATTTTTGACTCAATCACGTGGACTAGAAATGGGAGTGCATGTGCACACAGGCTCGTTTTGTACCATGGGCTCTATAATATGTTAACCAACTCAAAACCACTATGTTGGGTTAGAGAGAGTCTGACTTTTAAGCACAGAAACCTCCTCTTTCCATTCGATATGGGACTATCTAACTCTATTAACTGACCTAAAACTGCGACATTAGGCAAGAGAAGTCTTGGCTTTTAAGCATAAAAATCTCCCCTCCACCCAATATGGTACTACCTGACTTGCCCCTTCACATGCAAGTTCTTTTGGCTCTGTTATGTGTTCACTATTGTGGGTGACAGTTGATGGACAGAGGCCCACGGGTCTTTGGCTCTGATACCTAAATTGCGCTTTGATGTGCAAGCTCTTTTAATTTTGACACGTGTATATGTTATGAGTGACGGCTAACCAAAAGAGACTCACTAGCCTTTGGCACTAACGCCATGTTAAATAAAGGAGCCATCCAACTCAAAATATTAAGACTATGAGTGGATTAGGCACATTCTTCTATATTCATCAAATATTTTTATGTCCTCAATATGAGATTATTCCAATGGGCCCATGTTCGCTGACCACCGCAACCCACTTTTGCCCCGTGTGGCCGCTGTCACCGCACCACGACCCCAACTGAGTGAGCGGTTGGCACCGCTATGCCACATCACCATAGCCCCCACCATCGTGTGCTGCTGGTTAGGGGCGTCAGTGGGTCGGGCTGGCCCGCGGGCCCTCGGACTGGGCCAGCCTTGGATTAATTTTCGGGTTACAAAAACTGGCCCACGGGCCTAACATGGTGAAGCCCGATGGCCCGTTGAAATCATTTGACTCCAATAAATGAAAAGGTAAAAATACACGAGGCATGATTTGTTAGATATTTTGTTGCTTGGTGACTTTTTGGAGCGAAACTTTTAGTATTTCATATCCTATCGTAGACAATTTTGATTAATATATTTAGTATTATGAAATTATATAAAAATAAAATTTAAAATATCAAAATTATGATATATTTATTTTTCTTATGTTAGTATATTTATGTAAAGAGTTGTCAAATTTTAATTTTGATTCTCATTAAACCTTTTTTCTTCTGAATGAAAGAACGTTTGATTACGATTAAATAAAATATAAAATTTTATAATTTTATTTTAACTTTTTTTAGACAAAAAATAGGATAGTTTTTGAAATATTAATTACATATTATATATATGTTAAATTATACGTAAAAAATATACATAGTTAATCTAATAAATTTAGAATTTTATTTCTTTTTAATTTTCTCATTCCATATGTCATAAATTTCATGCTTTGTCTGTTTTTATTTTATTATTATATTAATTTTTTATATACTTATATTATATTTTATTTTAAATTTTAAAAAATGAAAACAAAAATATCTGAATTTAATTATGATTTATTAACAGATCATGCATTTATTAATTTTTATCTAAATCAAATCAATATTTATTATATCTCTAGTCACTCAGTTGTTGCAATAATTAAATAATTGAATTAATTTTACCATTTTTATTGGTAATATTTTTTATCACAAATATGGAGACTACCATTAATAAGACACATTATTAATAAGACCACTAGAAGTTATTAAATTCTTCTAGTTTGATGTTTAAGAAATTCTTCCAAGACTGCCTCGGTATTCTCCTCCTCCTCATCAAAACCTGTTGAAATAATTAAACCACGGGGTGAGTCATAATGACTTATTAGGCACTCCATCATCCGCCAGATCGGATAGCTAGAAAAGACCCAAAAATGATATTTAAATAAATACCCAGACTTTCACCATTTATAGGCATATAAGTAAACCTTGTCAATACATTAACAATTGACTTAAATCGCATCTTTTACACCACCAACCAGCCCTATGCCCACGACGACCAGCACCTATATGCATTTTGATATATTCTAAAAAGACTGAATAAGCATGGACACCTATATGCATAGACATCTAGTATATGCTCCACAAGACAATATACTATAAATGAGACATTTCAAACATACCCTATGCAACACAATGTGATAAATAAACTACCTCACCAAGACAACTATGCCATACTATACAAACATGCACCTATCCTTTAAAAAGAATGACATCAATTTTCTTTTTGACAAGGAATACGTCGACTTGCCACCTCAACTAGTTAGCACCAAATCTATCATATATAAAAGTACCATATACTAATCGAAATCCCATAGTGCACCTAGGCAGTGGGCACTTAGGATGCACGCGGGATCTGGGATCGAAGGATGCACTAGACAGTTCTAACCCACTGCCCTCGGGTCATGACTAACTAGTCCGGTGTAGCTAGTTCTCTAATTCAGTTTTCAATGCATCATGCATCCATATCAATCATGCCATGCCATGACAATGTATCAACAATGCAAAAATAACATGAGAAACCACAACTACATAACATGTTCATGATGCTAAGACTATAAAATAATGATATTAAATGAGAGCTAATCATGTAACTACATCACACATTCAACCCAATCATGATAAGACCATAAAAATCAAACCTTAACAACTAATTAAATGACATAAACATGACTGGAAATTGAGTTAAGTAAGCTAACTAAACAATGCCTGGTTGAAATATCCAATCACCATAAATATATAACAGTAGTACTCAAAGGAAATATCAATAGACTAACTAGAACAAGTTATCTAAAAGGGTTAAAATCGTTCAAAAATATAAAGTTTAACATGCTAGAGATAACACACTTTCAATTTAACAGAATCTCCATTACATGCTAAAGGAAAATACCACCACTATTTTTACTAATTACCCACAACATATAAAGCTAAACCGGCTAATTAAAATAATGATATTTACTACAGGTCATAGAGAGTTTTTTAGAATTTTTAATGATAGTAGACACGTCAAGAGTGCCTACCGGTACGACGTTAAGTAACTCGGGGAATCGGCGATCGAAAACGATACCGAACGACAACAACACGACACACAAATGAAACCAACCAAACTAGTTGATTCACACCACCAAAGGTGTTGGAAAGAGAGACCTGAAATTGGGGAGGATGCCATCGGATCAAATAAAAATAAGAGATATTTTATGATAAAATATACCATCGATGAATAAGAGAGAGAAAGGGAGGATAGGAGAGAGAGACGGGGCTCACAACGGCGGACAGGGGGCATCACAAGGATAGAGCGCGGTCAGCGCACGCGGGCGACTGCATGGTGCGGCGGAGGGCGGCGCACAACGATGCTGCGGCGGGTGCATGGCGGCGACGTCAACGTGGTGCGGGCGCGGGACAACGAGGCAACGACGCGGGTGCTGACGTTCGCGGTGGAAGCTCTAGCGGTCGCGCGTGTAGACGCACCAAATTGGCCTGATTCGAAGCCCCAGACTCTTATTCCATAGGCGATATCTTTTATTTTATCATTATCTGATCCGGATTACCTCGTGGAGATGAGCTAAGGATGCTGGTGGAGCCCCTTGTGAGTTGGGAATGGACCAATGATTTCCGGAATAATGTCGTAACCATCAAGTGAGAGCCATGCGTGAATCGTGAAATCACGAAGCCCGCTCAATGACCAACCTTGAATGGTTCTTAATTGAAAGTCTCGGGAGTTCCGCATGTGTTTCGTAGCATTAAGGGTTTTCGAGAAGTCATTTCGGTAGTCATCGGTCAATGATGGCTTTCGTTACGGTTTTTTCAATCTGTACTGACACGGGTATCCTGGACCACATGTTAGGCCTTTTCGGTAATCACCGGGTCTTTTCGTGTCGTCCGGGGCGATCCTAGCCATATATTTCATTAACCGGGCCCATACGGCCATTTCGGTCGATTTTAGGGTTTCACGGCTTTTCTGAGTTTCGGTTCACGTTTACCGAGTTAATCTTGGATTTTTCGATGATTTCAGGTTTTCTGACTGTACCGCACTTGTTTGGTCATCATTTTAAGTCATCCTGAGTTGACCCGATATTCCTCGATCGGAACCGTGCCCTTTCGGACGTTCGCCACAGTTTTTGGCTTTTAGCGAGAGGGTAAACCAGTAGAAAGCCCCGTGCGAATGTCTCAGAAGTAATGCCAGCTAGTTTACCGACTTGAGGAGGTGCGACATAAGGCCCCTTTTCCAATGCAACAAACGGAAGTCGAATCGGACATCCCGTTTGTATGTTACGGCTCGCGGAACGCGCGCGCATGAGAGAGAGTGTATCGCCCCCCCCCACTCCCCTTGAAAGGGGAGAGCGCGCCCTGCGTGCCCTCAACCTAGGGGTGTGCCCTGCGCGCCCTCAAACTGGGGGCATTCCCTGCGCGCCCCCACTTCCTTTGAAACGCGCGGGTGCGGTACGTTTTTGGAAACTGGAAATAACTTCGATTAGCACCTTCTAAACCAGTGTTTTGGAAGGTTTCCGTCGCTGATTTTCGCTTATTTTGACCGCACCCCCGGTTCGGGGGTGTGTTACATTTGTCAAGTCAATTTTTAGCAATTTATGGAATATTTTGGTGAATTTTAGCAATAAGACGCGTAACGCGCCCCCATTGTGAGGGTGCTGCGCACCCTCAGGTCGAGGGTGCGCCATGTGCGCCCTCGCCTCCTTTGAAAGGTGGGGGCGCGGTCGGTCTAGTTTCCATGTTTTGCACCAGTTTCAATTCCTTATAAATTGAGGGCCATTCTCAATGACCCAAGGTTAATCCCCCATGCCTAGCTCATCTTGAGGTCGTCCAAACTCTTCCAAGGCTGTCCCAATGTTCAAAGCCAATCCAACATCGAGAGATCGATCCCGAGGCGAAGGAGAAGCCCGATCTGTGTGTTCTGCATCAACCAACTTCATCGGCTTTTGTAGAAAATCTGGGGCTACTACTATAAAAGTCTTCAACCGAGGAGTTGTTCCTCTCTTTATCCTCTTTCATTTTCATCTGACAACACTCGATTCTAACTTGCCGTCTGTCTGTGACGATCGTTGCACTGAGGGCGCGCATCCAGGTTCTGATTTCCACATCCGCCCACTTTCATAATTTTTACAGGTTTCTACAGATAGATTCCAGAGAAGTCATTTAAGATCTCTTCCTCTCCGAGTTCTCCATTTATAGAAACAAATGGCACTCAATTCGGACAACAGGGTCGTCCGTAGCATTCTCTGCACCAAAGTCGCGCCAGAAGGGTGCAAAGCTACCCGAACCGGCTTGTTTCACTCATCTCGGCTTCAACTCAAGCCGTTTCATTCTATAAGTTTCTCTTAACATAGTTCATTTAATTGTTAGAGCATATTTTACTTAGTTTCCATCATTTTTACATAACCAAAAATACAAAAGAAAAGAGGTTAGGGCTCGCCCCAATCCGGTGAGTTCTATTCCAATTGCTTCTTTGTTTCATCTCCTATTCTATAGTTTCTACACTTCCCATAGTTCTAATCGGCTTCTTTCACTTGGTTTATTGTTCTAGTTGCACAGGTTGATCAAGCTATCATCAGTTGGACTCTTCTTGATCGGCCGGCCGAAGAAGAAGGTTGAACCCGCACACACTTTCTCCCACGCTAAGGTACACACGGTCATCTAACTTAATCTCTTGTTTAATTCCATAAAGCGGAGCCTGTGGCTCCTGGAGACCACCTCTTTCATGTTCTAAGTTATTCTATTCCTCACTCTCCTCCCACATGACCCAAACCGTCTCCGGTGCTCGAGCGACGCCGTGAGATGAAAGTTCGGGGATCAATGTGAGTGTGGGACCGAGGTGAAGACTTTTTACCACTTTCCGAGTATTTTATGATTCACTCCCCCTTTTCCCCTATTCTATCTTTCACCTTCTCTTTAGGTGCCGATCTGGAACCCATTTTTGGAGTCGATAGCTTTTTGGTGACCACGGTGGGACAACCAATGTCTTCAACCGTGCTATCTTGATTGATCCGTGCAAATAGTTGTTTTTCGATTTGGTTCCCGCGCAAATCAGCTTGTCCTTTTCCTTTTCCATGTCAATTTACCTTTAAACTTGCTATTTACTCTTTCTTTAAGATTGTCCCCCATGCGGACTTGACTTACTTGTTTTTAATTTCAACTCGGTTCCCGCATGAACCACTCTTTTCTTCTTATAAACCGGTTCCCGCGTGAACCACCTTTCTTTTCCAACTCAGTTCCCGTGTGAACCAACTTATTTTCAAATAAGTCCCCGTGTTGACCACCTCTTTACAACACCTTCATATTGGCCCCACATGGCCCTCTTTTCATTTTGTCACTTTTTACACCGGTTTCCGCGTGAACCACCCCTTTATTCATTAAAACCGGTTCCCGCGTGAACCAACCCCTTTTCTAAACCAGTTCCCGCATGAACCAACCCACTTTCAGATCGGTCCCCGCATGGACCAACCTTTTGCACCACTTTAAATTGGCCTCAAGTGGCCCTTCTTCATTTTTCCAATCAAACAAACCGGTTCCCGCGAGAACCACTCCTTTTCCTTCAAAAATCGGTTCCCGCATGAACCACCTACCTTTCCAAAACTCGGCTCCCACGTGAGCCACTTTATTTTCAAATTGGTCCCCACGTGGACCATACTTTTACCTTTACTTCAGATTTGTCCCACTTGGACACTCCATCACAAGCCGGTTCCCGCGCGAACCACCTTTACTTGCTAGTTGCTAGTTATTTGTTTTACTTTATCATTGCTTGTCTTGCTTGCATTCACTTGTTTGATTTATTTAATAGCTTTCATTCATGTTTGCATATTGATTGCTTCTTCTCCTCCTACCCTCCATTTTTCTTTTTTTCATTAGCTTTTGCATCAGGTACCAGACTTGCTCCGATCCGTAGGGCATTCAAGGTGGGGGCTCTCTCTCCCAACACACCCTCACCCTCCAAACACCTTCTTGGTGGATTCTAACCTCTCTTCTGGGATATTCCTTCCTAGTTTATTTGGTTGTTTTCATCAAAGCCTCCATAAGTCCCTATCCGTGGAGTATTCCTCTCTGCACGATTGGGCCGGTTGTACCACTTTCCCAAAACCCGAAGAACCCAAGTACCTACTCGTGGTGATTGAGCGACAACCTCAGGTCTTGAAGATTGAAGCAATAGGAACCATACTCATTTGAGTGAATAATTGCTAACAATCTATCCAATCTAAGGTTTCAACCCAAATATTGTCGAGTAGCCATTTTAAAACCTTGTTTGCATAACTTGCTTGCTCACTAAAAATTAAAAACAACCAAAAAAATTCTTCTTGCAAAACACCTAAAAAAAACAAAAAAAAGTTTTTAATTTTGTGTTCAAACTTTTTTTCCAAATAACCAAATTGAAACAAAAAAATTTCAAAAAAAAACATAACAAAAAATCTTCAATTTTGTGTTTTGCTTGCTCTATTTTTTAACCATCTTTGTAGAAAGATCGACATGAAGCCCATGATGATGAGGTATGGAGGCCACGTCGGGAGGTCGGACTACTACAAGCAACAAGAGTATGAGCCGGGTCTCTACATGCTCCAACAACAACCTGAGAGCCATGTCAATGTTGCTATGGAACCTGAAGTGCAAGGGGATGCCCATCAGTCCGCTTCATTTAGTATAGGACAAGCTCTTAAGGATCTATCTTTTCATCTTGATCCCAATACCTTGTCATTCATACAATCTCTAGTGAAGGGCAAGATGCCTACTAATAAAGGTCCAGCCAAAGTCAACCGAGCTGCCTTGCCTCCCCAAACGGCAATTCAATCTCTTGTCATAACCCCACCTAGGCAACCCTGCCATGTTACTTCACCTACTCACCCCATTGTGGGTCATTCTTCATCTCTCACCCCAACCCACCTCCCTCCCAGGCCTTCAAGCCCACTTTCAATTCACGGGCCCAAGAGCCCATTTTAACTCACTTTTGTTTCCAAGCATGTTTATTTCCTTTCAAATTCTCTTTCATTCTCTAAATTTTACTTTCAACAAAAAAAATCAAGGTAGAGAAATTTCTTGGGTGATACCACAATCTTTGTCTTTTACATCATTAATTTTGACTCCACCATGCTAAATTAGATTCCCCACATCTTTCACTTCATCCTATGACTATGAATCTTCAATCCAACGCAATATGGTGCATATCAAAAGTTGAAGCCCAAGGCATGGCATGGCAGGCAAGACAAGGCAAGCACAAGCAAAGCCGTCATCAACAATGAACTTCTCCTTCTCTCAGATATTACATGAAATTGCATTCCTCATCATTATGTCATCCGCAAGGAAATAAATTTTTTTAAAATGATGTTTAATCTCACATGACAATCTTACTTGAGAGAAATTTATGATTGATGATAACTACTTTTTGTTTTATCCTAATGAATTCTGTACAATGCAAGGCATGTTTTTAATTGATTCACCTATGGAATGTAATCTACCTCAAAAAAATGGAGAGAACTACTAGTATGACTTAAGTCCACATGTTCTAGATTGTTGTCTAGGAGTCGAGGGTAGATACCATTCTACACACACAACACGTCCTGATCCCAGAATCCAGATGACCCAACACCCGAGAGAAGCTAGTCAAGGCTCAGAGGTGGAAGGAAAACCCTCACCCTACTCTCTTCTGTTCGGTCCAAGATAGGCAAAGAGGACTAGAGGGGAGAGTATCGAAAGCATCCACCGCCTTAGTAGGAGGCCGTCTCGAAAGGTCCAACTTCTCAAAAGAAAAGGGTGCCGAAAGATGGGCAATGAACCTTACAGGTTTAAACAAATATGGGCCTGTCTGAATGAGTACCCAGAAAAGTAGAAATTGAAAAAGTACACCAAAAGATGGGCAATGACCCCACAGGTCAAAGACTTGTCTAAGTGAGTGCCACATGTAGAAGAGATCTGAAGAGGCCGAACCCCAAATGGCAATTATGTATGAGTAGAGAAATCCCTCTTAACATCTCCAAAGCTTATCAAGGACTTCCTTATCAATTCTTCATTCTTAACCCCCCAAGGTGCAGGTGGACCAACCAAATCAAAGCTAAACTCTAGTCGATCAGAGGTTGAAGGTTAGAAAGATTCAGGGCAAGGAACCCCATTTTGCACATGGTGTCTACCAACGAACCTAGAAGAACAACCAAGTGATGAGAACTTGTGTCAATACTGATTTTTCTCTCCCAAAAAAATATTTTTAAAAAAAGCTCTCAAAAAAGTTGAATATTTTCAAAAAACTCCAAAAAAATTAAATATTTTCAAAAACTCAAAAAAATAATATTTTTAAAAAAATTGAATCTTTTCAAAAAAAAGAGAAAACTTCATTTTCAAATTCCAACAAAATTTTAAAAAAAAATTTCATCACCATGCTTGGTTTGAATTCTTGTCTTTACATTCATTGTATATTTGATGCTTTATTTTTACACCCTTAAGAAGGCTATTACCCCTTGACAAAGGTCAAGACATACTATAACTTGCAAGGGGAATAAGCCACATTGTTGTTCTAATCTCTTTCTTCTAAGTGTTTCAAGCACAAGAAAAACTTTACACCCGTTGACAAAGGTCAAGGTAGACTATAACTTGCAAGGGGGATAAGCCATACTGGCATTCTAATCTCATTTTTTGAGTGTTTCAGGCACAAAGAACAAACAAGGAGAATTGCACAACAAGGGGATGCTCGCCACTTCCCTCCCCCAAGGATTCTTAGGAGGAGGTGTCACCATGACCTTGGCCTCAGCATTGCCGAGGAGCATTTTTAAAGATTTCAATAAGGCGATGCTCGCCACTTCCCTCCCTTGAGGATTCTTAGGAGGAGGTGTCATCATTACCTCGGCCACAACTTTGCTGAGAAGGTTTTGCTCTGTGTCCTCATTAGGACACATGAACTCTTTTGTGAGAATGCATGTCATCAAACCGCAAACTCACCGTTATTATTTCCTTTCTTAGCATATATTTTGTGCATTACTATTTATTTTATGCATTGATGTTGAAGACCATGAATGCAAAGAAAACCAGGCCCGAGATCCCCTTCATCAAAATCCACGATGGTCGGGTCATTCTTTGTACTCATGGATAAGCCAAAATTGTGTAGTGAGGGACGACGGTTTCCAAATGGGTATCTTGACCTCATAGACAATCTATATCTTCAACTATTTGTTATACAAGTTTTGTTTTATTTTCTTGAGCCCACATGCATCATGTAACATTAGTTTCATTACATTTCATTTTGTCATTGCATACATCTGTAGACACGCCAATTTGTCCTTATTTAGAGCTTAAACCATTATTCCATTGGAAACATCTCTTTTAGACCATCAAAATCATGATGAACCACCCTTTTGGATGAGCCGAGGTGCTTATTGGAAATATGAGGATGATTTTCTAATTTCTAATCAAATCCGTGTTTGTCGAACAAGAGACTCTTGGTGGTGTGCCAGATTATGCTTTTCCTAGCATATCCTCTATTATCAAATTTTCCATAGGATTAAATATACGTCTAATGAAGAAGTATTCAACAATAATAATCTTATTATCTGAGTTATCTTTCCATTGCAACAAACGGCATTCAATTCTGATCTCCCATTTGTCCGCAGCGCCCTTTGGAAGTCAGATGCGCAGTTCTGTCCGCACGTAGCACCAATCAAGCCCAATTGCATGCAAGCCCAGCCCATTGTGCACATATATGACCAATTCACGACCTTAACTTCCTTTTTCCTCCTCCATATCACTTTTTATAGTATCTGTAAGCTTCATGGTCGAAATTGGCATCATCTAATGATGGCAATCCAACTTGTTGTCTTGTATATCAAGACTTGCCATTTTTAGACTAGATTTGTTTCCTCTTCAAGTGGAGAAATATTTTGATCATAGGAAATGTGATCCATGGTTTAAAATCTCTCTCAATCATTTAGGAAAGTTTATAGATGCCTCAGTATGAAAATCAGAAACATTATATGGAGGAAATCCAACCTATGGTCGGATGTATCAAAACTTGCTATTTTTTGACCTGGTTCTCATCCCCTATAAAGGGAGACTCATATGAACGACCTAAGAAGGGCATCCCTATCCACCATCACCCCTATCTTCGTTCTACAACCACCCTAGGCTCTTCCCAATCTCCCCAAATCGTTCTATCTTCGTCCCGGTGCCCGGAGATCATCCCAAAGTAAAGAAGAAGCCGGTCTATGCTCCGACGTGCTGCACTGCTGATCATCGGCTTCTACAGATCTTTCTAGTCATTTTAAGGCATTAATTTCTTCAGAGGAAGTGTGATTCATCAAGATATATTTCATATCCAACAAATGGAAATCAATTATGACATTCCACAGCTTGTTACGGCTTCAACAACGGCACTGCACAGACAGATCCAAAGTCTTCTCTTCTAAGTCATCATCTTCTCAGTGAATTTCAGTACATTTAATGGTGAATTCAGCCTATACATCCTTCATATAAATTGTTCCCCGGTGAGTTATATTTTATATCCAACAAGAATAATTCAATTTGGATATCTGTGGTGCCCATAGCATGTCCTACATCGACATTGTGCTGGGAGTTTCCAGAACTTCACTGTCCAAGATCCGGCTTATCAGGTAAATTAAGATTTCTTATCATAAGATTCAGGCAAACTTGTCTTCATATAAAACAACCCTAGGTGAGTTATATTTATTTTGAAACAAATGGCACTCGATTCTGACTTCAGTGCTGTCTATTATGGTCTCTACATCAGAGTCACGCTAATTTACAATGAATCTATCCAACCCGGTTGCCACTTTGCCTGGGTTGTGTTGTCTTTAACAATTTATATTCTATTTTCTAACTCTTCATTCAAATCATTTAGTTCATATTTAAGCATCATTGTATTCAGTTTTTCATCATTTCATATATCATAAAAAACCAAAAAAAGGGGTTAGGGCTAACCCGGAATCCGGTGAGTTTGTTTCCAATTGCCGTTTTGTGTTATTATTTTTACAATTACTACACTTCACTGAGTTCTAATTCTCCCTTCACTTGTTTTCTTGTCTTCTTTGTTTAATAGTTGCATAAATACATCAAGCTAGCATCGGTTGGACTCTTCTTCATCGGCCGGCCGAAGAAGAAAAATGTTGAACTCACATCCCAATCTCCCACGCTAAGGTACACACGGTCATCTAACTTAATCTCTTGTTCAAATCCATAAAGCGGAGCCCGCGGCTCCTGGCGACCACTTCTTCTCTTATTCATGCTTTAAGTAAATTCATTCCTCAGTCTCCTCCCACATTACCTGAACCGTCTCCGGTGCTCGAGCGACGCCGTGAGATGAAAGTTCGGGGATCAATGTGAGTGTGGGACCGAGGTGAGGACCTTTTACTGCTTTCCGAGTGTTTTCCGATTCACTCCCTTTACCATATTCCATCTTTCACTTTCTCTTGAGTTGCCAATCCGGAACCCATTTTCGGAGTCGACAACTTTTTGGCCACCACGGTGGGACAACCAATGTCTTTAACCGTGCTAGCTTGATTTGTTTGTGCAATTAGTTTCATTTTAATTCAGTTCTAGTCACTAGACTATTTGTTTTGTTGCTTGATTGCTTGCCTCATTTGCATATCACATGCTCTGTTTACTTCATTTCATTTCATGTTTTTGCACATTGATTGCTTCTTCTCCTCCTACCCTCCATTTTTATTTTGCTTTAGCTTTTGCATCGGGTACTGGACTTGCTCCGATCCGTAGGGCATTCGAGGCAGGGGCTCTCTCTCTCAACACACCCTCACCCTCCAAACACCTTCTTGGTGGATTCTAACCTCTCTTCTGGGATATTCCTTCCAAGTTTATTTGGTTGTTTCCATCAAGACCTCCGTACATCCCCATCCGTGGAGTATTCCTCTCCGCACGATTGGGCCGGTTGTACCACTTTTCCAAAACCCGAAGAACCCAAGTACCTACTCGTGGTGATTGAGTGATAACCTTAGGTCTTGAAGATTGAAGCAATAGGAACCATACCTACTTGAGTGAACAATTGCTAACAATCTATCTAATCTAAGATTTCAACCCAAAATTTGTCGAGTAGTCATTTTAAAAACTTGTTTGCACAACTTGCTTGCTCACAACAATTGAAAACAACAAAAAAAATTTTCTTACAAAACACCTAAAAAACAAAACAAAAACATTTTTAATTTTGTGTTCAACTTGTTTTCCAGACAACCAAATTGAAACAAAAAAATCAAACAAAACAAACATAAAAAAAATCTTCAATTATGTGCTTTGCTTGCTCTTTTTTTTAACCATCTTGCAGAAAGATCGACATGATGCCCATGATGCTAAGGTCTAAAAGACACGTCAAGAGGTCGGACTACTACAAGCAACAGAAGTACGGGGAAGGTCTCTACAAGCTCCAACAACAACCTGAAAGCCATGCCAATGCTTCTATGGAACCTGAAGTGCAAGGGGATGCCTATTAATCTGCTTCATTTAGTATAGAACAAGCTCTTACGGATCTATCTTTTCATCTTGATCCCAATACCTTGCCATTCATACAATCTCTAGTAAAGGGAAAGATGCCTGCTAATCAAGGTCCAACCAAAGTCAACCGAGCTTCCTCACCTCCCCAATCGACAGTTCGACCTCTTGTCATAACCCCACCTGGGTAGCCCTGCCATGTTACTTCACCTACTCACCCCATTGTGGGTCATTCTTCAGCTCGCACACCAACCCACCTCCCTCCCATCTAGGTGCCACATGCACACCCCCTGGTGAATTCCTCCCCACCTATTTCCAAGGATAAAGAAACCATCGAATTCCCCCTGTATACTATCTACATCCCCCAATCACAAATGCCAACCTACCATCGCTACAATGGCTCAGGTGATCCCTTCACCCATGTCAATGATTTCCTGAGCAAATCATCTCGATGGCATAATGATAGAAAGACCCTTGCCTTTCTTTTTAGGATATCTTTAGAGGGTGTAGCCCTAGGTTGGTTTTTTTCATTGAACGAAGTAGAGATATAGAATTTAGAAATTGTCAAGGCCAAATTCTTAAAACGATATGGGCCAGGCTATTCAATAATTGGGGAAGCAAAAGAACATGTGAAATTAATGCGATATTCTGATGAATTGAGGCCCAGACTTGAGAGGAGCATTGATGCTATGAACCAACCTAGGCGCCCTCTCCAACCTCATCTAGATCATCATCTTCAGCCAAGTCCTCGACGCCAGTTGATTAGGCCACCCATGCCACAATCTCGGCTGGACATGCAACGCGTGTCAATGGAACAATCAATTGTGCACAATCAAGCTCCTCATGTCAATTGTGCCAACACCTCATCATCATAATCGAATTCTCAGCCTATTTCACCAACAACCCCTCGGCCAATCATCCGGCCCTTGGCTTCTCAACCTATTCCACCAACAACCCCTCGGCCAATCATTCAGCCCTTGGCTTCTCAATCTATTCCACCAACAACCCCTCGGCCAATCATCCGGCCCTTAGCTTCTCAGCCTATTCCACCAACAACTCCTCAGCCAACCATCCAAGCCATGACTCCTCAATTAAATACACCAATAGCTCTTCAGCCTGAACCGACTTCTATGCCAGCACCACTTCAATCAATCCCTCAACATAGGGTTCCCCCTCAGTCAGTCAAACCACTTGTTTTGTCTGTTGCTCCTGCCATGGTAGAGGAACCAGTCACTCCGATCATTCATGCTCCTTCTATGGTATATGATTTTGTCACTCCGACCCCTCAAGCTCCCCGCCCGCAGAGGAATTAATAACTCCAACCATTTGTGCTCCCGTCATGGCAGAAGAATCAGCTTCTCATCATGTCATTGCTATATCTCAAGATCAAAGTCAGCTAATAGGGGAGGTCGAACCAAACCCTTCTACCTTTTTGGAATCCCCTAGACTAGGCATGCCCTCTTCCATAGAACATCCTGAGGAGAAGCCTGCTATAGGGAGCTTAGATGAAGGAATCATAAACTTAGTTGATTGTCAATCTAATGATGGACTAGGCAAGGATTTGTCAGGCATTGATCAACTGTTACCATCATTGGATTTGATCAATGAAGATGGTCAGATTGAATTGACCCCTGAACTGGGAAGTAAGGAGACCAAATTGGTTAGTGAAATGGGGAATGAATCGACAAGCCTCCTGAAGGATGTAGACCTTAGCAAGGGGAAACTAGGACCTCCTCCAGCTAGGCAGACAAGTCCTTTAGCATCAATCTTAGGTCCACGACCCTTACCCCATTCTTCTCCTAAGCAACAATCCAGCCCATGGGCCCACGATCAATCAATCTTAGGGCCACGACCCTTTCTTTATTCGCCTCCAAATCAACAATCAGGCCCATGGGCCCACAGTTCCTCAATCTTAGGGCCACCACCCTTTCTTTATCATGCCCACAACCATAAAATGGACCTATGGGTCCCTAATTCTTCAATATTGGAGCCACCACCCATACTTCATCCTATTCAATTGGGCCCTTATGCCCCATTTTCGGGCACTTATGCCCCTTTTCGTCAATCGGGCTCTTATGCCCCTTTTCATCAACTGGGCCCATGTGCCCCTTTCCATCAGCCGGGCCCACGTGCCCCCTTTATCCAACCGGGCCCATGTGCCCCTTTTAATCAACCAGACTCTTATGCCCCTTTTCTTCAACCGGGCCCACGTGCCCCTTTTAATCAATCTGGCTTGCATGCACCTTTCCTTCAACTGGGCCCATATGCCCCTTTTCCCCAACCGGGCCTACCTGTCCCTTTCCTTCCATCGGGCCACGTGCTCATAATTCTCCCCAATCGGGCCCATGTGCCCTTAATTTTTTTAAATCGGGCCTACGTGCCCGCAATTCACCTCAACCGGGCTCACATGCCCATGTTTTTTTACAACCGGGCCCATGTGCCCAAATTTCTTCTAAATCGGGCCCACATGCCCACCTTCTAACAAACTTGGGCACACATGCCCTCACTCCTTCAACTTCGGGCCTGTATGCCCCCATTTCTTCACCATCGGGCCAGCGTGCCCAAACTTTTTCAAAATCGGGCCCCCGTGCCCCCACTTCTTCAACTTTGGGATTACGCACCCATACTTTTCAATGGCGCCAGCGAGCCCATCACAAATCACAATCTTGCTCCCAACCATTTAAATCGGGTCCAAGTGCCCACTTTTTTCGTTGGGTCCCTCGAGCTCAACCTTCAATCGGGCCATCGATCCCATCACCTTTAGTTAGGCCCTCGAGCCCATCACCTCTAGTTAGGCCCTCAAGCCCATCAATATCAATTGGGTCCTCTAGCTCGCATTCAACTCTTGGGCCCACATGCCCCTTGATTCCAACCCTTCCCGGGCGTGCAATCCCACTATCAACTCATGGGCCCAAGATCCCACTTTAATTCACTTTTCTTTTCAAGCATTCTCTTTCCTTTTTCGAATTTTATTTTCAAAAAAATTAAAGGTAGAGAAATTTCCTAGGCGATACCCCAATCTTTGCCTTTCACATCATTAATTTTGACTCCACCATGCTAAATTAGATCCTCCACATCTTTCACTTCATCCTATGACTATGAATCTTCAATCCAATGCAATATGGTGCATATCAAAAGTGGAAGCAGTTGGGCAAGGCAAGGCAAGGCATGGCAGGCAAGGCAAGGCAAGCACAAGCAAAGCCGTCATCAACAATGAACTTCTCCTTCTCTCAGGTATTACATGAAATTGCATTCATCATCATTATGTCGTCCACAAGGCAATACTTTTTTTTAAAATGATGTTTAATCTCACATGACAATCTTACTTGAGGGAAATTTATAATTGATGATAACTACCTTTTGTTTTATCCTAATGAATTATTTACAATGCAAGGCATGTTTTCAATTGATTTACCTATGGAATGTAATCTACCTCAAAAATGGAGAGAACTACCAGTATGACTTAAGTCCACTTGTTCTAGGTTGTTGTCTAGGAGTCGAGGGTAGATACCATTCAACACACATAACATGTCCCGATCCCAGAATACAAATGACCTAACACTTGAGAGAAGCTAGGCAAAACTTAAAGATGGAAGAAAAACCCTTACCCTACTCTCTTCTATTCGGTCCAAGATAGGTGAAGGGGATTAGAGGGGGAGAGTATCGAAAGCATCTGCCGCCTTAGTAGGAGGCCGTCTCGAAAGGTCCAACTTCTCAAAGAAAAAAAATGGGTGCCAAAAGATGGGCAATGAACCCCACAGGTTTAAACAAATATGGACATGTCTGAATGAGTACCCAAAATGTAGAAAATGAAAAAAAATGCACCAAAAGATGGGCAATGACCCCACTGGTCAAAGACTTGTCTAAGTGAGTGCCACATGTAGAAAATACTTGAAGAGGATGAACCCCAATGGGTAATTAGGTGTGAGTAGAGAAATCCCTCTCAACATCTCCAAAGCTTATCAAGGACTTTCCCTCAATTCTTCATTCTTAACCCCCAAGGTGTGGGTGGACAAACCAAATCAAAGATAAATTCTAGCTGATCAGAGGTTGAAGGTTAAAAATATTCTAGGCAAGGAACCCCATTTTGCACATGGTGTCTACCAACAAACCTAGAAAAACAACCAAGTGATGAGAACTTATGTCAATACTGATTTTTTTCTCTCCCAAAAAAAATATTTTCAAAAAAAAATCTCAAAAAGGTTGAATATTTTCAAAAACTCCAAAAAAAAGTTGATTATCTTCAAGAACTCCAAAAAAATTAATATTTTCAAAAACTCAAAAAACATAGTATTTTAAAAAAAGCCCCAAAAATTGAATCTTTTCAACAAAAAAGAAAACTTCTTTTTCAAATTCAACAAAAATTTTCAAACTTTTTAAAATATTTTATCACCATGCTTGGTTTGAATTTTCGTCTTTACATTCATATTTACTTTCAATCTCTCATGTTTCAAATTCTTCATTGCATATTTGCTACTTGATTTTTACACTCCTAAGAAGGCTATACCCCTTGACAAAGGTCATGGCATACTGCAACTTGCAAGAGGGATAAGGCGCATTGTTGTTCTAATCTCTTCCTTCTAAGTGTTTCAGGCACAAGAAAAACTTTACACCCCTTGACAAAGGTCAAGGCATACTGCAACTTGCAAGGGGGATAAGCCATATTGGCATTCTAATCTTCTTTTTCTAGTATTTCAGGCACGAAGAACAAATGAGGAGAACTTCACAACAAGGCGAAGCTCGCCACTTCCCTCCCCAAGGATTCTTAGGAGGAGTGCCACCATGACCTCGACCTCAACTTCGTCGAGGAGCATTTTCAAGATTTCAAAAAGGCGATGCTCGCCACTTCCCTCCCCTGAGGATTCCTAGGAGGAGGTGTCACCATAACCTTGGCCTTAATTTTCCAGAGAAACCTTTTGCAGGCGATGCTCGCCACTTCCCTCCCTTGAGGATTCTCAGGAGGAGGTGTCATCATTACCTCGGCCTCAACTTTGCCGAGAAATTTTCACTCTGTGTCCTCATTAGGACACAAGAACTCTTTTGTGAGAATGCATGTCATCACACCGCAAACTCACCGTTATCATTTCCTTTATTAGCATATATTAGGTGCATTACTATTTATTTTATGCATTGATGTTGAAGATCGTGAATGCATAGAAGACTAGGCCCGAGATCCCCTTCATCAAAATCCACGACGGTCAGGTCATTCTTTGTGCTCACGGATAAGCCAAAATTGTGCAGTGAGGGACGATGGTTCCCGATTGGGTATCCTGTCCTCATAGACAATTTATATCTTCAACTAATTGTTAGACAAGTTTTGTTTTTGTTTTCTTGAGCATAGCATGCATCATATAGTATTAGTTGCATTGCATTTTTCATGATCATTGCATACATTCTTTTAAAATCTTCACCTTCCCACCTTAGTCTCTAAATCTTTTATCCTAATTCCGATCATTCTATACTCCACTGTGTTTTCTAATCCCACCGTGTTCTATAGTCCTACCAACCTTTCTAATATCCCACCATGTCTGTTAATCCCACCATGTTCGGTAATCACCTTGTGCCTTCAAATATTTTATTTCTATCCCCACTGTGACCACTGCAACACCCTTCTTTCTATTCATCCAATCGTGGCAGTCAATTCGTCCTGCCAACGGCCTTCTATTCGATCAGATCTTGCATTGTTGTTGTCATCACGGTCTGTGCTTTAACATTTGCCTTTCGAAATTTGAGATCATTCTATTCCGAATTGAATCTTGTCTCATGGAAGACTTAAATGAATCTAAGAGCCTGAATGTGCTCGATTGGTATTCTTTTACTTTTTCAAAACAAATCTCTTTTTTAAACTTTTGCCTATCACAGTACAGGAACACCGCAAAGATCGGGTTACCAGCTGATGATGAACCTACGAACCCATGTTTTGGGGACTCCCCACCGCGTTGGGGGTTGGCTATTCTTATCTCGTGCCAATGGCACATCTCTTACCAATCGAACATAGGAAGACTTGATGAAACATGGTGGTTAACTAGGAGACTTGAGGAGATTCGTCTTGCCGAATCTGGTAGTTGAGCGTGTCTATATCTACACTTTGATGCCACCTTTTCAGTCCATCACCATTTTTCTCCACTACATTCCACTACAATCCATCTATCTTCGCTATGCTTTCTCAACATTTCACTTCGTTACGCTACATGCCATTCCCTTGCAAAGCCGACATCAAGGCGAGGCAAGCTGTAGACACGCCAATTTGGCCTTATTTAGAGCTTAAATCATTATTCCATTGGAAACATCTCTTTTAGACCATCAAAATCATGATGAACCACCCTTTTGGATGAGCCGAGGTGCTTATTGGAAATATGAGGATGATTTGCTAATTTCTAATCAAATCTGTGTTTGTCGAACAAGAGACTCTTGGTGGTGTGCCAGATTATGCTTTTCCCAGCATATCCTCTAATTGAAAATTTTACAAAGGATTATATAGACGTATAATTAAGAAGTATTCAACATGAATAATCTTCTTATCTGAGTTATATTTACATTTCAGCAAACAACATTCAATTCTGATTTCCCATTTGTCCGTAGCGCCCTTTGGAAGTCAGATGCGCAGTTCTGTCCGCACGCAGCACCAATCAAGCCCAATTGCATGCAAGCCCAGCCCATTGGGCACATATCTGACCAATTCATGACCTTACCTTCCTTTTTCCTCCTCCATATCACTTTTTATAGTATCTGTAAGCTTCATGGTCGAAATTGGCATCATCTAATGATGGAAATCCAACTTGTTGTCTTGTATATCAAGACTTGCCATTTTTAGACTAGATTTGTTTCCTCTTCAAGTGGAGACATATTTTGATCATGGGAAATGTGATCCATGGTTAAAAATCTCTCTCAATCATTTAGGAAAGTTTCTAGATGCCTCAGTATGAAAATCAGCAACATTATATGGAGGAAATCCAACCTATGGTCGGATGTATCAAAACTTGCCATTTTTTGACCTGGTTCTCATCCCCTATAAAGGGAGACTCATATGAACGACCTAAGAAGGGCATCCCCATCCACCAGCACTCCTATCTTCGTTCTACAACCACCCTAGGCTCTTCCCAATCTCCCCAAATCGTTCTATCTTCGTCCTGGTGCCCGGAGATCATCCCAAAGTAAAGAAGAAGCCGGTCTATGCTCCGACATGCTGCACTGCTGATCATCGGCTTCTACAGATCTTTATAGTCATTTTAAGGCATTAATTTCTTAAGAGTAAGTGTGATTCATCAAGATATATTTCATATCCAACAAACGGAAATCAATTATGACATTCCACAGTTTGTTACGGCTTCAACAACGGCACTGCACAGACAGATTCGAAGTCTTCTCTTCTAAGTCATCATCTTCTCAGTCAATTTCAGTACATTTAATGGTGGATTCAGCCTATACATCCTTCATAGAAATTGTTCCCCGGTGAGTTATATTTTATATACAACAAGAATAATTCAATTTGGATATCTGTGGTTCCCATAGCATGTCCTACATCGACATTGTGCTGGGAGTTTCCAGAACTTCACTGTCCAAGATCCGGTTTATTAGGTAAATTAAGATTTCTTATCATAAGATTCAGGCAAACTTGTCTTCATATAAAACCACCCTAGGTGAGTTATATTTATTTTGAAACAAACGGCACTCGATTCTGACATCAGTGCTGTCTATTACGTTCTCTACATCAGAGTCACGCTAATTTACAATGAATCTATCCAACCCGGTTGCCACTTTGCCTGGGTTGTGTTGTCTTTAACCATTTATATTCTATTTTCTAACTCTTCATTGAAATCATTTAGTTCATATTTAAGCATCATTTTATTCAGTTTTTCATCATTTCATATATCATAAAAAACCAAAAAAAGGGGTTAGGGCTAACCCTGAATCCGGTGAGTTTGTTTCCAATTGCCATTTTGTGTTATTATTTTTATAGTTACTACACTTCACTGAGTTCTAATTCTCCCTTCACTTGTTTTCTTGTCTTCTTTGTTTAATAGTTGCATAAATACATCAAGATAGCATCGGTTGGACTCTTCTTCATCGGCCGGCCGAAGAAGAAGAAAGTTGAACTCACATCCCAATCTCCGACGCTAAGGTACACACGGTCATCTAACTTGATCTCTTGTTCAAATCCATAAAGCGGAGCCCGCGGCTCCTGGCGACCACTTCTTATCTTATTCATGCTTTAAGTAAATTCATTCCTCACTCTCCTCCCACATGACCCGAACCGTCTCCGGTGCTCAAGCGACGCCGTGAGATGAAAGTTCGGGAATCAATGTGAGTGTGGGACCGAGGTGAGGACCTTTTACTGCTTTTCTAGTCCCACTGACCTTTCTAATATCCCACCGTGTCTATGAATCCCAACATGTTCGGTAGTCACCTTGTGTGCCTCCAACTATTTCATTTCTATCCCCACTGTGGCCATTGCAACAACATTCTTGCTATTCATCCCACCGTGGCAATGAATTCATCCCGCCAAGGGCCTCCTATTCGATCTGAACTTGCATTATCGTTATCTTTACGGTCTAAGCTTCAACATTTGCCTTTTGAAATTTTAGATCATTCCATTCCGAATTGAATCTTGTATCTTGGAAGACTTAAATGAATCTAAGAGCCAGAATGTGCTCGATTGGTATTCTTTTACTTTTTCAAAACAAATCTCTTTTTAAAATTTTAGCCCATCACAGTACAGGAACACCGCAAAGATCGGGTTACTGGCTGATGACGAACTTATGAACCCATGTTTTGAGGACTCCCCACCGCGTTGGGGGTTGGCTATTCCTCTCTCGTGCCAATGGCACATCTCTTACCAATCGAACGTAGGAAGACTTGATGAAACATGGAGGTTAACCAGGACACTTAAGGGGATTCGTCTTGCCGAATCCGGTCGTTGAGCGTGTCTATATCTACACCTTGATGTCACCTTTTTAGTCCATCACCATTTCACTCCACTACATTCCACTACGATCCATCTCACTTCGCTACTCTTTCTCTATGCTTCACTCTACTTCGCTACATGTCATTCCCTTGCAAAGCCGATATCAAGGCGAGGCAAGCTGTAAACACGCCAAATTGGCCTGATTTAGAGCCCCAGACTCATGTTCCATAGGTGATATCTTTTATTTGACCATTATCTAATCCGGATTACCTCGTCGAGATGAGCTAAGAATGCTGGTGGAGCCCCTTGTGGGTTGGGAATGGACCAATGATTTCTGGAATAATGCCGTAACCTTCAAGCGAGAGTCACGCGTGAACCGTGAAATCACGAAGCCTGCTCAATGACCGACCTTGAATGGTTCTTAATTGAAGGTCTCGGAAATCCCACATGTGTTCTGTAGCATTCAGGGTTTTTGAAAAGTCATTTCGGTAGTCGTCGGTCAATGACGGCTTTCGTTATGGCTTTTTCGATTTCTACTAACATGGCTATCCTGGACCACGCGTTACGCCTTTTCTGTAATCACCGGGTCTTTTCGAGTCATCTGGGTCAAACCTAGCTGTATATTTCATTAACCGGGCCCATACGGCCATTTCGATCGATTTTAGGGTTTCATGGCTTTCCCGAGTTTCGGTTCACGTTTACCGAGTTAATCTCAGATTTTTCGATGATTTTGGGTTTTCTAGCTGTACTAGACTTGTTCGGTCATCATTTTAAGTCATCCCGAGTTGACCCGAGATTCCTCAATAGGAACCGTGCCCTTTCGGATCTTCGCCACGATTTTTGGCTTTTCGCGAGATGGTAAACCGGTAGAAAGCACCGAGTGAATGTCTCGGGAGTAATGCCAGCTGGTTTACCGACTTTAGGAAGTGTGGCATAAGGCCCTCTTTCCAATGCAACAAACGGAAGCCTAATCGGACATCCTGTTTGTAAGTTACGGCTCGCAGAACGCACGCGCAGGAGAGAGAGTGTACCGTGCCCCCCGCTCCCTTTGAAAAGGGAGGGCGCGCTCTGCGCCCTGTGCGCCCCCGCTTCCTTTGAAACGCGGGGGCGCAGTACGTTTTTGGAAACCAGAAATAACCTCGATTAGCACCTTCTAAACCAGTTTTTTGGAAGGTTTCCATCGCTGATTTTATCTTATTTTGACTGCGCCCCTAGTCTGGGGGCCTGGTACGTTTGTCAAGTCAATTTTTAGCAATATTCGGAAGATTTCGGTGAATTTTAGCAATAAGACATGTAACGCGCCCCCGGTTTCTTTGAAACGGGGGGACGCGTAGACCGTACCCCCAATGTGAGGGCACGCCCTATGCGCCCTCAGGTCGAGGGAACGCCCTATGCGCCCTCACCTCCTTTGAATGGCGGGGGCGCGGTCGGTCCAGTTTTCATGTTTTGCATCGGTTTCAATTCTCTATAAATTGAGGTTCATTCTCAACAACCCAAGGTTAATCCCCCATGCCTAGCTCATCCTGAGGTCATCCAAACTCTCTTCCAAGGCTGTCCTGACGTTCAAAGCCGATCCAACGTCGAGAGATCGATCCTGAGGCGAAGGAGAAGCCCGATCTGTGCATTCTGCATCAACCAAATTCATCGGCTTTTGTAGAAAATCTGGGGCTCATGCTGCAAAAGTCGTCAACAGAGGAGTTGTTTCTCTCTTCGTCCTCTTCCATTTTCAGCTGACAACACTTGATTCCAACTTACCGTCTGTCCGTGACGATCACTGCACTGAGGGCGCGCATCCAGGTTCTATTTTCTACATCCGCCCACTTTCATAATTTTTACAGGCTTCTACAGATAGATTCCAGAGAAGTCATAAACATAAGATCTCTTCCACTCCGAGTTCTCCATCTATAGAAACAAACAGAATTCAATTCTGACGACGGGGTCATCCGTAGCATTCTCTGCACCAAAGTCGCTCTAGAAGGGTGCAAAGCTACGCGAACCGGCTTGTTTCACTCATCTCGGCTTCAACTCAAGCCGTTTCATTCTATAAGTTTCTCTTAAATAAGTTAATTTAATTGTTAGAGCATATTTTACTTAGTTTGTATCATTTTTACACAACCAAAAATACAAAAGAAAAGAGGTTAGGGCTCGCCCCAATCCGGTGAGTTCTATTCCAATTGCTTCTTTGTTTCATCTCCTCTTCTATAGTTTCTACACTTCCCATAGTTCTAATCAGCTTATTTCACTTGGTTTATTGTTCTAGTTGCACTGGTTGATCAAGCTAGCATCAGTTGGACCTTTCTTGATCGGCCGGCCGAAGAAGAAGAAGGTTGAACCCGCACACACTTTCTCCCACGCTAAGGTACACACGGTCATCTAACTTAATCTCTTGTTTAGTTCCATAAAGCGGAGCCCACGGCTCCTGGCGACCACCTCTTTCATGTTCTAAGTTATTATATTTCTCACTCTTCTCCCACATGACCCAAACCATCTCCGGTGCTCGAGCGACGCCGTGAGATGAAAGTTCGGGGATCAATGTGAGTGTGGGACAGAGGTGAGGACCTTTTACCGCTTTCCAAGTGTTTTCCAACTCACTCCCTTTTCCATATTCCAACTTTCACTTTCTCTTGAGGTGCCGATCCGGAACCCATTTTCGGAGTCGACAACATCCTTTCATAATCTTCACCTTCTCATCCTAAACTCTAAATCTTGTATCCTAATTCTGATCATTTTGAATCCCACCGTGTTTTCTAGTCCCACTGACCTTTCTAATATCCCACCGTGTCTATGAATCCCAACATGTTCGGTAGTCACCTTGTGTGCCTCCAACTATTTCATTTCTATCCCCATTGTGGCCATTGCAACAACATTCTTGCTATTCATCCCACCGTGGCAATGAATTCATCCCGCCAAGGGCCTCCTATTCGATCTGAACTTGCATTATCGTTATCTTTACGGTCTAAGCTTCAACATTTGCCTTTTGAAATTTTAGATCATTCCATTCCGAATTGAATCTTGTATCTTGGAAGACTTAAATGAATCTAAGAGCTAGAATGTGCTCGATTGGTATTCTTTTACTTTTACTAAACAATTCTCTTTTTAAAATTTTAGCCAAACAGAGTACAAGACCACCGCAAAGATCGGGTTACTGGCTGATGACGAACTTATGAACCCATGTTTTGAGGACTCCCCACCGCGTTGGGGGTTGGCTATTCCTCTCTCGTGCCAATGGCACATCTCTTACCAATCGAACGTAGGAAGACTTGATGAAACATGGCGGTTAACCAGGACATTTAAGGGGATTCATCTTGCTGAATCCGGTCGTTGAGCGTGTCTATATCTACACCTTGATGTCACCTTTTTAGTCCATCACCATTTCACTCCACTACATTCCACTACGATCCATCTCACTTCGCTACTCTTTCTCTATGCTTCACTCTACTTCGCTACATGTCATTCCCTTGCAAAGCCGATATCAAGGCGAGGCAAGCTGTAAACACGCCAAATTGGCCTGATTTAGAGCCCCGTACTCATGTTCCATAGGTGATATCTTTTATTTGACCATTATCTAATCCGGATTACCTCGTCGAGATGAGCTAAGAATGCTGGTGGAGCCCCTTGTGGGTTGGGAATGGACCAATGATTTCTGGAATAATGCCGTAACCTTCAAGCGAGAGTCACGCGTGAACCGTGAAATCACGAAGCCTGCTCAATGACCGACCTTGAATGGTTCTTAATTGAAGGTCTCGGAAATCCCACATGTGTTCTGTAGCATTCAGGGTTTTTGAGAAGTCATTTCGGTAGTCGTCGGTCAATGACGGCTTTCGTTATGGCTTTTTCGATTTCTACTAACATGGCTATCCTGGACCACGCGTTAGGCCTTTTCTGTAATCATCGGGTCTTTTCGAGTCATCTGGGTCAAACCTAGCTGTATATTTCATTAACCGGGCCCATACGGCCATTTCGATCGATTTTAGGGTTTCATGGCTTTCCCGAGTTTCGGTTCACGTTTACCGAGTTAATCTCAGATTTTTCGATGATTTTGGGTTTTCTAGCTGTACTAGACTTGTTCGGTCATCATTTTAAGTCATCCCGAGTTGACCCGAGATTCCTCAATCGGAACCGTGCCCTTTCGGATCTTCGCCACGATTTTTGGCTTTTCGCGAGAGGGTAAACCGGTAGAAAGCACCGAGTGAACGTCTCGGGAGTAATGCCAGCTGGTTTACCGACTTTAGGAAGTGTGGCATAAGGCCCTCTTTCCAATGCAACAAACGGAAGCCTAATCGGACATCCTGTTTGTAAGTTACGGCTCGCAGAACGCACGCGCAGGAGAGAGAGTGTACCGTGCCCCCCGCTCCCTTTGAAAAGGGAGGGCGCGCTCTGCGCGCCCTCAACCTGGGGGCGCACCCTACACGCCCTCAAACTGGGGGCACGCCCTGCGCGCCCCCGCTTCCTTTGAAAAGCGGGGGTGCAGTACGTTTTTGGAAACCGGAAATAACCCCGATTAGCACCTTCTAAACCATTTTTTTGGAAGGTTTACATCGCTGATTTTCGCTTATTTTTACTGCACCCCTGGTTTGGGGGCGCGGTACGTTTGTCAAGTCAATTTTTAGCAATTTTCGGAAGATTTTGGTGAATTTTAGCAATAAGACATGTAACGCGCCCCCGGTTTCTTTGAAACAGGGGGACGCGCAGACCGTACCACCAATGTGAGGGCACGCCCTATGCGCCCTCAGGTCGAGGGTGCGCCCTGTGCGCCCTCACCTCCTTTGAATGGAGGGGGTGCGGTCAGTCCAGTTTTTATGTTTTGCACCGGTTTCAATTCTCTATAAATTGAGGGTCATTCTCAACAACCCAAGGTTAATCCCCCATGCCTAGCTCATCCTTAGGTTATCCAAACTCTCTTCCAAGGCTGTCCTGACATTCAAAGCCGATCCAACGTCGAGAGATCGATCCCGAGGCGAAGGAGAAGCCCGATCTGTGCATTCTGCATCAACCAAATTCATCGGCTTTTGTAGAAAATCTGGGGCTCATGCTGCAAAAGTCGTCAACAGAGGAGTTGTTTCTCTCTTCGTCCTCTTCCATTTTCAGCTGACAACACTTGATTCCAACTTACCGTCTGTCTGTGACGATCACTGCACTGAGGGCGCGCATCCAGGTTCTATTTTCTACATCCTCCCACTTTCATAATTTTTACAGGCTTCTACAGATAGATTCCAGAGAAGTCATAAACATAAGATCTCTTCCACTCCGAGTTCTCCATCTATAGAAACAAACAGAATTCAATTCTGACGACGGGGTCATCCGTAGCATTCTCTGCACCAAAGTCGCTCTAGAAGGGTGCAAAGCTACGCGAACCGGCTTGTTTCACTCATCTCGGCTTCAACTCAAGCCGTTTCATTCTATAAGTTTCTCTTAAATTAGTTAATTTAATTGTTAGAGCATATTTTACTTAGTTTGTATCATTTTTACACAACCAAAAATACAAAAGAAAAGAGGTTAGGGCTCGCCCCAATCCGGTGAGTTCTATTCCAATTGCTTCTTTGTTTCATCTCCTCTTCTATAGTTTCTACACTTCCCATAGTTCTAATCAGCTTATTTCACTTGGTTTATTGTTCTAGTTGCACTGGTTGATCAAGCTAGCATCAGTTGGACCTTTCTTGATCGGCCGGCCGAAGAAGAAGAAGGTTGAACCCGCACACACTTTCTCCCACGCTAAGGTACACACGGTCATCTAACTTAATCTCTTGTTTAGTTCCATAAAGCGGAGCCCACGGCTCCTGGCGACCACCTCTTTCATGTTCTAAGTTATTATATTTCTCACTCTTCTCCCACATGACCCAAACCATCTCCGGTGCTCAAGCGACGCCGTGAGATGAAAGTTCGGGAATCAATGTGAGTGTGGGACCGAGGTGAGGACCTTTTACCGCTTTTCGAGTGTTTTTCGATTCACTCCCTTTCCCATATTCCATCTTTCACTTTCTCTTGATGTGCCGATCCGGAACCCATTTTCAGAGTTGACAACATCCTTTCATAATCTTCACCTTCTCATCCTAAACTCTAAATCTTGTATCCTAATTCTGATCATTCTGAATCCCACCGTGTTTTCTAGTCCCACCGACCTTTCTAATATCCCACCGTGTCTATGAATCCCACCATGTTCGGTAGTCACCTTGTGTGCCTCCAACTATTTTATTTCTATCACCACTGTGGCCATTGCAACAACATTCTTGCTATTCATCCCACCGTGGCAGTGAATTCATCACGCCAAGGGCCTCCTATTCGATCTGAACTTGCATTATTGTTATCTTTACGGTCTAAGCTTCAACATTTACCTTTTGAAATTTGAGATCATTCCATTCCGAATTGAATCTCGTCTCTTGGAAGATTTAAATGAATCTAAGAGCCTGATTGTGCTCGATTGATATTCTTTTTCTTTTTCAAAACAAATCTCTTTTTGAAATTTTAGCCCATCACAGTACAGGAACACCACAAAGATTGGGTTACCGGCTGATGACGAACCTACGAACCCATGTTTCGAGGACTCCCCACCGCGTTGGGGGTTGGCTATTCCTCTCTCGTGCCAATGGCACATCTCTTACCAATCGAACGTAGGAAGACTTGATGAAACATGGCGGTTAACCAGGACATTTAAGGGGATTCATCTTGCTGAATCCGGTCGTTGAGCGTGTCTATATCTACACCTTGATGTCACCTTTTTAGTCCATCACCATTTCACTCCACTACATTCCACTACGATCCATCTCACTTCGCTACTCTTTCTCTATGCTTCACTCTACTTCGCTACATGTCATTCCCTTGCAAAGCCGATATCAAGGCGAGGCAAGCTGTAAACACGCCAAATTGGCCTGATTTAGAGCCCCAGACTCATGTTCCATAGGTGATATCTTTTATTTGACCATTATCTAATCCGGATTACCTCGTCGAGATGAGCTAAGAATGCTGGTGGAGCCCCTTGTGGGTTGGGAATGGACCAATGATTTCTGGAATAATGCCGTAACCTTCAAGCGAGAGTCACGCGTGAACCGTGAAATCACGAAGCCTGCTCAATGACCGATCTTGAATGGTTCTTAATTGAAGGTCTCGGAAATCCCACATGTGTTCTGTAGCATTCAGGGTTTTTGAGAAGTCATTTCGGTAGTCGTCGGTCAATGACGGCTTTCATTATGGCTTTTTCGATTTCTACTAACATGGCTATCCTGGACCACGCGTTAGGCCTTTTCTGTAATCACCGGGTCTTTTCGAGTCATCTGGGTCAAACCTAGCTGTATATTTCATTAACCGGGCCCATACGGCCATTTCGATCGATTTTAGGGTTTCATGGCTTTCCCGAGTTTCGGTTCACGTTTACCGAGTTAATCTCAGATTTTTCGATGATTTTGGGTTTTCTAGCTGTACTAGACTTGTTCGGTCATCATTTTAAGTCATCCCGAGTTGACCCGAGATTCCTCAATCGGAACCGTGCCCTTTCGGATCTTCGCCACGATTTTTGGCTTTTCGCGAGAGGGTAAACCGGTAGAAAGCACCGAGTGAACGTCTCGGGAGTAATGCCAGCTGGTTTACCGACTTTAGGAAGTGTGGCATAAGGCCCTCTTTCCAATGCAACAAACGGAAGCCTAATCGGACATCCTGTTTGTAAGTTACGGCTCGCAGAACGCACGCGCGGGGAGAGAGAGTGTACCGTGCCCCCCGCTCCCTTTGAAAAGGGAGGGCGCGCTCTGCGCGCCCTCAACCTGGGGGCGCACCCTACACGCCCTCAAACTGGGGGCACGCCCTGCGCGCCCCCGCTTCCTTTGAAAAGGGGGGTGCAGTACGTTTTTGGAAACCGGAAATAACCCCGATTAGCACCTTCTAAACCATTTTTTTCGAAGGTTTACATCGCTGATTTTCGCTTATTTTTACTGCACCCCTGGTTTGGGGGCGCGGTACGTTTGTCAAGTCAATTTTTAGCAATTTTCAGAAGATTTTGGTGAATTTTAGCAATAAGACATGTAACGCGCCCCCGGTTTCTTTGAAACGGGGGGACGCGTAGACCGTACCCCCAATGTGAGGGCACGCCCTATGCGCCCTCAGGTCGAGGGAACGCCCTATGCGCCCTCACCTCCTTTGAATGGCGGGGGCGCGGTCGGTCCAGTTTTCATGTTTTGCATCGGTTTCAATTCTCTATAAATTGAGGGTCATTCTCAACAACCCAAGGTTAATCCCCCATGCCTAGCTCATCCTGAGGTCATCCAAACTCTCTTCCAAGGCTGTCCTGACGTTCAAAGCCGATCCAACGTCGAGAGATCGATCCTGAGGCGAAGGAGAAGCCCGATCTGTGCATTCTGCATCAACCAAATTCATCGGCTTTTGTAGAAAATCTGGGGCTCATGCTGCAAAAGTCATCAACAGAGGAGTTGTTTCTCTCTTCGTCCTCTTCCATTTTCAGCTGACAACACTTGATTCCAACTTACCGTCTGTCCGTGACGATCACTGCACTGAGGGCGCGCATCCAGGTTCTATTTTCTACATCCGCCCACTTTCATAATTTTTACAGGCTTCTACAGATAGATTCCAGAGAAGTCATAAACATAAGATCTCTTCCACTCCAAGTTCTCCATCTATAGAAATAAACAGAATTCAATTCTGACGACGGGGTCATCCGTAGCATTCTCTGCACCAAAGTCGCTCTAGAAGGGTGCAAAGCTACGCGAACCGGCTTGTTTCACTCATCTCGGCTTCAACTCAAGCCGTTTCATTCTATAAGTTTCTCTTAAATAAGTTAATTTAATTGTTAGAGCATATTTTACTTAGTTTGTATCATTTTTACACAACCAAAAATACAAAAGAAAAGAGGTTAGGGCTCGCCCCAATCCGGTGAGTTCTATTCCAATTGCTTCTTTGTTTCATCTCCTCTTCTATAGTTTCTACACTTCCCATAGTTCTAATCAGCTTATTTCACTTGGTTTATTGTTCTAGTTGCACTGGTTGATCAAGCTAGCATGGGTTGGACCTTGCTGGATGGGCCGGCCGAAGAAGAAGAAGGTTGAACCCGCACACACTTTCTCCCACGCTAAGGTACACACGGTCATCTAACTTAATCTCTTGTTTAGTTCCATAAAGCGGAGCCCACGGCTCCTGGCGACCACCTCTTTCATGTTCTAAGTTATTATATTTCTCACTCTTCTCCCACATGACCCAAACCATCTCCGGTGCTCAAGCGACGCCGTGAGATGAAAGTTCGGGAATCAATGTGAGTGTGGGACCGAGGTGAGGACCTTTTACTGCTTTTCGAGTGTTTTTCGATTCACTCCCTTTCCCATATTCCATCTTTCACTTTCTCTTGATGTGCCGATCCGGAACCCATTTTCAGAGTTGACAACATCCTTTCATAATCTTCACCTTCTCATCCTAAACTCTAAATCTTGTATCCTAATTCTGATCATTTTGAATCCCACCGTGTTTTCTAGTCCCACTGACCTTTCTAATATCCCACCGTGTCTATGAATCCCAACATGTTCGGTAGTCACCTTGTGTGCCTCCAACTATTTCATTTCTATCCCCACTGTGGCCATTGCAACAACATTCTTGCTATTCATCCCACCGTGGCAATGAATTCATCCCGCCAAGGGCCTCCTATTCGATCTGAACTTGCATTATCGTTATCTTTACGGTCTAAGCTTCAACATTTGCCTTTTGAAATTTTAGATCATTCCATTCCGAATTGAATCTTGTATCTTGGAAGACTTAAATGAATCTAAGAGCCAGAATGTGCTCGATTGGTATTCTTTTACTTTTTCAAAACAAATCTCTTTTTAAAATTTTAGCCCATCACAGTACAGGAACACCGCAAAGATCGGGTTACTGGCTGATGACGAACTTATGAACCCATGTTTTGAGGACTCCCCACCGCGTTGGGGGTTGGCTATTCCTCTCTCGTGCCAATGGCACATCTCTTACCAATCGAACGTAGGAAGACTTGATGAAACATGGAGGTTAACCAGGACACTTAAGGGGATTCGTCTTGCCGAATCCGGTCGTTGAGCGTGTCTATATCTACACCTTGATGCCACATTTTTAGTCCATCACCATTTCACTCCACTACATTCCACTACGATCCATCTCGCTTCGCTACGCTTTCTCTATGCTTCACTCTGCTTTGCTACATGTCATTCCCTTGCAAAGCCGATATCAAAGCGAGACAAGCTGTAAACACGCCAAATTGGCCTGATTTAAAGCCCAGACTCTTGTTCCATAGGTGATATCTTTTATTTGACCATTATTTAATTTGGATTACCTAGTGGAGATGAGCTAAGGACGCTGGTGGAGCCCCTTGTGAGTTGGGAATGGACCAATGATTTCTGGAATAATGCCGTAACCTTCAAGCGAGAGTCACGCGTGAACCGTGAAATCATGAAGCCTGCTCAATGACCGACCTTGAATGGTTCTTAATTGAAGGTCTCGGAAATCCCACATGTGTTCTGTAGCATTCATGGTTTTTGAGAAGTCATTTCGGTAGTCGTCGGTCAATGATCGCTTTCGTTATGGCTTTTTAGATCTGTACTAACATGGCTATCCTAGACCACGCGTTAGGCCTTTACCGTAATCACCAGGTCTTTTCGAGTCGTCTGGGTCAATCCTAGCCGTATATTTCATTAACCGGGCCCATACGGCCATTTCGATCGATTTTAGGGTTTCACGGCTTTCCCGAGTTTCGGTTCACGTTTACCAAGTTAATCTTAGATTTTTCGATGATTTTGGGTTTTCTGGCTGTACTAGACTTGTTCGGTCATCATTTTAAGTCATCCCGAGTTGACCCGAGATTCCTCGATTGGAACCGTGCCCTTTCGGATCTTCGCCACGATTTTTGGCTTTTCGCAAGAGGGTAAACCGGTAGAAAGCCCCGAGTGAATGTCTCGGGAGTAATGCCAGCTAGTTTACCGACTTGAGGAGGTGTGGCATAAGGCCCTCTTTCCAATGCAACAAACGGAAGCCGAATCGGACATCCCGTTTGTAAGTTACGGCTCGCAGAACGCACGCGCAGGAGAGAGAGTGTACCCTTCCCCCGCTCCCCTTGAAAGGGGAGGGCGCGCTCTGCGCGCCCTCAACCTGGGGGCGCGCCCCGCTTCCTTTGAAAAGCGGGGGTGCAGTACGTTTTTGGAAACCGGAAATAACCCCGATTAGCACCTTCTAAACCATTTTTTTGGAAGGTTTACATCGCTGATTTTCGCTTATTTTTACTGCACCCCTGGTTTGGGGGCGCAGTACGTTTGTCAAGTCAATTTTTAGCAATTTTCAGAAGATTTTGGTGAATTTTAGCAATAAGACATGTAACGCGCCCCCGGTTTCTTTGAAACGGGGGGACGCGTAGACCGTACCCCCAATGTGAGGGCACGCCCTATGCGCCCTCAGGTCGAGGGAACGCCCTATGCGCCCTCACCTCCTTTGAATGGCGGGGGCGCGGTCGGTCCAGTTTTCATGTTTTGCATCGGTTTCAATTCTCTATAAATTGAGGGTCATTCTCAACAACCCAAGGTTAATCCCCCATGCCCAGCTCATCCTGAGGTCGTCCAAACTCTCTTCCCAGGCTGTCCTAACGTTCAAAGCCGATCCAACGTCGAGAGATCGATCCCGAGGCGAAGGAGAAGCCCGATCTGTGCATTCTGCATCAACCAACTTCATTGGCTTTTGTAGAAAATCTGGGGCTCCTGCTGCGAAAGTCATCAACAGAGGAGTTGTTTACCTCTTCGTCTTCTTCTATTTTCAGCTGACAACACTTGATTCCAACTTACCATCGATCCGTGACGATCGCTGCACTGAGGGCGCGCATCCAGGTTTTATTTTCCACATCCGCCCACTTTCATAATTTTTACAGGCTTCTACAGACAGATTCCAGAGAAGTCATAAACATAAGATCTCTTCCACTCCAAGTTCTCCATCTATAGAAACAAACAGAATTCAATTCTGACGATGGGGTCATCCGTAGCATTCTCTGCACCAAAGTCGCTCCAGAAGGGTGCAAAGCTACACGAACCGGCTTGTTTCACTCATCTCGGCTTCAACTCAAGCCATTTCATTCTATAAGTTTCTCTTAAATCAGTTAATTTAATTGTTAGAGCATATTTTACTTAGTTTGTATCATTTTTACACAACCAAAAATACAAAATAAAAGAGGTTAGGGCTCGCCCCAATCCGGTGAGTTCTATTCCAATTGCTTCTTTGTTTCATCTCCTCTTCTATAGTTTCTACACTTCCCATAGTTCTAATCAGCTTATTTCACTTGGTTTATTGTTCTAGTTGCACAGGTTGATCAAGCTAGCATCAGTTGGACTCTTCTTGATCGGCCGGCCGAAGAAGAAGAAGGTTGAACCCGCACACACTTTCTCCCACGCTGAGGTACACACGGTCATCTAACTTAATCTCTTGTTTAATTCTATAAAGCGGAGCCCGCTACTCCTGGCGACCACCTCTTTCATGTTCTAAGTTATTATATTTTTCACTCTTCTCCCACATGACCCAAACCATCTCCGGTGCTCGAGTGACGCCGTAAGATGAAAGTTCGGGGATCAATGTGAGTGTGGGACCGAGGTGAGGACTTTTTACCGCTTTCCGAGTATTTTATGATTCACTCCCCCTTTTCCCGTATTCTAACTTTCACCTACTCTTGAGATGTTGATCCGGAACCCATTTTCGGAGTCGACAGCGCGTGGGGACGACGCCGGTGCTGACGAGGTGGCACGTTTAACCGGGCAGAGGCGCGCGCGAGGGAGCGGGAAAAAGAGGCGGCCAGCGGCGATGAAAAGAGAGAGACGTGGTGAGCGACGAAGCGGGTGGTGTAGAGAGAGAGAGACACGTTGACGACGAAGCCTATGCCAGAATGGATCACGGTGGTGTCCGCAACGGCAACGAGAGGAGAAAAATGGTGCTCGGCGGCAGTTTCGTTAAAGGAAAATGGTGAGACGGTGTAATTAGGGTATAGGAGAAAAAAATGGTAGATGTGGAGGACATATAAGGAAAAGATTTAATTAAAATAAAACACCCTAAAAATTAATTTAACACATCATAAACCTATATAAAAAAACATTACAATCTACCCTCTTTAAAAAAAATTTCGAACTCGAAATTCTAGTTAAGGCTTACTGAACAATTGGGGATGATGTTGTCTCATATCTTCCTCCACTTCTCAAGTCGATTCATTTGCTGAATGATGCTTCCATAAGACTTTCACCATTGGAATTACTCGGTTCTAGAGTTGCTTCACCATTCGATCCGTAATCCGAATTGGGTGCTCCTCAAAAGTCAAATTGGGCTGCACTTCAATCTCCGAAAAGTTGATAACATGGGTCGGATCCAATACATATTTCCTCAACAAAGAAACATGGAACATAGGATGCACTCTCGACATAGCAGGCGGCAAAGCTAACTGGTATGCTACTTCTCCAATCCACTTCTCAATCTGGAATGGTCCAACATATCTCGGATTCAACTTCCCACAGCGACCAAACTGAATAACTCCCTTGGATGGAGAGACCTTCAAAAACACATGATCACCCTCCTCAAACTGCACATATCTTCTCTTCAAATCGGCATAGATCTTCTGGCGACTCTGGGCTGTAAGTAGCTTTTTCCGAATGACCTGGATCTTCTCATTGCTATCTTGAACCCAATCCGATCCAATCAAACTCTGTTCTCCCACTTCTTCTTAACAAATAGGTGATCTACACGGCCTACAATACAATGCCTCAAAAGGTGCCATGCTGATACTTGAGTGGTAACTGTTGTTGTAAGCAAATTCTATCAAAGGGAACTACGAGTCCCAACTTTCCTGCCACTCCAAAGCTCTTGCTCTCAACATATATTCCAAAGTCTGAATGGTTCTCTCAGACTGGCCATCGGTCTGAGGATGACATGCTGAACTGAATTTAAGCTGGGTTCCTAAAGCATCTTGTAAACCCTTCCATACTCTGCCTGTAAATCTGGGATCTCTAACTGAAACAATGGAAACAAGGACGCCATGATATTTAACAACACCATCAAAATACAACCTTACCAAACTATCAGTCAGTTGTGCTTCCTTGATCGGCAAAAAGTGGGCTGATTTAGTTAGCCGATCCACCACGACCCAAATAGTATCATATTGCTTCCTAGTATGAGGCAAACTTGTAACAAAGTCCATAGTAATGTGTTCCCACTTCCACTATGGAATCTCCAAAGGTTGCAATGGACCCGTTGGTCTCCTACGCTCTGCTTTTACCTGTTGGCATATCAAACACTTAGACATATACTCTGCCACATCCTTATTCATCCCTTCCAACGAAAACTGCCTCTTCAAATCATGATACATCTTGGTTGCACCAGGATGAATAGCATATTGTGATTTGTGTGCCTCTGCCAAAATCTCATGTCTCAAGCTAATATCTTATACCACACATAATCTTCCTTGATATCTAACAGTCCCATCTGGATACTTGGAAACTTCAGCCCTTTTAAACAAATTCTAAATGTCAACAATATCCTTCTGAGCTTCTTTTACCTTGTCGACCAATACTGAGCCAATAGACAACTTCCCCAAGAATGATGTCAATTGATCAACTGCTAAGCTCAGTGTACAATCAGTAAGAGTTTCCATATCTCTCCATTCTCTATGCATCTACATAGACAAGAGCTTCTTCCTACTAAGAGCATCTGCTACTTTGTTTGCTTTGCCTGGATGATAACTAAGATTAAAGTCATAATCTTTTAGAAACTCCACCCATCTTCTCTACCATAGATTAAGATCATTTTGGGAAAAGATATACTGCAGACTTTTATGGTCAGTAAATATTTCAAACTGTTCACCACAAATATAATGCCTCCATACCTTAGTGCATGCACAACTGCCGCCATCTCCCAATCATGAGTGGGGTAGTTCTTATCCTGTGGCTTCAATTGCCTAGAAGCATAGGCAACAACATGATCATTCTACATAAGAACACAACCAAGTTTAATCTTAGATACATCAGTATACACAACAAATCCCCCAGTTCCTGATGGTAAGATAAGAATTGGTGCAGTAGTTAGCCTTTTCTTCAACTCTAAGAGGCTCTTCTCGCAATCATCAGTCCACAGAAATTTACATTTCTTGGTTAAAGTAGTCAAAGGTGCAGAGATAGATGTAAAACCTTCAATAAATCTTATGTAATATCCAGCAAGGCCAAGAAAACTTCTTACTTCTATGGGAGTTGTGGGTCATTCCCAACTATGTACAGCTTCCACCTTGGCTGGATCAACTTGCACTCCTGCACTGGATATGACTTGACCCAGAAAATTAATACTCTCAAGCCAGAAATCACACTTACTGAACTTGGCATACAATTCATGATCTCGAAGTGTCTGCAAAACCAATCTAAGATGCTGACAATGCTCCTCCCTGCTAGCTGAATATACTAAGATTTCATCAATGAAAACTACAACAAACTGTTCTAAGTACTTCCTGAATATCTGATACATCAGACTCATAAATGCGACAGGGGCGTTGGTAAGACCAAACGGCATAACTAGGAACACGTAATGGCCGTATCAGGTCCTGAATGCAGACTTCGGTATATCCTGCTTTTCTGATCCTGAGTTGATTATACCCTGTTCTCAAATCAATCTTAGAAAAGATTCTAACATCCTGCAACTGGTCAAATAGATCATCAATACATGGCAAAGGGTATTTATTCTTAATTGTTACCTGGTTTAACTTCCAATAATCAATACACAATCACAATGAACCATCCTTTTCCTCATAAAAAGCACAGGGGCACCCCAAGGAGAAACAATGGGGTGAATAAAACCTCTAAAAAGCAAATCCTGCAACTGCTGCTTCAACTCTTTCAACTCAGCCGGTGCCATTCTGTATGGTGCAATTTATATGGGAGCAACACCTGGAATGAGGTCAATAGAGAAATCTATATCCCTCGTAGGATGCAAACCAGGCAATTCATCTGGAAATACATATGCAAAATCACTGATCACCTTCACATCTTCTACTTTCCTCTTGCTATCAAAATCATTAACTCTGATAATGCATGCTAAATACATCTCACACTATGATCTCATCCATTTGGAAACTTTCAAGGAAGAAACCAATAACTTGGACTTAGTGTAATCAGGACATTTATAAGAAAAAGATTGTCTACCAGGTATCTGAAATGTGACTTTCCTTCTATGACAATCAAAACAACATGGTGTGATTTTAACTAGTCCATCCCTAGAATGATATCAAAGTCATCCATGTCTAGAATATACAATTCGGCCTATAAGGTGTTCCCTGATATGATTATCTCACAATGGGGCATAACATGAGTAACTTCTATGGTTCGACCAGAAGGTACACTCACTCTAGAGGGCTACACTTCTCAACTAACAAACCATGGTAGTTAAATAAATATGTAGCAAAGTTGAATGACATAAATGAATTGGTAGCTCCAGAATCAAAAAAAACACGTGCATGGAATCCAGATACGTGTAAGGTACCTTCTGTCGTAGTAGCCACGTGGGGAAGATCTGTGCGCTCCATGGCAAACACCTTTACCTGAGTGGGGCGCTGTTGCTACTGCGGAGCTCTAGGTGCTAAAAATGGCCTCTTCACTGGTCTAGACCTCTACTGTGGTGCTGAAGTCTGCGCCTGAACTCATGGAGGGGTTGGAGCCTAGTATGGTGCCACTACTGCTGAAACCTGCCTTGGCTGAATATGAGGACATCGAGAAACAAGGTGGCCAAACTGGCCACAACCAAAACATGCACCCTTGCCACAGTAGCATTGTCGACCAGGATGAAAATAACCACACTAACTACACTTTGCTGCCCCTAACTGCTGATGTTGTGATCCTGCAATATCTGGCATTTTCCTTTTCTGATCAGTACCCTGCTGCTGGTCCCGAGCTGAAGTCCTGCTAGAAGATGCTGGCGGCCTATAGGGCCCAAGATCCCTTTCCACCCGACAAGCTACCTTATAGGTTGAAGCCAAAGTGGCCCAAGGGGTGGACACCAATCTGGTCCTAATGCCTCCTCTGAGCCCATCCACAAACTTTCTGGCCCGATCAGCTTCATCCTCACAAATATAGGCTGCATATGACTCTAACTCCACAAATTTGTTCTTATATTGCATCACTGTCAGAATTACTGCTTCTTTGCATGGAAAACATGAGATGGGATGTATCGGTCTCTGAAGGCCCTAACAAAATCCTCCCAAGAAATCTCGGTCACATGAACACCTGCAAATTGGGTGCGTAGGGCTGCCTCCCACCACATTGCTGCTGACAACTGTAGCATGTGAGCTACTAATTTGACCATGTCCCCTGGCGGGAACTCAATCATTGTGAAGATCTTATCTATCTCCCGAATCCAGCTCTTAGCCATCATAGGCTCCATCTCTCTCTTAAATGTAGGTGGGTCCATCTTGCAAAACATATCAATTACGGCACTCAAATGTCGTTCGACACGAACCTGGGCATTCTGTGTCATGCCCTAAGAAACCATGGCATAGAAGCCCTGCTGTGCCTATGTTTGTGCCTGCATGGTCTGAAGAAAACCCTGAAAGGCATTGACCCAATTGCCTCCATCTGGGCTTGCCTGGCACCTGGAGCTTGTCCTGACGTGCATGAATCCTACGGATTGCCGTCAAAAATAGGGACATCCCGGAGGTTGTCATTACCCCTCCTAAGGTTGCTTCCTCTTCCAGCCATTCCTGAGTAGGCAAACATCAATTGATAAGTCCAAAAAAATCTATATCAACAATCCAGATAGTAAAAACAATAATTTCTCTTATCCTCGAATCATAATCTAGAATCCAAACAATCCAAAATATTGTGTTTTTGTTATCTTAACGAAACCTTGGCTCTAGTACCAACTCCAATCACGACCTTGAAAATGCAACAGATTTTTTTCTAGATTACGACAGTGGGATAAACCCAGAAATAAGGAGGCTTGGTAACCAAAAACACAATCACTAAACACATCCAAAATTACCATAAACTGTCCCAACATCACATCCATCGTCCAATAAGTAAAACCGATTCAACAACAAATTGCACACTAGACCGTTCACAACACCGTGATCAAATAAAATAACATAACATAACTAAAAGTCTCCAACTAAACAGTCTAAACAAAACTCCAATTGAGACACCGTAAAGTGCTGGAAAATAAATGTCATAACTACTAAACAACCACCTCGAACACTGAAAACATGGATATCAAACGTCCCCAAGGTTGGTGTAATCCTGCTCCACCACTGGCGTCTCTTCCAAGACTGCCACGATATTCTCCTCCTCCTCTTCAAAACCTGTTGAAATAATTAAATCACGGGGTGAGTCATAATGACTCAGTAGGTACTCCATCATCCGATAGATCGGATAGCCAAAAAAGGCCCTAAAATGATATTTAAATAAATACTCAGACTTGCATCCTTTATAGGCATATAAGTAAAACTAGTCAATACATTAACAATTGACTTAAATTGCATCTTTTACACCACCAACCAGCCCTATGCCCATAACGACCAATACCTATATGCACTTTGATATATTCTAAAAAGACTGAATAAACATGGACACCTATATGCATAGACATCTAGTATATGCTCCACAAGACAATATACTATAAATGAGACATTTCAAACATACTCTATGCAACACAATGTGATAAAGAAACTACCTCACCAGACCAACTATGCCATACTATGCAAACATGCACCTATCCTTTAAAAAAAATGACATCAATTTTCTTTTTGACAAGAAATGCGTCGTCTTGCCACCTCAACTAGCTAGCACCGATCTATTATATATAAAAGTACCATATACTAATCGAAATCCCGTAGTGCACCTAGGCAGTGGTGACACTTAGGATGCCCGTGGGATCTGGGATCAAGGATGCATCAGACAGTTCTAACCCTCCATTGCCCTCGGGTCACGACTAACTAGTCCAAAGTAGCTAGTTCTCCAATTCAGTTTTCAATGCATCATGTATCCATATCAATCATGACATGCCATGACAACGTATCAACAATGCAAAAATAACATGAGCAACCCCAACTACATAACCTGTTCATGATGCTAAGACCATAAAATGATGATATTAAATGAGAGCTAATCATGTAACTACATCACACATTCAACCCAATCATGATAAGACCATAAAAATCAAACCATAACACCTGATTAAATGACATAAACATGGCTGAAAAATGAGTTAAGTAAGCTAACTAAACAATGCCTAGTTGAATTATCCTATCACCATAAATATATAACAATAGTACTCAAAGGAAATATCAGTAAACTATTTGAACAAGTTATCTAAAAGGGTTAAAATCATTCAGAAATATGAAGTTTAACATGCTAGAGATAACACACTTTCAAGTTAACAGAATCTTCGTTACATGCTAAAGGAAAATACCACCACTATCCTTACTAATTACCCACAACATATAAAACTAAATCGGCTAATTAAACTAATGATGTTCACTACAGGTCATAGAGAGTTTTATATAGAATTTTTAATGATAGTAGACACATCAAGAGTGCCTACCGGAATGACGTTAAGGATCTCGGGAATCGGCGACCGAATATGATACCGAACGATGGCAACGCGACGCACAAATGAAACCAACCAAACTGGTTGATTCACACCACCTGAAGTGTTGGAAAGAGAGACCTGAAATTGGGGAGGATGCCATCGGATCAAGGGAAAATAAGAGATATTTTAAGAGAAAATATATCATCGATGAATAAAGAGAGAGAAATGGAGGATATGAGAGAGAAATAGGGCTCGCAGTGGCGGATAGGGGGAGGCGCATGGACAGAGCGTGGACGGCACACGCGGGCAACCACGTGGCATGGCGGAGGGTGGCGCACAGCGATGCTGCGGCGGGTGCACGGCGGCAACGTCAACGTGGCACGGGCGGCAGGATGACAAGGCGACGACCCTGGCGTGGGTGCTGACGTTGGCGACGAAAGCTCCAGCGGTCGCGCGCGGGGACGCCGCCGGTGTTGATGAGGCGGCACATTTGACCACGCAGAGGCGCGCGCGAGGGAGTGGGAAAAAGTGGCGGCTGGCGACGATGAAGAGAGTGAGACTAGGCGAGCGACGAAGCAGGCGGTGGAGAGAGAGAGACACTGATGACGAAGCCGACGCGAGAACGGATCGCAGTGGCATCTGCGGCAATGGGAGGAGAAAAATGGTGCTCGGCGCGGTTTCGTGAGAGGAAAACAGTAAGACAGTGTAATTAGGGTATAGGAGGAAAAAATAGTAAATGTGGAGGACATATAAGGAAGAGATTTAAATAAAATAAAACACTCTAAAAATTAATTTAATGCACCATTAACCTATATAAAAAAAACAAAACGTTGCAGGGAGTTCCTACGAATCGAGAGTGAAGGGAGATCCCACAATTGTCAATAAATAAACACCATCTATATAACTGTGTTTAACTAAAATATATGGTATTCATTTATGACCACTGATAAATACGTGAAGAGACCAGTGAAAGGTGAAGAGAATGTGAATAAAATATGCAGCCGGTTAGTAAAATATGAAAAAGTTTAGTAAAGTATAAAAGAAGTTGTTAAATATAAAAATCAGTTAGTAAAATGCGCTGTTGGACTTGATAATATATATAGCGCCACGTGTTGCGGAGTTGATCCCAACTGTTATGCTTAATACCCTCCGTGGCCGTTAGTCTGTTAGAGATAAATGATCCGGACTCCCGAGTCATGCTCTCCTTGTTAGCGTATAAATACATAAAGCCACGCAGCCCGCCAACCTCTGCAGGCAGCCATGGCAGACGACGGTGAAGGTCCAAGACGCCGGCCTTCTCCTCCCAACGAGCGGACCTCCGGTTTCAGGTGTCTCACCGAGATATCATCTGGGTCCTCCGGCCCGCTGCCCCGCCCGGGCCCAGTCGTGATCACCGTCGAGGCTCCCGTGGTGAACAAGCCCCGGCATTTCTTGGATGCCTGCGCACGCTGTCTTGCGCCACTCTTGGCTGAGCGCGACATCTTCATGTATGCAGACCAGCCCTTCTGCACGGAGAAGTGCCGGCAGGTGCAAATCAACGACGACGAGGCCAAGGAAAAGAAGGCTACGGCAAAGCGAGGATAACGACTTCTTGGCACACACTCCCTCCCTCCCTCCCTCTCTCTCTCTCTCTCTCAATAGAGGTTGTATTTTGATTATCACTAAATAGACTGCGACTGCTTTACCTATCCTACCGTATACGACTGGCAACGCATTGCACTATAGTGTAGCAGTGATACTTGTTGACATTTACTTCTTGGGTCTTTCTGTATCTCTCTTGTATCACCGGTTACTGCTCTCACAATAAATTGTTTCTTTCATGAATATCAATATTTAGGCAGTGTTTCAATTGTGTGCTCGTCACATCACACTCTTTACTGGGTTCAATAGGGTTTATAATGACCATGGTGTTGTATGCTAAGGCTACGTTTGTAATATTTTGGGTTTTCGTAGTATTATTTATACTATTATCGTAGTGTTTTAATTATTTACGTATTATGCTTAAATTATTTTTAAGATGTTTATATAGATACGTAAGTGTTTTTTTTATTTATATTGTGTCTTATTAATTTTGTAGATTGTTACATTTTAATTATATTAGGTGTTAATTATTTATTTAATATCCCCTTAATTTTATCTCTCTATTTACTCTCTTCTCATTCTTATCCCTTCCATTACCTTGTTTGTCATCTCCTCTTTTTCCGTTTCTTAATCTCCCACCATTTCCTTATTTTTCTCCCTCCCCGATCGCCATTGCCGCATGTGTTTTCCCTCTCCCTCTCTCTCTCTTCTCTCAATCGCGCCCGCCTCGCGGCCTTCCTCTCTCTCTCCTCGCTCCGCTCTCTCTTCCCCCCCCATCGCCGTCCGCCCATGCACCCCGGCGATCAACCCCCACCCGCGCGCCCCCACATGCGGCGGTGCCGCCCCGCCTCCGCGCGCCGTGCCCGCGGCCTGCAGCCGACGCCATCCCGCCGGCGCCGTGCGCCGGCTGCCTCCGCCCACCACCGCCATGCGCCGCCTCCTCTTTGCGCCGGTGTGCGCCCCGCCCCTATCGTCGCCTCGCCCACCTGCGTCGTCGACCACCCATGTCTGCGTCAGCGCCGCTCCGCGAGCGCATCGCCGCCCCCACCGCCCGGCCGCCTTCCTGCCTGCGCCGTGCGACGCCGCCGCCGCCTACGCGCGCTGCCTTCCCCCATCGCTTGTCAGGCCCATTGCCCGGCCGCGTGCGCAACCGCGCGTCGTCGCCACCTGCGCAACCGCGCGTCGCCGTCCCCGGCCAGCCCCAGGCCGTCCCGCCGTCGCCCATGGCCTCCGTCCCACCCTCACGCCGTCTGCACCGCAGCCCGCGCGGCCACAGCCGCTGGTCAGCCTCCGCGCCATGCGGTCGGTCACCGCCGCGTGCCCGGCGCCGCCTCGCCGCGGCCAGCGCGCCGCGCGCGGCATCTTGAGCCCGCCGGCCACCGCGCGAACGCCACCGTGCACCGCTGTGTGCCGCGTGCGCGCACCGCTTCGCCCCCGCCGCAGCCACGGCATCACCAGCCGCCGTGCACCGGCCGCCTCCGTGTGGCCACCCGCGCATCATCAGCCCACCCACCCGCGAGCACGCCAGTGCGGCCACGCGCCGTGCACCATCCGTGCGCCGCCCCCCTATCCGCGGTGAACTCTCTATACAAACATGGTTCATTTATTTTACATCAGTAGAGTTTGTTCTCAAACTTTTATGATATGTTCAACTCTTGTTCAAAATTACTTTTGTTACCTAATTGTGTGCAACTTGAACACAAGTTCGATTTTGAATAGTAACAAAATCAATTTACAATTAAATTCAAACTCAACATGAAATCATTTAGACAACTTAAAATTGATCTAAATGCATACTCATGATTGTTTAAACACAAATCAAATTTATTTGGACTTATTTTATATTTAAGTGACAATATATAAATATTAATATTAATCATTTATGTTAACCTTGTTAAATAATGGTGATAGGTTAACCAGATTAGACGATGTGGTGAGTAGCTTTTCCAGCACCTAGTTATATTCATGTTCAATCATGTTTAGTTAGTTATATGTTGAGATTGTCTCATTTTAGTTCATTTGGGGCATGGTTGTCTAACATGACTTGGTTGTGTATATATTCAAGTTAAATGTTCATAGTCTGTGTTGTTATGTCATGGCATAGTATTGTTGATGTTTATTGATCTTGCATATTGGTGATCATGGCATGGCATGATTGAGGTGGATGCTTGGTGCATTGAAACTATGAATGGAAAACTGAGCTACACCAGACTAGTTAGTCGTGACTCGAGGGCAGCGAGGGGTTAGAACCGTCTGGTGCATCCTTCGATCCCAGATCACGCGGGCATCCTACGTGCCACCACTGCCTAGGTGCACTATGGGATTTCGATTAGTATATGGTACTTATATATGATAGATCTGGTGGTAGCTAGTTGAGGTGGCAAGACGACGCATTCCTTGCTAATAAAAATCTGTGTACATGATATGTGCATCTATTAGAGGATAGGTGCATATGTGGGAATGTGATTCTTGTTGGAGGATAGATGTATTTTGCATGGTATGGTATAAATGGTCTAGTGATGTATTTTATTTTGTCAAGTATCAGGTTATGTTGCATGGTGTATGTATGGTGTGTCTCATTTGTAGTATATCATCTTATGGAACATATAGTAGGTGTCTATGCATATGTACATACCATCTTTCTAGGTCAGGTTATGATGCATATAGGTGCTGGTTGGTGTGATTATAGGCTTTGGTTGGTGGTGTAAAACACATGGATTAAGTCATATATCTAATATATTGACCAGCCTATATTTATATATAATTGGTGTAGGTCTGGGTACCTATTTAATTAACATATAGGGCCTTTTGGCTATTCGATTTGGCGGATGATGGGGTGTCTACTGAGTCGTCATACTCATTCCAATCCTCTTATCAATTTTTAGGTGATCAGGTTAGCGCAACAGAAGCATGGTGGATCGATTCTCGAGAAAACAATTGGATGGTTCTTATGTAATATTAATAATCTATTATATATTAATATTAAAAAAGTATAAAATAATAAATAAATATAAAAAATGTATAGTAGTCTTCATTTTTTTCCAAACCGATGTTTTTACGGGGTTAATTTCCCCCGGTCGCGTCGTCGGATTATCCCGCTGTGCCTATTAAAAATCCGGGGCGTGACAGCTTGGTATCAGAGCATTAACTCGGCCTTAAGATCTATTTTGACCAGCCCGAGTTTATGATATCGGTTTGGATGAATTAGAGTCGATCATCTTGAATTATTGGACTTAGGCCTGAGTGACAATTAGAACTACACATTGAGGTGTGAATATTCTATTGTTTGGTGACCTTAATATTAGATTGATATGTTAGATTAGAAGGAGATAGATGGAGATGTCAGGTAGGTAGATTGATGAAAGAGTGATGAGATAGGTGGATAAATAATAGCTAAGTTGATTGTTGGAAATGTAGTTATAAAGATAAATAGATAGGTAGATAGATAGATAGAGTAGTTTGATATATAGTTAGATAGATAGATATGTTTAGAGGAAGTAGTATAGATTGATAGATAGAACGATAATTTGATTGATAGATAGAGAAGAATAGATAGATAGTTTGATAAGATTGATAGATAGAATGATAGTTTGACAGATAGAAAGTTAGATAGATAGATCGGAAGAGGTAGATATGTTTAGAAAGAGCAGTAGAAGGATAGATAGATTAGAATGAGAGGAATAGTTAGATAGATAGAATGATGGGAATATCATTGGATTGGAGTATGTAGACACCATCATCTTCTTCATTTCGGTAAGTTCTAATTATAAGATTCATATTACATAAATACTTTAACTTAAAATAATATAATCTAAAATATTTTAAATAAAAAAATAACATAACTCCCCTCCCACCGCTTAATTTCCCTCTCGACCGGCGCGCCCCGCCTTCAATTTTTCCCAATACCGCTGGCGCCCGCCTTCGACAGTTTCTCTCCCTCCCGACCATGCCCGCCATCGACTGTATATCCCTCCCGACCGGCGCCCACCTTCAGCCCGTCAGCTCGGCGTCCACCTTCAGCTGTCCCTCCCGACCGGCGCCTGCCTTCAGCCCGGCGCCCGCCTTCAGCTCTCCCTCACCGAGCGGCGGCCGCCTTCAGCCCCAAGCCCGCCTTCAGCTCTCCCTCACCGAGCGGCGGCCGCCTTCCGCCCCAAGCCCGCCTTCAGCTCTCCCTCCCGACCGGCGCCCGCCTTCAGCCCCAAGCCCGCCTTCAGCTCTCTCTCACCGACCGGCGCCCGCCTTCAGCACTCCCTCCCGACAGCATCGCCCTCTACACAGCACCGCCCTCCAAACCTTCCTCTGTGCTTCTCCTCCGCACAAACGACTTCGAACCCTCGACATTGCCTCCTCCCTTCTCGGTTGCATCTTCAAGCATCGACATTGCCTCCTCTATGCCCTAGGCCGCACCGCAGTTGGGTATTCTGCGGACGGAGGAAGAGGAAGCCATCAGTGACGGCAGAGGAGTTGGTATTTTCCACGGGTTCTTGGAAGAGGTAAGCCCATCGTATGATGTTGTCAAAATAAGTATTCTCTTATTACCTTATTCTTATTCTTGGAAGAGGAAGCCGTCAGTGATGACATTGCTCATATTTGCATTCTGATATATCAGGTGATAGGTGGGATTACGAATCAGTGTTTGATGATTGAAGAAAATGAGGTAACACATTTATACATCAGATTGGAATTAAGAAGTCTATTTTCAACAATTTGCTGTCAAGTAATGTGTACATAGTTTCCTATTTTGTTAGGTGATTCATTTGTTATTCTTTAGACGTCTTACTCATGATTTTCATCTATTAGATCTTTTTATGTGCAGCAATTATTCATCTAGGTTCTTGCTATCATTCTCTCTTCATTTTTAGTTGCCACAGGACCGAAGTCAGCCTTTAGTTGTAATTGCTTTGTTCCCAAACTGATTACTAATTTGTATCTCTTGCTTTGTAGTGATATGGATTGGAGTTGGATGGATTTGCCAAAAAATGTGATGGGTTACTATGATGGTGTTGACAACTTTATAAAATTTGCATATGCAAATATGCCATCGAGTCATAAGATTAGATGTCCATGTGTTAATTGCATATGTATGAATAAATGTGAGAAGGATGTTGTTAGAGCCCACCTTTATATCGATGGTGTTATAAAGGACAAAAAATTTTGGAAATTTTATGCCGAATGATCAAGTCATGAAAACCTCCAAGAGAGTTGGGTCGATTCAAACATGCATCAGATGTTAAATGATGTCTTTCCTGTACTTTCTGATAAAAGAGCACATGATAAGGATTCTAAGAGCTTTTTTGACATGCTGAACGATGTCAACGAACCTGTTTATCCCGGATGCAAAATTTTTAGCAAACTTTCATTTCTCATTAGGTTGATTAATATTAAATGTATGAGTGGTACGAGTAATAAAAATTTTGATATTCTGTTGAACCTGTTGATTGAGGTGCTCCCAGATAGGTCATCATTACCACCATCCTTTTATGAGATCAAGAAAATACTTGACCAGCTAGGGTATGGTTATAAAAAGATACATGTATGTCCGAACAATTTTATCTTATTTTAGAAAGATCATGAGACGTCTGAATATTGTCCAAAATGTGGAGAATCCCGATGGAAGTCATACAAGTCAAGTGGTGTGGTAAAAAAGAAAAGGGTACCTCAAAAGGTTCTTCGTCATTTTCCACTCATTCTACGTTTGAAGAGACTCTTCACATGCTCTAAAACATCTGTGGGTATGAGATGGCATGAAGAGGAACGCGAAGAAGATGGTATCCTAAGACATCCAGCTGATTCGGCTTGTTGGAAACAACTAGATGCCATTGATGATTTTGGGTTAGAATGTCGGAATGTACGACTTGGACTGGCGAGTGATGGGTTTAACCCTTATGAAAACATGAATGTCACTCATAGTACATGGCCGGTGTTAGTTGTTCCTTATAACTTACCACCTTGGGAGTGCATGAAGAGTACAAATATTTTGCTTTGTCTTCTAATTTCTGGGCCGAAAGGTCCTGGTAACAAAATTGATGTCTTCTTGCAACCGCTCATAGAGGAACTTGAGATTCTTTGGCAGGGTGTAGATACATATGATGCAGCTAAATGTGAGCAATTCCATCTACGTGCAGCGTTATTATGGACTATTAACGATTTTCCAGCATATGCATACATGTCAGGTTGGAGTACAAAAGGTCGATTGGCTTGTCCTAATTGTAACAAGGACACCTCTTCAAGTTGGCTAGAATGTAGTGGAAAGTTTTGTTACATGGGTCATCGCAGATGGATAGAAAACAAAGATAAGTTTCGAAAAATGAGTAAACAATTTGATGGTCATGAAGAATGGGGTGACAATCCATTGGTGTTATCTGGACTGGAAATAATACAACAACTAGATGATTTTAATTCACACGTTGCAAAATGTCTTGAAAAGAAGAAAGACAAGAGGAAAAGAAAAAGTAAGGAGGATGATAATAAGTATCTAGGGTGGAGGAAGATGAGTATTTTCTTCAGGTTACCATATTGGAAATCTTTATTGCTTCGCCACAATTTAGATTTGATGCACATTGAGAAGAATGTGTGCGAGAGTATAGTAGGCACCCTTCTATCGATTGAAGGGAAGAATAAAGATAGGCTGAAAGCTCGTCAAGACTTACAAAAGATGTGCATTCGAGAATATCTTCACCCACAAGAAGTTGGGCCTGGTAGGATCGTGCTACCACCTGCCCAATTCACATGTAGTAAGAAAGAAAAGGAAACTATCTTCAAGCTATTTTGATCTGTTAAGGTTCCTGACGACTACTCCTCAAATATTGCAAAGCGATTTTTCGACAAAGATAAGAAGTTATGGGGGTTGAAGACTCATGACTACCATGTCATCATGCAACAATTACTTCCAATTGCTATTAGAGCAATCCCAAACAAAAATGTTTCTTCATCACTAAGTGACATTTGTCAATTTTTCTTAAACCTTTGTTCAAAAGTTGCTTCTGCTGAAGACTTCTACCAACAAGGCTAGATGTTGCAAGGACATTATGTCATCTGGAGATGATATTTCTTCCAAATTTCTTTGATATAATGGTTCATTTGATCATTCATTTAGCAGATGAGTCTAGGATTGCTGGACCAGTTCAATATAGATGGATGTACCCATTTGAGAGGTATTAGTTTCACTTATACATTTTATTTTGTCGATTGATTGAAATCAATGTTTATTGCTACTAACTCTTCAGGTACCTGACCAAATTAAAATCTTATGTGAGGAATCAAACATACTCGAAGGGTCAATTGCCGAAGGATATGTTATGTCTGAAACAATGATATTTGCATCCCGATATTTAAACGATGATGTGGAGACATGGTTAAATAGACCACGACGGCAAGTGGAATATCGTCCAAAGGTGGTAGAGGAAGGATGGGAAATTTTCATGGAGACTTGTCATCCATGTGGAGCATTTAAGAACAAAAGACTCCAAAGAAATGATTTGTTGCAAGTACATAACTACATCATATTCAATTGTACAGCTTTGAACCAGTATGCCAAGTAAGTTTAAATTTGATTTTTTAATTTTAGATTATAACAAACATATATGAAAATGCAAACTAATCATCTTCAATTTAGGGATCATGTCACTGAACTTAGAGAGATGTACCCTGAGTTGAATGAAAGCGAGGTTGAGCATATTCATACATCTAAATTTAGACAATGGCTAAAAGCAAAGGTAATTATTATGTTGGTATGTTATTATGTTTGTGGTAGGATGTGGCGATATTTTTGTAACATGCATACAATTTATTTGTTTTCATTAGGTGCTTAAGCTACAAGAGTTGACTAGGGGAGACATGTCATCTTATCTTTATTGGGTTAAAGATCTACCGCTTGATGTGGTTAAGAAGTATGAATCATGTATAGTTAATGGATTTAGATTTCACACAAGAAAGGTTGAACAACAACGAGTTACTCAAAACTCCGGCATTGTATTGAATGCAAGTGGACCTTTAAAGTCATGGAACATGGAGGAAAATGTTACCTACTATGGTGTGGTTGATGAAATTTTTGAAGTTGACTACTATGGTCATATAAGGATAGTGTTGCTTAAGTGTGATTGGGTAGATGTGCACCGAGGGGTGAAACATGATGGACCTCTTGTTCTGGTGAATCTAGCATGTAAGTTAAGAACAAATGAGCCCTTTATCTTGGCATCACAGGCAGAACAAGTTTGGTATGTAGAGGACCCAAAGAATGTTGGTTGGTTTGTTGTTCGTAAGACCGTCCCACGTGATTTTTATAGCTTAACAAATGATAATTCCAAGGAATGTGCTGATTTCCTAGACATACAAGCCCCTCATGAGAAAACAACAATAAATCTCGATGACAATGATTTGGATGAAATGCTTGTTCATAGGTTAGATGTAGATGCCATCGAAGTGTAATGTAAGTTGCCTTTGTATGATCATTTCATTTATACTGTCCTATTTATATGCTCTCATGTCAATTTTAAAATTTCCTTTATCAATTACTGAAATTTGATTGAGGTGTTTTATGCAAACAGGGGAAAGAAGGTTATGGAGGCTTTGTCTTTTAAATCAGACGGTGGAAGCTCTAAGGAGTCAAAGGAAAAAGGTTTGTGGGGTCCAGGTAAATCATCCAACCCATCACAACCTAAGAAGATAAAGCACATTGATGACATATACGATATGCCAAAGGCACTACAGAAGTTGGATTCTAACTTGTTTCAGCAGTTCATGGAGTAAGTTTTCTAGAAAACATTTTATTTGGCAGAATTCATAGGCATGCACAGTAATTAAATAATTTATTAACTATTTGATTGATTGTGTATTTAATTGAAAGATTAAATTACGAGTGCTCAAGTTGGAGATTCTCAAGATAGTTTAACAAAATTGAGCCGAGTTTAAATAAACAAGTTGTTAGACAAAGTCTGAGTATGAGCCTTGACCATTATCCTATTCTCTCTCTCTCTCTTTGAAGAAGTGGGAGTGCTCAAGTCAGGTACAATGAAGACTGTGGGATAAGACCAGAATGAAGAACATGTTCCTTCATTTGACCCAGCTATAGCTTTTAACATAAGTATAGACAGGTATAGACAGATCTGAGAAGGCTGCAAACCATTCTTTCTTCTTCTTCTTTCTATGTTTCTCCTTCTTGAGGTATTGTTCCAACTATATGCATACCATGTGCACCTCCTGGGGGGTGACCTACCTGACCCAAGTTGTCACATGCCTGTCCTCTTGGTGGCATCTGGGGGGGGTGAGGAGATGAATCTGTTAATGCACCGGGCCGAACATTAAGATGACATTGAGGGTCAGCGAGCCAACTGAACTCCTGGTAGAGGGCTTGATGATGATGATGATGATGTCCCCACTACCAAATCCAAATCCAAAATTGACATCAATAGTAAATAGCTTTGGATAATTGACACCAATACCAAATCCAAAATTGGCAGTGAAAGAAGTGTCTTCCAATGTTACAGGATGGGACTAAGTCAATTTTTTTCTTCTAAAATTCGACTTTTACCTGTACATGTTTCAGATATAAACAGATAAATGACTTGTTTTATGAGTCGTAGATTAAATATATCACAGAGTAAATTCTATGAAGATTGCATAGAAGTTTGGATTCTCTTAATACAGATACCTGAAATAAAAAGGAAACTACCGGATGTAGAGTAGTATTAAACAAGCACAGTTAGTTGCACTGGAGGTTGTTATTAGTTATCTACTATGGAATCTTACATATTTGTTTTCTTTCTTTTTGTGCAGAGGTGCTTCTTGTCTAGAATCAGATTGTTATGGATATATGGACCGTTGGTGACTTAGAACTTTGTATTAATTTTATGTGTTTTATGCAATCGTTGACTTTACTTATTCACTTGTTGCTCACATTTTTGATGCATGAGAAAGTTATATTATGTTTGGACAGATGGCACTTATCAGCAAGTGACAGAACTCATGTTTTATGGGGATGTGTTATGTGTGAATTAGAATCATTTGGCGTTACTTATTCATCTAACCGTTTATTGTTGAAATTTTGCAGCCACATGTGGGATCAACTTCAGATGACCCACAAAATAAATGCCACAGTAGTACATTGTTTGTTGTTTTCTATGTATCTTAATGGTAGGAATAGGATTATAGAAGTACTTAGGGATCGAGAAGTGTTCTCCAAGACATATGTCATTGTCCCCATAGTTGATGGGTAAGTCATAATTAATAGGGCATTTCACTCTAAGATGGGCTATTTTCTTTCTAAGTTACTAACAATTTATTACAGGGGACAACGGAGATCGTTAATATTATGTAACTTGGCAAATTCCTTTGACTGCGAGTTTGGACCGTGTACAATCATGTTGGACTCACTTCACATGATCGAGCCACAAAGGCAAGAGCCAACAGTTAGAAGGTAATGTATGAGTTCCACTTTCAATTTCATTATTCGCACATCTACATTCATAGAAGTGTATGTTTTTTCTTTAGGTTTTTGAAAGAGTTATACGAGAGTGATGGTAAATTGGTCGGCAAGAAGAGTTTGGCGTCCATTCCATACTATATACCTTCGGTATGCATTTATTGTTTTATGAGTATTCTGTTTTATTTATAGAATTTTAATTAATTTACTGTTTGAGCATTTGCTTCATGTAGGTTCCACAACAAAGGGATGGATTGGAGTGTGGGTTTTTCTCACTCTATTTCGCATATCTTTTCATAAAGGGTGCCCCACAGGCCTTTTCTCGGTCTTCGTACCCATATTTTGTACACACTGTGAACTCAATGTCTCCTAGAAAATAAAGTATAATTTAAATTCTTCAGTTCATGAGGTATTTAACATTTTTTTTGTAGATGACAGAAGATTGGTTTCCAGTATCCAATATTGACAGTTTTATTGTCAAAGTTTTAAAATATGGTCGAGATGGAGACTGCTTGATCTCCTCTGCATCATCTTCCAAACCATCCTCTACATTCTCCAATGATAAGAATGCAGATGCTGAAATAGGGGACCAGAATATCGAGAACAAAACAGTGGCGGATTCTGCTCCTCCAAAGAAAAGTCGGGGTCGCACATACTGCCGTGATGTGCAGGCATTGGAGGATGAGAAGCTAATTGCTGTTGAATGGAATGAACTTGGACAGTTGATTGGGACCAGTGGGAGGTCACTAAGGACCTTTCTCGGGACAGTTGCAAGGAACTGTGAGAAATGCCCAATCAATGTGGCATCTTGGGATAAGATGTCACAATCAAATGTGAACGACATATGGGCATTTATCAAGGTAAATTGAATAATTATCTTGTCTCGGTATGTTATAGTTATGTATGTAACCTGTCAATGACTACCAAACAACGTACTTTTAATTTTTTTTCTAGAGAAAATATGATGTTGATGACGGAGATTAATTACAAAAGATGTTTATAATGAAAGATCTTGGGATGAAATGGAAATATCATAAGTATTCACTTAGGAAGAAATACAAAAATGACAAAGAGCCACCTCAAGGATTGCACATTACCCCTGAAATCTGGGAGTCAGCAAGGACAGCCTGGACTTCTAATGATTTCAAGGTAAAATTTTATATCACATCATAAGTATTCATAATTTGTGCATTCACATTACCATATCTTCTGAATTGTAACTTGTAGAGTAAGAGTGAGGTGAATTAGAAAAATAAGAGCCTTCAAAAGATCTTTCATTGTGCTGGAACTCAGACATATGCAGATATCAGAACAAAAGAGGTTAGTACCAACTATTTTATGCATTACAGATGTTTTATGGGTCAATTCTTAAATGCCTATAACTATTAAAATTTCAGAAGTTGAAAACTGGTAAAGAGGTGGACAGAACAGACATCTTCATCATCAGTCATACCAAGAAGGATAGCAAGGCTGTCAACGATGAATGTGCTATAGCAATCGTAAGCATAACTTACCTATATATATGAAGTACCTCGCAAAGGACTGTGTAACTTTGATGCCTTTGCCTTCTGTACATATATTTCGTATGTATTGTCTAAGATACTTTGACCGTTATAGGGGAAACTTAAGGCAATCAAGCAATGTCAACCATCTACTAGTTCTTATTCAATAGCCACAAAGGAAGATGTCTTCGCCAAAGTTCTTGGTGAAGACAAACATGGGAGAATTAGGGGTATTGGCATAGGGCCAACACCAAAGCAACTATGGGGGGAGGAAAAAGTTGAAAAGTCCAAAATTGAAGATAAGTCCTTACATGCATGTCTTCAGCTTTTGGAATCAAAAGTGGCTAAACTTGAGGATGCTCCCCAGCCCAATGCCGAGGTATAAAATTTTGAATTTAAATTATACAGATGTCTATGAAAATGCACAAAACCAGTAAGTCAAGTTAATCGTTTTTTATGCAACTTTGTGTAGTCTGCACCTCGATCTTCGGTGGCCAGCAAATTGTCAACTTCGGCCGAAGATAATGTAAGTGAAGTTGTTTCCTTTCTTTTATCGCTGCAGTGTATGAGTTGTGCTTCATACATGATCCGCCTTTCCTGTCCAGCCAATTATGAATCTTTCATGTCCTTTCAAATTTTATTTTTGTTTTTAATAGGGAAAAGGAAAGAATGTTAGGTTGGTAGACATGGAAGGGGACTACGTTGCTGAAGGTTTGTTCATAAGCAACGACGCCAAGAAAATGGTGATGTCAGGTACCTTGGAGATGTATTCTATGAGGTGTCTATTGTTCGTGTTCATAAGCCAAATGCCCCATTGTTCATTAAAGATGATCATAGGCAGAAAATGCGTGATGCCATTGGAAGCCACATTATATGGTTCAAGGATTATGTAAGTTATACTACTTACATATTTTACTCACAATCATTAATTAAGTAAAAAATTATTTTTTAATGTCTTTGACTTTACATTCCAGGTTATTTTTGATGATAAATGATCAATGAGGACTATGGATGGTTGACAACCAACTCTTTTATTGTTGAAATTGATGGTTGGTTGTGGTGGTTTTGAAGGCCATGTTATGTTTGTGGTGATATTTCAAAGTCGTAAATTCTGGTGGATTGTAGGTGATTGTTATGGTTTCATGTTCATATTTTAGATATTTCTACTTTGTGATGTGTACTTTGTTTATGAATTTTTTTTTTAAATCAGACCTGGTTGTTGTATTACTCGGATTTGAGGATGGTCTACATATAGGATGGTTGTGAATGGTGTACATAACAGATGTATGAATGTTTCATGAGTAAGTTTTTTTTTTTAGATTTTTTGTGTGGTTAGTGGTGGCATCTGTTTGCGAAATTGAGTCTGCATGTTGTTTTGCAGACATGTCCTTCAGTTTGTTGGAGCATGGTGTTTCTCCTTTTGAATCCAAAAGAAAATTGTAATTATTTGGTAACTTAATTTTATCTTATCAACCAGATTCAGGTTGCATACCAACTAGATTGGAAGCTGACATATTCAAACTCAAATCTGCGAGGTACTTATTTCTTTGTAAATTTTTCTTGTTAATGTACTTTTCCAAAGCTTTTCTACAAGGCTTGTCAGGTGTACATAAATGAGGAACTTTTACAGCATAAAACATCATTTTCGAGGTAATGTTCTTCAACTTTATGAGCCTATCTCTCTTCTTTCTTTCTAAATGTATCATTTATTGCTAAAAAAAATAAGAATGAGAGTAAATCTAAATTTCTTGTTATTATGACATATTAGAGATATTAATCTAACTTATTACCTTGTCTCCCATTTAATTTGTGCTTATCATATGATCTGGTATGAAAGATTTTTTGTGGGATCAATCATACCAGGCTCTCCGTTAGAGCAAGATAAGGAGGAGCATCACAAATCTATGCTTGCATATTCCTCTCAAATCTACACGATAAGCCGAAAATTTACACCCATATATGGTTGTGAATGTGAGAATATTTTTTTGTCAGGTGTGCAAGTGCATGTGATTTTTTGTGTGGTTTGTAGTGGCATATATTTGCGAAATTCAGTATGCATGTTGTCTTCAAGTTGCCCTTATTTTTTTTCCAGTTCTAGGTAAGAAAAGAGATTAACATGGCTTCTGAACTTTCTGTGGAATTTCATAACTTTTAATCTCTTTACAGAAAGGAGAGTCACTGTATTTTTTATAACCTTCAGAATGGTCTTATCAATTCAATGCCCAATTCTGGTAGCAGAAACTGGAAACTGAAACCCAAAGCTACCCTCCTCCAAGTTACTTAATGGTAATAACTTTGTAAAACAAGTTTATGTTATGTATAGGTGTACATGTTTTTTGCACGTGCTTATGTTCTCAACTTAATTTTTATGATCTAAAATATTAGTCTATGACAAGTTCAACATAATTTCTAATTTGAGTTCTTCACGCTCGGTGGTTATGTTTTATTTTGCTTTCATTGGGTGTTGTAAAGAAGATTAAATGGAACTAACATGTTAATTGCTGTGTGTAGGAGGAGGATTGTTTCATTGGGTTGCAAATTTTGTTGGGCGCTGGTTTTGGATGTGAAGAAAGCAAATTGGTTTCATTAGTTCAGGCAAGTGCACTACTTTGGACTTCTCCATTTTCATATATTGCTTTCAATATATGAGCAGCTTGTGAATGGTGTATATAGGAATGTTTTATTGTGAAGTTTTTTTTTCATGTTTTGTTTGTAATGAGTAGACTTTGTTTTTTCATGCTTATTTTGTTTGCGAAATGTTGTCAAATTTTGGATTAGATTTGATTGATGATGCTTTCTCATTATTTTTCTTGGTCAAAAGCACATATATTTCTTTCTACGTTGTTGTTTTTTTTCTTGTGATGCTGGTGTTAGATATAACTTGTTTCTGCAATTGATGTTGTTTTATACATGATATCTAGTCATGGTGAACAGATATTGTTGACATTTAGCTGCAATGTAAAATCTACATCATGTCAAACTAGAAGAGTAGGATCTTTGCCATAAATTGAGCTGTAGAAAATTGCGTTAATGACAAATAAATAGGAGACATATTTTTTGATATATGGGGAAACTTAGGCTGATGAAATCTGTGTTTGCCATTAGGAAGGATACAATCACAAACATTTGAATTATGATGGACAGAAAGTCTTCTTCTGCCTCCTCGTGTCAACATCTGATTGCTTTTGATGTGATTACATTCAAATCATTCCTTCTCCACTTAATTGGCAGCATTTAGTAGCCTTCATGTCCGCTTTTACCATGTGAATACATCCCCACTTTTTCCTTCCTCTATGGTAAGACATACTCCCCGAGGTTGTTACCTGGGCAGAAAGATGTCCATCAGCCTTCAAGGCAAGCGGCTCTCTTCAGGCGAGAAAGGGTAATTAAGAGACTTGCCTAGGCAGACTAGGTTGTCCAAATACCTTGGACTGCTAAAATGATATGCTTACTTCTCATTTAGTTATTGAATTCATATTTCTAATTTGAGTTCTTCACCCTCGGTGGTTATGTTTTCTTTTGCTTTCATTGGGTGTTGTAATGAAGATTAAATGGAACTAACATGTTAATTGCTGTGTGTAGGAGGCTTATTTCATTGGGTTGCAAATTTTGTTGGGCGCTGGTTTTGGATGTGAAGAAAGCAAACTGCAGGTTTCATTAGTTCAGGCAAGTGCACTACTTCGGACTTCTCCATTATTGAGCAAACTGAATGGTGCATATAGGAATGTTTTATTGTGAACTTTTTTTATCATGTTTTGTTTGTAATGAGCAGAGTTTATTCATGTTTATTTTGTTTGTGAAATGTTGTCAAAATTTGGATTAGATTTGAGTGATGACGTCTTTTGAAGGTTCTGTGTTTTTTGTGTGAATTGTATTTGCATTGAATAGGTGGAATGTATTCAGTTTCAATGAGTGAAATGTATTAAGGTCGACTGGATTGATTTCAGGTTTTAGTTATGTAACATTTACCTATGGATTTTACTACGTAGGTAAAGAGAAGGTGGACTGTAGGTATAGACCACATTTGCGTAGGTTTCCTACCCAAAAAAATCGTAGGTATAAGCTATTTTCTCATAGGTAAAACCTTTACCTACGTATCTACCTACGGATTGGTCGCGTCGGGCTAGTACATGTAGGTAATTGTTTACCTACGAACGGTTCCGTAGGTATAGTATGGCTTATACCTACTGGTGTATGCTCACCCGTAGGTATAGTACCTGTACTATACCTACGGATTCGTCCGTAGGTAAAACATTTACCTACATGTACTAGCCCTACGGATGGTTCCGTAGGTAGGTCCATAGGTAAAGGACATTACCTACGGGAAAATGGCTTATACCTACGATTTTTTTGGGTAGGTAAAACGCCAATTTCTTGTAGTGTACTTGCCACCAACTATCACTTATCATTCTTAGTGCCACATGGCATTGAGCCTATATGCCACCTCCCCTCTATAGCGCTGCATAAGCAAACCTCTAGTTGGCATTGCCTCTAACTCTACAAGCTTTATTCTCTTTCTTTTTTTCTCTTCATCTTATTCTTCTTCTTCCTCCTCATCCTACTCTTGAACCCAATGCACCACCTCCCTTTGTGTGTAGCGCCTATTTTAGGGTGTCTAGTGTCACCCTGCACCCCACCATCCAAAGCCCCCTCATGGCATCACCACACTGATCTCCCATGTGTATTGCCCTTCTTGGCCTAGCACAACCACTTACTTATCAAGCACTATAGTATTCTTTCCAGCACCACCCCTTTGCTTCCATTCTTGCCAACACTTTTAACTAGGGTTGCTAAAAAACTAGTAAACCCGTAAACTAGATAGAACCATTTGAGATTGGTGATCTAGATAATCGATTCTTCTAACAAAAATGAAAAGATAAAAATTTATTGGTTTGGTTTTGTTTGGCCCATCTCCTAACTGAACAGAACCAGTAAATTAGTCCAGTTACAATAGATAGCTGGGCTTGACATGTTGGGTTGTGACATGTCATAGTGTGATGCAATGAGCAAAGGTTGATGAGATAGAGAGATTGGAGGAGGGAGAGGTAAAGGGATAGGGAATCAAGAACACAAGGTTGCCTTGGCTAGACTTGAAGACAATGAGGCCTAGGACATCATCATTTAGCATTATTGTTGAGGACAATCATGCCGACAGTGAGGGTCAAGGGTGGTGGCAATGCTACTATAAGAAATAAGTCTACTCATATTGGTGTGGTAGAAAATTTTATAATTTCACAAATATCATTATCTTAGTCTCTATTTGAACCTAACAACAATGATGAATTGATTTTTGAAACAATTTCAAACATAAACCTTTGTGGGATTTAAATAATCTTTATAAATCGAGGAAGATTGAGCATTCTTGAATAGATCTCTACCATCCAATGATAGTTCGGGATAAAATGAGCACCTTTGGCTTGATTCTATAAATAATATTGAAGAGTGCACAAACTCTATGAAGCCAAGTCGATTCCATAAATAATAATATAGAACACGGAGTCTTTTACAAAAACTCAAGTCGGTTCCATAAATTACACCCACTCCCCAGACTTATAAATTAGTCATTATGTGTATGACCTACTAGGACCAAAACTCTATTTCGTTGAGACCTAATTAAAAGAACAACTTTTTTAAATTAAATTTATTATCCCATAATAGATTTAATAGTCCACATATCATGAATGGTACAAGACACATCCCATGATTTCAAATGACTTCAGGAAGGAACTTCTTTCCAAAAAGTCTTTCCATCATTAGTTATCACATGGGTATAAACCCTTGCCCATCCAATTCCTAGTTAGATAGGAGTATGGCATCGACTATCAACTCCTAGATATTCCGACTCTACGAAACCTTCTACTCGAAACTGGATCAATTAGAAACCCTTTTTTCTATTATCCTATCTACCTTGGTTGGATTAGAGTATTATCCATAGAATATTCTCTTTCCCTCTTTCTTTCTCCTACCGAGAGTGGATGATCCCTTGTTGTATGCTCAATTACCTCCATTGGGTTTCTCATATACCCAATTCATAGGTCAATAGTCAAAGTACATGGGACACCTAGCAAGGTTTGTTTGGTGACTCAAGTTAAAGATCTAACAATGCAACCATGATGATAGAATACCTTAATTGATAGTTTGGTAAGTTGTCATTCAGGGATTTTATATTGACTAGTTTAATAAACTCATTCCTCTAATGGGCACCTATTATTTCATTATCATCATATTAATGACCAATGAGATCGGCTATCCTCATCATATGAGAAGATATCACATACACTACTTTATCCGAATTCTTGATGTCCCATCTTAAGAATCATATGACTACAAACATTTAAATTACATGCCTCTAGATGATTGTTCTCATTATCATTATCTCATTATGATTCAATCATAATTGTATGTAATTTAAGACTTCATTACGATACATATATCAAGATAGTACAACTAATAAAGATAATATCAATGATACTAAATAAGATATTATATGAAATATAAAACCATAATTGGCTTGTTGGACATACATTACTTAGACATGTTTGATCCCCATTAGCTCAAGGTGACCCTCAAATATACTTGGACTTAGGGTCTTAGTTAGTGGATCTGCAATGGTAATAATCTAATCTATCGTTAATTATCTTTTTTTCAAGCTGCAACTACTCTGATCAAATAATATTATTGAAGAAGTTTTTAAACTTCTGATGAGGCAATGGCTCCATTATAGATGTGATGAAAAATAGTGGTACATTATCAAATTTATTAGGGATAACTCCATAATCTAAGATGAACTTCTTCATTCAGACCACTTCCTAAGTAGTTTGCAATAGTTGTATACTCGATATAAGTTGTAGAATTCATAGTGTCTATTTCTTAAAACTTTTCCAACTCACTACACCACCATCCAAGATAAAGAGTTTTACTTGACTAGAAGCTTAAGTCTAATTGCAAAGCTTCAAGTCCTATTCTCCATACACTATAAATACATATGTAGTTGTTTCAAGCACTTAAGGACACATTTCCTAGCTATTTAGTGACTCCCACTTGGTTCTACTTGATAATTGCTTGTAACACTTAGAGAGCATAAGTCACATCAGGCTATGTACATAACATCCATGATAGACCCTATGGTTGAGGGATATGAGACTTTAGTCAAGTGCTCATTCTCTTTTCAAAAAAGATAAACTTCATATGTCATAAGTAGGAAACAAATTTATGATTTTTCATGTCAAATCCTTTAACTATGATGTCTATGTTTATCAACTAGGTCAAGCCAAACATTCTTTTAGATCTATCTTCATAGACCTAAATCTTTAAAACATGATGCTTCTCCTAGATTAATTACGAATGATTATTAGCTAAGCTTCACTGATAATAACACACCCACATCATTCTCAATTAGTTGTATGCCATCCACATAAATGTCAAGAAAATGATGGAACTTCCACTTGTCTCCGTGCACACACAAGGCTCCTCTTCATTCTTAATGAAGTTATATGATTTCGTCTCATCAAATTTATTTTATATTCTAATTATGAGAAACATATTTCAGTCCATGAATGGAGATTGACAACCAGCACATTTTGTTTGGATGTTTTAGGACTCAGATCTATGAGCTATATCATATACACCTCTTCTTCAACATTGACAAAGCCATATTAACATCCTAATTGACAAATCTCATAGTCATAGTGTACATTAATAAAATCTAAATGGATTAAACTATTGCAACCGATAGAAGGTCTCATCATAGCCAACATCTTGAAGGTCTCTACCTTTCAATCCATTCTCATCTATCTTTTCAAGGTCCATTTACACTTAATGGGTACTCTACCCTCAGTTGGATATGTCAAGTTCCAAACTTGGAAAAAATAGTTGGAGTCTATTTTTGGATTTTATTACTTATTCTCATTTTGGAATTAATAACTTATATTGCCTTTTCATAGGTGTTTGGATCAATATCTTCACTTCATTGTGTCTCATTTCTTCTATCAAAGATATGTCCTACATATCTACAAAGTTGAATAAGTACAAGTGAAGACATATGAGCTACCTATGTGTAATTATTAACGATTACATTAATATAAGCATTCATAGGTCATGGGTCTAGAACCCTTTTCAAAGATACTTTGTTCCCCCTATTTTCCTTTAGGAAAGAACTCTTCCTCTAAGAATACAATAAGCTGAGCAACATGTTCCTTATCTATAGGGGTGGGATATTTAAATATCCAAAAATTTTCTTAAAATATTCCACATGCCTATACTTTAAATAGGCTTTAACCTATTTTTATATCTTAAATAGAATAATCGAAATAGATTTAGAAGGTACCAATTAAAGATAAATTGGATACATTGAGTGCTTAGCCTTAAAATATACAAAGATGATTTATCAAAGGTCATCATTGCTTGTATCATGTCCTATGCAATACAATTACTCTCTTTTTGGCTACTCGAACAAATTAAGGGTTACAAGAAGATGTCCATTATAACAAGTTATATTATTATTTAAATATTGTATTAATCTAGTACATAAGTATTCTACTCCTTGATCTAATCAAAGAGTTCTAATACTTTTTATATTTATCCACAACTCCTTACAATTTTTCAAAAGCCTTATATTTGTACTTTATAAGTACATATATATATGTCTAGTGAAAACATCTATAAAAGAGTTGAAGTAAGAACGTCCATCTTCAGTCTTAATACATATAGGCCAACATACATCTAAATATATGAGTTCTAAAGACTCCTTGGTCCACTCTTCCTTTTGAATAAATAAAGAATTAGTCAATTTGTCCATGAAACAAAAACTCGTGAGTCATTAATGATTCAAAATCATTCACCCTACCCTATCTATCCTTATAGAGCTAGTTTGGCCTTTTCTCATCAATATGACTATGTTTATATTAAGCTAAAAATTAGACTGATATATATCAACCCATTTTCTCATAAGAGGAGTATACACATATAACATGAGAGCTAACATATCAAATATAATTAAAGAATTTATTAAGCCCTCACTAGCAAACACTTTGCACTCATAGCCATTGAATAATTATCATTTTCATTGTCTAAAATAAATCACCATTTACTCAATTAGGAACAATAGATAATGTTCTCATAAAAGTGATAAAAATTAACAATCTTATGATTATGACATCTCTCAAAGGCTATGTATCTCTTACTAGTAATGATGAAACCTTTGCAACATTCTCACACATAGGTTAATCTTTATTCATTAAGCCTTCATTTACTTGCATTATTTGCAACTCTTTGCGGATATAAGATGTATATTCAATATCTTATATCAAGAGATGCATCTATAGTATCTTATAGAAGATATGCACACCTAATATCTAATACCATATGACATGTCTAGCATATCATACTAAGATACAATAATATGGTAACTAATACCATATTGTGTATTATGTTATACATTGTATCTTATACTCTGATATACACAAATAGTATCTCATGCCATGATGTGTATAAGTATATGACAAGTAAATCAATGACTGAGATGCATGAAGCATCTTAAGTTTCACCTTTGTCTTATCAACAAAATACTTTGCAGTCCCTCTTCCACTAGCATCACATGATTGTGGAAGTATGGTGCTTTGTTTAATTTAGGGTTTATTATCTTGTCTGCCTTCTTGACTTCTAACAAATATTTTTTTATTTTCTATCTAATGATCTCATTCCTTTCCATTGGTGCCACCAACAAGAAGTGTTGAAGATGTATCATTGTTTTATTTTTCCTTCAATTATCTCATCACCATGAGCCATGATGAATCTCATATCTATCTATCCATGTTGCCTCTACAATTTATATCTTATAGAGACTAACATCTAATATAAAGTAACTATGTATCTTCTCTATATTATATTATGAGATAAAATATTATTTTCTCTCACATCATTAGATAGTTTAAGAGGCACATACTTCTAAAGTATGCTAGTTATTTGATCAACCATGAGAACAATTCTCTTGATCTCAAATTGGTAGTGTGGTCCATTAAGCCATTTGGCATATAATATGCCAGACAAGTGGTGGTTGATAACTAATTCCACAACAAAGATGTAATTCTAATTAAATAACATTATAGACATTCAAGATAAATTAAGGCATGGTCCTTATTGTCCAAATTTATGCTTTCATTAATTTATCAACTAATTTTCATAGCACCTATTGTGCAATGATGAGATATCTTGTTGACATCTTAATGGGGACTAAGACCTTATTAACTTTATGGTAATAACCTTGTGGTAGCATAACAAATTACCCCAAACTTAATATGTAAATAACTATCACAAGTTGAAAATCTTGCAACTTTTAATCATTTAGCTTCTAGAGTCATGACCTTGTGGTAGCACATCAAGTCATATAATCTAGTTAGGTCAAAGTTTCCTGTTACATTATGGCAATGGTTTCTTCACACAACCTTTATGGTAGCACAACAAGGTCATGCAAATGGTCCACCCCAAGGTTTGGTATAAGCCTTAGCCATGATCACAAATCATTTGCTGAATGGGTCTTGTGATAGCACAAAAAACTCATCCAATGTAGGAATGGCTCATTGATGATCATAATAATGGAAGGCTACGTGGGTCATTCTAAAGGTATCACATTTATTCACCTAATTTAAATAAGGAGGGATTTTTATTTTAGTTTCCTGATGGTATGTGTCACTTATATATATACATTTGAATATCATACATCTAAGGTATTTAGGGTAGCGCACACACAAACATATCACATATGCAAGATCATCGACTTAACCTCATTAATGCATAATCAAAGCCAAATCAATATGCATTAAAGGATTCAACATCTTATGTCGGTGTTGACATGCCATCAAGCCTTGAAGAACTTTTCTACATGCATTTCACTCTCTCCTCCTCCTTGATAGATCTTCTTGTCAATACAAGATGATAAAAGGTACATAGACTCATGAATGCACATTAATCAAATAAGAAACCTTGATCGTAATCAAGGGGAGTATATTTCTAGGAGAGAGGTAGAGTATAGAATAAAAATTGATAAGAAAAGAGATTAGGCATGCATGCCCTTATTTACATGCCAACATCAAATAAACATCATCAAATGACATTCATTTTAAGTCCATGATCTTCCATGCAAACGCACATTCATTCATCTTATGGACATAATGTGAATACATGATAATATTTTGATATAAATGTTATATCATAAAAATATACATCATGTATATTGAAATTTCTAATATCATGCTTGTCAAATTATTAATGAAATAAATGATATGAAATAATCATATAAACAATTTACATGAAACATACAAGAAATTCCAAACAATTTGGACAATTTACTCAATCCCAAAATTGTGTAAAATATCAAATTAATGTCCAAAGCATCATTATAAAAAATCATAATTTTACAAAATTAATTCAGTCATTAATTTCACAAGTTAAATCATTTAAAAAATTTTAAAACTTAACTATAAATGAATCAATAACAACATGGCTTAAAACTATATAACAGACTACCAAACACTTTAGTAATCCGTTATATAATTTTTCAGAATTTTATGAGATTTTTCAATAGTTTTTGGCATTTTATATGATTTAAAGAAATTTTAAATCAATTAAAATGGCTTCTAAGGCATTACACTTGCTCCCTTCGCATCCTCGTGCACCGGCATTCTGCCATTTGCATTGGCACTTTACTGGGGTGTTTGGTTACGTTTTTTATCATCTTTTTAACATAAATTTTAAAAATGAAAGAGTGTTTGGTTACAGGTTTTAACTCCTCCCCTTTATTTAGAAATGAAGTACCCTATGCACATAATTTCTTCCGAAATAAAAAATAAGTCGTGTTTGATTTTTTATTTCAAGAGAGAAGCAGAGACGAGACATGGGAGGCGGTAGGGATGTCAACGGGTCGGATACGGGTCGAATAATAGTATTATCCGTATCCGTATCCTATAAGAAAAAGGTGTATCCACTTGCTGTTCGTTAACTATCGGTATCGGGTGTATCCGCGAACCGCATTGTTCTATCCGCTTAAAAACGGTTTACGGTCGGATAACGGACGGTTATCGAATATATAAAGAGATAACATACGTATAATACAACCTAGCAAAATAAAGAAGTAAAGATAATTTTACCGATAAAGACACACATAAAAAATATATATATTACGATTAAAAGTATCTATTTATTGCAATGAACAAAAAGAAAATTCTTAATTATATATCTACCACAAAACATGAGATATAGAAAAATAATTTACAAGTCCATAGTAAAATTAATTTTTGAGTTTGTAGTAAATAATTAGATGTGCAACACAAAATATGAGATAGAAAAAAAAATCGTAATTACATGTCCAAAATAATACATGTCCAATATAAAATATGAGATAGTCGATTTGCGACGAAAAGTGTGTACGTGGATTGCACCATCGAAGCGAGAAGAGGATGAAAACATCAACATTAGACGTCAAGACAAGACTTATCCAATGTTAAGATCTCAAGGAGGAGGGTGAACCGGTGAGTTAAGAACAATAAGATTTTCTAGATGGGTCATATATACTTAGATGTCATAAATTGTGAGTTATATCGTATTATGTATTAGTTAGCGAATACGGATAACGGTTTTCGGATTCGGTTTATGGTGTATCCATGACCGCATCCGCTAAGATAACGGTTAATCGGTAAACGAACGCGGATAGCTTATTCGGAAAATTTAAACTATCCACTTGCTGTTCGTTAACTAACGAACGGGTCGGATAATCGGATAATTGGTAACCATTGACATCCCTAGGAGGCGGGACATGCGGATTCTCTCTCTCTCCAAAGTAAGAGGCGACGAGGCACATTTCTTCAAGGGGAGCCACCATTCCAGAGCAAGAAGACGGAGAGGTGCTCGTAAGTAGAGGCGAGGGATGCTGCCATGGGTACCATTCCTTGCCCAGCAAAATCGTCATCATTGTGTTATTGGTCCGCAGATAGATGCCTTCACAGTGCTGCTTTGGGTGTCGAGGCCGCCCACCTGAGGGTTCTTTGAGTTGCCATCATGTCAACGGATGATGACAGCAGAGGCGCTCCAAGAGAGGGGAAGTCTTGGCCTTGAGGCGATGGAACTCATGGGCATCGGCATCGTAGGCACGCATGCAACAATGTCAGAACATGCCCCCATTGGCGATGAAGGGTCCACCGCCATGGGGCTTCTCCACCGCTCATCCTCTTAAAAGGGAGAGAAAAAATGGTTGAGTGAACCGGCTGATTTCCGGAGGAGTAGTTTATCCCCGATGGCGGGGGCTAGCCATCGCCCTCCCCCTTTACCCTCTTCCTTTTTAGAATGGTTGCTTAATGCCATTGAGGGTCCCTTCTCACTGCACCTCTCATGCTTGACGCAATGGCAATGCCAAACAGCTGCAAGCTGGGGCTTCGCACTTGCTCCTCCATGTTCTCACGCAAAGCCCAACCCCTTTTGGACTCTCGGTCTGTTGGAGTTCTTGTTAGTAAGGGCCAAAATATGTTTGCTCTTCTTCAAAGACCTATTTTGTGGAGCCCTCACACCGTGTGAGACTAACACATCCTCTCCACATATTTTTCCTTCTTCCCACTCTCCACATACCAATGTAAAATGCCCTGGTCCTTGGATGTGGAGAAGCCTCTAGCATTGTCTTCTATTGGTGCCACGGAAATGACCGACTGCCGATGCCAATGGACAACCTTGAATTCACCAAAAGCTCCTAGCTTTTCAAATTTGAGAAAATCAAAGAATGAGGCAACAAAGTGAGCATCAAATAAAAGTTGGAGCAGAACTTGATCCATGTACAAAAAAATGATAGAAGTAAGTTGGAGGATAAATGTGCACACCTCGACACTATGAGCCTACGGACGTGGCCATTGGGAAGAATGAACGGCTGCCAAGCACCACTAAATAATTTTTAAAAATTAGGAATGATTTACCAAACACACCAAATGTGTCCTTTTGTAATTTTAAAATTAAAACTGAGATGTCGAGTAATATTGATTTAAAAAATAAAAGTGTATCAAAAATAAAAATGCAACCAAACATCCTATACACCACTAGTTTCTACCACAATGTCTACACCCGAGCATGGCCGTGGGCATGGTGGCCCGTCAGTCAATTTTTCACTGACATTCCTCATTGCAAAGAGGATCCGTGAGGCTAGCACCTTATCGGGTCCTAATAGACATGATAACCAACTTCCTCTTGACTGGGTAAGAAGGATGTTGGCATCAAATTTTTCCGCTTAGCTTGCTTGATACAAGTTTCAGCAATGCCGAAGCCGGTGCAGAAAATCTGACCCAGATTCGGAAAATTCATGAATAGATGATGTAAATAGGCTTTGGAAATGCCTTGGCATGGCCTTACATGCTACGAATGGCCAAGATAATGTGCTCATTACATAGCCCCGATCAAGAGCTTCGCAACGGTGCCCAAAACATGAAAAACGGACACCGGAAGGCCGAAATGACCATTTTGCCCCTGACACTTTGGGACAAATTGGGACTCTAACATGGAATTCCAACTTTACCACATTTTCAAGATTGGATAGAGCTAGGCAACGCTCAAAACGGATATAAAATCCGACCCCCGGATGAAGAGATATGCAAGAAAGAGCAAATCCGGACGGAAAGCCGTATGTTCTCGCACCAGGGGCATAATGGTCCGATTAGCTCTGGATCGACCCATGGGCTGAAAATTTCAATTTTCATGACCCAAAACTTTGATCTCATGAATATTGATGCATGAAAAATAAATTTGGCCAATGGGAGAAGGTAATTACACTCAGATACAGTTTTCGGCATTATCGACGGCCGAAATCGCACCGATCGGAGAAACTAGCTAAATCAGGAGATCCGTTGCAATTCAAGTGATCTCAACCACACATCAGGATGGAGCATAAGATCAATGGCCATCAGGGCATGATCTGGAATTTTTTGAAGTCAATTTAAGATTTATTTAATTGGTTTTGGTCGGAGTTAATGCTAGCCGTTGGATCGGGAACACTTTGATTAAACCAGGGTTAAACCTAACACAAGATGGGCTAACCCAACCTGTCATGGTAGAATTCCATCCTCCCTCATCTGATATGTGCGCAAGAAGCCCTAGAAAATAGGGGAGAGAGGCGCACCCACCTCCTCCTTCCTTGGCTAGTGGGTCCCACTCAACAACTTCCCTCAACCACCTCCCATGGCTTATCCCTATCTCTCCCTTGGTTTATCTTCATCCTAACTAATCCTACAACTAACCAAGCTTATCCTCAGCCAAGCCTTGGTCGAACCAGCCTCCTTTCCACTTGTCATATGTGCACACCTCCTTGAAAGGAGGAGATGGTGCGCACCCTTCTCTCCCTCTCTTTCTAGTTGGCGCATAATCATCCTCAACAACCAACTATGGGTTATCCTTATCATCCCCAACCTCCCTTGAGTTATCCTTATCTCCTCTCAACAACCTCCAGCCTTATCTCCTTCTGGAGATGGCGCCCCTCAGCCCCTATAAAAGCCCCCTCAGCTGGCCATGTGCAGAAGAAGCTGATCACCCTGCAGAAGCCCTGCCTCTCCTCCCTCTACCCTGCTCCAAGACAGCTTCTCCTTGCTTGGACGTCTTCATCAGCAAGTCAGCAACCTCTCCAGCCCCCTTGTGGTGTTCCAAGTAAAGAATAAGAAGGAGAAAAGGCCTCCCTCCAGCAGGCGCGCCAACAGCAGGTGCAACCAGCCCACCTGATTGGTGTACTAACTTCAGCAAGTGCAGCAAGCTCTCTTCATTCCTTTGCTCCATCCATCAACATCAGAAAGGAGAAGACCCCCTTTTCTCATCCAACAGCAAGAGAATAAGGGTTTGGTGGCACCTTCAGCCCATCATTTTCAACACCACCTGCAGTGCAAGAGAGAAGAAAAAAACCGGTGAGTTGAAAAAGTGTGTTCCAATGTAGCCTTTCAATTCAACTCTTCCCCTTCTCTTCTCTACCCCTCTCCATGGTGTCATACCCTCTGAGTAATGCCCATTCAGCCCCTTTGAGTGCCCTTCATGTTTGTCTACAGAAAGCCCCAAGTGTACCCTCTATTTGGCCATCACAAAAACAGCCCCTTGCTGCCCCTTAAAGCAGGCCTCTGAACCAGCCCCTTTGTGCACCCTTTTGGCCCTCCATGTTGGCCTCTAAACCTTCTACTATCATGCTTGGTTTGACCCCACTGATGGTCACTTGGACATGCACCTCCTGCCTTTCCCAATCAGGCCCCAAATGGCATGCAAAACAGGCCCCCTTGCTGGCCCAAGTTATGCCCCCTTGTGAGCACCCATGTCAGGCCCCTTTGATGGTCACCTAGTTTGCCCTATGTGCAACACACCCAATACAGCTTCTACAGCACCCCCAAACAAACCAAGCATCCTCTTTGATGTGTGGAAGGAGGGTCGACGCTTTGAGACTCTCGGAATCCACCGGACGGACCGAGACTACTTGGGCGGGCCTTCAATTCTCATGCCCTTTGTGCATTCCTAAAACCAGTCCTAGTTCATACCTAAACCTACCCCTTGTGCAGTCATACCAAAGCTCACCTAAACAGCACCTTAGCCAACCCATTCCAGCCCCTTCTGAGGCTCACCTAGCCCGCTGCTACAACAAGATGTCAAGGTGCAAAAATGGAGGGCAAATCAGGCCAACCGGGCCATGGATGTGCAAAGCAGGCCCATTGGGTCATGAAGTTCAAAGCAGGCCGCCAGGACCCATGAAGCACAAGATTGGGCTAACCGGGCCGACATAGCATGAAGACCAGCCCATTGTGCTGATGAAGCTGGCCCATTGGGCCTTGGACACTTAAAATAAACCTTAATTAAATCTGAGGGTGAGATGTCGAAATTAAATAAGGAGTTAGCACCACCACGTGGGCGCTCCACCTTGGGCGGCTAGCCCGGGCCCGTATCCGGTATGTTGACCCGGGCGTAGGCATGGGACACGCTTCCCACTGCAGACGGACCCTTCCCACTACTTGGAAAGTCAAATGACTATGCCTTGTATGACGGGTAAAATTCCACACCGATTGGAAAATAAGGCGGCATGCTGCCAAAATTTTCCCAATCAAGTGGTATTTTACACCAAGGGAAGGACATCACACATTTGCACCATTGACGGCATTATTCATGGCATATGAACTGCAACATCTGATGTACACCAGCATGAACATGAATATTCAATGAACATTCCAAGTGCCGAGTTGATTGCGTGTGACTGGGCATCGACACTAGCCCGACATACCGGATGTGATGCAAACCAAACAATTAAAACAAACCGAAACAAATAACATTTAAATCCAAGTTAAATGGAAATCTGAAATCAACATTTCAAACCACATCCAAATCAATTCATAAATCAAACATAAATCAACTTCAAACAAAATCTAATCAAAATTGTTTGCATCTCATCGGGCCTGAAAGGCCGGGGCCCTTTGTGTTCTTTATACATTGTGGATGTGCACGCTCTCGTCAAACAAGATCGCTATGGCAGTTAATCAAGGGTGTTCGAGTGCTTGCTCGATGTAAATGAACATCGGATATTCGCACCATCCGATGGAGAGAGGTCAAGAAATATTTTCACAGAACCCGAACCTCGGTTCTATACTCTTTTAATATCACCCGGACTATCTAGTATTTTTATGGTCTATCACCTACTTTACTAGAAAATTCGGATGTCGATATTTCAAAACATACAAAAACAATAAATCTTTTTCAAGAATCAAAACAATTCCCGAGGTTCCCACAAAGGACAAATAGGAAATCCGTAGGGAACTTTAAGACCTTCCTAAAATTGAAAATTCTGACCTAAAAAACCCTAAATAGTATAACTCCAAATCAAATGAGGAATCTTTGTTGGACAACACCTAATCCACCTCTGACAAAGTTATTCAAAGCCAAGAAAACATGGGGAAACACTTAGTAATTATATTACCAATCTATTCACAAGCCATCAAATGTCTCTAGGAAAGATCTTATGAAATCCCCAAAATCGGTCGATGATTTTCATAAAACTAAATCACCAACTTTAAGACCTTCAACCAAGCTCTCTGGTGGTCCAAATTTTAAATAGTTTGTTACATTGGAAAGCCTTTTGTCATGAGATTCATATGAAATCAAACAATCCCATAATTGGATTACATATTATTTATATTTGCTCCATCAAATAGACATATGCACATATTTGGAAAAACATAAAATAGATGAGATGAAATGAAAATGATGTCAATTTTGAATGAGATACGAAGATGAACCTAATACCATTGTAAGGAATCAGTCCAATCAAATTGGCACAGTGGGAAATTTTTTTTTTCTCAAATATTATGTCTCGATCAAAACTCAACAACAACAACAAACCGGTATTTAAAATGAATTCAAACACATACCTTTATGGGATTCAAACAATACCTATAGATTGATGAAGAATGGGTTTTTCCATGCTCTCTCTTAGACACTCAAGTGTGTAGCCTCCAGTCATATCCACATGAACTGCCTCAGAAGTTGGTTTCTCCTCTACAACGACATCGACCACTCATCCCAAATGGAGCTCTACCATCCAATGGCTACTACTTGAGTGGGATATAATAAGGAAGATGTTTGGGGACAAAATGAGTACCCTTGGCTTGATAGGACTTGTGCTTGTTTCACTATTATTTTTAGATCTCAGAGTTTCCACAAACCCCCAAAGGTTATATAAATTATGTTCATGCTCCAAACTAATGGATTAGTTCTTATGTATGCAACATAATAGGCCCAAGAGACTATTTGGTTAAGCCTAATTAAAATAACAACTTTTTAAATTAAATTTTTAACAAATAATAGATTTAATAGCTTATATATCATGAGGGTACAATTCACATCTTATGATCCCAAACAACTTCGAAAATGAAATTCATTTTAAAAAGCCTTTTCACCATTGGTTACAACATGACTATAAACTCTCATCCATCTAGGGGTGTAAACAGGTCAGATTTGGTAGCGGAATCACAGAATCCAATTCCGATTCCGAGAAGGGATAAGATGTTCCGATTACGATTCTGATAATTTCGGAATCACCATGTTCCGATTTTGATCCGATTCAGATTCCATTATCGAAATCAGAATCGAATCCGATAATTTTCGATTCCGATAATAGATATTAATTTTTATTCAAAAAATAATTAATAATTCACATATATTTAATAAATTTTGATATAATATTTTAAAACTTTATTTTTATCATTTTATCAATTTATATATTATATTTTATGATTTATTTGACTTTATTTTGATTATTTTTATTTATATTTATTTATTTATTATCAAAATCGGATAAACGGAAACGGAATCACTTGATTCCAATTCCAATTCCGATAAGCTATTGGAATATCCGATTCCGATTCTGATAGCTTATAGGTTACAAAATAGTTTCCAAACCCATTAATTTTTATCAGAATCGAATTGAAATTTCGGATTATCGGATTTCGTTTACACCCCTACATCCATTCAATGCCCTGGTTAGATAGGAGTATAACATCCATTGTCAATTCCTAGATTTTTGATACTATAGAATCTTGTACCTGAAATTAAATTAATTAAAAAACCATTTTCCAATCCTCCTATCTAACTTGGCCAAAGATTTTGAGTACTATCTATACGATATTCTCTTTTTCTCTCTTTCTCCTACCAAGAGTGGACAATCTCCTATCATCTACTCAATTGCCTCCACTAAATTTCTCATGTATCCAATCAATTAACTATACATAACCACAAACCTAAGTGATCCATAAGTCAATAGTCGAAGTATAAGGTATGCTGACAAGGCATCTTTGACTACTTTGGTCAAAGATGCAACCATGCTACTATGATGATTAAATACCATAAATGATAGTTCAGCAAGATAACATTTAGAGATTCTATACTAGTTAGTTCAGTGAACTCCTTCCTCTAATGAGCACCTATACATGTATCATAGTGTCTCCACACTAATGACCAATAATATCAATCATTCTCATCATATAAGAATATATCACATGCACTTGTCTATCTGGATCATTGAAGCTCCATTTCAAGGATCCTACGACCATGAACATTTATATCACATGCCTTTAGATGATTGATCTTATTGTAGAGAAGTGAATTTGGCCTAATTAAGGGGACCTAAACTCCTGTTTTCATAACCAACACTTGCTTTTTCCAACCAAAGAATCCAACTTGTTGTAAAAATGACAAAAGCCTGAAGGGCATAGCCGACATCCCAACTTTGCATCGCTTGGTGTCGAGTCGCAAGAGCGCCTAGCTCTCTACCCATTTTCCTTCTAACTTTTGAATCAACCGACACACGCTGCAATGTCATACGAGATTGCAGGTGTCCCATTATCGGGATGTTAGGAATCTCATCAACAACTACCACCAGAGATCACGTGTAGTAGGGAGAATCTCAGGCAGATCTATCAGAGATAGTTAACAACACTCTGCAGGCTGGACACTTGGTGTCTTAGTCATAGAGCACCTGGCATCCAGCCTGGAAACTAACATCCCATACTCTGCACAAGTCAAGGATGTATGCCTGCCATGGTCAAAGCGATTATGGATGCTTTCATAATATGATGCCCGGTGCTCCCCAGGCAGGAGTTTAGGTGTTTTGCTATAAGAGCACCTTAGTCATCCCGCGGACCTAAAAATGGAGACCTTTCTCCCACATTTTGAAGATTCCGAAGGAAGTTCCAACTAGTTCTATTCAAGTGGCCAAGCTCCCCAAGAAACCCTAGAGAGTTCCATGAATGTCCCAGCATCCGCCAATCCATCTAGGCATTCTAGAGTTCCTAATCCCACCTCCAAAATCATCTACAACCATCTTCACATTGTTACCTTCTTACCCTCTTCACACCACCAAAAAGCCACTCAAACATCTTCACAATACCACAAGATACAAATCCCTCCCCCACATTGCAAGGGGCCTCAAGGAGCCATCACATTGAGCTAGAGCACTTGGTAACTTCCATTGGATCCATGGAAAGATCATGCTGAAATCTACCTCTGGGGGTCTAAATCACTCCCTCGACATGACGCCAGGCAACCTAGGCCTGAAGTCCCTGCTACCTCCCAAAACATACTGACCACCAGTCCACTGACTATCTTCTTCCTTACTCCTCCTCTTTGTTTTTCTTTTGCTTTCACCATGCACATCATGCTAGCATAGTTCAATGCATCTTTAGCTTTAGATCATCTAGATTCTCTCTAAGTTAGTCCTAATTCAGTTCATCCAACCCCTTCTTGACATTTCTTTTTCTTGGGAATAGTTGCTACCCTATGTTTAGTTCTAACTGGTTGTTCTTATGCTTTCATTTGCGACTTTCTTTTCTGACAAGCAGGTTTTCCTCAAGGCTCTACTTTCCCGATCGACCGAGGAAGGAAAAGATAGAACCTAAAACAGTCTTCTCATTCAAAGAGGTAACCGGTCAACCCCTTTTCTATTTCCATTTTATTCTTTTCATTTCACTCTTTTGGAGCCTTTGGCTCCTAGAGACCACACTCTTTCTCCTCCTTTTTCGGTTCCATAGTGCTTAGGTTGTGTTAGGAACGTTGCTATCCAACCCTCGATCTTCTTTCCCTTCCGTTCTCCTCACGACTCAGGCCGACTCTTCGATGCCCAAGTGACATCAAGGGTTGAGTAGTCAGGGGATCAAGGTGAGTAGAGATAAGGATAGAAGAGTGAGGAGTGGAGATAGGCCGATTTGTGAGAGATATCCCTTACCATGCCTTTGATGTGGTTAACATAAACTAGCCCTTGGAAACGTAAGGAAGTGAGTACACGACACATTACACACACAGACTTGAAGCGTCGAGTGGGGAGGGGCACCCGAGACCCGTCCATTCTCATTTTCATGATCTCACTATGATTCAATCATCAATGCCTACAACCTAGGACTTCATTATGATAAACACATCTATATATTGCAAGTAATGAAGATAATGCCATTAATACCAAATAAAATTTTATAAGAAATGTAAAACCATGTTACAAATCATTAGATTGCAAAGCATACTTCTCTATTAGATGCCACATAGGGGACATGAATGATGGTTAGCAGGAAGAGTGCAGGAGTTTCCCTCTCCATAGTTGTCAAGTATATCTATGCGGTTGCCTCTTTACTACCTTTCCACTGCCTCCACCCATGGCTATTGCTTCTTTATTGTTGGTGTGATTATGTGATGAGAGTGCTGCCATGTTCGGGATGCAAGGGAGATCATGCCATGGTGTTGCATGGTGGGTGGAGGAAGGATTGTTGTGAAGGAAAGAATGGGGGAAGATGAGAGGATCATGATGGGTTGTGACCACTATTGCCTTTTGAGAATGAACACCTAATCCAATATAAGAGATGGTGGGAAAGAAATGATGTAGGGAAGATGATGTCAAGTTCTTTGTTGGTGTAAGTTACAGTGTTTACTTTTTTAGTCCCAATCTCCATAGTATTATTTTGTCTTTAAAACAATGTTAAGAGGTAAGCCATTTTCATACTTAAGTCAACTTAATTTTTGAGTCATTTTTAACGGATTATTAATAATAAGTTTAGTATGTTTGAATAAATATTATTTTTATTTAAAATTAAATTATTGTAAATTTATGCTAATAAAAGACTGATAGTTTGAACCAAACCAAATTTAATTGTTCGATACAGTTCTATTTATTATCTGCTTGAGGTTTAAATGAATTAATTCAATTTAGTTTTGTTTAAATTTTGGCTTGTTTTGGTTTCCAAAAAATTGGTTCAAAACTAGACTGAATCGAACCATGAACACCCCTACCTCCAACACACAATCACTAGTCCTATACTAGTTATTCATCTCTAGCCAATTACCAAAGCCATGATCATGCCCAATCGACATGTTGCCAGCACCATCTCACTTGGCCATCCATCAACTAGCATCATCCCACCATGTTGGATTACATGCACTTCCAATTATAATCTGATATTTGATATCATAATTTTCTTTTGATGAAAATTTAAAAGATTCATAAACCTTTTTATCTATCCCATAAGCTATCAAAATCAATGTTGGGTTACTCCAATAACTTTTCAAAAATGTAGTAAAAAAAATGCAAAACTCTATCATCTATGAGTAGACTGCCCTCAACACCCGATTGTTAGATCTACGATCTAATCACCAATTGATTGTTAGGTCAACAATTTGATTGTCGTAGACCAATAGCCCATCAGACCAAAGGTCAATTGACGTCATCCAACAATCTAAGATTGATGAACAAGTTGCTTAGCCATCTCGGTGCCACCTCCAATCAAGTGAGTTCTAGCCGTGTAATCACCCATGAATTTGAAAATTATGAATTTGAAAGTTACGATCATCAAATTCAGTATGTTTCTTACTTATTTTTATTTATGCCATCCTACATATTAATTTGAAGTGTGTATGTGAGTTTTATTTAAGTTATCTTATATTTCAAAGGTATGTTTTTAAACATGTGCTATTACATGATTAAAGTACTATGATAATGAGTTGATTTGAAGGAAAATATTAGTTTTCTTAATTTTATAAGCTTTAATTAATATATGCTAAATATGAGATATGTTAGCATATTCTATGTCATTTGATGTTATGTGCATTTTAGATACCCTTTTGAATCCTCTTTGTTATGTTTAAAGTCAAAATCATGCAAATATATATTTTTGATGTCAATTAAATGCCTTTAGTGTAGATCATTGTCTATAGGTTATTAGAACACATTAGATCTTTTAATAGCTATGCTTAGAGCATTGCATACATATGATCTATTTTTGTCTTGTATGTTTGATGTACAGCTAGGGATGAGCATTATTCGGTTCAACCCGAGAACCAGAACTGATCCAAACCAAGAATGTCGTGTTGGGTAGGGTTGACATTGGGATTCGGTTTAGTCGGTTTCAAAAAAATTTAAACCGACTAAACCCGACCCAAACCAAAAACTGAATAACTACCTACTCTACATGGGCCAGCGGTCATGCGGGCATATAACACGTTGTGAGGGGGTAAAAAATAGGGTATATAAAAAGCAAAAGGCACTTGCATGGTCCAATGTGGGACAAAAGTGAAAAGACAACTTTTTTAAACTCCAACCACACTTTTCCTTTTGTCCCATATCGGTTGTTCATATTTTGCTACTTTTAAAGAAGTCTTTAAAAGGAGAGGCAATGCACAATGCATGCTCATGCATGATGAGGGTAACCTAGCAAAAGCAGGTTGGATACTTCATTAAAGTTAGTAAATTAAAATTTTAGTTGATAAAAATGTTTTGAGAATTATTTATTAATATAAATTATTAATTAATGGGTTTAATCAGTTTAACCCGAACCAACCCAAAATACATTTGATTGGTTTGGTTCGGGTTGGGAGGTGTTCTCGGTTTGATTCAGGTTGACAATTTTTTACTTCAACCTAGACCAAACCGACCCGTGCTCACCCCTATGTACAACATAGCTAGATATATGTGATCATCCTTGTCTTAAATTAATTATTTTATAATTAATGAATGAATGAATTAATTAATTAATTAATTTTTATATCCTTGATGGATGTATCAAGTTACAATGCCCTAGCTCCCAGATGGTACCAGTGAGTTCAATCCATTGTACCATTCTATCCTACTGCTATGTGTCTACAATCTCTAATCAATCTAATATCCTAAATTCCATTTCAACTAGTACGGTTCATGTGTCAAAGAAACATATGTAATCTTTGGTTTGATTCAGGTTGAAAATTTTTTGCTTCAACCTAGACCAAACCGACCCGTGCTCACCCCTATGTACAACATAGCTAGATATATGTGATCATCCTTGTCTTAAATTAATTATTTTATAATTAATGAATGAATGAATTAATTAATTTTTATATCCTTGATGGATGTATCAAGTTACAATGCCCTAGCTCCCCGGATGGTACCTGAGTTCAATCCATTGTACCATTCTATCCTACTGCTATGTGTCTACAATCTCTAATCAATCTAATATCCTAAATTCCATTTCAACTAGTACGGGTCATGTGTCAAAGAAACATATGTAATCTTTGGTTTGATTCAGGTTGAAAATTTTTTGCTTCAACCTAGACCAAACCGACCCGTGCTCACCCCTATGTACAACATAGCTAGATATATGTGATCATCCTTGTCTTAAATTAATTATTTTATAATTAATGAATGAATGAATTAATTAATTTTTATATCCTTGATGGATGTATCAAGTTACAATGCCCTAGCTCCCAGATGGTACCAGTGAGTTCAATCCATTGTACCATTCTATCCTACTGCTATGTGTCTACAATCTCTAATCAATCTAATATCCTAAATTCCATTTCAACTAGTACGGTTCATGTGTCAAAGAAACATATGTAATCTTTTATGAAAAGTTGCACTCTCATTTAGATTGTAGTGAACCATTTCTTTCTCAATCTGAATCACATTGTCCAAAGATTTCACAAGTAGTTTCTTCATAGGATATTATCGTAAGATGCTAAGAGTAAATGATCATTATTAAAACTCAATTGTCTTGGCATGTTCAACTAATATTCTCTATTCCACCTATGTTGAAACCTCACTTTTCTTAATTTATAATATAAAATAAAATATGTTTTTGACTTTTTAAGTGTTGATATATTTTATGATGGTGGCAATGATATCAAAAGCCTATATTTTTATATGAATTAAAAAATGTGGTGAGGCTATAGTGTAAGTTTCTTAAATTTTGTTAGTAACCCTTGATTAAATGTCATTGTTACATATCTGCAAGATGGAATTAATTGCATGGAATACATTGTATTTGAGTAATGATAGAATAAACATGAGGAATTGACATTCTTCTTATTTTTGTATACTTTTCTTTATTTCTTTGAAATCACAATTTTCTTGGGGCAAGGTTTGGGTGGTAGTAGACAGCTTCTTTCTTTCACCTGGCCTGATAAATCTTTGCTAGTTTTTGTTACTTTTTGGGCTTCACATCCATTAAATGGTATTTCCCCAACTAGGGTTTGACGAACATAATTGCCCTTCAATCATCCATCATGTGACATTTCCCCAACTAGAGCTTAACTAACTTGATGGGCCTTATATAGTTTTCATGCATTACCTAATTTTTTTCACCTAGGGCTTGACCAAGTTAATGAGTCTTGGATAATTTTTACCCATCACTTTAAATTCCTCACATAGCGCTTGACCAGGTTAATGGGCCTTCAACATTCTTGAAATTTTTTATAGCTTATTCTTTTTCATCCATTAATAGACATTTTATCGATCGGGACCTAATTGAATCAATGAGTCTTGGATAGCTTTGATTTTAATGATATTCTCTTTCATCCACAAATCAGTATATCCCTAATCATGGTTTGACCAAATTGGTAGGTCTTTATCAGATCTTTGGATGGCTTTCTCTTTCATCACTAACCTGTATTTTCTTGATAGGGGCTCAATTGAATTAGTGAGCATTCATTAGTTTGGATATTTCATCCACTAATCGATATTTTTACTATAAGAATAAGGGTTAATGACAACAATTGGAAGTCATCATTGAAATAAGAAAAGTTATCGCCAATATATATTGGAGACAGCTTATCCATTGTCGCCATGCTGCTGCAAATAAACCCATCGCTGATAGTGTAAGTGACAACTTCATGGCCAGTCATCTATACTCACCTATAAACCAATAACTAAGAAGCTGTTGAAAATAAAGGTATATGCGATTGTTGGTAAGCCATTGCTAACAATTCTATAAGTGATGGCGTAAAGCCGTCACTTATCATTATTGGAGTGACGGTTTAAGTTGTTGCTAGACAAGAATTAAAAGCCCCTGCAGGTAAAAATGATCTGGTTTGGCAATGGCTACAGTTGTCTCACGTAAGTATTGGGGACAACTTAGGCCAACAAAAATAATAATTTGTGTGCAGCTTAGGAAGCTATCCAACAAGCAAATAGTTTAAGCAAATAGTTGACTTTTAAGATGGGTTAAGCAACAATACTCATGTGTTATGACTAAAGTCATTGAAAGTTAGGGTTAGCAATGGTTTTAGCCATCGCTAATAATCCTTTTTCATAAAAAATAAAATGCCTTTTTAAATAAGAAAATCCATGTTTTAACATGGACTAATGCAACCATTCCATACATTTGATACATAAAACATACTAAAATATTGATATCATACATTTATTACATACAAGGAAATCAAAAGCTTCCATTTTATGCATATATTTATTGATGCAACATCTATTTCATGCCAAACATTCATCCATTCCATACACAAATTTCATATATGTATACACCATTTCATACACATATCAATGTCAAAACATACACCCATTCCATACACATATCAATGCCAAAGCATACACACATTCATACATAATGCAATAAGAATTAGAAATTAAATCTTCCATAAAATTAACATTCCAAAACATCTATTGTACAAATAAAAGTAATACAAGTGAACAATGTTTGTATATAAAATAAAATTTGGAAACGATATAATCACTCCTCATCCTTCCCAAAAGATACCTTTTCATCATCTTTGTTGTCGTCACCACCATCATCGCCCACTATGATCTGTTTCATAGGCAACATAGATGTGAATGGCCTATCCACTACCAGGATCTTCGATTAATATTCTCATACATATAACTCAGGCATTTAGTTGTTTCTTAAAGCAATCTTTGTTGAACATCTAATCGTTTCTTTAGAAAAGTAATATGAGATTAACTTTACTCAATTATCTCAACTTGTTTCTACACTTGCTCTCTAAGCTATTGGATGCCTTGAGTTATGGAGATAGAAGCACCTCCACATGACCTACCATACCATGTGTTGCGAGTATGACCTCATCCATAACATCGGATCTATCTCAATCTATCTCTACCTAAGACAATGAACTCTTTGATACCCCAACATCTGATCCCTCAAATGTTGGCGGATTCATCAACTACTACATGTTTTCCTTAAAACAAAGTGTATCAAAATTATAAATTTTAAAGAAATGATCAAATTTACAAAAAAATTTAGACAGTTACCTATAGGGAATCGGTCCAATCATATTGGTGCAGTGGAAGATTTCTGATTCCTCGTATATTAATGTCTTTGTCTCGATCGAAACTGAATGATATTGCCAAAACTAGTATTTGAAACAATTTTGAGCGCGTACTTTTGTGGGATTCAAATAATCCCTATTGAATGGAGAAGATAGAGCATTCCTACGCTCGTCAAGCTGCTCAAGTGTGTGGTCTCTAGTTGTATCCACACAAACCGCCTCTGAAGTCAGGTTCTCCTTCGTGCTAATGTCGACCACTCGTTCAGAATAGAACTCCACCATCAAATGGCAGCTACTAGGTGTAGGCATCCAGATGAGCCAGTTCGGCTCGCGTGTGTTGGGGAGAGAGAGAGAAGAAGAGAAGTGTGTAGGGAAAGGTGAAGTGTGTGGTCGCCAGGAGCCGAAGGCTCCAAAGTGTGATTAGGTGTTAAGCAAATGAACTAGAAGAAGAAAGAGTTTGACCACCGTACCTTGGGGATGTAAACAGGGGGGAGATTGTTAGGTTCTAACTTCTCCTCTCTCGGCCGGCCGAGAGGGGAGAGCTTTAGTGAGTTATTTCACCTACGATCGGGTTGAAGCTTCACCCCGGTCGATTCACCTAAGAATGTCCTGCACAAAACATGAAGAAAATAAATGAAGATCATTAGCTATGGCACAAGTATAGCATCATGCTTGATAAAGACTCTGAATCATGCAAAAGGGAATGAACTAACCGGATCGGGACGGAATCCCAACCCCTATTTTTGGTAGGTTTTTAAACATATATGAGATGCAAAATGATCTAATGCATGCCAAATAACATGATGAACAGTGCTAAGACGAAAAAGGAAGACAAAAACTCGGTTAAACGGGCAATCAGACTCCGAAAATGGCAAAACGAGCTTCTGCCCCTGCTGGTGCCTTATATATAGGGCGCTAGCTGTAGGTGCCCCCTTATGGGGTGCGTTGACCAAGGTCAAAGCACCCTGTGTATGGGGCACTAAGTCTGGCTCGCACAGATTTTCTTCCCCTCTTCGCGACATCGCTGCGGAGTGCTGGGCGGCTTCCACGACGAAGTAGGGGCACCTCCTTGTAGACAATATGCAAATGAAGCCAATGGAAGGTGGTTTGGATGCTGAATGAAAGAGGAAAAATGGAGAAAAGCTCTCAAAGTTAGAGAAAAAACATGTTTCTGGATGACAGAAATAGAATGTTTTTGGGTTTATGGTGGATGATTTTTGGATTGGTTTGAAAGGTAATGAAGGGAGAAAGAGGCTTGAAAACGTGGTCTTGGACAGGTTCTAGGGTGGTACGGACTTGGAACCCCCTTTTAGTTCCAAATGGGGGGCTATTTATAGCTCAAAAGAGGGCACTTTGGTCATTTTCGAAAAGCAGTGCCACACGGCATATCGCCCTATATATAGAGCGCCAGCATCATGAGTTCCATCAGGTCGACAAGACGAGTCACTGCGGGGGGTCAAATTAGCCAGTCAAGTCGATTTGATTTCGTGCCAGGCACCCTGTATATAGGGCACCTGGTGCCCTATATACATGGTGTTCGGCCCGGCTGATTGTTCTATTGATCCCCTTCGGAATGTGCCAAAAACTTGATTCGTACAGAAAGCATGATTTCTTTAAATGTTCTTCTTGAAAACAGGAATTTAAACTCTCCGGCTAGGCCAAAATTCCGTGTCTATAGCTTGCCTCGCCTTGGCGTCGGCTTTGTATGGGAATGACACGGATGTAGCGTAGACGAACGTAGTGAGGTGTAGCGGAATGAATTGGTAATGGACTAAAAAGGTGACGCCAAGGTGTAGATTTAGACACGGCTTCCTTAGCCTAGTCGAGTGGAATGAAACTTTACCGGACTCTGAGGTTGCCTTTTGTCTTATCGGAACCTTCCCTTTGATTGATCGATTGTGTGGAAAACTATAACTAAAATCCCACGCGGGGGAGAATTGTCACCGACCAGGACCCGAACTGCATGGTGTGCTGGACTCGGTAGAAAGTAAATTGCGAAAAAGTAAAGACAAAACCAGTAATCAACCAAGGTTGGGTTCTTCAAATTCATCGGGTCCTTCTCAGGAGTACCGGTGTGGTTTGAATGGAATATCTTCTTGTTTTGATGAAATTATCATTGAAACACGGTTAAAATCGGATCTTCCGGGCAGACCAAAGCCATCCCAAAAAGCCATAGAAAGACTGTGACGGAAAGGTCGGCATAAGTATGATGATGCATGAGATGATGCATGACGATGCATGATGCATGCTGGGTTTAAAGAAATACAAATAAATATGGGAAAATAGTTGAAGATATAGGTCAAACATAACGGGTCAGGATATCCGTGAAGACACCGTCGTCCCTGTTTATTTGACTTTGGCTTATCTGCGGGCCTAAAAGGTGACTGAGTCCTTCATCGATTTTGTTGAAGGGGTTCTCCGACTCAGTCCTTTCAGACCCGAGGTCTCCAACGATATATATGAGAGACTATGCTAGTTAACCGGCTCATGTAAAGCTCCAGGCACCCTGTTTATAGGGCGCCTGGTGCCCAGTTTACTGGGCGCCAGGTGCCCTGGTTATAGGGCGCCAGGCGCCCTGTTTATATGGCGCCTGGTGCCCTATTTATAGGGCGCCAGGAGCCTTATAAGTGGGGCACCTGCACTGATTTTATGCTTGCTCCTTCCCGAGGCAGCCTTTTGATGCCTATAAGAAGGGGGGACCTCCCCTTATTCTCCCCCACATCAGCAACAGTGCTCTTTCCTCCTGTTGCTCTGATGGCATTCTCCTCCTCCCGTCCGATTGGTCCAATCGAGATGAAAAGTTTTTCTGAAGTCCCATGCCATATCCGGAATTGAGTGTCCATGGGAGTGGTAGTGGCTTTATTAGGCATTCTTTTTGTTTTGTTCCAAAACCCTCTTTTCTGATCACGTGATTATTCTGCAGGACCTTCCAAACTTCCCCGGTGCTCGCCGTTACGGTCAGGTGCTGTGGATAGCTCGACTGATGGCCGCCATCAATATCCATGTGCGGTCTTTTCTGAGTGGGTGGGGCTTTTTCGGCATCCTAGTCCATGCCAACCACCTACTCAAATATTTTTGGGACTTTTCTCTGGCGGGTGCGCTTCTCGAGATGTGGCATACCGACACTCACACCTTTGTTTTTGACTCCTTTGAGTGTACCATCCTCTTAGAAGAGGTGGAACTATTCTTGGGGCTCCGTGCCATGCCTGGGTACGGCCAGGCCATGTTTATTCCCGTTGGACCGGTCACTGGTTTCGATTTCCTCCGTGGCTTTATAACCACCGGAGAGGCTCGGTCGATCATGGTAGATGGGCGTATTAACACCGAGGCACTGGCAGATTGGTCCATTGGCGTGATTCAAGGTGCCGGTGACAATGAGGACCTACTGTTGCCCGGTGCCAAAGGTGTTGCTGCTTGCCTTGCCTCGGTACTCCTTTACCTGTGTGAGGACGGGTGGCTCGATCCTACCTGCCTTCCTTGTATCCAGGGAATCTGGTCTAATGAGTGCATAGCCCACTCGGTGTTGGGCTATCTCTACGACGGCATGACCTCTGCTAGCGTTGGTAGGCCCATGTTTGGCAGTATCCTTCTGTTCATGTGCTGGGTTGACTGGCATTTCAAGTTTGACGTGTGCTTCGGACCGGCCACGGCTTCCCGACTTTTTGCTCGGAGCCCCCTCCAGCCTCTCACTAGCCGTCTCTGCATGGACTACAAGGTGATGAATAAGTGTCCTTCGGTGAAGACCCGCGCTGACTGGCGTGCGTATTTTTCAGCTATGAGCAGTGGCAGATTTGTCTGCCCTACCGAGGCTGTTATGCGCCAGAATGTTTGTGCCTCTACCACTCCTAGGGTGGATCTTCGGTTGATCACCGGCACCTACTTCATCATCTACAACCCACATCGGTGTCTTCTGCAGTTGGGCCAACCATGGCTCAAGGTTCCTCATCTCTCCCACATTCCGTCCGTCAAGGATCGTCAAATGGGCACAGCAGTTGACGATTATAAATGCCAGAGCATTCTTGCCATTTGGGGAATTTGCAAGAGTTTCTCGACGAGTGCCTACATGGACGAAGACGAGGTCTAGAAGAGCCGATACGTGGCGAAGCTGAGGAAGCTGCGCGGTGGATGACTTGCATCTGCTTTCAATTGTGTCTAGTTGTATGTTTTTTGCTTTTGTTGTGTCTAGGACTTGATCAGTGTAGGTTTAGGGCATGCTCAGTGTAGTTCCTTTTCTAGTCGTGTTTGTGTCCTGTCAGTGTTAGCAACCAGCAAAAAAATGCAGAAAGGAATTAAATATCAATGTTTTGCTGAAAAATTTGTGTTTTTCATGAAGAATATAGCTTGCAAACATGTTTTAAAAAATTTTAAAATTTTGACCATGGCACTTTATATTTTCACCGCTACAACTTTTCTTCATTTCACCATCAACTTTTCCAGCTTTTCCACTGCGCAGGATCTTCCCGGAGCGTGAAGCGTGTCGCGCATGTTCCATAGTAAGTTCCTCCCAACTGCAAACTTGTAGCTTATTTCATTACTTTCGCTTTTGCAGAAGGGACCGAACCGATCCAGAGCCGTTCTAGATCGGAATAGGAAGAGAGAAGGGGGCCAAGCCCCCTAGCGCCCCATTGATGGGGCGCCAGGCAGAGCCTGGCGCCCCATCATTCAAGGGGGTGCCAGGCACCCTATCAAGGGGGCGCCTGGTCCAGGCGCCCCATAAATGGGGTACCTGGTCATAAGGCCCCCGCCTTCCTCAATTTGCTATTTCTGGCCCGTTCTAACACTTTGTAATGATGCAGATGACGAAGAGATCCCATGTTGAGCGTGGCGGTGCCTCTGGCACCGCCGGAGCCTCTTCTTCCCGGCGCTTCCTCTTCCGCCGACCCTGGCCCATCGGAGCTTCCTTCCCTCCATCCTCCTCCGAGTGTCTCGATAACCGAATCTTGACTTCCCCTTTTTTGAATTATTCTTAAATTGTTGTTCCTAACATGATTGTTTGTTTGAGCAGGGGAAGATCAAGTCCCGGATATCCTGTGAAATGGTCTTCCATGCCTACAAGGGGTTGAAGGATTTACAGAAGGCACGACTGGATGCGATGGGTTTCGGCCCGTTGCTCCGCTGCTCTGCCTTCTGGGAAGACCTACCCCTGATCCAGGCTTTGAGGGAGAGATGGGATTCTACTACCCATTCCTTCCTCTTCCCCTGGGGGCATATGGTTCCCACCCTGGAGGATGTTTCCCGGATCACGGGTCTTTGCGTCCACGGTCACGCTGTCACCGGCAAGGCCTACCGCGACTACTCGGCTATGGTCCGGGACTTCCTGGGTCATCCGATCCCACACTGCCCCGGCGGACTGCGCGTTATGAAGCGCACGGAGGTCGGGAACTTGCTCGGTCTGGGCAATGCTAGTGTGGGAAAGGATGATCTGGTGGCGGATGTATTCGAAGCGTTGACGAAACGCATGGAGTGCTACTTGGTTGGTGAGGAGGGCACCGTCCAGGCCGACCAGGATCTTCGCCGGTTCCTCCTTTTCTTTCTCACCCATCTTCTGCTGTCCTCGAAGACGGACAGGGTGCATCTGCGGTTCCTCCCTTTCTTACCAACCTGTTGAAGGTTGGTGAGTATGCATGGGGTACCGCTATGTTGGCACATTTGTTCTCCTCGCTGGCGATGGAGAGCGGTCCGATTTCGGTAGCCGGCTTTACTCCATTCCTTCAGGTATGCCTTGTCCCTTTGTTCATCACTAATTCTGCCTTGTCTTTTGATGACTAACTGATCTTTTATTGACAAGTTTGGAGCTATTATCACATTCCACTGGGTCGTGCCTTGCTGAAGGCTGACCCCGAGTTCCCACTCATCAGCAGCTGGGTTGCTACTCGGTCTGCCTCATCTCATCCTTACTAGGTAGAAAACCTGAGGAGGCAGCTGCTCTGCTTCCCCACCATGAGGTACTTTGTCACTTTTCCTTTTCCTCTTTTCGGTTCTTCTTGTTTATTGTCTTGCCTTGCTTTTTCAGGTGGTATGGCGCCCATATTCAGACCTTCATCTGGATCGGTAGCCATGGGTATCGGAGGGTCGTCCGACTTTCGGCTGTGACACCTTTCTGATTTGCTTGAACGAGATGGAGCCACTGTGGGTGTGTCTCACGATGCACTCATTGGGGCTTCCACAGGAGTGGGTGGATCTCCCCCCTTACCCTCGCGTGGCTCGTTCTACCCGCGGCCTGATCCAGGAGATCGACTAGAAGAAGGAGGGCCAGTTCGTTGTTCAGATCTGGAAGAGGGGTGGCACCCTAGTGACTTCCAGTGCTTCTGACAGTGGTGATTATCTGCATCGCTACACAGCGATGTTTGCCCACCTTTTTACTGAGGGTGGAGAGGTATGCACTTGTTGTTTCCATTACTGTTCTTCCTTTTCTTGATATCTAACTATATGTTGCTTTCAGAGTATTCAGGAGGAGCTATCTCGCTTAAGGAAAGAGACAGCATCTTTGGAGACTGAGCTGGAGCGACAAGTATTTTGTTTACTTTTTACCTTTCCATTGCTTGTCAACTGATCCTTCTGTTTTTTCTTTCAACGACGTCGCTACCGAGGTGCACACCGACAGTTGCGTGCGCATGACGATGAGGTAACGTTTCTTGCCTATTCTTTAATATCTTGAATGAATGTTGTTGACTGTTTCCATTGCTTCTTTTAAGATTTCACGGCTCCGCGAGCGCATGGCCGAGCTGGAGTTGGGTTCCCACCCAGCTGCCCCTGAGCCGACGATCATCGACGAGCCTCCATAGGCCCCCTTCAAGCCATTTGACTTTGGCCAGCCTATGGGTCCTGAGCTCCCTCCTCACCACTTGCCGGTCGATCCACCTCCCTTCATACCTACCGACCCTGGGAGCAGTTCTTCAGAGACGGGCTTTCTCCTTGAGGTGATCATTATATCTTTCTTCTTTTCCTGCAGATTGCCCAGCTGAAGGAACGGGTGCAGGCCCTTACTACTGAGGTGAATTTCTGTGACTTCCTTCTGTTTTACTTTGCTTGATTCTGACATTCTTTCTTCCTGCAGAACAAGGATCTTTGGGCGAGGATCTCTGATCTTTCTGCGGGGGGTGCTCCGCCTGCCGCCAGTGATCCCACGGGCCTTCAGGATAAGGTACTTGTTTTTCTGCTTTGTTCGTCATCGTTTTCTTTCTTTCCTGACATTCTTCCGGTAGGTGATGGAGCTACAGAGGGAGCTCGATCTCGACCCCCTCGTAGGTGTTTCGCAACCTGGTCCTTCTTCTTCCGATGTGCGAAGTCTTTATTAAGATTTTAAACTGGGAATTCATGGGCTGACGCTTCCTTTTTGTTCTACAGACCGCTCAGAGGATAGAGGAGCTGACACAGGAGGTACAAGTTTGATTCTTTTCCTTAAACTGCTTTTTCTATAGCTGATGCATTTATTTGTCATCTTGTAGGTCGGGAGACTGGAGGCTCGCGTGGTTGAGCTGTCACAATCCGAGTCCGAGCAGATCCTCCATCTTCGTCTTGAGCATTCTAGGGAGCTTCTTCGACTGGGGCAGAGCACCGTCAGATGATGATGATGCAGATGCTCCAGGCTCGGTCTCGGAGCCGTTCCAATCGCTCTGATTCCCGTGGGACCACGCTGAGAAGACCTACTCACTCGGGTTCCTCTCAGACTAGTAGCCATAGGAGGAGAGGTGAGGAGAGACACACCATGCCACCTCCGGGTGATCAGGCTCCAGCAGAGGGAGGCGGCGATTTGTGATGTGCCGGCGCCTTCTATCTTTAATGTACCTTTCTTTTTCATAGTGATAGTTGTTGGTTTCTCTTTATGACTCCCTGCGTTTACTAAAAAGGAGATTAGAACTTTATTTAGGCTTAGTCTCTTGCAAGAAGAGGGCAAAACTGCCTTGATCTTTTGTCAAGGGACATAGGCCTTATCAAGGTAGAATAACGTAAAAATATAAGTATGCACAAAAGGAAACATTCAAGACTGAAATTAAATATGAATGCAAAGGCAACTAGTCAATTAGGAAGCAAATTTTTAGGTGTTTTGGGATTTTTTGATTTGTTTGGGTTTTGATGGTTTTATAATGTTTTTGGTATTTTGGAACTTTTATGATTTTTTTGGTGTTTTGGATATTCACTTTTTAGAATTTTTGATTTTATGGATTTGTTTGGTGCTTTTTTTTAAATATTTGATTTTTTTGTTCGGTGTAAAGGACACGATCATCTCATCCTTTGCTTTTCTTGCCGTAGGTGCCTTTCATTGTTACCTAAGGGTTAAGAGTAGGCATCACATGTACGAAAGTGCCGAGTCTGGAATCTTCTGATCTTCTGTCTTTGATAGGCTATGGCTTTTCTTGGGTCTAGTCGGTCAACCTTACCCGCAAGGTAAAAGAGGGAAGAGGATTGATGGTAAGTCCTTACTAAGATTCAATGGTGTCAAATATGTTTCTCTACTGGTGCCCGCGTTGCCTGTTTAGGATTTGACATCCTCGGGTCCTTCCTTCTAGCCCTTTTTCTTTGATGGCCCACATTTGGACAGGTCTTTTCTTTTTTGCTTGATTTGACCTGAGGGGTTCATTGCCCATCTTTTGGAGCCTTCTTCTTTTAGGCTTTTGTTGGTACACATTCAGACAAGTCTATTCTTTTGCCGACCTGAGGGGTCATTGCCCATCTTTTGACACCTTTTCTTCTTTTTAAGAGGTCAGACCTTTAGAGGCATTTTCCAACTATAGCAATGGGCACTTTCGATACTCCTCGTTCTAACCCTTTCCATCTATTCTGGACCAAAACGAGAAAAGAATGGGGTTGGGTTGGCCTTCTTTTGCCAAGCGTTGCCTAGCTTTCTCTCTGACTTCCAATCATCGGATTTCAAAACTAGGCATGTAGTGTGTGTAATAAGATGCCTATCTTTATTTCCCTAAGTGAAAAATTGGTGCACCGAACAAGCAAGCGTTAGGTGTTATCATCGTTCTTCACCCTTTTGGATTTTATAGATGTTTTTGTGATTTTTGTGATTTTTGTTTTAAGGGAAATATTTTTTGAGGTATACACCATTCCAGGGATGAGCTAGTTCCTCTCCTTCTGCATTAGTCAGCATGTATGAATTACTGGGATAAACAGCCGAAATCACATACGTACCCTCCCAATTAGGTTGCAATTTGGAGCGGGGATCGCCCGGCTTAATGAATATTCTTTTAAGCACAGCCTCACCGATTTCAAATTTTCTCTCCACCACCATCTTCTGATAAAATCTTTTAAGTCTATTTTGGTAAGATCTAGCATGTTCGACAGCGGCCAGCCTCCTTTCATCTAAGAGTTTGAGTTGCGCGAGAAGGGAATCTCAGCGTTCATCTATCGAGATGTCTCGATCAATCTGGACTCGGAGAGAAGGAATGGTTACTTCGTATGGGACTACTGCCTCCATCCCAAATGCCAAGGCATAGAGAGTTTGACCCGTTGGGGTTCGAATAGAAGTGCGGTAGGCCCATAGAGCATCAACTAACTTATCTGGCCAGTCCGCGAACTTGCTATACTTACATGTTTTCTTAATGATTTTTATCAGGGTTTTATTGGTGGCTTCTGCTTGACCGTTGCCTTGAGGATAATAAGAAGATGAATGATGCAATCTGATGCAGTACCTGTTGCAAAGGTCGTCACGCATCTCCTGGGAGATGAATTGTGGTCCGTTGTCGGTGATGATGTCGCCTGGAATCCCGAACCTGGCAATGATGATGCATTTGATAAAGGTATAGACTGTTGATGCCTTGATTTCCACGTATGCTTCCGCTTCTGCCCACTTGGTGAAGTATTCTGTTGCAGCTAGGATGAAGGATTTGGTTTTTTTTGTGGAGTTTGGGTCACTGAGGGGTCCGATAACATCAAAAGCCCACATAGAGAAGGGCTATGGGGCGTGATTCGGGTGAAGGGAATATGCGGGAGAGTGAATCTTGTCGGCGTGAAGTTGACATTGATTACAGTGCTGGACAAAGATCGAGCAATCTTCCTCTAGAGTAGGCCAATAATACCCTTGCCTGATGATCTTCTTGGCGAGGGCTTGAGCATTTACATGGCCTCCACATGTTCCGGAGTGTGCTTCCTTAAGCACCAATTCAGCCTCTTCTTCATCTACGCATCTTAATAGAACACCGGCCAAGCTCCTTTTATAAAGTACCCCACCTAAGATGGTGTATCTCTGGAAGACTCTTCTTATGGCTTTCTTCTCTTCGGCAGTTGATCCCAGTGGGTATGTCTGATCCTACAGTAATTCACAATCTCATGATACCATGGTTTCTCACCCTCTATTAATTCTTCCAACTCAACCAAAGATACTTACTCCTTTTTCTTAACGTACTCTTTCCTTTCAAACTCTTCCTTAACCTTCAAGAATCGTGCATCTTCTATTGCCGGAATGGTACTTCGGCGGACATAGATCGTCCTAACCTGCCTGCCTAGTAGGACAGATAGTGAAGATGCCAGAGAAGCGAGAGCTTCGGCAAAAATATTTTGAGCACGAGGAACATGAATGAATTCGAGTTTGGAGAATAGCTTGATGTAACAGGTGGTGAGTTCTTGGTATGGTCTGAGCCCGGGATGAGATGTGCGGTATTTGGTAAGAACTTGGTGGAGAATCAACTGGCTATCACCGATCACCCTTAGTTTAGTGACACCATAGAAGTGAGCGGCCTCCAGTCCGGCCAATAAGGCTTCATACTCAGTGATATTGTTTGTTGCTGGAAAATGGAGCTGAAAAGCCTGTGGAATGGTGACACATTTGGGTGATAGAAGAACAATCCCTATTCCTCTACCCTGGGAATTTAATGCCCCGTCAAAATACAAAGTCCATAGATTGGAAGATCGAATGGACATCAATTCTTCATCGGGAAATTCTAATTGGATAGGGTCAAAGATTGGGATAGGATGATGGGCAAGGTGTTCAGCGATTGCATAGCCCTTGATTGCCTTCTGTTGGGTATAGGTGATGTCAAATTGGGAGAGAAAGCTCTACCAGCGTGCCAAACGGTCAGTCAGGACAGATTTTTCAAGAAGAAATTTGATGGGATTCATGCGAGCAATGAGATTAACCTCGTGGGCCAGAAAGTAGTGTTTAAGCTTCTGGACCACCCAAACCAGGGCGGCACATGTTTTCTCCATGGTTGTATACTTCTGTTCACAAGGATCAAAGATTTTGGATAGATAGTATGCTGCTCGCTCTTTCCCTTCATCATCTAATTGTGCCAATATTGTTCCCAGAGATCCTTCCAAAACAGAGATGTATAAGATCAAGGGTTTGCCAGGAACCGGAGGTTTGAGCACAAGTGGGCTTGACAAATATTTTTTTAAACCATCGAATGCCTCTTGACATATCGAATCCCATCTAAACTCGGCCTTTGCCTTGGTTAACTCATAGAAAGGTTTGCACCTTTGGGAGTGTTGTGAGATAAACCAGCGAACAAACTGTAGCCTACCAATTAACCCTCTCAGCTCTTTTAGGTTCTTTGGTGGAGGCATGTCAATAATGGCTTTGGCTTTGTTGGGATCGATTTCGATGCCTCTTTTGCTAACGATGAACCCAAGTAACTTTCCATATGATACTCCAAACACACACTTTTTGGGGTTCATTTTAAGCTTATATTTCCTGGCTCGTTGCAAAACCCTTTTCAACACATCAGCATGCTCATCTCGAGTTCGAGATTTGACCACTAGATCATCCACATACACCTCTACAAATTTATGCATCATATCATGAAATATTGCCACCATGGCCCTTTGATAAGTTGCTCCGGCATTCTTTAATCCGAAGGGCATGACGACGTAGCAATAAGTTCACCAAGGTGTAGTGAATGGGGTCTTTTCTTGATCCTCTTCTGCCAACCGGATTTGATTATACACTAAGTATCCAACCATAAATGATAGGGTTTCATATCCAACTGTGTTATCAACAAGAACATCGATATGAGGAAGGGGAAATCATCTTTTGGACACGCTTGGTTTAAGTCCCTGAAGTCAATACAAATTCGAACCTTTCCATCCTTCTTCATGACTGGGACTATATTTGCCACCCACTGTGGATAGAGGACAACTCTAATGATATTTGCTTGGTGTAACTTATCGACCTCTTCCTTCATCTTTAATGCTATGTCTGGGTGGAATCTCCTTAACTTTTGCTTGACCGGGGTAGCCTCAGGTTTTAAAGTCAGTCGATGCTCTACCAATGACTTATCTAACCCCGGAATATCTTCGTTTGTCCAAGCGAACGTGTCTTTGTATTCTTGTAACACCCCCATTAGATTATGTTCATCTAAAGGGGCGAGGTTGGCACTGATGAGGATATTCTTAGGATCTTCCGGTGTTCCAAGATTAAGTTCCTTAGTCGGTTCGTCCACCGTGGCTGATGGTTCTTAAAACTTTCTTAAACCAGATGCATAAGCATCAGCCAAATCCTCCTCTTCATCCTCAGTGTCAGGATCTTTTTCCGATACAACCTCGTAGACCCTAAAGTTGGATCAATATTGTCCTTTTCTTCATATCGAATCTCACCCATCTGGATTGCATTTTATAGATACTCTGGTAGCTTGGCACATTCTATGCTTTTTTTGAGCTAACCGATGCAGGTATCTTTCTGGAACTCTCCTACTTCTGATTTTTGTTTTGCTTTTACTAGAAACTAAACCTAAAGCAGAAGAAGGTAAATAAGGAGATGAAGAGGAGGTGGATGGAGTGGTTTTTATTGATGAAGGGCAAAGGAGATCGATTAGAGACTGGGTGGCCTCCTGATTTGGATCACCCTTCGGAGCGAGTTGGGATGTTTCTTCGAACGAAACTTGGGTTGAGAATAGGAAGTTTTTTTTTTATCTAAACATAAACACAGAAGGGGTTTGGTTGGTTGTAGTTTCCAACGTGGGTTGAGATATTGACAGAGAAGGGAACATATCAAGCAAAGATGGGTAAAGAGAGCATCCATCTTTGCTATCTAGTGGATCTGATGGTGAACTAATTGGAAATGGGTCTGAGGAGATGATATGGGGTGAATGCCCCGGATTCTGACTGCCAGAAGGCTTGTTGAGGAATAATTCGTCACTTGACCCTTCTCTAGAGAATAACCATGATACGTTGAGATACGGCTCATCCTCTAGGCTGTCCACTTTCTTCCTCTTTGCTTGTTCTTGTGGTTCTTGTTCTTCAATCATCTGTATTGTTTCTCTCTTGTCAAAGAACTTGTGCAAACACCCCTGGAAGTATTTTTGACCGATCTTTTGGCCATTATCACCTGTCCCATCGTACCCTATCCCGTTCCTTGACATTGTCTTTACCAGCTAGATGGGTTCTATGATACCTTGCAGTTCTCTTCCCAGCCCTCGGCCTTCCTGATATCCCATATTCTCCATCATACGCCACCCAAGGGTTTTGGTGTCATCCTTCTTCTTTCTCCAAACTTGCTTGGGCTGCCTTCCATCCCTCGGCAGATCAAGGATTGTGAAGACCGGTTGATTTGGCAAGCCAGGAGGGAGAGTAACCAGGCAATCCACAGGCATACTTACCACCTTCACGATTTGTCCCTTGAAGAGAAATTTAATGCATTGGTTATTGGTTGAAGCTACGGCCTCTAATGCCTCAAGGTAAGGCCTTCCCAAGATAGCTTTGTAAGTTGGGTCCATATCCAAGATGTGGAAATCGACAGTAACAACTCGGGGTCCGAGTTTAACTTCAAGTGTAACCATGCCATGGGCGGGCCTCTTGGAGTTGTCATATGCCGTTACAGTGATTTGTGATGGACGAATATCCTCTTCTGGGATTCCGCACAACTGTAGCGTTTCTGGTGGCAAGACATTGATGGATGCACCGGTATCAACTAGACAAGACTCAACATCTGTTTCATTAATACTGATAGTGATACAAAGTGCATATTTTCTTGCTTCTGGTTCGGCCAACTCCTCTTTGGTGAAAGTGAGAGCGGTGTGTTCACTTTTCGGGGTCAAGACCGATGCAATCTTCTCGAGGGGGAGGGTTTCATTGACCATTACTCTTTGTAATTATTGATGAAGAACTTCTTGATGAGCTTTGGACCTTTTGATCAGCTCTAGAATGGAAATCTGCGCAGGGGTTTTGTCAAGGTGCTTCAGAAAATCATAGGACGTCCCTGGCACTGGTTCTTCTAGGTGCTTTTCTTCTTGTCCTGGTTGACCGGTCTAGGGGAAAATTCTTTGAAACATGCGCCCGCTTCTAAGCACCGTGGTGAGCTGAGGGGCTATGGTTGGTGTAGCGGAGGTAGATGGAGGGTTAGGTCGGATGATGGGAGGCCTAGGTAGGGGTTTAGTGATGATAGTTTGGGTTGTAGGGATGCGGGTAGGTTGTGGTGTCATGGTTGTATGAGGTGGTACGATGATGGGTCCTAATGGTGATGGTATTTGCGGAGGATCGACCGGGCGGATCAAGGTCCTACCCGGTTGGAGTTGTACGGCTGGTGGCGTTATGGTTGGCTGTGATAGCGTGCGGATAATTGATGGTTGGCTTCTTCTGGTGAGGAAAGCTCGTGGTATGGAGTGAACGGTTCAGTTAACGTGGTTTGGAGGGTTAATGTTCATGAAGGAAGCTGGTCCCTTGATTTACAAATTTTGGCCTCTATCGCGGGGTTCATCGGTGGAGGTTAGAATAGGATTAACCCTCTGGTTTTCTGGTGCTGTCTCGGGTGCATGCGCGGGTAGCGGGTTCTGAATAATCCCCAGGCCGGATTCCTGTTGTTGTTGTTGGACTGGTGCCTGTTGCTGCTGCTGAGGTTGGTTCTTTACTGCCTTGATGTACTCGCCCTTTTGACCCTAGTCAATACTTCCCTGCTCGTGGAGGTCATGGATATAATCTTTAAATTGAAAGCAATTCTCCATTGTATGTCCCGGGTATCTGTGGTACAAACAATATTTGTCTATGTTGGCATTTTGCGGCCACTCCAGCTTTTCTCTTGGCAATGAAATCTGCCCTTCCGCCATAAGAGCATTAAAAATGTCTGTGAGAGAGTACGATAATGGCGGGTAGTGGTTTCTTCTAGGCCCTGCTCTTCGTGGCACGTAGGTAGCGGGGGGAGGTGCCTGGTTATACGTGGTTGGTTGGCGGGGTGGTTGAGGTGCAAAGGTTTGTACGGCCAATTGCCGGGGTTGCTAGGGGACTGGTGTTTGCATTGGTTGTTGGGGATACTGGTTTGGTGTTTGGTGGCGGAAAGGTTGGGGCTGAATCTGAGGGCGAGGTGCTGGTTGGGTTTGGTGGGGGTTCCTGTACTGGGGGTTTCTGTACTGCTGTTGGTGGTTGTTGGGCGGGTTCCCTATGATATTGACATGTTCATTGGTTACCACGCGTTCAGTCACGGGCCCGGTGGTGGTGGTGGTTGTCTTTTTAGTGATTCGGGGCCTAAGGTCGAAGAGGTTCAGGATGGGAGAGTCTCGGAGTTGGGTTTGGATGTATCGTGCTCTCTCATAGAGTTCGCTCATTGTGACAGGGTGATGTAATGCCAATACGTTTTTCAGAGCCGGAGTGGCGTTGGTGATGATCATCATGACTTGTTCTGATTCTGATAGTGCATTCGTCAGCCTTTCTGCCATTGCCCTCCATCTATCAGCATATCTTATGAAATCCTCATCATTTCTCATCTTTTCGGCCATAAGATCTGTGATCGAATAGGTAGGACCGACTCGATCTTGGTATCTTTACAAGAACTTTGCTTTGACGGTATCAAAGTTGCTATCTTCCAAGGGGTCAAGTGAATAGAACCATTCCAACGTGGAGCCCTCTAATGATCTCCTAAATAGGTATGCAAGGGCCTTTGGATCATTTTTCCACATGACAGACTCATAAAGAAAATCTTTGATGTGAATGAAAGGATTCCCATTTCCATTATATCGACGGTAAATGGGCATTTCGGAAGGGGGAAGATGGAATACGGGGAGAGAGAGAAGGGATATCTCGGGGAGAGCTCGTGTGTCGATCAATCGCTTGTGCTTCTGATATTGTTTATCCATCCTATTGATTTTGTTAAGCACAGTTTGATCAATGGAGGATTCTCGGACAAGAGGAGGGGGAGGACAGATGCTTGATTTGCCGGCATGGCCATCGGATAGGCTGAAGTGGCCGGGCAAGGAGGGTATATCAGGTGGTGCACTTGAGGACATGCTTGATTGAAATGTGCGGAAGAATAGACCAGTGGCCTAAGTGGTGTGGTGTTGTTTGGGTACGGGTGGTTCAGGATGGCCACCGGATGGGGTGAGTTTGGAATCAAGGGTCCATTATGAGAATGGCCCGGTACTAGCGCACCGGGCTGGTCAGTTGCTAACTGGGGGGTAGAAGTGTGGTGGCCACCCTCGGCATGGGTGTGATTGACAGGAGATTTTCCCTTCAAGATGGCCTCAATGGCTTGTAGTTGAGTTGGGTCAGCATGAGCGAATGCCTCCCATAGAAAATCAGGTTGAGGTCGGGGTGAACTGGTTGCAGGGAGCATTTCGGGTTCATTAACGGCACATATGGCATCCGGGTGGAGGTAGGATCGGTCATACTCCAACTGCAACGGCTCGTATCCTTGGTCCGTCATCCCGACGACTCGCCCTGATCTCAAGTTCATAAATAGAAGGGAAAGGTGACAAAAAACACAAGAATCTTTTTATTTAGTTTTAAAATTTTCCTCCTTTTTTCGGTTTTTGATTTTTGTTTGAACAAACAGGTTATCAAGCAAATTAACCTCAAGCAAAGATTTCTTTTTGTGTTTTTTTTTCTTGTTAAGTGTTTTCAATTTTTTTTAGTTTTGGTTTTCAATTTTGATTTGCAAACAAGTGATGGCATAGACTTAGAATGATTACCACAAAATTTTTTGTGTTTCAACCTTAAATTGGTGGCTTGTTAAGAGAAATAACGTCCACTCAAATAAATGGGTAGGACCCTATGCTCTGACAACGCCGAGCACTCTAAGGTTGTCACTCTTTTCACAACGATAGGTAATAGGTGATAGAAATGTATGCCCTACAAGCCAATCATATATGATATGATTCGACATTTCTAGAAATATCTTATTCAATTAATTAGGCAAATCTTCATTATAAGCACTTATTAGATGCGAATATAATAATGAAGTCCTTGATCAAATACAATGATGATTAAATCATGATGAGATCATGATAATGAGATTGATCATCTAGAGGTATTTGATCTAAATGTTCCTAGTCATAGGATACTTGAGACGGGACATCAAGGATCCGGATAGACTAGTGTATGTGATGTCTTCTCATGTGATGAGGACGACCGATCTCATTGGTCATTAGTGTGGAGACACTGAGATACACATACAGGTGCTCATTAGTTGAATGAGTTCACTGAACTGACCGAATTAGAAACCCTGAATGGTATCTTACCGAACTGTCTATCAGGGTTTTCTATCATCACGGTTGCATGGTTGGGCCTTTGACCTGAGTCGCCAAAGATGCCTTGTTGGGTGGAACTTGTGCTTTGACCATTGACTTATGGATCACAATTTAGATGGTCCTATATAGCGATGGATCGGGTACAAGGAAAATCCGATGGAGGCAATTGAGCGGACAACAAGGGATCATCCACTCTCGGTAAGTGAGAGTGAATGTCCTATGGGATAGTACTCTAAATCCCGGGCCAGGGTAGATAGGATAATTGGAAAAGGAGTTTTCCAATTGATCCAATTCCGAGTACATGATCCTATAGAGTCGGTACACTAAGGAGTTGACAGTCGATGCCGTACTCCTTTCCGACCGGGACATTGGATGGATGAGCGTTTATATCCATGTGGTAACTGATGATGGAAAGGCTCAATGGAGATGAGATTATCCCCATAGCCATTTGGGATCATGGGATGTGGCTTGTACCCTTCATGATCGGTAGGCCGATTAATCTGTTATCGGATAACGGATTTAATTAAATTAAATAGAATTTTTATATTTTATTTAGGCCTCAACCAAATAGGTTATTGGGCCTAGTGGGTCACACACAAAAGGACTTATCCACAAGTACAGGGGCAAGGACGTAATTTATAGAGATTTTGGGTTTTTATGAAAAATTCCATAATTCTCTATAAATACTAATGGTTTCAGCCAAACCCCATCAAGCCAAGGGTGAAAACCACGTCCCAAGCCTGCTCCCTACCTCCTCCTCTCTCAAGAGGGTGTCCATGGTCGATGGAGCTCCGTTCGGGAAGAGTTCTCGAGGCCGGCGCGAAGGGAGAACCTGTTGTGGATGAAGTTTGTGTGGATACTGCTGGAGACCGGACACTTGAACGGTTTGTAAAGATTGAGAAGCTCATCTCCTTCCTCTCCATGGGATTATATGAATCCCTATCAGGTATATTCGAACCCGATTTGATCGGTTTTCGGTTTTCGTCGTTCGGTTCTGATTGAGACGGATTCTAAAGGAACCCATAGGAATCGTCACTTCCGCTGCACCAAATTTTGATGGACGATTCCTTACAATAGGTACTCCGGGTTTTGGGATAAAATGGTACAACCATCCCGATCAGTGAAGAGGGAATCCTTCACGTCTGGGGACTTATGGAGGTCTTGATGGAAGCTACCTAGTCCTTCCGAGAGGGAATCCCCGGAGGAGGAGTTGGCAACCACCAAGAGGGGTGTTTGGGTGTGTAGGGCTTTAGGAGGAGAGAGCCTCCCTTCTCGGATGACCTAAAGGAGTCGAAAGAATCCCAATGCAAACTAAATGCAAGTGATATATCAAGGAGTGAGAAGCAAACAATAAGAAAATAAAGCATGCAATGATCAAGAAAGTATTGGAAAACAAGTAAACAAGGCAATGATGTAAAGTCAAGCAAGGGTGAAAGCAAGTACTAATTTCAACTAAAGAAGCTTTAGAGGAGGAATTAGACTTTTTAAAAGAGAATAAGCAAAGATGCTTAGCAAGATAATTCCTAAAGTGCAAAGTCAAAGTAAATCGATTAAAGCAAGAATGAAAATTAGATGGTGCTTTTTTATTTTAAAAGAGGACCCACGGAAAGCAAGTAAACCGGAAGAAACTAAGTGATGCTAAAGTGAAACAAGTAAACAAGCAAGCAAGTGAATAGGAATGCTAGGAGAATGTAAGAACTCAAGCAAGAGCCAAAGCAAGGATGAACATGTTGGACATTCTTTTAAAAGGTGAAAATAACTCACTTAAGAAAGAGTTGTCCCACCATGGTCGCCAAAAGGTGTAGGCACCCGGATGAGCCGGTTCGGCTTGCGTGTGTTGGGGAGAGAGAGAGAGGAAGAGAAGTGTGTAGTGAAAGGTGAAGTGTGTAGTCTCCAGGAGCCGAAGGCTCCAAAGTGTGATTAGGTGTTAAGCAAATGAACTAGAAGAAGAAAGAGTTTGACCGCCGTACCTTGGGGATGTAAATAGGGGGGAGATTGTTAGGTTCTAAGTTCTCCTCTCTCGGCCGGCCGAGAGGGGAGAGCTTTAGGGAGTTCTTTCACCTACAATCTGGTTGAAGCTTCACCCCAGTCGATTCACCTAAGAATGTCCTGCACAAAACATGAAGAAAACAAATGAAGATCATTAGCTCTGGCGTAAGTATAGCATCATGCTTGATAAAGACTCTGAATCATGCAAAAGGGAATGAACTAACCGGATCGGGATGGAATCCCAACCTTTATTTTTAGTAGGTTTTTAAAGAAATATGAGATGCAAAATGATCTAATGCATGCCAAATAACATGATGAACAGTGCTAAGACGAAAAAGGAAGACAAAAACTCAGTTAAACGGGCGATCGGACTCCAAAAATGGCAAAACGAGCTTCTGCCCCTGCTGGTGCCCTATATATAGGGCGCTAGCTGCAGGTGCCCCCCTTATGGAGCGCGTTGACCAAGGTGAAAGCGCCCTTTATATGGGGCACTAAATATGGCTCGCACAGATTTTCTTCCCCTCTTCGCGACGTCGCTCCGGAGTGTTGGGCAGCTTTCGGGACGAAGTAGGGGCTCCTCCTTGTAGACAATACACAAATGAAGCCAATGGAAGGTGGTTTGGATGCTGGATGAAAGGGTAAAAACAGAGAAAAGCTCTCAAAGTTGGAGAAAAAACATGTTTCTGGATGACAGAAACAGAAGGTTTTGAGTTTTTGGTGGATAATTTTTGGATTGGTTTGAAAGGTTATGAGGGGAGAAAGAGGCTTGAAAACGTGGTCTTGGATAGGTTCTAGGGTGGTACGGACTTGGAACCCCCTTTTAGTTCCAAATGGGGGGCTATTTATAGCTCAAAAGAGGGCACTTTGGCCATTTTTGAAAAGCAGTGTCACGCGGCATAGCAACCTATATATAGGGCGCCAACATCATGAGGTCCGTCAGGTCGACAAGACGAGTCACTGCAGGGGGTCAAATCAGCCGGTCGAATCGATTTAATTTGGTGCCAGGCGCCCTGTATATAGGGCGCCTGGTGCCCTATATATAGGGCTCCTGGTGCCCTATATATAGGGCGTCAGGTGCCCTGTTTATAGGGCGCCCGGTGCCCTATAAATAGGGCGTCAGGTGCCCTGTTTAATGGGCACCCGGTGCCCTATAAATAGGGCGTCAGGTGCCCTATATACATGGCGCCAGGTGCCCTATATACAGGGTGTTCGGCCCGGTTGATTGTTCTATTGATCCTCTTCGGAATGTGCCAAAAACTTGATTCGTCCGGAAAACATGATTTGCTTTAAATGTTCTTCATGAAAACAAGAATTTAAACTCTCTGGCTAGGCCAAAATTACGTGTCTACACTATGGTGAGAGATGGTGAAGGAGGGTGGCTAGAGCGTACAGAGCTCTCTTTGGCTTGATAAGGTTTGTGCTCTCATCCCTATTATTTATAAAACTCAGAGTTTTTTACAAAATTCTTCCTTGTTCTATAAATTAACCCAAACTTCCAAACTTACATATTAGTCCTTAGAGTACTATCCATAGGACATTTTCTCTCTCCTATCAAGAGTGAACTACCTATTGTATGCTTAATTGCCTCTATCGAGTTTTCTATATACCCAATTCATTAACTATACAAGACCACCTTACTAAGTGATCCATAAGTCAATAGTCTAAGTACATGGTATGCTCAGCAAGACATTTTTACAACTCACGTCAAAGTTCCAATCATGTAACCGTGATGATAGAATATCCTGATTGACATTTCGGTAAGATACCATTCAGGGATTCTACACTGGTCAGTTTAGTGAACTCATTCTTCTAATAAGCACCTATTCATATATCTTAGTGTTCCCATACTGATGACCAATGAGATCAGTTATCATCATCATATGTGAAGATATCATGTACACTAGTCTTATTGGATCCTTGATATTCTATCTCAAAGATCCTACGACTAAGAACATTTAGAGTATATACTTTTAAATGATTGATCTTATTATCATGATCTCATTATAATTCAATCATCATTGCATACAACCTATGACTTCATTACGATAGATGTATCTAGATAGTGCAAGTAATAAAGAAAATGCCATTAATATTGAATAAGATATTACAAGAAATGTAAAATTGTATCACATATGATTAGTTTGTAGGGCATACATTTTTATCATTTCCAACATATGATGACTTTGCTTATTACTCCAGATGATCGATCAATTCAACTCTTTATGGTTTTGAGTTATCTGGAAGACCTTTGGACATGTAAGAGGACATCCTTTCTTTTATGCTTATTTAGAGGAGTTAGTTGATTTAAAGTATATAGAAACTCAACCAACGACATTCTGGGAGATGTCCTTCCATTTGTGTCTATTAAGAGAAGTTAGGAGATTTAAAGTATATAGAAACTCAACGAACTAGAAAATATTAATAAATGCATTAAGTAGTTATAATTTATCTCTTTAATTGATGTATATTCGTTTTCCTTTTCTATAAGACATTGATAAATTTCATCTATTGCCTATATTTTTTCACTAAGTGCCTACAAAAAAATTTAAAAAGATTAATAATTGTTAAAAGATCATGCTCAAATAAAAAAGAATTTTAATAAATTTTTTTACATTGTTTTTATTGCTAGCCCTAATGTCACACATATGATACCATTTGTCTTTCGTCATTGTTAAATGATGGAGACACATTAGCCCAAGTCTCCTCTACTGATCATCCTATAAAATATTAGAACACAAATTTTAATAGTTTCAATATAGTAGAATTGAACAAATTATTAACTATTATTTTTTAAAATGATTCTTGCTTTATTTGCATTTTCTCTTTTTGTGTTAAAATCTCTACACTACAGGAAATTGGGTCATTGGCGACGGGTTATTGGCGACGGCTTTTTAAAGTCGTCGCCAATAATATTAAAAGCGCCGGCTAAATTAACGCCGTCGCTAATAATTGGTAAATAGCGACGGCTAAATATAGCCGTCGCAAATTCTTGGTATTGCGACGGTCGAAGCCGTCGCAATACCCAGAAAACGACCCTTGCGGGTTTTTTTCCTCGGAAAAGTGGCGACGGCTTCATACGCCATCGCTAATAATACTAGTGGCGACGGCTTAAGCCGTCGCCACTAATTCAAGGTGACCGTTGAACGGTCGACTTTTGTTGGCGACGGCTTCAAAAGCCGTCGCCAATAAGTTTGGCTTACAAAACCCTCGACGCCCTCCTTTCTTCCCCCCGCCGCTGACTCCCCACGCTCTCTCTCTCTATCTCTCTCTCTCTCTCTCGCACGCTCTGCCGCCGGCGCCGTGGCTGCCACTGTCGCCGCCGTCGTCGCCGCCGCCGCCAGCATTTCTGCACCCTCCCTGCGCCGTAGGGCACCGTGAGGGGAGAGCTACGAGGAAGCCGCCGTGGGTGTCGCCGGCTCCGCCGCCGCCGCCGCCGCCGCCTCCTTTGTGCCGGATTTAAACCCTACTTAGGGTTAATCGAACCTCCTTTGAGGTATACATCTTCAACAAACGAATTTTTGTTTAATTTTTTTCCTATACATCACAAAGCATATATGCAATAGATATGTGCCAAACATCCCTAACAAATTAATAGGTTAGGACTTACTCAAACCAAATATGTAGCACCTTGATCACTTTAATTATTTAGGAGATAGAACAAAAGTAGATATGTGCATAGAGTTTTAATTAGATTATCACTAAGTTTAATACCGATTTTGCTTAAAAGTTAGATATTAAAAGGAAAACTAAGAGAATTTTTTATGGGCTTAATGTGAAAATATAAACTTTTAGTTGTCACTTAATTTAACTTAATGCAATATCCTTAGAACTTAATTTTTTTTAATGATTACATTAAATGACCTAAATGACCTAAATGACCTAAAATGAGTTAATTTTTTCTTAGATGTTTACATTACATGACATAAATGAAATTAAATGACCTGAATATAATATTAAATTGACCTAAATCGACCTAAAATGACATCTTTCTTTTCTTAGGGAAGAATGACGTAACTCTTCCTTTGTGATAAAAATATTTAATTGGTATGTATAAACATTTATTGTTCAACAACAAGTCTAATTTTGATCATTTTATCTTTTTTTCAGGAAACTTCAATCGAGATATACAGTTGAGAGTTTCTTCTTTCGGTGGAGGTTCGGTTATATATTGATTTATCTTTTAAATTAACATTTCTTCATTGTATTTCAATCTTTTAACAAATTAAGATGAGTAACTTAGACAAATCATTGATGCATATTCCTAATAGATTGGATTCTAGATATATTCAAGGGATCGAAGAATTTTTAAACTATTCTTTTCATGATTCTAGAATACAATTTAGACATGGACAACATAACGATCTAATACAGTGTCCTTGTAAAAAATGTTGTAATACATTTATTTTTAAAAGAAATGTTGTCAAAGAACACCTAAAATGCAATGGTATATGGTTAAATTATCAAAAATGGAAATGCCAGGTTGAAATTGAAGTACATATCATAAAGGAGTACATTTCAATTTTAAATGAACCACAAGATAATAATGTAGATGATGAGGTAATGGAAATGTTACAAGATATTCAAAATAACGAATCTTCTATTCGACATAATGAGGAAGAACACAATGAAGATATTTTCAATATTCCAAATTATTAAAAGATTCTGAAACACCTCTATATGAAGGTGTTAAAAATTTATCTAAATTAAAATTTATATTAAAGTTGATTCAACTTAAGTCCATTAATGGTCTCACTACAAAATGTATGGATATGATATTATCTTTATTTAAGGAAGTCTTACCTAATGGGGCATGTGTTCCCGATAATTGGTATGAGCTTAAGAAATTAGTTAAGGAATTGGGACTTACTTATGAGAAAATTCATGCATGTAAAAATGATTGTATTCTATTTTGGAAAGAGAATAAAGATAAAAATGTTTGTCATATTGTAACACCTCCAGATATAAAAATGATCCTAAAAATCAAAATAAAAAAATAGCACAAAAAGTTTTACATTATTTTCCATTAGGAGTTAGGTTGCAGCGTTTATTCGTATCATCCAATACGGCTAAGTGGATGACATGGCACAGTCAATCACGATCATATCAATTGAGAGGTGAAATGCGTCATCCTGCCAATTCTCCCGCTTGGAAAAGGGTGGATGAACTTTATCCGGAATTTGCGTTAGAGAAACGCAACATTCGGATTGGATTGGATTCGAGATGGCTTTAATCCATTTGGTCGAATGTCTTCAAAATATAGTGTGTGGCATTGTTACAATGGTGTACAACTTACCACCGTGGATGTGTATGAAAGCCACATACACAATGATATCATTATTAATACCCGGTCGAGAGCTCCCGGAAATGATATTGATGTATTCTTACAATCATTGGTGGAAGAGCTAAAAGATTTGTGGGAGATTGGATTGAAGACTTATGACGCCGAAAAGAAAGAGATTTTCATAATGAAAGTCATACTTTTTAGTACGATAAATGATTTTCCGGGATATGCAAATTTATACGGATGGAGCTTAAAGGAAAATTGGCGTGTCCTATATGTAACGAAGAAAACACATTCCATTCGACTTACCCATAGTCGAAAACAATGCTACCTTGGTCATCGTCGGTTCTTACCAGTAGCACATCGGTGGAGAAAGAACCAGTATAAGCATCTTTTTGATGGTCGACGATGTGTGAAGGGAGCACCAAAGATACTTACGGGATATGACCTATGGAGGCAACAAAAGGAGATGGACACTATTAGGTTCGGAAAACCGTTCAAAAAAGATTTAGAGAACTTAAGGAAAAATTTGTCAAAGAATAAAAATTGGAAGAAGAAGAGTATATTTTTTGAGAAACTCCCATATTGGTCATCTCTTATCATTCGGCACCATTTGGATGTCATGCATATTGAGAAGAATGTGTGCGACAATATATTAGAGATGTTTAACTTATCAGGAATTGACAAGGACAATTTGAACTCACGGAAAGATTTAGTGGATTTAAATATTCGTCCCGAGTTACATCCATACGAGGGTTCATCAAAGTTTCCAGATGCAATTTATAAACTTAGCAACGATCAAAAGTCTAGAATACTTGATTTCATTAAGAATGTTCGAGTCTTGGGATGGTTATTCGTCGAATTTTAGTAGATGTGTAGATTTAAGTGTCCGAACAATTAGTGGTTTAAAAGTCATGATTGTCATGTGATGATGCAAATAATTATTCCTTTGGCATTTCAAGGAAACGTACCGAAGGATGTACGAAGTCCTGTTGTAGAGTTATGCCAGTATTTTAAGATCATCTGCGCTAAGGTTTTGAACAGTAACATTTTGAGAGATTGGGAGACAAAGATTGCAGTAACATTGTGCAGGTTGGAACAAATTTTTCCACCATCATTCTTTGATGTAATGATTCACCTAGTTGTGCATTTGGCTTTATGAGGCAAGAATGTATGGACCAGTTCAATACCGATGAATGTATCCAATTGAAAGATATTTAAAGAGGCTCAAAGATTATGTGGGCAACAAGGCGAGAATTGAAGGTTCTATTGCCCAGGGCTACTTGGTTGAGGAGTGTACGCAGTTTATTTCAACATATATGCGTGATACGAGTGAATTTAGTAGAGATCGGAACTATGACGGTGGTTCAGAAGAAGTTGATACGGATGATAGTTCAATATTCAAACCAATTGGTCGCCCTTTGAGATGCAGGCGTTTGCCTAACATTTTGAGGGAAAGAGAACAACAGGTAATACATGCATACGTGATAAATCAAGTTGATGACATCGATTATTTTCGTCAATCTCATAGTGATGCTCTTAAAAATAGATCAACTACGGAAGAAAACTTCTTCGTGTGGTTCGAGAACACACATTCGAAGAGTTAAGAAATATAGGTTCTTCTAGAAATACCAAGGAGAGTGGAGATTTTATCACTCGATCCGTCGAGATTTGCCTCGTCATTAAACTGTTATATATGTAATGGATTTAGATTTCGAACATTGGAATCCGATTCAACCAAATCAACTCAACTAAGTGGGGTTATTGTAAATGACCATCGTCAATCTGGGTGTGACGAGTATTATGGACGAATATTAGATAACAATTAATGTCTCTATAGGGCAAAATGTTCTCAGATTATAGGCTCTAGTCGAAAGTCTCCCACGTTTACCTAATCATTAAGAGAAGATTAGGAACGGATGAACCGTTTGCACTAGCAAGCCAAGTGGAATGCCATTAATATGTATTTAGTGATTCTCATAGATTTAGTAAAATGTATATCTGAAGCAAATGAAGATAGATTGCCTACGGATGGTACAAGTTTAGAACCACCTACCTGAGATGGTTTAGGCTTAGTAGGTGTCACCAAAGTCTAAGTTGGATTGGCTTAACTGACTATAAGAATGTTTATCTCTTTTTATTAAATAATGGTTGATTAGGCTAATTCAAGCTGGTATGATTAGTAATATATATAAGGTTTGCATAATACACAACATATAATGTATAATACTAACATTTTACGTATATTACTAATTCTTGATGTATGATAGTAGCCCTTATATATAATGCCAAACACTTTATACGATTAACTTGCTACAAATAATACTAAATCTATACATATTTACTAACTTGTAGCATATGATACTAACCTTGTACACATAATACTACATATATTATTAACCCCCGCAGATGACACTAACCATACTACATATATACTGATTATTAACCCCCGCAGATAACACTAACCATACTACATATATTTACTAACTTGTAGCATATGATACTAACCTTGTACACATAATACTACATATATTATTAACCCCCACAGATAACACTAACCATACTACATATATTATTGGTTTAGTTTGATAGCACGGTGTGTAACAATTAAATAAGAATTACATCAATTAGTAACCTTCGCATGGTCATTCATCTTCAAACTACTCCCGATAAAATATAATTAATTTTATATTTTTTCAACTCAGTCTCTTAAAAATTATTAATCAAAATTGCTTGTAGTTTGGTGATTTAATCTCTTAGCCCCTGTTTGGTATGGGGATAACCTAGAATAGACCAGGTTTATCCCCAATCCTCTGTTTGGCACACACTTAAAAATGGATTTAACCTGGGTTAAGTTAATCCAGATTATCCCCAAAATTAGGGATAAATGCAGGGATAAGTCATCCCACTCAATACTTAGGCTAAGTTATCATGAGAAATGATAATTTGGGATACGACGTCCGTCCGGGGGGGGAGGGGGAGGGGGAGGGGCGAACGCCGTGGGCTTCGGTCCGCCATGGATCCAGCGGGGGGCGAGCGCCCGGGGGAGGAGCTCGCGGGGTGAAGGGGGAGCTCGCGGGGGGAAGGGGGGTGCCGCGGGGGAGCTCGGGGGGGGGGGGTGCCGCGGGAGAGCTCCGGGGGCCGGGGGCCGGGGGGGGGGGGGCGCTCCGGGGGGAGGAGCTCGCGGGGTGAAGGGGGGGGGTGCCGCGCTCCGGGGGGAGGAGCTCGCGGGGTGAAGAGGGGGTGAAGGGGGGGAGCTCGCGGGGTGAAGGGGGTGAAGGGGGGTGCCGCGGGGGAGCTCGGGGGGGGGGCGTCCGGGGGAGGAGCTCGCGGGGTGAAGAGGGGGTGAAGGGGGGGGGGGGAGCTCGCGGGGGTGAAGGGGGTGCCGCGGGGGAGCTCCGGGAGGGGGGGGGGGTGCCGCGGGAGAGCTCCGGGGGCCGGGGGGGGGGGGCTCCTCCGGGGGCGCCGTGGGGGCTTCGGTCCGCCATGGATCCAGCGGGGGCGAGCAGCGCCGGCGCGGCGGGGGGGGGGAGGGAGGGGCGAACGCCGTGGGCTTCGGTCCGCCATGGATCCGGCGGGGGCGAGCGCCCGGGGGGAGGAGCTCGCGGGTGAAGGGGGGAGCTCGCGGGGTGAAGGGGGGTGCCGCGAGGGGAGCTCGGGGGGGGGGGGGGGGGGTGCCGCGGGAGAGCTCCGGGGGGCCGGGGGGGGGGAGGAGCTCGCGGGGTGAAGAGGGGGTGAAGGGGGGAGCTCGCGGGGTGAAGGGGGTGCCGCGCTCCGGGGGGGAGGAGCTCGCGGGGTGAAGAGGGGTGAAGGGGGGAGCTCGCGGGGTGAAGGGGGGTGCCGCGGGGAGCTCCGGGGGGGGGGTGCCGCGGGAGAGCTCCGGGGGCCGGGGGGCCGGGGGGGGGGGAGCTCCTCCGGGGGCGCCGTGGGGCTTCGGTCCACCATGGATCCAGCGGGGGGCGAGCAAGGCCGCGCGGGGGGGGGGGGGAGGAGGGAGGGGCGAACGCCGTGGGCTTCGGTCCGCCATGGATCCAGCGGGGGGCGAGCGCCGGCGCGGGGGAGCTGAGCTCCTTCTCGGCTCCTGTCTGCCGGGGGGGTCCGTCCGCCATGGATCCAGCACGGAGGTTCGTCGACGGGTTCAGGAGTCGCCCGGAGGAGGTCGCAGAGGAGGACCTCAGAATCCAGGAAAGGGGAGCGCCGCCGCGGGCCGCCGGGTGAGCGCCACCGCGGTCTGCCGGGGAAAGGGGGGGGGGGAGCTCTGTCCGTCGGGAGGGGAGGGGGGTTGCTGGCCACCGGGGGAGCGCCGCCGCGGTCCGCCGGGAAGGGGGAGCAGCGTGCATCTTTTATAAATTTTTTTATTATGTCGATTTAAACGTTTGATTTTATTTAAATCGATTTAGAGATTTTCCAAATCGAACTAATTCGAACGGGTCCCAACCGAACCGAATCAAACCGAACGCGTTCCGCCGGGGGGGCGGGGAGCGTCGGTCCGCCGGGGGGGGGGGGGCTCGTCCGCCAATGGGGGGCCGGGGGGCGGGGAGCGGCTCCGCGGGGAACACCGTCGATCTGTCGGGAGGGGGACACCTCCGCGGGGGAGGGGGCGAACACCGCGGTGCCCGGACTCCGGGGGGGCGGGGTGGGGTCCGCGGGAGGGGGGTGTCTCGCGGGATGGGGGGCGGACCGCCGGGAAGGAAGGGGGGGCAGGGGGCAGGGGGCGTCCGCCGAGGAGAAGGGGTTGGGAGCACGGTCCCCGAGAGGTGTCTGCGAGAGGGAGTGGACACTCTGTGCGCCGGGAGGGGGGTATTATAATAAAAATTTTATATTTTTTATTAAGTCCATTTAAACGATTTGGTTTGATTTAAATCGGTTTGATTTAGTTCGATTTAGTTCGGGATATTTTCCAAATCGAACTAAACCAAACGGGGTCTCAAACCAAACCGAACCGAATAGGTTAGTTTGGTTTGGTTTCTCGGTTGAATCGTTTTGTACCCCACCCCTAGCCGGGAAGGGGGGGCGGGGAGCGGCTTCGCGGGGAGCATCATCCATCTTCGTCTGCCGGGTTCTGTCCGAAGGGGGGCGGGCTGAACTCCGTTCGCGTTTAAGCTTATTTTTATTTATATATTTAAATTTAGCACCGTCGGTCAGTCGGGGAGGGGGCGCGGGGAGCGGCTCCGCGGAGAGCACCGTCGGTCTGCCGGGGGGGCTCCGTCCGCCGAGGAGGGGGGAGCACCGTCGGTCCGCCGGGGGGGCTCCGTCCGGCGGGTGGAGGGGAGGGGGGGAGGGGGCGCGAGGAACACACTTGCTCCCCGTTAAAATATTCCGTCTAATAAATTACATTATTTATATTTTCAAATTTATAATTTTAAGTTTATTCTTATTTATATACTTAAATAGAATTTTAAATTTATTATATAAATATGTAAGTGAGTTAAGATGTTTATGAATATGTTATGAGTAATAAAATAAGATAATATAAAAAATAAAGATAAAAATATAAAAATATAGAGTTATCCTCGAATTTATTGTTAACATACCAAACATAGGATAGGGTTATCCCTAAACTTATCCTGAGCTAAACCAAACATGACGAGGATAGGGTTAACCACAAGGATTGGTTTATCCCTATCCCTACTAAATTTATCCCGATACCAAACGACGCCTTAGGGGTCGTTTGGTATCGGGATAAAAATATAGGGGATAGGGATAAGTCACTCCTTATGACTAATCTTATCCCCACTATGTTTGGTTTGACTTGGGATAAATTTTAAAGATAACCTATCCTATGTTTGGTATGTTCACAATAAATTTGAGGATAACCTTATATTTTAACTTTTATTTTTATAGTCTTATTTTATTTTCTATAACATATTCATAAAGATCTTAACCAACTTACATATTCATATAATAAATATAAAATATAATTTAAAAATATAAATAAGAATACATTTAAAAATATACATTTGAAGATATAAATAGTATAATTTTAAAAATCTAATAGTGCAAATCAGATTTGAAATTTGTTTTTAAAATCCAATTAAATTAGAAAATATTGATTTCCGGTCCGCTCCCGCTGTCCCGGTGCTCGTCCTTCGTCCCCGCCGTTCCCAAAGGTTCGAGCGACCTCGGAGGCGCCGCGAGAGGGCAATCCACGCGGTCCTCCCCGCTTCTCGACGATCGCCTCTTCCGATCTTCGCTCCACCTCCCGGCGAGAAGACGGCCTCGGCCTCCGCCCCTGCGGGAGGGTTGATTTCCGCCTCCGGCAACGGCCGGCCTCCGGGTTCCACCCCCGCCGCCGGCCGATTCCAGCCACTCTCCGCCCGGCAATGGCCGGTCTCCTTCCCGCCGTCGTCAATCCCGAGAGACTTCATCGTCTCCCTCCGAACCGTCTTCGCCATCGGCTCCTCTTCTTCTTCCGATTCCAACGGGGAACAAGTGTGTTCCCGCGGAGACGGCATCCCCCGGTGGCCCGCGAACAAGGGGCGCGGCGGCCCCCACCCCCCTCTCCCCGCGGAGGTCCCCCCCCCACCCACCTTCCCGGCGGTCCGCCCCCTCCCGCGGACACCCCCCTCCTCGGCGGATGCCCCCCCTTCCCCTCGCTCCCCCTTCCTTCCCGGCGTTCCCCCCGCTCCGCGGCACCGCCCCCGCCCCCCGGAGCTCCCCGCGGCGCCCCCTTCACCCCCTCTCGGCGGACGCCCCCCTTCCCCCCGCTCCCCCTTCCTTCCCGGCGCTCTCCCCGCCCCCGCCCGCGGAGCCCCCCCCCCCCCCGCGCGCAGTTGCCCCCGCGGCGCCCCCCTTCACCCCCCTCCCCGAGCTCCCCCCCCCGCCGCGCCCCCTTCACCCCCCTCCCCGAGCCCGGAGCTCCCCCCCGCGGCACCCCTTCCTCACCTCCGCGCGCGGATGCTCCCCCGCGGCACCCCCCTTCACCCCCCTCCCCGAGCTCCCCGCGGCGCCCCTTCACCCCCCTCCCCCGGGAGCTCCCTCCCGCGGCACCACCCCCGCCCCCCGAGCTCCCCGCGGCACCCCCCTTCACCCCCCTCCCCGAGCCCCCCGCGGCGCCCCCCTTCACCCCGCGCGCGGATGCCCCCTCGCGGCACCCCCCTTCACCCCCCCCCCCGCGCGCGCGGACGCTCCCCCCGCGGCACCCCTCCCCGAGCTCCCCCCGCGGCGCCCCCCACCCCCGCCCCGATCCTAGGCGCCCGCCCCTCCGGACGAGGCTCCAGCCCCCTCGGTCCGCGGCATCGTCCCCCCCCCCCGCGGCGGCGGACACCCCTCCGGAGGAAGGTCCACCCCGCCCCGGATCCTAGGCGCCGCCCCTCCGGACGAGGCTCCAGCCCCCTCCGTTTGGGGCATCGCCCCCCCCCCCCCCCGCGCGCGGCGCGTCCCTCCCCGGGCGCGTCGTCGGGCAATGAAGCCCCCCCCCCCGGGCGAAGCTCCCAGCACCCGCCCCTCCCGGACGAAGCCCGCCGCCCGCCCCTCGCCCCCGCGCGGAGGCCGCGCACTCCCCGCCTCTCCGACGAAGCTCCCCTCCCCCCGCCGGACGGAGCTCCCGAGGCGCCCGCCCTCCGGACGAAGCCCGCCGCCCGCCCCCGCGGAGGCCGCGCGCTCCCCGCCTCTCCGCATGAAGCTCCCAAGCGGCGGCGTCCGCCTCGCTCCCCCCCCCCCACGGAGGCCGCGCGCTCCCCGCCCCTCCGGACGAAGCTCCCCCCCCCACCCCCCGCCGGCGGGGGGGACGGAGCGGAGCTCCCAGCCGCCCGCCGCCGGCCCCTCCGGGACGAAGCTCCATCGCCGCGACGACGATGGCGCCCGAAGGGGAAGAAAGAGAGGGAGGCGCGAATTAGATCGCCGCCGGGGGGAGCTCGGGGGCATCGTATCCCCGAAATATCATTTCGGGATCAACTTAGCCTTAGTAACAAGAGGGATGACTTATCCCTGCACTTGTCCTTGATTTTGGGGATAACCTGGATTAACTTAATCCAGGTTAAACCCATTTTTAAGTGTGTGCCAAACAGGGGATTGGGGATAAACCAGGTCTATCCTAGTTTATCCCCATACCAAACAGGGCCTTAGCATATTAACAAATTTGGTGTTAAAGCTATGTCTCTGGAATACTTGACTTTTTTTGTCAAGATCACATGCACGTCACATCACATAGCCAGCCAAGTCAAGATAGACCATCTAGTTAGGTTATGCTTTAATATCCTATCTAACGATTAAATCATTTGACTGTCCATAAGATCCATACAAACTAGTAGCATTCCTAAAATGTGATCCATCCTTTGACTATTCATAACAAATCCTATTTAAATTTTAAGTTCTTTTAACTTAGTTTCTGAAAAATAGTTAACCATGATTATTCATAGTTTTCTAATTTAGTCTCTTGACAAATTCACAATTGAGCATGTTTCAAAGAGAGATAACTGATTACATAGAGTTAATAAGTGAGTTTGGATTAGTTAATGATATATAATATGAGTTAATAACAGAATATATGAGATTTCTAAATGAGGATATGAGTTAGTAATATATGAGATATGAGTATGTTTGTTTACTGCTTCATTTTTTTTAATGCCATTTCATCAGGCGGTGTAAACTCTTAAAGGAAAAGGTTTATGGGGGTGTTTGGTTGCATAATAATTTTTTGTACATTTTCATGATAAAAAATTGTATTAAAATAAAAAGTAAACCAACTCATGACATAAAATTATCATGTTTGGAGGGATGTGATTACAAAAAAGAGTAACCACCACACATGACCAAATAAAGTGGGGGACCACAAGAAAAAAGAAAGAGGTGAGACCCTCTTTTTTTGTTCAAGAAGAAAATCACTTTCAAAACATAAAATTGTCATGGTTGTCAAACACCTCTTTTAACCAGTTTTCTTACAATTTTAAAAATTAAAATAAAAATCTTAATTATCAAGCAACCAAACACCCCATTAGGCAAGAGTTTTTCTGGGCGACTCTCTGTACAAAGTTTCTACTGAACTAGAGTTTGGGTTATCTCAATAGAGCCGCAGAGAAAGTATCCCCCCCCATAAAAAAACACCCTCTCATAAAAAATTAAAACCCTCGTGACAGTTAAAATCACTTCAACTCAAATCACATTTTCAATTTAGAAGAATTTTTTTTATGAGAATGTGAAAGATACTCTCTCACCATCCTCCCGAGTTGATCGGAACTCTCTGGACTGTATCTCAACTTTCCCCAGCTGCATGGAGGCTGCAAACAAACCTCCATCCGACAGCTACAACCTCAACTTTGAAACCCCCGCCGTGGCCTGCGTCGCCAGAGGTCTGGCCCTCACAACCGAAGGACTTTGCAACAGACGTCCCTTTTCATGGCAACACACATGGACTTCAAGATTTCTCTCTGTCGGTTACGGGCCATTAATGGTGGAGTTGGATGTTCTAGCCGGCGACGAGTGTCTCTAGGGGCGGGATGTGGAAGACGCGAGATGCCTTCCGTGCGGCTGTCTGTTCCACATCCGGCGGAACCTCAATGGCCTTCGCGGAGATGTTCCAGCAGTAGGCGCTGTCCTCCCCTTCCCGGGCTTCCTCCATGTCCATCCACTCCTGCCGGCACTCCTCGCTGCAGAACGGAATGTTTCCTCTGCAGAATGCCACATATTTCTCTTACCTGCGATGCAAGCGAGAGGGGAAACGCGGAAATGGTCGTAAAAGGATCCGCACCTGCACATGAAGATGTCCTGGTTGCACCAAAGACGGAGCTTGCAGAGGTAGCAGGTCTGGAGGAAGCGATGGCCGTTCAGTGCTTCGTAATCCTCTCTTTTCTCCTCCGGCGAGAGCGGCGAGCAGAAGAACTGAACGGTGGCTCCACCGCCAAGTACGGGCGCGGCCGCCGCCACAGAATCTGAGTCAAGTACACCGCAGCTCTTCCTCGTCTCTGACGAGCTGCCTTCCGCGCCATGGGCTCCGTCCACCGGCAGACGTGGTACTTCGTCCACTTTGTCTTCGTCTCTTTGCATCAAGAAGAGGGAGATGCGCCGAGTGGTTCTTGCGTAGAAGCGGCAGAGCTGGAAGGGCGAGAAAGAGTGAGGTGGCAGATGAATCATACAAGGAAGGACGGGAAACTAGCGGATGAGCCGGCGGTTTGCCCAGCACTTCGTCGCCTGTACGAAACTGGAGGAGAAGCGGCCGCCCGCCGGTTTGGCGGGACAACTGATAAAGCTGGTGGTCAATTCAACAAGGATCTACTTAACTAGTTCGGAGGATAACCTCAGCGTAGATTGAACATCGTCGTTTCCTAATTAAAATATGATTTTGTTAAAATTAGTTCATTGTTACTGATCTCATACTAAATCTTTAATGAATCAGAATAATGAGTTGTATGGACTTTGGTAAAATTTTAAAGTGACTTCAATAATGATTAATTATGAGTTAATAATGATTCAATAAATGCTACTAAATTATTACAAAAATGTTACTAATTAACTCGTTATTGAAATCAATGTACGTAATTTATTATTGAATTAATTAGTTCAGTAAAAAATAAATAAAGATTTAAAAATAATGAATCACATATAAAATTATGACATGTTTTATATTGGAGATTGAGAATATTTTCTCTAACATGGGACTGAGGTGATTTGTTATGTTGTCGTAGAGAAGAAATTAATCAAGAAGGCTCACGACCTCAGAGGACATCTAATAAATAGTAAATATATTTTTTATTAAAAATAATATGATTTAATGTAATTATTAAAATATATGCTTAATAGATGCGCGCATCTCTCATCCACACAAATCTTTGACCTGATTTGACTTTAAATAGCATTTTTCTCCAAAATCGTGTTATTTTAAGGGTTGAACATATTTTAGTAGATTATATATATTGTTGTAGAATTCAAATTTTAAAAACCATTCTTTCTTTGCATATCAAACTTTCATTCAGATTGCATTTGCACTTGAACTTTTTTGTTTACATTGTCTTGTTTCATCTTGCGCTTGTCAAGTCTAGATCGCACGTATTATATAGGACAATCCAAAGTTGTAGGCATGGATTGAAAGAAGATATATTTTGGCGGACAGGCTATGTATTTAAAATAAATTAATGAGAAATAAATATATTAACAAAACAGTTTGATATTATGTTGGAAAGGACACAACAAAAAATAAAAAATAAAAATATCTTTCACGACTCCTTTTCGGTTAGAAGGTCACCTCATTGTATGGGCCACACTCTCGTCCTCTTCTTCAGACTAGTCCATCAATTCCATTACTCCATGAATGAAGCGACACTGGACACTTAGCAATCCACTTATTAATGTTAATAATGTTTAGAACTTGGTAATATATATAAAGCACGGCATTATTTACCGGGGGAGAGAGAGAGAATATCAGAGGCATGTCATCTTAGTATAATTTCCCTTCAAACTAGTTTGGATATGTAAGACGAACTTCCTGACCACATTACGAATACATTCAATTTTATTGACAACAACCTTGTCTACACAAATGGGTATTGGTATAAATAAAATTTATCGCAGGCTTAAAGAAAAAAGAATCCTCCTTTCTTTCGCATAGAAGCACTCTCCGTACAAACCAAAAAGATTACGCGTACAATATGCAATTGCAGCATCAGCATCTACCGCAAGCCTTTGTCCTCTTCACAGTACAAGTGAAGGGGGTCCCAAGACGACCAACTATGAACAGACGACGAGATTGGACGATCAGGTGAGTCGAGGGAAAACCATGGTTGCCCATCTGTATAGCTGGCGATCTCATCTTCCTTTCATTCACAGGGAATCCGATGCTTTGTCGTGCACGCCTTCCTCTCTTCTTCCATACGGGAAGAAGGACCACCTGTCTCTCGTCGGCTTTTCCCTTTGCACTAGCTAGATGTGAAGACGGAGACCCTCACCAATCTCTCTCTCTCTCTCTCGGACACAGGGGTGTCAACGAAATTTAATTACGCTAGATATGCAATTTGATTTTGATAAATATTAGCAGATTTATAACTTCTTATATCAATTATTTATTTTTGATAACAAATCAATATATATCGGGCAAACTTAATATTATGAATCTAATAAAAAATTTGATATATAAATAATTAAGATTAAAAATAGTAGTTAATGGTTAGAGTTTCATTTTTGATACTATATCAATATTAATATTAATATTTTTAAATGTTGAAGTATCAATGTCAAAATTAATACAAGTTGACACTTATATTATATAGTATGTTTTGTTTGTACTACGAATTTTAAAATTGATACAATTAACCAACATCTCTTAATGATTCCTATCACTATCAATTTTAAAATTGATAATGATAAATGTACCTAATAGTGTTACCAAACATGGTGTAAAGATATTATGTCAATTTTTTTTCAAAAAATAAAGATTTTTAGTTTCTTATCTAACCAAAAAAATAATATATAATAAATATTTTAACGAATTATCACTACGCCAAATTCGTCCTTTACCTACGCGAGAAAAACGTAGGTAAAGCCAATTTTCCCGTAGGTATTTCAATTTACCTACGGGACCCCCAGTAGGAAGTCACGTCGGGCTAGGACATGTTGGTAAATGTTTTACCTACGGTAGGTCCCATAGGTATAGTACATGTACTATACCTATGGGTCAACAAACACCCATAGGTATAGTCCCTATGTATACCTACGATCCATACACCCATTGGTAAAACATGCTTACTTGTTTAGCAAGCGTAGGTAAAGAAAATTGATACAGACGAATATACCTATGGTTCCTCCCGTAAGTAAATGTAGTGGTAAAAAATGGACGGATCTTTGACAGCATTTTACATTTACCTACGGCCAGAAACCGTAGGTATTCATACAAGTTCATCAACCACTCATCTACACATTGTTCCACATTCACACTGTTCCATACAACCACTTATATACACATCATTACATACACCCATTCATGTTCCATTCAATCACTTCCGTTTCATACATGTTCCTTGTTCCATACAACTTGTTTCAGACATTGGTCCACACTGTTCCATACATCCTATTTCATACAACCTGTTCCATACACTGTTTCATCTACACATTGTTCCATACACCCATTCATGTTACACCTATTGACACACATTGTTTCATACACCCATTCATGTTACACCTCTTGACACACATTGTTCCATACACCTGTTCCATACAACATGTTCCATACTCATTGTTCCATTCATATACTCAAATTTCAGGTTCAGTTTAGGAAAATTTAAACAATTTTGCACATATCATTGAGTTGCTAAAATGAAAATGAAGAAGTTTTACAACATGTTAAAGTAACACATCTACACCTGTATTATACACCAAATATGCATAAGATTTAAGAGTTTTCATGTTCAACTACAACCAAAATCTTGATGAATTACATTTTTCATGGCTCCTCATGCATAGGAATATAACCAATTTGTCTTGAAGATAACTTTGTGGCCATAAAAATACAAACAACATAAGTATGTAAAATGGTAACTTGTGTGATGTAACTTTGTATGTAAAGATAACTTACATAATCTTTCAACCATATTATATAACTTCTAATAACATCTTGTATTTTCTTCATATGATTGTCTTTAACAAATAGGGGGCATTTGACTTTTCGCCAATTATAATTGATACCATTCAATATGCATTTACATATCACGAAATCTCTATAGAAAAATATATAAACTATAAACAAAAGATGTACGAATTAGACATTACAAGGGTTAATATTCTAGTCCAAATCAGATATATGTACATTTTTAAACCAGACATATATGTATACGTACCTTATAGCTGGAGAAGACTGTCTAAATCAAACTTTGATACTTTTGCAACCTCGCATTCATCACTCTTAGCAAACCTTTCATGAACCCTTGACTGATTGTTTGCTAAAACCTTCGACAAGCTACAACAATATTTGAAAATAAGAAAAAATTAGCTTCTGATGTGGTCACAAGATGAGATTTATTAGGGCAGTGAAGAAATTATTCAACCATCTTGCTCATCATCATCATTGTCATCAACTTGTATACATGATATCTAATCAACCTCTAAGCAACTTAACAACTTAATTCATAATAACACTGTATACATAACATTCATAACTTATGTATAACATCTAAAGCATTCATATCATGTAAACATGAGTAAGATATTAACATCTTGATTCAATTTGTTTTGCTAAATAGTAGAAAAAACTAAGAACTTAATCTATTTAAAAATGTAAACATTCACAACTTGTATATATGAAATATACAAAAATGTTAAGAGCTTTAAGTTTCCATCACAACCAATTTGCTTAGCTAGTATATGTAAACCATTTAAAAGTCATATCTTGTGCAATTAGACAAATATCAATGTAATTACCTTTCTTTATGCATCTCTATAACATCTATGTTCAATTTCCACTCACATAGAAATTGCAAGGTGTTGACTCCTTCAAGCTTTGATCAATCAAACTAAGTTACTGGCCTCTCGATCACAACAATCCCTTGCCTAGGTAAATAGAAGATACCGAACATATACTAAGTTACGGTCTCGATTCTTCAAATCTTTCTTCGTAAGACAAAGTTGGATAAAAGAAATTAACATAAATACTAAGTTCTGGACAAAAGAAATTGCAACAACAAGCTACAAGATTAACCAAGAAACAGTGACTTCAAGTAATGAGAGTTTACCTTAACAACGAGATTCTTATTCTCTTCTTTCAACACGTCAAGTTGCAAGACAACCAAATCTCTCCAAACGAATCTGTGAACAATGCATCTCAAGCACGAAAACATAACTATAGTTCATAAGAATCCGCCGGAATGTGATTCCCCCCGTCTAAAATTTCAGCATTATATGTCTATGCAGTAAATACATGCAAAATTTTACCAATATACATACAAATCACCTATGTATACATAAAAAAATTAGAAAAATCTACATATTCATACATTCGGTGAAACATAGACGTGTACATCAAAAAATTACCAAAATTTATCCCGTATTATGAATAAAAAATGTCGGACAAATAGATTGAAAAAAGCTGAAAATATATACACGAGCATAAAATTGCCATAAAATAAAGATGTATATACTATAAAATTTCAAAAAATTAACTTGTATGCGTAAAATCACATAAAAATAAAGATGTATGAATAAAAAAATCAGAAAAATATGTTAAAATAGAACCGTACTGTATGCTTACATATGTTAAAATCATACGCTTTTTCATTCAAACGGACGCACGAGCATAAAAAAATAGTTCTCAAAGGTACGAGCATAAACAAGGCGCTGGGCATCAACTACAACAAAAAAAACGGACTTCACGATCATAAATAAACGGGTCTCAAACAAGTCGAGCATATTCGAGATTGCCCCGAGCGTAAAAAACAAAGGAGGACGGGGTCGTCCACGGTGGCCTCCTCTGGACTCGAAGAAGAAGTAGAACATCTGCGCACGGCGAGCAGAGAGAAGAGAACCGGCTCGCTTCAAACAAAACCGTGAAAGAACTTCGCGAAGCATTTGATCGAACAGTACCTTTGCACCACCGAGGAGGAGCCTCGTAGAAACGAAACGGAGACCAAGAGTCGCCCGGCCAACTCCCTCACCTCGCGCCGTGGGTGTGCGGCGGTAGTACCCGAGCGTGGTGCCCGAGCTCCTCCACCGCGTGCGGTTGGATCCATTGTCCCCTAGTATGTCCGGCCCTCGGCCTTCTCTCCACGAGGCGAGGGTCGCCGCGGCCGCCACCATCTCGCCTTCTTCTTCCGGCTCTCCGCCGCCGGGGACGAGGTTGAAGTCCCTGAGGAGGTCCACGGCGAGCCTCCCCGGGGCGGGACTCCTAGGGTTCGCATGCACAGGGCCTCCGCGGACGAGGAGGATGAAGGTGGGGAGGGAGACGAGGAGGAGAAGCGCCCACGGAGCTGAGCTACACATGGCCGGTGCGTCTGCCTGTACCGTCCGTCCTCCGAGCCGCCTTCCCTTCCTTCTCTGCAGCGCCGCGCTTTTAAAGAGCCCGGCGCCCCCTACCCCCCTGCGGACAGCCGCCGGACGCCAGTACCAGCACCCCTGCTCCAAGAGCGCCCCCCCCTCCTCCTCCGGGACGGCGAAATTGGGGGATTTGCGATTGGGGGAAGGGAGGGAACTGGGAAGATGAAAGTGGAGCGGGAAAGAAAGATTAGAAATTTCACAGGTCGAAGGGTCATATTTTTATTTAATACTTTATATATTATATATTAAAATATGATATTCTCATTAATAGTAATGTATTATGTTAATATATTATGTATATTTATATATTAATAAATTTTTATTTAATATATCATATTCTTATTAATATAAGTATTTTAATCATGGAAGGCCGGGTTGGCCGACTCGGCTGGTTTTCAGGCCGACCAGCCTAGAAACGACCCGGCCTAGGTGACTATACGGCGGCCCTGTGTTGGGTCGTCCGAGTCGTCGTCGGGTCGCGCAACCTCGTCCGACCCCGGTCGATATGCGACTACTGCTTCCCCATTTTAATAATAGTATAACAATATTTCACTATCACTTAAACTCTCACATATATATAAAATTTATAATCACAAATATGTTATATACTTAAAATTTATCAAAATCTATTTTAACTCTCTTCTCATTCACACACACATCATATTTACTTATATACATAAATAAATATTCATATTCAATTAGAACATAAAAATATAATTATATGTATGTATACATAAATATATAAAATATAACAACTAATTTTTATATATTTTTATTATTTTTATGTAATTTTATATATTTTTTAATATTTTTATGATACAAAAATAAATTTAACCTCGTCCGACCCCATCCGACCAAGGGTGGCGACCCCGTCCGACTATGTCAGTTTTGGGCCGACCGACCCCGGGTTGACCCCCGACCCGGCCTTCCATGATATTAATTTTTAATATTTATATATTTTAATAATATATTATTACATTATTTTCAAATATTATTTTATTATGTTAGTTTCATATTTAGATAATTATTTTATAATTTTATACATTTTAATATATTGTATTATTATTTATAATAAAATATTATTTTATACTGATAAAATATTCATAAATTTATTTTACTATTTTTATATTTTATTTAAAATACATGTTTCTATTAATATTAATGCATTTATTATATTATTTATAAAAAATAGTATTTATATTGATATATTATTTATACATTTATTTTACTATTTTTTATATTTTTATCAAATATATTATGTTTTTCTTTAATATTAATATGTTTATTATATTATTATTTATATTAAAATATTTTAATATATAAATATAATATTTATAAATTTATTTTTTTTTTTTTTTATTTTTAACATATTATTTTTTCATTGATATTAATATATTTATTATATCATATTTTACTAAATTTTTTAGGGTATAGTTAATGTGTGAGTTGATCACAACCGTCTGTGTATTTCAAATGAATGGATGAGATTTGTTTATTAGTCATATCATTTACCTACGGGATGTCAATTGTAGGTAGTCTGTAGGTGTTAGCATATTTACCTACGGGTGCTTAATTAGTCGGTATAGTACGTAGGTATAAGTTATATTTACCTACCAAATTCTCACCTACGCGATGGGTTCACGTAGGTAAAGGACGAATTTGACGTAGTGTATCTTGTTGTTTCAACTCTAATGATAGAATTAAAAACAAAAAAAAATGTTGAAGTATCATGATTTTGATCTCACCAAAATTTGAATGAAAGTTGAGAATTTTGCAGCCGAATGTGAATCATTTGTAGTCCTAACTAACACACGTACACTTGAGTGTGTGTGTATATATATATATTTATGTATATATGTATACATATGTGTACTTGTATATATTTGACTACAATTTCAAAAGGTTGTCTTAAATAAATTTATTAGCGACCACAGGAATCCTAGCTAGAAAGTAGAAGATTCATAAGCAAAAAGAGCAAGTACGCCTTTCGGCCTGATCTTAGGCCTTGACTCACCCTTTGTGGACGAACCTTGCGGAGGAACCCTTAAGTTTTCAGGGCACTTCCATTTGAGCTAGCTCCAGTTTGAATTTGCCGGCTACTTGTTTCTTGGCTTTAATTTGAACCGCAGATTGTACTCGAGAGATGAAAATACCCACATTAATAGCAGGTCGTATTCCAGCATTGAACAGATCGGCAGATAAGAATATTTGTCCATCTATAATGAAAATGACATTAGTAGGAATATAACTTGAAATGTCTCCCAATTAAATTTCAACTATTTGTATAGTAGTCATACTCACTGGACACACGGAAGTATACTAGAATTGGTGATGGCTAATTTAAACTATCAGCAATTAAAATATTTGCGATGACTTACGCCATTGTGTTGTTCAAAAAAAACTTTGAAATTTCAATTACTGGGTAACTAGAGATTTGCAATTGTGACCACTTTAGAAAACTATCTCACATGTTTTTACTGGTGATAGCATGAGCCGTCGCCAGTGATGCATCTTGACCGTTGAATTAATAGTCAAAAGTCATTGGCAATGGCTCTCAACCGTTGCCAATGATTTTAAATGCACAAGTGGTCTTAGTTTTCTTCAGCTGTTGAGATTAACTTCTTTTAATCTCACGTATACCTCCTTCTTTCCCTATTTCTTTTTCTCTCTCACTCACTCTCCAACCACTTGTGCCTATGCACTTCAGCGACACTTTATTGCCACCGTCAGTCGCTATCAACCACCACTGCTTCTCAATAGTCATCGTCGATCGCCACACCACTTCATCCTTCACCATTGGTCCCAACCATTCTCTTTCTTCAAATAGTGCTCACCATTGCCACCATTGTTAGCCACTGCCACCGCCGATTCTTGTCATCATCGCCACCATCGATGCCACCGCCATTGTCAATATTTGCCGTCACCGCCAACCCTTGGTGTCATTGCGATGGACACCCTTGGTGGTACTTCTCCAAATCTTCTCTTTTAGGTATTTTACTAAACCCTAGTTTATTTTTTAGAGCCACATTTGGTGATTTAAATTTCATTAATTTTCTCATGTGTACGTTACATTGTGACGTTAGCATATTTAAAATGCTATCTTTCTTTTTGATACAAGATAGAGGATATTCATAATTTATAAATAAAACTTGGTTTAAGCGAAATCATCCGAGGGAGTTAACCATTAGATTTGAACTCTTAAATTGTTTTTGTTTAACCATTTAACCTGCAATAAGAAATTACCTAATTTGTTAGATTTTTTATATATAGGTTAAATAATTTAATATATTAGCAATGTTGTTGAGAACTGAAGCTAAATTTATAATTTTTTCAAATGGGTAAGAGATTAAGGATTAAACCTAGGCCATACTAACAAAAGAAACTAATAGATTTCCATACAATGAGGGTGAGAATTGTCAAAGCATAAAAGAATTTGGGATCATAAATTAAACTTGGGCCTCAACATAACCAATTTTTAGAAAATATATCATGAATTAATCATTCTAAGATAAAAGTTAAAAGTGAATTTTTATGATACATATTTCACTTAAATAACTTATTTACGACCATTAATAAGTGCCTAAAGAGTTAAAAATACAAATAAATATAAGTAAATTATAGATAGAAGTCAACTAAATATGAATAGAGATTACAAGTAACAAATATATATTTGGTTTTGTAGAGAAATAAGTAAAAACTACAAATCCTTGTAATAATATCAGCCGCTTAATATGGAGAAGACCTATCCATGAATCAAAATAAAACACCTTTTGATGAGTTTAGAGTGTCTACATTCAATCAATAAAATGCCTTTAAAAGGCCTTGACCATCTAATATTTCGTCCTCTCTGCTCCCTGGATAGTAGTTCACCTGCAAGCCTCTTGCCTTAGCAGCCTCATCCCTCTTTACAAAGGATGCTGATTCTACTCTTCCCTGGTACACCTTAATGGCTTTTTCCCAGCTCCCTCCACTAGGGCTAGACCTGTAAATGGGTCAGGTTGGGGTCAGATCTGTGTGGATCCGAATCCAAACCTGATAACAAAAATTCAAATCCAAAATTATATCCGAAGATGTCATTCTCTCGGATTTGATAAAATCCTTATCCGAAGTTGACTTGGATTCCCCATCTTCTATCCGTCTGGGTGTAGAGAGCGGAGTATAAGACACCTCGTTTCTCTCTTCTTCCCCAAGGACAGTGCCGACTCCACCAGCCCCAAGGCCAGTTCTATCGCTTTGGAGTCTCTGGCAAGGGTCGATAGTGCAGAAATGTACGGGTCTCTGGCAAGTTCCAAAGATCTGAACCTCTCCTTTCAGCCGATGCCTCTGAAGCTAGGGAGTAAGGATGGCGATCGGAAGCACCATCATCACCATTCCCCGTTGCCGCCGCTGCCGCCGTCATCACAGTAGCAGCAGTTGAGTGTTGGCTTGTTGCATTTCCGCTCGGCCTCGACCTCCCTAATGGGAGACCTGAGTGAGGACTTCCATCCGCAACGCTCCTCCTCCAGCCACGAGGAGGACACCATGTTCACCCAGTTCATGTCCTCTGTTCCCTAGGACCGGCTATGGGAGAAGCTGCCACACCTGACGGCTCCCTCGAGCGGCACCGCCACCACGCAGAGGGGCTCGCAGCTAATACGGGTGATGGAGCATAAAGGCACGAAGCCGAGCCCCAGCGTGGCATAGGGTTCTCCTCCTCCCCATCCTTACAGTTGATGTACTGCCCCTTGCAGCGGCAGTAGCTTCCGAGCCACCGCTTGGGGGCAGTGGAAGCGGCGGCAGAGAATTCTTACAGGGAGGCTAGTTCAGTGGTGACGGACAGGGATCAGGCCGAGAATGGTGCCACCGTCTCTAGCCTCGTTAGGCACAGCAGCTCCCCTATGGTGCTTTTCGCCCATTTAGGCGTGAAGAGCGGTAAATGAAGAAAATGCATACTCTTCGATCTGAGAATTCCACTGAGATTTCTCTTCCTTGGATAGAATCAGACATGGAAGTATGAAGAATATGTTGGTCTTTGCAAGCTACGCGATGATGAGGGGCATGTACAGGCCTGGAGCCAGCCCCTCTGGAGAGGCGGCCTCCGACGGTGGTAGGTTGAAGAGCCAGATAAGCTTCTCGTCGAGGCAGTCATCCTTGTCGGGACTGATGTCTCCGATCTCGGGCATCGGGAGCGACAAGGGGGTGGGTGGCCATGCTCATCTCGAGGACGGAAGCCGTTGTTTCATTCCGGGCATGCCCGTAGCATCCTTGGAGGATCCCTATCTGCTCTCCGACAGCTTCGTTGGCTCTTCCTGGCTGCCACCATCGCCGGCTGGAGCAGGTTGCAGGAATTGTCCAGCACATTGTTTATTCAATGGCGGAGACATTGAAAATTTCATCTACGGTGGCCGGGTCATCCATTGGGGTTAAATATTGAACCTGACAAATGGAAATCGGGTTTTCTTCGAATTGGGCACATTCAAATTAAATCGGGTTTCCTTCGAATCGGGTACATTCGAATTTAGATTTGAGATGTTTCAGGGTCACCGACTGAGTATCCAAATCATGTTTTTATTTCGAATTCAGGTTGGACTGATGAATTATCTGGATCCATTTACAGCCCTAACTAGGGCACCATGACATTTGTACCTCCCTGGCAGCCTTTTGCCCCTTCTTGATACCACTTTCCTATTGCCATCCTAGTGGTGTTAACTATTGTCAAAGTTGAAATAAAAAGAGCGAATGATGAGTTAAGTGATATCAAAAGCAACCATATGGAATTGTTTGGATAAGCGAAGCACATCTAATGATCGTTTCACATTTTTTAGATGCATGTGCCTAAAAGCTTCTTCTCAACCTACTACAAATGGTATCAACTCCATAAACGAGTTCCAGATCGGCACTTCAAGAAAAAGGTGATGGTAGAATAGGGGAAAGGGAGTGAATCAGAAAACACTCAGAAAGCAGAAAAATCCTCACCTCGGTTCCACACTCACATTGATCCTCCAACTTTCATCTCACGTTGTTGCTCGAGCACCGAAGACGGTTTGGGTCATGTGGGAGGAGAGTGAGGAATAAAATGACTTAGAGCATGAATAAGATAAGAAGTGATTGCCAAGAGTACAGGCTCCATTTATGGAATAAAAAAACAAGATTGAGTTGACCGTGTGTACCTTAGTGCAAGAGATGTTGTGTGAGTTCAACCTTCTTCTTCTTCGGCCGGCCGATGAAGAAGAGTCTCCAACTGATGGTACCTTGATAAACCTGTGTAACTAGTAAGCAAAGAAGACAAGAAAACAAGTGAAAGAAGAATTAAGACTAAGTGAAGTGTAGCAACTATAAAACAACAATAACATAAAAAGTGGTAAATGGAAACAAACTTACCAAATTCGGGAATAGCCCTAACCCTTTTTTATCTTTTTATGATGTATAAAATGATGCAAAAAATAAATAAAAATGATGTATAAATGATGAACTAAATAATATGAATAAAGATTTATCAAAGTGAATATGAATGATTAAAGGTAACACAACCCAAGAAAAGTGACAACTGGGTGGGACAGATTCAATGTAAACTACGCGACTTTGATGCAGAGATCACAAAAGACAACACCAATGTCAGAATCGAGTGACGTTTGTTTCAAAATAAAGATAACACACCGAGTATGGTTTGAGATAAAGACAAGTTTGCTTGAATCGTTTTATAAGTGATATGAATTTATCTGAAGGTTCTATTGTTGGAAGTGAAGTTCTAGAAACGACTGGCGCAATGTAAATGTACGATGTACCATGAGAACCAAAGATATTGGAATTGAATGATTCTTATTTTAAATGAAAGATACTCATTGGGGAAAAATTTATATGAAGGATGTATAGGCTAAATCTCCAGGTAAGTGCAGTGAATTTAACTGAGAAGATGATGACCAAGAAAAGAAGACTTTGGATCTTACTGTGCAATGTCTGTGTAGAAGCTATCACAAGCTGAGGCAATGCCGGAATTGATCTCAGTTTATTGAAGATAAAATATAGCTTGCTGAGGCACATTTCTTATGAAGAAATATGTGCCTAAAAATTATCAGAAGAATCTTTAGAAGCTTATGATCAGCAGCACAGCATGTCAGAGCATAGACCGACTTCTTTCTCACTTTGGGACGATCTCCGTGCATTGGGACGAAGAGAGGACGATTTGGGAAGGTTGGGACGAGCCTAGGGTGGCTGTAATATGAGGATAAGAGTGATGGATGATGGGTATGCCCTCCTTTGGCCGTTCATATGAGTCTCCCTTTATAGGGATGAGAAACAAGTCAAAAATAGCAAGTTTTAATACATCCAATCTTAGGTTGGATTTCCTCCATTTAATGATGCTAATTTTCATCATGAGGCTTCTTGAAACTTACCTACCTAATTTAGAGGAATTGAAAGTTGTGAATCACCTTTCCTATGTTCAAAATATGTCTTCACTTGAAGAGGAAACTAATTAGGTCTAAAAATAGTAACTTTTGATGTACAAGACAACAAGTTAGATTGCCATCATTTGATGATGCTAATTTTGACTATGAAGCTTACAGATAATTTACTAAGTGATATGGAAGAGGAAAAAAATTAAGGTAAGGTCATGAATTGGTCAGAGATGTGCCCAATAGGCTGGGCTTGCATGCAATTGGGCTTGATCAGGGGGGCATACAGACATAATTGTGCATCTGATTTTCAAAAAGTGCTATAGAAAAATGAGAGATTGGAATCGAATGCCGTTGGTTGCATTGAAAAGAGGACTCAGAGAAAATATTAATCATGTTGAAAAGTTCTTCAGTATACGTCTATAAAATCATGTGAAACATTTTCAACAAGAGGAGATGCCGAGTAAAGCATAATCTGGCATACCACCAAGTGCAGCATGAAAGTAAGAATGGGCTCTAACTTGTCCTCAAATTTCTAGTAAACTTCTCATCTCATCCAAAATGGTGGTTCAACATGATTTTAATGGTCTAAAAGAGATGTTGCCAATGGAATAAGGGTTTAAGCTCCAAATAAGGCTAAATTGGCGTGTGTACAGCTTGTCTCGCCTTGATGTCAGGTTTGAGAATGGTATGTAGCGAAGCAAAGTGAAATGTAGAGGAATGTAGCAAAGTGAAATGAATTGTAATAAAATGTAGTGGAGCGAAATGGCAATGAACTGAAAAGGTGGCATCAATGTGTAGATATAAACGTACTCATCGAACAAATTCGACAAAGAGAATCTCTTCAAGTTATTTGGATTACTGCCACGTTTCATCAAGCCTTCTTACATTCAACTAGTAAAAGATGTACCACAGTCAAGAGAGAAGAGTAGCCAACCCCCAACGCGATGAGGAGTCCCAGATCATGGGTTTGTAGGTTCATCATTAGCCAGCAACCCGATCTTTGCGATGTTTCTGTAATGTTCTGGGATAAAGTTTAAAAATATCTATTCTTAAAAATAAAAGAATACCAATCGAGCATATTTAGGCTCTCAGATTCATTTAAGTTTTCCAAGAAACGTGATTTTATTTAGAATGGAATGACCACATATTCCAAAAAGCAAATGACAAAGCTAAATCAATAGATCGTGAGGATAATGGTGGAGCAAGAATGATGATCAAAATGGGTGCCCATGTTGGGATGAGGTGATTGTCACGGTAGCATGAATAGCAAGAGAGTGTTGCAATGGCCAAGGTAGGATAGAAATGAAAGATGTTGTAGGATAAAAGGTGATTATGATAGTGTTGACTCTACAAATTCGACAGGGCTTCTCCTTTTTAGGGAAGTCCATGAATCCAGATCATCACCTCAAGAGGGGATGAGAAATAAAGGAAGAAAACATGGAAAGCAACTCTCACATCGATCCCACACTTACATTGATCCCCGAACTTTCATCCCTTGGCGTCACTCGATCACCAAAGAGATGGTTCAGGTCATGTGGGAGGAGGATGAGAAGAAGAAAATTAAGACATGTGATCACCAGGAAGTGCGGGTTGTGATTTATGAAATTAAATTGAACGTGTGTACCTTAGCGTGAAGAGTGCTGGTCAAAGCTTCTCCATCTTCGGCCGGCCGATGAAGAAGAGTCCTCAATGTGTGGGTGCTTGGTTTTATGTGCAACTAGACAAATAAAAAAGTGAAAATACAATTAGAACTAAACAAAGTGGAGTATATATAAAGAAAATGACATGAAACACACAACTGACTAGAAACTGACCGGATTCGGGTTATCTCTAACACCTCTTTTTTTATTTTCGGATTAATAGAATAAAAATAATGCAAAAAAATATAAAAAAATTATATAAGTATGTATAATCACTAAACAAAGAGATAGGAAAAAGAACAGAAAGATTCTGATAAGAATAAAGAGAGATATGGCCAAATCTGGATTGTCGATAAACCCGAGCAGTAGTCCAAGATCTACCAGGTGCGACTTTGCTTCTGCGCTCATCACGACCAGGCCCGACCTAAAAATCAATTTCCATCAATTGCAAACTGAAGAAGACTTAGAGAGGAAGAACTTTGATGAAGAGAGCTTGGGCAGAAGATGTCCACACGCTGCTGTAGAGGATGAAGAAGAGAGACCTAGCTGATCACCTGTAGACCAATCTTCCTCTCTCTTGAACCGACTTCTCTCTCTCTAAAAACTTGAAATTATCTTTCTAAAAATCACAAAATCGATGCTGGAGAGAGGTTGATCATCTTGAGATGCCTGGGGTGTCATGCACATGCCTTTGGAATGACCAGAATCAGAGTTTATTTATAAGAGAACGACTGGTCTTATCCGGGCTAAAAAACAGGTGAATTGTGCCCTGCACAAGGGCGCATGTGCCCCTCATGCACCCCACTGAGAGGTGCATGCGCCCTCTGGAAGGGGTGCATCTTATCCTTCCTACAGATTCGGTCTGATCCGGTCGAAAAATTCGATCCGATCCGCTCAGAGGTAGAGTCCTGGTGAAAAAATTGGTTCCCTTGTGCCCTCGATCGGGGGCACAAGGCCACGTGCCTCAGGGGTTGGGCGCATGGCCACGTGCCCTGGGTCCTGGGCGTATGTGACCAGGGACCTGGGCGCATGGGACTGTTTTGCGCGTCCTTCTTCCAGAAGCCATTGCGAACACTCCCGAACTCGGAATTCGACGCTGTTTGTTGCGTTGGAAAGATAACAGGCCGAAGAAGCTCTATAGCATTGGATCAGCCATAACACCCTCCAAAAATTCAGAATTTTGTCCGGAAGTTAGGACAATGAACAGAAGATCCGATATTGGTCAAAATGACTCCGACGGCAAACTGGAAAGGCATGGTATGCAACAAAACTTGTGCGCAATGTGAATATGACCATAACCTTCAATGCATGATCATTAGTCATTGGTCATTCAGCCAATTTCAGTGTTTACATGATTTATGTGTGGCTTTCGCTCGGAAATTATGGCTTTTTGCGAAAAACTTCAGAAAACATCTGATTTCGTTCGGCGAAGCACCAAATCAAGTTTAAAAGACCCGGCATTATTCTAAGGTCAATCACACATGTTACCCTATAAAACATGAGTTTTATGCTCTGAATTAGGCAAATCTAATGTGTCTACAGCTTGTCTCGCCATGATGTCGACTTTGTAAGGGAATGGCATGTAATGAAGCGGAGTGATTCAAAGTGAACCATAATAGAATGCAAGTGAGCGTAGATGAATGTAGTGGAATGGAATGATGATGACCTGAAAAGGTGGCATCAAGGTGTAGATATAGACACGCTTATCTACCCAATCCAGCAAAATGAATCTCTCTAAGTATCCTAGATCACTTTCATGTTCTATCAAAACCTCATATAATTGATTGGTAAAAGACATGACATTGGCACGAGAGATGAAAATAAAGGATAAAGGATGTAGCCAACCCTCAGCGCGGTGAGGAGTCCCCGAATTCGTAGGTTCATCATCAGCCAGCAACCCGAACTTTGCGGTGTTCTTGTACTGTGATGGGCTAAAGTTTTAAAAAAGAAGTTGATTTTAAAATGAAAAGAATACCAATCCATCATATTTGGAATCTCAAGTTCATTCAAGTTTCACCAAAATACTCAGCTTAATTCTGAGTGGAATAACCTCTAGTTCTAAAAGGGTTTGTTTTAAGCATAACAAAATTGCTCGGGTATCGTGAAAACCATGAATCATGCTCTGGCAGAAAATCGAGTATTCGGAAAACGACAAAACTGACTTAAGCCATAGTGAGATTGAAAGATAATGGTGGGACTAACAAAGAATGATAGGAAAGAAGAAACAATGGCATGACAATTGCCATGGTGGGATAAAATAAAAGACACGGTGGGATAAAAGAAGGGACAAAATAAAACATGGTGGGATAAAAGAAAGAATAGACATGGTTGGATAAAATTGGTAATGATGAAGAATGAAAAAGAAGATGGATGTGAAAACATACAAAATTATGTAGAAAATAGTTGAAGATATAGATTGTCTATTAGAGGTCAAGACACCCGATTAGGAACCATCGTCCCTCCAATGTTCAATTTTGGCTTATCCGTGATTGTGAAGAAATGACCATGCCGTCGTAGATTTTGTTGAAGGGGACCTCGGGCCCAATCATTTTCACTCTCAAGGTCTTCAATATTAATGTATATGATACATATTAAATGAACATAACATAACTAAGTGATAGATGGTAGGAGTGATGTGAAGTGCAACATGGAATGAAAGTGATGATGTGAGATTGATGAGAATGTGGATGAAATCTTCAGGCGTGGTCCATCAACTTGCATCGACTGCCTGATTCATCAGCATCTCTGGTCCATCCTTGTCTTGCTTTCTGACAGAATACAGCACCACGATAATGTTCAGTTGGGTGGCGATTTCTCTCTTTTCGCCACAAGGTTGGCTTGACGTTCCTTGGGGAACATTGATCTCACCAATTCACCTGTTAGACTTAAAAGGTTTCCTGATGGCCCTTCTCTTTTGCTTCTTCAGCTTCTGAAAACACTTAACAAAGATGATTAAATTTTCATCATGACTCATCTCTTTGCTTGTATATTGTTTGTCTTGATTTTGAGACAAAGAGAGGAGCCTTCTTAACAAGGTGAAATAAAACAAATGACTGAACTAAAATGGGGGTAAGGGTTAAGAGAACTTACCTACCATGGTGTGAACCCTCTCCTCTCCTACATTGAAATGCCTGAAACACTTGATAAAAGGGAATTAGATCTTCACCACGACTCATCCCTTTGCCTATTATGGTCAACTTTGACTTAGGTCAAAGGGAAGAGCCTTCTTAACAAGGTAATTAAAGAAAAAATGGATATGCAATGCAGGAATGGAACTATGCATGACAGTCAAATAAACATGGATGCAACAAAGGCAATGATCATGATTGAGCATATGAGCATCTTTTGGTTTTCTTAGAATTATTATTTTTTTGGATTTTCAAAAATATTCAAAAATTTTTAGATTTTGATTTTTGAAATTTGCATTTTTTTGGATTTTTAAAATATGCATTTTTTGGATTTTTTGAAAAATTTTTTTTTTTGGATTTTTAAAATATTCAATTTTTTGGTGTTTTTGAACTATTCAATTTTTTGTGGGGAAAATGCTGGTATTTGAGACAATTCATCGATCTTTGGGGTTTGTCAAGACTCAAGTGGTAGATGCCACGTGCAAAAATAAAGTTCCCTACCTAGAATCCTTCTAACCTTCTTCCTTTGATCGGCTTGGATTCCACCTGGATTTGGTCGGTTTACCCTACCGAATGGATTGAAGGAGGAAGAGTATAAAGGAAGTCCTTGATAGGGTTTGGAGATGTTGAGAAGAATTTCTTTACTCACACTCAAATTGCCCGTTGGGGTTCGGCCTCTTTAGGTCTTTCCTTTTTTTTTGCTCTTTTCTATGTGGCACATATTTAGATAGGTTTTTGACCCGTGGGGACATTGCCCATCTTTTAGTGCCTTTTGCCTTGACTATCATTCTGGGTACTCATTCAGACAGGTTGATCATTCTTCTTTTTTCTAACCTGAGGGGTTCATTGCCCATCTTTTGGCACCCTTTTGCACCCTCTGAGATGGCCTCCTACTAGGGTGGCAAGTGTTTTCGATACTATCCCTCTCTAATCTTCTCTCCCTATCTTGAACCGAGTAGAAGAGAATAAGGTAAGGGTACTACTTCCGTTTCGAGATTTCTGCCTTGCCTTTTGCCAGTGTCAGGTTGTCTGGATTTTAGGATCGGGAAGTGTTGTGTGTGTAAGATGGTACCTACGCTTGACTTCTCACGAATAACCTAGGATCGATGACTTGAGATTATACCAGTGGTTTCTCCATTTTTATGAAAAGTACTTTTTAAGGTAAACTCCATTCCAAGGATGATTCAATTTTTCTCCATCTGCATTAGTCAATTCATATGCATTTCCTGGATACTTTTCAGTGATTACAAAAGGCCCTTCCCAGTTAGGTTGCAACTTGGAGCGGGGACCCCCTGGCTTAACGAATATGCGTTTAACTATCATCTCGCCAATTTTAAATTTACTCTCAACCACCCTCTTTTGATAAAACCTTTTAAGTATATTCTGATAAGTCCGGGCATGCTCGGCGGCGGCTAGCCTTCTTTCATCCAATAGTTCAAGCTGTGCAAGGAGAGATTCTCATCTCTCATCAACAGGAATATCCCTGTCGAGCTGAACTAGAAGAGATGGAAGTAATACTTTGTAGGGGACCGATGCTTGCATCCCATATGCCAAAGCATACGGGGCTTGTCCAGTGGGAGTCCTTACAGAAGTACGATAAGCTCATAGAGCATCTACAAACTTATCAGGCCAGTCGGCAAATTTGCTAGACTTACAAGATTTCTTGATGATTTTGATTAAGGTTTTATTGGTGGCTTCTGCTTGACCATTGCCTTGAGGATAGTATGGTGATGAATGATGCAATGAAATGCGATACCTGTTGCCAAGATCACACAGATCTTGAGAAAGAAATTGTGGCCCATTATCAGTGACGATGTTGCTGGGGATCCCGAACCTTGCCAGAATGTTGTGCTTGATGAAGGAGCAGACTGTTGATGCTTTAATCTCCACGAATGCTTCCACTCCAGCCCACTTTGTGAAGTACTCCATTGTTGTCAAAATGAATGATTTTGAGCGCATTTTGGAGTTGAGGTCACTCAAGGGGCCAATGATATCAAAAGCCCACATGGCGAAAGGCCATGGGGCATGAATTGGATGAAGGGAAGATGCGGGAGAATGAATCTTGTCGGCATGGAGTTGACATGAATGACAGTGCCGGACAAAGATGGAGCAGTCTTCTTCTAGAGTTGGCCAATAATACCCTTGTCGGATGATTTTCTTAGCAAGGGCTTGGGCATTCACATGACCACCACAAACTCCATAATGTGCTTCCTTCAGCAAGAACTCGGCTTATTATTCATCAAGACACCTGAGTAAGATTCCACTTAGGCTTCTCTTATAGAGCACTCCTCATAGGATTGTATACCTCTGGGATACTCTTCTAATTGCCTTCTTTTCTTTGGTGGTTGATCCAGGTGGGTTTGACTGATATTGGCAATATCTCGCAATCTCGTCATACCAAGGTCTCTCACCTTCTTCTAATTCTTCCAACTCATTAAGTAGATTTCTTCTTTATGTTCCAAGTATTCCTTTCTGTTGAAGCTCTCCTTAACCTTCAGAAAATGTCCATCCTCAATTGCTGGAATGGTCCTCTTACAAATGTGGATAGTTCGCACTTGCCTGCCTAGTGGGATAGATAGAGATGAACCTAGTGAAGCTAAGGCATCGGCGAGGATATTCTGAGAATGGGGGACATGGACAAAGGTGAGTTTGAAGAATAGCTTGATGTAGGAGGTGGTGAGCTCCTGGATGAGAAGTTCGGTACTTGGATAGGACTTGGCGTAGGATCAATTGACTATCACCTATCACCCTCAGTTCGGTGGCACCATGGAAATAAGCGACCTCTAGCCCGACCATCAAGGCTTCATACTCAGCTATGTTGTTGGTTGCTGGAAAGTTAAGCTGAAAATCCTGTGGAATGGTGACACCTTCAGGTGACAGAAGAACAATACCTATCCCTCTACCATGAGAGTTCAGAGCCCCGTCAAAATATAATGTCCAAAGATTGGAAGATCAGATTGACATTAGTTCCTCATCCGGGAAATCTGACCGGACTAGGTCAAAGACGGGTATAGGATGATGGGCAAGGTGTTCAGCAATAGCATAGCCCTTGATTACCTTCTGTGGGACATAAGTGATATCAAATTGTGATAAGAAAATCTGCCATCGCCTTAACCGATCAGTCAAGATTGTCTTCTCTAACAGAAACTTAATGGGATTGATACGAGTAATGAGCTTGACTTGGTGAGCAAGAAAATAATGCTTGAGTTTCTGAAGCACCCAAACAAGAGAAGCATAGGTCTTTTCAACCATAGTGTACTTTAGCTCACAAGCATCAAACATATTGGACAAGTAATAAGTAGCTCATTCTTTCCCTACTTCTTCAACTTGTGCAAGGACTGCCCCAAGAGAGTTCTCAAGAACCGAAATGTAGAGGACCAAGGGCTTGTCAAGAATTGGCGGTCTAAGTATAGGAGGACTTGCTAGGTATGTTTTCAACCCATCAAATGCCTCCTGGCACTTCGAATCCCATTTAAACTCGGCCCCCGCCTTGGTTAACTCATAGAAAGGTTTACACCTTTGGAAATGTTGTGAGATAAACTGGCGGACAAATTGTAGTCTCCCAATCAATCCTCGAAGCTCTTTCATATTCTTCTGGGGAGGCATACCAATGATTTCTTTGGCGTTGTTTGGGTCGATCTCTATGCCCCTTTTGTTTACTTTGAACCATAGTAGCTTTCCTGATGAAACTCCAAATGTACACTTCTTAGGGTTCATTTTTAGCTTGTATTCTCTAGCTCATTGCAAAACTTTCCTTAGCACTTCAGAATGATCTTCCCGACTCTTGGACTTGAAAATCAAATCGTCCACATACACCTCTACAAGGGTGTGCATCATGTCGTGAAAGATAGCCATCATAGCCCTCTGATATGTAGCACCGACATTCTTTAACCCAAAGGGCATGACAACATAGCAATATATTCCCTAAGGTGTAGTGAACGTGGTCTTCTCTTGGTCCTCCTCAGCTAACCGGATCTGATTGTATCCAGAATAGCCATACATGAATGAAAGCATTTCAAATCCAGCTGTGTTATCAACCAAAACATCGATATGAGGTAAAGGAAAATCATCCTTAGGACACGCTCGGTTCAAGTCTCTGAAATCTATACAAATCTGAACCCGTCCATCCTTCTTCATAACAGGGACTATGTTAGCTACCCATTGTGGATATAGGACAACTTTAATAAATTTTGCTTGGTGTAGTTTGTCAACCTCTTCTTTCATTTTGAGTGCAATATCAGGGTGGAATCTCCTGAGCTTTTGTTTAACCGGGGTAGTTCCAGGTTTCAAGGTTAATCTATGTTCAACCAATGAATTATCTAATCCCGGCATGTCTTCATATGTCCATGTGAACGTGTCCTTATATTCTTCCAACACTTTGATCAAACGTTGTTCTTCGGAGGGAGTGAGGTTTGCACTGATGAGGAAAGTCCAGGATAGTCTTTGGTTGGTTCCTTCTCTGTGGCTGATGGTTCCTCAAATCTTCTAAGTCTAAATGCATACGCATCGGCTAAGTCCTCAATTTCATCCTCAAATTCGGGATCCTCCTCTGATACTACCTCATATGCTCCCAAAGTATGATCTATGTTATGCTCATCCTCATATTGGATTTCATCTAGCTAGATGGTATTCTTTAAAAAGTTTGGCAGCCTTGCACACTCTATGCATTTCCGTGCCAATTGTTGCAAATACCTATTTGGAACTCGTTTACCTCTGACTTTCCTATTTCCTAACCTAACTTGACCTACTGAAGATAAAGTTGAAAATGTGGTATTTACAGTGGAGAGAGGATCGAGTAAATCGATCAATGATTCAGAAAAGAGGGATCTCTGATTGGGAGCACCCTCTAGGATGAGTAGAGATGTCTCCTCGATGGAAATGTGAGTTTCAGAGCAGACAATTTTTTTGGGATTTTCAAGTAAAAAGATAGAATGAGTCAGCATGACTTGGGATTTTCTAGAAGATGATTGAATTAATAGAGAGAAAAACTTAAGGATAAAGGGGAAAAAGGGGCTCGTGGGCCCATTGGTAATAGAAAGTGGACACATGGGTCCAAAACTGACGAAAAAAGTAAACAGGTACGTGGACCCGATCTTAGAAATGGATGGGCATGTGAGCCCATGCTGGAAAGAACCCTTAATTCTAAAGTTGATGAGGGAAGCAAATGGGCAAGTAGGCTCAGTGAGAATGGAAGGCTAAAGAGGGCACATGGGCCTAAAGCGGGTAAGTGGGCCCGGAAGCCCATCCAAAAGATCTAGAAACAATGGTACGAGGTTCAAACATGGGATTGTTGTATTTGGGCCTCATGGAATGGTTTTGACTTGGGTGGCATGCTCAACCAGATGATCCAAGATTGGTCTGCCCTTGAGTGGTTTCTGGTGCTCTTCCCCACTTGAGAACAAACGAGTCAAAGATAAGCATAGGTCTTCCATGTCTTCTTCTTCATCTAGAGCCTTCCTTCTTTTGATAGTCATCATGGAACTCTTATCATCTTCAGCCATCATCATGGTCTCCCCTTTGATAAAGAATGTATGGAGTCCCATGGCATATCCTGGCTGGAAGACCCTCCTTGTGATGGAATCCTTTTCGTATCCCAACCCTTGCCTGTGTGGCCGTTTCTTAGTTTGAATCGGCTGAGTGATCCCTTGAAGATCCTTGCCTAAATCATTTCCAGACTGATAGCCCAGTTTCATCATCATCTGCCATCCCACTGTGTCAGGTAGAGAGGCGGTCATGCATCTGAATTCTGGAAAATCTCCCATTGAGATCTAGGGCTATATTGATAGTCCTAAGAGCGATGTAAAAGTAGCATCATTCATCTCGTCCCTTACAGGCATGCTAGTCACCTTGACCACTTGTCCTTTAAAGGGAAACTTTATGCACTGGTGGTTTGTTGAAGCCACAGCTCCTATTGCCTCCAAGTATGGCCTCCCAAGTATAGCCCGAAAAGTTGGATCCAACTCAAGAACATGAAAATCCATTGTGACCGTACATGGTCCAAGTTTAACCTCTAGAGTGACCACCCCACGTGCAAACTTCTTAGAGTTGTCATAGGCCGTCACCATGGCACAAGATGGCTTGATTTCTTGCTGAGAAATACCGCACAACTGCAAAGTTTTTGGCAGCATAACGTTGATAGAGGCTCCAGTGTCAACCAAACATGATTTCACTTCAATATTACAGATGATAATAGCCACATGCAAAGCATATTTCCTGACCTCTGGATCTACTAATTCTTCCTGAGAGAAAGTGAGTGTTGCGTGCTCACTTCTTGGGGCTAACACTATAGTGATCTTCTCAGGTGGGAGATCTTCACTCACCATGACCCTTTGCAAATACTGTTGTAGAATATCCTGATGCACCTTTGATCTTTTGATCAACTCAAGTATGGAAATACAGGCCGATGTCTTATCTAAATGTTTCAACAAATCATACGCCGTGCCCGGCAAGGGTTCTTCAACTTGTTCCTCCTCCACTGGATCCTGCGGTTGAGTACCGACTTGGGGAAAGAGCCACGGAACATCCTCCCACTCCGAAGCACCAGGGCTATTTGATGGTTGGGTAGAGGTGATGGGTTAATTGGGGTGGACTGTGGTGGAACAGGTGGTGTAGGTGCATGTATGGTAGGCAATGGGATTGGTGGTTCTGGGATGATTGGGTTTATGGGTAGAGGGGTTGGATTTGGAGGTGGTAATGATGGTGATACTGGTGGTCTGATAAGAAGAGGCCAGGGTGCAGGAGTGGTTGATGGGTTTAATGAAGGTGTTGGTAATGTGGTAGGTTGTAGGGTTGGTGGTATGATAGATTGAGGTTTTGGGGTGACAGGGCTCATAGGCTGGGGGTTCAGGTTTGGTGGTGATTGTGGTGGTCGGATGAGCAAGGGTCAGTGTGTAGCAATGGTTGAAGGAGGTGTAGTTAAAGAGGTAGCTGGCCTAATGATGAGTCGATGAGAAGAAGTGGCGGCCAGTGGTTGGGTTATTGAGCTTTGTGGTAGTTGTGGAGTAGCAGGTGCACAGATTATTTGTCTAGGAGGGTTCCTAGCAGGAGGCCTAGCTGGGTTGACTTGCATGGTTGCATTTTGGTTTTCTAGTTGCCAACCTTGAGCACGGCTGGCATCTCCCTGGACAATGAAGTGTACTAGACCAATTCCTGGGTTTGGATGTGCTGGTGCCGGTGCTGGAACGGGAGCATGTAATGGGAGCGAATTCTGAACAATCCTTAAGCTAGGTTGTTGTTAAGGTTGAGCCGGTGGACGCTGCCGCTGCTGCTGCCTAGCCTTCATTGCCTGTATGCATTCTCCCATTTGGGCCCAATCAATGCTGCCTTGGTCATTCAGATCATGGATATAATCCTTGAATTGAAAACATACTTCAACAGTGTGACTAGGACACCAGTGGTAAGCACAGTATCGGGACATGTCTGCATTTTTTGGCCAAACCTCTCTTTCCTTGGGCAATTCCAATTGTTTTTCCACCATGAGTACATTGAAGATGTCGGTCAAGGAGTAAGGGAGTTGTTGGTAGTTCTCTCTCCTAGGACATCCCCTTCGTGGTGCCTGATTAGGTGGTGGCGGTGCCCAATGGTAGGTAGGTTGACGAGGTTGCTGGGGTTTTGCTACTGGCTGAGGGGGTTCTTGTGGTTGTCGTGGTTGTTGTGGCCTAACCTGTTGTTGAGGGGGGTAATAGGAAAGGTTCTGTGTGGTTTTGATGGTTCCCTCCCTGGTTCCCCACAATGTTTATAGCTTCGTTGTTGACCACTCCTTCGGTTGTAGGCCCAGCCGGTGCAGAGGGGGTCTTCCTGAAGTTTCTAGGTTTGGGATCAAAAGGGTTTATCATTGTGGCATCTTTGAAGTGGGCTTGCAAGTATCGGGCACTGTCATAAAGTTCATTCATTGTGGTAGGATGGTGCATGATCAATACATTCCTCAAGGCAGGTGTAGTGTTGCCGATAAGCATCTTTACTTGTTCCCCTTTAGAAATAACATCTATCAGTTTCTCTGCCATATCCCCTCCAGCGATCAACAAACATTATGTAGTCCTCCTCGGGCTTCATCTTCTCAGCAATCAAATCTGTAATGGAGCATGATGGTGCCACCCGGTCTCTGTATCTTTTTAAAAATTTGGTCTTGACAATATCAAAGTCTCCTACCTCAAAGGGGTCGAGTGAGTAGAACCATTCCAATGCAAACCCATCTAGTGATCAATGAAACAAGAAGGCAAGAACCCTATGATCATTTTTCCAGAATGAGGATTCAAAGAGAAAATCTTTAAGGTGAAGAAAAGGATTGCCAGTACCAATGTAGCGGCGATAAACTGGTAGTTTAGAAGGTGGCAGGTGGAGAACTGGCAAAGAAGGAATAGAGACCTTAAGAATTGACTTGGAGTCCAGGCGACATCTCAGCTCTTCATAACGTTTATTCATCTGGGTGAGCTGATCCATTATTGCCTGGGTGAGAGCAGGTTCTTGGTTTACTGGTGGGGGTATTTGGTTAGAGGCATGATTCTGGAATTGTGGAGCATGACTTGGCAAATTTACTGAAGATTGTCCCATGACTTGATGGGCCAAGGGAGCAACATGGTTAAAATAAGATGGCTGAACAAATGATGGTTGAACCACAGATGGTTGACTATAGATGGTTGAACTACAGATGGTTGAACAACAGGTGGTTGGGAAAAGGGTGATTGAATGAGTGGTGGTCGAACCAGGGGACAAGGAGATGAGGCAACTTGGTTGGCTTCAGCCTGATCTGAGGCAATTTTGCCCTTCACCATGTATTGTATGCGGGCATAGGTTTTTGGCTTGGTATAGAGAGACAACTCCCTAAAGAGTTGTTCAACATCACTGGGAGCAGATGGTTGAGGTACCTCTTGCGCTTCTGACTCAAACAATGGATTAACATGACCGTCTGACAGAATTGGTTGGTGATTCATCTCGTGCTCTCGATGTTCAGCGTGTTACGCCATTCTAACGTGCCTTCCAGACCTTAATTGCATTGAACAAGTTGGCAAAATAAATAAAGAACTTTTTTGTAGTTTTTAGTATCTTGCAAAACTGTTAGAGTTTTGAATTTTTGTTTGACAAACAAGTGATGCAAAGACTTGAAAGCAAAATTACACAATGATTTTGATTAAACCTTAGGTTTATGGATTTTGTTAAGAATTTTTCTCTCAACAAATGGGTTAGGATCCTAACTCCAATCTCTAATGACCTAGGTTTCACACAATCTCACCACGCGTATGTAACATAGGATGCTTCGGGTTTTGAAGAGTGGTACAACCAACCCGATCGTGAAGAGGAATACTCCATGTATGAGCAATTACAGAGGCCTTGATGAAAGCCAATCAGGTCAAATAGGAAGGAATATCCCAGAAGAGAGGTCAGAATCCACCAAGAGGGTGTTTTGGATGGGAGGGGTAAATGGGAGAGTGAGCTCCTGCCTCAAAAAGTGTAAAAGAAGGAGGTAGAGAGAAGGAGCAAAGAATGCAATCAAGTAATAAAGCAAGTTATAAGCAAAACATAAACTTAAATAAACAAGCAATGACATAAGGAAAGTAACTAGAAACTAGACAAGCAACTAAAAACTAGAATCTAGACCTTGTTTCTTATGTGAGTCAAATGGAGATAGTGAAAAGTGATGGATAGAAGAGGGTTCAGATCTGATAGCCAAGTAAAAGGGTGGTCCACGCTAGGACCGATGTAAGAACAAGCTGGTTCACGTGGGAACCGAGGCAAAAAGTAAAGGTGGTTCATGCGGGAACCGGTTTTGGGTAAAATAGGGTGGTTCACGTGGGGCCAATTAAAGGTGAATAAAGATCTGATCCAAGTGGGGATAGATATGAAGGAAAGTGGTTTGAATCATGTGGGAACCGATGTAAAGAAAGTGATTGGTTCACGCGGGAACGGGTTTGAAAGGAAAAGGGTGGTTCACGCGGGAACCGGTTTAAATGACAACTAAAAATAAAAAAGGGTCATGTGGTGACCAATTTGAGGGTGATAACCTGCAGCAAAAGAGGGAAAATCTGATTTGAATTGTTGACTCTGAAAATTCGACTGGGTCCTCTCCTTTTTAGGGAAGTCCGTGAATCCAGATCGTCACCTCAAGAGGGGATGAGAAAGAAAGGAATAAAACTCGGAAAGCAACTCTCACCTCGGTCCCACACTAACATTGATCCCTAAACTTTCATCCCTTGGCATCGCTCGATCACCAAAGAGACGGTTCGGGTCATGTGGTAGGAGGATGATAAGTAGAAAATTAAGACATGTGGTCGCCAGGAACCGTGGGTTCCGATTTATAGAATTAAAGATGAAAGATGACCGTGTGTACCTTAGCGTGAAGAGTGTGGGTTAAAGCTTCTCCTTCTTCGGCTGGCCGATGAAGAAGAGTCCTCAACATGTGGGTGCTTGATCTTCTGTGCAACTAGACAAATAAACAAGTGAAAGAGATTATTAGAACTAAACAAAGTGGAGTATATGTAAGGAAAACAACATAAAACACACAACTGACTAGAAACTGACAGGATTCGGGTTATCTCTAACTCCTCTTTTTCTATTTTCGGATAAACAAACTAAAAATAATGCAAAAAAAACTAAATAAGGATGTAGAATCACGAATAAAAGAGATAGGAAAAAGAACAACATGATTCTGAGTTGAATAGAGAAAGATATAGTCAAATCTGGGTTGTCGAAAAAGCCGAGCTGCAGTCCAGGATCTGCCAGGTGCGACTTTGCTTCAGCGCTCGTCACGACCAGACCCAACCTTGGAATCAAGTGACGTTAATCGCAAACTGAAGAAGACTGGGAGAGGAAGAACTTTGATGAAGAGAGCTCGGGCAGAAGATGTTCACACGCTGCTGTAGAGGATGAAGAAGAGAGACCTGGCTGATCACCTGCAGAACAACCTTCCTCTCTCTTGAACGGACTTTTCTCTCTCTAAAAACTTGAAATTCTCTATAAAAATCACAAAATCAATGCAGGAGGGTGGTTGGACTTCTTGAGCTTCCTGGGGGTCGTGCTCATGCCCCTAGAATGATCGGAATCAGAGATTATTTATAGGAGAACGAACGACGCGATCAATACTAAAAAATAGGGCTCCTTGCGCCCTACCCCTGGGCGCATGGCACTGTTCCCGAAAAATTTGTCCTTATCCGGTCGATCGGTTCAGTGGTAGAGTCCCGGTGAAAAACTGGTTCCCTCGTGCCTCAAGGGTAGGGTGCATGTGCCCTCAAGTGAGGGCACGAGGTCACGTGCCTCACTGGTAGGGCGCATGGGCACGTGCCCTGGTCCTGGGCGCATGTGACAAGGGACCTGGGCGCATGGGACTGTTTTTGCGCGTCCTTCTTCCGGAAGCCATTGCGAACACTCCCAAACTCGGAATTCGACGCCTTTTGTTGCGTTGGAAAGATAACATGCCTAAGAAGCTTTCTATAGCATTGGATCAGCCATAACACCCTCCAAAACTTCAGAATTTTGTCCGGAAGTTATGGCAGTGACCAGAAGATCCAATACATGTCAAAATGACTCCGACGGCAAACCGAAAAGGCACGGTATGCAACAAAACTTGTCCGGGGTGTGAATATGACCATAACCTTCAATGCATGATCATTAGGTATTGGTCATTCAGCCATCTTCCGTGTTTACACGATTTACGTGTGGCTTTCGTTCGGAAATTATGGCTTTTGCGGAAAACTTCGGAAAACATCCAATTTCGTTCGGCGAAGCTCAAAATCAACTTTAAAAGAATCGGCATTATTCTAAGGTCAATCCTACATGTTACCCTATAAAACATGAGTTTTATGCTCTGAATTAGGCGAATTTGGCGTGTCTACAGCTTGCCTCACCTTGATGTCGGCTTTGTAAGGGAGTGGCATGTAATGAAGCGGAGTGATTCGTAGTGAACTGTAATGGAATGCAAGTGAACGTAGATGAATGTAGCAGAATGGAATGGTGATGGACTGAAAAGGTGGCATCAAGGTGTAGATATAGACACGCTTATCTACCTGATCCAGCAAAATGAAGCTCTCTGAGTATTCTACATCACTTTCATGTTCCATCAAAACCTCACATAATTGACTGGTAAAAGACATGCCCTTGGCACGAGAGATAAAAAAGTAAATGATAAAGGATAAAAGGATGTAGCCAACCCTCAGTGTGGTGAGGAGTCCCCAAATTCGTAGGTTCATCATCAGCCAGCAACCCGAACTTTGCGGTGTTCTTGTACTGTGATGAGTTAAAGTTTATAAAAGAGAAGTTGGTCTTAAAATGAAAAGAATACCAATCCATCATATTTGGAATCTCAAGTTCATTCAAGTTTCACCAAAATACTCAGTTTAATTCTGAGTGGAATAATCACAAATTCTAAAAGGGTTCGTTTTAAGCATAACAAAATTGCTCGGGTATCGTAAAAACAATGAATCACGCTCTAGCAGAATATCGATATTCGGAAAATGACAAGACAGACTTAAGCCATAGTGAGATTAAAAGATAATGGTGGACTAACATAGAATAAAGGGATAGAAGAAACAATGGCATGACAATTGCCATGGTGGGATAAAATAAAAGACACGGTGGGATAAAAGAAAGGAAAGAATAAAACATGGTGGGATGAAAGAAAGAAAGGAATAAAATTGGTAATGATGAAGAATGAAAAAGAAGATGGATGTGAAAACATAAAAAAATTATGTAGAAAATAGTTGAAGATATAGATTGTCTATTGAAGGTCAAGACACCTGATTAGGAACCATCGTCCCACCAATGTTTAATTTTGGCTTATCCGTGAGTGTGAAGAAATGACCATGCCGTCGCAGATTTTGTTGAAGGGGACCTCGGGCCCAGCCATTTTCACTCTCAAGGTCTTCAACATTAATGCATATAATATGTATCAAATGGACCTAACATAAGTAGGTGGCAAATGATAAGAGTGGGGTGAAGTGCAAAATGAAGTGATGGTGATGATGTGAGTTTGATGAGAATGTGGATTTGAATGAAGTCTTCAGGCGTGATTTATCAATTTTTATCAACTGCCTGATTCATCAATATCTCTGGTCCATCCTTGTCTTGCCTTTTGACGGAATACAGCACCACGATAGGTAGTGCTTCCTCTCTTTTCGCCACAAGGTTGGCATGATGTTCCTTGGGGAACACCGATCTCACCAATTCACCTGTTGGACTTAAGAGGTTGCCTGATGGCCCTTCTCTTTTGCTTCTTCAGCTCCTGAAAACACTTATCAAAGATGATTAAATTTTCCACATGACTCATCCCTTTGCCTGTATATCGTTTGCCTTCATTTTGAGTCAAAGGGAGGAGCCTTCTTAACAAGGTAGAATAAGACAAATGACTAAAATGAAATGGATGTAAGGGTTGAAAGAACTTACATGTCGTGGTGTGAATCCTCTCCTCTCCTTCATTGAAATGCATGAAACACTTAATAGAAAAGGAATTAGATCTTCACCATGACTCATCCCTTTGCCTATTATGGTCAACTTTGACTTAGGCCAAAGGGAAGATCCTTCTTAACAAGGTAATTAAAGCAAAATGGATATGCAATACAGAAATAGAAATATGCTAGACTGTCAAATAAACATGGATGCAACTAAGGCAATGATCATGACTGAGCAAATGAGCAAATTTTTTTTTGATTTTTCTTGAAATATCATTTTTTTTTTTGGATTTTCAAAAGTATTTAAAAATTTTTGGATTTTTGAAATATTCAAAATTTTTGTTTAGATTTTTTTAAATATGCAATTTTTTTGGATTTTTGAAATATGCAATTTTTTTGATTTGAAATATTCATCATTTTTTTGGATTTTGGAATATTCAGTTTTTTTGTGGAGAAAATACTGGTATTTGAGACAATTCATCGATCTTTGGGGTTTGTCAAGACTCAAGTGGTAGATGCCACGTGCAAAAAATCAAGTTCTCTACTTAGAATCCTTCTAACCTTCTTCCTTTGATCAGCTTGGGTTCCACCTGGATTTGGTCGGTTTACCCTACCCAAGGGGTTTAAGGAGGAAGAGTATAGAGGAAGTCCTTGATAGGGTTTGGAGATGTTGAGAGGGATTTCTCTACTCTCACTCAAATTACCCATTGGGGTTCGGCCTCTTTAGGTTTTTTTTTCTTTTTTTTCTCTTTTCTATGTGGCACATATTTGGACAGGTTTTTGACCCATGGGGACATTGCCCATCTTTTAGTGCCTTTTGCCTTGACTATCATTTTGGGTACTCGTTCAGACAGGTTGATCATTTTTCTTTTTCTAACCTGAGGGGTTCATTGCCCATCTTTTGGCACCCTTTTGTACCGTCTGAGACAGCCTCCTTCTAGGGTGGTGTAAGCACCCGGAACGGGACATCCGCGGATCCCCCCCCGGAACCCCCTTACGCCCGGCCTCGGTGTTCGTCGGTGGGTGGGTGGTGTGTTTTGTGTGTGGTCGCCAGGAACCAAAGGCTCCAAAGTATGATGGGATAAAAAAAAATGAAATAGAAAGATGACCGTCGTACCTCCGGAAGCGGGGAGATTGTTGAGTTCCGACTTCTCCTCTCTCGGCCGGCCGAAAGAAGAGAGCTTAGTGAATCCCTTGCCTTCAATCCGGTTGAAGCTCCGCCTCGATCGGATCTACCTAAGAATGTCCATAAGAAAACATGTAGACAAGTGAAGGTTTCATTAGTTCTAACGAAAGCATAGCATCGAGCTCGAATTTAGATTCAAACATGCAAATGGGAAAAGACTAACCGGATTGGGACGAAATCCCAACCCCTATTTTTGGTAGGTTTTAAACGTATATGAAATGCAAAGATGCTCTAAGACGTGCTAAATAACTTGATGATCGATGCAAAAGCGAAAAGGGAGACGAAACTCGATTAAACGGACGATCGGAATCTAAAAATAACGAAAACAAGCACGTCCTTCCCGGTGCCTGTATATAGGGCGCCGGAGAAGGTGCCCCTTTATAGGGCGCGTTGACCAAGTCAAAGCGCCACGTATACGGGGCACTAAGTCCGGCCCGAACAGATTTTCTTCGCTCTTCGCGGCGCTGCTCCGGAGTGCCGGGAGGCTTCCAGACGAAGTAGGGGCTCCTCCTTGTAGACAATACTCAAATGAAGCCCATGGAAGAGGGTTTGGGTGCTGGATATAAGAGGAGAGACGGGTAGAAGCTCTCAAAGTTGGAGAAAAATCATATTTACGGGTGACAGAAACAGAGGGTTTTGGGGTTTTTGGTGGAAGATTTTGGATCGGTTTTGGAGGCTTTTGGAGGGTGAATGTGGCTTGGAATCGTAGTGTTGGATGATCTCTAGGGTGGCACGGAGTTGGAACCTTCTTTTGGAATCAAATGGGGGTCTATTTATAGCTCAAAAGAGGGCACTTTGGCCATTTTCGAAAAGTGGTGCCATGTGGCATAGCGCCCTATATATGGGGCGCTAGCATCATGAGATATGTCAGATCGACAAGACAAGTCACTGCGGGGGGTCAAATCAACCTGTCACATCGATTAGATTTGGATCCAGGCGCCCTGTTTATAGGGCGCCTGGTGCCCTATAAATAGGGCGCCAGGTGCCCTATATATAGGGCGCCTGGTGCCCTATAAACAGGGCGCCAGGTGCCCTATTTTTGGGGCACTCGGCTGGTCTGGTTGCTTGATGGACCCACTTTCGGAATGTGCCAAAACTTGATCTGTCCGGAAAACACGATGTGCTTTAAATATTCTTTATGAAAACAAGAATTTGAACTCTCCAACTGGGCCAAAATTGCGTGTCTACAGCTTGCCTCGCCTTGGCGTTGGCTTTGTAGGGGAGTGACATGAATGAAGTGTAGGGGAATGTAGCGAAGTGTAATGAGGTGTAACGAAATGAATTGGTAATGGACTGAAAAGGTGACGCCAAGGTGTAGATTTAGACACGCCTTTATTGGCCTGGTTGGGTAAAACAAAACTTTACCAGACTCCGAGATTACCCTTTGTCTTATCGAAACCCTTCCTCTTGTTGATTGGTTAAAAAGAAGAACAAAAGTAAATAACTAAAATCCCGCGTGGGGGAGAACTGTAACCGGCCGGGACCCGAACTGCATGGTGTGCTGGACTCGGCGGAAATGCAGTAAATTGCGAAAACGGTCAATCATCCGAGGTTGGGTTCTTCAAATTCATCGGGTTTTACTCAAGAATACTGGTTCAGTTTGACATGGAAAAACTTCTTGTTTTAATGAAACCATTAAAATTGGATCTTCCGGATAGATCAAAAACCTTCTCGAGGAGCCATAGAAAGATGGTGATGGAAAAGATAATGCATGATGTATGCTGTATGATAATGCATGATGGATGCTGCATGATAACGCAGTTTAAAGAAATAGAAATAAACATAAGAAAATAGTTGAAGATATAGGTCAAACATAACGGGTCAGGACATCCGTGAAGATACCGTCGTCCCCGTTCATTTGACTTTGGCTTAACCGCGGGTCTAAAAGGTGACTGAATCTTTCATCGATTTTGTTGGAGGGGTTCTCTGACTCAGCCCTTTTAGACTCGAGGTCTTCAACGATATACATGTGAGATATATGATAATACATGCAAAATTCTGGGCTCCAGGCGCCCTGCTTATAGGGCTCCAGGCGCCCCATTTATAGGGCGCCTGGCGCCCTGTTTATAGGGCTCCAGGCGCCCTGTTTATGGGGCGCCAGGCGCCCCCCTTATAGGGCGCCAGGCGCCCTCCTCATAGGGCGCCAGGCGCCCTATAAGTGGGGCACCTGCGCGGTCTTCAATGTCGCTCCTTCCCTAGGTGAGCCCTTGGGCTTCTATAAGAAGGGGGGGACTTCCCCTTCTTCTCCCCACTTCAGCTACAGTGCCTTTGCTTCCCCCTTTGCTCTGATGGCTTCTTCTTCCTCCCGCCCGACTGGTTCGAGTGAGATGAAGAGTTTTTACGAAGTACCATGCCACATTCGGAACCGGGTGTCCATGGGAGTGGTAGTGTCTTTACCAGGCATACCTCTCTTTTCTGTTTCAAAACCCCTTTTGATTGCGCGGTTATTTTGCGGGATCTTCCGAATTTTCCCGGGCTCGCCGATATGGTCAAGTGCTATGGATAGCCCGCTTGATGGCTGCTATCAACATTCATGTGCGGACCATCCTCAGCGGGTGGGGCTTCAGCGGCATCCTTGTTCACGCCAACCACCTCCTCAAATACTTCTGGGATTTTTCTTTGACGGGTGCACTCCTCGAGATGTGGCATCCCGACACACACACCTTCGTTTTTGACTCTTTTGAATGTACCGTCCTCTTAGAAGAGGTGGAGGCATTTTACGGGGCTTCGTGCCATGCTCGGGTATGGCCGGGCCATGTTTATCCTCGTCGGACCGATCACCGGTTTAGAATTTCTTCAGGGCTTTATGACCACCGGAGAGGCCCGATCCATTATGGTGGGTGGCCGTATTTATACTGAAGCACTGGCGGATTGGTCCATTGGCGTGATCCAAGGTGCTGGTGACAATGAGGACCTTCGCCGCTCGGTGTTAAAGGCGTTGTCGCTTGTCTTGCCTCGGTGCTTCTATACCCGTGTGAGGACGGGTGGCTTGACCCTTCCCCGCCTTCCTTGCATTCAGGGCATTTGGTCCAATGAATGCATAGCCCACTCGGTGTTGGGCTACCTTTATGACGGCCTGACTTCTGCTAGCGTTGGCAGGCCTATGTTCGGCAGCATTCTCTTGTTCATGTGCTGGGTTGACTGGCACTTTAAGTTTGACGTGTGCTTCGGACCGGCCACGGCTTCCCGGCTTTTCGCTCGGAGCCCCCTTCAGCCTCTCACCAATCGCCTTTGCATGGAATATAAGGTTCAGAACAAGTGCCCCTCAGTGAAGACCCGTGCTGACTGGCGTTTGTACTTTTCGGCGATGAGCAGCAGTGGCTTTGTCTGTCCGACAGAGGCAGTTATGCGCCAGAATGTTCGTGCCTCTCCCACCCTGTGGGTGGATCTCCGGTTGATTACCGGCACTTCCTTTATTATCTACAACCCTCACCGATGTCCTCTTCGGTTGGGCCAACCGCGGCTCAAAGTCCCTCGTCTCTCTCATATTCCATCCGTCAAAGATCGTCGGACGGGCACGGCGGCCGACGCCGAAGAATGCCGAGCATCCTCGCCATCCGGGGAATTTGCAAGAGTTTCTCGCCGAGTGCCTATATGGACGAGGATGAAGTTTGGAAGAGCCGATACGTGGCGAAGCCGAGGAAGCCGCGCGGTGGTTGATCCGTATCTGCCCTCTGAATGAATCCAGTCGTATTTTGCTTTTGCTATGTACTCTGTTTGCTTAGGGCTTGATCAGTGTAGGTTTAAAGTTTGCTTGATGTAGTCTTTTCTTTCAGTTGTGTCATTGTCCTGTCAGTGTGAAGAGCCGATACGTGGCGAAGCTGAGGAAGCTGCGCGGTGGTTGATCTGTATCTCTGCCCTCTGAATGAATCCAGTCGTATTTTGCTTTTGCTATGTACTCTGTTTGCTTAGGGCTTGATCAGTGTAGGTTTAAAGTTTGCTTGATGTAGTCTTTTCTTTCAGTTGTGTCATTGTCCTGTCAGTGTCAGAAAACAGCAAAAATATGCAAAAGTAATAGAATATCAATGTTTTGGGAATGAAAAATTGTTTTTCATGAAGAATATGGCCTTGTGGACACGTTCTAAAAAAAATCGAAAATTTTGACCATGGAACTTTAAATTTTCACTCTTGCACTTTTCTTCATTTCACCTTCACTCTTTTCCTAGTTTTCTACTGAGCGGGGCCTTCCGGGGAGCGCAGCGCATTGTGCGGATCTCACAGTAAGTTCCTTCCAACTGCAAACTTGTAATTTATTTCGTTATCTTCATTTTCGCAGAAGGGTCCGAACCGATCCGGAGTCGTTCCGGATCGGAACGGGAAGAGAGAAGGGGGCTGGGCCCCCTAGCGCCCCTATGATGGGGCGCTAGGCTCTGCCTGGCGCCCCATCAATGGGGCGCTAGGCGTCCCATCAATGGGGCGCCTGGCCCAGGCGCCCCATAAATGGGGCACCTGGTCACCAGGCCCCCATCGTCTCCATTTGCTGTTCTTGACTCGTTCTAATGCTTTGCAGATGACGAAGAGGTCTCGTGTTGACGCTTCAGGTGCCGCCGGGGCCTCTTCTTCCGCCGGTGCTTCTTCTTCTGCTGGCGCTTCTTCCTCCGCCGGTGCCGGCTCATCGGAGCTACCTACTCTTCATCCTCCTCCGACCGTCTCGGTAACCGAATCTCGACCTCCCCTTTCATGAATTTATTTATGATTGCTTCGTTTCTAACATGATTGTTTGATTGTGCAGGGGAAGATCAAGTCCCGGATATCCTGGGAGATGGTCTTCCATGCCTACCAGGGGTTGAAGGACTTCCAGAAGGTACGGCTTGATACAATGGGTTTTGGCCCATTGCTTCGTTGCTCGGCTTTCTGGGAGGACCTCCCTCTGATCCAGGCTTTGAGGGAGAGATGGGATTCCACCACCCATTCCTTCCTCTTCCCCTGGGGGCATATGGTCCCTACCTTGGAGGATGTTTCCCGGATCACGGGTCTTCGTGTTCACGGTCGTGCCGTCACCGGCAAGACCTATCGCGATTACTCGGCCATGGTCCGGGATTTTCTGGGTCATCCGATCCCACACTGCCCCGGCGGACTGCGCGTTATGAAGCGCACAGTCGTCGGGAACCTGCTTGGCCTGGGCAACGCCAGTGTGGGTAAGGATGACGTAGTGGCGGTTGTGCTCGACGAGTTGACGAAACGCGTCGAGCGCTCCCTGGTTGGTGAGGAGGGCACTGTTGAGGCCGACCAGGATCTCCGCCGGTTCCTCCTCTTCTTCCTCACCCGTCTTCTTCTAGCCTCGAAGACGGACGGGGTGCACTTGCGGTTCCTCCCTTTTCTTGCTGACTGTCGAAGGTTGGTGAGTATGCGTGGGGTGCTGCTATGCTGGCTCATCTGTTCTCCTCGCTGGCGATGCAGAGTGGTCCGCTTTCAGTAGCCGGCTTTACTCCATTCCTTCAGGTATGCCTCGTTCTTTTGTTCATTATCAATTCTGCCTTGTCTCTTTTGGTGACTAACTGAGCTTTTATTTTGACAGGTATGGAGTTATTATTACATCCCCCTGGGTCGTGCTCTGCTGAAGGATGACCCCGAGTACCCTCTTATCGGCAGCTGGGTTGCTACACGATCTGCTTCCTCCCATCCTTACCAGGTGGAGAACCTGAGGAGGCAGCTGCTCTGCTTCCCTCATCACGAGGTATTCTGTTACTTTTCTCCTTCTTAACTCTTGGTTCTTCTTGTTTATTGCTCTGCCTTGCTTTTTCAGGTGGTATGGCAACCTTTTTCAGATCTTCACTTGGATCGGCAGCCGTGGGTTTTGGAGGGTCGTCCGGCTTTTGGCCGTGACACCTTCTTGATCTGCCTGAACGAGATGGAGCCACTTTGGGTGCGTCTTACGATGCGCTCATTGGGGCTCTACCAGGAGTGGGTGGATCTTCCACCTTACCCACACCTGGGTCGTTCTACTCGCGGCCTGATCCAGGAGATTGACTGGAAGAAGGAAGGCCGCTTGTCGTCCGGATGCGGAAGAGGGGTGGCACCCCGGTGACTTCCGGTGCCTCGATAGTGATGACTATCTCGCGTCGCTATGTGGCGACATTCGCCCACCTTTTCACCGAGGGTGGAGAGGTACGCACTTGTTGTTTTCACCTTGTTCTTCCTTTGCTTTGATGTCTAACCGTATGTTGCTTTCGAGCATTCGGCGGAGCCGTCTCGTTTGAGGGCGGGGACGGCATCTTTGGAGGCCGAGTTGGAGCGACAGTATTTTCTCGTACTTTGCACCTTTCCATTGTTGGTTAACCGACCTTTCTTTCTTCTTTCTTTCGGCGACGTCGCTACCGAGGTTCCCGCCGGCAGGTAACACTCTTTACTTTTCTTTAATTCCATGAATGAATGTTGTCGATCGTCTCCTTTACTTCTTTCGGATCTCTCGGCTCCGCGAGCGCGTGGCCGAACCGGAGTTGGGTTCCCATCCGGCTGCCCCCGAGCCGACAGACTTTTGATGAGCCTCCCTTCGAGCCGTTTGACTTTGGTAAGCCTACGGGTCCCGAGCTACCTTCTCACCCTTTGCCGGTTGACCCTCCTCCCTTCATTCGGCCGATCCCGGGAGCAGTTCTTCTGAGACGGGCTTCCTTCTTGAGGTGATTACTGCTTTTACTTATATTGTCTTCTTTCTTTAATTGCCTTGCTAATCTTTTCTTTTCTTGCAGATTGCCCAGCTGAAGGAACGGGTGGAGGCCCTTACTACTGAGGTGAATCTCCTTGACTTTCTCTTGCTCTGCTTTGCTTGATTCTAACATTTTCCTTTTGTAGAACAAGGATCTTTGGGCGAGGATTTCGATCTTCCCGTAGGGGGTGCTCCGCCTCCTACCGGTGATCCCTTGGGTTTTCGGCCGCCTTCTACCGATGATCCCTTGGGTTTTCAAGACAAGGTACATAATTTTCTCGCTCTCGCTTGTTATCATTTTCTTTCTTTCCCGACATTTTCCCGGTAGGTGATGGAGCTACGAGAGGGAGCTCGGGCTCGAGCCCCTCGTAGGCATTCCGGATCCTGGTTCCTCTACTTCCGAGGTGCGATGTTTTTATTATGATTTTAAATCGGAAATGCTTGACCGACGTCTCCTTTGGTTTCCACAGACTGCTCAGAGGATAGAGGAGCTGACACGGGAGGTACATGTCTGATTCTTTTTCCTCAAGCTGCTTTTCTGTAACTGATGTATCTCTTTGTCATCTTGTAGGTCGGGAGACTGGAGACTCGCGTGGTCGAGTTGTCACGGCCAGAGTACGAGCGCATCCTCCTTCTTCGTCTTGAGCATTCCGCAGAGCTCCACCGGGTGGAGGCCGAGCATCGTCGGTTGATGATGCGGCGTTGCGATCTCGGAGCCACTCCCACCGCTCCGATTCTCGAGGGACCACACCGAGGGGACACCGCCCGCTCGTGTTCTTCTCGGTCCGCAGTCGTAGGAGGCGAGATGAGGAGAGACTTGCCATGCCACCTCCGGATGATCGGGCACCGGCGAGGGAGGCGGCGATTTGTGATGTGCCGACCCCCTCCTATCTTTGATGTACTTTGTTTTTCCATAGTGATGGTTGTTGACTTCTTGACTCCCTGCTTTTACTCGAAGGGCGATTAGAAATTTATTCAGGCTTAGTCCCTTGCAAGAAAAAGGGCGAAATTGCCTTAATCTTTTGTCAAGGGACATAGGCCTTATCAAGGTAAAATAACAAAAAAAAACATAAGTGTGCATAGAAAGGAAACATGCAAGACCGAAATTAAACATGAATGCAAAGGCAACTAGCAAAGCAAATTTTTTAGGTGTTTTGGGATTTTTGAGTTGTTTGAGTTTTGATGGTTTTATAATTTTTTGGTGTTTTGGGATTTTTGATTTGTTTGGGTTTTCTCATTTTTTAGAATTTTGATTTTTTTTTAAGATTCGTTTGGTATTTTCCAAAGTATTTGATTTTTTTTTGTTGGTGTGAGGGACACGATCATTTCATCCTTTGCCCTGCTTGCCATAGGTGCTTCTCATTGTTACCTAAGGGTTAAGAGTAGGCATCAAGTGTAAGGAAGTTCCTAGCTTGAGATCTCCTGACCTTTTGCCCTTGATAGGCTATGGTTTTTCTCGGGTCTTGTCGGTCAACCTTACCCGCAAGGTTAAGGAGGGAAGAGGACTGATGGTAAGTCCTTACTAAGATTCAGGGGTGTCGAACTTGTTTCTCTACTAATACCCACATTGCCCGTTCGGGTTTTGACCTCTTCGGGTCCTTCCTTCTAGCCCATTTTCTTTGATGGCCCACATTCAGACAGGTCTTTCTTCTTTTTGCTTGATTTTGATTCTTTTGCCGACCTGAGGGGTCATTGCCCATCTTTTGGCACCTTTCCTTTTAATAAAAAGGTTAGACCTTCAGAGGCATTTTCCAACTAAGGCAATGGGCATTTTCGATACTCCTCATTCTAACCCCTTTCATCTATTACGGACCGAAACATGAAGAGAATGGGATTAGGTTGCCCTCCCTTTGCCAAGCGTTGCCTAGCTTTCTCTCTGACTTGTGATCATCGGATCTCAAAGCTAGGTGTGTAGTGTGTGCAGTATGATGCCTATCCTTATTTCCCTAAGCGACAAGTTGATGCTGCGGGCAAGTAAGCGTTGGATGCTATCATTATACTTCACACCTTTGGATTTTATAGATTTTTTGTGATTTTTGATTTTAAGGGAAATATTTTTTGAGGTAGACACCATTCCGGGGATGAGCTAGCTCTTCTCCTTCGCATTAGTCGGCTTATATGAATTACGGGATAAACGGCCGAAATTACATAAGGACCCTCCCAATTTGGTTGAAGTTTGGAGCGGGGACCGCCCGGCTTAACAAATATTCTTTTAAGCACAACCTCACCGACTTCAAATTTTCTCTCTACCACCCTCTTCTGATAAAATCTTTTAAGTCTATTTTGGTAAGATCTAGCATGTTCGGCAGCGGCCAGCCTCCTTTCATCCAAGAGTTCGAGTTGCGCGAGAAGAGAATCTCGGCGTTCATCCATCGGGATATCTCGATCGATCTGGACTCGGAGAGAAGGAATGATTACTTCGTATGGAACTACCGCCTCCATCCCAAATGCCAAGGCATAGGGGGTCTGACCCGTTGGGGTTCGAATAGAAGTGCGGTAAGCCCATAGAGCATCAATTAACTTATCTGGCCAGTCCGCGAACTTGCTAGACTTACAAGTCTTCTTAATGATTTTTATCAGGGTTTTATTGGTGGCTTCAGCTTGACCGTTGCCTTGAGGATAATATGGAGATGAATGATGCAATTTGATGCAATACGTTGCAAAGGTCACGTAGCTCCCGAGAGATGAATTGCGGTCCATTGTCGGTGATGATGTCGCTCGGGATCCCGAATACGGCAATGATGTTGCGCTTGATGAAGGTGCGGATCGTTGATGCCTTGATCTCTCGCATATGCTTCCGCTTCGCCCATTTGGTGAAGTACTCCGTTGCAGTTAGGATGAATGATTTGGTTTTGTTTGTGGAGTTTGGGTCACCGAGGGGTCCGATAACATCAAAAGCCCACATAGCGAAAGGCCATGGGGCGTGGATCGGATGAAGGGAAGATGCGGGAGAGTGAATCTTGTCGGCGTGGAGTTGACATTGATGACAGTGCCGGACAAAGATCGAGCAATCTTCTTCCAGAGTAGGCCAATAATACCCTTGCCTGATGATCTTCTTGGCGAGGGCTTGAGCATTTACATGGCCTCCACATACTCCGGAGTGTGCTTCTTTAAGCACCGATTCAGCTTCCTCTTCATCTAGCCAAGCTCCTTTTGTAAAGCATCCCGCCTAAGATGGTGTATCTCTGGGAGACTCTCCTTATGGCTCTCTTCTCTTCGGCAGTTGATCCTGGCGGGTACGTCTGATCCTGACAGTAATTCGCAATCTCATAATACCATGGTTTCTCACCTTCTTCTAGTTCCTCCAACTCGACCAAAGATACTTCCTCCTTTTGCTCAATGTACTCTTTCCTTTCAAACTCTTCCTTAACCTTCGGGAACCGTGCATCTTCTACCGCCGGAATGGTACGTCGGCGGACATAGATCGTCCCAACTCCGTCCGCCTAGCGGGACGGATAGTGAAGATGCCCGGAGAGGCAAGAGCGTCGGCAAGAATATTTTGAGCACGAGGGACATGAATGAATTCGAGTTTGGAGAATAGCTTGATGTAGCAAGTGGTGAGTTCTTGGTATGGTTTGAGCCCAGGATGAGATGTGCGATATTTGGCCAGTACCTGGCGAAGTATCAACTGACTATCACCGATTACCCTTAGTTTAGTGACACCATAGAAGTGAGCGGCCTCCAGTCCGGCCAACAAGGCTTCATACTCAGCTATATTGTTTGTTGCGGAAAATGGAGCCGAAAAGCCTCGCGGAATGGTGACACCTTCGGGAGATAGAAGAACGATCCCTATCCCTCTACCTCGGGAATTTAATGCCCCGTCAAAATATAGAGTCCACAGATTAGAAGATCGAATGGACATCAATTCTTCATCGGGAAAATCTGACTGGATAGGGTCAAAGGTTGGGATAGGATGATGGGCAAGGTGCTCGGCAATTGCATAGCCCTTGATTGCCTTCTCGTTGGGTGTAGGTGATGTCAAATTGGGAGAGGAAACTACGCCGGCGTGCCAAACGATCGGTCGGGACAGATTTTTCAAGGAGAAATTTGATGGGGTTCATGCGAGCAATGAGATTAACCTCGTGAGCCAGAAAGTAATGTTTGAGCTTCTGGACCACCCAAACCAGGGCGGCACAGGTTTTCTCCATGGTTGTATACTTTTGTTCACAAGGATCAAAGATTTTGGACAGATAGTATGCCGCTCGCTCTTTCCCTTCATTATCTACTTGTGCCAACACTGCTCCCAAGGATCCCTCCAAGACTGAGATGTATAAGATCATGGGTTTGCCGGGAACCGGAGGTTTGAGCACAGGTGGGCTTGACAAATATTTCTTCAAACCATTGAATGCCTCTTGACACCTCGAATCCCATCTGAATTCGGCCTTCGCCTTGGTTAACTCATAGAAAGGTTTGCACCTTTGGGAGTCTTTGTGAGATAAACCGGCGAACAACCGTAACCTCGCCAATCAACCCTCTCAGCTCTTTTAGGTTCTTTGGTGGAGGCATGTCAATAATAGCTTTGGCCTTGTTGGGATCGATTTCGATGCCTCTTTTGCTGACAATGAACCCAAGTAACTTTCCAGACGATACTCCAAACACACATTTCTTGGGGTTCATCTTGAGCTTATATTCCCTGGCTCGTTGCAAAACCCTTTTTAATACCTCAGCATGCTCCTCTTGGGTTCGAGATTTGACCACTAAATCATCCACGTACACCTCTACAAATTTATGCATCATATCATGAAATATTGCTACCATGGCCCTCTGATAAGTTGCTCCGGCATTCTTTAATCCGAAGGGCATGACAACGTAACAATAAGTTCCCCAAGGTGTAGTGAACGAGGTCTTCTCTTGATCCTCTTCCGCTAACCGGATTTGATTATACCCTGAGTATCCATCCATGAATGATAGGGTTTCGTATCCAGCTGTGTTGTCAACAAGAACATCGATATGAGGAAGGGGGAAATCATCTTTTGGACACGCTCGGTTTAAGTCCCTGAAGTCAATGCAAATTCGAATCTTTCCATCCTTTTTCATGACTGGGACTATATTTGCCACCCATTGTGGATAGAGGACGACTCTAATGAATTTTGCTTGGTGCAACTTATCGACCTCTTCCTTCATCTTTAACGCCACGTCTGGGTGGAATCTTCTTAACTTTTGCTTGACCGGGGTAGCCTCAGGTTTTAAAGTCAGTCGATGTTCTACCAACGATTTATCTAACCCCGGCATATCTTCGTATGTCCAAGCGAACGTGTCTTTGTATTCTTGCAATACCCCCATTAGATTCTGTTCTTCTAAAGGGGCGAGGTTGGCATTGATGAGGATATTCTTAGGATCTTCCGGTGTTCCAAGATTAAGTTCCTTAGTCGGTTCATCCACCGTGGCTGATGGTTCTTCGAACCTTCTTAAACCGGATGCATAGGCATCAGCCAAATCCTCCTCTTCATCCTCGGTGTCAGGATCCTTTTCTGATACAACCTCGTAGACCCCTAAAGTTGGATCAACATTGTTTCTCTCCTCATATCGAATTTCTCCTATCTGGATTGCATCCTCTAAATATTCCGGTAGCTTGGCGCATTCTAAGCTTTTCCGCGCTAGCGATGCGAGATATCTCCCCGGAACTCTTCTACCTCTCGATTTTTGTTTTACTTTTGCTGTAAACTAAACCTAAAGAAGAAGAAGGTAAATAAGGAGGTGAGGAGGAGGTGGATGGAGTGGAGTTTATTGACGAAGGGCAAAGGAGATCGATCAGAGATCGGGTGGCCTCCTGATTCGGGTTGTCCTTCGGAGCGAGTTGGGATGTTTCTTCGAGCGAGATTTGGTTTGAGAAAAGGACGTGTTTTTTTGATCTTTTTGAGAAGTACTAAACATAAATACAGTGGGGGTTTGGTTGGTTGTTGTTTCCAACGGGGGTTGAGATATTGATAGAGAGGGGAACGAATCAAGCAAAGACAGATAAAGAGGGCTTCCGTCTTTGCTATCTAGAACTGACAATGGATTTGTCGAGAATGAGTCTGCTAGATCCGAGAAGATGACACTCGTTGAATGCCCTGGATTTTGACTGTTAGAAGGCTCGTTGCAGAACGGTTCATCACTTGACCCTTTTTCAGCAAATAACCATGATACGTCAATATGTGTCTCATCCCCTAGGTCGCCCACCTTCTTCCTTTTCACTTGTTCTTGTGGTTCCTGCTCTTCAATCATTTGTATTGTTTCTCTTTTATCAAAGAACTTGCGCAGACATCCTTGGAAGTATTTTTGGCCGTTTTTCTGGCTATTATCACATGTCCCATCGTACCCTACCCCATTCCTTGATGTCGTCTTTACTAGCTGAATGGGTTTGGTGATGCCTTGCAGTTCTTTCCCCAGTCCTCGGCCTTCTTGATATCCCAGACTTTCCATCATACGCCACCCAAGGGTTTTGGCGTTATCTTTCTTCTTTCTCCAAACTTGCCTAGACTGTCTTTTATCCCTTGGTAGATCAAGGATTGTAAATACTGGTTGATTCGGCAAGCCAGGAGGGAGAGTAACCAAGCAATCCACGGGCATACTCACTACTTTGACAACTTGTCCCTTGAAGGGAAATTTGATGCACTGATGATTGGTTGAAGCTACGGCCTCTAATGCTTCCAGGTAAGGCCTTCCCAGGATGGCTTTGTAAGTTGGATCCATATCCAGAACATGGAAGTCGACAGTAACAACCCGGGGTCCGAGTTTGACTTCAAGTGTGACCATGCCATGGGCGGGCCTTTTGGAATTATCATATGCTGTCACGGTGATTTGCGATGGCCGAACATCTTCTTACGGGATTCCACACAACCGTAGTGTTTACGGTGGCAAGACATTAATAGATGCACCGGTGTCAACTAGACAAGATTCAATATACGTTCGTTGATACCGATAGTGATACATAGTGCATATTTTCTTGTTTACGGTTCGGCCAATTCTTCATTAGTGAAAATGAGAGCAGGATGTTCACTTCTCGGGGTTAAAGCGATGTAATCTTTTACGGGGGGAGAGTTTCATTGACCATCACTCTTTGCGGATATTGTTGAAGTACTTCTTGATGAGCTTTGGACCTTTTAATTAGCTCCGGAATGGAAATTCGCGCAGGGGTTTTATCCGGGTGCTTCAGCAAATCATAAGATGTTCTGTACCGGCTCTTCCGGGTGTTCTTCTTCTTCTTCTTGCGGTCGTCCTGGTTGTCCGGCACGGGGAAAAATTCTTTGGAACATACGCCCGCTTCTAAGCACCGTGGCGAGCTGGGGAGTTATGATTGGTGTAGTGGAGATAGACGGAGGGTTAGGTCGGATGATAGGGGGCCTAGGCAGGGGTGTAGTGATGATGGTCCGAGTTGTAGGGGTACGAGTAGATTGTGGTGGCATGGTTGCACGAGGTGGTACAATGATGGGTCCTAGTGGCGGTGGTATTTGTGGGGGCTCGACTGGGCGGATCAAGGTCCTACCCGGTTGGAGTTGTATGGCTGGTGGTGTTATGGTTGGTTGTGGTGGCGTGCGGATAATCGGCGGTTGGCTTCTTCTGGCGGGGATAACTCGGGGTATGGAGTGAACGGTTCGGTTAACGCGGTTTGGGGGGTTGGTGTTTATGAAGGAAGCAGGTCCCTCTATTTGCCAATTTTGACCTCTATCGCGGGGTTCATCAGTGGAGGTTAAGATAGGGTTAACCCTCTGGTTTTCTGGTGCTGTTGCCGGTGTGTGCGCGGGTAGCGGGTTTTGAATAATTCCCAGGCCGGGTTCCTGTTGTTGTTGTCGAGCTGGTGCCTGCCGCTCGCCGCCGGGGTTGGTTTTTCACTGCCTTGATGTATTCGCCCATTTGGCCCCAGTCGATGCTTCCTTGCTCGTGGAGGTCATGGATGTAATCTTTAAACTGAAAGCAGTTCTCCACTGTATGCCCTGGGAATCTGTGGTACAAGCAGTACTTGTCCGTGTTGGCATTCTGCGGCCACTCCAACTTTTCTCTCGGCAATGAGATCTGCCCTGCCGCCATAAGAGCGTTAAAAATATCTACGAGAGAGTACGGTAATGGCGGGTAATGATTTCTCCTAGGCCCTACTCTTCGTGGTACATAGGTGGCGGGGGGAGGTGCCTGGTTGTAGGTGGTTGGCTGGCGGGGAGGTTGAGGTGCAAAGGTCTGTACGGCCAACTGCCGGGGTTGCTGGGGGACTGGTGTCTGTATTGGTTGTTGGGGGTATTGGTTCGGCGCTTGGTGGCGGAAAGGTTGGGGTTGGATCTGGGGGCGAGGTGCCGGTTGGATTTGGCGTGGGTTTCTATACTTGGGGATTCTGTATTCTTGTTGGTGGTTGATGGGCGGGTTCCCTAGGATATTGACGTGTTCGTTGGTTACCACGCCTTCGGTCACGGGCCCGAAGTAGTGGTGGTTGTTTTTTTGGTGACTCGGGGCCTAGGGTCGAAAAGGTTCATAATGGGAGAGTCTCGGAGTTGTGGTTGGATATACCGTGCTCGCTCATAGAGTTCGCTGATCGTGGCGGGGTGATGTAATGGCAATACATTTTTTAAAGCGGGAGTGGCGTTGGTGATGATCATCTTGACTTGTGCGGAGTCGGACAGTGCATTTGTCGATCTTTACGCCATTGCTCTCCACCTATCGGCATACACGATAAAATCTTCATCATTCTTCATCCTTTCAGCCATGAGGTCGGTGATGGAATAAGTTGGTCCGACCCTATCTTGATATCTTTGCAAAAATTTGGCCTTGACGACTTCAAAGTTACTTGCATCTGAAGGGTCAAGTGAGTAAAACCATTCTAAAGCCGAGCCCTCCAATGATCTTCGGAAAAGAAAAGCCAGGGCCATCGGATCGTTCTGCCACATTACTGACTCATAGAGAAAGTCTTTAACATGAATGAAGGGATTACCGGTTCCGTTGTAGCGACGGTATACCGGCATCTCAGAGGGAGGTAGATGAAAAGTAGGGAGAAAAGGAAGAGAAATTTCGGGGGCTGCCTTGGCGTCGATCAAACGTCGGAGTTCTCTATATTGTTCGTCCATGCGATTGATTTTATTGATCATAGCTAGATCGACAGAAGGTTCCCCAAGAGGAGGAGGAGGAGCGGGTGCTTGGTGTACCGGGATCGGGATTTGGTGGGCCGAAGTGACCGGATGAGAAGGGTAGATTGGGGGATGCACCAAAGGGGGAGTAGGGTTGAGATGATTAGAAGAATAAACTAGTGGTCTAGAAGGGACGACCACATTCGTATGGGGGTGATCTAGATTAGCCACCGGATGAGGTGAAATTGGGGCTAGGAGCCCGGTATGGGAATGGCCATGAGTGGGCACATTGGGTTGGTGTGCCACTGACCGAGGAGTAGAGATATGAAGGCCACATTCGGTAGGAATGTGGTCGGTGGGGGACTTGCCCTTGAGAATGGCTTTGATAGCCTGGAGTTGGGTAGGGTCGGCATGAGAGAATGCCTCCCAAAGTGAATTTGGATTGGGTCGAGGAGAAGTTTGACTAGGTTCAGGGAGAACTTCAGGTTCGTTGACGGCACATACGGCATCAGGGTAGAAGTAAGACTGGTCGTATTCCAATTGCAGTTGCTCCCATCTTTGAGCCGCCAGTCCGATAACTCGACCTGACCTCAAGTTCATAAACACGGCAGAAAAAGAAGGTTGGCAAATAAAAGTTCAGGAATTTTTGGTTTTGATTTTTGACCTCTTTTGTTTTGATTTTCTTGTGTTTGGACAAGCAAGTTGTCAAGCAAATTAACCTCAAGTAAAATTTTTTGTTTTGGTTCTTTTCAGGTGATTTCGGGATTTTTGTTTAGTTTTCAGTTTTTGTTTGCAAACAAGTAATAGCAAAGACTTGGAATGATTAACGCAATTTTTTTTTTGTTTCAATCTCAGATTAATGGCTTGTTAAGAGAAATATTGTCCACTCAAATAAATGGGTAGGACCCTATGCTCTCACAACACCGAGCAATCTAAGGTTGTCACTCTTTTCACAACGATGGGTAATAGGTATTCCGGGTTTTGGGATAAAGTGGTACAACCAGCCCGATCGATGAAGAGGGAATCCTTCACGTACGGGGACTTATGGAGGTCTTGATGGAAGCTACCCGGTCCTTCCGAGAGGGAATCCCCGGAGGAGGAGTTGGCAACCACCAAGAGGGGTGTTTGGATGTGTGGGGCTTTGGGAGGAGAGAGCCTCCCTTCTCGGATGTCCTAAGGAGACGGGCGGACCCGAAGCTCCGATGCAAACTAAATGCAAGTGAAATTTCAAGGAATAAGAAGCAACCAAGAAGAAAATAAAAGCATACAATGATTAATGAGATGTTTGTAGGAAGCAAGTGAAATAGGCAATGATATAAACTTAAGCTAGGATGGAAGAAAGAACTAATTTAACTAAGCATGCTTTGAAAGATTTAAAGGAGAACTAGACTTAGCAAAGAAGATGATATCTAAAATACTAAGGTGAAATAAGTTGATTATCAAAGCTGGAAATTAGATGGATATGCTTTTTTTTTAAAAGATAAACGGAGAGCAAGTAAACTTGGAAGAGACAAGATGATGCTTCGAAGAAAAGTAAGCAACGTAAACAAGCAACAATGTAAGGAAATGGAAATGACTCACATGGAAATGAAAGTAAACATGATTTTCAGATGGACATTCTTAGGAAAATAAAGTGGGATTTCACTAAAGCAAAGTCGGTCCCACCGTGGTCGCCAAAAGGTGTAAGCACCCGGAACGGGACATCCGCGGATCCCCCGGAACCCCCTTACGCCCGGCCTCGGTGTTCGTCGGTGGGTGGGTGGTGTGTTTTGTGTGTGGTCGCCAGGAACCAAAGGCTCCAAAGTATGATGGGATAAAAAAAAATGAAATAGAAAGATGACCGTCGTACCTCCGGAAGCGGGGAGATTGTTGAGTTCCGACTTCTCCTCTCTCGGCCGGCCGAAAGAAGAGAGCTTAGTGAATCCCTTGCCTTCAATCCGGTTGAAGCTCCGCCTCGATCGGATCTACCTAAGAATGTCCATAAGAAAACATGTAGACAAGTGAAGGTTTCATTAGTTCTAACGAAAGCATAGCATCGAGCTCGAATTTAGATTCAAACATGCAAATGGGAAAAGACTAACCGGATTGGGACGAAATCCCAACCCCTATTTTTGGTAGGTTTTAAACGTATATGAAATGCAAAGATGCTCTAAGACGTGCTAAATAACTTGATGATCGATGCAAAAGCGAAAAGGGAGACGAAACTCGATTAAACGGACGATCGGAATCTAAAAATAACGAAAACAAGCTCGTCCTTCCTGGTGCCCCGTATATAGGGCGCCGGAGAAGGTGCCCCTTTATAGGGCGCGTTGACCAAGTCAAAGCGCCCCGTATACGGGCACTAAGTCCGGCCCGAACAGATTTTCTTCGCTCTTCGCGGCGCTGCTCCGGAGGCCGGGAGGCTTCCAGACGAAGTAGGGGCTCCTCCTTGTAGACAATACTCAAATGAAGCCCATGGAAGAGGGTTTGGGTGCTGGATATAAGAGGAGAGACGGGTAGAAGCTCTCAAAGTTGGAGAAAAATCATATTTACGGGTGACAGAAACAGAGGGTTTTGGGGTTTTTGGTGGAAGATTTTGGATCGGTTTTGGAGGCTTTTGGAGGGTGAATGTGGCTTGGAATCGTAGTGTTGGATGATCTCTAGGGTGGCACGGAGTTGGAACCTTCTTTTGGAATCAAATGGGGGTCTATTTATAGCTCAAAAGAGGGCACTTTGGCCATTTTCGAAAAGTGGTGCCATGTGGCATAGCGCCCTATATATGGGGCGCTAGCATCATGAGATATGTCAGGTCGACAAGACAAGTCACCGCGGGGGTCAAATCAACTCGTCACATCGATTAGATTTGGATCCGGGCGCCTGTTTATAGGGCGCCCGGTGCCCTATATACGGGCGCCGGGTGCCCCGTATACAGGCGCCAGTGCCTGTTTATAGGGCGCCCGGTGCCCTATAAATAGGGCGCCGGGTGCCCTATATATAGGGCGCCTGGTGCCCTATAAACAGGGCGCCAGGTGCCCTATTTTTGGGGCACTCGGCTGGTCTGGTTGCTTGATGGACCCACTTTCGGAATGTGCCAAAACTTGATCTGTCCGGAAAACACGATGTGCTTTAAATATTCTTTATGAAAACAAGAATTTGAACTCTCCAACTGGGCCAAAATTGCGTGTCTACAGGTGGGAGTGTTTTCGATACTACCCCTCTCTAATCTTCTATCCCTATCTTGGACCGAGTAGAAGAGAATAGGGTAAGGGTACTCCTTCCATTTCTAGATTTCTGCCGTGCCTTTCGCAAGTGTCGGGTTGTCTGGATTCTAGGATTGGGAAGTGTTGTGTGTAGGATGGTACCTACCCTTGACTTCTCACGAACAACCTAGGATCGATGACTTGAGATTATACCAATGGTTTCTCTATTTTTATAGAAAGTACTTTTTGAGGTAAACTCCATTCCAAGGATGATTCAATTTTTCTCCATCTACATTAGTCAATTCATATGCATTACCTGGATACTTTTCAGTGATTACAAAAGGTCCTTCCCAGTTAGGTTGCAACTTGGAGTGGAGACCCCTGGCTTAACGAATATGCGTTTGACTACCATCTCACCGATCTCGAATTTTCTCTCGACCACCCTCTTTTGATAAAACCTTTTGAGTCTATTCTGATAAGTTCGGGCATGCTCGGCGGCAGGTAGCCTTCTTTCATCCAAGAGTTCAAGCTGTGCAAGGAGAGATTCTCGTCTCTCATCAACAGGAATATCCTTGTCGAGCTGAACTCGGAGAGATGGAAGTAATACTTCGTAAGGGACCACTACTTCCATCCCATATGCCAAAGTATACGGGGTTTGTCCAGTGGGAGTCCTTACAGAAGTACGATAAGCCCATAGAGCATCTACAAGCTTATCAGGCCAATCGGGAAACTTGCTAGACTTACAAGATTTCTTAATGATTTTGATTAAGGTTTTGTTGGTGGCTTCTACTTGACCATTGCCTTAAGGATAGTATGGTCATGAATGATGCAATGAAACGCGATACCTGTTGCAAAGATCACGCAGATCTTGAGAAAGAAATTGTGGCCCATTATCGGTGACGATGTCGCTAGGGATCCCGAGCCTTGCAATGATGTTGCGCTTGGTGAAGGAGAAAACTGTTGACGCTTTAATCTCCATGAATGCTTCCGCTTCAGCCAACTTTGTGAAGTACTCCGTTTCCGTCAGAATGAATGATTTTGAGCGCATTTCGGAGTTGAGGTCACTCAAGGGGCCAATGATATCAAAAGCCAACATGGCAAAAGGCCATGGGGCATGAATTGGATGAAGGGAAGATGTAGGAGAATGAATCTTGTCAGCATGGAGTTGACATGAATGACATTGCCTGACAAAGATGGAGCAGTCTTCTTCTAGAGTTCGCCAATAATATCCTTGTCGGATGATTTTCTTAGCAAGCGCTTGTGCATTCACATGACCACCACAAACTCCAGAATGTGCTTCTTTCAGCACCAACTCGACTTCTTCTTCATCAAGACACCTGAGTAAGATTCCACTTAGGCTTCTCTTATAGAGCACTCCTCATAGGATTGTATACCTCTGGGATACTCTTCTAATTGCCTTCTTTTCTTTGGTGGTTGATCCAGGTGGGTATGACTGATATTGGCAATACCTCGCAATCTCGTCATACCAAGGTCTCTCACCTTCTTCTAATTCTTCCAACTCAATTAAGGAGATTTCTTATTTATGTTCCAAGTATTCCTTTCTGTTGAACCTCTCCTTAACCTTCAGAAAATGTCCATCCTCAATTGCTGGAATTGTCCTCTTACAAATGCGGATAGTTCGCACTTGCCTGCCTAGCGGGATAGATAGAGATGAAGCTAGTGAAGCTAAGGCATCGGCGAGGATATTTTGAGAACGGGGAACATGGACAAAGGTGAGTTTGAAGAATAGCTTGATGTAGCAGGTGGTGAGCTCCTGGTAGGGTTTGAGGTTTGTATGGGAAGTTCGGTACTTGGATAAGACTTGGCGCAGGATCAATTGACTATCACCTATCACCCTCAGTTTGGTGGCACCATGGAAATGAGCGGCCTCTAGCCCAGCCAGCAAGACTTCATACTCAGCTATGTTGTTGGTTACTGGAAAGTTAAGCTGAAAACCGGTGGAATGGTGACACCTTCAGGTGACAAAAGGACAATACCTATCCCTCTACCATGAGAGTTCAGAGCCCCGTCTAAATATAATGTCCAAAGATTGGAAGATCGGACTAACATTAGTTCCTCATTCGGGAAATCTGACCGGACTAGGTCAAAGACGGGTATAGGATGATGGGCAAGGTGTTCAGCAATAGCATAGCCCTTGATTACCTTCTGTGGGACATAAGTGATATCAAATTGTGATAAGAAACTCTGCCATCGCCTTAACCGATCAGTCAAGACTGTCTTCTCTAACAGAAACTTAATGGGATTGATACGAGTAATGAGCTTGACTTGGTGAGCAAGAAAATAATGCTTGAGTTTCTGAACCACCCAAACAAGAGCAGCACAGGTCTTTTCTACCATAGTGTACTTCAGCTCACAAGCATCAAACATATTGGACAAGTAATAAGTAGTTCATTCTTTCCCTACTTCTTCAACTTGTGCAAGGACTGCCCCAAGAGAGTTCTCAAGAACCGAAATGTAGAGGACCAAGGGCTTGTCAAGAATTGGCGGTCTAAGTATAGGAGGACTTGCTAGGTATGTTTTCAACCCATCAAATGCCTCCTGGCACTTCGAATCCCATTTAAACTCGGCCCCCGCCTTGGTTAACTCATAGAAAGGTTTACACCTTTGGAAATGTTGTGAGATAAACTGGTGGACAAATTGTAGTCTCCCAATCAATCCTCGAAGCTCTTTCATATTCTTCTGGGGAGGCATACCAATGATTTCTTTGGCGTTGTTTGGGTCGATCTCTATGCCCCTTTTGTTTACTTTGAACCATAGTAGCTTTCCTGATGAAACTCCAAATGTACACTTCTTAGGGTTCATTTTTAGCTTGTATTCTCTAGCTCATTGCAAAACTTTCCTTAGCACTTTAGAATGATCTTCCCGACTCTTGGACTTGATAATCAAATCGTCCACATACACCTCTACAAGGGTGTGCATCATGTCGTGAAAGATAGCCATCATAGCCCTCTGATATGTAGCACCGACATTCTTTAACCCAAAGGGCATGACAACATAGCAATATGTACCCCAAAGTGTAGTGAATGAGGTCTTCACTTGGTCCTCCTCAGCTAACCGGATCTGATTGTATCCAGAATAGCCATCCATGAATGAAAGCATTTCAAATCCAGCTGTGTTATCAACTAAAACGTCGATACGAGGTAAAGGAAAATCATCCTTAGGACACGCTCGGTTCAAGTCCCTAAAATCTATACAAATCTGAATTCGTCCATCCTTCTTCATAACAGGGACTATGTTAGCCACCCATTGCGGATATAGGACGACCTTAATGAATTTTGCTTGGTGTAATTTGTCGACCTCTTCTTTCATTGAGCTTTTGTTTAACCGAGGTAGCTCCAGGTTTCAAGGTTAATCTATGTTCAACCAATGAATTATCTAATCCCGGCATATCTTCATATGTCCATGCGAACGTGTCCTTATATTCTTCCAAAACTTTGATAAAACGTTGTTCTTCTGAGGGAGTGAGGTTTGCACTAATGAGGATAGTCTTAGGATCTTCCAGGGTTCCTAAATTCAGTTCCTTGGTCCGTTCATTCCCTGTGGCTGATGGTTCTTCAAATCTTTTAAGTCCAGATACATATGCATCAGCCAAGTCCTCGATTTCATCCTCGGATTTGGGATCCTTCTCTGATACCACCCCATATACTCCCAAAGTATGATCTATGTTATGCTCATCCTCATATCAGATTTCATCTAGCTGGATGATATTCTCTAGAAAGTTTGGCAGCCTTGCACACTCTACACATTTCTGTGGCAATTGTTGCAGATATCTTTTTGGAACTCGCTTACCTCTGACTTTCCTATTTCCTAACCTATCTTGACCTACTGAAGATAAAGCTGGAAAGGTGGTATTTACAGTGGAGGGAGGATCGAGTAAATCGATCAATGATTCAAAAAAGAGGGATCCCTGATTGGGAGCACCCTCTGGGATGAGTAGAGACGTCTCCTCGATGGAAATGTGAGTTTCAGAGAAGACACTTTTTTTTTGAAATTTCAAGTAAAAAGATAGAATGAGTCAGCATGACTCGAGGTTTGCTGGAAACTGACTGAATTACCAGAGAGAAAAACTTAATAATAGAAGAGAAAAAGGGACTTGTGGGTCCAATGGTAACAGAAAGTGGACACATGGGTCCAAAACTGATGAAAAAATAAACGGGTACGTGGACCCGATCTTAAAAATAAATGGGCATGTGAGCCCATGTTGGGAAAAGCCCTCAGTTCTGAAGTTGATGAGGGAAGTAAATGGGCAAGCAGGCCCAATAAGAGTGGAAGGTTGAAGAGGGAACATGAGCCCAAAGTGGGTAAGTGGGCCCTGAAGCCCATCCAAAAGATCTAGAAATAATGGTACGAGATTCAAACATGGCATTGTTGTATTTGGGCCTCGTGGAATGGTTTTGACTTGGGTAACATGTTTAACTAGATGATTCAAGATTGGTCTGCCCTTGAGTGTTTCATGGTGCTCTTCCCCACTTGAAAACAGACGAGTCAAAGATAAGCATAGGTCTTCCAAGTCTTCTTCTTCATCTTGAGCCTTCCTTCTCTTGACAACTGTAATGAAACTCTTGTCATCTTCAGCCATCATCATGGTCTCCGCTTTGATAAAGAAGTTGTGGAGTCCCATGGCATATCCTGGTTGGAAGATCCTCCTTGGGATGGAATCCTCTTCGTATCCCAACCCCTGCCTACGTAGCCTTTTCACAGTTTGAATCGGCTGAGTGATTCCTTGATGATCCTTGCCTAAACGTCTTCCAGGCTGGTAGCCTAGTTTCATCATCATCCGGCATCCCACTGTGTCGGGTAGAGAGGTGGTCATACATCTGACTTATGGTAATCTCCCATTGAGATCTGGGGTTGCATTGACAAACCAAGGGGTGTAAAAGTAGGATCATTCATCTCGTCCCTTATAGGCATGCTAGTCACTTTGACCACTTGTCCTTTAAAAGGAAACTTTATGCACTGGTGGTTTGTTGAAGCCATAGCTCCTATTGCCTCCAAGTATGGCCTCCCAAGTATAGTACGAAAAGTTGGATCCAACTCAAGAACATGAAAATCCATTGTGACCGTACATGGTACAAGTTTAACCTCTAGAGTGACCACCCCACATGCAGACTTATTAGAGTTGTCATAGGCCATCACCATGGCACAAGATGGCTTGATTTCTTGCTGAGAAATACCGCACAACTGCAAAGTTTCTGGCAGCATAACGTTGATAGAGGCTCCAGTGTCAACCAAACAAGATTTCACTTCAATATTACAGATGATAATAGCCACATGCAAAGCATATTTCACGACCTTCTGGATCTGCTAATTCTTCCCGAGAGAAAGTGAGTGTTGGGTGCTCACTTCTAGGGGCTAACACTGTAGTTATCTTTTCAGGTGGGAGATCTTCCCTCACCATGACCCTTTGCAAGTACTGCTGTAGAATCTCCTGGTGCACCTTTGATCTTTTGATCAACTCAAGTATGGAAATACGGTCTTGTGTCTTATCTAAATGTTTCAACAGATCATAGGCTGTGCCTGGCAATGATTCTTCTACTTGTTCCTCCTCTACTGGATCCTGCGGTTGAGTACCGGCTTGGGGAAAGAGTCGCTGGAGCATCCTCTCACTCTGAAGCACCGGGGATATTTGGCGGTCGGGTAGAGGTGACGGGTTAACTGGGGTGGATTGTGGTGGAACAGGTGGTGTAGGTGCAGGTATGATAGGTTATGGGATTGATGGTTCTGGGATGATGGGGTTAGTTGGTAGAGGGTTATCATTTGGAGGTGGTAGTGATGGTGATACCGGTGGCCTAATAAGAAGTGGCGGCCAGTGGTTGGGTTATTGAGCTTTGTGGTAGTTGTGGAGTAGAAGGTGCATGAATTATTTGTCTAGGAGGGTTCCTAGAAGGAGGCCTAGCTGGTTGACTGGCATGGTTGCATTTTGGTTTTCTAGTTGCCAACCTTGAGCACGACTAGCATCTCCCTGGACAATGGAGTGTACTAGACCAATTCCTGGATTTGGATGTGCTGGTGCCGATGCTAGAGCGGGAGCATGTAATGGGAGCGGATTATGGACAATCCCCAAGTCGGGTTGTTGTTGAGATTGAGCCGGTGGATGCTTCCGCTGCTGTTGCCTAGCCTTCATAGCTTGTATGCATTCCCCCATTTGAGCCCAATCAATGTTTCCTTGGTCATTCAGATCGTGGATGTAATCCTTGTATTGAAAGCACACTTCTACAGTGTGACCAGGACACCAGTGGTAAGCACAGTATCGGGACATATCTACATTTGTTGGCCAAACCTCTCTTTCCTTGGGCAATTCCAATTGTTTCTCCATCATGAGTACATTGAAGATGTCGGTTAAGGAGTAAGGGAGTTGTTGGTAGTTCTCTCTCCTAGGACCTCCCCTTCGTGGTGCCTGATTGGGTGGTGGCGGTGCCCTATTGTAGGTAGGTTGACAAGGTTGCTGGGGTTGTGCTACTGGCTGAGGGTGTTGTTGTGGTTGTCGTGGTTGTTGCGGCCTAACCTGTTGTTGAGGGGGGTAATAGGAATGGTTTTGTGGTGTGTTTCTAAACTGGTTTTGACGGTTCCCTCCCTGGTTCCCCATAGTGTTTATAGCTTCGTTGTTGACCACTCCTTCGGTTGTAGGCCCAACTGGTGCAGAGGGGGTTTTCCTAAAGTTTCTAGGTTTAGGATCAAAAGGGTTTATCATGGTGGCATCTTTGAAGTGTGCTTGCAAGTATCGGGCACTGTCATAGAGTTCATTCATGGTGGTAGGATGGTGCATGATGAAGACATTCCTCAAGGCAGGTGTAGTGTTGCCAATAAGCATCTTCACTTGTTCCCTTTCAGAAATCACATCTGTCAATTTTTCTGCCATTCCCCTCCAGCGATCAGCAAACTTTATGAAGTCCTCTTTGGGCTTCATCTTCTCAGCAATCAAGTCTGTAATGGAGCATGCTGGTGCCACCCGGTCTCTATATCTTTGCAAGAATTTGGTTTTAACAATTTCGAAGTCTCCTGCCTCAAAGGAGTCGAGCGAGTAGAACCATTCCAATGCAGACCCTTCTAGTGATCGGCAGAACAAGAAGGCAAGAACCCTACGATCATTTTTCCAGAACGAGGACTTGTAAAGAAAATCTTTTAAGTGAAGAAAAGGATTGCCAGTACCATTGTAGCGGCGATAAACTGGTAGCTCAGAAGGTGGCAGCTGTAGGACTGGCATAGAAGGAATAGAAATCTTAGGAACTGACTTGGAGTCCATGCAACATCTTAGCTCTTCATAACGTTCATTCATCTGGGTGAGCTGATCCATGATTGCCTGGGTGAGAGCAGGTTCTTGGTTTACTGGTGGGGGTATGTGGTTAGAGACATGATTTTGGAATTGAGGAGCATGACTTGGCAAATTTACTAAAGATTGTCCCATGACTTGATGGGTCAAGGGAGCAACATGGTTGTAATAAGATGGCTGAACAAATGAGGGTTGGACCACAGACGGTTGAACTATAGATGGTTGAACTACATATGGTTGTGCTAGTGCCAATGATGGTTGAATCACAGATTGTTGAACAATAGGGGGGTGAAAAAAGGTGATTGAATGAGTGGTGGTCGAACCAGAGGACAAGGAGATGAGGCAACTTGGTTAACTTCAGCTTGATCTGAGGCCATTTTACCCTTCACCATGGATTGTATGCGGGCGTAGGTTTCTGGGTTAGTATAGAGAGACAACTCCATAAAGAGTTGTTCAACATCACGGGGAGCAGATGGTTGAGGGACCTCTTGCGCTTCTGACTCAAACAATGGATTAACAAGACCATCCGACAGAATTAGTTGGTGACCCATCTCGTGTTCTCGATGTTCAGCTTGTTCCGCCATTCCAACGTTCCTTCTAGACCTTAGTTGCATTGAACTTCAAGGAGAAAGTAAAACAAACAAGTTGACAAAGCAAACAAAGAACTTTTTTGGTTTTTTAGTATTTTGCAAAAAGTTAGAGGTTTGAATTTTTGTTAGACAAGCAAGTGATGCAAAGACTTGAAAGCAAGATTACGCAATGATTTTGATTAAACCTTAGGTTTATGGATTTATTAATAATTGTTCTCTCAACAAATGGGTTAGGATCCTAACTCCAATCTCCAATAACCTAGGTTTCACACAATCTCACCACGTGTAGGTAACGTAGGATGTTTCGGGTTTTGGGGAGTGGTACAACCAACCCGATCGTGAAGAGGAATACTCCACGTATGAGGAATTACGGAGGCCTTGATGAAAGCCAACCAAGTCAACTAGGAAGGAATATCCAAAAAGAGAGGTCAGAATCCACCAAGAGGGTGTTTTGGATGGGAGGGGTAAATGGGAGAGTGAGCTCTGCCTCAAAAAAGTGTAAAAGAAGGAGGTAAAGAGAAGGAGCTGAGAATGCAATCAATTAATAAAGCAAGTAATAAGCAAAACATGAACTTAAATAAACAAGCAATGACACAAGGAAAGCAATTAGAAACTAGATAAGCAACTAGAAACTAGAATCCAGACCTTTTTTCTTATGTGAGCCAAATGGAGATAGTAAAAAGGTGATGGAAAGAAGAGGGTTCAGATCTGATAGCCAAGCAAAAGGGTGGTCCACATTGGGACCGATGTAAGAATAAGTTGGTTCACGTGGGAACCGGGGTAAAAAGTAAAGGTGGTTCACATGGGAACCGGTTTTGGGTAAAAAGGGTGGTTCACGTGGGAACCGGTTTGAATGGTCAAAAGAGGGCCACGTCGGGCCAATTAAAGGTGAATAAATATCTGATCCAAGTTGGGATAGATCTGGAAAAAAGGGGTGGTTCACGTGGGAACCGAAGTAAAGAAAGAGATTGGTTCACGCGGGAACCAGTTTAAAAGGAGAAGGGTGGTTGACGTGGGAACCGGTTTAAATAAAATGACAGAAATTAAATGGCATACTTGGTACTTCATATCTGATGACAGATGGGTGAAATCAGAAATTTTTAGATGGCATTAAGTGAAGAAAGTTGGAAAGAAGGAAAGGCTCACGTGGGAACTGGTTTAGAACTAGAACTAGTTGCAAACAAAACACTATGCACCCACGGTTGAAGACCTTGCTTGTCCCACCGTGGTCGCCACAAAGCTGTCGACTCTGAAAATTCGACGGGGTCCTCTCCTTTTCAGGGAAGTCCGTGAATCCAGATCGTCACCTCAAGAGAGGATGAGAAAGAAAGGAAGAAAACTCGGAAAGCAACTCTCCCCTCGGTCCCACACTCACATTGATCCCCGAACTTTCATCCCTTGGCGTCGCTCGATCACCAAAGAGACGGTTCGGGTCATGTGGGAGCAGGATGAGAAGTAGAAAATTAAGACACGTGGTCGCCAGGAACCATGGGTTCCGATTTATAGAATTAAAGATGAAAGATAACCGTGTGTACCTTAGCGTGAAGAGTATGGGTTAAAGCTTCTCCTTCTTTGGTCGACCGATGAAGAAGATTCATCAACGTGTGGGTGCTTGATCTTCTATGCAACTAGACAAATAAAGAAGTGAAAGAGACTATTATAACTAAACAAAGTGGAGTATATGTAAGGAAAACAACATAAAACACACAACTGACTAGAAACTGACCGGATTCGGGTTATCTCTAACCCCTCTTTTTCTATTTTCGGATAAACAGAATAAAACTAATGCAAAAAAATTGTAAAAAAATTATATAAGGATGGAGAATCACGAAGCAAAGAGATAGGAAAAAGAACAACAAGATTCTGAGTTGAATAGAGAAAGATATAGCCAAATCTGGGTTGTCAAAAAAGCCAAGCAGCAGTCCAGGATCTGTCAGGCGCGACATTGCTTCTGAGCTCTTAACGACCAGAACCAACCTCAGAATCAAGTGCCGTTGATTGAAAACTGAAGAAGACTGGGAGAGGAAGAACTTTGATGAAGAGAGCTCGGGAAGAAGACGTTCAAACGCTGCTGTAGAGACTGAAGAAGAGAGACCTGGCTGATCACCTGCAGAACAGCCTTTCTCCCTCTTGAACCGACCTTTGTCTCTCTAAAAACTCGAAATTCTCTCTCTAAAAATCACAAAATCAATACAGGAGGGTGGTTGGACGTCTTGAGATGCTTGGGGGGTCATGCTCATGCCCCTGGAATGACCGGAATCAGAGTTTATTTATAGGAGAACGAACGGCGCGATCAATACTAAAAAATAGGGCTCCGTGCGCCCTACCCCTGGGCGCATGCGCCCTGGTGCAGGGCGCATGCGCCCCACTGAGGGGCGCATGTGCCTCCCAGTAAGGGCGCATGGCACTGTTCCCTCATGCCTCAAGGGTAGGGCGCATGTGCCCTTAAGTGAGGGCACGAGGTCACGTGCCTCACTGGTAGGGCGCATGGGCATGTGCCCTGGGTCCTGCGCGCATGTGACCAGGGACCCGGGCGCATGGGACTATTTTTGCGCGTCCTTCTTCCGGAAGCCATTGCTAACACTCCCGAACTCGGAATTCGACACCGTTTGTTGCGTTGGAAAGATAACATGATGAAGAAACTTTATATAGCATTGGATCAGCCATAACACCATCCAAAACTTCCTAATTTTTTTCGGAAGTTATGGCAGTGAACAGAAGATCCGATACAGGTCAAAATGACTCGGACGGCAAACCGGAAAGGCACGGTATGCAACAAAACTTGTCCTGGGTGTGAATATGACCATAACCTTCAATGCATGATCATTAGGTATTGGTCATTCATCCAACTTCGGTGTTTACACGATTTACGTGTGGCTTTCGTTCGGAAATTACGGCTTTTGCGGAAAACTTTGGAAAACATCCGATTTCGTTCGGTGATGCTCAAAATCAACTTTAAAAAAACTGGCATCATTCTAAGGTAAATCCTACATGTTACCCTATAAAACATGAGTTTTATGCTCTGAATTAGGCGAATTTGGCGTGTCTACATGAATGACTGAAAATAAGTGTTGGTTCACGTTGGAATCGGTTTGTAGAAGAGAGTTGGTTCGTGCGGGAACCTGTTTTAAAGCAAAGGTGGGTTCACGCGGGAACCGATTGAAATAAAATGACAGAAATTAAATGACATACTTGGCACTTCAGATCTAATGAAAGATGGGTGAAATCAGAAATTTTGAGATGGCCTGAAATTAAGAAAGGTGGAAAGAAGGAAAGGCTCACGTGGGAACCGGTCTAGAACTAGAAATAGTTGCAAACAAAACACTAAGCACCCACGGTTGAAGACATTGCTTGTCCCACCGTGGTTGCCACAAAGCTGTCGACTCTGAAAATTTGACGGGGCCTCTTCTTTTTAGGGAAGTCCGTGAATCCAGATCGTCACCTCAAGAGGGGATGAGAAATAAAGGAAGAAAACACGGAAAGAAACTGTCACCTCGATCCCACACTCACATTGATCCCCGAACTTTCATCCCTTGGCGTCGCTCGATCACCAAAGAGACGGTTCAGGTCATGTGGGAGGAGGATGAGAAGAAGGAAATTAAGACATGTGGTCGCTAGGAACCGTGGGTTCCGATTTATGAAATTAAATTGACCGTGTGTATCATAGCGTGAAGAGTGCGGGTCAAAGCTTCTCCTTCTTCGGCCGGCCGAGGAAGAAGAGTCCTCAACATGTGGGTGCTTGGTTTTATGTGCAACTAGACAAACAAACAAGTTAAAAATAGAATTAGAACTAAACAAAGTGGAGTATATGTAAATAAAATGACATGAAACGCACAACTGACTAGAAACTGACCAGATTCGGGTTATCTCTAACCCCTCTTTTTTTATTTTCGGATTAACAGACTAAAAATAATGCAAAAAATATAAAAAATAGGAGGATGTAGAATCACTAAACGAAGAGATAGGAAAAAGAACAGAAAGATTCTGATAAGAATAAAGAGAGATATGGCCAAATCTGGGTTGTCGAAAAAGCCGAGCAGTAGTCCAAGATCTTCCAGGCGCGACTTTGCTTCTGCACTCATCACGACCATACCCTACCACAGAATCAAGTGCCGTTGATTGTAAACTGAAGAATTATTAGATTGGAAGAACTTTGATGAAGAGAGCTTGGGCAGAAGATGTCCACACGCTGCTGTAGAGGATGAAGAAGAGAGACCAAGCAGATCACCTGTAGACCAGACTTCCTCTCTCTTGAACCGATTTCTCTCTCTCTAAAAACTCAAAATTCTCTCTCTATAAATTACAAAATCGATGCAGGAGGATGTTGGACGTCTTGAGATGCCTGGGGGTTCATGCACATGCCTTTGGAATGACCGGAATCATAATTTATTTATAAGAGAACGACTGGTCTTATCCTGGCTAAAAAACAGCTGAATTGCGCCCTACCCCAGGGCGCATGCGCCCCTCAGTGGGGCGCATGCACCCCCTGGAAGTGGCGCATCTTATCCTTCCTATAGATTCGGTCTGATCCGGTCGAAAAATTCGATCCGATCCGCTCAGAGGTAGAGTCCTGGTGAAAAAGCTGGTTCCCTCGTGCCCTCGATCGGGGGCACAAGGCCATGTGCCTTAGGGTAGGGTGCATGGCCAAGTGCCCTGGGTCCTGGGCGCATGTGACAACGGACCTGGGCACATGGGACTGTTTTGCGCGTCCTTCTTGTTGAAGCCATTATGAACACTCACGAACTCGAAATTCAACGCTGTTTGTTGCGTTGAAAAGATAACAGGCCGAAAAAGCTCTCTATAGCATTGGATCAGCCATCACACCCTCCAAAACTTCAGAATTTTGTCCGAAAGTTAGGACAGTGAACAGAAGATCCGATATTGGTCAAAATGACTTCGACGGCAAACCATAAAGGCATAGTATGCAACAAAAACTTGTCCGGGGTGTGAATTTGACCATAACCTTCAATGCATGATTATTAGGCATTGGTCATTCAGCCAATTTCCGTGTTTACACGATTTACATGTGGCTTTCTCTCGGAAATTATGGCTTTTGGTGGAAAACTTCGAAAAACATCTGATTTCGTTCGGCGAAGCTCCAAATCAACTTTAAAAGATCCGGCATTATTCTAAGGTCAATCACACATGTTACCCTATAAAACATGAGTTTTATGCTCTGAATTAGGCAAATTTGATGTGTCTACAGATAGGTGACAGACATGGTGGGATTAATGAATACCGTGGGATTAAAGAACACGGTGGGATATTGAAAAGATAAGAATTGGGATAAATGATGGGATGAAGAGACCTAATGGGGTTTAGAGAATGTGATGACCATAGAGGGATGCAGAGATGATAAGAAAGAATGCAATGGAACTAATTCAAAACTATATGATGCATGTTGGGCTAAACAAGTAAAAAATTATCTAAAAGATAGTTGAAGATATAGATTGAACATCAAAGGTCAGGATACCCAATCGGGAACCATCGTCTCTCATTACACAATTTTGGCTTATCCGTGAGTACAAAGAATGACCCGACCATCGTGGATTTTGATGAAGCGGATTGTTGGCATCAAATTTTTCCGCTTAGCTTTCTTTATACAAGTTTCAGCAATGCTGAAGCCAGTGCAGAAAATCTAACCCAGATTCGAAAAATTAGTGAATAGATGATGTAAAAAGGCTTTGTAAATGCCTTGGCATGTCCTTACATGCTACAAATGGCCAAGATAATGTGTTCATTACATAGCCCCGGCCAAGAGCTTCACAACGGTGCCCAAAACATGAAAAACGGACACCGGAAGGCCGAAATGACCATTTTGCCCCTGACACTTTGGGACAAATTGGAACTCTAACAAGGAATTCCAACTTTATCACATTGTCAAGGATAGATAGAGCTAGGCAACGCTTAAAACGGATCGAAAATCCGACCCCCGGATGAAGAGATACGCAAGAAAGAGGAAATCCGGATGGAAAGCCGTATGTTCTCGCACAAGGGGCATAATGGTCCGATTAGCTCTGGATCGACCCATGGGCTGAAAATTTCAATTTTCATGACCCAAAGCTTTTATATCATGAATATTGATGCATGAAAAATAAATTTGGCCAATGGGAGAAGGTAATTGCACTCAGATACAGTTTTCAGCATTATCGACGGCTGAGATCGCACCGATCAGAGAAACTAGCTAAATTAAGTGATCCGTTGAAATTCAAGTGATATCAACCACACATAAGGATAGAGCATAAGATAAATGGACATTAGGGCATGATCTGTAATTTTTTGAAGTCAATTTGGGATTTATTTAATTGGTTTTAGTCGGAATTAATGCTAGCCGTTGGATCGGGAGCACTTTGATTAAACCAAGGTTAAATCTAACCCAAGATGGGCTAACCCAACCTGTCATGGCTGAACCCCATCCTACCTCATCTTATGTGTGCGCAAGAAGCCCTAAAAAATAGGGGAGGGAGGCGCACCCACCTCCTCCTTCCTTGGCTGGTGGGTCCCACTCAACCACTTCCCTCAACCACCTCCCATGGCTTATCCCTATCTCTCCCTTGGTTTATCTTCATCCTAACTAATCCTACAACTAACCAAGCTTATCCTCATCCAAGCCTTGGTCGAACCAGCCTTCTTGCCACATGTCATGTGCGCACACCTCCTTGAAAGGAGGATATGGTGCGCACCCTTCTCTCTGTCTCTTTCTAGTTGGCGCATAATCATCCTCAACAACCAACTATGGGTTATCCTTATCATCCATAACCTACCTTGAGTTATCCTTATCTCCTCTCAACAACCTCCAGCCTTATATCCTCTTGGAGATGGCGTTCCTCAGCCCCTATAAAAGCCCCCTCAGCTGGCCATGTGCAGGACAGGCTGATCACCCTGCGGAAGCCCTGCCTCTCCGCCCTCTTCCCTGCTCCAAGACAGCTTATCCTTGCTTGGACGTCTTCATAAGCAAGTCAGCAACCTCTCCAGCCCCCTTGTGGTGTGCCAAGTGAAGAAGAAGAAGGAGAAAAGGCCTCCCTCCAGCAGGTGCGCCAGCAGCAGCCCAATCGGTGGTGCACTGATTCCAACAGCAAGTGTTCCTTCTTGGAGCACTGATTGCAGCCCCATTTTCAGCAAAAGAAGAAGAAGAAGAAGAAGGGTATAAGACCAGTCAACTTCTCCTTCAATCTCCAACAAGGATTGCACCGACCGGGGGAAAGGATCCAAACCCTCTGCCGCAGTCCTCAAACAAATGTGGCTACTAAATACCATTTCCCCAGTGGAGCTTCTACCTTATAAGCTTGGTCATTTACAACGCTCGGATGCAAGCCCTTCCAGGTTGAAACCCTAGCCTTGACCACACTGAGGGCTATTCTTATATTGTTTCCCTATGTCCTCCTTTCCATAACATTTTTCAGAAAATCATCGCCACTTTAACCATTCTGATTATGGTGCTACAAGCCTCTATCACTCACGCCTGTTCAGACTTAGTGATGCTTTGAACTCCCACCACCTTGATCAATCTGATTTTAGTGGTTTACAAAAAAAATCCCCAGCCTTGTCTTTTTAGCCCACATGGCCCAAAAAAAAACAAACACATACACACACACACCACTTTCCTCCCATTTCGGATGACTCCCAACACTTTTATCATGTTGGCCATTCCGCCCGTATGGCCCTAAAACCTCTACTACCCTGATCACCCTGATCTTGGTAGCCTACTCAACTTGCTACCTTGACCACTCGTTCATGCAGCGAGGCTATTGTAAATGCCTCTTTGGCTTCAATAGTCTCTCTCATTCTTGCCTTTTGTGCAAACCTTTAAATCAGCCCCTTTGAGGCTATCTCTCCCATTGGTCCCTCTGTGACCATCTCTTCCCTCTATACAAGCCTTTCATAAAGTCCATCACATTCAGGCTCCTCTTCGCCCCTTTGTGGCACCTTAGTTCTACACTTTGTGTAGACCCTTGGGAATATAGCCCCCTTGAGGCTCCCATTTGCCCACTTTGTGGCATTTTAGTTCTACCCTTTGTGTAGACCCTTGGGAATCCATCCTCTTTGAGGCTCCCTTTTGCCTCTTTGTAGCAATTTAGTCATACCCTTTGTGTTGACACTTGGGAATCTCGCCCCTTTGAGGCTCCCTTTCGCCCTTTGTGGCATTTTAGTCTTACTCTTTGTGTAGACACTTGGGAATCCAGCCCTTTGAGGTTTCCATTTACTCCTTTGCAGCATTTTAGTTCTACCCTTTGTGTAGACCCTTGGAAATTCAGCCCCTTTGAGGTTTTTGCCCCTTTGTGGCATTTTAGTTATACCCTTTGTGTAGACCCTTGGGAGTCAAGCCCTTTGAGGCTCCCCTTCACCTCTTTGCGGCACTTTTGTCCTATCCTTTGTGTAGACACTTGGGAATAAGCCCCTTGAGGTTTCCATTTACTCCTTTGCAGCATTTTAGTTCTACCCTTTGTGTAGACCCTTGGAAATTCAGCCTCTTTGAGGCTTTTGTCCCTTTGTGGCATTTTAGTTCTACCCTTTGTGTAGACCCTTGGGAGTCTAGCCCTTTGAGACTCCCCTTCGCCCTTTGTGGCATTTTAGTCTTACCCTTTGTGTAGACATTTGGGAATCCAGCCCATTGAGGTTTCCATTTACTCCTTTGTAGCATTTTAGTTCTACCCTTTGTGTAGAACCTTGGAAATTTAGCCCCTTTCAGGCTTTTGCCCCTTTGTGGCATTTTAGTTATACCCTTTCTGTAGACCCTTGGGAGTCTAGCCCTTTGATGCTCCCCTTCACCTCTTTGCGGCACTTTTGTCCTATCCTTTGTGTACACACTTGGGAATCTGCCCCTTGAGGTTTCTTTTTGCTCATTTGCAGCATTTTAGTTTTACCCTTTGTGTAGACCCTTGGGAATTCAACCCCTTTGAGGCTCCCTTTCGCCCCTTTGTGGCATTTTAGTCCTACCCTTTGTGTAAACACTTGGGAATCCAGCCCCTTGAGGCTCCCATTTACCCCTTTACAGCATTTTAGTTCTACCCTTTATGTAGACCCTTGGGAATTCAGCCCCTTGAGGCTCCCATTTGTCGACTCCGAAAATGGGTTCCGGATCGGCACCTCAAGATAAGAAGGTAAAAGATGGAATAGGGGAAAAAAGGGGAGTGAATTGAAAACACTCGGAAAGTGGTAAAATGTCCTAACCTCGGTCCCACACTCACATTGATCCCCGAACTTTCATCTCACGGCGTCGCTCGAGCACCAGAGATGGTTTGGGTCATGTGGGAGTAGAGTGAGGAGAAGATGAAATTAAAACATGAAAGAATGTGGTCGCCAGGAGCCGCGGGCTCTGCTTTATAAGATGTAAATTAAGAGATGAGTTGAATTGACCGTGTACCTTAGTGTGGGAGATCGGGATATGGGTTCAACCTTCTTCTTCTTCGGCCAGCCGATGAAGAAGAGTCTCCAACCGATGCTAGCTTGTTCAACCTGAGCAACTAGAACAATAAACCAAGTGAAGAAAATAATTAGAACTATGGGAAGTGTAGTAATTGTAGTAAGAAGATGAGAAAGAAGCAATTGGAATCGAACTCATCGGATTGGGGTGAGTCCTAACCCCTTTTTTTGTATTTTTGATTATGTAAAAATGATGTAAATAAACTAAAAGATGCTTTAAAACAATAAATAAACAGAGTTAAGGAAGCTGAGAAAGCTTATGGAATGGATCGGCTTGAGTTGAAGCCGAGTTGATTGAAGAAGGCCGGTTCGGGTAGCCTTTGCACCCTTCTGGCGCGACATTGGTACAGAGGATGCTACGGACGACCCCGATGTCATAATCAAGTAACGTTTGTTGGAGTAGACAGAAGACTCAGAGAGGAAGAGTTACTATGTTGATGACTTCTCCGAAATACTCCTGTAAAAGTCAGTATAAATTCTGAAAGTGGGAAGATATAGAAAACAGAACCTGGATGCGCGCCCTCAGTGTAGCAATCGCCACGAACAAACGGGAAGTCGGAATTGAGTGCCATCAGTTGGAGATGAAAGAGGACGAAGAGATGAACATCTTCTATGTGGAAGACTTTTGCACAAGGAGTCTCATAATGTCTTTAAAAGTCGATGAAGTTGGCGGATGCAGAACACCCGGATCGAGCCTTCTCTTTCACCTCGGGATCGATCTCTTGACTTCGGATCGCGTTTGGACGTCGGGACGGATTTGGAGAAGAGCTTGGACGACCTATGGACGATCTAGGCACTGGGGATTAACCTTGGGTCATTGAGAATGGCCCTCAATTTATAGGGTAAGGAAGCCGGGGCAAAATTTGGAAATTGGACCGACCGCGCCCCCGCGTTTCAAAGAGGATGAGGGCGCGAAGGGCGCGCCCTCAAACCAAGGGCGCTCAGGGTGCGCCCCCAGTTCAGGGCGCGGTTCGCGCCCCCCTGTTTCAAAGGAAACGGGGGTGCATTACGCGTCTCACTGCTAAAAATCGACGGAAACTTCTGGAAATTGCTAAAAATCGACTTGACATACGTAACGCGCCCCCGAACCGGGGGCGCGGTACAAATAATCGAAAATCCTCCGTGGAAACCTTCCAAAAAATCCTGTTTAGAAGGTGCTAATCGGGGTAATTTGTGATTTAAAGAAACTGACCGCGCCCCCGCCTTTCAATGGAACCGGGGGCGCGCAGGGCGCGCCCTCCTCTTTCAAAGGGAGCGGGGGCGCAGTACACTCTCTCTCCTGCGCGCATGTTCCGCGAGCCGTATCTTGCAAACGGGATGTCCTATTCGGGTCCCGTTTGTCACGTTGGAAAGAGGGCCTTCAACCGCACCTCCTCAAGTCGGTAAACCAGCCAGCATGACTCCAAATATGTTCACACGGGGCTTTCTACCGGTTTACCCTCTCGCGAAAAGCCGAAACCCGGGGCGAAGATCCGAAAGAGCACGGTTCCGATCGAGAAATCTCAGGTCAACTCAGGATGACTTAAAATGATGACCGAACAAGTCTGGTATGACTGTAAAACCCGAAGTCATAGAAAAATTTGATATTAACCCGGTAAACGTGAACCGAAACTCGGAAAAGCCGGGAAACCCTAAAATTGACCGAAATGGCCATATGGCCCCGGTTGATGAAAATATTCGGCTAGAATCGACCCAGATTACCTGAAAAGACCTGGTGATGACCGGAAAGGCCTAACATGTGGTCCGGGATAGCTGTGTCAGCACAGATCAAAAAAGTCGTAATGAAAACCGTCATTGACCGACGCCTACCGAAATGACTTCTCAGAAACCCTGAATGTTACGGAACACATGCGGGATTCTCGAGACCTTCAATTATGAACCATTCAAGGTCGGTCATCGAGTAGGCTTCGTGTTTTTAAAATTCACGTGCGGCTCTCGCCTGATGGTTACGGCAATATTCCGGAAATCATTAGTCCATTCTCAACTTGCGAGGGGCTCCACCCATGTCCTTAGCTCATGTCCACGAGATAATATGGATCAGATAACGGTCAAATAAAGGATATCACCTATGGAATAAGAGTCTGGGGCTCCGAATCACGCCAATTTGGCGTGTCTACAGCTTGCCTCGCCTTAATGTCGGCTTTGCAAGGGAATGGCATGTAGCGAAGCGAAGTGAAATGTAGAGAAAGCGTAGCGAAGCAAGATGAATCGTTGTGGAATGTAGTGGAGCGAAATGGTGATCTAGAAATAATGGTACGAGATTCAAACATGGCATTGTTGTATTTGGGCCTCGTGGAATGGTTTTGACTTGGGTAACATGTTTAACTAGATGATTCAAGATTGGTCTGCCCTTGAGTGTTTCATGGTGCTCTTCCCCACTTGAAAACAGACGAGTCAAAGATAAGCATAGGTCTTCCAAGTCTTCTTCTTCATCTTGAGCCTTCCTTCTCTTGACAACTGTAATGAAACTCTTGTCATCTTCAGCCATCATCATGGTCTCCGCTTTGATAAAGAAGTTGTGGAGTCCCATGGCATATCCTGGCTGGAAGATCCTCCTTGGGATGGAATCCTCTTCGTATCCCAACCCCTGCCTACGTAGCCTTTTCACAGTTTGAATCGGCTGAGTGATTCATTGAAGATCCTTGCCTAAACGTCTTCTAGGCTGGTAGCCTAGTTTCATCATCATCCGCCATCCCACTGTGTCGGGTAGAGAGGTGGTCATACATCTGACTTATGGTAATCTCCCATTGAGATCTGGGGTTCCGTTCACAAACCAAGGGGTGTAAAAGTAGGATCATTCATCTCGTCCCTTATAAGCATGCTAGTCACTTTGACCACTTGTCCTTTAAAAGGAAACTTTATGCACTGGTGGTTTGTTGAAGCCATAGCTCCTATTGCCTCAAAGTATGGCCTCCCAAGTATAGCCCGAAAAGTTGGATCCAACTCAAGAACATGAAAATCCATTGTGACCGTACATGGTACAAGTTTAACCTCTAGAGTGACCACCCCACATGCAGACTTATTAGAGTTGTCATAGGCCATCACCATGGCACAAGATGGCTTGATTTCTTGCTAAGAAATACCGCACAACTGCAAAGTTTATGGCAGCATAACGTTGATAGAGGCTCCAGTGTCAACCAAACAGGATTTCACTTCAATATTACAGATGATAATAGCCACATGCAAAGCATATTTCCTGACCTCTGGATCTGCTAATTCTTCCTGAGAGAAAGTGAGTGTTGGGTGCTCACTTCTAGGGGCTAACACTGTAGTTATCTTTTCAGGTGGGAGATCTTCCCTCACCATGACCCTTTGCAAGTACTGCTGTAGAATCTCCTGGTGCACCTTTGATCTTTTGATCAACTCAAGTATGGAAATACGGTCCGGTGTCTTATCTAAATGTTTCAACAGATCATAGGCTGTGCCTGGCAATGGTTCTTCTACTTGTTCCTCCTCTACTGGATCCTGCGGTTGAGTACCGGCTTGGGGAAAGAGTCGCTGGAGCATCCTCCCACTCTGAAGCACTGGGGATATTTGGCGGTCGGGTAGAGGTGACGGGTTAACTGGGGTGGATTGTGGTGGAACAGGTGGTGTAGGTGCAGGTATGATAGGTTATGGGATTGATGGTTCTGGGATGATGGGGTTAGTTGGTAGAGGGTTATCATTTGGAGGTGGTAGTGATGGTGATACCGGTGGCCTAATAAGAAGTGGCGGCCAGTGGTTGGGTTATTGAGCTTTGTGGTAGTTGTGGAGTAGAAGGTGCATGAATTATTTGTCTAGGAGGGTTCCTAGAAGGAGGCTAGCTGGTTGACTGGCATGGTTGCATTTTGGTTTTCTAGTTGCCAACCTTGTGCACGACTGGCATCTCCCTGGACAATGAAGTGTACTAGACCAATTCCTGGATTTGGATGTGCTAGTGTCAATGCTGGAGCGGGAGCATGTAATGGGAGCGGATTATGGACAATCCCCAAGTCGGGTTGTTGTTGAGGTTGAGCCGGTGGATGCTTCTGTTGCTGCTGCCTAGCCTTCATAGCTTGTATGCATTCCCCCATTTGAGCCCAATCAATGCTGACTTGGTCATTCAGATCGTGGATGTAATCCTTGTATTGAAAGCACACTTCTACAGTGTGACCAGGACACCAGTGGTAAGCACAGTATCGGGACATATCTACATTTGTTGGCCAAACCTCTCTTTCCTTGGGCAATTCCAACTGTTTCTCCATCATGAGTACATTGAAGATGTCGGTCAAGGAGTAAGGGAGTTGTTGGTAGTTCTCTCTCCTAGGACATCCCCTTCGTGGTGCCTGATTAGGTGGTGGCGGTGCCCTATTGTAGGTAGGTTGACAAGGTTGCCGGGGTTGTGCTGCGGCCGAGGGTGTTGTTGTGGTTGTCGTGGTTGTTGCGGCCTAACTTTGTTGTTGAGGGGGTAATAGGAATGGTTTTGTGGTGTGTTTCTAAAGCTGGTTTTGACGGTTCCCTCCCCGGTTCCCCATAGTGTTTATAGCTTCGTTGTTGACCACTCCTTCGGTTGTAGGCCCAAGCGGTGCGAGAGGGGTTTTCCTAAAGTTTCTAGGTTTAGGATCAAAAGGGTTTATCATGGTGGCATCTTTGAAGTGTGCTTGCAAGTATCGGGCACTGTCATAGAGTTCATTCATGGTGGTAGGATGGTGCATGATGAAGACATTCCTCAAGGCAGGTGTAGTGTTGCCAATAAGCATCTTCACTTGTTCCCTTTCAGAAATCACATCTGTCAATTTTTCTGCCATTCCCCTCCAGCGATCAGCAAACTTTATGAAGTCCTCTTTGGGCTTCATCTTCTCAGCAATCAAGTCTGTAATGGAGCATGCTGGTGCCACCCGGTCTCTATATCTTTGCAAGAATTTGGTTTTAACAATTTCGAAGTCTCCTGCCTCAAAGGAGTCGAGCGAGTAGAACCATTCCAATGCAGACCCTTCTAGTGATCGGCAGAACAAGAAGGCAAGAACCCTACGATCATTTTTCCAGAACGAGGACTCGTAAAAAAAATCTTTTAAGTGAAGAAAAGGATTGCCAGTACCATTGTAGCGGCGATAACCTGGTAGCTCAGAAGGTGGTAGGTGTAGGACTGGCATAGAAGGAATAGAAATCTTAGGAACTGACTTGGAGTCCAGGCAACATCTTAGCTCTTCATAACGTTCATTCATCTAGGTGAGCTGATCCATGATTGCCTGGGTGAGAGCAGGTTCTTGGTTTACTGGTGGGGGTATGTGGTTAGAGACATGATTTTGGAATTGAGGAGCATGACTTGGCAAATTTACTAAAGATTGTCCCATGACTTGATGGGTCAAGGGAGCAACATGGTTGTAATAAGATGGCTGAACAAATGAGGGTTGGACCACAGACGGTTGAACTATAGATGGTTGAACTACATATGGTTGTGCTAGTGCCAATGATGGTTGAATCACAGATTGTTGAACAATAGGTGGTTGAAAAAAAGGTGATTGAATGAGTGGTGGTCGAACCAGAGGACAAGGAGATGAGGCAACTTGGTTAACTTCAGCTTGATCTGAGGCCATTTTTCCCTTCACCATGGATTGTATGCGGGCGTAGGTTTCTGGGTTAGTATAGAGAGACAACTCCCTAAAGAGTTGTTCAACATCACGGGGAGCAGATGGTTGAGGGACCTCTTGCGCTTCTGACTCAAACAATGGATTAACAAGACCATCTGATAGAATTAGTTGGTGTCCCATCTCGTGTTCTCGATGTTCAGCTTGTTCCGCCATTCCAACGTTCCTTCTAGACCTTAGTTGCATTGAACTTCAAGGAGAAAGTAAAACAAACAAGTTGACAAAGCAAACAAAGAACTTTTTTGGTTTTTTAGTATTTTGCAAAAAGTTAGAGGTTTGAATTTTTGTTAGACAAGCAAGTGATGCAAAGACTTGAAAGCAAGATTACGCAATGATTTTGATTAAACCTTAGGTTTATGGATTTATTAATAATTGTTCTCTCAACAAATGGGTTAGGATCCTAACTCCAATCTCCAATAACCTAGGTTTCACACAATCTCACCACGTGTAGGTAACGTAGGATGTTTCGGGTTTTGGGGAGTGGTACAACCAACCCGATCGTGAAGAGGAATACTCCACGTATGAGGAATTACGGAGGCCTTGATGAAAGCCAACCAAGTCAACTAGGAAGGAATATCCAAAAAGAGAGATCAGAATCAACCAAGAGGGTGTTTTGGATGGGAGGGGTAAATGGGAGAGTGAGCTCCACCTCAAAAAAGTGTAAAATAAGGAGGTAAAGAGAAGGAGATGAGAATGCAATCAATTAATAAAGCAAGTAATAAGCAAAACATGAACTTAAATAAACAAGCAATGACACAAGGAAAGCAATTAGAAAATAGATAAGCAACTAGAAACTAGAATCCAGACCTTGTTTCTTATGTGAGCCAAATGGAGATAGTAAAAAGGTGATGGAAAGAAGAGGGTTCAGATCTGATAGCCAAGCAAAAGGGTGGTCCACGTTGGGACCGATGTAAGAATAAGTTGGTTCACGTGGGAACCGGGGTAAAAAGTAAAGGTGGTTCACGTGGGAACCGGTTTTGGGTAAAAAGGGTGGTTCACGTGGGAACCGGTTTGAATGGTCAAAAGAGGGCCACGTGGGGCCAATTAAAGGTGAATAAATATCTGATCCAAGTTGGGATAGATCTGGAAAAAGGGGTGGTTCACGTGGGAACCGAAGTAAAGAAAGAGATTGGTTCACGCGGGAACCAGTTTAAAAGGAGAAGGGTGGTTCACGTGGGAACCGGTTTAAATAAAATGACAGAAATTAAATGGCATACTTGGTACTTCATATCTGATGAAAGATGGGTGAAATCAGAAATTTTTAGATGGCATTAAGTGAAGAAAGTTGGAAAGAAGGAAAGGCTCACGTGGGAACTGGTTTAGAACTAGAACTAGTTGCAAACAAAACACTATGCACCCACGGTTGAAGACCTTGCTTGTCCCACCGTGGTCGCCACAAAGCTGTCGACTCTGAAAATTCGACGGGGTCCTCTCCTTTTCAGGGAAGTCCGTGAATCCAGATCGTCACCTCAAGAGAGGATGAGAAAGAAAGGAAGAAAACTCGGAAAGCAACTCTCCCCTCGGTCCCACACTCACATTGATCCCCGAACTTTCATCCCTTGGCGTCGCTCGATCACCAAAGAGACGGTTCGGGTCATGTGGGAGCAGGATGAGAAGTAGAAAATTAAGACACGTGGTCGCCAGGAACCATGGGTTCCGATTTATAGAATTAAAGATGAAAGATAACCGTGTGTACCTTAGCGTGAAGAGTATGGGTTAAAGCTTCTCCTTCTTTGGTCGACCGATGAAGAAGATTCATCAACGTGTGGGTGCTTGATCTTCTATGCAACTAGACAAATAAAGAAGTGAAAGAGACTATTATAACTAAACAAAGTGGAGTATATGTAAGGAAAACAACATAAAACACACAACTGACTAGAAACTGACTGGATTCGGGTTATCTCTAACCTCTCTTTTTCTATTTTCGGATAAACAGAATAAAAATAATGCAAAAAATTTGTAAAATAATTATATAAGGATGGAGAATTATGAAGCAAAGAGATAGGAAAAAGAACAACAAGATTCTGAGTTGAATAGAGAAAGATATAGCCAAATCTGGGTTGTCAAAAAAGCCAAGCAGCAGTCCAGGATCTGTCAGGTGCGACATTGCTTCTGATCTCTTAACGACCAGAACCAACTTTAGAATCAAGTGCCGTTGATTTAAAACTGAAGAAGACTGGGAGAGGAAGAACTTTGATGAAGAGAGCTCTGGCAGCAGACGTTCACACGCTGCTGTAGAGACTAAAGAAGATAGACCTGGCTCATCACCTGCAGAACAGCCTTCCTCCCTCTTGAACCGACCTTTGTCTCTCTAAAAACTCGAAATTCTCTCTCTAAAAATCACAAAATCAATACAGGAGGGTGGTTGGACGTCTTGAGATGCTTGGGGGGTCATGCTCATGCCCCTGGAATGACCGGAATCAGAGTTTATTTATAGGAGAACGAACGGCGCGATCAATACTAAAAAATAGGGCTCCGTGCGCCCTACCCCTGGGCGCATGGGCCCTGGTGTAGGGCGCACGCGCCCCACTGAGGGGCGCATGTGCCTCCCAGTAAGGGTGCATGGCTCTGTTCCCTCATGCCTCAAGGGTAGGGCGCATGTGCCCTTAAGTGAGGGCACGAGGTCACGTGCCTCACTGGTAGGGCGCATGGGCATGTGCCCTGGGTCCTGCGCGCATGTGACCAGGGACCCGGGCGCATGGGACTGTTTTTGCGCGTCCTTCTTCTGGAAGCCATTGCGAACACTCCCAAACTCGGAATTCAACGCCGTTTGTTGCGTTGGAAAGATAACATGCCGCAGAAGCTTTATATAGCATTGGATCAGCCATAACACCATCCAAAACTTCCTAATTTTCTTCGGAAGTTATGGCAGTGAACAGAAGATCCGATACAGGTCAAAATGACTCGGATGGCAAACCGGAAAGGTACGGTATGCAACAAAACTTGTCCGGGGTGTGAATATGACCATAAACTTCAATGCATGATCATTAGGTATTGGTCATTCTGCCAACTTCAGTGTTTACACGATTTGCGTGTGGCTTTCGTTCGGAAATTATGGCATTTGCGGAAAACTTTGGAAAACATCCGATTTCGTTCGACGAAGCTCAAAATCAACTTTAAAAGAACCGGCATCATTCTAAGGTAAATCCTACATGTTACCCTATAAAACATGAGTTTTATGCTCTGAATTAGGTGAATTTGGCGTGTCTACATGAATGACTGAAAATAAGTGTTGGTTCACGTGGGAATCGGTTTGTAGAAGAGAGTTGGTTCGTGCGGGAACCTGTTTTAAAGAAAAAGTGGGTTCACGCGGGAACCGATTGAAATAAAATGACAGAAATTAAATGACATACTTGGCACTTCAGATCTAATGAAAGATGGGTGAAATCAGAAATTTTGAGATGGCCTGAAATTAAGAAAGGTGGAAAGAAGGAAAGGCTCACGTGGGAACCGGTCTAGAACTAGAAATAGTTGCAAACAAAACACTAAGCACCCACGGTTGAAGACATTGCTTGTCCCACCGTGGTTGCCACAAAGCTGTCGACTCTGAAAATTTGACGGGGCCTCTTCTTTTTAGGGAAGTCCGTGAATCCAGATCGTCACCTCAAGAGGGGATGAGAAATAAAGGAAGAAAACACGGAAAGAAACTGTCACCTCGATCCCACACTCACATTGATCCCCGAACTTTCATCCCTTGGCGTCGCTCGATCACCAAAGAGACGGTTCAGGTCATGTGGGAGGAGGATGAGAAGAAGGAAATTAAGACATGTGGTCGCTAGGAACCGTGGGTTCCGATTTATGAAATTAAATTGACCGTGTGTATCATAGCGTGAAGAGTGCGGGTCAAAGCTTCTCCTTCTTCGGCCGGCCGAGGAAGAAGAGTCCTCAACGTGTGGGTGCTTGGTTTTATGTGCAACTAGACAAACAAACAAGTTAAAAATAGAATTAGAACTAAACAAAGTAGAGTATATGTAAATAAAATGACATGAAACGCACAACTGACTAGAAACTGACCAGATTCGGGTTATCTCTAACTCCTCTTTTTTTATTTTCGGATTAACAGACTAAAAATAATGCAAAAAATATAAAAAAATAGGAGGATGTAGAATCACTACACAAAGAGATAGGAAAAAGAACAGAAAGATTCTGATAAGAATAAAGAGAGATATGGCCAAATCTGGGTTGTCGAAAAAGCCGAGCAGCAGTCCAAGATCTGCCAGGCGCGACTTTGCTTTTGCACTCATCACGACCATACCCTACCTCAGAATCAAGTGCCATTGATTGCAAACTGAAGAATTATTAGAGTGGAAGAACTTTGATGAAGAGAGCTTGGGCAGAAGATGTCCACATGCTGCTGTAGAGGACGAAGAAAAGAGACCAAGCAGATCACCTGTAGACCAGACTTCCTCTCTCTTGAACCGATTTCTCTCTCTCTAAAAATTCAAAATTCTCTCTCTATAAATTACAAAATCGATGCAGGAGGATGTTGGACGTCTTGAGATGCCTGGGGGTTCATGCACATGCCTTTGGAATGACCGGAATCATAATTTATTTATAAGAGAACGACTGGTCTTATCCAGGCTAAAAAACAGCTGAATTGCGCCCTACCCCAGGGTGCATGCGCCCCTCAGTGGGGCACATGCACCCCCTGGAAGGGACGCATCTTATCCTTCCTACAGATTTGGTCTGATCCGGTCGAAAAATTCGATCCGATCCGCTCAGAGGTAGAGTCCTGGTGAAAAAGATGGTTCCCTCGTGCCCTCGATCGGGGGCACAAGGCCATGTGCCTTAGGGGTAGGGTGCATGGCCAAGTGCCTGGGTCTGGGCGCATGTGACAACGGACACGGGCACATGGGACTGTTTTGCGCGTCCTTCTTGTTGAAGCCATTATGAACACTCACGAACTCGAAATTCAACGCTGTTTGTTGCGTTGAAAAGATAACAGGCCGAAAAAGCTCTCTATAGCATTGGATCAGCCATCACACCCTCCAAAACTTCAGAATTTTGTCCGAAAGTTAGGACAGTGAACAGAAGATCCGATATTGGTCAAAATGACTTCGACGGCAAACCAGAAAGGCATAGTATGCAACAAAAACTTGTCCGGGGTGTGAATTTGACCATAACCTTCAATGCATGATTATTAGGCATTGGTCATTCAGCCAATTTCCGTGTTTACACGATTTACATGTGGCTTTCTCTCAGAAATTATGGCTTTTGTGGAAAACTTCGAAAAACATCTGATTTCGTTCGGCGAAGCTCCAAATCAACTTTAAAAGATCCGGAATTATTCTAAGGTCAATCACACATGTTACCCTATAAAACATGAGTTTTATGCTCTGAATTAGGCAAATTTGACATGTCTACAGATAGGTGACAGAAATGGTGGGATTAATGAATATCGTGGGATTAAAGAACACGGTGGGATATTGAAAAGATAAGAATTGGGATAAATGATGGGATGAAGAGACCCAATGGGGTTTAGAGAATGTGATGACCATATAGGGATGCAGAGATGATAAGCAAGAATGCAATGGAACTAATGCAACACTATATGATGCATGTTGGGCTAAACAAGTAAAAAATTATCTAAAAGATAGTTGAAGATATAGATTGAACATCACAGGTCAGGATACCCAATCGGGAACCATCGTCTCTCATTACACAATTTTGGCTTATCCGTGAGTACAAAGAATGACCCGACCATCGTGGATTTTGATGAAGCGGATTGTTGGCATCAAATTTTTCCGCTTAGCTTTCTTTATACAAGTTTCAGCAATGCCGAAGCCGGTCTGAGAAAATCTAACCTGATTCGAAAAATTAGTGAATAGATGATGTAAAAAGGCTTTGTAAATGCCTTGGCATGTCCTTACATGCTACAAATGGCCAAGATAATGTGTTCATTACATAGCCCCGGCCAAGAGCTTCACAACGGTGCCCAAAACATGAAAAACGGACACCGGAAGGCCGAAATGACCATTTTGCCCCTGACACTTTGGGACAAATTGGAACTCTAACAAGGAATTCCAACTTTATCACATTGTCAAGGATAGATAGAGCTAGGCAACGCTTAAAACGGATCGAAAATCCGACCCCGGATGAAGAGATACGCAAGAAAGAGGAAATCCGGATGGAAAGCCGTATGTTCTCGCACAAGGGGCATAATGGTCCGATTAGCTCTGGATCGACCCATGGGCTGAAAATTTCAATTTTCATGACCCAAAGCTTTTATATCATGAATATTGATGCATGAAAAATAAATTTGGCCAATGGGAGAAGGTAATTGCACTCAGATACAGTTTTCAGCATTATCGACGGCTGAGATCGCACCGATCAGAGAAACTAGCTAAATTAAGTGATCCGTTGAAATTCAAGTGATATCAACCACACATAAGGATAGAGCATAAGATAAATGGACATTAGGGCATGATCTGTAATTTTTTGAAGTCAATTTGGGATTTATTTAATTGGTTTTAGTCGGAATTAATGCTAGCCGTTGGATCGGGAGCACTTTGATTAAACCAGGGTTAAACCTAACCCAAGATGGGCTAACCCAACCTGTCATGGCTGAACCCCATCCTACCTCATCTTATGTGTGCGCAAGAAGCCCTAAAAAATAGGGGAGGGAGGCGCACCCACCTCCTCCTTCCTTGGCTGGTGGGTCCCACTCAACCACTTCCCTCAACCACCTCCCATGGCTTATCCCTATCTCTCCCTTGGTTTATCTTCATCCTAACTAATCCTACAACTAACCAAGCTTATCCTCATCCAAGCCTTGGTCGAACCAGCCTTCTTGCCACATGTCATGTGCGCACACCTCCTTGAAAGGAGGATATGGTGCGCACCCTTCTCTCTGTCTCTTTCTAGTTGGCGCATAATCATCCTCAACAACCAACTATGGGTTATCCTTATCATCCATAACCTACCTTGAGTTATCCTTATCTCCTCTCAACAACCTCCAGCCTTATATCCTCTTGGAGATGGCGTTCCTCAGCCCCTATAAAAGCCCCCTCAGCTGGCCATGTGCAGGACAGGCTGATCACCCTGCGGAAGCCCTGCCTCTCCGCCCTCTTCCCTGCTCCAAGACAGCTTATCCTTGCTTGGACGTCTTCATAAGCAAGTCAGCAACCTCTCCAGCCCCCTTGTGGTGTGCCAAGTGAAGAAGAAGAAGGAGAAAAGGCCTCCCTCCAGCAGGTGCGCCAGCAGCAGCCCAATCGGTGGTGCACTGATTCCAACAGCAAGTGTTCCTTCTTGGAGCACTGATTGCAGCCCCATTTTCAGCAAAAGAAGAAGAAGAAGAAGAAGGGTATAAGACCAGTCAACTTCTCCTTCAATCTCCAACAAGGATTGCACCGACCGGGGAAAGGATCCAAACCCTCTGCCGCAGTCCTCAAACAAATGTGGCTACTAAATACCATTTCCCCAGTGGAGCTTCTACCTTATAAGCTTGGTCATTTACAACGCTCGGATGCAAGCCCTTCCAGGTTGAAACCCTAGCCTTGACCACACTGAGGGCTATTCTTATATTGTTTCCCTATGTCCTCCTTTCCATAACATTTTTCAGAAAATCATCGCCACTTTAACCATTCTGATTATGGTGCTACAAGCCTCTATCACTCACGCCTGTTCAGACTTAGTGATGCTTTGAACTCCCACCACCTTGATCAATCTGATTTTAGTGGTTCACAAAAATATTCCCCAGCCTTGTCTTTTTAGCCCACATGGCCCAAAAAAAAACAAACACATACACACACACACCACTTTCCTCCCATTTCAGATGACTCCCAACACTTTTATCATGTTGGCCATTCTGGCCCGTATGGCCCTAAAACCTCTACTACCCTGATCACCCTGATCTTGGTAGCCTACTCAACTTGCTACCTTGACCACTCGTTCATGCAGCGAGGCTATTGTAAATGCCTCTTTGGCTTCAATAGTCTCTCTCATTCTTGCCTTTTGTGCAAACCTTTAAATCAGCCCCTTTGAGGCTATCTCTCCCATTGGTCCCTCTGTGACCATCTCTTCCCTCTATGCAAGCCTTTCATAAAGTCCATCACATTAAGGCTCCTCTTCGCCCCTTTGTGGCACCTTAGTTCTACCCTTTGTGTAGACCCTTGGGAATATAGCCCCCTTGAGGCTCCCATTTGCCCACTTTGTGGCATTTTAGTTATACCCTTTGTGTAGACCCTTGGGAATCCATCCTCTTTGAGGCTCCCTTTTGCCTCTTTGTAGCAATTTAGTCATACCCTTTGTGTTGACACTTGGGAATCTCGCCCCTTTGAGGCTCCCTTTCGCCCTTTGTGGCATTTTAGTCTTACTCTTTGTGTAGACACTTGGGAATCCAGCCCTTTGAGGTTTCCATTTACTCCTTTGCAGCATTTTAGTTCTACCCTTTGTGTAGACCCTTGGAAATTCAGCCCCTTTGAGGTTTTTGCCCCTTTGTGGCATTTTAGTTATACCCTTTGTGTAGACCCTTGGGAGTCAAGCCCTTTGAGGCTCCCCTTCACCTCTTTGCGGCACTTTTGTCCTATCCTTTGTGTAGACACTTGGGAATAAGCCCCTTGAGGTTTCCATTTACTCCTTTGCAGCATTTTAGTTCTACCCTTTGTGTAGACCCTTGGAAATTCAGCCTCTTTGAGGCTTTTGTCCCTTTGTGGCATTTTAGTTCTACCCTTTGTGTAGACCCTTGGGAGTCTAGCCCTTTGAGACTCCCCTTCGCCCTTTGTGGCATTTTAGTCTTACCCTTTGTGTAGACATTTGGGAATCCAGCCCATTGAGGTTTCCATTTACTCCTTTGTAGCATTTTAGTTCTACCCTTTGTGTAGAACCTTGGAAATTTAGCCCCTTTCAGGCTTTTGCCCCTTTGTGGCATTTTAGTTATACCCTTTCTGTAGACCCTTGGGAGTCTAGCCCTTTGATGCTCCCCTTCACCTCTTTGCGGCACTTTTGTCCTATCCTTTGTGTACACACTTGGGAATCTGCCCCTTGAGGTTTCTTTTTGCTCATTTGCAGCATTTTAGTTTTACCCTTTGTGTAGACCCTTGGGAATTCAACCCCTTTGAGGCTCCCTTTCGCCCCTTTGTGGCATTTTAGTCCTACCCTTTGTGTAAACACTTGGGAATCCAGCCCCTTGAGGCTCCCATTTACCCCTTTACAGCATTTTAGTTCTACCCTTTATGTAGACCCTTGGGAATTCAGCCCCTTGAGGCTCCCATTTGTCGACTCCGAAAATGGGTTCCGGATCGGCACCTCAAGATAAGAAGGTAAAAGATGGAATAGGGGGAAAAAAGGGAGTGAATTGAAAACACTCGGAAAGCGGTAAAAACTCCTCACCTCGGTCCCACACTCACATTGATCCCCGAACTTTCATCTCACAGCGTCGCTCGAGCACCGGAGATGGTTTGGGTCATGTGGGAGTAGAGTGAGGAGAAGATGAAATTAAAACATGAAAGAATGTGGTCGCCAGGAGCCGCGGGCTCTGCTTTATAAGATGTAAATTAAGAGATGAGTTGAATTGACCGTGTACCTTAGTGTGGGAGATCGGGATATGGGTTCAACCTTCTTCTTCTTCGGCCAGCCGATGAAGAAGAGTCTCCAACCGATGCTAGCTTGTTCAACCTGAGCAACTAGAACAATAAACCAAGTGAAGAAAATAATTAGAACTATGGGAAGTGTAGTAATTGTAGTAAGAAGATGAGAAAGAAGCAATTGGAATCGAACTCATCGGATTGGGGTGAGTCCTAACCCCTTTTTTTGTATTTTTGATTATGTAAAAATGATGTAAATAAACTAAAAGATGCTTTAAAACAATAAATAAACAGAGTTAAGGAAGCTGAGAAAGCTTATGGAATGGATCGGCTTGAGTTGAAGCCGAGTTGATTGAAGAAGGCCGGTTCGGGTAGCCTTTGCACCCTTCTGGCGCGACATTGGTACAGAGGATGCTACGGACGACCCCGATGTCATAATCAAGTAACGTTTGTTGGAGTAGACAGAAGACTCAGAGAGGAAGAGTTACTATGTTGATGACTTCTCCGAAATACTCCTGTAAAAGTCAGTATAAATTCTGAAAGTGGGAAGATATAGAAAACAGAACCTGGATGCGCGCCCTCAGTGTAGCAATCGCCACGAACAAACGGGAAGTCGGAATTGAGTGCCATCAGTTGGAGATGAAAGAGGACGAAGAGATGAACATCTTCTATGTGGAAGACTTTTGCACAAGGAGTCTCATAATGTCTTTAAAAGTCGATGAAGTTGGCGGATGCAGAACACCCGGATCGAGCCTTCTCTTTCACCTCGGGATCGATCTCTTGACTTCGGATCGCGTTTGGACGTCGGGACGGATTTGGAGAAGAGCTTGGACGACCTATGGACGATCTAGGCACTGGGGATTAACCTTGGGTCATTGAGAATGGCCCTCAATTTATAGGGTAAGGAAGCCGGGGCAAAATTTGGAAATTGGACCGACCGCGCCCCCGCGTTTCAAAGAGGATGAGGGCGCGAAGGGCGCGCCCTCAAACCAAGGGCGCTCAGGGTGCGCCCCCAGTTCAGGGGCGCGGTCTGCGCGCCCCCCTGTTTCAAAGGAAACGGGGGTGCATTACGCGTCTCACTGCTAAAAATCGACGGAAACTTCTGGAAATTGCTAAAAATCGACTTGACATACGTAACGCGCCCCCGAACCGGGGGCGCGGTACAAATAATCGAAAATCCTCCGTGGAAACCTTCCAAAAAATCCTGTTTAGAAGGTGCTAATCGGGGTAATTTGTGATTTAAAGAAACTGACCGCGCCCCCGCCTTTCAATGGAACCGGGGGCGCGCAGGGCGCGCCCTCCTCTTTCAAAGGGAGCGGGGGCGCAGTACACTCTCTCTCCTGCGCGCATGTTCCGCGAGCCGTATCTTGCAAACGGGATGTCCTATTCGGGTCCCGTTTGTCACGTTGGAAAGAGGGCCTTCAACCGCACCTCCTCAAGTCGGTAAACCAGCCAGCATGACTCCAAATATGTTCACACGGGGCTTTCTACCGGTTTACCCTCTCGCGAAAAGCCGAAACCCGGGGCGAAGATCCGAAAGAGCACGGTTCCAATCGAGAAATCTTGGGTCAACTTGGGATGACTTAAAATGATGACCGAACAAGTCCGGTATGACCGTAAAAACCAAAGTCATAGAAAAATTTGATATTAACCCGGTAAACGTGAACCGAAACTCGGAAAAGCTGGGAAACCCTAAAATTGACCAAAATGGCCATATGGCCCCAGTTGATGAAAGTATTCAGCTAGAATCGACCCGGATTACCTGAAAAGACCTGGTGATGACCGGAAAGGCCTAACATGTGGTCCGGGATAGCCGTGTCAGCACAGATCAAAAAAGCCGTAATGAAAGCCGTCATTGACCGACGCCTACCGAAATGACTTCTCGGAAACCCTGAATGTTACGGAACACATGCGGGATTCTCGAGACCTTCAATTATGAACCATTCAAGGTCGGTCATCGAGCAGGCTTCGTGTTTTTAAAATTCACGTGCGGCTCTCGCTTGATGGTTACGACAATATTCCGGAAATCATTAGTCCATTCTCAACTTGCGAGGGGCTCCACCCATGTCCTTAGCTCATGTCCACGAGATAATACGGATCAGATAACGGTCAAATAAAGGATATCACCTATGGAATAAGAGTCTGGGGCTCCGAATCACGCCAATTTGGCGTGTCTACAGCTTGCCTCGCCTTGATGTCGGCTTTGCAAGGGAATGGCATGTAGCGGAGCGAAGTGAAATGTAGAGAAAGCGTAGCGAAGCAAGATGAATCGTAGTGGAATGTAGTGGAGCGAAATGGTGATGGACTGAAAAGGTGGCATCAAGGTGTAGATAGACACGCTTAACGACCAGATTCGGCAAGATGAATCTCCTCAAGTCTCCTGGTTAACCGCCATGTTTCATCAAGTCTTCCTATGTTCGATTGGTAAGAGATGTGCCATTGGCACGAGAGAAGAATAGCCAACCCCCAACGCGGTGGGGAGTCCCCGAAACATGGGCTCGTAGGTTCATCATCAGCCGGTAACCCGATCTTTGCGATGTTCATGTACTGTGACGTGCTATAATTTAAAGAGATTTGTTTTGAAAAAGTAAAAGAATACCAATCGAGCACATTCAGGCTCTTAGATTCATTTAAGTCTTCCATGAGACAAGATTCGATTCAGAATGGAATGATCTCAGATTCCGAAAGGCCAATATTTAAGCATAGACCGTGAAGATAATGACGGTGCAAGTTCTGACCAAAATAGAAGGCCCTTGGAGGGATGAATTGGCTGCCATGGTGGGATGAATAGCAAAGAAGTTGCAATGGCCACAGTGGTGAAAAGAAATGAAAGATTTGAGGGCACAAAGTGATTACCGAACACGGTGGGATTAATAGACACGGTGGGATATTAGAAAGGTTTGTGGGATTAGAAAACATGGTGGGATTTAGAATGATCGAGAGAGTGAGAAGGTGAAGTTTAATAAATGATGTATTCAATGACAAAACAAAATGTAATGCAATTAATGCTACATGATGCATGTTGGGATCAAGAAAACAAAACAAAACTTGTATAACAAATAGTTGAAGATATAGATTGTCTATGAGGTCAAGATACCCATTCGGGAACTATCGTCCGTCACAGCACAACTTTGGTTTATCCGTGAGCATTAGAGATGACCTGACCGTCGTAGATTTTGATGAAGGGGATCTCGGGTCAAGTCTTCTCCATGCTCATGGTCTTCAACAAATAATGCGCTCATGGTCTTCAACAAATAATGCATAAGATAATAACACACGACTAGCGACATATATGCTAGTCGGCAAGTTATGGGGGTTTCCCATGTCCGTTCTTCTGTTTCCGTGAGCAATTCTTGTCTTTCATCAAAATGTTAGTTCCGAATGAACAATGATGTTCACTCGACCTTAATAAAGATCAAATATAAATGTATTTAATTTTACAAATTTTTCTGAATTTTTTCTGAATTTTTCTGAATTTTTCTGAATTTTTGAGAAATTTTCAAAGAATTTGACCGAACGTGACCCCGAACCGGGGGCACGGCCTGAGCGCCCTCAGTTCGGGGGCGCGGCCAGCGCGCCCTAGGTTTGGGGGCGCGGCCCGCGCGCCACCACCTCGGGGGTGCGTTCGATCCCAGTTTCTTGTTTTGATCGGATCCGAATCCGATTCAAATCGGGACCGATTTCCCCTATATAAAAACCTCTTAGGACGACCAGATCGTCCTACCAACACCCAGGATGGCTCCTCCTTTGAAAAAGTAGCGTGTTGGCACGGTTCGAGGTATTTCAAGTGTCCCGGGTCATCTAAAGGCAAGAATCGGCGCTGACTTGGTAAGTTTGCTTCCAATTTTAGCTTTCGGCCATTTTCTTCTTCTTCTTTTTTCTTAAAAATTTTCTCTTACCTCCTGTTTGGGTGTAGGATTACCCATACTTCCCTGGGCCTTGCCGGTATTTCTCTCCTCCCTGGCTTTCCGGCTTGCTTGACATCCTCGGCTTGTCGATCAGAGCAATTCTTCGAGATTGGGGCTTAACCGGGCTCTTGATTTATGCCAAGCAATATTCAGGCTACTCCCTTGACTTTGGTTTGATGGGAGCTATTGTTGAGTTGTGGCACCCTGACACTCACACGTTCGTGTTCGGCAGCTTTGAGTGTACAGTTCTCCTTGAAGAGGTGGAGCTCCTTCTCGGCCTCCCTCAGACTAAGAAGGGAGAGACTGAAGGTATGTTCATCCCTTCAGGACCCCTCTCTTGCTTGGAATTCTTGCAGGATTTTGTCGAGGCTCGGCAGATTAGCACCTTGCTAGCCGGCAAGCGAATCAGTGTTCCCAAGTTGGCGGCTTGGACAATCTCTCTTCTGACGGCTCCTGGTCTGGACGAGGACCGGATTCTGCGCGGTGCAAAGGGTTTCGCGGCTTGCCTTGCCGCGGTGTTCTTGTTTCCTGCGGAGGATGGTTTCCTGGAGGTTGATCAACTTTCGTGCATCCGCGGCATCTGGAGCGGTGCGCGGTTGGGGCCTTCAGTTCTGGGCTACTTGTACTGCGGACTGTCCGCAGCTTGCGTGGGCCGTCCTCCCTTTGGCAGTGCGCTTCTACTGGCTTGCTGGGCCGATCTTCACTTTAAGTTCGATCCAGCCGGTGAGGTGGCCACCCGGTCGCAGCTCTTCCGCCGTAGCCCCTTGTTCCCATATGCCGATGCACTTGGCTTCGGCGAGAGAGTCGCCAACAGGTGTGCATCAGTGAAGAAGAGGTCGGACTGGCATGCTCACTTTGCCTCCATGAACCGTTCTACCTTATTACACTCTTCTGCTGCCCTGATGCAGAAGGACTTCAAGGTGTGCTTTGTGCCTGGCGTTGATCTCCGCTTGGTTACAGGTTCGGCCTTTGTGTTGTACAACGCTCACCGTTGCCACTCCCAGATCGGCTTGCCTCGGTACGAGTTGCCCAAGCTGTCCCACCTGCCACCTATAAAGGGTAGGCAGCTTGGCTCTGCGGATGACGAGGAGGAGGCGATCTCAGTCATTGCCTTGTGGGAGACAGGTCGGGTGTGCCGCCCAGGCCTCCTGATTGAGGAGGACCCTGACCGGAAGCGCTGCTACATCACTGCGTTGAAGCTTCTACTTGCCTGAAAGTCTTCTTTTCATGCTTTAACTTGTCAGCCATGTTGTTTTTATTTTGAATAAACAATGAATTATTTATAGAACGTTTGAGTGAAAATTCAAAAGAAATTTACCTTGTTTCGGAAAAATACAAGACAGATGTTGACAATTATGATGAATATGACTTGTTATTTTTCAACACCTTGAATATTTTTTAACATGAAACAAGATATTTTTGAAAGGTTTTAACATGCCTTTTTTCTTTAGGTAATTTTTCAAAGCAAACCGGGAGTCTGATGAATTTTCTTTCAGTGACTCCTTGATCGGCTCGATTTTCTGCACAACTGGGCGCTTTCTGAAATTTTCGCCATTTTTATCAATTTTGCTCCTGAAAAATACATTTTCAGCCATTTGTGACTAATAAATATATAGAATTTTCTCCTGACCCCTGAAAAATGTTAGCTAGTAATGATAAAAAACATGAATATGTCTAGCTAATTTAGGAATTGAGACATTCAAAGTTATGTGAAAAGAGGGATTTTTGGTGAGAATTTAAAGAGAATTTTTCTTCACAAAATTATTTTGAGGAAACCGTGCATCAGATCGGAATTCTTTCGGTGGCATTGTGACCAGCTCGATTTTGTGAACCTTGGGTGATATTTTCAAATTTCTCCCATTTTCACATTTTTACTCTCTATAAATACCCCCTGGGGGTAAGAATATCTCATTTCCACCTATATACCATCTCTCCTCGCGCAAGAAGCTCCAGAGTTCCATCTTAGATCCGAAGTCAGAAACGTCATCAAAGGTTAGTGCCCCTATCACAAAAAATGTAGATCAGGTTATGCTCTTCGATTTGGTTCAAGTTTCACGCGATTCCGAGTTGATTCGACGAAGTTATCGAAAAAATAAGGATCGAGCAGTTGAGAGGGTGCGGTCAACGCAAAATGTTGACCACGCCCTCGGACCGAGGGCGCGCAGACCGCGCCCCCGGTTTGGGGACGCGCAGACCGCGCCCACAAGAGGAGGGCGCGGTCTGCGCACCCTCTATGTACTCACCGGGAAGGGGCGCGCAGAGCGCGCCCCTATTATCAGCGCGCCCTCCCTCTCGCCTCCCTCTCCAAAGGAGGGGAGGGTGCGTTCGGCTGATGATTTTATTTTTTTTATGAATGAAATAAATAAAAATGTATGTAACAATGTATGATGTCAACTTCTCTTTTGGCACAGATGTCAAGATGTGTTCGCCGCCACGACTTCGATTCCGAAGAGCCCGAGCTTCCGGTAGTCCGAGAGGTACATTTTCTTTTCCTGCACTTAATGATTAGCTCCTTTGCATTTTGACAATAAAAATTGAGTGAACTAATGAAATGATTTTATTGCAGGCCCGAATAAAATCTCGGATCTCGTGGGACCTGGTGCATGCTGCCTACCTTGGCCTACCGGACTTCCAGCAGGTTCGATTAGAGGAGATGGTGTTTGGGCCCATCCTCCGGGTGACTCCTTTTTGTGAGGACCTACCACTGGTGCAGGTCCTCCGTGAGTCCTGGGACCCAGACTCCTTCATGTTTCTGTTCCCATGGGGGCACTTGGTGCCCTCCTTAGAGGATGTTGCACACATCACCGGTCTTCGTGTTTACGGTAGGCCGGTGGTGTGTGCCACCTCTTCCGACTATTCGCGGGAGTTCCAGGCCCTCTTCGCATATGAGCCCGAGTTCGACTCGGAGGATGGCCTATGCACTATCGCCAGACTAGAGGCTGGTGAGATGGTAGGCTTGGTGGATGCCGAGCGTGTCCATGGCGAGAGCCAAGACAGCTTTTTCTGCCGCATGGTCGGCCAGGCTGCAGCGGCATTTTCCGGGTTACCTGGCTCTTTGGAGGCAGATGTAGACCTGCACCGCTTCCTCCTCTTCTTCTTCGGGCGCCTTCTGTTGGGCTCGAAGATGGACCGCATCCATCTGCGGTTCCTTCCTTTGCTTGCTGACCTGGAGCAGGTTGGCACGTACGCGTGGGGGGTAGCGATGCGGTCCATCTTCGAGCCCAACAGATGGATCCTCCGCCAACATCTTAGTGAGGCGAGAGAGGCCCTGACGACCAAGGAGGCAGATGTATTCTTTCATTGTTGTCTATTCTGGTTGTTGATTTTTCTTAGTTCATATTCTTCCTCTTCTTCCCGGTTGCCGAGCTTCAGAGTAGCTTGTCCTCCCGTATCCAGTCCTTGGAGTTTGAGGTGGAGACATTGCAGTCTGCCCCAGCCGATCTTCGTTCCCAGATGATCGTTTCGGATCTCCGCCTTTAGCACGAGAGAGCCATGCGCGAGATGGAGCGCCAGCACAGCCAGGCCATGCGATCTCTGGAGAAGATGCACCTGCGGGCGCAAGTTCGTTTGTCGGCAGCAGAGGCGACATTGCATGTTTACCGCTAGGGCATCCCCCCACAGCCGAGCCAGAGTTGCACCCATTAGAGCAGCTCCCATCAGAGTGGTACGCACCGGAGTGGCGGCGCCGCTCGTAGTTGGGGTCACCACGGGCGGAGCCAGCAGGAGCAGAGTGGCCAGAGCCAGAGCCATGAGCACGGTGCTTCTGCGTTCCTGGCCACTTCTTCAGAGCATCGCTGCAATGAGGCGGCCGCAGCAGCTTTGGTGGACATGGCTACCATGCCTCCTCCACATGGTCATTCTCCTGGAGAGGGTAGCAGCAGGCACTGATTTCTGTAGCAGGCTTAGCTTTTCTGATGTTGTAGCTGCTTTTCTTCTTTGTTGTAGCACTTATTGGCATAATCAGATCTTCACCTGTTTGATTTAATGTTTGTTTGATCTAGTTGACATCGCTCAAAAGGGTAGTTAATATCACATTTCGGCTTAGCCCCTTGCAAGTTTGTCAAGGGGTGAAGCCTTCTAAGGGATGGCAAATAGTAATAGATGTAGGGTTAAGAGACATACCTGTTGGCAAGATTCTCACCCTCCTTGACTTGTGTTTCTTTTCTGAAATACTTAATAGAAGGGTTAAATCTGTTCTATGGCTTACCCCCTTTCCTATTGTCATCTTGCCTTGCTTATATGTCAAGGGGGGTAGCCTTATCAACCAGGTAGAATGCACAAAATGACAAACATGGTAAAAGTTAAGAGTGCTTACCTGCTATGGCGAGAGTTGCTCCCTTCTTGATCTCAGAATCCTGAAACGCTTAATGTAGGGGATTAAATCTTCACCATGGCTTATCTCTTTGCCTAGTGCTGTCTGCCTTGACTTAGGTCAAAGAGAGGAGCATATTAACAAGGTATAAAAATAGACTAGATGACCGAAATGAAATGGTTAAGAGAACTTATCTGTCGTTGAGAGAACCTTCTCCTCTTATTTTAAAGTCCCTGAAAACACTTGATAAAAGAGGATTAGATCTTTACAACGACTCATCCCTTTGCCTATTATGGCCAACTTTGACTTAGGTCAAAGGGAGGAGCCCTCTTAATGGGGTGATAATGAAGGTAAATATGCAATGCAGAAATGAAACATGCAACACATAAAGATAAACATAAATGCTAGCAAAGGCAAAAAATCAAGTTTATGCCAAGTTAGATGATGCATTTTTTTTAGATTTTTGGAAAGTATTCAATTTTTTATTTCTGAAGATATTCAACTTTTTTTTTGATTTTTTTGAAAATATCCATTTTTTTGAATTTTTGAAAATATTTGATTTTTTTGGATTTTTTTTGAAAATATTTGAATTTTTTTAAAATATTCGTTTTTTTTTATTTTTGTGTAGAATGTGCCAGTATTGAAACAATTCATCGATCTTTGAGTGTTAATCAAGATTTAAGTGATAAACATCACGTGAAAATAAGGTTCCATACCCAGAATCTTTCTTGCCCTCTTCTCTTGATTGATTTGAATTCCCCCTGAGTTTGGATAGTTTACCCTACCTTAGGGTTTTAAGATGGAAGAATAATAAAGGAGGTCTTTGATAGGATTTGGGGATGTTGAGGAGGGTTTCTCTACTCATGCCCAAATTGCCCGTTGGGGTTCGGCCTCTTCGGGTCTTTTCTACATATGGCACTTATTTAGACAAGTCTTTGACCTGTGGGGTCATTGCCCATCTTTTGGTGCCTTCTTTTCATTTTCTATTCTTCCGGGTACTCATTCAGATAGGCCCATATTTGTTTAAACCTGTGGGGTTCATTGCCCATCTTTTGGCACCCTTTTGCACCTTATTAGACGGCCTCCTACTAAGGCGGCGGGCATTTTCGATACTATCCTCCTCTAGTCCCCTTCACCTATTTCAGACCGAATAGAAGATAATAGGGTAAGGTTTCCTTTCTGCCTTCAGGGTTCTGCCTTGCCTCTATCGAGTGTTGGGCTATCCGATTTCTGGGATCGGGAGGAGTTGTGTGTGCAAGGTGATGTCTACCCTTGACTTCTAGCTAACACCCTTGGATCGATGACTTAATATCATACTAGAAATTCTCCATATTCTCTTCTAAGGAAAATATTTTTTGAGGTAAACGCCGTTCCATGGATGGTTCAATTTTTCTCCGTCGGCGTTGGTCAGCTCATATGCATTGCCTGGATATATTTCAATTATAACAAAAGGCCATTCTCAGTTAGGTTGTAACTTGGAGCGGGGACCACTTGGCTTAACGAATATACGTTTGACTACCATCTCACCGATCTCGAACTTTCTCTCTACCACCCTCTTTTGATAAAATCTTTTCAATCAGTTCTGATAAGTTCGGGCATGCTCGGAAGCGGCCAACCTTCTTTCATCTAGGAGTTCAAGTTGTGCAAGGAGAGATTCTCGCCTCTCATCGACAGGGATGTCCCTATCGAGTTGAACTCGGAGTGATGGAATGAGTACTTCGTACGGGACCACTGCTTCCATCCCATATGCGAGAGCATACGGGGTTTCACCAGTGGGGGTCCGTACAGAAGTACGATAAGCCCCTAGGGCATCTACAAGCTTATCTGGCCAATCTGCGAACTTGCTAGACTTACAGGTTTTCTTGATGATTTTAATCAAAGTTTTGTTGGTGGCTTCTGCTTGACCATTGCCTTGCGGGTAATAAGGAGATGAATGATGCAATGCAATGCGGTACCTGTTTCAAAGATCATGCAGATCTTGAGAGAGAAATTGCGGTCCGTTGCCGGTGATAATGTCGCTGGGTATCCCGAACCTGGCGATGATGTTGCGTTTGATAAAAGAGCATAGTGTTGATGCCTTGATCTCCACGAACGCTTCCGCTTCTGCCCACTTGGTGAAGTACTCTGTTACCGTAAGGATGAACGATTTGGAACGGATTTCAGAGTTAAGGTCACTTAGAGGGCCAATGATATCGAAAGCCCACATGGTGAAGGGCCATGGGGCATGTATCGGATGAAGGGAAGATGCGGGAGAATGGATATTGTCAGCATGGAGTTGGCAAGAATGACAGTGCCGGACAAAGATGGAGCAATCCTCTTCTAGGGTTGGCCAATAATACCCCTGCCTGATGATTTTCTTGGCAAGAGCTTGAGCATTGACATGGCCCCCACAGACCCCAGAATGTGCTTCCTTAAGCACCAATTCAGCCTCTTCTTCATCAACACACCTCAATAAAATTCCGCTCAGGCTCCTCTTGTAGAGCACCCCTCCTAGGATGGTATACCTCTAGGATACTCTCCTGATGGCCTTCTTTTCTTTTGCATTGGATCCAGGTGGATACGTCTGATCTTGACAATACCTTGCGATCTCATCAAACCAAGGCCTCTCACTCTCATCTAACTCTTCCAACTCGATTAGAGAAACTTCCTCTTTCTGCTCCAAATATTCCTTCCTGCCAAATCTCTCCTTGACTTTTGGAAATAGACCATCCTTAATCACCGGTATCGACCTTCTACGAACATGGATAGTCCGCACCTGTCTACCTAGCGGGACTGATAGAGATGAAGCTAAGGAGGCTAGGGCATCAGCAAGGATGTTCTGAGCTCGAGGAACATGGACAAAAGTGAGTTTGGAAAAGAGTTTCATTTAGCAAGAGGTGAGTTCTTGGTAAGGTTTGAGGTTTGGATGAGAAGTTCGGTATTTGGTTAGGACTTGGCAAAGGATTAGTTGGCTATCACCTATCACCTTCAATTCCGTGGCACCATAGAAATGAGCGGCCTCCAGCCCGGCCAGCAAGGCTTTGTATTCAGCTATATTGTTGGTTGCTGGGAAGTCAAGCTGAAATGCCTGTGGAATGGTGACACCCTCGGGTGATAGAAGGAGAATTCCTATTCCCTTACCATGTGAATTCAGAGCCCCGTCAAAATATAATGTCCAAAGGTGGGAAGATCGGATCAACATTAAACGTCATCGGGGAGCTCCGATTGGACCGGGTCAAAGAGGGGTATAGGATGATGGGCTAGATGTTCGGCAATGGCATAGCCCTTAATCGCCTTCTGGGGGACATAGGTGATATCAAACTAGGAAAGGAAGCTCTGCCAACGACCTAAACGATCAGTTAGAACAGTTTTCTCCAGAAGGAATTTGATGGGATTGATGCGGGCAATATGGTTGACCTCATGAGCTAAGAAATAGTGTTTAAGCTTCTGAACTACCCAGACTAGTGCAGCACATGTCTTCTCCACTACAGTATACTTCTGCTCGCATGGATCAAAGATCTTTGACAAATAGTAAGTTTCCCTCTCTTTCCCTTCTTCATTCACTTGTGCAAGAACTGCCCCAAGAGAATTCTCCAAAACCAAGATATACAAAACTAAGGGCTTGCCAGGGACTGGTGGTCTAAGTACAGGGGGACTAGCCAGGTATCTTTTCAAACCATCGAATGCATCCTGGCACTTCGAATCCCATTTGAACTCGGCACCCGCCTTGGTCAACTCATAGAAAGGTTTACACCTTTGGGAGTGTTGTGAGATGAACCGGCGGACAAACTGTAGCCTCCCTATTAATCCTCGAAGTTCTTTCATATTTCTTGGAGGAGGCATACCAATGATTGCCTTGGCCTTGTTTGGGTCGATCTCTATGCCCCTTTTACTCACTATGAACCCTAATAACTTTCCTGAGGATACTCCAAACATACATTTCTTTGGGTTCATTTTCAATTTATATTCCCTAGCCCTTTGCAAGACCTTTCTTAACACTTCAGGATGATATTCTCGGCTTTTGGACTTAACGACCAGGTCGTCCACGTACACCTCTACAAGGGTATGCATCATGTCATAGAAGATAGCCATCATTGCCCTCTGATAGGTAGTACCAGCATTCTTCAGTCCAAAGGGCATGACGACATAGCAGTAGGTTCCCCAAGGTGTGGTGAACGAGGTCTTCTCTTGGTCCTCTTCGGCCAACCGGGTTTGATTATATCCATAATAGCCATCCATGAATGACAACATCTCGAATCAAGCAGTGTTATCAACCAGTACGTCAATATAAGGTAGAGGAAAGTCATCTTTAGGACACGCTCGGTTCAAGTCCCTGAAGTCTATACAGATCCGAACTCTACCATCTTTCTTCATGATAGGGACTATGTTTGCCACCCATTGCGGATAAAGGACGACCTTAATGAATCTTGCTTGATGTAACTTGTCAACCTCTTCTTTCATCTTAAGTGCAACATCTGGGTGGAATCTCCTTAATTTTTGTTTGACCGGGGTAGCTCCAGGTTTCAAAGTTAAACGATGTTCAACTAACGAGTTGTCTAACCCTGGCATGTCTTCGTATGTCCATGCGAATGTGTCCTTATATTATTCCAAAATTTTAATTAAACTCTATTCCTCAGTGGGAGTGAGGTTTGCGCTTAGGAGGATTGTCTTGGGATCTTCCGGTGTTCCAAGATTCAGTTCTTTTGTCGGTTCATCCACCGTGGCTAATCGTTCTTCAAATCATTTAAGTCCAGATGCATACGCATCAGCCAAGTCCTCAATTCCATTCTTGAAATCAGGATCTTTTTCTGATAAGACCTCGTAAACTCCCAGCGTATGATCTACATTGAATTCATCCTCATATTGGATTTCATCAAGCTGGATAGCATTTTCCAAAAACCTTGGCAGCCTTGCACATTCCTTGCATTTTTGAGCTATTTGCTGGAGATATCTCTCTGGCACACGTTTACCTCGAATTTTCTTCTTTCCTACCCTAACTACTCCTAAAGAATACAGAATTGAAAAGGTGGTATTTACAATGGGTGAAAGATCGAGCAGATCGATCAGTGAGTTGGAGAAGAGGGGTCCTTGGTTGGGAGCACCCTCCGAGACAAGTAGAGACATCTCCTCAATGGAAAACTGAGTTTGCGAAAGGACGTTTTCTTTTGGGTATTTTGGGTATTTTCAATAACAAAAAGAGAATGAGCCGATGGGGCTCGAACAGAAATAGAAAGCTTAAGCAAATGGGAGAAAAATGGGCTCGCGGGCCCGATGATGACAAGAAATGGGCAGATAGGCCCAAAGCTGGTGAAAAGATCTAAGGGGCATGTTGGCCCAAATGGTGGGCACGCGGGACCAAAGCAAGAAAATAAATCTAAAGGGCACGTGGGCCCGACTGGTGGGCACGCGGGCCCAAGGTTGTTGGATTGGAATGGGCATAGAAGCCCAGTGGAGTAAGAAGATTTGAATGGGCTCTCAGGCCCAATGATCGGTTCAGGTGGCCATTTTGGCCCAGAAGTGGGAATTGGGCTAGATATCCCATCGAGTGAATCCAAGAGGGATAGAGTGAGGATTTTGAAATGTGTGACCATAGGATACGGCTCACGCAGGATGTTGTTTGGAGGGGGGTTCGAGTGGACAAGTTGTTTAGAGATGGACTTGCCCTCGACTGGTTCTTCCTCCTCTATGAACAACCGAGCCAAAGATGAACTCAAGTTGTCCACTTCCTCCTCTTGCTCTGGTGCCTTCTTCCTCTTGACTGGTTCTTCTTCTTCGTCCCCGGCCATCATCATGGTCTCCCCTTTGATAAAGAATTTTTGGAGTCCCATGGCATTTTTTGGCCGGTAGACCATCCTCGAAGTGAAATTTGGCTCTTAGCCAAGCCCATGTCTCTTTGGTCTATGTACGGCTTTAATGGGGTGAACAACCCCCTGCAGCTCCTTTCCCAACCCCTTTCCTGGCTGATAGCCCATCCCTTTCTTCATCCGCCATGCAACTGTATCTGGAGGCGTCGTTAACATCATGACCTCGGGCAGCTCTGTAGTGGAAACCAACGGCTGGACAAATTTTGATATTGGCAGTGCAGAAGAGTGGTCATCCACGTCATTTGGAATGGGGATGTTGGTTACTTTGATCACCTGGCCCTTATATGGGAACTTCAGACACTGATGATTAGTGGAGGCAACGGCTCCTATTGCCTTACGATATGGGAATCCCAAGATAGCTATAAATGTATGGTCCAGTTCTAGAACGTGAAACTCGGCGGTGACAGCACACGGTCCGAGCCCTACTTCCAACGTAACCACCCCTCGTGCCGACTTCCGGGAGTTGTCATATGCAGTCACCGTGACGGCAGAAGGCTCAATTTCTTCATCGGAGATGCCGCAAAATTGCAATGTTTCTGGCGGCATGACGTTTATCGACGCTCCGGTGTCAATCAAGCAAGATTTAATCTCCACGCCTCGGATGACTACTGTGACACGCAAGGCATACTTTCTGATCTCTGGCCGTGCCAACTCCTCCTGTGTAAATGTGAGTGCCGGATGTTCACTCCTCGGGGTCAGGACAATAATGATCTTCTCGGGCGGGAGGTCCTCATTGACCATGACCCGTTGCAGATATTGTTGTAGGATGTCTTGATGGTTCTTTGACCTCTTAATTAGCTCTAGGATTGAAATCCGTGCCAGCATTTTGTCCAGATATTTCAATAGGTCATATGCCGTGCCGGGCAACGGTTCTTCCACTACCTCCTCTTCTACCTATTCCTGTGGTTGCATCCCGGCTTGGGGGAAGACCCTTTGGAACATCCTCCCGCTACGAAGTACCGATGCCAGCATGGTAGGGGGAAATGGTGATGATGGTGATGGTTGGGTTGGTTGGTAGGTTGAGGAGCCCATGGTAGGTAGGGGTGGTGAGGATCGGATGATGAGGGGTCGTGGATTGGTGGAGGCTGGTATGTTGGGTGATGGTTGGGGTGTTGGTGGTGATGGTCTAATGATGAGGGGTCGTGGAGTGGTGGAGGCCGGTATGTTGGGTGATGGTTGGGGTGTTGGTGGTGATGGTCTATTGATGAGGGGTTGCAGAGTGGTGGCGATTGGTGGGTTGGGTGACGTTTGGGGTGTTGGTGATGGTCTAATGATTAGACGTCGAGGAGGATTAATGGTGGTTGGTGGGTTAGGTTGGGGTGATGGTTGGGGTGCTGTGTGGGAGGCTGGTGGCGGTCTAATGATTAAGCACCGTGGAGGGTTAATGGTTGGTGAGGGTAGTGGTGTTTGGGTAGTTTGTGGGCTGGGGGCAGCTCTCGGTATGGAGAGTATGGTGTGGTTTGTAGGTGGGGTTGGTATGGCGGGCATGGAGGTGATTTGATCCTCGACCTGCCAACCCTGGGAATGGTGGGTTGACTCATCGATGGCGGAGTGGACGAGGCCGAGTCATTGGTTTGGTGGTGCTGGTGCCGGTGCTTGTAAGGGTGCATGTACCGGGAGCAGATCTTGGACTATGCCCAGGCCGGGCTGCTGTTGTGCTTGCTGTCGCCGCGGTTGATTCTGACGTGACTTCATTGCTTGAATAGATTCTCCCATCTATGCCCAGTCAATGTTCCCTTGATCATTAAGGTCATGGATGTAGTCTTTAAACTGGAAACATACATCCACCGTTTGCTCAGGATACCGATGATAAGCACAGTACTTGGTTGTGTCAACATTGGCCGGCCATCCTTCTCTCTCCTTTGGAAGCTCCAACTGTTGTTCCGCCATCAATGCATTAAAGATATCGGTGAGGGGGAATGGCAGTTGAGGATAGTATTCTCTCTTGGGTCCCCCCCTCCTAGGTTGGTTGGCTCGTGGTGGCACTTGGTTGTAGGCTTGTTGTTGTGGTTGGGGTCGGTTTTAGACATGTTGTTGTTGAGGCACTCGGTTGTAGGCATTTGGTTGCTGGGGCGCTCGGTTGTAGGTGGGTTGCTGTGGTGGTGCTCGGTTGTATGCAAGTTGCTGCTGTGGCTGAGGAGCTGGTTGAGGAGCTGGACGGTATTGTTGGTTTGGTTGTGGGTTACGGTATTGGCTTTGGTGATACCCACCCTAGTTACCCATGTCATTGATGCTCTCATTGTTTACTACCCCTTCGGTGGTGGGTCCTACAGGTGTAGGCTTTCTAGTGTTACGGGGCTTGGTGTCGAACGGGTTGATCATGGATGCATCCTTAAAGTGGGCTTGGAGGTAGCGGGCGCTATCACACAACTCACTCATGGTTGTTGGGTGGTGCATGATCAGGAGGTTGCGAAGGTTGGGCGTGGTGTTCCCTATGAGCATCCTCACCTGCTCCCCCTCTGAGATGGTATCTACTAGCCTCTCAGCCATTCCCCTCCACCGATCAGCAAATCTGGCAAAGTCCTCATCTAGCCTCATCTTTCCGGCAATTAAATCAGTTATCGAGCAGGCTGGTCCCACCCGATCCTTGTACCTCTGTAGAAACTTTTCCTTGACGATGTCGAAATCTGCCGCCTCAATGGAATCAAGAGAATAGAACAAGTCCAGGGAGGATCCTTCCAATGACCGACAAAATAGGAAGGTAAGAGCTTTGCGGTCATTTTTCCAGAATGCGGAGTCGTAAAGAAAGCTCTTTAGATGGTTGAAAGGATTACCAGTCCCATCGAACGTTGGAAGACTGGTATCTCTGAAGGAGGATGGTGTAGAACTGGGAAGGATGGGACAGAGATTTCAGGGATGGCTTTAGAATCGAGGCAGTGCCTCATTTCTTCAAAGCGCTCATCCATCTGGTTGAGTTTGTTCATTAATGCCTGGGTGAGGCTGGATTCCTGAGCCACGGGAGCAAAGTGTTTAGATGATTGAGTTGGAAGAGGTAGGTTGGAAGCAGGAATTGGAACAGTATTATGTGAATGCCCCACAACGGGGTGAGTAGAGACACGATAGGGTTGCCCAGGAGAAGAAATGATTAGGGGCTGACTGCCGGTTGGGGTGGTGAGGGGGCTTGATTTCCCTCGATCGGAGCTTGATTTGCGGGCATCTTGCCCTTAGTGGCAGATTGGATAATTGCAAAGGTCTCGGGATCAAGGTGAAGAGATAGATCCTTGAGAGCTTGTTCTATACTATGTGAGGCGGATCGGTGAGCGGGATCTTGGAGCTCAGGTTCTACCCTTTGTGTAGACCCTTGGGAGTCTAGCCCTTTGAGGATCCCCTTCACCCCTTTGTGGCGCTTTAGTCCTACCTATGTGTAGACAGTTGGGAGTCCAGCCCCTTTAGGCTCCCATTTGCCCATTTATGGCATTTTAGTTCTACCATTTGTGTAGACCCTTAGGAATCCAGCCCTTTTGAGGGTCCCTTTCGCCCTTTGTGGCATTTTAGTCCTACCCTTTGTGTAGACACTTGGGAATCCAGCCCCTTTGAGGCTCCCTTTCGCCCCTTTACAGCACTTTCGTCCTACCCTTTGTGTAGACTCTTGGGAATCCAACCCCTTGAGGCTCCCATTTGCCCCTTTGTGGCATTTTACTTCTGCCCTTTGTGTAGACTCTTGGGAATCCAACCCCTTTGAGGCTCCCCTTTGCCCCTTTGTGGCATTTTAGTCTTACCCTTTGTGTAGACCCTTGGAAATCTAGCCCCTTTGATGCTCACTACTTAGCCATTATGAGGCTCTTTACTGGTCCCTCTATGACCTCTTATTGCTACCCTTTGTGCTAGCGTTTTCTAAAAATCTAGTCCCTTTGAGACTCCATGCTCACCCTTCGAGGCCTTGTTTCTGCCTTTAGTGAAAATGTTTATAAAAGGATAGCTCCTTTGTGGTTTCTTACCAGCCCCATTGTGGCTCTTAAACTTTTCTTCTTAGGCAAGATTGAAGCTCCTTTGTGTTATCTTCATGAGCCTTCATTTGACCTTCATGCCAAGTTGCCTTCTACACTTGGATCACTCTTACCTCTATTTGAGCCTTCATCAGACCTTCATGCCAAGTTGCCTTTACACTTGGATTGGTCTTATCTTACTTGAAACCCCCTTTGAGTAGGTTTCAAATTTTGACCCTCATGCCAAGTTGCCTTTAACACTTGGAATGGTCTTATCTCACTTGAAACTCCCTTTGAGTAGGTTTCAAATTTAGACCCTCATGCCAAGTTGCCTTTCATACTTGGATTGGTCTTATCTTTTTTTTCCTTCCCCTTTGAGTAGGTTTCAAATTCTGACCCTCATGCCAAGTTTCCTTTCATACTTGGATTGGTCTTATCTTACTTGAAATCCACATTGAGTAGGTTTCAAATTTTGACCCTCAGGCTAAGTTACCTTTCTCACTTGGATTGGCCTTATCCTGCTGAGGAAACACCTTTATGATGGTTTCTCCACTTATCCATTTAAAACCTCCATTTTGTGTCAGTTTGAAGATTAGACCCACATGCCAAGTTGCCCTCCGCACTTGGATTGGCCTCATCCCCTTGAGAAATCCCCTTTGTGTCAGTTTCTCCATTCACCTAGCTAAAACCCCCTTGTGTTAGGTATCTCAACTCTTCTCGAACCCCCATGTTGAATTACCTCTAATTTTGACTTGGTTCATTCTTCTGGAATATGGCTTGAGGGAAGCCTTGATTCCCTACAAAAAAAAAAGAAAAAGGGATGGAAAAAAAGAGAATAGGCTAAAAATGGAGATGCCTAATGGACTTAGTCAATCAAACACCATGATTGGCTAAGGGTAAAAATGTCAAAATAATCCAGTCAAGGTGAAAACCTGCAAAGGCGCCTTGGGCAAAATTGGATAACCCTTCTGTGTGAAAATCCTACAATGGGATGCACAGGAAAAAGTGAAAAGGGGTCAACCTAGGTGAAAACTCCGGAAAGGAGCAATCAGGTTGATAAGAAAAACAAAATAATCAACATGGACAAGCCCCCAACCTAACAAGATGGGTGGGTTCATCCCCCTAATTTTATTAGGGAGGAGATCCGATTTGCCAATGTCGAAAAGGCTCTCATAGGCTCATCTACCTTGTAGTAGAAATATGCCAGGGAGACCATACCTGAGGCAACGAGGAAGACCATCTCCCACCTTTAAAATTTGAGGGAAGTTCCCACACTTTATCTTGAAAGGGACGAAGGGTAATACCCTACTCTACTCTCACTCATTCTTACCCCTTTAGTCATTCTTTTGACTTTAGCAATCCCACCATCTTGATCATTTCGATCCTGATGGTCCATAAATAAAAAAACTTTCTTCAATCTTGACTATTCAGCCCACACGTCCCATAAAAACTCATACTGTTATGACCCTTCCTGGTCTGAACAATTTTTGAAATTAATTCAAACCCATACCACCCTGACCATTCCAGTCTTGTTGGTCTACAAGCTTCCACGTTGTCATGACCATCCAGTCTTGATGACCTGCAAAAAACATGCATTATCTGGACCGTCATTCCAGGCAACCTTCAACAAACTAACCATCTTGGCAAGGTTGGTCTTGCATGGCTTTAAAACTCTCACTACCTTGATCATCCCGATCTCGGTAGCCTACACAACTAGTTGCCTTGACTACTTGTTCTTGAGGCTCCAAACAAGGCTTCTACAATGCCACTTTGGCTTCCATAGCCCTACTTTAGTCCTACACCATGTGTAGACCAATGGGACACCAGCCCCTTTGAGGCTCCCATTCGCCCCTTTGTGGCACTCTATTCCTACACCTTGTGTAGACTCATGGGACACTAGCCCCTTTGAAGCTCTCATTCACCCCATTGTGGCACTCTATTCCTACACCTTGTGTAGACCCATGGGACACCAGCCCTTTTGGGGCTCCCATTCGCCCATTTGTGGCACTTTAGTCCTACCCTTTGTGTGGACCCTTGGAAAATCAGCCCCTTTGAGGCTCCCATTCGCCCCATTGTGGCACTCTATTCCTACACCTTGTGTAGACCCATGGGACACCAGCCCCTTTGGGGCTCCCATTCGCCCATTTGTGGCACTTTAGTCCTACCCTTTGTGTGGACCCTTGGGAAATCAGCACCTTTGAGGCTCCCATTCACCCCTTTGTAGCACTCTTTTCCTACACCTTGTGTAGACCCATGGGACACTGTAAGCACCCGAAACGGGACATCCGTGGATCTCCCCCTTCCGGCCCCTACGCTTGCTTTGGGGACTTGGTGGATGAGATGTTAGTGGGTGTGGTCGCCAGGAGCCAAAGGCTCCAAAATATAGTAGAATGAAAAGAAATGAAATGGAGAAATGATCGTCGTACCTTTAGAAGCGGTGAGATTGTTGGGTTCCGACTTCTCCTCTCTCGGCCGACCGAAAGAAGAGAGCATAGTGAGTCCTTCGTCTTTGATCCGGTTGAAGCTCCGCCTCGGCCGGATTTACCTACAAATGTCCATTTGAAAACATAGAAACAAGTGAAAAGAACATTAGTTCTAGTGAAAGTGTAGTATCATGCTCAAATTCGAATGTAAACGTGCAAGAGGGAAGGAACTGACCGGATTGGGACTAAATCCCAACCCCTATTTAGAAGGTTTAAATATGCATGAAAAATGCAAATGAGTGGCTCAATATATGCTAAATGACATGTTACTGAGGGTTAAAATGAAAGGGAGGAGTAAAAGATCGATCGGAAAGGTAAATAAACTCGAAAAAATGCAAAATGGGGTCTGCCCCTGCTAGTGCCCCATATATGTGGCGCCTGCTACAGGTGTCCCCTTGATGGGGCGCGTTGACCAAAGTCAAAGCGCCCTATATACGGTGCACCAGGGACTGGCTTTAGCAGATTTTCTTCCCTTCTTCGCGGCGTCCCACCGGAGTGTAGGAAGACCTCCAAAACGGAAAAATGACTTCTTCAAGCAGCCAATACTCAAGTGAAGCTAATGGAAGAGTGTTTTGGCACTAGATGTAAGGGAAATGGAGGGTAGAGGCTCTCAAAGTTGGAGAAAAATCATATTTCTGAAGAAGGAAACTATAGGTTTTTGGGGTTTTGGGGAGAGGGTTTTGGATCGGTTTGAAGGCTTATGGGGGGTGAAAATGGCTTAGAAACGTGGTGTTGTATGAGCTCTAGGGTGGCACCCCGTTGGAACCTCCTCCAAGCTCCAAATGGAGGTCTATTTATAGTTCAAAAGAGGGCACTTTGGCCATTTCCAAAAAGCAGTGCCACGCGGCATGGCGCCCTATATATGGGGCGCCAGCATCATGAGATATGTCAGATCGACAAGACGAGTCACTGTGGGGGGTCAAATCGACCTGTCAAATCGATTTGATTTGGATCCAGGCGCCCTGTATATAGGGCGCCTGGTGCCCTATATACAGGGCGCCAGGTGCCCTGTTTATAGGGCGCCTGGTGCCCTATAAGTAGGGCGCCAGGTGCCCTTATACACTGGGCTTTGCCCTCTTTGAAATGTGCCAAAAACCTCGATTTTTCCGGAAAACTCGGTTCCCTTGAAAGGTTACTTAAATATACTTCATGAAAACAAGAATTTAAGCTCTTCAACTAGGCCAAAATTGCGTGTCTACAGCTTGCCTCGCCTTGGCGTCGGCTTTGTAGGGGAGTGACACGAATGAAGCGTAGGCGAATGTAGCGAAGCGTAATGAGGCGTAGCGTAATGAAGTGGTAATGGACTGAAAAGGTGACGCCAAGATGTAGATTTATACACACCCTCATTGGCCTAATTGAGTGGAATAAAACTTTAGCGGACTCCGAGATTACCCTTTGTCTTATCGAAACCTTCCCTCTTGTTGATTGGTTAAAGAGAAGAACAGTACTGAAAGTAAATAACTAAAATCCCACGTGGGGGAGAATTGTTACCGGCCAGGACCCGAACTGCATGGTGTGCTGGACTCGGTAGAAATGCAGTAAATTGCGAAAAGTAAAGAGGAGACAGCCAATTAACCAAGGTTGGGTTCTTCAAATTCATAAGGTTTTACTCAACAATACCGGTTCAGTTCGACATGGAAAAACTTCTTGTTTTGATGAAATCATTGTTAAAACCCGTTGGAAACCGATTCTCTGAAAAATCAAGACCTTCTCTTGAGCTATAAAAGACCATTTTTAAAATGTTGATAATGGGACTGGAAGGAGGTTGTGGCAGGATTAGGAAGCGGGGAATGGTCATGGTGGGATGATGAATTTTGGTGTATGAAATGATGCATGCTGGGTTTAAAGAAATACAAATAAGTATAAGAAAATAGTTGAAGATATAGGTTGAGCATAACGGGTCAGGACATTTATGAAGAAACCGTCGTCCCCGCATATTCAACTTTGGCCTATCCGCAAGCCTAGGGAATGACTGATCCTTCACTGATTTTGTTGGAGGGGTTCTTAGGCTCAGCCCCCTCTAGACTTGAGGTCTTCAACATCTCAAATATTATTTATTTTGATAGATGCAATACTAAATGCAAGTCCTAATAGGGGTCGGGGTAGTCCACTTTTGTTTTTCAATTTTTTGATTTTTTTGTTGTTTTTGCTTCCTCTAAGTTTCTGGGGATATGAAGCTGGCATGCCTTCTCCTATTCCTGCATCCACTTGAGAGAAGATATTAGAACTTTATTTTGGCTTAATCCCTTGCAAGAAAAGGGCGAAACTACCTTGATCTTTTGTCAAGGGACATAGGCCTTATCAAGGTAAAATAACGAAAAATATAAGTATGTACAGAAAGGAAACATGCAAGACTGAAATTAAACATGAATGCAAAGGCAACTAGTCAAATTAAGAAGCAAATCTTTAGGTGTTTTGGGATTTCTGATTTGTTTGGGTTTTGATGGTTTTATAATGTTTTTGGTGTTTTGGGATTTCTGATTTGTTTGGGTTTTGATGGTTTTTTAATGTTTTTGGTGTTTTGAGAACTTTTATGAATTTTTTTGGTGTTTTGAATATTTAATTTTTAAAGTTTTGACTTTATAATTTTTTTTTGTGTTTTTGAAGTTTTTAATTTTTTTTTGGTTTGGTGTGAAAGAAACGACCATCTCATCCTTTGCCTTGCTTGCCATAGGTGCCTCTCATTGTTACCTAACGGTTAAGAGTAGGCATCACGTGTAAGAAAGTGCCTAGTCCGAGATCTTCTCACCTTCTGCCTTTGATAGGCTATGGCTCTTCTTGGATTCAGTCGGTCAACCTTACCCGCAAGGTTAAAGAGGGAAAATGATTGGTGGTAAGTCCTTAATATGATTCGGGGGTGTCGAATTTATTTCTCTAGTAGTGCCCGCATTGCCTATTTGGAATTTGACATCCTCGGGTCCTTCCTTCTAGCCCTTTTCTTTGATGGCCCACATTCGGACAGGTCTCTCTTTTTTCTTTTGCTTGATTTTGACCCGAGGGGTTCATTGCCCATCTTTTGGAGCCTTTTTTTTCTCTTGGGCTTTTGTTGGTACACATTCAGACAGGTCTATTCTTTTGCCGTCCTGAGGGGTCATTGCCCATCTCTTGGCACATTTTTCTTCATTTTAAGAAGTCCGACCTTCAGAGGCATTTTCCAACTAAGGCAATGGGCACTTTCGATACTCCTCATTCTAACCCCTTTCATCTATTCTGGACCGAAACGAGAAGAGAACGAGATTTGGTTGACCTTATTTTGCCATGTGTTGCCTAGCTTTCTCTCTGACTTCCGATCATCGGATCTCAAAACTAGGCGTGTAGTGTGTGCAGTATGATGCCTATCCTTATTTCCCTAAGTGACAAGTTGGTGCACCGAGCAAGCAAGCGTTAGATGTTATCATTATTCTTTACACCTTTGGATTTTATAGATTTTTTGTGATTTTTTAAGGGAAATATTTTTTGAGGTATACACCATTCCAGGGATGAGCAAGTTCTTCTCCTTCTGCATTAGTCAACTTATATGAATTACCAGGATAAACAGCAGAAATTACATACGGACCCTCCCAATTAGGTTGAAGTTTGGAGCGGGGACCACCCGTCTTAACGAATATTCTTTTAAGCACAACCTCACCGATTTCAAATTTTCTCTCCACCACCCTTTTCTGATAAAATCTTTTAAGTCTATTTTGGTAAGATCTAGCATGTTCGGCAGCGGCTAGTCTCCTTTCGTCCAAGAGTTCGAGTTGCGCGAGAAGAGAATCTCGGCATTCATCCATCAGGATATCTCGATCGATCGGGACTCGGAGGGAAGGAATGATTACTTCGTATGGAACTACCGCCTCCATCCCAAATGCCAAGGCTTAGGGGGTCTGACCTGTTGGGGTTCGAATAGAAGTGCGGTAGGCCCATAGAGCATCAACTAACTTATCTGGCCAGTCTGCGAACTTGCTAGACTTACAGGTCTTCTTAATGATTTTTATCAGGGTTTTATTGGTGGCTTCTGCTTGACCGTTGCTTTGAGGATAATTTGGAGATGAATGATGCAATCTGATGCAATACCTATTGCAAAGGTCATGCAGTTCCTGAGAGATGAATTGCGGTCCATTGTTGGTGATGATGTCGCCTGGGATCCCGAACCTGGCAATGATGTTGCGTTTGATGAAGGTGCAGACTGTTGATGCCTTGATTTCCACGTATGCTTCCGCTTCCGCCCACTTGGTGAACTACTCCGTTGCAGTTAGAATGAAGGATTTGGTTTTGTTTGTGGAGTTTGGGTCACCGAGGGGTCCGATAACATCAAAAGCCCACATAGCGAAGGGCCATGGTGCGTGAATCGGGTGAAGGGAAGATGCGGGAGAGTGAATCTTGTCGGCGTGAAGTTGACATTGATGACAGTGCCGGACAAAGATCGAGCAATCTTCTTCTAGAGTAGGCCAATAATACCCTTGCCTGATGGTCTTCTTGGCGAGGGCTTGGGCATTTACATGGCCTCCACATACTCCAGAGTGCGCTTCTTTAAGCACCAATTCAGCCTCTTCTTCATCTACGCATCTTAATAGAACACCGGCCAAGCTCCTTTTATAAAGTACTCCACCTAAGATGGTGTATCTCTGGGAGACCCTTCTTATGGCTTTCTTCTCTTCGGCAGTTGATCCTGGTGGATATGTTTGATCCTGACAGTAATTCGCAATCTCATGATACCGTGGTTTCTCACCCTCTTCTAATTCTTTCAACTCAATCAGAGATACTTCCTCCTTTTGCTCAATGTACTCTTTCCTTTCAAACTCTTCTTTAACCTTCAAGAATCGTGCATCTTCTACTGCCGGAATGGTACGTCGGCGGACATAGATCGTCCTAACTTGTCTGCCTAGTGGGATAGATAGTGAAGATGCCAGGGAAGCGAGAGCATCGGCAAGAATATTTTGAGCACGAGGGACATGAATGAATTCGAGTTTGGAGAATAGCTTGACGTAACAGGTGGTGAGTTCTTGATATGGTCTGAGCCCCGGATGAGATGTGCGGTATTTGGCCAGCACTTGGCGGAGAATCAATTGACTATCACCGATCACCCTTAGTTTAGTGACACCATAAAAGTTAGCGGCCTCCAGTCTGGCCAGCAAGGCTTCATACTCAGCTATATTGTTTGTTGCTGGAAAATGGAGCTGAAAAGCCTGTGGAATGGTGACACCTTCGGGTGACAGAAGAACAATTCCTATCCCTCTACCGTGGGAGTTTAATGCCCCGTCAAAATATAAGGTCCATAGATTGGAAAATCGAATGGACATCAATTCTTCATCGGGAAAATACGATTGGATAGGGTCAAAGATTGGGATAGGATGATGGGCAAGATGTTCAGTGATCGTGTAGCCCTTGATTGCCTTCTGTTGGATGTAGGTGATGTCGTATTGAGAGAGGAAGAAACCCCAAAGTTTGATCAATGTTATGAATCGCATTTTCTAGATACTCCGGTAGCTTGGCACATTCTAAGTTTTTCTGAGCTAACTGATGCAGGTATCTTTCTGGAACTCTCCTACCTCTGATTTTTGTCCTATTTTTATTGGAAACTAAATCTAAAGAAAAAGAAGGTAAATAAGGGAAGGAAGAAGAAGGTTGATCAAGGATATGGTGGTTCCTTGGGTCGAATGTCCTTTCGGGGCAAGTTGAGATGTTTCCTCGATCGAAATTTCAGTTTCGAGGAGGACGTTGTTTTTTGGGGAGTGCTAAACATAAGGACAAAATGGGCTTCAGGTGCTCGATCTGGGTTGAGATCAACTACGGGAGCCAAAGTAGGCGAAGATATTGATAAAGAGGGGAAGATTTCAAGCAATGCTTGATAGAGGGGGCTTTTGGGCCTAATGTTGACAGAAAGAGGTGATGGGCCAGTAGGCCGAATGATCATAGAGGAAGATGGGTTCATGGACCCAATAAGAGGAGGATGCGGGCTCAAAGGCCTAGGTTTAGGAGATGGGCTCGAGGGCCCGAGAATTGGAGAAAATGGGCACAAAGGCCCGAATTTAGTAGAGGGGCTCGATGGCCCAAGAGTTGGAGGAAATGGGCACAAAGGCCCAGATTCAATAAAGGGGCTCGATGGCCCAAGAGTTGGAGAAAATAGGCACAAAGGCCCAGATTTAGTAGAGGTGCTCGGTGGCTCAAAAGCAACAAGTGGGTTCGTGGACCTATAAGTTGGGCCTGAGGGACTAGAAATAGGGATCGGGCCAAGAAGCCCGGGGAGAGCATCACAGTGCGTTGGGGCGTCGGCCCCAAAAGATGACGTAATGAGGGAAGGCCCTCGTGGAGTTGGTTGGACTTTTTCTCGAGTTGGTTTGGCAATATGACCTTCAGGTGGGTCAACAGGTGGTTCAACCTGGAGTGGTTCATTGCTTGACCCTTCTTCATCGGTGGAAAACAAAAGAGATATTTCTGAATACAAGTCATCTTCAGGGTCGTTGGTTCTTCTTCTCTTCTCTTGCTCCATCTCTTGTTCTTCCTTGTTCTCAGCCAGTTGAATGGTTTCTTTCTTGATGAAAAACTTTTGTAAGCATCCAGAAAAGTATCTGCTTCTGAGATTCTGACCATTCGCTGTCGTTCCATCATACCCAACCCCGCTTTTTGGTTGTAACCTCATTAGATTGATTGGCTAAGCTATGCCTTGCAGTTCTTTGCCTAGTCCTTGGCCTTCTCGATATCCCAAACTCTTCATTATGTGCCATCCAATGGTTTCATTTTCCTCTCTTTTCCTTCTCCACACTTGCTTGGGTTGCCTACTCATTTCTAAAATATCCAAGATTGTCAAAATTGGCTCGTTTGGCAACCCAAGGGGTGGTGGTGGAGAAGATGGATGATCTAGGGGCATGCTAGTTACCTTAATCACCTGTCCCTTGTAAGGGAATTTAAGACACTGGTGATTGGTGGAGGCGACTGCCTCTAGTGCTTCCAAGTAGGGTTGTCCCAAAATAGCTTTGTATGTCGGATCCATTTCTAGTATGTGAAAGTTGACAGTGATTGTCTGAGGTCCAAGTTTGACACCCAATGTAATCATGCCGTCAGAGGGCTTCTTTGAATTATCATATGCGGTCACTGTTATTTGAGATGTCCGGATGTCCTCCTCGGAGATTCCACAAAGATGTAATGTTTATAGTGGCAGAACATTAATGGATGCTCCGGTATCGACCAAACATGACTTAATGCCTACTCTGTTGATGTGGACTGTGATGCATAAGGCACATTTCCTTATTTCTGGGTCAGCCAACTCTTCCTTTGTAAATGTAAGGGCCGGGTACTCACTTCTTGGGACCAAAACCGATGAGATCTTTTCCAGGGGGAGGCTCTCATTTACCATTACTCGCTGTAAGTACTGTTGGAGAACCTCTTGATGGACTCTGGATCTTTTTATCAACTCTAAGATAGAGATTCCTGCCGGGGTTTTATCAAGATGCTTCAATAAGTCATAGGACGTCCCAGGCAACGGCTCTTCAATGTGTTCTTCTTCTGCTTCTGGTGCCAACCCTGATTGGCCGGCCTGGGGAAAGACCCTTTGGAACATGCGCCCACTCCTAAGTACTGTGGCAAGTTGAGGAGCTATAGCTGGGGTGGTAGTGGTGGGTGGTGGGTTAGGTCGAATGATGGGAGCTCTTGCGATGGGTGTAATGATGGTGGTTTGAGGCATAGTAGGGTAGGTAGGTTGTGAAGGTACAGTTGCTCGGGGCGGGATGATGATGGGTCCTAGTGGTGGTGATGTTTGTAGTGGATTAATCGGACGGATTAGGGTTCGTCCCGATTGGAGTTGTGTGGTTGGTTATGTGATGATGGGTTGTGATGGCGTTCGGATGATGGGCACTCTGTTTAATGTGATGGGATTATGTGACATAGTTGTTCGGGGTATCGAGTGGACGGTTCGGTTAGGAGGGTGAAGTAAGTTGATGTGCATGGAGGAGGCAGCTCCCTCGACTTGCCAATTCTGGCCCCGATCATGATACTCCTCGGAAGAAATCCTGATGGGATTAACGTGTTGATTCCCAGGCGCAGGTGCATGTTGAGGTAAAGGGTTTTGGATAATCCCCAGGCCGGGGTTCTGTTGTTGTTGCTGCTGAGCTGGTGTATGCTGCCGTTGAGGTTGATTTTCCATTGTTCTGATGTATTCCCCCATCTGGTCCCAGTCAATACTGCCTTGCTCATTAAGATCGTGGATATAGTCTTTGAACTGAAAACAATTTTCTACGGTGTGCCCAGGATATCTATGGAACAAGCAGTATCGCTCTGTGTTGGCATTTTGAGGCCACTCCAACTTCTCCCTTGGCAATGCAATTTGCCCTGCCGCCATGAGCGCATTAAAGATGTCCACGAGAGAGTACGGCAAAGGTGGGTAATGGTTCCTCTTGGGTCCAACTTTTCGCGGTTCGTAGGGCATGGGAGGGGGTGCTTGGTTGTAGTTGGCCAGTTGTTTCCGTGGTGGTTGGGGAACTGGGGCTTGCTGTCGCTGAGGGATCGGAACTTGTTGTTGACGAGGCTGGAACTGAGGTTGATGTTGAGGTTGACAAGGGTTTCTAAATGGTTGATTTTGTTGAGGGTTCCTAAACTGGTGTTGATAATTGCTAGGTGGGTTCCCTACAACATTGAGGTTTTCGTTTGTCACTACACCCTCAGCCACTGGTCCGGTTGTGGTAAAAGTGGTTTTCTTGACAGCTCAGGGTCTAGGATCAAACAAGTTCATGATAGGTGAGTCCCTAAGCTGTGTCTGAATGTACCATGCCTTCTCATAGAGTTCACTCATAGAGGTGGGGTGATGCAAAGCCAGCATATTCTTTAAGGCCGGAGTGGCATTAGTGATGATCATCTTCACTTGCTCTGGTTCTAAAATGGAATCGGTAAGCTTTTCTGCCATGGACCTCCACCTATCAGCATATCTGGTAAAATCTTCATCATTTCTCATTCTTTCGGCCATGAGGTCGGTGATGGAATATGTTGGTCCAACCCTGTCTTGATATCTCTGCAAGAATTTAGCTTTGACAGTTTCAAAGTTACTCGCCTCCAAAGAGTCAAGCGAGTAGAACCACTCTAAAGCAGATCCCTCTAATGATCTTCTGAAAAGAAAAGCAAGGGTCCTTGGATCATTTTGCCACATTACCGACTCATAAAGAAAGTCCTTGATGTGAATGAATGGATTACCGGTTCCATTGTAGCGACGGTATACCGGCATCTCAGAGGGAGGTAGATGAAAAGTAGGGAGGGAAGGAAGAGAAATTTTAGGGGCTGCCTTTGTGTCGATCAAATGTCTAAGCTCTCTATACTGCTCATCCATGCGATTGATCTTGTTAATCATGGCCTGATCGACAGAAGGTTCTCTAAGAGGAGGAGGAGAAGTGGGTGCTTGGTGCACCGGAATTGGTTTTTGATGGGCCGAAGTGGCCGGATAAGAAGGGTACATTGGGGGATGCACCAAAGGGTGAGTAGGGTTGAGATGATTAGAGGAATGAACTAGTGGCCTAGAAGGAGCAACGGCATTCGGATTGGGATGATCTAGATTAGCCACCGGATGAGGAGAAATTGGGGCTATGAGCATGGTATAAGAATGGCTATGAGTGGGCACATTGGGTTGATGTGCTACCGACCGAGGGGTAGAGATGTGAAGACCACCTTCGGGAGGAATGTGGTCGGCGGGCGACTTGCCCTTGAGGATGGCTTTGATAGCCTGAATTTGGGTAGGGTCAGCATGAGAGAATGCCTCCCAAAGTGAATTTGGATTGGGTTGAGGAGAAGTTTGACTAGGTTCGGGGAGAACTTCGGGTTCATTGACGGCACACACGACATCAGGATAGAAATAAGATTGGTCATACTCTAACTGTAGTTTCTCGTATCCTTGATCCGCCATTTCGATAACTCGTCCTGACCTTAAATTCATAAACATAATAGAAAAATAAGGTTGACAAATAAAAGCTTAAGGATTTTTTTAGTTTTGATTTTTTTACCCCTTTTTTGTTTTGATTTTATTTTGTCGGACAAGCAAGTTGTCAAGCAAATTAACCTCAATTTTTTGTTTTGGTTCTTTTTAGGTGATTTTGGGATTTTTGTTTAATTTTTAGTTTTTGTTTGCAAACAAGTAATAGCAAAGACTTGGAATGATTAACGCAAATTTTTGGTTGTTTCAACCTCAAATTAATGGCTTGTTAAGAGAAATATTGTCCACTCAAATAAATAGGTAGGACCCTATGCTCTCACAATGCCGAGCAATCTAAGGTTGCCACTCTTTTCACAATGATAGGTAATAGGTACTCCGGGTTTTGGGATAAAATGGTACAACCAGCCCGATCAGTGAAGAGGGAATCCTTCACGTCTGGGGACTTACGGAGGCCTTGATGGAAGCTACCCAGTCCTTACGAGAGGGAATCCCCGGAGAAGGAGTTGGCAACCACCAAGAGGGGTGTTTGGATGTGTGGGGCTTTGGGAGGAGAGAGCCTCCCTTCTCGGATGTCCTAAGGAGACGGGCGAACCCGAAACTCCAATGCAAACTAAATGCAAGTGAAATGTCAAGGAATAAGAAGCAAGCAAGAAGAAAATAAAAGCATACAATGATTAATGAGATGCTGTAGGAAGCAAGTGAACAAGACAATGATATGAAATTAAACTAGGATAGAAGAAAGCACTAATTTAACTAAGCATGCTTTGAAAGATTTGCTAAAGGAGAACTAGACTTAGAAAGAAATAGGCAACTAGACTTAACAAGGGATGAAAGAAGATGATATCTAAAATACTAAGGTGAAATAAGTTGATTAACAAAGTTGTAAATCAGATCGGTATGCTTTTAAAAAGATAAACAGAGAGCAAGTAAACATGGAAGAAACAAGATGATGCTTCAAGGAAAAAAACAAGCATGTAAGCAAGTAAATAGCAATGCAAGGAAATGGAAATGGATCAAATGAGAACTAAAGTGAAAATAAGCATGTTTTCAAGTGGACATTCCTAGGAAAGAAGAGAAGAACTCACTAAAGCAAAGTCGGTCCCACCGTGGTCGCCAAAAGGTGTAAGCACCCGAAACGGGACATCCGTGGATCTCCCCCTTCCGGCCCCTACGCTCGCTTTGGGGACTTGGTGGATGAGATGTTAGTGGGTGTGGTCGCCAGGAGCCAAAGGCTCCAAAATATAGTAGAATGAAAAGAAATGAAATGAAGAAATGACCGTCGTACCTTTAAAAGCGGTGAGATTGCTGGGTTCCGACTTCTCCTCTCTCAGCCGGCCGAAATAAGAGAGCTTAGTGAGTCCTTCGTCTTTGATCCGGTTGAAGCTCTGCCTCGGCCGGATATACCTACAAATGTCCATTTCAAAACATAGAAACAAGTGAAAAGATCATTAGTTCTAGTGAAAGTGTAGTATCATGCTCAAATTCGAATGTAAATGTTCAAGAGGGAAGGAACTGACCGGATTGGGACTAAATCCCAACCCCTATTTAGAAGGTTTAAATATGCATGAAAAATGCAAATGAGTGGCTCAATATATGCTAAATGACATGTTACTGAGGGTTAAAATGAAAGGGAGGAGTAAAAGATCGATCGGAAAGGTAAATAAACTCGAAAAAATGCAAAACGGGGTCTGCCCCTGCTAGTGCCCCATATATGGGGCGCCTGCTGCAAGTGTCCCCTTGATGGGGCGCGTTCACCAAAGTCAAAGTGCCCTATATACGGGGCACCAGGGACTGGCTTCAGCAGATTTTCTTCCCTTCTTCGCGGCGTCGCACCGGAGTGTAGGAAGACCTCCAAAACAGAAAAATGACTTCTTCAAGCAGCCAATACTCAAGTGAAGCTAATGGAAAAGTGTTTTGGCACTAGATGTAAGGGAAATGGAGGATAGAGGCTATCAAAGTTTGAGAAAAATTATATTTCTGAAGAAGGAAACTGCAGGTTTTTGGGGTTTTTGAGAGATGGTTTTGGATCGGTTTGAAGGCTTATGGGGGGTGAAAATGGCTTAGAAACGTGGTGTTGGATGAGCTCTAGGGTGGCACCCCGTTGGAACCTCCTCCAAGCTCCAAATGGAGGTCTATTTATAGCTCAAAAGAGGGCACTTTGGCCATTTCCAAAAAGCAGTGCCACGCGGCGTGGCGCCCTATATATGGGGCGCCAGCATCATGAGATATGTCAGATCGACAAGAAAAGTCACTGTGCGGGGTCAAATCGACCTGTCAAATCGATTTGATTTGGATCCAGGCGCCCTGTATAAAGGGCGCCTGGTGCCCTATAAGTAGGGCGCCAGGTGCCCTTATACACTGGGCTTTGCCCTCTTTGAAATGTGCCAAAAACCTCGATTTTTCCAGAAAACTCGGTTCCCTTGAAAGGTTACTCAAATATACTTCATGAAAACAAGAATTTAAGCTCTTCAACTAGGCCAAAATTGCGTGTCTACAGATACCAGCCCCTTTGAGACTCTCATTCACCCCTTTGTGGCACTATTAGTCCTACCATTTATGTGGACCCCTAGGAAACCAACCCTTTGAGATTTCCTACCGGACCCTTTGTAGTCCACAAACTTTGCCTTGTAGGCAAGCCCGAAATCCCTTTGTGTTGGTTTTACAACCTTATTAGGCCCCCAGGCCAAGTTTCCCCCAGCACTTGGATTTGTCTCATATTCACTCGACCCTCATGCCAAGTTGCTTTCCCCTACTTGGATTGGTCTTGCCTTGATTGAAACTCTCTCTGTGTCAGTTTCAAAAATTTGACCCTCATTGTCATATCTTGTGTGAAACCCCCTTTGAGATGGTTTCAGTGTTAGTCCTCCATGCCAAGCAGCCTTCTGCACTTGGATTGATCTTATTCTGTTCGGAACTTCCTTTGCATTGGTTTCGCACCTATTTGATTAATCCCTCATGCCAAGTTGCCTTTTGCACTTGGATTGGTATTATCCTTGTTAGGAAACCCCCTCTGTGTTGGTTTCTCCATTCACTTGTTTGAAGCCCCTTGATTGGCTTCATAACTTTGGTTGGACCCCCGTGTTGAGTTAATCACTAATCTCAACCTGGTTCATTCTATTTGCATATGGCTCGAGGGAAGCCTTAATTCCCTATACAATAGAGAGAGAGAAAGAAAAGAAAGTGAAAAAGAAAAAAAAAGGAAAAAGAAAAAAAGAAGAAAAGAGAAAAAAAGAAAAGGAAAAAAGAAGAAGAGAGAAAACTCGGCTAGAGTGAAGACCTAAAAGGGCACTCTAGGTAAAATCAGGTAACCCCGCTACATGAAAACCTCTCTGGAGGCATGTAGGCAAAACATCAAGGGGGCTGGTCTGGGTGAAAATCTTGCAAGAGACAGTCAGATCAGTAAAAATAAAAAAGAAGAAAAGAAAAGAGAAAACCTGGATAGAGTGAAAACCTGAAAGGGCACTCTAGGTAAAATTAGGTAACCCCGCTACATGAAAACCTCTCTAGAGGCGTGTAGGCAAAACATCAAGGGGGCTGGTCTGAGTGAAAATCTTGCAAGAGACAGGCAGATCAGTAAGAAAAAAAAATGAAAGACTAGCTCATTCAGAGAGCTTGCTTGTTGGGGAGCACGCAAGAATTGACACCATCAAATGTGCCTACTGAATGGAAGATGGGAAACCAAACACAAAAAGAAGCCAAAGTTGGTCATGTACAAGGGCCCAAGCCCTTCTCAGTCCTGAAGAAAGCTCATGTAGCAGAAGCAGTGGATAAATTGCCAGGGACAAAGCAGAATAAATATCGGAGGTCAACTTACATGGGCAGTCCCTTCTCGACTACCATCTCCAAGAAACTTCTCATGGGGGGCATTTGTTGGAATCAATTTTTTCCGCTTAGCTTTCTTTATACAAGTTTCAGCAATGCCGAAGCCGGTGCAGAAAATCTAACCCAGATTCGAAAAATTAGTGAATAGATGATGTAAACAAACTTTGGAAATGGCTTGGCATGGCCTTACATGCTACAAATGGCCAAGAAAATGTGTTCATTACATATCCCCGGTCAAGAGCTTCTCAACGGTGCACAAAACATAAAAAACGGACATCGGAAGGCCGAAATGACCATTTTGCCCCTGACACTTTGGGACAAATTGGGACTCTAACATGGAATTCCAACTTTACCACATTGTCAAGGGTAGATAGAGCTAGGCAGCGCTCAAAACGGATCGAAAATCCGACCCCCGGATGAAGAGATATGCAAGAAAGAGCAAATCCGGACGGAAAGCCGTATGTTCTCGCACCAGGGGCATAATGGTCCGATTAGCTCTGGATCGACCCATGGGCTAAAAATTTCAATTTTCATGACCCAAAACTTTGATATCATGAATATTTATGCATGAAAAATAAATTTGGCCAATGGGAGAAGGTAATTGCAATCAGATACAGCTTTCAGCATTATCGACGGCCGAGATCGCACCGATCAGAGAAACTAAATAAATTAAGTGATCCGTTGCAATTCAAGTGATCTCAACCACACATCAGGATATAGCATAAGATCAATGGCCATCAGGGCATGATCTGTAATTTTTTGAAGTCAATTTGGGATTTATTTAATTGGTTTTGGTCAGAATTAATGCTAGCCATTGGATCGGGAGCACTTTGATTAAACCAGGGTTAAACCTAACCCAAGATGGGCTAACCCAACCTGTCATGGTCGAACCCCATCCTCCCTCATCTGATGTGTGCGCAAGAAGCCCTAGAAAATAGAGGAGGGAGGCGCACCCACCTCCTCCTTCCTTGGCTGGTGGGTCCCACTCAACCACTTCCCTCAACCACCTCCCATGGCTTATCCCTATCTCTCCCTTGGTTTATCTTCATCCTAACTAATCCTACAACTAACCAAGCTTATCCTCATCCAAGCCTTGGTCGAACCAGCCTTCTTGCCACATGTCATGTGCGCACACCTCCTTGAAAGAAGGAGATGGTGCGCACCCTTCTCTCCCTCTCTTTCTAGTTGGTGCATAATCATCCTCAACAACCAACTATGGGTTATCCTTATCATCCCAAACCTCCCTTGAGTTATCCTTATATCCTCTCAACAACCTCCAGCCTTATCTCCTCTTGGAGATGGCTCCCCTCAGCCCCTATAAAAACCCCATCAGCTGGCCATGTGCAGGACATGCTGATCACCCTGCGGAAGCCCTGCCTCTCCGCCCTCTTACCTGCTCCAAGACAACTTCTCCTTGCTTGGACGTCTTCATCAGCAAGTCAAAAACCTCTCGAGCCCCTTGTGGTGTGCCAAGTGAATGAGAAGAAGGAGAAAAGGCCTCCTTCCAGCAGGTGCGCCAGCAGCAGCCCAATCGGTGGTGCACTAATTCCAACAACATGTGTTCCTTCTTGGAGCACTGATTGCAGCCCCATTTTCAGCAACAAAAGAAGAAGAAGAAGAAGAAGAAGGGTATAAGACCAGTCATCTTCTCCTTCAATCTCCAACAAGGATTGTGCAAAAAAGGTGAGGGAAGATGTAGTACTTTCTAGTTCTTTTCCTCCCCTATTCTTGCTCTTCCCCTCGGCCTTCTCTATGGCCATTCAAGAAGCTCCAAAAACTCAGCCTTGTTGGTACCACTTAAAGCCCATGCTCAACTTCCCAATGTTGGTTCTACAAGCCATCAAAAATCAGCCTCTTTGAGCCCCTCATTTCAGACCCCTTGCTGTCCATGTGTACACAGCCCATAGGTGGTCTGTAAACAGCCCATTTGGCATCCCCAAGCAACACCGTGTTGTCACCTAACACCATGCCTCTTGTTGGCATCCCTCTAGCAGCCAATTAGGCTCCTGAACATGCTCCTAATCAGGCTATGTTCGACCATCCTTGCTGCCCAAGTGGACAAACTTCAGAAAACACCCAAATCAGGCCCCTCTGATGGCTTGGAAACCAGCACCTACTTAACCTCTCTGATGGCCATCTAAACAGCACCCAATCAGCCCTATTCTCTACACAGATCCCTTACCCATTGAGGAGTATGTAGTGATGTCCCAGGCATTCTTGGATCCACAAGATGGGCCAAGTCTCCCCCGGGCGGGCTCTTGATCCCTTGTTTTGGCTGGAGGAGAGGGTGATGTCTTGGGAATTCTTGGAATCCGTACGATGGGTCAAGTCTCTCTCAGGCGGATTCTCAACTTCAACCAAGACAGCCCATTTTTGTGGCCTTCCTTATTTCAATACCAAACAGCCCCTTTGAGGCATTGAAATCCTTTTCAACATGCCCTTTGTGCAGCACCTAATCAACCCTTCCAAACTTGCCTTAAACCTGCCCCTTGTGCAGTCCCCTTTCCAACTCTTCCAAGCAGCACCCCCACAGATCCATTCCAGGCCCTCTGAGGCTTCCATTGCCCACTTCTACAGCAAGAAGGCAAACACTAGAAGTCAAATTCTGCAGATTGTCAAAGCAGGCCATTTTGGCCCTTGGAGATCAAAACAGGTGCTGCGAACAAGTGCAACAAACCGAGGCTACAACAGGTCCTTGTAAGGACCAGGTTGGGGGTGACGGCCTGATCCCCCTTGGCTCACATGATGGGTCAAGGGCTTGAGAAGGTGGCTCTCAATTCTGGTCCAAACAAGGTGTAGAACAGGCCAATCGGGCCATGGAGACATGAAGCTTGAATTGGGCCAACCGGGTTGACATGGCATGAAGCTGGCCTTCTCAGGCCATGAGACATGAAGACCAGCCCATTGTGCTGATGAAGCTGGCCCATTGGGCCTTGGACACTTAAAATAAACCTTAATTAAATCTGAAGGCGAAATGCCAAAATTAAATAAGGAGTTAGTCCACAACTGGATGCTTCATTGGGTGGCTCATCCGGCATGCACCGGAACGTTGACCCGGGCGTAGGCATGGGACATGCTTCCCACTACTTGGAAAGTCAAATGACTATGCCTTGTAGGACGGGTAAAATTTTACACTGATCAGAAAATAAGGCGGCATCCTGCCAAAATTTTCCTGGTCAAGTGGGATTTTACACCAAGGGAAGGACATTCACACATTTGCACTTCGACCAGCATTGAACATGGCATATGAACTGCCACATCTGATGTACACCAGCATGAACATGAATATTCAATGAACATTTCAAGTGCCGAGTTGATTGTATGTGACTGGGCGTCGACACTAGCCCGATAGACCGGATGTGATGCAAACCAAACAATTAAAACAAACCGAAACAAATAACATTCAAATCCAAGTCAAATCAAAATATGAAATCAACATTTCAAACTACATCAAAAATCAATTCATAAATCAGCATAAACCAACTCCAAACCAAATCTAACCAAACTTGTTTGCATCTCATCGGGCTTGAAAGGCCAGGGCCCTTTGTGTTCTTTATACATTGTGGATGTGCACGCTCTCGTCAAACAAGATCTCTATGGCAGTTAATCAAGGGTGTTCGAGTGTTTGCTCGATGTAAATGAACATCGGATATTCGCACCATCCGATGGAGAGAGGTCAAAAATATTTTCATAGAACCCGAACCTCGATTCTATACTCTTCTAATATCATCGGGACTATCTAGTATTTTTATGGTCTATCACCTACTTTACTAGAAAATTCGGATGTCGATATTTCAAAACATACAAAAAGAAGAAATCTTTTCCAAAGAACAAAACAAAATGATTCCCGAGGTTCCCACATGGATCTTGGGCTTAGTCTTCTTTGCATTCGTGGTCTTCAATATCAATGCATAAAATAAGTAGTAATGCACCTAATTATATGCTGAAAAGGAAAATGATAAGGGTGAGTTTGCAGTGTGATGATGCGCATTCTCACAAAAGAGTTCATGTGCCTTGATGAAGACATAGAGCAAAAAGTTCCTTGGCAAAGTAGATGCCAAGGTTATGATGACACCTCCTCCTAATAATCCTTAGGGGAGGGAAGTGGCAAGCATTGCCTTGTTGAAGTTTTGTAAGAGGTTCCTCAGCAAAGTTGAGGCCGAAGTTTTGGTGACATCTCCTCCTATGAATCCTCAGGGGAGGGAAGTGGCGAGCATCGTCTTATCATGCAAAGTCCTCTTTGTTTGTTCTTCATGCCTTAAACACTCAGAAAAATTAGAATGACAATATGGCTTATCCCCCTTGCAAGTTGTATTCTGCCTTGACCTTTGTCAAGGGGGTGATAGCCAATAAAGCAGTAAATATGCAATGAAAAATTTGAAACATGAGAGATTGAAAGTAAATATGAAAATTCAAACCAATCATGGTGATGTAAATTTTTGTTTGAAATTTGAAAAAAAGTTTTTATGAAAAGATTCAATTTTTTAGGATTTTTGAAAATATTCAATTTTTTAGAGTTTTGAAAATAAATTATTTTTTGGAGTTTTGAAGATATTCAATTTTTTGAAGTTTCAAAATTTCAAATTTTTTTTGGAAAGAAAAAATAGTATTGACAAAAGTCCTCATCACTCGGTTGTTATTCTAGGTTCGTTGGTAGACACCATGTGTAAAAAGGGGTCCCATACCTAGAATCCTTTTGACCTTCAACCTTTGATCGACCAAAACTTAGCTTTGATTTAGTTGGTCCACCCACACCCTGAGGGGTTAAGAATGAAGAATTGATAGGAAGTCCTTGATAGGCTTTGGAGATGTCAAGAGGGATTTCTCTACTCACACCCAATTGCCCATTGGGGTTCGGCCTCTTCAGGTCTTTTCTTCCTTATTGACAAACCTATTTTTGTGGCACACATTTGGACAAGTGCTTTGACCTGTGGGGTCATAGCCCATCTTTTGGTACATTTTTTTCATTTTTTGCATTTTGGGTACTCATTAAGACAGGCTCATATTTGTTTTAACCTGTGGGGATCATTGCCCATCTTTTGGCACCCTTTTACATTTATTTTGAGAAGTTGGACCATCCAAGATGGCCTCCTACTAGGGCGGCAGATACTTTTGATACTCTCTCTCTCTAGTCCTTTTCACCTATCTTGGATTAAATTGAAGAGAATAGGGTGAGGGTTTTCCTTCCATCCCTAGGCCTTGCCTAGCTTCTCTTAGGTGTCAAGTCATCCAAATTTTGGTATCGTGTGTGGGATGATAGAATTGGGGAAAAAGGGGGGGTGAATCAGAAAGCACTTAGAAAGCGATAAAGAGTTATCACCTCGGTCCCACACTCACATTGATCCCTGAACTTTCATCTCACAACGTCACTCGAGCACTGAAGATGGTTCGGGTCATGTGGGAGGAGAGTGAGGAATAAATAAACTTAGAACATGAATAAAATATTGGATTGGTCTCCAGGAGCCGCGGGTTCTACTTTATGGAATTGAAAAATAAAAGATGACCGTGTGTACCTTAGCGCGGGAGATTGAGATGTGAGTTCAACCTTCTTCTTCTTTGGCTGGCCGATGAAGAAGTGTCCAACCAGTGCTAGCTTGATCGATCTGTGCAACTTAAGAAGAATAGAACAAGTGAAGAAATGGATTAGACTTATGGAAAGTGTAGTAACTATAAAGAGGAGATGAGAAAGGAAGCAATTGAAAATGAACTCACTGGCTTCGGGGTGAGCCTTCACCCCTTTTTTTGTGTTTTTTTGATTATGTAAAAATGATGCATATAAACTAAAATATATTCTAAAATAGTAAATAAACTGAATGAAATGAGTTAAAAAGAACTTATGAAGTGTATTAACTTGAGTTGAAGCCAAGTTGGTTGAAGAAGGCCGGTTCCTTGCAATCTTCTGGCATGACTTTGGTGCAGAAAATGCTACGGATGACCTAGATATCAGAATCAAGTGTTGTTTATTTTTATGATGGAGAACTCGGAGAGGAAGAGATCTTCAGTTGAAGACTTCTCCAAAATCCATCTGTAGAAGCCTGTAAAAGTTCCAAAATTGGGAGGATATGGAAGAACAGAACTTGGATATATGCCCTCAGTGCAGCAATCGCCACAGACAGACGGCAAGTCAGAATTGAGTGCGGCCAGTTGCAAAAGAAAGAGGACGAAGAGAGGAAAAACACTTCTATTGACATTTTGGCAGAAGAAGCCCCAAATTTTCTGTAGAAGCCGATGAAGTTATGTGATGTAGAGCACATGGATCAAGCCTTCTCCTTCGCTTCGGGATTGATCTCTTAACGTCGGATCAGCTTTGAATGTCGGGACGGCCTCAGGAGTGAGCTTGGATGACCTCTGGATGAGCTAGGCATGGGAAGTTCAACCTTGGGTCGTTGGGAATAGCCCTCAATTTATAGTTATGGAAACCAGTGCAAAATATGGAAACTGGCCCGACCGCGCCCCTACGATTCAAAGAGGTGAGGGCACGCCCTCACCCTGGGAGCGCGGTCTATGTGCCCCCCTGTTTCAAAGAAGACGGCGGCGTGTTATGCGTCTTATTGCTAAAAATTGCTGATACCTTCCGAAAATTGCTAAAAATTGGACTTGATAAGATGAATGCGCCCCCCACTCAGGGGTGCGGTCAAAATAAACGATAATTAGCAGGGGAAACTTTACAAAATCTAGTTTAGAAGGCGCTAATTAGAGTAATTTCCAGTTTTCCAAAATGGACTGCGCCCCCGTGTTTCGAAGGAAACGGGAGCACGTAGGGCATGCCCCCGGATTGAGGGCGCATAGGGTGCACCCCCTAAGTATTCCAACTCTATGAAATCTTGTACTCAGGAATGGATCAACTAGAAAACTCCTTTTCCAATTATCCTATCTACCTTGGCCAAGGATTTAGAGTACTATCCATAGGACATTCTCTCTCTCCTACTGAGAGTGAACGATCCCCTATTGTCCGCTCAATTGCCTCCACCAGGTTTCCCATATACCCAATCCATTAACTATATAGGACCACAACACTAAGTGATCCATCAGTCAATAGTCAAAGTATATAGTACGCCTGGAAAGACAACTTTGGCGACTCAGGTCAAAAATCCAACCGTGCTATTGAGATGTAAGAATAACCTGATAGACAGTTCGGTAAGATACCGATCAGGTTTTCTTAAATTGGTCAGTTCAGTGAACTCATTCTACTAATGAGCACCTGTGTGTGTATCTCAGTGTCCCCACACTGATGACCAATGAGATCGGTCATTCTCATCATATGAGAAGACATCACACACACTAGTCTATCCGGATTCTTGATGTCCCGTCTCAAGGATCCTGTGACTAGGAACATTTAGATCACATACTTCTAGAAGATCGATCTCATTATTATGATCTCATCATGATTCAATCATCATTGCATGTGATTAAGGACTTCATTACGATATACGCTTCTAATAAAAGCTAGTAACGAAGTTTTGCCTATTTAATTTAATGAGATATTCTTAGAAATGTCGAATCATATCATATATGATTGGCTTGTAGGGCATACATTTCTATCAATCTCCCACTTGCACTAAAACCAATCACCCATATGGTTGATCTCTATCAGCTCAAGGTGAAGTTCAAACACTCTTTGAGTAACTGCTTCAGTTAGTGGATCTGTAATGTTATTAATGGAAGATACTCTATCTTTAATTATATCTCTATCAACTGCATTCTCTCTGATTCTATGATATTGCCATAGAAGTTTGAAACTTCTAATGAGACTTTGGCTCTACCCCATTGTTTTCCTAAAACAATGATACACTTTCAGAAAAGGTTGGGACAATCCCATAAGCTAGATGAACAACTTCATCTAGTCAGCTTCTCAATCAATATACAGTCATTATTCAATCTACTTTAGATTAGTTGTAGAATTAGCAATGTTCTCTTGTATGGAACTCTTCCAGCTCACTGCACCACCATTAGCTTGTCTTATTATTAGACTTATCTGATCAGAAGCTTGTGTTCATAAAACTACAAGACTTCAAGTCTTATCCTCCATACATTAAAGATATATCCTTAGTGCTTCTCAAGTACTCAATGACACATCTCTAAATTATCATGTGACTCTCACAAGGATTTACTTGATGAATACTCATAACACTTAGAGCATTAATGAAATCATGTGCGTAGCATGACAAATGTGATAGGTCCTATTACAAAAGCAAAAGGGCTATACTAATGTGATCTCTTTATCTCTGAAGAAGTCTATAAAGACATCTCTTTAAAGAGATCAACTCCACACTACATAGGTAAAAAACCTTTCTTGAAGTTTACCATGTCAAACTCTTTGACTATGGTAACTACGCACACGAATTGGGTAAGGCCAAGAAACCTTTTAGATCTATCTCCATAGATCTTAAAACACATATTAAGTTTGGAGGATTAATGGATAACTAGGCTCATTAATGATAACATACTTACTTCATTCTTAATGAGTAGTATGTCATACATATATCATGTCAAGAAGATAATAGCACTCCCACTTATCTTATATGAAAACACAAGGCATATCCTCATTCTCAATGAAGTCATAAAATTTAATCTCATTAAACCTTATCTACCATCTATGGGAAGTTTTACTTTAGTCTATAAATGGACCTTATGCACACACTATTTGGATGGTTTGGAACTTGATTCCCAAAGGTTGTATCATATACACCTGTTTCTCAAAATAACATAGAGAACCACTATCTTAACATCCATTTGACATATCCTATAGTCATAGTGTGTAACAATCAAAATCCGAATGGATTAATTTCATGGCATAGGTAAAAGGTCTTATCATAGTCAACTATTTGACTTAAATGAAATCCCTTTTAACTATCCTTACTTTGAAGGTCTTTACCTTCTAATATACTTCAATCTATTCTTTAGTGATCCATTTATACCCTATAGATACTAAATCCTTAGGTGAATCAATCAAGTTCTGAACTTGATTAGAATAGATAGAGTTTATATTAGATTTTATTGTTTCTTCCCATTTTGAATCAATATCTCATATTGGTTCAATATAGATCTTAGGATCATTATCCTTTTATCTTATGTCTCATTTCTTCCATCAAAGATATGTCTCACATATCTCTTAGGTTGATTGGACATAAGAAATGATCTATGATTTGCCCTTGTGTTAATATAAGCTAGTACCTTAATAAAAGTGTCTATGGATTGTGGGGCTGGAACACCTTCCATTTATACCTTGCTCCCACTATCTTTCTAAAGGAGGGACTCTTCCTCTAGATATATGGAGAGATGAGCAACTCATACCCTTCTCCCTAAGGGAGGATTAATATCCTTAAGTTTGCTTAGGATATCCCACAAGCCAACACTTTATAGTCCTATATTCCAACTTGATAGGGTTATACTTTTTCACCAAGCCAGATATTCTGAAACCTTAACTTGCTTAAGGTCAAGCTTTAATCCCTTTCCATATCTAATATGAAATAATTGGAATATATTTGAAAGGTACCGATTTAAGATCAAGTGCTTATATTGAGTGCTAACCCCTAAATAGACAAAGAAGAATTTTGCAAAGGTTGCCATTATCCATATTATGTCCTACACAATATGGCTTCTCATTTTAGCTACTCCATTAAGCTAAAATTTATAAGAGGTGTCCATCAAAAATTAGATTCTACTATCTTTTATTTATGTGTGAATTATTACTTAAGTATCCCCTCTTTGATCTCATCAAAGAGTTCTAATACCCTTTTCATTAATATTTCCTCTTCATTCTTAATCTCAAATAATTTCTCAAAGGTTTTGGATTTGTACTTCATAAAGTACATATGTCCATACCTAGAGAAGTCATCTTTGAAAATTAATGAAGTTGAAATATTATCCTCTATCTTTAATAGATATGGGCTAACATGCATCTAGATGCATGAGTTCTTTAAACTCATTAGCCCTCTCTCCATGTCTAACAAATGAAGAGTTTGTCGTTTTGCTTAATAAGATAAGACTTACATATAGTTAATGATTCTAAATCATTTACCTATATGTTACTATCCGAATAGTACTCCTTAAGTCTTTTCTTATAAATATGACTGTACTACTAAAGAATAGATTGATCAATATCAATCTTCTTCACCTAATTAGGATTATTCACACATATTATAAGAGCATACATATCTGATAAGAATAAACTTTTTATTATGCTCCTACTGATAAACACTTTACCAGTTATCATTTTCATACCATAGAATAAATCATCATTTATACAACTAGGAAATGAAAACAATGTTCTTATGGAAGGATAATTAAGACAACTCTAGAAGGCTATAGAAATTTGTATCTCCCACTAGTAAGGATGCAACATTTTGTACCATTTCATATGTAGGTCAACAATCTTCTTTAAGCCTTCATTTACTTGCTATTATCTACAACTCATTGTAGATATATGATGCAAATCTGGTATCTCATACTATTATATGCATTCCTAGTATCTTATACTAGAATACACATACATAGTATCTTATACTATCAAATGTGTATATAAGAAAAGTAAATATTAATGACATAGATACATGGAGCTTCTCAAGCTCCACCTTTGCTTTATGTGCAATACACTTTGCACTTCTTCTTCTACTTACCATCATCATGATAGTAGAAGAATGTTATGTCAAATTTGGGTTGTAATATCTTGACTTACTTCTTTGACTTTTAACTATTACCTTCTATCTCTATCTAATGATCTTACTTCTTTCTATTAGTCTCACCAATAAGAAGTATTCAACATGTATTATTCTTCTTTGCCTTTAATTAGCTCATCACCATGAGCAATGATGGATATCAAATCCATATATCCATGTTGCCACTACTAATTTTGTCTGATAGAGGCTAACATCTGATATAAGGCAATTAATATATCTTTTCAATGAGATAAGATCTTATCTTCTCTCACATCATTAGATAGTGTAGGAGATACTTACTTCTCAAGTAGGATAGTCAATAGATCAACTATGAGAACTATTGTCTTAGTTCTAAACCAATATAAGAAGTGTGAGCCATTAAAATACTTAGCATCTAGCATGCTAGATTAATGGTGGTTTATAATATTCTACAACAGAGATGTAATTTTATTAACATTATAGACATTCATTAAAAATTAAGATATGGTCTTTCATCCTGATTTATAATCCCACTAATTTTCGACGAATTTTCATAACCCTCATTATGCAAAGATGGGATATCACGAAAACATCCTATTGGGGACCAAGACCCTACTAACTTTATGGTGATAACCTTGTGGGAAACACAACAAGTCATCACATACTTAATAGGTAGATAACTTTTACCAATTGCAACTCATGCAATTCTTAGTCATTCAGCCTCTAGAGTTATAACCTTGTGGGAAACACAACAAGCTATATACTCTAGTTAGGTCAAATCCGCTTGTTACGTTATGAGAATGGATTCTTAACATAGCCCTTGTGGGAAACACAACAAGGCCATGCAATGGTCCACCCCAAAGTTCGGCAAATGCCTTAGCCATGATCACCAATCCCTTGCTGAATGAGTCTTGTGGGAAACACAACAAACCCATCCAATTTAAGATTGGCTCATGAAGACCATAACAACGGAAGGCTACGTGAGTCATTCTCAATGTCTCATGTTTATCGACCTAATTAAAACGAGGAGGGATTTTATTTTAGTCTCATCAACATAGGTGCTACATATAAATATTAATATACCTTTAGAATATCATATATTTAAGGTATAATCTATAGCACACACCACATATCAAATATGCATTAAAACATAGGTGATCATGGACTTAACCCTAAGCATACACCTAAGACACCCCTATAGGTGCAATTCCTTACTTTAGAAGCTTGAGTTGGTATGCTCCCACTTCAGAAGGGTGCTTCTTCAAGTGGTCCCGCTCTCCATTCTTCCACAAGCTGGCTTCTAACCATTACAAGCAGCTAAAGGGTACACAGACGCATAAATGTACAACTCATAATAAGAAACCTTGGTTTTAACCAAGGGGAGTACACAAATGGGGAGGAGGTAGAATGTACAATCAGATTGTATAGAGAGAGAGGAGGCACACGCATGCCCCATTTAATAACATAACCAACTTAATTAACCAACCAATCAAAAGCAAAGCATATTTAAGTCCATGATCACCTCCATACACATACCAACATTCATCACATGAACATAGAGTGCATACGTGATAATTATATGAGATATATCATATATACCATCATAAAAATATATACTGTAATTTTTAAATTCCAAATTTCATGCTTGTCGAATTTTCATAAAATAAATAACATGAAATGCACATATAAACAATTTACATGCATAAGACAAGCAATACAAAATATTCAGATGATTCATGGTTTTCTAAAAATTTTTCAGAGCATTAAATTAATGTCCAAATCATAATTCTTCAAAATCACAGTTTTCAGAATTTATTTGAACACTAATTTAGTCATTAAAGAATTTAAAACAATTTTAAAATCATTTATAAAATGATTCTATGGCAACCAAAGTCCAAAACTATTTAACAGGTTTATAAACATTTTAAAAACCTATTAAATAATTTATCAGAACTTATATAATCATTAATTTCATTAATTTTGATCTGCTGAAAACCGTTCAAGTGTCTGGTCTCTAGCGGTATCCACACGATCTGCTTCAATAGACGAGTTCTCCCTTCCTTCGGGCCTCTAGAAACCTTCCAGTTCCAAGCTTGACCATAGGAGATTACCTTCTAGAGGAGAGAGGAGGAAGAGAGGAGGCTTGGGACGTGCTCTAGCCCTATGGCTTGTTAGGGTTTGGCTTCATAAGCCATTTATATATAGAAGATGGAATTTTTCACAAAAACACAAAACTTCTATAAAAATGTGTCCATGCCCTCATCTTATTGACCAGATCTATTGTGTGTGACCCACTAGGCCCAATAGTCAATTTGGTTGAAGCCTTAATTAATTTAAAAGAATAATTCCTTTAAATTAAATCAAAACCGTTATCCGATAACAGTTTTACGGCTTTCTGATCATAAAGGGTACAAGCCACATCCTATGATCCTAAATTACTTTGAGGAGTTAAATAACATCCATTGAGCCTTTCCATCATCAATTACCACACGGATTTAAATCCTCATTCATACAATGTCCCGGTCTGTCAGGGGTTCGGCACTGATTGTCAACCCCTAAGTATTCCAACTCTATGAAATCTGGTACTCAGGAATGGATCAACTAGAAAACTCCTTTTCCTATTATCCTATCTACCTTGGCCAAGGATTTAGAGTACTATCCATAGGACATTCTCTCTCTCCTACCGAGAGTGAATGATCCCCTATTGTCCGCTCAATTGCCTCCACCAGGTTTCCCATATACCCAATCCATTAACTATATTGGACCACAACACTAAGTGATCCATCAGTCAATAGTCAAAGTATATAGTACGCCTGGAAAGACATCTTTGGCGACTCAGGTCAAAGATCCAACCGTGCTATTGAGATGTAAGAATAACCTGATAGATAGTTTGGTAAGATACCGATCAGGTTTTCTTAAATTGGTCAGTTCAGTGAACTCATTCCACTAATGAACACTTGTGTGTGTATCTCAGTGTCCCCACACTGATGACCAATGAGATCGATCATTCTCATCATATGAGAAGACATCACACACACTAGTCTATCCGGATTCTTGATGTCCCATCTCAAGGATCCTATGACTCGGAACATTTAGATCACATACTTCTAGATGATCGATCTCATTATCATGATCTCATCATGATTCAATCATCATTTCATGTGATCAAGGACTTCATTACGATATACGCTTCTAATAAAAGCTAGTAACGAAGTTTTGCCTATTTAATTGAATGAGATATTTCTAGAAATGTCGAATTATATCATATATGATTGGCTTGTAGGGCATACATTTCTATCACATCATGCCAACCTTGTGGTTAAAAGAGAGGAAGCGCCACCCAACTGAACATTATCATGGTGCTGTATTCCGTCAGAAGGCAAGACAAGGATGGGCCAGAGATGCTGATGAATCAAGCAGTCGATGCAAGTTGATAGACCACGCCTGAAGACTTCACTCAAATCCACATTCTCATCAATCTCACATCATCACCAGCATTTCATTTTGCACTTCACATCACTCCTACTATCTATCACCTAGTTATGTTAGGTTCATTTGATACGTATTATATGCATTAATGTTGAAGACCTTGAGCGTGAAGATGACCGGGCCCGAGATCCCCTTCAACAAAATCAACGACGGCTTGGTTATTTCTTCACACTCACGGATAAGCCAAAATTGAACATTGGAGGGATGATGGTTCCTAATCGGGTGTCTTGACCTCCAATAGACAATCTATATCTTCAATTATTTTCTACATAATTTTCTGTGTTTTCACATCCATCTCCTTTTCATTCTTCATCATTACCAATTTTATCCCTTCATGTTTTATTATTTCCTTTCTTTTATTCCATCATGTTTTACTATTTCCTTTCTTTTATCCCACCATGTCTTTTATTTTATCCCACCGTGTCATGTTTGTCACACCATTGTTTCTTCTGTCCCTTTATTCTATGTTAGTCCCACCATTATCTTTCAATCTCACTATGGCTTAAGTATGTTTTGTCATTTTTCAAGTACTTGATTTTCTGCCATAGCATGATTTATGGTTTTCACGATACCCGAGCAATTTTGTTATGCTTAAAACAAACCCTTTTAGAATTTGAGGTTATTCCACTCAGAATTAAACTGAGTATTTTGGTGAAACTCAAATGAACTTGAGATTCCAAATATGATGGATTGCTATTCTTTTCATTTTAGAATCAATTTCTCTTTTAAATACTTTAGCCCATCACAGTACAAGAACACTGCAAAGTTCGGGTTGCTGGCTAATGATGAACCTACAAATTCGAGGACTCCTCACCGCGCTGAGAGTTGGCTACATCCTTTATCCTTTATTTTTCATCTCTCGTGCCAATGTCATGTCTTTTACCAATCAATTATATGAGGTTTTTATGGAACATGAAAGTGATCTAGAATACTTGGAGAGATTCATTTTGCTAGATTAGGTAGATAAGCGTGTCTATATCTACACCTTGATGCCACCTTTTCAGTCCATCACCATTCCATTCTGCTACGTTCATCTACGCTCACTTGCATTCCATTACAGTTCACTCCGAATCACTCCACTTCATTACATGCCACTCCTTTACAAAGACGACATCAAGGTGAGGCAAGTTGTAGACATGCCAAATTCACCTAATTCAGAGCATAAAACTCATTTTTTATAAGGTAACTTGTGTGATTGACCTTAGAATAATGCTGGGTCTTTTAAAGTTCATTTGGAGCTTCATCGAATGAAATCAGATGTTTTCCGAAGTTTTCTGCAAAAAGCCATAATTTCCAAGCGAAAGCCACACGTAAATTATGTAAACATAGAAATTGGTTAAATGAACAATGCCTAATGATCGTGCATTGAAGGTTACGGTCAGATTCACACCCCGGACAAGTTTTGTTGTATACCGTGCATTTTCGATTTGCTGTCAGAGTCATTCCGACCAGTATCAGATCTTCTATTCACTATCCTAACTTACAGAAAAAATTCTAAAGTTTTTGAGAGTGTGATGGCTGATTCAATGCTATAGGGAGCTTCTTCGGCCTGTTATCTTTCCAACGCAACAAACGGTGTCAAATTCCAAGTTCGGGAGTGTTCGCAATTGCTTCCAGAAGAAGGACGCGCCAAAAAGTCCCATGCGCCCAGGTCCCTGGTCACATGCGCCTAGGACCCAGGGCACGTGGCCATGCGCCCTACTTTTGAGGCACGTGGCCTTGTGCCCCCGATCGAGGACACGAGGGAACCATTTTTTCACTGGGACTCTACCTCTGAACGGATCGGATCGAATTTTTCGACCGAATCAGACCAAATCTGTAGGAAGGATAAGATGCGCCCCTTACAAGAGGCACATGCACCCCTCAGTGGGGTGCATGCGCCATGCACCAGAGTGCATGCACCCTAGGGTAGGGCGCAATTCACCTATTTTTTAGCCCCGGATAAGACCAGTCGTTCTCCTATAAATTGAGGCTGATTCCGGTCATTCCAGAGGCATGTGCACAACCCCCAGGCATCTCAAAACATTCAATCTCCCTCCTGCATTGATTTTTTTATTTTTAGAGAGAGAATTTCTAGTTTTTAGAAAGAGAGAAGTCAGTTCAAGAGAGAGGAAGGCTGATCTGCAGGTGATCTGCATGGTCTTTCTTCTTTGACTTCTATAGAAGTGTGTGAACGTCTTCTGCCTGATCTCTCTGTATCAAAGTTCTTCCTCTTCAAGTCTTCTTCAGTTTTCAATTGACAGCACTTAATTCTAAGGTCGGGGATGATCGTTACGAGCGCAGAAGCAAAGTCGCGCCTGGCAGATCCTAGACTACTGCTCGACTTTTTTGACAACCTAGATTTGGCCATATCTCTCTCTATTCTTAACAGAATCTTTCTGTTCCTTTTCCTATCTCTTTTTTTCGTGATTCTCCATCTCCTATCATTTTTTTACACTTTTTTGCATTATTTTTATTATGTTAATCTGAAAATAGAAAAAGAGAGGTTAGAGATAACCCGAATCCGGTTAGTTTCTATTGAATTATGTGTTTCATGTTATTTTCTTTACATATGTTTAGTTCTAATAGTCTTTTTCACTTTTTTTTGTCTAGTTGCATATAAAATCAAGCACCCACGCATTGAGAACACTTCTTCATCGGCCGGCTGAAGAAGGAGAAGCTTTAACCCACACTATTCATGCTAAGGTACACACGGTCATCTTTAATTTCATAAATTGGAACCCGTGGTTCCTGGCAACCACATGTCTTAATTTTATACTTCTCATCCTCCTCCCACATGACCCGAACCATCTCTTTGGTGATCGAGCGATGCCAAGGGATGAAAGTTCAGGGATCAATGTGAGTGTGGGACCAAGGTGAGAGTTGTTTTTCGTGTTTTCTTCCTTTCTTTCTCATCCCCTCTTGAGGTGATGAACCGGATTCATGGACTTCCCTGAAAAGGAGAGCCCCGTCAAATTTTTGGAGTCGACATAGCCTAACCCATATCAGTGCAAGAATTTTGCCTTGACAGTTTCAAAATCTCATATTTCTATTTCATTCAATGAAAAAAACCAATCTAGGTCTGCATCCTCTAAAGATCTCCTAAAAAGCAAAGCAAGGGTCTTTTTATCATTCAGCTAACAAGATGATTTGCTCAAGAAATCATTGACATGGGTGAAGGGATCACCTGAGCCACTGTAATGATGGTAGACTGGTGTTTGTGATGGGGGGATATAGATAGCATAGAGGGGAAATTAGATGGTTTCTTTATCCTTGGCAACAGGTAAGGAGGAATTCACCAGGGGTGTGCACGTGGCACCTGAATGGGAGGGAGGTGGGTTGGTGTGCGAGCTGAAGAATGACCCACAATGGGGTGAGTAGGTGAAGTAACATGGCAGGGCTGCCCAAGTGGGGTTATGGCAAGAGGTCGAACTGTCGATTGGGGAGGCAAGGCAACGCAGTTGACTTTTGGTGGACCTTGATTGTCAGGCATCTTGCACTTTGTTAGGGACTGCACGATTGAGAAGAATTTAGGATCAAGATGGAGATATAGACCCTGAAGGAGTTGCTCTATGCTGAGCAGAGCAGGTTGATGAGTGGGATTTTAAATTTTAGGTTCTCTGATGGCGTTGGCATGGCCCTCTGGTTGGACCATGGGTTGCTGTAGCGCGTAGTGACCCGTCTTGTAGTAGTCCGACATCCCGACATGTCTTTCAGACCTTAGCATCATGGGCATCATGTTGATCTTTCTACAAAGATGGTTAAGAAAAGAGAGCAAGAAAAGCACACAATTGAAGATTTTTTGTTATGCTTTGTTTTGTTTGATTTTTTTTGTTTCAATTTGGTTGTTTGGAAAAAAAGTTGAACACAAAATTAAAGAGGTTTTTTGTTTTCTTTTTTTAGGTGTTTTGAAAAAAGAATTTTTGGTTGTTTTCAATTGTGGTGAGCAAGTAAATTATGCAAACAAGTTCTTAAAATGACTACTCAGCAATTTTTTTGGGTTGAAACCATATATTAGATAGATTGTTAGTAATTGTTCACTTAAATGTGTATGGTTCCTATTGATTCAATCTTCAAGACCTAAGGTTGTCACTTAATTACCACAAGTAGGCACTTGGGTTCTTCAGGTTTTGGGAAAAGGTACAACCGGCCTAATCGTGCAGAGAGGAATACTCCACGGATGGGGACTTAAGGAGGTCTTGATGGAAATCACCAAATCAATTAAAAAGGAATATCCCAGAAGAGAGGTAAGAATTCACCAAAAAGGTGTTTGGAGGGTGAGGATGTGTTGGGAGAGAGAGTCCCTGCCTCGAATGCCCTACGGATCAGAGCAAGTCCGGTACTCGATGCAAAAAGCTAATGCAAAAATAAAAAATAGAGAGTAGGAGGATAAGAATCAATCAATATGCAAACATGAAATGAATGAAAGCCATTAAATAAATCAAGCAAGTGAATGCAATCAAGACAAGCAATGATAAAGTAAAACAAGTAACTAGCAACTAAAAGGTGGTTCGCGTGGGATGGAGTGTCCAAGTGGGGACAAATCTGAAATGAAGGTAAAAGGATGGTCCACGTGGGGGACCGATTTGAAATAATGTGGCTCACGCGGGAGCCGACTTTTGGGAAGGTAGGTGGTTCACGTGGGAACCGGTTTTTGAAGAAAAAGGGGGGGCTCACGCAAGAACCGGTTTATTTTGTTGAGAAAAGGAAGGAAGGCCACGTGGGGCCAATCTAGAGTGGTCAAAAGGGGTGGTCCACGTGGCGACCGATATGAAGGTGAGTTGGTTCACGAAGGAACCGGTTTAGAAAAGGGGGTTGGTTCACGCGGGAACCGATTTTTATAAAGAAAGGGTGGTTCACGTGGGAACTGGTGTAAAAGATGACAAAATAGAAAGAGGGCCATGTGAGGCCAATCTGAAGGTGCTGTAAAGAGGTGGTCCATGTGGGGACCGATTTGAAAATAAGTTGGTTCACGCAGGAACTGAGTTGGAAAGAAAGGTGGTTCACACGAGAACCAGTTTATAAGAAGAAAAGAGTGGTTCACGCGGGAACTAGGTTGAAATTAAAGACAAGTAAGTCAAGTCCACATGGGGGACAATCTTAAATAAAGAGTAAACAGCAAGTTTAAAGGTAAATTGACATGGAAAAGGTATAGGACAAGCCGATTCGCGCGAGAACCAAATCAGAAAACAACTAGTTTCACGGATCAATCAAGCTAACACGATTGAAGACATTGGTTGTCCCACCGTGGTCGCCAAAAAGCTGGCGACTCCGAAAACAGGTTCTAGATCGGCAACTCAAGAGATGGTGAAAGATAGAATAGGGAAAAGGGAGTGAATCGGAAAACACTAGGAAAGCGGTAAAATCTTCACCTCTGTCCCATACTCACATTGATCCCCGAACTTCCATCTCACAGCATCACTCGAGCACCAGAGAAGGTTCGGGTCGTGTGAGAGAAGAGTGAGGAATAGAATGACTTAGAACATGAATAAAGAGATTGTGGTCACCAGGAGCCGCGGGCTCCGCTTTATGTAATGGGAATAGAAAGAAGTTGACCGTGTGTACCTTAGCACAGGAAAGAGTGTGTGAGTTCAACCTTCTTCTTCTTCGGACGGTCGATGAAGAAGAGTCCAACTGGTGCTAGCTTGATCTATATGTGCAACTTAAAACAATGAATCAAGTGAAGAGTTTGATTAGACTTGTTAGAAGTGTAGAAACTGTAAAAAGAAGATGAGAAAGGAAGCAATTGAAACCGAACTCACCAGCTTCGGGGTGAGCCTTAACCCCTTTTTTGTGTTTTTGGTTATGTAAAAATGATGCAAACTAAACTAAAAGATGTTCTAAAAAATAAATAGACTTAATGAATTGAGTTAAGGAGAACTTATAAAGTGAATTGGCTTGAGTTGAAGCCGAGTTGGTTGAAGAAGGACGGTTTGGGTAGCCTTGCATCCTTCTAGCGCAACTTTGGTGAAAAGAATTCTACAGATGACCCCAATGTCAGAATTGAGTGTTGTTTGTTTTGTGGATGGAGAACGTGGAGAGGAAGAGATCTCCTGTTGATGACTACTCTGGAATCCATCCGTACAATCTTTAGAAAATCTTAAAGTGGACGGATATGGAAGAACAGAACCTGTATGCACGCCCTCAGTACAGCAATCGCCATGAACAAATGGCCAGTTGGAATCGAGTGCTGCTAGTTGCAAATGAAAAAAGACGAAGAGAAGAACAACTCTTTTGTTGAAGACTTTCACAGCTGGAGACCCATATTTTCTACATAAGCCAATGAAATTCAGTTGCTGTAGAACGCACGGATCGGGCTTCTCCTTCACTTCGGGATTGATCTCTCGACGTCAAATCAGTTTGGATGTCAGGACGGCCTCGAGAGAGAGCTTGGACAACCTCAGGACAAGATGGCATAAAGGGTTTACCTTGGTTCATTGGGAATAGCCCTTAATTCATAGAGAATAGAAACCGGTTCAAAATATGGAAACTGGACCAACCGCACCCTCGGCTTTCAAAGGAAGTGAGGGCACACAGGGCGCGCCCTCCTATTTCAAAGGGGGCGGGGATGCATTACGTATCTCATTGCTAAAAATTGTCAGAACCTTCCAAAAATTGCTAAAATTGGACATGACACAACGAACGCGCCCCCAACACAGGGGTGTGGTCAAAATAATCGATCTTAGGTAGGGAAAACTTTTCAAAGTCCAGTTTAGAAGGCGCTAATCGGGGTAATTATCAGTTTCCAAAAATAGACCTGTAAGCACCCGAAACGGGACATCCGCGGATCTCCCCCCTCCGGAACCCCTTACGCTCGCTTTGGTGACTTGGTGGATGGTGTGTTATGTGGTTGTGGTCGCCAGGAGCCAAAGGCTCCAAAATATGGTAGAACGAAATGAAATGGAATAGAGAAATGAAAATGACCGTCGTACCTTTGAAAGTGGGGAGATTGTTGGGTTCCGACTTCTCCTCTCTCGGCCGGCCGAAAGAAGAGAGCTTAGTGAGTCCTTCGTCTTCGATCCGGTTGAAGCTCCGCCTCAATCAGATTTACCTAAGAATGTCCATAAGAAAACATAGAAACAAGTGAAAAGATCATTAGTTCTCGTGACAGTGTAGAATCATGCTCAAATTCAAATGTAAACATGAAAGAGGGAAGGAACTGACCGGATTGGGACTAAATCCCAACCCCTATTTGGAAGGTTTTGAATATATATATGTGATGCAAAATGATCTAAGACATGCTAAATAACTTGATGAACAGTGCTAAGATGAAAAAGGAGGACAAAAACTCGATTAAACGGGCGATCGGGATTCAAAAATAACAAAACAAGCTTCTGTCCTTCCTGGTGCCCTGTATATAGGGCGCCAGGAGCAGGTGCCCCCTTTATGGGGCGCGTTGACCAAGTCAAAGCGCCCTGTATACGGGGCACTAAGTCTGGCCCGAACAGATTTTCTTCTCCTCTTCGCGGCGCCGCTCCGGAGTGCTGGGAGGCTTCCGAGACGAAGTAGGGGCTTCTCCTTGTAGACAATATGCAAATGAAGCTAATGAAAGGTGGTTTGGATGCTGGATGTAAGAGGAGAGACGGATAGAGGCTCTCAAAGTTGGAGAAAAATCATGTTTCTGGGTGACAGAAACAGAAGGTTTTTAGGGTTTTCGGTGGATGGTTATGGATCGATTTGAAGGCTTGTGGGGGATGATAATGGCTTAGAAACATGGTGTTGGATGAGCTATAGGGTGGCACGGAGTTGGAACCTCTTCCAAGCTCCAAATGGGGGTCTATTTATAGCCCAAAAGAGGGTACTTTGGCCATTTCCGAAAAGCAGTGCCATGTGGCATAGCGCCCTATATACGGGGCGCCAGCATCATGAGATATGTCAAATCGACAAGACAAGTCACTGCGGGGGGTCAAATCAACCTGTCAAATCAATTTAATTTGGATCCAGGCGCCCTGTATATAGGGCGCCTGGTGCCCTGTATACAGGGCGCCTGGTGCCCTGTTTATAGGGCGCCTGGTGCCCTATAAACAGGGCGCCTGGTGCCCTATAAGTAGGGCGCCAGGTGCCCTTATACACAGGGTATTGTCCTCTTTGAAATGTGCCAAAAACCTTAATTTTTCCGGAAAACTCGGTTCCCTTGAAAGGTTACTCAAATATTGTTCATGAAAACAAGAATTTAAGCTCTCCAACTAGGCCAAAATTGCGTGTCTACAAGACCATGCCCCTGTCTTTTAAAGAGAGAAAGGGCACGTAGGGTACGCCCCTAGACTGAAGGCACGCAGGGCGCACCCCCAGTATGACCGCACCCTCCCATTTCAAGGGGAGCATGGGTGCGGTACACTCTCTCTCCTACACGCGTGTTCCGCTAGTCGTATCTTGCAAACGGGACGTCCAATTTGGCTCCTGTTTGTTGTGTTGGAAAGAGGGCATTAAATTGCAGCTCCTCAAATCAGTAAACCAGCTGGCATGACTCCTGAGCTTTTCGCACAGGGCTTTCTACTGGTTTACCCTCTCGCGAAAGCCAAAAACCGTGGCAGAGATCCGAAAGGGCACAGTTCTAATCGAGGAATCTCGGGTCAACCTGAAATGACCTAAAATGATGACAGAACAAGTTCGAAATGGTCAAAAACCCAAAATCATTGAAAAATCTGAGATTAACCTGGTGAACGTGAATCGAAGCACAGAAAAGTCAGGAAACCCTAAAATCAACCGAAACGGCTGTATGGCCCCGATTGATAAAATATATGGTTAGGATCAACCCGGATGACCCAAAAAGACCCAATGATGATCGAAAAGGCCTAACACGTGGTTTGGGATAGTCGTGTTAGTACATATCGAAAAGTCGTAACGAAAGCCGTTATAGACCGACGACTGCCGAAATGACTCGTCGAAAACCTTGAATGTTACGGAACACATGCGGGACTTCCAAGACCTTCAATTATGAACCTTTCAAGGTTAGTCATTGAGAAAGCTTCATGTTTTCACGGTTCACGTGTGGCTCTCGCTTGAAGGTTACGGCATAGTTCCAGAAATCATCAGTCCATTCCCAACTCACGAGGGGCTCCACCAACGTCCTTTGCTCATCTCCATAAGGTAATCCGGATCAGATAATAGTAAAATAAAGGATATGGCCAATGTAATAGGAGTTTAGGGCTTCGAATTAGGCCAATTTGGCATGTCTACAATTAGCACTAAATATACACTGATAAGAACACATTTCAGGAGTCAATAAGTAGGAAAAATATAGTGAGAAATGTGTACAAGGTTAGTAAGATATGTAAATGGTTAGTATTTAGTAACCTCTAAATGGAGGCTCAATAACATATATAAAGGGTGTTGGCATCAAATTTTTTCACTTAGCTTGCTTGATACAAATTTCAGCAATGTCGAAGCCAGTGCAGAAAATCTGACCCAGATTCGGAAAATTCATGAATAGATGATGTAAACAAGCTTTTTAAATGCCTTGGAATGACTTTACATGCTACAAATGTCCAAGATAATGTGCTCATTGCATAGCCCCGGTCAAGAGCTTCGCAACGGTACCCAAAACATGGAAAACGGACACCAGAAAGCCAAAATGACCATTTTGCTCCCGACACTTTGGAACCAGTTGGGACTCTAACATGCAATTCCAACTTTACCACATTGTCAAGGTTGGATAGATCTAGGCAACGCTCAAAATGGATCAAAAATTTGACCACCAGGTGAAGAGATATGCAAGAAAGAGCAAATCTGGACTGAAAGCCGTATATCGTTGCACTAGGGGCATAATGGTCCGATCAGCTCCCGGATCGACCTATGGGATGAAATTTTCAATTTTCATGGCCCAAAACATTGATCTCATGAGTATTTATGCATGAAAAAAAAATGGCCAATGGGAGGAGGTAATTGCATTCAATTATAGTTTCTGGCATTATCGACGACCAGGATCGCACCGATCAGAGAAATCGGTAAAATTTGAGATACTGAGAAATTTGTAAGATATCGACCACACATTTGGATGGATCATAAGATCAATGGTCATCAATGATTGTCCCATATTATTTTGATTTAATTTTGGCTATGTTTAATCAATTTTCGATCGAAATTAATGATAGCCATCAGATCGGGAGTCTTTTAGATGAACGGTCTAGATTGGATCACTCTCTCTCTCTCTCTTCCCTCCACTTGGCTAGCCGAACTCCTCCTCATCTGCCATGCACACAATCCCCTACAAGTTAGAGAGCTGGCCAAACTCCCCATCTGATGGCATAGCTAGCAACTTTGGCTTATCTCCCTCAACCACCTCAACAAGCTCAACAACCCCCATGGTTTATCCTTATCCCTCTCAACAACCCATGGCCTATCCCCATCTGATGGCTGGCCGAACCACCCTTCTCACTCCTTGTGTGTTAAATCCCCTAGAATATTGCGGCTGGCCGAACTAGCCTTCTTGTCACATGTCACGTGCACACACCTCCTTGAAAGTAGGAGAAGGTGCGCACCCTTCTCTCCCTTTCTTTCTAGTTGGCGCACAATCATCCTCAACAATCAACTATGGGTTATCCTTATCATCCTCAACTTCCCTTGAGTTATCCTTATCTCTCCTCAACAACCTCCAGCCTTATCTTCTCCTGGAGTTGGCACCCCCCCACTCTTATATAAACCCCCTGCTGTCATGTGCGCAAGACAAGCTGATCACCCTGCGGAAGCCCTACCTCTCCTCCCTCTACCCTGCTTCAAGACATCTTCTCCTTGCTTGGGCTTCGTCATCAGCAAGTCAGCAACCTCTCCATCCCCTTTATGGTGTGCCAAGTGAAAAAGAAGAAGGAGAAAAGACCTCCCTCCAGCAGGTGTGCCAACAGTAGCCCAACTGGTGGTGCACCGATTCCAACAGCAGGTGTTCCTTCTTAGAGCACCAATTTCGGCCCCATATTCAGCAACAAAAGAAGAAGAATAAGAAGGAGATAAGGCCAGCCATCTTCTCCTTCAATCTCCAACGGAAATTGTGCCAAAAAGGTGAGGAAAATTGTAATTTTAATACTCTTCCTCCCCTCTTCTTTCTCTTCCCCTCGGCCTTCTCTTTGGCCATTCAAGAAGCTCCAAAAACCCAGCCATGTTGGTACCACTTAAAGCCCATGTTCAACCTCCCTATGTTGGTCCCACAAGCCATCAAAAATCAGCCGCTTTGAGCCCCTCATTTCAGACCCCTTGTGTCCTAATTCTGGCTCCTCATTGCCCACGTGCGCACAGCCCATAGGTGGCCTGTAAACAACCCATTTGGCATCCCCAAGCAACCCCATGCTGTCACCTAACACCGTACCCCTTGTTGCCATACCTCTAGCAGCCAATTAAACTCCTGAACATGCTCCTAATCAGGCCATGTTTGACCATCCTTGCTGCCCAAGTGGACAGACTTCAGAAACCCAAATCAGGTCCCACTGCTGGCTCTGAAATCAAGCCCCTTTGATGGCTTCAAAACCAACACCTATCTAACCCCTCTGATGGTCATCTAAACAGCACCATAAACAAACCAAACATCCTCTTTAATGTGTGGAGGAAGGGGTGACAGCTTGGGCCTCTTGGAATCTGCCAGACGGGCCAAGAGTTAAGTCGGGTGGCCCTAATTTCCACTCATCAAATGCCTTTGCACAGCCCCTTGACTTCCCTATTTGGCCATCCAAATAGTCCAAGTTCTGCCAACCTGACAGCATCTGAACATAAGCCTCCTTTCAGCCCATGTTTGGCCAATCAAAACACACCTTAATCAGGTCCTGGTGTGCCCCCTTGATGGCCCTTCAACATAGCACCTGAATGGCGAAAGAAGTCAGCCCATTGGCAGCTCTCAAAATAGCACCAAAACAGGCCCTTCTTTAGCTCTCTACATGGAGGCTTACACCACATGCTGCTACTGCAAGAATAAACAAATAAATGTCAAAGGCATACAGGGTTTGAAGCTGGCCATTTTGGCCTTGAAGTGCTACAAATAGGCCATGCTGGCCCTTGAAGAACAAATCAGGCCGCCGGGGCCCAAGATGTTCAAAACAGGCCAACCGGGCCGACATAGCATGAAGACCGGCCTGTTGTGCCATTGACATGAAGCTAGCCAAATGGGTCTTGGACATTAAAAATCACATTTAACTAAATCTGAGAGCAAGATGCCAAAATTAAATAAGGAGTTAACACCACCACGTGGGCGCTCCACCTTGGGCAACTAGCCCAAACTCGTATCCAGTATGTTGACCAGGGCGTAGGCATGGGACACGCTTCCCACTACAGACGGACCCTTCCCACTACTTGGAAAGTCAAATGACTATGCCTTGTAGGACTAGTAAAATTCCACATCGATTGGAAAATAAGGCGGCATGCTGCCAAAATTTTCCCAATCAAGTGGGATTTTTTTACACCAAGGGAAGGACATTCACACATTTGCACCATTGATGGCATTGAACATGGCATATGAACTGCCACATCTGATGTACATTGACATGGAATATTTTGAACATGAACATTTCAAGTGCTGAGTTGATTGCATGTGACTGGGCATCGACACTAGCTCGACAGACCGAATGTGATGCAAACCGAACAAGAGTTAACCAAATCTGAAGTTAACTTAATTATATCTAAAAATACATTAAAACCAACCTTAAAACATGCTTAAAATAGATCATTAAAGTTTTAATATTCAACAAAAATCAGATTTAATTCAATCTGGAAAAATTGATTCAATACACTTAATCCATTAAAATTCAAATGCTTAAACAAGTGCACATCAAATAATTTACAACCAACTGAATAAAGCACATTTAAAACACATTAAAGCATCTATAATTCATATTAAAACATGTGAAATCAGATCATTAACAATCTGAAGTTCAAGTTTAATCAATTCGAACCAAACTTCAAAACATTTAAAACATACCGAATGCACCTGAATCGGTATTAAAACACCAACCAACATGAGAAAATCACATGAAAATGACTCAACACCTGTCAACTAAACTTAAGCAAGTCAATTGATCAACACATCTAAAATATCAAGTTCAAACAAAAAATAAAATAAACTTCAGCCAATTGAAGTAAAACAAACCAAACAATTCAAGCAAGCTCAAAACAAATAACATTCAAACCTAAATCAAATTGAAATATGAAATCAACATTTCAAACCACATCAAAATCTATTTATAAATCAAACATAAATCAACTCCAAACAAAATCTAATCAAACTTGTTTGCAACTCATCAGGCCTGAAAGAACAGGGCCCTTTGTGTTCATTATACGTTGTGCATGTGTACGCTCTTGTCAAACAGGATCGCTATGGCAGTTAATCAAGGGTGTTTGAGTGTTTGCTCGATGTAAATGAACATCGAATATTCGCACCATCCGATGGAGAGAGGTCAAACATATTTTCACAAAACCCGAACCTCGGTTCTATACTCTTTTAATATAACCCGAACTATCTAGTATTTTTATGGTCTATCACCTACTTTACTAGAAAATTCGAATGTCGATATTTCAAAACATACAACAACAAAATAATCTTTTCAAAGAATCAAAAAAGATTCCCGATGTTCCCCCAAATAGATTAGTAATATCTGAAATGGGGAGTTAATAACATATGTAGAAGGTTAGTAGCATATGTAAAGGGTTAGTAACATATATAGTGGGTTAGTAACCACTGAAATTGGGGTTCAGTAACATATGTAAAGGGTTAGTAAGCTATCGAGGAAGGTTTAGTAACATTTGTAAAGGTTTACTAATATGTAGGCTCAATAACATATATAAAGGGTTAGTAATATATGAAATGGGGGTTTAGTAACATATGTAAAGGGTTAGTAATTTGTCAAACAGGGGTTGAGTAGCATTTTTAAAAGGTTAGTAACATATGTAGAGGGTTAGTAACCCCTGAAATTGGGGTTCAGTAACATATGTAAAGGGTTAATAAGCTATGGATGAAGGTTTAGTAACATATGTAAATGGTTACTAACCTGTCAAACAGGGGTTCAGCAGTATATGTAAATGTTTATTAACACATGTAAAGGGTTAGTAACCCTTGAAATTGGTGCTCAGTAACATATGTAAAGTGTTAGTAACATATGTATAGGGTTAGTAACCCGTGAAATTGGGGTTCAGGAACATATTTAAAAATTAAGTAACATATGTAGAGGGTAAGTAACCCCTAAAATAGGGGTTCAGTAACATATGTAAAGGGTTAGTAACATATATAAAGGGTTAGTAACCCTTGAAAGGGTTCAGTAACATATATAAAGGGTTAGCAACATATCTATAGAGGTAGTAACCCCTGAAATTGGGGTTCAGTATCATATGTAAAGGGTTAGTAACATATGTAGAGAGTTAGTAACATATGTAGAAGGTTAGTAACATGTTATAGAGGGGTTCAGTAACATATGTAGAGGGTTAGTAACCCCTGAAATTGGGGTTTCGTAACGTATGTAAAGGGTTATTAATATATGTAGAGGGTTAGTAACCCCTGAAATTGGGGTTCAGTAACATACGTAAATGGTTAGTAACATATATAGCGGGTTAATAACATGTTAAATAGAAATTCAATAACATATGTAGAGGGTTAGTAACCCCTAAAATTGGAGTTCAGTAACATATGTAGAGGGTTAATAATGTATGTAGAGGGTTAGTAACATGTTAAAGAGGGGTTCAGTAACAAATGTAGATGGTTAGTAACCCCTGAAATTGGGGTTCATTAACATATGTAAAGGGTTAGTAACACATGATAAAAGTGTTATAGGTATCAAGTTGGTATAAATTAGGTCATTAACATCCGAATCTATTATGTTATTAGGATGTACATGGTAACTTGCTAATTTGCCCATTGATAAAAGTGTTATAGGTATCAAGTTGGTATATAAAGTCATGTACAAGTAGAATGCTAATAGAAGTGTGCAAAAATATAAATCAAGGTTAGATGTTAGGAGTGTATGCAAAATTAGGTGTGAACTTTGACGAAACATTTTCTCTTATTGCTTTTATATTTGTTGCTCAATTTAAAGTAATCCAGTTGATTTTAAATCAGATTTTCTGAGTGATCATTTGGAAGGAAAAAGTGTATGACGAACATCCACAACAATATATAATCAAAGGAGAGAAGGAAAAGATATAGAAACTAAAGAAAGCACTTTATGGGCTTAAGCAAATCCCTAGACGGTCATTTTCTCCTAAAGTTCTTATTTTGGGATTCCAACTTTTAAAAAAGTGTGCTATATTTTTAAAAAATTAAGTGTGTTAGTTTTATATTTAAAATATTAAATTGTTAATTAAAAAACTCATCTATATTTTAGGTCCTTATTGACAACGCGTTTCATCCATGTTGTGTGTACGTTGTGTTTTGTGTTTCTCTTTAGGTGATCTACACACCAAAGAGGATGGGGTCAGGAGTTAGGATTGAGTCAGTCGGGCCTAAAATTGACCTGAGTCGGTTGAAGTTACTATTTGAGTCGGGTCGAGGTCAAAAAAATTAATAAAAAATTTACTTTAAATTAACAACCAGATCGAAGTTGCAAGACTAGAGCCGGGTCAGTCAACTAAAAATCGACCGCGTCACCGACCCAACGAACCATGTTACTATATATCATTTACCATTTACGAGGACAAGGTGAATGTTTCACAAACACTTGCTACAGAAACTTATTCTATTTAATATTATTTGTCCCTTCTACATTTTTTTGGTACAGGAATTTATCATTTATTTTACAGAAATCCAGGATTACAATTTCTCTACTCATATCGTTATTTCACATATTAGAGAGAACATACGGGACCATGACAAGCGTAGCAAAAATGTTTTACCGGGTGTTTGGTTGAACCATAAATTGTTATATATTTTTATTATAAAATATATTAAAATAAATTGTACGATAGTCAGCAACATATAATTGTCAAAAAAAAGATAAAAAAAGCGAGAGTAACGTATGAACAAAAGAGACGAGGGACGACGAGATAAAAAAACAGGGAATCTCAACAACTCAATTTATCGTACAAACAAGCACTCGAATTGCGTTGTTGTACATATTTGCCACGGTAGATCTGCGGTTGTCATGGACTCTGGAGACAACGAAGGAATATCCCCGTTCTACCAACTTAGGGGGAAGAGAGAGAGAGAGAGATATTCGGGAAAGTCTTGATTGCTCAGCTGGCCGCGACGGCCTCCCGGACCGACTTCGCCGGGGACGAGGCCGCGTGATGGCGCTGCCACCTCCGCCCCCTGGCGCGGGCCTCCCTCTCATTCGCCTCGTCGAGCTCTATCCGCTCCTGCCGGCACTCCTCGCTGCAGAAGGGCGTGTCGCCTTGGTACATGTAGATGTCGCCGGAGGCTCGGAGGGGTGCGCGGCAGAGGGCGCAGGAGTCCAGGAAGTGCCGGGGCTCGTCATCCCAGGGCTGCCCGCACCAGAAGATGACGGCGCCACTTTGACGGGACACCGGTGAGGCGGACGCCGGGAGAGCCCGGTAACTGGCTCTTCTTTTCATAGGTCGGGCAGCAAGGGCAGTGTTCGCCTCCGACATGGTTTAAGGTTGCCTGCGCCCTCCTTAACTTGCTCTCTTTCCCGGTGTAGAAGCGGATACCGAAGAGCTGCTGGCGAAGAAGACAAGAAACGCACGGGCACAGGTGGACAGCGGAGAAGGAAAGGGAGACTCAGGTGTTTTATATAGGTAAAATAGAGATATGCGGAGATAGGTGGGCGCAGGAAGACGGTATTAAAGGCTGCTACAAAACCGGGGGAAGGTGAAAGAACAGGCTCTGGTTTTGAAAAGTCCGGGAGGCCGAAAGAAATGAATTTGGAGCTACCAGGGTTGGTGGCAGTAGAATTCGGCAATATTATGTACATGTTAAAAATTAAAGTTTTTAAACAATGGTTTTACGTATCAGAATCTAAATCAGATGTTCCTATACTATACTCGAAATCTAAAATAGTTAATTTTAAATTTATAAATTTGATTTTGAAAAAAAATTAAAAAGTAATAATATAATAAATCAAAATATTTTAATTATTAAATGTAATAGTATATAAATACAAAAAAGTAAGAAACATCTATACTCTCAAAATTTTAAAAGTAACGTAAAATTTATTTATTACGTTTAATAAAAATCAATATATATCGTAGTTTTTAAATTTTATCCGATTATTATGATTTCAATAACTGGATTGAAATTAGAGCGAAATTGAAATAACATGACTATAAATTAATTAAAATAGTTAAGATTAGTGCGACCAATTTGCGGCATCACCTGCAAACCGTTTGGAAGAAGAAAATGGTTAACTAGCACCAGACGACAAGCCAAAGACAATGTTTCTTGCTCTTTACACCTAACGAATGGGACATTGGTCGACTGGATGCATCCGCCCATCAATACATTGAATATATGCTGTCCTTGTAGGCTACCACCTACTTGCATATAACTTTGTCGTCACTTTGTGAAAACCATGGGCTCTCTTTTCCTTCTCTATGGTGGGATTGGGCATCCATATATATTGCTAACTTTAAATTTGATGGAATTTTTGATAGTGAGTGGGCTAATTTTTTATGGATAGAAAAGTACAAGTGATTTCATCTGCAATGTCGATTCAAATGCTGTAGCCCCATCGCTTTGTCATCTGTAGAAGCAAAATATGTGTTTATCTCAAGTTATTATCAAGTCATCTTCCCGTCATTTCATCTAAGAGCTTGATGCTGATTATTAAGTATTGTAATACTGAGAGATTCGCCAAAGCTCTTCCTCATGCTAATTTTTTCAAGTTCAAATACACACTTAGATTAAGACATTACAATAAAGCATGTTATTGTCCACCATTTCAAAAGATCATCCCTAATAAAATTATTAGCAATTACTGAATAGCGTCATCCCAACTCTACAACAACGGGTGACGACACATAAAATTCGTTACCATTTATTATATTCATGATGGTTGAAGTCATCGCAAACTCAGAAAGAAATCTCTAATTCAACTTTTGAAAGAAAGTATAGATAATTAGGGATAGTTTCCGTAAATTATCACTAATAACTATTTCTAACAATGACTTCAATCATGGCTAATGATCGATGGTCAACCATTGAACAGTACTAGTGGCGATGGCTACAACTTGTCGCCTTTATGCTTTAATGCACCATTGGTGACAATTTTAGTCACCACTGACTTTCATATAGTTAAAACACCCCGTCAGCGTCGTCGTACACACTACAAGTAAAAAAGTTATTAGGGACGGTTTAATGGCGACGGCTTTACTAAGCCGTCTCTATAAGAGTTAATTGCGACGGCTTAAGCCGTCCCTATTAAAGCCGTCGACAAATACAAAGATATAAGCGACGGCTCTATGAGACCGTCGCAATATCGCTTATTAGCGACGGCCTAAGCCGTCGCCAAACCATAAAATGCACCCAGAACACCCATCGGTCCGGGTAAATGGCGACGGCTACGGATAGTCGTCGCCAACTTAGTTAATAGTGACGGCTCGAAGCCGTCGCAATAAAATTTTTCGGCCGTTCAACGGTCGACTAATTTTTGCGACGGCCTGAGCCGTCGCTGTTGTACTTAAACGTACCAAATGCGACGGCTTCAGCCGTCGCCAATACATTAGGGGTTTACAAAACCCCGTCGGCACCTTCCCTCTCCCCCCCCCGCTTGCTCTCGACGCGCTGCCGCCGCCGCCGCCGCGGCTTCTGCCTCCTTGCGCCGGCGCCGCCGCCTTGTTGCGCCGCCGCCAGTCTGCCGGCGCCCTCCCCTCGCTACATCCGTCCGGGCATTATCCTCCAAGGTATATTTTAACTGAAATTATTTTATTCATTAGTTTCTATTTGAATTTTATTTAAAGTCTTATGAAAAGTGGATGTTTATTGATAAATCTTTCATTTCATATCGGCTAGGGTTAGTTGTGTGGTCAATCATCTAGCACTCGTGTGTTTTGAGACCATGTAATTTTTTAGGAAATCATGATATATGCCAAATTAAGTAGAAAGCATTTTAGTGTAATAAATTGTTTAGAAAAATAGTCGTATTGTAGTGTATTAAGTCTTTTATAATTAGATTATGTTGATTTATTTAAATTATACGTCAGCATGAATCAAAAAGATCACTCGTATAGCTAAACAATCCGGCTTCTTCGGGTCGGTGTGAACCCCTGTTTCGATTTCATCGATTCGGAAGGCTCACAAATCGAATGAAACCGGACCGAACTGCTTGGATCGAATTGTTTAAAACATTACATTATTATTAAGAAAAATAATATGTATATAGTTTGATTCGGTTTGATGAGTTATCTATTTGGTTTTTGAACCAAACCGAACCGATAACTTTTTATCGATTTAGTTCGGTTCGGCACCTCCCCAAACCGAACCGAACCGGTAAATTAGTTGACCCAATTTGTCAAAATTTGACCCACTTTATTTACATATTATGTTACATTTAAATATATATTACATTAATTATAAATATATATTATTATAAATACATATTATGTTACATATTATTACGTAGTTGGATTTTTCTTTAACAAGAGTAGAAGATAAAAAATGTATAAGAATTTTTTAATGAAACTCAATGACATTAATATGTTTATCTTATGACGGCTTTAATTCTTATTTTCAGGTAGTTTCAAACGACATTCTCGTTCGAGACTTTCTTCTCTTGGAGGTGGTTTGGTTTGTGTTTATTTTGTTTCGAAACTTTCTTATCTCATTGTTTATTTTTGTGCATATATATCTTTATTTATATTAACACATGACGAGGAGCTTAGATAAGTCTTGGATAGATATTCCTAACAGATTAAGTCCTAGGTATCTTCAAGGAGTAGAAGAATTTTTAGATTATGCTTACGATGAATGTAGGACTCGATTTAGACATGGATTAGACAAAACTTTGATTCAATGTCCATGTAGACGGTGTTGTAACACATTTACTTTAAAAAGAGATGTAGTTAAAGAACATCTAATATGTGATGGCATATGGTCCAATTATCGAACGTGGATAATGTAGACACGCAATTTTGGCCCAGTTGGAGAGTTCAAATTCTTGTTTTCATAAAGAATATTTAAAGCACATCGTGTTTTCCGGACAGATCAAGTTTTGGCACATTCCGAAAGTGGGTCCATCAAGCAACCAGACCAGCCGAGTGCCCCAAAAATAGGGCACCTGGCGCCCTGTTTATAGGGCACCAGGCGCCCTATATATAGGGCACCTGGCGCCCTATTTATAGGGCACCAGGCGCCCTATATATAGGGCGCCCTATAAACAGGGCGCCTGGATCCAAATCTAATCGATGTGACGAGTTGATTTGACCCCCGCGGTGACTTGTCTTGTCGACACGACATATCTCGTGATGCTAGCGCCCCATATATAGGGCGCTATGCCACATGGCACCACTTTTCGAAAATGGCCAAAGTGCCCTCTTTTGAGCTATAAATAGACCCCCATTTGATTCCAAAAGCAGGTTCCAACTCCGTGCCACCCTAGAGATCATCCAACACTACGATTCCAAGCCACATTCACCCTCCAAAAGCCTCCAAACCGATCCAAAATCTTCCACCAAAAACCCCAAAACCCTCTGTTTCTGTCACCCCGAAATATGATTTTTCTCCAACTTTGAGAGCTTCTACCCGTCTCTCCTCTCATATCCAGCACTCAAACCCTCTTCCATGGGCTTCATTTGAGTATTGTCTACAAGGAGGAGCCCCTACTTCGTCTGGAAGCCTCCCGGCACTCCGGAGCAGCGCCGCGAAGAGGAGAAGAAAATCTGTTCGGGCCGGACTTAGTGCCCCGTATACGGGCGCTTTGACTTGGTCAACGCGCCCTATAAAGGGGCACCTTCTCTGGCGCCCTATATACGGGGCACCGGGAAGGACGAAAGCTTGTTTTCGTTATTTTTAGATTCCGATCGTCCGTTTAATCGAGTTTCGTCTCCCTTTTCGCTTTTGCATCGATCATCAAGTTATTTAGCACGTCTTAGAGCATCTTTGCATTTCATATACGTTTAAAACCTACCAAAAATAGGGGTTGGGATTTCGTCCCAATCCGGTTAGTCTTTTCCCATTTGCATGTTTGAATCTAAATTCGAGCTCGATGCTATGCTTTCGTTAGAACTAATGAAACCTTCACTTGTCTACATGTTTTCTTATGGACATTCTTAGGTAGATCCGATCGAGGCGGAGCTTCAACCGGATTGAAGGCAAGGGATTCACTAAGCTCTCTTCTTTCGGCCGGCCGAGAGAGGAGAAGTCGGAACTCAACAATCTCCCCGCTTCCGGAGGTACGACGGTCATCTTTCTATTTCATTTTTTTTTATCCCATCATACTTTGGAGCCTTTGGTTCTGGCGACCACACACAAAACACACCACCCACCCACCGACGAACACCGAGGCCGGGCGTAAGGGGGTTCCGGGGCGGGGATCCGCGGACGAACCGTTCCGCGTGCTTACACCTTTTGGCGACCACGGTGGGACCGACTTTGCTTTAGTGAAATCCCACTTTATTTTCCTAAGAATGTCCATCCGAAAATCATGTTTACTTTCATTTCCATGTGAGTCATTTCCATTTCCTTACATTGTTGCTTGTTTACGTTGCTTACTTTTCTTCGAAGCATCATCTTGTCTCTTCCAAGTTTACTTGCTCTCCGTTTATCTTTTAAAAAAAAAGCATATCCATCTAATTTCCAGCTTTGATAATCAACTTATTTCACCTTAGTATTTTAGATATCATCTTCTTTGCTAAGTCTAGTTCTCCTTTAAATCTTTCAAAGCATGCTTAGTTAAATTAGTTCTTTCTTCCATCCTAGCTTAAGTTTATATCATTGCCTATTTCACTTGCTTCCTACAAACATCTCATTAATCATTGTATGCTTTTATTTTCTTCTTGGTTGCTTCTTATTCCTTGAAATTTCACTTGCATTTAGTTTGCATCGGAGCTTCGGGTCCGCCCGTCTCCTTAGGACATCCGAGAAGGGAGGCTCTCTCCTCCCAAAGCCCCACACATCCAAACACCCCTCTTGGTGGTTGCCAACTCCTCCTCCGGGGATTCCCTCTCGGAAGGACCGGGTAGCTTCCATCAAGACCTCCATAAGTCCCCGGACGTGAAGGATTCCCTCTTCATCGATCGGGCTGGTTGTACCACTTTATCCCAAAACCCGGAATACCTATTACCCATCGTTGTGAAAAGAGTGACAACCTTAGATTGCTCGGTGTTGTGAGAGCATAGGGTCCTACCCATTTATTTGAGTGGACAATATTTCTCTTAACAAGCCATTAATTTGAGATTGAAACAAAAAAATTGGGTTAATCACTCCAAGTCTTTGCTATTACTTGTTTGCAAACAAAAACCGAAAATTAAACAAAAATCCCAAAATCACCTAAAAAGAACCAAAACAAAAAATTTGCTTGAGGTTAATTTGCTTGACAACTTGCTTGTCCAAACAAAAGAAAATCAAAACAAAAGAGGTCAAAAATCAAAACCAAAAAAATCCTTGAACTTTTATTTGCCAACCTTCTTTTTCTGTCGTGTTTATGAACTTGAGGTCAGGTCGAGTTATTGGAATGGCGGATCAAAGATGCGAGCAACTACAATTAGAATACGACCAGTCTTATTTCTACCCTGATGCCGTATGTGCCGTCAATGAACCTGAAGTTCTCCCTGAACCTAGTCAAACTTCTCCCCGACCCAATCCAAATTCGCTTTGGGAGGCATTCTCTCATGCCGACCCTACTCAACTCCAGGCTATCAAAGCCATCCTCAAGGGCAAGTCCCCCACCAACCACATTCCTACCGAAGGTGGCCTTCATATCTCTACCCCCCGGTCAGTGGTACACCAACCCAATGTGCCCACTCATGGCCATTCCCATACCGGGCTCATAGCCCCAATTTCTCCTCAGCCGGTGGCTAATCTAGATCATCCCATTCCAAATGTTGTTGTTCCTTCTAGACCACCAGTTTATTCCTCTAATCATCTCAACCCTACTCACCCTTTGGTGCATCCCCCAATGTACCCTTCTTATCCGGCCACTTCGGCCCATCAAATCCCAATTTCGGTGCACCAAGCACCCATTTCTCCTCCTCCTCCTCTTAGGGAACCTTCGTCGATCAGACCATGATTAACAAGATCAATCGCATGGATGAGCAAGATAGAGAGCTTAGACGTTTAATCGACACCAAGGCGGTCCCGAAATTTCTCTTCCTTCTCTTCCTACTTTTCATCTACCCCCCTCTGAGATGCCGGTATACCGTCGCTACAACGGAACCGGTAATCCCTTCATTCACATCAAGGACTTTCTTTACGAGTCGGTAATGTGGCAAAATGATCCAAGGGCCTTTGCTTTTCTTTTCAGAAGATCATTAGAGGGTTCAGCTTTAGAGTGGTTCTACTCGCTTGACTCTTTGGAGGCGAGTAACTTTGAAATTGTCAAAGCTAAATTTTTGCAGAGATATCAAGATAGGGTCGGACCAACATATTCCATCACTGACCTCATGGCTGAAAAAATGAGAAATGATGAAGATTTTACCAGATATGCTGATAGGTGGAGGTCCATGGCAGAAAAGCTTACTGATTCCATTTCAGAGCCGGAGCAAGTGAAAATGATCATCACCAATGCCACTCCGGCCTTAAAGAATATGCTGGCTTTGCATCACCCCACCTCCATGAGTGAACTTTATGAGAGGGCACGGTATATTCAGACACAGCTTAGGGACTCACCCATCATGAACTTGTTTGATCCTAGACCTCGAGCTGTCAAGAAAACCACTTTTACCACAACCGGCCCAGTGACTGAGGGCGTAGTGACAAACGAAAACCTTAACGTTGTAGGGAACCCACCTATAAATTATCAACACCAGTTCAGGAACCCTCAACAAAATCAACCATTTAGAAACGCTCGTCAACCTCAACCTCAACGACAGCACGTACCAGCTCAGCAGCAACAACAACAAAACCCCGGCCTGGGGATTATCCAAAACCCTCTACCTCTACATGCACCCGCACCTGGGAATCAACATGTTAATCCCATCTTGATCTCTTCTAAGGAGTATCATCATCGGGGCCAGAATTGGCAAGTTGAGGGAGCCACCTCCGCCATGCATGTCAACCGAACCATCCATTCTATACCCCAAGCTACATCAGCCAACCCCATTACTCTCAACCGGCCACCCATTATCCGAGCACCATCACGACCCATCATAACACCACCAACCACACAACTCCAATCGGGACGGACCCTAACCCGCCCGATTAATCCACCACAAACATCACCACCACTAGGACCTATCATCATCCCGCCTCGTGCAAACATACCTACCTACTCTACCATGCCTCAAACCACCATCATTACGCCCGTCCCAAGAGCTCCCATCATTCGACCTAACCCTCCACCCACCACTACCACCCTGCCCATAGCTCCTCAACTTGCCATGGTACTCGGGAGTGGGCGCATGTTCCGAAGGGTCTTTCCCCGAGCCGATCAGTCGGGGTTGGTACCAGAAACAGAAGAAGAACACGTTGAAGAGCCGTTGCCTGGGACATCCTATGACTTGTTGAAACATCTTGATAAAACCCCGACACGGATCTCTATCCTAGAGTTGATCAAAAGATCAAGAGTCCATCAAGAGGTTCTCCAACAGTACTTACAGCAAGTAATGGTAAACGAGAGCCTCCCCCCAGAAAAAATCTCATCAGTTCTGGTCCCAAGAAGTGAGTATCCGGCCCTTATATTCACAAAGGAAGAGTTGGCCGACTTGGAAATAAGGAAATGTGCCTTGTGCATCACAGTCCACATCAATGGTGTAGGCATTAAGTCATGTTTGGTCGACACCGGTGCATCTATTAATGTCTTGCCACCAGAAACACTACAGTTGTGTGGAATCCCAGAAGAAGATGTTCGGCCATCGCAAATCACCGTGACAGCATATGATAATTCCAAAAGGCCCGCCCATGGCATGGTCACACTTGAAGTCAAACTCGGACCCCGGGTTGTTACTGTCGACTTCCATGTTCTGGATATGGATCCAACTTACAAAGCCATCCCGGGAAGGCCTTACTCGGAAGCATTAGAGGCCGTAGCTTCAACCAATCATCGGTGCATCAAATTTCCCTTCAAGGGACAAGTTGTCAAAGTAGTGAGTATGCCCGTGGATTGCTTGGTTACTCTCCCCCCTGGCTTGCCGAATCAACCAGTATTTACAATCCTTGATCTACCAAGGGATAAAAGACAGTCTAGGCAAGTTTGGAGAAAGAAGAAAGATAACGCCAAAACCCTTGGGTGGCGTATGATGGAAAGTCTGGGATATCAAGAAGGCCGAGGACTGGGGAAAGAACTGCAAGGCATCACCGAACCCATTCAGCTAGTAAAGACGACATCAAGGAATGGGGTAGGGTACGATGGGACATGTGATAATAGCCAGAAAAACGGCCAAAAATACTTCCAAGGATGTCTGCGCAAGTTCTTTGATAAAAGAGAAACAATACAAATGATTGAAGAGCAGGAACCACAAGAACAAGTGAAAAGGAAGAAGGTGGGCGACCTAGGGGATGAGACACATATTGACGTATCATGGTTATTTGCTGAAAAAGGGTCAAGTGATGAACCGTTACGCAACGAGCCTTCTAACAGTCAAAATCCAGGGCTTTCAACGAGTGTCATCTTCTCGGACCTAGCAGACTCATTCTCGACAAGTCCATTGTCAGTTCTAGATAGCAAAGACGGATGCCCTCTTTATCTGTCTTTGCTTGATTCGTTCCCCTCTCTATCAATATCTCAACCCGCGTTGGAAACAACAACCAACCAAACCTCCTCTGTGTTTATGTTTAGTACTTCTCAAAAAGATCAAAAAAAAACGTCCTTTTCTCGACCCAAATCTCGCTCGAAGAAACGTCCCAACTCGCTCCGAGGGATGACCCGAATCGGGAGGCCACCCGATCTCTCGATCGATCTCCTTTGCCCTTCGTCAATAAATTCCACTCCATCCACCTCCTCCTCACCTCCTTATTTACCTTCTTCTTCTTTAGGTTTAGTTTACGGCAAAAGTAAAACAAAAATCGAGAGGTAGAAGAGTTCCGGGGAGATATACGCATCGATTAGCGCGGAAAAGCTTAGAATGCGCCAAGCTACCGGAATATTTAGAGGATGCAATCCAGATAGGAGAAATTCGATATGAGGAGAGAAACAATGTTGATCCAACTTTAGGGGTCTACGAGGTTGTATCAGAAAAGGATCCTGACACCGAGGATGAAGAGGAGGATTTGGCTGATGCCTATGCATCCGGTTTAAGAAGGTTCGAAGAACCATCAGCCACGGTGGATGAACCGACTAAGGAACTTAATCTTGGAACACCGGAAGATCCTAAGAATATCCTCATCAATGCCAACCTCGCCCCTTTAGAAGAACAGAATCTACTGGGGGCTTTGCAAGAATACAAAGTCCCGTTCGCTTGGACATGCGAGGATATGCCGGGGCAAGATAAATCATTGGTAGAACGGCGACCGACTTTAAAACACGAGGCTACCCCGGGCAAGCAACGGCTAAGAAGGTTCCACCCAGACGTGGCGTTAAAGATGAAGGAAGAGGGCGATAAGTTGCACCAAGCAAAATTCATTAGAGTCGTCCTCTATCCACAATGGGGGGCAAATATAGTCCCGATCATGAAAAAGGATGGAAAGATTCAAATTTGCATTGACTTCAGGGACTTAAACCGAGCGTGTCCAAAAGATGATTTCCCCCTTCCTCATATCGATGTTCTTGTTGACAACACGGCTGGATACGAAACCCTATCATTCATGGATGGATACTCAGGGTATAATCAAATCCGGTTAGCAGAAGAGGATCAAGAGAAGACCTCATTCACTACACCTTGGGGAACTTATTGTTACGTTGTCATGCCCTTCGGATTAAAGAATGCCGGAGCAACTTATCGAGAGGGCCATGGTAGCAATATTTCATGATATGATGCATAAATTTGTAGAGGTGTACGTGGATGATTTAGTGGTCAAATCTCGAACCCAAGAGGAGCATGCTTTGAGGTATTGAAAAGGGTTTTGCAACGAGCCGGGGAATATAAGCTCAAGATGAACCCCAAGAAATGTGTGTTTGGAGTATCGTCTGGAAAGTTACTTGGGTTCATTGTCAGCAAAAGAGGCATCGAAATCGATCCCAACAAGGCCAAAGCTATTATTAACATGCCTCCACCAAAGAACCTAAAAGAGCTGAGAGGGTTGATTGGCAGGTTACAGTTGTTCGCCGGTTTATCTCACAGCACTCCCAAAGGTGCAAACCTTTCTATGAGTTAACCAAGGCGAAGGCCGAATTCAGATGGGATTCGAGGTGTCAAGAGGCATTCAATGGTTTGAAGAAATATTTGTCAAGCCCACCTGTGCTCAAACCTCCGGTTCCCGGCAAACCCATGATCTTATACATCTCAGTCTTGGAGGGATCCTTGGGAGCAGTGTTGGCACAAGTAGATAATGAAGGGAAAGAGCGAGCGGCATACTATCCGTCCAAAATCTTTGATCCTTGTGAACAAAAGTATACAACCATGGAGAAAACCCGTGCCGCCCTGGTTTGGGTGGTCCGAAGCTCAAACATTACTTTACGGCTCACGAGGTTAATCTCATTGCTCGCATGAACCCCATCAAATTTCTCCTTGAAAAATACGTCCCGACCGATCGTTTGGCACGCCGGCGAGTTTCCTCTCCCAATTTGACATCACCTACACCCAACGAGAAGGCAATCAAGGGCTATGCAATTGCCGAGCACCTTGCCCATCATCCTATCCCAACCTTTGACCCTATCCAGTCAGATTTTCCCGATGAAGAATTGATGTCCATTCGATCTTCTAATCTGTGGACTCTATATTTTGACGGGGCATTAAATTCCCGGGGTAGAGGGATAGGGATCGTTCTTCTATCTCCCGAAGGTGTCACCATTCCGCAGGCTTTTCGGCTCCATTTTCCGGCAACAAACAATATAGCCGAGTATGAAGCCTTGTTGGCCGGACGGAGGCCGCTCACTTCTATGGTGTCACTAAACTAAGGGTAATCGGTGATAGTCGGTTGATACTTCGCCAGTGCGGCCAAATATCGCACATCTCATCTGGGCTCAAACCATACCAAGAACTCACCACTTGCTACATCAAGCTATTCTCCAAACTCGAATTCATTCATGTCCCTCGTGCTCAAAATATTCTTGCCGACGCTCTTGCCTCTCGGCATCTTCACTATCCGTCCCGCTAGGCGGACGGAGTTAGGACGATCTATGTCCGCCGACGTACCATTCCGGCAGTAGAAGATGCACGGTTCTTGAAGGTTAAGGAAGAGTTTGAAAGGAAAGAGTACATTGAGCAAAAGGAGGAAGTATCTTTGGTCGAGTTGGAGGAACTAGAAGAAGGTGAGAAACCATGGTATTATGAGATTGCGAATTACTGTCAGGATCAGACGTACCCGCCAGGATCAACTGCCGAAGAGAAGAGAGCCATAAGGAGAGTCTCCCAGAGATACACCATCTTAGGCGGGATGCTTTACAAAAGGAGCTTGGCCGGTGTTCTGTTAAGATGCGTAGATGAAGAGGAAGCTGAATCGGTGCTTAAAGAAGCACACTTTGCAGTATGTGGAGGCCATGTAAATGCTCAAGCCCTCGCCAAAAAGATCATCGAGCAAGGGTATTATTGTCCTACCCTGGAAGAAGATTGCTCGATCTTTGTCCGGCCCTGTCATCAATGTCAACTCCACGCCGACAAGATTCACTCTCCCGCATCTTCCCTTCATCCGATCCACGCCCCATGGCCTTTCGCTATGTGGGCTTTTGATGTTATCGGACCCCTCGGTGACCCAAACTCCACAAACAAAACCAAATCATTCATCCTAACTGCAACGGAGTACTTCACCAAATGGGCAGAAGCGGAAGCATATGCGGAGATCAAGGCATCAACAGTCTGCACCTTCATCAAGCGCAACATCATTGCCAGGTTCGGGATCCCAGGCGACATCATCACCGACAATGGACCGCAATTCATCTCTCAGGAGCTACGCGACCTTTGCAACAGGTATTGCATCAAATTGCATCATTCATCTCCATATTATCCTCAAGGCAACGGTCAAGCTGAAGCCACCAATAAAACCCTGATAAAAATCATTAAGAAGACTTGTAAGTCTAGCAAATTCGCGGTGGCCGGATAAGTTAGTTGATGCTCTATGGGCCTACCGCACTTCTATTCGAACCCCAACGGGTCGGACCCCTATGCTTTGGCATTTGGGATGGAGGCGGTAGTTCCATACGAAGTGATCATTCCATCCCTCCGAGTCCGGATCGATCGAGATATCCCGATGGATGAACGCCGAGATTCTCTTCTCGCGCAACTCGAACTCTTGGATGAAAGGAGGTGGCCGCCGCCGAACATGCTAGATCTTACCAAAATAGACTTAAAAGATTTTATCGAAGAGGGTGGTAGAGAGAAAATTTGAAGTCGGTGAGGTTGTGCTTAAAAGAATATTTGTTAAGCCGGGCGGTCCCCGCTCCAAACTTCAACCAAATTGGGAGGGTCCTTATGTTATTTCGGTCATTTATCCCGGTAATTCATATAAGCTGACTAATGCAGAAGGAGAAGAGCTAGCTCATCCCTGGAATGGTGTCTACCTCAAAAAATATTTCCCTTAAAATCAAAAATCACAAAAAATCTATAAAATCCAAAGGTGTGAAGTATAATGATAGCATCCAACGCTTACTTGCCCAGAGCATCAACTTGTCGCTTAGGGAAATAAGGATAGGCATCATACTGCACACACTACACACCTAGCTTTGAGATCCGATGATCACAAGTCAGAGAGAAAGCTAGGCAACGCTTGGCAAAGGAAGGTCAACCTAATCCCATTCTCTTCTTGTTTCGGTCCAGAATAGATGAAAGGGGTTAGAATGAGGAGTATCGAAAATGCCCATTGCCTTAGTTGGAAAATGCCTCTGAAGGTCTAACCTTTTTATTAAAAGGAAAGGTGCCAAAAGATGGGCAATGACCCCTCAGGTCAGCAAAAGAATAGACCTGTCTGAATGTGTACCAACAAAAGTCCAAAAGAAAAGGGCTCCAAAAGATGGGCAATGACCCCTCAGGTCAAAATCAAGCAAAAAAGAAGAAAGACCTGTCTGAATGTGGGCCATCAAAGAAAATGGGCTAGAAGGAAGGACCCGAAGAGGTCAAAACCCGAACGGGCAATGTGGGTATTAGTAGAGAAACAAGTTCGACACCCCTGAATCTTAGTAAGGACTTACCATCAGTCCTCTTCCCTCCTTAACCTTGCGGGTAAGGTTGACCGACAAGACCCGAGAAAAACCATAGCCTATCAAGGGCAAAAGGTCAGGAGATCTCAAACTAGGCACTTCCTTACACGTGATGCCTACTCTTAACCCTTACGTAACAATGAGAAGCACCTATGGCAAGCAGGGCGAGAGGATGAAAATATCGTGCCCCTCACACCAACAAAAAAATCAAATACTTTGGAAAATACCAAACGAATCTTAAAAAAAAATCAAAATTCTAAAAAATGAGAAAACCCAAACAAATCAAAAATCCCAAAACACCAAAAAATTATAAAACCATCAAAACCCAAACAACTCAAAAATCCCAAAACACCTAAAAAATTTGCTTTGCTAGTTGCCTTTGCATTTATGTTTAATTTCGGTCTTGCATGTTTCCTTTCTATGCACACTTATGTTTTTTTTTTTGTTATTTTACCTTGATAAGGCCTATGTCCCTTGACAAAAGATCAAGGCAATTTCGCCCTTTTTCTTGCAAGGGACTAAGCCTGAATAAATTTCTAATCGCCCTTCGAGTAAAAGCGAGGAGTCAAGAAGTCAACAACCATCACTATGGAAAAACAAAGTACATCAAAGATAGGAGGGGGTCGGCACATCACAAATCGCCGCCTCCCTCGCTGGTGCTCGATCATCCGGAGGTGGCATGGCAAGCCTCTCCTCATCTCGCCTCCTACGACTACCGGACCGAGAGGAACACGAGCGGGCGGGTCCCCTCAGTGTGGTCCCTCGAGAATCGGAGCGGTGGGAGTGGCTCCGAGACTGCAACGCCTGCATCATCAACTGACGATGCTCAGCCTCCACCCGGTGGAGCTCTCTGGAGTGCTCAAGACGAAGAAGAAGGATCTGCTCAGACTCTGGCCGTGACAACTCGACCACGCGAGTCTCCAGTCTCCCGACCTACAAGATGACAAAGAGATACATCAGTTACAGAAAAGCAGCTTGAGGAAAAAGAATCAGACATGTACCTCCCGTGTCAGCTCCTCTATCCTCTGAGCAGTCTGTGGAAACCAAAGGAGACGTCGGTCAAGCATTTCCGATTTAAAATCATAATAAAAACATCGCACCTCGGAAGTAGAGGAACCAGGATCCGGAATGCCTACGAGGGGCTCGAGCCCGAGCTCCCTCTCGTAGCTCCATCACCTACCGGGAAAATGTCGTGAAAGAAAGAAAATGATAACAAGCAGAGCAGAAAATTATGTACCTTGTCTTGAAAACCCAAGGGATCATCGGTAGAAGGCGGCTGAAAACCCAAGGGATCACCAGTAGGAGGCGGAGCACCCCCTGCGGGAAGATCAGAAATCCTCGCCCAAAGATCCTTGTTCTACAAAAGGAAAATGTTAGAATCAAGCAAAGCGAGCAAGAGAAAGTCAAGGAGATTCACCTCGGTAGTAAGGGCCTCCACCCGTTCCTTCGGTGGGCAACCGCAAGAAAAGAAAAAGCTTAGGAAGGCAAATGAAGGAAGAAGGCAGTATAAGTAAAAGCGATAATCGCCTCAAGAAAGAAGCCCGTCTCAGAAGAACTGCTCCCGGAATCGGCAGGAATGAAGGGAGGAGGGTCAACCGGCAAAGGGTGAGAAGGTAGCTCGGGACCCGTAGGCCGACCAAAGTCAAACGGCTCGAAGGGAGGCTCATCAAAAGTCGTCGGCTCGGGAGCAGCCGGATGGGAACCCAACTCCGGTTCGGCCACGCGCTCGCGGAGCCGAGAGATCCGAAAGAAGTAAAGGAGACGATCGACAACATTCATTCATGGAATTAAAGAAAAGTAAAGAGTGTTACTGCCGGCGGGAACCTCGGTAGCGACGTCGCCGAAAGAAAGAAGAAAGAAAGGTCGGTTAACCAACAATGGAAAGGTGCAAAGTACGAGAAAATACCGTCGCTCCAACTCGGCCTCCAAAGATGCCGTCCCCGCCCTCAAACGAGACGACTCCGCCCGAATGCTGCGAAAGCAACATACGGTTAGACATCAAAGCAAAGGAAGAACAGTGGTGAAAACAACAAGTGCGTACCTCTCCACCCTCGGTGAAAAGGTGGGCGAATGTCGCCACATAGCGACGCAGATAGTCATCACTATCAGAGGCACTGGAAGTCACTGGGGTGCCACCCCTTTTCCAGATCCGGACAGCAAACTGGCCTTCCTTCTTCCAGTCAATCTCCTGGATCAGGCCGCGAGTAGAACGACCCAGGTGTGGGTAAGGTGGAAGATCCACCCACTCCTGGTAGAGCCCCAATGAGCGCATCGTAAGACGCACCCAAAGTGGCTCCATCTCGTTCAGGCAGATCAAGAAGGTGTCACGGCCAAAAGCCGGACGACCCTCCAAAACCCACGGCTGCCGATCCAAGTGAAGATCTGAAAAAGGTTGCCATACCACCTGAAAAAGCAAGGCAGAGCAATAAACAAGAAGAACCAAGAGTTAAGAAAGAGAAAAGTAACATAATACCTCGTGATGAGAGAAGCGGAAGCTGCCTCCTCAGGTTCTCCACCTGGTAAGGATGGGAGGAAGCAGATCGTGTAGCAACCCAGCTGCCGATAAGAGGGTACTCGGGGTCATCCTTCAGCAGAGCACGACCCAGGGGGATGTAATAATAACTCCATACCTGTCAAAATAAAAGCTCAGTTAGTCACCAAAAGAGACAAGGCAGAATTGATAATGAACAAAAGAACGAGGCATACCTGAAGGAATGGAGTAAAGCCGGCTACTGAAACCGGACCACTCTCCATCGCCAGCGAGGAGAACAGATGAGCCAGCATAGCAGCACCCCACGCATACTCACCAACCTTCGACAGGTCAGCAAGAAAAGGGAGGAACCGCAAGTGCACCCTGTCTGTCTTCGAGGCTAGAAGAAGACGGGTGAGGAAGAAGAGAAGGAACCGGCGGAGATCCTGGTCGGCCTCAACAGTGCCCTCCTCACCAACCAGGGAGCGCTCGACGCGTTTCGTCAACTCGTCGAGCACAACCGCCACTACGTCATCCTTACCCACACTGGCGTTGCCCAGGCCAAGCAGGTTCCCGACAGCTGTGCGCTTCATAACGCGCAGTCCGCCGGGGCAGTGTGGGATCGGATGACCCAGAAAATCCCGGACCATGGCCGAGTAATCGCGATAGGTCTTGCCGGTGACGGCACGACCGTGAACACGAAGACCCGTGATCCGGGAAACATCCTCCAAGGTAGGGACCATATGCCCCCGGGGAAGAGGAAGGAATGGGTGGTGGAATCCCATCTCTCCCTCAAAGCCCGGATCGAGGGAGGTCCTCCCAAAGCCGAGCAACGAAGCAATGGGCCAAAACCCATTGTATCAAGCCGTACCTTTCCGGAAGTCCTTCAACCCTCGGTAGGCATGGAAGACCATCTCCCGGGATATCCGGGACTTGATCTTCCCCGCACAATCAAACAATCATGTTAGAAACGAAGCAATCATGAATAAATTCAAAAGGGAAAGTCGAGATTCGGTTACCGATACAGTCGGAGGAGGATGAAGAGTAGGTAGCTCCGATGAGCCAGCACCGGCAGAGGAAGAAGCGCCAGCAGAAGAAGAAGCACCGGCGGAGGAAGAGGCCCCGGCGGCACCTGAAGCGTCAACGCGAGACCTCTTCGTCATCTGCAAAGCATTAGAACGAGTCAAGAACAGCAAATGGAGACGATGGGGGCCTGGTGACCAGGTGCCCCATTTATGGGGCGCCTGGGCCAGGCGCCCCATTGATGGGACGCCTAGCGCCCCATTGATGGGGCGCCAGGCAGAGCCTAGCGCCCCATCATAGGGGCGCTAGGGGGGCTCAGCCCCCTTCTCTCTTCCCGTTCTGATCCGGAATGACTCCGGATCGGTTCGGACCCTTCTGCGAAAATGAAGATAGCGAAATAAATTACAAGTTTACAGTTGGAAGGAACTTACTGTGAGATCCGCACAATGCGCTGCGCTCCCCGGAAGGCCCCGCTCAGTAGAAAACTAGGAAAAGAGTGAAGGTGAAATGAAGAAAAGTGCAAGAGTGAAAATTTAAAGTTCCATGGTCAAAATTTTCGTTTTTTTTTTAGAACGTGTCCACAGGCCATATTCTTCATGAAAAACAATTTTTCATTCCCAAAACATTGATATTCTATTACTTTTGCATATTTTTGCTGTTTTCTGACACTGACAGGACAATGACACAACTGAAAGAAAAGACTACATCAAGCAAACTTTAAACCTACACTGATCAAGCCCTAAGCAAACAGAGTACATAACAAAAGCAAAATACGACTGGATTCATTCAGAAGGGCGAGAGATACGGATCAACCACCGCGCGGCTTCCTCGGCTTCGCCACGTATCGGCTCTTCCAAACTTCATCCTCGTCCATATAGGCACTCGGCGAGAAACTCTTGCAAATTCCCCGGATGGCGAGGATGCTCGGCATTCTTCGGCGTCGGCCGCCGTGCCCGTCCGACGATCTTTGACGGATGGAATATGAGAGAGACGAGGGACTTTGAGCCGCGGTTGGCCCAACCGAAGAGGACATCGGTGAGGGTTGTAGATAATAAAGGAAGTGCCGGTAATCAACCGGAGATCCACCCCGGGGTGGGAGAGGCACGAACATTCTCGGCGCATAACCGCCTCTCGTCGGACGTACAAAGCCACTCGCTCATCGCCGAAAAGTACAAACGCCGGTCGGCACGGGTCTTCACCGAGGGGCACTTGTTCGAACCTTATATTCCATGCAAAGGCGATTGGTGAGAGGCTGAAGGGGGCTCCGAGCGAAAAGCCGGGAAGCCGTGGCCGGTCCGAAGCACACGTCAAACTTAAAGTGCCGATCAACCCAGCACATGAACAAGAGAATGCTGCCGAACATAGGCCTGCCAACGCTAGCAGAAGTCAGGCCGTCATAAAGGTAGCCCAACACCGAGTGGGCTATGCATTCATTGGACCAAATGCCCTGAATGCAAGGAAGGCAGGAAGGGTCAAGCCACCCGTCCTCACACGGGTATAGAAGCACTGAGGCAAGACAAGCAGCAACGCCTTTAACACCAGGCAGCAGAAGGTCCTCATTGTCACCATCACCTTGGATCACGCCAATGGACCAATCCGCCAGTGCTTCAGTATAAATACGACCACCCACCATAATGGATCGGGCCTCTCCGGTGGTCATAAAGCCCTGAAGAAATTCTAAACCGGTGATCGGTCCGACAGGGATAAACATGGCCTGGCCATACCCAGGCATGGCACGAAGCCCCAGAAACAGCTCCACCTCTTCTAAGAGGACGGTACATTCAAAAGAGTCAAAAACGAAGGTGTGTGTGTCGGGATGCCACATCTCGAGGAGTGCACCCGTCAAAGAAAAATCCCAGAAGTATTTGAGGAGGTGGTTGGCGTGAACAAGGATGCCGCTGAAGCCCCACCCGCTGAGGATGGTCCGCACATGAATGTTGATAGCAGCCATCAAGCGGGCTATCCATAGCACTTGACCATATCGGCGAGCCCCGGGAAATTCGGAAGATCCTGCAAAATAACCGCGCAATCAAAAGGGGTTTTGAAACAGGAAAAGAGAGGTATGCCTGGTAAAGACACTACCACTCCCATGGACACCCGGTTCCGAATGTGGCATGGTACTTCAGAAAAACTCTTCATCTCACTCGAACCAGTCGGGCGGGAGGAAGAAGAAGCCATCAGAGCAAAGGGGGAAGCAAAGGCACTGTAGCTGAAGTGGGGAGAAGAAGGGGAAGTCCCCCCCTTCTTATAGAAGCCCAAGGGCTCACCTAGGGAAGGAGCAGCATTGAAGACCGCGCAGGTGCCCCACTTATAGGGCGCCTGGCGCCCTATGAGGAGGGCGCCTGGCGCCCTATAAGGGGGGCGCCTGGCGCCCCATAAACAGGGCGCCTGGCGCCCTATAAATGGGGCGCCTGGAGCCCCCTAAACAGGGCACCTAGAGCCCGTTATTTTGCATGTATTATCATATATCTCGCATGTATATCGTTGAAGACCTCGAGTCTAAAAGGGCTGAGTCAGAGAACCCCTTCAACAAAATCGATGAAGGATTCAGTCGCCTTTTAGACCCGCGGATAAGCCAAAATCAAATGAACGGGGACGACGGTATCTTCACGGATGTCCTGACCCGTTATGTTTGACCTATATCTTCAACTATTTTCTTATGTTTATTTCTATTTCTTTAAACTCAGCATACATCATGCATTATCATGCGGCATACATCATGCATTATCATACGGCATACATCATGCATTATCTTTTCCATCACCATCTTTCTATGGCTCCTCGAGAAGGTTTTTGATCTATCCGGAAGATCCAATTTTAATGGTTTCATTAAAACAAGAAGTTTTTCCATGTCAAATCGAACCGGTATTCTTGAGTAAAACCCGATGAATTTGAAGAACCCAACCTCGGATGATTGACCGTTTTCGCAATTCTTGCATTTCCGCCGAGTCCAGCACACCATGCAGTTCGGGTCCTGGCCGGTTACAGTTCTCCCCCACGCGGGATTTTAGTTATTTACTTTTGTTCTTCTTAACCAATCAACAAGAGGAAGGGTTTCGATAAGACAAAGGGTAATCTCGGAGTCTGGTAAAGTTTTGTTTTACCCAACCAGGCCAATGAAGGCGTGTCTAAATCTACACCTTGGCGTCACCTTTTCAGTCCATTACCAATTCATTTCGTTACGCCTCATTACACTTCGCTACATTCCCCTACACTTCATTCATGTCACTCCCCTACAAAGCCAACGCCAAGGCGAGGCAAGCTGTAGACACGCAATTTTGGCCCAGTTGGAGAGTTCAAATTCTTGTTTTCATAAAGAATATTTAAAGCACATCGTGTTTTCCGGACAGATCAAGTTTTGGCACATTCCGAAAGTGGGTCCATCAAGCAACCGGACCAACCGAGTGCCCCAAAATAGGGCACCCGGCGCCCGTTTATAGGGCACCAGGCGCCCTATATATAGGGCACCTGGCACCCTATTTATAGGGCACCAGGCGCCCTATAAACAGGGCGCCTGGATCCAAATCTAATCGATGTGACAGGTTGATTTGACCCCCCGCAGTGACTTGTCTTGTCGACCTGACATATCTCATGATGCTAGCGCCCCATATATAGGGCGCTATGCCACATGGCACCACTTTTCGAAAATGGCCAAAGTGCCCTCTTTTGAGCTATAAATAGACCCCCATTTGATTCCAAAAGCAGGTTCCAACTCCGTGCCACCCTAGAGATCATCCAACACTACGATTCCAAGCCACATTCACCCTCCAAAAGCCTCCAAACCGATCCAAAATCTTCCACCAAAAACCCCAAAACGCTCTCGTTTCGTCACCCCGAAATATGATTTTTCTCCAACTTTGAGAGCTTCTACCCGTCTCTCCTCTCATATCCAGCACTCAAACCCTCTTCCATGGGCTTCATTTGAGTATTGTCTACAAGGAGGAGCCCCTACTTCGTCTGGAAGCCTCCCGGCCTCCGGAGCAGCGCCGCGAAGAGGAGAAGAAAATCTGTTCGGGCCGGACTTAGTGCCCGTATACGTGGCGCTTTGACTTGGTCAACGCGCCCTATAAAGGGGCACCTTCTCTGGCGCCCTATATACGGGGCACCGGGAAGGACGAAAGCTTGTTTTCGTTATTTTTAGATTCCGATCGTCCGTTTAATCGAGTTTCGTCTCCCTTTTCGCTTTTGCATCGATCATCAAGTTATTTAGCACGTCTTAGAGCATCTTTGCATTTCATATACGTTTAAAACCTACTAAAAATAGGGGTTGGGATTTCGTCCCAATCCGGTTAGTCTTTTCCCATTTGCATGTTTGAATCTAAATTCGAGCTCGATGCTATGCTTTCGTTAGAACTAATGAAACCTTCACTTGTCTACATGTTTTCTTATGGACATTCTTAGGTAGATCCGATCGAGGCGGAGCTTCAACCGGATTGAAGGCAAGGGATTCACTAAGCTCTCTTCTTTCGGCCGGCCGAGAGAGGAGAAGTCGGAACTCAACAATCTCCCCGCTTCCGGAGGTACGACGGTCATCTTTCTATTTCATTTTTTTTTATCCCATCATACTTTGGAGCCTTTGGTTCCTGGCGACCACACACAAAACACACCACCCACCCACCGACGAACACCGAGGCCGGGCGTAAGGGGGTTCCGGGGGGGGGATCCGCGGATGTCCCGTTCCGGGTGCTTACAGATAAGTCACGGAGAAATTGAACCTAGTTTAAGTATCGTTAATGAAGTTCGATTAGATGAAGCACAACATGAGAATTTAAATGACGATGTAATAGAAATGCTTGAAGACATTCAAAATATTCAACGAGCATCTATACATCATGAAAGCGAACCAAGTATAGAAACACATAAGCATTTCTTGCTATTAAGAGATGCAGAAACACCATTATATGAAGGATGCACAGAAATATCTAAGTTAAAATTTATCTTAAAGTTGATTCAGTTGAAGTCAGTAAATGGTTTGACTGGAAAATGCATGAGTAGTATATTGTCTTTATTTAAGGATGTATTACCGAAGGATGCAAGTGTTCCTAACACTTGGTATGAACTTAAGAAAATTGTTAAGGACTTAGGACTTAGTTATGAAAAGATAGATGCATGTAAGAACGATTGTGTTCTCTTTTGGAAAGAGAATGCACATAGAATTAGTTGTCCACAAGATACAAAGATGATCAACAACATAAGAGTAAGAAGGTGGCATGGAAGATATTACACTACTTCCCTTTAAAAGATAGGTTGCAGCGTTTGTTTATATCAACAAACACTGCTAGGTGGATGTCATGGCATAGTGAGCAACGTTTGTATATATCGAGAGGTGAAATGCGTCATCTAGCAGATTCCCCCGCTTGGAAAAGAGTGGATGAACTCTATCCGGATTTTGCATCAGAAAAACGCAACATTCGGCTTGGATTGGCCGCCGATGGTTTTAACCCATTTGGCAACATGTCTTCGAAGTATAGTGTGTGGCCTATAGTTACATTGGTTTATAACTTACCACCATGGATGTGTATGAAAGCGGCTAACACGATGATTTCATGTCTAATACCGGGTCCAGGAGCCCTCGGAAATGATATCCATGTATACTTACAGCCGTTGGTGGAAGAGTTAAGAAATTTGAGGGAGATCGGATTGGAGACATATGATGTTTTAGCGAAAGAGAATTTTCTGTTGAGAGCTATATTGTTGGGTACCATAAACGATTTTACGGGTTAAGCCAACCTTTCCGGCTGGAGTACTAAGGGAAAATTAGCATGTCCGATATGTAATGAAGAAACAAATTCGGTTCGACTAGTTCATAGTCGAAAACAATGTTATTTAGGACATCGGCGATTCTTACCCATATCACATCGGCGGAGAAAGAAACATTGCAGACATCTATTTGATGGTCGCCGGTGTGAGGGGTACACCAAAGATACTAACCGGACATGAGATTTGGAGACAACAACAGGAGACTGACCCTGTAAGATTCGGAAAAACATTTAAGAAAGATTTAGAGAGCTTGAGAAAGAATTTGACAAAAAATAAGAACTGGAAAAATGCATAACACCCCACCCTGAGGCCGGTCTGCCCGATCGAAGCCGGATTCCGACTCGGATCGGGCAAACCGGCCGGTTAGCTTGGAAAAATGCATAACACCCCACCCCGAGGCCGGTTTGCCCGATCGAAGCCGGATACCGGCTTGGATCGGGCAAACCGGCCGGTTAGCTTGGAAAAATGCATAACACCCCACCCCGAGGCCGGTTTGCCCGATCGAAGCCGGATTCCGGCTTGGATCGGGCAAACCGGCCGGTTAGCTTGGAAAATTGCATAACACCCCACCCCGAGGCCGGTTTGCCCGATCGAAGCCGGATTCCGGCTTGGATCCGGCAAACCGGCCGGTTAGCTTGGAAAAATGCATAACACCCCACACCGAGGCCGGATTGCTCGATCGAAGCCGGATTCTGGCTTGGATCGGGCAAACCGGCCGGTTAGGTAACTTAGGTTGGAAAAATGCATAACACCCCACCCCGAGGCCGGTTTGCCCGATCCAAGCCGGATTCCGGCTTGAATCGAGCAAACCGGACGGATAGCTTGGAAAAATGCATAACACCCCACCCCGGGGCCGGATTGCCCGATCGAAGCCGGATTCCGGCTTGGATCGGGCAAACCGGCCGGTTAGCATGGAAAAATGCATAACACCCCACCCCGAGGCCGGTTTGCCCGATCGAAGCCGGATTCCGGCTTGGATCGGGCAAACCGGCCGGTTAGCTTGGAAAAATGCATAACACCCCACCCCGAGGCCGGTTTGCCCGATCGAAGCCGTATTCCGACTTGGATCGGGCAAACCGGCCGGTTAGCTTGGAAAAATGCATAACACCCCACCCCGAGGCCGGTTTGCCCGATCGAAGCCGGATTCCGGCTTGGATCGGGCAAACCGGCCGGTTAGCTTGGAAAAATGCATAACACCCCACCCCGAGGCCGGATTGCCCCATCGAAGCCGGATACCGGCTTGGATCGGGCAAACCGGCCGGTTAGCTTGGAAAAATGCATAACACCCCACCCCGAGGCCGGTTTGCCCGATCGAAGCCGGATTCCGGCTTGGATCGGGCAAACCGGCCGGGTAGCTTGGAAAAATGCATAACACCCCACCCCGAGGCCGGTTTGCCCGATCGAAGCCGGATTCCCACTTGGATCGGGCAAACCTGCCGGTTAGCTTGGAAAAATGCATAACACCCCACCCCGAGGCCGGATTGCCCGATCGAAGCCGGATTCCGGCTTGGATCGGGCGAACCGGCCGGTTAGCTTGGAAAAATGCATAACACCCCACCCGGAGGCCAGTTTGCCCGATCGAAGCCGGATTCCGGCTTGGATCGGGCAAACCGGCCGGATAGCTTGGAAAAATGCATAACACCCCACCCCGAGGCCGGATTGCCCGATCGAAGCCGGATTCTGGCTTGGATCGGGCAAACCGGCCGGTTAGCTTGGAAAAATGCATAACACCCCACCCCGAGGCCGGTTTGCCCGATCGAAGCCGGATTCCGGCTTGGATCGGGCAAACCGGCTGGTTAGCTTGGAAAAATGCATAACACCCCACCCCGAGGCCGGATTGCCCGATCGAAGCCGGATTCCGGCTTGGATCGGGCAAACCGGCCGGTTAGCTTGGAAAAATGCATAACACCCCACCCCGAGGCCGGATTGCCCGATCGAAGCCGGATTCCGGCTTGGATCAGGCAAACCGGCCGGTTAGCTTGGAAAAATGCATAACACCCCACCCCGAGGCCGGTTTGCCCGATCGAAGCCGGATTCCGGCTTGGATCAGGCAAACCGGCCGGATAGCTTGGAAAAATGCATAACACCCCACCCCGAGGCCGGATTGCCCGATCGAAGCCGGATTCCGGCTTGGATCAGGCAAACCGGCCGGTTAGCTTGGAAAAATGCATAACACCCCACCCCGAGGCCGGTTTGCCCGATCGAAGCCGGATTCCGGCTTGGATCGGGCAAACCGGCCGGTTAGCTTGGAAAAATGCATAACACCCCACCCCGAGGCCGGATTGCCCGATCGAAGCCGGATTCCGGCTTGGATCGGGCAAACCGGCCGGTTAGCTTGGAAAAATGCATAACACCCCACCCCGAGGCCGGTTTGCCCGATCGAAGCCGGATTCCGGCTTGGATCGGGCAAACCGGACGGTTAGCTTGGAAAAATGCATAACACCCCACCCCGAGGCCGGATTGCCCGATCGAAGCCGGATTCCGGCTTGGATCGGGCAAACCGGCCGGTTAGCTTGGAAAAATGCATAACACCCCACCCCGAGGCCGGATTGCCCGATCGAAGCCGGATTCCGGCTTGGATCGGGCAAACCGGCCGGTTAGCTTGGAAAAATGCATAACACCCCACCCCGAGGCCGGATTGCCCGATCGAAGCCGGATTCCGGCTTGGATCGGGCAAACCGGCCGGTTAGCTTGGAAAAATGCATAACACCCCACCCCGAGGCCGGTTTGCCCGATCGAAGCCGGATTCCGGCTTGGATCGGGCAAACCGGCCGGTTAGCTTGGAAAAATGCATAACACCCCACCCCGAGGCCGGATTGCCCGATCGAAGCCGGATTCCGGCTTGGATCGGGCAAACCGGCCAGTTAGCTTGGAAAAATGCATAACACCCCACCCCGAGGCCGGTTTGCCCGATCGAAGCCGGATTCCGGCTTGGATCGGGCAAACCGGCCGGATAGCTTGGAAAAATGCATAACACCCCACCCCGAGGCCGGATTGCCCGATCGAAGCCGGATTCCGGCTTGGATCGGGCAAACCGGCCGGTTAGCTTGGAAAAATGCATAACACCCCACCCCGAGGCCGGATTGCCCCATTCAAGCCGGATTCCGGCTTGGATCGGGCAAACCGGACGGTTAGCTTGGAAAAATGCATAACACCCCACCCCGAGGCCGGTTTGCCCGATCGAAGCCGGATTCCGGCTTGGATCGGGCAAACCGGCCGGTTAGCTTGGAAAAATGCATAACACCCCACCCCGAGGCCGGTTTGCCCGATCGAAGTCGGATTCCGGCTTGGATCGGTTAAACCGGCTGGTTAGCTTGGAAAAATGCATAACACCCCACCCCGAGGCCGGATTGCCCGATCGAAGCCGGATTCCGGCTTGGATCGGGCAAACCGGCCGGTTAGCTTGGAAAAATGCATAACACCCCACCCGATTAAATTTTAAAGATTATATTGCAGATGAAGAAATTTAGCAAGAGTCGACGTACATCGGGGAGTGGGACAGCCGGTGGATCCACCGATTAGGCCGGTGGTTCTCAAGGCCCATCTCAGCCTACACAGGATGTGATGCCATCAGGTGGACCATCCCGGGCGGTTGACACTCGCCCTACTACGGTGACGCCCCCTACAGACTGTCCATCTTCTTCCGCCTTCGGTAAATATCAATTTTTTATTTTTTGTAGATTTATAAATATCAATTTTTAAATGTGTTTAAAATTTTGGCATGCAGCTACAGTTGCTAGACGTGGGAGAGGTCCTGCAAAGGCGTATAATGTGCGGACATTAGCGCCTGGTGAGACCTTGAACGTCCGGGTCATTGGAGGATCGGGTGTAGGCCCGAATGGCCAGGAGTTCAACTCATATCTTGGAGTTTGCAACAGGGTACATTGTAACTTATGGCAACAGGATTACATGACCCTTCCAGATGACAAGAAGGCGGAGATATTTAGAGACCTCGAGGTAAATAAAAGTACTTGAGCTTATTTGTTTTTTTTCACTTTAAAATTACTAATCTATGTATTCTTCCTGTAGCAACATTTTACATTTGAGCGGTCTCCATCCATAGATGCGGAAATTTCAAGGCATATGGGAGAGATGCAAAGAAAACAAAGGGGTCATCTTAAGAAGAAGGTAAAAATTTCATATTTATTTTTTTAGTAAACGATTATGTACTGTAACTAATACAATTTTGGCGTACAGTATTTTACAGGACGCTCACTGGAGGAGGAACTTGTCGTTGTGCCTCCACAATGCGATCCGGACCAGTGGCGTCATATGTGTGAGATATGGCAGAGGGACGACAATAAGGTAAATAATTTATTTAATTTAAAAGTAATCCACATTTGATAACTCATTTTATTAGCTTGTCTTAACAAAACTAATGTGTTATGAACTTGTTTGTAGGCACTTAGCCAAAGGAATAAAACAAACAGGGCTAATTTGAGCTTGCCTTATAGGTGAGGTAGAACCAACATTCATCAGCTGCAGATAGATTTTGTAAGTTTATAAGGTCTTTCTTATTCACTATTGTATATCTCGATAATAGTACTAATGTGTTCATAATGTTTTCTTTTAACAGACAAACAAAGAAGGGCGCCGTCCTACCCGTCCTGAAGTCTTCGAGATGACCCAGACGAAAGAGGCGGAGGATGGATCCCTCGTATGGCTCAACGAGGAAAGTCATCAAGTTATGGTACGCAATATATTTATTTGTATCAACATTAGACAATTTTTATTTCATATAACAAATGACTTTATATTTACATTATGTAGGATGAGATGCGCCAGTTGATGAATGCCTCCCAGTCAGAGGAATCAGATGCTCGGAATTCCGAGCATCCATTCTCTTCTGAGGATGCATTCATCACCGTGTTCGGCAGAGACAGGCCGGGACGGATCCGATGTGGGGGGAGAGGACAGACCCGCAACACCTGGTATGGTGTATGCAGTGGAGGTGCGAGTACCTCTGCGGGTCCGGGCTACCAAGAGTTGGTGGACAAAGTCGATGCTCAAGCTACACAAATCGAGAAACAAAACTCGATGATCGACTCGCTCCAACAACAACTGGACACCCAACGTCAACAATTCCAAGAGTCGATGACACGGCTAACACAAGAAATGTTAGCTCAATTAAACAGTAGGCTCCCACCTGCAAATCCGTCTAGTTCGAGGCCACCCCAAGGCCGTACAGGCGCACGGGGAGACGAGGAGGAGGAGGACGATGACGAGGACGCAGAAGACGATGAGCGTTCTTTTGGGGAGGATGAGTGAGAGAGTTTACTCTCTATTTTATTATTTCTTTGTATTTGAGGTAGTTGTTGTGTAATGATACGTTTTATAAATATGAACTTTTCTTATTAAAGAATGTCAGTGTTTATTATGTATGAATGAATGTGAATGGCTTCGATCGGGCAAACCGACAAATTATTTGTGTATGTAGGTCTTGCTATGAGAATACAATTGTGTGGAAAAAAAAAATTTAACAAACTGTAAGTTATTCGCGACGGCTCCTCTAAGCCGTCGCTAAAGTTCGTTTAAGCGACGACTATTCATATAATAGCGACGGCTCAAAGACATCCCAAAACCAGAAAATGCACCCCGGCGGGCGTTGACGGGGCCAAAAAATGGGTTTTAGCGACGGCTCCGTAAGCCGTCGCTATTATTAACTTTAAGCGACGACTGTGTATGTAATGTCGACGGCTCTAAGCCGTCGCAAAACCAGAAAATGCACCCCCGTGGGTGTTGCCGGGGCTGAAAATTGGGTATTAGCGATGGCTGAGAGCCGTCGCTTATAATTACTGTCGTTTACTAGCGACGGCTTCTGGTAGCCGTCGCAAAAAAAAGTTTAAAGCGACGGCTTGCGCGTCGTCGCAAAACTAGAAAACTGAGCCCTCGGAGATGCAAAAAATGATGTTTTGGCGATGGCGAGAAGCCGTCGCTAATGGCTTTTACGGGTTTAAATTTATTTGCGACGGCTTAGTGCCGTCGCTAAAAACTTTATGAGGGACGATTTCAGCCGTCTCTAATAACTTAATTGCGACAGCATTAATCATCGCAAATAATGCTAAAAGCGACGGCTTATCATTAGCCGTCGCCATTAAAATTGGCGACGGGCTTATTTGCGACAGGATTGCGACGGCGGAACAGCCGTCGCTATTACCTTCTGGCGACGGCTTTTGTATTTGTGGCGACGCCGGTCAGCCGTCGCTAATGACCTTATTTCCTGTAGTGACATATTGCCACTGTAGATCTGCGATTGTCATGGGCTCTGGAGCCAACAAAGGAATAACCCCATTCTGCCCACTTAGGGGAGAGAGAGAGAAAGAGAGTGTCACGACCCGGAATTTAAAAAACATAACCACAAATACGCAGCGAAAACACACGACGTCGTGACAGTGGGATGAAACCCAATACTTGAATTCCATAACCCAAACTTAAACAATTATTTTCATAAGATCCATCATACAAGAGAATAGAACCATACTTCTATGTCTAATCACACACTTGTTCAAAAACAACCAAGACCATCTACCTAAGTAGAGAATACCAAGAATCTCCAAGTGCAAATGGCTCTGATTCCTTTGGTTCCACCTGAACTTCATCTTCAAGCTCCTAAATCTTTAAAACCTGCTGAAAAATTTATCTCGCAACGGGGTGAGTCCATGGACTCCGAAGGATTTACACCCATTTCCTGCCAATCGGATACTAACATATAAACATGCAATGATAGATAACATATCTAAATTAAGATGTAAATACAAATATATATAATGTCTTCTATATTAAGCTCACAACTCATAACCAAACCATGAATTAATTTTAAGGAAACAATTTTGCCAATGCTATACACTTCTAGACCAAAACACACAAGACCATACAAACTAGACAAATATCATCTAAATGACCTGAAGACTCAACTTAACATGACCAAAATAAAACAAGACAAATCTGATTTTTCTAACATGACATGGTTTAACATCTATACATGACACTCAACTAGCATATTTCATATCCTTTCCAAAACACATAGCCAAAGAGCAAGGAATTGGTCGTCTTGCTTCACATGTACAAATGCATTCACCAGCTCTAATATATATAGAAGTAACATATACTAAGCTAGCCCAAAGTGCACCTAGGCAGTGGTGACAATAAGGAAAAAATCGTGGTAATCTGGGATCTGTGGGAGGGCCGGATTCAACTAAGTGACCCGCTGCCCACAGGTAATTGACTAAAATAGGCTGGCGAGGCCTTCATAACATGCCGTAACAAGAATTAATAATCAAGTTCCAAATAATGACACACATGATGCACATAAGACATAAACATGACTTTCTAGTATCTGTCATGCAAAACAACTTATTTTACCACAAACTAGACAAGACTTGAGCTAACCAACCTGGCTGACATATCTAAATCAAACCTATACCAAACTTAACCATATGAACATAACCACACCATGCATGACATAATATATAATCTAAAACTAAACTAACCAAAATTTACATGACTTACATACATGAAATGATAAACCGAACTAGACATACTTAAACACATATACAAGACACTTGACCTAAGTCATACTTGACATAACTAAATAAATTAAGTTCTGAAGTAATCAACCATAATCTGGCCTAAACAGGTTCTAAAAGATGTGATTCGATGATCCATGATTTTTCCAAATCTACACATTTATATTTCAATTCTAGGTCCAATCTAGCATATATTCACATACATTTCTAACATAAGTTTAAAAATTGTTTCTACCCATCCAGAATCAAGCTAAACATGTTCCATAATATACAAAATAGCAATTTCAAGATTCAGGTTTCAAGAATTTTTTTTGAGAAGAATCACTAATCTTAAGTCCAAGGTCTAAACTAGTCAAATCAAGGTCTATAAGTTAAATCATACATATTTTCTAATCAAAATGGGATCAAATAAATAGACGAGCTTGAAAAACCTACATGGAATCTTATGTGAATTTTCTTGATTTTTAGGGATTTTTTTGCTATTTTTTCTAGCATTAACTCTATTTTCTGCAATTTATAAATCAAGTAATTCCAAAATGCTGAACCGGGCGGCTCGCTGGTGCTGGACCGGCAGCTGGACCGGGGTTCTGGGCCGACTCGACCGGCGGATCGCGATATTCGCGGCAGCGACGTTCGCGGCGGCAGCGGCAACGACGGCACTCACCGGGGACGGCGATCAGAGATGCAAGGGAACGGCGGCGACGACGGTGAAGGCAACTTGGGGGGGGGGGAGAAGAAGGCCGGCGGCGGTGAGATAGGGTGGAGGCGATGGGAATAGGGAAGGGGCTCCCCGCGGTGGCAGTTCCAGCGGAACAGGGGAGGGGGCGGAGGCCAGCGAAGGCAGCTGCTCGGTGACTGTGTGCGCGCGGCGTACGGTGACGTTGTGGGGGCAGGCGGCGGTCAGCCAGGTGACCGGGGGTGGGAAGAAGAAGTAGGGCTGTAAACGGATCCGGATAAAATCCAGATTCGGTTCGAATTCGTATTCGTATAGGTGGATATTATCCGTTTAAGGTGCTCCGGCGGATAATTATTTTGGATTCGGATATTATCCGAAATTTAAACGGAGCGGATTCGGAATCAATGGATCCGCTCCGGTTAAGATCCGGTTTGATCTAAGCCATTAGATGTTGAATCCAACGGCCATAACTTTTCACCCCCAATCCCTAATCCCGCCGGCCAGCCCCGACTCCCCATCCTGACATCCCGCATCCTCACAAGTCACAGTGCCTCCCGAGTGCCGCGCCTCCCAGCTCTCGAGCATCCCTCCCTCCCTCCGATTCCAGCGGCGGCGGCGGAGCCTCCTAGCGGCGTCCCTCCCTCCCTCCAGTTCCGGCGGCGGCGGCAGAGCCTCCCAGCGGCGTCCCTCCCTCCGGTTCCAACGGCGGAGGCGGAGCCTCCCAGCGGCGTCCTTCCCTCCCTCCGGTTCCGGCGGCGGCGGCGGAGCCTCCCAGCGGCGTCCCTCCCTCCGGTTTCAACGGCGGCGGCGGAGCCTCCCAGCGGTGGCGGCGGATCGTCCCTCCGGTTCCCGGCGGCGGCCGGAGCCTCCCGGGGCCGGCGGCGGCGGATCGTCCCTCCCTCCCGGATCCTCCCCGGCGCGAGCCCCGTTCGGCCTCCCCCCGGAGCCTCCCGACGCGAGCCTCCCTCCCCCCCACCCGGAGCCTCCCGGCGGCGTCCCTCGCGAGCCTTCCCCCGGCGGCGGCGGAGCCTCCCGGCGGTGTCCCTCCCTCCCTCCGGTTCCAGCGGCGGCCGGAGCCTCCCAGCGGCGGCGGCGGATCGTCCCTCCCTCCCGGATCCTCCTGGCGCAGAGCCCCCGTTCGGCCCCCCCCCCCCGGCCTCCCGGCGCCGGGCCTCCCCCTCCCCTCCCCCCCCTCCCGGAGCCTCCTGTCCTAGCGCAGTCGCAAAGCCTCCCCCCCTCCCGGAACCTCCTGTCCTGGAACGAAGCGGATATTATCCGTATCCGCTCTGTATCCGAGAGATATCCGATTGTGAAGATCCGCTCCGTATCTGAATTCTAACCGGAGCGGATATCCGATATCCGAATTGACTAGCGGAGCGGATTCAGAAATGGCATATCCGCTCCGTATCTGCTCCGTTTACAGACCTAAGAAGAAGGCAGCGGCAGCCGCAGTTCGCACAGCCCAGGTGGGCGGCGGGCAGCCCTTCATGCGGGCGACGACGTGGCGTGCATGGGAGGGTGGCGAGGCGCAGGGCGGGATGACGTCGCGGCAGCCATGCAGGGTGGCCGGCAACCATGCTTGGCAGATGGGTGCAGGTGCAAGATGCAGGAGGCTGGCGACGCAAGAAAAAGTAGAGGGGAGAAGACGGAGCAGCGGTGGAGAGAGGGGGGGTGGTGGCCGCAGCGCCGAGGGAACGACGCAGGGCGGCGGGAGGCGCGGCCACAGACGACGGCAACCAGCGTGAACGGCGGCGGACGAAGAGGGAGAGAAAGAGAGAGGGATGAGAGCTCAACGAGACCGGGGAGGCGCGCGTACTGCGTAGCCGAGAGGGAGACGGCAGGTGACGGCGATTTCACACGATGACAGGTCGCGTGTCTTTTCTCGCCGAGAGAGAGAAAAGAGGGAGAGAGATAGTTACGGCGTGGTAGAGGGTTCCAGCAGAAATATATATATACACATTAATAGGAGTAGAACTCCAAATCTGGTAGGACTTCTCTGTTACGTAAAAAGTGGGAGATAAGAATTTGAATGATAACATAGGTATTTCCACGTAAGGAAAAGAGGTACGTAAAACAGAGAATAACTTAGTGAAAGAAATTCAATGAGATTAATTTTTGGTAGGCTAATCCGACGTGATTTCTATCCATTCGGGATGAGAAGTTCAAACTAAGAATGACTCTAATCACTAAGGAATTTACTATGAAAGGAATGAGAAGAGATAAAGATAATTGAATCAAAATAAAAAAAGATAACAAAATAGAAAATAAAAAAAGAATAACACTAATAATATCACTCTAATAAGTAGAAAAAATATCATAATTTAATACAAATGCTAAAACTAAAATATTTAATTTAAACCAAAAAAAATATATCAGATATTACAAGAGAGTTGATTGATCAGCCGGCCTCGATGGCCTCCCGGACCAACATCGCCGTGGAAATATATCAAATATTACAAGAGAGTTGATTGATCAGCCGGCCTTGATGGCCTCCCTAAATCTTCCTCTATGAGTCCTTTTTTCAATGCAACAAACAACATTCAATTCTGATCTACCATTTGTCCGCATAGCCTTTCAGAAGTCAGATGTGCAGTTTTGTCCGCACGCAGCACCGATCAAGCCCAATTGCATGCAAGCCCAACCCATTAGGCACATCTCTGACCAATTCAGGACCTTAACTTCCTTTTTATTCCTACATATCACTTGGTAAAGTATTTGGAAGCTTCATGGTCTAAATTAGCATCATCTAATGATGGCAATCCAACTTGTTGTCTTATACATCAAAACTTGCTATTTTTATACCAGATTTGTTTCCTCTTAAAGTGGAGACACATTTTGAATATGGGGAAGGTGATCCAAGGTTTCCAATCCCTCTTAATCATTTGGGTAAGTTTCTAGATGCCTCAGGATGAAAATTAGCAATATTAAATGGAGGAAATCCAACCTATGGTCGGATGTATCGAAACTTGCTATTTTTTGACCTGTTTTTCATTCCCTATAAATGGAGACTCACATGCAACCTAAGAAGTGCATCCCCATCCTCCAAAAATTTTATCCTCATCCTCCAGACACCCTTGGCTCGTCCCAACCTCCCCAAATCGTCTTCTCTTCATCCTGGTGCCCAGAGATCATCTCAAAGTGAAGAAGAAGCCAGTCTATGCTCTGACGTGCTGCACTACTGATCATCGGCTTCTACAGATCTTTATAGTCATTTTCCGGCCTGACTTCCTTCATAAGAAGTGTGCTTCATCAAGATATATTTCATCTCCAACAAATGAAGATCAATTTTGACATTCCCTTGGCTTGTTATGGTTTCAACACCGACGCTGCACAAATAGATCAGAAGTCTTCTCTTCTAAGTCATCATCTTCTCAGTCAATTTCAGTACATTTAATGGTGGATTCAGCCTATACATCTTCATAGAAATTCTTCCCCAATGAGTCCTCTTTTATTTACAACAAGAATCATTCAATTCAGATAGCTGTAGTGCCCATAGCACATCCTACATCGACATTGTGCTAGGAGTTTCCAGAACTTCATTGTCCAAGATCCTGATTATCAGGTAAATTCATATTACTTATCATAGGATTCAAGCAAACTTGTCTTCATATCAAACCACCCTCGATGAGTTATATTTATTTTGAAACAAACATCACTTTATTCTGACAGTGGTGTTGTTTGTTACGATCTTTGCATCAGAGCCGCGTAGTTTACATTGAATCTGTCCAACTTGGTTGCCACTCTGCCTGGGTTGCGTTGTCTTTAACCATTCATATTCTCTTTGCTAACTCTTCATTAAAATCATTTAGTTAATATTTAAGCAACATTTTTATTCAGTTTTTCATCATTTCATACATCATAAAAAAACAAAAAAAAGGAGTTAAGGCTAACTCCGAATCCGATGAGTTTGTTTCCAATTTCCCTTTTGTGTTATTGTTTTTACAGTTACTATACTTCACTCAGTTCTAATCCTCCCTTCACTTGTTTTCTTATCTTCTTTGTTTAATAGGTGCACAGGTACATCAAGCTAGCATCGGTTGGACTCTTCTTCAACGACTGGACGAAGAAGAAGAAGGTTGAACCTACACACATTCTCTCCCACGCTAAGGTACACACGGTCAAATTCAACTTAATCTAGTTTATATTCCACAAAACGGAGCCCGTGGCTCCTGCGACCACAATCACTTTATTCATGTTCTAAGTCATTCTATTCCTCACTCTCCTCCCACATGACCCGGAGACGTCGAGCGACGTCGTGAGATGAAAGTTCGGGGATCAATGTGAGTGTGGGACCGAGGTGAGAATTTTACTGCTTTTCGAGTATTTTTCGATTCACTCCCTTTCCCCTATTCTATCTTTCACCTTCTCTTGAGGTGCCAATCCGGAACTCGTTTTTGGAGTCGACACAACTGATACCTCATAAAAGTTTCCCTTAGGCATATGTCCATCACCATTTTTGAAGGGTTGTCGCTGATTAAAAAACCTTCAGTAACATAGTGACCCTCTAAATCCATGAGCTTTGCCCTCCTTTCTATCTATAGTTCATATTACCAAGAATGGGTTGGTAAGAGAATAAAAACCAAAACTCTTTTTAGTTCATATTACAGTCAGCTAGAATTTAGATACATTCTTGTTTGAGCATGGTAAAATAGTGATAATAGGAGGAGCCATTATGCATGTATAATGTGATTCATGTCTATCAAAAGTAATAGATTAGTACACTAAATGAACAAGACTTTAAGGCGAACCTACAAATATCCTCAAACATCAATCAATATCACGTAATATTTATTTGTGATCTTAATTAGATTAAGAACTAAACAAAATTCTATTATCATAGCACATCAAGTTGAGAAACTCCCACTTGAAAAGTTTCATCTCACATGTACACAATTTCGTTCGTAACTATATTGACTTATAGGACTAGCTTTCAAGACAGCCAAATTAAATAATCCTTTACCTGTTTTATCAACTATCATTGATGTCTTTAGTTCTATTGATAGATTGTTTAAGTTATGCAGAGGTCCCTTACAGATTACCTTCACTTAGTAAAAAGAATAAATAAAATAATTCAAACATAACAATCATTTATTTGTTGTGCATATTTAGTACTTTCTAGAAGTAGTATTTCTTTCCAAAATTAAAAAGAATAGGGATCTTGATATAGCTTACATTTTTTACATCCAATGGTGATATTTTGCTTGCAGCTATTGATTAGATTTCAGACTACAAAGAAACTCCAAACATACAATTGTAAGGGTGCATTCATCAATCAATTATAAAATATCCAATATATTTTGTATATGTCCAAAATTGTATACCTCTTCATGGAGTTTGTCCTCCAATTTGGCAGCTTTCGATTCTAGAAGTTGGACACATTCATATAACTCTTTCTTTTCAATTTTGGAGGATTAACCATTCTCTCCCCAAATATAAGTAGGTGATGGATCTATGTCAATTCCCCTGACTCTTCCATTCTTGTCCTTTTCCATGAATTTAGAGAACACATTAGATTTAAATTCATGGAATACATGCTGGTCGATGATACAATTTATTTTATAGCTTTGAGTCTTTCCTGTGGTGGCAAAGGTATCCGTTATACAAATTTATATGATGATAAATAATGAACTTATATAAAAGATGATAAGCATTTACAATTGCAAAGGTACAATCATCATTTACGGCCTTTCCATCCTTCCTAGTGTGCGTGATGATGAATATGTTTGTCCTATCCACATACTTGCCAATTTTAGGCACCTAAAAAGTTAACAGTTAGCATCCATGACTCCTCACACACATATTAAAAAATTACAATCATATGTTCAATCAATAAATATTTACCTTTAGTCTCCTTATATCTACAAAAGACTGAGTTCCAACATAATGATATATTTTATGTAGACTTTTGTTCTTTTGATTTACCTTGCTTATGTTCTATCAAAAGGGAAAGAATAATATTAACTTGTCTCTACCTTTATGACCCACATTGACCAACATAACCTCTAGAGAAGAGTACTTTTATACTAAATTGAATTGAATCTTACTTAGAGATTAGGAGAAAACCAAAGTGCCTTTGCAGACTCCCACATCTCAATAGAAATATACTGACCAGAAGGTGGCTCTTTTTGATCTAAATATTTCTTTTCCTTAGGCAACACTTTTGATATTTCCATTTGTGCCCATGGTCTTTCAATATAAACAATTTCTGGAATACATCTCCCTCATCCATTTCATATTTTTTCTACCAAAGGTTACACAACTTCATGCTGATGCAAGGATACTAAATGTTATGTACAAATTAAAAAGATATACTTTAACAACTTTACCTTAATAAATGCCCACATGTCGATTACATTTTCTTGTGGCATCTTATCCCAAGATGTCATATTGATTGGACATTTATCAACATTCTTGGCAATTATGTCAAAGAAGGTCCTAAGTGACCTTCCACCAATCCCAACTGGTTGTCCTAACTTATTTCACTCAACAGAAATAAAGTTACCATCTGTAGACATGCCAAATTGGCCTAATTCGGAACCCCAGACTCTTATTCCATAAGTTATTTTTTTATTTGACCATTATCTGATCCGGATTACCTTTTGGAGATGAGTTAAGGACGCTGGTAGAGCCCCTTGTGAGTTGGGAATGGACCGATGATTTCTGGAATAATGCCGTAACCTTCAAGCGAGAGCCACACGTGAATTATGAAAACACGGAGCCTGCTCGATGACCGATCTTGAATAGTCCTTAATTGAAGTTTTCGGGAGTCCCGCATGTGTTCCGTAATATTTAGGGTTTCCGAGAAGTCATTTTGGTAGTCGTCGGTCAATGATGGCTTTCATTACGGCTTTTTCGATATGTATTGACACGGCTATCCTGGACCATGCGTTAGACCTTTCCGGTCATCACTGGGTCTTTTCGAGTCGTCCGGGTCGATCCTAGCCATATATTTCATTAACTGGGCCCATACGGCCATTTTAGTCAATTTTAGGGTTTCATGGCTTTTCCGAGTTTCGGTTCACATTTACCAGGTTAATCTCGAATTGTTTGATGATTTCATATTTTCGGACTGTACCGGACTTGTTCGGTCATCATTTTAAGTCATCCCAAGTTGACCCGAGATTCCTCGACTGGAACCGTGCCCTTTCGTATCTTCGCCACGGTTTTTGGCTTTTCACGAGAGGGTAAACCGGTAGAAAGCCCCGTGAGAATGTCTCGAAAGTCATGCTAGGTAGTTTAGTAAATTGAGGAGGTTCATTTGAAGGTCCTCTTTCCAACACAACAAACGGGAGCCGAATCGGACATCCCGTTTGCAAGTTACAGCTCGCGGAGCAGGCGTGCAGGAGAGAGAGAGTGTATCGTGCCCCCGCTCCCCTTGAAAGAGGAGGGCGGGCCCTGCGCGCCCTCAACCCGGGAGCGCGCCCTATGCGCCCCCGCTTCCTTTGAAATGTGGGGGCATGGTCTATTTCCGAAAATTGGAAATTACCCCGATTTACACCTTCTAAATCGGATTTTTGGAATGTTACCATAGATAATTTTCGATTATTTGTACCGCACTAAGGTACACACGGTCAAGCCATTTCATTCTATAAGTTTCTCTTAACTTAGTTCATTTAATTGTTATAGAATATTTTACTTAGTTTGCATCATTTTACATAATCAAAAAGTCAAAAAAAAGGGGTTTGGACTCGCCCCAATCTGGTGAGTTCTATTCCAATTGCTTCCTTGTTTCATCTCTTCTTTTATAGTTTCTACACTTCCCATAAGTCTAAGCAAACACTTCACTTGTTTTATTGTCTTAAGTTGCACAGGTTTATCAAGCTAGCATCATTTGGACTCTCCCTCATCGGCCGGCCGACGAGGAAGAAGGTTTAACCCACATATCATCTCCCGTGCTAAGGTACACACGGTCAACTCATCTCTTGATTTATATTCCATAAAGCGGAGCCCGCGGCTCCTGGAGACCACAATTTCTCTTATCATGTTCTAAGTTATTCTATTCCTCACTCTCCTCCCACATGACCCGAACCGTCTCTGGTGCTCGAGCGACGCCGTGAGATGAAAGTTCGGGGATCAATGTGAGTGTGGGACCGAGGTGAGGACTTTTTACCACTTTCCGAGTATTTTCCGATTCACTCCCCATTTTCCCCTATTCTATCTTTCACCTTTTATTGAGGTACCGATCCAGAACCCATTTTCGGAATCGACACCATCCTCTAGCATGTGCACATATCGACAATAAGTGTAGCCTCACGTTTTCTTTTTGTCAACGATGGGACTTTCATTGTCACTATTTTTCATCTTGAGAGCGACTTCATTTTCCTCCCCACAATTTGTGGTAGATGGTATGGTTGAATAATATGAAGAGACCCACAAGTCTCCCTGTTTAACTTATGTTATTACTTTGTGAATAAATCATCAATATCCTTCATACTAAACCATTCTTCCATCATCTACATTTTTTAGTAAATATAACCAATTATTGTGACAGAATGTCATATTGGGTAAAAATAAGAAAAAGTTGAGATACGAGATTTACAAAAGCAGGAGATAATAGTCGAGAAAAGGTCAATGGAGCACTACTTAGAAAAAAGTATGTGTAGTATAGTGTGAAAAACTCACATTCTACATCATATCTTTGTTGTGGCACTTAGAAGAAGGTAATGTCAACTTTACAAATATCTTATGTAATCTTGTGAAAGTATAGTAATTTAATACCTTTAGAACGAAGAAAGAAATGGATTTGATGCTTTTCTTACTGATCATCTTTCCTTCTAAATGGTACAGATCCTTGACCAACCTGAGAAGAAAGCAAGGTGAGAAGATCTTGATTGTGTACATAAAAGATGAAAAAGCATACACCACAAACTCATGAGGTGATTAATTTACCTCCTGATAATAGGTTCTTGCCTCTATGTGTTGGCCATCTGAAGGGAGTCTAGAACAATCATAGATGGTCCAAATTTAGACTTGAAGGAGGTAGCCAAATTGCATAAAATTAATAGTCTCTAATGTCCCCTATAACATCTTTGGTTAGAGAAGTTACAAATAATATGAATATGTTTAATTCACACAATTCTTTTCCACTTACCCATCGACTATTGGAACAATAATGTAAGGCTTAGAGAAAATCTCTTCCTTATGAATCATCTATACAATCTTATGACTACTGTTAATATACATAGAAAATAATAAACAATCTATTATTGCAGCACTTATATTATGGCTCATTTGAAGTTGGCCCAACATATGGCTGCACAATTCAAAGAAGTTAGAGTTCGATATTGTACAGAAATGTCCAAACAATAAAAGATAAAAACATATTATTATGACTAAGAGATCAAAACTTGTGAGACTTGTCCTTCTCCAAATCTATCTAGACAAACAAAAAGGTTGTCAACATGCATCAATGTAAGCTTTGAGTATGATAGTAATTTAATGACGAAACGTTAACATGAACTGCTTGTAGATAAGTTCGTAAAGAAAAGCAGACTGTTACCTAGCAATCCTAATGAAGTTCATACTCTAAATCAATCACAAATTAACAGAGACAGTCCAAGTGCTACAAGCAACATGAGATAGTCGCATCTAAATTGTACACATACATCACCTTGAAACATGTGTTGAGAAGGTCCTTTACAACAAAATACACAAGAAGTACATAAGATTATTTGTATAAAAGAATCAATCATTCCTTTTACTTTTGAATTATGTTACAATTTTAAAAAGAAGAAAAATTAAAAAGAAAGTGTTCCAAGGTGATACCTGTCAACTCTGAAAATTTGACGGGGTCCTCTCCTTTTCAGGGAAGTCCGTGAATCTAGATCGTCACCTCAAGAGGGGATGATAAAGAAGGAATGAAAACATGGAAAGCAACTCTCAACTCAGTCCCACACTCACATTGATCCCCGAACTTTCATCCCTTGGCGTCGCTCGATCACCAAAGAGACGGTTCGGGTCATGTGGGAGGAGGGTGAGAAGAAATAAATTAAGACATGTGGTCACCAGGAACCGCGGGTTCCAATTTATGAAATTAAATTGACAGTGTGTACCTTAGCGTGAAGAGTGTAGGTTAAAGCTTCTCCTTCTTCGGCCGGCCAATGAAGAAGAGTCCTCAACGTGTGGGTGCTTGATTTTCTATGAAACTAGACAAACAAACAAGTAAAATAGACAATTATAACTAGACAAAGTGGAGTATATGTATAGAAAATAACATGAAACACACAACTGACTAGAAACTGACCAGATTCGGGTTATCTCTAACCCCTCTTTTTCTATTTTCGGATTAATAGACTAAAAATAATGCCAAAAAATGTAAAAAAAATTATAGAAGGATGGATAATAATGATACAAAGAGATAGGAAAAAGAACAGCAAGATTCTGAGTAGAATAGAGAGAGATATGGCTAAATCTGGGTTGTCGAAAAAGCTGAGCAGTAGTTCAGGATCTGCCAGGCGCGACTTTTCTTCTGCAATCATAAAGACCAGCCCCAACTTCAGAATCAAGTTCTGTAAATTTCAAACTGAAGAAGACTTGGAGAGGAAGAACTTTGATGAAGAGAGCTCGGGCAGAAGACGTCCACACGCTGTTGTAGAGGCCAAAGAAAAGAGACCTTGCAGATCACCTGCAGACCAGCCTTCCTCTCTCTTGAACTGACTTTTCTCTCACTAAAAACTCGAAATTCTCTCTTTAAAAATCACAAAATCAATGCAGGAGGGAGCTTGGACGTCTTGAGATGCCTGGGGAGTCATGCACATGCCTTTGGAATGACCAGAATCGGAGTTTATTTATAGGAGAAAACTGCCGCGATCAACACTACAAAATAGGAGACATTGTGCCCTACCCCAGGGCGCATGTGCCCTGGTGCTGGGTGCATGTGCCCCCACCTGAGGGCGCATGGCATCCATTCGAAATTTTTGGTCTTATCCGGTCGATCTGTTCAGCGGTAGAGTCCCGGTGAAAAACTGGTTCCCTCGTACCTCAAGGGTAGGGCGCATGTGCCCTCAAGTCAGGGCACAAGGTCACATGCCTCAAGGGTACGGCACATGGGCACGTGCCCTGGGTTCCGGGCGCATGTGACCAAGGACCCGGGTGCATGGTACTATTTTTGCGCGTCCTTCTTCCGGAAGCCATTGCGAACACTCCCGAACTCGAAATTCGACGCTGTTTGTTGTGTTTGAAAGATAACAGGCCGAAGAAGCTCTATATAGCATTGGATAAGCCATCAAACCCTCCAAAACTTCAGAATTATATCCGGCAGTTAGGACAGTGAATAGAAGATCTGATACTGGTCAAAATGACTCCGACGGCAACCGGAAAGGCACGGTATGCAACAAAACTTGTCTGGGGTGTGAATATGACTGTAACCTTCAATGCATGATCATTAGGCATTGGTCATTTATCCAATTTCCATGTTTACATGATTTACGTGTGGCTTTCGCTCGGAAATTATGGCTTTTGTGGAAAACTTCGGAAAACATCTGATTTCGTTCGATGAAGCTCTAAATGAACTTTAAAAGACCAGGCAACATTATAAGGTCAATCATACACGTTACCCTATAAAACATAAGTTTTATGCTCTGAATTAGGCGAATTTGGCGTGTCTACAATACCTACATTAGCTTGCTCAGAAGTGCTCAAATTGTGCCCAATTATCGGATTACATGGAGAATGACATCCATTTTGAAGATGTCCAATATGAGAATGAGAACAATATTGATCAAACCATAGGGTTTTATGAGGTCATCATATATAAGAATCTTGAATTCAAAAGTGAATAAGAGGACTTAAATGAGAAGTACATGTCAAGTTTGAAAAATTTTGAAGAACCTCTAGCCACAATGGTAGAAACCACCAAAGAATTTAACTTTGAGATGAGAGAAGATCCCAAAGTTGTCCTCATTAGTGCTAACCTCACTCTGGTAGAAGAGAAAGATATCATAGGGGTATTACAAGAATACAAGAATGTGTTTGCTTAGACTTATGAGAATATATTGGGTTTAGACAGTTCATTGATTGAACATTGTTTAATGCTAAAATCAGAAATCACCCTGGTCAAGCAAAAAATAAAAAGACCCAGATGTCATACTTAAGATGAAAAGAGAGATTGATAAGCTTCAATAAGAAAACTTTATTAAGGTCATATTTTATTTACAATGGGTAGAAAATATAGTCCATGTCAAGAAGAAGGATGGGAGAGTTAGAATTTGCATCAATTTTAGAAACTTGAACAGAGCAGATCCAAAGGATGATTTTCTCCTACCCATATTGATGTTCTGGTCAATAACACTACCGGATATGAAACCTTTTCTTTTATGGATTAATATTCAAGATATATATAGGATGTAATGAAATTTTATTAGCTAAAGAAGATTATGAGAAGCCTTCATTCATGACACATTAAGAAATGTATTGCTACATTTTCATGCCCTTTGGATTAAAGAATACATGAGCTACCTAATAAAGGGTGATGATGGCAATATTTCATGACATGATGCATAAGCTTGTAGAGGTGTATGTTGAAGATTTGGTGGTTAAATCATGAACTTTATATTGGAATGTTAAAGTCTTAAAAGAGATTTTGTAGATGGTCAAAGAGTACAAGCTCAACATGAATCTCAAGAAGTGCACTTTTGGAGTCTCATCAGAAAAGCTCTCAGGGTTTATCATCAACAAAAAAGAAATTAAAATTGATCCTAACAAGGAAAAAGCTATAATTTATATGCCTCCCATGAATAATATGAAATATTTCAAAGGACTAATTGAAAGGTTACAATTTGTTCACTGATTTATCTCGCAACAGGCTGCATTGTCCCAAAATTGTAGGAACCGATAGGCCTAATTTTCTCCTATAAACTGAACCACTTTTTGAAACATGAGCACCCAAGCATTCCATGATGTCTTTTTACCCTACCACTATTTTATGGTTACTTTTAAAAAGATAAATTCACGTGTTTAGAGAGAGAAGACGGTTTGAGCTCATCTAGCCCAGGCCGTCTTCTTCGATCTCTACAAAAGTATGGAGACATTTGCTGCATGAGCCATCTAAAGCAAAGTTCTTCAACTTCTAGTCCTCTTTCATTTTCAATATAAATCATGAAATTCTGACATTGGTGCTGGTCCTGGCAAGCCCTGAAGCAAAGTCACATCAAACAGATCTTGGTTCATGTTCAACTTTCTCAATGGGCCCATATTTGCTTATATCTTCTCCAAATAGGCTCATATTTGATCCATTCTTCTTACTATATCTTTATTTCGTAATTCTTCATCCATATTCTATTTTTTGCATTTTTTAATTATTTTTAGTTATTTAATCTGAAAAACTGAAAAGAGAGGTTAGAAATAACCCAAATCTAGTCAGTCCTCATTCAATTGTCTAGTTGCATAAGAAATCAAGCTCCCACGCATTGAGGATTCTTCTTCATTAGTCAACCAAAGAAGAAGAAGCTATAACCTACACCACACTTCCCTCTAAGGTACACACATGATCAATCTTCAATTTATTTCTATTACATAAAGTGAAACCTACAGTTATTGCCGACCATGCTCTTATCTTATTCCATGCATTAATTTCTTACCTTCTTTCTTACCCACATGACCTAGATAATCCCATCAACATCCTAGTGATGCTAAAGGCCAAGCATCTAGGGATCAATGTGAGTGTGGGTAACAAAGGGATCTCTTAGTTTTCCCTCTCTACTCATCTCTGGCCCAAGAACACCCCATTTCTGGAGTCGACATGGACCAATGAAATGGGGATAGTCCTATAGAATGACAAGAAAAAAGTCATAAGAAATCACATTCTGGAATGTAACACATCTAACTCAGATGGACACACATGTCCATTCATAGGAGGCATCACTAACTCGCACCAGAAGAAAAACAAAGAACTCACCAGGCCAATGGCATCACAACTTTGAATATGGCCTGTAATTTCACTAAAAGTATGCAACATGATCTTTTAGCTTCTCTTCGAGAAAGACATGATGAGGATGGCTGAAAGGAATAAGGGCAATCTAGGAATCTTCCCTAGACTCTTTATAAAGTAGTAAGAGATGCCATAGAAAGAAAGCTTGCTACTACCAACCAAGGGTAGGACATGTTTGCTCTCATGAGTAGACATTCAGATGAGTTATGACATAAGCAATGTGTCCATTCAACCAATCACACACATCTTTAGTATTAGATGTGTCATGCACTAGAAGATATAAAATGGGGCAATCTTGACCCAACACTTTGCTATGTATGTCTTATTCATTTCAGAATAATGGACTACTCATTTATTTTAGTTTTATTCTTTCACAAGGGCACAAGACACATCTGTCGACTCCAGAAATGGGTTCCGGATCGGCACCTCAAGAGAAGAAGGTGAAAGATAGAATTGAGAAAAAGAGAGTGAATCGAAAAACACTCGTAAAGCGGTAAAAAGTCCTCACCTCGGTCCCACACTCACATTGATCCCCAAACTTTCATCTCACGGCGTCGCTCGAGCACCGGAGATGGTTCGGGTCATGTGGGAGGAGAGTGAGGAGTGAATTAGCTTAGAACATGAATAAAAAGAAAGGTGGTCGCCAGGAGCTGCGGGCTCCGCTTTATAGAATAACAACAAGATTGAGTTGTTTTGACCGTGTACCTTAGCGTGGGAGAGAGTGTGTGAGTTCAACCTTCTTCCTCTTCGGCCGGCCGATGAGGGAGAGTCCAACCAATGCTAGCTTGATGTATTTGTGCAACTAGAAGACAATAAGACAAGAAAACAAGTGAAGAAGGATTAGAACTAAGTGAAGTGTAGTAACTTGTAAAAGTAATAACATAAAACGACAATTGGAAACAAACTCACCGGATTCGGGGTTAGCCCTAACCCATTCTTTTGGTTTTTTATGATATATGAAATGATGCAAGATTGAATAAAAATGATTCTTAAATATGAACTAAATGATTTGAATGAAGAAAAAAGAATATAAATGGTTAAAGACAACACAACCCAGGCAAAGGGGCAACCGCGGTGGACACAGTTAATGGAAACTGCGCGGCTTCGATGCAGAGACCGTAGAGGACAGCACCGATGTAAGAATCAAGTTAAATTTATTTAAAAATAAAGATAACTCACCGAGGGTGGTTTTATATGAAGACAAGTTTGCCTGAATATTATGATAAGTAATCTGAATTTACCTGATAAGCCGGATCTTGGGCAGTGAAGTTCTGGAAACTCCCAGCACAATGTCGATGTAGGACATGCTATGGGCACCACAGATATCAAAATTGAATGATTCTTGTTGGAGATAAAAGATAACTTACCGGGTAAAAATTTCTATGAATGATGCATAGGTTGAATCCACCATTAAATGTACTGAAATTGACTGAGAAGATGATGACTTAGAAGAGAAGACTTCGGATCAGTCTGTACAGCGCCGGTGTTGAAGCCATATCAAGCAGAGGAAATGTCAGAATTGATCTCTGTTTGTTGGATATGAAATATATCTTGATGAACCACACTTAGTATGAAGGAATTCAGGCCATAAATGACTATAAATATCTGTAGAAGCCTATGATCAGCAGTGCAGCATGTTGGAGCATAGACCGGCTTCTTCTTCACTTTGGGATGATCTCCGGGCACTGGGACGAAGATAGAACTATTTGGGGAGATTGGGAAGAGCCTAGGGTGGCTGGAGGACGAAGAGATATGTGCTGGAGGATGGGGATGCCCTCCTTAGGTCGTTCATATGAGTCTCCCTTTATAGGGGATGAGAACCAGGTCAAAAAATAGCAAGTTTTCATACATCCGACCATAGGTTGGATTTCCTTCAATTAATGTTGCTAATTTTCATCCTGAGGCATATATAAACTTAATCAAATGATTGAGAGAGATTTTAAACCGTGGATCACCTTCCCCATGCTCAAAATATGTCTCCACTTGAAGAGGAAACAAATCTGGTCCAAAAATGGCAAGTCTTGATATACAAGACAACAAGTTGGATTGCCATCATTAGATGATACTAATTTCGACCATGAAGCTTACAGATACTATAACAAGTGATATGGAGGAGGAAAAAGGAAGGTAAGGTCGTGAATTTGGTCAGATATGTGCCCAATGGGCTGGGCTTGCATGCAATTGGGCATGATTGGTGCTGCGTGCGGACAGAACTGCGCATCTGACTTCTAAAAGGCGCTGCGCACAAATGGTAAATCAGAATTGAATGCCGTTTGTTGCATTGAAAAGAGGACTCAGAGGGAAAGATTATTTATGTTTAGGACTTATTCATTAAAAGTCGACAGATCCTGTGAAAAATTTTCAAGTAGAGGATATGCTAGGAAAAGCATAATCTGGCACACCACCAAGAGTCTCTTGTTCGGCAAACACGGATTTGATTAGAAATTAGCAAATCATACTCATATTTCAAATAAGAACCTCAGCTCATCCAAAAGGGTGGTTCATCATGATTTTGATGGTCTAAAAGAGATGTTGCCAATTGAATAATGGTTTAAGCTCTAAATAAGGCCAAATTGGCGTGTCTACAGCTTGCCTCGCCTTGATGTCGGCTTTGCAAGGGAATGGCATGTTGCGTAGCGGAGTGAAATGTAGAGGAATGTAGAGAAGCAAAATGAGTTGTAATGGAATGCAGCGGAGCGAAATAGAGATGGACTGAAAAGGTGGCATCAAGGTGTAGATATAGACACGCTCAACGACCAAATTCGGCAAAGAGAATCTCTTCATGTCTCTTGGTTAACCGCCATGTTTCATCAAGTCCTCCTATGTTCGATTGGTAAGAGATGTGCCATTGGCACGAGAGAGGAATAGCCAACCCCCAACGCGGTGGGGAGTCCCCGAAACATGGGTTCGTAGGTCCATCATCAGCCGGTAACCAGATCTTTGCGGTGTTCTTGTACTGTGACGGGCTAAAGTTTAAAAAGAGATTTGTTTTGAAAAAGTAAAAGAATACCAATCGAGCACATTCAGACTCTTAGATTCATTTAAGTCTTTCATGAGACAAGATTCAATTCGGAATGGAATGATCTCAAATTCCGAAAGGCAAATGTTTAAGCTCAGACCGTGAAGATAATGACAGTGCAAGTTCTGATCAAATAGAAGGTCCTTGGCGGGATGAAATGGCTGCCATGGTGGGACGAATAGCAAAGAAGTTGCAATGGCCACAGTGGTGAAAAGAAATGAAAATTTGAGGACACAAAGTCGTTACCGAACACGGTGGGATTAATAGACACGGTGGGATATTAGAGAGGTTGGTGGGACTAGAGATCATGGTGGGATTAGAAAACATGGTGGGATTAGAAAACACGGTGGGATTTAGAATGATCGAGAGAGTGAGAAGGTGAAGTTTAGGAAATGATGTATGCAATGACAAAACAAAATGTAATGCAATTAATGCTACATGATGCATGTTGGGCTCAAGAAAACAAAACAAAACTTGTATAACAAATGGTTGAAGATATAGATTGTCTATGAGGTCAAGATACCCATTCGGGAACCATCGTCCCTCACTGCACAATTTTGGCTTATCCGTGAGCACAAAGAATGACCTGACCGTCGTGGATTTTGATGAAGGGGATCTCGGGCCTGGTCTTCTTTGCATTCACTAGCCTTCAACATCAATGCATAAAATAAATAGTAATGCACCTAATATATGCTAAGAAAGGAAATGATAACGGTGAGTTTGCGATGTGATGACATGCATTCCCACAAAAGAGTTCATGTGTCCTAATGAGGACACAGAGCAAAAGCTTCTCGGCAAAGTTGAGGCCGAGGTTATGATGACACCTCCTCCTGAGAATCCTCAGGGGAGGGAAGTGGCGAGCATCGCCTGCAAAAGGTTTCTCGGCAAAATTAAGGCCGAGGTTATGGTAACACCTCCTCCTAAGAATCCTCAGGGGAGGGAAGTGGCGAGCATCGCCTTATTGAAATCTTGAAAATGCTCCTCGACGAAGTTGAGGTCGAGGTCATGGTGGCACCTCCTCCTAAGAATCCTTGAGGAGGGAAGTGGCGAGCTTCGCCTTGTTGTGAATTTCTCCTCATTTGTTCTTCGTGCCTGAAACACTTAGAAGGAAGAGATTAGAACAACAATCCGGCTTATCCCGTTGCAAGTTGCAGTATGCCTTGACCTTTGTCAAGGGGTGTAAAGTTTTTCTTGTGCCTGAACCACTTAGAAGGAATAGATTAGAACAACAATGCGGCTTATCCCCCTTGCAAGTTGCAGTATGCCTTGACCTTTGTCAAGGGGTAATAGCCTTCTTAAGGGTGTAAAAATAAAGCAGCAAATATACAATGAATGTAAAAACAAGAATTCAAACCAAGCATGGTGATGATTTTTTTTTTGAAAATTTTGTTGGAATTTGAAAATGAAGTTTTCTTTTTTTGAAAAGATCCAATTTTTTGGGATTTTTGAAAATTCTATTTTCTTTTTTTTTGAGTTTTTGAAAATATTTTTTTTAGAGTTTTTGAAGAGATTCAACTTTTTTTTGTAGTTTTTTTTTGAAAATATTTTTTTGGGGAGAGAAAAATCAGTATTGACACAAGTTCTCGTTACTTGGTTGTTTTTTCTAGGTTCGTTGGTAGACATCATATGCAAAATGGGGTTCCTTACCCAAAATCTTTCCGACCTTCAACCTTTGATCGGCTAGAGTTTAGCTTTGATTTGGTTGGTTCACCCACACCTTGGGGGTAAGAATGAAGAATTGAGGGAAAGTCCTTGATAGGCTTTGGAGATGTCGAGTGGGATTTCTCTACTCACTCCCAATTGCCCGTTGGGGTTCAGCCTCTTCGGGTCTTTTCTTCTTTATCGACAAACCTATTTTTGTGGCACACATTCGGACAGGTGCTTTGACCTGTGGGGTCATTGCCCATCTTTTTGTGCCTTTTTTTTCATTTTCTGCATTTTTGGGTACTCATTCATACAGGCCCATATTTGTTTAAACCTGTGGGGTTCATTGCCCATCTTTTGGCACCCTTTTTTTTATTTGAGAAGTTGGACATTCTGAGACGGCCTCCTACTAGGGCGGAGGATGCTTTCGATACTCTCCCCCTCTAATCCCCTTCACCTATCTTGGACCGAATAGAAGAGAGTAGGGTAAGGGTTTTCCTTCCATCTCTAAGCCTTGCCTAGCTTCTCTCAGGTGTCAAGTCATCCAGATTCTGGGATCGGGACGTGTTGTGTGTGTAGAATGGTATCTACCCTCGACTCCTAGACAACAACCTAGAACATGTTGACTTAAGTCATACTAGTAGTTCTCTCCATTTTTGAGGTAGATAACATTCCATAGGTGAATCAATTAAAAATATGCCCTGCAATGTAAAGAATTTGTTTAATAAGAACAAGGTAGCTACAAATATCGTCAGTCATGAATTTCTCTCCATTAAGATTGTGAAGTTCAAAATCATTTCAAAAATATGCGGATGACATAATGATGATGAATGCAATTTCATGTAATACCTGAGAGAAGAAGAATTTCATTGTTGATAACGGCTTTGCTTGTGCTTGTCTTGCCTGCCATGCCTTGCCTTGCCTTGCCTGCCATGCCTTGCCTTGACTTTCCCAACTACTTCCACTTTTGATATGCACCATATTTCATTGGATTGAAGATTCATAGTCATAGGATGAAGTGAAAATGTGGAGGATTTAATTTAGCATGGAGGAGTCAAAATTAATGATGTAAAAGGCAAAGATTGTGGTATCACCCAGGAAATTTCTCTACCTTGATTTTTTTTGTTGAAAGTAGAACTTGGGAAAAGAAAGATAATTCAAAAAGGAAAGAAACATGCTTGGAAACAAAAGTGAGTTAAAATGGGCTCTTGGACCCGTGAGTTGAAAGTGGTTTTGAAAGCCCGGGAAGGGTTGGAATCAGGGGGCACGTGAGCCCAAGATTTGAAGGCGGGCTAGAGGGCCCAGTTGATGTTGATGGGCATGAGGGCCCGATGGGAGGTGATGGGCTTGAAGGCTCGATTGAAGGTTGAGCCCGAGGGACCCAACGAAAAGAATGGGCTTGTGGACCCGATTTAGGTGATTGGAAGTATGATTGTGATTTGGAAGATTTGTGATGGGCTCGTGGGCACCATTGAAGAGTATGGGTGCGCAAACCCGAATTCGAAGAAGTGGGGGCACGGGGGCCCGATTTTGAAGAAGTATGGGCACGTGGGCCCGATGGTGAAGAAATGGGGGCATACAGGCCCGAAGTTGAAGGAGTGTGGGCATGTGTGCCCGAGTTTGTTGGAAGGTGGGCACGTGGGCCCGATTTAGAAGAAATTTGGGCACATGGGCCCGGTTGTAGAAAAACATGGGCATGTGAGCCCGGTTGAGGTGAATTGCGGGCACGTGTGCCCAATTTAGAAAAATTAAGGGCACATGGGCCCGATTGGGGAGAATTATGGGCACGTGGGCCTAATGGAAAGAAAGGGGCACGTAGGCCCAGTTGGGGAAAAGGGGCACATGGGCCCAATTGAAGGAAAGGGGCATGCAAGCACGATCGACTGACAAAAGAGGCACGTGGGCCCGGTGAAGAAAAGGGGCATAAGAGCACGGTTGATTAAAAGGGGCACATGGGCCCGGTTGGATAAAGGGGGCACGTGGGCCCGGATGATGAAAGGGGCACATGGGCCCAGTTGATGAAAAGGGGCATAAGAGCACGATTGACGAAAAGGGGCATACGTGCCCGAAAATGGGGCATAAGGGCCCAAAACGGGGATCTGGCCCACCGAGTGGGATGAGGTGTGGGCCACGGCCCCTAAGATTGACAGATTTTGGACCCATGGGCCCGATTGATGGTTGTAAGAAGGATAAAGAAAGGGCAATGGCCCTAAGATTGAGGAATTGTGGGCCCACGGGGCCCAATCATTGATTTTACGAGAAGAATAAAGAAAAGGTCGCGGCCCTAAGATTGATCGATCGTGGGCCCATGGGCCGATTGTTGCTTAGGAGAAGAATGGGGTAAGGGTCGTGGACCTAAGATTGATGCTAAAGGATTTGTCCGAGCTGGAGGAGGTCCTAGTATCCCCTTGCTAAGGTCTATGCCCTTATGGAGGCTTGTTGATTCCTTCTCCTTTCATTCACCAATTGGTCTCCTTACTTCTCGCTTCGAGGGTCAATTCAATCTGACCAACATCAGGGATTAATTTCGATGATTGTAATGGTTGATCTATACCTGGTGAATCCTTGCCTAGTCCTTGACAATCAACTGAATTTGTGATCCCCTCATCTAAGCTCCCTTCAGTAGGCTTCTCCTCAAAGTTGTTGCAGGGAAGAGGGCATGCCTAGTTTAGGGGATTCCAAAAAGGTAGAAGGGTTTGGTTCGACCTCCCCTCATCGGGTTGACTTTGATCTTGTGATATAGCAATGACATGATGAGAAGCTGATTCTTCTCGCCATAGCGGGAGCACAAATGGTTGGAGTGATTGATTCCTTCCGCCAGGGGGCAGAGAGAACGAAGGGTCAAAGTGACTAAATCGTCTACCATGGTAGTAGCATGGATGATCGGATTGACTGGATCCTCTACCAAGGCAGGAGCATGAATGGTTGAAGTGACTAAATCATCTACCATAGTAGGAGCAGGAATGATTAGTTCCTCTGCCAAGGCAGGAGCATGAATGATAGGAGTGACTAGTTCTTCTGCCATGGCAGGAGCAACGAAGAAACAAGCTCGGTTTGGTCGATTGAGGGGGAACCCTATGTTGAGGGATTGATTGAAGTGGTTCTAGCATAGAAGTCAGTTCAGGCTAGGGAGCTATTGCTGAAATTGGTTGAGGGGCCAAGGCTTGTGTGGTTGGCCGAGGAGCTGTTGGTGAAGTAGACTGAGAAGCTAAGGGCCTAATGATTGGGCGAGGGGCCTTTGGAAATGTTGGTGGAGTCAAAGGCTGGGGAACCAGTTTAGGTAACAAAGTATTTGCACAAGCAACAAGAGGAACTTGATTGTGCACAGTTGGTTTCGCCATTAGCACGGGTTGCATGACCGGCTGAGGTTGTGGCATGGGTGGCCTAATCAACTGGCGTTGAGGAGTTGGCTGAAGATGATGATCTGGGTGAGGTTGGAGAGGGCTCCTAGGTTGGTTCATAGCATCAATGCTCCTCTCAAGCCTGGGCCTCAATTCATTAGAATATTGAATTAATTCCACATCTTCTTTTGCTTCCCCAATTATTGAATAACTCGGCCCATATCGTTGTAAGAATTTGTTCTTAACAATTTCAAAATACCATATTTCTATTTCATTCAATGAAAAAACCAATCTAGAGCTGGGTCTTTCTATCATTCTACCATCGAGATGATTTGCTCAGGAAATCATTGACATGGGTGAAGGGATCACCTAAGCAATTGTAGCGATGGTAGGTTGGCATTTGTGATTGGGGGATGTAGATAGTATAGAGGGGGAATTCGATGGTTTCTTTATCCTTGGCAACAGGTGGGGAGGAATTCACCAGGGGGTGTACATGTGGCACCTGGATGGGAGGGAGGTGGGTTGGTGTGCAAGTTGAAGAATGACCCACAATGGGGTGAGTAGGTGAAGTAACATGGTAGGACTGCCCAGGTGGGGTTGTGGTAAGAGGTTGAACTGCCGATTGGGGAGGTGAGGCAGCTCGGTTGACTTTGGCCGCACCATGATTAATGAGGCATCTTGCCCTTCACTATAGATTGTATGAATGACAAGGTATTGGGATCAAGATGAAAAGATAGATCCTTAAGAGCCTCGTTCTATACTAAATGAAGCGGATCGATGGGCATCCCCTTGCACTTCAGTTCCATATGCAAAGATTGACATGGCTCTCGGGTTGTTGTTGGAGCTTGTAGAGACCTTCTTCCCGTACTCTTGTTGCTTGTAGTAGTCCGACCTCCCAACGTGGCTTCCGGACTTTAGCATCATGGGCATCATGTCAATCTTTCTAGAAAGATGGTTAGAAAGAGAGCAATCAAAGCACACAATTGAAGATATTTTTTATGTTTTGTTTTGTTTGATTTTGTTTTGTTTCAATTTGGTTGTTTGGAAAACAAGTTGAACACAAAATTAAAGAGCTTTTTTTTTTTGTTTTTTTAGGTGTTTTTCAAGAAGAAATTTTTGGTTGTTTCCAATTTTTGGTGAGCAAGCAAGTTATGCAAACAAGGTTTTAAAATGACTACTCGACAATTTTTGGGTTGAAACCTTAGATTAGATAGATTGTTAGCAATTGTTCACTCAAATTGGGTATGGTTCCTATTGCTTCAATCTTCAAGACCTAAGGTTATCACTCATTCACCACGAGTAGGTACTTGGGTTCTTCGGGTTTTGGGAGAGTGGTACAACCGGCCCAATCGTGCGGAGAGGAATACTCCACGGATGGGGACTTACGGAGGTCTTGATGGAAACCACCAAATCAACTAGGAAGGAATATCCCAGAAGAGAGGTTAGAATCCACCAAGAAGGTGTTTGGAGGGTGAGGGTGTGTTGGGAGAGAGAACCCCCACCTCGAATGCCCTATGGATCGGAGCAAGTCTAGTACCCGATGCAAAAACTAATGCAAAAATGAAAAATGGATGGTAGGAAGAGAAGATGCTATCAATATGCAAACATGAATGAAAGCTATTAAATAAATCAAGCAAGTGAATGCAAACAAGATAAGCAATGAGAAAGTAAAACAAGTAACTAGAAACTAGCAACTAAAATGTGGTTCGCGCGGGAACCGGCTTGTGTTGGAGTGTCCAATTGGGGACAAATCTGAAGTAAAGGTAAAAGGATGGTCTACGCGGGGACTGAATTGAAAATAAAGTGGCTCACGCGGGATCCGAGTTTTGGAAAAGTAGGTGGTTCACGCGGGAACCGGCTTTTGAAGGAAAAATGGGTGGTTCACGCGGGAACCGGTTTGTTTGGTTGGAAAAAGGAAAGGAGGGCCACGTGGGGCCAATCTAATTGGTGCAAAGGGGTGGTCCACGCGGGGACCGATCTGAAAGTGAGTTGGTTCACGCGGGAACCGAGTTGGAAAAGAAAGGTGGTTCACGCGGGAACCATTTTTTTTTTTTGAAGGAAAAGGGGTGGTTCACGCGGGAACCGGTTTTTGTGAAGAAAAGGGTGGTTCATGCGGGAACCGGTGTAAGAGTTGACAAAATGAAAAGAGAGCCACGTGGGGCCAATCTAAAGGTGCTGCAAATGGGTGGTCCACGCGGGGACCGATCTGAAAGTAAGTTGGTTCACGCGGGAACCGAGTTGGAAAAGAAAGGTGGTTCACGCGGGAACCGGTTTATAAGAAGAAAAGTGGTTCACGCGGGAACCGGGATGAAATTAAAGACAAGTAAATCAAGTACACATGGGGGACAATCTTAAAGGAAGATTAAATAAAAAGTTTAAAGGTAAATTGACATGGAAAAGGGTAAAGGACAAGCCGGTTCACGCGGGAACCAAGTCGGAAAACAACTAGTTGCACGGATCAATCAAGCTAGCACGGTTGAAGACATTGGTTGTCCCACCGTGGTCGCCAAAAAGCTGTCGACTCCAGATACGGGTTCCGGATCGGCACCTCAAGAGAATAAGGTGAAATATAGAATTGGGAAAAAGAGAGTGAATCGAAAAACACTCGTAAAGCGGTAAAAAGTCCTCACCTCGGTCCCACACTCACATTGATCCCCAAACTTTCATCTCACGGCGTCGCTCGAGCACCGGAGATGGTTCAGGTCATGTGGGAGGAGAGTGAGGAGTGAATTAGCTTAGAACATGAATAAAAAGAAAGGTGGTCGCCAGGAGCCGCGGGCTCCGCTTTATAGAATAACAACAAGATTGAGTTGTTTTGACCGTGTACCTTAGCGTGGGAGAGAGTGTGTGAGTTCAACCTTCTTCCTCTTCGGCCGGCCGATGAGGGAGAGTCCAACCAATGCTAGCTTGATGTATTTGTGCAACTAGAAGACAATAAGACAAGAAAACAAGTGAAGAAGGATTAGAACTAAGTGAAGTGTAGTAACTTGTAAAAGTAATAACATAAAACGACAATTGGAAACAAACTCACCGGATTCGGGGTTAGCCCTAACCCCTTTTTTTGGTTTTTTATGATGTATGAAATGATGCAAGATTGAATAAAAATTATTCTTAAATATGAAATAAATTATTTTAATGAAGAAAAAATAATATAAATGGTTAAAGACAACACAACCCAGGCAAAGTGGCAACCGGGTTGGACAGATTTAATGTAAACTGCGCGGCTCTGATGCAGAGACCGTAGAGAACAGCACCGATGTAAGATTCAATTGAAATTTATTTAAAAATAAGTATAACTCACCGAGGGTGGTTTTATATGAAGACAAGTTTGCCTGAATATTATGATAAGTAATCTGAATTTACCTGATAAGCCGGATCTTGGGCAGTGAAGTTCTGGAAACTCCCAGCACAATGTCGATGTAGGACATGCTATGGGCACCACAGATATCCAAATTGAATGATTCTTGTTGGAGATAAAATATAGCTTACCGGGTAAAAATTTCTATGAAGGATGAATAGGTTGAATCCACCATTAAATGTACTGAAATTGACTGAGAAGATGATGACTTAGAAGAGAAGACTTCGGATCAGTCTGTGCAGCGCCGGTGTTGAAGCCATAACAAGCAGAGGAAATGTCAGAATTGATCTCTGTTTGTTGGAGATGAAATATATCTTGATGAACCACACTTCGTATGAAGGAATTCAGGCCATAAAATGACTATAAATATCTGTAGAAGCCGATGATCAGCAGTGCAGCATGTTGAAGCATAGACCGGCTTCTTCTTCACTTTGGGATGATCTCCGGGCACCGGGACGAAGATAGAACTATTTGGGGAGATTGGGAAGATCCTAGGGTGGCTGGAGGACGAAGGGATATGTACTGGAGGATGAGGATGCCCTCCTTAGGTCGTTCATATGAGTCTCCCTTTATAGGGGATGAGAACCAGGTCAAAAAATAGCAAGTTTTCATACATCCGACCTTAGGTTGGATTTCCTTCAATTAATGTTGCTAATTTTTATCCTGAGGCATATATAAACTTACTAAAATTATTGATAGAGATTTTAAACCGTGGATCACCTTCCCCATGCTCAAAATATGTCTCCACTTGAAGAGGAAACAAATCTGGTCCAAAAATGGCAAGTCTTGATATACAAGACAACAAGTTGGATTGCCATCATTAGATGATGCTAATTTCGACCATGAAGCTTCCAGATACTATAACAAGTGATATGGAGGAGGAAAATGGAAGTTAAGGTCGTGAATTTGGTCAGATATGTGCCCAATGGGCTGGGCTTGCATGCAATTGGGCATGATTGGCGCTGCGTGCGGACAGAACTGCGCATCTGACTTCTAAAAGGCGCTGCGCACAAATGGTAAATCATAATTGAATGCCGTTTGTTGAATTGAAAAGAGGACTCAGAGGGATAGATTATTTATGTTTAGGACTTCTTCATTAAAAGTCCACAGATCCTGTGAAAAATTTTCAAGTAGAGGATATGCTAGGAAAAGCATAATCTGGCACACCACCAAGAGTCTCTTGTTCGGCAAACACGGATTTTATTAGAAATTAGAAAATCATACTCATATTTCAAATAAGAACCTCGGCTCATCCAAAAGGGTGGTTCATCATGATTTTGATGGTCTAAAAGAGATGTTGCCAATGGAATAATGGTTTAAGCTCTAAATAAGGCCAAATTGGCGTGTCTACAACATCCACAAACAGCATTTAAAAGAGAAATTCTACATTTATTTCAAAGCAAAAATCTTTACAAATGAAGGCTCGTGGATGACAAAATGTGAAAAGGGAAATACAAACTCATGATAATAATCACCTCAACTCTATAACATAAGCCAAGGAGGGCCCAACAAATCCATCACAATAAGAGGGATGGATCGTAAGCCGATTCATCCTTCAAAACCTAACATCATCTCTGATCTTTTGTTCCTCCCCAAAAGTACCATAGTGTCTCTGCCACGCATAAGTTCATAAAGAAATTGGGTGAACTTTGTGACAAGGACGTCCCAACTATAGAAGGTACTTATGTGGGTTGTATAGAATGAATGCATTGCTGGTCTCCAACCACAAACTAATGTCAACATATATGAAAGTAAGGAGGGATGCCCCTACTAAAAACTCTCATTAGTCTTGCCTCATCCATAGACAACGAGATTGACATGTGAAATCAATGCTCATCTGCGACTCCTCCCTTGAAAAAAGTGTTGACTTTGAAAATGAGTTTGTTGTCTTCCGGATCACCACCTCAAGAAAGGGGATGAGAAAGATAAGAAGGAAACACGAAAACCACCCTTACACATTGGTCTCACACTTATATTGATCCCCGAACTTTCATCTCCCAATGTCGCTCAAGCACCAAAGAGATGGTTTAGGTGTGGGAGAAGAGTGAGGAATAAATGACATAAAGCATGAGAAGATTCAAGATGTGGTCACCAGGTGCCGCATGCTCCGGTTTATGTAATTGAAACAAAAGATGAAGTTGACCGTGTGTACCTTAGCACATAAGAGATTGTGTATGGATTCAACCTTCTTCTTCTTCATCTGGCTGATGAAGAAGAGTCTCCAACCGATGCTAGCTTGATGTATCTATGCAAGTAGTAGACAAATAAGACAAGAAAATAAGTGAAAGAAAGATTAGAACTAAGTGAAGTGTAGTAACTATAAAAAACAATAACATAAAAATAGCAAACGGAAACAAACTCACCGGATTCATGGTTAACCCTAACCCCTATCTTTTTGATTTTTTATGATGTATGAAATGATGCAAAAACTAAATAAAATGATGTATAAATGATGCCAGATGAATGACGAAAATGTAGAAACTTGAACGACTCAAATGAGAGCTAAAACAGGTAAGATATCACTGATCTGGCAGGACAACACATTGGTGTGAACGTGCCCTTGACTAGAGGGCAAGGATGGCACACCCTAGGGTTGAGGGCACAGTGGGCGCGCCTTGGGTCCGAGGGTGCGGTGGCACTGTCTGGCACAGTTTCGATACAGAGATCACCACGAGCGATGCCAATGTTGGAATTGAGTGTCATTTGTTGAAATGGATAGAGGACTTGGAGAGGAAGAGTTTATATGTTGATAACTTATTCTAAATATGTTCGTACATCCCTGTAAGTAGATAGAAACTAGAAGCAGTTTCAGATTGCGTGACTTTATTAAAGCAATCACCACAGACAATCCAGAAATCAGAATGGACTCCCGTTTATTTTAAAATGAATAAAACTTGCAAAGGATTATTTTGTGAAGACACATTGAATTGCATAATATTAAAAATAATATTAATTTACTTGCTAAGATGGATCTTGGACAATGAAGTTCTGGAAACTCCCAATGCAACATCAATCTAGGACATGCTATGAGCACCACAGACATCAGAATTGAATGATTCTTATTGAAAATAAAATAGGACTCATTGGGGAACAATTTATATGAAGGATGTATGGGCTGAATTTTTAATTAAGTGCAGTGAATTTGACTGAGAAAATGATGACCAAGAAGAAGAGACTTTGGATCTGTCTGCGCAACATCGGTGTAGAAGCCGTCACGAGCCGAGGCGATGTCAAAATTGATCTCCATTTGTTGGAATGAAATATATCTTGATGAAGAACACTTCTTGTGAATAAATCTTGGCTATAAAATGATCAGATTGATATATAGAAGCCAATGATCAGCAAAGCAGCACATCGGAGCATAGACCGGCTTCTTTTAACTTCGGATGATCTCCAGACACCGGAACAAAGAGAGAATGATTCTGGGAGGTTGGGACAAGCCTAGGGTGTTTGGAGGACTAGAAGAAGAGTTTTGGACAATGGGGATGCTATACTTAGGCCATTTAAATGGGTCTCCCTTTATAGGCGATGAGAAACAAGTCAAAAATTAGCAAGTTTTGATATATCCGACCATTTGTTGGATTTCTTCCATTTAATGTTGCCAATTTTTATTATAGAAACTTACCCAAATGATATAGAGGTATTTAAAACCATGGATCACTTTTCCCATGTTCAAAATATGCCTCCACTTGAAGAGGAAACAAATTTGGTTAAAAATAGCAAGTTTTGATATACAAGACAACAAGTTAGATTGCTATCATTTGATGACGCTAATTTTTATCATAAAGCTTACAGAAACTTATTAAAAAGATATGGAGGATAAAAAAGGAAATGGAGGTCATGCATTGGTTTAGGGATGTGGCTAAATGGCGGGGCATGCACATCATTGGTCTTGATCGGTGCTGCGTGCGAATAGAACTGTATCTAACTTCCGAAGGGCATTGCATACAAATGGGAGATCGGAATTGAATGTTGTTTATTGCACTAAAAAGAGGACTTATAGAATAAGATTATTCATGTTGAAGACTTCTTCATTTAATTTCCACATAATCTTGTGAAAAAATTGTAAATAGAGGATATGCTGAGAAAAGCATAATTTGGCACACCACAAGAGCAATATGGAAGTCAGAATGGGCTCTCATTCGGCAAACATGGATTTGATTAGAGATTAGTAACTCATCCTCAAATTTATAGTAAGCTCCTAGGCTTGTCCAAAAGAATGGTTCAACTTTATTTTAATGGTCCAAAAGAGATGTTGCCAATGGAATAATGTTTTAAGCCCCAAATAAGGCCAAGGTTATGATGACACCTCTTCCTAAATATCCTTAGGGGAGGGAAGTGGCGAGCATTGCCTTGTTGAAGTCTTACAAAAGGTTCCTCAGCAAAGTTGAGGTTGAGGTTATGGTGACACCTCCTCTTAAGAATCGTCAGTGGAGGGAAGTGGCAAGCATCACCTTGTGTGCAAAGTTCTCCATGTTTGTTCTCCGTGCCTGAAACACTCAAAAGAGGATATTAGAATGACAATGTGGCTTATCCCCTTGCAAGGTGCAGTCTACCTTGACATTTGTCAACGGGTGTAAAGTTCTCCTTGTGCCTGAATCACTTAGAAAAAAATATTAGAATTACAATATGGCTTATCCCCTTGCAAGGTGTAGTCTGCCTTAATCTTTGTCAAGGGGTAGGATTCTCCGTGTTTGTTCTTCATGCCTGAAACACTTAGTGAACGAAGATTAGAATTGTAATGTGGCTTATCCCCTTGCAAGGTGCAGTCTGTCTTGACCTTTGTCAAGGCGTGATAGCCTTCTTAATGATGTAAAAATAAAACAGTAAATATGCAATGAAAAATTTTAAACATGAGAGACTGAAAGTAAATAAGAATGTAAAGATGAAAATTCAAACCAAGCATGATGATAAAAAATTTTGTTGGAATTTAAAAATAAAGTTTTTCAAATAAATCAATTTTTTTGAAAATTTTGAAAATATTCGTTTCTTTGGAGTTTTGAAAATATTTAAATTTTTTTGGAAGTTTTGATAGTATTCATTTTTTGGAGCTTTTCTTAAATTTTTTTTCATTTTTTGGATTTTAAAACTATTCAAATTTTTTGGAATTTTTGAAAATATTCAACTTGTTTTGGAGAGAAAAATTAGTATTGTCAAAAGTTCTCAACACTTTAGTTATTATTTTAGGTTCGGAGGTAGACACCATGTGCAAAAGGGGTTACTTACCTAGAATCTTTCTAACATTCAACCTCTGATCGGGCAGAGTCTAGCTTTGATTTGGTTAGTCCACCCATACCTTGGGAGTTAAGAATGAAGAATTGATAAGAAAGTCTTTGATAAGCTTTGTAGATGTTGTCGACTCCAAAAATGGGTTCCAGATCAGCACCTCAAGAAAGGGGATGAAAGAGAAGGATGGAAAACGTAGAAAACACTCCCACAATTCAGTCCCACACTCACATTGATCCCTGAACTTTCATCTCCTGGCGTCGCTCAAGCACTGGAGAGATGGTTCGGGTCTTGTGGGAGGAGAGTGAGAATTGAATAAACTTAATGCATAAAAGGAATGAAGAGTGTGGTCGCCAGGAACCACAGGTTCCACCTTATGTAATATAAATTAAAGAGAGAATTGACCGTGTGTATATTAGCATGGGAGAGAGTGTGTGCTGGTTCAACCTTCTTCTTCTTCGGCTAGCTGATGAAGAAGAGTCTCCAACCGGTGCTAACTTGATAGACCTGTGCAACTAGAACAACAAACCAAGTGAAAGATACCAATTTGAACTATGGGAACTATAGAAACTATAAAAGAGGATATGAAAGAAAAAGCAATCAGAATAAAACTCACCGGATTGGGGCGAGCCCTAACCCCTTTTTTGTATTTTTGGTTATGTAAAATGATGCAAACTAAGTAAAAGATGTTATAACAAGTAAATGGACTGAGTTAATAGAAACTTATGGAATGAAATGGCTTGAGTTGAAGCCGAGATGAGTGAAATAAGCCGGTTCGGGTAGCTTTGAACCCTTCTGGTGCGACTTTGGTGCAGAGAATTCTACGGACGACCCCGATGTCAGAATCGAGTGCCATTTGTTTCTATGGATGGAGAATCAGAGAGTAATAGATCTACTATTGATGACTTCTTCGAAATCAGTCTGTACAGGCCTGTAAAAATTATGAAAGTGAACAGATAAGAAACACAGAACCTGGATATATGCTCTCAGTGAAGCAATCGCCACAAACAGACAGCAAGCTAGAATTGAGTGCTGCCAGTTGCAAATGGAAGAGGACAAGGAGAGGAACGATTCTTCTGTTAACACTTTGTCAGAAGAAGTCCCAAATTTTTTGTAGAAGCTGATGAAGTTCTGTGATGTAGAGCGCACAGATCGTGTAAGGAATCAATACATGATAGTGGAAAAATTTTGATTCCATAAAACCATGATTTTTGCCTTGATCGATGCCGAACAAGTAAAACCAGGAACTTTATATGAAGTAGAATGAGAATGCCTCATGGTATTTTTAAAATCCCTCACCATGGATGAAGAGAGGACATTCCTCCTTGTTAAAAATTGTTCAAGTGTCCGGTCTCTAGCAGTATCCACATGATCCGCTTCAATAGATGAATTCTCCCTTCCTTCGGGCCTCTAGAAACCTTCCAGATCCAAGCTTGACAATGGGAAATCACCTTCTAGAGGAGAGAGGAGGAAGAGAGGATGCTTAGGACGTGCTCCAGCCCTATGACTTGTTAGGGTTTGGCTTCATAAGCCATTTATATATAGAAGATGGAATTTTTCACAAAAATTCAAAACTTCTAGAAAATTACGTCCATGTCCTCATCTTATTAATCAGATCTAATGTGTGTGACCCACTAGGCCCAATAGTCAATTTGGTTGAAGCCTTAATTAATTTAAAAAAACAATTCCTTTAAATTAAATCAAAACCATTATCCGATAACATTTTTTATGGCTTTCTGATCATAAAGGGTACAAGCCACATCCTATGATCCCAAATGACTTTGGAGAGTTAAATAACATCCATTGAGCCTTTCCATCATCAATTACCACATGGATTTAAATCCTCGTTCATACAATGTCCCAGTCGGTCAGGGGTTCAGCACTAACTGTCAACCTCTAAATATTCCAACTCTATGGGATCCTATTCTCAGATTTGGATCAATTGGAAAACTCCTTTTTCAATTATCCTAAGTACCTTCGCCAAGGATTTAGAGTACTATCTCATAGGACATTCTTTCTCTCCTACCGAGAGTGAACGATCCCTTGTTGTCCACTCAATTATCTCCACCGGGTTTCTTTAGCACCCAATACATCAACTATACTTGACCATCAAGATGGTGATCCATAAGTCAATAATCAAAGTACAAGATACATCTGATAAGACATCTTTGGTGACTCAGGTCAAAGATCCAACCGTGCTATTGAGATGTAAGAATAACCTGATAGACAGTTCGGTAAGATACCGATCAGGTTTTCCTAAATTGGTCAGTTCAGTGAACTCATTCCACTAATGAGCACCTATATGTGTATCTCAGTGTCCCCACACTGATGACCAATGAGATCGGTTATTCTCATCACATGAGAAGATATCACACACACTAGTCTATTCAGATTCTTGATGTCCCGTCTCAAGGATCCTATGACTAGGAACATTTAGATCACATACCTCTAGATGATCGATCTCATTATCATGATCTTATCATGATTCAATCATCATTTCATGTGATTGAGGACTTCATTACGATATACGCTTCTAATAAAAGCTAGTAACGAAGTTTTGTCTATTTAATTGAATGAGATATTCCTAGAAATACTTAATCATATCATATATGATTGGCTTGTAGGGCATACATTTCTATCAGATAGGGCATTCTCCTTCACTTCGGGATCATTCTCTTGCCGTCAAATCGGGTTTGGACGTCGGGACAGCCTCAGGAGGGAGCTTGACCTCAAGACAAGCTGGACTATGCATGGTTAACCTTGGTTTGTTGGCAATAGCCCTCAGTTTATAGAGAATGGAAAATCAATGCAAACAAAGGAAATTGGCCGACTGCGTCCCCCCCATTTCAAAGGAGGCGGGGGCGCACAGGGCATGCCCTCCACCTAAGGGAACGCAGACCGAGCCCTCACCCTGAGGGCGCGGTCAGTGTGCCCTCCTGTTTCATGGGGGCTGTAGACACACTAAATTCACCTAATTTAGAGCATAAAACTTGTGTTTTATAGGGTAACATGTGTGATTTACCTTATAATGATGCTGTGTCCTTTTAAAATTGATTTGGAGCTTCGCCGAATGAAATCGGATGCTTTCTAAAGTTTTCCGCAAAAAGCCATAATTTTCGAACGAAAGCCACACGTAAATCATGTAAACACGGAAATTGGCTGAATGACCAATGCCTAATGATCATGTATTGAAGGTTATGGTCAGATTCACACTCCGGACAAGTTTTGTTTCATGCCATGCCTTTCCGTTTGTTGTCGGAGTCATATTGACTAGTATCGGATCTTCTGTTCACTGTCCAAAATTCCAGACAAAATTATGAAGTTTATAGGGTGTGATGTCTGATAAATGCTATAGAGAGCTTCTTAGGCCTGTTATCTTTCCAACGCAACAAACGGCGTCGAATTCCAAGTTCGGGAGTGTTAGCAATTGCTTCCGGAAGAAGGACGCGCAAAATAGTTCCCTTGGTCACATGCGCCCAGGTCCCTGGTCACATGCGCCCAGGACCCAGGGCACGTTCCCATGCGCCCTACCCCTGAGGCACGGACCTTGTGCCCTAACTTGAGGGCACATGTGCCCCGACCTTAAGGCACGAGGGAACCAGTTTTTCACAGGGACTCTACCTCTGAACGGATCGGACCGGATAAGACAGAAAATTTCAAATGGATTGGATGTGCCCTCATTGGCAGGCACATGCGCCCCTCAGTGGGGCGCATGCGCCTTGGAGTAGCGCGCAAGGCACCCTATTTTGTAGTGTTGATCGCACTGTCCGTTCTCCTATAAATAAACTCCAATTCCGGTCGTTCCAAAGGCATGTACATGACCCCCCGGCATCTCAAGTCGTCCAAGCTCCCTCCTGCATCAATTTTGTGATTTTTAGAGAGAGAATTTCAAGTTTTTAGAGAGATAAAAGTCAGTTCAATAGAGAGGAAGGCTGGTCTGCAGGTAATCTATCAGGTCTCTATTGTTCGGCCTATACAGCAGCGTGTAGACGTCTGCTGCCCAAGATTTCTTCATCAAAGTTCTTCCTCCTCAAGTCTTCTTCAGTTTTCAATTGACAGTACTTGATTCTAAGGTCGGGGCTGATCATGATGAGTGCATAAGCAAAGTCGCGCCTGGTAGATCCTGGACTACTGCTCGACTTTTTTGACAAACCAGATTTCGCTATATCTCTCTCTATTCTATTCAGAATCTTTCTGTTATTTTTCCTATCTCTTTGTTTCATGATTATCCATCCTTATATAATTATTTTACATTTTTTGCATTATTTTTAGTCTGTTAATCTGAAAATAAAAAAAGAGGGGTTAGAGATAACACGAATCTGGTCAGTTTCTAGTCAATTGTGTGTTTCATGTTATTTTTTTACATATACTCCACTTTGCCAAGTTCTAATTGTCTATTTAACTTGTTTTTTTGTCTAGTTTCATATAAAATCAAGCACCCACATGTTGAGAACTCTTCTTCATCGGCCGGTCGAAGAAGGAGAAGCTTTGACCCGTATTCTTCACGGTAAGGTACACACGATCAATCTTTATTTCAAAAATTGGAACCCGCGGTTCCTGGCGACCACATGTTTTAATTTCCTTCTTCTCACCCTCCTCCCACATGCCCAAACAATCTCTTTGGTTATCGAGCGACGCCAAGGGATGAAAGTTCAGGGATCAATGTGAGTGTGGGACCGAGGTGAGAGTTGCTTTCCGTGTTTTCTTCCTTTCTTTCTCATCCCCTCTTGAGGTGACGATCTGGATTCATGGACTTCCCTGAAAAAGAGAGGCCCCGTCGAATTTTTAGAGTCGACAGCTTTGTGGCGACCACAATGGGACAAGAAATGTCTTCAACCGTGGGTGCTTAGTGTTTTGTTTGCAACTAGTTCTAGTTCTAGACCGGTTCCCACGTGAGCCTTTCCTTCTTTCCACCTTTCTTAATTTCATGCCATCTCAAAATTTATGATTTCACCCATCTTTCATCAGATCTGAAGTTCCAAGTACCTCATTTTATTTCTGTCATTTTATTTCAATTGGTTCCTGCGTGAACCCACCTTTGCTATAAAACTGGTTCCCGCGCAAACCAACTCTCTTCTACAAACCGGTTCCCACGTGAACCAACATTTATTTTCAGTCATTCAAATCAGATTTTTCCTATTTTCTGCAGGTTATCACCCTCAAATTTGTCACTGTGTGACCCTCTTTTATTTTCAGTTGTCATTTAAACCGGTTCCCGCGTGAACCACCCTTTTCCCTTTTAAACTGATTCCCGCGTGAACCAATCTCTTTCTTTACTTCGGTTCCCACGTGAACCAAACCACTTTCCTTCAGATCTATCCCCACTTGGATCATATATTTATTCACCTTTAATTGGCCCCACGTGGCCTTCTTTCAATCATTCAAACCGGTTCCCACGTGAACCACCCTTTTTTACCCAAAACCGGTTCCCGTGTGAACCACCTTTACTTTTTCCTCGGTTCCCATGTCAACCAGCTTATTCTTACATCGGTCCCCGCGTGGACCACCCTTTTGCTTGGCTATCAGATATGAACCCTCTTCTTTCCATCACTTTTCACTATCTCCATTTGGCTCCCATGTGAAACAAGGTATAGATTCTAGTTTCTAGTTGCTTGTCTAGTTTCTAATTGATGGTCTTGTGTGATTGCTTGTTTATTTAAGTTTATGTTTTGCTTATTACTTGCTTTATTACTTGATTTCCTTCTCTGATCCTTCTCTCTACCTCCTTATTTTACACTTTTTTGAGCCGGGAGCTCACTCTCCCATTTCACCCTCCCATCCAAAACACCCTCTTGGTGGATTCTGACCTCTGTTCTGTGATATTCCTTCCTAGTTGACTTGGTTGGCTTTCATAAAGGCCTCCATAATTCCTTATACATGGAGTATTCCTCTTTACGATTGGGTTGGTTGTACCACTCCCCAAAACCCGAAGCATCCTATGTTACCTACGCGAGGTGAGATTGTGTAAAACCTTGGTCATTGGAGATTGGAGTTAGGATCCTAATCTTTTTGTTGAGAGAACAATTCTTAACAAATCCATAAACCTAAGATTTAATCAAAATCATTGCGTAATCTTACTTTCACGACTTTGCATTACTTATTTGCCAAACAAAAATTCAAACCTCTAACATTTTTTGCAAGAAACTAAAAACCAAAAAAATTTTCTTTGTTTATTTTGCCAACTTGTTTGATGCAATTAAGGTCTGGAAGGCACGTTGGAATGGTGGAACAAGCTAAACATCGAGAGCACGAGATGGGTCACCAACCAATTCCGTCAGATGGTCATGTTAATCCATTGTTTGAGTCAGAAGCGCAAGAGGTCCCTCAACCCATCTGCTCCTCGTGATGTTGAACAACTCTTTTGGGAGTTGTCTGTCTATACCAACCCAGAAACTTACGCCCGCATACAATCCATGGTGAAGGGCAAAATTGTCTCAGATCAGGTTGAAGCCAACCAAGTTGCCTCATCTCCTTGTCCTCTGGTTCGACCACCACTCATTCAATCACCCTTTGTTCAACCACCTATTGTTCAACAATCTATGATTCAACCATCACTAGTTCAACCATCTGTAGTTCAACCATCGGTAGTTCAACCATCTATAGTTCAACCATCTATGGTTCAACCATCATTTGTCCAACCACCTTATTTCAACCATGTTGATCCCTTGGCCCAACAAGTCATGGGACAATCTTCAGTGAATTTGCCAAGTCATGCTTCTCAATTCCAAAATCATATCTCTAACCACATAACCCCACTAGTAAACCAAGAACCTGCTCTCACCCAGGCAATCATGGATCAGCTCACCTAGATGAATGAACGTTATGAAGAGCTGAGATGTCACCTGGACTCCAAGTCAGTTCCTGAGATCTCTGTTCCTTCGTTTCCAGTTCTCCACCTGCCACCTTCTGAGCTACCAATTTATCGCCGCTACAATGGTACTGGCAATCCTTTTCTTCACCTTAAAGATTTTCTCTACGAGTCCTCATTCTGGAAAAATGATCGTAGGGTTCTTGCTTTCTTATTCCGCCAATCACTAGAAGGGTCTGCATTGGAATGGTTCTACTCGCTTGACCTCTTTGAGGCAAGAGACTTTGATATTGTCAAGACCAAATTTTTGCAAAGATACAAAGACCAGGTGGCATCATCATGCTCCATCACAGATTTGATTGCTGAAAAGATGAAGTCCGAAGAGGACTTCATAAAGTTTGTTGATCGCTAGAGGGGAATGGCAGAGAAATTGACAGATGTTATTTCTGAAGGGGAACAAGTGAAAATGCTTATCGAGAACACCACACCAGCTCTAAGGAATGTATTGATCATGCACCATCCTACCACCATGAATGAACTCTATGACAGTGTCCGATACTTGCAAGCCCACTTCAAAGATGCCACCATGATAAATCCTTTTGATCCCAAACCTAGAAACTTCAGGAAAACCACCTCTGCACCAGTTGGTCCTACAACCGAAGGAGTGGTCAACAATGAAGCTATAAACATTGTGGGGAACCAGGGAGGGAACCGTCAAAACCAGTTCAGAAACCCACCACAGAACCTTTCCTATTACCCCCCTCAACAACAGGTTAGACCACCACAACCACGACAACCTCAACAACCCCCTCAGCCAGTAGCACAACCCCAGCAACTTCGTCAACCTACCTACAATAGGGCACCGCCACCACCCAATCAGGCACTACGAAAAGGAGGTCCTAGGAGAGAGAACTACCAACAACTCCCTTACTCCTTGACCGACATCTTCAATGTACTTATGGTAGAAAAACAATTGGAATTGCCCAAGGAAAAAGAGGTTTGGCCAACAAATGCAGATATTTCCCTATACTATGCTTACCACCGGTGTCCTGGTCACACCGTAGAAGTGTGTTTTCAATTCAAGGATTACATCCACCATCTGAATGACCAAGGAAGCATTGATTGAGCTCAAATGGGGGAATGCATACAGGCAATGAAGGCTAGACAGCAGCGACAACAGCATCCACCGGCTCAACCTCAACAATAACCTGGCTTGGGGATTGTTCAGAATCCACTCTCATTACATGCTCCCTCTCTAGCATCAGCACCAGCACATCCAAACCCAGGAATTAGTCTAGAACACTCCATTGTCTAGGGAGATGCCAGCCGTGCTCAAGGTTGGCAACTAGAAAACCACAATACAACCATGCCTGTCAACCCAGCTAGGCCTCCTGCTAGGAACCCTCCTAGACAAATAATCCGTGCACCTTCTACTCCACAACCACCACCAATCTCAATAACCCAACCACTAGCCGCCACTTCTTCTCGTCGACTTATCATTAAGCCAGCCCCCTCCTTAACTACACCTCCTTCAACCATTGCTACACACAGGCCCTTGCTCATCTGACCACCACAATCACCACCAAACCAAAACCCCCAGCCTATGAGCTCTGCCACTCCAAAACCCCAATCTATCATACCACCGACCCCACAACCTACCACATTACCAACACCTTCAACCTTCATTAAACCCATCAACCACTCCTACACCCCGGCCTCTTCTTATTAAGCCACCAGTATCACCATCACTACCACCTCCAAATCCTACCCCTCTACCCATAAACCCAATCATCCCAGAACCATCAATCCCATTGCCTACCATACCTACACCTACACCACCTGTTCCCACCCCAGTTAACCCATCACATCTACCCGACCGCCAAATAGCCCTGGTGCTTCGGAGTGGGAGGATGTTCCAGTGGCTCTTTCCCCAAGCCGGGACTCAACCGCAGGATCCAGTGGAGGAAGAACAAGTGGAAGAACCATTGCCAGGCACGGCGTATGATTTGTTAAAACATGTAGATGAGACACCGACCCATATTTCCATACTTGAGTTGATCAAAAGATCAAAAGTGCTCCAGGAGATTCTATAGCAATATTTATAAAGGGTCATAGTGAGTGAAGATCTCCTACGTGAGAAGATCATTACAGTATTATCCCATAGAAGTGAGCACCCAACACTCACTTTCTCTCAAGAGGAATTAGCAGATCCAGAGGTCAGGAGATATGCTTTGCATGTGGTTGTTATCATCTGCAATGTCGAAGTGAAATCATGTTTGGTTGACACTGGAGCTTCTATCAACGTTATGCCGCCAGAAACTTTGCAGTTGCGTGGCATTTCTGAACAAGAAATCAAGCCATCTTGTGCCATGGTGACGGCCTATGATAACTCCAAGAAGTTTGCACGTGGGGTGGTCACTCTAGAAGTTAAACTTGGTCCATGTATGGTCACAACGGATTTTCATGTCCTAGAATTGGATCCAACTTTTCGGGCTATACTTGGGAGGCCATACTTGGAGACAATAGGAGCTGTGGCTTCAACAAACCACCAATGCATAAAGTTTCCCTTTAAAGGACAGGTGGTCAAGGTGACTAGCATGCCTAAAAGGGACGAGATGAATGATGCTACTTTTACATCGCCCTTAGGACTGTCAATACAACCCCAGATCTCAGTGGGAGAATTACCAGAAGTTAGATGCATGACCGCCTCTCTACCCGACACAGTGGGATGGCGGATGATGATGAAATTGGGCTATCAACCTAGAAAAGGTTTAGGCAAGGATCTTCAAGGGATCACTCAGCCGATTCAAACTGAGAAAAAGCCACGCAGGCAAGGGTTGGGATACGATGAGGATTCCATCACAAGGACGGTCTTCCAGCCAGGATATGCCATGGGACTCCATACATTCTTTATCAAAGGGGAGACCATGATGATGGCTGAAGACGACAAGAGTTCCATGATAGTTGTCAAGAGAAGGAAGGCTCCAGGTGAAGAAGAAGACTTGGAAGACATGTGCTTATCTTTGACTCGTTTGTTCTCAAGTGGGGAAGAGTACCAAGAACCACTCAAGGCAGACTAATCTTGGATTATCTGGTTGAGCATACCACCCAAGTCAGAACCATTCCACGAGACCCGAGCATAACAATCCCATGTTTAAACCTCGTGTCGTTGTTCTTAGATCTTTTGGATGGGCTTCCAAGCCCACTCTCTTCCACCAAACTTACCCACTTTGGGCCCATGTGCCCTCTTAAGCCTTCTATTCTCACTGAGCCTGCTTGCCCATTTACTTCCCTCATCAACTTCAGAACTGAGGGTTCTTTACAACATGGGCTCACATGCCCATCCATTTCTAAGATCGGGTCGACATACCCGTTTACTTTTTTCATCAGTTTTGGACCCATGTGTCCACTTTCTACTACCATTGGGCCCACGAGCCCCTTTTTCCCCTTTATTATTAAGTTTTTCTCTCTGATAATTCAGTCAGCATCTAGCAAACCTCGAGTCATTCTGGCTCATTCCATCTTTTTACTTGAAAATCCCAAAAAAAATGTCTTCTCTGAAACTCACATTTCCATCAAAGAGACGTCTCTACTCATCCCAGAGGGTGCTCCCAATTAGGGATCCCTCTTTTCTAAATCATTGATTGATTTACTCGATCCTCCCTCCACTGTAAATACCACATTTCCAACTTTGTCTTCAGTAGGTCAAGTTAGGTTAGGAAATAGGAAAGTCAGAGGTAAACGAGTTCCAAGTAGGTATCTGCAACAATTGGCATAGAAATGCATAGAGTGTGCAAGGCTGCCAAACTTTTTAGAGAATACCATCCAGCTAGATGAAATCCGATATGACGATGAGCATAACATAGATCATACTTTGGGAGTATATGAGGTGGTATCAGAGAAGGATCATGAATCTGATGATGAAATTGAGGACTTGGCTGATGCGTATGCATCTGGATTTAGAAGATTTGAGGAACCATCAGCCAAAGGGAATGAACCAACCAAATAGCTGAATTTAGGAACCCTGGACGATCTTAAGACTATCCTCATCAGTGCAAACCTCACTTCCTCAGAAGAACAATATTTGATCAAAGTATTGGAAGAATATAAGGACACGTTCGCATGGACATATGAAGACATGCCGAGATTAGATAAATCATTGGTTGAACATAGATTAACCTTGAAACCTGGAACTACCCCGGTCAAACAAAAGCTCAGGAGGTTCCACCCTGATATTGCTCTCAAAATGAAAGAGAAGGTCGACAAACTACACCAAGCAAAATTTATTAAAGTTGTTCTGTATCCACAATGGGTGGCTAACATAGTCCCTGTTATGAAGAAGAATGGACGGGTTCAGATTTGTATAGATTTCAGGGACTTGAACCGAGTGTGTCCTAAGGATGATTTTCCTTTACCTCATATTGATGTTTTGGTTGATAACACAGCTAGATTTGAAATACTTTCATTCATGGATGGCTATTCTGGATACAATCCAAAGGCTATTCTGGATCTCATTCATAGAGATCGACCAAAACAAGGCCAAAGCAATTATTGGTATGCCTCCCCCGAGGAATATGACGGAGCTTTGAGGATTGATTGGGAGGCTACAATTTGTCCGCCGGTTTATCTCACAACATTCCCAAATGTGTAAACTTTTCTATGAGTTAACCAAGGTGGGGGCCGAGTTTAAATGGGATTCGAAGTGCCAGGAGGCGTTTGATGGGTTGAAAGCATACCTGGCAAGTCCCCCTATACTTAGACCACCATTTTCCGACAAGCCTTTGATCCTCTACATTTCAGTTCTTGAGAACTCTCTTGGGGCAGTCCTTGCACAAGTTGATGAAGAAGGGAAAGAACGAGCCACTAACTACTTGTCTAAGATGTTTGATGCTTGTGAGCTGAAGTACACTGTGCTAGAAAAGACTTGTGCTGCTCTTGTTTGGGTGGTTCATAAACTCAAACACTATTTTCTTGCTCACTAAGTCAAACTCATTACTCGTATCAATCCCATTAATTTTCTGTTAGAGAAGACAGTTTTGACTGATCGGTTAGGACGATGGTAGAGTTTCTTATCCCAATTTGATATCACTTATGTCCCACAGAAGGCAATCAAGGGCTATGCTATTGCTGAACACCTTGCCCATCATCCTATACCTGTCTTTGACCAAGTCCGGTCAGAGTTCCCGGATGACGAACTAATGTCAGTCCGATCTTCCAATCTTTGGACATTATATTTTGATGGGGCTCTAAACTCTCATGGTAGAGGGATAGGTATTGTCCTTTTGTCACTTGAAGGTGTCACCATTCCACAGGCTTTTTAGCTTAACTTTCCATCAACCAACAACATAGTTGAGTATGAAGCATTGCTAGCTGGGCTGGAGGCTACTCATTTCCATGGTGCCACTGAACTGAGGGTGATAGGTGATAGTCAATTGATCCTACGCCAAGTCCTATCCAAGTACTGAACTTCCCATCCAAACCTCAAACCCTACCAGGAGCTCACCACCTGCTACATCAAGCTATTCTTCAAACTCACTTTTGTCCATGTTCCCCATTCTCAAAATATCCCCGCCGATGCCTTAGCTTCACTAGCTTCATCTCTATCTATCCCGCTAGGTAGGCAAGTGCGGACTATCCACATCTATAAGAGGACAATTCCAGCAATTGAAGATGGACGCTTTCTGAAGGTTAAGGAGAGGTTCAACAAAAAGGAATACTTGGAATGTAAAGAAGAAATCTCATTAATTGAGTTGGAAGAATTAGAAGAAGGTGAGAGACCTTGGTATGACGAGATTGCGAGGTATTGCCAAGATCAGTCATACCCACCTGGATCAACCACCAAGGAAAAGAAGGCAATCAGAAGAGTATCCCAGAGATATACAATCCTAGGAGGAGTGCTCTATAAGAGAAGCCTAAGTGGAATCTTACTCAGGGTTCTTGATGAAGAAGAAGCCGAGTTGGTGCTGAAGGAAGCACATTCTAGAGTTTGTAGTGGTCATGTGAATGCCCAAGCCCTTGCTAAGAAAATCATCCGACAAGGGTATTATTGGCCAACTCTAGAAGAAGACTGCTCCATCTTTGCCTGGCATTGTCCTTCATGTCAACTCCATGCCGACAAGATTCACTCTCCCGCATCTTCTCTTCATCTAATCCATGCCCCCATGGCCTTTCGCCATGTGGGCTTTTGATATCATTGGCCCCTTGAGTGACCTCAACTCCAAAATGCGCTCAAAATCATTCATTCTGACATAACGGAGTACTTCACAAAGTGGGCTGAAGTGGAAGCATTCGTGGAGATTAAAGCATCAACAGTCTTCTCCTTCATCGAGCGCAACATCATTGCAAGGTTCGGGATCCCTAGCGACATCGTCACTGATAATGGTCCACAATTTCTCTCTCAAGATCTGTGTGATCTTTACAACAGGCATCGCATTTCATTGCATCATTCATCACCATACTATCCTCAAGGAAATGGTCAAGCAGAAGCCACCAATAAAATCATAATCAAAATCATCAAGAAATCTTGTAAGTCTAGCAAATTTACTAACTGGCCTGATAAGCTTGTAGATGCTCTATGGGCTTATCGTACTTCTATAAGGACTCCCACTTGACAAACCCCGAATGCTTTGGCATATGGGATGGAAGCAGTGGTCCCCTACGAAGTATTACTTCCATCTTTCCGAGTTCAACTCAACAGGGATATTCCTGTTGATGAGAGACGAGAATCTCTCCTTGCACAGCTTGAACTCTTGGATGAAAGAAGGCTAGCCACCGCCGAGCATGCCTGGACTTATCAGAATAGACTTAAAAGGTTTTATCAAAAGAGGGTGGTCGAGAGAAAATTTGAGATCGGTGAGATGGTAGTCAAATGTATATTCGTTAAGCCAGGGGGTCCCCACTCCAAGTTGCAACCTAACTGGGAAGGGCCTTTTGTAATCACTGAAAAGTATCCAGGCAATGCATATGAATTGACTAATGCAGATGGAGAAAAATTGAATCATCCTTGGAATGGAGTTTACCTTAAAAAAGTACTTTCTATAAAAATGGAGAAATTGCTGGTATAATATCAAGTCATCGATCCTAGGTTTTTCGTGAGAAGTCAAGGGTAGGTAGCATCCTACACACACAACATCTCCTGATCCTAGAATCCAGACAACCTGACACTTGCGAAAGGCAAGGCAGAAATCTAGAAATGGAAAGATTACCCTTACCCTATTCTCTTCTACTCGGTCCAAGATAGGAAGAGAAGATTAGAGAGGGGTAGTACCGAAAACCCTAGCCACCCTAGTAGGAGGCCATCTTAGAGGGTGCAAAAGGGTGCCAAAAGATGGGCAATGAACTCCTCAGGTTAGAAAAAATAAAAATGATCAACCTGTCTGAATGAGTACCTAGAATGATAGTCAAGACAAAAGGCACTAAAAGATGGGCAATGTCCCCACGGGTTAAAAACCTGTCTAAATATGTGTCACATAGAAAAGAGCAAAAAAATAGGAAAGACCCAAACAGGCTGAATCCCAACGGGCAATTTGAGTGTGAGTAGAGAAATCTCTCTCAACATCTCCAAACCCAATCAAGGACTTCCTCTATACTCTTCCTCCTTAAACCCCTTGGGTAAGGTAAACCGACCAAATCCAGGTGGAATCCAAGCCGATCAAAGGAAGAAGGGTAGAAGGATTCTAGGTAGGGAACTTTATTTCGCACATGGCATCTACCACTTGAGTCTTGACAAACTCCAAAGACCGATGAATTGTCTCAAATACTAGCATTTTTCCCACAAAAAATGAATATTTCAAAAACCCAAAAAAAGAATATTTCAAAAAAGACCACAAAAAATGAATATTTCAAAATTCCAAAAAAAAATTGCATATTTCAAAAATCCAAAAAAAAGTTGAATATTTCAAAAATTTTAAAAAATGAATATTTCTAAGAAAACCCAAAAAAATGCTCGTTAGCTCAGTCATGATCATTGCCTGAGTTGCATCCATGTTTATTTAACTATCATGCATATTTCCAATCCTGCATTGCATATCCATTTTTGCTTTAATTACCTAGTTAAGAAGGCTCTCCCCTTTGACCTAAGTCAAAACTGACCATAATAGGCAAAGGGATGAGTCGTGATAAAGATTTAATCCCCTTTTTATCAAGTGTTTCAGGCATTTCAATGTTGGAGAGGAGAGGATTCACACCACGGTAGGTAAGTTCTCTCAACCCTTACCTCCATTTCATTTAAGTCATTTGTTTTATTTCACCTTGTTAAGAAGGCTCCTCCCTTTGACTCAAATCAAGACAAATGATATACAGGCAAAGGGCTGAGTTATAATGAAAATTTAATCATCTTTGCTAAGTGTTTTCAGGAGCTGAAGAAGCAAAAGAGAAGGGCCATCAGGCAACTTTTTAAGTCCTAACAGGTGAATTGGTGAGATCAGTGTTCCCCAAGGAATGTCATGCCAACCTTGTGGCAAAAAGAAAGGAAGCACCACCCAACTAAACATTATCGTGGTGTTGTATTCCGTCAGAAGGCAAGACAGGGATGGACTAGAGATGCTGATGAATTAGGCAGTCGATGCAAGTTGATAAACCATGCCTGAAGACTTCACTCAGTTTCACATCAATCTCACTTCATCACCAACATTTCATTTTGCACTTCACATCACTCCTACCATTTGTCACCTAGTTATGTTAGGTCCATTTGATACGTATTATATGCATTAATGTTGGAGACCTTGAGAGTGAAAATGACTGTGCCCGAGGTCCCCTTTAACAAAATCTACGACGGCTTGGTCATCTCTTCACACTCACGGATAAGCCAAAATTGAATATTGAAGGGATGATGGTTCCTAATCGGGTGTCTTGACCTCCAATAGACAATCTATATCTTCAACTATTTTCTACATAATTTTATATGTTTTCACATCCATCTCCTTTTCATTCTTCATCATTACCAATTTTATCCCTTCATGTTTTATTCTTTTCTTTATTTTATTCCATCATGTTTTATTCTTTCCTTTCTTTTATCCCACCGTGTCTTTTATTTTATCCCACCGTGTCATGTTTGTCACACCATTGTTTCTTCTGTCCATTCATTCTATGTTAGTCCCACCATTATCTTTCAATCCCACTATGGCTTAAGTTTGTTTTGTCATTTTTCGAATACTCAGTTTTATGCCAGAGCATGATTCAAGGTTTTCACGATACCCAAGCGATTTTGTTATGCTTAAAATGAAGCCTTTTAGAATTTGAGATTATTTCACTCAGAATTAAATTGAGTATTTTGATGAAACTTGAATGAACTTGAGATTCCAAATATGATGGATTGGTATTCTTTTCGTTTTAAAATCAATTTCTCTTTTAAACTTTAGCCCATCACAGTACAAGAACACCACAAAGTTCAGGTTGCTGGCTGATGATGAACCTATGGATTCGAGGACTCCTCACTGCGCTGAGGGTTGGCTACATCCTTTATCCTTTATCTTTTATTTTTCATCTCTCGTGCCAATGGCATGTCTTTTACCAATCAATTAGATGAGGTTTTGATGGAACATGAAAGCGATCTAGAATACTTAGAGAGATTCATTTTGCTGGATGAGGTAGATAAGCGTGTCTATATCTACACCTTGATGCCACCTTTTCAGTCCATTATCATTCCATTCTGCTACATTCATCTACGTTCACTTGCATTCCATTACAGTTCACTCTCAATCACTCCGCTTCATTACATGCCATTTTCTTACAAAGCCGACATCAAGGCGAGGCAAGCTGTAGACACGCTAAATTCACCTAATTCAGAGCATAAAACTCGTGTTTTATAGGGTAACATGTGTGATTGACCTTAGAATTATGCTGGATCCTTTTAAAATTGATTTGGAGCTTCGCTAAATGAAATCAGATGCTTTCCAAAGTTTTTTGCAAAAAGCCATAATTTCCAAGCGAAAGCCACACGTAAATCATGTAAACACGGAAATTGGCTGAATGACCAATGCCTAATGATCATGTATTGAAGGTTATGGTTAGATTCACACTCCAGACAAGTTTTGTTTCATGCCGTGCCTTTCCATTTGCCGTCGGAGTCATTTTGACTAGTATCAGATCTTATGTTCACTGTCCTAACTTCCGGACAAAATTATGAAGTTTTGGAGGGCATTATGGCTGATCCAATTCTATATAGAGATTTTTCAGCTTGTTATCTTTCCAACGCAACAAACGGCGTCGAATTCCAAGTTCGGGAGTGTTCGCAATTGCTTCCGGAAGAAGGACGCGCAAAATAGTCACATGTGCCCAGGACCCAGGGCACGTGCCAATGCGCCCTACCCCTGAGGCAAGGACCTTGTGCCCTGACTTGAGGGCACATGTGCGCTGACCTTGAGGTATGAGAAAACTAGTTTTTCACTGGGACCCTACCACTGAACGGATCGGACCGGATAAGACCGAAAATTTCAAATGGATTGGATGTGCCCTCACTGGGAGGCACATGTGCCCCTCAGTGGGGTGCATGAACCCTGCACTAGGGCGCATGCGCCCTGGGGTAGGGTGCAAGGCACCCTATTTTGTAGTGTTGATCGCACCGTCCGTTCTCCTATAAATAAACTCTGATTCCGGTCATTCCAAAGACATGTGCATGACCCTCCTAGGCATCTCAAGACATCCAAGCTCCCTCCTGCATTGATTTTGTCATTTTTAGAGAGAGAATTTCGAGTTTTTAGAGAGAGAAAAGTCAGTTCAAGAGAGAGGAAAGTTGTTCTGCAAGTGATCTATCAGGTCTCTCTTCTTCGGCCTCTACAGCAGCGTGTGGACGTCTGCTGCCCGAGCTTTCTTCATCAAAGCTCAAGTCTTCTTCAGTTTGCAATTGACAGCACTTGATTCCAAGGTCGGGGCTGATCGTTACAAGCATAGAAGCAAAGTCACGCCTGGCAGATCCTGGACTGCTGCTCAGCTTTTTTGACAAACAAGATTTGGCCATATCTCTCTCTATTCTATTCAGAATATTTCTGTTCTTTTTCCTATCTCTTTGTTTCGTGATTCTCCATCCTCCTATCATTATTTTTACATTTTTTGCATTATTTTGAGTTTGTTAATCAGAAAATAAAAAAGAGGGGTTAGAGATAACCCGAATCCGATCAGTTTCTAGTCAATTGTGTGTTTCATGTTATTTTCTTTACATATACTCCACTTTGTCTAGTTCTAATTGTCTCTTTCACTTGTTTGTTTGTCTAGTTGCATATAAAATCAAGCACCCACATGTTAAGGACTCTTCTTCATTGGCCGGCCGAAGAAGGAGAAGCATTGACCTGCATTCTTCACACTAAGGTACACATGGTCAATCTTTATTTCATAAATTAGAACCCGCGGTTCCTAGCGAGCACATGTTTTAATTTCCTTCTTCTCACCCTCCTCCCACATGACCCGAACCATCTCTTTGGTGATCGAGCGACTCCAAGGGATGAAAGTTCAGGGATCAAGGTGAGTGTGGGACCGTGGTGAGAGTTTCTTTCCTTGTTTTCTTCATTTCTTTCTCATCCCCTCTTGAGGTGACGATCTGGATTCACGGACTTCCCGGAAAAGGAGAGGCCCCGTCGAATATTCAGAGTCGATAGGGGCGGGGGCGCGTTCGGCGTTTCAATGCTAAAAATCACCGAAACCTTCCAAAAATTGCTAAAAATATACTTGATAAGATGAATGCGCCCCCAACCCAGGGCGCGGTCAAAATAATCGATAATTAGTGGGGGGAACTTTTCAAAATCTAGTGTAGAAGGTGTAAATCAGGGCAATTTTAGATTTTCGGAAAGCAATAGCACCCTCCCCTTTCAAAGGGAATGAGGGCGCGCAGGGCGTGCCTCCAGTGTGAGGGCGCGGTGACCGCGCCCTCCCATTTTAAGGGGGGTGGGGGTGCGGTACACTCTCTCTCTTGCGTGCGTGTTCCGCGGGCCGTAACTTGCAAACGGGACATCCGATTTGGCTCTTGTTTGTTACATTGGAAAGAGGACATTAAACCTCAGCTCCTCAAGTTAGTAAACCATCTAGCATGACTCCCGAGACATTCGCACGGGGCTTTCTACCGGTTTACCCTCTCGCGAAAAGCCAAAAACTGCGGCAGAGATCCGAAAGGGCACGATTCTGGTGGAGGAATCTCTTGTCAACTCAGGATGACTTAAAATGATGACCAAACAAGTTTGGTATTATCAAAAAACTTGAAATCATCTAAAAAATTAAGATTAACTTGGTAAACGTGAACCGAAGCTCGAAAAAGCCGAGAAACCCTAAAATCGACCGAAACGACCATATGGCCCCAGTTGATGAAATATATGACTAGGATCAACCCGGATGACCCGAAAAGACCCGGTGATGACCAAAAAGGCCAAACATGTGTTCCAAGATAGTCGTGTCTGTATATATCAAAAAGTCGTAACGAAAGCCATTATTGACCAATGACTGCCGAAATGACTTCTTGGAAACCCTGAATGTTATAGAACACACGTGGGACTCCCAAGACCTTCAATTATGAACCTTTCAAGGTCGGTCATTGAGCTGGCTTCGTGTTTTCATGGTTCATGCATGGCTCTCGCTAGAAGGTTACGGCATTGTTCTAGAAATTATCGGTCATTCCCAACTCGCGAGGCATCAATGTCCTTAGCTCATATCCACGAGGTAATATGGATCAGATAATGGTCAAATAATGGGTATCGCTAATGGAATAAGAGTCTGGGGCTCCAAATAGGCCAATTTGGCATGTCTACAGATGTTAAGAGGGATTTCGCAACTTGCACCCAATTGCCCATTGGGGTTCGACCTCTTCAGGTCTTTTCTTCTTTATTGACAAATCTATTTTTGTGGCACACATTCGGATAGGTGCTTTGACCTGTGGAGTCATTGCCCATCATTTGGTGCCTTTTTTCATTTTTTACATTTTTTGGGTACTCATTCAGACAAGCCCATATTAGTTTAAACCTATAGGGTTCATTGCCCATCTTTTGACACCCTTTTTTTAGAGAAGTTGGACCTTTCAAGATAGCCTCCTACTAAGGCAGAAGATGCTTTCGATACTCTCCCCCTCTAATCCCCTTTGCCTATCTTAGACCAAACAAAAGAGAATAGGGTGAGGGTTTTCCTTCCACCTCTAGGCCTTGCCTTGCTTCTCTCGGGTGTCAAGTCATCCAGATTCTGGAATTGGGATATGTTGTGTGTGTAGAATGGTATTGACCCTCGAATCTTAGAGAACAACCTAGGACATGTGGACTCAGGTCATACTGGTAGTTCTTTCCATTTCTGAGGTAGATTACATTTCATGGGTGATTGATTGTTAACATGCCTTGCAATGTAAATAATTCATTTTGATAAAACAAAAAAGTAGTTATCATTAATCATAAGTTTTCTCTCAAGTAAGATTATCATATGAAATTCAAAATCATTTCAAAAAACATTGCCTTGTGAATGACATAATGATGATCAATGCAATTTCATGTAATACCCGAGAGAAAGAAAAAGTTAATTGTTGATGATGACATTATCTTTGCTTGCCTTGCTTTGCCTTACCTAGTTGCTTTCCCTTTGGATATGCTCCAAAATCGAATTGGTTCAAAGATTCAGAGTCATATGATGAAGTGAAAGATGTGGAGGATCCGATTTGGCATGGTAGAGTGACGATGTGGAGGATTGACGATGCAAAAGAAAAAGATTATGGATGTAACTTGATAATTCACCATTAGGTTCTGATCACCACCAACCAGAAGTCTACAAGATTCAATATTTTGACATATCAAAGAGAATGAAAGGCACATTTTTCCTTAATGAATGTGCACATTTGTCCCAATAGACATGTCCATGTGGTAGGAAATTTGAGTGTTTTATTTTCCCCACCCATTGATTTTGCACGTACCCTAAAATACACACATCTGATCAACTAGGGCATATCCTATTTAGGGTAAGAGGTCAAACCTCTTTTTGAATAAATGCATCCTACAAAAGGATGCATCTTATTTAAGAAAATGAGATTTGAAATTCAAATCTCTCATTGACTTTCATTTATGTGTAATTAATGGTGTCTTTAAAAAGGATGATTCTATTCAACTAGATAAGTTTATTTAAAAAAGGGCCTACTAATTTAAACCCACAAGTCAACCATGCCACTTAATGACCTATTCACTGCTACCAGTCTGATGCATCTGGTAAGTCCAAAAGTGTGGGATTGACAATAGGTAAACTATTGTTGATCGCTAATGCACGTGTAATAAAAAATCAAAAATCTTCATTAAACATGTCTACTAGGTAGACATCTTTTAGTTGCATCTAGATGACTTGGATGTGTTTAAGGGTGCAATCAGTGGGGTCATTAATTGACCCAGTGCTTCTCTAATTCCCTATAGAAAAAGGGAATTGTTGGATAAATTTTGGATCTTTGGATGGGCATTCTTATCCTTAAAAAAGGCCTTGAACATCTTCAATCACCTTACATCGTTTGTACCTTGGATTTCTCGATTCTTCTTTGATTACCTCCAAGGGCACAATCTTTTTCTTTACGATAAGATATTCTTATCTCATCTAGTGAAGAGGAGGAGTCTTCTTCATATAGGCAGTACCTGATAAGAAGTCTTCTTTTCTTTTATTGAAACATAGTTTTAATCATCATTCATCACTTAATATAGCATTTTCATAGCCTACATATATCTAAACACCAAAAAAAGTGGTTAGGAGACTAACTTAATCCGGTTCATCACGCTCCTTTTGTTCTTTCATGATCATTCCAATTATGGGTATTACTCCCACTATTAGTTCTCATTGCATCACTTTCTTTTAAATCTTATAAACTACAACCATAACATGACTAGTTTGTAGACACATCATACAAGATGTCTCTATGGGACAGATGCATTAAAAAAGCTATGAAGAATTCTTCTTCTCTGGCAGTGAGCGAGGAAGAAGTTGTGAACACTTAAAATCTCCCCTTTATAGTCATATGTAGATTAGTTTTTTTTATTATTTTTATTTATTTTGATTTGGAAGCATCCATTATCTTCCTTACACTCTCCTCTTTTCTCTTTTTAAAACCAACTTGGTTTTTTGGCGACCAAGACAAAAGCGCATGCCCAATACAACCCCATTCCATTCTTCCCTTCCCCCTCCACTCCATCCATAGATGGCAAATTATTTAAAAAATAACCAATATAAGTATCTATTTGATAGCCAATGGTGCAAGAAAACAACACCAAAATGCTAACAAGATATGAGATTAGAGACAACAAAAGGAGATTGACACGACAATATTTGGAAAACTTTTTAAGAAAGAATTAGAGAACTTGAGAAGAATTATGGAAAATAAATTCCCACCCCAATTTTAGTAGTCTTATTTGTCTTTGATTCCCATCAATTTCAATATTTATTTACAATCCCAAATTTTAAAATGTAACTTTTACCCTTATTTTGCATTAACATCATTAATTGTACTAGAGTCCTAAATTTTTTTTACTTTTACCCTCTTCCCTTCCTCCCCACTATAGAGATTGATTGAGCCCCATTGTGAAGGAGTGCTAGATTCATGCCTAGTAGGCAACTAAGACCACATCTCAAAATTCAATGCAGTTATAACATCTTCTTCTTGTTCTTATCCTAACTATGGGGATTAGTGTACATGGACTTCCTACAAGAAGAAGGTTCATGCCTATTGTACACATTGCAGTGTAGTTGTCATACCTTCCTATGACATTGAACCTCTATCTGATGTCCGGTGAGACCAGATATCTTTGAATATCTCCCTATCAAATAATGGAGAGTGTGGAAGCTAGGCATCCCCATCATTGATCTTTGTTGTCTATCGAAAGGGGGCATCGTCAGCTGTAGGGCATTGATAATGGCCCTGGAATACACCTGCAGGGAGTGAGGTTTCTTCTAGTTGGTGAATCACAATGGGGAGAACGACCCTAATGGGGGCATATGACGGAATGGAAGGTGTGTCAACACAAAGATGGATACACATGGGAGGTCCATGAGCTAGTACCTCAAAGATAGAAATGAGATCCCTTCACTACCTACACTCACATTGATCCGTGAACACTCGGTCTTCAACATCACTAGAATGTCAAAGAGACTATTTGGGTCATGTGGGTAGGAAAGGAAAAAATAAATGACAAATGCATGAAACTAAAGAGAATAAAAATGTGGTCTCCAAGAGCCATGGGCATTGATTTCTATAAATAATTACAATATAAATTGATTAAGTATATGTACCTTAGCAAGAAAGTGGATATGGGTTCTAGCTTTTCCTTCTTTGACAGATTGATAAATAAGAGTCTCTAATTTGTGTGTACTTGATTCCCTATACAACTAAAAGATAATAAAACAAGTGAAACAACAATTAGAACTATATTAAGTATAGTAAAAGTAAATAGAATGGAATGAAAAACATCAATTAGTTTAGAACTAACTAGATTCAGGACTATCTCTAACTCCTTTTTTTGTTTTTTTGTTTATTAGATCAAAAATAATGTAAAAGCAATGAAAAAATACAGAAAATGTGCTTTATGATAACTAAAGGATGAGACTAGAAGGAAAAGGAATCAAATGTGGGCCCAATTGGTGGAGAATTAATCAAACTCGGGGCTGACGAATAGACAAATCTAAAACTACAATATGCCAGTGCAGCCTTGCTTTAGAGCTTGCAATGATCGCAACAAATAATGAAATTGAACACCATTTGTTGCAAATAAAGAGGACGAAGAGAGAAAGATTTTCAACTCAAACATCTTGGGCAGAAAACACCTACAATCTTCTGTAGAGAATGGAGAAGACGAACCAACCAAATGGACATGAACTAGCTTCTCTCTCTCTAAACTCACTAAAATCTCTCTCTAAAAATCACTAGAACTCAAGGATGAAGTATGTAAACGTGATGGGGATCTTGAAAATTATTTTCTAACATCTTCCCAACTTTGGGACATCTAGAGGTTGTCTTAATTTATTAGGAAAAGAGAAGACGCTAAAATAGGCAAGATTGGACCTCACGACCCCTGGAGGTGCATGCACCCTCCTTGGGGGGTGAATGAAAATTAGCAAGTTTTTTCCTCACTTCAACCAAGATTTGATTAGCAATAAAATAGAAAAACCTAAGTGTGTTGTGCCTTCCATAAGGGGCACATGTGCCCTCCCTGGAGGTGTAAGGAAAATAGTCTAGAAATCTCCAAAATTTGGAAATATGATCAAGTTGCCAAAACGAGAGGGATCCATGCATCCCCTACAGGGCACATGTGCCAACTTCCAGGGCACATAGATTTTAGGCAATAAATTAAATCTATTATGTTTCAATCAAAATTGGCAACCAGAATCAAAATCAGAGTCCTAGGGCGCATGTGCCCTCACTCGGGGCACATGACAAAGCACCCCTTCCCAATGTGCATAGCCATGTTCCCTCCATAGGGGTAGGTGGGCTAGTTCTTTAAAAAAAGCTTTGAAAGTTCTATAAAATGCTTCGAAAGGGCTCAACGATATCTGTCAAGGCATAATAAAAATTTAAAATATTTAACATGCTGGAGAAACCCTAGAATGTGGATTGTCAAGTCACAAGATGAATTGATCATGACCAGATGATACATGGATCAACCAAGAGGCAATTAGAGAGATATATCAGTCAGTGAGCCAGTTTTATGTAGATATATGTCTCTCATTCAAAATATACGAATTCATTCAGAAACCTCTGAAAAATATTTGACTCCATTTGGTAAAGCTATGAATCAAGGGGAATGACCCAACAATAATTGAAGAGTAATTACACATGTTACCCTATGGAACACAAGTTTTATGCTCCGAATTTTGACAATTTTGCATGTCTATGAGGTGATTCAAAATTTGGATCAAAACAATTGATATTCATTGAGATCTAAATGAGAGTCTTCCTAGTTTCGAGTATTCATTGAGGGTAGAATTGAAATAATTAATGAGTTATTGATGGAAACTATTAGAGAATAATTGAAATAGTGTTTACAAAAATTAGGTCTAAAAAATAAACGATGTCTTAAAAATTAAAAACCTTAAGAATTTAGTAAGGAACAAAAATAGGTACAGTAGAAGAATTTCTTCGAGCAATTGCCATATTTGGCTTCTTTTATTGTTCATCATCATTTGGTTGTTACGCACATTGAAAAGAATGTGTAAACAATATATTTGATATATTCAATCTCTCAGGGAATGATAAAGATAATCTTAACTCAAGAAAATATTTTATAGAATAGGATATTTATTTAGAGTTACATCCAGATGAGGGTTCATCATGGTTTTCTGATGCTATTTAAGGCTTAGTAATGATCAAAAATCTTAGGTACTTTAGTTTCTCAAGAGTATGCTAGCATTGAATAGATATTCATCAAATTTAGGTAGATGTGTAGAATGATCAAATAAAATAGTTAGTAGATTGAAATGTCATGATTGTCATGTAAGGATTCAAGTTATTATTTCATTTCAAAGGACATAATTGGTTGCATAATTGTGATGTTCTATTACTTTAAGATCATTAGTGCTTAAGTTTTGAATAGTACTATTTTGAATATTCGGAGCCTAAGATTGCAATAGCATTATGTAAATTAGAACAAAACTTTCTACCATCAGTTTTTTATGTTATAATCCATCTTGTTGTTCATTTGGAATAAGAGGCAAGGATGTATAAAATAATTCAATATTGGTGGATGTATCTAGTTGAAAGATAATTAAAAGGGCTTAAAGATTATGTGGGTAATAAGGCATGGGTTGAAAGTTTAATTGTTTAGTGCTATTTGGTTGAGGGATATACTCAATTTTTTATACATACATGCATGATGCATACCAAGATAGAGAACAAAATTATGATGGTGGTCCATATGAAGATACCCACAAAGAATGTTCAATGTTTACATTAGTTGACTGTCCATTGAGTTGTACACGTGTACCTAAAATTTTGATAGAAAGAAAACAAGCATCAATTCATACATATGACTTGAACCAAATTGATGATGTCAACTATTTTTGTTAAGAGCATAGTAATGCTCTAATTAGTAAAGGAAATCAAGAAGAACACCAGTGTGGTTTAGATCATGCCTTCAAGAATTAAGAGATTTCGGAGATTCTAGGTATACTATAGATCTCAACTTGACATCACAAAGCACCTCAAGATTTACATTATCATTATCTAGATATATTTGTGATGGATTCATATTTCACACAATGTCATCAGATTCACCAAATCAACTCAATTATGGTCTGTCATTATGAATGCAGAGTTTTAATATGGATGTGAAGGTTATCATGGGCGAATAGTAGATACTCTAGAAATAAGTTTCAACAAAGAGAATCATCTAGTATTGTTTGAATGTGAATGATAGGATGTATATAATAAATATTGAAGCTTTAATTTGGATGATTATGGATTTATATCTTTAAATACACCAAAAATTAGGAACTGATGAATCTTTTGCACTTAAGTCAAGTGAATCAGGTTTTCTATGTACATGATGACTCAAATAAGATATAGGTAACACTAATAACTATTTTAACATATCGAAAAATGAAAATGATAATGAACTATAATCATATCAATAATCATTTGTTAGTATACCTATAATGTTTGATATGAATGATAAAAATGAACCACTTTAAAAAACCCAACCAAGAAAAATAAAAATTTAAAACAATCAATAAACATCCAATCCTAATCTTTTATAAAGCCTTTTCTACCAAACCAAACAGATAAACATGTTTAAAAGGCCTTTGATTTAAAAGGTCGAGCTAGTTTGGTTTGTCTAAGAGGTCATAGAAATCAAATCAAACCATCTAGTGAAGGTGACATTAAAGGAGCTAAAGATGTATATGAAGATGGTGAAGACTAGAAGGAAGGTAACATTGAGGAGGAGAAATGGGTGAAACACTACTCATCATTTAAAGAAATATTACTAATAGGGAAGGATGACTTCTCTTTTTAGCTCTCCCATGCCATGTCGTTCTATTCTAACATCCTTGCCACTTCCCTTGATTCCTATAGGACCCAAGGAAGTGCCTTTATTATCATCTTCACTAGCTAGTTTGGTTTGGTTTCTAAGGACTTTTAGACCAAAAGTCCTATTTGGTTTCTAAGGCCTTAAATTTAATTAGGTTTGGTGTCTAACTTATTTTTGGTTTCTAATGCCTTTTAGACAAAACTAAAATAGTAAGCCAGTTTGTTTGGTTTTAAATCCCTTTTTGGTTTCTAGGGTCTTTTGGACAAAACCAAACCTATAAATTGGTTTTGTTTCTAAGGCATTTTAGACCAAACCAATATTGTAAATTGGTTTACTCATTATTTTTTGTATATAAGGCTTTTTAAACAAAACAAAATTGATGAATCTATTTACTGTGGTTTCTAAGGCCTTTTAAACAAAACCAACATCATAAATTAGTTTCCAAGTCGTTTTTTCTAAGGCTTTTAAATCAAACTAGAACTAAAAGCTAGTTTGGTTTGTTTTGGTTTCTAAGGCCTTTTAAACAAATTCAATTAGTAAATTAGTGTTGTTTGGTTTCTATGACTTTTTTGGTTTCTAATGCTTTTCAAACAAAACCAAATCAGTAAATTAGTTTCGTTTAGTTTATAAGGCCTTTTAAACAAATAGCATTTTGTGGCCGGATTGGGGTAGAATCATGCCTGCCATACTTTAAAACATCTCCTTTTGGCATATTTGATCTAGATAGTGAACAGATCAACTAGATTGGAGTCCAATAATGCCTACCAAACCTTATAATATCCTCTTTTGGCTGACTTGATCTAGATAGTGATTGGATCGACTAGATTGGGGCTGGATCATACCTACTAAATCTTAAAATATCCCCTTTCGCCGATCCGATCAGCAAACCTTAAAATATTCAACTTTTTTTTGAATTTTTAAAAATATTCAACTTTTTTTGGGAGAGAAAATTCAGTATTGACAAAAGTCCTCATCACTCGGTTATTATTCTAAGTTCGTTGGTAAATACCACGTGCAATAAAAGGGGTTCCTTACCTAGAATCTTTCCAACCTTCAACCTTTCATCGGCTAGAGTTTAGCTTTGATTTGGTTGGTCCACCCAAACCCTGGGGGTTAAGAATGAAGAATTGATAAGGAAGTCCTTGATAGGCTTTGGAGATGTTGAGAGGGATTTCTCTACTTGCACCCAATTGCCTATTGGGGTTTGGCCTCTTCGGGTCTTTTCTTCTTTATTGACAAACCTATTTTTGTGGCACACATTCGAACAGGTTCTTTGACCTGTGGAGTCATTGCCCATCTTTTGGCCCCTTTTTCATTTTCTACATTTTTTGGGTACTCATTCAGACAGACCGATATTTGTTTAAACCTGTGGATTACCCATCTTTTGGCACCCTTTTCTTTTGAGAAGTTGTACCTTTCAAGATGGCCTCCTACTAAGTCGGTGGATGCTTTCGATACTCTCCCCCTCTAGTCCCCTTTGCCTATCTTAGACTGAATAGAAGAGAATATGGTGAGGGTTTTCCTTCCATCTCTAAGCCTTACCTAGCTTCTCTCGGGTGTCAGGTCATCCAGATTCTAGGATCAGGACGTGTTGTGTGTGGGATGGTATCCACCCTCAACTCCTAGAGAACAACCACATGTGGACTCAAGTCACATTGGTAGTTCTCTCCATTTTTGAGGTAGATTACATTCAATGGGTGAATCAATTGAAAACATGTCTTGCATTGTAAAGAATTCATTAGGATAAAACAAAAAGTAGTTATCATCAATCATAAATTTCTCTCGAGTAAGATTGTCATGTGAGATTCAAAATTATTTCGAAAAAAACATTGCCTTGCGGATGACATAATGATGATGAATGTAATTTCATATAATACCTAAGAGAAGGAATTCATTGTTGGTGACGACGTTGCTTGTGCTTGCCTTGCCATGCTGCTTCCACCTTTGGTATGCTCCATATCGCATTGGATCGAAGATTTCGAGTCATATGATGAAGTGAAAGATTTAGAGGATATGATTTAGCATGGCACAGTCAAAATTAATGATGTAAAAGGTGAAGATTGTGGTATCATCTAGGAAATTTCTCTACCCTTGATTTTTTTGTTGAAAGTAAAATTTAGAGAATGAAAGAGAATTTGAAAGGAAATAAATATGCTTGGAAACAAAAGTGAGTTAAAATGGGCTCTTGGGCCCATGAGTTGAAAGTGGGCTTGAAGGCCCGGGAGTAGTCTGAATCAAGAGGCACATGAGCCCAAGATTTGAATGTGGGCTAGAGGGCCCGGTTGATGTTGATGGGCATGAGGGCCCAATTGGAGGTGATGGGCTCGAAGGCCCAATTGGAGGTTAAGCCCAAGGGACCCAATGAAGAGCGGGCACATGGACCCAATTTAAATGGTTGGGAGAAAGATTGTGATTTGTGATGGGCTCACTGGCGCCATTGAAGAGTATGAGTGCGCAATCCCAAAGTTGAAGAAGTGGGGGCATGGGGGCCCGATTTTGAAGAAGTATGGGCACACAGGCCCGATTGTGAAGAAATGGGGGCATACAAACCAGAAGTTGAAGGAGTGTGAGCATGTGTGCCCGAGGTTGATGGAAGGTGGGCACGTGAGCCCGATTTAGAAGAAATTTGGGCACATGGGCCTGGTTGCAAAAAAACATGGGCATGTGAGACCGGTTGAGGTGAATTGCGGGTACGCGGGCCTGATTTAGAAAAATTAAGGGCATGTGGGCTCGATTGGGGAGAATTGTGGGCATGTGGGCCTGATGGAAGGAAAGGGGCACGTGGCCCCATTAGAGAAAAGGGGCATATGGGCCCGGTTGAAGGAAAGGGGCACGTGGGCCTGGTTGATGAAAAGGGGCACATGGGCCTGGTTGAAGGAAAGGGGCGCATGGAGCCAATTGAAGGTAAGGGGCACGTGGGCCTGGTTGAAGGAAAGGGGCGCATTGGCCTAGTTGGATAAAGGGGGCACATGTGCCCGGTTGATAAAAAGGGGCACGTGGGCCCGGTTGGGTGAAGGGGGCACTTGGGTCCTGTTGAGGAAAGGGGACACGTGGGCCCGATTGAATGAAAGGGGCACGTGGGCCTAGTTGGATAAAGGGGGCACATGGGCCCAGCTGATGGAAAGGGGTACAAGAGCTCGAGAAAGGGGCATAAGGGCCCAATTGAAGAAGAGGGGTATAAGGGCCCAATCAAATGGGATGAAGTACGGCTGGTGGCCCCAAGATTGATGAATTGGGGGCCCATGGGCCCATTCGATGATTGTGAGGAAGATGAATATAGGGCGGTGGCCCTAGGATGGATGAATTGTGGGCCCATGGGCCCGACCATAAATTGTGAGAAGAATGAGATATGGGTCACAGCCCTAAGATCGATTGATTATGGGCCCATTGGCCATATTGCTCTTTACAAGGAGAATAGGACAAGGGTCACAGCCCTAAGACTGATTTCCAAGATTTTGCCTGCCTAGCTGAGGAGGTCCTAATATCCCTTTGCTAAGGTCTACATCCTTCCATAGGCTTGTCAACTCATTCCCCATTTCACTGACCAATTCTATCCTCTTATTTTTCAGTTCAAGGGTCGATTCTATCTCCCCAACTTCAGGGATCAATTCCAATGATGGCAACATTTGATTTGTACTTAGCAAATCCTTGCCTAGTCCTTGACAATCAACTGGATTTGTTATCCCCTCATCTAAGCTCTTTTCAGTAGGCTTCTCTTCAAGTTGTTCTATGGAAGAAGGCATGCCTAGTCTAGGGGATTCCAAAAGGGTAGAAGGGTTTAGTTCAATCTCTTCTATTGGCTGACTTTGATCTTGAGATATTGCGATGTCATGTTGAGAGGTAGAAGTTGATTCCTCTACCAGGATAGGAGCACAAATGGTTGGAGTGATTAATTCCTCTGCCAAGGCAGGAGCTTGAAGAGTCGAAGTGGCTGGATTGTCTACCATGGTAAGAGCATAGATGATCGGAGTGATTGGTTTCTCCACCAAGGCAAGAGCAATAGAAGAAACATGTGCCTTAACTGACTTAGGGTGAACCCTATTTTGAGGGATTGATTGAGTAGCCGAAGGATGTTCAATTGGTATCGACATAGAAGTTGGTTTGGGCTGAGGAGCTATTGGTAAACATGGTTGAGGAGTCAAGGCTTGAATGGTTAGCTGAGGGGTTGTTGGTGGAATAGGCTGAGAAGCCAAGGACTGGATGATTGGGCGAGGGGCCTTTGGAAATGTTGGTGGAGTCAAAGGTTGGGGAGCCGGTTTAGGTAATGAAGTGTTTGCACTAGTGACAAGAGGAACTTGATTATGCATAATTGTTTGTGCCATTGGCAAGGGTTGTATGACCGGCTGAGGTTGGGGCATGGGTGGCCTAATCAACTGGCATCGAGGAGTCAGCCGATGATGATGATTTGGATGGGGTTGGGGAGGGCTCCTTGTTTTGTGCATAGCATCAATGCTCCTCTCAGGCATGGGGCTCAATTCATCATGATATTGCATTAATTCCATGTCTTCTTTTGCTTCCCTAATTATTGAATAACCTGGCCCATATCGTTATAAAAATTTGGCTTTTATAATTTTTAAATTCCATATCTCTATTTCCCCTAGTGAAAAAAACCATTCTAGGGTTGCACCATCTAATGATCGCTTAAAAATAATAGCAAGAGCTCTTCGATCATTAAGCCATCGAAATGATTTGCTTAAGAAATCATTGACATGGGTGAAGGGATCACCTGAGCCAATGTAGTGATGGTAGCCTAGTGTTTGTGATGGAGGGATATGTGGGACTGGGAAAGATGGAGTAGATATTTCATGGATGGCCTTTGAGTCCAAACGGTGCCTCAGCTCTTCAAAGCGCTCATCCATTTAGTTGAGTTTGTCCATGAATTTTTGAGTGAGGTTGGGTTCCTGAGCCACCACTGCAAGATATTTGGATGAATGGGCTGGAAGAGGCGGGTTGGAAGTAGGAACTAGCATGGAATCAGGTGGGTGTCCCACAACAAGGTGAGTAGGCAAGGTAGCACAGCAAGATTGTGTAGGAGAGTTGATGATGAGGGGCCTAGCTACCGATTGAGGTGGTGAGGGAGGTTGATCTCCCCCAACTAGACCTTGATTGGTGGGCATCTTGCCCCTAGCGGTGGATTGGATGACTGCAAAGGTCTCAGGATCAAGGTGGAGAGAAAGACCCTAGAGCAGTTGTTCCATGCTAAGCAGAGCAAGTTGAATTTCAAGTCTTCTGATGGCATTAACATGGCCCTCTAGTTGAACCATGGGTTGCTATAGCTCGTAGTGACCCATCTTGTACTCTTCTTCTTGCCCTTAGTAGTTCGACATCCTGATGTATCTTTTGAACCTTAGCATCATGGGCATCATGTCGATCTTTCTAAAAAGATGGTTAAAAGAAAAAAGAGCAAGCAAAGCACACAATTAAAATTTTTTTGTAATGTTTTATTTTGTTTGATTTTTTTTGTTTCAATTTGGTTGTTTGGAAAACAAGTTGAACACAAAATTAAAGAGCTTTTTTTGTTTTGTATTTTAAGGTGTTTTTAAAAAAGAAATTTTTGATTGTTTTCAATTGTGGTGAGCAAGCAAGTTGTGCAAACAAGTTCTTAAAATGACTACTTGACAATTTTTGGGTTCCAACCTTAGATTAGATAGATTGTGAGCAATTGTTCACTCAAGTAGGTATGGTTTCTGTTGCTTCAATCTTCAAGACCTAAGGTTGTCACTCAATCACCACGAGTAGGTACTTGGGTTCTTCAAGTTTTGGGAAAGTGGTACAACCGGCCCAATCGTGTAGAGAGAAATACTCCATAGATGGGAACTTATAGAGGTCTTGATGGAAACAACCAAATCAACTAGGAAGGAATATCCCAGAAGAGAGGTTAGAATCCACCAAGAGAGTGTTTGGAGGGTGAGGGTGTGTTGGGAGAGAGAAATCTTGCCTCGGATGTCCTACAGATCGGAACAAGTCTGGTACCCGATGCAAAAAGCTAATGCAAAAGTAAAAATGGAGGGTAAGATGAGAAGAAGTAATTAATATGCAAGAACATGAAATGAAAGGAAGTAAGTAAATTGAGCATGCAATATGCAAACGAGACAAGTAATCATGCAACAAAACAAACAATTTAGTGACTAGAACCGAATTAGAATGAAACTAGTTGCACAAACAAATCAAGCTAGCATGGTTAAAGACATTAGTTGTCCCACCATGGTCGCCAAAAGGCTGTTGACTCCAAAAATGGGTTCTGGATCGGCAACACAAGAAAAGGTGATGATAGAATAGGGGAAAGGGAGTGAATTGGAAAACACTTGAAAAATGATAAAATCCTTACCTTGGTCTCACACTCACATTGATCCCCAAACTTTTATCTCACGGCGTTGCTCGAGCACCGGAGATGGTTCGGGTCATGTGGGAGGAGAGTAAGGTATGAATTGACTTAAAGCATGAATAAAAGAGGTGGTTTCCAGGAACTGTGGGTTCCGATTTATGAAAGAAAAACAAGAGATGTATTGACCGTGTGTACCTTAGCGTGGGAGATGATGTGTGAGTTCAACCTTCTTCTTCTTCGGCTGGCCGATGAAGAAGAGTCCACAACTAATGCTAGCTTGATGTATCTGTGCAACTAGAAGACAATAAGACAAGAAAACAAGTGAAGAAGGATTAGAACTAAGTGAAGTGTAGTAACTTGTAAAAAAATAACATAAACGGAAACTGGAAACAAACTCACCGAATTCAGGGTTAGCCCTAACCCCTATTTTTTGGTTTTTTTGTGATATATGAAATGATGAAAAATAGAATAAAAATGATGCTTAAATATGAACTAAATGATATGAATGAAGAATTAGCAAAGATAATATGTATGATTAAAGATAACACAACCCGGGCAAAGTGGCAACTGGTTTGGATAGATTCAATGTAAACTGGCGTGGCTCTGATGCAGTGACCGTAATAGACAACACCGATGTCATAATCGAGTTGTGTTTGTTTCAAAATAAAGAGAACTCACCGAGGATGGTTTTATATTAAGACAACTTTGCTTGAATCTTATGAAAAATAATCTAAATTTACCTGATAAACCGTTTCTTGAACAGTGAAGTTCTGGAAACTCCCAGCACAATGTCGATGTAGGACATGCTATAGGTACCACATATATATGAATTGAATGATTCTTGTTGGTAATAAAATAGGACTCACCGGGGAACAATTTATATGAAGGATGTATAGGTTGAATCCACCATTAAATGTACTGAAATTGACTGAGAAAATGATGACTTAGAAGAGAAGACTTCGGATATGTTTGTGTAGCGCCGGTGTTGAAGCCATAACAAGTCAAGGGAATGTCATAATTGATCTCCATTTGTTGAATATGAAAGATATCTTGATGAAGCACACTTATTATGAAGGAAGTCAGCCCGGAAAATGACCAGAAAGATCTGTAGAAGCTGATGATCAGCAGTGTAGCACGTCGAATCATAGATTGGCTTCTTTCTCACTTCGGGACAATCTCTGGGCACTGGGACAAAGAGAGAAAGATTTGGGGAGGTTGGGACGAGCATAGGGTGGCTGGAAGATGGGGAGAAGAGTGCTGGAGGATGGGGATGCTCTTCTTAGGTCGTTTATATGAGTCTCCCTTTATAGGGGATGAGAAACAAGTCAAAAAATAGCAAGTTTTGATACATCTGACCTTAGGTTGGATTTCTCCATTTCATGATGCTAATTTTTATAATGAGGCTTCTAGAAACTTAACCAACTTATTTAGAGAGATTAAAAACCGTGGATCACCTTTCCCATGTTCAAAATATGTCTCCACTTGAAGAAGAAACAAATTTGGTCTAAAAATATCAACTTTTGATGTATAAGAGAACAAGTTAGATTGCCATCATTTGATGATGTTAATTTTGACCATGAAGTTTCCAGATACTTTACCAAGTGATATGGATGAGGAAGAAAGAAGGTAAGGTCGTGAATTGGTCAGAGATGTGTCCAATGGACTGGGCTTGCATGCAATTGGGCTTAATCAGGGGTGCATGCGGACAGAATTGCGCATCTGATTTCGAAAGGGCACTACGGACAAACGGGAGATAAGAATTGAATGCTGTTTGTTGCAATGAAAAGATAACTTAGAGTGTAAGATTATTGATGTTTAAGACTTCTTCAGTAAATGTCCATATAATCTTGTGAAAAATTTTCAATTAGAGGATATACTGAGAAAAGTATAATCTGGCACACCACCAAGAGTCTCTTGTTCGACAAACACGGATTTGATTAGAGATCCATAACTTGTCCTTAGATTTCTAGTAAACTTCTCAGCTCATCCAAAATGGTGGTTCAACATGATTTTAATGGTCTAAAAGCGATATTGCTAATGGAATATGGGTTTAAGCTCCAAATAAGGCTAAATTGGCGTGTCTACAACATCCTTGTGTTGTTATGTGATAGAAGATGAAATTCAGTAAGAGTCAAGTTGATTCACCATCGCAGGCACATGAATCATGTGGTTAATCTAGTGGATTCATTGGTAGGTATAGTGGATCTTATTCCAAGAGAGATCCATCTCATAATACATCTTAGGCAGGTGTTTCTCAGCCTATTTTGATGACACCTACTAAGACTGGACCATCTCACACATGGATTTCTTAGCCTACTCTAGAGACTCCTCCATCTGTATGTAGTTCATCTTCTATTGCCTTTGCTATATATTTTAATAAATATTTTAAAATCATTATATACATGTCACTTTCTAATATGTTTTAATTTGTAGTTAATGAGCTATATTCGGTAAACGTGGGAGAGGACTAGCCAGAGTATATAATGTAAGAACATTAGGCCCTAAAGAGACCTTGAATGTCAAATAAGTAAGAAGGTCGATAGTAGGCCCTCATAGTTAGGAATTTACCCTCTACCATGGAGTTTGTAATAAAGTGCATTGTATTTTATGGCAACAAAGTTGCATCACTCTTCCATAAGAGAAGAAACGCATCATATTCTAAGATCTTGAAGTAAATATATTATTCTGTTCATAGTCTAAATTTATACACAATGGTTAATAGTGTGTTGTTAACGATTATCAATATAGTCATTATGTAGCAACATTTTATATTTTAATAGTCTGCATCCATAGATGTTGATATCTTAAGATATAAGGGGCAGATATAGAGAAAGAAAAGAAACCATTTAAAGAAGAAGATAGCAATACATATTTAGCTTTTTTTTCTTCGATGTTATTGTCAAAACTAATACAATTTGTGTATCTAGTATTTTACAAGATGGTCACTAGAGAAGACTTGCAAAGCTATGCCTCCACAATGTGATCTAAACTAGTGGTGTCATATGTGTGATATGTGGGGTAGAGATGAGAGTAAGGTTAAAAAAGCCTTTTTTTCATTTAAATTTTTGTATGTGCATTTGGTTTTATCAGTTATTAAACTCTTATAACTTTCTTTGTCAGCAATTGGTCAAAGAAATAATGATATTAAAACTAATCTATTGATGCCTTATAGAAGAGAAAAGACAAATAATCATTAGTTGAAAAGAGATTTTGTAAGTAATTTGTACATTTTTAATTTTTTTAATAGAGCTTCATTCTAATTATCTTAATTGGTTTGAATAGGTACAAAAGGAAGGACAACACCCTACATGTCCCAAGGTCTTCCAAATAATGTAGACACATGAAAAGGTTGATGGATCACTCATCTGGAGTAATGATGAACATTGTCAACTACTACTAAATATATTTTTTATCTGTCAAATATGATCTTTGATTATAATAAATTCTTAATACAACTTTTTTAGGACAATTTGATGAATGTCCAACAAACAGAGGAATCAGATATTGTGATATCTAATCATCTATTCACTTTTGAGAGACATTTCTCACCATCTTTAGTCGAGATAGGCCGAGACAGATCCAAGTTGGTGGAAGATAACATACTCACAATACCTAGTATGATGTAGGAAGTGAAAGTGTATACCTCCATGAATCTATTAGTTCCAGAGTTAATGAAAACGTGCAGGAACAATCCACCAAGATAAAGAAGCAAAATGTGTAGTGATTGATTCTCTTAAGCAAATGCTTGACCAATAAGACCATCTTACATAAAAATCAAATGACTAATATGAAAATTGTTAGTCAAGATTGATCAAAGACTCTCCCCATTAGTCGATTCATTGAGCTAGATATCACCTCCAAAACATAGGGATGATGATGAGGACAAGGTTGATGAGGATGAGGAGGATGAGACATATTTTAAAGAAGATGATTGATAGACACTATTGTATCTTTCTTGTTTGGACATTTCTTTAATTTATCTATATATATATGTGATGTGATTTGTCCATAGTGTGGTTGTACTTTGTAGTTTTTCAATATTTGATATAATTTGTTTTAATTCATCATTTCATAATTTTAATTCTTTCATTACATATTTGATATAATTTGTGATTTTTGTTTTTATGAATGAAAGTGTGGATGAAATTGTACACCTTATGATTGTTAATTGTGTATGGTATTGTGGATAAGAATATATATATATATATGATATTCTACAGTTTTGTGCTTTGTGGGATGTGGATGAGAATATACAATTAATTGTATGATTCTAAATAGTTGTAATCCTTCATAAATTTTTATTTTATAATATTAAAACTATTTTTTCTAATAAAAATTATTGATGACAGCTCTGAAGTAATAGTTCTTGCACACTTTTAAGTCGTCACCAATAATAGGGACAATTGTGAAGATATTATTTTTACTGATGATGGTGACTGTGAAGTTGTCATCCATACCATTAGTAACATGATTATTTGTTACAAAATTGAAGTCATTGTTAATGTACTTTGCAATGGCTATCTACATATTGACGATAACTTCTAGCCAAGCTATCTACATATTTGTTAATGTACTTTGCATAAGATTTGATTATCTCCACTAATCAAATTATAAGATCAATTTATAAAAATTTATTTGATTATATGGATCAGTTTTTCTATGTTTTCACTTGCTATGAAAATTTGTTCTACTTAATAGTCACTTCAATATTTTTTGTTCGCAGCTTCTACATTTAAAGAAATTTCGGTTTTAACACAAACAAAGACTGAAAAGTTGTAGAGGTGCAAATGGAATTCAAGCATATTTCAATTACGAAAAAGTTAAAAATTAAATTTTTTTTACATTCTATAAATTATCAAAATTAAAGTTTGATAATTTATTAGAATTGAAATAAAAATACTTAATTTTATATTTTTTATCCAAATTTTATAAAAATAATATTTGTCTAAATAAATTAAACATAAAATCAATAAAAAGTATCACAAGAAAACAATAGTAAAAAAGGATTGATTTATTGTTTTTAGTAAAAGTTGATGTGTATTATAGATTTCAAAATTTATCAGATTGTTTTGATTCTGAATATAAAATTGAAATGGGAACCAAATCGAAATGTGGTGATGACTCTGATTCAATCAAAATTATGAAATAAAAATATATAATATCGGGCAAACTTTTACTCACGTGGACCTCTACCGGCAACCGATCAGATGATAGGTAAGGGCAGCAGTACTAGCTAGACGCCAAGCCAAAGACTTGCTTATCATTATTTCTTATGGGGTGTTTGGTTGCATGATAATGATCGTTTTTTTTTTAATTTTTGAAAATTGTAACGAAAGTGACTTTGAAATTTTGTTTGGCTCGTTCTTTCGTTTTTTATCTTAAAAACATTTCTCATCGAAAGTGCATCGTAAACAAAAAAAGTGATCGAGACCACTTTTTTTTTTAAAAGTGAAATCGCGTCTCGCGAAGCTCTCTCCTCCCGGCGCTTCGCAGCGGCGGCCTCGCGAAGCCCTCCTGGCGCGAAGCTCTCCCGGCGCCGCCTCCCGACGCTTCCCAGCGGTGGCCCGCCACTTCCTCCCGCCTCCCGGCGCTTCCCAGCGGTGGCCCGCCGCTTCCTCCCGCCGCTTCCTCCCGCCTCTCGGCGCTTCCTCCTGGCGCTTGAACTCGCTATTGATCTTGGCGAGGCCAACAATGGTGGAATCCTTGAGGGCACCGTAGGCCTTGCGCCAGGTCTGCATCGTCCCCATCCGACCCCACCTGCACTCGGCGACTCCCAAGCCGTCTATGGCTGTCAGCGCCCTCCGACGGGGGAAGAACGAGAGAGAAGATGGACGAAGGAACGGAGGTGATCCCTCTTCTCTTCGTCGTCTTCTCTCTCCTCCGGATCGCCGGCGACCGCGTCGCACTTCCTGATCATCTCGGCCGTCGATCGAAGGGTGAGGGGCGGCCTCCGGTGCAGAAGGGTGAGGGGCGGCGTCCAGAAGGGGGCGCGGCTACGGCGGAGGAGGGGACGGCATCGGATGCAGAAGGGGGCGCGGCTACGGCGGAGGAGGGGACGGCATCGGATCCGACCTCCCGGCCCTCCCGGCCCTCGCGAAGCCCTCGGCGACCTCCCGGCCCCCCCTCGCGAAGCCCTCGGCGGCCTCCTCATCCCAGCGGCAGCATCCTCATCCCGGCGGCCTCCTCATCCCGGCGGGGACGGCGGCGGTAGTGGCTGCGCACGCGGCTGTGTGCAAGGTGGCACACGCCGGGGGGCGGAGGGGGCGGCTGGCCGCCGGCGGGAGATAGGTGACCCGGGGGGCTGGGCGGCCAAGGCGTAACCGGGGGGGGGGGGTCGACGGCGGAGGGCGGCCGGGCGCTCGCCGCTGCTCGCAAGGGGAAGGCGCCGCGGGGAGAGCTGCGCGCGTGCGAGAGAGAGAGAGAGAGAGAGCTACGCGGGAGCCGCGCTGCGCGGGCCAGCGCCGAAGGCCCAGGGGAAGCGCCGAGCCTCAACAGCCGCAAAAGGGGAGGCCGTGGGGTCATCGACAGTTTTTTTCTCTTATATTATATTTGGTTAGAGGTTTATTTTTGTTGCTGCCAAACACCTCATTATCATTTTTAAAAATTAAAATAATTTTGCCAAACACATTCATCGACACGTTTTCACTTTTAAAAATTATCTTGTTTGGCATTATATTTTAATTTTTTATCATGAAACCTTTTTAAAAATTAAAATGCAACCAAACACCCCATTACTCTTTACACCTCACGGATGGGACATGGTCGACCAGGTACATCTGCCCCTTAATAATAAGCTGTCCTACCACCCACTTTCTTATATCATACCGTGACTTGTCGATGAAACCGTGGGCTCTCTTTTTCTTTTGTTGTCGTGTGATGAAGAGGAGCTTTTCATTTTCTGGTGTGAAAATATAAACTGAGGCGAAGATCTAGAAAGGAGTGTCCTCTGACATGCTCATGTTTACACGTGGAAAGAAAAAAAATAGTCTCCCATTTGAGCCGCGCGAGAACTTTGAAACGGCGTTTGTTATAATGACTGAGTCTAAGATTAATGCTAGTGGGGCGTTTGGTGAAATGGTTAAATGAGTTTTTATTATAATTTTATATTTTTTAACAAAATTGGTTAGAAGAGATGTTTAGTAATCATTATAAATTTATATTATTAAAAATATTTTTCTTGAATAACTAAAAATGAGACTCTTTTATCTAGTGGTTCACTACCTATTTTGGTCATACATATGGCTCTCACATGCCACAATTATTTGTAATCATGTCTTCGGCGATTATATATTGTTTGTTAATTTTATGTAATATAATTTTTTATCATAAAAATATATAAAAATTTATTGTGCAACTAAACTCTCTATGAAAATTCAAAAATGATATTTTTGGGTCATTGTATTGTATTACACCTTTTAATATATTTAAGGCATTTGATCAACTCATTTATGTTATTTGTAAAAGGTAAGAACTGCCGATTCAGAAGATAGAAGGTAAAAAGATTCATACCTGACCGATCGAGATCAACAAATCTAGATTCATATTAGAATTTTAAAAAATGACTAGTTATGTTACAATTTTAAAATATTAATAAATATTAAAAATAAACATTTTATATTTTCATTTCTAATAATCCAATTTAATGATTTGATCTTATTTTACTTCACTTAAGTAGTTGTGTTGAGTACATGATATTTTAAGGGGGTACAGGTTAGTCATACTCATAGTTTACCTGCAAAATGATATTAAAACTCAAGATAACCAAGATAATATATTTTATAACACTGAATATATTAAGTGATTAAATGCACGACCATACACCACTAACAAGTTCAGCCCGTAACTTAATTAGTTATTTGGTTAATTAATTGTAGCCTTTGATCAATTTTTGTCATCCATCTAATGCATGCTTCCTAAAAAAATTTATGTGCGTTCATGGGGATCTTAAATTGAATAAATGGCTTGCAAGTGAGTCCAACTGGTTGCTTCATAACACACGCTGAATCATACACGTTATGAAATTTTATGTTATAATTTAAACTTGCTGACATGCCTGAAATTGTTAGTGTCTATACTGTTTTAAACACATTGTGTGATTATGTATATTATTTTAAAATTCTAAACATTTTTATGTTTGGTTGCATTAAATTACAATATATATTTTTTTACCATAATGTTACATTTCATAAGTATTTATCTCAATCCTATCGAAAAAAGATAGAGATGGTAAAAAAATATTAATATTTATCCTCTTTATTTTTTATCGTGATACCAAACAGGCCTAAATAAATAAATTATGCTCACAAGAACAGAAGGATAACTGCCATAATATAATTACAATATTGAGAGAGAACTATGGTTGTGTTCCTTCCATCTCCATAAAGGGAGTTATCATAGTAATTGGAGAGATGTGCTTGCATTAATCATCTTTGTTCAATGAACCACTCTTAGTCGTCCATAGCATGATTTGTTGGGTCAGACCAGGGTTGAACTGGTTAGTTTCCCAACCTATCAATTTGGCTGCAACCCAATTGGACCAACTAGTCCGACTCCCGCATTGGTCACGCAACCCGGTGACTTGGTCGGCTGACTGGGTTACTAGGTCGTATATCTTATATTTTATATCTCCCACAAGGGGTATTATCTCTCGATAGTATAACAATATTTCACTATCACTTATTCTATTATATATGATTAAGATTTATGATTATAAATATATTATGTATACTTAAAATTTATAAAATTATTTCTTAACCATCTTTAACCTCTCACTTGAGATTAACTCTTTCTCAACCTATACTAATACAATATAATCACAAAAAAATCATAATTGCTTGTTTACAATCATAAACACACATATTCTATTATAACATGAAAAATAAGTATATTTATGTATATATTATGTATACATAAATATATAATATAAAAATTATTTTTAATTTTCCATGTAATTTTTTATATTTTTTAAAAATAAATAAATTTAACTCAATTCAACTAGGTCGAGCTTAGGGCCAACCAGCCCTAGGGCGATCTCCAACTTGGCCTTTCTTTGTCCATAGACCTCAAGTACTGAGATGGAGAAAGTTGTTAGAAACACGGTTGACAAGAGGGGTGAAAAATTTGTGACCTATTATATCGGCTTAAATGTTACAATTTTTGCTGCCATTTAGTATACATATGCACTGATTCAGTGTACTAATATGCAACTACAATACTTTTCAAGGAATAAAGGTTTGAAGTGGTTAATGAATTATTCTATGTGCACTTAACTACCTTTGGAGATTTATTCAAGGTCTTCTGGTTGAACTTGATAAACTAATATTTAGTATTATTAGCTATATCTAAAGTAATTGACTTGCAAGGTTTGGGTTTAAATACATTTTCAAATGAAATGAAGTTTACAAAACTACTTTCACTACAAGAAAAAAGATAATTCGAAATGACTTGTTGGTGATGATTTCAACCAGTCATTCCTAATAAACTTAGTAGTAATAGTTGAAGTGAAGTTGCTAACATTATATAAGTGCTTGCAATGGTTTCTTTAAACCATTGCCATACAAGATATTTGTGATAGCTGACACCATTGCAAACTCAAAAAAGAAAAAGACCCTAAAAACCTAATTTGGGAAAATATTTAGCTTATTGACAAGATTTTGATTAGCTATTGCCAATAAGTGATTTACCTTAGATGCATCATTGATGACTATTTAAACATTTCAAAATTTAAGCACATACATCCATCCATCTTCTTTACCTTCGTTCACTCTCTAGTGAAAATGGAGCACTACCGGCTACCTCTCTTCTCTCCCGGTCACTATCAGTTCTTGCCATCACCACTGACCTTTGGCATTGTCGCGGACCACCGAAGGACTCACTTCTTCCTAAAGCACCTCATCTCCCTTTTAAGGTACAAAATAAACTCTAGTTTACTTTTCTTTTAAATGTTAATACATTAGTTTAATTTATTTATTATTGATCATGTTTAAATGTTAACTCTGTTTAACTAATTAAAGAATTTTAAATATAAACTCGCATTTTAGATTCATATTAATTAAGTTATTGAAAATAAAAGATCCCAAAACATGTCAAAAGTTTAGTGCTCGGCGTGTTAGAGTAAATAACATAATAATGTCTTTAATGGACAGATGAGGCTTAAGGATCAACTTGAAACTACGCTTTTCTAGAGTTAGGTGGCGTTTGATTAGGCTTAATATAAATATCTTAACTCTTAATTTCACGTCTAATCTCTTAACATGTGGTAAAAAAGTGTTGATTTTGATTAAGACATAAGTGAATTATGTTGTTTGATAAAAAATCTGAATCATCCGTAATATAATATAAACATGCGCCAATCTCCGGCGGAGGGGCAGATGCCGAAGCAGAGGGCACCCTGCGTCTCCTCCACCGCCGCCTCCTTCTCTTCCTCCCCGATTCCCTCCCTGCTCCTCTCCGGTCTTCAAGGGTAGAACCAGGCTCCGCCTGCCGCCGCCATGCACCGGTCGCCGAGCGGCAAGTACTCGCCCATGTACCCCGTCCGGCGGTGACCCCCAAGTACCGCCGAGGAGGCCGGCCGGCCGGCAGCCCCCGCCGAAGAGAAGGTGGATCATTATTGTTTCTTCTCCGACCGGCAAGGGCTGCGGCCGCCCCGTTCTGCTCTCCGCCCGGCGGGCTCTCTCTTTGCTTCCCGGACCGGCGTCTCCCACCATCGGTGCTGGTGTGCCAGCCCCCTTCAAAAGGGGGGCGTCGACGGAGAGATTTGAGGGCCATGGCGGAGCTGGGCTGCGAGGAGGTCGGCCCGCCGGCGGAGGAGATGATGTTCCGGCTGCGAGGAGGCCGGCCGCCGGCGGAGACCCGGAGATCGTCGAGTGGGGAGGCTTTGCTTCTCTCCTCCCCTCCGCCGCCGCCGCATTTGGAAAAGCACAAGGCGGACGCCGAGATCCAGCTTCCCGCCGCCGCCGAGAAGCAGCAGCCGGAGCAAACCGGCCGAGGACTTGTCCGCACCGCCGCAGCCGCCGGGGAGCTCTTTTACTCAAGAACTCGGCAAGGCCGTCCCCACCGCCGGCTACTATGCATATCCCGACTTCGGACGGCACAAGGATGCCATTGCCCGAGGTGACACATACGTGCGGTCGGATGTCGCCGTCCCGGCGAGATCGGCGGTTGCGATTCTTTCTTGCCCGGCCTCCCCCCTCTTTTCCGGATTCGGCGGCTCAGCGGCGGCGGTGGCGGAGCTGCAGCTCGCCGCGGCCGGCGCCGGCGAACGAGGGCCAAGTGGGAAGGTGGCTTCGCTGCGGCGGCCGGCACGGCCCCGTGCGCGCCCACGGCGTCCCCCGGGTGCCCCACCCGCCGCGGACCGGGTCCGGCATGAGGGCCGTCTTCCTCGGCCCCGGCGCGGGAGGGAGTCCTGCGGCCCGGGAGTCTTCCTCCCGCGGCTCGGCACCGTCGCCGCCGTGCCGAGGAAGAGACCAGGTAGGGTCCCGTACCCCCAAGTACTCGCCCACCGATTCCGTCACGGCCACCGCCTCGTCGTCGGGTTCGTCCCCTCCCCCTCGATCCCTTCCTACCCGCCGGGACGGATCGGGATCCATTTTCCGGCGGCGGATTCACCGGAATCGGACTCGAACAAGGGGTCCCGTCTCCTTCCTCTCGATCAATCTCTTGTTCTTTGGCTTATGCATTCCTGCCGAGTCAAGGCGGACAATCTCCCGCGGTGGTGGCTACCGAGACGTCGCCATCACCCGCGGAGACCCCCCACTCCGTCGCCATATCTCCACCTCCCTCAGTGTTTAGGTAGAAACGCAGGGTCTGAATCATAAAAAGCTTGTTGCCATCACTGAATGGCTCAGACCTATTTTCAGATATAGACATTCGGTCAGAGTTTAATTCAGACAAGTTATCAAACATTCTCAGATCTCTTAAGTCTGACCGAATCAGACAAAAGAGGTTAATTAAGTTAAATCAAACGCAGCCTAAGATCAATGGGAAGAGATCTTAAAAATTAAGAGATTGTGTGACCATTTTAATCGATTTTAAGCATAATCTTATAAAAAACTTAATTTATAAATTATTGTAGAAATAAATCAACATCACCAAACACTTTGGATAGATTCCAAAATGGAGCTGTGAACATTAAAGATTTCATAAAATTTTCGAATTGAATTAAAAATAAGAACACGAATGATCCATAACAAGAATGACATAGACAATTTGTATTAATATGAGACTTGACTGACTGAGCCATCATGTATGGTGGAAAATAAACAATAATAATTATTTATATGAATTGTCTTATACTCACCAATGCTTAAATCAAATATATATATTTATATTTTCTCAAATTGTTTGAGAAACAACATGCTTTTTACACTCAACATCACCTATATGATAATGGAGAATTTTATTTTAATTTTTAAAAAATTTTAGACAACTTGTTAAAAGAGGTGTATGGCAATCATGACATTTTTATGTTTTGAAAGTGATTTTCTTCTTAAACAAAAAAAGAGTCTCACCTCTTTCTTTTTTCATGTGATCCCCCACTTTATTTGGTCATGTGTGGTAGTTATTCTTTTTGGCTATCACATCCCTCCAAACATGATAATTTTATGTCATGAGTTTGTTCACTTTTTATTTTAATATAATTTTTATCATGAAAATGTACAAAAAATTATCATGCAACCAAACACCCTATTAAGTACCATTGCTTTAGCTTAATTGATGTCTAATGGGGTGTTTGGTTGCATGATAATAGAAGTTTTTATTTTAATTTTTTAATATTGTATGAAAATTTTTAAAAGAGGTATTTTGCAACCATGATAAATTTATGTTTTGAAAGTGATTTTCTTCTTAAACAAAAAAAAGGGTCTCACCTCTTTCTTTTTTCTTGTGGTCCCCCACTTTGTTTGGTCATGTATGGTAGTTACTCTTTTTTGTTATTACATCCCTCCAAACATAATAATTTTATGTCATGAGTTGGTTCACTTTTTATTTTAATATATTTTTTATCATGAAAATGTACAAAAAATTATCATGCAACCAAACATTCCATATGCTCATAAGCTCGGATTGCATATACGGACCATTTGGTGAAAATCTTAATATACAATAGTAATTTCTTGTAAAACCACTTAACTTTGAGTGGTTCCTTTACCGTTTTTTATTTTCATAACTAGATAATTAAGTTTTTGTGTTTCACATAGAGAGATTAGAAGATAAAATTAATGGGGTGTTTGGTTGCATCATAATCTTTGTACATTTTCATGATAAAAATTTATATTAAAATAAAAAGTGAACCAACTCTTATGGGGTGTTTGGTTGCATGATAATTGAGGTTTTTATTTTAATTTTTAAAAATTGTATGAAAACTTGTTAAAAGAGGTGTTTGACAACCATGACAATTTTATGTTTTGAAAGTGATTTTCTTCTTAAACAAAAAAAGAGGGTCTCACCTCTTTCTTTTTTCTTGTGGTCCCCCACTTTATTTGGTCATGTGCGGTGGTTACTCTTTTTTGTAATCACATCTCTCCAAACATGATAATTTTATGTCATGAGTTGGTTTACTTTTTATTTTAATACAATTTTTTATCACGAAAGTGTACAAAAAATTATCATGCAACCAAACACCCCATTAACATAAAATTATCATGTTTGGAAGGATGTGATAACGAGAAAGAGTGACTACCATTCATGATCAAATAAAGTGAGTGATCACAAGAAAAAAGAAAGAGGTGACACTCTCTTTTTTATTTAAGAAGAAAATCACTTTCAAAACATAAAATTGTGAAAGTTATCAAACACCTTTAAAAAATTGTCCTACAATTTTTAAAAATTAAAATAAAAACTTCCATTATGATACAACCAAACACCTCATAAGACTTCATATTTTTCATCAACAGGGATAGACATATGAACACGATTTGCCATATTCCCGGAATATTTTGTTTCGCTGCATATGATGACTTTTTTACCGGGGAGCGCCACACTCTGAATCGAGGAATTGTGGTGATTAGCATATAAAGATAAAATCAGCTTTGGTGCTCCCAAAATTCAATTTCACGTATTTACTGATGGTGATCAGGTGAACCGCGATTCCAAGTAAATTTTATTTTAACAAACTACAGTTTGCCGTTTTATATATAGAAGGCAAAATTACTCGGTTAATTTACAAAGACGTCCCGGTGAGCGCCTGCGGCTCCCTCTACCCTTCAGCTCGCCACGACAGCCTCGGCGACCGATGTCGCCGCCGCCTTCGCCGCCGTGGGACCGGCGCCGCGCCCCCACATCTTCCGCCGGGCTCTGGCCTCCCTCTCCAGGACCTCGTCGAGCTCTATCTGCTCCTGCCTGCACTCCTCGCTGCAGAAGGGCGTGTCCCCTCGGTACATGTAGATGTCCCTGGAAGCGCGGAGTGGCGACCGGCAGAGGGCGCAGGCGTCCAGGAAGTGCCGCGGCTCGTCCTTCCTCGGCGGCTCGCAGGAGAAGGTGACGGGGCCTCTGGGGCAAGGCCGCGCGGCACCCGGCGACGGTAGAGCCCTGTAGCTGGCTCTCCTCCTCAGCGTCGGACCGCGGAGGACGGCGTTGCCGTCTGCCATGCCTCAGGTTGCTCACTTCCCCGCCGCGGAAACAGGTGAAAGAGAGAGAGCCAACGGAGACGGAGGAGGAAGGAAGGTCCTAATGGTAGACGGCGCGGGATGGTATCGCTTATATTGGAGAGAGATAGAGAGATGGTGGGTATCAGTCACTGGACCCGGCCGACCCCGGCGGCGGAGAAACCATGGGTGCAGGCGTTGGGTGCGCCGTGCTAGCGCCCTGCCCGGACATGGTTTTGGAAGTCCCCGTGGACGACAAGGTTGGCGAGGAAAATTAATAGGCTGTTCTTTACTCTTAGGTACCTATGATAAGTCGATGTTTTAATTATAACGCACCTCATAGACTAACAAATTAGCGAACTCTTATGGGGGTGTTTGGTTGCATGATAATTTTTTGTACATTTTCATGATAAAAATATTTGTATTAAAATAAAAAGTGTACCAACTCATGACATAAAATTATCATGTTTGGAGGGATGTGATTACAAAAAAGAGTAACTACCACACATGACCAAACAAAGTGGGGGACCACAAGAAAAAAGAAAGAGGTGAGACCCTCTTTTTTTGTTTAAGAAGAAGATCACTTTTAAAACATAAAATTGTCATGGTTACCAAACACCTCTTTTAACAAGTTTTCTTACCATTTTTAAAAATTAAAACAAAAACCTTCGTTATCATGCAACCAAACACCCTATTAGGTACCTATGATAAGTCGATGTTTTATAACGCACCTCATACACTAACAAATTAGCGTAAGGTTCGAGATGGGAGAGGTAGAGAGAGGACGTGGAGAGAGGGAGAGATTACGTGCTCCTTAGATTCGTATACACTTTTAGTTAAAAATGATAGAAAGCTGCGTAAAACTTTTCGTTAAAGTGTTGTGGGGTAAACAATATGTTTTTTAGGTTACAGGGCGTTGTATGAAATATCAATAATACTCAAAAGGAGGTAAAAGAAGAAAAGTCCAAATAAAATAAAATTAAAGAGATCAAAGTAGGTAGGATCTTTTTATACTTTTGCCCTTCAGATTGATCAATTTTACATTCTACCCTGAAAGAACACTTGTTGGCGGATTTTCATCCTTCGGGTCAAGTGCATGTATCAAAATTAGGCGCACGTAGAATAGATATTACTCTAAGGATGTGCATGAAAATTTCAGTAATTTCAAGCGCGCAGACATAAAGAATGCTAGGAGTGCAAATGAACCAATACATTTGTTAAATAGTTCAAATCTAGAATCAAATAAAAATTAGACTCAACTTATTTATTATGTAAAAATAACTAAGTTTGAATAGAAAAAAAGAGAGTTGAATTCATTAACAAGTCAAATTTGAATAGACTCTAGATAAAGTTTATAGATTCACCAATAACTCGATTACTTATTTGATTAAATTTTAATAAAATTATTAAATTACGAGTATTGATAATTACATAATATGATATTAATAAATAAAATAAGTTGAAATAAAATTTAATTTGAATTTATATTTGATTTAGACTTTAGTAAACAAGTTTATGTTTGAGTTTCAGCTGAGAGTTTATATGAGTTTGACTTTTGTAAACGAGTCCGTGGAATTATTATTCGACCTCAAGTTCAAGTTGGACTCTATAAGTAACAAATCAAAATTAAACAAATATTTAATTTGCTTTAAAATTTTTGAACTTTAATTTTAATTTCAGTAGAGATAAATGAGTGAAAGTTTTAAAAACATAATAGTCACCACAACTTGGACCCATCTGGTTTGCATCATGAAATGTGGGGTCACGACTCGGATCTAACCAGGTTGATTTTTGGGCTGATAGACCTAGTCCCAACCCCGAGACCCCAATCCGGTAAATATTTTAAAATTATCATTTTATTATTTGCTTTTGCGACCCTGATCCGACCTAGGTCTCGACCCCTGGCCGTCCCGAGTCGATTTGGGATAAACTGACTCATTTTCGACCCCGACTCCACTACTTTGGTTTGCACTTTATAGAACGCGAAAAGTGGCCTGCAATAATATTGATCTGAGTCATCTGACGTTGGCTTTTTTAGCTCTCAAATGTAGTGGGCTGCCTCCAACAAATAGTTGGCCGGCATGATTGAGCCATGTAGTGGGCACTGGTCGCTTTAACCCCATTAATCAAATATCACCTTTACGTTTGCCCTCATTTTCAGCACTACGCTCCGCGGTTCAAGATGTCGGACTTTACAAGATTCGCCGGTGGATTTGTCGCCGTCTGATTGGTATTTGGATGCTTGCTTTATGATGCAAGTGGTTCTCTTGGGTCGCCGTCTGATCTGTGGCCCACGTGAGGGAGAAGGAATTGAACCGGTCTAAGTTGAATCCGATATTCCTAAGTTTCAATTAAACTCTCATAAAAATTTAATGGACTTGAAATTTACTTTTGTATCTTATAAGCTACCATTATCGGAGTCGAGTATTTCAATAAGTTATCAGATCAAAATTAAAATCACAATAAAAGTTAAATAATATACAAGAAATTTAATCAAATTAAAAGTGAATTAATTATAAATAAGATGTGTGAAGTGATAACATGATAAAAACAAAAATTTGAATAGACTATCAGAATTTAGTAATTATATGTGAATTTTAAACTCATTTTTAAATAAAAAATAATAGACGATATGTATTCAAAAAATAATGTGATTTGGATTCCATTTTCATAACAGAATCGAATTAATCCAAATGAAATCAAAACATGTACTTATTCCAAAATAGCACAATCGGCATCAAAACACTTAACCCATGTAAGAATCAAAATATGGTGATTTCACTACTTAACTGGATGAGAATCGAAATAAAAACACATTAACCTTTATAAAAAATCAGATAATGATGATTTCACTGCTCCCATAGTTTGCATCCCTATAACTAGAACATTTGGTTTGGTTCTAGCTAGATCCACTGTCAAGTTTGGCTTGATTTCATGATCGAATCATTAAATAAACTTGAACTAAGATATTTAAAGGTAAATTATTATTCTATTAATAAATAGTATTTTAAACATATATTTTGTTATCAAATTATATCTATTATTTAAATATCTTAGATATATAAATTTATGTTAAATTTTTAATTTTTTAATTACGTTAGATTTGAAAAAACTTGAAAATCAAATCAAATCCGCCTTTGTTGGAACTTAAGTCAAATCAAACCATGGTAGGTTGAAGTTAATAATGAACATCTACTTACAGGAAACCATGGTAGCAAGTTCTCACCATTTTGGAGTGGGTATAGACGGAGAAAACTATTTCAAATCCAACATATAAATATCGTGATATCTAAATGCATCATTTTTGTTTGGAGAAAAGGTTTGTCTAAATATGTCATGTCCCATAAAAATACGGGATAAAATCTTGATTAAAAGATGTTAGGCAACAAAAACACATTACTAAATAAAACATATTCACTTGCGTAACTTCAAAAAAGTTCTACCATTTAGAAAGTAGCCTTTTTCTATGATGACAATTTTAACCACTAAATTAAGATAACATAATTCTAATGTCTAATAGGACGTTTGATTACGTTTTTTTCTTCTCTTTTTAACTTAATCCCAATTTTTAAAAATAAAAAGGTAGAAATGTTTGGTTACTATCTTTAATTTCTCTCATTTTTTTAAAAAGTGAGATACCTTGTGAACTTAATCTCTTTTGAAATAAAAACAAGAGCCGACTTATTTTGTTTTTGAGACAAATGCAGAAGAGGTGTGGGATCCTAGACTCTCACGGCTCCTCTCTCTCACCCTCTTTGCACACCTCCGATAGCCACTGACATGGCCACCGCAAATCATCGAAGAGTGCTCGCTTGTCCAGGTGGCTTCTCCCCTTCCCACAACTTCTCCCTTCGCCGCTTCCACTTCCTCGATGGCCACCAAAATCTTCTGGCTTTGTCCACCTCACGTTTCCCCTTTTCGCACAAACTTGCCGGAGACGAACAAGAACAAGGAGAGGAGCCTTCCCAGGAGACATACAGTTGGTTGATATGCAGGCTTTGTCACAGTGGCAGCAACATGGACAAGGCCATGGCATTGTTGGCCCATGTGGAAGCTTCGGGTCTCTGCCCTAATGAGCCTTCCTACAACGCCATCACTTCCACCCTTTGTGAGGTAGGCTGCACGCTCGAGGCTGACACTCTCTTCTACGAGATGCGTTGGGGGATATCAAATGGTTAATCAATTGTTGTGGCCTCCTACAACATCCTACTACGTGGATTCCTTAGGAATGGCCAGCTCCTAATGGCGGAGGCACTACTAGTAGTAGTGATGAAGTGCAACGGCATCTGCATAAACTGAGAGACCTACTTGCTACTCCTGGACGCTTTTGTCCACACCGGCCGATTGGAGGATGCGTGGTGGGTTGTGGGGGAGATGTGCTGGATGGGTTATCAAACACTGCTTACTAATTTTTAAAATTTGTGATAATTTTGCCAAACATACAAAGATTGTGTTTATGCAATTTCAAATTTGATGCTAAGAGTTGAATAGACGAACCTGAGTTGAGATTTCTGCAAAACAGAACTAGAGCAAACCAGATCTGACAGAGAGCAGAAGACGAGATGAACAGAGAGATGAATTTGGGAATGAGAAGAGCGGGAAAAAGACTCAATTGAGTCTCCGCATCTCACCTTCTGTATTATATATATCTCTGATGTAAATACACAATGTAAAACAAAAGACACGTGTACAAGACATACCAGATGTAACAACCTTATTGGTCCAGCTCACCCTGGATCAATTACTTGATTCCTAACACCCCTCCTCAAGTTAAACGGGGGTAAAATGTTTAACTTGTGTCTGAAATTCTCATAATCTTGAATGGAGAGAGCTTTTGTAAAGCCATCTGCAACTTGGTCTTTACTAGAAATATGATGAACTGTGATCTGTTTGTCCTGAACCAACTGACGAATAAAATGAAAATCAACTTCAACATGCCTTGTACTAGCTTTAAAAACTGGATTTGCTGTAAGATAAATCGCTGAAATATTATCACACCAGACTGTAGGACATTTAGTAACTGGAAGATGTAACTCCCGTATAAGCTGCAGAGTCCAAATTAATTCAGTAACCGCAATGGCCATAGCCCTCATCTCAGCCTCTGTGCTAGACCGAGCTATAGTCTTTTGTTTCTTTGCTACCCAGCTAATCAAATTTGCTCCCATGAATATACTAAATCCTGTGGTGGATTTCCTGTCATCTGGACACCCTGCCCAGTCGGCATCCGAGAAAACATGCACATTGAAATCTGAAGGTTGAATGACCAACCCATAACTATAAGTGGCTTTTAGATACCGTAGTATCCTTTTCACCAAGGCTAAGTGAACATCAGTCGGAGATGATAAAAACTGACATGCTTTATTTATTGCAAAAGCTACATCCGGACGAGTTATTGTGATATATTGTAAAGAACCAACAATGCTCCTATAAAAAGTTGGATCAGCTAGGGGTTTACCATCAAATCTGGACAATTTGCTCCGAGGAGTTATTGGAGTAAGTGCTGGCTTGGCATCCAGAAAATTAGTCTTCTTTAAAAGATCTAACACATACTTCTGTTGTGTCAAGTGTAACTTAGAACCAGTCCGTGTAACCTCAATGCCCAAGAAATAATTCAGATTACCAAGATCTTTGAGTGAAAACACATGAGAAAGTTTATCAATTAAACTTTGAATAGCCACTGCATTATTGCCGGTAATTATGATGTCATCCACATATACAAGAAGATAGATGAATACCTTGTCTTCATGAAATAAAAACAATGAAGGATCACATATGGACGCCTTAAAACCAATTGATAGCAAATGATTATATAACCTAAAAAACCATGCTCTCGGTGCTTGTTTCAACCCATATAAAGACTTTTGAAGTTTGCAAACATAATTTGGATGAGATGAATCAACAAAGCCTTGTGGTTGAACCATATATATATCTTCTTCTAGAATCCCATGCAAAAATGCATTATTGACATCAAGTTGCTTTAAAACCCATTGAGATGAAACTGCAATGGACAGAATTAGCCGAATAGTGGATGGTTTGACAACCGGGCTAAACGTTTCTTGATAATCCAATCTATATTCTTGAGTAAACCCCTTTGCTACTAATCTAGCTTTATACCTACTCAAGGTACCATCAGAATTCTTCTTAACTTTGTAAATCCACTTACTCCCAACTATATTGATATTAGATGGAGGAGGAACTAAAATCCAAGTCCCATTCCTTTGTAATGCCGAAAATTCCTCAGACATAGCTTTTCTCCAACACTCATGTTTAGAAGCTATACTATAACACGTCGGTTCATGATCAACTTCTACAGTAGCAGACAAAGCATATTTACTTCTGGGATGTACAGTACTGCACAATTGCTGAGTTTGCTGCATGATCTGATTTATTGACTTGAACTTTCGAGGAGGTAAACCATCAGAGAAATTCCCAGAGCTTGAAACATATGATGAACTTGTAGGAGTAGAACGGACAGCATGAAACTCGGCACTATGTTGAGCATTTTCATTTTCAGGTGCTGTCTGAACAACCTGATCCGGTAGAACTTGTGAAGAAGAAGTATTGACAGGTGACACTTCAGCTGACCGAAAACTGAAATGTTCATTACCAACAGCAGGTTTTGGCAAGGTAACAGTGAAGGAAGTTGACTCCAGTGAAGAGTTGGACTGAGTAAGTAAAGTATATGGAAATTTTGTCTCATCAAAGATAACATTCCGAGCAACATAGAACCTCTTGGTACTAGGTAAGTAACACCTATACCCCTTGTGATCTTTGCTATACCCCATGAATATACAACACTCAGATCGATAAGTAAACTTATGTGCATTATATGGCTTAAGAAGGGGATGACAAGCACACCCAAACGTCTTTAAAAAACTGTAATCCGGTTCTTGTCCAAACAATTTTTGAAACGGAGATATATTCCCAAGGAGAACTGTGGGCATTCTATTGATCAAAGTCACAGCTCAACATGCAGCCTCATCCCAAAAATCATATGGCAAATGAGCATGATGTAACAATGCTAAAGTAGTTTCAATCACATGTCTATGTTTCCTTTCTGAAACCCCATTCTGGTTATGAGTATAGGGACAAGCCACCCTATGTATGATACCACATTTAGAGAAAAATGAAGTGAGAGATCGAAACTCTCCTCCCCAATCACTTTGGAAAAATTTAATTTTCCTAGAAAACAGATTTTCAACTTGAGACTTAAAATGCAAAAACACACCATACACATCACTTTTTGATGCAATCGGGTACAACCAACAGTATCTACTATAGTAATCTATGAACGAAACATAGAATTTATTCCCATTGACACTAACATGAGGGGAAGGACCCCAAACATCCGAAGCAACTATCTCCAAAGGATATTTTGAAACAAAAGAAGAAGAAGGAAAAGTCTACCTATGATTTTTAGCAACTGCACAATGAGAACAGAAAAAATCTTTATTTGTGCTAACAGATGCTCCCAAAGTCTGTAAAACTGTACGAACAACTTTTAAGGCTGGATGTCCCAAACGTTTATGCCATAGATCCACTTCAGCAGAAAAACCTGTAATCCTGCTCTCACAGTCCGAAGCCAAGCAATAGAGACCATTAATATTGCACCCGCGAGCTAGAAGCCTCTTGGTCCGAATATCCTTAACAAGACAACAATCAGGGAAAAACTCAAAATAGACACCATTGTCCTTGCTGAATTGAGACACAGATAAGAGGCTCTTAGACAAAAAAGGGACATGTAAAATATTTCTAAGATGATAAGGGTAAGAACCTGAATTTCCAATATGAGAAATGGAAAGACCTTCACCACTGCCCACTTTAACTTTTTCATTTCCTGTATAAGGAACCGGGTTGCCCAAAAGACTGAGATTGGGTGTCATATGATTGTTTGCCCCTGAATCTGGATACCACCGGGTATCATACACATATTCTGAATTGTTTGAATCAGACCGTCCAAGATTTGCAGTAGAAGCTAAATTTGCATTAAGCTGTGATTGAACAGATCCTGTCTGACTAAAATTTGCATTTGTATTGTTGAAAAAATTACTGGAATTCTGACCATTTGAACTATTTTCATAATTTCTGAAATTGAAGTCATATCTTTTCCAGCACTGAAGAGCCACATGCCCCCTCTTATCACACAATTGACAATATGAGGGAAAATACTGAGAATTAGCATTCTGACTAGAATCAACCTGACTTTGACTTCCAGAACTATATTGATTGTTGAAAGAAGGCTGACCTCTACCAGAATTATTGTAGTATCCCTGATTATACCTTCCTCGGCCTCTACCTTTGCCTCTTCCTCTGTAACCATTATTATTATACTGCTGTTGATTATTGGTCAAATTGACCTTGGCCAAATTAGCATTAAGTTCAGTGACATTTTGTAAATGCTTCTGAAGAAAAATTTCGTGATTAAGAAGCATTCCTTGCAAATCATCAACAGTGATATTTGCAGCATCCATTCTAGTAGTGATTGATGTAACGAAGGATTCAAATTCTGGACCAAGACCTCCTAAAATATAGAGAATAAGATCTCCATGTAAAACAGGTTCGGACACCATTGCTAAAGAATTAGCGATGGATTTTATTTTCTGCAAGTACTCTGTCACACGCATAGAACCTTTCTTCAATTGTTGCAATTGAAGACGTAATTGAAGAATACGAGATCTAGATGCAGATGAATAAGTACTGTTAATAGCACTCCATATTCCAGCTGCAGACGTATGTTCAACTAACAGTGGCAGAACAGTTTCAGAAACAGATGCGATCAGAACCGTAGTAACCAAGCTATCAAACTGTTTCCAGATTTTATAATCTGGATTAGGAACCATTCTAGAACTGTCACTGACATCCTCAACAAACGGTGATGGACAAACAATAGATCCATCAACCAATCCCATTAAATCATATGTATTAAGAAACGGGAGAATTTGTGCTCTCCAAATCATGAAATTATCACCATTCAATTTGACGGAAAAACTGTGAGATATATTTGGAACAACACTGAACAAAGAAGAAGATGCAGCAAATGGCAGTTGAGATACCGATCTGTTTGTAGAAGAATTAATCACCTCCTCCATGGCACTCAGACCTAGCTGAGCTCTGATACCAAGTTGAATAGACGAACCTGAGTTGAGATTTCTGCAAAACAGAACTAGAGCAAACCAGATCTGACAGAGAGCAGAAGACGAGATGAACAGAGAGATGAATTTGGGAATGAGAAGAGCGGGAAAAAGACTCAATTGAGTCTCCGCATCTCACCTTCTGTATTATATATATCTCTGATGTAAATACACAATGTAAAACAAAAGACACGTGTACAAGACATACCAGATGTAACAACCTTATTGGTCCAGCTCACCCTGGATCAATTACTTGATTCCTAACACTAAGATAGAGGATGATCTTAATTTCAAAAATAAGATTATCTAAATTAAAAAAGAGTAACCAAACATCCACTACAAGAAATCATTTTTTACCTACGCTAAAAATCGTAAGAATAGATCATTTTTCCGTAAGTAAATAGATTTACCTACTGACTATCCCGTAGGGGGGTCCGTAGGCCTAGTACAAGTAGGAAAATGTATTACCTACGGGGCATATCCCATAGGTATAGTACCGACTTTTACCAACAAACCGACCCGTAGGTACATATAAAACATACAAATGAAACTGGCTCCTCATGCCAGATTTATACCTATGGGGCTCCCGTAGGTAAATGTTACATACTTGAAAAAAAAATTATATATATCATGAGTTACATTTACCTACGGATGTTTAGTCGTAGGTAATTGTTTACTATTACAACGTCTCTTTCATTTACAGTTTGGGCACAAATATTTACCCATCCATACAATCACTACAGGAAACTGGGTCATTGGCGACGGGTTATTGGCGACGGCTTTTTTAAACCGTCGCCAATAATGATAAAAGCGACGGCTAAACTAACGCCGTCGCTAATATTTGGTAAATAGCGACGGCTCAATTGAGCCGTCGCAAATAATGGTTTTTGCGACGGTCGAAGCCGTCGCAATACCAGGAAAACGACCGTGCGGGTTTTTTTTCTCGGAAAACTGGCGACGGCTTGTTACGCCGTCGCTACTAATATTAGTGGCGACGGCTTAAGCCGTCGCAATACCCAGAAAACGCCCGTGCGGGTTTTTTACCTCGGAAAATTGGCGACGGCTTAATACGCCGTCGCTAATAATATCAGTGGCGACGGCCTAAGCCGTCGCCACTAATCCATGGTGACCGTTGAACGGTCGACACTGGCGACGGCGAAAGCCGTCGCCAATGTAACTTATCTGTTATTGGCGACGGCTTAAAAGCCGTCGCCAATAAGTTTGGGTTAAAAAACCCTCGACGCCCTCCTTTCTTCCCCCCGCCGCGCTCTCTCTCTCTCTCTCTCACCGTACGGTCTGTCCCGCGCCGCCGCCGGTCGCCGCCGCTTCAACCGTCGCCGCCGCCGCCGCCGACCGTCGCCGCCGCCGCCGGTCGCCGCCGCCCGTGGCCGGCGCTGTCGCGCCGCCGTCGTCGCCGCCGCCGCCGGCTTGCCCCCTCCTGCGTAGGGGCACCTTGAGGGGAGAGCTACCTCCGTCACCGCCGTGGGTGTCGCCGGCTCCGCCGCCGCCGCCGCCGCCACCTCCTTTGTGCTAGATTTAAACCCTACTTAGGGTTAATCGAACCTCCTTTGAGGTATACATCTTCAACAAACGAATTTTTTTTAATTTTGTTTATATACATCACAAAGCATATATGTGCCAAATAGCCCTAACAAATTAATAGGTTAGGACCTCCTCAAACCAATTATGTAGCACCTTGATCACTTTAATTATTTAGGAGATAGAACAAAGGTAGATAGGTGCATAATTTATTTAATCATGGAATGAGCCTTAGAATAATATTTCATAATGCATTTGAGAGAAATACACAAGGGTAATGCCCCTTTGCATATAAATTCCCTTTAATTTCTTGATATTTTTAGAGCTTGGTAGCATTAAATCATATTTAACCCTAAAATTTCGTAATAATAATTATTTTACATAACTAATATGTTTAGAATATTATTAGAAGACTATAATGTATTATTTGAATTTATTGGCATGATTGAACATGGATAACTCATCATAAATAGTAGTTTGGAGTTGGTCAGCATAGGGTGCGGCCTTGAAGGCTAGACCCTTCTAACTATTGATTTTGTATAATTTTTTGTTTCTGTTTTAACTTAATATAACAAATCTGAATTCTTAGTTTTCATGTCTAACTATTCGTTTGTGATAAAAATATTTAATTGGTATGTATAAACATTTATTGTTCAACAACAAGTCTAATTTTGATCATTTTATCTCTTTTCAGGAAACTTCAATCGAGATATACACTTGAGAGTTTCTTCTTTCGGTGGAGGTTCGGTTATATATTGATTTATTTATTAAATTAACATTTCTTCATTGTATTTCAATCTTTTGACAAATTAAGATGAGTAACTTAGACAAATCATGGATGCATATTCCTAATAGATTAGATTCTAGATATATTGAAGGAATCGAAGAATTTTTAAACTATTCTTTTCATGATTCTAGAATACAATTTAGACATGGACAACATAACGATCTAATACGGTGTCCTTGTAAAAAATGTTGTAATACATTTATTTTTAAAAGAAATGTTGTCAAAGAACACCTAATATGCAATGGTATATGGTTAAATTATCAAAAATGGATATGCCATGGTGAAATTGAAGTCAATATGATAAATGAGGACATTTCAATTTTAAATGAACCACAAGATAATTATGTAGATGATGAGGTAATGGAAATGTTACAAGATATTCAAAATAACGAATCTTCTATTCGACATAATGAGGAAGAACACAATGAAGATAATTTTCAATATTCTAAATTATTAAAAGATTAGAAACACCTCTATATGAAGGTGTTAAAAATGTATCTAAATTAAAATTTATATTAAAGTTGATTCAACTTAAGTCCATTAATGGTCTCACTAGAAAATGTATGGATATGATATTATCTTTATTTAAGGAAGTCTTACCTAATGGGGCATGTGTTCCCGATAATTGGTATGAGCTTAAGAAATTAGTTAAGGAATTGGGACTTACTTATGAGAAAATTCATGCATGTAAAAATGATTGTATTCTATTTTGGAAAGAGAATAAAGATAAAAATGTTTGTCCATATTGTAACACCTCCGGATATAAAAATGATCCTAAAAATCAAAATAAAAAAATAGCACAAAAAGTTTTACATTATTTTCCATTAGGAGTTAGGTTGCGGCGTTTATTCATATCATCCAATACGGCTAAGTGGATGACATGGCACGATCAATCACGATCATATCAATTGAGAGGTGAAATGCGTCATACCGCCGATTCTCCCGCTTGGAAAAGGGTGGATGAACTTTATCCGAAATTTGCGTTAGAGAAACGCAACATTCGGATTGGATTGGCTTGAGATGGCTTTAATCCATTTGGTCAAATGTCTTCAAAATATAGTGTGTGGCTTTTTGTTACAATGGTGTACAACTTACCACCGTGGATGTGTATGAAAGCCACATACACAATGATATCATTATTAATACCCGGTCCGAGAGCTCCCGGAAATGATATTGATGTATTCTTACAACCATTGGTGGAAGAGCTAAAAGATTTGTGGGAGATTGGATTGAAGACTTATGACGCCGAAAAGAAAGAGATTTTCATAATGAAAGTCCTACTTTTTAGTACGATAAATGAGTTCTGGGATATGCAAATTTATACGGATGGAGTACTAAAGGAAAATTGGCGTGTCCTATATGTAACGAAGAAACACATACCATTCGACTTACCCATAGTCGAAAACAATGCTACCTTGGTCATCGTCGGTTCTTACCAGTAGCACATCGGTGGAGAAAGAACCAGTATAAGCATCTTTTTGATGGTCGACGATGTGTGAAGGGAGCACCAAAGATACTTACGGGATATGACCTATGGAGGCAACAAAAGGAGATGGACACTATTAGGTTCGGAAAACCGTTTAAGAAAGATTTAGAGAACTTAAGGAAAAATTTGTCAAAGAATAAAAATTGGAAGAAGAAGAGTATATTTTTTGAGAAACTCCCATATTGGTCATCTCTTATCATTCGGCACCATTTGGATGTCATGCATATTGAGAAGAATGTGTGCGACAATATATTAGAGATGTTTAACCTATCAGGAATTGACAAGGACAATTTGAACTCACGGAAAGATTTAGTAGATTTAAATATTCGTCCCGAGTTACATCCGTACGAGGGTTCATCAAAGTTTCCAGATGCAATTTATAAACTTAGCAACGATCAAAAGTCTAGAATACTTGAATTCATTAAGAATGTTCGAGTGCCGGATGGTTATTCGTCGAATTTTAGTAGATGTGTAGATTTAAGTGTCCGAACAATTAGTGGTTTAAAAAGTCATGATTGTCATGTGATGATGCAAATAATTATTCCTTTGGCATTTCAAGGAAATGTGCCGAAGGATGTACTGAGTCCTATTGTAGAGTTATGCCAGTATTTTAAGATCATCTGCGCTAAGGTTTTGAACAGTAACATTTTGAGAGATTGGGAGACAAAGATTGCAGTAACATTGTGCAAGTTGGAACAAATTTTTCCACCATCATTCTTTGATGTAATGATTCACCTAGTTGTGCATTTGGCTTATGAGGCAAGAATGTCTGGACCAGTTCAATACCGATGGATGTATCCAATTGAAAGATATTTAAAGAGGCTCAAAGATTATGTGGGCAACAAGGCGAGAGTTGAAGGTTCTATTGCCCAGGGCTACTTGGTTGAGGAGTGTACCCGAGTTTATTTCAACATATATGCGTGATACGAGTGAATATAGTAGAGATCGGAACTATGACGGTGGTTCAGAAGAAGTTGATACGGATGATAGTTCAATATTCAAACCAATTGGTCGCCCTTTGAGATGCAGGCGTGTGCCTAAAATTTTGACGGAAAGAGAACAACGGTTAATACATGCATACGTGTTGCATCAAGTTGATGACATCGATTATTTTCGTCAATCTCATAGTGATGCTCTTAAAAATAGACCAACTACGGAAGAAAACTTCTTCGTGTGGTCCAGAACACACATTCAAGAGTTAAGAAATATAGGTTCTTCTAGATATACCAAGGAGCTAGAGATTTTATCACTCAGTCCGTCGAGATTTGCCTCGTCATTAAACGGTTATATATGTAATGGATTTAGATTTCGAACATTGGAATCTGATTCAACCAAATCAACTCAACTAAGTGGTGTTATTGTAAATGACCATCTTCAATCTGGTTGTGACGGTTATTATGGACGAATATTAGATATAATTGAGATATCGTTCGATCGGAATAGCCGTTTAACACTTTTTGAATGTGAATGGTGGGATGTACATGATAATGATCGAGGTTTTAAGGTTAATGAATATGGTTTTATATCATTAAACACACAGAGAAGATTAGGAACGGATGAACCGTTTGCACTAGCAAGCCAAGTGGAACAAGTTTTTTATGTAAATGATAACTCTAATAAGGGATGGGTGTTACAGACGATCACTACCTCGTAACTATTACAACCTTTCCGGAAATGAAAGTGAAGATGAAAACGAACCGTATCAAGAACAACTTATTAACGTACCTATAACATTTGGAGTAATCGACGAAGATGTACAACTTCAAGAAACTCAGCCTATACAAATAGAAAGTTAATCCGAAGAATTGGCCAAACAAGCTAGGTCCCCCCATCCGAAGCCGGATTGCCCGATCGGAACCCGGACCGGGTCTCGGATTGGGCAATCCGGCCTCAGTTGGCCAAAATCAAGTTTCTCAATCCGAAGCGGATTGCCGATCGGAACCGGAGCGGGTCTCGGATTGGGCAATCCGACCTCAATTGGCCAAAAAATCAGTTTCTCAATCCGAAGCCGGATTGCCGGTCGGAACCCGGAGCGGGTCTCGGATTGGGCAATCCGGCCTCAATTGGCCAAAAAAATCAAGTCCCACAATCCGGCCGGATTGCGGTCGGAACCGGAGCAGGTCTCGGATTGGCAATCCGGCCTCGGATTGGCCAAAAAAATCAAGTTTCTCAATCCGGCCGGATTGCCCGGAATCGGAACCAGGCGGGTCTCGGATTGGGCAATCCGGCCTCGGATTAGCCAAAAAATCAAGTTTCTCAATCCGAAGCGGATTGCCCGATCGGAACCGGAGCGGGTCTCGGATTAGGCAATCGATACCAATTGGCCAAAAACCAATTCCCACAATCCGAAGCCGGATTGCCCGGTCAGAACCGGGCAGTCTCGGATTAGGCAATCCGCCTTTCGAATGGCCAATAAAATCAAGTTTCTCAATCCGAGCCGGATTGCCCGATCCCGGAACCGGAGCGGGTCTCGGATTAGGCAATCCGGCCTGGATGGCCAAAATCAAGTCCACAATCCGAAGCCAGGTTGCCCTGGAACCGGAGCAGATCTCGGATTGGGCAATCCGACCTGATTGGCCAAAAATCAAGTTTCTCAATCCGAAGCGGATTGCCCGTCGGAACCGGAGCGGGTCTCGGATTGGGGAATCCGGCCTCGGAATGGCCAAAAAATATAAGTTTCTCAATCCGAAGCCGGATTGCCCCGTCAGAACCCGGAGCGGGTCTCGGATTGGGCAATCCGACCCCAATTGGCCAAAAGCCAATTCCCACAATCGAAGCCGGATTGCCCGTCGGAGACCGGAGCGGGTCTGGATTGGGCAATCCGGCCTCGGATTGGCCAAAAATCAAGTCCCACAATCCGAAGCCGGATTGCCCGGTTCGGAACCGGAGCGGGTCTCGGATTAAGGCAATCCGACCTCGAGCCAAATCAAGTTTCTCAATCCGGCGGATTGCCCGATCGGAACCCGGGCGGGTCGGAGTTGGGCAATCCGACCTGATTGGCCAAAAATCAAGTTTCTCAATCCGAGCGGATTGCCCGATGGAACCGGGCGGGTCTCGGATTAGGCAATCGACCTGAATGGCCAAAAACCAAGTCCCACAATCCGAAGCGGATTGCCCGTCGAGACCCGGAGCGGGTCTGGATTGGGCAATCCGGCCTCGAATTGGCCAAAAATCAAGTCCCACAATCCGAAGCGGATTGCCCGTCGGAACCGGGGCGGTCTCGGATTAGGGCAATCCGTCGGATTGGCCAAAAAATCAAGTTTCTCAATCCGAAGCCCGGATTGCCGATCGGAACCGGAGCGGGTCTCGGATTAGGCAATCCGGCCTCGGATGGCCAAAAATCCAAGTTTCTCAATCCGAAGCGGATTGCGGTCGGAACCGGAGCGGGTCTCGGATTGGGCAATCCGGCCTCGATTGGCCAAAAATCAAGTCCACAATCCGCCGAGCGGATTGCCCGGTCGGAACCGGAGCGGGTCTCGGATTGGGCAATCCGACCCGGATTGGCCAAAAAATCAAGTTTCTCAATCCGAAGCCCGGATTGCCCGATCGGAACCGGAGCGGGTCTCGGATGGGCAATCCGGCCTCGAATTGGCCAAAAAATCAAGTTTCTCAATCGAAGCCCGGATTGCCGATCGGAACCGGGCGGGTCTCGGATTGGGCAATCCGACCACCTGAATGGCCAAAAAAATCCAAGTTTCTCAATCAAAGCCGGATTGCCCGTCGGAACCCGGAGCGGGTCTCGGATTGGGCAATCCGGCCTCAATTGGCCAAAAAAACCAATTCCCTTGTCACGAAGCCGGATTGCCCGATCGGAACCGGAGCGGGTCTCGGATTGGGCAATCCGGCCTCGGATGGCCAAAAAAAATCAAGTCCCACAATCCGAAGCCGGATTGCCGATCGGAACCGGAGCGGGTCTCGGATTGGGCAATCCGGCCTCCGATTGGCCAAAAATCAAGTTTCTCAATCCGAAGCCGGATTGCCCCATCGGAACCCGGAGCGGGTCTCGGATTAAGCAATCCGACCTCGGTGGCCAAAAATCAAGTTTCTCAATCCGAAGCCGGATTGCCCGATCGGAACCTCGGATTCGCTAAATTTTTTTTATTGCACAATTAGAAGCCGGGATTGCTGCCTAATATTTTTATGTGACAGATGAAGAGAATTTTCAGCAAAAGTCGTAGGACATCTCAGACTTCTACACCATCTGAGGGCGGTGGACCTCAGGGTCAATCTCAAGCATCTAGGGATCGACCTTCCACCTCCAGGGGTGTTGCTTCCGAGCCAATTAGGGAGGCACCTCATGAGCCTAGTCCATCTCGGACTCCTTCTCACCGGGTTCCGACGACGCCTCCTACAGATGGTAGTAGTCCATCTTCCCATGCTTCAGGTAAATATTTGAATAAATGCTAGTAAAAAGTTTTTTTTAAAAATCGTCGTTGTCTAATTGTAATTTTTAATTTATACTTAACTAGCTACATCAGTTAGACGTGGGAGAGGTCCAACAAAGGCCATCAGTGTGCGAACACTTGGCCCTGATGAGTCCTACAACGTCGTTCTAGTAGGAGGATCCGGCGTTGGATCATATGGACAGGAGTTTACCTCCTACTTAGGAGTTATGAACAGAGTTCATTGCGATTTGTGGGAGCATAATTACATGGCTCTACCGCGAGGAGAAAAGGGATGCCATATTCCGTGATTTAGAGGTAACATTCAAGTAGCTTCATCTTATCTAAATTTTGGTGAACTTTTTAATCATTTTTATATTAATGCGGCAACATTTTACCTTTGAGCGGAATCCTCAATCGGATGCACAGATATTAAGGCATATGGGAGAGATGCAAAGAAAACAAAGAAATCATTTGAAAAGAAAGGTAAAATATAATTTAGAATGTAAATTCGAGATAACTAATTTTTTGTTAACAATATTTGTGTACAGTATTTTACAGGACGATCAAATGAGGAAGCTCGTGCCAACATTCCTCCACAATGCAACGAGGAACAATGGCATCATATGTGCCATTTATGGAGTCAAGATGATGCTAGAGTAACTCCAAATTTTATTTCCTCTTATAATTAGATCCTATTCTTTTCATTTGCATTTTTTTAATGTTGTATATATATATGTAGGCATTGAGTGAAAAGAATGCCGGTAATAGGCGGCAATTAACAATGCCGTACGTAAGAGGAAGAACAAATATACATCAGTTAGAAAGAGACTTTGTAAGTAGTTAAAACTTAAAATTTCATATTAGTTGATTCTTATTACGTAATCATCTCTTATCTTTTTTTTAATTTTTTGGTAAGGTACGAAAAGAAGGTCGACATCCAACTCGTCCGGAGGTATTCCGGATGAGTCAAACGCATGAAGAACTCGATGGAGCAGTCATTTGGGATAATGACCAAAGTCGTCTTATGATGGTAATTATTGATTATCATAACCTATTTTTCTTTATAATCCACAATTCATCACGGTGGGATTTTAATTTTCCTTCATATTATTTATAGGAAAATATGCAAGGATTGATGAATCCCCCAGCATCTGAATCCTCGGATGCTGGGGTATCGCAGCCTCCACTCACCGCGGAGGAAGCTTTCGTATCCGTGTTTGGTAGAGATCGACCAGGACGGATCCGATGTGGTGGGCGAGGTGAAACTCGCCACACTTGGTATGGTGAGTCAAGCGGAGGTGCTTCTAGCTCGACTCAAGAAGTTCGAGAGCTTAGAGATCAGGTGGCGAGGCAAGGAGAAATCAATGAACGTTATGAAGAACAAATAACTTCATTGAAACATCAATTGGACAACCAACAGACATCATTCCAAGATAATTTCGAACGACTCAATCTGATCATTGAAGGCTTGACTCAAAGGTTCCCGACTCCCGATGTGCCATCCACATCGGGGCATCCTCCGCCTCAACAAACGAGAGGACAGAAATGGCGATGACGACGAGGACTACGAGGATGCCGAGGAGAGTGAAGATAATGATGAAGATGAAGATGAAGAAGATGAATAGAAGATGTATTTTTTACTCTCTATGAATGTTATTCATATGTATCAAAACATTTTGTGTATGAATGTGATTTTGAATATGGTATGTGAATATGAATTTAAATTTGGTGAATTTACATTTTGGTATGTTAATGTGTGTTGTTTCATCCTAATTCGGTGTCCGTTCCGAGTTTGAAACTATCAATCCGGCACCGAAATTATTAATATAAATCAATTTTTGGATTGGTAGATCCGATTTTAGATCTTTATGAAAGTTTCAAGAATGATTGATTTTCCGGATTGGATCGTATGATTGATCCAATCCGGCCAATCAAATTATTTTTTTTTTTCAGAAATTTATTATTGGCGACGGCTGTGTATAGCCGTCGCCAATAAAGTTATTTGGGACGGCTAAAGCCGTCCCGAATATTAAAAACAGCCGTCGCAATACCAGAGAAAAATTCCGGAACCCGGTTTTTTCTCTGGTATTGCGACGGCTGTTTTTAATATTAGGGACGGCTGTAGCCGTCGCCAATAACTTTATTGGCGACGGCTATACAGCCGTCGCAATACCAGAGTAAATTTCCGGCAACGGGGTGATAGGGTTTCTGGTTGCCATTTGCGACGGCTTACGTCGCCGTCGCAACTACATTTATTGGCGACGGCTGATTAGCCGTCGCCAATAAGATTATTTGAGACGGCTTAACCCGTCCCAAATAACTTCGTCCGCCGTCTAATCTCCTTATCGTTTGCGACAGCAAGCCGTCGCTAGTAATCTTATTGGCGACGCCTCTCTAAGCCGTCTCCAATAAATGGTCATTTTGCTAATAACTTATGCGACGGCTCATAAGCCGTCGCCAATAAATGAACTAGGGACGGCTTAACAATAGCCGTCGCTAATATTATTGGCGACGGCGTTATTTGCGACGCGTTTGCGACGGCTTTGAAGCCGTCGCTAATATTTATTAGCGACGGCTTTTTGGTTTTTTGGGACGGCTGTAAGCCGTCCCTAGTAACCTATTTTCTTGTAGTGAATCAACAATACATTCACAATTCTTGGAATCAACAATCCACACCATTACATAACTAACTCTCAAATCTGGTTGTACAACCAATTCAAGGCATACATTCAATTCGTACACTTGTTGGACTCACAACAACCTATATCAATGAACCTGCTAGATAGTCACAACAATCCACATCTACACATACAACAAAAAATTAAATTTACTTTGTCCACAAACTTAAATATGACATGTTAACATAAAACATTTTACAATTAACACACAGTAGTGAATAAGATGTTAAATATACAAAGTTTTCAATTGTTTTAGGCTTCCAGCCACAACCACAATGAAAAGATCATCTATTTCCCACCACAAGTAAAGATCCCACCACAAGCAATTGGACAACCCAATGAGAAGATGAAAAGAAATTTGACAACCCATCTAGAATCTTCATTCATTTATCTTCTATAACCACATGCAATTGGAAGATAAGAATTAATCAAAATACATAACATCCAATGATTATAACTAATTTAAAGATGTAAAGTAAATTACTTACATAATCTCTCAACCATACTATGTGGCTTCCTATGACATCTTTCTTTCTTCTTCTATGATCATTCTTCACAACAAGAGGGGTATCTGGCTTGTTAACAAATGTGACAGATATTTCATAATAGACATTACCCAGTAATCTCCCCATTATAGTCTTTACTGGGTCATCACTGATGAGAAAATCATCTGTCACATATTGTCTTTCAAGATCTAGCAACTTAACCTTCCTTGCCCTTCCCTGCAACTGATACTAGCTAATCATGTACAGTCTTTTTGTATATTGTAATGCAGTTAAAAAATGAAACATAGCATCATTCAGGATACTACATATACAATCAGAGGTGTAGGACATCTGATTTCAAAATAATCTGCTAACAACCCTGTTGGCAAGATATCAAAATTTTGAATTAACATCTAATCAGCTAAGCTCAAGCCGACCAAAATAATACAAATAAATATATTTATAAAATACACTTCATCTCAAATGCCATTTGGCAACAGGCACATCAGCCATAACTATATATAAATGTATGTTTGATCTATTAGACAATAAAGATCACATTCTTTTCACTTTGTCAGCTAAGAACTGCAACCGAATGGGATTCTTTTGTTTTTAAATATGATCTCTACCTGCATCTCTATTCCCTTGTTCAGTTCTCCCATCCCACCTACATCCAATAGATCTATCCACAAAAATATGTAAGATACATACTCTTGATGTAAAAGATACCTGAATCTGACTTAAGTGATAGACAGAACGTAAATCTGAATCTGACTTATTGGTTCAAGGAGCTTATTTGGTAATTCTCGCTAGACTTGCACCACTTAATAAGTTAGAGCACTTTATGGTTGATTTCTAAAGATTGATTCTTCATGACTACTAGTCAAATCAATCGAGATTGTGAGTTCTTGGAGGCTGAAGGCATCATGAATTATAGTCTTCTACTGGGTATACATTTCCAAGATGATGTATTTGTTTCCAAGATGGGTATCTTGCCTTGCTCTCCATCTCCCAGTATGTAACTTGTCCTTCCAAGTTCCAGCCACTTTCTTGAGCTTTGTTTTGAGAACACTGAAATGAAACTCATGTCTCTATTTAATATGCCAGGCAAAAATAGCTTTTGTCAGGTTGGAGGATTTCCATCTAAGGTTCAGTTTGAAGAATATAAGGCTAATGATATGGATGAGCATCGAGATGGCATGTATGACCTTAGCACCTATTCTAATCATTTTATTTTGAATGTTTTGTTTACTAAAGGACTGATGCATTTAAGGCCAATCCCTTAATTACTTTTATTTTATCCTCCACTGAAAAATAAGATTAACACCCTTGTATTTTGTCATGCTCTTTGTGGATTATATTCACTTTCATTGAAAGTTCACTACTCACTAGTGCTATCCATGGATCTTTTCTGTCTGGAATACTGATCCTGGTTATCTGCAAACTAAATATAAGAATTCAGTTGTATGTGCCATGATGAGTTCCTTCTTTCTTATCAGCTAATTGCATCCCGTTCTTCTATCCTCCATGTAAAGATGTTCTGTCTGATTAGTAAGATGCCTCAAAGGTAGAACATTGTTGTTTTTGAAGAAGATGGCTAGATGTGCAGCTTCTTACCTTTGCATAGGCAAAATCGACAGCAAATGCTGACTCTTCGCTTGTGTTGTGGGCATGGGATTCACTACCTTTCCTTCATGTATATTTTTGTGATTATTAGTGGGATTCTCATAAACAAAATCCATCATGTGGAGGATATTCTCTAGATGATTATCATTTTAGGAAAGCTGGTAAGTGACAACAGCATCAAAAGCTGATGGCCATTGTCCTACGTCGTTTTGCTAGAAGATCCATTACCTCCTTTTGAATCCCCAGGATAAATAGAAGCATGCTATACTAAACTCCTATAGCAACTATTTTACTACTAAAAATACAACCTTTTTTACAGATTAGTTATTTCTGGATAAAGGAAAAACATAGCTTCGACCAATCCAGAACTTTGTAGACACCAGTAAAATTTGCTGCCCATATCAGAACAACTTAAGTGATAGACAACTTAAGTGATAGACAGAGAGAGGTGTTCCATCAAGTTTAGCCCAATCAGAAAAAAAGTCAAATCCCCAATGTCTAAAATCTCAAACCAGAAACTTGGAAGGAAAACTTAGAATATCCTAATTAGACATGTAGCTGTCAATTTAATTTTGGCAATTTGACAGTTAAGCATAAGTGAAATAAATACCTTATCTTTAGCTGACGTTGACAACTTGCTTGCGACCGAAGAGCGCAATCTAGACCGTAAAAGATTGAAAAAAAATAGAAAATGTTATATCGTTTCTTATGTAAATGTGAAATATGTAATGTACATCAATATAAGTGATGAGAAAAATTATCTACCTCTTGGGGCTATGCCTGAAACTTAGCAACCTTGGATTCTAAAACTTGCAGACGTTCATATAACTTTTTGTTTTCAGATTGTGAAGTTTCAGTTTTATCTTTTCAAAGATGGTGTGGTGAATGTGTAGTGCCAATACCCCAAACTCTCCCCTTTTTGCCCCCTCCAAGGACTTTAGTGAATACATCACATTTTGATGCCAATGTAACTGAACTAGTAGATGGTTGAGATTCTTTGTAGGCTTTAAGTTTCCCCTATATAGAACATAAATGTATTTAAAAAAGATATATGATGGCAAGCATAACAGAATATATCAAAATCACTATATACTTACTATTGCATGGGCACATTCTTCATTAACTGCCTTTCCATCTTTCCTCGTATGTGTAATAATAAAAATATTCGTTCTATCCACATTGACACCAGTTTTAGCAGCCAGAAATTTTACACATGAGAGCATAACAATTAAGCTAGAATAGTTATACCGAAAGATTGTTATTATAACATAGTGATAAGATAAGAGACATTAACCTCCTCTTTCCTGATATCTGTAAACGATTTACTGCCAGCACAATGAAAAATATTTTGTAGTCCTTTGTTCTTTTGGTTAACCTCACTTCTTTTCTATAAAGTTAAAGATTTACAATTAGGCTATTTATTGAATCATCACTGAAAATATCTTTAAAAAAATCACCTTGAATTCAGCAGAACACCATGTGGTCTTTGCTGCCTCCCACATCTCAGAAGAAATATGTAAGCCTTGAGGTGGCTCCTGTCCATCTATGTATTTCTTTCTTAGGCAGTATTTATGATATTTCCACTTTTGAGATAGATCTTTCATAATAAATAGTCGTTGTAGTTCATTTCCATCATCAACATCATACTTCCTCTGCAAAAATAGAGTAAATAAACATAAAATTAATGACTTTACAATGTATACCATCAAAGTGTAAGACGCTAAAAAGATCAACTTCACCTTGATAAAACCCCAAATATCGACAATATTCTGTTCAGGCATCTTATCCCATGATGCAACGTTTATGGGGCATTTTTCACTATTCCTTGCAATTGTCCCCAAAAAGGTCCTTAATGACCTTCCACCATTTCGAATAGGCTGCCCAACCTCATTCCACTCCGCAGAAATGACTTTGCCATCCTCCAATGCCAGCACATCCCGACAATATGTGCGGCCCCATGATCTCTTCACTTCAAGATAACCTGCAACAAGAACATCTTCTGAAATACCTTTCACTTTAAGGGCATTTCCATTTACTTCTCTTGATTTTGTCGAAGAGGATATTGAAGCATCAGGTGAGGAGATAAACATATCTCCCTGTTGAGCATAGGCAATTACTTTGTTGATAAATGTGTCCATCTCAGCATATCCAAATTAGTCTTTGAAAATCTGCAAGAAATTACGCAAATTAGCAATCCATGAATATCGGTAATATAGGATTGAAAATCGGACAAACTGATGAGTTAAATATCCGTACAAAGTATGGATATTCTGACCGAGAGAAAGTATCCAGAGCATTCTTTAAAAAGAGATATGAATAGTATAATACGAAAAATTCAAACTTTAAGTTGTCCCGTTGTTGGGGTACCTAAAAGATACAAATGTCAATGCACTTAATAATGAGAAACGAGGTAGAATAGATGAATCAAAGCCATTTCAAGTAGTACATTGGGTATATAAAAGGGGATAGAGGCAAGGCTCTTCTTTTTGACCATCTTCCCCCCTGATTGGTACAAATCCTTTAAGAATCTAAAATAAAGAATAATGTTGTCATCACATTTTTTTTACTTGAAAAGCAAACACAATATATAAAGTGTTTGAACTTTTACCTTCTTATGAGTGGCTCTTGCTTGTGTGGCTTAGTCAAGATGAGAGAATCAAATAGAATCATACAAGGGCCAAAGTCAGACGTAAAAGAATTAGCAAGATTACATAGCAAGAGCAATCTCTAGTGTCTCCTGGACATATACGTCTCATTATTAAGTAAGAAATGAAAATACATGAACTTGACATCTACTATCATGTATGTACCCATCAACAATGGGAATAATGACATAAGTTTTTGAGAACACCTCTTTATCCCTTACTGTCTCTATAATCTTACAGCTGCCATTAAGGTACATAGAAAATAAAAGATAGTCTACTATTGTTGCATTAGTGCTATGGGTCATGCGTAGTTGGACCCACATATGGCTGAAAAAGGAAATAGATAAAAAAATTAGAAAATGTGCTAAGAAATGACTGCAGTAAATCCTAGCCTTCCTGAAATCTATCCAAAATTGAAAGAAATGATTAATAAGTGTCAATGCAAATAAAGACAAGAAAAAATAGTTAAACAAATGGTTGTCTAGTTGACTATACAACCTCGATATATTTTTCTCATAAATACATCAGAAAGTAGCCACTCAATGGAAACATACAGCCCCTTCAAAATGTGACAAGCAGAACCTCCTCTGCAAAAAACAATTTGAGAAACAACTAAGTACTTCAAAAATTTTCCATGTGTAAAAGTGAACTTTCAATGCTTTACACGGTATGGTTTCTTTTAGGCAATAAGAATTATATGACTTCAAAATAAGAAAATATTAGATAAATTTATGTACTCCATAATGTTCTGAAAAAGATCAGAGTCCATCTTCTTCTTCACTAACTTTGGAAGATCATAGATTTCTGCAATGTGCTTTATCTTTTTGGGTAGTGTGTTAACATCTGAGCTTTTAGGCCCCCACAAGCCTTTCTCCTTTGAGCTTGCGTATTCCGACTTGTAAGATAGATTTTCCATGATCTTCTTTCACCTGTTTGCATAACAAAACAAATGGGGAGAAAACAAAGAATAGTTGACAAAGAGATTACCACTCAATGTATCATCCATTGATCAAGACAAAAAAAGGGGACAAAACAAATCAAGTGGAGGCAAAGAGATTACATACCAAACATTATGTTTCATCCACTGATAAAGAAAAAACAAGTCCACTGATAAAGATAGAACAAGTCAACTAATAAAGGTAGCTTTATGTTTTTAAAATAAAGAGGTGACCAATGGAAAACAAAAATTTAAAATGAAGAGTTCATCCAGCATATTAATCTGCAAGACTGATAGCCAAATGACTACATCATTCCATCAAAACCATTTTCAACTGAGAGGCAGGTCCCAAAGTGGCAGGTAAGTGTAGACACGCAATTTTGGCCTAGTTGGAGAGCTTAAATTATTGTTTTCGTGAAGTATATTTGAGTAACCTTTCGAGGGAACCAAGTTTTCCGGAAAAATCAAGTTTTTCGGCACATTTCGAAGTAGTTTGATGGGGCGTTGACCAGGTCAACGCACCCTGCTTATAGGGCACCTGGCGCCCTATAAACAGGGCGCCAGGCGCCCTACTGATGGGGCACCTGCATCTGGTCTGACTGACTGGACAGGTTGATGGGACAGTTCTGCAGATAAAGTTGCCCTCTTCTTGCCTATAAAAGGACCCCCATTTGGAGGCTTTAGGACACACCAAGGGCGTCCCTCACCTCCTCTCATCCACCCACTACACATCCCAAGCCTTGCAACCCCCCTCCAAGCTCTCAAACCATCCCAAAACCATCTCCCAAAACCCAAAAAAATCATAGTTGCTTCTTGAAAGGATATTCCAGCAGAATGAAGTTGCCCTCTTTTGTGCTGTAGAAAGACCCTCATATGAAGGTTTTTGGACACCCCAAGTCCGTCTCCCACCTCATCTCATCCACCACTACGAATCTAAGCCTTCATAGCATCCTCTCAAGCCCTTAGAGTATCCCAAAATCTATCCCCAAAAACCCAAAAACCAGCAGTTTCCTTCTTCAGAAATATGATTTTTCTCCAAGTTTGAGGGCCTCTACACTCTATTTCTCTTACATCTAGTTCCAAAACACTCTTCCATTAGCTTCACTTGAGTATTGTCTGCTTGAAAAAGTCCTTTTTCCGTCTTGCAGGTCTTCCTACACTCCAGGGCGACGCCGCGAAGAAGGGAAGAAAATCTGCTGAATCCAGTCCCTGGTGCCCCGTATATAGGGCGCCTTGACTTTGGTCAACGCGCCCCATCAAGGGGACACCTGCAGCAGGCGCCCCATATATGGGGCACTAGCAGGGGCAGACCCCGTTTTGCATTTTTTTGAGTTTATTTACCTTTCCGGTCGATCTTTTACTCCCCCCTTTCATTTTAACCTTCATTAACATGTTATTTAGCATGCATTAAGCCACTCATTTGTATTTTCATGCATATTTAAACCTTCCAAATAGGGGTTGGTATTTAGTCCCAATCCGGTCAGTTCCTTCCCTCTTTCTTGTTTACATTTGAATTTGAGCATGATTCTACACTGTCACGAGAACTAATGATCTTTTCACTTGTTTCTATGTTTTCTTATGGATATTCTTAGGTAAATCTGATTGAGGCGGAGCTTCAACCGGATCGAAGATGAAGGACTCACTAAGCTCTCTTCTTTCGGCCGGCCGAGAGAGGAGAAGTCGGAACTCAACAATCTCCCCGCTTCCAAAGGTACGACGGTCATTTCTCTATTTCATTTCTTTTCATTCTACTATATTTTGGAGCCTTTGGCTCCTGGCGACCACACCCACTAACATCCCATCCACCAAGTCCCCAAAGCAAGCGTAGGGGCCGGAAGGGGGAGATCCACGGATGTCCCGTTTCGGGTGCTTACACCTTTTGCCGACCACGGTGGGACCGACTTTGCTTTAGTGTGTTCTTCTCTTCTTTCCTAAGAATGTCCACTTGAAAACATGCTTATTTTCACTTTAGTTCTCATTTAAGCCATTTCTATTTCTTTGCATTTCTATTTGCTTGCTTACATGCTTTTTTATTTCCTTGAAGCATTATCTTGTTCCTTCCGATTTACTTGCCTTCCATTGGTCCTTTTAAAAACATACAATCTGATTTCTAGCTTGGTTTATCAACTTATTTCACCTTAGCATTTTAGATATCATCTTGTTTCATCTCTTATTAAGTATACTTGTCTATTTCCTTCTAGGCTTAGTTTTCCTTTAGCAAATATTTCAAAGCATGCTTAGTTAAATTAATGCTTTCTTCCATCTTAGTTTAATTTCATATCATTGTCTTGTTTACTTGCTTCCTACAACATCTCATTAATCATTGTATGCTTTTATTTTCTTCTTGGTTGCTTCTTATTCCTTGAAATTTCACTTGCATTTAGTTTGCATTGGAGTTTCGGGTTCGCCCGTCTCCTTAGGACATCCGAGAAGGGAGGCTCTCTCCTCCCAAAGCCCCACACATCCAAACACCCCTCTTGGTGGTTGCCAACTCCTCCTCCGGGGATTCCCTCTCGGAAGGACCGGGTAGCTTCCATCAAGGCCTCCGTAAGTCCCCAGACGTGAAGGATTCCCTCTTCACTGATCGGGCTGGTTGTACCACTTTATCCCAAAACCCGGAGTACCTACTACCTATCGCTGTGAAAAGAGTGACAACCTTAGATTGCTCGGCATTGTGAGAGCATAGGGTCCTACCCATTTATTTGAGTGGACAATATTTCTCTTAACAAGCCAATAATTTGAGGTTGAAACAAAAAAATTGCGTTAATCATTCCAAGTCTTTGCTAATACTTGTTTGCAAACAAAACTGAAAATTAAACAAAAATCCCAAAATCACCTAAAAAGAACCAAAACAAAAAAATTTGCTTGAGGTTAATTTGCTTGACAACTTGCTTGTCCGACAAAAGAAAATCAAAACAAAAAAGGGGTAAAAAATCAAAACTAAAAAAATCCTTAAGCTTTTATTTGTCAACCTTCTTTTTCTATTGTGTTTATGAATTTAAGGTCAGGTCGAGTTATCGGAATGGCGGATCAAGGATACGAGCAACTACAGTTGGAGTATGACCAATCTTATTTCTATCCTGATGCCGTGTGTGCCGTCAATGAACCCGAAGTTCTCCCCGAACCTAGTCAAAATTCTCCTCAACCCAATCCAAATTCACTTTGGGAGGCATTCTCTCATGCCGACCCTACCCAACTTCAGGCTATCAAAGCCATCCTCAAGGGCAAGTAGCCCGCCGACCACATCCCTCCCGAAGGTGGTCTTCACATCTCTACCCCTCGGTCAGGGGCACATCAACCCAATGTGCCCACTCATGGCCATTCTCATACCGAGCTTATGGCCCCAATTTCTCCTCATCTGGTGGCTAATCTAGATCATCCCAATCCAAATGTTGTTGTTCCTTCTAGACCACCAGTTTATTCCTCTAATCATCTCAACCCTACTCGCCCTTTGGTGCATCCCCCAATGTACCCTTCTTATCCGGCCACTTCGGCCCATCAAATCCCAATTTCGGTGCACCAAGCACCCGCTTCTCCTCCTCCTCCTAGGGAACCTTCTGTCGATCAGGCCATGATTAACAAGATCAATCGCATGGATGAGCAGTATAGAGAGCTTAGACGTTTGATCGACACAAAGGCAGCCCCTGAAATTTCTCTTCCTTCCCTCCCTACTTTTCATCTACCTCCCTCTGAAATGCCGGTATACCGTCGCTACAATGGAACCGGTAATCCATTCATTCACATCAAGGACTTTCTTTATGAGTCGGTAATGTGGCAAAATGATCCAAGGGCCCTTGCTTTTCTTTTCAGAAGATCATTAGAGGGTTCAACTTTAGAGTGGTTCTACTCGGTTGACTCTTTGGAGGAGAGTAACTTTGAAACTGTCAAAGCTAAATTTTTGCAGAGATATCAAGATAGGGTTGGACCAACATATTCCATCACTGACCTCATGGCTGAAAGAATGAGAAACGATGAAGACTTTACCAGATATGCTGATAGATGGAGGTCAATGGCAGAAAGGCTTACTGATTCCATTTCAGAACCGGAGCAAGTGAAGATGATCATCACCAATGCCACTCCGGCCTTAAAAAATATGCTGGCTTTGCATCACCCCACCTCCATGAGTGAACTCTATGAGAGGGCATGGTACATTCAGACACAGCTTAGGGACTCACCTATCATGAACTTGTTTGATCCTAGACCCCGAGTTGTCAAGAAAACCACTTTTACCACAACCGGCCCAGTGACTGAGGGCGTAGTGACAAACGAAAACCTTAACGTTGTAGGGAACCCACCTATAAATTATCAACACCAGTTCAGGAACCCTCAACAAAATCAACCATTTAGAAACCCTCGTCAACCTCAACCTCAACCTCAATTCCAGCCCCGTCAGCAACAAGCCCCGATCCCTCAGCGACCGCAAGCCCCAGTTCCCCAACCGCGCGGCAACAGCGGCCAACTACAACCAAGCACCCCCTCCCATGGCCTACGAACTCCGAAAAGTTGGACCGAAGAGGAACCATTACCCGCCTTTTCCGTACTCTCTCGTGGACATCTTTAATGCACTCATGGCGGCAGGGCAAATTGCATTGCCAATGGAGAAATTGGAGTGGCCTCAGAATGCCAACACAGAGCAATACTGCTTGTTCCATAGATATCCTGGGCACACCGTGGAAAATTGTTTTCAGTTCAAAGACTATATCCACGATTTTAATGAGCAAGGCAGTATTGATTGGGACCAGATGGGGGAATACATCAGAACAGTGAAAAATCAACCTCAACGGCAAGATGCACCAGCTCAAGAAGCAACAACAACAGAACCCCGGCCTGGGGATTATCCAAAACCCTTTACCTCCACATGCACCCACGCCTGGGAATCAACACGTTAATCCCATCATGATTTCTTCTGAGGAGTATCATGATCGGAGACAGAATTGGCAAGTCGAGGGAGCCGCCTCCTCCATGCACATCAACTTACTTCACCCTCCTAACCGAACCGTCCACTCGATACCCCGAACAACTATGTCACATAGTCCCATCACATTAAACAGAATGCCCATCATCCGAACGCCATCACGACCCATCATAACACCACCAACCACACAACTCCAATCGGGACGGACCCTAATCCGCCCGGTTAATCCACCACAAACATCACCACCACTAGGACCCATCATCATCCCGCCCCGAGCAACTGTCATTACGCCCATCATTAAGTTGTACCTTCACGACCTACCTACCCTACTATGCCTCAAACCACCATCATTACGCCCGTCCCAAGAGCTCCCATCATTCGACCTAACCCACCACCCACCACTACCACCCCAACCATAGCTTCTCAACTTGCCACAGTACTCAGAAGTGGGCGCATGTTCCAAAGGGTATTTCCCCAGGCCAGTCAATCAGGATTGGTACCAGAAACAGAAGAGGAACACATCGAAGAACCGTTGCCTGGGACATCCTATGACTTATTGAAGCATCTTGATAAAACCCCGGCACGAATCTCTATCTTAGAGTTGATCAAAAGATCCAAAGTCCATCAAGAGGTTCTCCAACAATACTTACAGCGGGTGATGGTGAATGAGAGCCTCCCCCGTAAAAAATCTCATCGCTTCGGTCCCGAGAAGTGAGTACCCGGCCCTCACATTCACAAAGGAAGAGTTAGCCGACCCGGAAATAAGGAAATGTGCCTTGTGCATCACGGTCCACATCAATGGTGTAGGCATTAAGTCATGTTTAGTCGATACCGGAGCATCCATTAATGTTACGCCACCGTAAACATTACATCTTTGTGGATTCTCCGAGGAAGACATCCGGCCATCTCAAATAACGATGGATCGCATATGACAATTCGAAAAAGCCTGCCGATGGCATGATTATATTAAATGTGAAACTTGGACCTCGAACAGTCACTGTTGACTTCCACATACTTGAGATGGATCCAACCTACAAAGCTATTCTGGGACGGCCCTATTTGGAAACACTAGAGGCAGTCGCCTCCACCAATCACCAGTGTCTTAAATTCCCTCACAAGGGACAAGTGATTAAGGTGACGAGCATGCCCTTAGATCATCCATCTTCTCCACCACCACCCCTTGGGTTGCCAAACGAGCCAATTTTGACAATCTTGGATCTTCCATAAATGAGTAGGCAACCTGTGCACGTGTGGAGAAGGAAAAGAGAAGAAAATGAAACTATTGGGTGGCATATAATGAAGATTTTGGGATACCAGGAGGGCCGAGGACTAGGCAAAGAACTGCAAGGCATAGCTGAGCCAATCAATCCATTGAGGTTACAACCAAAGAGCGGGGTTGGATATGATGGAACGACAGCCAATGGTCAAAATCTCAAAAGCAAATACTTTTCAGGATGCTTACAAAGGTTTTTCATCAAGAAAGAAACCATTCAACTGGCTGAGAACAAGGAAGAACAAGAGATTGAGCAAGACAAGAGAAGAAGAACCGACGACCACGAAGATAACTTGTATCCAGAAATATCTCTTTTGTTTTCCACTGATGAAGAAGGGTCAAGCTATGAACCACTCCAGGCTGAACCACCTGTTGACCCACCTGAGGGTCATATTGCCAAACCGACTCGAGAAAAAGTCCAACCAACTCCACAAGGGCCTTCCCTCATTATGTCATCTTTTGGGGTCGACGCCCCAATTCACCGTGATGCTCTCCCCGGGCTTCTTCGCCCGATCCCTATTTTTAGGCCCTCAGGCCCAACTTATGGGTTCGTGTGCTTTTGGGCCACCGAGCCCCTCTACTAAATCTGGGCTTTTGTGCCCATTTTCTCAAACTCTTGGGCCACCGAGCCCCTCTACTAAATCTGGGCCTTTGTGCCCATTTCTTCCAACTCTTGGGCCATCGAGCCCCTCTATTGAATCCGGGTCTTTGTGCCCATTTTCTCCAACTCTTGGGCCCTCAAGCCTATCTCTTAAACCCAGGCCCTTGAGCCCACATCCTCCTCTTATTGGGTCCATGAACCCACCTTCTTCCATGATCATCCGGCCTACTGGCCCATCATCTCTTTCTGTCAACATTGGGCCCGAAAGCCCCCTCTATCAAACATTTCTCGAAGTCTTCCCCTCTTTATCAATATCTTCGCCTACTCTGACCCCCGTAGTTGATCTCAACCCAAATCGGGCACCTGAAGCCCATTCTGTCTTTATGTTTAGCACTCCCCAAAAAACAATGCCCTCCTCGAAACTGAAATTTCGATCGAGGAAAGATCTCAACTTGCCTCGAAAGGGCATTCGACCCAAGGAGCCACCATATCCTTGATTGACCTCCTTTGCCCTCCATCCTCTCCAATAAATTCTTCTCCATCCACCTCCTCTTCTTCCTCTTATTCTTCCTTAGGTTTAGTTTCTAATAAAAATAGAACAAAAATCAGAGGTAGAAGAGTTCCAGGAAGATATCTGCATCAGTTAGCTCGGAAAAGCTTAGAATGCGCCAAGCTACCGGAGTATCTAGAAAATGCGATTCAGCTGGAGAAGGATAACATTGATCAAACTTTGGGGTTTCTTCCTCTCTCAGTTCAACATCACCTACATCCAACAGAAGGCAATCAAGGGCTAGGCAATCGCTGAACACCTTGTCCATCATCCTATCCCTATCTTTGACCCTATTCAGTCAAAATTTCCCGATAAAGAATTGATGTCCATTCGATCTTCTAATCTATGGACTTTATATTTTGACGGGGGCATTAAACTCCCAGGGTAGAGGGATAGGGATTGTTCTTCTGTCACCCGAAGGTGTCACCATTCCACAGGCTTTTCAGCTCCATTTTCCAGCAACAAACAACATAGCTGAGTATGAAGCCTTGTTGGCCGGACTGGAGGCCGCTCACTTCTATGGTGTCACTAAACTAAGGGTAATTAGTGATAGTCATGTTAATACTCCGCCAAGTACTGGCCAAATACCGCACATCTCATCCCGGGCTCAGACCATACCAAGAACTCACCACTTGTTACATCAAGCTATTCTCCAAACTCGAATTCATTCACGTTCCTCGTGCTCAAAATATTCTTGCCGATGCTCTCGCTTCCTTGGCATCTTCACTATCTGTCCCGCTAGGCAGACAGGTTAGGACGATCTATGTCTGCCGACGTACCATTCCGGCAGTAGAAGATGCACAATTCTTGAAAGTTAAAGTAGAATATGAAAGGAAAGAGTACATTGAGCAAAAGGAGGAAGTATCTTTGGTCGAGTTGGAGGGACTAGAAGAGGGTGAGAAACCATGGTATCATGAGATTGCGAATTACTGTCACGATCAGACATATCCACCGGGATCAACTGCCGAAGAGAAAAAAGCCATAAGAAGGGTCTCCCAGAGATACACTATCTTAGGTGGAGTGCTTTATAAAAGGAGCTTGGCCGGTATTCTATTAAGATGCGTAGATGAAGAAGAGGCTGAATTGGTGCTTAAAGAAGCACACTCCGGAGTATGTGGAGGCCATGTAAATGCTCAAGCCCTCGCCAAGAAAATCATCAGGCAAGGGTATTACTGGCCTACTCTGGAAGAAGATTGCTCGATCTTTGTCCGGCACTGTCATCAATGTCAACTTCACGCCGACAAGATTCACTCTCCCGCATCTTCCCTTCACCCGATTCACGCACCATGGCCCTTCGCTATGTGGGCTTTTGATGTTATCGGACCCCTCGATGACCCAAACTCCACAAACAAAACCAAATCCTTCATCTTAACTGTAACGAAGTACTTCACCAAGTGGGCGGAAGCGGAAGCATACGTGGAAATCAAGGCATCAACAGTCTGCACCTTCATCAAACGCAACATCATTGCCAGGTTTGGGATCCCAGGCGACATCATCACCGACAATGGACCGCAATTCATCTCCCAGGAACTGCGTGACCTTTGCAACAGGTATTGCATCAGATTGCATCATTCATCTCCATATTATCCTCAAGGCAACGATCAAGTAGAAGCCACCAATAAAACCCTGATAAAAATCATTAAGAAGACCTGTAAGTCTAGCAAGTTCACAGACTGGCCAGATAAGTTAGTTGATGCTCTATGGGCGTACCGCACTTCTATTCGAACCCCAACAGGTCAGACTCCCTATGCCTTGGCATTTGGGATGGAGGCGGTAGTTCCATACGAAGTAATCATTCCATCCCTCCGAGTCCAGATCGATCGAGATATCCCGATGGATGAACGCCGAGATTCGCTTCTCGCGCAACACGAACTCTTGGATGAAAGGAGGCTGGCCGCTGCCGAACATGCTAGATCTTACCAGAATAGACTTAAAAGATTTTATCAGAACAGGGTGGTGGAGAGAAAATTTGAAATCGGTGAGGTTGTTCTTAACAGAATATTTGTTAAGCCGGGCGGTCCCCGCTCCAAACTTCAACCTAATTGGGAGGGTCCATATGTAATTTTGGCTGTTTATCCCGGTAATTCATATAAGCTGACTAATGCAGAAGGAGAAGAACTAGCTCATCCCTGGGATGGTGTATACCTCAAAAAATATTTCCCTTAAAAACAAAAGTCACAAAAAAATCTATAAAATCCAAAGGTGTGAAGTATAATGACCAACATCTAACGCTTGCTTGCTCGGTGCACCAACTTGTCACTTAGGGAAATAAAAATAGGCATCATACTGCACACACTACATGTCTAGTCTTGAGATCCGATGATCAGAAGTCAGAGAGAAAGCTAGGCAACGCTTGGCAAAGGAAGGTCAACCTAATCCCATTCTCTTCTTGTTTCGGTCCAGAATAGATAAAAGGGGTTAGAATGAGGAGTATCGAAAATGCCCATTGCCTTAGTTGGAAAATGCCTCTGAAGGTCTGACTTTTTATTAAAAGAAAAGGTGCCAAAAAATGGGCAATGACCCCTCAGGTCAGCAAAAGAATAGACCTGTCTGAATGTGTACCAACAAAAGTCCAAAAAAAAAGGCTCCAAAAGATGGGCAATGACCCCTCAGGTCAAAATCAAGCAAAAAAGAAGAAAGACCTGTCTGAATGTGGGCCATCAAAGAAAATGGGCTAGAAGGAAGGACCCGAAGAGGTCAAAACCCGAATGGGAAATGTGGGTATTAGTAGAAAAACAAGTTCGACATCCCTGAATTCTACTAAGGACTTACCACCAATCATCTTCCTTCTTTAACCTCAAAGGATAAAGTTGACCGACTAGGTCCAAGAAGAGCCATAGCCTATCGAAGGCAGAAGGTCAGAAGATCTCGGACTAGGCACTTTCTTACACGTGATGCCTACTCTTAGCCCTTAGGTAACAATGAGAGGCACCTATGGCAAGCAAGGCAAAGGATGAGATGGTCGTTTCTTTCACACCAAACCAAAAGTTAAAAACTTCAAAAACATAAAAAAATCTATAAAAATTAAATATTCAAAACACCAAAAAAAATCATAAAAATACTAAAATACCAAAAACATTATAAAACCATCAAAACCCAAACAAATCAAAAATTCAAAACACCTAAAGTTTGCTATCTAGATTGACTAGCTGCCTTTGCATTCATGTTTAATTTCAGTCTTGCATATTTCCTTTTGTGCATACTTATGTTTTTCTGTTGTCTTTACCTTGATAAGGCCGATGTCCCTTGACAAAAGATCAAGGCAACTTTGCCATCTCCTCGCAAGGGACTAAGCCAAAATAAAGTTATAATATCTTCTCTCAAGTGGATGCAGGAATAGGAGAAGGCATGCCAGCTTCATATCCCCAGAAACTTAGAGAAAGCAAAAACAACAAAAAAAAATCAAAAAATTGAAAACCAAAACTGGACTACCCCGACCCCTATTAGGACTTGCATTTAGTATTGCATCTATCAAAATAAATAATATTTAAGACGTTGAACACCTCAAGTCTAGAGGGGGCTGAGCCTGAGAACCCCTTCAACAAAATCAGTGAGGGCTCAGTCATTCACTAGGCTTGCAGATAGACCAAAGTTGGATATGCGGGGACGACGGTTTCTTCATAGATGTCCTGACCCGTTATAGTCAACCTATATCTTCAACTATTTTCTTATACTTATTTGTCTTTCTTTAAACCCAGCATGCATCATTTCATACACCATCATGGATCATCCCTCCACAACCCTTTCCTGTTTCCTAATCCTACCATAACCTCCTTCCAGTCACATCGTGAACCCATTTAAAGATGGTCTTGATTTTTCGCAGAATCGGTTTCCACCATGTTTTAACAATGATTTCATCGAAACAAGAAGTTTTTCCATGTCGAACTGAACCAGTATTGTTGAGTAAAACCTTATGAATTTGAAGAACCCAACCATGGTTGATTGGCTGTCTCCTCTTTACCTTTTGCAATTTACTTTTCAATGCATTTCTACCGAGTCCAAAGACACCATGCGGTTCGGGTCCGGGTCGATACCAATTCTCCCCCACGTGGGATTTTAGTTATTTACTTTCAGTACTGTGCTCAACCAGAGGGAAGGTTTCGATAAGACAAAGGGTAATCTCAGAATCCGGTAAAGTTTTATTCCACTCAACTAGGCCAATGAGGGCGTGTCTAAATCTACACCTTGGCGTCACCTTTTCAGTCCATTACCACTTCATTCCGTTACGCCTCATTACGCTTCGCTACATTCGCCTACGTTTCATTCATGTCACTTCCCTACAAAACCGACGCCAAGGCGAGGCAAGCTGTAGACACGCAATTTTGGCCTAGTTGGAGAGCTTAAATTCTTGTTTTCGTGAAGTATATTTGAGTAACCTTTCGAGGGAACCAAGTTTTCCGGAAAAATCAAATTTTTCGGCACATTTCGAAGTAGATTGATGGGGCGTTGACCAGGTCAACGCGCTCGCTATAGGGCACCTGGCGCCCTATAAACAGGGCGCCAGGCGCCCTACTGATGGGGCACCTGCATCTGGTCTGACTGACTGGACAGGTTGATGGGACAGTTTTGCAGATAAAGTTGCCCTCTTCTTGCCTATAAAAGGACCCCCATTTGGAGGCTTTAGGAGACACCAAGGGCGTCCCTCACCTCCTCTCATCCACCACTACACATCCCAAGCCTTGCAACCCCCCTCCAAGCTCTCAAACCATCCCAAAACAATCTCCCAAAACCCAAAAAAATCATAGTTGCTTCTTGAAGGGATATTCCAACAGAATGAGGTTACCCTCTTTTGTGCTGTAGAAAGACCCTCATATGAAGGTTTTTGGACACCCCAAGTCCGTCTCCCACCTCATCTCATCCACCACTACGAATCTAAGCCTTCATAGCACCCTCTCAAGCCCTTAGAGTATCCCAAAATCCTTTTCCAAAAACCCATAAACCTGCAGTTTCCTTCTTCAGAAATATGATTTTTCTCCAACTTTGAGGGCCTCAACACTCTATTTCTCTTACATCTAGTTCCAAAACACTCTTCCATTAGCTTCACTTGAGTATTGTCTGCTTGAAAAAGTCCTTTTTCTGTCTTGGAGGTCTTCCTACACTCCGGGGCGACGCCGCGAAGAAGGGAAGAAAATCTGCTGAAGCCAGTCCCTGGTGCCCCGTATATAGGGCGCTTTGACTTTGATCAACGCGCCCCATCAAGGGGACACCTGCAGCAGGCGCCCCATATATGGGGCACTAGCAGGGGAAGACCCCGTTTTGCATTTTTTTGAGTTTATTTTCCTTTCTGGTCGATCTTTTACTCCCCCCTTTCATTTTAACCTTCATTAACATGTTATTTAGCATGCATTAAGCCACTCATTTGTATTTTCATGCATATTTAAACCTTCCAAATAGGGGTTGGGATTTAGTCCCAATCCGGTCAGTTCCTTCCCTCTTTCATGTTTACATTTGAATTTGAGCATGATTCTACACTGTCACGAGAACTAATGATCTTTTCACTTGTTTCTATGTTTTCTTATGGACATTCTTAGGTAAATTTGATTGAGGCGGAGCTTCAACCGGATCGAAGATGAAGGACTCACTAAGCTCTCTTCTTTCGGCCGGCCGAGAGAGGAGAAGTCGGAACTCAACAATCTCCCCGCTTCCAAAGTGTTGGGAATCGGTCCAATCAGATTGGCGCAGCGGAAAATTTACGATTCCCCGTATATCATTGTCTTGGTCTCGATCGAAACCGAACGACGTCGCCAAAACCGATATTCGAAACGATTTCGAACACGTACCTTTGTGGGATTCAAATAATCCCTAAAGATCGGAGAAGATCGAGCGTTCTCACGCTCGTTCAGCCACTCAAGTGTGCGGCCTCTAGTCGTATCCACACGAGCCGCCTCCATAGTCGGGTTCTCCTTCGCGTCGGACCTTCCGACTCGCCCCGCATGAAGTCCCATCGACTCTCGACGGCCTCCAGCATGGGAAAACATGAAGGAGAGAGGTAGGGACGAATTTTGCAGCCTTGGCTTGTGGGGCTCATGCTCAATTCGCTATTATATAGAGAATTTGGAGTTTTTCACAAAAGCCCCTCCTTTCTCTATATTTACACCCTTGCCCCCAAACTTATGGATTAGCCCTTATGTGTGTGACCCACTAGGCCCAATAGCTCATTTGGTTGAGGCCTAATTAAAAGAACAACTTCTTTTAAATTAAATCTATTATCTCATAATAGATTTAACGGCCTACCGATCATGAAGGGTACAAGCCACATCCTATGATCCCAAACGGCTTCGGGGATAAACTCCTCTCCAAAGAGCCTTTCCATCATCGGTTACCACACGGATATAAAACTTCGTCCATCCAATGTCAAGGTCGGATAGGAGTACGGCATTGACTGTCAACTCCTAAATATACCGACACTATGGAATCTTGTACCCGTAATTGTATCAATTGGAAAACTCTTTTCCAATTATCCTATCTACATTGGCCAAGGATTTAGAGTACTATCCATAGGACATTCTCTCTCTCCTACCGAGAGTGGACGATCCCTTATTGTCCGCTCAATTGCCTCCACCGGGTTTTCCATATACCAAATCCATTAACTATACAGGACCACAATACTAAGTGATCCATAAGTCAATAGTCAAAGTACATGGTACTCCCGGCAAGACATCTTTGGCGACTCAGGTCAAAGATCCAACCGTGCAACCGTGATGATAGAATACCCTGATCGATAGTTCGGTAAGATACCATTCAGGGATTCTATAATTGTCAGTTTAGTGAACTCATTCCTCTAATGAGCACCTGTATATGTATCTCAGTGTCCCCACACTGATGACCAATGAGATCGGTCATTTTCATCATATGAGAAGATATCATATACACTAGTCTTACCGGATCCTTGATGTCCCGTCTCGAGGATCCTACGACTAGGAACATTTAGAGTACATGCTTCTAGATGATTGATCTCATTATCATGATCTCAACATGATTCAATCATCATTGCATGCAACCTAGGACTTCATTACGATAGACGCATCTAGGTAGTGCAAGTAATGAAGATTATGCCATTTATACTGAATAAAATATTACAAGAAATGTAAAATCATATCAAATATGATTGGCTTGTAGGGCATACATTTCTATCACAAAGGTACGACGGTCATTTCTTTTCTTCATTTCTTTTCATTCTACTATATTTTGGAGCCTTTGGCTCCTGGCGACCACACCCACTAACATCCCATCCACCAAGTCCCCAAAGCAAGCGTAGGGGCCGGAAGGGGGAGATCCACGGATGTCCCGTTTCGGGTGCTTACAGTAAGAGATAGACAAACCAACCTGCAAAAAGAATGTGCAAGTCATAAACTATGATTATTCTAGATAAACCTGCCAATTAAGACAATCTCTAGTATTATTTGAGTTGGATTAAATAAAATGCATAAAATTCACATAAAATTCATAATTTCTCCCCACATACAACTCACGTAAAATGCATAAAATATGGTTGAGACAATAAGCAGAGGGGCTAACAGCAGGACATTAATAAAAAACTGAGGAATTTGTTTTTTTCCCAGCAAAACAGTGAATTGGGCCAGGGATTCATTCCCAGCCTGGCTAATAACAGCCTCAGACCAGCTTCTCAACAGATCAGTAGCAACAGGCCCAAGGATTTGTTCCTTGCCTAGATGAGAGTGACAAGTTGGGCCTCAGATTGGCCAGCTATAGGAGGTTGAAAATTTCTTCCTCACCTGGGCAGCATTAGTAGGTTGGGCCTCTGGCCGGTTAGCCATAACATTCTTACAAGTTGAGGATCTGTTCCTAGCCTGTAGACCAGATATTTGTTTGGGATGACGAAAACGTTATCCAAATGGGCTCGATATTGGGATTCTCCTTCAATGGACGAGAAGATGAAGTGAGAAACTTTTTCATGAAGCACAGATCCAATCTCATAAGTTCTATTCTAGGAAGCAATTGTTGTTGTCAGGCTCTTTAGGATACTACGCTCTCAGTAAATGCCTAAAGATGCCATATGCTTTTCCTATTCTCATTTCTTTCTTTTCCTAACTCGTACCTTTCATTTTTACAATTAATTAAATTGTGGCCTGTCCACTTTCAAAAAATGATGCTAAGATCCAATCTGAGCTTGGGATATTGATAGAAATGTATGCTCTACAAGCCAATCATATATGATATGATTCGACATTTCTAGAAATATCTCATTCAATTAATTAGGAAAATCTTCATTATAAGCTCTTATTAGAAGCGAATATCATAATGAAGTCCTTGATCAAATACAATGATGATTAAATCATGATGAGATCATGATAATGAGATTGATCATCTAGAGGTATTTGATCTAAATGTTCCTAGTCATAGGATACTTGAGACGGGACATCAAGGATCCAGATAGACTAGTGTATGTGATGTCTTCTCATGTGATGAGGACGACCGATCTCATTGGTCATTAGTGTGGAGACACTGAGATACACATACAGGTGCTCATTAGTTGAATGAGTTCACTGAACTGACCGAATTAGAAACCCTGAATGGTATCTTACCGAACTGTCTATCAGGGTCTTCTATCATCACGGTTGCATGGTTGGACCTTTGACCTGAGTCGCCAAAGATGCCTTGTTGGGTGGAACTTGTGCTTTGACCATTGACTTATGGATCACAATTTAGATGGTCCTATATAGCGATGGATCGGGTACAAGGAAAATCCGATGGAGGCAATTGAGCGGACAACAAGGGATCGTCCACTCTCGGTAAGTGAGAGTGAATGTCCTATGGGATAATACTCTAAATCCCTTGCCAGGGTAGATAGGATAATTGGAAAATGAGTTTTCTAATTGATCCAATTCCGAGTACAGGATCCTATAGAGTCAGTACACTAAGGAGTTGACAGTCGATGTCGTACTCCTTTCCGACCGGGACATTGGATGGATGAAGGTTTATATCCATGTGGTAAATGATGATGGAAAGGCTCAATGGAGATGAGATTATCCCCATAGCCATTTGGGATCATGGGATGTGGCATGTACCCTTCATGATCGGTAGGCCGATTATTCTGTTATCGGATAACAGATTTAATTAAATTAAATAGAATTGTTCTATTTTATTTAGGCCTCAACCAAATAGGCTATTGGGCCTAGTGGGTCACACACAAAAGGACTTATCCACAAGTTCAGGGGCAAGGGCGTAATTTATAGAGATTTTGGGTTTTTATGAAAAATTCCATAATTCTCTATAAATACTAATGGTTTCAGCCAAACCCCATCAAGCCAAGGGTGAAAACCATGTCTCTAGCCTCCTCCCTACCTCCTCCTCTCTCAAGAAGGTGTCCATGGTCGATGGAGCTCTGTTCGGGAAGAGTTCTCGAGGCCGGCGCGAAGGGAGAACCTGCTGTGGATGAAGTTCGCGTGGATACTGCTGGAGACCGGACACTTGAACGGTTTGCAGAGCTTGAGAAGCTCATCTCCTTCCTCTCCATGCGATTATATGAATCCCTATCTGGTATATTCGAACCCGATTTGATTGGTTTTCGGATTTCGTCGTTCGGTTCTGATTGAGACGGATTCTAAAGGAACCCATAGGAATTGTCGCTTATGCTGCACCAAATTTTGATGGACGATTCCTTACAGATATCCTATTTCATGATTCAAAGGGAGGTCATAAAATTGGTAAAAGATAAGTGAATTTTGTTGAACATTGAGATTAAGCTAGACACCATGAGGACAAGGAAGTCTGTGATAGGAGGAGCTAAGCTAAGACTCCTATAGAGATTCTAAGTTGGAACACCAAAAGAGTGCAAGGAAGCAGCAAGAGAATGGATATTCGAAGAATGGTCAGGAATCATGGGCTGGATGTTGTAGACACGCAATTTCGGCCCAGTTAAAGAGTTCAAATTCTTGTTTTCATAAAGAATATTTAAAGCACATCGTGTTTTCCGGACAGATCGAGTTTTGGCACATTCCGAAGGTAGGTCCATCAAGCAATCAGACAAGCCTAATGCCCCAAGAATAGGGCACCTGGCACCCTGTTTATAGGGCACCAGGCGCCCTATATATAGGGCACCTTGCGCCCTATTTATAGGGCACCAGGCGCCCTATAAACAGGGCACCTGGCGCCCTGTATACAGGGCACCAGGCGCCCTATAAACAGGGCGCCTGGAACCAAATCCGATCGATGTGATAGGCTGATTTGACCCCCCGCAGTGACTTGTCTTGTCGATCTGACATATCTCATGATGCTAGCGCCCCATATACAGGGCGCTATGCCACATGGCACTGTTTTTCGAAAATGGCCAAAGTGCCCTCTTTTGGGCTATAAATAGAGCCCCATTTGTAACTTAGAAGAGGTTCCAACTCCGTGCCACCCTAGAGATCATCCAACACTACGATTCCAAGCCACATTCACCCTCCAAAAGCCCCCAAACCGATCCAAAATCCTCCACCAAAAACCCTAAAACCTTCTGTTCCTGTCACGCAGAAAAAAATGATTTTCCTCCAACTTTGAGAGCTTCTATCCGTCTCTCCTCTTATATCCAGCACCCAAACCCTCTTCCATGGGCTTCATTTGAGTATTGTCTACAAGGAGGAGCCCCTACTTCGTCTCGGAAGCCTCCCAGCACTCCGGAGCGGCGCCGCGAAGAGGAGAAGAAAATCTGTTCGGGCCAGACTTAGTGCCCCGTATACAGGGCGCTTTGACTCGGTCAACGCGCCACATAAAGGGGGCACCTTCTCCTGGCGCCCTATATACAGGGCACCAGGAAGGACAGAAGCTTGTTTTGTTATTTTTGGATTCCGATCGTCCGTTTAATCGAGTTTTTGTCTCCCTTTTTCGCTTTTGCATCGATCATCATGTTATTTAGCATGTTTTAAAGCATTTTTGCATTTCATATATGTTTAAAACCTACCAAAAATAGGGGTTGGGATCTCGTCCCAATCCGGTTAGTCTCTTCCCATTTGCATGTTTGAATCTAAATTCGAGCACGATACTATGCTTTCGTTAGAACTAATGAAACCTTCACTTGTCTCCTTGTTTTCTTATGGACATTCTTAGGTAGATCCGATCGAGGCGGAGCTTCAACCGGATTGAAGGCAAAGGATTCACTAAGCTCTCTTCTTTCGGCCGGCCGAGATAGGAGAAGTCGGAACTCAACAATCTCCCCGCTCATCTTTCTATTTCATTTTCTTTCATCCCACCATATTTTGGAGCCTTTGGTTCCTGGCGACCACACCTACACATAACACACCACCCACCGACACGAACACCGAGCCGGGCGTAGGGGTTCCGGAGGGGGGAGATCCGCGGATGTCCCGTTCCGGGTGCTTACAGATGTGTTATGCGTTAAGGAGACAAGGTAGAAGACAAGGATGGTGCTATATTGCATAAGCTGGGGATCAAATACTTCATGGATGATGTCTCAAGTCAACTGTGGCATTGGGAATATCAATCTGTTGTTTGCTTTTTATTGGTAGAACTCTCAAATTAAAAATAATCAATCAAATGGCAGAATAAAGCATATTGGTGCAGAGATGCATAGAAAAAAAACCGGGTCACCTAAAATGTGTCTAGGCATTAAACTCCAATCATTCAAAATATAAATTATGCTTCATTCAGATCAAAGTACTAGCAATCTCTCAATCACTGACCCTTCAGTTTATTAACCTCTGGAGGACCAGATATGAAATGTTGAAATAAAAGCATCTAGAGGTCCAGGAAGCATTCAGGCTGGTGCTCAGGTCAGGAAGATGCTTAATAATTTTCAGGCTTAAAAATCTGTGGAATTTTGGGCTACCAGCTATAGAAAATCTATAGAAAATGTTATATCAATAAACAATATGAAACATACATAATAAACAATGACTTACATTACACTTCAATACCATCTATATCAGATCTATGAACCATCATCTCCTCATGTTCATCAACATGCTGGATGCTTGATGTTTGGTCATGACACATTGGCTGTAAATCTAGGAATTCAGCATCTTCTTCAAAAGTAGATTCCGATAAGTTGTAAAAATCACGTGGGTTTGTCTTGCGAACCACAAACCAACCAATGTTCCTAGGATTCTCAACAAACCAAACTTGCTCTACTTGTGATGCTAAGATGTAAGGTTCAGTTGTTCTTAACTTACTTGATGGATTCACTATTGTAAGAGGTCCATCATGTTTCACCCCTCGTTGCACATCTATCCAATCACACTTAAATAATACCATCCTCATGTGTCCATAGTAGTTGACTTCAAAGATTTCATCAAGGACACCATAGTAAATAACATTCTCTTCAACAGTTTTAGTGGATGAAGGGGTAGTTGCTTTCAACACAACACTTGAGTTTTGGGTAACTCGTCTTTGTTCAAGGCTTCTAGTGTGAAACCTACAACCATTAACAATGCATGCATCATACTTCTTGACCATGTCACTAGGGGAATCTTTAATCGAAAGGAGATAAGGAGATATATCTCCCTTAGTAAACTCTTGCAACTTATGCACCTGATAAGAGTTAACAAATATAGAAAATCATGACATCATATGATCATAGAATCATTTAAAATTATAATTATAAGAATTAAGGATAATTGTCTTATGTTTCAACCATTTGGTAAATGTGGATGTATGAATGCGTTCCACTTCATCCATGTGCACTCCAGGTGACATTTCTTTAACTTCGGCCATGTGATCCCTGCAATATTCATATTTCATATAGTGAATGAAAAGTTTGAATTGACAAAAACTTACCCGATGAATTTGTTGAGTGTTGTACAATTGAATATGATAAATTTATGTATTTCTTCCAGCTCATTATTTTGTAGTTTGTCAATTGTACTTATTCCACACGGCCGACAAGTCTCCATGAAAACTTTCCATCCAAGGTCCACATTTTTTGGACTGTCTTCTACTTGTCAATGAGTCTTATTTAACCATGTTTCTACATATCATCGTTAAGATATCGAGATGCAAATGTAATTGTCTCAGCAATAATGTAACCTTCAGCAATTGACCCTTCTGGATAAGTCTTATTTCTCACATAAGATTTTAATCTGCCCAAATACCTAAAAAAATAACATCAATGAATATTGGTTTATCTTAAAGGAAAAATTTACATATAAAAGTGAATGTGATACCTCTCAAATGGGTACATCCATCTATAATAAACTGGCCCAGCAATCCTAGCCTCATCTGCTAAATGAATGATTAAGTGTACTATTATATCAAAGAAACTCGGATAAAATATCATCACTAGTTGACATAATACCCTTGAGACATGTAGGCCTTGTTGGTAAAAGTCTTCGGTGAAAGCAACTTTGAAACATATATTTAAGAAAAAGTGACAAATGTCACTTAATGATGAAGATACATGAATATTTGGGAGTGCTCTAATAGCAATTGGAAGTAATTGTTGCATAATCACATGGTAGTCACGTGTCTTCAGCCCCCATAACTTATTACCTTTATTGATAAATTGCCTTGCAATATTAGAGGAGTATCCATCAGGAACCTTCACGGATTGAAAAAACTTAAAATTTTTTCCTTTTCTTTCTTACTACATGTAAATTGTGTTGGTGGAAGCAATATTTTACTTGACCCTATTTCTTATTGATGAAGGCATTCTCTTATTCTCAACTTCTGTAAGTCTTGACGGGCTTTCAAGCCATCTTTATTCTTTCCTTCAATCGATAGAAGAGTGCCTAGTATACACTCACATACATTCTTCTCTATATGCATCACATCTAAGTTGTGGTGGAGCAACAAAGATTTCCAATAAGGTAGCCTATAGAAAATACTGACTTTCCTTCACCCTAGATACTTGTTCTCATCCCCCTTCTTAATTCGTCTCTTCCTCTTACTTATCTTCTTGGTGTCTCCTTTTGCAACATGTGAATTAAAATATCCTAATTGACGTAGGATTTCATCTCCAGACAACATCAATGGCTTTTCACCCCATTCTTCATGACCATCAAATTGCTTACTCATCTTTCGGAATTTATGGTTGTTTCCAAGCCATCTCCGATGACCAGTGTAACAAAATTTACCACTACACTCTAACTAAGTTGAACATGTGTCTTTATTGCAATTAGGACAAGCTAATCGACCTTTTGTACTCCAACCTGACATGTAGGCATATGCTGGAAAGTCGTTAATAGTCCATAATAGTGCTGCACGTAGATGAAATACCTCACCTTTAGCGGCATCAAAGGTATCAACACTGTGCCAGAGAATCTCAAGTTTCTCTATGAGTGGTTGCAAGAAAACATCAAAATTGTTATCGGGACCTTTTGGACCAGAAATAAAGTGGCAAAGCAAAATATTCGTACTCTTCATGCACTCCTAAAGCAGTAAGTTATAAGGTACAACTAACACTGGCCATGTACTGATAGAAATGTATGCCCTACAAGCCAATCATATGTGATATGATTTTACATTTCTTGTAATATCTTATTCAGTATAAATGGCATATTCTTCATTACTTGCACTATTTAGATGCGTCTATCGTAATGAAGTCCTAGGTTGCATGCAATGATGATTGAATCATGATGAGATCATGATAATGAGATCAATCATCTAGAAGCATGTAACCTAAATGTTCGTAGTCGTAGGATCCTCGAGATGGGACATCAAGGATCCAGTAAGACTAGTGTATATGATATCTTCTCATACGATGAGAATGACCGATCTCATTGGTCATCAGTGTGGGGACACTGAGATACATATACAGGTGCTCATTAGAGGAATGAGTTCACTGAATCGACCATTATAGAATCCCCGAATGGTATCTTACCGAACTCGTCGATCGGGGTAATCTATCATCACGGTTGCACGGTTGGATCTTTGACCGAGTCGCCAAAGATGTCTTGCCGGGCGTACCATGTACTTTGACTATTGACTTATGGATCACTTAGTATTGTGGTCTGTATAGTTAATGGATTGGGTATATGGGAAACCCGGTGGAGGCAATTGAGCGGACAATAAGGGATCGTCCACTCTCGGTAGGAGAGAGAGAATGTCCTATGGATAGTACTCTAAATCCTTGGCCAAGGTAGATAGGATAATTGGAAAAAGAGTTTTCCAATTGATCCAATTACGGGTACAAGATTCCATAGTGTCGGTATATTTAGGAGTTGACAGTCAATGCCGTACTCCTATCCGACCGGGACATTGAATGGACGAAGTTTTATATCCGTGTGGTAACCGATGATGGAAAGGCTCTTTGGAGAGGAGTTTATCCCCGAAGCCGTTTGGGATCATAGGATGTGGCTTGTACCCTTCATGATCGGTAGGCCGTTAAATCTATTATGAGATAATAGATTTAATTTAAAAGAAGTTGTTCTTTTAATTAGGCCTCAACCAAATGAGTTATTGGGCCTAGTGGGTCACACACATAAGGGCTAATCCATAAGTTTGGAGGCAAGGGTGTAAATATAGAGAAAGCAGGGGTTTTTGTGAAAAACTCCAAATTCTCTATATAATAGCGAATTGAGCATGAGCCCCACAAGCCAAGGCTGCAAAATTCGTCCCTACCTCTCTCATTCACGTTTTCCCATGCTGGAGGCCGTCGAGAGTCGATGGGACTTCATCCGGGGCGAGTCGGAAGGTCCGACGCGAAGGAGAACCCGACTATGGAGGCGGCTCGTGTGGATACGACTAGAGGCCGCACACTTGAGTGGCTGAACGAGCGTGAGAACGCTCGATCTTCTCCGATCTTTAGGGATTATTTGAATCCCACAAAGGTACGTATTCGAAATTGTTTTGTATACCGGTTTTTGGCGACGTCGTTCGGTTTCAATCGAGACCAAGACAATGATATACGGGGAATCGTAAATTTTCCACTGCGCCAATCTGATTGGACCGATTCCCAACAGTGGTATCAGAGCCAGGTTGAAGTCTCGTTCGATTCCGACATCGTTTCGACGTCGTTTAATATATTTTATGTTTTCCCGAATCTGTACAAACATCCATCTTGACGGAGTAACCATAAATCGTATGTGATACGTTTTTGAGATTGGTTGTCTCTGAATGAATCTCGTGACAATGGGCTTTGCAACGCCGCAAACCGTTCGAATTTTGGACCATCGGAGTGTCAGGTACAGGGTCTGAAAGATGGTGATTTCGTTTTACAGAAATCACTGGTTCGATTTGGGGATTTCTTGAGATCTTCTTCCATAGAGACATTTGATGCCTAGTATATGCTTTAGAAGATAGGTAATGTGATTACCAAGAGTTTCCCATTGTTATTTGACTTCGAAGGGGCCCGTCGGAGGTCGATTGAACTTTTTTTCGGCGAAGAAAAGTTCTAGGGCCGGCGGAGTTTCTTTCCTATTTTCCTATTGATTGGGATTTTTTCACGGAAAGAAAATAGTATCTTTGGATTCCTTGTTCGATTTAGAATCGATCTACTATTTTTGGAGATTTTTTGGATGCTGGAAAGTCCAGATTTAAGAAGGTCTTGGAGCACCCTTCCACGATTACTGTTCATGCCTTGTCGGGCGGGGAAGACGACGATCGGGACCCGATAACGGGATCCGAACGCCGGTCAACCACGCTGTTTGACCGCGGCCATTGCCGCGCGCGGTGGGCAGGCCGCACGCAGCGCGCGCGTCATTTTAAAAAAAAATAAAAAATTTGAATGCGCGCGCGCGCAACACGCGCGCGGCGGCTCACGGGCGCACGCGCCCGCGGCGCGCGGAATGGCTCCGTGCGCCGGCGCCTGCGGCGCACGGGTGGCGCACCCGCCTCGGAGGAAGGGCGGCGCAATGCGCCGAAGACCATTTTATTTGATTTAAAATTGTTTTAAATCAAAATAAAATCCGAAAAATGCCTATAAAATTCCATAAAATTTGTTAAAAAATATTTAATATCATATAATATATTATCAAAGTGTTTTATGATATTTTATATGATTTTGAGCCCCATTGTCATAGATTCATTCATTGTTAAGTTTTAAAATTGTTTTAATGACTTAACTTGAGAAATTAATGTCTAAATTAATTCTGTAAAATATGATTTTTCAGAATGATGATTAGGACATTGATTTGGCACTTTGTATAGTTTTGGAAATACATATATTGTTTAAATTGTTTGGAGATGCTTGTTTATGTCATATAAATTGTTTATATGTTATTTCATGTTATTTACTTCGTGAATAAATTCGACAAGCATGAAATTGGGAATTTCAAAACATACGATGTATACTTTTATGATATAATAGTTATATCATATTATTACCACGTATTCGCACTATGTTCATGTGATGGTATGTATGTGTGAATGCTTGGATGATCATGGACTTAGAATGTGTGTCATGTGATGATGCTTATTTAATGTTGGCATGTAATTAAGGGCCTCGCGTGCCTAATCTTCTCTCTTATCAATTCTGATTGTATATACTACCTCCCTCTAAAATGTACTCCCCTTGATTAAGATCAAGGTTTCTTATTTGATTAATGTACATTTATGGGTCTGCGTACCCTTAATGCTCTTGTAATGACAAGAAGACCGATCGAGGTGGAGGAGAGAGCGAGATGCAAGGAGAAGAGTTCTTCAAGGCATAATGGCTTGTCAACACCGGCATAGGATGTTGAATCCTTTAATGCATACCGATCTGGCTCCGGTCATGCATTAATGTGATGAAAGTCCATGATCATCTATTTAAATTTTGCATATTTGATATGTATGTGTGTGCTGGATACCTTAGATATATGGTATTCAAAGGTATTCATATTTATATGTAGCACATACTATGATGAGATTAAAATAAAAACCCCTCCTCGTTTAAATTAGGTTGATATGCGTGAGACATTAAGAATGACTCACGTAGCCTTCCGTTGTTATGGTCTCGATGAGCCAATCTTAGATTGGGTGAGTTTGTTGTGTTTTCCACAAGGCTCACTCAGCAAGGGATTGGTGATCGTGGCCAAGGCTTAAAGCCGAACCTTGGGGTGGACCATTAGCATGGCCTTGTTGTGTTTCCCACAAGGGCTGTGTTGAGAATCCATACCCATAACGTAACAAGTGGATTTGACCTAACTAGAGTATATGACTTGTTGTGTTTCCCACAAGGTCATGACTCTAGAGGCTAAATGACTAAGAGTTGCAAGAGTTGCAACTGGCAAAAGTTGCCTACCTATTAAGTATGGGATGACTTGTTGTGTTTTCCACAAGGTCGTCACCATAAGGTTAATAGGGTCTTAGTCCCCACTAGGATATCATCGTGTTATCCCGTCTTTGCATAATGAGGGTTATGCAAATTCGTCGAAATTAGTGGGAGCATAAATTAGGACAAAAGACCATATCTTAATTTACATTGAATATCTGCAATATTTTCTAAATAAAATTATATCTCCGTTATAATAACCAGCAGTTATCTTGCATACTTGAAGTCATTAGACTCATTTATATTAACTTCCTTGACTGGTTTGGAATCATGAGAACTGTTCTCATGGTTGACTATATAACTAACCTACTTGGGAAGTGGGTGCCTACTAATCATCTAATGTAGTAAGAGAAGATGAGATCTTCATCTCATTAGAAAGATGTATTGTTTGCCTTATACTAAATGTTAGTCTCTATATGAAGTTTAGAGGCAACATAGATAGATGGATATGAGATCTATCATGACTCATGGTGATGAGCAAATTTAAGGCAAGATTAAAATAACAATACATCTTCAATACTTCTTGTTAGTAAGACCAATGAAAAGAAGTAAGATCATTAGATGAGAAAATGAAGGCATAGTTAAAAGTCAAGAAGTTGGTCAAGGATATTAAGCCCAAAAAGGACATAGGATTGCTCTTCTACTATCATGATGATGATTGGTGGAAAGTATATTGAATATATATATTGCAAAGAAGGAGCTTGAGAAGCTTCTGGCATCTCAGTCATTGACTTACTTGTCATACACATACACATCAAGTATAAGATACTATTTGTGTATATTATAGTATAAGATACTAAACATATGTCTTATGGTATAAGATACCAGATGTGTGTATCTTGTATGAGATATTAGATATACATATCTTCTATAAGATGTTATATATGCATTTATTGGTATGAGATACTAAATATGCATCTTATATCTACAAAGGTTGCAGATAATGACAAGTAAATGAAGGCTTGATGTATAAAGATTAACCTACATATACAAATGGTGCAAGAGTTGTATCATTGATAGTGGGAGGTACAAGTCTTTAGTAGCCTCTTAGGGTGTTTTTTTTTTGTGATGAAGATTGATGGTTTTATCCTTGTATATGAACAATATCGATATTTCCTACTTGAATAAATGTTGATTCATTTTGAGTTATGGAAATGATAATTGTTCTAAGATTATGAATGGCAAAATGTTTGCTAGTGAGAGCTTAGTAAATAATTTACTCATATGAGATATGGAAGCTCTTATGGTATGTGTGAATGCTCCTCTTAGGAGGAAATGAGTTGATATAGATCAATCTATTTCTTTAGCTTAATATAGACATTGTCATATCAATGAGAAAAGATTTAAGAGGTTCCATATAGATGGAAACATAAAAGCAAATGATTTTGAATCATTAACCAAATATGAGTCTTATCTCATTGAAAAATGACTATCTCTCCATTTACTAGAAATGGAGGGTGGACCAAGGAGTTAATAGAACTCATACATTTGGATGTGTATTGGTCTGTGTCTATTAAGGCTAAAGATGGATATTCTTACTTCATCCTTAATAGATAATTTCTCTAGGCATAGATATGTGTGCTTGTGAAGTACAAATATGAGACTTTGAGAAATTGTCTAAGGTAATAAATGAAGTAAAGAATAAATGGAAAGAGTATTAAAGCTTTTTGATTAAGTCAAAGAGTGAAATACTTAAGTACTAGATTCACACATCATTTGAAGGATAATACAACTTTATCTTAATGAACATCTCCCTAAAACCCTTAGCTTACTTGAGTAGTAGAAACAAGGGTGATTGTGTTATGTGTGACATGACACAAGTAATGACAACTTTTGCAAAATATTCCATGTCTATTTAGGGCTAAGCACTCAATATAACCACTTTGTGTTGGTACCTTCTAATTTATTCTGATTATTTCATATATGATATGGAAAAGGGGTTATCTCTTGATCTTAAGTTAGTTAAGATTTCGGAATGTCCGGCCAAGATGAAGATGTGTAACCCATAATAATTAGAATATAAGATAGGAAGTGTAGACTTGTGGAATATCCTAAGGAAACATAAGGATATTTAAATATACCACTTTATGAGATAAAGGGTATGTGTATCACAATTTACTATATTCCTAGAGGAATAGTTCCTCTTTGAGGAAAATAGTGGGAGCAAGGAATTTCTGGAAGGTGTTCTAGACCCACAACCCAAAGACACTTCTATGGTACTGATTAATAATAGCACGCATCATAGGTCTTTGATTGTGCTAATTCAATCTTGTAGATATGTGAGACATATCTTTAATGGAAGAAAATAAGTACAATAAAGTACGGATGTTGATCCAAAAACCTTTGAAAAGCAATATGAGATATTGATTCTAAAATAGGAGACAATAAAATCTATAATAATATCCATCTATTTTAGCCAAGTTCGGAACTTGGTGGATCCACCTGAGGGTAAAGTACCCATTAGGTGTAAATGAAATGATAAGATGGATAGGAGTGAATTTGAAGGTGAGACCTTCACGGCATGGATGATTGAAAAGGCATCATCTAAGTTAAGGAGTTGACCTTGATGATATCTTTTAACCATTGCCATATTCAATCCATTTAGATTTTATTAGTACACATTATGACTATGAGATATGTCAATTAGGATGTTAAGATAAAATTTCTCCAATGGTGAAATTTAAGGGGAGGTGTATATGATACAACCTCTGTTGTATATGATACAACTTGAGGGATGTGAGTCCCAAAACATCCAAAGAATGTATACACGTTGGTAATGTCCATTCATGGACTACAACAACATTCTCAACCTTGGAATATAAGATTTGATAAGATTGAATCTTATGACTTCATTTGGAATGAAGAAGAACCTTGTGTGCATAAAAATGCTAGTGGGAGTGCTATTGTATTTTAGACATTTTACATTGATGGCATACTACTCATTATGAATGATGTAGGTATGTTATCATCCATGAAGCCTAACTATAAAAATGAATCCTCCATAATTATTCTGGGAAAAGCTTCCTAAGGATTTAGGTCTATGGAGATAGATCTAAAAGGGTGCTTAGCTTGACCCATTTGTTGTACATAGATACCATAGTCAAAGGGTTTGACATGAAAAACTCCTATAGAGGTGCCTTGCCCATAAGATATGGAGTTTATCTCTTTTAAAAGAGATATATAATACATAAATATAGTCTCTTATGCCATAGTCATAGGGTCTATCATGTATACTATGTACATAGCCTAATGTGATGAGTACTTTAAGTGTTATGAGTAATCATCACGCAAATCCAAGTGAGAGTCACTGGATAGTTGAGAAGTATATCCTTAAGAACTTGTGAAGTACTAAGGATGCATTTCGAGTATGGAGGATAGGATTGGAAGTTTGAGTTAGACTTAAACTTCTAGTTAAAAATGACTGGTAGCTAGGGTATATGTTTTACCTAGATGGTGGTGCAGTGAGCTGGAAAAGTTCCATGCTATAGACACTGTAGATTTTACAAATCATAATTGCTGCCAACTACTTATGAAGTAGTCTAGATGAACGAGTTCATCTTATATTAGAGAGTTGTCTCTAATATCTCTTATAATGTACCATTATTTTGTGAAAATGATGGATCATTACTTTTGTAGTGGAGCTTTTGTCTCATCAGAAGTTTAAACACTTCTGTGGCAATACTACTTGATTAAAGTGGCTGCAACTCAAGGAGATATGATTAATGATAGACTATCTTAAACTATAAATATTGCAGATCCACTAACTAAGGCCCTGACTCAAAGTGTGTTTGAGGGTCACCTTGGGCTGATGGAGATCAGACATGTGGGTGATTGGCTTTAGTGCAAGTGGGAGATTGATAGAAATGTAGGCCCTACAAGCCAATCATATGTGATATGATTTTACATTTCTTGTAATATCTTATTCAGTATAAATGGCATATTCTTCATTACTTGCACTATTTAGATGCGTCTATCGTAATGAAGTCCTAGGTTGCATGCAATGATGATTGAATTATGATGAGATCATGATAATGAGATCAATCATCTAGAAGCATGTAACCTAAATGTTCATAGTCGTAGGATCCTCGAGATGGGACATCAAGGATCCAGTAAGACTAGTGTATATGATATCTTCTCATACGATGAGAATGACCGATCTCATTGGTCATCAGTGTGGGGACACTGAGATACATTTACATGTGCTCATTAGAGGAATGAGTTCACTGAACTGACCATTATAGAATCCCTGAATGGTATCTTACCGAACTGTCGATCAGGGTATTCTATCATCACGGTTGCACGGTTGGATCTTTGACCTGAGTCGCCAAAGATGTCTTGCCGGGCGTACCATGTACTTTGACTATTGACTTATGGATCACTTAGTATTGTGGTCCTATATAGTTAATGGATTGGGTATATGGGAAAGCCGGTGGAGGCAATTGAGCGGACAATAAGGGATCGTCCACTCTCGGTAGGAGAGAGAGAATGTCCTATGGATAGTACTCTAAATCCTTGGCCAAGGTAGATAGGATAATTGGAAAAAGAGTTTTCCAATTGATCCAATTACGGGTACAAGATTCCATAGTGTCGGTATATTTAGGAGTTGACAGTCAATGCCGTACTCCTATCCGACCGGGACATTGAATGGACGAAGTTTTATATCCGTGTGGTAACTGATGATGGAAAGGCTCTTTAGAGAGGAGTTTATCCCCGAAGCCGTTTGGGATCATAGGATGTGGCTTGTACCCTTCATGATCGGTAGGCCATTAAATCTATTATGAGATAATAGATTTAATTTAAAAGAAGTTGTTCTTTTAATTAGGCCTCAACCAAATGAGCTATTGGGCCTAGTGGGTCACACACATAAGGGCTAATCCATAAGTTTTGGGGCAAGGGTGTAAATATAGAGAAAGCAGGGGTTTTTGTGAAAAACTCCAAATTCTCTATATAATAGCGAATTGAGCATGAGCCCCACAAGCCAAGGCTGAAAAATTCATCCCTACCTCTCTCATTCACGTTTTCCCATGCTGGAGGCCGTCAAGAGTCGATGGGACTTCATCCGGGGCGAGTCGGAAGGTCCGACGCGAAGGAGAACCCGACTATGGAGGCGGCTCGTGTGGATACGACTAGAGGCCGCACACTTGAGTGGCTGAACGAGCGTGAGAACGCTCGATCTTCTCCGATCTTTAGGGATTATTTGAATCCCACAAAGGTACGTATTCGAAATCGTTTCGTATACCGGTTTTTGGCGACGTCGTTCGGTTTCAATCGAGACCAAGACAATGATATACGGGGAATCGTAAATTTTCCGCTGCGCCAATCTGATTGGACCGATTCCCAACATGTACTGTGAGTGATGTTCATGTTTCCATACGGGTTATACCCATCACTGGCTAATCCAAGACGTACATTTCGAGTTTCTAACCCGAAATCATCAATGCTACTTAATGTTTTCTAGCATGGAGAATCAACATGATGTCTTAGCATACTATCATCTTCACGCTCCTCTTCATGCCATCTCATGTTGACAGAAGTCTTTGAGCATGTAAACAGTCTCTTTAACCGTGGAATGAGTGGAAAATGACGCAAAATTTTTTGAGGCACTCTTTTCTTCTTTACAACTTTACTGGACTTATAAGACTTCCACCGCGATTCTCCACATTTTGGACAACATTCAGACTTCTCATTTTCTTTTCAATATAAAATACAACTATTCGGACATGCATCTATCTTATTATATCCATACCCTAACTAATCAAGTATCTTCTTAATCTCATAAAAGCTGGACGATATTAATGATCCATCAGGGAGAACATCATTCGATAACTTCAACAAAATATTGAAATGCTTATTACTCATTCCATCCATGCATTTAATGTTAATCAACCGAATGAGAAATGAAAGTTTGCTGAACTTTTTGCATTTAGGATAAACTGGTTGGTTGAGATCGTTTAACAATGCAAAAAAACTTTCAGAATCTTTATCATTTGTTGCTTCATCACTACACATAAAAAAACATCATTTAACATGTCATGCATATTTGAATCATGTTGGCTTTCTTCCAACTTAACATGACCTAGTCTTTCACCATAAAATTTTCAGAAATGTTTGTCTTTTATAACACCATCAATGTACAAGTGCTGTCTAACAATCTCTTTTTTACATTTATTCAAACATGTACATTTCACACATGGACATCTAATCTGATAACTTGGTGGTAAGTTTGCAAATGCAAAATTGAGAAACTTATCGACACCATCATAGTAACCAATCACATTTTTTGGTAAATCTATTTAACTCCAATCCATATCACTATAAAGAAACATACAAACATTAATTACACAATCAGACACTAGTTCTCATAAACATCGATCGCTGTAAAAAATTATGTATTACCTCATTTTGTGCTTGAAAATAGTTGTTGACACTTATAAATCCCCTGTTGATCCTGCTTATGACCTGATCTATCAGAATGCAAACATGTTAGTTACATAGTTCATATAGTAAGGTAATAAAGTCACGTACATCAAGCAAAGTTTGACCAGAATATGTCTTCAAAAAGAAAGCAATATGCCAAACATGGCCAACAATAGACAATCTGTAGTAGAACCTGCTAACGACACACAATTTAAGACTTATAAATAATACAAATAAAAATCGAGACATGTCATAAATAAACAATTTAAGACTTATGAATAATCCTATCATAACGTGAAGAAGAATCTGTGGACACTAGTAGGAGAACACTACATAGGGCAGAGAAGATGAAGTTTCCATTGTGCTCCGAACAAAGAGACGCCACTACAGTTCAGAGATGCCTTGTCTTCTCATGACTACCATGACATAGGGCACGTTCATAAGACAAAAGATGGCATTCCAAAGTAAAAATGGCGGACATGCAAAATCGACCTCGGGGGGGGGGATGATCCATGAAGGACTAAGCAAACTAGGAGCTGATGACCGAGGGTTTGTACAAACAATTACATAGAATGAGCTCAGGATCTGTAAAACCACCTTTGTAAAGAGGAAGAAGCGATGGAGCTTTCTCTTGCATAGGAAAAGGAGACGAGATGGGGACTCACCTTCGGGGGGTTCTCACGGAGACACAGCTTGGAGGGCTTCTTGCGGGAGCTGACCTTGGAGGAGCAGGAGGGGACGACGTGGATGGTTGACTCAAGGGCGCAAGGCCTAGGCGTTGCCGTCGGAGGAGGAGGAATCGAAGGTTCTGCGTCGTCGGAGGGTTCCCATAGGAGACGGTCGATTTGGGGCAGAGCGCGATGAGGTGGGGAGGGTCGATCGGGAGGGTTTAAGATTCGACTCAAATCTGGTCCGTCCATGTGTTGCAAATGGACGGTGGACATAAAGGTAAAACAGATTAAATACAGGCCATTGGATTATATCTTAATGGACGGTTCGGATTGAATTTGTGGATATATTATTTATCTATGAAGCATTTTTCATAGGTATTTTGTAGGTAATGATAAATTTACCTACGAAATCATTTTTAGTAGGTATAGGGAGTAAGTAAAAGTTATTTTTACCCACTAAACCTTACCTACGGGGCGTGTTTTAGTGTGTAAAAGTCCGATTTCTTGTAGTGATCCCTATAAGCATTGCATCAAAGCAAACTACAACCAAACTGGTTATTGACTACACACAGCCACTTTGTTGAAAACATAACAAAGCACTTAAACAAAGGGTCCATTTGGTTTCATGTAAAACCATAACCAAGGGAGATGTCTTTCCCAGGATATTACTTTCAAGGAAATTAAAAATGTTTCTGGTCATTTGGTTGTCTATATTTGTTTTTCTAAAAAATATTATCAAATGCTTCAACAACTACATAACCGCCATAGATAATTTAATCAATATTCATATAATTAAATTAGTATTTATAACAAAATCTTGATACACAAATAAATTGAATAAGTTATTTTGACATAAAGTTATTTTTCATTGAAATTGAAAGCAAAGTTTATTATTTAGATATTAGTCTTTTTTTGAAAATAAGATCGATTATTTTGTTATTTTAAATTATTTTCAGAGGATATGTATAAATCATTGTCTTAAATTTCTTGTAAAGTTTTACTTTAGTTTCCTCATTTATTTACTTGAATATTTATAAATTATTACTAATATCAAGTTAATATTTTCAAATTAAGTATATAGTAAAATATTTTTAAACATAAAAAATTTATTAAAAATTGGTTTATTCAAAATTTATATTTTGGAAATCTACAATACACTAAAATAAAATATATACTATGTAACTCAAATTTCAATTAGGTTTTTTAATAAATTTATTAAATAAGTAATTCTTATGATAAAATAGCTTTTCAATAAAGTTATATTATTTTTAAATGCCTAAAAATAAAATAAAATTTTTATCTACTTATATATGCCATTTAAAAATTAATTTCAAACTTTTAGTTATTAAAATTAATAATATCTATTTAATAATATTTTATTTAATAATGTATACTTAAAAAGGGAACACCATCGAAAATGGCATCCGCCATAATCCGATAGATGCCAAAATCCAGATTTATGTAAAGCGGTGAGATTTTGTTTTACAGATTTATGTTTTACTCACAACCAAATAACTTGGTTGACGACATTTTCTCAAAAACTAATGCATGTGGCCGATTTTATGTACAAACAAACGGACCCAAAGTGAAGTCACACATCTCCTAGATCCACATAATCTGGTTCTTCCACATGTTCTTCTTGAAACCCAAAGTTAGGATTCTCTTCAATTCCAACTATTGGAGTCCAAAATTTTATAACCACACGAACACAACCAATTAAAATACCAAGCTAATTAAGACATCACACTATGATACACCTTCTAAATGAACCAATGTAATGAAACACATACAATTAAGATTTACTATGCATATTATGCAACTCTATCTATTCAAGAATAACCAAAATACACAATAGGATGTACTAATCACAACCACAATAACATTAATGCATACATTCTCTAAATGGAACATACATGCCACTAGTGTAACCATTCTCTTAATGAACCACACCCACATGTTTTCATTTTTGCAAGAAAAAGTGTCATCTTACGATCTCAACTAACTAGCATCAGATCTAATATGTAGCAGTAATCATATAACTAAACTAAATACCATAGTACACATAGACAGGGGTGTACTTAGGATAAACTACAATATTCATGATTGAATGATGCACTAAACTGTTTTAATCTTTGTTGCAAATGAGCATGACTAAGTAGTCTGATGTAGCTAAGTTTTCACATTTATTTCAATGCGCGCATGCATTCACAACTCATGCCTTGCCATGAGTTATTCACATCATCTTATTCACAATGTAGGATATGACATGTAATGACTTGCTATCCACATATACCATGAACACCATGCAATCATGACAGCCAAATGAACACATACATATAAACAATGCCATTTATCATCTATCATACATCATATATATACCATATGCTTGGCAATAATATACATCTCAACATGATTTAATTGTAACGACTGATTAAATCAATTGATAGGACCAACATCAATGCTAATTAGGAGCCTTCCCAAGATGTCACCCATCCTCAGCTTAATCCCAATAGAGCACACTTTATTTCAGAGTTCTTTCAACTCAACCTTCGAAAAATGGTTAACCGGTGTTATTAGTAGTCCACTGATTTAATCTCATAACATATTCACAAACCAGGATATTACAATATACCTCCCTTAAAGACTTGACGTCCTCATCAAGAAAACACACATCACATATCAACATACCCAGGTGTAGACATGCCAATTTGGCCTTATTTGGAGTTTAAACCCTTATTCCATTGGCAACATCTCTTTTAAACCATTAAAATCATGTTGAACCACCATTTTGGATGAGCTGAGAAGTTTACTGAAAATCTAAGGACAAGTTAGAGCTCATTCTTACTTCTATGTTGCTCTTGGTGGTGTGCCAGATTATACTTTTCTTGGCATCTCCTCTATTTAAAAATTTTTCATAGGATTTTGTGGACGTCTACTGAAGAAGTCTTTAACATGAATAATCTTTTCTTCTGAGTTCTCTTTTCAGTGCAACAAACGGTTTTCAATTCTAATTACCCATTTGTCTGCAGCACTCTATGGAAGTCAGATGCGCAATTCTATCTTCATGCCCCCCGTGATTAAGCCCAATTGCATGCAAACCCAACCCACTGGGCACATCTCTGACCAATTCATGACCTTACCTTCCTTTTCCCCCCTCCATATCACTTGGTAAAGTATCTGGAAGCTTCATGGTTGAAATTAGCATCATCAAATGATGGCAATCCAACTTGTTATCTTGTACATCAAAACTTACTATTCTTAGACCAGATTTGTTTCCTCTTCAAGTGGAGACATATTTTGAACATAGGAAAGGTGATCCACAGTTTTCAATCCCTCTAAATCAGTTGGGTAAGTTTATAGAAGTTTCAGGATGAAAATTAACATCATTAAATAGAGGAAATCCAACTTATGATCGAATGTATCAAAATCTGCTATTTTTGACCTATTTCTCATTTCTCATAAAGGGAGACCCATTTGAACGACCTAAGAGGGCATCCCCATTATTATCACTCTTCTCCTTGTCTTCCAACCACCCTAGGCTCATCTCAACCTCCCCAAATCGTTTTCTCTTCATCCTGGTGCCCGGAAATCATCTCGAACTGAGAAAGAAACCTCTAAGCATGTTTTCAAGCGGACATTCTTAGGAAAGAAGAGAAGAACTCACTAAAGCAAAGTCGGTCCCACCGTGGTCGCCAAAAGGTGTAAGCACCTGGAACGGGACATCCGTGGATCTCCCCCTTCCGGCCCCTACGCTTGTTTTGGGGACTTGGTGGATGGGATGTTAGTGGTTGTGGTCGCCAGGAGCCAAAGGCTCCAAAATATAGTAGAATGAAAAGAAATGAAATGGAGAAATGACCGTCGTACCTTTGGAAGCGGAGAGATTGTTGGGTTCCGGCTTCTCCTCTCTCGGCCGGACGAAAGAAAAGAGCTTAGTGAGTCCTTCGTCTTCGATCTGGTTGAAGCTCCGCCTCAATCGGATTTACCTAAAAATGTCCATAAGAAAACATAGAAACAAGTGAAAGGTTCATTAGTTCTAATGAAAGCATAGTATCGTGCTCAAATTTGAATTCAAACATGCAAAAGGAAAGAGACTAACCGGATTGGGACTAAATCCCAACCCCTATTTAGAAGGTTTAGATATGCATGAAAATGCAAATGAGTGGCTCAATATATGCTAAATGACATGTTAATGAGAGTTAAAATGAAAGGGGGGAGTAAAGGATCGACCGGAAAGGTAAATAAACTCAAAAAAATGCAAAATGGGGTCTGCCCCTACTAGTGCCCCATATATGGGGCGCCTGCTGCAGGTGTCCCCTTGATGGGGCGCGTTGACCAAAGTCAAAGCGCCCTATATACGGGGCACCAGGGACTGGCTTCAGCAGATTTTCTTTCCTTCCTCGCGGCTTCGCCCATAGTGTAGGAAGACCTCCAAGATGGAAAAAGAACTTTTTCAAGCAGACAATACTCAAGTGAAGCTAATGGAAGAGTGTTTTGGAACTAGATGTAAGATAAATAGAGTGTAGAGGCCCTCAAAGTTGGAGAAAAATCATATTTCTGAAGAAGGAAACTGCAGGTTTTTGGGTTTTTGGGGAAGGATTTTGGGATAATCTAAGGGCTTGAGATGGTGCTATGAAGGCTTAGATTCGTAGTGGTGGATGATATGAGGTGGGAGACGGACTTGGGGTGTCCAAAAACCTCCATATGGGGGTCTTTCTACAGCACAAAAGAGGGCAACTTCATTCTGCTGGAATATCCCTTCAAGAAGCAACTATGATTTTTTTGGGTTTTGGGAGATGGTTTTGGGACGGTTTGAGAGTTTGGAGGGGGGTTGCAAGGCTTGGGATGTGTAGTGGTGGATGAGAGGAGGTGAGGGACGCCCTTGGTCTCTCCTAAACCTTCCAAATGGGGGTCCTTTTATAGGCAAGAAGAGGGCAACTTTATCTGCAGAACTGTCCCATCAACCTGTCCAGTCCGCCGACCAGATGCAGGTGCCCCATCAGTAGGGCGCCTGGCGCCCTGTTTATAGGGCGCCTAGTGCCCTGTTTATAGGGCGCCAGGTGCCCTATAAGCTGGGCGCGTTGACCTGGTCAACGCCCCATCAATCTACTTCGAAATGTGCCGAAAAACTTGATTTTTCCGGAAAACTTGGTTACCTCGAAAGGTTACTCAAATATACTTCACGAAAAAAAGAATTTAAGCTCTACAACTAGGCCAAAATTGCGTGTCTACAGCTTGCCTCGCCTTGGCGTCGGCTTTGTAGGGGAGTGACATGAATGAAACGTAGGCGAATGTAGCGAAGCGTAATGAGGTGTAGCGGAATGAAGTGGTAATGGACTGAAAAGGTGACGCCAAGGTGTAGATTTAGACACCCCCTCATTGGCCTAGTTGAGTGGAATAAAACTTTACCGGATTCCGAGATTACCCTTTGTCTTATCGAAACCTTCCCTTTGGTTGATTGGTTAAAGAGAAGAACAGTACTGAAAGTAAATAACTAAAATCCCACGTGGGGGGAGAATTGTTACCGACCAGGACCCGAACTGCATGGTGTGCTGGACTCGGTAGAAATGCATTGAAAAGTAAATTGCAAAAGGTAAAGAGGAGACGACCAATCAACCATGGTTGGGTTCTTCAAATTCATAAGGTTTTACTCAACAATACCGGTTCGATTCGACATGGAAAAACTTCTTGTTTCGATAAAATCATTGTTAAAACATGGTGGAAACCGATTCTGCGAAAAATCAAGACCATCTTTAAATGGGTTCACGATGTGACTGGAAGGAGGTTATGGTAGGATTAGGAAACAGGAAATGGTTGTGGTGGGGTGATGCATGATGGTGTATGAAATGATGCATGCTGGGTTTAAAGAAAGACAAATAAGTATAAGAAAATAGTTGAAGATATTGGTTGACTATAACGGGTCAGGACATCTATGAAGAAACCGTCGTCCCCGCATATTCAACTTTGGCCTATCCGCAAGCCTAGGGAATGACTGAGCCCTCACTGATTTTGTTGAAGGGGTTCTCAGGCTCAACCCCCTCTAGACTTGAGGTCTTCAACGTCTTAAATATTATTTATTTTGATAGATGCAATACTAAATGCAAGTCCTAATAGGGGTCGGGGTAGTCCAGTTTTGGTTTTCAATTTTTCAATTTTTTTTGTTGTTTTTGCTTCCTCTAAGTTTCTGGGGATATGAAGCTGGCATGCCTTCTCCTATTCCTGCATCCACTTGAGAGAAGATATTAGAACTTTATTTTGGCTTAGTCCCTTGCGAGGAGAGGGCAAAGTTGCCTTGATCTTTTGTCAAGGGACATCGGCCTTATCAAGGTAAAGACAACAGAAAAACATAAGTATGCACAAAAGGAAATATGCAAGACTGAAATTAAACATGAATGCAAAGGCAGCTAGTCAATCTAGATAGCAAACTTTAGGTGTTTTGAAATTTTTGATTTGTTTGGGTTTTGATGGTTTTATAATGTTTTTGGTATTTTGGTATTTTTATGATTTTTTGGTGTTTTGGATATTTTATTTTTAAAATTTTGATTTTATGAATTTGTTTGGTATTTTTTGAAGTTTTTAATTTTTTAATTTTGGTTTGATGTGAAAGAAACGACCATCTCATCCTTTGCCTTGCTTGCCACAGGTGCCTCTCATTGTTACCTAAGGGTTAAGGATAGGCATCACGTGTAAGAGAGTGCCTAGTCCGAGATCTTTTGACCTTCCGCCTTTGATAGACTATGGCTCTTCTTGGATCCAATCGGTCAACCTTACCCGCAAAGTTAAAGAGGGAAGAGGATTGGTGGTAAGTCCTTAGTAGGATTCGGGGGTGTCGAATTTGTTTCTCTACTAGTGCCCTCATTGCCCGTTTGGGATTTGACATCCTTGGGTCCTTCCTTCTAGCCCTTTTCTTTGATGGCCCACATTCGGACAGGTCTCTCTTTTACTTTTGCTTGATTTTGACCTGAGGGGTTCATTGCCCATCTTTTGGAGCCTTTTTCTTGGGCTTTTGTTGGTAAACATTCATACAGGTCTATTCTTTTGCCGACCTGAGGGGTCATTGCCCATCTTTTGGTATCTTTTCTTCTTTTTTTAAGGAGTCAGACCTTCGGAGGCATTTCCCAACTAAGGAAATGGGCATTTTCGATACTCTTTATTCTATCCCCTTTCATCTATTCTGGACCGAAACGAGAAGAGAATGGGATTGGGTTGACCTTCTTTTGCCAAGCGTTGCCTAGCTTTCTCTCTGACTTGCGATCATCGGATCTCAAAACTAGGTGTGTAGTGTGTGCAGTATGATGCCTATCCTTATTTCCCTAAGTGACAAGTTGATGCACCGGGTAAGTAAGCGTTAGATGCTATCATTATACTTCACACCTTTGGATTTTATAGATTTTTTTTAAGGAAAGTATTTTTTGAGGTATACGCCATTCCAGGGATGAGCTAGTTCTTCTCCTTCTCCATTAGTCAGCTTATATGAATTACCGGGATAAACAACCGAAATAACATATGGACCCTCCCAGTTAGGTTGAAGTTTGGAGCGGGGACCGCCTGACTTAACAAATATTCTTTTAAGCACAACCTCACTGATTTCAAATTTTCTCTCCACCACCCTCTTCTGATAAAATCTTTTAAGTCTATTCTGATAAGATCTAGCATGTTCGGCAGCGGCCAGTCTCCTTTCGTCCAAGAGTTCGAGTTGCGCGAGAAGAGAATCTCGACGTTCATCCATCGGGATATCTCGATCGATCTGGACTCGGAGGGAAGGAATGATTACTTCGTATGGAACTACTACCTACATCCCAAATGCCAAGGCATAGGGGGTCTGACCCGTTGGGGTTCGAATAGAAGTGTGGTAGGCCAATAGAGCATCAACTAACTTATCTGGCCAGTCTGCGAATTTGCTGGATTTACAAGTCTTCTTAATGATCTTTATCAGGGTCTTATTGGTGGCTTCTGCTTGACCGTTGCCTTGAGGATAATATGGAGATGAATGATGCAATATGATGCAATACCTGTTGCAAAGGTCACGCAGTTCCTGGGAGATGAATTGTGGTCCATTGTCGGTGATGATGTCGCCTGGGATCCCAAACCTAGCAAGGATGTTGCGTTTGATGAAGGTGCAGACTGTTGATGACTTGATTTCCACGTATGCTTCCGCTTCCGCCCACTTGGTGAAGTACTCCGTTGCAGTTAAGATGAAGGATTTGGTTTTGTTTGTGGAGTTTGGGTCACCGAGGGGTCCGATAACATCAAAAGCCCACATAGCGAAGGGCCATGGTGCGTGAATCGGGTGAAGGGAAGATGCGGGAGATTGAATCTTGTCGGCGTGAAGTTGACATTGATGACAGTGCCGGACAAAGATCGAGCAATCTTCTTCCAGAGTAGGCCAGTAATCCCATGCCTGATGATCTTCTTGGCGAGGGCCTGAGCATTTACCTGGCCTCCACATACCCCGGAGTGTGCTTCTTTAAGCACCAATTCAGCCTCTTCTTCATCTACGCATCTTAATAGAATACCGGCCAAGCTCCTTTTGTAAAGTACTCCACCTAAAATGGTGTATCTCTGGGAGATCCTTCTTATGGCTCTTTTCTCTTCGGCAGTTGATCCTGGTGGATATGTTTGATCCTGACAGTAATCTGCAATCTCATGATACCATGGTTTCTCACCCTCTTCTAATTCCTCCAACTCAATCAGAGATACTTCCTCCTTTTGCTCAATGTACTTTTTCCTTTCAAATTTTTCTTTAACTCTCAAGAATCGTGCATCTTTCACTGCCAGAATGGTACATCGGCGGACATAGATCGTCCTAACTTGCCTGCCTAGCGGGACAGATAGTGAAGATGCCAGAGAGGCGAGAGCATCGGCAAGAATATTTTGAGCACGAGGAACGTGAATGAATTCAAGTTTGGAGAATAGCTTGATGTAACAGGTGGTGAGTTCTTGGTATGATCTGAGCCCAGGATGAGATGTGCGGTATTTGGCAAGCACTTGACGGAGTATTAACTGACTATCACCAATTACCCTTAGTTTAGTGACACCATAGAAGTGAGCGGCCTCCAGTCCGGCCAACAAGGCTTCATACTCAGCTATGTTGTTTGTTGCTGGAAAATGGAGCTGAAAAGCCTGTGGAATGGTGACACCTTCGGGTGACAGAAGAACAATCCCTGTCCCTCTACCCTGGGAGTTTAATGCCCCCATCAAAATATAAAGTCCATAGATTAGAAGATCGAATGGACATCAATTCTTTATCGGGAAATTTTGACTGGATAGGGTCAAAGATTGGGATAGGATGATGGACAAGGTGTTCAGCGATTGCCTAGCCCTTGATTGCTTTCTGTTGGATGTAGGTGATGTTGAACTGAGAGAGGAAGAAACCCCAAAGTTTGATCAATGTTATCCTTCTCCTCATATCGTATTTCATTCAGTTGAATTAGATACTCCGGTAGCTTGGCACATTCTAAGCTCTTCTGAGCTAACTGATGCAGGTATCTTTCTGGAACTCTCCTACCTCTGATTTTTGTTCTATTTTTATTGGAAACTAAACCTAAATAAGAAGAAGGTAAATAAGAGGGGGAAGAGGGGGTGGATGGAGTAGAATTTATTGGAGAGGATGGAGGGCAAAGAAGGTCAATCAAGGATCCGGTGGCTCCTTGGGTTGAATGCCCTTCCGAGGCAAGTTTAGATGTTTCCTTGATCGAAATTTGAGTTTCGAGGAGGACATTGTTTTTTGAGGAGTGTTAAACATAAAGACATATTGGGCTTCAGGTGCCTGATTTGGGTTGAGATCACCTATGGGAGCCAAAGTAGGCGGAGATATTGATAAAGAGGGAAAGACTTCGAGCAATGTTTGATAGAGGGGGCTTTCGGGCCCAATGTTGATAGAAAGAGGTGATGGGCCAGTAGGCCGGATGATCACAGAGGAAGGTGGGTTTATTGACCCAATAAGAAGAGGATGCGGGCTCAAGGGCCCGGCTTTAGGAGATGGGCTTGAGGGCCCGAGAATTGGAGAAAATGGGCACAGAGGCCCGGATTCAGTAGAGGGGCTCGATGGCCCAAGAGTTGGAGAAAATGGGCACAAAGACCTGGATTCAATAGAGGGGCTCGATGGCCCAAGAGTTGGAGGAAATGGGCACAAAGGCCCAGATTCAATAGAGGGGCTTGATGGCCCAAGAGTTGGAGAAAATGGGCACAAATGCCTAGATTTAGTAGAGGGGCTCGGTGGCCAAAGAGTTAGAGAAAATGGGCACAAAGGACCAGATTCAATAGAGGGGCTCGGTGGCCCAAGAGTTGGAGAAAATGGGCACAAAGGCCCAGATTTAGTAGAGGGGCTCGGTGGCCCAAAAGCAACAAGTGGGTTCGTGAACCCATAAGTTGGGCCTGAGGGCCTAGAAATAGGGATTGGGCCAAGAAGCCCGGGGAGAGCATCATAGTGCGTTGGGGCGTCGGCCTTAAAAGATGACATAATGAGGGAAGGCCCCCGTGGAGTTGGTTGGACTTTTTCTCGAGTCGGTTTGGCAATATGACCCTTGGGTGGGTCGACAGGTGGTTCAGCCTGGAGTGGTTCATTGCTTGACCCATCTTCATCGGTGAAAAACAAAAGAGATATTTCAGGATACACGTCATCTTCAGGGTCGTCAGTTCTTCTTCTTTTGTCTTGCTCCAGCTCTTGTTCTTCCTTGTTCTCAGCCAGTTGAATGGTTTCTTTCTTGATGAAAAACTTTTGTAAGCATCCTGAAAAGTATTTGCTTTTGAGATTTTGACCATTGGCTGTCGTTCCATCATATCCAACCCCACTTTTTAGTTGTAACCTCATTAGATTGATTGGCTCAACTATGCCTTGCAGTTCTTTGCCTAGTCCTTGGCCTTCTCGATATCCCAAACTCTTCATTATGTGCCAACCAATAGTTTCATTTTTCTCTCTTTTCCTTCTCCAAACTTGCCTGGGCTGCTTACTTATTTTTGGAAGATCCAAAATTGTCAAAATTGGCTCATTTGGCAACCCAAGGGGTGGTGGTGGAGAAGATGGATGATCTAGGGGCATGCTAGTCACCTTAATCACCTGTCCGTTGTAAGGGAATTTAAGACACTGGTGATTAGTGGAGGCGACTGCCTCTAGTGCTTCCAAGTAGGGTCGTCCCAAAATAGCTTTGTATGTCGGATCCATCTCTAGTATGTGAAAGTTGACAGTGACTGTCTGAGGTCCGAGTTTGACACCCAATGTAATCATGCCGTCAGCGGGCTTCTTTGAATTATCATATGCGGTCACTATTATTTGAGATGGCCGGATGTCCTTCTCGGAGATTCCACAAAGATGTAATGTTTCTGGTGGCAGAACATTAATGGATGCTCCGGTATCGACCAAACATGACTTAATGCCTACTCCGTTGATGTGGACTGTGATGCATAAGGCACATTTCCTTATTTCTGGGTCGGCCAACTCTTCCTTCGTGAATGTAAGGGCCGGGTACTCACTTCTTGGGACCAAAACCGATGAGATCTTTTCCGGGGGGAGGCTCTCATTTACCATTACTCGCTGTAAGTATTGTTGGAGAACCTCTTGATGAACTTTGGATCTTTTGATCAACTCTAAGATAGAGATTCGTGCCGGGGTTTTATCAAGATGCTTCAATAAGTCATAGGATGTCCCAGGCAACGGCTCTTCAATGTGTTCTTCTTTTGTTTCTGGTGCCAACCCTGATTGGCTGGCCTGGGGAAAGACCCTTTGGAACATGCGCCCACTTCTGAGTACTGTGGCAAGTTGAGGAGCTATGGCTGGAGTGGTAGTGGTGGGTGGTGGGTTAGGTCGAATGATGGGAACTCTTGCGATGGGTGTAATGATGGTGGTTTGAGGCATTGTAGGGTAGGTAGGTTGTGAAGGTACAGTTGCTCGGGGAGGGATGATGATGGGTCCTAGTGGTGGTGATGTTTGTAGTGGATTAATCGGTCGGATTAGGGTCCATCCCGATTGGAGTTGTGTGGTTGGTGATGTGATGATGGGTTGTGATGGCGTTCGGATGATGGGCATTCTGTTTAATGTGATGGGATTATGTGACATGGTTGTTCGGGGTATCGAGTGGACGGTTCGGTTAGGAGGGTGAAGTAAGTTGATGTGCATGGAGGAGGCGGCTCCCTCGACTTGCCAATTCTGGCCCCGATCATGATACTCCTCGGAAGAAATCATGATGGGATTAACGTGTTGATTCCCAGGCGCGGGTGCATGTAGAGGTAAAGGGTTTTGGATAATCCCCATGCCGGGGTTCTGTTGTTGTTGCTGCTGAGCTGGTGCATGCTGCCGTTGAGGTTGATTTTTCACTGTTCTGATGTATTCCCCCATCTGGTCCCAGTCAATACTGCCTTGCTCATTAAGATCGTGGATATAGTCTTTGAACTGAAAACAATTTTCCATGGTGTGCCCAGGATATCTATAGAACAAGAAGTATCGCTCTGTGTTGGCATTCTGAGGCCACTCTGACTTCTCCCTTGGCAATGCAATTTGCCCTGCCGCCATGAGTGCATTAAAGATGTCCACGAGAGAGTACGGCAAAGGCGGGTAATCGTTCCTCTTGGGTCCAACCTTTCGGGGTTCATAGGCCATGGGAGTGGGTGCCTGGTTGTAATTGGCCAGTTGTTGCTGCGGTGGTTGGGGAACCGGGGCTTGCGGGCGCTAAGGGATCGGAGCTTGTTGCCGACGGGCCGGAACCGAGGTTGAGGTTGAGGTTGACGAGGGTTTCTAACTGGTTGATTTTGTTGAGGGTTCCTGAACTGGTGTTGATAATTTATATGTGGGTTCCCTACAACGTTAAGGTTTTCGTTTGTCACTACGCCCTCAGTCACTGGGCCGGTTGTGGTAAAAGTGATTTTCTTGACAGCTCGGGGTCTAGGATCAAACAAGTTCATGATAGGTGAGTCCCTAAGCTGTGTCTGAATGTACCGTACCCTCTCATAGAGTTCACTCATGGAGGTGGGGTGATGCAAAGCCAGCATATTTTTTAAGGCCGGAGTGGCATTGGTGATGATCATCTTCACTTGCTCCGGTTCTGAAATGGAATCAGTAAGTCTTTCTGCCATTGACCTCCATCTATCAGCATATCTGGTAAAATCTTCATCATTTCTCATTCTTTCGGCCATGAGGTCAGTGATGGAATATGTTGGTCCAACCCTATCTTGATATCTCTGCAAGAATTTAGCTTTCACAGTTTCAAAGTTACTCGCCTCCAAAGAGTCAAGCGAGTAGAACCACTCTAAAGCTGATTCCTCTAATGATCTTCTGAAAAGAAAAGCAAGGGCCCTTGGATCATTTTGCCACATTACCGACTCATAAAGAAAGTCCTTTATGTGAATGAATGGATTACCGGTTCCATTGTAGCGACGGTATACCGGCATCTTAGAGGAAGGTAGATGAAAAGTAGGGAGAGAAGGAAGAGAAATTTCAGGGGCTGCCTTTGTGTCGATCAAACGTCTAAGCTCTCTATACTGCTCATCCATGCGATTGATCTTGTTAATCATGGCCTGATCGACAGAAGGTTCCTTAGGAGGAGGAGGAGAAGTGGGTGCTTGGTGCACCGGAATTGGGATTTGATGGGCCGAAGTGGCCGGATAAGAAGGGTACATTGGGGGATGCACCAAAGGGTGAGTAGGGTTGAGATGATTAGAGGAATGAACTAGTGGCCTAGAAGGAGCAACGGTATTCAGAATAGGGTGATCTAGATTAGCTACCGGATGAGGAGAGATTGGGGCTACGAGCCCGGTATAAGAATGGCCATGAGTGGGCACATTGGGTTGGTGTGCCACCGACCGAGGGGTAGAGATATGAAGGCCACCTTCGAGAGGGATGTGGTCGGCGGGCGACTTGCCCTTGAGGATGGCTTTGATAGCCTGAAGTTGGGTAGGGTCGGCATGAGAGAATGCCTCCCAAAGTGAATTTGGATTGGGTTGAGGAGAATTTTGACTAGGTTCGGGGAGAACTTCGGGTTCATTGACGGCACACACGGCATCATGATAGAAATAAGATTGGTCATACTCCAACTGTAGTTGCTCGTATCCTTGATCCGCCATTCCGATAACTCGACCTGACCTTAAATTCATAAACACAATAAAAAAAGAAGGTTGACAAATAAAAGCTTAAGTATTTTTTTAGTTTTGATTTTTTACCCCTTTTTTGATTTTCTTTTGTCGGACAAGCAAGTTGTCAAGCAAATTAACCTCAAGCAAATTTTTTTGTTTTGGTTCTTTTTAGGTGATTTTGGTATTTTTGTTTAATTTTCAGTTTTTGTTTGCAAACAAGTAATAGCAAAGACTTGGAATGATTAACGCAATTTTTTTGTTTCAACCTCAAATTAATGGCTTGTTAAGAGAAATATTGTCCACTCAAATAAATGGGTAGGACCCTATGCTCTCACAACGCCGAGCAATCTAAGGTTGTCACTCTTTTCACAGCGATAGGTAGTAGATACTCCGGGTTTTGGGATAAAGTGGTACAACCAGCCCGATCAGTGAAGAGGGAATCCTTCACGTCTGGGGACTTACGGAGGCCTTGATGGAAGCTACCTGGTCCTTCCGAGAGGGAATCCCCGGAGGAGGAGTTGGCAACCACCAAGAGGGGTGTTTGGATGTGTGGGGCTTTGGGAGGAGAGAGCCTCCCTTCTCGGATGTCCTAAGGAGACGAGCGAACCCGTAACTCCAATGCAAACTAAATGCAAGTGAAATTTCACGTAATAAGAAGCAACCAAGAAGAAAATAAAAGCATACAATGATTAATGAGATGTTGTAGGAAGCAAGTAAACAAGACAATGATATGAAATTAAACTAAGATGGAAGAAAGCATTAATTTAACTAAGCATGCTTTGAAAGATTTGCTAAAGGAAAACTAGGCCTATAAGGAAATAGACAAGTATACTTAACAAGAGATGAAACAAGATGATATCTAAAATGCTAAGGTGAAATAAGTTGATAAACCAAGCTAGAAATCAGATTGTATGTTTTTAAAAGGACCAACGGAAGGCAAGTAAATCGGAAGGAACAAGATAATGCTTCAAGGAAATAAAGAAGCATGTAAGCAAGCAAATAGAAATGCAAAGAAATAGAAATGGCTTAAATGAGAACTAAAGTGAAAATAAGCATGTTTTCAAGCGGACATTCTTAGGAAAGAAGAGAAGAACTCACTAAAGCAAAGTCGGTCCCACCGTGGTTGCCAAAAGGTGTAAGCACCCGGAACGGGACATCCGTGGATCTCCCCCTTCCGGCCCCTACGCTTGTTTTGGGGACTTGGTGGATGGGATGTTAGTGGTTGTGGTCGCCAGGAGCCAAAGGCTCCAAAATATAGTAGAATGAAAAGAAATGAAATGGAGAAATGACCGTCGTACCTTTGGAAGCGGAGAGATTGTTGGGTTCCGGCTTCTCCTCTCTCGGCCGGCCGAAAGAAGAGAGCTTAGTGAGTCCTTCGTCTTCGATCCGGTTGAAGCTCCGCCTCAATCGGATTTACCTAAAAATGTCCATAAGAAAATATAGAAACAAGTGAAAGGTTCATTAGTTCTAATGAAAGCATAGTATCGTGCTCAAATTTGAATTCAAACATGCAAAAGGAAAGAGACTAACCGGATTGGGACTAAATCCCAACCCCTATTTAGAAGGTTTAGATATGCATGAAAATGCAAATGAGTGGCTCAATATATGCTAAATGACATGTTAATGAGAGTTAAAATGAAAGGGGGGAGTAAAGGATCGACCGGAAAGGTAAATAAACTCAACAATGCAAAATGGGGTCCGCCCCTACTAGTGCCCCATATATGGGGCGCCTGCTGCAGGTGTCCCCTTGATGGGGCGCGTTGACCAAAGTCAAAGCGCCCTATATACGGGGCACCAGGGACTGGCTTCAGCAGATTTTCTTTCCTTCTTCGCGGCGTCGCCCCAGAGTGTAGGAAGACCTCCAAGATGGAAAAAGGACTTTTTCAAGTAGACAATACTCAAGTGAAGCTAATGGAAGAGTGTTTTGGAACTAGATGTAAGATAAATAGAGTGTAGAGGACCTCAAAGTTGGAGAAAAATCATATTTCTGAAGAAGGAAACTGCAGGTTTTTGGGTTTTTGGGGAAGGATTTTGGGATAATCTAAGGGCTTGAGAGGGTGCTATGAAGGCTTAGATTCGTAGTGGTGGATGATATGAGGTGGGAGACGGACTTGGGGTGTCCAAAAACCTCCATATGGAGGTCGTTCTACAGCACAAAAGAGGGCAACTTCATTCTGCTGGAATATCCCTTCAAGAAGCAACTATGATTTTTTTGGGTTTTGGGAGATGGTTTTGGGATGGTTTGAGAGCTTGGAGGGGGGTTGCAAGGCTTGGGATGTGTAGTGGTGGATGAGAGGAGGTGAGGGACACCCTTGGTCTCTCCTAAACCTTCCAAATGGGGGTCCTTTTATAGGCAAGAAGAGGGCAACTTTATCTGCAGAACTGTCACATCAACATGTCCAGTCAGTCAGACCAGATGCAGGTGCCCCATCAGTAGGGAGCCTGACGCCCTGTTTATAGGGCGCCTGGTGCCCTGTTTATAGGGCGCCAGGTGCCCTATAAGCAGGGCGCGTTGACCTGGTCAACGCCCCATCAATCTACTTCGAAATGTGCCGAAAAACTTGATTTTTCCAGAAAACTTGGTTCCCTCGAAAGGTTACTCAAATATACTTCACGAAAACAAGAATTTAAGCTCTCCAACTAGGCCAAAATTGCGTGTCTACACCTGTGGTACATCCTACATCGACATTGCGCCAGTGTTTTCTAGAACTTCACTTCCGACAATAGAAATTTCAAGTAAATTCATACCACTTCTGAAAAGATTCAAGCAAACTTGTCTTGATTTCAAAACATCCTTGGTGAGTTCTCTTTATTTTAAAACAAATGAAACTTGATTTTGACATTGGTGTTGTCTGCTGCGGTCTCTGCATCAGAGCCGCGCAATTTACATTGAATCTGCCCAACCCGGTTGCCACTTTGCCTGGGTTGTGTTATCTTTAACCATTCATATTCTCTTTGCTAACTCTTCATTCATATAATTTAACTCATATTTAAACATCATTTTTATTAAGTTTTGCATCATTTCATACATCATAAAAAATCAAAAAAAGGGGTTAAGGCTAACCCCGAATCTGGTGAGTTTGTTTTTAATTGCCACTTTATGTTATTATTTTTATAGTTACTACACTTCACTCAGTTCTAATTCTTGTTTCATGTGTTTTCTTGTCTTCTTTGTCTTCTAGTTGCACAGATACATCAAGCTAGCATTGGTTGGAGACTCTTCTTCATCAGCTAGCCGAAGAAGGAGAAGGTTGAACCCGCACACACTCTTTCTCGTGCTAAGGTACACACGATCAACTCAACGGTCAACTCAACCTTGTCTTTTATTTCATAAAGCGGAGCCCACAGCTCTTGGCGACCACAATCTCTTTATTCATGTTCTAAGTTCATTTATTCCTCTCTCTCCTCCAACATGACCCGAACCGTCTCCGGTGCTCGAGTGACGTCGTGAGATGAAAGTTCGGGGATCAATGTGAGTGTGGGATTGAGGTGAGGATTTTTACGCTTTCCGAGTGTTGTCCAATTCACTCTTTTCTTGAGGTGCCGATATAGAACCCGTTTTTGGAGTCGACACCAGACAAGTCACTCTGGACCATCCAGCTAGGTTATGCTCTAAAATCATATGTAATGACCGGCTAAATCAGCTGACTAGCCAAACAACCATGCTACTTTTTATAAGGTCACCCATCATTCGGAGATAGCATGCTTAACTTTGGAGTTCTTTCAACTCAATTTTCAAAAAATTGTTAACCAGTGTTGTTGGTAGTCCATTGATTTAATCTCTTAACATATACACCAAATGGGGTGTTACATTAACAAACAACTTGATTCTAATAAACACATGATATATACCAATACAAAACCTTACATGTTCAAGATCTTACGGCTTGTTTGGTAACAATATCAAGGATTTGTATCATTATTAGTTTCAAAACTAATATTAATACAAGTTGTTAATAGGTGTTTGGGTAACACTTTTAGTTTTAAAATTAATAGTGGAGAGAGCATTCAAAATAAATATAGGTATATACCTATTTTAAAATTGACATTTTTGTTGGTGGTCCGCCCTAGCTCCTCCAACCGCAACTCTCCCCGCGGTGGCTCCTCCGGTTGCAACTCTCCCTGCAGCGGCTCCTCATAGCAACTCTCTTCGCAGCAACTCTCCTTGCTGAAACTCCTCTGGTTGAAGATCCTTGTGGTGGCTCCTCCTCATGGCAACTCCCCCCGCTGTGTTGATCCTCCATCTGAAGCTTTGTCGAGTTACATATCGCAACTGAAGCTACTGTGCACCTCTCCTCGGTCTCACATCACGGCTGAAGCTACCGTGCACCTTTCCTTGGTCTCACCTCCAGCAAAATCTATTGCCCTATGCAGAATCGAAGGTATTATCTCTAATGGTCTGTGTTTGGAGTAGGAACTAGCATTGCACTTGCTGGAGTCTTCATGTACTCGTGGGAGAAGAGGTTGAAGCCGAAGACCGAGCTGAGTCTACTTGAGCAACCCCCTTCCAATCTCTGCATTTCTACTTATTCATTTCCAACTGCCTGTGCACCTCCGGTCATACTCTACATTTATGCTTCCACATTTTGCAACCGCCTATGCACCTCTGTTCATAGTTTTCCCGGATTCTTTTTGTTTTGTATTCTTTAGCCGTTCTACAAGGACCTAATGTTCAATTTTGCTCAGATGCTACTCCTTACTTTGGGATTCTGATTTTGTATTTTTGTTTCTGTTCACCCGTGGCCCATGGGCATCCTTCTATATCATCCTTTGATCTCTCAAATTAATGTCTAAATAGAGCACGTTTACCCCCCAAATTTATCTTTTGGATCTGATCACACTGGTGGCACTTTGTGCTATATGGCTTAAAAGGAATCAGAGAATTTGTAAGGATAAATTCTTAAACCCATTCTTTGAAAAGGACTCAACTTATTTTTTAATCAATTTAATTCTTGGAAAAGATTTTGTAGATAACTACTACCCGCTGGGTGGTATGACACCAAAACAATGAAGTTCATCTACCCTGCTGGGTGATTTAAATATATGCTATTTAAATGGGTGAAACAACCCCAAAAAATATAGTTTTGGATTAATCCTTCTGCAAGGAATTTATTTGATAATCCCTAAGAGACATATCAAGCCACATGTTGATTATACATAAATAAATGATGTCTAATTGTACAGCTTAGAACAAAATATAAATATTTAGCTTTTCATAGATTAATGTACTCATTAACTAAACAGTTTGACCAGATAACTGATATGTCATGATTTGTTAGGACTGTTAAATAGCTAGCTGTGTGTCAACGATTAAAGTCAAGTTGGCATCTAAACAAACTGAACAAAATCCTTCTCAACTTATTAAATAAAATAATGTAGATTAATGGATTATTAGCTGTGTTTTTACTCACCTTTAAAAGGTGTTATGATTATTTTGACTAATGTCTGTTATTTGAAGAATACTTGGGGCCCTACTGGAGGCTTGTAGTCAATACTTTTTGGGTCTTGGTTCTTCTGAAAAAGTCAAGTTCTAGCATTACTGTTTATGAAACATGAGATGACAAGAATTTTCTTTTACATACTTTCTTTTAATAGGAATTGATAAATTATGTCCACAAGATTTAGAATGGTGAAAAATGACTTACACAAGGTGTATGTATTGAGTCATGTTGGCTCCCATTTTTCTTTCCTATTCTTGAATGTTGAAGGGGATTTACTAGCTTTATCTACATATCTCAGCGAAGGTTGGAAAGTCTTGACTGGCATTATTTAAAAAGGATTGAACGATTGATTGCAAATGCAATATTTTGTACCTGAGGGGGAGGGAAGCTGATACATTATCATAATCAACTCATTACATATATTTAGGAGTTTCAAGAGGGTAAGGCCCACTAGACTGGGCTGAACATTATTAACTTTAATTAGACTATTTTTTTGGCAGTAGACAAATTCAATAACTGACTCATATGCCATTAATTTCATTTAGTTGTATATCATGATTATGATGTAGTTTCTTCTAAGTCATTTCATGTACTGATTGTATTCTCATGTCCTTAGTTCTATTTTCAAGAAAGCTTACATATTTTTTTTTTATAGTTTTAGCATGTTAGCAGTTTTTCAATTTTTCATGGTGCTGGATGTGAGTAATTTATTTTAAGCCTATTTATAGTTTTAGTAATTTATTTTGTAAATAATATAAATATTTTTATATTTTAATAATATGTTTGATATTAATAAATAATTTTGACTCTAATCAATCAAGGTACTCTAAGAGTGATTTTGATTTTGATATTGTATTACCAAACACCTAATATAAATTTTAATATTGATATAATATTACTAAACACCTAAAGAGATTGATACTATCACTTTTGATATTAATATTTCATCATCTTAAAATATTAATATCAAAATTGATAGATACTCTCACCAAACAGGCCATTAGCAATTAGATTTTTAGTAATTAAAAAAAAATCATATTTAATAACATATTTAACATCACCTAATCTTGTTTAGGTATCACAAATTATATACATAACATAATAACATAACTAGGCAAATTAATATCTAACTAGATATACGATGATTACAGGATAATAAACCACTATCATACTATCATGTACATGAAATGATAAACTAACCACATTCTACATTATGTTTTAATCATGATTAAATAAAATAGATGATGCTAATTACAAACCAACTACAACGTAAGTATACGCACCTATTGATTTAGCAGCATAAAAACTTACATATCAGGGGAGATTTTTAACATATAAATGTAATAATAATAGACACGACAATGATACCTAGTAGATTGACGTTTAAAAAATTAACGGATTGACAACAAAAAAAGTTGAATGATAATGGCACAATGCGAATAAAATAAATCGGACGGAATCTCCTTTTTCTCTTCTTACTAGAAGAGAGAATATTACTATCTATTAGAAGCGGGAGTTGCCGTTTCGTCGACAAGCATCTGGACAATATGAAGTCTACGTACATTTTACATTTTTACGTAGCAGCCCTCCACCCCTCGCCCGACGGATGCGCTGTAGCTGCCCTTTTGTTTGGTGTTGCTTATCTGCTGAGTGCACTCCATCCTCGGCCTTCACCCGACGAATGTGCGGCCCTCCGCCCTCAGCCACCCCACCATATCGTATACGATACTTCTGCCCTCGGCATGATCCCGATGGTTCCGCCCTCCGCCCCTCACCCGACAAATGCGCTTTAGCCGCCTTTCTATTTGCCGCAGCCCTCCGCCCTATCGTATACGATGCTTCCGCCCTCCACCTGATCCCAATGGTTCTGCCCTCTGCCCTCTGCCCTCTGCCCCTTGCTCGATGGATGCGCTGTAACCGTCCTTCTATTTGTTGTCACTTATCTACTGAGTGCACTCCGCCCTCGGCCTCCACCTGATGAATGCACCACCCTCCGCCCTTGGCCTCCCCCTCACCCGACGACTCCGTCCTCGACCTCCCCCCTGCCCTACGGATGCGCTGCCCTCAAAGTGTCCGGCTACTAGCAACTCTGCCAAGGTTTCAGGGAACTCATACAAGGACTTTTATGAAGTAAACATTCTCGTAGGGTTTTATAAGATAAATATCAAATTTATTTTGTGCTAAGTTGCTTTCTTATGTTTGATCTATGATGTATGTTGTGTCTTCCCTTCATGTAGGGCTTCTCTATGCCCAATACTCTTTATTGAGACAGAATACTATTTATACGTATGTATATGTGTGTGAATGACATGCTAACTGGTCATTGCATAAAACAGCTAATTCTGCACGGCACATGGGTTGCTATTTCTATGATGTGCGATTCTGTTATCCCTATGTTCTTTGCTCCACGATAATAATAGCACTAGAGCAAATTTTACTTTTGTACCCACTCTTACAAAAATCAAATGCAGGCTTTTGCAAATACAAATTCATCATTTATTGGATCTAGATTAGGTTGCAGGTGGGCAACCTTGGCAAGGTCGTTTAGGTATTTACTATTTAGTGATATTTTTTTCAGGTATCCTTGGTTGTTCCTATTCATTTTTTTATATTCTCTGGATGTAAGATTTTTTTTGGCAACTGAAAAGCGATTTTTTGCAATGCTCTCATGTTAGGAATTGACTTCTAAGCTCTATTTGGTTAATCTCTTGATCATGAATTGGAGCATTACTGGATAACAAATTAACTATATTCTTTGCAGTGATATTTGGGGGAGAGGCTTGTACATCCTTCCTCTTGACATCAAAAGTAGAAGGTAATTAATCTGCTCCTTTTATCTTGTTCCCATGATGTCTCCAGATGCTCAATTAAGCACCTATTGCAGCTGAATCCAAGAGGAAACATCCTCCTCTGTTTTGAACATCTACCGGACCCATTAGGTCCTGTTTATGTTCTATTCTTTGTTTCAGTTGGGTTTAGATTGTATACCAAGATCCTCCTCTCATCAAGGCTGTGGGAGAGTTAGCTTATTTTGTCGTGGACCTAGCAAGGTCAGATTCCTCTTGCTTCTGAGTTTGACCAGCCAATTGGTGTATTGGGACATAGAGAAAGAGATTTCTCACTTCTATTATCTGTTATTTCCCCAGTAACTCAAGATATATGCCATTTTGCTTTGTATCTCTTCCATGACTGAGATGCTCCTAGCCCTAGATAGACTTTAGATCATCAAATTTTCATAGTTTGGAAGTTCTCAGACTAGGCAAACAGCAGCTGACTATGTTGTCTCCATTTGTTGTGGCAAGATCCAAAGGAGAAGACCCCTCCTTAGATTGAGTATTCTCCAGGTCTGTTATTTCGTGGTGTTTTCACTCAATTTACCATCAACCAGTCTCATATTGAGTATTTTTCATTTTCTTCATATTTATCCTTGATTGGCTCTCGATAGTGGCATATTTGAAATCAAGGTCTTCTTTTCAATTTATCTTTATTGTCAGTAGCAAGTATGCTTGAACTCCTCTTTGTCCTTAATGATTTCTACATTTTTGAGCCTGATAAGCCACAAATCATTCTTCCTCGGGTTTTTGGGGCTATTTGTCTAGCTAGACAACCATTCAAATATTATAAATTTCTTGATAGTGACACAATTGAGGGAATGTATCCCTGTCTACCTTCATCTAATTTTGACAGATCCCCTTTTGATTGGTCAATACTTATATCTCCCTTGCTTCATGTTTTGGTGCTTAAGTGTCTTAAATTCAGATACCTCAACTGCTGAAAGTTCGGCCATCAATTTAGACATGTAGAACATCCCCTTAGCTAATGCGGTGTTTGGTTGCATGATAATGAAGGTTTTTATTTTTATTTTTAAAAATTGTAAGAAAACTTGTTAAAAGAGGTGTTTGGTAATCATGACAATTTTATGTTTTAAAAGTGATTTTCTTCTTAAACAAAAAAAGAGAGTCTCACCTTTTTCTTTTCTCTTGTGGTCCCCCACTTTGTTTGGTCATGTGTGATAGTTACTCTTTTTTGTAATCACATCCCTCCAAACATGATAATTTTATGTCATGAGTTGGTTCACTTTTTATTTTAATACAATTTTTTATCATGAAAGTGTACAAAAAATTATCATGCAACTAAACACCTCATAAGTATATGCCAATTTTTTTGCCGATTCAGTTTGCTTTAGATCCGTAGGTCTTTGATTTTTTTTTCTTTTATGTTCAATGGTTGAACTCATATGCATCTCCTGCTGATCTTATTGACCTCAGGCGTGAACTTATATAGATTTTTGGGATTTATCCAATTAAGATGTGATCCAAGTTGGTGTGAGAGTCCTGCTGACATAGGACATGGTATCTAGCTTGCGGTGAGAATTAGAATTCAACATTCTAACTAAAATACAGCTTGCTTGGATTCTAATTTGTTTAGGATCTGAATTCCATATGGGACAAGATTTGAGTGGAAGTAGGTGTTCGTGTGCGTACATATATAATAATAACTTAACCCCACTGGTACATATTTTTAAATTCTAGAAAATCAGAAACAATTTATTTTTTTGTGTATATATATTCTTTCATTTTGCTTTATATTTTTCATCACACATTACTCTTTTTTTTGTGTAGAATGATCACCAGCCTTCACACTTTATCCGAAGAAGAGGATTTTGCACTGCTAAACACTTCTTTTTGGATATCCAAAGAGACGTCACAAGGCAATGTTAGAAACATTTTCTCATTCCATAGCTTTCCCTTTGTCTATATGTAGTTATCTTTTTTATGTTCAGTTTTTTTTTCAAGACCCCTTTATGTATATATGTTGCAATTGAGGGGTTTTCAGTTACGTCCTGCAATTTTGTTGTGCTTTTACCTTTGTATACATTGTTATATTTTTTATCTTCTTTTTTGTTCCCTTTTTCATCACTCTCCGCCTCTTTCCCTTTATTAGGTAGCATTCCTCATTGTTTATTAGAAATAAGTCAAAGAGTGGGGGGTGAGAAATCCCAATTTATTATTCTCTTAGCTAGCTAGATGTGTAATGGAATTAAAGATTAAAAAATTAGAAATAAATGTCTAATGAGCGTGGCTTTTTATAAAGTCCAATCCAGATGTTCTAATTATATAAAAGATTATTTAAGCACCATTATGTACCATGAATGACCTAGCTGTAAGGAATCATTCTATGCATATAAACTATTTTTGATTCCTTGAATCCATAGTCTTAGCCTTTATTGAAACCAAAATGACAAAATCGGGAACCGATTAAGAAGGAGATCGAATATACCTTCTTGGGATTTGAAAAATCCCTCACCAGAGATGAAGAGTGTATGTTCCTTGTTGCTTCAAACCGTTCAAGTGGATGTCCTCTAGCGGTATCCAGACGAACTTCTTCCAAGGACCGGTTCTCCTTCGCTCCAAGCTCGAAAACTCTACCAGAATGGAGTTGGACCATGTGGGGACTCCTTCTAGAGAAGAGAGGAGAGAGGGAGGCTGCCAAGGACGTTCTCCAACCCTTTGGCTTGATCGGGTTCAACTTCTTAAGCATATTATATATAGAAGATGCAATTTTTCACAAAAACCCAAATCTTCTATATATTTACATCCTTGTCCCTGTCCTTAGAATTAGTTCTAATGTGTGTGACCCACTAGGCCCAATAGTCAATTTGATTGAAGTCAAATTTGAAAAGAACAATTCTTTTAAATTAAATCAAATCTATTATCTAATAACAGATTTGACGGCTTTCCGATCATAAAGGGTACAAGCCACATCCTATGATCTCAAATGACTTTGGGAAGTTAAATAACAACAATTGAGCCTTTCCATCATCAATTACCACACGGATATAAACCCTCGTCCAAGCAATGTCCCGGTCGGTCAGAGGTTCGGCACTGACTGTCAACCCCTTTAATAATCCGACTCTATGAAATCTTGTACTCTGGAATGGATCAACTGGAAAACACCTTTTCCAATTATCCTATCTACCTTGGCCAAGGATTTTAGAGTACTATCCATAGGACATTCTCTCTCTCCTACCGAGAGTGAACGATCCCCTATTGTCCGCTCAATTGCCTCCACCAGGTTTCCCATATACCCAATCCATTAACTATATAGGACCACAATACTAAGTGATCCATAAGTCAATAGTCAAAGTACATGGTAAGCCTGGCAAGACATCTTTGGCGACTCAGGTCAAAGATCTAACCGTGCAACTGTGATGATAGAATACCCTGATCGACAGTTCGGTAAGATACCATTCAGCGATTCTATTCTGGTCAGTTCAGTGAACTCATTCCTCTAATGAGCACCTGTACATGTATCTCAGTGTCCCACACTGATGACCAATGAGATCGGTCATCCTTACCATATGAGAAGATATCATATACACTAGTCTTATCGGATCATTGATGTCCCATCTCAAGGATCCCACGATTGGGAACATTTAGAGTACATGCTTCTAGATGATTGATCTCATTATCATGATCTCATCATGATCCAATCATCATTGCATGCAATTTAGGACTTCATTATAATAAACGCATCTAGATATTGCATGTAATGAGTACAATGCCATTATTACTGAATAAGATATTACAAGAAATGTAAAATCATATCACATATGATTGGCTTGTAGGGCATACATTTCTATCAATCTCCTACTTGCACTAAAGCCAATCACCCACATGTCTGATCCCCATCAGCTCAAGGTGACCCTCAAAGACACTTTGAGTCAGAGCCTTAGTTAGTGGATCTGCAATGTTATTTTCAGAAGATACTCTATCTATAGCTATGTCTCCTCTAGCTGCAATCTCTCTGATCAAGTGATAGCGCCGCAGAATGTGCTTTGACTTATGATGAGACCTCGGCTCCTTTGCTTGTGCAATAGCTCCATTGTTATCACAAAACAATGGGCGGATCGAAGATGGAGGGAACAACTCCAAGGTGCAGAAATGAACTTCTTCATCCAGACGACTTCTTTGGCAGCTTCAGCAGCAGCAATATATTCCGCTTCAGTTGTAGAATCTGCATTGGTTGCTTGCTTGGAACTCTTCCAGCTCACTGCACCACCATTCAGGGTAAATACATACCCTGACGTTGACTTGCTATCATCTTTGTATGACTAGAAACTCGAGTCTGTGTAACCTCAAAGTACCAAGTCCGCTCCTCCAAATACCAGAAATGCATCCTTTGTTCTTCTCAAGTACTTAAGGATGCATTTCACAACAATCCAGTGACTATCACCTGGATTGGCCTGATATCTGCTCGTAACACTTAGAGCATGTGCCACATCAGGTCGTGTACATATCATAGCATACATGATAGATCCTATGGCAGAGGCATAAGGTACTCTACTCATGTGCTCTCTTTCTTTAGGAGTTTTAGGGGACATCTCCTTAGAAAGTGTAACTCCATGTCTCATAGGTAAGAGACCTCTCTTGGAGTTTTCCATGCCAAACCTTTTGACAATGGTTTCTATGTACATTGATTGGGTCAAGCCGAGCATCCTCCTTGATCTATCTCTATAGATATTTACCCCTAACACAAAGGATGCATCACCCAAATCCTTCATGGAGAAGTTCTTAGACAACCAGGCCTTAACTGATGATAACATACCTACATCATTCCCAATGAGTAGTATGTCATCCACATATAACATCAAGAAGACCATAGCACTCCCACTAGCCTTTTTATACACACATGGCTCATCTTCGTTCTGAACAAAGTCATAAGATTTGATCGTCTCATCAAACCTTTTATTCTAGGTCCGGGAAGCTTGTTTTAGTCCATAAATAGACCTTAACAACTTGCATACTTTGTTTGGATGCTCTTGGGATTCAAATCCCTGAGGTTGTATCATATACACCTCTTCCTCAATATTACCATTGAGGAATGCTGTTTTAACATCTATTTGTCATATTTCATAATCATAGTATGCTGCAATTGCAAGCAAAATCCGAATGGATTTAACCATAGCAACTGGTGAAAAGGTTTCGTCATAGTCAACACCTTGCCTTTGACGATATCCTTTAGCAACCAATCTTGCTTTGAAGGTCTCCACCTTCCCATCTACTCCAATTTTACTTTTATAGATCCATTTACACCCAATAGGTATAACATCTTTAGGTGGATCTACCAAGTCCCAAACTTGGTTGGAATACATGGAGTCCATTTCGGATTTCATTGCTAATTCCCATTCCTTAGAATCAATATCAGATATTGCCTCTTCATAGGTCTTAGGATCATCATCCTCAATATATTGCACCTACCTCCTTCCATCAGAGATATGTCCTACATATCTATCAGGTTGGATGGGCACACATGTAGACCTACGAGGTACCTATGTATCATCCTTATCAAGTACCCTAGCAGAAGTGTCCTCTATTTGTGGATATGGAACCTCTTCCAATTCTACCATGCTCCCTCTGTCTTCCTTAAGGATGAACTCTTCCTCTAGGAATACAGCTCTTTTAGCAATAATAACCTTTTGGTCATCAGGGTGGTAGAAGTAGTATCCATAAGTCTCCTTAGGATACCCCACAAATCTACACTTCTTAGTCTTAGAATCCAACTTATCAGAGTTATGCCTCTTTACGTGAGCTAAGCAACCCCAGACCTTAACATGCTTAAGGTCAGGCTTTTTCCCTTTCCATATCTCATATGGAGTAGATGGAACAGACTTGGATGGTACTTTGTTCAAGATATATGCGGCTGTTTCGAGTGCATATTCCCAAAGAGACAAAGGTAACTTAGCAAAAGATGTCATTGCCCATACCATGTCTAACAATGTACGGTTTCTCCTTTCAGCTACTCCATTAAGCTGAGGAGTGTATGGAGGTGTCCTTTGGGATAATATCCCATTGTCCTTCATGAACTATGTGAATTCAGTACTTAAGTATTCTCCTCCTCGATCTGATCGAAGAGTCTTAATACTCTTTCCTAGTTGCTTCCCTACTTCATTCTTATATTCTTGAAATTTCTCAAAGGCTTCAGATTTGTACTTCATTAAGTACACATACCCATACCTAGAGAAATCATCAATGAAAGTAATGAAGTAAGAATATCCTCCTTTAGCTTGAGTTGACATAGGGCCACATACATCTGAATGTATGAGTTCCAACAACTCAGTAGCTCTCTCTCCATGTCCACTAAATGAAGAGTTGGTCATCTTTCCCATGAGGCAAGACTCACAAGTGGGCAATGATTCAAAATCATTTACCTTTATGCATCCATCCTTATGGAGCCTTTTAAGTCTTTCCTCATTGATATGACCAAGTCTATGGTGCCATAATAAGGTTTGATCTATATCAAATCTTTTCCTCTTTAGAGGTGCATTCACACACATTATTGGAGCATGCATATCTAATATATATAAACCATTAATCAAACATCCATTGGCAAACAATTTACCATTCATAGTTATGGAACAACTTCCATTTCCAAAACTCACAATAAATCCACATTTATTTAAGCATGAAATAGAAACAATGTTCTTAACTATTGAAGGAACATAATAGCAACTATCTAATAGTAGGACATCTCCTGAAGGTAACTTGAGGTGAGCTTGTCCGACGGCCAATGCTGCAACCTTTGCACCATTTCCCATACGCAGATCAACCTCTCCTCTTTGCAACCTTCTACTACTTGTCAACACCTGCAAGTCATTGCAGATATGAGATGAACATCCAGTATCCAATACCCATGATGTAGATCTATAAGACAAATTGACATCAATGAAAAAAATACCTGAAGCTTCTCCAAGCTTTCCTTTTGCCTTTTCTGCAAGGTACAACTTGCAGTTCCTCTTCTAGTGGCCATCTTTATGGCAATGGAAGCATTGTCCTTTGTCCTTCTTGGGCTCTGTCTTCTTGGCTACTTTCTTGACTTTAGCTTTACCCTTCTTCCCCATTTGATTAGCCTTCCTTTTCTTGTTGGTCTTACCAACAAGTAGCACAGGAGGTTTCCCATTGTTCATAATGCCTTCAGCAGTCTTCAACATATTCAGAAGCTCTGCTAAAGAGCAATCTAACTTATTCATGTTGAAGTTCATTATGAAATGGGAGAAGGAGGATGGTAAAGATTGGAGGATAAGGTCAACCGATAGCTCCTTGTTCATAGAGAACCCAAGCTCAGCTAACCTTTCCACCCACTCTATCATTTTTAGAACGTGTGTCTGCACAGACATTCCCTCAGACATCCTTGTCTGAGCATTCTTAGATATCTCATATCTCTCCATCCGACTATGTGCTCCAAATAGCTCTTCAAGATGAGCCAATATGGATATTGCATCCATCTTTTCATGTTGCCTCTGCAACACATTGCTCATAGAGGCTAACATGTAGCACTGGACAAGAGATGCATCCTTTTTGTGCTTTTGGAAGGTGACGATCACATCATCACTAGCATCATCAGATGGTTCATCGCGGTGGCTTCTCAAGCACGTAGGCTATTCGCTCGGCGGTGAGAACAATTCTCGGAATTTACGAGCCGGTCGAGAGAAGTTAGGACCGATGAGCTTTGTTGGCATCAAGTATGCCACGCAACGGGTGGTTCGTCATTGAAATCTACAAGGAGATATATTAAAATGAGATAACATTGCAAATATTCATGAAAACTATGATAAGGTCTTTTATCTTAATTTTATGCTCCCACTAATTTCGCCGAATTTGCATAACCCTCAATATGCAAAGACGGGACATCTCGATGATGTCCTAGTGGGGACTAAGATCCTATTAACCTTATGGCGATGACCTTGTGGTAGCACAACAAATCACCCCATACTTAATAGGTAGGAAACTCTTGCCAATTGTAACTATTACAATTCTTAGTCATGTTTAGCCTCTAGAGTTATGAGCTTGTGGTAGCACAACAAATCATGTATTCTAGTTATGTCAAATCCACTTGCTACATTATGAGAATAGATTCTTCACATAGCCCTTGTGGTAGCACAACAAAGCTATGTAAGTGATCTACCTCAAGGTTCGATTAATAACCTTGGCCATGGTCACCAATCCCTTTCTGAATGAGCCTTGTGGTAGCACAACAAACCCATCCAGTATAAGATTAGCTCACCAAAGCCATAGCAATGGAAGGCTACGCGATTCATTCTTAATGTCCCGCGCTAATCAACCTAATTTGAAATAAAGATGGATTTTATTTTATTTTAATCTCATCAGCATATGTGCTATATCTATATCTAAGTATACCTTTAGAATATCATATATCTAAGGTATAAGTAGTAGCACACAATCACATATCTAATATGCATAAGGAAAATAGGTTATCATGGACTTATCCCTGAGCATGCACCATAAACACCCTTAATGGTGCATAATTAAAAGACTTGCATCACATGTTAGAATTGGCATGTCTCCACTTCAGAAACTTCTTCTCCAAGTGGTCCACGTTCTCGCCATCTCCCATGAGCCGTCTTCTTGTCATTACAAGCGGTTCGGGGTACGCAAACCCAATGAATATACATCACATTATAAGAAACCTTGGCTTTGACCAAGGGGAGTACAAACATTGGGGAAAGATAGAATTTACAATAAGATTGTAGAGAGAGAGAGAGGAGGCACACACAGGCCCCAATTAATTACATAACCAAATAAATAACCAATGCAAGATAATTGAAACTAAGTCCATGATCACCATCCACACACACAAGAAAATCATCACATGACCAAAGTGCGCATACGTGGTAATTATATGATATAACTTTTATATCATAAAATTATAGAATATAGTTTTTGAAATTCTCAATTCCATGCTCAGCGATTTATCATGAAATAAATAGCATAAAAAGAATGCATAAACAATATACATGCTTTAAGATAAGCCCATTCATGTATATGATCACATCTAAGCATTCCCAAACTTGTGCAAATCACGGAAATAATGATATAAAGATAAAACTGTCAAATCATATTTTTTTAGAATTAATTTAATCATTATATACACTAATTTTGTTCTTAAAACAATATCAAGATCAAAAGGAGAGCATAATTTGACAATAGGGCTAAATATCATTCAATAAGGTATTAAACACTTCAATGGCTCATTAAATAATATCTGCAATTTTTTAGAATTTTTTCAGAAATTTCCCGATTTTTTTTACAATTTATTTCATTTCTAAACAAATTAAAAATGAAATAAAAAATAAAAAATAAACCGCCGGACCGGGCCCGGTCAGACCGGCCCGGTCCAGCGTCAGCCGGATCCGAATCCGGGTCAAACCCGGATTTGCCGACCGGTCCGCCGGGTCTGTAAAGGACCCGGCGGATTCTTCTCTCCCGCCCGATAAGGGCGGCGAGGGTGCGAGGAGCCCTAATCCGAACCAATCTATCGGCTCAGATTAGGAGGTCCAAACGGAGTAGGAAAAATCCGTAAAAATATCATATAGAATCCTTAGAGTATCACGAAACCATTGGGATAAGTTCCGTCCTCCGAAAAAATCTGTGTAAGGAGAAATACTCGGTGGAAGTTGCTGCTTTCGCGGATACCATATCCGACGGAAAAAGAAGAAATTCTTCCTCTTGGGGAGACGATCAAAGCTAAAACTTGAAAGGAAACTTAAGGTAAGTCTATTACCTTTCTTCCAAACACTTTAAAAAGTTTCCCTCATCCCCATAGAAGGAGAAATCCAAACTTCCCAAAATCCGGGTGACTGCGCAACCGTGAAAGAAACCCCAAATCTCAAGGACTCTATGAGACTCTTCAGAGGTCTAAAAATCAATATGACTGCATATTTCGAAAGCCCTATGTCACGAGATTATCATGGAACAAACCAATATTAATATCGTATCACATACGAAACATGGTTACTCCACAAAAATCAAGGTTTACACAATTTCGGGAAATCCGAAAAACACATGAAATCACTCAAAATCGATTTTGATTTCAACCAAGGCTTCAACCTGGCTCTGATACCACTGTAAGGAATCATTCTATGCATATAAAATACTTTTTTATTCATTGAATCCATAGTCTTAGCCTTTATTGAAACCAAAACGACTAAATCGGGAACCGATTAAGAAGGAGATCAAATATACCTTCTTGGGATTTGAAAAATCCCTCACCAGAGATGAAGAGTGGATGTTCCTTGTTGCTTCAAACTGTTCAAGTGGACGGCCTCTAGCGGTATCCACACGAACTTCTTCCAAGGACCGGTTCTCCTTCGCTCCAAGCTCAAAACTCTACCAGAACGGAGTTGGACCATGCGGGGACTCCTTCTATAGAAGAGAGGAGAGAGGGAGGCTGCCAAGGACATTCTCCAACCCTTTGGCTTGATCGGGTTTAGCTTCTTAAGCATATTATATATAGAAGATGCAATTTTTCACAAAAACCCAAATCTTCTATATATTTACATCCTTGTCCCTGTCCTTAGAATTAGTTCTAATGTGTGTGACCCACTAGGCCCAATAGTCAATTTGATTGAAGTCAAATTTGAAAAGAACAATTCTTTTAAATTAAATCAAATCTATTATCTAATAACAGATTTGACGGCTTTCCGATCATAAAGGGTACAAGACACATCCTATGATCTCAAATGACTTTGGAGAGTTAAATAACATCCATTGAGCCTTTCCATCATCAATTACCACACGGATATAAACCCTCGTCCAAGCAATGTCCCGGTCGGTCAGAGGTTCGGCACTGACTGTCAACCCCTTTAATAATCCGACTCTATGAAATCTTGTACTCTGGAATGGATCAACTGGAAAACACCTTTTCCAATTATCCTATATACCTTGGCCAAGGAGTTTAGAGTACTATCCATAGGACATTCTCTCTCCCCTACCGAGAGTGAACGATCCCCTATTGTCCACTCAATTGCCTCCACCAGGTTTTCCATATACCCAATCCATTAACTATATAGGACCACAATACTAAGTGATCCATAAGTCAATGGTCAAAGTACATGGTAAGTCTAGCAAGACATCTTTGGCGACTCAGGTCAAAGATCCAACAGTGCAACTGTGATGATAGAATACCCTGATCGATAGTTCGGTAAGATACCATTCAGGGATTCTATACTGGTCAGTTCAGTGAACTCATTCCTCTAATGAGCACCTATACATGTATCTCAGTGTCCCACACTGATGACCAATGAGATCGGTCATCCTCACCATATGAGAAGATATCATATACACTAGTCTTATCGGATCCTTGATGTCCCATCTCATGGATCCCACTACTGGGAACAATTTAGATCACATGCTTCTAGATGATTGATCTCATTATCATGATCTCATCATGATCCAATCATCATTGCATGCAATTTAGGACTTCATTACAATAAATGCATCTAGATAGTGCAAGTAATGAGGACAATGCCATTATTACTGAATAAGATATTACAAGAAATGTAAAATCATATCACATATGATTGACTTGTAGGGCATACATTTCTATCACTAGCTACTTAACTAGAAGCTTCACCCAAAAGAAGGTAGTCATTTTCTAATAATTAGTATTTTTTTTAAAATAAATGAATATTTTATTTTGCTGGTGGATGTAAGATAAAGTAACTGTATTAATATGATTTTTATAATTTAAGGAGAGACTTGAGTCAATTTGAATTTGGTTCAAAATAGAATTAAATCAAATTGATCTAATATGACTTGCTGCTTCTTTGATTAAGACCAAGTTAACTAAATCTGAAATTGAAAATTTTTAATTCACATTGTAAACTTAAAATCCCAAAACTAAAAGTGAAATAGTGTAAGTGATTTCGTTTGGAGCATCCATATTTGTTCTAAATCATCCTCTTTCTCTGGAATTCATCAAGAGTGTATGATTGTTTTCTTAAAAAAATGCTTCGGTGAAGGACAATGCAATTTTGTGCAATTATTTATCTTCAATAAGAGAACACCTTCCAATAGCTACAGAAAAGATGCATCAGGTTTAGGTCAAGTGGATTTGGGAATGTTCTTTGCCCTGCTAGGTCCAATTTGTTTGGGCTATCCAGATAGGTGTAAGCAGGTGGTTTTCGATGCACTACTTTTATGGCCATCAAATGAAGGAGCCCAGACAAAAAAGATAGACGCAGTTAAGTATATTAAGATGTTGAGGGTTGTATATATCCCTTCTCATGGAGTCAATGGCATTAATGAACTTCATGGTGTATTAGATCCCTAAGTGGTTGCATTTCTAGAGTTTGGAGAAATGTTTGATGATCCAGATTGGGGTTTTGAAATCTTGAGTACATTAGTAAAACTTGAGTTTGGGGATCACATTAGACATGGCCATCATACATGCTTCATATGGTTATACACAATTGTTTGATAGGTATAGTGGATTTGTGTTCGTTAATATCCATGCTACCAAGTTGAACATGTTTACATGGTAGAAGAACAAACCAAGGCTTACAAGCAAGAAATAGAGAAGAACCACATGTTTTCACAGGCTCGTATAATTAAATTAGAATTTTTTTAAAAAAAATAAGCTTCCTGGTCTTCCCAAATATCAAATATCAAATTATTTCACTCTAGTTCGCAAAGTGAGTATTAGTTTTTCTCCCTTTTCTCAAAGATCTTTCTATATGTCCCTTATATTCTTCTGCACTTATCTGTTATAATAATCACTATGAGTGCCTTTCAACTTTATCTTGTGTTCATATCAGGTTGCAAATCATCCCTTGTTCATTAGGTGCATCTATCAAGATGAGAAAGTTATTCATTTTTGCAAAACTGTTATATTCGAAGGGCACGTTTGGTTTTGAATGCAACTTGGAAAGAGTAATTCAAGTGCTTAATGGTTACAATGATTTTGAAATTTATCAAGTAACTTACATCGGTCATCTCTTTCTATTCATGTGTAAACTACTCTATATTTGAAATGCTTATCTTCAAATTATCAACTTCAGAGATTTAGTGGGTCTGATGTAATAGAACTGACTGGTAATATGTCTCCATTTAGTAGGATGATTAACAACATAAGATGATGGCATGGATGCTCTAGAGGGCTTAAAATTATGCTTCATATGTGGAGATAACAGCTAGCATAGCCATCTATAATCTAGATGCTTAGGCTACTCTTTTGTTGCTTTATGTAGATTACCCCATCTATAAGCTAAAGTTTCACCCTCAGAAATGACTTTCATATTTTGATTGGCCCCTGGATATGCTAGAGCTGATCCTAATCTAGATCAAGGTTGGATTACTCTGCATGGTCGCAAGACCTCCAATGGTGGGAGGGCAACTGCCATGCTTCCCTGTTATCAAGTCCAATGTACGATTGGATCCACAAACCTTAGTAAATCTTCTTCTTAATGGGTATAGAGACCTGAGAAGACTGGATCAACTGAACTGGGTCTGGGTCTTTGGACCCAATGAGACCTTTCTTTCCAGGATGGCAGCAACCAATTCACATGGTTTTGCTTCCATAGTTTATTTTTTGATAGCATAATTATCACAATAGTGAATGTTTTAATATGGTAAATGTAGCTAACAAGAATCTTAAAGAAAAACAATGAAGACATGACAATGTCTATGGTCAAACAAGTTACTAGCAATGTTTGATTACGTGTTTGTAAATAATTTAGTGCAGTTGTTGACTAGATAGCCGACTCTCACCCCTTTAAGGTGTTGCTTCTATTAATTCGATTCGTTATCTATGGAACATATACTAGGCCACACCTGTCTTCTCATCATTGGTACTCTATTCCAATTAAATCTTTTCTTTTGATACCACTCTACCTTATATAAAGTTGCCATTGAAAAGGTTTAGTTGTTGACAGCTGTAGCATAGTAAAATAGTTGCAGATACTTTAGTTTAGATTATTCATGTCTTAAGTAAAAAACCACATTATACGAAAATTCAGACTGTAGCAGATTTGGTTAAGCACTCAGTCGGAAGAACTTTTTGTGGTTTGCGGATCTCTGTATCCTTGCATAAGACGATATTCAGAGGTGTCTCATTTCCAAGGTCTTCATGGTTAAGGGAAAGGTTGGTATGTTAGAGGGGGATTTATAAATGTAATTAGTGGTTCCTTTTGGGAAGTTGCTCATCTTATCCTCAGGCAAGATGTGTACGTCTATTATTAAAGCTATCGATGTTAACGGAGCTTTGAGCTTCCAAATTAGGTGTTGTTGTCTTTCATGTGTAGAAGGTAGGTCAAATTAATGGCTCATAGTAGGGTTTATTGTGAATCAGCAAAATGATTGAACTCAAGAATTTGGAAGGGCGTAAGTTGTTCAAATTGTCCTCCCCACTTTTTTATGGGCATTCTATTCAAGTATGAGAAAATTATTCCCTTCTGTTGTTGGTAAATACAACTTTCTTTTGTCATCTTGCAGCTTTTAATTTCTTGTGGTGGTTTCGGTGTACAAGGAACTGTTATAGATGCACATGTGCTTGATTTAGCTAAATGCCAATTGCAAGGTGCATCATACTGCAATTTTTTCATACAAATGCCAATCTTGTCTGTCACATTTTTTAACAATAAACTGAGTAACTTTTGCAATTTGATTTTTCATTTGTGTGCCATCCAAGTATTAACCAAGCTTTCGCCATCGTTAAGGACAACAGGGCACAGAGTTATCATTTCAGCCCGTGGACATCGATGCTTGACATTTTAGAGTGGATTTTGGAAGTTATTGGAGTAACCTACAACCGTCTTGATGGCAGGCAAGTATTCATGGTTAACTGCTATTGTTGCAGATTTGAAGTCAAGAGTATTTTTTTTTTCTCATTTCAATTTTGCTTTGCATTAACGAGGTGACAGAAAGACAAACAATTTTTTTTCAACTACTCAATAAATTACAAATAGATAAAATTAATTTATTATTTACAAACTATGCCGCCTTTGTTATTAAATCTGATATATCTAATATATTGCTCAATAAATTCGTATGATTTAGAAATTTTAACTAACTATTTGACAAATTCAATATTTTTATCATTTCTAATACGGATGGTACACGTACGAAGCACATTCTATGACGTTCACCACTCTGGTCTTCATATTTGGGCTATATGAGCCCACACTAAGATCAATTCCGACATCTCTCAGCAGCCACCACTTTTCTTCTAAGATTGGATGTTTTGTTTACAAGTGTTATCTGCCCAAGATTCTACAAAGTGTCAAGCAATTTTGTCAAGATTTCCTTTAGTTCTCCCGCAACTCTCTTAAACCTAAATTTATATGCGGCAATCTATTTGGATTTAATTTTTACTTGCTACTTCGTTTGCCATGTTTTGTGCAATTATCCAACATGATAATTTGTCATCCTCCACCTAACTTTGGGTGAAAAAAATAGTTCTTTTGCTATGTTAAGTTACCTTAGGCCGTAGAGCATATCACATTATAATTATATAACCATCGGAAAAAAAAATTATAAAAGGCAAATCAATTGAAATACTATCAATACAGCAGTCGTAAAAAATGTGGCTAAGAACTAAGAAGCAGGAGCAAATCGTTTGTATGAGAATGTATTTCTTTTAAGCATTTCCTTTATTGTATGTACGAGTCATAAAAGAAAAAAATCTAAATTGAAAAGTTTTATTAATAAAAGATATAAGTCGATGGGGGTGTAAACATAATCTGATATTCTGATTCGATTTCGATAAAAGTTAACGGATTTAGAACTTGTTTTTAAATCTTATAAACTATCGGAATCGGAATCGAATATTTTGGTAGCTTATCAGAATCGGAATCGAAATTAGTTGATTCCGTTTTCGTTAATCTGATTTCGATAAAAAATAATTATATATAAATAAAATTAAATAAAATAAAGTTAAATAAATTATAATATATAATATATAAATTGATAGACTGATAAAAATAAAGTTTTAAAAAGATTAAATCTAATTTTAGTAATTTTATGTGAATATTGACTTATTTTTGAATAAAATTAATATTTAATATGTATTTCGGAATTTATCGGATTTGATTCTGATTTCAATAATAAAATCAAAATCGAATCGAAATGGGAACATAGTGATTTCGAAATTATCAAAATTGGAATCGAAACCCCTGAACTTTTATCGGAATCGAATTTTGGTGATTCCGCTATCGAATCTGACCTATTTATAGTCCTATAAGTTGAATATCAAATATGTCAAAAGGGAACTATTAGTTACACAGAGCCCATATCACGTTAGTGATGTATAAATTATTTAGTAACAACTTTATAAGATATTACTCACACGTGCGAAACATGTAATTTGAGAGAAAAAATATGTTGGAGAGAGAAGAAAAGAGAAGAATTGAAAGGATAAAAAAGAGGAAAAGAAAAATAAAAGAAAAAGGGTTTCTTAGTATACTGCAGCATAAAATTATAACCTCACATGGGGGCGCGAGGTCCAGGTTTCGCTTCCTGACAGCGGCAAAGCCAGGCACCCCGGTGGGTGTCCAGTGAGGTTCGGGCTGGGGCTCGAACCTCCGCCTGCCTGCTATGCAGTAGGCTTCTGGGGCCACTGGGCAGCGGGCGATAAATAAAAAAGTATACTGCAGCATACGAGAGAGAGAGGGGGGGGGGGGGTCGACGGTAGCGACCATGTGGTGGGGCGGCTCGATTGGGTGAGCTAAGCACGGTCGTGGCCGCGGCCCAGGCAGATGTAGCTAGGTGATGGGGTCCGGCGGGAGGCCGAATGTGGCTAACGCGACTGGGTGCCGCTTAACCTAGAGAGAGAGAGAGAGAGTGCAGGGAGAAGGAAAAAGAGAGGAAAAAGAGGACAAAATGTAGAGGAAGGAGGAGAACCAATGGAGGAAGAGGAAGGGACGCTCGGTGGATCTGAGGAAGGAGAGAGAAAAAGAAAAGAGGGGAAATAGTTGAGTTATGAAGGATTAACTAGGGTAAGAAGAGTCCAATTAAGAGAGAATTTAAAACACACTAAAAAATAAATTTAAAAACATCAATTGAATCCTAATAAGACATCTATACAAATATAATGTTAACACCTATTTAAATTAACAAACACTCTCCAATTAATTTAAAAACACCTACTTACCTACGTAGACACCTTAAGAAAATACTTCAAACCCACTATGTAAATAATTAAAAATACTACGATAAAAACCTAAATAATACTATAAAAATACATAATATTACAAAACAGAAGATTAGTAAGAAATCTTTCCAATTTAGACATAAAATATATGAATCTCATTAAATTAATAAATGTACTGAACAAAAATGAATTTAGGTTGAAAAATACTCAACTGTCAATTGAAAAAAAACTTTCTTAATTACTACATATGATACATGATCTATCAAGTAATCAATTTGTTTAGGAGAAACCAAACACAAGGTCCGGTTGAATGGACCCTCTTCACTACATCCTGTCCGCTTTTTACTTCAACACAAGATTAGACTAACCAATTTCTTTTCATTCCCGATCCATTTCTAGCTCTAACCGCAAGGGAAGATGTTAAAAAAAAGAAAGCAAATGACTTTTCTACCCTTATATGCTCGTGACAGTACGATGGCATTTCAAAACACTTCATTCATGCCTGACGTAGTATTCTTTTATTTTAATTTTTGGTTGATCGAACTATATACGAATTAGAGGTAGGGCTGAAACAAGCTATCCCATCGGGTCACTACAAGAAAATAGGTTATTAGGGACGGTTTACGGCTGTCCCAAAAAACCCAAAAGCCGTCGCTAATATGTATTAGCGACAACTTTTCAGGCATCGCAAATGCATCGCAAATAACGCCGTCACTAATAATATTAGCGACGGCTACAGTTAAGCCATCGCCAATAAATTTATTGGCGACCGCTTGTAAGCCGTCGCATAAAATATTAATAAGATGACTATTTATTGGGGATGGCTTACAAAGCCGTCGCCAATAAATTTACTAGCGATGGCTTAAGCTGTCGCAAATAGTAAGGAGACCCAGACGGTGTCAACCTTATTTGGGATGGGTTAAGCCGTCTCAAATAAGCTTATTGGCGACGGCTTACAAGCCATCGCCAATTAATTTACTTGAGACGGCTTACGTGGCCATCGCAAATGGTAGGCAGAAACCCCGGGATGGGTTTCCAGATTTTTTTCTCTAATTTTGCGACGGTTTTTTTTTAATATTTGGGACGGCTTTAGCCGTCCCAAATAAGCTTATTAGCTACGGCTTAAAGCAGTTGTCGCCAATAATAAATTTCTGAAAAAAAAAATTGATTGGCCAGATTGGGTCAATTATACGATCAAATTCGGAAAATCAATCATTCTTGAAACTTTCAGAAAGACCAAAAATCGGATCTACCAATCCAAAAATTGATTTATATTAACAATTTCGGTGCCGTATTGCTCGTTTCAAACTCGGAACGGGCACCGAATTAGGGTGAAACAATACACATTCACATACTAAGTTGAAATTCACCAAATTTAAATTCATATTCACATACCACATTCAAGTTCACATTCATACACAAAATGTTTTGATACATACGAATATTGACATTCATAGAGAGTAGAAAATACATCTCAATCTATTCATCTTCTTCATCTTCATCTTCATAATTATCTTCACTCTCCTCGGCATCCTCGTAGTCATCGTCATCATCGTCATTTCTGTCCTCTGTTTGTTGTGGCGGAGGATGCCCCGATGTAGATGGCACATCAGAAGTCGGGAACCTTTGAGTCAAGCCTTCTATGATCAGATTGAGGCGATCGAAATTTTCTTGGAATGATTTCTGTTGATTGTCTAATTGTTGTTTCAATGAAGTAATTTGTTCTTCATAACATTCAATGATTTCTTCTTGTCTCGCCACCTGATCTCTAAGCTCCCGAACTTCTTGAGTCGAGCTAGAAGCACCTCCGCTTGACTCACTATACCAAGTGTGGCGAGTTTCACCTCGCCCACCACATAGGATCCGTCCTAGTAGATCTCTACCAAATACGGATATAAAAGCTTCCTCCGCGGTCAGTGGAGGCTGTGATACCCCAGCATCCGAGGATTCAGATGCTGGGGGATTCATCAATCATTGCATATTTTCATATAAATAATATGATAAAAATTAAAATCCTACTGTGATGAATTGTGGATTATAAAGAAAAATAGGTTATGACAATCAATCATTATGATCATAAGACGACTTTGGTCATTATCCCAAAGGACTGCTCCATCAAGTTCTTCATGCGTTTGACTCATCTGGAATACCTCCGGACGAGTTGGAGGATGACCTTCTTTTCGTACCTGTCCAAAAAATTAAAAAAGAAGAAAGGTTATTAGGGAATAAGTGTAGACACGCCAAATTCGCCTAATTCAGAGCATAAAACTCATGTTTTATAGGGTAACATCTGCGATTGACCTGATAATGATGCCGGGTCTTTTAAAGTTGATTTGGAGCTTCGCCGAATGAAATCGGATGCTTTCCGAAGTTTTCCGCAAAAAACCGTAAATTCCGAGCGAAAGCCACACGTAAATCGTGTAAACACGGAAATTGGCTGAATGACCAATGCCTAATGATCATGCATTGAAGGTTATGGTCATATTCACACCCTGGACAAGTTTTGTTACATACCGCGCCTTTCCGGTTTGCCGTCGGAGTCATTTTGACCTGTATCGAATCTTCTGTTCACTGCCCTAACTTCCGGATAAAATTCTGATGTTTTGGAGGGTGTGATGTCTGATCCTATGCTATATAAAGCTTCTTAGGCCTGTTATCTTTCCAACGCAACAAACGGCGTCGAATTCCAAGTTCGGGAGTGTTCGCAATGGCTTCCGGAAGAAGGACGCGCAAAAATAGTCCCATGCGCCCGGGTTCCTGGTCACATGCGCCCGGGACCCAGGGCACGTGCCCATGCGCCCTACCAGTGAGGCACGTGACCTCGTGCCCTCACTTGAGGGCACATGCGCCCTGCCCTTGAGGCACGAGGGAACCAGTTTTTCACCGGGGCTCTACCGCTGGACAAATGACCGAATAAGATCGATTTTTTTGAAAAAAGTGCCATGCGCCCCTACTTGGAGGCACATGCGCCCTAGGGGAGTAGGGCACATGCACCCGGGGGTAGACCACAAGGTCTCCTATTTTGTAGTGTTGATCGCGACAGTTTTCTCCTATAAATAAACTCCGATTCCGGTCGTTCCAAAGGCATGGGCACGACCCCCCCAGGCATCTCAAGACGTCCAAGAACCCTCCTACATTGATTTTGTGATTTTTAGAGAGAGAATTTCTAGTTTTAGAGAGAGAAAAGTCGGTTCAAGAGAGAGAGAGGAAGGCTGTTCTGCAGGTGATCTGCCAGGTCTCTCTTCTTCGGCCTCTACAGTAGTGTGTGGACGTCTGCTGTCCAAACTCTATTCGTAAAAGTTCTTCATCTCCAAGTCTTCTTTAGTTTTCAATCAACGGAACTTGATTCTGAGGTCAGGGCTGGTCATGACAAGCGCAGAAGCAAAGTCGCGCCTGGCAGATCCTGGACTGCTGCTCGGCTTTTTCGACAACACATATTTGGCTATATCTTTCTCTATTCAACTGAGAATCTTTCTATTCTTTTTCCTATCTCTTTGTTTCATGATTCTCCATCCTCCTATCATTTTTTTACATTTTTTTGCATTACTTTTATTCTGTTATTCTGAAAATAAAAAGAGGAGTTAGAGATAACCGGAATCCGGTCAGTTTCTTCTCAGTTGTGTGTTTTATGTTGTCCTCTTTACATATACTCCACTTTGTTTAGTTCTAATAGTCTCTTTCACTTGTTTGTTTATCTAGTTGCACAGAATATCAAGCACCCACACGTTGAGGACTCTTCTTCATCGGCCGGCCGAGGAAGGAGAAGCTTTAACCCACACTCTTCACGCTAAGGTACACACGGTCATCTTTCAATTTAATTTCATAAATCGGAACCCGCGGTTCTTGGTGACCACATTTCTTTCTTCTCACCCTCCTCCCACATGACCCGAACCGTATCTTTGGTGATCGAGCGACGCCAAGGGATGAAAGTTCGGGGATCAATGTGAGTGTGGGACCGAGATGAGAGTTGCTTTCTGAGCTTTATTCCTTTCTTTTCTCATCCCCTCTTGAGGTGACGATCTGGATTCACGGACTTCCCTGAAAAGGAGAGGACCCTGTCGAATTTTCATAGTCGACAGCTTTTGTGGCGACCACGGTGGGACAAGCAATGTCTTCAACCGTTGGTGCTAAGTCTTTTGTTTGCAACTAGTTCTAGTTCTAGACCGATTCCCACGTGAGCCTTTCCTTCCTTCCACCTCTCTTAAACTTCATGCCATCTCAAAATTTCTGATTTCACCCATCTTTCATCAGATCTGAAGTGCCAAGTATGCCATTTAATTTTTGTCATTTTATTTAAACTGGTTCCCACGTGAACCACCCTTTTCCTTTAAAACCGGTTCCCGCGTGAACCAATCTCTTTTTTACTTCGGTTCCCACGTGAACCAAACCACTTTCCTTCAGATCTATCCCACTTGGATCAGAAATGAAACATGGTCTGGATTCTAGTTTCTAGTTGCTTGTCTAGTTTCTAATCGCTTGTCTTGTGTGATTACTTGTTTATTTAAGTTTATGTTTTGCTCATTACTTGTTTTATTACTTGATTGCATTCTCTGCTCCTTCTCTCTACCTCCTTCTTTTACACTTTTTTTGAGGCGGGAGCTCACTCTCCCATTTATCCCTCTCATCCTAAACACCCTCTTGGTGGATTCTGACCTCTCTTCTGGGATATTCCTTCCTAGTTGACTTGGTTGACTTTCATCAAGGCCTCCGTAATTCCTCATACGTGGAGTATTCCTCTTTACGATCGGGTTGGTTGTACCACTCCCCAAAACCCGAAGCATCCTACGTTACCTACACGTGGTGAGATTGTGTGAAACCTAGGTAATTGGAGATTGGAGTTAGGATACTAACCCATTTGTTGAGAGAAAAATTCTTAACAAAATTCATAAACCTAAGGTTTAATCAAAATCATTGCGTAATCTTGCTTTCAAGTCTTTGCATCACTTGTTTGTCAAACAAAAATTCAAACCTCTAACCTTTTGCAAAATACTAAAAAAACAAAAAAAAGTTCTTTGTTTACTTTGTCAACTTGTTTGTTTTGTTCCTTGAAGTTCAATGCAACTAAGGTCTGGAAGACACGTTGGAATGGCGGTACAAGCTGAACATCGAGAACATGAGATGGGTCATCAACCAAATCCGTCAGATGGTCATGTTAATCCATTAGTTGAGTCACAAGCGCAAGAGGTCCCTCAACCATCTGCTCTTCGTGATGTCGAACAACTCTTTAGGGAGTTGTCTCTCTTTACCGACCCAGAAACCTATGCCCGCATACAATCCATGGTGAAGGGTAAAATGGCCTCAGATCAGGCTGAAGTTAACCAAGTTGCCTCATCTCCTTGTCCTCTGGTTCGACCACCACTCATTCAACCACCTATTGTTCAACAATCTGTGATTCAACCATCATTGGCACTAGAACAACCATCTGTAGTTCAACCATCTATAGTTCAACCATCTGTGGTCCAACCCTCATTTGTTCAACCATCTTATTTCAACCATGTTGCTCCCCTGACCCATCAAGTCATGGGACAATCTTCAGTAAATTTGCCAAGTCATGCTCCTCAATTCCAAAATCATGTCTCTAACCACATACCCCCACCAGTAAACCAAGAACCTGCTCTCACCCAGGCAATCGTGGATCAGCTCACCCAGATGAATGAATGTTATGAAGAGCTGAGATGTCGCCTAGACTCCAAGTCAGTTCCTGAGATTTCCATTCCTTCTCTGCCAGTCCTACACCTGCCACCTTCTGAGCTACCAGTTTATCGCCGCTACAATGGTACTGGCAACCCTTTTCTCCACCTTAAAGATTTTCTCTATGAATCCTCATTCTAGAAAAATGATCGTAGGGTTCTTGCCTTCCTGTTCCGTCAATCATTAGAAGGGTCTGCATTGGAATGATTCTACTCACTCGACTCCTTTGAGGCATGAGACTTCAAAATTGTTAAAACCAAATTCTTGCAAAGATACAGAGACCGGGTGGCACCAGCATGCTCCATTATGGATTTGATTGCTGTGAAGATGAAGCCCGAAGAGGACTTCATAAAGTTTGCTGATCGCTGGAGGGAAATGGCAGAGAAACTGACAGATGTGATTTCTGAAGGGGAACAAGTGAAGATGCTTATTGGCAACACTACACCTACCTTGAGGAATGTCTTGATCATGCACCGTCCTACCACAATGAATGAACTCTATGACAGTGCCCGATACTTGCAAGCCCACTTCAAGGATGCCACCATGATAAACCCTTTTGATCCTAAACCTAGAAACCTCAGGAAAACCCCCTATGCACCAGTTGGTCCTACAACCGAGGGAGTGGTCAACAATGAAGCTATAAGTACTGTGGGGAACCAGGGAGGGAACCGTCAAAACCAGTACAGAAACCCACCACAAAAACTTTCCTATTACTCCCCTCAACAACAAGTTAGGCCACCACAACCGCGACAACCACAACAACCCCAGCAACTAGTAGCACAACCCCAGCAACCTCGTCAACCTACCTACAATAGGGCACCGCCACCACCCAATCAGGCACCACGAAGGGAGGTCCTAGGAGAGAGAACTACCAACAACTCCCTTACTCCTTGACCGACATCTTCAATGTACTCATGGCGGAGAAACAGTTGGAATTGCCCAAGGAAAGAGAGGTTTGGCCAGGAAATGCAGATATGTCCCGATACTGTGCTTACCACCGGTGTCCTGGTCACACTGTAGAAGTGTGCTTTCAATTCAAGGATTATGTCCACGATCTGAATGACCAAGGCAGCATTGATTGGGCCCAAATGGGGGAATGCATACAAGCTATGAAGGCTAGGCAGCAGCAGCGGAAGCATCCACCGGCTCAACCTCAACAACAACCTGGCTTGGGGATTGTTCAGAACCCGCTCGCATTACATGCTCCCTCTTCAGCACCGGCACCAGCACATCCAAACCTAGGAATTGGTCTAGTACACTCCATTGTCCAGGGAGATGCCAGCCGTGCTCAAGGTTGGCAACTAGAAAGCCACAATACAACCATGCCTGTCAACCCGGCTAGGCCTCCTGCTAGGAACCCTCCAAGACAAATAATCTGTGCACCTTCTACTCCACAACCACCACCAAGTTCAATAACCCAACCACTGGCCGCCACTTCTTCTCGCCGACCCCTCATTAGGCCAGCCCCCTCCTTAACTACACCTCCTTCAACCATTGCTACACACCGGCCCTTGCTCATCCGACCACCACAATCACCACCAAACCTCGAACCCCCGACCTACGAACTCTACCACTCCAAAACCCCAACCTATCATACCACCACAACCAATCCCACAACCTACACCTTCATTAAACTCATCAACCACTTCTGCACCCCAGCCTCTTCTTATTAGGCCACCAGTATCACCATCACTACCACCTCTAAATCCTACCCCTCTACCAACTAACCCAATCATCCTAGAACCACCAATCCCATTGCCTACCATACCTGTACCTACACCACCTGTTCCCACCCCAGTTAACCCGTCACCTCTACCCGACTGCCAAATAGCCCCGGTGCTTCGGAGTGGGAGGATGTTCCAGCGACTCTTTCCCCAAGCCGGTACTCAACCGCAGGATCCAGTGGAGGAGGAACAAGTAGAAGAACCATTGCCAGGCACGGCCTATGATTTGTTGAAACATTTAGATAAGACACCGGCCCGTATTTCCATACTTGAGTTGATCAAAAGATCAAAGGTGCACCAGGAGATTCTACAGCAGTACTTGCAAAGGGGCATGGTAAATGAAGATCTCCCACCTGAGAAAATCACTACAGTGTTAGCCCCTAGAAGTGAGCACCCAACACTCACTTTCTCTCAGGAAGAATTAGCAGATCCAGAATTTAGGAGATATGCTTTGCATATGGCTGTGGTTATTTGTAATATTGAAGTGAAATCATGTTTGGTTGACATTGGAGCTTCTATCAACGTTATGCCGCCAGAAACATTGCAGTTGTGCGGTATTTCTGAACAAGAAATCAAGCCATCATGTGCCATGGTGACGGCCTACGACAACTCCAAGAAGTCTGCACTTGGGGTGGTCACTCTAGAAGTTAAACTCGGACCATGTACGGTCACAACAGATTTTCATGTTCTAGAATTGGATCCAACTTTTCGGGCTATACTTGGGAGGCCATACTTGGAGGCAATAGGAGCTGTGGCTTCAACAAACCACCAGTGCATAAAGTTTCCCTTTAAAGGACAGGTGGTCAAGGTGACTAGCATGCCTATAAGGGACGAGATGAACGATGCTTCTTTACCCCTAGGTCTGTCAATACAACCCCAGATCTCAATGGGAGATTTACCAGAAGTCAGATGTATGACCGCCTCTCTACCCGACACAGTGGGATGGCGGATGATGATGAAACTAGGCTATCAGCCTGGAAGAGGTTTAGGCAAGGACCTTCAAGGAATCACTCAGCCGATTCAAACTATGAAAAGGCTACGCAGGCAGGGTTGGGATATGAAGAGGATTCCATCCCAAGGAGGATCTTCCAGCCAGGATATGCCATGGGACTCCACAACTACTTTATCAAAGGGGAGACCATGATGATGGCTGAAGATGACAAGAGTTTCATTACAGTTGTCAAGAGAAGGAAAGCTCCAGATGAAGAAGAAGAAGACTTGGAAGACTTATGCTTGACTCGTCTGTTCTCAAGTGGGGAAGAGTACCAGGAACCACTCAAGGGCAGACCAATCCTGGATCATCTAGTTAAGCATGTTACCCAAGTCAAAACTATTCCACGAGGCCCAAATACAACAATGCCATGTTTGAACCTCGTACCATTGTTTCTAGATCTTTTGGATGGGCTTCAGGGCCCACTTACCCACTTTGGGCCCATGTGCCCTTATCAACCTTCCACTCTTTCTGGGCCTGCTTAACCATTTGCTTCCCTCATCAACTTCAGAACTGAGGGCTTTTCCCAACATGGGCTTACATGCCCATTTATTTTTAAGATCGGGTCCACGTACCCGTTTACTTTTTTCATCAGTTTTGGACCCATGTGTCCACTTTCTGTTACCATTGGGCCCACGAGCCCCTTTTTTCCCTTTATTTTTAAGTTTGTCTCTCTATTAATTCAGTCATCTTCTAGCAAGCCTCGAGTCACTCAGGCTCATTCTATCTTTTTACTTGAAATTTCCAAAAAAAAAACGTCTTCTCTGAAACTCACATTTCCATCAAGGAGACGTCTCTACTCATCCCAGAGGGTGCTCCCAATCAGGGATCCCTCTTTTATGAATCATTGATCAATTTACTCGATCCCCCCTCCACTGTAAATACCACCTTTCCAGCTTTATCTTCAGTAGGTCAAGTTAGGTTAGGAAATAGGAAAGTCAGAGGTAGGCAAGTTCCAAATAGGTATCTGCAACAATTGGCTCAGAAATGCGTAGAGTGTGCAAGGCTACCAAACTTTTTAGATAATACCATCCAGCTAGATGAAATCCGATATGAGGATGAGCATAACATAGATCATACTTTGGGTGTATATGAGGTGATATCAGAGAAGGATCTCGAATCCGAGGATGAAATCGAGGACTTGGCTGATGCGTATGCATCTGGACTTAGAAGATTTGAAGAACCATCAGCCACAGGGAATGAACCGACCAAGGACCTGAATTTAAGAACCCTGGAAGATCCTAAGACTATCCTCATTAGTGCAAACCTCACTCCCTCAGAAGAACAATGTTTGATCAAAGTTTTGGAAGAATATAGGGACACGTTCGCATGGACATATGAAGATATGCCGGGATTAGATAATTTACTTGTTGAACATAGATTAACCTTGAAACCTGGAACTACCCCTGTTAAACAAAAGCTCAGGAGGTTCCACCCTGATATTGCACTCAAAATAAAAGAAGAGGTTGACAAACTACACCAAGAAAAATTTATTAAAGTTGTCCTATATCCGCAATGGGTGGCTAACATAGTCCATGTTATGAAGATGGATAGACGAATTCGGATTTGTATAGATTTCAGGGACTTAAACCGAGCATGTCCTAAGGATGATTTCCCTTTGCCTCATATCGATGTTTTGGTTGATAACACAGCTGGATTTGAAATGCTTTCTTTCATGGATGGCTATTCTGGATACAATCAGATCCGGTGAGCTGAGGAGGACCAAGTGAAGACCTCATTCACTACGCCTTGGGGAACATATTGCTATATTGTCATGCCCTTTGGGTTAAAGAATGCTGGTGCTACATATCAGAAAGCTATGATGGCTGTTTTTCACGACATGATGCACACCCTTGTAGAGGTGTATGTGGATGATTTGGTTATCAAATCCAAGAGTCGGGAAGATCATTCTGAAGTGTTAAGAAAGGTGTTGCAAAAGGCTAGAGAATACAAGCTGAAAATGAACCCTAAGAAGTGTTCATTTGGAGTTTCATCAGGAAAGCTACTTGGGTTCATAGTAAGCAAGAGGGGCATAGAGATCAACCCAAACAAGGCCAAAGCAATTATTGGTATGCCTCCTCCGAAGAATATGAAAGAGCTTCGAGGATTGATTGGGAGGCTACAATTTGTCCGCCGGTTTATCTCACAACATTCCCAAAGGTGTAAACCTTTCTATGAGTTAACCAAGGCGGGGGCCGAGTTTAAATGGGATTCGAAGTGGCAGGAGACGTTTGATGGGTTGAAAACATACCTGGAAAGTCCCCCTGTACTTAGACCACCAATTCCCGACAAACCTTTGGTCCTCTACATCTCGGTTCTTGAGAACTCTCTTGGGGCAGTCCTTGCACAAGTTGATGAAGAAGGGAAAGAATGAGCTACTTACTACTTGTCTAAGATGTTTGATGCTTGTGAGCTGAAGTACACTGTGGTAGAAAAGACCTGTGCTGCTCTTGTTTGGGTGGTTCAGAAACTCAAACATTATTTCCTTGCTCACCAAGTCAAGCTCATTGCTCATATCAATCTCATTAAGTTTCTATTAGAGAAGACGGTCTTGACTGATCGGTTAGGGCGATGGTAGAGTTTCCTATCCCAATTTGATATCACTTATGTCCCACAGAAGGCAATCAAGGGTTATGCTATTGCTGAACACCTTGCCCATCATCCCATACCCGTCTTTGACCTAGTCCGTTCGGAGTTCCCGGATGACGAACTAATGTCAGTCCAATCTTCCAATCTTTGGACATTATATTTTGACGGGGCTCTGAACTCTCATGGTAGAGGGATAGGTATTGTTCTTCTGTCACCTGAAGGTGTCACCATTCCACAGGCTTTTCAGCTTAACTTTCCAGCAACAAACAACATAGCTGAGTATGAAGCCTTGCTAGCCGGGCTGGAGGCTGCTCATTTCCATGGTGCCACCGAACTAAGGGTGATAGGTGACAGTCAATTGATCCTACGCCAAGTCCTATCCAAGTACCAAACTTCCCATCCAAACCTCAAACCCTACCAGGAGCTCACCACCTGCTACATCAAGCTATTCTTCAAACTCACCTTTGTTCAAGTCCCCTGCTCTCAGAATATCCTCGCCGATGCCTTAGCTTCACTAGCTTCATCTCTATCTGTTCCGCTAGGCAGGCAAGTGCGGACTATCTACATTTGTAAGAGGAAAATTCCAGCAATTGAGGATGGACGTTTTCTGAAGGTTAAGGAAAGATTCAACAGAAAAAAATACTTGGAACATAAAGAAGAAATCTCCTTGATTAAGTTGGAAGAATTATAAGAAGGTGAGAGACCTTGGTATGACAAGATTGCGAGGTATTGCCAAGATCAGTCATACCCGCCTGGATCATCCACCAAAGAAAAGAAGGCAATTAGAAGAGTATCCCAGAGGTATACAATCCTAGGAGGAGTGCTCTATAAGAGAAGCCTAAGGGGAATCTTACTCAGGTGTCTTGATGAAGAAGAAGCCAAGTTGGTGCTAAAGAAAGCACATTCTAGAGTTTGTGGTGGTCATGTGAATGCCCAAGCCCTTGCTAATAAAATCATCCGACAAGGGTATTATTGGCCAACTCTAGAAGAAGACTGCTCCATCTTTGTCCGGCATTGTCATTCATGTCAACTCCATGCCGACAAGATTCACTCTTCCGCATCTTCCCGTCATCCAATTCATGCCCCATGGCCTTTCGCCATGTGGGCTTTTGATATCATTGGCCCCTTGAGTGACCTCAACTCCGAAATGCACTCAAAATCATTCATTCTGACGGCAACGGAGTACTTCACAAAGTGGGCTGAAGCGGAAGCATTCGTGGAGATTAAAGCGTCAACAGTCTGCTCCTTCATCAAGCGCAACATCCTGGCAAGGTCGGGATCCCCAGCGACATCGTCACCGATAATGGGCCACAATTTCTCTCTCAAGATCTGCGTGATCTTTGCAACAGGTATCGCATTTCATTGCATCATTAATCACCATACTATCCTCAAGGCAATGGTCAAGAAGAAGCCACCAACAAAACCTTAATCAGAATCATCAAGAAATCTCGTAAGTCTAGCAAATTTGCCGATTGGCCTGATAAGCTTGTAGATGCTCTATGGGCTTATCGTACTTCTGTAAGGACTCCCACTGGACAAACACCGTATGCTTTGGCATATGGGATGGAAGAAGTGGTCCCTTACGAAGTATTACTTCCATCTCTCCGAGTTCAGCTCGACAGGGATATTCCTGTTGATGAGAGAAGAGAATCTCTTCTTGCACAACTTGAACTCTTGGATGAAAGAAGGCTAGCCACCGCCGAGCATGCCCGGACTTATCAGAATAGAATCAAAAGGTTTTATCAAAAGTGGGTGGTCGAGAGAAAATTCGAGATCGGTGAGATGGTAGTCAAACGCATATTCGTTAAGCCAGGGGGTCCTCGCTCCAAGTTACAACCTAACTGGGTAGGGCCTTTTGTAATCATTGAAAAGTATCCAGGTAATGCATATGAATTGACTAATGCAGATGGAGAAAAATTAAATCATCCTTGGAGTGTATTTTACCTCAAAAAGTACTTTCCATAAAAATGGAGAAACCACTAGTATAATCTCAAGTCATCGATCCTAGGTTGTTTGTGAGAAGTCAAGGGTAGGTACCATCCTACACACACAACACTTCCCAATCCTAGAATCCAGACAACCCGACACTTGCGAAAGGCAAGGCAGAAATCTAGAAATGGAAGGAGTACCCTTACCCTATTCTCTTCTACTCGGTCCAAGATAGGGAGAAAAGATTAGAGAGGGGTAGTATCGAAAACACTCGCCACCCTAGTAGGAGGCCGTCTCAGATGGTACAAAAGGGTGCCAAAAGATGGGCAATGAACCCCTCAGGTTAGAAAAAGAAAATTGATCAACCTGACTGAATGAGTACCCAGAATGATAGTTAAGGCAAAAGGCACTAAAAGATGGGCAATGTCCCCACAGGTCAAAAACCTGTCCAAATATGTGCCACATAGAAAAGAGCAAAAAAAGAAAGAAAAACCCAAAGAGGCCGAACCCCAATGGGTAATTTGAGTGAGAGTAGAGAAATCCCTCTCAACATCTTCAAACCCTATCAAGGACTTCCTCTATCCTCTTCCTCCTTAAACCCCTTGGGTAGGGTAAACCGACCAAATCCAGGTGGAACCCAAGCCGATCAAAGGAATAAGGTTAGAAGGATTCTAGGAAGGGAACTTTATTTTTGCACGTGGCATCTACCACTTGAGTCTTGACAAATCCCAAAGACCGATGACTTGTCTCAAATACTAGCATTTTCTCTACAAAAAAGAGGAATATTTTAAAAACCCAAAAAAAGGAATATTTCAAAAACCCAAAAAAATGCATATTTCAAAAACCCAAAAAAAATTGAATATTTCAAAAATTCAAAAAAAATACATATTTTAAAAATACAAAAAAATGAATACTTTTGAAAATCCAAAAAAAAAGTGATTGTTTTCAAGAAAAAAAATAATTTGCTCAGTCATGATCATTGCCTTAGTTGCATCCATGTTTATTTGACTGTCATGCATATTTCCATTTCCGTATTGCATATCCTTTTTTTTTACTTTAATTACCTTGTTAAGAAGGCTCTTACCTTTGACCTAAGTCAAAGTTGACCATAATAGGCAAAGGGATGAGTCATGGTGAAGATCTAATCTCCTTTTATCAAGTGTTACAGGCATTTCAGAACAGGAGAGGAGAGGATTCACACCATGACAGGTAAGTTCTCTCAACCCTTACATTTTATTTTAGTCATTTGTTTTATTCTACCTTGTTAAGAATGCTCCTCCTTTTGACTCAAAATCAAGGCAAACGATGAATAGGCAAAGGGATGAGTCATAATGAAAATTAATCATCTTTGCGAAGTGTTTGCAGGGGCTGAAGAAGCAAAAGAGAAGGGCCATTAGGTACATTTTTTTTGAAAAAAAAAAATTTGCCTCAGGGCGCATGTGCCCTCATCTGGGGGCACATGGCCAGGTGCCCCACCCCAGGGCGCATGGCCAGGTGCCCCCGATCGGGGGCACATGGACAAAAAATTCAAAAAATTCAGAAAAATCTCAAAAATTCAGAAATTGTCTATAATGTTAAAAATGACATTTTTTCTAAAGTAACCATCATCAAAAACTTTTTTTTGACGTCTAAATATAGTTCTAATGGTGAAATCTTCAGTTGATCATTTCAAGAACAATTTGCTTCATATGACAATTCCGTCTGTTAGGTACTAACCAAAAATGTGCAGGCAACCTTTTTAGTCCTAGCAGGTGAATTGGCAAGATCAGTGTTCCCCAAGGAATGTCATGCCAACCTTGCGGCGAAAAGAAAGGAACCACCACCCAGCTGAACATTCTCATGGTGTTGTATTCCGTCAGAAGGCAAGACAAGGATGGACCAGAGATACTGATGAATCAGGCAGTCGATGCAAGTCGATAGACCACGCTTGAAGACTTCACTCAAATCCACATTCTCATCAATCTCACATCATCACCATCACTTCATTTTGCACTTCACATCACCTTTAACATTTGCCATTTAGTTATGTTAGGTCCATTTGATACATATTATATGCATTAATGTTGAAGACCTTGAGAGTGAAGATGACTGGGCCCGAGATCCCCTTCAACAAAATCTACGACGGCTTGGTCATTTCTTCACACTCACGGATAAGGCAAAATTGAACATTGGAGGGACGATGGTTCCTAATTGGGTGTCTTGACCTCAAATAGACAATCTATATCTTCAACTATTTTCTACATAATTTTCTATGTTTTCACATCCATCTCCTTTTTTTATTCTTATCAATACCAATTTTATCTCTTCATGCTTTATTCCTTTCTTTTTATTCCACCATGTTTTATTCTTTCCTTTCTTTTATCCCACCGTGTCTTTTATTTTACCCACCGTGTCATGGCAATTGTCATGCCATTGTTTCTTCTTTCCCATCATTATATGTTAGTCCCACCATTGTCTTTCAATCTCACTATGGCTTAATTTTGTTTTGTCGTTTTCCGAATACTTGATTTTCTTCTAGAGCGTGATTCATGGGTTTCACGATACCCGAGCAATTTTGTTATACTTAAACGAACCCTTTTAGAATTTGAGATTATTCCACTCAGAATTAAACTAAGTATTTTGGTGAAACTTGAATGAACTCGAGATTCCAAATATGATGGATTGGTATTCTTTTCATTTTAAGATCAACTTCTCTTTTAAAACTTTAGCCCATCACAATACAAGAACACCGCAAAGTTCGGGTTGCTGGCTGATGATGAACCTACGAATTCGAGGACTCCTCACCACACTGAGGGTTGGCTACATCCTTTTATCCTTTATCATTTACTTTTTCATCTCTCGTGCCAAGGGCATGTCTTTTACCAGTCAATTATATGAGGTTTTGATAGAACATGAAAGTGATCTAGAATACTCAGAGAGATTCATTTTGCTGGATTGGGTAGATAAGCGTGTCTATATCTATACCTTGATGCCACCTTTTCAGTCCATCATCATTCCATTCTGCTACATTCATCTACGCTCACTTGCATTCCATTACAGTTCACTACGAATCACTCCGCTTCATTACATGCCACTCCTTTACAAAGCCGACATCAAGGCAAGGCAAGTTGTAGACACGCCAAATTCGCATAATTCAGAGCATAAAACTCATGTTTTACAGGGTAACATGTGCGATTGACCTTATAATGATGCCGGGTATTTTAAAGTTGATTTGGAGCTTCGCTGAATGAAATCAGATGCTTTCTGAAGCTTTTCGCAAAAAGCCATAATTTTCGAGCTAAAGCCACACGTAAATCATGTAAACACGGAAATTTGCTGAATGACCAATGCCTACTGATCATGCATTGAAGGTTATGGTCATATTCACACCCCGGATAAGTTTTGTTGCATACCATGTCATTCCAGTTTGACGTCGGAGTCATTTTGACCTGTATCGGATCTTCTGTTCACTGCCCTAACTTCCGGATAAAATTCTGAAGTTTTGGAGGGTGTGATGGCTTATCCAATGCTATATAAAGTTTCTTCGGCCTGTTATCTTTCCAACGCAACAAACAGCGTCGAATTCCGAGTTCGGGAGTGTTCGCAATGGCTTCCGGAAGAAGGACGCGCAAAAACAGTCTCACGTGCCCATGCGCCCTACCAGTGAGGCACGTGACCTCGTGCCCTCACTTGAGGGCACATGCACCCTGCCCTTGAGGCACGAGGGAACCAGTTTTTCACCGGGACTCTACCGCTAAACAAATGATCGGATAAGATCGATTTTTTGGAAAAAGTGCCATGCGCCCCCACTTGGAGGCACATTAGCTCTGGGGGGTAGGGCACATGCGCCCGGGGGTAGACCACAAGGTCTCCTATTTTGTAGTGTTGATCGCGATAGTTTTCTCCTATAAATAAACTCCGATTCCGGTCGTTCCAAAGGCATGGGCATGACCCCCTGGCATCTCAAGACGTCCAAGCACCCTCCTGCATTGATTTTGTGATTTTTAGAGAGAGAATTTCGAGTTTTTAGAGAGAGAAAAGTTGGTTCAAGAGAGAGGAAGGCTGTTCTGCAGGTGATCTGCCAGGTCTCTCTTCTTCGGCCTCTACAGCAGTGTCTGGACATCTTCTGTCCAAACTCTCTTCATAAAAGTTCTTCATCTCCAAGTCTTCTTGAGTTTTCAATTAACTGCACTTGATTCTGAGGTCAGGGCTGGTCATGACGAGCGCAGAAGCAATGTTGCGCCTGGCAGATCCTGGACTGCTGCTCGGCTTTTTCGACAACCCAGATTTGGCTATATCTTTCTCTATTCAACTCAGAATCTTTCTATTCTTTTTCCTATCTCTTTGTTTCATGATTCTCCATCCTCCTATCATTTTTTTACATTTTTTGCATTATTTTTATTCTGTTATTCCGAAAATAAAAAAGGGATTAGAGATAACCCGAATCCGGTCAGTTTCTTGTTAGTTGTGTGTTTTATGTTGTCCCCTTTACATATACTCCACTTTGTTTAGTTCTAATAGTATCTTTCACTTGTTTTTTTATCTAGTTGCACATAATATCAAGCACCCACACGTTGAGGACTCTTCTTCATCGGCCGGCCGAGGAAGGAGAAGCTTTAACCCACACTCTTCACGCTAAGGTACACACGGTCATCTTTCAATTTAATTTTATAAATCGGAACCCGCGGTTCCTGGAGACCACATTTATTTCTTCTCACCCTCCACCCACATGACCTGAACCGTCTCTTTGGTGATCGAGCGACGCCAAGGGATGAAAGTTCGGGGATCAATGTGAGTGTAGGACCGAGGTGAGAGTTGCTTTCCGAGCTTTATTCCTTTATTTTCTCATCCCCTCTTGAGGTGACGATCTGGATTCACGGACTTCCCTAAAAAGGAGAGGACCCCGTCGAATTTTCAGAGTCGACAATAAGGATCAACTAATATGAAATTTTAAGTTTTGACTACTTACAAAGTCTCTTTCTAACTGGTGTATATTTGTTCTTCCTCTTCTGTATGTCATTGTTAATTGCCGCCTATTACCGGCATTCTTTTCACTCAACGCCTACAAATATATATACAAATGAAATAACATTAAAAATATATATACAAATGAAATAACATTAAAAATATATATACAAATGAAATAACATTTATCGACAATAAAAATCTAATTATAAGAGGAGATTTTTTTGATTTACTCTAGCTTCATCTTGACTCCATAAATGGCACATATGATGCCATTGTACCTCGTTGCACTGTGGAGGAATGTTGGCACGAGCTTCCTCATTCGATCGTCCTGTAAAATACTGTAGACCAATATTGTTAACAAAAAATTGGTTATCTTGAAATTACATTATAAATTATATTTTACCTTTCTTTTCAAATGATTTCTTTGTTTTCTTTGCATATCTCCCATATTCCTTAATATTTGTGCATCGGACTGTGGATTCCGCTCAAAGATAAAATGTTGCTGTATTGATATAAAATTGATTAAAAAGTTCACCAAAATTTAAACAAGATGAAGATACTTAAATGTTACCTCTAAATCACGGAATATGGCATCCTTTTTCTCCTGCGGTAGAGAAATGTAATTATGCTCTTACAAATCGCAATGAACTTTGTTCATAACTCCTAAGTAGGAGGTAAACTCCTGTTCGTGTGATCCAACGCCGGATCCTCCTACTAGAATGACGTTGTATGACTCATCAGGGCCAAGTGTTCGCACACTAATGGCCTTTGCTGGACCTCTCCCACGTCTAACTGATGTAGCTACTCAAGTATAAATTAAAAATTACAATAAGACAACGAAAATTTTTAAGAAAACTTTTACTTGCATATATTCAAATATATACCTAAAGCATGGGAAGATGGACTACTACCATCTGTAGGAGACGTCGTTGGAACCCGGTGAGAACGAGTCCGAGATGGACTAGGCTCATGGGGTGCCTCCCTAACTGGCTCGGAAGCAACACCCCTGGAGGTGGAAGGTCGATCCTAGATGCCTGAGATTGACCCTGAGGTCCACCGCCCTCAGATGGTGTAGCAGTCTGAGATGTCCTATGACTTTTGTTGAAAATTCTCTTCATCTGTCACATAAAAATATTAGGCAGCAATCCGGCTTCTAATTGTGGAACTTCATCTTTTTGGCCAATCCGGGGCCGGATTGCCAAATCTGAGGCCCGTTCGGGGTTCGGATTGGGCAATTCGGCTTCGGATTTTGGAATTTCATCTTTTTGGCCAATCCGAGGCCCGTTCCGGCTTTGGATTGGGCAATCCAACTTCGGATTGTGGAACTTCGTCATTTTGGCGAATCCAAGTCCCGTTCCGGGTTCGGATTGGGCAATCCGGCTTCGGATTCTTGAACTTCGTCTTTTTGGCCAATCCAAGGCCTGTTCCGGGTTCGGATTGGGCAATCCGGCTTCGGATTGTAGAATTTCATCTTTTTGGGCAATCCGAGGCCGGATTGCCCAATCTGAGGCCCGTTCCTGGTTTGGATTGGGCAATCCGACTTCGAATTGTGGAACTTCGTCTTTTTGGCCAATCCGAGGCCGGATTGCCGAATCCGAGGCCCGTTCCGGGTTCGGATTGGGCAATCCGGCTTCGGATTGTGGAATTTCATCTTTTTGGCCAATCTGAGGTCGGATTGCCCAATCCGAGGCCCGTTCCGGGTTCGGATTGGGCAATCCGGCTTCGGATTGTGAAACTTTGTCTTTTTGGCTAATCCGAGGCCGGATTGCCGAATCTGAGGCCCGTTCCGGGTTCGGATTGGGCAATCCGGCTTCGAATTGCCCAATCCGAGGCCCATTCCAGGTTCGGATTGGGCAATCCGGCTTCGGATTGTGGAACTTCATCTTTTTTCCCAATCCGAGGACGGATTGCCCAATCCAAGGCCGGTTCTGGGTTCGGATTCGGCAATCCGGCTTCGGATTGTGGAATTTTATCTTTTTCACCAATCCGAGGCCGGATTGCCCAATCTGAGGCCCATTCCGGGTTTGGATTGGGCAATCCGGCTTCAGATTGTGGAACTTTGTCTTTTTGGCCAATCCGAGGCCGGATAGCCCAATCTGAGGCCCGTTCCGTGTTCGTATTGGGCAATCCGGCTTCAGATTGTAAAATTTCATCTTTTTGGCCAATTTGAGGCCGGATTGCCCAATCCGAGGCCTGTTCCGGGTTCGGATTTGGCAATCCGGCTTCGGATTGTTGAACTTCATCTTTTTGGCCAATCCGAGGACGGATTGCCCAATCCGAGGCCCGTTCCGGGTTCGGATTGGGCAATCCGGCTTCGGATTGTAGAACTTCATATTTTTGGCCAATCCGAGGCCGGATTTCCCAATCCGAGGCCCGTTCTTGGTTCGAATTGGGTAATCCGGCTTCAGATTGTGGAATTTCGTCCTTTTGGCCAATCCGAGGCCAGATTGCCCAATCCGAGGCCCGTTCCAGGTTTGGATTGGGCAATCCGGCTTCAGATTGTGGAATTTCATCTTTTTGTCCAATTCGAGGCCAGATTGCCCAATCCGAGGCCCGTTTCGGGTTTGGATTGGGCAATCCGGCTTCGGATTGTGGAATTTCATCTTTTTGGCCAGTTCGAGGCTGGATTGCCCAATCCGAGGCCCGTTCCGGGTTTGGATTGGGCAATCCGGCTTCGGATTGTAAAATTTCAAATTTTTTGGCCAATTTGAGGCCGGATTGCCCAACCCGAGGCCCATTCCGGTTTGGATTGGGCAATCCAAATTTTCGATTGTGGAACTGTTTTTTCGTCAATCCGGTCGGATTGCCGAATCCGAGGCCAGTTCCGGGTTCGGATTGGGCAATCCGGCTTCGGATTGTGGAACTTCGTATTTTTGGCCAATCCGAGGCCCGTTCCGGGTTCGGATTGGGCAATCCGGCTTCAGATTGTGGAGATTCGTCCTTTTAGCCAATCCAAGGCCAGATTGCCCAATCCGAGGACCGTTCTGGGTTTGGATTGGTCAATCTGGCCTCGGATTGTGGAACTTCGTCTTTTTGGCCAATCTGAGGCCGTATTGCCCAATCCGAGGCCCGTTCCGGGTTTGGATTGTGCAATCCGGTTTCAAATTGTGTAACTTCGTCTTTTTGGCCAATCCGAGGCTAGATTGCCCAATCCGAGGCCCGTTCCGGGTTTGGATTGTGCAATCCGGTTGTAAATTGTGAAACTTCGTCTTTTTGGCCAATCCGAGGCTAGATTGCCCAATCCAAGGCCCGTTCCGGGTTCGGATTGGGCAATCCGGCTTTGGATTGTTGAACTTCATCTTTTTGGCCAATCCGAGGCCGGATTGCCCAATCTGTGGCCCGTTCCGGGTTCGGATTGGGCAATCTGGCTTCAAATTGTGGAATTTCTTCTTTTTGGCCAATCCGACGCCGTATTGCCCAATCCGAGGCCCGTTCCTGGTTTGGATTGGGCAATCCGGCTTCGAATTGTGGAACTTCGTCTTTTTGGCCAATCCGAGGCCGGATTGCCGAATTCGAGGCCCGTTCCGGGTTCGGATTGGGCAATCCGGGTTCGGATTGGGCAATCCGGCTTCGTATTGTGAAACTTTGTCTTTTTGGCTAATCCGAGGCCGGATTGCCGAATCTGAGGCCCGTTCCGGGTTCGGATTGGGCAATCCGGCTTCGAATTGTGGAATTTCATTTTATGGCCAATTTGAGGTCGGATTGCCCAATCCGAGGCCCATTCCAGGTTCGGATTGGGCAATCCGGCTTCGGATTGTGGAACTTCATCTTTTTAGCCAATCCGAGGCCAGATTGCCCAATCCAAGGCCCGTTCTGGGTTCGGATTGGGCAATCCGGCTTCGGATTGTGGAATTTTATCTTTTGCACCAATCCAAGGCCGGATTGCCCAATCTGAGGCCCATTCCTGGTTTGGATTGGGCAATCCGGCTTCAGATTGTGGAACTTTGTCTTTTTGGCCAATCCGAGGCCGGATAGCCCAATCTGAGGCCCGTTCCGGGTTCGAATTGGGCAACCCGGCTTCATATTGTAAAATTTCATCTTTTTGGCCAATTTGAGGTCGGATTGCCCAATCCGAGGCCCGTTACGGGTTAGGATTGGGCAATCCGGCTTCGGATTGTTGAACTTCATCTTTTTGGCCAATCCGAGGCCGTATTGCCCAATCCGAGGCCCGTTCCAGGTTCGGATTGGGCAATCCGGCTTCGGATTGTAGAACTTCATATTTTTGGCCAATCCGAGGCCGGATTGCCCAATCCGAGGCCCGTTCTGGGTTTGAATTGGGTAATCCGGCTTCAGATTGTGGAATTTCGTCCTTTTGGCCAATCCGATGCCAGATTGCCCAATCCGAGGCCCGTTTCGGGTTTGGATTGGGCAATCCGGCTTCAGATTGTGGAATTTCGTCTTTTTGTCCAATTCGAGGCCAGATTGCCCAATCCGAGGCCCGTTTCGGGTTTGGATTGGGCAATCCGGCTTCGGATTGTGGAATTTCATCTTTTTGGCCAGTTCGAGGCTGGATTGCCCAATCCGAGGCCCGTTCCGGGTTTGGATTGGGCAATCCGGCTTCGGATTGTAAAATTTCAGCTTTTTGGCCAATTTGAGGCCGGATTGCCCAACCCGAGGCCCATTCCGGGTTTGGATTGGGCAATCCAGCTTTGGATTGTGGAACTTCGTCTTTTGGCCAATCCGAGGCTGGATTGCCGAATCCGAGGCCAGTTCCGGGTTCGGATTGGGCAATCCGGCTTCGGATTGTGGAACTTCGTATTTTTGGCCAATCCGAGGCCCGTTCCGGGTTCGGATTGGGCAATCCGGCTTCAGATTGTGAAATTTCGTCCTTTTTGCCAATCCGAGGCCAGATTGCCCAATCCGAGGCCCGTTCTGGGTTTGGATTGGTCAATCTGGCTTCGGATTGTGGAACTTCGTCTTTTTGGCCAATCTGAGGCCGTATTGCCCAATCTGAGGCCCATTCCGGGTTTGGATTGTGCAATCCAGTTTCAAATTGTGGAACTTCGTCTTTTTGGCCAATCCGAGGCTAGATTGCCCAATCCGAGGCCCGTTCCGGGTTTGGATTGTGCAATCCGGTTTCAAATTGTAAAACTTCGTCTTTCTGGCCAATCCGAGGCTAGATTGCCCAATCCGAGGCCCGTTCCGGGTTCGGATTGGGCAATGCGGCTTTGGATTGTTGAACTTCATCTTTTTGGCCAATTCAAGGCCGGATTGCCCAATCTGTGGCCCGTTCCGGGTTCGGATTGGGCAATCTGGCTTCGAATTGTGGAATTTCTTCTTTTTGGCCAATCCGACGCCGTATTGCCCAATCCGAGGCCCGTTCCGGGTTCGGATTGGGAAATCCGGCTGCGGATTGTGGAACTTTGTCTTTTTGGCCAATCCGTGGCCGGATTAGCCAATCCGAGGCCTGTTCCGGATTCGGATTGGGTAATTCGGCTTCGGATTGTTGAACTTCGTCTTTTTGGCCAATCCGAGGCCCGGATAGCTTCATCTATCCGATTGCCCAATAGCTTCATCTGTTGTAGATGCTGTTTGATAATTGGACTGAGAAAGATGTTGGGGGATTCAAACCGCTTAATTCAATGTCTTAATAAACCTCTCTAATTATATCTCTTATATCTTATTAAATTTCTTTAAAAAGTTCTATAAATTAGTTTGTAACTTTATAACATTATCTCTTTATAAGAGATAGTAATGACATACATAACATGACTACATAAATATTAATTTGATTAACATGTAAATATTTTTATCAAATTAAATATTTATTTTTATCTAAGCTGTGTCTAGACATAAATTTATGAGTTCAGAATTTTCAGATTACCCCAAAGTAGACACCACTTTAATCTATCTCTTAAAAGCAAGCAAGATGGAGATATGCATGCTTAGGTGTCAGTTTGAAAATAGTCTTCATATCAAAACTATAAAAGATTCAAGTGTCGTTTGATTGATCTTAAATTAGTCAAGGATTTAGATTGTTTGATTTAATGTCTTGATTAATCTCTAGATATATTTCTTATATTGTGATATACCTTTTAAAAATAGCTTGCAAGTTGCAACTGATTAATTTTCGGACATTACCTCTCTATATAATTTAGGTGAACACTGAATTGATTAATATATAAATATCTTAATCAAATGAAATACTTATTTTTATCACAAACCAAGAGTTAGACATGAAAACTAAGAATTCAGATTTATTATATTAAGTCAAAACAGAAGCAACCATATGTAATTTCTCTTATGTCTCAAGAAAGCCTCTTAAAACAAAATTCAACATTTTTAGCTTTTTTATTTTCAGATCTGTGGGAACCTCGGGAATCCTTTTGATTCTTAGAAATTTTTTTTTTTTGTATGTTTTGAAATATCGACATCCGAATTTTCTAGTAAAGTAGGTAATATACCATAAAAATACTAGATAGTCCGAGTGATATTAAAATAATAGTATAGAACCGAGGTTCGGGTTCAGTGAAAGTATTTTTTGACCTCTCTCCATTGGATGGTGCGAATATCCAATGTTCATTTACATCGAGCAAACACTCGAACACCCTTGATTAACTGCCATAGCGATCTTGTTTGACGAGAGCGTGCACATCCACAACATATAAAGAACACAAAGGGCCCCAGCCTTTTAGGCCCGATGAGATGCAAACAAGTTTGATTAGATTTTGTTTGGAGTTGGTTTATGTTTGATTTATGAATGGATTTTGATGTGGTTTGAAATGTTGATTTCATATTTCAATTTGACTTGGATTTGAATGTTACTTCTTTCGATTTGTTTTAATTGTTTGGTTTGTTTTACTTCAATTTGTTGAAGTTTATTTTATTTTTGTTTGAACTTGATATTTTAGATGTGTTTATCAATTTTGACTTGTTTAAATTTAATTGACAATGTGTTGAGTCATTTTTATGTGATTTTATCATGTTGGTTGGTGTTTTAATACCGATTCGGGTGTGTTCAGTATGTTTTAAATGTTATGAAGTTTGGTTCAAATTGATTAAACTTGAATTTCAGATTGTTAATGATATGAATTTGGCATGTTTTAAGATGAATTTCATATACCTTAATGTTTTCTTTATGTGTTCTTTTCAATTGGTTTGATTTGCACTTGTTTAAGCATTTGAATTCAAATGGATTAAATGTATTGAATCAATTTTTCCAGATTGTATTAAATCTAATTTTTGTTGGATGTTAAAGCTTTAATGATCTGTTTTAAGCATGTTTTAAGGTTGGTTTAAATTTATTTTTAGATTTAATTAAGTTAACTTCAAATTTGGTTAACTCTTGTTCGGTTTGCATTGCATCCGGTCTGTCGGGCTAGTGTCGATGCCCAATCACATGCAATCAATTCGGTACTTGAAATGTTCATTGAATATTCATGTTCATGCTGGTGTACATCAGATGTGGCAGTTCATATGCCATTTTCAATGCTGTCAATGGTGCAAATGTGTGAATGTCCTTCCCTTGGTGTAAAATACCACTTGATTGGGAAAATTTTGGCAGCATGCCACCTTATTTTCCAATCGGTGTGGAATTTTACCCGTCCTACAAGGCATAGTCAGTTGACTTTCCAATTAGTGGGAAGGGTCCATCTGCAGTGGGAAGCGTGTCCCATGCCTACGCCCGGATCAACGTTTCGGTGCATGCCGGATGAGCCGCCCAATGAAGCGTCCAGTTGTGGACTAACTCCTTAATTAATTTTGGCATTTTGCCTTCAGATTTAATTAAGGTTTATTTTAAGTTTCCAAGGCCCGATGGGCCAGCTTCATCAGCACAATGGGCTGGTCTTCATGTCTCATGGCCTGAGAAGGCCGGCTTCATGTCATGTTGGCCCCGTTGGCCCAATTCAAGCTTCATGTCTCCATGGCCCGGTTGGCCTGTTTTACACCTTGTTTGGACCAGAATCGAGAGCCACCTTATCATGCCCTTGACCCATCATGTGAGCCAAGGGGGATCAGGCCGTCACCCCCAACCTGGTCCTTACAAGGACCTGTTGTAGCCTCGGTTTGTTGCACTTGTTCGCAGCACCTGTTTTGATCTCCAAGGGCTAGAATGGCCTGCTTTGACAATCTGAAGAATTTGATTTCTAGTGTTTGCCTTCTTGCTGTAGTAGTAGGCAAAGGAAACCTCAGAGGGGCTGGAATGGATCTGTGGGGGTGCTGCTTGGAAGAGTTGGAAAAGGGACTGCACAAGGGGCATGTTTAAGGCAAGTTTGGAAGGGTTGATTAGGTGCTGCACAAAGGGCATGTTGGAAAGGATTTCAATGCCTCAAAGGGGCTGTTTGGTATTGAAATAAGGAAGGCCACACAAATGGGCTGTCTTGGTTGAAGTTGAGAATCCGCCTGAGAGAGACTTGACCCGTCGTATGGATTCCAAGAATTCCCAGGACATCACCCTCTCCTCCGGCCAAAACAAGGAATCAAGAGCCCGCCCGGGGGAGACTTGGCCCATCTTGTGGATCCAAGAATGCCCGGGACATCAATCCATCCTACTCAATGGGTAAGGGATCTGTGTAGAGAATAGGGCTGATTGGGTGCTGTTTAGATGGCCATCATAGAGGTTAAGTAGGTGTTGGTTTCCAAGCCATCAGAGGGGCCTGATTTGGGTGTTTTCTGAAGTTCGTCCACTTGGGCAGCAAGGATGGTCGAACATAGCCTGATTAGGAGCATGTTCAGGAGCATAATTGGCTGCTAGAGGGATGTCAACAAGAGGCATGGTGTTAGGTGACAACACGGTGTTGCTTGGGGATGCCAAATGGGCTATTTACAGACCACCTATGGGCTGTGTACACATGGACAGCAAGGGGTCTGAAATGAGGGGCTCAAAGAGGCCAATTTTTGATGGCTTGTGGAACCAACATTGGGAAGTTGAACATGGGCTTTAAGTGGTACCAACAAGGCTGAGTTTTTGGAGCTTCTTGAATGGCCATAGAGAAGGCCGAGGGGAAGAGAAAGAAGAGGGGAGGAAAAGAACTAGAAAGTACTACATCTTCCCTCACCTTTTTTGCACAATCCTTGTTGGATATTGAAGGAGAAGATGACTGGTCTTATACCCTTCTTCTTATTCTTCTTTTGTTGCTGAAAATGGGGCTGCAATCAGTGCTCCAAGAAGGAACACCTGCTGTTGGAATCAGTGCACCACCGATTGGGCTGCTGCTGGCGCACCTGCTGGAGGGAGGCCTTTTATCCTTCTTTTCATTCACTTGATACACCACAAGGAGGCTGGAGAGGTTGCTGACTTGCTGCTGAAGACGTCCAAGCAAGGATAAGCTCTCTTGGAGCAGGGTAGAGGGAGGAGAGGCAGGGCTTCCGCAGGGTGATCAGCTTGTCCTGCACATGGCCAGCTGAGGGGGCTTTTATAGGGGCTGAGGGGCGCCATCTCCAGGAGGAGATAAGGCTGGAGGTTGTTGAGAGGAGATAAGGATAACTCAAGGGAGGTTGGGGATGATATGGATAACCCATAGTTGGTTGTTGAGGATGATTATGCGCCAACTAGAAAGAGAGGGAGAGAAGGGTGCGCACCATCTCCTCCTCTCAAGGAGGTGTGCGCACATGACATGTGGAAAGAAGGCTGGTTAGACCAAGGCTTGGATGAGGATAAAATTGGTTAGTTGTAGGATTAGTTAGGATGAAGATGAACCAAGGGAGGGATAGGGATAAGCCATGGGAGGTGGTTGAGGGAAGTGGTTGAGTGGGACCCACCAGCCAAGGAAGGAGGAGGTGGGTGCGCCTCCCTCCCCTATTTTCTAGGGCTTCTTGCGCACACATCAGATGAGGGAGGATGGGATTCGGCCATGACAGGTTGGGTTAGCCCATCTTTGGTTAGGTTTAACCCTGGTTTAATCAGAGTGCTCCCGATCCAATGGCTAACATTAATTTCGACCAAAACCAATTAAATAAATCTCAAATTGACTTCAAAAAATTCCAGATCATGCCCTGATGGCCATTGATCTTATGCTTCATCTTGATGTGTGGTTGAGATCACTTGAATTGAAACGGATCTCTTAATTTAGCTAGTATCTCTGATTGGTGCGATCTTGGCCGTCGATAATGTCGAAAACTGTATCTGTGTGCAATTACCTTCTCCCATTGGCCAAATTTATTTTTCATGCATAAATATTCATGAGATCAAATTTTTGGGTCATTAAAATTGAAATTTTCAGCCCATGGGTCGATCCAGAGCTAATCGGACCATTATGCCCCTGGTGCGAGAACATACGGCTTTCCGTCCGGATTTGCTCTTTCTTGCATATCTCTTCATCCGGGGGTCGTATTTTCGATCCGTTTTGAGCGTTGCCTAGATATATCCAATCTTGAAAATGTGGTAAATTTGGAATGCCATGTTAGAGTTCCAATTTGTGCCAAAGTGTCAGGGGAAAAATGGTCATTTCGACCTTCCGATGTCCGTTTTTCATGTTTTGGGCACCGTTGCGAAGCTCTTGACCGGGGCTATGTAATGAGCACACTATCTTGGCCATTTGTAACATGTAAGGCCATGCCAAGGCATTTCCAAAGCCTGTTTACATCATCTATTCATGAATTTTCTGAATCTGGGTCAGATTTTCTGCACCGGCTTCGGCATTGCTGAAACTTGTATCAAGAAAGCTAAGAGGAAAATTTTGATGCCAACAAGATCTCATCCCCTTTTGAGGACAGAAATAAAAAAGAATGCACACATTATAATCTTGACTAAATATTAGGTCGATTAGCGAAAATGCCTTAATCAAAATAAATATCTTTCGAACATAAGATAAGATATTATAAATAAACTTAAACGTAGCTTGGTTGGACTGAACCCATCTCTAATAATGATGCAATCAAAGGTTGAGATATACAAACAAGTTGATAAAATGTCTCTACAATGAAAGGTTCAAAGGTTAGATTTTTAGGCCATTTAATGTAAACATCTAAGATAACATCTACCTATATCACTTTACTCTTAAGAAATCAAATAATTTACAATGATTTGTATATTTTTTAGGAGTAGAAAAATTAAGATTCTTTTATCACAAAATAAGAGATAAAAAATAAATTTAAGTTTTCCTTTTAATATCTAACTTTTCAGCAACATTTGCTATTAAACTTAGTGCTAATCTAATTGAAAATCTATGCACCTATCTACCTTTGTTCTATCTCTTAAATAATTAAAGTGATCAAGGTTCTACATAATTGGTCTGAGTAAGCCCTAACCTCTTAATTTGTTAGGGCTGTTTGGCACATATCTATTCTATATATGCTTTGTAACGTATAGAAAAAAAAATTAAACAAATATTCATTTGTTGAAGATGTATACCTCAAAGGAGGTTCGATTAACCCTAAGTAGGGTTTAAATCCGGCACAGAGGAGGCGTTGGCGGCGGAGCCGGCGACACCCACGGTGGTGGTAGAGGTAGCTTTCCCCTCACGGTGCCCTACGCAAGGAGGGGGTAGAAAAGCCGGCGGCGGCGACAGCGCCAGCCACGACGGCGGCGACGGCTGAAGCGGCGGTGAAGGTGGCTGTGGCGCCGGCGGCAGGAGGGAGTCCTCGACGGCGAGCATGAGCGCGCGCGCGAGAGATAGAGAGAGGGGGGAGTGAGCGGCGAGGGGAAAGAAAGGAGGGGGTCGAGGGTTTTTTAAGATGAACTTATTGGCGATGGGTTGTGAGGCCGTCGCCAATAATAGGATAAGTTACATTGGTGACGGCTGGCCGTCGCCAAAAAAAGTCGACCGTTCAACGGTCGGCTTGGATTAGTGGCGTATCAAGCTGTCGCCAATTTTCCGAGGAAAAAGCTGCACGGGTTTCATTTTCTGGGTATTGCGATAGCTTCGACCGTCCCCACAAACATTATTTGCGATGGCTAGATTTAGCCGTCGCTATTTACCAATTATTACCGACGGCTTTAACTTAGCCGTCGCGTTTATCATTATTGGCGATGGTTTAACGAAGCCGTCACCAATGACCTAGTTTCCTGTTGTGGGTGCTAGTCCAAGACAACATGTCAGCAAAGAAATGCCCGCATTTTCCCTGGGTGAAGCAAGCAAGGATGTGTCGTAAGCAATCAGATAGTGACACAGATATATTAAGTTCAAAGGACATGCAATCAAGTAAGGTAATTGTTTTTACTTGGAAAAGTTTGAAGAATATGAATCTGCTAAGATTATTTGCAGTCGAATGAATGCTTCTCAAGCTGTCTTAGATGTTTTCATGATAAATAGAATGTGACATATTCTCAAATTCAGTTGTTACCCACGGATTAAGAGTTTAACAATTTGTCCATCGACCGATAAACTTGATACACGGAAGAGTTGAGCTTCTTCTCAGACGAGTGACGACCGGAACCCCTTCGCGTCCGGCTTCAAAGGGGAGATGGGAACGCTGTTTTGGGAGGCACTGACAGGGGAAAGGGGATGAGGCGAGGTTAACTAGGGCATGAAGGGTTTTAAGGGTGCAGCTTCGAAGGGAAGATGAGAAGGAAGGGCATCTTGAGACGAGATCAACTAGGTCATAGAAGCATGTGCATTTTCGAGATACAAAATTTCTGCAAACGGGAGTTAAACTGAGAGTGGAATGGACTTGGTGTTATAAAGAAATTGAATGGCAGGCCTACTAGTAAAGAAATTCGGTCAACAGATTACGCGTTAATGTGATTTGGTTAAATGGATTGGAAATTAATTTTGTGTGTAAGGGAGGCCAAGTAGGCCCAACGTCATATTCTAAGAAATCGACGTCAGCAAGCTCGGATTGCTGAGTCATATTCACTCGTCTCAGCGCTAGACACATCTCCGATTAGGATTTCTTTTTAACTAACACACTTTTTTTATTTTTAAAACTAACACACTAAAGTTTTATTTTGTAAATCAAACACACTTTGGTCAAACACTAACTACTTTAAGTTAATTACGGATTAACTTAGTTAAAGTCGATTTATTAAAACTCGACTTGTTAAAGTCGAGTTTTAATAACTCGACTTTAAGAAAGCGCGGAGAGTCGACTGTACAAACCATAGCAAGTCGAGTTTCCAAAACTCAATTTTTTGAGAAAAATTGGAGTGAACAAAGTTCTGTGGGAAAGTCGAGTTTTCAAAACTTGATTTACTGAGAAAAAACCCGGACGACTCAAGTTCAGTAGGAAAGTCGGTCTGTGAAAACTTGACTTTCCCACAGAACTTGCTCCGGGGAAAGTCGAGTTTACAAAACTCGATTTGTGAAGAAATTTTGAATTAAAGTCGAGTTTGGTAAACTCGACTTTGATACAAAACCTATAAAAAAAAGAGTTGTCAGCTGCAGCTTAAAAAACTAAATTCAACTTACAAATGGGATTTCAAAACCCTCTTCCAAACACATTGAACTTAAAAATTTCACATATAAACAATCCAACAAACCGTATACAAAGATATTAAGCCAAAATTCCATTCCAACCATGCTAAAATCATCCATTCCATACACTTGTCCATACATAACATAAAAACACAACTCATTCCATTCCATACAACTCTATTCCATATATAACACACAACTCTATCCCATTCCAACGCAAACACTTCTTCCACACACACTTGTGAACACATACACATATCGATACCATATCAATTGAAAAGAAAGAACACATTCATAAAAGTGCTACATATTAATCACAACAAAACACAAGTTTCAAAGTTTTACATCTCCACATGAGAATAAAATAAAATTACACATTCTATTCTCTCCTTCCTCTCCTTCGACGAGGCTTTCTCTTAATAAGTCTTTGTTCCTCCTCCTCCTCCTACTCAAGGTAAGTAGAGTCTAATCTTTGTGGTTCAACATGGGCCGTTATATTTTATCCATGTCGACTCGGGTGGACCGGTGCTGATGGGGTATGTCAATGGATTGTTGTGTTCCCTGTGCTTCCATCGGAGTCATCATGGAGGGATCACATGGTCGCCTCCGCCTATATGTCAACGGTCTCGCACTTGAACGGCCCAATGTGTGAGAAGAAGGCCCGGCTTAATACGTAGATGGTTTGGCTTCATATGTAGATCGCCCGACTCCATACGAAGATGGGCCAGCCATGTCCATAGAGGGTCCAGCTCCAGCGGCTTCAAAACTCGGCATTGAAATATGTTGTCTGTCATGCACTTGACGTTGAAAATCTAAAATATCATGTCGTGTCTGTTCAAATTGGGAGCCATGGCTATAAAGGAGTATTCGTTGAATTTCATGGTGCGTGCGAAGATATAATAAAAACAATAAGTAACACCATAAATATTTTAATGTGGGTAAATACAAAATATGATTTAATAATAAGCAAAAGTAATCTTACCATATCTCATTCAACCGGACCCCTTGGATAATATTGTTCGAGAGCTTCCTGAGTATCCTGAACAAGATACATAATGGTGTGTTCCATATACCATTGTTCATACTACTTACTTTTCTCCCGAATATCAACTTGCTATTGGGGAGGTTCATACATATATTCGGCCCGCTGATTCCAACAATAAATGAAATATGAATATGCATGTGTCCAATCTGTCTCCCACCGACCATGTCCATCTTGACGCTTGTATTATTTTCTATCATGTGATTTTATTTAGACAAGTTTGAATTGCCTAAGTACTCGTTCTGATTCATGGATCTCAATAACTGAACAACAAAGTATAGGTACCGAAGCTAGCCAGAGTGCGGTATTTTCAACCGACAACTCGGGTACCGATTCCAAAATATTTTGTGTACGGTTGCCATGTAATATACAAGGGAAAAAAATTTCAAAGTATAGAACATGCATTTTAATTTACAAATTTACAAAGAAAACAAATTTACCTGACTAGCTTCCTCGGTATCTTGTTCATTCCTATAAAATAAAAGTGTAAACTTATGCGGCGGTCGACCGGGTTGTGAGTTCCACCTGTTCAAGAAAAAGTACATTAATTAGAGATAACCAACATATTTTAAAGTGGGCCAATTTAAAAAAAATTTACCGGTGTCCAAACTGCCGTCGTTCTCCACTAATCTCAACTGGTATAGGCAAATGCAGTCGACCGACATGAATATGTTCCCACGACCATATCTATGTAAAAAAGAGTATATGTCAATACTGTAAGGAATCATTCTAAGTATTTAAAATATTTTTGATTCCTTGAATCCAAGGTCTTAGCCTTTATTGAAACCAAAACAACAAAATCAGGAACCGATTAAGTAGGAGATCAAATATACCTTCTTGGGATTTGAAAAATCCCTCACCAGAGATGAAGAGTGGATGTTCCTTGCTGCTTCAAATCGTTCAAGTGGACGGCCTCTAGCAGTATCCACACGAACTTCTTCCAAGGACCGGTTCTCCTTCGCTCCAAGCTCGAAAACTCTTCCAGAACGGAGTTGGACCATGCGAGGACTCCTTCTAGAGAAAAGGGGAGAGAGGGAGGATTCCAAGGACGTTCTCCCACCCTTTGTCTTTATAGAGTTTATCTTCTTAAGTATATTATATATAGAAGATGTAATTTTTCACAAAAACCCAAATCTTCTATATATTTACATCCTTGCCCCTGTCCTTTAGAATTAGTTCTAATGTGTGTGACCCACTAGGCCCAATAGTCAATTTGGTTGAAGCCAAATTTTAAAAATAACAATTCTTTTAAATTAAATCAAATCTATTATTTAATAACAGATTTGACGGCTTTCCGATCATAAAGGGTACAAGCCACATCCTATGATCCCAAATGACTTTGGAGAGTTAAATAACATCCATTGAGCCTTTCCATCATAAGTTACCACACGGATATAAACTCTCGTCCAAGCAATGTCCCGGTCGGTCAGGGGTTCGGCACTGACTGTCAACCCCTTTAATAATACGACTCTATGAAATCTTGTACTCTGGAATGGATCAACTGGAAAACTCCTTTTCCAATTATCCTATCTACCTTGGCCAAGGATTTTGAGTACTATCCATAGGACATTCTCTCTCTCCTATCGAGAGTGAACGATACCCTATTGTCCGCTCAATTACCTCCACCAGGTTTCCCATATACCCAATCTATTAACTATATAGGACCGCAATACTAAGTGATCCATAAGTCAATAGTCAAAGTACATGGTACACCTGGAAAGATATCTTTGGCGACTCAGGTCAAAGATCCAACCGTGCAACCGTGATGATAGAATACCCTGATCGACAGTTCGGTAAGATACCATTCAGCGATTCTATACTAGTCAGTTCAGTGAACTCATTCCTCTAATGAGCACCTGTACATGTATCTCAGTGTCCCACACCGATGACCAATGAGATCGGTCATCCTCATCATATGAAAAGATATCATATACACTAGTCTTATTAGATCCTTGATGTCCCATCTCAAGGATCCTACGACTAGGAACAATTTAGATCACATACTTCTAGATGATTGATCTCATTATCATGATCTTATCATGATTCAATCATCATTACATGCAATTTAGGACTTCATTACAATAAACGCATCTATATAGTGCAAGTAATGAGGACAATGCCATTAATACTGAATAAGATATTACAAGAAATGTAAAACCATATCACATATGATTGGCTTGTATGGCATACATTTCTATCAAATACATCATTTAAGACAATAACGAATTAAATACAAAATGTATAATATAAATACATACTTGCAATAAATGTAGACATCCACTAATCCGGTTGCATTTGGTTGCCGTAGCTGCTGTCGACTCCAGAAACGGGTACCGGATCGGCACCTCAAGATAAGAAGGTGAAATATGGAATTGGGAAAAAAAGGGGAGTGAATTGAAAACACTCAGAAAGCGGTAAAATGTCCTCACCTCGATCCCACACTCACATTGATCCCCGAACTTTCATCTCACGGCGTCGCTCGAGCACCGGAGATGGTTCGGGTCATGTGGGAGGAGAGTGAGGAGGAGATGAAATTAAAGCATGAGAAATGTGGTCGCCAGGAGCCGCGGGCTCCGGTTATGGGATGTAAATTAAGAAGTTGAGTTGAGTTGAGCGTGTACCTTAGCGCGGGAGATCGGGATATGGGTTCAACCTTCTTCTTCTTCGGCAGCCGATGAAGAAGAGTCCCCAATCAATGCTAGCTTGTTCAACTTTGTGCAACTAGAAAAATAAACCAAGTGAAGAAAATAATTAGAACTATGGGAGGTGTAGTAACTGTAGTAAAAAGATGAGAAAGAAGCAATCGGAATCGAACTCACCGGATTGGGGCGAGCCTTAACCCCTTTTTTGTATTTTTTTATTATGTAAAAATGATGCAAATAAACTGAAATATGCTTTAAAACAGTAAATGAACTGAGTTAAGTGAGTTGAGAAAGCTTATGGAACGGATCGAACTCACGGCTTTGCACCCTTCTGGCACGACTTCGGTGCAGAGAATGCTAAGGACGACCCCGATGTCATAATCGAGTTCCGTTTGTTGGAGTAGACGGAGAGCTCAGAGAGAAAGAGTTCCTATGTTGATTACTTCTCCGAAATCCTCCTGTATAAGTCAGTAAAAATTCTGAAAGTGGGCGGATATCGAAAACAGAACCTGGATGCGCGCCCCCAATGCAGCAATCGCCATTAACAAACGGAAAGTCAGAATTAAGTGCCGTCAGTTGGAGATGAAAGAGAACGAAGATAGGAACGACTTCTATGTTGAAGACTTTCGCAGAAGGAGCCCCGGATTTTCTGCAGAAGTCGATGAAGATGGTTGATGTAGAACACCCGGATTGAGCCTTCTCCTTCACCTCGGGATCGATTTCTTGACTTCGGATCGCCTTTGGACGTCGGGACGGCTTTGGAGAAGAGCTTGGATGACCTCTGGACGAGCTAGGCACCGGGGATTAACCTTGAGTTGTTGAGAATGATCCCCAATTTATAGGGGAAGGGAGACGGTGCAAAATTTAGAAACTGGACCTACCGCGCCCCCGTGTTTCAAAGAGTAGGAGGGCGCGCAGGGCGCGCCCTCAAACCAGGGGCGCGCAGGGCGCGCCCCCAGCTCGGGGGCGCGTCCGCACGCGCCCCCGTTTCAAAGGAGCGGGGGCGCGTGCTACGCGTCTCCGCTGCAAAAATCGACGGAAACTTCCGGAAATTGCTAAAAATCGACTTGACATACGTAACGCGCCCCCGAACAGGGAGCGCGGTACAAATGATCGAAAATCCTCCGCGGAAACCTTCCAAAAATCCGGTCTAGAAGGTGCTAATCGGGGTAATTTGTGATTTAAAGAAACCGACCGCGCCCCAGCTTTTCAAAGGAACCGGGGGCGCGCAGGGCACGCCCCCCGTTTGAGGGCACGCTGGGCGCGCCCCCGGGTTGAGGGTGCGCAGGGAGCGCCCTCCTCTTTCAAAGGGAGTGGGGGCGCAGTACACTCTCTCTCCTGCGCGCGTGTTCCACGAGCCGTATCTTGCAAACGGGATGTCCGATTCGGCTCCCGTTTGTTGCGTTAGAAAGAGGGCCTTCAACCGCACCTTCTCAAGTCGGTAAACCAGCCGGTGTGACTCCCGATATGTTTGCACGGGGCTTTCTACCGGTTTACTCTCTCGCGGAAAGCCGAAACCCGGGGCGAAGATCCGAAAGAGCACGGTTCCGATCGAGAAATCTCGGGTCAACTCGGGATGACTTAAAATGATGACCAAACAAGTCCAGTACAATCGGACAATCCGAAGTCATCGAAAAATCTGAGATTAACCCGGTAAGCGTGAATCGAAAGCCGTAAAAGCCGTGAAACCCTAAAATTGACCGAACCGGATGTATGGCCCCGGTTGATGAAAATATTCGGCTAGAATCGACCCGGATGACCCGAAAAGACCCGGTGATGACCGGAAAGGCCTAATACATGGTCTGAGATAGCCGTGTCAGCACATTTCGAAAAAGCCGTAACGAATGCCGTCATTGACCGACGCCTACCGAAATGACTTCTCGGAAACCCTGAATGTTACGGAATACATGCGGGACTCCCGAGATCTTCAATTATGGACCATTCAAGGTCAGTCATCGAGCAGGCTTCGTGTTTTTACAGTTCATGTGCGGCTCTCGCTTGAAAGTTACGACAATATTCCAGAAATCATTGGTCCATTCTCAACTAACAAGGGGGGCTCCACCAATGTCCTTAGCTCATCTCCATGAGGTAGTCCGAATTGGATAACGGTCAAATAAAAGATATCGCCTATGGAATAAGAGTATACGGCTCGGAATCAAGCCAATTTGGCGTGTCTACAGCTGCACTAATTAGCGGAATAGGAATGCATGTACCGCCTCGCTCCATGATAATCGACCACATTCTTCAATATCCTCCATAAAGAAAAGATATTGCATATGGACTTCCGTCCCAGAAGTATCCGACATCAAAAGAGTGTCGATATACATAAGCATGAGAGCTTGTGTATAATATAGACATACTAAACGAGACTCATCATCATCCGTAGGTAAGTCCTCCGTCCTCTGGCTAAATGTATGATGTAGCCAGGCCAACCTCAACATAGCAAGATTCTAACCATAAGGTTCAATCTCATCTCCCTCCTTCGGCCGGATACCTAAAAAGTGTTCACATACATCTGGCCAACTGTTAAAGTCCCTAGAAGGAACATGGGGAGAGGAAATGACCGAGGGCCCATCTATCCTAAGACCCATAATAATAGACACATCTTGAAGAGTCACTGTCATTGTCGACTCCGAAAACGGGTTCCGGATTGGCACCTCAAGAGAAGAAGGTGAAAGATGGATGGAATTGGGGAAAAAAGGGAGTGAATCAGAAAACACTCGGAAGGCGGTAAAATGTCCTCACCTAGGTCCCACACTCACATTGATCCTCGAACTTTCATCTCACGGCGTCGCTCGAGCACCGGAGATGGTTCGGGTCATGTGGGAGAAGAGTGAGGAGGAGATGAAATTAGAACATGAATAAAAAGAAAGGTGGTCGCCAGGAGCCGCGGGCTCCGCTTTATGGAATGAAAATAGAAATAAAGTTGAATTTGACCGTGTACCTTAGCGTGGGAGAAAGTGTGTGCGGGTTCAACCTTCTTCTTCTTCGGCCGGCCGATGAAGAAGAGTCCAACCAATGCTAGCTTGATGTATTTCAGGCAACTCAACGGCGACGGCGAACGGCGCACGGAATTTCCAACGGAGTCGATCCGGTGAAGAATATACCGTCGTCACGACGGCGATATAAAGCCGAATCGAAAGAGATATCATGACAATCTTAGCGTGGGAGAAAGTGTGTGCGGGTTCAACCTTCTTCTTCTTCGGCGGCCGATGAAGAAGAGTCCAACCAATGCTAGCTTGATGTATTTGTGCAACTAGAATATGATAAGACAAGAAAACAAGTGAAGAAGGATTAGATCTAAGTGAAGTGTAGTAACTTGTAAAAGTAATAACATAAAACGACAATTGGAAACAAACTCACCGGATTTGGGGTTAGCCCTAACCCCTTTTTTTGGTTTTTTGATGATGTATAAAATGATTAAAATAGAATAAAAATGATGCTTAAATATGAATAAATGATATGAATGAAGAGTTAGAAAAGAGAATATGAATGGTTAAAGACAACACAACCCAGGCAAAGTGGCAACCGGGTTGGATAGATTCAATGTAAACTGCGCAGCTCTGATGCAGAGATCATAACGAATAGCACAAATGTCAGAATAAAGTGATGTTTGTTTTAAAATAAATAGGACTCACCGAGGGTGGTTTTATATGAAGACAAAATTGCTTGAATCTTATTATAAGTAATCTGAATTTACCTGATAATTCGGATCTTGGACAATGAAGTTCTGGAAACTCCCAGCACAATGTCGATGTAGGACATGATATGGGCACAAAAAATATCCAAATTAAATGATTCTTGTTGGAGATAAAAGATAACTCACCGGGTAACAATTTCTATGAAGGATGCATAGGTTAAATCCACCATTAAATGTACTGAAATTGACTGAGAAGATGATGACTTAGAAGAGAAGACTTCGGATCTATCTGTGCAGCGCCGGTGTTGAAGCCGTAACAAGCAGAGTAAAGGTCAGAATTGATCTCTGTTTGTTGGAGATGAAATATATCTTGATGAACCACACTTAGTATGAAGGAAGTCAGGCCATAAAATGACTATAAATATCTGTAGAATCCGATGATCAGCAGTGCAGCACGTTGGAGCATAGACCGGCTTCTTCTTCACTTTGGGATGATCTCCGGGCACCGGGACGAAGATAGAACTATTTGGGGAGATTGGGAAGAGCCTAGGGTGGCTGGAGGACGAAGAGAGAAGTTCTGGAGGATGGGGATGCCCTCTTAGGTCGTTCATATGAGTCTCCCTTTATAGGGGATGAAGAACAAGTCAAAAAATAGCAAGTTTTGATACATCCGACCTTAGGTTGGATTTCCTCCATTTAATGTTGCTGATTTTCATCCTGAGGTATCGATAAACTTACCTAAATTATTGATAGAGATTGGAAACCGTGGATCACCTTCCCCATGCTCAAAATATGCCTCCACTTCAAGAGGAAACAAATCTAGTCTAAAAATGGCAAGTCTTGATATACAAGACAACAAGTTAGATTGCCATCATTAGATGATGCTAATTTCGACCATGAAGCTTCCAGATACTATAAAAAGTGATATGGAGGAGTAAAAATAAGTTAAGGTCGTGAATTGGTCAGATATGTGCCCAATGGGCTGGGCTTGCATGCAATTGGGCTTGATAGGTGCTGCGTGCGGACAGAACTGCACGTCTGACTTCTAAAAGGTGCTGCGGACAAATGGTAGATCAGAATTGAATGCCATTTGTTGCATTGAAAAGAGGACTCAGAGAGGAAGATTATTGATGTTGAGGACTTCTTCATTTAAAGTCAACAGATCCTGTGAAAAATTTTCAAGTAGATGATATGCTAGGAAAAGCGTAATCTGGCACACCACCAAGAGTCTCTTGTTCGGCAAACACGGATTTGATTAGAAATTAGAAAATCATCCTCATATTTACAATATGCACCTCAGCTCATACAAAAGGGTGGTTCATCATGATTTTGATGGTCTAAAAGAGATGTTGCCAATGGAATAATGGTTTAAGCTCTAAATAAGGCCAAATTGGCGTGTCTACAGCTTGCCTCGCCTTGATGTCGGCTTTGCAAGGGAATGACATGTAGCGTAGCAGAGTGAAATGTAGAGAAAGCGTAGAGAAGCGAGATGGATCGTAGTGGAATGTAGTGGAGCAAAATGGCGATGGACTGAAAAGGTGGCATCAAGGTGTAGATATAGACACGCTCAACGACCAAATTCGGCAAGGAGAATCTCTTCAAGTCTCCTGGATTACTGCCATGTTTCATCAAGTCTTCCTATGTTCGATTGGTAAAAGATGTGCCATTGGCACGAGAGAAGAATAGCCAACCCCCAACGCGGTGGGGAGTCCCCGAAACATGGGTTCGTAGGTTCATCATCAGTCGGTAACCCGATCTTTGCGGTGTTCCTGTACTGTGATAGGCTAAAATTTAAAAAGAGATTTGTTTTGAAAAAGTAAAAGAATACCAATCGAGCACATTCAGGCTCTTAGATTCATTTAAGTCTTTCAAGAGACAAGATTTGATTCGGAATGGAATGATCTCAAATTCCGAAAGGCAAATGTTTAAGCATAGACCGTGAAGATAGTGATGGTGCAAGTCCTGATTGAATAGAATGCCCTTGGCGGGATGAATTGGCTGCCATGGTGGGATGAATAGCAAAGAAGTTGCAATGGCCACAGTGGTGAAAAGAAATGAAATATTTGAGGGCACAAAGTGGTTACCGAACACGGTGGGATTAATAGACACGGTGGGATATTAGAGAGGTTGGTGGGACTAGAGATCATGGTGGAATTAGAGAACATGATGGGATTAGAATGATCGGAATTAGAATAAAAGATTTACAGACTAAGATGAGAAGGTGAAGATTTTGAAAGAATGTATGCAATGATCATGAAATATGCAATGCAACTAATACTATATGATGCATGCTGGGCTCAAGAAAACAAAAACAAAACTTGTCTAACAATTAGTTGAAGATATAGATTGTCTATGAGGTCAGGATACCCATTCGGGAACCATCGTCCCTCACCGCACAATTTTGGCTTTATCCGTGAGCACAAAGAATGACCCGACCATCGTGGATTTTGATGAAGGGGATCTCGGGCCTGGTCTTCTTGCATTCACTTGCCTTCAACATCAATGCATAAAATAAATAGTAATGCACCTAATATATGCTAAGAAAGGAAATGATAACAGCGAGCTTGCGGTGTGATGACATGCATTCTCATAAAGAGTTCTTGTGTCCTAATGAGGACACAGAAAGAAAGCTTCTCGGCAAAGTTGAGGCCGAGGTTATGATGACACCTCCTCCTGAGAATCCTCAGGGGAGGGAAGTGGCGAGCATCGCCTGCAAAAGGTTTTTCGGCAAAATTAAAGCCGAGGTTATGGTGACACCTCCTCCTAGGAATCCTCAGGGGAGGGAAGTGGCGAGCATCGCCTTATTGAAATCTTGAAAATTCTCCTCGACGAAGTTGAGGTCGAGGTCATGGTGGCACCTCCTCCTAAGAATCCTCAGGGGAGGGAAGTGGCGAGCTTCGCCTTGTTGTGAAGTTATCCTCATTTGTTCTTCGTGCCTGAAACACTAGAAAAAGGAAATTAGAATGCCAATATGGCTTATCCCCCTTGCAAGTTGCAGTATGCCTTGACCTTTGTCAAGGGGTGTAAAGTTTTTCTTGTGCCTGAAACACTTAGAAGGAAGAGATTAGAACAACAATGCGGCTTATCCCCTTGCAAGTTGCAGTATGCCTTGACCTTTTGTCAAGGGGTATAGCCTTCTTAGGAGTGTAAAAATCAAGTAGCAAATATGCAATGAAGAATTTGAAACATGAGAGATTGAAAGTAAATATGAATGTAAAGACGAAAATTCAAACCAAGCATGGTGATAAAATATTTTAAAAAGTTTGAAAATTTTTGTTGAATTTGAAAAAGAAGTTTTTTTTTGTTGAAAAGATTCAATTTTTTGGGATTTTTGAAAATGCTATTTTCTTTTTTTGATTTTTTAAAAATATTTATTTTTTTGGAGTTTTTGAAGATATTCAACTTTTTTTTGTAGTTTTTTTTGAAAATATTCACCTTTTTTTTGGAGTTTTAGAAATGTTCAACCTTTTTTTTGAGATTTTTTTTAAAAATATTTTTTTGGAGAGAAAAATCAGTATTGACACAAGTTCTCATTACTTAGTTGTTTTTTTCTAGGTTCGTTGGTAGACATCATATGCAAAATGGGGTTCCTTGCCCAGAATCTTTCCGACCTTCAACCTTTGATTGGCTAGAGTTTAGCTTTGATTTGGTTGGTTCACCCACACCTTGGGGGTAAGAATGAAGAATTGAGGGAAAGTCCTTGATAGGCTTTGGAGATGTCGAGAGGGATTTCTCTACTCACACCCAATTGCCCGTTGGGGTTCGGCCTCTTTCGGGTCTTTTCTTCTTTATCGACAAACCTATTTCGTGGCACACATTCGCATGGCAAGTGCTTTGACCTCCGTGGGGTCGTTACCCATCTTTTGGTGCCTTTTTTTCATTTTCTGCATTTTTGGGTACTCATTCAGACAGCCCATATTTGTTTAAACCTCGTGGGGGATCATTGCCCATCTTTTGGCACCCTTTTTTATTCGAGAAGTTGGACTTTCCGAGACGGCCTCCTACTAGGGCGGCGGATGCTTTCGATACTCTCCTCTCGATCCCCTTCACCTATCTTGGATCGAATAGAAGAGAGTAGGGTAAGGGTTTTCCTTCCATCTCTAAGCTTTGCCTAGCTTCTCTCGGGTGTCAAGTCATCCAGACTCGGGATCGGGACATGTTGTGTGTGTAGAATGGTATCTACCCGACTCCTAGACAACAACCTAGGACATGTGGACTCAAGTCATACCGGTAGTTCTCTCCATTTCGAGGTAGATTACATTCCATAGGTGAATAAATTGAAAACATGCCTTGAAACGTAAAGAATTCATTAGGATAAGATAAAAAGTAGTTATCATCAATCAAAACTTTCTCTCAAGTAAGATTGTCATGTGAAATTCAAAATCATTTAAAAAAATATTGCCTTGTGGATGACATAATGATAATGAATGCAATTTCATGTAATACCTGAGAGAAGGAGAAGTTCATTGTTGATGACGGCTTTGCTTGTGCTTGCCTTGCCTTGCCTTCCATGCCTTGCCTTGCCTTGCCCAACTGCTTCCACTTTTGATATGCACCATATTGCATTGGATTGAAGATTCATAGTCATAGGATGAAGTGAAAATGTGGAGGATCTGATTTAGCATGGCAGAGTCAAAATTAATGATGTAAAAGGCAAAGATTGTGGTATCACCCAAGAAATTTCTCTACCTTGATTTTTTTTTATTGAAAGTAGAACTTGGGAAAAGAAAGTGAATTCAAAAGGAAATAAACATGCTTGGAAACAAAAGTGAGTTAAATTGGGCTCTTGGGCCGAAGAGTTGATAGTGGGCTTGAAGGCTCGGGAGTAAGTTGGAATCAAGAGGCACGTGGGCCCAAGATTTGAATGTGGGCTAGAGAGGCCGGTTGATGTTGATGGGCATGAGGGCCCGATTGGAGGTTGAGCCCGAGGGACCCAATGAAAAGAGTGGCACACGGGACCCAATTTAGATGGTTGAAAGCAAGATTGTGATTTGTGATGGGCTCGCTGGCGCCATTGAAGAGTATGGGTTCACAAACCCGAATTCGAAGAAGTGGGGGCACGGGAGCCCGATTTTGAAGAAGTATGGGCATGTGGGCCCGATGGTGAAGAAATGGGGGCATACAGGCCCGAAGTTGAAGGAGTGTGGGCATGTGTGCCCGAGGTTGATGGAAGGTGGGCACGTGGGCCCGATTTAGGAGGAATTTGGGCACATTGGCCCGATTGTAGAAAAACATGGGCATGTGAGCCCGGTTGAGGTGAATTACGGGCACGTGGGCCCGATTGAGGTGAATTGTGGGCACGTGGGCCCGATTTAGAAGAAATTTGGGCACATGGGCCCGATTTCGTAAAAACACGGGCACGCGAGCCCGGTTGAGGTGAATTATGGGCACGTGGGCCCGATTGAGGTAATTGTGGGCACGTGGGCCCGATTTAGGAAAAAATTAAGAGTACACGAGCTCGATCGGGGAGAATTAAGGGCGTCACGGGCCCGATGGAAGGAAAGGGATATGTAGGCCCACCGGGGAAAAGGGGCATACGGGGCCTGGAAGGAAAGGGGCATGCAAGCCCGATTGGTTAAAAGGGCACGCGGGCCCGTTGGAAGAAAAGGGGCATAAGAGCCCGGTTGATTAAAAGAGGCACATGGGCCCGGTTGGATAAAAGGGGGCACGTGGGCCCGGATGATGGAAAGGGGCATACGGGCGCAGCTGATGAAAAGGGGCATAAGAGCCCGATTGATGAAAAGGGGCATAAGTGCCCAAAAAATGGGGCATAAGGGCCCGATTGAGTGGATGGGGTGTGGGCCATGGCCCTAAGATTGACAGATTTTGGACCCATGGGCTTGATTGATGGTTGTAAGAAGGATAAAGAAAGGGCAAAGGGCCCTAAGATTGAGGAATTGTGGGCTCAAGTGGCCCAATCGTTGATTTGGAGGAGAATAAAGAAAGGGTCGTGGCCCTAAGATTGATTGATCATGGGCCCATGGGCCTGATTGATGGTTGTAAGAAGGATAAATAAAGGGTGTTGGCCCTAAGATTGAGGAACTGTGGGCCCATGGGCCCGATTGTTGATTTGGAGGAGAATAAAGAAAGGGTCGTGGCCCTAAGATTGATTGATCATGGGCCCATGGGCCGAATTGTTGCTTAGGAGAAGAATGGGGTAGGGGTCGTGGCCCTAAGATCGATGCTAAGGGATTTACCTTCCTAGTTGGAGGAGGTCCCAGTATCCCCTTGCTAAGGTCTACATCCTTCAGGAGGCTTGTCGATTCATTCCCTATTTTATGGACCAATTCGGTCTCCTTACTTCCCAGTGGGTCAATTCAATCCGACCATCTTCATTGATCAATTCCAATGATGGTAATGCTTGATCAATGCCCGACAAATCCTTGCCTAGTCCATCATTGGATTGACAATCAACTAAGTTTATGATTCCTTCGTCTAAGCTCCCTATAGTAGGCTTCTCCTCAGATGTTCTATGTAAGAGGGCATGCCTAGTCTAGGGGATTCCAAAAAGGTAGAAGGGTTTGGTTCCGACCTCCCCTACTAGATGACTTTGATCTTGATGAGAGCTGATTCTTCTCGCCATGGCAAGGAGCACAAATGGTTGGAGTTATTAATTCCTCTCGCAAGGGCAGGAGCTTGAAGGGTCGAAGTGTCCGAATCTTCTACTGCTGCAGGAGCAAGAATAGTAGGAGTGATTGGTTCCTTTGTTGGGGCAAGAGTAATAGAAGAAATGATTGGTTGTTGTGCAACCAACTGAGGAGGATCCCTATGTGGTGGGATTGGTTGAGAAGCCGGGGTTTGCTCGATCGGCTTAGGATGAATGATTGGCCGAGGGACCATTGGTGAAGTGGGTTGAGGGGCCGAGGCTTGCATGGCTAGCCGAGGGGTTGTTGTTGAAATAGGCTGAGAAGCCAATGGTCAGATGATTGGCCGATGGACCTTAAGAAATGTTGGTGGAGTTGAAGGTTGGGGAGCCGGTTGAAGTAATGGAGTATTCGCACAAGCAACAAGAGGAGCTTTATTAAGCATGGTTGGTTGTGCCATTGACATGGGTTGCATGACTGGCTGAAGTTGGGTGCACGGTGGCCCAATCAACCGGCGTCGAGGAGTTGGCCGAAGATGATGATCTAGATGGGGTTGGGGAGGGCTCCTAGGTTGGTGCATAGTATCAATGTTCTTCTCAGCCATACGGGCCTCAATTCATCATGATATTGTATTAATTCCATGTCTCTTTTTGCTTCTCCAATTATTGAATAGCCTGGCCCATATCGTTTCAAGAATTTGGCCTTGACAATTTCGAAATCCCATATCTCTACTTCGTTCAATGAAAAAAACCAATCTAGTGCTGCACCCTCTAAAGATCTCCTAAAAAGAAAGGCAAGGGTCTTTCTATCATTATGCCATCGAGATGATTTGCTCAGGAAATCATTGACATGGGTGAAGGGATCACCTGAGCCATTGTAGCGATGGTAAGTTGGCATTTGTGATTGGGGGATGTAGATAGTATAGAGGGGGAATTCGATGGTTTTTTTATTCTTGGCAACAGGTGGGGAGGAAGTGACCAGGGGTGTGCATGTGGCACCCGGGATGGGAGGGAGGTGAGTTGGTGTGCGAGCTGAAGAATGACCCACAATGGGGTGAGTAGGTGAAGTAACATGGCGGCTGGCCTGCCCAGAGGGGTTATGGTAAGAGGTTGAACCGCCGATTGGGGGAGGTGAGGCAGCTCGCTGACTTTGGTCGCACCATGATTAATAGGCATCTTGCCCTTCACTATAGATTGTATGAATGACAAGGTATTGGGATCAAGATGAAAAGATAGATCCTTAAGAGCTCGTTCTATACTAAATGAAGCGGACCGATGGGCATCCCCTTGCAATTCCAAAGTTCCATAGCAGGCATTGACATGGCTCTCGGGTTGTTGTTGGAGCTTGTAGAGACCTTCCCGTACTCTTGTTGTTTGTAGTAGTCCGACCTCCCAACGTGGCTTCCGGACTTTAGCATCATGGGCATCATGTCAATCTTTCTAGAAAGATGGTTAGAAAAGAGAGCAATCAAAGCACACAATTGAAGATATTTTTTATGTTTTGTTTTGTTTGATTTTGTTTTGTTTCAATTTGGTTGTTTGGAAAACAAGTTGAACACAAAATTAAAAAGGTTTTTGTTTTGTTTTGTTTAGGTGTTTTGTAAGAAAATTTTTTAGTTGTTTTCAATTATTGTGAGCAAGCAAGTTGTGCAAACAAGTTTTTAAAATGACTACTCGACAATTTTTGGGTTGAAACCTTAGATTAGATAGATTGTTAACAATTGTTCACTCAAGTAGGTATGGTTCCTATTGCTTCAATCTTCAAGACCTAAGGTTGTCACTCAATCACCACGAGTAGGTACTTGGGTTCTTCGGGTTTTGGGAAAGTGGTACAACCGGCCCAATCGTGCGTAGAGGAATACTCCATCGATGGGGACTTACGGAGGTCTCGATGGAAACCACCAAATCAACTAGGAAGGAATATCCCGTAAGAGAGGTAAGAATCCACCAAGAAGGTGTTTGGAGGGTGAGGGTGTGCTGGGAGAGAGAGCCCCGCTCGAATGCCCTACGGATCGGAGCAAGTCCGGTACCCGATGCAAAAAACTAATGCAAAAGTAAAAATAGAGGGTAAGAGGAGAAGAAGCAATCAATGTGCAAAAACATGAAATGAAATGAAGTAAATAGAGCATGCAATATGCAAACAAGACAAGCAATCATGCAACAAAACAAACAATCTAGTGACTAGAATTGAATTAGAATGAAACTAGTTGCACAAACAAATCAAGCTAGCATGGTTAAAGACATTGGTTGTCCCACCGTGGTCGCCAAAAAGTTGTCGACTCCGAAAACGGGTTCCGGATTGGCACCTCAAGAGAAGAAGGTGAAAGATGGATGGAATTGGGGAAAAAAGGGAGTGAATCAGAAAACACTCGGAAGGCGGTAAAATGTCCTCACCTAGGTCCCACACTCACATTGATCCTCGAACTTTCATCTCACGGCGTCGCTCGAGCACCGGAGATGGTTCGGGTCATGTGGGAGAAGAGTGAGGAGGAGATGAAATTAGAACATGAATAAAAAGAAAGGTGGTCGCCAGGAGCCGCGGGCTCCGCTTTATGGAATGAAAATAGAAATAAAGTTGAATTTGACCGTGTACCTTAGCGTGGGAGAAAGTGTGTGCGGGTTCAACCTTCTTCTTCTTCGGCCGGCCGATGAAGAAGAGTCCAACCAATGCTAGCTTGATGTATTTGTGCAACTCAACGGCGACGGCGAACGGCGCACGGAATTCCAACGGAGTCGATCCGGGTGAAGAATATACCGTCGTCACGACGGCGATATAAAGCCGAATCGAAAGATATCATGACAATCTTAGCGTGGGAGAAAGTGTGTGCGGGTTCAACCTTCTTCTTCTTCGGCCGGCCGATGAAGAAGAGTCCAACCAATGCTAGCTTGATGTATTTGTGCAACTAGAATATGATAAGACAAGAAAACAAGTGAAGAAGGATTAGATCTAAGTGAAGTGTAGTAGCTTGTAAAAGTAATAACATAAAACGACAATTGGAAACAAACTCACCGGATTTGGGGTTAGCCCTAACCCCTTTTTTTGGTTTTTTGATGATGTATAAAATGATTAAAATAGAATAAAAATTATGCTTAAATATGAATAAATGATATGAATGAAGAGTTAGAAAAGAGAATATGAATGGTTAAAGACAACACAACCCAGGCAAAGTGGCAACCGGGTTGGATAGATTCAATGTAAACTGCGCAGCTCTGATGCAGAGATCATAACGAATAGCACAAATGTCAGAATAAAGTGATGTTTGTTTTAAAATAAATAGGACTCACCGAGGGTGGTTTTATATGAAGACAAAATTGCTTGAATCTTATGATAAGTAATCTGAATTTACCTGATAATTCGGATCTTGGACAATGAAGTTCTGGAAACTCCCAGCACAATGTCGATGTAGGACATGCTATGGGCACAAAAGATATCCAAATTAAATGATTCTTGTTGGAAATAAAAGATAACTCACAGGGTAACAATTTCTATGAAGGATGCATAGGTTAAATCCACCATTAAATGTACTGAAATTGACTGAGAAGATGATGACTTAGAAGAGAAGACTTCGGATCTATCTGTGCAGCGCCGGTGTTGAAGCCGTAACAAGCAGAGTAAAGGTCAGAATTGATCTCTGTTTGTTGGAGATGAAATATATATTGATGAACCACACTTAGTATGAAGGAAGTCAGGCCATAAAATGACTATAAATATCTGTAGAATCCGATGATCAGCAGTGCAGCACGTTGGAGCATAGACCGGCTTCTTCTCACTTTGGGATGATCTCCGGGCACCGGGACGAAGATAGAACTATTTGGGGAGATTGGGAAGAGCCTAGGGTGGCTGGAGGACGAAGAGAGAAGTTCTGGAGGATGGGGATGCCCTCTTAGGTCGTTCATATGAGTCTCCCTTTATAGGGGATGAAGAACAAGTCAAAAAATAGCAAGTTTTGATACATCCGACCTAAGGTTGGATTTCCTCCATTTAATGTTGCTGATTTTCATCCTGAGGTATCTATAAACTTACCTAAATTATTGATATAGATTGGAAACCGTGGATCACCTTCCCCATGCTCAAAATATGCCTCCGCTTCAAGAGGAAACAAATCTAGTCTAAAAATGGCAAGTCTTGATATACAAGACAACAAGTTAGATTGCCATCATTAGATGATGCTAATTTCGACCATGAAGCTTCCAGATACTATAAAAAGTGATATGGAGGAGTAAAAATAAGTTAAGGTCGTGAATTGGTCAGATATGTGCCCAATGGGCTGGGCTTGCATGCAATTGGGCTTGATAGGTGCTGCGTGCGGACAGAACTGCACGTCTGACTTCTAAAAGGTGCTGCGGACAAATGGGAGATCAGAATTGAATGCCATTTGTTGCATTGAAAAGAGGACTCAGAGAGGAAGATTATTGATGTTGAGGACTTCTTCATTTAAAGTCAACAGATCCTATGAAAAATTTTCAAGTAGATGATATGCTAGGAAAAGCGTAATCTGGCACACCACCAAGAGTCTCTTGTTCGGCAAACACGGATTTGATTAGAAATTAGAAAATCATCCTCATATTTACAATATGCACCTCAGCTCATACAAAAGGGTGGTTCATCATGATTTTGATGGTCTAAAAGAGATGTTGCCAATGGAATAATGGTTTAAGCTCTAAATAAGGCCAAATTGGCGTGTCTACAGTCATCTCCCCCTGGGGAAAATAAAAAGTAGACCTCTCCGGACACCATCATTCCGCAAGAGCGGTGACAAGAGCGGTGATTAATTGTCTATCCAGAGTAATGGCACGTAAATGACGCAAATGAATAAAACCTGCTGCTTCCAAATACCCTAAGACTATGGGATTGTCAATTGTCCACGAGGACACTTGAAGAAAATGCGAGACCAAATATAGTGTAGAACCCTCCTGAAAAAATTAAAAATTGAGTGCAATACAAATTAGACTTTAACTATAGAAATTGAAGTACAATACAAATTGAAGCATCCATACAATTTATTAAATTTCTCAAACTTAATTACACGTGTAAATTAAAATTCATAACAAGTGCATGTAATGAAAGTAACGTTAATACCTCAGGATTCGTCGAACGATGCTGATGCTACTCACATAGCAATGATGCATCATGAGGGCCTCGTCGATCCATGCCTACATATCATAAATCATAGAATTAACAAAATTAATAGATAAATTCACAGAAATAAACAAATTATTATTCTAAAATGAAATGAATTAACAGAACTATACTATACAAAATGAAATGATTTTAATAAAAACAACTATGTAAGCATCCGAAACGGGATCGTAGATCTCCCTTTTCCGGCCCCTATGCTTGCTTTGGGGTCTTAGTGGATGGGATGTTAGTGGTTGTGGTCGCTAGGAGCCGAAGGCTCTAAAATATAATAGAAATAAATAAAAATGAAGAATAAAAATGACCGTCGCACCTTTGGAAGTGGGGAGATTGTTAGGTTCTCCTCTCTCGGCCGGTCAAAAGAAGAGAGCTTAGTGAGTCTTTCGTCTTTGATCCGGTTGAAGCTCCGCGTTGGCCGGATTTATCTACAAATGTCCATATGAAAACATAGAAACAAGTGAAAAAATCATTAGTTCTAGTGAAAGTGTAGAATCATGCTCAAATTAGAACTTAAACATACAAAAGAGAAGAAACTGACCTAATTGGGACTAAATCCCAACCTCTATTTTTGATAGGTTTTTAAAGAGGTATGATGATGCAAAGGTGTGACTTAATGCATGCTAAATAACATGTTAATGAAAGTTAAAATGAAAGGGCAGAGTAAAGGATCAACCGGAAAGGTAAAAAAACTCAAAAAAATGCATAAAGGGGACAACTGCAGCAGGTGCCCCATATATGGGGTGCCTGCTGCAGGTGTCCCCTTTGTGGGGCGCTTTGACTTGCGTTGACCAAAGTCAAAGCACCCTATTTATGGGGCACCAGGTACTGGTTTCAGCAAATTTTCTTTCCTTCTTCGCGGCGTCACCCTAGAGTGTAGGAAGACCTCTAAGACGAAATAGGAGCTCCTCCTAATAGCCAATATGTAAATGATGCAAATGGTAGGATGTTTGGTTGTTGGATGTAAGTGGAATGGTGATAGAGGCTTCCAAAGTCAGAAGAAAACTATATTTCTGGTGGCTGAAACTACAGGTTTATTGGGTTTTTGGGAGAGAGTTTTGAGGTGATTTGAGGGCTTAGGGAGTGTGCGGAGGGCTTGCATTGGTGGTATTAGATGAGCTAGGTGGTTGGACGGAGTTGGAATCCCCTCAAAGCTACAAATGGGCACCTATTTATAGCTAAAAAGAGGGCTCTTTGGTCAAATCTGAAAACTAGTTCCACGTGGCAAAGCGCCCTATATATGGGGCGCTAGCATCATGAGCCATGTCAAATCGATAAGACGAGTCTCAATGAGTGGTCAAATCAACCGGTCGAATTTATTTGACCAGGTGCCAGGCGCCCTGTGCCTTATAAGTAGGGCACCAGGTGCTCTATACACAGGGTACCGCCCTCTTTGAAATGCATCAAAAACCTCAATTTTTTTCGAAAAACTCGATTTCCTTGAAAGGATAAACACACATACTTCATGAAAACAAGAATTTAAGCTCTTCAACTAAACCAAAATTGTGTCCTACAGCTTGCCTCACCTTGGCGTCGGCTTTGTAGGGGAATAACACGAATGCAGCGCAGATGAATGTAGTGAAGCATAGTGAGGCGCAGTGGAATGAAATGGTAATGGACTGAAAAGGTGATGCCAAAGTGTAGATTTAGACACACCTTCATCGTCCTAGTTGAGTGAAATAAAACTTTACCGGACTTCGAGATAACCCTTTGTCTTATCGAAACCTTCCCTCTAGTTGATTGGTTAAGAAGAAAAACAGTACTAAAAGTAAATAACTATAATCTCACGTGGGGGAGAATTGTTACCGGCCAGGACCCGAACTGCATGGTGTGCTGGACTAGGTAAAAATGCATTGTGAAAAGTAAAGAGGAGACAGCCAATCAACCAAGGTTGGGTTCTTCAAACTCATAAGGTTTTACTCAACAATACCGGTTCAGTTCGACATGAAAAAACTTGTTTTGATGAAATCATTATTAAAACATGTTGAAAACTGATTCTCTGAAAAATCAAGACCTCCTCTGGAGCTATAAAAGACCATCTTTAAAATGTTCATAGTGGACTGGAAAGAGGTCATGGCAGGATTATGGTTGGGTGATGCATGTATGAAATGATGCATGCTAGGTTTAAAGAAATACAACTAAGTATAAGAAAACAGTTTAAGATATAGGTTAAACATAACGGGTCAGGACATCCGTGAAGAAACCGTCGTCCCCGCATATTCAACTTTGGCATATCCGCAAGCCTAGGGAATGACTGAGCCCTCACTAATTTTGTTGAAGGGGTTCTCAGGCTCAGCCCCTTCTAGACTTGAGGTCTTCAACATCTCAAATGTTATTTGTTTTGATAGATGCAATACTAAATGCAAGTCCTAATAGGGGTCGGGGTAGTCCACTTTTGTTTTTTTCAATTTTTGATTTTTTTTGTTGTATTTGCTTCCTCTAAGTGTCTGGGGATATGAAGTTGGCATGCCTTCTCCTGTTCCTGCATCCACTTCTTTATTTTGGCTTAGTCCCTTGCCTTGATCTTTTGTCGAGGGACATAGGCCTTATCAAGGTAAACATAACATAAAACATAAGTATGCACAAAAGAAAATATGCAAGACTGAAATTAAACATGAATGCAAAGGCAACTAGTCAAGCAAATTTTTAGGCGTTTTGAAATTTTTGATTTGTTTGGGTTTTGATGGTTTTACAACTTTTTTTGGTATCTTGGCATTTTTGTGATTTTTTGGGTGTTTTGAATATTTAATTTTTAAGAGTTTTGATTTTATGAATGTTTTTGATGTTTTTAAGTATTTGATTGATTTTTTTTGTGCGGTGTGAAGGACACGACCATCTCATTCTTTGCCTTGCTTCCCATAGGTGCCCCTCATCGTTAATCAAAGGGTTAAGAGTAGGCATCATGTGTAAGAAAGTGCCTTGTTCAGAATCCTTTGACCTTCCGCCTTTGATAGGCTATGGCTCTTCTTGGAGCTAGTCAGTTAACTCTGCCCACAAGGTTAAAGAGGGAAGAGGATTGGTGGTAAGTCCTTAATAGAATTCAGGGATGTCAAATTTGTTTCTCTACTAGTACCTGCGTTGCCTGTTTGGGATTTGACATCCTCGGGTCCTTCTTTCTAGCCCTTTTCTTTGATGGCCCACATTCAAACAGGTTTTTCTCTTTTTTGCTTGATTTTGACCAGAGGGGTTCATTGCCCATCTTTTGGAGCCTTTTCTTTTTTAGGCTTTTGTTGGTACACATTCAGACAGGTATATTCTTTTGCCGACCTGAGGGGTCATTGCCCATCTTTTGGCACCTTTTCTTTTAAGAAGTCAGACCTTTAGAGGCATCCTCCTACTAAGGCAATGGGCACTGCGATACTTCTTATTCTAATTCCTTTCATCCATTCAGGACCAAAATAAGAAGAGAATAGGGTAGGGTTGACCTTCTTTTGCCGATGTTGCCTAGCTTTCTCTCTAACTTCTAATCATCAGATCCCAAAATCTAGACATGTAGTGTGTGCAGTATGATGCCTATTCTTATTTCCCTAAGTGACATGTTGGGGCACCGAACAAGCAAGCATTAGATGTTACTACCATTCTTCACACCTTTGGATTTTATAAAAAAAAAATTGTGATTTTTGCTTTTCTTTTAAGGGAAATATTTTTTGAGGTATACACCATTCCATGGATGAGCTAGTTCTTCTCCTTCTGCATTTGTTAGCTTGCATGAATTACCCGGGTAAACAGCTGAGATAACATACGGACCCTCCCAATTAGGTTGAAGTTTGGAGCGGGGACCGCCCGATTTAATGAATATTCTTTTAAGCACAACATCACTGATTTCAAATTTTCTCTCCACCACCCTCTTCTGATAGAATCTTTTAAGTCTATTCTGATAAGATCTAGCATGTTCGATAGCGGCTAGCCTCCTTTCGTCCAAGAGTTCGAGTTGCGCGAGAAGGGACTCTCGGCGTTCATCCATCGGGATGTCTCGATCGATCTGGACTCGGAGAGAAGGAATGAGTACTTCATATAGGACTACTGCCTCCATCCCAAATGCCAATACATAGGGAGTTTGACCCGTTGGGGTTCGAATAGAAGTGCGGTAGGCCCATAGAGCATCAACTAACCTATCCGGCCAGTCCGCGAACTTGCTAGACTTACAAGTTTTCTTAATGATTTTTATTAGAGTTTTATTTGTGGCTTCTGCTTGACCATTGCCTTGAGGATAATATGGACATGAATGATGCAATTTGATTCAATACCTGTTGCAAAGGTTGCGCAACTCCTGAGAGATGAATTGTGGTCCGTTGTCGGTGATGATGTCGCCTGGGATCCCGAACTTGGCAATGATGTTGTGTTTGATGAAGGTGCAGACTGTTGATGCCTTGATTTCCACGTATGCTTCCGCTTCCGCCCACTTGGTGAAGTACTCTGTTGCCGTTAGGATGAAAGATTTGGTTTTGTTTGTAGAGTTTGGGTCGCCAAGGGGTCCGATAACATCAAAAGCAATCTTCTTCCAGAGTAGGCCAATAATACCCTTGCCTGATGATCTTCTTGGTGAGGGCTTGAGCATTTACATGGCCTCCATATACTTCAAAATGTGCTTCTTTAAGCACCAATTCAGCCTCTTTTTCATCTACGCATCTTAATAGCATGCCAGCCAGGCTCCTTTTGTAAAGCACTCCACCTAAAATGGTGTATCTTTGGGAGACCCTCCTAATAGCCTTCTTCTCTTCGGTGGTTGACCCTGCTGGATATGGCTGATCCTGACAGTAATTCGCAATCTCATAATACTATGGTTTCTCACCTTCTTCTAATTCTTCCAACTCAACCAAAGATACTTCCTCCCTTTGCTCAATGTATTCCTCTCTTTCAAACTTTTCTTTAACCTTCAAGAACCGTGCATCTTCCACTGCCAGAATGGTACGTCGGCAGACATAGATTTTCCTAACTTGTCTGCCTAGCGGGACAGATAGTGAAGATGCCAAAGAAGCGAGAGTATCGGCGAGAATATTTTGAGCACAAGGAACATGAATGAATTCAAGTTTAGAAAATAGCTTGATATAACATGTGGTGAATTCTTGGTACGGTTTGAGTCCCAAATGAGATGTGTGATATTTGGCAAGCACTTGGCGGAGAATCAGCTGATTATCACCGATTACCCTTAGTTCGGTGGCACTATAGAAGTGAGCGGCCTCCAGTCCGGTCAACAAGGCTTCATACTCAGCTATATTGTGTGTTGCTGGAAAATGGAGCTGAAAATCCTGTGGAATGGTGGCACCTTCTGGTGACAGAAGAACAATCCCTATCCCTCTACCTTGAGAGTTTAATGCCGCATCGAAATATAAAGTCCATAGATTGGAAGATCAAATGGACATCAATTCTTCGTTAGGGAATTCGGATTGGATAGAGTCAAAGATTGGGATAGGATGATGGGCGAGGTGCTCAGCAATTGCATAGCCCTTGATTGCCTTCTGTTGGATGTAGGTGATGTCAAATTGAGAAAGAAAGCTTTGCCAGCGTGCTAACCGGTTAGTCAAGACATATTTTTCAAGAAGAAACTTGATGGAATTCATACTAGCAATGAGATTAACCTTGTGAGCCAGAAAGTAATGTTTAAGCTTCTGGACCACCCAAACCAGGGCGGCACAGGTTTTTTCCATGGTTGTGTACTTCTGTTCACATGGATCAAAAATTTTAGACAGATAGTATGTTGCTCGCTCTTTCCCTTCATCATCTAATTGTGCTAATACTGCTCCAAAGGATCCTTCCAAAACCAAGATGTATAAGATTAAGGGTTTGCCTAGAACTGGGGGTTTGAGCACAGGTGGGCTTGACAAATACTTCTTTAAACCATCAAATGCTTCCTGACATCTTGAATCTCATTTAAACTTGGCCTTTGCCTTTGTTAACTCATAGAAAGGTTTGCACCTTTGAGAGTGTTATGAGATAAACTGGCGAACAAATTGTAGCCTACCAATTAACCCTCTCATTTCTTTTAAGTTCTTTGGTGGAGGCATATCCATGATGGCTTTGGCCTTGCTGGGATCGATCTCAATGCCTCTTTTGCTGATGATGAACCCAAGTAATTTTCCGGATGAAACTCTAAACACACACTTCTTGGGGTTCATCTTAAGCTTATATTCCCTGGCTAGCTGCAAAACCTTTTTTAACACCTTAGCATGCTCATCTCGGGTCCGAGATTTAACCACCAGATCATCCACATACACCACTACAAATTTATGCATCATATCATGAAATATCGCCACCATGGCCCTTTGATAAGTTGCTCTGGTATTCTTTAATCCAAAGGGCATGACGATGTAGCAATAAGTTCCCCAAGGTGTAGTGAATGAGGCCTTCTCTTGATCCTCTTCTGCTAACCGGATTTGATTATACCCTGAATATCCATTCATGAATGATAGGGTTTCATATCCAATTGTGTTATCAACAAGGACATTAATATGAGGAAGGGGGAAATCAACTTTTGGACATGCTCGGTTAAGTCCCTAAAGTCAATGCAAATTCGAACATTTCCATCTTTTTTCATGACCGAGACTATATTTGCCCCCCATTGTGGATAGAGGACGACTCTAATGAATTTTGCTTGGTGTAGCTTATCGACCTCTTCTTTCATCTTTAATGCTATGTCTGGGTGGAATCTTCTTAGCTTTTGCTTGACCAGGGTAGCTTCGGGTTTTAAAGTTAATCGATGCTCCACCAATGACTTGTCTAACCCCGGCATATCTTCATATGTCCAAGCGAACGTGTCCTTATATTCTTGTAATACCCCCATTAGATTTTGCTCTTCTAAAGGGGTAAGGTTGGCACTGATGAAGATATTCTTAGGATCTTCTGGTGTTCCAAGATTGAGTTCTTTAGTTGGTTCACCCACCGTGGCTGATGTTTCTTCAAATCTTCTTAAACCGGATGCATAAGCATCAGCCAAATCCTCTTCTTCGTCCTCGATGTCAGGATCCTTTTCTGACACAACCTCATAGACCCCTAATGTTGTCCTTGTCTTCATATCGGATTTCATCCAACTGGACTGTATTTTCTAGATATCCTGGTTGCTTGGCACATTCTATGTTTTTTCAAGCTAACTGATGCAAGTATCTTTCTGGAACTCTCCTTCCTCTAATTTTTGTCCTATTTTTATTGGAAACAAAACCTAAAGAAGAAGAAGGTAAATAAGGGAAGGAAGAGGAGGTGGAGGGAGTGGGATTTATTGGGGAGGATGGAGGGCAAAGAAGGTCAATCAAGGATCTGGTGGCTCCTTGGGTTGAATGCCCTTCTGAAGCAAGTTGAGATGTTTTCTCAATCGAAATTTGAGTTTCAAGAAGGATGTTTTTTTTGGGAAGTACTAAACATAAAAATAGAATGGGCTTCAGGTTTCCAATTTGGGGTGAGATCAACTACATGAGCCAAAGTAGGTGGAGATATTGATAAAAAGGGGAAGACTTTGAGCAATGTTTGATATAGGGGATTTTTGGGCCCAATGTTGACAGAAAGTGGTGATGGGCCAGTTGGCCGGATGATCATGGAAGAAGATGGGTTCATGGACCCAATAAAAGGAGGATGCGAGCTCGAGGGCCCGGGTTTAAGAAATGGGGTTGAGGGCCCAAGAGTTGGAGAAAATGGGCACAAAGGCCCGAATTTAATAGAGGGGCTTGATGGCCCAAGAGCAATAAGTGGGTACGTAGACCCATAAGTTGGGCCTGGGGGCCCAGAAATAGGGATCGGGCCAAGAAGCCCAAGGAGAGCATCACAGTGAGTTGGGGTATGGGCCCCAAAAGATGAGATAATGAGGAAAGGCCCCCGTGGAGTTGGTTGGACTTTTCCTTGAGTCGGTTTGGCAATATGACCCTCAGGTGGGTAAACAGGTGGTTCAGCCTGGAGTGGCTCATTACTTGACCCTTCTTCGTCGGTGGAAAACAAAAGAGATATTTCAGGATACACGTCATCTTCTGGGTCATCAGTTCTTCTTCTTTTATCTTGTTCCAGCTCTTGCTCTTCCTTGTTCTCAGTCAGTTGAATGGTTTCTTTCTTGATGAAAAATTTTTGTAAGCGTCCAAAAAAGTATCTGCTTTTGAGATTCTGACCACTCGTAGTCATTCCGTCATACCCAACCCTGCTTTTTGGTTGTAACCTCAGTAGATTGATTGGCTCAGTTATGCCTTGCAGTTCTTTGCCTAGTCCTTGGCCTTCTTTGTATCCCAAACTCTTCATTATATGCCACCCAATAGTTTCATTTTTCTCTCTTTTCCTTCTCCACACTTGCCTGGGCTGCCTACTTATTTATGGAAGATCCAAGATTGTCAAAATTGGCTTGTTTGGCAACCTGAGGGGTGCTAGAGGAGAAGGTGGGTGATCTAGGGGCATGCTAGTCACCTTAATCACTTGTCCCTTGTAAGGGAATTTGAGACATTGGTAATTGGTGGAGGCAACTGCCTCTAGTGCTTCCAAATAGGGCTGTCCCAGAATAGCTTTGTATGTCGGATCCATCTCAAGTACATGGAAGTCAACAGTGACTGTTCGAGGTCCAAGTTTCACATTTAATGTAATCATGCCATCGGCAGGCTTTTTCAAATTGTCATATGCGGTCACTGTTATTTGAGATGGCCGGACATCCATTTTAGAAATTTCACAAAGACCTAATGTTTCTGGTGGCAGAACATTAATGAAGGCTCCAGTATCGACCAAACATGATTTAATGCCTACTCCATTGATGTGGACTGTGATGCATAAGGCACATTTCCTTATTTCTGGGTCGGCCAACTCTTCCTTTGTGAATGTAAGGGTTGGGTACTCACTTCTCGGGACCAAAACTGATGAGATCTTTTCTGGGAGGAGGCTCTCGTTCACCATCACCCGCTGTAAGTATTGTTGGATAACCTCTTGATGGACTCTGGATCTTTTGATCAACTCTAAGATAGATATCAGTGCTGGAGTTTTATCAAGATGTTTCAACAAGTCATAGGATGTTCCAGGCAACGACTCTTCAATGTGTTCTTCTTCTACTTCTGGTACCAACCCTGACTGACCGGCCTGGGGAAAGACCCTTTGGAACATGCGCCCACACTGTGGCAAGTTGAGGAGCTATAGTTGGGATGGTAGTGGTGGGTGGTGGGTTAGGTCGAATGATGGGAGCTCTTGGGGCGGGTGTAATGATGGTGGTTTGAGGCATGGTAGGGTAGGTAGGTTGTGAAGATATAGTTGCTCAGGGTGGGATGATGATGGATCTTAGTGGTGGTGATGTTTGTGGTGGATCAACCTGGCGGATTAGGGTCTATCCTGGTTGGAGTTGTATGGGTCATGATGGTGCTCGAATGATGGGTCAGTGGAGAGTAATGGGGTTGGCTAGTGTAGCTCGGGGTATGGAATGGACGGTTTGGTTGACGTGCATGGCGGAGGTGGCTCCCTCGACTTGCCAATTCTGGCCCCAATGATGATACTACTCGGAAGAGATCAAGATGGGATTAACGTGCTGGTTTCCAGGTGCCGGTGCATGTGGAGGTAAAGGTTTTTGAATGATCCCCAGGCCAGCGTTCTGTTGTTGTTGTTGTTGAGCTAGTGCATGCTGCCGTTGAGGTTGATTTTTCACTGTTCTAATATATTCCCCCATATGGTCCCAATCAATACTACCTTACTCATTAAGGTCATGGATGTAGTCTTTGAACTGAAAACAATTTTCCACGGTGTGCCCAGGATATCTGTGAAACAGGCAGTATCGCTCTGTGTTGGCATTTTGAGGCCACTTCAGCTTCTCCCTTGGCAATGCAATTTGTCCTACCGCCATGAGTGCATTAAAGATATCCATGGGAGAGTATGGCAAAGGCGAATAATGGTTTCTCTTAGGTCCTATTTTTCGGGGTTCATAGGCCATGGGAGGGGGTACTTGGTTGTAGTTGGCAAGCTATTGCCGTAGTGGTTGGGGAATTAGAACTTACGGTCGTTGAGGGATCGAAGCTTGTTGTTGACAAGGCTGGAACTGAGGTTGATGTTGAGGTTGACGAGGATTTCTGAATGGTTGATTTTGTTAAGGGTTCCTAAACTGGTGTTGATAATTGCTAGGTGGGTTCCTTACAACATTGAGGTTTTCATTTGTCACTACGCCCTCAGTCACTGGGCCGGTTGTGGTAAAAGTGGTTTTCTTGATAGCTCGAGATCTAGGATCAAACAAGTTCATGATAGGTGAGTCCCTAAGCTGTGTCTGAATGTACCATGCCCTCTCATAGAGTTCACTCATAGAGGTGGGGTGATGCAAAGCCAGCATATTCTTTAAGGCTGGAGTGGTGTTGGTGATGATCATCTTCACTTGCTCTGGTTTTGAAATGGAATCAATAAGCTTTTCTGCCATGGATCTCTATCTATCAGCATATCTGGTAAAATCTTCAACATTTCTCATTCTTTCGGCCATGAGGTCTGTGATGGAATATGTTGGTCTGACCCTAGCTTGATATCTCTACAAAAATTTAGCTTTGACAGTTTCAAAGTTACTCGCCTCCAAAGAGTCAAGCGAGTAAAACCACTCTAAAGTTGAACCCTATAATGATCTTCTGAAAAGAAAAGCAAGGGCCCTTGGATCATTTTGCCACATTACCGACTCATAAAGAATGTCCTTAATATGAATGAATGGATTACTGGTTCTGTTATAGCGACGGTATACCGGCATCTTAAAGGGAGGTAGATGAAAATTAGGGAGGGAAGGAAGAGAAATTTCATGGGTTGCCTTGGTGTCGATCAATCGTCTAAGCTCTCTATACTGCTCTTCCATGCGATTGATTTTGTTAACCATAGACTGATCGACAGAAGGTTCCCTAAGAGGAGGAGGAGGAGTGGGTGCTTGGTGCACCAGAACTTGGATTGGATGGTCCGAAGCGGCCGAATAAGAAGGGTACATTGGGGGATGCACCAAAGGGTGAGTAGGGTTGAGATGATTAGAAGAATGAACTAGTGGCCTAGAAGGAGCAACGGCATTCGGATCAGGGTGATCTAGATTAGCTACCGGATGAGGAGAAATTGGGGCTACGAGCTTGGTATAAGAATGGCCATGAGTGGGCACATTGGGTTGATGTGCTACCGACCGAGGGGTAGACATGTGAAGACCACCTTCGGGAGGGATGTGTTCGGCGGGCGACTTGCCCTTGAGAATGGCTTCAATAGCCTGAAGTTGAGTGGGGTTGGCATGAAAGAATGCCTCCCAAAGTGAATTTGGATTGGGTTGTGGAGAAATTTGACTAGGTTCGGGGGGAATTTCGGTTCATTGATGGCACATACAGCATCAAGATAGAAATAAAACTGGTCATACTCCAATTGTAGTTGCTCGTATCTTTGATCCGCCATTCCGATAACTCGTCCTGACCTTAAATTCATAAACACAATAGAAAAAGAAAGGTTGACAAATAAAAGCTCAAGGATTTTTTTTGGTTTTGATTTTTGACCCCTTTTTTGTTTTGATTTTCTTTTTCGAACAAGCAAGTTATCAAGCAAATTAACCTCAAGCAAAAAATTGTTTTGGTTTTTTAGGTGATTTTGAAATTTTTGTTTAATTTTTAGTTTTTGTTTGCAAACAAGTAATAGCAAATACTTGGAATAATTAACGCAAATTTTTTTGTTATTTCAATCTTAAATTAATGACTTGTTAAGATAAATATTGTTCACTCAAATAAATGGGTAGGACCCTATGCTCTCACAATGTCAAGCAATCTATGGTTGTCACTCTTTTCACAATGATAGGTAATAGGTACTCTGGGTTTTGGGGTGAAAAGGTACAACATGCCCGATCAGTGAAGAGGGAATCCTTCACGTCTGGGGACTTAAAGAGGCCTTGATGGAAGCTACCCAGTCCTTCCAAGAGGAAATCCCTGGAGGAGGAGTTGGCAACCACCAAGAGGGGTGTTTGGATGTGTGGGGCTTTGGGAGGAGAGAGTCTCCCTTCTCGGATGACCTAAGGAGCCGAAACTCCAATGCAAGCTAAATGCGAGTGAAATGTCAAGGAATTAAGAAGCAAGCAAGAGGAAAAAGCATACAATGATCAATGGGCTGTTGTAGAAAGCAAGTAAACAAGACAATGATATAAAATTAAACTAAGATGGTAGAAAGCACTAATTTAACTAAGCATGCTTTGAAAATTTGCTAAAGGAGAACTAGACTTAGAAAGAAATAGGCAAGTATACTTAACAAGGGATGAAAGAAGATGATATCTAAGATGCTAAGGTAAAATAAGTTGATTAACAAAGTTGGAAATCAGATCACCATGCTTTTAAAAAGATAAATGGAGAGCAAGTAAACTTGAAGAGAAGTAGGTGGTGTAGACACGCCAAATTCGCCTAATTCAGAGCATAAAACTCATTTTTTATAGGGTAACATGTGTGATTGACCTTATAATGATGTTGTGTCTTTAAAAAGTTGATTTGGAGCTTCACCAAACGAAATCGTATGTTTTCCGATGTTTTCCGCAAAAAGCCATAATTTCCGAGCGAAAGTCACACGTAAATCATGTAAACACGGAAATTGGGTGAATGACCAATGCCTAATGATCATGCAATGAATGTTATGGTCATATTCACACCCCGGACAAGTTTTGTTGCATACCATGCCTTTCCGGTTTGCCGTCGGAGTCATTTTGACATGTATCAGATCTTCTGTTCACTGCCCTAACTTCCGGACAAAATTCTGAAGTTTTGAAGGGTGTGATGTCTGATACGATGCTATATAAAGCTTCTTCGGCTTGTTATCTTTCCAACGCAACAAACGGCGTCGAATTCCGAGTTCGGGAGTGTTCGCAATGGCTTCCTGAAGAAGGACGCGCAAAAACAGTCTCATGCGCCCGGGTTCCTGGTCACATGCGCCCGAGACCCAGGGCACATGCCCATGCGCCCTACCAGTGAGGCACGTGACCTTGTGCCCTCACTTGAGGGCACATGCGCCCTACCCTGGAGGCACGAGGGACCCAGTTTTTCACCGGGACTCTACCACTGAACCGATCGACCGGATAAGGACAACTTTTTTGGGAATAGTGCCATGCGCCCTCACTGGGGGGCACATGCGCCCCTCAGTGGGGCGCATGCACCCTGCACCAGGGCGCATGCGCCCAGGGGTAGGGCGCAAGGTACCCTATTTTTTAGTCTGGATCGCGCCTTTCGTTCTCCTATAAATTGACTCTGATTCCGGTCGTTCCAGAGGGATGAGCACGACCCCCCAGGCATCTCAAGACGTCCAAACTCCCTCTTGCATTTATTTTGTGATTTTTTGAGAGAGAATTTCGAGCTTTTAGAGAGAAAAAAGTCGGTTCAAGAGAGAGGAAGGTTGTTCTGCAGGTGATCAGCCAGGTCTTTTTTCTTCGGCCTCTACAGCAGTGTGTGGACGTCTGTTTCCAAACTCTCTTCATCAAAGTTCTTCCTCTCCAAGTCTTCTTCAGTTTACAATTAACAACACTTGATTCCGAGGTCGGGGCTGGTCATGACGAGCGCAGAAGCAAAATCGCGCCTGGCAGATCCTGGACTGCTGCTCGGCTTTTTCGACAACCCAGATTTGGCCATATCTCTCTCTATTCAACTCAGAATCTTGCTTTTTTTTGCATTACTTTTATTCTTTTATTCCGAAAATAAAAAAAGGGGTTAGAGATAACCCGAATCCGGTCAGTTTCTAGTCAATTGTGTGTTTTAGGTTATTCTCTTTACATATACTCCACCTTGTTTGGTTCTAATAGTTTCTTTCACTTGTTTGTTTGTCTAGTTGCACAGAATATCAAGCACCCACCGCGTTGAGGACTCTTCTTCATCGGCCGGCCGAAGAAGGAGAAGCTTTAACCCACACTCTTCACGCTAAGGTACACACGGTCATTTTAATTCTATAAATCGGAACCCGCGGTTCCTGGCGACCACATTTCTTTCTTCTCATACTCCTCCCACATGACCCGAACCATCTCTTTGGTGATCGAGCGACGCCAAGGGATGAAAGTTCGGGGATCAATGTGAGTGTGGGACCGGGGTGAGATTTTCTTTCCGAGTTTTATTCCTTTTTTTTCTCATCCCCTCTTGAGGTGACGATCTGGATTCACAGACTTCCCTGAAAAGGAGAGGACCTCGTCGAATTTTTAGAGTCGACAAGTGTACTTCAGAGAAAATATTAAGCAACATAAACAAGTAACAATGCAAGGAAATGGAAATGACTCACATGAAAATGAAAATAAACATGCTTTCAAATGGACATTCTTAGGAAAGAAAATAGGATCACACTACAGCAAAGTCAGTCCCACCATCGTCGCCAAAAGGTATAAGCACCCGAAATAGGATCTGTAGATCTCCCTTTCCCAGCCCCTACGCTTGCTTTGGGATCTTGGTGGATGGGATGTTAGTGGTTGTGGTCGCCAGGAGCCAAAGACTCCAAAATATAATAGAAAGAAATAAAAATGAAGAATAAAAATGACCGTCGTACCTTTGGAAGCGGGGAGACTGTTGGGTTCTGACTTCTCCTCTCTCGGCCGGCCCAAAGAAGAGAGCTTAGTGAGTCCTTCGTCTTTGATCTGGTTGAAGCTCCTCCTCGGCCGGATTTACCTACAAATGTCCATATAAAAACATAGAAACAAGTAAAAAATCATTAGTTCCAGTGAAAGTGTAGAATCATGCTCAAATTCGAACTTAAACATACAAAAGGGAAGGAACTGATCGGATTGGGACTAAATATCAACCCCTATTTTTGATAGGTTTTTAAAGAGGTATGAAGATGCAAAGGTGTGGCTTAATGCATGCTAAATAACATATTATTGAAAGTTAAAATGCAAAACGGGGTCTGCCCCTGCTAGTGCCCCACATATGGGGTACCTGCTGCAAGTGTCCCCTTTATGGGGCGCGTTGACCAAAGTCAAAGCGTCCTATTTATGGGGCACCAGGGACTGGTTTCAGCAGATTTTCTTCCCTTTTTCGCAGCGTCACCCCGGAGTGTAGGAGGACCTCCAAGATGAAACAGAAGCTCCTCATTATAGCCAATATGTAAATGATGCAAATGGTAGGGTGTTTGGTTGTTGGATGTAAGAGGAATGGTGGGTAGAGGCTTTCAATGTCGGAAGAGAACTATATTTTTGGGTGGCTAAAACTGCAGGTTTTTGAGATTTTTGGGAGATAGTTTTGAGGTGATTTGAGGGCTTAGGGAGTGTGTTGAGGGCTTGCATTCGTGGTATTGGATGAGCTGGGTAGTTGGACGGAGCTGGAATCCTCTCAAAACTCTAAATGGGTGCCTATTTATAGCCAAAAAGAGGGTACTTTGGTCAAATCTGAAAACCAGTTCCACGCGGCAAAGTGCCCTATATATGGGGTGCTAGCATCATGAGCCATGTCAAATCGATAAGACGAGTCTCAGTGAGTGGTCAAAGGACTCAAATCGACCGGTCAAATTGATTTGGCCAGGTGTCAGGCGCCCTATTTATAGGGCGCCTGGTGCCCTATAAATCGGGCACTTGGTGCCCTATAAGTAGGGCACCAGGTGCCCTTTACACAGGACACCGCCCTATTTGAAATGCACCGAAAACCTCAATTTTATGAAAAACTTGGTTTCCTTGAAAGGATAACCACATATACTTCATGAAAACAAGAATTTAAGCTCTTCAACTGGACCAAAATTGCGTGTCTACAAACTATACTACTTCTTTGTTAATATTACACACCCTAGATTCATTCGGCAAGTTGACTGGTTGTCTCCTCGTTCTTTACAAATGTTACATGCATTTTGTTGTCTGTTCGGGTCATGATCCATTACCATTGGGTAACATTTATTTCGTGGTCTTCTAGTTTTCCGGATATTAGAAGGTAACAATGAAATTATGTTCCTCTCTGCGTCAAATAATGGCCAATAACATGCATCCAGAATGGTGTGAAATTCATTTTCATAACTTTCACGATAATAGGCATTAGGGTACCACTCTGATGCGTATGCATATGGATCCCAGTTAACTGAACCGAGAGTAGTTAAAACATGCTTACACGGAAAGTGTCTAAGTATAGGCTCACAACAAGTGCATGTAATCGACTCACGGTTAATATCAACTCGAAATACATGGCCATATGCATCGTTCAAATCTCACTCACCAACATTGACTCGGGCTTGAATAATGATCTCACGACTTTTTTCTTTCTGGTCAAGCAACTTCTTCTCAAATTTAGTGGTCAGTTGTGTTTCCATGTTCAAGCCACATGCACGGCGTTGAAAAAACATAAGTTTAAACCGATGATATGTCATGTGTACTAAAGCATGAATAGGCAAACCTCTTACAATTTTCAAAACATTGTTAAAACATTCTGAATAATTGGTTGTCATTATTCCAAATCTTTTACCATCAGTGTCAAATGCCAGAGCCCAGTATTTTGGATTCACTTGTAGCAACCAATCGTATGCATCAAGACACCTTAACTATATGTCCTCCATTCACCTGTTAAATTCTAAACTGTTAGGAGCCATACCTGCATTGTACATTCTTTTAAATAGATCTTTCCCAGTAAAATGTGTTTGAAAATTTTGTCGATAGTTTCGAAGACAATAACGGTGGGCTGTTAAAGGAAACCATCTTTCAATTGCGTTCTTGATGCTCACATGTCTATTAGAAATGAAACATACTTTATGCCTTTGTTCGGTTACAGATGGAATATAAGACAACATTTGTTGAAAGAACCACAACCATGATCGATCGTTCTCACTATTTACAATTGCAAATGCAATTGGAAACAAGCCTTGATCGGCGTCCACACCGCACGCAACTAGAATGTACCACGGTGTTTCCCGTGAAGGAATGTACCGTCTACACTTGTAACTAGGCAGCAAGAGTGCCACCCTTCAATACATGGTGCGAAACTCCAGAAGAAGAATAATAATTTTTAGCTATCATTGTCACACAAATAAGTATATATTTTCCCTGGCATAGCCATCTTAACCGCTTCCATGTATCTCAATAGAAGTGTTTAAGAACTCTCCCAATCACCAAACAACTTCTTGAAGGTTTTTCTTCGAGCATTATAAGCCTTGTAATAGGAAGGTCTAAGGGAATACTTGACTTAAACCATATCCATGATGTCCCTTGGTCGGATATATAAGCGAGATTGAACAATAGGCATGATTAAGTGACAAATGGTCATGCATGTCAATTACCTATGAGCCATGTTACAAATAGGTGTAGAACAAGTATGATTATTTTCAAAACTCATAATCTTCTATAACCCTCTGACCCGAGTACTGACAGATGTATGTAGTCTCTACTTACACCCTTCACCTCTTGATGGACAAGTAAGCTTCGACTTTGTTGATCTATCAGTTCGGTGTTGGACGTTACGCTTCAATACCCAAGTAGCAACTACCTGTATGACATCTTCTTTACATCTGAATATATCTGCAACTGAAAGGTCATCGACATTTTATCCATCACCTCTTACTACAATTGTGTCTTCGCCTCCAACATCCTCTTCATCACTCTCTATGTAAACGCTACTTGCAATGGCATTATTAATTCAAGTGATGTCTTCACCGTCATGAAATGCATTGACTGCCATAATACTATTACTAAGGGTGGGCACAGTTCGGTTTCGTCCGGTTTAGACCATTTTTTTCCAAACCGAACCAAATTGAATCACCATCTCAAACCGAACCAATGGTTCAGTTTAAACCGAAAATAAATAAAAAATTTAAATTAATTATTTATTTACATATATACTAATTTTTAAGTTAAAAATAATAAAAATAAGAATTATTTTATTATGAAATTTATAAAAATATCATTTTTATTAATACTATAATAGTTTTTATATTTTTTGATTAATTCGATTTAAACGGTTTGATTTGGTTTAAATCGGTTTGGAGATTTTCCAAACCGAACCAAATCGAAAGGGGGTCCATTTGTTTTCTCGGTTTGAACTGTTTTGTGCCCACCCCTACTATACACCATCTTATTCGGTAGTTTTTCATTGTCACTTTTCGAATCCTCACTAGCAAACTCTTCGTCATATTCATCATGTACACCCAATTGTTTATTCAAATTACTTTCGGTATTCTGACATATTCCCACATTCCAAGGACTAATGTTACTTTCAACATGGGACAACAACTGACCCATGGTTGGTTGATTATATGTTTGTTGACTCCATGTACTACATCCAGCCTAATTTGTGGTGTCTCGACATTCTTTTACGATGTAAAGAACAATATTCTGAACTTCAACACATCTCGTGAACAGGATTTGAGTGGTATTGTTATCAACAACCTCATTCACACCATCAAAATAATTATAAAATAATTTCAAACTTATTGTTCCTAAATTACACGTCCATTTGCATCAAATATATAACTCTTCAAGTCTTCGTGACTACATCCTTGCAATATCTTAATATTACATTCATATCCACCATAATAATATACATAATCGTTACTTATGGAAATTATTTCATCAAACATCATAAGAACATTGATTACCCTCGATGCCATATCTTTAATAGATTCACACTAACCTGAAAATAAAAATTTGTGAGAATCCGACATCGGATTGGACACTGCACTTAGAATTACTCTGATTTTTAGACTTATTTCATTTTAGACCAATTCAATCTGTTCATAAACCAATTTGGTCTAATCGGAACGAAATCCAATTGAAATCGTAACCAGATTTGGTCTAATCGGAACGAAATTTAATTGAAATCGTAAACAAATCAAATTCTGATTGAGATGTAAATGATCATAACCTGATCTCAATTCTAGACCTAAATAAAATCCGATTGAAATGAAAGGATCATAACACGATTACAATTTTAGATCTAAATAATACGACCAAACCTAAACAGGAGATTAAATCCGACCAAACCCAATAATCCACATGGAATCAAGATAATTTCTAAGATCCAACCAAACCCAAACAACGTAACATATAAAACATTTTATTTTTGTTCAATCCAACTAAATTTCTTTTTTTACTTAACAACCATGGAAAAAGTATTTCTACTCAACTTATAAATAATCTAACATACATTAATCCAAGAAAAAAAATCAAATTATACCTTTATACAAATCTACTCCGTTGTCTATCGATGGAATTCCAAATAGCAAGTCCGTCGGAACCTACTGTCGCCCTCAAATGGCGCCGCCGTCTACCCAGTAAAGCCCTCATCATCCGCCGCCACCGTATGCCAACAAAGCCCCCTGGGTTCCCCCGCCGCCATCTGCCCAGTATTCCGCCAAGCCCTGGCACAGCCGCCGCCGCCCGCCAAGGAGAGCCGCCGCCGCCGCTGTCGTCTGCCAAGGAGAGATTAGCTGCTATCGTCGTCTGCCGTCTGCCAATGAGCCGCCGCGGTGAAAGTGAAGGTGAGCAGAGTAGATTTTAAAGTCGAGTAAACGAAACTCGACTTTAAACTAATCCAATCTGACAGTCATTACACAGCTCCGTTAATCCTGTCACCAAAATGTGTTAGGTTTACGAAAAAAAGTTTTAGTGTGTTAGTTAAAAAAAAAGATGCGTTAGTTAAAAAAAAGTCTCTCTTTCTCTCTCTCTCTCTCTCTCCACATGGTCCGATTGCTGAGTCATGCTCTCTCGTCTCGGCTGCGATTAGTTCTCTCTCTCTCTCTCTCTCTATATATATATCTAATCTAACTTAATATAAGAAGCGGGAGTACCCCAATTTTCGTCCTTTCAGTTCTGATCGTTGGATCTTTGGATGTTTTTTTTGTCACCGTCGATTGCCTGGACACCATCCGCCGTCCGATGGATCCATCTGCGTGAGAAGTGCGAACGGCGCCACCTTCGCGAGTTTTCCTGGTATCTCGCGAGACAGCCGGCGCCACCTTCGCGAGTCTTCCTGGTAGCTTGCGAGTCTTCCTGGTAGCTTGCGAGAGAGCCGTCCGGCCCGTCCGCGTCCTTCGCCTCGATGGCCATCAGCCGCCTCCAACCTCTCCTCCGCAACCTCTGTGAAGAAGGAGCCTCCGTGGTGAGTCTCCAATCGGACCCAGCGGATTTCATTCTCCCATCTGCGTCCTTCACCTACATCAATGTCGGCCGCCTCCGCCCTCTCGTCCGCATTCTCCGCGTAGATCGAGCATCCTTGGTATTTCCCCCACTGCCTCTCCGCCTTCGGCCGCCCACTCACCCCTGCCCTTGCATCCGACACTTACGCTGCCCTCCACCCCTTCTCACCCGATGTATTTGCCCTGGTTGGAAGGAGAGAGATCATTCGGCTTCTGCAGATTGCTTGCTCAAAACACATACGCGTTAAAGCACGACGAGATTCCCCACAGTAAGCTCCTATCCAGTCCCGAAGAATGAGTTCTGCAGTTTGCAATTCTCGTATTGACGATTATGTGCCGCGTATGTTTTCGTTGTCGACAGTGGAAACGTGGCCATTTTTTATCACGCTTTTTGTCAAGTGCATTGTGCTGGAGAGAGCCGCAAATAAGAAGAGTCAACCGAAACTAATTTGGGCAAAGATGCTCCGAACTGCGATTCAGCATGCAGAGGATCCCATATTTTCAGGTGTGGCCTGCAAGATTTTGTTCCCATCATTCAGTTGGTTCTGCGTGCCATGACATTGAATAGGAGATGCTGGTTACTTAGTGACTTCTGATTATTCACGTTGAAGTCCCTCAGTGCATTTGTCATGGTTTCCATTTAGAAGTACTGACACGGCATGTGTGTAAGATTAAGATTTTCAGGCTCTGGATGCTTTAGGTTTTGATGACCTTTTGTTGGAAGAGAACGATCGTTAATTGAAGTTGTCATGTCTAAATTGTATTTGCTAATCAGAACATGCGGTGATTTTTGCATCGGCATATGCTTCTTTCACTTGAAAGTTGAAATTAGTAAAGCAGCAGTGTAGTTGGTTACTTATGAGTGCTGTTAACTACTAAGGGAAATGTTTGTTGTGTTTTCTTCAGGCAAAATGCTGCTGCTTCTTTCTGTCGTCAAGCTTATTTTTAACCATATATGTGATCTTGTTAAGGATGTACCAAACTATCAGTCTGAATATGGAATGATTCTTCGTCATCTCCTCTCAGTGAGAGTATACCGTTATCATATGAGAATAAAGACTTATTGCAGTAAGCATGCCTGGATAAACCTTCTTTCACGTGCTTTAAGTAAATTTCAGATTTCATTTTCATACTTTCATCACATGAAATCCTTTGCTTCCTGCTTGTTTTATTCATATGCTACTCACATGAACAGGTTTAGTTCTTCTGTACATGAAAAGGATAGAAACTATGTTAACTGGCCGGAATAAAAATTATTCTAACATTAAGGTGGAACTTTTTCGCTGTATCATGACACTTCACATTCTACTGGAGAGTCCACCAGGAGATTTCCCAGAATCTATCAGGGAGGACACCATAAAGAGTTTCATTTTGATTTTCTCAAAAGTTAGGTAGGTTTTTTCGTTGCTTATTTTTGTTGTCTGGATTTTCTGCACAAGAGGATATCTGAATTTTCTTCTGTTGGAACTCTCAGAGAAGAAGGAAAAATTTCACGCAAGCTCATGGATTGCTTGAATATTTACTTGCTTAATGATGGTCCAAATTTAGGAAGTAAAGCTATGGAACTTCACTCCTCTGTGCACGATTTCATCTTTCATAACTGGATTACAACTCTTGATCGAGGATTGAAGGTCTCTGAATTGATTGAACTATCTTTTTTGTATTTTTGTTTGAAGAAAAGTTTCGTACATTTTTTAATACTTTTCTTGGATGCAGGCTTCTTTCATTGTTTATGCCAAGCTACAACTAAATTTGATAAGGAGCTCAGAAGGAGGGCATTTCTTAGAGCAACTCCTCAATGTTGTCAGGAAGGAACTAGATCAGAGCTGTGCTGGTGGTATTGGCTTATCCAGGTATGTAGACAATCTTTACCACATAGCAAGGATGTGCTTTACTTAGAACTGTCAGAATATGTTTTTTTAAATCTAATGGCTTCTAGGAATGAGGCAGTCAGGGATGACAAGGTGGGCTCATCAGCATGTCCACAACAAGGTTTAATGGAAATAGCTGCCTCATCTCTTTATCAGGTGTTGCACTCAGATGCTGTTTTGCTGCTGAAGTTCTCATATTTGCCTTGTTTTAGTATGCATGTACTGACTGGTAATATTCTGTTGTTTTTTAGGCCTACTGGAATACGTTGAAGACATCCCACAGAGAAAAAAGATCAAGAATTCAAGATATTTTTGAAGCTTTAAGGGATGGACTGAAGAAAGGAAATTGGCCCTGGTGAGTACATATCTGAAGCACAAGCATGTATCCTTCAATTTGTTAAGTAGTATCTTTTTTCTTTTTCTGTTATGTGTATTAGGATATGATGAGGTTTTCGCCTTGTCGGTCTTTTGGTGTCAACCTATATTAGGATTAATGAAAGGATTAGAGACAGCAGGCCAACCCTGTGGAACAGTTGCTGGATGATAGGCGCAGGCTATCATTTTCTTAGATTGTAATCAGTCAGTATTTTATGGCAAATATACTGGGATTATAGTGTAATGACCTGAAGGACAATGCTCTCATATTGGTTCTTCAGTAAGTTGGACTGCAGTCCAAGTGATGGTGGATGAGATGTATTTATGGTAAAAACAGATGCTCTTTTAGTCTACTGAATGGTATTAAACACGATAAGATTTAAAATTAGTTTCTTTGCTTGTTGATCCCCTATTATCAGAGTAAATTATAGGTTTGTAGGTTCACCATGAATCTTAACAATCCATTTTCATGCCAAATATTTATCATCTATGCAAGGATTGTGTGATCAAAATCGCTGTCTGAATTGGCCATACTCAATTCCAATTATGATTTGGATTGGATGGGCCAAATAGGCCAATCCATCTGACTTAAAGCAGATCCAAATTTGGCCTAAGTTGATTTAAAAAATATTAAAATCTTAAAAAATATAAAATTAAAAAAATTAAGGACATTTAAGCACACATCAATTTGAAGGGATGGATTATACAAATGCGAGAATACAAAATATCAGCTATGTAGTTTTTTTAAAATTTTAAAGTACTACAACCTTTGATATCATCAAAATAGATAATAACTATCATATGACTTCTCATAATTTTTATGTTGCAATGTCAACTGTTAGTGGGAAGTCATAATGTTCCCTTATTCATATCCAAAAAATGATTGAACCATTTCTTTAAACTTTAACTGTATATCTTCCAGAGATGAAACATTTTGTTCGATCGAGTATAGTTTTTTTCAGAATATTCTGAATAGTCATTATAATACCCCCCCTTGTGTCCAATCACGTGTGAATGGGTTTTTTTCGTCCTCCCTCTTTGGACCGTCCAATATTCCCTTTGTTTTTTTCAACCGTCCAAATGATCGATCTAATGTTCGACTGTCCGATTTTACCGTTTCGCGATTTTTCGTCGTGGCCGCCGTATCTTTCGCCCCGCGTACTGCCTCCGCGGTGTCTTTCACCTTGCAACGTCTCCAAACTCCCGATATTCCGCCCTTGGCCGCCCCTCACCCGACGGTTTCGCTGCCTTCCGCCGTAATCTCCCCCTCCTGAAACTACCGCGTCTTTCGCCTCGCAACGCCTCCAGGCATCCGATATTCCGCCCTCGACCGCCCCTCACCCGACGGTTTCATCGCCCTCCGCCATAATCTCCCCCTCCCTCCCGGAAACGGCATAATCTCTTCTCGATTCTTCGCCTCTGCTCTCTCTGCCGACAAGCCGTCGTCGAACCTCCCATCTACATCGCTCACCGACGAGGTCGCGTTCTTTTTTCCCGTCACCCATTTCGCGATTTTTCGTCGTGGCCTTTGTCCCGACCTTCTTGATTCTTCGCCTCCGCTCCCTCTCGCCGAAGCCGAGAAACCCGCCACAAAGCCACCGAAGATGACGAAGATGGCCCCTTTTTCGTCCTCTCATTTTTGATCGTCGGATGTAAGTCGGCGTCCATTTTTTAACAATATCTCATGACGTTCTCTTCTTATTTGTCTGTTCTTCACAGGCACTTGTAGCCTCCGATGTCGCTACACTTCCTCAATATCCTTGCTTGGATGATGTAAACCCGGACCCGGTTGGTACTACATCATAGTGTCTTTTTATGTTTGAATTTGATTTGTTTGTTGGAGTTCATTAGTATATTTATGTATCCATTTTTTAAACCGCATGTCTCTACAACTAAGGTACCCAATATTCTTGGATCTACCGCATGGGTGGTGGTGCCTGGCCCCATCATTTCTATTTTTTCTCTCTTTTTAGTTTTTGGAAGAGCCAATCCAGACCGATTTTTGATCTGTTTTTCTTCTCTTCAATCAGACTGACCCAGCTTATCCGATTTAAATCAGATCGGGATCAGCACTAGCTGATCCAGACCTCGATTTAAATCTGGTCTTGGGCGAAATAGGATTGTGTCCGTAAGGTGTGTATAGGTAATTATAGGAGTTGATAACACACTGGAATGTAGAGAAAATGCAACCATTTCTACTGTAATTTAACACTTTTGCTGCTTTTTTCCTTTAGTATGGTATGTGCAATGTCTTGTGTATTTGTAAAGCATCTGTTGGATAGATCTTCTGTTGGTTTTGGTTGTATTGGTATCTGGATTCATTTTTATCTATTTATGAATTGTAATCCCTTTTTCCAATCATTCTGCAAAAAGAAGTTTCGAGAATCATATGTATTCTAACATGTATATATAAGTATTGTTTTGTAACTTGTTGACTCTTCTACCCTGAATAAAGAGATTGTGAGGACGTTTGACATTATAGTTCCAAGATAACTCACTGGAGGTGGTTATTTTGTTGATTTAGCTTAAATTAGATTCTTTATTAGCATTTTTTTGGTAGTTTGGTGACTTTTTTGTGTGACATATTTATTATGGAAAGCCAAGAGGATTTGGAGCAAATGAAAATGGTGAAGAAATTGGTTTTAATACAGAAGTATATTATACTTTTGAGGTAAAACAATTCTTTTGTCACATGTATGCACATGGCTTTCACTAAAAAGCTTTTTTACTATCAATACATTGGAAATACGAGTGCGTCATATTCTAGGAGCTCATACTATATGATTTAATAAATCTTTCTCTATTGATGTGTGTTGAGGGATTCTTCAGCCCCAAGATTGTTCTGTTCAAAATGCAAAAATATTGGCCATATTATCTAGCTTGGAGTGATGTGGATAAATTTCTCTCAGACTTTTCACAATAAAATTGGCCAAAATAGCCTTGTTAGAGAGGCATATTGGATCATTTGCTATTAGCATAGTATACACAACAATCTGGCATAACTGATTATGATTGAATTTTAAAACATGATTCTATCTCTTTCTGGGAAATCATAATAACAGTGGTGAAAGAATTTTTCTATCCAGTTCTTGACATTTGAATCCATCTTTTGTCTACCTGCCAATCGTTATGATGGGTATCTTTAGAGAAGTGGTCCCCTAAAAGAAGTGCTATGGTACTATTTCTTTGGTTTTTGATGTCAAGGTGCTCAAACTTTCTTGCCAACGTTTGTAGGTAGCTTATATGTTGACTATGCATTGAAGGAAAAGAAGATGCTGCTCAAGGGTGAATGTGCTTGAATGTCTTGTTTTTTTTGGGTTTCGATGAGAGTTTTAGCTTCACAACCATGTAATCCCCATGTTGCCTTAAGCAATGTGAACTAAGTTTATCAAGTACCAAGAATGCTTGAAGGTAAAACCATGAAGATTTTACCATGGTGTATGTTCATGCTTGAGGGTTCCCATTTAAGCTTGTGAAGGTTCCAAAACTCAACAACATTGGAATCAGGACTTTGAATCAGTCTATATTATCAAGAAACAGATTTAAGACCAGGGTATTGACTCATATATTGATTTACGGCTAACCAATTCGAGAGATTGAAGATTGACACAATTTTCTACTTTTTAAGGGATTGGACCTATGGCCTTCAGCAAGTTGTCCTTCATTCACTAATTTTGTCACTTGCTGCACTATCTCGAAAGTTACTTTCCTCTCTTTCCCATTTGGATTTTCTTTATACCACCCCTTGTAAATTCTTTTTATTACTTCGTACATTTTCTAGACTCTGAATCCCTTTTTTCTAGGACTACTAGGATGATGCTGAATTCCTTTCTTCTAGGATCATTGGGATGGTGATTTTTTTATTCTTTATATTTTTAGTGAATTATGGTCTTTTAGAAAAACCCCAGTGGTACACTTCCATGCATGAATAGTAGGATTGTTGAATCCAATCCCGATCGAACTTCCTTGATCTCATGCCATATTAGGAGATAAATCGAAACTATTAAAATAGGCTTCTATCTATATGCTTTTGTTGAGGATAAAATACATGGAATACAGTGTGTCTATCCTCATAATTAAAGATGCTCTTGGACCAGTTTTAAGAAAGTGAAGTTTTTGAGTCTTAGGGCAGAAACATGGTTATTCTTGAAGTAAGAGGAGATAAAGTTTGAACACTTAAGTAGGCTTCTATCTATATGCTTCCATTATGGACAAAATACATGGAATAGACTGTGTCTATCCTTGTAGTTAAAGATGCTTTTGGACCAGCTTTAAGAAAGTGAAGTTTTTGAGACTTAGAGTAGAAACATGGTTATTCTTGAAGTAAGAGGAGATTAAGTTTGAACACTTAAGTTGTCATTTGCTTTTTGTTGGCTTAAAGGGATTGAATCAGATCTCATTATATATTAAAATTATGTTATTCTATTGGTTGATCATTATAGGTCAAAATTATCACGCTTCTCAGATCATTATAGGTCAAAATTCTATTTGGGATTTTAAGGTCTTTGAGGTTGGGAATTCTGATTTACCAATTCTTAGTTCCAGGATTTCTTTAGTTAGACTTTCAGTTTTTGGATTTGATTGATTTCAATTTGTTTATGTTTAGTGCTTCCTATTAGATATTTTCAATTTTTTAGTGTTCTGATCAGAGTCATCATCTTTCAAATTTTGACAGGCTTTGACGGATTTAAATTGGAGTATTGGACTTAATATTTGGTATATTCTCGTATTTAAACTTTGGAGTTAAGGGCTTACGCTGTCATGGATCAGATTTGCTTTGAGGCTTGGTCGGTTTTCTTCCATCTTATGTCTGTCGGACTACTCGCACCAGCCTCCCGACGGTGTATCTTTAGCTTTCCTGCCATTTTCGGATTTTCCATACTGTAGAAAATTCATTTCACCTTAAAGCACAGAAGAAGTTTCTTGAACCTGGTGTATTTTCTGCTCAATGAATGACAAGTTGCTTAATATCGCTCTTGGATCACAACTGAATGGTGCAATATTAGCAGAAGAAAAGCTTTGATTATTCTCCCAATTCATGTTGTTACTAGATTAGCCTTTGTCAACCGGGTAAGAATCTTGAGACCCTTGATCCATGGTGGAGGCAAAGTCAGGGAAAGAGTGCTAAGTTGCAACACCATAACAATTATCCAAAAGACTGAAATGGGTAAGCTGTTGATTAGACTTCATAAGTTTTAGCCAATCTCTGCCAGCTAAAGTTTTCCCTACAGTTTCACATCTCTGCTTTTGCTTGAATCTGATTGCCACCAGAAGAACGACAGTCTCTCTCGAAGTCCTTTGAAGACCTAGACTTTAATGAAGGTTTTAAAAATTTTAAAAATTCTCTTCATCAATTTATATAATTACTTTTCCTACATTTCCTTTGGAATAGATGGATAGACATAGCTTAAATCCCTACGATGAGACAGGAAACACCATGAATTTTTATTAGTTTCTTCATATTTGTCAAATTGATAATTTTGATTTTTTTATTTAATCAACTTGAGCACTATAACCAATTTCTTGTTCTCTACCAATATGTTTCTTGGCATTTTTCAGGTGTGATTGCATGCTATGGCATGGACATGGAATTGATCCGCTGTTCTACACTCGGGGTGAGTCCAAGTTCTCAGACCATAGGCCTCGTTTGTGCAGTTTTCTTGGTGGATGTCTTGGTCTCTCGGCTGCGGGTTGAGAAAGGATTTAACCTATGGCAGTGTTAAAATTCACACAAAATAGCTTCTACATCCATGCTCCAGCTAAGTCCTCACAGTCACAAGGCAAGTAAGCAAAATTCAGCCATAGTGTTCATTGCACTTTATACACATGGAAACAAACAGCAGATTTTTCACATTTTATATACATTGCAAATCCACCTATATATGTTATCATCTCTGGCATAACAAAACTAGCGTTTGCAGTATATTTCTATACTCATTCACAATGAGTATCCCTGGTTAATTTTACTTTCTTAGAAAAGATGAATGCATAGTCAGCAAAACCTTCTACATATAAGGGTGCATGCTTTTCTTCGATTGTACAATCTTTTTAATTTTTGATCCTAAGGTGAGCCCAGCTGCATGGGGTCCTCGTAGATCTATTAATTTATCCATGGTTTTCAATCATAGACTAATAATTCATCGTGCCATATGCATTTGCACACAAACTTAGGTAATTTGGTCTGAACAATTATGTTTCTATTAACTTTGTCTCTACCTTTATCTTTAAGGTTTATGTTCATGTTATAGACTAGGCGTAAGGGTGTAGTCAAGAGCTGAGATAACCATGTTTATAATTTCAGGACCTTTTCACAGGTAATATTGAAATTGTAGAAGTTGGAATTTGGCCTGAATGAGAGGAATGTGTTAGAGAATAATCAATAATTCTGTACAGAGTATAGAAATCTTGATGAGAATGAGATCGGGACCTGATGTACAAGAAAGTCAAAGATGTTACAGTTTGAGTTTGGAGACAACAAAATATTTGTATTAAAATTATTTGTAGAATTTAGATTTATTTTTCTCCAATTTTCATGAATTCTTTTAATACATAGTAGTTGATAAAGCCAATTAGGAAGGTCTTAAGTGTATTTTTGGCTCTTATAAAAGCCACCACCTTTATCACATACGATAATATGATAAAATGAAAAATATTTGGGCGTATCAACTACTATATGATGAAAAGAATTCAACTGTATGTAGCAGTCCATTTCCTTACCTTAATGTTGTTCTTTAGGGGTCAACTAATCGGCGATGGTTAGCTCCAAGAAAAATCAAGGGCAGTCTTCTGATGACTGTAATTATGAGAGAAATTTTTAGTGGATATGTTGATCACCATTATAGTAGCATAGTGTCATTATACCAAGAAGTCTCCGTAACCTCTGGTTCCAACATTTGATTCTCTTATGGTTACGATGGTCTTCCACGCTGTTTCTTCTGCTGAAGTCGATCTGCATTTTGTGAATTGTTAGAGAAAGTGTTGTTTTCAGATGGGTTGAACAGAATTTGCTCAAGCAAGTAGGATGGCTTCTGAATACATATTAAATATTTATGCTTGATAATCTCAAGTGGATGATTATTTTTAGTAAGGAACTGGAAGTGAAATATTTGCTAAAATTAATTAATTAGTACAAATAGTTTAAACATTTATTTCAAAAATGAGTTATCAGGTCTGATTGGATATGCCCATTTTTCATCCTGTCGTCATTTGAGAGCATCCGATCATTAAGATTAAATTCACAACAGTTCGATGGAGCATCGAGCAACCCCACCCCCTTACGCGCCCCGGTAGCAACATCTCTCCTGCCCGGTTTCTCGGTGCTGCGCGGCTTCTCCACCCCCTTCTTCGCCCCGGAAGCAACATCTCTCCTGCCGTCTTCCCTGCCCCGCACCTTCGTTAAATAATGAAATTCTTTCTCCTGCCAGTTTCTCTGCCCTGCAGCCCCACAGCTCCGTCATAATCACTTTTTTTGACTTCTGTACTTAGACTTTTTTCATCTAAATATTGCCCCCGTCGCGTCCTTCGCCCCGCAATGCCTCCAGGCCCCCTAGATTCTGCCGTCGGCCACTCCCCTCACCTGACACCGCTTCTTTTGCCCCACAATGCCTACGCCCTTGGCTTCTGAAGGTTTCGCCTGCCCTCCACCGCAACCTCTCATTGTCTACGTACTCCCGACCTTTCCTCTACAATAGTGACCTTTGCCTCTCCGGGTTCCTGAGCTTCCACCCTCGGCCACCCACTCACCCGACGGATGCGCTACGTCCCCCGATGGATTTGCCGATGGATCAATCCCCTCTGCTTTCGGCCTCTAACAGTTTGGTCGCCTCTTGGCACTTGTTGCCATTGTAGGGTACATGTTAAGGGGAAGATTCAAGACAAGGAGGGTATCTCTCTCCACGAGTAATGTCTCATCTTTGCCGGCAAGTAACTAGAGGATGGCTGCACTTTTACTGATTAAAACATTTAAAAATCACTTCTAAATTTACCAATATACACTACAAGAAAATAGGTTACTAGGGACGGCTGTAAGCCGTCCCAAAAAACCAAAAAGCCGTCGCTAATAAATATTAGCGACGGCTTCAAAGCCGTCGCAAACGCGTCGCAAATAACGCCGTCGCCAATAATATTAGCGACGGCTTTTGTTAAGCCGTCCCTAGTGCATTTATTGGCGACGGCTTATGAGCCGTCGCATAAGTTATTAGCAAAACGACCATTTATTGGAGACGGCTTAGACAGCCGTCGCCAATAAGTTTACTAGCGACGGCATAAGCCGTCGCAAATGATAAGAAGATTAGACGGCCGACGAAGTTATTTGGGACGGGTTAAGCCGTCGCAAATAATCTTAGTGGCGACGGCTAATGAGCCGTCGCCAATAAATTTATTTGCGACGGCGGCAAGGCCGCCGCAAAGGGCAAGCAGAACCCCCACGCCATCGTCGCGGGAATTTTTACTCTGGTATTGCGACGGCTGTATACCCGTCGCCAATAACTTTATTGGCGACGGCTACTTAAAACCAGCCGTCGCAATACCAGAGAAAAAAACCGGGTTCCGGGATTTTCCTCTGGTATTGCGACGGCTGTTTTTAATATTAGGGACGGCTTTAGCCGTCCCAAATAACTTTATTGGCGACGGCTATACACAGCCGTCGCCAATAATCAATTTCTGAAAAAAAAAAATAATTTGATTGGCCGGATTGGATCAATTATACGATCCAATCCGGAAAATCAATCATTCTTGAAACTTTCGTAAAGATCTAAAATCGGATCTACCAATCCAAAAATTGAATTATATTAATAATTTCGGTGCCGGATTGCTCGTTTCAAACTCGGAACGGACACCGAATTAGGATGAAACAACACACATTAACATACCAAAATTGAAATTCATCAAATTTAAATTCATATTCACATACCATATTCAAAATCACATTCATACACAAAATGTTTTGATACATATGAATAACATTCATAGAGAGTAAAAAATACATCTTCTATTCATCTTCTTCATCTTCATCTTCATCATCATCTTCACTCTCCTCGGCATCCTCGTAGTCCTCGTCGTCATCGCCATTTCTGTCCTCTGTTTGTTGAGGCGGAGGATGCCCCGATGTGGATGGCACATCAGGAGTCGGGAACCTTTGAGTCAAGCCTTCAATGATCAGATTGAGGTGATCGAAATTATCTTGAAATGATTTCTGTTGGTTGTCAAATTGATGTTTCAATGAAGTTATTTGTTCTTCATAACGTTCATTGATTTCTCCTTGCCTCGCCACCTGATCTCTAAGCTCTCGAACTTCTTGAGTCGAGCTAGAAGCACCTCCGCTTGACTCACCATACCAAGTGTGGCGAGTTTCACCTCGCCCACCACATCGGATCCGTCCTGGTCGATCTCTACCAAACACGGATACGAAAGCTTCCTCCGCGGTGAGTGGAGGTTGCGATACCCCAAAGATCCGAGGATTCGGATGCTTTGGGGGATTCATCAATCCTTGCATATTTTCCTATAAATAATATGAATAAAAATTAAAATCCCACCGTGATGAATTGTGGATTATAAAGAAAAATAGGTTATGATAATCAATAATTACCATCATAAGACGACTTTGGTCATTATCCCAAATGATCGCTCCATCGAGTTCTTCATGCGTTTGACTCATCCGGAATACCTCCGGACGAGTTGGAGGTCGACCTTCTTTTCGTACCTTACCAAAAAATTAAAAATAAAGATAAGAGATGATTACGAATAAGAATCAACTAATATGAAATTTTAAGTTTTAACTACTTACAAAGTCTCTTTCTAACTGATGTATATTTGTTCTTCCTCTTACGTACGGCATTGTTAATTGCCGCCTATTACCGGCATTCTTTTCACTCAATGCCTACATATATATATAAAAATGAAACAACATTAAAAAAATGCAAATGAAAAGAATAGGATCTAATTATAAGAGGAAATAAAATTTGGAGTTACTCTAGCATCATCTTGACTCCATAAATGGCACATATGATGCCATTGTTCCTCGTTGCACTGTGGAGGAATGTTGGCACGAGCTTCCTCATTTGATCGTCCTGTAAAATACTGTACACAAATATTGTTAACAAAAAAATAGTTATCTCGAATTTACATTCTAAATTATATTTTACCTTTCTTTTCAAATGATTTCTTTGTTTTCTTTGCATCTCTCCCATATGCCTTAATATCTCGTGCATCCGATTGAGGATTCCGCTCAAAGGTAAAATGTTGCTGCATTAATATAAAAATGATTAAAAAGTTCACCAAAATTTAGATAAGATGAAGCTACTTGAATGTTACCTCTAAATCACGGAATATGGCATCCTTTTTCTCCTGCGGTAGAGCCATGTAATTATGCTCCCACAAATCGCAATAAACTCTGTTCATAACTCCTAAGTACGAGGTAAACTCCTGTCCATGTGATCCAACGCCGGATCCTCCTACTAGAACGACGTTGTAGGACTCATCAGGGCCAAGTGTTCGCACACTGATGGCCTTTGCTGGACCTCTCCCACGTCTAACTGATGTAGCTAGTTAAGTATAAATTAAAAATTACAATTAGACAACGACGATTTTTTAAAAAAACTTTTTACTAGCATTTATTCAAATATTTACCTGAAGCATGGGAAGATGGACTACTACCATCTGTAGGAGGCGTCGTCGGAACCCGGTGAGAAGGAGTCCGAGATGGACTAGGCTCATGGGGTGCCTCCCTAACTGGCTCGGAAGCAACACCCCCGGAGGTGGAAGGTCGATCCCTAGATGCTTGAGATTGACCCCGAGGTCCACCGCCCTCAGATGGTGTAGAAGTCTGAGATGTCCTACGACTTTTGCTGAAAATTCTCTTCATCTGTCACATAAAAATATTAGGCAGCAATCCCGGCTTATAATTGTGCAATAAAAAAAATTTAGCGAATCCGAGGCCGGATTGCCCAATCCGAGGCCGGATTGCCCAATCCGAGACCCGTTCCGGGTTCCGATCGGGCAATCCGGCTTCGGATTGAGAAACTTGGATTTTTTGGCCAATCCGAGGCCGGATTGCCCAATCCGAGACCCGTTCCGGGTTCCGATCGGGCAATCCGGCTTCGGATTGAAAAACTTGGATTTTTTGGCCAATCCGAGGCCGGATTGCCCAATCCGAGACCCGTTCCGGGTTCCGATCGGGCAATCCGGCTTCGGATTGAGAAACTTGGATTTCTTGGCCAATCCGAGGCCGGATTGCCCAATCCGAGACCCGTTGCGGGTTCCGATCGGGCAATCCGGCTTCGGATTGAGAAACTTGGATTTTTTGGCCAATCCGAGGCCGGATTGCCCAATCCGAGACCCGCTCCGGGTTCCGATCGGGCAATCCGGCTTCGGATTGAGAAACTTAGATTTTTTGGCCAATCCGAGGCAGGATTGCCCAATCCGAGACCCGTTCCGGGTTCCGATCGGGCAATCCGGCTTCGGATTGAGAAACTTGGATTTTTTGGCCAATCCGAGGCCGGATTGCCCAATCCGAGACCCGTTCCGGGTTCGATCGGGCAATCCGGCCTTGGATTTTTTGGCCAATCCGAGGCCGGATTGCCCAATCCGAGACCCGTTCCGGGTTCCGATCGGGCAATCCGGCTTCGGATTGTGGGACTTGGATTTTTTGGCCAATCCGAGGCCGGATTGCCCAATCCGAGACCCGTTCCGGGTTCCGGTCGGGCAATCCGCCGGATTGAAAAACTTGGATTTTTGGCCAATCCGAGGCGGATTGCCCAATCGAGACCCGTTCCGGTTCCGATCGGGCAATCCGGCCGGATTGTGGGACTTAGCTTTTTTGGCCAATCCGAGGCCGGATTGCCCAATCCGAGACCCGTTCCGGGTTCCGATCGGGCAATCCGGCTTCGGATTGGCCAATCCGAGGCCGGATTGCCCAATCCGAGACCCGTTGCGGGTTCCGATCGGGCAATCCGGCTTCGGATTGTGGGACTTAGCTTTTTTGGCCAATCCGAGGCCGGATTGCCCAATCCGAGACCCGTTGCGGGTTCCGATCGGGCAATCCGGCTTCGGATTGAAAAACTTGGATTTTTTGGCCAATCCGAGGCCGGATTGCCCAATCCGAGACCCGTTCCGGGTTCCGATCGGGCAATCCGGCTTCGGATTGAAAAACTTGGATTTTTTGGCCAATCCGAGGCCGGATTGCCCAATCCGAGGCCGGATTGCCCAATCCGAGACCCGTTCCGGGTTCCGATCGGGCAATCCGGCTTCGGATTGAAAAACTTGGATTTTTTGGCCAATCCGAGGCCGGATTGCCCAATCCGAGACCCGTTCCGGGTTCCGATCGGGCAATCCGGCTTCGGATTGTGGGACTTAGCTTTCTTGGCCAATCCGAGGCCGGATTGCCCAATCCGAGACCCGTTCCGGGTTCCGATCGGGCAATCCGGCTTCGGATTGAGAAACTTGGATTTTTTGGCCAATCCGAGGCCGGATTGCCCAATCCGAGACCCGTTCCGGGTTCCGATCGGGCAATCCGGCTTCGGATTAACTTTCTATTTGTATAGGCTGAGTTTCTTGAAGTTGTACATCTTCGTCGATTACTCCAAATGTTATAGGTACGTTAATAAGTTGTTCTTGATACGGTTCGTTTTCATCTTCACTTTCATTTCCGGAAATGTTGTAATAGTTACGAGGTAGTGATCATCTCGGTAACACCCATCCCTTATTAGAGTTATCATTTACATAAAAAACTTGTTCCACTTGGCTTGCTAGTGCAAACGGTTCATCCGTTCCTAATCTTCTCTGTGTGTTTAATGATATAAAACCATATTCATTAACCTTAAAACCTCGATCATTATCATGTACATCCCACCATTCACATTCAAAAAGTGTTAAATGGCTATTCCGATCGAACGATATCTCAATTATATCTAATATTCGTCCATAATAACCGTCACAACCAGATTGAAGATGGTCATTTACAATAACACCACTTAGTTGAGTTGATTTGGTTGAATCGGATTCCAATGTTCGAAATCTAAATCCATTACATATATAACCGTTTAATGACGAGGCAAATCTCGACGGACTAAGTGATAAAATCTCCAGCTCCTTGGTATATCTAGAAGAACCTATATTTCTTAACTCTTGAATGTGTGTTACGAACCACACGAAGAAGTTTTCTTCCGTAGTTGGTCTATTTTTAAGAGCATCACTATGAGATTGACGAAAATAATCGATGTCATCAACTTGATTTAACACGTATGCATGTATTAACCGTTGTTCTCTTTCCGTCAAAATTTTAGGCACACGCTCGCATCTCAAAGGGCGACCAATTGGTTTGAATATTGAACTATCATCCGTATCAACTTCTTCTGAACCACCGTCATAGTTCCGATCTCTACTATATTCACTCGTATCACGCATATATGTTGAAATAAACTGGGTACACTCCTCAACCAAGTAGCCCTGGGCAATAGAACCTTCAACTCTCGCCTTGTTGCCCACATAATCTTTGAGCTTCTTTAAATATCTTTCAATTGGATACATCCATCGGTATTGACCTCGTCCAGACATTCTTGCCTCATAAGCCAAAAGCACAACTAGGTGAATCGTTACATCAAAGAATGATGTTGTAAAAATCTGTTCTTACTTGCACAATGATACTGCAAACTTTGTATGCCAATCTCTCAAAATGTTACCGTTCAAAACCTTAGCGCGATGATCTTAAAATACTGGCATAACTCTACAATAGGACTCAGTACATCCTTCGGCACATTTCCTTGAAATGCCAAAGGAATAATTATTTGCATCATCACATGACAATCATGACTTTTTAAACCACTAATTGTTCGGACACTTAAATCTACACATCTACTAAAATTCGACGAATAACCATCCGGCACTCGAACATTCTTAATGAATTCAAGTATTCTAGACTTTTGATCGTTGCTAAGTTTATAAATTGCATCTGGAAACTTTGATGAACCCTCGTACGGATGTAACTCGGGACGAATATTTAAATCTACTAAATCTTTCCGTGAGTTCAAATTGTCCTTGTCAATTCCTGATAGGTTAAACATCTCTAATATATTGTCGCACACATTCTTCTCAATATGCATGACATCCAAATGGTGCCGAATGATAAGAGATGACCAATATGGGAGTTTCTCAAAAAATATACTCTTCTTCTTCCAATTTTTATTCTTTGACAAATTTTTCCTTAAGTTCTCTAAATCTTTCTTAAACGGTTTTCCGAACCTAATAGTGTCCATCTCCTTTTGTTGCCTCCATAGGTCATATCCCGTAAGTATCTTTGGTGCTCCCTTCACACATCGTCGACCATCAAAAAGATGCTTATACTGGTTCTTTCTCCACCGATGTGCTACTGGTAAGAACCGACGATGACCAAGGTAGCATTGTTTTCGACTATGGGTAAGTCGAATGGTATGTGTTTCTTCGTTACATATAGGACACGCCAATTTTCCTTTAGTACTCCATCCAGATAAATTTGCATATCCCGGGAAATCATTTATCGTACTAAAAAGTAGGACTTTCATTATGAAAATCTCTTTCTTTTCGGCGTCATAAGTCTTCAATCCAATCTCCCACAAATCTTTTAGCTCTTCCACCAATGGTTGTAAGAATACATCAATATCATTTCCGGGAGCTTTCGGACCGGGTATTAATAATGATATCATTGTGTATGTGGCTTTCATACACATCCACGGTGGTAAGTTGTACACCATTGTAACAACGGGCCACACACTATATTTTGAAGACATTTGACCAAATGGATTAAAGCCATACGAAGCCAATCCAATCCGAATGTTGCGTTTCTCTAACGCAAATTCTGGATAAAGTTCATCCACCCTTTTCCAAGCGGGAGAATCGCGAGGATGACGCATTTCACCTCTCAATTGATATGATCGTGATTGACTGTGCCATGTCATCCACTTAGCCGTATTGGATGATATGAATAAACGCCGCAACCTAACTCCTAATGGAAAATAATGTAAAACTTTTTGTGCTATTTTTTTATTTTGATTTTTAGGATCATTTTTATATCTGGAGGTGTTACAATATGGACAAACATTTTTATCTTTATTCTCTTTCCAAAATAGAATACAATCATTTTTACATGCATGAATTTTCTCATAAGTAAGTCCCAATTCCTTAACTAATTTCTTAAGCTCATACCAATTATCGGGAACACATGCCCCATTAGGTAAGACTTCCTTAAATAAAGATAATATCATATCCATACATTTTCTAGTGAGACCATTAATGGACTTAAGTTGAATCAACTTTAATATAAATTTTAATTTAGATACATTTTTAACACCTTCATATAGAGGTGTTTAAGAATCTTTTAATAATTTAGAATATTGAAAATTATCTTCATTGTGTTCTTCCTCATTATGTCGAATAGAAGATTCGTTATTTTGAATATCTTGTAACATTTCCATTACCTCATCATCTACATAATTATCTTGTGGTTCATTTAAAATTGAAATGTCCTCATTTATCATATTGACTTCAATTTCACCATGGCATATCCATTTTTGATAATTTAACCATATACCATTGCATATTAGGTGTTCTTTGACAACATTTCTTTTAAAAATAAATGTATTACAACATTTTTTACAAGGACACTGTATTAGATCGTTATGTTGTCCATGTCTAAATTGTATTCTAGAATCATGAAAAGAATAGTTTAAAAATTCTTCGATTCCTTCAATATATCTAGAATCTAATCTATTAGGAATATGCATCCATGATTTGTCTAAGTTACTCATCTTAATTTGTCAAAAGATTGAAATACAATGAAGAAATGTTAATTTAATAAATAAATCAATATATAACCGAACCTCCACCGAAAGAAGAAACTCTCAAGTATATATCTCGATTGAAGTTTCCTGAAAAAGAGATAAAATGATCAAAATTAGACTTATTGTTGAACAATAAATGTTTATACATACCAATTAAATATTTTTATCACAAACGAATAGTTAGACATGAAAACTAAGAATTCAGATTTGTTATATTAAGTTAAAACAGAAACAAAAAATTATACAAAATCAATAGTTAGAAGGGTCTAGCCTTCAAGGCCGCACCCTATGCTGACCAACTCCAAACTACTATTTATGATGAGTTATCCATGTTCAATCATGCCAATAAATTCAAATAATACATTATAGTCTTCTAATAATATTCTAAACATATTAGTTATGTAAAATAATTATTATTACGAAATTTTAGGGTTAAATATGATTTAATGCTACCAAGCTCTAAAAATGTCAGTAAAATTAAAGGGAATTTATATGCAAAGGGGCATTACCCTTGTGTATTTCTCTCAAATGCATTATGAAATATTATTCTAAGGCTCATTCCATGATTAAATAAATTATGCACCTATCTACCTTTGTTCTATCTCCTAAATAATTAAAGTGATCAAGGTGCTACATAATTGGTTTGAGGAGGTCCTAACCTATTAATTTGTTAGGGCTATTTGGCACATATATGCTTTGTGATGTATATAAAAAAAATTAAAAAAAAATTCGTTTGTTGAAGATGTATACCTCAAAGGAGGTTCGATTAACCCTAAGTAGGGTTTAATCTAGCACAAAGGAGGTGGCGGCGGCGGCGGCGGCGGAGCCGGCGACACCCACGGCGGTGACGGAGGTAGCTCTCCGTGCCCTACGCAGGAAGGGGGCAAGCCGGCGGCGGCGGCGACGACGACGGCGGCGACAGCGCCGGCCACGGCGGCGGCGACGGCGACCGGCGGCGGCGGCGACGGCGACCGGCGGCGGCGGCGATGGCTGAAGCGGCGGCGACCGGCGGCGGCGGCAGGACCAGACGGTGAGAGAGAGAGAGAGAGAGAGCACGGCGGGGGGAAGAAAGGAGGGCGTCGAGGGTTTTTTAACCCAAACTTATTGGCGACGGCTTTTGAAGCCGTCGCCAATAACAGGATAAGTTACATTGGCGACGGCTTTCGCCGTCGCCAACAAAAGTCGACCGTTCAACGGTCACCATGGATTAGTGGCGACGGCTTACGCCGTCGCCACTAATATTATTAGCGACGGCGTATGAAGCCGTCGCCAATTTTCCGAGGGAAAAAATCCGCACGGGCGTTTTCTGGGTATTGCGACGGCTTAAGCCGTCGCCACTAATATTAGTAGCGACGGCGTATCAAGCCGTCGCCAGTTTCCGAGAAAAAAAACCCGCACGGTCGTTTTCTGGTATTGCGACGGCTTCGACCGTCGCAAAAACCATTATTTTCGACGGCTTAATTGAGCCGTCGCTATTTACCAAATATTAGCGACGGCGTTAATTTAGCCGTCGCTTTTATCATTATTGGCGACGGCTTATAAAAGCCGTCGCAAATAACCCGTCGCCAATGACCCAGTTTCCTGTAGTGATAGTATTTTATAAATTTTGTGTAATTATCAAATAATTTGTTGATAACAATTTTATTTTGTCTGTCAAAATTGTTCACATTTTTCTGTTCACACTTTTCTGTTTTAATAACTTTTATTCATGAAAATTTTTATTTATTCGAAGAAGAGTGAATCGTTAATTAATCAATGCAAATTTAATGGTGCTTTACATTACACATATATGGTTACTTAAAAATATTTTTTAATTTATCCATGCACATACAAAATTAACGTATCAATTTCAATTTTAGTATGTTTAAATAGATATTTTCAAATTTATTCATTTTATAGTACTCAACTAAGAGTAGGTAAATTTATCAACACAAAATTTATAATCTTTTACATTATATATAATTATTTAAAATTATCTTTAATTTAACCGTACACGTGCGAAGCACGTTATTTTAACTAGTATATATATATACCACACAGGAAGGGATCCGTGTGCCATGCACGGCCAGCTGCTACCTGCAAAAAGAATCCTTCTTTCCATGGCCCAGCTGGGGTGTACGTGCGTACACCCGTTATGGTATTCTATATACTGACTCGCACTTGTTTATATGAGAGAGATTAATACTCAGCAGCCAGCAGCAACGGCAGTGCCCAGTGCTAAATTAATCAGGAGAGCAGCCAAGACTTCGGCTACCGTTGGTAATATGATATTAGGTTGTGCTCCCGATCGTCGCTACAGATCTCTGCGGTCGGCGCTGCGCATTATTCATCTTCCGGAGCTTGTCAGTTCTTCCGTCCTGGGGGGCACTGATATATCTTGATTAGAGCAGCAGGATCTCGTCGGCAGGTTAGGGTAGGTTGCAGGGATCCGGAGGGTACCACGTGTTCTTTTGCTGGGCAGATGACAAGATGAGATCACATGTTTACTGCTATTATTACTATTACTACTACTATTACTACTTCACCTGAAAAGTACCAAGATTTTGAAGCATACAGGTGCGTAAAAACCAAGGTGAGTCCTTTGTTTCTGATGGTGTCCATCTACATAATGTATGCACCAACAATCTCTTAATAATGGATACGAAGAGGCATTCCCAGTTTTCTCTGTTTCGAAACCAAATTTAGGTGGCGTTTGATTAGTCTGGCCTTGCCTCTCAAGTCTCCCCTGTGGTATTCAGACCATCTTATATAATACGTACGTATTAACTAACCTCTAAAGTCGTCACTTATATCTAGACAAATCACTTAAAAATAAAATTTAAAATTTAATTGTTTTAATTTTTCTGATACAATCCGTTAAAAAGGATAGAAGTACACGTAGAAAATCTGACATATATAAAGTAAACACTAAATTGATTGGCATATGAACGTCTTAATCAAATTAAGTGTCTAAATTTATCTTTAATTAAGAGATTATATATGAAACTAAGTTTTAGTTATAGACTTATAGTTGGCTTAATCAACTAACTGGATCAGAGAGGTTGGTAGCCTAGAGTACGTGTAATATTTTTATCTTAATTAATATTTTGGCATCTCTTATATCTTAATAAACTTTTTAAAAATAAGCTATGTGATTTATGGGGTGTTTGGTTGCATGATAATTGAGGTTTTTATTTTAATTTTTAAAAATTGTAAGAAAACTTGTTAAAAGAGGTGTTTGACAACCATGACAATTTTATGTTTTGAAAGTGATTTTCTTCTTAAACAAAAAAAGAGGGTCTCACCTCTTTCTTTTTTCTTGTGGTCCCCCACTTTATTTGGTCATGTGCGGTGGTTACTCTTTTTTGTAATCACATCCTTCCAAACATGATAATTTTATGTCATGAGTTGGTTTACTTTTTATTTTAATACAATTTTTTATCATGAAAGTGTACAAAAAATTATCATGCAACCAAACACCCCATTAACCTTTTTTTCAGATGTATTCCTCATAGAGATAAAAAAGTAACATATATAACACATCTTTAAATAAATAATAGATTGATTGATACCTAAACACTTAATCAAAATCAAAGTAAGAGGTTAGACATAAAATTATGAGTTCAAAATTAAGATTTCAAAATTTTCTTATTAAGTCAAAACAAACACAGCCTCAATAGTTGATTGAGCAAAGATATAAATAAATCGATCTAATTTTGGATCTAATCAGGGGATGGAGTTGGTTATTTTTGTTTATTTTTAATTTTTTTTTAAAATTTAATGTTGCAAACGAATTGGACATAGAAACATAATGAAAGGCGATAATCAGTTTATAGTAAATAATTCACTAATGAACGACAGCATATACATAAATTATACTTACACATGAAACCATCTCGATGTGAAGAATATTTGAAACGTATTGATGCTGTATACGAGTTAGAAAGTACTATTCTTGTTATATTATATTGTTTGAGGAAGATGTTTTATTTGTCCTATACAATTTATTTTATTTTGTGAAAAAAAGAGGAATCGAATGGGCAAATTTCAAAATAAATTAAGCTAAACTAGTCTCTTCAGTTTCATTCATTGGGGATCTGAATCTGGTTAAGGCTGTACACAACAGACGAGATCTTTTGATTCAATATTGATAAAAAGTAACGGGGCCGAAACTCATCAATATATCCTATAATTTATCAAAATCAGATATTCTGACCAAAACAGATGAATCGAATGGGAAAATATCAATCCAAATTATACCCAACTTGGTCTTTTCAGTTGAATTTATTGAGCTATGAATCTAGTAAAGGCTGTAAATAAAATCCAAGATATTTTTATTCTATTTTTATCTGAAACTCATTAACATCCTAGCTATAGTCTACCAAGTTCAGATATTCTAATAATCTGTCAGAATCAAAACAGATGAATCGAATTGGCAAATAAGCCAAACTGGTCTCTTCAGCTCCATTTGTTGGCCTCTGAATCTAGTTAACGCTCTGTAACCTAAATTCAAGATATCTTGATTCGATTTGGACAAATTTTGAAAGGCCTCTGAAACCTATTAATATTTATTTTATTCTATCAATAAATTTATTTTAATAATTTTTCAGAATCAAAATTTGGAATCAGTTATTGGTTTACTATTGTCTACATTTTGATAAAAATTTATAAATTTATATAAATTATTAAAATTATGACATATACAAAATGATACGGAGAGTAATAGTAAGATGTGGGACGCTTAAATAAAAATTAGTGTTTAGCATATTCAAAAATTATAGAATTCGATTCCAACTTAAATAATAAAATAAGAAATACAGAGAAATTATAAATATAATATTTAATTGCTAATTAAAATCAAAATCTAAAAATTTTGTATTGGACTAGAAAACAATCGACCCAGAACCGTCTAGAGCGCTAGATCTAGTGGTAAGAGACGAGAGTGATTAAATTGAACAATTCTGCGGCACATCTTCGGTTTAGATCGATAGTCCATCCACGCAGTACTCGGAAGTCCATTTGCAGTCCTGAAGGAGGGTTTGAATCACCTACTCTTCCCGTCGAACGGATCTCAGAAGTCACTCGGCGGCAGTCTCCCCATAATCTCAGATGAAATTGATGGTAACCACGCCAGCTGGTCTTCTTTCTGCTGGCGACCATGGCGTCGGGCTAGGCGGAGGCCCTTAGGAACTGGTGGCCTCCGGTTGCTGCTTCGTCTGCGGGTACAGAGGAAGCGGCGTCTCGGAGGTACCACCGCCGCCGCCGGGCGCAGGAGGACTCCGTCTCACTAGCCGCGTCGAGCTCTATCTGCTCTTGCCTGCACTCCTCGGTGCAGAAGGGGGTGTCCCCTTTGTACATGTAGATGTCGCGCGGTTGCCGGAGGGAGGCCCCGCAGCGAGCGCAGGCGTCCAGGAAGTGGCGGCACCGCTGGTCCTCCGACGGGTCGCAGTAGAACGTCAACGCACCTCCGTGTCGAGGTCGGGGATAAAGAGAGCCGCGGGGGAGATCCCTGAAGCTCGACCTCCTGCCGTTCACAGGAGGGGAGAGAGCACCCGTGCCGTCGGCAGCCGCCATGACGGGCCTGATATTCGCGTTACCGGAATCTTCTCGTGGGTCGTTGCGGGCAGAAGAAGAGGGAGGGGGGAGGAAAGGCAGAGGGGAAGGGTGCTAGAGAGGTGACGGGTGCTCAGTTATAAGGGGGGAGGGGAGACGGCCAGCGGCAGCGGGGAATGCCGAAGAAAGAGAGAGAAGGCGGACGGAGGAGGTTCTAGGCCTGATGCCGCCGGCAAGTGGCCGCAAAACCGTGGGACCGGCCGGGACCGGGGTGATGGCGGCGTTCGTGCATCCGCTTCCTGCTTTCATGAAACCGGCATCTGGTTTTAAAAAGCTGGGGAGAGAGTTAGAAATAATATACGGGAATTGAATAATGGTTAGTCAATTAAGTCATTTGTATTCATTCGTGTCAATTGTATTTACATGTGGTAATGCCACATCATCTGTACACGTGTAATACCCCTCTTATAAATATACATCAGAGCTGAGGAGGACTGAATCAATTGATTAGTCTCCCGCTCTTTCTTCACCCTCTGCTATTTGTCTTCAACCTCTGCTTCTGTGCTCTGCTCTTCCTCAGATCTGCTGCAGTGGCTTGTGATTGGAGATCACCGTCTTCAAGTTAAGTTTAACTTAGTATCAGAGCAGGTCGATTCTTGACCTACATTGCTTATTTGCTTTCTCAGCTCTTTTCTCGCCTGGTATGGAAGATTTGCTCCTACTGCTTTACCTGTTTCATCGAAATTGCCTTTTGCAACTGGATCATTGTTTTCTTCTCTCCCGAGTATTACTCATCGGTTTGCTGTCAAACTGAATTCTGAAAATTATTCGGTATGACATGGTCAGTTCATACCGTTTCTTAAAGCCTACAAGCTAATGGGGCTTGTGGATGGATCTATTCCATGTCCACCAGATTTCATCCCAGATCCGTCTGGTTTGCTGGATGAAATTGTGAATCCGGATGCAGATTTGTGGAGGCAATTTGACAATCTGATCATCACAGTGATCATGTCGTCTGTTAGCGACTACGTACTTCCATTGATTGTAGGCCTTGAGACCTCTGCAGAGGTTTGGTCCGCTATTGCAGCAATGTTTAGTTCGATTTCTGCCACTCGATCTCTTCAGTTGAGACTTCAACTGCAACATCTAAAAAAGGGAAATATGAAGATTTCGGAATATCTTCAGAAAATAAAGAATTTAGCTAATGCTCTAAGCATGGCAAATGATTCGGTTTCAGTTAGTGAGTTACTTTTATATGTCTTGAATGGCTTGGTCTTCGAATATGATTCCTTCATAACAGCAGTGACAACCAGGGCAGATGCAGGCTCCTTGAGCATCGATGATGTGCATGGACTTTTACTAAATCATGAAGTCTTTTTACTTCAATGTCAACAAAGTGTTCATGATGTTATAGCTAATATGGCTAGAGTTAACTTGAATGTCCAGCAGCAACCAAATCAGTATAATAATAGGGGCCGTGGTAGAAACTATAGAGAGAGAAATGGTGGTCATGGTAGAAATCAGAATTTTAATACATATACAATTCAGTATCAACATAACCCTGGGCAGCAATCAGTTCCGAATGCTAGTTATAATCCTGGGCAGTTTCAGTCTTCTTATCAATCTGTGGCAGTAATATGTCAACTATGTGAAAAGAGAGGTCACACAGTTCTTAATTGCTGGAAGAGGTTCAATCAGAATTTTAGAGATAAAATAACTTCAGTCAGAGTTACAATTCACCTACTTATTCTGCAAATGTTGCCACTACAAATCAGGGATATAGTTCTACTCAATGTGATCCAAATTGGTACCCGAACACCAGAGCAAATAGTCATATGACACCGAATGCTAATTTACTTTATAATTCTGTCAATTACATAGGTCCGGAGAAGGTGGTTGTCGGAAATGGAGATGGGTTACCCATTTCACAAGTGGGAACATCAGGTTACAAGCATTTTCAACTTCTCAATACCTTATATGTCCCTACTTTAGCTAAAAACCTTATTTCAGTTTCACAGTTTGCAAGAGATAATCATGTATTCTTTGAATTTTTCCCTCACTATTGTCTTATCAAGGATATCAAGAGCAAGAAGGTGTTAGCCAAAGGAGTCAATTCTAATGGCATGTACAGTCTACCGGTTGTAGTTCCATGCAGCCCAACAGGATTTGTTGCAGAAACTAGTGAAACTTGGCACAAGAGGTTGGGACATCCAGCCTTCAATACAGTTCGAAAGGTTTTACAAACAATTGGATAGTCTTCTAGTTTTAAACATAGTTTCTTTTGTTCTCATTGCGCTATTGCAAAGAGCAGAAAACAACATTTTCCTACTTTTGATTTTGTGTCTCAGTTTCCTTTAGAATTAGTTGCTTCTGATGTGTGGGGACCATCCCCAGTTGCTAGTAGAACTGGATGTCGATACTATGTGGTTTTTCTTGATCATTACAGCAGATACTGTTGGCTATATCCATTAGCTTCTAAAAGTGATGTTCTTAGTGTGTTTGTTCGATTTAAACAACAAGTAGAAAACTTGTTCTCAAGGAAAATTAAATTTTTTCCGAGTGATTGGGGTGGTGAGTTTCAAGCATTATCCAAAGTATTATCAGACAGTGGTATTGTTCATCGGGTCTCATGTCCTTATACCCATCATCAAAATGGCCTTTCAGAAAGAAAACACAGACATGTGGTTGAAACCACTCTTGCCTTATTGAGTAATGCTCATTTACCCTATTCTTTCTGGGATGATGTAGCTACATGTGCTACATATCTCATCAATCGGCTTCCCACATCAGTTTTACATGGCTTATCTCCTTATGAGAAATTGTTTCAGAAACAGCCTGATTTCTCTTTATTAAAAATCTTTGGGTGTGCCTTCTATCCTCATTTAAGGCCATACAATGATCACAAGTTCATGTTTCGGTCTGAGTGTTGTGTGTTCTTGGGGTACAGTGATAAACATAAAGGATATAAATGTTACTTACCTCGGATTGACAGAATGTATATAGCAATCAATGTTGTTTTTGATGAGAAGACTTTTCCTTATCAAGTTCTTGTTAATAATGGATCTGATGTGACAGTTAGTGATCTGGTGGTTTCTTTTCCTAATCCCTCTGGATTGAGTCATGTTTTACATACCAACACTGAGGCTTCATTGCTTAGCTCTGCTGCTAGTCGACCACCTACTGTTTCAAATTCTGGTTCAACTATTTCTTCACCTACTGGTTCTGTTCCTACAGTCAGAGATGTTAGTCCACCAACTAGAGATATTAGTCCTATTGGTTATGACCTTAATGATTTTGGTCATAGTTCTACAGACAGTCATGAAGATACCCCACCACGAAAATTCAGATCTCTCAAAGAAATTCTAGCTGGTCCAACAGCTTTCAGTGCCAATAAGACTTTACTGTCTAAGAATATGCAGTCTAATTCCTTCGGTTCTGTTACTCAGTTAGCAACATGTTTTTCTTTAAAGACTTCTACTGATTCCTCACCTTCTGGCTTGGAACAAAAACAATACAGTCGTTATGCCTTAAATGTAGAAAAATAGTCTATTACAGAACCTTCTACGTTTAAACAAGCAAATCAACATATTTGTTGGAGAGAAGCTATGTCACAGGAGTACTCAGCCTTAAAAGCAAATGGAACGTGGTCACTTGTTCCCTATCCTCTTCATGCTAATTTAGTTGACTGTAAATGGATATATAAAATTAAGAGGAATTTTGATGGGACTGTGGCAAGGTATAAGGCACGGCTGGTGGCTAAGGGGTATACTCAAGAACATAGACTATATTACAATGAGACATTTAGTCCTGTTATAAAACCTTCAACAATGATAATTGTTTTAGCTATGGCTACTAGTTACAATTGGATTGTTAAACAACTTGAGGTCAACAATGCTTTCTTACATGGTCATTTGGAAGAGGAGATTTACCTGAAACAACCTCCGGGGTTCATTGATTCTGCCAAACCACAGTTTGTTTGCAGACTTCACAAAGCCTTGTATGGCCTCAAACAGGTGCCTTGAGCATGGTTTTACAGGTTATACACTTATCTTTTGAGTATTGGATTTAAAGGCTCTGTGTGTGATCCATCACTTTTTTTATATCTTGAAAATGGAGTAAAGGTATACATTCTCATTTATGTTGATGATATTATAGTAACTGAGAATAGTCCTTCCAAAGTTCACGGTCTTGTCTCCAATCTTGGAAAGGTATTTTCTTTAAAGGAATTTGGAGATCTAAACTATTTTTTGGGTATTGAAGTTTCAAGAACCTCTCAAGGAATTCAGCTCAGTCAGCGTAGATACATTTTGGATTTGCTGGAGAAGTCTCAACTTACTCATTCTAAGCCATTTTCTACTCCAAGTGCTACTAAAACTGCCTTATCTCTTTCGGATGGCAAACCATTAGAGGATCCCACCTTTTACAGGAGCATTGTTGGCTCATTACAATATGCAACCATGACAAGACCGGATGTAGCTTATTCTGTGAACAAAGCCTGCCAGTTTCTAGCTTGCCCAACTGATTCTCATCTGAGCTATGTTAAAAGAATTTTGTGCTATCTCAAGCTTACTTTCAATTATGGACTTCTGTTTCGTCCAAGCAATTTTCAACTTAGTGTGTTCTCTGATTCTGATTGGGCAAGGTGCCCTGATGACAGGAAGTCGACAAGTGGATTTGGTATTTTTCTTGGCACAAATCTTATCACTTGGCATGCCAAAAAGCAACGCACAGTTGCTAGATCTAGCACTGAGGCCGAAATGAGGGCTATGGCCTCTGCTACAACCGAACTCTTATGGACTTTTCAGCTTCTTAAAGAACTTCAACTCAATACATCTGGCATACCTATACTTTGGTGTGATAATACTTCTGCCATCTATCTCACAGCCAATCCGGTATTCAAGGCTCATACCAAACATATTGAAGTAGATTTTCACTTTATCCGGCAGTTAGTTTTAGAGAAGAAGTTGAAAATTTGTCATATTGCTAGCAAAGACCAAATTGGAGATGTGTTTACAAAATCACTTCCTACGCAACAGTTTGAGTCACTCCGGAACAAACTCAACATTCTTCCCCCGTTGAGTTTGAGGGGGGGAGTTAGAAATAATATACAGGAATTGGATAATGGTTAGTCAATTAAGTCATTTGTATTCATTCGTGTCAATTGTATTTACATGTGGCAATGCCACATCATCTGTACACGTGTAATGCCACTCTTATAAATATACTGTTGGGAATCGGTCCAATCAGATTGGCGCAGCGGAAAATTTACGATTCCCCGTATATCATTGTCTTGGTCTCGATCGAAACCGAACGACGTCGCCAAAACCGGTATACGAAATGATTTCGAATACGTACCTTTGTGGGATTCAAATAATCCCTAAAGATCGGAGAAGATCGAGCGTTCTCACGCTCGTTCAGCCACTCAAGTGTGCGGCCTCTAGTCGTATCCACACGAGCTGCCTCCATAGTCGGGTTCTCCTTCGCGTCGGACCTTCCGACTCGCCCCGGATGAAGTCCCATCGACTCTCGACGGCCTCCAGCAAGGGAAAACGTGAAGGAGAGAGGTAGGGACGAATTTTGCCGCCTTGGCTTGTGGGGCTCATGCTCAATTCGCTATTATATAGAGAATTTGGAGTTTTTCACAAAAGCCCCTCCTTTCTCTATATTTACACCCTTGCCGCCAAACTTATGGATTAGCCTTTATGTGTGTGACCCACTAGGACCAATAGCTCATTTGGTTGAGGCCTAATTAAAAGAACAACTTCTTTTAAATTAAATCTATTATCTCATAATAGATTTAACGGCCTACCGATCATGAAGAGTACAAGCCACATCCTATGATCTCAAACGGCTTCGGGGATAAACTCCTCTCCAAAGAGCCTTTCCATCATCGGTTACCACACGGATATAAAACTTCGTCCATCCAATGTCCCGGTCGGATAGGAGTATGGCATTGACTGTCAACTCCTAAATATACCGACACTATGGAATCTTGCACCCGTAATTGGATCAATTGGAAAACTCTTTTCCAATTATCCTATCTACCTTGGCCAAGGATTTAGAGTACTATCCATAGGACATTCTCTCTCTCCTACCGAGAGTGGACGATCCCCTATTGTCCGCTCAATTGCCTCCACCGGGTTTCCCATATACCCAATCCATTAACTATCTAGGACCCCAATCCACAGTGATCCATAAGTCAATAGTCAAAGTACATGGTACGCCCGGCAAGACATCTTTGGCGACTCGGTCAAAGATCCAACCGTGCAACCGTGATGATAGAATACCCCGATCGACGGTTCGGTAAGATACCATTCGGGATTCTATACTGGTCGGCCGTTGAACTCATTCCTCTAATGAGCACTCGTATATGTATCTCGTTGTCCCCACACTGATGACCAATGAGATCGGTCATTCTCATCATATGAGAAGATATCATATACACTAGTCTTACCAGATCCTTGATGTCCCATCTCGAGGATCCTACGACTAGGAACATTTAGAGTACATGCTTCTAGATGATTGATCTCATTATCATGATCTCATCATGATTCAATCATCATTGCATGCAACCTAGGACTTCATTACGATAGACGCATCTAGATAGTGCAAGTAATGAAGATTATGCCATTTATACTGAATAAGATATTACAAGAAATGTAAAATCATATCACATATGATTGGCTTGTAGGGCATATATTTCTATCATATACATCAGAGCTGAGGAGGACTGAATCAATTGATTAGTCTCCCGCTCTTTCTTCACCCTCTGCTGTTTGTCTTCAACCTCTGCTTCTGTGCTCTGCTCTTCCTTAGATCTGCTGCAGTGGCTTGTGATTGGAGATCACCATATTCAAGTTAAGTTCAACTGAGAGGACACTGAAGAAGCAGATCCCTCTGAGCAATAAGACAATTTGCCAGTGGTGCATGGCTCTGCTAACATTAACCCTTCTCATGGAGGAGCAGGGCCGGGTTTGTCTCCCGACGGCTGCAAATCGGGCGCCTCCGGGGAGTGACTAGTGGGGATCGAGAGGGCTCGATCCCTCGCCATGTGCGGCGGGTCTCAAGGACACTAGGCCATGTTCAAAAAAAAAAATCAGACAATCTGGTGATAAAACGCATCATTTTTATGATATTTATTTAACTTAATACTATTTATTTATGGTTACTAATAAATGCACGCAGAATTAATTAACTATGAAAGAGATTCCTAAAAGGTAAGTATCAGTGAAAATATAAAGAGTTACTAAAAATATAACTATTGTTATTGGACTTCTTACTAAATATATAGATTTGAGTTAAATGTAAGATATAGGAATTTGTATTTTTTTGGGAGAAAATTAACATGATTTTAAATTTTATTTTCAGATCTAACATACTAAAATTTTTATTTTCAAAAATAACATGATTTGAGCAAAATCGCTAAGTATCCTAACGACTTTCACATGTCGAGCTCTTGGGTAAAGTGACCCCTCTAAGCTTCCACGTCCCCCCTTCTTCCCTTACAATTGTTCCTCTTTTGTAGCCATCAAGAGGAGCTTAAAGATTGCCATGCGTGGCGTCTGGTACAATAATTCGGAGAATCTATCAGTATAACAATTGAAAAAGTCTACATGGAAATAGTACAATAATTGAAACAACAGTCCCCTACAGTAAAATAATACAAAAGTAAATATTTAATAGTACTCAGTAGACCTTGTTGTCTTTGTCTTGGAGTGCTTTACTCTTCGTCCATCTCATCCGCCCATCTAAGAATCATATTCTGCCAATTTTTTTTTTCTTTGGCCCCAAAATATTGGTGTCCAGTTGTTGTTGATATCCAAGTCTGTGACCATGTAATTTTTATGTACTAAATTTTCTTCATCTCGAACCATTATTCTTCCATCCATCCATTTTGAAACTATTATTGGTCACTTACTTTTATTTTTCATTCCTTTGATGTTTCTGAGCTGCATAGCTTCAGTGTTGGTTGTCCCATCTAACTCTTTGTAATTGATGTTGAAAGAATATTGTGGTTGAATTCGTCATATATGGATCGAAGAAAAAGTATTCCTTGAGAAAAAAACATCAATAATGAAGAATCGGAAGAGAAACTCATTATCATAAATTGTATGGAAAACACCGCAATATTCTTTAGAGGTCAGGATACCTGATTTGGAACCATCGTTCCTCCAATGTTTGATTTTGGCCTATCTGTGAACATGAATAAATGATCAAGCTGTCATAGATTTTGTTAAAGGGAATCTCGGGCCCAGTCATTTTCACATTTAAGGTCTTTAACATCAATGCATAAAATACATATTATTAAAACACCTAATATGTCTAAGAAATGGAAAACATGCATAGCCAAGAAAATAAAAGAATGAAATACTAAAAAAATGTTGAAAATATGCACTTGTGTCTGAAATGTGGAATTGTTATGAAAAATTAGCTTCTTCATATTTTTGCAATTGTATCATGAGTAAAGAACTACTTTGTGGTGATACTAAAATAGTTTGTGACCTTACACCAACCACCAAGTTCATCAACATCACCGGTCCACCCACATTTTTCTTTTTGACAGAGCCATAGTGGATTCCAATGAGTTGTGCTCCTTTTTTTGCCACAAGCTCGATGGACAACTAGATATTACTTCAGGAACACTGATCTCAATATTTCACATGTTGATCTAGAAACGTTGCCGGTAGATTACTCATTAGTGACCAATAAACAAAATTTCAAATAACTGTATTTTGCCTAAAACAGGCTTTTAAAGTTTTTATTATTAAAACCATCATTTAGAGAGCAAAAAAATATTTTTCAATAGTGGTTCTTTCATTAAAAATGTTACTTGCACTATTTAAAATATTTTTTGATTTTTTGATTTTTTTTGAAATTTTCAAATTTTTGGTCCATGTGCCCCCGATCGAGGGCATGTGCCCATGTGTCCAGGAGATGGGGCACATGGCCATGTGCCCCAAGGGAGGGCACATGCACCCTAGTCTTTTTTTTTGCAAAAAAAAATGTACTTGATGACACTTCTCTTTTTGCCTCTTCAACTCCTGAAAACAGTTAGCAAAGTTGATTAAATTTTCACCATGACTCATCCCTTTACTATTCATCATTTGCCTTGATTTTGAGTCAAAGAGATGATCGTTTTTAACAAGGTGGAATAAAATAAATGATTGAAATGAAATGTGGGTAAGGGTTGAGGGAACTTACCTACTGTGGTGAGAATCTTCTCCTCTTACTTTAAGTCCTTGAAACTGATGATAGAAGGGGATTAGATCTTCATGGTGACTCATCCCTTTGCCTTTTACGACCTACTTTAACTTAGGTCAAAGGGAGAAGCATTCTCAACAAGGTAATCTAAGTAAAAGTAGATATGCAATGTACAAACAGAAATATGCAAAATAGAAAAATAAGTAGGGATGCAACTAAGGCAATAATCAAGGTTAAGCTAAATTAAATGATGTATTTTTTAGATTTTTTTAGGAGTATGCAAAAGAACATTCAATTTTTTTGAAAACATTCATTTTTTTGGATTTTTGAAAATATTCAATTTTTTTAGATTCTTGTGGAGAAAACACTAGTATGATTTATTAGTCTTTAAGTGTTAATCAAAATTCAATTGGTAAGCACCATGTGCAAAATAAGGTTCTCTACCCAGAATTCTTTTAACCTTCTTCCATTGATCAATTTGGTTTCCACCAAGATCTGGTCGATTCACTCTTTCCTATGGGTTTAAAAAAGAAGAGTAATAGAGGAAGTCTTTGATGAGGTTTGGAGATGTTGAGAAAGATTTCTCTACTCATACCCTAATTAACCGTTGGGTTTGGACCTCTTCAGTTTTTTTTTTGGCTTTTTATATGGCACACATTCAGATAGTTTTTTTTTTGACCTGTGGGGACAATACTCATCTTTTGGTGCCTTTTTACATTGACTATCATTTTGGGTACTCATTCAGACATTTTGATCTTTTTTTTTAACCTTAGGGGTTCATTGCTCATCTTTTGGCACCCTTTTGCACCCTCCGAGATGGCCTCCTACTAAGGTGGCAGGCATTTTTGATACTACCCATCTCTAATCTCTTCTCCCTATCTTGGACTGAGTAGAAGAGAATAGGGTAAGGTTATTCTTTCTGCGTCTAGGTTTTTGCTTTGCCTCTCGCTAGCATCGGAATGTCCAGATTCTAGGATCAGGAGGTGTTGTATGTGTAGAATAGTGCCCACCCTTGACTTCTAGCGAATATCTTTGAATCGATGACTTGAGATCATACTAGTGATTTCTTTATTTTTTATGGGAAATACTTTTTGAGGTAAACTTCGGTCCAAGGTTAATTCAATTTTTCTTTATCTGCATTAATCAATTCATATGCATTGCCTGAATATTTTTCAGTGATTGTAAAAGACCCTTCCCAATTAGGTTGTAGTTTGGACCAAGGACCACCCAACTTAACAAATATTCTTTTAACAACCATCTCACCAATCTCAAATTTTATCTCGACCACCCTTTTTTGGTAAACCTTTTAAGTCTGTTCTGATAAGTCCAGGCATGCTCGGAGGTAGCTACCCTTCTTTCATCCAAGAGTTCAAGCTATGTAAGGAGAGATTCTCGTCTCTCATCAGCAAGAATATCCCTGTCGAGCTGAACTCAAAGAGATGAAAGTAATACCTTATAGAGAACCACTACTTCTATTCCATATGCCAAGGCATACGAGGTTTGTCTAGTGGGAGTTCTTATAGAAGTACGATAAGCCCATAGAGCATCTACAAGCTTATCAGGCCAGTCCACAAACTTACTGGACTTATAAGATTTCTTGATGAATTTGATTAAGATTTTATTGGTGGCTTCTGCTTGACCATTGCCATAAGGAAAATATGGTGATGAATGATACAATGAAATGCAGTAGGTGTTGCAAAGATCACGCAGATCTTGAGAGAGGAATTGAGGCTCATTATTGGTGACAATGTTGCTGGGGATCCCGAACCTTGTAATAATGTTGCGTTTGATGAAGGAGCAAATTGTTGATGCTTTAATCTCTACAAACACTTCCACTTCAGCTCATTTTGTGAACTACTCCGTGCTGTCAGAATGAATTATTTAGCGCGCATTTTGGAGTTGAGGTCACTCAAAAAGCCAATGATATCAAAAGCCAACATGACGAAAGGCCATGGGGCATGGATTGGATGAAGGGAGGATGTAGAAAAAAAAATCATGTCTGCATGGAGTTGACATGAATGACAGTGTTGGACCAAGATAGAGCAATCTTCTTCTAAAGTTGGCCAATAGTACCCTTGTCAGATGATTTTCTTAGCAAGGACTTGAGCATTCACATGGCCCCCACAAAGTCCAGAATGTGTTTTCTTTAGCACAAACTTGGCTTCTTCTTCATTAAGACATCAAAGTAAAGTTTCACTTAGGTTCCTCTTGTAGAACACTCCTCCTAAGATCGTATACCTCTAGGATACTCTTCTAATTGTCTTCTTTTCCTTGGTAGTTGATCTAGGCGGATATGATTGATCTCGACAATACCTCGCAATCTCATCATACCAAAGTCTCTCACATTCTTCCAGTTCTTCCAACTTAATTATAGAGATTTCTCTTTTATGTTCTAAATATTCTTTTCTGTCAAATCTCTCCTTAACATTCAAAAAATGTACATCCTCAGTTGCCAGAATTGGCCTCTAATGGACGTGAATAGTCAGCACTTGCTTGCCTAGTGAGATAGATAAAGATAAAGCTAACAAGGCTAAGGCATCGGCAAGGACATTCTGAGCATGGGGGACATGGACAAAAGTGAGTTTGCACATGAAATGTACCCATTTTGTTATTTTATTTCTGCTCAGAATGGCTTCTTACATAGATGGAAGAAGAAATGGAAAAACACTTTACTTCTACGACTAGTGGAGTGGAGATAGAAGCAATCCACAAGCCCAAAAGAGCATGCTTGGAACACAGATGCAAAATTAACTTTTATGTGGACTCATTGGAAGACATACCATTTCAACAGTCTCACAGTCTTAAGTTGGCATAGACACCATTTGGGCATTTTTCGTGACTACTGCATTCTAAATTTAATGTGGCTATCCTTAGTGAAATCTTATCACTCTACCAAGGTGGCGAAGTGTTCATCCTAGATGGACACTAGGTTTGGTTGACTACGAAAGATGTTGGCGTAATTTTGGGCTTACCTAATGATGGTGAAGCAATCGATATAAGCACAAAGAGGCCTAGTTCACTAGACTAATTTTTTTACCAAAAAAACTAGACCAATTTTTTCCCAATACTATACAACCAAATAGGCACTCAATTTTGAAAATCATGAAAACACTTGTAAAGTTTGAGGATCCTGAGGTAGAATATACAATGGTTAGTCTCTGGATTGCCCTCATCTGCGTATACTTTTTGGTTCCTTGTTCAAATTATTCATGTTTGAGAGAACTTTTGTATTACTTAGATGACTTCAACTTGCTATTCAGCTACAATTAGGCTTGATATGTACATAGTGTTTTCATGGAGAAATTGAATAGTGTAGTGCAAATTCTCAGGGCTAAACAGAGGAGACCATATTTGGTGGGGTGCATGGCAGTTATACCTATAAGTAAGTACACATTTCATTCTGTTGAGTTTAAAGTTCCTGGTACTATTATTATTCTATATCCCAGGCATGGTTTTTCGAGCACATATCTGGCTTGAAGCCCTTCACAAATAATAATTCTCTACAGCTACTCAAGTGGAACACCCACTGCTTGTGGACCAGAACTCCCAAGCTTTCAAACGTGCTCAATAATGTCAAACAGGGGAACAACAAGGTGAGCATATTTTAACAAGTAACAACTACTAGAATTCTATACGTTGTGTTGTTTTGATGTTGTAAAATTTCATAAGATCCTTCTATCTCTACATCCATTTACATTGTTGGAAGCTTTGGTTCCTAACGTCTAAGTAGCATAACCTATGTCGGATGGCCACAGAGTAGCCAATTTACCTCAACCACTAGTAGTTGAAGACGTAAACAAGGAGAAGCTCAATGAATTGGAGCAAAGGCACTGGCAAGTTACATAGATGTTTGAGCAATGCCAAAAATAACTCGTGGAAAAAAGAGAATGACAGATGATGATGGAAAAGAACCTTATGAGCACAATTGTTGAATTGGAGAGAAGTTTCAGTGCACACATCAAGAACCTCTCAAACCACATAACATCGTTAACTACAAACCTAAACAGTGAAAGGTCAGAGAGAAAAGCTGTGGAAAAAAAGTTAGAAGACTTCATTACAAAGTTTTAGAGGTCTACAACAAGAACCACTCGGGATGATATGATACGTCTTTGACAAAAAAACAGTTAATGAGCAAAATAAAAAGAATACAACGATAGATAACATTGACTTCTCTGGAGACACCATGGTTTCCGATGTTCATTTGTCCTATATTTAGCCAACCAATTTGGAAGATATGATCTTTCTTTTCCAAGGAAAAGTTAATGAGCTGAATGAGAAGAAAACAACGATAGAAAACATTGACTTCCCTGGAGACACTATAGATGTAGATGTCCATTTGTCCTCTGTTCAACCAAGAAATGCATTGGTAAAAAGGGTGAAGGACAAGACAGAAGGTGCAAGAACACAATCCTAACATTTGGGATTACTCTTTCAACCACAACCCATGGCAATCCAACCACCCCATCGTACACAAGGATGAGAAAAAGCAATCATGCCACCAAAATGAGAGCACTTGAAGAGAAAGAAAAGAAAAGGATGTACAAAGGTAAAACAAGCAACAAATTCAGTTAAGAATGATGTGGCAACAATACTGGATACTCTTTCTCCAGATATAAGAGAAGGTTGCCAGAATTGGCTTATGAATCTTGACCAAAAGTAAATATTTTATTTTTTTTATAAATTACTTAACATGTTGATTGTGTGACCAATGAAGTAACTTAACATGTTTAACTTAATTTCAATCAGGGGAATGAGACAAAACATTAGACTTTAATAAAGAATGACGACTTTGACAATATGTTCTATCCCAAGAACTATGTAGAAAATGATATTGTGGAGATCTTTTGGGAAAGCTTGGAGGAAAGCATTATCCAAAACTCAGGATCTTATTACAAATGCACATATTCCCAACATTCATAACTGGGGTTGTAAAATCAACCAACATCGATGCGGAAACAAAAAGGAGTCCATATTGCACGACTTCAATGCATAGAAAGCATAGCAGTTTTTAATGATAGATTTGTACTTCATTACATGTCATGTTTCCTTGCACTTTGTCCTTCTTATGATTAGCATGATCGAAAAATCTTTCTCAATCCTTAACTCTATCAAAGGTAATGAGTTGTTTGTGTAAAGAATCAATACATGATAGCAGAAAATATTTGATTCCATAAAATCACGATCTTTGCCTTGATCGATGCCGAACGAGTAAAATCGGGAACCGAAGATGAAGTAGAACGAGAGTACCTCATGGGATTTCTAAAATCCTTCACCACGGATGATGAGAGGACATTCCTCCTTGCTGAAAATCGTTCAAGTGTCCAGTCTCTAGCGGTATCCACATGATCTGCTTCAATAGACGAGTTCTCCCTTCCTTCGGGCCTCTATAAACCTTCCAGATCCAAGCTTGACCATGGAAGATCACCTTCTAGAGAAAAGAAGAGGAAGAGAGGATGCTTGGGACGTGCTCCAGCCCTATGGTTTGTTAGAGTTTGGCTTCATAAGCCATTTATATATAGAAGATGGAATTTTTAATAAAAACCCAAAACTTCTATAAAATTATGTCCATGCCATCATCTTATTGATCATATTTATTGTGTGTGACCCACTAGGCCCAATAGTCAATTTGGTTGAAGCCTTAATTAATTTAAAAGAACAATTCCTTTAAATTAAATCAAAATCGTTATCCGATAATAGTTTTTACGGCTTTCTGATCATAAAGGATACAAGCCACATACTATAATCCCAAATGACTTTGGGGAGTTAAATAACATCCATTGAGCCTTTCCATCATCAATTATCACACGGATTTAAATCCTCGTTCATACAATGTCCTAGTTGGTCAGGGGTTCAGCACTGACTGTCAACCCCTAAATATTCCAACTATATGGGATCTTGTACTCAGGTTTGGATCAATTGGAAAACTCCTTTTCTAATTATCCTAAGTACCTTGGCCAAGGATTTAGAGTACTATGCCATAGGACATTCTTTCTCTCCTGCCGAGAGTGAACGATCTCTTGTTGTCCACTCAATTGTCTCCACCGGGTTTCTCTTACACCCAATACATCAACTATACTAGACCATCAAGATGGTGATCCATAAGTCAATAATCAAAGTACAAGATATATCCGGTAAGACATCTTTGGTGACTCAGGTCAAAGATCCAATCGTGTTATTAAGATGTAAGAATAACCTGATAGACAGTTCCGTAAGATACCTATCATATTTCCTAATTTGGTCAGTTCAGTGAACTCATTTCACTAATGAGCACCTATGTGTGTATCTCAATGTCTCCACACTGATGACCAATGAGATCGGTCATTCTCATCACATGAGAAGACATCACACACACTAGTTTATCTGGATTCTTGATGTCCCATCTCAAGGATTCTATGACTAGGAACATTTAGATCACATACCTTTAGATGATCGATCTCATTATCATGATCTCATCATGATTCAATCATCATTGTATGTGATTAAGGACTTCATTACGATATACGCTTCTAATAAAAGCTAGTAATGAAGTTTTGCCTATTTAATTGAATGAGATATTCCTAGAAATGTTGAATCATATCATATATGATTGGCTTGTAGGGCATACATTTTTATCAATCTCCCACTTGCACTAAAGCCAATCACCCATCTGGCTGATCTCTATCAGCTCAAGGTGAAGCTCAAACGCTCTTTGAGTAACTGCTCCAGTTAGTGGATCTGTAATGTTATTAATGGAAGATACTCTATCTTTAATTATATCTCTATCAACTACATTCTCTCTGATTCTATGGTATTGCCATAGAAGTTTGAAACTTCTAATGAGACTTTGGCTCTAACCCATTATTTTCCCAAACTAATGATATACTTTCAGAGAAGGTTGGGACAATCCCATAAGCCAGATGAATATCTTCATCTACTCAGCTTCTCAAGCAATATACAGTCATTATTAAATCTACTTTAGATTAGTTGTAGAATTAGCAATGTTCTCTTACATGGAACTCTTCCAGCTCACTACACCACCATTACATTGTCTTATTATCAGACTTATCTGATTAGAGGCTCGTGTTTATAAAACTACAAGATTTCAAGTCTTATCCTCCATACATTAGAGATATATCCTTAGTGCTTCTCAAGTACTTAAGGACACATCTCTAAATTATCCTGTCACTCTCACATGGATTTACTTGATAAATGCTCATAACACTTAGTGCATTAATGAAGTCATGTACGTAGAATCACAAATATGATAAGCCCTATTGCAAAAGCATAAGGGCTATACAAATGTGATTTCTTTATCTTTCAAGAAGTCTATAAAGACATCTCTTTAAAGAGATCAACTCCACACTACATAGGTAAGAAACCTATCTTGGAGTTTACTATGTCAAACTCTTTGACTATGGTAACTACGCACATGAATTGGGTAAGGCCAAGAAATCTTTTAGATCTATCTCCATAGATCTTAAAACCCATATTCAATTTAGAGGATTAATTTGATAACTATGCTCATTTATGATAACATACTTACTTCATTCTTAATGAGTAGTATATCATGCATATATCATGTCAAGAAGATAATAGCACTCCCACTTATCTTATATGAAAACACAAGGCACATTGTAGTTCTCAATGAAGTCATAAGATTTAATCTCATTAAACCTTATCTACCATCTATGAAAAGTTTTACTTTAGTCCATTAATGGACCTTATGCACACACTATTTGGATGTTTTGGAACTTGATTCCCAAAAGTTGTATCATATACACCTATTTCTAAAAATAACATAGAGAAACACTATCTTAACATCTATTTGACATATCCTATAGTCATAGTGTGTAACAATCAAAGTCGGAATGGATTAATTCCATAGCATAGGTAAAAGGTCTTATAATAGTCAACTATTTGACTTAAATGATATCCCTTTTAACTATTCTTACTTTGAAGGTCTCTACCTTCTAATATACTTCAATCTATTCTTTAGTGATCCATTTATACCCTATAGATACTAAATCCTTAGGTGGATCAATCAAGTTCTGAACTTGATTAGAATAGATAGAGTTTATATCGGATTTTATTGTTTCTTCTCATTTTGAATCAATATCTCATATTGCTTCAATATAGATCTTAGGATCATTATCATTTTATCTTATGTTTCATTTATACCATCAAAGATATGTCTCACATATCTCTTAGGTTGATTGGATACAAGAAGAGATCTATGATTTGTCCTTGTATAAATATAAGCTAGTACCTTAATAAAAGTGTCTATGGATTGTGGGACTGGAACACCTTCCATTTATACCTTGCTTCCACTATCATTCTAAAGGAGGGACTCTTCCTCTAAAAATATGGAGAGATGAGCAACTCATACCCTTCTCCCTAGGGGAGGCATTAATATCCTTAAATTTCCTTAGGATATCACACAAGCCAACACTTTACAGTCATATATTCCAACTTGATAGGGTTATACTTTTTTACCAGGCCAGACATCCTGAAACCTTAACTTGGTTAAAGTCAAGCTTTAACCCCTTTCCATATCTGATATGGAATATTTGGAATAGACTTGGAAGGTACCGATTTAAGATCAAGTGCCTATATTGAGTGCTAACCTCTAAATAGACAAAGAAGAATTTTGCAAAGGTTGTCATTATCCATATTATGTCCTACACAATATGGCTTCTCATTTTAGCTTCTCATTTAATTTATCAAAATTAAATTCTACTATCCTTCATTTATGTGTGAATTATTACTTAAGTATGCCCTCTTTGATCTCATTAAAGAGTTCTAATACTCTTTTCATTAATATTTCCTCTTCATTCTTAATCTCAAATAATTTCTCAAAGGTTTTGGATTTGTACTTCATAAAGTACATAGTCCATACCTAGAGAAGTCATCATTGAAAATTAATGAAGTTGAAATATTATCCTCTATCTTTAACAGATATGGGCTAACATGCATCTAGATGCATGAGTTCTATAAACTCATTAGACCTCTCTCCATGCCTAACAAATGGAGAGTTGGTCATTTTGCTTAATAAGATAAGACTTACATATAGTTAATGATTCTAAATCATTTACCTATATGTTACTATCCGAATAGTACTCCTTAAGTCTTTTCTTATAAATATGACCATACTACTAAACAATAGATTGATCAATATCAATCTACTTCACCTAATGAGGATTATTCACACATATTATAAGAGCATGCATATCTGATATGAATAAACTCTTTATTATTCTCCCACTGGTAAACACTTTACCAGTTATTATAGAACAATTATCATTTCCATACCTATAGAATAAATCACCATTTATTCAACTAGAAAATGAAAATAATATTCTTTTGGAAGTTAATTAAGATAACTCTAGAAAGCTATAAGAAATTTGTATCTCCCACTAGTAATGACGCAACATTTTGTACCATTTCATATGTAGGTCAACAATCTTATTTAAGCCTTCATTTACTTGCTACTATCTACAATTCATTGTAGATATAAGATGCATATCTGGTTTCTCATACTATTATATGCATCCTTAGTATCTTATACTAGAATACACATATATAGTTTCTTATACTATCGAATGTGTATATAAGACAAGTAAATATTAATGACATAGATACATGAAGCTTCTCAAGCTCCACCTTTGCATTATGTACAATACACTTTGCACTTCATCTTCTGCTTACCATCATCATGATAGTAAAAGAATGCTATGTCAAATTTGGGTTGTAATATCTTGACTTACTTCTTTGACTTTTAACTATCATCCTCTATCTCTATCTAATGATCTTACTTCTTTCTATTAGTCTCACCAATAAGAAGTATTCGAGATGTTTATTCTTATTTGCTTTTAATTAGCTCATCACCATGAGCCATGATGAATATTATATCCATCTTTTTATGTTGCCACTACTATTTTCTGATAGAGGCTAACATCTGATATAAGACAATCAATACATCTTTTCAATGAGATAAGATCTTATCATCTCTCACATCATTAGATAGTGTAGGAGATACCTACTTCTCAAGTAGGATAGTCAATAGGTCAACTATGAGAACTATTCTCTTAGTTCTAAATCGATATAAGAAGTGTGAGCCATTAAAATACTTAGCATCTAACATGCTAGACTAATAGTGATTTATAATATTCTACAACAGAGATATAATTATATCAACATTACAGACATTCATTAAAATTAAGATATGGTCTTTCATCCTAATTTATACTCCCACTAATTTTTGACGAATTTGCATAACCCTTATTATGCAAAGATGGGATATCACGATAACATCCTAGTGGGGACCAAGATCCTATTAACTTTATGGTAATAACCTTGTGGGAAACACAACAAGTCGTCCCATACTTAATAGGTAGGTAACTTTTACCAATTGCAACCCATGCAATTCTTAGTCATTCAGCCTCTAGAGTTATAACCTTGTAGGAAACACAACAAGCTATATACTCTAGTTAGGTCAAATCCGCTTATTATGTTATGAGAATGAATTCTTAACATAGCCTTTGTTGGAAACACAACAATGCCATGCAATGATCCACCCCAAAGTCCGGAAAATGTCTTAGCCATGATCACCAATCTCTTGCTGAATGAGTCTTGTGGGAAACACAACAAACCCATCCAATCTAAGATTGGCTCATCAAGATCATAAAACAGAAGGTTACATGAGTCATTCTTAATGTCTCACGTTTATCGACCTAATTAGAACAAGGAAAGATTTTATTTTAGTCTCATCAACATAGGTGCTACATATAAATATTAATATACCTTTTGGAATATCATATATTTAAGGTATAATCTATATCACACACCACATATCAAATATGCAATAAAACATAGCTAATCATTGACTTAACCCTAAGCAAACACCTAAGGCACCCCTATAGGTGAAAACCTTTACTTCAGAAGCTTGAGTTGGCATGCTCCCACTTCAAAAGGGTGCTTCTTCAAGTGGTCCCACTCTCAATTCTTCCACAAGCCGGCTTCTAACCATTACAAGCGGCTAAAGGGTACACAGACTCACAAATGTACAACTCATAATAAGAAACCTTGGTTTTAACCAAGGGGAGTAGACAAGTGGGGGGAGGCAGAATGTACAATCAAATTGTATAGAGAGAGAGGAGGCATATGTAGGCCCCATTTAATAACATAACCAACTTAATTAACCAAGCAATCATAAGCAAAGCATATTTAAGTCCATGATCACCTCCATACACACACCAACATTCATCACATGAACATAGATCGAATAGATGATAATTATATGAGATATATCATATATACCATCATAAAATTATATACTGTAATTTTAAAATTCCAAATTTCACGTTTGTCAAATTTTCATAAAATAAATAACATGAAAAGTACATATAAACAATTTACATACATAAGACAAGCAATATAAAACAATTCAGATGATTCATGATTTTCCAAAATTTCTAAGAGCATTAAATTAATGTCCAAATCATAATTTTTCAAAATCACATTTTTCAGAATTTATTTGAACACTAATTTAATCAATAAAGCTTTAAAATAATTTTAAAATTATTTATAAAATGATTCTGTGGCAACCAAAGTCTAAAACTATCTAACAGGTTCATAAATATTTTATAAACCTATTAAATAATTTACTAGAACTTATATAATCATTAATTTTATTAATTTTGATTTTAAAATAATTTTTAAATCAAAATAATAGAATTCAATGACATAATAGTAAAAATATATTTAATAAGTCATTAAACACTTTAATAACTTATTAAATAAATTTTACAATTTGTCAGAATTTTTTTGGAATTTTTTGTTAATTTTTTGTATCAAAAATAAATTTTAAATAATTTAAAACCATTTTCAAATAATATAAACTGGCGGCGCACAGCGCCGACTAATTGGCGGTTGGCCATGGTGCCGGTGGGGTCACTGCAGTTTCGTCACTTACCCCCGTGGCTGTGCCGAACCGCCGGCCGCCACGCGCTACCGATTGCGCGCCCGTCTGCGCCGCTGCGCGCCCCCGGGGCCAATGCGGTGCGGCCGTGTACCCGGGTCCGGGTGCGCTGCGCTTCTGCTGCATACCCCATGCGCTCGCGGGTCCGGATCCGATCCGGAATCTCCGTCTTCTTCGCTCGATAAGGGCAGGGCGACACTGTAGCACCTGGAAACCCTAAAAAATCGCCGACTTAGGGCTTTATTTGGGGGGGGTCAAACGGAGTCCAAAAAATCCTAAAAAATATGTGTTGGAATCCTTAAATAATAAGGATTCTTGTTGGCATCAAATTTTTCCGCTTAGCTTGCTTGATACAAATTTCAGCAATGCCAAAGCTGGTGAAGAAAATCTGACCCAGATTCGGAAAATACAAGAATAGATGATGCAAGCAGGCTCTGGAAATGCCTTGGCATGGCTTTACATGCTACAAATGGCCAAGATAATGTGCTCATTTTATAGCCCTGGTCAAGAGCTTCGCAACGGTGCCCAAAACATGGAAAACGGACACCAGAAAGCCGAAATGACCATTTTGCCCCCGACACTTTGGGACAAATTGGGACTCTAACATGGAATTCCAACTTTACCACATTGTCAAGGTTGGATAGAGCTAGGCAATGCTCAAAACGGATCGAAAATCCAACCCCCGGATGAAGAGATATGCAAGAAAGAGCAAATCTGGACGGAAAGCCTTATGTTGTCGCACCAGGGGCATAATGGTTCGATTAGCTCCGGATCAACCCATGGGCTGAAAATTTCAATTTTCATGACCCAAAACTTTTATATCATGAATTTTTATGCATGAAAAATAAATTTGGTCAATGGGAGAAGGTAATTGAACTCAATTACAGTTTTCGGCATTATCGACGATCGAGATCGCACCGATCAGAGAAATTGGTAAAATTAGAGATCCTCGGAAATTTGGGAGATCTCAACCACACATTTGTATGGATCATAAGATCAATGGTCATCAATGATTGTCCCATATTTTTCTGGTTTAATTTTGGCTATGTTTAATCAATTTTCGGCAGAAATTAATGATAGCCGTCGGATCGGGAGTCTTTTAGATGAACGGTCTAGATTGGATCACTCTCTCTCTCTCTTCCCTCCACTTGGCTAGCCGAACTCCTACCCATCTGCCATGCGCACAATCCCCTAAAAGTTAAGGAGCTGGCCGAACTCCCCATCTGATGGCATAGCTAGCAACTTTGGCTTATCTCCCTCAACCACCTCAACAAGCTCAACAACCCACATGGTTTATCCTTATCCCTATCAACAACCCATGGCCTATCCCCATCTGATGGCTGGCCGAACCAGCCTTCTCACTCCCTTGTGCATTCAATCCCCTAGAATATAGGGGCTGGCCGAACCAGCCTTCTTGCCACATGTTATCCTTATCATCCTCAACCTCCCTTGAGTTATCCTTATCTCCCCTCAACAACCTCCAACCTTATCTCCTCGTGGAGATGGTGCCCCCCACTCCTATATAAACCCCCCTGCTGTCATGTGCGCAAGACAAGCTGATCCCCCTACGCAAGCCCTGCTGCTCCAGCTCCAGCCCTCTCTTTGGTGTGCCATCGACCCCGCTCCGAGCTATCTTCCTCTTTCCTGGACGTCTGAAGGAGGAAGTTGGCAACCTCTCCAGCCTCTTTGTGGTGTGCCAAGTGAAGAAGAAGAAGGAGAAAAGACCTCCCTCTAGCAGGTGCGCCAGCAGTAGCCCAACTAGTGGTGCACCGATTCCAACAGCGGGTGTTCCTTCTTGGAGCACCAATTCTGGCTCCATCTTCAGCAACAAAAGAAGAAGAATAAGAAGGAGATAAGGCCAGCCATCTTCTCCTTCAATCTCCAATAGAAACTTTGCCAAAAATATGAGGAAAAATGTAATTTTAATACTCTTCCTCCCCTCTTCTTTCTCTTCTCCTCGGCCTTCTCTTTGGCCATTCAAGAAGCTCCAAAAACCCAGCCTTATTGGTACCACTTAAAGCCCATGTTCAACCTCCCTATGTTGGTCCCACAAGCCATCAAAAATCAGCCTCTTTGAGCTCCTCATTTTAGACCTCTTGCTGTCCTAATTTTGGCTCCTCATTGCCCACGTGCATACAACCCATAGGTGGCCTGTAAACAACCCATTTGGCATCCCCAAGCAACCCCATGTTGTCACCTAACACTGTGCCCCTTGTTGTCATCCTTCTAGCAGCCAATTAGGCTCTTGAACATGCTCTCTATCAGGCCATGTTTGACCATCCTTGCTGCCCAAGTGAAAAGACTTCAAAACATACCCAAAGTTGGCCCCACTGCTGGCCCTGAAATCAGGCCCCTTTGATGGCTTCGAAACCAACACCTATCTAACCCCTCTGATGGTCATCTAAACAGCACCATAAACAAACTAAACATCCTCTTTAATGTGTGGAAGGAGGGGTGACAGCCCGGGCCTCTTGGAATCCACTAGACGGGCTAAGAGTTAAGCCGGGTGGCCCTAATTTACACTCATCAAATGCCTTTGCACAGCCCCTTGACTTCCCTATTTGGCCATCCAAATAGTCCAAGTTCTGCCCACCTGAGCAGCATCCGAACATAAGCCCCCTTTCAGCCCATGTTTGGCCTATCAAAACACACCTTAATCAGGTCCTTGTGTGCTTCCTTGATGGCCCTTCAACATAGCACCTGAATGGCAAAAGAAGTCAGCCCATTGGCAGCTCTCAAAATAGCACCAAAACAAGCCCTTCTTCAGCTCTCTACATGGAGGCTTGCATCACCTGCTGCTACTGCAAGAATAAACAAAAAAATGGCAAAGGCATACAGGGTTTAAAGCTGGCCATTTTCGCCTTGAAGTGTTGTAAACAGGCCATGCTGGCCCTTGAAGAACAAATCAGGCCGCCGAGGCCCAAGATGTTCAAAACAAGCCAACCAGGTTGACATGACTTGAAGACTGGCCTTACCATGCTGACATGACATGAAGACCAGCCCATTGTGCTGATGAAGCTGGCCCATTGGGCCTTGGACTTTTAAAAATCACATTTAAATAAATCTGAGGGTGAGATGCCAAAATTAAATAAGGAGTTAGCACTACCACGTGGGCGCTCCACCTTGGGCAGCTAGCCCGGACCCGTATCCGGCATGTTTACCCAGGTGTAGGCATGGAACACGCTTCCCATTGTTGACGGACCCTTCCCACTACTTAGAAAGTCAAATGACTATGCCTTGTAGGACGGGTAAAATTCCACACCGATTGGAAAATAAGGCGGCATGCTGCCAAAATTTTCCCAATCAAGTGGATTTTATACCAAGAGAAGGATATTCACACATTTACACCATTGACAGCATTGAACATGGCATATGAACTGCCACATCTGATGTACATTGACATGGAATATTTTTAACATGAACATTTCAAGTGCTGAGTTGATTGCATGTGACTGGGCATCGACACTAGCCCGACGGACCGGATGTGATGCAAATCGAACAAGAGTTAACCAAATCTGAAGTTAACTTAATTAAATCTGAAAATACATTCAAACCAACATAAAAACATGCTTAAAATAGGTCTTTAAAACTTTAACATTCAACAAAAATCAGATCTAACACAATCTGGAAAAATTGATTCAAGGAACTTAATCTATTGAAATTCAATTTCCTAAACAAGTGCAAATCAAATAATTCACCACCAATTGAAAAGAAAATATTAAAAACACATTAAACCATCTAAAAAACATCTTAAAACATGTCACATTCAGATCATTAACAATCTGAAGTTCAAGTTTAATCAATTTAAACCAAACTTTAAAACATCTAAAATATACCGAACACACTCGAATTGGTATGAAAACACCAACCGACATGAGAAAATCACATGAAAATGACTCAACACATGTAAATTAAACTTAAATAAGTCAAAATTGATAAACACATCTAAAATATCAAGTTCAAATAAAATATAAAATAAACTTCAACCAATTGAAGTAAAACAAACCAAGCAATTCAAACAATCTCAAAACAAATAGCATTCAAATCCAAGTCAAATGGAAATATGAGATCAACATTTCAAACCTCATCAAAATCAATTCATAAATCAATATAAAACAACTTCAAACAAAATCTAATCAAACTTGTTTGTATCTCATCAGGCCTAAAAGGCCAGGGCCCTTTGTATTCTTTACATGTTGTGGATGTGCACGCACTCGTCAAACAAGATCGCTATGATAGTTAATCAAGGGTGTTCGAGTGTTTGCTCGATGTAAATGAACATCGGATATTCGCACCATCCGATGGAGAGAGGTCAAAAATATTTTCATTGAACCCGAACCTCGGTTCTATACCCTTTTAATATCAACTGAACTATCTAATATTTCTTTTATTATCTATCATCTACTTTACTAGAAAATTTGGGTACGATATTTCAACATACAAAAATAAATCTTTTAAACACATTTCAAAAACAAATGATTCCCGAGGTTCCCACAATTCTATTTCAAGAAGTTTCATCTCATGAAAATTTCTATCCAATGCGCAGTTCACGGAGGAAATTGCCATGGCCGCAATTAACCTAAACCGCAAATACCTCTCAAATCCGGCACCTCCAAGGGCCGTTAAGTGTTCAATAACTTATGGAAACTCTAAGAAACTTAATTTCCTACCTTCCCACGTCATTATACATATATTTGAATGCAAATAGGTAAGTTCATCAACTCCCCTAATTTCGGCTAGATTTTCGGACATGATCATCTTAGTAACTTTTCGAACTCCTTCTAGAGTCTCCGGATGGCCAAAATTCATGAGGTTTGAGGAATTGGAAATATCTCATCCACGAGAATCAAATGAAACTAACCACACAGTTTGGTATCTCATACGAACTGTGGTGATCAAATCAAAACTGCTCTGTATACAGTTTCGGGAAAGCAAGAAATCACATGAAATCGAGTCAATTTCAATTCAACTTTGACCAAGGCTTCAACCGGGCTTAGATACCACTGTAAGGAATTAATACATGACATCGTAAAATATTTGATTCCATAAAACCATGATATTTGCCTTGATTGATGTCGAACGAGTAAAACCTGGAACCAAATATGAAGTAGAACGAGAGTACCTCATGGGATTTATAAAATCCCTCACCATGGATGAAGAGAGGACATTCCTCCTTGCTAAAAACCACTCAGGTGTCTGGTCTCTAGCGGTATCCACACGATCTGCTTCAATAGACGAGTTCTCCCTTCCTTCGGACCTCAGAAACCTTCCAAATCCAAGCTTGACCATCAAAGATCACCTTATAGAGGAGAGAAGAGGAAGAGAGGATGCTTTGGACGTGCTCCAGCCCAATGGCCTGTTAGGGTTTGGCTTTATAAGCCATTATAGAAGATGGAATTTTTCATAAAAACCCCAAACTTCTATAAAATTAAGTATATGCCCTCATCTTGTTGACCAGATCTATTGTGTGTGATTCACTAGGCCTAATAGTCTATTTAGTTGAAGCCTTAATTAATTTAAAAGAACAATTCCTTTAAATTAAATCAAAACCGTTATCTGATAACAGTTTTTACGGCTTTCTTATCATAAAGGGTACAAGCCACATCCTATGATCCAAAATGACTTTGGAGAGTTAAATAACATTCATTGATCCTTTCCATCATCAATTACCATACGAATATAAATCCTCTTTCATATAATGTCCCGATCGATCAAGGGTTCGGCACTGACTGTCAACCCTAAATATTCCAACTCTATGAGATCCTGTACTCAGGTTTGGATCAATTTGAAAAACTCTTTTTACAATTATCCTAAGTACTTTGGCCAAAGATTTAGAGTATTATCCCATAGGACATTTTCTCTCTCATGTCGAGAGTGAACGATCCCTTGTTGTCTACTCAATTGCCTCCACCAGGTTTCTCTTACACCAAATACATCAACTATACTAGACCATCAAGATGGTGATCTATAAATCAATAATCAAAGTACAAGATATATCTAGTAAGACATCTTTGGTGACTCAGGTCAAAGATCCAATCGTGTTATTGAGATGTAAGAATAACCTGACAGACAGTTCGATAAGATACTGATCAGGTTTTCCTAAATTGGTCAGTTCGGTGAACTTGTTCCACTAATGAGCACCTATGTGTGTATCTCAATATCCCCACACTAATGACCAATTAGATCGGTCATTCTCATCACATGAGAAGATATCACACACACTAGTCTATCCAGATTCTTGATGTCTCGTCTCAAGGATCCTATGACTAGGAACATTTAAATCACATACCTCTAGATGATCGATCTCATTATCATGATCTCATCATGATTTAATCATCATTTCATGTGATCAATGGACTTCACTATGATATACACTTTTAATAAAAGCTAGTAAAGAAGTTTTGTCTATTTAATTGAATGAGATATTTCTATAAATGTTGAATCATATCATATATGATTGGCTTGTAGGGTATACATTTCTATCAGTATGACCCTCTATCAAAAGAAGTGGTGATTTATATAACCTTACTATAGGTTTAGATATTAGGATCATCTTGTGCACATGTTTACAAAATGTTTATCTATACACAGGTTGTTGTGGCCAAGTCGATTGTCAAATAGGTATACCACATAGAAGGCATTGAGGATCGGACAAAAATATACGACGAAAACTATCCAAGCCAATCAAGTGGGAGGTTAGCACATATTCTCAATTGACTCGGTTTGCCCAAGGATGTTTGTGCCATGATCAAATCCTATGTATGTTGTAGCTCATTGTGTGCAATCTACATTATGAAATTTGTGGAGAACCTTGCCACGCGTTCTTGTCCATCATGGAACTTCACATTGTATAGACTGCTATAAACTCGCGTACATATCCTGACTCACATATGGCAAAACAATTGTGGGCCCATTTGAGTATGCTCACCCAACATTTTAGCCATGGAATTGTACACATGTAATTTAAACTTATGCATATAAATACATTTGATTTGAAGATGAAGATCCTACATCTCCACCCTCACCATTATTGGTTAACTGTTACACAGAAGAATACATAGTTGGAAAACATTATATGTTGAAATGAGAATGTGACAAAACATACATGCCCAAGAAGCAAGTCAGAAGTGGGTTATTACTGTAATATGGGTTCGTAACGCATTTCAAAGAGGTCTGTAATGGGTTTTGAAATGGCCCGTAAGTAGTCAAGACTAGGTCGTTATCGTAATGTTCGTAACACTTTTTGAAGGCATCCGTAATGGGTTTAGAAGGACTTCATAAGTGGTCATCATAATGGGTCATCATTGTATCGTCTTAGATGCAGGTTCATAATGGGCTTCAAAGGGGCCGGTAACGGCTTTAGAAGGACTCTATAAGTGGTCTAAAGTGGGTCGTTATTGTAACATCTTAGATGCATGTTCATAACGTGTTTCAAAAGGGTCTGTAAGTGGTCAGAACTAGGTCATTATCATAATGTGGGTTTGTAATACATTTTGAAGGCGTCCGTAATGGGTTTAGGAGGACTCTATAAGTGGTCATCTTACCAGGTCATGATTGTATCATCTTATGCAGTTTGTAACAGGTTTCAAAGGCGTTTGTCACAGATTTATGACTCCATAGGTGGATAGAAGTGGGTTGTCATCATAACGTCTTAGACTTGGGTTTGTAATGTGTTTCAAAGGGGTCCATAACAGTTTTCAAATGATTCGTAAATGGTTAGAACTGGGTCATTATCGTAACTTGGGTTCATAACATGTTTTGACGGTGTCCGTAATAGGTTTAGAAGGACTCCATAAGTGGTCATTGTAACAGGTTATCATTGTAATGTCTTAGACGCAGGTTTGTAATAGGTTTCAAAGAGGTCTATAACAGCTTTAGAAGGACTTTGTAAGTAGCCAAAAGCTAGTCATTATCATAACATTTTAGACATGGGTTCATAAAGTGTTTCAAAGGGGTCCCATAACGGGTTTCAAAATGGTTTGTAAGTGGTCACAACCAGGTCTTGTAATGTGGGTTCGTAATGTCTTCCAAAGTGGTTCGTAGCTAGTTTTGAAATGTATCCATAACGAGTTAGCAGTGGGTCATTATCATAACATCTTAGATGATGGATCGTAATGCCATAGTAAGTTGTATAATGCCACTTGGTATGTAATGCATAGCTACTTCTATGACACCTCTTGGTAAGTGGCTAAGAATGCTATGCCATGTACATTAGTAAGTTCAGTAGCGCACCTCAATACATAGTAAGTGGATTGGAATGCTGCAAACTGCCATACCGATTTGGGATGTATAAGTAAGTTTTGTGTGGATTACTTTTCGAATCTATCTTGAAAATAATGTTTTTGATTTTCAAATTGGCAACATCTTTTACTTATGCATGACACTTCTTCTTCTCTTTCATCATATTCCATTGGAACTGATTTTGTGACAACCTTATTTGTCTTCTAGCAAAATAGGTGATAGCCTATAAAGATACTAGATAATCGGGTGATACTAGTAAAGAACCGAGATTTGGGTTCTATGAAAATGTTTTTTGACTCCTCTTAATCATAAGGTGCCAAGATTTGATGCTCATTTACACTGAGCAACTACTCAAATTCAAATACCCTTGATTAACTGTCATTGAAACCTTGTTTGATGAGAGCATGCACATCCACAACATGTAAGAACACAAAGGATGCTAGCTTTTCAATCCCAATGAGATGCAAACAAAATTGAATATTTTTTTATGTTTGTTGAAAGTTGTTGATTTTGGTTGTTTGAGGTTGGTTTGAGTTTAGGTTTAAGTGTTAATTTCAAGATTAAATATTAAGTGTTGGCTTTTGTGTTTAAGTTGAATTACTTGATTTTGACTTAATTAATTTTTTAATTGGTTTTGATTGAAGTTGTTAATAAAGTTGTTTAAGTGTTGATGAATTTAAGATATTTTAAGCAACCTAATTTTGTTTAAGTCTTGTTGACATGTATTAAGCTTTTTTTACTTTGGTTGGTGTTTTGATATTGATTGGAATGTGTTCGGTGCATTTTACGTGTTTTAAACTTCAACTCCACTTGGTTAAGCTTAAGTACATATTGTTAAGTGATTTAATTTTTCATGTTTTGAAAAAAAAGTAAATTTTAAGAAGTTATCTTTCACTTAAGTTAATTGTTTTGATTCAAATGTTCAAATTTGATTATGTATATTCAAATTTGGCAAGTGTTTTTAGACTTAGTTTTATGTTAAGATTTGATTAAGTCTGTCTTCAAGTTTAGTTAAGTGTTCTTTAGATTTGTTTAAGTGTTCTCTCAAATTTTGATTAAGTATATTCAAACTTAATTCTAAGTTCAGTTCACATCTTATCTGGTCTGTCAAGCTTGCATTGATGCCCGAACAGATGCAATCAAGGCAACACTTGAAGTTCATAAAGTTTGTTCATGTATGAGTACATGATACATAGGCAGTTCATATGCCCAATTCAACAATATCAGCAGTTCATATGCTATGTTAAGAAATGTTCAAGTGTAGAATTCTTCAGCTAGTCAAAAAAGATTTCCTTCTCAAGGTGTAAACTCCCACAAGATCAGGAAAATTTTAGCAGCATATCGTCTTATTTTCTGATCAATGTGAAAATTTACCCATCCTATATGGTTAAGTATTTTTGACTTTTTTACGTAGTGGGAAGGGTGCAAAGGAAGCATGTCCCATATGTACGTCCAAGTCAACATACTGGAAGCGTGTTTTGACTATCCATCCAATGAAGCATCTAGTTGTGGACTAACTCTTTAACTTATTTTTTGCAAGCCTGAAATAGTGTCCAGTGGTGGACTAACTCTCCAAACTTAGTTCTTTTAGGTGTAAAGCTTAAGGTAGTGGCCAATGGTGGGCTAACTACCCAAGCTTAGTTTCTTTTAAAGAACGAAGCCTAAGGTAGCACATAGCTGTTGGCTAACTCCCCATACTTAGTCATTTTTTTAGGGAAGAAGCCTACGACAGTGCCCAGTGGTGGGCTAACTCCTCAGACTTAGTCATTTTTTAAGTTCAAGCTTGATGTGCCAGGGCAGTGTCCATTTATGGACTAACTCTCCATACTTAGTCATTTTGTCCAATGCTCAATGGTTCAAGTCTCATCAGCACAGTGAGACAATCTTCAAGTCCTTGGGCCAAAGAGGCATGTTTTGATCTTCATGGGCCAGCAAGGCCTGTTCTTCGCACTTCAAGGCCAGCAAGGCTTGCTTTACAACCTATATGTCTTAGTTTATTTTTTGCTTTGCTTGCTACAGCAGTAGATGGTGCAAACCTCCATGGAAAGAGCTGAAGTGAGACCTGTTGAGCTATCAATGGGTGCACAAAGGGCAGACTTTCTTGGCCATTCAGGTGCTGTGTTGAAGGGCCAACAAAGGGGCACACAAGGATTTGATTAGGGGCTGTTATGATGGGCCAAACATGGGCTGAAAGGAGGCTGCTGTTCAGCTGCTGCACAGATGGGCAAAATTAAGGCCAATTGAATGGCCAAATGGAGGAGCCAAGGGGCTGTTCTGATGAGCATGGTTGAAGGATCAGACAAGGACTGATCAGGTGCAAAATTGAGGGCACACAAAGAGGCCTGATTGAGAAATATAAAAGGGGTGTTTCAAGCTCTATTTTGGTGACCATCAGAGGGGTTGAACATGAACTGATTAAGGCCAGCAGAGGGACCATGAGCACATGGACAGCAGGGGCATTTAGGGACCTATATAAGGGCATGTTTAAAAGGCACACAGGGGGGCCTGGTTAGGGAACATGTTAAGGCACATAGGGAGACTAATTGTGGCTGGGATTAAGGGCACTTAGGGGGCTTGATTGAAATGCTCAAGGGTCTAAACATTGGGCTCACAGAAGGGGCCTAATCAAATGATCTGATGAGAAACTGATTAAGAGACAGCAAGGGTCTAAATAATGGGATCAAAGGGCCCGATTAGAAGACAACAATGACTGGCATAAGAGAACAGCGAGTGCTATTTTGTTAGAGGCCAAATGGGGGTGCCCAATGGAGCTTTTTGCAGGCCATATAGGGGTTGAACGCACATAGATAATAGGAGTCCAGAATTGGGACAGCAAGGGGTCTATTGAGGGCCAAATTGGAGTGCTCATGGGGCTGGTCTAAGGAGGCATCAGGTAGGGGTTTAGCCGGCCTAGACAGGAGCCTATTCAGGTAGTTCTTCAGGGTTATGGTTGAAGGCTTTTGAATGGCCAAGGAGAAGGCCGAGGGGAAGAGAAATAAGAGAAGAGGAAGAGAAATAAAATCTACATCTCTCCTCGCCTTTTTGCCATAATTTCTATTGGAGGATGAAGGAGGAAATGGCTGGCCTTCTCTTATTCTCCTCCTCCTCCTCCTCCTCCTCCTCCTCCTCCTCCTTTTGACGGTGCTAAAGGTTGGCGCACCAAGAAGAACTTGTTGCTGTTTGAGTTGATGCACCAAGGAAGTTAGCTGCACTTGTTGTTGGTGCACCTGTAAGGAATCGTCCATTAAAATTTGGTGCAGCGGAAGCGACGATTCCTATGGGTTCCTTTAGAATCCGTCTCAATCAGAACTGAACGACGAAAACCAAAAACCGATCAAATCGGGTTCGAATATACCTGATAGAGATTCATATAATCCCATGGAGAGGAAGGAGATGAGCTTCTCAAGCTCTTCAAACCGTTCAAGTGTCCGGTCTCCAGCAGTATCCACACGAACTTCATCCACAACAGGTTCTCCCTTCGCGCCGGCCTCGAGAACTCTTCCCGAACGGAGCTCCATCGACCATGGACACCTTCTAAAGAGAGGAGGAGGTAGGGAGGAGGCTAGGGACGTGGTTTTCACCCTTGGCTTGATCGAATTTGGCTGAAACCATTGGTATTTATAGAGAATTATAAAATTTTTCATAAAAACACAAAATCTCTATAAATTACGCCCTTGCCCCTGTACTTGTGGATAAGTCCTTTTGTGTGTGACCCACTAGGCCCAATAACCTATTTGGTTGAGGCCTAAATAAAATAGAACAATTCTATTTAATTTAATTAAATCCGTTATCCGATAACAGATTAGTCAGCCTAACGATCATGAAGGGTACAAGCCACATCCCATGATCCCAAATGGCTATGGGGATAATCTCATCTCCATTGAGCCTTTCCATCATCAGTTACCACATGGATATAAACCCTCATCCATCCAATGTCCCGGTCGGAAAGGAGTACGGCATCGACTGTCAACTCCTTAGTATACCGACTCTATAGGATCCTGTACTCGGAATTGGATCAATTGAAAAACTCCTTTTCCAATTATCCTATCTACCCTGGATAGGGATTTAGAGTACTATCCCATAGGACATTCACTCTCACTTACCGAGAGTGGACGATCCCTTGTTGTCCGCTCAATTGCCTCCATCGGATTTTCCTTGTACCCGATCCATCGCTATATAGGACCATCTAAATTGTGATCCATAAGTCAATGGTCAAAGCACAAGTTCCACCCAACAAGGCATCTTTGGCGACTCAGGTCAAAGATCCAACCATGAAACCGTGATGATAGAAAACCCTGATAGACAGTTCGGTAAGATACCATTCAGGGTTTCTAATTCGGTCAGTTCAGTGAACTCATTCAACTAATGAGCACATGTATGTGTATCTCAGTGTATCCACACTAATGACAAATGAGATCGGTCGTTCTCATCACATGAGAAGATATCACATACACTAATCTATCCGGATCTTTGATGTCCCGTCTCAAGTATCCTATGACTAGGAACATTTAGATCAAATACCTCTAGATAATCAATCTCATTATCATGATCTCATCATGATTTAATCATCATTGTATTTGATCAAGGACTTCATTATGATATTCGCTTCTAATAAGAGCTTATAATGAAGATTTGCCAAATTAATTGAATAAGATATTTCTAGAAATGTCGAATCACATCATATATGATTGGCTTGTAGGGCATACATTTCTATCAATCTCCCACTTGCACTAAAGCCAATCACCATTTGACTGATTTGTATCAGCTCAAGGTGAAGCTCAAACACTCTTTGAGTAACTGCTTCAGTTAGTGGATCTGCAATGTTATTAACGGTAGATACTTTATCTTTAATTATATCTCTATAGGTTGCAATCTCTCTGATTGTATGGTATCGCCACAGAAGTTCTAAACTTCTGATGAGACATTGGCTCTACTCCATTGTTTTCTCAAAACAATGATACACTTTCAGAGAAAATTGAGACAATCCCATATCAAATATGTAGATGAAAAACTTCATCTAGACTACTTCTCAAGTAGTGTGCAACCACTATGTAAACTTGTTTACATATGCTGTAGAACTTACGTTGTTCTATCACATAGAACTCTTTCAACTCACTGCACCACCATAATTCTGACTTAATATCAAACTTATTTGATTAGAAGCTTGTGTTTGTAAAACTACAAGACTTCAAGTCTTATCCTCCAATGTATAGAGATACATTCTAAGTGCTTCTCAAGTACCAAATGATATATCTCTAAACTATCCAGTGACTCTCACCTAGATCTTCCGGATGAATGCTCATAACATATAGAGCATTAATCACATCATGTGCGTAGCATCATATAAATAATAGACCCTATGACAAAGGCATAAGGGCTCTATTTATATGATCTCTTTATCTTTCAAGAAGTCTACAAAGACAACACTTTACAGAGATCAACTCCACACTTCATAGGTAAGAAACCTATCTTGGAGTTTATCATGTCAAACCCTTTGACTATGGTGACTACGTACATTAACTGGGCATTGATTTTAGATCTATCTACATAGATCTCAAAACCCAAATTGTGTTTGGAGGATCAATATGATAGCTAGGTTCACATATGATAACACACCTACTTCATTCTCAATGAGTAGTATGTCATCAACATAAAATGTCAAGAAAGTAACAGCACTCCCACTTATCTTGTTGAATACACAAGTCTCCTCTTCGTTCTTAACGAAGTCATAAAATTTAATCTCATTAAACCTTATATATGATCTATGGGAAATTTTTATTCAGTCCATAAATGAACTTATTACACACTCTTCTTGGATGTTATTGGGACTTGATTCCCTATAGTTGTATCATATACACCTATTCCTCAAATTACTTTAGAGGAACACTATATTAACATCCAATTAGCTTATGTCATAATCATAGAGTGTAACAATCAAAATCCGAATGGATTAATCCATGGAATAGGTAAAAGATCTCATCATTGTCAACCATTTGACTTCAATGATATCCTTTTCAACTATTCTCACCTTTGAAGGTATCTACCTTCTAATCCACTCCAATCTATTCTTTAGTGATCCATTTATTCCTTATGGATACTATATCCTTAGGTGGATCTATCAAGTTCTAAACTTGATTAGAATAGAAAAAGTTTATATCGGATTTTATTGTCTCTTCTCATTAATGAATCAATATCTCATATTGGTTCTATATAGATCCTAGGATCAATATCCTTATTATCTTATGCCTCATTTCTTCTATCAGAGATATGTCTCACATGTCTCTTAGGTAGAATGGACACAAGTAAAGACCTATGATTTGTCCTTGTGTAATTATTAACTAGCACCTTAATAGAAGTGTTATTGGGTTGTGGGACTGGAACATCTTCCATATATACCTTGCCCCCACTATCTTTCTTAAGAAGGAACTTTTCTTTTAGAAATATAGTGAGCTGAGCAACACATACCCTTATACATAAGGGTCGTATATTTAATATCCAAAAGTTTCCTTAGGATATTCCACAAGCCAACACTTCATAGTCTTATATTCCAACTTTTTAGAGTTATTCTTCTTCACCAGGTCGGACATTCCGAAACCTTACATTGCTTAAGGTCAAGTTTTAACCCCTTTTCCATATCCTATATGGAATAATCAGAACAGACTTAGAAGGTACCTATTAAGATAAAGTGGTTATAACGAGTACTTAACCAAAATTAGACAAAGAGGAAATTTGCAAAACTTGTCATTGTTCATATTATGTCTTACATAACATGACTTCTCATTTTAACTACTCAATTAAGCTAAAATGTGTAAAGAGGTGTCCATTAGATTATATTATCCTTCAATTATATGTAAATTATGTACTTAAGTATTCCCCTCCTTGATCTCATCAAAGAGTTCTAATACTCTTTCTATTAGTATCTCTACTTCATTCTTAATCTCAAATAATTTCTCAAAGGTCTTAGTTTTGTACTTCATAAAGTACATGTTTCCAAACCCAGAGACATCATCTTTGAAAAAATGAAGTAGAAATATTCTTCTTTAGCCTTAATAGATATGGGCTAACATACATCTAAATGTACCAGTTCTAATAACTCATTAACCCATTCTCCATGTCTATATAAAGCTAAAGTGTAGATTGATCTAAATCAACCAATTTCCTCTTAAAAGAAATATTCACACATAACATGAGAGCTAGCATATCAAATATGATTAACAATTCATTAAGCTCCCACTGGCAAACACTTTGCCATTCAATCTATTAGAACATCTATCAATTCCATAACTTAGAATGAATCAACATTTATTCAAGTAGGAAATCATATAATGTTCTTGTAGAAGGATATAATAGCAATATTAATTATTAAGACATCTCGATAAGGCTATTAAAGAATTGCACCTCCCACTAATAATGATGCAACTTTGCACCATTTCATATGTAGAGGTCAACAACTTCTTTATTAAGCCTTCATTTACTTGTTATCATCTACAACTCCTTGTAGATATAAGATGCATATCTGGTATCTCATACCATCAGATGCATCCATAGTATCTAATATTATGATATACACATATAGTATCTAATACCATTAAGTGTATATTTAAAACAAGTAAGTGCCAATGACTTTGATACATGAAGCTTCTCAAGCTACACCTTTGCATTATATACAAAAACACTTTGTACTTCCTCTTTCACATGTCATCATCATGATAGTGTAAGAATCATGTCTTATTCTGGCTTTATTATCTTTACCACCTTCTTTTACTATTAACTCTCTCCTATTTCTATCTAATGATTTTACTTCTTACTATTGGTCTCACCAACAAGAAGTAATTAAGATGTATTGTTATTCTAACTTGACCTTTAGTTAGCTCATCACTATGAGCCATGATGAATCTCATATCCATCTATCCATGTTGTCTCTATAATTATGTCTCATAGAGACTAACATCTAGTTTAAGGCAAACAATGCATCTTGTCTATGAGATAAGATCTTATCTTTCTTTCATATCACTAGATAATTTAGGAGACACCTACTTTCAAGTAGAATAGTTAATTGGTCAACTATGAGAACAATTCTCTTAGTTCTAAACCAGTCTAAGAAGTGTGATCCATTAAGCTATATGGCATCTAATATGTCATACTAATGGTGGTTTATTATCGTATTCTACAACTGAGATATAATTTTATCAATAGAACATTGCAAACATTCATTAAAATTAAGAAATGGTCTTTGATCCTAATTTATGCTCCCACTAATTTTCGATGAATTTTCATAACCCTCATTATGCAAAGACGGGATATCACGATGAAATCCTAGTGGGGACTAAGACCCTATTAACTTTATGGTGACAACCTTGTGGGAAACACAAGAAGTCATCTCATACTTAATAGGTAGGTAACTTTTACCAATTGCAACCCTTGCAATTCTTAGTCATTCAGCCTAAGTTATAACCTTGTGGAAACACAACAAGCTATATACTCTAGTTAGGTCAACTCCGCTTGTTACGTTAGGAGAATGAATTCTTAACATAGCCCTTGTGGGAAACACAACAAGGCCATGCAATGGTCCACCCCAAAGTTCGGCAAATGCCTTGGCCATGATCACCAATCCCTTGCTGAATGAGTCTTGTGGGAAACACAACAAACCCATCCAATCTAAGATTGGCTCATCAAGACCATAACAACGGAAGGCTACGTGAGTCATTCTTAATGTCACACGCTTATCAACCTAATTATTACAAGAAGGGATTTTATTTTAGTCTCATCAATAATATGTGCTAAGTATATATAATACCTTGGGAAAATCATATATCTAAGGTATAACCTGTAGCACACATCCACATATCAAATATGCACAAAATCAGGTGATCATGGACTTAACCCTAAGCATGCACCTAAGGCACCCCTATAGGTGCAAATCCTTGCTTCAGATGCTTGAGTTGGTATGCTCCCACTTCAGAAGGGCGCTTCTCCAAGTGGTCCCGCTCTCCAACCTTCAATGAACCGGCTTCTAACTCTTACAAGCGGCTTAAGGGTATGCAGACCCCACAAATGTACATAACTCAATAAGAAACCTTGGTTTTAACCAAGGGGAGTACATTAATGGAGGGAGGTAGAATGTACAATCAGATTGTATAGAGAGAGAGGAGGCACACGCAGGCCCCATTTAATAACATAACAAACACAATTAAAAGCAATCACAAGCCAAGCACAATTAAGTCCATGATCGCCTCCATACACACACTAACATTCATCACATGAACATAGAGCGCATACGTGATAATTATATGAGATATATCATATATATCAGCATAAAATTATATAATTTATTTTGAAATTCTCAATTTTATGTATGTCGAATTTTCATGAAATAAATAACATAAAAATAACATGACAATAACATATAAACAATTTATATGAAATGAACATACAAAACTAAACTATTTAGAACATTCATGCATTCCCAATACTGTGCAAGGTCATAAATTAATGTCCCAATTTATATTCTGTAAAATATCATTTTACAGATTTAATTAAGACACTAATAATTTAAGTTAAACCTTTAAAACAATTTTAAAGTTTAACCATGAGTGAATCTATGTAAATAGAACTAAACATCATCTAACATGTCATTAAACACTTTAAAAACATGTTAAATAATATTATAGAATTTTTCATATTTTTTCTGGATTTTATGGCAATTTTTTGGAATTTTCTATGATTTTAAACACTTTAAAAGCATATAAATGGTGTCTGGCGCAATGCGCTGCGTATGGCGGTGCACTGCACCCGTCCGGCGTGCGCCGCCAATGCGCCGCGCGTGCTGGCGCGTTGCGCCACCACCTCAGCCACGGCGTCTGCGCCGCCTGTGCGCCAGCCCGGTCAAACCAGCTGTTGACCCGGATCTGGATCCGTGTCCGAGTCGGATCCTCCTTCTCCGCCTGATAAGGTCGCGGCCAGCACTGTTCATCGGGAGGAAATCCATCTCATAGACTCGGATTTATCTCCTTATCCCGGACTCCTAAAAATCCTAAAAAATATGCGTTGGAATCCTTATCAAATATGGAATCCAAAAAAGTCGTCCTAATATCCAGGAAAAATCCCAATAGACCACAAAATGAATAGGAAGAGGCAGCGGTCACCCAGATTCCGTAGCAGAAATCTCTATTTTCAAACGAGGATAACTCCTTATCCAGAAAGCCAAATATTCTCAAAAAATACAATTTAGAATCCTCATAATATGATGTTTCCAAATATATATATATACCTTCATATAAAAATTCTATATCAACGGTAAATCAGGAAGAAACAAGTCGGCGCCGCCAGATCGATCCACAAAACCCTAGTTCGTCGGAAAACTCAAAAATTCTCATCCTCCGCCGTCGTTCAAAGCTGGATATCAAAGTTAAAGGCTAGGTAATCATATTACCCATCTTCAAAACCTTTTCCAAGCCTCAATTTCTTCTGTGGACGGAGATTTCACAAAATCCCCAAATCCGGGTGTCGGTTCTGGCATGACAGAAACACCAACTTTTGAGGCTTATCCCGAACACTACAGAGATCCAAACTTCAAACGGTTTGCGGCGTTGGAAAGCCCTATATCACTAGATTCTAAAAAAGTCAACCAATATTTTATCTCAGTCATACACAGAATATGGTGGCCCCGTCAAAATAGACGTTTGCACAGATTCGGGAACACATAAATAACATAAAATAATATTGATTCGAAGTTGGTTTTGACTGAGACCTGAACCGGGCTCTGATACCACTGTAAGTAATCATCCATTAAAATTTGGTGCAGCGGAAGCAACGATTCCTATGGGTTCCTTTAGAATCTGTCTCAATCAGAACCGAACGACGAAAACCGAAAACCGATCAAATCGGGTTCGAATATACCTGATAGAGATTCATATAATCCCATGGAGAGGAAGGAGATGAGCTTCTCAAGCTCTTCAAACCATTCAAGTGTCCGGTCTCCAGCAGTATCCACACGAACTTCATCCACAGCAGGTTCTCCCTTCGCGCCGGCCTCGAGAACTCTTCCCGAACGGAGCTCCATCGACCATGGACACCTTCTAAAGAGAGGAGGAGGTAGGGAGGAGGCTAGGGACGTGGTTTTCACCCTTGGCTTGATCGGATTTGGCTGAAATCATTGGTATTTATAGAGAATTATGGAATTTTTCATAAAAACCCAAAATCTCTATAAATTACGCCCTTGCCCCTGTACTTGTGGATAAGTCCTTTTGTGTGTGACCCACTAGGCCCAATAACCTATTTGGTTGAGGCCTAAATAAAATAGAACAATTCTTTTTAATTTAATTAAATCCGTTATCCGATAACAGATTAGTCAGCCTACCGATCATGAAGGGTACAAGCCACATCCCATGATCCCAAATGGCTATGGGGATAATCTCATCTCCATTGAGCTTTTCCATCATCAGTTACCACATGGATATAAACCCTCATCCATCCAATGTCCCGGTCGGAAAGGAGTACGGCATCGACTGTCAACTCCTTAGTATACCGACTCTATAGGATCCTGTACTCGGAAATGGATCAATTGGAAAACTCCTTTTCCAATTATCCTATCTACCCTGGCTAGGGATTTAGAGTACTATCCCATAGGACATTCACTCTCACTTACCGAGAGTGGACGATCCCTTGTTGTCCGCTCAATTGCCTCTATCGGATTTTCCTTGTACCCGATCCATCGCTATATAGGACCATCTAAATTGTGATCCATAAGTCAATGGTCAAAGCACAAGTTCCACCCAACAAGGTATCTTCGGCGACTCAGGTCAAAGATCCAACCATGCAACCGTGATGATAGAAAACCCTGATAGACAGTTCGGTAAGATACCATTCAAGGTTTCTAATTCGGTCAGTTCTGTGAACTCATTCAACTAATGAGCACATGTATGTGTATCTCAGTGTATCCACACTAATGACCAATGAGATCGGTCGTCTTCATCACATGAGAAGACATCACATACACTAGTCTATCCGGATCCTTGATGTCCCGTCTCAAGTATCCTATGACTAGGAACATTTAGATCAAATACCTCTAAATGATCAATCTCATTATCATGATCTCATCATGATTTAATTATCATTGTATTTGATCAATGACTTCATTATGATATTCGCTTCTAATAAGAGCTTATAATGAAGATTTGCCTAATTAATTGAATAAGATATTTCTATAAATGTCGAATCATATCATAAATGATTGACTTGTAGGGCATACATTTCTATCAGCACCTATAGGTGGAAGCTCTTTTCTCCTTCTTTCTCTTCACTTGGCACACCAAAGATGAGAAAGAGAGCTCTTGCTGACTTGTTGCAAATGTCCACATAGGAGGAAGAAGAGTTGAAGCAGTGCTGATAGAGGAGGGGCTAGAGTGAAGTTCGCGCATAGGTCAGGTGACTAGGGTGCTATCAAGGCCAGATCACAACCCTTTTTACATAGGAGAATGGTGCCATCAGCAGTTGAGGATAAGGTTTGGAGGGTGAGAGTCCTAATGGTAAAAGAGGTCTACTTCTGCAAAACTCCTTATGCAAGAAGAAGTCTCAACAATCTAATGTGTGTGTGAGATGAGCAGATGGCACACACCGCTCCTAGAATGTAGGGCATCTTGTGCACATGGAAGCTAGAAGAGGGTTGAAGTTCAGCCAGATGATGGCCTTCTGATGGGTAAGATAAGGTTGAGGGAGCTAAGAATAAGCCAAGTACAAGATAAGGTGGTTGGGAGTAAAATTTATCTTAAAGAAAATGGTGATAAAATGAGATAATACTCAAAGTAAGATGAGGCTAAGATGGGATAGGGTGAGCTGTTGGCACACCCAATCCTAGATTCGAGAAGATTGAATGCACAAGGTCGGAAGGAGGGAGCTGGGTTCAGCCATATGAAGCATGGGTTAGCCCATCTTGGGTTAATCTTAACCTGGCTTTATCAAAGTGCTCCCGATTCGATGGATACAGTAAATTTTAACCAAAATTAATTAAATAATGCCTAAATTAACACAACAAAAATCTAAAACATTCTTTGCTGGCCATTGATCTTGTTATCCATAAATATGTGTGGCTGAGATATCCTAAATTGCATCGGATCTCTTATTTTACCAAATTTCTCGATCGATGCAATCTTGATTGTCGATAATGTCAAAAGCTATAATTGAGTGCCATTCCAATGCATCAATATTCTTGAGACTAAAGTCATGGATCAAAAAATTGAAAATTTTAGCTTGTAGGTTGATCTGAAAATTTTTGGACCATCACACCTGTGGTGTGATTTAATACAGACTTTGGCCAGATTTGATATTCCTCAAATAACTTTCCTACAGGTGGTCAAACTTTTAATCCATTTCTAGCATTGCCCAGCTCTATCTGATACTGACAATATAGCGAAATTAGATTTTCTTGATAGAGTTCCAACTTGTCCCAAAACGTCAGGGGCACATTGGTCATTTTGGCCTTTCAATGTTCATTTTTCATGTTTTGGGCACTGTTGAAAAGCTCTCGACTAGGACTATGCAATGAGCACATTATCTTGGCCATTTGTAGCCTATCAAGCCATGTCGAGGCATTTTTAGAGTCTCTTTGCATCATATGTATTGAGTGAGTTGAACAAAAAATGTTGGCATCAACAAAGTACCACCAGAGATGTTCCTTGTGAGGTGCAGTCATGGTTGTCATATTGAGCATCATCATGTTCTCTTCTTATTTACAAAGATAGCCACTACTATTGCACGCTCTCCATCTATCGAGGAGGAAGCAGTCCCTGTGTCGGAGGGGGCCACTCGCATTTGAACAGTTACATCTCATGACTTGGTAACTATGCGGGCATGTAAGTAAGTAGGAGCATAAGTAGTGCGTAAGAAGTAAATTGTAAAACATAGAAACGTAAGAGGAAGATGTCATGCATTAAGTAAAGCAAACGGAGTGTTCAGATAAAGTAAACCAATCTTTACAACTTCAAAATATCATCTAGGGTTGATTTTGGAAAGTCTAAATCTGTAAAGTCAATGTCATCGTCGTCAGGAATAGGTGGCATCATAATCAGAGCTTTAACCCACCGATCAATGTGTTTAATGGCCTTCTCCTCATGCTTCTTGTGAAGAACTAATTGTCTTTCAAGTTCAACAACACGTGCCTCTAGTAAACATGCCCTAGGTCAGTGTGTCCAGGCAAGCCATTTGTGTGAATAAACCCTTCTAATTCATTGCACCAAAACATAAACTCACATTCCTTTAAGATACACAAAATGGTTGTAACACAGAAGGATTAAAATGAGTTATTTTTAAAAAATACGTAGGTTTTAATCATTACCTTACAACTGTAATATTGTTTGCCCACTCTTCACGAAAATGTGCTTCGATATACGTGGCACCAACCATGGTCATGAGGGCATTGCAATGTAACAGTGGGAGGGGAAGAACCACTAGCCATGGGAAGAACTACAATTGAAGAATGACAACAAAGGAATGGGAAGAAGACAAGCCAAGAAACCCTGAAGACAAAGCTGTGAGCGGGGGTCCACATAAATAGGGTGGCAAAAATTGTTTACAAGGACACATTGGGGTGTCATAGTTGCATGATCTCTTGTCGAGATGCTCACATACCAAAGATAAGTAAAAAAATTGATTTTCTCACATAGTTACTAAAATGTGCACATGCTTACCGAACACATATAGGATATTATCGACCTACTCGTATAGTTACTACACCACGGACAAATCGATTTTGAAAGTGTCCATAACGAGTCAAAATTGGGTCACCATTGTAATGTCTTAGACGTGGGTACATAACATCTAAGATAGGGGTTAGACAGAAATGGATAACGGGCCAAACTTGAGTTCATACTGAGATACACTTTGCTACATAATGTAAGGGTTTCAAAGGAGTTGTAATAGTTATCAAATGGAATCGAATGGTTAGATATGGGTTATTATCATAACAGTTCATTCGCGGGTTTGTAACAAATTTGAAAGTATGTGTATGGCTTGGTAAGTATACAAGCGTGAAAGTAAGAGTGAACACATGCTTATAGAAGGCGTGTAAGAAATTACCAACCTACTCCCATGGTTACTGATAGAAATGTATGCCCTACAAGCCAATTATATATGATATGATTAAAAATTTCTAGGAACATCTCATTCAATTTAATAGGCAAAACTTCATTACAAACTTTTATTAGAAGCGTATATCGTAATGAAGTCCTTGATCACATGCAATGATGATTGAATCATGATGAGATCATGATAATGAGATCGATCATCTAGAGGTATGTGATCTAAATATTCCTAGTCATAGGATCCTTGAGACGGGACATCATGAATCCAGATAGACTAGTGTGTGTGATGTCTTCTCATGTGATGAGAATGACCGATCTCATTGGTCATCAGTGTGGGGACACTGAGATACACACATAGGTGCTCATTAGTGGAATGAGTTCATTGAACTGACCAATTTAGGAAAATCTGATCGGTATCTTTCTTAACTGTCTATTAGGTTATTCTTACATCTCAATAGTACGGTTGGATCTTTGACCTGAGTCACCAAAGATGTCTTACTGGATATATCTTTTACTTTGATTATTAACATACAGATCACCATCTTGATGGTCCAATATAGTTGATATATTGGGTGCAAGAGAAACCCGGTGGAGACAATTGAGCGGACAACAAGGGATTATTCACTCTCGATAGGAGAGAGAGAATGTCCTATATGATAGTACTCTAAATCCTTGGCCAAGGTACTTAGGATTGTCGATTCCAGAAACGGGTTCCGGATCGGCACCTCAAGAAAAGGTGAAAGATAGAATGGAGGGAAAGGGAGTGAATCGGAAAACACTCGGAAAGCTGTAAAAGATCCTCACCTCGGTCCCACACTCACATTGATCCCCGAACTTCCATCTCACGGCGTCGCTCGAGCACCGGAGATGGTTTGGGTCATGTGGGAGGAAAGTTCCATCTCAACTTCCATCTCAAGGCCATGCAATGGTCCACCCCAAAGTTCGGCAAATGCCTTGTCCATGATCACCAATCCCTTGCTGAATGAGTCTTGTGGGAAACACAATAAACCCATCCAATCTAAGATTGGCTCATCAAGACCATAACAACGGAAGGCTACGTGAGTCATTCTTAATGTCACACGTTTATCAACCTAATTATGACAAGGAGGGATTTTATTTTAGTCTCATCAATAATATGTGCTAAGTATATATAATACCTTTGGAATATCATATATCTAAGGAATAACCAGTAGCACACATCCACATATCAAATATGCACAAAATCAGGTGATCATGGACTTAACCCTAAGCATGCACCTAAGGCACCCCTATAGGTGCAAATCCTTGCTTCAGATGCTTGAGTTGGTATGCTCCCACTTCAGAAGGGTGCTTCTCCAAGTGGTCCCGATCTCCACCCTTCAACGAACCGGCTTCTAACTCTTACAAGCGGCTTAAGGGTATGCAGACCCCACAAATGTACATAACTCAATAAGAAACCTTGGTTTTAACCAAGGGGAGTACATTAATGGAGGGAGGTAGAATGTACAATCAGATTGTATAGAGAGAGAGGAGGCACACGCAGGCCCCATTTAATAACATAACCAACACAATTAAAAGCAATCACAAGCCAAGCACAATTAAGTCCATGATCGCCTCCATACACACTAACATTCATCACATGAACATAGAGCGCATACGTGATAATTATATGAGATATATCATATATATCAGCATAAAATTATATAATTTATTTTGAAATTCTCAATTTCATGTATGTCGAATTTTAATGAAATAAATAACATGAAAATAACATGACAATAACATATAAACAATTTATATGAAATGAACATACAAAACTAAACTATTTAGAACATTCATGCATTCCTAATACTGTGCAAGGTCATAAATTAATGTCCCAATTTATATTCTGTAAAATTTCATTTTACAGATTTAATTAAGACACTAATAATTTAAGTTAAACCTTTAAAACAATTTTAAAGTTTAACCATGAGTGAATCTATGTAAATAGAACTAAACATCATCTAACATGTCATTAAACACTTTAAAAACATGTTAAATAATATTATAGAATTTTTCAGATTTTCCTGGATTTTTCTGGCAATTTTTCAGAATTTTCTATGATTTTAAACACTTTAAAAGCATATAAATGGTGTCTGGCGCAATGCGCCGCGTATGGCGGCGCACTGCGCCTGTCCGGCGTGAGCCGCCAATGCGATAAGGTCGCGGCCAGCACTGCTCATCGGGAGGAAATCCATCTCATAAAAAATATGCGTTGGAATCCTTATCAAATACGGAATCCAAAACAGTCAGCCTCATATCCAGGAAAAATCCCAATCAACCACAAAATGAATCCACCCAACAAGGTATCTTTGGCGACTCAGGTCAAAGATCCAACCATGCAACCGTGATGATAGAAAACCCTGATAGACAGTTCGGTAAGATACCATTCAGGGTTTCTAATTCGGTCAGTTCAGTGAACTCATTCAACTAATGAGCACATGTATGTGTATCTCAGTGTATCCACACTAATGACCAATGAGATCGGTCGTCCTCATCACATGAGAAGACATCACATACACTAGTCTATCCGGATCCTTGATGTCCCGTCTCAAGTATCCTATGACTAGGAACATTTAGATCAAATACCTCTAAATGATCAATCTCATTATCATGATCTCATCATGATTTAATCATCATTGTATTTGATCAAGGACTTCATTATGATATTCGCTTCTAATAAGAGCTTATAATGAAGATTTGCCTAATTAATTGAATAAGATATTTCTAGAAATGTCGAATCATATCATATATGATTGACTTGTAGGGCATACATTTCTATCAGCACCTATAGGAGGAAGCTCTTTTCTCCTTCTTTCTCTTCACTTGGCACACCAAAGATGAGAAAGAGAGCTCTTGCTGACTTGATGCAAATGTCCACATAGGAGGAAGAAGAATTGAAGCAGTGCTGATAGAGGAGGGGCTAGAGTGAAGTTCGCGCATAGGTCAGGTGACTAGGGTGCTATCAAGGCCAGATCACAACCCTTTTTACAGAGGCGAATGGTGCCATCAGCAGCTGAGGATAAGGTTTGGAGGGTGAGAGTCCTAATGGTAAAAGAGGTCTACTTCTGCAAAACTCCTTATGCAAGAAGAAGTCTCAACAATCTAATGTGTGTGTGAGATGAGCAGATGGCACACCTGCTCCTAGAATGTAGGGCATCTTGTGCACATGGAAGCTAGAAGAGGGTTGAAGTTCAGCCAGATGATGGCCATCTGATGGGTAAGATAAGGTTGAGGGAGATAAGAATAAGCCAAGTACAAGATAAGGTGGTTGGGAGTAAAATTTATCTTAAAGAAAATGGTGATAAAATGAGATAATACTCAAAGTAAGATGAGGCTAAGATGGGATAGGGTGAGCTGTTGGCACACCCAATCCTAGATTCGAAAAGATTGAATGCACAAGGTCGGAAGGAGGGAGCTGGGTTCAGCCATATGAAGCATGGGTTAGCCCATCTTGGGTTAATCTTAACCTGACTTTATCAAAGTGCTCCCGATTCGAAGGATACAATAAATTTTAACCAAAATTAATTAAATAATGCCTAAATTAACACAAAAAAATCTAAAACATTCTTTGCTAGCCATTGATCTTGTTATCCATAAATATGTGTGGCTGAGATATCCTAAATTGCATCTGATCTCTTATTTTACCAAATTTCTCGATCGATGCAACTTGAATGTCGATAATGTCAAAAGATATAATTGAGTGCCATTCCAATGCATCAATATTCTTGAGACTAAAGTCATGGATCAAAAAATTGAAAATTTTAGCTTGTAGGTTGATCTGAAAATTTTTGGACCATCACACCTGTGGTGTGATTTAATACAGACTTTGGCCAGATTTGATATTCCTCGAATAACTTTCCTACAGGTGGTCAAACTTTTGATCCATTTCTAGCATTGCCCAGCTCTATCTGATACTGACAATATAGCGAAATTGGATTTTCTTGATAGAGTTCCAACTTGTCCCAAAACGTCAGGGCACATTGGTCATTTTGGCCTTTCAATGTTCATTTTTCATGTTTTGGGCACTGTTGAAAAGCTCTCGACCAGGACTATGCAATGAGCACATTATCTTGGCCGTTTGTAGCCTATCAATCCATGTCGAGGCATTTTTAGAGTCTCTTTGCATCATATGTATTGAGTGAGTTGAACAAAAAATGTTGGCATCAACAAAGTACCACCAGAGATGTTCCTTGTGAGGTGCAGTCATGGTTGTCATATTGAGCATCATCATGTTCTCTTCTTATTTACAAAGATAGCCGCTACTATTGCACGCTCTCCATCTATCGAGGAGGAAGCAGTCCCTGTGTCGGAGGGGGCCACTCGCATTTGAACAGTTACATCTCATGGCTTGGTAACTATGTGGGCATGTAAGTAAGTAGGAGCATAAGTAGTGCGTAAGAAGAAAAGTGTAAAACATAGAAACGTAAGAGGAAGATGTCATGCATTAAGTAAAGCAAACGGAGTGTTCAGATAAAGTAAACCAACCTTTACAACTTCAAAATATCATCTAGGGTTGATTTTGGAAAGTCTAAATCTGTAAAGTCAATGTCATCGTCGTCAGGAATAGGTGGCATCATAATCAGAGCTTTAACCCACCGATCAATGTGTTTAATGGCCTTCTCCTCATGCTTCTTGTGAAGAACTAATTGTCTTTCAAGTTCAACAACACGTGCCTCTAGTAAACATGCCCTAGGTCAGTGTGTCCAGGCAAGCCATTTGTGTGAATAAACCCTTCTAATTCATTGCACCAAAACATAAACTCACATTCCTATAAGATACACAAAATGGTTGTAACACAGAAGGATTAAAATGAGTTATTTTTAAAAAATACGTAGGTTTTAATCATTACCTTACAACTGTAATATTGTTTGCCCACTCTTCACGAAAATGTGCTTCGATATACGTGGCACCAACCATGGTCATGAGGGCATTGCAATGTAACGGTGGGAGGGGAAGAACCACTAGCCATGGGAAGAACTACAATTGAAGAATGACAACAAAGGAATGGGAAGAAGACAAGCCAAGAAACCCTGAAGACAAAGCTGTGAGCGGGGGTCCACATAAATAGGGTGGCAAAAATTGTTTACAAGGACACATTGGGGTGTCATAATTGCATGATCTCTTGTCGAGATGCACACATACCAAAGATAAGTAAAAAAAATTGATTTTCTCACATAGTTCCTAAAATGTGCACATGCTTACCGAACACATATAGGATATTATTGACCTACTCGTATAGTTACTACACCACGGACAAATCGATTTTGAAAGTGTCCATAACGAGTCAAAATTGGGTCACCATTGTAATGTCTTAGACGTGGGTACATAACATCTAAGATAAGGGTTAGACAGAAATGGATAACGGGCCAAACTTGAGTTCATACTGAGATACACTTTGCTACATAATGTAAGGGTTTCAAAGGAGTTGTAATAGTTATCAAATGGAATCGAATGGTTAGATATGGGTTATTATCATAACAGTTCATTCGTGGGTTTGTAACAAATTTGAAAGTATGTGTATGGCTTGGTAAGTATACAAGCATTAAAGTAAGAGTGAACACATGCTTATAGAAGGCGTGTAAGAAATTACCAACCTGCTCCCATGGTTACTGATAGAAATGTATGCCCTACAAGCCAATTATATATGATATGATTAAACATTTCTAGGAACATCTCATTCAATTTAATAGGAAAAACTTCATTACAAACTTTTATTAGAAGCGTATATCGTAATGATGTCCTTGATCACATGCAATGATGATTGAATCATGATGAGATCATGATAATGAGATCGATCATCTAGAGGTATGTGATCTAAATATTCCTAGTCATAGGATCCTTGAGACGGGACATCATGAATCCAGATAGACTAGTGTGTGTGATGTCTTCTCATGTGATGAGAATGACCGATCTCATTGGTCATCAGTGTGGGGACACTGAGATACACACATAGGTGCTCATTAGTGGAATGAGTTCATTGAACTGACCATTTTTGGAAAATCTGATCGGTATCTTGCTTAACTGTCTATTAGGTTATTCTTACATCTCAATAGTACGGTTGGATCTTTGACCTGAGTCACCAAAGATGTCTTACTGGATATATCTTTTACTTTGATTATTAACATACGGATCACCATCTTGATGGTCAAATATAGTTGATATATTGGGTGCAAGAGAAACCCGGTGGAGACAATTGAGTGGACAACAAGGGATTATTCACTCTCGATAGGAGAGAGAGAATGTCCTATAGGATAGTACTCTAAATCCTTGGCCAAGGTACTTAGGATTGTCGATTCCAGAAACGGGTTCCGGATCGGCACCTCAAGAAAAGGTGAAAGATAGAATGGAGTGAAAGGGAGTGAATCGGAAAACACTCGGAAAGCTGTAAAAGATCCTCACCTCAGTCCCACACTCACATTGATCCCCGAACTTACATCTCACGGCGTCGCTCGAGCACCGGAGACGGTTTGGGCCATGTGGGAGGAGAGTGAGGAGTGAATTAACTTAGAACATGAATAAAAAGAAAGGTGGTCACCAGGAGCCGCGGGCTCCGCTTTATGGTATAAAAGACAAGATTAAGTTGTATTGACCGTGTGTACCTTAGCGCGGGAGATCGGGATATGGGTTCAACCTTCTTATTCCTCGGCCGGCCGATGAAGAAGAGTCTCCAACCGATACTAGCTTGATAGACCTGTGCAACTAGAACAATAAACCAAGTGAAAGAAAACGATTAGAACTATGGGAAGTGTAGTAACTGTAGCTAGAAGATGAGAAAGAAGCAATTGGAATCGGACTCACCGGATTGGGGGTGAGCCTTAACCCCTTTTTTGTGTTTTTAATTATGTAAAAATGATGCAAATGAACTAAAATAAGTTCTAAAACAGTAAATGAACTGAATAAAGTGGGTTGAGGAAGCCGAGATGGTTGAAACAAGCTGGTTCGGGTAGCCTTGCACCCTCCTGGCGCGACTTTGGTGCAGAGAATGCTACGGACGACCCCAATGTCAGAATCAAGTTATGTTTGTTGTAATAGACAGAAGACTCGGAGGTAAAAATTTATTATGTTTATGATTTCTCCGAAATCCTCCTTTAGCAGTTTGTAGAAATGATGAAAGTGGGCGGATATATAAAACAGAACCTGGATGTGCGCCCTCAGTGAAGCAATCGCCACAAACAAACGGAAAGTTAGAATTGAGTGCTGTCAGTTGGAGATGAAAGAGGATGAAGAGATAAACAAATTCTTTGTTGAAGACTTTTTCAGAATAAGTCCAGGATTTTCTTCAGAAGTCTATGAAGTTGGTAGATACAGAACGCCCGGATTGAGCTTTCTCCTTCACTTCGGGATCGATCTCTCGATGTCGGATCGCCTTTGGATGTTAGGACAGCTTTGGAAAAGAGATTGGACGACCTATGGATGAGCTAGGCATGGGGGATTCACCTTAGGTCATTAAGAATGGCCCTCAATTTATAAGGGAAGGAAGCCGGTGCAAAAAATGGAAACTGGACCGACCGCAACCCCACTTTTCAAAGGGGACGAGGGCGCGCAGGGCGTGCCCTCACTTCGGGGACGCGGTCTGCGAGACCCCCAATTTAAAAGAAACCGGGGGCGCGGTATGCGTCTCACTGCTAAAATTCGTTGGAAACTTCCAGAAATTGCTAAAAATAACAAGGACGCGCGGACGGCTATATGTTATGAGTTAGTTGATCAAAAGGCAACTTTTATTTTTTGATCAAAAGAGTAAGGGGATAAATATGTATGAGGATATTTCCGCGCCGTATATTCAATGGGACATTATATGTATGAGGATTTAGATCCACATGGTAACTGATCGAGAAAAGGCCCAATGGAGATAAGATTATTCCCACAGCCATTTGGTATCATGAGATGTGGCTTGTGTCAACTTCAGAAATGGGTTCCGGATCGACACCTCAAGAAAAGGTGATGATAGAATAGGAGAAAGGGAGTGAATTGGAAAACACTCAGAAAGCGGTAAAATTCTTATCTCGGTCCCACACTCACATTGATCACCGAACTTTCATCTCACGGTGTCGCTTGAGCACCGGAGACGGTTTGGGTCATGTGGGAGGAGAGTGAGGAATTAATTGACTTAAAGTATGAATAAAAGAGGTGGTCACCAGGAGCCGCATGCTCCACTTTATGGAATTGAACAAGAGATTAAGTTAGATGACCATGTGTACCTTAGCGCAGGAGATTGAGATGTGAGTTCAACCTTCCTCCTCTTCGGATGTGAGTTCAACTTTTTTCTTAAAATACTATTTGTTGAACATATATTACTTGTTGATGAGCTTGGTGGATAGATAAGAGGAAGGGGAATCACATCGGGAAGAAACAAGTCGGCGCCGCCAGATCGATTCGCAAAACCCTAGTTCGTCGGAAAACTCAAAAATTCTCATCCTCCGCCGTCGTTCAAAGCTGGATATCAAAGGTAAAGGCTAGGTAATAATATTACCCATATTCTAAACCTTTTCCAAGCCTCAATTTCTTCTGTGGACGGAGATTTCACAAAATCCCCAAATCCGGGTGTCGGTTCGGGCATGACAGAAACACCAACTTTTGAGGCTTATCCCGAACACTACAGAGATCCAAACTTCAAACTGTTTGCGGCGTTGGAAAGCCCTATATCACGAGATTCTAAAAAAGTCAACCAATCTTTTATCTCAGTCATACACAAAATATGGTGGCCTCGTCAAAACAGACGTTTGCACAGATTCGGGAACACATAAATAACATAAAATAATATTGATTCGAAATTGGTTTTGACTGAGACTTGAACCGGGCTCTGATACCACTGTAAGGAATCGTCCATTAAAATTTGGTGCAGCGGAAGCGATGATTCCTATGGGTTTCTTTAGAATCCGTCTCAATCAGAACCGAACGATGAAAACCGAAAACCGATCAAATCGGGTTCGAATATACCTGATAGAGATTCATATAATCCCATGGATACGAAGGAGATGAGCTTCTCAAGCTCTTCAAACCATTCAAGTGTCCGGTCTCCAGCAGTATCCACACGAACTTCATCCACAGCAGGTTCTCCCTTCGCGCCGGCCTCGAGAACTCTTCCCTAACGGAGCTCCATCGACCATGGACACCTTCTAAAGAGAGGAGGAGGTAGGTAGGAGGCTAGGGACGTGGTTTTAACCCTTGGCTTGATCGTATTTGGCTGAAACCATTGGTATTTATAGAGAATTATAAAAAATTTCATAAAAACCCAAAATCTCTATAAATTACGCCCTTGCCCCTGTACTTGTGGATAAGTCCTTTTGTGTGTGACCCACTAGGCCCAATAACCTATTTGGTTGAGGCCTAAATAAAATAGAACAATTCTATTTAATTTAATTAAATCCGTTATCCGATAACAGATTAGTCAGCCTACCGATCTTGAAGGGTACAAGCCACATCCCATGATCCCAAATGGCTATGGGGATAATCACATCTCCATTGAGCCTTTCCATCATCAGTTACCACATGGATATAAACCCTCATCCATCCAATGTCCCGGTCGGAAAGGAGTACGGCATCGACTGTCAACTCCTTAGTATACCGACTCTATAGGATCCTATACTCGGAATTGGATCAATTGGAAAACTCATTTTCCAATTAACCTATCTACCCTGGCTAGGGATTTAGAGTACTATCCCATAGGACATTCACTCTCACTTACCGAGAGTGGACGATCCCTTGTTGTCCGCTCAATTGCCTCCATCGGATTTTCCTTGTACCTGATCCATCGCTATATAGGACCATCTAAATTGTGATCCATAAGTCAATGGTCAAAGCACAAGTTCCACCCAACAAGGCATCTTTGGCGACTCAGGTCAAAGATCCAACCATGCAACCGTGATGATAGAAAACCCTGATAGACAGTTCGGTAAGATACCATTCAGGGTTTCTAATTCGGTCAGTTCAGTGAAATCATTCAACTAATGAGCACATGTATGTGTATCTCAGTGTATCCACACTAATGACCAATGAGATCGGTCGTTCTCATCACATGAGAAGACGTCACATACACTAATCTATCCGGATCCTTGATGTCCCGTCTCAAGTATCCTATGACTAGGAACATTTAGATCAAATACCTCTAGATGATCAATCTCATTATCATGATCTCATCATGATTTAATCATCATTGTATTTGATCAAGGACTTCATTATGATATTCGCTTCTAATAAGAGCTTATAATGAAGATTTGCCTAATTAATTGAATAAGATATTTCTAGAAATGTCGAATCATATCATATATGATTGGCTTGTAGGGCATACATTTCTATCAATCTCCCACTTGCACTAAAGCCAATCACCATTTGACTGATCTGTATCAGCTCAAGGTGAAGCTCAAACACTCTTTGAGTAATCGCTTCGATTAGTGGATCCGCAATGTTATTAACGGTAGATACTTTATCTTTAATTATATCTCTATAGGTTGCAATCTCTCTGATTGTATGGTATCGCCACAGAAGTTCTAAACTTCTGATGAGACATTGGCTCTACTCCATTGTTTTCTCAAAACAATGATACACTTTCAGATAAAATTGAGACAATCCCATATCAAATATGTAGATGAAAAACTTCATCTAGACTACTTCTCAAGTAGTGTGCAACCACTATGTAAACTTGTTTACATATGCTGTAGCACTTACAGTGTTCTATCACATAGAACTCTTTCAACTCACTGCACCCCCATAATTCTGACTTAATATCAAACTTATTTGATTAGAACCTTGTGTTTGTAAAACTACAAGACTTCAAGTCTTATCCTCCAATGTATAGAGATACATTCTAAGTGCTTCTCAAGTACCAAATGATATATCTCTAAACTATCCAGTGACTCTCACCTGGATCTTCCTGATGAATGCTCATAACATATAGAGCATTAATCACATCATGTACGTAGCATCATATAAATAATAGACCCTATGACAAAGGCATAAGGGCTCTATTTATGTGATCTCTTTATCTTTCAAGAAGTCTACAAAGACAACACTTTACAGAGATCAACTCCACACTTCATAGGTAAGAAACCTATCTTGGAGTTTATCATGTCAAACCCTTTAACTATGCTGACTACGTACATTAACTGGGCATTGATTTTAGATCTATCTACATAGATCTCAAAACCCAAATTGTGTTTGGAGGATCAATATGATAGCTAGGTTCACATATGATAACACACCTACTTCATTCTCAATGAGTAGTATGTCATCAACATAAAATGTCAAGAAAGTAACAGCACTCCCACTTATCTTGTTGAATACACAAGGCTCCTCTTCGTTCTTAACGAAGTCATAAGATTTAATCTCATTAAACCTTATATATGATCTATGGGAAATTTTTATTCAGTCCATAAATGAACTTATTACACACTCTTCTTGGATGTTATTGGGACTTGATTCCCTATAGTTGTATCATATACACCTATTCCTCAAATTACTTTAGAGGAACACTATATTAACATCCAATTAGCTTATCTCATAATCATAGAGTGTAACAATCAAAATCCGAATGGATTAATCCATGGAATAGGTAAAAGATCTCATCATTGTCAACCATTTGACTTCAATGATATCCTTTTCAACTATTCTCACCTTTGAAGGTATCTACCTTCTAATCCACTCCAATCTATTCTTTAGTGATCCATTTATTCCTTATGGATACTATATCCTTAGGTGGATCTATCAAGTTCTAAACTTGATTAGAATAGAAAAACTTTATATCGGATTTTATTGTCTCTTCTCATTATGAATCAATATCTCATATTGGTTCTATATAGATCCTAGTATCAATATCCTTATTATCTTATGCCTCATTTCTTCTATCAGAGATATGTCTCACATGTCTCTTAGGTAGAATGGACACAAGTAAAGACCTATGATTTGTCCTTGTGTAATTATTAACTAGCACCTTAATAGAAGTGTTATTGGGTTGTGGGACTGGAACATCTTCCATATATACCTTGCTCCCACTATCTTTCTTAAGAAGGAACTTTTCCTTTAGAAATATAGTGGTGAGCAACACATACCCTTATACATAAGGGTCGTATATTTAATATCCAAAAGTTTCCTTAGGATATTCCACAAGCCAACACTTCATAGTCTTATATTCCAACTTGTTAGAGTTATTCTTCTTCACCAGATCGGACATTCCGAAACCTTAACTTGCTTAAGGTCAAGTTTTAACCCATTTTCCATATCCTATATGGAATAATCAGAACAGACTTAGAAGGTACCTATTAAGATCAAGTGGTTATAACGAGTACTTAACCAAAATTAGACAAAGAGGAAATTTGCAAAACTTGTCATTGTTCATATTATGTCTTACATAACATGACTTCTCATTTTAACTACTCAATTAGGCTAAAATGTGTAAAGAGGTGTCCATTAGATTCTATTATCCTTCAATTATATGTAAATTATGTACTTAAGTATTCCCCTCCTTGATCTCATCAAAGAGTTCTAATACTCTTTCCATTAGTATCTCTACTTCATTCTTAATCTCAAATAATTTCTCAAAGGTCTTAGTTTTGTACTTCATAAAGTGCATGTTTCCAAACCCAGAGACATCATCTTTGAAATAATGAAGTAGAAATATTCTTCTTTAGCCTTACTAGATATGGGCTAACATACATCTAAATGTACGAGTTCTAATAACTCATTAACCCATTCTCCATGTCTATATAAAGCTAAAGTGTAGATTGATCTAAATCAACCCATTTCCTCTTAAAAGAAATATTCACACATAACATGAGAGCTAACATATCAAATATGATTAACAATTCATTAAGCTCCCACTGGCAAACACTTTGCCATTCAATCTATTAGAACATCTATCAATTCCAAAACTTAGAATGAATCAACATTTATTCAAGTAGGAAATCATATAACGTTCTTGTAGAAGGATATAATAGCAATATTAATTATTAAGACATCTCGATAAGGCTATTAAAGAATTGCACCTCCCACTAATAATGATGCAACTTTTGCACCATTTCATATGTAGGTCAACAACTTCTTTATTAAGCCTTCATTTACTTGTTATCATCTACAACTCCTTGTAGATATATGCATATCTGGTATCTCATACCATCAGATGCATCCATAGTATCTAATATTATGATATACACATATAGTATCTAATACCATTAAGTGTATATTTAAAACAAGTAAGTGCCAATGACTTGGATACATGAAGCTTCTCAAGATCCACCTTTGCATTATATACAAAAACACTTTGTACTTCCTCTTTCACATATCATCATCATGATAGTGTAAGAATAATGTCTTATTCTGGCTTTATTATCTTGACCACCTTCTTTTACTATTAACTCTCTCCTATTTCTATCTAATGATTTTACTTCTTACTATTGGTCTCACCAACAAGAAGTAATTAAGATGTATTGTTATTCTAACTTGACCTTTGTAGACACGCCAAATTGGCTAGATTCGGAGCCCTAGACTCTTATTTCATAGGCGATATCCTTTATTTGACCATTATCTGATCCGGACTACCTCGTGGACATAAGCTAAGTACATTGGTGGAGCCCCTTGTAAGTTGAGAATGGACCAAAGATTTCCGGAATAATGCCGTAACCTTCAAGCGAGAGCCGTGCGTGAACCATAAAAACACGAGGCCTGCTCGTTGACCGACCTTGAATGGTCCATAATTGAAGGTCTCGGGAGTCCCGCATGTGTTCCGTAACATTCAGGGTTTCCGAGAAGTCATTTCGGTACACATCGGTTAATGACGGCTTTTTGTTACGGCTTTTTCGATCTGTGCTGACACGACTATCCCGGACCACATGTTAGGCCTTTCCGGTCATCACCGGGTCTTTTCAGGTCATCCGGGTCGATTCTAGCCGTATATTTTATCAACCGGGGCTATAAGGCCGGTTCGGTCAATTTTAGGGTTTCGCGGCTTTTACGGCTTTCGATTCACGTTTACCGGGTTAATCTCAGTTTTTTCGATGACTTCGGATTGTCCGATCATACCGGACTTGTTCGGTCGTCATTTCAAGTCATCCCGAGTTGACCCGAGATTTCTCGACCGGAACCGTGATCTTTCGGATCTTCGCCCCGGGTTTCGGCTTTCCGCGAGAGGGTAAACCGGTAGAAAGCCCCGTACGAACATCTCGGGAGTCATGCGGCTGGTTTACCGACTTGAGGAGGTGCGGTAGAAGGCCCTCTTTCCAACGCGACAAACAGGAGCCGAATCGGACATCCGGTTTGCAAGATACGGCTCGCGGAACACGCGCGCAGGAGAGAAAGTGTACCGCGCCCCCGCTCCGCTTGAAAGGGGAGGGCGCGCCCTGCGCGCCCTCAACCCGGTTCCTTTGAAAAGCGGGGGCGCGGTCAGTTGCTTTAAATCATAAATTACCCCGATTAGCGCCTTCTAAACCGGGTTTTTGGAAGGTTCACGGGGAGGATTTTCACTTATTTGTACCGCGCCCCCGGTTCGGGGGCGCGTTACGTATGTCAAGTCGATTTTTAGCAATTTCCGGAAGTTTCCGTCGATTTTTAGCAGTGAGACGCCGAACGCACCCCCGCCCCCTTTGAAACAGGGGGGCGCGCAGACCGCGCCCCCGAACTGGGGGCGCGCCCTGCGCGCCATTGGTTTGAGGGCGCGCCCTGCGCGCCCTCGTCTCCTTTGAAACGCGGGGGCGCGGTCTGTCAAGTTTCTAAATTTTGCACCGTCTCCCTTCCCCTATAAATTGAGGGCCATTCTCAGCTACCCAAGGTTAACCCCCGGTGCCTAGCTCGTCCAGAGGTCATCCAAGCTATTCTCCAAAGCCGTCCCGACGTCCAAAGGCGATCCGAAGTCAAGAAATCGATCCCGAGGTGAAGAAGAAGGCTCGATCCGGGTGTTCTTCATCAACCATCTTCATCGACTTATGCATAAAATCAGAGGCTTCTTCTGCAAAAGTCTTCAACATAGAAGATGTTCATCTCTTCGTCCTCTTTCATCTCCAACTGACGGCACTCAATTCCGACTTGCCGTTTGTTCGTGGCAATTGCTACACCCAGGGCGCGCATCCAGGTTCTGTTTTCCACATCCGCCCCCTTTCATAATTTTTACTGACTTCTACAGGAGGATTTCGGAGAAGTCATAAACATAGGAATTCTTCCTCTCTGAGTTTTCTGTCCACTCCAACAAACGGCACTCGATGCTGACATCGGGGTAGTCCGTAACATCCTCTGCACCAAAGTCGCGCCAGAAGGGTACCAAGCTACCCGAACCGGCTGTCTTCAACCAACTCAGCTTCAACTCAAGCCAAATCATTCTATAAGCTTTCTCAACTCCATTAACTCTGTTTATTTAATGTTTTAAAGAATATTTTAGTTCATTTACATCATTTTTACATAATCAAAAACACAAAAAAAGGGGTTAAGGCTCACCCCGAAGCCGGTGAGTCCAATTCCAATTGCTTCTTTCCTATCTTCTTACTACAGTTACTACACTTCTCACAAGTCTAACCAAACTCTTCACTTGGTTTATTGTTCTAGTTGCACAGTTGATCAAGCTAGCATTGGATTGGAGACTCTTCTTCATCGGCCGGCCGAAGAAGAAGAAGGTTGAACTCACATCCCTTTCTCCCACGCTAAGGTACACACGGTCAACTTCTTTTTATTTCCATTACATAAAGCGGAGCCCGCGGCTCCTGGCGACCACACTTTCCTTTTATTCATGTTCTAAATTCATATCCTCCTCACTCTCCTCCCACATGACCCGAACCATCTCCGGTGCTCGAGCGACGCCGTGAGATGAAAGTTCAGGGATCAATGTGAGTATGGGACCGAGGTGAGGAGTCTTTATCGCTTTCCGAGTGTTTCTCGATTCACTCCTTTTCCCTCATTCCATCTTTCACCTTCTCTTGAGGTGCCGATCCGGAACCCGTTTCTGGAGTCGACAGCTTTTTGGCGACCACGGTGGGACAACCAATGTCTTCAACCGTGCTAGCTTGATTGATCCGTGCAACTAGTTGTTTTCCGACTTGGTTCCCGCGTGAACCGGCTTGTCCTTTACCCTTTTCCATGTCAATTTACCTTTAAAAACTTGCTGATTACTCTTCCTTTAAGATTGTCCCCCATGTGGACTTGATTTCTTGTCTTTAATTTCAGCCCGGTTCCCGCGTGAACCACTTTTTCTTATAAACCGGTTCCCGCGTGAACCACCTTTCTTTTCCAACTCGGTTCCCGCGTGAACCAACTTACTTTCAGATCGGTCCCCGCGTGGACCACCCATTTGCAGCACCTTTAGATTGGCCCCACTTGGCTCTCTTTTCATTTTGTCAACTCTTACACCGGTTCCCGCGTGAACCACCCCTTTTCCTTAAAAAACCGGTTCCCGCGTGAACCACCTTTCTTTTCCAACTCGGTTCCCGCGTGAACCAACTTACCTTCAGATTGGTCCCCGCGTGGACCACCCCTTTGCACCAATTAGATTGGCCCCACGTGGCCCTCATTTCCTTTTTCCAATCAAACAAACCGGTTCCCGCGTGAACCACCCATTTTCCCTTCAAAAACCGATTCCCGCGTGAACCACCTACTTTTCCAAAACTCGGCTCCCGCGTGAGCCACTTTATTTTCAATTTGGTCCCCACGTGGACCATCCTTTTACCTTTACTTTAGATTTGTCCCCACTTGAACACTCCAACACAAGCCGGTTCCCGCGCGAACCACCTTTTAGTTGTTAGTTGCTAGTTACTTGTTTACTCTATCATTGCTTGTCTTGCTTGCATTCACTTGTTTGATTTATTTAATAGCTTTCATTCATGTTTGCATATTGATTGCTTCTTCTCCTTCTACCCTCCATTTTTCATTTTTGCATTAGCTTTGCATCGGGTACCGGACTTGTTCCGATCCGTAGGGCATTCGAGGCGGGGGCTCTCTCTCCCAACATACCCTCACCCTCCAAACACCTTCTTGGTGGATTCTTACCTCTCTTATGGGATATTCCTTCCTAGTTGATTTGGTGGTTTCCATCAAGACCTCCGTAAGTCCTCATCCGTGGAGTATTCCTCTCCGCACGATTGGGCCGGTTGTACCACTTTCCCAAAACCCGAAGAACCCAAGTACCTACTCGTGGTGAATGAGTGATAACCTTAGGTCTTGAAGATTGAAGCAATAGGAACCATACCCAATTTGAGTGAACAATTGCTAACAATCTATCTAATCTAAGGTTTCAACCCAATAATTGTCGAGTAGTCATTTTAAAACCTTGTTTGCATAACTTGCTTGCTCACAAAAATTGAAAAGAAAAAAAAATCACTTTCAAAACACCTGAAAAAAAAATCCCTTTAATTTTTATGTTCAACTTGCTTGCCAAACAACCAAATTGAAACCAAATCAAATCAAACAAACAACCATAACCAAACAAAAACTCTCTTTGCATTTACACCCTTCATTTGCTTTCTTTCAACCATTTTGTAAGGAAATTTGACAGGATGCCCACTCTAAGGTCCGGAAGACACATTGGGATGTCGGACTACTGCGGCCAAGAAGAGGAGTACGAGACGGGTCACTACGAGCTTCAGCAACCCATGATCCAACCAGATGGCCATGTTAATGCCGTGATGGAACCTGAGGTCCAAGATCCTGCTCACCGATCCACTTCACATATTATAGAACAAGCTCTCAAGGATCTATCTCTTCACCTTGATCCCGAGGCCTTTGCAATTATCCAATATGCCACTAAGGGCAAGATGCCCACCAATCAAGCTCCGATCGAGGGAAATCAAGCCCCCTCACCACCCCAACCGGCGATCCGGCCCTTGATCATCTCTTCTCTGGGCAACCTTGCCGTGTCTCTACTCACCCCGTTGTGGGGCATTCACACACCCCGCATCAGTTCTCGTTTCCAACCCACCTCTTCCAACCCAATCAAGTAAACACTTTGCTCCCGCGGCTCAGAATCCAGCCTCACCCAGTGTGTTAATGAACAAAATCAACCAGATGGATGAGCGCTTCGAAGAGATGAGGCACCGCCTCGCTTCTAAAGCCATCCCTGAAATCTCTGTCCCATCCTTCCCAGTTCTACACCTTCCTCCTTCAGAGATACCAGTCTTCCAACGTTACAACGGGACTGGTAATCCTTTCAACCATCTAAAAAGCTTTCTCTATGACTCCTCATTCTGGAAAAATGACCGCAAAGCCCTTGCCTTCCTATTCCGTCGGTCATTGGATGGAGCCGCCCTTGACTGGTTCTATTCTCTTGATTCCATTGAGGCGGCGGATTTCGACATTGTCAAGACAAAGTTTCTACAGAGGTACAAGGATAGCATGGGGCCAGCCTGCTCGATAACTGACTTAATTGCTGAAAAGATGAGGCCGGATGAGGACTTTGCCGCATTTGCCGATCGGTGGAGGGGAATGGCCGAGAGGCTTGTGGATACCATCTCGCAGGGGAGCAGTGAGGATGCTCATTGGGAACACCACGCCTAACCTTCGCAACCTTCTGATCATGCACCGTCCAACAACCATGAGTGAGTTGTGTGATAGCGCCCGCTACCTCCAAGCCCACTTTAAGGATGCATCCATGATCAACCCGTTCGACACCAAGCCCCGTAATACTAGAAAGCCTACACCGGTAGGACCCACCACCGAAGGGGTAGTAAATAATGAGAGCATCAATGCCATGGGTAACTGTGGTGGGTACCGTCAAAGCCAATACCGTAACCCAGCACCCATTCAACAATCCCGCCCAGCGCCTCAACCAGCTCGTCAGCCACAAAAACAACTTGCATACAAACGAGCACCACCACTGCAACCCACCTACAACCGAGCGCCCAAGCAACCAAATGGCTACAACCGAGTGCCTCAACAACAACATGGCTCCAACCGACCACCACCACCACAACAAGCCTACAACCAAGTGCCACCACCAGCCAACCGACCTAGGAGGGGGACCCAAGAGAGAATACTACCCTCAACTGCCATTCCCCCTCACCGATATCTTCAACGCATTAATGGCTGAACAGCAGCTAGAGCTTCCAAAGGAGAGAGAAGGATGGCCGGCAAATGTTGACATGACAAAATACTGCGCTTACCATCGGTATCCTGGGCACACGGTGGATGTCTGTTTCCGCTTAACGATTACATTCATGACCTCAACGATCGGGGAACATTGACTGGGCACAGATGGGAGAGTCTATACAAGCCATGAAGGCACGGCAGAATCAACCTCGGCGACAGCAAGTACAACAGCAGCCCGGCCTGGGCATAGTCCAAGATCCGCTCTCGGTACATGCACCCGTACAAGCACCGGCACCAGCACCACCAAACCAACGACTCGGCCTCGTCCACTCCGCCATCGAGGAGTCAACCCACCATTCCCAAGGTTGGCAGGTCGAGGATCAAATCACCTCCATGCCCGCCATACCAACCCCACCTACAAACCGCACCATACTCTCCATACCGAGAGCTGCCCCTAGCCCACAAACTATCCAAACACCACTACCCTCACCAACCATTAACCCTCCACGATGTTTAATCATTAGACCGCCACCAGCCTCCCAACCATCACCCCAACCTAACCCACCAAGCACCATTAATCCTGCACGGCGTCTAATCATTAGACCGCCACCAACACCCCGTACATCACCTAACCTACCGATCACCGCCACCCCACGACCCCTCATCATTAGACCATCACCACCAACACCCCAACCATCACCCAACATACCGGCCTCCACCAATCCACGACCCCTCATCATCCGATCCTCACCACCCCTACCTACCATGGGCTCCTCAACCTACCAACCAACCCTACCATCACCATCATCCCCACTTCCCCCTACCACGCTGGCGCCGGTACTTCGTAGCGGGAGGATGTTCCAAAGGGTCTTCCCCCAGGTCGGGATACAACCACAGGAACAGGCAGAAGATGAGATGGTAGAAGAACCGTTGCCCGGCACGGCATATGACCTATTGAAGCACTTGGACAAAATGCCGGCACGGATTTCAATTCTGGAGCTGATAAAGAGGTCGAAGAATCATCAGGACATCTTGCAACAATACTTGCAGCGGGTCATGGTCAATGAGGACCTCCCGCCAGAGAAGATCACTACTGTCCTGACCCCGAGAAGTGAACATCCGGCACTCACATTTACACAGGAGGAGTTGGCACGGCCAGAGATAAGAAAGTACGCCTTGCGCGTCGCAGTAGTCATCCGAGGCGTGGAAATCAAGTCATGCTTGATTGACACCGGAGCATCCATAAATGTCATGCCGCCAGAAACATTGCAACTTTGCGTCATCTCCGATGAAGAAATCGAGCCTTCTGCCGTCACGGTGACCGCATATGACAACTCCCGGAAGCCGGCACGAGGGGTGGTTACATTGAAAGTAGGGCTCGGGCCGTGTGCTGTCACCGCCGAGTTTCACGTTCTAGAATTAGACCCTACATTCAAAGCTATCTTGGGACGCCCGTACCTTGAGACAATAGGAGCTGTTGCCTCCACTAATCATCAGTGTCTGAAGTTCCCATACAAGGGCCAGGTGATCAAAGTAACCAACATCCCCATTCTGAATGACGTGGATGACCCCTCTTCTGCACTACCAATATCAAAATCTGTCCAGCCGTTGGTTTCAACTACAGAGCTACCTGAGGTCATGGTATTGACGACGCCTCCAGATTCAGTTGCGTGGCGGATGATGAAAGGGATGGGCTATCAGCCAGGAAAGGGGCTGGGAAAGGAGCTGCAGGGGGTTGTGCACCCCATTGAAGCCGTACAAAGACCAAAGAGACACGGGCTTGGCTATGAGCCCAGCTTCACTCCGCGGATGGTCTACCGGCCAAAAAATGCCATGGGACTCCAAAAATTCTTTATCAAAGGGGAGACCATGATGATGGCCGGGGACAAAGAAGAAGAACCAGTCAAGAGGAAGAAGGCACCAGAGCAAGAGGAGGAAGTGGACAACCTGAGTTCATCTTTGGCTCGGTTGTTCATAGAGGTGGAAAAACCAGTCAAGGGCAAGTCCATCTCTAAACAACTTGTCCACTCGAACCCACCTCCAAACAACATCCCGCGTGAGCCGTATCCTACGGTCACGTATTTCAAAATCCTCACTCTATCCCTCTTGGATTCGCTTGATGGGCTACCTAGCCCAATTCCCACTTCTGGGCCAAAATGGCCACCTGAACTGATCATTGGGCCTGAGAGCCCATTCAAATCTTCTTACTCCACTGGGCTTCTATGCCCATCCAACAACCTTGGGCCCGCGTGCCCACCAATCGGGCCCACGTGCCCTTTAGATTTATTTTCTTGCTTTGGGCCCGCGTGCCCACCATTTGGGCCCATGTGCCCCTTAGATCTTTTCACCAGCTTTGGGCCTATCTGCCCATTTCTTGTCATCATCGGGCCCGCGAGCCCATTTTTCTTCCATTTACTTAAGCTTTCTATTTCTGCTCGAGCCCCATCGGCTCATTCTCTTTTTGTTATTGAAAATACCCAAAATACCCAAAAAAAACGTCCTCTCACAAACTCAATTTTCCATTGAGGAGACGTCGCTACTTGTCTCGGAGGGTGCTCCCAACCAGGGACCCCTCTTCTCCAACTCACTGATCGATCTGCTCGATCCTTCACCCATTGTTAATACCACCTTTTCAATTCCGTCTTCTTTAGGAGTAGTTAGGGTAGGAAAGAAGAAAATTCGAGGTAAACGTGTGCCGTAGAGATATCTCCAACAAATAGCTCAAAAATGCAAGGAATGTGCAAGGTCGCCAAGTTTTTTGGAAAATGCTATCCAGCTTGATGAAATCCAATATGAGGATGAATTCAATGTAGATCATACACTGGGAGTTTACGAGGTCTTATCAGAAAAAGATCCTGATTTCGAGGATGGAATTGAGGACTTTGCTGATGCGTATGCATCTGGACTTAAAATATTTGAAGAACCATTAGCCACGGTGGATGAACCGACAAAAGAACTGAATCTTGGAACACCAGAAGATCCCAAGACAATCCTCCTAAGCGCAAACCTCACTCCCACTGAGGAACAGAGTTTGATTAAAATTCTAGAAGAATATAAGGACACGTTCGCATGGACATACGAGGACAAGCCGGGGTTAGACAACTCGTTAGTTGAACATCGTCTAACTTTGAAACCTGGAGTTACCCCGGTCAAACAAAAATTAAGGAGATTCCACCCTGATGTTGCACTTAAGATGAAAGAAGAGGTCGACAAGTTACATCAAGCAAGATTTATTAAGGTCGTCCTTTATCCGCAATGGGTGGCAAACATAGTCCCTGTCATGAAGAAGGATGGCCGAGTTCGGATCTGTATAGACTTCAGGGACTTAAACCGAGCGTGTCCTAAAGATGACTTTCCTCTACCTCATATTGACGTACTGGTTGATAACACTGCTGGATTCGAAATGTTGTCATTCATGGATGGCTATTCTGGATATAATCAAATCCGGTTGGCCGAAGAGGACCAGGAGAAGACCTCGTTCACCACACCTTCGGGAACCTACTGCTATGTCGTCATGCCCTTTGGACTGAAGAATGCCGGTGCTACCTATCAGAGGGCAATGATGGCTATCTTCCATGACATGATGCATACCCTTGTAGAGGTGTACGTGGATGACCTGGTCGTTAAGTCCAGAAGCCGAGAAGATCACCCGGAAGTGTTAAGAAAGGTCTTGCAAAGGGCTAGGGAATATAAATTGAAAATGAACCCAAAGAAATGCACGTTTGGAGTATCCTCAGGAAAACTGTTGGGGTTCATAGTGAGCAAAAGGGGCATAGAGATCGACCCAAACAAGGCCAAGGCAATCATTGGTATGCCTCCTCCGAGAAATATGAAAGAACTTCGAGGATTAATCGGGAGGCTACAGTTTGTCCGCCGGTTCATCTCACAACACTCCCAAAGGTGTAAACCTTTCTATGAGTTGACCAAGGCGGGGGCCGAGTTCAAATGGGATTCGAAGTGCCAAGATGCATTCAATGGTTTGAAAAGATACCTGGCTAGTCCCCCTGTGCTTAGACAACCAGTCCCTGGCAAGCCCTTAGTTTTATATATCTCCGTTTGGGAGAATTCTCTTGGGGCGGTCCTTGCACAAGTTGATGAAGAAGGGAAAGAGAGGGCAACTTACTATTTGTCAAAGATCTTTGATCCATGTGAGCTAAGTATACCGTAGTGGAGAAGACCCGTGCCGCACTAGTCCGGGTAGTTCGAAGCTTAAACACTATTTCTTAGCTCATGAGGTCAACCTTATTGCCCGCATCAATCCCATCAAATTCCTTCGGAGAAAACTGTTCTAACCGATCGGTTAGGCATTGGCGAGCTTCCTTTCTCGCTTGATATCACCTATGTCCCCCGTAAGGCGATTAAGGGCTATGCCATTGCCGAACATCTAGCCCATCACCCTATACCCCTCTTTGACCCGGTCCAATCGGAGCTCCCGGATGACGAACTAATGTTGATCCGATCTTCCCACCTTTGGACATTATATTTTGACGGGGCTCGAATTCACACGGTAAGGGAATAGGAATCGTCCTTCTATCACCCGAGGGTGTCACCATTCCACAGGCATTTCAACTTGACTTCCCAAAGAACCAACAATATAGCTGAATATGAAGCCTTGCTGGCCGGGCTGGAGGCTGCTCATTTCTATGGTGCCACGGAATTGAGGGTGATAGGTGATAGCCAACTAATCCTTCGCCAAGTCCTAACCAAATAGCGAACTTCTCATCCAAACCTCAAACCTTACCAAGAACTCACCTCTTGCTACATCAAGCTCTTTTCCAAACTCACTTTTGTCCATGTTCCTCGAGCTCAGAACATCCTTGCTGATGCCCTTGCCTCCATAGCTTCATCTCTATCAGTCCCGCTAGGTAGACAAGTGCGGACTATTCATGTCTGTAGAAGGTCGATGCCAGCGATTAAGGATGGGTGATTTCTGAAAGTTAAGGAGAGATTTGGTAGGAAGGAATATCTAGAGCAGAAAGAGGAGATTTCACTAATCGAGTTGGAAGAGTTAGATGAGGGTGAGAAGCCTTGGTTTGATGAGATCGCAAGGTATTGTCAAGATCAAACATATCCACCTGGATCAAATGCAAAAGAAAAGAAGGCCATCAGGAGAGTATCCCAGAGGTATACCATCCTAGGAGGGGTGCTCTACAAGAGGAGCCTGAGCGGAATTTTATTAAGATGCGTTGATGAAGAAGAGGCAGAATTGGTGCTTAAGGAAGCACATTCCGGGGTCTGTGGGGGCCATGTCAATGCTCAAGCTCTTGCCAAGAAAATCATTAGGCAGGGGTATTATTGGCCAACCCTAGAAGAGGATTGCTCCATCTTTGTCCGGCACTGTCATTCTTGCCAACTCCATGCCGACAAGATCCATTCTCCCGCATCTTCCCTTCATCCGATTCATGCCCCATGGCCCTTCGCCATGTGGGCTTTCGATATCATTGGCCCTCTAAGTGATCTTAACTCTGAAATCCGTTCCAAATCATTCATCCCGACGGCAACAGAGTACTTCACCAAGTGGGCGAAGCGGAAGCGTTCGTGGAGATCAAGGCATCAACACCGTGCTCCTTCATCAAACGCAACATCATCGCCGAGTTCGGGATACCCGGCGACATTATCACCGACAACGGACCGCAATTTCTCTCTCAAGATCTGCGTGATCTTTGCAACAGGTACCGCATTGCATTGCATCATTCATCTCTTTATTACCCGCAAGGCAATGGTCAAGCAGAAGCCACCAACAAAACTTTGATTAAAATCATCAAGAAAACTCCGTAAGTCTAGCAAGTTCGCGGTGGCCGGATAAGCTTGTAGATGCCCTATGGGCTTATCGTACTTTCCGTACGGACCCCCATCGGTCAAACCCCGTATGCTCTCGCATATGGGATGGAAGCGGTGGTCCCATACGAAGTACTCCTTTCATCACTCCGAGTTCAACTCGATAGAGACATCCCTGTCGATGAGAGACGAGAATCTCTCCTTGCACAACTTGAACTCTTAGATGAAAGAAGGTTGGCTGCCTCCGAGCATGCCCGGACTTATCAGAACCGATTGAAAAGGTTTTATCAAAAGAGGGTGGTAGAGAGGAAGTTCGAAATCGGTGAGATGGTAGTTAAACGTATATTCGTTAAGCCGGGTGGTCCCCGCTCCAAGTTGCAACCTAACTGGGAAGGGCCTTTTGTTATAACTGAAAAATATCCAGGCAATGCATATGAGCTAACCAACGCCGATGGAGAAAAATTGAATCATCCATGGAACAGCGTTTACCTCAAAAAATATTTTCCTTAGAAAAGAAAATGGAGAATTTCTAGTATGATATTAAGTCATCGATCCAAGGGTGTTAGCTAGAAGTCAAGGGTAGACATCACCTTGCACACACAACACCTCCGGATCCCAGAATCTAGATAGCCCAACACTCAAGAGAGGCAAGGCAGAACCCTGAAGGCGGAAAGGAAACCTTACCCTATTCTCTTCTATTCGGTCCAAGATAGGTGAAGGGGACTAGAGGAGGATAGTATCGAAAATGCCCGCCGCCTTAGTAGGAGGCCGTCTCATAGGGTGCAAAAGGGTGCCAAAATATGGGCAATGAACCCCACAGGTTTAAACAAATATGGGCTTGTCTGAATGAGTACCCAAAAGAATAGAAAATGAAAAAGGGCACCAAAAGATGGGCAATGACCCCACAGGTCAAAGACTTGTCTAAGTAAGTGCCACATGTAGAAAAGACCCGAAGAGGCCGAACCCCAACAGGCAATTTGGGCATGAGTAGAGAAACCCTCCTCAACACCCCCAAATCCTATCAAAGACTTCCTTTATTATTCTTCCATCTTAAAACCCCTAGGGTAGGGTAGACTGTCCAAACTCAGGGGGAATCCAAACCGATCAAGAGAAGAGGGCAAGAAAGATTCTAGGTAGGGAACCTTATTCACACGTGGTGCTTATTGCTTGAATCTTGATCAACACTCAAAGATCGATGAATAGTCTCAATACTGGCACATTCTCCACAAAAACCCAAAAAAAAATGAATATTTTCAAAAATCAAAAAAAAATCAAATATTTTCAAAAATCCAAAAAAAATGAATATTTAAAAAAAAAGTTGAATATCCTCAAAAATAAAAAAAAATGAAAACTTTCCAAAAATCTAAAAAAAAAATGCATCATCTAACTTGGCATAACCTTGCTTTTTACCTTTACTAGCATTCATGTTTATCTTTATATCTTGCATGTTTCATTTCCGCATTGCATATTTACCTTCATTATCACCCCATTAAGAGGGCTCCTCCCTTTGACCTGAGTCAAAGTTGGCCATAATAGGCAAAGGGATAAGTCGTTGTGAAGATCTAATTCTCTTTTATCAAGTGTTTTCAGGGACTTTAAAATAAGAGGAAAAGGTTCTCTCAACGACAGGTAAGTTCTCTTAACTATTTCATTTCGGTCATTTAGGTTATTACACCTTGTTAAGAAGGCTCCTCTCTTTGACCTAAGTCAAGGCAGACAGCAATAGGCAAAGAGATGAGCCATGGTGAAAATTTAATCCCCTTCATTAAGCATTTCAGGATTCTGAGATCAAGAAGGGAGCAACTCTCACCATAGCAGGTAAGCTTTCTTAACCCTTATCTTATTCATTTTCAGTCATTTTGTTCATACTACCTTGTTAATAAGGCTACCCCCCTTGACATATAAGCAAGGCAAGATGACAATAGGCAAGGGGGTAAGCCATAGAGCAGATCTAACCCCTTTATTAAGTATTTCAGGAAAGAAACACGAGTCAAGGAGGGGGAAATCTCGTCAATAGGAATTGTTCACGTAAATGGAAGAATGGACATGGGAAACCCCCATAACTTGCCGACTAGCATATATGTCGCTAGTCGTGTATTATTATCTTATGCATTATTTGTTGAAGACCATGAGCATAGAGAAGACTTGACCCGAGATCCCCTTCATCAAAATCTACGACGGTCGGGTCATCTCTAATGCTCACGGATAAGCCAAAGTTGTGCTGTGAGGGACGATAGTTCCCGAATGGGTATCTTGACCTCATAGACAATCTATATCTTCAACTATTTGTTATACAAGTTCTGTTTTATTTTCTTGAGCCCAACATGCATCATGTAGTATTAATTGCATTACATTTTGTTTTGTCATTGCATACATCATTTCATAATCTTCACCTTCTCACCCTCTCGATCATTCTAAATCCCACCGTGTCATTCACCATATTCTCTAGTCCCACTAACCTCTCTAATATCCCACCGTGTCTATTAATCCCACCTTGTTCGGTAACCACTTTTTGCCCTCAAATCTTTCAATTCTTTTCACCACTGTGGCCATTGCAACTTCTTTGCTATTTGTCCCACCATGGCAGCCAATTCATCCCGCCAAGGACCTTCTATTTGATCAGAACTTGCACCGTCATTATCTTCACGGTCTATGCTTTAACATTTGCCTTTCGGAATTTGAGATCATTCCATTCTGAATCGAATCTTGTATCATGGAAGACTTAAATGAATCTGAGAGCCTGAATGTGCTCGATTGGTATTCTTTTACTTTTTCAAAACAAATCTCTTTTTAAACTTTAGCCCATCACAGTACAGGAACACCGCAAAGATCGGGTTACCGGCTGATGATGAACCTACGAACCCATGTTTCGGGGACTCCCCACCGCGTTGAGGGTTGGCTATTCTTCTCTCGTGCCAATGGCACATCTCTTACCAATCGAACATAGGAAGACTTGATGAAACATGGCGGTTAACCAAGAGACTTGAGGAGATTCGTCTTGTCGAATCTGGTCGTTGAGCGTGTCTATATCTACACCTTGATGCCACCTTTTCAGTCCATCGCCATTTCACTCCACTGCATTCCGCTACGATCCATCTCGCTTCGCTACGCTTTCTCTACGTTTCACTCCGTTCCGCTACATGCCATTCCCTTGCAAAGCCGACATCAAGGCGAGGCAAGCTGTAGACACGCCAAATTGGCTAGATTCGGAGCCCTAGACTCTTATTTCATAGGCGATATCCTTTATTTGACCGTTATCTGATCCGGACTACCTCGTGGACATAAGCTAAGGACATTGGTGGAGCCCCTTGTAAGTTGAGAATGGACCGAAGATTTCCGGAATAATGTCGTAACCTTCAAGCGAGAGCCGCGCGTGAACCATAAAAACACGAGGCCTGCTCGATGACCGACCTTGAATGGTCCATAATTGAAGGTCTCGGGAGTCCCGCATGTGTTCCGTAACATTCAGGGTTTCCGAGAAGTCATTTCGGTACACATCGGTTAATGACGGCTTTTTGTTACGGCTTTTCCGATCTGTGCTGACACGACTATCCCGGACCACATGTTAGGCCTTTCCGGTCATCACCGGGTCTTTTCAGGTCATCCGGGTCGATTCTAGCCGTATATTTTATCAACCGGGGCTATAAGGCCGGTTCGGTCAATTATAGGGTTTCGCGGCTTTTACGGCTTTCGATTCACGTTTACCGGGTTAATCTCAGTTTTTTCGATGACTTCGGATTGTCCGATCGTACCGGACTTGTTCGGTCGTCATTCCAAGTCATCCCGAGTTGACCCGAGATTTCTCGACCGGAACCGTGATCTTTCGGATCTTCGCCCCGGGTTTCGGCTTTCCGCGAGAGGGTAAACCGGTAGAAAGCACCGTACGAACATCTCGGGAGTCATGCGGCTGGTTTACCGACTTGAGGAGGTGCGGTTGAAGGCCCTCTTTCCAACGTGACAAACGGGAGCCGAATCGAACATCCGGTTTGCAAGATACGGCTCGCGGAACACGCGCGCAGGAGAGAGAGTGTACCGCGCCCCCGCTCCGCTTGAAAGGGGAGGGGGCGCCCTGCGCGCCCTCAACCCGGGGGCGCGCCCTGCGCGCCCTCAAACTGGGGGCGCGCCCTGCGCGCTCCCGGTTCCTTTGAAAAGCGGGGGCGCGGTCAGTTGCTTTAAATCGTAAATTACCCCGATTAGCACCTTCTAAACCGGGTTTTTGGAAGGTTCACGGGGAGGATTTTCACTTATTTGTACCGCGCCCCCGGTTCGGGGGCGCGTTACGTATGTCAAGTCGATTTTTAGCAATTTCCGGAAGTTTCCGTCGATTTTTAGCAGTGAGACGCAGAACGCGCCCCTGCCCCCTTTGAAACTGGGGGGTGTAAGCACCCGAAACGGGACATCCGCGGATCTCCCCCTCCGGAACCCCTACGCTTGCTTTGGGGACTTGGTGGATGGGATGTTAGAGGGTGTGGTCGCCAGGAACCAAAGGCTCCAAAATATGGTAAAATGTAATGAAATGGAATAGAGAAATGAAAATGACCGTCGTACCTTTGGAAGCGGGGAGATTGTTGAGTTCCGACTTCTCCTCTCTCGGCCGGCCGAAAGAAGAGAGCTTAGTGAGTCCTTCGTCTTCGATCCGGTTGAAGCTCCGCCTCAATCAGATTTACCTAAGAATGTCCATAAGAAAACATAGAAACAAGTGAAAGGTTCATTAGTTCTAATGAAAGCATAGTATTGTGCTCAAATTTTGAATTCAAACATGCAAAAGGAAAGAGACTAACCGGATTGGGACTAAATCCCAACCCCTATTTAGAAGGTTTAGATATGCATGAAAATGCAAATGAGTGGCTTAATGCATGCTAAATAACATGATGAATAGTGCTAAAATGAAAGAAGGAGATAAAAACTCGATTAAACGAGCGATCGGACTTCGAAAATAACAAAACAAGCTCGCCCTTCCCGGTGCCCCGTATATAGGGCGCCGGGAGAAGGTGCCCCTTTATGGGGCGCGTTGACCAAGTCAAAGCGCCCTGTATACGGGGCACTAAGTCTGGCCCGAACAGATTTTCTTCTCCTCTTCGCGGCGCCGCTCCGGAGTGCTGGGAGGCTTCCGGGACGAAGTAGGGGCTTCTCCTTGTAGACAATATGCAAATGAAGCTAATGAAAGGTGGTTTGGATGCTGGATATAAGAGGAGAGACGGATAGAGGCTCTCAAAGTTGGAGAAAAATCATACTTCTGGGTGACAAAAACAGAGGGTTTTGGGGTTTTTAGTGGAAGATTTTGGATCGGTTTGGAGGCTTTTGGAGGGTGAATGTGGCTTGGAATCGTAGTGTTGGATGATCTCTAGGGTGGCACGGAGTTGGGACCTCCTCCAAGCTCCAAATGGGGGTCTATTTATAGCCCAAAAGATGGCACTTTGGTCATTTCCGAAAAGCAGTGCCATGTGGCATAGCGCCCTATATATGGGGCGCTAGCATCATGAGATATGTCAAATCGACAAGACAAGTCACTGCGGGGGTCAAATCAACCTCGTCAAATCAATTTAATTTGGATCCAGGCGCCCTGTTTATAGGGCGCCTGGTGCCCTGTATACAGGGCGCCTGGTGCCCTGTATACAGGGCGCCAGGTGCCCTGTTTATAGGGCGCCTGGTGCCCTATAAACAGGGCGCCTGGTGCCCTATTTATAGGGCGCCTGGTGCCCTATAAGTAGGGCGCCAGGAGCCCTTATACACAGGGTTTTGCCCTCTTCGAAATGCGCCAAAGACCTTAATTTTTCCGGAAAACTCGGTTCCCTTGAAAGGTTACTTAAATATTCTTCATGAAAACAAGAATTTGAGCTCTCCAACTAGGCCAAAATTGCGTGTCTACAGCTTGCCTCGCCTTGGCGTTGGCTTTGTAGGGGAGTGACACGAATGAAGCGTAGGCGAATGTAGCGAAGCGTAATGAGGCGTAGCGGAATGAAGTGGTAATGGACTGAAAAGTGACGCCAAGGTGTAGATTTAGACACGCCCTCATTGGCCTAGTTGAGTGGAATAAAACTTTACCGGACTCCGAGATTACCCTTTGTCTTATCGAAACCTTCTCTCTGGTTGATTGGTTAAAGAGAAGAACAAGATGCGAAAGTAAATAACTAAAATCCCACGTGGGGGAGAATTGTTACCGGCCAGACCCGAACTGCATGGTGTGCTGGACTCGGCAGAAATGCGGTAAATTGCGAAAAGTAAAGAGGAGACAACCAATCAACCAAGGTTGGGTTCTTCAAATTCATAAGGTTTTACTCAACAATACCGGTTTAGTTCGACATGGAAAAACTTCTTGTTTTGATGAAAACATCGTTGAAACACATTGAAAGCCGATTTTTCGGAAAAACAAGACCTCCTCTAGGGGCTATAAAAGACCATCTTTAAAAAGGTTCATGATGGGACTGGAAGGAAGCAGGAAATGGTTGTGGTGGGATGATGCATGATGGTGTATAAAATGATGCATGCCGGGTTTAAAGAAAGACAAATAAGTATAAGAAAATAGTTGAAGATATATGTTGACTATAACGGGTCAAGACATCTATGAAGAAACCGTCGTCCCCGCACATTCAACTTTGGCCTATCCGCAAGCCTAGGGAATGACTGAGCCCTCACTGATTTTGTTGAAGGGGTTCTCAGGCTCAGCCCCCTCTAGACTTGAGGTCTTCAACATCTCAAATATTATTTATTTTGATAGATGCAATACTAAATGCAAGTCATAATAGGGGTTGGAGTAGTCCACTTTTGTTTTTCAATTTTTTGATTTTTTTGTTGTTTTTGCTTCCTCTAAGTTTCTGGGGATATGAAGTTGGCATGCCTTCTCCTATTCCTGCATCCACTTGAGAGAAGATATTAGAACTTTATTTTGGCTTAGTCCCTTGCAAGGAGAGGGCAAAGTTGCCTTGATCTTTTGTCAAGGGACATCGGCCTTATCAAGGTAAAGATAACAGAAAAACATAAGTATGCACAAAAGAAAGTATGCAAGACTGAAATTAAACATGAATGCAAAGGCAGCTAGCCAATTTAAGAAGCAAATTTTAGGTGTTTTGAAATTTTTGATTTGTTTGGGTTTTGATGGTTTTATAATGTTTTTGGTGTTTTGAGAACTTTTATGATTTTTTTTGTTGTTCTGAATATTTAATTTTTAAGATTTTTGACTTTATAGATTTTGTTTGGTGTTTTTGAAGTATTCGAATTTTTTTGTTCGGTGTGAAGGACACGATCATCTCATCCTTTGCCCTGCTTGCCATAGGTGCTTCTCATTGTTACGTAAGGGTTAAGAGTAGGCATCACGTGTAAGGAAGTGCCTAGCTTGAGATCTCCTGACCTTTTGCCCTTGATAGGCTATGGCTCTTCTTGGACCTAGTCGGTCGACCCTATCCTTTGAGGTTAAAGAAGGAAGATGATTGGTGGTAAGTCCTTAGTAGAATTCAGGGATGTCGAACTTGTTTTTCTACTAATACCCTCATTGCCCATTCGGGTTTTGTCCTTTTCGGGTCTTTCCTTTTAGCCCATTTTCTTTGATGGCCCACATTCAGACAGGTCTTTCTTCTCTTTTGCTTGATTTTGACCTCGAGGGGTCATTGCCCATCTTTTGGAGCCTTTTCTTTTTGGGCTTTTGTTGGTACACATTCGCATGTGTCTATTCTTTTGCTGACCTGAGGGGTCATTGCCCATCTTTTGGTACCTTTTCGTCTTTTTTAAGAAGTCAGACCTTCGGAGACATTTTCCAACTAAGGCAATGGGCATTTTCGATACTCCTTATTCTAACCCCTTTCATCTAATCTGGACTGAAACGAGAAGAGAATGGAATTGGGTTGACCTTCTTTTGCCAAGCGTTGCCTAGCTTTCTTTCTGACTTCCGATCATCGGATCTCAAAACTAGGTGTGTAGTGTGTGCAGTATGATGCCTATCCTTATTTCCCTAAGCGACAAGTTGATGCACCGGGCAAGTAAGCGTTAGATGCTATCATTATACTTCACACCTTTAGATTTTATAGATTTTTTTTTAAGGGAAATATTTTTGAGGTATACACCATTCCAGGGATGAGCTAGTTCTTCTCCTTCTGCATTAGTCAGCTTATATGAATAACATATGGACCCTCCCAATTAGGTTGAAGTTTGGAGCAGGGACCGCCCGGCTTGACGAGTATTCTTTTAAGCACAACCTCACCGACTTCAAATTTTCTCTCTACCACCCTCTTCTGATAAAATCTTTTAAGTCTATTTTGGTAAGATCTAGCATGTTCGGCAGCGGCCAGCCTCCTTTCATCCAAGAGTTCGAGTTGCGCGAGAAGAGAATCTCGGCGTTCATCCATCGGGATATCTCGATCGATCTGGACTCGGAGGGAAGGAATGATTACTTCGTATGGAACTACCGCCTCCATCCCAAAGGCCAAGGCATAGGGGGTCTGACTCGTTGGGGTTCAAATAGAGGTGCGGTAGGCCCATAGAGCATCAACTAATTTATCTGGCCAATCCGCGAATTTGCTAGACTTACAGGTCTTCTTAATGATTTTTATCGTGGTTTTATTGGTGGCTTCGCTTGACCGTTGCCTTGAGGATAATATGGAGATGAATGATGCAATCTGATGCAATACCTGTTGCAAAGGTCACGTAGCTCCTGAGAGATGAATTGCGGTCCATTGTCGGTGATGATGTTGCCTGGGATCCCGAACCTGGCAATGATGTTGCGCTTGATGAAGGTGCAGACTGTTGATGCCTTGATCTCCACATATGCTTCTGCTTCCGCCCACTTGGTGAAGTACTCCGTTGCAGTTAGGACGAAGGATTTGGTTTTGTTTGTGGAGTTTGGGTCACCGAGGGGTCCGATAACATCAAAAGCCCACATAGCGAAGGGCCATGGGGGCGTGGATCGGATGAAGGGAAGATGCGGGAGAGTGAATCTTGTCGGCGTGGAGTTGACATTGATGACAGTGCCGGACAAAGATCGAGCAATCTTCTTCCAGAGTAGGCCAATAGTACCCTTGTCTGATGATCTTCTTGGCGAGGGCTTGAGCATTTACATGGCCTCCACATACTCCGGAGTGTGCTTCTCTGAGTACCAACTCGGCCTCTCCTTCATCTACGCATCTTAAAAGAACACCGGCCAAGCTCCTTTTGTAAAGCACCCCACCTAAGATGGTGTTCTAAGCTTTTTGAGCTAACTGATGCAGGTATCTTTCTGGAACTCTCCTACCTCTAATTTTTGTTCTATTTTTATTGGAAACTAAACCTAAAGAAGAAGGAAGTAAATAAGAAGAGGAAGAGGGGAGGTGGATGGAGTGGAATTTATTGGAGAGGATGGAGGGCAAAGAAGGTCAATTAAGGATCTGGTGGCTCCTTGGGTCGAATGCCCTTCCGAGGCAAGTTGAGATGTTTCCTCGATTGAAATTTGAGTTTCGAGGAGGACGTTGCTTTTTGGGAAGTAAACATAAAGATAGAATGGGCTTCAGGTGCCCGATTTGGGTTGAGATCAACCACGGGAGCCATAGTAGGCGAAGATATTGATAAAGAGGGGAAGACTTCGAGCAATGTTTGATCGAGGGGGCTTTCGGGCCCAATGTTGACAGAACGAGGTGATGGGCCAGTAGGCCGGATGATCATAGAGGACGATGGGTTCATGGACCCAATAAGAGGAGGATGCGGGATCAAAGGCCCAGGTTTAGGAGATGGGCTCGAGGGCCCGAGAATTGGAGAAAATGGGCACAAAGGCCCGAATTTAGTAGAGGGGCTCGGTGGCCCAAGAGTTGGAGAAATTGGGCACAAAGGCCCAGATTCAATAGAGGGGCTCGATGGCCCAAGAGTTTGAGAAAATGGGCACAAAGGCCCAGATTCAATAGAGGGGCTCGATGGCCCAAGAGTTGGAGGAAATGGGCACAAAGGCCCAGATTTAGTAGAGAGGCTCGGTGGCCCAAAAGCAACAAGTGGGTTCGTGGACCCATAAGTTGAGCCTGAGGGCCTAGAAATAGGGATCGGGCCAAGAAGCCCGGGGAGAGCGTCATAGTGAGTGGGGGCATCGGCCCCAAAAGATGACGTAACGAGGGAAGGCCCTCGCGAAGTTGGTTGGACTTTTTCTCGAGTCGGTTTGGCGATATGACCCTCAGGTGGGTCAACAGGTGGTTCGGCCTGGAGTGGTTCATTGCTTGACCCTTCTTCATCGGTGGAAAACAAAAGAGATATTTCAGGATACACGTCATCTTCAGGGTCGTTGGCTCTTCTTCTTTTGTCTTGCTCCAGCTCTTGTTCTTCCTTGTTCTCAGCCAGTTGAATGGTTTCTTTCTTGATGAAAAACTTTTGTAAGCATCCTGAAAAGTATTTGCTTTTGAGATTTTGACCATTGGCTGTCGTTCCATCATATCCAACCCCGCTCTTTGGTTGCAACCTCACTGGATTGATTGGCTCAGCTATGCCTTGCAGTTCTTTGCCTAGTCCTTGGCCCTTCTGGTATCCCAAACTTTTCATTATATGCCACCCTATAGTTTCATTTTCTTCTCTTTTCCTTCTCCACACTTGCCTGGGTTGCCTACTCATTTCTGGAAGATCCAAGATTGTAAAAATTGGCTCGTTTGGCAACCCAAGGGGTGGTGGTGGAGAAGATGGATGATCTAAGGGCATGCTCGTCACCTTAATCACTTGTCCCTTGTGAGGGAATTTAAGACACTGGTGATTGGTGGAGGCGACTGCCTCTAGTGCTTCCAAATAGGGCCTTCCCGTAATAGCTTTGTAGGTTGGATCCATCTCAAGTATGTGGAAGTTAACGGATCGTTCGAGGTCCAAGTTTCACATTTAATGTAATCATGCCATCGGCAGGCTTTTTTGAATTGTCATATGCAGTCACTGTTATTTGAGATGGCCGGATGTCCTCTTCGGAGATTCCACAAAGATGTAATGTTTCTGGTGGCAGAACGTTAATGGATGCTCCGGTATCGACCAAACATGACTTAATGCCTACTCCATTGATGTGGACTGTGATGCACAAGGCACATTTCCTTATTTCTGGGTCGGCTAACTCTTCCTTTGTGAATGTGAGGGCCGGGTACTCACTTCTCGGGACCAGAACTGATGAGATTTTTTTCGGGGGAGGCTCTCATTTACCATTACTCGTTGTAAGTCTTGTTGGAGAACCTCTTGATGGACTCGGATCTTTTGATCAACTCTAAGATAGAGATCCGTGCCGGGGTTTTATCAAGATGTTTCAACAAGTCATAGGATGTCCTGTGCAACGGCTCTTCAATGTGTTCTTCTTGTTTCTGGTACCAACCCCGACTGACCGCCCTGGGGAAAGACCCTTTGGAACATGCGCCCACTCCTGAGTACTGTGGCAAGTTGAGGAGCTATAGCTGGGGTGGTAGTGGTGGGTGGCGGGTTAGGTCGAATGATGGGAGCTCTTGGGATGGGCGTAATAATGGTGGTTTGAGGCATGGTAGAGTAGGTAGGTATGTTTGCACGGGGCGGGATGATGATAGGTCCTAGTGGTGGTGATGTTTGTGGTGGATTAATCGGGCGGATTAGGGTCCGTCCCGATTGGAGTTGTGCGTTTGGTGGTGTTATGATGGGTCGTGATGGTGCTCGGATTATGGGTGGCCGGTTGGGAGTAATGGGGTTGGCTGATGTAGCTTGGGGTATAGAATGGACGGTTCGGTTGACATGCATGGCGGAGGTGGCTCCCTCGACTTGCCAATTCTGGCCTCGATCATGATACTCTTCGGAAGAGACCAAGATGGGATTAACATGTTGATTCCTGTGTGCGGGTGCATGTGGAGGTAAAGGGTTTTGGATAATCCCCAAGCCGGGGTTCTGTTGTTGTTGCTGCTGAGCTGGTACGTGCTGCCGTTGAGGTTGATTTTTCACTGTTCTGATGTATTCCCCCATCTGGCCCCAGTCAATACTGCCTTGCTCATTAAGATCGTGGATATAGTCTTTGAACTGAAAACAATTTTCCACGGTGTGCCCAGGATATCTATGGAACAAGCAGTATCGCTCTATGTTGGCATTTTGAGGCCACTCTGACTTCTCCCTTGGCAATGCAATTTGCCCTGCCGCCATGAGTGCATTAAAGATGTCCGCGAGAGAGTATGGCAAAGGCAGGTAATCGTTCCTCTTGGGTCCAACCTTTCGGGGTTCATAGGCCATGGGAGGGGGTGCCTGGTTGTAGTTGGCCAGTTGTTGCCGCGGTGGTTGGAGAACCGGGGCTTGCGGTCGCTGAGGGATCGGAACTTGTTGCTGACGGGGCTGGAACTGAGGTTGAGGTTGAGGTTGACGAGGGTTTCTAAATGGTTGATTTTGTTGAGGGTTCCTGAACTGGTGTTGATAATTTATAGGTGGGTTCCCTACAACGTTAAGGTTTTCGTTTGTCACTACGCCCTCAGTCACTGGGCTGGTTGTGGTAAAAGTGGTTTTCTTGACAGCTCGGGGTCTAGGATCAAACAAGTTCATGATAGGTGAGTCCCTAAGCTGTGTCTGAATATACCGTGCCCTCTCATAAAGTTCACTCATGGAGGTGGGGTGATGCAAAGCCAGTATATTCTTTAAGGCCGGAGTGGCATTGGTGATGATCATCTTCACTTGCTCCGGTTCTGAAATAGAATTAGTAAGCCTTTCTGCCATTGACCTCCATCTATCAGCATATCTAGTGAAATCTTCATCATTTCTCATTTTTTCTGCCATGAGGTCGGTGATGGAATATGTTGGTCCGACCCTATCTTGATATCTCTGCAAAAATTTAGCTTTGACGGTTTCAAAGTTACTCGCCTCCAAAGAGTCAAGTGAGTAGAACCACTCTAAAGCTGAACCCTCTAATGATCTTCTAAAAAGAAAAGCAAGGGCCCTCGGATCATTTTGCCACATTACCGACTCATAAAGAAAGTCCTTGACATGAATGAAGGGATTACCGGTTCCGTTGTAGCGACGGTATACCGGCATCTCAGAGGGAGGTAGATGAAAAGTGGGGAGAGAAGGAAGAGAAATTTCGGGGACTGCCTTGGTGTCGATTAAACGTCTAAGCTCTCTATACTGCTCATCCATGCGATTGATCTTGTTAATCATGGCCTGATCGACAGAAGGTTCCCTAAGAGGAGGAGGAGAAGTGGGTGCTTGGTGCACCGGAATTGGGATTTGATGGGCCGAAGTGGCCGGATCAGAATGGTACATTGGGGGATGCACCAAAGGGTGAGTAGGGTTGAGATGATTAGAGGAATAAACTGGTGGTCTAGAAGGAACAACAACATTTGGATTGGGATGATCTAGATTAGCCACCAGATGAGGAGAAATTGGGGCCATGAGCCCGGTATGAGAATTTTCATGAGTGGGCACATTGGGTTGATGTGCCCCAGACCGAGGGGTAGAGATGTGAAGACCACCTTCGGGAGAAATGTGGTCGGCGGGCGACTTGCCCTTAAGTATGGCTTTGATAGCCTGAATTTGGGTAGGGTCAGCATGAGAGAATGCCTCCCAAAGTGAATTTGGATTGGGTCGAGGAGAAGTTTGACTAGGTTCAGGGAGAACTTCAGGTTCGTTGACGGCACATACGGCATCAGGGTAGAAGTAAGACTGGTCGTATTCCAATTGCAGTTGCTCGCATCTTTGATCCGCCATTCCGATAACTCGACCTGACCTCAAGTTCATAAACACGACAGAAAAAGAAGGTTGGCAAATAAAAGTTCAAGAATTTTTTGGTTTTGATTTTTGACCTCTTTTGTTTTGATTTTCTTTTGTTTGGACAAGCAAGTTGTCAAGCAAATTAACCTCAAGTAAATTTTTTGTTTTGGTTCTTTTCAGGTGATTTTGGGATTTTTGTTTAGTTTTCGGTTTTTGTTTGCAAACAAGTAATAGCAAAGACTTGGAATGATTAACGCAATTTTTTTGTTTCAATCTCAAATTAATGGCTTGTTAAGAGAAATATTGTCCACTCAAATAAATGGGTAGGACCCTATGCTCTCACAACACCGAGCAATCTAAGGTTGTCACTCTTTTCACAACGATGGGTAATAGGTATTCGGGGTTTTGGGATAAAGTGGTACAACCAGCCCGATCAGTGAAGAGGGAATCCTTCACGTCTGGGGACTTATGGAGGTCTTGATGGAAGCTACCCGGTCCTTCCGAGAGGGAATCCCCGGAGGAGGAGTTGGCAACCACCAAGAGGGGTGTTTGGATGTGTGGGGCTTTGGGAGGAGAGAGCCTCCCTTCTCGGATGTCCTAAGGAGACGGGCGGACCCGAAGCTCCGATGCAAACTAAATGCAAGTGAAATTTCAAGGAATAAGAAGCAACCAAGAAGAAAATAAAAGCATACAATGATTAATGAGATGTTTGTAGGAAGCAAGTGAAAAAGGCAATGATATAAAATTAAGCTAGGATGGAAGAAAGAACTAATTTAACTAAGCATGCTTTGAAAGATTTAAAGGAGAACTAGACTTAGCAAAGAAGATGATATCTAAAATACTAAGGTGAAATAAGTTGATTATCAAAGCTGGAAATCAGATGGATATGCTTTTTAAAAGATAAACGGAGAGCAAGTAAACTTGGAAGAGACAAGATGATGCTTCGAAGAAAAGTAAGCAACGTAAACAAGCAACAATGTAAGGAAATGGAAATGACTCACATGGAAATGAAAGTAAACATGATTTTCAGATGGACATTCTTAGGAAAATAAAGTGGGATTTCACTAAAACAAAGTCGGTCCCACCGTGGTCGCCAAAAGGTGTAAGCACCCGAAACGGGACATCCGCGGATCTCCCCCTCCGGAACCCCTACGCTTGCTTTGGGGACTTGGTGGATGGGATGTTAGAGGGTGTGGTCGCCAGGAACCAAAGGCTCCAAAATATGGTAAAATGTAATGAAATGGAATAGAGAAATGAAAATGACCGTCGTACCTTTGGAAGCGGGGAGATTGTTGAGTTCCGACTTCTCCTCTCTCGGCCGGCCGAAAGAAGAGAGCTTAGTGAGTCCTTCGTCTTCGATCCGGTTGAAGCTCCGCCTTAATCGTATTTACCTAAGAATGTCCATAAGAAAACATAGAAACAAGTGAAAGGTTCATTAGTTCTAATGAAAGCATAGTATTGTGCTCAAATTTTGAATTCAAACATGCAAAAGGAAAGAGACTAACCGGATTGGGACTAAATCCCAACCCCTATTTAGAAGGTTTAGATATGCATGAAAATGCAAATGAGTGGCTTAATGCATGCTAAATAACATGATGAATAGTGCTAAAATGAAAGAAGGAGATAAAAACTCGATTAAACGAGCGATCGGACTTCGAAAATAACAAAACAAGCTTCTGCCCTTCCTGGTGCCCTGTATATAGGGCGCCAGGAGAAGGTACCCCCTTTATGGGGCGCGTTGACCAAGTCAAAGCGCCCTGTATACGGGGCACTAAGTCTGGCCCGAACAGATTTTCTTCTCCTCTTCGCGGCGCCGCTCCGGAGTGCTGGGAGGCTTCCGGGACGAAGTAGGGGCTTCTCCTTGTAGACAATATGCAAATGAAGCTAATGAAAGGTGGTTTGGATGCTGGATATAAGAGGAGAGACGGATAGAGGCTCTCAAAGTTGGAGAAAAATCATACTTCTGGGTGACAGAAACAGAGGGTTTTGGGGTTTTTGGTGGAAGATTTTGGATCGGTTTGAAAGCTTTTGGAGGGTGAATGTGGCTTGGAATCGTAGTGTTGGATGATCTCTAGGGTGGCACGGAGTTGGGACCTCCTCCAAGCTCCAAATGGGGGTCTATTTATAGCCCAAAAGATGGCACTTTGGTCATTTCCGAAAAGCAGTGCCATGTGGCATAGCGCCCTATATATGGGGCGCCAGCATCATGAGATATGTCAAATCGACAAGACAAGTCACTGCGGGGGGTCAAATCAACCTGTCAAATCAATTTAATTTGGATCCAGGCGCCCTGTTTATAGGGCGCCTGGTGCCCTGTATACAGGGCGCCTGGTGCCCTGTATACAGGGCGCCAGGTGCCCTGTTTATAGGGCGCCTGGTGCCCTATAAACAGGGCGCCTGGTGCCCTATTTATAGGGCGCCTGGTGCCCTATAAGTAGGGCGCCAGGAGCCCTTATACACAGGGTTTTGCCCTCTTCGAAATGCGCCAAAGACCTTAATTTTTCCGGAAAACTCGGTTCCCTTGAAAGGTTACTTAAATATTCTTCATGAAAACAAGAATTTGAGCTCTCCAACTAGGCCAAAATTGCGTGTCTACAGGGGGCGCGCAGACCGCGCCCCCGAACTGGGGGCGCGCCCTGCGCGCCCTTGGTTTGAGGGCGCGCCCTGCGCGCCCTCGTCTCCTTTGAAACGCGGGGGCGCGGTCTGTCAAGTTTCTAAATTTTGCACCGTCTCCCTTCCCCTATAAATTGAGGGCCATTCTCAGCGACCCAAGGTTAACCCACGGTGCCTAGCTCGTCCAGAGGTCGTCCAAGCTCTTCTCCAAAGCCGTCCCGACGTCCAAAGGCGATCCGAAGTCAAGAAATCGATCCCGAGGTGAAGAAGAAGGCTCGATCCGGGTGTTCTTCATCAACCATCTTCATCGACTTCTGCAGAAAATCCGAGGCTTCTTCTGCTAAAGTCTTCAACATAGAAGATGTTCATCTCTTCGTCCTCTTTCATCTCCAACTGACGGCACTCAATTCCGACTTTCCGTTTGTTCGTGGCAATTGCTACACCCAGGGCGCGCATCCAGGTTCTGTTTTCTACATCCGCCCCCTTTCATAATTTTTACTGACTTCTACAGAAGGATTTCGGAGAAGTCATCAACATAGGAATTCTTCCTCTCTAAGTTTTCTGTCCACTCCAACAAACGGCACTCGATTCTGACATCGGGGTCGTCTGTAACATCCTCTGCACCAAAGTCGCGCCAGAAGGGTACCAAGCTACCCGAACCGGCTGTCTTTAACCAACTCGGCTTCAACTCAAGCCAAATCATTCTATAAGCTTTCTCAACTCCATTAACTCTGTTTATTTAATGTTTTAAAGCATATTTTAGTTCATTTACATCATTTTTACATAATCAAAAACACAAAAAAAGGGGTTAAGGCTCACCCCGAAGCCGGTGAGTCCAATTCCAATTGCTTCTTTCCTATCTTCTTACTACAGTTACTACACTTCTCACAAGTCTAACCAAACTCTTCACTTGGTTTATTGTTCTAGTTGCACAAAGTTGATCAAGCTAGCATTGGATTGGAGACTCTTCTTCATCGGCCGGCCGAAGAAGAAGAAGGTTGAACTCACATCCCTTTCTCCCACGCTAAGGTACACACGGTCAACTTCTTTTTATTTCCATTACATAAAGCGGAGCCCGCGGCTCCTGGCGACCACACTTTCTTTTTATTCATGTTCTAAATTCATATCCTCCTCACTCTCCTCCCACATGACCCGAACCATCTCCGGTGCTCGAGCGACGCTGTGAGATGAAAGTTCGGGGATCAATGTGAGTGTGGGACCGAGGTGAGGAGTCTTTATCGCTTTCCGAGTGTTTCTCGATTCACTCCTTTTCCCTCATTCCATCTTTCACCTTCTCTTGAGGTGCCGATCCGGAACCCGTTTCTGGAGTCGACAACCTTTAGTTAGCTCATCACTATGAGCCATGATGGATCTCAAATCCATCTATCCATGTTGTCTCTATAATTATGTCTCACAGAGACTAACATCTAGTTTAAGGCAAACAATGCATCTTGTCTATGAGATAAGATCTTATCTTTCTTTCATATCACTAGATAATTTAGGAGACACCTACTTCTCAAGTAGAATAGTTAATTGGTCAACTATGAGAACAATTCTCTTAGTTCTAAACCAGTCTAAGAAGTGTGATCTATTAAGCTATATGGCATCTAATATGTCATACTAATGGTGGTTTATTATCGTATTCTACAACTGAGATATAATTTTATCAATAGAACATTGCAAACATTCATTAAAATTAAGATATGGTCTTTGGTCCTAATTTATGCTCCCACTAATTTTCGACGAATTTTCATAACCCTCATTATGCAAAGACGGGATATCACGATGAAATCCTAGTGGGGACTAAGACCCTATTAACTTTATAGTGACAAACTTGTGGGAAACACAAGAAGTCATCCCATACTTAATAGGTAGGTAACTTTTACCAATTGCAACCCTTGCAATTCTTAGTCATTCAGCCTCTAGAGTTATAACCTTGTGGGAAACACAACAAGCTATATACTCTAGTTAGGTCAACTCCGCTTGTTACGTTATGAGAATGAATTCTTAACATAGCCCTTATGGGAAACACAACAAGGCCATGCAATGGTCCACCCCAAAGTTCGGCAAATGCCTTGTCCATGATCACCAATCCCTTGCTGAATGAGTCTTGTGGGAAACACAACAAACCCATCCAATCTAAGATTGGCTCATCAAGACCATAACAACGGAAGGCAACGTGAGTCATTCTTAATGTCACACGTTTATCAACCTAATTATGACAAGGAGGGATTTTATTTTAGTCTCATCAATAATATGTGCTAAGTATATATAATACCTTTGGAATATCATATATCTAAGGTATAACCTATAGCACACATCCACATATCAAATATGCACAAAATCAGGTGATCATGGACTTAACCCTAAGCATGCACCTAAGGCACCCCTATAGGTGCAAATCCTTGCTTCAGATGCTTGAGTTGGTATGCTCCCACTTCAGAAGGGCGCTTCTCCAAGTGGTCCCGCTCTCCACCCTTCAACGAACCGGCTTCTAACTCTTACAAGCAGCTTAAGGGTATGCAGACCCCACAAATGTACATAACTCAATAAGAAACCTTGGTTTTAACCAAGGGGAGTACATTAATGGAGGGAGGTAGAATGTACAATCAGATTGTATAGAGAGAGAGGAGGCACACGCAGGCCCCATTTAATAACATAACCAACACAATTAAAAGCAATCACAAGCCAAGCACAATTAAGTCCATGATCGCCTCCATACACACACTAACATTCATCACATGAACATAGAGCGCATACGTGATAATTATATGAGATATATCATATATATCAGCATAAAATTATATAATTTATTTTGAAATTCTCAATTTCATGTATGTCGAATTTTCATGAAATAAATAACATGAAAATAACATGACAATAACATATAAACAATTTATATGAAATGAACATACAAAACTAAACTATTTAGAACATTCATGCATTCCCAATACTGTGCAAGGTCATAAATTAATGTCCCAATTTATATTCTGTAAAATCTCATTTTACAGATTTAATTAAGACACTAATAATTTAAGTTAAACCTTTAAAACAATTTTAAAGTTTAACCATGAGTGAATCTATGTAAATAGAACTAAACATCATCTAACATGTCATTAAACACTTTAAAAACATGTTAAATAATATTATAGAATTTTTCAGATTTTTATGGATTTTTCTGGCAATTTTTCAGAATTTTCTATGATTTTAAACACTTTAAAAGCATATAAATGGTGTCTGGCGCAATGCGCCGCGTATGGCGGCGCACTGCGCCCGTCCGGCGTGAGCCGCCAATGCGCCGCGGGCGCTGGCGCGTTGCGCCGCCACCTCAGCCACGGCGTCTGCGCCGCCTGTGCGCCAGCCCGGTCAAACCAGCTGTTGACCCGGATCTGGATCCGGGTCCGAGTCGGATCCTCCTTCTCCGCCCGATAAGGTCGCGGCCAGCACTGCTCATCGGGAGGAAATCCATCTCATAGAATCGGATTTATCTCCTTATCCCGGACTACGAAAAATCCTAAAAAATATGCGTTGGAATCCTTATCAAATACGGAATCCAAAACAGTCGGCCTCATATCTAGGAAAAATCCCAATCGACCACAAAATGAATCCACCCAACAAGGTATCTTTGGCGACTCAGGTCAAAGATCCAACCATGCAACCGTGATGATAGAAAACCCTGATAGACAGTTTGGTAAGATACCATTCAGGGTTTCTAATTCGGTCAGTTCAGTGAACTCATTCAACTAATGAGCACATGTATGTGTATCTCAGTGTATCCACACTAATGACCAATGAGATCGGTCGTCCTCATCACATGAGAAGACATCACATACACTAGTCTATCCGGATCCTTGATGTCCCGTCTCAAGTATCCTATGACTAGGAACATTTAGATCAAATACCTCTAAATGATCAATCTCATTATCATGATCTTATCATTATTTAATCATCATTGTATTTGATCAATGACTTCATTATGATATTCGCTTCTAATAAGAGCTTATAATGAAGATTTGCCTAATTAATTGAATAAGATATTTCTAGAAATGTCGAATCATATCATATATGATTCACTTGTAGGGCATACATTCTATCAGCACCTATAGGATGAAGCTCTTTTCTCCTTCTTTCTCTTCACTTGGCACACCAAAGATGAGAAAGAGAGCTCTTGCTGACTTGTTGCAAATGTCCACATAGGAGGAAGAAGAGTTGAAGCAGTGCTGATAGAGGAGAGGCTAGAGTGAAGTTCGCGCATAGGTCAGGTGACTAGGGTGCTATCAAGGCCAGATCACAACCCTTTTTATAGAGGCGAATGGTGCCATCAGCAGCTGAGGATAAGGTTTGGAGGGTGAGAGTCCTAATGGTAAAAGAGGTCTACTTCTGCAAAACTCCTTATGCAAGAAGAAGTCTCAACAATCTAATGTGTGTGTGAGATGAGCAGATGGGACACCGGCTCCTAGAATGTAGGGCATCTTGTGCACATGGAAGCTAGAAAAGGGTTGAAGTTCAGCCAGATGATGGCCATCTGATGGGTAAGATAAGGTTGAGGGAGATAAGAATAAGCCAAGTACAAGATAAGGTGGTTGGGAGTAAAATTTATCTTAAAGAAAATGGGGATAAAATGAGATAATACTCAAAGTAAGATGAGGCTAAGATGGGATAGGGTGAGCTGTTGGCACACCCAATCCTAGATTCGAGAAGATTGAATGCACAAGGTCGGAAGGAGGGAGCTGGGTTCAGCCATATGAAGCATGGGTTAGCCCATCTTGGGTTAATCTTAACCTGACTTTATCAAAGTGCTCCCGATTCGATGGATACAGTAAATTTTAACCAAAATTAATTAAATAATGCCTAAATTAACACAAAAAAATCTAAAACATTCTTTGCTGGCCATTGATCTTGTTATCCATAAATATGTGTGGCTGAGATATCCTAAATTGCATCTGATCTCTTATTTTACCAAATTTCACGATCGATGCAATCTTGATTGTCGATAATGTCAAAAGCTATAATTGAGTGCCATTCCAATGCATCAATATTCTTGAGACTAAAGTCATAGATCAAAAACTTTAAAATTTTAGCTTGTAGGTTGATCTGAAAATTTTTGGACCATCACACCTGTGGTGTGATTTAATACAGACTTTGGCCAGATTTGATATTCCTCGAATAACTTTCCTACAGGTGGTCAAACTTTTGATCCATTTCTAGCATTGCCCAGCTCTATCTGATACTGACAATATAGCGAAATTGGATTTTCTTGATAGAGTTCCAACTTGTCCCAAAACGTCAGGGGCACATTGGTCATTTTGGCCTTTCAATGTTCAGTTTTCATGTTTTGGGCACTGTTGAAAAGCTCTTGACCAGGACTATGCAATGAGCACATTATCTTGGCCATTTGTAGCCTATCAAGCCATGTCGAGGCATTTTTAGAGTCTCTTTGCATCATATGTATTGAGTGAGTTGAACAAAAAATGTTGGCATCAACAAAGTACCACCAGAGATGTTCCTTGTGAGGTGCAGTCATGGTTGTCATATTGAGCATCATCATGTTCTCTTCTTATTTACAAAGATAGCCGCTACTATTGCACGCTCTCCATCTATCGAGGAGGAAGCAGTCCCTGTGTCGGAGGGGGCCACTCGCATTTGAACAGTTACATCTCATGGCTTGGTAACTATGCGGGCATGTAAGTAAGTAGGAGCATAAGTAGTGCATAAGAAGTAAAGTGTAAAACATAGAAACGTAAGAGGAAGATGTCATGCATTAAGTAAAGCAAACGGAGTGTTCAGATAAAGTAAACCAATCTTTACAACTTCAAAATATCATCTAGGGTTGATTTTGGAAAGTCTAAATCTGTAAAGTCAATGTCATCGTCGTCAGGAATAGGTGGCATCATAATCAGAGCTTTAACCCACCGATCAATGTGTTTAATGGCCTTCTCCTCATGCTTCTTGTGAAGAACTAATTGTCTTTCAAGTTCAACAACACGTGCCTCTAGTAAACATGCCCTAGGTCAGTGTGTCCAGGCAAGCCATTTGTGTGAATAAACCCTTCTAATTCATTGCACCAAAACATAAACTCACATTCCTATAAGATACACAAAATGGTTGTAACACAGAAGGATTAAAATGAGTTATTTTTAAAAAATACGTAGGTTTTAATCATTACCTTACAACTGTAATATTGTTTGCCCACTCTTCACGAAAATGTGCTTCGATATACGTGGCACCAACCATGGTCATGAGGGCATTGCAATGTAACAGTGGGAGGGGAAGGACCACTAGCCATGGGAAGAACTACAATTGAAGAATGACAACAAAGGAATGGGAAGAAGACAAGCCAAGAAACCCTGAAGACAAAGCTGTGAGCGGGGGTCCACATAAATAGGGTGGCAAAAATTATTTACAAGGACACATTGGGGTGTCATAGTTGCATGATCTCTTGTCGAGATGCTCACATACCAAAGATAAGTAAAAAAAATTGATTTTCTCACATAGGTACTAAAATGTGCACATGCTTACCGAACACATATAGGATATTATCGACCTACTCGTATAGTTACTACACCATGGACAAATCGATTTTGAAAGTGTCCATAACGAGTCAAAATTGGGTCACCATTGTAATGTCTTAGACGTGGGTACATAACATCTAAGATAAGGGTTAGACAGAAATGGATAACGGGCCAAACTTGAGTTCATACTGAGATACACTTTGCTACATAATGTAAGGGTTTCAAAGGAGTTGTAATAGTTATCAAATGGAATCGAATGGTTAGATATGGGTTATTATCATAACAGTTCATTCGCGGGTTTGTAACAAATTTGAAAGTATGTGTATGGCTTGGTAAGTATACAAGGGTAAAAGTAAGAGTGAACACATGCTTATAGAAGGCGTGTAAGAAATTACCAACCTGCTCCCATGGTTACTGATAGAAATGTATGCCCTACAAGCCAATTATATATGATATGATTAAACATTTCTAGGAACATCTCATTCAATTTAATAGGCAAAACTTCATTACAAACTTTTATTAGAAGCGTATATCGTAATGATGTCCTTGATCACATGCAATGATGATTGAATCATGTTGAGATCATGATAATGAGATCGATCATCTAGAGGTATGTGATCTAAATATTCCTAGTCATAGGATCCTTGAGACGGGACATCATGAATCCAGATAGACTAGTGTGTGTGATGTCTTCTCATGTGATGAGAATGACCGATCTCATTGGTCATCAGTGTGGGGACACTGAGATACACACATAGGTGCTCATTAGTGGAATGATTTCATTGAACTGACCATTTTAGGAAAATCTGATCGGTATCTTGCTTAACTGTCTATTAGGTTATTCTTACATCTCAATAGTACGGTTGGATCTTTGACCTGAGTCACCAAAGATGTCTTACTGGATATATCTTTTACTTTGATTATTAACATACGGATCACCATCTTGATGGTCCAATATAGTTGATATATTGGGTGCAAGAGAAACCCGGTGGAGACAATTGAGTGGACAACAAGGGATTATTCACTCTCGATAGGAGAGAGAGAATGTCCTATAGGATAGTACTCTAAATCCTTGGCCAAGGTACTTAGGATTGTCGATTCCAGAAACGGGTTCCGGATCGGCACCTCAAGAAAAGGTGAAAGATAGAATGGATGGAAAGGGAGTGAATCGGAAAACAATCGAAAAGTTGTAAAAGATCCTCACCTCGGTCCCACACTCACATTGATCCCCGAACTTCCATCTCACGGCGTCGCTCGAGCACCGGAGACGGTTTGGGTCATGTGGGAGGAGAGTGAGAAGTGAATTAACTTAGAACATGAATAAAAAGAAAGGTGGTCGCCAGGAGCCGCGGGCTCCGCTTTATGGTATAAAAGACAAGATTAAGTTGTATTGACCGTGTGTACCTTAGCGCGGGAGATCGGGATATGGGTTCAACCTTCTTCTTCCTCGGCCGGCCGATGAAGAAGAGTCTCCAACCGATACTAGCTTGATAGACCTATGCAACTAGAACAATAAACCAAGTGAAAGAAAACGATTAGAACTATGGGAAGTGTAGTAAGTGTAGAGAGAAGATGAGAAAGAAGCAATTGGAATCGGACTCACCGGATTGAGGGTGAGCCTTAACCCCTTTTTTGTGTTTTTAATTATGTAAAAATGATGCAAATGAACTAAAATAAGTTCTAAAACAGTAAATGAACTGAATAAAGTGGGTTTAGGAAGCTTATAAAGCGAATCGGCTTGAGTTGAAGCCGAGATGGTTGAAACAAGCTGGTTCGGGTAGCCTTGCACCCTCCTGGCGCGACTTTGGTGCAGAGAATGCTACAGACGACCCCAATGTCAGAATCAAGTTATGTTTGTTGTAATAGACAGAAGACTCGGAGATAAAAAGTTATTATGTTTATGATTTCTCCGAAAACCTCCTTTAAAAGTTTGTAGAAATGATGAAAGTGGGCGGATATATAAAACAGAACCTGGATGTGCGCCCTCAGTGCAGCAATCGCCACGAACAAACGGAAAGTCAGAATTAAGTGCTGTTAGTTGGAGATGAAAGAGGACGAAGAGATAAACAACTTATTTGTTGAAAACTTTTGCAGAAGAAGTCCAGGATTTTCTTCAGAAGTCGATGAAGTCGGTAGATGCAGAACGCCCGGATTGAGCTTTCTCCTTCACTTCGGGATCGATCTCTCGATGTCGGATCGCCTTTGGATGTTAGGACAGCTTTGGAAAAGAGCTTGGACGACCTATGGATGAGCTAGGCATGGGGGATTTACCTTGGGTCATTAAGAATGGCCCTCAATTTATAAGGGAAGGAAGCCGGTGCAAAAAATGGAAACTGGACCGACCGCAACCCCACTTTTCAAAGGGGACGAGGGCGCGCAGGGCACGCCCTCACTTCGGGGACGTGGTCTGAGAGCCCCCCAGTTTCAAAGAAACCGGGGGTGCGGTATGCGTCTCACTGCTAAAATTCGTTGGAAACTTCCAGAAATTGCCAAAAATTGACTTGACATACGTAACGCGCCCCCGAACTGGGGGTGCGGTACAAATAATCAAAAATCAGCGATGGAAACCTTCCAAAAATCCAGTTTAGAAAGTGCTAATCGAGCCAATTTCCGATTTTCGAAAATTGACCACGCCCCCGCGTTTTAAAGGAACCGGGGGCGCGCAGGGCGCGCCCTCCCTTTTCAAAGGGAGCGGGGGCGCGGTAGACTCTCTCTCCTGCACGCGCGTTCCGCGAGCCGTATCTTGCAAACGGGATGTCCGATTCGGCTCATGTTTGTTGCGTTGGAAAGAGCACCTTCAACCGCACCTCCTCAAGTCGGTAAACCACCCGGCATGACTCCTGAGACATTCGCAGAGGGCTTTCTACCAGTTTACCCTCTCAAGAAAAGCCGAAACCCGTGGCGAAGATCCGAAAGAGCATGGTTCTGGTCGAGAAATCTCGGGTCAACTCGAGATGACTTAAAATGTTGACCGAACAAGTCCAGTACGATTGGAAAACCTGAAGGCATCGAAAAATCTGAGATTAACCCGGTAAACGTGAACCGGAACTCGGAAAAGCCGGAAAATCCTAAAATTGACCGAACCGGACGTATGGCCATGATTGATGAAAATATACGGCTAGAATCAACCCGGATGACCCTAAAAGACCCGGTGATGACCGGAAAGGCGTAACGTGTGGTCTGAGATAGCCGTGTCAGTACAGATCGAAAAAGCCGTAACGAAAGCCGTCATTGACCGACACCTACCGAAATGACTTCTCAGAAACCCTGAATGTTACGGAACACATGCGGGACTCCCGAGACCTTCAATTATGGACCATTCAAGGTCGGTCATCGAGCAGGCTTCGTGTTTTTACAGTTCACGCGCAGCTCTCGCTTGAAGGTTTCGGCATCATTCCGGAAATCATTGGTCCATTCTCAACTCACAAGGGGCTCCAACAATGTCCTTAGCTCATGTCCACGAGGTAATCCGAATCAGATAACGGTCAAATAAAAGATATCGCCTATAGAATAAGAGTCTGGGGCTCCGAATCAGGCCAATTTGGCGTGTCTACAAGGATAATTGGAAAAGAAGTTTTCTAACTGATCCAAACCTGAGTACAGGATCTCATAGATTTGGAATATTTAGGGGTTGACAGTCAATGCCGAACCCCTGACCGACTAGGACATTGTATGAATGAGGATTTAAATCCGTGTGGTAATTGATGACGGAAAGGCTCAATGGATGTTATTTAACTCTCCAAAGTCATTTGGGATCATAGGATGTGACTTATACCCTTTATGATCAGAAAGTTGTAAAAACTGTTATCGGATTACGATTTGGATTTAATTTAAAAGAATTGTTCTTTTAAATTAATTAAGGTTTCAACCAAATTGACTATTGGGCCTAGTGGGTCACACACATTAGATCTGGTCAATAAGATGAGGGCATAGACGTAATTTTATAGAAGTTTTGAGTTTTTGTGAAAAATTCCATCTTCTATATATAAATGGCTTATGAAGCCAAACCCTAATAAGCCATAGGGATGGAGCATGTCCCAAGTAGCATCTCTCTCTCCTCCTTTCTCTAGAAGGTGATCTCCCATGGTCAAACTTGGATCTGGAAGGTTTCTGGAGGCCCGAAGAAAGGGAGAACTCGTCTATTGAAGCAGATCGTGTGGATACCACTAAAGACCAGACACTTGAACGATTTTCAGTAAGGAGGAATGTCCTATCTTCAACCATGGTGAGGTATTTTTTAAATCCCATTAGGTACTCTCGTTTTACTTCATATTCGGTTCTGAGTTTTACTCGTTCTGCATCGACCAAGGCAAAGATCATAATTTTATGGAATCAAAATTTTTTCACTATCATGTATTAATTCCTTATAGTGGTATTAGAGTCAGGTTGAAGCCTTGGTTGAAGTTGAATTGAAATTGGCTTTATTTCATGTGATATATTGCTTTCCCGAAACTGTATACAAAGCAGTTTTGATTTGATCACCACAGTTCGTATGAGATATCAAACTGTGTGTAGTTAGTTTCAATTGATTCTTGTGGATGAGATATTTTAAATTCTGCAAACGTCATGAATTTTGGCCATTTGGAGAGTCTGAAAGGAGTTCGGAAAGTTGCTAAGATCATCATGTCCGAAAATCCAACCGAAATTAGGGGAGTTGATGAATTTACCTATTTGGACTCAAATACCTCTGTCTAATGACGTGGAAAGGTATAAAATTAAGTTTCCTATAGTTTCCATAAGTTATTGGACACTTAACGGCCCTTGAAGGTGTCGTATATGAGAGTTATTTGTAGTTAGGGTTAATTACGGCCGTGGAAACTTCCTCCGTGGATTGCGCATTGGATAGAATTTTTCATAAGATGAAACTTTATTTAATATAGTCCTTATTTTTTATGGATTCCAACGCATATTTTTACAGTCAACACTTTTCTAGGGTTTTCGGGTGCTACAGTGCCGCCCCGACCTTATCGGGCAAAGTAGAAAGAAGTCCTGATCAGATATGGACCCGCAAGGGTGGTGGGGTTCATGGCAGCTTGTAAGACACCTGGGCCGGGGTACACAGCTGCACCGCATTGGTCCCGGGGGAGCGCAGCTGCGCACACGAGCGCGCGGCAAGCGGCGTTGCTGCTGGTAGCTAGATGTAGCCACAAAGGTACACGACGAAATCACACTGAGCTCACTGGGGTCGTGGCAAGCAACGATTGGCCAGCGCTATGCATCGCCAGTTAATATAATTTTAAAATAATTTTAAAATTATTTTAAATTCATTTTTTATTCGAAAAATTGCCATAAAAATTCCAAAAAATCTAAAAAAATTATAGAATTTATTTAATGATTTATTACAGTGTTTAATGACTTATTAAATAGATTTTTACTATTTTGTCATTGAATTCTATTATTTTACTTTTAAAATTGGTTTTAAGATCAAAAATAATGAAATTAATGAGTATATAAGTTCTGGTAAATTATTTAACAGGTTTATAAAATGTTTATGAACTTGTTAGATAGTTTTGGACTTTGGTTACCATAAAATCATTTTATAAATTATTTTAAAATTATTTTAAAATATTTATTAATTAAATTAGTGTTCAAATAAATTCTTAAAAATATGATTTTAGAGAATTATGATTTGGACATTAATTTACTGCTCTGATAAATTTTGGAAAATCATGAATCATCTGAATGTTTTATATTGCTTGTCTTTTGCATGTAAATTGTTTATATGTACATTTCATGTTATTTATTTTATGAAAAATCGACAAGCATGAAATTTGGAATTTCAAAATTATAGTATATAGTTTTATGATGGTATATATGATATATCTCATATAATTATCATGTATGCGCTCTATGTTCATGTGATGAATGTTGGTGTGTATGGAGGTGATCATGGACTTAAATATGCTTTTCTTATAATTGCTTTGTTAATTAAGTTGGTTATGTTATTAAATGGGGCCTGCATGTGTCTCCTCTCTCTCTCTATACAATTTGATTGTACATTCTACCTCCTCCCCCCTTGGTTAAAACCAAGGTTTCTTATTATGAGTTGTACATTTGTGGGTTTGTGTACCCTTTAGCCGCTTGTAATGGTTACAAGCTGGCTCGTGAAAGAATGAAGAGCGGGACCACTTGGAGAAGCACCCTTTTGAAGTGGGAACATGCCAACTCAAGCTTCTGAAGCAACGGTTTGCACCTATAGAGGTGTCTTAGGTGTTTGCTTAGGGCTAAGTCCATGATCACCTATGTTTTAATGCATATTTAATATGTTATTGTGTGTTACAGATTATACCTTAAATATATGATATTCTAAAAGGTATATTAATATTTATATGTAACACCGATGTTGATGAGACTAAAATAAAATCTCTCCTTGTTCTAATTAGGTCGATAAACGTGAAACATTAAGAATGACTCATGTAGCCTTCCGTTATTATGGTCTTGATGAGCCAATCTTAGATCAGATGGGTTTGTTGTGCTACCACAAGGCCCATTCAGCTAGGGATTGGAGATCATGGCCAAGGCATTAGCCGCACTTTGAGGTGGACCATTTACATGGCTTTGTTGTGCTACCATAAGGGTTGTGTGAAGAATCTATTCTCATAACGTAACAAGCGGGTTTGACCTAACTAGAGTATATGGTTTATTGTGCTACCATAAGATCATAACTCTAGAGGCTAAATGACTAAGAGATGCAAGAGTTATAGTTGCAATAGTTGCCTACCTATAAGTATGGGATGATTTGTTGTGCTACCACAAGGTCATCACTATAAAGTTAGTAGGGTCTTGGTCCCCACTAGGATGTTATCATAATATCCCGTCTTTACATGATGATGGTTATGCAAATTCGTCGAAAATTAGTGGGAGTATAAATTAGGATGAAAGACCATATCTTAATTTTAATGAATGTCTGTAATGTTGATATAATTATATTCATGTTGTAGAATATTATAAACTACCATTAGTCTAGCATGCTAGATGCTAAGTAGTTGAATGGCTCACACTTCATATATTGGTTTTGAACTACGAGAATAGTTCTCATAGTTAACCTATTAACTATCCTACTTGAGAAGTAGGTATCCCCTACACTATCATGATGTGAGAGAAGATAAGATCTTATCTCATTGAAAAGATGTATTGATTGCCTTATATTAGATGTTAACCTCTATCAGATAAAAATAGTAGTGGCAACATAGATAGATGACATGATTAAACATTTCTAGGAACATCCCATTCAATAAAATAGGAAAAACTTTGTTACTAGCTTTTATTAGAAGCGTATATCATAATGAAGTCCTTGATCATATGCAATGATGATAGAATCATGATGATATCATGATAATGAGATCGATCATCTAGAGGTATGTGATCTAAATATTCCTAGTCATAGGATCCTTGAGACGGGACATCAAGAATCCAGATAGACTAGTGTGTGATGTCTTCTCATGTGATGAGAATGACCGATGTCATTGGCCATCAATGTGGGGACACTGAGATACACACATAGGTGCTCATTAGTAGAATGAGTTCACTGAACTGACCAATTTAGGAAAACATGATCGGTATCTTACTGAACTATCTATTATATTATTCTTACATCTCAATAGCACGGTTGGATATTTGACCTGAGTCACCAAAGATGTCTTATCGGATATATCTTGTATTTTGATTATTGACTTATGGATCACCATCTTGATGGTCCAGTATAGTTGATGTATTGAGTGCAAGAGAAACACGGTGGAGGCAATTGCGCAAACAACAAAGGATTGTTCACTCTCGATAGAAGAGAGAGAATGTCCTATGAGATAGTACTCTAAATCCTTGGCTAAGGTATTTAGGATAATTGTAAAATGAGTTTTCCAATTGATCCAAACTTGAGTACAAGATAGTATAGAGTTGGAATATTTAGGGGTTGACAGTCAGTGCCGAACCCCTAACCGACTGGGACATTGTATGAATGAGGATTTAAATCCGTGTGGTAATTTATGATGGAAATACTCAATGGATGTTATTTAACTCCCCAAAGTTATTTGGGATCATAAGATGTGGCTTGTACCTTTTATGATCAGAAAGCCGTAAAAACAGTTATTAGATAACGATTTTGATTTAATTTAAAAGAATTATTCTTTTAAATTAATTAAGGCTTCAACCAAATTGACTATTGGACCTAGTGGGTCACACACATTAGATATGGTCAATAAGATGAGGGCATTGACATAATTTTATAGAAGTTTTGAGCTTTTGTGAAAATTTTCATCTTCTATATATAAATGACTTATGAAGCCAAACCCTAATAAGCTATAGGGATGGAGCACGTCCTAAGAAGTCTCTCTCTCTCCTCTTTCCTCTATAAGGTGATCTCCCATGGTCAAGCTTGGATCTGGAAGGTTTCTGGAGGCCCGAAGGAAGGGAGAACTCATCTATTGAAGCAGATCGTGTGGATACCGTTAGAGACCGGACACTTGAACGGTTTTCAACAAGGATAAATGTTCTCTCTTCATCCATGGTGAAGGATTTTGTAAATCCCATGAGGTAATCTCATTCTACTTCATATTCAGGTATCGATTTTACTCGTTTAGCATCGACCAAGACAAAGATCATGATTTTATGGAATCAAAAATTTTATGTCGTCATGTATTGATTCCTATAGTTACTACACTGCTTGTATGCTTACTGAAGGTGTGTAAGAAATTACCAACCTACTTGCATAGTTAATAGATTGTGCACATACCTACATTGTAAATCATGTGCATGCCTGCGAAATGATGATAAAATATTACTATGCTGCTCACATACTTACTAGACCGTGCCCATAGTTACAGTGCCTATTGGTTTAATCACTCCACAAAAGATAAAATATAAAAATAAGTCCAACACAATGAAAGTAATTTTATACATTTCAATAATGGTTTATACAATGCAAAGTGTTGAACGTTTGTTTCGCATATTCTGGTTGCTCAAACAGTTAACCATGTCCACATGGCGGAGGTTGTTGTGACAACATCATGGAAGGGTTAAACAACAAAGTGTCTTACCTAACATCATGAATTGTGTGCAGAGAATTGATACTGTCTGCAACTTTTTTTCATTTCTCCCTCTCCAAGGAAGACTTTATCCTACACCTACAACCCTTCTCAGGCCTAGCTCTGAGGACAAGAGGGATTTGCTTTTGTACACCTTCATCTTAATCAATTGACTATTATATTAAACGATTTACGTCAGTAAGGAGTGCAAAATAGAAACAGTTTTAAGAATCATGTAATAGACTTGAGCTGTAAGTTGACATGATTGATATTCTATCATGGGTTGAGTTTGAGGTATATTATCATTCATAGTAGACAAATCCTGATGCACCTATGTGTAAATTCTCAGCATGTGTTAGAAACTTGCTTGTGTTTTTGCTGTTGTTGCACATAACTATACAACATTTGTAACTAGATGCATATTCCTCATTGATGCTAACCTTCTTTCATTGTTTATGTCCATTCCATCCACAATGGGTGCACTATTAAGTTTGACATTACATACATCCCTTGACCATTTGGTGATGATTTATTTTTGCAGCACAATTCTAATTTGCATGTGTAAAAATAGATGTATGATGTGTTTACATAATATGCTAGTGAATTCAAACTTCTTACACATACAACAAACCTCAATACCTCCACTCATAAAAAGCTCTACCCGACACCAATGCTTGTCATCGTTGAATATGATGTATGTATTTGTATCACATACTTGCAACTAGATCAATGGCTTTCAAATATTGGTCATCAAGAATTTCATAAACCCTTAGAGTATACATCTAGATAACTTGTTCGAGCATCTTTGACTATACCACACACCTTTAGAAAGTATGCCTTATTTTATGGTCTACAACATCTTACTCATACCGCCAATCCTCAACAAGTTTCTCAATGTTGTCAAAAAATAAATGCATTGTTTGCCTTACTTCCAAGTAATCCTTTAGGATTCTATTGATGCTTTCACATTTGTGTGCTGACCATATCAACGTAAATGTATTTCTCCAATACATTAGAGCCCACTTTTTATTCTCCTCAAACAAGCCTTGTAGCCATTCATTGTCTTGGAGTTGATATTTGTCTAACATTTCCTACCATGTATGTAGGAATGATTCTTTCTCTTCATAGTCGCATATACATTTTTGTAAATCTTTCTTGAATGTAGATGCGGCATTGAAGACATGATTTAGATGCTTACATGCATTTTGGTACATGTGTCATACACATTCTATGAGCAGTTATGAGCAGTTCTTCGACTATCGTTGTGCTAATTGCCTTGTTCTGATCAGTTTAGATAGTCAACAGCTCCTTACCATGCATGACTCTTACAAAGGTTTTGGAAAATCATCTAAAAGTGTCAATTATCTCATCATTTAATAGAGTTGCACCAAAAAAAACACTACCTATCACTACAAGAAATTCGCGTTTCACCTACGCAAAAAAATCGTAGGTATAGGCCATTTTCCCGTAGGTAATGACCTTTACCTACGGAGCTACCTACGGAACCATCCGTAGGGCTAGTACATGTAGGTAAATGTTTTACCTACGAACGAATTCGTAGGTATAGTACAGGTACTATACCTACGGGTGAACATACACCCGTAGGTACAAGTCATACTATACCTACGGAACCGTTCGTAGGTAAACAATTACCTACATGTACTAGCCCTACGCGGCCAATCCGTAGGTAGATCCGTAGGTAAAGATTTTACCTACGAGAAAATGACCTATACCTACGATTTTTTTGCGTAGGTAACCTACGCAAATGTAGTCTATACCTACAGATAATATTCTTTTTACCTACGGGAGTAATATCCGTAGGTAAATGTTTCATATCTAAAGCCTGATCTCAATCCATTCGACTGGATACATTTCACTCATTAAACTCAATACATTCCACTCATTCAATGCAAACACAATTCATACAAAAAACTCATACAACCTTCAAAAAACCTCATCACTCAATCTAATCCAAATTTTGACAACATTTCACAAACAAAACAAACAGGAAAAAACAGAGTCGGCTCATTACAAACAAAACATGATCAAAAATAAAACTTTACAATAAAACATTCCTATATACACCATTCACAAGCTACTCATATATACACCATCCTTGTTTCAAAAACATACAACAATCAATATTTGAGTGATCATGAAAAAACAATCTGGTAAACCATGAACTGAGTGATGTCAAGTTTTATTGTTTAGAATAAATGAAATCACAAAGTTTCAAACATTGTCCCATCCAGAGAACCAAATATGTAAGAAAAATATTTGATATTTGTGATAACAAGAGCACAATTGAAAACGATATATGAAAATGGAGAAGTCAAGTAGTGCACATACTGAACTAATGAAACCGGTTTCCTTCACCGACAACTCTTATAAACTGCATACCAAAATGTATTATCAGATACGTTAGCGTAAGTGACAAAAAAAAAGTAAAAAGTATAATAACGTTAGGAAAAGTAAAAAGACATCATGTAATCAAATAAGATTGGTAATTCATACACACTTGAAGTGCCGTAGTAGAAAATGAAACTGAGGAGAAAGAACCTGGGAGCTTAAGGATATAAAAATAAATTTTAAAAAAAAATAATCAGAGCTATAAAGTACCCGAGAGCTTAAGGATTTGAAAATCTCAACTACAAAGTGGCCATATAGCTTCCCCATTTTTTTACTTTCTTTGATTTTCAATTATATTTCTGTAACTTTTAGATTTCTTGCTTTTGCTTTCTCCACATCCAAAACTAGAGCTCAACAAAATTTGCAACCCGAGTATCATCCACAAATTTGAAACAATCCTCCTCCTACACATAGCAATTAACATGTTAGTTACATGTAATCTTGAATACAAAACCCAATGAAAGCAAAAGAAAACATAACCAACGAGATATTGCTCAGTTTACCAAGGCCTTAAATTGGACAATTATTTTACAGGCTAATTCAGTTTTACATCACATTCTTAAGAAAAATATAATGACTAGGTGTTCAAGTAGGGTCATTAGACTGAGCTTCCGGTAAGCCATCATGGTCATAAGCAGGTTTATGGATGGGCAAGTACGTAAGCAGTAAGCATAATATTCCAATGTTGGGTGAGAATGGTGTAAAAGATAAAAAAAATTCTTGACTTTAATAAATAAATAGTTGTGAAAACGAGTTGCACAAAGAACTCAAAGAAAATGAATAGTTAGTATTGGATGATCCTGGTTTCACATGCTTAAAATAATGCATTTACTTACATAATAAATGATGATAATAAAAAACAAAGTAGATTCAAGTCCAGAAAGCATTAAAACTGTATATAAAGCAATAGCATCCTATGTTTCTAAAAACAGCTGATGCATGATCAACTCATCAACATCATAGGTTTCTTTGGTGCACATAAGTTGCTTGAGCTTGTGCGAGAATGTAAGACCTGGACTTCTTAGTCACTCATTCAGAAGCAAATATACAAGAACGTAAGAAAGGAATGCTATCAAAGAACACACCTGATGACCATGGAAGAGTTCAAGCTTGAATTGACCAATAGTGATGGTCTTGGTTTCAGGGTAACGAGAATCATCATCATATTCACCACAAGTAACATGCATGTCAGGGTAGAGGCTCTTTAAATAATCATGGACTTCACGATAATGAGGGATAGGAGATTGGTCATTTCTATGCAAATATTCACCAAGCTATGTATAGCAACTTCAAAAGCTTGAGAGTTTGTGAGAGCTTACTTCATCACTCATGACCAGTGGGAACAAAATTCCTAGCATGGTACAAGAGAGAATGAAGTCACAAAAATAATTGAAAGGACACACAAAACAAACAAACTCCGGTTTGGGATCGGACCTTGGATCAGCCAGGGCCATCCTAATTAGATCAGATTGGCCAGCCAGCAAAAGCCATCGGTCATGAGTCGGCTGATTCCCACTAGGTTCTCTGTGATTTGGTCCTAGCACCAAGTCTGGCAACTGTCATCTCGGTCAAGGAGTGCCTAGCACCAAGTCTGGCAACTGTCATCCCGCAATTTGCGCGAGTTTAAGACGTACACCTGCCACGGTTAAAGCAGTTTTGAACATACCAGCAGTGCGACGTCCGGTGCTTCCTAGGCGGGACACCGAGCAACGTCTTGTCTAATGTTGATGCAAATGTTTACATTCCTAAACACACTATATTTTGCAATACACTATATTTTGCAATACAAGGCATAGAAATGGCAATCCTTAGACATAAAATAAAAAAAGATGCCTAAGTAGTGATACCAATAAAAAAGCTAAATGACCAATTTATAAAACTAAAAAACCTGCTGATGTGTGAGAGTTATCATAGGGTGTCATCAAGCGCACCAACGAGAATCCGGTCAAATAACACAATTTTAATACATGTGATGGGAATAAGACGGGTAATTCTCGCTAAAATGACAAAGTGATTTAATATTGAACAAGCTGTCCCAATGATGCATAGGAAATATCTTCAAACCTGAAGCAGCAGGCAAACTGGGAGCTAAATTTCTGAAATGAGCAGTTTCATCCCGAGGCATAGGTGACACAACTTGATTTTGCCGGGGGTCCTCACCATTTTTGTCCTTTGAGCATACCTTCTATTTTGAAACCGAGTTCCACACCTAAAAAGGCTGGTCGGCAAAAGGGACATTCTTGAAAGAAACCTATGAATAGAGGATGTTCCTTTCTCCTAACACGCTTAAGTCGTACTACTAGCTTACTGCACGCTCGGTGAAGCACTTTATGAAAACAAAGCTGTCGGTATCCTGCACTTATTTAAAAGAACTAAAATAAAAGCCTTCAAATGCAATGCGGCGATGCATCAAGTGGGCATCCTAAAAATTATTGCATAAAAGAAACACTATACTGAATTTCTGCAGGGAGTTAGAAGCCCACGATCGGGTATAGTCTTGTTGGATTCATGCAAGTGTGATTCCATCTCCATCACGAGGCAAAGGACGAAAATTGCACAAGAAATGCATGAAGGAGACACTCAAGGCATATCATCATCATAAAATACAAGAAAATTATGCTATACAAGTATTTTTATGAAAAATCCACACCATTCATAAAACAAGCTAGAACATGCACTAACGCTCACAACATTAGTGTAAGCTAGAACATGCCCTGATCAGGTTATGTATTTATTTAATGTCGGCAGCCGATGCTAGTCGATATAGATTAATATAAGCGGCGCCGATTCAGAAAAGAAGAAGAAGACCCAACAGTCGATCGATCGGTGGCAGAGAAGAGAATCTTGCGTTCAAGATGCCAAGAAATTTCACATCTCAGGGGGGAGGGGAGGGGAGGGAATCCCCGCATTTCCTGGGCCTGCGGCGAGACACAAGAGGCCATGCCTCCTCTTGCAGCTGCGAGACACAAGAGGCCTCTGAACCCGTATGGTATATAGAGATCGAGCAAATCACATCAGTTCTCCCTGGTAAGAGAAATTATTCCCAATCTTCAATCGGAGGCTGCCACAACCCTTGTGGTATACAGATGCGAATGGTGTATATATCATCTAGTAATTATGGATACCATTTAATAACATCATGCACCTCTCGAGAATGCTTGTTACCATGTTATTTGAGTGTGGAGAAAGTTGTAGTCTTCTCCTTGTTTTCGCCGGAGAAGAGATGCGCACCACTCTCTGTGTGGTATATAATATGGTTCTTGGCTTCTCCCGCTATTTAAGCATTCCATCGCTGCCCTTCTCTTCGAGGCGTCACGATCTTTGCGTCGACCTCCCGAGTGCGAGTGCGCGCTCGTGGTATAGTTGCGATGGCGGGCGTCTGCGAAGGTTGGTGGCGCTGGCCGTGTGCATCACATGTGCCGCCGCCGCTCGGAGCGCCGCCGCGCTCACGGCCTCCGGGTGGACGAGGGCCTCCGCGACGTTCTACGGGGGAAGCGACGCCTCCGGCTCGTTGCTCTCCTAGGCGGAGATGGCGAAAGAGCTCCGCAGCCTCTGGATGATCGAAACCCACTTCAGCCTTGACGACACGAAGCCCAGCCGCAACGATGTCGCGCAGCTCCACCGCTCCCTCTTCGCGTAGTTCGACCACGACGGCGAGCGGCGGGTGGTGGACTGCTGGAGTTCGGGGCGGGGATGAAGAAGATGAAGGGGCGCGGCCTTGGGTTCGCGATGGGGGCGGAGAGGAGGGAAGAGGAGCGGGGCTAGGTTTCGGGAATGTGCGGTGGGAGGGGGAAAGGGAAATGTGAGCGCGGCTTGGGGGGGGGATTGAGAGGAATATAATAATATTTAATAAATTATATGTTTATTAATATTAATACATTATCTAACATATTATATATTATTATATTTTGTATATTAGTACTATTATTAATATAATATATTAAATGTTTATTATATTATGATTTGTTTTTTATTTATATTATTGCATTATTTATTCGTATTAATATATGATTGAGGAATATAATAATATGTAATAAATTATATATTTATTAATATTAATATATTGTCTAATGTATTATATATCATTATATTTTGTATATCAGTACTATTATTAATGTAATATATTAAATGTTTATTATATTATGATATGTTTTTATTTATATTATTACATTATTTATTCGTATTAATATATGATGAACTAATTGATCTATTTAATTTGATGAGTTAGATTTATGCATTAATATTATATTCACCTATGAGTTTGTAGTTATCAATCAATACATAAAAATATATGATGAACTAATTGATCTATTTGATTTGACGAGTTAGATTTATCTATTTAATATTATATTCACTTATGAGTTTGTAGTTATCAATCAATACATAAAACTATGTTTTTAATAATGAGTAATCGGACAAGAGATGAGTGAACAAAAAATAATTTAAGAATATTTGAATATTTATAAATTTTATATATATTTACGATTAATAACGACAATTGATCTATTTGATTGGACAGTTGAGATTGATCTATTTAATATTATATTTATCTATCTAGATGAGTTCATATTTAGCAAATAATAGATCAAGCTATTTTCTTTTAGTGAGTGATCAAGTAGGAGATGCGTAAGCAAGAAAAAAATTAAAATTAATTTAATATTTAAAAATATATTATGTATTTATTTAAATTTATATTATATATTTTATTGATATGCAATGGATTAATGAGAGCAATTGGTCTATTTGATTAGATTGATGAGATTGATCAATTTAATAGTAAGTAGGTGTAGGGGATAAGAAAATACTATTTTTACCAACTGATTTTACATAGGGACATTGTTTAAAGATTTTTTTATTACTGTATAGTTTATTTATTAATATATTATTTTTAATAGTAATATATGTATTATATTATATATAATACATTATTAAATTGTTTAAAATATAAAATTTTGTTATTTATGTATTATTAAATTATTATTATTAAACTATTTATGTTATTATATTATGTTATTTTCTTGATAGGTAAAACAATTTTCTAGTAGTAGGTGATCAAGTGAAAGATCAATGAGCAAGAAAATTTAAAAATATTTTAATATATTACAAAATTTATTTAATATTATATAATTATTTAACATTATATATAATTATTTAATATATTAACATTTTATTTTTATTAATGTTAATAAAATAAAATGTTAATAGTAATATATGTATTATATTATATATAATACATTATTAAATTGTTTAAAATATAAAATTTTGTTATTTATGTATTATTAAATTATTATTATTAAACTATTTATGTTATTATATTATGTTATTTTCTTGATAGGTAAAACAATTTTCTAGTAGTAGGTGATCAAGTGAAAGATCAATGAGCAAGAAAATTTAAAAATATTTTAATATATTACAAAATTTATTTAATATTATATAATTATTTAACATTATATATAATTATTTAATATATTAACATTTTATTTTTATTAATATATTTTTTATATTAGTATCAATAGTAAATTATATATTAATATATTATTTACTAATACATATTAATATATTATATACTATTATAATCATGTATTAATGCAAGTTTTTTAAATTGTAATATATTTATTGTATTATATATTAAAATATAATATTAAATTATTACTAAATAACTTATATTATTATATTATTATATTTATATATATGTAATAATGTAATTAATTAATTTTTTATTTTATTAATATATTATTTTATAGTAGTATCATTATTAAATTGTTTGTATTATTTTATTACTCTTTTAATTATATATATTAAACATTTTACATAATTATTTATTTTATATTCATATAAATATTAAATATTTGTATTATTATATTACTTTTTTTATTATAGCTATTATACATTTTTATATTTATTTATTATTTTATACTTTTTTAATATTAATATATAATATATCATTAATATTATTAGCATCCATCTTTTAATTTTATTCAATGAGATTACACATTTTTATAACAATGTAATTTCCTACGAAGGTGAATCCGTAGGCACTTCGTAGGTATTGATAGTTTTACCTACGAATGATCAAATTAGTAGGTATAGCGAGTAGGTGAATGTAATATTTACGTACTAATTCTTACCAACGGGCAATGTTTTCGTAGGTAAAGCGACGATTTCTTGTAGTGTATGATGGTTTACTCCAACAAAAGGAGTAAAGAACCTCCCATATTTATTAGTCTTGTATGCAATGTCAAACCAAAATACATCACCATGCCTTCCATATTCCAACCTCATTCTACATTCTGCCCAAAACACATTAGTGATAAGATCATCTTCATCTACTTGTAGAGAGTAAGTAAATATTGAAGGATCTTTGGTTTGCCAACGGTAAAAGTATTCAAATAATCTTCTAGTCTCAAATTTCAACATCTGCTTTTGACGTTTTCTTTTTAAATAATTCCTCATATCATCTTTCAAAAAACCAATATATGTTCTTCGACCTACTTGGTTAGACATTAGATGGAATAGTTGTTTAGACTTTACACCACTGCTCTATGCAACATCCACAACACATACTTGAATTGATGCAACATTTTGATGCGATCTAAGTATATGTGATTTAGATAGAGTTTCTAATTCATGATTGTGTTCAGTAACCCATTGCTTGACTTTATACAATCTATTGACATTAAGGACAAAAGTAAGACTTTCCAAACAACCCATTTGGGTCTCGACCCTTTCATAACAATGTGTATGTATCTCATATTTTTCTTTCTCCAACCTTTCACGCATACAAACAACATTCTTTTAATGATACCTTGTTTGTCCCTTGATAGAGAGTCTTTTCTAACACTAGATCTAGCACCCTTGGCATATCAAGGAGGGTTAACTATGTGTTCTGAACGCTTAACACAGAATCATGAGTCAGTGCTATTTTGGGAATTAATTTATAGAGAGGTAAATGTCTGACATAAGATGCTAACAGAGAAAAACAGTTTCTGGAGGAGAAGCTCCTTCGTTTCGCAGCGCACAAAGCGGGTGATATGTTAACAGTACCGATCAATACTTGGAAGCGGCGCTGGCCCTATCCAATTTCCCAGCAGCTGGTGGCGACGCCTGCGACGGCGGCCCTGTCCGGCGAACGAAGTCTTTTACGTCCGCTAAGAACAGATCCGCCTTGCTGCGGTCGAACAACTCCACGGCGTGGAAGCCCTCCCTGTCCAGCAGCGCCACCGTCTCCTCCGACTCCTCTTCCAGCATCCTCGCGAACTTCCGCTGCCGGTCGATCAGGGGGTCTCCCAGGTACCCTCTGACGAGGCACCTGGGCAGCACCACCCACCCCGTTCCGGCCGACTCCTCTCGGCGATGCTGCTGGTGGTGAGCCATCGGGTTGCAGAAGATGTTCTCCCTGTCAGCACCTTCGGGAAGCGCCAGCTTCCACATCAGGTCGTTCGCAGCCAGCGGAACGATCTTGTCCCGACCGATGCCTCCTCCGACGGCGTCCTCTCAGTCCCGCCGAAGTAGGGCTGGTCGAAAATCAGACCCTGAAGGGTCAAGGGGCGGACACCCTCCTTTCCCTCGGCTAGCAGCCGCTTCGCCGCGTGATAAGAGATGTTTGCTCCGGAGCTGCTCCCGGAGAGAAAGCAGCGCGAGAAGTCGGCGTGGTCTCTCAGCCAGGGGTAGGCCTGTCAGTTGGGCGGGTTGGCCCGCGGGCCCTCGGGCCCTCGGGCTGGGCTGCCCTGGGACCTGTTTTAGGGCCAGCGTAATTGACCCGCGGGCTTAAGAGGGCTGCATTCGGGCTGGGATGAAGCCCGTCCAAATATACGTAACGAAACAATACCTAAAATGTATCTAATGGGGTGTTTGGTTGCATGATAATTGAGGTTTTTATTTTAATTTTTAAAAATTGTAAGAAAACTTGTTAAAAGAGATGTTTGACAATCATGACAATTTTATGTTTTGAAAGTGATTTTCTTCTTAAACAAAAAAAGAGGGTCTCACCTCTTTCTTTTTTCTTGTGGTCCCCCACTTTATTTGGTCATGTGCGGTGGTTACTCTTTTTTGTAATCACATCCCTCCAAACGTGATAATTTTATGTCATGAGTTAGTTTACTTTTTATTTTAATACAATTTTTTTTTATGAAAGTGTACAAAAAATTATCATGCAACCAAACACCCCATAATTGTTTTGCGGGCTCAACATGAACTGCCATTCACGCTTGTTGTTCAAAGTATTTAACATATTTCATTCATTATTTTAGTTTGATATAAATTAGATAATAAGTTTGATAATATTTGATTAGTATATTTAATATAATAAAAATAAAAATAAAAAATAAAAATTATGATATATTTATTTTTCTTTTGTTAATATTCTGGTTGACAAATTTTGATTTTAATTCTTATTAAATCTTTTTTGTTAGAATGTCTCATCACTAGATTATGATTAAATCAAATATATAATATTATAACTTTTTTTAAAATTCTATTTAGACCAAAAAATAAATAGTTTTTAAAATATATATTATATATTCTATCACACAAAACAATCCTTTTTTAACATTCTATGTCATAATTTTCATGATTTGTCAATTTTTTAATTTCTTATTATATTGACTTGTATATACTAATATTATATTTTATTTTAAAATTTTCAAATAAAAATAAAAATATTTAATTTTGAGTCTGATTTATTAATAGATCACAAATTTATTAATTTTTATGTAAATCAAATCAATATTTTGAAATCTTCCGTTAACATCCTACACTTATATGTTCTAATAATTAAATAATTTAAATAATTTTTTAGTTTTTTAGTTGGTAGTGTTTTTATCACAAATCTGGAGACCGCCGTAGGTTTGATGTTTAGAAAATTAAATATATATATACACACACACCTTATAATATGTTAGAACGATTGGCCCAGGGGTCTGTCACTTCTGATGGGGCCTCGACCTTGTTGACCAAAATAATATGACATGGCATCACATTCGTAGGAATTGTCCTGTAATGTACATTTATTTTTAATTTCATTTCATGTACATTGTTGGATTCAATTGAACCAGATTCTGTCACTGTAACATTGAGTCATATAAATACAAAAGAGAGACAGAGGGGAGGCTCGATTGAGCCACTCTGCATTTCCTTCCCGCACTTCTTCCTCTTCTTCTCCCTTCTGCAGGTCTTACAGTCTTCTTCAGATTGTCTTCCTCCATTGTTCGATGGAGACCAATTGTAGATGTGATCGAGCTTGATATATCATCTGCAGTACACAGAGTGTCTCTGCTCCAGTTGGATCTGCGTTCATCTTCAGCATCCCTTTCTGACTTGGTATCAGAGCGAGGTCAGATCCTCGCCTTATTTCTTTTTCATCTGGTTTTTTCTCTGCCTCCGTAAGTCAGATCCATGGAAGATTTTGCAATAAGTTCTTCTTCTGCACTCCCTGAAATCCCTACGTCCAAGCTTCTGTTTGCTGCGGGTTCTGTGTTTGCTTCTCTTCCGAGCATTTCGCATCGCATTGATATCAAACTTAATGCAGATAATTACACTTTTTGGAGAGGACAATTCATACCATTTCTTAAAACATATAAACTCATGGGCTTAGTGGATGGCTCCGTAGCTTGTCCTCCTGAATTTTTGCTGGATCCGTCAGATCCGTCAGTTTTATTACCAGATGTTGATGCTGATATATGGAAGCAGTATGATAATCTGCTTATAACTCTGATAATGTCTTCTGTGAGTGATTCCATATTACCTCTGATTGTCGGACTTGAGACATCGGCTGAAGTGTGGTCTGCTCTCACTAAGATTTATGGCTCGATATCTACCACTCGTGCTCTTCAGTTGAGATTTCAATTGCAACAACTAAAGAAAGGTAATATGAAGGTCACCGAATATTTGCAAAAGATGAAAAACATAGCCAATGCCTTGGAGATGGCTAATGATCCGGTCTCCAATAATGAGATGCTGCTGCATATTCTCACGGGTCTAGGTCCAGAATTTGATTCATTTGTGACTGCGGTCACCACTAGGTATGATACCGGTTTGCTTACAATTGATGATGTCCAAGGACTTTTACTCAATCATGAAATTCTGTTGCTACAGCGCCAGCAAACTATATCCTATATCACAGCTAATCTGGCAAGAATGAATGTTAACCCCAATCAGCAACAAAGTACAAGAGGCCGTGGCAGAAATTATAGAGGACGTGGAGGAGGACGTGGCAGGTTTGATCATATTGCTATGTATGGTACCAATGATAGAAATCAATCACAAGGAAATCAACAACAACCTGCTCGGAATTTTAATTATAATCAAGCTCAGTCTCAGTACAATTTTCAGTCTCCTCTACCGGTTTGCCAATTGTGTGACAAGAGAGGACATATTGTCCTCACATGCTGGAAGCGCTTTGATTCAAACTATAGGGCAGATGGAAATACTAGTCAAGGAAATTCAAATTATTCTCTACAACCATATTCAGCTAATGTTGCTGCAACACAGTTCAATACTCAGCCTGATCCCAATTGGTACCCGGACACCGGAGCTAATAACCATATGACTCCAACTGCTGGTCTACTTCAAAATCCAATCAACTATGATGGTAAAGACAAAGTCATGGTTGGCAATGGAGAGGGTTTGAGCATTTCTCAGATTGGTCAAGCAGGTTACAAGACTTTCAGTCTTACAAACACTTTATATGTTCCTTCCATTGCTAAAAATCTGTTATCAGTTTCTCAATTCACGAAAGATAACAATGTCTTTTTTGAATTCTTTCCACATTATTGTCTGGTTAAGGATATCAGGAAAATTTTGGCTCGAGGGTACAATACTAATGGTCTCTACTGCCTTCCTCCTGAAGATAGCTCTTCACCGACTGGTTTCACTGCAGAAGCTGTACATACTTGGCACAAACGCTTGGGGCATCTGGCACTACAAACTGTCCATAGAGTTCTACATAGTATTGGTGAACCGTTTACAGCCAATCATAGTTTCTTTTGCTCTCATTGTGCTGTTGCTAAGAGTCATAAGCAAAGTTTTCCTTTATCGAGTCATGTGTCCAAATTTCCCTTGGAACTTATAGCATCTGATGTTTGGGGGCCTTCCCCGTTTGTTAGTAATAATGGATGTCGGTACTATGTTACCTTCATTGATCACTATAGTAGGTATTGTTGGTTGTTTCCAATTGTGTCAAAAAGTGAAGTTTACAATGTGTTTCTTCAATTCAAAGAACAAGTTGAGAAACTTTTTTCTAGAAGGATAAAATATTTTCAGAGTGATTGGGGAGGTGAATTTCAAGCTCTTTCTACTCTCTTGTCAAAATGTGGAATAATTCACAGAGTTGCATGTCCGTATACTCACCATCAAAATGGTCTCCCTGAAAGAAAACATAGACATCTAATAGAGACTACTCTTGGTCTTCTCAGTCATGCTAAGCTACCATATAATTTTTGGGATGATGCCTCTACTTGTGCTGCCTATTTGATTAATAGACTGCCTACTCCAGTTTTAGGCAATCTGTCACCATATGAGAAACTGTTTAATAGACAGCCAGATTACTCTCTATTGAAGGTTTTTGGATGTGCATGCTACCCACATTTAAGACCGTATAATTCTCACAAATTTACATTTCGGTCTGAGTGCTGCATTTTCCTAGGGTACAGCAGTCGTCACAAGGGATACAAATGCTATCTCCCACGGACTAGCCGCACCTACATTGCTATTAATGTTGTGTTTGATGAGAATTCTTTCCCTTACAATACCTTAGTTAATACTGAACAATCTGATCCTGGATCAAGTGTATTCAGTTTACCTCTTCCGGCTGTTCCATCTTCTTCTACTGCTCCTATGCCGGTCTGTGCTTCAGTTTCTGGTTCTGCATGTGGTCAGGATACTTCCACTTCTGCTGCCAGTTCGCAGCTCATACATTCTGCTGATACTCCAACTGCTCAGCCCAGTTCTGTTCGTGATCAGATTGTAGATGCTTATACACAGGGTATTTCCAGCTCTCCTGCAGCAAGTACACAGTCTGATTTTGTGGCTCACATCCAACATGACTCCACAGTACACTGTTCTCCTGATTCTTCCTCTCCCAAAAAGTTTCGGTCCATCAATGAAATCATGGCAGTACATCCACCGAACTTGGTTAAGAAGACTAGCAAGTATGCTATGGCTGTTGAAACTGTGTCTGAGACAGAACCGACCTGTTTTTCGGTTGCAAACAAATCTCTATGTTGGAGACAATCAATGTCAGAGGAATTCTCAGCTCTTCAACACAACGGTACTTGGATTCTTGTACCTCCTCCGAATGATGCTAACATCATTGGGTGCAAGTGGATATACAAGATAAAGAGAAGCTCTAATGGCTCCATAGCCCGATACAAATCTCGGTTAGTAGCCAAGGGATTCACAAGAGTACGGTCTGGACTACAATGAGATATTCAGTCCTGTTATCAAGCCTGCTACAATCAGATTGGTGCTCTCTATTGCTATTAGTAAAAATTGGGTAATACGACAACTGGATGTCAATAATGCATTTCTACATGGCAAATTGGAAGAAAACATTTTTATGATGCAACCTCCAGGTTTCGTTGACAAAAACTTTCCCACTTATGTTTGCAAATTAGAGAAGTCTCTCTATGGTTTAAAACAAGCTCCTAGAGCTTGGTTCTTTCGCCTATATACTCACCTTTTGTCCATTGGTTTCAATGCTTCAATTTGTGACCCCTCTCTGTTTCTGTTCTCAAAGAATGGCATTCAGTTTTACTTATTGATTTATGTGGATGACATTATACTTACTGGAAACAACCCAAAGGCAGTTACTTCTCTTATTTCTACCTTGTCAGCTACATTTGCCTTGAAAGATTTGGGAGATCTTCGTTTCTTCTTGGGTATTGAGGTCTTTCGGAGATCTCATGGGTTGTATCTCAATCAGTCAAGATACATTCTCGACATTTTAACAAAGGCGTCTCTTCTTGATTCTAAACCTGTTTCTACCCCTCTAGCTTCAGGCACTCATATGTCTCAACATGATGGAGAAACTTTATCTGATCCCACTTACTATCAGAGTCTGGTGGGGTCTCTTCAGTACATAACTCTCACTAGGCCGGATGTTGCCTTTGCTGTCAACAAGGTATGCCAATTCTTGGCAGCCCCATCTGATAGTCACTTGGTGTTAGTCAAGAGGATAATCCGATATCTCAAGGCCACTTAGCAGTTTAAGATGCTGCTCAAACCTTCCATATTTGATCTACATGTGTTCTCGGATGCTGATTGGGCCGCCCGGATGACAGACGGTCTACAGGAGGATATGGGATTTACTTAGGTGACAATCTGATTTCTTGGTCTGCCAAGAAGCAGAGAACTGTGGCCCGGTCCAGTACCGAAGCCGAAATGAGATCTTTGGCTGTTGCAGTTACTGAACTACTGTGGACTCTACAGTTAGCAAAGGAACTCAGTTTACCAATGACCACACAACCTACAGTGTGGTGTGACAACATCTCCGCCATTTATCTAAGTGTCAATCCGGTTTTCAAAGCTAGGACTAGACATGTTGAAGTTGACTATCATTTTGTTCGCCAATTAGTCCATGACAAAACTATTGTCATCAAGCACATAGCCACCAAAGATCATATAGCTGATATTTTCACTAAGTCTTTGGCAATTCAACCGTTTGAGTTTTTTCGGTCCAAGTTAAACGTGCACCTCCCGCTTAACTTGAGGTGGGGTGTTGACCAGAATAATATGACATGGCATCCAGGTTGACATTCGTAGGAATTGTCCTGTAATGTACATTTGTTTTTAATTTCATTTCATGTACATTGTTGGGTTCAATTGAACCGGATTCTGTCACTGTAACATTGAGTCATATAAATACAAAAGAGAGACAGAGGGGAGGCTCGATTGAGCCACTCTGCGTTTCCTTCCCACACTTCTTCCTCTTCTTCTCCCTTCTGCAGGTCTTATAGTCTTCTTCAGATTGTCTTCCTCCATTGTTCGATGGAGACCAATTGCAGATGTGATTGAGCTTGATATATCATCTGCAGTACACAGAGTGTCTCTGCTCCAGTTGGATCTGCGTTCATCTTCAGCATCCCTTTCTGACTGGCCTGGCGGCGGAGCCAGTCGACGGCGTGACGGCATCGTCGTAGGCTGCAGGGAGGCGGTGCTCGGGGGCAAGCCTATACTCGACGGAGACGACGAGGGCGGGAAGCTCGCGCGCGATGCGGCAGCAGGTGTCGTGGAAAGGCGCGGAAGCTGCGCTATAAAGGATGAAACCACCACCGTGGAAGTAGAACACCAAGGGGAGGGGCGCCGGAGGACGGGGATCGTTGGGGAGGAAGAGGCGAAGCAAGGTGGTACCGGATGGATCGACAGCAAGGTCTTTGAGGAAAACACATGCATAAACACCCACTATATGTTCCATAAGATGATATGCTATAAATGGGACAAACCATGCATACACCAAGCAACCATACAATTGACAAAAATGAAATACATCTCTAGACCACCTATACCATACCATACAAACAAACAAAAAATGACACCCACTATATGTTCCATAAGATGCATAAACACCCACTATATGTTCCATAAGATGATATGCTATAAATCATATCGACAGCAAGGTCTTTTGAGGAAAACACATGCATAAACACCCACTATATGTTCCATAAGATGATATGCTATAAATATTCACATAATCCCATGGAGAGGAAGAAGATGAGCTTCTTAAGCTCTTCAAACCGTTCAAGTGTCTGGTCTCCAGCAGTATCCACACGAACTTCATCCACAGCAGGTTCTCCCTTCGCGTCGGCCTCGAGATCTCTTCTCGAACGGAGCTCCATCGACCATGGACACCTTCTAGAGAGAGAAGGAGGCAGGGAGGAGGCTAGGGAAGTGATTTTCACCCTTGGCTTGATGGGGTTTGGCTGAAACTATTAGTATTTATAGAGAATTATGGAATTTTTCACAAAAACCCAAAATCTCTATAAATTACATCCTTGCCCATGTACTTATGGATAAGTCCTTTTGTGTGTGACCCACTAGGCCCAATAGCCTATTTGTTTGAGGCCTAAATAAAATAGAACAATTCTATTTAATTTAATTAAAAATGTTATCCGATAACAGATTAATCAGCCTACCAATCATGAAGGGTACAAGACATATCCCATGATCCCAAATGGCTATGGGAATAATCTCATCTCCATTGAGCCTTTCCATCATCAGTTACGGCATGGATATAAACCCTCATCCATCCAATGTCCCGGTCGGAAAGGAGTACGGCATCGATTGTCAACTCCTTAGTGTACCGACTCTATAGGATCCTGTACTCGGAATTGGATCAATTGGAAAACTCCTTTTCTAATTATCCTATCTACCCTGTCCATGGATTTAGAGTACTATCCCATAGGATATTCACTCTCACTTACCGAGAGTGGACGATCCCTTGTTGTCCGCTCAATTGCCTCCATCGGGTTTTCCTTGTACCCGATCCATCGCTATACTAGACCATCTATACGGTGATCCATAAGACAATGGTCAAAGCACAAGTTCCACCCAACAAGGCATCTTTGGCGACTCAGGTCAAAGGTCCAACCATTAAACCGTGATGATAGAAAACCCTGATAGACAGTTCGGTGAGATACCATTCAGGGTTTCTATTTCGGTCAGTTTAGTAAACTCATTCAACTAATGAGCACCTGTATGTGTATCTCAGTGTCTCCACACCAATGACCAATGAGATCGGTCGTCCTCATCACATGAGAAGACATCACATGCACTAGTCTATTCGGATCCTTGATGTCCCGTCTCAAGTATCCTATGACTAGGAACATTTAGATCAAATACTTCTAGATGATCAATCTCATTATCATGATCTCATCATGATTTAATCATCATTGTATTTGATCAAGGACTTCATTATGATATTTGCATCTATTAAGAGCTTATAATGAATATTTGACTAATTAATTGAATAAGATATATCTAGAAATGTCAAAGCATATCATATATGAATGGCTTGTAGGGCATACATTTCTATCATTAGTTACAACATATTTACATTTATCTTTTGATTTCTTATTTTAGGTAGAAAATTCTCCGATCTTTTATCTCTTTGCCACTAAAGGTGGAATCTAGAATTCGTTAGCGAGAGGTATGTTGTTGAGTTCTCACACAAACTTGCAATAGATTTTACTCATCAAAGATTTCCTCTAAATTGATGTTGGCTTCTTGTCTTCTTAACATTTGCATTTTTCTTTACTTTGCATAAATTAGGTTGGCAATTCACTAATTTCCTTCACATCCTAAAGTCGATGTGGTTTGACTTAGGTCTCTTATTGCAATGTTTGCCAAATCCTTGTATCCAGGTGCCTTATCATGGTCCATCCATCAAAAAATTACATAATATTATTGTATGTGAAAAGATAATTGGATTAAGTTAAACATCTAAATTGCAAACAAAAGATTAGATGGTACATATCAAGACATAGAAACATAATTGCCTATTGTATCCTTGATGTCCCAAAGTGGAATACCCTTATTTGATAGTCATGCATATTGTTGCATGCTATAATTGATCGATCGTCATCCCCGAGCATTCTACAAATGACCTCTTTTACATTGATTATAAGCTCATTAATTGACTTAAATATCATACTATAACAATATCTAGGATTAAAAAGTGGCAAGAAAATTGTCAACATATTCATGTTAGTAGAGAGAAAAATAATAAAAATGTGATATATGATTTGACTTAATGACAAAGAAAGTGTCTACTACATGTATAAGATGATATAGCATTCAATCCCATGGGCAGTTGATAATATCCATCACTTGCTGAAGACAAACACAATCTTTGTGATTTCATTATTTGCCCACTAAAGTGCAACATAGAGATGACCTATGTTTGCCTTCTTATCTCTATTTACTATTCTGAGAACTTTGACTAAGGATTACACTATATGAAAGGTCTTCTTTATTAACTCTCCAAAAATTTTCACTCTCTAAGGTTTCATCAACATTCTTTTTTTTCCTTATATGAAGAACTAGCCCTAGCAATCCAAGTAGCTCATTCTGGTGAAAATATTATTTGGGTAAGAGGACATCTCTGTTGTATCAAACTCTTTAAGAAAATGTAATGAGAAGTGAATCAGGTTATCATGGGCCATAGAAGTTCTTGGTCCTCGTATGCTTGCTTATTAGGTTAAGAAAATAATTATGGTTGTATATGATAGATGATATTAATTGGGTCATTTTAATTACCGGATCAATTTAAGGATCCTTACATATATATCTTCAATGGGTGGAACACGATACATTATATAAATGTGGTCTCTTGATCATCAACATTTGTCCAGTTGCTTTATACGTAGCAGTATTATCTATTACTACTTAGACAACTCGTTCCTCTCATATCTCTTCGATAGTGCTATCGACTAATTCAAAGAGGTAGTTCACATTCTTTACCCATTTGAATGTATTCATAAACTTTCAAAAGACAGTCCCGGCTTGACAATATACTAAGAAGTTGATCAATATCTTCTTAGTTATACCTATTAAGAAGAAGAACATGCATAAGTTCTAAATTTTGAAGTTTAAAAAGATAAGTGGGTAATAAGTTTGAAAATTAAACATTACTAACTTCTCCAACCACCCGCCACCAACATGCATCCTCTTCCTTGTCAAATATGTTCAAATGGCTTGATGTATTATTTGATATTTTCCATCTCTATTGAAAGATAAGTATTGTATATATTTTTCAGAGTTGATTTGTGCACTCTCCTACCAACGTCGACTATGGTGTCGATCATAGACTCATAATGCAACTCCTTTGCAACATTTCTAGTATGATATTATAGAAGAACCATCTTGATGTTGTCTTCTAGATCTTCTCCTTAGATATCATAAAATTCTTCAATGATGTCATAATCTTAGTTGTTCTTGATGCAGATATGTGATGATGTGATCAATGGGGACCTACTATTAAGTCGTTATCTCATGTGAGATCATGGATTTTCTCTTCTTTCCGAGAAACCTATGGCTATCATCACTAGTGTTGACATGACCACAACATCGAAGCCGGTTGTCCATCGTATGTGCTTCCAAGGTGGTTGGTGGTTTGCTACAGAAAGCTTGATGTTGAATCTAGCCACTACCCGTATAGTCGCATTCAGCGTATTTGATCACAATTAGATGCTATGCATTCTTCTAGTTGCATTGCAACATGTTCTTGCATGATCAAAGAGGTCGACAATACTTGTATCATTTCTTAATGTGACTTCAACCTGAGCATAAAGCATTACATGTGTAAGAAATCATCCATATTAATTTGGTACAACGGAAGCGATCATTCCTATGAGTTCTTTTATAATCTACCTCAATCGAAATCAAACAAAAAAAATTAAAAATTGATCGAATTAGATTCGAATATACCTGATAGGAATTCATATAATCCAATGGAGAGGGGAAGGAGATGAGATTCTTAAGCTCTTTAAACCATTAAAATGTCTAGTCTCCAGCGATATCCACACAAACTTCATCCATAGCAGATTCTCCCCGATAGAAATGATGCCTGACAAGCCAATCATATATGATATGATTCGACATTTCTATAAATATCTCATTCTAATAATTAGACAAATTCTTCATTACAAGATCTTATTAAATGCGAATATCATAATGAAGTCTTTGATCAAATGCAATGATGATTAAATCATGATAATAAGATTGATTGTCTAAAGACATTTAATCTAAATGTTCATAGTCATAGGATACTTGAGATGGGACACCAAGGATCCAGATAGACTAGTGTATGTGATGTCTTCTCATGTGATGAGGATGACCGATCTCATTGGTCATTAGTGTGAAGACACTATGATACACATACTGATAGAAATGTATGCCCTACAAGCCAATCATATATGATATGATTCAACATTTCTAGAAATATCTCATTCAATTAAATAGGCAAAACTTCGTTACTAGTTTTTATTAGAAGCGTATATTGTAATGAAGTCCTTGATCACATGTAATGATGAATAAATCATGATGAGATCATGATAATGAGATCGATCATCTAGAGGTATGCAATCTAAATGTTCCTAGTCATATAATCCTTGAGACGGGACATCAAGAATTCAGATAGACTAGTATGTGATGTCTTCTCATGTGATGAGAATGACCGATCTCATTGGTCATCAGTGTGGGGACACTGAGATACACACATAGGTGCTCATTAGTGGAATGAGTTCACTAATCTGACCAATTTAGGAAAACCTAATCGGTATCTTACCGAACTATCTATCAAGTTATTCTTACATCTCAATAACACGGTTGGATCTTTGACCTGAGTCACCAAAGATGTCTTATCGGATGTATCTTGTACTTTGATTATTGACTTATGGATCGCCATCTTGATGGACCAGTATAGTTGATGTATTGGGTGCAAGAGAAACCTGGTGCAGGCAATTGAGTGGACAACAAGGGATCGTTCATTCTCGGTAGGAGAGAAAGAATGTCCTATGGGATAGTACTCTAAATCCTTGGCTAAGGTACTTAGGATTATTGGTAAAGGACTTTTCCAATTGATCCAAATCTGAGTACAGGATCCCATAGAGTTGGAATATTTAGGGGTTGACAGTCAGTGTCGAACCCCTGACCAACCGGGACATTGTATGAATGAGGATTTAAATCCATGTGGTAATGGATGATGGAAAGGCTCAATGGTTGTTATTTAACTCCCCAAAGTCATTTGGGATCATAGGATGTGGCTTGTACCCTTTATGATCAGAAAGCCATAAAAATTGTTATCGAATAATAGTTTTAATTTAATTTAAAGAAATTGTTCTTTTAAATTAATTAAGGCTTCAACCAAATTGACTATTAGGCCTAGTGGGTCACACACATTAGATCTAGTCAATAAGATGAGGACATGGACATAATTTTATAGAAGTTTTGGGTTTTTGTGAAAAAATCTATCTTTTATATATAAATGGCTTATGAAGCCAAACCCTAACAAGCCATAGGGCTGGAGCACGTCCCAAGCATCCTCTCTTCCTCCTCTCTCCTCTAGAATGTGATCTTCCATGGTCAAGCTTGGATCTGGAAGATTTCTGGAGGCCCGAAGGAAGGGAGAACTCGTCTATTGAAGCAGATCGTGTGAATACCGCTAGAGACCGGACACTTGAATGGTTTTCAGCAAGGAGGAATGTCCTCTCTTCATCTATGGTGAGGGATTTTAGAAATCCCATCGTTCTACTTCATATTCGGTTCTCGGTTTTACTCATTCAGCATCGACCAAGGCAAAGATCATGGTTTTATGAAATCAAAATTTTTTCGCTATCATGTATTGATTCCTTACACATATAGGTGCCCATTAATTGAATGAGTACACTAAACTGACCAAATTAGAAACCCTAAATGGTATCTTACCAGACTGTCAATTAAAATTTTCTATCATAACAATTGTATTGTTGGACCTTTGACTTGAGTTGCCAAAGATGCCTTATTGAGTGAAACTTGTGCTTTGACAATTGACTTATGGATCACCAATTTGATGGTCCAGTGTAGGGATGGATCGAGTATAAGAAAAACTCAATAGATACAATTAAGCGGACAACAAGGGATTGTCCACTCTCGATAAGTGAGAGTAAATGTCCTATGGGAAAGTACTCTAAATCCCTGGCTAAGGTAGATAGGATGATTGAAAAAAGAGTTTTTCAATTAATCCAATTTTGAGTATAGGATCTTGAAGAGTTGGTATACTAAGTAGTTGACAGTCGATGTCGTACTTCTTACCGACTAGGACATTGGATGGACGAGAGTTTATATCCACGCGGTAACTGATGATAGAAAGGCTCAATAGAGATAAGATTATCCACATAGCCATTTTGGATAATGGGATGTGGCTTGTACCCTTCATGATCAATAAGTTGATTAATCTATTATCAGATAACGGATTAAATTAAATTAAGTTAAATTATTCTATTTTATTTAGGCTTCAACTAAATAGGCTATTGGGCCTAGTGGGTCACACATATAAGGACTTATCCACAAGTATAGGGGCAAGAGCGTAATTTATGGAGATTTTGGATTTTTAGGAAAAAAATCTAAAATTCTTTATAAATACCAATGCTTTCAGCCAAACCCTATCAAGACAAGAGTGTTAACCATGTCCTAAACCTCCTCCCTACCTCCTTCTCTCTCTAGAAGGCATCCATGGGCTCTAGAAGGTATACATGGGCGATGGAGCTCCGTTTGGGAACAGTTCTTGAGGCCGACGCGAAGGGAGAACCTGCTATGGATGAAGTTCATGTGGATACTGTTGGAGACCAGAAATTTAAACGATTTGAAGAGTTTGAAAAGCTCATCTCCTTCTTCTCTATGGGATTATATGAATCTCTATCAGGTATATTCACACTCGATTTGATCGATTTTTAGTTTTCGTCATTCGATTTTGATTGAGATAGGTTATAAAGGAACCCATAGGAATCGTCGCTTCCATTAAACCAATATTTTAAGAATGATTTATTACATTGGTATCAGAGCCAAGTTCAAGTCTCAGTCGAAACTGACATAGAATCGACGTTATTTCATGTAATTTATGTGTTCCCAAACCTGTGCAAATGTCTGTTTTGTTGAAGCCATCGTAATCTATATGTAATTTAGATAAGAGAATAGTTGGCTTTTGTAGAACCCGTGATATAGTTATTTCTAATGCCACAAACCATTTGAAGTTTGGATCTCTGTAGAGTTCAGGAGAAGCCCCAAAAGTTGGTGTTTCTATCATACCTGAATCGTCATCCAAATTTGAAGATTTTGTGAAATCTCTATCCATGAATAAAATTGAGGCTTGGAAAAGGTTTTTAGAAGATGGTTAATGTGATTACCTAACATTTCTTCATGATATCCAGCTTTCAATGGCGGCGGAGGAAGAGAATTTGAGATTTCTCCGATGAACTAGGGTTCTGCTAGGTTTGGCAGCGTCAGCCTGTTTCTCTCTAATTTATCATTATTATAAAATTTTTATATAAAATAATATAGGTATATTTGTAAATTTCATTTTATGTGGAATCCATATTGTATTTTTGAAGAATTTTTTGTTTTTGGGATAAGGAGTTGTCCTCAATGCAAGATGATGATTTTTACTACAAAATCCAGTTGACCGCCTCCTCTTCTTTCCCTTTTTACGGTCGAATTCTATTTTTTTGATTATAAGGCTGAATTTTTTTTAGAATCCTCATTCGATGAGGATTATAACGCATATTTTTTCAGATTTTTTTGAGTTCGGGATATGGAGATATGTTCGAGTTAATGGGATCGTCTTTCTCTCGGATGAACAGTGCATTACACGGCTGTTTGGGGAAGGCGGTTGGCACACGTGCCGATAGATGCCGGCACACCTGGTGGTGCACGCAAGTATGACAGAATGCTCCGGAGAGCGCGGCGCAATGCGTCAGACATTATTTTATGATTTTAAATTATTTAAAATCAAAGAAATATCTGTAAAAATTGCCAAAAAAATCAAAAAACATAATAATAATATTTAACATGTTTTAAAGTGTTTAATTATATGTTAGATGATGTTAAGCCCTATTTACATAGTTTCACTCTTAGTGAAACTTTAAAATTATTTTAAAAGTTTAACTTAAATAATTAGTGTCTTAATTAATTTTACAAAATGAGATTTTACATAATATAAATTAGGACTTTAATTTCTGACTTTGCACAGTATTGGGTTTGCATGAATGTTCTAAATGGTTTAGATATGCATGTTTATTTCATATAAATTGTTTATATATTGTTGTTATGTTATTTTCATACTATTTATTTCATGAAAATTCAACATGCATGAAATTGAAACTTTTTTAAATAATAAAGCATATAATTTTATGTTGATATATATGATATTTTTCATATAATTATCATGTATGCACTCTATGTTCATGTGATGAATGTTAGTATGTGTGTTTGGAGGTGATCATGGACTTAATTATGCTTGGCTTGTGATTGCTTTTTAATTGTGTTGGTTATGTTTTTAAATGGGGCCTGTGTGTGCCTCCTCTCTCTTTGTACAATCTGATTGTACATTCTACCTCCATCCATTAATGTACTCCCCTTGGTTAAAACCAAGGTTTCTTATAAAGTTATGTACATTTGTAGGTCTACATACCCTTAAGTCACTTGTAATTGTTAGAAGCCGGTTCGTGGAAGGCTGGAGATAGGGACGACTTGGAGAAGCACCCTTCTGAAGTGGGAGCATACCAACTCAAGTATCTGAAACAATGATTTGCACTAATAGGAGTGCCTTAGGTGCATGCTTAGGGTTAAGTCCATGATCACCTTTTTTTATACATATTTGATATCTGGATGTGTGTTATAAGTTATACTTTAGATATATGATATTCCAAAGGTATTATATATACTTAGAACATATTATTGATGAGATTAAAATAAAATCTCTCTTTATTTTAATTAGGTCAATAAGCATCTGACATTAAGAATGACTCACGTAGCCTTCCGTTGTTATGGTCTTGATGAGTCAATCTTAGATTGGATGGGTTTGTTGTGCTACCACATGACCCATTCAGCAAGGGATTGGTGATCATGGCTAAGGCATTTGTCGAACCTTGGGATGAACCATTTCCATGGCTTTGTTGTGCTACCACAATGGTTGTGTGAAGAATCCATTCTCATAACGTAACAAGCGAGTTTGACCTAACTGTAGTATATGACTTGTTGTGCTACCACAAGGTCATAACTCTAGAGGCTAAATGACTAAGAGTTGCAAAAAGTTGCAACTAGCAATAGTTGCCTACCTATTAAGTATGGGGTGATTTGTTGTGCTACCACAAGGTCATCACCATAAAGTTAATAGGTAGTCCCCACAAGGATTTCATCATGATATTCCGTCTTTGCATAATGAGGGTTATGTAAATTCGTCGAAAATTAGTTAGAGCATAAATCAGGATGAAAGACCATATCTTAATTTTAATGAATATCTGCAATGTTATATTAATAAATTTATATCTTAGTTGTAAAATACGATGATAAACCATCGTTAGTATGACATACTAGATGTCAAGTAGCTTAATGACTCACACTTCTTAAACTGGTTTAGAACTATGAGAATTATTCTCATAGTTGACCAATTAACTATGTTGCTTAAGAAGGAGGTGTCTCCTATACTATCTAATAATGTCAAAGAAAGATAAGATCTTATCTTATTGACAAGAAGCATTGTTTGCCTTATATTAGATGTTAGTCTCTATGAGATATAAAATTTCATAGAGGCAACATGGAAATATGAATATGAGATCTATCATGACTCATAGTGATGAGCTAACTAAAGGCATGTTAGAACAACAATACATCTTAATTACTTCTTGTTGGTGAGACCAATAGAAAGAAGTAAAATCATTAGATAGAAATAAAAGATAGTTAAAAGTAAAAGAAGGTAGTCAAGATAATAAAGCCCAAATAAGACATAACATTCTTCCACTTTCTTGATGATGGTAAGTGGAAGATAAAGTACAAAGTGTATTGTACATAATGCAAAAGTGGAGCTTAGGAAGCTTCATGCATCTAAGTCATTTATATTTACTTATTTTAAATATACACTTAACAATATTAGATACTAAATGTGTATGTCATAATATTAGATACTATGGATGCATATAATGATATGATATAAAAGATATGCATCTTAAATCTACAAGGAGCTGTAGATGACGACAAGTAAATGAAGGCTTAATAAAGAAGATGTTGACCTACATATGAAATGGTGCAAAAGTTGCATCATTATTAGTGGGAGGTACAATTTTTTAATAGCCTTATGAAGATATCTTAATAATTAATATTGCTATTATATCCTTTTACAAGAACTTATATGATTTCCTACTTGAATAAATGTTGATTTATTCTATTCTATGAAATTGATAGATGTTTAAAAGATTGAATAGCAAAGTATTTGCCAGTGGGAGCTTAATGAATTGTTTAATCATATTTGATATGTTAGCTCTCATGTTATGTGTGAATACTCCTTTTAAGAGGAAATGGGTTGATTTAGATTACTCTACACTTTAGCTTAATGAGACATGGAGAATAGGCTAATGAGTTATTATAACTCATACATCTAGGTGTATGTTAACCCATATCTGTTAAGGCTAAAGAAAAATATTTCTACTTCATTATTTCAAAGATGATGTCTCTTGGTATGGATATATGTACTTTATGAAGTACAAATCTAAGGCTCTTGAGAAATTATCTGAGATTAAGAATGAAATAGAGATATTAATGGAAAGAGTATTAGAACTCTTTGATAAGATCAAAGAGTGGAATACTTAAGTAAATAATTCACATATAATTGAAAGATAATAGAATCTAAATTTAAATGACATCTCTTTACACATTTTAGCTTAATTGAGTAGCTAAAATGAGATGCGTATGATGTAGAACATAATATGGACAATGACAAACTTTGCAAATTTTTCTCTTTGTATATTTTAGGATAAGTACTCAATATAACCACTTTATCTTAAATTGGTACCTTTTAAGTCTATTCTGACTATTCCATATAGGCTGTGAAAAGGGTTAAAGCTTGACCTTAAGCAAGTTAAAGTTTCGAAATGTCCGATATGGTAAAGTAGTATAACCCTAATTAGTTGGAATATAAGACTATAAAGTATTGGTTTGTGTGATATCATAAGGAAACTTATGGATATTAAATATACCACCTTTATGGATAAGGGTATGTGTTGCTCAACTCACTATATTTCTCGAGGAAGAGTTCCTCCATAAGAAAAATAGTATGAGCAAGGTATATATGGAAGATGTTCTAGTTACACAATTCAATGCCACTTCTATTAAGGTACTAGTTAATTACAAATGGGCAAATCATAGGTGTTTATTTGTGTCCACTCAACCTAAGAGATATGTGAGACATATCTCTAATGGAAGAAATGAGGCATAAGATAGCATGGATATTGATCCTAGGATCTACAAAGAAGTAATATAAGATATTGATTCTAAAATGGGAAGAAACAATAAAATCTGATATATACTTTATCTATTCCAATCAAGTTTAGAACTTGACAGAGCCACCTAAGGTTATAGTAACCATAAGGTATAAATAAATCAATAAAGAATTGACTGGAGTGGGTTAGAAGGTAAGAGACCTTCAAAGGTGAGAATAGTTAAAAAGAATGTCATCTAAGTCAAATGGTTGATTATGATGATATCTTTTGCATATTCCATGGATTAATCTATTTGGATTTTAATTGTTACACACTATGACTATAAGATATGTTAATTGGATATTAAGATAATGTTTCTCTAAGGTATTTTAAGAAACATGTGTATATGATACAACCATAGGGAGTCAAGTCCCAATAACATCCAAATAGAGTGTGTATTAGGTCCATTTATAGACTAAAATAAAATTTTTCATAGATAGTTTATAAGGTTTAATGAGATTAAATCTTATGACTTTGTTAAGAATGAAGAGGAGCCTTGTGTGTTTAAGAAGATAAGTAGGAGTGTTTTTACTTTCTTGACATTTTATGTTGATGACATACTATTCATTAAGAATGAAGTAGGTATGTTATCATAAGTGAGCCTAGCTATCAAATTAATCCTTCAAACATAATGTGGATTTTGAGATCTATGGAGATAGATCTAAAAGCAATGCCTAATTAATGTATGTAGTCACCATAGTCAAAGGGTTTGACATGATAAACTCTAAGATATGTTTCTTACTTATCTGGTGTGGAGTTGATCACTCTAAAGTGATGTCTTCGTAGACTTTTTGAGAGATAAAGAGATCACATTAATAGAGCCCTCATGTCTTTGTCATAGGGTCTAGCATTTATGTGATGTTACGTACATGATGTGATTAATGTTCTAAGTGCTATGAGCATTCATCAAGAAGAATTAGGTAATAGTCACTGGATCATTTAAAGATATATTATTTAGTACTTGAGAAGCACTAGGAATGTATCTCTATACACTGGAGGATAAGACTTGAAGTGTTGTAGTTTTACAAACACAAACTTCTAGTTAAATAAGTTTGATAATAAGTCAAAATAATGGGGGTGTAGTGAACTGGAAGAGTTACATGCGATATAACACTGTAAATTTTAAAACATATGTAAACAAGTTTACATATAGATTGCACACTACTTGAGAAGTAGTTTAGATGAAGATTTTCATCTACATCTAAGCAATGAGATTGTCTTAAATTTCTCTGAATGTGTACCATTGTTTTAAGAAAATAATGGGGTAGAGCCAATGTCTCATCAGAAGTTTAAAACTTATGTGGTGATACCATGTAATCAGAGAGATTATAACTTATAAAGACATAATTAAAGATAGAGTATCTATCACTAATAACATTACAGATCCACTAACTGAAGCAGTTATTCAAAAAGTGTTTAAGCTTCACCTCGAGCTGATAGAGATCAACAAGATAGATGATTTTCTTTAGTGTAAGTGGGAGATTGATAGAAATGTGTACCCTACAAACCAATCACCAATCATATATGATATGATTCGACATTTCAAGAAATATCTCATTCTAATAATTAGACAAATTCTTCATTACAAGCTCTTATTAGATACAAATATCATAATGAAATCCTTGATCAAATGCAATGATGATTAAATCATAATGTGATTATGATCAAAATATTGATCACCTAAAGGTATTTGATCTAAATGTTCCTAGTTATAGGATACTTGAGACGAGACATCAAAGATCCGGATAGACTAGTGTATGTGATGTCTTCTCATGTGATGAGGATGATCGATCTTATTGGTCATTAGTGTGGAGACACTGTGATACACATATAAGTGCTCATTAGTTGAATGAGTTCACTAAACTGACCGAATTAGAAACCCTGAATGGTATCTAACCGGATCGTCAATCAGGGTTTTCTATCATAACAATTGCATGGTTGGACTTTTGACCTAAGTCACTAAAAATACCTTATTGAGTGGAACTTGTGCTTTGACCATTGACTTATGCATCACCATTTAGATGGTCCAGCATAGCGATGGATCGGGTATAAGAAAAACCCAATGGAGGCAACTGAGCGGACAACAAGGGATCATCCACTCTCGGTAAGTGAGAGTGAATGTCCTATGGGATAGTACTCCAAATCTCTAGCCAGGGTAGATAGGATGATTGGAAAAAGAATTTTCCAATTGATCCAATTCCAAGGATAGGATCCTATAGAGTCGGTATAGTAGGGAGTTGACAGTCGATGCCGTACTTCTTTTCAACTGGGACATTAGATGGATAAAGGTTTATATCCATGCGATAACTAATGATGGAAAGGCTTAATGAAGATAAGATTATCCCCATAGCCATTTGGGATCATGGGATTTGGCTTGCACCCTTCATGATCAGTAGGCTAATTAATCTGTTATCAGATAACATATTTAATTTAATTAATAGAATTATCCTATTTTATTTAGATTTCAACCAAATAGGCTATTAGGCCTAGTGGGTCACACATTATTAGTATTTATAAAGAATTTAAAATTTTTCATAACAACTCAAAATCTTCATAAATTACATCCTTACCCCAGTACTTATGGATAAGTTCTTATGTGTGTGACCCACTAGGCCCAATAGCCTATTTGTTTGAGACATAAACCAAACAATTCTATTTAATTTAATTAAATTCATTATCCAATAATAGATTAATCGACCTACCGATCATGAATAGTATAAGCCACATCCCATGATCCCAAATGGCTATTGAGATAATCTTATTTCCATTAAGCATTTCCATCCTCAGTTACCGCATAGATATAAACCCTTGTCCATCCAATGTCTCAGTCGAAAAGGAGTACGACATCAACTGTCAACTCCTTAGGATACCAACTCTATAAGATCATGTACTCAAAATTAAGTCAATTAGAAAACCCTTTTTTTCCAATTATCCTCTCTACCCTAGCTAGGGATTTAGAGTACTATCCCGTAGGACATTCACTCTCACTTATCAAGAGTGGATGATCCCTTATTGTCCGCTCAATTGCCTTCATCAGGTTTTTCTTATACTCGATCCATCGATATATTGGACCATCTAAACGGTAATCCATAAGTCAATGGTCAAAGCATAAGTTCCACCCAACAAGGTATCTTTAGCGACTCAAGTCAAAGGTTCAATCATGCAACTGTGATGATAGAAAACCTGATCAACAGTTCGGTAAGATACCATTCAGGGTTTCTAATTTTGTCAGTTCAGTGAACTCATTCAACTAATGAGCACATGTATGTGTATCTCAGTGTCTCCACACTAATGACCAATGAGATCGGTCATCTTCATCACATGAGAAGCATCGCATACACTAGTCTATCCAGATCCTTGATGTTCCGTGTCAAGTATCCTATGGCTAGGAACATTTAGATTAAATTTCTCTAGATAATCAATCTCATTATCATGAACTCATCATGATTTAATCATCATTACATTTGATCAAGGACTTCATTATAATATTTACATCTAATAAAAGCTTGTAATGAAGAATTTGTCTAATTATTTGAATGAGATATTTTTAGAAATGTTGAATTATATCATATATGATTGGTTTGTAAGGCATACATTCCTATCAATGTGGTCATGTCCTTCGTCGCGTTCCTCTACCTAGCCTCGATGATGCTCTTACTAAACTTATTGCTGAAGAAACATGTCTACATGCTCTTGGAATTTCTTCTACACCAGTTGAAACTGTGTTTACAGTAACTTCAAAGTCTTACTCCTTCACTGACAACTCAACAAATTCTCACAGTACAAACTCCATTTTTCAAAATTATGGTAGTCGGAATGAACAAGGTGTTTTTTGTTGCTATTGTCACAAACTAGGTCACTCTATTAAGTAATATCAGAAAATTCAATGACGTCAAAAGTAAGTTCGTCCTACAGTCGCTATAGTAGATCAATCTTCGACATCAACGCCATCAACTACAGCTTCCATAAGAGACTTCCTAGATATGACACAACTCACGGTACAAATACAACAGATTCAATGTCTACTACAAAATGCTGGTTTATTTCATAAACCCTTTGTAATGTCTGCCATCACTGGTGAAAGTTCAGCTTGGATTTTAGACTCTAGGGCATCTCATCATATGACATATGATGATTCTCTCCTTGCTAATTGTTCTCCTTTTTCCACTCATCTTCGAATTCATACGGCTAATGGAACTCCTTTACCTGTATCTAAACATGGCTCACTCATTTCTAAAAAAAATTATTCTTTGTTTAGTTCTTCAAGTTCCAAGTCTTTCAATAAATCTAGTGACTGTTAATAGCCTTGCAAGTTATGGTTTCCACATCACATTTACTTCTTTTTGTGAGGTACAGGATCCTCATACTGGCCAGAGGATTGGAGCAAGTTGTAGGAAAGGTGATCTTTATTGCTTGGATACTTTGCATCTTCCACAATCAGCCCTTACTACCTCTCCGTCACATGATCATGCTCTTTCAACTACAGACATTTGGCATCATCGTCTGGGACATCCCTCTGTTGATCAACTTTAGTCTCTTCTTCAGCCTGTGAGGCTTGTCATCTTGCTAAACATACTGTTATTCCATTTTCTTCAAAACAAATTGTTACAAAATTTTACTTGAAATTATTCATTCTGATAATTGGGAACCATCTCCTCTTCCATCTATGACTGGGATTTTGTATTATGTCAGCTTTGTGAATGATTGTTCACATGAGTATCTTTCCTCTGAGTTTCGACACCTTTTGGCTTCCTATGGCACTCTGTCTCAATTGTCATGTCTTTATACACCTCAACAGAATGGGATGCTAAACGAAAACATCGTCACATCGTTGAGACTGCTCATAGTTTACTAATTTCTACCTCTGTTACCAAAGCTTTCTGGGCTCAAGCACTTCTCACTTCTATTTTTCTTATAAACATTACTTCATCTTCAGTTTTGACAAGAGATACACCCTATAAGTGGCTTTATTCTACTCCTCTTAACTATAGTCGTCTTAGTTCCTTTGGTTGTACTTGTTGTGTTTTACTACCCTCACATGAATGCACTAAATTGTCACCTCATGTTGACAAATGTGTTTTCTTATAGGTATAGTACTGAACACCTTGAGTATCGTTGCTATGACCTTGTAGCTGAACGTCTTCGTATTTCTCGACATGTTACTTTTATAGAACATATACCATTCTTCTCCAATAACTCTCAAGATCTCTCATTTCTTTATGACCCTAAACCTTCCTCTATTTCTTCCATTGTACCTAAAATTCCAAACATTTTGCCTCCCTCTGACTCTATGGTGTCGAGACCACCTTCTGAGTCATCATCTTCTTTTTCTTCGCCAAACACTACTTCCAGTGCTCCTATTGTGGAAGATGCCTCAAGACCCTCCAGTGAGACTACACCATCTCCTGCTCCTCATCACTCTGACCCAGTTGTAACCTTGCCTTGACGCTACCCATAGCTCTCTCATCGTCCAAATGATAGACTTGGTTATGATCCTATTGACTTCTACTCTGCTCAATTTTCTACCTTTCTCACAGCTATTAACAATCATCAGGAGCCCCAAAGTTTTAAGCAAGCAAACCAACTTCTAGAATGGCATCAAGCAATGCAAGAGGAGCTTCATGCATTTCAATGCTCTCATACATGGGATCTTGTGCCTCTTCCCCATGATGTTTCTCCAGTTGCAAATGGATCTATAAATCAAGACTAAGGCTTATGGCTCTATTGAGCGTTACAAGGCAAGACTTGTGGCACGTGGTTTTACTCAAGAGTACGGCATTAACTATGAAGAAACTTTTGCTCCAGTGGCAAAGATGACCATCATTCTTAGTTTAATTATAGTTGTAGCTACTTACAATTGGCATTTGTACCAATTAGATGTGAAGAATGCCTTTCTTCATGGACAATTGTCAAAAAAAGGTCTACATGCAGCCACCTCCTAGTCTTCCTACTCCACATAATCATGTTTGTCTTCTTCGCAAGGCCATTTATGGGCTCAAACAAGTATCATGTGCTTGGTTTGAGCAGTTTCGACATGCCATTCTTGCAATTGGTTTTAAGGAATGTAACGAGGACTATGCGCTCTTCACTCGCACATCTTCAAGTGGTCGTGCTATTCTCCTTATTTATGTTGATGACATGATTATCACTGGTGATGATACAACTGCCATCTCATCTCTTAAAGTTCATTTGAAATAACAGCTTGACATGAAAGATATGGGATTTCTTTACTTTTTTCTTGGTCTTGAGATTGCATATTCAAAAAGAGGTTATCTCTTGTCATAACAAAACTATATAACTGACATTCTTTAGCGAACTTCTCTATCTGATACTCATCTTGTGGACACTTCCAAGGAACTACATGTTAATTGCATCCAACAGATGGAGAACCTTTAGAAGATCCCACATGCTATCGTCATCTAGTTGGTGTCTAGTTTATCTCACTATCTCTCGTCCTGATATTGCACATGCAGTGCACATTCTTAGTCAATTTGTCAGTGCACCTACTTCAGTTTATTATGCAGCTCTTCTACAAGTTCTTCGGTATTTACATGGTACTCTTCGTCAGTCACTTCTCTTTTCTTTCACATCATTCTTGGAGCTTCGTGCCTATACAGATGCAGATTGGGCTAAAGACCCCTATGATCGTCATTCTACTACTGGGTTTTGCATCATTTTGGGATCTTCTTTTATCTCTTGGCGTAGCAAGAAACAGGCAGTAGTTTCTTGATCAAGTATTGAGGCTGAATATTGTGTTGTGGCTGACACTTTAGCAGAAATTGTCTAGTTATGACATCTTCTAAGCACTCTTGACATTGATTTTCATACTCCTCTCTACTGTGATAATTAGAGTGCCTTATAGATTGTCATCAACCCTGTATTCCATGAGAGAACAAAACATATTGAGATTGACTATCACTTTATCCAACAACATTATCTTTCAGGCACACTGACTTTCCTGACTCTCCCTCATGTGTTTTTAGTAGATCAGCTTGCCGATCTATTTACAAAATCACAACCTACATTGTGGTTTCATTTGGTCAGCAAACATTCTATCTATGATCCAACATAAGTTTGAGGGGGGTGTTAATATAGCAATCGTATATTGTAGAAACATTTTTTCTTTATTGTATTTAGATGGTAGGATAATTTTATTTAGAAGGTAGATTATTTGTCCTACTATTCTTGTAAAACAATACTTGTATATATTCATATCAATGGAATGAAGAAGGGATCATCCTAATTGATCACAATACTGTCATCAAAACTTTTGTCCCAAGGAATTTTCAAGCTCTCCTATCTCGTCTAATAACGTGGACCAAACGCATTGCAGGTTCAAAAATTTCTTCCCATATAGTTTCCTATGTCGTTTCTCCCTTTGTTTGTTCTAATGCTTAGATGCATAAGCAATTGAGCACTTATTTCGAGTGGAGTCTACATGCATAGTGCAACATTTCCTTTCATCCTAGTGAGGCGATACTTCAAGTGGAAAGTCTCCTCGTACATAATCTTTTTACAATGTTTATATTGAACTTTCCTTTCCACCATAGATATCAAGTTGGAATGAAGCCAAGCCAGATCATTCTAAGTCGCACTAGAAGTTTGAGTGTTATAACTAGAAGAATACATGTTAAAGAAAACTTAAAAAAATAAAAACAACATTTAAAAAAAGGGGTTAGTAACACAATTAAACAAAAATGATTTATAGAAAGTCTTTAAAAATATAAGAAATGAGCACTAATTAGACACTTGAAAGAGATAATTAGCACTAATTAAATACTTGAAAGAGAGACTTTTAGAGTGAGAAAGAACTTAAGAGAGAGGGTGGGAGGTATGCGGAGAAGGGAAGACATCTTGGGGGCCTTATATTGGCCCACAAGGGGCCTTGTCGAGCAAGTCATTGGTAACCTAGTCGAGTGGGGTACTAATTGGGTCGCACGGTCGTGTGACCTGGTGCCAAGTTAGAGACTTGAGGTCTATATTCATGTGATCGGCCTACAAATTGACTTGGTCAAGTTGGGTCTAGCAAGCCATCAAACCATGATGCTAATCCACGCAGACAAATCACTTGGTCTAGTGTAATGTCCAAATGGCAAGGACTGAAACCTAATGGGGGTGTTTAGTTACGTGAAAAATTGAGTTTTTATTGTAATTTTATGTTTTTGTAATGAGATTTGTTAAAAGTGAAATTTGACAATCATTACAAATTAATGTTTTTGAAGTGACTTTTCCATGGACATAGAAAGAGGCGAGTCTCTTCTTTTTAATCTAGTGGTCCCCCACCTCTTTCAGTCATGTCTCCCACTCTTTTTTATCGTCACATCTCCCCATAATCGGTAAACTCAATTGGGTACCCATGAGCCCATTTACAAGGTGGTCTATTGTACCGGTTAAAAGAAAGGTTACTAAGATGAGTCAGAAAGATCAGCACTTTGGGCAGACGTCTTCCACGTGATTTCCATCTTCGCACAGTTTGGACGGCTAGAGTGTTCAACTCTCGTAGTCTTCAATCTTTTTTTTTGGCGTAAGGTAGTTTTCAACAATCAAGGGAATGCATGTAAATAATCAAGAGGCTTTTCAACCAAGCAAAATAAAGTTCTTAGAATGATAATATGATATTCATAACATTATTCATTAAGATATTCATATACTGCTTAATCAGTATGAGATAGTTTAATATAAAAATATCACATAAGAGAATCAGCTGGTTCAGATGAAAAAAAGGCAGATTCTATGACTTGAATGCAAATAATGTTAAATATATAGAAAAAGGCTTGAATTATTTTCAAATAAATAAAATATATTTTATTTTTATTTTAATCTTGTTATGTAATATAAATCTATTATCAGATATGTAAACTAAAATATCAATAAGAATCTAGTTGACAATGTTACGTAATAGAAAAGTTTACTAGACACTTAAAATAAAAAAATTATGATAATTGAGTCTACTACATGTTCATTATATTTCACCAGAATCTCTCAGCACCCTCTAAGTTTACAATACTAAAATTAAGGAAAACAACTCTGTGGACGAAGTGGGCCAACCTGAACCAAGTTGGTCCAGCCCATTTAATGACTCGGGTTTTTTCATGGGCTTAACAGCATCCCAACAAGCTCGAACAAGCAGCTCATGGGCACAACAGGTTACGGACCAGCCAACGGGCTTCATAGAAACTCAGCCCATTTAACACCCTACTAAACCTTCTCAGATCGGCCAATCCAACCTGATCCAACTTTCCGAAACCTTGATAACTAAAAAATTACTTTCTTCAGAAGTTACAAAGTTCAAACGGCATGACGCATATGATCCACTTGAAATCAAATAGCTCCCACAGAAAGACTCGAGATTGATTAAGAGAAAGGAGCACGAGGAAGGAAGAGAAGGAACCAGAATTACAAGTGATAAAACCGAGAATACCATTCCTCAATTGTTATATATTTAACGGCAGTCGACACTATCTCAAAGCAAGATATAAATAATCTACATGGGGAAGAATCGGCTTCATCTGGGCTAACTCCAAAATAAAAGAAAAAAGAATTAAAATATAATAGCCAAATGCACCTGAAATAAAATACATTTCACAACGGCCATCACTCATTTCCATGTCTTGATCAGGCATCAACAGAACAGAAGAAATTCGCACGGCTCTTTTCATGTTTAACGCAATTATTTAAACTTCAGGACACACTGGTATGAAGAAAGCTAAAAGCTAAAGCCACTAATGGAGCAGCAAAAATTCCTCCGAGATATATCAGTGCGCTTGAGAGGATCTTGATTATGATATCATACGGAAGACTAAAACGAGCAAGAAATGGCATCTACTACCACTAGCAGCTCCCATAAACTGATTGCTGGAAAAGCCTAGCCTGTGAATGCAGCACTAAGAGCGCTGTGAACATCCACGCCAATCTGGGCTTCAGCTCTCTCCATGTCAGTGGTAGCAGAGCTTAGCTTTTGGGTGAAGTCTGACAGTCCTTTATGAACCAAGCTAGGATCCAAGTGGTCAATGGGGGCAGCCTCAACTGCAACTATATCTGTAACCGAGTTTGCATGAATAAACGCAAACCCACTGCTCACAAAGTACTTGGTCACATCATTCCCATTATGCACAGACATCACTCCGGGTTTGAGCTCCGCAATGGTGGCGACATGCCCGGGTAGAACACCCATTTGCCCAGTTGTAGCCGGCACGATCACCATGTCAACCTGAAAACAGAGGAAGATGAGGACATATCTCAAGGAATATTTCGATGTACCTGGCATGTGCATGATTTCCAAAGTAGACGCCCAGCATTGTATATAATGTCCTGTTTCGTGGGAATATCAAAAATGATACTATATCAATTTTATTATTAATATTTCAAAACATTAATACAAATATTTTGGATCAATTATACACAAAGATGAAGAATGCGATGAAAATGTTAATCATCGAATTAAAGTAGGTTTGATGAAATAGAGATTAGTTACCGAGATTCTATGTGATCAAAAGATTCTACTAAAATTAAAAATAAAATTTTATTATACAAATATAAAACCTATGATACTATATGGTAGTAAATGTTAAATAATAAAAAATAATATACTTTTAAAATAAATGTTACTTAAATTAAAATGTTAACATAGATGAGTGGTCATAGTAAATTAAATAAAATCATAAATGAATACATTAAAGAGAATGTAGGAGTATTGAGAGAAGGAGATTGATGGAAAATATTAAAATAAAAGAAACAAAAAAGACATGGTAGACCTAAGTTACTTTGAAGAAGATAATGCAATATAATTTAGATGGTTTAAATACTCCTGAATAGGTAACTCAAAATTGACATGAACAGAGAAATAGAATTCATATGACCTAAGGAAGGAAGGATCGCGGGTCATGACAGGGTCACAACCCCATTTTTTATTATTTTTTAAAAAAAATCAAAAAAAATAAGAAAAATGTAAAAAAAATCAAAAAATACATAAAAATCAGAAAAAAATAAATGACATGATTTAAACAAATAATACATCAAATTTATTCCAATGTGACGTATTCTACATTTTGTAGGTAGTTAATGTACTCTTCCCATGTCATTTGAATCGAGTACACAACTTGATACATGTACACATTACGATCATATTCGTCAGTTCCTCGGAAAACTATCCTAAGAGTTTATCCAAACGAGTCACCATAACTATACGTCGATTGGATTGAAGTATCTGATGACTCCACATAATTTATTCCACAATACTCGTGATCGTATGTAGGGAACCAAGAGCCTTGGAATAAATCATATGCATAGTTGGAGGCATCGTAGTATTTTGCTTCAGCTCCATAGCTACAATGGCCTCCTCTACCTTGCGGCCTTGTACCATGTTCGGCGTCTTGGGTCGCATGGATATATTGCTCCTCGCCGATAAAACACAGTGATGTTGTAGGAGATATGGGAGGATCTGGGGTCCCTTGTACTTGTAAAATGCTCGCGCCCCCGTATCCAGCACCATCATCGCTGCTACTCTTTGACGACGAATCCTCGGAAATCTGGCACTACACTTGAATGTTCGGCTCTGGCATATCTTCTCGATCGTCTTCGACCGTATCAACATCTGTAATATCAAAAGGATCAGTCATAACTTGTTTACCTTTTCTCCTACTTTGCGTACCTCGACTAGTTCATTCTCTAGTCCTCTGTCGCTTTGCTAGGAAGAGAGGGATCTAGAATTCTTCGGCCAAAGGGACATCATTGAGCACTCCTTCAGCCCATTATCGATCTTTTGGGTTGAACTCCAGTTCTCCCAACCCTTCTCGGTCGTTGACCCAAGCTTCTAAGGAGTTCTTCTCGTAGAATATTTGATCCAAATTGATGTCCTCCTCTTCAATTTGTGGCTCCTCGACCGAACTTCCCGCCACCTATGATATCCAACTCTTTTGTTCCATCTGGTTCTGCTTCATTATATCCAAATTCTTCAACTTTAACCTCATGTTATAGTGACAATACACGAGATCTTCAAGTCCCCTTGATGTCAACCTATTTCTTTGTTTCGTATGAATTAAGTTGAATGTAAACCAATTCCTCTCGCAGCCCGAAGCCGAAGTGGTTTGGCTTAGAACCCTGATGGCTACGACCGCCAAGTCCTTGTGCCTTGGTACTTTACCATGGTTCATCCATCAATCAGCTGCATAAATTGAATGTCTTACATTATTATCTAAGTAAACTTTGATTAATTAAGTGATAAAAAACAATGCTACGTATCCGGACTTAGTAGCATCACAGCTCGTTCAACTTTGCTCGTTCCAAAGTGAAATGCCTGCATTCTGTAATCGTACATCTTGTTGCATGCGATAATAGCCCGATCGTCGTCACTGAGCAACCATCAGATGACGCTCTTCACGTCATCAAATAGTTTGTTCGTTGCCTTGAACTGTGAACTATAGCAATACCTAGGGTTGAAAAGGTAACATATGAAACAAATAACATTAGTAAACAACTTATACATATCTGACATAAAAAAAGATTAGTAAATGTTTAAGAAAATATACCTGCTGCATGTATGGGTTGATGTAACATACGTTCCCAGCGGCGATCTATGATATCCCACCACTTGGCGAAGTCGGACACTGTTTTGGAGATTTCTTCCTTCGCTCTCTCAACCGCATCGTATAAATACCCCATGTCTGCTTTCCTATCTGCGTCAACTATTCTTAGTACCTTCACTATGGGTTGGACGATGTTTAACGTCTTCTTTACAACTTTCTGAAAATCTCCACTCTATGTCTCCTCTACTTTTCTCCCTTTTCTCTTATTCGATTGGTTACATCTGACTATCCAACTACCCCAACCTAGTAAAATGACCATCTGAGTTAGAGCTCTCCTTTGACTCAACAAACTTTCTAATGATATATAGTGGGAGGCGAACCGGGTTGCACCGGGCCGTAACAACTCTTGTCCCTTGGTGTGTTCCCTTATAAGTGCAATGACAAAGTTGTGGTTGTAAATAAAAGAAATAAACTAGGCTAACTTAACTACCCTGTCTATTTGAGGATCCTTACATATATCCTCCAACATCAAGTCTAAGGAGTGGGCGGAACAAGGTGTCCAATACAACTTTGGTCTTTTGACCATGTGCATATGTCCTACCACTTTGTATGCGGCCGCATTGTCTATGACTACTTGAACTACCCGGCTCTCCTATTTCTTCTATCACTCTATCTATCAATTGGTAAAGATACTATGCATTCTTTAACTGTCCCGATACGTCGACCGACTTCTAAAAGACCATGCCAACTTAACTGTACACTAGAAAATTGATCATTGTCTTCCTAGTTATAACTGTTAAGTATAAGATATTAATTAAGTTATACTAAAAAGAATGTTTATACATTTAATATAAATGAGTATAAAAAAATTTACTTACTGGTCCATCCGTCGGTCATTAATGTGCAACCTCGTTCCTCCCATATTCGTTCAAATGATGCCACGTACTTCTTTGTTTCTTACACCTCCATAAGAAGATATACATTGTATATCTCCTTTGGATTTGGACCAGGCACTCCCCTCCCAACATCTAAAATCGTGTCGATCATGTTCTCGTAGTATGGTCCCCTCGCGGCATTTGCCGGAATGCTATGATGAAAGAACCACCTTGACATTGCCCGGCCAATCTTCTCCTTATATGATTTTAGGTTCTTCATCGCCGTTATGATTATCGTTTGACGTTGTCTTGATCTGGTGATTACGGGATCCACGGGACCTACTGCCGGGTCGTCGTCTTGGGTGAGATCACGAACCTCATCTAGCGGTTGGTTGTTGGATCCTTTTCCACTTCCTCGACCACTCTCACTTCCAGACCCTTGACCCATCATTTGGCCGGTGCATCTATGTAACTCTTCGTCAGCGAATGATCTTCAACTTGCTTCCATTCCCCATAAGAGGTCATCTATTTAAGAAATATTTAACTACTTAATTATCTTTTAAAATAGAAGAATGAACTATGTTTATGAGTAAAACAAGTGTACCCTCGTACTCTTCGTCTCCAAAAATATCCGACCTCTCTTGTCCGGTCCCGTAAATGTGTACAGAACGTCTCCCCGGTTGTAGCAATTCTTCTCAGACGGTCTCCTTATGCCGTTTGCTAATTCCCTTTGTTTGCTCCATCGCTTATAGGTGCCTACGAAATTAAGCTCTGACCTCTGATGGAGTCCGCGTGTCAGGAAGAACGTTTCTCTTCATGCCTGCAAGATGAAATTTAATACGATAAATACCACCGAATATTACTTTGTCTCAATATTTACATTGCACTTTTCTCTCCGCCATGGAGATCAAGTTGCAATGTAACCAAGCCGGATCACTCCAGGTCGCGCCGGCAGTTTGGGTTGTTTGGCACGAAGAAGACATTTTTTTAACTAAATAATTACTTAAGCAATTAACTATTTAAAAAAAGTTAATGACATTATTAAGTGAATACTAATCTAAGTAAACTTTTAATTATGTAAAATAAATGACTAACTAATTATGTAACTAAGTAATTAACTATACCTTCTAACTAATTTTGTACTTAATTAACTACTAAACTAAATATCTAACTAATCTTCTAACTAACTAACTATCTAAGTAAGTAAGTATTAAAAAGAAGTAACTACTTAACTAACTAATCAATGAAACAAGTATTAAATAAATATACTAAATGAACTAATGAAGTACTTAATGAAATAATTAAGTAAATGAAAAATAAAATGAGAGCAATGAGAGTAGAATTTGAGAGCAATGGGAGCTTGAGAGTGAGAGTGAGAGGTGGAAGTAAGGGGAGCCCCTTGGGGGCTTTAAATAGCCCCCAAGGGACTGAATGGGGGGGGGGGGGTTGGAGCCCCCCTAATCCATTGACAATGGTCATATGACTGTTGCTAACGGTCATATGGGCCGAGTTACACGACCCAGCCAGGTCGCACGACCCGCGCAACCCCCCGCAACCCGGCCGGCTGAGTCGGCCCGGCCAGGTCGCGACCATGATATGACCAACTCTAAGTAACTTGGGACAAAGGCTCAAGTGGAGATGAGATGTCTTAATCTGAGTAGCAAAATCATAGTTTGGGGACGGGGTCAAGGCTAGATGAATTAGAGTTTTTGTCCATTGGCTTTGATGGCCGGTTGTCATTATTAAAATGTTAAGAGGAAAGCCTATCATGTTAGGCACCCTCAAAATTTCAATGGGACACACAACGATGCCCTAAAGTGTATTGATCCAAGATCGGGAAGTGAGCATACACCATCATAACTTATCCTTCCCCACAGAAGTAGGGTGTATCATCTACCAAGAAAGGTAAATCCCATTAAATGAATATGATTTTAGAAAATTTATCAAAGGGATTTTATCAAAGAGAGCTTGCATGCCTTCCCTCACCAATGTAATTCATGTCGATAAATGAGAACTTCCATGTTCAGTGACATGTGTGGTCATCTAGGGAGTTTAATAACACTAAGGCCTTGTTTGGTATGGGGATAACCTAGGATAGACCTGGTTTATCCCCAATCTCCTGTTTGGTATACACCTAATATTGGGTTTAACCTGGATTAAGTTAATCCAGGTTATCCCCAAAATTAGGGATAAGTGTGGGGATAAATCATCCCACCTAATACTTGGGTTAAACTGATCCTCAAGTTGGGGATACGACGTCTGGGGGGAGGCGCGCGGGGAGGGGGTCCAGGGGCGAACGCCGCCGGAGGGGAGGAGGGGGCCGGCGGCCCGCGCGGGGGGCACGGGGGGAGGGGGGCCGAACGCCACCAGGGGAGGGGGGGGGTGAACGCCGGCCGGGGGGCCGAACGCGCCGCCGGGGGGACTCCGGCCGGTTCAGCCGGCGTCCGCGGCAGGGGGGCACGGGGGGAGGGGGGCCGAACGCGCCGCCGGGGGGAGACTCCGGCCGGTCCAGCCGGCGTCCGCGCGGGGGGCACGGGGGGAGGGGGGGCCGAACGCCGCCGGGGGAAGGGGGGCGAACGCCGGCCGGGAGGGGGGCGAACGCGCCGCCGTGGGGCCCGTCCGGCGTCCACGGCGGTGCGCGAGGGTGCGGGGGAGCCGCCGGGGGGGCGACTACGGCCGGCGGCCGGCCGCCGGGGGGGGGGGGCTCGTCGTCCGTAGGGAGGGGGGAGGGGCCCGAGCGCCGTCCGGAGGGGAGCCGCCGCGGGGGAGGGGGGCCTCGTCGTCCGCGGGGAGGGGGTGGGGGGGGGGTGGGGGCCGAGGCCGCCCGGCGGGGAGCCGCCGTGGGGGGTGGGCTCGAGCGCCGTTCGGCGGGGAGCCGCCGCGGGGGGGGGGGGGAGGGGGGGGCGCTTCCGGCCGGAGGGGGAGCCGGAAGCTCCGGGGAGTGGGCCGAGCGCCGCCGTCCGGCGGGGAGCCGGCCGCGGGAGGGGGGCGCTCGGGGGAGGGGAGCCGGCACCTCCGGGGAGGGGGCTGAGCGCCGCCGCCCGCCGAGGAGCCTCCGCGGGGGGAGGGGGAGCCGGGAGCCCCGGGGGGAGGGGGGCTGAGCGCCGCCCGTCCAGCGGGGAGCCGCCGCGGGGGGGGGGGGGGGGTTTCGTCGGCCGATGCCACCGCCGGGGAAGCCCCGCCGTGGTCCGCCCGGAAGGGGGGTGTTTGCCGGGCTGCCCGCCGGGGAGTGGCCGCCGCGGGCCACCGGGAGCGCCGCCGCGGTCCGCCGGAAGGGGGGTCGCCGGGAAGGGGGGGTTTATAAATTTTTTTGTTAAGTCGATTTAAATGATTTGGTTTGATTTAAATCGATTTAGAGGTTTTCCAAACCGAACCAAATTGAACGGGTCCCAAACCGAACCGAATCGAACCGAACGCGGTCCGCCGGGGGCGGGGGGCGTCGGTCACGGGGGGGCGGGGAGCGCCGGTCCGCCGGGGGGCTCGTCCGCCAATGGGGGGCCGGAGGGGCGGGGAGCGGCTCCGCGGGGAGCGCCGTCGATCCGTCGGGGAGGGGGCGGGGGGAGCCGGCTCCACGGAGAGCACCGCCGGTCCGTCGGGGGGGCTCCGTCCGCCGGGGGGCGGGGAGGGGAGCACCGTCGGTCTACCGGGGAGAGGGGGCGGGGAGCGGCTCTGCAGAGAGCACCATCGGTCCGCCGGGGGGGGCTCCGTTCGCCGAGGAGGGGGGGTGGGGAGCACCGGCGGTCCGCCGGGGGGGGTCCGTCCGGTGGGAGGGAGGGGGCGCGAGGAACACACTTGCGTTAAAATATTCCGTCTAATAAATTACATTATTTATATTTTTCAAATTTATATTTTTAAGTTTATTTTTATTTATATATTTAAATAAAATTTTAAATTTATTATATAAATATGTAAGTGGGTCAAGATGTTTATGAATATGTTATGAGTAATAAAATAAGATAATATAAATAAAGTAAAAATATAAAAATATAGGGTTATCCTCGATTTTGTTGTTAACCTACCAAACATAGGATAGGATTATCCCCAAACTTATCCTAAGTTAAACCAAACATGATGAGGATAGGGTTAACCACAAGGATTGGTTTATCCCTATCCCCGTTAAATTTATCCTGATACCAAACGACGCCTAAGAGCTTAAAGAGATGTAAACCAAACTATAGAAACTAAATCATCACCAATCTAATCATGAAGAGATTCACTCCTCACAAAATCCAAAAAAAATCAAAATATGAAAGCTCAAAATTTTTGAAAATCTGGAGAGTCCCAACAACCGGGCAATCTAAAAGAAACTTAAAAAATCTGAGAAGTCTGAGAACTTCAAAACTTGGAATAATTCTAAATCAGAAAAAGCATAGATCTTAAAGTTCAGATATTCAGAAAAAATCAGAATCCTTCAAAATCAGTCCATCCGAACAAAAACTTCAAAGAAATTCGAGAATTGGGCAGTACAAAAGAATTTAAATCCGATAACAACGAGGGTTTTAGAAACCTAAATTTGTTGAAAAATATGTAAACAACAACAAAAATCAATTCCAGAAATTTTAGAGATAAAAAATCTGAACATAAAACCAGATGGTCAGATATGAGAACCAGGTCAAATCAGACATCAAACAGAATCCATGCAACTTAAAATCTAAACATCTGAAAGCTCCAAAAATCTAAAAATGCTAACATGATATGGGACAAAATCGATTTAAAACCAAAATTAACGACTAAACGACCTCAAATATGCTAACACGAAATTATATTGACCGAAGTCTATTTATTCCGCCTAAAATACGGATCCGCCAATGCTGTGTTGGGCCAGCGTACACATGCATCATCAACCCTGGCCCATTGACCCAGACAATAGGGTTGCGATCGAATCAGGAGGGCACAGAGACCGGCCCTCGAGAGATGGTCACCGGCAAAAATCCCATTCGCGGAGTTCGTAGGCGGAACCTAATCGGTATAGTGATGTTGTGGCAGCCGCAGGATGCGGGATGTAGGGGAAAATTCGTGATGCTGGCGTGAACGTCATGGATTGATCGATCGGGAGTCGCCGCCCCTCACGAAGTCTTCGCAAGCCCAGAAGCTCGATGCCTCGCTTGATGCCATGAAGGCCTTCTATGCACAGAGATGCCAGAATGCTAGTGAGACAACCGCGATAATTGGCCGCAACAGTAGTTGAAGAAGAAGAGGCCGGCTCTAGAACCAACTGTGGAAGAAGCCATATCGGCGAGGCACCCGGGCCGAAAATGGAGACATATTCTGGCCCTCCATAACCTCACCGCAAGATCTGAAGGCCAACAACAACTTGCAGCGGTCTTCAAATCCTCCGGAGATCGCCGGAGTGGAGAAAGACAACCATTTGAAGAACCAAACATAGCGATATCCTATTCTGAACAGGTCGTCACCGTTGATGAAGATGAATGGTGAAGGGCAGCCAAACACCTTGTGGCAGACGACGGATAGATCCGAGAACCACCAGATCTACCAATTCAAAACCTGAAAACCAATCACCAATGCTCAGTTCTGTTGTCATCGCGGTTCTTCCGGTGCCGTAGGAAGACGATAAGAAGAACGAAACTGTTGATGAGACGACAGAGCGGAATGGACGACGACACCAAGGTTTGCAGGGTTGTCTCCACCGTCGTCGTCGACTCGCAGCAAATCTGTCGACGCCGAAGTAGATGACGCCGATCCACCTTCCCGATCTACTGAACGGGCTGCTATCAGTCCGTCAGACCAAAGAAGAAGAAGACTGGGAAAGAAACAGGGGGGATGGGAAAAGAAAAGCCCTCGGCTGAAGGTTGGAAGGGAGGTAAATGGCCTTGCCGGGGAGTTCGAGGAGATGAGAGGTGCTAATAGTCGGAAGAGGGATACGATCACGCTACAGCCCTGCCGCTGCACGCTACGGTACACTAAACTAAGCTAAACCACGCTAGGCTACGAGACTATGCGGGAAACTCCCGAAATGATTCAAAAATTTCCAATATTCACTACTTGAATTGTGTGTACAAGACCCCTTATATAAGGAAGAGTTGTGCTAGATTACAAAAATATCATTCTTCCTTAACTATTTACGAAAACGGTAAAACATAAAGACCCTGTTAAAATGAATATTAACCGACAAAGACTCAACGTAAAAAAAAACTTAACAATTGTTTTAAAACTCTATGAAATGTTCCCATCATACTCTCCGACACGTAGAAAACTCGACCTCGACTTTTGACTCCACAAATTTATTTATATGCGATCGGGAACACTCAAAAGTCTGACTCATGAGAATGAGTCGATCCCTAAACTTTGAAACCAAATTGATGTGAGACAAAATTGATTTAAAACCAGAATTAACGACTAAACAGCCTCAAATATGCTAAGACGAAATTAAATCGACCGAAGTCTATATATTCCACCTAAAATCCGGATCCGCCAATGCTGTGTCAGCCAGCATACGCATGCATCATCGATCCTGGCCAATGACCCAGACAGTAGGGTCGCAATTGAATCTGGAGGGTGTGGAGGCGAGTGCTCGAGAGATGGTGACCGGCAAAAATCTTAATCGCGGAGTTCGTAGGTGGAACCCAATCGGTATAGTGACGTTACGGCAGTCGCAGGATGCAAGATGTAGGGAAAAATTCGTGATGGTGGCGTGAACGTCGTGGACTGATTGATCGGGAGTCACCGCCCCTTGCAGAGTCTTCGCAGGCCCAGAAGCTTCACGGAAACTGGACCTCAGACACCCGATGCCTCGCTCGATGCCACGAAGGCCTTCTACGCACAGAGATGCCTGAATGCTGGCGAGGCAACCGCGACAATCGGCTGCAGTAGTAGTTGAAGAAGAAGAGGCCGACTCTGGAATCAGCTGCGGAAGAAGCCAGATTGGCGAGGCACCCGCGCCGAAAATGGAGACAGATTCTGGCCCTTCATAACTTCACTGCGAGATCTGAAGGCCAACGGCTTGCAGCAATCTTCAAATCCTCCCGGGATCGCCGGACTAGAGGAAGACAGCCATTTGAAGAACCGCGCATAGTGATATCCTATTTTGAGCAAGTCGTCACCGTTGATGAAGATGAACGGTGAAGGGCAGCCAAACACCCTGCGGCAGACGACGGACAGATCCAAGAACCACTAGATCTGCTGATTTATAACCTAAAAACCTTTCGCCAATGCTCAGTTTTGTTGTCGTTGCGGTTCTCCCGGCACTGTAGGAAGATGAAGAAGAATAAAATCGTTAACGAGACGACTGTGCGGAATGGACGACAACTCCAGGGTTCACTGGAGTTGTCTCCACCGCTGCCGTTGACTCACAGCAAATCAGTCGACGCCGAAGTAGATGATGCTGATCCACCTTCCCGATCTACTGAACGGGTTGTTGTCGGTCCGTTTGATAGAAGAAGAAGAGGACCAGGATAGAAATAGGGGGGATAGGAAGAGAAAAGCCCTCAGCTGAAGGTTGGAAGGGGAGTAAACGGCCTCGCCGGGGAGTTCTGAGGGGGGACGAGAGGTGCTAATCGCTAGAGGAGGGATACAATTGGGCTACAGCCCTGCCGCTGCACGCTACAGTACACTAAATTAAGCTAGACTACGCTACGCTACTAAACTACGCAGGAATCTCCCGAAATGATCCAAAAAATTTTAATATTCACTACTTGAATTGTGTGCATACAAGATCCCTTATATAAAAAATAGTTGTGCTAGATTACAAAATGACTGTTCTTCCTTGACTATTTACAAAAACGGTAAATCGTAAAGACCCTGTTAAAATGAATATTTATAAACTTAGACTCAACGTAAAAAACAACTTAAAAATTATTTTAAAACTCTACGAAATGTCCCCATCATACTCTCCGACCTGGAGAAAACTCGACCATGAATTTTGACTCCACAAATTTATTTATCTACGATCGAGAACACCCAAGAGTCGACTCGTGAGAACGAGTCGATCCCTAAGCTTTGAAACCAAATTGATGCGGGAATAAATCGATTTAAAACCAGAATTAATGACTAAACGACCTCAAATATGCTAACACGAAATTAAATCGACCGAAGTCTATTTATTCCGCCTAAAATCCAGATCAACCAATGTTGTGTTGGGCTAGCATACGCATGCATCATCGATCCTAGCCCATTAACCTAGACAGTATGGTCATGATCGAATTTGGAGGGCGCGAAGGCGGGTGCTCCAAAGATGGTGACCGACGAAAATCTCATTTGCAGGGTTTGTAGGCGGAACCCAATCGATATAGTGATGTTGTAGCAATCACTGGATGTAGAGAAAAATTCGTGACAGTGGCGTAAACATAGTGGATTGATTGATCGGAAGTCGCCGCCCCTAGCGGAGTCTTTGTAGGCCCAAAAGCATCACGAAAACTAGACCTCGGACACCCGACACCTCGCTCAATGCCACGAAGGCCTTCTACGTACAGAGATGCCTAAATGCTAGCGAGGCAACCATGATGATCGGCTGCTGCAATAGTTGAAGAAGAAGAGGCCAGCTCTGGAACCAACTGCGGAAGAAGCCAGATCAGCGAGGCACTCACGTTGGAAATGGAAACAGATTCTGGCCCTCCATAACTTCACCGTGAGATCTGAAGGCCAACGGCTTGCAGCAGTCTTCAAATCCTCCGACGATCGCCGGAGTGGAGGAAGACAACCACTTGAAGAACCGCGGGCAATGATATCCTATTCTGAACAGGTCGTCATTGTTGACGAAGACGAACGGTGAAGGGCAACCAAACTCCCTACGGCAGACGACGGACAGATCCGAGAACCACCAGATTTGCCGATTTAAGACCTGAAAACCCTTTGTTGATGCTCTGTTTTGTTGTCATCGCGGTTCTTCTGGTGCCGTAGGAAGACGATGAAGAACGGAATCATTGATGAAACGACCATGCAGAATGGATGACAACTCCAGGGTTCGCCGAAGTTGTCTCCACCGTTGCCGTTGACTCGTAGCAGATCTATTGACGCCGAAGTAGATGACGCTGATCTACCTTCCCAATCTGCTGAACGGGCTACTATCGATCTGTCAGATCGAAGAAAAGGACATGGAAAGAAACAGGGGGGAACGGGAAGAGAAAAGCCCTCAGCTAAAGGTTGAAAAGGGGGTAAACGACCTCACTAGGGAGTTCTGAAGAGGAGACGAGAGGTGCTAATCACCGAAGGAGAGATACAATTGGGCTGCAACCCTGCTGCTGCATGCTACGCTACACTAAACTAACTATGCTACGCTACGAGATTACGCAGGAAACACCCGAAATGATCCAAAATTTTCCAATATTCACTACTTGAACTGTGTGCGTACCAGACCCCTTATATAAGAAAGAGTAGTGCTGGATTACCAAAAGACCCTTCTTCCTTGACTATTTACAAAAATGGCAAACCATAAAGACCTTGTTAAAATGAATATTTACAGACTTAGATTCAACGTAAAAAACAACTTAACAATTGTTTTAAAACTCTATGAAATGTCGCCATCATGCTCTCCAACCAGGAGAAAACTCGTCCTCGACTTTTGACTCCTTAAATTTATTTATCTACGATCTGGAACACTCAAGAGTTGATTAGTGAGAACGAGTTGATCTATAAGCTCTGAAATCAAATTGTTGTGGGACAAAATTGATTTAAAACCAAAATTAACGACTAAACGACCTCAAATATGCTAAGACGAAATTAAACCGACCGAGGTCTATTTATTTCGCCTAAAATCCGAATCCGCCAATGTTGTGTTGGGCCAACGTACGCATGCATCATCGATCCTAGCCCATTGAAACAGGTACTACGGTCACGAACGAATCTAGACGGTGCAAAGCCCGACACTCGAGAGATGGTGACCGACGAAAATCCCATTCACAAAGTTTATAGGCGAAACCCAATCAGTATAGTGACGTGGCAGTCGCAAAATGCGGGATGTAAAAAACAATTCATGACAGTGGCATGAACGTCGCGAATTGATCGATCGGGAGTCGTCGCCCCTCGCAGAGTCTTCGCAAGCCCGAGAGCTTCGCAAAAACTGGACCTCGAACACCCGATGCCTCGCTCGATGCCACGAAGGCCTTCTGCGCACAGAGATGCCTAAATGCTGGCGAGGCAACCACAACGAACGACCGCAGCAGTAGTTGAAGAAGAAGAGGCTAGCTTTGGAATCAACTGTAAAAGAAGATAGATCGGCGAGGCACCCACACCAAAAATGGAGACAGATTCTGGCCTTCCATAACTTTACCGCGAGATATGAAGGCCAACGGCTTGCAGCAGTCTTCAAATCCTCCGGAGATCGCCGGAGTGGAGGAAGATAGCCATTTGAAGAACCGCGCGCAGTGATATCTATTCTGAACAGGTCGTCACCATTAATGAAGACAAACGGTGAAGGGCGGCCAAACACCCTGCGGCAGATGACGGACAGATCGGAGAACCACCAGATCTGCCGATTCAAGACCTGAAACCATTCGCCGATGCTCAGTACTATTGTCATCGCGGTTCTTCCGGCACCGTAGGAAGATGATGAAGAAGAACAAAATTGTTGATGAGACAACTGTGCGGAATGGACGACGACTCTAGGGTTTGCTAAAGTTGTCTCCACCGTTGCCATCGACTCGCAGCAGATATGTCAACGCCGAAGTAGATGACGCTGATCCACCTTCCTGATCTGCTAAATGGACTACTGTCGGTTCATCAAATCGAAGAAGAAGAGGACTAGAAAAGAAACAGGGGGGGAACAAGATGAGAAAAGCCCTCGGCTGAAAGTTGGAAAGGGGGTAAACGGCCTCGCCGGGGAGTTCCAAGAAGGAGACGAGAGGCACTAATCGCCAATGAAGGAATATGATCGGGCTGTAGCCCTGCTACTGCACGCTACGCTACACTAGACTAAGCTAGACTACGCTACACTATGAGACTACACGGGAAACTCCCGAAATGATCCAAAATTTTCCAATATTCACTACTTGAACTGTGTGTACGACCCCTTATATAAGGAAGAGTTGTGCTAGATTACAAAAATATCATTCTTCCTCGACTATTTACAAAAACGATAAAACGTAAAGACCATGTTAAAATGAATATTAACAGACAAGGACTCAACGTAAAAAAAAACTTAACAGTTGTTTTAAAACTCTATGAAATGTTCCCATCATACTCTCCGACAGGGAGAAAACTCAACCTCAACTTTTGACTCTGCAAATTGATTTATATACGATCAGGAACACCCAAAAGTCGACTCGTGAGAACGAGTCAATCCCTAAGCTCTGAAACCAAATTGATGCAGGACAAAATCGATTTCAAACAAGAATTAATGACTAAATAGCCTGAAATATGCTAAGACGAAATTAAATCGACCGAAGTCTATATATTCTGCCTAAAATCCAAATCCACCAATGTTGTGTTGGGCTAGTGTACGCATGCATCATCGATCCTGGCCCATTGATCCAGACAGTACGATCATGATCGAATCTAGAGGGCGCGGAGACGAGAGCTCGAGAGATGGTGACAGGCAAAAATCCCATTCGCGGAGTTCATAGGTGAAACCCAATCGGTATAGTGACGTTGTGGCAGTCGCAGGATGCGGGATGTAGGGAAAAATTTGTGGCGGTGGCGTGAACATCGTGGATTGATCGATTGGGAGTCGCCACCCCTTGCAGGAGTCTTCGCAAGCCCGGAAGCTTCGCGGAAGCTAGACCTCCGACACCCGATGCCTCGCCCAATGCCACGAAGGCCTTCTGCGCACAGAGATGCCTAAATGATGGTGAGGCAACCGCAACGATCAGCCGCAGCCTATGTTATCCGAGGCGTGAGGTGCCTGAGGCGAGAACCCTAGCGCCTCGCCTCAGGCGCCTAAGGCGGGCACCTCAGGCGCCCGAGGTGTTTTGAATATTTTAATATTATTTATTTTAATAAAGATATATGTGATATTAAATAATTGAAATAAATACATAAAAAACATGGAATCATTAACTAACAAGAGTGGCAATTAAATATAACATTAGAAAGACGAATACAACCATACAACCTTACATAATACATAAAGTTTAATTCGAATACAACCATACAAATACAAATATCACTCACTAGTCACTATCAATCACTATCAGAATCAAGATTGATAGGAGCTTCCTGATCATCATTACTGGTATCATCCGAATCTTCATTAGAAAGACAAACCACTTTCCCAGAAGACCTAGAAATTCATTTCAAACATGTAAAAACAAAACATCAAAATTAGAACAAAAAAAAAACCAAACTCAACAACTAGAACTAAGACATGTAGTGTTTAAAATACGACCTCGTACTTGGCCCCTCCTCTTCATCCATTCCAGTAGCAAGTTCTACATATTTCCATCTCAAGTCTTCGCCTTCATGGACAAGATCTTCATCTTCATTTGCAATCCACTCACTTGATTCATCAATGTCATCTAAGGATATTGGGTCTAGACTCGATTTCTCCAACCTTAGATGTCTTTCCCTAAGCCTTTGGTTGTATTGGACGAATACCAAATCATTCAATTTCTTTTGTTTCAATCTATTCCTCTTTTTTGTATGAATCTATACAACAACAAATAAAAATGAAAATATGATTCTATTAATCAAACAAATGATATTGGATTAGTTCAAATGCCTTGAAATTGGAAAATAATATTATTTGCTCAAATGTGCTCCAATTACGTTCACAACTAGAGGCACTATATGTTAAGCTCAGATAGTTAGTTGTAAATCTAGTTACAGCTGCACGAATAAGGTTCTTATCATTTGTGTATCTCCTCGTACTGCTAGAACTTTGGTGTGGCCATAAATAAAGTTTGCGACATATTTAGCATGTCGAATTGTAAATTTTATTGGTGACAACTTCGAAATATCTTCAAGCATTAAATCAATACAGTGAGTAGCACACGGTGTCCAAAACAAATGGCGGTGTGTGTCCATCAAAATGCGGCCTGCAGCCATATAGCTCGCCTCATTATCTGTAACAATCTACAGGACATTAGCTGGACTAACCTTCTCCACAACCTTATCAAGAAGACCTGCTAGCAACCTGGCATCTTTTACCTCTGATGAAGCACCTATTGATCTTAAAAAAAAACTGTCCCAGTAGGAGTGTTTACCAAAAAGTTAATTAATGATCTACCCTTTCTATCTGTCTATGCATCTGACATGATTATGCAACCAAATCTTACCCAACTGCCATTCTCCTTCTCTACCAACTTTTGAGTGGTCTCAATCTCCTTAGACAAAAGAGTCTCTTATTTCATGATAACTTGGTCCTTTCAAGCCTAGACCAACTACCTTTAGCATTGTTTGAAAGCTATTCAGACGGACAGTGTTGAAAGAAATGCCCGCTTGGTACATCCATCTAGCAATGTACTGAATACATCACTCTCTTTCCTCTTTCAAATGTTTTTTGTCCTTTATTGTTTTTGCCTTGGACTCCTCAGGAGGTGCACAAAAATAATCCATGGGTCATTTCATCCATGGAGGAAGAAATTGGAGTGAAAACTCATCTACATTTTGTGAGACATCTTGTCTCCATCTGTTGTACTCCTTACCCAAGGAGGTTGTCCCTCCCTTCCATCTCTTTAATGTTCATTATCTTTTCAACTCTCGTTTGTCTTGCTTGTTGCATACACTGTTTTATCTCCTCCTTAGCCTCCATGCTCGCTTTCTTGCAAGTAGTCACATTTGTCCCCAATCTTGCCATGTGTTGCTTCAAACGATAAATACCTCATTTACACTCTTTTTAGCAAAATTGACACCTAACAAGATCCTGATTCCGAGGATCTACTAAAATCCCATATTTCCATCCAACATCTTTGGATTTAGGAGGTGCTCTTACTATAGAACCGGAGGCTTCACTTGTAGACATGGGCGCAGAAGGTTGACTATTAGAACCTGTCTTTGATCCATGGTCTTCACGTGTTTGAGACATGATAAAATATAACCTAAAATAAATCAAAATATTAAAATAAAAGAACAAGACAAAATGTTAAAAATGACTCACAAAATGTTAACTTTTAACTCCAACGAATGAAAATGATGTAACATTTAACAAACATAAATATCTAATCAAATATGCGCTACATGAAATAACCAAACGAAAAAAAAATCACCTTTACACAGACCCACGACGGCAGCGGCGTCGGATGGCAACGAAGGTAACATCTGGCAGCAGCGGCAACGGCGTCAGCAGCTTCCGGCGACGTCCAACTATGGCAGCGACGTCGTCCGACAGAGGCAGCCGCGGTGTCCGACGCCTGCAATGGCGTCAGCAACGGCGTCTGGCAGCAGTGACGGCGGCGGCGGCTGCTTCCAGCGGCGTCAACGGTGGCGGTGGTGGCATCCGACCGCTACGGCAGCGGTGACGGCATCTGCTGGCAGCGGTGGCGGCGTCAACGGCGGTGGCGACGGTGGCTTTTAGCGGCGTCGACGGCGGCGGCGGCGGCGTCGATAGCAGCTTCCGGTGGCAGCAGCTATCGCACAAGGCACAGGGCAGAACCCTTGTTCCATTGGGAGGGTTGGGCGCGATGGGGAGAGAGAGAACCGAAGCGGGGGATGTTTAAGTTAATCGGATCCGGTTCTTACCGGACCGGGGGGGGGGGGCGCACAAGGCGCCCGAGGCGTTCGCCTCAGGCGACAACGGCCAAAGCAAGGCGGTTTTCAACCGCCTTCCCTCGCCTCACCGCCTAGGCGGTTGAGGCGACCGCCTCTAACAACATAGGCTGCAGCAGTAGTTGAAGAAGAAGAGGCTGGCTCTGGAACCAGCTGCGGAAAATGCCAGATCGGCGAGGCACCCACGCCAGAAATGGAGATAGATTCTGGCTCTCCATAACTTCACCGCAAGATCTGAAGGCCAACAGCTTGCAGCAGTCTTCAAATGCTCCGGGGATCGTCGGAGTGGAGGAAGACAACCATTTTAAGAACCACGCACAACGATATCCTATTCTGAACAAGTCACCATTATCGAAGACAAACGGTGAAGGCGGCCAAACACCCTACGGCAGACGACGGATAGATTCGAGAACCACCAGATCTGCTGATTCAAGACCTGAAAACCCTTCGCCGATGCTTAGTTTTGTTGTCGTCGCAGTTCTTCTGACGCCGTAGGAAGATGTTGAATAAGAACGGAATCGTTGATGAGATGACCGTGAGGAATGGATGACGATTCCAGGGTTCGCCGAAGTTGTCTCCACTGCTGCTGTCGACTCACAGCAGATCTGTTGACGCCAAAGTAGATGACGTTGATCCCCCTTCCCGATCTGCTGAATGGGCTGCAGTCGGTCCGTTAGATCGAAGAAGAGGAAGAGGAACGAAACAGAGGGAACGGGAAGAGAAAAGCCCTCGGCTGAAGGTTGGAAGAGGATGAGGAGATGAGAGGCGCTAATCGCCGGAGGAGGGATACGATCGGGCTGCAGCCCTGCCGCTGCACGCTATGCTACACCTACACTAAACTAAGCTAGACTATGCTATGCTACGAGACTATGCGGGAAACTCCCGAAATGATCAAAAAATTTTCAATATTCACTACTTGAACTGTGTGCGACAAGACCCTTATATAAGGAAGAGTTGTGCTGGATTACAAAAAGACCCTTCTTCTTTGACTATTTACAAAAATGGCAAACCGTAAAGACCCTGTTAAAATGAATATTTATAGGCTTAGACTCAACGTAAAATCAACTTAACAATTGTTTTGAAACAACACGAAATGTCCCCATCATAACAAGCTCGGAAATCTGATTTTTCTGCAAATCGAGGCATCCAAAATTCTGAAAGCAGTCAAACTATAAAAGAAATCAAGAGAATTCCATCAATCAGGATCAGCAAATCATAAGAAAGGTGGCTGGAAGCTGGATGTTCGGAACCTAAACTCCAAGGTCTGGAACCTCAGACCATAAAAATCTCAAATTTATAAATCTCAAATGCCAAAGTTTGAAATCTAAACCAGGCTTCTGAAAATCTCAAGTCTTTCAAATTCCAAACTCCACACCATCAAATATGAAATTTGAAATCTCAAATCTGAAATTCAGAACCAATGTTCCCAAAACTCCAATCTCAACTTCAAAAATCTGAAAATATGTAAATCCAAACATGCAAATCTTAAAAATGAAAGTTTCAAATCTTAAATATAAAAACTTCAGAGTTCAAGTGTGATAATCCTGAACCAAAATCCTCCAAGTCTGAATTCCAAAACCAATTCAAACATCAGAAAACTTTGCCTGAGAAATCCGAGTTTAAAAGAATTCCAAATTCAAATATAAAATCGGGACATTCAAATTCCAAATCTGAAAATGGGTGATTCAAAATTTAATCACAAAAATCTCAAATCCAAGATTGGAAACAAATGTAAAATCAGAAGCTGGAATTGGCATTCCAAAAAACATCTAACTCATAAGCTTTGAGATTCAAATCTTTAAACAATTGAATCTTAATTCAAATGACGCAAAGCCAAATAAAAAAAATAAAGATAATAAATTCTAAACATAAAAAATCAAATCTGAAAATTCATCAAATCTCCAACTCAAGTTGAAATGTCCCAAAATACATCAGAGCTCAAAAACATCAAGTCTTAATAAGATAAACAACCAACCAAATCAAACCAAATCCCCAAATGAACTTTAATCAACTTAAAGACAAATTGAACTCCTAAATAAACTCAATTAAACCAAACTACATCTAAAACATTAAATTTTGAATTCCAACAAGCTCATAAGGTTATTGCTCACAAATGTTTATTTTGTGAATGTATGTCTTTTACTCACTAATTTCTAAGGTGCATAATCAAGAGTATTCAAATATTTGCTCGATGTAATTAACATCAAAACTTCATAAGTCAGAAGGGGAGAGAACAATCTCAATACATTTTTTTATACATACCATGAATTAGCTAACACTGTTATAAAATACCAGATTTTCATAGTTGTCCAAACTAAACATAAATCAAAATTCTTTTCTGAAAAGGAAAGACATGAATTTCGAACTTTGATAAATATGAGGTTACATTAGGGAAGCAGTTCAGTAATCTCTACTAAGAGTGTTGTCAAGTCTTAGGAAATGACCAAATCAGAGATGTTGAATGTCAAGTTAATCCCATTACCATTAAGCAAATCCACAATGTAAGCATTGCTCCCAGTGTGCTCTACCACTCTTAAGGTAGCAACTCCTTGGGCTTAGAGCTTCTTGATGACCTCGGTGGGGAATTGTTTAGGCTTGACCCTAACCATGTCACAGTTTCTTAAATGGTACTACTTTCATCTATTGAAGTTAGCATATCGTTTGTACCGTCTATTGCTAGCCCTTATATGGTGCCTTATGTAACTATGTAAACTTTGAATATTTTCTACAAGTAACTCAGCAGAGGTAGACACATGGAAAACAGATGGCAGAGGAGTAAGATCAACAAGTCACCTAGGTCTCTAGCTAGTAAATATCTCAATTGAACTCAAACCAATAGACCTATTGACCGAATCATCATATGCAAACTCTATTAAAAGAAGAATAAGGTTTCATATGTGAACATGGTCCCCCACCAATCCGGGTACCAATTCTGATCTGGCGATCACTATCTACCAAGGACCTCTCCAAGGTGAGCCTTACTACATAAAAATCTCCCTCATACACAAGGGAAGACCCAACTACCAATAAGAGGATAGCAAGTTGCCATGGAGATCCCTTTTTTTCTCTCTTTTTGAGCTATAAAACCTGTATAGAGCCATTGGAAAGCATCTGCACAATTTAAAAAATGTGAATATATAAAAAAATATGTCCATTGTCATGTCTTCTTCATGTTTTTCCACCACATAATCATTCCACATCAATAGCATACCTCTTGCAAGTTGGAACAAATGCACCTTTAGTAAGTCTTCTGCACCCTACCTGCTTCATGATTTCTTCCATATCCCCTTTGCTTTTGAGTTCTTGGATACATAAAATATCCACCCTATATGAATAATCTCCTTCATTGCCTTGTGCTTCTTATCCCTTCAATACTTTTAATATTCTAAGAAAGTATCCTCATTAATCTTGATAAACTCCACTCACTGTATAGTTGTCAAGCCAGGCTCCATTTGAGCATCAAGGTGCTTTTCTTGGACTGCCTTACACCCATTTTATTGGATTTCGGGTATATCATCTGTCAGGTTGATTCTCAACACTTGCAGCTTGGCATGTGTCCATTTTTTACGTCAGCATTTTTCCTTGCAGTATTCCCTACCAATCCCACCTTCAACAGCTCATTTGAGGATGAAAGCAAGCAGCGAGTTTCCTATTGTTGGCCTACTGCAACAATGTGATGAAAGATGTATGAGTTCTTTGTCGTTGGCTCATTGCCTTCTTCCATGGAGAATGAGGTGGATGAAGATATAGGTACAACAATCATTGGTGAGGTACACATGCTTTCCACATCCACACACCCTCCATAACTCAGTCCCTTGATGGGTGTTACTCCCCTTTTGTCTCTTCTTCCTTTACTTTCAGGCTACAGCCTTTGATGACTTGCTGAGCACGTCTGAGCTGCTGCATGGTCATGCATGGATGTTACTCTGAGGGCCGCTTCCATGGCATCATCCAGAGAAGCCTATGGCTCAGCCTTGACCACCCCCTCCATATTGGGCAGAAGGGCATTTGGCGGGCTTGGGAGCACAGCAGCTTTCTCAATGGATGGACAGGATTTGGTGAGGGCTCTCCTCCAACAAAAAAGACACCCAAACAGTCCTTTCTTGTTCCTTCTTGTGCCTCTAGCAGATTCATACTGATTTGAATGGTTGCTTCTTGCAGCTACACTTCACCTATCAGAAATATTTCCCTGGCATTGGAATTAGCCCCTAGAACCAGGCTTAGCATGGTGGGGCCGCTGATGGAGCCAATATGAAATTGGTGAATCTGCTTTTCAATAGGTATAGAGACCTAATATGAGCTATCATATGGGGTCTCTACTCATTAAAAGAAAGAAGAGCCGGTCTTATCGGGTTTTGTTGGACCCAATACAACCTTTCTTCCCACCCATTTAGGGTGGGAAAGAAGAGAGGCAGCAGCCGCTGCTGCCCCCTATGCCAAGAGGTGCTAAACAGCGGCGATTCAGGTTGCCTATATACAATGGATTAGTTAGAAATGATTTTTCAGGGTTTTTAATTTTTATTTTTCAGTTTTTGGAGGACTTATCATGGATTGATTTTTCTTCTGGTGAATAGACAGAGCTGGCCGATCCAACTCCAGATCAGGATTGAGATAGTCCATAGATTATCCAGGGGTAAACCCCAACTGGCAATACCATAGTTGTCAAGGCGCCCGCCTAGGCGGCGCCTAGGCGGCAAGGCGCCTTTCCAAGGGTGCCTTGCCAGGGCGCCTTGTCTGGGGCCAAAAAGGCGCCCAAGGTGCCCGCCAAGGCGCCCAAGGCGCCCAAGGCGCCAGCCTAAGCGCCCAAGCAAGGCGTCTTGGGTATTTTTACATCATTAAAAAAAGTTTTTGAGGGATTTTTCTCCCTTGATACCCCTCACAAGTGACACTTATTTAATGATAGTTTCAATATATTAATATATTGTATTATCACTTATACTATCATACATATTTAAGATTTATGATTATAAACATATATTATATACTTAATTAAGTTATTTTTCAACTCTTTCCTCTCTCTCTCTTTGTCTCACTTATACTATTACATATTTTTTTGGGTTCGGGGGGCTTCGCCCCCTTGACAACCCCCGCGAGGCGGCGCCCCCCTTGACCCCCGCGACGACCGCGCGGGTCGATCCGCGACTACTGCGCCCCCCGTTTAATAATATTATAACAATATTTTACCATCACTTATACTATTGCTCATATATAAATTTTATAATCATAAATGAGTTATATACTTAAATTTTATAAATATTTATTTAACTTTCTTCTCTTTCACACACACATCATATTTACTTATGTGCATTGATAAAACACTCATATTCAATTATAACATAACAAATATAATTATATTTATGTTTTTTAATATATAACAACCTCCCGACTCAGCCTTCCTTGAATACCGCCTTGACCGCCTAGGCGACGCCTAAGCGGCCGCCTTGTCGCCTAAGCGGAATCGGTACCCTTCAACGCCTTGGACGCCTTGTCGCCTTGACAACTATGGGCAATACTTGATTGTGGCAAATGTGAGAAGAGAAACAAACCCACCAATGGCTTTGTTGCTATGTTTTCATTTAGAAAATAAAATCCAATGCTCTGTTATATTAAAACCTCAATATTCATGGATCTGATAAGATGATAAAGCAGGAATATGACCACAGTAGCAAAAGGCATATATATATATTTATTTATTTATTTAAAAAACGTATACACAAGGTACAACCAAGCAATACTTAAATCCCAAAAAGCTCAAATTTTATCCACAAAGAACTACTGCATTTATGGCGATGCCTCTGAATAATGAGCAAACATGAGAAGCTTCTTTTCTGAAGGTGATTATCAGATGACCACATTTCACAAAAAGTAAAATAAAGTACAAAGAAAGAAACTATTGCACAAAGGAATGGCAGTTTGGCTGCAGGCACCTACTAAGGAAGTAAGGTTCCCAAACAGCCAAACCAACAACACACAGACCCCATTACCCTAAAGCATCATAATAAACCTCTTACAGTTGAGGTGAAAATAAAGCACTTCAGAGTTGGTGCATGGCCCCTCAGGGAACTCTTGGACATAAAATTGTAAAATCCAATAATAGATTAGATGTCAAAATCAGGCATGAGCCACAATCTTGTATGATCTACTCTTCAAGACAAACACACCATTTGCAAACATTTCATTCAAATAGTAACATGGAAAGAAAATGTATATGGATATACGTTGAATAAGAAATTCATTTAAAAGGTAAGAAGAATATCTATTATTGCAGTAGACTATTGAATAGTATCTTCGGAATAGGCATATTTAAAAGAAATAATTAGATAAAATCCTCTTGCACCAAATATCAGTGTGTGCATCATGAGATACTGAAAATGTATAGTGAATAAGATCACTCAAACAAAAGTGTTTGATATAAAGATTAACCCTTTCCAATAAACTACAAAAGAAAATTTAAATTGTTGTTAAGAGAAAAAAAATTGACGGCTAAACTCAAATCAATATTCAGAAGCAAACCAAAAGGTGAACAAGTGAATAATCTTCTCACAACCCAGACATAAGGTTAAAGGGAGGAAATAAACGTCAAAAGAAAGGTAGGAAAACATCCCTTTAAAATGGGAAAAGAGGTGCGGGCAGTAGCCAGTAACTTATAAAAAACGTTCGCACTCTCCTCGTGTCCCGGACGTAGAGTTAGGAAAAACGATAGGAAACGTCAAAGGAGAAAAGCATATACGATCTAGCTGATGAAATTGACGAGTTTTTCATCGCCGAGCTCTCATTCCACTGTCCTTAACATACACCCTTCACTGGAATTTGACACTAAAGATCAGATCATCGACATCATTATACTCAGAATAAAAGGAAAAGAGATGGGGTAGAAGGCGGGAAGGGAGGGACCTCCTTGTTGGCAAGCTCGGACTGGTACGGCAGCACAAAGTTGACGGTGAGCTTGGAGGAAATGGAGGGCGGCGTCGATGGGCGGGGATTCATGAAAGAGAGAGGAGTCTTGGGCGGTTCGATATTGGGAGCCACCTGCTTCCAGCCCTCGATGAATGCAGCGTCTTGGGTGGGCGCCGCAAGGGAGGCAGTGGATAGGGCGCGTCCAACGGTGGCGCTCGATGGCCGAAGGGGCAGGCGGCGACAGGCATGGCGGAACATGGTTGGATGGTGCGTGAAATTCCAGAGAGTAGACTCGATCGGCCGAGCGCGTCCGCCGTTCACCCTTCTCCCCTCCACGTTTGGACGCAGAAGCGACGCGAGCGGATCACCTCAGTCCCGGGGTGGAGGGAGAAGTCTCACTCCCCGGTCAGAGACGGCCACATACCCCGTCACTTAAGTGGCGGTTCAAGTTATGTTACTGAACCGGGGTAGTGATTTACAAAGAGCTCGGTAGCGGGTCAGCCCTTTTCGGTAGCGATTCAAGGCTTTTAAGTTATCTTACTGAACCAGTTCGGTGAACCGCTACCGAAAAGGGTTGAACCACTATCGAGCCCTTTGTAAATCACTACCGTCGTGACGGAGGTATGTGGCCGCCTCTGATTAGGGACTGAGGCTTCTCCCTCCACCCCGGGACTGAGGTGATCCGCTCTCTGCGACGCGTACAGAGATGTCAATGAGTTCGATACAAGTCGAATAATAATATTATCGGTGTTCCCATTCTATTAAAAAATATATTTATTTATTTATTATTCGTTAACTATCATATGTATGTGTGAATTATATTATTTTATCTACTTAAAAATAATTTACGATCAGATAATAGATGGTTATCGAATATATAAAGAGATAGCATATACACGATATAATTTAACAAAATAAGAAATAAAGATAATTTTATCGATGAAAACACACATAAAAATATATATTATAATTAAAAATAACTATTTATAACAATGTACTAGAAGAAAATTCTTAATTATATATCTAACATAAAATATGAGATACAAAAAATGATTTACTAGTCTATAATAAAAATGATTTTTGAGTCTACAGTAAATAATTAGATGCGCAACACAATACATGAGATAGAAAAGAAAATTTAGTTACATATCCAAAATAATATATGTCCAACATAAAACATGAAATAGTCAATTTATAGCAAAAGTGAAATATCTATAATGGAACTGTAGTGTCTATTCCTTTTTGGCGTTGTCATCGATCATTCGGCTGATCACATAGTCGATGAGTTTCTCCAGTATAGTAAGTCTCTTGGGATGTCAAATTTTGTGGGAGGGGAAGAAGTCATCGTCATGTATGTGGACTGCATCGTCAAGAAGCGAAAGAGGAATAAGACATCGTTGTCAGATGTCAGGGCAAGGCTTGTCCAATGTTGAGGTCCCAAGGAGGAGGGTGAACCAGAGAGTTAAGAACAATAAGATTTTCTCGATAGGAGAGATATATATTTACATGTCATAGATTGTGAGTCATTGTATTATATATTAATTAACGAATACAAATAACGGCTTTCGGATTCGGTTTATGGTGTATCCATGACCGCATCTGTTAAAATAACGATTAATTGGTAAACAAACACGGATAGCTTATTCGTAAAATTTAAACTATCCTATAAATGTTCGTTAACAAACGAACGGGTCGGACAATTAGATAATCGGTAACCATTGACATCCCTAACGACGCAGAGACTGAGTTGAGTCACATTTCCATGGACGTTGATCATGTAGGGTTCATTGGTAACTTAATCGAAGTACTTTCGATAGAAGTACTTTCATTTAGAAGTCACTTCAAAACAGAATGTATTCTCATTTATAAAAGTGAAAGTTGTTTGATTATATTTTTCATCAAAATACAGAAGTATTTCTATAATAAAAAGAAAAAAACAGAGACAGATGCTTGTTGGTGAGGTGGGGCCGTCGCAGAGGGAGATAGATGGCGGCGTGGAGGCAGTCGGAGAGAGATGGATGGCGGCACGGGGGGCGGACAGTGGTAGGGTGTAGGGATGTCGTTGGCGGGGTGGGAGCTATCATAGAAGGAGGCGGACGGCTGTAGGGGGCGGTCATGGAGGGAGGCGGATGGCGGGTCGCGAAGGGAGGCTGACAGCGAGGTGGGGCAGTTGCGGAGGGAGGGGGGTTGCGGAGGGAGGCGGACGGTGGACGGGGGGGGTTCGCGGAGTGAAGCGGACAACGGCGGGGGGGGGGGTTTAGGCTTTAGGCTTTAGGGTTTAGGGGAGATGAATCGTTGTGCGGTAGATATCAGGAGGAGATTTTATGAAGTTAGAAAGAGAAAAAACTCCTCTTTACTTCTATCTTCCATCGGAAGGAAATGTGAATAATAATAAGTATCCAAATACTATACTTAAAATAAAAAAGAACTTTTAACTGGAGGATAAGTGAGAAAAAGCACTTCTAGACGGTTCCCAAGTGCACCATAAATATCCAAACACTACTTAAAATAAAAAGGACTTTTAACTTGAGGAGAAGTGATAAAAAGCACTTCTAGACAGTTCCCAAATACATCCGTACAAACTAGAAACAAAATAGAGCAAGGTGTAATACCCAGGATATTTAAATAAATAAATAAAAATAGTTATTATATTTATTATGAGTTTTATTTACATTAATCTACTTACCTCCTTTTTCCTTTCCAATTTTCTCTCCCTCCGGATAATCTTCCTAAACCGCCGCCCCTCTCCCAATCGAACTCTATCTCCCCTCCCCCGGTCCCGGTCGAACTCTCCCTCCCCCTCTCTTTATAATATATTTTTCTCTTCTTTCCCTTCCCGCGGTCGTCTTCCACCTTCCCTCTTCTCCTCTCCCGCGAGCACGCAGCAGCAGCCGGACGCTGCCCCTCCCTCCTTCCTTCCTCTCTGCGCGCGTGCAGCGCCCGCACCGCCGGCCAGCCCTCTCCACGCCACCCGGTCGCCGGTGACACCGCTGCACCCCCTCCCTCGCGGCTGCGCCCCTACCCCCCTCCGTTCGACCTCGCCACCACGCGCGGCGCGCCGCCCGCACCGCCGGCCACCGCGCGCCACCCCACCTGCACGGCTGCGCGACGCGCCGCCTCCCTCCATGCCGCCTGTCGCCGTCGGCCACGTGCCCGCCCACCACCGCCGTCGCCGGCCACCTTCTGCCACCACGAAGCCGCCTTCGTCCTCCCCGCCGGCCCCGCAGTGGCGACCGCCGATGCCACCTCCTCCGCGTCGACCGCCGCCAGCGCACCCTCTGCCGTAGACCAGCCGCCTGCCCTCCAGCGCCTGCGCCGCCTACAGCCGCGCCGTGCGCCGGCCAGCCAGCCAGCCACCCCCCCACGTTGCTTGGCCGCCGCCGCCGCGCTTTCCCGCGCGCCGCAGCCGCCGCGGCGTTGGCAGCCCGCGCGACGCCGACCGCCGTCGCCGTCCACGGGCCGCCACCCTCCCTCGCGCCGCCTCCCTCCGCCGCCAGCCGCCTTCGGCCACGCACCTGCCCACCGCCGCCGCGCCATCAAGCCGCCGTCGGCATCGACCCCCGCCGTCGCCGCCGCGGCCGCCTGCCCGGCGCATCGTCGGCGCCTTCCGCGCGTGCCCGCGCGCTGCACCACCTGTGCGCCAACCCGCCCCCCTCCGCGGTATCTTCCTCTCTCATATCCCCTTTCTCTCTCCTATCTATCCCTCTCTCATATCGTCTCTCTCTCTCTCTCTCTCTCTCCCCGGTCGATTCTCTCTTTATTTCTTCTCTTAACCTCTTTAATCTAACAGATTGTCAGGATACCGTTCGGCTCGGTTTTTCGTCGCCGTCGTGACCATGGCATATTCTTCACCCGGATCGACTCCGTTGGAATTCCGTGCGCCGTTCGTCATCGCCGTCAAGGTAGGCGTCTCGGCTATCCTTAACATTCTATATATTTAAATTAAATCGTAAAAATTATGTTTAGATCATCATGATTAATAGGTTAGAAATAATGGGTTGTTTTTGATTTATTTGCATATTTAGATAGAATTAGATTAATTTGTTTAAATTGTGCATGCTTAGATTAATTTGATTATTCATGTATGTTAGACATCATGATAGGTTGAGTATGTTTAAATTTAGCTAGTTTAGTATGTTTGCATCGCGATTAACCTTAATCATGTATATCTCGATTTGATAAAAAGCCGATGTAAGGTTTAAGCATAATATTGTTAGAATTTAGTTTGTTTTTTTTATGTGATAGGTATAGTTCTGTTTAAGCATGTAATTGTCATGTTTAGCTAGGTTGTAAATTGCACGATCCTATTTATATGCATTAGTTGTGCTAGATTGTGGTGTGGTATGCAAATATGTGGTGCATTGAACCATGGGTGTTCATCTATGTATTTCATGTTTGATTTGCCAATTAAATGTTCAGGTTTACTGTCTGAGTTAATTATATGCTTGCATGGTGTGGAATGTGGTTAGTGCAGTGAGCTGCATTGTGATGGAAATGTACTTCACCAGACTATATTAGTGGCCCGTGGGCAGCGGAGATTAGTTGAATCTGGAGCATCCTTCGATCCCAGATACCGCGGTTTATCCTAAGTACTCCCCTGCCTAGGGGTACTATGGGATTTAGTTACTATATGTTACTTCCTACTATATGGTAAATCTGGTGCTAGTTTTATGATGTGACTACATTTATCAGATGGAGAATGATATTTACTCAGACAGGTGTCTAGTTGTGTATTTTGGCATATATGTTAGTGGTCTAGTTGTGTCCTTGGTTTTATGTCAGGTTAGGTGTGTTGTGAGCATACCTAGAGTAGCCTAATGTGTAGGTTATGTCGGTTTTAATGCATTTAGAGTCATGTTATCATATGGGGTAGTAGAATGATCTTGTAATAACTTAATTAAAGATATATAATTAGTTAAATCCTATGTATTAAATTTGATTTTTAGGTTTGATATGTATAGTATACCACTAGAAATCACTATTATAGTGGGGTAGTTCGGGTGTAAGACCTACTGAGTCTGTGGTGACTCACCCCTTCCGTTGTTAATATTTTCAGGAGTGCAGGTTTAGCGCAGCAGAAGCGTAGTGGTGTTTTGGAGTCCGAGGAGCTAGTGGAATACTCATTCAATGTTGGTATTTAATTTGTTTAGATAGGTGTTTGTTTATGGTGATATTATGTTGTAAAGTTTGGAATTATTTATTTGGATTGAGATTTTAGTCTTATTTGGCTCCAGACCGATATCCTTCCCCGTTACGTCGCCGGATTATCTTCCGCTGTGCATGTTAAAAATCCGGGTCGTGACACAAGGTCTGCTGGTTCATGTCTTCGTATTATTCTTGAAGCCAAAAGAAATTAAGAAAATTTACATATTAGTCATCATTCTTAAAACTTCAAAAATTAAAATTCATCAAAATCTATATTTTTGAAAATACTTATCATTTCTGAAAACACCCAAACAAATCAAAATTTGAGAACATTTTAAGGTTTTTGACTAAAATATGTTTACCTTTCTAGAGAGATAAAAAAGTTTAGAAAATTAGAAGAGAGTTAGAGAAAGGTATTTTCATTAAAATATAAAAACTATTTAACTACATAATTTAAGATATTTAGAGAATAAAGAGTTTTTTCTCTAACTAAATTATAGGGACTTACTTTTTATTTTGTATGCCGATATTGTTCAGAAATATGAAATTGTGAATTGAAGCAGTGATTCCGATTGGACAGGGTTGATTTGAGCAGATCATTGGTTTTATTAGGTCTGATTTGATTTTAAAGAGTCTATAAGATCAAATAAATTTTATTATTTTGCCAAACATACTTCTATATTTATTCATTTTAAATTTAATTATATTAACCGAAAATAGTTTTTATAGAACCGATTAACATTTGTCTTAGTTTGGGTTTATTAAGGGTTGACTTTGCTATGGTTTGACTTGGACAAAAGACCATTATTCTAGAATATATAAAATAAATAAAATTAGTTTATTATTAATGTTTTAAAAAATCTAAATAAAAACAAAATATAAAATGATAATAACAGAAATAATAAAAACGTTTTTTTGTATGTTGTTTGGTGCATGTAAAACTACCGCATCCCACCCTTATAATTTAAATGATTCGATAATAAAGAAGATAATATTAAAATCTAACTGAAAATTGTCAAAAATTTAAAATTTATACAAAATATTATAAGGAGCTCTAAGTATTTACGATATAAAGAGATCAACTAACCTAATAAAACTAAAATACTAGTCCAACTATTTGAAACATATTCGACCATAATTCTGATTCTACCACGTTTACTCTCTAGTTAGTCAAATTTTAGAGCAACTAAAGTATGTTTTATTTGTTTTGATTTTGTAACGCATGCGTTTTTTATTTTACTATAGTTAGTTAGTGAAGTTAATTAGAGAGTAAAAAACTCTCCCTCCATTCGTAACATCTTCTCTCTCTATGCGTAACTGCCGCCCGTGTCATGTAAAAGAGATATTCATACTTAAATATCTGAGCCACTTTTACAATTTTAAGTTGATTAACATGATATCAGAGCTAAAAATTATAGATCTCTCTTTGTCGACTATCACCTGTAAATAGGGTAACAAAATCAGAAGAACTTATATATAAAAAAACAAGTTAGAATAGTGTTATATTAATCAGATAAAAGAGCTATTAATGCTTAAGCCCCTGTTTGGTATGGGGATAACCTAGAATAGAACTGGTTTATCCCCAATGCCCTGTTTGGCACACACTTAAAAATGGGTTTAACCTGGGTTAAGTTAATCCAGATTATCCCCAAAATTAGGGATAAGTGCAGGGATAAGTCATCTCACTCAATACTTAGGCTAAGTTATCCTGAAATGATAATTTTGGGATACGACGTCCGTCCGGGGGAGGGGATGGGCGAACGCCGGCGCACGGCTTCTGTCCGCCATGGATCCAGTGGGGGGGGGGGAGTGCCGGCGCGGCGGGGGGGGGGAGGGATGGGCGAACGCACGGCTTCTGTCCGCCATGGATCCAGCGGGGGGGGGGGGGCGAACGCCGCGGAGGAATTACCTAACATATAAAAAATAAAGATAAAAATATAAAAATATAGGGTTATCCTCGAATTTATTGTTAACATACCAAACATGGGAAGGGTTATCCCTAAACTTATCCTAAGTTAAATCAAACATGACGAGGATAAGGTTAATCATAAAGATTGATTTATCTCTATCCCCACTAAATTTATCCTGATACCAAACGACGCCTAAAAGCCTGAGTTGTTCTAACTCAGGATTGTAGTTTTTAGTTGGTTAACACCTTCCCGCCTTGCTAACCCGGCGTCGTCGTGTGCGAACGCAGACTGGCGTTGACCCCTCGCTGTGCCCATAGCCACCCGCCGCCCTCCCCGTTGACGCATCCTGGCGTTGACACTGCAGCACCGCCCGTGCGACCTCGCTGCCGTGCCGACACAGCCCTCTCACCCTCGCCCGCTGACGCGTGACCCTCCCCTGCTACCTCCTTGCGCCATCTTCCTACACCTGCCGGTGCACTACCGAGCACCAGCATCTCGCCGGTTCCCCCTCTCTCCTCTCATTATCTCTCCTACCCTATTCTATGGCTCTCTTCTCTTGTATTTATTCTCTTATGGGGTGTTTGGTTGCATGATAATTGTGGTTTTTATTTTAATTTTTAAAAATTGTAAGAAAACTTGTTAAAAGAGGTGTTTGACAACCATGACAATTTTATGTTTTGAAGGTGATTTTCTTCTTAAACAAAAAAAGAGGGTCTCACCTCTTTCTTTTTTCTTGTGGTCCCCCACTTTATTTGGTCATGTGCGGTGGTTACTCTTTTTTGTAATCACATCCCTCCAAACATGATAATTTTATGTCATGAGTTGGTTTACTTTTTATTTTAATACAATTTTTTATCATGAAAGTGTACAAAAAATTATCATGCAACCAAACACCCCCTTAATATTTTTTTCTCACATAACCTCGATTAAATTAGATTTTCGACATTGCCATCGCTACTACGTCTTTTCCATCCTAGCCCCTTCGTACTTGCCACCTTTTGGAATTCACTCAGTTGTATTAATATCATTGAGGTAGGCATTTCCGACTATCTATATCATTTCTATAATTCAATTAAAATATAAATTTTGAGTACTTAAATATTGGTTAACGGACTGTAATTAAATGTTTAAATAGTTTAGATAATTATTTTTAAGTTGATTATATGTTAAACCTATTCTAGAATAGATTGTTTCAATATTGTTTGATTTAAAACTAGTTATAGTAGGTTGTTAATCCCTTAATTGTAGTTCTTTTAGCATAGTTAATTGGTTAAATTGAATGGCCTAAATCATGTAAAGTGGAACCAATAAGTGCTTGTTGTTAATGCATTGCAGGTTGATATGTTAGTTCTTGGTAGAGTAATTGCATTAGCATATATGTGATGTTAGCATGTGATTATTTGATGTTTAGAAAGCATGTACGTGTTGCATAGTAATTTATGTGTATGTTGCATGTGTTGATCATTCTATGTCTATATACATAGGCATGTTGGATTTGGCATGTGGATATATGCCTGAGTAAAGTATATTTTTATTTTGTGAAATATGGTATATACAACAAGTTGCATTCTGTGACGTAACCAGACTATGATTATTGCCCATTGACAGTGAGGATTAGAATAGTTCGGAACATCTTACGATCCTAGATATTGCGGTTCATCCTAAGTACACCCCTACCTATGTATACTACATGATTTAGCTAGCTATATGATTACTTTCTATATGTATGTAAATCTGGTGCAAGTGGCTACAAGTTCCGAATAGAGCATATGTTTTACTCATTCTATGTTATGTACATGTGCATAGTAGTATGATAATCAATGTTGTCATAGATGTGGATTGTCATTTCATTGGAGGTTTTTAGTTTATTCATTTAGTATGTAATTAGTGTTCATGTCATGGTTAGATGGAAGGGCATTTAGTCATCAAGTTATTGAGATGTTTGTTATGTCTATTCAAGTTGGTAATGCATTGCATGAGTCATATGCCATTTAATTAGTTGAGAGAGTGCAAGATCACCTTATTTGCATAATGAGACTTTGAAAATTAGCCTTACTTATATTGTTTATAATTTATTTATTTTTGGGCTTGGTATATCTTAATATCATCCAAGAATCAAGATATTGTAGGGTAGAGAAAGGTTGTAAGGCCTACTGGGTCTTCAAGACTCACTTCTTTTCTATAATAACGTTTTTAGCCGATTACGAGGAGCCATTACCTGAGGAAGAATTTTAAGATGAAGATCCTACGCTAGGAGACCCATAAGGCAAAGATTTTGGGGAAGAGTGAATTATCATTATCTTTAGGTTGTTGTGTGGTTGTTTATGATGTTGAACTTTTATTTAGGTGAACTTATTATCTATGTGTGTTTTACTTGAGGTTGTCAAGTTAAGGCTTGTTAAGTTGTTGGATGGAACTTAGTAATGATTAGATTAGTTATGGTTTCTTTGAATAGGTTCATAACTATGTGGTTTAATGAAAGGTTGTTTGGAGTTGGAGTTATTTTATTCTCTGAGATGGATTTATTTTCAAATTTTATTTTACATGTCACGACATCAGATTTTTCAGTACGTTATATTTTCTGGGTTGTGATAGGAGTTGGTATCAAATAAAATCCTAGCCTGAAGATCCTTCTTGATCTACCTGAGTTTATTATTTGGAAATGAAAAACTATTTTTGTTTTGGATTAAGTTGATTTAAAGCAATCCTTTGAGAGTAGATGTTGTATACTCTGATTAAGTATATGTGTTGGTGATGACTAATGGATGTTTGAATTTTTTTAAAATAGGATGGCTTCTCAAGGAAATAACCATAGGTGTGATAATGGAGATTTACAGAATGTTCCTGTGACTAATGGAGGACAATGGGATTGTAATTATGTTCCTGGTCAGAATGTGAGGTAGCACCAGGTATAGGAGGATTATTAGAGGCTATCCAAGGATTATTTTAGACTATCCAAGCCCAGGTTCAGCTTCAAGCACAACAGGGTGTGGCATAGCAAGTGCAAGGAATGGTGGATCAACCATAGGGCAGTACTTTGGAAGAATTCAGAAAGATGAACCCTCCAACCTTTAGAGAAGAAAGAGAACCAGCAATAGTAGAAAAATTGATGAGAGTGATAGTCAAGATCTTTAGGGCAATGCAATGTACCCCAGAAGATAAGGTTTGGCTTGCAGTGCATATGCTTCAGCAATCTATTAGAGCTTGGTGGGAGTATGCACTTTGCACCCACTATGCTCACATTCTTGTGTCAGAGATAGAAAGAGAAGATTTTGTTAGGGTGTTCAAAGGAAAAAATACATTTCTATGCATATCAGGTATGCTAAGAAGCAGGAGTTCTTATAGTTGGAATAGGAAAGCATGTCTGTGATAGAGTATGAGGGTAAAATTCGTAGAGCTGGAGGCTTATGCACCCTATATATGTGAGGATGAGGTGGAAAGGGAAAAGAAATTTGTGAATGGGTTGAGAGGAGCCATTAGGGATAGAGTGGTTGCTACTATATGGCCTACTTTAGCTTTAGCTTATGAGGTAGCTTGTAGATTGCAGAATAGTTTGGGTATCTACAGGCCACCATCCCAATATCAGAAGCACATGTTGATAGTCAGCCACAATAAGGAGGAGACAGAAAAAGGAAGGGACCTGAGCTTGAGGCACCATGTACTTTGTGCAAGAGGTACCAACCTGGCACCTTATCTCATCGTAGGACTTGAGTATGTTTTGGATATGGGCAGTATGGACACTGGATAGTAGATTGTCCCACTTAGAGTAGAGGTGTAGCACCAAAAACAGTAGCTCGAGTTAAGGAGGAGTTTCACCCACAACAACATTGCTTTCCAGCACCTCAGCAATGCCCAACACCTTAGTAGCGATCAACACCACCACGGAGACAATTTGCAGCACCTAGGACACCACAACCACTGCTTGGATCGAATTGTTTAAAACATTACATTATTATTAAGAAAAATAATATGTATATAGTTTGATTCGGTTTGATGAGTTATCTATTTGGTTTTTTGAACCAAACCAAACCGATAACTTTTTATCGATTTAGTTCGGTTCGGCACCTCCCCAAACCGAACCGAACCGGTAAACTAGTTGACCCAATTTGTCAAAATTTGACCCACTTTATTTACATATTATGTTACATTTAAATATATATATTACATCAATTATAAATATATATTATTATAAATACATATTATGTTACATATTATTACGTAGTTGGATTTTTCTTTAACAAGAGTAGAAGATAAAAAATTTATAAGAATTTTTTAATGAAACTCAATGTCATTAATATGTTTATCTTATGACGGCTTTAATTCTTATTTTCAGGTAGTTTCAAACGACATTCTCGTTCGAGACTTTCTTCTCTTGGAGGTGGTTTGGTTTGTGTTTATTTTGTTTCGAGACTTTCTTATCTCATTGTTTATTTTTGTGCATATATATCTTTATTTATATTAACACATGACGAGGAGCTTAGATAAGTCTTGGATAGATATTCCTAACGATTAAGTCCTAGGTATCTTCAAGGAGTAGAAGAATTTTTAGATTATGCTTACGATGAATGTAGGACTCGATTTAGACATGGATTAGACAAAACTTTGATTCAATGTCCATGTAGACGGTGTTGTAACACATTTACTTTAAAAAGAGATGTAGTTAAAGAACATCTAATATGTGATGGCATATGGTCCAATTATCGAATGTGGATAAGTCACGGAGAAATTGAACCTAGTTTAAGTATCGTTAATGAAGTTCGATTAGATGAAGCACAACATGAGAATTTAAATGACGATGTAATAGAAATGCTTGAAGACATTCAAAATATTCAACGAGCATCTATACATCATGAAAGAGAACCAAGTATAGAAACACAAGCATTTCTTGCTATTAAGAGATGCAGAAACACCATTATACGAAGGATGCACAGAAATATCTAAGTTAAAATTTATTTTAAAGTTGATTCAGTTGAAGTCAGTAAATGGTTTGACTGGAAAATGCATGAGTAGTATATTGTCTTTATTTAAGGATGTATTACCGAAGGATGCAAGTGTTCCTAACACTTGGTATGAACTTAAGAAAATTGTTAAGGACTTAGGACTTAGTTATGAAAAGATAGATGCATGTAAGAACGATTGTGTTCTCTTTTGGAAAGAGAATGCACATAGAATTAGTTGTCCACAAGATACAAAGATGATCAACAACATAAGAGTAAGAAGGTGGCATAGAAGATATTACACTACTTCCCTTTAAAAGATAGGTTGCAGCGTTTGTTTATATCAACAAACACTGCTAGGTGGATGTCATGGCATAGTGAGCAACGTTCGTATATATCGAGAGGTGAAATGCGTCATCCAGCAGATTCCCCCGCTTGGAAAAGAGTGGATGAACTTTATCCGTATTTTGCATCAGAAAAACGCAACATTCGGCTTGGATTGGCCGCCGATGGTTTTAACACATTTGGCAACATGTCTTCAAAGTATAGTGTGTGGTCTATAGTTACATTGGTTTATAACTTACCACCATGGATGTGTATGAAAGCGGCTAACACGATGATTTCATGTCTAATACCGGGTCCAAGAGCCCCCATAAATGATATCGATGTATACTTACAGCCGTTGGTGGAAGAGTTAAGAAATTTGTGGGAGATCGGATTGGAGACATATGATGTTTTAGCGAAAGAGTATTTTCTATTGAGAGCTATATTGTTGGGTACCATAAACGATTTTAAGGTTATGCCAACCTTTCCGGCTGGAGTACTAAGGGAAAATTAGCATGTCCGATATGTAATGAAGAAACAAATTCGGTTCGACTAGTTCATAGTCGAAAACAATGTTATTTAGGACATCGGCGATTCATACCCATATCACATCGGTGGAGAAAGAATCATTACCGACATGTATTTGATGGTCGCCGGTGTGAGAGGGGTACACCAAAGATACTAACCGGACATGAGATTTGGAGACAACAACAGGAGACTGACCCTATAAGATTCGGAAAAACATTTAAGAAAGATTTGGAGAGCTTGAGAAAAAATTTGACAAAAAATAAGAGCTGGAAGAAAAGAAGTATTTTCTTTGAAAGACTGCCATATTGGGCATCGCTGATTGTCCGACATCATTTAGACGTGATGCACATCGAGAAGAATGTGTGTGACAATATTTTAGATATGTTCAACCTATCCGGATCGGATAAAGACAACACGAACTCTAGAAAAGATTTGGTAGAGTTAGGAATCCGTCCGAGTTACATCCACATGAGAGTTCATCTAGGTTTCCGGATGCTATCTATAAGTGAGTAACGCACAAAAGACTCGCATACTCTAATTTGTAAAGAGCATTCGAGTGCCGGATGGGTATTCATCAAATTTGAGTAGGTGCGTAGATCTAAGTAGTAGGATCATTAGTGGATTAAAAAGTCATGATTGTCATGTAATGATGCAAGTGATTATTCCTCTTGCTTTTCAAGGGATCGTACCAAAGGACGTACTCAAGCCCATTGTAGAGTTATGTCAGTATTTTAAAGTAATTTGTGCTAAGGTTTTAGATACTAGTATTTTAAGGGATTGGGAATCAAAGATTGCAATCACAATGTGTAAGTTAGAACAAATCTTTCCACCGTCATTTTTTGATATTATGGTTCACCTTGTTGTGCATTTGGCTTATGAAGCTAGGATATCCGGACCAGTTCAATACCGGTGGATGTATCCGATTGAAAGATATTTAAAGAGATTGAAAGATTATGTTGGCAACAAGGCAAGAGTTGAAGGTTCCATTGCCCAGGGCTATTTGGTAGAGGAGTGCACGCAGTTTATTTCTTTGTACATGCGACATGAAAATGAAGATGAGCGAGATCGGAACTACGATGGTGGTCCCTATGATGATGATCGTGAGCAGGGTTCAATGTTTAAGGCGGTTGGACGTCCGTTGAGATGCACTCGTGTACCTAGAATGTTGACGGAAAGAGAACAAGCTTTAATCCACTCATATGTGTTAAATCAAATTGAAGATATCGAGGATTTTCGTCAAAAATATAATGATGCTCTTATTAACGGAGGTAGGAATGAGTGTAGTTTTTCGGTTTGGTTTAGAGCACACGTTACAGAATTAAGGAACACAGGGTCTTCTAGATACAGTAAGGATCTAGAGATTTTATCACTTGGTCCATCCCGTTTTGCATCTTCATTATCCGGGTATATTTGCAATGGGTTTAGATTTCGGACAATGAATTCGGATTCAACCAAGGCCACTCAACTATGTGGGGTCATTGTAACTTCAGAACTTCCATCTGGTTGTGATGGATATTATGGACGAATTTTAGATATAGTAGAGGTATCGTTTGATAGGAATAGTCGTTAAGTATTGTTTGAATGTCAATGGTGGGATGTGTACAATAAGGACAGAGGATTTAAGATTAATGAGTATGGATTTATTTCATTGAATACACAAAGGCAATTAGGGACAGATGAACTGTTTGCACTTGCAAATCAAGTAGAACAAGTTTTTTATGTGGAAGACAATATGAGTAAGGGATGGATGATACCAGTGAAGTCACTTCCACGTAACTACTATAACTTATTGGAAGGAAGCGATGATGAAGTAGAACCATATCAAGATGAACTTGTGAGCGTACCCGTCGCATTTGGTGTAGTCGATGAAGATGTACAACTACAAACAACCTATCAGATAGAAGTGGAAATGTGATTGTCCGAAAACCAGCCGGATAGCTTGGAAAAATTTCATCCCTAAAAGCACGAATGGAGCAGCTCACAGACTAGCGCTATGGGTGTTACGAATAGGGGTTGGTCATTTATGGTCCTCTTTTTTATTGACACTACCTCTGGAAGTTTTAAACATTATTTTGGATGAAGCACCATCTTGAACGGCCTGTTTTGATTTTCTATTGTATTTTTTATTCTATGTACTATGGTTTTTGTAGTAATCTAATAGTATTTGGTTCGTGTGCAAAAAGAAAATAAATGGTAGCTTACTTTAATTTGGTTAAGATGATAATATTTCTTATGAATTATCAAAATTGATTATTAAGAGTGTTTATTTTGGATTTCAAAAACTCAAAGTGATGGTAAGAAGTCTCAGAGCGTCTGCTATAAAAGTGGTCAACAAAAGAATTCTTCCTCTCCTCATCCTCTTTCGTTTGAAATAGATGGCACTTGATTCCAACATACCGTTTGTCCGTGGTGATCATTGAACTGAGGACACATAACCAGGCTCTGTCATCTACATCCGTCCACTTTCACAAATTCTGCAGGTCAGGACAGACATTTCCCGAAGAAGTCACCAACAGAACATCTCTTCCTCTTTAAGTTATCTGTCTGTTATAACAAACAAAATTTGATTCTGACATTGGGGTTGTCCGTACTAGCTTATGTACCAAAGTCGCACTAGAAGGGTGCAAAACCGCCCGAACTGGCCATTTTCACTCATTACGACTTCAAATCAAGCCGTTTCACTCCATAAATATTTCTTTCTTCAGTTTATTTAATTTTTAGGACATTTTAAATAAGTTTGCATCATTTTATATAATCAAAAATACAAAAAAGGGGTTAGGGCTCGCCCTAATCCAGTGAGTTCAACTCCGATTGCTCTTTTTCTCATCTTTTTTATTTTAGTTTTTACACTTTCCACAGTTCTAATTGGTTTCTTTCACTTGGTTTATTGTTCTAATTGCACAGATACATCAAGCTAGCTTCGGTTGGAGACTCTCCCTCATCGGCCGGCTGACGAGGAAGAAGGTTAAACCCGCATATCATCTCTCGTGCTAAGGTACACACGGTTAACTTCATCCCTTATTTCATTTAAATCGGAACCCGCGGTTCCTGGTGACCACATTCTTTATTTCTTTATGCGTTAAGTTCTTTTTATTCCGTCCTCACTCTCCTCCCACATGAGCTGAACCATCTCCGGTGCTCGAGTGTCATCATGAGATGAAAGTTCGGGGATCAATGTGACAGTGAAACCGAGGTGTGAGAGTGTTTTTCGTATTTTCCTATCCTTCTCTCTCATCCCCTTTCTTGAGGTGCCAATCTGTAAGACGACAAACACATTTTTGGAGTCAACAGCGGGGGGTCCTAGATAAGCAAGCAGCATGGTGTTAGCAGTGCTCAGGTGACCCATCTATTGGGTCGCACAGATGACCCGATGCCAGGTCACTTCTCGATAACAGAACCAATTTTTGAAGAAAATTCAAAACAAAGTGGTACAAATTCAATATCAATATACTATAAGACACAAGAGGAGGCAAAAGAGCATTGCAGTATAAAAAACACACTACTCCAGCCATCTTTCTATTGAAGACATGCCCCAGTATTTCAAAAAATCGCCTCGCTTTCCTTGGATGAATGAACCTCGAAGGAAGGGGCATTGTAAAAATGGTGGAAAGATCAACAAGACAAGCAAGGATGTGGTGGTTCCATGAGCTGGATGAGCTTGGGGTTTTAAAGGAAAAAAAAGTTGTTCAAAAACTCCTTTAATACTGAAGAGATGCCTAAAAGTCTTGTCAGCCTACTCTGGCAACGGCCGTAGGCGACCTGTCTGATAGGACACCTGGAGACCCACCTGGGTGGCACCTAGAGACCCGGCTCTGGGATGCTTGGTGACCTAGGAACTAGGACACTTGGCATCCCGAACAGGGGAGTGCTTGGAGTCCTGAATAATGGGATGCCAAGCCCCTATCTCACCCTTGTATATATATGTATAATTGATGTTGAAGACCTCGAGTCCAGGAATAGTTGAGCTGGAGAACCCCCTCAACAAAAATGATGAAGATCAACTATTCTTAAACTTGTGGATAAACCAAAAGCCTTATGAACAGGGATGAAGGTTCTCTCCAAAGTATATTAACCCATTACACATAGGACCTATATCTTCAACTATTTGGTTATTTTCTATTTTAAAACCCCCCAACAAAAAAAATAGCATGCATCATCTCATGATCATAATGAATGGGCCATTTTTTGGCTTTCCGAAATGTTTCTTACTAAGTTTAGTAAATTCTAGAAGAATATGGAGTCATTTAACTCCGAATAGAATCGGTGCCTTCGCAAGAACCAAATGAACTCAAAAGATCTGACCCCAAAATGATTGGATGTTCACCTTATGTTTTCGCTAGCCCTTGTCGGTACAAGCATACCACAGAGCTAGGCTGCTAACCGAGATGAACTCATGAGCCACGACTCAGAGGTCCCCTACACTGGGGTGCAGGCTTCTTCTTCTTCTATTTCATGCCCGCGGCATTGTACCCATCCAATCAATAACAGGAATGATCTGGAAGGAACAAATGGGAATTACGAAGGACCGACGATGTCCGATCTTTGCCCAATCAGGCAGTAGTCTGCGTGTCTAATCTACACCTTGGTGCAACCTTTTTAGTCCGCACCATTGCACGATGCTACACCTCATTACACTCCATTTCATTCATCTACGCTCGATTATATGCTGCCCCCCTGCAAAGCCGACACCAAGGCGAGTTAAGCTGTAGACATGCAAATTTTGCCTGTTTGAGGAGCTTAAGATTCATGTTTTCTTAGAAGATACTCGAGTTTTTTGATAAACAAACTAGATCTCTGAAAAAAGGCAAAAAAAAAAAAACAAACAAACTTTGAAACGCAAGATGACCCCCCTACCGGGTCATCGGGTCATCTCCCAATTCCTGACAAATCCGTCTATTCTCACAGTGGTAGGTGAGGGTCAAATCCGTTCAGGTACGAGAGGCATCCTAATCAACGGGTCGCCTGCACTATAGTGCACGGACTGAACAAAGTGACCCATGAGTGGCGCATGCTTGTCCAGACAGTCGAGACTGACTACACGTAGGCGTTGTCGACTCCGAAAACGGGTTCCGGATTGGCACCTCAAGAAAAGGTTATGATAGAATGGGGGAAAAAGGGGAGTGAATCTAAAAACACCCGGAAAGCAGTAAAGACTCCTCACCTCAGTCCCACACTCACATTGATCCCCGAACTTTCATCTCACGGCGTCGCTCGAGCACCGGAGATGGTTCGAGTCATGTGGGAGGAGAGTGAGGAGGAGATGAACTAAAAGCATAAATGAAAGGTGGTCGCCAGGAGCCGCGGGCTCCGCTTTATGGAATTAACAAATAAAAGAAGTTGAATTTGACCGTGTACCTTAGCATGGGAGATTAGGATGTGAGTTCAACCTTCTTCTTCTTCAGCTGGCCGATGAAGAAGAGTCCAACTGATGCTAGCTTGATCAACCTGTGCAACTAGAACATTAAACCAAGTGAAGAGTTTGGTTAGACTTGTGAGAAGTGTAGTAACTGTAGTAAGAAGATGAGAAAGAAGCATTTGGAATTGGACTCACTGGCTTCGGGGTGAGCCTTAACCCCTTTTTTGTGTATTTTTTGTGATATAAAATTATGCAAAAACTAAATAAAAATGATGCTAAAATGATCCTGGATGAATGACGAAGACATAGAAACTTGAATGGCTCAAATCGGAGCTAAAATGGAGAAGATATCACCAATATGGCCGGACAACGCACTGGACTGAACGTGTCCTAGGTTTGGGGGCGCGGTGGGCGCACCCTAGGTATAGGGGCGCGGTCTGCGCGCCCTTGGTTCCGGGGCGCGTTGCACTATCTAGCACGACTTCGGTGCAGAGCTCGCCACGGGTAGTCCTGATGTCGGAACTGAGTGCCGTTTGTTGCAGCAGACAGAAGACTCAGATAGGAAGAGTTCTTGTGTTGGTGACCTCTCCAGAATCCGCCCGTAAAAGTCTGTAAAAATTCTGAAAGTAGACAGATGTGAAAAGTAAAACTTGGATGTGCGCTCTTGGTGCAGCAATCGCCACGGGAAAACGACAAGTCGGAATTGAGTGCCGTCAGTTGTAAATGAAAGAGAACGAAGAGAGGAACAATTCCTATATTGAAGACTTTTGCAGAACGCACGGATCGGGCTTCTCCTTCACCTCGGGATCGATCTCTTGACGTCGGATCGCCTTTGGACGTCGGGACGGCTTTGGGAGAGAGTTTGGACGACCTTGGGACAAGCTAGGCACAGGAGATTAACCTTGGGTCATTGAGAATGGCCCTCAATTTATAGGGGAAGGAAGCCGGTGCAAAAAATGGAAACTGGACCGACCGCGCCCCCGCCTTTCAAAGGAGGCGAGGGCGCGCCCTCAAACCAGGGGCGCGCAGGGCGCGCCCTCAACCGGAAGCGCGGTCTGCGCGCCCCCTGTTTCAAAGGGAGCGGGAGCACGGTACGCGTCTCACTGCTAAAATTCATCGGAAACTTTCAGAAATTGCTAAAATTCGACTTGACATACGTAACGCGTCCCCGAACAGGGGGCGCGGTACAAATAATCGAAAATCATCCCAGGAAACCTTCCAAAAATCCAGTTTAGAAGGTGTTAATCGGGGAAATTTATGATTTTTGGAAACCGACCGCGCCCCCGCATTTCAAAGGAACCGGGGGCGCGCAGGGCGCGCCATCCCTTTTCAAAAGGAGCGGGGGCACGGTAGACTCTCTCTCCTACGCGCGCGTTCCGCGAGCCGTATCTTGCAAACGGGATGTCCGATTCGGCTCCCGTTTGTTGCGTTGGAAAGAGGACCTTAAGCCAAACCTCTTCAAGTCAGTAAACCAGCTGGAATGAGTCCCAAGACATTCGCATGGGGCTTTCTACCGGTTTACCCTCTCGTAGAAAGCCGAAACCCGTGACGAAGATCCGAAGGAGCACTGTTCCGGTTGAGAAATCTTGGGTCAACTCGGGATGACTTAAAATGATGACCGAACAAGTCCGGTACGATCGAAAAACCCGAAGTCATCTAAAAATTCGAGATTAACCCGGTAAACGTGAATCGAAACTCGGAAAAGTCGTAAAACCCTAAAATTGACCGAACCGGATGTATGGCCATGATTGATGAAAATATTCAGCTAGGATTAACCCGGATGATCTGAAAAGACCCGGTGATGACCGGAAAGGCCTAACGCGTGGTCCGGGATAGCCGTGTCAGTACAGATCGAAAAGCCATAACGAAAGCCATCATGGACCGACGCCTACCGAAATGACTTCTCAGAAACCCTGAATGTTATGAAACATATGCGGGACTCCCGAGACCTTCAATTATGGACCATTCAAGGTCGGTCATCGAGCAGGCTTTATGTTTTTACGGTTCACGTGCGGCTCTCGCTTGAAGGTTACGACATTATTCTGGAAATCATCGGTCCATTCTCAACTCACAAGGGGCTCCACCAATGTCCTTAGCTCATGTCCACGAGGTAATCCGAATCAGGTAACGGTCAAATAAGAATATTGCCTATGGAATAAGAGTCTGGGGCTCCGAATCAGGTCAATTTGGCGTGTCTACAGGCGTCTCGTTAGCCAAGATGCCTACCACTGTAGCAAGCTCGAATGACGCATGTCTAGCTTTCGGCACACACACATTTAATTGCGTTTATTGTTCTGTAGGTGACTTGTCAAGCGGGTCACCCGGTGACCTGCCTGCCGGGTCACCCAATGACCCGGCAGACGGGTCATTTCCTATTTCAGCTAACACTTTTATGCCTGAAATGCTCCTGCGGTCTCTTTGCCTATAAAAAGGGACCCCCTAACTACATTTTAAACAGTTGGAAGAGTGTTAGAAGGTTGAGAACGTCCCCAACTCCCAAGAGAGAGACCTAGAGAGCTTCAAGTCATCTCCATCATCTAAGCTTCATTATCCAACAGATTGAGAGCTTCCCACCTCATCCACCTCCATAAACTGACGTTCTTCATTCTGTTTCTTCACTGGCACCCATTTTGAAGTTCTCAAGCTCCTACATCCGAGGGGAGATCTCATCCACATCCTCGGAGCTCTCGAATGTCGTCATCAAGTTTTGAATATCGTCCGAAAGAATCGTGGGAGCATCCAGGAGTAAACCGGGTTCTGGCATAGGAGATGACCCGGTGCCAGGTTGCCCAGTGACCCCCTGCCGGGTCGCACAGTGACCTACCTCTAGGGTCCCCTAGGTTCCCAGATTGTCATTCTTGAAGCTGAAACCCATTTTTCTTTCCCTGTCTTATAGCATTACTTTGTTTCTATATCTTCCATCATAGATCATCATGTTTACATGCATGTTTAGCTTAATCATATCATATATCATCATCCAAAAACATTTAAAAAGGGGGGTTGGGAGTAATTCCCAATATGGTTAGTCCATTTCCATTTGTGGTTTTAGTTTAATTCTTTTGCAAGATGCTTCACTATTTTAGTTATAATCCACTTTCACTTGTTTTTGTGCCTTACTTGTTTTTGTAAGAACAATTAAAAGTGCTTCAATCTTTTTCTTCTCGGCCGACCAAAAAGGAAGAAGATGAAACCCATAATCTCCCAACATGATCTCTCTGCTTAGGTATGTTCAGTCATTTCTTTTAATACTTACATTGTCTCTTTTTCTTCTACTCTTGGAGCCCGCGGCTCCTGGCGACCACACACACCAACATCCACCGAAACCCAAAGTCAAAAGAAGAGGGGTGGCGCTCTCTAGCTGGGAGGACCGACTCGGGTGTGTCCACAAGAAGGAGACTCACAAAGCTTGAAGAATTAAAATTAAGACGAGTCATTGAGTAGGTCAGTTTATTACTAGTATTTCCTTTGAATTTTACTATTTTTGGCAGCCTATTAATATTATTTTATATTTTTATTCAAAATCTCAATCTTCTTTAACTAAAGACATCAATCTCAGAGATCTCAAATAAAATTCTTCAAACAATAAACTAAAAGGTAATAATTGTTAAAATCAAACAATCAAATTTGTAACTTAGGAATTTGTCTGAAATAAAAACTCCAGAATTATAGTCTAAAATGATTATATAAAACAATCCCAAGTCAACCATCTAAATTTGAAAATTTAATCTCTTAAAAATTACCAAATTACCAAAATTACAAATCATTGAGCTCAAAATAGTGAAATTCAAATTAAGACAAAAATCTTATACTGCTGATAATTAATAATATGAGAGTTGTGCAGAAGTTAGAAGCTGAAGGTTTGATCCCAAAAACTCTAATATGGAAGTCTGTAAATTTTTATAGTATTAAATACTTCAAAACCCATAAATCTAGAAATAAAAACCAACAAATTATGATAAATATTTTGTTTATGATTGCTTGAATATAGTTGGATACATGTCCAAATTGTGTATGATTGGTTGTATAGTTTGATACATTTAGGATATTACTCACGTAGGTAACTATAATACCAACATTTTTTTTTAATTTATCATGTTTTACCTACGGATATGACTCCCGTAGGTAAAAAGAAGATAGGCTGTAGGTATATACCACATTCGCATAGGTTATGTAAGAAATCAATACATGACAGCATAAAAATTTTGATTCCATAAAACCATGATCTTTGCCTTGATTGATGCCGAACGAGTAAAACCAGGAACCGAATATAAAGTAGAACGAGAGTACCTCATGGGATTTATAAAATCCCTCACCATGGATGAAGAGAGGACATTCCTCCTTGCTGAAAACCATTCAAGTGTCCGGTCTCTAGCGGTATCCACACGATCTGCTTCAGTAGACGAGTTCTCCCTTCCTTCGGGCCTCCAGAAACCTCCAGATCCAAGCTTGACCATGGGAGATCACCTTCTAGAGGAGAGAGGAGGAAGAGAAGATGCTTGGTACGTGCTCCAGCCCTATGGCTTGTTAGGGTTTGGCTTCATAAGCCATTTATATATAGAAGATGGAATTTTTCACAAAAACCCAAAACTTCTATAAAATTGCATTCATGCCCTCGTCTTATTGACCAGATCTATTGTGTGTGACCCACTAGGCCTAATAGTCAATTTGGTTGAATCCTTAATTAATTTAAAAGAATAATTCCTTTAAATTAAATCAAAATCATTATCTGATAACAATTTTTACGACATTCTGATCATAAAGGGTACAAGCCACATCCTATGATCCCAAATGACTTTGGGGAGTTAAATAACATCCATTGAGACTTTCCATCATCAATTACCACATGGATTTAAATCCTCGTTCATACATGTCCCGGTCGGTCAGGAGTTCGGCATTGACTGTCAACCCCTAAGTATTCCAACTCTATGAAATCTTGTACTCAGGAATGGATCATCTGGAAAACTCCTTTTCCAATTATCCTATCTATCTTGGCCAAGGATTTAGAGTACTATCCATAGGAAATTCTCTCTCTCCTACCGAGAGTGAACGATCCCCTATTGTCCGCTCAATTGCCTCCACCAAGTTTCCCATATACCCAATCCATTAACTATATAGGACCACAATACTAAGTGATCCATCAGTCAATAGTCAAAGTACATAGTACGCCTGGAAAGACATCTTTGGCGACTCAGGTTAAATATCCAACCGTACTATTGAGATGTAAGAATAACCTGATAGACAGTTCGGTAAGATACCGATCAGGTTTTCCTAAATTGGTCAGTTTAGTGAACTCATTCCACTAATGAGCACCTGTGTGTGTATCTCAGTGTCCCCACACTGATGACCAATGAGATCGGTCATTCTCATCATATGAGAAGACATCATACACACTAGTTTATCCGGATTCTTGATGTCCCGTCTCAAGGATCCTATGACTAGGAACATTTAGATCACATACCTATAGATGATCGATCTCATTATCATGATCTCATCATGATTCAATCATCATTGCATGTGATCAAGGACTTCATTACGATATACGCTTATAATAAAAGCTAGTAACGAAGTTTTGCCTATTTAATTGAATGAGATATTCCTAGAAATGTCGAATCATATCATATATGATTGGCTTGTAGGGCATACATTTCTATCATGTTACCTATGCTAAAAAACTGTAGGTATGGGCCACTTTTCCGTGGGTAAAATCTTTACATACGGAGTTACCTACAGATTCATCTGTAGGACTAGTACATGTAGGTAAATATTTTACCCATGGATGGATCCGTAAGTATAGTAAGTAAACCCATAGGTATAGTACCTACTATATCTACGGACCCATCCGTAGGTAAAACATTTACCTATATGTACTAGTCCTACAAAATAATCCGTAGGTAGATCCGTAGGTAAAGGTTGTAACCTACAGGAAAATAGCCTATACCTACATTTTTTGTGTGGGTAAAACATGATTTTATTGTAGTTTTTTTAGATATTAATAACTAAAGGGATATATTGTAAATGTGTCAACAACGGGATGAAGAACTTGTCCTCGACAGAATTGGAGCAATTCATTAGACAACGATTTGCCCAATTCTAAAACAAGATTGATGGCTTTGTTATAGACGTGGCATAGGAGCGAGAAAAAAGGATAGCCCTAGGGAAAAAATTGAAGAAAAAATTGCCAAGGTTCAAGGTCATCAACTTGAGATGAAGAAAGCCAAAGTTCACCAACCCTCCAACAAGACTGATGACATTTTTTGTCATATACAAGAGGAGGTAGAATTGTTGAAGACTGTAGCCTCTAAAGAGAGTGAACGGAGGTGACATTTGAATTCAACAATCACTATGGGGCTACAGTGTACTAAGGATTTGATGTCTTAATTGTTTGACCTCCCATATGAATCTCCAAACTCCTAACATCTTCTATCACCCATTGAAGTTGTCATTGAAATGATGTCTATAAGGGTGTAGGAGAGGACTAGATGAATAAGATCTATACGGTTGTAGTCACTGTATAAGGCACAACCCCTTGTGCTCCTACCACCTCCAGAGATGGAGCATGTGCCTATATCACTTGTATCCATGGAGACACTCCCACCTCCCCCCATTGAACCCAATAAAATAAGGGGAGGTTGCAAAAGGGGTTGCAGGGGAAGGGGTGGCCAGGGGAGGGGCAGTAGGGGAAAGAATGCAGTTTCAACTAGCACCATCACATATAAGAATGTGGCAACCATCCTAAACTACATTCCTCTGGAGCACAGATAAAACTGCCTGCAGTGGCTAAACCAAATTGAGGAAGTCATGTAAAGTGTTATTTGCATCTAACTACCTTAGTTACATATACTCCCTCTGTGTTGAATGATGCTAACAGTCAAATTTTTAGTACATGGCACTATCTAATATTGTTGAATTATTCAAAGTTAAAGAGTTTATATTGACTGGGTCAATTGAGATATAATTTGCATTGCTGCATGATAAAATTCATGCACACCCAACGCATATCGGTATGTTAAGTTGGTGCCATCATCAATCCTTGCAACCACAAGACAGTTAAGTTTTCGCATGGAGAATGACATAGAATGGGTGAAAAAATGTAAGAAACCAGTCTACCGATGACTTCATGAACACGGAGCACTTCCTCTTAGCCTGCCACGTTGAGAGTCATTTCTTTCTTATCTCATTGAACGTCTAGGAAAAAAACTTCTCAATATACAATTCGATAAATGGCCATGCAAAGTACACGCTTGGAACTAAGGTTACAGTGAGTATAACATGTAACACAAGTGCTATGAGTTAATTTATGACACATACTTCATCAAGTTCCTCCAATCGTGTAGATTTCAGACTTGAAGAATGTCATATGAACAATTTACAACCTTGACAGTATTATGGATTGGCCGAAAACATACGAGATGGACTATCTATAATAGCCATCTAGGTGTGTAATCCTTGTTCTGTCCTTCCTAAATGAACTCATTATAGTACTAAGATACTGACCATACATCCTTTTTATGTTAGCGTTAACTATGCTATATATGTGATGTTGTTTGCTAAGGAGCTTAGTGCAAAAGGTCATCCACTGTGACTGTTTCCTGAAGAGGAAGTAATAAATGTCAAGGCAGACTTAGCATTTTTGTGTGTTGAAAATGGCTATTATGGGTGAGGGAGCAAGGAAAATACCGATTGATATCTAGTGATACAATATGTTGACAAGTGTTGATAGTTGTAAATGTTCATTCATTATATGATTACAAATTTTTTTTTCATAGCTTGCAAACTTGCTACCGATTGCTAACAAATTCGCTATAGATCGCTAAGAAACCCCTATCGACCATTGAGTAAGTGACCGCAATCATATATTTTTCTTATGGAAGAATGAGAAGGATCTTGACGTACAAAGAAGTTGAAGTGATTGACAATCAACATCATTTTGATTTTGTTGTCTCTGAAACCCTAGCATCTAATATTCTCATTGTCATGATATATAGTCACTTGCATTATGTTCAACCACAAACAATTTACTAACCCTTTCGGAATTTAGAACATAGAAAGTTAGTACACATCGGGTACTAGTATTTAAGAATGATTTATCATCTATTTAGTTTCATTTGATTTCATGTAAAATCAAAACAAAGAAAATATTTTTCATGGAATACTATTTTCATCAGTCCTTTGGCTGTCTGGGGTTACTTTTCTAAAATATCAAACACTTCAACACGAGGATAACAACCATAGATAATTTGCAAAAATTAATTCCCGCTCCAATTAACAAAATGGTTTTAGTGGGGAGTCTGTTGACCAAATTTACTACATCAACAATCCAGCTAGCAAAAAAACTATAATACTTGATCCATCTCATCAAGCCAATGCTACATAAAATTTAAAATGTGAAAAATATCCTTTCAGAAGTAATGAACATTGAATTGTTGCCACTTGTTGCTTTCTAATTTGGTGATGGGGTACCAATTTTTAAATTACAATATTATATTAATTATTATATCATATTTAAAGTTTTTTTTATATTTCAAATATAATTATTATATCTAATTTTAAAAAATAATTTATTTACTATGTGACACTAATTATATTTGACTTTAATTATATATTATAATGTCTAGAGTGAATATTTTATGATCACAGATCTATTCATGGCATATGACTCACAACTGCAAAAGATTAATATGTTTAGAATAAAAATTTGTTGTATTTAATTTATTTCATGATTTAAATATAATATAAATTATTAATTTTTGATTTATTTATTACATCATGTTAATTAATTTAAATTATAATTATAAAATACTATTTATTTTTATTTATATTTTAATAAAAGTTAATAATTTTGATTTTTACTATAATTAAATTGAAATTGCGATATTATGATTTTGTTCCACTTCTAATTTTATCACATCTTACTTATTTCAACATTTAAATTTGTTATAAAATATGTATTTATTTATCACACAATGTTAATTATATTTGATTTTGACTATATGATATTAAAATGATTAGACTGAAAATTTTTACAACTAAAAATGTATTTTGGAAATCATATTTATTGTATTTTAATTATTATAAAATATTAAATTATATTATACCATGTTAATTATATATATTTGAAAATAAAAAGTATTTTAATTAAAAATTAGTTATTACACCATATTTATTATAACTTATTTATAATCTGATTTGACTTTATAATAATTTTAGATATCTTAATAATGTATGTCTTCGCTACCACCGTGGGTTGGGTGGGTTTATTTCGGTCTCTTTTTCTAGGGCAAAATAGATATTTTTTAGGGCAAAACGTGAATTTCGGACCTCCTGTTAAGCAAGAATTCTGACCGGACCATTCATCATAGCCTATTCGAGTTGAATTGAGGTCGATAGGTATCACCCCTGCTCATGGGGAGCAAGGTCGCCGGTTTGAGTGGACGCTCCAACATCTTCTGACAGTCATGCCTGATTGTCCGAGAAATAGTTGCTGGTGGTGATTGAGTTAAAGCTCAATTGCTCGATTGTGGTGGGGCTGCACGTCTCCTGGTCACTGTATCACCGTGTCCAAAAAAGAAATGGACATGCGGTAGATTTATCTTAAATAATTTTAGTAATATTTAAATAATTACTTATTTATTCATAAAAATAGTGATAAAAATAAATTATTTAATTTTTCATTAAAATTTACAATATATTTTATTATTTAGATGTTAGTCAATTTTTTTGTATGAAAAATATCTATTAGTTTGTTATTTTAAATTATTTTATAAATTATTTTCAGTTATTTAGATTTCTGTAAATTATTTTTCTAAATGTTATGTAGATATTTATTGTTGCATTCTTATTTATTTATATCAATATTTAAAAATAATTACTAATATCAAGTATATATTTTAAAATTAAATGTATGATAAAAAATTTTAACATTCTAAATTTTATAAAAATTATTTACTTAAAATTCATATTTAGAAAAAATTACAATACACGAGCAACCAAATAAAATATATGGTACGTAACAATTTAACACAAAGTGATATTGTAATTTATATATATATAATAATTTAATTAAAATAGTTAAATTATCTGCAAACTCAAATTTCAATCAAAATGTTATTAATAAATTTATTAAATGAGTACAATGTTAGTAAAATAACTTTTTAATAAAGTTTTTTTACTTTTCCAACACAAAAAATAAAATAAATTATATATACTGCTATATATCTTTAAAAAATTTATTTTAAAATTTAAATTTATTAAAAATGATAATTTTATTTAATAATATTTTATTTAATGATATATATTTTAAAAAGGTTACCATGCCGAAAATGGCATCCAACGCGGTTTAGCGGATGTCAAAATCCGGGTTGCTCTGCCGACCGATCGTGGCTCGGTTGGCACGACGCCACCCCCGCGGGGGGGGGGGGTGGCGGGGGTTCGATCCCGGCGTTGGACTGCCGGGACCACCTCCCCACAGGGGGGAGGTGGCATCTAGTGGGGATCGAGCGCTGCACCCGGCAGCGCTCGATCCCTCGCCGGTGCGGAGCTGCGCCTTTGGTTTGGCCACCGGGCCATCGTGTCCAAAAAAAAAAAAAAAATTCGGGTTGCTCTAAAGTGACGAATATTTTATTTTACGTGATTCACGTTTTATGTACAATGAATTGAGTTGACTGATGTTATTTCCCGAAAGCTGACGTATGAGGCTGGTTCTCCTGGCAAACAAACGGATTCTTAGATTCTTCGGGCCAGTGAAAAATAATGAAAAAATATATCCTACAATCATTTATCAAGATTAAAGTACGACATTTCCCGCCAGATAGAGCAAACAATGTTCGTATTTTCATCTCTTATGTTTGGGTCACTCGATATATAAGCTATGTTTTTCTACATGTTATATTTGTATGTGTCACTCAATATATAGAGAGAACTACATGATAAAATATGAGATAACGTTATACCATAATTTATTTTTAAGTTTTTTTATTTTATATTATTCACCTATTCTAGTTACATGTTTATTTTTATTCATTGTAACATAGATTTGAGTCGATAGATTTTTCTAGAAACGCTGTTGGCTATTATTATGATATTTAAAATTTTATAAAATTTACATCTATACAACGAACAATTAGACACAAAAGGTTAGACTTCAATTTATCAAATAGATATGTTCGAAGGAATGACAAAGGTAATCTAATCATCGCTCGCTCAACTACATGAGAAAGGAGACAAAAGGGAAGGAGCTTGTTGGATGTAGAGTCATGATATTTGTCACTACCTTTCTCACTTTAAGGAAGTTGTTTGATGATGTTGTGAAAAGAGGGTTACGAAAATTATTTTAATCATATGCTTAGCATAGAAGTGTTTGGAAAAAAATAAAAACAAAAAAAAATCTTCTATTGTCTTCTAAGTTAAATTTAGACATGGGTTGGTTGATGGAAATTAAAAATTAATTATAAGATATGTGTACCATATAATAGATTGTGCAAGAGAAAAAGTCATTGATAATTTTACTTCAAAAGAAGTTAAGTAAGGTCTTGTCTTTAAAATTGTAAACTGTAGATGGGCGGTTCACCTCTATGTAGCTACATTTTTATTAAATTCAAGATTTTATTTTAAGACAATATTTAAACATTTAAACAATATTGGCATAGTTGAAAAGAAATTATACAGAGGAACATTTAATATTTCTTTTTCTACAAGATCACATAACAAGAATCTTTCAAGAAAATATCTTTTCATGTTAATAAATTATTGATTTTAATTTATATTTTTTTACTGATGAGTTTTTTGTTGTAGTACATTGAATTGGTGGATACAATATGGTGGAGACACTATAATTACAAAGTGTTACCTTGAAAATTTTAAGATTATGTTGTAGTTCATCTGCTTATGAATGCAATTAGAGTATATTTGAGCATGTAGGTATCTTTGATTCTTTGTAAAATTTATGATTAAATGTCATTCCGACCTAACTTGAATTTATCTCATCTACATAGATTCATTAGAAAAAGAAGAATAGGTTGGAGCATAAGCGTTCAAATATTTTGGTGTATATGCAATATATGTAGGGGCCAGTAGTGAGTAGAAAGTCCAATTCTGGGATGACATGGATGATATCATGCAAGAGATACCGAATGAGAAGAGCATCCTAGTTGGTGGAGATCTCAATGGTCATGTTGGATCCCAAGGAAGTGGATTTGAGAGTGTCCACAGGGCCTTTGGGTATATGGAGCAAAATGAAGAGGGGAAAATATCTAAGAATTTATGGTGGCTTACGACCTAATCCAAACAAATACCCACCTCATTAAGAGAGACTTCCACTTAATAACATTTAAGAATGGAAGTAGCATGAGCTAGATTGACTTTATCCTTACTAGGAAAATGAATCGTGCTCTATGTAAGATTTGTAAAGTCATACTTAATGAATCACTCATAACCCATCATAAACTCTTGGTCTTAGATTTTTAAGGTCATAGGAAAGTTGCAAACAATGTGGCAAAAGAGGGCCCCTAAGATCAAATGGCACGAATTGAGAGAAAATAAGCAGGAGATATTTAGGAATGAGACTCTCAAGCTTAAGCAATGTGATATGAATGGAGAGGCTGAGTCATTGTGGGTTAACATGACATCGAAGATCAAAGTGATAGGTAATAATGATTTTGGAGATTCTATTGGGCATGGTCCACCAATGAATGAATCATGGTGATAGAATGATGAAGTGTAGAGAGCAATGAAGAGCAAAAGAGAGTGGTTTAAGAAATTGCCTAACTGTAACACTGGTGAGGCCTTTGAACAATATAAGACAGCTAAGAGCAAGGCAAAAAAGGTAGTTAGATGAGCTAGAGAGTCAGCATATAGCAAGTTATATGACAAATTAGGCACAAAAGAAGGTCAAAAGGATATTTACTGTCTAGTCAAGCTAAGGGAGAGGAGATCTCAAGACTTAGGATAGGTTTAGTGTATTAAAGATAAGGAGGGGAGGTGTTGACCCGAGACGAGAATATCTAGGAATGGTAGGAAAGCTATTTTGAAACACTCTTCAATGATCCTATTTAATAAAGCATAACGGAGTTCAGAGGGGATCAGAGGCAAGGGACGGAGTCCTCCTAAAACATTACCCTTCTAGAAGTACGCCTTGCATTGGAAAGAAAGGGGACCTCCAAGGCATGTGATCTAGATAACATCTTGATTGAAGTATAGAAGTGTTTGGGTGAGAAAGGAGTGGAGTGACTAACTATGCTATTTAACAAAATAGTTGTCAAATCTAAAAATGCAGTTTTGTTTTAGGTCTGTGATTCAGATCGCCACCTCAAGAGGGGATTGTGGATGCCCGAGTCGGTGCTCCCGGTTAGAGAATGCCACTCCTCTCCTTTCGGCTTCGGTTTCCAGTAGATGTTGGTGTGTGTGGTCGCAATGAACTGTGGGCTCCAAGAGTTAAAGGAAAAGAGACGATGTAAGTATTAAAAGAAATGACCGAACATACTTAAGTGGAGAGATCGTGTTGGGAGATTATGGATTCCATCTTCTTCCTTTTTGGCGGGCCGAGAAAAAAGAGCTTGAAGCGCTTTTAGTTATCTCTACAAAAACAAGTAAACCACAAAAATAAGTGAAAGTAGATTAGAACTAAGATGGTGAAGCATCTTGTGAAAAAAAATAAACTAAAACCACAAAAGGAGATAGACTAACCAGATTGGGAATAACTAACAACCCTCCTATTTATGTGTTTTGAATGATGATATATGATATGATTAAGCTAAATATGCATGCAAGCATGATTATCTATGATAGAAGACATAGAAACAAAGTAATGCTAGAAAATGAGGAAGAAAAATGGATTTCAGCTTCAAAGATGGCGATCTGGAGCCCTAGGCGACCCGGCGGGTGGGTCATTGGGCAACCTGGTGTAAACACCCGAAACGGTGTGTAGTGGTGGTGGTTCACTTCTTGGAACGAAGAGTTTAGTGGTGATGTATTTGTGGTCACCAGGAGCTGAAGACTCCAAAATAAAGTAAGATATAAAGTAAGTATAATAAACAGCAAGCTTGACCGTCGTACCTTTTGGGATGGGGGGAGATTGCTAGGTTCTAACTTCTCCTCTCTCGTCCGGCCGAAAGAAGAGAGCTTTAGTGAGCTCTTTGTTCCCGATCGGGTTGAAGCTTCGCCTTGATCGGGTTCACCTAAGAATGTCCTGCAGAAAACACAAAAATAAGTAAAAGATCATTAGCTCTGGCGAGAGTATAGCATCATGCTTGATATGGATCTTTGAACATGCAAAAGGGGATGAACTAACCGGATTGGGAGGAAATCCCAATCCCTATTTTTGTAGGTTTTTAAACATATGAGAGATGTAAAATGACCTAATGCATGCTAAATGAAGTGATGAAAGGTTTTAAGATGAAAATGAAGAACAAAAATCCGATCGGGCGGGCGACTGGACTCCGGAAAATGCAAAACCGGCTTCTACTCCTGCTAGTGCCCTATATATGGGGCGCCAACTGCAGGTGCCCCCTTTATGGGGCACGTTGACCAAGGTCAAAGCACCCTGTTTATGGGGCACTAAGTCTGGCTCGGGCAGATTTTCTTCCCCTCTTCACGACACCACTCCGGAGTGTTGGACGGTTTCTGGGACGAAGTAGAGGCTCCTCCTTGTAGCTAATATGCAAATTAAGCTAATGGTGGTGGTTTTGGATGCTGGATGGAAAAGGAGAAACGTGTAGAGGTCTTCAAAGTGGAAGAAAAACCATGTTTCTAGGCAACAGAAACATCAAGTTTTTGGGCTTTTGGAAAGGGGAATTTGGATCGGTTTGAAGACTTATGGGGGATGCAAAAGGCTTAAAAACATGGTGTTGGATGAGCTCTAGGGTGGCATGAAGTTGGAACCTCTTCCAAACTCCAAATGGGTGCCTATTTATAGCCAAAAAGAGGGCACTTTGGTCAAATCCGGAAACCAGTTCCACGCGGCAAAGCGCCCTATATATAGGACGCTAGCATCATGAGCCTTGTCAGATCGTTAAGACGAGTTCCAGTGAGTGGTCAAGTCAGCCGGTCGAGTCGATTTGACCAGGTGCGAGGTGCCCTAATAGGGCACCTGGTGCCCTATAAGTAGGGCGTCTGGTACCCTATATACAGGGTGCCTAGTGCCCTGTATATAGGGCACTTTGACCCTGGTCAACGCCCTATCGATCTTCTTCAAAATGCGTCGAAAAACTTGATTTTTTCGGAAAACTCGGTTCTCTTGAAAGGTTTCCTAAGTATTCTTTATGAAAACAAGAATTCAAGCTCTTTAACTAGACCAAAATTGTGTTTCTACAGCTTACCTCACCTTGGCGTCGGCTTTGCAAGGGAGTGACACGAATAAAGCGTAAGTGAATGTAGTGAAGCGTAGTGAGGCGCAGTGGAGTGAAGTGGTAATGGATTTAAAAAGTGATGCCAAGATGTAGATTTAGACATGCCTTCATCATCCTAGTTGAGTGAATAAAACTTTACCGGACTCCGAGATTAGGGGTGTCCAATGGACGGGCTGGGCCCGTTGGCCCGTCAAAAAGCCCGTCGCGGGCTGGGCTCAAGCCCCTCAAAGAAGTTAAGCGGGCTGGCTGAAAAATCCGTTCCTCATTTTACGTAAATGAACAGGCCCGTCGATCTTGGCCCGTCAGCCCGTGAAAGGCCCATCAGTGATGACCCGCGAGCCCCAGCACCGTTAGTCGGCAGCGGTCGTTTCTTCTTCCCCATGGCTAGTGTTCGGCGGCACAAAGCCCTACTTTGCCCTTCATGTCTCCTCTTACTTTTCCTATTCTGTCCATGGCAGCCGGGTGCGGTGGCGCTGAGCTAGTTTGGCTCCCTTGCGAGGTGGCATACGATGCTCTCCCTCTCCCACTCTCTCATGGAGCGCATGGCCAACGCCCACGCGAGCGCGGCGACCTCCCTGGCGTTTCTCGTTCTCAGACAATGGCGCACAAGTTGGATCTTCTTGGCTGCAGCGCTGGCAGAGGGATCTGGTCATTGTGTTGAGATTATCTATGGAATTATGCGTGGCGCAATGGCTCTGACCTAGGTGGCGCCCGATCGGGCGATGAGATCTACTGCACTGTGGAAGAGCTGGCAGTAACTTTGTGGGAACTGGGTAGATTAGTTCGATAAATGAGAGGGCGGGTGGGCTTTTGGCAGTGATATAGCTTTTCATTTTACTATTCCTACTCCTCTTTCGATCTTTCTGCGGAGTACTATCTTTTTCTAGCAGAGGTGATTGTTCTTGCTGTCTTACAGATTTGACGGGGATAAAATGCACTTTTCTTCTTCTCATAATTTCTTCTCCCCCTTTACACACTCTGTGCGCCCGTGCCTTTTATTGAATTTTCTTTTATTCTCATATGTTTTCCTTCCCAGTAAAAACTAGAAAATGTCGAGAATTGGAGCCCTTGATCTGGCTACTGGCGTTGGAGGGAAGATTGAGAAGAGGATGTCCAATCTGCAGTTGAACAGTATGCCCCAAATCCCAATTGCTTTGTTGCGTTGTGTGCACTTCTTATGCAACCAAACTATTAATTTGATCATGGAGATAGCATACTCCAAACATTCTTTAGCTCTGTCGTAGTAACAATACTCCTAAAAAGTGATGAGTTCTGTTGCTATTTCTAACAAGCATTTATATGAATCGTGATAGTGATGAAGATCTTACAGGTACATTGAACTCTTCCCTGAATCCCTGATCCTTTCTCTTGCACAAGGGAAGAGGGGCAAATAGAAGATCAGGGTATTGTTGATACATCAAGTGTTGAGATTTGTTTTTTCCTTTTTTAAGATTCTAATATTAAAGACTTTTGAATGTCACTGACAGAATGGAGCTCCCTGATGATATATTTGACTTACATGAATTATTTATGTATTTTCTACGAAGGATGATGAAATTCATATCTTTAATAATATTAAAACCTTCTGTATACAACTGCAAAGTCAATAAAATGGTCCCTTGTAAACCTAGTAACCGCATTGTTTTTGGTAATCGGCGATGATGCCCAAGACAGTAGGGGTTCCCTATTTTTAAGGTTAGAAAAAATAGATGCACTGGATTGAAATCTGCCATGGCTAATTAAAAATTTTTAAATTGTATTTTTTATTTATAAAATTATGGCAATTTAAAAATTGATAGAATTTTTGTTTTTTTGTTTCTTAAATTTTAAATTAAATCGAATTACAAAATTTATAAATGACTCTATAATCTTTGTTATGATCCTTGGAATTTTTCGAAATGTTAATGATTTTGAAAATATTTGATTTTTGATTGTTTTACAAAAACTCAAGCACGTTGGATTGACAGGCTTTGGCGGGTTAAAGCCCGTTTAAACAATCTAGGCCCGTAGGACTTTCTACGCGGGCTTGGGCTTGAGTTTTATGTATATGGGCTGAAGTGGGCTTGGGCCGGGCCAGCCTAAGCCCGGCCCATTGACACCCCTATCCGAGATTACCTTTTTGTCTTATCGAAACCTTCCTTTTGGTTGATTGGTTAAGGAGAAGAACAATACTAAAAGTAAATAACTAAAATCCCATGTGGGGGAGAATTGTTACCGAACAGGACCCAAACTGTATGGTGTGCTAGACTCAGTAGAAATGCATTGAAAAGTAAATAGAAGACAACCAATCAACCAAGGTTGGGTTCTTCAAATTCATAATGTCTACTCAGAAATACCGGTGTAGTTTAGAATGAAATAACTTCTTGTTTTGATGAAATCATAGTTAAAACTGATTTTTTTGTAAGACCAAAGCCTCCTCTAAGAGCTATAAAGAGACCGTCTTTTCTTGGGGTGGTCATGGTAGGGTGTGATGATGCATGAGATGATGCGTAATGATGCATGATGCATGTTGGGTTTAAAGAAATGCAAATAAGTATAACAAAATACTTGAAGATATAGGTCAAATGCAACGAGTCAGGATATCCGTGAAGACACCGTAGTCCCCGTTTATTTGACTTTGGCTTATCCGCGGGTCCTAAAATGTGGCTGAATCCTTCATCGATTTTGTTGAAGGGGTTCTCAGACTCAACCCTCCTAGACTTGAGGTCTTCAACATTATACACGAGAATATAAATAGGTGGTCTATATGTAGGGCGCTAAGTGCCCTATTTATAGGGTGCCAGGTGCCATAATTATAGGGCGCCAGGTGCCCTGATTATAGGGCCCAGGTGCCTTAATTATAGGGTGCCAGGTGCCTTATAACTGGGGCACCTGCGTATAATTTGTTCTTGCTTCTTCCCGAGGCAGCTTTTTGGTGGCTATAAGGAGGGGGGACCCCCCTTGTTCTTTCCCACACCAGCTATAGTGCCTCTTCTCTTCTGACGTTCCTATGGCCTCTTCCTCCTCCTGTCCGATTTGCTCAATAGAGATGAAGAGTTTCTCTGAGGTTCCGTGCCATATCCGGAATTGAGTGTCCATGGGAGTGGTAGTGACCTTATTAGGCATCCCTTCTTTGTTTTGTTTCGAAGTTTTCTTTCCTGATCATGTGGTTCTTCTGCAGGACCTTTCAATCTTCCCCGACGCTCGTTGTTATGGACAGGTGCTGTGGATTGCTCGACTGATGGCTGCTATCAACATCCATGTGGGGTCTATTCTGAGTGGGTGGGGTTTCTCTGGCATTCTGGTCCATGCCAACCATCCTTTTAAATACTTTTAGGACTTTTCTCTGGCAGGTGCACTTCTTGAAATGTGGCACCCCGACACACACCTTTGTCTTCGACTCCTTTGAATGTATTATTCTCTTGGAAGAGGTAGAGCTATTTCTGGAGCTGCATGCTATGCCTGGTTATGGCCAGGCCATGTTTATTCCTGTTGGCCCGGTTATTGGTCTAGACTTACTTCGTGGCTTCATGACCACAGGGGAGGCCCGGTCCATTATGGTAGGTGGGCGTATGTACACTGAGGCGCTGACAGATTGGTCTATTGGCGTGATCTAGGGTGCCAGTGACAATGAAGATTTACTGTTGCCTGGTGCCAAGGGTGTTGCTGCCTGCCTTGCTTTCATGCTCCTCTACCCGTGTGAGGATGGGTGGCTTGATCCTACTTACCTTTCTTGCATTCAAGGTATTTGGTCCAATGAGTGCATAGCCCATTCTGTGTTGGGCTATCTTTATGACGATATGACCTATGCCAGTGTTGGTAGACCTATGTTTGGCAGTATCCTTTTGTTCATGTGCTGGGCTGACTGGCACTTCAAGTTTGATGTGTGCTACGGGCCGGCCACTACTTCCCGGCTCTTTGCTCGAAGTCCCCTTCAGCCTTTCATCAACCGTCTCCACATGAACTACAAAGTGATCAACAAGTGCCCATCAGTGAAGACTCGTGCTGATTAGCGTTCGTACTTATCTGCCATGAGCTGTGCCAGGTTTATCCGTCCTACCTAGGCTTTATGCGCCAGGATGTTTGTGCTTATCCCACCCCTGGGGTAGATCTTCGTTTGATTACTGACTCTTCCTTCATCATCTACAACCCACATCGGTGTTTTCTGCAACTGGGTCAACCATGGCTCAAAGTTCCTCATCTCTCCCACGTGCCATCTGTTAAAGACAGACAATTGGGCACTGCTGCTGACAATGAAGAGTGCTAGAGTATCCTTGCTATCTAGGGTATTAGCCAGAGTTTCTCCCCAAGTGCCAACGTGGAAGAAGACAAAGTCTGGAAGAGTCGTTATGTAGCAAAACTGAGGAAGCTTCGTGGTTGATGTCTTGTATTTGCTTTTGGTTGCGTCTGGTTGTAAGTCCTTTGCTTTTGTTGTTTCTAGGACTTGATCAGTGTAGGTCTAGGACTTGATCAATGTAGTTCTTTTTATTCCAGTTGTGTCCGAGTCCTGTCAATGTTAGCAACCAGGGAAATATGCAAAAAAAGAATTAATCAACAATATTTGCTGGCAAGTTTGTGATTTTCTATGAAGAATGTAGATTGAAAACATGTTCTGTTAAAGTTTTAAAATTTTGAAAATTTTGACCGTGACACTATATTTTCACCCTTGCACCTTTCTTTCATTTTACCAGTAACTTTTCGAGCTTTTCTACTGAGCAGGGCCCTTCTGGAGTGCGCGACGTGCTGTGCGTTCACTAGGGTAAGTTTCTTCCAACTGTAAACTTGTATTTTATTCTGTATTGTTCGATTTCACAGAAGGGACCAAACTGATCCGGAGCCATTCCGGATCGGAATAGAAAGAGAGAAGGGGGGCCAGGCCCCCTAGAGCCCCCTTAATGGGGCGCTAGGCTCTGCCTGGCGCCCCATCATGGGGACGCCAGGAGCTAGCGCCCCCTTGATGGGGTGCTAGCAGGCGCCCTATCAAGGGGGCGCCTGGCCCAGGCACCCCCTAAATGAGGCACTTGGTCACTAGGCGCCGTCTTCTCCGTTCTTCTGCTTCTGACTCGATCTTAATGCTTGAAAATTTTGTAGATGACGAAGAGATCCCGCGTTGAATGTGGCGGAGCTTCTAGCTCAGTCGACCCAGGCCTATCGGAGCCGCCTTCCCTTCACCCGCCTCCGGCTATCACGGTATACGAATTTTACTTCCCCTTTTAAGTCATTCATCAACTGCTACTTCTAACATGGTTGTTTGTTTGTGCAGGGGAAGATCAAGTTCTGGATATTCTGGGAGATGGTCTTCCATGCCTACCGGGGGTTATAGGACTTCCATAATGCATGGTTGGATGTGATGGGTTTCGGCCCGTTGCTCCATTGTTCCGCCTCCTAGGAGAACCTTCCCCTGATCCAGGCATTGAGGGAGAGATGGGATTCTACTATCCATTCTTTCCTCTTTCCTTGGGGGCACATGGTGCCCACCTTGGAGGATGTCTCCCGGATTACGGGGCTTCGTGTTCATGGTCGCGCCGTCACTGGCAAGACCTACCGTGACTACTCAGCCATGGCCCGTAATTTCTTGGGTCATCCGATCCCACACTGCCCCGGCGGACTGCGCGTTATGAAGCGAACAGATGTGGGGGACTTGCTCGAATTGGGCAAGGCGAGTGTGGGGAAGGATGACCTAGTGGCGGAGGTTCTTCACGCGTTGACAGAATGTGTGAAGAGCCACCTGGTTGGCAAGGAGGGTACAGTCCAGGCCGACTTTGATCTCTGCCAGTTTCTTCTTTTCTTCCTAACTCAGCTTCTGTTAGCCTCGAAGACGGATAGGGTGCACCTGTGGTTCCTTCCATTCCTCACTGACCTGTCGAAGGTTGGTGAGTATGCTTGGGGGGCTGCCATGTTAGCACACTTTTTCTCTTCGCTGGCGATGGAGAGTGGCCCAGTTTCCGTACCTGGTTTTACTCCATTCCTTCAGGTATGCCTTGTCTTTTGTTCATTGCCAATTCTACCTTGTTTATGTTGTCTAATCAAGTTTATTGGTAGGTCTGGAGCTACTATCACATTCCCCTGGGGCGTGCCTTGCTGAATGAGGCTCCCAAGTATCCCCTCATTGGCAGCTGGGTCTCCAGCCGCTCTGCTTCTTCTCATCCTTATCAGGTGGAGAACCTGAGGAGGCAGTTGCTCTGCTTCCCCCACCACGAGGTATCTTGTTATTTTTGCTTTTAGTTGTTTCTGGTTCTTCTTGTTCACCGTCATGCTTTGCTTTTTCAGGTGGTGTGGTGCCCTTATTCTGACATCCACCTGGATTGGTAGCCGTGGGTGTCAAAGAGTCATCCGGTCTTCGGCCATGACACTTTCTTGATCTGCCTAAATGAGATGGAGCCTTTGTGGGTGCGTCTTATGATGCGCTCACTGGGGCTCCATCAGGAGTGGGTTGACCTTCCTCCCTACCCACACCTGGGTGGTTCCACCCGTGGCCTGATCCAGGAGATCGATTGGAAGAAGGTGGGTCAATTTGCCGTTCGTCTCTGGAAGAGGGGTGGTACCCGAGTGACTTCCAGTGCTAGTGACAGCGGTGACTACCTATACCGCTACACAGAGACATTTGCCCACCTTTTTACTGAGGGCAGCGAGGTATGCAGACTATCCAGGAGGAGTTGTCTCGCCTGAGGGCAGGGATTGCATCTCTAGAGGAAAAGCTGGAGCGACAATTATTTTCTTTGCTTCGTGTCTTTTCCATCGCCGATTAGCTGACTTTTCTTTTTTTTCTTTCCAGCGACGCCGTCACCGCCAGCAGCTGCGGGGGCACAATGATGAGGTGACTTCCCTTTTCTCTCTTTTACTGTCCTAAATAGATGATTCTCACTGTTTCCCCTGCCTCTTTTTAGATCTCAAAGCTTCGGGAGCGTCTGGCTGAGTTAGAGTTGCCCGACTGTTCCCGAGCCGGCGGGCTTTGATGGGCCTTCAGAGGCCCCTTTTGAGTTGTTTGACTTCGGCGAGCTGATGGGTCCCGAGCACCCTCCTCACCATTCTCCTCTACCAGTTGATCCTCCCCAGTTCATTCCCACCAACCCTGGGAGTAGTTCCTTCGAGACGGGTCTTCTCCTCAAGGTGATCATTATTTCTTCCTTATGTTGTCTTCTTCCTCTATTTGCTTTGCTAATTTTTCTTTCTTACTTGCGGATCGCTTAGCTAAAGAAATGGGTGCAAGCCCTTAGTACTGAGGTGAACTTCTGTGATTTGCCTTTGTTTCATTTCGCTTGATTCTAACATTCTTTTTGATTGTAGAACAAGGATCTTTGGGAGAGAATCTCCGACCTTACTGCGGGGGGTATGCCGCGTCCTGACAGTGGGCCCTTGGATCTTCAGGATAGGGTATGTATTTTGCTTTGTTTATCATCATCACTTTTCCTCTTCTGACGCCTTTTCTTGTAGGTGATGGAGCTATAGAGGGAGCTCGAGCTCGAGTCAGTTGTAGGTGCTCCCGATCCTGGTCATTCTTCTTCTGAGGTATGGAGTCTTTATTCAGATTTTTAGGTTCAAAACTTATGGACTGACGCTCCTTCTTTTGTTTTCCAGACTACTCAGAGGATAGAGGAGTTGACACGTGAGGTATGAGTTCAATTCTTTTCTTTTGCTGTGTCTTCTCCATTGTTGACATGTTTCTATGTTATCTCGTAGGTCGGGAGGCTGGAGGCCCATGTGGTTGAGCTACCACGACCCAAGTTTGAGCAAATCCTTCATCTTCGTCTCGAGCATTCCTCAGAGCTCCTTCGATTGGAGGCAGAGCATCGGCAGATGATGATGCAGATGATTCAGTCTCGGTCCCAGAGTTATTCTCACCGTTCTGACTCTCGTCAGACTACGCTGAGGGGACCCACTCACTCCGGCTCTTCTCAGACTAGTAGTCATAGGAGGGGAGGTGATGAGGGACATGCTATGCCACCTCCGGGTGGCCAGGCTCCAGCGGAAGGAGGCGGCAATTTGTGATATGCTGACCCCTTCCTCGTTTATGATGTATCTTTCTTTTTACATAGTGACTCTTGCTCTACTTGTCTCTCTTCTTAGCTCCCTGCGTTCACTTAAAAGGCGATAAGAACTTTATTTAGGTTTAGTCCCTTGCGAGGATAGGCAAAACTACCTTGATCTTTTCTCAAGGGACATAGGCCTTATCATGGTAAAGATAACAGAAAAACATAAGCATGCATAAAAAGAAATATGCAAGACTAAAATTAAACATGAATGCAAAGGCAACTAGTAAAATTAGAAAATGAATTTTTAGGATCTTTGAAAATTTTTGATTTGTTTGGGTTTTGATGGTTTTATAATGTTTTTGGTATTTTAGTATTTTTATGATTTTTTGGTGTTTTGGATATTTAAATTTTTTAGAGTTTTTGATTTTATGAATTTGTTTGATGTTTTTGAAGTATTCAATTTTTTTGTTTTGTGCGGTGTGAAGGAAACGACCATCACATCCTTTGCCTTGCTTGCCATGGGTGCCCCTCATCGTTACCCAAGGGTTAAGAGTAGGCATCACGTGTGAAAAAGTGCCTTGTTCGGAATCCTCTGACCTTCTGCCTTCGATGGGCTATGGCTCTTATTAGACCCAGTCGGTCGACCTTGCCCATAAAGTTAAAGAAGGAAGAGGATTGGTGGTAAGTCCTTAGTGGAATTCAGGGATGTCGAACTTTTTCTACTAATACCCACGGTGCCTGTTTGGGATTTGATCTCCTCAGGTCCTTCCTTCTAGCCCATTTTCTTTGATGGCCCACATTCAGATAGGTTTTCTTTTTGCTTGATTTTGACCTGAGGAATTCATTGCCCATCTTTTGGAACCTTTTTTCTTTTTTGGGCTTTTGTTGGTATGCATTCAGACAGGTCTATTCTTTTGTTGACCTGAGGGGTCATTGCCCATCTTTTGGCACTTTTTCTTTTAAGAAGTCAGACATTCAGAGGCATCCTCCTACTAAGGCAATGGGTACTTTCGATACTCTTCATTCTAATCCTTTTCATCCATTAAGGACCAAAATAAGAAGATAATAGGATAGGGTCAACCTTTTTTTACCAAGTGTTGCCTGGCTTTATCTCTGACTTCTGATCATCATATCCCGAAATCTAGGCATGTAGTGTGGGCAATATGGTACCTATCCTTATTTTCCCAAGTGACAAGTTGGGGCACCGAGCAAGCATTAGATGTTACTACCATTCTTCACACCTTTAAATTTTTACAGATTTTTTTTGTGATTTTTGCTTTTCTTTTAAGGGAAATATTTTCATGCTCCGAAATGTGCTTCTTTAAGCACCAATTCAGCATCTTCTTCATCCACACATCTTAATAGCACACCGGCCAGGTTCCTTTTGTAAAGAATTCCTCCTAAGATGGTGTATCTTTGGGAGACTCTTCTTATGGCTTTCTTTTCTTCAGTAGTTGCTCCCAGCGGATATGCCTAATCCTGACAATAATTCGCAATCTCATGATACCATAGTTTCTCACCTTCTTCTAATTCTTCCAACTCAACCAAAGACACTTCCTTATTTTGCTCAATGTATTCCATCCTTTCAAACTCTTCTTTAACCTTTAAGACTTGTGCATCTTCCACTGTTGGAATGGTACGTCGGCAGACATAGATTGTCCTAACCTATCTGCCTAGCAGGACAGATAGTGAAGATGCCAGGGAAGCGAGAGCATCAACAAGAATATTTTGAGCATGAGGGACATGAATGAATTCTAGTTTGGAGAATAACTTGATGCAATAAGCGGTGAGTTCTTGGTACGGTCTGAGCCTAGGATGAGATGTGCGGTATTTAGCAAGCACTTGGCGGAGAATCAATTGACTATCACCGATCACCTTTAGTTCGGTGGCATCATAGAAGTGAGCGGCCTCTAGTCCGGCCAGCAAGGCTTCATACTTAGCTATATTGTTTGTTGCTGGAAAATGGAGCTGAAAAGCCTGTGGGATGGTGACAGCTTCGGGTGATAGAAGAACGATTCCTATCCCTCTACCCTAAGAGTTTAATGCCCCGTCAAAAATATAAAGTCCATAAATTGGAAGATCGAATGGATAAGAATTCTTCATCGGAGAATTCTAATTGGATAGGGTCAAAGATTGGGATAGGATGATGGGCGAGATGTTCAGCAATCGCATATCCCTTGATCGCCTTCTGTTGGATGTAGGTGATGTCAAATTGAGAAAGAAATCTTTGCCAACGTGCCAATCGGTCAGTCAAGACAGATTTTTCAAGAAGGAATTTGATGGGATTCATGTGAGCAATGAGATTAACTTTGTGTGCTAGAAAGTAGTGCTTAAGCTTCTGGACTACCCAAACTAGGGCGGCACAAGTTTTCACCATGGTTGTGTACTTCTTCTCACAAGGATCGAAGATTTTAGACAGATAGTATGCTACTCGCTCTTTCCCTTCATCATCTAATTGTGCCAATACTGCTCCGAGAGATCCTTCCAAATACAGATTAAGGGTTTGCCTGGCACCGGAGGCCTGAGCACAGGTGGGCTTGACAAATACTTCTTTAATCCATCAAATGCCTCTTGACATCTTGAATCCCATCTAAAATTGGCCTTCGCCTTGGTTAACTCATAGAAAGGTTTTCACCTTTGGGAGTGTTGTGAGATAAACCGGCGAACAAATTATAGCCTACCAATTAACCCTCTCAACACTTTTAAGTTCTTTAGTGGAGGCATATCAATGATGGCCTTGGCCTTATTGGGATCAATCTCAATGCCTCTTTTGCTGACGATGAGCCTTAATAGTTTTCTAGATGATACTCCAAACACACACTTCTTGGGGTTCATCTTAAGCTTGTATTCCCTAGCTCGCTGTAAAACCCTTTTTAACACCTAGCATGCTCATCTCGGGTCCGAGACTTGACTACCAAATCATCCACATACACCTCCACAAATTTATGCATCATATCATGAAATATCACCACCATGGCCCTTTGATAAGTTGCTCCAGCATTCTTTAATCTGAAGGGCATGACGACATAGCATTAAGTTCCCCAAGGTGTAGTGAATAAGGTATTTTCTTGATCCTCTTATGCTAACCGGATTTGATTATACCCTGAATATCCATCCATGAATGATAGGGTTTCATATTCAGTTGTATTATCAACAAGAACATCGATATGAGGAAGGGGGAAATCATCTTTTGGACACGCTCGATTTAAGTCCCTAAAGTCAATGCAGATTTGAACTTTTCCGTCCTTCTTCATGACCGGGACTATATGTGCCACCCATTGTGGATAAAGGACAACTCTAATGAATTTTGCTTAGTGTAGCTTATCAACCTCTTCCTTCATCTTTAATGCTATGTCTAGGTGGAATCTCCTTAACTTTTGCTTGACTGGGATAGCTTCAGGTTTTAAAGTTAATCGATGCTCTACCAACGACTTGTCTAACCTCGGCATATTTTCATATGTCCAAGCAAACGTGTCCTTGTATTCTTGTAGTACCCCCATTAGATTTTGTTCTTCGGAAGGGGTGAGGTTGGCACTGATGAGGATGTTCTTAGGATCTTCTGGTGTTTCAAGATTGAGTTCTTTAGTTGGTTCATCCACCGTGGCTGATGGTTCTTCGAATTTCTTTAATCCGGATGCGTAAGCGTCAGCTACATCCTCTTCTTCGTCCTCGATGTCAAGATCCTTTTCCGACACAACCTCATAGACCCCTAAAGTTTGATCAATGTTGTCCTTCTCCTCATATCGGATTTCATCCAGCTGGATTGTATTTTCTAGATACTCCGATAGCTTGACACATCCTATGCTTTTCTAAGCTAACTGTTGCAGGTATCTTTCTTGAACTCTTCTACCTCTGATTTTCGTTTTGTCAGAAACTAAACCTAAATAAGAAGATGAGGGCAAAAGAAATGAGGAGGAAGTGGAGGGAGTGGAATTTACTGATGGAGGTGAAGGGCAAAGGATATCGATCAGAGAACGGGTGGTCTCCCAGATTGGATCATCCTTCGGAGTGAGTTGAGATGTTTCTTCGATTGAGACTTGGGTTGAGAATAAGACATTTTTTTAATCTTTTTGGGGAGTACTAAACATGAACACAGAATGGGTTTGGCTAGTTGTGGTTTCCGGTGTGGGTTGGGATATTGACAGGGAAGGAAACAAGTTGAACAAAGATGGATAAAGAGAGCATTCATCCTCGCTGCCTGGTGAATTTGATAGTGAACTTGTTAAGGGTGGGTTTCTGGGGGTGACAATAGGTGAATGCCCCTGATTCTGATTGCCAGAAGGCTCGTTACGGAATGATTCACCACTCGGCCCTTCTTCGGAGAACAACCATGATATGTCAAAACATGGCTCATCCTCTAGGTTGTCAACCTTCTTTTTCTTTGCCTGTTCTTGGGGTTCTTGATCTTCAATCATTTGTATTGTTTCCCTCTTGGCAAAGAACTTGTGCAAACACCCTTTGAAGTATTTTTGACTGATCTTTTGGCCATTATCGCATGTCTCATTATATCCTATCCCATTTCTTGACGTTGTCTTCACTAGTTGGATAGGTTCTACAATGCCCTGCAACTCCTTTCCCAATCCACGGCCTTCTTGATATCCCATATTTTATATCATGCGCCATCCAAGGGTCTTGGTAGTGTCCTTCTTTCTTTTCCAAACTAACCTGGGCTGCCTTCCATCCTCTGGTAGATCAAGGATCATGAAGATCGGTTGATTTGGCAAGCTAGGAGGGAGAGTAACCAGGCAATCCACAGGCATACTTACCACTTTAATGACTTGACTCTTGAAGGAAAACTTGATGCACTGATGATTGGTTGAGGCCACTACCTCTAGTTCCTCGAGGTAAGGCCTTCCTAAGATAGCTTTGTATGTTGGGTCCATGTCCAGGAAGTGGAAGTCAACGGTAACAACCCGGGGTCCGAGCTTGACTTCGAGTGTAACCATGCCATGGGTGGGCCTCTTTGAATTATCATATGCCGTTACAGTGATCTGTGATGGCTGAACATCCTCTTCCAGGATTCCACACAATTGCAGTGTTTCTGGTGGTAGGACGTTAATGGAAGCCCTGGTATCAACTAAACAAGACTTGACATCCGTTCTGTTGATGCTGACAGTGACACAAAGTGCATACTTTCTTGCTTCTAGTTCGTTCAACTCTTCTTTGGTAAAAATAAGGGTAGGGTGTTCACTTCTCGGGGTCAATACTGATGCGATCTTCTCAGGGGAGAGGGTTTTATTGACCATCACTCGCTGTAGATATTATTGAAGAACTTCTTGGTGAACCTTAGACCTCTTGATCAGTTCCAAGATAGAAATTCGTGTAGGGGTTTCTCCGAGGTGTTTCAAAAAGTCATAAGATGTCCCTGGCACTGGCTCTTCTGGGTGTTATTCTTCTTCTTCTTGTGATCGTCCCGGTTGACCAGTCTAGGAAAAAACCCTTTGAAACATGCGCCCGCTCCTAAGCACCGTGGCAAGCTGGAGGGCTGTGGTTGGTGTAGTAGAGGTGGATGAAAGGTTAGGTTGGATGATGGGATGCCTTGGTAGGGGCGTAGTGATGATAGTTCGGGTCATAAGGGTGTGAGTGGGTTGTGATGGCATGGCTGTACAAGGTGGTACGATGATGGGTTCTAACGGCGATGGTGTTTGTGGTGGCTCAACTGGACGGATCAGGGTCCGACCCGGCTGGAGTTGTATGGCTGGCGGCGTTATGATAGGTTGTGACAAGGTGCGAATGACTGGTGGTTGGCTTCTTCTGGTGGGTATGGCTCATGGTATGGAGTGGACGGTTCGGTTAACGTGGTTCAGAGGGTTGATGTTTATGAAGGAAGCAGGTCCCTCGATTTGCCAATTTTGGCCTCTATCGCGGGGTTCATCGGTAGAGGTTAGAATGGGATTAACTCTTCAATTTTCTGGTACTATTGCGGATGCATGTGCGGGTAATGGGTTTTGAATGATACCCAGGCCGGATTCCTGTTGCTGTTGTTGTTGGACTAGTGCCTGCTGCTGTTGAGGCTGGTTCTTCACTGCCCTAATGTACTTGCCCATCTGACCCCAGTCAATACTTCCCTGCTCATGGAGGTCATGGATGTAATTCTTAAACTGAAAACAATTCTCTACTGTGTGTCCCGGGTATCTGTGGTATAAGCAATATTTATCCGTATTGGCATTCTGTGGCCACTCCAGCTTTTCTCTTGGTAATGAAATCTGCCCCACCGCCATAAGAGCATTGAAAATAACCATGAGAGAATACGATAATGGTGGATAATGGTTTCTTATAGGCCCTATTCTTCATGGCACATAGTTGGCTAGGGGAGGCACCTGATTATAAGCGGTTGGTTGGCGCGGAGGTGGGGTGCAAAGGTTTGCATGGCCAACTGTCGGGGTTGCTGGGTGACTGGTGTCTGTGTTGGTTGTTGGGGATGTTGATTTGGTATTTGGTGTCCGAGAGGTTGGGGTTGAACCTGAGGGCGAGTTGTTGATTGATCAATGGAAGATTCATGAGCAAGAGGAGGGGGTGGAACATGTTTGATTTACAGGCATGGCCATCGGATAGGCTGAAGCGGCCGGGCAAGGAGGGTGTATCGGGTGGTGCATTTGCGGGCGGGCTTGATTGAAGTGTGTAGAAGAGTAGACTGGTGGCTTGAGTGGTGTGGTGTTATTCGGGTCTGGTGGTTCAAGATAGCCACTGGATGGGGTGAGTTTGGAATCAAGGGCCCATTGTGAGAGTGGCCCGGTACTGGTGCACCCGGTTGATCGGTTGCCAATTGGGGGGTAGAGGTGTGGTGGCCACCTTTGGCATGGGCGTGATTAGTAGGCGACTTTCTCTTCAAGATGGCTTCAATGGCTTGTAGTTGAGTTGGGTCGGCATGAGCGAATGCCTCCCACAGAGAATCTGGGTGGAGTCGGGGTGAACTGGTTTCAGAAAGAATTTCGAGTTCGTTAACGGCACATACGACATCCGGGTGGATGTAGGATTGATCAAACTCCAGTTGCACCGGCTCGTACCCTTGGTCTGTCATTCCGATGACTTGCCCTGATCTCAAGTTCGTAAACACAAAGGAAAGATGACGAGTAAAAGCACACATAACTTATTTAGTTTTAATTTTTTCTTCCTTTTTGGTGGTTTTGAATTTTATTTGGACAAGCAAGTTATCAAGCAAATTAACCTCAAGCAAAAGACTTCTTTTGGTTTTTTTGTTAAGTGGTTTCAAATTTTTGTTTGGTTTTCAATTTTTGATTTGCAAACAAGTAATGGCATAGACTTGAAATGATTACCGTGATTTTTTTTGTTTCAACCTTAAATTAGTGGCTTGTTAAGAGAAATAATGTCCACTTAAACAAATGGGTAGGACCCTATGCTCTCACAACACCGAGCAATCTAAGGTTGTCACTCTTTTCACAACGATAGGTGATAAGTACTCCGGGTTTTGGGATAAAATGGTACAACCAGCCCGATCAGTGAAGAAGGAATCCTTCACGTCTGGAGACTTACGGAGGCCTTTATGGAAGCTACCCAGTCCTTCCAAGAGGGAATCCCCGGAGGAGGGGTTGGCAACCACCAAGAGGGGTGTTTGGGTGTGTAGGGCTTTGGGAAGAGAGAGCCTCCCTTCTCGGATGACCTAAAGGAGTCAAAGAAACCCCAATGCAAACTAAATGCAAATGAAATGTCAAGGAGTGAGAAGCAAACAACAAGAAAGTAAAAGCATACAATGAACAATGAAATGTTGTAGAAAACAAGTAAACAAGATAACGATCTGAAGTCAAACTAGGGTGAAAGCTGATAGAAATGTATGCCCTACAAGCCAATCATATATGATATTATTCAAAATTTCTAGGAATATCTCATTCAATTAAATAGGCAAAACTTCGTTACTAGCTTTTATTAGAAGCGTATATCGTAATGAAGTCCTTGATCACATGCAATAATGATCGAATCATGATGAGATCATGATAATGAGATCGATAATCTAGAGGTATGTGATCTAAATATTCCTAGTCATAGGATACTTGAGACTGGACATCAAGAATCCGGATAGACTAGTGTGTGCGATGTCTTCTCATATGATGAGAATGACCGATCTCATTGGTCATCAGTGTGGGGACACTGAGATACACATACAGGTGCTCATTAGTGGAATGAGTTCACTGAACTAACCAATTTAGGAAAACCTGATCGGTATCTTACCGAACTATCTATCAGGTTATTCTTACATCTCAATAGCACGGTTAGATCTTTGACCTGAGTCGCCAAAGATGTCTTGCCAGGCGTACTATGTACTTTGACTATTGACTGATGGATCACTTAGTAATGTGGTCCTATATAGTTAATGGATTGGGTATATGGGAAACCTGGTGGAGGCAATTGAGCGGACAATAGGGGATCGTTCACTCTAGGTAGGAGAGAGAGAATGTCCTATGGATAGTACTCTAAAACCTTGGCCAAGGTAGATAGGATAATTGGAAAAGGAGTTTTCCAGGTTGATCCATTCCTGAGTACAAGATTTCATAGAGTTGGAATACTTAGGGGTTGACAGTCAGTGCGGAACCCCTGACCGACCAGGACATTGTATGAACGAGGATTTAAATCCGTGTGGTAATTGATGATGGAAAGGCTCAATGGATGTTATTTAACTCCCCAAAGTCATTTGGGATCATAGGATGTGGCTTGTACCCTTTATGATCAGAATGCCGTAAAAACTGTTATCGGATAACAGTTTTGATTTAATTTAAAGGAATTGTTCTTTTAAATTAATTAAGTGTTCAATCAAATTGACTATTGGGCCTAGTGAGTCACACACATTAGATCTGGTCAATAAGATGAGGGCATGGACGTAATTTTATAGAAGTTTTGGGTTTTTGTGAAAAATTCCATCTTCTATATATAAATGGCTTATGAAGCCAAACCCTAACAAGACATAGGGCTAGAGCACATCCCAAGCATCCTCTCTTCCTCCTCTCTCTTCTAGAAGGCGATCTCCCATGGTCAAGCTTAGATCTGGAAGGTTTCTGGAGGCCCGAAAGAAGAGAGAACTCGTCTATTGAAGCAAATCGTGTGGATACCGCTAGAGACTGGACACTTGAACGGTTTTAAGCAAGGAGGAATGTCTTATCTTCATCCATGGTGAGGGATTTTATAAATCCCATGAGGTACTCTCGTTCTACTTCATATTCGGTTCCCGGTTTTACTCGTTCGGCGTCGATCAAGACAAAGATCATAGTTTTATGGAATCAAAATTTTTCCGATGTCATGTATTGATTCCTTACAGTGGTATCAGAGCTTGGTTGAAGCCTTGGTCGAAGTTGAATCAAAATTGGCTTGATTTCATGTGATTTCTTGCTTTCCCAAAACTGTATATAGAGCAGTTTAGATTTGATCACCACAGTTTGTATGAGATAGAAAACTGTGTGTAGTTAGTTTCAATGGATTCTCGTGGATGAGATCTTTCCAATGCCGCTAACTTCATAAATTTTGGCCACTCGGAGAGTCTGGAATGAGTTCAGAAAGTTGCTAAGATGATCATATCCGAAAATCCGGCTGAAATTAGGGGAGTTGATGAACTTACCTATTTGGACTCAAATACCTCTGTATAATGACGTAGGAAGATAGGAAATTAAGTTTCCTAGAGTTTCCATAAGTTTTTGGACAATCAACGGCCCTTGGAGGTGCCGGATTTGAGAGGTATTTGCGGGTTGGGTTAATTACGGCCGTGGCAACTTCCTCCGTAAACTGCACGTTGGATAGAATTTTTCATGATATGAAACTTATATAAATAGAATCCTTATTCTTTAAGTATTCCAATGCATATTTTTTCGGATTTGTTAGACTCCGTTTGACCCACCAAATAAGGCCCGAAAGTCGGGCGTTTTCTAGGGTTTCCATGCTCTGCCTCACCCTTATCGGGCGAAGAAGACGGAGAATCCGGATCGGATACGGACCCGCCAACGCGCGGGGGTACGCGGCGGAAGCATAGCTCACCCGGGCGGGGGTACGCAGCTGCCCCGCATTGGCGCACGACGCGCGTGTCGGCGCATGCGGGCGCGCAGCACGCGGCGCGTGGCGGCTGGCGGGTTGGCGCAGCCGCGTGGGGGTTGTGGCCGGCGCTGATTGGCCGGCGCAATGCACCGCCAATTATATAATTCTAAAATGATTTTAAATTGTTTAAAATTCATTTTTTGATCTGATAAATTGCCAGAAAATTCTATAAAAATTCCAAAAAATTGTAGAATTTTTTTAATAAGTTATTAAAGTGTTTAATGACTTATTAAATAAAGTTTTACTATTTTGTCATTGAATTCTATTATTTTTATTTTTAAATTGTTTTAAGATCAAAATTAATGAAATTAATGATTATATAAGTTCTGAGAAATTATTTAATAGGTTTGTAAAATGTTTATAAACCTGTTAAATAGTTTTGGACTTTAGTTGCCATAGAATCATCTTATAAATGATTTTAAAATTGTTTTAAAATATTTATTGATTAAATTAGTGTTCAAATAAATTCTAAAAAATGTGATTTTAAGGAATTATGATTTTTACATTAATTTAATGCTCCGAGAAATTTTGGAAAAGCATGAATCATTTGAATATTTTGTATTGCTTGTCTTATGCATGTAAATTGTTTATATGTGCATTTATTTTATGAAAATTCGACAAGCATGAAATTTGGAATTTCAAAATTACAGTATATAATTTTATGATGGTATAAATGATATGTCTCATATAGTTATCACGTATGTGCTCTATGTTCATGTGATGAATGTTGGTGTGTGTACGGAGGTGATCATAGACTTAAATATGCTTTGCTTTTGATTGCTTGGTTAATTAAGTTGGTTATGTTATTAAATGGGGCCTGCGTGTGCCTCCTCTCTCTCTATACAATCTGATTGTACATTCTACCTTCCCCCCTTTGTGTACTCCCCTTGGTTAAAATCAAGGTTTCTTATTATGAGTTGTACATTTGTGGGTCTGTGTACCCTTTAGCTGCTTGTAATGGTTAGAAGCCAGCTTGTGGAAGAATGAAGAGCGGGACCACTTGAAGAAGCACCCTTCTGAAGTGGGAGCATACCAACTCAAGCTTCTGAAGCAAGGAATTGCACTTATAGGGGTGCCTTAGGTGTATGCTTAGGGTTAAGTTCATGATCACCTATGTTTTAATGCATATTTGATATGTGGTGTGTACTACAGATTATACCTTAAATATATGATATTTCAAAGGTATATTAATATTTATATGTAGCACCTATGTTGATGATACTAAAATAAAATCCCTCCTCGTTTTAATTAGGTCGATAAACGTGAGACATTGAGAATGACTCACGTAGCCTTCCGTTGTTATGGTCTTGATGAGCCAATCTTAGATTGGATGGGTTTGTTGTGTTTCCCACAAGACTTATTCAGCAAGGGATTGGTGATCATGGCTAAGGCATTTGCCGAACTTTAGGGTGGACCATTGCATGGCCTTGTTGTGTTTCCCACAAGGGCTATGTTAAGAATCTATTCTCATAACGTAACAAGCGGATTTGACCTAACTAGAGTATATAGCTTGTTGTGTTTCCCACAATGTTATAACTCTAGAGGCTGAATGACTAAGAATTGCATGGGTTGCAATTGGTAAAAGTTACCTACCTATTAAGTATGGGATGACTTGTTGTGTTTCCCACAAGGTTATCACCATAAAGTTAGTAGGGTCTTGGTCCCCACTAGGATGTTATCGTGATATCCCGTCTTTGCATAATGAGGGTTATGCAAATTTGTCGAAAATTAGTGGGAGTATAAATTAGGATGAAAGACCATATCTTAATTTTTAATGAATGTCTGTAATGTTGATATAATTACATCTCTGTTGTAGAATATTATAAACCACCATTAATCTAGCATGCTAGATGCTAAGTATTTTAATGGCTTACACTTCTTATATCGGTTTAGAACTAAGAGAATAGTTCTCATAGTTGACCTATTGACTATGCTACTTGAGAAGTAGGTATCTCCTACACTATCTAATGATATGAGAGAAGATAAGATCTTATCTCATTGAAAAGATGTATTAATTACCTTATATCAGATGTTAGCCTCTATCAGATAAAAAATAGTAGTGGCAACATGGATAGATGGATATGATATCCATCATGGCTCATAGAGATGAGCTAATTAAAGGCAAAGAAGAATAACACATCTCGAATACTTCTTATTGGTGAGATTAATAAAAAGAAGTAAGATCATTAGATAGCAATAGAAGGTGATAGTTAAAAGTCAAAGAAAACACTGAAATCAACTCTCACCTCGGTCCCACACTCACATTGATTCCCGAACTTTCATCCCTTGGTGTCGCTCGATCACCAAAGAGATGGTTCGGGTCATGTGGAAGGAGGGTGAGAAGAAGAAAATTAATACATGTGGTCGCCAGGAACCGTGGGTTCCGATTTATAGAATTAAAATGAACATGTGTACCTTAGCGTGAAGAGTGCGGGTTAAAGCTTCTCCTTCTTCGGCCGACTGATGAAGAAGAGTCCTCAACGCGTGGGTGCTTGATTTTTTGTGCAACTAGACAAATAAAAAAGTGAAAAAACTATTAGAACTAGACAAAGTGGAGTATATGTAAAGAGAATAACATGAAACACACAATTGACTAGAAACTGACCGGATTCGGGTTATCTCTAACCCCTCTTTTTCTAATTTTAGGATTAACAGAGTAAAATTAATGTAAAAAAATGTAAAAAAATTATAGGAGGATGAATAATAACTAAATAAAAATATAAAAAAAATAAATTAAAGATTCTGAGTTGAATAGAGAGAGATATGGCCAAATTTGTGTTGTCGAAAAAGTCGAGCAGTAGTCCAAGATCTGCAAGGCGTGACTTTGCTTCTGCGCTCGTCACGACCAACCCCGACGTTGGAATCAAGTACCGTAAATTTAAAAATCAAGAAGACTTGGAGAGGAAGAACTTTTATGAAGAGAGCTCTGGCAGAAGACGTCCACACGCTGCTGTAGAGAATGAAGAATAGAGACCTGGCAGATCCCCTGCAGAACAACCTTCCTCTCTCTTGAACTGACTTTTCTCTCTATGAAAACTCGAAATCCTCTCTCTAAAAATCACAAAATCAATGCAGGAGGGATTTTGGACATCTTGAGATGCCTGGGGGGTCGTGCTCATGCCTTTGGAATGATCGGAATCGGAGTTAATTTATAGGAGAAAACTGTCGCGATCAACACTACAAAATAGGAGACCTTGTGGTCTACCCCAGGGCACATGTGCCCTACCCCCTAGGGCGCATGTGCCTCCACGTGGGGGATCATGGCACTTTTCCCGAAAAATTTGACCTTATCTAGTCAATCCGTTCAGCGGTAGAGTTCCAGTGAAAAACTGGTTCCCTCGTGCCTCAAAGGGTAGGGCGCATGTGCCCTCAAGTGAGGGCACGAGGTCACGTGCCTCACTGGTAGGGCGCATGGGCACGTGCCCTGGGTCCTGGGCGCATGTGACCAGGGACCCGGGCGCATGGGACTGTTTTTGCGCGTCCTTCTTCCGGAAGCCATTTGTTGCGTTGGAATTTGATGCCGTTTGTTGCGTCGGAATTCGACGCCATTTGTTGCGTTGGAAAGATAACAGGCCAAAGAAGCTTTCTGTAGCATTGGATCAGCCATCACACCCTCCAAAACTTCAAAATTTTGTCCGGAAGTTAGGACAGTGAACATAAGATCCGATACAGGTCAAAAATGACTCCAACGGCAAACCGGAAAGGCACGGTATGCAACAAAACTTGTCCAGGGTGTGAATATGACCATAACCTTCAATGCATGATCATTAGGCATTGGTCATTCAGCCAATTTCCGTGTTTACATGATTTACGAGTGGCTTTCGCTCGAAAATTACGGCTTTTTGCGGAAAACTTCGAAAAGCATCCGATTTCGTTCGGCGAATCTCCAAATCAACTTTAAAGGACACGACATCATTCTAAGGTCAATCACACATGTTACCCTATAAAACATGAGTTGTATGCTCTGAATTCGGTGAATTTGGCGTGTCTACAACTTGCCTCGCCTTGATGTCGGCTTTGTAAGGGAGTGACATGTAATGAAGCGGAGTGATTCAGAGTGAACTGTAATGGAATGCAAGTGAGCGTAGATGAACGTAGAGGAATGGAATGGTGATGGTCTTAAAAGGTGGCATCAAGGTGTAGATATAGACACGCTTATCTACCCGATCCAGCAAAATGAATCTCACTAGGTATTCTAGATCACTTTCATGTTCCATCAAAACCTCATATAATTGATTGGTAAAAGACATGTCCTTGGCACGAAAGATAAAAAATAAAGGATAAAGTATAAAGGATGTAGCCAAACCTCAGCATGGTGACGAGTCCACGAATTCGTAGGTTCATCATCAGCCAACAACCCGAACTTTGCGGTGTTCTTGTACTGTGATGGGCTAAAATTTTAAAAGAGAAATTGATCTTAAAATGAAAAGAATACCAATCCATCATATTTGGAATAATCTCAAATTCTAAAAGGGTTCATTTAAGCATAACAAAATTGCTCGGGTATCATAAAACCATGAATCATGCTCTAGCAGAAAATCAAGTATTCGGAAAATGACAAAATAGACTTAAGCCATAGTGGGATTGAAAGATAATGGTGGGACTAACATAGAATGTTGGGAAAGAAAAAACAATGGCATGACAATTGCCATGGTGGGATAAAATAAAAGACACGGTGGGATAAAAGAAAGGACAGAATAAAACATGGTGGAATAAAAAGAAAGGAATAAAACATGAAGGGATAAAATTAGTAATGATGAAAATTGAAAAGGAGATGGATGTGAACACATAGAAAATCATGTAGAAAATAGTTAAAGATATAGATTGTCTATTGGAGGTCAAGACACCCGATCAGGAACCATCATCCCTCTAATTTTCAATTTTGGCTTATCCGTGAGTGTGAAGAAATGACCAAGCCATCATAGATTTTGTTGAAGGGGACCTCGGGCCCAGTCATCTTCACGCTCAAGGTCTTCAACATTAATGCTTATAATACGTATCAAATGGACCTAACATAACTAAATGGAAAATGATAAGAGTGAGGTGAAGTGCAAAATGAAGTGATGGTGATGATGTGAGATTGATGAGAAACTGAGGATGAAATCTTCAGGCAAGGTCTATCAACTTGCATCGACTTCCTAATTCATCAGCATCTCTGGTCCAGTCTTGCCTTCTGACGGAATACAGCACCACGATAATGTTCAGTTGGGTGGCGCTTCCTCTCTTTTCGCCACAAGGTAGGCATGACCTTCCTTGGTGAACACTGATCTCACCAATTCACCTGTTGGACTTCAAAGGTTGCCTGATGGCCTTTCTCTTTTGCTTCTTCAGCTCTTGAAAACACTTAACCAAGATGATTAAATTTTCATTATGACTCATCTCTTTGCTTATATATCGTTTGCCTTGATTTTGAGTCAAAGGAAGGAGCCTTCTTAACAAGGTGGAATAAAACAAATTACTTAAATGAAATAGGGGTAAGGGTTGAAAGAACTTACCTGCCGTGGTGTGAATCCTCTCCTCTCCTGTATTGAAATGCCTAAAACACTTGATAAAAGGGGATTAGATCTTCACCGTGACTCATCCCTTTGCCCATTATGGTCAACTTTGACTTAGGTCAGAGGGAAAGAGCCTTCTTAACAAGGTAATTAAAGCAAAAATGAATATGCAATGCATGAATGGAAATATGCATGACAGTCAAATAAACATGGATGCAACTAAGGCAATGATCATGACTGAGCATTTTTTTTTGGATTTTCTTGAAAACAATCATTTTTGCTTGGATTTGTAAAATATTCAAATATTTTTGTTTTTGAAATATGTGTTTTTTTTGGATTTTTGAAATATGCATTTTTTGTGGATTTTTGAAATATGCATTTTTTGGATTTTGGAAATATTCACTTTTTTGTGGAGTAAATGCTGGTATTTGAGACAATTCATCGGTCTTTGGGGTTTGTCAAGACTCAAGTGGTAGATTCCACGCGCAAAAATAAAGTTCCCTGCCTAGAATCCTTCTAACCTTCTTCCTTTGATCGGCTTGGATTCCACCTGGATTTGGTCGGTTTACCCTATCCAAGGGGTTTAAGAAGGAAGAGTATAGAGGAAGTCCTTGATAGGGTTTGAAGATGTTGAGAGGGATTTATCTACTCTCACTCAAATTACCCATTGGGGTTCGGCCTCTTTGGTTTTTCTATTTTTTTGCTCTTTTCTATGTGGCACATAATTAGACAGGTTTTTGACCCATGGGGACATTGCCCATCTTTTAATGCCGTTTGCCTTGACTATCATTCTGGGTACTCATTCAAACAGGTTGATCATTTTTATTTTTCTAACCTGAGGGGTTCATTGCCCATCTTTTGGCACCCTTTTGTACCCTCTGAGACGGCTTCCTACTAGGGTGGCGAGTGTTTTCGATACTACCCCTTTCTAATCTTCTCTCCCTATCTTGGACTGAGTAGAAGAGAATAGGGTAAGGGTACTCCTTCCGTTTCTAGATTTATGCCTTGCCTTTCGCAAGTGTCAGGTTGTCTGGATTCTAGGATCGGGAAGTGCTGTGTGTGTAGGATGGTACCTACCCTTGACTTCTCATGAACAACCTAGGATCGATGACTTGATATTATACATGTGGTTTCTCCATTTTTATGGAAAGTATTTTTTGAGGTAAACTCCATTCCAAGGATGATTCAATTTTTCTCCATCAGCATTAGTCAATTCATATGCATTACCTGGATACTTTTCAGTGATTACAAAAGGTCCTTCTCAGTTAGGTTGCAACTTGGAGCGGGGACCCCCTGGCTTAACGAATATGCGTTTAACTACCATCTCACCGATTTCGAACTTTCGCTCGACCACCATCTTTTGATAAAACCTTTTGAGTCTATTATGATAAGTCCGGGCATGCTCGGCGGCGGCTAGCCTTCTTTCATCCAAGAGTTCAAGCTGTGCAAGGAGAGATTCTCTTCTCTCATCAACAGGAATATCCTTGTCGAGCTGAACTCGGAGAGATGGAAGTAATACTTTGTAAGGGACCACTGCTTCCATCCCATATGCCAAAGCATACGGGGTTTGTCCAGTGGGAGTCCTTACAGAAGTACGATAAGCCCATAGAGCATCTACAAGCTTATCAGGCCAGTCGGCAAATTTGCTAGACTTACAAGATTTCTTGATGATTTTGATTAAGGTCTTATTGGTGGCTTCTGCTTGACCATTGCCTTGAGGATAGTATGGTGATGAATGATGCAATGAAATGTGGTACCTGTTGCAAAGATTACGCATATCATGAGAAAGAAATTGTGGCCCATTATCAGTGACGATGTCGCTGGGGATCCCGAACCTTGCCAGGATGTTGCGCTTGATGAAGGAGCAGACTGTTGACGCTTTAATCTCCACGAATGCTTCCGCTTCAGCCCACTTTGTGAAGTACTCCGTTGCCGTCAGAATGAATGATTTTGAGCGCATTTCGGAGTTGAGGTCACTCAAGGAGCCAATGATATCAAAAGCCCACATGGCGAAAGGCCATGGGGCATGAATTGGATGAAGGGAAGATGAGGGAGAGTGAATCTTGTTGGCATGGAGTTGATATGAATGACAATGCCAGACAAAGATGGAGCAGTCTTCTTCTAGAGTTGGCCAATAATACCCTTGTCGGATGATTTTCTTAGCAAGGGCTTGGGCATTCACATGACCACCACAAACTCCAGAATGTGCTTCCTTCAGCACCAACTCGGCTTCTTCTTCATCAAGACATCCGAGTAAGATTCCACTTAGGCTTCTCTTATAGAGCACTCCTCCTAGGATTGTATACCTCTGGGATACTCTTCTGATTGCCTTCTTTTCTTTGGTGGTTGATCCAGGCGGATATGACTGATCTTGGCAATACCTCGCAATCTAGTCATACCAAGGTCTCTCACCTTCTTCTAATTCTTCTAACTCAATCAAGGAGATTTCTTCTTTATCTTTCAAGTATTCCTTTCTGTTGAACCTCTCCTTTACCTTCAAAAAACGTCCATCCTCAATTGCTGGAATTGTCCTCTTACAAATGTGGATAGTCCGCACTTGCCTGCCTAGCGGGACAGATAGAGATGAAGCTAGTGAAGCTAAGGCATCGGCGAGGATATTCTGAGAATGGGGGACATGGACAAAGGTGAGTTTGAAGAATAGCTTGATGTAGCAGGTAGTGAGCTCCTAGTAGGGTTTGAGGTTTGGATGGGAAGTTCGGTACTTGGATAGGACTTGGCGTAGGATCAATTGACTATCACCTATCACCCTCAGTTCGGTGGCACCATGGAAATGAGCGGCCTCCAGCCCGGCCAGCAAGGCTTCATACTCAGCTATGTTGTTGGTTGCTGGAAAGTTAAGTTGAAAAGCCTGTGGAATGGTGACACCTTCAGGTGACAGAAGGACAATACCTATCCCTCTACCATGAGAGTTCAGAACCCCGTCAAAATATAATGTCCAAAGATTGGAAGATCGGACTGACATTAGTTCGTCATCCGCTAACTCCGACCGAATTGGGCCAAAGACGGGTATGGGATGATGGGCAAGGTGTTCAGCTGGCCCTTGATTGCCTTCTGTGGGACATAAGTGATATCAAATTGGGATAAGAAACTCTGCCATCGCCCTAACCGATCAGTCAAGACTGTCTTCTCTAACATAAACTTGATAGGTATGATACGAGCAATGAGCTTGACTTGGTGAGCAAGAAAATAATGTTTGAGTTTCTGAACCACCCAAACAAGAGTAGCACAGGTCTTTTCTACCATAGTGTACTTCAGCTCACAAACATCAAACATCTTAGACAAGTAATAAGTAGCTCGTTCTTTTCCTTCTTCATCAATTTGTGCAAGGACTGCCCCAAGAGAGTTCTCAAGAACCGAGATGTAGAGAACCAAGGGCTTGTCAGGAATTGGAGGTCTAAGTACAGGGGGACTTGCCAGGTATGCTTTCAACCCATCAAACACCTCCTGGAACTTTGAATCCCATTTAAACTTGGCCCCCGCCTTGGTTAACTCATAGAAAGGTTTACACCTTTGGGAATGTTGTGAGATAAACCGACGGACAAATTGTAACCTCCCAATCAATCCTCGAAGCTCTTTCATATTCTTCGGGGGAGGCATATCAATAATTTCCTTGGCCTTGTTTGGGTCGATCTCTATGCTCCTTTTGCTTACTATGAACCCAAGTAGCTTTCCTGATGAAACTCCAAATGTACACTTCTTAGGGTTCATTTTTAGCTTGTATTCTCTAGAAGCTTTCCTTAGCACTTCAGAATGATCTTCCCGACTCTTGGACTTGATAACCAAATCATCCACATACACCTCTACAAGGGTGTGCATCATGTCATGAAAGATAGCCATCATAGCCCTCTGATATGTAGCACTAGCATTCTTTAACCCAAAGGTTATGACAACATAGCAATATGTTCCCCAAGGTGTAGTGAACGAGGTCTTCTCTTGGTCCTCCTTAGCTAACTGGATCTGATTGTATCCTGAATAGCCATCCATGAATGAAAGCATTTCAAATACAGCTGTGTTATCAACCAAAACATCGATATGAGGTAAAGGGAAATCATTCTTAGGACACGCTCGGTTTAAGTCCCTGAAGTCTATGCAAATCTGAACCCGTCCATCCTTCTTCATAACAGGGACTATGTTAGCCACCCATTGCGGATACAGGACAACTTTAATAAATTTTGCTTGGTGTAGTTTGTCGACCTCTTATTTCATTTTGAGTGCAATATCAGGGTGGAACCTCCTGAGCTTTTGTTTAACCGGGGTAGTTCCAGGTTTCAAGGTTAATCTATGTTCAACCAATGAATTATCTAATCCCGGCATGTCTTCATACGTCCATGCGAATGTGTCCTTATATTCTTCCAAAACTTTGATCAAACGTTGTTCTTCTGAGGGAGTGAGGTTTGCACTAATGAGGATAGTCTTAGGATCTTCCAGGGTTCGTAAATTCAGTTCCTTGGTCGGTTCATTCCCTATGGCTGATGGTTCTTCAAATCTTCTAAGTCCAGATGCATATGCATCAGCCAAGTCCTCGATTTCATCCTTGGATTCGGAATCCTTCTCTGATACCACCTCATATACTCCCAAAGTATGATCTATGTTATGCTCATCCTCATATCGTATTTCATCTAGCTGGATGGTATTCTCTAAAAAGTTTGGCAGCCTTGCACACTTTACGCATTTCTATGCCAATTGTTGCAGATACCTATTTGGAACTTGTTTACCTCTGACTTTCCTATTTCCAAACCTAACTTGACCTACTGAAGATAAAGCTGGAAAGGTGGTATTTACAATGGAGGGAGGATCGAGTAAATCGATCAATGATTCATAAGAGAGGGATCCCTGATTGGGAGCACCCTCTAGGATGAGTAGAGACGTCTCCTCAATGGAAATGTGAGTTTCAGAGAAGACATTTTTTTTTGGGAATTTCAAGTAAAAAGATAGAATGAGTCAGCATGACTCGAGATTTGATAGAAGATGACTAAATTAATAGAAAGAAAAACTTAAGGATAAAGGGGAAAAAGGGGCTCGTGGGCCCAATGGTAACAAAAAGTGGACACATGGGTCCAAAACTGATGAAAAAAGTAAACGGATACGTGGACCCGATCTTAGAAATAAATGGGCATGTGAGCCCATGATGGGAAAAGCCCTCAGTTCTGAAGTTGATGAGGGAAGCAAATAGGCAAGATGGCCCAGTAAGAGTGGAAGGTTGAAGAGGGCACATGGGCCCAAAGTGGGTAAGTGGGCTCTGAAGCCCATCCAAAAGATCTAGAAACAATGGTATGAGGTTCAAACATGGCAGTGTTGTATTTTGTCCTCGTGGAATGGTTTTGACTTGGGTAACATGCTTAACTAGACGATCCAAGATTGGTCTGCCCTTGAGTGGTTCCTGGTGCTCTTCCCCACTTGAGAACAGATGAGTCAAAGATAAGCACAAGTCTTCCAAGTCTTCTTCTTCATCTGGAGCCTTCCTTCTCTTGACAACTATAACAAAACTCTTGTCATCTTCAGCCATCATCATGGTGTCCCCTTTGATAAAGAAGTTGTGGAGTCCCATGGCATATCCTGGCTGGAAGATCCTTCTTGGGATGGAATCCTCTTAGTATCCTAACCCCTGCCTGCGTGGCCTTTTCACAGTTTGAATCGGCTGAGTGATTCCTAGAAGATCCTTGCCTAAACCTTTTCCAGGCTGATAGCCCAGTTTCATCATCATCCGCCATCCCACTGTGTCAGGTAGAGAGGTGGTCATGCATCTGAGTTCTGGCAATTCTCCCACTGAGATCTGGGGTTGTATTGACAAGCCAAGGGATGATGTAAAAGTAGTATCATTCATCTCATCCCTTATAGGCATGCTAGTCACCTTGACCACTTGTCCTTTAAAGGGAAATTTTATGCACTGGTGGTTTGTTGAAGCCATAGCTCCTATTGCCTCCAAGTATGGCCTCCCAAGTATAGCCCGAAAAGTTGGATCCAATTCTAGAACATGAAAATCCGTTGTGACTGTACATGGTCCAAGTTTGACTTCTAAAGTGACCACCCCACGTGCAGACTTCTTGGAGTTGTCATAGGCCGTCACCATGGCACAAGATGGCTTAATTTCTTGCTCAGAAATGCCGCACAACTACAATGTTTCTGGTGGCATAACGTTGATAGAAGCTCCATTGTCAACCAAACATGATTTTACTTCGACATTGCAGATGATAACAGCCACATGCAAAGCATATCTCCTAACCTCTGGATCTGCTAATTCCTCCTGAGAGAAAGTGAGTGTTGGGTGCTCACTTCTAGGGGCTAACACTATAGTTATCTTTTCATGTGGGAGATCTTCACTCACCATGACCCTTTGCAAGTACTGTTGTAGAATCTCCTAGTGCACCTTTGATCTTTTGATCAACTCAAGTATGGAAATATGGGCCGGTGTCTTATCTAAATGCTTCAATAGATCATAGGCCGTGCCCGGCAATGGTTCTTTTACTTGTTCCTCCTCCACTGGATCCTGCGGTTGAGTACCAGCTTGGGGAAAGAGTCGCTGAAACATCCTCCCACTCCAAAGCACCGAGGCTATTTGGCGGTCGGGTAGAGGTGACGGGTTAACTGGGGTGGATTGTGGTGGAACAGGTGGTGTAGGTGCAGGTATGATAGGTAATAGGATCGATGGTTCTGGTATGATGGGGTTAGTTGGTAGAGGGGTAGGATTTGGAGGTGGTAGTGATGGTGATACCAGTGGCCTAATAAGAAGAGGCCAGGGTGCAGAAGTGGTTGATGAGTATAATGAAGGTGTAGGTTGTGGGATTGGTTGTGGGGTTGGTGGTATGATAGGTTGGGGTTTTGGAGTGACAGAGATTGTAGGCTGGGGTTCAGGTTTGATGGTGATTGTGGTGGTCGGATGAGCAAGGGTCGGTGTGTAGCAATGGTTGAGGGAGGTGTAGTCAAGGCAGGGGCTGGCTTAAAGATAGGTCGGTGAGAAGAAGTGGCGGCCAGTGGTTGGGATATTGAACTAGGTGGTGGTTGTGGAGTAGCAGGTGCACGGATTATTTGTCTAGGAGGATTCCTAGCAGGAGACCTAGCTGGGTTGACTGGCATGGTTGGATTTTGGTTTTCTAGTTGCCAACCTTGAGCACGGCTGGCATCTCCCTGGACAATGGAGTGTACTAGACCAATTCCTGGGTTTGGATGTGTTGGTGCCGGTGCTGGAGCGGGAGCATGTAATGGTAGAGGATTCTGAACAATCCCCAAGCCAGGTTGTTGTTGAGGTTGAGCCGGTGGACGCTGCCGCTGCTGCTGCCTAGCCTTCATAGCTTGTATGCATTCCCCCATTTGAGACCAATCAATGCTGCCTTGGTCATTTAGATCGTGGATGTAATCCTTGAATTGAAAACACACTTCTACAGTGTGACTAGGACACCGGTGGTAAGCACAGTATCGGGACATGTCTACATTTGTTGGCCAAACCTCTCTTTCCTTGGGCAATTCCAACTGTTTCTCCGCCATGAGTACATTGAAGATGTCGGTCAAGGAGTAAGAGAGTTGTTGGTAGTTCTCTCTCCTAGGACCTCCCCTTCGTAGTGCCTGATTGGGTGGTGGCGGTTCCCTATTGTAGGTAGGTTGACGAGGTTGCTGGAGTTGTGCTACTGGTTGAGGGGGTTGTTGTGGTTGTCGTGGTTGTGGTGGCCTAACCTGTTGTTGAGGGGGGTAATAGGAAAGGTTTTGTGGTGGGTTTCTGAACTGGTTTTGACGGTTCCCTCCCTGGTTCCCCACAGTGTTTATAGCGTCGTTGTTGACCACTCCTTCGGTTGTAGGCCCAACTGGTGCAAAGGGGGTTTTCCTGAAGTTTCTAAGTTTAGGATCAAAAGGGTTTATCATGGTGGCATCCTTGAAGTGGGCTTGCAAGTATCGGGCATTGTCATAGAGTTCATTCATGGTGGTAGGACGGTGCATGATCAATACATTCCTCAAGGCAGGTGTAGTGTTGCCGATAAGCATCTTTACTTGTTCCCCTTCAGAAATCACATCTGTCAATTTCTCTGCCATTCCCCTCCAGCGATCAGCAAACTTTATTAAGTCCTCTTCGGGCTTCATCTTCTCAGCAATCAAGTCTGTAATGGAGCATGCTGGTGCCACCCGGTCTTTGTATCTCTGCAAAAATTTGGTTTTGACAATATCGAAGTCTCCTGGCTCAAAGAAGTTGAGCGAGTAGAACCATTCCAATGTAGACCCTTCTAGTGATCGACGGAACAAGAAGGCAAGAACCCTACGATCATTTTTCCAGAATGAGGACTCGTAGAGAAAATCTTTTAAGTGGAGAAAAGGATTGCCAATACCATTGTAGCAGCGATAAACTGGTAGCTCAGAAGGTGGCAAGTGGAGAATTGGCAAAGAAGGAATAGAAATCTTAGGAACTGACTTGGAGTCTAGGCGACATATCAGCTCTTCATAACGTTCATTCATCTGTGTGAGCTGATCCATGATTGCCTGGGTGAGAGCAGGTTCTTGGTTTACTGGTGGGGGTATGTGGTTAGAGACATGGTTTTGAAATTGAGGAGCATGACTTGGCAAATTTACTGAAGATTGTCCCATGACTTGATGGGTCAGGGGAGCAACATGGTTAAAATAAGATGGCTGAACAAATGAGGGTTGAACCACAGATGGTTGAACTATAGATGGTTGAACTACAGATGGTTGTGTTAGTGCCATGATGGTTGAATCACAGATTGTTGAACAAAAGGTGGTTGAACAAAAGGTGATTGAATGAGTGGTGGTCGAACCAGAGGACAAGGAGATGAGGCAACTTGGTTAACTTCAGCCTGATCTGAGGCCATTTTTCCCTTCACCATGGATTGTATGAGGGCATAGGTTTCTGGGTCGGTATAGAGAGACAACTCCCTAAAGAGTTGTTCAACATCACGAGGAGCAGATGGTTGAGGGACCTCTTGCGCTTCTGACTCAAACATTGGATTAACAAGACCATCTGACGGAATTGGTTGGTGACCATCTGCCCAGAAACCTATAGAGAGACAACTCTTTAAACAAGTTGGTGACCATCTGTCCAGACCTTAGTTGCATTGAACTTCAAGGAGAAAATAAACAAGTTGACAAAGTAAACAAAGAACTTTTTTGGTTTTTAGTATTTTGCAAAAAGTTAGAGGTTTGAATTTTTGTTTGACAAGCAAGTGATGCAAAGACTTGAAAGCAAGAATACGCAATGATTTTTTGATTAAACCTTAGGTTTATGAATTTTGTTAAGAATTGTTCTCTCAACAAATGGGTTAGGATCTTAACTGCAATCTCCAATGACCTAGGTTTCACACAATCTCACCACGTGTAGGTAACATAGGATGCTTCGGGTTTTGGAGAGTGGTACAACCAACCCGATCGTGAAGAGGAATACTCCACGTATGAGGAATTACGGAGGCCTTGATGAAAGCCAACCAAGTCAACTAGGAAGGAATATCCCAGAAGAGATGTCAGAATCCACCAAGAGGGTGTTTTGGATGGGAGGGGTAAATGGGAGAGTGAGCTCCCGCCTCAAAAAAGTGTAAAATAAGGAGGTAGAGAGAAGGAGCAGAGAATGCAATCAAGTAATAAAACAAGTAATGAGCAAAACATAAACTTAAATAAACAAGCAATCAACACCAGACACGCAATTAGAAACTAGCCAAGCAACTAGAAACTAGAATCCATACCTTGTTTCATATGTGAGCCAAATGGAGATAGTGAAAAGGTGATGGAAAGAAGAGGGTTCAGATCTGATAGCCAAGCAAAAGGGTGGTCCATGTGGGGACCGATGTAAGAATAAGCTGGTTCACGTGGGAACCGGGGTAAAAAGTAAAGGTGGTTCACGTGGGAACCAGTTTTGTGTAAAAAGGGTGGTTCACGTGGGAACCGGTTAGAATGGTCAAAGGAGGGCTACGTGGGGACAATTAAAGGTGAATAAAGATTTGATCCAAGTTGGGATAGATCTGAAAAAAAGTGGTTTGGTTCACGTGGGAACCGAAGTAAAGAAAGAGATTGGTTCACACGGGAACCGGTTTAAAAAGAAAAGGGTGGTTCACGTGGGAACCGGTTTAAATAAAATGATAGAAATTAAATGGCATACTTGGCACTTCAGATCTGATGAAATATGGGTGATATCAAAATTTTTGAGATGGCATGAAGTTTAAGAGAGGTGGAAAGAAGGAAAGGCTCACGTGGGAACCGGTCTAGAACTAGAACTAGTTGCAAACAAAACACTAAGCACCCACGGTTGAAGACATTGCTTGTCCCACCGTGGTTGCCACAAAGCTGTCGACTTTGAAAATTCGATGGGGCCTTCTCCTTTTCAGGGAAGTCCGTAAATCCATATCGTCACCTCAAGAGGGGATGAGAAAGAAAGAAGAAAACACTGAAAGCAACTCTCACCTCGGTCCCACACTCACATTGATCCCCGAACTTTCATCCCTTGGCGTCGCTCGATCACGAAAGAGATGGTTCGGGTCATGTGGGAGGAGGGTGAGAAGAATAAAATTAATACATGTGGTCGCCAGGAACCGTGGGTTCCGATTTATAGAATTAAAATGAACGTGTGTACCTTAGCGTGAAGAGTGCGGGTTAAAGCTTCTCCTTCTTCGGCCGGCCGATGAAGAAGAGTCCTCAATGCGTGGGTTCTTGATTTTCTGTGCAACTAGAAAAATAAACAAGTGAAAAGACTATTAGAACTAGACAAAGTGGAGTATATGTAAAGAGAATAACATGAAACACATAATTGACTAGAAACTGACCAGATTCGGGTTATCTCTAACCCCTCTTTTTCTATTTTTAGGATTAACAGAGTAAAATTAATGCAAAAAAATGTAAAAAAATTATAAGAGGATGTATAATCACTAAATAAAGAGATAGGAAAAATAACAGAAAAATTCTGAGTTGAATAGAGAGAGATATGGCCAAATCTGTGTTGTCGAAAAAGCCGAGCAGCAGTCCAGGATCTGCCAGGCGCGACTTTGCTTCTGCACTAGTCACGACTAGCCTCGACCTCGGAATCAAGTTCCGTCGATTTCAAACTCAAGAAGACTTGGAGAGGAAGAACTTTAATTAAAAGATCTCTGTCATCATACGTCTACACGCTGTTGTAGAGGACGAAGAAGAGAGACCTGGAAGATCACCTGCAGAACAGCCTTCCTCTCTCTTGAACCGACTTTTCTCTCTCTAAAAACTCGAAATTCTCTCTCTAAAAATCACAAAATCAATGCATGGAGGTTGGACGTCTTGAGATGCCTGGGGGGTCGTTCTCATGCCTTTGGAACGACCGGAATCGGAGTTAATTTATAGGAGAAAACTGTCACGATCAACACTACAAAATAAGAGACCTTGTGGTCTACCCCAGGGTGCATGTGCCCTACACCCCAGGGCGCATGTGCCTCCACGTGGGGTGCATGACACTTTTCCCGAAAAATTCGACCTTATCCGGTCGATTCGTTCAGCAGTAGAGTCCCGGTGAAAAACTGGTTCCCTCGTGTCTCAAAGGGTAGGGCGCATATGCCCTCAAGTGAGGGCACGAGGTCATGTGCCTCACTAGTTGGGTGCATGGGCACGTGCCCTGGGTCCTGGGCGCATGTGACCAGGGACCCTGGCGCATGGGACTATTTTTGCGCGTTCTTCTTCCGAAAGTCATTGCGAACACTCCTGAACTTAGAATTCGACGCCGTTTGTTGCGTTGGAAAGATAACAGGCCAAAGAAGCTTTATATAGCATTGGATCAGCCATCACACCCTCCAAAACTTCATAATTTTGTCCATAAGTTAGGGCAATGAACAGAAGATCCGATACATGTAAAAAATGACTCCGACGGCAAACTGGAAAGGTACGGTATGCAACAAAAGTTGTCCGGGATGTGAATATGACCATAAAATTCAATGCATGATCATTAGGCATTGTTCATTCAGCCAATTTCCGTGTTTACATGATTTACGTGTGGCTTTCGCTCAGAAATTACGGCTTTTTGCGGAAAACTTCGGAAAGCATCCGATTTCGTTCGGCGAAGCTCCAAATCAACTTTAAAGGACCCGGCATCATTCTAAGGTCAATTACACATGTTACCCTATAAAACATGTGTTGTATGCTCTGAATTAGGCGACTTTGGCGTGTCTACAGAAGATACAAATTTTCTGTACCTTCTAGAGTTGCCTTAATTATCCTTCTAAAAGAATATTATTTTCATTTCCTAATAGAATAAATGGTGATTTGTTCTATGGTATGAAAAAGATAACAGGTAAAGTGTTTACTAGTAGGAGCATAATAAAGAGTTTATTCATATCAGATATGTATGCTCTTATAATATGTGTGAATAATCCTCATTAGGTGAAGTAGATTGATATTGATCAATCTATAGTTTATTAGTACGGTCATATTTATAAGAAAAGACTTAAGGAGTACTATTCAGATAGAAACATATAGGTAAATGATTGGGAATCATTAACTATATGTAAGTCTTATCTTGTTAAGTAAAATGACCAACTCTTCATTTGTTAGACATGGAGAGAGAGCTAATGAGTTTATAGAACTCATGCATCTAGATGCATGTTAGCCCATATATATTAATGTTAGAGGATAATATTTCAACTTCATTAATTTTCAAAGATGACTTCTCTAGGTATGGACATATGTACTTTATGAAGTACAAATCCAAAATCTTTGAGAAATTATTTGAGATTAAGAATGAAGAGGAAATATTAATGAAAAGAGTATTAGAACTCTTTGATGAGATCAAAGAGGGGATACTTAAGTAATAATTCACACATAAATGAAGGATAGTGAAATCTAATTTTGATGGACACCTCTTATACATTTTAGCTTAATTGAGTAGCTAAAATGAGAAGCTATATTGTGTAGGACATAATATGGATAATGACAACCTTTGCAAAATGCTTCTTTGTCTATTTAGGGGTTAACACTCAATATAGGCACTTGATCTTAAATCGGTACCTTCCAAATATATTCCAATTATTCCATATTAGATATGGAAATGGATTAAAGCTTGACCTTAAGCAAGTTAAGGTTTCAGAATGTCGGACTTGGTTAAGAAGTATAACCCTATCAAGTTGGAATATAAGACTATAAAGTGTTGGCTTGTGGGTTATCCTAAGGAAATTTAAAGATATTAATGCCTCCCTTAGGGAGAAGGGTATGAGTTGCTCATCTCTCCATATTTCTAGAGGAAGAGTCCATTCTTTAGAAAGATATTGGGAGCAAGGTATAAATGGAAGATGTTCCAATCCCACAATCCATAGACACTTTTATTAAGGTACTAGCTTATATTTACACAAGGGCAAATCATAGATCTTTTCTTATGTTCAATCAACCTAAGAGATATGAGAGACATATCTTTGATGGAAAAAATGAGACATAAGATAAAAGGATAATGATCCTAAGATCTATATTGAAGCAATATGAGATATTGATTCAAAATGGGAAGAAATAATAAAATTCGATATAAACTCTATCTATTCTAATCAAGTTTAGAACTTGATTGATTCACCTAAGGATTTAGTATCTATAGGGTATAAATGGATCACTAAAGAATAGATTGAAGTATATTAGAAGGTAGAGACCTTCAAAGTAAGGATAGTTAAAAGGAATTTCATTTAAGTCAAATAGTTAACTATGATAAGACCTTTTACCTATGCCATGGAATTAATCCATTCGGATTTTGATTGTTACACACTATGTCTATAGGATATGTCAAATGGATGTTAAGTTAGTGTTTCTCTATGTTATTTTGAGAAACATGTGTATATGATACAACCTTTGGGAATCAAGTTCCAAACCATCCAAATAGTGTGTGCATAAGGTCCATTTATGGACTCAAGTAAAACTTCCCATAGATGGTAGATAAGGTTTAATGAGATTAAATCTTATGACTTCATTGAGAATGAAGATATGCCTTGTGTTTTCATATAAGATAAGTGGGAGTGCTATTATCTTCTTGTCATGATATATGTATGACATACTACTCATTAAGAATGAAGTAAGTATGTTATCATAAGTGAGCCTAGTTATCAATTAATCTTCCAAACTTAATATGGGTTTTAAGATCTATGGAGATAGATCTAAAAGGTTTCTTGGCCTTACCCAATTCATGTGCGTAAATACCATAGTCAAAGAGTTTGACATGGTAAACTCCAAGATAGGTTTCTTACCTATGTAGTGTGGAGTTGATATCTTTAAAGAGATGTTTTTGTAGACTTCTTGAGAGATAAAGAGATCACATTAGTATAGCCCTTATGTTTTTCAATAGGACCTATCACATTTGTGATGCTACGTGCATGACTTCATTAATGCTTTAAGTGTTATGAGCATTCATCAAGTAAATCCTTGTGAGAGTCACATGATAATTTAGAGATGTGTCCTTGAGTACTTGAGAAGCACTAAGGATATATCTCTAATGTATGGAGGATAAGACTTGAAGTCTTGTAGTTTTATGAACACAAGCCTCTAATAAGATAAGTCTGATAATAAGTCAATATAATGGTGGTGCAGTGAGCTGGAAGAGTTCCATGCAAGAGAACATTGCTAATTCTACAATTAATCTAAAGTAGATTAAATAATGACTGTATATTACTTGAGAAGCTGACTAGATGAAGATATTCATCTGGCTTATGGGATTGTCCCAACCTTCTCTGAAAGTGTATCATTCTTTTAGAAAAACAATGGGGTAGAGCCAAAGTTTCATTAGAAGTTTCAAACTTCTATGGCAATACCCTAGAATCAGAGAGAATGCAGTTGATAGAGATATAATTAAAAGATAGAGTATCTTCCGTTAATAACATTACAGATCCACTAACTGAAGCAGTTACTCAAAGAGTGTTTGAGCTTCACCTTGAGCTGATAGAGATCAGCCAGATGGGTGATTGGATTTAGTGCAAGTGGGAGATTGATAGAAATGTATGCCCAACAAGCCAATCATATATGATATGATTCGACATTTCTAGGGTATCTCATTCAATTAAATAGGCAAAACTTCGTTACTAGCTTTTATTAGAAGCGTATATCGTAATGAAGTCCATGATCACATGCAATGATGATTGAATCATGATGAGATCATGATAATGAGATCGATCATCTAGAGGTATGTGATCTAAATGTTCCTAGTCATAGGATCCTTGAGACTGGACATCAAGAATCCGGATAGACTAGTGTGTGTGATGTCTTCTCATATGATGAGAATGACCGATCTCATTGGTCATCAGTGTGGGGACACTGAGATACACACACAGGTGCTCATTAGTGGAATGAGTTCACTGAACTGACCAATTTAGGAAAACCTGATCGGTATCTTACCGAACTGTCTGTCAGGTTATTCTTACATCTCAATAGCACGGTTGGATCTTTGACCTGAGTCGCCAAAGATGTCTTGCCAGGCGTACTATGTACTTTGACTATTGACTGATGGATCACTTAGTAATGTGGTCCTATATAGTTAATGGATTGGGTATATGAGAAACCTGGTGGAGGCAATTGAGTAGACAATAGGGGATCGTTCACTCTCGGTAGGAGAGAGAGAATGTTCTATGAATAGTACTCTAAATCCTTGGCCAAGGTAGATAGGATAATTAGAAAAGGAGTTTTCCAGTTGATCCATTCCTGAGTACAAGATTTCAAGAGTTGGAATACTTAGGGGTTGACAGTCAGTGCGGAACCCGTGACCGACCAGGACATTGTATGAATGAGGATTTAAATCTGTGTGGTAATTGATGATGGAAAGGCTCAATGGATGTTATTTAACTCCCCAAAGTCATTTGGGATCATAGGATGTGGCTTGTACCCTTTATGATCAGAATGCCGTAAAAACTGTTATCGGATAACAGTTTTGATTTAATTGAAAAGAATTGTTCTTTTAAATTAATTAAGGCTGCAACCAAATTGACTATTGGGCCTAGTGGGTCACACACATTAGATCTGGTCAATAATATGAGGGCATGGACACAATTTTATAGAAATTTTTGGTTTTTGTGAAAAATTCCATCTTCTATATATAAATGGCTTATGAAGCCAAACCCTAACAAGCCATAGGGATAGAGCACATCCCAAGCATCCTCTCTTCCTCCTCTCTCCTATAGAAGGCGATCTCCCATGGTCAAGCTTGGATCTGGAAGGTTTCTGGAAGTAGATAGTGTGGATACCACTAGAGACCGGACACTTGAACGGTTTTCAGCAAGGAGAAATATCCTCTTTTCATCCATGGTGAGGGATTTTAGAAATCCCATGAGGTACTCTCGTTCTAGTTCATATTCGGTTCTGATTTTACTCGTTCGGCATCGATCAAGGCAAAGATCATGGTTTTATGGAATCAAAATTTTTCTGATGTCATGTATTGATTCCTTACAATGAACAATGAAATGTTGTAGAAAACAAGTAAACAAGATAACGATGTGAAGTCATACTAGGGTGAAAGCAAGTACTAATTTAACTAAAGATGCTTAGGAAAGAAATTAGACTTAGAGGAAAATAGGCAAAGATACTTAACGAGACAATCCCTAAAATGCAAAGTTGAAGCAAGTTGATAAATAAGTCTAAAAATCAGATCGTGCTTTTTTTCTAAAAATACCAATGGAAAGAAAGTAAACCGGAAGAAACTAAATGATGCTCAAAGGAAGCAAGTAAACAAGCAAACAAGCAAGTAGAGACACAAGGAAGATGTAATAACTCAAGCAAGAACTAGAGTGAAGATGAGCATGTTGGACATTCTTTTGAAGGGATGAGAAGAGCTCACTAAGGCAAGGTAGTACCACCGTGGTTGCCAAAAGGTGTAAACACCCGAAACGGTGTGTAGTGGTGGCGGTTCGCTTCTTGGAACGGAGAGTTTAGTGGTGATGTATTTGTGGTCGCCAGGAGCCGAAGACTCCAAAATAAAGTAAGATATAAAGTAAGTAGAATAAAAAGCAAGCTTGACCGTCGTACCTTTTGGGATGGGGGGAGATTGCTAGGTTCTAACTTCTCCTCTCTCGACCGGCCAGAAGAGAGCTTTAGTGAGCTCTTTGTTTTTTATTGGGTCGAAGCTTCGCCTCGGTCGGGTTCACCTAAGAATTTCTTGCAAAAAAACATGAAAATAAGTAAAAGATCATTAGCTCTGGCGAGAGTATAGCATCATGCTCGGTATGGATTTTTGAACATGCAAAAGGGGATGAACTAACCGGATTGGGAGGAAATCCAACCTCTATTTTTGGTAGGTTTTTAAATATATGAGAGATGTAAAATGACCTAATGCATGCTAAATGAAGTGATAAAAGGTTTTAAGATGAAAACGAAGAACAAAAATCCGATCGGACGGGCGACTGGACTTTGGAAAATGCAAAACCGGCTTCTGCCCCTACTAGTGCCCTATATATGGGGCGTCAACTGCAGGTGCCCCCTTTATGGGGCACGTTGACCAAAGTCAAAGTGTCTTGTTTATGGGGCATTAAGTCTGGCTCGGGCAGATTTTCTTCCCCTCTTTGCGACGCCACTCAGGAGTGCTAGACGGCTTCTGGGAGAAGTAGAGGCTCCTCCTTGTGGTTAATATGCAAATGAAGCTAATGGTGGTGGTTTTGGATGCTGGATGGAAAAGAAGAAACGTGTAGAGGTCTTCAAAGTAGAAAAAAACCATGTTTCTAGGCAGTAGAAACAACAAGATTTTGGGCTTTTGGGAAGGGGAATTTGGATCAGTTTGAAGACTTATGGGGGATGCAAAAGGCTTAAAAATGTGGTGTTGGATGAGCTCTAGGGTGGCACGAAGTTGGAATCTCTTCCAAACACCAAATGGGTGCCTATTTATAGCCAAACATAGGGCACTTTGGTCAAATCCGGAAACCAGTTCCACACGGCAAAGCACCCTATATATAGGGAGCTAGCATCATGAGCCTTGTCAGATCGATAAGACGAGTCCGAGTGAGTGGTCAAGTCAGCTGGTCGAGTCGATTTGACCAGGTGCCAGGCGCCCTATTATAGGGCACCTGGTGCCCTATAAGTAGGGCGCCTAGTGCCCTGTATATAGGGCACTTTGACCCTGGTCAATGCCCTATCGATCTTCTTCGAAATGCGCCGAAAAACTTGATTTTTTCGAAAAACTCAGTTCCCTTGATACGCAAGTATTCTTTATGAAAATAAGAATTCAAGCTCTTCAACTAGACCAAAATTGCGTGTCTACACCTGGCGGGGGGAGGTCACTAGGTGACCTAGCAGATAGGTCACTAGGCGACTTGGCACCGGGTCATCTTCTGCTCCAGAACTCATTTTGCTCTCGAAGGCTCCCATGATGCTTTTGGGCGGCCTTTGAAGCTTGATGACTACTCCTAAGAGCTCCTAGTATGTGAATGATGATCTCCACTCAGATGCAGGAGCTTGAGAAGCTACAAAGATGGATGTCGATGAAGAAACATAGTAGAGAATGTCTGTTTATGGAGGTGGATGGGGTGGGAAGCTCTCAATCTCTTGGACAATAAAGCTTGGAGGGTGGAGATGACTTGATGCACTCTAGGGCTCTCTCTTGGGAGTTTGAGACGTTCTTGTAGACACGCCAACTTGGCCTTATTTGGGGCTTAAACTCTTATTCTATTGGCAACATCTCTTTTAGACCATCAAAATCAAGTTGAATGATCCTTTTAGATGAGCCAAGGAGTTCACTAGAAATCTGAGAAAGAGTTTTTGATATCTAATAAAATTAATTTTTCCTAAATGAGAGCCCATTTTAACTTCCATGTTACTCTTGGTGGTCTTCACACCAAAGTCATGCCGCTTGGTTGTGTGCCAAATTATGCTTTTTCCAGCATATTCTCTACTTGAAAATTTTTCACAGGATTATGTGTACGTCCAATGAATAAGTTTTCAACGTAAATAATATTTCTCTATGAGTCTTCTTTTCAATGCCACAAAAGGCATTCAATTCTGATCTACCATTTGTCCGCAGCACCTTCTAGAAGTCACATGTGCAGTTCTGTCCACGCAACACCGATCAAGCCCAATTGCTTGCAAGCCCATCCCATTGGGCATATATCTGACCAATTCACAACCTTACCTTCCTTTTTACTCCTCCATATTACTTTTTATAGTATCTGGAAGGTTCATGGTCGAAATTAGCATCATCAAATGATGGCAATCCAACTTGTTGTCTTATACATCAAAACTTGCTATTTTTATATCAGATTTGTTTCCTCTTCAAGTGGAGACATATTTTGAAATGGGGAAGGTGATCCTTGGTTTAAAATCACTTTCAACAATTTGGGTAAGTTTCTAGATGCCTCAGGATGAAAATTAGCAACATTAAATGAAGGAAATCTAACCTATGGTCGGATGTATCAAAACTTGCTATTTTTTGATCTGTTTTTCATTCCTTATAAAGGGGGACTCATATGAACGACCTAAGAAGGGTATCCCCTTCCTCCAGCACTCTTATCCTCATCCTCCATCCACCCTTGTCTTGTCACAACCTCCCCAAATCATCCTCTCTTTGTCCCGGTGCTCGGAGATCATCCCAAAGTGAAGTAGAAGCCGGTCTATACTCTGACATGCTGCACTGATGATCATTGGCTTCTAAAGATCTTTATAGTCATTTTAAAGCCTTACTTCCTTCATAAGAAGTGTGATTCATCAAGATATATTTCATATCCAACAAATGGAGATCAATTCTGACATTCCCTCTGCTTGTTACGACTTCAACACCGGTGTAGACACGCAATTTTGGCCCAGTTGGAGAGTTCAAATTCTTGTTTTCATAAAGAATATTTAAAGCACATCGTGTTTTCCGGACAGATCGAGTTTTGGCACATTCCGAAGGTGGGTCCATCAAGCAATCAGACAAACCGAATGCCCCAAGAATAGGGCACCTGGCACCCTGTTTATAGGGCACCAGGCGCCCTATATATAGGGCACCAGGCGCCCTATAAACAGGGCACCTGGCGCCCTGTATACAGGGCACCTGACGCCCTGTATATAGGGCACCAGGCGCCCTATAAACAGGGCGCCTAAAACCAAATCCGATCGATGTGACAGGCTGATTTGACCCCCCGCAGTGACTTGTCTTGTCGATCTGACATATCTCATGATGCTAGCGCCCCATATACAGGGCGCTATGCCACATGGCACTGTTTTTCGAAAATGGCCAAACTGCCCTCTTTTGGGCTATAAATAGAGCCCCATTTTGGAACTTAGGAGAGGTTCCAACTCCGTGCCACCCTAGAGATCATCCAACACTACGATTCCAAGCCATATTCACCCTCCAAAAGCCTCCAAACCGATCCAAAATCCTCCACCAAAAACCCTAAAACCTTCTGTTCCTGTCACCCAGAAAAATGATTTACCTCCAACTTTGAGAGCTTCTATCCGTCTCTCCTCTTATATCCAGCACCCAAACCCTCTTCCATGGGCTTCATTTGAGTATTGTCTACAAGGAGGAGCCCCTACTTCGTCCTGGAAGCCTCCCAGCACTCCGGAGCGGCGCCGCGAAGAGGAGAAGAAAATCTGTTCGGGCCAGACTTAGTGCCCCGTATACAGGGCGCTTTGACTTGGTCAACGCGCCCCATAAAGGGGGCACCTTCTCCTGGCGCCCTATATACAGGGCACCAGGAAGGATAGAAGCTTGTTTTGTTATTTTTGGATTCCGATCGTCCGTTTAATCGAATTTTTGTCTCCCTTTTTCGCTTTTGCATTGATCATCAAGTTATTTAGCACGTCTTAGAGCATCTTTGCATTTCATATACGTTTAAAACCTACCAAAAATAGGGGTTGGGATTTCGTCCCAATCCGGTTAGTCTTTTCCCATTTGCATGTTTGAATCTAAACTCGAGCTCGATGCTATGCTTTCGTTAGAACTAATAAAACCTTCACTTGTCTGCATGTTTTCTTATGGACATTCTTAGGTGAATCCGATCGAGGCAGAGCTTCAACCGGATTGAAGGCAAGGGATTCACTAAGCTCTCTTCTTTCGGCCGACCGAGAGAGGGGAAGTCGGAACTCAACAATCTCCCCGCTTCCGGAGGTACGACGGTCATCGTTCTATTTCATTTTATTTCATCCCACCATACTTTGGAACCTTTGGTTCCTGGCGACCACACCTACACATAACACAACCACCCACCGACACGAACACCGAGGCCGGGCGTAGGGGTTCCGGAGGGGGGAGATCCGCGGATGTCCCGTTCCGGGTGCTTACACCTTTTGGCGACCACGGTGGGACCGACTTTGCTTTAGTGAAATCCCACTTTATTTTCCTAAGAATGTCCATCTGAAAATCATGTTTACTTTCATTTCCATGTGAGTCATTTCCATTTCCTTACATTGTTGCTTGTTTACGTTGCTTACTTTTCTTCAAAGCATCATCTTGTTTCTTCCAAGTTTACCTGCTCTCCGTTTATCTTTTTAAAGCATATCCATCTGATTTCCAACTTTGATAATCAACTTATTTCATCTTAGTATTTTAGATATCATCTTCTTTGCTAAGTCTAGTTCTCCTTTAAATCTTTCAAAGCATGCTTAGTTAAATTAGTTCTTTCTTCCATCCTAGCTTAATTTCATATCATTGTCTTGTTCACTTGCTTCCTACGAACATCCCATTAATCATTGTATGCTTTTATTTTCTTCTTGGTTGCTTCTTATTCCTTGAAATTTCACTTGCATTTAGTTTGCATCGGAGCTTCGGGTCCGCCCGTCTCCTTAGGACATCCGAGAAGGGAGGCTCTCTCCTCCCAAAGCCCCACACATCCAAACACCCCTCTTGGTGGTTGCCAACTCCTCCTCCGGGGATTCCCTCTCGGAAGGACTGGGTAGCTTCCATCAAGACCTCCGTAAGTCCCCAGACGTGAAGGATTCCCTCTTCACTGATCGGGCCGGTTGTACCACTTTATCCCAAAACCCGGAATACCTATTACCCATCGTTGCGAAAAGAGTGACAACCTTAGATTGCTCGGTGTTGTGAGAGCATAGGGTCCTACCCATTTATTTGAGTGGACAATATTTCTCTTAACAAGCCATTAATTTGAGATTGAAACAAAAAAAATTGCGTTAATCATTCCAAGTCTTTGTTATTACTTGTTTGCAAACAAAAACTGAAAATTAAACAAAAATCCCAAAATCACCTAAAAAGAACCAAAACAAAAAAATTGCTTGAGGTTAATTTGCTTGACAACTTGCTTGTCCAAACAAAAGAAAATCAAAACAAAAGAGGTCAAAAATCAAAACCAAAAAAAAAAAATCCTTGAACTTTTATTTGCCAACTTTCTTTTTTCTGTCGTGTTTATGAACTTGAGGTCAGGTCGAGTTATCGGAATGGCGGATCAAAGATGCGAGCAACTACAATTGGAATACGACCAGTCTTATTTCTACCCTGATGCCGTATGTGCCGTCAATGAACCTGAAGTTCTCCCTGAACCTAGTCAAACTTTTCCTCGACCCAATCCAATTTCACTTTGGGAGGCATTCTCTCATGCCGACCCTACCCAACTCCAAGCTATCAAAGCCATCCTCAAGGGCAAGTCCCCCACCGACCACATTCCTACCGAAGGTGGCCTTCATATCTCTACCCCTCGGTCAGTGGCACACCAACCCAATGTGCCCACTCATGGCCATTCTCATACCGGGCTCATAGCCCCAATTTCTCCTCATCCGGTGGCTAATCTAGATCACCCCAATACAAATGTGGTCGTCCCTTCTAGACCACCAGTTTATTCTTCTAATCATCTCAACCCTACTCACCCTTTGGTGCATCCCCCAATATACCCTTCTCATCCGGTCACTTCGGCCCACCAAATCCCGATCCCGGTGCACCAAGCACCCGCTCCTCCTCCTCCTCTTGGGGAACCTTCTGTCGATCTAGCTATGATTAATAAAATCAATCGCATGGACGAACAATATAGAGAACTCAGGCGTTTGATCGACGCCAAAGCAGCCCCCGAAATTTCTCTTCCTTTTCTCCCTACTTTTCATCTACCTCCCTCTGAGATGCCGGTATACCGTCGCTACAACGGAACCGGTAATCCCTTCATTCATGTTAAAGACTTTCTGTATGAGTCAGTAATGTGGCAGAATGATCCAAGGGCCCTGGCTTTTCTTTTCAGAAGATCATTGGAGGGCTCAGCTTTAGAGTGGTTTTACTCGCTTGACCCTTCAGAGGCAAGTAACTTTGAAATCGTCAAGGCCAAATTTTTGCAAAGATATTAAGATAGGGTCGGACCAACTTATTCCATCACCGACCTCATGGCTGAAAGGATGAAGAATGATGAAGATTTTATCAGGTATGCTGATAGGTGGAGAGCAATGGCGGAAAGATTGACAAATGCACTGTCCGAATCGGAACAAGTTAAGATGATCATCACCAATGCCACTCCGGCCTTAAAGAATATGCTGGCTTTGCATCACCCCACCTCCATGAGTGAACTTTATGAGAGGGCACGGTACATTGAGACACAGCTTAGGGACTCACCTATCATGAACTTGTTTGATCCTAGACCCCGAGCTGTCAAGAAAACCACTTTTACCACAACCGGCCCAGTGACTGAGGGCGTAGTGACAAACAAAAACCTTAACGTTGTAGGGAACCCACCTATAAATTATCAACACCAGTTCAGGAACCCTCAACAAAATCAACCATTTAGAAACCCTCGACCTCAGTTCCAGCCCCGTCAGCAACAAGCCCCTATCCCTCAGCGACCGCAAGCCCCAGTTCCCCAACCAGCGCGGCAACAACTGGCCAACTACAACCAAGCACCCCCTCCCATGGCCTACGAACCCCGAAAGGTTGGACCCAAGAGGAACGATTACCCGCCTTTGCCGTACTCTCTCGTGGACATATTTAATGCACTCATGGCGGCAGGGCAAATTGCATTGCCAAGGGAGAAATTGGAGTGGCCGCAGAATGCCAACACGAGAGAGATACCGTTTGTTCCATAGATATCCTGGGCACACCGTGGAAAATTGTTCTCAGTTCAAAGACTATATCCACGATCTTAATGAGCAAGGCAGTATTGACTGGGACCAGATGGGGGAATGCATCAGAACTGTGAAAAATCAACCTCAACGGCAGCATGCACCAGCTCAGCAGCAACAACAACAGAACCCCGGCCTGGGGATTATCCAAAACCCTTTACCTCTACATGCACCCGCGCCTGGGAATCAACACGTTAATCCCATCTTGGTCTCTTCCGAGGGGTATCATGACCGGGGCCAGAATTGGCAAGTCGAGGGAGCCACCTCCGCCATGCATGTCAACCGAACCGTCCATTCTATACCCCAAGCTACATCAGCCCAACCCCATTACTCTCCACCGGCCCCCCATCATCCGAGCACCATCACGACCCATCATAACACCACCAACCACACAACTCCAATCGGGACAAACCCTAATCCGCCCAGTTAATCTACCACAAACAACACCATCACTAGGACCCATCATCATCCCACCCCGAGCAACTGTACCTTCACAACCTACCTACCCTACTATGCCTCAAACCACCATCATTACGCCCGTCCCAAGAGCTCCCATCATCCGACCTATCCCACCACCCACCACTACCACTCCGGCCTATAGCTCCTCAACTTGCCACAGTACTCAGGAGTGGGCGCATGTTCCAAAGGGTCTTTCCCCAGGCCGGTCAGTCAGGGTTGGCACCAGAAGCAGAAGAACACATCGAAGAACCGTTGCCTGGGACATCCTATGACTTGTTGAAGCATCTTGATGGTGAGTGAGAGCCTCCCCCCGGAAAAGATCTCATCAGTTTTGGTCCCAAGAAGTGAGTACCCGGCCCTTACATTTACAGAGGAAGAGTTGGCTGACCCAGAAATAAGGAAATGTGCCTTATGCATCACAGTCTACATCAATGGTGTAGGCATTAAGTCATGTTTGGTCGATACTGGAGCATCCATTAATGTTCTGCCACCAGAAACATTACATCTTTGTGGATTCTCCGAGGAAGACATTCGGCCATCTCAAATAACAGTGACCGCATATGATAATTCAAAGAAGCCCGCTGACGACATGATTACATTAAATGTAAAACTTGGACCTCGAACAGTCACTGTTGACTTCCACATACTTGAGATGGATCCAACCTACAAAGCTATTCTGGGACGGCCCTATTTGGAAGCACTAGAGGCAGTCGCCTCCACCAATCACCAGTGTCTTAAATTCCCTCACAAGGGACAAGTGATTAAGGTGACGAGCATGCCCTTAGACCATCCATCTTCTCCACCACCACCCCTTGGGTTGCCAAATGAGCCAATTTTGACAATCTTGGATCTTCCAGAAATAAGTAGGCAACCCAAGCAAGTGTGGAGAAGGAAAAGAGAGGAAAATGAAACCATTGGATGGCACATAATGAAGAGTTTGGGATATCGAGAAGGCCAAGGACTAGGCAAAGAACTGCAAGGCATAGCTGAGCCAATCAATCCAGTAAGGTTACAACCAAAGAGCGGGGTTGGATATGATGGAACGACAGCCAATGGTCAAAATCTCAAAAGCAAATACTTTTCGGGGATGCTTACAAAAGTTTTTCATCAAGAAAGAAACCATTCAACTGGCCGAGAACAAGGAAGAACAAGAGCTGGAGCAAGACAAAAGAAGAAGAACCAACGACCACGAAGATGACTTGTATCCGAAATATCTCTTTTGTTTTCCAGCGATGAAGAAGGGTCAAGCAATGAACCACTCCAGTGAACCACCTGTTGACCCACCTGAGGGTCATATTGCCGAACTGACTCGAGAAAAGGTCCAACCAACTCCACGAGGGCCTTGCCTCATTATGTCATCTTTTGGTGCCGATGCCCCAGTTCACCATGATGCTCTCCCCGGGCTTCTTGGCCCGATCCCTATTTCTAGTCCCTCAGGCCCAACTTATGGGTCCACGAACCCACTTGTTGCTTTTGGGCCACCGAGCCCCTCTACTAAATCTGGGCCTTTGTGCCCATTTTCTCAAACTCTTGGGCCATCGAGCCCCTCTACTAAATCTGGGCCTTTGTGCCCATTTCCTCCAACTTTTGGGCCACCGAGCCCCTCTACTAAATATGGGCCTTTGTGCCCAGTTCCTCCAACTCTTGGGCCATCGAGCCCCTCTACTAAATCCGGGCCTTTGTGCCCATTTTCTACAATTCTCGGGCCCTCGAGCCCATCTCCTAAACCCGGGCCCTTGAGCCCGCTTCCTCCTCTTATTGGGTCCATAAACCCACCTTCTTCCATGATCATCCGGCCTACCGGCCCATCACCTCTTTCGTCAACATTAGGCCCGAAAGCCCCCTTTATCAAACATTACTCGAAGTCTTCCCCTCTTTATCAATATCTCCGCCTACTTTGGCTCCCGTAGGTGATCTCAACCCAAATCGGGCACCTGAAGCCCAATCTGTCTTTATGTTTAGCACTCCTCAAAAAACAACGTCCCCCTCGAAGCTCAAATTTCGATCAAGGAAACATCTAAATTTGCCTCGGAAGGGCATTCGACCCAAGGAGCCACCAGATCCTTAATTGACCTTCTTTGCCCTCCATACTCTCCAATAAATTCCACTCCATCCACCCCCCTCTTCCTCTTCTTATTTACTTCCTTCTTCTTTAGGTTTAGTTTCCAATAAAAATAGGACACAAAAATCAGAGGTAGGAGAATTCCAGAAAGATACCTGCATCAGTTAGCTCAAAAAGCTTAGAACACCATCTTAGGTGGAGTACTTTACAAAAGGAGCTTGGCCGGTGTTCTATTAAGATGCGTAGATGAAGGAGAGGCTGAATTGGTGCTCAAAGAAGCACACTCGGAGTATGTGGAGGCCATGTAAATGCTCAAGCCCTCGCCAAGAAGATCATCGGACAAGGGTACTATTGGCCTACTGCGGAAGAAGATTGCTCGATCTTTGTCCGGCACTGCCATCAATGTCAACTTCACGCCGACAAGATTCATTCTCCCGCATCTTCCCTTCACCCGATTCACGCCCCATGGCCCTTCGCTATGTGGGCTTTTGATGTTATCGGACCCCTCGGTGACCGAAACTCCACAAACAAAACCAAATCCTTCATCCTAACTACAACGGAGTACTTCACCAAGTGGGCGGAAGCGGAAGCATACGTGAAGATCAAGGCATCAACAGTCTGCACCTTCATCAAGTGCAACATCGTTGCCAGGTTCGGGATCCCAGGCGACATCATCACCGACAACGGACCACAATTCATCTCTCAGGGGCTGCGTAACCTTTGCAACAGGTATTGCATCAGATTGCATCATTCATCTCCATATTATCCTCAAGGCAATGGTCAAGCAGAAGCCACCAATAAAACCCTGATAAAAATCGTTAAGAAGACTTGTAAGTCTAGCAAGTTCGCAGACTGGCCAGATAAGTTAGTTGATGCTCTATAAGCCTACCGCACTTCTATTCGAACCCCAACAGGTCAGACCCCCTATGCCTTGGCATTTGGGATGGAGGCGGTAGTTCCATACGAAGTAATCATTCCATCCCTCCGAGTCCAGATCGATCGAGATATCCCGATGGATGAACACCGAGATTCGCTTCTCGCGCAACTCGAACTCTTGGATGAGAGGAGGCTGGCCGCTGCCGAACATGCTAGATCTTACCAAAATAGACTTAAAAGATTTTATCAGAAGAGGATGGTGGAGAGAAAATTTTAAATCGGTGAGGTTGTGCTTAAAAGAATATTTTTTAAGCCGGGCAGTCCCCGCTTCAAACTTCAACCTAATTGGGAGGGTCCATATGTAATTTCGGTTGTTTATCCCGGTAATTCATATAAGCTGACTAATGCAGAAGGAGAAGAACTAGCTCATCCCTGGAATGGTGTATACCTCAAAAAATATTTCCCTTAGATCACAAAAAAATCTATAAAATCCAAGGAGTGAAGGATAATGATAACATCTAACGCTTGCTTGTTCGGTGCACCAACTTGTCACTTAGGGAAATAAGGATAGGCATCATACTGCACACACTACACGTCTAGTCTTGAGTTTCGATGATCGGAAGTCAGAGAGAAAGCTAGGCAATGCTTGGCAAAGGAAGGTCAACCTAATCCCATTCTCTTCTTGTTTCGGTCTAGAATAGATAAAAGGGGTTAGAATGAGGAGTATCGAAAATGCCCATTGCTTTAGTTGGAAAATGCCTCTGAAGGCCTGACTTCTTATTAAAAGAAAAGGTGCCAAAAGATGGGCAAGGACCCCTCAGGTAGGCAAAAGAATAGACCTGTCTGAATGTGTACCAACAAAAGTCCAAAAGAAAAAGGCTCCAAAAGATGGGCAATGACCCCTCAGGTCAAAATCAAGCAAAAAAGAAGAAAGACCTGTCTGAATGTGAGCCATCAAAGAAAAGGGCTAGAAGGAAGGACCCAAGGATGTCAAATCCCAAACGGGCAATGCGGGCACTAGTAGAGAAACAAATTCGACACCCCCGAATCCTACTAAGGACTTACCACCAATCCTCTTCCCTCTTTAATCTTGCGGGTAAGGTTGACCGACTGGATCTAAGAAGAGCCATAGCCTATCAAAGGCGGAAGGTCAAAAAATCTCGGACTAGGCACTCTCTTACACGTGATGCCTACCCTTAACCCTTAGGTAACAATGAGAGGCACCTGTGGCAAGCAAGGCAAAGGATGAGATGGTCGTTTCTTTCACATCAAACAAAAAAAAAATTTAAAAACTTCAAAAATACCAAACAAATTCATAAAATCAAAAAATTTAAAAATCAAATATTCAAAACACTAAAAAAATCAAAAAAATACCAAAATACTAAAAACATTATAAAACCATCAAAACCCAAACAAATCAAAAATTCCAAAACACCTAAAGTTTGCTATCTAGATTGACTAGCTGCCTTTGCATTCATGTTTAATTTCAGTCTTGCATATTTCCTTTTGTGCATACTTATGTTTTTCTATTGTCTTTACCTTGATAAGGCCGATGTCCCTTGACAAAAGATCAAGGCAACTTTACCCTCTCCTCGCAAGGGACTAAGCCAAAATAAAGTTCTAATATCTTCTCTCAAGTGGATGCAGGAATAGGAGAAGGCATGCCAGCTTCATATCCCCAGAAACTTAGAGGAAGCAAAAACAACAAAAAAAAATTGAAAAATTGAAAACCAAAACTGGACTACCCCGACCCCTATTAGGACTTGCATTTAGTATTGCATCTATCAAAATAAATAATATTTAAGACGTTGAAGACCTCAAGTCTAGAGGGGGCTGAGCCTGAGAACCCCTTCAACAAAATCAGTGAGGGCTCAGTCATTCCTTAGGCTTGCAGATAGGCCAAAGTTGAATATGCGGGGACGACGGTATCTTCACGGATGTCCTGACCCGTTATGTTTGACCTATATCTTCAACTATTTTTCTTATGTTTATTTCTATTTCTTTAAACTCAGCATACATCATGCATTATCATACAGCATACATCATGCATTATCTTTTCCATCACCATCTTTCTATGGCTCCTCGAGGAAGTTTTTTGGTCTATCCGGAAGATCCAATTTTAATGGTTTCATCGAAACAAGAAGTTTTTCCATGTCAAACTGAACCAATATTCTTGAGTAAAACCCAATGAATTTGAAGAACCCAACCTTGGATGATTGGCCTCTTTCTTTTTACTTTTCGCAATTAACTGCTTTTCTGCCGAGTCCAGCACACCATGCAGTTCGGGTCCTGGCCGGTTACAGTTCTCCCCCACGCGGGATTTTAGTTATTTACTTCTGTTCTTCTTTTTAACCAATCAACAAGAGGAAGGGTTTCGATAAGACAAAGGGTAATCTCGGAGTCCGGTAAAGTTTTGTTTCACTCAACTAGGCCAATGAGGGCGTGTCTAAATCTACACCTTGGCGTCACCTTTTCAGTCCATTACCACTTCATTTCGCTACGCCTCATTACGCTTCGCTACATTCACCTACACATCATTCATGTCACTCCCCTACAAAGCCGACGCCAAGGCGAGGCAAGCTGTAGACACGCAATTTTGGCCCAGTTGGAGAGTTCAAATTCTTGTTTTTATAAAGAATATTTAAAGCACATCGTGTTTTCCGGACAGATCGAGTTTTGGCACATTCCGAAGGTGGGTCCATCAAGCAATCAGACAAGCCGAATGCCCCAAGAATAGGGCACCTGGCGCCCTGTTTATAGGGCACCAGGTGCCCTATATATAGGGCACCTGGCACCCTATATATAGGGCACCAGGCGCCCTGTATACAGGGCACCTGGCGCCCTGTATATAGGACACCAGGCGCCCTATAAACAGGGCACCTGGAACCAAATCCGATCGATGTGACAGGCTGATTTGACCCCCCGCAGTGACTTGTCTTGTCGATCTGACATATCTCATGATGCTAGCGCCCCATATACAGGGCGCTATGCCACATGGCACTGTTTTTCAAAAATGGCCAAAGTGCCCTCTTTTGGGCTATAAATAGAGACCCATTTGGAACTTAGGAGAGGTTCCAACTCCGTGCCACCCTAGAGATCATCCAAAACTACGATTCCAAGCCATATTCACCCTCCAAAAGCCTCCAAACTGATCCAAAATCCTCCACCAAAAACCCTAAAACCTTCTGTTCCTGTCACCCAGAAAAATGATTTACCTCCAACTTTGAGAGCTTCTATCCGTCTCTCCTCTTATATCCAGCACCCAAACCCTCTTCCATGGGCTTCATTTGAGTATTGTCTACAAGGAGGAGCCCCTACTTCGTCCTGGAAGCCTCCCAGCACTCCGGAGCGGCGCCGCGAAGAGGAGAAGAAAATCTGTTCGGGCCAGACTTAGTGCCCCGTATACAGGGCGCTTTGACTTGGTCAACGTGCCCCATAAAGGGAGCACCTTCTCCTGGCGCCCTATATACAGGGCACCAGGAAGGACAGAAGCTTGTTTTGTTATTTTTGGATTCCGATCGTCCGTTTAATCGAGTTTTTGTCTCCCTTTTTCGCTTTTGCATTGATCATCAAGTTATTTAGCACGTCTTAGAGCATCTTTGCATTTCATATACGTTTAAAACCTACCAAAAATAGGGGTTGGGATTTCGTCCCAATCCGGTTAGTCTTTTCCCATTTGCATGTTTGAATCTAAACTCGAGCTCGATGCTATGCTTTCGTTAGAACTAATAAAACCTTCACTTGTCTGCATGTTTTCTTATGGACATTCTTAGGTGAATCCGATCGAGGCAGAGCTTCAACCGGATTGAAGGCAAGGGATTCACTAAGCTCTCTTCTTTCGGCCGGCCGAGAGAGGGGAAGTCGGAACTCAACAATCTCCCCGCTTCCGGAGGTACGACGGTCATCTTTCTATTTCATTTTCTTTCATCCCACCATACTTTGGAACCTTTGGTTCCTGGCGACCACACCTACACATAACACAACCACCCACCGACACGAACACCGAGGCCGGGCGTAGGGGTTCCGGAGGGGGGAGATCCGCGGATGTCCCGTTCCAGGTGCTTACAACCGGCACTGCACAGACAGATCTGAAGTCTTCTCTTCTAAGTCATCGTCTTCTCAGTCTATTTCAGTACATTTAATAGTGGATTAAGCCTATACATAATTCATAGAAATTGTTCCCCGGTAAGTCCTATTTTATTTACAACAAGAATCATTCAATTCAGATATCTTTGGTGCCCATAGAATGTCCTACATCAACATTGTGTGGGGAGTTTCTAGAATTTCACTGTCCAAGATCCTACTTATCAGATAAATTCATATTACTTATCATAAGATTCAAGCAAACTTGTCTTCATATAAAACCACCCTACGGTGAGTCCTCTTTATTTTTAAATAAACATCACTTTATTCTGACATTGGTGCTGTTTGTTACGGTCTCTGCATCAGAGCCGCACAATTTACATTTAATCTATCCAACCCGGTTGCCACTTTGTCTGGGTTGTGTTGTCTTTATCCATTCATATTCTCTTTGCTAAATCTTCATTCAAATCATTTAGTTCATATTTAAGCATCATTTTTATTTAGTTTTGCATCATTTCATACATCAGAAAAAAACAAAAAATCAAGGGTTAGGGCTAACCCCGAATCCGATGAGTTTGTTTCTAATTGCCCTTTTGTGTTATTGTTTTTACAGTTACTACACTTCATTCAGTTCTAATCCTCCCTTCACTTGTTTTCTTGTCTTCTTTGTCTACTAGTTGCACAGGTACATCAAGCTAGTATCGGTTGGACTCTTCTTCAACGGCCGGCCGAAGAAGAAGAATGTTGAACTCACATCCCAATCTCCATGCTAAGGTACACACGGTCAATTCAATTTAATCTTGTTTTTTATTACATAAAGCGGAGCCCGCGGCTCCTGGCGACCACAACCTCTTTTATTTGTGTTCTAAGTTCATCTCCTCCTCACTCTCCTCCCACATGACCCGAACCGTATCTGGTGCTCAAGCGACACCGTGAGATGAAAGTTCGAGGATCAATGTGAGTGTGGGACCGAGGTGAGGACTCTTTACCACTTTCCGAGTGTTTTTCAATTCACTCCCCTTTTTTCCCTAATTTCATCTTTTACCTTCTCTTGAGGTGCCGATCCAGAACCCCTTTTCGGAGTCGACAGTTATCCACCTTCTAACACACTTCCAACCCTTGAAAATGTGGTTAGGGGGTCCCTTTGTATAGACAAAGAGGCCACAGGGATATTTCAAGAATATAAAGTGTCATCCAAAATAGGAGATGACCTGTCTGCCGGGTCATTGGGCAACCCAATAGGTGGGTCACCAGGCGACCTACCTGATGGGTCACCTGCGGAACCATAAATGTCATTAAATGCGCTTGTGCCAAAAGTTGGGCATGTGCCGTCTAGGCCTGCTACAGTGGCAGGTGTCCTCGCTGACGGGATGCCTATGTCTAGTCAATCTCGACCATCCGAACAAGTGTGCACTACTCAAGGGTCACTTTGTTCACTCCGTGCACTACAGTGCCAGGCGACCCGTTGACTAGGATGCCTCCCGTACCTGAACAAATTTGACTCCCACCTACCATTGTCAGAATGGACAAATTTGGTGGGAATTGGGAGATGACCCATTGACCAAGGCACCAGGTGACATGGTAGGGGGATTCCCTGTGACCTGGAAGATGGGTCACCTGGTGACCCGGCAGGGGGGTCATCTTCCCTTCAAGAGCCTATTTTTTTTGCCATTTTTTGGTGATCCGGTTTGTTTATCGGAAAACTCAAGATAAACATAACTCGGAAGGGCTATACTAAACATAAGGTGAATGTCCAATCATTGTGGGGTCAGATCTTTTGGGTTCATTTGGTTCTTGCGAAGGCACCGATTTTGTTTGGAGTGGAATGACTCCATATTCTTCTAGAATTTACTAAACTTAGCGAGAAACATTTCGAAAAGCTGAAAAAGGTCCATTCATTGTTTACATGAATGTGATCATGAAATGATGAATGTTGATTTTTTTGTTGGGGGTTTTTAAACAAAATGCAAACAGAAAATAAATAAATAGTTGAAGATATAGGTCCTATGTGTAACGAGTTAGGATACTTTGGAGAGAACCATCATCCTCGTTGTAAACACCCGAAACTCGATGGATGGTGGTGATGCTTTAGAGCAAAGTTTTAGTGGTCGCAGGAGCCGAAGGGCTCCAAAATATAGTAGGGTGAAAAATAAATAAAACAGAGATCATGGATGACCGTCGCACCTTCTGAATTAGGGAGACAATTAGGTTATGACTTCTCCTCTCTCGGTCGGTTGAAAGAAGAGAGCTTTAATGAGTTCTTTGTCTTCGACCTGGTGGAAGCTCTGCCTCGACTGGGTTTACCTAAAAGTGTCCATAGGAAAACATGGAAACAAGTAAGAAGATCATTTGTTCTGGCGAGAGTATAGCATCATGCTCAACACAAATCTTAAACATGCAAAAGGGGATGAACTAACCGGATTGGGATGAAATCTCAACCCTATTTTAGTAGGTTTTAGATTGTATGATTGATGCAAATATAACCTTATGTTTAGTAAAATGACATGATGATAGGATTTAAGATAAAAAAAGGAATGAAAACATGATCAGACAGGTGATCGAACTCCGGAAAACACAAAAATGGGCTTCTGCCTCTGCTAGTGCCCCGTATACGAGGCACCTTCTGTAGGTGCCCTGTTAATGGAGCATGTTGACCAAGGTCAAAGCACCCTGTTTATGGGGCACTAGGGACTGGCTTGTGAAGATCTTCTTCCCCTCTTCGCGGCGCCGCCCTGGAGTGCTGGATGGCTTCCAAAGCAAAATGAGAGCTCTTTCCAGTAGCCAATACACAAGTGATGCTAATAGTGGTGGGTTTTGTCTTTGTATGTAAGGGAAATAGAAGGTAGATGCCTCCAAAGTTGGAGAAAAACTATGTTTCTGGGTGGCAAAAATTGTAGATTTTTTGGGTTTTTGGAAGAGGATTTCGGTGCAGTTTGAAGGCTTGGAGGGCATGTTAAGGGCTTGGGATCGTGGTATTGGATGGGTTGAGGAGTGAGACAGAGTTGGAGTCACCTTAAAGCTCTAAATGGGTGCCTATTTATAGCCAAAAGAAGGGCACTTTGGTCAAAATCAAAATTCTGTCACACGCGGCAAAGCGCTCCGTATATGGGGCGTTAGCATTATGAGTAGTGTCAGTTCGATGAGATAGGCATCAGAGGGGTCAGATTAGCTTGTCAAGTCAATCTGACCAGGTGCTAGGCACCCCATATATAGGGCCCCTGGTGCCCTGTATATAGGGCACTTGGTGCCCTATATATAGGGCGCTTTGATCCTGGTCAAAGACCCTTCTGTCCTATTTGAAATGCATCAAAAGCCCTTGATTTTTCAAAAAGCTCGGTTCCATTGAAAGGATGCTCAAATATGCTTCGTGAAAACATGAAGTTAAGCTCTCTAACTAGACCAAAATTATGTGACTACAGCTTACCTCACTTTGGCATTGGCTTTGCAGGGGAGTGACATAAATGAAGCATAGGCAAATGTAGTGAAGCGTAGTGAAATGAAATGGTAATGGACTAAAAAGGTGATGCCAAGGTGTAGACTTAGACACGCCCTCGTCAGCCTAGTTGAGTGGGATAAAACTTTACCAAATCTTGATATCCCCCTCTATCTCGTCAAAACCTTTCTATTGGTTGATTGGTTAAGGAGAAGAACAGTGATGAGAATAACTAAAATCCCACGTGGGGGAGTTGTTACCGGTCAGGACCCGAACTACATGGTGTGCTGAACTTGGTAGAAATGCATTAAAAGTAAATTTCTAAAAGTAAAAAGGAGACAGCTAATTAACCAAGGTTGGGTTCTTCAAATTTTTAAGGTTCACTCAGAAATACTGGTTTAGTTCGGAATGGGATACCTTCTTGTTATGTTAAAACACGGTTGAAACTAATTCTTCTAGAAAACCAAGGCCTCTTCATGATATGACTGGAGGTTATAGCAGGATTAGGAAGCATGAAATGGTTGTGGTGGGATGATGCATGATGGTGAAATGATGCATGCTGGGTTCAAAGAAATACAAATAAGTATAAGAAAGTAGTTTAAGATATAGGTTGAACATAACGGGTCAGAACATCCACGAAGAAACTGTCGTTCCCATTTATTCAACTTTGGCCTATCCGTGAGCCTAAGGAGTGACTAAACTCTCACTAATTTTGTTGAAGGGGTTCTCAGGTATAGCCTTTTTAAACTCAAGGTCTTCAACATTATATACGCAAGGCAAGAATCCTCGTTTGCTACCAAGTGTCCCATATACGGGGCACCAGGCGCCCCATATGCAGGGCACCAGGAGCCCTACGCCCTATAAATGGGGCACCTACAACCTCCGCATGAATGCATCCTTTTTGCTCCTTCCCAATGCGATTTTGGGGTCTATAAGAGGGAGGGGGGATCCCCTGTTCCTCTTTGCACTTGCTAGAGATCAAATAGTTCTCTTAAAGGTTTCATGGCTTCTTCCTCCCGTTCGACTTGCCCATCTTAGATGAAGAGTTTTTCCGAAGTTTATTGTCGTATTCAGAACCGAGTGGCTATGGGGGTGGTAATGTCTCCTTCAAGTGTTCCTCCTTTGCTTTTGAAGTTTTTTTGTCTGATTACATGGTTATTCTTCATGATCTTTCCCTCTTTCTAGGTGCTCATCGTTATGGACAAATGTTATGGATGGCTCGACTGATGGCTGCCAAAAACATTCATGTCCGGTCCATTCTGAGCGACTGGGGTCTGTCTGGTATTTTAGTCCATGCTAACCATATCCTCAAATATTTCTAGGATTTTTCTCTGGTGGGTGCCCTTCTTGAAATGTGGCATCCTGACACACATACATTTGTCTTTGACTCTTTTGAGTGCACTATCCTTTTGAAAGAGCTGGAGCTTCTTCTGGGACTACGTGCCATGCCCAATATGGCCAGGCTATGCTTGTTCCTATTGGCTCGATCACAGGTCTTGACTTCCTTTACAGTTTTATGACTGTGGCGGAGGCCTGATCTCTCATGGTGGATGGGTGCATTTATACCGAGGCACTGGCAGATTGGTCCATTGGCATGATTCAAGGGGCTGGTGATAATGAAGATTTGTTGTTGCCCGGAGCCAAGGGTGTAGCCACCTGCTTAGCTTCTTTGCTTCTCTACCTGTGTGAGGATGGATGGCTTGGCCTTACTTGTCTTTCTTGCATCCAAGGTATTTGGGCCAATGAGTGCATAGCTCCTTCTGTGCTAGGCTATCTTTATGATGGCATGACTTCTATTAGTGTTGGTAGGCCTATGTTTGGCAGCATCCTATTGTTCATATGCTGGGCAGACTGACATTTTAAGTTCGACGTGTGCTATGGGCCAGCCACTACTTCTCAGCTTTTTGCTCGTAGCCCTCTTCAGCCTCTCACCAGCCATCTCTGCATGGATTACAAAGTAGTCAACAAATGCCCTTCAGTGAAGACCCGCACTGACTGACGTTCTTACTTCTCTACTATGAGCTGTGCCGGGTTTGTTTGTACCATTAAAGCCATCATGCGCCAAGATGTCCGTGATTCTCCCACCCCCGGGGTGGATCTTTGCCTAATTACTAGTTCTTCTTTTGTTATTTACAACCCTCATCGGTGCTTCCTATAGTTGGGTCATCCACGGTTCAAAGTCCCTCATCTTTCCCATATCCTGTCTATTAAAGATAGGCAATTGGACACTGCGGCTGATGATGAAGAGTGCCAGAGTATCCTTGTCATCTGGGAAATCAGTAAGAGTTTTTCCCTGAGTGCCAATGTAGAAGAAGACGAAGTCTGGAAAAGTCGCTACATGGTGAAGCTGAGGAATCTCTATGGTTGATGTCTTGTAGCCTCCCTTATATTCTCCTTCTAGTTGTGTCTAGTTGTAGGATCTTTGCTTCTATTGTGTCTAGGACTGATTAGTGTAGGACTTTTCCATCTAGTTATGTCTAAGCTCTGTCAATGTTAGCAACAGATGTAATGTGCTAAAAAGAGTAATTGACAACATTTGTTGGTCAGTTTGATCTTTTCTATGAAGGATATAAGTTGAGAATGTGTTTTATGGAATTTTTGAAAATATTGAAAAAAATGACCATGATGGTTTATATTCCTGTTAGCATCAAATTTTTCTGCTTAGCTTGCTTGATACAAGTTTCAGCAATGCCGAAGCCGGTGCAGAAAATCTGACCCAGATTCGAAAAATTCGTGAATAGATGATGTAAATAGGCTTTGGAAATGCCTTGGCATGGCCTTACATGCTAAAAATGGCCAAGATAATGTGTTCATTACATAGCCCCAGTCAAGAGCTTCGCAACGGTGCCCAAAACATGAAAAACGGACACCGAAAGGCCGAAATGACCATTTTTCCCCTGACACTTTGGGACAAATTGGAACTCTAACATGGAATTCCAACTTTACCACATTGTCAATATTGGATAGAGCAAGGCAGCACTCGAAACGTATCAAAAATCCGACTCCCGGATGAAGAGATATGCAAGAAAGAGCAAATCCGGACGGAAAGCCGTATGTTCTCGCACCAGGGGCATAATGATCCGATTAGCTCTGGATCGACCCATGGGCTGAAAATTTCAATTTTCATGACCCAAAACTTTGATCTCATGAATATTTATGCATGAAAAATAAATTTGGCTAATGGGAGAAGGTAATTGCACTCAGATACAGTTTTCGACATTATCGACGGCCGAGATCGCACCGATCAGAGAAACTAGCTAAATTAAGTGATCTGTTGCAATTCAAGTGATCTCAACCACACATCAGGATAGAGCATAATATAAATGTCCATCAGGGCATGATCTTGAATTTTTTTGAAGTCAATTTGGGATTTATTTAATTGGTTTTGGTCGGAATTAATGCTAGCCGTTGGATCGGGAGCACTTTGATTAAACCAGGGTTAAACCTAACCCAAGATGGGCTAACCCAACCTGTCATGGTCGAATTCCATCCTCCCTCATCTTATGTGTGCGCAAGAAGCCCTAGAAAATAGGGGAGGGAGGCGCACCGACCTCCTCCTTCCTTGGCTAGTGGGTCCCACTCAACCACTTCCCTCAACCACCTCCCATGGCTTATCCCTATCTCTCCCTTGGTTTATCTTCATTCTAACTAATCCTACAACTAACCAAGCTTATCCTCATCCAAGCCTTGGTCGAACCAGCCTTCTTTCCACATGTCATGTGCGCACACCTCCTTGAAAGGAGAAGATGGTGCGCACCCTTCTCTCCCTCTCTTTCTAGTTGGCGCATAATCATCCTCAACAACCAACTATGGGTTATCCTTATTATCCCCAACCTCCCTTGAGTTATCCTTATCTCCTCTCAACAACCTCCAGCCTTATCTCCTCCTGGATATGGCGCCCCTCAGCCCCTATAAAAGCCCCCTCAGCTGGCCATGTGCAGGACAAGCTGATCACCCTGCGGAAGCCCTGCCTCTCCTCCCTCTACCCTACTCCAAGAGAGCTTCTCCTTGCTTGGACGTCTTCATCATCAAGTCAGCAACCTCTCCATCCCCCTTGTGGTGTATCAAGTGAAGAATAAGAAGGAGAAAAGGCCTCCCTCCAGCAGGTGCGCCAGCAGCAGCCCAATCGGTGGTGCACTGATTCCAACAGCAGGTGTTCCTTCTTGGAGCACTGATTGCAGCCCCATTTTCAGCAACAAAATAAGAATAAGAAGAAGGGTATAAGACCAGTCATATTATCCTTAAATCTCCAACAAGGATTGTGCAAAAAAGGTGAGGGAAGATGTAGTACTTTCTAGTTCTTTTCCTCCCCTCTTCTTTCTCTTCCCCTCGGCCTTCTCTATGGCCATTCAAGAAACTCCAAAAACTCAGCCTTGTTGGTACCACTTAAAGCCCATGTTCAACTTCCCAATGTTGGTTCCACAAGCCATCAAAAATCAGCCTCTTTGAGCCCCTCATTTCAGACCCCTTTCTGTCCATGTGTACACAGCCCATAGGTGGTCTGTAAACAGCCCATTTGGCATCCCCAAGCAACACCGTGTTGTCACCTAACACCATGCCTCTTGTTGACATCCCTCTAGCAGCCAATTAGTCTCCTGAACATGCTCCTAATCAGGCTATGTTTGACCATCCTTGCTGCCCAAGTGGACGAACTTCAGAAAACACCCAAATCAGGCCCCTCTGATGGCTTGGAAACCAGCACCTACTTAACCTCTCTGATAGCCATCTAAACAGCACCCAATCAGCCCTATTCTCTACACAGATCCCTTACCCATTGAGGAGGATGGAGTGATGTCCCGGGCATTCTTGGATCCACAAGATGGGCCAAGTCTCCCCCGGGCGGGCTCTTGATCCCTTGTTTTGGCTGGAGGAGAGGGTGATGTCCGGGGAATTCTTGGAATCCGTACCATGGGTCAAGTCTCTCTCAGGTGGATTCTCGACTTCAACCAAGACAGCCCATTTGTGTGGCCTTCCTTATTTCAATACCAAACATTCCCTTTGAGGCATTGAAATCCTTTTCAACATGCCCTTTGTGCAGCACCTAATCAACCCTTTCAAATTTGCCTTAAACCTGCCCCTTGTGCAGTCCCCTTTCCAACTCTTCCTAGCAGCACCCCCACAGATCCATTCCAGCCCCTCTGAGGCTTCCTTTGCCCACTACTATAGCAAGAAGGCAAACACTAGAAATCAAATTCTGCAGATTGTCAAAGCAGGCCATTCTGGCCCTTGGAGATCAAAATAGGTGTTGCGAACAAGTTCAACAAACCGAGGCTACAACAGGTCCTTATTAGGACCAGGTTGGGGGTGACGGCCTGATCCCCCTTGGCTCACATGATGGGTCAAGGGCATGAGAAGGTGTCTCTCGATTCTGGTCCAAACAAGGTGTAAAACAGGCCAACCGGGCCATGGAGACATGAAGCTTGAATTGGGCCAACCGGGCCAACATGACATGAAGCCGGCCTTCTCAGGCCATGAGACATGAAGACCAGCCCATTGTGCTGATGAAGCTGGCCCATTGGGCCTTGGAAACTTAAAATAAACCTTAATTAAATCTGAAGGTGAAATGCCAAAATTAAATAAGGAGTTAGTCCACAACTGGACGCTTCATTGGGCGGCTCATCCGGCATGCACCGGAACGTTGACCCGGGCGTAGGCATGGGACACGCTTCCCACTGCAGACGGACCCTTCCCACTACTTGGAAAGTCAAATGACTATGCCTTGTAGGATGGGTAAAATTCCACACCGATTGGAAAATAAGGCGGCATGCTGCCAAAATTTTCCCAATCAAGTGGTATTTTACACCAAGGGAAGGACATTCACACATTTGCACCATTGACAACATTGAACATGGCATATGAACTGCCACATCTGATGTACACCAGCATGAACATGAATATTCAATGAACATTTCAAGTGCCGAGTTGATTGCATGTGACTGGGCATCGACACTAACCCGACAGACCGGATGTGATGCAAACCGAACAAGAGTTAACCAAATCTGAAGTTAACTTAATTAAATCTGAAAATACATTCAAACCAACCTTAAAACATGCTTAAAACAGATCATTAAAGCTTTAACATCCAACAAAAATCAGATTTAATACAATCTGGAAAAATTGATTCAATACATTTAATCCATTTGAATTCAAATGCTTAAACAAGTGCAAATCAAACCAATTGAAAAGAACACATAAAGAAAACATTAAGGTATATGAAATTCATCTTAAAACATGCCAAATTCATATTATTAACAATCTTAAGTTCAAGTTTAATCAATTTGAACCAAACTTCAAAATACTTGAAACATACCGAACACACCCGAATTGGTATGAAAACACCAACCGACATGAGAAAATCACATGAAAATGACTCAACACATGTCAATTAAACTTAAACAAGTCAAAATTGATAAACTTATCTAAAATATCTAGTTCAAACAAAAATAAAATAAACTTCAACCAATTGAAGTAAAACAAATCAAACAATTCAAACAAGCTCAAAACAAATAACATTTAAATCCAAGTTAAATGGAAATCTAAAATCAACATTTCAAACCACATCCAAATCAATTCATAAATCAAACATAAAACAACTTCAAACAAAATCTAATCAAACTTGTTTGCATCTCATCGGGCCTGAAAGGCTGGGGCCCTTTGTGTTCTTTATACGTTGTGGATGTGCACGCTCTCGTCAAACAAGATCGCTATGGTAGTTAATCAAGGGTGCTCGAGTGTTTGCTCGATGTAAATGAACATCGGATATTCGCACCATCCGATGGAGAGAGGTCAAAAAATATTTTCACAGAACCCGAACCTCGGTTCTATACTCTTCTAATATCACCTGGACTATCTAGTAGTTTTTATGGTCTATCACCTATTTTACTACATTCAAAAACAAATCTTTTAAACACATTTCAAGAAAGAAAATGATTCCCGAGGTTCCCACAATTCCCCCCACCCTTTTTCCTTTCATTTTACTAGTGACCTTTCGAGCCTTCACAACTAAGTGGAGTCTTTCTGACATGTGTAGAGTGCTCTGGGGTTTCCAAGGTAAGTTTTTCTCAACTGTAAACTTGTAGTTTATTTTGTACTGATCATTTGCGAAGAAGGGACTGGAGCGATCTGGAGCCGTTCTGGATCAGAATGAGGAGAGAGAGGGGGAGGGGTCCCCCTAGCTCCCCCTTGATGGGGAGCCGGGCTCTGCCTGGCTCCCCATCAAGGGAGTGCCTGGAGCTAGCGCCCCGTAAACGGGGCACCTTGGTGTCAATCGGCCCAAATTTGTTTTTTCATGTTCAACTTGCTCCTGATGTTCGAAAATTTTGCAAATGACAAAGAGATCTTGAGTCGACCCTAGCAGAGCCTCCAGTTCGGCCGACCCTGGTCCATCGGACCCCGCTACCCTTCTTCCACCGCCGGATGTCACAGTATTCAAATTTCACCCTTCTTTTGAATTATTTCTCTGATTCGGTTTCTAACATGGTTGTTTGTTATGCACGAGAAGATTAAGTTCCAGATATCCTGGGAGGTGGTCTTCCATGCTTACCAGGGGTTGCAAGCCTTCCAGAAGGCGAGGTTGGATGAAATGCCCATTACTTTACTGCTCAGCCATCTGGAAGGATCTCCCCTTGATCCAGGTTTTGAGGGAGAGATGGGATTCCACCTCCCATTCCTTCTTCTTTCCCTGGAGGCACATGGTGCCCACTATGGAGGGCGTTTTGTGAATCACCGGGCTCCACGTGCACGGTCATGCTGTCACCGGCAAGACCTACCATGACTACTTGGCTAGGGTTCGGGATTTCTTGGGCCATCTAGTTCCACACTGGCCCGGCGGACTGCGCGTTATGGCATGCACGGATGTGGGGAACTTGCTCAGCCTGGGCAAGGCAAGTGTGGTAAAGGATGGTCTGGTGGAAGATACCCTTCACGCGCTGATAAATTGCGTGAAGAAACACCTAGTTGGTGAGGAGGGCACTGTCCAGGCTGACTATGATCTCTGCCACTTCGTCCTCTTCTTCCTAACCTAGCTCTTGCTAGGCTTGAAGATGGACAGGGTGCACCTTCGCTTCCTTCCTCTCCTTGTCGACCTCTCGAAGGTTGGCCAGTATGCTTGGGGGCAGCTATGTTGGCACACTTGTTTGCCTCCCTAGCGATAGAAAGTGACCCAGTTTCTGTGGCTGGGTTTACTCCTTTCTTCTAGGTACATTTTGTCCTTTCGGATATCACTACTTCTTGTCTTGTTTATGATGTCTAATCAAGTTTGTTTACAGGTCTGGAGCTACTACTACATCCCTCTGGTGTGTGCCTTGATGAAGGAGGCCCCTGTGTACCCTCTCGTCGGCAGTTGGGTCGCCAGCCGATCTGCCTCCTCCCATCCATATCAGGTGGAGAACCTGAGGAGGAAACTCCTCTGCTTTCCTTGCCACGAGGTATCCTCTTGTCTTGTCATTTTTATTCTAGCTATCTTTTCCTTTTATCCATTGTTCTATCTTTCTTTCTCAGGTGGTGTGGTGCCCATTCTCTGATGTTCATTTGGACCGGCAGCCATGGGTGTTGGAGGGTCACCCCATTTTTGGTCGTGACACATACTTGATTTGTTTGAACGAGATGGAGCCTTTGTGGGTGCATCTTACGATGCGCTCACAAGGGCTCCCCCAGGAGTGGGTCGATCTTCCCCCATACCCGCACTTGGGTTGTTCCACCCGTGGCCTGATCCAGGACATTGACTGGAAGGAGGGCCAGTTTACCGTACAGATCTAGAAGAGGGGTGATACCCTAGTGACTTCCAGTGCTAGTGATAGCAGTGATTACTTATGCCACTACATTGAGATGTACGGTCACCTCTTCACCTCGGGGGGTGAGGTATGTATTCATTTTTCTATCATCATCTTTTTTTTATTTTGGATTTGACTATTGTTGCTTGCAAACAATTTAGGAGGAGCTGTCCCATTTGAGGGCAGATGTCATGTCCCTTGAGACAGAGCTGGAGCGACAGGTAAACCTTCTTTGCCTTATGTTGCTTCATTGTCTGTTGCTTGACCATCTTTCTTTTCTTTCTAGTGTTCGCGTGGTGATGGCTTCAGACGCTGTTATCTTGGTGCATGCCGGCGTCTGAGGGTGTGTGTTGATAAGGTGACTCCTTCTCTCTTCTTGTTGTCTTAAATAGATGTTCCTTATTGTCTCTTCTACTTCTTTTTAGAACTTGAGACTTCGAGAGCACCTTGCCGAGCTCGAGCTAGGTGCCCACTTGGCTGACCCTGAGCCAATAGGTTTTGGCGAACCTTCGGAGCCCCCCTTCGAGCCATTCGACTTTGGTGAGCCGATTGGTCCCGAGCTGCCTCCTCATTCTTTGCCGACTGATCCTCCTTAGTTTTTCTCCACGGACCCTGGGAGTAGTTCTTTTGAGACGGGCTTACTCCTTGAGGTGACTACTGCTCCTTTGTGTTTGTCTTCTTCTTTCATTTGCCCTATTGAGTCTTTCTTCTCTTTTGTAGATTGCCCAGTTGAAGGATCGGGTGCAAGCCCTTAGTTGTGAGGTTAATTTCTGCGACTTGCCTTTATTTCATTTTATCAGTTTCTAGCATTCTTTTTTGCTTGTAGAACAAAGATCTTTGGACGAGGATTTGGGATCTTACTGTGGAGGGGGGGTGTCTCATCTTGATAGCAGTCCCTTGGATCTTCAGGACAAGGTATGCATTTTACTAACTTGTTGTCTTTATTCCTTATTCTAGTGCCCTTCTTCTTTTTTGTAGGTGATGGAGTTGGAAAGAGAGCTCTAGCTTGAGCCGGTGGTAGGTGCTTCTGATCCTGGTCTTTCTTCTTCTGAGGTAAGGAAGCTTTGTTCAAACTTTCCTATCTAGTGCTTATGGACTGACACCCTTTTTCATTCTTCAGGCTACTCAGAGGATAGAGGAGCTGACGAGTGAGGTATGGAGTAGATTCTTTTCTTTAGATGCATTTCTTTTCTTTTTCTTTGTTGATGCACTCTTTGTCATCTTGTAGGTCGCGAGGCTGGAGGCCAGGGTGGTGGAGTTGTCACGCTTCGAGTCCAAGCAGATTTTGGCCCTTCATCTTCAGCATGCCTCAGAGATGCTTAAGCTGGGTGCAGAGCATCAGGCGGTGTTGTTGCAGGTGACCTAGGCTCAGTCTCAGGGTTGTTCTTGCCGCTCCGGCTCTCATCGTACCACGTTGAGGGGGCCTACTCACTCTGGTACTTCCCATGCTAGTAGCCATAAGAGGGGAGATGGTGAGGGGCATGGCATGTTGCCTCCGAGTGATCAGGCTTCGGCGGAAGGAGGCGGCGATTTGTGATATGCCAACCCCTTCCTTATCATGATGTATCTTGGCTATATAGTGACTTTCGTTCTGCATGTTCTTCTTCTTGTTTTCCTGCGTCCACTTAAAAGGCGATAGAGCTTTATTTAGGCTTAGTCCCTTGTAAGGAGAGGGTGAGATTGCCTTCATCTTTTGTCAAGGGACATAGGCATTGTCAAGGTAAAGATAACAGAAAAGATAAATATGCATAAAAGGAAACATGCAAGACTGAAATTAAACATGAATGCAAAGGCAACTAGTCATTTTAAAAAGCAAATTTTTAGGTGCTTTCAGAAATTTTTGATTTGTTTGGGTTTTGATGGTTTTATAATATTTTTGGTATTTTGGCTCTTTTATGATTTTTTTGGTGTTTTGGATATTCAATTTTTAAGAGTTTTTGATTTTATGAATTTTTTTGTTGTTTTTGAAGTATTCAAAATTTTTTTATTTTGTGCAGTGTGAAGGAAATGACCAATCTCATCCTTTGTCTTGCTTGTTGTAGGTGTCCCTCATCGTTACCCAAGGGTTAAGAGTAGGCATCATGTGTGGGAAAATGCCTTGTTCGGAATCTTCTGACCTTCCGCCTTCGATAGGCTATAGCTCTTCTTGGACCTAGTTGGTCGACTCTGCCCACAAGGTTAAAGAAGGAAGAGGATGGGTGATAAGTCCTTAGTAGAGTTCAGGGATGTTGAACTCGTTTTTCTACTAGTACCCACGTTGGCTGTTGGGATTTGTCCTCCTCGGGTCCTTCCTTCTAGCCCATTTTCTTTGATGGCCCACATTCAAATAGGTTTTCTCTTTTGCTTGATTTTGATCTGAGGGGTTCATTGCCCATCTTTTGGATTCTTTTTCTTTTTTTTGGGCTTTTGTTGGTACACATTCAGACATGTCTATTCTTTTGCTGACTTGAGGGGTCATTGCCCATCTTTTGACACCTTTTCTTTTAAGAAGTCAGACCTCCAGAGGCATCCTCCTACTAAGGTAATGGGCACTTTCGATACTCCTCATTCTAATCCCTTTCATCTCTTCAGGACCGAAATAAAAAAAGAATATGATAGGGTCGACCTTCTTTTGCCAAGTGTTGCCTAGCTTTCTCTCTGACTTCCCATCATCGGATTCTGAAATCTAGGCATGTAGTGTGTGTAGTACAGTGCCTATCCTTATTTCTCTAAGTGACAAGTTGGGACACTGAACAAGCAAGCAATAGATGTTATTCTTCATACCTTTGGGTTTTACAGATTTTTTGCTTTTCTTTTAAGGAAAATATTTTTTGAGATATACACCATTCCAAGGATGAGCCAATTCTTCACCTTCTGCATTAGTTAGCTTGTATGAATTACTAGGATAAACCACTGAGATTACGTACGGACCCTCCCAGTTAGGTTGAAGTTTGGCGCTGGGACCTCCTGACTTAACAAATATTCTTTTAAGTACAACCTCACCGACTTCAAAATTTCTCTCTACCACCCTCTTATGATAAAATCTTTTACATCTACTGTGATAAGATCTAGCATGTTCGGTAGTGGCCAGCCTCCTTTCATCCAAGAGTTCGAGTTGGGAAGAAGGAAATTTCGGCATTCATCCATCGGGATGTCTTAATCGATATGGACTTGGTGAGAAGGGATGTGTACCTCATACGGGACTACTGCCTCCATCCCAAATGCCAAAGCATAGAGGGTTTGACCCGTTGGGGTTCGAACAGAAGTGCGGTAGGCCTATAGAGCATCAACTAACTTATCTGGCCTTGAGGATAATATGGAGATGAATGATGCAATTTGACGCAATACCTGCTGCAAAGGCCCTACAGCTCCTGAGAGATGAATTGAGGTTTGTTGTCAGTGATGATGTTACATGGGATCCCGAACTTGGCAATGATGTTGCGTTTGATGAAGGTGCAGACTATTGATGCCTTGATTTCCATGTACGCTTCCGCTTCTGCCCACTTGGTGAAGTACTCCATTGTCGTTAGGATGAAAGATTTAGTTTTTCTTGTGGAGTTAGGGTCACTAAGAGGTCCAATAACATAGCGAAAGGCCATGGGGCATGAATTGGGTAAAGGGAAGATGCAGGAGAGTGAATCTTGTTGGCATGGAGTTGACATTGATGGCAATGTAGGACAAAGATTGAGCAATTCTTTTCTAGAGTAGGCCAATAATACCCTTGCTTGATGATCTTCTTGGCAAGGGCTTGGGCATTTACGTGGCCTCCACACACTCCAAAATGTGCTTCCTTATGTATCAATTTAGCCTCTTCTTCATCCACGCATCTTAATAAAATGCCTTCTGGGCTCCTTTTGTAAAGCACTCCTAAGATGGTGTATCTCTAAGAGACTCTTCTGATGACTTTCTTCTCTTTAGTAGTTGATCTTGATGGATATGTCTGATCTTGACAGTAATTCGCAATCTCATGATACCACGACTTCTCAGCTTCCTCTAACTCTTCCAACTCAACCAAAGATACCTTCTCCTTTTGCTCAATGGATTCCTTCCTTTCAAACTCCTCTTTGACCTTCAAGAATTGTGCATCTTTTATCACTGGGATTGTTCATCGGCGGACATAGATTGTTCTAACCTGTCTACCTAGTGGGACGGATAGTGAAGATGCTAGAGAGGCGAGAGCATCAGCAAGGGTGTTTTGAGCATGAGGAAGATGGACAAATTCGAATTTGGAGAACAACTTGATGTAATAGGTGGTGAGTTATTGATATGGTTTGAGCTTAGGATGTGATGTGCGGTATTTGGCAAGCACTTGGTGGAGAATCAACTGACTATCACCAATTACCATTAGTTTGGTGGCACCATACAAGTGAGTGGCCTCCAGTCCAGCTAGCAAGGCTTCATACTCAGCTATATTGTTTGTTATGAGAAAGTGGAGCTGAAAAGCCTGTGGAATGGTGACACCTTCGGGTGACAGAAGGACGATCCCTATCCCTCAACCCTAAGAGTTCAACGCCCCATCAAAGTATAAAGTCCACAAATTGGAGGATTGAATGTATATCAATTCCTCATTAGGAAATTCTGATTGGACAGGGTCGAAGATTGGGATGGGGTGATGGGCCAAATGTTCAACAAATGCATAACCCTTGATCACCTTTTGTTGGATATAAGTGATGTCGAATTGAGAGAGAAAACTTTGCCAACGTGCTAATCAGTCGGTCAGGACAGATTTTTCAAGAAAAAACTTAATGGGATTCATGTGAGCAATGAGATTAACCTCGTGTACTAGTAAGTAGTGCTTAAGCTTTTTGATCACCCAAACTAGGGTGGCACATGTTTCTTCCATGGTTGTATACTTCTGCTCATAGGGATTAAAGATTTTTGACAGATAGTAGGTAGCTCACTCTTTCCCTTCTCTGTCTAGTTGTGCCAGTACTGCTCCAAGAGAGCCTTCCAAAATCGAGATGTATAAGATTAAAGGTTTGCCTGGAACTGGAGGTTTGAGCACAAGTGGGTTTGATAAATATTTCTTTAGACCATCAAATGCCTCCAGACATCTTGAATCCCATTTAAATTCGTCCTTCACCTTGGTCAACTCATAGAAAGGTTTGTACCTTTGGGAGTGTTGTGAGATAAACCGATGAACAAATTGTAGCCTACCAATTAACCCTCTCAATTCTTTTAAGTTCCTAGGTGGAGGCATATCCATGATGTCTTTAGCCTTATTGGGACCAATCTCAATGCCTATTTTGCTGACAATGAACCCAAGTAGCTTGCCTGATGATACTCCGAACACACATTTCTTGGGGTTCATCTTAAGCTTATATTCCCTGGCTCGCTGCAAAACCCTTTTTAACACCTCAACATGCTCATCTCGGGTCCATAACTTGACCACCAAATCGTTCACATACACCTTCACAAATTTGTGCATCATATCATGAAATATCGCTACCATGGCCCTTTGATAAGTTGCTATGGCATTCTTTAATCCTAAGGGCATGATGACATAGCAATAGGTTCCCCAAGGTGTAGTGAATAAAGTTTTTTCCTGATATTTTTTTGCTAACCGGATTTGATTGTACCTTGAATATCCATCCATGAATGATAGAGTTTCATATCTAACTGTATTATCAACAATAAGATCAATATTAGGAAGGGTAAAATCATCTTTTTGACACGCTCGGTTTAAGTCATTGAAGTTAATGCAAATCCAAACCTTTCCGTATTTCTTCATGACCGAGACTATATTTTCCACCCATTGTGGATAGAGGACAACTCTAATAAATTTTGCTTACTGTAATTTATCTACCTCTTCCTTCATTTTCAATGCTATTTTCGGGTGGAATCTCCTTAACTTTTGCTTGGCTGGGGTAGCTTTGGGTTTTAAAATCAATCAATGCTCCACCAGTGCTTTGTCTAACCCTGGCATATCATCATACGTCCAAGCGAACATGTCCTTGTATTCTCGTAGTACCCCCATTAGATTTTGTTCTTCTAAAGGGGTGAGGTTGGCACTGATGAGGATGTTCTTAGGATCTTCCAGTGTTCCAAGATTAAATTCCTTAGTTGGTTCATCCATCATGGCTGATGGCTCTTCGAATCTTTTTATACCGTATGCATAAGCATCAGCCAAATCCTCTTCTTTGCTTTCAATGTCAGGATCCTTTTCTGACACAACCTCATAGACCCCTAAAGTTTGATCAACGTTGTCCTTGTCCTCATATCGGATTTCATCTAACTAGATTGTATTTTATAGATATTCTAGTTGCTTGGCACATTCTATGCTTTTCTGAGCTAACTGATGCTGGTATCTTTATGGAACTCTCCTACCTATGATTTTTGTTTTGTTGGAAACTAAACCTAAAGAAGAGGATGGCAAAAAAGATGAGGAAGAAGAAGTGGAGGGGGTGGAATTTACTGATGGATGTGGAGGGCAAATGAGATTGATCAGGGACCGGGTGGCCCCCTGGATTGGATCGTCCTTCGAGGCAAGTTGGGATGTTTCTTCAATTGAAACCTGGTTTGAGAATAGGACATTATTTTTTTTGGTACTAAACATGAACACGGAATGGGTTTGATTTAGACCAGTTGTTGTTTCCGTCGTGGGGTAAGATATTGACAAAGAAGGAAACAGATTAAGCAGTGATAGATAGAGAGAGTATTCATGCTTGATGCTTGGTGAATCTGATGGTGAATTTTCATGTGCCAAAGCTACTGGGAGTAGGCTTGCTAAGTCTGCAAAGGTGACCTTAGGAGGTGAAACAATGGGTGAATGCCCCTGATCCTAGTTGTTAGAGGGCTCGTTATAGAAAGGTTCACTGCTTGACTCTTCTTTAGTAGAGAACAACCATGATATATCAAGATATGATTCATCCTCAAGGTTGTCAGTTTTCTTCGTCTTTGTTTGTTCTTGTGGTTCTTGATTTTTGACCATCTGTATTGTCTCCCTTTTGACGAAGAACTTGTGTAGGCAGCCATCAAAGTATTTGCGGTGGATTTTCTTACCATTATCAATCATTTCATCGTATCCAACTCCATTTCTTGATGTTGTCTTCACAAACTGGATGGGCTCCACAACGCCTTGCAATTCTCTTCCCAATCCTTGCCCTTCTTGGTATCCCAGACTTTCCATCATGCACCATCCAAGGGTCTTGGTGGCATCCTTCTTTCTCTTCTATATTTGCTTGGGCTACTTTCTGACCTCTGGTAGGTCCAAAATTGTGAAGACAGGTTGATTTGGTAGACCGTGAGGGGGGGAAGAGGTGGTTAGGCAATCCACAGGCATACTTACTACTTTGATGACCTGGCCCCTGAAAGGGAACTTGATACATTCATGACTAGTTAAGGCAACAACTTATAATGCTTGAAGGTAAGGTCTTCCCAAGATAGCCTTGTAGGTTGGATCCATGTCCAAGATGTGAAAGTTGATGGTAACGGCTTGGGACCCAAGTTTAACCTCGAGCATGACCATACCGTGAGCAGGCCTCTTTGAATTATCATATGTTGTCATAGTGATTTGTGATGGCTGAATATCTTCTTCAGGGATTCCACACAAATGCAATGTCTCTAGTGGCATGATGTTGATGGAAGCACTGGTATCAATTAAATAGGACTTGACATCCCATCCATTGATGTTGACAGTAATGCACAGTGCACGCTTTCTCACTTCTAGTTCAGCCAACTCTTCTTTGGTGAAGGTGAGAGCAAGATGTTCACTTCTCAGAGTCAGGACTAATGCGATATTTTTAGGGGGTAAGGTTTCATTGACCATTACTCATTGCAAGTATTGTTGAAGAACATCCTGATGGGCCTTGGACCGTTTGATCAACTCCAAGATAGAAATTCGTGCAGGGGTCTTGTCTAGGTGTTTCAGTAGATCATAAGATGTGCCTAGCATGGACTCTTCTGGGTGTTCCTCTTCTTCTTCTTGTGACCGTCCTGGTTGACCAATTTGGGGAAAGACCCTTTGAAACATACACCCACTCCAAAGTATCGTGGCAAGTTGAGGAGTTGTGGTTGGGGTTGTAGAGGCGGGTGAAAGGTTAGGTCGAATGATGGGAGGCCATGGTAGGGGCATAGTGATGGTGGTTCGGGGCATAGGGTTGTAGGTAGGTTGTGATGGCATGGTTGCATGGGAGGGGGGATAATAATGGGTCCCAGTGGCGATGGTATTTGTGGTGCTTTGGTTGGATGGATCAGGGTTCGACTTGGCTGGAGTTGTATGGATGGCGGTGTTATGATGGGTCGTGACGAGATGTAGATGATGGATGGTTGGCTCCTTCCAACGGGTATGGCTCGTAGTATGGAATGGACAGCTCAGTTGACGTGGTTCGGTGGGTTGATGTTTTTAAAGGAAGCGGGTCCCTCAATTTGCCAGTTTTGTCCTCTATCACGAGGCTCGTCGGTGGGGATTAAAATGAGATTGACTTGTTGATTTTCCAGTACTAGTGCGGGTGTGTGTGCAGGTAAAAGGTTTTGGATGATCCCTAGAACAGACTCCTGTTGTTGTTGTTGTTGAATCGGTGCTTGCTGCTGTTGATTCTTTACTATCTTGATATATTCGCCCATCTGCCCCCAATCGATACTCCCTTGCTCATAGAGGTAATGGATGTAATCCTTAAACTGAAAGCAATTCTCCACTGTGTGCCCCGGGTACCTTTGGTACAAGCAATATCTTTCTATATTGGCATTTTGAGGCCACTCTAGCTTCTCTCTTGATAGTGAAATCTGCCCTGCCGCCATGAGAGCATTGAAAATATCCATGAGAGAGTATGGTAATGGTGGGTAATGGTTTCTTCTAGGCCCTATTCTTCACGGCCCATAGGTGGTAGGGGGAGGTGCCTGGTTATAGGTGGTTGGTTGACGTGGCGGTTGAGGTGTAAAGGTTTGCATGGCCAACTGTCGGGGTTGCTGGGGAATTGGTGTTTGCATTGGTGGTTGAGGACACTGATTTGGTATTTGGTATCGGAGAGGTTGGGGTTTAACCTGAGGGTGGCGTGCTAGTTGAACTTGGCATGGATTTCTATATTGGGGGTTTCTGTATCATTGCTGGTGGTTGTTGGGTGGGTTTCCTACGATGTTGATATGCTCGTTGGTTACTACGACTTCGGTTACAGGGCAGTGGTGACTGTCTTTTTGGTGACTCGGGCCCTTGGGTCAAAGAGGTTCATGATGGGAGAGTCTCTAAACTATGTTAGAATGTACCGTGCTCTCTCGTAGAGTTCACTCATGATGATAGGGTGGTGCAGTGCAAGCACATTTTTTAAAGCTGGAGTGGCATTAGTGATAATCATCTTGACATGTTCTAATTCTACATTGCATTTGTCAGCCTCTTTGCCATTGCTCTCCACCTGTCAGCATATCTTATGAAGTCTTCGTCATTCCTCATCTTTTTTGCCATGATATCCGTGATAGAATAAGTGGGGCTGACTCAATCCTGGTATCTTTGCAAAAATTTTGCTTTGACAATATCGAAATTGTTGGCTTCAAGAAGGTCAAGCGAGTAGAACCATTCTAGCGCAGAGCCTTCCAGTGATCTTTTGAATAGATATGCAAGGGCTTTCTGATCATTTTGCCACATGACAAATTCATAAAGGAAAATCCTTGATGTGAATGAAAGGATTCCCGCTTCCGTTATACCGGCGGTAGATGGGCATTTCGGAAGGGGGTAGATGGAACATGGGAAGAGATATTTCGGGGAGAGCTCTCGTGTTGATCAACCTCTTGAGTTCCCTGTATTGTTCATTCATTTGGTGGATTTTGGTTATCACAGATTGATCAATAGAGGATTCCCGAGCAAGGGGAGGGGGTAGAGCAGATGTTTGATTTACCGGCATGGCCATTGGATAGGCTGAAGCGGTGGGGCAAAAAGGGCATGTCGGGTGGTCTGCTTGCAAACGAGCTTGATAGATCAGTGGCCTAAGCGGTGTGGCGTTATTTGGGTCGGGGTGGTTTAGGATTACCACTGGGTGAGGTGAGTTTGGAGTCAAGGGTCTATTGTGGTTATGACCCGGTATTGGTGCACTAGGTTGAGCATTTACCAATTGGGGGGTAGAGATATGGTGGCCACCTTCGGCATGGATGTGATTGATAGGTGTTTTCCCCTTTAATATGGCTTCAATGGCCTGTAATTGGGTTGGGTCAGCATGAGTGAATGTCTCCCACAGAGAATCTAGATGGAGTCGAGGTGAGCTAGTTTCAGGAAGAACTTCATGTAAATTGACGGCACATACGACATCTAGGTAGAGATAAGATTGGTCATACTCCAGCTGTAATGGCTCTTATCCTTGGTCTATTATTCCAATAACTTGCCCTGACCTTAAATTAATAACACAAAAAGAAGGTGACGAGTAAAAGCGCACGAAATTTTTTTAGTTTTTTTTTATCTTTTTCCCTTTTTTTTTGGTTTTGGTTTTGAATTTTGGTTGGACAAACAAGTTGTCAAGCAAATTAACCTCAAGCAAAGGATTTTTCTTTGTTTTTTTGTTAAGTGATTTTAGATTTTTTGTTTGATTTTCAATTTTTGGTTTGCAAATGAGTAATAGCAAAGACTTGAAATGATTATCGTAGATTTTTTTGTTTCAACCTTAAATAAGTGACTTGTTAAGAGAAATAATGTCCACTCAAATAAATGAGTAGGACCCTATGCTATCACAACGCCTAGCAATGTAGGGTTGTTACTTTTCTCACTACGATAGGTAATAGGTTCTCCAAATTTGGGGTAAAAAGGTAGAACCAACCTGATCAGTGAAGAGAGAATCCTTCACGTATGGGGACTTACGGAGGCCTTGATGAAAGCTACGTAGTTTTTCTAAGAGGGAATCCCCAGAGGAGGAGTTGGCAACCACCAAGAGGGATGTTTGGATGTGTGGGGCTTTGGGAGGAGAGAGCCTTCCTTCTCGGATGACCTAAGGAGCTGAAACTCCAATGCAAACTAAATACAGGTGAAATGTCAAGGAATTAAGAAGCAAGCATGAAGAAAATAAAAGCATGCAATCATCAACAGAATGTTGTAAAAAGCAAGCAAGCAAGACAATGATATGGAATTAAACTATGATGAAAGAAAACACTTGTTTTAACTAGGCAGGTTTTGGAAATTTGCTAAGAAACTAGATCATAAAGAAAATGGGAAAGTATGCTTAATATGGATGATTTCTTAGGATACTAAGAAGAAACGAGTTGGTAAACAAAGCTAGCAGCCATATTGTTGTGCACTTGAAAAGGCTATCGGAAAGCAAATAAACTAGAAGAGACTAGGTGATGTTCTTAAGAAAACAAGTAAGAAAATAGGCAAGTCGAAATGCAAGAAAAGAGAGATGACTCAATCAAGAACTAGAGTGAAGATGAGCATGTTTTTCAACTGAACATTCTTAAGAAAAAGAAGAGAAAAGCTCACTGAAGCAAGGTCATCCCACCGTGGTTGCCAAAAGGTGTAAACACCCAAAACTCGGCAGGATGGTGGTGATGCTTTGGAGCAAAGTGTTAGTGGTTTCCAAGAGCCGAAGGACTCCAAAATATAGTAGGGTGAAAAATAAATAAAACAAAGATCATGGATGACCATCGCACCTTTGGAATTGGGGAGACAATTAGGTTCTGACTTCTCCTCTCTCGGCCGGCTGAAAGAAGAGAGCTTTGATGAGTTCTTTGTCTTTGAACTGGTGGAAGCTCCAACTCGGCCAGGTTTACCTAAAAATGTCCAGAGGAAAACATGGAAAGAAGTAAAAAGATCATTAGTTCTAGCGAGAGTATAGCATCATGCTCAACACAAATCTTAAACATGCAAAAGGGAATGAACTAACCGGATTGGGACGAAATCCCAACACCTATTTCGGTAGGTTTAGAATGTATGAGAGATGCAAATATAACCTAATGCAAGCCAAATGACATGATGATAGAATTTAAGATAAAAAAAGGAACAAAACTCGATCGGAAGGGTGATCGGACTCCAGAAAACACAAAAATGGGCTTCTACCCCTGCTAGTGCCCCATATACAGGACACCTGCTGCAGGTGCCCCATTAATGGGGCACGTTGACCAAGGTCAAAGTGCCCCATTTATGGGGCACTAGGGACTGGTTTGGGTAGATCTTCTTCTCCTCTTCGTGGCGCTGCCTCGGAGTGCTGGATGGCTTCCAAGTGAAACAGGAGCTCTTTCCAGTAGCCAATACACAAGTGATGCTAATGTGGGTGGGTTTGGGCATTGGACGTAAGGGAAATAGAAGGTAGATGCTTCCAAAGTTGGAGAAAAACTATGTTTTTGGGTGGCAGAAATTGTAGATTTTTAGGGTTTTTGGAAGAGGATTTTGGTGCGATTTAAAGGCTTGGAGGGCGTGTTAAGGGCTTTGGTTCGTGGTATTAAATGGATTGAGGGGTGAGACGGAGTTGGAATCCCCCTAAAGCTCCAAATGGGTGCCTATTTATATCCAAAATAAGGGCACTTTGGTCAAAATTGAAATTCTGTCAGACGCGGCAAAGCGCCCCGTATACTGGGCGCTAGCATTATGAGCAGTTTCTATTCGATAAGATGGGCATCAAAGGGGTCAGATTAGCTTGTCAAGTTGATCTGACCAAGTGCCAGGCGCCCCATATACAAGGCGCCTGGTGCCCTATATATGGGGTGCTTTGACCCTGGTCAAAGCCCGTTTAGTCCTATTTGGAATGCATCAAAATCTCTCGATTTTTTAAAAAACTTAGTTCCCTTGAAAGGATACTCAAATATGCTTCGTGAAAATAAGAAGTTAAGCTATCTAACTAGACAAAAATTGCGTGTCTACACTCATTCATAAGACTTTTAGCTTATTCGGGAGTTTGAGAATAGTTGATCCATCATTTTTTTGTTGAGGGGGTTCTCCAGCTCAACTATTCATAGACTCGAAGTCTTCAACATTGATTATATGTATAGGGGTGCATATCTAGGCTTGGCGTCCCCTTGTTTAAGATGTCGAGCATCCCCCTATTCGGGACGCCAGGCATTCTGGCTTTTGTGTCACCTGGCATCCCAGGGATGGGTCGCCAGGCACCATCCTAGGTGGGTTGCCAAGCGTCCTGTCAAATAGGTCGCCTGTGACCGTTACCAGAGTAGGCTAACAGGACTTTTAGGCATCTCTTCAGTCTTAAAGGAGGTTTTGAACTACTTTTTCTCCCTTTAAAACTTCAAGCTCGTCTAGCTTATAGAAACACCACATATTTGCTTGTCTTGTTGATCTGTCTACCCCTCTTACAATGTCTTTTCCTTCGAGGTTCATTCATTCAAGAAAGGCTAGGAGATTCTCTGAGATACTAGGGCATGTCTTTAATAGAACGAAGGCCGGAATAGTGAGTTTTTTTAATGCTGCAAAGATTTTTTGCCTTCTCTTGAATCTTACAGTGTATAGAGACTGAATTTGTACCACTTTGTTTTGAACTTTTCTCAAAAATTGGTTTTGTTGTCGGGAAGTGACCCAGCATCGTGTCACTTGGGCGACCTAGCAGACGGGTCACCTGTGCACTGATGACACCCTACTGCTTGCTTATTCAGGACCCTCCACCTTTTTCAGGAGCTCACCGCTATGGTCCTGCCAGTGGGTTTCCCTTATTATTCCGTACATCACTTTGGAGGCCCATCATATACTTCGGCAATGGCGCATGGCCAACTTCTTTGTCCATGTGGTGAATTGTTCCAAATATTGTTGGGATTTTGCTTTAACATGAGCCTTAATTGAATGTTGGCATTCGGATACTAACACTTTTATTCTTGATACCATTGAATGCACTATTCTTCTCGAAGAGGATGAGATGTTGTTGGGCCTCCCAGTATCGCCCTACGGCTAAGAAAACTTCATATTTATCCCTCCTTTTCCACTTACAACTCATTTGTTCTTGGAGGAGCTTATGACTCCGTCTGAGGCTTCTTTGTTGATTGTTGGCAGCAAAATTTTCTTTAAAGGCTTGTTGTCGTGGTCACTTAAGAGTCTGGATAAAGCTCTTGAAGATCTGGACAACTTTGTTTGTGGTTTAAAGGGGGTAGTAACATATGCTGTTTCGGCATTCCTCTATCCCTTAGAGGATGGTTGGATTGTTTCTAGCTCTTTGCCTTGCATTTGGGGGTTGTGGCATAGGGAGCATATTGCACCGTCCGTTTTGGGCTTCTTGTATGAAGGGCTTTCTGCAGCCTACCTTGGTTTCTCTATGTTTGGTAGTATTCTTCTCCTGATTTTTTTCACAGAGTTGCACTTCAAGTTTGATGTTGCCAAGGAGATTGTCCCTGCTTCACGTCTATTTCTTCGTAATCCTTTGCATTCTCTGTCTTCAATTCTTGGTGAAGACTCCTCATGATTGGCGTTCATATCTGGCCGAGCTTAAACATGCGGGCTTCTTATGTGTGCCACTTCCTTTACTTCGCAAGGATCTCAAATCATGCTTCACTTCAGGGTGGATCTTCGACTCATTACCGGTACTTCATTAATTTTATATAATGCTCACCGGTGTTTTCCCCAGCTAGGTCTTAGTAGACAAAAAGTGCCATGGACGTCCCATCTTCCAAGTATCAAGAATCATTGCCTTGGCGCATCTGAAGATGAAGAGAAGTGTCAAAGTGTGATTACTTTGTGGAAGGCATGCAAGTTACACAACCCTTGGATAGTAACCATGGAAGATAAAGTCTACAAGGCTCATTACTTGAAGAAGCTTCAGGCTATCCGCGCTTGACTGTGAAGATTTCTTCATCTTCCTACAGCTGTGTTAGCTAAAAATATGTATGCACAGATTATTCAAACATTTTGTGTAGCATATGCATGATTTTCAAGCAAGGAATGGCTAGTTTTTCTTTTGATTCTGCAATAGGAAATGACCTACCAGGGGGGTCATCGGGTGACCCGACTATCGGATCACCAGGCAACTCGATAGATGGGTCACCAGGCGACCCTTTGACTATTTTTAGGTCTTTAAAACCCCTCAATCCATGGGTTCTCTTGCTACCTATCCCTTATCCTACTTGGAGTGCAAAACCTTGACTTTTTTTTACTTTAGGTGGTTGCCATCATGCCTTATGCTCGACGTAGCTCGATGGGTCGAATGCTACTTCTCCAAGATCACCTTCAGGGCCATCTTCATCATAATGAAGTAACCATGTTGCCACTTCCTTTCTTATTTCTTGGGGTTTAATCTTTGTTCATTTTCTTTACTTCCTCAGGGAGACGATGTTTGGACCATGGGGTTGAAGAAGGCCTCCTCTCATATTGTTCTGAAGGATGACCCATTTGGCGGGTCATCGGGCGACTTGGTGACTAGGTCGCCAGGTAACCCGGGACCCAGGTTTCCAGGCGACGTGGTGGCCAGGTCGTCAGGTGACCCAATGGGGGGTCATTTTTCTCCCCAGAACTCTCTTCTTTGCTAACTCCAAATGCCTTGTACAAGAACTGCCACATTTCCCTACTTCAAACCATTTTGAACAGTTTACCTGGGCCGACCATTTGACATGAGCATTGACATGCCACTCTATGGAGATCTTGCACGGTTGGGGCTTGAGGGGCAGCCTTGGTCACTTTTGACGTATTCATTCTTACCACTAGGATTTTGCGATGCTGGGGGCCTTGGTAAAGAGGTGGCATCTGGAAACCCATACATTTCTTTTTGTTGACTTTGAATGTTCCATTCTCCTATAGGAAGTGAAGCTTCTTTTGGGTTTGCCAGGGAAATGGGTTAGTCGGCAGATTTCTTTGTACCTCTTGTGGTTTTCTCTAGCTTGCAGGTGTTGCAGGAATTTATGCCTCTCTCAGAGGCGATTGCCTTACTGGACGGCGAGGGGGTTAGCTTATCTCTCATGTATCACTGGACCTTGTCTTGTTTGGATTATACTGGAAATCAGGCAGAGCAATCATCCTCTAGATTGAAGGGGGCCACAATATGTATTGTAATTACCATTTTGTACCTCTCTGGCGATGACATTATTAGTCTCGGGTAGCTGGCCCACGTAGGGGGTATATGGGGCAACCAGCGACTAGCTATGTCAAATCTTGGTTTCCTTTATCAAGGACTAACGAAGGCTAGCTTGGTTCATCCTTTCTTCGGTAGCCTTTTGTTGATTAGTTATTAGGTTGACTTGCATTTCAGGTTCACCATGGTTACTCCTGGCTTTCCAAGCTCCTTCTCTCCTAGTCCTTTGGCTGGGGTGGCGAGATGAACAGGATTAGGGAGAGCTGTTTGGGATCATTATTCTGGTTTTCAGTTGAGGTGTATCTAGCAGGATCATTTTGAGGTTGCCTCTCATCATCACTTCTTTGTTGTCCTGCAATCGGTGTTTCAGACCTTTTTTTAGATATGCCTTGTCCTAGGAAAAGAGCTATTTTTTGTGATGGCTGGTTCCCTTGTCCAATACAACCCTCATCATTGTGCCCTTCTTCTAAATGTGGCCATCTGTGGTCTTCTTCTTCATTCCCCAATCCCGAGGATTAGGGCAAAGACACTAGGAGGCAGATGGAAGACACCTCCTCTTGGTTCAATCTGGCTAGCAATCCTATTAGTTAGTCTCAACATCTTGTGGAGAGCATCATGGCCTAGATAGATTTGTGGAGTACATCCTTTTTCTTTCTGTCATCCTGGATTAGGGCTTGTTCTATAAAAGAGTTAGCATTACAATGTACAAAAAGTAGCATATGTGTTTGGAGCATTTTGCTTTTATAAACAAAAACAATTGTTATTCTAGTATGATTGTCTTGCCAAGATGATTGTCATAACTAAAATAATAATAATAATTCATTTCCTTGATGCGTCAGGTAACCAATCCGATGTGGTTACCAGACTGGTTCAGCTTTCTGTGCACCAAACTTTGGGTTGGGAAGTAACTACATGACTTTTCCATTTTTCTTATGTTTTAGGTATTTTTTCTAAAATTTTTAGATGAAAGACAAAATTTCATTGTTATTATATTTAAGGCTTGGGTTTGCTATTCATTTTCACACATTCTAATGATGAAATTGAGTTCTAAATTTTATACACGACTTCCGCAGCTTTCTATTTCTCCTATGATCTCCGAGGTCAGTTACTCCTTTTGCAACTTTTGTACACCGTAGTTTCCTTTTTCTGTAGATATGAGAATTTCTAGGATCGGAAGTCAGTGTGGAAAGAAAGTGGCAAAAGAACGGGGGCACGTTTGTGCTCCTAGGCGACCTAGGCAACCCAGAACAGGGTCGCACGAGCGGCCCGATGTCGGGTTGCCTGGGTGTCCCGAAACCAGGACACCTAGGTAGCCTGGCATCGGGCCTTCTAGGGTCCCAGAATTGGGATGCTCGGGCATCCCAGAATCAGGATGCCTGGCGACCGGGTGTCCCTTCAAACCTAGTTGCCTCGATGCCAAATCCCCTCAGGGTACCTCTTGTGACATCCAAACTTCTTTCTAATGTTGTTTTGTCTCCTTTTATTGACAGATGGTGTAGCATATGCATGCTTCCCATTCATTCCATATGGAGGCTTCCACTTCCGCCCCGGCGCCTCTGTCGTCTGACGAGGATTTTACCGAAGGGGATGTTTTCGCCGCCCTGGATGAGTACGTGGAGCCAGTTGTGCTAGTAAGCATGCATGATACCCTTTTCTTTGTAATTGATTTTCTTAAAAAATGGGCTAACATGGTTTCTCTTTTATTGCAGAAGAAGATACACTCCCGGGTTTCCTGGGAGTTGGTCAACATCATATATGAGGTGCTCCAGCCCTTCCAGCACCAGCATTTGGAAGAGATGGGCTTCAATCCATTCTTCCGTTGTGTGCCACTTTGGGAGGGCCTCCCATTTGTCCAAGTGATGAGGGATAGGTGGGACTCCACCTCTCACTCATTCCTATTCCCATGGGGGCACATGGTGCCCTCATTGGAAGATGTGGCACTTATTACTGGCCTGTGTGTCCATGGCTTCCCCATGACGGGGAAGTCCTATAGTGACTACTCGGGGAAACTCTAGTGTTACTTTGGACTTTCCCTCCTGGAGCATCTCAGAGCTGGCCTACACTTCAATGAGGTCCCTTCGCGGACCTCGTTGGTCTATGAGGGGCTATGCTCGGAGGCGGGGCTCTCAGGCCGCCCTTCATGGTAGACCTTGTAAGATGCGTTTGTGAGACCCTTCGTGGCAAGGAGGGTACCCCTGAGGAGGACGTGGACCTTCATCGGTTCTTGTTGTTCTTCCTGGCCAGATTACTTCTGGCCACGAAGAGCAAAAAGGTCCACCTTTTCTTTGTTCCCTTACTCACCAACCTCGAGTGGGTTGGTGAGTATGGATGGGGCGCCGTCACATTGGCCCACCTATTTTCTTCCCTGGCTCGGGAGAGCAGAAACATTTCAGTAGCTGGTTTCACCCCATTTCTTTAGGTATGATTTATTTTAATTAAAGCTTAATTTGTGCAATAAAGGAAACTTATTTCAGTAGCTTTATATATATATATATTTGATTTTCTTTCAGATCTAGGGCTATCTTTACATTCCTCTTGGGTAGGGTGTCTGCACGGACCCGCCGTAGTACCCATTTTTATGCGGGTAGACCATACATCAGCTGCTTGTGCCTCATGATGCACACTTGGCCAATCTTCGATGCCAACTGCTCCGTTTTCCTCACGACCAAGTATGCCTTCGACCTCAAACTTAGTCACTGTTATTTTTGATGATTCAATTACTAACCATATTTGTGTGCAGGTCATTTGGTAGCCTTATGTAGGGTTGGATGAGAATGCGCAACCTTGGGTCCAGGTTGTGCGTGGTGTCTTTAGCCGGGATACCTTCCTTATCTGCCTCAACGAGGTGGAGCCTTTGTGTGTGTGTTTTGCTATGCGCTCACTCGGGCTTCACCAAGAGTGGGTCGTTCCCGATCCATATGAGCGAATGGCAAGGTTTGCCCGAGGGTTGACCATAGATGTAGACTGACGACAGGAGTGATGTATTGCTTTGGTCATTTGGCAACGTGGCGGCACTCCTGTAGTTTCCAAGGCTATGGACAACTCGGCATACTTGGAGCGGTATACAGAGTTTTATGATCACCTCTAGTATGGTTGAGAGATTAGTAGCCCATTTTATTTTAATCGTCTTTGCTACTTACCTGTCCTAGATGTCAACTCCAGAAACAGGTTTTGGATCGGCACCTCAAGAAAAGGTGATGATAGAATAGGGGAAAGGGAGGGAATCGAAAAACACTTGGAAAGTGGTAAAATACTCACCTTGGTCCCACACTCACATTGATCCCCGAACTTTCATCTCACGGTGTCGCTCGAGCACCGGAGACAGTTCGGGTCGTGTGGGAGGAGAGGGAGGAGTAAAATGACTTAGAACATGAATAAAGAGAATGTGGTCACCAGGAGCCACGGGCTCCGCTTTATTGAATAAAAAACAAGATTGAGTTGACCGTGTGTACCTTAGCACGGGAGATGATGTGTGAGTTCAACCTTCTTCCTTGTCGACCGGCCGATGAGGGAGAGTCCAACCGATGCTAGCTTGATAAACTTAAAAGTTCTATTGTTGGAAGTTGTAGATCTGGGAACCACTAGTGCGATGTTGATGCAAGATTTGCCTAGGCACCACAAATGTCAAAATTAAATAATTCTTATTATAAATTAAAGAAGACTCACAGGTGAACAGTTTCTATGAAGGATGTATGAGTTGAATCTGCAAGTAAGTGCAGTGAAATTGATTGAGAAGATGATGACTAAGAAGGGGAGACTTCGGATCTGTCTGTGCAGTGTCGGTGTAGAAGCTGTCACGAGCCGAGGCGATGTCAGAATCGATCTCAGTTTGTTGGATATGAAAGATAGCTCGATGAAGAACACTTCTTATGAAAAAATCTAGGCCATAAATGATAAAAATGTATGCCCTACAAGCCAATCATATGTGATATGATTTTACATTTCTTGTAATATCTTATTCAGTATAAATGGCATAATCTTCATTACTTGCACTATTTAGATGCGTCTATCATAATGAAGTCCTAGATTGCATGCAATAATGATTGAATCATGATGAAATCATGATAATGAGATTAATCATCTAGAAGCAAGTACTCTAAATGTTCCTAGTCGTAGGATCCTCGAGACGGGACATCAAGGATCCGATAAGACTAGTGTATATGATATCTTCTAATATGATGAGAATGACCGATCTCACTGGTCATCAATGTAGGGACATTGAGATACATGTACAGGTGCTCGTTAGAGGAATGAGTTCACTGAACTAACCAATATAAAATCTCTGAATGGTATTTTACCGAACTGTCAATCAGGGTATTCTATCATCACAGTTACACGGTTGAATCTTTGACCTGAGTTGCCAAAGATGTCTTGTTGGGTGTACCATATACTTTGACTATTGACTTATGGATCACTTTGCATTATTGTCCTGTATAGTTAATCGACTGGGTATATGGAAAACCCGGTCGAGGCAATTGAGCGGACAATAGGGGATCGTCCACTCTCGGTAGAAGAGAGAGAATGTCCTATGGATAGTACTCTAAATCCTTGGCCAAGGTAGATTGGATAATTGGAAAAGAATTTTTCAATCGATCCAATTATGAGTACAAGATTTCATAGTGTCGGTATATTTAGGAGTTGACAGTCAATGCCGTACTCCTATCCGACCGGGACATTGGATGGATGAAGTTTTATAGCCGTGAGATAACCGATGATGGAAAGGCTCTTTGGAGAGGAGTTCATCCTCGAAGCCGTTTGGGATCATAGGATGTGGCTTGTACCTTTTATGATCGGTAGGCCGTTAAATCTATTATGATAGAATAGATTTAATTTAAAATAAGTTGTTCTTTTAATTAGTTCTCAACCAAATGAGCTATTAGGCCTAGTAGGTCACACACATAAGGGCTAATCCATAAGTTTGGAGGTAAGGGTGTAAATATAGAGAAAGAAGGGGTTTTGTGAGAAACTTCAAATTCTTAATATAATAGCGAATTGAACATGAGTTCCATCAAGCCAAGGCTGCAAAATTCATCCCTACCTCTCTCCTTCATGTTTTTCTAAGCTGGAGGCCATCGAGAGTCGATGGGACTTCACCCAGGGCGAGTTGGAAGGTCTGACGTGAAGGAGAACTGGACTATGGAGGTGGCTCATGTGGATACGACTAGAGGTCACATATTTGAGTGGCTGAATGAGCATGAGAATGTTTTATCTTCTCCTATCTTTAGGGATTGTTTGAATCCCATAAAGGTACGTGTACGAAATCGTTTTGAATACCGGTTTTGGCGACATCATTCAGTTTCGATCGAGACCAAGACAATGATATATGAGAAATCAAAAATTTTATACTACGCCAATCTAATTGGATCAGTTCCTAACAGTGGTATTAGAGCCAGGTTGAAGTCTCTTTCGAATTTGACATCATTTCATATATTTCTTGTTTTCCCGAATCTGTACAAACGTCCAATTTTTTGGAGCAACCATGAATTGTTTGGGATACATATTGGAGATTGGTTGCTTCTAAATGAATCTTGTGACAAATAGCTTTCCAACGCTGCATACCGTTCAAATTTTGGACCACCGGAGAGTCCGGTAGAGGGTCTAAAAGATGGTGATTTTGTTTTACGAAATTCATTGGTTCAATTTGGGGATTTCTTGAGATCTTCTTCCATGGGGATATTTGATGTCTTATAGATGATTTAGAAGATAAGTAATATGATTACCAAGAGCTTCCCATCGTTCTTTGACTTTGAACGACACTGTCAGAGGTCAATTGAACATTCTTTTCCGACGAGGAAAAGTTCCAAGGCCGGCGGAGCTTCTTTCTTATTTTTCTGTTGATTGGGATGTTTTTCACGAAAGGAAAGTAGCATTTTTGGATTCCTTGATCGATTTAGAAGACCTACTATTTTTTAGGATTTTTCAGAGACTGGAAAGTCCAGATTTTGGAAGGTCTTGTCGTTCCCTCCATTGGCGCCATTTCTCTACTTAATGGGCAGGGAAGACAACCGTCAAAGCCGATAGCCGGATCCGCGCTCGTCAACATGGTTTGACGGTGCAAGCCGTGCTTAAGCGATTTAACCGTGGCCGTTGCGTGCGTGCGTGCTGTTGGTGCACCCCGTGAAGAGTGCACTCCATTAAAAAAAAATTTTGAACCGCCCGCGATGCATAGGACGGCACCATGCGCCAGAGCCTGCGGTGCACGGGCGGCGCACCCGGCGCAGAGGATGGGCAGTGCAATGTGCCGAGGCCAATTTTAATTGATTTAAAATTATTTTTAATCAAAATAAAATATAAAAATTTTCAAAAAAAATTTAAAAAAATTGTAAAATTTTTTGAAATATCATATAATAGATTATCAAAGTGTTTGATGATCTTTTAAGTGGTTTTGAGCTCTATTGTCATAGATTCATTCATTGTTATGTTTTTAAAATTGTTTTAATGACTTAACTTGAGAAATTAATGTCTAAATTAATTCTATAAAATATGATTTTTCATAATGATAAATAAGACATTGATTTGGCACTTTGTATAGTTTTGGGAATACATATGTTGTCATAATTGTTTGGAGTTTCTTGTTTATGTCATATAAATTGTTTATAAGTTATTTCATGTTATTTATTTCATGAATAATTCGATAAGCATGAAATTGAGAATTTTAAAACATATGATGTATATTTTTTATGATATAATAGTTATATCATATAATTACCACGTATTCGCACTATGTTCATGTGATGGTATATATGTGTGAATGCTTGGATGATCATAGACTAAGTGTGTGTCATGTGATGATGCTTATTTAATGTTGGCTTGCAATTAAGGGCCCGCGTGCCTAATCTTCTCTCTTATCAATTATAATTGTATATTCTACCTCTCTCTAAAATTGTACTCCCCTTGATTAAGATCAAGGTTTCTTATTTGATTAATGTACATTTATGGGTTTGCGTACCCTTAATGCTCTTGTAATGACAAGAAGACCGATCGAGTTGGAGGAGAGAGCGGGATGCAAGGAGAAGAGTTCTTCAAGGCATAATGACTTGTTAACACCAGCATAGGATGTTGAATCCTTTAATGCATACCGATCTGGCTCCAGTCATGCATTAATGTGATGAAAAGTCCATGATCATCTATTTAAATTTTGCTTATTTGATATGTATGAGTGTGTGCTAGATACCTTAGATATATGGTATTAAAGGTATTCATATATATATATATATGTAGCACATACTATGATGAGACTAAAATAAAAACCCCTCCTTGTTAAAATTAGGTGATAAGCGTGGGACATTGAAAATGACCCACGTAGCCTTCCATTGTTATAGTCTCAATGAGCCAATCTTAGATTGAGTGAGTTTGTTGTGTTTACCACAAGGTTCACTCAGCAAGGGATTAGTGATCGTGGCCAAGGCTTAAAGCTGAACCTTGGGGTTGACCATTGGCATGGCCTTGTTGTGTTTCCCATAAGAGCTGTGCTGAGAATCCATACCTATAACGTAACAAGTGGATTTGACCTAACTAGAGTATATGACTTGTTGTGTTTCCCACAAGGTCATAACTCTAGAGGCTAAATAACTAAGAGTTGCAAGAGTTGCAATTGGCAAAAGTTTCCTACCTATTAAGTATGGGATGACTTGTTGTGTTTTCCACAAAGTCATCACTATAAGGTTAATAGGATCTTAGTCCCCTCTAGGACATCCCCGAGTTATCCTGTCTTTGCATAATGAGGATTATGCAAATTCGTCAAAATTAGTGGGAGCATAAATTAGGATAAAATATCATATCTTAATTTACATTGAATGTCTGCAATATTTTCAAATAGAATCATATCTCTGTTATATAATTAGATTCTTAACCACCAATTATCTCGCATACTCGAAGTCATTAGGCTCATTTATATTAACTTCGTTGGCTAGTTTAGAATCATAAGAAGTGTTCTCATGGTTGACCATGTAACTAACCTACTTGAAAAGTGGGTGCCTACTAATCATCTAATGTAGTAAGAGAAGATGAGATCTTCATCTCATTAGAAAGATGTATTGTTTGCTTTACACTAAATGTTAGTCTCTATATAAAGTTTAGATGGATATGAGATCTATCATGGCTCATGGTGATGAGCAAATTTAAGGCAAGATTAAAATAACAATACATCTTCAATACTTCTTGTTGTTAAGACCAATGAAAAGAAGTGAGATCATTAGATGAGAAAATGAAGGCATAGTTAATAGTCAAGAAGTTGGTCAAGAATATTAAGCCCAAATAAGACATAGGATTGCTCTTCTACTATCATGATGATGATTGGTGGAAAGTATATTGAATATATATTGAAAAGGAGAAGCTTGAGAAGCTTCTGGCATCTCAGTCATTGACTTACTTGTCATTCATATATACACATCAAGTATAAGATACGATTTGTGTATATCATAGTATAAGATACTAAACATGTCTTATGGTATTAGATACCAGATGTGCGTATCTTGTATGAGATATTATATATACATATCTTCTATAAAATGTTATATATGCATTTATTGGTATGAGATACTAAATATGCATCTTATATTTGCAAAGGTTGTAGATAATGACAAGTGAATGAAGGCTTGATATATAAAGATTAACCTTCATATACAAATGGTGCAATAGTTGTATCATTGATAGTGGGAGGTACAAATCTTTAATTGCCGTTTGGGGATGTCCTTATCTTGAAGATTGTTGGTTTTATCCTTCTAAATGTACATTATCGATATTTCCTACGTGAATAAATATTGATTTCTTTTGAGTTATGGAAATGATAATTATTCTAAAATAATGAATGGCAAAATGTTTGCTAGTGGGAGCTTAGTAAATAATTTACTCATATGAGATATAGAAACTCTCATGGTATGTGTGAATGCTCCTTTTAGGAGGAAATGGGTTGATATAGATCAATATATTTTTTTAGCTTAATGTAGACATGGTCATATCAATGAGAAAAGACTTAAAGAGTTTCATATAGATGGAAACATGAAGGAAAATGATTTTGAATCATTAACCAAATATAAGTCTTATCTCATTGAAAAATGACTATCTTTCTATTTATTGGAAATGGAGGGTGGATCAAGGAGTTATTAGAACTCATACATATGGATGTGTGTTGGTCTATGTTTATTAAGGCAAAAGATGGACATTCTTACTTCATCTTTAATAGATGATTTCTCTAGGCACAAATATGTGTGCTTGAGAAGTACAAATATGTGGTCTTGAGGAATTGTCAGAGGTTAAAAAATGAAATAAAGAATAAATGGAAAGAGTATTAAAACTTTTTTGATTAGATCAAGGAGTGATATACTCAAGTACTAGATTCACACATCATTTGAAGGATATTATAACTTTGTTTTAATGAACATCTCTCTATAACCCTTAGCTTAATTGAGTAGTAGAAACAAGGGTGATTGTGTTATGTATGACATGACACAAGTAATGACAATCTTTTAAAAATATTCCTTGTCTATTTAGGGTTAAGCACTCAATATAACCACTCTGTGTTGGTACCTTCTAATTTATTATGATTATTCCTTATATGATATGAAAAAAGGGGTTAATGCTTGATCTTAAGCTAGTTAAGATTTTGGAATGTCCGACCATGATGAAGATGTATAACCCATAATAATTAGAATATAAGATAGGAAGTGTAGACTTGTGGGATATCCTTTGGAAACTTAACGATATTTAAATATATCACTTTATGAGATAAAGGGTATGTGTTGCTCAGCTTACAGTATTCTTAGAGGAAGAATTCTTTTTAAGGAAAACAGTGGGAGCAAGAAATATCTGGAAGGGGTTCCAGACCCACAATCAAAGACACTTCTATTAAGGTACTTATTGATAATAGCACGCATCATAGGTCTTTAATTGTGCTAATTCAACTTTGTAGATATTTGAGACACATCTTTGATGGAAGAAGATAAGCACAATAAAGTGAGCATGCTGATCCAAAGACCTATGAAAGGCAATATGAGATATTGATTCCAAAATAGGAGGAGACAATAAAATCTATAATAATATCCATCTATTTTAGCCAAGTTCAGAACTTGGTAGATCCACCTAAGGGTAAAGTACCCATTAGGTGTAAAGAAAAATGAAAATATGGATAGGAGTGAATTTGAAGGTGAGACCTTCAAGGCATGGATGATTGAAAAGGCATCATCTAAGTTAAGGAATTAACTATGATGATATCTTTTAACCATTGCCATAATTCAATCCATTTAGATTTTATTGGTGTACACTTAATAAGGATGTTAAAGTAATATTTCTCCAATAGTGAAATTTAAAAGGAGGTGTATATGATACAACCTATATTGTTTATGATACAACTTGAGGGATGTGAGTCCTAAAACATCCAAAGAAAGTGTACATGTTGTTAATGTATATTCATAGACTAAAACAAAATTCTCAATATTGGAATATAAGATTTGATAAGATTGAATCTTATGACTTCATTTGGAATGAAGAAGAATCTTGTGTGCATAAAAATGCTAGTGGGGGTGCTATTGTATTCTAGTCATTTTATATTGATGGCGTACTACTCATTATGAATGATGTAGGTATGTTATCATCAGTGAAGCCTAAATATAAAATGAATCTTCCATAATTATTCTGGGAGAAGCTTTCTAAGGATTTATGTCTATGGAGATAGATCTAAAAGGGATGCTTGGCTTGACCCATTTGTTGTACATAGACACCATTGTCAAAGGGTTTGACATGAAAACTCCTATATAGGTGTCTTGCCTCTAAGATATGGAGTTTATCTCTTTTAAAGAGAGATATAATACATAAATATAGTTTATCATGCCCTAGTCGTAGGGTCTATCATGTATACTATGTACATAGCCTAATATGATGAGTACTCTAAGTGTTATGAGTAATCATCAGGAAAATCCAAGTGAGAGTCACTGGATAGTTGAGAAGTATATCCTTAAGTACTTGAGAAGTACCAAGGATGCATTTCGAATATGAAGGATAGGACTGGAAGTTTGAGTTAGACTTAAACTTCTAGTTACATATGACTGGTAGCTAGGGTACATATTTACCTAGATGGTGGTGCAGTGAGCTGGAAAAGTTCCATGCTATAGACACTGTAGATTTTACAAATTATAATTGTTGCCGACTGCTTATGAAGTAGTCTAGATGAAGGAGTTCATCATATTTAGGGAGTTGTTCCTTATATCTCTTATAATATACCATTATTTTATGAAAATGATGGATCATTAATTTTGTAGTGGAGCCTTTGTCTCATCAGAAGTTTAAACACTTATGTGGCAATACTACTTGATCAGAGTGACTGCAACTCAAGAGGATATGATTAAAGATAGAGTATCTTAAACTATAAACATTGTAGATCTACTAACTAAGGCCTTGACTCATAGTGTGTTTGAAGGTCACCTTGGACTGATGGAGATCAGACATGTAGGTGATTGGCTTTAGTGCAAGTAGGAGGTTGATAGAAATGTATGCCCTACAAGCCAATCATAGGTGATATAATTTTACATTTCTTGTAATAACTTATTCAGTATAAATGGCATAATCATCATTATTTGCACTATTTAGATATGTCTATTGTAATGAAGTCTTAGATTGCATGCAATGATGATTGAATCATGATGAGATCATGATAATGAGATCAATCATCTAGAAGTATGTACTCTAAATGTTCCTAGTCATAGGATCCTCGAGACGGAGCATCAAGGATCCGGTAAGACTAGTGTATATGATATCTTCTTATATGAAGAGAATGACCGATCTCATTGGTCATCAGTGTGGGGACACTGAGATACATGTACAGGTGCTTGTTAGAGGAATGAGTTCACTGAACTGACTAGTATAAAATCTCTGAATGATATCTTACCAAACTGTCGATCAGGGTATTCTATCATTACGATTGCACAGTGAAATCTTTGACCTGAGTCATCAAAGATGTCTTTCTAGGTGTACCATGTACTTTGACTATTGACTTATGGATCACTTTGTATTGTGGTCCTATATAGTTAATGGATTGGGTATATGGGAAACTCGGTGGAGGCAATTGAGTGGATAATAGGGGATCATCCACTCTCGATAGGAGAGAGAGAGAATGTCCTATAGATAGTATTCGAAATCCTTGGACAAGGTAGATAAGATAATTGGAAAAGAGTTTTCTAATTGATCCAATTATGAGTACAAGATTTCATAGTGTCAGTATATTTAGGAGTTGACAGTCAATGCCGTACTCCTATCCGACCGGGACATTGGATGGACGAAGTTTTATAGTCGTGTGGTAACCAATGATGGAAAGGCTCTTTGAAGAGGAGTTCATCCCTGAAGCCGTTTGGGATCATAGGGTGTGGTTTGTACCCTTTATGATCGGTAGGTTGTTCAATCTATTATGAGATAATAGATTTAATTTAAAATAAGTTCTTTTAATTATGCCTCAACCAAATGAGCTATTGGGCCTAGTAGGTCACACACATAAGAGCCAATTCATAAGTTTGGGGGCGAGGGTGTTAATATATAGAAAGGATAGATTTTCCTGAAAAACTTCAAATTCTCTATATAATAGCGAATTGAGCATGAGCCCCACAAGCCAAGGCTTAAAATTTCATCCCTACCTCTCTCTTTCGCATTTTCCCATGTTGGAGACCGTCGAGAGTCGATGGGACTTCATTCGAGGTAAGTCGGAAGGTCCGACACGAAGGAGAACCCGACTATGAAGGCAGCTCGTGTGGATACGACTAGAGGCCGCACACTTGAGTGGCTGAATGAGCATGAGAATGCTCAATATTCTCCAATCTATAGGGATTGTTTGAATCCCATAAAGGTTCATGTTCGAAATCATTTTGAATACCAATTTTGGCGACGTCGTTCGGTTCCGATCGAGACCAAGATAATGATATACGAGGAATCAAAAAAAATTTGCTGCACCAATCTGATTCGATCGGTTCCCAATAGTAAAATGTTCGGAAAGATCTTTAGAAGCTGATGATCAGCAAAGTAGCATGTCCGAGCATGGATCGGCTTCTTTTCACCTCGGGATGATCTCCGGACAATGGGACGAAGAGAGGACGATTTGGGGAGGTTGGGATGATCCTATGGGGCTGGAAGACAATGAGAAGAAGCCTGGAGGATGGGGATGCCCCCCTTAGGTCATTCATATGAGTCTCCCTTTATAGGCGATGAGAAATAGGTCAAAAAATAGCAAGTTTTGATACATCCGACTATAGGTTGGATTTTCTCCATTTAATGCTGCTAATTTTTATCATGAGGCTTCTAGAAAGTTACCCAACTGATTTAGAGGGATTTAAAACCGTGGATCACCTTCTCTATGCTCAAAATATGTCTTCACTTGAAGAGAAAACAAATCTGGTATAAAAATAGCAAGTTTTGATGTACAAGACAACAAGTTGGATTTCCATCGATTGATGATGATAATTTTGACCATAAAACTTCTAGATACTTTACCAAGTGATATGGAGGATGAAAAAGGAAGGTAAGGTCATGAATTGTTCAGAGATGTGCCCAATGGGCTGGGCTTGCATGCAATTGGGCTTGATCATGGGTGTGTGTAGACAGAAATGCGCGTCTGACTTCTGAAGGGCACTGCAAAAAAATAGAAAATCAGAATTGAATGCCATTTGTTGCAATGAAAAGAAAACGTAGAGTGAAAGATTATTTATGTTGAAGACTTCTTCAGTAGATGTCCATAGAATTCTGTGAAAAAATTTTAAATAGAGGATATGCTGGAAAAAGCATAATCTGGCACACCACCAAGCGGTGCGACCTTAGTGTAGAGACCACCAAGAGTAACAAGGAAGTTAGAATGGGCTCTAGTTCGGTAAACACGTATTTGATTAGAGATCAGTAACTCATCCTCATATTTCCAATAAACTCCTTAGCTCATCCAAAAGGGTGGTTCTCCTAGATTTTGATGGTCTAAAAGAGATGTAGCCAATAGAATAAAGGTATAAGTCCCAAATAAAGCCAAATTGGTGTGTTTATAGCTTGCCTCGCCTTGATGTCGGCTTTGCAAGGGAATGGTTTACAGCGAAGCAAAGTGAAATGCAGAGCAATGAATCGTAATGGAATAGAGTGGAGCAGAATAGCGATGGATTGAAAAGGTGGCATCAAGTTGTAGATATAGACATGTTCATCAACCAAATTCGGCAAGGAGAATCTGCACAAGTTTCTTGGATTACTGCCACATTTCGTTAAGCCTTCTTACATCTGTTTGGTAAGAGATGTGCCACGAGCACAAGAAAAGAATAGCCAACCCCCAACGCAGTGGAGCCTCGAATCATGGGTTTATAGGTTCATCATCAGCCAGCAACCCGATCTTTGTGGTGTTCCTATACTGTGATGGGTTAATGTTTATAAAGAGAATTGTTTTTCAAAATAAAAGAATACCAATCGAGCATATTCAGGCTCGCAAATTCATTTATGTTTTCTAAGAAACATGATTTGATTCGAAATGGAATGATCTCATATTCCAAAAGGTAAATATTTTGGCGCAAGAATAGACCATGAGGATAATGGTAGAATCATTATCATACAAATCTAATGGTGTGAACTCCAAGGAGAAGGGGCTGTGGGGGCCTAACACATCATCCAATCCAATCCCACCAAAGAATATCAAACACATTGCAGATATCTATGACCTCTCATCCACAGTGAAGAACAAGATTGACTCTGAACTTTTTCAGTTGTACATAGAGTATGTTATCTACCTTGTGTTTTCTTTTGGCCTTTCCTTATATTATTGAAAGTTCTTATAACATACTACTTAAAGAAACCCACCAAAAGTTCTTATTGAAGAATATAGATAATAAATTTTTAAAGAAACATGAAACTATTGATTATTTTATATGAAGAATATTATGTACTTCTTGTTTATTTTGATGCAGAGGACTTTCTTAACACATGTTTCAAGGTGATGTATGTGTACAATTTAGATGCGACTGTCTCATGTTGCTTGCAACACCTAGATTGTCTCTGTTATTTGTGATTGATTTAGAGTATGAACTTCATTAGGATTGCTAGGTGACCATCTACTTTTATTTACGAACTTATGTACAACTACTTCACGTGAATATTTAGTCATTGAATTACTATCATAATCAAAGCATACACCGATGCATATTGACATCCTTTTTTATTGTCTGGATAGATTATGGGAATGCCAAGTCTCACAACTTTTGATCCTTCAGACATAATAATCTTTTTTATCTTTGATTTTTTGAACATTTCTATACAATATCTAACTCTAACTTCTTTGAATTGTGTAGCCATATGTGGGGCCAACTTGAAATTAGCCAAAATATTGGTGCTACAATTCTAGATTGTTTATTGTTTTCTATGTATAATTAACGGTTGTCATAGAATTGTAGAGTTTATTCAAAAGGAAGAGATTTTCTCCAAGTCTTGTATCCTTGTTCCAATAGTGGATGGGTAAGTGGAGAAAAATTGTTTGAACTCAACATATTCATGTTATTTGTAACCTCTCTAACCAAAGATGTTATAGGGGACACTAGAGACTATTAATTTTGTGTAATTTGGCTACCTCTTTCAAGTCTAAATTTAGACCATCTATGATTGTTCAAGACTCCCTTCAGATGGCCGACACACACAAACAGGAACCTATCATCAGGAGGTAAATTAATCACCTTGTGAGTTTGTGGTGCATGTTTCTTCATCTTTTATGTACACAATCAAGATTTTCTTTTTACCTTACCTTTTTCTCAGGTTGATGAAGGATCTATATCATTCAGAAGGGAAGATGATCAGTAAAAAGAGTGTGAAATATATTTCTTTCTTCATTCCAAAGGTATTAAATTACTATACTTTCACAAGATTATGTGAGATATTTGTAGAGTTTACATTGCCTTCTTCTAGGTGCCACAACAAAGAGATGATGTTGAATGTGGGTTTTTCACACTATACTATGCATACCTTCTCCTAAGGAGTGCTCCACTGACCATTTCTCGACTGTCATCTCCTGCTTTTGTAAATCTTGTATCTCAACCTTTTCTTATTTTTACTCCTTATGACAGTCCCTATAAATAATTGGTTTTATTTACCTAAAAATGTAGATGATGAAAGATTGGTTTAGTACGAAGGATATTGATGGTTTTATTCACAAAGTAATAACATATGCTACTTGTGGGTCTCTTCAGCTTCCTCATCTATACCCTCTACCACAAACTGTGGACAGAAAAATTAAGTTGCTCCCAAGATGGAAGACAATGACATTGAAAGTCCTGTATTTGACAAAAAGAAAATGCGAGGAACGCTGAGAAATGCCCAATCAATATTAAATCTTGGGTTAAGATGCCACAACAAAATGTTGCCAACATCTGGACATTTATTAAGGTAAAGTTTTTAAAGTATATCTTTTTAATTTGTACATAACATTCAGTATCTTTTATGTACATGAAGTTGTGTAACCTTATGTAAAGAAAATATGAAGTTGATGAGGGAGATGTATTCCAGAAAATGTTTATAATGAAAGACTTTGGGTAGAAATGGAAATATCACAAGTATTGCCAAAGGAAAAAGTATTTTGATCAAAAAGAGCCACCTTCTAGTCTATATATCTCTATTGAGATGTGGGAGTCCACGAAGGCGTCTTGGTCTTCTCCTGATTTCCAAGTAAGATTCAATTCAATTTAGTATAAAAGTACTCTTTTTCTTTGTTATGTTGGTCAATGTGAGTAATAAAGGTAAAGTCAGGTTAATATTATACTTTCTCTTTTGATAGAAGAAAAGTGAGGTGAATCAAAAGAACAAAAGTCTGCATAAAATATATAATTGTGCTAGAACTCAGTCTTTTGCAGATATAAGGAGACTAGAGGTAAATATTTATTGATTGAACATATGATTGTGATTTTTTAATATGTGTTAGGAATCATTAATGTTAATTGTTAACTTTCCAGGTGGCTAAAACTGGCAAGGATATGGATAGGGTAGACATATTCATCATCACACACACCAAGAAGGATGGAAAGGCCATAAACGATGATTGTGCCCTTGCAATTGTAAGTGCTTATCATCTTTTTTATCAGTCTAATGTTTGTCATCATGTAAATATGTATAACGGATACCTTTGCCACTATAGGAAAGACTCAAAACTATAAAATCAGTTGTACCAACCAATATGTATTTCATGGCATCTAAATCTAATGTTTTCTCTAAAGTCATGGGAAAAGACAAGAATGGAAGAGTCAAGGAAATTGGCATGGATCCATCACCTACTTATATTTGGGGAGAGAATGGTGAATCCTCCAAAATTTAAAAGAAAGAGTTATATGAACATGTCCAACTTATAAAATCGAAAGTTGCCAAACTAGAGGACAAACCCCACGAAGAGGTAAACAATTTTGGACATATACGAAATATATTGGATTTTTCATAATCGATTGATGAATGCAACCTTATAATTTTATGATTGGAATTTTCTTGTAGTCTAGAATCTGATCAACAGTTACAAGAAAAATATCACCATTGGATGTAAATGATGTAAGTTATATCAACAACTACAAGCAAAATATCAATTTTTGGACCAAAATACTATTTCTGGAAAGTACTAAGTATGCTCTTCAGTAAATGATTGTTATACTTGAAGTTATTTTCTCTATTCTTTTTAATAGGTGAAGGTAATCTGTAAGGGACCTCTGCATAACTTAAACAAGCTATCAGCAAAACTAAAAATAGCAAGGATTGTTGATGAAACAAGTAAAGGATTATTTAAGATGGTTGTCTTGAAACCAAATGCCCCTTTGTTTGTGGTATGATAATCGAAATTTTGATTAGTTCTCAATCTAATTAAGTTCACCAACAGAGATTGCATGAGATTGATTGATGTTTGAGGATATCTGTAGGTTCATTTTTCCCCCTTATTGCACTCATTTTAGTGTACTAATCTATTACTTTTGCTATACATACTTCACATTATACATGCTTATTGGCTCTTTCATTTATCATTGTCTAACCATGCTCGAACATGAGGATATCTGAATTCTAGCTGTCTATAATATCAACTATACAAAGTATTATATTCTAGTTTCTTACCAACCCATTATTGGTAATATGAACTATAGGTAGAAAGGAGGGTGAAGCTCATGGATCTAGAGGGTCATTGTGTTGTTGAAAGTTTTTTAATCAACGACAACCCTTCAAAAATGGTGATGGACAGATGCCTTGAGGAAGTTTTTTATGAGGTCTTAGTTGTAGTTGTCAAGAATCCAAATGCCCCTTTGTTTGTGAAAGACAATCATAGGAATAAAATGCAAGATGCCATTGAAAGTCATATAATCTGGTAGAGAGATTATGTAAGTCATTCTTACAATTGTAGATACATCACACAAATTATCATTTTGCATACTTATGTTTTTTGTACTTTTATGTTCGCTGCAGGTTATCTTCAAGGCAGATTGTTTGCATTCCTATCCACGAGGGGCATTGAAATATGTAATTCTGATGTATGTTGGTTGTGGTGGAACATGAAAACTCTTAACTCTTTTGTTTATTCGGAGTATATTACAGGTGTAAATGTGTTACTTAACAAGTTGTTAAATTTATTTATTTTTATTTTAGCAACTCAATGATATGTGCAAAACTATTTAAATTTTCTTATATTGAATGTGTCGTAGTTATCACAGGCTGCGAATGGTTTAAGATGTTTTTTAACTTGAAATTTGAGTACGTGAATGCAACAACCTGTATGGAATAGGTGCATGGAACAATGCGTGAAGAGGTGGAATAGGTTGTATGAAACAAAAGGTTATATGGAACAGGTTGTATGGAACACCTTGTATGAAACAGGTTGTATGGAATCAATGTGTGTAGATGTGTGATTTTATTGAACAATGTGTGTACATTGATGGTTCCTCGGGTAAAAGGAACAGATTGTATGAATACCTACGATTTTTGCCGTAGTAAATATAATACGCTATCAACAAACCATATTTTTATTCCTTTGACCACATTTACCTACGAGAGTATCTATAAGTACATGTTATATTAACTGTTTGTGTCACTCCTCTTTACCTGCGAGTGTTTGTTAATCCGTAGGTATAGTGTAAGGAATCAATACATGACAGCGGAAAAATTTTGATTCCATAAAACCATGATCTTTGCCTTGATCGATGCCGAACGAGTAAAACCGGGAACCGAATATGAAGTAGAACGAGAGTACCTCATGGGATTTCTCAAATACCTCACCATGGATGAAGAGAGGACATTCCTCCTTGCTGAAAACCGTTCAAGTGTCCGGTCTCTAGCGGTATCCACACGATCTGCTTCAATAGACGAGTTCTCCCTTCCTTCGGGCCTCCAGAAATCTTCCAGATCCAAGCTTGACCATGGGAGATCGCCTTCTAGAGGAGAGAGGAGGGAGAGAGGAGGCTTAGGACGTTCTCCAGCCCTATGGCTTGTTAGGGTTTGGCTTCATAAGCCATTTATATATAGAAGATGGAATTTTTCACAAAAAACCCAAAACTTCTATAAAATTGCGTCCATGCCCTCATCATATTGACCAGATCTATTGTGTGTGACCCACTAGGCCCAATAGTCAATTTTGTTGAAGCCTTAATTAATTTAAAATAACAATTCTTTTAAATTAAATCAAAACTGTTATCCGATAATAGTTTTTACGGCTTTCTGATCATAAAGGGTACAAGCCACATCCTATGATCCCAAATGATTTTGGGGGGAGTTAATAAACATCCATTGAGCCTTTCCATCATCAATTACCACACGGATTTAAATCCTCATTCATACAATGTCCCGGTCGGTCAGGGGTTCGGCACTGACTGTCAACCCCTAAATATTCCAACTCTATGAAATCTTGTACTCATGAATGGATCAACTGGAAAACTCCTTTTCCAATTATCCTATCTACCTTGGCCAAGGATTTAGAGTACTATCCATAGGACATTCTCTTTCTCCTACCGAGAGTGAACGATCCCCTATTGTCCGCTCAATTGCCTCTACCAAGTTTCCCATATACCCAATCCATTAACTATATAGGACCACAATACTAAGTGATCCATCAATCAATAGTCAAAGTACATAGTACGCCTGGCAAGACATCTTTGGCGACTCAGGTCAAACATCCAACCGTGCTATTGAGATGTAAGAATAACCTGATAGACAGTTCGGTAAGATACCGATCAGGTTTTCCTAAATTGGTCAGTTCAGTGAACTCATTCCACTAATGAGCACATGTGTGTGTATATCAGTGTCCCCACACTGATGACCAATGAGATCGGTCATTCTCATCATATGAGAAGACATCACACACACTAGTCTATCCGGATTCTTGATGTCCTGTCTCAAGGGTCCTGTGACTAGGAACATTTAGATCACATACCTCTAGATGATCGATCTCATTATCATGATCTCATCATGATTCAATCATCATTGCATGTGATTAAGGACTTCATTACGATATACGCTTCTAATAAAAGCTAGTAACGAAGTTTTGCCTATTTAATTGAATGAGATATTCCTAGAAATGTCGAATCATATCATATATGATTGGCTTGTAGGGCATACATTTCTATCAATCTCCCACTTGCACTAAAGCCAATCACCCATCTGGCTGATCTCTATTAGCTCAAGGTGAAGCTCAAACACTCTTTGAGTATCTGCTTCAGATAGTGGATCTGTAATGTTATTAACGGAAAATACTCTATCTTTAATTATATCTCTTTCAACTGCATTCTCTCTGATTCTATGGTATTGCCATAGAAGTTTGAAACTTCTAATGAGACTTTGGCTCTACCCCCATTGTTTTCTCAAAACAATACACTTTCAGAGAAAGTTGGGACAATCCCATAAGCTAGATGAACATCTTCATCTAGTCAGCTTCTCAAGCAATACACAGTCATTATTCAATCTACTTTAGATTAGTTGTAGAATTAGCATTGTTCTCTTACATGGAACTCTTCCAGCTCACTGCACCACCATTATATTGACTTATTATCAGATTTATCTGATTAGAAGCTTGTGTTTATAAAACTACAAGACTTCAAGTCTAATCTTCCATACATTAGAGATATATCCTTAGTGCTTCTCAAGTACTCAAGAACACATCTCTAAATTATCCTGTGACTCTCACAAGGATTTACTTGATGAATGCTCATAACACTTAGAGCAAGAAGTCATGTGCGTAGCATCACAAATGTGATAGGTCCTATTGCAAAAGCATAAGGGCTATACTAATGTGATCTCTTTATCTCTTAAGAAGTCTACAAAGACATCTCTTTAAAGAAATCAACTCCACACTTCATAGGTAAGAAACCTATCTTGGAGTTTACCATGTCAAACTCTTTGACTATGGTTTTTATGCACATGAATTGGGTAAGGCCAAGAAACCTTTTAGATCTATCTCCATAGATCTTAAAACCCATATTAAGTTTGGAGGATGAATTAATAACTAGGCTCACTTATGATAACATACTTACTCCATTCTTAATGAGTAGTATGTCATACATATATCATGTCAAGAAGATAATAGCATTCCCACTTATCTTATATGAAAACACAAGGCATATCTTCATTCTCAATGAAGTCATAAGATTTAATCTCATTAAACCTTATCTACCATCTATGGGAAGTTTTACTTGAGTCCATAAATGGACCTTATGCACACACTATTTGAATGTTTTGGAACTTGATTCCCAAAGGTTGTATCATATACACTTGTTTCTCAAAATAACATAGAGAAACACTATCTTAACATCCATTTGACATATCCTATAGTCATAGTGTGTAACAATCAAATCCGAATGGATTAATTCCATGGCATAGGTAAAAGGTCTTATCATAGTCAACTATTTGACATAAATGATATCCCTTTTAACTATCCTTACTTTGAAGGTATTTACCTTCTAATATACTTCAATCTATTCTTTAGTGATCCATTTATACCCTATAGATACTAAATCCTTAGGTGGATCAATCAAGTTCTGAACTTGATTAGAATAGATAGAGTTTATATCGGATTCTATTGTTTCTTCCCATTTTGAATCAATATCTCATATTGCTTCAATATAAATCTTAGGATTATTATCCTTTTATCTTATGTCTCATTTCTTCCATCAAAGATATGTCTCACATATCTCATAGGTTGATTGGACATAAGAAAAGATCTATGATTTGCCCTTGTGTAAATATAAACTAGTACCTTAATAAAAGTGTCCATGGATTGTGAGACTGGAACACCTTCCATTTATACCTTGCTCCCACTATCTTTCTAAAGGAGGGACTCTTCCTCTAGAAATATGGAGAGATGAGCAACTCATACCCTTCTCCCTAAGGGAGGCATTAATATCCTTAAGTTTCCTTATGATATCCCACAAGCCAACACTTTGTAGTCTTATATTCCAACTTGAAAGGGTTATACTTCTTTACCAAGCCAGACATTCTGAAAGCTTAACTTGCTTAAGGTCAAGCTTTAATCCCTTTCCATATCTAATATGGAATAATTGGAATAGACTTGAAAGGTACCGATTTAAGATCAAATGTCTATATTGACTGCTAACCCCTAAACAGACAAAGAAGAATTTTGCAAAGGTTGTCAATGTCCATATTATGTCCTACACAATATGGCTACTCATTTTAGCTGCTCAATTAAGCTAAAATATATAAGAGGTGTCCATCAAAATTAGATTATACTATCCTTCATTTATGTGTGAATTATTACTTAAGTATCCCCTCTTTGATCTCATCAAAGAGTTCTAAACTTTTTTCATTAATATTTCCTCTTCATTCTTAATCTCAAATAATTTCTCAAAGGTTTTGTATTTGTACTTCATAAAGAACATATGTCCATACCTAGAGAAGTCATCTTTGAAAATTAATGAAGTTGAAATATTATCCTCTATCATTAATAGATATGGGCTACCATGCATCTAGATGCATGAGTTCTATGAACTCATTAGCCCTCTCTCCATGTCTAACAAATGAAGAGTTGGTCATTTTGCTTAATAAGATAAGACTTACATATAGTTAATGATTCCAAATCATTTACCTATATGTTTCTATCCGAATAGTACTCCTTAAGTCTTTTCTTATAAACATGACCGTACTACTAAATAATAGATTGATCAATATCAATCTACTTTACCTAATGAGGATTATTCACACATATTATAAGAGCATACATATCTGATATAAATAAACTCTTTATTATGCTCCTACTGATAAACACTTTACCAGTTATCATTTTTATTCCATAGAATAAATCTCCATTTATTCAACTAGGAAATGAAAACAATATTCTTTTAGAAGGATAATTAAGACAACTCTAAAAGGCTATAGAAAATTTGTATCTCTCACTAGTAATGATGCAATATTTTGTACCATTTCATATGTAGGATAACAATCTTCTTTAAGTCTTCATTTACTTGCTATTATCTATAACTCATTGTAGATATATGATGCATCTCTGGTATCTCATACTATTATATGCACCCCTAGTATCTTATACTAGAATACACATACATAGTATCTTATACTATCAAATGTGTATATAAGACAAGTAAATATTAATGACATAGATACGTGGAGCTTCTCAAGCTCCACCTTTGCATTATGTGCAATACACTTTGCACTTCTTCTTCTACTTACCATCATCATGATAGTAGAGGAATGCTATGTCAAATTTGGGTTATAATATCATGACTCACTTCTTTGACTTTTAACTATCACCATCTATTTCTATCTAGTGATATTACTTCTTTCTATTGGTCTTACCAATAAGAAGTATTCAAGATGTATCATTCTTCTTTGCCTTTAATTAGCTCATCACCATGAGCCATGATGGATATCAAATCCATCTATCCATGTTGCCACTACTAATTTTATCTGATAGAGGCTAACATCTGATATAAGGTAATTAATACATATTCTCGATGAGATAAGATCTTATCTTCTCTCTCATCATTAGATAGTGTAGAAGATACTTACTTCTCAAGTAGGATAGTCAATAGGTCAACTATGAGAACTATTCTCTTAGTTCTAAACCAATATAAGAAGTGTGAGCCATTAAAATACTTAGCATCTAGCATGCTAGATTAATGGTGGTTTATAATATTCTACAACAGAGATATAATTATATTAACATTACAGACATTCATTAAAATTAAGATATGGTCTTTCATCCTAATTTATACTCCCACTAACTTTCGACGAATTTGCATAACCCTCATTATGCAAAGACGGGATATCACGATAACATCATAGTGGGGACCAAGACCCTACTAACTTTATGGCGATAACCTTGTGGGAAACACAACAAGTCATCCCATACTTAATAGGTAGGTAACTTTTACCAATTGCAACTCATGCAATTCTTAGTCATTCAGCCTCTAGAGTTATAACCTTGTGGGAAACACAACAAGCTATATACTCTAGTTAGGTCAAATCCGCTTGTTACATTATGAGAATGGATTCTTAACATAGCCCTTGTGGGAAACACAACAAGGCCATGCAATGGTCCACCCCAAAGTTTGGAAAATGCCTTAGCCATGATCACCAATCCCTTGCTGAATGAGTCTTGTGGGAAACACAACAAACCCATCCAATCTAAGATTGGCTCATCAAGACCATAACAATGGAAGGCTACGTGAGTCATTCTTAATGTCTCACGTTTATCGACCTAATTAAAATGAGGAGGGATTTTATTTTAGTCTCATCAACATAGGTGCTACATATAATTATTAATATACCTTTGGAATATCATATATTTAAGGTATAATCTGTAGCACACACCACATATCAAATATGCATTAAAACATAGGTGATCATGGACTTAACCCTAATCATACACCTAAGGCACCCTTATAGGTGCAATTCCTTGCTTCAGAAGCTTGAGTTGGCATGCTCCCACTTCAGAAGGGTGCTTCTCCAAGTGGTCCCGCTCTCCATTCTATCACGAGCCGGCTTCTAACCATTACAAGCAGCTAAAGGGTACATAGACCCACAAATGTACAACTCATAATAAGAAACCTTGGTTTCAACCAAGGGGAGTACACAAATGGGGGAAGGTAGAATGTACAATCAGATTGTATAGAGAGAGGAGGAGGCACACGCAGGCCCCATTTAATAACATAACCAACTTAATTAACCAAGCAATCAAAAGCAAAGCATATTTAAGTCCATGATCACCTCCATACACACACCAACATTCATCACATGAACATAGAGCGCATACGTGATAATTATATGAGATATATCATATATACCATCATAAAATTATATACTGTAATTTTGAAATTCCAAATTTCATGCTTGTCGAATTTTCATAAAATAAATAACATGAAATGCACATATAAACAATTTACATGCATAAAACAAGCAATATAAAATATTCAGATGATTCATGCTTTTCCAAAATTTCTCAGAGCATTAAATTAATGTCCAAATCATAATTCTTCAAAATCATATTTTTTAGAATTTATTTGAACACTAATTTAATCAATAAAGATTTTAAAACAATTTTAAAATCATTTATAAAATGATTCTATGGCAACAAAAGTCCAAAACTATTTAACAGGTTCATAAACATTTTAAAAACCTATTAAATAATTTCTCAGAACTTATATAATCATTAATTTCATTAATTTTGATATTAAAACAATTTCAAAATCAAAATAGTAGAATTCAATGACAAAAATAGTAAAACTTTATTTAATAAGTCATTAAACACTTTAATAACTCATTAAATACATTCTACAATTTTTCATAATTTTTCTGGATTTTTTTGGCAATTATTCGGATCAAAAATGATTTTTAAACTATTTAAAAATCATTTTCGAATTAAATAACTGGCGGCGCAGTGCACCGGCCAATCAGCGCTGGCCACGGAACAGTCGGGCTCTTCGTGGCTCTACCACGTACCCCCCGGCTTGCGCCAGAAGGCCGGCGGCCGCGCGCCGCGTTCCGTGCGCCCGCGTGTGCCGCTGCGCGCCCCTGGGGCTAACGCGGTGCGGCCGCGTACCCCCGCCCGGGTGCGCCGCCCTTCCGCCACGTACCCCCCCCACGCTAGCGGGTCCAGATCCTCCGTCTTCTTCGCCCAATAAAGGTGGGGCGGATTACGGAAACCATAGAAAAATGCCAACTTTCGGCCCTGATTTGGGGGGTCAAACGGTGTCCCAAAATTCCTAAAAAATATGCGTTGGAATCCTTAAACAATAAGGATTCTATTTATGGAAGTTTCATCTCATGAAAAATTCTATAAAACTCTCAGTTTCTGGAGAAAGTTGCCACGGCCGCAATTAAACCAAACCGCAAATACCTCTCAAATCCGGCACCTCCAAGGGCCGTTGAGTGTCCAATAATTTATGGAAACTCTAGGAAACTTAATTTCCTATCTTCCTACGTCATTATACAGAGGTATTTGAGTCCAAATAGGTAAGTTCATCAACTCCGCCAATTTCGGCCGGATATTCGGATATGATCATCTTAGCAACTTTCCGAACTCATTCCGGACTCTCCGGATGGCCAAAATTCAAGAGGTTTACGACATTGGAAATATCTCATCCACGAAAATCCAATGAATCTAACCACACACAGTTTCGTATCTCATACAAACTGTGGTGATCAAATCAAAACAGCTCTGTATACAGTTTCGGGAAAGCAAGAAATCACATGAAATCAAGTCAATTTCGATTCAACTTCGACCAAGGCTTCAACATGGCTCTGATACCACTGTAAGAAATCAATACATGATAGTGGAAAAATTTTGATTCCATAAAACCATGATCTTTGCCTTGATCGATGCCGAACGAGTAAAACCGGGAACCGAATATGAAGTAGAACGAGAGTACCTCATGGGATTTCTCAAATCCCTCACCATGGATGAAGAGAGGACATTCCTCCTTGCTGAAAACCGTTCAAGTGTCCGGTCTCTAGAGGTATCCACACGATCTGCTTCAATAGACGAGTTCTCCCTTCCTTCGGGCCTCCAGAAACCTTCCAGATCCAAGCTTGACCATGGGAGATCGCCTTCTAGAGGAGAGAGGAGGGAGAGAGGAGGCTTGGGACGTTCTCCAGCCCTATGGCTTGTTAGGGTTTGGCTTCATAAGCCATTTATATATAGAAGATGGAATTTTTCACAAAAAACCCAAAACTTCTATAAAATTGCGTCCATGCCCTCATCATATTGACCAGATCTATTGTGTGTGACCCACTAGGCCCAATAGTCAATTTGGTTGAAGCCTTAATTAATTTAAAATAACAATTCCTTTAAATTAAATCAAAATCGTTATCCGATAACAGTTTTTACGGCTTTCTGATCATAAAGGGTACAAGCCACATCCTATGATCCCAAATGACTTTGGGGAGTTAAATAACATCCATTGAGCCTTTCCATTATCAATTACCACACGGATTTAAATCCTCGTTCATACAATGTCCCGGTCGGTCAGGGGTTCAGCACTGACTGTCAACCCCTAAATATTCCAACTCTATGAAATCTTGTACTCATGAATGGATCAACTGGAAAACTCCTTTTCCAATTATCCTATCTACCTTGGCCAAGGATTTAGAGTACTATCCATAGGACATTCTCTCTCTCCTACCGAGAGTGAACGATCCCCTATTGTCCGCTCAATTGCCTCCACCAAGTTTCCCATATACCCAATCCATTAACTATATAGGACCACAATACTAAGTGATCCATCAGTCAATAGTCAAAGTACATAGTACGCCTAGCAAGATATCTTTGGCGACTCAGGTCAAAGATCCAACCGTGCTATTGAGATGTAAGAATAACCTGATAGACAGTTCGGTAAGATACCGATCAGGTTTTCCTAAATTGGTCAGTTCAGTGAACTCATTCCACTAATGAGCACCTGTGTGTGTATCTCAGTGTCCCCACACTGATGACCAATGAGATCGGTCATTCTCATCATATGAGAAGACATCACACACACTAGTCTATCCGGATTCTTGATGTCATGTCTCAAGGATCCTATGAGTATGAACATTTAGATCACATACCTCTAGATGATCGATCTCATTATCATGATCTCATCATGATTCAATCATCATTGCATGTGATTAAAAACTTCATTACGATATACGCTTCTAATAAAAGCTAGTAACGAAGTTTTGCCTATTTAATTGAATGAGATATTCCTAGAAATGTCGAATCATATCATATATGATTGACTTGTAGGGCATACATTTCTATCATATAGTACATTACTCTACGTATGGTATCTACCATAAGTAAAACATTTACAGACATGTACTATCCCGATGGGCCTTCTGTAAGGAATCGTCCATTAAAATTTGGTGCAGCGGAAGCGATGATTCCTATGGGTTCCTTTAGAATCCGTCTCAATCAGAACCGAACGACGAAAACCGAAAACCGATCAAATCGGGTTCGAATATACCTGATAGGGATTCATATAATCCCATGGAGAGGAAGGAGATGAGCTTCTCAAGCTCTAAAAACCGTTCAAGTGTCCGGTCTCCAGCAGTATCCACACGAACTTCATCCACAGCAGGTTCTCCCTTCGCGCCGGCCTCGAGAACTCTTCCCGAACGGAGCTCCATCGACCATGGACAACTTCTAGAGAGAGGAGGAGGTAGGGAGGAGGCTTGGGACGTGTTTTTCACCCTTGGCTTGATGGGGTTTGGCTGAAACCATTAGTATTTATAGAGAATTATGGAATTTTTTATAAAAACCCAAAATCTCTATAAATTATGTCCTTGCCCCTGTACTTGTGGATAAGTCCTTTTGTGTGTGAACCACTAGGCCCAATAGCCTATTTGGTTGAGGCCTAAATAAAATAGAACAATTCTATTTAATTTAATTAAATCCGTTATCCGATAACAGATTAATCGGCCTACCGATCATGAAGGGTACAAGCCACATCCCATGATCCCAAATGGCTATGGGGATAATTTCATCCATTGAGCCTTTCCATCATCGGTTACCACATGGATATAAACCCTCATCCATCCAATGTCCTAGTCGGAAAGGAGTACGGCATGTTGTCAACTCCTTAGTGTGCCGACTCTATAGGATCATGTACTCGGGGTGGATCAATTGGAAAACTCCTTTTCCAATTATCCTATCTACCCTGGCCAGGGATTTAGAGTACTATCCCATAGGACATTCACTCTCACTTACCGAGAGTGGACGATCCCTTGTTGTCCGCTCAATTGCCTCCATCGGATTTTCTTGTACCCGATCCATCGCTATATAGGACCATCTAAATTGTGATCCATAAGTCAATGGTCAAAGCACAAGTTCCACCCAACAAGGCATCTTTGGCGACTCAGGTCAAAGGTCCAACCATGCAACCGTGATGATAGAAAACCACGATAAACGATTCGGTAAGATACCATTCGAGTTTCTAATTCGGTCGGTTCGAGTGAACTCATTCAACTAATGAGCACTGCATGTGTATCTCAGTGTCTCCACACTAATGACCAATGAGATCGGTCGTCCTCATCACATGAGAAGACATCACATACACTAGTCTATCCGGATCCTTGATGTCCCGTCTCAAGTATCCTATGACTAGGAACATTTAGATCAAATACCTCTAAATGATCAATCTCATTATCATGATCTCATCATGATTTAATCATCATTGTATTTGATCAAGGACTTCATTATGATATTCGCATCTAATAAGAGCTTATAATGAAGATTTGCTTGATTAATCGAATGAGATATTTCTAGAAATGTCGAATCATATCATATATGATTGGCTTGTAGGGCATACATTTCTATCAATCTCCCACTTGCACTAAACCCAATCACCCATACGGCTGATCTATATCAACTCGAGGTGAAGCTCGAAACACTCTTTGAGTAACTACTTGATTAGGGGATCTGCAATGTTATTAACGGTAGATACTTTATCTTTAATTATATCTCTATAAGTTGCAATCTCTCGAGTGTATGGTATCGCCACAAGTTCTAAACTTCGATGAGACATCGGCTCTACTCCATTGTTTTCTCAAAACAATGATACACTTTCAGAGAAAATTGAGACAATCCCATATCAAATATGTAGATGAAAAACTTCATCTATACTACTTCTCAAGTAGTGTGCAACCACTATGTAAACTTGTTTACATATGTTGTAGAACTTACAGTGTTCTATCACATAGAACTCTTTCAACTTACTGCACCACCATTATTCTGACTTAATATCAAACTTATTAGATTAGAAGCTTGTGTTTGTAAAACTACAAGACTTCAAGTCTTATCCTCCAGTGTATAGAGATACATTCTTAGTGCTTCTCAAGTACCAAATGATATATCTCTAAACTATCCAGTGACTCTCACTTGGATGCATGCGATGAATGCTCATAACACTTAGAGCATTGATTACATCATGTACGTAGCATCATATAAATGATAGACCCTATGACAAAGGCATAAGGGCTCCATTTATGTGATCTCTTTATCTTTCAAGAAGTCTACAAAGACAACACTTTACAGAGATTAACTCCACACCACATAGGTAAGAAACCTATCTTGGAGTTTATTATGTCAAACCCTTTGACTATAATGACTACGTACATTAATTGGGCATTGATTTTAGATCTATCTCCATAGATCTCAAAACTCAAATTGTGTTTGGAGAATCAATTTGATAGCTAGGTTCACTTATGATAACACACCTACTTCATTCTTAATGAGTAGTACGTCATCAACATAAAATGTCAAGAAAGTAACAGCACTCCCACTTATCTTGTTGAATACACAAGGCTCCTCTTCGTTCTTAACGAAGTTATAAGATTTAATCTCATTAAACCTTATATATGATCTATGGGAAGTTTTACTTCGGTCCATAAATGAACTTATTACACACTCTTCTTGGATGTTATTGGGACTTGATTCCCTATAGTTGTATCATATACACCTATTCCTCAAAATACTTTAGAGGAATACTATATTAACATCCAATTAGCTTATCTCATAATCATAGAGTGTTACAATCAAAAATCTGAATGGATTAATCCATGGAATAGGTAAAAGATCTCATCATAGTCAACCATTTGACTTCAATGATATCCTTTTCAACTATTCTCACCTTTGAAGGTATCTACCTTCTAATCCACTCCAATCTATTCTTTAGTGATCCATTTATTCCTTATGGATACTATATCCTTAGGTGGATCTATCAAGATCTAAACTTGATTAGAATAGATAAAGTTTATATCGGATTTTATTCTCTTTTCCCATTAATGAATCAATATCTCATATTGGTTCTATATAGATCCTAGGATCAATATCTTTATTATCTTATGCCTCATTTCATCTATCAGAGATACGTCTCACATATCTCTTAAGTAGAATGGACACAAGTAAAGACCTATGATTTGTCCTTGTGTAATTATTAACTAGCACCTTAATAGAAGTGTTATTGAGTTGTGGGACTGGAACATCCTCCATATATATCTTGCTCCCACTATCTTTCTTAAGAAGGAACTTTTCCTTTAGAAATAAAGTGAGTGAGCAACACATACCCTTATACAGTAAGGGTTGTATATTTAATATCCAAAAGTTTCCTTTGGATATCCCACAAGCAACACTTCATTGTCTTATATTCCAACTTGTTAGAGTTATACTTCTTCACCAGGTCGGACATTCCGAAACCTTAACTTGCTTAAGGTCAAGTTTTAACCCTTTTTCCATATCCTATATGGAATAATCAGAACAGTACTTAGAAGGTACCTATTAAGAACAAGTGGTTATAACGAGTACTTAACCAAAATTAGACAAAGAGGAAATTTGCAAAACTCGTCATTGTTCATATTATGTCTTACATAATATGACTTCTTATTTTAGCTACTCAATTAAGCTAAAATGTGTAAAGAGGTGTCCATTAGATTCTAATATCCTTCAATTATATGTGAATTATGTACTTAAGTATTCCTCTCTTTGATCTCATCAAAGAGTTCTAATACTTGTTCCATTAGTATCTCTACTTCATTCTTAATCTCAGATAATTTCTCAAAGGTCTTAGATTTGTACTTCATAAAGTACATGTATCCATATCTAGAGACATCATCTTTAAAATAATGAAGTAGAAATATTCTTCTTTAGCCTTACTAGATATGGGCTAACATACATCTAAATGTACGAGTTCTAATAACTCATTAACCCATTCTCCATGTCTATATAAAGCTAAAGTGTAGATTGATCTAAATCAACCCATTTCCTCTTAAAAGGAATATTCACACATAACATGAGAGCTAACATATCAAATATGATTAAACAATTCATTAAGCTCCCACTGGCAACCACTTTGCCATTCAATCTATTAGACCATCTATCAATTCCATAACTTAGAATAAATCAACATTTATTCAAGTAGGAAATCATATAATGTTCTTGTAGAATGATATAATAGCAATCTTAATTATTAAGACATCTCCATAAGGCTATTAAAGAATTGCACCTTCCACTAATAATGATACAACTTTTGCACCATTTCATATGTAGGTCAATATCTTCTTTATTAAGCCTTCATTTACTTGTCATCATCTACAACTCCTTGTAGATATAAGATGCATATCTGGTATCTCATACCATTAGATGCATTCATAGTATCTAATATTATGATATACACATATAGTATCTAATACTATTAAGTGTATATTTAAAACAAGTAAGTGCCAATGACTTGGATACATGAAGCTTCTCAAGCTCCACCTTTGCATTATATACAAAACACTTTGTACTTTCTCTTCCACTTATCATCATCATGACAGTGTAAGATCTTGTCTTATTAAGCTTTATTACCTTGACCACCTTCTTTTACTATTAACTCTCTCCTATTTCTATCTAATGATTTTACTTCTTACTATTGGTCTCACCAACGAGAAGTAATTAAGATGTATTGTTGATCTAAGTTGCCCTTTAGTTAGCTCATCACCATGAGCCATGATGGATCTCATGTATCCATCTATCCATGTGTCTCTATAATTATGTCTCATAGAGACTAACATCTAGTTTAAGGCAAACAATGCATCTTGTCTATGAGATAAGATCTTATCTTTCTTTCATATCACTAGATAATTTAGGAGACACCTACTTCTCAAGTAGAATAGTTAATTGGTCAACTATGAGAACAATTCTCTTAGTTCCTAAACCCTGAAAGTGTGAGCCATTAAGCTATATGGCATCTAATATGCCATACTAATGGTGGTTTATTATCGTATTCTACAACAGAGATATAATTTTATCAAAATAACATTGCAAACATTCATTAAAATTAAGATATGGTCTTTTATCCTAATTTATGCTCCTACTAATTTTCGACGAATTTGCATAACCCTCATTATGCAAAGACGGGATATCACGATGAAATCCTAGTGGGGACTAAGACCCTATTAACTTTATGGTGATGACCTTGTGGTAGCACAACAAATCACCCCATACTTAATAGGTAGGCAACTATTTCCAGTTGCAACTCTTAGTCATTTAGCCTCTAAAGTTATGACCTTGTAGTAGCACAACAAGCCATATACTCTAATTAGGTCAAACCCGCTTGTTACGTTATGAGAATGGATTCTTCACACAGCCCTTGGGGTAGCACAACAAAGCCATGCAAATGGTCCACCCCAAGGTTCGGCAAATGCCTTAGTCATGATCACCAATCCCTTGCTGAATGAGTCTTGTGGTAGCACAACAAACCCATCCAATCTAAGATTGGCTCATCAAGACCATAACAACGGAAGGCTACGTGAGTCATTCTTAATGTCACACGTTTATCAACCTAATTATGACAAGGAGGGATTTTATTTTAGTCTCATCAATAATATGTGCTAAGTATATATAATACCTTTGGAATATCATATATCTAAGGTATAACCTGTAGCACACATCCATATATCAAATATGCACAAAATCAGGTGATCATGGACTTAACCCTAAGCATGCACCTAAGGCACCCCTATAGGTGCAAATCCTTGCTTCAGATGCTTGAGTTGGTATGCTCCCACTTCAGAAGGGTGCTTCTCCAAGTGATCCCGCTCTCCAACCTTCCACGAACCAGCTTCTAACTCTTACAAGCGGCTTAAGGGTAAGCAGACCCACAAATGTACATAACTCAATAAGAAACCTTGGTTTTAACCAAGGGGAGTACATTAATGGAGGGAGGTAGAATGTACAATCAGATTGTATAGAGAGAGAGGAGGCACACGCAGGCCCCATTTAATAACATAACCAACATAATTAAAAGCAATCATAAGCCAAGCACAATTAAGTCCATAATCACCTCCATACACACACTAACATTCATCACATGAACATAGAGCGCATACGTGATAATTATATGAGATATATCATATATATCAGCATAAAATTATATAATTTATTTTGAAATTCTCAATTTCATGCATGTCGAATTTTTCATGAAATAAATAACATGAAAATAACATGACAACAACATATAAACAATTTATATGAAATGAACATACAAAACTAAACTATTTAGAACATTCATGCATTCCCAATACTGTGCAAGGTCAGAAATTAATGTCCCAATTTATATTCTGTAAAATCTCATTTTACAGAATTAATTAAGACACTAATAATTTAAGTTAAACCTTTAAAACAATTTTAAAGTTTAACCATGAGTGAATCTATGTAAATAGAACTAAACATCATCTAACATGTCATTAAACACTTTAAAACATGTTAAATAATATTATAGAATTTTTCAGAATTTTTCTGTAATTTTCCTGGCAATTTTTCGGAATTTTCTATGATTTTAAACAATTTAAAATCATTAAATAAATAATGTGGCGCATTACGCCGCGTGCGGCGGCGCACTGCGCCCGTCCGGCGTGCGCCACACTGCGCCGCGGGCGCTGGCGCATTGCGCCGCCGCCGCCGCCGGTGCGCCGGCGCGGTGCGCGCGCGCGGGCCCGGTCAAACCGGGTTTGACCCGGATCCGGATCCGATTCGGATCCTTCTTCTCCGCCCGATAACAAGGGGGCCGGTGCACTGTTCATCCGGAGGAGAGTTAATCTCATTAACTCGGACATATCTCCTTATCCCGGACTCCGAAAAATCCGAAACAATATGCGTTGGAATCCTTATCGAATAAGGAATCCAAAACAGTCGGCCTCATATCCAGGAAAAATCCCAATCGTCCTAAAAATGAGGAAGAAGAGGCGGCGGTCACCCAGATTTCGTAGCATAAATCTCTATATTGCAACGAGGATAACTCCTTATCCAGGAAGCCAAATATTCTCAAAAAATACAATTTAGAATCCTCATCATATGAAGTTTCTAAATATGTATATATACCTTCAGATAAAAATTCTCTATCAACGGGAAATCAGGAAGAAACAAGTCGGCGCTGATTCCATGAGAACCCTAGTTCGTCGAAAAACTCAAAAATTCTCATCCTCCGCCGTCTTTCAAAGCTGGAGATCAAAGGGAAAGGTTAGGTAATCATATTACCCATATCCTAAACCTTTTCCAAGTCTCAATTTATTCTATGGACGGAGATTTCACAAAAACCCCAAATCCGGGTGTCGGTTCGGGCATGACAGAAACACCAACTTTTGAGGCTTCTCCCGAACACTACATATATCCAAACTTCAAAAGGTTTGCGGAGGTGGAAATCCCTATATCACGAGATTCTACCAAGGCTAACCAATCTATTATCTGAGTCATACACAGAATATGGTGGCCTCGTCAAAACAGACGTTTGCACAGATTCGGGAACACATAAATAACATGAAATAATGTCGATTCGACGTCAGTTTAGACCGAGACTTGAACCGGGCTCTGATACCACTGTAAGGAATCGTACATTAAAATTTGGTGCAGCGTAAGCGATGATTCCTATGGGTTCCTTTAGAATCCGTCTCAATCAGAACCGAACGACGAAAACCGAAACCCGATCAAATCGGGTTCGAATATACCTGATAGGGATTCATATAATCCCATGGAGAGGAAGGAGATGAGCTTCTCAAGCTCTAAAAACCGTTCAAGTGTCCGGTCTCCAGCAGTATCCACACGAACTTCATCCACAGCAGGTTCTCCCTTCGCGCCGGCCTCGAGAACTCTTCCCGAACGGAGCTCCATCGACCATGGACACCTTCTAGAGAGAGGAGGTAGGGAGGAGGCTTGGGACGTGTTTTTCACCCTTGGATTGATGGGGTTTGGCTGAAACCATTAGTATTTATAGAGAATTATGGAATTTTTCATAAAAACCCAAAATCTCTATAAATTACGTCCTTGCCCCTGTACTTGTGGATAAGTCCTTTTGTGTGTGAACCACTAGGCCCAATAGCCTATTTGGTTGAGGCCTAAATAAAATAGAACAATTCTATTTAATTTAATTAAATCCGTTATCCGATAACAGATTAATCGGCCTACCGATCATGAAGGGTACAAGCCACATCCCATGATCCCAAATGGCTATGGGGATAATTTCATCTCCATTGAGCCTTTCCATCATCAGTTACCACATGGATATAAACCCTCATCCATCCAATGTCCTAGTCGGAAAGGAGTACGGCATCGGCTTGTCAACTCCTTAGTGTACCGACTGCATAGGATCATGTACTCGGAATTGGATCAATTGGAAAACTCCTTTTCCAATTATCCTATCTACCCTGGCCAGGGATTTAGAGTACTATCCCATAGGACATTCACTCTCACTTACCGAGAGTGGATGATCCCTTGTTGTCCGCTCAATTGCCTCCATCGGATTTTTCTTGTACCCGATCCATCGCTATATTGGACCATCTAAATTGTGATCCATAAGTCAATGGTCAAAGCACAAGTTCCACCCAACAAGGCATCTTTGGCGACTCAGGTCAAAGGTCCAACCATGCAACCGTGATGATAGAAAACCCTGATAGACAGTTCGGTAAGATACCATTCGAGTTTCTAATTCGGTCGGTTCGGTGAACTCATTCAACTAATGAGCACTGCATGTGTATCTCAGTGTCTCCACACTAATGACCAATGAGATCGGTCGTCCTCATCACATGAGAAGACATCACATACACTAGTCTATCCGGATCCTTGATGTCCCGTCTCAAGTATCCTATGACTAGGAACATTTAGATCAAATACCTCTAAATGATCAATCTCATTATCATGATCTCATCATGATTTAATCATCATTGTATTTGATCAAGGACTTCATTATGATATTCGCATCTAATAAGAGCTTATAATGAAGATTTGCCTGATTAATTGAATGAGATATTTCTAGAAATGTCGAATCATATCATCTATGATTGGCTTGTAGGGCATACATTTCTATCACCTTCCTACGGGACCCTCCGTAAAAAAATCAAAATACCGACGGTAAAATTGGTTTTACCTACGTGTTTCTTACGTAGGTAAAAGACAAATTTGGTATAGTGGAAGAAGAGGAGGCCACTGGAGATGCAACAAAGTACCGTCGAGTAGGCTATGAACACGATGCAGCAACCAGCAGCCTTCAGGATACCATCTTCTTCTTCTTCAGTGATGGTTGCTTGGTCGGCTGTGGCCACCGCCAACAAGAGGATCGCCTCCATTTGTAGTCTCACTACTCACCTTGATGAGCATGATCTTGTTGCCATCTCTCTTCCCATTCCTCAATGGAAGCGTCTGCTTGTTGCAGGTTTCGGTGCCGTCGAACAAGGCGGCGTCGCAGAAATAGTACTCCTTGCACATTGCCATACATTGCTCAGCACTCACCATAGATAATCTAGAGAGAAAAGTTTTTTAGATCATATTTTAAGACCATTTAATAATAATCGAGCAATGTCAATATCAGATATTTATTTTGACTATGTGATCAATCAAACACTTAAAAATTTTATTGTCTCAATGTTATCAAACAGTTAATACTAATTTTAATTTTAATATATTATTACCAAACATCTAAATAGATGTAATACTATCACTTTTGATATTGATACTTTATGCCCTCTTTGGTTACAGTTTTATTTTTGCTACTATATCAATATTGATATTAATATTTTCAAATGTTGGAGTATCAATATCAAAAGTAATACAAGTTGACACTTGTATTACATAATATAATTTGTTTGTAGTACAAATTTTAAAATTGATATAATTAACCAAACATCTCTTAATAGTTCCTATCAATATCAATTTTAAAATTGATAGTGATAGAGATACCTAATAATGTTACCAAACAGGTCTTAACTTTAAAAAATATCAAAATCAATATTGATATAATATCAATTTTAAAACTTTATGGCCCGTTTGGTTAGAGTTTTAAATTTGATACTTGTAAGCACCCGGAACGGGACATCCGCGGATCTCCCCCTCCCGGAACCCCTTACGCCCGCCTTGGTGACTTGGTGGATGGGATGTTAGTGGGTGTGGTCGCCAGGAACCAAAGGTTCCAAAGTATGGTGGGGTGAAAGAAAATGAAATAGAAAGATGACCGTCGTACCTCCGGAAGCGGGTAGATTGTTGAGTTCCGACTTCTCCTCTCTCGGCCGGCCGAAAGGAGAGAGCTTAGTGAATCCCTTGCCTTCAATCCGGTTGAAGCTCCGCCTCGATCGGATTCACCTAAGGATGTCCATAAGAAAACATGTAGACAAGTGAAGGTTTCATTAGTTCTAACGAAAGCATAGCATCGAGCTCGAGTTTAGATTTAAACATGCAAATGGGAAAAGACTAACCGGATTGGGACGAAATCCCAACCCCTATTTTTGGTAGGTTTTAAACGTATATGAAATGCAAAGATGCTCTAAAACGTGCTAAATAACTTGATGATCGATGCAAAAGCGAGAAAGGGAGACAAAAACTCGATTAAACGGACGATCGGAATCCAAAAATAACAAAACAAGCTTCTGTCCTTCCTGGTGCCCTGTATATAGGGCGCCAGGAGAAGGTGCCCCCTTTATAGGGTGCGTTGACCAAGTCAAAGCGCCCTGTATACGGGGCACTAAGTCTGGCCCGAACAGATTTTCTTCTCCACTTCGCGGCGCCGCTCCGGAGTGCTGGGAGGCTTCCGAGACGAAGTAGGGGCTCCTCCTTGTAGACAATATGCAAATAAAGCTAGTGGAAGGTGGTTTGGGTGCTGGATGTATGAGGAGAGTCGGGTAGAGGCTCTCGAAGTTGGAGAAAAATCATATTTCTGGGTGACAGAAACAGAGGGTTTTAGGGTTTTTGGTGGAGGATTTTGGATCGATTTGGAGGCTTTTGGAGGGTGAGTGTGGCTTAGAATCGTAGTGTTGGATGAGCTCTAGGGTGGCACGGAGTTGGAACCTCCTCTAAGTTCCAAATGGGGCTCTATTTATAGCCCAAAAGAGGGCACTTTGGCCATTTTCGAAAAACAGTGCCATGTGGCATAGCGCCCTATATATGGGGCGCTAGCATCATGAGATATGTCAGATCGACAAGACAAGTCACTGCGGGGGGTCAAATCAGCCTGTCAAATCGATCGGATTTGGTTCCAGGCGCCCTGTTTATAGGGTGCCTGGTGCCCTGTATACAGGGCGCCAGGTGCCCTGTATACAGGGCGCCTGGTGCCCTATAAACAGGGCACCAGGTGCCCTATTCTTGGGGCATTCGGCTGGTCTGATTGCTTGATGGACCCACCTTCGGAATATGCCAAAACTCGATCTGTCCGGAAAACACGACGTGCTTTAAATATTCTTTATGAAAACAAGAATTTGAACTCTCCAACTGGGCCAAAATTGCGTGTCTACAATACTATATCAATATTGATATTGATAATTTTAGAGGTTGAAGTATCAATATCAAAACTGATACAAGTTGACACTTGTATTACATAATATGCTTTGTTTTCACTACCAATTTCAAAATTGATATTACTAACCAAACATTTCTTAGTGATTACTAGGAATATCAATTTTAAAATTGATAGTGATAGAGGTGTCAAATAGTGTTACCAAACAGGCCATTAGCCCCTGTTTGGTAACACTATTAGACACCTCTGTCACTATTAATTTTAAAATTGATATTGTTAGTAATCACTTTGAGATGTTTGACTAATAGTATTAATTTTTAAATTTGTAGTGCAAACAATACATGTTATGTTATACAAGTGTCAACTTGTATCAATTTTGATATTGATATTTCATCTTTTAAAAATATCAATATCAATACTAATATAGTACTATATTTGATATTCTAACCAAACAGGCCATTAAATAAACATGTCGTAAGATTTTATTTTATTAATATTAAAAAATATATATATACTTATTTAATTTATCATCTTAATTGTTTTTCTCTCTCTCTTCCTATTTATATTCACAAATTTTCCTTATGACCTGTTTGGTTAGAGTATCAAAAATAATACTATATTAGTATTGATATTGATATTTCTAGAAGATGGAGTATCAATATCAAAATTGATACAAGTTGACATTTATGCCCTGTTTGGTAACACTATTAGACACCTCTATCACTATTAATTTTAAAATTGATATTGTTGGTAATCACCTTGAGGTGCTTGGCTAATAGTATCAATTTTAAAATTTGTATTGTAAACAACACATGTTATGTAATACAAGTGTCAACTTGTATCAATTTTGATATTGATACTTTATCTTCTAGAAATATCAATATCAATACTAATATAGTATCATTTTTGATACTCGAACCAAACAGGCCATTATATTACATAACATGTGTTGTTTGTACTATAAATTTTAAAATTGATATTATTAGCCAAACACCTCGAAGTGATTACATTCAATATCAATTTTAAAAATAAAAATGATAAAAATGTCCAATAATGTTACCAAACAGCAACCATCACCGCCGTTTTCTTTTTTTGCTTCGATTCTCTGCACGTCCCGCTCTTTTCTCTCTACCGGCCCCATCCCGTCGATGCCTGCAGACGCCATCCAGGCCACTCTGGCCGCCAGCACTGTCGCCGACCGCCGCGTCGGCAGTCGCTTCCCGTCGCGCGCAATCGTTGCCGCGCGCCCGCCACATCAGCGTCGCCCGCGTCATTCCGCCTTCGTTGTCCCGCCTTCGTTGTCCCGTGCGTCGCCGTCCTCGGTCTCCCCGCGCACCCTCTGCCTCGCCGTTGACAAGCCGTCGACCGCCGGCCGAGCGTGACTCGGCTGGCAACACCCGGCGCCCGGGGGGGCGCCGGGCTGGGTTCGCTTCCCGGCAGCTGACGCCGGGCGCTCCCATGGGGGGGGGGCGACCTGTGGGATCGAGCGCGGGCTCGATCCTCGCCTGCGTGCGACGCAGCACGCGTCCTGGCCACTGCGCCTCATGACCAAAAAAAAAAAAAAGACAAGCCGTCGACCTTCCCCTCGTGTGCATATGCCGTGCGTCGCCTTGCCGTGCCTTTCCACGCGAGCAGCCGCCAGTGCGTTGGCTGTGCTGCCGGCGGTGTTTGGTAATACATTATCAATATTAAAATTATAATTAGATATTTTAATTGAGTAGAGTCAATATTATTTATTAATATCAAATATATTATTAAAATACAAAAATATTTATATTATTTATAATAAAAAAATTTAATTTAAATAATAAAATTAAAACAAAATCTAAGAAAAAATGATACAAATTTCATGTGAATACAGAAACATAAAAAAATTTATCAATAAACCTAGATATGTAAATCATTTGTGAATCATCACTAATATGAAATTATCATTGTTGTGAACATCTGAACTTTATATACCTGAAATAAAATCGTTATCAATCATTAAATAGGGGTGTACGCTAGAAGCATATAAGAGGATACCAGCTAGGTGACTACAAAACCTTTCAACATGTCAAATACGTAGTACAAAAAGTAAGAGACATGCAGAAACAGGGGTGTATGCTAGAAGTATATAAGAGGCATCCAAAATAAAATAAGTTGTGCAAACTATCACGTCATTATCTGCAACAAAATAATATTAAGAAAATCTATTGAGATGTGTACAAAATGTTAAACATTGAGTTTAAAATCATCCGTATCTGATAGACAGCAAAAAAAGTAGGAAACATCAGCTGCGTCTTTCCTGTTAAACATTGAGTTCTTAGAGCAAAATTCCAAGTGTATGCTGAAATCCTTCTTGCCTTTTGTTATCTGTACTAAGTTAGGGCTGTCAATGGGCCGGGCCCGGCCCGGCCCATAGCCGGCTCGATCCAGACCCGTCTCATATATAATGGGCCGGCCCGGCCCGACCCGTATTGTGTTAAGAACTCAACCCGGCCCAACCCATAAAAATATAAATTTGGCCCGGTCTGGCCCGACTCGACCCATCTTATTTAAAATATAATTTTATACCCATCCTTACTTTCATATTACAAACTCAATTTCTTCACGTATTTATTATTTCAAATATTACAAACTCAATTTAAAATAAAAAATAAAAACATTAAAAATTACTATGTGCTTCTCAGCACTTATTTTGAGTTTTCCTTATTTTTTTAGCACGCTGTGACTACGAATTTTTTATAAATAAAGTCTTTTAAATCATGATCTATTTTTAAACAATTAAATATCCAACACTAAAAATCATGATCTATTTTTACGTATTGTTGAAAATTATTAAACACAATAAATATGGGATTACGTATCTAGCTAATATTATATACGCTGTTCGTATATGCTGTCTAATTAACTAAGATATATAACAGTGTCTAATTAACTAAGATATATAACTAAGATATATAATTATTGGCGACTGGGATGAGAAAGTAGATTCTGCCCTCCTGCAGCTGGGCGTCGGGCGGCAGGACGACGGGGCCCCTCGCGGCGGCGGTGGCACCGTCAACGGTGGAGCTCCGACCGCTCCCCCACCCCCTCTGGGCCTCTGATCACATCGACCTCTCCAAGCTCTCCCTCCTCGACAACCTCCCTTCGCATCATCAACAATCCCAATGGCAGCTTCTGCGGCTCCGGAAAGGGGGAATCTCTGGCTGGCTCGCCAGAAAGTGTCACCACCATCACGGAGGGTCCAGATCCATCTCCGGCCGGAGCACGACTCGCGGTCGATGCTGCTCCGTTGGAGGTAGGGGTGTCAATGAGCCGGGTTGGGCCGGGACCGAAGCCGACCTAATAAAGGTACAATTCAAATTATAACGGGTTGGCCTAGCCCGGCCCGCATTATATTCTTGTCCGGCCCGGCCCGACCCGCATAAAATTTAAATTTGGTCCGGCCCGACCCAGCCCAGCCCGATTTTTCAAATATATATATTATTTTTTAAATTTTTAAAATATCTCCTATCAAAGTCTTGATATGACATACAAAATTAAAACTAAGATTCTTTTTTGGAATATTAAGATACAACGAATTTGATAAAAAATTTGAAACATGATTAAAATAAGAATAGTAGATACATTGTATGTATTCATAATTTTTTAATTTATAATAAAATATATAGATTTGACTGGATCGCTTAATTTTTCTAGTATATAATAAAAAGTATATCATATTTTAAAAAAATTTAACATGAAACCAACTAGCGAAGAAATATTTTGAATTTAGAAATAAAAGTAGATACATAAATAGAAACATATAGTTTAACACTCAAAGAATCACAGATATGTAATCAGAATTAAACAAAGTATATATTTTATTATTTTAAAATATAATTTTTTAGATTCTCTGGTAGTCTAGATACCTTATTTGGACCTATACACGTAAAAAGTTTCATGAAAATAAAATACAATACAGACAACATCACGATGTCTGCATTGTGATGGAAAGGCTTCTACATCTTCTTCTTCTTTTTAAGACTTCTGCATGTCGCATGTCTGTTGCTGCTCAACACGGTGACCGCGCGCGGGATGCTGCTGCTCAACACGGTCCGCGGGCCTGGTTTCTCGGCCCGAGTAATGGGAGAGGACTCATCTCCCTGCCCCAAAACAAGGCCCAGGACCGGCTCGGCCCGAGGGCCCGCAGGCCAGCTCGGTCCATTGCCGCCCCTAACTAAGATGATTGCCGGAAATTGCTAGCAACATGACTGACACTATCATATCGACATTCGTGATCCCACCCATGTGTTTCCAAATTTGAGATAAAATAGAGTACGACAGTTAGTCATTAATGGATAATAGCAATAATCAAGCAAGCAACAAATAAACAATAATAAAAATAATAAAAGAGAAGAACATATTTAAAAGGAGGTAACTTTGTTTGCCATGTGATCATACATGTGCTATAAAAGTTAATGTCTTCTTCTACTATACTCTTTCCACATTTTTTGAGCAATTCTATTTCTAAGTTCTTTGCCATGTCGACGTTCTTTAGTAGATGAGGACTCAATATTACACTCAACTCTCTCTTATCGCTTTTCAATAGTCTCATTTTCTATCACTCTTGCGATTTGTCTATCTTATTAACGAAATAGTTCATTCATATCTCCATTTACACTCCGAATATAATTATGCGGAAAATAGCCAATCAAGATAATCTTTGTTTAAGTTTACCTTGGGTACTCAATAGGTGATTGAAAATTGTGAAATTGTTCCTTTAAAACACCAAACATTTGTTCTACGACATTTCTAAGAGACGCATACCGGAGATTAAATAATTCTTTATAAATTTAAGGTCTTAAGTGATTTTGAGCAAATTCTTTCAAATGATATCTCACATTCTGATATGGTGCAAGAAAACTTCTAATATTTGGATAACCATCATCAACAAGATAATACTTACCTAGAAATAAAATATAAATGTTAAATATAAATAAAATTGTTAATAAAAATATTTAATAAAAAATAATTCAAAAAATTTACTTTTAGGAACATAAAATCTACTATTTATTGTAACATGTAATACTAGAGAATCTGGAGTAGAATCTTCCCATATAGCAAGTACATATAAAAACTTTATATTAAAGCTATATTCCAATTTTGATTCCGATAAGTTATTGGAATATTCGATTCTGATTCCGATAACTTTTAGGATACCAAAACAAGTTCCAAAATCGTTAATTTTTATCGAAATCAAATCGAAATATCAGAATATCGGATTCCTTTTACACCCCTAGTTCATACAATTGTTACACGGGCATATCAATTTTTTACGCCAATGCGGTCACCTACATCTCTAACATGACAGCCTTTGGATTTGACACAACTTGTAGCACGTGTACAATAAATTCAACATCTTCTAAAAAAATGCTAATTTATTTTACGAACCCTTTATAATTTGTAACCATTGATAAAAAATTAGTTTAAATTTTAGACTTTGAATTCTCTCATCTTGTGACATTTGACTATCATATTTTAACACCTCTTTTAACAAAGGTTGTTACAAACACATAAAATTATAATAAAAATTTAACTTATCATGCAACCAAACAACCCATCAAATACAAATTACTCTTGGTATATAAGAACAACTCTCAAAGTTTCATTGAACGGATATATTCGCTCTAGTATATATACACATGCAACTAGACCTGTAAATGGATACGGTAAATCCATCATCCAGCCTGAACCCGATTTTAAAAAATGGGTTTTAGCATTAGATCGATACCCCTAGCAGGTCATAGTTTCGGGTTTTAATATACCCGATTTGAAAAAAAATTGAAATTTACGTACCGGGTTATGCCTGAGAACCCGATGGGGATTCGCTGCGCGGCTGACCCCCGTCGAGGCGGAGGCGCTGGGTGGCCGCACAGGTGTCCTCGCCGTCGTCCTGGAGACGCGCTAGCGGCTTCACCCTGCGAACCCCCTGCCGCCGACGAGCCCCCCTTCCCCCATCTACGAGCCCCCTGTGCCTGCGAGCTCCCTCCGCTGGCGACACCCCTCCCCGCCCGACAGCAACTTCCCCCGGCGAGCCACCTCCCCCCGCCGAGTCCCCTTCGGCGCCCCCCCGCCCGCCAACCTCCCCTCCCCTCCTCCGCCCTCCGCGCCCCCCCTCCTATGGCACGCACCCGCCGCGAGTCCCGTCACCCCAGCCCGGCAGCGACTCCCCCCGCCGAGCCACCTCCGGAGCCCCCCAGCCCGAAGAGTGCCCCTCCCCCTTCGCCTGCGCAAGCCCCCCTTCACCCTCCGCTTTCCCCCGCTGTCGCCGAGCCTCCGATGGCGACCCCCTCCCCCCATCCAGCCCGGCAGCGACTCCCCCGCCGAGCCACCTCCGGAGCCCCCCGGCTGGCGAGTGCCCCTCCCCCTTTCGCCCCGCGCAAGCCCCCCTTCCCCCTCTGCTTTCCCCTTGCTGCTGGCGAGCCTCCGAAGGCGAGCACCCCACCGCGAGACTCCGATGGCGAGCATCACCGCTCGTCAGGACAATAGGTTGACCTTAACCCGATATGTGTTTTCGAATTTAGGTATTGATCCGAATCCGAAAACCATTTTTTCATTGGATCAGGTACCGGATCTGGGTTTTACTTGTTCGATTCGGATTCGGATCCTAAAGAATCCGACCCGAATCCAACCCATTTACAGTTCTACATGCAACTGATCTTTTTTGACTTTCAACACACTGCTACTTCTAACAAGTTTTAAGAAATCTGCCCAGCACCCTGCCACGCACGCGATGCATCGCAGCTTGCGTGTGACGATTGGTCGCCTCATCACGACGCTCCCACCGTCGTCGTCATCGTCATCTTTGCTTGGCGAGAATCATCGCTGCGATCGCCGCCCCGCCATCCTCCTCCTGCTCTCTTTCCCTCTCCTTCTTATTCTTCCTCTTCCATCGCCATCGTCACCGTGAGCCGTCGACTCCACCGCCATCCACGTCGCCGCTCTTCCTCTCTCTCTCTCTCACTCCCTCATCTCTCTCTCTCTCTCTTCCTTCACGCGCGCATGCACCGCGCACTCCCCGTCCCTCTCTCATCATCCATCGTGTGCCGCTGGTGTGGCCGCTGGAGGCCGCCACTGGGCGCGGTGCCCTACGCCGGCCCCCTGCCTTGCTGCCCCCCCCCCCCCCCCCCGTTGTCTCCCTCTCGTTCTCACTCTTCCACGCACACCAGTGCGTAGCACCGCACACCCCCTCCTCGCCTCTCTCTCTCTCACTTGTTCGTCGCCCCGATCATCACCCCCCCAGCCGCTCTGTCTCTCTCCCTCTTTGTTTTCCCCTGCCGCGCGTTGATCCTCTCCACCTCCATAGCCGTAGCCGGCGTCGTTCTTAGATGATCTGTCGAGGTGAGATTTGCTGTCCCCCTTCCGATTATATCTTGGGAATTTTGATATTTATTGACAATCTATTAAATATTGGTAATTCCTTAAGTTGCCTTCATTGTTGCTGATTGACATAGTTGTCGCCATTCCGTGATCCGGCATCCAATCGATTTCTTTTGGACTTGAAAATTTATCGATCACCTTAAGGTAGACATCCCGACTTTCTATAGCATCCCGATATGTTAATTAACATGCTAAAACATGGTTATTAGATAAATAGTTAGAAATTGATGATTAAATAGTAATTTAATTATTTGATTGTCTGTATGGGATTATTTAAATGTCAATCATGCCATTCATGTGTAGTTGTATTCATTTCATGAGCTGGTTTAGTTAGCCATAAATGTAATTAATTATGGTTTAGTAAATATGTGAATTAGTTAAATATTGTGTTGGTTAATTGTATTATTTGTATTAAGTTATGAAAATTGAGTTGTGACCGGTTAAGATTTTAATTATATCCGATTCATATTACGTATGATATTAAAGATTAATAATTGATAAATTGAATTGGAAATTGAATTGACCTGATAATTCTTCAACATAATTAATTAACTTATATTTTTAGTGACATAAAGTTGTAATGTGCATCATTTGATAAATTGATATTGAATTGTGATTAATCGAAGTTAACATGTCTAATTATGTTGCATATTTCAGATTGGGTCAATTGCATGAATTGGAGTATAATTGACTTATGTGCATGACTTGGTACACTTGCATTTTGTTCCTGATTGGGTCTATTGCATGAATTGTTGAAATAATGGAATTGTTGTGCTTGACCTGATAATTGGCATATTTGGTTCAGTGAATTTGTATATCTGGTTGATTGAATTAATTGGGTCTGAGTAATTATATGGCTTTTACTTGTGAGGTTCCTCTAGCCTATGATTAGTGATCCCCGGGGCAGCGGATGATATAGTGCAATTTGATGTATCCTTTGATCCCGAATACCGTAGTTTATCTTAAGTACGTCCTGTCTAGGTGTATTAAGGATCTAGCTTACTATATGGTACTTCCTATATATATTTAGAGCTAGAGTTGAGAGTTCCAAGTATAACATATGATTTCCATAGGTAAGCCAAGATTTCTTGTAGTGGGAGAAGGGCGCATAGGAAAAAAAAAATCGATGAAATAGAAATGACCTTCATGTCGCCACCGCGTTTTCCATCTCAACCTTAGCAAGCAACGGTGAAAGGTGAGAGCAGATCATCTCAGTTTCTAGGTGGAGGGACTTGCCATAGCCCCCAATCAGAAACGACTACATACCCTCGCCACTTAAGTGGCGGTTCAAAAATTGATTCGGTGAACTGCTACCGAAAATGGCTGAACCGCTACCGACGCCTTATTAACTCTTTACCGACGTGTAGTAAGTTACTAAGGCGTTGGTAGTGGTTCAACCCTTTTCGGTAGCGGGTTCAAGACTTTCAAGTTATGTTATTGAACCGTTATTGAACTGCTACCGAAAAAGATTGAATTACTATCGATGCCTTATTAACTCGTTACCGATAGGTAGTGAGTTAGTAATGCATCAGTAGCAGTTTAACTCTTTCCAATAGCAGTTCATCGAACTAGTTTTTGAACCGTCACTTAAGTGATAGGGGTATGTGGCCGTTTTTGATTGGGGACTGAGACAAGTCCCTCCACCCAGAGATTGAGGTGATCCACTCTCGTGAAAGGTGGGTCATCTACTCTGGAGAACCTACAAAAGGTCTTTTGATTCTTGTCTTCCTTTGTCATCCTCCCTCCTCCCCATCCTTCGTCAGCCCCATCTTACGTGAACAACTAGTCCTTAGATGTGAACGGCTACAGAGTGATTGATCATTACACATCACTTCAAGGCACGTAGTTTTTACTATTACACTTAATAATCTTTATGCTTATCTATTTAGATATTGATACCACAAACTATCAATTTTTGTTGTATTTTATAGACTTCTACTATCATGAAAATCACAAATGAGGATATATTAACATCTGAAATTGTAAATGCCATATTTACATCACAAATGTCATATAAATGATGAAAAGAAGTTGATGGTCAGTTGAAGAATACTTCATGAAGAAAAGAATTGATATTACTAAATCTATTATTGTTCAAGATGACACTACCAAAAAGAATTTGTAAAAGACAACGAAGTCTTGATAGTAGTCGCAGAAAAAAAAAGGTGCTTTAAAGAAATCTCTTGCTTAGAAAAAGGGAAATTATCACAGAAGCATATGCATAAGTTAAGTTTTTTTTTACTTTACCTTTTAGAACATAACATATTTTTTTGACTTTACCTATTAGAATATTATCTTAGTTCTTTAAAAAAATTTATTTTGTACAGCACACAAATCATACTCATATCCATTTAGTGTCATTTTTTCCGGGCATGTTCAATTTTGAGTTAACATCCTCTCAAAAAGGAAATTCATTTATGCGATTATTATAGGTACATGTTAGTATCTTAATTTGTTTATTTAAAAAGTATGCTTCGCATTAACTTACATTTAAATGTAATGTAGCAGCAAACAAATCAAAGGACAAGGATCATATGTGTGTACAAAGAAAGAAAATGACGTGAATTTTGTTTTTAAAAAACTTACAAAATAAAGACATTAATAAGATATTGTGATAATGTTGGATGAAAGAAATTTATTAATCTTATATTTTTATATTTTTATCACTTTTCAGATATTTACATTGACACACACGTATATATATGTTAATTGTAAAAATTAGTTTGTCATCAAGTTTATTTTATTCATATTGAGTAATTCATTTATGATTAACACAACGAATGATAATATTTAAACCTGTTATCTAGAGAACCGACTCTATATTTAAGAGAATTAAGTTTTGTGTGTACAATTGTTCTCTAAGAAATAATATTTTTCTCTACTTTTTTAAAAAATTAAAGTTAATGATAATTTACAGCTTGACCTTAATTTTAAAAAAAACTACTTATCTATATAAGAGTCTTACCAAATTATTAATTTAAAGAAAGAGTTAATTTGTCTATATATTAAATGTAATTATTTGAGAGAGACAAAAAATGATTAAAAATATTAATAATGATAAATGTTGCTTTTAAAAAACAATGATAAATGTCAACACATAAATAGAAGAGGACGGTTCAAGTTGATAAACGTGTATTACGTAAATACAGAAAATTCAAGTATACATCAGTCTCTGGTTCTCGCTCACGTGGCTACTTTTCATCGATTTTCTTTCTTTTATCTTGTGCGTAGGCCTCCGATTTTCTCTTGTGTGACCGATACAGTAGCGTCCGGGTCATGGTTCACACGTGGCATATGACGGTAAGGTGTGCATCTGTCACGATCCGGATTTTTAACATGCACAGCGGAAGATAATCCGGCGACGTAACGGGAAAGGATATCGGTCTGGAACCAAATAAGACTAAAATCACAATCCAATTAAATAATTCCATACTTTACAACATATTAACACCATAAACAAACACCTATCTAAACAAATTAAATACCAACATTGAATGAGTAATCCACTAGCTCCTCGAATTCCAAAATACCACTACGCTTCTATTCTACTGCGCTAAACCTGCACTCCTGAAAATATTAACAACGGAAGGGGTGAGTCACCACAGACTCAGTAGGTCTTACACCCGAACTACCCTACTATACTAGTGATTTCTAATGGTATACAATACATATTAAGCCTAAAAATCAGATTTAATACATAGGGTTTAAACTAATCATATATCTTTAATTAATTGATTACAAAGTCATTCAACTACCCCATATGATAACCAGACTCCATATGCATTAAAAACCAACATAACCTACACATTTACACATTAGACTACTCTAGGTATGCCCAGAACACATAGACCTGACATAAAACCAATGACACATCTAGAATACTAAAACATCTATGCCAACATACACAACTAAAACACCTGTCTGAGTAAATATCATGCTCCATCTGATAAATGTAGTCACATCACAAAATTAGCACCAGATTTACCATATAGTAGGAAGTAACATATAGTAACTAAATCCCATAGTACCCCTAGGCAGGGGAGTACTTAGGATAAACCGCGGTATCTGGGATCGAAGGATGCTCCAGATTCAACTAATCTCCGCTGCCCACGGGCCACTAACAGTCTGGTGAAGTACATTTCCATCACAATGCAGCTCACTGCACTAACCACATTCCACACCATGCAAGCATATAAATAACTCAGACAGTAAACACATGAACATTTAATTGGCAATCAAACATGAAATACATAGATGAACACACATGGTTCTATGCACCACATATTTGCATACCACACCACAGTCTAACACAAACTAATGCATATGAATAGGATCATGCAATTTACAACCTAAACATGACAATTACATGCTTAAACAGAACTACCTATCACATAAAAGAAAACAAACTAAACTCTACCAACATTATGCCTAAACCTTACATCGGCTTTTTATCAAATCGAGATATACATGATTAAGGTTAATTGCGATGCAGACATACTAAACTAGCTAGATTTAAACATACATAACCTATCATGATGCCTAATATATATGAATAACCGAATTACTCTAAGCATGCACGATTTAAACAAATTAATCTAACTCTAACTAAACATGCTAATAAATCCAAAACAACCCATTAACTACAATCTTCTAATCCTGGTGATCTAAGCATGATTCTTACGGTTTAATCAAAGATATTAGAGTGCTAAGAATAGCCGAGACGCCTACCTTGACGGCAATGGCGAACGGCGCACGGAATTCCAACGGAGTCGATCCGGGTGAAGAATATGCCGCGGTCACGACGGCGATGAAAAACCGAACCGAACGGTATCTTGATAATCTGTTAGATTAAAGAAGTTAAGAGAAGGAATAAAGAGAGAATCGATCAGAGAGAGAGAAACCGATAGGAGAGAGAGGCGATATGAGAGAGAGGGCGATAGGAGAGAGGAGAGAGATTTCACCGCGGAGAGGGGGGTGTGGCGCACAGCGGCGCACGGTGGTGCGCGCGCGGGCGGGCGGCGCACGGTGGCGCAGGCGGCCGGGTCATCGGAGGGGGCGGTCGCGCCGGGGGCGGCGCTGCCGCGGTCGACGGTGGGGTTGGCGGTGGTCGATGGCCGGGGGCTGCCGGCGGCGGTGGCCGGGAGGGTGCGGGCGGCGGAGGTAGGGTGGCGCGCGGTGTAGGGGGGCGGTGCTGGCGCGCAAGACGGCTGCCGGCAGTGGTCACACGGGAGGCCGGCAGCAGCGTCGCCGGGAGGGTGGCAGCGGCGGCGGTGGTCGGTGACGCGCGGGGTCGCCAACGCCGCGGCGGCCGAGGGTGGCGGGTGGCCAAGGCGTCAACGGGGGGAGGGGTGGCTGGCCGGCGGATGACGGGCGCGAGAGGGGCCGGCGGGGCGGCGGGGGTCGCGGCGGACGGCGGCCGCGTAGAGAGAGCAAGGCGGCGACGTTGGGGGGTGGAGAGGGGGGGCGGCGAGACGATGGCGGCGGCATCCGCGAGCGGCCGTGGCGCGCGGGAAGTCCGGCGGAGGCGACGGCGGAGGGAGCGCCGAACGGCGGCGACGGCGAAGGTGGTCGCAGCCGGCGGCCGACAACAGTGGTGGTCGCGCGGGAGGCTGTGGCCGGCGGCGTGGAAGGGCGCTGGAGAGAGGCGGCACCCGCGGGACAGAACTGCGGGAAGGGGGGGTGTCTGGGTGTTGCACCTGCGCGAGAGGGAAGAAGAGGGAAGGAGAAGGAGGGCGGCGGGTGTGTCCGGGCTGCTGCGCGCGCACAGAAGAGAGGAGGAAAGAAGGTGGAAGGCGGGGGGTGCGGGAGGGAAAGAAAGATACGTAAATAGAGGGGAGATAGAGTTCGATTGGGAGAGGAGGCGGCGGTTTAAGAAGATTATCCGGAGGGAGAGAAAATTGGAAAAGATAAAGGAGGAAAGTAGGATAATAACCTCATAATAAATATAATAACTACTATTTTTTATTTATTTAAATAACCTGGGTATTACAGCATCGGGGTGCATACCGTAGTATCCAGAAGATTCAATCCCACCCAAAGGTGGGCTGCAATGCTCTCAGATTTGGAAGGAGAGAGAGAGAGAGAGAGAGAGAGAGAGAGAGAGAGAGAGTGAGAGAGTCACCTCACCTCTTACTACAAAGGAATGATATTACCCATCATTAATTTAACTAGAAGAGGTGCATGTATGCATATATATGTTATTATATGTTTGGTTGTATGATCAATTCAGTTTTTATCATAAAATATATTTTTGAGAGAAAGCTAGTTGAAAATGGCTATTGACAATGGCTGTTTGTAATCATTATAAAAATATGTTTCTATAACAATCCTTTCTAGGACCAAAATGATGAATTTTTTGTGGACTTCCACCCTTTTTAGTTGTACATGGTCTCCATTTTATTTCTACTGATCATATCCGACAAAATATGATTTTAGGCCTTTCACAAAATTGCATCAAAAGTCATGATGCATCCAAACACACCTTATTAACAAGAATGTGTAGATTGGAGGAAAAAATGTGATTTGAGGAGAATAGAATGATAAGAAGAAATAACCTTAGCTTTCCACATTTGAGGGGTAAAACCCTTCTAGAGATTACACATCCTTAGATGTCAAGTCCTAGAAGTTTCTATCTAGATGTGTTGATAAGGGGGCCACTCCCTATTGTCGAGGCCTTCTTATCCTTTGTAGGCAAATGTAGTGGTTGTGAGGGAGTTGATGTGGAAACAACGAGCATTGTTAGATGATTGAAACAAAATTCAAATTATGATATGAAAACTTATAAAGTGTTTGGTTGTAAAATAAATTTGATATGTAAGTTTATGATAGAATCATGTGTTCAACATTATAACTTTACTTTAAATATAAAATTATATATCATCTTTTGTGAGATATGCTGACAATAAAAGTAAGAATCGTAACCACAAAAAGAAAATACATGTTTGATCTATTTTTTATCGAAAAAACATACCTTATTATGATCGTTAAACATTTTTAAAAACTAATTTCATCACACAAATATTTTTTATAATATAAAAACTTAATTTACCATGCATTAATCAAACACCATATTAATATGCAATTCACAAATTAAGCCCATCTCCCCCTACCCCATGATGAATGGGAATTGCCTAGGCTGGGGAGCACACAGCTCTCTTTGACATAGCCTGATCTTGCCTGACCCGAAGGGCGTACATTTCAAAGAGGACATTGTCATCCATCAAATAGATTTAGAAGTATGTGAACATATGACTAGAGAACACGTTGGTCCTAATTTTGGACTTGACAATCACGTGATCATATCCAAGTCCCAACATCAGTCTCTCTCTTGATCTCGAGATGTGTTCGTATCTAAGCACATAAGTACTATAATTATGTTGCTTGAGATAAACTTGATCAATTTTAACTTTATTGACATTTAAAATATTCTACTTTAGTGATGGTTTAAAGTCACTATAATAGCTAATGTTAACGAGAGTTTCAAGTAGTCACACACTTACATATTCTTACATGACAAGCCATCAATGAGCACTTTAAGTTGTTGATAGTAATGAAGATAGTTGTGGAGTTATCGGTTATATTTTTATTAGCTAAGGTTGAGAAATTGTCGCAAATATTATTGATGATGGATGTATTTGCAATGGCATGATGACGATTCTAATGTCATTTTCAATATATTTTTGAAACAGCTAATGGCATGTTGGCAACAACGATAAAAGTGCCGTTGCAATCAACTATTTTTTCTTGCAGTGTGATTACGCATGTTAGGATAGAAGTGAATAAAAATAATGTTTTCCAAATTTTTATTATAGAATATGAGGATTAAAACTATCATTCTAAAATGCGCTCTCCCAAGATAAGATAAGGTAAATGTTCACATCGTAAAGGTTTCCAAACACAGCCAGTATGTCTTAACTTAGAATAGAGGTTTTTTATTGAAAAGTATGCTATAATATTTAAGGATGTATTTGCTTGACATTACGGAGCAGATTTCAATCAACACAATTTTTAATAACATATAGTCACATTCAAATACAATTCAAGGGTGAACTAGAATTGTCTACAAATTAAATTAATATTAATCAGCCCTTAATTATAGTGATGAGCATGCAAGTTTAAGCCAGAGATAGATTGATCACATATATATATTCTCTGTCAAATTTGAACAGTTATAAAGATATAGAGATTGATCAGAGATATTATCAATCATTATAAATTCTATTATATAAAAATAAAATAAATAAAAATCATTTTGTAATTTTATTTATATATCCTTCGTTGAGTGCACCCTAAATTGGAGATTACACCGGGAATGCATTATTTTGGTTTAATCTAAAAATAGAAAATCATAATTTCATATCTAACATCTTAATTTGACGTAAAATTAACTATATAATTTGATTAAGATATTCATGTATTATTCAACATAATATTTACTCAAAAATGCAAATTTTATTATATTTTTATTTTATGATGAATTATATTTTCAAAATAATATAAATTATTTTTAAGAGATTAATTATTCTAAATGTGATGAATTTATATGTTAATTAAAATATATTATCAAATTATTTAAATATTAACAAAAATTAGTGATCAAGGATATTAGAACAACCAAACAGAATTTAAGTTTTACCAAAAATGTTTATACAGCCTTTGCCGCAAAGAAAGGTAGGTAGGGTCCTTAGTCAAGACTAGGTCAACCTGGCCCCACTTGACACGAGTTGAGACTCACATCAGTTAGGATTAAATTTGTTCAATTAGAAAAAATTTAAATTCTATTTTTAATAAAATAAAAATAAAATATTTTATTTTATTTTAAATTTTAGTTTTGAAGAATATTTTTCGTCTCATTACTTAATATAGGTACATGTAACATTGTCGATCAGAAATGGTAAGGCAAATTTTTATAAATGAGAAATGTACATTCGAAAGAAAAAATAAATCACGTGAAGAGTTGCTGAGGAAAAAAATAATTTAATAAACCACTGCCTCTTCGTCTGCAGGCGGCTGTCAGGCCACGACGGTCTGATCCCACACCCCATGCCAGTGGCGGGTGGCAGCCACCAGCCATGCAGAGAAGACTACAAGACCACAGTTATTACTGTTGTCCCCGTCGGGCCAACGAGCACGTCAGGAATACGACAAGATGTAACAACTCTCGGTGAGAGCGACGATGTTCTCAGGCATGATCGGGGAGAATTCGAAAGATAAATTAGCTTCCGAACTATTTAAGAAAACAACTTTCACTATCAATTCTTTCATCAAATAACTTCAGTGTACAGTCCGCATTTGGGCTGTCAGAATAATGTTGACATCCGCTCCATCTCGTCATGTTCCGTTAGCTGGGTGTTAAATAAGATTTAAAATTCCAAAAGTATATTGGTCATCTCTTGGGCACTCAGATGCTGCGTAGAGCAGAAGAAATTTTGAGTTTAAAGTTCAATCAACTTTCATAAATGAGCTAAAATTTAGAGTTTCAGAAGTAAATTTTGATTGATTTTATGTTTTATAAACAAGTTTATATCGAGTTTAAGTTTAAACAATGATTGAACTTCAGCTGAGTTGTCACTTGATCTCAAGCTCGACTCTATTAAGTAACGAATCAAACTTAAACAAGGGTTTAATGTATTTGTTAAAACTTGAACTCAATCTCATGTAAAATAAATGATCCAAACTAGAACAACATATTATTCTGCTATGCTCTGCTCGTTTTAGTAATCCCAACCAAACATATAAGAAGTAAAAATTACTCATAATTCATTATACAGGTTATTAATTATTGGTCCCATTACACACCTAAAGTTATGTAAAAGTCCCACCATTATCAAAATTATTTAAAAATTCCAACATTATCATAAATAAAATTTGATGTTTCCTATATTATTTCTCTTGATCCATAATTTCTATTTCTTAAATTACCTTAATAGTATCGTGAAATTGTCGATCGAAACTCACCCACATTGGCAACAAAGACGATGAACGTTACCCTTTTTTGAAGACTTGTCTCCTCCGTGAAACCCTTGATCGAAACCCATCTACAGTGACTGCATCAGCTTCCTTGGCCGGCGATCCTAGTGTTGCTCCCTTCCACACTCGGCTAAACACCGCCTGCCTGAGTCGTCGGATCAGGTTCTTGACTGGTCTACACCTGTCGCCAACATCCAAGCCCCTGTGTTCGCACACGTGGCAGTGTGCTCCCCACCATTTGGAGCTTAGCCCAGTGCCGTCGAAGCCGAGTCAAGTCGAGTTTCTATTGTGCTGAGTGTCGAACTACTTGAGTGTACTGGTTTGCTTGAACCCTACAAAACACTTGGAGTGGCACCCCTTAAGATCTTCTTGTTGGGGCTGCATCCACTACAAGAGAGAAGTTTAATGGCGATGGTTGCAAATCATTGCCAACAAGCCAAAAGTCATCGTTAATAATATTTTGTCACTGCTTCAAAGCCATTGCAAGTCCATCACAAATAAACTTGTTGCTAATAGTATTAGTGACAGTTAAATAGAAGTTATTGCTAGTAAACTGTAAAAGTTATAATCAACGGCTTAAAGGTTGTCATTGTTACTGGTCACAGGTGAGAAGCCGTCACTAATTTCTCTTATGTAAGAGAAGGACAAGCCATCACCAAACAAGTCACTCAAGCCCCCGGAGGATCTCCAGCTCTTATGCTCTAGGGAGCTTGAGTGATTGGTATGTTGATGGCTTTCAGCTGTTGCCAATGCTTCAAGCCATTGCTAACACCAGTCGTCGCTAATTGTTCTTGTGAATAAAAATATATTATAAAATAAAAATATTTATCTAAGATTATAACCATACAAAGATATATAATCAATCTATACATTTTCATTCACATTCCTAGCTAATTTCATTCATCCACAATTTCATACATAATCACACAATTTAGGTTCTAAGACACATTACATTCCCCAATACAAATAATTGATCGATTCTATTCATCCACAGTTCTATACACAAAAGCCACAATTTAGGTTTTAACACAAAACACAACTTATAAAAAAAATTACCAACTCATAAACGGTAATGTGTTGTAGTGTAGCCATTTCAAAGTCCGTATAAAGCTTTTTTATTGGTCAAACTTATGTTGTTAGAGAGAATCAATCACATGAAGTTATTGATACCTCCATCACTTACATCGTACCAGGTATTTTGTGTTTGTCTTCTCTACCCCCTCACGTCGGATCGATCCTAGCCTATCTCTATCGAAGATAATGCTGAATGGATACTGAGATATCTCAACATCCAATCTCTATGACCGTTGGACATTCAAAAATTGTTGTATATTATCTTATAACTAAAAAATATATTAAATTTTATTTTAAATAAATAAATATTTTTGTTTAAACTAATTAAGAGCATTAAAATATTTTGATGTTTTACTCAAGAATAAAAAATAATTAAATTAAATATTTAGAAAATATATCTCCAATTGATAAATATTTGATCTTTCTCTTGTATAAGACATTATTAGACCAATTCTATTATCTTTATTTCTTTCTCTACTGACCTAAAAAAAGTTGGAATGGGTCTACACTTGATGAAACCACGATATGCTTAGAATCTTCAGTTAAACTTGGTCCTGAAAGATGGACTGAGTTAAAATAAAAAAGCAATATAATCTATAGGCCTAATATATTGGTAGTTTAGAATATAACTTTTGTGCATTGTCATTTTTTTTCTTATTTATACGTGTCATATAGAAAAAAACAATTCTTGGGTAATATACTTATATGAAATTCAAAATAATTATATACAATTCTTGTATCTCCAAAATTAGCATTAATTTTTATCTTTAAAAGTTAGTTTTACCTTTTGAGGTAATAATATAGTGGTTTTTATTCTAATTATTTTATAATTCTACTCTGATCAAATTTTTAAGTCCTCTCAGTCACCTGCCTTTATTAGATTTTCTACATTTTCTCCCATGTCACCAATTTGCGGCGAGAGTGCTTAAAGATGTCTAGCAAGCCCAAGGTCTTCTTCCTACGAAGGTCAACAAGTTGTCAGAGTCAAAGTGGTTCCCAAACAAAATGCTTCCTTCCCTGGTTAATGGGGTCTTTGGTTGCATGATGGTTTTTTGTACATTTTCATGATAAAAAATTATATTAAAATAAAAAGTGAACTAACTCATGACATAAATTATTATGTTTGAAGGGACGTGATAACAAAAAAGAGTAACTATCATTCATGATCAAACAAAATGGGAGACCACAAGAAAAAAAAGAAGAGGTGAGACCTATTTTTTTTGTTAAAGAAGAAAATCACTTTCAAAACAAAAAATTGTCAAAGTTGCCAAATACTTCTTTTAACAAATTTTCTTACGATTATTAAAAATTAAAATAAAAACTTCTATGCATCTAAACACCTATAAGCCTACCATCCCAGCAGGGAGGGAGGGAGAGAGAGAGAGAGAGTCTAAGCACGACACTAAATGGGGAGCTAGAGAGGCAGCCAAACCCTCCTGGGAGCTAGAGAGGCATCCAAACACCCATAAGCCATCCATCATTGTTTTTTTGTTGAGGGGGTTCTCAAGCTCAACTGTCCCTGAACTCGAGGTCTTCAACGTTCAATTAGATATATATGGTAGAAGAGTATCCTAACAGTTTATTGGGTGCCCAAATTGCCTGGGCGACCCGTCTGCCGGGTCACTTGAGTGACCCATCTGCCGGGTCACCTGTGCGACCCGGCATCGGGTCACCTAGGCGACCCGGGTGGGGGGACGCTTGGGTCCTTCAACTGCGTGACTTCCTTCCCGAGGTTGCTACGGACAAACGGGAGCTCGGATTTCACTTCCGTTTGTTGCGTATGAAAGCTAACAGGTCAAGGAAGATCATCCAATAGTTATATTGGACAAAAGATGAGTAGCATACCCTATATAAGCTTAGAAAGACAAGCAAGTGTTGTAAAGTGCAATTCTCTTCCGATGCTTGATACGATCAACTGGGAAATCAGATTAACTTCTCATTTGTCGCAAATGGAAGATATTTGGCCGGGGGAGAAGTCCTTTCAATTGTATTTCATTTAACCAATGAAGGTCATCCTCCAAGGGCACATTAAGCATACTAACACAAATCAGTCCCGAATGGTCTAGAATGTTATTTATGAAAACATGAGTTTTAAGTTCTCAACTAGGCAAGCTTGGCATCTAGTAAAGAATAATGAGGCATAGTAGAATTATGTTGAGATGTTAATCTAGACACACTCACAAAGACCTAGTTGAGCAAATTGAGCTTTGCCGTATTCTGAAATCACCCTCTTGTTCCTTTCAAACCTTCTCCTTGGTCGATTGGTTTAAAATAAAGAATGTGCCCATGGGCACAAACAATAGTAAACTAAAAGACACACCCCATGTGATGGGGGAATAAATGGCATCCCGCATGGTGGAGAAATCGCCATTGGCTAGCACCGAAACTGTGTGGTGTGCTTAAGCAAAAAAATCCAATCGACCAGGGTTGGGTCTTCATGTTCATTAGGGTTTTCTCAAGAGCACTGGCTTAGCTCAAAGTGGAATAACCTCATATTTCATAGAGAATCATCATTGAAACTCGCTAAGAAACTGATTGTTCGGAAAATTCATGATTGCATCTGAGGGTTATAGAGGTGGACCGCACGGGGGACCGAAAACAATGGAGACTACACAGGAGATATGCCTAGATGGAAATGTAGATGGTCTGTGTGGGGACCGGGAAGTGGAGAGCGCCACGATGGGAGCTAAAACTTGATGGTCCATGTGGGGATCGGAAGTGAAAAGGTGACATAGCGGGATAAAACACAGTGAGATGAAGAATAAGACTGTGGTGGGATAAGGAATGTGACCACAATGGAATAATGACATGGCAGGACTTTATGATGGGATGCCAAGCCTAAGATGGAGTGACACATAGAAGGTGGGATAGACTTTAGGATGGTTTAGAACACAATATGTTATGAGATGCATGAAAATAATGCATGAAATAATGTATGCATGGTTTAAAAAAAATGCAAATTAGCATAAAAAAAATAGTTGAAGATATAGGTTGCATATGACGGATCAGGATACCTCAAAAGGAACCATCGTCCCTGTACATACAACTTTGGCTTATCTGCAAGCCTATTGAGTGACTGAGCCATCACAGATTTTGTTGAGGGGGTTCTCAGGCTCTGCCCCCTCTAGACTTGAGATCTTCAACATTTCAAATACTATTATTTTGATAGATGCAATATTAAAATGCAAGTCTTAATAGGGGTCAGGGCAGCCCTCTTTCTTAAATTTTCTATTTTTTGATTTTTTGTTGTTTTGCCATCTCTAATTCAAGTGCTTGAGGAAGAGAGTCGATACATAAGCTCCTTTGTACGTAGTCTTCATTTCCTGCATTAAATTGAACAAAGATGATTATAACTTTATTGTGGCTTAATTCCCTTACATAAGGAGGGTCGGAGTTGCCTTGATCCTTTGTCAAGGAATGTAAGCCTCTTCAAAAGGCAAAAGTGATAACAAGAAGAAATTAAATATGCATTACATAAAAAAGACATGCACAACTGAAATTAAATATGCATGCATAATCGAAAATGTTTCTTAGTTTTGAATATATTTTTTAATTTGTTTGAGTTTTAGATTCTTTTGACTTGTGCAAGACCAAAATCAAATGCTGTTGTGAAAGCATATGATCGAAAATGATTTGATTTTTTTTGAAGATTTTAAAATTTTTTTTGTATTTTGAAAACTTGATGAATGTAAGATTGAAACTAAAAGCAAAGGGCATGAATTAAAATATTTTTGTTTTGAAAATTTTCAAGTTTGTTTGAGTTCTAAAACTTCAGTGCATGTAAGACTAAATGCGAAAAGCATTTGAAAAATGTTTTGGTTTTGAAGATTTTTTAATTTTTTGAGTTTTGAGACTTTTCAATTTGTTCGTCTTTCCTAACTTTCCAATTTTATAAAGAGGATGGTTGTCATTTGCCCTGGTCCACTTGGAATGAGTGTCCCTAATTGTTTTCCAAAGAGCAAGAGCATACACCACGTGATGGGTGGGAGGCCTTTCATTCATAATCCTTTTGACCTTCGACCATCAATCAGCTAGGTTCTGCCTAGATCTGGTCGGTCTATCCTACCCATGGGGGTTAAATAAGAAAGGATACTAGGGGCAAGTCTTCAGTAGACTTCGAGGATGCCGAATTTGTTTCTCTACTAATGCTCACTTTCTCGTTGGGGTTCAGCCACTTTGAGTCCTTCCTTCTTTTATTGATTTTCCCATTTTCTTTGGTAGCCCACATTCAGACAGGTCTTTTATTTTTTTCTTGATTTGACCTGAGGGGTTCATTGCCCATCTTTTGGAGCTTTTCTTTGTTCTTTTCTTGGGCTATTTTTGTGGTACTCATTCAGACAAGTCTTTTCTTTTGTTGACCTGAGGGGTCATTGCCCATCTTTTGGCACCTTTTTTTTGAGAAGTTTGACCTTCTGAGATGGCCTCCTACTAAGGCAGTGGGCACTTTCGATACTCCTTCTAGTCCCCTACATCCACTTTGGACCGAAATAAGAAGAGAATAGGATAGGGTGAACCTTCCTTCTCTAGACTTTGCCTAGCTTTCGTTCCAATGTCTAGTCATTAGGATTCTGGAATCTAGGCAAGTGATGTGTGAAGTATGGTGCCTACTCTTAATTCCTAAAGAACAAGTTATGGAACCCAAGAATTAGTAGAATTTGGCTTATGATGGCCAACCTCTCGTTTTTGAATATTCATGATTTTTTTGTAATTTAAAAAACATTTTCAAGAAGAAATGATTCCACGGATGATTCACTATGCCTTGCCTTGCGCCACTCATTATCTTTCCAATATTTTCATCCTGGTTGAAAACGTACTTGAAGATCATCAAATTCTCTCAGCTATCCTCTCTACGCAAAATATTTTTAAGACATGTTACGATTATACTTGCAAATGCTTTTGAAATGAATGTCTCGAGGATAACATGATAATGATGAATACATGTATGTAGTACCTGAGAGAGGATGAACTTCGTTGTTGGTGACGACGCTTCCAGGACGGTGTGGTTGGCACTTGTTCATGCCTTGACCTGCCTTGCTACTTCTACTTCTTCCCATTTGGTAACAACAGTCTAGCAAGAGTTGGTATTTGATGATGATGTTGAGCAAGGTTTGAGATACCATCATGAAACATTTTCACTTTATTGGAATAAAGAGTTGTTGCCTTGATTGATAGGAATGTGACAAAAAAATTAGGCTTGGGAGCCTAATAAAAGAGGTGGGCTCGTGGGGCTGACAAAAGGAGGTGGGGAACGATGACCCAATTGGGACGAAAAAGAGGCATGGTGACCCAATTGAAAGATGAAAAGGGGGATGACGAGTTGATTTAAAAAGATGAGGGGCGCGATGACTTGATTAAAAGATAAGGGGCATGATGGCCCGATCTGAAGGCATGAGGGGTGAGATGGCCTGATTGAAAAAGCATAATTAAGAGCATGGGCACTATGGACCGATTGGAAAAGCATGATTGAAAACAAGGGCCCAATGGCCCAATTGGCAATGCATGATTAAAAACAAGGGATCTACGGCCCAAATGAAAAAGCATAATTAAAATAAAGGCACAATGGCCTAATTGAAAACAGGGGCGCTAAGCCCCGATTGAAAATGCATAATTAAAATAAAGGCACAACGGCCTGATTGAAAACGTAGGCGCTATGGCCCGATTGAAAATGCATAATTAAAATAAAGGCTCAATGGCCTGATTAAAAACAGGAGCATTAGGGCCCGATTGAAAATGCATAATTAAAATAAAGGCGCAGTGGCCCAATCGAAAATGCATGATTAAAAACATGGGGGCTACGGCTCGATTGAAAAGAATGAATAAAACAAGGACGCAAAGGCCCAATTGAAAAATCATAATTGAAAATAGGCGTGCTATGACCCAATTTGAAAAATGGACACAATGGCCGAAATGAAAAAAAAAATTTAAAACATGGGGGTGTCAACCTAATTGGAGATGTGGGCATGACGACCCAATTTAGTAGTGGAGTTGGGCACATGGGCCCAATTGAAGGAATGAGAACGGACATGAGAGCTCGATGGAGCAAACGAGGCACGTGAAACCGACAAAAGAGGAACTAATTGGGTTTGTGTACCTAGTTGAAGGAATGGGGTACATAATAGAGAGAATTGGGCTCGTGGGCCCAATTTAGAGACATGGGCGCTAGGGCCTAGTTGTTGAGGATGGGCACATTGGCTCGAAGAGGGGCTAGTGGGCCCGATCTTGGAAGAGTAGGCATGCGAGCCTATCTCTGGAAGATGATGGGCTCGTGGGCCCAAGTGGAGTGGTTGATCGGGGCATGTGCCTAATTGAAATGGATAGAGTGGGGGCCATGGCCCAAGAATTGAAGGAGGGATGCATGGGCCTTATTGAAAATGATGACGATCATAAGGGCCCGATTTGGAAGGATGATGGGCATGTGGGCCCGATTTAAGAGAGTGGGCATGTGGGCCCGATGTAAGAGGATAAGGGTCGAATGTAGATAAGTGTCGGGCACTAGGGCGCGATTTGTAATGATGGGAACATGGGCCCAATTGGTGGGCACATTGGCCTAATTGGGAAAAGTGAGGTGAGGGCCATGGCCCGAGAATTGATGGTAGAGTTGAAAGAGGGGCATATGGGCCTGGTTGCACAAGATGATGTGGGGGTCGTGGCCCAAGAATCGATGGTAGTGTTGAAGGAGGAGCATGTGGGCCCAATCGAGATTGGTGATGGGTATACGGACCCAATTTGGGAGTGTGGGCTTGTGGGCCCGTTTTAAGAGAATGTTGGGCGCGAGGGCCAAATGTAGAGAAGTGTCGAGCACTTGGGCTTGATTTGTAAGGATGGGCACATGGGCCCAATTGGTGGGAACGTGGGCCCGACTGGGAAAGGTGGGGTGAGGGCCATGACCCGAGAATTGATGGTAGTGTTGAGGGAGAGGCACATGGGCCTGGTTGAAAAAGATGATGGACACGAGGGCCTGACTTGGGAGGATGATGGGCACGTGGGCCCGATTTAGAAGCGGGTTGGGCACAAGGGCCTAATTTAAAAAGGTAGGCATACGGGCCTAATTCTAAAGGATGGGCACATGGGCCCAATTCAGGAGGATGTTGGGCAAGTGGGCCCAATTTGGAAGAAGGGGCACGTGGGCCCAATTTAGAAGGGTATGCACATAGGCATGATTCTAAAGGATGGGCACATGGGCCCGACTTAGGAAGATGATGGGCACATGGGCCCGATTTAGAAGGAGGTGGGCACAAGGGCCCGATTTAAAAAGATGATGGGCACGTGGGCCCTATTTAGAAAGGGATTGGGCACATGAGCTCGATTCAGAAGTGTAGGCACAGGGGCCTGATTTTGAAGGATGGGCACACAGACCCGACTTAGAAAGATGATGGGCATGTGGGCCCGATTTCGAAGGATGTTGGGCACAAGGGCCCGATTTAGAAGGATAATGGGCTTGTGGGCCCGATGTAGAAAAACATTGGGCACGTGGGCCTGGCTTAGGAGGATAATGGGCATGTGGGCCCGATGTAGAAGAGCATTGGGCACTTGGGCCCAGTAATAGAAAATGATTGAGGATTTGAGAATCCAGTTTAGGAGAATAGGAGTGGGCTTGTGAACCCGAGCATTGAAGATGGGCTTTGTGGCTCGATTGACCCAAATGGGCTCTAGGGCCCGATTTAGAAGGTTGAGATGACCTTGAGATGGAAGTTGGAGAGGGGGATTGCCTAGCTGGAGGTGGTCCTAATAATCTATTCCCCTGGATCTCGCAACTTGATGATTGTTGACTAACTCGGCCCTAACAGGTTGCCATATAAATGAATGCCTAGTTGGAGGGGCTCCTGGAATTCCCTTGCCTCTAGCCTTAGCCGGCTTGTGATTGGATTTTCTCTTTCCTCTAGCCTTCTTCATTATTTGCCATGTGGGTGGCCTCAATATTTTCAAGGGTTGAGGAATCGATCGTGGGCTATATTTATTTTCCTTCAATTGTGCCTCTTTTATAGAATGATTATCTAAACTCTCAATTATGATAGTTAATTTTGCCTTGCCCTTCTAAAGCTTAGGAGCTAATTCATGAAATCCAAGCCTTGGCCTTGGTGATTGAAAATAGGGTTTGCACTGGATATGCTATCCCTTGTAATTCATTGCCTAGGCCTTTACTAGCTTGATATCCAAGCATCTCCATAATTCTCCACCCAATGTTGTTAAGTGTTGGCCTCTCCCTAGGTTGTTCAATGATGGAGAGTGTGCTTTGCTCTATGGGTTTTTGAGGGACGGAGATAATAGATAAAGCATTAAATTCAGGAGAATCGTCATATATTTTAATTTCATATTCTTCTACATGTGGATCTAGTTCCTGATTGTCTTCCACCTGAGTTTGTTCAAGAATGGAGGATAAATCGGGATCAAGGGGCACCAAAGTGGTAGGTTAAGAATTAGATATCAAAGAATCATTGATTTCAAGCTCAGATTCCCCCATCGGTTGATCTGGTTCATTATTGGTTGGCTCTTGAGACTCGGTCAAGATTGTTATGACCGATTGGCAAATAAGGAGAGCCAACTCTAATTCTGGGGTAGGGGCACAAACTTTTGGAAGAGTTTGATTATACTTAGCCAGTTGTGAAGGTTGTTGAAAAGTAATATGTTGTGCAACCGACTGAGATTGAGATGCAATTGGTTGAAGAGTTGGTGGTTGAATGATTAATTGAGGCTGAGGAGCCAAGGTTTGTTGTGCAACCAACTGAGGAGGATGATCCATGAATCGTCTGACTGGTTGGGGTTGAGGAACCAGTCAAGGCAAAGGAGCCATGGGTTGAGCAATCAATTGAGGAGGAGGATTTTGATGAGTCTGATGGAGTTGTTGAGAGATAACCCTATGTTGTGTAGGGCTCCTAGGCCGGTGCCTAGGGTTTTCTATTGGGTTCCCTACAACATTAGCACTCCCACTTTCTTTAAGTGCTTGATATTTTGGATTGTATAGCTCCAAGATTGGTGTGTCCTTAAGTTGAGCTTGAACGTATCTTGCCCTTTCATACAAATCATGCATATTCGTGGGATAATGCAAGGCCAAAATATTCTTCAAAGACGGTACGGTATTAGCAATGATCATCTTGACTAATTCTGGCTCAGAAATTGTATATGCAAGCTTTTCGGCCATCAACCTCCATCTATCAGCATATTGTGTAAAGTCTTCATCCTCTCTCATTTTCTCGACCATTAGATCAACGAGTGAATAGGCCGGCTCAATGCGATCCTTATGTCTTTGTACAAATTTCGTTCTACCTATTGTAAACACGCCAAATTGGCTTGATTCGGAGCCCTAGACTCTTATTCCATAGGCGATATCCTTTATTTGATTGTTATCTGATAAGGATTACCTCATGGAGATGAGCTAAGGACATGGGTGGAGCCCCTCGCAAGTTGAGAATGGACCAATGATTTCCAGAATATTGCCGTAACCTTCAAGCGAGAGCCGCACGTGAATTGTAGAAACACGAAGCCTGCTCGATGACCGACCTTGAATGGTCCATAATTGAAGGTCTCGGGAGTCCCGTATGTGTTCCGTAACATTCAGGGTTTCCGAGAAGTCATTTCGGTAGGTGTCGGTCAATGACGGCTTTTATTACGGCTTTTTTCGATCTGTGCTGACACGGCTATCCCAGACCACGTGTTAGGCCTTTCCGGTCATCACCGGGTCTTTTCGGGTCATCCGGGTAGATTCCAGCCGAATATTTTCATCAATCGGGGCCATATGGCCATTTCGGTCAATTTTAAGGTTCTGCGGCTTTTCCGAGTTTCGGTTCACGTTTACCGGGTTAATCTCAGATTCTTCGATGATTTCGGGTTTTTAAATCATACCGGACTTGTTCGTTCATCATTTTAAGTCATCCTGAGTTGACCCGAGATTTCTCGACCGGAACCATGCTCTTTCGGATCTTCGCCCCGGGTTTCGGCTTTCCGCGAGAGAGTAGACCGGTAGAAAGCCCCGTGCGAACATATCGGGAGTCATGCCGGCTGGTTTACCGACTTGAAGAGGTGCGGTTGAAGGCTCTCTTTCCAACGCAACAAACGGGAGCCGAATCGGACATCCCGTTTGCAAGATACGGCTCGCGGAACATACGCGCATGAGAGAGAGTGTACTGCGCCCCCTCCCCCTTTGAAAGAGGAGGGCGCGCCCTGTGCGCCCTCAATACGGGGGCGCGCCCTGCGCACCCTCAAACTGGGGGCGCGCCCTGAGCGCCCCCGGTTCCTTTGAAAAGCGGGGGCGCGGTCGGTTTCCGAAAATCGCAAATTACCCCGATTAGCACCTTCTAAACCGGATTTTTAGAATGTTTCCGCAGAGGATTTTCGATTATTTGTACCGCGCCCCCGGTTCGGGGGCGCGTTACATATGTCAAGTCGATTTTTAGAAATTTCCGGAAGATTCCGTCGATTTTTAACAGTGAGACGCGTAACGCGCCCCCGCTTCCTTTGAAACAGGGGGCGCGCAGACCGCGCCCCCGAACTGGGGGCGCGCCCTGCGCGCCCTCTTCCCCTTTGAAAAGCGGGGGCGCATTAGGTCCAGTTTCCAAATTTTGCACTGGCTCCCTTCCCCTATAAATTGAGGGCCATTCTCAACGACCCAAGGTTAAACCCCGGTGCCTAGCTCATCCAGAGGTCTTCCAAGCTCTTCTCCAAAGCCGTCCCAACGTCCAAAGGCGATCCGAAGTCAAGAAATCGATCCCGAGGTGAAGGAGAAGGCTCGATCCGGGCGTTCTACATCAACCATCTTCATCGACTTCTGCAGAAAATTCGAGGCTCCTGCTGCAAAAGTCTTCGACATAGAAGTCGTTCCTCTCTTCGTCCTCTTTCATCTCCAACTGACGGCACTCAATTCCGACTTGCTGTTTGTTCGTGACGATTGCTGCATTGAGGGCGCGCACCCAGGTTCTGTTTTCCACATCCGTCCCCTTTCATAATTTTTACTGACTTTTACAGAAGTATTTCGGAGAATTCATCAACATAGGAACTCTTCCTCTCTGAGTTATCTGTCTACTCCAACAAACGGAACTCGATTCTGACATCGGGGTCGTCCGTAGAATCCTCTGCACCAAAGTCGCGCCAGAAGGGTACCAAGCTACCCGAACCAGCTGTCTTCAACCAACTCGGCTTCAACTCAAGCCAATCCATTCCATAAGCTTTCTCAACTCATTTAACCCAGTTCATTTACTGTTTTAAAGCATATTTCAGTTCATTTACATTATTTTTACATAATCAAAAACACAAAAAAAGGGTTAGGACTCACCCCAATCCGGTGAGTTCGATTCCAATTGCTTCTTTCTCATCTTCTCACCACAGTTACTACACTTCTCATAGTTCTAATTATTTTCTTCACTTGGTTTATTGTTCTAGTTGCACAGATTTAACAAGCTAGCATTGATTGGAGACTCTTCTTCATCGGCCGGCCGAAGAAGAAGAAGGTTGAACTCACATCCCTTTCTCCCACGCTAAGGTACACGGTCATATTCAATTTCTTTTATTTGTCAATTCCATAAAGCGGAGCCCGCGGCTCCTGGCGACCACCTTTCATTTATGTTTTAAGTTCATCTCCTCCTCACTCTCCTCCCACATGACCCAAACCATCTCCGGTGCTCGAGCGATGCCGTGAGATGAAAGTTCGGGGATCAATGTGAGTGTGAGACCGAGGTGAGGACCTTTTACTGCTTTCCGAGTGTTTTACGATTCACTCTCATTCCCCATTCTATCTTTCACCTTCTTCTCTTGAGGTGCCGATCCGGAACCCGTTTTCGGAGTCGACAGCTTTTTGGCGACCACGGTGGGACAACCAATGTCTTCAACCGTGCTAGCTTGATTCAACCGTGCAACTAGTTGTTTTCCAACTTGGTTCCCGCGTGAACCGGCTTGTCCTTTACTTCTTCCATGTCAATTTGCCTTTAAACTTGCTGTTTACTCTTTCTTTAAGATTGTCCCCCATGTGGAGTTAATTTGCTTATCTTTCATTTCAACCTGGTTCCCGCGTTAACCACTTTTCTTCTTATAAACCGGTTCCCGTGTGAACCACCTTTCTTTTCCAACTCGGTTCCCGCGTGAACCAACTTATTTTCAGATCGGTCCCCGCGTGGACCACCTCTTTACAGCACCTTTAGATTGGCACCACGTGGCCCTCCTTCTATTTTGTCAACTCTTACATCAGTTCCCGCGTGAACCACCCCTTTCTTCATTAAAACCGGTTCCCGCGTGAACCAAACCCTTTTCTAAACCGGTTCCCGCGTGAACCAACTCACTTTCAGATCGGTCCCCGCGTGGACCACCCCTTTGCACCAATTAGATTAGCCCCACGTGGCCCTCCTTTCCTTTTTCCAATCAAACAAACATGTTCCCGCGTGAACCACCCATTTTTCCTTCAAAAAACCGGTTCCCGCGTGAACCACCTACCTTTCCATAACTCGGCTCCCGCGTGAGCCACTTTATTTTCAAATTTGTCCCCGCGTGGACCATCCTTTTACCTTCATTTCAGATTTGTCCCCAATTGGACACTCCAACACAAGCCGGTTCCCGCGCGAACCACCTTTTAGTTGCTAGTTGCTAGTTACTTGTTTACTTTATCATTGCTTGTCTTGTTTGCATTCACTTGCTTGGTTTATTTAATAGTTTTCATTCATGTTTGCATATTGATTGCTTCTTTTTCTCCTACCCTCCATTTTTCATTTTTGCATTAGCTTTTGCATTGGGTACCGGACTTGCTCCGATCCGTAGGGCATTCGAGGCGGGAGCTCTCTCTCCCAACACACCCTCACCCTCCAAACACCTTCTTGGTGGATTTTAACATCTCTTCTGGGATATTCCTTCCTAGTTGATTTGGTTGTTTCCATCAAGACCTCCGTAAGTCCCCATCCGTGGAGTATTCCTCTCCGCACGATTGGGCCGGTTGTACCACTTCCCAAAACCCGAAGAACCCAAGTACCTACTCGTGGTGATTGAGTGATAACCTTAGGTCTTGAAGATTGAAGCAATAGAAATCATACCTACTTGAGTGAACAATTGCTAACAATCTATCTAATCTAAGGTTTTAACCCAAAAATTGTCGAGTAGTCATTTTAAAACCTTGTTTGCATAACTTGCTTGCTCACAACAATTGAAAACAACCAAAAAAATTCTTCTTCTTTCAAAACACCTAAAAAAAATCCCTTTTAACTTTTGTGTTCAACTTGCTTGCCAAACAACCAAAGTGAAATCAAATCAAATCAAACAAACAACCATAACCAAAACAAAAACTCTCTTTGCATTTACACATTTCATTTGCTTTCTTCCAACCATTTTGTAAGGAAATTTGACAGGATGCCCACTTTAAGGTCCGGAAGACACGTCGGGATGTTGGACTACTATGGCCAAGAAGAGGAGTACGAGACAGGTCACTACGAGCTTCAGCAACCCGTGGTCCAACCAGATGGCCATGTTAATGCCGTGATGGAACCTGAGGTCCAAGATACCGCTCACCGATCCGCTTCACATACTATAGAACAAGCTCTCAAGGATCTATCTCTTCACCTTGATCCCGATACCTTTGCAATTATCCAATCTGTCACTAAGGGCAAGATGCCCGCCAATCAAGCTCTGATCGAGGGAAATCAAGCCCCCTCACCACCCCAACCGGAAGTCAGGCCCTTGATCATCTCTTCTCCTGGGCAACCTTGCCGTGTCTCTACTCACCCCGTTGTGGGGCATTCACACAATTCTGCACCAGTTCCTGTTTCCAACCTACCTCTTCCAACCCAATCAAGTAAACACTTTGCTCCCGTGGCTCAGGAATCCAGCCTCACCCAGGCGTTAATGAACAAAATCAACCAGATGGATGAGCGCTTCGAAGAGATGAGGCATCACCTCGATTCTAAAGCCATCCCTGAAATCTCTGTCCCATCCTTCCCAGTTCTACACCTTCCTCCTTCAGAGATACCAGTCTTCCAATGTTACAATGGGACTGGTAATCCTTTCAACCATCTAAAGAGCTTTCTCTACGACTCCGCATTTTGGAAAAATGACCGCAAAGCCCTTGCCTTCCTATTCCGTCGGTCATTGGAAGGATCCGCCCTGGACTGGTTCTATTCTCTTGATTCCATTGAGGCGGCAGATTTCGACATCGTCAAGGCAAAGTTTCTACAGAGGTACAAAGATCGGGTGGGGCTAGCCTGCTCGATAACTGATTTAATTGCCGAAAAGATGAGGCCGGATGAGGATTTTGCCAGATTTGTTGATCGGTGGAGGGGAATGGCTAAGAGGCTAGTGGATACCATCTCAGAGGGGGAGCAGGTGAGGATGCTCATTGAGAACACCACGCCTAACCTTCGCAACCTTCTGATCATGCACCGCCCAACAACCATGAGTGAGTTGTGTGATAGCGCCCGCTACCTCCAAGCCCACTTTAAGGATGCATCCATGATCAACCTGTTCGACACCAAGCCCCGTAACACTAGAAAGCCTACACCTGTAGGACCCACCACCGAAGAGGTGGTAAATAATGAGAGCATCAATGCCATGGGTAACCAGGGTGGGTACCGTCAGAGCCAATACCGTAACCCACCACCCAACCAACAATACCGCCCAGCCCCTCAACTAGCTCCTCAGCCACAGCAACAACTTGCATACAACCGAGCACCACCACAAAGAACCCACCTACAACCGAGCGCCCCAGCAACCAAATGCCTACAACCGAGCGCCTCAACAACAACATGTCTACAACCGACCACCACCACAACAACAAGCTTACAACCAAGTGCCACCACCAGCCAACCGACCTAGGAGGGGGGGACCCAAGAGAGAATACTATCCTCAACTACCATTCCCCCTCACCGATATCTTTAATGCATTGATGGCTGAACAACAGCTAGAGCTTCCAAAGGAGAGAGAAGGATGGCCGGCGAATGTTGACATGACAAAGTACTGCGCTTATCATCGGTATCCTGGGCACACGGTGGATGTCTGTTTCCAGTTTAAAAACTACATCCATGACCTCAATGATCAAGGGAACATTGACTGGGCACAGATGGGAGAATCTATTCAAGCAATGAAGGCACGTCAGAATCAACCACGGCGACAGCAAGCACAACAGCAGCCCGGCCTGGGCATAGTCCAAGATTCGTTCTCAGTACATGCACCCGTACAAGCACCGGCACCAGCACCAGCACCACCAAACCAACGACTCGGCCTCGTCCACTCCGCCATCGAGGAGTCAACCCACCATTCCCAGGGTTGGCAGGTCGAGGATCAAATCACCTCCATGCCCGCCATACCAACCCCACCTACAAACCGCACCATACTCTCCATACCGAGAGAACACCACTACCCTCACCAACCATTAACCCTCCACGGCGCTTAATCATTAGACCGCCACTAGCCTCCCAACCAAGCACCCCAACCATCACCCCAACCTAACCCACCAACCACCATTAATCCTCCGCGGCGTCTAATCATTAGACCATCACCAATACCACAAACGTCACCCAACCCATCAGTCGCCACCACTCCACGACCCCTCATCATTAGACCATCACCACCAACACCCCAACCATCACCCAACATACCGGCCTCCGCCAATCCACGACCCCTCATCATCCGATCTTCACCACCCCTACCTACCACGGGTTCCTCAACCTACCAACCAACACTACCATCACCATCATCACCACTTCCACCTACCATGCTGGCGCCGGTACTTCGTAGTGGGAGGATGTTCCAAAGGGTCTTACCCCAGGTCGTGACACAACCACAGGAACAGGCAGAAGAGGAGGTGGTAGAAGAACCGTTGCCCGGCACGGCATATGACCTGTTGAAGCACTTGGACAAAATGCCGGCACGGATTTCAATTCTGGAGCTGATAAAGAGGTCAAAGAACCATCAGGACATTCTACAACAATATCTGCAGCGGGTCATGGTCAATGAGGACCTCCCACCCGAAAAGATTATTACTGTCCTGACCCCGAGGAGTGAACATCCGGCACTCACATTTACACAGGAGGAATTGGCACGGCCAGAGATCAGAAAGTATGCCTTGCGTGTCGCAGTAGTCATCCGAGGCGTGGAGATCAAGTCCTGCTTGATTGACACCGGAGCATCCATAAATGTCATGCCGCCAGAAACATTGCAACTTTGCGGCATCTCCGATGAAGAAATCGAGCCTTCTGCCATCACGGTGACCACATATGACAACTCCCGGAAGCCAGCACGAGGGGTGGTTACGTTGGAAGTAGGGCTCGGGCCGTGTGCTGTCACCACCGAGTTTCACGTTCTAGATATGGACCCTACATTCAAAGCTATCTTGGGACGCCCGTACCTTGAGGCAATAGGAGCTGTTGCCTCCACTAATCATCAGTGTCTGAAGTTCCCATACAAGGGCCAGGTGATCAAAGTAACCAACATCTCCATTCTGAATGACGTGGATGACCCCTCTTCTGCACTGCCGATATCAAAATTTATCCAACCGTTGGTTTCCACTACAGAGCTGCCCGAGGTTATGATGTTAACGATGCCTCCAGATACAGTTGCATGGCGGATGATGAAAAGGATGGGCTATCAGCCAGTAAAGGGGTTGGGAAAGGAGCTACAGGGGGTTGTGCACCCCATTAAAGCCATACAAAGACCAAAGAGACACGGGCTTGGCTATGAGCCCAGTTTCACTCCGCGGATGGTCTACCGGCCAAAAAATGCCATGGGACTCCAAAAATTCTTTATCAAAGGGGAGACCATGATGATGGCCGGGGATGAAGAAGAAGAACCAGTCAAGAGAAGGAAGGCACCAGAGCAAGAGGAGGAAGTGGACAACCTGAGTTCATCTTTGGCTCGGTTGTTCACAGAGGAGGAAGAACCAGTCGAGGGCAAGTCCATCTCTAAACAACTTGTCCACTCGAACCCACCTCCAAACAACATCCCGCGTGAGCCGTATCCTACGGTCACGTATTTCAAAATCCTCACTCTATCCCTCTTGGATTCACTTGATGGGCTATCTAGCCAAATTCCCACTTTTGGGCCAAAATGACCACCTGAACTGATCACTAGGCCTGAGAGCCCATTCAAATCTTCTTACTCCACTGGGCTTCTATGCCCATTCCAATCCAACAACCTTGGGCCCGCGTGCCCACCAATCGGGCCCATGTGCCCTTTAGATTTATTTTCTTGCTTTGGGCCCGCGTGCCCACTATTTGGGCCCACGTGCCCCTTAGATCTTTTCACTAGCTTTGGGCCTATCTACCCATTTCTTGTCATAATCGGGCCCGCGAGCCCATTTTTCTCCCATTTGCTTAAGCTTTCTATTTCTGCTCGAGCCCCATCGGCTCATTCTCTTTTTATTATTGAAAATACCCAAAATACCCAAAAAAATGTCCTCTCGCAAACTCAGTTTTCCATTGAGGAGACTTCTCTACTTGCCTCGGAGGGTGCTCCCAACCAGGGATCTCTCTTCTCCAACTCACTGATCGATCTGCTTGATCCTTCACCCATTGTAAATACCACCTTTTCAATTCCGTCTTCTTTAGGAGTAGTTAGGGTAGGAAAGAAGAAAATTCGAGGTAAACGTGTGCCAGAGAGATATCTCCAACAAATAGCTCAAAAATGCAAGGAATGTGCAAGGCTGCCAACGTTTTTGGAAAATGCTATCCAGCTTGATGAAATCCAATATGAGGATGAATTCAATGAAGATCATACACTGGGAGTTTACGAGGTCTTATCAGAAAAAGATCCTGATTTCGAAGATGGAATTGAGGACTTGGCTGATGCGTACGCATCTGGACTTAAAAGATTTGAAGAACCATCAGCCACGGTGGTTGAACCGACAAAAGAACTGAATCTTGGAACACCGGAAGATCCCAAGACAATCCTTCTAAGTGCAAACCTCACTCCCACTGAGGAACAGAGTTTAATTAAATTTTTTGAAGAATATAAGGACACGTTCGCATGGACATACGAGGACATGCCGGGGTTAGAAAACTCGTTAGTTGAACATCGTCTAACTTTGAAACCTGGAGTTACCCCGGTCAAACAAAAATTAAGGAGATTCCACCCTGATGTTGCACTTAAGATGAAAGAAGAGGTCGACAAGTTACATCAAGCAAAATTCATTAAGGTTGTCCTTTATCCGCAATGGGTGGCAAACAAAGTCCCTGTAATGAAGAAAGATGGTCGAGTTCGGATTTGTATAGACTTCAGGGACTTGAACCGAGCGTGTCCTAAAGATGACTTTCCTCTACCTCATATTGACGTACTGGTTGATAACACTGCTGGATTCGAGATGTTGTCATTCATGGATGGCTATTCCGGTTATAATCAAATCCGGTTGGCTGAAGAGGACCAGGAGAAAACCTCGTTCACCACACCTTGGGGAACCTACTGCTATATCGTCATGCCCTTTGGACTGAAGAATGCTGGTGCTACCTATCAGAGGGCAATGATGGCTATCTTCCATGACATGATGCATACCCTTGTAGAGGTGTACGTGGACGACCTGGTCGTTAAGTCCAAAAGCCGAGAAGATCACCCGGAAGTGTTGAGAAAGGTCTTGCAAAGGGCTAGGGAATATAAATTGAAAATGAACCCAAAGAAATGTACGTTTGGAGTATCCTCAGAAAAGTTATTGGGGTTCTTAGTGAGCAAAAGGGGCATAGAGATCGACCCAAACAAGGCCAAGGCAATCATTGGTATGCCTCCTCCAAAAAATATGAAAGAACTTCGAGGATTAATCGGGAGGCTACAGTTTGTCCGCCGGTTCATCTCACAACACTCCCAAAGGTGTAAACCTTTCTATGAGTTGACCAAGGCGGGGGCCGAGTTCAAATGGGATTCGAAGTGCCAGGATGCATTCAATGGATTGAAAAGATACCTGGCTAGTCCCCCTGTGCTTAGACCACCAGTCCCTGGCAAGCCCTTATTTTTGTACATCTCGATTTTGGAGAATTCTCTTGGGGCAGTTCTTGCACAAGTGGATGAAGAAGGGAAAGAGAGGGCAAATTACTATTTGTCAAAGATTTTTGATCCATGTGAGCAGAAGTATACTGTAGTGGAGAAGACCTGTGCTACACTAGTCTGGGTAGTTCAGAAGCTTCAACACTATTTCTTAGCTCATGAGGTCAATCCTTATTGCTCATTACTAACTGATCGTTTAGGTCGTTGGCAGAGCTTCCTCTCCCAGTTTGATATCACCTATGTCCCCCAGAAGGCGATTAAGGGCTATGCCATTGCCGAACATCTAGCCCATCACCCCATACCCCTCTTTGACCCGGTCCAATCGGAGCTCCCGGATGACAAACTAATGTTGATCCGATCTTCCCACCTTTGGACATTATATTTTGACGGGGCTCTGAATTCTCACGGTAAGGGAATAGGAATCGTCCTTCTATCACCCGAGGGTGTCACCATTCCACAGGCATTTCAGCTTGACTTCCCAGCAACCAACAATATAGCTGAATATGAAGCCTTGCTGGCCGGGCTGGAGGCCACTCATTTCTATGGTGCCACGAAATTAAGGGTGATAGGTGATAGCCAACTAATCCTTCGCCAAGTCCTAACCAAATACCGAACTTCTCATCCAAACCTCAAACCTTACTAAGAACTCACCTCTTGCTATATCAAACTCTTTTCCAAACTCACTTTTGTCCATGTTCCTCGAGCTCAGAACATCCTTGCTGATGCCCTTGCCTCCTTAGCTTCATATCTATCAGTCCCGCTAGGTAGACAGGTGCGGACTATTCATATCCGTAGAAGGTCGATGCCAGCGATTAAGGATGGGCGATTTCTGAAGGTCAAGGAGATATTTGGTAGGAAGGAATATCTAGAGCAGAAAGAGGAAGTTTCTCTAGTTGAGTTGGAAGAGTTAGATGAAGGTGAGAAGCCTTGGTTTGATGAGATTGCAAGGTATTGTCAAGATCAGACATATCCACCTGGATCAAATGCAAAAGAAAAGAAGGCCATCAGGAGAGTATCCCAGAGGTATACCATCCTAGGATGGGTGCTCTACAAGAGGAGCCTGAGCGGAATTTTATTGAGATACGTTGATGAAGAAGAGGCAGAATTGGTGCTTAAGGAAGCACATTCTGGGGTCTGTGGGGGCCATGTCAATGCTCAAGCTCTTGCTAAGAAAATTATGAGGTAGGGGTATTATTGGCCAACCTTAGAAGAGGATTGTTTCATCTTTGTCCAGCACTATCATTCGTGCCAACTCCATGCCGACAAGATCCATTCTCCCGCATCTTCCCTTCATCCGATTCATACCCTATGGCCCTTCGCCATATGGGCTTTCGATATCATTGGCCCTCTAAGTGATCTTAACTCTGAAATCCATTCCAAATCGTTCATCCTGACGGCAACAGAGTACTTCACCAAGTGGGCAGAAGCGGAAGCGTTCGTGGAGATCAAGGCATCAACACTGTGCTCCTTCATCAAACGCAACATCATCGCCAGGTTCGGGATACCCAGCGACATTATCACCGACAACGGACCGCAATTTCTCTCTCAAGATATGCGTGATCTTTGCAACATGTACCGCATTGCTTTGCATCATTCATCTCCTTATTACCCGCAAGGCAATGGTCAAGCAGAGGTCACCAACAAAACTTTGATTAAAATCATTAAGAAAACCTGTAAGTCTAGCAAGTTCGCAGACTGGCCAGATAAGCTTGTAGATGCCCTATGGGCTTATCGTACTTCTGTACGGACCCCCACTGGTCAAACCCCATATGCTCTCGCATATGGGATGGAAGTGGTGGTCCCGTACGAAGTACTCCCCCCATCACTCCGAGTTCAACTCGATAGGGACATCCCTGTCGATGAGAGATGAGAATCTCTCCTTGCACAACTTGAACTCCTAGATGAAAGAAGGTTGGCCGCCTCCGAGCATGCCCGGACTTATCAGAACCGATTAAAAAGGTTTTATCAAAAGAGGGTGGTAGAGAGAAAATTCGAAATTGGTGAGATGGTAGTCAAACGTATATTCGTTAAGCCAGGTGGTCCCCGCTCCAAGTTGCAACCTAACTGGGAAGGGCCTTTTGTTATAACTGAAAAATATCCAGGCAATGCATATGAGCTAACCAACGCCGATGGAGAAAATTGAACCATCCATGGAACGGCGTTTACCTCAAAAAATATTTTCCTTAGAAGAGAAAATGGAGAATTTCTGGTGTGATATTAAGTCATCGATCCAAGAGTGTTAGCTAGAAGTCAAGGGTAGGCATCACCCTGCACACACGACACCTCCCGATCCCAGAATCTGGATAGCCCAACACTCGAGAGAGGCAAGGCAGAACCCTGAAGGCAGAAAGGAAATCTTACCCTATTCTCTTATATTCGGTCCAAGATAGGTGAAGGGGACTAGAGGAGGATAGTATCGAAAATGCCCGCCGCCTTAGTAGGAGGCCGTCTCACAGGGTGCAAAAGGGTGTCAAAAGATGGGCAATGAACCCCACAGGTTTAAACAAATATGGGCCTGTCTGAATGAGTACCCGAAAGAATAGAAAATGAAGAAAAGGCACCAAAAGATGGGCAATGACCCCACAGGTCAAAGACTTGTATAAATACGTGCCACATGTAGAAAATACCCGAAGAGGCCGAACCCCAACGGGCAATTTGGGCATGAGTAGAGAAACCCTCCTCAACATCCCCAAATCCTATCAAAGACTTCCTCTATTAATCTTCTATCTTAAAACCCTAGGGTAAGGTGAACTATCCAAACTCAGGGGGAATTCAAACCGATCAAGAGAAGAGGGCAAGAAAGATTCTAGGTAGGGAACCTTATTTTCACGTGGTGTTTATCGCTTAAATCTTGATTAACACTCAAAGATCGATGAATGGTCTCAATACCAGTACATTCTCCATAAAAATCCAAAAAAAAATGAATATTTAAAAAAAAATAAAAAAAATGAATATTTTCAAAAATCCAAAAAAAATGAATATTTTTAAAAAAATCTAAAAAAAAAGTTGAATATTTTCAAAAAAACTTTTGCATCATTTAGCTTGGCATAACCTTGATTTTTTGCCTTTGCTAGCATTCATGTTTATTTTTATGTCTTGCATGTTTCATTTCTGCATCGCATATTTATCTTGATTATCACCCCATTAAGAGGGCTCCTCCCTTTGACCTGAGTCAAAGTTGGCCATAATAGGCAAAGGGATGAGTCATTGTGAAGATCTAATCATATTTTATCAAGTGTTTTCAGGGACTTCAAAATAAGAGGAGAAGGTTCTCTCAATGACAGGTAAGTTCTCTTAACCATTTCATTTCGGTCATTTAGGTTATTACACCTTGTTAAGAAGGCTCCTCTCTTTGACCTAAGTCAAGGCAGACAGCAATAGGCAAAGAGATGAGCCATGGTGAAGATTTAATTCTCTTTTATCAAGTGTTTCAGGATGCTAAGATCAAGAAGGGTGTGACTCTCACCATAGCAGGTAAGCTTTCTTAACCCTTATCTTATTCATTTTCAGTCATGTTGTTCATATTACCTTGTTAATAAAGCTACCCCCCTTGACGTGTAAGCAAGGCAAGATGACAATAGGCAAGGGGGTAAGCCATAGAGCAGATCTAACCCCTTTATTAAGCATTTCAGGAAAGAAACATGAGTCAAGGAGGGGGAAATATCGCCAATAGGAATTGCTCACAGAAACAGAAGAATCAACATGGGAAACCCCCATAACTTGCCGACTAGCATATATGTCGCTAGTCGTGTGTTATTATCTTATGCATTATTTGTTGAAGACCATGAGCACGGAGAAGACTTGACCCGAGATCCCCTTCATCAAAATCTACGATGGTCGGGTCATCTCTAATGCTCCCGGATAAGCCAAAGTTGTGCTGTGAGGGACGATAGTTCCCGAATGGGTATCTTGACCTCATAGACAATCTATATCTTCAACTATTTGTTATACAAGTTTTGTTTTATTTTCTTGAGCCCAACATGCATCATGTAGTATTAATTGCATTACATTTTGTTTTGTCATTGCATACATCATTTCCTAATCTTCACCTTCTCACTCTCTAGATCATTCTAAATCCCACCGTGTCATTCACCATATTCTCTAGTCCCACTAACCTCTCTAATATCCCACCGTGTCTGTTAATCCCACCGTGATTCGGTAACCACTTTGTGCCCTCAAATCTTTCAATTCTTTTCACCACAGAGGCCATTGCAACTTCTTTGCTATTCATCCCACCATGGCAGCCAATTCATCCCGCCAAGGGCATTCTATTCAATCAGAACTTGCACCATCACTATCTTCACGGTATATGCTTAAACATTTGCCTTTCGGAATCTGAGATCATTCCATTCCGAATTGAATCTTGTCTCTTGGAAGACTTAAATGAATCTAAGAGCCTGAATGTGCTCGATTGGCATTCTTTTACTTTTTCAAACAAATCTTTTTTTAAACTTTAGCCCATCACAGTACAGGAACACCGCAAAGATCGGGTTACCGGCTGATGATGAACCTACGAACCCATGTTTCGGGGACTCCCCACCGCGTTGGGGGTTGGCTATTCTTCTCTTGTGCCAATGGCACATCTCTTACCGATCGAACATAGGAAGACTTGATGAAACATGGCGGTTAACCAGAAGACTTGAGGAGATTCGTCTTGCCGAATCTGGTCGTTAAGCGTGTCTATATCTACACCTTGATGCCACCTTTTCAGTCCATCACCATTTTGCTTCACTACATTCCACTACGATCCATCTCGCTTCGCTACGCTTTCTCTATGCTTCACTTCGTTCCGCTACATGCCATTCCCTTGCAAAGCCGACATCAAGGCGAGGCAAGCTGTAGACACGCGAAATTGGCTTGATTCGGAGCCCTAGACTCTTATTCCATAGGCGATATCCTTTATTTGACTGTTATCTGATCCGGATTACCTCATGGAGATGACCTAAGGACATGGGTGGAGCCCCTCGCAAGTTGAGAATGGACCAATGATTTCCGGAATATTGCCGTAACCTTCAAGCGAGAGTCGCACGTGAATTGTACAAACACGAAGCCTGCTCGATGACCGACCTTGAATGGTCCAAAATTGAAGGTCTCGGGAGTCCCGTATGTGTTCCGTAACATTCAGGGTTTCCGAGAAGTCATTTCGGTAGGCGTCGGTCAATGACGGCTTTTGTTACGGCTTTTTTCGATCTGTGCTGACACGGCTATCCCAGACCACGTGTTAGGCCTTTCCAGTCATCACCGGGTCTTTTCGGGTCATCCGGGTCGATTCCAGCCGAATATTTTCATCAACCGGGGCCATATGGCCATTTCGGTCAATTTTAAGGTTCTGCGGCTTTTCCGAGTTTCGGTTCACGTTTACCGGGTTAATCTCAGATTCTTTGATGATTTTGGGTTTTTAAATCGTACCAGACTTGTTCGGTCATCATTTTAAGTCATCCTGAGTTGACCCAAGATTTCTCGACCGGAACCGTGCTCTTTCGGATCTTCGCCCCGGGTTTCGGCTTTCTGCGAGAGGGTAGACCGGTAGAAAGCCCCGTGCGAACATATCGGGAGTCATGCCGGCTGGTTTACCGACTTGAGGAGGTGCGGTTGAAGGCCCTCTTTCCAACGCGACAAACGGGAGCCGAATCGGACATCCCATTTGCAAGATACGGCTCGCGGAACATACGCGCATGAGAGAGAGTGTACTGCGCCCCCTCCCCCTTTGAAAGAGGAGGGCGCGCGCCCTGCGCGCCCTCAAACTGGGGGCGCGCCCTGAGCGCCCCCGGTTCCTTTGAAAAGAGGGGGCGCGGTCGGTTTCCGAAAATCGCAAATTACCCCGATTAGCACCTTCTAAACTGGATTTTTGGAAGGTTTCCGCGGAGGATTTTCGATTACTTGTACCGCGCCCCCGGTTCGGGGGCGCGTTACATATGTCAAGTCGATTTTTAGCAATTTCCGGAAGATTCCGTCGATTTTTAGCAGTGAGACGCGTAACGCGCCCCCGCTTCCTTTGAAACAGGGGGGCGCGCAGACCGCGCCCCCGAACTGGGGGCGCGCCCTGCGCACCCTTGGTTTGAGGGCGCGCCCTGTGCGCCCTCTTCCCCTTTGAAAAGCGGGGGCGCGTTAGGTCCAACTTCCAAATTTTGCACCGGCTCCCTTCCCCTATAAATTGAGGGCCATTCTCAACGACCCAAGGTTAATCCCCGGTGCCTAGCTCGTCCAGAGGTCTTCCAAGCTCTTCTCCAAAGCCATCCCAACGTCCAAAGGCGATCCGAAGTCAAGAAATCGATCCCGAGGTGAAGGAGAAGGCTCGATCCGGGCGTTCTACATCAACCATATTCATCGACTTCTGCAGAAAATTAGAGGCTTCTGCTGCAAATGTCTTCGACATAGAAGTCGTTCCTCTCTTTGTCCTCTTTCATCTCCAACTGACGGCACTCAATTCCAACTTGCCGTTTGTTCGTGGCGATTGCTGCATTGAGGGCGCGCACCCAGGTTCTGTTTTCCACATCCGTCCCCTTTCATAATTTTTACTGACTTCTACATAAGTATTTCGAAGAATTCATCAACATGGGAACTCTTCCTCTCTGAGTTATCTGTCTACTCCAACAAACGGCACTCGATTCGGACATCGGGGTCGTCCGTAGCATCCTCTGCACCAAAGTCGCGCCAGAAGGGTACCAAGCTACCCGAACCGGCTGTCTTCAACCAACTCGGCTTCAACTCGAGCCAATCCATTCCATAAGCTTTCTCAACTCATTTAACCCAGTTCATTTACTGTTTTAAAGCATATTTCAGTCCATTTACATTATTTTTACATAATCAAAAACACAAAAAAGGGGTTAGGACTCACCCCAATCCGGTGAGTTCGATTCCAATTGCTTCTTTCTCAACTTCTCACCACAGTTACTACACTTCTCATAGTTCTAATTATTTTCTTCACTTGGTTTATTGTTCTAGTTGCACAAAGTTGAACAAGCTAGCATTGATTGGAGACTCTTTTTCATCGGCCGGCCGAAGAAGAAGAAGGTTGAACTCACATCCCTTTCTCCCACGCTAAGGTACACGGTCATATTCAATTTCTTTTATTTGTCAATTCCATAAAGCGGAGCCCTCGGCTCCTGGCGACCACCTTTCATTTATGTTTTAAGTTCATCTCCTCCTCACTCTCCTCCCACATGACCCGAACCATCTCCGGTGCTCGAGCGACGCCGTGAGATGAAAGTTCGGGGATCAATGTGAGTGTGGGACCGAGGTGAGGACCTTTTACTGCTTTCCGAGTGTTTTACGATTCACTCTCATTCCCCATTCTATCTTTCACCTTCTTCTCTTGAGGTGCCGATCCGGAACTCGTTTTCGGAGTCGACACCTATATCAAAATATCCTGCCTCCATCGAGTCAAGTGAATAAAAGCATTCTAGGGTTGTCCCATCTAATGACCGTCTAAAGAGGAAGGCCAGGGCCTTTTGATCATTTTGCCATTGAGATGATTCATACATGAAATCTTAGACATGAGTAAATGGATTACCGGTGCCATCATAGCGGCGATTGACCGGAGTTTGAGAAGGAGGGATGTAGGGAAGAGAGGGAATAGAAATTTCAGGGGTTGCTCGGGATCTATCAAGCATTTGAGTTATTTGTATTCTTCCTTCAGTTGGTTGAACTCATTAGTCATGGCTTGGTTGACTGAGGGTTCCCAGACAACATTAGAGGGTGGTTGCACTGGGAGATGTGTAGGAGGTGCCCGAACAGGATTAAGGTAAGCCGGTGTGGCTAAGCGAGTGGGATCCACCCGTAAGCAAAGTGGAGGCTGGGAAAAAGGGATCAGACTAGAGATATGGCTCAAAGGCCAAGAGGGGCTAGAACGAGCTGAGTTTGAGCTAGGTGTGTTTGTCCCTGAATAAGAACGAGGAGAGTGAGGGATAGCGGGTGTGTAGGCCAATGGCCTTGAAAGACTAGAGTGGGTCAAGTCTGGACTGGTTGAGTTTGTACCCGAATAGGAAGGAGAAAAGGTGGTAGCATACCTGGTGTAGGAATGATCGAGTTGGGGCACACCAGGTTGATGAGCCATTGATCGGGGAGTAGAGATAGGTTGGCCATGACTGGTAGGAACATGGCTAGTAGATGACTTGCTACCCATGACAGTATGAATGGTAGTCAAAAGCTAATCTAGAGTGACACTGGAGGCATGGGGTCCTAAGATAAAGTTAAAATCATATGTATAATGTTGTACACCTTCTTGTTGTATCTCAGACCTGTTGGTGGTGTAGTAGCTTACTGTGTTGATCATCCTGCTTGACCTTGATGACACCGACATAATGCTATGTGAAAGAATTTTTTTTTTTGTTCTTTTTATGGAATTTTTTTATGTTTTGAATTTTTGTTGGAAGAACAAGTACTTACCTCAAGCAAAGACTTCTTTTTGGTTATGCTTGTTTTGTTTTTTGTTTTGATTTTTGTTAGGAAAAAAAGTATTACCTCAAGCAACAATTTATTTTTTTGTTTTTCGCTTTTGTTGTGCAAACAAGTTAAAGAAAAGACTTGAAATGATTAATCCTTAGATTAGTGAGCTTTTTAAGAGAATATTGTCCTCTCAACAATAGGTTGGACCCTATGCTCTCACAACGTCGAGCAATCTAGGATTAACACTTTTCTCACAATTATTAGGTGATAGGTGACATCAGATTTTGGGATAAAAGGTACAACCGGCCTGATTGGTGAAGAGGGAATCCTTCACTTTTGGGGACTTACGGAGGTCTTAGTGAAAACCAATCTAATCAACCGAGAGGGAATCCCTGGAAAAGAGATCGGAATCCACCAAGAGATGCGTGTGGGATGGAAATGTCTTTGGGAAGGTGGGTGAGCCTCCCGTCTCGAATGACCTAGTGAGTCGGGTGGACCCGGTACTCAATGCAATCTATTTCAAGAATTGAGCAAGGATGAGATGGCATACAATAAGAAAGGAAAACAATGCAATGATCAACAAATAATAACTAAGATGATGATTAAACTACTACGAACAATAACCAAGCAAGTCAAAGATGTTGGAGAATATTGATTTTTGCAAGCTTGATTCAAGAGAAATGAGCAAACGCAAGTAAAACTAAAGATTGTAGCAAGAAAAGAGTTTCTGGAAGAGAAGATGACCCGGTAGGGGGGTCACCAGCTGACCTGGTAGGCGACCCGGCAGGGGGGTCACCTGAGGAAAATAGAAATGGAACCGAAAGAAAGCTCTTGATAACTGGGGTCCCACGAGGACCGAAATAGCATGGATTTGAAAGTAAACTAAGGGCAAGATGCTTAGCAATAATAGTAACTGGAAATGCAAGTGGGCCCACGTAAGGACCTAAGGAAACGGAAAGCTCCAAATCATAGAAACAGGAAATGACCTGGCAGGGGGATCATTTGAAGAAATAGGACACTTCCAAGAACTTGTTTCTCCAAACCGGAAGGAGATCCACACGGGGACCGACTAGATAAAAGAAATGAAAGACAATATAAAGAAAATGAAAGTGGGTAGAGGCTTATTTGGGAATGGAGGAACGACTAAAGTTGCTTCAAGCATGAGATGGTCTCACCGTGGTCGCCAAAAGATGTGGATGCCCCGATCCGGGCCGGTTCTCCTTCCGGCTAGGATGACGAACGCCACTCCTCTACCTTCTTCTTCTTTTGGCTTCCGACTCTGGTGGATGTTGGTGTGTGGTCGCCAGAAACCGCGGGCTCCTAGAGTAAAAGACAAGAAATAATGTAAGTATCAAAGGAAATGACCGAGTATACCTAAGCGGAGAGATCGTGTTGGGAGATTATGGGTTCCATCTTCTTCGTCTTTGGCCACCCGAGAAGGAAGAGCTTGAAGCACTTTTAGTTGTTCCTACAAAAACAAGTAAGCCACAAAAACAAGTAAAAGTGAATTAGAATTAAGGTGGTGAAGCATCTTGCAAAAGAAATGAACTAAAACCACAAATGGAAATAGACTAACCGGATTGGAAATAACTCTCAACCCCCCCTTTTACGTGTTTTTGAATGATGATATATGATATTACTAAGCTAAATATGCATACAAACGTGATTATCCATGATGAAAAACATAGAAACAAAGTAATGCTAGGAGATGGGGGAAGAAAAACGGGTTTCGGCTCCAAAACGGCAATCTGGGGCCACTGGCGACCCGGCAGGGGGGACACCTGGGCGACCCGGCAAGGGGGACACCTGGGCGACCCGGCAAGGGGGATACCTGGACAACCTAGCAAGGGGGTCACCTGGGCGACTCGGCAGACGGGTCACCTCCTGCACCAGGATTCAGTTTGCTCCCGTATGCTCCCACGATGCTTTCGGATGGCCTTCAAAGCTTGATGATGACTCCCGGAAGCTCCTAGGACGTAGATGATGATCTCCCCTCGGATGTGGGAGCTTGAGAAGCTTCAAAATGGATGCCGATGAAGAAACAGGATGAAGAACGTCGATTTATGGAGGTAGATGGAAGTGGGAAGCTCTCAATCTCTTGGGCAATGAAGCTTAGAGGATGGAGATGACTTGAAGCTCTCTAGGGCTCTCTCTTGGGAGTTGGGGACGTTCTCCACCTTCTAACCCTCTTCCAACCCTTTTAAAATGTGGTTAGGGGGTCTCTTTTTATAGGCAAAAGGGCCACAGGGGCATTTCAGGCTTAAAAGGTGTCATCCGTAACAGGAGATGACCCGTCTGCCGGGTCACCTGCGAAACCATAAATGCCATTAAATGCCCGTGCGCCGAAAGCTGGCCGACCGCCGTCCGAGGCCTGCTACAGTGGCAGGTGCCCCGTCTGATGGGTCACCTATGTCCGATCAGTCCCGACCATCCGGATGAGCATGCGCCGCTCGTGGGTCTCGTGGGTCACTTCGTTCAGTCTTTGCACTGTTCCGGCAGGCAACCCGTTGACCGGGATGCTTCCCGTACCTGACCGGACTTGACCCCCCACCTACCATCATCAGAACGGGCAAATTGGCGGGAATTAGGAAATGACCCCGCAGGGGGGGTCACTTAGGGGACCCATCTGGGGGGTCATCTTTCTCTCTAGAGTTCGTTTTTGGGTCGTTTTCTCAGTGATCCGGTTTATTTATCGGAAAACTCGAGTATCTTCTAAGAAAATATGAATCTTTGACTCCTCAAATAGGCAAAATTTGCGTCTACAAGTGTCTTCCAGGAAATACAAAGATTAAGTCCTACTTTTCTTGCTTCTTCAATAAAATTGTTCATATCCAAGCAAGATGACACTCATGGTCAAATTTTAGGAAAATAGTTGGGGTGCTTGGGTTGTTCTTAAGCCAAAATGTAGCAGCCACCTTCTCTTCAGCTGTGAACTCATCCATTGCCATGATAATGTCCATGCAGTGAGCAATGAGTGAATGACTTGATGGAGGTGGACCAGTGACCCTTAGAGCTTCAGCAACTTCTTTAAGTGCAGAAGACATGAATATATCTTCTTCACATGCTCTAGTTTGTTTGCATTTACCTTTAGAAGAACTAGATTTTCTAGAAGAATGTCTCTTTGAACTACTTCTAGTTTCAACAATTGGACTTGAGGCAGATCCTTCATCTTGTGGTGATGAAATAGGAGTGATATGCGATGTTGAATGTCAACAAATATATGGTGGACATAAAGTTCCTTGTTGACATTTTCCTTCTACCCTATACCTAAGCACAAATATCGTTTACATTAAAATCAAAATAAAACAAAGACAATTTACTGTACATATGCATGTAATGTAAAATACCATCAAATATCTCAAACCAATCTCTATATAGATCAATTGATTTTTCTCTTCACTTCTTGAATTTCTTATCATTCTATAAAAATAAGAACAACAAATATGTCAAAAATCAAATTTAAACTAAACATCATAAAAAATAATATATCAAACCTTAAGGAGATTATCCCATTCATTATCTTCAGCTGTGATCTTTCTTCTATTATGATCCCATCCAAAAATGCTAACCTTGTTAATTAAACGTTTGAGATAAAAAAAGTAACATTTTAACTCAAACATTCTAGATTTGAGTTAGGGAATTGTGACTTGTGCACCAAAAGTTGTAGTACACTCGTCAACCATATCACCCCATGCTTTAGGTTTCCATCCATTTGATACTCTTTTACTAGCACAATGTTGTAATATGAGTTGTTTGGTAAGAAAACTATCACGGGTATCATCCCACTTTAGGTCTCCAAATTTTGCTTTATTGTCCATCAAGAGAAAACTACCTATACATAGATAACATGAATAGGCTTAAAAGAAGTTACTTACATTCAGCACCATGAAAAATTGCTAACATACTAAAACTATAAAAATAAATTTGCAAGTCTCCACCAAAACAGAGCCAAGGTCTTGAAAGTGCATTAGTGTTTTTAAATTAGCACTTATTTTGGGGCCACAAGAGATATAGCTATTTCAATTTCAATTTAATTCTTCTCTTTTTGTTACAGTTTTCTTATCATAATTCTTGTTTATGCTTAGTTCAATTTTTGTACTGATTTTTGGTTTGTACATTGTAATCGATAGGTTTGAACTTTGGACATGTCAACTACCTAGAAGATTTCCAGTTGTCTTCTATTGAGGGTTCTAATTCATTAGCATTCTTGCCCTTTGCATTATACTATCTATTATGCCCTGTTTGGTCATACACCTGTTAACTAGCTACTGGTACCAGTTAAAGGAATAGGTGTCTACGTACTGCCCCCATCCCCTCAAGGCTAGCTAGCTCCTTTGATTGTGATTTAGCTTGAGATTAGGATTTTCAAAACAAGTTTCATTCAGATAGAGAAGAGTAGAAAACAATAATGCAAGAACTAATAATGCCAAGGTTGCGGAGGAGAACTCCTTTTGATTGGGTAGTAAACTTCTAACTAAATAGGACCCAACTCACTGGCACCTCATAGTTTTTGGATTCAAAAATTTACTCTGGATTTATTATTATCATGATCAAAGGTTACTCTTAATTTATTGTTTACCATGATCCAAGGTTACACTGGGGTCTATGTTCTGCTTCATTCTTCACTAGGCCAGCTCCAACGTTGACTCTCTCTCTCTTTATATATATGCCTACTACTACTGGGAGTGAGTGAAGTCCATGAGGAGAAGCTTGGGCCGTTGCAGTCTTGATAAGAACTAATCCTATTGAAGAAAAAAAAAGGTACAATAGATAAAAGGAGCAAGTCTAACTAGGGCAACAACTTTGGTGAAGTAGACCAGTTGGTGATGCTTTCAAACACCAATATATGTGTGCGTGCTTCTATTTCTATTCCAGATAGGATTGGTCTAAAAATTTGTAAAAGTAAAATATAACAGGTGTCAACAATGCATTAATGGCCTCCGAAGTGTGTAGACCCACCCCTCAAGAGGGCTTTCATTTAAACAGAAAGGAACAATACTACCAATTGTAAACAGAAGGAAACCACTCATTTGCAACACCACTTATATGCAAAACCATCAAAATTGAACCTAAATTGAACCAAGGTCATGAAAATACATGAAGAGGCATATAGGAAACCACTTATATGCAACACCTTCAAACATTGCTAACAGAAAAATAGCTTTACCGTGAATCAAAGAGCTGCATAAGATTTTTTTTATTTAGGCAGTGCCCTATGAAAAAAAACAATGAGAAGACTTTGAGCATACATTCTTTTGAAGATGACAATGAACACATATACTTCTATATCAAATCAAAGAAGATAAGATTGAGATTAATCAATTACTTGAGATTAATTGTAGAGAAAGGATCTTCTATCGATCTCAAAGCACCAAATCCTAAAAAAAAAGATGCTCAAAGGTGTCTGTTCTTCCCTTTTCAGTGCCTCAGATGAAAAAACAATAAGAATGGAATCAGGAAGAGACCAAGGTTGGGGGAGAAAGAGAGCAAAATAAATGTTCTTTGACACTCAGATCAGAGACTTAGCATTGCAAACCTCCAATTAAAAGACATTGACTTAGCGAGCTCGAGGGCTTCAACGGGAGCCAGCCACGAGCAGAGAGGCATGGGATTGAGGGCTTTGATAGTAGCCATGACTCGCGAGCTTGAGGGCTTCGATGGGAGCCAGCCACTGGCAAAGAGGTGTTGGATTGAGGTCTTTGATGGCAGCTGCGACTCGCGAGCTTGAGGGCTTCGACGGGAGCTAGCTATGAGCGAAGTGGCACGGGATTGAGGGCTTTGATGGCAGCCGCGACTTGCGAGCTTGAGGGCTTTGATGGGAGCCAGCCACTGGCAGAGAGGTGTTGGATTGAGGGCTTTGATGGCAGCTGCGACTTGCAAGCTTGAGGTCTTCGACGGGAACCAGCTATGAGCGAAGTGGCGCGGGATTGAGGGATTTGATGGCAGCCGCAACTTGCAAGCTTGAGGGCTTCGATGGGAGCTTCACCACGGTTGGAGAGGCGCGGGATCGAGGGCTTTGACGGTAGTTGTGACTCACAAGCTCAAGGGCTTTGACAGGAGCTTCACCATGGACGGAGAGGTGTCGGATCAAGGGCTTTGATGGCAGCCACAATTCGCAAGCTCAAGGACTTCGACGGGAGCTTCACTGCGAGTAGAGTAACGCGATCAAAAGTAAGGGGTCGAAGTGGATAATATCATTTTTAAAATAGGTGGAGTGGTGTATTAAAATTGATACACTTTACTACTATAAATTTTAAAATTGTTACAGTTATCCAAACACATAATTGTATCAAGTATCAATATTATTTTTAAAATTAATATTGATACAAGTAATACAATTAGCAAATAGGCTGTAATATAACCCTTTGGTAGGAAGTTCAATCTTATTTGTGAGAATTTACATAAATACAAAATTAGAGAATTAATTTTATAAAATTAAAACTATTTTTTATTATTTAACATTACATCATTTTCTAGTCATCTAAGGCTTCCGATTAGATTATATAAAGTAAATTGTTAAATAATATATGTATTTCTCTATGTTTTAAAAATGTTGTCATGATTGATAATCCCTATAGTTTATATCCTATAACTTTTATAAATTGAAAAAGAAGATAAGAGTTAAATATATATCTCTCTTTATTAAAAATTAAATTTAATAACGTCAACATAAAAGTCAAAACTTAACAAGACTATTTGGAGGGATTTTGTACCATTCTAGATTTTAGTGATTAAAATATTTTCTATAATCCAACCAAAGGCACCACAACTTAAAAATAAGTTGTCTCGATGCACATAGCATCATCTTTTCCAACGTAATTTTAAATAACATTTCTTAAACATATTAACAAAATATCATCTCCTCAAGTTAGGAGCATAGTCCTATATATTTGAAAACGGTGAAAGGGGATCAAGGTTTGATGAAATTAGACCATTCTATCACCATTTTATATGAGGCAACCAATACTCTGATAGCCATTGCTCTTTTCTACTAGGGTTTTTCATTGTAAAATATGTTTTATATAATTTCATGATAAAATAATATACAAGTATAATCTAAGATAATTATAGATATAAATTATTGTCACCCCTCGAAAAATGTAGCAATTTTTTTCCTTAATGCAACAACATGGGATGAAACCCTGAATGAAAGAGGATTGGCAACAAAAGCACACAACATAAATAAAGCACATCCACTTGTATAACTGCATAAAGTTCAACTACTTAGAAAAATAACATGTTCCAAGTTAAGAACTTCGATCACCAAAATAAGACAACATAGTTCCAACCAAAACAAGATCAAGGGTTTAAAAGATTTCAGGTAGAAGGACAAGAGAATAAAGCATGTAAATTAAGAAAATACTTATATGGATTAAAGTAATCATAGACAATGGTATCTCAAATTTCATGAAACAATTATTCAACTCAGCTTTGTTTCAAATTGGTTGGATAGTAGTGTGTATATCATGAAGAGTGGGAGTAAGGTGATTATATTATCATTATATGTGGATGATAAGTGAGAAGTTTGAGGTAAAGGATATGAGAGAGGCATAAACTAAGAAAGTTGGGATGCAAAATTGCAATACGACAAATACACCACTGGTTTATACAAAGAAGTTAAGCGAGGAGCAATGTCTTGAAGAGGGACAAGGCTCGCTTAACATGCCTTTTTCTCAAGCAGTTGGTAGCTTAATATATGCAATGTTCTGTACCAGACCTGATATAGCATTAGTAGTAAGCTTAGTGAGCAAATATTAAAGTAATCCTAGACCAACACAGTGAGAAGCTATCAAAAAGATTATGAAGTACTTTAAAGGTATAATGCACCACAAGTTAGTTTACCAAGCGAAAACATCTGAAGTGCTTGATTACTCCGATGTGGATTTAAGAGGGGAGAATGACAATGGAAAGTCCACATTGGAACACTTGTTCATATTTAGCAGTGCAATTGATTCTTAGGATAGCAGGAAATAGGGGTGTGTGACTAGATACACACAAGAAGCTGAGTATATTGTCTATAATATGGCTACTACTCAGGCCATCTGAATTAGATGATTTTTGATAGAATTAGATCTCACTTTGGTTGATGGGCCATCTGAGATCTATTATGTTAATTAGGTTGCCATCAACTTGATTAACAATAGAGCAAATATCTCTAAAGGAAAGCATATAGGAATACAATATCATTATACACGTGATATTGTGTAGAAAGTGAAAATAACAGTTACTTATATCCCCACCAATGATATGATTATTGATCCTTTAATAAAGGGTATCTTGCCAAAAAATTTCATTAAGCATGTGGGCTTAATGGGATTAAAAAATATATGAGTAATTTGTAATTTTCATAAATAATGAGATTGTATAGGAATATATATATATCTCATAGACAATGGAAGTACATAAGAAAATACATATACATCTCATGGAAAGCAAGAATGCAAAAGAATATGTATGTATCTCATGAAAATTGAGAGTACATATAGAATATATAGACATCTTGAAAATATAAAAATGCATTATATTCTCACATATAGTGAGAATGTGATTAGAATTCACTTGATTTTGATGGTCAAATGGGAGATGTTGGAATGTGCCCATCAAAATTAGCAAAGTTTACGAGGATTAGCTCCCCAATGGAGCCATGCGGAGAATTTAGAGGAGATTGGTCTTGGGGTGGAAGGGATGCAGCAAAAAGCTTCAATAAAAGGTGGACTCCATCATTTGAGTCCCTTGTATAAATAAAGATGTCCTTTGCCAAAGCCCTAAACTAAAAATTGCTCGGAATCCCCCTTCTTCTATTCTTCTTCTTATGATATCCTCCTCTTGACATCTGGTCTCCAATTCCCTTCATTGATCCCATCACTTGGCCGCCCTCATCGCCCATTGACCCACACTAACATAGCCAACTCAAGCCTGTCACCTTCATCTTCTCACTTTCGTATCCCACTAGCACAGCGACTGACACTATTAGTCCCCGCGTGCAAGCACCCATCCTCGTCCTCGGACATCATGCAACCATGCGATGATTATGTGAACTCACTCATCGATGCTAGCTAACCACCACTAGCGGCTTTGACCCCTCCCCCTCACTGCATGACCTTGTGCTCTTGGTCTTTATCCGACCATGCTGATGCTACCACAGCCTTGCAAGAAGAGCCACAGACTGCACACCCTTTGTAAGGAATCATCCATAAAAATTTGGTGCAGCGGAAGCGATGATTCCTATGGGTTCCTTTAGAATCTGTCTCAATCGGAACCGAACGACGTAAACCGAAAACCGATCAAATTGAATTTGAATATACCTGATAGGGATTCATATAATCCCATGGAGAGGAAGGAGATGAACTTATTATGTTCTTCAAACCGTTCAAATGTCCAGTCTCTAACAGTATCCACACGAACTTCATCCACAGTAGATTCTCCTTTCGTGCCGACCTCGAGAACTCTTCCTGAACGGAGCTCCATTGACCATGGGCACCTTCTAGAGAGAGGAAGAGGTAGGGAGGAGGCAAGGGACGCGGTTTTCACCTTTGACTTGATTGGGTTTGGTTGAAACCATTAGTATTTTAAGAGAATTTTGGAATTTTTCATAAAAAACCCAAAATCTCCATAAATTACTCCCTTGCCCCTGTACTTGTGGATAAGTCCTTTTGTGTGTGACCCACTAGGCCCAATAGCCTATTTGGTTGAGGCCTAAATAAAATAGAATAATTTTATTTTATTTAATTAAATCTATTATCCGATAATTGATTAATCGGCCTACTGATCATGAAAGATACAAGCCACATCCCATGATCCCAAATGGCTATGGGAATAATCTCATCTTCATTGAGCCTTTCCATTATCAGTTACCGTATGGATATAAACCCTCATCCATCCAATGTCCCGGTTGGAAAGGAGTATGACATCGACTGTCAACTCCTTAGTATACCAACTCTATAAGATCTTGTACTCAGAATTTGATCAATTGGAAAACTCCTTTTCCAATTATCCTATCTACCCTAGCCAGGGATTTAGAGTACTATCTCATAGGACATTCACTCTCACTTACCAAGAGTGGACGATCCCATGTTGTTTGCTCAATTGCCTCCATCGAGTTTTCCTTGTGCCCAATCCATCGCTATACTGGACCATCTATACAGTGATCCATAAGACAATGGTCAAAGCACAAGTTCCACCCAACAAAGCATCTTTGGCGACTCAGGTCAAAAGTTCAACCATACAACCATGATGATAGAAAACTCTAATTGACACTTCGGTAAGATACCATTCATGGTTTCTAACTTGGTCAGTTCAGTGAACTCATTCAACTAATGAGCACCTGTATGTGTATCTCAGTGTCTCCACACTAATGACCAATAAGATCGGTCATCCTCATCATATGAGAAGATATCACATATACTAGTCTATCCGGATCCTTGATGTCCCATCTTAAGTATCCTATGACTAGGAACATTTAGATCAAATACCTCTAGATGATCAATCTCATTATCATAATCTCATCATAATTTAATCATCATTACATTTGATCAAGGACTTCATTATGATGTTCGCATCTAATAAAAGCTTAGAATAAAGATTTATCTAATTAATTGAATGAGATATATCTAGAAATGTCGAATCATATCATATATGATTGGCTTGTAGGGCATATATTTCTATCACCCATGACCCATCTCTTTAACCTAATGCCCCCCACCGTATGATAGCCAAGCTTTTCGATGGCTTTGACCGCACACTCCCCCCTCCCCTTGTCACTATTGACCCACTACTGAGTACCCCCTCTTTCTCTCTCTTCTCCTATTTTTTCTCCCCACTATCTCTCTTATATTTATATCTCTCCTATCTATCCTCTCTCTCACATACCCTTTTCTCTAGTTCTCTCTTCTCATATTTTGACACTTAGTGGAGAAGATTAACGCCAACTTGATTCTATTGTTTCCATTCTTATTCCATGCTCATCGTCCAGCTTGTTCTCCTTTAACTTTGGTTAGTCATTGAGGTAGGGGTCTCGACTATTCTTAACACTCATATAATATTAATCAATGTGTAAAAATATGTTTGGTAAATCTTGGTTAGTAAAAATGTGATTAGTAGATAGATTGGTTTAATTGCATGTATAGTCATAGTTAATTATTTATTTAGTTAGTCATACTTAGTTATTTAATGATATATGCATGATATCATGTTTTGAATAGTTTGAGTGCACGTAATTATGTACAACACATTGTAGTATATTATGATCTTATAAGTATCCAGATCCATGCTAATAACCACCTTGATTCTTAAGAGTTAACTAGTTAGAATATAGACTGGCTTAATATATGTAGGTTGTAGTTAATTAATGTAAGTGATTGCATGGTGCATATTAATTTATGATAGATTGCATGGTTTTAGAATAGGTACATCATCTTGTTAGTTGTATTATATTGTAGTCAATTATGATTAGGCATGAATGTATGTGATGCATGTGGTATTTTAAATGTGTAATTTGCATATGGTGGTCTATAGTTGTGTTTCATGTTTAGATTTCTTTCTGCATGACTGGTTGGGCTAGTTTGTACATGTTTGAGTAAATATATACTTTCAGCTTGTGAGATGTGGTTGATACAGTGTGCAACATTTTGTGATAAAATTGCACTACAACAAACTATGACAGTGGCTCGTAGGTAGTAGTGAGTTAAAAAATCTAGAGTATCTTTTGATCTTGGATACCATGATTCATCCTAAGTACACTTCTTTCTAGGTGTATTATGAGATCTAGCTTATTATATGTCACTTCTATATGTATTTAGATCTAGTGTTAATCTTGTGACATAGCTACAATGTCCAAGTAAAACATGTATTCTACTTAAATAAATGGTTTATGCCCTGTTTGATTAGAGTTTCATTTTTGATACTATATCAATATTGATATTAATATTTTCAAATGTTGGAGTATCAATATCAAAAGTAATACAAGTTGACACTTGTATTACATAATATGCTTTGTTTACACTACAAATTTTAAAATTGATACAATTAGCCAAACACCTCTTAATGATTTCTATCAATATCAATTTTAAAATTGATAGTGATAGAGGTACCTAATATTGTTAGCAAACAGGGCATTAGATTTGCATCATGGTACATAGAGTAGTCAGTGTTATATGTGGTCTTTCATTTTATGTTAAGTCTATTTAGTATTTGCATATAGAATTATGATAGTGTTGTCATGATATGGTTTGGTCGGTTGCATTTAGAATCATGCTTATCTACTGGGAGGAAGATAAGGCATCCCATTTAATTAATTGAACACTGATAATTAGTCATATTCTATAGGTTTAATCTGATTTTAGAGCTTAATTACCTATATTATAGTAGGGTTTGACTATTATAGTAGGGTAGTTCGATTGTAAGTACTACCGAATCTTTTGTGACTCTTCCATTTCCAATCTTTAATATTTTCGAGAAATTAGGTTTAGCGCAGTAGAAATATGGTGGTGATTTGAAACTCGAGGAGCTAGTTGATTGATTATTGTTGATTGGTAGGAAGTTAGTTAGATTGAAAATTTATTGCATTATGTTGTTTAGAAAATAAATGACTTGTTGGATTTGAATTATCATTGTTTGTGGTATTTTCCAAACCAATGTAATTAAGGGGTTACTTTCCCCGATTATGTCGCCAAATTATTTTCCCACTGTGCATATCAAAATCTGAGTCATGATAACAACGGTGATATCACATACGCCTAGGCATATGACGCCAATGAGTGGCAAGTCACAGGAGCTTGTTGAAGGCACGAACACATGCAGTTCAACCATTGAACCCCTTTCTCATTCTTCTTTTAGTTTATTTATTTTTAGCTCCGGTGCAAATGGTGTAAAGGCTTTGTGCCTTTTCAACTTTTCCGTACTACAAGTAGGGGTGCAAACGAACTGATATGCTCGACAAATAGTTCGATACTTGGCTCCTTAAAAGTTCAACTCAAATTGTTTATTAATTTAAATTAACAAGGCTAAACAGAAAAAAAAAGCTTGGCTTATAAACAAGTCAAGTCTAAACACACACCTACTTAACACAATAAGTTCGCAAGTAGCTTAATAAAATATTCTACTCAATTAAATATTCATTTAAATATTTATTTAAGTACTTGTTAAAATAATTAAATTATAAATAAATTATATTTATGATATATATTTAATTTTTCTTTAATACTATGTAAGAATGTATTTTTACATGTCTAAATAGTTAAGATAAAATTTAAATAATATTAGTTGAATATTATCTTTTCATCTAATATAAAAAAATCTTGACACTTTATTAATATGGTTAAATCCTCACCATTCATCACTTTGAAACCATAGACTTCACTCACCTTTACATTGGCCCCTTTCCTCTCTACAAACTTCTCTCCACACAACAACGAACAATAGCCGGCGGCCTAGTTGGCAGCCATCCAGCACTCAGAATTAGCTCTGGTGTATGCAGGCTGCCCATTGTCGTTCCCTCCTATTGCTAACACATGATGCTGCCACTGCCATAAGGATCACCTAGATCCATGGATTACGGAATCGGTGGAATCGGACCGATTCCGACCGATTCCGGAATTGGATCGGTTGATTCCGATCCGATTCCTAGCGGAAGGACCGATTCCGGGAATCGAACCGGGAATCGAACCGATTCCGGCCCTTTTAGGGCCGGAATCGACCCGCAGAGCTGCCCTCGGTCGATCCCGCGGCGGAAGGAGAGGGCGCAGGCGATTCCGGCGCGATTCCGGCGATTCCGGCCTGGATTCCGTCGATCCACCGTCGATTCCGGCCGATTCCGTCGATCCAGGGTCGATCCGGACCGATTCCACCGATTCCGGCGATTCCGGGGCGATTCGAGCGATTCGGCGATTCCAAGCTTTGTTCTTCAAAGTTGATTCGCCGATTCAAGCACGGATCGGCATCGAATCAACCTCTTATTCGATCTTTGTAAGGTTTTTGGTAAGATTTCTTCGCCAAAACTTCGTACGTCCATTCTTACGCGTTTCCGACGAGTTCGAGTGTCGTTAAACTTTACGATTTACGTTCGAACAAGTCCGTTTAAGTTTTGAACTATCCGGATATGTCCATTTTGCACGGGAAAAATTCCGGATATCCCGTACGCCTATTTTTACACGTTTCCGACGACTCCGAGTAGAGTTAAACTCGGTGATTTGTGATCGAATAACTCCACTCAAGTTGTTTGAACATCGGTTGGATGTTCTTTGTACGGAAAAAATTTCGGATACCCCGTACGTTAATTTACGACCATTTTCGGCAAATACGTAACCCTTTAAACATACCGAATGGTGTGTTTCTTGGGTTGTCTGCTTCCCGAACAGTGATAAAAACAATTTTTATGTTATCTAATCATTTTTAGTGCATTGTTTACAATTTTTGCAGATTTAAGCAATGGCCGATCAAGGTGATTTGACACCAAGACGTGCTTCCGACGTGGGTTGGGAGCACGGGCATATGGGTACGGTGCAAGTGGTGTGGGAAGGAGATGAACGGGGGTGTTCCGAGTTTGAAACAACATATTGTCGGAACGAGTTGGGAATGTAAAAAAATGTGACAAGGTGCCCAGGGAGAAGAGTGAGGAGATCAGAGGATACATGACAGGTAGAGCCTCTCAACGGGCTGTTAGGATCGAGTAGAGGGAGGAGTTGCACGACGAGCTACTCGAGAGGAGGAGGGACCGCGATTTGCCTACCTCGAAAGGGGAAGGCAAGGGGAAGGCACCAGCTGAGCCGGAGCCACAGAGCGAGGACGAGTCCTCGGACTCCGAGCTTAGACGTGCTAGGCACGATAGCAAGCGTGCCTTTGTTGAGGAGGAGGGACGGGGAGGAGGGGAGCGGGGAGGGTGCGGGTCCGAGTTGACCCGGCCTTTGGGCCGATCGGCATCGGCTCGTCCTACCCGGGACCGAGAGCCCGACCCAGGAGACGGGAGCCATACCGCCATTCTACTTCTACCAAAGACTCGATTTACACCGAGTGACGAGTATTTATTTAGGGAAATAGAGTGCCGGTCGAGATGGGGATTAGCGAGGCAATGAAAGGGGTGAAGGCAACGCGAACGGCGCAAAGAGAGCCGTTCGACACATTGTGTGAAGTGGTTTTTACATGCGGGTATCACTTTTTAAATTAAAATTGACATTATGTGTGTTTTATTTACTTAAACTTAATTTTAGCTTTGATCCCAATTTTAATTAACTTGATGTAGGCATCCCACATGATCACGGCCACCACCGCCCCTACTTCCGGACGATGGTGGATGCCGTGGGTGAGGCCGGACCGGGTTTGCAAGCCGGAGCAACAGACATATACGGCGGCACGGATGAGGAGGTCCGGGAGTTGAGGGTGGATGGATGGGTTCAAGTTGGTGTGGAAGGAGAGGGGGTTGCACAATCATGTGCGATGGGTGGACGATTGTATCACCAAGAGGAGTATGATAAACTTCTTGGTGTACTGTTCTGAGGGGACTACATTCTTGAAGTCGGTAGATGCTTCTGGGAAGATAAAAAATGCCGACTTCATTTTTTCTCTGATGGATGAAGTAGTGGAGGAGATGGGGGAGGAGAATATGGTTCATGTTGTCACTGACAACGAACCATCATATAAGGCGGCTGGGAGGAAGTTGATGGAGAAGAGGAAGCACATCTTCCGAGTGCCTGTGCGAAGACATTCCATAGATCTCATATTAGAGGATATAGGCAAGGAGGGTGTATCCACACTTGTCAGGCAGGCGCAGGCGATCACTTCTTTTATTTATTCGCATCCCCCCCTGCTACATATCATGAGATCACACAGGAGGGCACGAACTTGTTAGGCCCCGGCCGACTCGATTTGCTACGAATTTCATTGCTGCGGAGAGTTTACACCTGCAGCATGCATTGGTTAGGTTCACACAGTCCAAGGAGTATTACAACTATATGGTGGACAACCTGCATGACAAGAAAGAGCAGTTGGAGATTCTTGTCAGGTCTGAGAAGCAGATCACTAACAAGAGGTTTTGGGAGAGGATTGCCTACTACTTGGCAATCATTGAGCCATTGGTAGTTGTCCTAAGGTTGGTAGGCTCGGATAGCGAGGGACCAGATGGGCACATTGTATGATGCTATGGACCGGGCAAAGCTGAAAATTAAATAAAAAAATCCCAGAGGTTACAAAAAGTGGTGGAAGATCATTGATGACCGATGGGACAAGACCTTGTACCACGATGTCCATGCTGCAGGTAACTTGGTTATTAAATTATTTTTGTTGTATTTAATTGTCTTAAATGGCACAGTGTTAACTAATAAAATCTTGCAGGATACTTTTTGAACCCCCGCATCCAATATGGAGGACAGGTGGTGAACGACAACGAGGTGATGCGGGGTACACTTGTAGTTATCCAAATGCCGATCTCGGCGGGGACGGATAGAGGCTGAGATAGAAGTAAGTTAGAGTTCATTAAATACCTTGGACTAGCATTACCAGACAACTAAATTTATTTTTTAAAATTTTTCAGATGCAGAAGTACAAGTTGAGGGTCGGCGTATACTCAGATGATGACCTGAAATATTCAGTTGACAAAGTGTCACCTGGTATAGTAATAGTTTGACATTGAATTTCTTTTCTTTTCATATAAGTTATGGTGATGATGGGCTAATTGTTTTCCTTTTCTCGTTTTGTGTTTTTCTTGCAAACAGTGGTGGGTTCGGTGAACACGGGAGTGGATGGAATCCACTTGCGGCCATTGGTATCAGGATACTGAGCCAGAGCACCAGTTCCTCCCACTGTGAGAGGAACTGGAGTCCATTCAACCTGATCCATACCAAAAGGAGGAACATGTTGACCTCAGACCGGTTGGAGAAGCTGGTCTTCTGTCATTATAACATGAGGTGCGCGCATAAAAAACATCAAGGATCGGCGAGAAGATCGGCGAGGAGCGATTGCACGGTTCGCAGGGTGGCCCGTACGAGCGGTCCTCCGCCACACCACCACCCGAGGAGGTGGACATGGACCGAATTTTCCGAGAGGAGCGTGCACTTGCCTCCCGGACAGAGGAAAGGAAGGAAGCAGAGGATCATGCGGTGAGTTTGATCCCGATGACCGTGCGTGGGCGAAAGGAGAGTTGGATGGTGTTGAAGCGAGAGGATGCTCCGGCTCCACCTCCATCTACTTCTCGGGCTCGAACGGGCCTTTCTTACGCCCTGCAAGGCGGCTATGGCCGCAGGCTTCCAGCCCGGCTCCGGCTCTGCTCCCGGTCCCGGCGCTACCCAGCCCATTCGCAGTCTGGGGAGAACGAAAACAAAGGTGACTGCACGGAAAATGGGAGGATTTGCAAAGTTGAAAAAAACTTTGGGTTCCGGACCTTCTGGTAGTTTAGAGATGGCTGAAGAGGTAAAGAGAAGGAAGTTAGAGGTCAGGCGTCCTATCAGCCCAGATGACAGCACGCAGGCTCCTTCTCACTCCTCAGGTGATGATGACGAGGAGTGGCATACCAGCGACGCAGCCATCAGCAGCAGCTGAGTCTCCTGATTCATGGCTTCCAAAGCCGTATTACACGTTGGATGAGCAGACACCGCAGTCTTATATTATGGAGCCACAGTATCCGACGTTTGGCCGGGGTTGACCGAAAGGTGGATTACACCACCGGCTCCACCATCCTCGCTTACGTCCCGGTCGTCCCGCGATCCGATCCATTTGACCTTGATGGCATGGCATCGGCATTATTTTCATATGGAGTGGGTCCCGGACAAGATACAAGATTGAGCACGAGGAGGAGGAGCGTGAAGCGCGTTACGGGGAGAGGAGGAAAACCCATATCTTTATCCTAGATATTGGTAGTAGAAGTAGATTGATATGATGTAATTTTTTTTTTGATGATGTATCAACTCTTTGATATTTGAATAAATGGAATTGGAATATGTACTTAACTTCAAGTCTTCAAGTCTTCAATTGATGTTCATTAGTATTTGTATGATGTGTTCTTGTGGATATCATGCAATGGTTATTTTTTAAAATGTTTCTAACTCATTTCCTATTTTTTTAGAATTTTTTCTGAATTTTTTGAATTTTTTTGACGAAAAAAAAATCAAAAAAAAAAACGATTCCGGACTGATCCGGAATCGATTCCCTTCCCAGGAATCGGTCGATTCTGGGAATCAGAATCGGAATCGGTCCCAACCGATTCCGATTCCGATTCCGATTCCGGAATCCTTGCCTAGATCGGTACGAGGGTGGAACCATGGAAGCACAGCCAGAAAAGAATCCTCAGTCCTTGCAAACTACCGCTAGGATTTCTAAGTTTGTAAGCTTTAACCTTTCCCCTTTTCATGCTCACATGGTGTTGGTCACCATTATCACGGAAGTAAATGACTACCGTATGTTAATGGCCAATTGTGACCTTAATGACTATGTCTTTTTAGAAGTTCTTGCTTTGCCCTAAATTTGCACCCATGAGAATGAGCACCCCCTCTTGCCCATTCAACGTTCTCGCATTGTCCATGACTAGCGAGGCGATCTCTACTTGTACACTGGCCTGGTACCCACCTCTCTTGTTTCACTAATCTCTCCCCATTGCTTGATCAAGTTGTTAAAGCCTAGTTTGGTAGTGCTATAATGGTTATAAGAAGGTTGCTAGCATCTAAGAAGGATTTAACCCACAATTGGATCTCTAATGGCCTGTTTGGCACCCAAATTTTTTAGGGATAAACCAGGTTTATCCTCACAATTTAAGGGATAAACCTGGTTTATCCCCAAGTTATCCTCATACCAAACATGCCCTAAAGGCCTGTTTGGCACCATAAAATTTTGGGGATAAACCTAGTTTATCCCCTAAATTTTGGGGATTAACTAGGGTTATCCCCAAGTTATCCCCGTACCAAACATGCCCTAATGACATAGCCTACTCGACTCCGTCTCTCCCCTTTATGTGGCTTGTCAATGAGATTGAGACATCGATCTCTCTCTCTTCTCTATCTCTATTTCTTTCTATCATAGGAACACGCACGAGGCACACTGCAACCTGCAGTTCTATCTTTTTTCCATGTTTCATTTAAGTCTTTTCTTTAATTCTCTTTCTCTCTTTAGAAGAGAGAACGCAGCACCTACCTGATGAAATGCCATGATAATGTAAAAAATGTGACGATAAAAAATTTTATCTGATTTTAAATTTTAGAGGTGATTTGATCTAAATTTGTAGATCTCTTCCATGATCATCTTGTTGACAAGGCTAAACGATGTATAAATTTCTATATGATCAGATTATTTAAAAGCCATATAAATTTACTTTTATCTTGATGATATTGATTTGGTCATGTATCTATTCTCTTCTCTTGTAGGTCGTACTAGTATCGTTATTTTTGCATCGCCAATCATCAAATTTAAAGGTCTCAAATTCTCAAGGCCTCTTCTAATTTGGTATACCATTTTTGTTTTATAGTTCATATAATAATATTGTTAATAATATTATTCTTATATTTATTAGTCGTCTTTTACATTTTTTATGTCAAGGTATGTCTAATAATATCTTAGATGACAAGTATCAAGAAAACAACATTGCACTTTTAGAAGTTGTACCATCTAGTGTTGCATCTACTTCAAATACACTTATGAAACAAAGTGGGAAAGGGGGTAAATGAGAGAAATGAGAGGAGATTGTGGTTTTCGATAATGATGTTGAAAAGGAGAATAACCCTATATAAAGAGACAAAGAAAGAAGACATTGGATGTTTGGAAAAAAAATTCGCTCGTAAAACTTCTTGATGGAAGTGAAAATGTGTAATGTAATTTTTGCGAAGACAAACTCAACAAAAGTGAACCAGCACTACTACCCAATATAAAAGACATTTGGATTCTTGTCCACAGCATCTATTGAGTGAATGGCAAAAACACATCAAGTTAGAGCACTCTACTCCTAATAATTATAAAAGTTCAAGTGCTATTCAAAATGCTCATACTTGAAAATATGATCATAGTAAAGATTAAAGAAGTTTTTTCTCATGTGATCAAGGTGCATGAGTTGTCTTTTAATTTCATTGAATATGATTTATTTAATGTATTGATGAAGCATGCAAATTCTCCTTTTGAAAGATCAGCAAAATCATAGTAAAGAATGACTGTTTTTATAGTCATGATCTTGAGAAAAGAAGATTGAAGGTCATGCTTAGGGTTATAAATAGTGTTAGTATTATTACTAATTTGTGGAAATCCGATCAAAAGGTGCAATACATGGTTATAACTTGTGATTTTGTAAACAATTGAAAATTAAAAAAGAGAGTTAAATTTTGTTTTTGTATCTCCTCCTCATTCCGGTGTAACTATTTATAAATGCTCTTTATAAATGCCCTGCGGATAATGCATCTTTTAATGAAATAGCTATAAGGATGCTAAAGGATAGCCTTAACTTTCAAAGAAAGCTTATTTGCAATAGAGCTTTATTTCATATATGTTGTTGTGCTCATATTTTAATTATTTTAGTAAAAGATGGCCTTTATGAAATCCAAAATGTGATTAGAAGTGTTAGCGATAGTGTAAAGCATATTTTTGTTTCTACACAAGTATGAACATATTTAGTGAAATTGCCAAAAAATTACAAATTTTGTCAAAAAGGTTAATATTAGATTGTTGTACAAGATGAAATGCAATATACAATATGTTAGCTTGTGCCTTAGAATTTAAAAATGCATTTCTAGGATATCAAGAAAAAGATGAAGCATATAGTTATTTACATTCTGAAGAAGATTGGCATAGAGTAGAGAAAGTATGCTTTTTTTACCGGTGTTCAATGAAGTCACTAATATAATTTAAGGTAAAATTATTTAATTCTTGTACAATTGATTAAAAATATTTGTATGTAATTTTATAATTTTTTTCATTTTTATTTGTTTTAAAATTAAGAACTAAATATCCAACATAAAACTTGTTTCTTCCAAAGTTAGTGAGTATTAAGGAGTTGCTAGATAAAAAAGGTATGTATGAAAGTGATTTTATACAAGACATAGCATAAAGAATGAAAGTAAAATTTGACAAATATTGGGGTGAATGTAATTTGTTAATATCCATTACTGTTGTCTTAGATCCAAGGAATAAAATGAAGTTGATTGTATTTGTTTTTGTTCAATATATCTTGAGGATGTAGTTTTCAGACATATTTCTTCTGTGCATGAAAATCTATCTAAAATGTGTAAAGTATATGTCAAAGCTTATACAAGTGCCAATGTTGATAAAGGTGTAGATGGTGGCTCTGATATTGTTATGAGTGGTGGTTCTAGTAACACTTCTATTTTTGGGAAAGAAAGGTATCTAAGTGGAAGAAGAAAAAAATTGATCACTATATTAGAAGTGTTGGCACAATTAAGAACATGAAGTCTAACCATGATATTTATTTGCAAAAAGGTGTTTTTCTTTGTGAATAATGATGAGAGAACAATTTGATTCAGTAGAATGATGGAAAGCTAACAATTTAAAGTTTAGGATTTTGTAAAAGATGATATGTGATGTTTTGATGATTCTAATAATGAAAGTTGCATCTGAAGTCACATTTAGTGTTGGTGGAAGAGTGATTGGCACATATCATTATACTTTAGGAGTAGAAACAATTCAAGTTTTAATGTGCGGAGAAGATTGATTCTATAATTTTTATGAAGTCAAAAGAAAAGCAAAGGTAATGATTTTTATATAAAATAAGTGTAGTATGTTATTTTCTTATATAATTCTCATGATCTTTTTTGTTTAGACCATATAATCGGTTAAAGAAATTGCTCTTCCATGGCATGAAGTTCAACATCATGTTTATGGTGACTATAAAAATAAACCCTCATTTTATATCATATTTTTAATTGAATTATCATATTCTAATACATTTTAAATTGTTCTATAGGTTGAGTCAAGGATGGGGCATAGGTTGATTCAAGGATAGGATAGGACAATGCTTGTCATATTTTATTTGATGGAATTGATGTTATTTATTTTTAGATAATATGTACAAGTATTTTAATTTGCATTTTGAAAGTTTATGTCAAACATGTTAAGGTTGTATGTTGTCTTAACTTCATTACATTAGGATAGGACAATGCTTGTCATATTTTATTTGATGGAATTGATGTTATTTATTTTTAGATAATATGTACAAGTATTTTAATTTGCATTTTGAAAGTTTATGTCAAACATGTTAAGGTTGTATGTTGTCTTAACTTCATTACATTAAGATTATCTTCCTTTCTTAATTCTCATAGTCTCTCCTCTCAAGGTACAAGTTGAAATTGTGAGTTAAATGTTTTAATTCACCCTATTTGGCAAGTTTGCAGGATATATCTTTTTTTTATTTCACTTTCATAGATTGAATTCTTTCTTATTTTTTGTACATGTGTTTATGGTATCTATCTTTATGGGTTTCTCTTCATTTACCTTGTTGTGCTTGTTTTCATTTTTTGTTTGAGTGGTCAACAGATAGGTGTCTTGTCTATGTTTCCTTTTTCTTGGAGGCGGGGATCTTGTAATTTTCTTCCTTTCCCTATTGTTGTAATTGCTGCATGTTGATGGTAGATATGTATGACGTGTAACTTGTTGCCCATGGTGCATTATTATCTATTATTATCATGAAATGTGCTTAACATTTTCGATAATGCATCTTATATGTCTACGTGTATAGAGGGGCAGGGTTATTTATTTAGTATACACAGTTTTGCATATAAACTGTACCCTTTTAAATGTGTTGTTCATCTATTCATTATTTTACTATATCACTTGTGTCGACAAAGCGGTCATAATGCCGACATTGTTTTTTCTGTAGAAAGGACTTGCCTCTTATGGTGGTGGTGATGTTGTTTTCTCGTTCAAGAAAGGTGGAAATTGCGAGGAGCTATATGACCACTATCCAATTACCTAATAATGGGTTCCTAATGTTTATTGACCTATACCAATAGTTGACAGATTTGGAAAACGAGTGCATATGCATTTCACGACTCATGATATTTCTATTATTCTTATCTATGATCTAAAAATATTACGGTGATGGGTGCTTTTGAAGGCCTTTAGATTTTTGTTTGATGTGTCTGGGCATGAACTCTTTTAAAGAGCCATGGACTGATGGAACCCTGCTTGCTACCTTAATCTTTGTGCACTAATCTTTTTCTTTGTTATTTACTTTGTCTCCATGTTGTTCTCCTAAAAATGGAAATTGTGGAAGAAATTGATATGCATGATGTAGTTATCAGGGAAAATGAAGCTCTAGTCATTGACGTACCTAGTTATTTCATATCAGAGACTAAGAACAATTTTTTATTTTTGCACAAAAAATAGTTTGATTCTTCAACAAAGGTAAAATATATTTTGCTTCATTCAATATTTTGTCCATATGTTTTGTCAATAAGAAATCAGAATGTCAGTTACATATAAATCGCTCATCGATATTGGGTTAGATATGGTCAAGGAAGAAGGGGTTGGAGACCGGTCTGACCTTGAATTGAAGGCCCTTGCTGGCATCCCAAAATAGGTCCCTCTCTTGGCCATTCGAACAGCCCCTGCTGTCCCCTTTTGAAGACCTTTTCAGTCCCTCTTGGCAACCCAAGAGACAGCACTTGCTGCCCCCCTCCAACAGGTCCATTGCTGGCCTTTTAAACCACCTCATACCCAGCGCATTCAAAGAGCAGCCCTGCTTCCCCCTCTAAATCAGTTTCTTCTGTCCCCCAAAAACTACCTTTAGACAGCCTAATGTTAGGACAGACCATGTTAGCCATCCAAACAGGCCCTTAAACCTGTCATCAAAACACCTTGTGTAGGCCGAAAAATCAGGCCACATTCTGTCCCCTACACAGGCCCTACCCGCTGTCCCCTTGCTGTCATCTAAACACCCCTCTCGGCCTCCCCTTATAGGCCTTCAAAAGAGCAATCACTTGCTGTCCTCACCAGAACCTAAGGCGTCGTTTGGTATCAGGATAAGTTTGATGGGGATAGGGATAAACCAATCCTTGTGGTTAACCCTATCCCTATTACGTTTGGTTTAACTTAGGATAGGTTAGGGATAATCCTATCCTATGTTTGGTATGTTAACAATAAATTCGAGGATAACTTTAAATTTTTATATTTTTATCTTTATTTTTTATATTATCTTATTTTATTATTCATAACAATTTCATAAATATCTTAACTTATTTACACATTTATATAATAAATTTAAAATATTATTTAAATATATATATAAATAAGTTTAAACTCGGACGGAGCTCAGCTCGCCCTCCCTCCGGACAAAACCCGGCGGACGGAGACGGACGGTGATTCCTGCGGAGCCGCTCCCCGCCCCTTCTTTCCAACTAGGGGTGGGCACAAAACAGTTCAAACTGAGAAACCAAATCAAACCAACTCATTCGGTTCGGTTTGGGACCCTTTCGGTTTGATTCGATTTAAAAAATATCTAAACTGATTTAAACTGAACCAAACCAAATTGTTTAAATTGACTTAATCAAAAAAAATATAATCCCCCCTCCCGGCGGGCGGACGCCGCTGCCCCCTCCTCCCCGGCGGACAGAGGCCCCACCCCTCCTCCCCTGCGGACGCCGCTCACCCCCTCGGCGGACGCCGCTCTCCCCGCGGCACCCCCCCTCCTCCCCGGCACCCCGCTCTCCCCGGCGGACGCCACTCCCCCCGCGGCACCCCCCTTCCTCCCCGGCGGACGCCACTTCCCCCGCGGCACCCCCTTCCCCCCCCCCCCCGAGCTCCCCCCGCGGCACCCCCTTCACCCCCCTCCCCGGAGCTCCCTCCCGCGGCGCCCCCTTCACCCCCCCCCCCCCGAGCTCCCCCTCCCCCCGCGGCGCCCCCTTCACCCCCCTCCCCGGAGCTCCCTCCCGCGGCGCCCCCTTCACCCCCCTCCCCGGAGCTCCCTCCCGCGGCGCCCCCCTTCACCCCCCCCCCCCCCCCCCTCCCCCCCCCGCGGCGCCCCCTTCACCCCCCTCCCCGGAGCTCCCTCCCGCGGCGCCCCCCTTCACCCCCCCGGAGCTCCCCCTCCCCCCCCCCGCGGCGCCCCCTTCACCCCCCCTCCCCGGAGCTCCCTCCCGCGGTGCCCCCCTTCACCCCCCCCCCGAGCTCCCCTCCCCCTCCCCCGCGGCAACCCCCTTCACCCCCCTCCCCGGAGCTCCCCCCGCGGCACCCCCTTCACTCCCCCTCCCCGAGCTCCCCCTCCCCCCGCGGCAACCCCCTTCACCCCCCTCCCCGGAGCTCCCCCCTCCCCCCGCGGCGCCCCCTTCACCGCCCCCCTCCCCGAGCTCCCCCCGCGGCGCCCCCCTTCACCCCCCCTCCCCGAGCTCCCTCCCGCGGCTCCCCCCTCCCCCCGCGGCAACCCCCTTCACCCCCCTCCCGGAGCTCCCCCCGCGGCGCCCCCCTTCACCCCCCTCCCCGGAGCTCCCTCCCGCGGCGCCCCCTCCCCCCCCCCCCCGCGCGCGCGTGCGGATGTCCCCCCGCGGCACCCCCCCCTTCCCGCACGTATCCTCAAAATATCATTTTGGGAGTAAGATATCCCAAGTATTAGGTGGGATGATTTATCCCTGTACTTATCCTTGATTTTGGGGATAACCTGGATTAACTTAATCCAAGTTAAATTCATTTTTTTGTGTGTACCAAACAAGGGATTAGGAATAAACCAAGTTTATCCTAGGTTATCCCCATACCAAACAAGGCCTAAAAGCCCCTGTGCGGCCTCCCATTTTGGCCATTCAATCAGGCATCAAAGCCCCTGTGCTACCCTTTTCAGCCCTTCTATCTACGCAATCATGAAATAGACTATCACTGCATCTCATTCCCCCATAAATAGACATCGAAAAAACTCAAACTCAGCATTATCTGAACATCAGACAGGGATAACTGTTAAATTTTAGCATCATCATCATCCAAAGCATAAATAAATAACATCAATCGCTACCAACATGAAATCATAAGAAATCAAAACCAGATTATCACAGTTGATTGCACACGAAAGAAGAAATACACAAATCCAAACATCTTTGCACAATAAAAGAAACCACCAAACACAAGAAAAAAAATTTATACACCAGTTCATAGTGCCATTACACAAAACCAAAGTTATTGTTGTTTTCCACACAAGTATCAATAACACTAATTTTTCCTTTTCTTAGGTGACCTCCTTTTCTTACATTTCTCTCGTCTTCTTGATCATCATAACGGGGGACATCTCTTTTACGAAGAGGAGCCGGTTCATCTTCTTGATCATTGGAATAGGGGGCATGTCTAGGAGCCGGCGGTGGAGTTGGATCGTCAATCATAATAGACTGTTGTGTCGGGAATATATTATCCCTCGGTGTAATTCACTTTCATGTGTTTTTGTAGTTGATGGCCTTGAATAAGGCTCACCGACTCCACTTCGGATGTATAGAGGTTGAAGTCACGTTTCAAAAGGAGATTGCATAAGATCAGGAGTTGGTGTGAAGGTTGACATATCAAATCGAAGTTTACTTAGCATGTCTCGTTCAAGCTCAATAATATCCAACTTTGTCTATTGAAGTTGATAATCATTTCATGTAATTAGTAACTCCGACAGACGGTGATGTGCACCAAACTGTATAAAAACAAAGATAAGTTATGACTTCACAGTAACAACATAAGTCATTCATATACACATAATTTAAATTGTATGTTTTACCATTCACCTCTTAGATAGTATTGTCATAGAGGAACTTTACTATTTATTACAAGATATGGAACTATATGTTCTATATACCAATTATTATATCTCTGCATTTGTTCTTCCTCCTCTAAGTCATTAGGTACCCGACGCACAAGATCCATTCTTGCATTCCACCATAATATGTAACGATGATATTTTTGAGTCCAATTGATCCCCTAACGTTCACATCTATCCTTACGGTTGTATTGTTCTCAATCTATTGGCTCAATTTGTATGTGCCCAAATTGTCTTAATACTCTTTCTGGCGCATGGATTTCCATAACCGAACAGCAGAGCAAGAGAACTGAAGTTAACCAAGTTCCCTATTCTCTAAACATGTTGCAGGCACAGACTTCATGACTTCATCGGTATAAGGTTGCCATGTAATCAAAAATGATTCAAATGAAATGATTTAAGTTAGATATGGATACACATTATGTAAAAAAAAATTTAGAAATGTACCTGACTAACCTCCTCCATATCTAATTCATTACGATAAAATAATAGAGTAAACTTATGTTGTGGCGGCCTATTAATTAAGTTCCACCTGCATCATTACATTATAGTTCAAGAATTAATATGTACACTCTATTTTAATAGAAAGAAGCAATGAAAAAGGCAAACATTTTACCTACATCTCACCGTCTCAGGTTTTTGCAAATGATGAACAGATGATGCAATATATGGCTGGCCAACATGTATATGTTCTCAAGACCAAATCTGTCATAGAGATTATAGTGAACTATGATAATATAGTGAAAAAAGAATGAAGTTAGTAACAACAAGTAGTCACATACTTGTAACAGATGGAGGCATCCACCAATTCGATTGCGATCGGACACTGTAACAGCACACAACTGGTGGTATAGAAAAGCCAATATTGTGTTACCCCAAGACATTCTCACACACACATCTATGTCCTCTATAAATAACAAGTATTGCATGTGCACCTCACTGCCAAAAGTATCTGACATTAAAAGACATCCTATGAACATTAACATCAATGCCTTTGTATGCCAAAGGCATATCAACCGGTTCTGCTCATTGCCTTTGGTTGGCAATTCATCGGTCTGATCTCCAAAATGTGATCCCAGCCATGTTAATTTGATGGTGGTTTAGTTAGGACCCATATCCGCCAATGCTGGCCGAACCCCCAAGAAATGTGCGGATACATCTTCCTAATCATTAAAATCAACAGAAGGAACACGTATGGGTAACATAACAAGAGGTCAATCTATACGAATTCCTAGGATCATGGACACGACCTATAAGGTCACCGTCATCTCATCCAGTGGGAAATGGAAGGTAGATGTCTCTGTTCGTCACCTCTCAGCAAGAGCGATGATCAACTAATGGTCCAAGAGAATCCAACGTAGATACGTAAGGTAAAGAAAGTCAGCCAATCTAAGTAATTTCATACAATGTTATTTGACACTTCCTAAGTAGACATATATCTAAAATGACTAACTAATGTCAGAACTGCAAAGAAAGAACACATTTATTACATCTAACATGCCAATTTCAAAACAAATAATTTTTACAAGTTCCAAAAACAACATATTTTTACCTCAGGATTTGAAGAACGATGATTACGCATGTAAAAGTGAAGAATTATGTGGTCCTAGCTCCATCCCTACAAATGAATATAAAATAATAACTCTGTATATTAACAATAAATGAATCAATCACTAATATAAAAAGAAAGATAGAAGATCAACATACTGATTATGCCTATGAGTACATGTTGAACAATTATGACCTCTTTGTTTGCAAACACTACATTGATTTCGTGATCTATTTAAATTATGATCTATTATCATTGACAATCTCTTATTTCGTGGTCTCCAGTCTTCCGAACATAACATGGCAGCATTAAAGGGATCAAGTTCCTAGATGGATCAAATGAAGGTCAGTAATTCCCATTGATATGATGACCGATATTGGTCAATTGTGAACCAATGTGACACATAAGCATAAGGATCTCAGTTCACTGAATCAATCGCACAGATAGTATGTTTACAAGAAAATGTCACAATTGAGGTTTGCAACAAATACATGAAAGTGAGTTTTGTTGGATATTGTTGGCGCACAATTTTTTACAAAAAAAAAGAAAAAAGAAAAAAAAAGAGAAGAAGTGGGCTCGATAGTTCAAACATTAAGTTGATTATCCAATTAAAAGAATTCAAGACCAAATGACTTGTTTGGACCACCTTCCGGGGGGTGAATGGGCTATGTTCTGGTCAGGCCCAAATTGATTGACAATCCGCCAATTAGCTGCCAAAAGATAAATCCCATAAACATGGAGAGACTGCCGGAGTAAGGCTATCAGAGTCCTAAAAGGGGTTGGAATTGATCCTGCGTACAGCAGATCCTCCAGAATCCGTCTCAAGGTTGAGACTCCTTGTTCGGCAGGTTTTCCAACGGACAGGAACAGAGAGAAAGAATCCTATGGGCAGGGGGGAACTGCCTAAACAAACTGATACGGGTCGTCTCCTAGTCCCGAGCCATTTAGAGTCCTTCACGGACTAGGATAGCCCTTTTACAGCAAGTAGTCTACGGAAGAAGAGGAAACGGAATCCTCTTTGATGGAAGGTATTCCAACGCGGTAGGAGTTGGAGAAGAAAATGGAAACGTATCCCACAAATCCGGGATCTCCCCAAGTCCACCTCGGAGCGGGAGGCATTGTTCGGCAAGCTTCCCTACGGAAGAAGGAGAGCCGGAGGCCTATAAAACCTCTCGGAAGCCATCGCGCAAGGGAAGGAGAGGCGCCCGAAAAAAAAAAGAGGGAATCACACAAGAGGAAGACCCCGCCCGGGAGAGCAATCGACGAGCAAGAGAGAGGGGAGACAGAGAAATCAAAAGAAGAGGGCCGAGCATACCGCAAGCCCTTCCTGCCGTCGGATCTCCTTCCCGCAGCTGTTATCGCCGCCGGAAGCTCCCCCGGAAGCTGTTGTCATCGCCGGAAGCTCCCCCGGAAGCTGTTGTCATCGCCGGAAGCCCCTCTTGCAGCAGCCGCAGTCGCCGGACAAGCCTTCAAAACTTGCCGTCGTCGCCGTAAGCCTTTGCGGAAGCTTCGGACGTCACCGGAGGTCCTGGTGGAAGCCACCATCGTCGCCGGAGTACCCTCCGGAGGTGGCTAACCTCGCCGGAAACCCCTACGGACGCTGCCGTCCCCGCCGCGAGCTCTCTCTCTCCGCCGAGCTCTCCCTCCGTAGTCGAGTGAACAGTGGAGGCCGGGGAGTATTTTCTCCCACTTTGGTCCACGGTGGACACGTGAACAGTGGAGGGAGGGAGCCGGCCACAAAAAAAAGGGAAAAAGAAAAGAAAAAGAAGTCGCAGCCGCAGGGAGGCGCCGCCGGTCGTGCGGGCGCGTGAGCCGCGTGCTGTGGCTGTCGCGGGAGGCCATTGACCAGCGGGTCAACGTGAAGTGGGGCCCACCTGGTAAAAGAGTTTAAAAAAAAAGGGGAGGCCTGCTGGACCAGCCAGCAGGCGCAAAGAGGAGGAGATGGGCCAGGCCCATTAGTTTGAAGCATGTAAAAAAAGAGTCTCTCTTTTAAAATACACAATCAAATGAAATTAAATAAAAATTCATTAACTAATTCAACAAACCGATGGCAAGCATTGGCCGGCTAAAAACCCGCCACATGGTCTCGGCATAACTTAAAAGAATCAAAACAAATGGGAAAGCAATAGGCCGGCTTCAAGCACGCCTCTTGACCCATAATTCAAAAACCAAAATAAAACAAACAATTCACAGAAATTAAATAAAAATTCATCAACTAATTAAACAAACCGATGGCAAGCATTGGCCGGCTAAAAACCCGCCACATGGTCTCGGCTAAACTTAAAAGAATTTGTGGGTCGGTTCTAAACCTTCCCCTTAACTTTTAAGGTGGACATACAAAGGTCTAATGAAAAGACCCCAATGTCTTACCATGCCCCAAGAGAGAGTTACTTACCCATTATGCCATGGGAAGGCTGTGCATGATCAACATGCCGATATGCCCAAACCATAGGCTAATGAGGATGACAAATCAGTGAGATGATCGCCCACAAGCTTATCAAAAGCCGGGTGTAGTCAATATCAAAACAGTGGGGGATGCCCATAAGTCTATCAAAGACCGGGTACATGCCGCCCATGAAATGACAAGTTCATCAACTTCTGGAGAAGCCATGAAGATAGAGAGGAGCTAATTTCCCACAAGCCTATCAAAGGCCGGGACATGCTCAATCTCAAACCAGTGAGAGGAATGCCCACAAGTCTATCAAAGACCGGGTGTTTTTCCATCTCAAATTGATCAGACAAGTTCCATGTTCATCAAGGACTCGAAAGGACCTGATTTCTGGTCATTCAAATTGTAATCATGTCTCATATTTAAGAGAACAAGCGAACTTCATGATTCGGTGCATAGATTGATGTCACAAGGAGGAGAGACAATCACATGGAATTTTTGGAATGCAAGACGACAACAAAAATTAACAAAGGGTTCAAATAACCTTAAAAAATTCTGAACCCGTAAAAGACTTTAAAATTTTAAAACCTGTAAATCTGAAATCTAAATCTTTATACAACCAAATCCCAAATCAAAACACTCAAACAAATCACGAACTCAATTAAATCCATAAACAAAAAGCTGAATTCTAAAAATCAAAATTCTGGACCTGTAGCTTGTAAAATCTGCAAAATCAGACTTGAAACTGAAATTCACGGCAGGGTCTGAAAAATCTGGATCCACGTGCAGAATTTGCAGAGAGCCTGAAATTTGGAAGAAGCCCGAGCTAAATAAAATTCTGCAATCTAGAATTTAGAGATTCAACATCTGAATTCCGGGAGATTCAAAACAAGAAAGGGAATCCGGATTACTGCAAAAATCTGGGAATTGGGAGAGAAGCAAAAATCTGGAATTTGGAGTGGTGCAGAATCTGAATTCTGGATCCGTACACAAATCTGAATTCTCATCCTTAAGGCCAGACTTAGATTTGTGACCCAAAATCTACAGCAAACCGAAAAGTAGAAGCCAGGACCCATTTCAAAATCTGAAGTGCAGAAGTCTGAAAGTCTGAAGTTTAATGAATCTGAATTTGTGCAGAGCCTGAAAATCTGAAGATCTGTTTTGGTGCAGAAACCCGCTTAAAAAAAATCTGCAATTTGAAGAGATGCAAAATTTGCAAGAGGCCTGAAGTTTGGAATCTGAAGAAATCAGAAAATCTGGGCATTGCAGGAGCCGAGGCCTAAAATCTGGAATCTGAAAACTGAATTTGTATTGGACTTTTTTAAGAATCTGCAAATCTGGAAATATTCGAAAAAAATGCAGAATTTAAAGTCTGAAATTTTGAAGTCAGTAAGAAATCTGGAAGTTTGAAAGACTGCAAATCTGAAATGCAGAAATCTAGAGTTTGATATTTGAAGAAGCAGGAAATCTGAACTTTGCAAGGAATCGAAGCCTGTAGAAATTGCAGAAACCAAAATCTGTAAAATTTGCATCTGAAATCTGCAGAATTAAATGAAATCCAAACCAACCAAAAATTGAACTCAAATCAAAACTCAACTCTAATTCAATCAAATCAACTTCTCTAAATAATCCAAATTCAAGCAAATCTGAAACTGAGCCATAAAACAAATCACAAATTCAATAAATCTCAAAACAGAATATGAACCAAACTTGATAACTCAAATTAAACCAAATCCAACATAACCCAAATTTCCCAAAGCCAAACCCCATTCCAGCAAACCATAGTTCGTAGGTTAAACCCAAATCCCACTCAAATTAATCCATAAACAAACTGTCCTTAACCCAAATCAAATTTAAAATCAATCAACCAATTCAAATTGAAACAAACTTAAATCAAGTAATCAACAAACTAATTTCAATTAAAATGAACAAATCAAATTCAATTTAAAACTAAATTCAATTCAATCAAATTCAAATCAACCAATTTAATTCAACCCATTAAATTCAACTCAAATTAAACTCAACTAAATCACAATCAAACCAACAAATTTAATTTAATCAATTCAATTCAAATCAAATCCAAATTAAAATTAAGTGCTTGCATTCCACCAAATTCATGGGGTTGTTTTCTCCTATATTTGTGTGATTGTTTTTTGTGGATGGATGTCTTCTACTTCAATGGATTGCTATGACGAGAATCAAGGGTATTCGAGTTATCTCGATATAATTAACGTCGGATCTTCGCACCATCCGACGGGGAGAGGTCAAAACAAGTTTTCAAAGAACCTAACAACCTCAACACATAATTTTGACCCTAGTTAGTACTTTTATGAAATATCATCTATTTTCTTACAAAGTCAATGCTAAGGTCTAGTTCAAATTCAAGAGGAAAATGAATTTCCAAAACGAAGAGAATTAATCTTTTGTTAGAAATTTGAGGTTACATCAAATGGCACGCCCGGTGGGACCTCTCCTTCCCTTCATCTCTCTGTCATAGCAATTCAGGAAGACATGCATCCCAAATTTCATATATATCCAACACATGTTTCTTTGCTTTTGTGCGAGGAGGAGGCGGAAAATGTCAAAAGATGAGGCCGGTGGGGTCCAATAATCCCGCCATGAAGACTTCATCCTGATGTTGCAAACATCTCAAGAAGCTGCTCTCGGAGTTCATCCAACGCCGAGAATATTTCAAGGGTCAAATAACTTGATCCTATGTTCAAAGAGCTTACCACAGAAGCTCCCCAACAAACAACTCCGGGGGCAGGTGGTCATGGATTCTGTCACCACCAACCCTCAAAGAAGTCAAAGAGGTATCAACCATGCCGTCTCAAGACCCATGCAACTAAACACCAAAGTCGGTTTTTCATACCCGACCAAGACAAGAGGAGGACAACGCCGAAGCAAAGTCTGACTCCTCTATCTCCAACAAGTGCATGGCACCGGGGCAACTACAACAAGAGAAGGTTGACCACAAACAAAAAAAGGGGCTGCTAGCCAACCGACAAAGAAAGCTCCCGGGACTCAAGCTGACAACAATGCCATTCAGCAGGGAACAAATCCCTTGGTCCAAGTGAACTTTATCAACCAAATGGGGGCAAGGAACAAATCCTTCACCCAAAAGTCATACATGGTCAAGCAATGGCCATGCCAAAAACACATTCTCAATTCGTGAGAGTACCATTGTTGGTCAACTGGCAGAGAAATCTCTCAAACTCAAGCTGGTGATGTCATCATTCGGCAGGGAATAAATCTCTAGATCCGGATGAACTTCATCAATCAAATGGGGGCAAGGAACAAATCCTTCACCCAAAGGTCATATCTGGTCAAGCAATGGCCATGTCAAATGACAAGTCAAGAAGAAATCAATTCCCAACTCATGAACCTACCATGGCTAACCTACCAGAGGCTCAGCATATTCAAGGACAAGGAATCAATCCTATGTTTCCAAAATAGAAACACACTTTGGCCAACCAAATATCAGTTTGGCTCCAAACAAATGCTACTTGGGTAAGGAACAAATCCATCACCCGAGAGAAAGATGTTGAGACTGGTTGGTGGCCCGTATTTCATCGAGGTGCTGTCTCTCAATTCATTGTGTTACCATTAAAATGGAGAACTCAAATCATGAGGCATTTCGACTGGGTAAGGGATTAACCCTTGACCTGGGAAAATAATATGACTTCAGTTTAACCCCATATGCACTTGGGTAAAGAACAAATCTTATGCCCAAGAAAACAAAATCATCAAAGCATGGCTGCCCAGTCAACGGCATATGCCAAAGTTGTTCAAGGAGGGATTAACCCTCAAATCCAGGGAATTACCATGGTTCTTAGTCAATGGCCCATGCCAAAATTGCTTCAAGAAGGGAACAACCCTCAGTCTACAATACTGCCATTAGTGGCCTTCGTCCACAACATACAATGGGGAGCCTGACAACGGCGTATGCCACATGCCATTTCCATGGGGAATCAATCCTCACTCCATGACATGAAGTCTTTATGGAAGGCTAACCAAGTAGGGGAATCAATCTTCTACTCTTGAAATGCCAAGGGCTAGCGATCATAGGCACAGTCCCGAGATGCTATGCATTGTGGCTACCCAACTGACAAACAACATCAAAGCTATGTGAGGGATCAGCCCTCTAACCTGAAAATTGACAACTTGGGCCAAGCAATGGCCCAACATGTTGCTGCTTGGGTGAGGGACCAGCCCTCAACCCACAATCTCAACCAAGCTTGATTGACCAGCAGTTCAGGCTTCTCATACTCCTCTTCAGGTTGGGAACTAATCTCACACTTGTCTCATGGCCCAAACTGTTCAGTTAGTGGCACAACTCCAAGATATCCCTCGGGCTAGGAATAAATCCGATGCTCACATTAAAACTTGCATATGCAAGGCATCATCACACTCTACTCGGGTGCGGAATCAATCCACCACCCGGTATGCAGTAGCCATTCCCTGGACCGCTGGTTAGGATCTTCATGTCATCTATCCAGCCGGGGGCAAGAGGCTCATTTATACATGTCACGTTAATTTAACAAGTCAACTTGAACCACTACCACCAAGATGAGGGGGCAGCCCTCTGCTCCTCAGTCCAAGGAGGGCAGGCTGATCAATGGTCCATAATGTTATTGGTTCGGCGAAGGGTCAATCTTCAGCTTGACACCCCAACAAGTCAGGCCCACCAACGGCTTGGTTAATTTATGCTTGCCCGTAGACAAGGAATCAATCCTTTGTCTGCTCATATGTCAGGGTCAACTAATTCTCAGTTGAGTCCAGAAAATTTTTTGGGCAAAGCAGAAATCAGGTGCCCATGCTGCAGCCGACTTGATGGAAGGCTCACCAAACTCAAGGAAAAAAAAACAATTTAGAATTTTATATTTGGCTGGGGGGCAATTGCCCAACTGCACCACAACAGCATAGGCCAGGGATAAACCCCATATGTTGTCAAGATGATGAGGGAGGAAGCAATCCTCCACCTCAAAGGGAAAGCCAGCATAAGTTCCAACATTTCTTATTACTAACCGTCATGCCACTCTGGCCCGGTTGGAGAAAAAGGACAAGGCTACTCCCCAACCTTCCACCAACACTGCTGCAAGGCCCATTCGGGGAAAGAAGAAATCTTTCGCCCGTCAAGTTATGCATGGCCAGTCAGTGGCCTCAATTGCTACTGGAGAAAGGGAGCAGGCCCTTTCCCTAAAGATCAATAATTCCGGCCGAGTAACAGCCCACCAAGCTATGGCTCGGGTGAGGGAGCAACCCTCGGCCCATAATTCAAACAGGGGTAACCGATCAACGGTTTCATCCCCACATGCTACCTTCAAGTGAGGGGTCAACCTTCGACTTGTCAGTTCAACAAGGATGACCAATTAACGGTCCTATCCCCCAATACTGCTTAATGGGCTAGGAATCAATCCTAGGCTCACCAATTGAAAAATGCTGCCCGATTATCGGTGCAACTCCAAAATATTCTTTGGCCTTGGAACAAATCCGATGACCAAATCAAAACTTGAAGCTCACCATACAACATTTAACCAATCGTTTCGCCACTCTGGCCCGATTGGATGAAAAGAATAAGGATACTACCCAGCCTTTCGCCAGCATTGCTGCAGCTGCACGGGGAAGGAAGAAATCTTTCACCAGTCAATTCATTTCTGACCAAACAATGGTCCTAACTGCTAATGGAAAGAGGAATCAGTCCTCTTGTCTGAAAATCAACAAATCTGGCCGATCGACGGCTGGCCATGCTATTTCTCGGGTAAGGGACCAACCCTTGGCCCGTGACTTCAGCTAGGATAACCGATCAACAGTTTCATCCCTGGACATTATCTTTTAGGTGAGGGATTAACCCTCAACTCATTAGTTCAAGCAGGGCAACTGATCAACGGTTCGGTCCAACTAGACAACTCGATGGGCTAGGAATCAATCCTATGCTCGTCAGATTGCAAGAATGCTGCCCGGTTACCGGTGCAACTCCAAAGTATTCCTAGGTCCGGGAAGAAATCCTATGACCGCATAAAAATGGCCCAAATGTGGCATCCTTTCATGCTCGGGTTCGGAATCAATCCGTCACTCGGTATACATCAAATGTTGGGAGGTTCGCTGGTCAACCCACAACGTCACCCATCTAGTTGGGGGCAAGCCTCCAAGACACTCCAGTACAGCTTGGGCTAAGGATCAACCAGACGCCCATCATACTAGTAAAGAGCAAGGAAGAAATCCTTTGTGTACGAAAGAAATGCATTCAACCAAAGTAACCGGTCCTCTGGCCACCAAGTGAGGAAGCAATCCTCCATACTTCAACAAATCTGGCCAACCAATGGTCGAAAATATGGCTTTCAGTGATGCAAGGGATCAACCATGTATTCTTTAGTTAGAAGGAGCCAGCCGATCAACGGCCTATGATACTACAGAGAGATCAGTATTTTGCCCTTTCTCTCAACCAAGATGACCAACCAATGGTGCGATCTTCTAATTCCGACATGCAGGTGAGGAATCAATCCTCTATCCGGTGAATAGATGCAACTGTCATGATAGCACTTGGGCTCAGAACAAATCTTATGCCCTCACTGAATGATGTCTATATGGCATCTCCTGATAAGGTTATGCTCGGGAGAGAAAGCAATTCTCGACCCATTATGCATCAAAAAATCAGGTAGTTTCTTGATTCTGGGAGCTACTCATCCGGCCGGGGGCATGCCCCTAAGCCATGTCATATCAAACAGGTGTAAGGGAGAACTCTCCACCTAAGAAGATAACAGGGGGCAAGAGGACCAACCTCTACCAATAAAGCCCCATAAAATCACCAGTATACACTAACTATGAAGGGGGACAAGGAAGAAATCATTGTCTCAACAGGGGACTAATTGAAGTCAGTCCTGTTATCAGGATGAGGGAGCAACCCTCCACCCTTCAAGTTAGCATATCAGGCTGGACAGCGGCCCCCAAGGCTACAATTCAGTGGGGGACCAACCCTCAAATCAACACTTCAAATCAGTCTTGCTGGGTCAAACATCAATCCACTACAAAGCATAAAGCTTGGGCAAGGAAGAAATCCGACACCCATCACAAAATTGAGCCAGGGGAATGAAGAGTCCATAGGACAACCTTCCACAACCCTTCAATTCAATCCCAAAGTAGGCCATCAACCTACCCCCCAAATATACCCAAAACAACTGCTCATGTGCCCTCACACACCACAAAAGAAACAGTCCTCAGGGCCTCCGACATGCCCATGTACAAAAAAAAAACCTCCATGGCCTCTGACATGCCTAAATCCCAACTCATGCTAATGGCTGTGACATGCCTATGCCCACATACAAGCCATCCAAGCCCCCCAATATTCCTATGATCAGCCCTACACGGTTCCCCTGTGTGGACTCCAAAGGAAGTTTAAAAAAAAGAAAAAAGAAAAAAAAGAAAAAAAGAAGAAGAGAGAAAACAGGTTGGATGGAGGAGATACTCCCAACTCAAGCAATGAGAGAAATAAATTCTCAAATTGACACTAGCAACTCTTAAAAGAGAAGAAATCTCTAAACTGAGTTGGACATGCAATCTCGGGCAACCATTTGTTGATCGAGAAAAGAGAATCTGGAGGTTAGTACAAGGTCAGTTGGCCATCACTAGTATCACCCCAGAGAAGACGGAATATACTGAGGACACAAGGCAACATGCTGGTTAGTGTTTGTCACGCCTCAAATTTCAACAACCAAAGAAGATGCACAAGGAGGTTAAGAGCTTGAGGTGTCCACCTTGTGTCACTCTCTATCTGGAGCATGACCGAAGTTCGTATGGCTTGAGAGAAGCCTGAATTCCCTTGTGAAAGAAAAAAAAGAAGAAAGAAAAAAAAAGAGAAAAGAAGGGAAGAAAAAATGAAACACCTCGATAGACTTGGTTAGTTACACCATTAATTGACCAAGGGCAAAATATGTCAAAAAAAAAAAGAAGAAAGAAAGAAAAAAGCCAGCTGAAGTGATGACCCAATGAAGGCACCTCGTGCAAAATGGATTACCCCGTCGTATGAAACCCTGCAAAAGGGCGTACAGGCAAAAGAAAAAAGGGTCTAGCTTGGGTGAAAACCTTTCAAAAGGCAGTCAAGTTAGTTTGGAAAAAAAAAGAAAAAAAAAAGAAAAAAAAGAAAAGAGAGTGAGAAACTCTGAAAATTCAAAGTTCAAAAAGAGGAGACTCACCTCTTCTCTAAAAATGTCAAATCACATGCCATTATGACTCTCATGTCCACATGGCTTCCAATAAATTCATACCATCATGGCCCTCCAGGTCTATATGGTTTTCAAAAAATTCATACCAGCATGACCCTTCAAGTCTATATGGTTTTCAAATCTCCATACCATCATGGCCCTTCCGGTCTACATGGTCCCTAAATTCTTACGTCATCATGACCAGCAAGGTCTATGTGACTGTCGAATTCTATACCAGTATGACCCTCTCGGTCTATATGGTTTTCATAAATCCCACACCATCATGGCCTTTTGGTCTATATGTTGTTTGGAGTCTATGCCATCAAGGCTGAACATGGCACCATTTCCATGTCCCAAATCCCACCGGCAACATTTGAGCCTTGAGCCTTTAAGCTTGGGTTTTACCCCAAATTCATATTTCACGGGCCAAGTATGATCATTTCATACTTGCATGTCCCACAACTCTACAAGCGGCAGCAAGCCATCCCATATTTCATCCTTTTGACCGAATGCGACTCCTTCGCATTCACAAGTCTTTGAATTCAGTGGCATTAAGCCATCATGTCACCACATTCGGCATTAAGCCATCACATCCTCATGGCATTAAGCCGCAACATTCTTTTGGGCACCAAGCCATCATACCTCTTTTGGCACCAAGCCACTACCATTCGGCATCAAGCCGTCACGTCCTTTTGGCATCAAGCCATGATACTGCTTTTGGCATTAAGCTATATCTTTCGGCGTCAAGCCACCCTCATATTCATACCTTTTTGGCATCAAGCCACCAAATCATTTTGGCATTAAGCCACAACATCTTTTTCGGCATCAAGCCACCAAATCATTTTGGCATCAAGCCACAATACCCCATCACGGCATCAAGCTGTCAACTCCTTTTGGCATCAAGCCACAACACTCTATTTTCTGGCATTAAGCCACCATAACCAAACTGGTATCAAGCCATCATCTCATTTGCCGGCATCAAGCCACCACAACACATTCGGCATTAAGCCATCACAAATCATATTCTCTTGGCATCAAGCCAACATATTCCTTCGGCATCAAGCCACTATCCCTTTTTGGCATCAAGCCACAAATTCATACCCAAGAGGCCGAGTGTGACTTCTTCACATTCACATGTCCTATGGGTCCATCTTGGCATCAAGCCGCAATGTGTTGGCATCAAGCCATAAAAACTTATACCCAACAGGCCGAATACGATTCCTTCGTGTTCAAATGTCCTATGGGTCCATCTTGGCATCAAGCCGCAATAACTTGGCATCAAGCCACAAAATTCAAACCTAATAGGCCGAGTATGACTTCCTCGTACTCAGATGTCCTACGGGTTCATCTTGGCTTTAAGCCATCAAACTTATACCCAATAGGCCGAGTATGACTTCATCATGCTCATACGCCCTACGGGTCCTCTTTGACATCAAGTCACCAAGTTCTACCTGATAGGCCGAGTGTGATTTCTTCACGCTCACATGTCCTACAGGTCATTTTGGCATCAAGCCACTCAATATTTTATACTTCATGGACCGAGTGTGACTTCTTCATACTCACAAGTCTGCGAGTTCTAATGGCACAAAGCCACCCCAAAATTGATACCCTAATGCTCATGTGGACCGAGTATGACTTCCTCATGCTCATATGTCCTACGGGCTCATCTTGGCATCAAGCCGTAAGATTCATACCTAAGAGGCCGAGTATGACTTCTTCATGCTCACATGTCCTATGGGTCCCTCTTGACACCAAGCCGCAATATCTTGGCATCAAGCCACAAAACGCATACCCAATAGGCCGAGCATGACTTCTTTGTGCTCATATGTCCTACGGGTCCTTTCTTGGCATCAAGCCGCCACCATAATCATACCCAAAAGGCCGAGTGTGGTCCCCCCATACTCATATGTCCCACGGGCAATTATGGCATCAAGCCATAAAATGTTCTTGGCATCAAGCCATAACACTCCTTTGGCGTCGAACCACCACAACTCCTTTTTGGCATCAAGCCATCACAAATTGTGAACCACTGGCACCAAGCCACTACATGTTTACCCAATAGACCGAGTTGTGACTCTTCCTCATACTCATATGACCTATGGGTTATTCAAAGATTAAGCCAACTTCATTACCTTTCGGCATTAAGCCACCTTGACATTAAGTCACCTCCAAACCTAAACCCTAGGGGCTGGGCATGATCATTTCATACCCAGATGTCTCACGGGTCTACGTACCATGCCCTAAGGACCGAATGTCATCATTTCACATTCATAAGTCTATGGGCTAAACGACATCACGCCACCCTAAATCCATACCCAAAAAAAAAAAAAAACAAACAAACAAACCCTACACTTAGGGACATCCCAACTTTCTATACCCTATGGACCGAGTATGCTCACAAGTCCACGGGTTCCACCGGCACAAAGCCACCAAAGCCCATGGCCCAGGGGAAGCCTTAATTCCTCACCGCCCAAAAATCTATGGCCCAGGGGAAGCCTTAATTCCTCACCGCCCCAAAATAACTTCATGGCTTGAGGGAAGCCTTAATTCCCTACAAAAAAAAAGAAAGAAAGAAAAGAGTGGGCTAAAAATGGAGATGCCCGACGGACTCGGCCGATCTCATCTCATTGATCGGTTGAGGGTAAAACTGTCAAGAAAACCTGGCTAGAGTGAAAACCTGAAAAAGGCACTCTAGGCAAAATCAGGTAACCCCGCTACATGAAAACCTCTTTTGAGGCATGTAGGCAAAAAGCAAAGGGGGCTGGTCCGGGTGAAAACCCGAAAAGGGCGGTCGGATCAGTAAAACAACAAAAACAAAACAAAACAACAAAAACAACAAAAAAAAAACAACAACAAAAGGAGAAGAAAAGAAAGAAAGAAAGTTCTGGCCAGACCTTGAGAGATATCTGACTGGGAGCGCCGAAATGGCAGGCAAAGACAAAGAACCTAATATGCTAGAAGGCTTTCAACCAATGGAGCAAACATGCAAGGAGGCTTTCCCATTTTAAATTGTTACATCTGGGAACCAACAAAGAGGGCCCAAGCCCTTCTCAGCCCAAAGGTGTCCAACCAACAAAGAGAATGGTTCAATCATATTCATGCAAGCAAGTCAAGATTTTAGCCATACAGCAGCAAGCAAAACGATTGAAGAAAGGAAAATGCAATGGCTATATCTACACGGGCAATTCCCCGACGACTCCTGTCTCTGGGAAACCACCCGTGGGGGGCATTTGTTGGCGCACAATTTTTTACAAAAAAAAAGAAAAAAAAGAAAAAAAAGAGAAGAAGTGGGCTTGACAGTTCAAACATTAAGTTGATTATCCAATTAAAAGAATTCAAGACCAAATGACTTGTTTGGACCACCTTCCGGGGGGTGAATGGGCTATGTTCTGGTCAGGCCCAAATTGATTGACAATCCGCCAATTACCGCCAAAAGATAAATCCCATAAACACGGAGAGACCGCCGAATAAGGCTATCGAGTCCTAAAAGGGGTTGGAATTGATCCTGCGTACGTTGCGGATCCTCCGTAATCCGTCTCAAGGTTGAGACTCCTTGTTCGGCGAGTTTTCCAACGGACAGAACAGAGAGAAAGAATCCTATGGGCGGTGGGGAACTGCCTAAACAAACTGATACGGGTCGTCTCCTAGTCCCGAGCCATTTAGAGTCCTTCACGGACTAGGATAGCCCTTTTACAGCAAGTAGTCTACGGAAGAAGAGGAAACGTAATCCTCTTTGATGGAAGGTATTCCAACGCAGTAGGAGTTGGAGAAGAAAATGGAAACGGATCCCACAAATCCGGGATCTCCCCAAGTCCGCCTCGGAGCGGGAGGCATTGTTCGGCAAGCTTCCCTACAGAAGAAGGAGAGCCGGAGGCCTATAAAACCTCTCGGAAGCCATCGCGCAAGGGAAGGAGAGGCGCCCGAAAAAAAAGAGAGGGAATCACACAAGAGGAAGACCCCGCCCGGGAGAGCAATCGACGAGCAAGAGAGAGGGGAGACAGAGAAATCAAAAGAAGAGGGTCGAGAGAGAGAAGAGAGCATACCGCAAGCCCTTCCTGCCGTCAGATCTCCTTCCCGCAGCTGTTATCGCCGCCGGAAGCTCCCCCGGAAGCTGTTGTCATCGCCGGAAGCTCCCCCGGAAGCTGTTGTCATCGCCGGAAGCCCCTCTTGCAGCAGCCGCAGTCGCCGGACAAGCCTTCAAAACTTGCCGTCGTCGCCGTAAGCCTTTGCGGAAGCCGCGGACGTCACCGGAGGTCCTGGTGGAAGCCACCATCGTCGCCGGAGTACCCTCCGGAGGTGGCTAACCTCGCCGGAAACCCCTACGGACGCTGCCGTCCCCGCCGCGAGCTCTCCCTCTCCGCCGAGCTCTCCCTCTCCGCCGAGCTCTCCCTCCGTAGTCGAGTGAACTGTGGAGGCCGGGGAGTATTTTCTCCCACTTTGGTCCACGGTGGACACGTGAACAATGGAGGGAGGGAGCCGGCCACAAAAAAAAAGGAAAAAGAAAAGAAAAAGAAGTCGCAGCCGCAGGGAGGCGCCGCCGGTCGTGCGGGCGCGTGAGCCGCGTGTTGTGGCTGTCGCGGGAGGCCATTGACCAGCGGGTCAACGTGAAGTGGGGCCCACCTGGTAAAAGAGTTTAAAAAAAAAAGGGAGGCTCATTTGGACCAGCAACAGGCGCAAAGAGGAGGAGACGGGCCAAGCCCATTAGTTCAAGCATGTAAAAAAAGGAGTCTCTCTTTTAAAATACACAATCAAATGAAATTAAATAAAAATTCATTAACTAATTCAACAAACCGATGGCAAGCATTGGCCGGCTAAAAACCCGCCACATGGTCTCGGCATAACTTAAAAGAATCAAAACAAATGGGAAAGCAATAGGCCGGCTTCAAGCACGCCTCTTGACCCATAATTCAAAAACCAAAATAAAACAAACAATTCACAGAAATTAAATAAAAATTCATCAACTAATTAAACAAACCGATGGCAAGCATTGGCCGGCTAAAAACCCGCCACATGGTCTCGGCTAAACTTAAAAGAATTTGTGGGTCGGTTCTAAACCTTCCCCTTAACTTTTTAAGGTGGACATACAAAGGTCTAATGAAAAGACCCCAATGTCTTACCATGCCCCAAGAGAGAGTTACTTACTCATTATGCCATGGGAAGGCTGTGCATGATCAACATGCCGATATGCCCAAACCATAGGCTAATGAGGATGACAAATCAGTGAGATGATCGCCCACAAGCTTATCAAAAGCCGGGTGTAGTCAATCTCAAAACAGTGGGGGATGCCCATAAGTCTATCAAAGACCGGGTACATGCCGCCCATGAAATGACAAGTTCATCAACTTCTGGAGAAGCCATGAAGATAGAGAGGAGCTAATTTCCCACAAGCCTATCAAAGGCCGGGACATGCTCAATCTCAAACCAGTGAGAGGAATGCCCACAAGTCTATCAAAGACCGGGTGTTTTTCCATCTCAAATTGATCAGACAAGTTCCATGTTCATCAAGGACTCAAAAGGACCTGATTTCTGGTCATTCAAATTGTAATCATGTCTCATATTTAAGAGAACAAGCGAACTTCATGATTCGGTGCATAGATTGATGTCACAAGGAGGAGAGACAATCACATGGAATTTCTGGAATGCAAGACAACAACAAAAATTAACAAAGGGTTCAAATAACCTTAAAAAATTCTGAACCTGTAAAAGACTTTAAAATTTTAAAACCTGTAAATCTGAAATCTAAATCTTTATACAACCAAATCCCAAATCAAAACACTCAAACAAATCACGAACTCAATTAAATCCATAAACAAAAAGCTGAATTCTAAAAATCAAAATTCTGGACCTGTAGCTTGTAAAATCTGCAAAATCAGACTTGAAACTGAAATTCACGGCAGGGTCTGAAAAATCTGGATCCACGTGCAGAATTTGCAGAGAGCCTGAAATTTGGAAGAAGCCCGAGCTAAATAAAATTCTGCAATCTAGAATTTAGAGATTCAACATCTGAATTCCGGGAGATTCAAAACAAGAAAGGGAATCCGGATTACTGCAAAAATCTGGGAATTGGGAGAGAAGCAAAAATCTGGAATTTGGAGTGGTGCAGAATCTGAATTCTGGATCCGTACACAAATCTGAATTCTCATCCTTAAGGCCAGACTTAGATTTGTGACCCAAAATCTACAGCAAACCGAAAAGTAGAAGCCAGGACCCATTTCAAAATCTGAAGTGCAGAAGTCTGAAAGTCTGAAGTTTAATGAATCTGAATTTGTGCAGAGCCTGAAAATCTGAAGATCTGTTTTGGTGCAGAAACCCGCTTAAAAAAAATCTGCAATTTGAAGAGATGCAAAATTTGCAAGAGGCCTGAAGTTTGGAATCTGAAGAAATCAGAAAATCTGGGCATTGCAGGAGCCGAGGCCTAAAATCTGGAATCTGAAAACTGAATTTGTATTGGACTTTTTTAAGAATCTGCAAATCTGGAAATATTCGAAAAAAATGCAGAATTTAAAGTCTGAAATTTTGAAGTCAGTAAGAAATCTGGAAGTTTGAAAGACTGCAAATCTGAAATGCAGAAATCTAGAGTTTGATATTTGAAGAAGCAAGAAATCTGAACTTTGCAAGGAATCGAAGCCTGTAGAAATTGCAGAAACCAAAATCTGTAAAATTTGCATCTGAAATCTGCAGAATTAAATGAAATCCAAACCAACCAAAAATTGAACTCAAATCAAAACTCAACTCTAATTCAATCAAATCAACTTCTCTAAATAATCCAAATTCAAGCAAATCTGAAACTGAGCCATAAAACAAATCACAAATTCAATAAATCTCAAAACAGAATATGAACCAAACTTGATAACTCAAATTAAACCAAATCCAACATAACCCAAATTTCCCAAAGCCAAACCCCATTCCAGCAAACCATAGTTCGTAGGTTAAACCCAAATCCCACTCAAATTAATCCATAAACAAACTGTCCTTAACCCAAATCAAATTTAAAATCAATCAACCAATTCAAATTGAAACAAACTTAAATCAAGTAATCAACAAACTAATTTCAATTAAAATGAACAAACCAAATTCAATTTAAAACTAAATTCAATTCAATCAAATTCAAATCAACCAATTTAATTCAACCCATTAAATTCAACTCAAATTAAACTCAACTAAATCACAATCAAACCAACAAATTTAATTTAATCAATTCAATTCAAATCAAATCCAAATTAAAATTAAGTGCTTGCATTCCACCAAATTCATGGGGTTGTTTTCTCCTATATTTGTGTGATTGTTTTTTGTGGATGGATGGCTTCTACTTCAATGGATTGCTATGACGAGAATCAAGGGTATTCGAGTTATCTCGATATAATTAACGTCGGATCTTCGCACCATCCGACGGGGAGAGGTCAAAACAAGTTTTCAAAGAACCTAACAACCTCAACACATAATTTTGACCCTAGTTAGTACTTTTATGAAATATCATCTATTTTCTTACAAAGTCAATGCTAAGGTCTAGTTCAAATTCAAGAGGAAAATGAATTTCCAAAACGAAGAGAATTAATCTTTTGTTAGAAATTTGAGGTTACATCAGATATCTACTCGAAACACGTTACCATAATGATGTAACCTCAAAAATCTCTCAAAATTTAAAGAGACTTTGGTTTTGGAAATTCATTTTCCTTTTGAATTTGGATTAGACCTTAGCATTAACTTCTTAGGAAAATAGATGGTATTCCATAAAAGTACTAACTAGGGTCAAAATTATATGTTGAGGTTGTTAGGTTCTTTGAAAATTAATTTTGACCTCTCCCCGTCGGATGGTGCGAAGGTCCGACGTTAATTACATCGAGATACTCGAAAATCCTTGATTAGTCGTCATAGCAATTCATGGAAATAGAAGACAGTGCATGTGCATCCACAAAATAAACATTCACATAAGAGAAAACGGTCCTATGAACTTTGTTGGAATGCAAGTGTTTGATTTGTTTTTGAATTGAATTGATTTGAATTTCAATTTGATTAAATTGAATTTGTTTGGGTTGGTTTTGGCCTATGATTCTGATTTATTCTTAAGGTTCTGTTTGGGATTTGGATTAAAGTTCAGATTGAGATTTTTTCTTTTGATTTGGATGTGGGTTATTAAATCGTTAGTTCATGTTCATTATCTTAGAAATTTGATGAATGAGTTTTCAGATTTTAGGCTTCTGTTATAATTTCTGCATGAGTAGATTTCCCTGTTTTTTTATTAAGTTAGATTTGATTGAAATTCAATTAAGGAGGTTTTGATTTGCTCACGGATTGTGACAGATTCATGGATTTTGTTTAGGGGTTAGCATCTTAAGTCTGGCTTGGATTCGGGTTGGATTCACCTGAATTGGATTTTTGTTTTGAATTTCTTATTGGTTTACTTAGCTGATTTGGGCTGAAATTGCTTCTTCCAAACCTGATTTTTTTTTACGACAGTCCTTAAATTCACATCTTGAACAAGACTCACAAGTTACTGGGTTGAACAGGTTTCGGTCGACTTAAGTCTGGATTGAAGCCAAAAGATTCACACCCTCCTCCCCTCTCTTCCCATTCCTGCTAAACTCAGCTACGTAATCTGCAGGTTCTAAAGATTTTTTCTTTTTACGTAACCTGCTGGCTCTCAGGCCTGACTTGGGTTGAATTTAGGTGTTTGAAGGTGTTCTTGCCTTAGCAGACTCTAGGCTTAAGAATTGCAGATTTTTCAAGCTTCTGAAGTTCAGATTTTTTTAATGAACTGCAGATTCCAATCTCAAGTCATGCTTCAGTTTTCTTTTAAACTTTCAAATTAAGAATTTGTGTATGGAACCCAATCCGTGGGATTGAGTTCAGCCTGATTCAAACAGGTTTGTTTTAATTGAGTTCAATTTGAACAGGTTGGGATTCTTTACTCCGACAGGTTGATTCATTTATTTTCTGGTTTCTGCAATGCTGGCAGATTCTGTTCGGAGCATGTATTTTTATGATCTGATTTGCAGGTTCCATATTTGTCAAATTTCAGATTCTGCAGGTGTGATCAAATTTGCGTTGGGAGATTTCAATTCTGGATTTTTGATTTTTGACACTCGGGCCTCAAATCCTTGGAGTTCATATTTTTTTTTTTTACAAACTGCAAATTTCAGTTTCAGGTTTATGATTTGCTGCCTATGAATTAACGGTAGCTTATTCAAGTGTGGGGCGCTCAGTTCTTAAACCTTCAGATTTTCCCTTTTTTTTAAACAACCTCTACCCCAGATTTCAGCACACTCTAGGATTTTGTTTTGAAAGTAAAGCTCGAATTTTGGATCTTCAGACCTGTGCATCTTTGACTCCTGCAGGTTTCGGTTAAAACAATAGACTTATGGACTTCAAAAAAACTGGTCTACGGGTGCAAATTCAAACTGCAGTCCCCCCCTCCTTTATTTGAGGATTCCAATCATGAGTTCTGGATTTTCTGATTTTTTTTAATCACAGTTTGGAGTGTTCAGGTTAAGTTTTTTGATTTGAGCTCGGAACATGCTTGCTACACTGAATGGGTTTGAACTGATTTGTACTTAACTTGCTCATCAATTTAATTTGATTTTTGATTTCTGCTCGCAGGTTCACTTTTACACTGGTCATGCTGAATTGTACAGTTTCCGGGTTGTATGTCTATATCGGATCCATCCTGCCCATGGATGGTATTTCAATGCTTGGATCTGGACATCACTGTAGCCGCGAAGAATTCCCCTGCCGATTTGGAATTGGATGACTCCTACATCACGATGGACAAAAGGCCCTCTCTTTGGGACCGCTCGGATCATGAGAAGTCTTTTGCAGACCGCACCACTTTTCCTTTTTCTCTTCCTCTTTTTTTTTTCATGTGTATTAAGACCTAGCAGTTTCTAGCCTCAACCTGGCTCAATCGGTCTGCCAAAGTTTGGATAAAATCGAGGCTCATTGTAATGATCTTTTTGAAACCTGCGGATATGTTATTTGGAAGCCAGCAAACGTATGTTATTGGCATTATTATTATTTTTTTATTCTCTCTCTCTCTCTTCTCTTCTGCATTGTTTGACAAATCGTATTGGATTTATGGGATGTGGAAAAAGATTGATCAACGCCACTTCTTTATGGCGCCCAGAAAAATTTTCATTGACAGGGACATGAATATACCGCCTGTACAGAGATATTCCACAAAAAATTTAACTCCGAGCTGATGGCCTTGCATGGGCATAAAAATAAACTTCGGAGTCCAGGTCTTAACTCGTATAATTTTCAAGATTAAATTTCTTGTAGCTCTTGGTGAGCATTAAGAAACTTGTCTCGAATGAATTTTGGGTATCGAAAATCGACCCCACAAAGGAAATTAAACCTCATACAGCTTCTAATAGGCGTTAAGAGATTTAAAATTGAATGGATATTTGGGGAATTAGAAGTTATCCCCATGATTATTAAAATTTAAGGGAAAGTAGCCCCGGTCCATAGAGACTTGTGGGGGACCTTCCCAATGTAGACACGCCAATTTGGCCTTATTTAGAGCTTAAACCATTATTCCATTGGCAACATCTCTTTTAGACTCTTGGTGGTGTGCCAGATTATGCTTTTCCCAGCATATACTCTACTTGAAAAATTTTCACAGGATTATGTGGACATCAAATGAAGAAGTATTCAACATCAATAATCTTCCTCTCTGAGTCCTCTTTTCAATGCAACAAATGGCATTCAATTCTGATCTCCCATTTGTCCGCAGCACCTTTTAGAAGTCAGATGCGCAGTTCTGTCCGCACGCAGCACCGACCAAGCCTAATTGCATGCAAGCCCAGCCCATTGGGCACATATCTGACCAATTCACGACCTTACCTTCCTTTTTCCTCCTCCATATCACTTTTTATAGTATCTGGAAGCTTCATGGTCGAAATTAGCATCATCTAATGATGGCAATCCAACTTGTTGTCTTGTATACCAAGACTTGCCATTTTTAGACTAGATTTGTTTCCTCTTCAAGTGGAGGCATATTTTGAGCATGGAGAAGGTGATCCACGGTTTTCAATCTCTCTCAATCATTTAGGTAAGTTTCTAAATACCTCAGGATGAAAATCAGCAACATTAATTGAAGGAAATCCAACCTATGGTCGGATGTATCAAAACTTGCTATTTTTTGACCTGGTTCTCATCCCCTATAAAGGGAGACTCATATGAACGACCTAAGAAGGGCATCCCCATCCTCCAGCACCTCTCTCTTCGTCCTCCAGCCACCCTAGGCTCTTCCCAATCTCCCCAAATAGTTCTATCTTCGTCCCGGTGCCCGGAGATCATCCCAAAGTGAAGAAGAAGCCGGTCTATGCTCCAACGTGCTGCACTGCTGATCATCGGCTTCTACAGATATTTATAGTCATTTTCTGGCCTGACTTCCTTCATACGAAGTGTGGTTCATCAAGATATATTTCATCTCCAACAAACAGAGATCAATTATGACATTTCCTCTGCTTGTTATGGCTTCAACACCGGAGCTGCACAGACAGATCCGAAGTCTTCTCTTCTAAGTCATCATCTTATCAGTCAATTTCAGTACATTTAATGGTGGATTCAACCTATTCATCCTTCATAGAAATTGTTACGCGGTGAGTTATCTTTTATCTCCAACAAGAATAATTCAATTTGGATATCTGTGGTGCCCATAGCATGTCCTACATCGACATTGTGCTGGTAGTTTCCAGAACTTCACTGCCCAAGACCCAGCTTATCAGGTAAATTCAGATTACTTATCATAATATTCAGGCAAACTTGTCTTCATATCATAGTTGTCAAGGCGACAAGACGCCTAAGGCGTTGGAGGGTACGAAATAAGCTTAGGCGACTAGGCGGCCGCTTAGGCGTTGCCTAAGCGGTCAAGGCGGTAGGATATATATGTAATTATATATATACATAATTACATATATATGTGTGTATATACATATATATGTATATATCTACTCTAAATGTGGGTATATCCATTTGATTAACTGAGCCACTAGCAGAGCCGGCCATTTCCACAACTATCACAAATCACACTAGAAATAATAACCAACAATCAAAAGGGTACATGGTACGTACCTCAAAGAATAAAAAACAAACTATAAATGACATCTATGTTATATGTAAAAGCTAAACAAATGTTCGAAGAAACAAAAACAACGACGTTGGAAACCATCGACATATCGGAGACATTCAAACATGTATTATTTTCGACTTTTAATCAAAGGTAATGTCTAAATGATTTTAAACATCTTGGTAAACATTTAAACAATGATATCTTAAATGAAAAAAAGGAGAAGAAGAAAAAAAAATCAAGTTTACAAACTTTTACCGCCGAGAGAGGACTTTGGGAGGGAGGGAGACGCAATAGCTTCTTGGACAAAGGGGAAGCCGCCGCCGGAGGAAGAAGACCCACCGGTTGTCGCCGTCGGCCGCAATGGAGGCCGTCGGAGGCGGGGGCTGCAAGCTTCTTCCGTGTCCGCCGTCCAGCGCTGCGTCCGGGTCCGCGGTGAAGCCGTGAAGGGTTTCAGTTCAGTGCCCTCGCGATCGGGAGCCACAGCCGGCCGGTCGAGGCATATTTGAAGCCGGTCTCCAAGTTGAAAAAAGCCGGCCGGTTCAAATTAAATGAACCGGCCAACGCTTCGCCGGCTCCTCCGGTCCAGGCGGCTGGGCGCCCGCCAAAGCGCCGAGGCGTACGCCTGGCTCGCCAAGGCGGCCAAGGCGTACGCCTTATTGAGGGGAAAAAAGGCGTCGGCGATAGGCGTTGGTTGTAAACCGCCTTGCCGCCTAAGCGGCGCCTAAGCGCCGCTTAGGCGGCCGCCTTGACAACAGTGCTTCATATCAAACCACCCTCGGTGAGTTATCTTTATTTTGAAATAAATTTCACTTGATTCTTACATCGGTGCTGTCCTCTACGGTCTCTGCATCAGAGCCGCGCAGTTTACATTAAATCTGTCTAACCCGGTTGCCACTTTGCCTAGGTTGTGTTGTCTTTAACCATTTATATTCTTTTTTCTTCATTCAAATCATTTAGTTCATATTTAAGCATCATTTTTATTCTATTTTCATCATTTCATACATCATCAAAAAACCAAAAAAAGGGGGTTAGGGCTAACCCCGAATCCGGTGAGTTTGTTTTCAATTGTCATTTTATGTTATTACTTTTACAAGTTACTACACTTCACTCAGTTCTAATCCTTCTTCACTTGTTTTCTTGTCTTATTGTCTTCTAGTTGCACAAATACATCAAGCTAGCATTGGTTGGACTCTCCCTCATCGGCCGGCCGAAGAGGAAGAAGGTTGAACTCACACACTCTTTCCCACGCTAAGGTACACGGTCAAAACAACTCATTCTTGTTGTTATTCTATAAAGCGGAGCCCGCGGCTCCTGGCGACCACTTCTTCTATTTCTCATGCTTTAATTTCATCTCCTCCTCACTCTCCTCCCACATGACCCGAACCATCTCCGGTGCTCGAGCGACGCCGTGAGATGAAAGTTCGGGGATCAATGTGAGTGTGGGACCGAGGTGAGGAGTTTTTACCGCTTTCCGAGTGTTTTCCGATCCACTCTCCTTTTTCCCCATTCTATCTTTCACCTTATCTTGAGGTGCCGATCCGGAACCCGTTTTCGGAGTCGACACCCAAGGACATCATCTCATCAACCTACGGTTTAACACATGGTTATCTCACGGTTCAAGGGTGAACATCCTTTTAATTCAATCTTTTATTTAAATTTAACATTTTTTATTGAATCTCGCTGAGTCACTGTCAGACCCTCGGTCTGTGATGGATCTCCCGGTTACGCCCAGGTGAGGCCGGCTCTCTTCCTTCCTCTTCTTCTTCTCCTTTTCTCTCTTTTTCTTTTATTCTTTTATAGGCCTCCAGACGAGTTTGGGCCGGACGGAGAGGGGTGGCCCGGCTGGCTTGACCGTGCACTGCCGCAGATTTCAGACTCGGCTACTCGGTGTCGCGAGCTCGCAAGCACGCGATCAATGGCACGACCTGGCTTCCGGCAACCTCACGACCCGACGGGGTCTCTAGGCAATGGGCAGACGGCTCCCAGGCCGCCGGCGGGCAGGATCGGCGAGACCTCCGGCCTCCTTGGAAATGTGCGACTTCTTCAAGACCTTCAACGGGCAAGGCTGGCCAAGCTTCCGGCCTCCTCGACGGCACCAGCTCCTCTCCTACCGAAAGGGGAGGGCGCGAACCAGAAATCGCGACGCCAAAGGCTTCGGAAGGCTCGGACGATGACGGCGATGGACCCCAACCGTGAGGACCGTAGGCGATCGGAAGAAGTGGGAACGACGATCCAGGTACGCAATTCCTACCTCCCCGCCTTCCGTATCCGCGACCCAAGCTCTCCTCCTCTCCTTCTTTTTTGCCTCTCCTTCCTTCTTTGCGATGCCCGGCCCCGGATCCCCCTTCCGCAACACCACACTATCTCTTTTATCGTCGGGGGTCCTCCACCAAGAAATAGAAGGCGGCGCCGTCCTCGTCCGCCCGCATTGATTGCGGGATCGAGGGATCCTCCGGCGCCGTGGCTTGCCCTCGTAGGGCCTCGCGGGCATAGGGAGGTAAGTCCCGCCGGCCTTCCTTGAGGGGGGGGGAATCAATGATTCCCTTCCTCGCGACGGATCTCCCTGCCGTCTGGAGGAGCTCGACGAAACGCCCATATGTGCTGACTTGGACCAAAGTGGGGGAAAAATAACCCCCTCTCCCCCACACGACCAGCTGGCAACTCGCGACTACCTCCCTCGGCGACGGTCGACGGCGGCAGCTCGCAGCTTCCCACTCCATCGGCGGCCTTCTGAAGTGTCCTCCGCGGTTGGTCGTTCCGGACTGCAGTGACAGTGGCGGCAGGACCCTTGATAGTTCGCCCAGGTCATCGGAGGGGTGAAAGCAGGGCTTGTTGAGAGCGTGGGAGGCTTCAGGTGGCGGGGCAGACTTTGGCCGGCGCGGGAAGTTCGTCGCCGTGAAGAGACCATCGAGGGGAACCGTCAGTTGTCGCCGAAGAGGTAAATTTGCCTCTCCCCTTCCCTCACCGCGTTCTTCTCCGGCTTCGCAAACTGCTGTCCTGATTTTCTTCTTCTTCTGCTTCTTTTTTTTTATCCCGGCTTTCTCTCTCTGGGAGGTGATGATTCGCTCACAGTCTTCCCCTGTCAAATTGGCATCGGAGGTATGCCCCTTCTGCGTCGACTCTATCCTGTTTAGCAATTCACCCACGTTCTTTTGTCACCATACCGACCGGTACAATGTACCCAGTAACATTCAGCCATGAGTATTTATGTTGTGGCCTACAAAAACTTGTAGATTGTATTTTAAATGTACGTGGGCAGAGTTAGAACCTTTAGGCTGTATATTTTCGGTGTTAACCAGTGCCCTCTTGGTGCCCATTGCGTCCTTGTGATTCAACGAGCAGACCGTATTGGATCATCTTCATTGCCTCCTGTTTTTTTTATGCCAACTTCTGCTGTATCCTCTGATTTTTCCATTTACTGCAGCCCTACCGCCCTAAAATTCCAAGATTCCCTATCACGGGCTGCCCATATGCTGAGGATGATCCTCAGGCATCTATAGTCACCTTGATTGTTGTGCCATATGTATGGCAATTCTGATGACTCTAAAAAAAATTAGGAAAACCTCAACTAGTACAAAGTTCAGCCACTTTTGAATTTCCCCCTTAATTTAGTCTTGCTTTGCATTTTTCTGGGTGTTAACACAAAACAATTATTAACATCCCATTCACCTCTGTTGACCCGAGATCCAATAACAATTTCTATGCTCTTTTCTTTCATTTCTATCATTTTCTTCTCAAATCTAGGTGTTAGATATGTTTCAACATTGGAACCTATTGTACGATGTTGAAAAAACATAAGTTTTAGATGATGATACATCATGTATACAAGAGCATGAATAGATAGCCCTCTCGCGATTTTCGATACACTATTAAATCATTCTGAGTAGTTAGTGGTCATGATTCCATATCTCCTACCTTTAGTGTCACATGCCAAAGCCCAATATTCTAAGTCAACTTGTAACAACCAATCATATACTTCCAAACAATGTAACTTAATATCGTTCATGCAAATGTTAAAATCTCTTATGTTACAACTTTTCCCACATTATACATTCATTTATACAAATCAGCCCCTATAAATTATCTTTGAAAATTTTATTGTTAATGACGTAGATAGTAACGATGGGAAGACAAAGAAAACCACCTCTCTATTGCATTCTTGATACTGAGATGTCTATCTAAAATGAAACAAATTTCACGACATCATTATCTAATAGATGGAATGTGTTATCATTTGATGAAAAAAACCATGATCATGAATGACATTCTTACTATTAACTATTACAAATGTAATCGTAAATAAACCCTGATCAGCATCGACATCACAACCAACCAATAATGTACCACGATACTTTCCATGAAAGAATGTGTCATCCACAGTAATAACTGGCCGACAAAATCACAACCCTTTAATAGATGGCATAAAACTCCCAAAAAAATATTTTAACTTTGAACTGTCTGTCTCACATAAGTAGTTGTATGTTGTGCCTAACATAGTCAACCTAACAGCTTCCATATACCTCAAGAGATGGGTGTATGAACTTTCTCAATCACCAAAAAGCTTTTCAAAAGCTTTTTTTCTAGTATTCCACGCCTTATAGTATGAAGGTCATATGAAATATTTGACTTGAACCATATCTATAATGTCTCTTGGTTGAATGTTCAACCAACACTGAATCGGCCCATAGACCGCCGTGGCAGCCAACCCGCCGCGGCGGCCCTCTTCCCCGCCCTATCGGGTGGGAAAGACGGGGCTACTGGGTCGGGACCCAGTAGCCCATGATCCGGTGACTTAAGTCACCGGATCGACTGGATCGGACCGGTCCGACCGGTCCGGTCTGATGACTAAGTCACCGGATCCGGGCTACCGGGTCCCGATGGACCCGGTAGCCCCGTCTTCCCCGCCCGATAGGGCCGCCGCGGCACCATTTTGGGGGCGATTTCAGCCCGATTTCACCCCCAAAATGCTTTAGATAGGATCGAAATCCGATCTAGAGTGTTATTTTGGTATTTTTTTAGGTTTTACCACTTTTTGAAGAACCGATCCGGAATCCATTCCGGATCGTTGTTTCTTCCGGAGGATCGCTCAGAATCGGACCGATCTGATCCGATCCGGATCGGATCGGTACCCACTGATCCGGTGGCCGATTCCGATCCTACCATCCTTGCCCAAGAAGACACTCAATTATGTATGTATCATAGCATGTCAATGGGAGCATGACAATAGAAAAAAAAACAATCAATCAAATATTCAATTATATATCTGACAAATCTTGATTCAGACTAGGTGATAGAGTACAATAAGAAGGCTCTCCAGCCGTGTCCCCCCCCCCCACATTGTACGTGTTCTTCTAAATTGCCTTGAATAGGAGACCTAGCATTTGGCCTGCATACATCCAGAAATCACTGCCTTAACACTCCATCTTCTGATGGCGATTCTGTAGTCAAGCACATGCACTGTCTTAACACTTCATTCCAAGACAACTAACTAACATTTTCAGTTTCCAAACTGACTTTAAAGATCACATTTTCTGCCATACAAGATTGACAGCGCCAAAAAACTTCCAAAGGGATATAGTTTAGTTATTTGTAGAGCAAGATAACCGGACAGAAATTGGCATTGATATCTTTTGTTTCCCAGTAATTGGCTAACAGCCCGTTTGGTAAAAACATTAATATCAAACATCTTTGAAAATTTTGTTATTGTACTCTATCACCTAGAAGCATCAATATCAAACAAGACATGGAACAAAACCATCAATCTCTTACAAGTGAAAGGAAGAGTTCACCTTTCAATCTTCCTTCGATTCAAGATGATCAATCCCTTGCCCAAGCCGTGCATTGGAGAACCCCTTGCCTTAGCCACCATTTAGGATGCTATCAGTCTCCCTGCAGAACATCATTTCCAAAAAATACCCATGTATCACATTAAGTAATAATTAGACATGATACATTTTCAAATTGACTTCCGGACTTCTCGAATTTATGAACTCTTCAACCTGTTCAAATTGATCTAAAAGAACAAAAATATCTTATAACTATGGATCAATGGGATGAAGAACCATAAATCGAAACTCTCCCTATTTTGTTATGATTACCTACAAATAAGAAGATCGCTGCACATTTGAAGATGGATCATCCTATTCACCTCACATATCACAAAATCAAACCTATAGAAGTTATCAAACACACCCGATTCAAGAAATATAGTTAAGAAAAAACTCACTATATAGAAAAAAATTTCAAGCCCGCCCTGGCCCTATTCTGCAGCCGCAGGCCCTTTGTCTTCCCGCTGCAGTCCCCTTGCCAACGCCGCCCCCTTGTCTTGCCACCGCCGCCCCCTTGCCGACGTCGCCTTGCCACCGCAGCCCCTTCCGCCGTTGCCTTCTCGCCACCGCCGCAGTGGGATGCCGACGCCACCGCAGTAGAGATGCCGACGCCGCCTTGCCGCCGCAGCCCCTTCCGCCGTCGCCTTCTCGCAACCGCCGCAGCACTGGGATGCCGACGCCGCCACAGCCCCCTTGCCGCCGCCGCCTAGCGCCGCCGAAGCCCCTTCCGCCGTCGCCTTCTCGCCGCTGCCGTAAAAACCTCACGGTGAAATCGCTTGGGTGTTCATAAGCGAGGGTAAAATGCGCTAGGACGGAAAAGGGACTGCGGCATGGTAAAAGTGGACGTTAAAGTTGTTTAATTTAATAACTACTTTACGCCCTGTTTGGTAACTGTATTAAATACTTGTATTAGTATTAATTTTAAAACTGATATTGATAGAAGATGATACAGAGTGTTTGGATAGTTATCTCAGTTTTAAAATTATTAGTTTACAATTCTTTCAAATTCAATACAGGTCAACACCTGTTTTAAAATTAATACTGGCTGTGTGTTCGGTGCGCCTAACTCCATTCTTCTCCCCCGATAGTGGCCGCCCTCCCCCGCTACGCCCTAACTCCTTCTTCTCTCCCCGATCGACCTCGGCAGACGGTGCGACTCCTCGGCCGCCCTCCCCGACCTCGGCGGCCGCCCTCCCCGATCGACCTCGGCAGCAGACGGCGGGACGCTGGAGCTCACCGCGACTCCTCGGCCGCCCTCCCCGATCGACCTCGGCAGCAGACGGCGGGAGCTCACTGCGACTCCTCGGCCGCCCTCCTCGATCGACTCCTACAGACGGCGGGAGCTGTGTGCGAGATCTTCACCCTCCCTCTCTTCACCCTCCCGCCGCGCAGCCGGCTCCGCCTTCTCCCTCGCTTCGCCGGGGAAGGAAATCCCGCCGATCCGCCCTGCCGTACCCGGTGGGGACGCCGGGGACAGGGCAAGCGACATGGTTCCGTCCGGCCCGTACTTCCTCGGGCATCCACGCTTCCGCTTGATTGGAGCTTCGACCATTCCCATGTTCAGCCCATAGGGAGCCACAACTGCCGGTGGAGCACTCTCACCGCCGGCCGCGCAGAGCTCCTCCGGCACCGGGACCCCGGTAGGTAGGGGAGGTGCTCGCCACCGGCTTATAGTTGGCAGTTCCGTCTGGGGGTAAAGGCAAGTCGCATGCTCGCATCGGTGACAGCGTGCTTGCCCCGAGCTCTTCGGCAGACCTATACCGAACTACTCCCTGCCCGCCATGATCCCCTCGCTCCGGTTTCCCCTCCATGAACGCGGAAGAGAAACTCCACCTACCTAATTCGGCACTAATCAGTAGCTCTGCTTCTGATTTATGCTTCTGGATTCTGCAAATTGGTGGATTTTACATTTTTGTTTTCAGATTTTTAGATTCAAGTTATGTTTCAGGTTTTGGATCCGGCAGGCTTTGGATTTATTAAGAATTAAGAATTTGCTGTTTGGATTCGATTAGAATTCAATTTTTGAGTTAGTCTTATTATGCCTTTAATTGAATTGATACCTTACCTTGGATTGGGCTGCCTTGATGATAAACCCGGAGGCATGATTTGGCCCAACTTTGCTTTGCTGCAGAGATTTGAAAGAGTTCCCCTTATTTCTTCTTTTTCAGAAACTTTGCAGATTTTGCTGAATTACAGATTGCTTCAACTTTGATATGGATTTGTTTTATTAATTTGGATGTCTGTGGTTGAAGATTGGATGGCTCAGAACCCTCGGCTCCCTAACCCCTCTTTGATTTCAGATTTATTCAAAATACTTTGGTGTCCTGAATTTATTGATTGAGCCTGATTTGGTTTAATTCAGGGAATTTGATTCGCCTTTACATTTTGAGTTTTATTTGGATCCTGAATGCATTCAAGTTGATAGATTAAGCTATCATGGCATACCCTCTCGGCTCCAATTCAATTGATGATGTTCCAACGTGAAGTCTCCTAATTGTGGCATATTCAGAAATTCCCAAGCTCTCATACAATGCCAGCTTACTCAGATTTTTTATCCAATTCTGCCAGAATTAAACTTGTCCAGATTTCAACTTGATTGGCTCCTCTTAAGTTGTGTTGCAGATTCAAATTCTATTTGATCCTTTTCTGCATTAAGATTTTCAACGCTTCAAATTCCAGAATTTAATTGATTTCCAGCTTGCAGGCTTCTTCTTTATTTAATGGGTTCTGCACAAATCAGATTGTTCAGATCTTCAATTTTCAGGATTTCAATTTCAGATTTCTTGTTCAGATCCCCTGCAGATTTCTGCACGGCTGAGTTCAGATTTTTAAAGCTTCAATTTCCAGATTGCAGATTTTTTTAGTTCGGGTCCTCTGGGGATTTCAGATTTTGTTGCAGACTCTGCACCTCCCAACCTCAGATTTCAGGTTTTTAAATGGGTTTAGTTCAGATTTCAGTTTTTTATGTGGGTTAAGTTCAGATTTCAGATTTGAGGCTTTGGATGTTTCAGATTTTCTCACAGATTCTCATGATTTGAATTTGTGTGTGATTTATGAAGTTAAGTTTCGTCGCAAAAACAGAGCCGGATTTGGCCGTAACTTAGACCGGATTCCAGACTCAATTGCAGATTCATTTTTTTTAAGTGCTTTGCACCCCAGCGGAACAGTGAGATCATTGACTCCTTTCAATGATATAAATCATGAAGTACAGCTTCCTGAATGTCTGTCTTGGACGTTCACAGTCCAGAAAAAAATGTGATATTACAACTCTGACTTGTCTTCAGAACACTCCCGTTCGATTCTTGATGGAGACCATCCTTGTCAATTTTTGAATGGAATACACCCGATCTTACGCAGATTGAGGTCCAGTGTACATCTATCTTTCTCTGAGACGGAGCCAAAAGTTCTGGATGCTGAGAAGTAGCCTTGCATTGCACACTTGTGGTATTGACTATTGATTGACAGATTAGTAAGCATATCTCTGGAGTTCGTTTGTTTTCTCGGCCATCCGAACAAGAGCCAGCCAAGGTTTGGCTTGGATAAATTCTGTTTTGTGATGTTCGCCATCCGAATAAGAAAGGATTGTCATTTGTTTTGTGCAGTAGAAGCTGTGAGGTTATTGGACAATAGCTGTGTATTTTTTGATTCACGTATAATATTCTTTCTGTTTTAAAATATTCATGCATCAATTGATTTCTTGATCAGGTGTTGTCTCCGAAAGTAGAAAGGGTAGTCAACATTCATGTGGATCTTGAACGATTCAAGGATTGGGCAATGTATGTGAAGTACTCCAAAGTGGCGGTAGACACAAACTCATCCCAAGAAAGTGATGGTGTGTTGAAGCTTGTTGATTTTAGCATTGAAGCGTGATATTGCATCTCGGGCTTTAGCAAATGTAAGGGTAAATAGGAAAAAGTGGGAAAAGGGAGACCTCTAAGTAAGAAACAAAAAGAGTGGAGACCGCAGACACCATTTAACTCTTTGCTCCTTGTTCGATTATATTCCGAATGTTAACTTATTTTGCTTTTACTTGGTAATGATTCAAGCATATATGTTATGGGTTTTGTCGTAGTATGGGATGGTGACAAGGTATTCTATCCCAAAAACAAGTGAAATGGCCATTGTCTCATAATTAATCTACATACCGTTGTCAATTTTTTATTGTCAAAATTTGGCTATTGTCGCCGGTTGTTAGCACTTTATACACAATCGGTTCCATTTAACTATATATTTAAATATATATTTAATTTTGTAAATAATATAGATATTTTTATATTTTAACAATAATTTTGGTATTAAAATATAATTTTGACACTAATTAATCAAAATATTCAATAGTGATTTTCATATTGATATTGTATTGCCAAACACCTAATATCAATTTTAATATTGATATAACATTACCAAACGCTTAAAGAAACTTGATACTATCACTTTTGATATTGATATTACATCTTCTTGGAATATCAATATCAAAATTGATATTGTATCAATTTTGATACTCTAACCAAACAGGCCGTTAATAAAAATCTAATGGGATGTTTGGTTGTATGATAATTTTTTATACATTTTCACGATAAAAAATTGTATTAAAATAAAAAATGAATCAACTCATGACATAAAATTATCATGTTTGGAGGGATGTGATTACAAAAAAATAGTAACTACCACACATGACCAAACAAAGTGGGGGAACCACAAGAAAAAAGAAAGAGGTGAGATTCTCTTTTTTGTTTAAAAAAAAATCACTTTTAAAACATAAAATTGTCATGGTTACCAAACACCTCTTTTAACAAGTTTCTTTACGATTTTTAAAAATTAAAACAAAAATCTTCATTATCATACAACCAAACACCTCATAAGCTCTCTATTCAGAAGGCGTGTTCGAAACTAACGATTTATTTGGATTAATTTTTTTTGCCAGATAAAAGTCGTTTAATACAGTAACGACTATAAAGTCGGCACTTCTTTAACCAACTTCTGATGTTTTTACAGTTTTTAATTGAGGATAATTACATTTCCTTAAATAGTAGTTATCATGTTTATCGAGTAATGTGTAAGTCATTAGTTTACTCAATGACTTTCAAATTTTTTAAAATTTTATGAAAATATCGTTTATTTGGACAAACGGTGTTATTTCTGAAAAAAAAATTATGATGCTATTTTTAAAAATAAAAAAACGGTGCTACTTTTTTTAAAAAAAACTCGACTGCATATACGGAGAAAAAAATTCGTTGCTTCTTTCGCAATGGACGTCTGTCGTCTGCTTACGCTGGTCAGGGCTGGAGTCCCGTGAGTTTTTTTTTGAAATAACGTAGTTTTTTTTTATAAAAGTAACGTGGTAAAACTTTAAATTGCAAATCTAACGTAGTTTGACCAAAGTCGGAGTTTCCAACTCCGACTTACTAAAAGGTCGGACAATAGTCGGAGTTTTAAACTGTGACTTCTTCTTAAGTAATAGTCGAAGTTCTCTAAGACAACTTTAAAGTCGGATTATTTTTATCCGACTATAATGCAAAGTCGAAGTTCCATACTCCGACTTCCCTCCTCCCAGAAACCCCCGCGGAGAAGGGTTTCTGGGAGGCAAGTCGAAGCCTATACCCGAAGTCGGAGTTCCATACTGCCTCCTCCCAGAAACCCCCGCGGAGATGGGTTTCTGGGAGGCAGGTCGGATCCTATACCCGACTTTAAAGTCGGAGTATGGAACTCCGACTTTGCATTAGTCGGAGTTCCATACTCCGACTTGCCTCCTCCCAGAAACCCCCGCGGAGATGGGTTTCTGGGAGGCAAGTCGGATCCTATACCCGACTTTAGAGTCGGAGTATGGAACTCCGACTATAATGCAAAGTCGGAGTTCCATACTCTGACTTGCCTCCTCCCAGAAACCCCCGCGGAGATGGGTTTCTGGGAGGCAAGTCGGATCCTATACCCGACTTTAAAGTCGGAGTATGGAACTCCGACTATAATGCAAAGTCGGAGTTCCATACTCTGACTTGTCTCCTCCCAGAAACCCCCGCGGAGATGGATTTCTGGGAGGCAAGTCGGAGCCTATACACGACTTTAAAGTCGGAGTATGGAACTCCGACTATAATGCAAAGTCGGAGTTCCATACTCCGACTTGCCTCCTCCCAGAAACTCCCGCGGAGATGGGTTTCTACGAGGCAAGTCGGAGCCTATACCCGACTTTAGAGTCGGAGTATGGAACTCCGACTATAATGCAAAGTTGGGGTTCCACACTCCGACTTGCCTCCTCCCAGAAACCCCCGCGGAGTTGGGTTTCTGGGAGGCAAGTCGGATCCTATACCCGACTTTAAAGTCGGAATATGGAACTCCGACTATAATGCAAAGTCGGAGTTCCATACTCCGACTTTCACAGAAAGTCCGACTTTCTGGCAGGTAAAATTTTTTAAAAAATTGTTTTGAAAATGTAAATTTTGTACAAACATACAAAGTATGTACACTTGTACAAAGTTACACATCCGACTCACATCATGTGAATCCATCCATCACATAAACTCATTCAAAACTATACACCCATATAATGCCATACAATAAACCTGTGGATGGAACACAACACACGCATGCCAATCCTGTCCATCATACACACACATGCCAATCAAATTGAAGATACACACACATGCCAATCATACACACACCTGTGTCCATCGTACACACACATGCCAATCATACACACACCTGTGTCCATCGTACACACACATGTCAATCAACATGTCCATCATACACATATGCCAATAAACCTGTCAATCAACACACACATGCCAATCAACCTGTCCATCATACACACACACATGCCAATCAACCTGTGTCCATCATACACACACATGCCAATCAACCTGTCCATCATAAGAGATATCCATACTAAATTAACAAAAAACATACATACAAATCGAGTTCATCCAAAGAAAAAGATCCATACAAAGTGACAAAAAAACCAAACATACAAATGGAGTAAATTCACTTTCGATGTTTTGTGACAGCTTTTTTCCTACGAACAAGTCGTTGTCGTCGTTCTTATTCTTGTTCTTCCTCTTCTTCCTCTGGACTATGATAGCGAACCGGATCTATTGGAACTTGTTTTCGTCCACGGCTTGGACGAACCGGAGCTGGTGGTGTATTCCCATCAAGAACTGTGGATTGTTGTGTACCCCGTGGATCCATAGGTGTACTTTGACGTGGCTCTTGTGTATGGGTGCTCGGTCCACCCGGTCCGCTCCAAGCAAAAGGAGGTTGACTCCATGGCCCAGTAGGAGAATGCATCGGATTTGGTGCCGGTTCATACGTTGGAAACTCAAATCGAAGCTTTCGATGAAGATCTTCTTGTAACTTCAAAATTTCCATTTTTATTTCTTCATATTGATAAACATTCCTTGTCACCAACAATTTTTGTATTTCATGATGTCCTTTAAGCTATAAATAATAAGAAAAAATTAATTAATGCAAAAACTAAAAGCTTAAATTGACATAGCAGTAAAAAAAACATATCTTTCTCACCAATTCTCGCTCCACCGCTCCCCTTGGGTAAAATTGAGTAGGAGGCTCCAGAGCATTTTGACCTAAATATGGAATGGTATGATCCTCATACCATTGACTATAATGCTCCACTTCCTCTGGTTGGACATTATCGGGAACTCTATACACGTGAGCTGTTCGATTATTCCACCATGTGATGTACCTATCGTATTCCACGGTCCAATCCGTGGACCAACGTCCTCGATCGTCTCTCCTTTGATATTGTTCTCGGGGGGGTGACTCAGTTTGAATGTGCCCAAAGTGTCTAAGAACTCTCTCGGGCGCATGCATTTCCATAACTGAGCAACATATCAAAGGAACAGAAGCCAACCAAACAGCCGAATTCTGAAAACATACCTCCGGCACAGAAGTCATGACATCACCAGTGTATGGCTCCCATATGATCTACAATGTTCGAAACACAAGAATATTAGTTTAGGATGTGAACATTAACTATGACCTAGACATGGAAGTATTTAGCTCATACCTGGCTAATCTCACCAACGTCAATTTCATTTCTATAAAAGAGCAATGTGTATTTATGTTGTGGCTGATCCTCCACCCGATTCCATCTGCATCCAACTGGCAAAGGTTCGTTGCCTAATTGAATAGGACGTGGAACGTGTGACCGGCCAACATGTAGATGCTCCCAACTCCATAACTGTTTCAAAAAAATTGAGTATTCAAACCACATTATTGAATAAATTTGTAATGATATCAAATTGAAGATACTAACCTGCAACAGATGAAGACAACCCCCAATCCGGTTACGGGTTGCAGATGTAGCCGAACACAATTGGCGGTATAGAAAACCTAATACCGCACTACCCCAAGAAAATTGACCTGAGAGATCTATGTCCTCCATGAAGAATAGATACTGCATATGAACCTCATTGCCACTCGTGTCGGGCATTAGAACACACCCAATTAACATGAGCATAAGTGCCCTACTATGATATAAACATATACTAATCGACTCCTCACTATCATCGTCCGGTAACTCATTGGCGTGACAACCAAATGTGTTAAACAGATAAACTAATCTCAATGTGCTTTTGCTTTGGCCCATATTTGCATCGGTTGGTGTAACACCTAGGTACCTCTGGCAGACATGCACCCAATCAGGAAACTCCTGTGATGGCACTCGTATACGAGTAATGACTGCATGGCCGTCTACACGTAGACCCATGAGTATTGCCACATCCTGTAGTGTAATGGTCATCTCACCCCGAGGTAGATGAAATGTAGACGTCTCTGGACGCCATCTCTCCACAAGAGCAGTGATAAGCTGTCGGTCTAATGGAATCCAACGAAGTAATGTAACGAAAAAGAAACCGGCCCTACGTAAGAACTCTAAGACATGGCGGTTTTCAATGGGCCATGCTGACAACTGCCAAAAATGTGAAACTAGTAAGAGTACTGTAGCGCCCTGTAAAATGCAAGTGAAACATATGTTACAATACACATAATAATTCATTCATCTATGTAAAAGAGCAATGTATCAAAAATCACATTTCTACCTCAGGTCTCGCCGAACGATGGTGACCCTGATCACTGAGAAGAGAAGGGTCATGGGGCTCCATCCCTGCATACAATTTTAACAGGTAAGATGACATTAACAATATTAAAAAAGAATGCGCAATTAAAATTTGTAGGTACATACTGAGGTCGCCTAGAACACGTCTTTCGATTATGTCCACGTTCTTTACAAATAGAACATTGATTTCTTTGTTTATTGGGTTGACGATCCATAACCATAGGAAACCTTTGTGTCGTGGTCTTCCAGACCTTCTAAAGTGAGTTGGAGGCATCAAAGGTATCACATTGTGCTGTGTGTTAAATTCTGGCCAATGCCGTGAATCAAGAACAGTGTGAAATTCACTTTGGTATGTCGAACGGTAACAAGCACTAGTATACCATGTAGAAACATGTGTATGGATCTCAATTAACAGACCCAATGACACACGTTGCATGTTTACACAGAAAATGTTTCAGTAGCGGCTCAGAACATGTGCATTTAACATTATCTCGTTCAACGTCAACTCTGAATGCACGACCGTAACTGTCATTGACATCCCACTCAGTTGCATTTACTCTAGCTTGAATAATGATTTCTCTGCTGTGCTCATTCATTTGTGACAACATCTTTTCAAACTTTGGTGTAAGGATTGTTTCAATATTCATACCAATTGTACGGCGTTGGAAAACACATGAGCCTAAGTCGATAATAAGTCATATGGACGAGAGCATGAATTGGTAATCCCCTGGCAACTTTCAACACACTATTAAAACATTCTGAATAATTCGTCGTCATTATCCCAAATCGTTTACCGTTGGTATCACAAGCTAATGCCCAATATTCCAGATTTACTTGTAACAACCAGTCGTAGGCCTCAGGACATATTAATTGTATATCAGTCATGCGTTTGTTAAAGTCTAACATGTTATAAGCTTGGCCAGCATTATACATCCTCTTGAATAGATCTCTTCCAGTGAAATGTGATTGGAAATTTTGTCTGTAATGTCTAAGACAATAACGGTGAGCTGCCAATGGAAACCACTTTTCAACTGTTTTCTCAATACTAAGGTGTCTATCTGAAATGAAACACACCTGATGTCGCCGATCTCTAATACAATGAATTAATGAATACATTTGCTCAAAAAACCACGACCATGACCGGTCATTTTCACTATTTACAATTGCAAAGGCAATTGGAAATAATCCTTGGTCCGCATCTATACCGCAGGCAACTAATAGAGTACCACGGTATTTTCCATGCAGAAATGTTCCATCAACGCTAATAACTGGTCTACAATAACGCCATCCTTCAATACAAGGTGAGAATGACCAGAAAAAATACAACAATTGCGTACTGTCACCCTCACATAAATAATGACAAATCGTTTTGGGCATACTCAACTTTACGGCTTCCATATACCTCAACAAGTGAGTATAAGAGCTTTCCAAATCTCCAAAAAATTTTTTAAAAACTTTTCGGCGAGTATTGCAAGCTTTGTGATACGATGGTCTTATGCCATATTTCAATTGCACCATATCCCTGATTTCTCTTGACATGATGTTTAAACGAGCCCGAACAATGGGTATAATTAGACGACCTATTGTCGTGGAACCCAATTGTTTGTGTGTTGTGTTATGACTAGGAGTTCTACAACTATGACTATCATTGAACTTCATTATTTTCCATAAACCACCAACTCTTTTACTGATTGACGCGTGCAATCTCCACTGACATCCCTGCTCTTTTTGGTGACAAATTAATGTCAAGAGAGACTTGGTTGATCTATCAGTACGGTATTGAACGTTATGCTTCACTGACCAATTAGAGATGGCATGAATTACATCCTCTTTAGAAGTAAAAATATCTCCTTCTACGATATTCTCCACATTTTCTCCTTCACCTCTAACTACGGGTGCCATATCTTCGCATCCAGAATCTTGTTCCTCATCATCCACGAAATGATTACTGGCAACCGCATTGTTTATCCAACTTGTATCTTCAGCGTCGTTAAATTTATCAACAAAAGATATATTGTTGACCATTTCAGCAGTGATGTTATCATTGTCACTTGATGTGTCATCGTATACTTCTTCTGACTCATATTCTTCAATCAAATCAAGTTCACTTTGAGATTGAGTTCTTCCGACATTGATATATTTTGATAACAACTGACTCATCGTCGGTTGATTTTGTGTGTATGGATCCCAAGTTTCACAGTGACCATGTGTAACGTATGACGGATAATTACTCCTATTGTTTTCATCCTCTGATGACATATTTCTAATCTATTGTAACTGTGTTATAATGAAAATTGTCAGCATCATCTAACTCAAACAAATCAACTAAAAACATAGGTGTCTACATGACATAATTTGATAGTATATATATCCTACCAATTTCTGCCATACATCATTCTAATTGATATATTCGTTCACAAATGTGATCTGGATTATGATATATATATTGTGATACCTTCTTGTGAGAAAAAAATAATTAAATATGCATATCTAAACAATGTGACATGAAAATGAACCCGCTAAATTGTGTCATCTATTAAAGGTGGGTTTGGAGTGAGGTTTGAAAGGAAGAGGCAGTGGAAATGACCCTCCCCCTAATATTCTGATTCTGGACTGCAGGGAGTAGCCGAGGCCAATGGGCTTCCATAATATATATATATATGCTATTGCTATCAATGAGAGATCTCTCTTGAGTTCTTTGGGGATTGTGCCCCTCTTGTTTTACAAGGAAGATGTGCATGCAACTACTACATCCAGCTAGAAAAAACTGAGAGATTGCCTCTCAAATCAGAACTGACATGGGATGAGCCCACAGACCAATGCTCTTGTCAAGATTCTAGCCCAAGCCTAGCGGCAAGCTATTCCCTAGCTAGAGGTGACTATTCCTGCATGCATCTGCAGCAACATATCTCTCTCTTTCTTTTTTTCTTTCTCTCTTTTTTATGATGAAGACAGCAACATATTTCATAATGAAAAACCTAGTTCTCTTCGCATAATTATTCAACTAATTCATTGAAAAAGCCCTACTATAGCTATTATAGACAATGAAACGCTGCACACTTTAGACATTAAAACTTGGTGCATAAATCTATAATTCACAATTGGTAATGCACCACATGAAACACAAATATGTATAGAATTTATCGGAACCATAAAAACTAGGTTTTTACCGTAACATAAAAAGTACAGCCTGTAACAATACAAATGATGTATGTGTATGCCGTGAAACATACAAATGCATAGAAATTTACCGGAACCAAGGTGCATTTGCCCGTCAACGTGCGTTTGCCGCCGCCGGTGAGGACCGAGGTCGACGCCGCCGCTCAAAGCCTTGCAAAAATGTCGCCGCCGCCGCCGCCGGAGATGAAGTCTGTGCCGTCGCCACCGCCGCCGGAGATGGAGCCTGTGTTGTCGCCGCCGCCGGACAGAAATAACGACTTGCCGCCGCCGCCGCTGCCGCCGGAGAAGAACAGGGGGAGCCGCCGCCGGCGGAGAAGCACAGGGGAGCCGCCGCCGCCACCGCCGGAGAAGAACAGGGGGAGCCGCCGCCGCCGGAGAAGAACGGGTGACGTGGAGGTAAAACGCGCGCGGTTAGGGTAAAAACAGCCGAGGGCATGGTAAAAGGTAAAGTAAAGTAGGACTCACGAAATCCGACTTTAAAGTCGGATTGTTTTAGTCCGACTTAGTAAGTCCGACCTCTTAGTAAGTCGGAGTTGGAAACACCGACTTTGGTCAAACTACGTTAGATTTGTAATTTAAAGTTTTACCGCGTTACTTTTATATAAAAAAAACTAGATTATTTCAAAAAAAAACTCGGAGTCCCGTTACCGGGCATCTACCCGGAGGAATGTGCAGACGAAGGCAGCGGCGGCCTCGTAATTCTCCGAGTCGAGGGATCGGCGGGCGCTGCCTAGGCAATGAACGCGCTCGGCGACGGCGTCCATCCGCGCGAGGGTCATCTGTACGTTGGACCGTGCGAGGTCTAGGTCCCGGACCTTGGAGCAGACGCGGTCGGCTAGGTCAAAGGGGGAGGCGACTGAGGATTAGAGATGGGAAGCGTCGTCGCCGACCGAGGCAAGCAGGTGGTGGGTGGATCGGTGGAGGGAGAGGAGCTGGCGGTGGTGCTCGGGGCGCTGGGCGAGGAGGGCCTCCAAACCGAGGTCGACGGCGCGTTGGTAGCAGGCCGGGCACGCACCCGTGGAGGAGGCGGGTCATGGCGTCAACGTCGTTGAGGCTTGCACTGTAACGAGGTGCTGGTCGACCGGACCCGACTCAAGCCCGGCGGGAACTCTCGCCGGAGCCTCGCTGCTTGCCGGTCGGAGTTAAATATCAAGGCCTCCTCGGAAAACTTCCCCTCCTTCAATTCCCCCTCCCCAGCTTCACCCCTTTCCGCACCGGTTTCCCCGCACCTCCTTTTAACGCCCTCCTACCCCCACCCCCGAGGAGTCACGAGGCCTCCCCCATCTCAGCTTCACCCGTGAACTATATCGACACTTCGACAGTAAGTAGCCCCCGTGAGTGGCGAACGCCACTGGATGGTGTCTACCGGCTGTCTTCTTATGCTTAGACCAGTCAGGTCACGTCCCTTGTGGCTGGGGGATGGTGACACGTCCTCTTTTCTTTTGCTCCCCGTGAGCGGTGATCGCTGGGAAGACCGTGCCTAGTCCTCCCGTTCAACCCGAGAAATTGTAGAAGCGACAGCGAGTACTGTCCGTCAACGTCCTCTGAAGAAGGCACGGCGGCAACTTGGGCTGATCCGGCGCGATCCCACTTATCTCCGATGTAAGAAAGGCCCCAACTAAAAACTAACAGAGTTTTCTGAGCCGGCATGGCCGCCTCCGGATGTAACTTTTTTTTAACAACAAGACTATCATTTCAGATTACAAATAGCTTGCATAATGCAATCAGGCGGTACAGGTCCTGCGAAGTGGAAATCTAAGGGTCCGTTTGTTTGGATGTAAAACTAGGTGCGGTAGAGGATTTTCCCGATTTTCTTTTTAAAAGTTTTATTTGGTTATCTGTAAAACACAAAGTCAATGTAAAATATTCTCCATTGACCATGTGTTGGGCTGATTTTGGCCTCCGTATTTTTCGGCCGGACGCAGTTTTCGATGGATGAGCATTTCGACATCTCCAGGTGAGGGTTTCGACAACTCGCGGGCTGAGACGCTGCGACGACAAGAAGGTTGCGATGGCAAGCAGGTTTTGGCGGAGGAGCTTCCATCCCCACCATCCGAACAGGTGGAATCTCCCCAGACGGCCAACCGGTGGCGCTTTCGAGATCCTGAACTCGACGGGTGAGCAGATTTTGCAGACCTCCCACTCCCCCTTCTGATTTACGCTACAGTGATTTCCCCCTTCTAATTTCCTTGTCTACATCCACATTGTGCGTATTGTCAATCTCACCGTGGACAGCATCTCTTTCTCATTGTGCATATTGGGTGCTTCTTCTTCTCTTCTTCTTCGAGGCCTTGTAAAGTCTCTCATCCCCGCCTCGAGGCATAGGTGGATTGGTCGATACTGAAGCCCATCTTTGGGACAACAAGCGCAAGAAAGAAGCCCATACCGGGAAAGGCGGAACAAGGTGGGTAGTTTAAAAAAAATGAGGCAAGCAACTTCTCTTTGCATTTTCTCAACCTGCCATCTTCCATGGATACGATTGGTTCTGTGTTTTTTTCTAATTAATTTCTCTCTTGTGCGGGATCTTGTTGTTGATGTGTTCTTCTTATCTGGATAAGGCTCTGCCCTTTTATTTCCTTCTTCTTTTGATCAAGGCCGCAACTAGCTATTTTGGTCTCCATGTATATATACGCTTAAAAACTATGTTCTTTTGAAACAATAGTGCGGATGTTGATAGATCAATAGTAATAACCATCTAAATATTTCATTAGGTGGAAATCATGTTAAAGCAATTACATTGGCAACTCCTTCAACGTGACCTTTTAGAATTACAATTAGAATAGAGATCAAAACGATGTGAAAATGCATACAATGTGATGGCATATAAGGATGAAGGGTCCGGTCCACCTTCTATAACTATCACCCGTAGGAGGATGATATGTGGACCGGATGCCCTAAACACAAGCTTGCTCATGTTAAAAACTGATCAATAGAGCATCACCACCAAGATCCATTTTGCTTTTCATTCTTGATCCCCTAAACACATGCACAAAATTATAATTACCATTTTTATATATTGGATCTTCAAGAATTAATGTGCACCCTTGTAAAAGACGTATGTGCGCAATTTTTTGAAGTTGTCTTTAGAAATACTTCCCCGATTGGGATACTAACCATTGCTTTGCTTGAAAATGTTGTAAATATCTGCAAGATTGTAACCATGCAGCACTTATGATTTATGTGAGTTGCAACGGTATTGACGTGTGCATGTATGTCTCTTGTAAGCTTGTTTACAAATTTTACACTTACGTCTTCTTTTGCTTTCATTTCTAGTTGTCTTTCTTGCACGTGTTTGCAACTTCTTAGTTATTGATTTTAACTTGCTTGAGTACGCTACATGGCGGTATCACTTTGAGCGACCGTTCTTTGAGATCAGTGCCAGCTGGTTTATGTAATATGTTTGTACTTCAGTCAGAAACTGTAATAAATGACCCATCTCCCTAATTATCAAAGCTTCTCTCATGTTTATGATTATATCTCAGAATATAGAAAGGACAAGAAAATAATATGGTCGGCATACTTATATTAAAGTATGATGAAAACGGAAGAAAAAATGTTTTGACTTCGAAACAAACTTGGATTATTATTCCATCACATCACATGATGAGATGATGGGCATGCATGTGGATGTGAATGATGTCTCTTTGCTTTTCATATGTCTTCGGTGTGAAAGACAAGGAAATGAGAACTCTGGCACGAAATTTCACCCTTGGGTATTTTTTTCTGCGAGATTTTTCGGTTGGTACGTTACGGTAATTTTATTGATATCCAAGAATCTCTTGGAACAAAAGCATCGAAGTTTTCGGTTGGTCGATCACGGCTCTATTTTGGATCGGTTATTGAGTGTATGAAAGTCTTCGATCGACCTAGCTTCATGTTAAAAGCTGCGGAACAAGCCTTCGAAACTGCACTTGGATGACTTTGCGGCCTTTGAAATAGATGGTTTTGGTCTTTGTAAAACTTCGACGAGAGAGCATTATCTTTTCTCTTTTTCATTTAGCCATTTCATTGCGACCTTTATAGGAAGTCTCCCATCGGATCTTTCACGAAATAAATTTTCAAGGGAGGTTACTTATTCCAAGATAAATTGGACCAACTTTCCTTCCCACGATATCGTTGTGGTGGAGCGTAAGAAGCTTCCGGACACGTTCCATATCCGGATTCTTGTATGGGATTTTTTGTGTGCACTTATTCCAAGCAATGATACCACACGATGCAAATCTATATATAATTGGACTTCATATGGCTGAAGTCATCTGCTATGGGTGATTCGAGATTCTCTATTGTGCCCACACGGACACGGTAGTTCACCACCGTAACTAAATTTGTAAAGAGATCCACGGGGTCTGATGACCTGACTCAATTTAAGAACTCTTATTAGGTTTGAGCTTTGAACATCAATATCCATTAAGTATAAATACTGGGTTCAAGTTAAACCTCCCTGAGAAAGCACTTTTGAAGTTCTCTTTTAGGTTTCATGTAACCCAAGAGGACCAAGACAATGACTTCGATTTTGAGATGTTGCATTATCCTATCTTCTCTGGATCATCCGGTGTGCGGTGTACGAGCCCGGCTTCTCTGCATTTTCCTTTCTCCCAACAATACCTTATAATTGTTAAAGTACATGGTCTGTTTTTGCTTATAAGAAGTTGTAAAAATAATCTCATGTAGATATACGGTAGAGCTCAAAGATAATTGAGAGCATGTGACTTTCTTCCTGTTTATTTTTGTTGCGATTCATTGTTATGATTTGTTTACTTTTATCATTTTAATTTATAGATGGAGGTCAATAATTTCACGTACGATGATGAAGTTGATGCTACGATTGTGGGAGCTTTAGCACGGCATGTGTTGGGGCCTTTGGAAATTCTTATAGAATTTAATGAAGAGGATAAGGAAATAGAAAGCATTCCAAGGTTATCTTATAACAAATGAAATGAGATTAGAAGAAAATACATGCATAGTATTATCGGTGTAGATGACACAATGTGTATAAAGATGATAAGGATGAATAGGATGACATTTTACCAATTATGTGGAGTTGTGCGTCGAAAGAACTTGCTACATGACACCATTCATGTTCTGTGTACAAGAACGATTGTTAATGTTCCTACATACAATAGCACATAATGTGAGAAATGGAGTCATGAGTGTAAATTATCATCGCTCTGGAGAGACCGTTAGTCGTTATTTTAATCAAGTTTTAAAGGCTATTCGACAATTGCACAATGATTACATACACCCACCGGATGCATCTATACCAAATGAGATTCAAAGCGAGAGATATCTATTGGCCGTGGTTTAAGGTAATTATTAATTGATTGTATTTATTCTTAATAATAATTTTTGATAGATGCTAACAAATTTTAGTTACAAAACGGGATTGTATTGGTGCCATTGATGGTACTCATATTTTTAGCATCGGTTCCATACGATATTGTTGCAAGATTCCGTGGTAAAACAAACAAACCAACGCAAAATGTACTAGCTGCTGTTAGATTTGATCTTACATTTTCTTATGTTTTAGCTGGTTGGGAGGGTTCAGCACATGATATGCTTGTTTTAAAAGATGCACTTCAAAGGCAAAATGGGCTTAAAGTGCCAAATGGTAATATTATTTTAAATTTATGATCATGTCGACGTTGTTTGCATATGTATATCATAAATCTCATTATAAAATTATTTTTGGATGTAGGAAAATATTTTCTTGTTGATGTTGGTTATTCCACACGGCCCGGTTTTATATCTCCTTATCGTGGTGTCCGATATCATCTCAAGCATTTTGGTGATTACACCCCTACTAATAAGAAGGAGTTGTTTAACCTTCGGCATTCCTCTTTAAGAACTCTTGTGGAACGAGGCTTTTGGCCTTTTGAAGAGACGTTTTCGTATCATTAATGAAGCTCCGTGTTTTCCATTTACCACACAAGTAGAGCTTGTCCTTGTATGTTGCATATTGCACAATTTTATTTTGGGGTTGAACCCAAATGATGAGTTGCTTACCGAGATAGAGACGGAAGGGTTTTCTACTCAAGTGAGGTCACAACATAGGACAATAAGAGAAGAAAGAGAAGACAATGTAGTATGGGTATCTATGAGAGATAGAATGGCAAATGAAATGTGGCATGCGTATACTATGTAATTTGTATTTATGTAATGGTTTATGCGAACAACTTTGCCTTTTATGTTAGTTATGTGCATAACTTTTCCTTTTATGTTGGATAAGCTATTTTGCATGGTCTAAACAATGTATGTTTATATGAAATGACTTCTCCTTATATATGGTTGTTCGAGATGAAAATTTATTTTGTTTGATGTGAAATATCTTGTAGTTTCTTTAGGATGGATAGTCTTCAATCTCAAGAAACCACCTCATACAAGAAAAGGTAGCAACAATTTTAGATGGACAAGTAGCATGTCAAAATATTTACAGAAGTGTTTGATGGAACAAGTTAGCAATGGGATGAAAGTAGACAAGTCCTTCAAGAGACCAGCTTTTGTGGCTACTGCTCGTGCAGTTAGTGAGAAGTTCAAGGTGAATTGTTCTAATTCTAATGTAGAGAATCATTTAAGAATATTGAAAACAAAATACATTGCCATCAAGAGATTGAAAGATTTGAGTGGAGTTGGTTGGGATAATGACAAGAAGATGATAACCATGGATGAAGATGCATTTAATGAATACATCCATGTAAGTTTCTTTGATATTTTCATCATTTATTTAAATTGTGTTGCAAGTTTATATTTAACTTATTTGTTTTTTATTTTTGTAGGCACATCCAAAGGATGAACCATATTTGAATAAACCTATTGACTTATATGAAGAATTAGTGGCCATTTGTGGAGATGATCGGGCGGCAGGAGTTTTGCTCGAGCTATGGCCGATCCCATGGTTGATGTGGAAGGCATAGGGATACCTATAAATATTGATGAGGATACGGCGGAAACTACACCATCTAGGAGCTTAGATACTCAATCTACTTCCCAACAAGTGAAAGAGGGTGGGGGAAAGAGAAGAGAGAGCTAGATTTAAAGTTTGATCATTTGGCAAATAAAATTGGTGAGTTAGCTTCAGCCATCTCAAAGAGTAGGAATCGCGATATATCAAAATAATTATATGCAGAAGTGATGGGATGCAAAGGTTATGATGAGATAGAGTTGGTGAAAGCCTTTGATCATCTTCTTGAAAATGAGATACAAGCAAGATCTTTTCTTGCTAGAAGTGATGCTCTACGTCAAAAATGGTTGGAAGAGTTTTTTGGTTATGGTCCACTTTAAGGTCAAACATCTATTTTCACAACTTGTCAATATCTTCTTTTATTATGTTTGAGTAGATCATGTTTCCTATTCTACTTTGTGATTTCACTCTCTGTTTTCTTGTTTTAGGCATATAGCAATCTTGGTGGAATAGAGGGTCTATAATGGCATCTTTCAAAACTTTTTGACAGGTAAAATCATTACTTTGCTTTTATGACATTGTTAGTTTCAACAGGTCTGGCAGCATATGGTGCCAAGTTTGTAAGTTTCCACGGGGGTAAGTTCTGTGTTAAAGTTCTGTTTTCACACAATTTATTGGCTTGTATTCCCCAGTGTGACAACGAAAAGTATGTTTTCTGCTATTGATTCTCAGTGGTAATGACAGTTCCAGCTTGCCCCAACTTTGACACAGTTCAGATATATTTCGGTCAATGGGTCAATTTCTGGTCAAATTGGATATGTACTCGTGATATTCGATTGTTTTTTATCTAGAATGTGCCATCATTTTATTTTGCGGTTTGACCAGGAGGGGGGTAAGAAAAAAAAACTAATCTCATTTTGTTAGAATCGTTGATATTACAATTTTCAGTCAATGGCTTTGTCTTATTATCACAATCAGAAGGGCATGGAAAGACAGGTATTATCACAATCACAGGTATACCGAGAGGTCCATAATGGATTCACGAGGATTATCCAAGAGCACAAATGCAACCATCCTTTTCTTGGTCAATATATCCCTTATACGACACTTCAATTCTTTCTGTGTAGAAGAAAGAAGAATGGTTAGCACGCCTCCTGCTACACAACTAACTTTCAGAAATGAATGAATGAATGGGAGATGGGATATGTGGTTACCTTGTTACGCAAATGGCCATCGGCTATGATTAAAATAAGTTGATTGAGATGATTGATTCCAGATGCTGTATGACCAGCCCATTAAGGATTTGCGCTGGTTACTTCACCCTTCTGCATGACCTTACAATATGTTTGATTTCACTTAGATCATTTTCCTAGTCCTTAATTTCTGTTTAATGTCCATTATATACAGTACAATTTCATGTCTCTTCATCTTTGCCCCGTTCACTTTTGACTGTGTGCATAGATTTCTTTTTCTTTTTCTTTTTTTTACCAAGGAAAAAATAGTAGAAGACATGATATGTTATGGCATTGAATGATGTAAAATTAGTATGATTTTAAATGATAGAACTTTCATCTTCTTCTTTTTTTGTATTTTCAGATGTAGAAACGTCTGCATCCAACCATACTAGGAGCTGGAGGTCTTCTTTGAAGCAAACTATCTCTTGAAGAAAATTTGTTTTTCCTTTTTTTTTTTTCATTTTGTATGGCATTGTGGTGTATCTTATTTCTATTGGAGACTATGGTATGGTGCATCTTTTATGCTGGTTAGCATATGTTGAGACAAATTTTTGAATGATATGTTGGCTATGGCCAGTTTTTGCAGTTCAATTATCTTTGCTATTTTATTACATAATTTTTTAAAATTTTTTGGGTAGTCTTGTTTAATGCAATCCAGGTAGTAATGTTTGAATGCAAATAGTAATGCTTGAATGGAGATATTTTTTTTTGAGTTCAAAAAAAATGGAGATATTTTAACCTTTTGGGAAGAAAAAATAGATATGTAGCTTCTTTTGGGAGATAATAATCTCCTGATATAATAACCTTTTGGGAAGCAAAAATAGATCTGCAGCTTCTGTGGTACGATGACAAAATTGTGTTCTTTTATTGATAAGATGGTATAAGTAAAAAAAGGTATAATTTTAAACAAGGCAATAAAAAAATTAAAATAATAATTTATGGAAATTGTATTAATAATGGATATAAGAGTTAATTATTATAAAACTTAATTTTTATTAATTTTTTATTACTTTATAATTCTTTTTATATCAAATTTTAATATATGAAATTATTTAAATAGATTTACGTACAACCAAACGAATGAAAATATTTTCGGGAAAATAATTTACGAACAACCAAATGACCGAAAATATTTTCAAGGAAAATAAATTACAAGGAACCAAATGATAAATGATGTTTTTGATTTCCTTGGAAAAGGTGCTCCATGGAAAACATTTTTCATGATTTTACTTTTACATGGAACCAAATGGACCCTAAGTTAGAGCAGAGGGCGTGGCACTCAAGGAGGTATGCGGCCGAATTTGCCACCCTGTTACAATGCTTGAGAGAGGTGCCCGAGCTGACGATGAGGGTCTTAGCTTCCATCATGAGATCGTTTATCTACAAGTTGGCGCTGTTTGCAGTTTGTGGCTTCAATGACGATCGCAGAGTCGTTGACAATAATTCAACATTTTTGCTTAGTCAAAGAGAAGCGAAGTGCTGCCATGGCTGCCAGATCTTTAAGGATCAATTCTGAGACTGTGGATAGTGGCACTGCCGAGGTTGAAGTTGTTGTTTGAGTCCCAAACGACATAGCTAGTGGCTCCAATAGAGTTAATGGTGGCGCCATCAACGTTGATCAGCCAACAATTCGTGGAAGGTGGCTGCCATGAGAGGCTCAAAGTAGTAGATTTAGGAGATTTTGTGGACGATATCCAATATGCAACTTCGACATTGGCATCTCGGATGGTTAAAATGGGCGACGGTGGCTTTCCTTCAAAAACAAGCTTGCATCTGCCTTTCCATGAATTGCTAGCTCTGTCTAAACCTGCCTTAAGGCCTGTCTCAAGGCCAATTTGAGACAAAATCTTTGATTGAAATGGTAGCATTGACATTGGAGAGGGTGATGGGGAACCTAAGCCATGTTATCTTCACCTAAGGGCAATGGAAAAACATGTGTTCAATGCTCTCATTCATCAAGTCGCAGATACCACAAGTTGGGGAGGTTTTGTTAGTTCTGTGGGCAAGCACCTTGTTGGTTGGGAGGATACTAGTGGAGCATTTCCAAATGAAAATGGACACTTCATGTGGTAACAAGGTGGCGAGGGATGGGTGCCAAATTTTACGCCATACTAGGTTGTCGAATTGGCTAGGTGGTATGTTTCGAGATGCAAGGAAATGGTAGGTTGTTTTGGTGGATAACTGATCATTGGTGAAAAAAGGCCAGACAATGGAGTCCGGGGTATCCAGGTTGGTGAAAAGTTGGATTTTCAATATGGCCTTGACTAAGTGAGGTTAGAATAGGGAGGAGATGAGAGTGTCATTCCAATTCCTGTTGTAGATTAATGTGTCAACAATATTATAAGGAGATGGGGTCTTAGTTTTGAGAAAGGGGGACCATGGTGCCCGAGGATCCAGTTGTGGGACCATATGTTAACGCTTTTCCCACTGACCACTTTCCAAATACAACCTTGTTTGTTGTTATCCACAGCGTTGATGATGCTTATCCAAGTTGGTGAGCTTCTCCTAGTTGCGGATGCATGCCATAGGTCACTAGCCTTGAAATATTTGTGCTTGAGGACAGAGCTCCAGAGTTGGGATTGGTTGCAGGCCAATTGCCAGGAAAGTTTCATATGCAAGGCCTGGTTGAGACAATTCAAGTCTTAAATGTCGAGCCCTCCTAATATCTTGTGAAGCTTGATTTTGTCCCAGCTAAGGAGGTGTAGTTTCTTGGAATCTTGACCATGACCCTATCAAAAATCTCTTTGGAGGTGCTCAAGGTAGTTAAGGGTGGATTGGGATAGCTTGTGTGTGGCCATATGGTGAATAGGGATAGGGTTAAAGTAGATTTAATAAGGGTAGTTCTGCCCCTAAAGTTTGGCAATTCACCTTTTCAACTAGCTAGTTTGAAGGAGCATCTATCTTCAATGAAGTTGGCACTGACATAATTGAGCTTGTTGCATGTTGATGGGGTACCAAGGTACATGTCAGTGGAGACCATTTCATGGATGTAGGACATTGAGTAGAGTTGGAATTTTAGTTGCGATGAGGTGTTCTTGCTGAAGAAGATGCTGGATTTATCTAGGTTGATGGCATGTCCCGACCTGGTTTCATACTCTTTGGAGATGCTCTAAAATTCCCCAAGTTCAAGTGCATCCACCTTGCCAAAGATGATTAGATCATCGACGTACATTAGGTGTGTAAACCTTGGGCCTCCTCTGCTCAAGCAAATTCCTTTGATCTTCTTATGATGCACTTTGTGGTTAATGAGGTGAGTAAGGGCTTTTGAGCATAAAATGAATAGGTATGGGGAGAGGGGGAAGCCTTGGCAATGGCCTTTGGAAAGGGTGATATAGCCCATGTGTTCATTGTTAATGTTGATTGAGAATGTGGTAGTGGAGGTGCATTTGAGGATCAAGTTATTGATGTATTTTGGGAATTTAAAATGGAAATGGGTGTTTTGAAGGAAGGACCAACTAATGTTGTCAAAAGCTTTGGTGATATCAACTTTCATCATGAAAGCACCAGTTTTTCCCCTTATCTTGTTGAAATGAAGGATAGTTTCATTAATCAAGATGACATTGTCTAAAGGGAGCAGGCCAGCAATGTAAGTGCACTAGTTTGGAGAGATGAGGGAGGGCAAGATGTGTTTTAATATGGCCGATCAAAGTCTTGGTGATGATTTTCAATGAGGTGTTGCAAAGACTGATAGGCCAATAGTCTATGGGGGTTATGGGTTGGTCTTTCTTAGGAATAAGGGTAATGTGGGTGTAGTTAATGTCGCATGTCGACTCCGAAAAAACACAATGTGGCTCTCCTTTTCAGGGAAGTTCATGAATCTGGATCACCACCTCAAGAGGAGATGAGAAAGAAAGGAAGAAAACACGAAAAACACTCTCACCTCGGTTCCACATTCACATTGATCCTCGAACTTTCATCTCTCAGCGTCGCTCGATCACCGAAGAGATGGTTCGGGTCATGTGGGAGGAGGATGAGAAGAAAAAGAAATTAAGACATGTGGTTGCCAGGAACCGTGGGTTCCACTTTATGTAATAAAAATGACCGTGTGTACCTTAACAGGAAGAGTGCAGGTCAAAGCTTCTCCTTTTTCGGCCGACCGATGAAGAAGAGTCTTCAACGTGTGGGTGCTTGATTTCCTATACAACTAGACAAACAAATAGATGAAAAGATAATTAGAACTAAAAAAAGTGGAGTATGTGCAAAGAAAATAACATAAAACCCACAACTGAAAGGAAACTGACCAGATTCGGGTTATCTCTAACCCTTTTTTATTTTTCAGATTATCAGTATAAAACTGATGCAAAAAATGTAAAAAAATTAAAAGAGGATGGAGAATAACGAAACAAAGAGATAGGAAAAAGAACATAAAATTTCTGATAAGAATAGAGAGAGATATGGCCAAATCTTGGTTGTCGAAAAAGCTGAGTAGCAGTCCAGGATTTGCTAGGTGCGACTTTGCTTCTGTGCTCGCCACAACCAGCCCTGACCTCAGAATCATGTGTTGTCAATTGCAAATAGAAGAAGACTTGAGGAGGAAGAACTTTGATGTCGAGAGTTTGGGTAGCAGACGTCCACACGTTGCTGTAGGATTCGAAGAAGAGAGACCTGACGGATCACCTACAGATCAGCCTTCCTCTCTCCTGAACCGACTTCTCTCTCTCTAAAATCTCGAAATTATTTCTCTAAAAATCACAAAATAAATGCAGGAGGGAGCTTGGATGTCTTGAGATACGTGGGGGGTCATGAACCAGCTTCTAGAATGACCAGAATCAGAGTCTATTTAGAGGAGAAAAATGGCCCGATCCAGTCCTAAAAAATAGCCTCTTTGCACCTTGGGCCAAGGTGCATGCACCCCCTGGAGGGGGCGCATTCAATCCACCCTACAAAAATAGTTTGATCCAGTCAAAAAATTCTATCCGATAGACTCCCAATCGAAAACTGGTTTCCTCGTGCCCCCGATTGGGGGCACATGGCCATGTGCCTCAGGGTGGGGGCACATGGTCACTGCCCTGGATCCAGAGCACACGTGCCTAGGGACCAGGGTGCATGGGACTGATTCTGCACGTCTTTCTTCCGGAAGCCATTACGGACACTCCCGAACTCAGAATTCGACGTTGTTTGTTGCGTTGGAAAGATGACAAGCCAAAGAAGCTTTCTATAGCAACGTATCAGACATAAAGAATTTTATTTGAAAGTTAGGATAGTGAACAGAAGATCTGATACTGGTCGGAATGACTCCGACGGCCAACCGGAAAGACACGACATGAAACAAAACTTGTCCGGAGCATGAATCTAACCATAACATTCAATGCATGATCATTAGGCATTGGTCACCCAGCCAATTTCTGTGTTTACACGATTTACGTGTGGCTTTTGCTTAGAAATTATGGCCTTGTGCGAAAAACTCCGGAAAACGTCCGATTTCATTCGGCAAAGATCCAAATCAACATAAAAAGACTCAACATAATTCTAAGATCAATCACATATGTTACCCTATAAAACATAAGTTTTATGCTCTGAATTAGGCAAATTTGACATGTCAACAGCTTGCCTCGCCTTGATGTCAGCTTTGTAAGGGAATGACATGTAATGAAGTAAAGTGATTCGAAGTGAACTATAATAGAATGTAAGTGAGTGTAGATGAATATAACGGAATGAAATGGTGATGAACTAAAAAAGTGGCATCAAGGTGTCGATATAGACATGCTTATCTACCCAATTCAACAAAATGAATCTCGCTGAGTATTCTATATCACTTTCATGTTCCATCAAAACCTCATATAATTGATTGGTTAAAGACATGCTATTGGTATAAGAGATGAAAAATAAAAGAATAAAGGAGTTGCCAACCCTCAGCGCGGTGAGGACTCCTCGAACTCGTAGGTTCATCATCAGCCAGCAATCCAAACTTTGCGGAATTCTTGTACTGTGACGGGATAAAGTTTGAAAGCAAAATTCGATTTTAAAATGAAAAGAATACCAATCCATCATATTTGAAATCTCAAGTTAATTCATGTTTTACCAAAATACTTAGTTTAATTCTGAGTGGAATAACCTCAAGTTCTAAAAAGGGTTCATTTAAGCACAACAAAATTGCTCGGGTATGCTGAAAACCATGAATCATGCTCTGGTAGAAAATCAAGTATTCGAAAAATGACAAAAAAGACTTAAGCCATAGTGGGATTGAAGGATAACGGTGGGACTAACATGGAATGATGGGGCAGAAGAAACAATGGAATGACAAGCATGACACGGTGGGATAAAATAAAAGACATGGTGGGATAACATAAAAGACACAGTGAGATAAAATAAATGACATGGTAGAATAACATAAAAGACATGGTAGAATAACATAAAAGACATGGTGGGATAATATAAAAAACACAGTGGGATAACAGAGTAAAACATGGTGGGATAACATAAAAGTCATAGTGGGATAACAAAGTAAAACATGGTGGGACAACATTGGTAATGATGAAGAATGAAAAGAAGATGGATATGAAAACATAAAAAATTATGTAGAAAATAGTTAAAGATATAGATTGTCTTTTGAAGGTCAAGACACCTAATTAGAAACCATCATCCTTCAAATATTAAATTTTGGCTTATCCGTGAGTGTGAAGAAATGACCAAGCCACCATAGATTTTGTTGAAGGGGATCTCGGGCCCAGTCGTCTTCACTCTCAAGGTCTTCAACATCAATGCATATAATATAATGCATATAATACATATTAAACGAACCTAGCATAGCTAAATGACAAATGGTAGAAGTGATGTGAAGTGAGAATATGATAGATGTAGGTGATGATGTGAGGATGAGAATGTGAATCTAAGTGAAGTCTTCAATGTGGTTTATCAACTTGCATCGACTGCCTGATTCATCAGCATCTCTAGTCCATCATTGTCTTGCCTTTTGACGGAATACAACACCATGATAATGTTCAGCTAGGTGGCACTTCTTTTCTTTTTGATGCAGGGCTAGCATGACGTTCCTTCGGGAACACTGATCTCACCATTTCACTTGTTGTATTTAAAAGGTTGCTTGCATATTTCTGATTAGTACCCAACAGACAAAATTGTCATATGAAGCATACTGTTCTTGAAATGATCAACTACAGTTTTCACTATTAGAACTATCATTTGAGGTCAAAACAATATTTTTGATGATAGTTCCTTTAGCAAAAATGTCATTCTCACAATGTGGACAATTTTTGATTTTTTAAAGATTTTTTAAAATTTTTTGAATTTTTTGGTCCATGTGCCCCCGATCGGGGGCACGTGCCCATGCACCCTGGGGATAGGGCACCTGGCCATGTGCCCCCAGATGAGGGCACATATGCCCCATGCCATTTTTTTTTCAAAATAAAATGTACCAGATGGCTCTTCTCTTTTGCTTCTTCAACTCCTACAAATATTTAATAAAGATGATTAAATTTTCATCATTACTTATTCCTTTACCTGTTTATCATTTGCCTTGATTTTGAGTCAAAGAGAGGAGCCTTCTTAACAAGGTGGAATAAAATAAATGAATTAAATGAAATGAGGGTAAGGGTTGAGAGAACTTACCTGTCGTGGTGAGAATCCTCTCCTCTTACATTGAAATGCCTGAAACACTTGATAAAAAGGGATTAGATCTTCATCACGACTCATCCCTTTGCCTACTACAGTCAACTTTGACTTAGGTCAAATGGAAGAGCCTTCTTAACAAGGTAATTAAAGCCAAAATGGACATGCAATGCAGGAATAGAAATCTGCATGACAGAAAAATAAACATGGATGCAACTAAGGCAATGATCATGACTAAGCTAAAAAATGACGCATTTTGATTTTCTTGGAAATATTCAATTCTTTTGGATTTTAGAAAATATTTTTTGGATTTTTTTAAAATATTTAAAATTTTGAATTTTTAAAATATTCATTTTTTTGGATTTTTGAAATATGCAATTTTTTGTAGAGAAAATATTGATATTTGAGACAGTTCATCAGTCTTTGGGGTTTGTCAAGACTCAAGTGGTAGATACCATGTGCAAAATAAAGTTCCCTACCTAAAATTCTTTTAACCTTCTTCCTTTGATCGGCTTGGGTTCCACCTAGATTTGGTCAGTTTACCCTACCCTAGGGGTTTAAGGAGAAAGAGTATAGAGGAAGTCCTTGATAGGTTTTGGAGATGTTGAGAGGGATTTCTCTACTGACACTCAAATTTCCCATTGGGGTTCGACCTCTTTGGGTCTTTCCTATTTTTTTGCTCTTTTCTATGTGGCACATATTTGGACAGGTTTTTGACTTGTGGGGACATTGCCCATCTTTTAGTGCCTTTTGCCTTGACTATCATTATGGGTACTCATTTAGATAGGTTGATCATTTTTCTTTTTTTAACTTGAGGGGTTCATTGCCCATCTTTTGGCACCCTTTTGCACCCTCCGAGATGGCCACCTACTAGGGTGGCGAGTGTTTTCGATACTACCCCTCTCTAAACTTCTCTTCCTATCTTGGACCGATTAGAAGAGAATAGGGTAATGGTACTCCTTCCGTTTCTAGATTTCTGCCTTGCCTTTCGCAAGTGTCGGGTTATCTAGATTCTAGGATCGGGAAGTGTTGTGTGTGAGGATGGTACCTACCCTTGACTTATTACGAACAACCTAGGATTGATGACTTGAGATTATACCAGTGGTTTCTCCATTTTTATGAAAAATACTTTTTGAGGTACACTCCATTCCAAGGATGACTCAAATTTTCTTTATCTGCATTAGTTAACTCATATGCATTGCCTGAATACTTTTTAGTGATTATAAAAGGCCCTTTCCAGTTAGGTTGCAATTTGGAGCGGGGACCCCCCCCGGCTTAACAAAAATTCTTTTAATGACATTTCACTGATCTCAAATTTTCTCTCAACCACCCTCTTTTGATAAAACCTTTTAAGTTTGTTCTGATAAGTCCGGGCATGCTCGGCGGCAGTTAGTCTTCTTCCATTCAAGAGTTCACACTGTGTAAGGAGAGATTCTCGTCTCTTATCAACAGGAATATCCCTAAGATGAAATCGGAGAGATGGAGGTAATTCTTCGTAGGGGACCACTACTTCCATCCCATATGCCAAAGCATACGGGGTTTGTCCAGTGGGAGTCCTTATAGAAGTATGATAAGCCCATAGAGCATCTACAAACTTATCAGGCCAGTCGGCAAACTTGCTAGACTTATATGATTTTTTGATGATTTTAATTAAGGTTTTGTTAGTGGCTTCTACTTGACCATTGCCTTAAGGATAGCATGGTGATGAATGATGCAATGAAATGCAATACCTGTTGCAAAGATCACACAGATCTTGAGAGAGAAATTATGGCCCATTATCGGTGACGATGTCACTGGGGATCCCAAACCTTGCAATGATGTTGCGCTTGATGAAGGAGCAGACTGTTGATGCTTTAATCTTCACAAACGCTTCTGCTTTAGCCCGCTTTGTGAAGTACTCCATTGCCGTCAGAATGAATGATTTTGAGCGCATTTCGGAGTTGAGGTCACTCATAGGGCTAATGATATCAAAAGCCTATATGGCTAAAGGCCATGGAGCATGAATTGGATGAAGGGAAGATGCGGGAGAATGAATCTTGTTGGCATGGAGTTGACATGAAAGACAGGTTGGACAAAGATGGAGCAATCTTCTTTTAAAGTTGGCCAATAATACTCTTGTCAGATGATTTTCTTAACAAGGGCTTGAGCATTCACATGACCACTACAAACTCCAGAATGTGCTTCCTTCAGCACCAACTCAACTTCTTCTTCATCAAGACACTTGAGTAAGGTTCCACTTAGACTCCTCTTGTAGAGCACTCCTCCTAAGATTGTATACCTCTGGGATACTCTTCTGATTGCCTTCTTTTCCTTGGTGGTTGATTCAGGCGGATATGACTGATCTCGGCAATACCTCATAATCTCATCATACCAAGGTCTCTCACCTTCTTCTAATTCTTCCAACTCAATTATGGAGATTTCTTCTTTGTGTTCCGAGTATTCCTTTATGTTGAACCTCTCCTTAACCTTTAGAAAACGTCCATCCTCAATTACTGGAATTGACCACTTACAGATGTGGATAGTCCACCCTTGTCTACCTAGCGGGACAAATAAAGATGAGGCTAGTGAAGCTAAGGCATCGGCAAGGACATTCTGAGAATGGGGGACATAGACAAATGTGAGTTTGAAGAATAGCTTGATGTAGCAGGTGGTGAGCTCCTAGTAGGGTTTGAGGTTTGGATGGGAAGTTCGGTACTTGGATAGGACTTGGAGTAGGATCAATTGACTATCACCTATCACCCTCAATTTGGTGGCATCATGAAAGTGAGCAGCCTCCAGCCTGGCCAGTAAGGCTTCATACTCAGCTATGTTGTTGGTTGCTGGAAAGTTGAGCTAAAAAGCTTGTGGAATGGTAACACCTTCAGGTGACAGAAGGACAATATCTATCCCTCTATCATGAGAGTTTAGAGCCCCATCAAAATATAATGTCCAAAGATTTGAAGATCGGACTGACATTAGTTCATCATCCGGGAACTCTGACTGGACTAGGTCAAATATAGGTATGGGATGATGGGCAAGGTGTTCAGCAATAGCATAGCCTTTGATTGCCTTCTGTGGATCATAGTTGATATCAAGTTGGGATAAGAAGCTTTGCCATCGCCCTAACCAATCAGTCAAAACTGTCTTCTCTAATAGAAACTTAATGGGATTGATACAAGCAATGAGCTTGACTTGGTGAGCAAGAAAATAGTGCTTGAGTTTCTGAACCACCCAAACAAGAGCAGCAAAGGTCTTTTCTACCATCGTGTACTTCAACTCACAAGCATCAAAGATCTTAGACAAGTAGTAAGTAGCTCGCTCTTTCTCTTTTTCATCAACTTGTGCAAGGATTGGCCCAAGAGAGTTCTCAAGAACCAAAATGTAGAAGACTAAGGGCTTGTCGGGAATTGGTGGTCTAAGTACAGGGGGACTTGCTAAGTATGTTTTCAACCCATCAAACGCCTCCTGGGACTTCGAATCCCATTTAAACTCGGCCCCCACCTTGGTTAACTCATAGAAATGTTTACACATTTGGGAGTGTTGTAAGATAAACTAGTGGACAAATTGTAGCCTCCCAATCAATCCTCGAAGCTCTTTCATATTCTTCGGGGGAGGCATACCAATGATTGCCTTGGCCTTGTTTGGGTCGATCTCTATGCCCATTTTGCTTACTATGAACCCTAGTAGCTTTCCTGATGAAACTCTAAACATACACTTCTTAGGGTTCATTTCCAGCTTGTATTCTCTAGCTTGTTGCAAAACTTTCCTTAGTAGTTCAACATGATCTTCTTGACTCTTGGACTTGATAACCAAATCGTCCACATACACCTCTACAAGGGTGTGCATCATGTCATGAAAGATAGCCATCACGACCCTCTGATATGTAGCACCAGCATTCTTTAACCCAAAGGGCATGACAAAGGTGTAGTGAATGAGGTCTTCTCTTGGTCCTCCTCAGATAACCGGATTTGATTGTATCTAGAATAACCATCCATAAATGAAAGCATTTCAAATCCAACTGTGTTATCAACCAAAACATCAATATGAGGCAAAGAAAAATCATCCTTAGGACACGCTGGGTTCAAGTCCCTGAAATCTATGCAAATATGAATTCGTCCATCCTTCTTCATAGTGGGGACTATGTTAGCCACCCATTGCGAATATAGGACGATTTTAATAAATTTTGCTTGGTGTAGTTTGTCGACCTCTTCTTTCATTTTGAGTGCAATATCAGGGTGGAACCTCCTTAGCTTTTGTTTAACCAGGGTAGTTCTAGGTTTCAAGGTTAACCTATGTTCAACCAATGAATTATCTAGTCTCTACATATCTTCGTATGTCCATGCGAATGTGTCCTTATATTCTTCTAAAACATTGATCAAATGTTGTTCTTTTGAGGGAGTGAGGTTTGCACTAATGAGGATAGTCTTAGGATCTTCCAAGGTTCCTAAATTCAGTTCCTTGGTTGGTTCATTCCCTGTGGCTGATGGTTCTTCAAATCTTCTAACTCCAGATGCATACGCATCAGCCAAGTCCTCAATTTCATCCTCAGATTCAGGATCCTTCTCTGATACCACCTCATATACACCCAAAGTATGATCTATGTTATGCTCATCCTTAAATCGGATTTCATCTAGCTGGATAGTATTCTCTAAAAGTTTGGCAGCCTTGCACACTCTATGCATATCTGTGCCAATTGTTGCAGATATCTACTTGGAACTCGTTTACCTCTGACTTTCCTATTTCCTAACATAACCTGACCTACCAAAGACAAAGCTAGAAAGGTGGTATTTACAATGGAGGGAGGATCGAGTAAATCGATCAATGATTCAGAGGAGAGGAATCCCTGATTGGGAGAACCCTCTAGGATGAGTAGAGATGTCTCCTCGATGGAAATGTGAGTTTCAGAGAAGACATTTTTTTTTGGATTTTCAAGTAAGAAGATAGATTGAGCCTGAGTGACTCGAGGCTTGCTATAAGCTGATGGAATTAGCAAAGAAAAAACTTAAGAATAAAGAGAAAAAAGGAGCTCGTGGGCCCAATGGTAATAAAAAATGGGCACATGGGCCCAAAACTGATGAAAAAGTGAACGGCTACGCGGACCCGATTTTGGAAATGGATGGGCATGTGAGCCCATGCTGAAAAGAGCCCTCAGTCCTGGAGCTGATGAGAGAAGTAGATGGGCAAGCAGGCCTAGTGAGAATAGAAAGTTGAAGAGGGCACATGTGCCCAAAGTGAGTTGTCAGTTTGGTGGAAGAGAGTGGGCTTGGAAGCCCATCCAATAGATCTGAAAACAATGTCACGAGGTTTAAACATGGGATTGTTGTATTTGGGCCTTGTGGGATGGTTTTGACTTGATTGGTAGCTTGCTTGATCGGATGATCCAAGATTGGTCTGCCCTTGAGTGGTTCTTTGTGCTCTTCCCCATTTGAGAACAAACGAGTCAAATATAAGCACAGATCTTCCAAGTCTTCTTCTTCATCTGGAGCCTTCTTTCTCTTAATAGCTGTAATGGAACCCTTGTCATCTTTAGCCATCATCATGGTCTCCCCTTTGATAAAGAACGTGTGGAGTCCCATGGCATATCCTGGCTGGAAGACCCTCCTTGGGATGAAATCCTCTTCATATCCCAACTCCTGCCTATAGACATGCCAAATTGGCCTAATTTGGAGCCCCAGACTCCTATTCCATTGACGATATCCTTTATTTGACCATTATTTAATCCGAATTACCTCATGGAGATGAGCTAAGGACGTTGGTGGAGCCTCTCGTGAGTTGGGAATGGACCAATGATTTCCAGAATAATGCCGTAACCTTCAAGCGAGAGCCACGCGTGAACCGTGAAAACACGAAACCTGTTCAATGACCAACCTTGAAAGGTTCATAATTGAAGGTCTCGAGGGTCTTGCATATGTTCCGCAACATTCGGGGTTTTCGACAAGTCATTTAGGTAGGCGTTGGTCTATAACGGCTTTTTGTTATGGCTTTTCGATCTACACTGACATGGCTATCTCGGATCATATGTTAGGTGTTTCTGGTCATCACTGGGTCTTTTCGGGTCATCCAGGTCGATCCTAGCCATATATTTTTATCAACCGGGGACATACGGCCGTTTCGGTCGATTTTAGGGTTTCCCGACTTTTCTGAGCTTCGGTTCACATTTACCGGGTTAATCTCAGATTTTTTGATGATTTCACATTTTCCAACCATACCAGACTTGTTCGGTCATCATTTCAAGTCATCTCGAGTTAACCCGAGATTTCTCGACTAGAACCGTGCCTTTTCGAATCTCCATCGCGGTTTTCGACTTTCCACGAGAGGGTAAACCAGTAGAAAGCCCCGTATGAATGTTTCGGGAGTCATGTCAACTGCTTTACTGACTTGAGGAGCTGCGGTTTAATGCCCTCCTTCCAATGCAACAAACGGGAGCCAAATTGGACGTCCCGCTTGCAAGTTACGGCCCGCAGAACACGCGCGTAGGAGAGAGAGTGTACTGTGCCACCGCCCCCTTGAATTGGGAGGGCGCAGTCACCGCGCCCTCAGTCTGGGGGTGCACCCTGCGCGCCCTCGCTCCCTTTGAAAGGTGGGGGCACGGTTTATTTCTAGAAATTGGAAATTACCCCGATTAGCACCTTCTAAACCGATTTTTGGAAAGTTTCTCCCGTTAATTATCGTTTATTTTGACCGTGCCCCTGGGTCAGGGGCGCGTTCATCTTATCAATTCCAATTTTTAGCAATTTTCGGAAGGTTCTGGCGATTTTTAACAATGAAATACGTAACGCATCTCCGCTTGAAAAGGGGGGCACGCAAACCGCGCCCCCAGGGTGAGGCCGCGCCCTGCGCACCTCCTTTGAAACGTGGGGGTGTGGTCGGCTAGGTTCCCCCGTTTGCACCGATTTTCCATTCTCTATAAATTGAGGGCTATTCCCAACAAACCAAGGTTAACCCCCATGACTAGCTTGTCCTAAGGTCATCCAAGCTCTCTCCCGAGGCCGTCCCGATGTCCAAAGCTGATCCGACGTCGAGAGATCGATCCCGAAGCGAAGAAGAAGGTCCGATCCGTGTGTTCTACAGCAACCAAAATTCTTTAGCTTCTGTAGAAAATTCAGGGATCCTACTGTAAAAGTGGTCAACAGAAGAATCGTTCCTCCCCTCTGTCCATGGCGATTGCTGCACTGAGGGCGTGCATCCAAGTTCTGTTCTTCCATATCTGTCCACTTTCAGATTTTCTACAGGCTTGTACGGACATATTTTAGAGAAGTCATCAACATGAGATCTCTTCCTATCTGAGTTCTCCATCCATAGAAACAAACTGCACTCGATTCCAACATTGGGTCATCCGTAGAATTCCCTGCACCAAAGTCGCGCCAGAAGGGTGCAAGGCTACCCGAACCGGCCATCTTCAACCAACTAGGCTTCAACTCAAGCCAATTTATCGACTATAAAAATTTGATGGGCCTCTCCTTTTCAGGGAAGTACATGAATGTAGATCGTCACCTCAAGAGGGGATGAGAAAGAAAGAAAGAAAACACGGAAAGCAACTCTCACCTCGGTCCCACACTCACATTGATCCCCAAACTTTCATCCCTTGGCGTCGCTCGATCACTAAAGAGATAGTTCGGGTCATGTGGGAGGAGGATGATAAGTATAAAATTAAGACATGTGATCACCAGGAACCGCGGGTTCCTATTTTTGAAATTAAAGATGACCGTGTGTACCTTAGCATGAAAATGTGGGTCAAAGCTTCTCCTTCTTTGGCTGGCCGATGAAGAAGAGTCCTCAACGCGTGGGAGCTTTATTTTTTGTGCAAATAAACAAATAAACAAGTGAAAATGACAATTAGAACTAAACAAAGTGGGGTATATGTAAAGAAAATGACATGAAACACATAATTGACTAGAAACTGACCGGATTCGGGTTATCTCTAACCCCTCTTTTCTATTTTAGAATTAACACACTAAAAATAATTTAAAAAAATGTAAAAAATAATAGGAAGATGTAGAATCAAGAAAAAAAGAGGTAGGGAAAAGAACAAAAATATTCTGGTAAGAATAGATAGAGATATGTCCAAATCTGGGTTGTCGAAAAAGCCGAGTAGCAGTCCAGGATCTGTCAGGCGCTTCTTTGCTTTTGCGCTCGCCAATACCAGCCCGGACCTCATAATAATATGCTGTTGATTGCAAACTAAAGAATACTTGGAGAGGAAGAACTTAGATGTTGAGAGCTTGGGCAGCAGATGTCCACGCTGCTGTAGAAGCCAAAGAAGAGAGAATTGGAAGATCACCTGCAAATCAGCCTTCCTTTCTCCTGAACTGACTTTTCTCTCTCTAAAAATTCGAAATTCTCTCTCTAAAAATCACAAAATCTATGTAGGAGGGATCTTGGACATCTTGAGATGCCTGGGGGGTCATTCACATGCCTCTGGAATGACCGAAATCGGCCTCAATTTATAGGAGAATGGCCATCGTGATCCATACTACAAAATAGGGCACATTGCGCCCTACCCCAGGGCACATGCGCCCCACCGAGGGGCGTATGTGCCTCCCAGTGAGGGCACATCCAATCCATCTGAAACTTTCGGTCTGATCCGGTCGAAAAATTTGATCCGTTCCGTTCAGAGGTAGAGTCCCGGTGAAAAACTGGTTCCCTCGTGCCCTCGATCGGGGGCAAAAGGCCACGTGCCACAGGGGTAGGGTGCATGGCCACGTGCCCTGGGTCCTGGGTGCATGTGACCAGGGACCTGGGCGCATGATACTGTTTTGCACGTCCTTCTTCTGGAAGCCATTGCGAACACTCCCGAACTCGGAATTCGACGCGTTTGTTGCGTTGGAAAGATAACAGGCCGAAGAAGCTCTCTATAGCATTGAATCAGTCATCACACCCTCCAAAACTTCAGAATTTTGTCCGAAAGTTAGGACAGTGAACAGAATATCCGATACTAGTCAGAATGACTCTGACGGGCAACCAGAAAGACACGGCATGAAACAAAACTTGTCCGGAGTGTGAATCTGACCATAACGTTCAATGCATGATCATTAGGCATTGGTCATTCAACCAATTTTCATGTTTACATGATTTACGGGTGGCTTTCACTCGAAAATTACGGCTTTGTGCGGAAAACTTCGGAAAACATCTGATTTCGTTCGACGAAGCTCCAAATCAACTTTAAAAGACACGGCATCATTATAAGGTTAATCACACATATTACTCTATAAAACATGAGTTTTATGCTCTGAATTAGGCGAATTTAGCGTGTCTACACAATTCACTTCATAAGTTTTCTTAACTCATTTCATTCAGTCTATTTATTTGTTAGAACATCTTTTGGTTTAGTTTGCATCATTTTTACATAACCAAAAACACAAAAAAGGGTTAAGGCTCATCTCGAAGCCGATGAGTTCAGTTTCAATTGCTTTCTTTCTTATCTTCTCTTTACAGTTACTACACTTCCCACAAGTCTAATGAATCCCTTCACTTGTTTCTTTGTTTAATAATTGCATAGATTGATGAAGCTAGCATCGGTTGGACTCCCCCTCATCGGCCAGCTGAAGAGGAGGAAGGTTGAACTCACATCTCAATCTCCCGCGCTAAGGTACACACGGTCATCTAACTTAATCTCTTGTTTAATTCCATAAAGCGGAGCCCGCAGCTCCTGGCGACCACCTCTTTTATTGATGCTTTAAGTCAATTCATTTCTCACTCTCTTCCCACATGACCCGAACCATCTCCGGTGCTCGAGTGACGCCATGAGATGAAAGTTCGAGGATCAATGTGAGTGTGGGACCGAGGTGAGGATTTTACCGCTTTTCGAGTATTTTTCGATTCACTCCCTTTCCCCTATTCCATCATCACCTTTCCTTGAGGTGCCCATCCAAAACCCATTTTTGGAGTCGACATTGCCTACGTGGCGTTTTCACAGTTTCAATCGGCTGGGTGATCCTTTGAAGATCCTTGTCCAAACCTTTTCCAAGCTGATAGCCCAATTTCATCATCATCCGCCATCCCACTATGTTTGATAGAGAGGCGGTGATGCATCTAACATCTGGAAACTCTCTCACTGAGATATGGGGTTGCATCGACAGTCCTAAGGGCAAAAAAGCATCGTTTAGCGGATCCAACACTCACTTTCTCTCAAGAGGAATTAGCAGATCCAAAGGTCAGGAGATACGCCTTACATGTGGTGGTTATCATCTGTAATATTGAAGTGAAATCATGTTTGGTTGACACTAGAGCTTCTATCAACGTTATGCTGTCAGAAACTTTATAGTTGTGCTATATTCCTGAACAAGAAATCAAGTCATCTTGTGCCATGGTGGCAGCCTATGACAACTCCAAGAAGTCCACACGTGGGGTGGTCACTCTAGAAAACTTGGACCATGTATAGTCACAACTGATTTTCATATCCTGGAACTGGATCTAACTTTTCAGGCTATACTTGGGAGGCCGTACTTGGAAGCATTAGGAGCTATGGTTTCAACAAACCATCAGTGTATAAATTTTTTCTTTAAAGGAAAAGTGGTCAAGGTAACCAGCATGCCTGTAAGGGACAAGCTAAATGATGCTTTCTCACCCTTAGCAAGTTTGCCGACTGGCCTGATAAGCTTGTAGATGCCCTATGGGCTTATCGTACTTCTATAAGGACTCCCACTAGACAAACCCTGTATGCTTTAGCATATGGGTTAGAAGTAGTGGTCCCCTATGAAGTATTACTTCTATCTCTCCGAGTTCAGCTCAACAGGGATATTCCTGTTGACAAGAGACACGAATCTCTCCTTGCACAGCTTGAACTCTTGATTGAAAGAAGGCTAGCTGCCACCGAGCATGCCCGAACTTATCAGAACAGACTTAAAAGGTTTATCAAAAGAGGGTGGTTGGGAGAAACTTCGAGATCGGTGAGATGGTCACTAAAAGAATTTTCGTTAAGCTGGGGGGTTCCTGCTCCCAATTGCAACCTAACTGGGAAGGGCTTTTTGTAATCACTGAAAAGTATCCAGGCAATGCATATGAGTTAACTAATGCAGATGGAAAAAAATTGAGTCAACCTTGGAATAGAGTTTACCTCAAAAAGTACTTTCCATATAAAAATGGAAAAACCACTGGTATAATCTCGAGTCATCGATCCTAGGCTGTTCATAAGAAGTCAAGGGTAGGTACCATCCTACACACACAACACCTCCCGATCCTAGAATCCAGACAACCTGACACTTGTGAGAGGCAAGGCAGAAAACTAGAAACGGAAGGAGTACCATTACCCTATTCTCTTCTACTCGGTCCAAGATAGGGAGAGAAGATTAGAGAGGGGTAGTATCGAAAATACCCACCACTCTAGTAGGAGGCCGTCTCGGAGGGTGCGAAAGTGTGCCGAAATATGGGCAATGAACCCCTTAGGTTAAGAAAAGTAAATGATCAACCTGTCTGAATGAGTACCCAGAATGATAGTCACGGCAAAAAGACACTAAAAGATGGGCAATGTCCCCATGGGTCAAAAACCTGTCCAAATATGTGCCACATAGAAAAGAGCAAAAAAATAGGAAAGACCCGAAGAGGCCGAACCCCAACGAGTAATTTAGGTGTCAGTAGAGAAATCTCTCTCAACATCTCCAAAACCTATCAAGAACTTCCTCTATACTCTTCTTCCTTAAACTCCTAAGGTAGGGTAAACCGACCGAATCCAGGTGGAACCCAAGCCAATCAAAGGAAGAAGGTTAGAAGGATTTTAGGTAGGGAACTTTATTTTGCACGTTGTATCTACCACTTAAGTCTTGACAAACCCCAAAGACCAATGAACTATCTCAAATCCCAGCATTTTCTTCACAAAAAATTGAATATTTTGAAAATCTAAAAAAAGTTCTATATTTTAAAAATCTAACAAAATTAATATTTCTAAGAAAATTCAAAAAAAAATGCATTTTAGCTTAGTCATGATCATCGCCTTAGTTGCATCCATATTTAATTTTCTATCATACATATTTCCATTCCTGCATGTCTATTTTGGCTTTAATTACCTTGTTAAGAAGGCTCTTCCCTTTGACCTAAGTCAAAGTTGACCGTAATAGGCAAAGGGATGAGTCATGACAAAGATAAAATCTCCTTTCATCAAGTGTTTTAGGCATTGCAAGGTAATAGGAGAGGATTCTCAGCACGGCAGGTAAGTTCTCTTAACCCTTACCCCCATTTTATTTCAGTCATTTATTTCATACCACCTTGTTAAGAAGGCTCATTCCTTTGACTCGAATCGAGACAAATGATAAACAAGCAAAGGGATGAGTCATGATGAAATTTTAATCATCTTTGCAAAGTGTTTTTAGGAGTTGAAGAGGCAAAAAGAGAAGAGCCATCAGGTACATTTTTTTTTTTGCAAAAAAAAAGGCCCAGGGAGCATGTGCCCTCACCTGGGGGCACATCGCCAGGTGCCCCATCCCCGGGTGCATGGGCACGTGCCCCCGATCGGGGGGCACAAGGTCCAAAAAATTCAAAAAATTCAAAAAATTCTCAAAAAATCAGAAATTGTTTAGAATGTTGAGAATGACATTTTCTCTGAAAAACCATCATCAAAAATATTGTTTTGACCTCCAAATGATGGTTTTATTAGTGAAAAACTTCAGTTGATCATTTTGGGAAAAATATGCTTCATATGACAATTTCGTCTGTTGGGTACTAATCAGAAATGTGCAGGCAACCTTTTAAGTCCCAATAGGTGAATTGGTGAGATTAGTGTTCCCGAAGAAATGTCATGCCAACCCTGTGGCAAAAAGAGAGGAAGCGCCACCCAGCTGAACATTATCGTGGTGCTGTATTCCGTCAAAAGGCAAGACAAGGATGGACTAGAGATGCTGATGAATCAGGCAGTCAATGCAAGTTGATAGACCATGCCTGAAGACTTCACTCAGATTCACATCCTCACATCATTTGTCATATTCTCACTTCACATCACTTCTACCATTTGTCATTTACTTATGTTAGGTTCATTTAATATGTATTATATGCATCGATGTTGAAGACCTTGAGGGTGAAGATGACTGGACCCGAGATCCCCTTCAACAAAATCTACAACGGCTTGGTCATTTATTCACACTCACAGATAAGCCAAAATTGAACATTGGAGGGACGATGGTTCCTAATCAGGTGTCTTGACCTCCAATAGACAATCTATACCTTCAACTATTTTCTACATAATTTTCTATGTTTTCATATCCATCTCTTTTTCATTCTTCATCATTACACTATTATCCCACCGTGTTTTTTTTATCCCATCGTGTCTTTTATTTTATCCCACCGTGCCTTTTATTTTATCATGTTTGTCATGCCATTGTTTCTTCTTTCCCATCATTCTATGTTAGTCCCACCATTATCTTTCAATCCCACTATGGCTTAAGTTTGTTTTGTCTTTTTTCGAATATTGGTTTTTTTGCCAGAGCATGATTCACGGTTTTCACGATACTCGAGCAATTTTGTTATGCTTAAATGGACCCTTTTAGAATTTGAGGTTATTCTACTCAGAATTACACTGAGTATTTCTGTGAAACTTAAATGAACTTGAGATTCCAAATATGATGGATTGGTATTCTTTTATTTTTAAAATCAAGTTCTTTTTTAAACTTTAGCCCATCATAGTACAAGAACACCACAAAGTTCGAATTGTTGGCTGATGATGAACCTACGAATTTGAGGACTCCTCACCGCGCTGAGGGTTGGCTTCTCCTTTATCCTTTTATTTTTTCATCTCTCATGCCAATGGCATGTCTTTTACCAATCGATTATATGAGGTTTTGATGGAACATGAAAGCGATCTAGAATATTCAACGAGATTCATTTTGCTGAATTGGGTAGACAAGCATGTCTATATCGACACCTTGATGCCACCTTTTTAGTCCATCACCATTTCATTCTACTACATTCTTCTGCGCTCACTTACATTTCATTACAGCTCACTCCAAATCACTTCGCTTCATTACATGTCATTCCCTTACAAAGCCGACAACAAGGCGAGGCAAGCTGTCGACATGCCAAATTTGCTAATTCAGAGCATAAAACTCATGTTTTATAGGGTAACACATGTGATTGATCTTATAATGATGCCGGGACCTTTTAATGTTTATTTGGAGCTTTGCCAAATGAAATCGAATGTTTTTCGAAGTTTTTCGCACAATGCCATAATTTCCAAGCGAAAGCCACATATAAATCTTGTAAACACAGAAATTGGATAAATGACCAATGAATAATAATCATACATTGAAGGTTATGGTCAATATCACACTCCTAACAAGTTTTGTTTCATGCCGTGTCTTTCCGGTTGGCCGTCGGAGTCATTCCGACCAATATCGGATCTTTTATTCACTGGACTAACTTGGGATAAATTTATGAAGTTTAGGGGAGTGTTATGGCTGATCCTTTTTTGTATAAGCTTCTTCATCCTGTTATCTTTCCAACGCAACAAACAGCGTTGAATTCTGAGTTCAGGAGTATCCACAATGGCTTCCAGAAGAAAGATGTGCAGAATCAGTCCAATGCGCCCCCACCCTAAGGCACATGGCCATGTGCCCCCGATTGGGGGCACGAGGGAACCGATTTTCGATCAGGACTCTATCAGATCGAATGTTTTGACTGGATCGGACCATTTTTTCAGGAAGGATTAGATGCGCCCCCTCTAGGGGGCGCATGCGCCTTGAACTTGGGTGCAAATACCCTATTTTTTAGGTATGGATTGTGCCAGTTTTCTCTTATAAATAGACTCTGATTCCGGTCGTTCCAGAGGCTGGTTCACAACCCCAAGGCATCTCAATATTCCCAATCTCCCTCCAGCACCGATTTTGTGATTTTTAGAGAGATAATTTTGAGTTTTATAGAGAGAGAAGTCAATTTAGGAGAGTGGAAGGCTGGTCTGCAGTGATCTGTCAAGTCTCTCTTCTTCGGTTTCTGCAGCAGCGTGTGGACGTCTTAGGCCTGAGCTCTTAACATAAAAGTTCTTCCTCTTAGATTCTTCTTCAGTTTGAAATCAACGGCACATGATTATGAGGTTGCATCTGGTCGTGGAAAGCACAGAAGCAAAGTCGCGCCTAGCAGATCCTGGACTGCTACTTGGCTTTTTCGACAACCCAGATTTGGGCATATCTCTCTCTATTCTTATCAAAAATTTTCTGTTCTTTTTCCTATCTCTTTTTTTCGTTATTCTCCATCCTCTTATAATTTTTTACATTTTTTTTCATTATTTTTAGTTTGTTAATACGAAAAATAAAAAAGGGGTTAGAGATAGCTCGAATCCGGTCAGTTTCTATTCAGTTGTGTGTTTCATGTTATTTTTTTTACACATACACCACTTTGTTTAGTTCTAATTGTCTTCTCATATATTTGTTTGTCTAGTTGCACAGGAAATCAAGCACCCATGTGTTGAGGACTCTTCTTCATTGGCCGGCCAAAGAAGGAGAAGCTTTGACCTGCACTCTTCTTACTAAGGTACACACGGTCATTTTTATTGCATAAAAAGGAACTTGCGGTTCCTGGCGACCACATATGTTTTAATTTTATTTTTTTCTCATCCTCCTCCCACATGTCCGAAACTGTCTCTTCGGTGATCGAGCGACGCCAAGGGATGAAAGTTCGGGGATCAATGTGAGTGTGGGACCTAGGATGAGTTGCTTTCCGTGTTCTCTTTCTTCCTTTCTCATCCCCTCTTGAGGTGGCGATCCGGATTCATGGACTACCCTGAAAAGGAGAGCCCGGAGTCAACAACCTCTATAAATTTATGCATCATATCATGAAAAATTGCATCGTTGCTTTTTGATAGGTTGATCCAACACGTTTCAATCTAAAAGGTATGACGACATAACAATATGTTCTCCAAGGTGTAGTGAATGGCATTTTCTCCTGATCCCCTTCTGCTAGTCGAATTTAGTTATACTCAGAATATCCATCCATGAATGAAAGGGTTTCAAATCCAGCCGTATTGTCAATGAGCACATCAATGTGGGGAAGGGGAAAATCATTCTTAAGATAGGCTTTATTCAAGTCTCTAAAGTCCATGCAGATGAGAACCTTACCGTCCTTTTTCATTTCTGGGATGATGTTTGCCACCCATTGGGGATAAAGGATGACTCTAATGAATTTATCTTGGTGTAATTTGTCGATCTCTTCTTTCATCTTTAAAGCAATTTTTGGGTGGAATCTCCTTAGCTTTTGTTTTACCGGGGTAGCTCCATCCTTAAGAGTTAGATGATGCTCCACCAACGAATTGCCTAATCCCAGCATATCCTGATACGTCCACACAAAGGTGTCCTGGTATTCTTGCAAGGTTTTGATCAAATCCGATTCTTGTGGGGAGTAAGATTAGCACTGATGAGAAAAACCCTGGGATCTTCTGATGTTCCAAGATTAAGCTCGTTTGTAGGCTCATCAATGGAAGCTAAGGGCTCTTCAAATTTCTTCAAACTGGAGGTGTAGGCATCTACCGCATCTTCCTCTTCTTCATTAAAACTAGCATCTTTTTCTAAATTGACCTCTATCGACTCCGAAAATGGGTTCCGGATCGGCACCTCAAGAGAAGGTGAAAGATGGAATAAGGAAAAGGGGAGTGAATCATAAAAACACTCGGAAAGTGGTAAAGAGTCCTCACCTCGGTCCCACACTCACATCGATCCCTGAACTTTCATCTCATGGCGTCGCTCGAGCACCGGAGACAGTTCGGGTCATGTGGGAGGAGAGTGAGGAGGATATGAACTTAGAACATGAATAAAAAGATTGTGGTTGCTAGGATCCACGGGCTCCGCTTTATGGATTAGTAACAAGAGTTAAGTTGATTTGACCGTGTGTACCTTAGCACGGGAGATAGGGTTGTGAGTTCAACCTTCTTCTTCTTCGGCCGGCTGATGAAGAAGAGTCCAACTGGTGCTAGCTTGATTGATCTGTGCAACTTAAAGACAATAAGACAAGAAAACAAGTGAAGAAGGATTAGAAGTGAGTGAAGTGTAGTAACTTGTAAAAACAATAACATAAAATGACAATTGGAAACAAACTCACCGGATTCGGGGTTAGCCATAACCCTTTTTTTCTAGTTTTTTGTGATGTATGAAATGATTCAAAACTGAATAAAAATGATGCTTAAATATTAACTAAATGATTTGAATGAAGAGTTAGCAAAGAGAATATGAATGGTTAAAGACAACACAACCTAGGCAAAGTGGCAACCGAGTTGGATAGATTCAATGTAAACTGTGCAGCTCTAATGCAGAGACCATAATGAATGACACCAATGTCAGAATAAAGTGATGTTTGTTTCAAAATAAAGAGTACTCACCGAGGGTGTTTTTATATGAAGACAAATTTGCTTGAATCTTATGATAAATAATCAGAATTTACCTGACAAGCCGAATCTTGGACAATGAAGTTCAGGTAACAATTTCTATGAAGTATGTATAAGTTGAATCCACCATTAAGTGTACTAAAATTGACTAAGAAGACGATGACTTAGAAGAGAAGACTTCGGATCTATCTGTGCAGCGCCGGTGTTGAAGTCGTAACAAGTCGAGAGAATGTCATAATTGATCTCCGTTTGTTGGAGGTGAAAGTTATATTGATGAATCACACTTCTTCTGAAGGAAATCAGGCCGGAAAATGACTAGAAAGATCTGTAGAAGCTGATTATCAGCAGTGCAGCACATCAGACCATAGACCGACTTTTTCTTCACTTTGGGATGATCTCAGAGCATCGGGACGAAGAGAGAACGATTTAGGGAGCTTGGGATGAGCCTAGGGTGGCTGGAAGATGAGGATAAGAGTGTTGGAGGATGGGGATTCCCTTCTTAGGTCATTCATATGAGTCTCTCTTTATAGGGGATGAGAAACAAGTCAAAAAATAGCAAGTTTTGATACATCCAACTTTAGGTTGGATTTCCTCCATTTAATGATACTAATTTTCATCATGAGGCTTCTAGAAACTTATCTAAATGATTTAGAGGGATTGGAAACTGTGTATCACCTTTCCCATGTTCAAAATATGTCTCCACTTGAAGAGGAAACAAATCTGGTCTAAAAATAGCAAGTTTTGATGTATAGGACAACAAGTTGGATTGCCATCATTAGATGATGCTAATTTCGACCATGAAGTTTCCAGATACTTTACCAAGTGATATGTAGGAAGAAAAATAAAGGTAAGATTGTGAATTGGTCAGAGATGTGCCTAATGGGCTGGGCTTGCATGCAATTGGGCTTGATCGGTGCTGTGTGCGGATAGAACTACGCGTCTATTTTTTAAAGGATGCTGCGGACAAATGGAAGATCAGAATTGAATGATGTTTGTTGCATTGAAAAGATGACTCATAAGAGAAGATTATTGATGTTTAAGACTTCTTCATTGGACGTCCACAAAATCCTGTGAAAAATTGTAAATTAGAGGATATGCTGGGAAAAGCATAATTTGGCACACAACCAAGCGGTGTGGCCTTGGTGCAAAGACCACCAAGAGCAACATAGAAGTTAGAATAGGCTTTCATTTTGGGAAAAATAAATTTTATTAGAGATCAACAACTCTTTCTCATATTTCTAGTGAACTCCTTGGCTCATCCAAAAGGATCGTTCAACTTGATTTTGATGGTCTAGAAGAGATGTTGCCAATGGAATAAGAGTTTAAGCCCCAAATAAGGCCAAATTGGCGTGTCTACAGCTTGCCTCGCCTTGATGTCGACTTTGTAAGGGAATGTTATGTAGTGAAGCGAAGTGAAATGTAGAGGAATGTAGCGAAGCGAAATGAGTTGTAATGGAATGCAGTGGAGTGAAATAGCGATGGACTGAAAAGGTGGCATCAAGGTGTAGATATAGACACGTTTAACGACCAAATTTGGCAAAGAGAATCTCTTCATGTTCCTTGGATTACTACCATGTTTCATCAAGCCTTCTTATATCTGATTGGTAAAAGGTGTGCCATGGGCATGAGAGAAGAATAGCCAACCCCCAACGCGGTGGGGACTCCCCGAATCATGGGTTCGTAGGTTCATCATTAGCCATCAACCCGATCTTTATGGTGTTCCTGTACTATGATGAGCTAATGTTTAAAAAGAGATTTTTTTTGAAAAATAAAAGAATACCAATCTAGTATAGTTAGGCTCTCAGATTCATTTGAGTTTTCCAAAAGACATGATGTGATTCGGAATGGAATGATCTTGATTCCATAAGGCAAATGTTTAGGCATAAGAATAGACCATGAGGATAATTGTGGTGCAAGAATTATGATAAAAAATGGGTGCCCATGGTGGGATGAGGTGATTGTCATGGTGGCATGAATAGCAAGATAGTGTTGTAATGTCCATGGTGGGATAGAAGTGAAATATGTTGAGGGACACATGGTATTGTGATAGATGATGGACGCGGTAACACGGTGGGATTAATGAACACGGTTGTAGACAAGCCAATTTGGCCTTATTTAGAGCTTAAATCATTATTCCATTGGCAACATCTCTTTTAGACCATAAAAATCATGATGAACCACCATTTTGGATGAGCTGAGGTTCTTATTTAAAATATGAGGATGATTTTCTAATTTCTAATCAAATCCGTGTTTGCCGAACAAGGGACTCTTGGTGGTGTGCCAGATTATGCTTTTCCCAGCATATTCTCTAATTGGAAATTTTTCACAGGATTATATGGACGTCTAATGAAAAATTATTCAACATGAATAATCTTATTCTCTAAGTTATCTTTCCATTGCAACAAACGTAATTCAATTCTGATCTACCATTTGTCCGCAGAAGCTTTTAGAAGTCAGACGTGCAGTTCTGTCCACACACAGCACCTATCAAGCCCAATTGCATGCAAGCCCAGCCCATTGGGCACATATCTGACCAATTCACGACCTTACCTTATTTATTTCTCCTCCATATCACTTGGTAAATTATCTGAAAGTTTCATGGTCGAAATTAGCATCATCAAATGATGGCAATCCAACTTGTTGTCTTATACATCAAAACTTGCTATTTTTAGACCAGATTTGTTTCCTCTTCAAGTGGAGACATATTTTGAACATGGGGAAGGTGATCCACGGTTTCCAATCCCTCTCAATCATTTGGGTAAGTTTCTATATGCCTCAGGGTGAAAATCAGCAACATTAAATGGAGGAAATCCAACCTAAGGTCGGATGTATCAAAACTTGCTATTTTTTGACCTGTTTTTCATCCCCTATAAAGGGAGACTCATATGAACGACCTAAGAAGGGCATCCCCATAATCCAGCACTCTTCTCCTCACCCTCCAGCCACCCTTGGCTCGTCCCAACCTCCCCAAATCGTCCTCTCTTCGTCCCGGTGCCCAGAGATCATCCCAAAGTGAAGAAAAAGCCGGTCTATGCTCTGACGTGCTGCACTGATGATTATTGGCTTCTACAGATCTCTATAGTCACTTTCCGGACTTACTTTCTTCAGAATAAGTGTGTATCATCAAGTTATCTTTCATCTCCAACAAACGGAGATCAATTCTGATATTCCCTCGGCTTGTTACGGCTTCAACACCGGCGCTGCACAGCCAGATCCGTAGTGTTCTCTTCTAAGTTATCATCTTCTAAGTCAATTTCAGTATATTTAATGGTGGATTTAGCCTATACATCCTTCATAGAAATTGTTTCCTGGTGAGTCCTCTTTTATCTATAATAAGAATCATTTAATTTGGTTATCTGTGGTGCCCATAGCATGTCCTACATCGACATTGTGCTGGGAGTTTCCAGAACTTCATCGTCCATGATCTGGCTTATGAGCATCCTCTGCACCAAAGTCGCGCCAGAAGGGTGCAAAGCTACCCGAACCGGCCTTCTTCAACCAACTCGGCTTCAACTCCAGTCGATCCACTCCATAAGCTTTCTCAACTCATTTAACTCAGTTTATTTACTGTTTTAAAGCATATTTCAGTTCATTTTCATCATTTTTACATAATCAAAAACACAAAAAGGGGTTAAGGCTCACCCCGAAGCTGGTGAGTCCAATTCCAATTGCTTCTTTCTCATCTTTTCTTTACAGTTACTATACTTCCCATAGTTCTAATCATTTTCCCTTCACTTTGTTTATTGTTCTAGTTGCACAGGTACATCAAGCTAGCATCGGTTGGAGACTCTTCTTCATCGGCCGGCCGAAGAAGAAGAAGAAGGTTGAACCCATATCCCGATCTTCCACGCTAAGGTACACGGTCAGATTCAATTTCTTTTATTTGTCAATTCCATAAAGTGGAGCCCATGGCTCCTGGAGATCACCTTTTATTTATGTTCTAATTTCATCTCCTCCTCACTCTCCTCCCACATGACCCAAACCATCTCCGGTGCTCAAGCGATGCCGTGAGATGAAAGTTCGGGGATCAATTTGAGTGTGGGACCGAGGTGAGGACCTTTCATTGCTTTCCAAGTGTTTTTCCGATTTACTCCCCTTTTTCCCCTATTCCATCTTTCACGTTCTCTTGAGGTGCCGATCCGAAAACCGTTTCTGGAGTCGACAGCTTTTTGGTGACCACGGTGGGACAACCAATGTCTTCAACCGTGCTAGCTTGATTCAACCATGCAACTAGTTGTTTTCCGACTTGGTTCCCACGTGAACCGGCTTGTCCTTTACCTTTTCCATGTCAATTTACCTTTAAACTTGCTGTTTGCTCTTCCTTTAAGATTGTCCCCCATGTGGACTTGATTTCTTGTCTTTAATTTCAGCCCGGTTCCTGCGTGAACCACTTTTCTTCTTATAAACCGGTTCCCGCGTGAACCACCTTTCTTTTCCAACTCGGTTTCCGAGTGAACCAACTTATTTTCAGATTGGTCCACGCGTGGACCACCCATTTACAACATCTTCAGATTGGCCCCACGTGGCCCTCTTTCTATTTTGTCAACTCTTACACCGGTTCCCGCGTGAACCACCCTTTTCTTCACAAAAACCGGTTCCCGCGTGAACCTACCCCTTTTCTAAACCAGTTCCCGCGTGAACCAACCCATTTTCAAATCGGTCCCCACGTGGACCACCCCTTTGCACCAATTAGATTGGGCCCACATGGCCCTCCCTTCCTTTCTCCAGTCAAACAAACCGGTTCCCGCGTGAACCACCCCTTTTCCTTCAAAAACCGGTTCCCTCGTGAACCACCTACCTTTCCAAAACCCGGCTCCCGTGTGAGCCACTTTATTTTCAAAATCGGTCCCCGCGTGGACCATCCTTTTAGCTTTACTTCAGATTTTTTCCCACTTGGACGCTCCACCACAAGCCGGTTCCCGCGCGAACCACCTTTTAATTGCTAGTTTCTAGTTACTTGTTTTACTTTATCATTGCTTGTCTTGATTGCATTCACTTGCTTGATTTATTTAATAGATTTCATTCATGTTTGCATATTGATTGCTTCTTCTCCTCCTACCCTCCATTTTTCATTTTTGCATTAGCTTTTGCATCGGGTACCAGACTTGTTCCGATCCATAGGGCATTCGAGGCGGGGGCTCTCTCTCCCAACACACCCTCACCCTCCTAACACCTTCTTGGTGGATTCTAACCTCTCTTCTGGGATATTCCTTCCTAGTTGATTTGGTTGTTTCCATCAAGGCCTCCATAAGTCCCCATCCATGGAGTATTCCTCTCCGCACGATTGGGCGGGTTGTACCACTTCCCAAAACCCGAAGAACACAAGTACCTACTCAAGGTGATTGAGTGACAACCTTAGGTCTTGAAGATTGAAGCAATAGGAACCATACCCACTTGAGTGAAAAATTGCTAACAATCTATCTAATCTAAGGTTTCAACCCAAAAAATGTCGAGTAGTCATCTTAAAAACTTGTTTGCATAACTTGTTTGCTCACAACAATTGAAAATAACCATTTTTTTTCTTTCAAAACACCTAAAACAAAAAAAAAATCCCTTTAAATTTTGTGTTCAACTTGCTTGCCAAACAACAAAATTAAAACTAAATCAAATCAAACAAAAAAAAGCATAACCAAACAAAATCCTCTTTGCATTTACACCTTTTATTTGCTTTCTTTCAACCTTTTTGTAAGAAAATCGACAGGATGCCCATGATGCTAAGGTCCGAAAGACATGTCGGGATAGACGGGTCACTACATGCTACAACAATCCATGGTCCAACCAGAGGGCCATGTCAATGACGTTAGAGAACCTGAAGTTCAAAATCCTACTTATCCACCTGCTTCACTTAGTGTGGAACAAATCCTCCAGGGTCTATCTCTCCATCCAGATCCTGAATCCTTTTCACTTGTGCAATCTTTAACAAAGGGCAAGATGCCTACCAATCAAGATCTGGTCGAGGGAAATCAAGCCCCCTCACCTCCTCAATCGGTAACTAGGCCCCTCATCATCAACCATCCTGTACAATCTTGCCGTGCTACCTTGCCTACTCACCCTGTTGTAGGTCACTCACCTGATTCCATGCTAGTTCCTACTTCCAACCCACCTCTTCTAGCCCGTTCATCCAAATACCTTGCACCGGTGGCTCAGGAACCCAACCTCACTCAAGCATTCATGGACAAACTCAACCAATTGGATGAGCGCTTTGAAAAGCTAAGGCACCGTTTGGACTCGAGGCCATCCATGAAATATCTGCTTCATCTTTCCCAGTCCCACATATCCCTCCATCACAAACACCAGCCTACCATCGCTACAATGGCTTAGGTGATCCCTTCACCCATGTCAATGATTTCCTGAGCAAATCATCTCGATGGCAGAATGATAGAAAGACCCTTGCCTTTCTTTTTAGGAGATCTTTAGAGGGTGCAGCCCTAGATTGATTTTTTTCATTGAATGAAGTAGAGATATGGGATTTCAAAATTGTCAAGGCCAAATTCTTGAAACGATATGGGCCAGGCTATTCAATAATTGGGGAAGTAAAAGAAGATGTGGAATTAATGCAATATTCTGATGAATTGAGGCCCAGGATCGAGAGGAGCATTAATGCTATTCACCAACCTAGGAGCCCTCCCCAACCCCATCCAAATCATTATCATCGGCCAACTCCTCGACGCCAGTTGATTAGGCCACCCATGCCCCAACCTCAGCCAATCATACAACCCGAGTCAATGGCACAACCAACCATGCTTAATAAAGCTCCTGTTGTTGCTTGTGCGAATACTCCATTACTTCAACTGGCTCTCCAACCTTCGACTCCACCAACATTTCTTAAGGTCCATCGGCCAATCATCCGACCATTGGCTTCTCAGCCTATTCCAACAACAACCCCTCGGCTAGCCACGCAAGCCTTGGCCCCTCAACCCACTTCACCAACGGTCCCTCGGCCAATCATTCATCCTAAGTCGATCGAGCAAACCCCGGCTTCTCAACCAATCCCACCGCATAGGGATCCTCCTCAGTTGGTTGCACAACAACCAATCATTTCTTCTATTACTCTTGCCTCAACAAAGGAATCAATCACTCCTACTATTCTGGCTCCTGCTGTAGTAGAAGATTCAGACACTTCGACCCTTCAAGCTCCTACCATGGTAGAGGAACTAGCCACTCCGATCATTCATGCTCCTACCATGATAGATGATTCAGACACTTCGACCCTTCAAGCTCCTACCCTGGCAGAGGAATTAATAACTCCAACCATTTGTGCTCCTGCCATGGCAGAAGAATCAACTCCTCAACATATCCTTGCTCTCTCTCAAAATCAAAGTCAGTCAGTAGGGGAGGTCGAACCAAACTCTTCTATCATTCTAGAATTCTCTAAACTAGGCATGCCCTCTTCCCCAGAACAACCTGAGGAGAAGCCTACTGTAGGGAGCTTAGATGAGGGGATCACAAATTTAGTTGATTGTCAAGGACTAGGCAAGGATTCTCTAGGTATAGATCAAATGTTGCCATCATTAGAATTGATCCCTGAAGTTGGGGAGGTAGAATTGACCCTTGAACTGAAAAATAAAAGGATAGAATTGGTCAGTGAAATGGGGAATGAATCGACAAGCCTCCTGAAGGATGTAGACCTTAGCAAAGGGATACTAGGACCTCCTCCAGCTATGCAGGCAAAATCTTCAAAATCAGTCTTAGGGCCACGACCCTTGCCTCATTCTCCTTATAAACAACAATCGGGCCCATGGGCCCACAATCAATCAATCTTAGCGCCACGACCCTTTCTTTACCCTTCTCCCAATCAACGATTGAGCCCATGGGCCCACAATTCCTCAATCTTAGGGCCACTGCCCTTTCTTTATCCTTCTTACAACCATCAATCAGGCCCATGGATCCAAAATCTGTCAATCTTAGGGCCATGGCACACACCCCATCTCACTCAATTGGGCCTTTATGCCCCATTTTTGGGCCCTTATGCCCCATTTTCGGGCACTTATGCCCCTTTTCGTCAATCGGGCTCTTATGCCCCTTTTCATTAACTGGGCCCATGTGCCCCTTTCCATCAGCCGGGCCCACATGCCCCCTTTATCCAACCAGGCCCATGTGCCTCTCTTCATCAACCGCGCTCTTATGCACCTTTTCTTCAACCAGGCCCACGTGCCCCTTTTAATCAATCAGGCTTGCATGCCCCATTCCTTCAACTGGGCCCATATGCCCCTTTTCCCCAACTGGGCCTACGTGCCCCTTTCCTTCCATCGGGCCTACGTGCCCATAATTCTCTCCAATCGGGCCCATGTGCCCTTAATTTTTCTAAATCGGGCCCACGTGCCCACAATTCACCTCAATCGGGCCCACGTGCCCGCAATTCACCTCAACCGGGCTCACATGCCCATGTTTTTATGCAACCGGGCCCATGTGCCCAAATTTCTTCTAAATCGGGCCCACGTGCCCACCTTCCATTAACTTTGGGCATACATGCCCACACTCCTTCAACTTCGGGCCTGTATGCCCCCATTTCTTCACCATCGGGCCCGCCTGCCCATACTTCTTCAGAATCGGGCCCCCGTGCCCCCACTTCTTCAACTTTGAGATTATGCACTCATACTCTTCAATGGCACCAGCGAGCTCATCACAAATCACAATCTTGCTCCCAACCATCTAAATCGGGCCCGTGTGCTCGCTCTTTTCATTGGGTCCTTCGGGCTCAACCTCCAATCGGGTCTTTGAACCCATCACCTCCAATCGAGCCCTCATGCCCATCAACATCAACTGGGCCCTCTAGCCCGCCTTCAAATCTTGGGCTCACGTGCCTCTTGATTCCAACTACTCCCAGGCCTTCAAGCCCACTTTCAACTCACGGGCCCAAGAGCCCATTTTAAATCACTTTTGTTTCCAAGCATGTTTATTTCCTTTTGAATTCTCTTTCTTTTCCCAAGTTCTACTTTCAACAAAAAAATCAAGGTAGAGAAATTTCTTGGGTGATACCACAATCTTTGCCTTTTACATCATTAATGTTGACTCCGCCATACTAAATCAGATCCTCCACATTTTCACTTCATCCTATGACTATGAATCATCAATTCAATGCAATATGGTGCATATCAACAGTGGAAGCAGTTGGGCAAGGCAAGGCAAGGCATGGCAGACAAGGCAAGGCAAACACAAGCAAAGCCGTCATCAGCAATGAACTTCTTCTTCTCTCAGGTATTACATGAAATTGCATTCATTATCATTATGTCATCTGCAAAGCAATATTTAAAAAAAAAATGATTTTGAATTTCACATGACAATTTTAATTGAGAGAAATTCATGACTGACGACATTTGTAGCTACCTTGTTCTTATTAAACAAATTCTTTACATTGAAAGGCATATTTTTAATTGATTCACCTATGGAATGTTATCTACCTCAAAAAATGGAGAGAACTACTAGTATGACTTAAGTCCACATGTCCTAGGTTGTTGTCTAGGAGTCGAGGGTAGATACCATTCTACACACACAACACGTCCTGATCCAAGAATCTAGATGACCTAACACCTGAGAGAAGCTTGGCAAGGCTTAGAGATGGAAGGAAAACCCTCACCCTACTCTCTTCTATTCGGTCCAAGATAGGTAAAGGGGACTAGAGGGGGAGAGTATCGAAAGCATCCACCGCCTTAGTAGGAGGCCGTCTCGAAAGGTCCAACTTCTCAAAAGAAAAGGGTGCCAAAAGATGGGCAATGAACCCCATAGGTTTAAACAAATATGGGCCTGTCTTAATGAGTACCCAAAATGTAGAAAATGAAAAAAGGTGCCAAAAGATGGGCAATGACCCCACAGGTTAAAGACCTGTCCGAATGTGTGCCACAAAAAATAGGTTTATCAATAAAGAAGAAAAGACCTGAAGAGGCTGAACCCCAATGGGCAATTAGGTGCAAGTAGAGAAATCCCTCTCAACATCTCCAAAGCTTATCAAGGACTTCCTTATCAATTCTTCATTCTTAACCCCACAAGGTGCGGGTGGACCAACCAAATCAAAGCTAAACTCTAGCCGATCAGAGGTTGAAGGTTGGAAAGATTCTGGGCAAGGAACCCCATTTTGCACAATCTACCAGTGAACCTAGAAAAACAACCAAGTGATGAGAACTTGTGTCAATACTAAATTTTCTCTCCAAAAACATATTTTCAAAAAAACTCCAAAAAAAAGCTGAATATGTTCAAAACTCCAAAAAATGAATATTTTCAAATTCCCAATTTTTTTTTTGAATCTTTTCACAAAACTTCTTTGTTAAATTCTTGTCCTTACATTCATATTTATTCTTAGTCTCTCATGTTTCAAATTTTTCATTGCGTATTTGTTGCTTATTTTTTTTACACTCTTAAGTAGGCTATTACCCCTTGACAAAGGTCAAGGCATACTGCAACTTGCAAGGGGGATAAGCCGCATTGTTGTTCTAATCCTTCCTTCTAAGTGTTTCAGGCACAAGAAAAACTTTACACCCCTTGACAAAGGTCAAGGCATACTGCAACCTGCAGGGGGGATAAGCCATCTTGTCATTCTAATCTCCTTTTCTGAGTGTTTCAGGCACGAAGAACAAACAAGGAGGACTACACAATAAGGCGATGCTCGCCACTTCCCTCTCCTAAGGATTCTTAGGAGGAGGTGCCACCATAACCTTGGCTTCAACTCTACCGAGGAGCTTTCTTTGCAAGACTTCAATAAGGTGATGCTCACCACTTCCCTCCCCTGAGGATTCTCAACAGGAGGAGTCATCATTACCTCGGCCTCAACTTTGCCGAGAAGCTTTTACTCTGTGTCCTCATTAGGATACATGAACTCTTTTGTGAGAATGCATGTCATCACACTGCAAACTCACCATTATAATTTCCTTTCTTAGCATGTATTAGGTGCATTACTATTTATTTTATGCATTGATGTTGAAGACCGTGAATGTAAAGAAGACCAGGCCCGAAATCCTCTTCATCAAAATCCACGACGGTCGTGTCATTCTTTGTGCTCACGGATAAGCCAAAGTTGTGCTATGAGGAATGATGGTTCCCAAATGGGTATCTTGACCTCATAGACAATCTATATTTTCAACTATTTGTTATACAAGTTTTGTTTTTTCTTGAGCCCAACATGCATCATGTAGCATTAGTTGCATTACATTTTGTTGCATACATCCTTTCATAATCTTCACCTTCTCACCTTAGTCTCTAAATCTTTTATCCTAATTTGGATCATTCTAAACCCCACCGTGTTTTCTAATCCCACCGTGTTCTCTAGTCCCACCGACCCTTCAGATATCCCACCGTGTCTGTTAATCTCATCGTGTTCGGTAATCATCTTGTGCCTCCAACTCCTTCATTGCTATCACCATTGTGGCCACTGCAACAACCTTCTTGCTATTTATCCCACCATGGCAGTCAACTTATCCCGCCAAGGGTCTTCTATTTGATCAAAACTTGCACCGTCATGGTCTGTACTTAAACATTTGCCTTTTGGAATTCGAGATCATTCCATTCCGAATTGAATCTTATCTCCTGGAAGACTTAAATGAATCTAAGAGCCTGAATATGCTCGATTGGTATTATTTTATTTTTAAAATCAAATCTCTTTTTAAAACTTTAGCCCATCACAGTACAGGAACACCGCAAAGTTTGGGTTATCGGCTGATGATGAACCTACGAACCAATGTTTCGGGGACTCCCCACCGCGTTGGGGGTTGGCTATTCTTCTCTCGTGCCAATGGCACATCTTTTACTAATCGAACATAAGAAGACTTGATGAAACATGGCGGTTAACTAGGAGACTTGAGGAGATTCGTCTTGCCGAATCTGGTCGTTGAGCGTGTCTATATCTACACCTTGATGCCACCTTTTCAGTCCATCACCATTTTTCTCACTACATTCCACTACGATCTATCTCGCTTCGCTATGCTTTCTCTACATTTCACTCCTCTACGCTACATGTCATTCCCTTGCAAAGCTGACATCAAGGCGATGCAAGCTGTAGACACACCAATTTGGCCTTATTTAGAGCTTAAACCATTATTCCATTGGCAACATCTCTTTTAAACCATAAAAATCATGATGAAACACCCTTTTGGATGAGCTGAGGTGCTTATTGGAAATATGAGGATGATTTTCTAATTTCTAATCAAATCCGTGTTTGCCGAACAAGAGACTCTTGGTGGTGTGCCAGATTATGCTTTTCCCAGCATATCCTCTATTTATAAATTTTTCAAAGGATTATATGGACGTCTAATGAAAAATTATTCAACATGAATAATCTTCTTATCTGAGTTATCTTTCCATTTCAACAAACGTCATTCAATTCTGATCTACCATTTGTCCGCAGAAGCTTTTAGAAGTCAGACGTGCAGTTCTGTCCACACACAGCACCTATCAAGCCCAATTGCATGCAAGCCCAGCCCATTGGGCACATATCTGACCAATTCATGACCTTACCTTCTTTATTTCTCCTCCATATCACTTGGTAAATTATCTGGAAGCTTCATGGTCGAAATTAGCATCATCAAATGATGGCAATCCAACTTGTTGTCTTATACATCAAAACTTGCTATTTTTAGACCAGATTTGTTTCCTCTTCAAGTGGAAACATATTTTGAACATGGGGAAGGTGATCCATGGTTTCCAATCCCTCTCAATCATTTGGTTAAGTTTCTAGATGCCTCAGGGTGAAAATAAGCAACATTAAATGGAGGAAATCCAACCTAAGGTCGGATGTATCAAAACTTGCTATTTTTTGACCTGTTTTTCATCCCCTATAAAGGGAGACTCATATGAACGACCTAAGAAGGGCATCCCCATAATCCAGCACTCTTCTCCTCACCCTCCAGCCACCCTTGGCTCGTCCTAACCTCCCCAAATCATCCTCTCTTCGTCCCGGTGCCCAGAGATCATCCCAAAGTGAAGAAGAAGCGGGTCTATGCTCCGACATGCTGCACTGCTGATTATTGGCTTCTACAGATCTCTATAGTCATTTTCCGGACTTACTTTTTTAAGAATAAGTGTGGATCATCAAGTTATCTTTCATCTCCAACAAACATATATCAATTCTGATATTCCCTCGGCTTGTTACGGCTTCAACATCGGCGCTGCACAGACAGATCCGTAGTGTTCTCTTCTAAGTTATCATCTTCTTAGTCAATTTCAGTATAATTAATGGTGGATTCAGCCTATTCATCCTTCATATAAATTGTTTCCCGGTGAGTCCTGTTTTATCTATAACAAGAATCATTTAATTTGGATATTTTTGGTGCCCAAAGCTTGTCCTACATCGACATTGTGCTGGGAGTTTCCAGAACTTCATCGTCCATGATCCGGCTTATCAGCATCCTCTGCACCAAAGTCGCGCCAGAAGGATGCAAAGCTACCCGAACCGGCCTTCTTCAACCAACTCGGCTTCAACTCAAGTCGATCCACTCCTTATGCTTTCTCAACTCATTTAACTCAGTTTATTTAATGTTTTAAAGCATATTTCAGTTCATTTTCATCATTTTTACATAATCAAAAACACAAAAAAGGGGTTAAGGCTCACCCCGAAGCCGGTGAGTCCAATTCCAATTGCTTCTTTCTCATCTTCTCTTTACAGTTACTACACTTCCCATAGTTCTAATCGTTTTTCCTTCACTTTGTTTATTGTTCTAGTTGCACAGGTACATCAAGCTAGCATCGGTTGGAGACTCTTCTTCATCGGCCGGCTGAAGAAGAAGAAGGTTGAACCCATATCCCGATCTCCCACGCTAAGGTACACGGTCAGATTCAATTTCTTTTATTTGTCAATTCCATAAAGTGGAGCCCACAGCTCCTGGCGACCACCTTTTATTTATGTTCTAATTTCATCTCCTCCTCACTCTCCTCCCACATGACCCAAACCATCTCCGGTGCTCAAGCGACGCCGTGAGATGAAAGTTCGGGGATCAATGTGAGTGTGGGACCGAGGTGAGGACCTTTCATTGCTTTTCGAGTGTTTTTATGATTCACTCCCCTTTTTCCCCTATTCCATCTTTCACCTTCTCTTGAGGTGCCAATCCGGAACCCGTTTCTAGAGTCGACAACGGTGGGCTATTGAAAGATCAGAATTGGGATAAATGATGGGATGAAGAGACCCAGTGAGATTCAGAGTATGCGATGACAACAAAGGGATGTAGAGATGATAAGCATGAATGCAATGAAACTAATGCAAAACTACATGATGCATGCTGGGCTAAAAAAGCCAAAAATTTACTTAACAAACTAGTTGAAGATATAGATTGAACATCGAAGATCATGATACCCAGTCGGAAACCATCATCCCTCGATATTTAATTTTGTCTTATCCGTGAGCACAAAGAATGACCCAACCGTCGTGGATTTTGATGAAGGGGATCTCGGGCCCGATCTTCGTTGCATTCACAGTCTTCAACATCAATGAATAAAATAAGTAGTAATGCACTTAATTATATGCTAAGAAGGAAAATGATAATGGTGGGTTTGCGGTGTGATGATGTGCATTCTCATAAAAGAGTTCATATGCCTTGATGAAGACACAGAGCAAAAGTTTCTTGGTAAAGTTGAGGTCGAGGTTATGATGACACCTCCTCTTGAGAATCCTCAGGGGAGGGAAGTGGCGAGTGTCGACATTGAAAACTCAACGGGTGCCTTCTCCTTTTTCAGGGAAGTCCGTGAAGCCAGATCGTCATCTCAAGAGGGGATGAGAAAGAAAGAACAAAAAAACATGGAAAGCAACTCTCACCTCGGTCCCACACTCACATTGATCCCCGAACTTTCATCCCTTGGCGTCGCTCGATCACCAAAGAGACGGTTTGGGTCATGTGGGAGGAGGGTGAGAAGTAGAAAATTAAAACATGTGGTCACCAGGAACCATGGGTTCCGATTTATAGAAATTAAAATTGACCGTGTGTACCTTAGCATGAAGAATGTGGGTTAAAGCTTCTCCTTCTTCGGCCGGCTGATGAAGAAGAGTCCTCAACGTGGTGGGTGCTTGATCTTCTGTGCAACTAGATAAATAAACAAGTGAAAGATACTAATATAACTAAACAAAGTGGAGTATATGTAAAGAGAATAACATGAAACACACAATTGACTAGAAACTGACCGGATTCGGGTTATCTCTAACATCTCTTTTTCTATTTTCGGATAAAAAGACTAAAAATAATGAAAAAAAATGTAAAAAAAATATAGGAGGATGGAGAATCACGAAACAAAGAGATAGGAAAAAGAACAGAAAGATTATGAGTTGAATAGAGAGAAATATGGCCAAATCTGTGTTGTCGAAAAAGCCGAGCAGCAGTCTAAGATTTGCCAGGCGCGACTTTGCTTCTATGATCGTCACGACCAGCACCGACCTCGGAATCAAGTTCCGTCGATTTCAAATTCAAGAATACTTGGAGAGGAAGAACTTTGATGAAGAAAGATCAGGAAGAAGACGTCCACACACTTCTGTAGAAATTGAAGAAGAAAGACCTAGCTGATCACCTGCAGAACAACCTTCCTTTCTCTTGAACCGACTTTTCTCTCTCTAAAAACTCGAAATTCTCTCTTTAAAAATCACAAAATCAATGCAGGAGGAAGGTTTGACGTATTGAGATGCCAGGGGGGTCGTGCTCATGCCTCTGGAACGACCAGAATTGGAGTTAATTTATAGGAGAACGAACGGCACGATCAAGACTAAAAAATAGGGTACCTTGCGCCCTACCCCAGGGCGCATGCACCCTGGTGCAGGGCGCATGCACCCCACTGAGGGGCACATGTACCTCCCAGTGGGGGTGCATGGCACTGTTCTCGAAAAATTTGGCCTTATCCGGTCGATCGGTTCAGTGGTAGAGTCCCGGTGAAAAATTGGTTCCCTCGTGCCTCAAGGGTAGGGTGTATGGGCACGTGCCCTGGGTCCTGGGCGCATGTGACCAGGGACCCGGGCGCATGAGACTGTTTTCGCTCGTCCTTCTTCCGGAAGACATTGCGAACACTCCTGAACTCGGAATTCGACGCCGTTTGTTGCGTTGGAAAGATAACAGGCCGAAGAAGCTTCCTATAGCATCGTATCAGACATCACACCCTCAAAAACTTCAGAATTTTGTTCGTAAGTTAGGGCAGTGAATAGAAGATCCGATACAGGTCAAAATGACTCTGATGGCAAACCGAAAAGGCATGGTATGCAACAAAACTTGTCTGGGGTGTGAATATGACCATAACCTTCAATGCATGATCATTAGGCATTGGTTATTCAGCCAATTTCCGTGTTTACACGATTTACGTGTAGCTTTCGCTCAAAAATTACAGCTTTTTGCAGAAAACATCAGAAAACATCCAATTTCGTTCGGCGAAGCTCCAAATCAATTTTAAAGACCCGGCATCATTATAAGGTCAATCATACATGTTACCCTATAAAACATGAGTTTTATGCTCTAAATTAGGCGAATTTGGCGTGTCTACAGCTTGCCTCGCCTTGATGTCGGCTTTGTAAGGGAGTGGCATGTAATGAAGCGGAGTGATTCGTAGTGAACTGTAATGGAATGCAAGTGAACGTAGATGAATGTAGCAGAATGGAATGGTGATGGACTGAAAAGGTGGCATCAAGGTGTAGATATAGACACGCTTATCTACCCTATCCAGCAAAATGAATCTCTCTGAGTATTCTAGATTACTTTCATGTTCTATCAAAACCTCATATAATTGATTGGTAAAAGACATGCCCTTGGCACGAGAGATGAAAAAGTAAATGATAAAAGATAAAAGGATGTAGCCAACCCTCAGTGTGGTGAGGAGTCCTCGAATTCGTAGGTTCATCATCAGCCAGCAACCCGAACTTTGCGGTGTTCTTGTACTGTGATGGGCTAAAGTTTTAAAAGAGAAATTGATCGTAAAATGAAAAGAATACCAATCAATCATATTTGGAATCTCAAGTTCATTCAAGTGTCACCAAAATACTCAGTTTGATTCTGAGTGGAATAATCTCAAGTTCTTAAAGGGTTCGTTTTAAGCATAATAAAATTGCTCGGGTATCATGAAAACCATGAATCACGCTCTGGCAGAAAACTCGATATTTGGAAAACGACAAAACAAACTTAAGACATAGTGAGATTGAAAGATAATAGTGAGACTAACATAGAAATGATGGGAAAGAAGAACAATGGCATGACAATTGCCATGACACGGTGGGATAAAAAAAAAGACACGGTAGGATAAAAGAAAGGACAGAATAAAACATGGTAGTATAACATGAAAGAGTAAAACATGGTGGGATAAAATTGGTAATGATGAAGAATGAAAAGGAGATGGATATGAAAACATAGAAAATTATGTAGAAAATAGTTGAAGATATAGATTGTCTATTGGAGGTCAAGACACCCGATTAGGAACCATCGTCCCTCTAATGTTCAATTTTGGCTTATCCGTGAGTGTGAAGAAATGACCATGCCGTCGCAGATTTTGTTGAAGGGGACCTCGGGCCCAGTCATTTTCACTCTCAAGGTCTTCAACATTAATGCATATAATATGTATCAAATGGACCTAACATAACTAGGTGACATATGGTAGGAGTGATGTGAAGTGCAAAAATGAAGTGATGGTGATGATGTGAGATTGATGAGAATGTGGTTTTCAATGAAGTCTTCAGGCATGATCAACTTGCATCATCCGCCTGATTCATCAGCATCTCTGGTCCATCCTTGTCTTGCCTTCTGACAGAATACAGCACCACGATTGGTAGCGCTTCCTCTTTTTTCGCCACAAGGTTGGCATGACGTTCCTTGGGGAACACCGATCTCACCAATTTACCTGTTAGGACTTCAAAGGTTGCCTGATGGCCCTTCTCTTTTTCTACTTCAGCTCCTGAAAACACCTAACAAAGATGATTAAATTTTCATTATGACTCATCCCTTTGCCTGTATACCATTTATCTTGATTTTGAGTCAAAGGGAGGAGCCTTCTTAACAAGGTAGAATAAAACAAATGACTGAAATGAAATGGTGGTAAGGGCTGAGAGAACTTACCTGCCGTGGTGTGAATCCTCTCCTCTCACATTGAAATGCCTGAAACACTTGATAAAAGAGGATTAGATCTTCACCACGACTCATCCCTTTACCCATTATGGTCAACTTTGACTTAGGTAAAAGGGAAGAGCCTTCTTAACAAGGTAATTAAATCAAAAATGAATATGCAATTCAGGAATGGAAATATGCATGACAGTCAAATAAACATGGATGCAACTAAGGCAATGATCATGACTGAGCATTTTTTTTGGTTTTCTTGGAAAAAATCTTTTTTTTTGGATTTTTAAAAATATTCAATTTTTTTTGGATTTTTGAAATATGCAATTTTTTGGATTTTTGAAATATTCAAATGTTTTTTGGTTTTTTGAAATATGTATTTTTTTGGGTTTTTGAAAAATTCATTTTTTTGGATTTTTGGAAAATGCATTTTGTTTGGGTTTTTGAAATATGCAATTTTTTTGGACATTTGAAATATGCATTTTTTGTGGATTTTTGAAATATTCTTTTTTTTTGGGGTTTTCGAAATATTCTTTTTTTTGGAGGTTTTGAAATAAGTACTCACTTTTTTTTGTAATTTTTGAAATATTCATCTTTTTTGTGGAGAAAATACTGGTATTTGAGACAATTCATCGGTCTTTGGGGTTTGTCAAGACTCAAGTGGTAGATGCCACGTGCAAAAATAAAGTTTCCTACCTAGAATCCTTCTAACCTTCTTCCTTTGATCGGCTTGGATTCCACCTGAATTTGGTCGGTTTACCCTACCCTAGGGATTTAAGGAGGAAGAGTATAGGAAGTCCTTGATAGGGTTTAAAGATGTTGAGAGGGATTTCTCTGCTCTCACTCAAATTACCCATTGGGGTTCGGCCTCTTTGGGTTTTTCCTATTTTTTTACTCTTTTCTATGTGGCACATATTTGGACAGGTTTTTGACCCGTGGGGACATTGCCCATCTTTTAGTGCCTTTTGCCTTGACTATCATTCTGGGTACTCATTCAGACATGTTGATCATTTTTCTTTTTCTAACCTGAGGGGTTCATTGCCCATCTTTTGGCACCCTTTTGTACCCTCTGAGACGGCCTCCTACTAGGGTGGCGAGTGTTTTCGATACTACCCCTCTCTAATCTTCTCTCCCTATCTTGGACCGAGTAGAAGAGAATAAGGTAAGGGTTCTCCTTCCATTTCTAGATTTCTGCCTTGCCTTTCGCAAGTGTCGGGTTGTCTGGATTCTAGGATTGGGAAGTGTTGTGTGTGTAGGATGGTACCTACCCTTGACTTCTCACGAACAACCTAGGATCGATGACTTGAGGTTATACCAGTGGTTTCTCCATTTTTTATGGAAAGTACTTTTTGAGGTAAACTCCATTCCAAGGATGATTCAATTTTTCTCCATCTACATTAGTCAATTCATATGCATTACCTGGATATTTTCAGTGATTACAAAAGGCCCTTCTCAGTTAGGTTGCAACTTGGAGCGGGGACCCCCTGGCTTAACGAATATGCGTTTGACTACCATCTCACCGATTTCGAATTTTCTCTTGACCACCCTATTTTGATAAAACCTTTTGAGTCTATTCTGAAAAGTCCGGGCATGCTCGGCGGTGGCTAGCCTTCTTTCATCCAAGAGTTCAAGCTGTGCAAGGAGAGATTCTCGTCTCTCATCAACAGGAATATCCCTATTGAGTTGAACTCAGAGAGATGAAAGTAATACTTCGTAAGGGACCACTGCTTCCATCCCATATACCAAAGCATACGGGGTTTGTCCAGTGGGAGTCCTTACAGAAGTACGATAAGCCCATAGAGCATCTACAAGCTTATCAGGCCAGTCGGAAAATTTTCTAGACTTACAAGATTTCTTGATGATTTTGATTAAGGTTTTATTGGTGGCTTCTTCTTGACCATTGCCTTGAGGATAGTATGGTGATGAATGATGCAATGAAATGTGATACCTGTTGCAAAGATCACTGTAGACACGCCAAATTCGCCTAATTCAGAGCATAAAACTCATGTTTTATAGGGTAACATGTATGATTGACCTTATAATGATGCCGGGTCTTTTAAAGTTGATTTGGAGCTTCGCCGAACAAAATCGGATGCTTTCCGAAGTTTTCCACAAAAGCCGTAATTTCTTAGCTAAAGCCACACGTAAATCTTGTAAACACGGAAATTGGCTGAATGACCAATGCCTAATGATCATGCATTGAATGTTATGATCAGATTCACACTCCGGACAAGTTTTGTTGCATACCGTGCCTTTCCGGATTGCCGTCGAAGTCATTTTGACCTGTATCGGATCTTCTGTTCACTGCCCTAACTTCCTGACAAAATTATGAAGTTATGGAGGGTGTTATGGCTGATCCTATGCTATAGAAAGCTTCTTCGGCCTGTTATCTTTCCAACGCAACAAACGGCGTCGAAATCCAAGTTCGGGAGTGTTCGCAGTGGCTTCCGGAAGAAGGACGCGCAAAAACAGCCCCATGCGCCCAGGTTCCTGGTCACATGCACCCGGGACCCAGGGCACGTGCCCATGCGCCCTACCAGTGAGGCACGTGACCTCGTGCCCTCACTTGAGGGCACATGCGCCCTACCCTTGAGGCACGAGGGAACCAGTTTTTCACCGGGACTCTATCGCTGAACAGATCGACCTGATAAGGTCGAATATTTTGGACAGGATAAGATGCGCCCCTTCCAGGGGGCGCATACGGCCCTCAGTGGGGTGCATGCTCCCTACACTAGGGCACATGCGCCCTGGGGTAGGGCACAATGTGCCCTATTTTTTAGTCCGGATAGGTCTGTTCGTTTTCTTATAAATAAACTCCGATTCTGGTCGTTCCAAAGGCATGAGCATGATCCCCCAGGCATCTCAAGACATCCAAGAACCCTCCTACATTGATTTTGTAATTTTTATAGAGAGAATTTCGAGTTTTTAGAGAGAGAAAAGTCGGTTCAAGAGAGAGGAAGGCTGTTCTACAGGTGATCAGCTAGGTCTCTCTTCTTAGGCCTCTAAAGAAGCGTGTGGACGTCTGCTGCCCAAGCTCTCTTCATTAAAGTTCCTCTCCAAGTATTCTTGAGTTTGAAATCGACGGAACTTGATTCTGAGGTCGGGGCTGGTCGTGACGAGCGCAGAAGAAAAGTCGCACCTGGCAGATCCTGGACTGCTGCTCGGCTTTTTCGACAACCCAGATTTGGCTATATCTTCCTCTATTCAACTCGAATATTTCGTTCTTTTTCCTATATCTTTGTTTCGTGATTCTCCATCCTTCTATTATTTTTTTTTACATTTTTTTGCATTACTTTTAGTCTGTTATTCCGAAAATAAAAAAGAGGGGTTAGAGATAACCCAAATCCGGTCAGTTTCTAGTCAATTGTGTGTTTCATGTTATTCTCTTTACATATACTCCACTTTGTTTAGTTCTAATTATCCTTTTCACTTGTTTGTTTGGTCTAGTTGCACATAAAATCAATCACCCATGCGTTGAGGACTCTTCTTCATCGGCTGGCCGAAGAAGAAGCTTTAACCCACACTCTTCACGCTAAGGTACACACGGTCATTTTAATTCTATAAATCGGAACCCACGGTTCCTAGCGACCACATGTCTTAATTTCCTTCTTCTCACTCTCCTCCCACATGACCCGAACTATCTCTTTGGTGATTGAGCGACGCCAAGGGATGAAAGTTCGGGGATCAATGTGAGTGTGGGACCGAGGTGAGATTTGCTTTCCGTGCTTTATTCCTTTCTTTTCTCATCCCCTCTTGAGGTGACGATCTGGATTCACGAACTTCCCTGAAAAGGAGAGGACCCCGTCAAATTTTCAGAGTCGACAATCACGTAGATCTTGAGAAAGAAATTGTGGCCCATTATCGGTGACGATGTCGCTGGGGATCCCGAACCTTGCCAGGATGTTGCGCTTGATGAAGGAGCAGACAGTTGACACTTTAATCTCCATGAATGCTTCCGCTTCAGCCCACTTTGTGAAGTACTCCATTGTCGTCAGAATGAATGATTTTGGGCGCACTTCGGAGTTGAGGTCACTCAAGGGGCCAATGATATCAAAAGTCCACATGGCAAAAGGCCATGGGGGCATGAATTGGATGAAGGGAAGATGCGGGTGAATGAATCTTGTCATGAATGACAATGCCGGACAAAGATGGAGCAGTCTTCTTTTAGAGTTGGCCAATAATACCCTTGTCGGATGATTTTCTTAGCAAGGGCTTGGGCATTCACATGACCACCACACACTCCAGAATGTGCTTCCTTTAGCACCAACTCGGCTTCTTCTTCATCGGGACATCTAAGTAACATTCCACTTAGGCTTCTCTTGTAGAGCACTCCTCCTAGGATTGTATACCTACGGGATACTCTTATGATTGCCTTCTTTTCTTTGGTGGTTGATCCGGGCGGATATGGTGATCTTGGCAATACCTCGCAATCTCGTCATACCAAGGTCTCTCACCTTCTTCTAATTCTTCTAACTCAATCAAGGAGATTTCTTCTTTATGTTCCAAGTATTCCTTTCTGTTGAACCTCTCCTTAACCTTCAGAAAATGTCCATCATCAATTGCTGGAATTGTCCTCTTACAGATGTGGATAGTCCACACTTGCCTGCCTAGCGGGACAAATAGAGATGAAGCTAGTGAAGCTAAGGCATCGACGAGGATATTTTGAGAGCGGGGGACATGGACAAAGGTGAGTTTGAAGAATAGTTTGATGTAGCGAGGTAGTGAGCTCTGGTAGGGTTTGAGGTTTAGATGGTAAGTTCGGTACTTGGATAGGACTTGGCATAGGATCAATTGACTATCACCTATCACCCTCGGTTCGGTGGCACCATGGAAATGAGCGGCCTCCAGCCCGGCCAGCAAGGCTTCATACTCAGCTATGTTGTTGGTTGCTGGAAAGTTAAGCTGAAAAGCCTGTGGAATGGTGACACCTTCAGGTGACAGAAGGACAATACCTATCCCTCTACCGTGAGAGTTCAGAGCCCCGTCAAAATATAATGTCCAAAGATTGGAAGATCGGACCGACATTAGTTCGTCATCCGGGAACTCCGACCGGACTGGATCAAAGACGGGTATGGGATGATGGGCAAGGTGTTCAGCAATAGCATAGCCCTTGATTGCCTTCTGTGGGACATACATGATATCAAATTGGGATAAGAAACTCTGCCATCACCCTAACCGATCAATCAAGACTATCTTCTCTAACAGAAACTTAATAGGATTGATACGAGCAATGAGCTTGACTTAGTGAGCAAGAAAATAATGTTTGAGTTTCTGAATCACCCAAACAAGAGCAGCACAGGTCTTTTCTACCACAGTGTACTTCAGCTCACAAACACCAAACATCTTAGACAAATAATAAGTAGCTCGTTCTTTCCCTTCTTCATCAACTTGTGCAAGGACTGCCCCAAGAGAGTTCTCAAGAACCGAAATGTAGAGGACCAAGGGCTTGTCGGGAATTGGTGGTCTAAGTACAGGGGGACTTTCCAGGTATGTTTTCAACCCATCAAACGCCTCCTGGCACTTCGAATCCCATTTAAACTTGGCCCCCGCCTTGGTTAACTCATAGAAAGGTTTACACCTTTGGGAATGTTGTGAGATAAACCGGCGGACAAATTGTAGCCTCCCAATCAATCCTCGAAGCTCTTTCATATTCTTCGGAGGAGGCATACCAATGATTTCTTTGGCCTTGTTTGGGTCGATCTCTATGCCCCTTTTGCTTACTATGAACCCAAGTAGTTTTCCTGATGAGACTCCAAATGTACACTTCTTAAGGTTCATTTTTAGCTTGTATTCTCTAGCTCATTGCAAAACTTTCCTTAGTACTTCAGAATGATATTCCCGACTCTTGGATTTGATAACCAAATCATCCACATACACCTCTACATGGGTGTGCATCATGTCATGAAAGATAGCCATCATAGCCCTCTAATATGTAGCACCGGCATTCTTTAACCCAAAGGGCATGACAACATAGCAATATGTTCCCCAAGGTGTAGTGAACGAGGTATTCTCTTGGTCCTCCTCAGCTAACCGGATCTGATTGTATCCAGAATAGCCATCCATGAATGAAAGCATTTCAAATCTAGCTGTGTTATCAACCAAAACATCGATATGAGGTAAAGAAAAATCATCCTTAGGACACGCTCGATTCAAGTCCCTGAAGTCTATGCAAATCCGAACCCGTCCATCCTTCTTCATAACAGGGACTATGTTAGCCACCCATTGCGGATATAGGACGACTTTAATGAATTTTGCTTGGTGTAGTTTGTCGACCTCTTCTTTCATTTTGAGTGCAATATCAGGGTGGAACCTCCTGAGCTTTTGTTTGACCGGGGTAGTTCCAGGTTTCAAGGCTAATCTATGTTCAACCAATGAATTATCTAATCCCGGCATATCTTCATATGTCCATGCGAACGTGTCCTTATATTCTTCCAAAACATTGATCAAACGTTGTTCTTCTGAGAGAGTGAGGTTTGCACTGATGAGGATAGTCTTAGGATCTTCTAGGATTCCTAAATTCAGTTCCTTGGTTGGTTCATTCCCTATGGCTGATGGTTCCTCAAATCTTCTAAGTCCAGATGCATATGCATCAGCCAAGTCCTCGATTTCATCCTCGGATTCGGGATCCTTCTCTGATACCACCTTATATACTCCCAAAGTATGATCTATGTTATGCTCATCCTCATATCGGATTTCATCTAGCTGGATGGTATTCTCTAAAAAGTTTGGCAGCCTTGCACACTCTATGCATTTATGTGCCAATTGTTGCAGATACATATTTGGAACTCGTTTACCCCTAACTTTCCTATTTCCTAACCTAACTTGACCTACTGAAGATAAAGCTAGAAAGGTGGTATTTATAGTGGAGGGAGGATCGAGTAAATCGATCAATGATTCAGAAGAGAGGGATCCCTGATTGGGAGCATCCTCTGGGATGAGTAGAGACGTCTCCTCGATGGAAATGTGAGTTTCAGAGAAAACATTTTTTTTTGGAAATTTCAAGTAAAAAGATAGAATGAGTCAGCATGACTCGAGGTTGGCTGGAAACTGACTGAATTACCAGAGAGAAAAACTTAAGAATAAAAGGGAAAAAGGGGCTCGTGGGCCCAATGGTAACAAAAAGTGGACACAAGGGTCCAATACTGATGAAAAAAGTAAACGGGTATGTGGACCCGATTTTAGAAATGGATGGGCATGTGAGCACATCTTGGGAAAAGCTCTCAGTTCTGAAGTTGATGAGGGAAGCAAATGGGCAAGCTGGCCTAGTAAGAGTGGAAGGTTGAAGAGGGCACATGGGCCCAAAGTGGGTAAGTGGGCTCTGAAGCCCATCCAAAAGATTTAGAAACAATGATACGAGGTTCAAACATGGGATTGTTGTATTTGGGGCTCGTGGAATGGTTTTGACTTGGGTAACATGTTTAACTAGATGATCCAAGATTGGTCTACCCTTGAGTGGTTCCTGGTGCTCTTCCCCACTTGAGAACAGACGAGTCAAAGATAAGCATAGGTCTTCCAAGTCTTCTTCTTCATCTGGAGCCTTCCTTCTCTTGACAACTGTAATGAAACTCTTGTCATTTTCAGCCATCATCATGGTCTTCCCTTTGATAAATAAGTTGTGGAGTCCCATGGCATATCCTGGCTGGAAGATCCTCCTTGGGATAGAATCCTCTTCGTATCCTAACTCCTGCCTGCATAGCCTTTTCACAGTTTGAATCGGCTGAGTGATTCCTTGAAGATCCTTGCCTAAACCTTTTCCAGGCTGATAGCCCAATTTCATCATCATCCGCCATCCCACTGTGTCGGGTAGAGAGGTGGTCATACATCTGACTTCTGGTAAATCTCCCATTGAGATCTGGGGCTGTATTGACAGACCTAGGGGTTGATGAAGTGATGGTGATGATGTGAGATTGATGAGAATGTGGTTTTCAATGAAGTCTTCAGGCATGATCAACTTGCATCATCCGCCTGATTTTCAGCATCTCTGGTCCATCCTTGTCTTGCCTTCTGACAGAATACAGCACCACGATCGGTAGCGCTTCCTCTTTTTTCGCCACAAGGTTGGCATGACGTTCCTTGGGGAACACCGATCTCACCAATTTACCTGTTAGGACTTCAAAGGTTGCCTGATGGCCCTTCTCTTTTTCTACTTCAGCTCCTGAAAACATCTAACAAAGATGATTAAATTTTCATTATGACTCATCCCTTTGCCTGTATACCGTTTATCTTGATTTTGAGTCAAAGGGAGGAGCCTTCTTAACAAGGTAGAATAAAACAAATGACTGAAATGAAATGGTGGTAAGGGCTGAGAGAACTTACCTGCCGTGGTGTGAATCCTCTCCTCTCACATTGAAATGCATGAAACACTTGATAAAAGGGGATTAGATCTTCACCACAACTCATCCCTTTGCCCATTATGGTCAACTTTGACTTAGGTCAAAGGGAAGAGCCTTCTTAACAAGGTAATTAAAGCAAAAATGAATATGCAATTCAGGAATGGAAATATGCATGACAGTCAAATAAACATGGATGCAACTAAGGCAATGATCATGACTGAGCATTTTTTTTGGTTTTCTTGAAAAAAATCTTTTTTTTTGGATTTTTAAAAATATTCAAGTTTTTTTGGATTTTTGAAATATGCAAATTTTTGGATTTTTGAAATATTCAACTTTTTTTTGGTTTTTTGAAATATGTATTTTTTTGGGTTTTTGAAAAATTCATTTTTGTTGGATTTTTGGAAAATGCATTTTGTTTGGGTTTTTGAAATATGCAATTTTTTTGGACATTTGAAATATGCATTTTTTGTGGATTTTTGAAATATTCTTTTTTTTGGGGTTTTCGAAATATTCTTTTTTTTGGAGGTTTTGAAATAAGTACTCACTTTTTTTTTGAAAATTTTGAAATATTCATCTTTTTTTGTGGAGAAAATACTGGTATTTGAGACAATTCATCGGTCTTTGGGGTTTGTCAAGACTCAAGTGGTAGATGCCACGTGCAAAAATAAAGTTTCCTACCTAGAATCCTTCTAACCTTCTTCCTTTGATCGGCTTGGATTCCACCTGAATTTGGTCGGTTTACCCTACCCTAGGGATTTAAGGAGGAAGAGTATAGGAAGTCCTTGATAGGGTTTAAAGATGTTGAGAGGGATTTCTCTGCTCTCACTCAAATTACCCATTGGGGTTCGGCCTCTTTGGGTTTTTCCTATTTTTTTACTCTTTTCTATGTGGCACATATTTGGACAGGTTTTTGACCCGTGGGGACATTGCCCATCTTTTAGTGCCTTTTGCCTTGACTATCATTCTGGGTACTCATTCAGACATGTTGATCATTTTTCTTTTTCTAACCTGAGGGGTTCATTGCCCATCTTTTGGCACCCTTTTGTACCCTCTGAGACGGCCTCCTACTAGGGTGGCGAGTGTTTTCGATACTACCCCTCTCTAATCTTCTCTCCCTATCTTGGACCGAGTAGAAGAGAATAAGGTAAGGGTTCTCCTTCCATTTCTAGATTTCTGCCTTGCCTTTCGCAAGTGTCGGGTTGTCTGGATTCTAGGATTGGGAAGTGTTGTGTGTGTAGGATGGTACCTACCCTTGACTTCTCACGAACAACCTAGGATCGATGACTTGAGGTTATACCAGTGGTTTCTCCATTTTTTATGGAAAGTACTTTTTGAGGTAAACTCCATTCCAAGGATGATTCAATTTTTCTCCATCTGCATTAGTCAATTCATATGCATTACCTGGATATTTTCAGTGATTACAAAAGGCCCTTCTCAGTTAGGTTGCAACTTGGAGCGGGGACCCCCTGGCTTAATGAATATGCGTTTGACTACCATCTCACCGATTTCGAATTTTCTCTTGACCACCCTATTTTGATAAAACCTTTTGAGTCTATTCTGAAAAGTCCGGGCATGCTCGGCGGTGGCTAGCCTTCTTTCATCCAAGAGTTCAAGCTGTGCAAGGAGAGATTCTCGTCTCTCATCAACAGGAATATCCCTATTGAGTTGAACTCAGAGAGATGAAAGTAATACTTCGTAAGGGACCACTGCTTCCATCCATATACCAAAGCATACGGGGTTTGTCCAGTGGGAGTCCTTACAGAAGTACGATAAGCCCATAGAGCATCTACAAGCTTATCAGGCCAGTCGGAAAATTTTCTAGACTTACAAGATTTCTTGATGATTTTGATTAAGGTTTTATTGGTGGCTTCTTCTTGACCATTGCCTTGAGGATAGTATGGTGATGAATGATGCAATGAAATGTGATACCTGTTGCAAAGATCACTGTAGACACGCCAAATTCGCCTAATTCAGAGCATAAAACTCATGTTTTATAGGGTAACATGTATGATTGACCTTATAATGATGCCGGGTCTTTTAAAGTTGATTTGGAGCTTCGCCGAACAAAATCGGATGCTTTCCGAAGTTTTCCACAAAAGCCGTAATTTCTTAGCTAAAGCCACACGTAAATCTTGTAAACACGGAAATTGGCTGAATGACCAATGCCTAATGATCATGCATTGAATGTTATGATCAGATTCACACTCCGGACAAGTTTTGTTGCATACCGTGCCTTTCCGGATTGCCGTCGAAGTCATTTTGACCTGTATCGGATCTTCTGTTCACTGCCCTAACTTCCTGACAAAATTATGAAGTTATGGAGGGTGTTATGGCTGATCCTATGCTATAGAAAGCTTCTTCGGCCTGTTATCTTTCCAACGCAACAAACGGCGTCGAAATCCAAGTTCGGGAGTGTTCGCAGTGGCTTCCGGAAGAAGGACGCGCAAAAACAGTCCCATGCGCCCAGGTTCCTGGTCACATGCACCCGGGACCCAGGGCACGTGCCCATGCGCCCTACCAGTGAGGCACGTGACCTCGTGCCCTCACTTGAGGGCACATGCGCCTTACCCTTGAGGCACGAGGGAACCAGTTTTTCACCGGGACTCTACCGCTGAACAGATCGACCTGATAAGGTCGAATATTTTGGACAGGATAAGATGCGCCCCTTCCAGGGGGCGCATACGGCCCTCAGTGGGGTGCATGCTCCCTACACTAGGGCGCATGCGCCCTGGGGTAGGGCACAATGTGCCCTATTTTTTAGTCCGGATAGGTCTGTTCGTTTTCTTATAAATAAACTCTGATTCTGGTCGTTCCAAAGGCATGAGCACGATCCCCCAGGCATCTCAAGACATCCAAGCACCCTCCTACATTGATTTTGTAATTTTTAGAGAGAGAATTTCGAGTTTTTAGAGAGAGAAAAGTCGGTTCAAGAGAGAGGAAGGCTGTTCTACAGGTGATCAGCTAGGTCTCTCTTCTTAGGCCTCTAAAGAAGCGTGTGGACGTCTGCTGCCCAAGCTCTCTTCATTAAAGTTCCTCTCCAAGTATTCTTGAGTTTGAAATCGACGGAACTTGATTCTGAGGTCGGGGCTGGTCGTGACGAGCGCAGAAGAAAAGTCGCACCTGGCAGATCCTGGACTGCTGCTCGGCTTTTTCGACAACCCAGATTTGGCTATATCTTCCTCTATTCAACTCAGAATATTTCTGTTCTTTTTCCTATATCTTTGTTTCGTGATTCTCCATCCTTCTATTATTTTTTTTTACATTTTTTTGCATTACTTTTAGTCTGTTATTCCGAAAATAAAAAAGAGGGGTTAGAGATAACCCAAATCCGGTCAGTTTCTAGTCAATTGTGTGTTTCATGTTATTCTCTTTACATATACTCCACTTTGTTTAGTTCTAATTATCCTTTTCACTTGTTTGTTTGGTCTAGTTGCACATAAAATCAATCACCCACGCGTTGAGGACTCTTCTTCATCGGCTGGCCGAAGAAGAAGCTTTAACCCACACTCTTCACGCTAAGGTACACACGGTCATTTTAATTCTATAAATCGGAACCCACGGTTCCTAGCGACCACATGTCTTAATTTCCTTCTTCTCACTCTCCTCCCACATGACCCGAACTATCTCTTTGGTGATTGAGCGACGCCAAGGGATGAAAGTTCGGGGATCAATGTGAGTGTGGGACCGAGGTGAGATTTGCTTTCCGTGCTTTATTCCTTTCTTTTCTCATCCCCTCTTGAGGTGACGATCTGGATTCACGAACTTCCCTGAAAAGGAGAGGACCCCGTCAAATTTTCAGAGTCGACAATCACGTAGATCTTGAGAAAGAAATTGTGGCCCATTATCGGTGACGATGTCGCTGGGGATCCCGAACCTTGCCAGGATGTTGCGCTTGATGAAGGAGCAGACAGTTGACACTTTAATCTCCATGAATGCTTCCGCTTCAGCCCACTTTGTGAAGTACTCCGTTGTTGTCAGAATGAATGATTTTGGGCGCACTTCGGAGTTGAGGTCACTCAAGGGGCCAATGATATCAAAAGTCCACATGGCAAAAGGCCATGGGGGCATGAATTGGATGAAGGGAAGATGCGGGTGAATGAATCTTGTCATGAATGACAATGCCGGACAAAGATGGAGCAGTCTTCTTTTAGAGTTGGCCAATAATACCCTTGTCGGATGATTTTCTTAGCAAGGGCTTGGGCATTCACATGACCACCACACACTCCAGAATGTGCTTCCTTTAGCACCAACTCGGCTTCTTCTTCATCAGGACATCTAAGTAACATTCCACTTAGGCTTCTCTTGTAGAGCACTCCTCCTAGGATTGTATACCTCTGGGATACTCTTATGATTGCCTTCTTTTCTTTGGTGGTTGATCCAGGCAGATATGACTGATCTTGGCAATACCTCGCAATCTCGTCATACCAAGGTCTCTCACCTTCTTCTAATTCTTCTAACTCAATCAAGGAGATTTCTTCTTTATGTTCCAAGTATTCCTTTCTGTTGAACCTCTCCTTAACCTTCAGAAAATGTCCATCATCAATTGCTGGAATTGTCCTCTTACAGATGTGGATAGTCCACACTTGCCTGCCTAGCGGGACAAATAGAGATGAAGCTAGTGAAGCTAAGGCATCGACGAGGATATTTTGAGAGCGGGGGACATGGACAAAGGTGAGTTTGAAGAATAGCTTGATGTAGCAGGTAGTGAGCTCCTGGTAGGGTTTGAGGTTTAGATGGTAAGTTCGGTACTTGGATAGGACTTGGCATAGGATCAATTGACTATCACCTATCACCCTCAGTTCGGTGGCACCATGGAAATGAGCGGCCTCCAGCCCGGCCAGCAAGGCTTCATACTCAGCTATGTTGTTGGTTGCTGGAAAGTTAAGCTGAAAAGCCTGTGGAATGGTGACACCTTCAGGTGACAGAAGGACAATACCTATCCCTCTACCGTGAGAGTTCAGAGCCCCGTCAAAATATAATGTCCAAAGATTGGAAGATCGGACTGACATTAGTTCGTCATCCGGGAACTCCGACCGGACTGGATCAAAGACGGGTATGGGATGATGGGCAAGGTGTTCAGCAATAGCATAGCCCTTGATTGCCTTCTGTGGGACATACATGATATCAAATTGGGATAAGAAACTCTGCCATCACCCTAACCGATCAATCAAGACTATCTTCTCTAACAGAAACTTAATAGGATTGATACGAGCAATGAGCTTGACTTAGTGAGCAAGAAAATAAAGTTTGAGTTTCTGAACCACCCAAACAAGAGCAGCACAGGTCTTTTCTACCACAGTGTACTTCAGCTCACAAACACCAAACATCTTAGACAAATAATAAGTAGATCGTTCTTTCCCTTCTTCATCAACTTGTGCAAGGACTTCCCCAAGAGAGTTCTCAAGAACCGAAATGTAGAGGACCAAGGGCTTGTCGGGAATTGGTGGTCTAAGTACAGGGGGACTTTCCAGGTATGTTTTCAACCCATCAAACGCCTCCTGGCACTTCGAATCCCATTTAAACATGGCCCCCGCCTTGGTTAACTCATAGAAAGGTTTACACCTTTGGGAATGTTGTGAGATAAACCGGCGGACAAATTGTAGCCTCCCAATCAATCCTCGAAGCTCTTTCATATTCTTCGGAGGAGGCATACCAATGATTTCTTTGGCCTTGTTTGGGTCGATCTCTATGCCCCTTTTGCTTACTATGAACCCAAGTAGTTTTCCTGATGAGACTCCAAATGTACACTTCTTAAGGTTCATTTTTAGCTTGTATTCTCTAGCTCATTGCAAAACTTTCCTTAGTACTTCAGAATGATCTTCCCGACTCTTGGACTTGATAACCAAATCATCCACATACACCTCTACATGGGTGTGCATCATGTCATGAAAGATAGCCATCATAGCCCTCTAATATGTAGCACCGGCATTCTTTAACCCAAAGGGCATGACAACATAGCAATATGTTCCCCAAGGTGTAGTGAACGAGGTATTCTCTTGGTCCTCCTCAGCTAACCGGATCTGATTGTATCCGAATAGCCATCCATGAATGAAAGCATTTCAAATCTAGCTGTGTTATCAACCAAAACATCGATATGAGGTAAAGAAAAATCATCCTTAGGACACGCTCGATTCAAGTCCCTGAAGTCTATGCAAATCCGAACCCGTCCATCCTTCTTCATAACAGGGACTATGTTAGCCACCCATTGCGGATATAGGACGACTTTAATGAATTTTGCTTGGTGTAGTTTGTCGACCTCTTCTTTCATTTTGAGTGCAATATCAGGGTGGAACCTCCTGAGCTTTTGTTTGACCGGGGTAGTTCCAGGTTTCAAGGCTAATCTATGTTCAACCAATGAATTATCTAATCCCGGCATATCTTCATATGTCCATGCGAACGTGTCCTTATATTCTTCCAAAACATTGATCAAACGTTGTTCTTCTGAGAGAGTGAGGTTTGCACTGATGAGGATAGTCTTAGGATCTTCTAGGGTTCCTAAATTCTGTTCTTTGGTTGGTTCATTCCCTATGGCTGATGGTTCCTCAAATCTTCTAAGTCCAGATGCATATGCATCAGCCAAGTCCTCGATTTCATCCTCGGATTCGGGATCCTTCTCTGATACCACCTTATATACTCCCAAAGTATGATCTATGTTATGCTCATCCTCATATCGGATTTCATCTAGCTGGATGGTATTCTCTAAAAAGTTTGGCAGCCTTGCACACTCTATGCATTTCTGTGCCAATTGTTGCAGATACCTATTTGGAACTCGTTTACCCCTAACTTTCCTATTTCCTAACCTAACTTGACCTACTGAAGATAAAGCTGGAAAGGTGGTATTTACAGTGGAGGGAGGATCGAGTAAATCGATCAATGATTCAGAAGAGAGGGATCCCTGATTGGGAGCATCCTCTGGGATGAGTAGAGACGTCTCCTCGATGGAAATGTGAGTTTCAGAGAAAACATTTTTTTTTGGAAATTTCAAGTAAAAAGATAGAATGAGTCAGCATGACTCGAGGTTGGCTGGAAACTGACTGAATTACCAGAGAGAAAAACTTAAGAATAAAAGGGAAAAAGGGGCTCGTGGGCCCAATGGTAACAAAAAGTGGACACATGGGTCCAATACTGATGAAAAAAAGTAAACGGGTATGTGGACCCGATTTTAGAAATGGATGGGCATGTGAGCACATCTTGGGAAAAGCTCTCAGTTCTGAAGTTGATGAGGGAAGCAAATGGGCAAGCTGGCCCAGTAAGAGTGGAAGGTTGAAGAGGGCACATGGGCCCAAAGTGGGTAAGTGGGCTCTGAAGCCCATCCAAAAGATTTAGAAACAATGATACGAGGTTCAAACATGGGATTGTTGTATTTGGGCCTCGTGGAATGGTTTTGACTTGGGTAACATGTTTAACTAGATGATCCAAGATTGGTCTACCCTTGAGTGGTTCCTGGTGCTCTTCCCCACTTGAGAACAGACGAGTCAAAGATAAGCATAGGTCTTCCAAGTCTTCTTCTTCATCTGGAGCCTTCCTTCTCTTGACAACTGTAATGAAACTCTTGTCATTTTCAGCCATCATCATGGTCTTCCCTTTGATAAATAAGTTGTGGAGTCCCATGGCATATCCTGGCTGGAAGATCCTCCTTGGGATAGAATCCTCTTCGTATCCTAACTCCTGCCTGCATAGCCTTTTCACAGTTTGAATCGGCTGAGTGATTCCTTGAAGATCCTTGCCTAAACCTTTTCCAGGCTGATAGCCCAATTTCATCATCATCCGCCATCCCACTGTGTCGGGTAGAGAGGTGGTCATACATCTGACTTCTGGTAAATCTCCCATTGAGATCTGGGGCTGTATTGACAGACCTAGGGGTTTTAAAAGCATCATTCATCTCATCCCTTATAGGTATACTAGTAACCTTGACCACTTGTCCTTTAAAAGGAAACTTTATGCACTGGTGGTTTGTTGAAGCCATAGCTCCTATTACCTCCAAGTATGGCCTCCCAAGTATAGCCCGGAAAGTCGGATCTAATTCTAGAACATGAAAATCCGTTGTGACCGTACATGGTCCAAGTTTAACTTCTAGAGTGACCACCCCATGTGCAGACTTCTTAGAGTTGTCGTAGGCCGTCACCATGGCACAAGATGACTTGATTTCTTGCTCAGAAATACCGCATAACTGCAGAGTTTCTGGCAGCATAACGTTGATGGAAGCTCCAGTGTCAACCAAACATGATTTCACTCCGACATTGCAGATGATAATAGCCACATGCAAAGCATATCTCCTAACATCTGGATCTGCTAATTCCTCCTGAGAGAAAGTGAGTGTTGGGTGCTCACTTCTAGGGGCTAACACTGTAGTTATCTTTTTAAGTGGGAGATCTTCACTCACCATGACCCTTTGCAAGTACTGCTGTAGAATCTCCTGGTGCACCTTTGATCTTTTGATCAACTCAAGTATAGAAATACGGGCCAGTGTTTTATCCAAATGTTTTAACAGATCATAGGCTGTGCCTGGCAAGGGTTCTTCCACTTGTTCCTCCTCCATTGGATCCTGCGGTTGAGTACCGGCTTGGGGAAAGAGCCGCTGGAACATCCTCCCACTCCGAAGCACCGGGGCTATTTGGCGGTTGGGTAGAGGTGACGGGTTAACTAGGGTGGGAACAGGTGGTGTAGGTATAGGTATGGTAGGCAATGGGATTGGTGGATATGGGATGATTGGGTTTATGGGTAGAGAGGTAGGATTTGGAGGTGGTAGTGATGGTGATACTGGTGGCCTGATAAGAAGAGGCCGGGGTGCAGGAGTGGTTGATGGGTTCAATGAAGGTGTTGGTAATGTGGTAGGTTGTGGAGTTGGTGGTATGATAGGTTGGGGTTTTGGAGTGACAGAATTCATAGGCTAGGGGTTTAGGTTTGGTGGTGATTGTGGTGGTCGGATGAGCAAGGGCCGGTGTGTAGCAATGGTTGAAGGAGGTGTAGTTAAGGAGGGGGCTGGCCTAATGATTGGTCGGCGAGAAGAAGTGGCGGCCAGTGGTTGGGTTATTGAACTAGGTGGTGGTTGTGGAGTAGCAGGTGTAAGGAATCGTCCATGAAAGTTTGGTGCAGCGGAAGCGACGATTCCTATGGGTTCCTTTAGAATCCGTCTCAATCAGAACCGAACGATGAAAATCGAAAACCGATCAAATCGGGTTCGAATATACCTGATAGGGATTCATATTATCCCATGGAGAGGAAGGATATGAGCTTATCAAGCTCTACAAACCGTTCAAGCATCCGGTCTCCAGCAGTATCCACACGAACTTCATCCACAACAGGTTCTCCCTTCGCGTCGGCCTCGAGAACTCTTCCCGAACGGAGCTCCATCGACCATGGACACCTTCTAGAGAGAGGAGGAGGTAGGGAGGAGGCTTGAGACGTGGTTTTCACCCTTGGCTTGATGGGGTTTGGATGAAACCATTAGTATTTATAGAGAATTATGGAATTTTTCATAAAAACCCCAAATCTCCATAAATTAAGTCCTTGCCCCTATACTTGTGGATAAGTCCTTTTGTGTGTGACCTACTAGGCCCAATAGCCTATTTGGTTGAGGCTTAAATAAAATAGAACAATTCTATTTAATTTATTTAAATCCATTATCCGATAACAGATTACTCGGCCTACCGATCATGAAGGGTACAAGCCACTTCCCATGATCCCAAATGGCTATGGGGATAATCTCATCTCCATTGAGCCTTTTCATCATCAGTTACCACATGGATATAAACCCTCATCCATCCAATGTCCCGGTCGGAAAGGAGTACGGCATCGACTGTCAACTCCTTAGTGTACCGACTCTATAGGATCTTGTACTAGGAATTAGATCAATTGGAAAACTCCTTTTCTAATTATCCTATCTACCCTGGCCATGGATTTAGAGTACTATCCCATAGGACATTCACTCTCACTTACCGATGTAGACACACCAAATTCGCCTAATTTAGAGCATAAAACTCATGTTTTATAGGGTAACATGTATGATTGACCTTATATTGATGCCGGGTCTTTAAAAGTTGATTTGGAGCTCGCCCAACGAAATTGGATGTTTTCTGATGTTTTCCACAAAAAGCCATAATTTCCGAGCGAAAGCTACACGTAAATCGTGTAAACACGGAAATTGGCTGAATAACCAATGCCTAATGATCATGCATTGAAGGTTATGGTCATATTCACACCCCTAACAAGTTTTGTTGCATACCGTGCCTTTCCGGTTTGCCGTCGGAGTCATTTTGACCTATATCTGATTTTTTGTTCACTGCCCTAAATTCAGGATAAAATTATGAAGTTTTGGAGGGTGTGATGGCTTATACGATTCTATAGAAAGCTTCTTCGGCCTGTTATCTTTCCAACGCAACAAATGGCGTCGAATTCCGAGTTCGGGAGTGTTCGCAATGGCTTCCGGAAGAAGGACGCGCGAAACCAGTCCCATGCGCCCGGGTTCCTGGTCACATGCGCCCGGGACCCAGGGCACGTGCCCATGCGCCCTACCAGTGAGGCACGTGACCTTGTGCCCTCACTTGAGGGCACATGCGCCCCACCTTTGAGGCACGAGGGACCCAGTCTTTCACCGGGACTCTACCACTGAACCGACGATTGGATAAGAATAAATTTTTCGGGATTTGTGCCCATGCGCCCTCACTGGGGGGCACATGCTCCCCTCAGTGGGGCGCATGCGCCCAGCACCAGGGCGCATGCGCCCAGGGGTGGGGCGCAAGGCCCCTATTTTTTAGCCCGGATAACGCCGTCCGTTCTCCTTTAAATTAACTCCGATTCCGGTCGTTCCAAGGGCATGAGAACGACCCCCCAGGCATCTCAAGACGTCAAACCACCCTCCTGCATCTATTTTGTGATTTTTAGAGAGAGAATTTCGAGCTTTTAGAGAGAGAAAAGTCGGTTCAAGAGAGAGGAAGGTTGTTCTACAGGTGATCTACCAAGTCTCTCTTCTTCGGCCTCTACATAAGTGTGTTGACGTCTGATGCCTGAGCTCTCTTCATAAAAGTTCTTCCTCTCCAAGTCTTATTGAGTTTTCAATCGACGGAACTTGATTCCGAGGTCGGGGCTGGTCGTGATGAGCGCAGAAGCAAAGTCGCGCCTGGCAGATCCTGGACTGCTGCTCGGCTTTTTCGACAACACTGATTTGGCTATATCTTTCTCTGTTCAACTCAGAATCTTTCAGTTATTTTTAATATCTCTTTGTTTAGTGATTCAACATCCTCTTATAATTTTTTTTACATTTTTTTGCATTACTTTTATTCTGTTTATCCGAAAATAAAAAAAGGGGGTTAGAGATAACCCGAATCCGGTCAGTTTCTAGTCAATTGTGTGTTTTTTATGTTATTCTCTTTACATATACTCCACTTTGTCTAGTTATGATTGTCTATTTCACTTGTTTATTTGTCTAGTTGCACAGAATATCAAGCACCCACCACGTTGAGGTCTCTTCTTCATCGGCCGGCCGAAGAAGGAGAAGCTTTAACCCACATTCTTCACGCTAAGGTACACACGGTCATTTTAATTCTATAAATCGGAACCCACGGTTCCTGGCGACCACATGTCTTAATTTCCTTCTTCTCACCCTCCTCCTACATGACCCGAACCATCTCTTTGGTGATCGAGCGACGCCAAGGGATGAAAGTTCGGGGATCAATGTGAGTGTGGGACCGAGGTGAGAGTTGCTTTCCGATGTTTTATTCCTTTCTTTTATCATCCCCTCTTGAGGTGACGATCTGGATTCATGGACTTCCCTGAAAAGGAGAGGACCCTGTCGAATTTTCAAATTCGACAGCTTTGTGGCGACGACGGTGGGACAAGCAATGTCTTCAACCGTGGGTGCTAAGTGTTTTGTTTGCAACTAGTTCTAGTTCTAGACCAGTTCCCACGTGAGCCTTTCCTTCTTTCCACCTCTATTAAACTTCATGCCATCTCAAAATTTCTGATTTCACCCATCTTTCATTAGATCTGAAGTGCCAAGTATGCCCTTTAATTTCTGCATTTTATTTAAACCGGTTCCCACGTGAACCACCCTTTTCCTTTTAAACCGGTTCCCACGTGAACCTTTCCTTACTTCGGTTCCCATGTGAACCAAAACCCTTTTTTCCAGATCTATCCCAACTTGGATCAGATCTTTATTCACCTTTAATTGGCCCCACGTGGCCCCCTTTTGACCATTCAAACCGGTTCCCACGTGAACCACCCCCTTTTACCCAAAACCGGTTCCCGCGTGAACCACCTTTACCTTTTACCCCAGTTCCCACACATCGGTCCCCACGTGGACCACCCTTTTGCTTGGCTATCAGATCTGAACCCTCTTCTTTCCATCACCTTTTAACTATCTCCATTTGGCTCACATAAGAAACAAGTCTAGATTCTAGTTTCTAGTCGCTTGTCTAGTTTCTAATTGCTTGTCTGGTGTTGATTGCCTATTTATTTAAGTTCAAGTTTTGCTCATTACTTTCTTTATTACTTGATTGCATTCTCTGCTCCTTCTCTTTACCTCCTTCTTTTACACTTTTTTGAGGCGGGAGCTCACTCTCTCATTTACCCCTCCCATCCAAAACACCCTCTTGGTGGATTCTGAGCTCTCTTCTGGGATATTCCTGCCTAGTTGACTTGGTTGGCTTTCATCAAGGCCTCTGTAAATCCTCATACGTGGAGTATTCCTCTTCACGATCGGGTTGGTTGTACCACTCCCCAAAACCCGAAGCATCCTACGTTACCTACACGTGGTGAGATTGTGTGAAACCTAGGTCATTGGAGATTGGAGTTAGGATCCTAACCCATTTGTTGAGAGAACAATTCTTAAAAAAATTCATAAACCTGAGGTTTAATCAAAATCATTGCGTAATTTTGCTTTCAAGTGTTTGCATAACTTGCTTGTCAAACAAAAATTCAAACCTCTAACTTTTTGCAAAATACTAAAAAAAAACCAAAAAAAGTTCTTTGTTTACTTTGTCAACTTGTTTGTTCCTTGAAGTTCAATGCAACTAAGGTCTGGAAGGCACGTTGGAATGGCGGAGCAAGCTGAACATCGAGAGCACGAGATGGGTCATCAACCAAATCCGTCAGATAGTCGTGTTAATCCATTGTTTGAGTCAGAAGCACAAGAGGTCCCTCAACCATCTGCTCCTCGTGATGTTGAACAACTCTTTAGGGAGTTGTCTCTCTATACCGACCCAGAAACCTATGCCCGTATACAATCCATGGTGAAGAGAAAAACTGCTTCGCATCAGCCGAAACCAATCAAGTTGCCTTATCTCCTCGTCCTCTGGTTCGACCACCACTCATTCAACCACCCTTTGTTCAAACACCTGTTGTTCAATAATATATTAATCAACCATCGCTAGCACAACCATCTACAGTTCAACCCTCTATAGTTCAACCATCTGTGGTTCAACCCTCATTTGTTCAGCCATCTTATTTCAACCATGTTGCTCTCTTGGCCCATCAAGTCATGGGACAATCTTCAAGTCATGCTCCTCAATTCCAAAATCATGTCTCTAACCACATACCCCCACCAGTAAACCAAGAACCTGCTCTCACCCAGGCAATCATGGATCAGCTCACCCAGATGAATGAACATTATGAAGAGCTGAGATGTCGCCTGGACTCCAAGTCTGTTCCTGAGATTTCCATTCCTTCTCTGCCAGTCCTACACCTGCCACCTTCTGAGCTACCAGTTTATCGCCGCTACAATGGTACTCGCAACCCTTTTCTCCACTTAAAAGATTTTCTTTACGAATCCTCATTCTGGAAAGATGATCGTAGGGTTCTTGCTTTCTTATTCCGCCGATCACTAGAAGGGTCTGCATTGGAATGGTTCTACTCACTCGACTCCTTTGAGGCAGGAGACTTCGATATTGTGAAAATCAAATTCTTGCAAAGATATAGAGACCGGGTGGCACCAGCATGCTCCATTACAGACTTGATTGCTGAGAAGATGAAGCCCGAAGAGGACTTCATAAAGTTTGCTGATCGCTGGAGAGGAATGACAGAGAAACTGACAGATGTCATTTCTGAAGGGGAACAAGTGAAGATGCTTATTGGAAACACTACACCTGCCTTGAGGAATGTCTTGATTAGGCAACGTCCTACCACAATGAATGAACTCTATGACAGTGCCCGATACTTGTAAGCCCACTTCAAGGATGCCACAATGATAAATCCATTTGATCCCAAACCTAGAAACTTCAGGAAGATCCCCTCTGCACCAGTTGGGCCTACAACCGAGGGAGTGGTCAACAACGAAGCTGTAAATATTGTAGGGAACCAGGAAGGGAACCCTCAAAACCGATTCGTAAACCCACCACAGAACCATTCCTATTACCCCCCTCAACAACAGGTTAGGCCACCACAACCACGACAACCACAACAACCCCCGCAACCAGTAGCACAACCCCAGCAACCTCGACAACCTACCTACAATAGGGCACTGCCACCACCCAATCAAGCACCATGAAGGGGAGGTCCTAGGAGAGAGAACTACTAGCAACTCCCTTACTCCTTGACCGACATCTTCAATGTACTCATGGCAGAAAAATAGTTGGAATTGCCCAAGGAAAGAGAGGTTTCGCCAACAAATGTAGATATGTCCCGATACTGTGCTTACCACCGGTGCCCTGGTCACTCTGTAGAAGTGTGCTTTCAATTCAAGGATTACATCCACGATCTGAATGACCAAGGAAGCATTGATTGGGTCCAAATGGGGGAATGCATACAAGCTATGAAGGCTAGGCAGCAGCAGCGACAGCGTCCACCGGCTCAACCTCAACAACCACCTGGCTTGGGGATTGTTCAGAATCCACTCCCATTACATGCTCCCGCTCCAGCACCGGCACCAGCACATCCAAACCCAGGAATTGGTCTAGTACACTCCATTGTCCAGGGAGATGCCAGTCGTGCTCAAGGTTGGCAACTAGAAAACCAAAATGCAACCCTACCTGTCAACCCGGCTAGGCCTCCTGCTAGGAACCCTCCTAGACAGATAATGCGTGCACCTGCTACTCCACAACCACTACCAAGCTCAATAACCCAACCACTGGCCGCCACTTCTTCTCGCCGGCCCATCATTAGGCCAGCCCCTTCCTTAACTACATCTTCTTCAACCATTGCTACACATCGACCCTTGCTCATCCGACCACCACAATCACCACCAAACCTGAACCCCCAGCCTACAAGTTCTACCACTCCAAAACCCCAATCTATCATACCACCAATCCCACAACCTACACCTTCATTAAACTCATCAACCACTTCTGCACCCCGGCCTCTTCTTATTAGGCCACCAGTATCACCATCATTACCACCTTCAAATCCTACCCCTCTACCAACTAACCCAATCATCCTAGAACCACCAATCCCATTGACTACCATACCTGCACCTACACCACCTGTTCCCACCCCAGTTAACCCATCACCTCTACCCGACCGCCAAATAGCCCCGGTGCTTCGGAGTGGGAGGATGTTCCAGCGGCTCTTTCCCCAAGCTAGTACTCAACCGCAGGAGCCAGTGGAGGAGGAACAAGTGGAAGAACCATTGCCAGGCACGGCGTATGATCTGTTAAAACATTTGGATAAGACACCAGCCCGTATTTCTATACTTGAGTTGATCAAAAGATCAAAGGTGCACCAGGAGATTCTACAACAGTACTTACAAAGGGTCATGGTGAGTGAAGATCTCCCACCTGAGAAGATCACTACAGTGTTAGCCCCTAGAAGTGAGCACCCAACACTCACTTTCTCTCAGGAAGAATTAGCAGATCCAGACTTTAGGAGATATGCTTTGCATGTGGCTGTTATCATCTGCAATGTCGAAGTGAAATCATGTTTGGTTGACACTGGAGCTTCTATCAACGTTATGCCGCTAGAAACTTTGCAGTTGTGTGGCATTTCTGAGCAAGAAATCAAGCCATCCTGTGCCATGGTGATGGCCTACGACAACTCCAAGAAGTCTGCACATGGGGTGGTCACTCTAGAAGTTAAACTTGGACCATGTACGGTCACAACAGATTTTCATATTCTAGAATTGGATCCGACTTTTCGGGCTATACTTGGGAGGCCATACTTGGAGGCAATAGGAGCTGTGGCTTCAACAAACCACCAGTGCATAAAGTTTCCCTTTAAAGGATAGGTGGTCAAGGTGACTAGCATGCCTATAAGGGACGAGCTGAACGATGCTTCTTTACCCCTAGGTCTGTCAATACAACCCCAGATCTTAGTAGGAAAATTGCCAGAAGTCAGATGCATGACCGCCTCTCTACCAGACACACTGGGATGGCGGATGATGATGAAACTCTAGGCTATCAGCCTGGAAGAGGTTTAGGCAAGAATCTTCAAGGGATCACTCAGCCAATTGAAACTGTGAAAAGGCCACGCAGACAGGGGTTGGGATATGAAGAGGGTTTCATCCCAAGGAGGATCTTCCAGCCAGGATATGCCATGGGGCTCCATACATTCTTTATCAAAGGGGAGACCATGATGATGGCTGAAGATGGCAAAAGTTCCGTGATAGCTATCAAGAGAAGAAAGGCTCCATATGAAGAAGAAGAAGACTTGGAAGACCTGTGCTTATCTTTAACTTGTTTGTTCTCAAGTGGGGAAGAGTATCAAGAACCACCCAAGGGCAGACCAATCTTGCATCATCTAGTTGAGCATACCACCCAAGTCAAAACCATTCCACGAGGCCCAAATACAACAATCCCATGGTTGAACCTCATACCTTTATTTCTAGATCTTTTGGATGGGCTTCAAGGCCCACTTACCCTCTTTGGGCCCATGTGCCCTCTTCAACCTTCCACTCTTATTGGGCCAGCTTGCCCATTTTCTTCCCTCATCAACTTCAGAACTGAGGGCTTTTCCCAACATGGGCTCACATGCCCATTTATTTCTAAGATCGGGTCCAAGTACTCGTTTACTTTTTTCATCAGTTTTGGACCCATGTGTCCACTTTCTGTTACCATTGGGCCCACGAGCCCCTTTTTCCCCTTTATTCTTAAGTTTTTCTCTCTATTAATTCTGTCTTCTTCTAGCAAGCCTCGAGTCACTCAGACTCATTCTATCTTTTTACTTGAAATTTCCAAAATGTCTTCTCTGAAACTCACATTTCCATCGAGAAGACGTCTCTACTCATCCCAGAGGGTACTCCTAATCAGGGATACCCCTTTTATGAATCATTGATCGATTTGCTCGATCCTCCCTCCACTGTAAATACCACCTTTCCAACTTTATCTTCAGTAGGTCAAGTTAGGTTAGGAAATAGAAAAGTCAGAGGTAAAGGAGTTTCAAATAGATATCTGCAACAATTAGTACGGAAATGTGTACAGTCTTGACTGATCGGTTAGGACGATGGCAGAGTTTTTTTATCCCAATTTGATATCACTTATGTCCCACAGAAGGCAATCAAGGGTTATGCTATTGCTGAACACCTTGCCCATCATCCCATACCAATCTTTGACCCAGTCCGGTCGGAGTTCCCGGATGACGAACTAATGTCAGTCCGATCTTCCAATCTTTGGACATTATATTTTGATGGGGCTCTGAACTCTCACGGTAGAGGGATAGGTATTGTCCTTCTATCACCTGAAGGTGTCACCATTCCACATGATTTTCAGCTTAACTTTCCAGTAACCAACAACATAGCTGAGTATGAAGCCTTGCTGGCCAGGCTGGAGGCCACTCATTTCCATGGTGCCACCGAACTGAGGGTGATAGGTGATAGTCAATTGATCCTACGCCAAGTCCTATCCAAATACCAAACTTCTCATCCAAAGCTCAAACCCTACCAGGAGCTCACCACCTGCTACATCAAGTTATTCTTCAAACTCACCTTTGTTCATGTCCCCCGCTCTCAGAATATCCTCGCTGATGCCTTAGCTTCACTAGCTTCATCTCTATCTGTCCCGCTAGGCAGGCAAGTGCGCACTATCCACATCTGTAAGAGAACAATTCCAGCAATTGAGGATGGACGTTTTCTGAAGGTTAAGGAAAGATTCAACAGAAAGGAATACTTAGAACATAAAGAAGAAATCTCCTTGATTGAGTTGGAAGAATTAGAAGAAGGTGAGAGACCTTGGTATGACGAGATTGCGAGGTATTGTCAAGATCAGTCATATCCGCCTGGATCAACCACCAAGGAAAAGAAGGCAATCAGAAGAGTATCCCAGAGGTATATAATCTTAGGAGGAGTGCTCTATAAGAGAAGCCTAAGTGGAATCTTACTCAGATGTCTTGATGAAGAAGAAGCTGAGTTGGTGCTAAAGGAAGCACATTCTGGAGTTTGTGGTGGTCATGTGAATGCCCAAGCCCTCGCTAAGAAAATCATCAGACATGGGTATTATTGGCCAACTCTAGAAGAAGACTGCTCCATCTTTGTCCGGCATTGTCATTCATGTCAACTCCATGCCGACAAGATTCACTCTCCCGCATCTTCCCTTCATCCAATTCATACCCCATGGCCTTTCGCCATGTGGGCTTTTGATATCATTGGCCCCTTGAGTGACCTCAACTCCAAAATGCGCTCAAAATCATTTATTCTGACGGCAACGGAGTACTTCACAAAGTGGGCTGAAACGAAAGCATTCGTGGAGATTAAAGTGTCAACAGTCTGCTCCTTCATCAAGCGCAACATCTTGGCAAGGTTCGGGATCCCCAGCGACATCGTCACCGATAATGGGCCACAATTTCTTTCTCAAGATCTGCGTGATCTTTGCAACTTGTATTACATTTCATTGCATCATTCATCACCATACTATCCTCAAGGCAATGGTCAAGCATAAGCCACCAACAAAACCTTAATCAAAATCATCAAGAAATCTTGTAAGTCTAGCAAATTTGCCGACTGGCCTGATAAGCTTGTAGATGCTCTATGGGCTTATCGTACTTATGTACGGACTCCCACTGGACAAACCCCGTATGCTTTGGCATATGGGATGGAAGCAGTGGTCCCTTACGAAGTATTACTTCCATCTCTCTGAGTTCAGCTCGACAAGGATATTCCTATTGATGAGAGACGAGAATCTCTCCTTGCACAGCTTGAACTCTTGGATGAAAGAAGGCTAGCCGCCGCCGAGCATGCCCGGACTTATCAGAATAGACTCAAAAGGTTTTATTAAAAGAGGGTGGTCGAGAGAAAGTTCGAAATCGGTGAGATGGTAGTCAAACGCATATTCGTTAAGCCAGGGGGTCCCCGCTCCAAGTTGCAACCTAACTGGAAGGGCCTTTTGTAATCACTGAAAAGTATCCAGGTAATGCATATGAATTGACTAATGTAGATGGCGAAAAATTGAATCATCCTTGGAATGAAGTTTACCTCAAAAAGTACTTTCCATAAAAAATGGAGAAACCACTGGTATAATCTCAAGTCATCGATCCTAGGTTGTTCGTGAGAAGTCAAGGGTAGGTACCATCCTACACACACCACACTTCCCGATCCTAGAATCCAGACAACCCGACACTTGCGAAAGGCAAGGCAGAAATCTAGAAATGGAAGGAGTACCCTTACCCTATTCTCTTCTACTCGGTCCAAGATAGGGAGAGAAGATTAGAGAGGGGTAGTATCGAAAACACTCGCCACCCTAGTAGGAGGCCGTCTCAGAGGGTGCAAAAGGGTGCCAAAAGATGGGCAATGAACCCCTCAGGTTAGAAAAAGAAAAATGATCAACCTGTCTGAATGAGTACCCAGAATGATAGTCAAGGCAAAAGGCACTAAAAGATGGGCAATGTCCCCACGGGTCAAAAAAAACCTGTCCAAATATGTGCCACATAGAAAAGAACAAAAAAAGAAAGAAAAACCCAAAGAGGCCGAAACCCAATGGGTAATTTGAGTGAGAGTAGAGAAATCCCACTCAACATCTTCAAACCCTATCAAGGACTTCCTCTATACTCTTTCTTCTTAAACCTCTTGGGTAGGGTAAATCGACCAAATCTAGGTGGAACCCAAGCCGATCAAAGGAAGAAGGTTAAAGGATTCTAGGTAGGGAACTTTATTTTTGCACGTGGCATCTACCACTTGAGGCTTGACAAACCCCAAAGACCGATGAATTATCTCAAATACCAGCATTTTCTCCACAAAAATGTTGCATATTTCAAATTTTTTTAAAAAATAATATATTTCAAAAACCCAAAAAAATGCATATTTCAAAAAACCAACAAAAAATGCATATTTCAAAAACCGAAAAAATGCATATTTCAAAAAAAACAAAAAAAATGCATATTTCGAAAACCCAAAAAAATGAATATTTCAAAAACCCAAAAAAAATTGAATATTTCAAAAATTCAAAATAAACACATATTTCGAAAATCCAAACAAATTGAATACTTTTGAAAATCCAAATGATTGTTTTCAAGAAAATCCAAAAAAAAATTTGCTTAGTCATGATCATTGCTTTAGTTGCATCCATGCTTATTTGATTGTCATGCATATTTTTTCATTTCTGCATTGCATATCCATTTTTACTTTAATTACCTTGTTAAGAAGGCTCTTCCCCTTGACCTAAGTCAAAGTTGACCATAATGGGCAAAGGGATGAGTCACGGTGAAGATCTAATCCCCTTTCTATCAAGTGTTTCGGGCATTTCAATGTAGAAGAGGAGAAGATTCACACCATGACAGGTAAGTTCTCTCAACCCTTATATTTCATTTTAGTCATTTGTTGTATTCCACCTTGTTAAGAAGGCTTCTCCCTTTGACTCAAAATCAAGGCAAATGATGAATAGGCAAAGGGATGAGTCATAATGATAAAAATTTAATCATTTTCATTAAGTATTTTCAGGAGCTGAAGAAGCAAAAAGAGAAGGGCGATCAGGTACAATTTTTTTCTGAAAAAAAAGATTTTTTTTTGCCCCAGGGCGCATGTGCCCTCATCTAGGGGCACATGGCCAGGTGCCCCACCCCAGGGCGCATGGCCAGGTGCCCCCGATCGAGGGCACATGGACAAAAAAATTCAAAAAATTCAAAAAAATCTCAAAAATTCAGAAATTGTCTATAATGTTAAAAGTGACATTTTTGCTAAAGGAACCATCATCAAAAACTTTGTTTTGACATCTAAATGATGGTTCAAATAGTAAAATCTTCAATTGATCATTTCATGAACAATCTGATTCATATGACAATTACGTACATTGGGTACTAACCAGAAATGTGCAGGCAACCTTTTTAGTCCTAACAGGTGAATTGGCGAGATCAGTGTTCCCCAAGGAACGTCATGCCAACCTTGCGGCGAAAAGAAAGGAAGCACCACCCAGCTGATCATTCTCATGGTGTTGTATTCCGTCAGAAGGCAAGACAAGGATGGAACAGAGATGCTGATTAATCAGGTGGTCGATGCAGCTTACCTGAAGATTTCAACCACATTCTCATCAATCTTACATCATCACCATCATTGCATTTTTGCACTTCACATCACTCTTACTATCTGTCACCTAGTTATGTTAGGTCCATTTGATACATATTATATGCATTAATGTTGAAGACCTTGAGCGTGAAGATGACTGGGCCCGAGGTCCCCTTTAACAAAATCTGTGATGGCATGGTATTTCTTCACACTCACGGATAAGCCAAAATTGAACATTGGAGGGACGATGGTTCCTAATCGGGTGTCTTGACCTCCAATAGACAATCTATATCTTCAACTATTTTCTACATAATTTTCTATGTTTGCATATCCATCTCCTTTTCTTTCTTCATCATTACCAATTCTATTTCATTATGTTTTATTTTTCTTTTATTTCATCATGTTTTATTCTTTCTTTTATCCCTTCATGTTTTATTCTTTTCTTTTTGTTCCACCATGTTTTATTCTGTCATTTCTTTTATCCCACCGTGTCTTTTATCCCACCCCACCGTGGCAATTGTCATCCCATTGCTATTCTTCTTTACCATCATACTATGTTAGTCCCACCATTATCTTTCAATCTCCCTATGGCTTAAGTCTGTCTTGTCGTTTTCTGAATACCGGGTTTTCTGCCAGAGCGTGATTCATGGTTTTCACGATACCCGAGCAATTTTGTTATGCTTAAACGAACCCTTTTAAAATTTGAGATTATTCCACTCAGAATTAAACTGAGTATTTTGGTGAAACTTGAATGAACTTGAGATTCCAAATATGATGGATTGGTATTCTTTTCATTTTAAGATCAATTTCTCTTTTAAAAACTTTAGCCCATCATAGTACAAGAACATCGCAAAGTTCGGGTTGCTGGCTGATGATGAACCTACGAATTCAAGGACTCCTCACCACGCTGAGGGTTGGCTACATCCTTTTATCCTTTATCATTTACTTTTCACCTCTCGTGCCAAGGGCATGTCTTTTACCAGTCAATTATATGAGGTTTTTATTGAACATGATAGCGATCTAGAATACTTAGTGAGATTCATTTTGCTGGATCGGGCAGATAAGCGTGTCTATATCTACACCTTGATGCCACCTTTTCTGTCCATAACCATTCCATTCCGCTATATTCATCTACGTTCACTTGCATTCCATTACAGTTCACTACGAATCACTCCGCTTCATTACATGCCACTCCCTTACAAAGCCGACATCAAGGCGAGGCAAGCTGTAGACACGCCAAATTCGCCTAATTTAGAGCATAAAACTCATGTTTTATAGGGTAACATGTATTATTGACCTTATAATGATGCCGGGTCTTTAAAATTGATTTGGAGCTTCGCCGAACGAAATTGGATGTTTTCCGATGTTTTCCGCAAAAAGCCGTAATTTTTGAGCGAAAGCTACACGTAAATCATGTAAACACGTAAATTGGCTGAATAACCAATGCCTAATGATCATGCATTGAAGGTTATGGTCATATTCACACCCCGAACAAGTTTTGTTGCATACCGTGCCTTTTCGGTTTGCCGTCGGAGTCATTTTGACCTATATCGAATTTTTTATTCACTACCCTAACTTACGTATAAAATTCTGAAGTTTTGGAGGGTGTGATGGCTGATCCGATGCTATAGAAAACTTCTTCGGCCTGTTATCTTTCCAACGCAACAAACGGCACCAAATTCCGAGTTCGGGAGTGTTCGCAATGGCTTCCGGAAGAAGGACGCGCGAAACCAGTCCCATGCGCCCGGTTTCCTGGTCACATGCGCCCGGGACCCAGGGCACCTGCCCATGCGCCCTAACAGTGAGGCACATGACCTTGTGCCCTCACTTGAGGGCATATGCGCCCCACCTTTGAGGCACGAGGGATCCAATCTTTCACCGGGACTCTACCACTGAACTGACGATTGGATAAGAACAAATTTTTCGGGATTTGTGCCCATGCGCCCTCACTGGGGGGCACATGCGCCCCTCAGTGGGGCGCATGCGCCCAGCACCAGGGCGCATGCGCCCAGGGGTGGGGCGCAAGGCCCCTATTTTTTAGCCCGGATAACGCTGTCCGTTCTCCTTTAAATTAACTCCGATTCCGGTCATTCCGAGGGCATGAGCACGACCCCCAGGCATATCAAGACGTCCAACCACCCTCCTGAATTTATTTTGTGATTTTTAGAGAGAGAATTTCGAGTTTTTAGAGAGAGAAAAGTAGGTTCAAGAGAGAGGAAGGCTGTTCTGCAGGTGATCTGCCAAGTCTCTCTTCTTAGGCCTCTACAGCAGTGTGTGGACGTCTTATGCCTGAGCTCTCTTCATCAAAGTTCTTCCTCTCTAAGTCTTATTGAGTTTGAAATCGACGGAACTTGATTCCAAGGTCAGGGATGGTCGTGATGAGCGCAGAAGCAAAGTCGCGCCTGGCAGATCCTGGACTGCTGCTCGGCTTTTTCGACAACACTGATTTGGCTATATCTTTCTCTAATCAACTCAGAATCTTTTAGTTATTTTTCCTATCTCTTTGTTTAGTGATTCTACATCCTCATATGATTTTTTTTAAATTTTTTTGCATTACTTTTATTCTGTTTATCCGAAAATAAAAAGGGGTTAGAGATAACCCGAATCCGGTCAGTTTCTAGTCAATTGTGTGTTTTTTATGTTATTCTCTTTACATATACTACACTTTGTCTAGTTATGATTGTCTATTTCACTTGTTTATTTGTCTAGTTGCACATAATATCAAGCACCCACCACGATGAGGACTCTTCTTCATCCGCCGGCCGAAGAAGGAGAAGCTTTAACCCACATTCTTCACGCTAAGGTACACACGGTCATTTTAATTCTATAAATCGGAACCCACGGTTCCTGGCGACCACATGTCTTAATTTCCTTCTTCTCACCCTCCTCCCACATGACCCAAACCATCTCTTTGGTGATCGAGCGACGCCAAGGGATGAAAGTTCGGGGATCAATGTGAGTGTGGGACCGAGGTGAGAGTTGCTTTCCGATGTTTTATTCCTTTCTTTTATCATCCCCTCTTGAGGTGACGATCTGGATTCACGGACTTCCCTGAAAAGGAGAGGACCCCGTCGTATTTTCAGAGTCGAAAACTGAGAGTGGGCGATCCCTTGTTGTCCGCTCAATTGCCTCCATCGGATTTTCCTTGTACCCGATCCATCGCTATATAGGACCATCTAAATTGTGATCCATAAGTCAATGGTCAAAGCACAAGTTCCACCCAACAAGGCATCTTTGGCGACTCAGGTCAAAGGTCCAACCATGCAACCGTGATGATAGAAAACCCTGATAGACAGTTCGGTAAGATACCATTCAGGGTTTCTAATTCGGTCAGTTCAGTGAACTCATTCAACTAATGAGCACATGTATGTGTTTCTCAGTGTCTCCACACTAATGACCAATGAGATCGGTCATCCTCATCACATGAGAAGACATCACATACACTAGTCTATCCAGATCCTTGATGTCCCGTCTCTAGTATCCTATGACTAGGAACATTTGGATCAAATACCTCTAGATGATCAATTTCATTATCATGATCTCATCATGATTTAATCATCATTGTATTTGATCAAGGACTTCATTATGATATTCGCATCTAATAAGAGCTTATAATGAAGATTTGCCTGATTAATTGAATGAGATATTTCTAGAAATGTCGAATCATATCATATATGATTGGCTTGTAGGGCATACATTTCTATCAATCTCCCACTTACACTAAAGCCTATCACCCATCTGACTGATCTTTATTAGCTCAAGGTGAAGCTCAAACACTCTTTGAGTAACTGCTTCAGTTAGTGGATCTGTAATGTTATTAGTGGTAGATATTTTATCTATAATTATATCTCTATAAGCTGCAATATCTCTGATTCTGTGGTATCACCACAGAAGTTCTAAACTTCTGATGAGACATCGGCTCTACCCCATTGTTTTCTCAAAAACAATGGTACACTTTCAAAGAAAATTGGGACAATCCCATACCTTAGATGAGAATCTTCATCTAGATTACTTCTCAAGTAGTGTGCAACCACTATGTAAACTTGTTTACATATGTTGTTGAATTTATAGTGTTCTATCACATAGAACTCTTTCAGCTCACTGCACCACCATTATTCTGACTTTATATCAAACTTATTTGATTAGAAGCTTGTTGTGGGAACCTCGGGAATCATTTTGATTTTTTGAAAAAATTTATAAAATGTATTTTTTTGTTTTTTGTATGTTTTGAAATATCGACATCCGAATTTTCTTGTAAAGTAGGTGATAGACCATAAAAATACTAGATAGTCCGGGTGATATTAAAAGAGTATAGAACCGAGGTTCGGGTTCTGTGAAAATATTTTTGACCTCTCTCCATCGGATGGTGCGAATATACGATGTTCATTTACATCGAGCAAGCACTCGAACACCCTTGATTAACTGCCATAGCGATCTTGTTTGACGAGAGCGTGCACATCCACAACGTGTAAAGAATACAAAGGGCCCTGGCCTTTTAAGCCAGATGAGATGCAAACAAGTTTGATTAGATTTTGTTTGAAGCTGTTTTATGTTAATTTATGAATTGATTTGGATGTGGTTTGAAATGTTGATTTCAGATTTCCATTTGACTTGGATTTGAATGTTAAGTGTTTTGAGCTTGTTTTAATTGTTTGGTTTGTTTTACTTCAATTGGTTGAGGTTTATTTTATTTTTTGTTTGAACTTGATATTTTAGATGTGTTGATCAAATTGACTTGTTTATGTTTAGTTGACATGTGTTGAGTCATTTTAATGTGGTTTTCTCATGTTGGTTGGTGTTTTCATACCAATTCGGGTGTGTTCGGTATGTTTTAAATGTTTTGAAGTTTGGTTCAAATTGATTAAACTTGAACTTAAAATTTTTAATGATCTAAATTTGACATGTTTTAAGATGAATTTCATATGCATTAATGTTTTCTTCATGTGTTTTTTTGATTGGTTGTGAATTATTTCATTTGCACTTGTTTAGGAAATTGAATTCAAATGGATTAAGTGTATTGAATCAATTCTTCCAGATTGTATTAAATATGATTTTTGTTGAATGCTAAAGCTTTAATGAGATGTTTTAAGGTTGGTTTGAATGTATTTTCAGATTTAATTAAGTTAACTTCAGATTTGAGTAACTCTTGTTCGGTTTGCATCACATCCGGTCTGTCGGGCTAGTGTCGATGCCCAGTCACATGCAATCAACTCGGCACTTGAAATGTTCATTGAATATTCATGTTCATGCTGGTGTACATCAGATGTGGCAGTTCATATGCCAAGAATAATGCTTGTCGAATTGCAAATGTGCGAATGTCCATCCCTGGTTGTAAAATCCCACTTGACCAGGAAAATTTTGGCAGCAAGCCGCCTTATTTTCCGATCGGTGTGGAATTTTTACCCGTCCTACATGGCATAGTCTTTTGACTTTCCAAGTAGTGGGAAGGATCGTCTACAATGGGAGCTGGCCCGCGCCTACGTCCGGGTCAACATACCGGATACGTGTCCGGGCTAGCTGCCCAAGGTGGAGCGCCCACGTGGTGGTGCTAACTCCTTATTTAATTTTGGCATTTTGCCTTCAGATTTAATTAAGGTTTATTTTAAGTGTCCAAGGCCCAATGGGCCAGCTTCATCAGCACAATGGGCTGGTGTTCATGCTATGTCGGCCCGGTTGGCCCAATCTTGTGCTTCATGGGTCCTGGCGGCCTGCTTTGCACCTCCATGGCCCGGTTGGCCTGATTTGCCCTCCATTTTTGCACCTTGACATCTTGCTGTAGCAGTGGGCTAGGTGAGCCTCAGAGGGGCTGGAATGGGTTGGCTAAGGTGCTGTTTAGGTGAGCTTTGGTAGGACTGCACAAGGGGTAGGTTTAGGTATGTACTAGGACTGGTTTTAGGAATGAACAAAGGGCATGAGAATTGAAGGCCCGCCCGAGTAGTCTCGGTCCGTCTGGCGGATTCCGAGAGTCTCAAAGCATCGACCCTCCTTCCACACATCAAAGAGGATGTTTGGTTTGTTTGGGGGTGCTGTAGAAGCTGTATTGGGTGTGTTGCACATAGGGTAAACTAGGTGACCATCAAAGGGGCCTGACATGGGTGCTCACAAGGGGGCAGAACTTGGGCCAGCAAGGGGGCCTGTTTTGCATGCCATTCGGGGCCTGATTGGGGGAGGCAGGAGGTGCATGTCCAAGTGACCATCAGTGGGGTCAAACCAAGCATGATAGTAGAAGGTTTAGAGGCCAACATGGAGGGCCAAAAGGGTGCACAAAGGGGCTGGTTCAGAGGCCTGTTTTAAGGGGCAGCAAGGGGCTGTTTTTTTGTGATGGCCAAATAGAGGGTACACTTAGGGCTTTCTGCAGACAAACGTGAAGGGCACTCAAATGGGGATGAATGGGAATTACTCAAAGGGTATTCCACCATGGAGAGGGTTAGAGAAGAGAAGGGGAAGAGTTGAATTAAAAGGCTACATTGGAACACACTTTTTCAACTCACCGGTTTTTTCTTCTCTCTTGCACTGCAGGTGGTGTTGAAGATGATGGGCTGAAGGTGCCACCAAACCCTTATTCTCTTGATGTTGGATGATAAAAGGGGGTATTCTCCTTGCTGATGTTTATGGATGGAGCAAAGGAATGAAGAGAGCTTGCTGCGCTTGCTGAAGTTGGCACACCAATCAGGTGGGCTGGTTGCACCTGCTACTGGCGCGCCTGCTGGAGGGAGGCCTTTTCTCCTTCTTATTCTTCACTTGGAACACCACAAGGGGGCTGGAGAGGTTTCTGACTTGCTGATGAAGATGTCCAAGCAAGGAGAAGCTGTCTTGGAGCAGGGTAGAGGGAGGAGAGGCAGGGCTTCCGCAGGGTGATCCGCTTGTCCTACACATGGCCAGCTGAGGGGGCTTTTATAGGGGCTGAGGGGCGCCATCTCCAGGAGGAGATAAGGATGGAGGTTGTTGAGAGGAGATAAGGATAACTCAAGGGAGGTTTGGGATGATAAGGATAACCCATAGTTGGTTGTTGAGGATGATTATGCGCCAACTAGAAAGAGAGGGAGAGAAGGGTGCGCACCATCTCCTCCTTTCAAGGAGGTGTGCGCACATGACATGTGGAAAGGAGGCTGGATCGACCAAGGCTTGGATGAGGATAAGCTTGGTTAGTTTTAGGATTAGTTAGGATGAAAATAAAACAAGGGAGAGATAGGGATAAGCCATGGGAGGTGGTTAAGGGAAGTGGTTGAGTGGGACCCACTAGCCAAGGAAGGAGGAGGTGGGTGTGCCTCCCTCCCCTATTTTCTAGGGATTCTTGCGCACACATCAGATGAGGGAGGATGGAATTATACCATGACAGGTTGGGTTAGCCCATCTTGGGTTAGGTTTAACACTGGTTTAATCAAAGTGCTCCCGATCCAACGGCTAGCATTAATTCCGACCAAAACCAATTAAATAAATCTCAAATTGACTTCAAAAAAATTCCAGATCATGCCCTGATGGCCATTGATCTTATGCTCCATCCTGATGTGTGGTTGATATCACTTTAATTGTAACGGATCTCCTGATTTAGCTAGTTTGTCTGATCGGTGCGATCTCGGCTGTCGATAATGCCGAAAACTGTAATTGAATGCAATTGCCTCCTCCCATTGGCAAAATTTTTTTTCCATGCATAAATATTCATGAGATCAAAGTTTTGGGTCATGAAAATTGAAATTTTTATCCCATGGGTCGATCCAGAGCTAATCGGACCATTATGTCCCTGGTGCGAGAACATACGGCTTTCCGTCCGGATTTGCTCTTTCTTTCATATCTCTTCATCCGGGGGTCAGATTTTATATCCGTTTCGAGCGTTGCCTAGATCTATCCAATCTTGAAAATGTGGTAAAGTTGGAATTCCATGTTAGAGTCCCAATTTGTCCCAAGGTGTCAGGGGCAAAATAGTCATTTCGGCCTTCCGGTGTCCATTTTTCATGTTTTGGGCACCGTTGCGAAGCTCTTGACCTGGGCTATGTAATGAGCACATTATCTTGGCAATTTTTAACATTTAAAGCCATGCCAAGGCATTTCCAAAGCTTGTTTACATCATCTATTCATGAATTTTTCGAATCTGGGTCAGATTTTCTGCACCGGCTTCGACATTACTGAAATTTGTATCAAGCAAGCTAAGCGAAAAAGTTTGATGCCAACACTTGTGTTTGTAAAACTATAAGACTTCAAGTCTTATCCTCCAGTGTATAGAGATACATTCTCAGTGTTTCTCAAGTACCAAATGATATATCTCTAAACTATCCAGTGACTCTCACCTGGATCTTCTTAATGAATGCTCATAACATTTAGAGCATTAATCACATCATGTACGTAGCATCATATAAATGATAGACCCTATGACAAAGGCATAAGGGCTCTATTTATGTGATCTCTTTATCTTTCAAAAAGTCTACAAAGACAACATTTTACAGAGATCAACTCCATACCACATAGGTAAGAAACCTATCTTGGAGTTTATCATGTCAAACCCTTTGACTATGGTGACTATGTACATTAACTGGGCATTGATTTTAGATCTATCTCCATAGATCTCAAAACCCAAATTGTGTTCGGAGGATCAATTTGATAGCTAGGTTCACTTATGATAACACACCTACTTCATTCTCAATGAGTAGTATGTCATCAACATAAAATGTCAAGAAAGCAATAGCACTCCCACTTATCTCGTTGAATACGCAAGGCTGCTCTTCGTTCTTAACGAAGTCATTAGATTTAATCTCATTAAACCTTATATATGATCTATGGGAAGTTTTACTTCAGTCCATAAATGAACTTAATACACACTCTTCTTGGATGTTATTGGGACTTGATTCCCTATAGTTGTATCATATACACTTTTTTCTCAAAATACCTTAGAGGAACACTATCTTAACATCCAATTAGCTTATCTCATAATCATATAGTGTAACAATTAAAATCCAAATGGATTAATCCGTGGAATAGGTAAAAGATCTCATCATAGTCAACCATTTGACTTCGATGATATCCTTTTCAACTATTCTCACCTTTGAAGGTCTCTACCTTCTAATCCACTCCAATCTATTCTTTAGTGATCCATTTATTCCTTATGGATACTATATCCTTAGGTGGATCTATCAAGTTCTAAACTTGATTAGAATAGATAAAGTTTATATCGGATTTTATTGTCTCTTCCCATTAATGAATCAATATCTCATATTGGTTTTATATAGATCTTAGGATCAATATCCTTAATATCTTATGCCTCATTTCATCTATTAGAGATATGTCTCACATATCTCTTATGTTGAATGGACACAAGAATAGATCTATAAGTTGCCAATGTGTAATTATTAATTAGCACCTTAATAGAAGTGTTGTTAGGTTGTGGGACTGGAACATCTTCCATATATATCTTTCTCCCACTATCTTTCTTAAGAAGGAACTTTTCCTTTAGAAATATAGTGAGCTTAGCAACACACCCTTGTTCATAAGGGTCGTATATTTAATATCCAAAAGTTTCCTTAGGATATTCCACAAGCCAACACTTCATAGTCATATATTCTAACTTGTTAGAGTTATACTTCTTCACCAGGTCGGACATTACGTAACCTTAACTTGCTTAAGGTCAAGTTTTAACCCCTTTTCCATATCCTATATGGAACAATCAGAACAGACTTAGAAGGTACCTATTAAGAACAAGTGGTTATAACGAGTACTTAACCAAAATTAGACAAAGAGGAAATTTTCAAAGCTTGTCATTGTTCATATTATGTCCTACGTAATATGGCTTTTCCTTTTAGCTACTCAATTAAGCTAAAATGTGTAAAGATATCCATTAGATTCTATTATCCTTCAATTATATGTAAATTATGTACTTAAGTATTCCCCTCATTGATCTCATCAAAGAGTTCTAATACTCTTTCCATTAGTATCTCTACTTCATTCTTAATCTCAAATAATTTCTCAAAGGTCTTAGATTTGTACTTCATAAAGTACATGTACACATACCTAGAGACATCATCTTTGAAATAATGAAGTAGAAATATTCTTCTTTAACCCTACTAGATATGGGGTAACATACATCTAGATGTACGAGTTCTAATAACTCATTAACCCATTCTCCATGTCTATATAAAGCTAAAGTGTAGATTGATCTAAATCAACTCATTTCCTCTTAAAAGGAATATTCACACATAACATGAGAGCTAACATATCCAATATGATTAAACAATTCATTAAGCTCCCACTGGCAAACACTTTGCCATTCAATCTATTAGAACATCTATCAATTCCATAACTTAGAATAAATCAACATTTATTCAAGTAGGAAATCATATAATGTTCTTGGAGAAGGATATAATAGCAATATTAATTATTAAGACATCTCCATATGGCTATTAAAGAATTGCACCTCCCACTAATAATGATACAACTTTTGCACCATTTCATATGTAGGTCAATATCTTCTTTATTAAGCCTTCATTTACTTGTCATCATCTACAACTCCTTGTAGATATAAGATGCATATCTTGTATCTCATACCATTAGATGCATCCATAGTATCTAATATTATGATATACACATATAGTATCTAATACTATTAAGTGTATATTTAAAACAAGTAAGTGTCAATGACTTAGATACATGAAGCTTCTCAAGCTCCACCTTTGCATTATGTACAAAAACTTTGTACTTCCTCTTCCACTTATCATCATCATGATTGTGTAAGAATCTTGTCTAATTCTGGCTTTATTATCTTGACCACCTTCTTTTACTATTAACTCTCTCCTATTTCTATCTAATGATTTTACTTCTTACTATTGGTCTCACCAACAAGAAGTAATTAAGATGTATTGTTGTTCTAAGTTGCCCATTAGTTAGCTCATCACTATGAGCCATGATGGATCTCATATCCATCTATCCATGTTGTCTCTATAATTTATGTCTCATAGAGACTAACATCCAGTTTAAGGCAAACAATGCATCTTGTCTATGAGATAAGATCTTATCTTTCTTTCATATCATTGGATAATTTAGGAGACACCTACTTCTCAAGTAGAATAGTTAATTGGTCAACTATGAGAATAATTCTCTTAGTTTTAAACCAGTCTAAGAAGTGTGAGCCATTAAGCTATTTGGCATCTAATATGCCATACTAATGGTGGTTTATTATCATTTTCTACAACTGAGATATAATTTTATCAAAATAACATTGCAGACATTCATTAAAATTAAGATATGGTCTTTCATACTAATTTATGCTCCCACTAATTTTCGACAAATTTGCATAACCCTCATTATGGAAAGACGGGATATCACGATGAAATCCTAGTGGGAACTAAGACCCTATTAACCTTATGGTGATGACCATGTGGTAGCATAACAAATCACCCCATACTTAATAGGTAGGCAACTATTGCCAGTTGCAACTCTTGCAACTCTTAGTCATTTAGCCTCTAAAGTTATGACCTTATGGTAGCACAACAAGCCATATACTTTAGTTAGGTCAAACCCGCTTGTTATGTTATGAGAATGGATTCTTCACACAGCCCTTGTGGTAGCACAACAAAGCCATGCAAATGGTCTACCCCAAGGTTCGGAAAATGCCTTAGACATGATCACCAATCCCTTGATGAATGAGTCTTGTGGTAGCACAACAAACCCATCCAATCTAAGATTGGCTCATCAAGACTATAACAACGGAAGGCTACGTGAGTCATTCTTAATGTCACACGTTTATCAACCTAATTTTGACAAGGAGTGATTTTATTTTAGTCTCATTAATAATATGTGCTAAGTATATATAATACCTTTGGAATATCATATATCTAAGGTATAACCTGTAGCACACATCCACATATCAAATATGCACAAAATCAGGTCATCATGGACTTAACCCTAAGCATGCACCTAAGGCACCCCTATATGTGCAAATCCTTGCTTCAGATGCTTGAGTTGGCATGCTCTCACTTCAGAAGGGTGCTTCTCCAAGTGGTCCCACTCTCCAACCTTCCACAAACTGACTTCTAACTCTTACAAGTGGCTTAAGGGTATGCAGACCCATAAATGTACATAACTCAATAAGAAACCTTGGTTTTAACCAAAGGGAGTACATTAATGGAGGGAGGTAGAATGTACAATTAGATTGTATAGAGAGAGAGGAGGCACACATAGGCCTCATTTAATAACATAACCAACATAATTAAAAGCAATCACAAGCCAAGCACAATTAAGTCCATGATCACCACCATACACACACTAACATTCATCACATGAACATAGAGCGCATACGTGATAATTATATGAGATATATCATATATATCAGTATAAAATTATATAATTTATTTTGAAAATTTAAATTTCATGCATGTCGAATTTTCATGAAATAAATAACATGAAAATAACATGACAACAACATATAAACAATTTATATGAAATGAACATACAAAATTAAACTATTTAGAACATTCATGCATTCCCAATACTGTGCAAGGTCAGAAATTAATGTCCCAATTTATATTCTATAAAATATCATTTTACAGAATTAATTAAGACACTAATAATTTAAGTTAAACCTTTAAAACAATTTTAAAGTTTAACCATGAGTGAATCTATATAAATAGAACTAAACATCATCTAACATGTCATTAAACACTTTAAAACATGTTAAATAATATTATTGAAATTTTAAGAATTTTTATAGAATTTTATGGCAATTTTTAGGATTTTCTGTGATTTTAAACAATTTAAAATCATTAAATAAAGGATCTGGCGCATTGCGCCGCATATGGCGGCGCACTGCGCGCGTATGGCGGCGCACTGCGCCCATCCGGCGTGCGCCGCCAATGCACTGCGGGCGTTGGCGCGTTGCGCCGCCGCTGCCGCCGATGCGTCTGCGCCGCCTGTGCGCCAGCCCGGTCAAACCGGGTGTTGATCCGGATCTGGATCCGGGTCCGAATCGGATCCTCCTTCTCCGCCAGATAAGGTCGCCGCCGGCACTATTCATCGGGAGGAAATCCATCCCATAGAATCGGATTTATCTCCTTACTTAGACCTCCAAAAATTCCAAAAAAATATGCGTTGGAATCCTTAACGAATATGGAATCCAAAAGAGTCGGCCTCATATCCAGGAAAAATTTCAGTCGACCGAAAAATGAGGAAGAAGAGGCGGCGGTCATCGAGATTCCGTAGCAGAAATCTCTATTTTGCAACGAGGATAACTCCTTATCCCAGAAAAAAAATATTCTCAAAAAATACAATTTAGAATACTCATCAAATGTAGTTTCCAAATATGTATATATCTCTTCAGAGAAAAATTCTCTATCAATGATAAATCAGGAAGAAACAAGTCGGCGCCGCCAGACTCCGCAGAACCCTAGTTCGTCGGAAAACTCAAAAATTCTCTTCCTCCGCCATCGTTCAAAGCTGGAGATCAAAGTGAAAGGTTAGGTAATCATATTACCCATCTCCTAAACCTATAACAAGTCTCAATTTCTTCTGTGGATGGAGATTTCACAAAATCCCCAAATCCGGGTGTCGGTTCGGGCATGACAGAAACACCAACTTTTGAGGCTTCTCCCGAACACTACAGAGATCCAAACTTCAAACGGTTTGTGGCGTTGGAAATACCTATATCACAATATTCTACAGGAGCCAACCAATATTTTATCTAAGTCATACACAGAATATGGTGGCCTCGTCAATACAGACATTTGCACATATTCGGGAACACAAATACCATAAAATAATGTCGATTCGACATCGGTTTCGATCGAGACTTGAACCGGGCTCTGATACCACTGTAAGGAATCTTCCATGAAAGTTTGGTGCAGCGTAAGTGACGATTCCTATGGGTTCCTTTAGAATCTGTCTCAATCAGAACCGAACGATGAAAATCGAAAACCGATCAAATCAGGTTCGAATATACCTGATAGGGATTCATATTATCCCATGGAGAGGAAGGAGATGAGATTATAAAGCTTTTTGAACCGTTCAAGCATCCGGTCTCCAGCAGTATCCACACGAACTTCATCCACAGCAGGTTCTCCCTTTGCGCCGACCTCAAGAACTCTTACCGAACAGAGCTCCATCGACCATGGACACCTTCTAGAGAGAGGAGAAGGTAGGGAGGAGGCTTGGGACGTGGTTTTCACCCTTGGCTTGATAGGATTTAGCTGAAACCATTAGTATTTATAGAGAATTATAAAATTTTTCATAAAAACCCCAAATCTCCATAAATTACGTCCTTGCCCCTGTACTTGTGGATAAGTCCTTTTGTGTGTAACCCACTAGGCCCAATAGCCTATTTGGTTGAGGCTTAAATAAAATAGAACAATTCTATTTAATTTAATTAAATCCATTATCCGATAACAGATTACTCGGCCTACCGATCATGAAGGGTACAAGCCACATCCCATGATCCCAAATGGCTATGGGGATAATCTCATCTCCATTGAGCCTTTCCATCATTAGTTACCACATGGATATAAACCCTCATCCATCCAATGTCCCGGTCGGAAAGGAGTACGGCATCGACTGTCAACTCCTTAGTGTACCAACTCTATAGGATCTTGTACTCAGAATTGGATCAATTGGAAAACTTCTTTTCCAATTATCCTATCTACCCTGGCTAGGGATTTAGAATACTATCCCATAGGACATTCACTCTCACTTACCGAGAGTGGACGATCCCTTGTTGTCCGCTCAATTGCCTCCATCGGATTTTCCTTGTACCCGATCCATCGCTATATAGGACCATCTAAATTGTGATCCATAAGTCAATGGTCAAAGCACAAGTTCCACCCAACAAGGCATCTTTGGCGACTTAGGTCAAAGGTCCAACCATGCAACCGTGATGATAGAAAACCCTGATAGACAGTTCGGTAAGATACCATTCAGAGTTTCTAATTCGGTCAGTTCAGTGAACTCATTCAACTAATGAGCACATGTATGTGTATCTTAGTGTCTCCACACTAATGACCAATGAGATCGGTCGTCCTCATCACATGAGAAGACATCACATACACTAGTCTATCCGGATCCTTGATGTCCCGTCTCAAGTATCCTATGACTAGGAACATTTGGATCAAATACCTCTAGATGATCAATCTCATTATCATGATCTCATCATGATTTAATCATCATTGTATTTGATCAAGGACTTCATTATGATATTCGCATCTAATAAGAGCTTATAATGAAGATTTGCCTGATTAATTGAATGAGATATTTCTAGAAATGTCGAATCATATCATATATGATTGGCTTGTAGTGCATACATTTCTATCAGCAGGTGCACGGATTATTTGTCTAGGAGGGTTCCTAGCAGGAGGCCTAGCTAGGTTGACAGGCATGGTTGCATTTTGGTTTTCTAGTTGCCAACCTTGAGCACGGTTGGCATCTCCCCGGACAATGGAGTGTACTAGACCAATTCCTGGGTTTCGATGTGCTGGTGCCAGTATTGGAGCGGGAGCATGTAATGGACAATCCCCAAGCCAGGTTGTTGTTGAGGTTGAGCCGGTGGACGCTGCCGCAGCTGCTGCCTAGCCTTCATAGCTTGTATGCATTCCCCCATTTGAGCCCAATCAATGTTGCCTTGGTCATTCATATCGTGGATATAATCCTTGAATTGAAAATACACTTCAACAGTGTGACCAGGACACCGGTGGTAAGCACAGTATCGGGACATATCTACATTTGTTGGCCAAACCTTTCTTTCCTTGGGCAATTCCAACTGTTTCTCCGCCATGAGTACATTGAAGATGTCGATCAAGGAGTAAGGGAGTTGTTGGTAGTTCTCTCTCCTAGGACCTCCCCTTCGTGGTGCCTGATTGGGTGGTGGCGGTGCCCTATTGTAGGTAGGTTGACGAGGTTGCTGGGGTTGTGTTACTAGCTGAGGTGGTTGTTGTGGTTGTCGTGGCTGTGGTGGCCTAACCTGTTGTTGAGGGGGGTAATAGGAAAGGTTTTGTGGTGGGTTTCTGAACTGGTTTTGACGGTTCCCTCCCTGGTTCCCCACAGTGTTTATAGCTTTGTTGTTGACCACTACTTCGGTTGTAGGCCCAACTGGTGCAGAGGGGGTTTTCCTGAAGTTTCTAGGTTTAAGATCAAAAGGGTTTATCATGGTGGCATCCTTGAAGTGGGCTTGCAAGTATCGGGCACTGTCATAGAGTTTATTCATGGTGGTAGGACGGTGCATGATCAATACATTCCTTAAGGCAGGTGTAGTGTTGCCGATAAGCATCTTCACTTGTTCCCCTTCAGAAATCACATGTGTCAATTTCTCTGCCATTCCCCTCCAGTGATCAGCAAACTTTATGAAGTCCTCTTCGGGCTTCATCTTCTCTGCAATCAAGTCTGTAATGGAGCATGCTGGTGCCACTCGGTCTCTGTATCTTTGCAAAAATTTGGTCTTCACAATATCGAAGTCTCCTGCCTCAAAGGAGTCGAGCGAGTAGAACCATGCCAATGCAGACCCTTCTAGTGATTGACGGAACAAGAAGGCAAGAACCCTACGATCATTTTTCCAGAATGAGGATTCATAGAGAAAATATTTAAGGTGGAGAAAAGGGTTGCCAGTACCATTGTAGCGGCGATAAATTGGTAGCTCAGAAGGTGGCAAGTGGAGAATTGGTAAAGAAGGAATAGAAATCTCAGGAACCGACTTGGAGTCCAGGCGACATCTCAGCTCTTCATAGCGTTCATTCATCTGGGTGAGTTGATCCATGATTGCCTGGGTGAGAGCAGGTTCTTGGTTTACTGGCGGGGGTATGTGGTTAAAGACATGATTTTGGAATTGAGGAGCATGACTTGGCAAATTTACAGAAGATTGTCCCATGACTTGATGGGTCAGGGGAGCAACATGGTTAAAATAAGATGGCTGAATAAATGAGGGTTGAACCACAGATGGTTGAACTATAGATGGTTGAACTACAGATGGTTGTGCTAGTGCCAATGATGGTTGAATCACAGATTGTTGAACAATAGGTGGTTGAACAAAAGGTGATTGAATGAGTGGTGGTCGACCTAGAGGACAAGGAGATGAGGCAACTTGGTTGGCTTCAGCCTGATCTAAGGCCATTTTGCCCTTCACCATGGATTATATGCGGGCATAGGTTTCTGGGTCGGTATAGAGAGACAACTCCCTAACGAGTTGTTCAACATCACGAGGAGCAGATGGTTGAGGGACCTCTTGCGCTTCTGACTCAAACAATGGATTAACATGACCATCTGACGGAATTGGTTGGTGACCCATCTCGTGCTCTCGATGTTCAGCTTGTTCCACCATTCCAACGTGCCTTCCAGACCTTAGTTGCATTGAACTTCAAGGAGAAAGTAAAACAAACAAGTTGACAAAGCAAACAAAGAACTTTTTCTGTTTTTTTAGTATCTTGCAAAAAGTTAGAGGTTTGAATTTTTGTATGACAAGCAAGTGATGCAAAGACTTGAAAGCAAGATTACGCAATGATTTTGATTAAACCATAGTTTTATGGATTTGTTAAGAATTGTTCTCTCAACAAATGGGTTAGGATCCTAACTCCAATCTCCAATGACCTAGGTTTCACACAATCTCACCACGTGTAGGTAATGTAGGATGCTTCGGGTTTTGGGGAGTGGTACAACCAACCCGATCGCGAAGAGGAATACTCCACGTACGAGGAATTATGGAGGCCTTGATGAAAGCCAACCAAGTCAACTAGGAAGGAATATCCTAGAAAAGAGGTCAGAGTCCACCAAGAGGGTGTTTTGGTTGGGAGTGGTAAATGGGAGAGTGAGCTCCCGCCTCAAAAAAGTGTAAAAGAAGGAGGTAGAGAGAAGGAGCAGAGAATGCAATCAAGTAATAAAGCAAGTAATAAGCAAAACATAAATTTAAATAAACAAGCAATCAACACCAGACAAGCAATTAGAAACTAGACAAGCAACTAGGAACTAGAATCTAGACTTGTTTCTTATGTGAGCCAAATGAAGATAGTGAAAAGGTGATGGAAATAAGAGGGTTCAGATCTGATAGCCAACAAAAAGGTGGTCCACGTGGGGGACCGATGTAAGAATAAGCTGGTTCATGTGGGAACTGGGGTGAAAAGTAAAGGTGGTTCACGCGGGAACCGGTTTTGGGTAAAAAAGGGTGGTTCATGTGGGAACCAGTTTGAATGATTGAAAGAAGGCCACGTGGGGCCAATTAAAGGTGAATAAAGATCTGATCCAAGTGGGGATAGATCTGAAGGAAAGTGGTTTGGTTCACATGGGAATCGAAGTAAAGAAAGAGATAGGTTCATGCGGGAACCGATTTAAAAAGAAAAGGGTGGTTCACGTGGGAACCGGTTTAAATAAAATGATAGAAATTAAATAGCATACTTGGCACTTCAGATCTGATGAAAGATGGGTGAAATCAGAAATTTTGAGATGGCATGAAGTTAAGAGAGGTGGAAAGAAGGAAAGGCTCACGTGGGAACCGGTCTAGAACTAGAACTAGTTGCAAACAAATCACTTAGCACCCACGGTTAAAGACATCTTTTATCCCACCGTGGTCACCACAAAGCTGTCGACACTGAAAACTCAACGGGTGCCTTCTTCTTTTCAGGGAAGTCCGTGAACCCAGATCGTCACCTCAAGAGGGGATGAGAAAGAAAGAATAAAAAAACATGGAAAGCAACTCTCACCTCGGTCCCACACTCACATTGATCCCCGAACTTTCATCCCTTGGCGTCGTTCGATCACCAAAGAGATGGTTCGGTTCATGTGGGAGGAGGGTGAGAAGTAGAAAATTAAAACATGTGGTTGCCAGGAACCGTGGGTTCCGATTTATAGAAATTAAAATTGACCGTGTGTACCTTAGCATGAAGAATGTGAGTTAAAGCTTCTCCTTCTTCGGCCAGCCGATGAAGAAGAGTCCTCAACGTGGTGGGTGCTTGATATTATGTGCAACTAGATAAATAAAAAAGTGAAAGAGACTATTATAACTAAACAAAGTGTAGTATATGTAAAGAGAATAACATGAAACACACAATTGACTAGAAACTGACCGGATTCGGGTTATCTCTAACCCCTCTTTTTCTATTTTAAAATAAACAGCCTAAAAATAATGCAAAAAAATAAAAAAATTATAGGAGGATGGATAATCACGAAACAAAGATATAGGAAAAATAAAATAAAGATTCTGAGTTGAATAGAGAGAAATATGGCTAAATCTGTGTTGTCGAAAAAGCCGAGCAGCAGTCCAGGATCTGCCAGGCGCGACTTTTCTTATGTGCTCGTCACGACCAGCCACGACTTCGGAATCAAGTGCCGTTGATTGAAAATTCAATAAGACTTGGAGAGTAAGAACTTTGATGAAGAGAGCTCGGGCTGAAGACGTCCACACACTGCTGTAGAGGCAGAATAAGAAAGACCTGGCTGATCACCTGCAGAACACCTTCCTCTCTCTTGAACCGACTTTTCTCTCTGTAAAAACTCAAAATTCTCTCTTTAAAAATAACAAAATCAATGAAGGAAGGAGTTTTGACATCTTGAGATGCCTGGGGGGTCGTGCTCATGCCCTCGGAACGAACGGAATCGGAGTTAATTTAAAGGAGAACGGACGGCGTTATCCGGATGATTTGCTAATTTCTAATCAAATCCGTGTTTGCCGAACAAGAGACTCTTGGTGGTGTGCCAGATTATGCTTTTCCCAGCATATTCTCTAATTGGAAATTTTTCACAGGATTATATGGACGTCTAATGAAAAATTATTCAACATGAATAATCTTATTCTCTGAGTTATCTTTCCATTGTAACAAACGGAATTCAATTCTGATCTACCATTTGTCCGCAACAACTTTTAGAAGTCAGACGTGCAGTTCTGTCCACACACAGCACCTATCAAGCCCAATTGCATGCAAGCCCAGCCCATTGGGCACATATCTGACCAATTCACGACCTTACCTTCTTTATTTATCCTCCATATCACTTGGTAAATTATCTGTAAGCTTCATGGTTGAAATTAGCATCATCAAATGATGGCAATCCAACTTGTTGTCTTATACATCAAAACTTGCTATTTTTAGACCAGATTTGTTTCCTCTTCAAGTGGAGACATATTTTGAACATGGGGAAGGTGATCCATGGTTTCCAATCCCTCTCAATCATTTGGGTAAGTTTCTAGATGCCTCAGGGTGAAAATTAGTAACATTAAATGGAGGAAATCCAACCTAAGGTCGGATGTATCAAAACTTGCTATTTTTTGACCTGTTTTTCATCCCCTATAAAGGGAGACTCATATGAACGACCTAAGAAGGGCATCCCCATAATACAGCACTCTTCTCCTCACCCTCCAGCCACCCTTGGCTGGTCCCAACCTCCCCAAATCGTCCTCTCTTCGTCCCGGTGCCCAGAGATCATCCCAAAGTGAAGAAAAAGCCGGTCTATGCTCTGACGTGCTGCACTGATGATTATTGGATTCTACAGATATCTATAGTCACTTTACGGACTTACTTTCTTCAGAATAAGTGTGTATCATCAAGTTATCTTTCATCTCCAACAAACGGAGATCAATTCTGATATTCCCTCGGCTTGTTACGGCTTCAACACCGGCGCTGCACAGACAGATCCGAAGTGTTCTCTTCTAAGTTATCATCTTCTCAGTCAATTTCAGTATATTTAATGGTGGATTCAGCCTATACATCCTTCATATAAATTGTTTCCCGGTGAGTCCTGTTTTATCTATAACAAGAATCATTTAATTTGGATATTTGTGGTGCCCATAGCTTGTCCTACATCGACATTGTGTTGGGAGTTTCCAGAACTTCATCGTCCATGATCCGGCTTATCAGCATCCACTGCACCAAAGTCGCGCCAGAAGGGTGCAAAGCTACCCGAACCGGCCTTCTTCAACCAACTCGGCTTCAACTCCAGTCGATCCACTCCATAAGCTTTCTCAACTCATTTAACTCAGTTTATTTACTGTTTTAAAGCATATTTCAGTTCATTTTCATCATTTTTACATAATCAAAAACACAAAAAAGGGGTTAAGGCTCACCCCGAAGCCGGTGAGTCCAATTCCAATTGCTTCTTTCTCATCTTCTCTTTACAGTTACTACACTTCCCATAGTTCTAATCATTTTCCCTTCACTTTGTTTATTGTTCTAGTTGCACAGGTACATCAAGCTAGCATCGGTTGGAGACTCTTCTTCATCGGCCGGTCGAAGAAGAAGAAGGTTGAACCCATATCCCGATCTTCCACGCTAAGGTACACGGTCAGATTCAATTTCTTTTATTTGTCAATTCCATAAAGTGGAGCCCATGGCTCCTGGCGACCACCTTTTATTTATGTTCTAATTTCATCTCCTCCTCACTCTCCTCCCACATGACCCAAACCATCTCCGGTGCTCAAGCGATGCCGTGAGATGAAAGTTCGGGGATCAATGTGAGTGTGGGACCGAGGTGAGGACCTTTCATTGCGTTCCGAGTGTTTTTCCGATTCACTCCCCTTTTTCCCCTATTCCATCTTTCACGTTCTCTTGAGGTGCCGATCCGGAACCCGTTTCTGGAGTCGACAGCTTTTTGGTGACCACGGTGGGACAACCAATGTCTTCAACCGTGCTAGCTTGATTCAACCATGCAACTAGTTGTTTTCCGACTTGGTTCCCACGTGAACCGGCTTGTCCTTTACCTTTTCCATGTCAATTTACCTTTAAACTTGCTGTTTTCTCTTCCTTTAAGATTGTCCCCCATGTGGACATGATTTCTTGTCTTTAATTTTAGCCCGGTTCTTGCGTGAACCACTTTTCTTCTTATAAACTGGTTCCCGCGTGAACCACCTTTCTTTTCCAACTCGGTTCCCGAGTGAACCAACTTATTTTCAGATCGGTCCCCGCGTGGACCACCCATTTACAACATCTTCAGATTGGCCCCACGTGGCCCTCTTTCTATTTTGTCAACTCTTACACCGGTTCCCGCGTGAACCACCCTTTTCTTCACAAAAACCGGTTCCCGCGTGAACCTACCCCTTTTCTAAACCAGTTCCCGCATGAACCAACCCATTTTCAAATCGGTCCCCACGTGGACCACCCCTTTGCACCAATTAGATTGGGCCCACGTGGCCCTCCCTTCCTTTCTCCAGTCAAACAAACCGGTTCCCGCGTGAACCACCCCTTTTCCTTCCAAAACCGGTTCCCTCGTGAACCACCTACCTTTCCAAAACCCGGCTCCCGTGCGAGCCACTTTATTTTCAAAATCGGTCCCCGCGTGGACCATCCTTTTAGCTTTACTTCAGATTTTTTCCAACTTGGACGCTCCACCACAAGCCGGTTCCCGCGCGAACCACCTTTTAATTGCTAGTTTCTAGTTACTTGTTTTACTTTATCATTGCTTGTCTTGATTGCATTCACTTGCTTGATTTATTTAATAGATTTCATTCTTGTTTGCATATTGATTGCTTCTTCTCCTCCTACCCTCCATTTTTCATTTTTGCATTAGCTTTTGCATCAGGTACCAGACTTGTTCCGATCCATTGGGCATTCGAGGCGGGGGCTCTCTCTCCCAACACACCCTCACCCTCCTAACACCTTCTTGGTGGATTCTAATCTCTCTTCTGGGATATTCCTTCCTAGTTGATTTGGTTGTTTCCATCAAGGCCTCCATAAGTCCCCATCCATGGAGTATTCCTCTCCGCACGATTGGGCGGGTTGTACCACTTCCCAAAACCCGAAGAACCCAAGTACCTACTCAAGGTGATTGAGTGACAACCTTAGGTCTTGAAGATTGAAGCAATAGGAACCATACCCACTTGAGTGAACAATTGCTAACAATCTATCTAATCTAAGGTTTCAACCCAAAAAATGTCGAGTAGTCATCTTAAAAACTTGTTTGCATAACTTGTTTGCTCACAACAATTGAAAATAACCAATTTTTTTTTCTTTCAAAACACCTAAAACAAAAAAAAATCCCTTTAAATTTTGTGTTCAACTTGCTTGCCAAACAACAAAATTAAAACCAAATCAAATCAAACAAAAAAAAGCATAACCAAACAAAATCCTCTTTGCATTTACACCTTTTATTTGCTTTCTTTCAACCTTTTTGTAATAAAATCGACAGGATGCCCATGATGCTATTGTCCGAAAGACATGTCGGGATAGACGGGTCACTACATGCTACAACAATCCATGGTCCAACCAGAGGGCCATGTCAATGCCGTTAGAGAACCTGAAGTTCAAAATCCTACTCATCCACCTGCTTCACTTAGTGTGGAACAAATCCTCCATGGTCTATCTCTCCGTCTAGATCCTGAATGCTTTTCACTTATGCAATCTTTAACAAAGGGCAAGATGCCTGCCAATCAAGATCTGGTCGAGGGAAATCAAGCCCCCTCACCACCTCAATCGGTAACTAGGCCCCTCATCATCAACCATCATGTACAATCTTTCCGTGCTACCTTGCCTACTCACCCTGTTGTAGGTCACACACCTGATTCCATGCTAGTTCTTACTTCCAACCCACCTCTTCTAGCCCGTTCATCCAAATACCTTGCACCGGTGGCTCAGGAACCCAACCTCACTCAAGCATTCATGGACAAACTCAACCAAATGGATGAGCGCTTTGAAAAGCTAAGGCACCGTTTGGACTCGAAGGCCATCCATGAAATATCTGCTTCATCTTTCCCAGTCCCACATATCCCTCCATCACAAACACCAGCCTACCATCGCTACAATGGCTTAGGTGATCCCTTCACCCATGTCAATGATTTCCTGAGCAAATCATCTCGATGGCAGAATGATAGAAAGACCCTTGCCTTTCTTTTTAGGAGATCTTTAGAGGGTGCAGCCCTAGATTGGTTTTTTTCATTGAATGAAGTAGAGATATGGGATTTCAAAATTGTCAAGGCCAAATTCTTGAAACGATATGGGCCAGGCTATTCAATAATTGGGGAAGTAAAAGAAGATGTGGAATTAATGCAATATTCTGATGAATTGAGGCCCAGGCTCGAGAGGAGCATTAATGCTATTCACCAACCTAGGAGCCCTCCCCAACTCCATCCAAATCATTATCATCGGCCAACTCCTCGATGCCAGTTGATTAGGCCACCCATGCCCCAACCTCAGCCAATCATACAACCCGAATCAATGGCACAACCAACCATGCTTAATAAAGCTCCTCTTGTTGCTTGTGCGAATACTCCATTACTTCAACTGGCTCTCCAACCTTCGACTCCACCAACATTTCTTAAGGTCCATCGGCCAATCATCCGACCATTGGCTTCTCAGCCTATTCCAACAACAACCCCTCGGCTAGCCACGCAAGCCTTGGCCCCACAACCCACTTCACCAACGGTCCCTCGGCCAATCATTCATCCTAAGTCGATCGAGCAAACCCCGGCTTCTCAACCAATCCCACCGCATAGGGATCCTCCTCAGTTGGTTGCACAACAACCAATCATTTCTTCTATTACTCTTGGCTCAACAAAGGAATCAATCACTCCTACTATTCTGGCTCCTGCTGTAGTAGAAGATTCAGACACTTCGACCCTTCAAGCTCCTACCATGGTAGAGGAACTAGCCACTCCGATCATTCATGCTCTTACCATGATAGATGATTCAGACACTTCGACCCTTCAAGCTCCTACCCTGGCAGAGGAATTAATAACTCCAACCATTTGTGCTCTTGCCATGGCAGAAGAATCAACTCCTCAACATATCCTTGCTCTCTCTCAAAATCAAAGTCGCCGTAGGGGAGGTCGAACCAAACTCTTCTATCATTCTAGAATTCTCTAAACTAGGCATGCCCTCTTCCCCAGAACAACCTGAGGAGAAGCCTACTGTAGGGAGCTTAGATGAGGGGATCACAAATTTAGTTGATTGTCAAGGACTAGGCAAGGATTCTCTAGGTATAGATCAAATGTTGCCATCATTAGAATTGATCCTTGAAGTTGGGGAGATAGAATTGACCCTTGAACTGAAAAATAAAGGGATAGAATTGGTCAGTGAAATGGGGAATGAATCGACAAGCCTCCTGAAGGATGTAGACCTTAGCAAAGGGATACTAGGACCTCCTCCAGCTATGCAGGCAAAATCTTCAAAATCAGTCTTAGGGCCACGACCCTTGCCTCATTCTCCTTATAAAGAACAATCGGGCCCATGGGCCCACAATCAATCAATCTTAGGGCCACGACCCTTTCTTTACCCTTCTCCCAATCAACGATTGAGCCCATGGGCCCACAATTCCTCAATCTTAGGGCCACTGCCCTTTCTTTATCCTTCTTACAACCATCAATCAGGCCCATGGATCCAAAATCTGTCAATCTTAGGGCCATGGCCCACACCCCATCCCACTCAATTGGGCCTTTATGCCCCATTTTTGGGCCCTTATGCCCCATTTTCGGGCACTTATGCCCCTTTTCGTTAATCGGGCTCTTATGCCCCTTTTCATTAACTGGGCCCATGTGCCCCTTTCCATCAGCCGGGCCCACATGCCCCCTTTATCCAACCAGGCCCATGTGCCTCTCTTCATCAACCGCGCTCTTATGCCCCTTTTCTTCAACCGGGCCCACGTGCCCCTTTTAATCAATCAGGCTTGCATGCCCCTTTCCTTCAACTAGGCCCATATGCCCCTTTTCCCCAACTGGGCCTACGTGCCCCTTTCCTTCCATCGGGCCCACGTGCCCATAATTCTCTCCAATCGGGCCCATGTGCCCTTAATTTTTCTAAATCGGGCCCACGTGCCCACAATTCACCTCAATTGGGCCCACGTGCCCGCAATTCACCTCAACCGGGGTCACATGCCCATGTTTTTATGCAACCGGGCCCATGTGCCCAAATTTCTTCTAAATCGGGCCCACGTGCCCACCTTCCATTAACTTTGGGCATACATGCCCACACTCCTTCAACTTCGGGCCTGTATGCCCCCATTTCTTCATCATCGGGCCCGCCTGCCCATACTTCTTCAGAATCGGGCCCCCGTGCCCCCACTTCTTCAACTTTGGGATTACGCACTCATACTCTTCAATGGCACCAGCGAGCTCATCACAAATCACAATCTTGCTCCCAACCATCTAAATCGGGCCCGTGTGCTCGCTCTTTTCGTTGGGTCCTTCGGGCTCAACCTCCAATCGGGTCTTTGAGCCCATCACCTCCAATCGAGCCCTCATGCCCATCAACATCAACTGGGCCCTCTAGCCCGCCTTAAAATCTTGGGCTCACGTGCCTCTTGATTCCAACTACTCCCAGGCCTTCAAGCCCACTTTCAACTCACGGGCCCAAGAGCCCATTTTAAATCACTTTTGCTTCCAAGCATGTTTATTTCCTTTTGAATTCTCTTTCTTTTCCCAAGTTCTACTTTCAACAAAAAAATCAAGGTAGAGAAATTTCCTGGGTGATACCACAATCTTTGCCTTTTACATCATTAATGTTGACTCCGCCATACTAAATCAGATCCTCCACATTTTCACTTCATCCTATGACTATGAATCATCAATTCAATGCAATATGGTGCATATCAACAGTGGAAGCAGTTGGGCAAGGCAAGGCAAGGCATGGCAGACAAGGCAAGGCAAACACAAGCAAAGCCATCATCAGCAATGAACTTCTTCTTCTCTCAGGTATTACATGAAATTGCATTCATTATCATTATGTCATCTGCAAAGCAATATTTAAAAAAAAATGATTTTGAATTTCACATGACAATTTTAATTGAGAGAAATTCATGACTGACGACATTTGTAGCTACCTTGTTCTTATTAAACAAATTCTTTACATTGAAAGGCATATTTTTAATTGATTCACCTATGGAATGTTATCTACCTCAAAAAATGGAGAGAACTACTAGTATGACTTAAGTCCACATGTCCTAGGTTGTTGTCTAGGAGTCGAGGGTAGATACCATTCTACACACACAACACGTCCTGATCCCAGAATCCAGATGACCTAACACCTGAGAGAAGCTAGGCAAGGCTTAGAGATGAAAGGAAAACCCTCACCCTACTCTCTTCTGTTCGGTCCAAGATAGGCAAAGGGGACTAGAGGGGGAGAGTATCGAAAGCATCCACCACCTTAGTAGGAGGCCGTCTCGAAAGGTCCAACTTCTCAAAAGAAAAGGGTGCCAAAAGATGGGCAATGAACGCCATAGGTTTAAACAAATATGGGCCTGTCTTAATGAGTACCCAAAATGTAGAAAATGAAAAAAGGTGCCAAAAGATGGGCAATGACCCCACAGGTTAAAGACCTGTCCGAATGTGTGCCACAAAAAATAGGTTTATCAATAAATAAGAAAAGACCTGAAGAGGCCGAACCCCAATGGGCAGTTAGGTGCAAGTAGAGAAATCCCTCTCAACATCTCCAAAGCTTATCAAGGACTTCCTTATAAATTCTTCAATCTTAACCCCCCAAGGTGCGGGTGGACCAACCAAATCAAAGCTAAACTCTAGCCGATCAGAGGTTGAAGGTTGGAAAGATTCTGGGCAAGGAACCCCATTTTGCACATGGTATCTACCAGTGAACCTAGAAAAACAACCAAGTGATGAGAACTTGTGTCAATACTAAATTTTCTCTCCAAAAACATATTTTCAAAAAAACTCCAAAAAAAAGCTGAATATGTTCAAAACTCCAAAAAAATGAATATTTTCAAATTCCCAAATTTTTTTTTGAATCTTTTCACAAAACTTCTTTGTTAAATTCTTGTCCTTACATTCATATTTATTCTTAGTCTCTCATGTTTCAAATTTTTCATTGCGTATTTGCTGCTTATTTTTTTTTACACTCTTAAGTAGGCTATTACCCCTTAACAAAGGTCAAGGCATACTGCAACTTGCAAGGGGGATAAGCCGCATTGTTGTTCTAATCTCTTCCTTCAAAGTGTTTTAGGCACAAGAAAAACTTTACACCCCTTGACAAAGGTCAAGGCATACTGCAACTTGCAAGGGGGATAAGCCATCTTGTCATTCTAATCTCCTTTTCTGAGTGTTTCAGGCACGAAGAACAAACAAGGAGAACTACACAATAAGGCGATGCTCGCCACTTCCCTCTCCTAAGGATTCTTAGGAGGAGGTGCCACCATAACCTCGGCTTCAACTCTACCGAGTAGCTTTCTTTGTAAGACTTCAATAAGGCGATGCTCACCACTTCCCTCCCCTGAGGATTCTCAACAGGAGGAGTCATCATTACCTCGGCCTCAACTTTGCCGAGAAGCTTTTACTCTGTGTCCTCATTAGGATACATGAACTCTTTTGTGAGAATGCATGTCATCACACTGCAAACTCACCATTATCATTTCCTTTCTTAGCATGTATTAGGTGCATTACTATTTATTTTATGCATTGATGTTGAAGACCGTGAATGTAAAGAAGACCAGGCCCGAAATCCTCTTCATCAAAATCCGCGACGGTCGGGTCATTCTTTGTGCTCACGGATAAGCCAAAGTTGTGCTATGAGGAATGATGGTTCCCAAATGGGTATCTTGACCTCATAGACAATCTATATTTTCAACTATTTGTTATACAAGTTTTGTTTTTTCTTGAGCCCAACATGCATCATGTAGCATTAATTGCATTACATTTTGTTGCATACATCCTTTCATAATCTTCACCTTCTCACCTTAGTCTCTAAATATTTTATCCTAATTTGGATCATTCTAAACCCCACCGTGTTTTCTAATCCCACCGTGTTCTCTAGTCCCACCGACCCTTCAGATATCCCACCGTGTCTATTAATCTCATCGTGTTCGGTAATCATCTTGTGCCTCCAACTCCTTCATTTCTATCACCATTGTGGCCACTGCAACAACCTTCTTGCTATTTATCCCACCATGGCAGTCAACTTATCCCGCCAAGGGTCTTCTATTTGATCAAAACTTGCACCGTCATGGTCTGTACTTAAACATTTGCCTTTTGGAATTCGAGATCATTCCATTCCGAATTGAATATTATCTCCTAGAAGACTTAAATGAATCTAAGAGCCTGAATATGCTCGATTGGTATTCTTTTATTTTTCAAATCAAATCTCTTTTTAAAACTTTAGCCCATCACAGTACAGGAACACCGCAAAGTTTGGGTTATCGGCTGATGATGAACCTACGAACCAATGTTTCGGGGAATCCCCACCGCGTTGGGGGTTGGCTATTCTTCTCTCATGCCAATGGTACATCTTTTACCAATCGAACATAAGAAGACTTGATGAAACATGGCGGTTAACTAGGAGACTTGAGGAGATTCGTCTTGCCGAATCTGGTCGTTGAGCGTGTCTATATCTACACCTTGATGCCACCTTTTCAGTCCATCACCATTTTTCTCCACTACATTCCACTACGATCTATCTCGCTTCGCTATGCTTTCTCTACATTTCACTCCGCTATGCTACATGTCATTCCCTTGCAAAGCTGACATCAAGGCGAGGCAAGCTGTAGACACGCCAATTTGGCCTTATTTAGAGCTTAAACCATTATTCCATTGGCAACATCTCTTTTAAACCATCAAAATCATGATGAAACACCCTTTTGGATGAGCTGAGGTGCTTATTGGAAATATGAGGATGATTTTCTAATTTCTAATCAAATCCGTGTTTGCCGAACAAGAGACTCTTGGTGGTGTGCCAGATTATGCTTTTCCCAGCATATCCTCTATTTATCAATTTTTCAAAGGATTATATGGACATCTAATGAAAAATTATTCAACATGAATAATCTTCTTATCTGAGTTATCTTTCCATTTCAACAAACGTCATTCAATTCTGATCTACCATTTGTCCGCAGAAACTTTTAGAAGTCAGACGTGCAGTTCTGTCCACACACAGCACCTTTCAAGCCCAATTGCATGCAAGCCCAGCCCATTGGGCACATATCTGACCAATTCACGACCTTACCTTCTTTATTTCTCCTCCATATCACTTGGTAAATTATCTGGAAGCTTCATGGTCTAAATTAGCATCATCAAATGATGGCAATCCAACTTGTTGTCTTATACATCAAAACTTGCTATTTTTGGACCAGATTTGTTTCCTCTTCAAGTGGAGACATATTTTGAACATGGGGAAGGTGATCCATGGTTTCCAATCCCTCTCAATCATTTGGTTAAGTTTCTAGATGCCTCAGGGTGAAAATAAGCAACATTAAATGGAGGAAATCCAACCTAAGGTCGGATGTATCAAAACTTGCTATTTTTTGACCTGTTTTTCATCCCCTATAAAGGGAGACTCATATGAACGACCTAAGAAGGGCATCCCCATAATCCAGCACTCTTATACTCACCCTCCAGCCACCCTTGGCTGGTCCCAACCTCCCCAAATCATCCTCTCTTCGTCCCGGTGCCCAGAGATCATCCCAAAGTGAAGAAGAAGCCGGTCTATGCTCCGACATGCTGCACTGCTGATTATTGGCTTCTACAGATCTCTATAGTCATTTTCCGGACTTACTTTTTTCAGAATAAGTGTGGATCATCAAGTTATCTTTCATCTCCTACAAACATATATCAATTCTGATATTCCCTCGGCTTGTTACGGCTTCAACATCGGCGCTGCACAGACAGATCCGTAGTGTTCTCTTCTAAGTTATCATCTTCTCAGTCAATTTCAGTATAATTAATGGTGGATTCAGCCTATTCATCCTTCATATAAATTGTTTCCCGGTGAGTCCTGTTTTATCTATAACAAGAATCATTTAATTTGGATATTTGTGGTGCCCATAGCTTGTCCTACATCGACATTGTGCTGGGAGTTTCCAGAACTTCATCGTCCATGATCCGGCTTATCAGCATCCTCTGCACCAAAGTCGCGCCAGAAGGGTGCAAAGCTACCCGAACCGGCCTTCTTCAACCAACTCGGCTTCAACTCAAGTCGATCCACTCCTTAAGCTTTCTCAACTCATTTAACTCAGTTTATTTACTGTTTTAAAGCATATTTCAGTTCATTTTCATCATTTTTACATAATCAAAAACACAGAAAAAGGGGTTAAGGCTCACCCCGAAGGCGGTGAGTCCAATTCCAATTGCTTCTTTCTCATCTTCTCTTTACAGTTACTACACTTCCCATAGTTCTAATCATTTTTCCTTCACTTTGTTTATTATTCTAGTTGCACAGGTACATCAAGCTAGCATCGGTTAAAGACTCTTCTTCATCGGCCGGCCGAAGAAGAAGAAGGTTGAACCCATATCCCGATCTCCCACGCTAAGGTACACGGTCAGATTCAATTTCTTTTATTTGTCAATTCCATAAAGTGGAGCCCACAGCTCCCGGCGACCACCTTTTATTTATGTTCTAATTTCATCTCCTCCTCACTCTCCTCCCACATGACCCAAACCATCTCCGGTGCTCAAGCGACGCCGTGAGATGAAAGTTCGGGAATCAATGTGAGTGTGAGACCGAGGTGAGGACCTTTCATTGCTTTCCGAGTGTTTTTATGATTCACTCCCCTTTTTCCCCTATTCCATCTTTCACCTTCTCTTGAGGTGCCGATCCGGAACCCGTTTCTATAGTCGACAACGGTGGGCTATTGAAAGATCAGAATTGGGATAAATGATGGGATGAAGAGACCCAGTGAGATTCAGAGTATGTGATGACAACAAAGGGATGTAGAGATGATAAGCATGAATGCAATGAAACTAATGCAAAACTACATGATGCATGCTGGGCTAAAAAAGCCAAAAATTTACTTAACAAACTAGTTGAAGATATAGATTGAACATCGAAGATCATGATACCCAGTCGGAAACCATCATCCCTCGATATTTAATTTTGGCTTATCCGTGAGCACAAAGAATGACCCAACCGTCGTGGATTTTGATGAAGGGGATCTCGGACCCAATCTTCGTTGCATTCACAGTCTTCAACATCAATGAATAAAATAAGTAGTAATGCACTTAATTATATGCTAAGAAGGAAAATGATAATGGTGGGTTTGCGGTGTGATGATGTGCATTCTCATAAAAGAGTTCATATGCCTTGATGAAGACACAGAGAAAAAGTTTCTTGGTAAAGTTGAGGTCGAGGTTATGATGACACCTCCTCTTGAGAATCCTCAGGGGAGGGAAGTGGCGAGTGTCGACACTGAAAACTCGACGGGTGCCTTCTCCTTTTCAGGGAAGTCCGTGAACCCAGATCGTCACCTCAAGAGGGGATGAGAAAGAAAGAACAAAAAAACATGGAAAGCAACTCTCACCTCGGTCCCACACTCACATTGATCCCCGAACTTTCATCCCTTGGCGTCGCTCGATCACCAAAGAGACGGTTCGGGTCATGTGGGAGGAGGGTGAGAAGTAGAAAATTAAAACATGTGGTCACCAGGAACCGTGGGTTCCGATTTATAGAAATTAAAATTGATCGTGTGTACCTTAGCGTGAAGAATGTGGGTTAAAGCTTCTCCTTCTTCGGCCGGCTGATGAAGAAGAGTCCTCAACGTGGTGGGTGCTTGATATTCTGTGCAACTAGATAAATAAACAAGTGAAATATACTAATATAACTAAACAAAGTGGAGTATATGTAAAGAGAATAACATGAAACACACAATTGACTAGAAACTGACCGGATTCGGGTTATCTCTAACCTCTCTTTTTCTATTTTCGTATAAAAAGACTAAAAATATTGAAAAAAAATGTAAAAAAATATAGGAGGATGAAGAATCACTAAACAAAGAGATAGGAAAAATAACAGAAAGATTATGAGTTGAATAGAGAGAAATATGGCCAAATCTGTGTTGTCGAAAAAGCCGAGCAGCAGTCTAAGATTTGCCAGGCGCGACTTTGCTTCTATGATCGTCACGACCAGCACCGACCTAGGAATCAAGTTTCGTTGATTAAAAATTCAAGAATACTTGGAGAGGAAGAACTTTGATGAAGAAAGATCAGGCATCAGACATCCACACACTTCTGTAGAGGCTGATGAAGAAAGACCTAGCTGATCACCTGCAGAACAGCCTTCCTTTCTCTTGAACCGACTTTTCTCTCTCTAAAAACTCAAAATTCTCTCTTTAAAAATCACAAAATCAATGCAGGAGGGAGGTTTGATGTCTTGAGATGCCAGGGGGTCGTGCTCATGCCTCTAGAATGACCAGAATCAGAGTTAATTTATAGGAGAACGAGTGGCGCGATCAAGACTAAAAAATAGGGTACCTTGCGCCCTACCCTAGGGCGCATGTGCCCTGGTGCAGGGCGCATGCGCCCTACTAAGGGGTGCATGTGCCTCCCAGTGGGGGCGCATGGCATTGTTCCCAAAAAATTTGGCCTTATCCGGTCGATCGATTCAGTGGTAGAGTCCCGGTGAAAAACTGGTTCCCTCGTGCCTCAAGGGTAGGGCGCATGTGCCCTCAAGTGAGGGCATGAGGTCACGTGCCTCACTGGTAGGGCGTATGGGCACGTGCCCTGGGTCATGGACGCATGTGACCAGGGACCCGGGCGCATGAGACTTGTAAGCACCCGAAACGGGACATCCGCGGATCTCCCCCTCCCGGCCCCTACGCTTGCTTTGGTGACTTGGTGGATGGGATGTTAGTGGGTGTGGTCGCCAGGAGCCAAAGGCTCCAAAATATGGTAGAATGAAATGAAATGAAATAGAGAAATGACCGTCGAACCTTTGGAACTGGGGAGATTGTTGGGTTCCGACTTCTCCTCTCTCGGCCGGCCGAAAGAAAAGAGCTTAGTGAGTCCTTCGTCTTCGATCCGGTTGAAGCTCCGCCTCAATCAGATTTACCTAAGAATGTCCATAAGAAAACATAGAAACAAGTGAAAAGATCATTAGTTCTCGTGACGGTGTAGAATCATGCTCAAATTCAAATGTAAACATGAAAGAGGGAAGGAATCGACCGGATTGGGACTAAATCCCAACCCCTATTTGGAAGGTTTTAAATATATATATGTGATGCAAAATGATCTAAGACATGCTAAATAACTTGATGAACAGTGCTAAGATGAAAAAGGAAGACAAAAACTCGATTAAACGGACGATCGGAATCCAAAAATAACAAAACAAGCTTCTGCCCTTCCTGGTGCCCTGTATATAGGGCGCCAGGAGAAGGTGCCCCCTTTATGGGCGCGTTGACCAAGTCAAAGCGCCCTGTATACGGGGCACCAAGTCTGGCCCAAACAGATTTTCTTCTCCTCTTCGCGGCGCCGCTCCGGAGTGCTGGGAGGCTTCCAAGACGAAGTAGGGGCTTCTCCTTGTAGACAATATGCAAATGAAGCTAATGAAAGGTGGGTTGGATGCTGGATGTAAGAGGAGAGACGGATAGAGGCTCTCAAAGTTGGAGAAAAATCATGTTTCTGGGTGACAGAAACAGAAGGTTTTTAGGGTTTTTGGTGAACGATTTTGGATCGATTTGAAGGTTTGTGGGGGATGAGAATGGCTTAGAAACGTGGTGTTGGATGAGCTATATGGTGGCACGAGGTTGGAACCTCCTTTCTATTTATAGCCCAAAAGAGGGCACTTTGGCCATTTTCGAAAAACAGTGCCATGTGGCATAGCGCCCTGTATATGGGGCGCTAGCATCATGAGATATGTCAGATCGACAAGACAAGTCACTGCGGGGGGTCAAATCGGCTCGTCAAATCAATTTAATTTGGATCCGGGCGCTCGTATATAGGGCGCCCGGTGCTCGTATACAGGGCGCCAGGTGCCCTGTTTATAGGGCGCCTGGTGCCCTATAAACAGGGCGCCAGGTGCCCTATAAGTAGGGCGCCAGGAGCCCTTATACACAGGGTTTTGCCCTCTTTGAAATGCGCCAAAGACCTTAATTTTTCCGGAAAACTCGGTTCCCTTGAAAGGTTACTCAAATATTCTTCATGAAAACAAGAATTTGAGCTCTCCAACTAGGCCAAAATTGCGTGTCTACAGCTTGCCTCGCCTTGGCGTCGGCTTTGTAGGGGAGTGACACGAATGAAGCGTAGGCGAATGTAGTGAAGCGTAATGAGGCGTAGCGGAATGAAGTGGTAATGGACTGAAAAGGTGACGCCAAGGTGTAGATTTAGACACGCCCTCATTGGCCTAGTTGAGTGGAATAAAACTTCACCGGACTCCGAGATTACCCTTTGTGTTATCGAAACCTTCCCTCTGGTTGATTGGTTAAAGAGAAGAACAGTACTAAAAGTAAATAACTAAAATCCCACGTGGGGGAGAATTGTTACCGGCCAGGACCCGAACTGCATGGCGTGCTGGACTCGGCAGAAATGCGGTAAATTGCTAAAAGTAAAGAGGAGACAGCCAATCAACCAAGGTTGGGTTCTTCAAATTCATAAGGTTTTACTCAACAATACCGATTTAGTTCGACGTGGAAAAACTTCTTGTTTTGATGAAAACATCGTTGAAACATATTGAAAGCCGATTTTTCGGAAAAACAAGACCTCCTCTAGGGGCTATAAAAGACCATCTTTAAAAGGGTGCACGATGTGACTGGAAGGAGGTTATAGTATTATTAAGAAGCGGGGAATGGTTATGGTGGGATAACGCATGTGATGATGCATGATGAATGCTGGGTTTAAAGAAATAAAAAATAAGCATAAGAAAATAGTTGAAGATATAGGTTGAACGTAACGGGTCAGGACATCTATGAAGAAACCGTCATCCCCGCATATTCAACTTTGGCCTATCCGCAAGCCTAGGGAATGACTGAGCCCTCACTGATTTTGTTGAAGGGGTTCTCAGGCTCAGCCCCCCTCTAGACTTGAGGTCTTCAACATCTCAAATATTACTTATTTTGATAGATGCAAAACTAAATGCAAGTCCTAATAGGGGTCGGGGTAGTCCACTTTTGTTTTTTTTCAATTTTTGATTTTTTTTTGTTGTTTTTGCTTCCTCCAAGTGTCTGAGGATATGAAGTTGGCATGCCTTCTCCTGTTCCTGCATCCACTTGAGAAAAGAGGTTAGAACTTTATTTTGGCTTAGTCCCTTGCGAGGAGAGGGCAAAGTTGCCTTGACCTTTTGTCAAGGGACATAGGCCTTATCAAGGTAAAGATAACAGAAAAATGAAAGTACGCAAGACTGAAATTAAACATGAATGCAAAGACAACTGATTAGTCTAGAAAGCAAACTTTTAGGTTTTTTGAAATTTTTGATTTGTTTGGGTTTTGATGGTTTTATAATGTTTTTGGTGTTTTGAGAACTTTTATGATTTTTTGTTGTTTTGAATATTTAATTTTTAAGATTTTTGACTTTATAGATTTTGTTTGGTGTTTTTGAAGTATTCGGTTTTTTTTTTGTGTTCGGTGTGAAGGACACGACCATCTCATCCTTTGCCTTGCTTGCCATAGGTGCCTCTCATTGTTATCTAAGGGTTAAGAGTAGGCATCATGTGTAAGAAAGTGCCTAGTCCGAGATCTTCTGACCTTCTGCCTTCGATAGGCTATGGCTCTTCTTGGACCTAGTCGGTCAACCCTATCCTTTGAGGTTAAAGAAGGAAGATGATTGGTGGTAAGTCCTTAGTAGAATTCAGGGATGTCGAACTTGTTTCTCTACTAGTGCCCGCATTGCCCGTTTGGGATTTGACATCCTCGGGTCCTTCCTTCTAGCCTTTTTCTTTGATGGCCCACATTCGGACAGGTCTCTCTTCTTTTGATTTTGACCTGAGGGGTCATTGCCCATCTTTTGGAGCCTTTTTCTTTTGGACTTTTGTTGGTACACATTCAGACAGGTCTATTCTTTTGCTGACCTGAGGGGTCATTGCCCATCTTTTGACACCTTTTATTTTAATAAGAAGTCAGGCCTTCAGAGGCATTTTCCAACTAAGGCAATGGGCATTTTCGATACTCCTCATTCTAACCCCTTTTATCTATTCTGGACCGAAACAAGAAGAGAATGGGATTAGGTTGACCTTCCTTTGCCAAGCGTTGCCTAGCTTTATCTCTGACTTCCGATCATCGGATCTCAAGACTAGACGTGTAGTGTGTGCAGTATGATGCCTATCCTTATTTCCCTAAGTGACAAGTTGGTGCACCGAACAAGTAAGCGTTAGATGCTATCATTATACTTCACACCTTTGGATTTTATAGATTTTTTTGTGATAAGGGAAATATTTTTTTGAGGTATACACCATTCCAGGGATGAGCTAGTTCTTCTCCTTCTGCATTAGTCAGCTTATATGAATTACCGGGATAAACAGCCGAAATTACATATGGACCCTCCCAATTAGGTTGAAGTTTGGAGCGGGGACCGCCCGGCTTAACAAATATTCTTTTAAGCACAACCTCACCGATTTCAAATTTTCTCTCCACCACCCTCTTTTGATAAAATCTTTTAAGTCTATTTTGGTAAGATCTAGCATGTTCGGCAGCGGCCAACCTCCTTTCATCCAAGAGTTCGAGTTGCGCGAGAAGCGAATCTCGGCGTTCATCCATCGGGATATCTCGATCGATCTGGACTCAGAGGGAAGGAGTGATTACTTCGTATGGAACTACAGCCTCCATCCCAAATGCCAAGGCATAGGGGGTCTGACCCGTTGGGGTTCGAATAGAAGTGCGGTAGGCCCATAGAGCATCAACTAGCTTATCTGGCCAGTCTGCGAATTCTTTGGACTTACAAGTCTTCTTAATGATCTTTATCAGGGTCTTAATGGTGGCTTCTGCTTGACCGTTGCCTTGAGGATAATATGGAGATGAATGATGCAATCTGATGCAATACCTGTTGCAAAGGTCACGCAGCTCCTGAGAGATGGATTGCGGTCCATTGTCGGTGATGATGTCGCCTGGGATCCCGAACCTGGCAATGATGTTGCGCTTAATGAAGGTGCAGATTGTTGATGCCTTGATCTCCACATATGCTTCCGCTTCTGCCCACTTGGTGAAGTACTCCGTTGCAGTTAGAATGAAGGATTTGGTTTTGTTTGTGGAGTTTGGGTCACCGAGGGGTCCGATAACATCAAAAGCCTACATAGCGAAGGGCCATGGGGCGTGGATCGGATGAAGGGAAGATGCGGGAGAGTGAATCTTGTCGGCGTGGAGTTGACATTGATGACAGTGCCGGACGAAGATCGAGCAATCTTCTTCTAGAGTAGGCCAATAATACCCTTGCCTGATGATCTTCTTGGCGAGGGCTTGAGCATTTACATGGCCTCCACATACTCCAGAGTGCGCTTCTTTAAGCACCAATTCAGCCTCTTCTTCGTCTACACATCTTAATAGAACACCGACCAAGCTCTTTTTGTAAAGTACTCCACCTAGGATGGTGTTCTAAGCTTTTTGAGCTAACTGATGCAAGTATCTTTCTGGAACTCTCCTACCTCTAATTTTTGTTCTATTTTTATTGGTAACTAAACCTAAATAAGAAGAAGGTAAATAAGAGGAGGAAGAGGAGGTGGATGGAGTAGAATTTATTGGAGAGGATGGAGGGCAAAAAAGGTCAATCAAGGATCTGGTGGTTCCTTGGGTCGAATGCCCTTCCGAGGTAAGTTGAGATGTTTCCTCGATCGAAATTTCAGTTTCGAGGAGGACGTTTCTTTTTGGGGAGTGCTAAACATAAAGACAGAATGGGCTTTGGGTGCCCGATTTGGGTTGAGATCAACTACGGGAGTCAGAGTAGGCGAAGATATTGATAAAGAGGGGAAGACTTCGAGTAATGTTTGATAAAGGGGGCTTTCGGTCCCAATGTTGACAGAAAGAGGTGATGGGCCAGTAGGCCGGATGATCATGGAAGAAGGTGGGTTCATGGACCCAATAAGAGGAGGATGTGGGCTCGAGTGCCTGGGTTTAGGAGATGGGCTTGAGGGCCCGAGAATTGGATGAAATGGGCGCAGAGGCCCGGATTCAGTAGAGGGGCTCGGTGGCCTAAGAGTTGGAGGAAATGGGCACAAAGGCCCAGACTCAATAGAGGGGCTCGATGGCCCAAGAGTTGGAGGAAATGGGCACAAAGGCCCAGATTCAATAGAGGGGCTCGATGGCCCAAGAGTTGGAGAAAATGGGCACAAAGGCCCAGATTTAGTAGAGGGGCTCGGTGGCCCAAAAGTTGGAGGAAATGGGCACAAAGGCCCAGATTTAGTAGAGGGGCTCGGTGGCCTAAGAGTTGGAGGAAATGGGCACAAAGGCCCAGATTCAATAGAGGGGCTCGATGGCCCAAGAGTTGGAGAAAATGGGCACAAAGGCCCAGATTCAATAGAGGGGCTCGATGGCCCAAGAGTTGGAGAAAATGGGCACAAAGGCCCAGATTTAGTAGAGGGGCTCGGTGGCCCAAAAGTTGGAGGAAATGGGCACAAAGGCCCATATTTAGTAGAGGGGCTCGGTGGCCTAAGAGTTGGAGGAAATGGGCACAAAGGCCCAGATTCAATAGAGGGGCTCGATGGCCCAAGAGTTGGAGAAAATGGGCACAAAGGCCCAGATTCAATAGAGGGGCTCGATGGCCCAAGAGTTGGAGAAAATGGGCACAAAGGCCTAGATTTAGTAGAGGGGCTCGGTGGCCCAAAAGTTGGAGGAAATGGGCACAAAGGCCCAGATTTAGTAGAGGGGCTCGGTGGCCCAAAAGCAACAAGTGGGCTCGTGGACCAATAAGTTGGGCTTGAGGGGCTAGAAATAGGGATCGGGCCAAGAAGCCCGGGGAGAGCATCATGGTGAATTGGGGCATCGGCCCCAAAAGATGACATAATGAGGGAAGGCCCTCGTGGAGTTGGTTGGACTTTTTCTCGAGTCGGTTTGGCAATATGACCCTCAGGTGGGTCAACAGGTGGTTCAGCCTGGAGTGGTTCATTGCTTGACCCTTCTTCATCAGTGGAAAACAAAAGAGATATTTCAGGATACACGTCATCTTCAGGGTCGTCAGTTCTTCTTCTTTTGTCTTGCTCCAGCTCTTGTTCTTCCTTGTTCTCAGCCAGTTGAATGGTTTCTTTCTTGATGAAAAACTTTTGTAAGCATCCTGAAAAGTATTTGATTTTGAGATTTTGACAATTGGCTGTCGTTCCATCATATCCAACCCCCCTCTTTTGTTGTAACCTCACTGGATTGATTGGCTCAGCTATGCCTTGCAGTTCTTTGCCTAGTCCTCGGCCCTTCTGGTATCCCAAACTTTTCATTATATGCCACCCTATAGTTTCATTTTCTTCTCTTTTCCTTCTCCACACTTGCACAGGGTTGCCTACTCATTTCTGGAAGATCCAAGATTGTAAAAATTGGCTCGTTTGGCGACCCAAGGGGTGGTGGTGGAGAAGATGGATGATCTAGGTGCATGCTAGTCACCTTAATCACCTGTCCCTTGTAAGGGAATTTAAGACACTGGTGATTGGTGGAGGCGACTGCCTCTAGTGCTTCCAAGTAGGGTCGTCCTAAAATAGCTTTGTATGTCGGATCCATCTCTAGTATGTGAAAGTTGACAGTGACTGTCTGAGGTCCGAGTTTGACATTCAATGTAATCATGCCGTCAGCGGGCTTCTTTGAATTATCATATGCGGTCACTGTTATTTGAGATGGCCGGATGTCTTCCTCGGAGAATCCACAAAGATGTAATGTTTCTGGTGGCAGAACATTAATGGATGCTCCGGTATCGACCAAACATGACTTAATGCCTACACCATTGATGTGGACTGTGATGCACAAGGCACATTTCCTTATTTCCGGGTCGGCCAACTCTTCCTTTGTGAATATAAGGGCCGGATACTCACTTCTTGGGACCAGAACTGATGAGATTTTTTCTGGGGGGAGGCTCTCGTTTACCATTACTCGCTGTAAGTACTGTTGGAGAACCTCTTGATGGACTCTGGATCTTTTGATCAACTCTAAGATAGAGATCCGTGCTGGGGTTTTATCAAGATGTTTCAACAAGTCATAGGATGTCCCAGGCAACGGCTCTTCAATGTGTTCTTCTTCTGTTTCTGGTACCAACCCTGATTGACCGGCCTGGGGAAATACCCTTTGGAACATGCGCCCACTTCTGAGTACTGTGGCAAGTTGAGGAGCTATGGCTGGGGTGGTAGTGGTGGGTGGTGGGTTAGGTCGAATGATGGGAGCTCTTGGGACGGGCGTAATGATGGTGGTTTGAGGCATGGTAGAGTAGGTAGGTATGTTTGCACGGGGCGGGATGATGATAGGTCCTAGTGGTGGTGATGTTTGTGGTGGATTAACCGGGCGGATTAGGGTCCGTCCCGATTGGAGTTGTGTGGTTGGTGGTGTTATGATGGGTCGTGATGGTGCTCGGATGATGGGTGGCCGGTTGGGAGTAATGGGGTTGGCTGATGTAGCTTGGGGTATAGAATGGACAGTTCGGTTGACATGCATGGCGGAGGTGGCTCCCTCAATTTGCCAATTCTGGCCCCGATCATGATACTCCTCAGAAGAAATCATGATGGGATTAACGTGTTGATTCCCAGGCGCGGGTGCATGTAGAGGTAAAGGGTTTTGGATAATCCCCATGCCGGGGTTCTGTTGTTGTTGCTGCTGAGCTGGTGCATGCTTCCGTTGAGGTTGATTTTTCACTGTTCTGATGTATTCCCCCATTTGGTCCCAGTCAATACTGCCTTGCTCATTAAGATCGTAAATATAGTCTTTGAACTGAAAACAATTTTCCACGGTGTGCCCAGGATATCTATGGAACAAGCAGTATCGCTCTGTGTTGGCATTTTGAGGCCACTCCAACTTCTCCCTTGGCAATGCAATTTGCCCTGCCGCAATGAGTGCATTAAAAATGTCCACGAGAGAGTACGGCAAAGGTGGGTAATCGTTCCTCTTGGGTCCAACCTTTCGGGGTTCATAGGCCATGGGAAGGGGTGCTTGGTTGTAGTTGGCCAGTTGTTGCCGCGCTGGTTGGGGAACCGGGGCTTGTGGTCGCTGAGGGATCGGAACTTGTTGTTGACGAGGCTGGAACTGAGGTTGATGTTGAGGTTGACGAGGGTTTCTAAATGGTTGATTTTGTTGAGGGTTCCTGAACTGGTGTTGATAATTTATAGATGGGTTCCCTACAACGTTAAGGTTTTCGTTTGTCACTACGCCCTCAGTCACTGGGCCGGTTGTGGTAAAAGTGGTTTTCTTGACAGCTCGGGGTCTAGGATCAAACAAGTTCATGATAGGTGAGTCCCTAAGCTGTGTCTGAATATACCGTGCCCTCTCATAAAGTTCACTCATCGTGGCAGGGTGATGTAATGCCAATACATTTTTTAAAGCGGGAGTGGCGTTGGTGATGATCATCTTAACTTGTTCCGATTTGGACAGTGCATTTGTCAATCTTTCCGCCATTGCTCTCCACCTATCAGCATACCTGATAAAATCTTCATCGTTCTTCATTCTTTCAGCCTTGAGGTCGGTGATGGAATATGTTGGTCCGACCCTATCTTGATATCTTTGTAAAAATTTGGCCTTGACGATTTCAAAGTTACTTGCCTCTGAAGGGTCAAGTGAGTAAAACCACTCTAAAGCTGAACCCTCTAATGATCTTCTGAAAAGAAAAGCAAGGGCCCTTGGATCATTTTGCCACATTACCGACTCATAAAGAAAGTCCTTGATGTGAATGAATGGATTACCGGTTCCATTGTAGCGACGGTATACCGGCATTTCAGAGGGAGGTAGATGAAAAGTAGGGAGGGAAGGAAGAGAAATTTCAGGGGCTGCCTTTGTGTCGATCAAACGTCTAAGCTCTCTATACTGCTCATCCATGCGATTGATCTTGTTAATCATGGCCTGAACGACAGATGGTTCCCAAGGAGGAGGAGGAGAAGTGGGTGCTTGGTGCACCGGAATTGGGATTTGATGGGCCGAAGTGGCCGGATAAGAAGGGTACATTGGGGGATGCACCAAAGGGCGAGTAGGGTTGAGATGATTAGAGGAATAAACTGGTGGTCTAGAATGAACAACAACATTTGGATTGGGATGATCTAGATTAGCCACCAGATGAGGAGAAATTGGGGCCATAAGCCCGGTATGAGAATGGCCATGAGTGGGCACATTGGGTTGATGTGCCCCTGACCGAGGGGTAGAGATGTGAAGACCACCTTCGGGAGGGATGTGGTCGGCCGGCGACTTGCCCTTGAGGATGGCTTTGATAGCCTGAAGTTGGGTAGGGTCGGCATGAGAGAATGCCTCCCAAAGTGAATTTGGATTGGGTTGAGGAGAATTTTGACTAGGTTCGGGGAGAACTTCGGGTTCATTGACGGCACACACGGCATCAGGATAGAAATAAGATTGGTCATACTCCAACTGTAGTTGCTCGTATCCTTGATCCGCCATTCCGATAACTCGACCTGACCTTAAATTCATAAACACAATAGAAAAAGAAGGTTGACAAATAAAAGCTTAAGGATTTTTTTAGTTTTGATTTTTTACCCCTTTTTGTTTTGATTTTCTTTTGTCGGACAAGCAAGTTGTCAAGCAAATTAACCTCAAGCAAATTTTTTTGTTTTGGTTCTTTTTAGGTGATTTTGGGATTTTTGTTTAATTTTCAGTTTTTGTTTGCAAACAAGTAATAGCAAAGACTTGGAATGATTAACGCAATTTTTTTGTTTCAACCTCAAATTAATGGCTTGTTAAGAGAAATATTGTCCACTCAAATAAATGGGTAGGACCCTATGCTCTCACAACACCGAGCAATCTAAGGTTGTCACTCTTTTCACAGCGATAGGTAATAGGTATTTTGGGTTTTGGGATAAAGTGGTACAACCAGCCCGATCAGTGAAGAGGGAATGCTTCACGTCTGGGGACTTACGGAGGTCTTGATGGAAGCTACCCAGTCCTTCCGAGAGGGAATCCCCGGAGGAGGAGTTGGCAACCACCAAGAGGGGTGTTTGGATGTGTGGGGCTTTGGGAGGAGAGAGCCTCCCTTCTCGGATGTCCTAAGGAGACGGGCGGACCCGAAGCTCCGATACAAACTAAATGCAAGTGAAATTTCAAGGAATAAGAAGCAACCAAGAAGAAAATAAAAGCATACAATGATTAATGAGATATTGTAGGAAGCAAGTGAACAAGACAATGATATGAAATTAAGCTAGGATGGAAGAAAGAACAAACTTAACTAAGCATGCTTTGAAAGATTTGCTGAAGGAGAACTAGACTTTAGCAAAGAAGATGATATCTAAAATACTAAGGTGAAATAAGTTGATTAACAAAGTTGGAAATCAGATGGACATGCTTTTAAAAAGATAAACGGAGAGCAAGTAAACTTGGAAGGAACAAGATGATGCTTCGAAGAAGAGTAAGCAACGTAAACAAGCAACGATGTAAGGAAATGGAAATGACTCACATGGAAATGAAAGTAAACATGATTTTCAGATGGACATTCTTAGGAAATAAAGTGGGATTTCACTAAAGCAAAGTCGGTCCCACCGTGGTCGCCAAAAGGTGTAAGACCCGGAACGGGACATCTGCGGATCTCCCCAGGGCGCATTTATCCCTATTTTTTAGCTTTGATAAGATTGCCTGTTCTCCTATAAAAGGACTCTGATTCTGGTCATTTCAGAGGCATGAGCATGACTCCCCAGGCATCTCAAGACGTCCTAGCACCCTCCTACATCGATTTTGTGATTTTTAGAGAGAGAATTGAGTTTTTAGAGAGAGAAAAGTCAGTTCAAGAGAGAGGAAGGCTGTTCTGCAGGTGATCAGTCAGGTCTCTCTTCTTCGGCCTCTACAGCAGTGTGTGGACATCTTCTGCCAGAGCTCTCTTCATAAAAGTTCTTCCTCTCCAAGTCTTCTTGAGTACATAATCGACGGAACTTGATTTCGAGGCCGGGACTGGTCGTGACGAGCTTAGAAGCAAAGTCGCGCCTGACAGATCCTGGACTGCTGCTCGGCTTTTTCGACAACACAGATTTGGCTATATCTTCCTCTATTCAACTCAGAATATTTCAATTCTTTTTCCTATCTATTTATTTAGTGATTATACATACTCCTATAATTGTTTTACCATTTTTTGCATTACTTTTACTCTGTTAATCCGAAAAATAAAAAAAGGGGGGGTTAGAGATAACCCGAATCCGGTCAGTTTCTAGTCAATTGTGTTTTATGTCATTCTCTTTACATATACTCCACTTTGTCTAGTTCTAATTGTCTATTTCACTTGTTTATTTGTCTAGTTGCACAGAATATCAAGCACCCACACGTTGAGGACTCTTCTTCATCGGCCGGCCGAAGAAGGAGAAGCTTTAACTCACATTCTTCACGCTAAGGTACACACGGTCATTTTAATTCTATAAATCGGAACCCATGGTTCCTGGCGACCATGTTTATTTCTTCTCACCTTCCTCCCACATGACCCGAACCGTCTCTTTGGTGATCGAGCGACGCCAAGGGATGAAAGTTCGGGGATCAATGTGAGTGTGGGACCGAGGTGAGAGTTGCTTTCTGAGCTTTATTCCTTTCTTTTCTCATCCCCTCTTGAGGTGACGATCTGGGTACATGGACTTCCCTGAAAAGGAGAGGACCCCGTCGAATTTTCAGAGTCGACAGCTTTGTGGCGACCACGGTGGGACAAGCAATGTCTTCAACCGTGGGTGCTTAGTGTTTTGTTTTGCAACTAGTTCTAGTTCTAGACCGGTTCCCACGTGAGCCTTTCCTTCCTTCCACCTTTCTTAACTCCATGCCATCTCATAATTTCTGATTTCACCCATATTTCATCAGATCTGAAGTGCCAAGTATGATGTTTAATTTCTGCATGCTATTTAAACCGGTTCCCACGTGAACCACCCTTTTCCTTTTAAACCGGTTCCCACGTAGACCAATCTCTTTCTTTACTTCGGTTCCCACGTGAACCAAACCACTTTCCTTCAGATCTATCCCCACTTGGATCAGATCTTTATTCACCTTTAATTAGCCCCACGTGGCCCTATTTTGATCATTCAAACCGGTTCCCACGTGAACCACCCCTTTTTACCCAAAACCGGTTCCCACGTGAACCACCTTTACCTTTTACCCCAGTTCCCACATCGGTCCCCAAGTGGACCACCCTTTTGCTTGGCTATCAGATCTGAACCCTCTTCTTTCCATCACCTTTTCACTATCTCCATTTGGCTCACATAAGAAACAAGTCTAGATTCTAGTTTCTAGTTGCTTGTCTAGTTTCTAATTGCTTGTCTGGTGTTGATTGCCTGTTTATTTAAGTTCATGTTTTGCTCATTACTTGCTTTATTACTTGATTGCATTCTCTGCTCCTTATCTCTATCTCCTTATTTTACACTTTTTTGAGGCGGGAGCTCACTCTCCTATTTACCCCTCCCATCCAAAACACCCTCTTGGTGGATTCTGACCTCTCTTCTGGGATATTCCTTCCTAGTTGACTTGGTTGGCTTTCATCAAGGCCTCCGTAATTCCTCATACGTGGAGTATTCCTCTTCACGATCGGGTTGGTTGTACCACTCCCCAAAACCCGAAGCATCCTACGTTACCTACACGTGGTGAGTTTGTGTGAAACCTAGGTCATTGGAGATTGGAGTTAGGATCCTAACCCATTTGTTGAGAGAACAATTCTTAAAAAAATTCATAAACCTAAGGTTTAATCAAAATCATTGCGTAATCTTGCTTTCAAGTCTTTGCATAACTTGTTTGTCAAACAAAAATTCAAACCTCTAACTTTTTGCAAGATACTAAAAAAACCAAAAAAAGTTCTTTGTTTACTTTGTCAACTTGTTTTACTTTCTCCTAAGTTCAATGCAACTAAGGTCTGGAAGGCATGTTGGAATGGCGGAACAAGCTGAACATCGAAAGCACGAGATGGGTCACCAACCGATTCAGTCAGAAGTGCAAGAGGTCCCTCAACCATCTGCTCCCCGTGATGTTGAACAACTCTTTAGGGAGTTGTCTCTCTATACTGACCCAGAAACCTCTGCCGGTATCCAATCCATGGTGAAGGGCAAAATTTCTTCAGATCAGGCTGAAACCAATCAAGTTTCCTTATCTCCTCGTCCTCTAGTTCAACCACCAGTCATTCAGTCACCATTTGTTCAACCACCTGTTGTTCAACAATCTATGATTCAACCACCTGTTGTTCAACAATCTATGATTCAACCATATGTAGTTCAACCCTCTATAGTTCAACCACATGTGGTCCAACCCTCATTTGTTCAACAATCTTATTTCAACCATGTTGCTCCCTTGACCCATCAAGTCATGGGACAATCTTCAGTGAATTTGCCAAGTCATGCTCCTCAATTTCAGAACCATGTCTCTAACCACATACCCCCACCAGCAAACCAAGAACCTGCTCTCACCAGGGCAATCATGGATCAGCTCACCCATATGAATGAACGTTATGAAGAGCTGAGATGTCGCATGGACTCCAAGTCAGTGCCTAAGATTTCTATTCCTTCTCTGCCGGTCCTACACCTGCCACCTTCTGAGCTACCAGTTTATCACCGCTACAATGGTACTGGCAATCCTTTTCTCCACCTTAAAGATTTTCTCTACGAATCCTCATTCTGGAAAGATGATCGTAGGGTTCTTGCCTTCTTGTTCCGCCAATCACTAGAAGGGTCTGCGTTGGAATGGTTCTATTCACTCGACTCCTTTGAGGCAGGAGACATCGATATTGTTAAAACCAAATTCTTGCAAAGATACAGAGACCGGGTGGCACCAGCATGCTCCATCACGGATTTGATTGCTGAGAAGATGAAGCCCGAAGAGGACTTCATAAAGTTTGCTGATCGCTGGAGGGGAATGGCAGAAAAATTGACAGATGTTATTTCTGAAGGGGAACAAGTGAAGATGCTCATTGGCAACACTACACCTGCCTTGAGGAATGTATTGATCATGCACCGTCCTACCACAATGAATGAACTCTATGACAGTGCCCGATACTTGCAAGCCCACTTCAAGGATGCCACAATGATAAACCCTTTCGATCCTAAACATAGAAACCTCAGGAAAACCCCCTTTGCACCAGTTGGGCCTACAACCGAAGGAGTGGTCAACAACGAAGCTATAAACATTGTGGGGAACCAGGGAGGGAACTATCAAAACCAGTACAGAAACCCACCACAGAACCCTTCCTATTACAACCCTCAGCAACAAGTTAGGCCACCACAACCACGACAACCACAACAACCCCCGCAACCAGTAGCACAACCCCAGCAACCTCGACAACCTACCTACAATAGGGCACCGCCACCACCCAATCAAGCACTACGAAGGGGAGGTCCTAGGAGAGAAAACTACCAGCAACTCCCTTACTCCTTGACCGACATATTCAATGTACTCATGGCGGAGAAACAGTTGGAATTGCCCAAGGAAAGAGAGGTTTGGCCAACAAATGTAGATATGTCCCGATACTGTGCTTACCACCGGTGTCCTGGTCACACTGTAGAAGTGTGCTTTCAATTGAAGGATTACATCCACGATCTGAATGACCAAGGCAGCATTGATTGGGCTCAAATGGGGGAATGCATACAAGCTATGAAGGCTAGGCAGCAGCAGCGGCAACGTCCACCGGCTCAACCTCAACAACAACCTGGCTTGGGGATTGTCCAAAATCCGCTCCCGTTACATGCTCCCGCTCCAGCACCGGCACCAGCACATCCAAACCCAGGAATTGGTTTAGTACACTCTATTGTCCAGGGAGATGTCAGTCGTGCTCAAGGTTGGCAACTAGAAAGCCACAGTACAACCATGCCTGTCAACCCGGCTAGGCCTCCTGCTAGGAACCCTCCTAGACAGATAATCCGTGCACCTGCTACTCCACAACAACCACAAAGCTCAATAACCCAACCACTGGCCGCTACTTCTTCTCTCCGACCCATCATTAGGCCAGCCCCCTCCTTAACTACACCTCCTTCAACCATTGCTACACACCGGCCCTTGCTCATTCGACCACCACAAGCACCACCAAACCTGAACCCCCAGCCTACGAGCTCTACCACTCCAAAACCCCAACCTATCATACCACCAACACCACAACCAATCCCACAACCTACACCTTCATTAAATTCATCAATTACTTCTGCACCCCGGCCTCTTCTTATTAGGCCACCGGTATCACCATCATTACCACCTCCAAATCCTACCCCTCTACCAACCAACCCCATCATCCTAGGACCACCAAACCCATTGCCTACCATACCTGCACCTACACCACCTGTTCCACCACAGTCCACCCCAGTTAACCCGTCACCTCTACCCGACCGCCAAATAGCCCCGGTGCTTCGGAGTGGGAGGATGTTCCAGCGGCTCTTTCCCCAAGCCGGAACTCAACCGCAGGAGCCAGTGGAGGAGGAACAAGTGGAAGAACTATTGCCAGGCACGGCGTATGATCTGTTAAAACATTTGGATAAGACACCAGCCCGTATTTCTATACTTGAGTTGATCAAAAGATCAAAAGTGCACCAGGAGATTCTACAACAAGATTACTTACAAAGGGTCATGGTGAGTGAAGATCTCCCACCGAAAAGATAACTACGGTGTTAGCCCCTAGAAGTGAGCACCCAACACTCACTTTCTCTCAGGAAGAATTAGCAGATCCAGACTTTAGGAGATATGCTTTGCATGTGGCTGTTATCATCTGCAATGTCGAAGTAAAATCATGTTTGGTTGACACTGGAGCTTCTATCAACGTTATGCCGCCAGAAACTTTTCAGTTGTGTGGCATTTTTGAGCAAGAAATCAAGCCATCTTGTGCCATGGTGACGGCCTACGACAACTCCAAGAAGTCTGCACATGGGGTGGTCACTCTAGAAGTCAAACTTTGACCATGTACGGTCACAACAGATTTTCATATTCTAGAATTGGATCCAACTTTTCGGGCTATACTTGGGAGGCCATACTTGGAGGCAATAGGAGTTGTGGCTTCAATAAACCACCAGTGCATAAAGTTTCTCTTTAAAGGACAGGTGGTCAAGGTGACTAGCATGCCTATAAAGGACGAGCTGAACGATGCTTCTTTACCCCTAGGTCTGTCAATACAACCCCAGATCTCAGTGGGAGAATTGCCAGAAGTCAGATGCATAACCGCCTCTCTACCAGACACACTGGGATGGCGGATGATGATGAAATTGGGCTATCAGCCTGGAAGAGGTTTAGGCAAGGATCTTCAAGGGATCACTCAGCCAATTGAAACTGTGAAAAGGCCACGCAGGCAGGGGTTGGGATATGAAGAGGATTCCATCCCAAGGAGGATCTTCCAACCAGGATATGCCATGGGACTCGACACCTTCTTTATCAAAGGGGAGACCATGATGATGGCTGAAGACGACAAGAGTTCCAAGATGACTGTCAAGAGAAGGAAAGCTCCAGATGAAGAAGAAGAAGACTTGGAAGACTTATGCTTATCTTTGACTCGTCTGTTCTCAAGTGGGGAAGAGCACCAGGAACCACTCAAGGGCAGACCAATATTGGATCATCTTGTTGAGCATTCCACCCAAGTCAAAACCATTCCACGAGGCCCAAATACAACAACGCCATGTTTAAACCTCGTGCCGTTGTTTCTAGATCTTTTGGATGGGCTTCAGGGCCCACTTACCCACATTGGGCCCATGAGCCCTCTTCAACCTTCCACTCTTACTGGGCCTGCTTGCCCATTTGCTTCCCTCATCAACTTCAGAACTGAGGATTTTTCCCAACATGGGCTCACATGCCCATTTATTTCTATGATCGGGTCCACGTACCCGTTTACTTTTTCCATCAGTTTTGGACCCATATGTCCACTTTCTATTACCATTGGGCCCACGAGCCCCTTTTTCCCTTTTATTCTTAAGTTTTTCTCTCTATTAATTCAGTCATCTTCTAGCAAGCCTCGAGTCACTCAGGCTCATTCTATCTTTTTACTTGAAATTTCCAAAAAAAAAACGTCTTCTCTGAAACTCACATTTCCATCAAGGAGACATCTCTACTCATCCCAGAGGGTGTTCCCAATCAGGGATCCCTCTTTTCTGAATCATTGATCGATTTACTCGATCCTCCCTCCACTGTAAATACCACCTTTCCAGCTGTATCTTCAGTAGGTCAAGTTAGGTTAGGAAATAGGAAAGTCAGAGGTAAGCGAGTTCCAAATAGGTATACGCAATCAGCAAGTACGTAAATGCGTAGAGTGTGCAAGGCTGTCAAACTTTTTAGAGAATACTATTCAGCTAGATGAAATCCGATATGAGGATGAGCATAACATAGATCATACTTTGGGAGTATATGAGGTGGTATCAGAGAAGGATCCCGAATTCGAGGATGAAATTGAGGACTTGGCTGATGCATATGCATCTGGACTTAGAAGATTTGAAGAACCATCAGCCACAAGGAATGAACTGACCAAGGAACTGAATTTAGGAACCCTGGAAGATCCTAAGACTATCCTCATTAGTGCAAACCTCACTCCCTCAGAAGAACAACGTTTGATCAAAGTTTTGGAAGAATATAAGGACACGTTCGCATGGACATATGAAGATATGCCGGGATTAGATAATTCATTGGTTGAACATAGATTAACCTTGAAACCTGGAACTACCCCGGTTAAACAAAAGCTCAGGAGGTTCCACCTTGATATTCCACTCAAAATGAAAGAAGAGGTTGACAAACTACATCAAGCAAAATTTATTAAGGTTGTCCTATATCCGCAATGGGTGGCTAACATAGTCCCTGTTATGAAGAAGGATGGACGAATTCGGATTTGTATAGACTTCAGGGACTTGAACCGAGCGTGTCCTAAGGATGATTTTCCTTTACCTCATATCGATGTTTTGGTTAATAACACAGCTGGATTCGAAATGCTTTCATTCATGGATGGCTATTCTGGATACAATCAGATCCGGTTAGCTGAGGAGGACCAAGAAAAGACCTCGTTCACTACACCTTGGGGAACATATTGCTATGTTGTCATGCCCTTTGGGTTAAAGAATGTTGGTGCTACATATCAGATGGCTATGATGGCTATCTTTCACGACATGATGCACACCCTTGTAGAGGTGTATGTGGATGATTTGGTTATCAAGTCCAAGAGTCGGGAAGATCATTCTGAAGTGCTAAGGAAGGTCTTGCAAAGAGCTAGAGAATACAAGCTAAAAATGAACCCTAAGAAGTGTACATTTGGAGTTTCATCAGGAAAGTTACTTGGGTTTATAGTAAGCAAAAGGGGCATAGAGATCGACCCAAACAAGGCCAAAGCAATTATTGGTATGCCTCCTCCGAAGAATATGAAAGAACTTCGAGGATTGATTGGGAGGCTACAATTTGTCCGCCGGTTTATCTCACAACATTCCCAAAGGTGTAAACCTTTCTATGAGTTAACCAAGGCGGGGGCCGAGTTTAAATGGGATTCGAAGTGCCAGGAGGCGTTTGATGGGTTGAAAACATACCTGGCAAGTCCCCTTGTACTTAGACCACCAATTCCCGACAAACCTTTGGTCCTCTACATTTCGGTTCTTGAGAACTCTCTTGGGGCAGTCCTTGCACAAGTTGATGAAGAAGGGAAAGAATGAGCTACTTACTACTTGTCTAAGATGTTTGATACTTGTGAGCTGAAGTACACTGTGGTAGAAAAGACCTGTGCTGCTCTTGTTTGGGTGGTTCAGAAACTTAAACATTATTTCCTTGCTCACTAAGTCAAGCTCATTGCTCGTATCAATCCCATTAAGTTTCTGTTAGAGAAGACAGTCTTGACTGATCGGTTAGGGCGATGGCAGAGTTTCTTATCCCAATTTGATATCACTTATGTCCCACAGAAGGCAATCAAGGGTTATGCTATTGCTGAACACCTTGCCCATCATCCCATACCCGTCTTTGACCCAGTCCGGTCAGAGTTCCCGGATGACGAACTAATGTCAGTTCGATCTTCCAATCTTTGGACATTATATTTTGACGGGGCTCTGAACTCTCATGGTAGAGGGATAGGTATTGTCCTTCTATCACCTGAAGGTGTCACCATTCCACAGGCTTTTCAGCTTAGCTTTCCAGCAACCAACAACATAGCTGAGTATGAAGCCTTGCTGGCCGGACTGGAGGCCGCTCATTTCCATGGTGCCACCGAACTGAGGGTGATAGGTGATAGTCAATTGATCCTACGCCAAGTCCTATCCAAGTATCGAACTTCTCATCCAAACCTCAAACCCTACCAGGAGCTCACCACCTGCTACATCAAGCTATTCTTCAAAATCACCTTTGTTCATGTCCCTCGTTCTCAAAATATCCTCGCAGATGCCTTAGCTTCACTAGCTTCATCTCTATCTGTCCTGCTAGGCAGGCAAGTGCGAACTATCCACATCTGTAAGAGGACAATTCCAGCAATTGAAGATGGACATTTTCTGAAGGTTAAGGAAAGATTCAACAGAAAAGAATACTTGGAACATAAGGAAGAAATCTCCTTGATTGAGTTCGAAGAATTAGAAGAAGGTGAGAGACCTTGGTATGACGAGATTGTGAGGTATTGTCAAGATCAGTCATATCCGCCTGGATCAACCACCAAGGAAAAGATGGCAATCAGAAGAGTATCCCAGAGGTATACAATCCTAGGAGGAGTGCTCTATAAGAGAAGCCTAAGTGGAATCTTACTCAGGTGTCTTGATGAAGAAGAAGCCGAGTTGGTGCTGAAGGAAGCACATTCTGGAGTTTGTGGTGGTCATGTGAATGCCCAAGCCCTTGCTAAGAAAATCATCCGACAAGGGTATTATTGGCCAACTCTAGAAGAAGATTGCTCCATCTTTGTCCGGCATTGTCATTCATGTCAACTCCATGCCGACAAGATTCACTCTCCCGCATCTTCCCTTCATCCAATTCATGCCCCATGGCCTTTCGCCATGTGGGCTTTTGATATCATTGGCCCCTTGAGTGACCTCAACTCCGAAATGCGCTCAAAATCGTTCATTCTGACGGCAACGGAGTACTTCACAAAGTGGGCTGAAGCGGAAGCATTCGTGGAGATTAAAGCATCAACAGTCTGCTCCTTCATCAAGCGCAACATCCTGGCAAGGTTCGGGATCCCCAGCGACATCGTCACCGATAATGGGCCACAATTTCTTTCTCAAGATCTGCGTGATCTTTGCAACAGGTATTGCATTTCATTGCATCATTCATCACCATACTATCCTCAAGGCAATGGTCAAGCAGAAGCCACCAACAAAACCTTAATCAAAATCATCAAGAAATCTTGTAAGTCTAGCAAGTTTGCCGACTGACCTGATAAGCTTGTAGATGCTCTATGGGCTTATCGTACTTCTGTAAGGACTCCCACTGGACAAACCCCCGTATGCTTTGGCATATGGGATGGAAGCAGTGGTCCCTTACGAAGTATTACTTCCATCTCTCCGAGTTCAGCTCGACAGGGATATTCCTGTTGATGAGAGAAGAGAATCTCTCCTTGCACAGCTTGAACTCTTGGATGAAAGAAGGCTAGCTGCCGCCGAGCATGCCCGGACATATCAGAATAGACTCAAAAGGTTTTATCAAAAGAGGGTGATCGAGAGAAAATTCGAGATCGGTGAGATGGTAGTCAAACGCATATTCGTTAAGCCAGGGGGTCCCCGCTCCAAGTTGCAACCTAACTGGGAAGGGCCTTTTGTAATCACTGAAAAGTATCCAGGTAATGCATATGAATTGAGTTATGCGGATGGAGAAAAATTGAATCATCCTTGGAATGGAGTTTACCTCAAAAAGTACTTTCCATAAAAATGGAGAAACCACTGGTATAACCTCAAGTCATCGATCCTAGGTTGTTCGTGAGAAGTCAAGGGTAGATACCATCCTACACACACAACACTTCCCGATCCTAGAATCCAGACAACCCGACACTTGCGAAAGGCAAGGCAGAAATCTAGAAATGGAAGGAGTACCCTTACCCTATTCTCTTCTACTCGGTCCAAGATAGGGAGAGAAGATTAGAGAGGGGTAGTATCGAAAACACTCGCCACCCTAGTAGGAGGCCGTCTCAGAGGGTACAAAAGGGTGCCAAAAGATGGGCAATGAACCCCTCAGGTTAGAAAAAAATGATCAACCTGTCCGAATGAGTACCCGTAATGATAGTCATGGCAAATGGCGGTAAAAGATGGGCAATGTCCCCACGGGTCAAAAACTCCGTCCAAATATGTGCGTCATAGAAAAGAACAAGAAAAGAAAGAAAAACCCAAAGAGGCCGAACCCCAATGGGTAATTTGAGTGAGAGTAGAGAAATCCCTCTCAATATCTTCAAACTCCATCAAGGACTTCCTCTATACTCTTCCTCCTTAAACACTAGGGAAGGGTAAACAGACCAAATCCAGGTGGAACCCGAGCCGATCAAAGGAAGAAGGTTAGAAGGATTCTAGGTAGGGAACTTTATTTTTGCACGTGGCATCCACCACTTGAGTCTTGACAAACTCCAAAGACCGATGAACTGTCTCAAATACCAGCATTTTCTCCACAAAAAAATTGCATATTTCAAAATCCACAAAAGAAATACATATTTCAAAAACCCAAAAAAATTGAATATTTCAAAAATCCAAAAAAACACATATTTTAAAAATCCAAAAAAAAAATTACTTTTGAAAATCCAAATGATTGTTTTCAAGAAAACCCAAAAAAAATAATTTTTGCTCAGTCATGATCATTGCCTTAGTTGCATCCATGTTTATTTGAGTGTCATGCATATTTCCATTTCTGCATTGCATATCCATTTTTTTACTTTAATTACCTTGTTAAGAAGGCTCTTCCCATTGACCTAAGCCAAAGTTGACCATAATGGGCAAAGGGATGAGTCCTGATGAATATCTAATCTCCTTCTGTCAAGTGTTTCAGGCATTTCAATGCAGGAGAGGAGGGGATTCACACCACGGCAGGTAATTTCTCTTAACCCTTACCTCTATTTCATTTAAGTCATTTGTTTTATTCCACCTTGTTAAGAAGGCTCCTCCCTTTGACTCAAAATCAAGGCAAACGACATACAGGCAAAGGGATGAGTCATGGTGAAGATCTAATCCTCTTTTATCAAGTGATTCGTGCATTTCAATAGAAAAAGGAAGGATTCTCACCACGGTAGACACTACAAGGAGGATGGACTCTCGCCATACTGTAAGTTTTCCTAACCCTTTCCACATTCATTTTCTTTTACTCTTTATTTTTCTTCGCCATGTTAAGAAGGCTGCCCTTTGAAAAAAGCAGAGGGCCAAGCCACTAAGTCATACTAATCAAAATTGCCGAAGTGATATTGCAGACACAACCAAAACAAGCCAAGTAGACATAAACAAGCAAGATACAAGACAAAGGTCTGATACAATGATGCTGGGCATGCAAATCAAAACCTACTCATCCCTACGCTCAGGGGAAGAAACTAAGTAGTCAGCCACGCTTGGAGTCTGGCTTCTCTCCGGATAAACTCCATCCCGTACTGTACGGCCCCGGCCATGGTGCGAACCGCTCGATGGGTACGTGTGCCGCTCCGGTGGGTACCACTCTGATGGGTGCCACTCTGATGGGTTCGGCTCCGAGTGGACTGTCGGGCCATTTCACGATGAAAGCGCAGTTCCGCTTGGGCAGAAACAAGATCCATCTGCGTCTGGTACTGCCTCTGCTCCATGGCACGGATCGCGGTGTCTCGCTCACGAAGGGCAGCTGTATGCTGGGTCTCCGCCTCACGAAGGGCCTCAAAGTGGCGCCAATCACGCGCCAATAGCTCTGTATCAAAGTCCAATCGAAGCTAAGCTATTTCAAGAGTAGGCGCACGAGCCTACAATTCAGCCTCCAAGGCCTGGATCCTGGAAGAAGACTCCGAAGAAGAAGCAGCAACTGATCGCTCCAGTGCAGCCACCTACAAGCAATGCATGAGGCTTAGACAGTGGAAGAATAAGTTTGGCAACAACTATCAAGATATTACCGTGATCTCCTTCTCCGCCAGAGACTGCTTCACGGTAGCCAGCTCGTCTCGCAGGGCTCTCACCTCCTCAGAAGAAGAAACACCCTCTGAACGGGCCATGCGCTGCAAGTACATAAAGCAAGTCAAATATCTAGCAACTTAGTTGAAGAGCACAAGACACACGCATACCTCTACCTGTAGAGCTGCCTTCAGGGAGGCTACCTCCTCCTCCAGCTCGCGAATCTGCGCTCGATACTGGGTAAGCATGCCCCGAGAATCCTGAGAAGAAGAAATTTTTCAGACAAGGCAATGCATTGATAACAAAGAGACAGAGACAAAGGCTTACCTGGCCAGCATGGTCAAAAAGATGACCGTAAGCCACACCATATTGGCGAGTGAACTCCGTGTCATCCACGGCAGTCGAGAAAACCACGGTACCCTCAGCCTCCCAGTCCTCCAAGGCAGATTGGTACCGAGCCGCCCAGTTTACTGAGTGTGTCAACCCCCTTGTGCTACGGCTGTGTCTGGACAAAGGAGGTGGGCACCACTCCTGATAACCCCCGAATGTCCTCATCACGAGACGAACCCAGAGTGGCTCCACCTCGTTCGTGCAATGTAGGTAAATGTCACGGCCGAAGAGATGGGCACCCTTCACCACCCACTCGGCATTCTCGTCATCGCAGTCGATATGGGCGCCAGCATACCTATGAGAAAGGAGAGAATCAACATTTAACAAACAAAAGTAAGGAAGAACAAGGAGATGTACCCGTGCAGGAGGAAGACTCAACAACTCGCCTCGAAGACGAAGGAGCTGAAAAGCATGGGACGAAGTGTCACGGATGGCGCACCAGCGCGCCATCAAAGGCAGGCGAGAGGGGTGATCTATTCGGCCTCGGCCTAATGGAAGGTAAAGATAACTCCACACCTGAAATAAACTTTTTTTTAGTACAAGTATAACATGCAACAGGAAAGCAAGCATAGAAAGAGAAATACCTGAAGAAAAAGTGTGAAGCCACCCACTGAGACAGTACCACTATCAGGAGAGAGACTAGCAAACAGATGTGCCAGGACTGCTGCACCCTGTGCATAGTCGCCAATGGACTCCACATCAGCTAGAAGCGGAAGGAACCGTAGGTGAATCTTCTCGGTCTTGTTACCCGGCAACAAGCGACCGAAAAAGAAGAGCGTAAAACGGCAAAGATCCCGATCCGCCTCCGTCGATCCGGAAGGACCGCATAATGTCGCGGATACCCGATCAATCGGGCGGTCCTCGTAGTCCTTGGTCACCTCCCCGCCGCATCCGAGCCTCTGTCGTGCCCACTAGCTCGAAACACTCCTTCCGAGTGATCGACAAGACCGCCCTCGTCATGTGACCGAGGTGGGGAGTAAGAAAGAAGCTCTACTGCCATCTCGGCATAGTCACCATACGTGCAACCGGTGATGGCACGCCCATAGACCCGCAGCCCCGTGATATGGGCCACGTCCTCCAGAGTAGGGACCATATGCCCCCAGGGAAAAAGAAATGAACAAGTCGCGGCATCCCAGCGATCCTTAAGAACCTGGATCAGGGCCAAGTCCTCCCAAAGCACTGACAAATGTAAGACAGGACCAAATCCCATCTCATCCAGGCGGCGGCGTTGGAACGGTTGAAGACCACGGTACGCCAATCGTACCAGCTGCCAGGATATACGCGATTTGATTCGTGCCTGCAACTGGAAAAGTTGTTCAGGTCAAGAACTACATCACAAAGATGATAGAGAGTTTAAAGGACATTTACATCACGCCGGGCTGTCGGCTCAGAAGGACCAGCCTCGTCGTCATGCGCACGCGCGCGTCGAACCCTCTTCGGCATCTGTAAATTTTAAATTTGGTCAGTTTTCAATTTTTAAAACAATCACCAATACAAGAATGCTGAAGTTGACATGTGCCCAGACCAGGGGCCCATGCGCCCTGGTCTGAGGGCACATGCGCCCTGGGTCCAGGGCACATGCGCCCTGACTTGAGGGCACATGCCCTTGTGCCCTGGGTTGAGGGCACATGCGCCCTGATCCCAGGGCACGTGCCCTTGTGCCCTTGATTGAGGGCACATGCGCCCTGGTTCCAGGGCACATGGACCCTAGATGTGCACCAATCTTCTTTTGACTCAAAAACAGCTCAAACGAACTCGGAATCGCATGAAATCACAGTCAAAACGAAGAGAATGCAGAGATCTACATTTTCTTTAACTGGAGCACTGACCTTTGTACGCGATTCGGACTCCAAAATTGTGGAGGAAGTCGGAGTAGCTCTGGTGAGGAGGGAGACTGTGAGTGGTGAAATGAACTAGTAGAGGCGGTTGGTCTATTTATAGAGGTAAAGATATGTAAAAATCATGAAAATTTTAAAAATTATCTTACCACTCTTGAAATTGAGCTGATCACAACGCCACTGAGAGTATCTCAAACAGATTTTTGAATTGCTTAGAAAAATTCACCGGAAAAAATTGCATGTTTAAATTCCACAGAAAATTCATTTCTTACTATTTAATCTTTCAAATCATAGTGTAAAATAGCTGCTTTTCCCATACATTATTTTGTTCATGCATTTACAATTTTTCAGGCATAAGGTAAAACTTTGTGAATTTTTTTTTATTTTCAAAATTGACATAACAAAATTCATTTTATATTCATAAGTGACCAAAATTTGTTTGACAAGCTAGAAAAGAAAATGGTAGTAAGAGGATGATCAGGTACAAAGAAGCCGCAATCGAGAAAGATAGCGACGCCGATCATCCGGACTCTCCTCGGTAAGCGTGCCCGGACGCCGCGGTCGGCTCGTACTCTACAAGGCGTAGTCGTCTTAGCTTCCTCCGTGTCTTCATCCGTATCAAGCTTTCGTCTTTGATAAGAGTCAAGTGTGAAAGCACCGTGGTTCATGACGAGGCAAACCGATTTGAGAATGACACCTGTGCGGATTGTATAGAACAAAAGCCGAGCCAAGAACCGATCGAAGATCCATGCCAGAGCAAAACAGATCTGAACATCTCTCTCGCCGCATAATGACCGGACTGTGCACAAAGCCTGAATGACTCATGGAAGCAAGATGGATACGCCAATCTGTTCGTTTCTTCAATGTAGCACATTTGTTGGAAACCGTGTCAGGAAAACCGAGAGCTGCAGCATATGGGAACAAAGGACTGTGCCGGAAAAGCCATGAAGTGGTAGTAGCACTGCCTGATGGATCAAACTTGAAGTGAAGATCTTCCAGCAAGCAAACAGAAGAGCACTGCCAAACATAGGACGTCCCACGCAAGCAGAAGACAAGCCACAGTAGAGAAAGCCAAGCACTGAAGGACCAAGCCGCTTGCCACACCAGATTCCACGAATACACGAGAGTTGTCCCTGCTCCAGAAAGCCGTCTTCTGTGGGAAACAAGAACACGGCAGCAAGGCAAGTAGCAAAACCCTTGTATCCATGAAGAAGTTGTGTCTCATCAAGGCTGCGAGAAGACAGAGTAGAGATGGTCCTAGCTGCCAGTTTTTGGAGATAGATCCGTTTTCCGGTGATGAAGTAGTTGATTTGCTCTGCCTCCACAAAATCCTGCAAGAACTCAAGGCAAGACATTGATCCAGAAGGAATAAACATGTTCGCAATCTTACCTTTTCTAGTACGCGGCAGTCCAAGGAACAACTCTGCTTCTTCTAGCAAGATGGTGCATTCAAAAGAGTTAAAGACAAAAGTGTGAGTGTCAGGATGCCATAACTCTGCCAAAGCACCCATCAATCCAAAATCCAAGTAATATTCTACATAGTGTTTCGCATGAACCAGAAGACCGGTCAAGCCCCAGCCACTCAGGATTGATTTCACTGACAAATGAAGCACTCCAGTGCGGATCTTTAAACCAAACAGGAGAACAGAATCTTTGAGGACCCGGAAAGAGAGGGTAATTCTGCATAAAACCATCAAAACAGGCTGTCAGGTACTTGCATTTTTTTATATATATATTTAAAAAATAAAAATAAAAAATTTGCCTAGGGTAGGGCGTATGTGCCCTCACATGGGGGCACATGGCCAGGTGCCCCACCCCAGGGCGCATGGCCAGGTGCCCCCGATCGGGGGCACATGGACCCAAATTGTCAAAAATTTGAAAAAAATTTGAAAAACTCACAATCAATAAATAATAACATTCTCTTTACCAGATCTGCTGAAATACTCCCCTTCACATGCCCTGGAATGCTTGAAATTTCTCTTCCCAAGTCAGAACACATCTTCTTAGAAGGAGGAGCCATTTTAACAAAGATAAGATCAATTTTCGGGTTTAACAAAGTATTTATAGTGGAGGATTAATCCCATTTTAAGTCAAATTCGGATTTCAAAAGTTTTTTTACCTCAGGGTGCATGTGCCCTCATATGGAGGCGCATGGCCAGGTGCCCCACCCCAGGGCGCATGGCCAGGTGCCCCCGATCGGGGGCACATGGACAAAAAATTCAAAAAAATTCAAAAAAATCTCAAAAATTCAGAAATTGTCTATAATGTTAAAAGTGACATTTTTGCTAAAGGAACCATCATCAAAAACATTTTTTTGACATCCAAATTATTGTTCTAATAGTAAAATCTTCAGTTGATCATTTCAAGAACAATCTACTTCATATGACAATTCTGTCTGTTGGGTACTAACCAGAAATGTGCAGGCAACCTTTTTAGTCCTAACAGGTGAATTGGCGAGATCAGTGTTCCCCAAGGAACGTCATGCCAACCTTACGGCGGAAAGAAAGGAAGCACCACCTAGCTGAACATTCTCATGGTGTTGTATTCCGTCAGAAGGCAAGACAAGGATGGACCAGAGATGCTGATGAACCAGGCGGTTGATGCAGCTTACCTGAAGATTTCATCCTCAGCTTCTCATCATTCTCACATCACATCACCACCATCACTTCATTTTTGCACTTCACATCACTCCTATCATCTGTCACCTAATTATGTTAGGTCCATTTGATACATATTATATGCATTAATGTTGAAGACCTTGAGAGTGAAGATGACTGGGCCCGAGATCCCCTTCAACAAAATCCACGACGGCTTGGTCATTTCTTCGCACTCACGGATAAGCCAAAATTGAACATTGGAGGGACGATGGTTCCTAATCGGGTGTCTTGACCTCCAATAGACAATCTATATCTTCAACTATTTTCTACATGTTTCTATGTGTTCACAACCATCTCCTTTTCTTTCTTCATCATTACCAATTCTATTTCATTATGTTTTCTCTTTCTTTTATTTCGTCATGTTTTATTATTTCTTTTATCCCTTCATGTTTTATTCCTTTTATTACACCATGTTTTATTCTATCATTTCTTTTATCCCACCGTGTCTTTTATCCCACCCCACCGTGGCAATTGTCATGCCATTGTTTCTTCTTTCCCTTCATACTATGTTAGTCCCACCATTATCTTTCAATCCCACTATGGCTTAAATCTGTCTTGTCATTTTTCGAATACTTGGTTTTCTGCTAGAGCGTGATTCATGGTCTTCACGTTACCCGAGCAATTTTTATTTTGCTTAAAACGAACCCTTTTAGAACTTGAGGTTCTTCCACTCAGAATTAAACTGAGTATTTTGGTGAAACTTGAATGAACTTGAGATTCCAAATATGATGGATTGGTATTCTTTTCATTTTATGATCAACTTCTCTTTTACAAACTTTAGCCCATCACAGTACAAGAACACCGCAAAGTTCGGGTTGCTGGCTGATGATGAACCTACGAATTCGAGGACTCCTCACCACGCTGAGGGTTGGCTACATCCTTTTATCCTTTATCACTTACTTTTTCATCTCTCGTGCCAAGGGCATGTCTTTTACCAGTCAATTATATGAGGTTTTGATAGAACATGAAAGCGATCTAGAATACTCAGAGAGATTCATATTGCTGGATCAGGTAGATAAGCGTGTCTATATCTACACCTTGATGCCACCTTTTCAGTCCATCACCATTCCATTTCGCTACGTTCATCTACATTCACTTACAGTTCACTACGAATCACTCCGCTTCATTACATGCCACTCCCTTACAAAGCCGACATCAAGGCGAGGCAAGCTGTAGACACGCCAAATTCACCTAATTCAGAGCATAAAACTCATGTTTTATAGGGTAACATGTATGATTGACCTTATAATGATGCCGGGTCTTTTAAAATTGATTTGGAGCATTCACCGAATGAAATCGGATGTTTTCCGACGTTTTCTGCAAAAAGCCGTAATTTCCGAGCGAAAGTTGCACGTAAGTCGTGTAAACACGGAAATTGGCTGAATGACCAATGCCTAATGATCATGCATTGAAGGTTATGGTCATATTCACACTCCAGACAAGTTTTGTTGCATTCCGTGCCTTTCCGGTTTGCCGTCGAAGTCATTTTGACCAATATCGGACCTTCTATTCACTGCCATAACTTCCGGATAAAATTATGAAGTTTTGGAGGGTGTGATGGTTGATCCTATGCTATATAAAGCTTCTTCGGCCTGTTATCTTTCCAACGCAACAAACGGCGTCGATTTCCGAGTTCGGGAGTGTTCGCAATGGCTTCCGGACGAAGGACGCGCGAAACCAGTCCCATGCGCCCGGGTTCCTGGTCACATGCGCCCGGGACCCAGGGCACGTGCCCATGCTCCCTATCAATGAGGCACCTGACCTCGTGCCCTCACATGAGGGCACATGCTCCCCACCTTTGAGACACGTGGGAACCAGTTTTTCACCCGGACTCTACCGCTCAACCGACGGACCGGATAAGATCGAAATTTTCGGAGAAGATAAGATGTGCCCTCACTGGGGTGCACATGCGCCCCTAAGTGGGGCGCATGCGCCTGGTACCAGGGCGCATGCGCCTTGCACCAGGGCGCATTTATCCCTATTTTTTAGCTTTGATAAGATTGCCTGTTCTCCTATAAAAGGACTCTGATTTTGGTCGTTCCAGAGGCATGAGCACGACTCCCCAGGCATCTCAAGACGTCTTAGCACCCTTCTACATCGATTTTGTGATTTTTAGAGAGAGAATTTTGAGTTTTTAGAAAGAGAAAAGTTGGTTCAAGAGAGAGGAAGGCTGTTCTGCAGGTGATCAGTCAGGTCTCTCTTCTTCGGCCTCTACAGAAGTGTGTGGACGTCTTCTGCCAGAGTTCTCTTCATAAAAGTTCTTCATCTCCAAGTCTTCTTGAGTTCACAATCGACGGCACTTGATTTCAAGGCCGGGACTGGTCGTGACGAGCGCAGAAGCAAAGTCGCGCCTGACAGATCCTGGACTGCTGCTCGGCTTTTCGACAACACAGATTTGGCTATAACTTCCTCTATTCAACTCAGAATCTTTCAATTATTTTTCCTATCTCTTTATTTTGTGATTTTCCATCCTCCTATTATTTTTTTACATTTTTTTGCATTAATTTTACTCTGTTAATCCGAAAAATAAAAAAAGGGGGGTTAGAGATAACCCGAATCCGGTCAGTTTCTAGTCAATTGTGTGTTTTATGTCATTCTCTTTACATATACTCCACTTTGTCAAGTTCTAATTGTCTATTTCACTTGTTTATTTGTCTAGTTGCACAGAATATCAAGCACCCACACGTTGAGGACTCTTCTTCATCGGCCGGCCGAAGAAGGAGAAGCTTTAACTCACATTCTTCACGCTAAGGTACACACGGTCATTTTAATTCTATAAATCGGAACCCACGGTTCCTGGCGACCACGTTTATTTATTCTCACCTTCCTCCCACATGACCCGAACCGTCTCTTTGGTGATCGAGCGACGCCAAGGGATGAAAGTTCGGGGATCAATGTGAGTGTGGGACCGAGGTGAGAGTTGCTTTCTGAGCTTTATTCCTTTCTTTTCTCATCCTCTCTTGAGGTGACGATCTGGGTTCACGGACTTCCCTGAAAAGGAGAGGACCCCGTCGAATTTTCAGAGTCGACAGGAAGTGGTGAGCATCGCCTTGTGTGTGCAGTTCTCCTTGTTTATTCTTCGTGCCTGAAACACTCAAAAAACGAGATTAAAACGACAATATGGCTTATTCCCCTTGCAAGTTGTAGTCTACCTTGACCTTGTCAAGGGGTAATAGCCTTCTTATGGGTGTAAAAATAAAACAACAAATATGCAAGAATTCAAACCAAGCATGGTGATGAATTTTTTTTTGAAAATTTTGTTTGGATTCGAAAGAGAAATTTTGTAAAAAGATTCTTTTTTTTTGGATTTTGAAAATATTCAAATTTTTTGGAGTTTTGAAAATACTTGAATTTTTAGAGCTTTGAAGATATTCAACTTTTTTGGAGTTTTTTTATATTTATTTTTTTGGGAGAGAAAAATCAGTATTGACACAAGTTCTCATCACTTGGTTGTTATTCTAGGTTCACTGGTAGATACCATGTGCAAAAGGAGTTCCTTACCCAGAATCTTTCTGACCTTCAACCACTGATTGGCCACAGTTTAACTTCAATTTGGTTGGTCCACCCACACCCTGGGGGATTAAGAATGAAGAACTGATAGGAAGTCCTTGATAGGCTTTGGAGTTGTCGAGAGGGATTTCTCTACTTGCACCCAATTGCCCATTGGGGTTCGGCCTCTTCGGGTCTTTTCTTATTTATTGACAAACCTATTTTTGCTGCACACATTTGAATAGGTGCTTTGACTTGTGGGGTCATTGCCCATCTTTTGGCGCCTTTTTCACTTTCTATTTTTTTGGGTACTCATTCAGATAGGCACATATTTGTTTAAACCTGTGGGGTTCATTGCCCATCTTTTGGCACCCTTTTCTTTTGAGAAGTTGGACCTTTTGAGACGGCCACCTCTAGTGGATGCTTTCGATACTCTCCCCCTCTAGTACCCTTTGCCTATCTTGGACCGAACAGAAGAGAATATGGTGAGGGTTTTCCTTCCATCTCTAAACCTTGCCTAGCTTCTCTCGGGTGCCATGTCATCCAAATTCTAGGATCGGGACGTGTTGTGTGTGGGATGGTATCCACTCTCGACTCCTAGAGAACAACCACATGTGGCTCAAGTCATACTGGTAGTTCTCTCCATTTTTGAGGTAGATTACATTCCATGGGTGAATCAATTAAAAACATGCCTTGCATTGTAAAGAATTCATTAGGATAAAACAAAAAGTAGTTATCGTCAATCATAAATTTCTCTCAAGTAAGATTGTCATGTGAAATTCAAAATCATTTCAATAAATATTGCCTTGCGGATGACATAATGATGATGAATGCAATTTCATGTAATACCTGAGAGAAGAAGAATCTCATTGTTGATGAAGGCTTTGCTTGTGCTTGCCTTGCCTTGCCTGCCATGCCTCCACTTTTGATATGCTCCATATCGCATTGGATTGAAGATTCAGAGTCATATGATGAAGTGAAAGATGTGAAGGATCTGATTTAGCATGGCAGAGTCAAAATTAATGATGTAAAGGGCAAAGATTGTGGTATCACCTAAGAAATTTCTCTACCCTTGATTTTTTTTGTTGAAAGTAAAATTTAGAGAATGAAAGAGAATTTGAAAGGAAATAAACATGCTTGGAAACAAAAGTGAGTTAAAATGGGCTCTTGGGCCCATGAGTTGAAAGAGGGCTTGAAGGCTTGGGAGTAGTTGGAATCAAGAGGCACGTGAGCCCAAGATTTGAATGTGGGCTAGAGGGCCCAGTTGATGTTGATGGGCATGAGAGGCCGATTGGAGGTGATGGGCTCGAAGGCCCGATTGGAGGTTGAGCCCGAGGGACCCAATTAAAAGAGCGGGCGCATGAACCCGATTTAAATGGTTGGGAGTATGATTGTGATTTGGAAGATTTGTGATGGGCTCGCTGGCACCATTGAAGAGTATGGGTGCACAAGCCCAAAGTTGAAGAAGTGGGGGCAAAAGTGCCCGATTTCAAAGAAGTATGGGCACGCAGGCCCGATTGTGAAGGAATGGGGGCATACAGGCCCAAAGTTGAAGAAGTGTGGGAATATGTGGCCGAGGTTGATGGAAGGTTGGCACGTGGCCCGATTTAAAATAAATTTGGGCACAAGGGCCCGGTTGTAGAAAAACATGGGCATGTGAGCCCAGTTGAGATGAATTGTGGGCACGCGGGTCCGATTTAGAAAAATTAAGGGCATGTGGGCCCGATTGGAGAGAATTATGGGCACAGGGGCCCGATGGAAGGAAAGGGGCACGTGGGCCAAGTTGGGGAAAAGGGGTTCATGGGCCAAGTTGAACGAAAGGGGCATGCAAGCCCGATTGATTAAAAGGGGCACGTGGGCCTGGTTGAAGAAAAGGGGCATAAGAGCCCGGTTGATGAAGAGGGGCACATAGGCCCGGTTGGATAAAGGGGGCACATAGGCCCGATTGATGAAAAGGGGCACATGGGCCTGATTGAAGGAAAGGGGCGCAAGAGCCTGGTTGATGGAAAGGGGCACATGGGTCCGGTTGAATGAAAGGGGCACATGGGCTTGGTTGATAAAAAGGGGTGCGTGGGCCCGGTTGGATGAAGGGAGCACGTGGGCCCTATTGAGGAAAGGGGGCACGTGGGCCCGATTGAATGAAAGGAGCACGTGGGCCTAGTTGGATAAAGGGGGCACGTGGACCCGATTGATGGAAAGGGGCACAAGAGCCTGAGAAAGGGGCATAAGGGCCCAATTGAAGAAGAGGGGCATAAATGCCCAATCGAATGGGATGAAGTATGGGTGGTGGCCCCAAGATTGAAGAATTGGGGGCCCATGGGCCCATTCGACGATTGTGAGGAAGATGAATATAGGGCGGTGGCCCTAGGATGGATGAATTGTGGGCCCGTGGGCCCGATCGTTGATTGTAAGGAGAAAATGGTATGGGTAGGGGCTCTAAGATTGATGCTATGGGATTTGCCTCCCTAGCTAGAGGAGGTCCCAATATCCCTTTGTCTATGCCCTTCTGGAGGCTTGTCGACTCATTCTCCATTTCACTAACCAATTCTGTTCCCTTATTTTTTTGTTCAGGGGTCAATTCTATCTCCCCAACTTCAAGGATCAATTCCAATGACGGAAACATTTGATCTGTACTTGGCGAATCCTTGCCTAGTCCTTGACAATCAATTGAATTTGTGATCCCTACAGTAGGCTTATTTTTAGGTCGTTCTAGGAAAGAGGCCATGCCTAGCTTAGGAGATTCTAGAAAGATAGAAGAGTTTGGCTCGACCTCCCCTACTAGCTGATTTTGATCTTGAGTGATAGCAATGATATGTTGAGAAGCTAATTCCTCTGCTAGGGCAGGAGCACAAATGATTGGAGCAATTGGTTCATTTGCTAGGGCAGGAGCTTGAAGGGTTGAAGAGACTGTATCATCTGTTATTGTAGAAGTAGGGATGATCAGATTGATCGGTTCCTCTGCCATGGCAGGAGTACTAATGATAGGAGTGACTAATTCCTCTGCCAAGGTAGGAGCAATAGAAGAAACAATGGCGTTAACTGCCTTAGGGTGAACCCTATTTTGAGGGGTTGATTGAATAGCCAAGGGTTATTCAATTGGTGTCGGCATAGAAGTCAATTTAGGCTGAAGAGCTAATGGCAAAATTGGTTGAGAAGCCAAGGCTCATGTGGTTGGTCGAGGAGTTGTTGGTGAAGTAGACTAAGAAGCCAAGGGCTGGATGATTGGCCGAGAGGCCTTTGAAAATGTTGGTAGAGTCGAAGGTTGGGGAGCTAGTTTAGGTAATAGGGTATTGGCATAATTGACAAGAGGAGCTTGATTGTGCACAATTGATTGTACCATTGACACGGGTTGCATGACTGGCTGAGATTGGGGCATGGGTGGCCTAATCAACTGACGTCGAGGAGTTGGTCGAAGATGATGATCTGGATGGGGTTGGGGAGGGCTCCTAGGTTGGTGCATAGAATCAATGCTCCTCTCGGCCATGGGTCTCAATTAATTAGAATATTGCATTAATTCCACATCTTCTCTTGCTTTCCCAATTATTGAATACCTGGCCCATATCGGTGCAAGAATTTGGCCTTGATAGTTTCAAAATCCCATATTTCTATTTCATTCAATGAAAAAAACCAATCTAGGGCTGCACCCTCTAAAGATCTCCTAAAAAGAAAAGCAAGGGTCTTTCTATCATTCTGCCATTGAGATAATTTGCTCAGGAAATCATTGACATGGGTGAAGGGATCACCTGAGCCATTGTAGTGATGGTAGGTTGGCATTTGTGATGGAGGGATGCAGATAGTATAGAGGGGAAATTCAACGATTTCTTTATCCTTGGCAACAGGTGGGGAGGAATTCGCTATGGGGTGTGCACGTGGCACTTGGATGGGAGGGAGGTGTGCTGGTGTGCAAGCTGAAGAATGACCCACAATGGGGTGAGTAGATGAAGTAACATGGCAGGACTGCCCAGGTGGTGTTATGGTAAGAGGTCGAACTGCTGATTGTGGAGGTGAGGCAACTTGGTTGACTTTGGCTGGACATTGATTAGCAGGCATCTTGCCCTTCAATAGAGATTGTATGAATGACAAGGTATTGGGATTAAGATGAAAAGATAGATCCTTAAGAGCTTGTTCTATACTAAATGAAGCAGATTGATGGGCAACCCGTTTCACTTTGGGTTCCATAGCAGCATTGACATGGCTCTTTGGTTGGACTATGGGTCATTGTTGAAACTTGTAGAGACCCGGCTCGTATTCTTGTTGCTTGTAGTAGTCCAACCTCCCAACATGGCTTCCAGACCTTAGCATCACGGGCATCATGTTGATCTTTCTACCAAAAGATGGTTAAAAAAAAGCAAGTAGAGCACACAATTAAAAATTTTTTTTGTTATGTTTTGTTTTGTTTGATTTTTTTGTTTCAATTTGGTTGTTTGGAAAACAAGTTGAACACAAAATTAAAGAGGTTTTTTTTTTGTATTTTTAGGTGTTTGAAAAAAATAAATATTTTGGTTGTTTTCAATTGTGGTGAGCAAGTAAGTTATGCAAACAAGTTTTTAAAATGACTACTCGACAATTTTTGGGTTGAAACCTTAGATTAGATAGATTGTTAGCAATTGTTCACTCAAATGAGTATGGTTCCTATTGCTTCAATCTTCAAGACCTAAGGTTATGACACAATCACCATGAGTGGGTACTTGGGTTCTTCAGGTTTTGAGAAAGTGGTACAACCAACCCAATCGTGCGGAGAGGAATACTCCACGGATTGGGACTTACAGAGGCCTTGATGGAAACAACCAAATCAACTAGGAAGAAATATCCCAGAAGAGAGGTTAGAATCTACCAAGAAGGTGTTTGGAGGGTGTGGGTGTGTTGGGAGAGAGAGCCCTCACCTCAAATGCCCTACGGATCAGAACAAGTCCAGTACCCGATGCAAAAAACTAATGCAAAGGTAAAAATAGAGGGTAAGAGGAGAAGAAGCAATCAATATGCAAGAACATGAAATGAAAGGAAGTAAATAAATTGAGCATGTGATATTCAAACGAGACAAGCAATCATGCAACAAATCAAACAATCTAGTGACTAGAACCGAATTAGAATGAAACTAGTTGCACAAACAAATCAAGCTAGCATGGTAAAAGACATTAGTTGTCCCACCGTGGTTGCCAAAAAAGTTGTTGACTCCAAAAACAGGTTCTAGATCGGCACCTCAAAAGAAGGTGAAAGATAGAATAGGGTAAAAAGGGGACTGAATCAGAAAACACTCGGAAAGCGGTAAAGAGTCCTCACCTCGGCCCCACACTCACATTGATCCCCAAACTTTCATCTCACTGTGATGGTTTGGGTCATGTGGGAGGAGAGTGAGGAGGAGATAAACTCACAACATGAATAAAAAGGTGGTCGTCAGGAGCCGCAGGCTCCGCTTTTTGGAATGTAAATCAAGAGATGAGTTGACCGTGTGTACCTTAGCGCGGGAGATGATATGTGGGTTAAAACTTCTTCCTCGTTGGCCAGCTGATGAGGGAGAGTCCAACCAATGCTAGCTTAATTAATTTTTAAAACTTAAGACAATAAAAAAGTGAAGAGTTTGATTAGACTTGTGAGAAGTGTGGTAACTGTAATAAGAAGATAAGAAAAGAAGCAATTGGAATCGAACTCACCAGCTTCGGGGTGAGCCTTAACCTCTTTTTTGTGTTTTTAATTATGTAAAAATGATGCAAATGAACTAAAAGATGTTCTAAAACAGTAAATAAACTGAATGAAATGAGTTAAGAAGAACTTATGAAGTGTATGGCTTGAGTTGAAGCCAAATTGGTTGAAGAAGGCCGGCTCGGGTAGCCTTGTACCCTTCTAGCGCGACTTTGGTTCAAAAAATGTTACGGATGACCCCGATGTCAGAATCAAGTGACGTTTGTTTTTATGGATGGAGAATTTAGAGAGAAAGAGATATTATGTTGATGAATTTTTATATAAGCCTGCAAAAAATCCTTAAGTGGGAGGATATAGAAAACAGAAATTGGATGCGCGCCCTCAGCGCAGCAATTGCCACGGACAGACGGTAAGTCAGAATTGAGTGCTGCCAGTTGAAAATGAAAGAGGACGAAGAGAAGAACAACTCCTATGTTGAAGACTTTTGTAGAAAGAGCCTCAGATTTTCTACAAAAGCCGATGAAGTTTGATTGCTGCAGAATGCACGGATCGGGCTTCTCCTTCGCTTCGGGATCGATCGCTCGACGTTGGATCGGCTTTGGACGTCGGGATGGCCTTGGAAGAGAGCTCGGATGACCTCAAGACGAGCTAGGCATGAGAGGTTAAGCTTGGGTCGTTGAGAGTGGCCCTCAATTTATAAAGAATGGAAACCAGTGCAAAACATGGAAATTGGACCGACCGCGCCCCCGCTTTTCAAAGAAAGCGAGGGCGCGAAGGGCACGCCCTCGACCCGAGGGTGCTCAGGGCACACCCTCACCTTGGGGGTGCGGTCTGCGTGCCCCCTTGTTTCAAAGAAACAGGGGGCGCGTTATGCATCTTATTGTTAAAATCCACCGTAACCTTCTGAAAATTGCTAAAAATCCGACTTGACAAATGTAACGCGCCCCCGACCCAGGGGCACGATACAAATAATCGATAATTAGAAATAGCAACCTTCCAAAAGTCCAGTTTAGAAGGTGTAAACTGGGGTAATTTCCGATTTTCAGAAACTGACCGTGCCCCCGCATTTCAAAGGAAGTGGGGGCGCGCTGGGTGCTCCCCCAGATTGAGGGTGCGCAGGGCGCACCCCCAGGGTGAGGGCGCGGTGACTATGCCCTCCCTTTTCAAAGGGGGCGGGGGCATGGTACACTCTCTGTCCTGTGCGCACGTTTCACGGGACATAACTTGCAAACGGAATATCCGATTCGGCTCCCGTTTGTTGCGTTGGAAAGTGGGCCTTCAACCGCACCTCCTCAAGTCAGTAAACTAGCCGGCATGACTCCCGATACATTCGCACGGGGCTTTCTACTGCTATACCCTCTCGCAAAAAGTCGAAACCCGTGACAAAGATCCAAAAGGGCACAGTTCCGATCGAGGAATCTCGGGTCAACTCGGGATGACCTAAAATGATGATCGAAAAAGTCCGGTACGATCAGAAAACCCGAAGTCATCAAAAAATCTGAGATTAACCTGGTAAATGTGAACCGAAACTCGGAAAAGCCGTGAAACCCTAAAATTGACCAAAATGGCCGTATGGCCCCGGTTGATGAAATATATGGTTAGGATCGATCCGGATGACCCAAAAAGACCCGGTGATGACTGGAAAGGCCTAACACGTAGTCCGGGATAGTCGTGTCAGTATAGATCGAAAAAGCCATAATGAAAGCCATCATTGACCGACGACTACCAAAATGACTTCTCGGAAACCCTAAATGTTACGGAACACATGCGAGACTCCCGAGACTTTCAATTAAGAACCATTCAAGGTCGGTCATTGAGTAGGCTTCGTGATTCCATGGTTCCCACGCGACTCTCGCTTGAAGGTTACAACATTATTCCAGAAATCATCGGTCCATTCCCAACTCACGAGGGGATCCACCAACATCCTTAGCTCATGTCCACGAGGTAATCCGGATCAGATAACGGTTAAATAAAGGATATCGCCCATGGAATAAGAGTTTGGGGCTCCGAATCTGACCAATTTGGCGTGTCTACAACCTCATAAACCTCTAATGATGGATCAATGTTTTGCTCATCCTCATAAAGGACTTCATCCAACTGAACGGCGTTATCACAGAAGCCTGGCAATTTCGCACATTTCGCACTCTTGCTGGCTAGTTGATACAAATACCAGTTTGCTACCCTCCTACCCCTGGTTCGGACTCTTCTAGACACTAATCCTAATAGAAAAGAAGAAGATGAAGAAGAATAGGGGTCATATAGGACAATATTTACAGGTAGCGGCGGACAGAGCAGATTGCTTAAAGATTCAGACCCCGAGGTCGATGAACCTTCGGGGGCGAAGATGGACGTCTCTTCAACTGAGATGCTAGTCATGAAGAGGACATTATTTTTGGGGGTTGTGCTAACCATATATACAGAGTGGGTTGCAGCACCTTTTTTAGTTCGGAGGGAGAGGAATGTGAAGATTCGGGAAGGATCTTGACTAAGAACGTAGTCCTCCAGGTTTGGAGGTGAATTGGTCAACCCCTGAGGGGGTGAATCTGGAGGATCAGGCGGGTCATCTGGTTCAACCCGAGATCGGACTAGCATCATTGCCAGGGAGGCAAATGCCTCAAGTAGAGCATGATGGAGTGGGCTTTCGGGTTCGACGGTGATCGTTGTACTAAACGGGGTCGATGCATTCTTTGTACGGGCCATGAAGGGTCTGATTTGGAAAGGAATTGGAAGCCCATGGGAGAGGCTTAGTCGAAATGGAGGATTAGCCCTAGAGAATAAAAGGTTAAGGGAAGGCCCTTGTTGAATGGTTAGGAAATCATGGCCAATTGGCTTGTCGGTGCAGTCCTCAATCTGGGGAGCCTTGAGTGGTTTCTCGCTCGACACTTCTTCCACAGCCATGAATAATGAAAGTAAAGATAGAAATAACTCATCCTCACCTTTGTTAGTTCTTTGCCTTTTCTGAGGATGGTTGTTGATGTCGTTGAGATAGCCTAGTCCCTCTTCTTTAAGTTGAATTTTCTCTCCTCTTAGAAAATATTTAGCAAGCCCTTCCATCATTACCTGGTGTCCAGGCCTTCTTCAATTCTGAATTATCCCATCATATCCGAAACCAGTTTTAGCTAGCTGGTTGGTGGTTTTAATGGGTTTTGTGATTCCTTGTAAGAACTTGCCTAGTCCCTGTCCTTCTTGGTACCACAGAATTTTCATAATGTACCACCTGATTGGTTCCTCTATGCTTTTCTTCTTTTGCTTTGGCTGCCATCTGCTCTTTGGAGGTTCCAGCAAAGTGAATATGGGCTGATTTGTCAAATCGGTAATTGGTGGTATTGTTATGTGACTGGTCACCTTTATGATTTGTCCTTTGTAGGGGAACTTGATGCATTGATGGTTTGTAGATGCCACAGCCTCAAGTGCTTTGAAATATGGATGTCCCAAGATGATTTTATGGGTGAGGTCCATTTCTAGTATGTGGAAATCAACTGTGATGGTCTATGGACCCAATTCGACATTGAGGAGAATGATGCCATGTGTGGGTCACTTCAATTTGTCGAATGCAATCATGGTGATGTGGGAAGGTTGGATCTCTGCCTCCAAAATGCCATAGTAGCTCAGTGTTTCGTGTGGTATGATATTTAAAGAAGCACCAGTATCTACTAGACATGAATCAACCAAGGTACCTTGAATATTTACCATCAAACATAATGCATATTTCCTGACCTCTAGGGCTGCTAGCTCCTCGTTAGTAAAAGTAAGGGCAGGATGTTCACATCAAGGAGCCAATAAAGCTGTGATTCTTTCTGGTGGGAGGCTCTCACTGACCAGCACCCTCTGCAAGTATTGTTGGAGTACTTCTTGGTGAATCTTGGACCTCTTGATTAATTCTAGGATAGAAATCCTAGCTGGTATTTTATCAAGGTGCTTCAACAGATCATATGTTGTTCCTAGCATTGGTTCCTCAACTGGTTCCTCCTCCATTTCTTGAGCTGTGTGTTGCACCAGCCTGGGGGAAGATGCGTTGGACCATACATCCACTTTGTAGGATGGCAGCAAGAGGTGGTGTAGGATTAGGGGGTGGTGTTTCGTAGGTGGCAGAGGCAGGGTTTGGTTGGTTGAGTTGAACGATTTTAGGTGGTGGTGGTGGACTGACAAGGTTTGGCTGAGTTGTTGGCGGGTTAATTGGTCAAAGTATGGTAGGTGTGGGATTGGTTGGTTGCGGTGTTTGCCTGATGATGGGTAGAAGTGGAGATGTCTGACTACGGATGTGGGTGTGCGTGGTCGGATTATGGGTCTAAGAGGGAGGGGAGTCGTAGTTGCGTGTTTAACAAGGGGTGTGACAGTGTACAGATGATGGGTAGTAGATTGGGTGAGCCATGGGGAATGGATTGGATAGCCCTATCAGGGTTTAGACAAGCATAGTACTGGAAAGAGGTGGCCAAGCTTTTCACTTGCCAATCTTGCCCTAGGTGTGGGGGTCTCTCAGTAAGGATTAAAATAGGGTAGATGGGTTATGCGGCGTTGCTACTGCTAGAGCGGGTGTATGTTTCGGCAAAGGGTTTCACACTATTCCCAGGTCGGGATCTTGTTGTTGTTGTTGTTGCTACTGTTGTCCTCTTGGTCTTGGTTGTTGCGCCTTTAGTGACTCGATATACACCCCCATTTGTGGCCAGTCGATACTGCCCTGGTCATGAAGATCGTGGATGCAATCTTTAAAGTGAAAACAATCCTCAATCATGTGTCTCGGATAGCGATGGTACATGCAGTATCGCCCGGTGTTTGTTGTACCCGGCCAAAGGGGCTTTTCTTTCAGGAGCTCTATCTATTGCACGACCATCAGGGTGTTGAATATGTCGGTGAGGCAGTAGAGCAATAGAGGGTATCTTTCTCATCTAGGTCCAGTTTTCCTTGGTGGGTAGGTAGTCAGAGGAGGGGCTTGATGATAGGCTTCTTGGGCTTTGGGATGCAGAGTTCGGGATGCTATAGGCTGAGGTCGTTGGTTCTGTGGTTAGTATTGTTGCACCTGAAGTTGGGGAGGCCGAGGGGGAAGTTGAGGCCTAGGCTGCTGATGCTATAAGGCTGGAGCATTCTGGTTAGGAGGAAGGTTTCTATACTAATGTTGGTAGTTGTTAGGTAGATTTCCTACAACACTAACATGTTTGTTGTTCACTATGCCTTCTATCACTAGTCTAAAAGTGGAAGGGACGCTTTTCTTGGTAGCTTGGGGTCGTGGATCGAATAGGTTCATGATGGGAGAATCCCAGAGCTGGGTTTGAATGTACCACGCCTTCTTATAGAGCTCACTCATGGATGTGGGGTGGTGCAAGGCCAGCATGTTCTTCATAGCAGGGTTGCATTCATTATGATCAATTTGACTTGTTTCGACTCTAACATGGGGTCCATGAGCTTCTCAGCCATTGCTCTCCATCTACCATCATACCTAATGAAATCTTCATCGGGCTTCATCCTTTTGGCTACAAGGCCGTTAATGAAGTAGGCTATTCCAACTCGATCTTGGTACTGTAGACACGCCAAATTCGCCTAATTCAGAGCATAAAACTCATGTTTTATAGGGTAACATGTGTTATTGACCTTATAATGATGCCGGGACTTTAAAAAGTTGATTTGGAGCTTTGTCGAACGAAATCGGATGTTTTCCGATGTTTTCCGTAAAAAGCCATAATTTTCGAGCAAAAGCCACACGTAAATCATGTAAACACAGAAATTAGCTGAATGACCAATGCCTAATGATCATGCATTGAAGGTTATGGTCATATTCACACCCCGGACAAGTTTTGTTGCATACCGTGCCTTTCTGGTTTGCCGTCGGAGTCATTTTGACCTGTATCGGATCTTCTGTTCACTACCCTAACTTCCGAAAAAAATTATGAAGTTTTGGAGGGTATGATGGCTTGTCCGATGCTAAAGAAATCTTCTTCAGCCTGTTATCTTTCCAACGCAACAAACGGCGTCGAATTCCGAGTTCGGGAGTGTTCGCAATGGCTTCCGGAAGAAGGATGCGCAAAAGCAGTCCCATGCGCCCGAGTGTTGGCATCAAATTTTTCCGCTTAGCTTTCTTGATACAAGTTTCAGCAATGCCGAAGCCGGTGCAGAAAATCTAACCCAGATTCAAAAAATTAGTGAATAGATGATGTAAACAGGCTTTAGAAATGCCTTGGCATGGCCTTACATGCTACAAATGGCCAAGATGATGTGTTCATTGCATAGCCCCGGTCAAGAGCTTTGCAACGGTGCACAAAACATGAAAAACGGACATCGGAAGGCCGAAATGACCATTTTGCCTCTGAAACTTTGGGACAAATTGGAACTCTAATATGGAATTCCATCTTTACCACATTGTCAAGGATAGATAGATCTAGGCAACGCTCGAAACGGATCGAAAATCCGACCCCCGGATGAAGAGATATGCAAGAAAGAGCAAATCCGGACAGAAAGCCGTATGTTTTCGCACCAGGGGCATAATGGTCCGATTAGCTCTGGATCTACCCATGGGCTAAAAATTTCAATTTTCATGACCCAAAACTTTGATCTCATGAATATTGATGCATGAAAAATAAATTTGGCCAATGGGAGAAGGTAATTGCGTTCAATTACAGTTTTCGGCATTATCGACGGCCGAGATCGCACCGTTCAGAGAAACTAGCTAAATTAAGAGATCCATTGCAATTCAAGTGATCTCAACCACACATCAGGATAGAGCATAAGATCAATGTCCATCAGGGCATGATCTGGAACTTTTTTGATGTCAATTTGGGATTTATTTAATTGGTTTTGGTCGGAATTAATGATAGCCGTTGGATCGGGAGCACTCTGATTAAACCAGGGTTAAACCTAACCCAAGATGGGCTAACCTAGCCTGTCATGGCCGAACCCCATCCTCCCTCATCTGAGGTGTGCACAAGAAGCCATAGAAAATAGGGGAGGGAGGCACACCCACCTCCTCCTTCCTTGGCTGGTGGGTACCACTCAACCACTTCCCTCAACCACCTCCCATGGCTTATCCCTATCTCTCCCTTGGTTTATCTTCATCCTAACTAATCCTACAACAAACCAAGCCTATCCTCATCCAAGCCTTGGTCGAACTAGCCTTCTTGCCACATGTCATGTGCGCACATCTCCTTGAAAGTAGGAGAGGGTGCGCACCCTTCTCTCCCTCTCTTTCTAGTTGGCGCACAATCACCTCAACAACCTCCCTTGAGTTATCCTTATCATCCACAACTTCCCTTGAGTTATCCTTATCTCCTCTCAACAACATCCAGCCTTATCTCCTCCTGGAGATGGCGCCCCTCAGCCCCTATAAAAGCCCCCTCAGCTGGCCATGTGCAGGACAAGCTGATCACCCTGTGGAAGCCCTGCCTCTCCTCCCTCTACCCTGCTCCAAGAAAGCTTCTCCTTGCTTGGACGTCTTCATCAGCAATTCAGCAACCTCTCCATCCCCCTTGTGGTGTTCCAAGTGAAGAAGAGGAAGGAGAAAAGGCCTCCCTCTAGAAGGTGCGCCAGCAGCAGCCCAATCGGTGGTGCACTGATTCCAACAGCAGGTGTTCCTTCTTGGAGCACTGATTCCAGCCCCATTTTCAGCAAAATAAGAAGAAGAATAAGAAGGGTATAATACCAGCCATCTTATCCTTCAATCTCCAACAAGGATTGTGCAAAAAAGGTGAGGGAAGATGTAGTACTTTCTAGTTCTTTTCCTCCCCTCTTCTTTCTCTTCCCCTCGGCCTTCTCTATGGCCATTCGAGAAGCTCCAAAAACTCAGCCTTGTTGGTACCACTTAAAGCCCATGTTCAACTTCCCAATGTTGGTTCCACAAGCCATCAAAAATCAGCCTCTTTGAGCCCCTCATTTCAGACCCCTTGCTGTCCATGTGTACACAGCCCATAGGTGGCCTGTAAACAGCCCATTTGGCATCCCCAAGCAACACCATGTTGTCACCTAACACCATGCCTCTTGTTGACATCCCTATAGCAGCCAATTAGGCTCCTGAACATGCTCCTAATCAGGCTATGTTCGACCATCCTTGCTGCCCAAGTGGACGAACTTCAGAAAACACCCAAATCCGACCCCTCTGATGGCTTGGAAACCAGCACCTACTTAACCTCTCTGATGGCCATCTAAACAGCACCCAATCAGCCCTATTCTCTACACAGATACCTTACCCATTGAGGAGGATGGAGTGATGTCCCGGGCATTCTTGGATCCACAAGATGGGCCAAGTCTCTCCCGGGCGGGCACTTGATCCCTTGTTTTGGCTGGAGGAGAGGGTGATGTCCTGGGAATTCTTGGAATCCGTACGACGGGTCAAGTCTCTCTCAGGCGGATTCTCAACTTCAACCAAGACAGCCCATTTGTGTGGCCTTCCTTATTTCAATACAAACAGCCCCTTTGAGGCATTAAAATCTTTTTCAACATGCCCTTTGTGCAGCACCTAATCAACCCTTCCAAACTTGCCTTAAACCTGCTCCTTGTGCAGTCCCCTGTCCAACTCTTCCAAGCAGCACCCCCACAGATCCATTCCAGCCCCTCTGAGGCTTTCTTTGCCCACTGCTACAGCAAGAAGGCAAACACTAGAAATCAAATTCTGCAGATTGTCAAAGTAGGCCATTCTGGCCCTTGGAGATCAAAACAGGTGCTGCGAACAAGTGCAACAAACCGAGGCTAAAACAAGTCCTTGTAAGGACCAGGTTGGGGGTGATGGCCTGATCACCCTTGGCTCACATGATGGGTCAAGGGCTTGAGAAGGTGGCTCTCGATTCTGGTCCAAACAAGGTGTAAAACAGGCCAACCGGGCCATGGAGACATGAAGCTTGAATTGGGCCAACCGGGCCAGCATCACATGAAGCCGGCCTTCTCAGGTCGTGAGACATGAAGACCAGTCCATTGTGCTGATTAAGCTTGCCCATTGGGCCTTGGACACTTAAAATAAACCTTAACTAAATCTGAAGGTGAAATGCCAAAATTAAATAAGGAGTTAGTCCACAACTGGACGCTTCATTGGGCGGCTCATCCGGCATGCACAGGAACGTTGACCCGGGCGTAGGCATGGGACACGCTTCCCATTGAAGACGGACCCTTCCCACTACTTGGAAACTCAAATGACTATGCCTTGTAGGACGGGTAAAATTCCACACCGATTGGAAAATAAGGCGGCATGCTGCCAAAATTTTCCCAATCAAGTGGTATTTTACACCAAGGGAAGGACATTCACACATTTGCACCATTGACAGCATTGAACATGGCATATGAACTGCCACATCTGATGTACACCAGCATGAGCATGAATATTCAATGAACATTTCAAGTGCCGAGTTGATTACATGTGACTGGGTATCGACACTAGCCCGACAGACCGGATGTGATGCAAACCGAACAAGAGTTAACCAAATCTGAAGTTAACTTAATTAAATCTGAAAATACATTCAAATTAATCTTAAAACATGTTTAAAACAGATCATTAAAGCTTTAACATCCAACAAAAATCAGATTTAATACAATCTGAAAAAATTTATTCAATGCACTTAATCCTTTGGAATTCAATTTCTTAAACAAGTGCAAATCAAATAATTCACAACCAATTGAAAAGAACACAAAAAGAAAGCATGAACGCATCTGAAATTCATCTTAAGACATGTGAAATCAGATTCATTAACAATATGAAGTTCAAGTTTAATCAATTTGAACCAAACTTCAAAACATTTAAAACATACCGATCGCACCCGAATCGGTATTAAAACACCAACCGACATGAGAAAATCACATGGAAATGACTCAACACTTGTCAATTAAACTTAAACATGTCAAAATTGATCAGCACATTTAAAATGTCAAGTTCAAGCAAAAAATAAAATAAACTTCAACCAATTGAAGTAAAACAAACCAAACAAATCAAACAAGCTCAAAACACTTAACATTCAAATCCAAGTCAAATGGAAATCTGAAATCAACATTTCAAACCACATCAAAATCCATTCTTAAATCAAACATAAATCAACTTCAAACAAAATCTAATCAAACTTGTTTGCATCTCATCGGGCCTAAAAGGCCAGGGCCCTTTGTGTTCTTTATACGTTGTGGATGTGCACGCTCTCATCAAACAAGATCGCTATTGCAGTTAATCAAGGGTGTTCGAGTGTTTGCTCGATGTAAATAAACATTGGATAATCGCACCATCCAATGGAGAGAGGTCAAAAAATATTTTCATAGAACCCAAACCTCGGTTCTATACTCTTCTAATATCACCCGGACTATCTAGTATTTTTATGGTCTATCACCTATTTTTTCTAGAAAACTCGGATGTCGATATTTCAAAACATACAAAAATCAAAAAATATTTTCTGGGAATCAAAAATGACTCCCGTGGTTCCCACAAATTGGCACGCCCTGTGGGACTTCTTTTTCCCTTCATCTCTCTGCCATAGCGATCTGAGAAAGTGCACACCCACTATCTCTTTAAAGACTCTCTTCATCTGATCAGGTCGGCCTTGTATGTTTTTATAGGTTCAATGGACTTTGACAACGGTGTTCGTTATTCTGAGGCCTACGTCAATAGCCGTTGCATCAGTGCCATCACCACCGGCATCACTTTTGGCTGTTTCCCCAAAGTTGTGCTACACCCTGACCGTCTTGGTGCCACACTGGAGGAGCCATTCGCTACTGAGGAGGAGGTCCATCTCCTCCAACAACTTCAAATAGCTTTTGCAGATGCCACCCTACTCTTTGAGGCTTCCCTCCTAAAGTCACCTCAACCAGCTCCTCTTCAGGAGCCATTTTCGGTGAATGTTATCACCATTAACTCTGGGCCCGCGCCAGCATCTCCTCAGTCGAGTCTGCGCAAGCTTCGGCTTGAACATGGCTCCTGTCGTAACTTGGAGGTTGGTAACGTACGGTGCCCTTGGAACCGTACCCACCCAGCCACTTTCATCAAGACTCCCTCTGAGTTTAGGGAAGAGAAGCGCCGCCGACCGCGGCTTATCGTTCTACCCCTTGTCAACCAGTTCGTTGCTCTGAGCCAGTTGGATGATGAGTTACGGGCCCCTGCTACGCCCGTTATTAAGAATATGCCAACTGTACGGGGGAAGAGTCAACCTTCTGCACATTCCAGGAAGACCGGCCGACCAATGGCCGGGGATGTTGTTGAGAGGGGGCAGCCCTCTCCTAAAAAACTTGAAGACTCGAGCCGATCAGCGGCTTTCAAGAAATCAGCTTGGGCGAGGGGCCATCCCTTGGCTTGTCTTTCATCCTTGGACCGATCAGCGGTCTATGTCGAAGAGAACCTGCAGGTGCTACCACCTGCCCATCAAAAGTTCTATGTAAACAGTCGATTTGCTGACCAACCATTTTCGTTCTCTACCCAACAAACCGGGGGCAAACTCCCCATGAAGTTTTTGGCTCACCCGGCTGACCGCTCAATGGTCCAGCCCAAGAAGACCCGGCAGCAGCCACCTGCTATACTGAAGACTCTGGCAGTCCGCCCAAATACTGACTTTTCATTTCGGCAACCGGTTCCACTGATTGGGGACACGTCCCCCATTCAAGCGTCTTTTCGCCGAGGGTCCCGGACAGCGGACACTTGTGCCCACCGGGGGAAGGGATTCAGACCCTCTGTCCTGATCTCGAAGGTTTGGTGCCCTAAGGCCAGCATTCCCCTTGTAAAACCACTTGTCTCCAAAGCCTGTCGTCAACCTCACCTAGACGAGGGGCCTTCTGGGCTGAAGTCCCAACCAAGGCCACAACCGAGGGCTGTATTCAACCCCCCGCAGCAACCAAAGGCCAATTCTATTCGGCGAAGGTTCAGTTTGCGCCGCCCCACCGGTGGCAGTTTTATCATTTTGATGATGGTCATGCGACCACTACTCCGCGGGAGCTACCACATAGAAGAGGGTCAGTCCTTGACCGAGTTATGTTGTTTGACATTGCCCCCAAATGCCAAGTAGCACGGGGGCCAGGAGGCCAGATGCGAGTATACACTTGCTACACTGCAGGTTCTGGTCACCTTGATGATGTTCCAGAGGACTCTCAGACTGTAGTTCATGTTGGGCCCGTCACACGTAGTATGGCCGAACGTCAATCTACCATCGCCGCGGAGGGCGCACGCCATCGTAAGTACAAGGATATTGTGCCAAGCGATGAAGTAGTGGTCATGCCACCGGCCATAAAATTAGAAGATCTTTGGAGGGAGAATCAACAGCTCCGGGCTCTCCTTGTCAGTTCCGGCTTGCTCCATTCTCAACCAGCACAAGCATCAGGTGCCACCGAGGCTTCAGATGGGCCCCGTATTACTCAAGGAGAACTGTCACCTGTAGCACAACCTCGTTCTGCTACTCCCATGCATCCGGCTCCTAGACCACCCATGGATGATGAGATCTTCATTCAACCACAGTACCAAGCCCCTCTGCCTCCACCGCAGCAAGATTTTCTTGAGTCTTCTCAGCGGGCTATGATAGATCAAATGATTTCTATGCGTTTGGCGCAACATGATGATAGACAAGGTGTGGCGGGCCTCTACCAAGTCCCATACCCACCACATCATCAGTATGTGAAGCTTCCTCCTGACGTCTCTAAGATGCCCAAGTGCTCCAAGTTTGATGGGCGTGGGTCCCCCAGGGAGCATTTTGCTTTATATTACACTCACATGGGTGAGTTAGCACATTGCAAATCGTACTTGCTTAAGTACTTCGCCACCACTCTAACGGGCACAGCCTTTGAGTGGTTTTCTAAGTTGAAGCCTGGATCAGTAGTAGACTGGCCTGATCTACAAAGAAAGTTTATTAAGAGGTTTAGTTTCTCTGAGCGGCCGCATACCCTGGTCGAGTTGACCACTATGTTCCAGGGACGAAACGAATCGGCAGTCGACTATATTCGCCGCTGGAGAAATGTATGCATGAAGTGTGCCAATCCACCTTTGCATGAGGAGGTAGTTGCATTGTGTAAGAGAGGCCTTCGGGCTGAGATCCAGGAAAAGGTGTTGGGGACACGTATCCAATCCTTTGATGACTTGAATGTCACGGTTTCTGACATAGAACACTTCTATGTCAATAACCCTTTGGTGGCAGCTGCAAGATCAAGGCCAATGAAGGACAAACAGCCAGTTTCTAGGGATGTCAATACGGTGGATGTCTCGTCATCTTCTAGACCCTATAATAATGCTGGAGGCAAAAGTGCTACCACGGCACCCCCTCAGAGGAATACCGCCAATCTTGCTCCAAGGCCCACATGGGAAAAACGTGCTTTGAAGCCCTATTCCTTCACACGGGACTATACAAAGAAATTATTTGATGCCTATATGAAGAATGGACTGATTAGCCTGCCGACGAGTCGACGCCCGGAGGATGCTGCTAAGAGTCAAGAACCAAACTTCTGCCCGTACCATAGACTATTGGGGCATATGATCGAAGATTGTTACCAGTTCAAGGACTTGGCCGAAAAATTGATCCAGGACCAAGTTCTTAATTTGGGGAACCGACTAGTGCAGCCCCCACAACCTCATGTCAAGCCTCGACCCCCGACGAACTTTGCGGTCAATGCGGTACATTACAGACCGGAGCATCCTGTTCCGGGGCTTCCTCCTCCTCCACCTGAACGACGATGGCGTCCTAACATGGAACGGCTTCTGCACCCCACAGTTTATCAAATGGTGTCCCGAGTCCGTTCCATTTTGGAGGGATTCCGGGATAGATGTGTACACCTAGAGGCAGACATTATGGCCACCTTGGCTAATGTCACCGAGTTGCTCACTGGCGAGATGACGTATGAAGAAGCTTGCCCCCCTCCTCTGCAAGCCCAGGGGAGATCTTTTGCTGACTCATCTCAGCCGTCAGGGCAAACTGTTAATCAACCTGATGAGCTTTGGGGAAGCGCTGATCAATACGAGGCAGAGCCTAAAGCTTCCTCTGTATGCTCCCCGAGGGCACCTGTTGAAGCACCGCAGCTGGATAGGCCGAAGAAGCGTCGACGGTATCATGTTTACTCATGGTATTCCTTTCCTCAGGCAATGACACACCATCTCTATGAGGTGGTTGCAAGGGAAGGCCTGATGGAACCACATCCGGATAGGGGCTTCCACTTCATGTTCTTTCCTAGGGGTGGTTGTGGATATCATCATACACAGTCACACTCCATTGAGGACTGTCGGGCAGTCAAGAAGCACCTTGAAGACTTGATTAGAAATGAGGTCCTTAAGATCGGACGTTACCTCGTTCAACCACCGCGGCCCCACGTCAACTCAAGCCCGGCAAGTTCTTCCTATGTCATTAATGCCACCCCTGAAGTTGGTAGGCCAAAGAAACATATGGCTGGGGGCACCTCACAAAGTTCTTTGCGCCCCCAATTCTTCTCCAGTTATCAGAAGCTCCCTTGTGAGCTTATACAGAAAAATGTTGAGGCCGAGGCTCAACGCCAATGCCAGATCCAAGAAGCAGCCGAGGACCCTGAGAGACCTTGGCAAGTTATCCCTACATGGGAAGAGAGGGCTCGAGTTCGAGCAGAAGTTGCCTTACGTAAGGCTGAGAACCAAGCAGCTGTTGAGGGTCAAAACAATCAAGTAGCTCCACCGCATGGCCCATCTGATGCTACACACCGGAAGAAGCAGCTCAAGAATAAGAGAAAGGCCGAGAAGAGAAGAGCTCAGCGGCAGGAAGAACGCCTGAGAAAGATTGAAGCTCAGCAACAGAGCTTGACTCTAGTTCAGAAGCTCCAGAAGTTGATTGACCAACTTGAAGAGTATGTTTCAAAGCAGCCTTCAGGACCCCTGACTCTTGATGATTTCATCCCTTGGGGTGATTGGGCCAAGTGCCAAAGATTCACCAGTTGTCTACTTAACCTTAGGCAGAGGGCAGGGATTGGTGAGGAGACAGCGCTAGCCCTAATTGCAGATTTTTGGGAAGACGGTGCAGAGGAGCCTAACGTAGAGGAGCTCATGGCCCAGTTTCAGACCTTCTCCTGCAACATGGTAAATTACCCTCCTCCAACTTCCTATAAAAGTCAAGGACGGGCTCGTCGGGGTCCTCAGATCAACCTCTCAGCCCCGAGGAGAAGTGAACGAATATCCCAAAAGAAGCGTGGTGGTCAAATCCAGCTTACAGGTAAGGTTATCTACCTTGAGGATGAGGGACCTGGCCTGGTGCCTACTCCAATCATCAGACAGCCCTCTGGGCACAACACTAATTTAAACGGATCTGTCAGTGGTCCAAGTGTGCCAAGCACCGGGTCAGACGCGCCATCGACATCAGCCCATTTACAAGACACAGATGCCAGAGAGGCCAACCAGCCTAGTTCCTCTCAGTTAAATCATTCTGTGGATGAAGATGAGGGCCCAAGCCCTTCGCAGCCCTTTGCTACATCAAACTTTCAGGTGGACCAGCCTGACCCCCTTGTGGCCAGGTATCCAACAACAGTAGAAACCAGGGATCGAGTCAACACCTCCCTGCTATCTAAGATCAGGAGGCTACCTGTATGCCTCAGTATTTGGGAAGTGCTCTCCTTGAACAAAGAGCTTCGTGATACCCTGATAACAGTTCTACAGTAACCGAATGTGTATGAAGCTCACATTGCCAAGCTTGGACAGTTTGACGCCTATGCGGCTTCTGTGTCATTCACAGACGAGGACATAGTATTTCCTAGTGCTTTTTATAATAGGGCATTATACATGAAAGGATCCATAAATGGGTATGAGATGAATCGCATCATGATTGATGCCGGTTCAGCATGCAATCTCATGCCCATCAAGACATTCAGGTCTCTGTTCTTGACACCCTATCTATAGAAGTCCCCTGGAGTGACCATCTCTGGTTTTAATCAAGACTCCGAGGAGGCTTTAGGTCGAGTTGATGTGGAGTTGGATGTAGGAGGTTCGATGGCTAAGACCACCTTCTACGTCATTGATGCTAACACAACTTATAGGGCATTGTTGGGACGTCCTTGGATTCATGGCAATTGTGTTGTGCCGTCCACATTCCACCAATGCATAAAGTACAACAAGGAGGGGAGGCAGTATAGAATTGAGGCTGATCAGTCCCCGTTTGAGATTGCGGAGTGTCACCTTGCTGATGCCATCCCATACTTTCAGACTGGGCCGCCAAAACCTGTGCCCAATAAAGGAAAAGAAAAGATGGAGGCTGAAGACCCCCAGGATGATGAGATCCAAGTTGATGAAGTCAAAGCCAAGATGCTCTGACTTTCATTAAAATCCCAGGGTCCCACGACCCAGGCGTATCGCAAAGAATGGCGCCCGACTAGCTTCAATGCAAATTCAGTCACAAGAGAGATTGAGGATAGCATCTGCATGCCTCAAGATTTGTTGTGGTTGACAGGGGACCGTAAGCTATGAACTGTTGAAAAGCTCACCACATTCAGAGTCTCCTTACCCACCTGGTCCTATCCTGACATTTTACAAAGCTAAATGATGAAGAAGCGAGCCCGAAAAGATGACTTTGGGTGGCCCGAGCAATCAGATTCTCAGTCAGTGATGATTCAGCCATCACCGGGGGTCTCCCCTGGTATTCTCCACATGTATTAGAAGATGGGAATTCCCCAGAGGCAGTCCCGAAAGAAGGCCCGTGCTTTTTACAACATGTGTAACCCCTAGGATGGCCAAAACACGACCGGCAAGCATCCTGGCCTGGCATATGACTCTGACTATGAGGCGCCAGTCCATTATGCCATAGAAATGATCAGCATCCAGCATGGTGGTGAGCCTAGCAGCTCCATCCCTGTCTTTGATGAGTCATCCGAGGATGAAGAAATATTGATTCAAGGCCTTGGTAGCAGCCAGACTAATGCCAAGCTATTTGTACAGCAAGCCTCTACCTCCCCTGCACAAGTTGAAGCCCCTCTTAGTGAGTATGAGCAAGATGATGATGTTGAGTTCATGGACCTCAGCCCGGCTCCGGAAGAAATTGAAGACGGTGGCCAGGCAACGGTCGACGATCTCCTAGAAATTGACTTGGGGACTCCAGATGACCCTAGGACACAACCTTTATCAGTGCCCTTCTCACTGAAGAAGAAAGAAATTGGTACAGAGCTCTTCTCCGAGAATACAAAGATTGCTTTGCATGGTCCTATGATGAAATGCCAGGTTTAGCCCCTGAGGTGGCAGTCCCCAATCTTGCCATCCTCCCGACTGTCAAATAGATCAAGCAAGCCCAACGACGGATGCGTGCTGACCTAGAACTCAAGGTCATTGCAGAGGTCGACAAGCTCAGGGATGTGGACTTCATCGAGCCTTGCACTTATCCAGTCTGGCTCGCCAACATTGTTCCTGTCAAAAAGAAGAATGGGCAGATTCGGGTGTGCATAGACTACCGGGACCTAAACAAGGCCTTCCCAAAGGATGACTTTCCTTTGCCAATACCGGAGAATATGGTGGATGTGACCATGGGACACGAGGTTTTGTCCTTCATGGATGGGTCATCTGGTTACAATCAGATATTGATGTCGGAGGAGGACAAGAACTTCACGGCATTCCGTACCCCCAAGGGTATATTTAACTACAAGCGGATGCCATTCGGCGTGAAGAATGCAGGGGCAACATACCAACGAGACATGACAAATATCTTTGATGAGATGTTGCATGATTTGGTGGAGTGTTATGTAGATGACCTTGTTGTTAAAACTAAAATGCGGGTCGACCACTTGGGTCACTTGGAAACAGTCTTTGAAAGACTTCGCCTGTATAAATTAAAAATGAATCCAATGAAATGTGCTTTTGGTGTCTCTAGTGGCAGGTTTTTGGGGTTCATTGTCAGATATCTGGGTATTGAGATTGACCCTGATAAAATCAAGGCTATCAGAGAATTACCTCCGCCTCGGAACATACGTGAGTTAAGGTCTCTTCAAGGCAAGATTGCCTACATCCGGCGCTTTATCGCCAATCTCTATGGCAGGTGCCAACCTTTCTCTAGGCTAGCCAAGAAAGGCACCCCTTTCATTTGGGATGATAGTTGTCAAGCCGCCCTTGATGGGCTTAAGCGGTATCTTCTTAACCCGCCAATGCTGGGGGCACCTGTCAAAGGTCGTCCCTTGATTCTCTATATCACAGCACTCGATGACTCCCTGGGGGCAATGCTTGCCCAGTTGAATGATGAGGGGAAGGAGAGGCCACTTTACTACCTTAGTAGAAGGTTGGTAGGTCCCGAACACAAGTATTCTCCCATGGAAAAGATGTGTCTTGCCCTAGTCTTTGCAGCTAAGAAATTGAGGCACTATCTCCTGGCTCACGAGGTTAGCTTAATATCCAAGTTTGATTCTCTTAAGTACATGTTGAAGCAGCCTGTCCCTAACGTACGTTTGGGTAAGTGGGCTCTCATGCTCATGGAGTTTGATATCCAGTATATCTCCCAGAAAGCTATCAAAGGTCAAGGGATGGCAGACTTCCTCGCCGCTCACCCTATTTCAGAAGATTCCCCTCTCAATCTTTAGTTACAAGATGAAGAAACTTTGAGAGAAGCAAAATAAGCCCAACAAATCAATGTCAAGCACTGGAAATTGTTCTTTGATGGTGCTTCTAGTGTTGAAAGAAGGACAATAGGAAAAGCTAGGCCCAGAGCAGGTGCGGGCATTGTACTCCTTAGCCCTGACGGGGGTGTACTACATGAGTCATGTTCCCTCTCAGGAATCTATACAAACAATGAAGCCGAGTATGAAGCACTCGTCGTCGGCCTTGAGATTGCCCTTGACATGGGAATCAGGTGTATCCAGGTGTTTGGAGACTCTATGCTAGTAGTGCAACAAATGTTGGGCATCTTTGAAGTTCGCAAGCCAGAGTTGGTTCCATACCACACAGCTGCCATCCACTTGTCAAAGAAGTTCTATCTTTTCGACATTGAACACATCAGGAGGGGACAGAATTCCCAGGTTGATGCTTTGGCCAAGCTCGCCTCTGCGATCAAGCTTCCACCAGATGGGAAGTTGGAGATTGTTGTCAAATGTCGACGACTCCTTCCAGACAAAAGTAGACATGCAGATGGCTTCACCTTGTTGGAGGCCAATGCCATTCAAGACAATGAAGATGAACCTGACGTAGTCGATTGGCGACAACCCATTATTGACTTCAAGAATGGGACTCTTCCTGAAGATCGCGCTCAGCGTGTACAGTTGGCTCGAAGGGAAACTTCTTACCAGCTCATTCATGGGGAGTTGTATCGACTTGTGCCAGAAAAAGAACGGGCTGTCCTTGCAAGGTGCATATCCAAGAGGGAAGCTATCCAAATCATGAGAGAGGTCCATAGCGGATTGTGTTGTGCTCACCAATCCGGACCCAAAATGAAGATCGCCATCAAGTTAAAAGGTTACTACTGGCCGACGATGTTCACTGATTGCGACAAGTTCGCCAAGAGTTGTCATGAGTGCCAGGCCTTCGGGACCATTCCTCGATGCCCACACACGAAGTTGCATCCAACTACCCCTACTTGGCCTTTTGCTGAATGGGGAATGGACATAGTTGGACCATTCAAGCCATCTGCCCGAGGATCTAGGTTCATCCTAGCAGCCATGGATTAATTTTATAGGTGGGCTGAGGCTATAGCTGCCAGAGAAGTTACAGGCGAGGTGGTATCTCGCTTTGTTCGGCAAAACATCATCTACAGATATGGTGTTCCTAGTCGAATCATGTCAGACAATGGGACCCCATTCAGAAATCAGACAGTCTACAAGATGACAGCTAAGTTCCACATTGATTGGAGGACTTCAACCATTTACAACCCTCAAGCCAATGGTCTAGCAGAGGCCATCAACAAAACTCTTTGCAAACTTCTGGTCAAGGTGGTCGGAAGCAAGAAAGTAAATTGGGATGAAAAAATGCAGGAAGCACTCTGGGCTTACCGTACAGTTTACAAGACCCCCACGGGTTGCTCTCCATTCTCCCTAGTGTATGGGAGTGAGGTTGTTGTTCCAGTGGAGATAGAGCTGGCCTCTTACCGAATTGCCATCCATCATGGCCTCCCATACGATGAGCCCGATGTGCATAGGAGGTTCATGGAACTTGAGAAGCTGGAGGGTGATAGGCTCAAGGCTTACCAACATCTCAAAGTTTATCAAGCCAGGATGACTCGAGCTTATGACAAGCTAGTCAAAGATAGGGCATTCCAAAAAGGTGACCTTGTGATGGTCAAGCAGAAGGATGCCATGGCTGGTCGTCCCAAGAACAAGTTCCTCCCGAACTGGTTAGGACCCTACATTGTTGATCGGGTCTTTGAAGGCGGACCCTATGCGGTAGTAGACAGCAAAGGGGAAACCCCTTTCCCACCGCTCAATGGCAAACACCTTAAAAGGTACTACGCCCCTAACCACGAGTTTCACATAGAGGCCACCAACATTGAAAGCTAAGTCTTTTCTCACTTCACTGAAAAAAAAGAGAGTGAAAAAAATGGGCTAAAAATAGAGATGCCCGACAGACTTGGTCGATCATGCACAATGGATGGCCAAGGGCAAAATTGTCAAAACATCCAGCCAAGGTGAAAACCTGCAAAGGCGCCTTGGGCAAAATTGGATAACCCTGCTGTGTGAAAATCCTGCAATAGGACGCACAGGCAAAAGTGAAAAGGGGTCAACCTGGGTGGAAACTCCCTAAAGGAGCAATCATGTTGATAAAAAAACAAACAAACAAACAAACAAACAAACAAACAAAAAACAAAACAAAAAATAATCAACTAGGGCGAGCCCCCCCCCCCAACCTAACAAGATGGGTGGGTTCATTCCCCTAATTTTATTACGGAGGAGGTCCAAGTTTCCAATGACGAAAAGGCTCTCATAGGCTCATCTACCTTGTAGTAGAAATATGCTAGAGAGACCATACCTGAGGCGACGAGGAAGACCATCTCCCACCTTTAAAATTCGGGGGAAGTTCCCACACTCCATTTTGAAAGGGACGAAGGGTAATACCCTACTCTACTCTCACTCATTCTTACTTCTTCAGTCATTCTTTTGACTTTAGCAATTCCACCATCTTGATCATTCCGATCCTGATGGTCCATAAATAAAAAACTTTCTCCGATCTTGACTATTCAGCCCACACGTCCCATAAAAACTCATACTGTCATGACCCTTCCTGGTCTGAACAATTTTTTGAAAATTAATTCAAACCCATACCACCCTGACCATTCCAGTCTTCTTGGTCTACAAGCTTCCACGTTGTCACGACCACTCCGGCCTTGATGACCCACAAAACATGCATCATCTGGACCATCATTCCAGGCAACCTTCAACAAACTAACCATCTTGGCAAGGTTGGTCTTGTATGGCTTTAAAACTTTCACTACCTTGATCATCCCGATCTCGGTAGCCTACACAACAAGTTGCCTTGACTACTTGTTCTTGAGGCTCCAAACAAGGCTTCTACAATGCCACTTTGGCTTCCATAGCCCTACTATTCCTACACCTTGTGTAGACCCATAGGACACCAGCCCCTTTGAGGCTCCCATTCGCCCCATTGTGGCACTCTATTCCTACACTTTGTGAAGACCCATGGGACATCAGCCCCTTTGGGGCTCCCATTCGCCTGTTTGTGGCACTTTAGTCCTACCCTTTGTGTGGACCCTTAGGAAATCAGCCCCCTTTGAGGCTCCTATTCACCCCTTTGTGGCACTCTATTCCTACACCTTGTGTAGACTCATGGGACACCAGCCCCTTTGAGGTTCCCATTCACCTCTTTGTGGCACTATTAGTCCTACCCTTTGTGTGCACCCCTAGGAAACCAACCCTTTGAGATTTCCTATCGGACCTTTTGTAGTCCGCAAACTTTGCCTTGTAGGCAAGCCTAAAACCCCTTTGTGTTGGTTTTACAACCTATTTGATTAGGCCCTCATGCCAAGTTGCCCCTAGCACTTGGATTGGTCTCACATTCACTCGACCCTCATGCCAAGTTGCCCCTAGCACTTGGATTGGTCTCACATTCACTCGACCCTCATGCCAAGTTGCTTTCCCCTACTTGGATTGGTCTTGCCTTGATTGAAACTCTCTATGTGTCAGTTTCAAAAAAATTGACCCTCATGTTGAATTGTCTTAGGGACTCTCATTGGTCATATCTTGTTTGAAACCCCCTTTGAGATGGTTTCAGTATTGGTCCTCCATACCAAGCAGCCTTCTACACTTGGATTGATCTTATCCACTTCAAAACCCCCTTTGCGTTGGTTTCGCACCTATTTGATTAGTCCCTCGTGCCAAGAGTAGCCTTCTGCACTTGGATTGGTCTTATCCTTGTCAGGAACCCCCTCTGTGTTGGTTTCTCCACTCACTTGTTTGAAGCCCCTTGATTGGTTTCACAACTTTGGTTGGACCCCCGTGTTGAGTTATCACTAATCTCAACCTGGTTCATTCTATTTGCATATGGCTTGAGGGAAGCCTTAATTCCCTATACAATAGAGAGAGAGAAAGAAAAGAAAGTGAAAAATAAGAAAAAAGAAAAAGAGCCAAAAAAAGAGAAGAAAAGAAGAGAGAAAACCTGGCTAGAGTGAAAACCCTGAAAGGGCACTCTAGGCAAAATTAGGTAACCCTGCTACATGAAAAACTCTTTGGAGGCGTGTAGGCAAAACATCAAGGGGGCTGGTCTGGGTGAAAATCTTGCAAGAGACAGTCAGATCAATAAAAAAAAACAACAACAACAAAAAAACAAAAACAAAGAAAAAAATAATAAAAGACTGACTCATTCAAAAAGCTTGCTTGTTGGGGAGCATGCAATAATTGACACCATCAGATATGCCTATTGAATGGAGGATGGGCAACCAAACACAAAAAGAAGCCAAGGCTGGTCATGTACAAGGGCCCAAGCCCTTCTCAGTCCTGAAGAAAGCTCATGTAGCAGAAGCAGTGGATAAATTGCCAGGGACAAAGCAGAACAAATATCGGAGGCCAACTTACATGGGTAGTTGCTTCTCGACTACCATCTCCAAAAAACTGCCCATGGGGGGCATTTGTTGGCATCAAATTTTTTCGCTTAGCTTTCTTGATACAAGTTTCAGCAATGCCGAAGCCGGTGCAGAAAATCTAACCCAGATTCAAAAACTTAGTGAATAGATGATGTAAATAGGCTTTGTAAATGCCTTGGCATGGCATTACATGCTAAAAATGGCCAAGATGATGTGTTCATTGCATAGCCTCGGTCAAGAGCTTCGCAACGGTGCCCAAAACATAAAAAATGGACATCGAAGGCAGAAATGACCATTTTTCCCCTAACACTTTGGGACAAATTGGAACTCTAACATGGAATTCCAACTTTACCACATTGTCAAGGATAGATAGAGCTAGGCAACGCTTGAAACGGATCGAAAATCCGACCCCCGGATGAAGAGATATGCAAGAAAGAGCAAATCCGGACGGAAAGCCGTATGTTCTCGCACCAGGGGCATAATGGTCCGATTAGCTCTGGATCGACCCATGGGCTGAAAATTTTAATTTTCATGACCCAAAAATTTGATCTCATGAATATTTATGCATGAAAAATAAATTTAGCCAACGGGAGAAGGCAATTGCGTTCAATTATAGTTTTCGGCATTATCGACGGCCGACATCGCACCGATCAGAGAAACTAGCTAAATTAAGAGATCCATTGCAATTCAAGTGATCTCAACCACACATCAGGATAGAGCATAAGATCAATGGCCATCAGGGCATGATCTGGAATTTTTTTGAAGTCAATTTGGGATTTATTTAATTGGTTTTGGTCGGAATTAATGATAGCCGTTGGATCGGAAGCACTCTGATTAAACCAGGGTTAAACCTAACCCAAGATGGGCTAACCTAGCCTGTCATGGCCGAACCCCATCCTCCCTCATCGGATGTGTGTGCAAGAAGCCCTAGAAATTAGGGGAGGGAGGCGCACCCACCTCCTCCTTCCTTGGCCGGTGGGTCCCACTCAACCACTTCCCTCAACCACCTCCCATGGCTTATTCCTATCTCTCCCTCGGTTTATCTTCATCCTAACTAATCCTACAACTAACCAAGCCTATCCTCATCCAAGCCTTGGTCGAACCAGCCTTCTTGCCACATGTCATGTGCGCACATCTCCTTGAAAGTAGGAGAGGGTGCGCACCCTTCTCTCCCTCTCTTTCTAGTTGGCGCACAATCACCTCAACAACCTCCCTTGAGTTATCCTTATCATCCTCAACCTCCCTTGAGTTATCCTTATCTCCTCTCAACAACCTCCAGCCTTATCTCCTCCTGGAGATGGCGCCCCTCAGCCCCTATAAAAGCCCCCTCAGCTGGCCATGTGCAGGACAAGTTGATCACCCTGCGGAAGCCCTGCCTCTCCTCCCTCTACCCTGCTCCAAGAAAGCTTCTCCTTGCTTGGACATCTTCATCAGCAAGTCAGAAACCTCTCCAGCCCCCTTGTGGTGTTCCAAGTGAAGAAGAGGAAGGAGAAAAGGCCTCCCTCTAGCAGGTGCGCCAGTAGCAGCCCAATCGGTGGTGCACTGATTCCAACAGCAGGTGTTCCTTCTTGGAGCACTGATTCCAGCCCCATTTTCAGCAAAAAAATAAGAAGAAGAAGGGTATAATACCAGCCATCTTCTCCTTCAATCTCCAACAAGGATTTTGCAAAAAAGGTGAGGGAAGATGTAGTACTTTCTAGTTCTTTTCCTCCCCTCTTCTTTCTCTTCCCCTCGGCCTTCTCTATGGCCATTCGAGAAGCTCCAAAAACTCAGCCTTGTTGGTACCACTTAAATCCCATGTTCAACTTCCCAATGTTGGTTCCACAAGCCATCAAAAATCAGCCTCTTTGAGGCCCTCATTTCAGACCCCTTGCTGTCCATGTGTACACAGCCCATAGGTGGCCTGTAAACAGCCCATTTGGCATCCCAAGCAACACCATGTTGTCACCTAACACCATACCTCTTGTTGACATCCCTATAGCAGCCAATTAGGCTCCTGAACATGCTCCTAATCAGGCTATGTTCGACCATCCTTGCTGCCCAAGTGGACGAACTTCAGAAAACACCCAAATACGGCCCCTCTGATGGCTTGGAAACCAGCACCTACTTAACCTCTCTGATGGCCATCTAAACAGCACCCAATCAGCCCTATTCTCTACACAGATACCTTACCCATTGAGGAGGATGGAGTGATGTCCCGGGCATTCTTGGATCCACAAGATGGGCCAAGTCTCCCCCGGGCGGGCTCTTGATCCCTTGTTTTGGCTGGAGAGGGTGATGTCCTGGGAATTCTTGGAATCCGTACGATGGGTCAAGTCTCTCTCAGGAGGATTCTCAACTTCAACCAAGACAGCCCATTTGTGTGGCCTTCCTTATTTCAATACCAAACAGCCCCTTTGAGGCATTAAAATCCTTTTCAACATGCCCTTTGTGCAGCACCTAATCAACCCTTCCAAACTTGCCTTAAACCTGCCCTTTGTGCAGTCCCCTTTCCAACTCTTCCAAGCAGCACCCCCACAAATCCATTCCAGACCCTCTGAGGCTTCCTTTGCCCACTGCTACAGCAAGAAGACAAATACTAGAAATCAAATTCTGCTGATTGTCAAAGCAGGCCATTCTGGCCCTTGGAGATCAAAGCAGGTGCTGCGAACAAGTGCAACAAACCGAGGCTACAACAAGTCCTTGTAAGGACCAGGTTGGGGGTGACGGCATGATCACCCTTGGCTCACATGATGGGTCAAGGGCTTGAGAAGGTGGCTCTTGATTCTGGTCCAAACATGGTGTAAAACAGGCCAACCGGGCCATGGAGACATGAAGCTTGAATTGGGCCAACCGGGCCAGCATGACATGAAGCCGGCCTTCTCAGGCCATGAGACATGAAGACCAGCTCATTGTGCTAATTAAGCTGGCCCATTGGGCCTTGAACACTTAAAATAAACCTTAACTAAATCTAAAGACGAAATGCCAAAATTAAATAAGGAGTTAGTCCACAACTGGATGCTTCATTGGGCGGCTCATCCGGCATGCACCGGAACGTTGACACGGGCGTAGGCATGGGACACGCTTCCCACTGTAGACAGACCCTTCCCACTACTTGGAAAGTCAAATGACTATACCAAGGTAAAATTCTACACCGATTGGAAAACAAGGCAGCATGCTGCCAAAATTTTCCCAATCAAATGGTATTTTACACCAAGGGAAGGACATTCACACATTTGCACCATTGACAGCATTGAACATGGCATATGAACTACCACATCTGATGTACACCAGCATGAGCATGAATATTCAATGAACATTTCAAGTGCCGAGTTGATTACATGTGACTGGGTATCGACACTAGCCCGACAGACCGGATGTGATGCAAACCGAACAAGAGTTAACCAAATCTGAAGTTAACTTAATTAAATCTGAAAATACATTCAAATTAATCTTAAAACATGTTTAAAACAGATCATTAAAGCTTTAACATCCAACAAAAATCAGATTTAATACAATCTGGAAAAATTGATTCAATGTACTTAATCCTTTGGAATTCAATTTCTTAAACAAGTGCAAATCAAATAATTCACAACCAATTGAAAAGAACACAAAAAGAAAGCATTGACGCATCTGAAATTCATCTTAAGACATGTGAAATCAGATTTATTAGCATTATGAAGTTCAAGTTTAATCAATTTGAACCAAACTTTAAAACATTTAAAACATACCGATAGCACCCGAATCGGTATTAAAACACCAACCGACATGAGAAAATCACATGGAAATGACTCAACACATGTCAACTAAACTTAAACAAGTCAAAATTGATCAACACGTTTAAAATGTCAAGTTCAAGCAAAAATAAAATAAACTTTAACCAATTGAAGTAAAGAAAACCAAACAAATCAAACAAGCTCAAAACACTTAACATTCAAATCCAAGTCAAATGGAAATCTGAAATCAACATTTCAAACCACATCAAAATACATTCTTAAATCAAACATAAATCAACTTCAAACAAAATCTAATCAAACTTGTTTGCATCTCATCGGGCCTAAAAGGCCGGGGCCCTTTGTGTTCTTTATACGTTGTGGATGTGCATGCTCTCGTCAAACAAGATCGCTATGGCAGTTAATCAAGGGTGTTCGAGTGTTTGCTCGATGTAAATGAACATTGGATATTCGCACCATCCAATGGAGAGAGGTCAAAAAAAATTTTCACAGAACCCGAACCTCGGTTCTATACTCTTCTAATATCACCCGGACTATCTAGTATTTTTATGGTCTATCACCTATTTTACTAGAAAATTCGGATACGATATTTCAACATTCAAAAACAAATCTTTTAAACACATTTCAAGAAACAAAATGATTCCCGAGGTTCCCACACCGGGTTCCTGGTCACATGCGCCTGAGACCCAGGGCACGTGCCCATGCACCCTACCAGTGAGGCACGTGACCTCGTGCCCTCACTTGAGGGCACATGCGCCCTACCCTGGAGGCACGAGGGACCCATTTTTTACCGGGACTCTACCACTGAACCGATCGACCGGATAAGGTCGAAATTTTCGGGAACAGTGCCATGCGCCCTGCACCAGGGCGCATGCGCCCAGGGGTAGGGCGCAATGTGCCTATTTTTTAGTCTTGATGAGACCGTCTGTTCTCCTATAAATTAACTCTGATTCCGGTCATTCCAGGGGCATGAGCACGACCCCCCAGGCATCTCAAGACGTCTAACCACCCTCCTGCATTGATTTTGTGATTTTTAGAGAGAGAATTTTGAGTTTTTATAGAGATAAAAGTCAGTTCAAGAGAGAGGAAGGCTGTTCTGCAGGTGATCAGCCAGGTCTCTCTTATTCAGCATCTACAGAAGTGTGTGGATGTCTTCTGCCCGAGATCTCTTCATCAAAGTTCTTCATATCCAAGTATTCTTGAGTTTACAATCGACGGTACTTGATTCCAAGGTCGGGGCTGGTCGTGATGAGTGCATAAGCAAAGTCGCGCCTGGCAGATCCTTGACTGCTGCTCGGCTTTTTCGACAACCCAGATTTGGCTATATCTTTCTCTATTCAACTCAGAATATTTAAGTTATTTTTTCTATATCTTTGTTTCGTGATTCTCCATCCTACTATCATTTTTTATATTTTTTGCATTATTTTTAGTCTATTTATCCGAAAATAAAAAAAGGGGTTAGAGATAACCCGAATCCGGTCAGTTTCTAGTCAATTGTGTGTTTCATGTCATTCTCTTTACATATACTCCACTTTGTCTAGTTATAATTGTCTATTTCACTTGTTTGTTTATCTAGTTGCACAGAATATCAAGCACCCACACGTTGAGGACTCTTCTTCATTGGCCGGCCGAGGAAGGAGAAGCTTTAACCCACACTCTTCACGCTAAGGTACACACAGTCATCTTTCAATTTAATTTCATAAATAGGAACCCGTGGTTCCTGGCGACCACATTTATTTCTTCTCACTCTCCTCCCACATGACCCGAACCGTCTCTTTGGTGATCGAGCGACGCCAAGGGATGAAAGTTCGGTGATCAATGTGAGTGTGGGACCGAGGTGAGAGGTGCTTTCCGAGCTTTTATTCCTTTCTTTTCTCAACCCCTCTTGAGGTGACGATCTGGGTTCACGTACTTCCCTGAAAAGGAGAGGACCCCGTCAAATTTTCAGAGTCGACAGGTACCTCTGCAAAAACTTAGCCTTGATGATATCAAAGTTACTGGCCTTTGATGGATCGAGCAAGTAAAATCACTCAAGCGTCGAGCCTTCCAATGATCCCCTAAATAGAAAAGCAAGATCTCTCAAATCATTTTGCCATGTGTTGGACTCGTAGAGAAAGTCTTTGATGTGGAGGAAGGGGTTTCTGGTCCCATTGTAGTTACGAAATATCGACATTTCTGAAGGAGGTAAATGAAAAGTAGGGAAAAAAGGAAGAGAGATTTCGGGTGCGGCCTTGGTGCCGACCAAATGTCTGAGCTCCTTGTATAGTTGTATTGCTCCTCCTTTTGGTTCAAGTGATTGATTATGGCCTTATCAATGAAGGATCCTCAAATGACAGGGGGAGGGGGTGCTTGATGCACCAGTGCAGGAGCCAGATAGGCCAAAGTGGCTGGGTAAGGTATGTGAGTTGGCAGAGAGATCGCCGGACGAGTAAGATTGAGGTGATTAAAAGAGTAGACGGGTGGCCATGATGGTGCGGCCAAATTTGGATCTGGGTGGTTTAGGATAGCCATTGGATGAGGAGAACTAAGGGTGTCAGCCCGGTGTGAGAATGGTAGTGAATAGCTACATCAAGCTGATGTGCCACTGATTGGGGGGTGGAAATATAAAGACCACACATGGGGAGGTCATGGTTGGTGGGTGATTTGCCCTTGAGAATAGCCTCTATGTCTTGAAGTTGAATAGGGTCGGCATGGGAGAATGCCTCCCAAAGAGAATATGGATCAGGTGGAGGAGAGATTTGATCTGGTTCGATGGGAGCCTCTGGCTCATTAATAGCACAGACAGCGTTGGGAAGAAGTGACGGTTCACCATCCGACCCATAGTAAGTTTACTCGCACTCTGCTTGCTCGTACTACTGGTCCATGATGACTCGTACGGACCTGAGCGACACATGCATAAAATCAAAGGGGAACTAAGTAGAGGTAGAGTTTCTTTTTATGTTTTGCACCTATGATCTGAGTGGGACAATCTGTTATCAAGTGCCCATATTGCCCACATCCAAAACATGCTCTACTCTTGAGTTGACATAAGGTGCAAGAGTGGTACCTCCTGCACAAAGTACATGGGGCCTCGAGCTCTGGTCCTTTTCTTTTTCTATCTCCTCCCTATTGTAGTTGACTACGAATAGGTGCCTTCTGATACTGTGATGGTAGCCTATAGGTACCCAAGCTCTTCTCCACTCTACAAGATGCCTCATAAGCTAAAGCTAATAGGCCACGCAGTAGCAACCACTCTATCCCTAATGGCTCCTCTTAACCCATACACAAATTTCTCTACCCTTTCCACCTCACCCTTGTACATATAGGGTGCATAGGCCTCCAACTCTACAAATCTACCCTCATACTCCATCACAGACATGCTCCCATGTTCCAACTATAGGAACTCATGCTTCTTAGCATACCTGATGTGCATAGGGATGTATTTTTTCTTGAACACCCTAACAAAATCTTTTCATTCTATCTCTGACTCAAGAATGTGAGCATAGTGGGTGGGAAGTGCAGACTCCCACCAAGCTCCTGCAGACTGCTGAAGCATATGTGCTACAAGCCTAACCTTATCTTCTAGGGGACATTGCATTGCCCCAAAGATCTTGATTATATCTTTCAACCAACTTTCTGCCATTGCTTGTTCTCTTTCTTCTCTGAAGGTTGGAGGGTTCATCTTCCTGAATTCTTCCAAAGTACAACCCTATGGCTGATCCACCCTTCCTTGCACTTGTTGTGCCACTCCTTGTTGTGCTTGAAGCTGAACCTGGGCTTGGATAGTCAAAAACAGCCCTTGGATAGCCTCTAATAATTCTCTTGTACCTGGTGCCTGTAAACACGCAAATTTGGCCTTATTTAGAGCTTAAATCATTATTCTATTGGCAACATCTCTTTTAGACCATCAAAATCATGATGAATCACCCTTTTTGATGCGCCGAGGTTCTTATTGGAAATATGAGGATGATTTGCTAATTTCTAATCAAATCCGTGTTTGCCGAACAAGAGACTCTTAGTGGTGTGCCAGATTATGCTTTTCCTAGCATATCCTCTATTTGGAAATTTTTCACAGGATTATATGGATGTATAATGAAAAAGTATTCAACATGAATAATCTTAATCTCTGAGTTATATTTCCATTGCAACAAACGGCATTCAATTCTGATCTCCCATTTGTCAACAGCGCTCTTTGGAAGTCAGATGTGCAGTTCTGTCCGCACGCAGCACCTATCAAGCCCAATTGCATGCAAGCCCAGCCCATTGGGCACATATCTGACCAATTCACGACCTTACCTTACTTTTTCCTCCTCCATATCACTTTTTATAGTATCTAGAAGCTTCATGGTCGAAATTAGCATCATCTAATGATGGCAATCCAACTTGTTGTCTTGTATATCAAGACTTGCCATTTTTATACTAGATTTGTTTCCTCTTCAAGTAGAGACATATTTTGAACATGGGAAAGGTGATCCACGGATTAAAATATCTCTCAATCATTTAGGTAAGTTTATAGATACCTCAGGATGAAAATCAGCAACATTAAATGGGGGAAATCCAACCTAAGGTCGGATGTATCAAAACATGCTATTTTTTGACCTGTTCTTCATCCCCTATAAAGGGAGACTCATATGAACGACCTAAGGAGGGCATACCCATCATCCATCACTCTTATCCTCACCCTCCAGCCACCCTAGGCTCTTCCCAACCTCCCCAAATCGTTCTATCTTCATCCCGGTGCCCGGAGATCATCCCAATGTGAAGAAGAAGCCGGTCTATGCTCCAACGTGCTGCACTGCTGATCATCGGCTTCTACAGATCTTTCTAGTCATTTTATGGCCTAACTTTCTTAATACGAAGTGTGTTTCATCAAGATATATTTCATCTCCAATAAACATAGATCAATTATGACATTTCCTCTGCTTGTTACGGCTTCAACACCGGCGCTGCACAGACAGATCCGAAGTCTTCTCTTCTAAGTCATTGTTTTCTCAGTCAATTTAAGTACATTTAATGGTGGATTCAGCCTATACATTATTCATATAAATTGTTCCCCGGTGCGTTATCTCTTATCTCCAACAAGAATCATTCAATTTGTATATCTGTGGTGCCCATAGCATGTCCTACATCGACATTGTGCTGGGAGTTTCCAGAACTTTACTGTCCAAGATCCAACTTATCAGGTAAATTCAGATTACTTATCATAAGATTCAAGCAAACTTGTCTTCATATCAAACCACCCTAGGTAAGTCCTCTTTATTTTGAAACAAACGGCACTCAATTTTTACATCGGTGATGTCTATTACAATCTCTGCATCAGAGCTGCGCAGTTTACATTAAATCTGTCCAACCCTGTTGCCACTTTGCCTGGGTTGTGTTGTCTTTAACCGTTCATATTCTCTTTGCTAACTCTTCATTCATATCATTTAATTCATATTAAAGCATCATTTTATTCAGTTTTTTATCATTTCATATATCATAAAAAACCAAAAAAAGGGGTTAGGGCAACCCCGAATCCGGTGAGTTTGTTTCCAGTTGTCGTTTATGTTATTGTTTTTACAAGTTACTACACTTCACTCAGTTCTAATCCTTCTTCACTTGTTTTCTTATCTTATTGTCTTCTAGTTGCACAAATACATCAAGCTAGCATTGGTTGGACTCTTCTTCATCGGCCGGCCGAAGAAGAAGAAGGTTGAACCCACACACACTTTCTCCCACGCTAAGATACACGGTCAAATTCAACTTTCTTTCTATTTTCATTCCATAAAGCGGAGCCCGCGGCTCTTGGCGACCACATCTTTCATGTTTTAGTTTCATCTCCTCCTCACTCTCCTCCCACATGACCCGAACCATCTCCGGTGCTCGAGCGACGCCGTGAGATGAAAGTTCGGGGATCAATGTAAGTGTGGGATCGAGGTGAGGAGTCTTTACCGCTTTCTAAGTGTTTTCCGATTCACTCCCTTTCCCCAATTCCATCTATCTTTCACCTTCTCTTGAGGTGCCGATCCGGAACCCCTTTTCTGGAGTCGACAGTGCCCACCTCACATTCTGACCAGGAACATAATTACAATCATGTTGTCCTCCATCAATCACAGGAACATCCTGTAAATCTCCATTATCAAGTTACAATTATTTCCACAAGAAGCCAATCTATCTTAAAAAAATTCAAACATTCATTAGCCATCACCAACTCATGTGCTTAATCGGAGTATACAACTTCCACTCTCAAAGGCATGCTTTAAGTCAACTTAATCCAAAACATAAATAGTTCTCTATTTCTAAATAAATAACCAAGGTAGATCTAAAAGGATCTTCAGGCTGAGAATTACTCGAATACCAACTCCTGTCTTGACCCAAAAAATATAGTGTAGTGGAAAATATGATGATGGGATAGGTAAATTAAAATTTGGAAATTACACTAACTTGGAGAACAAAATAATTTCAGCTCCAAACAACCGTTAACCAAACCACATAGCTATTAACTTGTTCAAAACAACCAAACCTTGTCCGGAAACAAACATAACTAAGTCCATCCATCAGCTTAGCAAGTATTAACCTAGTAGTCTCAAGTAAACCACCCATAGATAATAAGTTCACCTAAACAAAATTTTAACTTAAACAACCACAGAACAACCTAAAGATAAAGATAGTCACTCTTCACCGAAATTCCCACCTTCAGGGTCTCCAAGAGTAGGATCCTCTTCAAATTTTTCCTCAGGAAGTGGCTCTCTAAAATCTACTAAAAACATTATTAAAGGAAAGGGGTGAGTCACAAAGACCCAGTAGGACTTATAACCCTTCTCTACCCTACAATACTTTGATTCCTAAATGATAATAAGATATGTCAAACCCAAAATTCAGATTATATGCAATATAGGTAGGGATATATTCTAATCTCTCATTATGTAAATAAGGCGATCTTCACTATTTCAACTAATTAAATGGCATACGATTCATGCAATGTACTACCAACTTAGACAGACATAATAATCACCTGTAATAACTTGGTAACTAAATGCTCTTTCATCTAACCATGACATGAAGAACATTTACATACTAAATAAATAAACTAAGAACCTTCCAATGAAATGACAAATCACATCTATAACAACACTAATTAACATGCTATCATGCACACAACATAGCCTAAGTAAAACATATGCTCCATTTGGACCAGATTTACATACATATAGAAAGTAATCATATAGCTAACTAAATTCCATAGTACACCTAGGCAGGTGTGTACTTAGAATGAATTGCAGTATCTAAGATCGAAGGATGCTCTGAAATGTTCTAATCTCTGCTACCTATGGACACTAACCATAGTCTGATCAAGTACAATTCGTCACAGAATGCAACTTGCTGCATCAACCACATTTCACAAAATGAAAGCATACTTTACTCAGACACATTCACTTGTCAAAACCAACAAGCCAATGTATACTCATATAAGACTTAAAACATTTAATCACATCCATCATACTCAAATAAAATATCATGCATCACATATATGCTTTTTGAACATCAAATAACACATGCTAACATCACAAACAAACTAATGCAATTACACCCTACCTAAGAACTTACATATAATATGTCATGCATTAATGACAAGCATTATTGGTTCCACTTTACATGAATTAAGCCACTCTAATTAACCGAATAACCATGCTAAAAGAACTACATTTAAAGGGATTAACAACCTACTACAACTAATTTTAACCCAACTAAAGCTAAACAAACCAATTTTGGCCAAGATTAAATATATAATCAACCCAAAAATAATTAACTAAACTATCTAACTCATTAATTACTTTTGCTAACCAAGGTTCAACTACTCACATTTTATAATTTAAATTACATTATAAGAATGACATACGTAACCGAGAATGTCTACCTCAATGACATGAATGCAATTGATCAAATTCCAAAAGGTGGCGAGCACGAAGGGGCTAGGATGGCTAGGATAGAGCGGTGATGGAAACAGCGGAAATCGGGTTTAAAATCAAGTTGTAGTGATAAAAATAATAAAAGAAAGATGAGAGTGGGGAGCCTCAGGTGCCCACTTGTGGCTGCACTCTTAGGGCCACTCACAAAGAGTCCCCATTTAATGTCTCAAGAACTGAGAAACTATCAAATCAACCATCAAATCATGCATTAAATGGGGCCTCTTTGTAAGTGATCTGAGAGCTTAGGTGGGCACCTGAGGCTTCCCGCTCTCAAGAGAGATAATAGATATGAGAGAGATCGATAGGATAGGAGAGAGAGCATAAAGAGAAAGAGATATCAAGAGGAGAGAGAAGGTTGACTGGTAGGGGCACTGGTAGATCACAGCACAAGGGCAAATGGTGCACGGTGGCGCTGGCCGTGACACAGGGTGGCGGCGGTGGGGTTTGCATAGGGAAGGGCCGGTCAACGGTAGTCTCAAGGGCACGCGAAGAAGCAACGGCGGCCAGGGTGCACATGTGCGCATGGGAAGCCTAGGGAGGGTGGCAATGTGACGATGCTGCATGGGGTGGGTGACAGTGTTCACACGCATGGCGCACGCAGACGAGGCGGCAACGGCAGGGGTTGCGGGCCTGCGCGGCAATGAGGCGCACGGGTAGTGCCATGGTGTCAACATCGAGTGGCTTTTGCATGTGACAGCGTGGGGTCAGCAGGGCAGAAAGGTGGACGTGAGTGGCTATGGCACTTGCGCAGGGAAGGCTGACACGGCTACAATGGGCAGCCGGGGGGAGGGCAGTCACGGCAAGTGCAAGCGGCGACGGCATCGCGTGCAAGCGTGTGGTGTTCGTGCGGGTGCTTCAGGGCAGTTGATGTCTGCTTGCATGTGAGAGAGAGGGAGGGAGACATGGTGCAATATGGTGGCTATGCAACCAAAATAAATGATGGCGAGGGGCCTCAAGTACCCACCTGAGGGTGCATCCTCAGCCCCTCTCAAAAAAATGCATTAAGTACACGATTAAATGTATGATTTAATGACCTATCAAATCATGCATTTAATGGGTACTTGTAAGATGGTTGAGGGTGCACCCTCAGGTGGGCACATGGGCCTCTGCCCTCAAAGAAAATAGAGAGAGGGAAGGAACATACATTGGGGTAGTTATGGATGATGTAGAGAGAGAGAGTAAAAGAGGGAGAGAGTTACGGGGGGGTTCGATAAGATGGGGGGAGAGTTACATAGAGAGAGAGGGTGTTACGTAATGGACAAAAAGTTTTTTAACTCTCTAATTAACATTACTGATAAATTAAAAAAATGCACGTCGTTAAAGAAGTTCTTGACATTGTATACCATCTTAGCGATTGTGTTCTTTGTATATCTTGGTGGAAATCTTTGTCTTGGTCATATTTTGTATGTCGCTCTTTTATATTTACATAGTTGTTCTCAATAACAGTTTTAGAAATTATCCTGGAGTTTATGAATCATACTAATGTAACCTACAAACTTTAAATTTTTTAGAAATTTATTTTTCATTTTAATTTAATTTTGTTTTCATTTTGACTTCTTAGAAAATTAGATGATATTCCATAAGAGTATTAGGTATGTCCATGGAATGTATAAAAATATATTAAGGTTGTTAGGTTCATTGAAAATTTATTTTTTTGACCTCTTCTCATTAGATAGTGCGAAGATCCGATGTTAATTACATAAAGAATACTCAAATACCTTTGATTATCCATCATAGTAATATATGGAATAGAAAATATACATCCACAAAAATTAAACATTGACCCCATGAACTTGGTGGAATGCAAACACTTATGAGGTGTTTGGTTGCATGATAATTTTTTGTACACTTTCGTAATAAAAAATTATATTAAAATAAAAAGTGAACCAACTCATGGCATAAAATTATCATGTTTGGAAGGATGTGATTACAAAAAAGAGTAACTACCATACATGACCAAACAAAGTGGGGGACCACAAGAAAAAAGAAAGAGGTGAGACCCTCTTTTTTTGTTTAAGAAGAAAATCACTTTTAAAACATAAAATTGTCATGGTTATCAAACACCTACTTTAACAAGTTTTCTTACAATTTTTAAAAGTTAAAATAAAAACCTTCATTATCATGCAACCAAACACCCCATTAATGTGTTTTAACCTTAATTTGATTTGAATTAATTTGGTTAAAATTGATTTGAATTTGATGTTTGACAGGTTGTTCGTTGATTTAAGTTCATTTTAATTTTTTTAGCTTGATTTTGGGAATTTAATTTGGATTTGATTTAGAGAAATCTGTTTAAAATTTGATCTGTTTTAATTAATGCTTGATGTTTTTCCAATTAAAATGATCTTTGGTTTTCAATCCATCAGACTTGTTATCGTTCAAATTTGATGTGTTGTTTTTTTCCTTTAGTTTGAATTAACAAGTTTGGGATTTTTTCTTATAGGTTCTTAAATGTGGAGTTGATTTTAAATTTGGATTTGTTGTAGTTTGATTTAATTTAATTTTTTAGTCGGTTCGAGTTTATTTTAAGATCTGTTTTACTCGATGAAAATTAACTTGGATTCAGCTTGATGTTTGTTTGAAAGTGCTTTGATTTCTTTGAACCATACAAATTTTGAAATGTATTAGTTCTGTACAGATTTCATATTTGTTTGGAATGTGTTAAATTTGTGGGTTTGACATCTTATTGACCTGTTTTGAATCTTAATTGAAATTTGATTTAGATGTATGTTATTCGGAATGAATTTGGTTTACTTTAAAATTTGATTAAAACTTGATGCATTTCTCAATTTAAAGATTTGTTTTAGATTTGATTATCTGATGATCATGTGTTTGGCTTTTTGTTTATTTTGGGTTTGACTTGATTTTATCTGTTGAGATTCATTTTAGGATTTGATTGGAAAAATGGTGTGTTCTATTCATCTTGATTTTGGGATCCAGTTGAATATTAACTTAAGTTTAATTAATATATTTGATTTTTGGGTTGGTGGCTTATTGGAGAGCGTTTTGACTTGGAGTTTCTTTTTTTCTTAAGCGTGTCTTTGGAGATTTAATATGATGCCAGTTTACAGAAGTTAATCTGGGTATCATTTTTCAATTGACTTGAAGTCCATCATGGCTTGAATTCGATGGAGATCTTCTGCCTGTAAAAATAGGTTCCAAGATTCTTTTTTATTTTTATTTTATCTTGCATATTTTTATTTCTTCAAGTTTGCATTCTCTTTTCTTTTTGTTTCCATCGCACCAAGTTCATAAGGCCATTGATATTTCTTTTGCAGTAATCAATATGCACCGAACATGAGTTCATTATATGCTCAATATGAGACATAATTTTACAACTTGAATGGCTTGAAATCAATTCCATTGAATCGTTGATGGATATGAATATGCCTTGATCAATTTAGGATCGAAAAATACCCAACCTTTAATAGACATGTAGGCATTGCATGCTCCCAACTGATTTAAGACTGAGCACATCCGACTTTTAATAAGCATATGGAGACTCATATCATAGTTGATAAACTTCATTAGCTCATAGTTTGGCATATTGGCATGTTGATCATGCACAACCTTCTCAAGGCATAATGGATAAATGACTCCCTATTGAGACATAGTAAGACATTGGGATCTTTTAATAGACTTTTGTATGTCTTCTTTGAAGGGTCAAGGGACGTGCTTAAAGCCGGCCCATTGGTTTCTCATATTTCAAAATTCTTTTAAGTTAAGCTAAGACCATGGGACGGGATTTAACTGGCCTGATGCTCACATCAGTTTGTAGATTAATTTAGTAGATTTTTATTTAATTTTTATTTCTTAATTTTTATTTCTTTTTCTAAATTAAGGGTCAAGAGGCATACTTAAAGTCAGCCTAAAGATTTTTTATTTATTTAAAAATTCTTTTATGTTTTACGGAGACCATGGGATGAGTTTTTAGGCTCAATTTGTTTAAATTAAATTAATTATTTTTTGTTAAACTTTTAGTTGATTGTGCATTTTAAAAGACTTTTTTTCTTTTTTTAACTCATCGTCGACCAATGGCCTAGGCTCATGGGCCCGGTCCTTGGCCTAATAGTGGGGCCTGCTCTTTTTTTTTGAAATAAAACATAACCACTCCTCCATTCATAACATAGATGAGTTACAAACATGAAAATACAGTAGAGATAAATAAAAAAAAAGAAAGAAAAGACACCCAAATATACCAAACATCAAAGTTATGTCAAAAATTATCATTTCCAAGAAGTGAGAACATAGCCATTAATTGACGAGCACACAAAGGTGCATAGATGGTAGAATAGTTGAGATAGGAACTCTATCATAGGAGTTTGACAGCCACCACGAGAAAGGATGATCACACAAAAAATGTGTGGATATTGCCCAAATTAACGATCTCGAAATAACATTAACGGCTATGAAACTAACCAGGAACGATAACAAGACAGAATTAAACCAAACAACAACAAAAGATACTAAAAATAAAAAGACATAAAATATACATAAATAAGTCGAACTCCACGTGTTGTCAACGACACCTTTAGGGATGGCAATCAGACTTGACGATGGAAGAGGACTTGACGATAGAAGAGGCAGGCTTGGAGGCTCCGGATGATCTCCTTAATAGTGGCAGCAAGCTCGGAAGCTCTAGATAGTAATGGTTGAGGACGTCGTTGACAACTAAGGTGAAGAAGGTAACCGCTCCCTTCCTCCTCTTCATCCTCCCTCTGGCCCTCTCTTCCTGATCCCTCTTTTCTCTCTCTGTCTTCCCTTGCAAGGCTCGACCACCTCCTCTTATAGTCCCGACCCCTCTCCAGTTCCGGGAAAGTCACGAAACAGTCATCTGTGTCCGTGTGGGAGTCGAAGTATCCCACCATGATCAGGACACAATCCAAATAGAATCCCCATGCTCTAGGAATTATCAAAGGAGATTTTCTTTCTTTTGACGATGCCTATTGTCAAAGGAATCCAATACGATCCTGGTTCCCCCCTTCATCAGGGAGGGTCTAAGAAGGATTCTGCTCCCAAAATGTCAGCTCTTGCTATTTGACGGAAGCCCCTAGCATCCTATTTTGTAGGCTCTTTGCGTTGCTCTTCGCCCACCCTCATAGTCCCTAGATCCTCCAAGACACCTGTGGGCAACTTCCTTAAATCACAGCTACATCTATTTTTAACCAATGCGAAGGAGGAGGCACCGGGCCCATGATACAGCTAGGTGACTACGTTTTCTGGCTCCGATACATATATATATTGAAGATTGGAGTTATGATCTCCTAGCCACAAAATAGCCGGATCAGGTCTTTTATGCAATTGGTAGAAGGATTATTGCCATTCGGTGGGCCTTTTTTTACGTTTGAATGTTCACCAGTTAACAATAAGATCACTAACCAAATTGCTCGCATCTATACCCAATCCATTATCTTCACTATAAGATGATTCGGACATGGCCTACTTTTTTTGGGCCCCAATAAGATACTTGAATTATTAGGCCTATTTCATAGTTCCCACATTAGGCATGTGTTCACTGTTTGATCCTTTTTCTTTTAAATAAAGTATTGAGATGAACTTCTATATCCGAGAATCGAATATTGTGGCTCAACGAGGATTGGCTTGGATTTGATCCTACTCCAATAAAGTTTGAAAATTTTTCGGTGCCAACACATACTTAGGCTCATACATACTTGAAAGTTTTATTTCAAATTCTGGCATCCCTATATGTGGCAATTCAAAGTGTCATGATTTTTTAAAGTAGAATTGGATATAACCTCGTAACTACTTCTAGAGCATAAAGAATCTACTATCTTTATGCCATGTTTTAATATTTTATTTTATTTTTTTTGTTTAGGGTGGAGAAATTCCCAGGATAAAAGTTAAACTTATCTTCCTATGTTGTTCGAGAATAAGGATACTTAAGCTACTCTTTTTCCTATTATGATCAATTATCAGTGAGACTGAAAATCTGAATGATTATGGTGCACAAAGACCTTTAAGCTACTTTGTTGGTTACTTATGGCACACACAATAAGCCTTATTTTTTCTTGAATTTCTCAAAATGCATTAGCATCAATAATGTAGACTATTGACATGTTGACATCCTAAAATGAGAATGTATGAAGTCTAGTTTCGAGTTGCCTCTCTTTTTTCAGGTTCTCCCTCAGCCCCGCACTGGATCTCTCGAGGACCCCCTTGTCTTCTTCAGCCTATGCAGGAAACACTCACCTATCTCCTCCCTCCACCTTATGGCCTGTTTGGTTAGAGTTTCAAATTTGATACTATATCAATATTGATATTGATAATTTTTGAAATTGAAATATCAGTTTTAAGACTGATAGTATCAAATTTTCTATGTGTTTGATAAAATTATATCAATGTTACAATTGATATTAGATGAGCATGTGCGGAGGTGGTGTCTGCGAGAGGGGGGGGCTCCGGCGGGGGGCTGCGCGGGGGGTGGCTTCCGCTTTGTCCCCCCCGCCGAGGCCGCCAAGATGTTCTCCGGGTCATTCGCCCTTCCTCCCGACTGGATCGGTCTCCTCAGCGATTCCGGCGGGGTGATCAAGCCCACCAAGGCCGTCGCCATGTTCTAGGCCCTGGCCATCAGCCGGGGCGCCACCGTGAAAGATCGCGTCGAGGTGGTGAACATCCGGAAGGAAGGGGGCAAGGGCGACGGCGCCGTGAGGGTTTCCACGAAGGGGGGGGGGATCGGTTCTTGGAGAGGAAATGTGGGGGAACCGGGGGGGCCTGGGCCAGGGAACTGGTGGAGGGGGGGGGCGGCCGCGCCCCTCCCATCCCGCCCTACCATACCACCGTCTGCCATCGGAAAATCCGGCAAGGCCGCGAAGCCGATTTCACGCCGGAAGCCGGCTTCCCGACCTTCTCCAGCTATGCAGACCCTTTCGTCTACGGGACGCCGTCTTTGGAGTTCCCGGGGCTGATCAAGATCGCTCTGCACGGCGGCTACCCCTGCGATCCCAACGCGCGGAACTGGGAGGCCGACGCGGAGCTGCTGGGGAGGACGCTGACGCCGTCGATCGAGAGGATCATGCCGGGGCTGGTCGACGCCGGGAGGCCGGTGGCGGTGCAGTCGTGCATGTACTCGATCACGCCTGATGGCGACTCCCGCCGCTCTCCCTCTCTGTTTTCCCTCTCTCTCTCTCTGCCTTTCCCTCCAGCGCGCAGCGGGATGCGCCGCGCGAGGCGGCCAGTGCCTCGATCGATAATATCAATTTTAATACAGGGGGAGAGGTGTATTAAAATTGATACACTTTGTTACTGTTAATTTCAAAATTGATACTGTTACCCAAACAGTTCTCAAAGTTGAGTATTGATAACAGTTTTAAAATTAATACTGATACAGTTGCATAATACTGTTACCAAACAGGCTGTTAGTTTCCAAGTATCCCCTGCTTCTCCCTTTCCGTCACTGTAGCTATTGGAAACTCTAGTTGGTAACTTCATTGTGGAGCACCCAATGGTGCTCACCCTGTTCCATGGGCCCCTCCAGCTGGTAAATGCCATCCACCCACATAGTCTATATCATGAGTCAGATTGAACAAGGCCCTCTTTCTCCATGAAGATCGCATCCCCCATTTAACATCTTCAGTTGGGAACAGGTCGCCGGATTGCTGCTAGAATCTCAGAGAATCTCCTGTCCAGCAGGGAATGAGTCTAACTACTTGCTAGTTCTCCCTGGGGGCTGCTGATAGGTGACCTTTCCCTACTCCTACAACATGTGCGGGGTCTCTCTATTCTCGGTTGGAGCCAAGCAACACTCCATCCAGGTACACCATCTCTCCTTTTTTTCCATCTCTCCTGCCCATCTCCTTTTCTGCTCAATGTCAAACTCGACTACACCCTACACTCAAAGGATCCTATCTTGCTCTGTTTCTAGCAATTTCTATCCACCCCACAACCTCAAAACCCCATTCCTATCCAAAACTTACTAGTGGGAGACACAAACAGACGAGAGAAATCAATCGTCCTCTCTGTACTCATCAACTCAAAAGTGAGGCCTGCGGGTTTCAAAAAGTGAATTTGAAAAATATGGAATCCAGGATCCCCATGGTCTCTATTAGAATATCCTAAGAATGCATTCATTTTGAACCTACAATCAAAGGATGAGGTGAGCAAGATTTTCCGAAGAGTGTCTTGGTTCTTCAACAATGATTTATTCCTGGTCAAGAGAGCCAAACCAAACACAACTCCTTCTGAATACAATCTTTATAGAGCAGACTTGTGTATTAGAATTTATGACCTTCCCCATGAATTTCTTGAAAAAATTATAGTGACGCAACTAGCTTCTTAGATAGGAGAACTATTTGAACCCGTCCAAGACATTATAAGGAATCAATACATGACAGGGGAAAATATTCAATTCCATAAAACCATGATCTTTGCCTTGGTCGATGCCGAACGAGTAAAATTGGGAATCAAATATGAAGTAGAACGAGAGTACCTCATGGTATTTCTAAAATCCCACTCCATGGATAAAGAGAGGACATTCCTCCTTGCTGAAAATCGTTCAAGTGTCCGTTCTCTAGCGGTATCCACACAATCTGCTTCAATAGACGACTCCCTTCCTTCGGGCCTCCAGAAACCTTCCAGATCCAAGCTTGACCATGGGATATCGCCTTCTAGAGGAGAGAGGAGGAAGAGAGGATGCTTGGGACATGCTCCAGCCCTATGACTTGTTAGGGTTTGGCTTCATAAGCTATTTATATATAGAAGATGGAATTTTTCACAAAAACTCAAAACTTCTATAAAATTACGTCTATGCCCTCATCTTATTGACCAAATCTATTGTGTGTGACCCACTAGGCCCAATAGTCAATTCAGTTGAAGCCTTAATTAATTTAAAAGAACAATTCTTTTAAATTAAATCAAAACTGTTATCCGATAACAGTTTTTACGGCTTTCTGATCATAAAGGGTACAAGCCACATCCTATGATCCCAAAGGACTTTGGGGAGTTAAATAACATATATTGAGCCTTTCCATCACCAATTACCACACAGATTTAAATCCTTGTTCATACAATGTCTCGGTCAGTCAGGGGTTCGGCACTAACTATCAACCCCTAAATATTCCAACTCTATAGGATCATGTACTCAGGTTCAGATCAATTGGAAAACTCCTTTTCCAATTATCCTAAGTACCTTGGCTAAGGATTTAGAGTACTCTCCCATAGGACATTATCTCTCTCCTACCGAGAGTGAACGATCCCTTGTTGTTCACTTAATTGCCTCCATCGGGTTTCTCTTGCACCCAATACATCAACTATACTGGACCATCAAGATGGTGATCCATAAGTCAATAGTCAAAGTACAAGATATATCCGTTAAGACATCTTTGGTGACTTAGGTCAAAGATCCAACCGTGCTATTGAGATGTAAGAATAACATGATAGACAGTTCGGTAAGATACCAATCAGGTTTTCCTAAATTAGTCAGTTCAGTGAACTCATTCTACTAATGAGCACTTGTATGTGTATCTCAGTGTCCCCACACTGATGACCAATGAGATCGGTCATTCTCATCACATGAGAAGACATCACACACACTAGTCTATCCGGATTCTTGATGTCCCATCTCAAAGATCCTATGACTAGGAACATTTAGATCACATACCTTTAGATGATCTATCTCATTATCATGATCTCATTATGATTCAATCATCATTGCATGTGATCAAGGACTTCATTACGATATACGCTTCTAATAAAAGCAAGTAACGAAGTTTTGCCTATTTAATTGAATGAGATATTCCTAGAAATGTTGAATCATATCATATATGATTGGCTTGTAGGGCATACATTTCTATCAGACATCATTGACACTTGGGGCTACATTGTGAGAATTAAAGTCAGGATAAACATTATGGAGCCGTTAACAACCCACATCTTCGTGGTGATGCAAGATGGCTCTATCAGGACATCTAGTATCGCATATGAACGTATAACAAGATTTTGTCACTTCTGTGGAAGATTGGAGCATGTAAATTCTGATTGTGATATTCTCTCTCAACTTAAGGACCTGATAAAACTAGAAATGCCTAAACATCTCCAAGCAGAACTTAGAGCCAGACTTCGACCCCAGTATGGAGACTAGCTTACTGCTGGGCAAAAAGCTATAGAAACAAACAAACCACCAATTATTACCCAACCACCTACCTATAAGATGGAACATGCTCCTACCAATAGCCAGACTTTTTGTCAACCAGACCAAGGCATCAACCTACAAAACCAACAACCCACGCAACTCCTCTTGACTCTACCTCAAGCTTGACTCAACGCATGCGTGCCGAACACACCTTGCAACCTATATCCTTAGAGCTCTGACCAACCTTACCTCTTACACTTTCCAGTCACTCCCACTTCAATATTCCCTACCAACTCTGTCTTACCCATCCCCCTCTATGACACCACCATGTCTGAAAAACAACCACTCAAGTCCAAATCTGACCACCTATACCAGGCTGTTAAGTTCTTACTCTTGAGCCCCACAAAGGACTGCCATCTTACCAGTTAGTCATGGAAGCCTCCCTTGACCCTGCCCTTGAAAGTTATCTGACCCCCTTTGACTCCCCAACAAAGAACTTTCATATCCAACTTAACCCACCTGTAACCTCCACCACCCCCTGGATCAACAAGCTTAGTGTCTAAAGGCCAAGGGGGAAGGCAAAGGGAAACTTAAGCCGTACAAATGTCTAAAGGTTATGGAAGAACTAAGTGAGTATGGCACCTTTGAGGAAGTAGGCTCCCACCAAAATTCAATACCATTCTAGTCTTTTGATAGGACGGTTGTAGCTTGCCCCAAAAAGCTACAAGAACCCAAATGAAGCTCATAGCTTGGAATTTTCATGGTGAGAATGGGCAACCGACAATTCGACACCTTGATAGGTTATCCCATTCCATCCCATTCCATTAAACCAGACATTTTCTTCGTATGTGAAACAAAGTGCCAACTGCAAATAAGCTTGCTGTTCTTCAAAATCAAGGGCATTAAAAATTATCACATTGTTCATCCCGAGGGAAGGGCTAGTGGTTTATGGATGTGGTGGTCAGACCTAAATATTGATGTCATATCAACTTCCAACTACTGGATAGGAAGCATAATTACTTGTCAATTTATGCTTACCAAATGGTTGCTTATAATTGTCTATGCTCCCACTTCGAACACTAGTAGAGTCAAAATGTGGGATAACATGTCCTCCTTGGTAACCAACACTAATCTTCCTACCTGCTAAATGGGGCATTGGAATTGTGTGAAGTTTGGTGCAGATAAATGAGGAGGAAATGCTCTGATAAGATCCCACGTGGACCATTTCAACCAGTTCATCCATTCTAATGGTCTCATAGACATTAAGAATATGAGGTCTGCCTATATCTGGACAAATAAGAAAACTTTCAAATTTAATGTTTGAGAGAAGCTGGATAGAGGGATGGTTGACACTAGCTGGTTTAACTTATTTCTGCAAAGTAGGATGTATACCCTCCCCAACTATGCTAGTGACCACTGCCCTATTTATATCAACACTAATCCTCCTTGCAGACTCAAGAAATGTAATTTCAAAATGGAAATGGCCTAATTCACCCATCCTACTTTCTCCAATAGTATCATTTCTCCTTGAAGAAACAACTGCGGCCTAGAAGGAAATTACAAAGCTAAATTGTCTATGTTGCAAAAAGGTATGATCAAATGGAAGAGAGGGAATATTGGCAGTGTTACAAACAAGATTAAGGCTGTTTGAGACCAACTATGAAATCTTCCAGACACTCTGGTTGATCAGACTCATCTGGAACATGAGAAGGAACTCCATAAGAAGCTGTGGCACCTTGAATATATGAAAGAAATATTCTGGAGACAGAGATACAAACTTCATTGGAAAAACTATGGAGACATATTCACCAAAAATGTTCATGTCAAAGTCATCTCTAGAAGGCGTTGGAACCAAATTCATGGGGTTATAAATGGAACAGGCAACTGGTCTACAAACTGCAAGAGAATAAAGGGCACCTTCTGCTCTTATTTTAGGAATATCTTCTCTGACAACACTACTCCTGGAACCTCACCATTCCTCCACAATATCACTTTACCTTTAGTAACCCAAGATGAGGCCCAACAGTTCCCTACCTTGCCTACCCTTGAAGAAACCAAGCTGGCCGTCTTCTCTATGAAGCCTGAGCAATCCCCTGGGCTTGATGGGCTCCCACTATCTTCTTCCAGAAATTGTGGCCTTATATCCAATCCAATGTTCACTTCTTTATTTTTCCCTCTTATCCACTAGATCCATTCCCTGGAGCCTCAACCATACTATCATTACCCTTATCCAAATAAAGGATCACCCCACCCTACCCGAACACTTTAGACCTATAAGCCTTTGTAATGTTTTGTAGAAGATCCTCACAAAGATTTTAGCCCTTAGGCTAAAGCCTCTCATTCCAAACCTCATCACCCACAACCAAGCAGCTTTTGTCCAAGGAAGGGTAAGCATTGACAACATTGTTATGGTGCAAGAGATGATCCATTCTTTCAAATCAAAGTAGGGAAAAGAAGGGCATTTCATTATCAAACTGGGCATCAAGAAAGCATTTGATAGAATTAATTGGGATTTCATCCGAGACATACTATAAATTCAAGGTTTCTCAGCTGACTTCATTGACATCATAATGGCTTTTACTTAGTCCATCTCCTACTCTATCAATCTTAATGGTCATTATGCTGGCTTCATTAAGCCTGCTAGGGGCATCCGGCAGGTTTGCCCTATGTCCCCTTATTTATACATCATGTGTGTTGAATCATAATCGGGTCTTATCAACAAAGTTGTGCAGCAAGGGGACCTATCCGGTGTGAGCCTTAGTAGGAATGGTCTGTTAGTTACCCACTTAATGTACTTCGATGATATCATAATCTATGAAAAAGCCAACATGTGTGAAATTCAGAACCTCAGCAGCATTCTCCAAATATACGAACAATGCTCAGGCCAAGCTATTAGTAGACCCTAGTCCTTTATCTTCTTCAGTGGGAATGTCAAGCTTCAAACCAGGAATGATATTTGCAACTTTTTGGGGATGCCCCAAGAATTGCCAAATGATATTTATTTAGGTATTTCTATGGTTTGGGTGAGGAACATATCACATCAGTTCCACAAAAATCATTAGCAATTGTCAGAGTAAGCTTGCAGCCTAGAAGATAAATCTTCTTTTAATTTCCGGTAGGACCACCCTTATAAAGTCAATTTTGAGCCACCTACCGATTCATCTGATGTTAGTCAATAAGCTACCCAAGTGAGTTATAAAGAAATTGGAATCTATACAGAATTAATTTTGGTGGGCTCACCAGTCTCAGGAGAAGAAGAGGATCCACTTCTCCCCCTTAGTCTTCCATCAAGCAACCTAAATCTGTTGGGGGCCTTAGTAGTAAAGATTTTGATCTATGAACCAAGCCCAAATTATAAAACTCATTTGGTCTTTTATCTATGATACCAACAAGCTCTTGGTATACATTTTAACTGCAAAATACATTCATCAGAACAATTTCTGGGAAACAAAAGTAAATTATGCCTCTTCTCTACTAGTAGCTAGAGATTATATTTCGCAAGGAGCCTTGTGAAGAATCATAGATGGGTCAAGATCAGTGTTACAAACCCAAATTGGATTCTTGACAAGAGGGGCCCACCCACTCTGAAGCCTAGTTCACAGAATCTTCCCTCTCTGGTTAGCGGCCTAATCAAATAAGGCACTTGGGATTCCCAACTCATCAGCTCCTTATTTGATGAAAGCACCTGCCAAAGAATTCTAAGAACTCATATTTCTTCTCAACTTCCTGAAGATAACTTGGTCTAGGCTTTTACCCCTAACAACAACCTCTCTGTCAAGGTTGCTTACAATTTCCTCTACAACAAAAGCAAACCTCCAGGCCCCTCTGATGGGAGCATCTAGCATTTTCTTTGGCACGCTACTATAGATAAACTCTACTCTCATAGAATTCAAGTTTTCTTCTTGAAGATTTTATCATACAATTTGCCTATCAATGCCTTGATTTCTCGAAGATGTCCCTATATTAAGGACACTTGTAGAACCTGTCTACTGTCGTGAGAATCCCTACACCACATGTTTTTTGATTGCCCTCGAAGCAAGGCAACTTGGTGTGCCACCTAGTTGGGCTACCCAGACAGCTGGAGGCTACAACTGATGGGGCAACTCATCAAGACCTAGATTCAGGGGATGCATAAAAATAAATAAAATATGAGATACTTGGGGTGCTAGCTATTCACATCCTTTGGCACCTTTGGAAGGTTAGATGTGACTCAAATTTCCAAGGGAAGATTGAACATCTTTTGTATACACTTTCTCATGGTCAACAAGAAGCCCTACTTTGTACTAGGAATTTCTAGCTACCCTATGGGTCCATGATCCTAATTGGAAGGCACCTAAGCACCCCTTCATCAAGATCAACATTGACGATGCCACAAACAACATGTTCAGAGCCATCAGTTTGATAGTCAAAGACTACTCGGGGAACCTCACTGATTGGAGTATATCCAGATATCACTTCATTGACCTCCAACTCTTTGAGGCCAACGCTAACTTGACAGCCTGTTCATGGGCTATGGAAAACAACTCCCTTACCATCATTGAGTCCGATGCAAAAATGGTGGTAGACGCAATTCTCCACAGGGGACCAATGATGTGGCAAGCTCAAGCAGATATTATGACCTGTCAAGCTCTACTCGATAGGAATTATGTTCTGCTAACTTTTATCTTCAGGAGCTGTAATTAGCTAGTCCACTACCTACCCAAATGGGCACTGGATTTCCCTCTTGATGTCACTTTGGATTTGAATCTCCCAGAGAAAGTTATCTTCTCTTTATGTATTGGCTCTTTAAATGCTTAGTAATTTTACTTTTTCTTTCAACAAATAAAAGACATCCTGAAATGTACTTAGTGTTATTTCTTTATAGATGAATTTTGTACCTATTTGGTTGAAGGATGTGGATTTAGTCGAATGTTTTTATATTTATTTTAATTATGCATGTTTTTTGTTTTTAACTTCCTATGTGATAGTTTAATTTTGACGTTGAATCAATCATGACTTGAATTTGGTATTTGATCATTTTGGTCGCTCACTATCCAATAGCATAATATTTTCATCACACCTATTTTGGATTGATCTATGGTAATTGATCTTATAATGTTTACTTCTTGCTAAATTGTGGTCGATGTCTCCACTCTCCACATCCTATTTTGCTTGCAAACTTATCTTCATTTTCATTCAGAATGTATAAGTCTAGAAACATAACAATACGTCATAACTCACTGGAATCAAGTATTCCTTACATTCATTGCAAATAAATATGTGTAGTAATAATAATAACGTAAAATGAGTGTTGTTTACAATACTATAAACAATCCTTTTGGATCAAAGCGGTTAAATCCATATAAATGCCTCTCAAATCAATGTTGGTTTACAAACACAAAGCATACATTACAACTATAAATACTTACTTGGATAAATATGTGTAGTAATAATAATAACGTAAAATGAGTGTTGTTCACAATACTATAAACAATCCTTTTGGATCAGAGCTGTTAAATCCATATAAATGTCTCTCAAATCAATGTTGGTTTACAAACACAAAGCATACATTACAACGGTAAATACTCACTTGGATATGTTTTATTTATCAAATTCTATTAAATTGGTGGTGGTAAAAATATTGAGGTGTTTGACTTAAACATATCATGATTCATTGGAAGGAACAAGAACTTAAGATTACTTATTAATATATATATATATTTGAGAAGATAACATTTATCATTTAACTTATTTTTTATAATGTGTCTATCATATCTATGTCATAAGAATTTATCTCAACTATCCTATTAAATTATACGTAACCAGTATACAACATATTACTCGAACACGTGCGAAGCACATGATTTGACTAGTCTTTTATCTATAGCCAATAGGGGTCCCAACAAATAGGAATGGATCCTCTATTTACTAGTGTGTGCACTCTCTTTTTTTTGAACGAGGTGGCTCAGTGGCCTCAGAGGAACCACAGCACTGTGGGACACAGTGTTCGAGCCCATGCTCGAACACAAACCGCCTGCCCTCCCAAGGGCAGGCATGTCCATTGCGGCACAGCCGCACGGACACTAGTGTGTGCACTCTCATACACACAGCTTGTTCATTTGTCCACGTATCATGATGTAAAAGAGTGAAAACTGCTACACCACTGAACCATCAAAGAGATGAAAAAAATACAAAATACTATAAAAAGTTTAAGAGAAAAAAGATAAATTAGAAAACAAAATCCTGACTACACTGTCGACGATCTGCTCCCCTTTTAAGCGGTACAGGGCGTCGTTCATGACAATGATACATTTTTTATGAAGATGTATAAAATTTTAAGATCATCGATTTTATTTTTTTAATTTATCTTTTTTTTAAAATTGTTTTAATATATTTTTTATTTTTTATCTCTTGGATGGTTCAATCATGTAGCGATTTTCACTTTTTAACATGGTGATACGTGGACAAATGAGCAAGCGGTGTGTATGGTGTAGTTATGGTATACAAGTTGAAGTCCATTTGGCCTGTTTCATCCCATTTCAGCCCGTATGACAGCCAGGCCCGTGAACCCATGGGCCAGCATGTAATTGCCACCCCTAATCCTATGCTTCGTGGTATGAATTTTGGATGGACCAAAGCCTATGCTATCCTTTGTTTGCTTGAAACCAGCTATTTTTAATAGTAGGTTTAGATATGCTCTTGTTCAAATGGGCTTGAAGATCTTATGCCCCGTTTGGTTAAAGTTTCATTTTTGACACTATATCAATATTAATATTAATATTTTCAAATGTTGAATTATCAATATCAAAAGTAATACAAGTTGACACTTGTATTATATAATATGTTTTGTTTGCACTATAAATTTTAAAATTGATATAATTAACCAAACATCTCTTAATAACTCCTATCAATATCAATCTTAAAATTGATAGTGATAGAGGTACCTGATAGTGTTACCAAATGGGGCATTAGTTTGTATGTATATCTTCTTTTTCTTCGTTGTCTAGTATTTTTCCACTTTATTAGTAGTCATACATGGAAGTCTTCCTAATATCAATTCCCACCTAGAAAAGGAATGTAACAAGTAAAATTAGTTTCACTCTTATCTATCACCTATAGGATCTAGGGGTGAGCACAGTTAAATTTAGTCCAAGTTTGGGTCGTTTTCCCCAAACCAAATCAAATCAGGCTCAAACTATACCGAGCCAAATTGGTTCAATTCAATTTGGTTTGACATTGAAAATCAATTAAATGTTTAAATTAATTAATTATTTAAATATGTATTTAATATTTAGGTATAAATTTTGAAAGATGTTATTATATTATAAAGATATATATATATTATATCTTTATAAATTTATCTTAACCCTTTTAGTCAATTTTGTCCGGCTTAGGGTCCATTTGGTTCTCCGTAAAACTAAAATCAATGAAATTGTTTTTCATGGAATACTTTTTTCAAATAAATCAAAGACAATATTTACCATTTGGTTCCTTGTAATTCATCTTCCTTGAAAATATTTTCGATCATTTGATTGCCCGTAAATCATTTTCCCGAAAACATTTTCGGTTGTTTGGTTGTTCGTAAATCTATTTCAATAATTTCATATCTTAAAATTTGATACAAAAAGAATTCTAAAATAATAAAAAATACCTCAAAAGTAAATTTTATAATAATTAACTAACATATCCATTATTATAAATTTTATATAATATGACATTATCTTAAACAAATTCGTAAGTTGTTATTTTATAATTTAAAATTTCTTAATAATTAAAGTAAAAAATATTTTATGTTTTGAAGCTTAAATTGAACCTAAGAAAATTCATTGAAATTAAATTGATGATAAACCCTACCATTTATTGAGGCTAAGAACATATTATTTGATTAAAATAAAATAACTAACTACTATAAAGTTAACTCATGACCTTTCAAAAGCATAATAATAGTATGTACATCGTATAGGTACAACCTAACCAAGTCCTTGTTTCAAATTTGGAGAACATGAAGTAGAGATAAGCATAGTTAGAAGATAGGCATTTGCTCTATCAAGCAACACATAGTTAACTACTTTGGCAAATAAGATAAACATCTTACATATTAAAAGTTAGAGCAAAGATAGAAAGCTGAAAAACTTTTAGTCTACTGTTTAACTTTGAAACTCAGATACAACTTGAGTCAAAAATCTGCAATCAAATACAACTTGAGTCAAAAATATAGCAATTGAATCTTCTGCCTAATTGCACGATCATCTGTAACAACAAAATCTTTAGCCTCACAAATGTTCTCAAATACAATTGAGTCAAAAATATAGTCAAACCATCCATGTGAAATAAGCCAGATGAGGCATTAACTTGGTATGACATTTATGCAACATAGGTTTCGCAAATACAGCCAAAAGGCTTGAAATATTTTGCTTGGGTGCCAATGTTCTCAGAAACAAAACATTTGTCAAACCGAAAAAATTCTTCACCTGAATCAGTTTAGGATTGCTGTTCTGGCCTAATGCAATTGCTTCGCAAAATACATCTATCTCAAGGAGACTTTATAAGAAAATTGATTAGAGTATCAAGTTTCAACAACTACATCCGATCTAGAACATCAAGAATAGTAAATAAGTTAGTATAGCAAGATTCCAAATTGATCTAAATCAATCAAATATTGTTACATTCTTGGTTAGTTTTGACCGGATTAGTTTTTGGATTCAAACATTAGATTTCTGAATAGAAACAACAATTTTACAAGTAATGCTATACATAAGGTTATGCTTTAAATTTTAGACCGGCATATCAAACTTTAAATCATAACCAATACAAATAAAAAGAAAACCACCAGAATTAAAATCTAATTTGAATTCCAATATAAGATTTCAAATACTAACCCAATATTTTTTTTGATTTGTTTTGTTTTTCTTCTCATCAACTAACCATCAGACTAGCCATTTATTGACATACCCATCACAATAATGATCAACTTTCTCACATGCATGGTGGAATTTCAACTTTGCACATGTAATGGTCATATATAGAAAATTAAACACACACTGTGGCAGCGCTCTCTCTCTCTCAAAAAAAAAAAAACTGAAGCAGTACCGTCACAAAATTAAACCCACACTCCTTCAGGACTCTTCTTCATAAACTTGGGATACCCATACATTTGAATCTAAACTAGTATTGTATATATAAAAAATGGAAGAACCCCAGCTAGCTACACCTAATAAATATATATAGTCTTTAGGGCTTAAAAAAATAAAATATATTTAATTGCATAAAACACACACTGACTAGACATGGGAGAACAATAGAGAATACAAACACAAAAATGTAAACAAATTGAAGGGTAACATTATCTCCATCAGCAGGATCACCAATGAGACATTGTGGAGTAGAGATGTGTAGGGTGTGATCATTTTTTCACTCTCAAAGATTATTTTAGCTAATTAACCTCAAGTTATATATTTTAGTTTATGTGTGATCGAACAAACAAGAGAAAGAAAACAAAAAAAATCAAATTATGGACAAGACTGGAGTTCTAAGTTTTAAGCAGAAAAAAGAAGAAAAATTACATGGTTTTTATACTTATGCATCTATCCACCCCTGCATCCATCCACTGACCACCCAGCTTCAAAACTGTGGTTTTTATACTTCTGCTGGTGGGCACATACTACAAATTACGTGCGCATTTCCTTTTCTGACACTGTTTGTGTGTCTAATCCAAGTTGAGTTTGTGTGAGCTATCAGCTGGTTTATCCAACCGTTACTCCGATCAGCCTGGGTCAAGGCCCTCTCTGCAGATTGTAGATTGAGAGGCAAGCATAATGTGGAATCCATGGACCTAGCTATTAGATTATGGGCATCCTCCAGACTCAGATCCCGAAGGAATCCCTCCAATATGCATGTTAAGGTATTCAGATTATGGACCTAGCTATTATTTATAACTGTATGTATTAAGAATCAAACGGTACCTAATGAGAAATTAGCCAGCCTGTTGAGATGCCCCTATTTCTACATGGCAAGAGTGGCCAACAGCCGTGATATAAACCAAGATGCAGGACAACCGTGCGTGGAAGATGGAAGCAGCCGTTTTTGAGTGCCAAAATTTTAATTGGCGATGGCCATGAAGAACACACACACACACACACACACACACACACACACACATATATATATATATATGGATGTTGCCGGACGTGGAACGTAAAATTAAAATAGAATTCTGTTGGGGCTTGGTTGTCACGAATCAGAGGAATATTTGAATGCATATGTGAAGAAGGAAGGATTTCTCACTCTTAGGAAGGGTCTTGCCTCGTCGAAGAAGATCGGTGATGTCGAAGGGTTGATCCCCCAAAAATGGCATCCGCGGATGAGGGGGTTTCGAAACCCTCGCTTGGCTGGCTGGTTGGCTAGCGTCAACGGCCCCCTCGTTTGGCTCGCGTCCGCGTCGAGCTCGTTGAGCCTTCCTCCTCGTCGCCTCCTGGTCGCTCAGTCCCTCGTCGAAAAGGCTCGACCCTCTGCGGAAAACCCTTGATCCCTCGTAGAAAAAGCCCTCCGCAGAAAACGGCACCAGCTTAAATTTTTCGGACGCCAAATTCCCTCGATAAGATGGTCAAGGGATCAAGTTTTCCATTGACCTTCCGTTTTATGGATAAACAAATAATGCGATGTAAAAAAAATCGGGAAAACTTATGTATGCAGCCGGTTTTACGACTAAACAAATAGACCCTTAGTTCGGTTGAGAAGACCAGCAAACTGGTTGAATTGAACCAATAGTACAAACCAATTGGAGAGAAGTACATATAGATACTTGTCTATCTCCAAGTAGTTTGTGAAGTCTTTCTTTTAGATCTATCTCCTCTAGTGACATATCATACCATGAGCCCATCATTTCTATTCTCAAGGGTGCATCCAATCTTCTATTTAAGACATCACGAAGCAATGTTAGCTCAAATCAACTTTCTTTAGGAATTAATGTTTTGTTTGGTTACATTATTAAACATGATATTATATTAGCTTTCATAACAATACTCTTAAGAGACGGAGTATCAATAACAAATTGATATGTGTCCACTTATAATATATTACCTTGTTTGCACTACAAATTTCAAAATCAATATAAAAATATAGCCAAACATTTTGTGACTGATTGCACTAATATCAACTTCAAATTTATTTTAAAGACAGTGAAGTAATAGACATACCGTACTCATTAGGGGTGACACTTGTATAATCCCAAATTTGAAGTAAATGTTTAAGTAATCAAAAAGTCTGAAATTTAAAAAATAATAAAAATTTAGAAATCCAAACAAATAGAATTTTAGTTTTGTTTGCTTGGAGCTCAGAATTATAGTAGGTTAGATTTGTTTTATGGGCTATCCTATATATGAGTTGTCATATGTTTATATCCTATGAAGTATAGACATGTGAAAACTCCTGAGCCACAACTAGGACGGTAAACAGGTCTGGTTTGGATCGGATCCATTGAGATCCGAATCTGAACCCAATAAAATTTACCTGGATCCAAATCCGAATCCATGTTGATAGAGTTTTCGGATCCTGTCTTCAGCCCATATCAGATTGACTTTTCGGGTTTCGAATTTGCCTGGAGGCCCTCGAGCACCTAGATTTGGGGGCAGACAAGATGATTGTGCAGTGGTTCCTGTCCCATAACATCTCTTGGAAGGTCACTTGATGGTTGTTTTCCATCCACAGTCAAGTTTGATTTATCGCGGAAGTCCTTCAAAAAGACCCCATCTTGCTGGACTTGATTTTTTTCTTCACCAAAAATCGGGAAGCTTGTTGATGAGTGATTGTCATGGAAGTGGCGGGAAGAAGGTGCTAGTATTGGTTGGGGAATTAATCTTTGTGCTTTAGGAGATGAAGAAGAACCTCGTGTTCTTCTGGTCCCAAGATCAGAAGAAGGATGCAGCAAGGCTGCTTAACCTTGAGAATGCCCACACTCTGTTAGACGAGTTGGTCTAGAGTGCCTAGAAATGTCTGTCGTCCAACCTCGACAATGCGAGCTCCTCCACCGAAAACTATGCTGTGACGACCTCGAAGATGGCCACTCGTATGCCAAATGAGTGGACATAGATCTCTCCTTGCATCTGGAACAAAATAGGGGAGTTTCTCGACCGAGTAACCAAGGAAATTTGGACTCATACTAAAATGACCTAAAAGAAAATATTATGGATCGAGCATCTTATGTTCCAAAGTCTTCGTAGGAAGCTTTGGAAAAACATTGCTATTATTGTTCCAGTGATCGTCATCCATAGTCCCTTGCTGGAGGGAACTTCATACATAGTAGGTTCTCCCTTCGCGCCGGCCTTGAGAACTGTTCTCGAACAAAGTTTCATCACCCATGGACGCCTTCTATAGAGAGGAGGTTGAGGACGAGGTTTACACCTTTGGCTTGATAAGTTTTGGCTAAAATTATTATTATTTATAAAAGATTTTAAAATTTTTCGTAAAAATCTAAAACCTTTATAAATTACGTCATTGTCCCTCTACTTATGGATAAGTCCATATGTGCGTGACCCACTAAGTCTAATAGCCTATTTATTTGAGACTTAAATAAAATAGAATAATTCTATTTAATTTATTTAAATCTATTATCCGATAGTAGATTAATCGACCTACCAATCATGAATGATACAACAATTTTTTTATTTATTTTAAAGATATGTTGAAATAAAGTTTAAATTTAAAAATACTACCAAACACCACTTTATAATTTTTAAATATTATTCACTTTTGCCAAACACGTAAAATGCATATTTCTATAATTTTAAAATTACTATTAAGGTATCACTGGATAATTACTTTAAAAATAAGATTACCTAGAATTAAAAATAACAACCAAACGAAGCACCATATAAAACAAGTACCGTCCTTTTTTTTACCGAAGTATTTACTATGAGACATGGATACTGTTTTACAAACCAGACTTCACGTTCCAAATGTTATCACTCTATACCGTATTTTCATTTTTAAAATTTGGAGAGATTAAGTGTAAAAAAAGTGAAACAAACACCCTATTAAGCTTCGTATCCACTTGAATATTCTATGGCGGCAGAGTCTGATAATTAATAAAAGAATATGTTTTCATAACAAAATTTGTAAAATAAAGTTTTGGTCACTTATTACAAATTTATTTTTAAAAAATTTTGTAGATAAAAAAGTGAGACTCTTTTTTTATCTCACTAGTCCTCCAACTATTTTTGTTATATATATGTTTTCATTCTTTTTTGTTATCATATCTTTTAAACATGATAATTCTATATGATTGTCTTAGTTTAGATTTTATTTTAATACAATTTTTTGTCATGAAAATATATAAAAATTTATCATCCAAACAGGTTATAAGTAAGCTAGTGATACTTACGTCATCTTATCTCACCTAAGCATCTACATATAAGAATACCGAGTCTAAGCTCAAAACCCCCAAACTAGTTAAGCCCATCCATGCCTAATGCTCTGTTTGGTTAGAGTAATACAAATGATATTGTATTAATATTGATATTGGTATTTTTGAAATAGAAGTATCAGTATCAAGATTGACAGTATTAAATTTTTTAAGTGTTTGGTATTAGATGAGGTTTTCCCGACTACGGCGTCTGCGGGGGGGGGGGGGGGGGGGGGACCTGTCTTGTTTATGATACTTTTTTTAACGATTAATCTTAAAATTAATATTGATATCCAAACACCTACCGATGCAAAGTATCAATATCAATTTTGAAACTGATATCAATACAGGTGCTTGATACTGTAAACAAACTTGCTGTAAACAAGAGTTCACAATTTATCCATGCCTCAACCCTAAAACATCTCTTAATGCAGTACAAGAAAATACACTATTAGGGACTAGTTAACAAAAATGGCTTGGTAAAGCCATCTCTAGTAATAAGCATTAGCAATGGCTACCACAAGTTGTTGCCACTATATGTGTATTGGCAATAGTTGAACTCAAGCCATGACAACCATGTAATTACTGGCAATGACATTCATCTAGCCTTTACCATGGGAGTTAAGCATGATGGCTTAAGCCCTTAAAAAAATAGAAAACATCAGGAAAGTTGACTTTAGAAGATCATTAGCCATGGATTCTACAAGTTATCGTGAATATATTTTATAAGTGACATTTTATGTTGTTGGCAGTAACCAAAAGTTGATCGTTCAATGGTCGGATGGCAATGGTGATGGCCAAAGTTGTTGCCAAGGACATTAAACTAACCATTGGCAATGGTATGTCTTAGAAATCATCGTCAATTATTTTTCGAATTTCAAAGACGCATGCCCCCTTTCCTCCATTCATTCTTTCTTTGTCTTCCTCTCTTGTGTGAAACCCTACCCCCTCCACTGGAATGCCACCGCCGGTTGCAACCACTGTCATTGCTAGTATTGGTCGCCACACCGTGTGGAATTTTGGTGCCACTACTTCTCCTTCTCTCTCATGCGCTTAATGTCTCTGGCAATTCTTCTTGAGAGAAGGCTTTGAAGTCACTGTCACTGTCGTTCCCTTGCACTGATCATTCATCCTTTAGGAATGTATAAGACCAAAAACACTTTAAAATTTTTAAGCTTGTTTATTACATGTTTAGTTAGGTATTTGGATGCAAGATTTAGAGTTTATATGTTTGAATGTGATTTAGGGTTTAAGTATGCTAATTGTGTTAGTTTAAACATGTTAATTTCATTGATTTAAGTTTTATATAAATATTATTATAATTTCATTTAAAAGAAGGATTAGAACTCGAACTATGGCCGCTTAAGCTAATCCAAACAAGTTTCCGGTATAGATTGGCCTAATGGCCATAAAATAAAAAAAACGGTCATAAAACCCAAAAGCAAGATATACAATAAAAAACACTACCATTTAGGTCAATCCAAACATGTTTTCATTTTGGATTGACCTAAACGGTCACAAAACCCAAAAAAAAGATAGAATCCAAACTAGCACTGATTAGATTAATCCAAACTGGTTTCGGTTTAGATTGGCCTAAACAGTCATTAAACCCAAAAACAAGAGATAAAATCCAAAACACTGCAAGTTAGGTTGATCAAAATTAGTGGCCGAAACAGTCATAAAGCCTGAGAAAAAAGAGATAGAACCCAAATCATAATAGGTTAGGTCAATCTAAATAGTTTCTGGTTTGCATTGACAAAAACGGTCATAAAATATAAAAAATAAGAGATAGAATTCAAAACATAGTCGGTTAATTTAATCTAAAGTAATTTTTTATTTAAATTTACCTAAATGGTCATAAAACCCATAAAATGGTAGAACCCAAAACTCAGTCGGTTTGGCTAATCCAAAGGCATACCATTATTGGTTGGTTTACAGGTGAGGGAGCAAAAATTTGGCTTGTGGAGAATGTTGATGAGATGGCGATATTGGTTGATTAACAAATTCAATATGACTATATTCGAGAAATATTCTTCAATAGACAAGACCAATATCTAAGTATACTTTTAAGTGAGAGAAGAAGTGATATATTCATATGTCCTTAATTCCGTTGGATAGTCATCTATCCTTTATATTTTTTTTTCTCAATGCCATAGTTACAAGATAAATAGCTTATACTATTTACACCTTTTGTTCTGACTGAACAATATGTGATATGTGCAGAATGATAGATCTTAAAAAATTATTATTGAATATTGACATCGTATTCTATACAATTTTGTTTTTATTTTAATAAGTTATTTATCATTATTTTATTATTTAATTTATGTTTAAATTTTTTAACACATCGGCACTCAGTGCGAAGCATGTTCCGTGACTAGTATTGAAGATGATGTATATATATGTATATATTAATGAGTGCTTTTGAATATGCCACTTTTATCAAATCAAATAAAAAGTTTGATTTTTTCTATCTAGCGTCCATTTACTGTTGGTCTACCGTAGCACACATAGTGGCAAATTTTTTTTACTAATTAAGAGTTGTATATAACAATCTGGTTCAAGATAATAAACCGGTGATTGTTGAGTAAATATATCAGGACAACATAAATAATTTGTACGTACAACGGGTACTTAAAAAAATACAAGAAAAAAATATAAACGGAGACTTGATCTTAGCAAAACATGAAATTAGAAAGGACTGCACATTGCAAAATTTCTAGTTTGCTGATGGAACGTTAAAGAATATAATTGGTCTATGGACATAACGCTATTTTCTTAATTAAGATATATGAGAAAGTAGAGAAAAACATTTCAGTGGATATGCATTTATGGGGTGTTTGATTGCACAATAAATTAAATTTTTGCTATAATTTTATATTTTTATAAAAAAACTTAATAAAAGAGATGCTTGACAATTATTGTTTTTTATTTTTAAAAAGATAAATGTACACAAATTCATTATGCAACAAACACCGTAATAGTGATTCAGAGGAGGAAAACAACAATTATCAATCTCTAGATCTAAACGTGACAAATTTATCAAACAGCATAAATAATTTATTGTCTAACCAAATCAAACTTCAAACCTAGTTAAACTCAAACAAATAGGATCGTAATTGATGTCTTAACTCTTGAATGAAATATGTTACATTATGAATATAATAGTAATCTATTAAAAAAAATTATTTTTAAGTGATTCACTCTATATTTTTTATTTTAATGATGAATAACTAAGATTTTATGTTCTACAAGAAAAATTATAGATGAAATTAATAGTTTAAACATTTCATTGAGTCAAACCAAACGTGACCAAAATCGTTAAAAACTCTGAAATTCGTGAAAACAGTAAAATATGCACCATTTTTGAGATACCATTATACGTTGGAAGAAAATAAGATCAATTTAATTAATACCATCCAAAATCTGCAGTGTTAATCTTTTGTGATTACTTTTGTCGATTGGATTGAAATGAGTTCTTTAATATTATTCAAGATAAGAAATTATGGATGAAATAAATGTACGGGGAATAAAATACCAAGTCAATTACAAAAGTTGGAAATTAGCACTTTAGAAAGGTGACAAGTTTTCTCGATCAGACTCAAATGTATTTAAATTAAACAAAAGTTGGAAATAATTTACATTTAATACTTTCTAAAATCGTTAAACAATTAGTCAAATATCAATATATATTGCTTTGTAAATGTCCAACGTCTTCTCGTAGCGTGAAGAAAAGCGCAGGTTTTTCAGGCCGCCGCGATCTCCCGCCGCCGCCCGCCGCCCGCCGCCCGCCGCCCGCCGCCGCGCATTGGCCGTGCCTACCTCAGCCGCCGCCGTCTCTTACCTCTGCCACCCCGTGGCCCTCCGCCGGACCAGCTCGTTCCGTAAGAGGAATGTAACATGACCGCGTCAGAGTCGGAGTCGGAGACGGACCGCCTGACCCGACGGAAATCGGATACCGAGTGGAGGTCGGAGTCGCGATGCTCGACACTCGGTCGGATCCCGGAGGAGAGCTCTGCTTTTATATATACATATATGTACGGAGAATGAGGGGTGAGACGGACGAGAGAACAGAGGAAGATGGAAGAAGCTGCGATGGCGACTTCCGCGACGGAGGCTTACGAGGTGGACGCTGGACGAGAAAGCTACGAACTGACCGTCTCCGCCTCCGTCGACTACTACGGCGGCGATCGGATGCGGAGCTCGCCCCCGCTCTTTTGCACAGTCGAGCTGCACACCTACGACATCTGCCCTCTTTCCCAACGCGTCCTGGGCTATCGGCTCCTCCGATTCCCGTACGGTATATGCTCGGCGGAGATCAACCCGTCGACGGCAGGAATCGTGGCGGAGACGGCGGCCTCCGTGATTGCGGAGCAGATACGGGGGCAAGGCCTGCCGCTGCCGGATTTGGGGGATTTACGGGAACACATACGATTCTACATTGTTGATGGCGCATCAGGGATCCCCCGGTCGTGGCGCTCCCGGAGCTGCATCGAATTCCAGGTGGCCATGCATGCGATGGTGAGGGTGACGCCGCCCGACATGACGCAGCTGCCACGGTCGCCGCCGTCGACCGCCATGGCGATGGGTCCGGAAGCGGCGGCGCCAGACCAACTGCCGGGAGCTATGGCGGAGGACGACGGCGACGGTGACTGCGCCATCTGCCTGGAGAAGGTAGCAGCAGGAGGTGGGAGATGCGTCCTGCCGTGCTCGCATTCCTTTCACGGGAACTGCATCGCAAGGTGGCTGCAGCGCAAGGCCGACTGTCCACTCTGCCGGGCGGAGATTATCACGGTCCGATTATGACCAGCTGCACTTTCCAGCTCTACCATGCAATCTCATTTCTTTCTTCTTCTTCTTCTTCTTCTGTTCCGTGATCATCGTGTAAGGATCTTGTTCTTGAGGAAATCAATTTCTGGGAGTATAGACTTTTACCGTGTTTGGAAGAAATGTTTCTACATTCATGAAGATTATGTACTCTGGGTTCACTTCACTTGGAAGAGGGGATCCATATATATAAAGTAAAGTTTAGTAATTTTCTTTCATAAAATTAATGGGCGGTTCAGTTCAGCGAACTGAGTTTAAGAAAAGGACCGTTTAAAAAAAACCGAAAATCTACCTACTAATATATACCAGTTAATAGACGAGAAAATGGCCTTTGTATTAATTCCTCTGCCACCTGCTTTTCTCAAAGAAGCGGATGCACGTCCGGATCAGTAAACAAATTGTCGTTAAAAATAATTAGTTTTTACATTCTTCTAAAAAAATGCCTATGTGTAAAAGAGGATAAAAAACTTCGATGGGGGTTACATTACATGTGTCACGACCCGGATTTTAACCTGCACAACCACTACAAGAATTATTGTTACTGGCGACGGCTTTAAGCCGTCGCCAATGACCATAAAGCCGTCACCAATATTATTGGCGACGGCTTAGTCAAAACCGTCGCCAAAAACTATATTCGCGACGTTTAAAAGCCGTCTCTTATCCTATTATTGGCGACGACTCCGGCCGTCCCAAATAATGGTTTTGAAGACGGCTGCAAAGCCGTCCCAAATAACAGTATTGGCGACGGATTTGCCCCGTCGCCAATACCATTATCGCATTTTACAATAACTTTTGGCGACGGCTATCAGCCGTCCAGAATATCGTTATTCGGGACTTTGAGCCGTCACGCCAAACCAGGTTTTTAAAGCCCGCGGATATGCAACGAACCTATTAGTGATGGCTGATAGCCATCGCCAATAAGCTATACACGTCATAAAACAAGTATTAGCGAGCGACTTACGAGTTGCCGCTAAACCAGGGTTTTGAAGCCCGCGGATATGCAACGAACCTATTAGCGACGCGATAGCCGCCGCTAATAAGCTATACACGGTCGCTAAAACAGTATTGGCGGCGATGGAAACCGTCGCCAAACCAGGTTTTTGAAGCCCGCGGATATGCAACGAACCTATTACCGGCTGAGCCGCCGCCAATAAGCTATACACATGCTAAAACAAGTATTGGCGGCGACTTACCGAGTCGCCAAACCAGGTTTTTGAAGCCCGCGGATATGCAACGAACCTATTAACAACGGCTTGTAGCCGTCGCCAATAAGCTATACATAGTCGCTAAAACAAGCATTGGCGACGGCTGATGGAGCCGTCGCCAATACTTCTGTAATGTAAAAAAAAAACAGCTTTATTTGTTGTCGGATTCATGCAGGTTTACGTCCATACATGAATATACATTATGACAACCGATTCATACATCTCAAACACATTTATCACCCCAAATGGTTTATATCCATTCACATTTATCACACATATTGTAAATAAGAACCCGGTACAATCAAACCAAATAACAATCAAAAATACAATCAAACCACATTATATTGATTAACACATCCAAACATACATCTCAAATATCATTCGATAACACCGTATATCACATACACAATATCCATAATAAGTTTAGAATAAAACGAGTACAAAATTGATTGTCTAATGAGAAAAGGATCAAAATTTATTCATCTTCATATGATCCTTCCTCATCATCATCCTCGTACTCTTCCTCGTCCTTATCTCCGTCGTCGTCTTGATGATGGGATTGTGTTGGAGGTTGTCTCGATGTGGATGGTACATTAGTAGGAGCCTTTGACTCATTTCTTCGTACATTTGTGTCAACCGTTGGACGTTTCTTGAAACGATCTTTGTTGATCGTCCAACTGTTGCTTCAAAGAAGAAATCTCAGATCTACAATCGACGTTGACCTGAGCTTGCTTCTCCACTTGCTATCTAAGCTCCTGGACCTCTTGGGTCGTGGAGGAAGAAGAACCTCCACTGGACCCTCCATACCAAGTGTTGCGAGTTTCACCTCGCCCACCACATCTGATCCGTCCCGGTCTATCTCTACCGAAAACGGATACAAAAAAGCCTCCTCCGGATTGAGAGTGGCGAGATACTCCCGCATCGAAGAATCGGATGCTTTGGGGATTCTCATCAATTGTTGCATATTTTCCTACAATGAGAATTTGAGTTAAAAGATGTGGGTATTAAATGAAAAATATTTGAGAAATCAAATTGGTATCGGTGTATACCATCATTTGACGACTCTGGTCATTATCCCAGATGACCGCTCCATCTTCCTCTTCATGTGTTTGAGTCATCTGGAAAATCTCGGGACGAGTAGGGCGACGTCCTTCTTTTTGTAAGTTTCGAAACAATAAGATATAAATTTGCATGAAAACTAAAGAATTCAATTAAATATTTAATTTTATACTTACAAACTCTCGCTCCAACTCGTGGATGTTTGTTCTTCCTCTTCTATATGGCATTGTTAACTTACTCCTATTCCGTTGATTTCTTTCACTCAATGCTTATAAATTTATACAAGAAGACTTCGTTAATAACATTCACTTTATTAAAATGAACCAAAACATTTAAATAAAAAATTATTTTACCCTTGTTTCATCTCGAGCCCATAAATTGCACATATGTAGCCATTGTTCCTCATTGCATTGTCGAGGAACATTGGCTACAGCCTCCTCGAATGATCGTCCTGCAAAATACTGAATACAAAGATTGTTAATAAGGAATATGAAAATTTACATTACTTGTAATTGAAAACATACCCTTCTTTTTAAATGGCTCCTCTGCTTTCTTTGCATTTCGCCCATATGTCTTAAAATCTGTGCATCTATAGATGCACTCCGTTCGAAGGTAAAGTATTGCTACATGAAAGAAAAAGGTGAGAATCAAGACAAGAAATTATAAATAAAAGCACAAAAATTAAATTTACCTCAAGATCACGAAAAATCGCATCTTTCTTCTCCTGTGGAAGAGTCATGTAATTTTGTTCCCATAGATTGCAATGTACTCTGTTACATACCCCTAGATATGATGTGAACTCCTGACCATGAGATCCTACACCTGAACCACCTACTAACTCGACATTAAATGACTCGTCGGGTTCCGCAGTTCGCACAGTCATCGCTTTAGCTGGACCTCTCCCACGACGAGCAGCTGTAGCTATTTACATGTGAAACGAGAAAATTGGTTAAGAGACAAAGTAATTCTTAAGCAATTGATATAATTAGAAATATTTAAACATATACCTGAAGCGTGTGAAGATGGACTACCTCCATCTGAAGGTGTCGCCTGAGGTAGAACATGCTCGCGGGGTGCCTCTAAAGGTCGTTGTGTCGCAACACCTCTAGAGCTAGAAGGAGTAGACTGGGATCGATCCCTAGATGCATGAGATCGACCTGAGTGACTCTGTGGTCCACCACCCTGCGATTGTGTACCCCCCTGAGACGTCCTACGGCTCTTGCTAAAACCCTTCATCTGTCATATAATAAGAAGATATGATTTGAGCTGAATCAAGAGTGTTTGTGTTCTTTTCCCTAATCCGACACACCGATTTGGATGCGTCAAATCGGCATCCAATTGGGTAAAAAAACCAAAACACCCTATATGAACCAAAGTGTTTGGATTTTTTCCCCCAACCGGAAGCCGAATTTGCCTGCCACCGGGTTGGATGGGCCAAATCGGCCTCGAATTAAGTGTTTGGATTTTTTCTCCCAACCGGAAGCCGATTTGCCCCATCCAAGCCCGCCACCGGGTTGGATGGGCTAAATCGGCCTCGAAATGGGTGTTTGGATTTTTTCCCCCAACCGGAAATCGATTTGCCCCATCCAAGCCCGCCACCGGGTTGGATGGGCCAAATCGGACTCGAATTAAGTGTTTGGATTTTTCCCCCCAACCGGAAGCCGATTTGCCCCATCCAAGCCCGCCACCGGATTGGATGGGCCAAATCGACCTCGAATTGGGGGTTTGGATTTTTTTCTCCAACCGGAAGCCGATTTGCCCCATCCAAGCCCGCCACCGGGTTGGATGGGCCAAATCGGCCTCGAAATGGGTGTTTGGATTTTTTTTCCCCCAACCGGAAGCCGATTTGCCCCATCCAAGCCCGCCACCGGGTTGGATGGGCCAAATCGGACTCGAATTAAGTGTTTGGATTTTGTCCCCCAACCGGAAGCCGATTTTCCCCATCCAAGCCCGCCACCGGATTGGATGGGCGAAATCGTCCTCGGGTGGGGGTTTGGATTTTTTCTGCCAACCGAAGTGATTTGCCCCATCCAAGCCCGCCACCGGGTTGGATGGGCCAAATCGGACTCGAATTAAGTGTTTGGATTTTTTCCACCAACCGGAAGCCGATTTGTCCCATCCAAGCCCGCCACCGGGTTGAATGGGCCAAATCGGACTCGAATTAAGTGTTTGGATTTTTTCCCCCAACCGGAAGCCGATTTGCCCCATCCAAGCCCGCCACCGGATTGGATGGGCCAAATCGACCTCGAATTGGGGGTTTGGATTTGTTTTCTCCAACCGGAAGCCGATTTGCCCCCTCCCAGCCCGCCACGGGTTGGATGGGCCAAATCGGCCTCGAATTGGGTGTTTGGATTTCCCCCAACGGAAGCCGATTTGCCCCATCCAAGCCCGCCACCGGGTTGGATGGGCCAAATCGGCCTCGAAATGGGTGTTTGGATTTTTTTCCCCCAACCGGAAGCCGATTTGCCCCATCCAAGCCTGCCGCCGGGTTGGATGGGCCAAATCGGACTCGAATTAAGTGTTTGGATTTTTTTCTCCAACCGGAAGCCGATTTGCCCCATCCAAGCCCGCCACCGGATTGGATGGGCCAAATTGACCTCGAATTGGGGGTTTGGATTTTTCTCTCCAACCGAAAGCCGATTTGCCCCATCCAAGCCCGCCACCGGGTTGGATGGGCCAAAGTCGGCCTCAAATTGGGTGTTTGGATTTTTTCCCCCAATAGGAAGAGTGATTTGCCCCATCCAAGCCCGCCACCGGGTTGGATGGGCCAAATCGGCCTCGAAATGGGTGTTTGGATTTTTTTCCTCCAACCGGAAGCCGATTTTCCCCATCCAAGCCCGCCACCGGGTTGGATGGGCCAAATCGGACTCGAATTAAGTGTTTGGATTTTTTCTCCAACCGGAAGCCGATTTGCCCCATCCAAGCCCGCCACCGGGTTGGATGGGCCAAATCGGCCTCCCCCATCCAAGCCCGCCACCGGATTGGATGGGCCAAATCGGCCTCGAATTGGGTGTTTGGATTTTTTGTTTAGTTAGGGTTTGTCAAATTTCTACATTTAATGGATGTGTTGTTTGGAGTTGTAACTCTTCATCAGTTACACCAAATGTTATAGGTACATCCACAAGTTCTTCTTGATATGGTTCTAATTCATCATCACTCTCATTTTCGGTAATGTTATAGTAGTTACGAGGTAAAGATCTTACAGGCAAAATGCAACCCTTATTGGAGTTGTCATCCACGTAAAATACTTGTTCCACTTGACTTGCAAGTGCAAACGGTTCATCAGTTCCTAATCTTCGTTGTGTGTTTAAAGATATAAAACCATAATCGTTAAGTTTAAAACCTCGATCCTTGTTATACACATCCCACCATTCACATTCAAAAACTATTAAACGACTATTCTTTTCGAACGATATCTCAAGTATATCTAAAATCCGTCCATAATAACCATCACAACCAGATTGGAGTTGATCCTTGACAAGAACCTATATTCTTTAACTCCAAAATGTGTGATCTAAACCACACCAAGAAATTTTCTTCTATAGTTGATCCATTATTAAGAGCATTTGTATGATCTTGACGAAAACAATCGATATCAGCATTATGATTCAACACATATGTATGGATTAACTCTTGCTCTCTTTCCGTCAAAATTTTAGGCACTCGCCTACATTTCAATGGTCGACCAACTAGTTTGAATATAGAAGCGTCGTCATGATCATCCTCATATGGAACACCATCATAGTTTCGATCTCTACTATATTCACTTGTATCTTTCATATATATTGAAATAAACTGTGTACACTCCTCAACTAAATAACCTTGGGCAATCGAACCTTCGACTCTCGCCTTGTTACCGACATAATCTTTTAGCTTATTTAAATATCTTTCAATCGGATACATCCACCGATATTGAACTGGTCCAGACATTCTGGCCTCATAAGCCAAATGCACAACCAAGTGGACCATAACATCAAAAAATGATGGTGGAAAAACTTGCTCTAACTTGCACAATGTTACTGCAATCTTAGACTCCCAATGTCTTAAAATGTTACTATCCAACACTTTTGCACAAATGATCTTAAAATACTGGCATAAATCTACAATGGGACTAAGTACATCCTTCGATACTATCCCTTGAAATGCAAGAGGAATGATCATTTGCATCATGACATGACAATCATGACTCTTTAACCCACTAATTGTTCGGCTACTTACATCTACGCATCTACTAAAATTTGAGGAATAGCCATGGGTACTCGAATATTCTTAATGAAATCAAGTATTCTAAACTTTTGTTCGTTGCTAAGCCGCATCGAAACCTCGATGAACCCTCATATGGATGTAACTCTGGACAAATGTTTAAATCTACTAAATCCTTCCTTGAGATAATGTTGTCCTTATCGGTTCTTGATATGTTAAAAATATCTAATATATTATCACACACATTCTTCTCAATGTGCATGACATCTAAATGGTGCCGAATGATCAGAGATGGCCAATATGAAAGCTTCTCAAAAAATATACTCTTTTTCTTCCAATTTCTATTTTTTGACAAATTCTTCCTTAAATTTTCTAAATCTTTCTTAAATAGTTTTCCGAATCTAATAACATCCATTTGTTTTTGTTGGCTCCATATCTCATATCCTGTAAGCAACTTTGGTGTTCCCTTCGGACACCGACGACCATCGAAAAGATGATTGTATTGATTCTTTCTCCACCGATGTGCTACACGGCAAAACCGACGATGACCCAAGTAACATTGTTTCCGACTATGAGCAAGTCAAAGAGAATGTGTTTCCTCATTGCAAATAGGACATGCCAATTTCCCTTTAGTACTCCATCCAGATAAATTTGCATATCCTGGAAAATCATTTATCATGCTCAAAAGTATGGCTCTCATCATAAAACTTTTTTGCTGCGTCATAGGTCTCCAATCCGATCTCCCACAAATCTTTTAACTCTTCTACTAATGGTTGCATGAATACATCGATATCATTTCCGGGAGCTCTTGGACCGGGTATTAACATTGAGATCATTGTGTACGTGGCCTTCATACACATCCATGGTGGCAAGTTATATACCATTGTTATAACAAAGCCACTGCTATACCTTGAAGACATGTTACCAAATGGATTGAACCCATCGAAGCCAATCCAAGCCGAACATTGCGTTTCTCTAACGCAAAATACGGATAAGGTTCATCTACTCTTTTCCAAGCCGGAGAATCGGAAGGATGACGTATTTCACCGGCCCAATTGGTATGACCGTGGTTGGCAATGCCATGTCATCCATTTAGCCGTATTGGATGATATGAATAGACGAGCAACCCTATCTCGTAATGGGAAATAATGTAAAACTTTCTCGTGCTACTTTTTTATTTTTGTTTTGAGGATCATCTTTATTATCCGGAAGTGTTACATTTTGGACAAACACTTTCATCTTTATTATCTCTCCAAAAATAATACAATCATTTTTACATGCATGAATTTTCTCATAAGTAAGTCCTAATTCCTTAACTATTTTCTTAAGTTCATACCAATTATCGGGGACACATGCACTATTAGGTAGCACTTCCTTAAATAAAGATAAGATCGTATCCATACATCTTCTAGTGAGACCATTCATCGACTTAAGTTGAATCAACTTTAAAATAAATTTTAGTTTAGATACATCTTTCACACCATCATATAAAGGTGTTTCTGAATCTTTTAATAATATAAAATATTTTAAACTTTCTTCATTTGGTTCATCCTCATTTTGTCGGGTAGAAAATTCATTGTTTTGAATATCTTCGAGCATTTCCGTTAAATCATCATCTATGTTATCCTCTTGCCGTTCATTTAATCGTGTGTTATCCTCATTACAAGAGCTAAGTTCAAATTCACCATGACATATCCAAGTTTGATAATTTAACCATATGCCATCACATATTAGGTGTTCTTTCACAATATTTCTTTTTAAAATAAATGTATTGCAACATACTCTACAAGGGCATTGTATTAAATCTTTATGTTGTCCATGTCTATATTGTATCCTACAATCATCAAAAGCATAGTCTAAGAATTCTTCAACACCTCGTACATACATAGAATCTAATCTATTACGAATAAGCATCCAAGATTTGTCTAATGAACTCATTTCTTCTAATAAAAATATCTCAAAAAAATAAATGACAATGTAATAACTTGATTACTCTAACCGGACGTCCTCCAAAGGAAGAAAGTTTTAAGTGAATACAAGTCTTTTGAAGCTTCCTGACAAAAAGGTAAAAAACAAATATATATACGCGTCGGACATATAATCAATCGAAGAACATAATTTTCTCTTTAAATAAACCCTATGCCATAGGAACGGACTTGGATTGGGCAATGAAACCCTTCGGATTGGAAACTTTTTGGATTTTTTTTCCAATCCAAACTCGAACGGACTTCGATTGGCGAATCCGGCTTCGGATTGAGGACTTAGGGATTTTGGCCCAACTCGAAGCCGGATTGTAGAATCCAAACCCGAACGAGCCTCGGAATGGCGAATCCGTCTAATTGGGTAATTGGGGATTTTAGCCCAACCCGATGCCGGATTGCCCAATCCAAACTCGGAATGGACTTCGATTGGCGAATCCGGCTTTTGTTTGGGGACTTGGGGATTTTAGCCCAACCCAATGCCGGATTGCCTAATTTAAACTCGGAACGAGCTTCCGATTGGCGAATCCGACTTCGAATTAAGACTTGGGGATTTTTGCCCAACCTGAAGTCGGATTGTCTAATCCAAACCCGGAACGAGCCTCGGAATGGCGAATCCGGCTTAGAATTGGGTAGTGGGAATTTTTGCCCAACCCGATGCCGGATTGCCCAATCCAAACTCGGGACGGACTTCGATTGGCGAATCCGGCCGGATTGGGGACTTGGGGATTTTAGCACAACTCGATGTCGGATTACGCAATTCAAACACGAACGAGCTTCGGATTGGCGAATAAGGCTTCGGATTGAGACTTGGGGATTTTTGCCCAACCCAATGCCGGATTGCCCAATCCAAACTCGGAACGGAATTCGATTGGCAAATTCGGCTTCGGATTGGGGACTTGGGGATTTTAACCCAACCCAATGCCGGATTGCCAATTCAAACCCGGAACGAGCTTCGGAATGACGAATCCGGCTTCAGATTGAGATTTGGAAATTTTTTCCCAACCCGAAGCCGAATTTTCCAATCCAAACCCAGAACGAGCCTCGGAATGGCGAATCCGGCTTCGGATTGAGTGGGAATTTTGGCCCAACCCGATGCCGGATTACCCAATTCAAATCCGGAATGAGCTTCATATTGGCGAATCCGGTTTCGGATTGAGATTTGGAGATTTTGCCCCACCCCTATGCCGGATTGCCCAAACGGATACATGATAAACCTATTTTATTTTTGTCATCTTAAAAAGATATTGAACAAATACCACATTTGTTCTAAATTTAGAATCCAATAAAAAACACCTCAAATTACCACCTAAAAGTAAATTGGTTTGATTGTCTAAGGTTACGTAAATAATAACTAGCACATTTAACTAACAAATATCACATTAATTCTAATCAATTTATCTAAATAACTATTACATTTATCTAAAATAAATATGTTGTTACCTAAATGGAGGGCGCTCGGCAAGCGATGCGGTGGCACCGCGGGCGGCACCGGGAGTGAGGCAAGCGGCGGCGGCGGGCGCTGGCAGGGCGACGACGCGGCGAAGCGGCGCCGGCGGGTAGGGGCGACGGCGACGGCGGGGCGGCGCTGCGTGGCAGCCCCTGAAGCAGCACGGCGGCACCGGCTGGAGACAAGACTTTTCAAGCGGACCCGGCGGCGTATGCTAAAGAAGGCGGCGTCGGGCGGCGCTAATAACGCGCACGGCGGCGGCAGCGCGGCGGCGGCGGCGGCACGGCGGCGGGGAGCGTCTAGGGCACAAGACCAAGGCACGGCGGGGCGAGGAAGAGGAGGAGAGCGTCGGGGCGATATAAAAAAAAAAACTAATGGCGACGCGCTTCCTAGCCGTCGCCAGTTGTACAGTTACATTGAGCGACGCGCTAGGCAGCCGTCGCCAATAACTTTCTACCGTTGAAGGTATTGGCGACGGCTCCAAGCCGTCGCCATTAGTTCCCGACCGTTGAACGGTCAAAAGAGGATCCGTAAACCCTTTAGCGATGGCTAGAGCCGTCGCTTAAAAGATTTTTAGCGACGGCTTTAAAAGCCGTCGCTAGTTTACCTCATATTGGCGACGGCTTGATTTTAGCCGTCGCAAATAACGGTTTAGGCGACGGCTCTTTAAAGCCGTCGCCAATAATCCGTCGCCAGTAACCCTTTTTCCTGTAGTGAACGGAAACAATCCGGTGACGTAACCGGGGAAACAACCCCCAAAAACACATCGGTTTTGAAAAACTCGAAGACAGGGGTCCCAGTTCACAGTTCTAACACTAACCATTTATCACAAATCACGTAATAAAAATTCAATCTAAGCATTCATATACCGGTCTAAATTGCACGATAACCACTCAAATTATTCCTTGGAGTCCATACCACCAAGCTTCTATAGCGCTAAACCTGATATCCTGAAAAAAAATATAATAAAGGATTGGAGTGAGTCATAACGACTGAGTAGACATCCCATCATCCACCAAATTGGATAGCCAAAGGCCCTAACATGATACATATACAATACCCAACCTGCACTTGATACGTACTATATAAAAATAAACAATATATATATATATGAAAGTTGGCATTCCACAAATTTTAAGACATATGACCAACCTACCAACCACTAGGACCAAAGAGGGCTTCTCACAAATATATCTAATACGATGAAGAGGTTATGCAATGCAACACCAATTAAAGGACTTACCATGCATATCATACAGAACATACATGCTTAAATGAACTAATGAACACAATATAAATGCTAACACCAATACCACTCTACAATGCATCTATCCACTACATGAAACATTAACATTTTCATTTTTCGCAAGGAAAGCGTCGTCTTGCGATCTCGACGAGCTATGACTAGATCTACCATATATAGAGTAATTGTATAGCTAAACTAAATCCCGTAGTGCACCTAGGCAGGGGTGGCACTTAGGATAACCCGCGGGATCTGGGATCGAAGGATGCACCAGACGGTTCTAAGCTCCACTGCCCACGGACACGACTACTAGTCCAGTATAGCTCGGTCTCATTAAATGTCTTTAATTCACACATGCATCACAACATCTCATGCCTTGCCATGAGTTTCTCACAAGTATCTCATATCATGTCATGCTCAACCTCAAGCACTATGCACATACACCATGCAATGACATACTAACCACTAGAAAATGAACATCATACTAATATGACAACTAAAATGACATACATTAACAATGCAATTGTTACCATCTATTAAACACCACCTAAATACTATGCTCATGACGTTAAACTCCAATTAACATGCTTAGACAAATACCAACATGATATGCACATACACACCATATGCCATGATAAGACTATGCACAATTAAGGCCTCTTAACTTGATTTAAGAACAAAAGAATATATATAACAAAATTCATATTTAATAACAAAAAGCTACTCACTTTAATCTTGTTAACCTACAATCGAAAGCATATACAACAAGATTTGCATAACTAGTCATAGAAGAGTCCAATAAATTATTAGAACTTGTTTAATCTAATTAACTTGTAACAACATATAGAATAGACCCAATCGAGTTGAGCATAATCAAATAAGTTTACAACTAACCTCTAAAATTTATACCAAAGGCCATGCACATAATTTGGACACAACTAGATTAATCAACTACTAAGATCATTATTAAATTGTATATATCTACCAAATCGAAAACATACGACTACCAACAATCACCATGTCCAATATCAACCCGATACATATAAGTCGACATCTACAAGTCATTGGTGAATATTAAATATTAAATTTAAGGATATTAGACATGTCTGAGATGCCTACCGGAATGGAATCGATAAATCGATTTGGAGTTAACACACAGCTTGGACCGGCTAAACAAGGATTTTCGCCCTCAATCGATGCTAGCTGCAAGCATACAAGAGTAGAAAAATAAGGAGGATATGAGGAAGTGAAAAATAAAATAGAACAATGGCAAATCTTGCTTACCGTAGCAATCTGGACGGGGTGGAGGAAGTGGCGGCGCACAGGGGCACGCCGACGCTGTCACAGGCAGGAGGAAGGGGACGGGGCACAATGGGGAGGCAGAGGTCGAGGGGGGGTTGGAGGCTACGGCTATGCACACTTGTGTAGGTGAATGGCGCCGGACAGGGGGGCGACAGAGGGTCCGAGCTACGGCAAGGGGGCGCATAGGGCTGGCGCATGCGAGGGGGGGCTGTTGTCGGGGACCGGGGGCCGTGGCTAGGCGGCCGAGCATGCCGGAGAGAGGGGCGAGAGGCAGCCCGCGGGGCGGGGGGGGGGACGACCGCGAGGTGGCCGAGCGCCGGTTGGCGCAACTGAGCGCGCCCAGGGGAGAGGGGGAGGAGACGGCTGCGGGGCTGAGGAGAGGCGCCGCGGTTCACGTGTAGGGGGGGCAGCTCGATCGACGGCACGCTGGGCAGCAGGGTCTGGGCGCTACGCGGAGGGAGGGGGCTAGGCGGCCAGGGGGGCAAGGTGTTGCGCGACTGGGAGCAGAATCGGGGTGGGGCGTCGAGGGCGGAGGGGCAGCTGGCCATTGGCCACTGTGCACAAAGAGGAAGGCTCCGCGGAGGCACCGCGGCTCTGGTCAGCGCAAGGGGGCGCCGCGGTTGCGCGCAGGGGGGGGGGCTTCGCGCGGGCAGAACTCGAGGGGGGGAGAGCCGGCGTGCGGCTCGGCGCACAGGGGACGCGGGGGTTGGCCGGCGGAGGCAGAACCGAGGGGGGGTCGAGGGTGAGGGCGGGGGCGGCTAGGGCACAGTAAAGGGGGTTCCAATGGGGGTAAAAATTGGGAAAAGGAGGGGCAAAAGGGGAAGGAGGAGAATGATATTAATTGAAATATGATAACTCTTTTTTTAAAAAAATAGATATTACAATCTACCCTCCTTAAAATAAATTTCGTCCTCGAAATTTGAATATTCACACCAAGTACCCAAGGTTATCCTATTCTTCCAAATTTCTTGATCCAATTCCCTTAAACATATTAAAGTCTATATGATTCAAACATCGAAATCCTTATAATCTTCTTCTCTACTTTATATCAGCATGTATGATCATCAATCTTAATCATACTCAAGCATCGGTATCTAACATCAATTGCTATGATATCTCAAACAAAATCTAAATCTTCTAGGAGTCCCACACACATCAACTTGTGACAAAATTCTTGTCAAATATAGTCATATCAAAACTCTAAACCTTTGATAAATTAGAGTGTAACTAAACTTCCATTTCTCATATTTCATATACTAAGAATAATTTAAATCTCCAAAATTATCCTTACTTGATTCTCTAATAATATTCTCACCTCAACTAAAAAAAAATATATCATGTCGGCAAATATGTTTCAATCTTCTCTTCATCCTCTAATGCTATTCATATCATAAAGTCAATATCATTTTTTTTCTCCATCTAAACCTTGTTCATTCATTAAGTATCATACACCAAGTATGGTAGAAAGCCACATAATTATTATCTATAAACAATCATGACAAGATTCCCCTTTTCTTTTCCATTATAATCATTCAATATCATTATGTAGTCTAGTTATCCAAACATCAATTGAAAAAGTTGATATACATTTGCATTTCTTCTAATAATCATCATCTTAATACCATTCTAAAAGATTTGTCATTATAAAGCTAGACCTCTCTTGACAATTCACTTATCCTCAACCTACACCTCTTCTAATCAAGTCTTATCATAATTGTCTATATAATCCACACAAAGTAAAGAATATGCGTATCCTTAACGATTCTTCTTATTTAAAGATCATTTCTGATAATTTGCCGTCTAACTACTTCTTATACTCCAATTCAATCACAATTCAAAAGTCAACCCATCACCGTCCATTGAAGTTTCAGTATGAGCATAAAAGTCTACACTTAACTAAGTTTGTAACTCAAGATTTGAATAGGTAATAAAGTCTCAATAAGATATGACATAAAGATCATGATGAATAGAATAATTACTTGAGTTCTAAATTGACAAATAAAGAACGATAATCCGGATGATATGATCAAACTCTGAATCGGATTGCCAATAACTTAAACTAATTACAACCATGTCTAAATAATTGTCTATCCTCTAATATTTATGTCTAATCTTCTAAATACCTCATCCTCAATATCAAAAGATTTCCACCCTATGATAATATCTAAATTGTTTTCATATAAATCTTATCCAAACCTCATACCAATAATTCATATTCTAAACATGATATCTTCTCACCTTATTTATACAAAGTCATCGCATTCTCTTAGCCAAACTTCTCAAAGAAATGATACCATAAGATGAAATAAGTCCAAAAAGTATTGTCATCCACTTATCCAATCAAATGAACTACTTTTAGCTTCTATATGATTCACACACATATAATCAAAAATCTAATCACCTCATACCACTTATATGATATAGGTCCCAAAGATGATCAAATCTCTAACTTACAATAAAGTGATTTTAATGAGTTAAGTACTCCTAACATCATTAACATCACAAAAAATAATCATTCTCTCATTATCACTTTCATTCAAACCTTAATCAATCATATCAATCACAATTTCTTGTTCAAAGTGTTCGCTATCAAATTATCCTCAAGATATTCATCTCTAACCTCCAACATACAAATAATATCTATTACAATCACATATGATTCGCAAAAGATTCTCATCCCTGAAGATTTGCTATATTTTTTTTTCAAACATCTTCCCAGGTATGATTCTTAAATGATATAACACCATTCTTTCTTAAAAAACAATTATAGCTCTAATTTCAATTAATTCTAAACAACCAACAAGATAAGTCTAGACTATCATTATACTTCATTTAATCTAAAAGATTACCTCTAATGAACTAAGGTCTAAACTCCACATAAGATTGACCTATAATTAGCATATAACTAAGATCATCCAAAGTCAAGATTTGGCTAAATTGATCAAACAAGATATTGAGAGATAATGAGTTCAAAAATTGATAATGAAGATAAAAGATCTTGATAATGGAGGGCACAATTAGAGTAACAATTGCTGATGGGTACCTAAATATAACTCTAAGAGAGGACCTCTCATTCATGAATCATGCTTCATACTACACATCTTATTCTCAATAGAATCAAAGTATCATTCATAATATTATCCAATATCCAACTTTGAATCCCAAAATCTAGAGTAATAATCTCATTTCTATATTCAATATCCCTTCATTCAAATCAATATCTTACATTTTTGAATCTTGGTATCAAATCTATGATAAACAAATATTATATCCTCAATAATACCTATTTTCTTCTCTTTATGCCACATATGTTCTCTTTCTTTGATAGGATATACTAATAGCTTGACCGTATTCCCATATAAATCATCTCATCAAATCTTTTTCAAATTTCCTCTTTCTTCGATTCAAATACCTATCTATCCACATATCTATCTATTCTAGTTATCTCTCTAACTAGTCATCTAAGTCTCTCTATAGGTTTGTCTATCTATCAAACTATTCATTTCATTTATCTACCTATCTATCTCCTTCCAATTTATCTAACATTTACATCTATCATCTTAATATAATCATATCCACTCTATTCACTCAAAGGATTATCTTAATCTAAATCACAAGATATATTAAATCCCAAAATTTAACTCTCTTAAAGTAAGATCCACTAATTATAATATTGATCAAAATCCAATCATCTGGCATCAAATTTCCATACAAACTAAATATCTTAATCCAATAGACATTCTAAAATTTCCATATCCACCTAAGATAAAAATCTTCTCATTATCAACTTCATCTAATCCAAACCGATTATATAAACCTGGGCAGGTCAAAATAGACCTTAAGGCCAGGTTAAGGCTCTGATACCACGTTGTCATGACCCGGATTGTTTCCGTTGTGCAGGTTAAAATCCGGGTCGTGACAACATGTGTAGCAACTATTTACCGGCGTAATTGCTAAAATTCGATCTAATAATTATTTACATATATTTTATTTTATTATAATGTCATTTTAAAGATACATTTATATTTACTAGTCAAAAGCTATGTGCGGAAGCACGTGTACGTTTTGATTTTTAAATTAATTTATAAAAATATTTAACTAATAAATAAATTTAATATTTTTGATTCAATATATCCTAAGAGGATGTTTTAGTTATGATTATCGTGGAAAAAGTAGATTGTAAAAATAATTTTATTTATTATTAAATAAAAATCCTACTTATTATTATATTACATTGTTTTTAGAGATATATTTAAAAATTTTGTTTTCAAATTTTACTTTGTAGATATTTTTGAGTATCCATTAGTGTTGGCATTAAGATATGTAAAATTTGCTCCTTTTTTTAGATACAATAAAAGATAAACCGAATAAGATAATGTTAATATATTGTTATCTTACTAACATTTGCTTGTCATGGCATGGAGAAGGGAGAATAGAGCAAGACCTAAGAAGAGGTGAGGGACAATTTTAGGAGGTCATCGTATCACTACAGGAAACAGGCTCACTAGCGACGGCTTCATGCCGTCACCAAAAGATAATAGTGACGTCTTCTAAGCTGTCGCAAACCTGTTACAAATAAGCCCGTCATCAACAATAATGGCAACGGCTAAATGCCAGCCGTCGCTATAACCGTTATTTGCGATGGCTGAACACCGTCGCAAATAAGTTAATAGGGACGACAAAAGTCGTCGTCAACATTTTATTAGCGACGACGTCTAGCCGTCGTAAGTGTATTTATAAAAACTGCCAACTATTAGCGACGGCTGGAAGCCGTCACAAAACCAAAAATTTGCACCACCGGAAGGAGTTTTGGGGTGCAACTTTCTGGTTTTGCGACGGCTGCCAGCCATCGCCATTAGGTCTATAGTCGTCGCTTAAAAGTGTTTTGGTGACGACTAGAAGTAGGCATCGCCAATAATTTACAATTTAAAAAAAAATGCCTCGCACACCAAATGTATTATAAAGTCACGTAGGAACACATCTATTTATGAATATACAATATTTTCTTGTACTACATCCATATATATAGATCGACGATTAATCAACATATTGAAAGAAAACACTCCCGAACAAAATCTCATAGATAAATTATTTGTGTATGTATATAGATAAATTATTAATGGATACATTAAGGGACAAAATCTCATAGAGAAAGTGAAGGGGAAGGCTGCTGACATCTAGGCGAACAAGGATCAGTATGCTTCTTTAGCAATTGGTAAAAAAAAGTTCTTTCATTAATCGAGACTATGGAAAATAGCTCCTCCAAAACAAATTATACGAATTTCACATTAATTTATTTGGCTCCATTAACTACTTCCAATGAATTGAAAGACATACTCATACCTAGCTTGTTAGTCTGTTTCAATACCTGATTCTTCATGGGTTGTGTACTGTGGGGGACAAGAGCAAGCAATTGCTTTGAGTGTCTTCAACAACTTTCAAATGGTCAGAGCAACTTCTTTCCATGTATATTCTCAACTTTAAAATAGTCAGAGTGGCTCCTACATGTTGACTCATGTAGGCATCAACTATACAGTACAAATAAATTAGAATTGGCCAATTTGAATTCAAATTTGGTGATTCCTTTTTGCTTGCACTTAAAATCTCCCCCAAACTTTAGATTCATGCTCTCAAATCTAAGTTTTTATAGTTTAAAGATAAATGGTCTATGAAATGAAAGATGGAGCAACCATGGTGCATTTCATGCATGTCCATTTGCATAGTACACCTTTGATTACCTAAAATTTGTCTTGAACTGGTGTCCGAAACCCAATCAAGTTTTAGATACTCAATTCAACAGACATTGATGAATGTTAGACTATCTTCTGCATTTGAAGTTTGAAGTATAAAGTAGCAGGGTCTGAAGATTGTATACATGACCAATATTTGTGTATCTTTGAAAAGTTATCAAGACAAAAAAATGTGAGATGTAGGGATGGCACAATGTTGACAATTTAGGCACATCTTACTATGACCATCATATCATAAAATGTATATAAATTCTACATACATTTTTGAGATCTTTCCACAGTATGTAAAATTTGCAAACATTCCACATATCTTCCCACCTTTGATCTACAATGAAACAAAATTTACTTTTTTTTTCAAGTTCTTGCCTACTTTCTCATCTCTCAATTGTATTAAGGTAGTTGTAGATAAAAATGCATGTCTTACAAGACAATCATATATGATATGATTCGAACTTTTTAGGAATATCTCATTCAATTAATTAGGAAAATCTTCATTACTAGCTCTTATTAGAAGCGTATATCGTAATAAAGTCCTTGATCACATGCAATGATGATTGAATTATGATGAGATCATGATAATGAGATCGATCATCTAGAGGTATGTGATTTAAATTTTTCTACTCATAGAATCCTTGAGATGGGACATCAATGAAACGGATAGACTAGTGTGTGTGATGTCTTCTCATGTGATGAGAATGACCGATCTCATTGGTCATTAGTGTGGGGACACTGAGATACACATATAGGTGCTCATTAGTGGAATAAGTTCACTAAACTGACTAATTTAGGAAAACATGATCGGTATATTACCAAACTATCTATCAAGTTATTCTTACATCACAATAGTATAGTTAGATCTTTGACATGAATTGCCAAAAATGTCTTATTGGATATAGCTTGTACCTTGATTATTGACTTATGGATCACCATCTTGATGATCTAGTATAGTTGATGTGTTCGGTGCAAGAGAAACACAGTGAAGGCAATTGAGTGGACAACAATAGATCGTTCACTCTTGGTAGGAAAGAAAGAATGTCCTATGGAATAATACTCTAAATCCTGGCCAAGGTACTTAGGATAATTATGAAAGGAGTTTTCCAATTGATCTAAACCTAAGTATAGAATCCCATAGAGTCATAATATTTAGGGGTTACCAATCGATGCCGAGCCCCTGACCAACTGGGATATTGTATGCACAAAGATTTAAATCCAGGTGGTAATTGATAGTGGAAAGGCTCAATGGATGTTATTTAACTCTCCGAAGTCATTTGGGATCATAGGATGTGGCTTGTACCCTTTATGATCAAAAAGTCATAAAAACTATTATTCGATAATGGTTTTGGTTTAATTTAAAGGAATTGTTATTTTAAATTAATTAAGGCTTCAATTAATTTGACTATTGGGCCTAGTGGGTCACACACATTAGATTTGGTCAATAAGATGAGGGCATGGGCATAATTTTATAGAAGTTTTGGATTTTTGCAAAAAATTCCATCTTATATAAATAAATGGCTTATGAAGTCAAACCCTAACAAGCTATAGGGCTGGAGCACATCCCAAGAAGCCTCTCTCCCTCCTCTTTTCTATAGAAGGTGATCTCCCATGGTCTAGCTTGAACCTGGAAGGTTTTTGGAGGCTCGAAGGAAAGGATAACTCATTTATTGAAGCAGATCGTGTGGATACCACTAGAGACTATCCACTTGAATGGTTTTCAGCAAAGAGGAATGTCCTCTCTTCATACATGGTGAGAGATTTTGGAAAGCCCATGAGGTACTCTTGTTCTACTTCATATTCAGTTCCCAATTTTACTAGTTCGGCATCGACCAAGGCAAAGATCATGGTTTTAGGGAATCAAAATTTTTTTTGCTATCATGTATTGATTCATCACAGTGGTATCAGAGCCTGGTTGAAGCCTTGGCCTAAGTTGACATGAAATTGGCTTGATTTCATGTGTTCTCATGCTTTCTCGAATCTGTGCATAGAGCTGTCTTAATTCAGTCACCACAATACGTATGAAATACAAAACTGTGTGTGGCTCGACTCAATTTATTCTCATGGATAAGATCTTCCGAATGCCACAAACTTCATAAAGGTTGGCCCACCAGAGAGTCCAGTATGAGTTTGGAAAGATGGTAAGATCATCATGTTCGAAAAGTGGGCTAAAATTAGGGGAGTTGATGAACTTACTTATTTGGACGCAAATACCTCTGTATAATGGCATGGAAAGGTATAAAATTAAGTTTCCTAGAGTTTTCATAAGTTATTGGACACTAAACGGTCCTCAGAGGTGCCAAATTTGAGAGGTGTTTGTGGTTGAGGTTAATTACGGCCATGGCACATTCCTCCATGAACTGTGCATTGGATACGATTTTTCATGAGATGAAACCTATTCCAATAGATTTCTTATTATTTAAAGATTCCAACGCATATTTTTAAGGATTTTTTGAACTCCGTTTGACCCCAAACATAGCTCGAAAATCTGGCCTCCACTAGAGTTTTTCGGGTGCTAATAGTGCGGCACCCGTCCTTATCGGGCAAAGGAGAAGAAGAATTTAGATCGGATCGGGATCCTCAGGCTGCCGGGGGTATGCAGTAGCACAAGAGCACGCCCGGTCGGGAACACGGCAGCGTAGCGTTGGCATCGGAGGTGCGTGGCAACGCGGTCAAGTGCACAGTAGGGCGACACACCACGTCCGACAGAATGGTCATGACCCCGAGTATGCGGCCAAACTACGATGCACATGGTCGACAACCGAGGTGTCGTGGCCAACGTTCATTTGTCAATGCACATTGCCGACAAATAATTTTCATAGAAATTAAATTTTAATTTTTTTAAATCTCATTTTTTATTTTAAAAATTTCCAAAAAATTAAAAAAAATCTTAAAAAATATTTTTTATTTAATGAGTTATTAAACTAATTATTTGATTATTAAATAAATTTTTACTATTTTTATTAAATTATATTATTTTTTTAAAAAATTGTTTTAAGATCAAAATTAATAAAATTAATGACTTAATGAGTTTTAAAAAATTATTTAATAAGTTGTTAAAATGTTTAGGAATCTTTTAGATAGTTATGTGTTCAGGTTACAACGTAATCATTTTATAAATTATTTTAAAATATTTATTGATTAGATTAGTGTTCAAATAAATTTTGAAAATTGTAATTTCGAAGAATTTTGATTTGGACATTAATTTAATGCTCTAAGGAATTTTTGAAAAGCATGAATCATTTTATATATTTTATATTGCTTGTCTTATGCATGTAAATTGTTTATATTTGTATTTCATGTTATTTATTTCATGTAAATTCGACAAGCATGAAATTGGGAATTTAAAAAATTGAAGTATATAATCTTATGATGGCATATATGATATATCTCATTTAAGTATGACGTATGCAGTTTATGTTCATGTGATGAATGTTAGTGTGTATAGAGGTGATCATGAAATTAAATATACTTTACTTGTGATTACTTGGTTAATTGTGTTTGTTATGTTGGTAAATAAGGCCTGTGTGTACCTCTCTCTCTATCTACAATCTGATTCTATATTCTACCTCCCCTCATCTATATTCTCCCCTTAATTAAAATCAAGATTTCTTATTATGAAATGTATATTTATGGGTCTGTGTACTGTTTACTCCAAAAATGTGTTTGTCGTTGTCCAGATCGCCACCTCAAGAGGAGATGAGAAAAATAGGAAAGAAAATGTGAAAAACTCTCATCTCGGTCCCACACTCACATTGATCCCCGAACTTTCATCTCTTGGCATCACTCGAGCACCGAGGAGATAGTTTAGGTCGTGTGGGAGGAGAGTAAGGACATAATAAAAAGAGCTTAATGCATAAAAGGATTAAAGAATATGGTTTCGAGGAACCGCAGGTTTCGCTTTAAATGAAATAAATTGCAGATCGAGTAAAGGATGATCGTGAGTACCTTAGCGCGGGAAAATAGTGCTCGGGTTCAAACTTCCCCTTCTTCGACCGGCCGATGACAAAGAGTCCCCAACCACTGCTAGCTTGATAAACTTGTGCAACTAGAACAAGAACCAAGTGAAAAAATTGATTAGAACTAGGTGAAGTGTAAAAACTGTAAGAAGAAAGATAAGAAAAAGTGCAATTGGATTTGAACTCACCAGATTGTGGCAAGCCCTAACCTTTTTTTTTATATTTTTTGAATGGTAAAAATGATTCAAAAATAAATTAAAATGACCTAAAATGCTCTATATAAAATATAAAGGACTTAGAGAGTAGGATAGCTCGGATCGGAGCCAGAATGAGCAAAAGAAGCCAGTTTGGATGGCCTGCTCTCGGGTGAGTGTAGTGTCCTGCCAACGTGACTTTGGTGTAGAAGCTGCCACAGTCGACTCCAATGTTAGAATCGAGTGACGTTTATTTCTAAGGACAGACAACTTAAAGGGTAAGAGATATTATGTTTATGACTTCTCCAGAATATGCCTGTACGGACCTGTAGAATTTATGGAAATGAACAAATGTGAAAACAAAACCTGGTTGCACGCCCTCGATGCAGAAATCACCACAGACAAATGACATGTAGGAATCAAGTAATGTCAGTTGAAAATGAAAGAGGCCATAGATATGCAGCTTTATTTTGTTGACCACTTTTGCAGAACATGTCCCTAGGATTCTGTAGAGGCTGATGAAGAACAACGATGTCGAGAGCATGAATCGGGCTTCCTTCTTCACGTCGCGGTCGATCTCTCACCAATGGATCGGAGTAGAATGCGAAAGAGAGCTTGAAGGACCTCTGCACATGCTAGAGTGTGCGTGGTAACCCCAATCGTTGAGAATGACCTTAAATTTATAGGAGAAACAGACCCAGTGCAAAGTATAGAAAGAAACTAACTGCACCCCTGAGTTGGGGAGCGCTACGAGGGCCTGTTCAGTGCATTATTGATAAAAATCTTTGAAAAATTTTATAAAATTACTAAAAAATGGGGTTGACAAAATGAAAGCATCCCCGACTCGAGGGTGCGATAAAAATAAACATTTTAAGAGAAGGGAACTTTTCAAAAACTGGTTTGGAAAGCCCAAACCAGGGCAAATTTTTGGTTTTTGGAACTGGCCGCACCCTTAGTCCAGGAAAGTGCTGACTGCGCCCTCGGTCTGGGTGCACGCAGACAGCACCCTCACATTGAGGGCACATTGACTGCGCCCCCGGTTCGGGGGTGCATTCAGTTCTCTCTCCTACATGCTCTACATCCGCGAGCTATAACTTGCAAATGAGATATCCATTTCGACTCCTGTTTGTCGTATATGAAGGAGGACTCGCAAAATTAGCTCCTCAAATTGGTAAACCAGACGGCACATATCCTGAAACTTCTGTACAGGATTTTAACGTCCGGTTTATGATTTTGAGGATGTCAAAAGCCAGAGCAGTGATCCGAAAAGACATGGTTTCAATCAATAAGCCTAGGGTCAGCTCGGGATGACTTTAAACAATGATTGAACAAGTTTTGTTTGATCAGAAAACTTGAAATCATTGGAAAAGTCGAGAATAACCAAGTAAATGCGAAACGAATCTCGAAAAAGTTGAGAATAATCGAGAAACCCTAAAATCGACCAAAACGACTGTACAGCACCGGTTGGTGACAATAAATGGCTCATGTTGGCCCAGAGGACCCGGAAAGGCCTGGTGATGATGGGAAAGACATAACATGTGGTCCGGGATAGCCATGACAGTAAGTATCAGAAAGTTGTGATAAAAGTCGTTATAGACCCGCGACTGCCGAACTGACTGGTCAAAAACCCAAATATTGTGAAATTCACATGGGACTTCTGAGACCTACAATTATGGATCATTAAGGGTCAGTTATTGAGCAGGTTTCGTGTTTTCACGATTAATGTGCAGCTCTCGCTTGAAGGTTACGGCATTGCCGAAAATGTTCAATCCATTCTCAACTCACGCGGCCTTCCATTGACATCCTTGGCTCATCTCCACAAGGTGATTTGGATCAGATAATGGTCATATAAAGAGTATTTACAATGAAATAAGATTTGGAGCTCAGAATCAGTCCAATTCGTGTTTACATGTACCCTTAAGCTGCTTGTAATAGTTAGAAGCTGGCTTGTGGAAGAATGGAGAGCGGGACCACTTAGAGAAGCACCCATGTGAAGTGGGAGCATGCCAACTCAAGCTTATAAAGCAAGGTATTGCACCTATTGGGGTGCCTTAGGTGTATGCTTAGGGTTAAGTCCATAATCATATGTGTTTTATGCATATTTGATATGTGGTTGTGTGCTATAGGTTATACCTTAAATATATGATATTCAAAAGATATATTAATATTTTATATGAAACACCTATATTGAAGAGACTAAAATAAAATCCCACCTCATTCTAATTAGGTTGATAAATGTGAGACATTAAGAATGAGTACTCATGTAGCTTTCCGTTGTTATGGTCTTGATGTGCCAATCTAAGATTGGGTGGATTTGTTGTGCTACCACAAAGCCCATTTTGCAAGAGATTAGAGATCATGGATAGAGTGTCACAACCCGTATTTTTAACATGCACAGCATAAGATAATCCAGTGACGTAATGGAGAAAAATATCGGTTTGAAACCAAATAATAATAAATTCACAATTCCAAACTTTACAACATATTAACACCACAAACAAACATCTATCTAATCAAAATAAATACCAACAATGAATGAGTAATCCATTAGCTCTTCGAATTCCAAAACACCACTATGCTTCTACTGTGTTAAACCTACACTCCTTAAAATATTAACAATGGAAGGGGTGAGTCACCACAGACTCAGTAGGACTTACACCCGAAACTAGTGATTCTCTATTGATATTAAATATATTAAGCCTAAAAATTAGTATTATAATATATAAGGTTTAAGCTAATTATATATCTTCAATTAGAATGATTACAAAGCCTTTCTACTACCCCACAAGTTAACATGATTCTAGATGCACTAAAACTGACATAACCTGCACATTAAGTAAGCTAGGTATGCTTACACCACATACACCTATCATAATACAAAAGACTCCATTAGACCACTAATACACATGCCAAAATGCATAAGTAAACAATTGTCTGAGTAAATATCATACTCCATTTAGACAATGTAGTGATAGAAATGTATGCCCTACAAGCCAATCATATATGCTATGATTAAACATTTTTAGGAACATCTCATTCAATTAAATAGGCAAAACTTAGTTACTAGCTTTTTTTAAAAGCGTATATTGTAATGAAGTCCTTGATCACATGCAATGATGACTGAATCATGATGAGATCATGATAATGAGATTGATCATCTAGAGGTATATGATCTAAATGTTCCTAGTCATAGGATTCTTGAGATGGGACATCAAGAATCCGGATAGACTAGTGTGTGTGATGTCTTTTCATGTGATGAGAATGACCGATCTCATTGGTCATCGGTGTGGGGACACTGAGATACACACATAGGTGCTCATTAGTGGAAAGAGTTCACTGAACTTACCAATTTAGGAAAACCTGATCGGTATCTTACCTAACTGTCTATCAGGTTATTCTTACATCTCAATAGCACGGTTAGATCTTTGACCTGAGTCACCAAAGATGTCTTACCAGATATATCTTGTACTTTGATTATTGACTTATGGATCACCATCTTGATGGTCCAGTATAGTTGATGTATTGGGTGCAAGAGAAACCCAGTGGAGGCAATTGAGCAGACAACATGGGATCGTTCACTCTCAGTAGGAGAGAGAGAATGTCCTATGGGATAGTACTCTAAATCATTGGCCAAGGTACTTAGGATAATTGAAAAAAGAGTTTTCCAATTGAACCAAACCTGAGTACAGGATCCCATAGAGTTGGAATATTTAGGGGTTGACAGTCAATGCCGAACCCCTGACCGACCGAGACATCATAGGAACGAGGATTTAAATCTGTGTGTTAATTGATGATGGAAAGGATCAATAGATGTTATTTAACTCCTCAAAGTCATTTGGGATCATAGGATGTGGCTTGTATGCTTTATGATCAGAAAGCCATAAAAACTATTATCGGATTTGATTTAATTTAAAGAAATTATTATTTTTAATTAATTAAGACTTCGACCAAATTGACTATTGGGCCCAGTGGGTCACACATTAGATCTGGTTAATAAGATGAGGGCATGGACGTAATTTTATAGAAGTTTGTGTTTTGTGAAAAATTCCATCTTCTATATATAAATGGCTTATGAAGCCAAACCCTAGCAAGTCATAGGGCTGGATCACATCCCTAGTAGCCTCTCTCCATCCTCTCTCCTCTATAAGGTGATCTCCCATTGTCAAACTTGGATCTGTAAGGTTTCTAGAGGCCCGAAGGAAGGGAGAACTCGTCTATTGAAGCAAATCGTGTGGATACTGCTAGAGACCAGACACTTGAATGGTTTTCAGCAAGGAGGAATGTCCTCTCTTCATCCATTATGAGGGATTTTGGAAATCCCATAAGGTACTCTCATTTTACTTCATATTCGGTTCCTAGTTTTACTCGTTCGGCATCGACCAAGGCAAAGATCATGGTTTTATGGAAGCACAATTTTTCCACTATCATGTAATGATTATTTACAGTGGTATCAGAGCCCAGTTGAAGCCTTAGTCAAAGTTGAATTGAAATTGGCTTGATTTCATGTGATTTCTTGCTTTCCCGAAATTGTATACAGAGCAGTTTTGATTTGATCACCATAGTTCACATGAGATACCAAATTGTGTGTGGTTAGTTTCAGTTGATTCTCGTGGATGGTATCTTTCCAATGCCACAAACCTCTTGAATTGTGGCCATCCGTAGAGTCCGGAAGGAGTTTGGAAAGTTTCTAAAATTATCATGTCCAAAAATCCAGCCGAAATTAGGGGAGTTGATGAACTTACCTATTTGGACTCAAATACCTCTGTCTAATGATGTGGGAAGGTAGGAAATTAAGTTTCTTATAGTTTTCATAAGTTATTGGACACTCAATGTCCCTTGGAGGTGCCGGATTTGAGAGGTGTTTGGGGTTAGGTTTAATTGCAGCCGTGGCAACTTCCTCCATGAAATGCGCATTGTATAGAATTTTTCTTGAGATGAAACTTTTTTCAGTAGAGTCCTTATTCTTTAACGATTCCAACACATATTTTTACGGATTTTTATGACTTTGTTTGACCCCCCCTAATATGGCCCGAAAGTCTGGCCTCTACTAGGGTTTCTCGGGTGCTACAGTGCAACGCCTCGCCCTTATTGGGTGAAGAAGATGGTGAGTCTGGAAAGTGCGAGGAGTATGCGGCCGTTGCACAACTACACACGGACCGAGTACACGGTAGCACCGCACTGGCGGCTAAGACGCGGACCGAGTCTGGATAGTCAATTTGGTTGAAGCCTTAATTAATTTAAAAGAACAATTCCTTTAAATTAAATCAAAACTGTTATTCGATAACAGTTTTTACGGCTTTCTGATCATAAAGGGTAAAAGCCACATTTTATGATCCCAAATGACTTTGGGGAGTTAAATAACATCCATTGAGCCTATCCATCATCAATTACCACACGGATTTAAATCCTCGTTCATACAATGTCCCGGTCGGTTAGGGATTCGGCACTGACTGTCAACCCCTAAGTATTCCAACTCTATGAAATCTTGTACTCATGAATGGATCAACTAGAAAACTCCTTTTTCAATTATCCTATCTACCTTGGCCAAGAATTTAGAGTACTATCTCATAGGACATTCTCTCTCTCCTACCGAGAGTGAACGATCCCCTATTGTCCGCTCAATTGCCTCCATCAGGTTTCCCATATACCCAATCCATTAACTTCATAGGACCACAATACTAAGTGATCCATCAGTCAATAGTCAAAGTACATAGTATACCTGGCAAGACATCTTTGGCGACTCAGGTCAAAGATCCAACCGTGCTATTGAGATGTAAGAATAACCTGATAGACAGTTCGGTAAGATACCGATCAGGTTTTCCTAAATTGGTCAGTTCAGTGAACTCATTCCACCAATGAGCACCTGTGTGTGTATCTCAATGTCCCCACACTGATGACCAATGAGATCGGTCATTCTCATCATATGAGAAGAGATCACACACACTAGTCTATCCGGATTCTTGATGTCCCGTCTCAAGGATCCTATGACTAGGAACATTTAGATCACATACCTCTAGATGATCAATCTCATTATCATGATCTCATCATGATTCAATCATCATTGCATGTGATCAATGACTTCATTACGATATATGCTTCTAATAAAAGCTAGTAACGAAGTTTTGCCTATTTAATTGAATGAGATATTTCTAGAAATGTCGAATCATATCATATATGATTGGCTTGTAGGGCATACATTTCTATCAATCTCCCACTTGCACTAAAGCCAATCACCCATCTGGCTGATCTCTATCAACTCAAGGTGAAGCTCTAACACTCTTTGAGTAATAGCTTCAGTTAGTGGATCTGTAATGTTATTAACGGAAGATACTCTATCTTTAATTATATCTCTATCAACTGCATTCTCTCTGATTCTATGGTATTACCATAGAAGTTTGAAACTTCTAATGAGACTTTGGCTCTACCCTATTGTTTTCTCAAAACAATACAATTTAAGAGAAAGTTGGGACAATCCCATAAGCTAGATGAACAACTTCATCTAGTCAGCTTCTCAAGCAATATACAATCATTATTCAATCTACTTTAGATTAGTTGTAGAATTAGCAGTGTTCTCTTGCATGGAACTCTTCCAGCTCACTGCACCACCATTAACTTGTCTTATTATTAGACTTATCTGATTAGAAGCTTGTGTTCATGAAACTACAAGACTTCAAGTCTTATCCTCCATATATTAGAGATATATCCTTAGTGCTTCTCAAGTACTCAAGGACATATCTCTAAATTATCCTGTGACTCTCACAAGGATTTACTTGATGAATGCTCATAACACTTAGAGCATCAATGAAGTCATGTACTAAGCATCACAAATGTGATAGGCCCTATTACAAAAGCATAAGGGCTATACTAATGTGATCTCTTTATCTCTCAAGAAGTCTATAAAGACATCTCTTTAAAGAGATCAACTCCACACTACATAGGTAAGAAACCTATCTTGGAGTTTACCATGTCAAACTCTTTGACTATGGTATTTACGCACATGAATTGGGTAAGGCCAATAAACCTTTTAGATCTATCTCCATAGATCTTAAAACCCATATTAAGTTTGGAGGATTAATTGATAACTAGGCTCACTTATGATAACATATTTACTTCATTCTTAATGAGTAGTATGTCATACATATATCATGTCAAGAAGATAATAGCACTCCCACTTATCTTATATGATAACACAAGGCATATCCTCATTCTCAATGAAGTCATAAGATTTAATCTTATTAAACCTTATCTACCATCTATGAGAAGTTTTACTTTAGTCCATAAATGGACCTTATTCACACACTATTTGGATGTTTTGGAACTTGATTCCCAAAGGTTGTATCATATACACTTGTTTCTCAAAATAACATAGAGAAACACTATCTTAACATCCATTTGACATATCCTATAATCATAGTGTGTAACAATCAAAAAACGAATGGATTAATTCCATGGCATAGGTAAAAGGTCTTATCATAGTCAACTATTTGACTTAAATGAAATCCCTTTTAACTATCCTTACTTTGAAGGTTTTTACCCTCTAATATACTTCAATATATTCTTTAGTGATCCATTTACACCCTATAGATACTAAATCCTTAGGTGGATCAATCAAGTTCTGAACTTGATTAGAATAGATAGAGTTTATATCGGATTTTATTGTTTCTTCCCAATTTGAATTAATATCTCATATTGCTTCAATATAGATCTTAGGATCATTATCCTTTTATCTTATGTCTCATTTCTTCCATCAAAGATATGTCTCACATATCTCTTAGGTTGATTGGACATAAGAAAAGATCTATGATTTTCCCTTGTGTAAATATTAGCTAGTACCTTAATAAAAGTGTCCATGGATTGTGGGACTGGAACACCTTCCATTTATAGCTTGCTCCCACTATTTTTCTAAAGAAGGGACTCTTCCTCTAGAAATATGGAGAGATGAGCAACTCATACCCTTCTCCCTAAGGGAGGCATTAATATCTATAAATTTGCTTAGGATATCCCACAAGTCAACACTTTATAGTCTTATATTCCAACTTGATAGGGTTATACTTCTTCACCAGGCCAGATATTCTGAAACCTTAACTTGCTTAAGGTCAAGCTTTAACCCCTTTCCATATCTGATATGGAATAATTGGAATATATTTGGAAGGTACCGATTTAAGATCAAGTGCCTATATTGAGTGCTAACCCCTAAATAGACAAAGAAGAATTTTGCAAAGGTTGTCATTATCCATATTATGTCCTACACAATGTAACTTCTCATTTTAGCTACTCAATTAAGCTAAAATGTATAAGAGGTGTCCATCAAAATTAGATTTCACTATCCTTCATTTATGTGTGAATTATTACTTAAGTATCCCCTCTTTGATCTCATCAAAGAGTTCTAATACTCTTTTTTTTAATATTTCCTCTTCATTCTTAATCTCAAATAATTTCTCAAAGGTTTTGGTTTTGTACTTCATAAAGTACATATGTCCATACCTAGAGAAGTCATCTTTGAAAATTAATGAAGTTGAAATATTATCCTCTATCATTAATAGATATGGGCTAACATGCATCTAGATGCATGAGTTCTATAAACTCTTTAGCCCTCTCTCCATGTCTAACAAATGAAGAGTTGGTCATTTTGCTTAATAAGATAAGACTTACATATAGTTAATGATTCTAAATCATTTACCTATATGTTTCTATCCGAATAGTACTCCTTAAGTCTTTTCTTATAAATATGACCGTACTACTAAACAATAGATTGATCAATATCAATCTACTTCACCAAATGAGGATTATTCACATATATTATAAGAACATACATATCTGATATAAATAAACTCTTTATTATGCTCCTACTGATAAACACTTTACCAGTTATCATTTTCATACCATAGAATAAATCTCCATTTATTCAACTTGGAAATGAAAACAATATTCTTTTAGAAGGATAATTAAGACAACTCTAGAAGGCTATAGAAAATTTGTATCTCCCACTAGTAATGATGCAACATTTTGTACCATTTCATATATAGGTCAACAATCTTCTTTAAGCCTTCATTTACTTGCTATTATCTACAACTCATTGTAGATATATGATGCATATCTGGTATCTCATACTATTATATGCATCCCTAATATCTTATACTAGAATACACATATATAGTATCTTATACTATCGAATGTGTATATAAGACAAGTAAATTTTAATGACATAGATATATGAAGCTTCTCAAGCTCCACCTTTGCATTATGTGCAATACACTTTGCACTTCTTCTACTTACCATCATCATGATAGTCGAAGAATGCTATGTCAAATTTGGGTTGTAATATCTTGACTTACTTCTTTGACTTTTAACTATCACCTTCTATTTCTATCTAATGATCTTACTTCTTTCTATTGGTCTTACCAATAAGAAGTATTCAAGATGTATTATTCTTCTTTGCCTTTAATTAGCTCATCACCATGAGCAATGATGGATATCATATCCATCTATCCATGTTGCCACTACTATTTTTATCTGATAGAGGCTAACATCTGATAGAAGGCAATCAATACATCATTTTAATGAGGTAAGATCTTATCTTCTCTCACTTCATTAGATAGTGTAGGAGATACTTACTTCTCAAGTAGGATAGTCAATAGGTCAACTATGAGAACCATTCTCTTAGTTCTAAACCAATATAAGAACTTGATAGTCAATAGGTCAACTATGAGAACCATTCTCTTAGTTCTAAACCAATATAAGAGTGTGAGCCATTAAAATTCTTAGAATCTAGCATGCAAGATTAATGGTGGTTTATTATATTCTACAACAGAGATATAATTATATCAACATTACAGACATTCATTAAAATTAAAATATGGTCTTTCATCCTAATTTATACTCCCACTAACTTTTCGACGAATTTGCATAACCCTCATTATGCAAAGACGGGATATCACGATAACATCCTAGTGGGGACCAAGACCCTACTAACTTTATGGTGATGACCTTGTGGTAGCACAACAAATCATCCCATACTTAATAGGTAGGCAACTATTGCCAGTTGCAACTCTTGCAACTCTTAGTCATTTAGCCTCTAGAGTTATGATCTTGTGGTAGCACAACAAACCATATACTCTAGTTAGGTCAAACTCGCTTGTTACGTTATGAGACTGGATTTTTCATCCAGCCCTTGTGGTAACACAACAAAGCCATGCAAATGGTCCACCCCAAAGTTCGGCTAATGCCTTGGCCATGATCTCCAATCCCTTGCTGAATGGGCCTTGTGGTAGCACAACAAACCCATCCAATCTAAGATTGGCTCATCAAGACCATAACAACGGAAGGCTACGTGAGTCATTCTTAATGTCTCATATTTATCGACCTAATTAGAACAAGGAAGGATTTTATTTTAGTCTCATCAACATAGGTGCTACATATAAATATTAATATACCTTTGGAATATCACATATTTAAAGTATAATATGTAGCACACACCACATATCAAATATGCATTAAAACATAGGTGATCATGGACTTAACCTTAATCATACACCTAAGGAACCCCTATAGGTGCAATTCCTTGCTTCAAAAGCTTGAGTTGGCATGCTCCCACTTCAGAAGGGTGCTTCTCCAAGTGGTCACGCTCTCCATTCTACCACGAGCGGCTTCTAACCATTACAAGCAGCTAAAGGGTACACATACCCACAAATGTACAACTCATAATAAGAAACCTTGGTTTTAACCAAGGGGAGTACACAAATGTAGGGAAGGTAGAATGTACAATCAGATTGTATAGAGAGAGAGGAGGCACATGCATGCCCCATTTAATAACATAACCAACTTAATTAACCAAGCAATCAAAAGCAAAGCATATTTAAGTCCATGATCACCTCCATACACACACCAACATTCATCACATGAACATAGAGCGCAAACGTGATAATTATATGAGATATATCATATATATACCATCATAAAATTATATACTGTAATTTTGAAATTCCAAATTTCATGCTTGTCGAATTTTCATAAAATAAATAACATGAAATGCACATATAAACAATTTACATGCATAAGACAAGCAATACAAAATATTCAAATGATTAATGCTTTTCCAAAAATTTTCAGAGCAATAAATTAATGTCCAAATCATAATTTTTCAAAATAAATTTTTTCAGAATTTATTTGAACACTAATTTAATCAATAAATATTTTAAAACAATTTTAAAATCATTTATAAAATGATTCTATGGCAACCAAAGTCCAAAACTATTTAACAGGTTTATAAACATTTTACAAACCTATTAAATAATTTTCCAAAACTTATATAATCATTAATTTCATTAATCTTGATCTTAAAACAATTTTAAAATCAAAATAGTAGAATTCAATGACAAAATTAGTAAAACTCTATTTAATAAGTCATTAAACACTTTAATAACTTATTAAATAAATTCTATAATTTTTAAGAATTTTTATGGAATTTTTTGGCAATTTTTAGGATCAAAAATGAATTTAAAACCATTTAAAAATCATTTTCGGATTAAATAACTGGCGGCGCATTGCGCCGGCCAATCGCCACCGGCCACGACCCCCTTGCGGCTGCGCCAACCCGCTGTGCGCCGCGCGCCCGCGTGCCGCGCGCTTCCGGCGCCAACAGGAGACGGCCGCGTACCCCGTCTGGGCGCGGCTGCGCAGCTGCCACGTACCCCGCCCGCGGCTGAGTCCGGATCCAATCCGGACTCGTCTCCTCCGCCCGATAAGGGTGGGGCGGATTGCGGAAACCCTAGAAAACGCCCAACTTTCGGGCCATATTTGGGGGGTCAAATGGTGTCCAAAAAATCCGATAAAATATGCTTTGGAATACTTAAAGAATAAGGATTCTATTTATATAAGTTTTATCTCATGAAAAATTCTATCCAACACGCAGTTTACGAAGGAATTTGCTACGGCCGCAATTAACCCAAAACGCAAATACCTCTCAAATCCGGCACCTCCAAGGGCCGTTGAGTGTCCAATAACTTATGGAAACTCTAGGAAACTTAATTTCCTATCTTCCTATGTCATTAGACAGAGGTATTTGAGTCCAAATAGATAAGTTCATCAACTCCCCTAATTTCTGCCGGATTTTCGGATATAATCATCTTAGCAAATTTTCGAACTCATTCCGGACTCTCAAGATGGCAAAAATTCATGAGGTTTGCGGCATTGGAAATATCTCATCCACGAGAATCCATTTAAACTAACCACACACAGTTTGGTATCTCATAAAAACTGTGGTGGTCAAATCAAAATTGCTCTGAATACAGTTTCGGGAAAGCAAGAAATCACATGAAATCAAGCCAATTTCGATTCAACTTTGACCAAGGCTTCAACCGGGCTCTGATACCACTGTAAGGAATCAATACATGACAGCGGAAAAATTTTGATTCCATAAAACCATGATTTTTGCCTTGATCGATGCCGAACGAGTAAAACCAGGAACCGAATATGAAGTAGAACGAGAGTACCTCATGGGATTTCTAAAATACCTCACCATGGATGAAGAGAGGACATTCCTCCTTTCTGAAAATCGTTCAAGTGTCCGGTCTCTAGCGGTATCCACACGATCTGCTTCAATAGACGAGTTCTCCCTTCCTTCGGGCCTCTAGAAACCTTCCAGATCCAAGCTTGACCATGGGAGATCACCTTCTAGAGGATAGAGGAGGAAGAGAGGAGGAATGGGACGTGATCCAGCCCTATGCCTTGTTAGGGTTTGGCTTCATAAGCCATTTATATATAGAAGATGGATTTTTTCACAAAAATCCAAAACTTCTATAAAATTGTGTCCATGCCCTCATCTTATTGACCAGATCTATTGTGTGTGACCCACTAGGCCCAATAGTCAATTTGGTTGAAGCCCTAATTAATTTAAAAGAACAATTCCTTTAAATTAAATCAAAACTGTTATTCGATAACAGTTTTTACGGCTTTTTGATCATAAAGGGTACAAGCCACATCCTATGATCCCAAATGACTTTGGGGAGTTAAATAATATCAATTGAGCCTATCCATCATCAATTACCACACGGATTTAAATCCTCGTTCATACAATGTCCCGGTCGGTCAGGGGTTCGGCACTGACTGTCAACCCCTAAGTATTCTAACTCTATGAAATCTTGTACTCATGAATGGATCAACTGAAAAACTCCTTTTCCAATTATCCTATCTACCTTGGCCAAGGATTTAGAGTACTATCTCATAGGACATTATCTCTCTCCTACTGAGAGTGAACGATCCCCTATTGTCCGCTCAATTGCCTCCACCAGGTTTCCCATATACCAAATCCATTAACTTCTTAGGACCACAATACTAAGTGATCCATCAGTCAATAGTCAAAGTACATAGTACGCCTGGCAAGACATCTTTGGCGACTCAGGTCAAAGATCCAACCGTGCTATTGAGATGTAAGAATAACCTGATAGACAGTTCGGTAAGATACCGATCAGGTTCTCCTAAATTGGTCAGTTCAGTGAACTCATTCCACTAATGAGCACCTGTGTGTGTATCTCAGTGTGCCCACAATGATGACCAATGAGATCGGTCATTCTCATCATATGAAAAGAGATCACACACACTAGTCTATCCGGATTCTTGATGTCCCGTCTCAAGGATCCTATGACTAGGAACATTTAGATCACATACTTCTAGATGATCGATCTCATTATCATGATCTCATCATGATTCAATCATCATTGCATGTGATCAAGGACTTCATTACGATATATGCTTATAATAAAAGCTAGTAACGAAGTTTTGCCTATTTAATTGAATGAGATATTTCTAGAAATGTCGACTCATATCATATATGATTGGCTTGTAGGGCATACATTTCTATCAAAGGTCATCACCATAATGTTAGTAGGGTCTTGGTCCCCACTAGGATGTTATCGTGATATACCATCTTTACATAATGAGGGTTATGCAAATTCGTCAAAAATTAGTCAGAGTATAAATTAGGATAAAAGACCATATCTTAATTTTAATGAATATCTGTAATGTTAATGTAATTATATCTTAATTATAGAATATAATAAACCACCATTAGTCTAGCATGCAAGATGCTAAGCAATTTAATGGCTCACACTTCTTATATCGGTTTTGAACTACGAGAATAGTTCTCATAGTTGAGCTATTAACTATCTTACTTGAGAAGTAGGTATCTCCTACACTATATAATGATGTGAGAGAAGATATGATCTTATCTCATTGAAAATATGTATTAATTGCCTTATATCAGATGTTAGCCTCTATCAGATGAAAATAGTAGTGGCAACATGGATAGATGGATATGAATCATGGCTCATGGTGATGAGCTAATTAAAGGTAAATAAGAATAACACATCTCGAATACTTCCTATTAGTGAGACTAATAGAAAGAAGTAAGATCATTAGATAGAGATAGAAGGTGATAGTTAAAAGTCAAAGAAGTAAGTCAAGATATTATAACCCAAATTTGACATAGCATTCTTCTACTATCATGATGAAGGTAAGTAGAAGATGAAGAGCAAAGTGTATTGTAGATAATGCAAAGGTGGAGCTTGAGAAGCTTCATGTATCTTTGTCATTAATATTAACTTGTCTTAAAAACACATTTAATAGTATAAGATACTATATGTGTGTATTATAGTATACGATACTAGGGATGCATATAATAGTATGAGAACCATATATGCATCATATATCTACAATGAATTGTAGATAATAGCAAGTAAATGAAAGTTTAAAGAAGATTGTTGACCTACATATGAAATGGTACAAAATGATGTATTATTACTAGTGGGAGATACAAATTTTCTATAGCCTTCTAGAGTTGTCTTAATTATCCTTCCAAAAGAATATTGTTTTCATTTCCTAGTTGAATAAATGGTGATTTATTCTATGGTATGAAAACAATAATTGGTAAAGTGTTTACCAATAGGAGCATGATAAAGAGTTTATTCATATCAGATATGTATACTTTTATAATATGTGTGAATAATTCTTATTAGGTGAAGTAGTTTGATATTGATCAATCTATTGTTTAGTAGTACGGTCATATTTATAAGAAAAGACTTAAGGAGTACTATTCAAATAGAAACATATAGGTAAATGATTTGGAATCATTAACTATATGTAAGTCTTATCTTATTAAGCAAAATGACCAACTCTCCATTTGTTAAGCATAGAGAGAGGGCTAATAAGTTTATAGAACTCATGCATCTAGACGCATGTTAGCCCATATCTATTAAAGATATAGGATAGTATTTCAACTTTATTAATTTTCAAAGATGACTTCTCAAGAATTGGACATATGTACTTTATGAAGTACAAAACCAAAACCTTTGAGAAATTATTTGAGATTAAGAATGAAGTGAAAATATTAATTAAAAGATTATTAGAACTCTTTGATGAGATCAAAAAGGGGATACTTAAGTAATAATTCACACATAAATGAAGGATAGTAGAATCTAATTTGGATGGACACCTCTTATACATTTTAGCTTAATTGAGCAGCTAAAATGAGAAGCCATATTGTGTAGGACAAAATATGGACAATGACAACCTTTGCAAAATTCTTTTTTGTCTATTTAGGCGTTAGCACTCAATATAGGCACTGATTCTCTAATTGGTACCTTCTAAGTAAATTTCAATTATTCTATATCAGATATGGAAAGGGGTTAAAGCTTGACCTTAAGCAAGTTAAGGTTTCAGAATGTCTGGCCTGGTAAAGAAGTATAACCCTATCGAGTTGGAATATAAGACTATAAACTGTTGGCTTGTGGGATATCCTAAGGAAACTTAAGGATGTTAATGCCACCCTTAGGAAGAAGGGTATAAGTTTCTCATCTCACCATATTTTTAGAGGAAGAGTCCCTCCTTACGAAAGATAGTAGGAGCAAGGTATAAATAGAAGGTGTTCCAGTCCCACAATCCAATGACACGTTTATTAAGGTACTAGTTAATAATTGCACAAGGCCAAATCATAGACCTTTTCTTATGTCCAATCAACCTAAGAGATATGTGAGGCATATCTTTGATGGAAGAAATGAGACATAAGATAAAAGTATAATGATCCTAAGATCTATATTGAAGCAATATGAGATATTGATTCAAAATGGGAAGAAAGAATGAAATCCAATATAAACTCTATCTATTCTAATCAAGTTCAGAACTTGATTGATCCACCTAAGGATTTAGTATCTATAGGATATAAATAGATCAATAAAGAATAGATTGAAGTAGATTAGAAGGTAGAGACCTTCAAAGTAAGGATAAAGGGCTATCATTTAAGTCAAATAGTTGACTATGATAAGACCTTTTACCTATGCCATGGAATTAAATCCATTCGTATTTTGATTGTTACACACTAAGACTATAGGATATGTTAAATGAATGTTAGGATAGTGTTTCTCTATGTTATTTTGAGAAACAAGTGTATATGATACAACTTTTGGGAATCAAGTTACAAACCATCCAAATAGTGTGCGCATAAGGTCCATTTATGGACTCAAATAAAACTTCCCATAGATGGTAGATAAGGTTTAATGAGATTAAATCTTATGACTTCATTGGGAACGAAGATGTGCCTTGTGTATTCACATAAGATAAGAGGGAGTTCTATTTTCTTCTTAACATGGTATATGCATGACATACTACTCATTAAGAATGAAGTAAGTACATTATCATAAGTGAGCCTAGTTATCAAATTAATCTTCCAAACTAAATAAGATTTTAAGATCTATGGTGATAGATCTAAAAGGTTGCTTGATCTTACTTAGTTTACGTACGTAGTTACCATTATCAAAGGGTTTGACATGGTAAACTCCAAGATAAGTTTCTTACCTATGTAGTGTGGAGCTGATCTCTTTAAAGAAATGGATTTCTTGAGAGATAAAGAGATCACATTAGTATATCCCTTACGCTTTTGCAATAGGGCCTATCACATTTGTAATGCTACGTACATGACTTCATTAATGCTCTAAGTGTTATCAGTATTCATCAACTAAATCCATGTGAGTCATTGGATAATTTAGAGATGTGTCCTTGAGTACTTGAGAAGCACTAAGGATGTATCTCTACTGTTTGGAGGATAAGACTAGAAGTCTTGTAGTTTTATGAACACAAGCTTCTAATAAGATAAGTCTGATAATAAGACAAAGTAATGGTGTGTAGACACGCAATTTTGGTCTAATTGAAGAGCTTGAATTCTTGTTTTCATGAATAATATTTGAGTAACCTTTCAAGGGAACCGAGTTTTTCGGAAAAATCAAGTTTTTCGGCGCATTTCAAAGAAGATTGATAGGCGTTGAACAGGGTCAAAGCGCCCTATATATAGGGCACCTGGCGCCCTACTTATAGGGCACCTGCACCTGGTCTGACTAACTAGACAGATTGATGGGACAGTTCTGCAGATAAAGTTGCCCTCTTCTTGCCAATAAAAGGACCCCCATTTGGAGGCTTGAGGACACCAAGGGTGTCCCCCAAACCCTCTCATCCACCACAATACTCCCAAAGCCTTATAACCCCTTTCCATGCTCTCAAACCATTCCAAAACCCACTCCCAAAAACCCCAAAAACATGTAGTTTCCTTCTTCAGAAATATGATTTTTCTCCAACTTTGAGGGCCTCTACACTCCATTTTACTTACATCTAGTGCCAAAACACTCTTTCATTAGCTTCACTTGAGTATTGGCTGCTTGAAGAAGTTCTTCTTCCGTCTTGGAGGTCTTCCTACACTCCGGGGTGACGCTGCGAGGAAGAGGAGAAAATTTGCTCGAGCCAGACTTAGTGCCCCATATACAGGGCACTTTGACCTTGGTCAACGTGCCCTATAAGTAGGGCACCTGCAGCTGGCGCCCTATATATAGAGCACCAGCAGGGGCAGAAGCTTATTTTGCAATTTTCGGAGTCCGATCGCCCGTTTAATCCAGTTTTCGTCTTCCGTCTTCAGCTTAGAACTTTTTCATCATGTTATTTGGCATGCATTAGATCATTTTGCACCTCATACATATTTAAAAGCCTACCAAAAATAGGGGTTGGGATTCCGTCCCGATCTGGTTAGTTCATTCCCTTTTGCATGATTCAGAGTCCATACCAAGCATGATACTATACTCACGCCAGAGCTAATGATCTTCATTTGTTTTCTTTATGTTTTTAGGTAGGACATTCTTAGATGAACCGATCGGGGTAAAGCTTCAATCCGATCGTAAGTAAAAGAACTCACTAAAGCTCTCCCCTTTTGGCCGGCCGAGAGAGGAGAAGTTAGAACCTAACAATCTCCCCCCTTTCCCATCCCCAAAGGTACGACGGTCAAACTTATTTTTCAGTTTATTTGCTTCATACCTAGTCACACTTTGGAGTCTTCGGCTCCTGGCGACCACACACAATCATCACACCTTCCAATCCAAACCGACGCTCTTTACCCGAACCACCGGCTCATCTGGGTGCCTACATGGTGGTGCAGTGAGCTGGAAGAGTTTCGTGTAAGAGAACACTGCTAATTCTACAACTAATCTAAAGTAGATTGCATAATGAATGTATATTGCTTGAGAAGATGACTAGATGAAGATGTTCATCTGGCTTATGGGATTGTCCCAACCTTCTCTGAAAGTGTATCATTGTTTTGGGAAAACAATGGGGTAGTGCTAAAGTCTCATTAGAAGTTTCAAACTTCTATGGCAATACCATAGAATCAGAGAGAATGCAGCTGATAGAGATATAATTAAAGATAGAATATCTTATGCTAAATAACATTACAGATCCACTAATTGAAGCAATTACTCAAAAAGTGTTTGAGCTTCATTTTGAGCTATGATAGAGATCAGCCAGATGGGTTATTGGCTTTAGTGCAAGTGGGAGATAGAAAGAAATGTATGCTCTACAATCCAATCATATATGATATGATTAAACATTTCTAGGAACATCTTATTCAATTAAATAGGCAAAACTTCTTTACTAGCTTTTTTTAGAAGCGTATATTGTAATGAAGTCCTTGATCACATGCAATGATGATTGAATCATGATGAGATCATGATAATGAGATCGATCATTTAGAGGTATATAATCTAAATATTCCTAGTTATAGGATCCTTAAGACGGGACATCAAGATTCCGAATAGACTAGTGTGTGTGATGTTGTATCATGTCATAAGAATGATCGATCTCATTGGTCATTGGTGTGGGGACACTGAGATACGCACATAGGTGCTCATTAGTGGAAAGAGTTCACTAAATTGACCAATTTAGGAAAACCTGATCGGTATCTTACCTAACTGTCTATCAAGCTATTCTTACATCTTAATAGCACGGTTGGATCTTTGACCTGAGTCACCAAAGATATCTTACCGAATATATCTTGTACTTTGATTATTGACTTATGGATCACCATCTTGATGGTCCAGTATAGTTGATGTATTGGGTGCAAGAGAAACCTGTCGACTCCAGAAACGGGTTCCGGATCGGCACCTCAAGAGAAGGTGAAAGATGAATGGAATTGGGGAAAAAAGGGAAGTGAATTGAAAACACTCGGAAAGCGGTAAAATGTCCTCACCTCGGACCCACACTCACATTGATCCCCAAACTTTCATCTCACGGTGTCGCTCGAGCACCGGAGATGGTTCGGGTCATGTGGAAGGAGAGTGAGGAGGAGATGAACTTATAACATGATAAGAGAAATTGTGGTCGCCAGGAGCCGTGGGCTCCGCTTTATGGAATGAAAATAGAAAGAAAGTTGAATTTGACCGTGTACCTTAGCGTGGGAGAAAGTGTGTGCGGGTTCAACCTTCTTCTTCTTCTGCCGGCTGTAAGCACCCGAAACGGGACATCCGCGGATCTCCCCCTCCGGAACCCCTACGCTTGCTTTGGGGACTTGGTGGATGGGATGTTAGAGGGTGTGGTCGCCAGGAACCAAAGGCTCCAAAATATGGTAAAATGTAATGAAATGGAATAGAGAAATGAAAATGACCGTCGTACCTTTGGAAGCGGGGAGATTGTTGAGTTCCGACTTCTCCTCTCTCGGCCGGCCGAAAGAAGAGAGCTTAGTGAGTCCTTCGTCTTCGATCCGGTTGAAGCTCCGCCTCAATCAGATTTACCTAAGAATGTCCATAAGAAAACATAGAAACAAGTGAAAGGTTCATTAGTTCTAATGAAAGCATAGTATTGTGCTCAAATTTTGAATTCAAACATGCAAAAGGAAAGAGACTAACCGGATTGGGACTAAATCCCAACCCCTATTTAGAAGGTTTAGATATGCATGAAAATGCAAATGAGTGGCTTAATGCATGCTAAATAACATGATGAATAGTGCTAAAATGAAAGAAGGAGATAAAAACTCGATTAAACGAGCGATCGGACTTCGAAAATAACAAAACAAGCCGCCCTTCCCGGTGCCCCGTATATAGGGCGCCAGAGAAGGTGCCCCTTTATGGGGCGCGTTGACCAAGTCAAAGCGCCCGTATACGGGGCACTAAGTCCGGCCCGAACAGCTTTTCTTCTCCTCTTCGCGGCGCCGCTCCGGAGTGGTGGGAGGCTTCCGGGACGAAGTAGGGGCTTCTCCTTGTAGACAATATGCAAATGAAGCTAATGAAAGGTGGTTTGGATGCTGGATATAAGAGGAGAGACGGATAGAGGCTCTCAAAAATGGAGAAAAATCATGTTTCGGGGTGACGAAACGAAGGTTTTTAGGGTTTTTGGTGGACGATTTTGGATCGATTTGAAGGTTTGTGGGGGATGAGAATGGCTTAGAAACGTGGTGTTGGATGAGCTATAGGGTGGCACGAGGTTGGAACCTCCTCCAAGCTCCAAATGGGGGTCTATTTATAGCCCAAAAGATGGCACTTTGGTCATTTCCGAAAAGCAGTGCCATGTGGCATAGCGCCCTATATATGGGGCGCCAGCATCATGAGATATGTCAAATCGACAAGACAAGTCACTGCGGGGGGTCAAATCAACCTGTCAAATCAATTTAATTTGGATCCGTGCGCCCGTTTATAGGGCGCCCGGTGCCCCGTATACAGGCGCCCGGTGCCCCGTATACGGGCGCCAGTGCCCCGTTTATAGGCGCCCGGTGCCCTATAAACGGGCGCCTGGTGCCCTATTTATAGGGCGCCTGGTGCCCTATAAGTAGGGCGCCAGGAGCCCTTATACACAGGGTTTTGCCCTCTTCGAAATGCGCCAAAGACCTTAATTTTTCCGGAAAACTCGGTTCCCTTGAAAGGTTACTTAAATATTCTTCATGAAAACAAGAATTTGAGCTCTCCAACTAGGCCAAAATTGCGTGTCTACAGCTTGCCTCGCCTTGGCGTTGGCTTTGTAGGGGAGTGACACGAATGAAGCGTAGGCGAATGTAGCGAAGCGTAATGAGGCGTAGCGGAATGAAGTGGTAATGGACTGAAAAGTGACGCCAAGGTGTAGATTTAGACACGCCCTCATTGGCCTAGTTGAGTGGAATAAAACTTTACCGGACTCCGAGATTACCCTTTGTCTTATCGAAACCTTCCCTCCGGTTGATTGGTTAAAGAGAAGAACAAGATCGAAAGTAAATAACTAAAATCCCACGTGGGGGAGAATTGTTACCGGCCAGGACCCGAACTGCATGGTGTGCTGGACTCGGCAGAAATGCGGTAAATTGCGAAAAGTAAAGAGGAGACAACCAATCAACCAAGGTTGGGTTCTTCAAATTCATAAGGTTTTACTCAACAATACCGGTTTAGTTCGACATGGAAAAACTTCTTGTTTTGATGAAAACATCGTTGAAACACATTGAAAGCCGATTTTTCGGAAAAACAAGACCTCCTCTAGGGGCTATAAAAGACCATCTTTAAAAAGGTTCATGATGGGACTGGAAGGAAGCAGGAAATGGTTGTGGTGGGATGATGCATGATGGTGTATGAAATGATGCATGCTGGGTTTAAAGAAAGACAAATAAGTATAAGAAAATAGTTGAAGATATATGTTGACTATAACGGGTCAAGACATCTATGAAGAAACCGTCGTCCCCGCACATTCAACTTTGGCCTATCCGCAAGCCTAGGGAATGACTGAGCCCTCACTGATTTTGTTGAAGGGGTTCTCTTGCTTAGTCCCATCTAGACTTGAGGTCTTCAACATCTCAAATATTATTTATTTTGATAGATGCAATACTAAATGCAAGTCATAATAGGGGTTGGAGTAGTCCACTTTTGTTTTTCAATTTTTTGATTTTTTTGTTGTTTTTGCTTCCTCTAAGTTTCTGGGGATATGAAGTTGGCATGCCTTCTCCTATTCCTGCATCCACTTGAGAGAAGATATTAGAACTTTATTTTGGCTTAGTCCCTTGCAAGGAGAGGGCAAAGTTGCCTTGATCTTTTGTCAAGGGACATCGGCCTTACCAAGGTAAAGATAACGTAAAAACATAAGTATGCACAAAAGAAAGTATGCAAGATCGAAATTAAACATGAATGCAAAGGCGGCTAGCCAATTTAAGAAGCAAATTTTAGGTGTTTTGAAATTTTTGATTTGTTTGGGTTTTGATGGTTTTATAATGTTTTTGGTGTTTTGAGAACTTTTATGATTTTTTTGTTGTTCGAATATTTAATTTTTAAGATTTTTGACTTTATAGATTTTGTTTGGTGTTTTTGAAGTATTCGAATTTTTTTGTTCGGTGTGAAGGACACGATCATCTCATCCTTTGCCCTCGCTTGCCATAGGTGCTTCTCATTGTTACGTAAGGGTTAAGAGTAGGCATCACGTGTAAGGAAGTGCCTAGCTTGAGATCTCCTGACCTTTTGCCCTTGATAGGCTATGGCTCTTCTTGGACCTAGTCGGTCGACCCTATCCTTTGAGGTTAAAGAAGGAAGATGATTGGTGGTAAGTCCTTAGTAGAATTCAGGGATGTCGAACTTGTTTTTCTACTAATACCCTCATTGCCCATTCGGGTTTTGTCCTTTTCGGGTCTTTCCTTTTAGCCCATTTTCTTTGATGGCTCACATTCAGACAGGTCTTTCTTCTCTTTTGCTTGATTTTGACCTGAGGGGTCATTGCCCATCTTTTGGAGCCTTTTCTTTTTGGGCTTTTGTTGGTACACATTCAGACAGGTCTATTCTTTTGCTGACCTGAGGGGTCATTGCCCATCTTTTGGTACCTTTTCGTCTTTTTTAAGAAGTCAGACCTTCGGAGACATTTTCCAACTAAGGCAATGGGCATTTTCGATACTCCTTATTCTAACCCCTTTCATCTAATCTGGACTGAAACGAGAAGAGAATGGAATTGGGTTGACCTTCTTTTGCCAAGCGTTGCCTAGCTTTCTTTCTGACTTCCGATCATCGGATCTCAAAACTAGGTGTGTAGTGTGTGCAGTATGATGCCTATCCTTATTTCCCTAAGCGACAAGTTGATGCACCGGGCAAGTAAGCGTTAGATGCTATCATTATACTTCACACCTTTAGATTTTATAGATTTTTTTTTTAAGGGAAATATTTTTGAGGTATACACCATTCCAGGGATGAGCTAGTTCTTCTCCTTCTGCATTAGTCAGCTTATATGAATAACATATGGACCCTCCCAATTAGGTTGAAGTTTGGAGCAGGGACCGCCCGGCTTGACGAGTATTCTTTTAAGCACAACCTCACCGACTTCAAATTTTCTCTCTACCACCCTCTTCTGATAAAATCTTTTAAGTCTATTTTGGTAAGATCTAGCATGTTCGGCAGCGGCCAGCCTCCTTTCATCCAAGAGTTCGAGTTGCGCGAGAAGAGAATCTCGGCGTTCATCCATCGGGATATCTCGATCGATCTGGACTCGGAGGGAAGGAATGATTACTTCGTATGGAACTACCGCCTCCATCCCAAATGCCAAGGCATAGGGGTCCGACTCCGTTGGGGTTCGAATAGAAGTGCGGTAGGCCCATAGAGCATCGACTAACTTATCCGGCCATCCGCGAACTTGCTAGACTTACAAGTCTTCTTAATGATTTTTATCGTGGTTTTATTGGTGGCTTCGCTTGACCGTTGCCTTGAGGATAATATGGAGATGAATGATGCAATCCGATGCAATACCGTTGCAAAGGTCACGTAGCTCCCGAGAGATGAATTGCGGTCCATTGTCGGTGATGATGTTGCTCGGGATCCCGAACTCCGGCAATGATGTTGCGCTTGATGAAGGTGCAGATCGTTGATGCCTTGATCTCCACATATGCTTCTGCTTCTGCCCACTTGGTGAAGTACTCCGTTGCAGTTAGGACGAAGGATTTGGTTTTGTTTGTGGAGTTTGGGTCACCGAGGGGTCCGATAACATCAAAAGCCCACATAGCGAAGGGCCATGGGGGCGTGGATCGGATGAAGGGAAGATGCGGGAGAGTGAATCTTGTCGGCGTGGAGTTGACATTGATGACAGTGCCGGACAAAGATCGAGCAATCTTCTTCCAGAGTAGGCCAATAGTACCCTTGTCTGATGATCTTCTTGGCGAGGGCTTGAGCATTTACATGGCCTCCACATACTCCGGAGTGTGCTTCTCTGAGTACCAACTCGGCCTCTCCTTCATCTACGCATCTTAACAGAACACCGGCCAAGCTCCTTTTGTAAAGCACCCCGCCTAAGATGGTGTTCTAAGCTTTTTGAGCTAACTGATGCAGGCATCTTTCTGGAATTCTCCTACCTCTGATTTTTGTGTCCTATTTTTATTGGAAACTAAACCTAAAGAAGAAGGAAGTAAATAAGAAGAGGAAGAGGGGAGGTGGATGGAGTGGAATTTATTGGAGAGGATGGAGGGCAAAGAAGGTCAATTAAGGATCTGGTGGCTCCTTGGGTCGAATGCCCTTCCGAGGCAAGTTGAGATGTTTCCTCGATTGAAATTTGAGTTTCGAGGAGGACGTTGCTTTTTGGGAAGTAAACATAAAGATAGAATGGGCTTCAGGTGCCCGATTTGGGTTGAGATCAACCACGGGAGCCATAGTAGGTGAAGATATTGATAAAGAGGGGAAGACTTCGAGCAATGTTTGATCGAGGGGGCTTTCGGGCCCAATGTTGACAGAACGAGGTGATGGGCCAGTAGGCCGGATGAGCATAGAGGACGATGGGTTCATGGACCCAATAAGACGAGGATGCGGGATCAAAGGCCTGTGTTTAGGAGATGGGCTCGAGGGCCCGAGAATTGGAGAAAATGGGCACAAAGGCCCGAATTTAGTAGAGGGGCTCGGTGGCCCAAGAGTTGGAGAAATTGGGCACAAAGGCCCGTATTCAATAGAGGGGCTCGATGGCCCAAGAGTTTGAGAAAATGGGCACAAAGGCCCAGAGTCAATCGAGGGGCTCGATGGCCCAAGAGGTGGGGGAAATGCGCACAAAGGCCCGCATTTAGTAGAGAGCCTCGGTGGCCCAAAAGCAACAAGTGGGTTCGTGGACCCATAAGTTGAGCCTGAGGGCCTAGAAATAGGGATCGGGCCAAGAAGCCCGGGGAGAGCGTCATAGTGAGTGGGGGCATCGGCCCCAAAAGATGATGTAACGAGGGAAGGCCCTCGCGAAGTTGGTTGGACTTTTTCTCGAGTCGGTTTGGCGATATGACCCTCAGGTGGGTCAACAGTGGTTCGGCCTCGGAGTGGTTCATTGCTTGACCCTTCTTCATCGGTGGAAAACAAAAGAGATATTTCGGGATACACGTCATCTTCGTGGTCGTTGGCTCTTCTTCTTTTGTCTTGCTCCAGCTCTTGTTCTTCCTTGTTCTCACCGGTTGAATGGTTTCTTTCTTGATGAAAAACTTTTGTAAGCATCCCGAAAAGTATTTGCTTTTGAGATTTTGACCATTGGCTGTCGTTCCATCATATCCAACCCCGCTCTTTGGTTGCAACCTCACCGGATTGATTGGCTCGGCTATGCCTTGCGCTTCTTTGCCTAGTCCTTGGCCCTTACGGTATCCCAAACTTTTCATTATATGCCACCCTATAGTTTCATTTTCTTCTCTTTTCCTTCTCCACACTTGCCTCGGGTTGCCCACTCATTTCTGGAAGATCCAAGATTGTAAAAATTGGCTCGTTTGGCAACCCAAGGGGTGGTGGTGGAGAAGATGGATGATCTAAGGGCATGCTCGTCACCTTAATCACTTGTCCCTTGTGAGGGAATTTAAGACACTGGTGATTGGTGGAGGCGACTGCCTCTAGTGCTTCCAAATAGGGCCTTCCCAGAATAGCTTTGTAGGTTGGATCCATCTCAAGTATGTGGAAGTTAACAGTGACTGTTCGAGGTCCAAGTTTCACATTTAATGTAATCATGCCATCGGCAGGCTTTTTTGAATTGTCATATGCAGTCACTGTTATTTGAGATGGCCGGATGTCCTCTTCGGAGATTCCACAAAGATGTAATGTTTCTGGTGGCAGAACGTTAATGGATGCTCCGGTATCGACCAAACATGACTTAATGCCTACTCCATTGATGTGGACTGTGATGCACAAGGCACATTTCCTTATTTCTGGGTCGGCTAACTCTTCCTTTGTGAATGTGAGGGCCGGGTACTCACTTCTCGGGACCAGAACTGATGAGATTTTTTCTGGGGGGAGGCTCTCATTTACCATTACTCGCTGTAAGTACTGTTGGAGAACCACTTGATGGACTCTGGATCTTTTGATCAACTCTAAGATAGAGATCCGTGCCGGGGTTTTATCAAGATGTTTCAACAAGTCATAGGATGTCCCAGGCAACGGCTCTTCAATGTGTTCTTCTTCTGTTTCTGGTACCAACCCCGACTGACCGCCCTGGGGAAAGACCCTTTGGAACATGCGCCCACTCCTGAGTACTGTGGCAAGTTGAGGAGCTATAGCTGGGGTGGTAGTGGTGGGTGGCGGGTTAGGTCGAATGATGGGAGCTCTTGGGATGGGCGTAATAATGGTGGTTTGAGGCATGGTAGAGTAGGTAGGTATGTTTGCACGGGGCGGGATGATGATAGGTCCTAGTGGTGGTGATGTTTGTGGTGGATTAATCGGGCGGATTAGGGTCCGTCCCGATTGGAGTTGTGCGTTTGGTGGTGTTATGATGGGTCGTGATGGTGCTCGGATTATGGGTGGCCGGTTGGGAGTAATGGGGTTGGTCGATGTAGCTTGGGGTATAGAATGGACGGTTCGGTTGACATGCATGGCGGAGGTGGCTCCCTCGACTTGCCAATTCTGGCCTCGATCATGATACTCTTCGGAAGAGACCAAGATGGGATTAACATGTTGATTCCCAGGTGCGGGTGCATGTGGAGGTAAAGGGTTTTGGATAATCCCCAGGCCGGGGTTCTGTTGTTGTTGCTGCTGAGCTGGTACGTGCTGCCGTTGAGGTTGATTTTTCACTGTTCTGATGTATTCCCCCATCTGGCCCCAGTCAATACTGCCTTGCTCATTAAGATCGTGGATATAGTCTTTGAACTGAAAACAATTTTCCACGGTGTGCCCAGGATATCTATGGAACAAACAGTATCGCTCTATGTTGGCATTTTGAGGCCACTCCGACTTCTCCCTTGGCAATGCAATTTGCCCTGCCGCCATGAGTGCATTAAAGATGTCCGCGAGAGAGTATGGCAAAGGCAGGTAATCGTTCCTCTTGGGTCCAACCTTTCGGGGTTCATAGGCCATGGGAGGGGGTGCCGCGTTGTAGTTGGCCGCTTGTTGCCGCGGTGGTTGGAGAACCGGGGCTTGCGGTCGCCGAGGGATCGGAACTTGTTGCCGACGGGGCTGGAACTGAGGTTGATGTTGAGGTTGACGAGGGTTTCTAAATGGTTGATTTTGTTGTGGGTTTCTGAACTGGTGTTGATAATTTATAGGTGGGTTCCCTACAACGTTAAGGTTTTCGTTTGTCACTACGCCCTCAATCACTGGGCCGGTTGTGGTAAAAGTGGTTTCCTTGACAGCTCGGGGTCTAGGATCAAACAAGTTCATGATAGGTGAGTCCCTAAGCTGTGTCTGAATATACCGTGCCCTCTCATAAAGTTCACTCATGGAGGTGGGGTGATGCAAAGCCAGCATATTCTTTAAGGCCGGAGTGGCATTGGTGATGATCATCTTCACTTGCTCCGGTTCTGAAATGGAATCAGTAAGTTTTTCTGCCATTGACCTCCATCTATCAGCATATCTCGGTAAAGTCTTCATCATTTCTCATTCTTTCAGCCATGAGGTCGGTGATGGAATATGTTGGTCCGACCCTATCTTGATATCTCTCGAAAAATTTAGCTTTGATAGTTTCAAAGTTACTCGCCTCCAAAGAGTCAAGCGAGTAGAACCACTCTAAAGCTGATCCCTCTAATGATCTTCTGAAAAGAAAAGCAAGGGCCCTTGGATCATTTTGCCACATTACCGACTCATAAAGAAAGTCCTTGATGTGAATGAATGGATTACCGGTTCCATTGTAGCGATGGTATACCGGCATCTCAGTGGGAGGTAGATGAAAAGTAGGGAGGGAAGGAAGAGAAATTTCAGGGGCTGCCTTTGTGTCGATCAAACGTCTAAGCTCTCTATACCGCTCATCCATGCGATTGATCTTGTTAATCATGGCCTCGATCGACGAAGGTTCCCTAAGAGGAGGAGGAGAAGTGGGTGCTTGGTGCACCGGAATTGGGATGTGATGGGCCGAAGTGGCCGGATAAGAAGGATACATTGGGGGATGCACCAAAGGGTGAGTAGGGTTGAGGTGATTAGAAGAATAAACTGGTGGTCTAGAAGGAACAACAACATTTGGATTGGGATGATCTAGATTAGCCACCGGATGAGGAGAAATTGGGGCCATGAGCCCGGTATGAGAATGGCCATGAGTGGGCACATTGGGTTGATGTGCTCCTGACCGAGGGGTAGAGATGTGAAGACCACCTTCGGGAGGAATGTGGTCGGCGGGCGACTTGCCCTTAAGGATGGCTTTGATAGCTCGAATTTGGGTAGGGTCAGCATGAGAGAATGCCTCCCAAAGTGAATTTGGATTGGGTTGAGGAGAATTTTGACTAGGTTCGGGGAGAACTTCGGGTTCATTGATGGCACACACGGCATCAGGATAGAAATAAGATTGATCATACTCCAACTGTAGTTGCTCGTATCCTTGATCCGCCATTCCGATAACTCGACCTGACCTTAAATTCATAAACACAATAGAAAAAGAAGGTTGACAAATAAAAGCTTAAGGATTTTTTTAGTTTTGATTTTTTTACCCTTTTTTATTTTCTTTTGTCAGACAAGCAAGTTGTCAAGCAAATTAACCTCAAGCAAATTTTTTGTTTTGGTTATTTTTAGGTGATTTTGGGATTTTTGTTTAATTTTCAGTTTTTGTTTGCAAACAAGTAATAGCAAAGACTTAGAATGATTAACGCAATTTTTTTTTTTGTTTCAACCTCAAATTAATGGCTTGTTAAGAGAAATATTGTCCACTCAAATAAATGGGTAGGACCCTATGCTCTCACAACGCCGAGCAATCTAAGGTTGTCACTCTTTTCACAACGATGGGTAATAGGTATTCCGGGTTTTGGGATAAAGTGGTACAACCAGCCCGATCAGTGAAGAGGGAATCCTTCACGTCTGGGGACTTACGGAGGTCTTGATGGAAGCTACCCGGTCCTTCCGAGAGGGAATCCCCGGAGGAGGAGTTGGCAACCACCAAGAGGGGTGTTTGGATGTGTGGGGCTTTGGGAGGAGAGAGCCTCCCTTCTCGGATGTCCTAAGGAGACGGGCGGACCCGAAGCTCCGATGCAAACTAAATGCAAGTAAAATGTCAAGGAATAAGAAGCAAGCAAGAAGAAAATAAAAACATACAATGATTAATGAGATGTTGTAGGAAGCAAGTGAACAAGACAATGATATGAAATTAAACTAGGATGGAAGAAAGCACTAATTTAACTAAGCATGCTTTGAAAGGTTTGCTAAAGAAGAACTAGACTTAGAAAGAAATAGGCAAGTATACTTAACAAGGGATGAAAGAAGATGATATCTAAAATACTAAGGTGAAATAAGTTGATTAACAAAGTTGGAAATTAGATCGGTATGCTTTTAAAAGGATAAATAGAGAGCAAGTAAACTTGGAAGAAACAAGATGATGCTTCAAGGAAACAAACAAGCATGTAAGCAAGCAAATAGAAATGCAAAGAAATAGAAATGGCTTAAATGAGAACTAGATTGAAAAGAAGCATGTTTTCAAGTGGACATTCTTAGGAAAAAAGAGAATAACTCACTAAAGCAAAGTCGGTCCCACCGTGGTCGCCAAAAGGTGTAAGCACCCGAAACGGGACATCCGCGGATCTCCCCCTCCGGAACCCCTACGCTTGCTTTGGGGACTTGGTGGATGGGATGTTAGAGGGTGTGGTCGCCAGGAACCAAAGGCTCCAAAATATGGTAAAATGTAATGAAATGGAATAGAGAAATGAAAATGACCGTCGTACCTTTGGAAGCGGGGAGATTGTTGAGTTCCGACTTCTCCTCTCTCGGCCGGCCGAAAGAAGAGAGCTTAGTGAGTCCTTCGTCTTCGATCCGGTTGAAGCTCCGCCTCAATCAGATTTACCTAAGAATGTCCATAAGAAAACATAGAAACAAGTGAAAGGTTCATTAGTTCTAATGAAAGCATAGTATTGTGCTCAAATTTTGAATTCAAACATGCAAAAGGAAAGAGACTAACCGGATTGGGACTAAATCCCAACCCCTATTTAGAAGGTTTAGATATGCATGAAAATGCAAATGAGTGGCTTAATGCATGCTAAATAACATGATGAATAGTGCTAAAATGAAAGAAGGAGATAAAAACTCGATTAAACGAGCGATCGGACTTCGAAAATAACAAAACAAGCTCCTGCCCTTCCTGGTGGCCTGTATATAGGGCGCCAGGAGAAGGTGCCCCCTTTATGGGGCGCGTTGACCAAGACAAAGCGCCCTGTATACGGGGCACTAAGTCTGGCCCGAACAGATTTTCTTCTCCTCTTCGCGGCGCCGCTCCGGAGGCCGGGAGGCTTCCGGGACGAAGTAGGGGCTTCTCCTTGTAGACAATATGCAAATGAAGCTAATGAAAGGTGGTTTGGATGCTGGATATAAGAGGAGAGACGGATAGAGGCTCTCAAAGTTGGAGAAAAATCATGTTTCTGGGTGACAGAAACAGAAGGTTTTTAGGGTTTTTGGTGGACGATTTTGGATCGATTTGAAGGTTTGTGGGGGATGAGAATGGCTTAGAAACGTGGTGTTGGATGAGCTATAGGGTGGCACGAGGTTGGAACCTCCTCCAAGCTCCAAATGGGGGTCTATTTATAGCCCAAAAGATGGCACTTTGGTCATTTCCGAAAAGCAGTGCCATGTGGCATAGCGCCCTATATATGGGGCGCCAGCATCATGAGATATGTCAAATCGACAAGACAAGTCACTGCGGGGGGTCAAATCAACCTGTCAAATCAATTTAATTTGGATCCAGGCGCCCTGTTTATAGGGCGCCTGGTGCCCTGTATACAGGGCGCCAGGTGCCCTGTTTATAGGGCGCCTGGTGCCCTATAAACAGGGCGCCTGGTGCCCTATTTATAGGGCGCCTGGTGCCCTATAAGTAGGGCGCCAGGAGCCCTTATACACAGGGTTTTGCCCTCTTCGAAATGCGCCAAAGACCTTAATTTTTCCGGAAAACTCGGTTCCCTTGAAAGGTTACTTAAATATTCTTCATGAAAACAAGAATTTGAGCTCTCCAACTAGGCCAAAATTGCGTGTCTACACCGGCCGATGAAGAAGAGTCCAACCAATGCTACCTTGATGTATTTGTGCAACTAGAAGACAATAAGACAAGAAAAAAAGTGAAGAAGGATTAGAACTGAGTGAAGTGTAGTAACTTGTAAAAACAATAACATAAACGACAACTGGAAACAAACTCACCGGATTCGAGGTTGCCCTAACCCCTTTTTTTTAGTTTTTTATGTTATGTGAAATGATGAAAAACTGAATAAAATGATGCTTTAATATGAATTAAATGATATGAATGAAGAGTTAGCAAAGAGAATATGAACGGTTAAAGACAACACAACCCAGGCAAAGTGGCAACCGGGTTGGACAGATTTAATGTAAACTGCGCAGCTCTGATGCAGAGATTGTAATAGACAGCACCGATGTCAAAATTGAGTGACGTTTGTTTCAAAATAAAGAGGACTCACCTAGTGTGGTTTTATATGAAGACAAGTTTACTTGAATATTATGATAAGTAATCTGAATTTACCTGATAAGTCGGATCTTGGACAACGAAGTTCTGAAAACTACCAGCACAATGTCGATGTAGAACATGCTATGGGCACCAAAGATATCTGAATTGAATGATTATTATTGGAGATAAAATATAACTCATCGGGGAACAATTTCTATGAAGTATGTATAGGCTGAATCAACCATTATATGTACTGAAATTAACTGAGAAGATGATGACTTAGAAGAGAAGACTTCGGATCTGTCTATGCAGCGCTGATGTTTAAGCCATAACAAGCCAAGGGAATGTCATAATTGATCTCTGTTTTTGGAGATGAAATATATCTTGATGAACCACACTTCGTCTGAAGGAAGTCAGGCCATAAAATGACTAGAAAGATATGTAGAAGCTGATGATCAGCAGTGCAGCATGTTGGAGCATAGACCGGCTTCTTGTTCACTTTGGGATGATCTCCAGGCACCGGGACGAAGAGAGGACGATTTGGGGAGGTTGGGATGAGCCTAGGGTAATTGGAGGGTGAGGATAAGAGTGCTGGATGATGGGGATGCCCTTCTTTGGTCGTTCATATGAGTCTCCCTTTATAGGGGATGAGAACCAGGTCAAAAAATAGCAAGTTTTGATACATCCGACCATAGGTTGGATTTCCTTCAATTATTGTTGATGATTTTCATACTGAGGCATCTATAAACTTACCCAAATGATTGATAAGTATTGTAAACCGTGTATCACCTTCCTTATACTCAAAATTGGTCTCCACTCAAAGAGGAAACAAATCTGGTCTAAAAATGGCAAGTTTTGATGTATAAGACAACAAGTTGGATTGCCATCATTTGATGATGCTAATTTCGACCATGAAGCTTCCAGATACTATACCAAGTGATATGGAGGAGGAAAAAGGAATGTAAGGTCGTGAATTGGTCAGATATGTGCCCAATGGGCTGGGCTTGCATGCAATTGGGCTTGATCGGTGCTGCGCGCGGACAGAACTGCGTATCTGACTTCCAAAGGGCACTGCGGACAAATGGGAGATCAGAATTGAATGCCGTTTGTTGCAATGGAAATATAACTCAGAGAAGAAGATTATTCATGTTTAATAATTCTTCATTATATGTCCACAGAATCCTGTGAAAAATTTTCAAATACAGGATATGCTGGAAAAAGCATAATCTGGCACACCACCAAGAGTCTCTTGTTCGGCAAACACGGATTTGATTAAAAATTAGAAAATCATCCTATTATTTCCAATAAGCACCTCAACTCATCCGAAAGGGTGGTTCATCATGATTTTGATGGTCTAAAAGAGATGTTGCCAATGGAATAATGGTTTAAGCTCTAAATAAGGCCAAATTGGCGTGTCTACAGCTTGCCTCGCCTTGATGTCGGCTTTGCAAGGGAATGGCATGTAGCGTAGCGGAGTGAAATGTAGAGAAAGTGTAGCGAAGAGAGATGGATCGTAGTGGAATGTAGTGGAGAAAAATGGTGATGGACTGAAAAGGTGGCATCAAGGTGTAGATATAGACACGCTTAATGACCAGATTCGGCAAGACGAATCTCCTCAAGTCTCCTAGTTAACTGCCATGTTTCATCAAGTCTTCCTATGTTCGATTGGTAAAAGATGTGCCATTGGCACGAGAGAAGAATTGCCAACCCCCAACGCGGTGGGGAGTCCCCGAAACATGGGTTCGTAGGTTCATCATCAACTGGTAACCCGATCTTTGCGGTGTTCCTGTACTGTGATGGGCTAAAGTTTAAAAAAGAGATTTGTTTTGAAAAAGTAAAAGAATACCAATCGAGCACATTCAGACTCTTAGATTCATTTAAGTCTTCCATGAGACAAGATTCAATTCGGAATGGAATGATCTCAAATTCCGAAAGGCAAATGTTAAAGCACAGACCGTGAAGACAATAACAATGCAAGATCTGATCGAATAGAAGGCCCTTGGTGGGACGAATTGACTGCCACGGTTGGATGAATAGCAAGAAGGGTGTTGCAGTGGTCACAGTGGGGATAGAAATAAAAGATTTGAAGGCACAAGGTGATTACCGAACATGGTGGGATTAACAGACACGGTGGGATATTAGAAAGGTTGGTGGGACTAGAAAACACAATGGGATTAGAAAACACAGTGGGATTCAGAATGATCGGGATTCAGAATGATCAGAATTATGATACAGGAGGGTGAGAAGGTAAAGATTATGAAATGATGTATGCAATGATAATGAAAAATGCAATGCAACTAATACTATATGATGCATGATGGGCTCAAGAAAACAAAAAAAAAAACTTGTCTAACAATTAGTTGAAGATATAGATTGTCTATGAGTTCAAGATAGCCATTCAGGAACTATCGTCCCTCATAGTACAACTTTGGCTTATCCGTGAGCACAAAGAATGACCTGACCGTCGTGGATTTTGATGAAGGGGATCTCGGGCCCGGTCTTCTTTGCATTCACGGTCTTCAACATCAATGCACAAAATAAATAGTAATGCACCTAATATATGCTAATAAAGGAAATGATAACGGTGAGTTTGCGGTATGATGACATGCATTCTCACAAAAGAGTTCATGTGTCCTAATGAGGACACAGAACAAAAGCTTCTCGGCAAAGTTGAGGCCGAGGTAATGATGACACCTCCTCCTGAGAATCCTCAGGGGAGGGAAGTGGCGAGCATCGCCTGAAAAAGGTTTCTCGGCAAAATTAAGGCCGAGGTTATGGTGACACCTCCTCCTAAGAATCCTCAGGGGAGGGAAGTGGCGAGCATCGCCTTATTGAAATCTTGAAAATGCTCCGTGACGAAGTTGAGGTCGAGGTCATAGTGGCACCTCCTCCTAAGAATCCTTGGGGAGGAAAGTGGCGAGCTTCGCCTTTTTGTGAAGTTCTCCGCATTTGTTCTTCGTGCCTGAAACACTAGAAAAAGGAGATTAGAATGCCAATATGGCTTATCCCCTTGCAAGTTGCAGTATGCCTTGACCTTTGTCAAGGGTTGTAAAGTTTTTCTTGTGCCTGAAACACTTAGAAGGAAGAGATTAGAACAACAATGCGGCTTATCCCCCTTGCAAGTTGCAGTATGCCTTGACCTTTGTCATGGGGTAATAGCCTTCTTAAGGGTGTAAAAATAAAGCAACAAATATACAATGAATGTAATGACAAGAATTCAAACCAAGCATGGTGATGAAAAAGAATTTTTTTTTGAAAATTTTGGTTGGGATTTGAAAAAGAAGTTTTCTTTTTTTGAAAAGATCCAATTTTTTGGGATTTTTGAAAATGCTATTTTCTTTTTTTTTAGTTTTTGAAAATATTTTTTTTAGAGTTTTTGAAGATATTCAACTTTTTTTGTAGTTTTTTTTTGAAAATATTTTTTCGGGGAGAGAAAATTCAGTATTGACACAAGTTCTCATTACTTGGTTGTTTTTTCTAGGTTCGTTGGTAGACATCATATGCAAAATGGGATTCCTTACCCAAAATCTTTCCGACCTTCAACCTTTGATTGGCTAGAGTTTAGCTTTGATTTGGTTGGTTCACCCACACCTTGGGGGTAAGAATGAAGAATTGAGGGAAAGTCCTTGATAGGCTTTGGAGATGTCGAGAGGGATTTCTCTACTCACACCCAATTGCCCGTTGGGGTTCAGCCTCTTCGGGTCTTTTCTTCTTTATCGACAAACCTATTTTGTGGCACACATTCGGACAGGTGCTTTGACCTGTGGGGTCATTGCCCATCTTTTTGTGCCTTTTTTCATTTTCTGCATTTTTGGGTACTCATTCAGACAAGCCCATATTTGTTTAAACCTGTGGGGTTCATTGCCCATCTTTTGGCACCCTTTTTTTATTTGAGAAGTTGGACCTTCTGAGACGGCCTCCTACTAGGGCGGCGGATGCTTTCGATACTCTCCCCCTCTAATCCTCTTCACCTATCTTGGACCAAACAGAAGAGAGTAGGGTGAGGGTTTTTCTTCCACCTCTGAGCCTTGCCTAGCTTCTCTCAGGTGTTGGGCCATCCGGATTCTGGGATCAGGACGTGTTGTGTGTGTAGAATGATATCTACCCTCGACTCCAAGACAACAATATAGAACATGTGGACTTAAGTCATACTAGTAGTCCTCTCCATTTTTTTGAGGTAGATAGCATTCCATAGGTGAATCAATTAAAAATATGCCTTGCAATGTAAAGAATTTTTTTGATAAGAACAAGGTAGCTACAAATGTCGTCAGTCATGAATTTCTCTCAATCAAAATTGTCATATGAAATTAAAAATCATTTTTTTTTAAAATATTGCTTTGCAGATGACATAATGATGATGAATGCAATTTCATGTAATACCTAAGAGAAGAAGAAGTTCATTGCTGATGACGGCTTTGCTTGTGCTTGCCTTGTCTGCCATGCCTTGCCTTGCCTTGCCTGCCATGCCTTGCCTTGACTTGCCCAACTACTTCCACTTTTGATATGCACCATATTGCATTGGATTGAAGATTCATAGTCATAGGATGAAGTGAAAATGTGGAGGATCTAATTTAGAATGGCGGAGTCAAAATTAATGATGTAAAAGGCAAAGATTTTGGTATCACCAAGAAAATTTCTCTACCATGATTTTTTTGAAAAAAAAAAATTGAAAAGGAAAGAGAATGTAAAAAGGAAAAGAAACATGTTTGAAAACAAAAGTGTGCTAAAGTGGGCTCTTGGGCCGAAGAGTTGATAGTGGGCTTGAAAGCCCGTGAAGGGTTGGAATCAGGGGGCACGTGGGCCTAAGAGTTGAATGCGGGCCAGAGGGCCCAGTTGATGTTGATGGGCATGAGGGCCCAATTGGATGTGATGGGCTCGAAGGCCCGATTGAAGGTTGAGCCCGAGGGACCCAATGAAAAGAGCGGGCACACCAGCCCAATTTAGATGGTTGGGAGCAAGGTTGTGATTTGTGATGGGCTCGCTGGCGCCATTGAAGAGTATGGGTGCGCAAACCCGAATTCGAAGAAGTGGGGGCACGGGGGCCCGATTTTGAAGAAGTATGGGCACACGGGCCCGATGGTGAAGACATGGGGGCATATAAGCCCGAGGTTGAAGGAGTGTGGGCATGCATGCCCAAAGTTAATGGAAGGTGGGCACGTGGGCCCGATTTAGAAGAAATTTGGGCACATGGGCCCGGTTGCAGTAAAACATGGGCATGTGAGCCCGGTTGAGGTGAATTGCGGGCACATGGGCCCGATTGAGGTGAATTGCGGGCACGTTGGCCCGATTTAGAAAAATTAAGGGCACATGGGCCCGATTGGAGAGAATTATGGGCATGTGGGCCCGATGGAAGGAAAGGGGTACGTAGGCCCAGTTGGGGAAAAGGGGCATATGGGCCCAGTTGAACGAAACGGGCATGCAAGGCTCATTGATTAAAAGGGGCACGTGGGCCCGGTTGAAGAAAAGGGGCATAAGAGCGCGGTTGATGAAGAGAGGCACATGGGCCTGGTTGGATAAAGGGGGCATGTGGGCCCGGCTGATGGAAAGGGGCACATGGGCCCAGTTGATGAAAAGAGGCATAAGAGCCCGATTGATGAAAAGGGTCATAAGTGCCCGAAAATGGGGCATAAGGGTCCAAAAATGGGGCATAAGGGCCCAATTGAGTGGGATGGGGTGTGGACCATGGCCCTAAGATTGACAGATTTTGGATCCATGGGCCTGATTGATGGTTGTAAGAAGGATAAAGAAAGGGCAGTGGCCCTAAGATTGAGGAATTGTGGGCCCATGGGCCCAATCGTTGATTTAGAGGAGAATAAAGAAAGGGTCGTGGCCCTAAGATTGATTGATCATGGGCCCATGGGCCGGATTGTTGCTTAGGAGAAGAATAGGGTAAGGGTCGTGGCCCTAAGATCGATTTCGAGGATTTTGTACGCTTTGGAGGAGGTCCTAGTATCCCTTTGTTAAGGTCTACATCCTTCAGGAGGCTTGTCGATTCATTCCCTATTTCACTGACCAATTCTATTCCTTTATTTTTCAGTTCAAGGGTCAATTCTATCTCCCCATCTTCATTGATCAGTTCCAATGATGGCAACAGTTGATCAATGCACGACAAATCCTTGCCTAGTCCATCATCGGATTGACAATCAACTAAGTTTATGATTCCTTCATCTAAGCTCTCTATAGCAGGCTTCTCCTCAGGATGTTCTATGGAAGAGGGCATGCCTAGTCTAGGGGATTCCGAAAAGGTAGAAGAGTTTGGTTCGACCTCCCCTACTAGGCGACTATGATCTTGAGATATAGCAACGACATGATGAGAAGCTGATTCTTCTGCCATGGCAGGAGCACAAATGGTTGGAGTTATTAATTTCTTTTCCAGGGCAGGAGCTTGAGGGGTCAGAGTAACTAAATCATATACCATAGTAGGAGCATGAATGATCGGAGTGACTGGTTCTTCTACCATGGCAGGAGCAACTGACTGAGGGGGAACCCTATGTTGAGGGATTGATTGAAGTGGTGCTGGCATAGAAGTCGGTTCAGGCTGAAGAGCTATTGATGTAATTAATTGAGGAGTCATGGCTTGGATGGTTGGCTGAGGAGTTGTTGGTGGAATAGGCTGAGAAGCCAAGGGCCGGATGATTGGCCGAGGGGTTGTTGGTGGAATAGGTTGAGAAGCCAAGGGCCGGATGATTGGCCGAGGGGTTGTTGGTGAAATAGGCTAAGAATTTGATTTTGATAGTGAGGTGTTGGCACAATTGACATGAGGAGCTTGATTGTGCACAATTGATTGTGCCATTGACATGGGTTGCATGTCCGGCCGAGATTGTGGCATTGGTGGCCTAATCAACTGGCGTCGAGGAGTTGGCTGAAGATGATGATATGGGTGAGGTTGGAGAGGGCTCCTAGGTTGGTTCATAGCATCAATGCTCCTCTCAAGCCTGGGCCTCAATTCATCAGAATATTGCATTAATTCCACATCTTCTTTTGCTTCCCCAATTATTGAATAGCCTGGCCCATATCGTTTCAAGAATTTGGCCTTGACAATTTCGAAATCCCATATCTCTACTTCGTTCAATGAAAAAAACCAATCTAGGGCTACACCCTCTAAAGATCTCCTAAAAAGAAAGGCAAGGGTCTTTCTATCATTATGTCATCGAGATGATTTGCTCAGGAAATCATTGACATGGGTGAAGGGATCACCTGAGCCATTGTAGCGATGGTAGGTTGGCATTTGTAATTGGGGGATGTAGATAGTATAGAGGGGGAATTCGATGGTATTTTTATCCTTGGCAACAGGTGGGGAGGAATTCACCAGGGGGTGTGCATGTGGCACCTGGATGGGAGGGAGGTGGGTTGGTGTGCGAGCTGAAGAATGGCCCACAATGGGGTGAGTAGGTGAAGTAACATGGCAGGGCTGTAAGGAATCGTCCATTAAAATTTGGTACAGCGGAAGCGACGATTCCTATGTGTTCCTTTAGAATCCGTCTCAATCAGAACCGAACGACGAAAACCGAAAACCGATCAAATCGGGTTCGAATATACCTGATAGGGATTCATATAATCCCATGGAGAGGAAGGAGATGAGCTTCTCAAGCTCTACAAACCGTTCAAGTGTCCGGTCTCCAGCAGTATCCACACGAACTTCATCCACAGCAGGTTCTCCCTTCGCACCGGCCTCGAGAACTCTTCCCGAACGGAGCTCCATCGACCATGGACACCTTCTTGAGAGAGGAGGAGGAAGGGAGGAGACTTGGGACGTGGTTTTCACCCTTGGCTTGATGGGGTTTGGCTGAAACCATTAGTATTTATAGAGAATTATGGAATTTTTCACAAAAACCCAAAATCTCTATAAATTACGTCCTTGCCCCTGTACTTGTGGATAAGTCCTTTTGTGTGTGACCCACTAGGCCCAATAACCTATTTGGTTGAGGCCTAAATAAAATAGAACAATTCTATTTAATTTAATTAAATCTGTTATCCGATAACAGATTAATCGGCCTACCGATCGTGAAGGGTACAAGCCACATCCCATGATCCCAAATGGCTATGGGGATAATTTCATCTCCATTGAGCCTTTCCATCATCAGTTACCACATGGATATAAACCCTCATCCATCCAATGTCCCGGTCGGAAAGGAGTACGGCATCGGCTTTTGTCAACTCCTTAGTGTACCGACTCTATAGGATCATGTACTCGGAATTGGATCAATTGGAAAACTCCTTTTCCAATTATCCTATCTACACTGGCCAGGGATTTAGAGTACTATCCCATAGGACATTCACTCTCACTTACCGAGAGTGGATGATCCCTTGTTGTCCGCTCAATTGCCTCCATCGGATTTTCCTTGTACCCGATCCATCGCTATATAGGACCATCTAAATTGTGATCCGTAAGTCAATGGTCAAAGCACAAGTTCCACCCAACAAGGCATCTTTGGCGACTCAGGGTCAAAGGTCCAACCATGCAACCGTGATGATAGAAGACCCTGATAGACAGTTCGGTAAGATACCATTCAGGGTTTCTAATTCGGTCAGTTCAGTGAACTCATTCAACTAATGAGCACCTGTATGTGTATCTCAGTGTCTCCACACTAATGACCAATGAGATCGGTCGTCTTCATCACATGAGAAGACATCACATACACTAGTCTATCCGGATCCTTGATGTCCCGTCTCAAGTATCCTATGACTAGGAACATTTAGATCAAATACCTCTAGATGATCAATCTCATTATCACGATCTCATCATGATTTAATCATCATTGTATTTGATCAAGGACTTCATTATGATATTCGCTTCTAATAAGAGCTTATAATGAAGATTTGCCTAATTAATTGAATAAGATATTTCTAGAAATGTCGAATCATATCATATATGATTGGCTTGTAGGGCATACATTTCTATCAATCTCCCACTTGCACTAAAGCCAATCACCCATACGGTGATCTATATCGGCTTGAGGTGAAGCTCGAAACACTCTTTGAGTAAACGCGATTAGTGGATGCAATGTTATTAACGGTAGATACTTTATCTTTAATTATATCTCTATAAGTTGCAATCTCTCTGATTGTATGGTATCGCCACAGAAGTTCTAAACTTCTGATGAGACATCGGCTCTACTCCATTGTTTTCTCAAAACAATGATACACTTTCAGAGAAATTTGAGACAATCTCATCTCAAATATGTAGATGGAAAACTTCATCTAGACTACTTCTCAAGTAGTGTGCAACCACCATGTAAACTTGTTTACCTATGTTGTAGAATTTACAGTGTTCTATCACATAGAACTCTTTCAATTCACTGCACCACCATTATTCTGACTTAATATCAAACTTATTTGATTAGAAGCTTGTGTTTGTTAAATTACAAGACTTCAAGTCTTATCCTCCAGCGTATAGAGATACATTCTCAGTGCTTCTCAAGTACCAAATGATATATCTCTAAACTATCCAGTGACTCTCACCTGGATCTTTTTGATGAATGCTCATAACACTTAGAGCATTAATCACATCATGTACGTAGCATCATATAAATGATAGCTAGGTTCACTTATGATAACACACCTACTTCATTCTCAATGAGTAGTATGTCATCAACATAAAATGTCAAGAAAGTAACAGTACTCCCACTTATCTTGTTGAATACACAAGGCTCCTCTTCGTTCTTAACGAAGTCATAAGATTTAATCTCATTAAACCTTATATATGATCTATGGGAAATTTTTATTCAGTCCATAAATGAACTTATTACACACTCTTCTTGGATGTTATTGGGACTTGATTCCCTATAGTTGTATCATATACACCTATTCCTCAAATTACTTTAGAGGAACACTATCTTAACATCCAATTAGCTTATCTCATAATCATAGAGTGTTACAATTAAAATCCGAATGGATTAATCCATGGAATAGGTAAAAGATCTCATCATAGTCAACCATTTGACTTCAATGATATCATTTTTCAACTATTCTCACCTTTGAAGGTATCTACTTTCTAATCCACTCCAATCTATTCTTTAGTGATCCATTTATTCCTTATGGATACTATATCCTTAGGTGGATCTATCAAGTTCTAAACTTGATTAGAATAGATAAAGTTTATATCGGATTTTATTGTCTCTTCCCATCAATGAATCAATATCTCATATTGGTTCTATATAGATCCTAGGATCAATATCCTTATTATCTTATGCCTCATTTCATCTATCAGAGATATGTCACACATATCTCTTAAGTAGAATGGACACAAGTAAAGACCTATGATTTGTCCTTGTGTAATTATTAACTAGCACCTTAATAGAAGTGTTATTGGGTTGTGGGACTGGAACATCTTCCATATATACCTTGCTCCCACTATCTTTCTTAAGAAGGAACTTTTCCTTTAGAAATATAGTGAGCTGAGCAACACATACCTTTATACATAAGGGTCGTATATTTAATATCCAAAAGTTTCCTTAGGATATTCCACAAGCCAACACTTCATAGTCTTATATTCCAACTTGTTGGAGTTATACTTCTTCACCAGGTCGGACATTCCGAAACCTTAACTTGCTTAAGGTCAAGTTTTAACCCCCTTTCCATATCCTATATGGAATAACTAGAACAGACTTAGAAGGTACCTTTTAAGATCAAGTGGTTATAATGAGTACTTAACCAAAATTAGACAAAGAGGAAATTTGCAAAGCTTGTCATTGTTCATATTATGTCTTACATATTAAGACTTCTTATTTTAGCTACTCAATTAAGCTAAAATGTGTAAAGAGGTGTCCATTAGATTCTAATATCCTTCAATTATATGTGAATTATGTACTTAAGTATTCCTCTCCTTGATCTCATCAAAGAGTTCTAATACTCTTTCCATTAGTATCTCTACTTCATTCTTAATCTCAAATAATTTCTCAAAGGTCTTAGATTTGTACTTCATAAAGTACATGTATCCATACCTAGAGTCATCATCTTTGAAATAATGAAGTAGAAATATTCTTCTTTAGCCTTACTAGATATGGGCTAACATACATCTAGATGTACGAGTTCTAATAACTCATTAACCCATTCTCCATGTCTATATAAAGCTAAAGTGTAGATTGATCTAAATCAACCCATTTCCTCTTAAAAGGAATATTCACACATAACATGAGAGCTAACATATCAAATATGATTAAACAATTCATTAAGCTCCCTTTGGCAAACACTTTGCCATTCAATCTATTAGAACATCTATCAATTCCATAGCTTAGAATAAATCAACATTTATTCAAGTAGGAAATTATATAATGTTCTTGTAGAAGGATATAATAGCAATATTAATTATTAAGACATCTCGATAAGGCTATTAAAGAATTGCACCTCCCACTAATAATGATGCAACTTTTGCACCATTTTATATGTAGGTCAACATCTTCTTTATTAAGCCTTCATTTACTTGTCATCATCTACAACTCCTTGTAGATATAAGATGCATATCTGGTATCTCATATTATGATATACACATATAGTATCTAATACCATTAAGTGTATATTTAAAACAAGTAAGTGCCAATGACTTGGATACATGAAGCTTCTCAAGCTCCACCTTTGCATTATATACAAAACACTTTGTACTTTTTCTTCCACTTATCATCATCATGACAGTGTAATATCCTGTCTTATTCTGGCTTTATTATCTTGACCACCTTCTTTTACTATTAACTCTCTCCTATTTCTATCTAATGATTTTACTTCTTACTATTGGTCTCACCAACGAGAAGTAATTAAGATGTATTGTTGATCTAAGTTGCCCTTTAGTTAACTCATCAATATGAGCCAAGATGGATCTCATATCCATCTATCCATGTTGTCTCTATAATTATGTCTCATAGAGACTAACATCTAGTTTAAGGCAAACAATGCATCTTGTCTATGAGATAAGATCTTATCTTTCTTTCATATCACTAGATAATTTAGGAGACACCTACTTCTCAAGTAGAATAGTTAATTGGTCAACTATGAGAACAATTCTCTTAGTTCTAAACTAGTCTAAGAAGTGTGAGCCATTAAGCTATATGGCATCTAATATGCCATACTAGTGGTGGTTTATTATCGTATTCTACAACTGAGATATAATATTATCAATATAACATTGCAGATATTCATGAAATTAAGATATGGTCTTTCATCCTAATTTATGCTCCCACTAATTTTCGACGAATTTGCATAACCCTCATTATGCAAAGACGGGATATCACGATGAAATCCTAGTGGGGACTAAGACCCTATTAACTTTATGGTGATGACCTTGTGGTAGCACAACAAATCACCCCATACTTAATAGGTAGGCAACTATTGCTAGTTGCAACTCTTGCAACTCTTAGTCATTTAGCCTCTAGAGTTATGACCTTGTGGTAGCACAACAAGCCATATACTCTAGTTAGGTCAAACCCGCTTGTTACGTTATGAGAATGGATTCTTCACGGCCCTTGTGGTAGCACAACAAAGCCATGCAAATGGTCCACCCCAAGGTTCGGCAAATGCCTTAGCCATGATCACCAATCCCTTGCTTTGAATGAGTCTTGTGGTAGCACAACAAACCCATCAATCTAAGATTGGCTCATCGAAGACCATAACAACGGAAGGCTACGTGAGTCATTCTTAATGTCACACGTTTATCAACCTAATTATGACAAGGAGGGATTTTATTTTAGTCTCATCAATAATATGTGCTAAGTATATATAATACCTTTGGAATATCATATATCTAAGGTATAACCAGTAGCACGCATCCACATATCAAATATGCACAAAATCAGGTGATCATGGACTTAACCTAACGTGCACCTAAGGCACCCCCTATGGTGCAAATCCTTGCTTCAGATGCTTGAGTTGGCATGCTCCCACTTCATAAGGGTGCTTCTCCAAGTGGTCCCACTCTCCAACCTTCCACGAACCGGCTTCTAACTATTACAAGCGGCAAGGGTATGCGGACCCGGAAATGTACATAACTCAATAAGAAACCTTGGTTTTAACCAAGGGGAGTACATTAATGGAGGGAGGTAGAATGTACAATCAGATTGTATAGAGAGGAGGCACACGCGAGCCCCATTTAATAACATAACCAACATAATTAAAAGCAATCACAAGCCAAGCACAATTAAGTCCATGATCACCTCCATACACACACTAACATTCATCACATGAACATAGAGCGCATACGTGATAATTATATGAGATATATCATATATATCAGCATAAAATTATATAATTTATTTTTGAAATTCTCAATTTCATGCATGTCGAATTTTTCATGAAATAAATAATATGAAAATAACATGACAATAACATATAAATAATTTATATGAAATGAACATACAAAACTAAACTATTTAGAACATTCATGCATTCCCAATACTGTGCAAGGTCAGAAATTAATGTCCCAATTTATATTCTGTAAAATCTCATTTTACAAAATTAATTAAGACACTAATAATTTAAGTTAAACCTTTAAAATAATTTTAAAGTTTAACCATGAGTGAATCTATGTAAATAGAACTAAACATCATATAACATGTCATTAAACACTTTAAAACATGTTAAATAATATAATAGAATTTTTAAGAATTTTTATGGAATTTTATGGAAATTTTTCGGAATTTTCTATGATTTTAAACACTTTAAAAGCATATAAATGATGTTTGGCGCAATGCGCCGCACTAGGCGGCGAACTGCGCCCGTCCGCCGTGCGCCGGTGTGCGCCCTGGCGTGCGCCAGTCCTCCAGCAGGTGTGTGCCGACCGCCGGTGCGCCGGCGCGTGCGCCGACGGACTGCGCGTAAGGCACTGTTCATCCGGGAGAAAATCTCTCTAATAGAATCGGATTTATCTCCTTATCCCGGACTCCTAAAAATCCGAAAAAATATGCGTTGGAATATTTATCTAATAAGGAATCCAAAACAGTCGGCCTCTTATCCAGTAAAAATCTCAGTCGACCTAAAATTGAGGAGGAAGAGGCGGCGGTCACCCAAATTCCGTAGCAGAAATATCAATTTTGTAACGAGGATAACTCCTTATCCAAAAAGCCAAATATTCTCCAAAAATACAATTTAGAATTATCATCATATGAAGTTTCCAAATATGTATATATCCCTTCAGATAAAAATTCTCTATCAACGGGAAATCAGGAAGAAACAAGTCGGCGCCGCCAGATTCCATGAACCCTAGTTCGTTGGAAAACTCAAAAATTCTCATCCTCCGCCGTCGTTCAAAGCTTGATATCAAAGGGAAAGATTAGGTAATCATATTACCCATCTCCTAAACCTTTTCCAAGTCTCAATTTCTACTGTGGACGGAGATTTCACAAAATCCCCAAATCCGGGTGTCGGTTCGGGCATGACAGAAACACCAACTTTTGAGGCTTCTCCCGAACACTACAGATATCCAAACTTCAAACCGTTTGCAGAGCTGGAAATACCTATATCACGAGATTCAATCAAGGCTAACCAATATATTATCTGAGTCATACACAGAATATGGTCGTCTCGTCAAAACAGACGTTTGCACAGATTCGGGAACACATAAATAACATGAAATAATGTCGATTCGACGTTGGTTTCGACCGAGACTTGAACCGGGCTCTGATACCACTGTAAGAAATCGTCCATTAAAATTTGGTACAGCGGAAGCGACGATTCCTATGTGTTCCTTTAGAATCCGTCTCAATCAGAACCGAACGACGAAAACCGAAAACCGATCAAATCGGGTTCGAATATACCTGATAGGGATTCATATAATCCCATGGAGAGGAAGGAGATGAGCTTCTCAAGCTCTACAAACCGTTCAAGTGTCCGGTCTCCAGCAGTATCCACACGAACTTCATCCACAGCAGGTTCTCCCTTCGCACCGGCCTCGAGAACTCTTCCCAAACGGAGCTCCATCGACCATGGACACCTTCTTGAGAGAGGAGGAGGAAGGGAGGAGACTTGGGACGTGGTTTTCACCCTTGGCTTGATGGGGTTTGGCTGAAACCATTAGTATTTATAGAGAATTATGGAATTTTTCATAAAAACCCAAAATCTCTATAAATTACGTCCTTGCCCCTGTACTTGTGGATAAGTCCTTTTGTGTGTTACCCACTAGGCCCAATAACCTATTTGGTTGAGGCCTAAATAAAATAGAACAATTCTATTTAATTTAATTAAATCTGTTATCCGATAACAGATTAATCGGCCTACCGATCGTGAAGGGTACAAGCCACATCCCATGATCCCAAATGGCTATGGGGATAATTTCATCTCCATTGAGCCTTTCCATCATCAGTTACCACATGGATATAAACCCTCATCCATCCAATGTCCCGGTCGGAAAGGAGTACGGCATCGACTGTCAACTCCTTAGTGTACCGACTATATAGGATCCTGTACTCGGAATTGGATCAATTGGAAAACTCCTTTTCCAATTATCCTATCTACCCTGGCCAGGGATTTAGAGTACTATCCCATAGGACATTCACTCTCACTTACCGAGAGTGGACGATCCCTTGTTGTCCGCTCAATTGCCTCCATCGGATTTTCCTTGTACCCGATCCATCGCTATATAGGACCATCTAAATTGTGATCCATAAGTCAATGGTCAAAGCACAAGTTCCACCCAACAAGGCATCTTTGGCGACTCGGGTCAAAGGTCCAACCATGCAACCGTGATGAAAGAAGACCACGATAGACAGTTCGGTAAGATACCATTCAGGGTTTCTAATTCGGTCAGTTCAGTGAACTCATTCAACTAATGAGCACCTGTATGTGTATCTCAGTGTCTCCACACTAATGACCAATGAGATCGGTCGTCTTCATCACATGAGAAGACATCACATACACTAATTTATCCGGATCCTTGATGTCCCGTCTCAAGTATCCTATGACTAGGAACATTTAGATCAAATACCTCTAGATGATCAATCTCATTATCATGATCTCATCATGATTTAATCATCATTGTATTTGATCAAGGACTTCATTATGATATTCGCTTCTAATAAGAGCTTATAATGAAGATTTGCCTAATTAATTGAATAAGATATTTCTAGAAATGTCGAATCATATCATATATGATTGGCTTGTAGGGCATACATTTCTATCAAGGGCTGCCCAGGTGGGGTTATGACAAGAGGTCGAACTGTCGATTGGGGAGGCAAAGCAGCTCGGTTGACTTTGGCTGGACCTTGATTAGCAGGCATCTTGCCCTTCACTAGAGATTGTATGAATGACAAGGTATTGGGATCAAGATGAAAAGATAGATCCTTAAGAGCTTGTTCTATACTAAATGAAGCAGACTGATCGGCAACCCCTTGCACTTCAGGTTCCATAGCAGCATTGACATGGCTCTCGGGTTGTTGTTGGAGCTTGTAAAGACCTTCCCCATACTCATGTTGCTTGTAGTAGTCCGACCTCCCAACGTGGCTTCTGGACTTTAGCATCATGGGCATCATGTCAATCTTTCTAGAAAGATGGTTAGAAAAGAGAGCAATCAAAGCACACAATTGAAGATATTTTTTTATTTTTTGTTTTGTTTGATTTTGTTTTGTTTCAATTTGGTTGTTTGGAAAACAAGTTGAACACAAAATTAAAAAGGTTTTTGTTTTGTTTTGTTTAGATGTTTTGTAAGAAAAAAAAAATTTGGTTGTTTTCAATTGTTGTGAGCAAGCAAGTTGTGCAATCAAGTTTTTAAAATGACTACTCGACAAATTTTGGGTTGAAACCTTAGATTAGATAGATTGTTAGCAATTGTTCACTCAAGTAGGTATGGTTCCTATTGCTTCAATCTTCAAGACCTAAGGTTATCACTCAATCACCACGAGTAGGTACTTGGGTTCTTCGGGTTTTGGGAAAGTGGTACAACCGGCCCAATCGTGCGGAGAGGAATACTCCACGGATGGGGACTTATGGAGGTCTTGATGGAAACCACCAAATCAACTAGGAAGGAATATCCCAGAAGAGAGGTAAGAATCCACCAAGAAGGTGTTTGGAGGGTGAGGGTGTGTTGGGAGAGAGAGCCCCCGCCTCGAATGCCCTACGGATCGGAGCAAGTCCGGTACCCGATGCAAAAGCTAAAGAAAAATTAAAAATGGAGGGTAAGAGGAGAAGAAGCAATCAATGTGCAAAAACATGAAATGAAATGAAGTAAATAGAGCATGCGATATGCAAACAAGACAAGCAATCATGCAACAAAACAAACAATCTAGTGACTAGAATTGAATTAGAATGAAACTAGTTGCACAAACAAAACAAGCTAGCACGGTTAAAGACATTGGTTGTCCCACCGTGGTCGCCAAAAAGCTGTCGACTCCAGAAACGGGTTCCGGATCGGCACCTCAAGAGAAGGTGAAAGATGGATGGAATTGGGGAAAAAAGGGAAGTGAATTGAAAACACTCGGAAAGTGGTAAAATATTCTCACCTTGGTCCCACACTCACATTGATCCCCGAACTTTCATCTCACGGCGTCGCTCGAGCACCGGAGATGGTTCGGGTCATGTGGGAGGAGAGTGAGGAGGAGATGAACTTATAACATGATAAGAGAAATTGTGGTCGCCAGGAGCCGTGGGCTCCGCTTTATGGAATGAAAATAGAAAGAAAGTTGAATTTGACCGTGTACCTTAGCGTGGGAGAAAGTGTGTGCGGGTTCAACCTTCTTCTTCTTCGGCCGGCCGATGAAGAAGAGTCCAACCAATGCTAGCTTGATGTATTTGTGCAACTAGAAGACAATAAGACAAGAAAACAAGTGAAGAAGGATTAGAACTGAGTGAAGTGTAGTAACTTGTAAAAACAATAACATAAACGACAACAGGAAACAAACTCACCGGATTCGGTGTTGCCCTAACCCCTTTTTTTTTGGTTTTTTATGATATATGAAATGATGAAAAACTGAATAAAATGATGCTTTAATATGAATTAAATGATATGAATGAAGAGTTAGCAAAGAGAATATGAACGGTTAAAGACAACACAACCCAGGCAAAGTGGCAACCGGGTTGGACAGATTTAATGTAAATTGCTCAGCTACGATGCGAGAGATTGTAATAGACAGCACCGATGTAAAAATTGAGTGCCGTTTGTTTCAAAATAAATAGGACTCACCTAGAGTGGTTTTATATGAAGACAAGTTTGCTTGAATATTATGATAAGTAATCTAAATTTACCTGATAGATCGGATCTTGGACAATGAAGTTCTGGAAACTCCCATCACAATGTCGATGTAGAACATGCTATGGGCACCACAGATATCTGAATTGAATGATTCATATTGGAGATAAAATATAACTTACCGGGGAACAATTTATATGAAGTATGTATAGGCTGAAACCACCATTATATGTACTGAAATTAACTGAGAAGATGATGACTTAGAAGAGAAGACTTCGGATCTGTCTGTGCAGAGCTGATGTTGAAGCCATAAAAAGCCAAGGGAATGTCAGAATTGATCTCTGTTTGTTGGAGATGAAATATATCTTGATGAAACACACTTCGTCTGAAGGAAGTCAGGCCATAAAATGACTAGAAAGATCTGTAGAAGCCGATGATCAGCAGTGCAGCACGTTGGAGCATAGATCGGCTTCTTGTTCACTTTGGGATGATCTCCAGGCACCGGGACGAAGAGAGGACGATTTGGGGAGGTTGGGATGAGCCTAGGGTGTATGGAGGGTGAGGATAAGAGTGATGGATGATGGGGATGCCCTTCTTTGGTCGTTCATATGAGTCTCCCTTTATAGGGGATGAGAACCAGGTCAAAAAATAGCAAGTTTTGATACATCCGACCATAGGTTGGATTTCCTTCAATTATTGTTGATGATTTTCATACTGAGGCATCTATAAACTTACCCAAATGATTGATAAGTATTGTAAACCGTGTATCACCTTCCTTATACTCAAAATTGGTCTCCTCTCAAAGAGGAAACAAATCTGGTCTAAAAATGGCAAGTTTTGATGTATAAGACAACAAGTTGGATTGCCATCATTTGATGATGATAATTTCGACCATGAAGCTTCCAGATACTATACCAAGTGATATGGAGGAGGAAAATTGAAGATAAGGTCGTGAATTGGTCAGATATGTGCCCAATGGGCTGGGCTTGCATGCAATTGGGCTTGATCGGTGCTGCGCGCGGACAGAACTGCGCATCTGACTTCCAAAGGGCACTGCGGACAAATGGGAGATCAGAATTGAATGCCGTTTGTTGAAATGGAAATATAACTAAGAGAAGAAGATTATTCATGTTGAAGAATTCTTCATTATATGTCCACAGAATCCTGTGAAAAATTTTAAAATACAGGATATGCTGGAAAAAGCATAATCTGTCACACCACCAAGAGTCTCTTGTTCGGCAAACACGGATTTGATTAGAAATTAGAAAATCATCCTCTTATTTCCAATAAGCACCTCAGCTCATCCTAAAGGGTGGTTCATCATGATTTTGATGGTATAAAAGAGATGTTGCCAATGGAATAATGGTTTAAGCTCTAAATAAGGCCAAATTGGCGTGTCTACAAAACCCAGTGGAGGTAATTGAGCGGACAACAAGGGATCGTTCACTCTCGGTAGGAGAGAGAGAATATCCTATGGGATAGTACTCTAAATCATTGGCTAAGGTACTTAGGATAATTGGAAAAGGAGTTTTCCAATTGAACCAAACCTTAGTACAGGATCCCATAGAGTTGGAATATCTAGGGGTTGACAGTCAGTGCCGAACCCCTGACCGACCGAGACATTGTATGAACGAAGATTTAAATCCGTGTGGTAATTGATGATGGAAAGGATCAATGAATGTTATTTAACTCCCCAAAGTCATTTGGGATCATAGGATGTGGCTTGTATGCTTTATGATCAGAAAGCCATAAAAACTATTATCGGATTTGATTTAATTTAAAGAAATTATTCTTTAAAATTAATTAAGGCTTCAACCAAATTGACTATTGGGCCTAGTGGTTCACACATATTAGATCTGGTCAATAAGATGAGGGCATAGATGTAATTTTATAGAAGTTTTGGGTTTTTGTGAAAAATTTCAACTTCTATATATAAATGGCTTATGAAGCCAAACCCTAACAAGCCATAGGGCTAGAGCACATCCCTAGCAGCCTCTCTCCATCCTCTCTCCTCTAGAGGTGATCTCTCATGGTCAAACTTGGATCTGGAAGGTTTCTGGAGGCCCAAAGGAAGGGAGAACTCGTCTATTGAAGCAGATCGTGTGGATACCGCTAGAGATCGAACACTTGAACGGTTTTTAGCAAGGAGGAATGTCCTCTCTTCATTCATGGTGAGGGATTTTGGAAATCCCATGAGGAACTCTCGTTCTATTTCATATTCGGTTCCCGATTTTACTCGTTCGGCATTGACCAAGGCAAAGATCATAGTTTTATGGAATCAAAATTTTTCCGCTATCATGTAATGATTCCTTACATGTAGCCATGTCACAAAACTAGCACCATATTTACCATATAGTAGGAAGTAACATATAGTAACTAAATCATGTAGTACACCTAGGTAGGGGCATACTTAGGATAAACCGCGGTATCCGGAATCGAAGGATACTCCGGATTCAACTAATCTCTGCTGCCCACGGGCCACTAATATAGTCTGGTGAAGTAAACTTCCATCATAATGCAACTCACTACATTAACCACATCTCACACAATGAAATCATATAAATAACTCAGATAAATAACCATGAACATGCAATCGACAATCCAAGCATGAAATACATAGAAGGACACCCATGGCTCTATGTACCACATATTTGCATACCATATCACAATCCAGCACAAACTAGAACTAGTCAATTATATGATGCATCTAAGTAGAATCATACAAGTTACAAACTAAACATATCAATCGCATGCTTTGGCAGACACTACTACTATTGTATACATGAAACTAAACTAAACTCTAACAACACTATGCTTAAAGCTTACATCAGCTTTTTAATAAATCAGAAAATATATGTTAAAGATCACCTCAATGCAAACATGCTAAGCTAACTATACTCAATCATAGTAAAACCTAACATGCCGATTAACATACATGGATAATTAAATCAACCTAAAATTACATGGTTAAACAAGTTTATCTAACTCTATCTAAACATGCCAATACGTCAGAAATAACCCACTAATTATATCATATTAATCATGATGATTTAAATATTTTTTATGATTTAATAAATCATATAGGAGTGCTAAGAATAGCGGAGACGCCTACCTTAATGGTGACGACGAACGGCGCATGGAATTTCAAAGGGATCGATCCAGGTGACAAATATGTCGCGATCATGTCAGTGATGCAAAACTGAATCAAACGGTATTATTGACTCTGAAAAACACAATGGGGCTCTCCTTTTAAGGGTAGTTTGTGAATCTGGATCACCACTTCAAGAGAGGATGACAAAGAAAGGAAGAAAACATGGAAAACACTTTCACCTCGATCCCACACTCACATTGATCTCGAACTTTCATCCCTCAGCGTCACTCGATCACCGAAGAGATGGTTTGGGTCATGTGGGAGGAGGATGATAAGAAGGAAATTAAGACATATGTGGTCACCAGGAACTATGGGTTCCACTTTATGCAATAAAAATGATCGTGTGTACCTTAGCAAGAAGAGTGCAGGTCAGAGCTTCTCCTTCTTCAGCTGGCCGATAAAGAAGAGTCCTCAACGCGTGGGTGCTTGATTTCCTATGCAACTAGACAAAAAAATAAATGAAAAGATAATTATAACTAAAAAAAGTGAATTATATGTAAGGAAAATAACATAAAACACATAACTAAAAGAAAACTGACCGGACTCGAGTTATCTCTAACACCTTTTTTATTTTTTCGGATTAACAAACTAAAACTAATGAAAAAATGTAAAAAATAATAGGAGGATGGAGAATAAAGAAACAAAGATATATAAAAAATAACAGAAATTTTTTGATAAGAATAGAGAGAGATATGGCCAAATCTGGTTTGTCGAAAAAGCCTAGCAGCAGTCCAGGATCTGCCAGGCGCGACTTTGCTAATGCGCATGCCAAAACCAGCCCGGACCTTGGAATCATGTGATGTCAATTGAAAACAGAAGAATACTTGATGAGGAAGAACTTTTATGTTGAGATCTTGGGCAGAAGACATCCACATGCTACTGTAGAATCTAAAGAATAAAGACCTGATAGATCACCTGTAGATCAGCTTTTCTCTCTCCTGAACCGACTTATCTCTCTAAAAACTTGAAATTCTCTCCTTAAAAATCACAAAATCAATGCATAAGGGAGCTTTGACATCTTGATATACCCAGGGGGTAGTGAACCAGCCTCTGGAACGACCAGAATTGGTCTCCATTTATAGGAGAACAGCCGTCGCGATCCAAGCTAAAAAACAGGCTCTTATGCCCTGGTCCCTGGATGCATGTGCTCCCACCTAGGGGCGCATGGCATAAACCCAAAAAATTCAGTCCAATCCAATATAAATTTTCAATCTGATCTGGTTAGAGGAAGAATCCGCATCAAAAACTAGTTCCCTCGTGCCCCCGATCGAGGGTACATGGCCATGTGCCTTAGGGTTGGGGCGCATGGGACAGATTTTGCGTGTCTTTCTTCCGAAAGCCATTGTGGACACTCCCAAACTCTGAATTCGACGCTATTTGTTGCGTTGGAAAGATAACAGGCTGAAGAAGCTTTGTAAAGCAATGTATCATTCATCACACCCTTAAAAACATCAGAATTTTATCTGGAATTTAGGACAGTGAACAGAAGATTTGATACTGGTCGGAATGATTCCGACGGCCAACCAGAAAGACACGGCATGAAACAAAATATGTTCGGAGTGTGAATCTGACCATAACCTTCAATGTATGATCATTAGGTATTGGTCATTTAGCCAATTTTCGTGTTTACACGATTTACGGGTGGCTTTCACTCAGAAATTACATCTTTGTGCACAAAATTTCGAAAAACGTCCGATTTCATTTGACAAAGCTCCAAATCAACATTAAAAGGTCCTTGCATCATTCTAAGACCAATCACATGTGTTACCCTATAAAACATGAGTTTTATGCTCTAAATTAGTCAAATTTGACGTGTGTACAGGTATCCTTGATAATCTGCTAGAAATGAGATAATAAAATAAAATAGAATAAATAGAGAATTGGGTGATCAGATGAGAGAGAGAGAGAGAGTGAGCGCGTGCGGGGGTATACCGGAAGGGTCAATGGCAATCAAAGACTCTGAGGTCGCAGCACAGGATGGGGTGTGCAGGGTGGTTGAGGCAGCTGGCGGTGGCTGTTGTCGTGCAATTGCAGCCGCAGGGTCGTGCGGACGCACGGCTGCCGGGTGCGTGCTTGCACACAAGCGCATGAGGGCAATGGCGCGAGGGTGGCCGTTTGGCATCACACAAAGGCACGTTGGTGGGGCATGGAGAACGAGGCATGGGGACAGTGTGCTTCAGCAGTAGGTGGTCAACGAGGGGGGGTGTGCCACATGCAGGAGGCGACTGGGTGGCGGGCGGCACCGGCGACAGCCAGGGGGGTTGGTTCAGCAGGAGGGGTGCGGCCGTGGGCGGCCATGCGTCAGGTGGTTGTGTGTTGTAGGCATGGTCGGCGGGGGGGGGTTGTCTATGGTATGATGGTCACGGCAACGACCATGGCCGATCAGCACGGCAGGGCCGAGACGGCGGAACACACGCGAGCTCACGCAGATGTGAGGCACTGCGGATGGCGACATGGCATGGGAGGGCGGCAACGAGGTGAGGCATGAAGCGGCAGCTGGACATACGGAGGTTGGCAAGGCGACACGGCGATGTCGCGGGCGTATGCAGGCGGGGAGGCGAGGCACAGCGGCCAAGGCGGAAGAAGAAACAAACGCAGAGGTGACAACGTGCTCTCGCGGGCGTGGCAACAACAACCGAGAAGACGAAAGCAACAGATGCTGGAAGGGAAAGGGATGTGGCCGATGAGGAGATTAGGGCTTTGGGAGATGGCAGTTTTAGAAGCATAATCCAGAGAGGAAACAGCAAGGTGGGAAAAAATAGAAAGAGTTGGGGAGAGATAAGGAAATGGAGGTGGCAGTTTTGGTAGGAGATCTGGAGGGAGAGAAAAATGGAAAAGATTGAGGAGGAGAGCATATTTAATAATATTAAATCTCATAATAAATATAATAACTATTTTTAATTAAATAAAATACCCTGAGCGTTACACAAGGCATTAGCCTAACTTGGGGGTGGATCATTTGCATGGCTTTGTTGTTCTACCATAAGGGATGTGTAAAGAATCAATTCTTATAACGTAACAAGCAAGCTTGACCTAACTAGAGTATATCGTATATTGTGCTACCACAAGACCATAACTTTAAAGGCTAAATGACTCAGAGTTGCAAGAGTTGCAACTGGTAATAGATGTCAACCTATTAAGAATAGGGTGATTTTTTGTGCTACCACAAGGTCATCACCATAAGGTTAATAGGGTCTTAGTCCCAATTTGGATTTCATCGTGATATTTTGTCTTTGCATAATGAGGGTTATGTAAATTCGTCAAAAATTAGTGGGAGCATAAATTAGAATGAAATATCATATCTTAATTTTAATGAATGTTTGTAATGTCAATGTAATATATCTCAGTTGCAGAATATAATCATAAACTACCATTAGTGTAGTATGATAGAGGCTATGTAGTTTAATGGCTCACTCTTCTTAGACAGCTTTAGAACTAAGAGAATTATTCCCATAGTTGACCTATTAACTATCCTACTTGAGAAGTAGGTATCTCCTATACTATCTAATGATGTGAGGGAAGATAAGATCTTATCTCATAATATTGAAAGGATGTATTGGTTGTCCTATATCAGATATTAGCCTCCATGAGATAAAAATAGTAGTGACAACATGGATAAATGGATATGATAGCTACCATGGCTCATGGTGATGAGCTAATTATAGGTAAAATAAAACAATATATCTTAAATACTTCTTATTGGTGAGACCAATAGAAAGAAGTAAGATCATTCGATAAAGATAGAAGGAGATAAAAGTCAAAGAAGTAAGTCAAGATATTAAAACTCAAATTAGACATAGTATTCTTCAACTATCATGATGATGGTAAGTGGAAGATGAAGTGTAAAGTGTAATGTACATAATGCAAAGGAGGAGCTTGAGAAGCTTCATGTATCTAAGTCATTAATATTTACTTATCTTAAATACACATTCAATAATATAAGATACTATATGTGTGTATTATATAGTATAAGATACTAGGGATGCATATAATAATATAAGATACCGAATATGCATCATACATGTACCAAGTGTTGTAGATAATAACAAATAAATGAAGACTTAAAGAAAATTGTTGATTTACATATGAAATGGTACAAAATGTTGTATCATTATTAGTAGGAGATACAAATTTTCTACAAACTTCTAGAGTTGTATGATTTTTAATTCACTATAAGTTCGCAAAGAAAATCCAATAAAGTTTATAAAGAAATTCGCTGAAGAAGAAATTGCCTTTATATCACACAAGTTCATGTCTCATAGAATGCAAAACATTTTGAGAAAATAAATTTTGAGTAGCTGCTTCACAAGTTTACTCGTAGAGATTGTAAATGGCTAATGACATGGCTCAATCGGTTGGAGAAAATTTCAGTAATTGTAACAAGCCACCTAACCTGTAATTTTCAGAGTAGTTACAAGAGCAGTTTATGGGACTAGCGTTTTGTTAATTTCAGATATATATCTATCCATTACCATCATTATGTATTTCTTTTTGAGCAATTAAATTTCAAAGTTTATTTGGTAAAACTATAAATCATGACTTGTTTTATGCAAGGTGGGAAATTTTGTTTCTCATGCCTACAAATACATTTTTGCAATAAGAGCCTAACGAGTTCTTTAAAATCACAAGTGATGACATTCAATATTGGTTGATTTATAATTAAAACAAAATATTATCAATTTTAAAATTTAAGTGAATAATTCAAATATTTTAGGAAACAATATAAATCACTTATGTCTAAATCGAATTAAGTATTTTTTTGTCACTCATTAAGAGATTAGACCTAAAATTAAGTGTATAAATTTTTCGGATAAAGTTAAATCCAACACCTCCTAGGTTATCAATTTTAGAGGATAAGTTATCAAAAACTAAACTTTTTAGACCATAAATTATATCTTTTTTTTGTCACTAGACCATAAATTATATCAACAGCAAGATTCTTCATAGCATCAATAATTTTAACACTATATCAATATTAAAATTAATATTAAATTATTGATTGATTCTATACAATTAAAATTAGCATTACGTACACTGATATAAAAATATTTTATAAAATCATGTTGATGGCAATGCAAATATAATCGGCCTACACATACGTCACTAGCATCAGCGTTGCTGCTAATTAATCATCATCCTAGAGTCATCAATCTCAAGATACAGAGCATGCACTTTGTTAATTAAGTCGTTTTAATCATGGTTCGCCGGGTCGCGACCCGGGTCGCGACCCGGACCCGACCGGGTCGGTTTTGGGGCCGACTGACCCGGTCGCTACCCCAAGACCCCGACCACATTTTGAATTTATTATTATTATTTTTTGCGACCCGGGCCGACCCGTCCCGACCCGGGTCGCGACCCCGGCCGACCCGGGTCGGTTTGGCCCCAAACCGATCCGGTCCCGACTCCCGACCCCACCCTCCTTGGTTTTAATTTGAATATTGGTTCGGTGGTGAACCCGATTGGACGATTGCTTGTGTACTAACAATTTTAAAATTAAAATTGATATCAAAACCCCTGTAACATATCAAAAGTAAAGAGATTTCTAAGTGTCCGAAAACACGACGTGATCATCTGTACATCTTCGTATGCACATCACTTCAATAAATCATCTTATTTTTTATCAAATAAATTATTTTCAATATTATTATCATTGTAAATATAAATATTATTTAAATATTATAAAAAATAAAGTAATATTTATATTTATTTTTTATTTATATTATACAATAAGTTCATTATTTATTTAATTTAAATAAATATGTATAAAACATATTTTCTGTTGATTCATATAAAATATGATAGTACACGATATTTATTTACATTCACAATGTCAAAATATTTAAAATAATTTATTTGATAAGATAATAAGATGAATAATTTATTTGATAGGATAATAAGATGATTTATCGAAGTGTCTATTTGAGTTGCATATATCCGGTCCCAGCAAATGCCAATATCAAATTTATCATATCTTATATTTATAACCAAAACAGAAGACGGCGCCGTAACGTCCGCCGTTGCGACGAAGGAACAACGACGAACGCCGACAAAGCAAGTCAGGCGGGCGAGCGTAGACGGAGAAGACAGCGTAGCAGAACGACGGCCGGACTCCTAGCCGCCGACCGCTTGCCTCGTATGTCTACGTACTCGTGGCAACGCATGCTTGTTTGTGTGAAAATGTTAATGGGGTGTTTGGTGGTACGATAATAAAAAATTTTATTTAAATTTTTTAAATTTATAAAAAGTATATTAAAAAAGGTATTTAATAACTTTGACAATTTTATATTTTGAAAGTAATTTCGTTTTAAACAAAAATAAAAAAAATCTCACTTCTCTTTTTTCTTGTGATCCCCCGTTTTGTTTGATCCTATACGATAGTTATTTTTTTTGTTATCACATTTCTCCAAATATGATAATTTTATTTTATTCACTTTTTATTTTAATATATTTTTTATTACGAAAATGTACAAAAATTATCATACAATCAAACACCCCGTAAATTTACCAATGTCCCGAGAACAAGATACGTGGATTATTAGAGGTGTTGAGATTCTGCTGCAATCAATTGATCTGATGATGCAGTAGATCCAAGTTGTGAATAAGAAGAAGAGAAGCGGTAGAGCGTCAAAAAAATATAGAACAGAGAGAGAGGACTGAGAGTGAGACATATGAGAAATGAGCTGGACGACTTTTCCATCTCACTGTATTTTTATTTATATACCAATGTAACGTTACAAGGAAAAAATACAACAATGTAATAAATGAATAACAACATGTTACAAAGGGTAAAATGTAAAATCTGTTCACTCTGGACTGATTGCAAATTTGCCATAGCTAACCTGAGGAAACACTATAAAATACGAGTCAACTTTGTCTCTCATCGGCAGATAAGAATAGGGGTGTCAATGGGCCGGGCCCGGCTCGGCCCGCAGCCGACCCAACAAAGCCCGCTCCAATATATAATGGGCCGGCCCGGCCCGGCCCGTATTACATTTCGGCCCGACCCAGCCCGGCCCAAAAAAAATATAAGTTTGGCCCGGCCCGACCCGGCCCGGCCCGTTCTTTTTAACATATTATAAGATAAATTTCATAATTTTTTAAATTTTTTAAACATCAAATCAAAAAACTTTAATAACTTCTATGATCTTACCAACGATGTGTCTTATTAATGGTGATCTCTGTATTTGTGATAAAAAATAATACCAACTAAAAAACTGTAAAATTAATTAAAATATTTAATTATTATAACAACTGAGTGACTAGAGATATAAATATTACAACACCTGAGTGACTAGGGACATAGTAGCATCAAAACTTTGCTGGAGTTATATATGGAACGTTAACGGATAGGATGCGATCAGAAAATTTCAAAATTTTAATTTGATTTAGATAAAAATAAATAAATGCATAATCTATTAATAAATCAGAATAAAAATCATATAATCTTGTCTTCATTTTTTAGTTTTAAAATATAATATAATATAAGTATATAAATAATAAAATAAAAAATTATGAAAGTTGCGACATGTGAAATAAGATAAAAAGATTATATTATCGTATGTTTGATTTAATCATAATCAACCGTTAATTTATCAACACTTTATATCATTATACTAACATAAAAAATGAATATAACCTAACTTTTTATGTTAATATAACGAGCATAGTTCTGACGTACCTGAAGTTTGTAACTCATCCGAAGACCATTGGAGTTCAGCCCGTGTAGCCCGTGGGCTGACCCAACAAAACCCGTGGGTGAATATTTTAGGCTCGAATCGTAGCCCTGGTCTAGCCCGGCCCGCTGGCCCGCGGGCCAGCCCTACCCATTGACGGCCCTAGATAAGAAGCGGCATCAATCAAGAAAATTGCAACAACCCACCGTGTATGAATATGTTTGCTGAGTAGAGTAGCAAGTCTAGAATTGCAGGGAAAGAAAGAATATGAGAAAATTGTTTCAGGTGGTGCAAAAAATGAGAGCACTATGAGATGCAGCAGCCGCCGGCTCCCGGCTCTTCCAGGCATCTACATGTGTTACTTGTTGTAGAGAGAGGGTTGGGCCCGATGGGCACCTCTTTGGGCGCCTGCTGCACGCCGTGGGAGGACGACGGACCCGGCATAGCTGTGGAAGGCACGCTACAACAAAATTGACTTTTAACCACCAGAATCCGTAAGTAAACTTTAATAGGTAAAAGTGACGTTTATTTACTCCCTATATCTATTGAACTAGAATGCTATTGGTAAATCTATCAATACTTACGAATTACCTACCAACTCAGCTCAGTAGGTAAATAATATATAAAATAAATATATAAAAATAATAATATAATAATTTATAAGGTATTAAAAATAATATATTAATTTTGGTAATATTTAAAAATAGTATTTTAATACATGATTTAATTTAATATTAAATGAATATGTGTAAAAAATTAAATATAATATAATATTATGATCTGAAATAAAATATTAAATGAATATGTATAAATAATTATAAAAATTTAATTAATATATTAATAATTCAAAAATAGTATATTAATATATGATTTAATAGTAATATATTAATATAAAAAAATATAAAAAAAATATGTATAAACAAGTAAATATAATATAATATTTAGTGAAAAATGTATAAACAACTACACATAATATAATAAATATATTAATATCTAAACAATATATTAATATATAATTTAATAATTATATTTGTATAGTATATAAAATGTACATATAATATTAAATATATTAACAAAAAATAATAAGTAATTTTAAAATATTTTTTGTAATTTTTTATTACACCTTATACCTACTTATTATTTCGTAGGTAAATATATTTACTGGCTTGTTAAGAATCTAACTCCTTGATATTTAAAATGGAGTAATATGAACCATTTATTTCAAATGGATGGATGGCTGCAATAAACCACACATTAAGATAACCTAATGTTGGATATCTCGTTATCTTACCGCATAGCCCCTAGCGCTACATGCTCGACATCCTCCTTCTTCTCCTCCGCAGCGACTGCGATCGGCATTTGGAGATACGGAAGCCGACGACTGGAGTGGTCGAAAGCCAGTGACTGGAGAGGCCGAAAGCCAGCAATTAGCAACATTGGTGAGCCCCTCAGTGAGGCCCCGCGCTTTCCATCTAAGGCTTCACTGCAAGGCCCCAGCAATGACTAGAGAGCCCTTTGGTAAGGCCCCCTTCCTCCACGCTCTCCATCCACTCCACAATAAGGATACCTTGCTCTACTGGTAGGGATCGAAATGTGGCTATAATGGATGGATGGAAGTGATCGATGAAGGAGAAAGAGGTAGGATTCCCCAATCAGCATCCCAACGTAGATAGCACTAGCAACTCTATTCTCTGCAGCTGATGACAGTGCTTCGAAGACATACATGGCTTCTTCCACCTATGATGTATATAATTTATAAGATTAGATTTTTAAGGGAAGAGCAGTGAGGGGGAAGGGGATAAACCATATGTATTCTTAAATCTGATGAAGATAAATTAAAATTTTTCTAAGTTAGTCTTATAGCAACCAAGTTTCTAATAATTACAAGAATGTTTGGCACGTACATTTCATTGTGTTCATATGACAAATTTTAGGATATGTAGTGAAAATTGAGAAAGTTTATTTTGTTGGCATGTGCCGATTTCCACTTCTCCTATCTATAAGTTCTATTTATTTTCTTTGCAGGTTTTGCTGTGAATTATCTCATTGGACTTGTTTGGAGCATTATTTTCTTAATAAGGCTTGCATTGGTACTTCTTTGCTTGATGTACTTGAGTTTATTATATTCCTTCATGACCTATGTTACTAACACATTTGCATTTTAATGTATTAGGTGATGAGCATTATTAGGAAAGGGTAATTCAAGTTTTCACAAATTTGTTCTCAAATCAAAAATGAGGTAACACAGGCTTTTTCATATTGTAAACCATGAGTTTGTGTTACGTAGTTCAATTATATTTATCATATGAACACATCTATTGTAATATTTATTCTTAATGATTTTGATCATATTATATTGATTCCTATACTCATATGTCAGCTATATATAGGTTTTTTAAACCTATGTATATATGTTTTTTTTATCCTGAACCACAACTTTTTATGAATTGATAGCCTAATTAATTCATAAATCTAAATTCTTAGAATTGTATTATAATCAATTTTTATGTTTTACTTTATAATGATATGGATTGGAGCTGAATGGATTTACCAAAAAATGTGGTTGGTTACTATGATGGGTTGACAAGTTAATAAACTATGTATACAAAAATATACCATCGAGTCATAAGATTAGATGTCCATGTGTGAATTGCACATATTTGAATAAATGTGACAAGAAGACTATTAGAGAACACCTTTATATTGACGGCATTATAAAAGACAAAAAAATTTGGCAATTTTACGATGAAGGATCAAGTCATGAAAACTTTGAAGAAAGTAGAGAGGATTCAAACTTACATTAAATGTTACATGATATTTTTCCGATGTGCCATGAAGACATGCCATATGATAAAGATTCTAAAAGTGTTTTTGAGTTGTTGAAAGATGTGAACCAACCCATTTATCATGGATGCAAAAGTTTTAGAAAACTTTCATTTCTCATTAGGTTGATTAACATAAAATGCATGGGTGGAATGAACAATAAACATTTCACATTTTGTTGAAGTTATTGATTGAGGTGCTCCCAAATGGGTCATCATTACCATCATCGTTTTATAAGGTCAAAAAGATACTTGACAAGTTAGGCTATGGTTATAAGAAGATAGATGCATGTCCAAACAATTGTATGTTATATTGGAAAGAAAACAAGAAGTTTGAAACTTGTCTGAAATGTGGAGAATCGCGATGAAAGTCTTACAAGTCAATAAATGTGGTAAAAAAGTAAAGAGTACCTCAAAAGGTACTCTATCATTTTCCACTCATTCCACGATTGAAAAGACTCTTCACATGCTCAAATACTTTTGTCAACATGAGATGTCATGGAGAGGAACGTGAAGCGGACTGTATGTTAAGACATCCTGCTGATTTAGCTTGTTGGAAAACTTTAGATGCTATTGGTGACTTTGGGTTAGAAAGTCTGAATGTACATCTTGGATTAGCAAGTGATGGGTTTAACTCGTATGGAAACATGAATGTTACTCATAGTACATGGCTAGTATTACTTATACTTTATAACTTACCACCTTGGGAATACATGAAGAGTACAAATATTTTGATTTGTCTTCGCATCTCTGGTCCAAAAGATCCTAGAAATGATATTGATGTATTTTTACAACCGCTCATAGAGGAATTTGAGATCCTCTGGCATGGTGTTGATGCATTTGATGTAGCTAAATGTGAGCAATTTCGTCTACATGCTGCATTATTTTGGACTAGTAACGATTTTTCAGCATATGCATACATGTCAGGTTGGAGTACAAAAGGTCGATTGGCTTGCCCTACCTGCAATAAAGACACATATTCAACTTGGATAGAGTCTAGTGGAAAATTCTGTTACATAGGTCATCGAAGATGGCTAGGAAACTAACATAAATTTTGAAAGATGAGTAAACAATTTGATGGCCATGAAGAATAGAGAGACAAGCCTTTGACATTATTAGGATATAAAATTGTACAACAGTTAGAGTATTTTAATTTATATGTTGCAAAAGGAGATGTAAATAAGACAAATAAGAGGAAGAGAAAACCTAAGGAGGATGAGAAGAAGTATGTAGGGTGGAGGAAAATGAGTATTTTCTTCAGGTTACCATATTGGACATCTTTTTTACTCCGCCACAATTTAGATGTGATGCACATTGAAAATAATGTATGTGAGAGTATTGTAGGCACCCTTCTATCAATTGAAGAGAAGAATAAAGATGGCCTAAAAGCTCGACAAGACTTAGTAAAGATGGGCATATGAGAATGTCTTCATCCACAAGAAATGGGGCCAAATAAGATGTTGCTCTCTCCAGCATAATTCACTTGCAGCAAGAAAGAGAAAGAAGCCATTTTCAATTTATTGCAATCTGTTAAAGTTCTTAATGGATACTCATCAAATATTACAAGCGATTTCTCAACAAAGATAAGAAATTATGGAGACTAAAAACTCATGACTACCATGTCATTTTGCAACAACTACTTCCAATTGCTGTTAAAACACTCCCAAACAAAAATGTATCTTCATCACTAAGTGATATTTATTACTTCTTCATGAATATTTGTTTAAAAATTGCTTCTACTGAAGAATTCTACCAACAAGGCTTACAAGTTGCAAGGACATTATGTCATTTGGAGATGATATTTCCTTCAAGTTTCTTTGATATAATAGTACACTTGATCATTCATCTAGCAGATGAGGCTAGGATTGCTGAACTAGTTTAGTATAGATGGATGTACCCTTTTGAGTGGTAATACTTTTGCTTATACATTTAAATTTGTCAATTGATTTAAAACAATATTTATTGGTACTAACTCTTCAGGTACTTAGCCAAATTAAAATCTTATGTGAGAAATAAGAGCTATCCCGAAGGGTCAATTGCTGAAGGTTATGTTATTTTAGAAACAATAACATTTGCATCTTGATATCTAAATGATGATGTGGAGACATGGTTGAATAAGCCTCGACGGCAGGTAGAATACCATCCCAAAGTTGTTGAGGAGGGATGAGAAATTTTCATAGAGACTTGTCGTTTATGTGGATTAGCTACAAATAAGAGACTAAAAAGTGAAGAGTTAGAGCAAATACACAAGTATATCATATTCAATTGTGCATATCTTAACCATTACATCAAGTGAGTTCGTCAATTAATTACTTTCTAGATGAGTAAAATAGTAGGTATCATTATCAACTAATCACATTAAATGTAGTGATCACATCAGTGAAGTTAAAGAAATATTCCCTACGCTGGATAAAAGTGAGGTGAAACGTATTCATACATCTAAGTTCATAGAATGGCTAAGAATAAAGGTAATTAACATTCTTGAACCACATTATATTTATTGAACCACATTATAATGTGTTGAACCTAAATTTTTTTCTCAGGTGCACAAGTTATAAGAGTCGACTAGTGCACACATGTCATCTTATCTTCGGCGGATTAAAGATTTCTCAATTGGGGTGATTAAGAAGTATGAGTCATGTGTAGTTAATGGATTTAATTTTCACACAAGAAAACTTGAAAAATGATGAGTTACATAAAACTCTGGTGTTGTATTAAATGCAAGTGGAGCTTTAACTACAAATGACATTGAAAAGAATATTACTTACTATGGTGAGGTTGAAGAAATTTTTGAAGTTGACTATTATGGCCACATGAGGATTGTCTTGTTTAAGTGTGATTGGATAGATGTGCATCGAGGGGTGAAACATGATGGACCTCTTATACTAGTGAATCTATTATGTAAGTTAAGAACAAATGAACCTTATATCTTGGCATTGCAAGCTGAGCAAGTCTAGTATTTAGAGGATCCTTTGAATGTTGCATGGTCTGTGGTTAGTAAGACAACTCCACCTGATTTTTACAACTTATCAAGTCATAATTTTGAAAAAAATGTTGATTTCCTAGATATACAACCCACCCCTCATGAGCAAACAATAAATAACATGAATGATAATGACTTGGTTGAAATGCTGATTTTTAGATCTGATATAAATGGGATTGAGGTGTAATGTAAGTTGCCATATCATAATTGTCTTTCTTCTAGTAATAAAAGTTCATATCATGTAGTCTCTATACTTCATTGATGTGTTTTATGCAAACAGGGGCAAGAAAGTAATGGAGACATTGTCATTTAATATTGATGCAGCCAGCTCTCGGGACAAGGGCTTGTGGGGGCTTGGTAGTTCATCAAATCCAGTAGAACCAAAGAAGATCAAACACATTGCAGATATCTACAATCTGCCAAAATCAATCAAAAACAAAATGCTAACCTTTTTCAGCAATTCATGGAGTATGTTATCTTTTTTACATGAGAACCGTAATCTATACAATTATTTACTTGGATTTCTGTGACCATAGTTTTTGAAAGATGTCTTTTAAGAATTTAAGCCTTTTAATAGCATGTTGTCAATAAAAACTCCCCATAACCTACAATCACCTTCTTAATGACTATGAAAATAATGTACCCTCACATTTACTTAGCTCCCTGGTAGTAATAATGGCAGAAATCCAAACGAGAAGGTGATTGCAGAAATATTAAAAGAGTGGTGCCTCGAAATTAGTAGACGTATGGTTCATACTAGCACAATTCTATGTACTAGAGATTTCTATCAAAATCTACTCAACCCATCTTCTAACATAAATTAAGAGAATATATATACATCAGCAAATTTGAGACTCCAAATTAAGCAAATAAACAAATATGGACATTGTATGTAAACAAAAATTCAATTATGATTTAAATAAAATGAACTGCATAAATTTTGAAGCATTTTAAACATTGCATGTAAAGTACTGATTTTGAAGCACACAAATAACTTTTAACTATTTTCAAGAGATTATAGAATACATTATTTAAATAGAAATGTCAATTAATCTTTTATTGGAAATCTTACATCATTTTTGTCTGTTTTGATGCAGAGGTACTTCTTCTCACATGGTTGAAGGGACTACATGTTTCAAATGAGAGGCAAATTTGTTTTGGCCTTTTCTCGTGTTGGGTGATGCCATCAAATGAAAGGAAAACTTGTTATGTGCTTATGACAATATTTGGACCTATTAACTAGGATCCTTGTTGACCCCTACATTATATTGAACTTAACTAGGATGATGCATTTACTTTTTCTTTTCTGTTATTTTTCCTTACTTGTGACTTGCACTGATGCATGTTATTCTTTTTCTTATTAGTTAGACAGATTTCAGAAAGAACAAGTGACACAACTTTCGATTCTTCAGACTTCAAAATTTTAATGTCACATTTGAATTTACTTATTAATCTAACTATTTATCCTTCACATTTTGCAGTCATATGTGGATGCAGCTTCAATTAACCCACAAAATAAATCCAACAATAGTAGATTGTTTTTTTATGTATCTTAATGGTAGTCGTAGGATCATAGATACAATTAGGCATAAAGAGGTGTTCTTTAAGACATATGTCATTGTCCCTATTGTCAATGGGTAATTGTAAATACAGGAACCGTTCAGATAGAGCGCTCACTACCTCCCGGCCCAAGTGCTACAAAATGACAGTCAAGAACATGTGTGATTTCCTTTGCTACTTATTAACACAAACATTGTTATAGGGAACACTGGCAATTACTAATCTTATGTAACTTGGCTAATTCGTTTGAGTTGGATTTTGGACCATGTACAATTGTTTTGGACTCCCTTGTCATGACTGAGCCACAAAAGCAAGAGCCAATAATTCGGAGGTACAAATATATTTCAATGTGATAATGATTTCTTGTTAGTCAACGACAAGAGTATCATCTTTTCATGTTTTTGAAAGACCTATACCAAAGTGAGGGCAAAATGGTCACCAAAACGAGTTTTACTTCCATCCCATTCTACGTACCCTTAGTGTGACTTTTATCATCCTATTTCTAAATTGTGGTAGTTTATGTTTTCAATTAATTATAATATTGACATTTTGTACTTACTGTGAATCCAAACTTTGTTAATTTATGATTCCACTTTTAAATTCGGGTATTAATGAGGAATATGAACTTTTTATTGTAGATGACAAAACATTGATTTACTATTTCTGATATGGATGTGTTTATTGTGAAAGTCATTACATACGGTCAACAAGGATACTTGTTGATCTCCTCTACATTGTCTTCCATACCCTCTTCTACACAATCAGGGGGGGATAAAGATGCACATGCTCTGACGTTGGAAGATAATGTAGATGTTGTTCCAAGAAAAACACGGGGCCACACATACTCTCGCAGTGTGCATGCATTGAGTGATGGCAAACTAATTTATGTTGAGTGGAATGAATTTGGACAACCTATTAGCATTACATCTTGGGAGTGGTGGAAGGTCACTTGGGACCTTTCTGGGGACAGTTGCAAGAAATGGAGACAAATATCCTATTAGCATTACATCTTGGGACAAGATGCCACAATTGAATATTGCTAATATATGGGCTTTCATTAAGGTAAAGTTTAATCAGTTTCTTATTTTTTGTTATACTTATGACATGTTATTGTAATCATATTATATTGAGACACTACATAAATGTTACCCTTCATTTTTTGTAGAGAAAATATGTTATTATTGATGAAAATGAATTTCAAAGGATTTCCTTCCGGATTACACATTACTCCTGACATGTGGGAGATGGCAAATTCAACCTGGACTTTTGCCAAATTTTAGGCAAAATATATTTTTATGTTTATTTCTTTAGAATGAAATAGATGCCTAACTTCTGAAATGTTTGTACTTGTAGAGAAAGAGTGAGGTCAATCAGAAGAATGAGAGTCACCAAAAAATATTTCATTATGCTGGAACTCAATCTTTCGTGGATATTCAAAAATCAGAGATTAATAGTAACTATTTTATCAATGCAGCAGATGGAACTCCTCCTCCAGGAATGCCATGGCTCACCGTAGCATAATACCTGCTCAGTCGATCAGCGGTCCCCGGCTACCCACTTCCGATGGCCGTAATCCGCCTAACGTGGCCACCAGCTTTGAGATCTGGTCAATAGCATCAAGAAGGGAGAACTCTTCCTACTAGTCTGGCTGCAACGATAACAGCGCCTGGGTGGGGCAATCAAGCTGCCCGGCATCGCGATGGATATCTCCTTATCCACCATGGAGAGCAGTGCGCCAGCCGTAGCCTCTGAGACTGTCGGTGCTGGCACATCTTTGCCCTCATTTTCCCCTCCTTCGTGTGGGCAAGGGATCGAGTCGAGGAACCGATTGATCTCCTCGGAGATGCGGCGAGGGCAAGGCTCTGGCCCTCGTCCTTTCCTCCTCCTCCGTCCTCGACGATGGTTGCTTTAACATCGACGGCCGTCAACTCGTCCTCCTCCCTGTCGCGGTCAGCCCCGAAGACATTCTTGGTGGCATCTATGGTGAGATCGTGCAACATATTCTTGGAGGCCCTGTAGCGATGCCCTACAGCGGTAGTATAACGAGTTTACAGTTTGATCCAGATCCGATAATATTTTCGGATTCAAGTATGGATTCATACCCGAAATCCAATAATTTATCAGATATATTATTGAATTCGGATTTCTCTTATTGGATTTGGGTTTGGACCTTGGAAGATCCAACCTGAAATAGACCCGTTGACAGCTCTAATTGTGACATCATGGTTGAAATTTGGAAGCTTTAAACTTGTTGTGTTGTATGTTTCTAAACCAATTTATTTTTTCAAATGTATGTTTTTGTATAGTCAAACTGATGACTATCTTTGCAAGTTTAGTATTTGTGAAAAATAAATTGATGTTGAATTGTGCATGTTTGAATGTCATAATTAAGTAGGTTGAAGGTTTCAATGGTTTTAGTTTGTGATGAAACTAACCAGATTTTGAATGGTTGGATTTGTCAATGTTTTAAAATTTATTTGAGTGTGTTATTAATAAGTAGGGTTGATTGTATGATTTGTATGATAGTTGGGAATGTATATTATATACATGGATGTCATTTGTATGGATTTACTTTTGGATTTGAGTGTGTGGAGCAGACTAGGTTGATTGTGTGATTTGTATGACGATTGTTGTATTGCAAAGGGCTGTCATTTGTATAGATTTACTTACGGATCATTTTTCGTAGGTGAATGTATTACCAATATGAAATGTATTTTTTTCTGAAAATTCTAATTACCTATGGACCTTCCCGTAGGACCGTACGTAAGGCTAGTACATGTATGTAAAAGTTTTACCTACGGATTCACATACGCCCGTAGGTATAGTACCGATATATATCTACAAATAAAACTCGTAGGTAAAATTTTTACTTACATGTACTAGCTTTACGTACATTCTTACGGAAAGATCTATGGGTAATTCGAATTACTTATGAAAAATGACATTTACCTATGATTTTTTTACATAGGTAAAAGTTAATTTTGTTGTAGTGGTACGACCCTTTCATGGCGTGTTGGAGAGAAGGCTCCATCCGTGTTGTTGCCTCGGCGAGCCGCACGCACATACTGGCCAAGAGGACGAGCACTATGAGGAGAGTGGCGAAGAAGATGGGCGGCGCTTTCATCGCAGGTTCTTGCCGGCAAGACATCCCAAGAATGAAAGGGATAGAGTTAAGAGAGGAAAGCCGACGTTGTTGTATCCATTTTATAGAAGAAAAGAAATCCAGCTGATTTTCTGGAAACTACCAGGAGAGAGAAAGAGAGAGTAAAAAAGAATTTAGTAGAATTTACAAAAGAGATTCTTGATTTGAGTAGAATTTATATCCGTAATCAATAAAATGAGTTCAAACGTTGACCTGATGCATTTCATTTTTTTTTTACACAAAATTGTAAGAGACATATGACACCCAATGGAGGTACTCGCATCTAGAACTAATGCCCTGTTTGGTTAGAGTATTGCAAATGATATTGTATTAATATTGATATTGATATTCTTTGAAATTGAAATATCAATATCAATATTGACCGTATCAGATTTTTGAAGTGTTTGGTAAAATTTGTCTCCGCAGCCCGGGGGGGACGACGGGACGCGTCTGCGGGGCGGGGGGACGACAGAGGGACGGGGGGGACTCGGGAGGGGGGCGACGGGAGGCGTCTGCGGGAGGTGGGGAGGGGGGGCGCGGGGGGACTCCGGCCGTGGGGGGGGAGGGGGGACGACGGGAGGCATCTCCGTCTCTCCTGCCTGCCCACGCTCTCTCGCTCCTCCTCCTGGCGACGGCCGCAGCCGCCAGCTACCCGGCGCCGAAGACCCTGACCATCGTCAACAATTGCCCCTTTACCATTTGGCCGGCCATCTAGCCCAATTCCGGCTGCGACCTCCTCGAGGGCGGCGGCTTCGAGCTCCGCACCCTCGCCTACCGCTCCTTCCCCGCCCCCGGGAGCCCCTGGTCCGGCCGCATCTGGGCACGCACCGGCTGTCGCCTCGGCCCCATGGGGAGGCTCTCCTGCGAGACCGGCGACTGTGGCGGCCATCTCGCCTGCGGGGGCCTCGGCGGTGCCATCCCGGCAACCCTGGCGCAGCTCTCCCTCCACGGCAGGGGGGAGGGGGTCTCCGGCGGTAGGGGGGGACGCGCGGAGGGGTGGCTCCGGCGGAGGGGAGGACGCGCTGGGGGGGTCCGGGGGGAAGGGGGTCTCGGCGAGAAGGGGGGACGCGCGGAGGGGAGGGGACGCGCCGGAGGGGGGGGGTCGGGGGAGGAGGGCTCCCGAGAGAGGGGGGCTCCGGCGGGGTGGGGGGCGGGGTCTGCCGGGAGAATGCGGAACATGCTTTCAATACAGGTCTCCACCTATATTACATATGATAGTTTTTTTAACTAGTAATCTTAAAATTAATATTGATATCCAAACACCTATTGATATAAAGTATTGATATCAGTTTTGAAACTGATATCAATACAGGTGTTTGATATAGTTACCAAACAGGCTGTAAGGTTGAGGTGATGTCATGTAGAGGCTACCTATATCTTGTTCATTAAATTAATACTTCGCTTTCATGATAGCTTGTTTAGCAATTATATAATTTCATTTATATAACTAAAATAATAATAATCATATTATAGTTTATATTAATGTATCATATATACAAGGTAATAATAAAACAAATATATGTGTAACGTAAAATAATATAATTAACATACAAATGAGAAATCACCACTTTAATTGGTGGCAATTTTATTTCTTTTGCTAGCCCTCCAAAATAATCTTATGCAAAAGATATTTTTTAATATTTAAGAAGATAGACTCATTCCATTACGATACACAGAATGCCCACATATTAAATAATAATAATGATTGACAACATTTAAATAAATTCTAAGACTTAAGTTTCATTTGGAAAGATAGAAAAAAAACATAATAGAGAGTAAGGTGGGAGATAAAAAAAGAGAAGAGAGATAAGGATTAAAAAGGGTAAGTAAGAACTTCTTCAAATTAACAAATAGAGCCAATTTCACCTAAGAGAATCCAAACTTCAAATCTTCAAATTGAAGATAATTTTTGCCATCATTAAATGCGATGAAAAAATAAAAAAAGTAAATTATATTAAAATATATGATGTTCACAAATAAAAACTAATATGAAATCCAAACGAAACAAATTGTTTTTGTTTGGTTTGGAAATAGCTAGGCTATAACTTTTGAGATTAATTGTCACACAATCTAGCTTTTATTCAATGATTTATTACATAATAGATTTGTCTAATTTGTTTTGGTTTGTCATTACATATATATGATCCATGTAAGTCTTGTTTAGTATGGTTTCATATCATGAAATATATCTTGTTTGGTTTAGCTCATGTTCTTGTATGTCATGTATGGCTTGGATTATGTTAGTTGGTTTATCTTGTCATTGTCTTGTCTAGATTATGTTAATGGCTATGTCTTGCTTGAAGAGCTTTGAAATTAAATAGTTATTTTATGTATATATAGTATGATTATGAATATGATGAACTCTTTAAATGACATGTTATAAAGGTTTCATTAGCCTATAGGTCTAGCTTAATATATGGTACTGCTATATATATTATAGCTGGTGAAAGTAATTTGTACATGTGATGTGTGAAAGCAAGACAACAAATTCATTACTATACGACTATGTTTGAAAGAAATGAAATATGCAATGTTGGTATGTTATGTAAACATGTTAGTGCCATGAAATGTTAGAAAAAATTAAATTTGTCCATTCACGTTATGGTCATAATATGTCAAGTTTTGAGGTCGTTTAGAATGTATTTGTCTAGTGTATGTAATCTAGTATGTCAATGATTTAGAAGTGTGTGATTTTGGTCTAATCTCTCCATGAAAATTCTTGATTGGTTGGGAATTAGTGGGGTAATTATAGAAGACATTTGCTTATTCTCTTATGTTTTGTTTTCAAGTTGAATTTATATGTACCATTATTTGATTATCTAGCTATCTGATTGTCAAGTGAAGGGTTATCATCTACTCATTTGTTGAGTCTCTGATGTGACTTATTCTAGTTATTCTAAAATTTTTCAAGTATTCAGACTTAGTGCAAAGGAAACATAGTAGATCAATCTTTGGAGAGTTAGTTGAAGGTTAAATGTATTAGTGTATTAATTCTTGAATTTATTGTATCATTATGATTATGAATTCAATGCATACTTGTGTTCTCAAACTAATATCTTTTGAGGAGTTGTTCTTCACAGTTATGTTATCGGATATATTCGTTGCATATATTAAAAATTGAGGTCGCGACATTTATCTCTCTTATTTTTTATTTCAAGATAGAAAATAGTCTCAAAATTGTATCCAAACACGTTATAAGAAGCCATTTTCTTATGAGCAGCCCAATGGAGCTTCCTCGCGTTGCTTGAATCCTTGGGGAGGTGAGATATGCTTTGAAGAAAGATGAAAATTTTATTTTTTTCCGATTATTCATTCATGTTCGACTATGCATTTTGGCCAAGTGCAAACCCAGTCATACTTCACCATCTACAATGTAGAGGTTAATGCTAGCGCCAGGTTTGCTATCTTCTGCATCGCGTTGTCTTCCTCCACTAGCGGAGAAGAAACGCGCAGATCTCGAAACCCTTGCTCGCAGGTCACCGGCGTATCCAGGACGGTGCTGAAGAAAGTCCGGGCGTTGGCAAGCTTGTTGTTCTTGACGGCGTTGGTGGCGTCCGTCGCTGTCGAGACGGCATCGTCGTACAGCTCTTGACAGCTCAGCAGAGCGCTCTTCAGCTTGGGGTTGTTCGCGTTTTTCGGCAGCAGCATGACTACCTTCGCCTTGGTGCGCCTCGCCTGCTCCACAGTTAGGTTTCCGGCGATGACTGCAAGGCCCTGGTCGGTTGCGCCACTGCTGCCAGGCGCGGGCTTCAGCGTCGACACGCAGAAGCCGAAGCTGACCGCGGAATCGCCGGACGCCGCCCGCCGGCAAAGGCTCTCGACGGACGCAGCCGCGGACGACGCGAGGAGGAGAAGGCCGAGAAGACGGACGAGCAGGGACTCGGCTTCCATGGGAAGAAGACGGCAAAGAGGGCTAAGCTTGAGATGAGGGGAGGAGACGGAGGAAGGCTGAAGTTATATATAGAGGAGGATAGAATTGCCGTTTTGCACTAAAGTTATAAGTTTGCAGTGCTCGGTCGTGGTTGAATGTCGAGCCATAAATGAAGATAAAGCTTCATATCTATGTAAATGCAACGGATATCCTTTAGTGGAGTCCAACTGTGATTATTTATATTCTTTCCTATTCTATTTAATTATAGATCCACTAACGAAACGTTAATATTTGAACACAGACCTCGTAGAGAAAGCAACTTTCTAGTTTGAAATGTTGGCACAATACCTCATAACTATTTATATCTTACACATGTCCTCAGAGCTAAATAAAAATCTTAAAAAATTCACTTTTTTAAAATAAGTACGCCAAATTGAAACACCTAAAAAAAATCACTAGTCGAGTATTTTTAAAAAAGATTAAATTTTTAAAAATATTGTATTTGTTTGAAAGATATAGAAGGTGGAGCATAGATAAGGGAAAAAATAATATTAGATAGTTATTTTGTTTAAAAACTTGTACAATCTCTAACTAATGTTATGACAAGAGTACTTTATGTAGTAGGGGCCTACTAGTTAGGGAAATATCTGTAAATGCAACTAAATAAAAGAAAATGTTTTTGATTTCTCTGAAAAGTCACTCAATGAAAGCATACGATTTTAACTTTCAAAAACTCAAGAAGACCTTAATAGTACAACTTCTATGTTGGGTTTACAACCTGGTTTACAATTTTAAATTTTGTCTATAAAATTCTAGAATTTTTTTGGCCAAATCAACTCCCGTTTCCACCTTTTAAAGCCAATTTGAAACTTTGGCCGGGAGTGTTGACCTGTTTGTCTACCTGTGAAAGACCATTAAATGGAAAGCTACTCTTCAAAATAAATGAATAAATAAAAAAGAAAGACCATTAAATGGCCGTTCTCTTTTCTTTAATTTATTTTAGTGAAACCGATTGTGGCATAAAGGTTTCTTGGAAAAAAAAACGATACAAAATTATCAAAAGCTATCAAAAAGCATGGATACATTCAAGATAAATATTTTTTATAATAATTATACATAAAAAATAAAATAAAATATTAAAAATTTTTAATAAATAAAAGATATAATTTTTATTAAGTGTTTAAAAAATTAAATAATTTGAAGTATAATTAAATAATTTTGATTAGTGACATAAATAATGTCTAATATCAAAGTAAATTTAAGTCATTATTGCCTTTATCAAAATTTTAAATATTTAAATAAATAATAAAAATAAAAATTTAAAAAATTTAATTTTAGTCATAAAGTAAAAATTTTGATAGTTTATTTCTAATTTTGCATTTACATGTCATACCATAAGAATTTATGTATTATCGTACTAATTTATAGATATATATATTATGTTTGGTCAAAAATATAAAACTGATTAAAATTAATATTTATTTAATTATAAAAATTATTTTATTTATTATGTTTTAATAGTTTATTTTTAAATATTTTTTAATTATAAAACTGATTAAAATTATAAAAACACCAGCTTAGCTACAACTCCATATATTAGTTTGGTCAGAACTTTATCTAAGTGGTATTTTTTTTGGCTTAATCTTAAAAGTTTAAACTTCTCTGGTGTAATTTTTTAAAAATCAAATACTCAATTTATAATACCCTATTTAAAATAAAGGAAAAACAGCAAAAAGGGGGAAGACTCGCTGTAACTGCCCCCCAGCTGCTTTTCCCCTCCTTTCCTCCATTTGGCCACCGCCTCTTCGGAATTCGTAAACTGCTTTACTGATTTGATCCACTTATTTATGTATTAAATCGAATTGAACCTAACTGGTTCAGAGTTCAATGGAACCGATTCGGATCCATTCGATTTGGTACACTTTTCAGTTTAATTCGATTTTGAAAAAAAAGTCGAAATTAAACTTAACCAGGCACTTTACACTCCTACCTGTTCCCCTTCCCCCTTTGGCTAGGGGTGGGCACAAAACGGTTCAAATCAAGAAATCAAACCGAACCAGTCAAATCGGATCGGTTTGGTTCGGTTTGGAGCCTCTTTCGGTTTGGTTCGATTTGAAAAATCTCCAAACTGATTTAAACCAAACCAAACTGTTTAAACGACTTAATCAAAAAAATATAAAAAATTATTATAGTATTAATAAAAATAATATTTTTATAAATTTTATAATAAAATAATATTTATTTTCATTATTTTTAACTTAAAAATTAGTATATAATTGTAAAAAATAATTAATTTAAATATTTTTATTTATTTTCGATTTAAACTGAACCAAATCGAACCAAAATGGTCCGATTTAAACTATTTTTTTTCAAATCAAACTAAATCGAATCACCCTCTCAAATCGAACCGAACCAAATCGAACCGTGCCCACCCTACCTTTAGCATCACTGGCATAACTACCTCCCCTCCGTCCCAATCTGACCTCGCCGTCTCTCGCCTGGACGAGTGAGCACTGAGCAGCCGACGACCCCTCAACGCTCTCTCTGTCTCTCTCTCCTCACCCCTGCTGCTATTTGTCTTGCAACTGTCGCTGCCGCAGTAGTATCGCACCTGCCTCCACCTAGTCCACCGTCGACGCATCGTCGACTCCTTCCCCGCGGAGGCTGCCTCAGTCACCATCGTCTTCCTTCTCTGCGCTGCATCTTCGGTCGCCCCGTCTGCCGCCGTGGTGGCGCCCCGTCGCCATGCACCGTCACCCCACTGCCATGTGCCTGTACGCGTATGAAACCATCCCGTCGCGCTGTTGCAATCGGTACCTGTGGCCGGCTGGTTCTTCTTGTCGCCTCTGCCTTGACCCCCTTCGGCACCCCCGCGGTGACCTCGCCCTGCGCACGCCTCGGTCCGTTGACTGTCGCCATCGCTACCTCCTCCGACCACTATTAAAAAAGTTAATATTTATCAGTAAAATACTTTTTATATTAATAAATATTTTTACTGTATGTCACTGTATACAATATTTTCATAAAATATTTTTAACTACAATAAATATATTTTATTATAAAAATAGTATTTATAGCAAACATAAATTTATAATAAAATATCATTATCATGACAAACTTAAAATTACAGTAAAAATATATTTATTACATAATTGATTTTGTAATAAAATTATTTTTATTATTGATTAAAAATTACTCTAAAATCTTATTTATTACATATTTAATGTTGTAGTAAAATCGTTTTCACTACTAAATCATGGTTGTTCTAAAAAATTTTAACTATATATGTATCGAATTTTGTACAAAAATAAAATATAAAGATGATTAAAAGTATAAAATTATCATCTTTGGTAAGATATGATAACAGAAAGAAGAAAAAAAGTTCTCAAAGAAAGATTTCTCTCTAAAAATTATTCCATCTAAGAAGATTTGTTACAAACATAAGTACGTAACAAAAACTCAATTTGTCGTAATCAAACCAACCACCTCGTAAGATAACAACATTCATATATATATATATATAAAGTTTCGCACACACATATCTGTATCTATCTATATATATATATATTTATACAAGGATGATGATCAGATCCTCCCAACTCTACTTATATGCTCACATATGATGATGGAAAAGATTGAGAGACGGACACTACAAAAAATAGGTTATTGGGGACGGCTTGACGCCGTCCCAAATAACCAAAAAATCTTCGTCAATATATATTGGCAACGACCAAAGGTAAGCTGTCGTAAATAACTTTATGATGACAAATTTATTGACGACGGATGATTCAATCGTCGTCAAAAAAGTTATTACCAACGGCTATAAGTCGTCACAAATGGTAAATAGAACCCACCAGGTGGATGTTTCGGGTGTTTCTTTTTTGGTATTGTGATTGCTTAAAAGTCATCGCAAATGTTAAACAGAAATAGTCGGCACCTACTTCGGATGTTTTTTCTGGATATAGTAATGATTGAAATCTCATTTGGGACGGCTTCGGCTATCGCAACTAAGTTTATTCGCGACGATTTTGGAAGCCATCGCCAATAATATTTTCCTGCCAAAAAAAATAATTGGCTTTGTCGGATTGGACCGATTCTTGGATTGAATAAGAAAGATCGGTCATTCCCGATAAGTTCTAGAATGATCCAGAATCGGTTTGACCAATCCAAAAATGGGTTTGGATACACAAACACATATTTACAATCCACATACACATACGCAAGCATACATTTACATAACTTCCAGAATGATTCGATAACCATCATTCACAATCCACATACACAAGCACACATTTACAAAACATACCAAATAATACATTTTATTCATATGCCAAAATGTTTTGATACATAGAAACATTGACACATAGGAGAGCCCAAAATATACATATTCATTCATCGTCTTCATCTTCATCTTCATCTTCATCGTCATTTCCATCATCTGTTTGTTGAGGCGGAGGATGCCCCGATGTGGATGACACATCAGAAGTTGGGAACCTTTGAGACAATCCTTCTATAATTTGATTGAGGCGATCAAAATTATCTTGGAACGATTTTTGTTGATTGTCTAATTGTTGTTTCAATAAAGTAATTTCAGCTTCATAACGAACATTGAGTTCTCCTTGCCTCGTCACCTGAGCTCTAAGGTCCCAAACTTCTTGAGACGAGGTAGAAGCACCTCCACTTGACTCACCATACCAAGTGTTACGAGTTTCACCTCGCCCACCACATTGGATCCATCCCGATTGATCTCTACCGAAGACGGATACAAAAGCCTCCTCCTCGATGAGTAGAGGCTGCGATACCCCATCATCCAAGGATTCAAATGTTAAGAGAATTCATCAATCCATGCATATTTTCCTATATAAAATATGATAAAAAATAAAATTAAAATGTTGAATTATAAATTAAAAGGAAAAAATTATTTATAAACCAATCATTACCATCATGAGACGACTTTGGTCATTATCTCAAATGACTGCTCCATCAAGCTCCTCATGTGTTTGACTCATCTAGAATACTTTCGAACGAGTTGGAGGACGACATTCTTTTTGTACCCGACCAACAAATTTAAAAAATAATAAATAATTCAGAAATAAAGTTCAACTAATATGAAAATTTAAGTTTTTACTACTTACAAAATCTCTTTCTACTGGTGCATGTTTGTTCTTCCTCTTCTGTATGGCATTGTTAATTGCCACCTATTACCAGCATTATTTTCACTCAGTGCTTACAAATATATATAAAAATTAAAATAATATTTCTCGACGTTACTAAACTAATTATAAAAAGAAGAGATTTATTTGATTTTACCCTGACTTCATCTTGACTCCATAAATGACACATAAAATGCCATTATTCCTTGTTGCATTGTGGAGGAATGTTGGCACGAGCCTCCTCCACTGATCGTCCTGTAAAGTATTGTACACAAATATTATTAATAAGAAATTGGTCTCATAAAAATATTATTAGGAAGAAATTGGTAGTTTCTCAAAAAATATAATTTTCTTCTTCCAAATTTTTTTCTTTGACAAAATTTTTCTTAAGTTCTCTAATTATTTCTTAAATGGTTTTCCAAATCTAATAGTATCCGTCTCTTTTTGTTGCCTCTATAGGTCATATCCTGTAAGCATCTTTGGTGCTCGCTTCTCACATCGTTGACCATCAAAAAGGTGCTTATACTGGTTCTTTCTCCACTGATGTGCTACTGGTAAGAATCGATGATGACCAAGGCAACATTGTTTTCGACTATGAGCAAGTCGAATGGAATGTGTTTCCTCGTTACAAATAAGACATGCCAATTTTCCTTTAGTACTCTATCCAGATAAATTTGCATATGCTGGAAGATCATTTATTGTACTAAAAAACATGACTCTCATTACGAAAATATCTTTCTGTTTAGCATCATAAGTCTTCAATCTGATCTCCCATAAATCTTTTAACTCTTCCACCAATGGTTGTAAGAATATATCGATATCATTTCCGGGAGGTCTTGGACCAGGTATTAACAATGATATCATTGTGTATGTGGCTTTCATACACATCCATGGTGGTAAGTTGTACATTATTGTAACAACATGCCACATGCTTTATTTTGAAAACATTTGACCAAATAGATTAAAGCCATCTGAAGCCAATCCAATCCGAACATTGCGTTTCTCTAATGCAAATTCTAGATAAAGTTCATCCACCCCAAGCGGGAGAATTGGCAAGATGACGCATTTCACCAGTCAACTGATATGATCGTGGCTGGCTATGCTATGTCATCCACCTAGCTGTATTGGATGATATGAATAAGCGCTGCAGCCTATCTCCTAATAGAAAAGAATGTAAAACTTTTTATGCTATTTTTTGTTTTGATGTTTAGGATCATTTTTATATCTGGAGGTGTTACAATGTGGACAAACACTTTTATCTTGATTATCTCTCCAAAAAAGAATACAATCATTTTTACGTGCATGAATTTTCTCATAAGTCCTATTTCTTTGACTATTTTCTTAAGCTCATACCAATTATCGGGAACACATGCCCCATTAAGTAAGACTCACTTAAATAATGATAATATCATATCTATATATTTTCTGGTGAGACCATTAATGGACCTAAGTTGAATCAACTTTAAAATAAATATTAATTTATATACATCTTTTACACCTTCATATAGAGGTATTTTAGAATCTTTTAATAATTTAGAATATTATAAATTTTATTCATTGTGTTCTTCCTCATTATACCAAATATAAGATTCATTATTTTGAATATCTTGTAACATTTCCATTAGTTCATCATCTACATGACCATCTTGTGGTTCGTTTAAATTTGTAACATCATTGTTTCTATTATTAACTTCAATTTCACCATGGCATATCTATGTTTGATAATTTAACCATATGTCATCACATATTAGGTGTTCTTTCACAATATTTCTTTTTAAAATAAATGTATTACAATATTTTTTACAAAGACATTATATTAGATCGTTATGTTGTCAAAGTCTAAATTGTATTCTAGAATGATGAAAAACATAGTCTAAAAATTTTTTGATCCCTTGAAGATACCTGAAATTTAATCTATTAGGAATATACATCTACGATTTGTCTACGTTACTCATTTCTTCTAATAAATAATTTAAGAACAACAAAGAAATGATAATTTAATAAAGAAATCAATATAAGTAATTGAACCTCCACCGAATGAAGCAACTCTCGAGTGAATATCTCATTTGAAGCTTCCTAAAAAAGAGATAAAATAATATATATCATATTTTATGTTGAGAAAGAAATGTTTACACATGCCAATTAAACAATTTAAGTCATACATTGACATTTAATTATTAACCCATGTTTATACATCAAGGATCCGGATAGATTAATATGTGTAATGTCTTGTCATATGATAGGAATGACTGATCTCATTGGTTATTATTATGGAGAAGCTGAGATACACATACAAGTGCTCAGTAGTAGAATGAGTTCACTGAACTGACTAAATTAGAAATCTTGAATGGTATCTTACTTAACTATTGATCAAGATTTTCTATCATCACAGTTGTATGGTTGGACATTTGACTTGAGTTGCCAAATATGCCTTGTTAGGTGGAACTTGTACTTTGACCATTGACTTGTGGATCACTATTTAGATGGTCCAGTATAGCGATAGATTGGATACAAGAAAAATCTGATGAAGACAATGAGTAGACATCAAGAGATTGTCCATCTTGGTAAGTGAGAGTGAATGTCCTATGGGATAGTACTCTAACTCACTGATTAGGGTAGATAGGATGATCAAGAAAGAAGTTTTCTAAATGATTCAATTTTGAGTACATAATCCTATAGAGTCGGTGCATTAAGGAGTTGATAGTCGATGTTGTATTCCTTTCTGACTGAGACATTAAATGAACGAGGATTTATATCTATGCGGTAACTGATGATGAAAAAGCTCAATGGAGATAAGATTATTCCCATAGCCATTTGGGATCATGGGGTGTGGCTTATACCCTTCATGATCAGTATACCGTTGAATCTATTATTAGATAATAAATTAAATTAAATTAAATATAAATTTTTTATTTTATTTATGAGTCAACCAATTATGCTATTGGGCCTAGTGGGTCACACACATAAGGACTTATCCATAAATACAGGGGAAAGGATATAATTTATGAACATTTTGAGTTTTTATAAAAAATTTCAAAATTCTCTATAAATACTAGTGGTTTCAGCAAAACCCTATCAAGCCAAGGGTGAAAACCACGCCCTCACCCTCTTACCTACCTCTTTCTCTCTCTAGAAGACATCCATGGATGATGGAGCTCCATTCGAGAAGAGTTCTTAAGGCTGGCGCGAAGAGAGAACCTGTTATGGATGAAGTTCATATGGATACCGCTAGACACCTGACATTTGAACAATTTTTAGAGCTTGAAAAGCTCATATTCTTTTTCTCCATGCAATTATATGAATCTCTATCAGGTATACAAACATGTTTCAATCAGTTTTTAGTTTTCGTCATAATGTTCTAATTGAGATAGCAATGAACCCATAGGAATTGTCTCTTCCATTGCACCAAATTTTTTATAATGATTTCTTACAGTGGTATCAAAGCCAGGTTCAAGTCTCGGTTGAAACGAACATCAAATCAATGTTATTTCATGTAATTTATGTTTTTGAATCTGTGTAAGTGCCTATTTTGTCAAGGCCATCATAATATGTATGTGATTCAAATAAGAGATTGGTTGGCACTGGTAGAATCTCATGATATTGGGCTTTCTAACACCTTAAATCATTTGAATTTTGGAGCTCTGTAGCATCTGGGAGACTCTCCAAAATTTAGTGTTCTATTATATATGCCTGAACTGTCACCCAGGGATATTGTGAAATCTCCGTCCATGGAAAAAATTGAAGTTGGGAAAAGGATTTAGAAGATGGGTAATGAGATTACCAAACCTTTCCTCATGATCTCCTACTTTAAATGGTGGCAGAGGAAGATAATTCAAGAGAATATTGGGCTTTCCAGCACCACAAACTATTTGAATTTGGAGCTCTGTAGTATCTGGGAGACTCCAAAAGTTGGTGTTTTTGTCATGCCTGAACCCTCACCCAGATTTAGAGATTTTGTGAAATCTTCATCCATGGAAGAAATTAAAGTTGGGAAAATGCTTTAGAAGATGGGTAATGAGATTATCAAACCTTTCCTCATGATTTCATGCTTTGAACTGCGATGGAGAAAGAGAATTTGAGATTTTTTTTGGCGAACTATGGTTTTGCTAGGTCTGGTGGCGCAGCCCTATTTCTCTCTAATTTTTCGTCAACAGAGAATTTTTCTATGAAGGGATATATGCATGTTTTGAAACATGATTTGATGAGCATTCCATATAGTATTTTTAGATAATTTTTGGTTTTCAGGACAAAGAGTTATCTTCGTTGCAAGTTGGTGATTTCTACTACGGAATCCAGATGACCGCCTCTGCCTCCTCGTCTTTTCATTTTTATGGCCGACTTACATTTTTTCAAAATCTTCATTCGATGAGGATTCTAATGCATATTTTTGTAGATTTTTTGGGCCCTAAATAAGGATATATGTTTGATTTAAGGGGAGCAATATCTTCATGATGAATAGTGCCATCAGGGCAAGGGGCGTTGGCACATGGCACTGGCAACGCATTGTTTAAAATCATATAAAAATCTAAAGAATACCAAAAAATTTTAAAAAAATCTAGAATATTATGTATTAGGTTTGAAAGTGTTTAATGTCCTATTAGATGATATTAAGCCCTATTTACGTAGATTCACTCATGGTTAAATTTTAATTTTTTTTAAAAGTTTAATTTAATTAATTAGTGTCTTAATATATTCTATAAAATGAGATTTTTAAAAATATAAATTAAGATATTAATTTCTGACTTTGCACAGTATTGGGAATGCATAAATGTTATATATAGTCTAGATGTGCTTGTCTGATTCATATAAATTATTTATATGTTGTTTTCATACTATTTATGTCATGAAAATTCAACATGCATGAAATTGGGAATTTCAAAATTATAGTGTATAATTTTATGCTAATATATATGATATATCTTATATAACTATCACGTATGTGCTCTATGTTCAAGTGATGAATGTTGGTGTGTGTATGGAGGTGATCATGGCTTAATTGTGCATGGCTCGTGATTGCTTTTTAATTGTGTTGGCTAAGTTATTAAATGGGGCCTGCATGTGCCTCCTCCCTCTCTCTATACAATCTAATTGTAAATTCTACCACCTCCAATAATGTACTCTCTTTGGTTAAAACCAAAGTTTCTCATAAAGTTATGTACATTTGTGGATCTACGTACTCTTAGACTGCTTGTAATAGTTAGAAGCCGGTTCGTGGAAGGTTGGAGAGCGGGACCACTTGGAGAAGCACACCTTGGAAGTGAGAGCACGCCAACTCAAGCTTTTGAAGCAAGGATTTGCACCTATAGAGTTGCCTTAGGTGCATGCTTAGGGTTAAGTTCATGATCACTTGTTATTTTGCATATTTGATATGTGGATATGTGCTACAAGTTATACCTTATATATATGATATTCTAATGGTATTACACATGCTTAGCACACATTATTGATGAGACTAAAATAAAATCTCTCTTCATTTTATTTAGGTTGATAAACATGTGACATTAAGAATGACTCATGTAACCTTTCGTTGTTATGGTCTTGATGAACAAATCTTAGAATGGATGGGTTTGTTGTGCTACCACAAGGCCCATTTAGCAAGAAATTGGTGATCATGGCTAAGATATTTGCCGAACTTTGGGATGGACCATTTGCATGACTTAGTTGTGTTACCACAAGGGTTGTGTGAAGAATCCATGCTCATAACATAACAAGTGGGTTTGACCTAACTAGAGTTCTAGAGTATATGACTTATTGTGCTACCACAAAGTCATAACTTTAGAGGCTGAATGACTAAAGGTTGCAAGAGTTGCAACTGGCAATAGTTGCCTACCTATTAAGTATGGGGTGATTTGTTGTGTTACCAAGGTCATCACTATATAGTTAATAGGGTCTTAGTCTTTGCTAGGATTTTATCATGATATATCATCTTTGCATAATGAGGGTCACACAAATTCACCAAAAATTAGTGGGATAGTAAATTAGGATGAAGGATCATATCTTAATTTTAATGAATATTTGTAATGTTATATTAATAAAATTATATTTCAATTGTAAAATACGATGATAAACCACCAATTGTATCGCATATTAGATGTCAAGTAGCTTAATGGCTCACACTTTTTAGACCTGTTTAGAACTAAGAGAATTGTTCTCATGGTTGACCAATTAACAATCTTACTTGAGAAGTACGTGTCTCCTAGACTATCTAATGATATGAAAGAAAGGTAAGATCTTATCTCATAGACAAGAGGTATTGTTTGCCTTATACTACATGTTAACGTCTATGAGATAAAAATTATAGAGGCAACATGGATAGATAGATATGAGATCCATCATGGCTCATAACGATGAGCTAACTAAAGATAGGTTAGAACAACAATACATCTTAAATACTTCTTATTGGTGAGACCAATTGAAAGAAATAAGATCATTAAATAGAAATAGAAGAGATAGTTAAAAGTTAAAGAAGGTGGTATAAAAATTCAAATAAGACAGAAATCTTACACCATCATGATGATAGTAGGTGGAAGAGAAAGTGCAAAGTGTATTGTACATTATGCAAAGGTGGATCTTGAGAAGCTTCATGCATCCAAGTCATTTATATTTACTTATTTTAAATATTTGCTTCATAGTATTAGATACTATATGTGTATATCATAGTATTATATACTATAGATGCATCTAATGGTATGAGATACCATACATCTTATATATACAGGAAGTTGTAGATGTTGACAAGTAAATGAAGACTTAATAAAGAAGATGTGGACTTACATAAGAAATGGTGCAAAAGTTGCATTATTACTAGAGAGAGATACAATTCTTTAATAGCCTAATTGAGATGTATTGATAATTAATGTTATTATCATATCTTTCTAGAAGAACATTATCTATATTTTCTACTTAAATAAATGTTGATTTATTCTGAGTCATGGAAATGATAGATGTTCTAAAACAATGAATGGAAAATTTTTTGTCAGTGAGAGCTTAATAAATTGTTTAATCATATTAGATATGTTACCTCTTATGTTATGTTATAAAAATCCTCTTAAGAGAAAATGAGTTGATTTAGATCAATCTATTTTTTAGCTTAATGTAGACATGCAAAATGAGTCAATGAGTTGTTAGAACTCATACATTTAGGTGTATGTTAGCCCATATCTATTAAGGTTAAATGAGAATATTTCTACTTCATTATATTTTCAAAGATAATGTCTCTAGGTATAGATACATGTACTTTATAAAGTACAAATTTGAGACTTTTGAGAAATTATTTGAGAATAAGAATGAAGTAGTGATACTAATGGAAAGAGAAACTACAATAAATTGATGTTTTTATAGTCACTTTTTTACAACAACTCAAAATGTTGCTATAAAAAATTTACTTAAAATAGCAACTTCGATCAATTGCCACAAAAAATATTTATTTATTTGTATCAAAAATAAATCGTCATAAATAATATAATGATATTACAAATAATGTAATATAATATAAGAGTAAATTTTACTATTACTAATATTTCAATGTAGTTCAAAATGAATATGTTTAAAATTAAATAATATAAAAATTTATATTTGTTAATAATAAAGATAATTTTTTAAAAGAATGGTAAAGACACTTTTATGGTATAGAAGTAAAATATTTAATTTTTTTAAACTTTCCATCTCACATTGCAAAGGGTTTACACTATTTTTTTTTAAAATATTTTTAATTCTTTTTTGGCACCCTAATGACCCAAACATGTATCATCATTACAAATATATATTTAATTCTTTATTAATTTTTTTTATTAAATAGACACTTATGGTGAATGAATTCATTATGTATTTATCTAATATGGTGAAAAGGGCGCATCATAGCAAAATGGGGCACGTTTCACCTGTTCTCTCGCGAACCAGGAAATAAGGCACACCACAACATAACCCCATGGGCAAGCACAGTAAAATCCTGCCTATTCTCTCGATCGTCCTCAATGTAAGGGAGATCATGACGCGTGGAGCCTTTGGAGGAGCTATGCTAATCAGCCATCCCCACTCTGCCATCGCTAATCTGCAAGGGTGATCGTGAGGCCATTGAAGAAACTGTGCTGATCCACCATCCACAATGTCGACTGCCGGAGGAACTATGCTACGATTCACCATCTCCACTGCCATCGTTGATCCACAAGGGAGACCGTTAGGCCACCATAGGAGCCACTAGACAAGGTGATTCTAGCACCCCTGATTCGCCATCACTGATCTGCCATCCTTAAGTGCGATATCATTCTTCCTTTGTCGTTCTCTATTTTTTGCTTGTAGTGACCAGGAATTTTGTCATTTGCCACTCTAATTGAAATTGTTTCTTTGGGCTTTTGATCGATCACAATGGTTTCTGTGACAACTCCGTCCATCGTATCATTCCGGGTACGCTTGATTCTACCATCTTGTCCACTTCATCATCATCCTCTTCCACCTCCATGCTTGCAGTAGGACATCTCCAGCATCTGTTCGCCAAGGCCTCCCTTCTGACCAGATCAAATCTACACCTCATCATAAATAACACATTAGTCAACACTCTGCGTTCTACCCTATTATGATTGTTCATCCTCAGCACATCAGTCACAATGGTTTACTCTGATTCGACTATGTTAGTACTTAGTGATTTTATCAACTCTTTTCAGGGTAGGCTTCGACTATTGAATTGGGGTTTCTTCCACCTTGGCCTTAGAGCCCTCACTCAGGGCTCTGACTGCAACGATTTTGCTGAGTACATCAAGAACAAAGGTACATATTTGAACATTTTAAGTCTACTAATGTTTAGTGTTTGGTTATATGGTAAAATAAATTTATACTAAAGAATATGAATAATTTTGGCTGACAGCTATGTTAGTTAATTAGATCAGGTATCCTCAAGTAATCTGTTAAATGCTTCTCACATCATACATGTATTTGCACCTGTTGGTATCTTCTTTTTTTGGTCAATTTTGCACTTGGTCCTAGTTACATCCTTGTAACTTGTAAGGATCATCTACTCTATCTTGTGTACCCCCATAAACATGATGTTCTTGTCATTATGCTTTCAAAACTAAAATCCTAATAGTTATATAAAGTTTGCATATATACCTCAATAATACAAGGGCATTTAGATCCGCATAAATCAAGTATATTAAATGATTGAATTCATTTAAACATAAAGTTCATGTCAAAATCATGGGAGTTATCAATATTATCACGTCAAGTGTGATCTGCTGGTATGTGTGGTATTATGATAATTTTTAGGATAGCTAATCATGGACTAGGTATAACCAATTCCTTGTGCTGTCGTTGCACGTTTGCTCCAAATTTAAAAAGCTTTGGATTTCTCATTTATTCCTGTCAACAACTGATCGGGTGGTCTTAGATTTTGTCAAGCTTTGTCTTTCTCTAAATGTGTCTTCCTAGAAAATTCTTCTAGATGAAGATAGATCAAAAATTTTTAAAAGAATTTTGGTAATCTTTTTTGGAACCATATTGATTCTTAGTTAATTAAATGTTGAAATTAATTGTTAAATTCAATTCATTTTAGGATAAATTTGAGTTAGAAGTTGAGAATGAGATTCGCAATGATGCTGAGATTCGTGCAATAGTTAATGTCATTGGTAAAAATTGGTTTTAAAAATGTTTTATGAAATTTTCATTTTGACTTTATTTTTATATATTTAGAAATTTATGGTTCGTATAATCTTTTGTTCTTAATAGGTATCGAGATCATAGGCATAAGATGCATGAACACTTGTAAATTTCTTGATGATCGGACTCGTATGCAAAATCCCCCTATTGGGGTCAAACCAGATGAATGGGTATGGCTAATTGAACATTTTGGATTTGAAAAATATCTAGTATGTAATCATGTTTTATCTATTTTATTTATTGTCATAATAATTTACATTTAGAATTGTTTGAAGGCTATGAGTCGAAGAAACAAAACTAATCGATCCAAGCAAATCATTAGCCGTATCACATGTAGAAGATCATTTAAACAAGTTAGTTGGACTAAGGAAAAACTACTTATCGTTTTAATAGTTTTGTGAATATGAGTATATGTTAATTTATTACTTATTTTCACTAAAGCAAGATGAAGATGGTCATGAGTAAGAAGCTCATCAGCTATGGCTATTGACACAGAAAAAAAAAGGGTGTTGGGAAGTGAAGAATCAAGAATTATCTATGTATACATCTTAACCAAATAATTTTTGTTTAAAAAATGTTAAATATTTTGTTGTAATCAATCTTAAATATTTTTATAGGATGCTGTACAATAAAAATTACAAGTTGGACTAGATGACTCATTTGAAATTGATGTATCACCAACTCTTACTCCACAAGTGGCAATGACATCTGTGATTGTTGAGAAGTCTAGATATGTTTGAGGCCGTGGTTATGATCCAAAGCCACCTTACAAATCTTCAGCCATGACTTCAATGATAAGTGGTTTACAATCTCTGCTGAAAGTGAAGGATGACATGATGACACAGATGCAAGAAGAAATGAAAAAATGAGAGAAGAATTCTGAGTAGAGATTACTGCAATCAAAGCAGCATGCATGCCTCACATGAATGCACCTTCTAACTTGGCATCCCAATAGATGAATATGGATTGTTCGGCACAAACAATCTTTTATTTGTCTTTGGATTTTCAAAACTTTATAGTTGGTGTTTTTGTTCTTGTCGTTGTCATTCCTAATAATAGATTATCATTTTGTGTAGAAGAAAGGTAGGTCCTACGACATTCTCTTGTTACTAATTTTATGCAATTATATGTTTAGATTATTTCCAAACAATAGGATCTTATGCAATCAGATGCTTAGATTATTTTTACAAAATAGACCCAATAAGAAATATCAGATCTACCTTCATTGATCTAGTTAACTTAAGCAGTCCAAGGTGACCAAAGCTAGTGCTTTGGATTGCTTAACTCCTTAAGCAGCCCAAACTGAGTGCTTTATTGAGGTAGAGCAAAGTGGCTAGGCACTTTAGCACCTGCAGTTTTTCTCTCGTTGAATTGGCCAGTTTAACTGGTCTGATTTGGATCGGATTGAAATTAGTGCTAGCAGATCTTGTCCTTGATTATGATCCTCCCTTCCTTGGACATGGCCATGTATAGGATAAACAATGGTAGTTTGGAATCAGGTAGAATTGCTCTATTCCATTTCTAGCATGTGTCACCATGTCACAACCCAGTCTGATAAAGCTAGGCCAAGAACGGCCAATCCTCTGCTTCATCTATATCATTGATAGGTCAATATAATCCAATTTAGATTGGGATTGGCCCTGGCTGATCCAGGGGATCCTGACCATAGAATCCTTACCTGTTTCAGCTCTAACTCAGAGATATGAAATGAATCCTCAACTTTTGATAACTTGTATCTTTATTTTCATATATTTAATGTCCTTTCCAGGGCTAGATGATGTATTTTAGGTATACAAATGAGTAAATACGGGAGGATTAATGTTGGATCTCCAAGGACGGATAATTTATTACCCATTTCAATTCAAGTATTATATGTCAAGGATTTACTTTAACCGAATATGCAATTTTTTGTTATATAATGATAAAAAATGTCCTATATACTACTTTACGAACATCAGATGTTGGATACCATGTGTTTCTTTTTTTATCTTGCATCACATGGAGAAGGGTGAAGATAAAGTATGAAACTAATCAATTATATGTGGTAATCATCTACAGGAAAAGGCTACCAACTCCTCTTTTTGAGTGCACATGCAATTGTTCAAGCATATCTTACAAGAAGCTTTCTCCTCAATCTTAAGTAGGTATCATGTAAATTTTTTTTAAATTTTTTAAGGGGAGACATACTTTTTGGCTCTTCATATTTTTTGCAAAAGAGTTGGGTATATTTATCTTTTTGCAAAAAAGTTGGGTATAAAGTTTTGGGAGTTTTTTCTTACAAACCAAAAGTTTATGGTAAAAATCCCAAGTGAGTGTTTTATCTTAGTGTATACTAATGAATAAACTTGTTGGATTGAAAAGTTGGTATTTTTTTTTACTCGTGCAGGATGGAAAGGCATTGCCAAATGGACCTGTTGTTATTTCACCTAATGGACTATTCCCCTCATTGTACCATGAAGGTGAGCAATTTTATGTGCTGTCTTCTCTTGAATGCTGCATCATTTGTTGCTTATCAGATCAATGATCTAACTTCTTATAACATTACTTAACATGTTTGATGTGTTTTGAGTTCGTACTAAGGTCACATGCTATGTTAATATTTTACAAGTCCTTTAGTAATTTGATGACAAATTTGGAAAGTTTGTAAGGTCATATGACTATCTTAATATTTTATTACTTTTCTATTGACTATAAAATTAAAAGTTTCACCAAATTCTTTCAATCCACTAAAACCATTAGCTCAGTGGAACCAAAATGTGATAATTTTCCAAGGCCCGATGAAGCTTGCGGAATGCTTTATATAAATCTTGTTGTCAATGCTGCCATGCAAGACGATTTGGAGTGGGATAAACAATTGATGAGGAAGGCTCTATTTCAAACAATCCACAGGTGTTGCTTGTTGTTGTTTATGTGGACCTCTGACTTGGGAATGCTTCAGATGCCATCGCTAGGATGAAATAGTGTAGCCATGCTAGATTTTTTTTCTGACGATATAACATTAAGCAGACCAAGATAGAATTCTTTTTCTGCGAATATAGCAATGAGTAGCTGTCGACTCCAAAAATGGGTTTTTCATAATCCAGATTGCCACCTCAAGAGAGAAGATGAAAAATATACGAAGGAAAACACAGAAAACTCTCACATCATCCCCACACTCATATTGATCCCCGAACTTTTGTCTCTCGGCGTCGCTCGAGCACCGGAGAGACAGGTCGTGTGAGAGGAGAGTGAAGATAGAAAAAACTTAATGCATAAAGGAATAAAAATAGGTGGTCGCCAGGAGTTGCAGGCTCCACTTTGAATTGAACAAAGTGTATATTAAGAAAGGATAACCATGTGTACCTTAGCGTGGGAAACGGGTGTGCGGGTTCAACCCTCCTTCTTCGGTTGGCCGATGAAGAAGAGTCCTTAACCTATGCTAGCTCGATGTACCTGTGCAACTAGAAGACAAGAAAATAAGAAAACAAGTGAAGAAAGGATTAGAACTAAGTGAAGTGTAGTAACTATAAAGAAAGTGGGTTGAAAAATGACAATCGGAAAGAAACTCACCGATTTCGGGGTTAGCCCTAACCCCTTTTTATAAATTTTTTATGATATATGAAATGATGAAAAAATAAATAAAAAATGATGCTGAAATATTGCCTAAATGATATGAATTAAGAGTTAAGAAAGATAATATGGATGATTAAAGATAACACAACCCAAGCAAAGTGGCAACTAGGTTGGACAAATTCTATGTCGGCTGGTGCGACTTTGATGCAGAGACTACAATTGACAACACAAATGTCAGAATTGAGTACCGTTTGCTTGAAAATAAAAAAGACTCACCGAGGGTGGTTTAAGATGAAGACAAGTTTACTTGAATCTATTCAAAAGTAGTTTTAATTTACCTGATAGTTCTGTTGTTCGAAGTTGAACATCCGGGAACCACCAGCGTGATGTTGCTGCGAGATTTTCCTCATGCACCACATATGTCAAAATTAAATGATTCTTATTGGGAATAGAATATAACTTACTGAGGTACAATTTGTATGAAGAAGTTGCAGGCTGGATCTGTAAGGAATCAATACATGGTAGCAGAAAAATTTTGATTTTTGCCTTGATCGATGTCAAATGAGTAAAATCGGGAACCAAATATAAAGTAGAACAAGAGTACCTCATGGTAATTCCAGGAATTTCCATAATTCTTCACCATGTATGAAGAAAGGACATTTCTCCTTACTGAAAATCGTTTAAGTGTACGGTCTCTAGCGGTATCCACACGATCTGCTTCAATAGATGAGTTTTCCCTTCCTTCGAGCCTCCAGAAATCTTCCAAATCCAAGCTTGACCATAGGAGATCACCTTATAGATAAGAGAGGAGGGAGCAAGGCTTCTTGGTATGTGCTACAACCCTATGGCTTGTTAGGGTTTGACTTCATAAGTCATTTATATATAAAATATGATATTCTTTTACAAAAATCCAAAACTTCTATAAAATTACATCCATACCCTCATCTTATTGACTAAATATAATGTGTGTGACCCACTAGGCCTAATAGTCAATTTTTTTGAAGCCTTAATTAATTTAAAAGAATAATTATATTAAATTAATTCAAAATCATTATCTGATAATAATGTTTACCGCTTTCTGATCATAAAGGGTACAAGCCACATCCTATGATCCCAAATGACTTTGGAGAGTTAAATAAAATCCATTGAGCCTTTCCATCATCAATTATCACATGGATTTAAATCTTCATTCATATAATGACTCAGTTGGTCAGGGGTTTGGCGTCGATTGTCAACTCCTAAATATTCTGACTCTATGGGATCCTGTACTTGGGTTCGGATCAATTGAAAAACTTCTTTTCCAATTAACCTAAGTACCTTGTCCAAAGATTTAGAATACTATTCAATAGAACATTCTCTCTTTCCTACCGATAGTGAACGATTCCTTGTTGTCCACTCAATTGTCTCCACCGGATTTCTCTTGCACCCAATGCATCAACTATATTGGATTGTCAAGATGGTGATCCATAAGTCAATAATCAAAGTACAATATATATTTGGTAAGACATCTTTGGTGACTTAGGTCAAAGATCCAATCGTGTTATTAAGATGTAAGAATAACCTGATAGATAGTTCGGTAAGATACCGATCAGGCTTTCCTAAATTGGTCAGTTTAGTGAACTCATTCCATTAATAAGCACCTATGTGTGTATCTTAGTGTCCCCACACTGATGACCAATGAGATCACTTATCCTCATCACATGAGAGGACATCACACACACTAGTCTATCCAGATCCTTGATGTCACTTCTCAAGGATCCTATGACTAGGAACATTTAGACCATATATCTCTAGATGATCGATCTCATTATCGTGATCCCATCATAATTCAATCAACATTGCATATGATCAATGACTTCATTACGATATACACTTCTAATAAAATGCTACTAATGAAGTTTTGTTTATTTAACTTGAAAGAGATATTTCTAGAAATGTCGAATCATATCATATATGATTGTCTTGTATGGCGTACATTTCTATCAATCTCCCACTTGCACTAAAGCTAATCATCTATATGGCTAATCTTTATCAGCTCAAGGTGAAACTCAAACACTCTTTGAGTAATTGTTTCAATTAGTGGATCTACAATGTTATTAGTAGAAGATACTTTATCTTTAATTATATCTCTATAGGTTGCATTCTCTCTAATTCTACAGTATTGCAATAGAAAATTTAAACTTCTAATGAGACTTTGGCTTTACCCCATTGTTTTCTGAAAACAATGATACACTTTCAAATATGGTTGGGACAATCCCATAAGCCAGATGAACATCTTCGTCTAGTCTACTTCTCAAAAAATATACACCCATTATGCAATTTACTTTAGATTAGTTATAGAATGAGTAGTGTTCTCTAGCATGGAACTCTTCTAGCTCATTGCAACACCATTATTTAGACTTATTATCTGATTTATCTGATTAGAAGCTTGTGTTTATAAAATCTCAAGACTTCAAGTCTTATCCTTCATTCATTAGAGATACATCCTTAGTGCTTTTAAAGTACTCAATGACACATCTCTTAATTATCCAGTGACTCTCATATCGATTTACTTGATGAATGCTCATAACACTTAGAGCATTAATGAAGTCATCTACGTAGCATTACAAATGTGATAGACCCTATTGTAAAAGCATAAGGGCTATACTAATATGATCTCTTTATCTCTCAAGAAAACCATTTATTTAAAGAGAACAACTCCACACAACATAGGTAAGAAACCTATCTTGAAGTTTACCATGTCAAACCCTTTTACAATATGTACATAAACTAGGTAAGTTCAAACAACCTTTTGGATCTATCTCCATAGATCTTAAAAACCATGTTTAGTTTAGAGGATAAATTCAATAACAAGGCTCACTAATGATAGCATACCTACGTCATTCCTAATGAGTAGTATGTAATCCACATATTATGTCAAGAAGATAATAGCACTCCCACTTATATTAATCGAATACACAAGGCAGCTCTTCATTCTCAACGAAGTCATAAGATTTAATCTCATTAAACCTTATCTGCTAGCTATGGGAAGTTTTATTTCAGTCTATAAATGGACCTATACACAAACTATTTGGATATTTTGGAACTTGATTCTCAAAGGTTGTATCATATACACTTGTTTCTCAATGTACCATAGAGAAACACTATTTTAACATCTAATTGACATATCTTATAGTCATAGTGTGTAACAATTAAAATCCGAATGTATTAAATCCATGTCATAGGTAAAAGGTCTTATCATAGTCAACTATTTCACTTAAATGATATCCCTTTTAACTATCCTTACTTTGAAGGTCTCTACCTTATAATTCACTTCATTTTATTCTTTAGTAATCTATTTATACCTTAAGGAGACTAAATCCTTAGGTGGATTAATCAAGTTCTAAACTTGATTAGAATAGATAGAGTTTATATTAAAATTTATTATTTCTTACCATTTTGAATCAAAATCTCATATTGCTTTAATATAGACTTTGGATCATTATTTTTTTATCTTATGTCTCATTTATACTATCAAAGATATGTCCCACATATCTTGTAAGTTGATTGGATATAAGAAAAGATCTATGATTTGCCCTTGTGTAATTATAAACTAGTACCTTAATAAAAGTGCCCTTGGGTTGTGGGACTAGAATACCTTCAATTTATACTTTGCTCCCACTATATTTCTGAAGGAAGGACTCTTCCTCTGGAAATATTGTGAGATGAGCAACTTATACCCTTCTCCTTAAGGGTGGCATTAATATCTTTAAGTTTCTTTAGGATATCCCACAAGCCAACACTTTATAGTCTTATATTCCAACTTGATAGAGTTATACATTTTTACTAAGCCAGACATTCTGAAACCTTAATTTACTTAAGGTCAAGTTTTAACTCCTTTTCCATAGCGTATATAAAATAATTGGAATAGACTTGGAAGGTACCAATTTAAGATCAAGTGCCTATATTGAGTACTGACCCCTAAATAGATAAAAAAGAATTTTGCAAAGGTTGCCATTATCCATACTATGTCCTACACAATATGGCTTCTCATTTTAGCTATTCAATTAAGCTAAAATGTACAAGAGGTGTCCATCAAAATTAGATTCTACTATCTTTCATTTATGTGTGAATTATTACTTAAGTATTCCCCTCCTTGATCTCATCAAAGAGTTCTAATACTCTTTCCTTTAATATTTCTACTCCATTTTTAATCTCAAAATACTTTGAAAAATACATTTGTCCATACCTAAAGAAATCATTTTTTTTTAAAATTAATAAAGTTGAAATATTATCCTCTAACTTTAATAGATATGGGCTAACATGCATCTAGATGCATGAGTTCTATAAACTTATTAGCCCTTTCTCCTTGTCTAACAAATACAGAGTTGGTCATTTTGGTTAATAAAATAAGACTTACATATAGTTAATAATTTCAAATCATTTACTTATATGTTTCCATCAGAATGGTACTCCTTACGTCTTTTCTTATAAATATTACCATACAACTAAAGAATAGATTGATCAATATCAATCTACTACACTTAATGAAGATTATTCACACATACTATAAAAGCATACATATCTGATATGAATAAACTCTTTATTATGCTCCCATTGGTAAACACTTTACTAGTTATTATAGAACAATTATCATTTCCATACCATAGAATAAATCACCATTTATTCAACTAGGAAATGAAAACAATGTTCTTATGTAAGGATAATTAAGACAACTCTAGAAAGCTATAGAAAATTTGTATCTCCCACTAATAATGATGCAACATTCTGTATCATTTCATATGTAGGTCAACAATCTTCTTCATGTCTTTATTTACTTGCTATTATCTACAACTCTTTATAGATTTATGAAGCATATTTAGTATCTCATACTATTATAGGCATCCCTAGCATCTTATATTAGAATACACATATATAGTATCTTATACTATTAAATGTGTATTTAAAACAAGTAAATATTAATGACTTAGATACATGAAGCTTCTCAAGCTCCACCTTTAAATTATGTGCAATACACTTTGCACTTCATCTTCTACTTACCATCTTCATGATAGTAGAAGCATGCTATGTCAAATTTGGGTTTTAATATCTTGACATATTTCTTTGATTCTTAACTATCTTCTATCTCTATCTAATGATATTACTTATTTCTATTGGTCTCATCGATAAGAAGTATTCAAGATGTATTATATTATTCTTATTTACCTTTAATTAGCTCATCACCATGAGCCATGATGGATATCATATCCATCTATCCATGTGTAGACACACAATTTTGGCCTAGTTGAAGAGCTTAAATTCTTGTTTTCATGAATAATATTTGAGTAACCTTTCAAGAGAACCGAGTTTTCTGGAAAAATCAAGTTTTTAGGCACATTTCGAAGAAGATCGATAGAACGATCGACCGGGCCAGACACCTTGTATATGGGGCACCTGGCACCCTATATACAGGGCACCTGGCGCCCTATATATAGGGCACCTGGCACCGAATCAAATCGACTTGACCGGCCGATTTGACCGATCGCAGTGACTTGTCTTGTCGATCTGACAGACCTCATGATGCTGGCGCCCTATATATAGGGTGCTTTGTCATGTGGAACTGCTTTTCGGAAATGGCCAAAGTACCCTCTTTTGGGCTATAAATAGATCCCCATTTGGAACTGAAAAGGGGTTCCAAGTCCGTACGACCTTAGAGCCCATCCAAGACTACGTTTCTAAGCCACTTACACCTCCCATAACCCCTCAAACTGATCCAAGATCATCCACCAAAAGTTCCAAAAATCTGCTGTTTTAGCCATCCAGAAACAGAATTTTTCCTCCACTTTGAGAGCTTCTATCCGTCTCTCCTCTTGCATCTAGCATCCAAACCACCACTATTAGCTTCATTTGCATATTGTCTATAAGGAGGAGCCCCTACTTCGTCCTGGAAGCTGCCCAGCACTCTGGAGCAACATCGCGAAGAGAGGAAGAAAATCTGCTAGAGCCAGACTTAGTGCCCCATGTACAGGGCATTTTGACCTTGGTCAATGTGCCCTATAAGTAGGGCACCTGCAGCTGGCGCCCTATATATAGGGCACTAGCAGGGGAAGAAGCTTGTTTTGCAATTTTCAGAGTCTGATCGTCCGTCTGATCGAGTTTTTATCTTCCGTTTTCATCTTAGAACTTTTCATCATTTTATTTGGCATGCATTAGATCATCTTGCACTTTATATATATATATATAAGAACCTACCAAAAATAGGGGTTGGGATTCCGTCCCGATTCGGTTAGTTCATTCCCTTTTGCATGATTCAGAGTCCATACCAAGCATGATACTATACTCACGCCAGAGTTAATGATCTTCATTTGTTTTCTTTATGTTTTCACGTAGGACATTCTTAGATGAACCGATCAGGGTAAAGCTTTAATCCGATCGTAAGTAAAAGAACACACTAGAGCTCTCCCCTTTCGGCCGGCCGAGAGAGGATAAGTTAGAACCTAACAATCTCCCCCCTTTCCCGTCCCCAAAGGTACGACGGTCAAACTTATTTTCCAGTTTATTTCCTTCATACCTAGTCACACTTTGGAGTCTTCGGCTCCTGGCGACCACACACACCACTCACAACCACACACAATCATCACACCTTCCAATCCAAACCAACGCTCTTTACCCGAACCACCGGCTCATCCGGGTGCCTACACCTTTTGGCGACCACGGTGGGACCTCTTTTGCTTTAGTGAGTTCTTCTCATCTCTTTAAAAGAATGTCCAACATGCTCATCCTTACTTCGGCTCTTGCTTGAGTTATTACATCTTCTTAGCATTCCTATTTACTTGCTTACTTGTTTACTTGCTTCCCTTGAGCATCATTTAGTTTCTTCCAGTTTACTTGCTTTCCGTGGGTCCTTCTCTTTTAAAAGAGAAGCACAATCTAATTTTTAGGCTTGTTTTATCGACTTACTTCAACTTTGCATCTTAAAGGTTATCTTGCTAAGCATCTTTGCTTATTTCCTTTAAAAAAGTCTAATATCTCCTGTAAAGCATCTTTAGTTGAATTAGTACTTGCTTTCATCCTTGTTTGACTTTACATCATTGTCTTGTTTACTTGTTTTCCATTACTCTATTGATCGTTGCATGCTTTTACTTTCTTCTTGTTTGCTTCTCACTCCTTGATATCTCACTTGCATTTAGTTTGCATTGGGGTTCTTTTGACTCCTTTAGGTCATTCGAGAAGGGAGGCTCTCTCCTCCCAAAGCCCTATGCACCCAAACACCCCTCTTGGTGGTTGCCAACTCCTCCTCCGGGGATTCCCTCTCGGAAGGACCGGGTAGCTTCCATCAAGACCTTCGTAAGTCCCCAGACGTGAAGGATTCCCTCTTCACTGATCGGGCTAGTTGTACCTTTTATCCCAAAACCCGGAGTGCCAATCACCTATCGTTGTGAAAAGAGTGACAACCTTAGATTGCTCGGCGTTGTGAGAGCATAGGGTCCTACCCATTTATTTGAGTAGACATTATTTCTCTTAACAAGCCACTAGTTTAAGGTTGAAACACAAAAAATTGCGGTAATCATTTTAAGTCCGTGCCATTACTTGTTTGCAAATCAAAATTGAAAACCAAAACAAAAATTTGAAAACACTTAAAAAACAAAATAAATCTTTGCTTGAGGTTAATTTGCTTGATAACTTGTTTGTTTAAACAAAAATCAAAAAACCAAAAAACGAGGGAAGAGATCAAAACTAAAGAAAAAAAGGATTCTTGTGTTTTTCGTCATCTTTCCTTTGTGTTTATGAACTTGAGATCAGGGTGAGTCGTCGGGATGGCGGACCAAGGAAACGAGCCACTGCAGCTGGAGTATGATCAATCCTACCTCCACCCGGATGCCGTATGTGCCGTTAACAAACCCGAAATTCTCCCTGAAACCAGTTCACCCCGACTCCACCCGGATTCTATGTGGGAGGCATTTGCTCATGCCGACCCAACTCAACTACAAGCCATTGAGGCCATCCTGAAGGGAAAATCTCCTGTCAATCACACCCATGCTGAGGGTGGCCACCACACTTCTACCCCCCAATTAGCAACTAACCAACCCGGTGCACCAGTACCGGGCCATTCTCACAACGGACCCTTGATTCCAAACTCACCCCATCCGGTGGCCATCTTGAACCACCCGGACCCAAATAACACCACACCACTTAGGCCACCGGTCTACTCTTCCGCACATTTTAATCAAGCTCGTCCACAAGTGCACCACCCGATATACCCTCCTTGCCCGGTCGCTTCAGCCTATCCGATGGCCATGCCGGAAAATCAAGCATCTGTCCTTCCCCTCCTCTCGTTTGAGAATCCTCCGTTGATCAAACTGTGCTTAACAAAATCAACAGGATGGATGAACAATATCGAGAGCTCAAGCGATTGATCAACACACGAGCTCTCCCCGAGATATCCCTTCCCTCTCTCCTCATGTTCCATCTTCTTCCTTCCGAAATGCCCATTTACCGCCGATATAACGGAAATGGGAATCCTTTCATTCACATCAAAGATTTTCTTTATGAGTCTGTCATGTGGCAAAACGATCCGAAGGCCCTTGCATACCTATTTAGAAGATCATTAGAGGGCTCCGCATTGGAATGGTTTTATTCACTTGACCCTTTGGAAGCCAGCAACTTTGATACCATCAAAGCAAAGTTCTTGCAAAGATACCAAAATCGAGTCGGTCCTACCTATTCAATCACAGATTTTATGGCTGAAAAGATGAGAAATGATGAGGATTTTATAAGATATGCTGACAGATGGAGGGCAATGGCAGAAAGGCTGACGAACGCACTGTCAGAATCAGAACAAGTCAAGCTGATCATCACTAACGCCACCCCAGCCCTAAAGAACGTATTGGCATTACATCACCCTGTCACCATGAGCGAACTCTATAAGAGAGCACAGTACTTCCAAACCCAACTTCGAGACTCTCCCATCATGAACCTCTTCGACCCTAGGTCCCGAATCACCAAAAAGACAACCACCACCACCACTGGGCCCGTGACTGAAGGCGTGGTAACCAATGAACATGTCAATATCATAGGAAACTCTCCCAACAACCACCAACAGCAGTACAGAATTCCTCAGTATAGAAACCCCCGCCAAACCCAACTGGCACCTCACCCTCAGATTCAACCCCAACCTTTCCGCCACCAAACACCAAGCCAGTATCCCCAACAACCAACGCAGACACCAGTCCCACAGCAACCCCGGCAATTGGCCGTGCAAACCGTTGCACCTCAACCACCCCTCCAACCAACCACCTATAACCAGGCACCTCCCCCCGCCACCTATGTGCCATGAAGAATGGGGCCTAGAATAAACCATTACCCGCCATTACCATACTCTCTCACAGACATTTTTAATGCTCTTATGGCGGCATGGCAGATTTCATTGCCAAGAGAAAAGTTGGAGTGGCCACAAAATGCCAATACAGACAGATATTGTTTATACCACAGATACTTGGGGCATACAGTGGAGAATTGCTTTCAATTTAAAGATTATATCCATGACCTCCACGAGCAGGGAAGTATTGAATGGGGTCAAATGGGCAAGTACATCAAGGTAGTAAAGAACCAGCCTCAGCAGCAGCAGCATGCACCAGTCCAACAACAACAACAGGAATCCGGCCAGGGGATCATTCAGAACCCGCTACCCGTGCACACACCCGCGATAGCACGAGAAAATCAGAGGGTTAATCCCATTCTAACCTCTATCGATGAACCCCGCGATAGAGGCCAAAATTGGCAAATCGAGGGACCGGCTTCCTTCAGGAACATTAACCCTTCAAACCACGTTAATCGAACCGTTCACTCCATACCATGAGCTATACCCACCAGAAGAAGCCAATCACCAATCATCCGCACTCTGTCATGACCAACCGTAACGCCACCAGCCATACAACTCCAACTGGGTAAGACCTTGATCCGGCCGGTCGAGCCACCACAAACACCATCACCATTAGGACCCATCATCGTACCACCTCATAAAACCATGCCACCACAACCTACCTGTCGACTCTGAAAATTTGATGGGGTCCTCTCCTTTTCAGGGAAGTTCGTGAACCCAGATCGTCACCTCAAGAGGGGATGAGAAAAGAAAGGAATATAAACTCGGAAAGCAACTCTCACCTCGGTCCCACACTCACATTGATCCCCTAACTTTCATTCCTTGGCATTACTCGATCACCAAAGAGATGGTTCGGGTCATGTGGGAGGAGGGTGAGAAGAAATAAATTAAGACATGTGGTCGCCAGGAACCGTGGGTTCCGATTTATAGATTTAAAATGACCGTGTGTACCTTAGCGTGAAGAATGTGAGTTAAAGCTTCTCCTTCTTCGGCCGGCCGATGAAGAAGAGTCCTCAACGCGGTGGGTGCTTGGTATTCTGTGCAACTAGACAAACAAACAAGTGAAATAGACAATTAGAACTAGACAAAGTGGAGTATATGTAGAGAGAATAACATGAAACACACAACTGACAAGGAACTGACCGGATTCGGGTTATCTCTAACCCTTTTTTTTTATTTTCGGATAAACAGACTAAAAGTAATGCAAAAAATTGTAAAAAAATTATAAGAGTATGGAGAATCACGAAACAAAGAGATAAAAAAAACAGCAAGATTATGAGTTGAATAGAGTGAGATAGGGCCAAATCTGTGTTGTCGAAAAAGCCGAGCAGCAGTCTAGGATGTGCCAGGCGCGACTTTGCTTCTGCGCTCGTCACGACCATCCCCGACCTATGAATCAAGTTCTGTCAATTGTAAACTCAATAAGACTTGGAGATGAAGAACTTTTCTGAAGAGAGCTCTGGCAGGAGACGTCCACACACTTCTGTAGAGGCCGAAGAAGGGAGACCTGGCTGATCACCTGCAGAACAGCCTTCCTCTCTCTTGAACCGACTTTTCTCTCTCTAAAAACTCGAAATTATCTCTCTAAAAATCACAAAATCATTGCAGGAGGGTGGTTGGACGTCTTGAGATGCCTGGGGGGTCGTGCTCATGCCTTTGGAATGACCGGAATCGGAGTTAATTTATAGGAGAACGGACAGCGTTATCAAGGCTAAAAAATAGGGTCCATGCGCCCCACCCCTGGGCGCATGCGCCCTGGTGCTGGGTGCATGCACCCCACTGAGGGGCGCATGCACCCCCCAATGAGGGCGCATGGGCACAAATCCCGAAAGAGTTGGTCTTATCCGATCGTCGGTTCAGTGGTAGAGTCCGGGTGAAAAACTGGGTCCCTCGTGCCTCCAGGGTAGGGCGCATGTGCCCTCAAGTGAGGGCACGAGGTCATGTGCCTCACTGGTAGGGCGCATGGGCACGTGCCCTGGGTCCCGGGCGCATGTGACCAGGAACCCAGGCAGATGGGACTGGTTTCGCGCATCCTTCTTCCGGAAGCCATTGCGAACACTCCCGAACTCGGAATTCAACGCCGTTTGTTGTGTTGGAAAGATAACAGGCCGAAGAAGATTTCTATAGCATTGGATCAGCCATCACACCCTTAAAAATATCAGAATTTTATCCGGAAGTTAGGGTAGTGAACAGAAGATCCGATACAGGTCAAAATGACTCCGACGGCAAACCGGAAAGGCACGGTATGCAACCAAACTTGTCCGGGGTGTGAATATGACCATAACCTTAAATGCATGATCATTAGGCATTGATCATTCAGCCAATCTCCGTGTTTACACGATTTACGTGTGGCTTTCGCTCGGAAATTACGTCTTTTTGCGGAAAATGCCGGAAAACATCCGATTTTGTTCGACAAAGTTCCAAATCAACATAAAAGACCCGGCATCATTATAAGGTCAATCACATAAGTTACCCTATAAAACATGAGTTTTATGCTCTGAATTAGGCGAATTTGGTGTGTCTACAGCTTGCCTCACCTTGATGTCGATTTTGTAAGGGAATGGCATGTAATGAAGCGGAGTGATTCGGAGTGAACTGTAATGGAATGCAAGTGAGCGTAGATGAATGTAGAGGAATGGAATGGTGATGGACTGAAAAGGTGGCATCAAGGTGTAGATATAGACACGCTTATCTACCTGATCCAGCAATATGAATCTCGCTGAGTATTCTAGATCACTTTCATGTTCTATCAAAACCTCACATAATTGATTGGTAAAAGACATGCCCTTGGCACGAGAGATGAAAAGGTAAATGATAAAGGATAAAAGGATGTAGCCAACCCTCAGCGTGGTGAGGAGTCCTCGAATTCGTAGGTTCATCATCAGCCAGCAACCCGAACTTTGTGGTGTTCTTGTACTGTGATGGGCTAAAGTTTGTAAAAGAGAAGTTGATATTAAAATGAAAAGAATACCAATCCATCCTATTTGGAATCTCAAGTTCATTCAAGTTTCACCAAAATACTCAGTTTAATTCTGAGTGGAATAATCTCAAATTCTAAAAGGGTTCGTTTTCAGAAAAACAAAATTGCTCGGGTATCGTGAAAACCATGAATCACGCTCTAGAATAAAATCGATATTCGTAAAACGACAAAACAGACTTAAGCCATAGTGAGTTTAAAAGATAACGGTGGGACTAACATAGAATGATGGGAAAGAAGTGGCATGACAATTGCCATGACATGGTGGGATAGAATAAAAGACACGGTAGGATAAAAGAAAGGAAAGAATAAAACATGATGAGATAAAAGAGTAAAAACATGGTGAGATAAAATTGGTAATGACAAGAATAAAAAAAGAGATGGATGTGAAAAACATAGAAAATTATGTAGAAAATAGTTGAAGATATAGATTGTCTATTGGAGGTCAAGACACCTGATTAGGAACCATCGTCCCTCCAATGTTCAATTTTGGCTTATCCGTGAGTGTGAAAAAATGACCAAGCCGTCGTAGATTTTGTTGAAGGGGATCTCGGGCCTAGTCATCTTCACTCTCAAGGTCTTCAACAATAATGCTTATAATATATATAAAATGGACCTAGCATAGCTAAGTGACGGATAGTAGGAGTGATGTGAAGTGCAAAAATGAAGTGATGATGTGAGATTGATGAGAAGCTGAGTGAAGTCTTTAGGCGTGGTCTATCAACTTGCATCGACTGCCTGATTCATCAGCATCTCTGGTCCATCCTTGTCTTGCCTTCTGACGGAATACAAAACCATGAGAATGTTCAGCTGGGTGGTGCTTCCTTTCTTTACGCCGCAAGGTTGGCATGACGTTTCTTGGGGAACACTGATCTCACCAATTCACCTGTTAGGACTAAAAAAGGTTGCCTGCACATTTCTAGTTAGTACCCAACAGACAGAATTGTCATATGAAGCAGATTGTTCATGAAATGATCAACTGAAGATTTTACTATTAGAACCATCATTTGGATGTCAAAACCAAGTTTCTGATGATGGTTCCTTTAGCAAAAATGTCACTTTAACATTATAGACAATTTCTGAATTTTTGAGATTTTTCTGACTTTTTTTGAATTTTTTGTCCATGTGCCCCCGATCGGGGGCACCTGGCCATGCGCCCTGGGGTGGGGCACCTGGCCATGTGCCCCCAGATGAGGGCACATGCGCCCTGAGGCCATTTTTTTTTCAAAAAAAAGTTGTACCTGATCGCCCTTCTCTTTTTGCTTCTTCAGCCCCTGCAAACACTTAGCAAAGATGATTAATTTTTCATCATGACTCATCCCTTTGCCTGTATATCATTTGCCTTGATTTTGAATCAAAGGGAGGAGCCTTCTTAATATGGTAGAATAAAACAAACGACTTAAATGAAATGAGGGTAAGGGTTAAGAGAACTTACCTGTCTTGGTGTGAATCCTCTCCTCTCCTGTATTGAAATGCCTGTAACACTTGAAAAAAGGGGATTAGATCTTCACCATGACTCATCCCTTTGCCTATTATGGTCAACTTTGACTTAGGTCAAAGGGGAGAGCCTTCTTAACAAGATAATTAAAGTAAAAGAAATGGATATGCAATACAGATGTGGAAATATGCATGACAGTCAAATAAACATGGATGCAACTAAGGCGGTGATCATGACTGAGCATTTTTTTTGGATTTTCTTAGAAATATTCATTTTTTTTGGATTTTTGAAATATTCATTTTTTTGGATTTTGAAATATGCAATTTTTTTGGGTTTTTGAAATATGCATCTTTTTTTTTGGGTTTTTGAAATATGCAATTTGTTATGGATTTGTTTTTGAAATATGTATTTTTTTTGGGTTTTGAAATATGCAATTTTTGTGTGGAGAAGATGCTGGTATTTCAGACAGTTCATCGATCTTTGGAGTTTGTCAAGACTCAAGTGGTAGATGCCACGTGCAAAAATAAAGTTCCCTACCTAGAATCCTTCTAACCTTCTTCCTTTGATCGGCTTGGGTTCCACCTGGATTTGGTTAGTTTACCCTACCCAAGGGGTTTAAGGAGGAAGAGTATAGAGGAAGTCCTTGATAGGGTTTGAAGATGTTGAGAGGGATTTCTCTACTCTCACTCAAATTACCCATTGGGGTTCGGCCTCTTTGGGTTTTTCTTTCTTTTTTTTTTGCTATTTTCTGTATGGCACATATTTGGACAGGTTTTTGACCCGTGGGGACAATGCCCATCTTTTAGTGCCTTTTGCCTTGACTATCATTCTGGGTACTCATTCGGACAGGTTGATCATTTTTCTTTTTTCTAACCTGAGGGGTTCATTGCCCATCTTTTGGCACCCTTTTGTACCCTCTAAGACGGCCTCCTACTAGGGTGGGAGTGTTTTCGATACTACCCCTCTCTAATCTTCTCTCCCTATCTTGGACCGAGTAGAAGAGAATAGGGTAAGGGTACTCCTTCCATTTACGGATTTACGCCTTGCCTTTCGCAAGTGTCGGGTTGTCTGGATTCTAGGATCGGGAAGTGTTGTGTGTGTAGGATGGTACCTACCCTTGACTTCTCACGAACAACCTAGGATCGATGACTTGAGATTATACCAGTGGTTTCTCCACTTTTATGGAAAGTACCTTTTGAGGTAAACTCCATTCCAAGGATGATTTAATTTTTCTCCATCTGCATTAGTCAATTCATACGCATTACCTGGATACTTTTCAGTGATTACAAAAGGTCCTTCCCAGTTAGGTTGCAACTTGGAGCGGGGACCCCCCGACTTAACGAATATGCGTTTGACTACCATCTCACCGATCTCGAATTTTCTCTCGACCACCCACTTTTGATAAAACCTTTTGAGTCTATTCTGATAAGTCCGGGCATGCTCGGCGGCAGCTAGCCTTCTTTCATCCAAGAGTTCAAGTTGTGCAAGAAGAGATTCTCTTCTCTCATCAACAGGAATATCCCTGTCGAGCTGAACTCGGAGAGATGGAAGTAATACTTCGTAAGGTACCACTGCTTCCATCCCATATGCCAAAGCATATGGGGTTTGTCCAGTGGGAGTCCTTACAGAAGTACGATAAGCCCATAGAGCATCTATAAGCTTATCAGGCCAGTCGGCAAATTTGCTAGACTTACAAGATTTCTTGATGATTTTGATTAAGGTCTTATTGGTGGCTTCTGCTTGACCATTGCCTTGAGGATAGTATGGTGATGAATGATGTAATGAAATGCAATACCTGTTGCAAAGATCACGCAGATCTTGAGAAAGAAATTGTGGCTCATTATCGGTGACGATGTCGCTGGGGATCCCGAACCTTGCCAGGATGTTGCACTTGATGAAGGAGCAGACTGTTGACGCTTTAATCTCCACGAATGCTTCCGCTTCAGCCCACTTTGTGAAGTACTCCGTTGCCGTCAGGATGAATGATTTTGAGGTCATTTCGGAGTTGAGGTCACTCAAGGGGCCAATGATATCAAAAGCCCACATGGTGAAAGGCCATGGGGCATGAATTGAATCAAGGGAAGATGCGGGAGAGTGAATCTTGTCGGCATGGAGTTGACATGAATGACAATGCCAGATAAAATATGGAGCAGTCTTCTTCTAGAGTTGGCCAATAATACCCTTGTCGGATGATTTTCTTAGCAAGGGCTTGGGCATTCACATGACCACCACAAACTCCAGAATGTGCTTCTTTCAGCACCAACTCAGCTTCTTCTTCATCAAGACATCTGAGTAAGATTCCACTTAGGCTTCTCTTATAGAGCACTCCTCCTAGGATTGTATACCTCTGGGATACTCTTCTGATTGCCTTCTTTTCCTTGGTGGTTGATCCAGGTGGGTATGACTGATCTTGACAATACCTTGCAATCTCGTCATACCAAGGTCTCTCACCTTCTTCTAATTCTTCTAACTCAATCAAGAAGATTTCTTCTTTATGTTCCAAGTATTCTTTTCTGTTGAACCTTTCCTTAACCTTCAGAAAACGTCCATCCTCAATTGCTAGAATTGTCCTCTTACAGATGTGGATAGTTCGCACTTGCCTGCCTAGCGGGACAGATAGAGATGAAGCTAGTGAAGCTAAGGCATCAGCTAGGATATTCTGAGAACGAGGGACATGGACAAAAGTGAGTTTGAAGAATAGCTTGATGTAGCAGGTGGTGAGCTCCTGGTAGGGTTTGAGGTTTGGATGGGAAGTTTGGTACTTGGACAAGACTTAGCGTAGGATCAATTGACTATCACCTATCACCCTCAGTTCGGTGGCACCATGGAAATGAGCGGCCTCCAGCCCGGCCAGCAAGGCTTCATACTCAGCTATGTTGTTGGTTGCTGGAAAGTTAAGCTGAAAAGCCTGTGGAATGGTGACACCTCCAGGTGACAGAAGGACAATACCTATCCCTCTACCATGAGAGTTCAGAGCCCCGTCAAAATATAATGTCCAAATATTGGAAGATCGGACTGACATTAGTTCGTCATCCGGGAACTCCGACCGGACTGGGTCAAAAACATGTATGGGATGATGGGCAAGGTGTTCAGCAATAGCAAAACCCTTGATTGCCTTCTGTGGGACATAAGTGATATCAAATTGGGATAAGAAACTCTGCCATCATCCTAACCGATCAGTCAAGACTGTCTTCTCTAACAGAAACTTAATGGGATTGATACGAGCAATGAGCTTGACTTGGTGAGCAAGGAAATAATGTTTGAGTTTCTGAACCACCCAAACAAGAGCAGCACAAGTCTTTTCTACCACAGTGTACTTCAGCTCACAAGCATCAAACATCTTAGACAAGTAATAAGTAGCTCGTTCTTTCCCTTCTTCATCAACTTGTGCAAGGACTGCCCCAAGAGAGTTCTCAAGAACCGAGATGTAGAGGACCAAGGGCTTGTCGGGAATTGGTGGTCTAAGTATAGGGGGACTTGCCAGGTATGTTTTCAACCCATCAAACGCCTCTTGGCACTTCGAATCCCATTTAAACTCGGCCCCCGCCTTGGTTAACTCATATAAAGGTTTACACCTTTGGGAATGTTGTGAGATAAACCGGCAGACAAATTGTAGCCTTCCAATCAATCTTCGAAGCTCTTTCATATTCTTCGGAGGAGGCATACCAATAATTGCTTTGGCCTTGTTTGGGTCGATCTCTATGCCTCTTTTGCTTACAACGAACCCAAGTAGCTTTCCTGATGAAACTCCAAATGTACACTTCTTAGGGTTTATTTTCAGCTTGTATCCTCTAGCCCTTTGCAAAACATTCCTTAGCACTTCAGAATGATCTTCCCGACTCTTGGACTTGATAACCAAATCATCCACATACACCTCTACAAGGGTGTGCATCATGTCGTGAAAGATAGCCATCATAGCTCTCTGATATGTAGCACCAGCATTCTTTAACCCAAAGGGCATGACAACATAGCAATATGTTCCCCAAGGTGTAGTGAACGAGGTCTTCTCTTGGTCCTCCTCAGCTAACTGGATATGATTGTATCCAGAATAGCCATCCATGAATGAAAGCATTTCAAATCCAGCTGTGTTATCAACTAAAACATCTATATGAGGTAAAGGAAAATCATCTTTGGGACACGCTCGGTTCAAGTCCCTGAAATCTATACAAATCCAAATTCGTCCATCCTTCTTCATAACAGGGACTATGTTAGCCACCCATTGCAGATATAGGACAACTTTAATAAATTTTGTTTGGTGTAGTTTATCGACCTCTTCTTTCATTTTGAGTGCAATATTAGGGTGGAACCTCTTGAGCTTTTGTTTAACCGGGGTAGTTCCAGGTTTCAAGGTTAATCTATGTTCAACCAGTGAATTATCTAATCCCGGCATATCTTCATATGTCCATGCGAACGTGTCCTTATATTTTTCCAAAATTTTGATCAAACGTTGTTCTTCTGAGGGAGTGAGGTTTGCACTAATGAGGATAGTTTTAGGATTTTCTAGGGTTCCTAAATTCAGTTCGTTGGTCGGTTCATTCCCTGTGGCTGATGGTTCTTCAAATATTCTAAGTCCAGATGCATATGCATCAGCCAAGTCCTCGATTTCATACTCAGATTCAGGATCCTTCTCTGATACCACCTCATATACTCCCAAAGTATGATCTATGTTATGCTCATCCTCATATTGGATTTCATCTAGCTGGATGGTATTATCCAAAAAGTTTGGCAGCCTTGCACACTCTATGCATTTTTATGCCAATTGTTGCAAATACCTATTTGGAACTCGCTTACCTCTGGCTTTCCTATTTCCTAAGATAACTTGACCTACTGAAGATAAAGCTGGAAAGGTGGTATTTACAGTGGAGGGAGGATCGAGTAAATCAATCAATGATTCTGAAGAGAGGGATCCCTGATTGGGAGCACCCTCTGGGATGAGTAGAGATGTCTCCTCAATGGAAATGTGTGTTTCAGAGAAGACGTTTTTTTTTTTGGAAATTTCAAGTAAAAAGATAGAATGAGTCAGCATGACTCGAGGATTGCTAGAAACTGACTGAATTAATAGAGAGAAAAACTTAAGAATAAAGGGGAAAAAGGGGCTCGTGGGCCCAATGGTAATAGAAAGTGGACACATGGGTCCAAAACTGATGAAAAAAGTAAACGGGTACATGGACCCGATCATAAAAATAAATGGGCATGTGAGCCCATGTTTGGAAAAGTCCTCAGTTTTGAAGTTGATGAGGGAAGCAAATGGGCAAGTTGGCCCAGTAAGAGTGGAAGGTTGAAGAGGGCACATGGGCCAAAAGTAGGTAAGTGGGCCCTGAAGCCCATCCAAAAGATCTAGAAACAATGGTACGAGGTTCAAGCATGGCATTGTTGTATTTGGGCCTCGTGGAATGGTTTTGACTTGGGTGGTATGCTCAGCCAGATGATCCAATATTGGTCTGCCCTTGAGTGGTTCTTGATACTCTTCCCCACTTGAGAACAGACGAGTCAAGCATAAGTCTTCCAAGTCCTCTTCTTCTTCATCTGGAGCTTTTCTTCTCTTGACAGCTATCACGGAACTCTTGTCGTCTTCAGCCATCATCATGGTCTCCCCTTTGATAAAGAAGGTGTGGAGTCCCATGGCATATCCTGGCTGGAAGATCCTCCTTGGGATGGAACCCTCTTCATATCCCAACCCCTGCCTGCGTGGCCTTTTCACAGTTTCAATTGGCTGAGTGATCCCTTGAAGATCCTTGCCTAAACCTCTTCCAAGCTGATAGCCCAATTTCATCATCATCCACCATCCCAGTGTGTCTGGTAGAGAGGCGGTCATGCATCTGACTTCTGGCAATTCTCCCACTGAGATCTGGGGTTGTATTGACAGACCTAGGGGTAGAGAAGCATCGTTCAGCTCATCCCTTATAGGCATGCTAGTCACCTTGACCACCTGTCCTTTAAAGGGAAACTTTATGCACTGGTGGTTTGTTGAAGCCACAGCTCCTATTGCCTCCAAGTATGGCCTCCCAAGTATAGCCCGAAAAGTTGGATCCAATTCTAGAACATGAAAATCTGTTGTGACCGTACATGGTCCAAGTTTAACTTCTAGAGTGACCACCCCACGTGCAGACTTCTTGGAGTTATCATAGGCTGTCACCATGGCACAAGATGGCTTGATTTCTTGCTCAGAAATACCGCACAACTGCAAGGTTTATGGCGGCATAACGTTGATGGAAGCTCCAGTGTCAACCAAACATGATTTCACTTCAATATTACAGATAACCACGGCCACATGCAAAGCATATCTCCTAAATTCTGGATCTGCTAATTCTTCTTGAGAGAAAGTGAGTGTTGGGTGCTCACTTCTAGGGGCTAACACTGTAGTGATTTTCTCAGGTGGGAGATCTTCACTCACCATGACCCTTTGCAAGTACTGTTGTAGAATCTCCTGGTGCACCTTTGATCTTTTGATCAACTCAAGTATGGAAATACGGGCCGATGTCTTATCTAAATGTTTCAACAAATCATAGGCTGTGCTTGGCAATGGTTCTTCTACTTGTTCCTCCTCCACTGGATCCTGCGGTTGAGTACCAACTTGGGGAAAGAGCCGCTGGAACATCCTCCCACTCCGAAGCACCGGGACTATTTGGCGGTCGGGTAGAGGTGACGGGTTTACTGGGGTGGGAACAGGTGGTGTAGATGCAGGTATGGTAGGCAATGGGTTTGGTGGTTCTAGGATGATTGGGTTAGTTGGTAGAGGGGTATGATTTGGAGGTGGTAGTGATGGTGATACCGGTGGCCTAATAAGAAGAGGCCGGGGTGCAGAAGTGGTTGATGAGTTTAATAAAGGTGTAGGTTGTGGGATTGGTTGTGGTGTTGGTGGTATGATAAGTTGAGGTTCTGGAGTGATAGAGTTCGTAGGCTGGGGGTTCAGGTTTGGTGGTGATTGTGGTGGTCGGATGAGCAAGGGCCGGTGTGTAGCAATGGTTGAAGGAGGTGTAGTTAAGGAGGGGGCTGGCCTAATGATGGGTCGGCAAGAAGAAGTGGCGGCCAATGGTTGGGTTATTGAGCTTTGTAGTAGTTGTGGGGTAACAGGTGCACAAATTATTTGTCTAGGAGGGTTCCTAGCAGGAGGCCTAGCTGGGTTGACAGGTATGGTTGCATTTTGGTTTTCTACTTGCCAACCTTGAGCACGGCTGGCATCCCCCTGGACAATGGAGTGTACTAGACCAATTCCTGGGTTTGGATGTGCTGGTGCCGGTGCTGGAGCGGGAGCATGTAATGGGAGAGGATTCTGAACAATCCCCAAGCCAGGTTGTTGTTGAGGTTGAGCCGGTGGACGTTGCCGCTGCTGCTGCCTAGCCTTCATAGCTTGTATGCATTCCCCCATTTGGACCCAATCAATGCTGCCTTGGTCATTCAGATCGTGTATGTAATCCTTGAATTGAAAGCACACTTCTACGGTGTGACCAGGACACCGGTGGTAAGCCCAGTATCGGGACATATCTGCGTTTGTTGGCCAAACCTCTCTTTCCTTGGGCAATTCCAACTGTTTCTCCGCCATGAGTACATTGAAGATGTCAGTCAAGGAATAAGGGAGTTGCTGGTAGTTCTCTCTCCTAGGACCTCCCCTTCGTGGTGCCTGATTGGGTGGTGGCGGTACCCTATTGTAGATAGGTTGACGAGGTTGCTGGGGTTGTGCTACTGGTTGCGGGGGTTGTTGTGGTTGTCGTGGTTGTGATGGCCTAACTTGTTGCTGAGGTTGGTGATAGGAAGGGTTCTGTGGTGGGTTTATGTACTGGTTTTAACGGTTCCCTCCCTGGTTCCCCACAGTGTTTATTGCTTCGTTGTTGACCACTCCCTCGGTTGTAGGACCAACTGGTGCAGAGGGGGTTTTTCTGAGGTTTCTAGGTTTAGGATCAAAAGGGTTTATCATGGTAGCATCCTTGAAGTGGGCTTGCAAGTATCGGGCACTGTCATAGAGTTGATTCATTGTGGTAGGACGGTGCATGATTAAGACATTCCTCAAGGCAGGTGTAGTGTTGCCAATGAGCATTTTTACTTGTTCCCCTTCAGAAATCACATCTGTAAGTTTCTCTGCCATTCCCCTCCAGCGATTAGCAAACTTTATGAAGTCCTCTTCGGGCTTCATCTTCTCATCAATCAAGTCTATAATGGAGCATGCTGATGCCACCCGGTCTCTGTATCTCTGCAAGAACTTGGTCTTGATGATATCGAAGTCTCCTGCCTCAAAGGACTCGAGTGAGTAGAACCATTCCAATGCATACCCTTCTAGTGATCGGCGGAACAAGAAGGCAAGAACCCTACGATCATTTTTCCAGAATGAGGATTCATAGAGAAAATCTTTAAGGTGGAGAAAAGGATTGCCGGTACCATTGTAGCGGCGATAAACTGGTAGCTCAGAAGGTGGCAGGTGTAGGACTGGTAGAGAAGGAATGGAAATCTCAGGCACTGACTTGGAGTCCAGGCGACATCTCAGCTCTTCATAACGTTCATTCATCTGAGTGAGCTGATCCATGATTGCCTGGGTGAGAGCAGGTTCTTGGTTTACTGGTGGGGGTATGTGGTTAGAGACATGGTTCTGGAATTGAGGAGCATGACTTGGCAAATTTACTGAAGATTGTCCCATGACTTGATGGGTCAAGGGAGTAACATGGTTGAAATAAGATGGCTGAATAAATGATGGTTGAACTACAGATGGTTGTGCTAGTGCCAATGATGGTTGAATCATAGATTGTTGAACAACAGGTGGTTGAACAAATGGTGATTGAATGAGTGGTGGTTGACCCAGAGGACAAGGAGATGAGGCAACTTGGTTAATTTTAGCCTGATCTGAGGCCATTTTGCCCTTCACCATAGATTGTATGCGGGCATAGGTTTATGGGTCGGTATAGAGAGACAACTCTCTAAAGAGTTGTTCAACATCACGAGGAGTAGATGGTTGAGGGACCTCTTGCGCTTCTGACTCAAACAATGGATTAACACGACCATCTGACGGATTTGGTTGATGACCCATCTCGTGCTCTCGATGTTCAGCTTGTTCCGTCATTCCAACGTGCCTTCCAAACCTTAGTTGCATTGAACTTCAAGGAGAAAGTAAAACAAACAAGTTGACAAAACAAACAAAGAACTTTTTTTTTGTTTTTTTTAGTATTTTGCTAAAAGTTAAAGGTTTGAATTTTTTTTTGACAAGCAAGTGATGCAAAGACTTGAAAGCAAGATTACGCAATGATTTTGATTAAACCTTAGGTTTATGGATTTTGTTAAGAATTGTTCTCTCAACAAATGGGTTAGGATCCTAACTCCAATCTTCAATGACCTAGGTTTCACACAATCTCACCACGTGTAGGTAACATAGGATGCTTCGGGTTTTGGGGAGTGGTACAACCAACCCGATCGTGAAGAGGAATACTCCACGTATGAGGAATTACGGAGGCCTTGATGAAAGCCAACCAAGTCAACTAGGAAGGAATATCCCAGAAGAGAGGTCAGAATCCACCAAGAGGGTGTTTTGGATGGGAGGGATAAATGGTAGAGTGAGCTCCCGCCTCAAAAAAGTCTAAAAGAAGGAGGTAGAGAGAATAAGCAGAGAATGCAATCAAGTAATAAAACAAGTAATGAGCAAAACATGAACTTAAATAAACAAGCAATGACACAAGACAAGCAATTAGAAACTAGACAAGCAACTAGAAACTAGAATCCAGACCATGTTTCTTATGTGAGCCAAATGGAGATAGTGAAAAGGTGATGGAAAGAAGAGGGTTCAGATCTGATAGCCAAGCAAAAGGGTGGTCCACGTGGGGACCGATGTGGGAACTGGGGTAAAAAGTAAAGGTGGTTCACGTCGGAACCGGTCTTGGGTAAAAAAGGGTGGTTCACATGGGAACTGGTTTGAATAGTCAAAAGAGGGCCACGTGGGGCCAATTAAAAGTGAGTAAAGATCTGATCCAAGTGGGGATAGATCTGAAGGAAAGTGGTTTGGTTCACGCGGGAACCGAAGTAAAGAAAGATATCGGTTCACATGGGAACCAATTTAAAAGGAGAAGGGTGGTTCACGTGGGAACCGGTTTAAATAAAATGTAGAAATTAAATGACATACTTGGCACTTCAGATTTGATGAAAGATGGGTGAAATCATAAATTTTGAGATGGCATGAAGTTAAGAAAGGTGGAAAGAAGGAAAGGCTCACGTGGGAACCGGTCTAGAAGTAGAACAAGTTGCAAACAAAACACTTAGCACCCGCGCTTGAAGACATTGCTTGTCCCACCGTGGTCGCCACAAAGGCTGTCTTCTCTGAAAATTCGACGGGGTCCTCTCCTTTTCTGGGAAGTCCGTGAACCCAGATCGTCACCTCAAGAGGGGATGATAAAAGAAAGGAATAAAACTCGGAAAGCAACTCTCACCTCGGTCCCACACTCACATTGATAGCCGAACTTTCATCCCTTGGCGTCGCTCGATCACCAAAGAGACGGTTTGGGTCATGTGGGAGGAGGGTGAGAAGAAATAAATTAGGACATGTGGTCTCCAGGAACCGTGGGTTCCGATTTATAGATTTAAAATGACCCTGTGTACCTTAGCGTAAAGAATGTGAGTTAAAGCTTCTCCTTCTTCGGCCGGCCGATGAAGAAGAGTCCTCAACGCGGTGGGTGCTTGATATTCTGTGCAACTAGACAAACAAACAAGTGAAATAGACAATTAGAACTATACAAAGTGGAGTATATGTAGAGAGAATAACATGAAACACACAACTGACAAGGAACTGACCGGATTCGGGTTATCTCTAACCCCTTTTTTTATTTTCGGATAAACAGACTAAAAGTAATGCAAAAAATTGTAAAAAAATTATAGGAGTATGGAGAAATACTAAACAAAGAGAAAAAAAAACAGCAAGATTATGAGTTGAATAGAGTGAGATTGGCCAAATCTGTGTTGTCGAAAAAGCCGAGCAGCAGTCCAGGATCTGCCAGGCGCGACTTTGCTTATGTGCTCATCACGACCAGCCCCGACCTCTGAATCAAGTTTCGTCGATTGTAAACTCAAGAAGACTTGGATATGAAGAACTTTTCTAAAGAGAGCTCTGGTAGAAGACGTCTACACACTGCTGTATAGGCTGAAGAAGAGAGACCTGGCTGATCACCTGCAGAACAGCCTTCCTCTCTCTTGAACCGACTTTTCTCTCTCTAAAAACTCGAAATTCTCTCTCTAAAAATCACAAAATCAATGCAATTGGGTGGTAGGATGTCTTTAGATGCCTGGGGGGTCGTGCTCATGCCTTTGGAATGACCGGAATCGGAGTTAATTTATAGGAGAACGGACAGCGTTATCAAGGCTAAAAAATAGGGTCCATGCGCCCCACCACTGGGCGCATGCACCCTGGTGCTGGGCGCATGCGGCCCCCATTGAGGGCGCATGGGCACAAATCCCGAAAGAGTTGGTCTTATCCGATCGTCGGTTCAGTGGTAGAGTCCGGGTGAAAAATTGGGTCCCTCGTGCCTCCAGGGTAGGGCGCATGTGCCCTCAAGTGAGGGCACGAGGTCACGTGCCTCACTGGTAGGGCGCATGGGCATGTGCCCTGGGTCCCGGGCGCATGTGACCAGGAACCCGGGCGTATGGGACTGGTTTCGCGCGTCCTTTTTCCGGAAGCCATTGCGAACACTCCCGAACTCGGAATTCGACGCCGTTTGTTGCGTTGGAAAGATAACAGGCCGAAGAAGCTTTCTATAGCATCGGATCAGCCATCACACCCTCCAAAATATCATAATTTTATTCGGAATTTAGGGCAGTGAACAGAAGATCCGATACAGGTCAAAATGACTCCGACGGCAAACCGGAAAACCGGAAAGGCACGATATGCAACAAAACTTGTCTGCGGCTGTGAATATGACCATAAAATTCAATGCATGATCATTAGGCATTGGTCATTCAGACAATCTCCGTGTTTACATGATTTACGTGTGGCTTTCGCTCGGAAATTACGGCTTTTTGTAGAAAACATCGAAAAACATCCGATTTCGTTCGACAAAGTTCCAAATCAACTTAAAAAGACCAGGCATCATTATAAGGTCAATCACATAAGTTACCCTATAAAACATGAGTTTTATGCTCTGAATTAGGCGAATTTGGCGTGTCTACACTACCCGCATCCCTACAACCCGAACTATCATCACTACGCCCCTACCTTGGCCTCCCATCATCTAACCCAACCCTCCATCCACCTCCGCTACACCAACCATAGCCCCTCCGCTACCTAGGTCTCCCATCATCCAACCCAACCCTCCAACCTTCCCCCAGACCGGTCAACCAGGACGATCACAAGAAGAAGAAGAACACCCGGAAGAACCAGTGCCAGGGACATCTTACGATTTGTTGAAACACCTTGACAAAACCCCTGCACAGATTTCCATTCTAGAGCTAATCAAAAGGTCCAAGGTTCATCAGGAAGTTCTTCAACAATATCTACAACGAGTAATGGTCAATGAAACCCTTCCCCCTGAGAAGATTGCATCGGTCTTGACCCCGAAAAGTGAACACCCTGCCCTCACTTTCACCAAAGAGGAGTTGGCCGAACTAGAAGCAAGAAAATATGCACTTTGTATCACTGTCAGCATTAACGAAATAGATGTCAAGTCTTTCCTATTTGATATCGTTGCATCCATCAACGTCTTACCACTAGAAACGCTACAATTGTGTGGAATCCCAGAAGGGATGTTCGACCATCACAGATCACCGTAACAGCATATGATAATTCCAAGAGGCCCGCCCATGGCATGGTTACACTTGAAGTCAAACTCAGACCCCGAGTTGTTACTGTCGACTTCCACATCCTGGACATGGACCCAACTTACAAAGCTATCTTGGGAAGGCCTTACCTTGAGGCATTAGAGGCTGTAGCTTCAACCAACCACCAGTGCATCAAATTTCCCTTCAAGGGCCAAGTCATTAAGGTAGTAAGTATGCCTGTGGATTGCTTGGTTACTCTCCCTCATGGCTTGCCAAATCAACTGGTCTTCACAATCCTCGATCTGCCGAGGGATGGAAGGCAGCCCGAGCAAGTTTGGAGAAGGAAGAAGGATGATACTAAAACCCTTGGGTGGCATATGATGGAAAATTTGGGATATCAAGAAGGCCGAGGACTGGGGAGAGAACTGCAGGGTATCATAGAACCCATACAGCTGGTAAAGACAACATCAAGGAATGTGATAGGGTATGATGGGACATGTGATAATGGCTAGAAGATCGGTCAAAAATACTTCCAGGGGTGTCTTCACAAGTTCTTCAACAAGAGAGCAACAATACAGCTGATTGAAAAACAAGAACCGCAAGAACAAGCAAAGAGGAAGAAAATGGACAGCCTAGAGGATGAGCTGTATCTCGACGTATCATGGCTATTCTCTGAAGAAGGGTCAAGTGATGGATTATTCCACAATGAGCCTTCTGGCGATCAGAATCAGGGGCATTCACCCCATGTCATCTCCTCAGATCTAACAGACTCATTCCCAATAAGTTCACCATCAGATTCACCAGGAAGCAAAGAGTGATGCTCTCTTTACCCATCTTTGCTTGATTTGTTCCCTTCTCTGTCAATATCCCAACCCACACTGGAAACCACAACCAAACAAACTCATTCTGTGTTTATGTTGAGTACTTTTCAAAAAGATAAAAAAAAGTCCTGTTCTCAATCCAAGTTTCGATCGGAGAAACATCCCAACTCGCTCCAAAGGATGATCTAAACTGGGAGGCCACCCAGTCTCTGATCGATCTCCTTTGCTCTTCATCCTCTACAATAAATTACACTCCCTTAACCTCCTCTTCCTCTCCTCATTTACCTTCTTCTTCTTTAGGTTTAGTTTCCAATAAAAACAAAACACAAATCAGGGGTAGGAGAGTTCCAGAAAGATACCTGCATCGGTTAGCTCAAAAAAGCTTAGAATGTGCCAAGCTACCCGAATATCTAAAAAATGCAATCCAGATGGGTGAAATTCAATATGAGGAGAAAGATAATATTGATCCAACTTTAGGCGTCTATGAGGTTACATCGGAAAAGGATCCTGATACTGAGGATGAAGAGGAGGATTTGGCAGATGCTTATGCATCCAGTTTAAGAAGGTTCGAGGAACCATCAGCCACGGTGGACAAACTGACTAAGGAACTTAATCTTGGAACACCAGAAGATCCTAAGAACATCGTCATCAGTGCCAACCTCGTCCCTTTAGAAGAACAGAATCTAATAGGGGTGTTACAAGGATACAAAGACACGTTTGCTTGGACATACGAAGAAATGCTGGGGTTAGACAAGTCATTGGTAGAGCATCGATTGACTTTAAAACCTAAAGCTACCCCGGTCAAGCAAAAGTTAAGGAGATTCCACCCAGACATAGCATTAAAGATGAAGGAAGATGTCGATAAGTTACACCAAGCAAAATTCATTAGAGTTGTCCTCTATCGACAATGGGTGGTAAATATAGTCCCAATCATGAAGAAGGATGGAAAGGTTCGAATTTGCATTGACTTCAGGGACTTAAACCGGGCGTGTCTGAAAGATGATTTCCCCCCTTCCTCATATCGATGTTCTTGTTGATAACACAGCTGGATATGAAACCCTTTCATTCATGGATGGATATTCAGGGTATAATCAAATCCGGTTAGCATAAGAGGATCAAGAGAAGACCTCATTCACTACACCTTGGGGAACTTATTGCTATGTCGGCATGCCCTTCGGATTGAAGAATGCTGGAGAAACTTATCAAAGGGCCATGGTGACGATATTTCATGATATGATGCATAAATTTGTAAAGGTGTATGTGGATGATCTAGTGGTCAAATCTCGAACCTGAGATGAGCATGCTGAGGTGTTAAAAAGGGTTTTACAACGAGCCAGGGAATATAAGCTTAAAATGAACCCCAAGAAGTGTGTGTTTGGAGTATCATCTGGAAAGTTACTTTGGGTTCATCATCAGCAAAAGAGGCATTGAAATCGATCTAAACAAGGCCAAAGCCATTATTGATATGCCTCCACCAAAGAACCTAAAAGAACTGAGAGGGTTGATTGGTAGGTTACAATTTGTTCGCCGGTTTATCTCACAACACTCCCAAAGGTGCAAACCTTTCTATGAGTTAGCCAAGGCGAAGGCCGAATTTAGATGGGATTCGAGATGTCAAGCGGCATTCGATGGTTTAAAGAAATATTTGTCAAGCCCACCTGTGCTCAAACCTCCGGTTCCCGGCAAACCCTTGATCTTATACATCTCGATTTTGGAAGGATCTCTTGGAGCAGTATTGGCACAATTAGATGATGAAGGGAAAGAGCGAGTAGCATACTATCTATCCAAAATCTTTGATCCTTGTGAGCAAAAGTATACAACCATGGAAAAAACCTGTGCCGCCCTGGTTTGGGTGGTCCAGAAGCTTAAACACTACTTTCTGGCTCACGAGGTTAATCTCATTGCTTGCATGAATCCCATCAAATTTCTTCTTGAAAATTTGTCGTGACTGACCATTTGGCACGTTGGCAGAGCTTTCTCTCTCAATTTGACATCACCTACACCCAACAAAAGGCAATCAAGGGCTATGCAATTGCTGAACACCTTGCCCATCATCTTATCCCAATCTTTAACCCTATCCAATCAGAATTTCCCGATGAAGAATTGATGTCCATTCGATCTTCCAATCTTTGGACTTTGTATTTTGACGGGGCATTAAACTCCCAGGGTAGAGGGATAGGGATTGTTCTTCTATCACCCGAAGGTGTCACTATTCCACAGGCTTTTCAGCTGCATTTTCCAGCAACAAATAATATAGCTGAGTATGAAGCCTTATTGGCCAGACTGGAGGCCGCTCACTTCTATGGTGTCACTAAACTAAGGGTGATCGGTGATAGCTAGTTGATTCTCCACCAAGTGCTGGCCAAATACCGCACATCTCATCCCAGGCTCAGGCCATACCAAGAACTCACCACCTGTTACATCAAGCTATTCTCCAAACTTGAATTCATTCATATTCCTCGTGCTCAAAATATTCTTGCCGATGCTCTTGCCTCTCTGGCATCTTCACTGTCTGTCCCGCTAGGCAGACAAGTTAGGATGATCTACGTCCGCCGATGTACCATTCCGGCAGTGGAAGATGCACGATTCTTGAAGGTTAAGGAAGAGTTTGAAAGGAAGGAATACATTGAGCAAAAGGAGGAAGTATCTTTGGTCGAGTTGGAGGAACTAGAAGAGGGTGAGAAACCATGGCATCATGAGATTGAAAATTACCGTCAGGATCAGACATACCCACCAAGATAAACTACCGAAGAAAAGAAAACCATAAGAAGAGTATCCCAGAGATACACCCTCTTAGGTGGAGTGCTTTTTAAAAGGAGCTTGGCCAACATTCTATTAAGGTGCGTAGATGAAGGAGAGGCTGAATTGGTGCTTAAAAAAGCATACTCCGGAGTATGTGGGGGGCATGTAAATGCCCAAGCCCTCGCCAAGAAGATCATCAGGCAAGGGTATTATTGGCCTACCCTGGAAGAAGATTGCTCAATCTTTGTTCTGCACTGTTATCAATGTCAACTCCACGCCGACAAGATTCACTCTCCCGCATCTTCTCTTCACCCGATTCATGCCCCATGGCCCTTCGCTATGTGGGCTTTTGATGTTATTGGACCCCTTGGTGACCCAAACTCCACAAACAAAACCAAATCCTTCATCCTAACAATAATGGAGTACTTCACCAAGTGGGCGGAAGCATAAGCATACGTGGAGATCAAGACATCAACAGTCTGCGCCTTCATCAAACGCAACATCATTGCCAGGTTCGGGATCCCAGGTGACATCATCACCAACAATGGACCACAATTCATCGCCCAGGAGCTGTGTGACCTTTGCAACAGGTATTGCATCAGATTGCATCATTCATCTCCCTATTACCCTCAAGGCAATGGTCAAGCAGAAGCCACCAATAAAACTCTGATAAAAATCATTAAGAAGACTTGTAAGTCTAGCAAGTTCGCGGATTGGCCAAATAAGTTAGTTGATGCTCTATGGGCCTACCGCACTTCTATTCGAACCCCAACGGGTCAAACTCCCTATGCCTTGGCATTTGGGATGGAGGCGGTAGTCCCATATAAAGTATTCATTCCTTCCCTCTGAGTCCAGATCGATCGAGATATCCCGATGGATGAACGCCGAGATTCCCTTCTCGCGCAACTCGAACTCTTGGACGAAAGGAGGCTAGCCGCTGCCGAATATGCTAGATCTTATCAAAATAGACTTAAAAGATTTTATCAGAAGAGGGTGGTGGAGAGAAAATTTGAAATCGGTGAAGTTGTGCTTGAAAGAATATTCATTAAGCCGGGCGGTCCCCGCTCCAAACTTCAAACTAATTGGGAGGGTTCATATGTAATTTCGGCTGCTTGTCCCATTAATTCATACAGGCTGACTAATGCAGAAGGAGAAGAACTAACTCATCCCTGGAATAGTGTATACCTCAAAAAATACTTTCCTTAAAACAAAAATCACAAAAAATCTATAAAATTCAAAGGTGTGGAGAAATGATGATAGCATCCAACGCTTGCTTGTTTGGTGCACCAACTTGTCACTTAATAAAATAAAGATAGGCATCATACTGCACACATTACATGCCTAGATTTCGAAATCTGATGATTGGAAGTCAGAGAGAAAGTTAGGCAACACTTGGCAAAAGAAGGTCAACCCTGTCCCGTTCTTTTCTTATTTCAGTCCAGAAGAGTTGAAAGGGGTTAGAATAAGGAGTATCGAAAGTGCCTATTGCCTTAGTAGGAAGATGCCTCTGAAGGTTTGACTTCTTAAAAAAGAAGAAAAGGTGCTAAAAGATGGGCAATGACCCCTCAGGGTGGCAAAAAGAATAGACCTGTCTGAATGTGTACCAATAAAAGCCCAAAAAGAAAAGGCTCCAAACGATGGGCAATGAACCCCTCAGGTCAAAATCAAGTAAAAGGAAAATACCTGTCCGAATGTTGGCCATCAAAAGAAAAAGGCTAGAAGGAAGGACCCGAGGTTGTCAAAACCCAAACGGGCAACGCAGGCACTAGTAGAGAAACAAATTCAACACCCCCGAATCCTATTAAGGACTTACCATCAATCCTCCTCCCTCTTTAACCTTGCGAGTAGGGTTGACCGACTGGACCCAAGAAGAGCCATAGCCTATCAAAGGCAGAAGGTCAGAAGATTCTGGACTGGGCACTTTCTTACACGTGATGCTTACTCTTAACCCTAGGGTAACAATAAGGGGCACCTGCAACAAGCAAAGCAAAGGATGGGATGGTCGTGTCCTTCACACCGAACAAAAAAATCAAATACTTCAAAAACACCAAACAAATCCATAAAATCAAAAATCTTAAAAAGTAAATATTCAAAATACCAAAAAAATTAAAATCAACAAAACACCAAAAATAGTATAAAACCATCAAAACCCAAACAAATAAAAAATTCCAAAACACCTAAAAATTTGCTTCCTAATTGACTAGTTGCCTTTGCATTCATATTTAATTTCAGTCTTACATGTTTCCTTTTGTGCATACTTATATTTTTTCGTTATTCTACCTTGATAAGGCCTATGTCCCTGGACAAAAAATCAAGGCAACTTTGCCCTCTCCTCACAAGGGACTAAGCCAAAATAAAGTTCTAATATCTTCTCTCAAGTGGGTGCAGGAACAGGAGAAGGCATGCCGGCTTCATATCCCTAGACACTAGAGGAAGCAAAAACAACAAAAAAAATCAAAAAATTGAAAAACAAAAGTAGACTACCCCGACCTCTAATAGGACATGCATTTAGTATTGCATCTATCAAATTAAATAATATTTGAGATGTTGAAAACCTCGAGTCTAGAGGGGGCTAAGCCTGAGAACCCCTTCAACAAAATAAGTGAGGGCTCAGTCATTCCCTAGGCTTGCGGATAGGCCAAAGTTGAATATGTCGGGTTGACGGTTTCTTTGTGATGTCCTGACTCATTATGTTCAACCTATATCTTCAACTATTTTCTTATACTTAGTTGTATTTCTTTAAACCTAGCATGCATCATTCCATACATCATCATGCATCATCCTACCACAACCGTTCTCCGCTTCCTAATCCTGCCATAACCTCCTTCCAGTCCCATCATGAACCCTTTTAAAGATGGTCTTTTATAGCCCCAGAGGAGGTCTTGATTTTTCATAGAATCGGTTTCCAACATGTTTTATCAATGATTTCATCGAAACAAGAAGTTTTTCCATGCCGAACTGAACCGGTATTGTTGAGTAAAACCTTATGAATTTGAAGAACCCAACCTTGGTTGATTGGCTGTCTCCTCTTTACTTTTCGCAATTTACTTCTACCGAGTCCAGCACACCATGCAGTTCGGGTCCTGGTCGGTAACAACTCTCTCCCACGTGGGATTTTTGTTATTTACTTTCAGTACTGTTCTTCTCTTTAACCAATCAACCAGAGGGAAGGTTTCGATAAGACAGAAGGCAACCTCGGAGTCCGATAAAGTTTCATTCCATTCAACTAGGCTAATGAAGGTGTGTCTAAATCTACATCTTGGAATCACCTTTTCAGTCCATTACCACTTCATTCCGCTACACCTCACTACATTCTCCTGCGCTACATTCATGTCATTCCCCTACAAAGCCAGCGCCAAGGCGAGGAAAGCAATAGACACACAATTTTGGGCTATTTTAAGAGCATAAATTCTTGTTTTCATGAATAATATTTGAGTAACCTTTCAAGAGAACCGAGTTTTCTGGAAAAATCAAGTTTTTCGGCGCATTTCGAAGAAGATCGATAGAACGATCGACCGGGCCAGACACCTTGTATATGGGGCACCTGGCGGACTGTATATAGGGCACCTGGTGCCCTATTTATAGGGCACCAGGCACCCTATATATAGGGCGCTTGGCACCGAATCAAATCGACTTGACCGGATGATTTGACCCCTCGTAGTGACTCATCTTGTTGATCTAACAGACCTCATGATGCTGGCGCCCTATATATAGGGCGCTTTGCCACGTGGAACTGCTTTTCGGAAATGGCCAAAGTACCCTCTTTTGGGCTATAAATAGACCCTCATTTGGAACTAAAAAGAGGTTCCAAGTTTGTACCACCTTAGAGCCCATCCAAAACTACGTTTCTAAGCCAGTTACACCTCCCATAACCCCTCAAACCGATCCAATATCATCCACCAAAAGTCCCAAAAATATGCTATTTTAGCCATCCAGAAACAGAATTTTTCCTCCACTTTGAGAGCTTCTATCCGTCTCTCCTCTTGCATCCAGCATCCAAACCACCACTATTAGCTTCATTTGCATATTGTCTACAAGGAGGAGCCCTTACTTCATCCCGGAAGACACCCAACACTCCGGAGCAGCATCGCGAAGAGAGGAAGAAAATCTGCTCGAGCCAGACTTAGTGCCCCATATACAGGGTGCTTTGACCTTGGTCAACGCACCCTATAAGTAGGGCACCTGCAGCTGGCGCCCTATATATAGGGCACCAGCAGGGGCAGAAGCTTGTTTTGCAATTTTCGGAGTTCGATCGTCCGTCTGATCGAGTTTTTGTCTTCCGTTTTCATCTTAGAACTTTTCATCATTTTATTTGGCATGCATTAGATCATCTTGCACTTTATATATATATTTAAGAACCTACCAAAAATAGGGGTTGGGATTCCGTCCGGATCCAGTTAGTTCATTCCCTTTTGCATGATTCAGAGTCCATACCAAACATGATACTATACTCACGCCAGAGCAAATGATCTTCATTTGTTTTCTTTATGTTTTTACGCAGGACATTCTTGGGTGAACCGATCAGGGTGAAGCTTCAATCCGATCGTAAGTGAAAGAAGTCACTAAAGCTCTCCCCTTTCGGCCGGCCGAGAGAGGAGAAGTTAGAACCTAACAATCTTCCCCCTTTCTCATCCCCAAAGGTACGGCGGTCAAACTTGTTTTTCAGTTTATTTGCTTCATACCTAATCACACTTTGGAGTCTTCGGCTCCTGGACACCACACACACACCACTCACAACCACACACACTCATCACACCTTCCAATCCAACCTACGCTCTTTACTCGAACCACCGGCTCATCCGGGTGCCTACACCATGTTGCCAATACTATTTTTATCTGATAGAGGCTAACATCTGATATAAGGCAATCAACACATCTTTTCAATATTATGAGAAAAGATCTTATCTTATCTCACATCATTAGATAGTGTAGGAGATGCCTACTTCTCAAGTAGGAAACTTAATAGGTCAATTATGAGAACTATTCTCTTAGTTCTAAATCAATATAAGAAGTGTGAGCCATTAAACTATTTAACATCTAGCATGCTAGACTAATGCTGGTTTATTATATTCTATAACTAAGATATAATTATATCAACATTACAGACATTCATTAAAATTAAGATATGGCCCTTCATCCTAACTTATACTCCCACTAATTTTCGATGAATTTGCACAACCCTCAATATGCAAAGATGGGATATCACAATAACATCCTAGTGGCGACCAAGACCCTACTAACTTTATAGTGATGACCTTGTGGAAAACACAACAAGTCATCCCATACTTAATAGATAGGTAACTTTTACCAAATGCAACCCATGCAACTCTTAGTCATTCAGCCTCTAGAGTTATAATCTTGTAGGAAACACGACAAGCCATATACTTTAGTTAGGTCAAATCTACTTGCTACATTATGAGAATGGATTCTTAACATAGTCATTGTGGGAAACACAACAAGGACATGCAATGGTCCACCCCAAAATTTGGATAATGCCTTAGCCATGATCTCCAATCCCTTGCTAAATGAGTCTTGTGGGAAACACAACAAACCCATCCAATCTAAGATTGGCTTATCATGATCATAGCAATAGAAGGCTACGTGAGTCATTCTTATTATCTCACATTTATCGACCTAAATAGAAAAAGGAGGAATTTTATTTTAGTTTCATCAATATAGATGTACATATAAATATTAATATACCTTTGGAATATCATATATTTAAGGTATAACCTATAGCACACAACCACATATCAAATATGTATTAAAACATAGGTGATCATGGACTTAACCCTAAGCATACACCTAAGGCACCCCTATAGGTACAATTCCTTGCTACAAAAGCTTGAGTTGGCATGCTCCCACTTTAGAAGGGTGCTTTTCCAAGTGGTCCCGCTCTCCATTCTTCCACGAGTCAGTTTCTAACTATTACAAGCGGCTTAAGGGTACATAGACCCATAAATGTACAAGTCATTATAAGAAACCTTGGCTTTAACCAAGGGGAGTACATAAATGGGGAAAAGGTAGAATGTACAATCAGATTGTATAAAGAGAGAAGATGCATACACAGGCCTCATTTAATAACATAATTAACTTAATTAACCAAGCAATCACAAGCAAAGCATATTTAAGTCCATGATCACCTTCATACACACTAATATTCATCACTTGAACATAGAGTGCATACGTAATAATTATATGAGATATATCATATATCTCATCATAAAATTATTTACTTTAAATTTTAAAATTCCAAATTTTATGCTTGTTTAATTTTCATAAAATAAATAACATAAAATATATATGTAAACAATTTACAATCATAAGACAAGCAATATAAAACATCTCAAATGATTCATGCTTTTCCAAAATTTTTTAGAGCATTAAATTGATGTCCAAATCATAATTATTCAAAATCACTTTTTTAGATTTATTTGAACATTAATTTAATCAATAAATAATTTAAAATAATTTTAAAATCATTTATAAAATGATTCTATAGTAACCAGAGCTTAAAAAATATCTAATAGGTTCATAAAAGTTTTATAAACCTATTTAATAATTTACCAAAAGTTATGTAGTCATTAATTTCATTAATTATGATCTTAAAACAATTTTAAAATCAAAATAATAGAATTCAATGACAAAATAGTAAAACTTTATTTAATAAGTTATTAAACACATTAATAACTCAATAAATAAATTCTACAATTTTTCAAATTTTTTTGGAAATTATAGTATTTTTTTGGATTAAAACTGAATTTTAAACAATTTAAAATCATTTTTAATTGATTTTTCTAATGGCGCACAGCACCGACCAATGGATGTCAGCCACGACTCCCACCCGGTTGCCACGTGCATTGTGGCACTGCCGTGTTCCCCCAACTGCTGTGCCGCTTTGTGGGCGCTATGCACTGCCGGCCGCACACACACCCGCACCACTGCGCGCTTTTGACTCCAACACGGCTTGGCCGCGTACCCCACTTGGCATGGCTGTCCAACCACCGCATACCCCACTCACCCGCAGGTTTGAATCTGATCTGGATTCATCTTCTCTTTCGCCCGATAAGGGCGAGGCAATAGCGTGGAAACCCAAACCGAACGCTTGAATTTCGGGCCATTTTGGACAGTCAAACGGAGTCCAAAAAATCCATAAGAATATGTGTTGGAATACTTAAAGAATAAGAAATCTATTGGAATAGTTTTAATCTCATGAAAAATTCTATCCAATGTGTAGTAGTTCACGGAGAAAGTTACCACGGCCGCAATTAACCCTAACCGCACACACCTCTTAAATCCGGCACCTCCAAGGGTCGCTAAGTGTCCAATAACTTATGAAAACTCTAGGAAACTTAATTTTATAATTCTCACACCATTAGACAGAGGTATTTTCATCCAAATAGGTAAGTTCATCAACTTCTCTAATTTTGGCTTGATATTCGGACATGATGATCTTAGCATCTTTCCAAAGTCATACTGGAGTCTCCAGTATGCCAAAATTCATGAGGTTTGTGGCATTGGAAAGATATCAGCCACAATAATCAGCTGAAACTAATCGCACAAAATTTAGTATCATAAACGAACTGCGGTGATCAAATCAAAATTGCTCTGTACATAGTTTCAGGAAAGCAAGATATCACATGAAATCATACCAATTTCATGTCAACCTCGACCAAGGATTCAACCTGGATATGATACCACTATAAGGAATCAATACATGATATCATAAAATTTTTGATTCCTTGAAATTGTGATCTTTGTCCTGATTGATGTCGAACGAGTAAAATAAAAAATCGAATATGAAGTAGAACAGGAGTACCTTATGAGATTTCCAAAATTCCTCACCATGGATGAAAAGAGGACATTCCTCCTTGCTGAAAACCATTCTAAGTGTACGGTCTCTAATGCTATCCACATGATTTACTTCAATAGACAAGTTCTCCCTTCCTTTGCGCCTCCAGAAACCTTCCAGATCCAAGCTTGACCATGAGAGATCACCTTCTAGAGAAGAGAAGAGGGAGAGACGCTGCTTGGGGCATGCTCTAGCCTTATGGCTTGTTAGGATTTGGCTTCATAAGCCATTTATATATAAAAGATAGAATTTTCACAAAAACCCAAAACTTTTATAAATTTATGTTTATGCCCTCATCTTATTGACCATATCTAATGTGTGTGACCCACTAGGCTCAATAGTCAATTTGGTTGAACCCTTAATTAATTTAAAAGAACAATTCCTTTAAATTAATTCAAAATCGTTATTCGATAACAATTTTTATGGCTTTCTGATCATAAAGGGTACAAGCCACATCTTATGATCTCAAATGACTTTGGGGATTTAAATAACATCCATTGAGCCTTTCCATCATCAATTACTACATGAACATAAATCTTTGTTCATACAATGTCCTGGTCGGTCAGGGGTTTGGCATCGACTGTCGACCCCGAAATATTCATACTCTATGGGATCCTGCACTGGGGTTCAGATAAATTGAAAAACTGCTTTTTCAATTATCCTAAGTACTTTGGCCAAGGATGTAGAGTACTATTCCATAGGACATTCTCTCTCTCCTACCGAGAGTGAACTATTCCTTGTTATCTACTCAATTGTCTCCACCGGATTTCTCTTACACCCAATACATCAACTATATTAGACCGTCAAGATGGTGATCCATTAGTCAATAATTAAAGTACAAGATATATCCAGTAAGACATCTTTGACGACTCAGGTCAAAGATCTAACCGTACTATTGAGATGTAAGAATAACCAGATAGACAATTCAGTAAGATATTGATCAGGTTTTCCTAAATTGGTCAGTTCAGTGAACTCATTCTATTAATGAGCACCTATATGTATCTTAGTGTCGCCTCACTAATGACCAATGAGATCGGTTATCCTCATCACATGAGAAGACATTACACACACTAGTCTATCTAGATTCTTGATGTGTCGTCTCAAGAATCCTAAGACTAGGAACATTTAGATCACATATTTTTAAATGATCAATCTCTTTATCATGATTCATTCATCATTACATGTGATCAAGGACTTCATTACGATATATGTTTATAACAAAAAGCTAGTAATGAAGTTTTATCTATTTAATTTGAAAGTGATATTTCTAGAAATATCAAATCATATCATATATGATTGGCTTGTAGGGAAAACATTTATATCAGGATCTACCTGAAATTGTATGAAAATTGACGAAGAAGATGATGGCAGAGAAAGGGTAGATTCTGGATTGGTCTGCACAGTTCTGGTGTAAAAGCCACCAAGAGCCTAGGAGATGTCGAAATTGATCACTGTTTGTTGGAGATGCAAGATAACATGATGAAGGAAACTTCTTATGAAGGAATCCAGGTCGTAGAATGATCAGAGAGATCTTTAGAATCCAATGATCTAAAAAGTAGCACATCGGAGCAAAGATCGGCTTCTCTTTCACTTTAAGATGATCTCCAGGCACTGAGACGAAGAGAGAATGATTTGGGATGGTTGGGACAAGCATAAGGTGGATGGAGGATGAGGATAAGAAGCTGGAAGATCAGGATGCTTTTCTTAGGTCGTTCAAATGGGTCTCCCTTTATAGGGAATGAGAAACAAGTCAAAAAATAACAAGTTTTGATGTATCCGACCATAGGTTGGATTTCCTCTATTTAAAGTTGCTAATTTTTACCATGAACCTTATAGAAACTTACCCAACTGATATATAAGGATTGAAAACCATGGATCACCTTCTCGATGTTCAAAATATGTGTCCACTTGAAGAGGAAACGAATATGGTCTAAAAATAACAAGTTTTGATGTATAAGACAACAAGTTGGATTGCCATCATTTGATGATGCTAATTTTCATCATGAAGCTTCCAGAAACTTATCCAAACAAGATGGAAGAAAAAAAATAAAAATAAAAGAAGGTTGTGAATTGGGTCAGGGATGCGGCCAAAGGGCTGGGCATTCATTCTATTGATCTTGATCGGGGCTGCATGTAGATAGAATTGCGCACCTGAATTCTGAGGGGAGCTAAGAACAAATGGAAGACCAGAATTGAATGATGTTTTTCTCACTAAAAATATAACTCAGAGAAGATTATTCATTATTTATGTTGAAGACTTCTTTAGTAGACATCAATAGAATCTTGTGAAAAATTTTCAAATAGAGGAGATGCTAGGAAAAACATAATCTGGCACACAACCTGGCGACACAACCTTGGTACAGAGACCACCAAGAGCAACATGGAAGTAAGTATGGACTAACGTTCAGCAAACACGTATTTGATTAGAGATCTATAATTTTTTCTCAGATTTATAGTAAGCTCCGTAGCTCGTCCAAAAGAATGGTTCAACTTGATTTTAATGGTCTAAAAGGAATGTTGCCAATAAAATAAGAGTTTAAGCTCCAAATAAAGCCAAATTGGTGTGTCTACAATTATCATCCAAATTTTCATGTGTCCCCAGTCGAGGGCATGTGGCCATGCACCCCAGAGGTGGGACACATGGCCATGCACCCCCAAAGGAGGGCACATGCACCCCTCACCCAGGGCACATGGTATTAGTCTTCAACCTTGATTCTAATTCTGACAAGATAAGTCCAAAAAGTTTGTTTATATTATTTTTGATTTTTTCAGATTTATATTCTATATTTGATGCACCCCAAAGGGGGGCGCATGCACCCCAAGGTGCATGTACTTAGGACTAGGGTGCACTAGCCATTTTTTATGAATGGATTGACCTTCGTTTCTCCTATAAATTAAACTCGATTTTGGCCATTCCAAGGTTCAGTTCATGATTCCCCCAGTCTTTTAAAGACATACAATCTCTCTCATACTCTATTATGGTGATTTTTAGAGAGAAAAATTTAAGCTTTTAGAGAGAGAAAACTCAGCCTGCATGTGTTCACCCATGTCTCTCTTCTTCGACTTAAACAAAAGCGTGGAGATGTCTGCTGGTCGATCCATCTAAAGAAATGTTCTTCCTCTTCAAGTCTCTTTCATTTGAAATACACGGAACACAATTAAGAGGTTGGTGCTAGTTATCGCGGGCTCTGAAGCAAAGTCATGCCAAGTAGATCCCGGTTGTTGTTCGACTTTTTCGATTAACCTAGATTTGGCCATATCTTCTTCAATTGGGCTCAGATTTGATCTATTTTTTCTCATATCCTTTTATTTTGTCCTTCTCCATCCATCTATCTTTTTTAATTTTTTTAATTTTTTTTAATCATTTAATTCAAAACCCAAAAAAAGGGTTAGAAATAACCCGAATTCGGTCAATTTTATTTCAATTTTTTATTTTCATGTCATTCTCTTTATGCATACTACACCACATTCAGTTCTAATTGTCTTTTCACTTGTTTTATTATCTAGTTGCACTAGAAATCGAGCACCCACACATTGAGGACTCTTCTTCATCTGCTAGCCGAAGTAGAAGAAGCTTGAACCCACATTCTTTCCACTAAAGTACACACTATAAATTTTTAATTCCATTGCATAAAGTGGAGCCCGTGGCTACTGGTGATCACTTTCTTACTTCATGCATTAATTTTATTTATCTCTTCTTACCCACACGACCTGGATAGTCCCTTCAACATCTTAGTGATGTTGAAGGCTGAATATTCAGGGATTAATGTGAGTGTGAGTAAAGAAGGGATTATCTTATCTTTCTTCCCCTCTTTCTTTTTCTTTGAGGTGATGATCTGGATTCATTCATCTTGATTTCAGAATTGACAATGGGTCCGCCATTTGTGGTGAATCCCCCCATCATGTGGGGTGACTTTTTATTTTTTATTTTGTACCCATGACACTTCCCCTTTTTCGGCATGCCAGTAGGAGTAGTTCAAATGAAACATGTGAAACCTTTTAAGGATGCCAATAGTGCTCGCCTATCTCCCAGATAAGCATGGGTTTGCATGGCAATATTTACACCTTTGTGCCACCTTTTTAGTACACCACCATTTCATCTTTGCTACGCCACTCACCGCGCCTCCACTCCACTCCATGCCACTCACCTACAAAGCTGAAGCCAAGGCAAGGCAAGCTATATACACACCGATTTTGCTTAGTTGCGGAGAACAAAAATCATATTTTATGGTATGATATCGAGAATTTGCTACACGGAGCCCCAATCACAGCCACTTGAAACCATAAAATCAAGTCTTTTGGTGAATCCAATATAGGAGGATGATGAATCCAATCTTAGTGGATGTGCATGTCTGCTTGGTTAGACATGTCTAAGTGGTAGGAACATTGGGTGTTTTGATTTTCCCACCTACTGATTGTGCCCATACCCTAAGGGAGATGCATCTGGTCAACTTGGACACTTCCTATCTAGGGCAAGCGATCAAAATTTCCTTCAATTAAATGCATCTAGTCAACTAAACACATCTTAATAAAGAAAAGTGATTTGAAATTTAAAATCTCTTGTTAACCAACTTTTTGAAAATTAATGACTTCCTTAACCAAGACACATCTGGTCAACATAGATGCATCCATTTTAAGGAAAGGTCTAGTAATCTAGACCTGTGGATCTACCACACTGATTAAATTCTCTCACGCTACCGCCTGGCTGACGCATTTGGTCAACCTAGATGCATGGAATCAATGGTAGGTCAAACGTCGTTGATCCCTCGTGCGTGCAATTAAAATTCATAAAATCTTTATTGTATGCATTTGCTTGGTGGATGTCTCTTAGAAACGTCTGGGCAGCATAGATGCATCTGAAAGTGCAATCAGTGGAGTCATTAATTGACTCGACACTCCCTAAGTCACCTATATAAAGAGGATTGCTGAATGAAATGGGGGTTGGTCGACTAAACTAAATCCCCATACTAGAGGTGTCCTAATCGATCATTGGCCAAGTGATCTTCAATGGTGCGCTCCCAATTGAGAGGTTCTTCATAATAGTATCTTCTCGATGTCGGGTAATACTTTTGAGGCCTCCTATTAGTTCAAATCCCTCTCTCTCATCTAGGTGGAGAGAAGGAACTACCCCTATGCAAGCAGTACCTACCAGGGAGTTCTTCTTAGTCTTATTCAAACATTTGTGTCTATTCTTTGCATTTAGCATATCATTTTCATTGCATAGATACAAAAATACCAAAAAATAGGTTAGAAAACTAGCCTCAATCTGGTTCATCATACTTTGTTTTATTTGCAAACATTTCTCTTATGGGTACTACACCCGCTGTTAGTTCTCATTGCATTTTTTTACTTTTGACTTTCTATGAATTGCAGTATAATGCATCCATGTCTTGGACATGTTAAGAAAGAAGAATCTCACAGAAGAACTCTTCTTCTCTAGCTAGCCGACAAAGAAGGAGCTTATGAACCTGTCTGCAATCTCCTTTCTAGTTTTGCATGCAGATCGATATTTCTTTTAGTTCACTCTATTAATTCTATAGATGTTCTCTTCTTTCACATTCTCTCTCATTTGGAGCTAATTCATCAGTTCTTGGTGACTACACACATGCTCACAAACCTCAACACCCCACCACATTTTGTGACCTGCAGTCGGATGCTGGTATCATTACCATTTACTATTAAGAATCCTTTTATTAGAATCATGGGTAGAGATAAACCGAGTTATGTCTCATGTGCAGGGCAAGGATAGACTTGCATCACTTGGTATGGTGAAACCAATGGAGGTGCTTCTTCAAGCTCTTTGGTTCATGAATTAATAGATAAGGTGGACAGGCTGGAAAAGTAGACCGAGATGATTCTATAGTGTGAATCTTGGGTTTATACTTTGCAATAGTAACTATTGGATCAGTAAAAGTCATTTGATGACATGTTCGAATGGCTAGCACAATAGCTTATGTTTGCCCAATTACCGAGACCAAATAATCCATTGGCTTTGGAGTCACATATGAGACAGAAAAAGGAGGAGGAGTCTTTTGGGAAAGATAAGTGACATGTTTGTCTTTTTATAGTATGTTATGAGCTTGATTGGAATTACTTTGATTCATTAGAATGTTACAGGTTGTATGAATGGGTCATTGTGAACCCATTTGAACTATGTATGTATAGGTTATACGATGAAAGTGAATGTTTGTTATTTTTAATATGATTTTATGAATGGAATGAATGTATCGAATTTGCAAGATAAAATGTGGTTGGGTTTTACCGTGGACCCATTCAAATGTATTGAATGAAGGTGGATGTATTTAATATGTAAAAGTACATGTGTTCTTGTAAAAATCCATATATCCATAAATTATTTATTTCTAAAATTAAAATTATTTTTTACTTTTAATATTATGAGTCGTCACCACTTATGAATGATGACAGCATTGACAATTGCCACTTATAAATGGTGACAACTTGGACCATCGCCAACTACTATTGGTGATGGATAAAAGCCGTCATTGAAGTAGGAGAAAACATCTGATTGTTTCTCCTAGTTCAATGACAATTTGTTAGCCATCACAACTATGATCCATCGTCGAATCATAAAAAAAACTTGTGGGGGTTTGAGATATGTTTTAACAAAGGCTTTATTATTTTAAAGATGGCATTAGCCATTTCTAATTGCTCACGATGGCTTAAAAAGTTGTCACTTCTAGTTTATTAGCAACGGATTTTTTGTTGTTGCTTATAAAATTAGTTGGGATGGCACTACAACCATCAATTATTGATTTAGTAGCGACGACTATCAACTTAGTTGTCACCAATATTATTGGTGATGGGCTTTCTTGCGACACCACCTTTTAGCCATGGCCGGGTGATGACATAAATGTCGTAATCAATTATCTTTTGTGGTGGCTTTTAGTGTAGTGATGACAACTTATAGCTGTTGTCATTAACTATTTTTATTGTAGTACCACTGAGTCATGTTAACCACACTATTTTCTAACATTTTAGGTAATTATAGGAATACAATAGAAGCATAGTGGTGGTAAAATTTGAAGAACCAATTGAAGAATCAACTAGTATATAGATGCACCCTTGGGATTTTTTCCAGTTGGCAATAAAGTTTAGATCCTTCTCAGCTCACCTCATGGTCCATTTCTTAGTATGTTTCTCCTTTGAGATTGACTGTGCCAGATTTCAATAAGTACTTAGTGGTATACTTTCTTCAACTTCGGTGACTCCGTAATTGACCAAAATGTCCTTTTTGTCCCAAAAAATATAGTTACTAAGATACTAGAGTGATTTTTTTCGTTGTTGTTACGTATCAGTTCTAATAATTGTTAATATTTTAAAATATATATAATAATAAAAAATATTAAGATTACTTGAAATTTTTTATAAAGATATAAGTACCTTCATCTAAAAACACGCCATAAGATGTAGTTAGTCGAGTATCTTTTAGTTTGAATTGATAAAAATACTCTCTCTTTTCTCTAGAGATAAATGTAGTGTATGATAGAAGGAGGGATAGAATAAGAGAGAAAAATCTTTATAGAAAACTAAAAAATATTTAACTAGCAATATTTTGATGTATTTATGTGGCGGAGACTGTGTTTTAGTAATAAAACATTATCTTGTTATAATTCCAATTTCACTAGGACATATCGAAACATAGGAATAGAGACCAATAGCTAAAAATCCTTTTTTGTTCTATCATCTTGTAAGTCTCCTCTGTTCACTCTATCTCTTGTATCCTTGAGTTTATTTAATAATCTTCACCAAGCCGGAGGAGCATTGCATGCTTACCGTTGGAATCATGGTATGTAGGGTCGGTGACCTAGTCGGCCGGGTCGGCCAACCAGGTCAGTTTTTGGGCCGACCGACCCTGACCCGTCCCCGTGACCCCGACCCGGTTAATATATTTAAAAAAATTATTATTATTATTTTTCTCGACCCCAACCCGACCCCGACCCGACCCGGATCACGACCCCAACCGACTTGGGTCAGTTTTAGGCCAGACCAACCCGATCCCGACCCCCGACCCCACCTTCCTTGGTTAGAATCATGGGATAATCCCATATTGACTATTACAAATTTGATAATATACTTATATATCTTGGATTCTTCAAGTATTGATTTTGAAATTTGTAAGATGGTATCAATGCGAGTATTTACCTTAATACTTAATTATCTTATCTATTATCTATTAGTTCTACACTACTATTTTTGTAGTGAGGGAGAGTGTTAAAACTATGATGATAATCTCATATTCACTATTACAGACTTGATAATGTGCTTAATTAATCCTAGGCCCTTCAATGTTAACGCCATGATTTTGAAGTTTGTAAGATTTACATGCTTCAATGCCCCGTGTGCAAGCTCTCTAAATAGGCCTATCTATACCATCTTCAAGGTTATGATTCCATTCTCATGGTGATGTTACTTTTGAAATTATAGTGTTATTTTTTCAGCTAGTTCAATTTAGGGTCCACTTGGATCCATATAAAAGTAAAATCAAGTAAAACATTTTCTTACGAATAACTATTCTAAGAAAACTGAAAACATAATCTATCATTTAATGGATGTAATTTGATTTCTTAGAAATTATAATTTATTATTTAATTGCAAGTAATTTTTTATAAAAATACTTTAAATTATTGATTTAATTTTAAATCATTTTTTTAAAACTTTATGTTTTAGAACTTAATTTAATAAAATTTTTAAATAATATAAATTTTAAAAAATATATTTTTAGAATTATTAACTATTGATTTTATCTTTAAAAAATAAATTTAAAATACTATAATGTTTAAAATCAAAAAATTTATAAAATCAATTTTTATTAATAATTAAGACTGAATAATAGGCAACTCAGTGTCTATGAGAGATAGTCATATGTATCTTCCAAATATGGTGTTGGAATGAAAATAAAGGATCCATGGGGTCATTGAATCCTCTTTTACTTTACTTCTACTTTACAGACATCCAAACAAGAGTGGCAACAAGATTTTTCAGAAAACAAATTTCAGGTGTCCCATTTCCTTAGAATAAACCTTTACCGTAACATCTTGGTTAGAAAATTTGTTAAATAATTAAATAAGTAGACTACAAATCACTCTAGTTAATTATTTTTTAAATGTTGAGTTAGAAAGAATTCAAAATTAAACATACTTAATTTGTACAAAGTACTTTCAAAATGAGTGCCCTCCTAATTAGCATGCTTCTTGGATCAATAAACTAATTTGGTTGTCACATATGACATCAGAGTTATGACCTAGCCATTTGGTTGTTGCAGACACGCAATTTTGGTCTAGTTAAAGAGGTTGAATTCTTGTTTTCATAAATAATTCTAGAATAACATTTCAAGGGAATTGAGTTTTCCTAAAAAATCGAGTTTTTCAGTGCATTTCGAAGAAGATCGATAGGACGTTGATTAGGGTCAAAACGCCCTATATACAGGGCACTAGGCACCCTGCATATAGGGCACATGGCACCCTACTTATAGGGCACTAGGCGTCTTATAAATAGGGCGCCTAGCACCTGGTCAAATTGATTCGATCGGTCGATTTGACCACTCATTGGGACTCGTCTTATCGATTTGACATAGCTCATGATGCTAGCGCCCCATATATAGGGCGCTTTGCCGCGTGGAACTCGTTTTTAGATTTGACCAAAGTGCTCTCTTTTTGGCTATAAATAGGCACCCATTTGGAGCTTTGAGGGGATTCCACCTCCGTCCAACCCACCAGCTCATCCAGTACTACGAATCCAAGCCCTCAGAACACTCCCTAAGCCCTTAAATCACCTCAAAACTCTCTCCCAAAAACCATAAAAACTTACAGTTTCAGCCACCCAAAAATACAGTTTTCTTCCGACTTTGAAAGCCTCTACCCATCATTCCTCTTACATCCAACGACTAAACACCCTACCATTTCAATCATTTACACATTGGCTACAAGGAGGAGCTTCCGTTTCATCTTGGAAGTCTTCCTACACTCCGGGGTGATGCCGCGAAGAGAGGAAGAAAATCTGCTGGAACCAGTCCCTGGTGCCCCATAAATAGGGTGCTTTGACTTTGGTCAACACGTCCATAAAGGGGACAACTGCAGTACGTGCCCCATATATGGGGCACTAGTAGGGGTAGACCCTGTTTTTCATTTTTTGAGTTTCTTTTACCCTCTCGTTTGACCCTTTACTCCCCCCTTTCATTTTAACTTTCATTGACATGTCATTTAGCATATATTAAGCCACTCATTTGCATTTTCATGCATATTTAAACCTATCAAAAATATGGGTTGGGATTTAGTCCCAATTTGGTCAGTTTCTTCCCTTTTGCATGTTTAAGTTCAAATTTGAGCATGATTCTACGCTTTCGCTAGAACTAATGATCTTTTCACTTGCTTCTATGTTTTCTTATGGACATTTTTAGGTAAATTCGGCCGTGGTAGAACTTCAACCGGATTGAAGACAAAGGACTCACTAAGCTCTCTTCTTTCAGCCGGCCGAGAGAGGAGAATTCGGAACCCAACAATCTCTCCGCTTCCAAAGGTACGACGGTCATTTCTCCATTTCATTTATTTTTCATTCTACTATATTTTGAAGTCTTTGGCTCCTGGCGACCAAAAACACTAACATCCCGTCCATCAAGTCCCTAAAGAAAGTGAGTATAGGGGTTGGAAAAGGGATATCTACGGATCCCGTTTCGGGTGCTTACACCTTTGGGCGACCACGGTGGGACCAACTTTGCTGTAGTGAGATCCTATTTTCTTTCCTAAGAATGTCCATTTGAAAGCATGTTTATTTTCATTTTCATGAGAGTCATTTCCATTTCCTTGCATTGTTACTTGTTTATGTTGCTTACTAGTTTTTTTGAAGTACCACCTACTTCTCTTCATGTTAACTTGCTCTCCGTTTATCATTTTAAAAGCATAGCGATCTGATTTCCAACTTTGTAAATCAACTTATTTCACCTTAGCATCTTAGATATCATCTTCTTTCATCCCTTGTTAAGTATACTTGCCTATTTCTTTCTATGTCTAGTTCTCCTTTAGCAAATTTCAAAGCATGCTTAGTTAAAATTAGTGCTTTCTACCATCTTAGTTTTATTTCATATCATTGTCTTGTTTACTTGCTTTCTACAACATCCCATTGATCATTGTATGTTTTTTCCTCTTGCTTGCTTCTTAATTCCTTGACATTTCACTCGCATTTAGCCTGCATTGGAGTTTCGGCTCCCTAGGTCATCCGAGAAGAGAGGCTCTCTCCTCCCAAAATCCCACACATCCAAATACTCCTCTTGGTGGTTGCCAACTCCTCCTATGGGGATTCCCTCTCGGAAGGATTGAGTAGCTTCTATCAAGGCCTTCGTAAGTCCTTAGATGTGAAGGATTTCCTCTTCACTGATCGGGTTGGTTGTACCATTTTATCCCAAAACCCAGAGTACCTATTACCTATCGTTGTGAAAAGAGTGACAATCTTAGATTGCTCGGCGTTGTGAGAGCATAGGGTCTTACCCGTTTATTTGAGTGGACAATATTTCTCCTAACAAGCCATTAATTTGAGGTTGAAACAAAAAAAAATTGCGTTAATCATTCCAAAGTCTCTGCTATTACTTGTTTGCAAACAAAAATTGAAAATAAAAAAAAATCCAAAGTCACCTAAGAAAGCCAAAACAAAAATTTGCTTGAGGTTAATTTGTTTGACAACTTGTTTGTCCAACCAAATTCAAAACCAAAAAAAAAAATCAAAAACTAAAAATTTTCCGTGTGATTTTACTCGTCACCTCTTCTTTGTGTTTATGAATTTGAGGTCAGGTCGAGTTATTGGAATGGCAGATCAAAGATACAAGCAGTTGCAATTGAAGTATGCCCAATCTTATTTCTACCGTGATGCCTTATGCGCCGTCAATGAACCCGAAGTTCTCCCCGAACCTAGTCAAACTTCTCATCAACCCAATCCAAATTCACTTTGAGAGGCAATCTCTCATGTCGACCCTACCCAACTTTAGGCTATCGAAGCTATCCTCAAGGGCAAGTCGCCCGCCGACCACATTCCTCCCGAAGGTGGTCTTCACATCTCTACCCCTCGGTCAGTGGCACGTCAACCCAATGTGCCCACTCATGGCCATTCTCATACCAGGCTCATGGCCCCAATTTCTTCTCATCCGGTGGCTAATCTAGATCATCCCAATCTAAATGTTGTTGTTCTTTCTAAGCCACCAGTTTATTCTTCTAATCATCTCAACCCTACTCACCCTTTGGTGAATCCCCCAATGTACCCTTCTTATCTGGCCACTTCGGTCCATCCAATCCCAATTCCGGTGCACTAAGGACCCACTCCTCCTCCTCCTTTTGGGGAACCTTCTGTTGATCTGGCTATGATTAATAAAATCAATCGCATGGATGAGCAGTATAGAGAACTTAGACGTCTAATGGACAAAAAGGCAGCCCCTGAAATTTCTCTTCCTTCCCTCCCTACTTTTCATTTACCTCCCTCTAAGATGCCGATATACCACCATTACAACGGGACTGGTAATTCCTTCATTCACATCAAGAACTTTCTTTATGAGTCGGTAATGTGGCACATTGACCCAAGGGCCCTTGCTTTTCTCTTCAGAAGATCATTAGAGGGTTTAGCTTTAGAGTGGTTCTACTCGCTTGACTCTTTGGAGGTGAGTAACTTTGAAACTGTCAAAGATAAATTCTTGCAGAGATATCAAGATAGGGTTGGACCAACATATTCCATCACAAACCTCATAGCCGAAAGAATGAGAAATGATGAAGACTTTATCAAATATGTTGAAAGATGGAGGTCAATGGCAGAAAGGCTTACTGATTCTATTTCAGAACCAGAGCAAGTAAAGATGATCATCACCAATGCCACTTCGGCCTTAAAAAATATGCTAGCTTTGCATCACCCCACCTCCATGAGTGAGCTCTATGAGAGGGCATGGTACATTCAAACACAATTTAGGGACTCACCTATCATGAACTTGTTTGATCCTAGACCCCGAGCTGTCAAGAAAACCACTTTTACCACAACTGGCCCAGTGACCAATGAAAATCTCAACATAGTAGGGAACCCACATAGCAATTATCAACACCAGTTCAGGAACTCTAACAAAATCAACTATTCATAAACCCTCGTCAACCTCATCCTCACCCTCAACCTCAGTTCCAGCCCTGTTAGCAACAAGCTCCAATCCCTCAGCGACCACGACAACCAGCCATACAAGCTCCAGTTCCCCAACCACCATGGCAACAACTGGCCAACTACAACCAAGCACCCCCTCCCATGGCCTACGAACCCCGAAAGGTTGGACCCAAGTGTAACCATTACATGCCTTTTCCATACTCTCTTGTGGACATCTTTAATGCACTTATGGCGGTAAGGCAAATTGCATTGCCAAGGGATAAGTTAGAGTGGCCTCAAAATGCCAACACAGAATGATACTGCCAGTTTCACAGATATCCTGGGCACACCGTGAAAAATTGTTTTCAATTCAAAGACTACATCCACAACCTTAATGAGCAAGGTAGTATTGACTGGGACCAGATGGGGGAATATATCAGAACAATGAAAAATCAACCTCAACAGCAGCACGCACCAGCTCAGCAGCAACAACAACAGTACCTCGACTTGGGGATTATCCAAAACCCTTTACCTCCACATGCACCCACATTTGGGAATCAACACGTTAATCCTATCTTGATCTCTTCTAAGGAGTATCATGATCGGGGCCAAAATTGGCAAGTTGAGGGAGCCAGCTCCACCATGCGTGTCAACCAAACCGTCCGTTCTCTACCCCGAGCTACATCAGCCAACCCCATTACTCTCAACCGGCCACCCATCATCCGAGCACCATCACGACCCATTGTAAGACCACTAGCCTACAACTCCAACCAGGACGGACCCTAATCCACCAGGTTGATTCACCACAAACATCACCACCACTAGGACCCATCATCATCCCTCCCCGAGCAACTGTACCTTCACAACCTACCTACCCTAACGTGCCTCAAACCACCATCATGACACCAGTCCCAAGAGCTTCCATCATTCGACCTAATCCACCACCCACCACTATCACCCCAACTATAGCTCCTCAACTTGCCACAATACTTAGGAGTGGGCGCATGTTCCAGAGGGTCTTTCTCGAGGTCGGTCAATCAGGGTTGGCACCGGAAGCAGAAGAAGAACACATTGAAGAGCTGTTGCCTGGGACATCCTATGACTTGTTGAAACATCTTGATAAAACCCCAGCACGGATCTCTATCTTAGAGTTGATCAAAAGATCTAGAGTCCATCAAGAGGTTCTCCAACAATACCTACAGTGGGTGATGGTGAATGAGAGACTCCCCCCAGAAAAGATCTCATCAGTTCTGGTCCCGAGAAGTGAGTACCCAGCCCTTACATTCACAAAGGAAGAGTTGGCCAACCTGGAAATAAGGAAATGTGCCTTATGCATCACAATCCACATCAATGGAGTAGGCATTAAGTCATGTTTGGTCGATACTAGAGCCTCCATTAATGTTCTGCCACCAGAAACTTTACATCTTTGTGAAATCTCTGAAGAGGATGTCCGGTCATCTCAAATAACAGTGACCGCATATGACAATTCGAAAAAGCCTGCCGATGGCATGATTACATTAAATGTGAAGCTTAGACCCAGAATAGTCACTATTGACTTCCACATACTTGAGATGGATCTGACATACAAAGCTATTCTGGGACGGCCCTATTTAGAAGCACTAGAGGCAGTCACCTCCACCAATCACCAATGTCACAAATTCCCTTACAAGGGACAAGTGATTAAAGTGACGAGCATGTCCTTAGACCATCCATCTTCTCCACCACCACCCCTTGGGTTGCCAAACGAGCCAATTTTGACAATCTTGGATCTTACAGAAATAAGTAGGTAGCCTAGGCAAGTGTGGAGAAGAAAAAGAGAGAAAAATGAAACTATTGGTTGGCACATAATGAAGAGTTTGGGATACCAGGAGGCCCGTGGACTAGGCAAAGAATTGCAAGGCATAGCTGAGCCAATCAATCTAATGAGGTTACAACAAAAAAATGGGGTTGGGTATGACGGAACGACTGCCAATGGTCAGAATCTCAAAAGCAGATACTTTTCTGGATGCTTACAAAAGTTTTTTAATAAAGAAAGAGACCATTCAACTGGCTGAGAGCAAGGAAGAACAAAAGTTGGAACAAGACAAGAGAAGAAGAACTGACAACCCTGAAGATGACTTGTATCCCGAAATATCTCTTTTGTTTTTCACTAATGAAGAAGGGTCAAGAAAAGAATTGCTCCAAGCTGTACCACCTATTGATCCACCCGAGGGTCATATCACCAAACTGACTCAAGAAAAAGTCCAACCAACTCCACGAGGGCCTTCCCTCATTATCTCCTCTTTTGGGGCCCATACCCCAACTCACTGTGATGCTCTCTCTGGGCTTCTTGGACTGATCCCTATTTTTGGGCCCCCAGGCCCAACTTATGGGTCTGCATTCCCACTTGTTGCTCTTGGGCCATCGAGCCCCTCTATTAAATCCGGGCCTTTGTGCCCATTTTCTCCAACTCTTGGGCCATCAAGCCCATCTCCTAAACCTGGGCTCTCAAGCCCGCAACCTCCTCTTATTGGGTCCATGAACCCACCTTCTGCCATGATCATCCGGCCTACTGGCCCATCACCTCTTTCTGTCAACATTGGGCCCGAAAGCACCCTCTATCAAATATTTCTCGAAGTCTTCCCCTCTTTATCAATATCTCTGCCTACTTTGGCTCTCGTAGTTGATCTCACCCCAAATCGGGCACCTGAAGCCCATTCTATCTTTATGTTTAGCACTTCCCAAAAAAACATCCTACTCAAAACTCAAATTTCGATCGAGGAAACATCTCAACTTGCCCCGGAAGGGCATCCGACCCAAGGAGCCACCAGATCCTTGATTGACCTTCTTTGCCCTCCATCCTCTCCAATAAATTCCACTCCCTCCACTTCCTCTTCCTCCCCTTATTTACCTTCTTCTTCTTTAGGTTTAGTTTCCAATAAAAATAGAACAAAAATCAGAGGTAGAAGAGTTCCAGAAAGATACCTGCATCAAGTAGCTCAGAAAAGCATAGGATGGCCAAGATACCGGAGTATCTAAAAAATGCAATCCAGCTGGATGAAATCTGATATGAGGAGAAGGAAAACATTGATCAAACTTTAGGGGTCTATGAGGTTGTATCGGAAAATGATCCTGACATTGAAGATGAAGAAGAGGATTTGGCTGATGCTTATGCATCCGGTTTAAAAAGATTCATAGAACCATCAGCCACAGTGGATGAACCAACTAAGGAACTTAATCTTAGAACACCGAAAGATCTTAAGAATATCCTCATCAGTGCCAACCTCACCCCTTTGGAAGAACAAAATCTAATGGGGGTACTACAAGAATACAAGGACATATTTGCTTGGACATATAAAGATATGTCAGGGTTAGACAAGTCATTGGTAGAGCATCGATTAACTTTAAAACCCGAAACTACCCCGGTCAAGCAAAAATTAAGGAGATTTCACCCAGACATAGGATTATAGATGAAGGAAGAGGTCGATAATTTATACCAAGCAAAATTCATTAGGGTCGTCCTTTATCCGCAATGGGTGATAAATATAGTCCCGATCATGAAGAAGGATGGAAAAGTCCGAATTTGCATTGACTTCAGGGACTTAAATTGAGCGTGTCCAAAAGATGATTTCCCCCTTCCTCATATCGATGTTCTTGTTGATAACACAGCTGGGTATGAAACCCTATTCTTCATGGATGGATATTCAGGGTATAATCAAATCCGGTTAGCAGAAGAAGATCAAGAAAAGTCCTCATTCACTACACCTTGGGGAACTTATTGCTATGTCATTATGCCCTTCGGATTAAAGAATGCTGGAGTAACTTATCAAAGGGCCATGGTGGCGATATTTCATGATATGATGCATAAATTTGTGAAGGTGTATGTGGATGATTTGGTAGTCAAGTCTCAGACCCAAGATGAGCATGTTGGGGTGTTAAAAAGGGTTTTGCAGTGAGCCAGGGAATACAAGCTTAAGATGAACCCCAAGAAGTGTGTGTTTAGAGTATCATCTGAAAAACTACTAGGGTTCATCGTCAACAAAAGAGGCATTAAGATCGATCCTAATAAAGCCAAGGCCATCATTGATATGCCTCCACCAAGGAACTTAAAAGAACTGAGAGGATTAATTGGTAGGCTACAATTTATTCGCCGGTTTATCTCTCAACACTCCCAAAGGTGCAAACCTTTCTATGAGTTAACCAAGGCGAAGGCCGAATTAAGATGGGATTCGAGATGTCAGGAGGCATTCGATGGTTTAAAGAAGTACTTGTCCAGCCCACTTGTGCTCAAACCTCCGGTTCCCGGCAAACCCTTAATCTTATACATCTCGATTTTGGAAGGATCCCTCGGAGTAGTATTGGCACAGTTACATGATGAAGAGAAAGAGCGAGCAGCATATTATCTGTCTAAAATCTTTGATCCTTGTGAGCAAAAGTACATAACCGTGGAGAAAACCTGTGCCACCCTAGTTTGGGTGGTCCAGAAGCTTAAACACTACTTTCTAACTCACGAGGTTAATCTCATTGCTCGCATGAATCCCATCAAGTTTCTACTTGAAAAATCTATCCTGACTGATCGGTTAACACGCTGTCAAAGATTTCTTTCTCAATTTGACATCACCTATGTCCAATAGAAGGCGATCAAGGGATATGCGATTGCTGAACATTTAGCCCATCATCCTATCCTAATCTTTGACCCTATCCAATCAGAATTCCCCGATGAAGAATTGATGTCTATTTGATCCTCCAATCTATGGACTTTATATTCGATGGGGCATTAAAATCTCAAGGTAGGGGGATAGGGATCGTTCTTCTATCACCCAAAGGTGTCACCATTCCACAGACTTTTCAGCTCCATTTTCTAGCAACAAACAATATAGCTAAGTATGAAGCCTTGCTGGCCGAACTGGAGGCTGCTCACTTCTATGGTGCCACCAAACTAATGGTGATCGGTGATAGTCAATTGATTCTCCGCCAAGTGCTTGCCAAATACAACACATCTCATCCTGGGTTCAGACCGTATCAAGAACTCACCGCCTGTTACATCAAGTTGTTCTCCAAACTTGAATTTGTCTATGTTCCTCGTGCTCAAAACATTCTCGCCGATGCTCTCACTTTTCTGGCATCTTCACTATATGTCCCACTAGGTAGACAGGTTAGGACGATCTATGTTCACCGACGTACCCTTCCGGCAGTGGAAGATGCATAATTTTTGAAGGTTAAAGAAAAGTTTGAAAGGAAGAAATACATTGAGCAAAAGGAGGAAGTGTCTTTGGTTGAGTTGGAAGAATTAGAAGAAGATGAGAAACCATGGTATTATGAGATTGCGAATTACTGTCAGGATCAAACATATCCAGTAGGGTCAACCACCGAAGAGAAGAAGGCTATTAGAAGAGTCTCCCAAAGATACACCATCTTAGGTGGAGTGCTTTACAAAAGGAGTCTGGCCAGTGTTTTATTTAGATGTGTAGATGAAGAAGAGGCTGAATTGGTGCTAAAAAAAGCACATTCTGGTGCATGTGGAGGCCACGTAAATGCTCAAGCTCTCGCCAAGAAGATCATCAGGCAAGGGTATTATTGGCCTACTCTAGAAGAAGATTGCTCGATCTTTGTCTGGCATTGTCATCAATGTCCACTTCACGCCGACAAGATCCACTCTCCCGCATCTTCCCTTCACCTGATTCATGCCCCGTGGTATTTCTCTATGTGGGCTTTCGACGTTATCGGACCCCTTGGTGACCCAAACTCTACAAACAAAACCAAGTCATTCATCATAATGGCTACAAAGTACGTCACCAAATGGCCAGAAGTAGAAGCATAAGTGGAGATCATGGCATTAGCAATATGCACCTTCATCAAACACAACATCATTGTCAGGTTCGGGATCCCAAGCAACATTATCACCGACAACAGACCACAATTCATCTCTCAAGAGCTGCGCGACCTTTGTAACAGGTATTGCATCAAATTGCATCATTCATCTCCATATTATCCTCAAGGCAATGGTCAAGCAGAAGCTACAAACAAAACTCTGATAAAAATCATCAAGAAAACGTGTAAGTCTAGCAGGTTCGCGGACTGGCCAGATAAGTTAGTTGATGCTCTATGGGCCTACTGCACTTCTGTTCGAACCCCAACGGGTCAAATTCCCTATGCCTTGGCATTTGGGATGGAGGCAGTAGTCCCATACGAAGTACTCATTCATTCCCTCCGAGTCCAGATTGATCGAGACATCCCGATGGATGAATACCGAGATTCCCTTCTCGCGCAACTCGAACTCTTGGATGAAAAGAGGCTGGCCGCTGCCGAACATGCTAGATCTTATCAGAATAGACTTAAAAGATTTTATTAGAAGAGGGTGGTAGAGAGAAAATTTGAAATCGGTGAAGTTGTGCTTAAAAGAATATTTGTTAAACCGGGCGGTACCCGCTCCAAACTTCAACCTAATTGGGAGGGTCCATATGTAATTTTGGCTATTTATCCTCGTAATTCATACAAGCTAACTAATGCAGAAGGTGAAGAATTAACTCATCCCTAGAATGGTGTATACCTCAAAAAATATTTCCCATAAAAGAAAAACAAAAATCACAAAAAATCTATAAAATCTAAAGGTATGAAGAATGGTAGTAACATCTAATGCTTGCTTGTTCGGTGCCTCAACTTGTCACTTAGGGAAATAAGGATAGGTATCATACTGAACACATACACGCCTAGATTTCGGGATCCGATGATTGGAAGTCAGAGAGAAAGCTAGGCAACACTTGGTAAAAGAAGGTCGACCCTATCCTATTCTCTTCTTATTTCAGTCCTGAATGGATGAAAGGGATTAGAATGAGGAGTATCGAAAGTACCCATTGCCATAGTAGGAGGATGCCTCTGAAGGTCTGACTTCTTAAAAGAAAAAGTGCCAAAAGATGGGCAATGACCTTTCAGGTCAACAAAAGTATAGACCTGTCTGAATGCGTAACAACAAAAGCCCAAAAAAGAAAACGGCTTCAAAAGATGGGCAATGAACCCCTCAGGTCAAAACTAAACAAAAGAGAAAACCTGTCTGAATGTGGGCCGTCAAATAAAATGGGTTAGAAGGAAGGACCCGAGGAGGTCAAATCCCAAACGGACAACGTGGGTATTAGTAGAGAAACGAGTTCGACATCCCTGAATTCTACTAAGGACTTACCACCAATCCTCTTCCTTCTTTAACCTCAAGGGCAGGGTCGACCAACTAGATCCAAGAAGAACCATAGCCTATCAAAGGTGGAGGGTCAGAAGATTCCGAACAAGGCACTTTCTCACACATGGTGCCTACTCTTAACCCTGGGTAACAATGAGGGGCACCTATGGCAAGTAAGGCAAAGGATGAAATGGTTGTTTCCTTCACACCAAACAAAAAAAAATCGAATATTTCAAAAACACCAAAAAAATTCATAAAATCAAAAGCTCTTAAAAATTAAATATCCAAAACACCAAAAAATCATAAAAATGCCAAAATACCAAAAATATTATAAAATCATTAAAACCAAAACAAATCAAAAAATTCCAAAACACATAAAAATTTACTTTCTATTTGACTAGTTGTCTTTGCATTCATGTTTAATTTCTGTCTTGCATATTTCCTTTTGTGCATGCTTATGTTTTTCTATTATCTTTACCTTGATAAGGCCTATGTCCCTTGATAAAAGATCAAGGCAACTTTGCCCTCTCCTCACAAGGGACTAAGCTAAAATAAAGTTCTAATATCTTCTCTCAAGTGGATGCATAAACAGGAGAAGGCATGCCAGCTTCATATCCCCAGACACTTGGAAAAAGCAAAAACAAAAAAAAAATCATAAATTGGAAAAAAACCAAATGTGGACTACCTCGATCCCTATTAGGACTTGCATTTATATTGCATCTATCAAAATAAATAATATTTAAGATGTTTAAGACCTTAAATCTAGAGGGGGCTGAGCCTGAGAACCCCTTCAACAAAATTAGTGAGGGCTCAGTCATTCCCTAGGCTTGTGGATAGGCCAAAGTTGAATATTCGGGGACAACAATTTCTTCATGGATGTCCTGACTCGTTATGTTCAACCTATATCTTCAACTATTTTTTTTATACTTAGTTGTATTTTTTAAAACCTAGCATGCATCATTTCATACATCGCCATGCATCATCCCACAATAATCCTACCATGACCTCTTTCCAGTCCACTATGAACATTTTAAAGATGGTCTTTTATAGCCCCAGCGGAGGTCTTGATTTTTTAGAGAATCGATTTCCAACATGTTTTAACGATGATTTCATCGAAATAAGAAGTTTTTCTATGTCGAACTGAATCGGTATTTCTAAGTAAACTTTATGAATTTGAAGAAGCCAACGTTGGTTGATTGGTTGTCTCCTCTTTAATTTTCACAATCTCTTTTTCAATGCATTTCTACCAAGTCCAGTACACCATGCAGTTTGGGTCTTGGCTAGTAACAATTCTTCCCCATGCAAGATTTTAGTTATTTACTTTTAGTACTATTCTTCTCCTTAGTTAATCAACCAGAGAAAAGATTTCGATAAGACAAAGGGTAATCTCAGAATCCGGCAAAGTTTTATTCTGCTCAACTAGGATAATGAAGGCGTGTCTAAATCTACACCTTGGCACCACCTTTTCAGTCCATTACCACCACTTCATTCCACTGCGCCTCACTACGCTTCACTACATTCGCCTACGCTTCATTTATGTCACTCCCTTGCAAAGCTGACGCTAAGGCGAGGCAAGCTGTAGACACACAATTTTGGTCCAGTTGAAGAGGTTGAATTCTTGTTTTCATAAAGAATACTTGAGTAACATTTCAAGGGAATCGAGTTTTCCAGAAAAATCAAGTTTTTTGGCGCATTTCGAAGAAGATCGATAGGGCATTGACCAGGGTCAAAGTGCCCTATATACAAGGCACCAGGCACCCTGTATATAGGGCACCTGGTGCCCTACTTATAGGGCACCAGGGCGCCTGGCACCTAGTCAAATTGATTCGACCGGTCAATTTGACCACTCACGGGGACTCGTCTTATCGATTTGACATAGCTCATGCTGCTAGTGCCCCATATATAGGGCACTTTGACGCGTGGAACTGGTTTCCAGATTTGACCAAAGTGCCTATTTTTGGCTATAAATAGGCACCCATTTGGAGTTTTGGGGGGATTCTACCTCCGTCCAACCCACCAGCTCATCCAATACTACGAATCCAAGCCCTCAGAACACTCCTTAAGCCCTTAAATCACCTCAAAAATCTCCCAATAACCATAAAAACATGCAGTTTCAGCCACCCAGAAATATAGTTTTCTTCAGAATTTGAAAGTCTCTACCTATCATTCCTCTTACATCCAACGACTAAACACCCTACCATTTGCATCATTTACACATTGGCTATAAGGAGGAGCTTCCGTTTCATCTTGGAAGTCTTCCTACACTCCGGGGTGACGCCGCGAAGAGGGGAAGAAAATCTGCTAGAACCAATCCCTGGTGCCCCATAAATAGGGTGTTTTGACTTTGGTCAACGCACCCATAAAGGGGACACTTGCAGTACGCGCCCCATATATGGGGCACTAGCAGGGGCAGACCATGTTTTTCATTTTTCGAGTTTCTTTTACCCCCCCGTTTGTTCCTTTACTCCCCCCTTTCATTTTAACTTTCATTGACATGTCATTTAGCATATATTAAGCCACTCATTTGCATTTTCATGCATATTTAAACCTATCAAAAATATGGGTTGGGATTTAGTCCCAATCCGGTCAGTTTCTTTCCTTTTGCATGTTTAAGTTCGAATTTGAGTATGATTCTACACTTTCACTAGAACTAATGATCTTTTAACTTGCTTCTATGTTTTCTTATAGACATTTTTAAGTAAATCCGGCCGAGGCAGAACTTCAACCGGATTGAAGACAAAGGACTCACTTAGCTCTCTTCTTTCGGCTGGCTGAGAGAGGAGAAGTCGGAACCCAACAATCTCTCCGCTTTCAAAGGTACGACGGTCATTTCTCCATTTCATTTCTTTTTCATTCTACTATATTTTGGAGTCTTTGGCTCCTGGCGACCACAAAAACTAACATCCCGTCCACCAAGTCCCCAAAGAAAGCGAGCATAGGGGCCGGAAAAGGGAGATCTATGGATCCCGTTTCGGGTGCTTACAGTTGTGACTGGTCTAGATATGTGATATATAATTTGTGTGAGGTTTTCACAAGAACATCTGCCTTTAAGAGAGATAGATTGTAATAAATATATATATATATATTTGAAATAAATTAAGCAATTAAACTAGTTAATCAGTAACAACTAAAGTTAACTATTTTTCAAACCTTGCATGCAAAGAAACTCTGAATTTTAACGTGTATTGTTATGAGTAATCTCAAGATGAGTAGTCTCTTAGGGCACATTTGGCACCATAAATTTTTGGGGATAAACCTAGTTTATTCCCTAAATTTTGAGAATAAACTAGGTTTATCCCCAAGTTATCCCCATACGAAACACACCTTAAGAAATTACTAATTTGCTAGGATGGTGTGAGAATCTCATTCTTTGTTTTTCAAAATATTTTGGTATCTCCTTTGGACTACTTAGGAAAATAGGTGGTAGCCTATAAATACATTAAATAATCCAGCTATATATTTAAAAATACTAGAACCGAGGTTTAGGTTCTTTGAAATTTTGATTTTGACCCCTCTCTGCCAGATGGTGCGAGTACCCTACGTTAACTTACATCGAGAAACTACTCAAACACCTTTGATTAACCACCATAGCAATCTATCTTGAGAGAACGTGCACATCCACATAACAAAAGAGAACTCAAAAAGGGCCTAGCCTTTCGGGTCCAATAAGATGCGAATAAGTTGTTCTAAATATGTTAGATGTTGATTTTATTTGCTTTGAAGTTGACTTTTGATTTAATGCGAAGTTGGTTTTACTTGGTTTGAATTGTGAATTTTCATATTTGAATTATATTTCAATTTTATGTTCAAGTTGAATTACTTGAATTGATTCGGTTTGATTTTCAATTTTGGTTGTTTTTATTTCAATTGATTGAAGTTATCCTTATTTTGAGTTTGTGATTTGATGGATTTTGATGATTTAAGTAACCTGATTTATTTAGTTTGGTTGACATTTGAATTAAGGTGTTTTTTGTTGTTTTTTTTGTCGGTTGATGTTTTGGTTCTGATTTGAGTATTCGGTGCCTTTTAAACGTTTTGAAATTAAATTTGACTTGGTTCATTTTTAAATTCCAGATAATTTAGGAATCTTATTTTTTTGCTTTTTGAATGATTTTTGGTATTTTAAAGTGTTTTTTTGATGTGATTCGTTTAATTGCTTTGAATTATTTAATTTTCTCTTGATTAAGAAGTGAGTTTCCATTAAATTAAATGAATTTAGTTGGAAATTTCAGATTATTAAAAATCTGATTTTTATTTCTTCTTTCAAATATAATTGAGTGTATTTTATGGTATTTTCAGATTTTTTTTTTTTTCGGTCTACATCTCATCTGGTCCGTAAGGCTAGCATCGACGCCCAGTTGGAATAGTCCACATCAGCACTTGAATTTCATTGAATTTTGCAATGTCAGTATACACTTGATGAAGTTTGAACAATGTGTCAACACTGCTCCCCGAGATGTAAGTTTCTATAAGATCGGGGAAATTTTGATATCATGCCGCCTTATTTTCGATCGAAATGGAGATTTACCCATCCGGCGCAACAAGTACTTGACTCATTGCATCGTGAGAAGAAACCGTCTGCAATGGAGGTTAGCCCGAGAATAGGCATCCTAGAGTGGTCAAAATTTTTGACTCACCCTTTATTTAGTGACATTTTGCATTTCAATTTTTTATTTAAATTTATTTACTTGTCAAGGCCCTTTAGGCCTACTGTGAGTCGAGTCGACCGGGTCGCGATGGCCCTCGGACGATCTGGCAACTCCTATTGGCCTAACGATGGGCTTCTTGCGACAAATGAAGATCAAGCCCAATGGGCCTGTCGGCCGGTTGCCAGCCACACGCTTGTGCGCGTGGTCGCGGCATCTCTTTTTTGGTATGCCAGTCTTCTGTGGGCCGCGCCGTGGGCGCGATGATCCTTGGACCATTCCACGGCTGCGGGCGTTGAGCTGTGGCGGTTGAAGGGGAGCTCGAGCACTGTTTCACCCGAGCGATGTCGCGCGCACGAATGGCTTCCCCGCACCCTCCCGTAGCCATGGCCGTCGCCATGGGGATCCTCCAGTAGCCTCACCGCCACCCCACGTCGTCGTCGGCGCCATTGCAGTAAGTGGATGTTTGCATTGAAGCTTGTTTGGACCGCCGCCCCTCCCACCGGAGCGGGCAAAGCTGAGGCGTAGGACAACACCATCTCCGCAACCAAGACCGGGGATGCCACTGGCCACCGCCTCCGTTGCCGCCACCTCGGAGACTGCCCCCGTCGCACCAATCTCCATAGACCTGTCCACTCCTTCAGACTTGTTGTCGCCATCTCCTCTTGTAATATCTAACTTTTTTTAAGATATATAATATATTTTTCACCTTCCCTTTTCCCCTCTTTTTACCCCCATTGGAGCCTCCTTCACCGTGCCCTAGCCCTCTTCTTACCTCTCCAAGCGCTGCCGATTTTCCCCCTCCCTCCCTCTCTCGACTCCCCCTCGCGGCACCTCCCTCCCGTGTGCCCGCGCAGCCCAGCCCCCCTTCCTTCGTGCCGGCGCTGTCCCGCCCCTCTCGCCCGCGTGGATGCTGCGTCGCGGCAGCTCCCCCGCCCCCTGCTCTCTCTCTCGGCCGCCGGCGCGGACCCGCGGCTGCGGCGTCGCGCGCAGCTCGCCCCCCCCTCGCGCCGACTTTGTCCAGCCCCCCTTTTTCTCGGCTGCCGGCGCGGAAGCCCACGCCTTGCCCCCCCGCGCGCGGCCGAGCAGCGCCGCGCGGGCGCTTCTCCTTTGCGCGCGCGGACGCGCCAGCAGCCCGCAGCCCACGGCCGTTTCTCTCCTGGGCAGCCGCAGCCATCCTCCTCTTTCCCCTTTTTTCCCATGGGCGCTCAGCTGCGCCGACCACCCCAGTCGCGGCCATTCAGCCCCCAGCCCCGCGGCTGCCTCTGCTTCCTCTCTCCGGCGTGTCCTGCTGCCCAGCCGTACCCCTTTGGACCCGGACAGCAGCCCCCTCTTGCATGCGCCATCTCCTCCATCCGGAAATTGCTAGTGTTGTGGTAATGGTCCATTTTATTTTATTTTTCACCTTTTTCACTCCCTCACATCATTTTTATTATGTTCTATCCATGTCATACCTATATGCCTTTGTATGCTTGCAGCTAGCACCGATTGAGGGAGAAATCCTTGCTTTGCCGATTCAAACTTCGTATTAGCTCCGGATCATTTTATCGACGCCTTTCCGGTAGGCACCTCGGACGCCTCTAATACCATTAAATTGAATACTTGATAAAATACCAATCACCTGTAGATGTTAACGTAAATGTAGCAATTGAATATTAAGTGTGGTGATTATTCACATTTGCATATCTTATTTAATCATGTTTCGATGCTACGTAGGTGATGATCTTTTAAATTAATTCGATCGTTATATTCTAGTTATTTGTGTAGCATGTCGTATAAACCTTGTAGTGTATAGTTGATGGACTTGATTTATTCTGGTATGCCGATTTTAATTATGTCTATGTCATACGAATATCATTGCAGGTTAATTAGATTAATTAGAGGGAGTTATGTTATAAATCTGATTTTTCTATGCAAGTTCATTAACATATTGTGGTTAAATCTTAGACATCTACGTACATTGCATGTTAGCATAGCATGGGCATGTATGAGTTGAATGCCATTTTTTTATGCATGTGGATTAAATGATGGTATCATGGTCATTTTGTGCTAAGAGTATGTGCAGTTATGCTTATAGATGGTCATAGGTATTAGATGTGCATATACGCATAATGATGGTTATAATTGCATTGCGATTAGCATGGCATGGCATAAATGTATGTGTGCATGTGTGCATTAAAAATATTTAATGAGATCGAGCTATACTGGACTAGTAGTCGTGTCCGTGGGCAGCGGAGCTTAGAACCGTCTGGTGCATCCTTCGATCCCAGATCCCGCGGGTTATCCTAAGTGCCACCCCTGCCTAGGTGCACTACGGGATTTAGCTTAGCTATACAATTACTCTATATATGGTAGATCTGGTCATAGCTCGTCGAGATCGCAAGATGACGCTTTCCTTGCGAAAAATGAAAATGTTAATGTTTCATGTAGTGGATAGATGCCTTTGTAGAGTGGTATTAGTGTTAGCATTTATGTTGTGTTCATTAGTTCCTTTAAGCATGTATGTTTGGTATGTTTTTGCATGGTAAGTGCTTTAGTCGGTGTTGCATTGCATAACCTCTTCATCTTATTAGATATAATTGTGAGGAGCCCTCTTTGGTCATAGTGGTTGGTAGGTTGGTTGTATGTCTTAAAATTGTGAAATGCCAACTTTCATATATATATATTGTTTAGTTTTATATGATATGTATCAAGTGCAGGTTGGGTATTATATACATATCATGTTAGGGCCTTTGGCTATCCAATTGGGTGGATGATGGGGTGTCTATTGAGTCGTTTTGACTCACTCCAATCCTCTATTATATTTTTTCAGGATATAAGGTTTAGCGCGGCAGAAGCTTGGTGGTATGGACTCTAATGAATGATTTGAGTGGTTGTTGTGCAATTTAGACCGGTATATGATTACTTGGATCTTAATTTTTTTACGTGATTTGAGATGATTGCATAGTGTTAGAATTATGAACTGGGACCTCTGTCTTCGAGTTTTTCCAAATCGATGTAGTTTTTGGGGTTGTTTCCCCGGTTACGTCGCCGGATTGTTTTCCGTTGTGCAGGTTGAAATCCGGGTCGTGACAGCGTGGTATCAGAGCCCTAACCTGGCCTTAAGGTCTATATTGACCTGCCCAGGTTTACGTGATCGGTTTGGATTAGATGAAGTTGATGATGAGAAGATTTTTATCTTAAGTTGATATGAAAAATTTTAGATTGTCTATCGGATTAAGAATTTTAGTTTGTATGGAAATTTGATGTCAGATGATTAGATTTTGGGCAATATTATAATTAATGGATCTTACTCCAGGACGATTGAATTTTGGGGTTCGATATATCTTGTGGTTTGAATTAAGGTAATCTTTTGAGTAAATAGAGCGGATATGATTTCATTGGGATGATAGATGAATAGGTTAGTTAAATTGGAAGGAGATAGATAGGTAGATAGATGAAATGAATAGTTTGATAGATAGACAAACCTATAGAGAGACTTAGATGACTAGTTAGAGAGATAACTAGAATAGATAAATATGTGGATAGATAAGGTATTCGAATCGGAGAAAGAGGAAATTGGGAAAGGATTTGAGGAGATGATTTATATGGGAATAATCTCAAGCTATTAGTACATGCTATCAAGGAAAGAGAATATATGTGGCATAAAGAGAAGATAATAGGTATTATTGAGGATATAATATTTGTTTATCATATATTTAATACCAAGATTCAAATATTTGAGATATTGATTGGAATGAAGAGATATTGAATATAGAATTGAGATTATTACTATAGATTTTGGGATTCAAAGTTGGATATTGGGTAAGATTATGGATGATACTTCGAGTCTATTGAGAATGAGATGTGTAGTATGGACTATGAAACATGATTCGTAAGTGAGAGATCCTCTCTTAGAGTTATATTTAGGTACCCATCAGCAATTGATACTCTAATTGTGTCCTCCATTATCAAGATCTTTTATCTTCTTTATCAAATTTTGAACTTATTATCTCTTCATATCTTGTTTGATCAATTTAGCCAAATCTTGACTTTAGATAATCTTAGTTAGAGGTGATGTCGAATCATTGGTTGGTCATATGCGAAATTGGACCTCGGTTCATTAGAGCTAATTTTTTTTAGATAGATGAAGTAGAGGGATAATTTTGGGGTTGTTTCCCCGGTTACGTCGCCGGATTGTTTTCCGTTGTACAGGTTGAAATCCGGGTCGTGACACCTCTCCTCTCGGGTGCTCGCCGCGCCGCTTTCCTATTTCACCCCGGGGGGATTGGAACCGTGGGCAGGAGAGAGAGATAGAGAGAAAGAGAGAGAGAGAGAGAAAAGTCCTACTCACTGGAGCTTCAGCTGAGGGGAGTTCTGCAAATCGGGGGCTTTGCTATCGCAGCCGTTAGAAGCATAAAGTGGGCTTCTGCAGGTGTTGGCGTCTACGAGAAGGTGTGGCTAACATGAGAACAACTTCTTCTCTTTGACTTGACAGGTACGCAACAAGTCAGGAGGTAGCCGCTGCGAGGGAGGAAGGAGGGCCTGTCTCCTCCTCCTGCTTGGCATCGCTTCAAGTTATGTTGGAGGAAGGTTGCGATTATTGCTGGAGGGAGCCGTCCGCGCATTGCTGGAAGGAGCGTCGCCCCAGAGAGAGTGAGAGAGCAGATCTCCCCCCCTTCTCTATTTTATTTTTTTCGCCGCTAGGTGCCAAGTGAAGGTGTAATATCCGGTTAATTTAAAAAAAAAACAAAAAACTCTCGGAACTTCTCTCGCCACCGCCTCCTCCGTCTCCGATTCTTCTCCCCCCCTCTCAAACCTTCCCTCCACCGCCTCCCCTTTCGCCGCCTCCATCGCCCGATTTCTTCGCCCCCCTCCCCACCGTCGTAGCGCCCCCGCCACATCACTGCCGTCGCCGTGGGCTGCCGGCGTTGTCGCCGTCGCCGCGGGCCAACCGTCGCCGCCGTCGTGGCTTGCGTCGCACCCCTCCGCCCTCCTCTCTCCGGCTCCCTCTCCCGCTCTCCCGCTTCCTCTCCCGCCGGCACCTTCGTCGCCGTCACCATCGACCGCCACCGCCACGGTCGTCCCCTTCCCTCCTTCCCGCGGTCGACGCCCCCTCTTCCCCTCCTCTTCTTCTTCTTCTCCTTCTTCTTTTCGCCCCCTCCAGCCGCCGCGGCCGGCGTCGCCCCCGCCTCCTCCGTCGCGCACCCCACCCTCCCGCTTCTTCTTCCGCCGTCGCGGGCGTCACCGAGGGTCGCCGTCGACGTCGCCGTCGTCGCACCCCCGCCGCACCCCTCTCCTGCTCTCCGGCCCTGCCCCCTCCTGCTCCCTCTCCCTCGCCACCGCGCCTCTCTCTTCCCTCCGCCGCGCTCTCCCTCGGGCTCCCTCTCTCTCGTCTCTTCTCTCCCCCCCCTCTCGACTTAACCGCGCCGCGCGCGGTGTGCGCACGGCGGCCCTGCGCCACCGGCGCACGCGGCTGCGCCGCTGAGGGGAGGATGGCGCAAACCCCACGCGCTCTCTCTTCTCCCCCCCACGCGCGCTCTCTCTCTCTCCCGCACTATTCTCTCTCTCTCCTCTCTCTCCTCTATGCGCTCTCTCTCTTCCTCTCCTGTTTCTCTCTCTCCTGTTTCTCTCTCTCTAAATTATTTTATTAATCAAATTGAGTATCTTAATTAATCTAGTTATTATTTTTAATGTTTGTAGGAATTGGAAGTTAACCCGGTGTCACAATTGCCTCGGTCACCTCGTAATTGAACCGGTTTGGATTTCCAGGACGTGGGAATTTACCGATCTCTTCGAGGTAAGCATCCCAACTTATCCTTAGCATTCTGATATATTAATTAAGGCGTTAAACATGTTTATTAGATAAATAGTTATAAATTGATAATTAAATGGTAGTTTAATTATTGATTGTCTGGATGTATTTATTTAAATGTCAATCATGTCATTCATGTCATCCATGTATAGTTTTAGCTATGTTCATGGCATGCATTAGATAGTGGCAATTATATTTGATCTTGTGTTAGTAATTATCAGAAGTTAGTTAGATAAGATCATGATTAAATATATTGATTGTATTAAATTATGAAAATGGAATTACAATTCTTTTATGATCATATTTATATCCGATCTATGTTATGAATGATCTTGATTTATTTAAGTTAATTGAGATAACTTTGGAATTGCTTGATAACGAAGGAATATGATTGATTAATATTAATAACTGTATGATCATGTAATATGTATCATTTTATGAATTGATATTGAATTGTGAGTAATTAAAGTTAATATGTCTAATTATGTTGTATATTCTATTCTGATTGGGTCAATTGCATGGATTGGAATTTAATTGAATTATTACTCCTGATTGGGTCTATTGCATGAATATTTGCATTAATTGAATGGTCTGCATGCGTCGACGTGATTGTGATTATTGGCATGATTATGATTTAGTGCATAATTTTGTGAATGGATAGAATATTGGCATGGTTTAATGATTTGGCTTTTGATTGAGTTACATTGCATAATTGGCTATTGAAATGGAATTGTCTGAGTAATTGTATGGCTTGCTTGTGAAATGTTATTGATGTTGTGATGCATATGATGTAATGTTTGCTCCTCCCGCCTATGATAGAATCGCCCGTGGGCAGCGGTGGAAATAGATTGATCCGGTGCATCCTTCTATCCCGGATACCGCGGTTTATCCTAAGTGCGCCACTGCCTAGACGTACTTTGGGATTTAGCTTACTATATGGTACTTCTTATATATATTTAGAGCTGGAGTGACGATCGCCAAGTATAGCATATGATCTACTCAGACAAATGGAATGGAAATGAGATTAAGGCATGCACAGTAGGCTCATGTAAGTCCAGGTGACATGGCATATAGAATAGATCAGTTGGTTAAGTGATAGATAGTTTGGTTCATGTAGAGTCAGGCTCATTCAGTTAATTGATTTTGGAAAGGACCCAAATAAATAATTGAATTATAATAATTAGTTTAGTAATTATGATATAATCTGATTTGTGTTGATTTTATCATTTATTGCTACCATTTAGATTGATTAGTATAATAGGAAAGTTGGGTATAAGTCCTACTGAGTCCGTGTGACTCACCCCAAATCTTCTAACATTTTTCAGGTAATCATGTAGCGCAGCAGAAGCGTAGTGGATCAGGATTAGTGCATAAAAAGGTTTAGAGAATTTGCTTTATGAATTATTTATATGGAATCGAGGTAAGATTTATTTGTGGATTAAATGATTTATTTTATTGAATTGGGACCTGTTATTCTTTATTTTTCCAAACCGACGTAGTTTTTTTGTTAATTCCCCGGTCCCGTACCCGAATTTATTCCGCTGCCTAGGTTAGGAAATCCGGGGCGTGACAGAAGGCCACTGGGGTGCAAGGCTGGCTGCTGCTGTTGTTTCTGGAGGAGGAGATTGCCCGGGGAAGGAGAGGGAGCTGAGGAGCTTCCATGCACTTGAGAGCGCTCTACTCTACCCCGGCGGTCCTCTTCGTGCGAGCCGATGGTGACTCCGGCTCCTCCTCCCTTTCTCACCCACCTCTTCCTTTTTTCTATCCTGCCCTCGGTGACCTCCCTGAAACTAGGCAGCTCATTGGGACCTTGCCACGTTATCCCTTTCCTTTTTTTTTACTTCAAAAATAGGAGAGGAGGCCTAGAGCTTACTCCCTGCCCTGTGATTCCCTTCTATATTATAATGATCCGATCGAGGCTTTCGTTAATAATCTATAAATCATGGGAGTTAATCAAGGGAGGGGGTGTGGTCTCGCTTGCAAGAAGGGAGGTCTCCAATGTGAATATCCCTTTTAAAATTTTCTGCAAATTTGGATGTCTGGCCGATGGAATTTTTTTTTCTGCCCTATTTCTACGGTAGAAACATGAAGTGGTTGGGTCTGCATGGGCTGCAGCTTTTTTATTTTTTTGATTGGGCGCAATTAACACAAATGTGCGGGTTTTGCAAAGGGACGATGAGAATTTAAAATCGAAATGTCATTAATGAGCTAAGTTGAGATAATAGTCTTTTCTAAAAAAATTTGGGTGTCCACAGATGGTTGTTAAGTCAATCAATTTATTTAATTGTTACAATTAACACGAAAATAAATCTCAACTAAACCCTTTAAACATTAGATCAATACTTACGAAAATTCTGGGTCTTTCAACGGAGGAAGGTCCAAGGATCGCAGATTAAGAGCGCCTTAGCCTGGTCATGGACTCATGGGGGATTCATACCGCCTAGGATTGATGATCTGACCCAACTCTGTATGATCTGGGTTTGATTAGACTTAGATCGAATCCAAAATTTAAAAAATTAATAAATAATGATGAAATACAAAAAATAGCAATTTATTTCTATTCAAATATTAAATTCTCTGCTTGTTCTATGGTATTTAATTAACATCTATACTTATACGAACATATTTAGTTTGTATGCATACGTTACATGATAAGAGTATACATGATTATCATATTATTTACTCTATTTTTTAATCATTCTAAGATATCCTCTTCGCAGTCAAAAGTTGAGTACAGAACATGCATAAAAATAATTATCTGAAACCATCTTCCACGGCCTGGCCGTCCGGCGATTCACGGTGATTTCAGCCAGGCCAGGTTGTCCCCGCCAATGCAATATGTTACTAAAGTGGTCGATCTAATGCATGGCCAGATCGTTGGAGATCAATCCCGGAGGGGTCAGGCCAGATCAGGCTGACCCCAACCTGGATTTGGTATTCCATGCTTTCAACATTAGGGTCCGTTTGGATACTTTTAAAATGTGCTACATGGGTTAGTTTCCAGGAAATGCCCTTCATTTCATCTGATTGGTTACAAGTAAAATGGCACTCAAAGTAAAATGTGCTCCGTTGACTTGTCTAGCACCTAGATTTTAGCATCCGAGAAACTTCTCCTGATGCTGTTTTCGGTGAACTGCTTACAAGAGAAAAAAAATGTAAATCTATATGAGATAAGAACGGTCGTTCCAACTTAATTATTTAAAAATAAAATATTTAATTTTAATTTTTTATATCTATTAAAATAAAAATATATGAATGATATACATTAAGGTGATGATATGTACAAATTAGGTTTTAATATGTAAATATTTTTAAAAAGTTAAAATTATTTTAAAATATTTTACAATAACCAAGTAATTATAAATATATTAAAAATTATTTTAACGTGTAAAAAATAAAATTTCATAATAATTTTTTTATTAAAAATTGATCTCTTAAAAATTACTTTCATTATTTTTTTTTATCTCAACCAAATACATCATTGCCTTAATCATATAATATATCTTACTTTATATTTTCATGTCTAAATAGTTTTTTCAAATCTAATTAAAAATTAAATTAGCATTTATGTTTTGTATTTTAAATCATAATCATAAAAGTAAATTTTTTTCTGAAAATGTGACTCAAATATGTTATTTCATTACATAATAAAATTTTAATAATAATTATAGTTAAAATTAAAAAGAATAAAAAACTTATTAACATTTTTCGTAGAGGTAAAAGTGTTGTGTGAGATTGTTTTACAGGTTACCAAATAAGGTATCATGTATTCACTTTTTCATGGAAAAGTGATTACATGTAAATTAATATCATGAAAATTTACATTTACATGAAACCAAACGGACTAGACACCATGCATGATTCTAGTGTTTGATGGCGATAGGACTGCAAATTTCTCTGAACCAAATTGGAGATTTTGGTGCTCATTCTGGTCATGACTTCTCCTCTGAATAAATTAGAATACTTAATTTAAATTTCACTTTGATTTTGATTTTATCATAGTGATCAGAGAACCAAATCTGATGATCTCTTAAATATCCATTGTGGTAATTTGTATTTAAAAATGAGCTCGTAAATCTCATATGAATAATACAACTTGATATAATAACTTTAAAATGATATTTTAATTTGGTTATAGCATTGTATGCCATAACATTTACAATACGTCTTCATTTATTTTATTATAAAGTAATTGCTAAAAACTATAAATTAAAGTTTTATTAAAATTAAAACTGATAAAAGATTAATAGGATGTTTGATTGCACAATAATTCTTTTACACTTTAATGATAAAAAATGTATTAAAATAAAGTGTTAGCTAATCATTGACATGAAATTATCATTTTGGGAACAAACAATAACAAAAAAAGAGGTGACAGTCTCTTTTTCTTTTGCTCAAGATAAACTCTTTAGAAATATAAAATTGTAATAGTTGCCAAACATTTCTTTTAACAAGTTATGTTATAAAAATTATAAAAATGTAGCAAAAACCCAATTTATTATGCAACCTAACACTCCATAACTTTCAGTTAGTATTAAAATAGAACTGTAATTTTGAAAATTAAAACTTTATTTGCATCCATTGGAGATGTAATGAGAGCCTAATTGTGTAAATCATCTTCATTTTTTACCACAGATATCCTCCCATATATCTGAAAAGAGAACTAATCATAAGGAAAAAATGATTTCAACTCATGTCCGAGAATGATCCGTAATTTATAAACACATTTTCAAACACACTTTTTACAAGTTTTGTTACAAAAGCTATTTTATAAAACACTCCAATTGTTATGCAAGCAAACACCCCATTATGAACACAGATATCCTCCCACATATCTTGATAGAAACTTCTATATATCTTGGGCTTGCCTTCATAAATGCGCAAAATGCTTATATTCACCCAAACCCATCAATAATGTTTCTTCGTTTTCCATGAGACGGGGTAATCCACTATAAGTTTTTTTTCCCTTTTGGACCGAAAATCCACTATAACTAATGGGGTGTTTGGTTGCATGATAATTTTTTGTACACTTTCATGATAAAAAATTGTATTAAAATAAAAAGTGAACCAACTCATGACATAAAATTATCATGTTTGGAGGGATGTGATTACAACAAAGAGTAACCACCGCACATGACCAAATAAAGTGGGGGACCACAAGAAAAAAGAAAGAGGTGAGACCCTCTTTTTTTGTTTAAGAAAAAAATCACTTTCAAAACATAAAATTGTCATGGTTGTCAAACACCTCTTTTAACAAGTTTTCTTACAATTTTTAAAAATTAAAATAAAAACCTCAATTATCATGCAACCAAACACCCCATAAAGAGGTACTAATGTTATGCTCGTGTAATTTGATTTTTTATTATTATTATTATTATTATTATTATTATTATTATTATTATTATTATTATCCTAGCTTTACAAATACTACTACCTAAATAAAGTTTCGTACTGCTTTAGTTGTCGTTGTTGTTAATATAAAGGAGAACTATCCCTAGAATCAGCTCAAGTAAGAATGTTTGTCCGTGGAATATTGGCCTTGGTAAATGTTTAATGTAGAAAAGTAAAATGGAATATGAAGTGTTTTGTTGCATAATAATTCCTTAAAGTAAATCCTAAGATAGATCTAACAACGTGAGATATGACTAGAAAAAGAGTGTGGACCATATGAATTTTAAACGGTGGGACCACAAGAAAAAAAAAGATTTTAACTCATGACCGAGAATGATGCTTAATTTATAAACACTTTTTCAAACACACTTTTTACATGGTTAGCTACAAAAGCTATTTTAGAGAAAACTCCAATTGTTATGCAACCAAACACCTCATTAAGAACATAGATATCCTTCCACATATCTTGCTAGAAACTTCTATCCTGGGTTTTCCTTCGTCAATGTGCAAAATGCTTATATTCACCCAAAACCTTCAATATGTTCCTTCGTTTCCCATGAGATTGGGTAATTCACTAAAGGCCTGTTTGACACCAAAATTTGTTAGGAATAAATCAGGTTTATCTCTTAAAATTTGAAGATAAACATAGTTTATCCCCAAATTATCCTCGTACCAAACATGGCTTATAAGTTTTTTCTTTTTAGACTGAAAATTCACTATAACTACATAGTATTAATGTTATGCTCGTGTAATTTGATGATGATGATGATGATCATCATCATCTTTACTTACAAATACTATTACTTAAATATTGTTTCGTACTGTTTTAGTTGTCGGTTGTTGTTTATATTTGGATACTTTTTGTCATCTTGACACCCGAGAGAATGTTCAAACATTTTTCAACATCCTTACATATTAGAGAACAATGAACATCACATTAATTGACATGTATCTGGATATATCCTAATTCATACATTTGTAGCTGGCATTTGCAACCATTCAACACAGGATGCAATTGGTAACATCATCAATAATCACATACCTAAAATCCCCAATCAACTACGGCCAAGAAATCTTCAGCATTCAATTTTTACTAACCAATGAAACGCAAAATGCCGATTTTTTTTTTTGATCATGATATGCCGAATTCATTACTATATGTCTGCCCATTTAGCCTCCTGATCGTTTCTCTCACTTGTTGTATAGCTACTCAGATAAGCTGTCGGTATATGGCGGTACCAGCACCGTTAGATCATTTCTGGACTCCCAAACCAAAAAAAGAAAAAGAAACTCAACGTACTATTATTCAAACCTTCGAACCAATGGGGTACAATATTAAATTGAAGAATGAAATTAAGTTTATCCCCAATTTGAAACGCGTCGCAAACGATCTGTAAAGATTTCGGGAGAAGGGTAATTAAGAAGTGCCTTATAAATAGGTCTTGACAGCAAGCAAAATTCTGAACTATTCCTCAAAGACCGTCCTCCTCCTTCGGCCATGAAGTCCTTCTCCATACCCCTTCTTACCCTTCTCGTCCTCACAACGTTGGCGGCGGCGACGATAGAGAGCGTGTGCCAGAAGGCCGCGGCCAGTGATCGTGCCGTCAACTACGGTTTCTGCGTGTCACTACTCAAGTCCGTGCCCGGCAGCGGCTCGGCGACCGACCAGGGCCTTGCAGGCATCGCCGGGAACCTCGTCGTGAAGCAAGCAACAGCCACCGGCAACACGGTAGATTCGCTGTCGAAGCATGCGTCGGATCCGAACTTGAAGGCGGCCTTGGAAGACTGCAAAGACATGTACGAGAACGCCGTCTCGACCGCCACGGACGCCACGAAAGCCGTGAAGGCCGGCAGGTTTGACGACGCCAATACTTACTTCAGTGCCGTGCTGGACACACCGTCGGACTGCGAGCAAGGGTTTAGCGACCTGCATCTGCAGTGTCCGGTGAAGGAGGACGACAATAAGATGGGTCAAGTCTCAGCCATAGCGTTATCGATAACCTCTGGGTTGTAGATTGGTTTTTCCTAGGATGCCTACCCAACGACTCTGCTACTTGTTTTGGTTCCGCGCATGCTTTCTATCCCGGTAAATAACATGTTCGAAGGTGGACAAATTATATATAGTCCCATGTTCCACAAGATGACGAATTCCCTTGCTTTACCGTTCTTAACTCATATTCTCATCGACTAATTTGAGCCGGAGGAGAAGTGCTGACAAGTTGGTAAATAGTTTCACATCGATGCATATAACAATGTTCGCTTGCTTTCAAGTATCCGGGGCTTTTGACTTCAACGCCATAGGTTTCGGATTTGTAAGGAGAGCAGATCACCTCAATCCCCGGGTGGAGGGAGCTTCCGTAGTCCTCAATCACTACAAGAAATAAGGTCATTAGCGACGACTGACCGCCGTCGCCACAAATACAAAAGCCGTCGCCATAAGGCAATAGCGACGGCTGTTCCGCCGTCGCAATCCTGTCGCAAATAAGCCCGTCGCCAATTTTAATGGCGACGGCTAATGATAAGCCGTCGCTTTTAGTATTATTTGCGACGATTAACGCCGTCGCAATTAAGTTATTAGAGACGGCTGAAACCGTCCCTCATAAAGTTTTTAGCGACAGAGCTAAGCCGTCGCAAATAAATTTAAACCCGTAATAGCCATTAGCGACGGCTTCTCGCCGTCGCCAAAACATCAATTCTCGCCGTCGCTAGTAAACGACAGGAATTATGTTTACGCGCTATCAGCCGTCGCTAATACCCAATTTTCAGCCCCAGCAACACCCGCGGGGGTGCATTTTCTGGGTTTGCGACGGCTTAGAGCCGTCGCTAATACCCAATTTACAGCCCCGGCATCACCCGCGGGGGTGCATTTTCTAGTTTTGCGACGGCTTATAGCCGTCGCTAATACCCAATTTACAGCCCCGGCAACACCCGCGGGGGTGCATTTTCTGGTTTTGCGACGGCTTAGAGCCGTCGCCATTACATACACAGACGTCGCTTAAAGTTAATAATAGCGATGGCTTAGTTAGCCGGCCGCGAAAACCCATTTTTGGCCCCGTCCAACGCCCGCCGGGGTGCATTTTCGGTTTTCGGGACGGCTTTCACCGTCGCTATTACATGCATAGACGTCGCTTAAACGAACACGGGGACTACGAGAGAGCCGTCGCAAATAACTTACAGTTTTTAAATTTTTTTTTTCACACAATTGTATTCTCGTAGCAAGACCTACGTACACAAATAATTTGTCGGTTTGCCCGATCGAAGCCATTAACATTCATTCATACATAATAAACACTGACATTCTTTAATAAGAAAAGTTCATATTTATAAAACGTATCATTACACAACAACTATCTCAAATACAAAGAAATAATAAAATGAGAGTAAACTCTCTCACTCATCCTCCCCAAAAGAACGCTCATCGTCTTCTCGCGTCCTCGTCATCGTCCTCCTCCTCCTCGTCTCCCCGTGCGCCTATAGCCTTGGGGTGGCCTCGAACTAGACGGATCTCAGGTGGGAGCCTCATCGTTTAATTGGGCTAACATTTCTTGTGTTAGCCGTGTCATCGACTCTTGAAACCGTTGACGTTGGCGTCCGCTGTTGTTGGAGCGAGTCGATCATCGAGTTTTGTTTCTCGATTTGTGTAGCTTGAGCATCGACTTTGTCCACCAACTCCTCGGTAGCCCGACCCGTAGAGGTACTTGCACCTCCACCGCATACACCATACTGTGTGTTGCGGGTCCGTCCTCTCCCCCACATCGGATCCGTCCCGGCTCGTCTCTGTCGAACACGGTGATGAATGCATCCTCGCCAGAGAATGGCTGCTCGAATTCCGAGCATCTCGATTCCTCCGACCGGGGGGCATTCATCAACTCGGCGCATCTCATCCTATATAATGTAAATATAAAGTCGCTGTTATATGAAATAAAAATTGTCTAATGTTGATACAAACAAACATATTGCGTACCATAACTTGACGACTTTCCTCGTTGCACCATACGAGGGATCCATCCTCTCCGCCTCTTTCGTTTGGGTCATCTCGAAGACCTCTCGGACGGGTAGGACGACGCCCTTTCTTTGTTTGTCCGTTAAGAGAAAACATTATGAACACATTAGTACTATTATCGAGATATACAATAGTGAATAATAAAAAAAATTATAAACTTACAAAATCAATCAGTACCGATGAATGTTGGTTCTACCTCGCCTATAAGGCATGCTCAAATTAGCCCCGTTTGTTTTATTCCTTTGGCTAAGTGCCTACAAACAAGTTCATAACACATTAGTTTTGTTAAGACAAGCTAATAAAATGAGTTATCAAATGTGGATTACTTTTAAATTAAATAAATTATTTACCTTATTGTCGTCCCTCCGCCATATCTCACACATATGACGCCACCGGTCCGGATCGCATTGTGGAGGCACAACGACAAGTGCCTCCTCCAAAGTGAGCGTCCCGTAAAATACCGTACGCCAAAATTGTATTAGTTACGTACATAATCGTTTACTAAAAAATAAATATGAAATTTTTACCTTCTTCTTAAGATGACCCCCTTTGTTTTCTTTGCATCTCTCCCACCTGCCTTAAAATTTCCGCATCTATGCATGGAGATCACTCAAATGTAAAATGCTGCTACAAGTACGAAGATTAGATATATTAGTAATTTTAAAGTGAAAAAACAACAAATAAGCTCAAGTACTTTTATTTACCTCGAGGTCTTTAAATATCGCCTCCTTCTTGTCATCCGGAAGGGTCATGTAATCCTTGTTGCCATAAGTTACAATGTACCCCGTTGCAAACTACAAGATATGAGGTGAACTCTCGGCCATTCGGGCCTACACCCGATCCCTCCAATGACCCGGGACGTTCAAGGTCTCCCCAGCGCTAATGTCCGCACATTATACGCCTTTGCGGTGACCTCTCCCACGTCTAGCAACCGTAGGGCCGCATGCCAAAAATTTTAACACATTTAAAAATTGATATTTATAAATCTACAAAATATAAAAAATTGATATTTACCGGAGGCGGAAGAAGACGGATGGACAGGGGCGTCGCCGTAGTAGGGCGAGTGTCAACCGCCCGGGATGGTCCACTCGATGGCATCGCATCCTGGGTAGGCTGAGATGGGCCCTGAGAACCACCGGCCTGATCGGTGGATCCACCGGCTGTCCCACTCCTCGATGTACGTCGACTCTTGCTAAATTTCTTCATCTGCAATATAATCTTTAAAATTGCAATCCGGCCTCGGGTGGGGTGTTATGCATTTTTCCAAGCTAACCGGCCGGGTTGGCCGATCCAAGCCGGAATCCGGCTTCGATCGGGCAAACCGGCCTCGGGGTGGGGTGTTGTGCATTTTTCCAAGCTAACCGGCCGGTTTCCCCGATCCAAGCCGGAATCCGGCTTCGATCGGCCAACCCGGCCTCGGGGTGGGGTGTTATGCATTTTTCCAAGCTAACCGGCCGGTTTGCCCGATCCAAGCCGGAATCCGGCTTCGATCGGGCAAACCGGCCTCGGGGTGGGGTGTTATGCATTTTTCCAAGCTAACCGGCCGGTTTGCCCGATCCAAGCCGGAATCCGGCTTCGATCGGGCAAACCGGCCTCGGGGTGGGGTGTTATGCATTTTTTCCAAGCTAACCCGTCGGTTTGCCCGATCCAAGGCAGAATCCAGCTTCGATCGGGCCTAGCGGCCTCGGGGTGGGGTGTTATGCATTTTTCCACGCTATCCGGCCGGTTTGCCCGATCCAAGCCGGAATCCGGCTTCGATCGGGCAATGCGGCCTCGGGGTGGGGTGTTATGCATTTTTCCAAGCTCCCCGGCCGGTTTGCCCGATCCAAGCCGGAATCCGGCTTCGATCGGGCAATGCAGCCTCGGGGTGGGGTGTTATGCATTTTTCCAAGCTATCTTCTATCTGATAGGTTGTTTGTAGTTGTACATCTTCATCGGCTACACCAAATGCGACGGGTACGCTCACAAGTTCATCTTGATACGGTTCTACTTCATCATCGCTTCCTTCCGATAAGTTATAGTAGTTACGTGGAAGTGACTTCACCGGTATCATCCATCCCTTACTCATATTGTCTTCCACATAAAAAACTTGTTCGACTTGATTTGCAAGTGCAAACGGTTCATCTGTCCCTAATTGCCTTTGTGTATTCAATGAAATAAATCCATACTCACTAATCTTAAATCCTCTCTCCTTATTGTACACATCCCACCATTGACATTCAAACAATACTAAACGACTATTCCTATCAAACGATACCTCTACTATATCTAAAATTCGTCCATAATATCCATCACAACCAGATGGAAGTTCTGAAGTTACAATGACCCCACATAGTTGAGTGGCCTTGGTTGAATCCGAATTCATTGTCCGAAATCTAAACCCATTGCAAATATACCCGGATAATGAAGATGCAAAACGGGATGGACCAAGTGATAAAATCTCTAGATCCTTACTGTATCTAGAAGACCCCGTGTTCCTTAATTCGTAACGTGTGCTCTAAACCAAAACCGAAAAACTACACTCATTCCTACCTCCGTTAATAAGAGCATCATTATATTTTCGACGAAAATCCTCGATATCTTCAATTTGATTTAACACATATGAGTGGATTAAAGCTTGTTCTCTTTCCGTCAACATTCTAGGTACACGAGTGCATCTCAACGGAGGTCTAACTGCCTTAAACATTGAACCCTCGCTCACGATCATCATCATAGGGACCACCATCGTAGTTCCGATCTCGCTCATCTTCATTTTCATGTCGCATGTACAAAGAAATAAAACTGCGTGCACTCCTCTACCAAATAGCCCTGGGCAATGAAACCTTCAACTCTCGCCTTGTTGCCAACATAATCTTTCAATCTCTTTAAATATCTTTCAATCGGATACATCCACCGGTATTGAACTGGTCCGGATATCCTAGCTTCGTAAGCCAAATGCACAACAAGGTGAACCATAATATCAAAAAATGCCGGTGGAAAGATTTACTCTAACTTACACATTGTGATTGCAATCTTTGATTCCCAATCCCTTAAAATACTAGTATCTAAAACCTTAGAACAAATTACTTTAAAATACTGACATAACTCTACAATGGGCTTGAGTACGTCCTTTGGTACGATCCCTTGAAAAGCAAGAGGAATAATCACTTGCATCATTACATGACAATCATGACTTTTTAATCCACTAATGATCCTACTACTTAGATCTACGCACCTACTCAAATTTGATGAATACCCATCCGGCACTCGAATGCTCTTTACAAATTCGAGTATGCGAGTCTTTTGTGCGTTACTCAGCTTATAGATAGCATCTTGAAACCTAGATGAACTCTCATGTGGATGTAACTATGGAAAAATTCCTAACTCTACCAAGTCTTTTCTAGAGTTCAGGTTGTCTTTATCCGATCCGGATAGGTTGAACATATCTAAAATATTGTCACACACATTCTTCTCGATGTGCATCACGTCTAAATGATGTCGGACAACCGCCGATGCCCAATATGGCAGTCTTTCAAAGAAGATACTTCTTTTCTTCCAGCTTCTTATTTTTTGTCAAATTCTTTCTCAAGCTCTCCAAATCTTTCTTAAATGTTTTTCCGAATCTTATAGGGTCTGGCCTCCCGTTGTTGTCTCCACATCTCATGTCCGGTTAGTATCTTTGGTGTACCCCTCTCACACTGGCGACCATCAAATAGATGTCTGTAATGATTCTTTCTCCACCGATGTGATATGGGTAAGAATCGCCGATGTCCTAAATAACATTGTTTTCGACTATGAACTAGTTGAACCGAATTTGTTTCTTCATTACATATTGGACATGCTAATTTTCCCTTAGTACTCCAGCCGGAAAGGTTGGCATAACCCGGAAAATCGTTTATGGTACCCAACAATATAGCTCTCAATAGAAAAGTCTCTTTCGCTAAAACATCATATGTCTCCAATCTGATCTCCCACAAATTTCTTAACTCTTCCACCAACGGCTGTAAGTATACATCGATATCATTTCTGGGAGCTCTTGGACCCGGTATTAGACATGAAATCATCGTGTTAGCCGCTTTCATACACATCCATGGTGGTAAGTTATAAACCAATGTAACTATAGGCCACACACTATACTTTGAAGACATGTTGCCAAATGGGTTAAAACCATCGGCGGCCAATCCAAGCCGAATGTTGCGTTTTTCTGATGCAAAATCCTGATAAAGTTCAACCACTCTTTTCCAAGCGGGGGAATCTCCGGATGACGCATTTCACCTCTCGATATATACGAACGTTGCTCACTATGCCATGACATTCACCTAGCAAGTTGTTGTTGATATAAACAAACGCCGCAACCTATCTTTTAAAGGAAGTAGTGTAATATCTTCCATGCCACCTTCTTACTCTTATGTTGTTGATCATCTTTGTATCCGGGAGACTCACAATGCGGACAACTAATTCTATGTGCATTCTTTTTCCAAAAGAGAACACAATCGTTCTTACATGCATCTATCTTTTCATAACTAAGTCCTAAGTCCTTAACAATTTTCTTAAGTTCATACCAAGAGTTAGGAACACTTGCATCCTTCGGTAATACATCCTTAAATAAAGACAATATACTACTCATGCATTTTCCACCAAACCATTTACTGACTTCAACTGAATCAACTTTAAAATAAATTTTAACTTAGATATTTATGTGCATCCTTCATATAGTGGTGCTTCTGCATCTCTTAATAGCAAGAAATGCTTGTGTGTTTCTATACTTGCTTCGCTTTCATGATGTATAGATGCTCGTTGAATATTTTGAATGTCTTCAAGCATTTCTATTACATCGTCATTTAAATTCTCATGTTGTGCTTCATCTAATCGAACTTCATTAACGATACTTAAACTAGGTTCAATTTCTCCGTGACTTATCCACGTTCGATAATTGGACCATATGCCATCACATATTATATGTTCTTTAACTACATCTCTTTTTAAAGTAAATGTGTTACAACACCATCTACATGGACATTGAATCAAAGTTTTGTCTAATCCATGTCTAAATCGAGTCCTACATTCATCGTAAGCATAATCTAAAAATTCTTCTACTCCTTGAAGATACCTAGGACTTAATCAAGTTAGAATATCTATCCAAGACTTATTTAAGCTCCTCGTCATGTGTTAATATAAATAAAGATATATATGCACAAAAATAAACAATGAGATAAGAAAGTCTCGAAACAAAATAAACACAAACCAAACCACCTCCAAGAGAAGAAAGTCTCGAACGAGAATGTCGTTTGAAAACTACCTCGAAATAAGAATTAAAGCCGTCATAAGATAAACATATTAATGACATTGAGTTTCATTAAAAAATTCTTATAAATTTTTTATCTTCTACTCTTGTTAAAGAAAATCCAACTACGTAATAATATGTAACATAATATGTATTTATAATAATATATATTTATAATTGATGTAATATATATATATTTAAATGTAACATAATATGTAAATAAAGTGGGTCAAATTTTGACAAATTGGGTCAACTAGTTTACTACTGTCTTCGGTTGGGGTGTTGCCGCACCGAACTAAATCGATAAAAAGTTACCGGTTCGATTTGGTCCAAAAAACCAAATAGATAACTCATCAAACCGAATCAAACTATATACATATTATTTTTCTTAATAATAATGTAATGTTTTAAACAATTCGATCCAAGCGTCCGGTTTCATTCGATTTCAGGAGCCTTCCGAATCGATGAAATCGAAATGGGGTTCACACCGAGCCGAAGAAGCCGGATCGTTTAGCTAGACGAGTGATCTTTTTGATTCATGCTGACGTATAATTTAAAGAAATCAGCATAATCTAATTATAAAAGACTTAATACACTACAATACGGCTTTTTTTCTAAACAATTTATTACACTAAAATGCTTTCTACTTAATTTGGCATATATCATGATTTCCTAAAAAAATTACATGGTCTCAAAACACACGAGTGCTAGATCATTGACCACACAACTAACCCTAGCCGATATGAAATGAAAGATTTATCAATAAACATCCACTTTTCATAAGACTTTAAATAAAATTCAAATAGAAACTAATGAATAAAATAATTTCGCTTAAAATATACCTTGGAGGATAATGCCCGGATGGATGTAGCGAGGGGAGGGCGCCGGGCAGATCGGCGGCGGCGCAACAAGGCGCCGGCGCCGGGCAAGGAGGCGTGGCCGCGGCGGCGCAAGGACGCAGCGCGCGGCGGCGGCGGCGGCAGCGCGTCGAGAGCAAGCGGGGGGGGGGGGGAAGAGGGAAGGTGCCGACGGGGTTTTGTAAACCTCTAATGCGACGGCTGAAGCCGTCGCATTTGGGTACGTTTGACAACAGCGACGGCTCGTGCCGTCGCAAAATTAGTCGACCGTTGAACGGCGAAAAATTTTATTGCGACGGCTTCGAGCCGTCGCTATTAACTAAGTTGGCGACGGCTATCGGTAGCCGTCGCCATTAACCCGGACCGATGGGTGTTCCGGGTGCATTTTCTGATTTGGCGACGGCTTAGGCCGTCTCTAATAAGCGATATTACGACGGTCTCATAGAGCCGTCGCTTATATCTTTGTATTTGTCGACGGCTTTAATAGGGACGGCTTAAGCCGTCGCAATTAACTCTTATAGAGACGGCTTAGTAAAGCCGTCGCCATTAAACCGTCCCTAATAACTTTATTTCTTGTAGTGAATGACGCGAGGACACCTGGTGTTGAGGAAAACGAAGTATTAGTGCGCGATGGCGTAAAGTAGATGTGACGTCGCTCGGCAGTGAGTTAATAGAGGGTAGGTAGTGGATCTTTTGAGTCTCGGTAGTTCGGTAGTGGGTCTTTGTAGCCTCGGTAACTCGGTAGCGAGTTGATAGGCGGTCGGTAGCAACTGTAACGGGTCTTGGTAGCAAGTTAAATAGGCTCGGTAGTGTATCTATAGAGGGTCGATAGTGGTTCTTTGGAGTATCAGTAGTTCGGTAATGGGTCTTTGGAGCCTCGGTAACTCGGTAGGAAGTTGATAGGCAGTCGGTAGCAACTGTAACGAGTCTTGGTAGCAAGTTAAATAGGCTCGGTAGTGCATCTATAGGGGGTCGGTAGCGGGTCTTTGGAGTCTCGGTAGTTCGGTAGTGGGTCTTTGGAGCCTCAGTAACTCGGTAGCAAGTTGATAGGTGGTCTGTAGCAATTGTAACGGGTTTCGGTAGCAAGTTAAACTAGGCTCGGTAGTACGTTTATAGAGGGTCGGTAGTGGGTTAAACTAGGCTTGGTAGCGGATTTTAGGGAAGTTGAAAGGACATCATGTCATCTTTAAAGCGCACTGACGCTTCGTTTTTCACTACACCAGGTGTCCTCACACCATTGAGGATTGCGGGAGCTCCCTCCACCCGGGACTAAGGTGATCCGCTCTCATTTGTAAGATAACACTTAATATCTTGTCAGTTTTGACGTTAATATTATATCATTTAGAAATATGAATATCAAAAATGCTGTAGTATCATTTTCAATATTCTAAACTACATTTCTCAATAGTTCTTTAGGACTTGACGACTTGACATCTAAAATGAATCAGATTCACGTTACAATTAAGATAAATCGATATTGGGCTTTTTTTATATTTAATATAGTTTTTTCTATACAACTAACACAAAAAAACAAATTTCGGAGAATAACTTACTTTGGGTGGAAGTAGAACATAAAAAATCTCACTTTCACCCAAAATATGGAAGTTTTGAGTCAAGCTTTCACCCAAAATGTTAAAAAAATGTTGAAATGTGGGGGTGGGGGTGGATGTTATGGCATGATGGGAGAGCTTTGAAATGATGTTGAGAACCCTTTGAATGTTTGGGTGCACTCTCTTTTAAAGCTGGACAAAGGAAAATATTTTGAAACTAGAGAAAGCAATTTGCAAACCAAAGCACCACAATATTAAGACTCTAGGCTCCCTCCTATTGGGGCACTTTGACATGTCTTAATTGCAACATGTCAAAAACTATGCATGTTCAGCTAGTTTGAGTGAAAAGGCTAACTTTACAATACGGTGCCCGATGTTAGGGTGCTTTCTTACGGTGCATGTTAAATGTCAGTCAATTCTTCTAAATCTTGCCAGATTTTGGAGGGAAAAATCATGCCAAAACGAAGTCAGGGACTTAGCACTCAGTTGATGGGGCACTAAGTCCATGGTGCTTGGTGTTTTATTGTTGGAGTGCTTGGTGCCCCTAGGTGCCCTATTAAAGCGGCACTAAGCTCGACAGTGCAGAAAATGCACTCTTTTTTGGGAAAATCAATTTCTTCAAGTATTCATTAACACAAGATTTTTTAACTATTCATGTAAGCTAATTTGGTGTCTTTGCAGCTTACTTTGTATTGGCACAATGATGAAAATATCAGAATTGGAATTAATAGACAACAATTCAATTTCAATTGAATTGAATTGATAGGAATTGGTTACTTCTTTTAAAGAAAAATTGATTTAGAATATATTCAAATCATTTTTTTATTTTTTTTTTCATTGTAAAAAATTGTAAAAAAATCTACTATAAATGTTAAAAAATAGGTATCCTAAAAACTTTTAAATATATGTATATAAAATACTAATCTAACATAGTTTTATGTGATTATAATAGACTTTAAGACAAGTAGGTATACTTTAATGGCAATGATCATTTCATTGAACAATAATAACATGATACCAATGAAAATTGTCATTCAATAAAATGCTATGCCTTTCTTGTTTTCAACTCCATTTGTGACTCCACCTTCATCCACATTCTCTGTATACTCTTAGATGCTTTGTTAAGACCTATTTTTCAGGATCTACTCGTATTCATATTAAAATAACAAATCAGTCATCTAAGAGAATCATATACACTATCTTGAGGGCCTAGAGATGTGGTTGGAATCTAAGAGTGGAAGTCCTAGGGGGTCTTGGATAATTTGCTGCAACATACTGATCAAAGAACACCAAATTCCAAGGCCGGCCTCTCCCACTAGAATGATCTCTACCCTAAATCAACCTCCCTACCCGACTAGTGCAGGCACTAGTAGAAGATCTTCCTTCTCCTCCACCATCTTTACTACCACTTCCACCTAAACCCCTTACATTTTGCTGTTGAGTAGAGAAAATGAATTCTTCCTCATTATCATCTGAGGAAGTGCCTGGGTACTATCAGTTGTACTAACAAGTCCTTGTCTCATCTCAACTTTCTTTTCTTTGTTGTTTCTTCTGTTTCTACTTGGGATGAAGAACTCTCGAGACTCAAGCCATGCTAATATACTTTTTCCAATTGTTAGAAGTGCCCCAATATGGTTGTCATGGTCCTTTTATTCATCTTGGTGAGATTTGGTTGTGAGGCTAGGGTTGGGGCTCGGGCTAGATCTAGGGATGAAGCTAGGACTGAAGCTGAAGTAGCTAGGACTTCCTACTGCATGTATTCATCTTTTAGGTGAATGCCATCTAGTTCCCCTTCAGCCCATGTGCATTCTTTAAGATTGAACACTGGTTATGCTCTCCCTATCCTTTCCTCCACCTATTAGGCAAGTGGGTGCTCCTCCTTGAAAAGATAGTTTACAATAACAACAGAACTAGGTAGTTTTTGTGCTTCCGCTTGAACCCTTTATTCATATAGATCACCTATAAATTGTATTAATCATTTTTTGGTTATCTTTGATGTTCTTTATCGTCAGCCGCATATTGTAGTGGCAGAATACTATTTTTTCTAACCAATTAGATGCTAGCATATTTTTTTCATAGTGTGAATAAGGCTAAATATACTATAGTTCTTCTTGCACTAAGAGAAACTAGTGCTTTGTCAGGGAATTCAAATCATAGTTAATGAAAGTGGATTCCAACCACTTCTCATGTTTACTTGCACTCACCACTTAGCTGCAAAAAAAGAACATGATATTAATATTGGTCAAGTATCTATTCAGGTATCTTTAATTGATCTATCATGTTGTGCAAGTTAGCCATATAACAAATATAATGTTCTAATGCAATGAATTGGACCAATGCAAATTGGACCAATGCATGTATGTGCTGATGCATGTTATCTAAGGCAATGAACTATGCTGCAAATCCTGTTGGCTCAGGCATGATCTGATTGTGCCCTTCTATATGATGTCTTATTATATAAAGAAAATATGGATGTAACTAGAAAAATGAGATGATAAGTTGTGCCAGGCTAACAAGTGTAGAAATTGATGCCTCCTTGCCTATATCTTTTAATTTGAGATCAATAGAGTGTGCTTCACATGGAGCCCCAAAGAGATATGGCCTTCTAGTCATCAACTTTCTCCCTACAGATGTGTAGGAGGGTTCATTATCCATCACAAACTGGACTTTGTTTTCCTTCCCTCAATCTCTTCCACAACATCATCCATAAGTGAAAAATGTAATCAACATTCTTTATGTGAGCTAAAGCATTAGTGAACATTAAAAATGTTGTGCCCTAAACAATACACTAAAAAGTTGATCACAGACCTTTTGCCAGTTCACCCATCGCACATTACTATGCACGCTCTCTCCTTCTAGACCAACTTAAAGCTATCTACCCAAATCTTAAGCTCCTCTACTTTCTTAACAAGGTATGTCATTAGTCTGTATTAATATCTGATGGAAATGTATGCCCTACAAGCCAATCATATGTGATATGGTTTTACATTTCTTGTAATATCTTATTCAATATTAATGGTATTGTCTTCATTACTTGCTCTATCTAGATGCGTTTATTGTAATGAAGTCCTAAATTGCATGCAATGATGATTGAATCATGATGAGATCATGATAACGATATCAATCATCTAGAAGCATGTGATCTAAATTGTTCCTAGTCGTAGGATCCTTGAGATGGGACATCAAGGATCCGATAAGACTAGTGTATATGATACCTTCTCATTTGATGAGGATGACCGATCTCATTGGTCATCAGTGTGGGGACACTGAGATACATGTACAGGTGCTCATTAGAGGAATGAGTACACTGAACTGACCAGTATAGAATCCCTGAATGGTATCTTACCGAACTGTCGATCAGGGTATTCTATCATCACAGTTGCACGGTTAGATCTTTGACCTGAGTCGCCAAAGATGTCTTGCCAGGCGTACTATGTACTTTGACTATTGACTTATGTAGCACTTAGTATTGTGGTCCTATATAGTTAAAGGATTGGGTATATGGGAAACCTGGTGGAGGCAATTGAGCGGACAATAAGGGATCATTCACTCTCGGTAGGAGAGAGAGAATGTCCTATGGATAGTACTCTAAAATCCTTGGCCAAGGTAGATAGGATAATTGGAAAAGGAGTTTTCCAGTTGATCTATTCCTGAGTACAAGATTTCATAGAGTCGGATTATTAAAGGGGTTGACAGTTAGTGCCGAACCCCTGACCGACCAGGACATTGCTTGGACGAGGATTTATATCCATGTGGTAACTGATGATGGAAAGGCTCAATGAATGTTATTTAACTCCCCAAAGTCATTTGGGATCATAGGATGTGGCTTGTGCCCTTTATGATCGGAAAGCCGTCAAATCTGTTATTAGATAATAGATTTAATTTAATTTAAAAGAATTGTTCTTTTTAAATTTGGCTTCAACCAAATTGACTAGTGGGCCTAGTGGGTCACACACATTAGAACTAATTCTAAGGATAAGGGCAAGGATGTAAATATATAGAAGATTTGGGTTTTTGTGAAAAATTGCATCTTCTATATATAATATGCTTAAGAAGCTAAACCCTATCAAGCCAAAGGGTTGGAGAACATCCTTGGCAGCCTCCCTCTCTCCTCTCTTCTCTAGAAGGATTCCCCACATGGTCCAACTCCGTTCTGGTAGAGTTTTCGAGCTTGGAGCGAAGGAGAACCGGTCCTTGGAAGAAGTTCGTGTGGATACCGCTAGAGGCCGTCCACTTGAACGGTTTGAAGCTGCAAGGAACATACACTCTTCATCTCTGGTGATGGATTTTTCAAATCCCAAGAAGGTATATTCGATCTCCTTCTTAATCGGATCCCGATTTTGTCATTTTGGTTTCAATAAAGGCTAAGACCATGGATTCATGGAATAAAAAATATTTTAAATGCTTAGAATGATTCCTTACAATGGTATCAGAGCCAGGTTGAAGCCTTGGTTGAAATCAAAATTGATTTTGAGCAATTTCATGTGTTTTTCGGTTTTCCCAAAATTGTGTAAACCTTGATTTTTGTGGAGTAACCATGTGTCGTATGTGATATGATATTAAGATTGGTTTGCTCCATGATAATCTCGTGACATAGGGCTTTCGTAATCTGCAGTCATATTGAGTTTTAGACCTCTGTAGAGTCTGATAGAGTCCTTGAGATTCGGGGTTTCTGTCACGGTTGCACAGTCACCCGGATTTTGGGAAGTTTGGATTTCTCCTTCTATGGGGATGAGGGAAACTTTCTAAAGTGTTTAGAAGATAGGTAATAGACTTACCTTGAGTTTCCTTTCAAGTCTTAGCTTTGATCGTCTCTCCAGGAGGGAGAATTTCTTCTTTTTTCGTCGGATATGGTATCCGCGACAGAAGTAACTTCCACCGAGTATTTCTCGTATCCCAATGGTTTCGTGATACTCTAAAGATTCTATATGCTATTTTTACAGATTTTTCCTACTCCATTTGGACCTCCAAATTTGAGCCGAAAGTCGGGTTCGGATTAGGGTTTCCCGCTCTCGCCGCCCTTACCGGGCGGGAGAGAAGGATCCGCCGGGTCCAATTCGGACCCGGCGGACCGGTCGACGAATCCGGGTTTGACTCGGATTCGGTTTGATCGGCACTGGACCGGGCCGGTCTGACCGGGCCCGGTCCGGTGGTTCGTTTCTTTATTTTTTATTTCATTTTTAATTCATTTGGAGATGAAATAAATTGTAAAAATTCTGGAAAAATTCTGAAAAATTTCTAAAAAATTGCTGATATTATTTAATGAGCCATTGAAGTGTTTAATGTCTTATTGAATGATATTTAGCCCTATTGTCAAATTATGCTCTCTTTTTATCTTGAAATTGTTTTAAGATCAAAATTAGTGTATATAATGATTAAATTAATTATGAAAAATATGATTTGACAGTTTTATATTTGTATCATTATTTCTATGGTTTGCACAATTTGGGATGCTTAGATGTGATTGTATGCATGATTGGGCTTATCTTAATGCCTGTATATTGTTTATGCATTCTTTTCCATGCTATTTATTTCATGATAAATACGCTGAGCATGGAATTGAGAATTTCAAAAAACTATATTCTATAATTTTATGATATAAATGTTATATCATATAATTATCACGTATGCGCAATTTGGTCATGTGATGATTTTCTTGTGTGTGTGGATGGTGATCATGGACTTAGTTTCAATTATTTTGCATTGGTTATTTATTTGGTTATGTAATTAATTGGAGCCTGTGTGTGCCTCCACTCTCTCTCTACAATCTGATTATAAATTCTATCTTTCCCCAATGTTTGTACTCCCCTTGGTTAAAGCCAAGGTTTCTTATAATGTGATGTATATTCATTGGGTTTGCATACCCCGAACCGCTGTAATGACAAGAAGATGGCTCATGGGAGATAGCGAGGGCGAGGACCACTTGGAGAAGAAGTTTATGAAGTGGAGACATGCCAATTCTAACATATGATGCAAGCCTTTTAATTTTGCACCATTAAGGTTGTTTATGGTGCATGCTTAGGGATAAGTCCATGATCATCTATTTTCATTTTGCATATTTGATATGTATGTGTGTGTGCTAGACACCTTAGATATATGGTATCCAAAGGTATACATACATATATATATATATATGTAGCAAATACTATGATGAGACTAAAATAAAAACCCCTCCTTGTTTAAATTAGGTTGATAAGCGTGAGACATTAAGAATGACTCACGTAGCCTTCCGTTGTTATGGTCGCAATGAGCCAATCTTAGATTGGGTGAGTTTGTTGTGTTTCCCACAAGGCTCACTCAGCAAGGGATTGGTGATCGTGGCCAAGGCTTAAATCCAAACTTTGGGGTGGACCATTGGCATGGCCTTGTTGTGTTTCCCACAAGGGCTATGTTGAGAATCCATACCTATACCGTAACAAGCGGATTTAACCTAACTAGAGTATATGATTTGTTGTGTTTCCCACAAGGTCACAACTCTAGAGGCTAAAGACTAAGAATTGCAAGGGTTACAATTGGCAAAAGTTGCCTACCTATTAAGTATGGGATGACTTGTTGTGTTTTCCACAAGGTCATCACCATAAGGTTAATGGGATCTTAGTCCCCACTAGGACATCATCGAGATGTCCCGTCTTTGCATATTGAGAGTTATGCAAATTTGACGAAATTAGTGGGAGCATAAAATTAAGATAAAAGACCTTATCATAGTTTTAATGAATATTTGCAATGTTATCTCATTTTAATATATCTCCTTGTAGATTTCAATGGTGAACCACCCATTGCGCAGCATACTTGATGCCAACAGGCTCACTGGTCCTTACTTCTCTGACTGGCTCAGAAATTTGAGAATTGTTCTCACTGCTGAGCGAATAGCCTATGTGCTTGAGAAGCCACTGCCAAATGAACCATCTAATGATGCTAGTGATGATGTGATTGTCACCTTCCAAAAGCACAAAGAGGATGCATCTCTTGTCCAGTGCTACATGTTAGCCTCTATGAGCAATGAGTTGCAGAGGCAACATGAAAAGATGGATGCAATATCCATATTGGCTCATCTTGAGGAGCTATTTGGAGCACATAGTCGGACAGAGAGATATGAGATATCTAAGAATCTGTTCAGGACAAGGATGTCTGAGGGAACGTCTGTGCAGACACACGTTCTCAAAATGATAGAGTGGGTTGAAAGGTTAGCTGAGCTTGGGTTCTCTATGAACAAGGAGCTGTCACTTGACCTTATCCTCCAATATTTACCATCCTCTTTCTCCCAATTCATAATGAACTTAAACATGAATAAGTTAGATTGCTCTCTAGCAGAGCTTCTGAATATGTTGAAGACTGCTGAAGGCACTATGAACAATGGGAACCTCCTGTGCTACTTGTTGGTAAGACCAACAAGAAAAGGAAGGCTAATCAAATGGGAAAGAAGGGAAAAGCTAAAGTCAAGAAAGTATCCATGAAGACAGAGCCCAAGAAGGACAAAGGACAATGCTTCCATTGCCATAAAGATGTCCACTGGAAGAGAAACTACAAGTTGTACCTTGCAAAAAAGGCAAAAGGAAAGCTTGGAGAAGCTTCAGGTATTTTTGTCATTGATGTCAATTTGTCTTATAGATCTACATCATGGGAATTGGATACTGGATGTGCATCTCATATCTACAATGACTTGCAGGTGTTGACAAGTAGTAGAAGGTTGCAAAGAGGAGAGGTTGATCTGCGCATTGGAAATGGTGCAAAGGTTGTAGCATTGGCCGTGGGACAAGCTCACCTCAAGTTACCTTCAGGAGATGTCCTACTATTAGATAGTTTCTATTATGTTCCTTCAATAGTTAAGAACATTGTTTCTATTTCATGCTTAAATAAATGTGGATTTATTGTGAGCTTTGGAAATGGAAGTTGTTCCGTAATTATGAATGGTAAATTGTTTGTCAATGGATGTTTGATTAATGGTTTGTATATATTAGATATGCATACTCCAATAATGTGTGTGAATGCACCTCTAAAGAGGAAAAGATTTGATATAGATCAAACCTTATTATGGCACCATAGACTTGGTCATATCAATGAGGAAAGACTTAAAAGGCTCCATAAGGATGGATGCATAAAGGTAAATGATTTTGAATCATTGCCCACTTGTGAGTCTTGCCTCATGGGTAAGATGACCAACTCTTCATTTAGTGGACATGGAGAGAGAGCTACTGAGTTGTTGGAACTCATACATTCAGATGTATGTGGCCCTATGTCAACTCAAGATAAAGGAGGACATTCTTACTTCATTACTTTCATTGATGATTGCTCTAGGTATGGGTATGTGTACTTAATGAAGTTCAAATCTTATGCCTTTGAGAAATTTAAAGAATATAAGAATGAAGTGGAGAAGCAACTAGGAAAGAGTATTAAGACTCTTCGATCAGATCGAGGAGGAGAATACTTAAGTACTGAATTCACACAATTCATGAAGGACAATGGGATATTATCCAAAAGGACACCTCCATTCACTCCACAGCTTAATGGAGTAGCTGAAAGGAGAAACCGTACATTGTTAGACATGGTACGAGCAATGACATCTTTTGCTAAGTTACCTTTATCCCTTTGGGGCTATGCACTTGAAACAGCTGCTTATATCCTAAATAGAGTACCTTCCAAGTCTGTTTTGACTACACTATATGAGATATGGAAAGGGAGAAAGCCTAACCCTAAACATGTTAAGGTCTGGGGTTGTCTAGCCCATGTGAAAAGGCATAACCCTAAAAAGTTGGAATCCAAGACTGAGATGTGTAGGCTTGTGGGATATCCTAGGGAAACCCATGGATATTATTTCTACCACCCTGATGATCAAATGGTTTATGTTGCTAAACGAGCTGTATTCCTAGAGGAAGAGTTCCTCCTGGATGGAAACATAGGGAGCACAGTAGAGCTAGAAGAGGTTCCAGAACCACAACCAGAGGACACTTCTGAAAAGGTGCTTGAAAAGGATATCACACATGTCCCTCGTAGGTCTTCTCGTGTGCCTATTCAACCTGATAGATATGTGGGACATATCTCTGATGGAAGAAAGAAGACACAGTATAATGAGGATGATGATCCTAAGATTTATGAGGAAGCAATATCTGATATTGATTCCAAGGAATGGAGATTGGCAATGAAATCCGAAATGGACTCCACGTACTCTAATCTAGTTTGGAACTTGGTAGATCCACCTCAGGGTATTATACCCATAGGGTGTAAATGGATCTATAAAAGGAAAATTGGAGCAGATGGGAAGGTGGAGACCTTCAAAGCAAGATTGGTAGCCAAAGGAAATCGTCAAAGGCAAGGTGTTGACTATGATGAGGCCTTTTCACCAGTAGCTATGATTAAGTCCATTAGGATATTGCTTGCCATTGCTGCACACTATGATTATGAGATCTGGCAGATGGATGTTAAGACTGCATTCCTTAATGGTGATCTTCAGGAAAAGGTGTATATGATACAACCTCATGGATATGAATCCCAAGAACATCCAAATAAAGTGTGCAGATTGTTAAAGTCAATTTATGGACTAAAACAAGCATCTCGTAGTTGGAATAAAAGATTTGATGAGACGATCAAGTCTTATGACTTCGTTCATAAAGAAGATGAGCCATGTGTGTATAAGAAGGCTAGTGGGAGTGCTATTGTCTTCTTGATCTTATATGTAGATGACATACTACTCATTAGGAATGATGTAGGTATGCTATCATCAGTTAAAGCCTGGTTGTCTAAGGTATTCTCCATGAAGGATTTGGGTGATGCATCCTTTGTGTTAGGGGTAAAGATCTATAGAGATAGATCAAGGAGGATGTTCGGCTTGACCCAATCTATGTACATAGAAACCATTGTCAAAAGGTTTGGCATGGAAAACTCCAAGAGAGGTCTTTTACCTATGAGACATGGAGTTACACTTTCTAAGGAGATGTCCCCTAAAACTCTTGAAGAAAGAGAGCACATGAGTAGAGTACCTTATGCCTCTGCCATAGGGTCTATCATGTATGCTATGATATGTACACGGCCTGATGTGGCACATGCTCTAAGAGTTACGAGCAGATATCAGGCAAATCCAGGTGATAGTCACTGGATTCTTTGTGAAATGCATCCTTAAGTACTTGAGAAGAACAAAGGATGCATTTCTGGTATATGGAGGAGCCGACTTGGTACTTAGAGGTTTCACAGACTCGAGTTTCCAGTCAGACAAAGATGATAGCAAGTCAACGTCAGGGTATGTATTTACCCTGAATGGTGGTGTAGTGAGCTGGAAGAGTTCCAAACAAGCAACCACTGCAGATTCTACAACTGAAGCAGAATATATTGCTGCTGCTAAAGTCGCTAAAGAAGTCGTCCGGATGAAGAAGTTCATCTCATACCTTGGAGTTGTTCCCTCCATCTCTGATCCAGTTCCATTGTTTTGTGATAACAATGGAGCTATTGCACAAGCAAAGGAGCCGAGGTCTCATCAGAAGTCAAAGCACATTTTGCGGCGTTATCACTTGATCAGAGAGATTGCAGCTAGAGGAGATATAGCTATAGATAGAGTATCTTCTGAAAATAACATTGCAGATCCACTAACTAGGGCTCTGACTCAAAGTGTGTTTGAGGGTCACCTTGAGCTGATGTGGATCAGACATGTGGGTGATTGGCTTTAGTGCAAGTGGGAGATTGATGGAAATGAATGCCCTACAAGCCAATCATATGTGATATGGTTTTACATTTCTTGTAATATCTTATTCAGTATTAATGGCATTGTCTTCATTACTTGCTCTATCTAGATGCATTTATTGTAATGAAGTCCTAAATTGCATGCAATGATGATTGAATCATGATGAGATCATGATAATGAGATCAATCATCAAGAAGCATGTGATCTAAATTGTTCCTAGTCGTAGGATCCTTGAGATGGGACATCAAGGATCCGATAAGACTAGTGTATATGATATTTTCTCATTTGATGAGGATGACCGATCTCATTGGTCATCAGTGTGGGGACACTGAGATACATGTATAGGTGCTCATTAGAGAAATGAGTTCACTGAACTGACCAGTATAGAATCCCTGAATGGTATCTTACCGAACTGTCGATCAGGGTATTTTATCATCACGGTTGCACGGTTAGATCTTTGACCTGAGTCGCCAAAGATGTCTTCCAAGGCGTACTATGTACTTTGACTATTGACTTATGGATCACTTAGTATTGTGGTCCTATATAGTTAATGGATTGGGTATATGGGAAACTTGGTGGAGGCAATTGAGCGGACAATAAGGGATCGTTCACTCTCGGTAGGAGAGAGAGAATGTCCTATGGATAGTACTCTAAAATCCTTGGCCAAGGTAGATAGGATAATTGGAAAAGGAGTTTTCCAGTTGATCCATTCCTGAGTACAAGATTTCATAGAGTCGGATTATTAAAGGGGTTGACAGTCAGTGCCGAACCCCTGACCGACCGGGACATTGCTTGGACGAGGATTTATATCCGTGTGGTAACTGATGATGGAAAGGCTCAATGGATGTTATTTAACTCCCCAAAGTCATTTGGTATCATAGGATGTGGCTTGTACCCTTTATGATCGGAAAGCCGTCAAATCTTTTATTAGATAATAGATTTGATTTAATTTAAAAGAATTGTTCTTTTTAAATTTGGCTTCAACCAAATTGACTATTGGGCTTAGTGGGTCACACACATTAGAACTAATTCTAAGGACAAGGGCAAGGATGTAAATATATAGAAGATTTGGGTTTTTGTGAAAAATTGCATCTTCTATATATAATATGCTTAAGAAGCTAAACCCTATCAAGCCAAAGGGTTGGAGAACGTCATTGGCAGCCTCCCTCTCTCCTCTCTTCTCTAGAAGGATTCCCCTCATGGTCCAACTCCATTCTGGTAGAGTTTTCGAGCTTGGAGCGAAGGAGAACCGGTCCTTGGAAGAAGTTCGTGTGGATACCGCTCGAGGCCGTCCACTTAAACGGTTTGAAGCAGCAAGGAACATCCACTCTTCATCTCTGGTGAGGGATTTTTCAAATCCCAAGAAGGTATATTCGATCTCTTTCTTAATCAGTTCCCGATTTTGTCATTTTGGTTTCAATAACGGCTAAGAGCATGGATTCAAGGAATCAAAAATATTTTAAATGCTTAGAATGATTCCTTACAGTTGGGGCCTTCAGTTTTGGGCTTCTTATACTGTGGATTGTCCGCAGCTAGCGTGGGTCATCCTCCCTTCGGCAGTGCACTTCTACTGGCTTGTTGGGCTGATCTCCACTTCAAGTTTGATCCAGTAGGTGCAATGGCCACCAGGTCGCAGCTCTTTTGCCTCATCCCTTTGTTCCCGTATGCTGCTGCACTCGGCTTCGGCGAGAGAGTCGCCAACAGGTGTGCATCGGTGAAGAAGAGGCCAGAGTGGCATGCTTACTTTGCCTCCATGAACCGTTCTGACTTCTAGCACTCTTCTGCTGCCCTGATGTAGAAGGACTTCCAGGTGTGCTTTGCGCCTGGCGTTGATCTCCGCTTGGTTACAGGTTCGGCCTTCATGTTGTACAACGCTCACCGTTGCCACTCTCAGATCGGCTTGCCTTGGTACGAGTTGCCCAAGCTATCCCACCTGCCAGCTATCAAGGGTAGACAGCTTGGCTCTACGGATGATGAGGAGGAGGCGATCTCAGCCATTGCCTTGTGGGAGACGAGTCGGGTGTACCGCCCAGGCCTCCTGATTGAGGAAGACCCCGATCGGAAGTGCCTTTATATCTCCGCGTTGAAGCTCTTATTTGCCTGAGAGTCTTCTTTTCCTGCTTTAACTCGTCAGACATATTGTTTTTATTTTGAATAAACAATGAATTTTTTATAGCAAGTTTAAGTGAAAATTCAATAGAAATTTACTTTGTTTCAGAAAATTACAAGACATATGTTGACAATTATGATGAATATGCCTTTCTATTTTTCAACACCTTGAATGTTTTTTAAATATGAATCAAGATATTTTTGATAAGTTTTAAAATATCTTTTTTTATTTAGGTAATCTTTCAGAGCAAACTGTGAGTCTGATGAATTTTCTTTCAGTGACTTCTTGATTGGCTCGATTTTCTGAACAACATGGCTCTTTCTGAAATTTTCGCCATTTTTATCAATTTCAGTCCTGAAAAATACATTTTTAGCCATTTCTGACTAATAAATGCATGTAATCTTCTCCTGTCACCTGAAAAATGTTAACTAGTGATGATAAAAAACATGAATATGCCTAGCTAATTTATAACCTGAGACATTCAAAGTTATGTGAAAAGAGGGATTTTTGGTGGGAATTTAAAGAGAGTTTTTATTCACAAAATTATTCTGAGCAAACCACGCATCGAATTGAGATTCTTTCGGTGGCGTCACGATCAGCTCGATTTTGTGAACCTTGGGTCACATTTTCAAATTTCTTCATTTTCACATTTTTACTCTCTATAAATACCCCTTGAGGGTAAGAATCTCTCATTTCCACCTTCACACCATCTCTCCTGGCGCCAGAAGCTCTAGAGCTCCAACTCAGATTTGGAGTCCAAAATGCCATCAAAAGTTAGTACCCCTGTTACAAAAAATGTAGACCAGGTTATTCTCTTCGATTTGGTTCAAGTTTCACACGATTTCAAGTTCATTTGAACAAGTTATCGTAAAAATAAGAATCAAGATGATGAGGGGTGCGCGGTCAACATTGGATGTTGATCGTGCCCTCAAACCGGGGGCACGTAGACCGCGCCCCCAGGTTGGGGATGTGCTGATGGCACCCCCAAGAGGAGGGTGCGGTCTATGCACCCTCTCTCTCCTCAAGGGACAGGGGCGCACAGAGCGCGCCCCTATTCCGAGGGCGCGCTCAGCGCGCCCTCCCTCTCCAAAGAGGGGGAGGGCATGTTCGGCATTTTTTTATTTTTTTTAATGAATTAAATAAATAAAATAAAATGTGTCTAACAATATTTGATCTCAACTTCCCTTTTTTCGCAGATGCCAAGACGCGTTCGCTGCCACGACTCCAATTCCGAGGGGCCCGAGCTCCTGACAGTCCAAGAGGTACATTTTCTTTATCCTCCACTTAATGATTAGCTCCTTTGCATTTTGGCAATAAAAATTGAGTAAACTAATGAAATGAATTTCCTGTAGGCCCGGATAAAATTTTGGATCTCGTGGGACTTGGTGCACCATGCCGCCTACCTTGGCCTACCAGACTTCTAGCAGGTTCAGTTAGAGGAGGTGGGGTTTGGGCCCATCCTCTAGGTGACTCCATTTTGTGAGGACCTACCACTGGTGCAGGTCCTCCATGAGTCCTGGGACCTGGACTCCTTTGTATTTCTGTTCCCATAGGGGCACATGGTGCCCTCCTTGGAGGATGTCCCACACATCACAGGTCTCTTTGTTGATGGTAGGCCAGTGGTGTGTGCCACTTCTTCAGATTATTCATGGGAGTTACAAGCCCTTTTTGCATATGAGCCTGAGTTCGACCCGAGGATGGCCTACGCACCATCGCCATACTAGAGGTTGGTGAGAAGGTAGGCTTGGTAGATGCAGAGCATGTCCGTGGTGAGAGCCAGAACAACTTTTTCTGTCACATGGTCGGCTAGGCTGCGGTGGCATTTACCGGGTTACCTGGCTCCTTGGAGGCAGACATAGACTTGCGTCGCTTCCTCCTCTTCTTCTTCGGGTGCCTTCTGTTGGGCTTGAAGACGGACCACATCCATCTGCGGTTCCTCCCTTTGCTTGCTGACCTGGAGCAGGTTGGCATGTACGCGTGGGGGGCAGCGATGCTCACCCATTTGTTCTGCGGCCTCCAGCCTGAGGCGGGTTCTGTTTCGGTCGCCGGCTTCTCTCCTTTTCTCCAGGTGACTTTTAACATCTTTTTCTTTTATGTACGTTTGTATTGTTTTGCTTTGTTCTAACGAGTTGTGCCTTTTACAAGTCTGGTTCTACCTCTACTTCCCCATGGGTTGGGCACAGTAGTCCTACCCTGACCTCTTCCCTCTGATGGCTCGCTGGGAGCCCATATGCCCTACTGGGGGCCATCGGATCCAGTTGGCTTCTATTCGTGCACAGATTCTCCACTTCCCACACACTAAAGTATGTTTTAATTTGTGTATCAATATTCTCCTGGTAAAATAATAATCATGATTTTGCTTCTTGTAGGTGTGTTAGAGGCCATATCTCATGATCGACGACCATCTCTAGCCCTGGATTACCGAGGCGGGTCGTGTCTTCGGCCGCGATCTTCACCTTCTGTGTGTCAATGAGCTGGCACCACTGTGGCTTCGGTTCTCGGCACGCGCCCTCGGTCTAGAGTAGGACTGGCTTGAGCCTCCTCCTTCTCTTCCCCTAGTCGGAGCTTGTCCCAGATGCCTACTCCTCCCCATGGACCGGGTGGAGAGGTACCACGCCTCAATCACACTATGGTATGAAGGCGACGAGGTAGTTATTGGTTGGGTAGAGGACAACTGAGACTACCTTCGCCGATACACGGAGGCGTATGGCCACTTGTTTGTTCAAGAGGGTCAGGTAAATGTTTCTTTCTTTTCTTCAATTCTATGTTGTTGTTCTCTTTTGACCTTCGTGCCATTTTAGGAGGCTCGAGCTCTACTGCTACACCAATAGCTGGAGATTGCTGATCTTCGTCAGGAGGTGGCCACTCTTCGTGGCATGCTGGAGACTGAGGTAGACAATGCCTTTGACCTTCAATTCTATTCTCGACATATACTTGCCTTGCTCTGATGTGTTTTTATTATATTCGTAGCAGAAGGCCCGTGCCAAGGGTTCACCTCCTTCTCTGTCGAGGGAAGAGGTGGCTGAGCTCCTCCAGTGTCTTAGTGAGGCGAGAGAGGCATTGACAACCAAGGAGGTAGAGATATCTTTCATTATTCTCTATTCTGGTTGTTGATTTTTCTTGGTTCATATTCTTCTTCTTCTTCCAGGTTGTCGAGCTTTAGAGTACTTTGTCCTCCTGTATCTAGTCTTTGGAGGCCAAGGTGGAGACATGGCGGTCTGCCCCGGCCGATCTTCATTCCCAGATGATCGTTTCGAATCTTCGTCTTCAGCATGAGAGAGCCATGCGCGAGATGGAGCGCCAGCATAGCCAGACCATGCGATCTTTGGAGCAAATGCACCTACAGTCGCAGGTTCGTTTGTCTACAGCAGAGGCGACACTATAGGTCTACCACCAGGGAGTCCCTCCACAGCCGAGCCAGAGTCGCACCCACCAGAGCAACTCCCATTGGAGTGGTACGCACCAGAGTGGCAGCACCGCTCGTAGCCGGGGTCACCACGGCTAGAGCCAGTAGGGGCAGAGTGGTCAAAGCCAGAGCCATGAGCATGGTGCTTCTGCATTCTTGGCCACTTCTTCAGAGCTTCGCCGCAATGAGGTGGCTGTAGCAGCTTTGGCGGACACGGCTACCATGCCTCCTCCACGTGGTCTCTCTCCTGGAAAGGGTAGGAACAGGCACTGATATCTGTAGCTGGCTTAATCTTCTTCTGTTGTGGCTGCTTTGTTTCGTTGTTGTAGTACTTGATGGTGTAATTAGATCTTTGTCTATTCCATAGGCACTTGCACTGTTCTTCCTGCTCGACATCACTCAAAAGGGGTGTTAACATCACATTTTGGCTTGGCCCCTTGCATGTTTGTCAAGGGGCGGAAACTTCTTAAAGATGGTAACTGTTAATAATAAAGAAGACAATAGATGTATGGTTAAGAAACTAACCTGTTGGTGAGATTTCCCCCTCCTTGACTCGTGTTTCTTTCCTGAAATACTTAATAAAGGGGTTAGATCTGCTCTATAGCTTACCCCCTTGCCTATTGTCATCTTGCCTTGCTTACATGTCAAGGGGGGTAGCCTTATTAACAAGGTAATATGAACAAAATGATTGAAAATGAATAAGTTAAGGGTTAAGAAAGCTTACCTGCTATGGTGAGAGTCACTCCCTTCTTGATCTTAGAATCCTATCATTGATAGAATATTTCTCTCTTACTTTAAAGTTCCTGAAAATACTTGACAAAAGAGGATCAGATCTTCACAACGACTCATCCCTTTGCCTACTACGGCCAACTTTGACTTAGGTCAAAGGGAGGAGCCCTCTTAATGGGGTGATAATGAAGATAAATATGCAATGTAGAAATGAAACATGCAAGACAATAGAATAAATATAAATGCTAGCAAAGACAAAAATCAAGGTTATGCCAAGTTAAATGATACATTCTTTTGAATTTTTAGAAAATAGTAAATTTTTTTCTGATTTTTGAAAATATTCAAATATTCAAATATTTGAAAATATTCAATATTTTTAGATTTTTGAAAATATTCAAATTTTTTTAAATTTTTTGAAAATATTCATCATATTTTTTTTGGAATTTTTGTGGAGAATGTGCCGGTATTGAGACAATTCATCGATCTTTGAGTGTTAATCAAGATTCAAGCGATAAACACCATGTGAAAATAATGTTCTCTACCCAGAATCTTTCTTGCCCTCTTCTCTTGATTGGTTTGGATTTCCCCTGAGTTTGGATAGTTTACCCTACGCTAGGGGTTTTAAGATAGAAGAATAATAAAGGAAGTCTTTGATAGCATTTGGGGGTGTTGAAAAGGGTTTCTCTACTCATGCCCAAATTACCCGTTGGGGTTCGGCCTCTTTGGGTCTTTTTTACATGTGGCACTTACTTAGACAAGTCTTTGACCAGTGGGGTCATTGCCCATCTTTTGGTGCCTTTTCTTCATTTTCTACTCTTCCGAGTACTCTTTCAGACAGGCCCATATTTGTTTAAACCTGTGGGGTTCATTGCCCATCTTTTGGCACCCTTTTGCACCCTATGAGACGGCCTCCTACTAAGGCGGCGGTCATTTTGATACTATCTTCCTCTAGTCCCCTTCACCTATTTTGGACCGAATAGAAGAGAATAGGGTAAGGTTTCCTTTCTGCCTTCAGGGTTCTGCCTTGCCTCTCTCGAGTGTCGGGCTATCTGGATTCTAGGATAGGGAGGTGTTGTGTGTGCAGGGTGATGTCTACCCTTATCCTCTAGTGAACACTCTAAGATCGATGAAGTGATATCATACCAGAAATTCTTCAATTTTATTTTCTAAGGAAAATATTTTTTGAGGTAAACGCTGTTCCATGGATGGTTCAATTTTTATCCATCGGCGTTGGTTAGCTCATATGCATTACCTGGATATTTTTCTGTTATAACAAAAGGCCCTTCCCAGTTAGGTTGCAACTTGGAGCGGGGACCACCCGGCTTAACAAATATGAGTTTTACTACCATCTTGCCGATTTTGAACTTTCTCTTTACCACCCTCTTTTGATAAAACCTTTTCAATCGGTTCTGATAAGTCCGGGCATGCTCAGAGGTGACCAACCTTCTTTCATCTAGGAGTTCAAGTTGTGCAAGGAGAGATTCTTGCCTCTCATCGACAGGGATGTCCCTATCGAGTTGAACTCGGAGTGATGAAAGGAGTACTTCGTACGGGACCACCGCTTCCATCCCATATGCGAGAGCATACGAGGTTTGACCAGTGGGGGTCCATACAGAAGTACAATAAGCACATAGGGCATCTACAAGCTTATCTGGCTAGTCCGCGAACTTGATAGACTTATAGGTTTTCTTAATGATTTTAATCAAAGTTTTGTTGGTGGCTTCTGCTTGACCTTTGCCTTGCGGGTAATAAGGAGATGAATGATGCAGTGCAATGTGGTACCTGTTGCAAAGATCATGCAGATCTTGAGAGAGAAATTGCAGTCCGTTGTCGGTGATGATGTTGCTGGGTATCCCGAACCTGGCGATGATGTTGCGTTTGATGAAGGAGCACAGTGTTGATGCCTTGATCTCCACAAACGCTTCCACTTCTGCCCACTTGGTGAAGTACTCTATTGCCGTCAGGATGAACGATTTGGAACATATTTCATAGTTAAGATCACTTAGAAGGACAATGATATCGAAAGCGCACATGGCGAAGGGCCATGGGGCATGAATAAGATGAAGGGAAGATGCGGGAGAATGGATCTTGTTGGCATGAAGTTTGTAAGAATGACAGTGCCGAACAAAGATGGAGCAATCCTCTTCTAGGGTTGGCCAATAATACCCCTGCCTGATAATTTTCTTAGTAAGAGCTTGAACATTGACATGGCCCCCACAGACCCCGGAATGTGCTTCCTTAAGCACCAATTCTACCTCTTCTTCATCAATGCATCTAAGCAAGATTCCACTCAAGCTTCTCTTGTAGAGCACCCCTCCTAGGATGGTATACCTTTGGGATACTCTTCTGATGGCCTTCTTTTCTTTTGCATTTGATCCAGGTGGATTTGTCTGATCTTGACAATACCTTGAGATGTCATCAAACCAAGGCCTCTCACCCTCATCTAACTCTTTCAACTCGATTAGATAAACTTTCTCTTTCTGCTCTAAATATTCATTCCTGCCAAATCTCTCCTTGACCTTCATAAACTGACCATCCTTAATCGTCGGCATCGACCTTTTACGGACATGGATAGTCCGCACCTGTCTACCTAGAGGGCCTGATAGAGATGAAGCTAAGGAGGCTAAGGCATCAGCAAGAATATTCTGAGTTCGAGGAACATGGACAAAAGTGAGTTTGGAAAAGAGTTTGATGTAGCAAGAGGTGAGTTCTTGGTAAGGTTTGAGGTTTGGATGAGAAGTTCGGTATTTGGTTAGGACTTGGCGAAGGATTAGTTGGCTATCACCTATCACCCTCAATTCCGTGGCACCATAGAAATGAACGGCCTCCAGCCTGGCTAGCAAGGCTTCATATTCAGCTATATTGTTGGTTGCTGGGAAGTCAAACTGAAATGGTTGTAGAATGGTGACACCCTCGGGTGATAGAAGGACGATTCCTATTCCCTTACCGTGTGAATTCAGAGCCCCGTCAAAATATAATGTCCAAAGGTGGGAAGATCGGATCAACATGAGTTCATCATCTGGGAGCTCCGACTGGACCGGGTCAAAGAGGGGTATAGGGTGATGGGCTCAATGTTCGGCAATGGCATAGCCCTTAATCGCCTTCTGGGGGACATAGGTGATATCAAACTGTGAAAGGAAACTCTGCAAACGACCTAACCGATCAGTTAGAACAGTTTTTTCTAGAAGGAATTTGATGGGATTGATGTGGGCAATAAGGTTGACCTCATGAGCTAAGAAATAGTGTTTATGCTTTTTGATCTATGTGAGCAGAAGTATATTGTAGTGGGGAAGGCCTGTGCTGCACTATTAAGTTGCCTTTTCTTTCGCTTCTTCATCAACTTGTGCAAGGACTGCCCCAAGAGAATTATCCAAAACTGAGATATATAAAACTAAGGGCTTGCTAGGGACTGGTGGTCTAAGCACAGGGAGACTAGCCAGGTATCTTTTCAAACCATCGAATGCATACTGGCACTTCGAATCCCATTTTCCCCCACCTTGGTCAACTCATAGAAAGGTTTCACCTTTGGGAGTGCTGTGAGATGAACCGGCGGACAAACTGTACCCTCCTGATTAATCCTCTAAGTTCTTTCATATTTCTCGGAGGAGACATACCAATGATTGCCTTGTCCTTGTTTGGGTCAATCTCTATGCCCCTTTTTCTCACTATGAACCCTAATAATTTTTTTGAGGATACTTCAAACGTGCATTTCTTCAGGTTCATTTTCAATTTATATTCCTTAGCCCTTTGCAATACCTTTCTTAACACTTCAGGATGATCTTCTTGGCTTTTGGACTTAACGACCAGGTCATCCACGTACACCTCTACAAGGGTATGCATCATGTCATAAAAAATAGCCATCATGGCCCTCTGATAGGTAGCACCAGCATTCTTCAGTCCAAAGGGCATGACGACAAAGCAGTAGGTTCCCCAAGATGTGGTGAACGAGGTCTTCTCCTGGTTCTCTTTGGCCAACCGGATTTGATTATACTCGGAATAGCCATCCATGAAAGATAGCATCTCGAATCCAGTAGTGCTATCAACTAGTACATCAATATGAGGTAGTGGAAAGTCATCTTTAGGACACACTCGGTTTAAGTCCCTAAAGTCTATGCAGATTCGAACTCGTCCATCCTTTTTCATTACAAGGACTATGTTTGCCACCCATTACGGATAAAGGACAACCTTAATGAATCTAGCTTGATGTAACTTGTCGGCCTCTTCTTTCATCTTAAGTGCAACATCAGGGTGGAATCTCCTTAATTTTTGTTTGACCGGGGTAGCTCCAGGTTTCAAAGTTAGACAATGTTCAACTAACGAGTTGTCTAACCCCGGCATGTCTTTGTATGTCCATGCAAACGTGTCCTTATATTCTTCCAAAATTTTAATTAAGCTCTGTTCCTCAGTGGGAGTGAGGTTTGCACTTAGGAGGATTGTCTTGGGATCTTCTGGTGTTCCAAGATTTAGTTCTTTTGTCGGTTCATCCACCATGGCTAATGGTTCTTCAAACCTTTTAAGTCCAGATGCATACACATTAGCCAAGTCCTCAATTCCATCCTCGAAATCTGGATCTTTTTCAGATAAAACCTCGTAAACTCCCAGTGTATGATCTATATTGAATTTATCCTCATATTGGATTTCATCAAGCTGGATAGCATTTTTCAAAAACCTTGGTAGCCTTGCACATTCCTTGCATTTTTGAGCTAATTGCTGGAGATATCTCTCTGAACATGCTTACCTCGAACTTTCTTTTTTACTATCCTAACTACTCCTAAAGAAGACGAAATTGAAAAGGCGGTATCTACAATGGGTGAAGGATTGAATAGATCGATCAGTGATTCAGAGAAGAGGGGTCCCTGGTGTTGACACACCAAATTGGCCTGATTCGGAGCCCCATACTCTTATTCCATAGGCGATATTCTTATTTGACCATTACCTAATTTGGATTACTTCGTGAAGATGAGCTAAGGATGCTGGTGGAGCCCCTCTCAAGTTAAGAATGAACTGATGATTTCTAGAATAATGCCATAACCTTCAAGCGAGAGCCGCACGTGAACCATAAAAATACGAAGCCTGCTCGATGACCAACCTTGAATGGTCCATACTTGAACATGTCGGAAGTCCCGCGTGTGTTCCGTGACATTCGGGGTTTCCGACAAGTCATTTTGGTAGGCATTAGTCTATATCGGTTTCTTCGTTATGGCTTTTCGATCAGTACTGACACGACTATCCCGGACCACGTGTTAGGCCTTTCCGGTCATCACTGGGTCTTTTCGAGTCGTCCGGGTAGATCCTAGCCGTATATTTCATCAACCGGGGCCATACGGCCATTTCGGTCAATTTTAGGGTTTTACGGCTTTTCCGAGTTTCGGTTCACGTTTACCGGGTTAATCTCAGATTTTCGATGATTTTCGGGTTTTTTGACCAAACCGGACTTGTTCGGCCATTGTTTTAAGTCATCTTGAGTTACCCGAGATTCATCGACCGGAACTGTGCCCTTCCGGATCTTTGCTGCGGTTTTCAACTTTTCGCAAAAGGGTAAACCAGTAGAAAGCCCCGTGCAAATGTCTCAGGAGTCATGCTGACTGGTTTACCGACTTGAGGAAGTGAGGTTGAAGGCCCTCTTTCCAACGCAACAAACGGGAGCCGAATCGAACATCTTGTTTGCAAGTTACGGCTCGCGGAACATGCGCACAGAAGAGAGAGTCTACTGCGCCCCCGCTCCCCTTGAAAAGGAAGGGTGCGCCCTGCGCGCCCCCGATTCCTTTGAAACGAGGGGGCGTGGTCAGTTTCCAAAAATCAAAAATTGCCCCGATTAGCACCTTCTAAACCAGAATTTTGGAAGGTTTCCGTCGATGATTTTCGATTATTTGTACCGCGCCCCCGGTTCGGGGGCGCGTTACGTTTGTCTAGTCGATTTTTTAGCAATTTATGGAACTTTTCAGCAATTTTTAGCCATGAGACGCGTAACGTGCCCCCGGTTTCTTTGAACCCAAAGTGAGGGCGCCCCCTGTGTGCACCTCATTTGAAAGGCGGGGGAACGGTCGATCCGGTTTCCATATTTTGCACCAATTTCAATTCCCTTTAAATTGATGGCCATTCTCAACGACCCAAGGTTAATCCCCGATGCCTAGTTCGTCCTGAGGTCATCCAAGCTCTCTTTCAAATCCTTCCCAACGTCCAAAGATGATCCGACGTCGAGAGATCGAACCTGAGGCGAAGGAGAAGCCCGATCTGTGCGTTCTGCATCAACCTACTTCATTGGCTTCTGTAAAAAATCTTGGGATCCTGCTGCGAAGGTCTTCAATAGAGAAGTTGTTCCTCTCCTCGTTCTCTTTCATTTGCAACTTATGGCATTCAATTCCTACTTGCCATTTGTCCGTGGCCATTGTTACACCAAGGGTGCGCATCCAGGTTTTACTTGTCACATCCGTCCACTTTCAGAATTTTTACAGACTTCTAAAGGCGGATTCTGGAGAGATCATCAACATAAGAACTCTTCCTCTCCGAGTCTTCTGTCTACTGCAACAAAAAAAATCAATTTTGACATCAGGACTGCCTGTGGAGAGCTCTGCACTAAAGTTGCGCTAGACAGTGCAATGCACCCCCGAAACAAGGGCGCGCAGACCGCGCCCTCACACCTAGGGCGCGCCCACCGCATCCTCAAACCCAGGGCACGTTCAGTCCAAAGCACTGTCCGGCCATATTGGTGATATATTCTCTATTTTATCTCTGATTTGACATTTTCAAGTTTCTATGTCTTCGTCATTCATCCAGAATCATTTTAGCATCATTTTTATTTAGTTTTTTTGCATAATTCTATATCACAAAAAATACACAAAAAAGGGGTTAAGGCTCACCCCAAAACCGGTGAGTCTGATTCCAATTGTTTCTTTCTCATCTTCTTTCTACAGTTACTACATTTCTCACAGTTCTAATCATCCCTTCACTTGTTTTATTGTCTTAAGTTGCACAGATTGATCAAGCTAGCATCAGTTGGACTCTTCTTCTTCGGCTGACCGAAGAAGAAGAAGGTTGAACCTACACACATTCTCTCTCGCGCTAAGGTACACACGGTCAAATCAACTCATCTCTTTATTTACATTCCATAGAGCGAAGCCCGCGGCTCCTGCCACCGCCTTTTTATTTATGCTTTAAGTTCATCTCCTCCTCACTCTCCTCTCACATGACCCGAACCATCTTCGGTGCTCGAGCGACGCCGTGCGATGAAAGTTCGGGGATCATTGTGAGTGTGGGACTGAGGTGAGGAGTCTTTACCGCTTTCTGAGTGTCTTCCGATTCACTCCCCCTCTTCCCCTATTCCATCTTTCACCTTCTCTTGAGGTTCCGATCCGGAACCCATTTTCGGAGTCAACACCTAGGTGGGAGCACCCTCCGAGACAAGTAGAGACGTCTCCTCAATGGAAAACTGAGTTTGTGAGAAGACATTTTTTTGGAAGTTTTCAATAACTGAAAGAAAATGAGCTAGTGGGGCTCGAGCAGAAGTAGAAAGATTAAGCAAAAGAGAGAAAAATGGGCTCGCAGGCTCTACAATGACAAGAAATGGGTAGATAGGACCAAAGCTAGTGAAAAGATCTAAAGGGCATGTGGGCGTAAATGCTAGGCACATGGGCCCGAACCAAGAAAAGGAATCTAAAGGGCACATGGGCCCGATTGGTGGGCACGCGGGCCCAAGGTTGTTGGATTGAAATGGGCATAGAAGCCCAGTAGAGTAAGAATATTTGAATGGGCTCTCGGGCCCAGTGATCAATTTGAGTGGCCATTTCGGCCCAAAAGTGGGAATCGGGCTAGACAGCCCATCAAGTGAATCTAGGAGGGAGAATGTGAGGATTTTGAAACACGCGACCGTAGGATATGGTTCACGTGGGATGCTGATTGGAGGTGAGTTTGAGTGGACAAGTTGTTTAGGGATGGACTTGCCCTCGACTAGTTCTTCCTCCTCTATGAACAACCGAGCCCAAGATGAACTCAGGTTGTCCATTTCCTCCTCTTGCTCTGGTGCCTTCCTTCTCTTAGTTGGTTCTTCCTCTTCGTCCCCAGCCATCATCATGGTCTCCCCATTGAAAAAGAATTTTTGGAGTCCCATGGTATTTTTTGGCCGGTAGACCATCCTCGGAGTGAAACTGGGCTCATAGCCAAGCCCGTGCCTCTTTGGTCTTTGTGCGACTTTAATGGGGTGTACAACCCCCTGTAGCTTCTTTCCCAACCCCTTTCCTAGTTGATAGCCTATCCCTTTCATTATCCGCCACGCAACTGTATTTGGAGGCATCGTTATCATCATGACCTCAGGCAGCTCTGTAGTTGAAACCAACGGTCAGACAAGTTCCAATACTGGCAGTGTAGAAGAGGGGTCATCCACGACATTTAAAATGGGGATGTTGGTTACTTTAATCACCTGGCCCTTGTATGGGAACTTCAGACATTGATGATTAGTAGAGGCAATAGCTCCTATTGCCTCTAGATATGGGCATCCCAAAATAGCTTTAAATGTAGGGTCCAATTCTAGAACATGAAACTTGACATTGACAGCACCTGGCTCGAGCCCTAATTCCAATGTAACCACCCCTCGTGCTAGCTTTCGGGTGTTGTCATATGCTGTCACCGTGACGGCAGAAGGCTCAATTTCTTCATCGGAGATGTCGCAAAGTTGCAATGTTTCTGGCGGCATGACATTTATAGAGGCTCTGGTGTCAATCAAGCAAGACTTGATTTCTATGCCTCTGATTACCACTGCGATGCATAAGGCGTATTTTATAATTTCAGGCCATGCCAACTCCTCCTGTGTGAAAGTGAATGCCGGATGTTCACTCCTTGGGGTCAAGACTGTAATGATATTTTTGGGCGGGAGGTCCTCATTGACCATGACCCACTGTAAGTACTGTTGTAGAATGTCTTGATGATTCTTCGACCTTTTTATCAGCTCTAGAATTGAAATCCATGTCAGCATTTTGTCCAGATGCTTCAATAGGTCATATGCCGTGCTGGGCAATGGTTCTTCTACTGCCTCCTCTTCTTCTTGCTCCTGTAGTTGCATCCCGGCCTGGAGGAAGACCCTTTGGAACATCCTCCCACTATGAAGTACCGGCATCAACGTGGTAGGGGGGAGTGGTGATGATGGTGATGGTAGGGTTGGTTGGTATGTTGAGGGGCCCGTGGTAGGTAGGGGTGGTGAGGATCGGATGATGAGGGGTCTTGGGTTGGTGGAGGCTGGTGTGTTGGGTGATGGTTGGGGTGTTGGTGGTGATGGTCTAATGATGAGGGGTCACGGAGTGGCGGTGATTAGTAGGTTGGGTGATAGTTGGGGTGTTGTTGGTGATGGTCGGATGATTAAGGGTCACGGAGTGGTGGCGACCGGTAGGTTAGGTGACGGTCGGATAATGAAAGGCTGAGGGGTGGTGGAGGCTGGTAGGTTAGGTGATGTTTGGGGTGTTGGTGGCGGTCTAATGAATAGACGTCGGGGAGGAACGATGGTTGATGGGTTAGGTTGGGGTGCTGGTTGGGATGCTGGTGGCGGTCTAATGATTAGGCGTTGTGGAGGGTTAATGGCTGGTGAGGGTAGTAGTGTTTGGGTAGTTTGTGGGCTGGGGGCAGCTCTCAGTATGGAGAGTATGGTGCGATTTGTAGGTGGGGTTGGTCTAGCGGGTATGGAGGTGGTTTGATCCTCAACCTGCCAACCCTGGGAATGGTGGGTTGACTCCTCGATGGCGGAGTGGATGAGGCCGAGTCGTTGGTTTGGTGGTGCTGGTGCCGGTGCTTGAACGGGTGCATGTACTGGTAGTGGATCTTGGACTATACCCAGGCCGGACTGCTATTGTGCTTGTTGTCGCCGTGGTTGATTCTGGTGTGCCTTCATAGCTTGTATGGACTCCCCCATTTGTGCCCAGTCAATGTTCCCATGATCGTTGAGGTCACGAATGTAGTCTTTAAATTGAATGCAGACATCCACCGTGTGCCCAGGATACCGATGGTAAGTGCAGTACTTTGTCATGTCAACATTCGCCGGCCATCCTTCTCTCTCCTTTGGAAGCTTCAACTGCTGTTCAGCCATCAATGCATTAAAGATATCGGTGAGGGGGGAATGGAAGTTGAGGATAGTACTCTCTTTTCGGTCCCCCCCTCCTAGGTCGATTGGCTGGTGGTGGCACTTGGTTGTAGGCTTGTTGTTGTGGTTGTGGTCGGTTGTAGACAGGTTGTTGTCGAGGTGCTCGGTTGTAGGCATTTTTCTATGGTGGTTCTCGGTTGTATACAACTGCTGGGACTGAGGAGATGGTTGAGGTGCTGGCCGATATTGTTGGTTGGGTGGTAGGTTATGGTATTGGCTTTGGCGATACCCACCCTGATTACCCATCGCATTGATACTCTCGTTATTGACTACCCCTTCAGTGGTGGGCCCTACAGGTGTAGGCTTTCTAGAGTCACGGGGTTTGGGGTCAAATGGATTGATCATGGATGCATCCTTAAAATGGGCTTGGAGGTAGCGGGTGCTATCACACAACTTACTCATGGTAGTAGGGCGGTGCATGATTAGGATGTTGCGAAGGTAAGGCGTAGTGTTCCCGATGAGCATCCTCACCTGCTCCCCTTCTTAGATGGTATCAACGACTCTCTTAGCCATTCCCCACCACCAATCAACAAATTTGGCAAAATTCTCATTCGGCTTCATTTTCTCAGCAATTAAATCTGTTATTGAGTAGGCTGGCCCTACCCGGTCCTTATACCTTTGCAAAAACTTTGCCTTGACAATGTCAAAATCTGCCACCTCAATAGAATCAAGAGAATAGAACCAGTCAAGGGTGGATCCTTCCAATGACTGACGTAATAGGAAGGCAAGTGCTTTGCGGTCATTCTTCTAGAATGCGGAGTCATATAAGAAATCCTTCAGATGATTGAAAGGATTACCAGTCCCGTTGTAACGTTGAAAAACTAGTATCTCTGAAGGAGGAAGGTGTAGAACTGGGAAGGAAATGATTGAGATTTCAGGAGCAGTTTTGGAGTCCAAACGGTGCTTTAATTCTTCAAAGCACTCATCCATTCGGTTGAGCTTATCAATGAAAGCTTGGGTGAGGTTGGATTCCTGAGCCACTGGAGCAAAGTGTTTAGGTGAATGGGTTGGAAGAGGTGGGTTGGAAACATGAGCTAGAATAGCATTACGTGAATGCCCCACAACGGGGTGAGTGGAGACATGGTAGGGTTGCCTAGGAGAAGAAATGATTAGGGGCCTGACTGCCAATTGAGGTGGTGAGGGGGCTTGATTTCCCTCGACCGGATCTTGATTGGCGGGCATCTTGCCCTTTGTCAAGGATTGCACAAGCGAAAAGGATTCAGGGTCTAGATGGAGAAATAGACCCTGGAGGAGTTGCTCCACGCTAAGTGAAGCAGGTTGATGAGTAGGATTCTGAATTTCAGGCTCCCTAACAGCATTGACATGGCCCTCTGGTTGGACCATGGGTTGTTGCAGCTCGTAGTGGCCCATCTCGTACTCCTCTTCTTGCCTGTAGTAGTCTGACATCCCGACGTGTCTTCCAGACCTTAGTGTCATGGGCATCCTGTCAAATTTTCTTACAAAATGGTTGAAAGAAAGCAAATGAATGTAAATAGAGTTTTTGTTTGGTTATGCTTTTTTTTGTTTGAATTGATTTGGTTTCAATTTTGTTGTTTGGCAAGCAAGTTGAACACAAAAATTAAAGGGATTTTTTTGCTTTTTTTGTTTTGGGTGTTTTGAAGGAAGAAATTTTTTTTGGTTGTTTTCAATTGTTGTTAGCAAACAAGTTATGCAAACACGTTTTCAAAATGACTACTCGACAATTTTTGGGTTGAAACCTTAGATTTGATGGATTGTTAGCAATTGTTCACTCAAATGGGTATGGTTCCTATTGCTTCAATCTTCAAGACCAAAGGTTATCACTCAATCACCACGAGTAGGTACTTGGGTTCTTCGGGTTTTGGGAAAGTGGTACAACCGGCCCAATTGTGCGGAGAGGAATACTCCACGGGTGTGGACTTACGGAGGTCTTGATGGAAACCACCAATTCAACTAGGAAGGAATATCCCAAAAGAGAGGTAAGAATCCACCAAGAAGGTGTTTAGAGGGTGAGGGTGTGTTGGGAGAGAGAGCCCCCGCCTTGAATGCCCTACGGATCGGAGCATGTCTGGTACCCGATGCAAAAGCTAATGCAAAAATAAAAATAAAGGGTAGGAGAAGAAGAAGCAATCAATATGCAAACATGAAATGAATGAAAGCTAATAAATCAAGCAACTGAATGCAATCAAGACAAGCAATGATAAAATAAAACAAGTAACTAGCAACTAAAAGGTGGTTCGCGTGGGAACCAGCTTGTAATAGAGTGTCCAAGTGGGGACAAATCTGAAGTGAAGATAAAAGGATGGTCCACGTGGGGGACCGACTTGAAAATAAAGTGGCTCACACGGGAGCCGGGTTTTGAAAAGGTAGGTGGTTCACGCGGGAGCCAGTTTTTGAAGGAAAAGGGGTGGTTCACGCGGGAACCGGTTTGTTTGATTGGAAAAATGAAAGGAGGGCCACTTGGGGCCAATTTAAAGTGGTGAAAAAGGGTGGTCCACGTGGGGACCGATCTGAAAGTGGGTTGGTTCACGCGGGAACCAGTTTAGAAAAGGGGTTGTTCATGCGGGAACCGATGTAAAAGGTGAGAAAAATGAAAAGAGGGCCACTGGGGCCAATCTGAAGGTGCTGTAAAGAGGTGGTCCACGTGGGGACCGATTTAAAAATAAGTTGGTTCACGTGGGAACCGAGTTGGAAAAGAAAGATGGTTCACATGGGAACTAGTTTATAAGAAGAAAAGAGTGGTTCACGTGGGAACCGGGTTGAAATTAAAGACAAGTAAGTCAAGTCCACATGGGGACAATCTTAAGGAAAGAGTAAAGAGCTAGTTTAAAGGTAAATTGACATGGAAAAGGTAAAGGATAAGCCGGTTCGTGCGGGAACTAAATCAGTAAACAACTAGTTGCATGGATCAATCAAGCTAGCACGGTTGAAGACATTGGTTGTTCCACCGTGGTTGCCAAAAAGCTGTCGACTACAGAAATGGGTTCCGGATCGGCACCTCAAGAGAGGGTGATGATAGAATAGAGTAAAAAGGTGAGTGAATTGGAAAACACTCGGAAAGTGGTAAAGAGTCCTCACCTCGGTCCCACACTCACATTGATCCCAGAGCTTTCATCTCATGGCGTCGCTCGAGCACCAGAGATGGTTCGGGTCATGTGGGAGGAGAGTGAGGAATAGAATGACTTAGAACATAAACGAGGTGGTCACCAGGAGCCACGGGCTCTGCTTTATGGAATGTAAATCAAGGGATGAGTTGACTGTGTGTACCTTAGCACGGGAGATGATATGTGAGTTAAACCTTTTTCCTCGTCAGCCGGCCGATGAGGGAGAGTCCAACCAATGCTATCTTGATCAACCTGTGCAACTAGAACAATAAACCAAGTGAAAGAAACCGATTAGAACTATGAGAAGTGTAGAAACTATAGGAGTGGAGATGAAACAAAGAAGCAATTGGAATAAAACTCACTGGATTGGGGCGAGCCCTAACCCCTTTTTTGTGTTTTTGGTTATGTAAAAATGATGCAAACTAAGTAAAATATTCTCTAACAATTAAATGAACTTAGTTAAGATAAACTTATAGAATTAAACGGCTTGAGTTGAAGCCGAGATGAGTGAAACAAGCCGGTTCGGGTAGCTTTGCACCCTTCTGGTGCAACTTTGGTGTAGAGAATGCTACAGACAACCCTGATGTCAGAATTGACTTCTGTTTGTTTCTATGGATAGAGAATTCGGAGAGGAAGATATCTTCTGTTTATGACTTCTTAAGAATACTCTTGTAGTAGTCTGTAAAAATTCTGAAAGTGGATGGATGTGGAAAAATAGAACCTGGATGCGCGCCCTTAGTGCAACAATCGCCACGGACAGACGACAACTCAGAATCGAGTGCCGTCAGTTGAAAATGAAATAAGACGAATAAAGGAATAACCGTTGAAGACTTTTGCACAAGGAGCCACAAATTTTCTACATCAGCCGATGAAGTTGGTTGATGCAGAATGCACGGATTGAGTCTTCTCCTTCGCCTCGGGATCAATCTTTCGACGTCGGATCGGCTTTGGACGTCAGGACGGTTTTGGGAGAGAGCTTGGATGACCTCAAGATGAGCTAGGCACTAAGGATTAACCTTGGGTCATTGAGAATGGCCCTCAATTTATAGAGGAGGGAAACCGATGTAAAACATGAAAACTGGACCGACCGCACCCCCGCTGTTCAAATGAAGCGAGGGCGTGCAGGGTCTGCCCTCAATCTGGGGGTGTGCTGGGTGCACCCTCACACTGGGGGCACAGTCTATGTGCCCCCCTATTTCAAAGCAGGCGGGGGCACGTTACGCATCTTATTGCTAAAATTCGCCGGAATCTTTCGAAAATTGCTAAAAATCTGACTTGACAAATGTAACGCGCCCCCGACCCAGGGGCACAGTACAAATAATCAAAAATTAATGATAGTAACCTTCCAAAAATATGGTTTAAAAGGTGGAAATGGGGGCAATTTCTGATTTTCATAAATTGACCGCGCCCCCACATTTCAAAGGAGGCAGGGGCGCGCAGGGCGCGCCCCTAGGTTGAGGGCGCGGTGACCGCTCCCTCCCATTTCAAAGGGGGCGGGGGCATAGTACACTTTCTCTCTTATGTGTGCGTTCCGCGGGCCGTAACCTGCAAACGGGATGTCCGATTCGGCTCCCATTTGTTGCGTTGGAAAGAGGGCCTTCAACCACACCTTCTCAAGTCGGTAAACTAGCCGGCATGACTACCGATTCGCACGGGGCTTTCTACCGTTTTACCCTCTCGTGGAAAGCCAAAACCCGTGGCAAAGATTTGAAAGAGCACGGTTCCTGTTGTAGAAACTTGGGTCAACTCGTGACTTAAAATGATGACCGAACAAGTCTGGTACGATCGGAAAACCCAAAGTCATCGAAAAATCTGAGATTAACCCGGTAAATGTGAATCGAAACTCGGAGAAGCCGTAAACCCCTAAAATTGACCCAAATGATAGTATGGCCCCGGTTGATGAAATATATAGCTAGGATCAACCTAGATGACTCAAAAAGACCTGGGGATGACCGAAAAGGCCTGACGCTTTGTCCAGGTTAGCCGTGTCAGTACAAATCGAAAAAGCCATAACGAAAAGCCGTTATAAAACAACACCTATCGAAATGACTTGTCGAAAAACACGAATGTTATGGAACACATGCGGAGCTCCCGAGACCTTCAATTAAGAACTATTCAAGGTCGGTCATCGAGCAAGCTTCGTGTTTTCACAATTCACGTGTGGCTCTCGCTTGAAGGTTATGGCATCATTCCGGAAATCATCGATCCATTCCCAACTCACGGGGGGCTCCACCAACGTCCTTAGCTCATCTCCATGAGGTAATTCAGATTAGATAATGGCGAAATAATGGATATTGCCAATGGAATAGGAGTCTGGGGCTCCAAATTAGGCCAATTTGGCGTGTCTACAATGCCATCGGCACGAGAGATGAAAAATAAAAAGATAAAGGAGTAGCCAACCCTCAGCACGGTGAGGAGTCCTCGAATTCGTAGGTTCATCATCAACCAGTAACCCGAACTTTGCGGTGTTCTTGTACTGTGATGGGCTAAAGTTTGAAAAATAAATTGATTTTAAATTGAAAAGAATACCAATCCATTATATTTGGAATCTCAAGTTCATTCAGGTTTCACCAAAATACTCAATTTAATTCTGAGTGGAATAACCTCAAATTCTAAAAGGGTTCATTTAAGCATAACAAAATTGCTCAGGTATTGTGAAAATTGTGAATCATGCTCTGGCAAAATACCAGTTATTCGGACAACGACAAAATAGTCTTAAGCCATAGTGAGATTGAAAGATAATGGTGGGATAAACATAGAATGATGGGAAAGAAGAAACAATGGCATGACAAACATGACACGGTGAGATAAAATAAAAGACACTGTGGGATAACCTAAAAGACATGGTGGGATAACATGAAAGATATGGTGGGATGAAGTAAAAGATACGGTGGGATGAAGTAAAAGATACGGTGGGATAAAAGAGTAAAACATGGTGGGATAACATTGATAATGATGAAGAATAAAAAGATGATGTATATGAAAACAAATAAAATTATGTAAAAAAATAGTTGAAGATATAGATTGTCTATTGGAGGTCAAGACACCTGATTAGGAACCATCGTCCCTCCAATGTTCAATTTGGCTTATCCGTGAGTGTGAAGAAATGACCAAGCCATCGTAGATTTTGTTGAAGGGGATCTCGGGCCCAGTCAACTTCACCCTCAAGGTCTTCAACATCAATGCATATAATACATATTAAATGAACCTACCATAACTAAGTGACAGATGGTAGAAGTGATGTGAAGATGAGAATGTGATAGATGCAGGTGACGATGTGAGATTGATGTGAAACTGAGAGAAGTCCTCAGGCGTGGTCTATCAACTTGCATCGACCACCTGATTCATCATCACCATGATAATACTTGACTAGTTGGCGCTCCCTTTCTTTCTGTCGCAAGACTGACATGACGTTCCTTCCAGAACACAAATCTCACTAATTCACCTATTGGACTTAAAAGGTTGCCTGCCCATTTCAGATTAGTACCCAACAGACGAAATTGTCATATGAAGCATATTTTTTCAGAAACAGACAACTAAAATTTTCACTATTAAAACCATCATTTAGAGGTCCAAACAATATTTTTGATGATGGTTTCTTTAGCCAAAATGTCATTCTCAACATTCTAGACAATTTATGATTTTTTGAGCTTTTTTTGAATTTTTTGAAAATTTTTGTCCATGTGCCCCAAATCGGGGGCACGAGCCGATGTGACCTAGGGATAGGGCACCTGGCCATGTGCCCCCAGATGAGGGCACATGCGCCCTGAGCAATTTTTTTTTCTTGCAAAAAAATATATCTGATGGCCCATCTCTTTTTGCCTTTTCAACTTCAGAAAACACTTAACAAAGATGATTAAATTTTCACCATGACTCATCCCTTTGCCTGCTTATCATTTGCCTTGATTTTGAGTCAAAGAGAGGAGCCTTCTTAACAAGGTAGAATAAAATAAATGACTGAAATAAAATGGTGGTAAGGGTTAAGAGAACTTACCTACCGTGGTCAGAATCTTCTTTTCTTACCTTAAAGTCCTTGAAACACTTGATAGAAGAGGATTAGATCTTCACGGTGACTCATCCATTTGCCAATTATGGTCAACTCTGACTTGGGTCAAAGGGAGAGCCTTCTTAACAAGGTAATTAAAGCCAAAATGGACATGCATTGTAGAAATAGAAATATACATGACAGAAAAAATATATGGATGAAACTAAGGCAATGATCATGACTAAGCTAAAATGCAAATTTATTTTGAGTTATCTTGAAAACATTCATTTTCTTATATTTTTTAAATATTCAATTTATTTTTGGATTTTTAAATATTGAAATTTTTTTAGATTTTAAAATATGCATTTTTTCGAAATTTTGAAATATTCAACTTTTGTTTAAAGAAAATACTGGTATTTGAGACAGTTCATCGGTCTTTAAAGTTTGTCAAGACTCAAGTGGTAGATACCACATGCAAAAATAAAGTTCCCTACCTAGAATCCTTCAAACCTGCTTCCTTTGATCGGCTTGGGTTCCACCTGGATTCGGTTAGTTTACCCTACCCTAGGGGTTTAAGGAGGAAGAGAATAGAGGAAGTCCTTGATAGGGTTTGAAGATGTTGTGAGGAATTTCTCTACCTATACTCAAATTGCCCATTGGGATTCAGCCTCTTCGGGTCTTTCCTACTTTTTTTTCTCTTCTATGTGGCATATATTTAGAGAAGTTTTTGACCCGTGGGGACATTGTCCATCTTTTAGTGCCTTTTGCCTTGACTATTATTCTAGGTACTCATTCAAACAGGTTGATTATATTTTTTTTAACCTAAGGGGTTCATTGCCCATCTTTTGGCACCCTTTTGCACCCTCCGAGACGGCATCATACTAGGGTGGCGAGAGTTTTTGATACTACCCCTCTCTAATCTTCTCTCTCTATCTTGGACCGAGTATAAGAGAATAGGGTAAGGGTACTCCTTCCATTTCTAGTTTTTGCCTTGTCTTTAGCAAGTTCCAAGTTGCCTGGATTCTAGGATCGGGAGGTGTTGTGTGTGTATAATGGTACCTACCCTTGACTTCTCACGAACAACCTAGGATCGATGATTTGAGATTATACTAGTGGTTTCTCCATTTTTATGGAAAGTACTTTTTGAGGTAAACTCCATTCCAAGGATGATTCAATTTTTCTCCATATACATTAGTTAATTCATATGCATTGCCTGGATACTTTTCAGTGATTACAAAAGGCCCTTCCCAGTTAGGCTGTAATTTGGAGCGGGGACCCCTCGGCTTAACAAAATATATTTTAATGACCATCTCACCGATCTCGAATTTTATCTCATCCACCCTGTTTTGATAAAACCTTTTAAGTCTGTTCTGATAAGTTCGGGCATGCTCGACGGAAGCTAGCCTTCTTTCATCCAAGAGTTCAAGCTGTGCAAGGAGAGATTCTCGTCTCTCATCAACAAGAATATCCCTGTCGAGCTGAACTCGGAGAGAAGGAAGTAATACTTCGTAGGGGACCACTACTTCCATCCCATATGCTAAAGCATACGGGGTTTGTCGAGTGGGAGTCCTTACAGAAGTACGATAAGCCCATAGAGCATCTACAAGCTTATCAGGGCAGTCAGCAAACTTGTTAGACTTACAAGATTTCTTGATGATCTTGATTAAGGTTTTATTGGTGGCCTCTACTTGACCATTGCCTTGAGGATAGTATGATGATGAATGATGCAATGAAATGCGATACCTGTAGCAAAGATCGCATAGATCTTGAGGGAGAAATTTGGCTCATTATTAGTGACGATGTCACTGGGGATCCCAAACCTTATAATGATGTTGCGTTTGATGAAGGAGTAGACTGTTGATGCTTTAATCACCATGAATGCTTCTGCTTTAGCCCATTTTGTGAAGTACTCCATTACCGTCAAAATGAATGATTATGAGTGCATTTCAGAGTTGAGGTCACTCAAGGGGCCAATGATATCAAAAGCCCACATGGCGAAAGGCCATGGGGCAAGAATTTGATGAAGGAAAGATGTGAGAGAATGAATCTTGTCGGCATGGAGTTGACATGAATGACAGTGCCAGACAAAGATGGAGCAGTCTTTTTCTAGAGTTGGCCAATAATACCCTTGTCGGATGATTTTATTAGCAAGGGCTTGAGCATTCACATGACCACCACAAACTCTAGAATGTGCTTCCTTCAGCACCAACTCGGCTTCTTCTTCATCAAGACACCTGAGTAAGATTCCACTTAAGCTTCTCTTATAGAGCACTCCTCCTAAGACTGTATACCTCTAGTATATTCTTATAATTGCCTTCTTTTCCTTGGTGGTTGATCCAGGCTGTTATGACTAATCTTGGCAATACCTCGCAATCTCATCATACCAAGGTCCCTCACCTTATTCTAATTCTTTCAACTCAATTAAGGAGATTTCTTATTTGTATCCCAAGTATTCCTTTCTGTTGAACCTTTCCTTAACCTTTAGAAAACATCCATCCTCAGTTGCTGAAATTGACCTCTTACAGATGTGGATAGTCTACACTTGCCTACATAGCGGGACAGATAGAGATGAAGCTAGTGAAGCTAAGGCATCGGCAAGGACATTCTAAGAACGGGGGACATGGACAAAGGTGAGTTTGAAGAATAGCTTGATGTAGCAGGTGGTTAGCTCCTGGTAGGGTTTGAGGTTTGGATGAGAAATTCAGTATTTGAATAGGACTTGTTGTAGGATCAATTGACTATCACCTATCACCCTCAGTTCGGTGGCACCATGGAAGTGGAGCCTCCAACTCGTCCAGCAAGGCTTCATACTCACCTATGTTGTTGGTTGCTGGAAAGTTGAGCTGAAATGCTTGTGGAATGGTGACACCTTCAGTGATAGAAGGACAATACCTATCCCTCTACCATGAGAGTTCAGAGCCCCATCAAAATATAATGTCCAAAGATTGGAAGATCAGACTAACATTAGTTTGTAATCTGGGAACTCTGACCGGACTGGGTTAAAGACGGGTATGGGATGATGGGCAAGGTGTTCAACAATAGCATAGCCCTTGATTACCTTCTGTGGAACATAGGTGATATTGAATTGGGACAAGAAGCTTTGCCATCGCCCTAACTGATCGGTTAAAACTGTCTTCTCTAATAAAAATTTGATGGGATTGATACGAGCAATGAGCTTGACTTGGTGAGCAAAAAATAATGCTTGAGTTTCTATACCACCCAAACAAAATCAGCACATGTCTTTTCTACCACCGTGTACTTCAGCTCACAAGTATCAAACATCTTGGACATGTAGTAAGTAGCTCGCTCTTTATCTTCTTCATCAACTTGTGCAAGGACTGCTCCAAAAGAGTTCTCAAGAACCGAAATGTAGAGAACCAAGAGCTTGTCGGGAATAGGTGGTCTAAGTATAGGGGGACTTGTCAGGTATGTTTTCAACCCATCAAATGTCTACTGGCATTTCGAATCCCATTTAAACTCGGCCCCTGCCTTGGTCAACTCATAGAAAGGTTTACACCTTTGGGACAAATTGTAGCCTTCCAATCAATCCTCGAATCTCTTTCATATTCTTTAGGGGAGGCACAACAATAATTGCTTTGGCCTTGTTTGGGTCGATCTCTATGCCCCTTTTGCTTACTATGAACCATAATAGCTTTCCTGATAAAACTCCAAATGTACACTTCTTAGGGTTCATTTTCAACTTGTATTCTCTACCTCGTTGCAAAACCTTCCTTAGTACTTCAGTATGATCTTCCGGACACTTGGACTTGATAACCAAATCATCCACATACACCTTTACAAGGGTGTGCATCATGTCATGAAAGATAACCATCATAGCCCTCTGATATGTAGCACCAGCATTCTTTAACCCAAAGGGCATGACAACATAGCAATATGTTCCCTAAGGTGTAGTGAACAAGGTTTTCTCTTGGTCCTCGGCTAATTGGATCTGATTGTATTCATAATAACTATCCATAAATGAGAGCATTTCAAATCCAGCTGTGTTATCAACCAAAACATCGATATGAGGCAAAGAAAAATCATCCTTGGGACACGCTTGGTTCAAGTCCCCAAAGTCTATGCAAATCTGAACCCGTCCATCCTTCTTCATAATAGGGACTATGTTAGCCACCCATTGTGGATATAGGACGACTTTAATAAATTTTGCCTAGTGTAACTTATTGACCTCTTCTTTTATTTTGAGTGCAATATCAGGGTGGAACCTCCTGAGCTTTTGTTTAACCAGGGTAGTTCTAGGTTTCAAAGTTAATCTATGTTCAATCAATGAATTATCTAATCCCGGCATGTCTTCATATGTCCATGCAAACGTGTCCTTGTATTCTTACAAAACATTTATCAAACATTGATCTTCTAAGGAAGTGAGATTTGTACTGATGAGGATAGTCTTAGGATCTTCTAGGGTTCCTAAATTCAGTTCCTTGGTTGGTTCATTCTCTGTGGCTGATGGTTCTTCAAATCTACTAAGTCTAGATGCATACGCATCAGCCAAGTCCTCAATTTCATCATCAGATTCAGGATCCTTTTATGATACTACCTCGTATACTCCCAAAGTATGATTTTTGTTATGCTCATCCTCATAACAGATTTCATCCAGCTAGATGGTATTCCCTAAAAAGTTTGGCAACCTTGCACACTCTATGCATTTTCGTGCCAATTGTTGCAGATATCTACTTTGAACTCGTTTACCTCTGACTTTCCTATTTCCTAACCTAACTTGACTTACTAAAGATAAAGCTAGAAAGGTGGTATTTATAGTGGAGGGAGGATCAAGTAAATTGATCTATGATTTAGAAGAGAGGGATCTCTGATTGGGAGCACCCTCTAGGATGAGTAGAGATGTCTCCTCGATGGAAATGTGAGTTTCAGAGAAGACATTTTTTTTTTGAAATTTTATAGTAAGTAGACAGACTGAGCTTGAGTGACTCGAGACTTGCTAGAAGTTGACAGAATTAACATAGAGAAAAACTTAAGAATAAAGGGGAAAAGGGGACTCGTTGGCCTAATGGTAACAGAAAATGGGCACATGGGCCCAAAACTGATGAAAAAAGTGAACGGGTATGTGGACCCGATTCGGGAAATGGATGGGCATGTGAGCCCATGATGGAAAGAGCCATAGCCTTGAAGCTAATGAGGGAAGTAAATGGGCAAGCAGGCCCAGTGAGAATAGAAGGTTGAAAGTGAGTTGTCAGTTTCGTGGAAGAGAGTGGGCTTTGAAGCCCATCCAATAGATATAGAAATAATGGCACGAGGTTTAAACATGGTATTGTTGTATTTGGGCCTCTTAGAATGGTTTTGACTTGGTTGGTAGCTTGCTCAACAGGATGATCCAAGATTGATCTGCCCTTGAGTCGTTCTTTGTGCTCTTCCGCATTTGAGAACAAACGAGTCAAAGATAAGCGAAGATCTTCCAAGTCTTCTTCTTCTTCATATGGAGCCTTCCTTCTCTTGACAGCTATAATAAAACTCTTGTCATCTTCAGCCATCATCATGGTCTTCCCTTTGATAAAGAATGTGTGGAGTCCCATTGCAAATCCTGGCTGGAAGACCCTCCTTGGGATGGAATCCTCTTCGTATCCCAACCCCTGCCTATGTGGCCCTTTCATAGATTCAATCGGCTGAGTGATCCTTTGAAGATCCTTGCCCAAACCTATTCCAAGCTGATAGCCCAATTTCATCATCATCCACCATCCCACTGTGTCTGGTAGAGAGGTGGTCATGCATCTAACTTCTAGAAACTCTCCCACTGAGATCTGAGGTTGTATTGATAAACCTAGGGGTGATGTAAAAGTAGCATCATTCATCTCGTCCCTTACAGGCATGCTAGTCACCTTGACCACCTATCCTTTAAAGAGAAACTTTATGCACTTATGGTTTATTGAACCTACAACTCCTATTGCCTCCAGATAAGGCCTCCCAAGTATAGCCTAAAAAGTTGGATCCAGTTCCAGGATATAAAAGTCAGTTGTAACCGTACATAGTCCAAATTTAACTTCTAAAGTGACCACCCCACGTGCAGACTTCTTGGAGTTGTCATAGGCAGTCACCATGGCACATGATGGCTTTATTTCTTGTTCAGAAATGCCGCATAACTGCAAAGTTTCTGGCGGCATAACGTTGATGGAAGCTTCTGATAGAAATGTAAGCCCTACAAGCCAATCATATATGATATGATTCGACATTTCTAGGAATATCTCATTCAATTAAATAGGCAAAACTTCGTTACTAGCTTTTATTAGAAGCGTATATCGTGATGAAGTCCTTAATCACATGCAATGATGATTGAATTATGATTAGATCATGATAATGAGATCGATCATCTAGAGGTATGTGATCTAAATGTTCTTAGTCATAGGATCCTTGAGACAGGACATCAAGAATCCGGATAGACTAGTGTGTGTGATGTCTTCTCATATGATGAGAATGACCGATCTCATTGGTCATCAGTGTGGGGACACTGAGATATACACACAGGTGCTCATTAGTGGAATGAGTTCACTGAACTGACCAATTTAGAAAAACCTGATCGGTATCTTACCGAACTGTCTATCAGGTTATTCTTACATCTCAATAGCACGGTTGGATCTTTGACCTGAGTCGCCAAAGATGTCTTGCCAGGCGTACTATGTACTTTGACTATTGACTGATGGATCACTTAATATTGTGGTCCTATATAGTTAATGGATTGGGTATATGGGAAACCTGGTGGAGGCAATTGAGCAGACAATAGGGGATCGTTCACTCTCGGTAGGAGAGAGAGAATGTCCTATGGATAGTACTCTAAATCCTTGGCCAAGGTAGATAGTGTAGACACGCCAAATTGGCTTGATTCGGAGCCCTAGACTCTTATTCCATAGGCGATATCTTCTATTTGACCGTTATCTGATCCGGATTACCTCGTGGAGATGAGCTAAGGACATTGGTGGAGCCCCTTGTAAGTTGAGAATGGACCGAAGATTTCCGGAATATTGCCGTAACCTTCAAGCGAGAGCCGCGCGTGAACCATAAAAACACGAGGCCTGCTCGATGACCGACCTTGAATGGTCCATAATTGAAGGTCTCGGGAGTCCCGCATGTGTTCCGTAACATTCAGGGTTTCCGAGAAGTCATTTCGGTAGGCGTCGGTCAATGACGGCTTTCGTTACGGCTTTTTCGATCTGTGCTGACACGGCTATCCCGGACCACATGTTAGGCCTTTCCGGTCATCACCGGGTCTTTTCAGGTCATCCGGGTCGATTCTAGCCGTATATTTTATCAACCGGGGCTATAAGGCCGGTTCGGTCAATTTTAGGGTTTCGCGGCTTTACGGCTTTCGATTCACGTTTACCGGGTTAATCTCAGATTTTTCGATGACTTCGGACTGTCCGATCGTACCGGACTTGTTCGGTCATCATTTCAAGTCATCCCGAGTTGACCCGAGATTTCTCGACCGGAACCGTGCTCTTTCGGATCTTCGCCCCGGGTTTCGGCTTTCTGCGAGAGGGTAAACCGGTAGAAAGCCCCGTACGAACATCTCGGGAGTCATGCGGCTGGTTTACCAACTTGAGGAGGTGCGGTTCAAGGCCCTTTTTCCAACGCGACAAACGGGAGCCGAATCGGACATCCGGTTTGCAAGATACGGCTCGAGGAACACGCGCGCAGGAGAGAGAGTGTACCGCGCCCTCGCTCCGCTTGAAAGTGGAGGGCGCGCCCTGCGCGCCCTCAACCTGAGGGCGCGCCCTGAGCGCCCTCAAACTGGGGGCGCGCCCTGCGCGCCCCCGGTTCCTTTGAAAAGCGAGGGCGCGGTCAGTTGCTTTAAATCGGAAATTACCCCGATTAGCACTTTCTAAACCGGGTTTTTGGAAGGTTTCCGGGCGAGGATTTTCACTTATTTGTACCGCGCCCCCGGTTCGGGGGCGCGTTACGTATGTCAAGTCCATTTTTAGCAATTTCCGGAACATTCCGTCGATTTTTAGCAGTGAGACGCCGAACGCGCCCCCGCCTCCTTTGAAACAGGAGGGCGCGCAGACCGCGCCCCCGAACTGGGGGCGCGCCCTGCGCGCCCTTGGTTTGAGGGCGCGCCCTGCGCGCCCTCGTCTCCTTTGAAAAGTGGGGGCGCGGTACATCCAGTTTCTAAATTTTGCACCGGCTCTCTTCCCCTATAAATTGAGGGCCATTCTCAACGAACCAAGGTTGAACCCCGGTGCCTAGCTCGTCCCAAGGTCGTCCCAGCTCTTCTCCAAAGCCGTCCCGACGTCCAAAGGCGATCCGAAGTCAAGAAATCGATCCCGAGGTGAAGGAGAAGGCTCGATCCGGGTGTTCTTCATCAACCATCTTCATCGACTTCTGGAGAAAATCCGAGGCTTCTGCTGCAAAAGTCTTCAACATACAAATTGTTCCTCTCTTCGTCCTCTTTCATCTCCAACTGACGGCACTCCATTCCGACTTGCCGTTTGTTCGTGACGGTTGCTACACTGAGAGCGCGCATCCAGGTTCTGATTTTGATATCCGCCCCCTTTCATAATTTTTACTGACTTCTACAGGAGGATTTCGGAGAAGTCATCAACATAGGAACTCTTCTTCTCTGAGTCCTCCGTCTACTCCAACAAACGGCACTCAATTCCGACATCGGGGTCGTCCGTAACATCCTCTGCACCAAAGTCGCGCCAGAAGGGTACCAAGCTACCCGAACCGGCTGTTTTCAACCAACTCGGCTTCAACTCAAGCCAAATCATTCCATAAGCTTTCTAAACTCCATTAACTCCGTTTATTTAATGTTTTAAAGCATATTTTAGTTCATTTACATCATTTTTACATAATCAAAAACACAAAAAAAGGGGTTAAGGTTCACCCCGAAGCCGGTGAGTCCAATTCCAATTGCTTCTTTCTTATCTTCTTACTACAGTTACTACACTTCTCACAAGTCTAACCAAACTCTTCACTTGGTTTATTGTTCTAGTTGCACAGGTTGATCAAGCTAGCATTGGATTGGAGACTCTTCTTCATCGGCCGGCCGAAGAAGAAGAAGGTTGAACTCACATCCCTTTCTCCCACGCTAAGGTACACACGGTCAACTCCTTTCTATTTTCATTACATAAAGCGGAGCCCGCGGCTCCTGGCGACCACAATTTCTTTTTATTCATGTTCTAAATTCATATCCTCCTCACTCTCCTCCCACATGACCCGAACCATCTCCGGTGCTCGAGCGACACCGTGAGATGAAAGTTCGGGGATCAATGTGAGTGTGGGACCGAGGTGAGGACATTTTACCGCTTTCCGAGTGTTTTCTGATTCACTCCCTTTTTCTCCTATTCCATCTTTCACCTTATCTTGAGGTGCCGATCCGGAACCCGTTTTCGGAGTCGACAGCTTTTTGGCGACCACGGTGGGACAACCAATGTCTTCAACCGTGCTAGCTTGATTGATCCGTGCAACTAGTTGTTTTCCGACTTGGTTCCCGCGTGAACCGGCTTGTCCTTTACCCTTTTCCATGTCAATTTACCTTTAAAAACTTGCTTATTACTCTTCCTTTAAGATTGTCCCCCATGTGGACTTGATTTCTTTTCTTTAATTTCAGCCCGGTTCCCGCGTGAACCACTTTTCTTCTTATAAACCGGTTCCCGCGTGAACCACCTTCCTTTTCCAACTCGGTTCCCGCGTGAACCAACTTACTTTCAGATCGGTCCCCGCGTGGACCACCCCTTTGCAGCACCTTTAGATTGGCCCCACGTGGCCCTCCTTTCCTTTTTCCAATCAAACAAACCGGTTCCCGCGTGAACCACCCATTTTCCTTCAAAACCGGTTCCCGCGTGAACCACCTTTCTTTTCCAACTCGGTTCCCGCGTGAACCAACTCACTTTCAGATCGGTCCCCGCGTGGACCACCCCTTTGCACTAATTAGATTGGCCCCACGTGGCCCTCCTTTCCTTTTTTCCAATCAAACAAACCGGTTCCCGCGTGAACCACCCCTTTTCCTTCAAAAACCGGTTCCCACGTGAACCACCTACTTTTCCAAAACTCGGCTCCCGCGTGAGCCACTTTATTTTCAATTCGGTCCCCGCGTGGACCATCCTTTTACTTTTACTTCAGATTTCTCCACACTTGAACACTCCAACACAAGCCGGTTCCCGCGCGAACCACATTTTTAGTTGCTAGTTTCTAGTTACTTGTTTTACTTTCTCATTGCTTATCTTGTTTGCATTCACTTGCTTGACTTATTTAATAGCTTTCATTCATGTTTGCATATTGATTGCTTCTTCTCCTTCTACCCTCCATTTTTCATTTTTGCATTAGCTTTGCATCGGGTACCGGACTCGTTCCGATCCGTAGGGCATTCGAGGCGGGGGCTCTCTCTCCCAACACACCCTCACCCTCCAAACACCTTCTTGGTGGATTCTTACCTCTCTTCTGGGATATTCCTTCCTAGTTGATTTGGTGGTTTCCATCAAGACCTCCGTAAGTCCCCATCCGTGGAGTATTCCTCTCCGCACGATTGGGCCGGTTGTACCACTTTCCCAAAACCCGAAGAACCCAAGTACCTACTCGTGGTGAATGAGTGATAACCTTAGGTCTTGAAGATTGAAGCAATAGGAACCATACCCAATTTGAGTGAACAATTGCTAACAATCTATCTAATCTAAGGTTTCAACCCAATAATTGTCGAGTAGTCATTTTAAAACCTTGTTTGCATAACTTGCTTGCTCACAACAATTGAAAAGAAAAAAAAATTTCTCTTTCAAAACACCTAAAAAAAATCCCTTTAATTTTTATGTTCAACTTGCTTGCCAAACAACAAAATTGAAACCAAATCAAATCAAACAAACAACCATAACAAAAAAAAAAACTCTATTTGCATTTACACCCTTCATTTGCTTTCTTTCAACCATTTTGTAAGGAAATTTGACAGGATGCCCACACTAAGGTCCGGAAGACATATCGGGATGTCGGACTACTGCGGCCAAGAAGAGGAGTACGAGATGGGTCACTACGAGCTTCAGCAACCCATGGTCCAACCAGATGGCCATGTTAATGCCGTGATGGAACCTGAGGTCCAAGATCCCGCTCACCGATCCACTTCACATATTATAGAACAAGCTCTCAAGGATCTATCTCTTCACCTTGATCCCGAGGCCTTTGCAATTGTCCAATATGCCACTAAGGGCAAGATGCCCACCAATCAAGCTCCGATCGAGGGAAATCAAGCCCCCTCACCACCCCAACCGGCAGTCAAGCCCTTAATCATCTCTTCTCCGGGCAACCTTGCCGTGTCTCTACTCATCCCGTTGTGGGGCATTCACACACCCCGCACCCGCTTCCTATTTCCAACCCACCTCTTCCAACCCAATCAAGTAAACACTTTGCTCCCGCTGCTCAGGAATCCAGCCTCACCCAGGTGTTAATGAACAAGATCAACCGGATGGATGAGCGCTTCGAAGAGATGAGGCACCGCGTCGATTCTAAAACCATCCCTGAAATCTCTGTCCCATCCTTCCCAGTTTTACACCTTCCTCCTTCAGAGATACCAGTCTTCCAACGTTACAACGGGACTGGTAATCCTTTCAACCATCTAAAGAGCTTTCTCTATGACTCCTCATTACGGAAAAATGACCGCAAAGCCCTTGCCTTCCTATTCCGTCGGTCATTGGATGGAGCCGCCCTTGACTGGTTCTATTCTCTTGATTCCATTGAGGCGGCGGATTTCGACATTGTCAAGACAAAGTTTCTACAGAGGTACAAGGATAGGGTGGGGCCAGCCGGCTCAATAAGTGACTTAATTGCTGAAAAGATGAGGCCGGATGAGGACTTTGCCCGATTTGCTGATCGGTGGAGGGGAATGGCCGAGAGGCTTGTGGATACCATCTCGCAGGGGAGCAGGTGAGGATGCTCATTGGGAACACAACGCCTAACCTTCGCAACCTTCTGATCATGCACCGTCCAACAACCATGAATGAACTGTGTGATAGCGCCCGCTACCTCCAAACCCACTTTAAGGATGCATCCATGATCAACCCGTTCGACACCAAGCCCCGTAATACTAGAAAGCCTACACCGGTAGGACCCACCACCGAAGGGGTAGTAAATAATGAGAGCATCAATGCCATGGGTAACCAGGGTGGGTACCGTCAAAGCCAATACCGTAACCCACCACCCAATCAACAATACCGCCCAGCCCCTCAACCAGCTCCTCAGCCACAGCAACAACTTGCATACAACCGAGCACCACCACAGCAACCCCCCTACAACCGGGCGCCCCAGCAACCAAATGCCTACAACCGAGCGCCTCAACAACAACATGTCTACAACCGACCACCACCACCACAACAAGCCTACAACCAAGTGCCACCACCAGCCAACCGACTTAGGAGGGGGGGACCCAAGAGAGAATACTACCCTCAACTGCCATTCCCCCTCGTCGACATTTTCAATGCATTGATGGCTGAACAGCAGTTAGAGCTTCCAAAGGAGAGAGAAGGATGGCCAGCAAATGTTGACATGACAAAATACTGCGCTTACCATCGGTATCCTGGGCACACGGTGGATGTCTGTTTCCAGTTTAAAGATTACATTCATGACCTCAACGATCAGGGAAACATTGATCGGCACGGATAGGAGAGTCTATACAAGCCATGAAGGCACGGCGTAATCAACCACGGCGACAACAAGCACAACAAAGCAGCCCGGCTCGGGCATAGTCCAAGATCCGCTCCCGGTACATGCACCCGTACAAGCACCGGCACCAGCACCACCAAACCAACGACTCGGCCTCGTCCACTCCGCCATCGAGGAATCAACCCACCATTCCTGGGGTTGGCTGGTCGAGGATCAGCTCACCTCCATGCCCGCCATACCACCCCCACCTACAAACCGCACCATACTCTCCATACCGAGAGCTGCCCCCAGCCCACAAACTATCCAAACACCACTACCCTCACCAACCATTAACCCTCCACGACGCTTAATCATTAGACCGCCACCAGCCTCCCAACCAGCACCCCAACCTAACCCACCAACCACCATTAATCCTCCACGGCGTCTAATCATTAGACCGCCACCGACACCCCGAGACATCACCTAATCTACCACCACCGCCACCCCACGACCCCTCATCATTAGACCATCACCACCAACACCCCAACCATCACCCAACATACCGGCCTCCACCAATCCACGACCCCTCATCATCCGATCCTCACCACCCCTACCGCCATGGGCTCCTCAACCTACCAACCAACCCTACCATCACCATCATCACCACTTCCCCCTACCACGCTGGCGCCAGTACTTCGTAGCGGGAGGATGTTCCAAAGGGTCTTCCCCCAGGCCGGGATACAACCACAGGAGCAAGCAGAAGAGGAGGTAGTGGAAGAACCGTTGCCCGGCACGGCATATGATCTATTAAAACATTTGGACAAAATGCCGGCACGGATTTCAATTCTGGAGCTGATAAAGAGGTCAAAGAACCATCAGGACATCCTACAACAATATTTGCAGCGGGTCATGGTCAATGAGGACCTCCCGCCTGAGAAGATCATTGCTGTCCTGACCCCGAGGAGTGAACATCCGGCACTCACCTTTACACAGGAGGGGATGGCACGGGCAGAGATCAGAAAGTACGCCTTGCGCGTTGCAGTAGTCATCCGAGGGGTGGAGATCAAATCCTGCTTGATTGACAGCGGAGCATCCATAAATGTCATGCCGCCAGAAACATTGCAACTTTGCGGCATCTCCGATGAAGAAATCGAGCCTTCGCCGTCACGGTGACCGCATATGACAACTCCCGGAAGCCGGCACGAGGGGTGGTTACATTGAAAGAAGGGCTCGGGCCGGGTGCCGTCACCACCGAGTTTCACGTTCTAGAACTGGACCCTACATTCAAAGCTATTTTGGGACGCCCGTACCTTGAGGCAATAGGAGCTGTTGCCTCCACTAATCATCAGTGTCTGAAGTTCCCATACAAGGGCCAGGTGATCAAAGTAACCAACATCCCCATTCTGAATGACGTGGATGACCCCTCCTCTCGCACTACCAATATCAAAATCGTCCCGGCCCGTTGGTTTCAACTACAGAGCTACGGGAGGTCATGGTCTTGCCTGCGCCTCCAGATTCAGTTGCGTGGGGGATGATGAAAGGGATGGGCTATCAGCCGGGGAAAGGGCCGGGAAAGGAGCCGCAGGGGGTTGTGCACCCCATTGAAGCCGTACGAAGACCAAAGAGACGCGGGCTTGGCTATGAGCCCAGATTCACTCCGCGGATGGTCTACCGGCCAAAAAATACCATGGGACTCCAAAAATTCTTTATCAAAGGGGAGACCATGATGATGGCCGGGGACAAAGAGGAAGAACCAGTCAAGAGGAAGAAGGCACCAGAGCATGAGGAGGAGGTGGACAACCTGAGTTCATCTTTAACTCGGTTGTTCATAAAGGAGGAAGAACCAGTCAAGGGCAAGTCCATCTCTAAACAACTTGTCCACTCGAACCCACCTCCAAACAACATCCCGCGTGAGCCGTATCCTACGGTCACGTATTTCAAAATCCTCACTCTATCCCTCTTGGATTCGCTTGATGGGCTATCTAGCCCAATTCCCACTTCTGGGCCGAAATGGCCACCTGAACTGATCATTGGGCTTGAGAGCCCATTCAAATCTTCTTACTCCACTGGGCTTCTATGCCCATCCAACAACCTTGGGCCCGCGTGCCCACCAGTCGGGCCCACGCGCCCTTTAGATTTATTTTCTTGCTTTGGGCCCGCGTGCCCACCATTTGGGCCCACGTGCCCCTTAGATCTTTTCACTAGCTTTGGGCCTATCTGCCCATTTCTTGTCATCATCGGGCCCGCGAGCCCATTTTTCTTCCATTTGCTTAAGCTTTCTATTTTTGCTCGAGCCCCATCGGCTCATTCTCTTTTTGTTATTGAAAATACCCAAAATACCCAAAAAAAAACGTCCTCTCGCAAACTCAGTTTTCCATCGAGGAGACGTCGCTACTCGTCTCGGAGGGTGCTCCCAACCAGGGACCCCTCTTCTCCAACTCACTGATCGATCTGCTCGATCCTTCACCCATTGTTAATACCACCTTTTCAATTCCGTCTTCTTTAGGAGTAGTTAGGATAGGAAAGAAGAAAATTCGAGGTAAACGTGTGCCGGAAAGATATCTCCAACAAATAGCTCAAAAATGCAAGGAATGTGCAAGGCTGCCAAGCTTTTTGGAAAATGCTATCCAGCTTAATGAAATCCAATATGAGGATGAATTCAATGTAGATCATACACTGGGAGTTTATGAGGTCTTATCAGAAAAAGATCCTGATTTCGAGGATGGAATTGAGGACTTGGCTGATGCGTATGCATCTGGACTTAAAAGATTTGAAGAACCATTAGCCACGGTGGATGAACCGACAAAAGAACTGAATCTTGGAACACCAGAAGATCCCAAGACAATCCTCCTAAGCGCAAACCTCACTCCCATTGAGGAACAGAGTTTAATTAAAATTTTGAAAGAATATAAGGACACGTTCGCATGGACATACGAAGACATGCCGGGGTTAGACAACTCGTTAGTTGAACATCGTCTAACTTTGAAATCTGGAGCTACCCCGGTCAAACAAAAATTAAGGAGATTCCACCCTGATGTTGCACTTAAGATGAAAGAAGAGGTCGACAAGTTATATCAAGCAAGATTCATCAAGGTCGTCCTTTATCCGCAATGGGTGGCAAACATAGTCCCTGTCATGAAGAAGGATGGCCGAGTTCGGATCTGTATAGACTTCAGGGACTTGAACCGAGCGTGTCCTAAAGATGACTTTCCTCTACCTCATATTGACGTCTTGGTTGATAACAACTGCTGGATTCGAAATGTTGTCATTCATGGATGGCTATTCGGATATAATCAAATCCGGTTGGCCGAAGAGGACCAGGAGAAGACCTCGTTCACCACACCTTGGGGAACCTATCGCTATGTCGTCATGCCCTTTGGATCGAAGAATGCTGGTGCTACCTATCAGAGGGCAATGATGGCTATCTTCCATGACATGATGCATACCCTTGTAGAGGTGTACGTGGACGACCTGGTCGTTAAGTCCAGAAGCCGAGAAGATCACCCAGAAGTGTTAAGAAAGGTCTTGCAAAGGGCTAGGGAATATAAATTGAAGATGAACCCAAAGAAATGCACGTTTGGAGTGTCCTCAGGAAAACTGTTGGGGTCAATAGTGAGCAAAAGGGGCATAGAGATCGACCCAAACAAGGACAAGGCAATCATTGGTATGCCTCCCCCGAGAAATATGAAAGAACTTCGAGGATTAATCGGGAGGCTACGGTTGTCCGCCGGTTCATCTCACAACACTCCCAAAGGTGTAAACCTTTCTATGAGTTGACCAAGGCGGGGGCCGAGTTCAAATGGGATTCGAAGTGCCGGGATGCATTCGATGGTTTGAAAAGATACCCGGCTAGTCCCCCCGTGCTTAGACCACTCCCTCGGCAAGCCCTTAGTTTTATATATCTCGGTTTTGGAGAATTCTCTTGGGGCGGTCCTTGCACAAGTTGATGAAGAAGGGAAAGAGAGGGCAACTTACTATTTATCAAAGATCTTTGATCCCCGCGAGCGAAGTATACCGTAGTGGAGAAGACCTCGTGCCGCACTAGTCCGGGTAGTTCGAAGCTTAAACACTATTTCTTAGCTCATGAGGTCAACCTTATTGCCCGCATCAATCCCATCAAATTCCTTACGGAGAAAACTGTTCTAACCGATCGGTTAGGTCGTTGGCAGAGCTTCCTTTCTCAGTTTGATATCACCTATGTCCCCCAGAGGGCGATTAAGGGCTATGCCATTGCCGAACATCTAGCCCATCACCCTATACCCCTCTTTGACCCGGTCCAATCGGAGCTCCCGGATGACGAACTAATGTTGATCCGATCTTCCCACCTTTGGACATTATATTTTGATGGGGCTCGAATTCACACGGTAAGGGAATAGGAATCGTCCTTCTATCACCCGAGGGTGTCACCATTCCACGGGCATTTCGGCTTGACTTCCCAAAGAACCAACAATATAGCCGAATATGAAGCCTTGCTGGCCGGGTGGAGGCCGCTCATTTCTATGGTGCCACGGAATTAAGGGTGATAGGTGATAGCCAACTAATCCTTCGCCAAGTCCTAACCAAATACCGAACTTCTCATCCAAACCTCAAACCTTACCAAGAACTCACCTCTTGCTACATCAAGCTCTTTTCCAAACTCACTTTTGTCCATGTTCCTCGAGCTCAGAACATCCTTGCTGATGCCCTTGCCTCCTTAGCTTCATCTCTATCAGTCCGCTAGGTAGACAGTGCGGACTATTCATGTCCGTAGAAGGTCGATGCCGGCGATTAAGGATGGGCGATTTCGAAAGTTAAGGAGAGATTTGGCAGGAAGGAGTATCTAGAGCAAAAAGAGGAAGTTTCTCTAATCGAGTTGGAAGAGTTAGATGAGGGTGAGAGGCCTTGGTTTGATGAGATTGCAAGGTATTGTCAAGATCAAACATATCCACCTGGATCAAATGCAAAAGAAAAGAAGGCCATCAGGAGAGTATCCCAGAGGTATACCATCCTTGGAGGGGTGCTCTACAAGAGGAGTCTGAGCGGAATTTTATTGAGATGCGTTGATGAAGAAGAGGCAGAATTGGTGCTTAAGGAAGCACATTCCGGGGTCTGTGGGGGCCATGTCAATGCTCAAGCTCTTGCCAAGAAAATCATCAGGCAGGGGTATTATTGGCCAACCCTAGAAGAGGATTGCTCCATCTTTGTCCGGCACTGTCATTCTTGCCAACTCCATGCCGACAAGATTCATTCTCCCGCATCTTCCCTTCATCCTATTCATGCCCCATGGCCCTTCGCCATGTGGGCTTTCGATATCATTGGCCCTCTAAGTGATCTTAACTCTGAAATCCGTTCCAAATCGTTCATCCTGACGGCAACAGAGTACTTCACCAAGTGGGCAGAAGCGGAAGCGTTCGTGGAGATCAAGGCATCAACACTGTGCTCCTTCATCAAACGCAACATCATCGCCAGGTTCGGGATACCCAGCGACATCGTCACTGACAACGGACCGCAATTTCTCTCTCAAGATCTGCGTGATCTTTGCAACAGGTACCGCATTGCATTGCATCATTCATCTCCTTATTACCCGCAAGGCAATGGTCAAGCAGAAGCCACCAACAAAACTTTGATTAAGATCATCAAGAAAACTTGTAAGTCTAGCAAGTTCGCAGACTGGCCAGATAAGCTTATAGATGCCCTATGGGCTTATCGTACTTCTGTACGGACCCCCACTGGTCAAACCCCGTATGCTCTTACATATGGGATGGAAGCGGTGGTCCCGTACGAAGTACTCCTTCCATCACTCCGAGTTCAACTCGATAGGGACATCCCTGTCGATGAGAGACGAGAATCTCTACTTGCACAACTTGAACTCCTAGATGAAAGAAGGTTGGCTGCCTCCGAGCATGCCCGGACTTATCAGAACCGATTGAAAAGGTTTTATCAAAAGAGGGTGGTAGAGAGAAAGTTCGAAATCGGTGAGATGGTAGTTAAACGTATATTCGTTAAGCCGGGTGGTCCCCGCTCCAAGTTGCAACCTAGCGGGAAGGGCCTTTTGTTATAACTGAAAAATATCCAGGCAATGCATATGAGCTAACCAACGCCGATGGAGAAAAATTGAACCATCCATGGAACGGCGTTTACCTCAAAAAATATTTTCCTTAAAGAAAATGGAGAATTTCTAGTATGATATTAAGTCATCGATCCAAGGGTGTTAGCTAGAAGACAAGGGTAGACATCACCTTACACACACAACACCTCCCGATCCCAGAATCTAGATAGCCCAACACTCAAGAGAGGCAAGGCAGAACCCTGAAGGCGGAAAGGAAACCTTACCCTATTCTCTTCTATTCGGTCCAAAATAGGTGAAGGGGACTAGAGGAGGATAGTATCGAAGATGCCCGCCACCTTAGTAGGAGGCCGTCTCATAGGGTGCAAAAGGGTGCCAAAAGATGGGCAATGAACCCCACAGGTTTAAACAAATATGGGCCTGTCTGAATGAGTACCCGAAAGAATAGAAAATGAAGAGAAGGCACCAAAAGATGGGCAATGACCCCACAGGTCAAAGACTTGTCTAAGTAAGTGCCACATGTAGAAAAGACCCGAAGAGGCCGAACCCCAACGGGCAATTTGGGCATGAGTAGAGAAACCCTCCTCAACATCCCCAAATCCTATCAAAGACTTCCTCTATTATTCTTCCATCTTAAAACCCCCAGGGTAGGGTAAACTGTCCAAACTCAAGGGGAATCCAAACCGATCAAGAGAAGAGGGCAAGAAAGATTCTGGGTAGGGAACCTTATTCACACGTGGTGCTTATTGCTTGAATCTTGATCAAACACTCAAAGATCGATGAATGGTCTCAATACTGGCACATTCTCCACAAAATCCAAAAAAAAATAAATATTTTCAAAAAATTCAAAAAATTGAATATTTTCAAAAAAAACAAACAAACAAAAAACAAACAAAAAATCAAATATTTTCAAAAAAAACCAAAAAAAAATCAAATATTTTCAAAAATCCAAAAAAAAAAATACCTTCAAAAATAAAAAAAAAATTCTAAAAAAAAAAAAAAAAAAGAAGAAAAAAAAGAAAGAAAAAAAGTGCATCATCTAACTTGGCATAACCTTGATTTTTGCCTTTGCTAGCATTCATGTTTATCTTTATGTCTTGCATGTTTCATTTCCGCATTGCATATTTATCTTCATTATCACCCCATTAAGAGGGCTCCTCCCTTTGACCTAAGTCAAAGTTGGCCATAATAGGCAAAGGGATGAGTCGTTGTGAAGATCTAATCCTTTTTTATCAAGTGTTTTCAGGGACTTTAAAATAAGAGGAGAAGGTTCTCTCAACGGCAGGTAAGTTCTCTTAACCATTTCATTTCGGTCATTTAGGTTATTACACCTTGTTAAGAAGGCTCCTCTCTTTGACCTAAGTCAAGGCAGACAACAATAGGCAAAGAGATTAGCCATGGTGAAGATTTAATCCCCTTTTATCAAGTGTTTCAGGATGATAAGATCAAGAAGGGTGTGACTCTCACCATAGCAGGTAAGCTTTCTTAACCCTTATCTTATTCATTTTCAGTCATTTTGTTCATATTACCTTGTTAATAAGGCTACCCCCCTTGACATATAAGCAAGGCAAGACAACAATAGGCAAGGGGGTAAGCCATAGAGCAGATCTAACCCCTTTATTAAGTATTTCAGGAAAGAAACACGAGTCAAGGAGGGGGAAATATCACCAATAGGAATTGCTCACAGAAACGAGAAGAATCAACATGGGAAACCCCCATAACTTGCCGACTAGCATATATGTCGCTAGTCGTGTATTATTATCTTATGCATTATTTGTTGAAGACCTTGAGTATGGAGAAGACTTGACCCGAGATCCCCTTCATCAAAATCTACGACGGTCGGGTCATCTCTAATGCTCACGGATAAGCCAAAGTTGTGCTGTGAGGGACGATAGTTCCCGAATGGGTATCTTGACCTCATAGACAATCTATATCTTCAACTATTTGTTATACAAGTTTTGTTTTATTTTCTTGAGCCCAACATGCATCATGTAGTATTAATTGCATTACATTTTGTTTTGTCATTGCATACATCATTTCCTAACTTCACCTTCTCACCCTCTCGATCATTCTAAATCCCACCGTGTCATTCACCATATTCTCTAGTCCCACCAACCTCTCTAATATCCCACCATGTCTATTAATCCCACCGTGTTCGGTAACCACTTTGTGTCCTCAAATCTTTCATTTCTTTTCACCACAGAGGCCATTGCAACTTCTTTTGCTACTTATCCCACCATGGCAGCCATTTCGTCCCGCCAAGGACCTTCAATTTTGATCAGAACTTGCACTGTCATTATCTTCACGGTCTATGCTTAAACATTTGTCTTTCGGAATTTGAGATCATTCCATTCCGAATTGAATCTTGTCTCATGGAAGACTTAAATGAATCAGAGAGCCCGAATGTGCTCGATTGGTATTCTTTTACTTTTTCAAAACAAATCTCTTTTTTAAACTTTAGCCCATCACAGTACAGGAACACCGCAAAGATCGGGTTACCGGCTGATGATGAACCTACGAACCCATGTTTCGGGGACTCCCCACCGCGTTGGGGGTTGGCTATTCTTCTCTCGTGCCAATGGCACATCTTTTACCAATCGAACATAGGAAGACTTGATGAAACATGGCGGTTAACCAGGAGACTTGAGGAGATTCGTCTTGCCGAATCTGGTCGTTGAGCGTGTCTATATCTACACCTTGATGCCACCTTTTCAGTCCATCGCCATTTCACTCCACTACATTCCACTACGATCCATCTCGTTTCACTACGCTTTCTCTACGTTTCACTCCGTTCCGCTACATGCCATTCCCTTGCAAAGCCGACATCAAGGCGAGGCAGCCGTAGACACGCCAAATTGGCTTGATTCGGAGCCCTAGACTCTTATTCCATAGGCGATATCTTCTATTTGACCGTTATCTGATCCGGATTACCTCGTGGAGATGAGCTAAGGACATTGGTGGAGCCCCTTGTAAGTTGAGAATGGACCGAAGATTTCCGGAATATTGCCGTAACCTTCAAGCGAGAGCCGCGCGTGAACCATAAAAACACGAGGCCTGCTCGATGACTGACCTTGAATGGTCCATAATTGAAGGTCTCGGGAGTCCCGCATGTGTTCCGTAACATTCAGGGTTTCCGAGAAGTCATTTCGGTAGGCGTCGGTCAATGACGGCTTTCGTTACGGCTTTTTCGATCTGTGCTGACACGGCTATCCCGGACCACATGTTAGGCCTTTCCGGTCATCACCGGGTCTTTTCAGGTCATCCGGGTCGATTCTAGCCGTATATTTTATCAACCGGGGCTATAAGGCCGGTTCGGTCAATTTTAGGGTTTCGCGGCTTTACGGCTTTCGATTCACGTTTACCGGGTTAATCTCAGATTTTTCGATGACTTCGGACTGTCCGATCGTACCGGACTTGTTCGGTCATCATTTCAAGTCATCCCGAGTTGACCCGAGATTTCTCGACCGGAACCGTGCTCTTTCGGATCTTCGCCCCGGGTTTCGGCTTTCCGCGAGAGGGTAAACCGGTAGAAAGCCCCGTACGAACATCTCGGGAGTCATGCGGCTGGTTTACCAACTTGAGGAGGTGCGGTTCAAGGCCCTCTTTCCAACGCGACAAACGGGAGCCGAATCGGACATCCGGTTTGCAAGATACGGCTCGCGGAACACGCGCGCAGGAGAGAGAGTGTACCGCGCCCTCGCTCCGCTTGAAAGTGGAGGGCGCGCCCGCGCGCCCTCAACCCGAGGGCGCGCCCGAGCGCCCTCAAACCGGGCGCGCCCGCGCGCCCCCGGTTCCTTTGAAAAGCGAGGGCGCGGTCGGTTGCTTTAAATCGGAAATTACCCCGATTGGCCGCTTCTAACCGGGGTTTTTGGAAGGTTTCCGGCCGAGGATTTTCCCTTATTTGTACGGCGCCCCCGGTTCGGGGGCACGTTACGTATGTCAAGTCCATTTTTAGCAATTTCCGGAACATTCCGTCGATTTTTAGCAAGGAGACGCCGAACGCGCCCCCGCCTCCTTTGAAACAGAGGGCGCGCGGACCGCGCCCCCGGACCGGGGCGCGCCCGCGCGCCCTTGGTTTGAGGGCGCCCTGCGCCCCCTCGTCTCCTTTGAAAAGTGGGGGCGCGGTACATCCAGTTTCTAAATTTTGCACCGGCTCTCTTCCCCTATAAATTGAGGGCCATTCTCAACGAACCAAGGTTGAACCCCGGTGCCTAGCTCGTCCCAAGGTCGTCCCAGCTCTTCTCCAAAGCCGTCCCGACGTCCAAAGGCGATCCGAAGTCAAGAAATCGATCCCGAGGTGAAGGAGAAGGCTCGATCCGGGTGTTCTTCATCAACCATCTTCATCGACTTCTGGAGAAAATCCGAGGCTTCTGCTGCAAAAGTCTTCAACATACAAATTGTTCCTCTCTTCGTCCTCTTTCATCTCCAACTGACGGCACTCCATTCCGACTTGCCGTTTGTTCGTGACGGTTGCTACACTGAGAGCGCGCATCCAGGTTCTGATTTTGATATCCGCCCCCTTTCATAATTTTTACTGACTTCTACAGGAGGATTTCGGAGAAGTCATCAACATAGGAACTCTTCTTCTCTGAGTCCTCCGTCTACTCCAACAAACGGCACTCAATTCCGACATCGGGGTCGTCCGTAACATCCTCTGCACCAAAGTCGCGCCAGAAGGGTACCAAGCTACCCGAACCGGCTGTTTTCAACCAACTCGGCTTCAACTCAAGCCAAATCATTCCATAAGCTTTCTAAACTCCATTAACTCCGTTTATTTAATGTTTTAAAGCATATTTTAGTTCATTTACATCATTTTTACATAATCAAAAACACAAAAAAAGGGGTTAAGGCTCACCCCGAAGCCGGTGAGTCCAATTCCAATTGCTTCTTTCTTATCTTCTTACTACAGTTACTACACTTCTCACAAGTCTAACCAAACTCTTCACTTGGTTTATTGTTCTAGTTGCACAGATTGGTCAAGCTAGCATTGGATTGGAGACTCTTCTTCATCGGCCGGCCGAAGAAGAAGAAGGTTGAACTCACATCCCTTTCTCCCACGCTAAGGTACACACGGTCAACTCCTTTCTATTTTCATTACATAAAGCGGAGCCCGCGGCTCCTGGCGACCACAATTTCTTTTTATTCATGTTCTAAATTCATATCCTCCTCACTCTCCTCCCACATGACCCGAACCATCTCCGGTGCTCGAGCGACACCGTGAGATGAAAGTTCGGGGATCAATGTGAGTGTGGGACCGAGGTGAGGACATTTTACCGCTTTCCGAGTGTTTTCTGATTCACTCCCTTTTTCTCCTATTCCATCTTTCACCTTATCTTGAGGTGCCGATCCGGAACCCGTTTTCGGAGTCGACAGATAGGATAATTGGAAAAGGAGTTTTCCAGTTGATCCATTCATGAGTACAAGATTTCATAGTGTTGGAATACTTAGGGGTTGACTGTCAGTGCCGAACCCCTGACCGACCGGGACATTGTATGAACGAGGATTTAAATCCGTGTGGTAATTGATGATGGATGGGCTCAATGGATGTTATTTAACTCCCCAAAGTCATTTGGGATCAAAGGATGTGGCTTGTACCCTTTATGATCCAAAAGCCGTAAAAATTGTTATCGGATAACGGTTTTGATTTAATTTAAAGGAATTGTTTCTTTAAATTAATTAAGGCTTCAACCAAATTGACTATTGGGCCTAGTGGGTCACACAATAGATATGGTCAATAAGATGAGGGCATGGACACAATTTTATAGAAGTTTTGGGTTTTTGTGAAAAATTCCATCTTCTATATATAAATGGCTTATGAAGCCAAACCCTAACAAGACATAGGGCTGGAGCACATCCCAAGCCTCCTCTCTCCCTCCTCTCTCCTCTAGAATGTGATCTCCCATGGTCAAGCTTGGATCTGGAAGGTTTCTAGAGGCCCGAAGGAAGAGAGAACTCGTCTATTAAAGCAGATCGTGTGGATACCGCTAGAGACCGGACACTTGAACAGTTTTCAGCAAGGAGGAATGTCCTCTCTTCATCCATGGTGAGGGATTTGAGAAATCCCATGAGGTACTCTCGTTCTACTTCATATTCGGTTCCCGGTTTTACTCATTCGGCATCGATCAAGGCAAAGATCATAGTTTTATGGAATCAAAAATTTTCCGTTGTCATGTATTGATTCCTTACAGCTTCAGTGTCAACCAAACAGGATTTCATTTCAATATTACAAATAACCACAGCCACATGCAAAGAATACCTCCTGACCTTTGGATCTGCTAATTCCTCCTGAGAGAAAGTGAGTGTTGAGTGCTCACTTCTAGGGGCTAACACTGTAGTGATCTTCTTAGGTGGGAGATCTTCATTCACCATGACCCTTTGCAAATACTGTTGTAAAATCTCCTGGTGCACCTTTGATCTTTTAATCAACTCAAGTATAGAGATGCGGGCCGGTGTCTTATCCAAATGTTTCAATAAATCATAGGTCGTGCCTAGCAAGGATTCTTCCATTTGTTCCTCCTCCACTGGATCCTGCAGTTGAGTCTTGGCTTGGGGAAAGAGCTGTTGGAACATCCTCCCACTCCGAAGCACCAGGGCTATTTGGCAGTCGGGTAGAGGTGATGGGTTAACTGGGGTGGGCTGTGGTGGAATAGGTGGTGTAGGTGCAGGTATGGTAGGCAATGGGATTGGTGGATCTGGTATAATTGGGTTTGTGGGTAGAGGGGTAGGTTTTGGAGGTGATGGTGAAGGTGGCGGCCTGATAAGAAGAGGCTAGGGTGTAGGAGTAGTGGTAGGTTGTGGGGTTGGTAGTGTAATAAGTTGGGGTTTTGGGGTGACAGAGTTTATAGGTTGGGGGTTTAGGTTTAGTGGTGATTGTGGTGGCCGGATGAGCAAGGGCTGATGTGTAGCAATGGTTGAGGGAGGTGTAGTCAAGGCGGGGGCCGGCCTAATGATGAGTCGGCGGGAAGAAGTGGTGGCCAATGGTTGGGTTATGGAGCTTGGTGGTGGTTGTGGAGTAGGAAGTGCACGGATTATCTGTCTAGGAGGGTTCCTGGCAGAAGACCTAGATGGGTTGACTGGCATGGTTACATTGTGGTTTTCTAGTTGCCAACCTTGAGCATGGCTGGCATCTTTCTAGACAATAGAGTGTACTAGATCAATTCCTAGGTTTGGATGTGTTGGTGCCGGTGCCGGAGCGGGAGCGTGTACTGGGAGTGGATTCTGAACAATCCCCAAATCAAGTTGTTGTTGAGGTTGAGCCAGTGGATGCTGTCGTTGCTTCTACCTAGCATTCATTGCTTGTATGCATTCCCCCATTTGAGTCCAATCAATGCTGCCTTGGTCATTCAGATCATGGATGTAATCTTTGAATTGAAAATACACTTCTACGGTGTGATCAGGGTACCGGTGGTAAGCACAGTATCGTGACATATCTACATTTGCTGGCCAAACCTCTCTTTCTTTGGGCAATTCCAACTATTTTTCTGCCATGAGTACATTGAAGATGTCGGTCAAGGAGTAAGGGAGGGAGTTGTTGATAATTCTCTCTCCTGGGACCTCTCCTTCGTGGTGCCTAATTAGGTGGTGGCGATGCCCTATTGTAGGTAGGTTGATGAGGTTGCTGGGGTTGTGCTACTGGCTGAGGTGGTTGTTGTGGTTGTCGTGGTTGTGGTGGCCTAGCCTATTGTTGAGGGGGGTGGTAAGAAAGGTTCTGCGGTGGGTTCCTAAACGGGATTTGACGGTTCCCTCCCTAGTTCCCCACAATGTTTATAGCTTCATTGTTGACTACTCCCTCAATTGTAGGCCCAGCTGATGCAGAGGGGGTCTACCTGATGTTCCTAGGTTTAGGATCAAATAGATTTATCATTGTGGCATCTTTGAAGTGGGCTTTCAAGTATCGGGCACTGTTATAAAGTTCATTCATTGTGGTAGGATGGTGCATGATCAAAATATTCTTTAAAGCTGGTGTGGTGTTTCCAATGAGCATCTTTACTTGTTCCCCTTATGAAATAACACATCTATTAGTTTCTCTACCATTCCCCTCTAGCGATCAGCAAACTTTATGAAGTCCTCTTTGGGCTTCATCTTCTTAGCAATCAAATCTATAATTGAGCATCATGATGCCACCCGGTCTCTGTATTTTTGCAAAAAATTGATCTTGACCAAAATCTCCTGCCTCAAAGGGGTCAAGTGAGTAGAACCATTCCAATGCAGACCCTTCTAATGATCGGCGAAATAGGAAAGCAAGAAGTTTACGATCATTTTTCCAAAATGAGGATTCATAGAGAAAATCTTTTAGATGGAGAAAAGGATTTCCATCAACATTGTAGCGGCGATAAATTGGTAGTTTGGAAGGTGGCTGGTGAAGAACTGACAAAGAAGGAATAGATATCTCAGGAATTAACTTGGAGTCTAAACGACATCTCAACTTTTCATAACGTTCATTCATCTAGGTGAGCTGATCCATGATTGCTTGGGTGAGAGCAGGTTCTTGGTTTACTAGTGGGGGTATGTGGTTAGAGGCGTGATTCTGGAATTGAGGAGCATGATTTGGCAAATTCTCTGAAGATTGTCCCATGACTTGGTGGGCCAAGGGAACAACATGGTTAAAATAAGGTGGCTGGAGAAATGATGGTTGAACCACAGATGGTTGAACAACAGATGGTTGTGCTAGTGATGGTTTTTCTAGTGGTGGTTGAATCACAAATTGCTGAACAATAGGTGGTTGAACAAAGGATGATTGAATGAGTGGTGGATGAATCACAGGACAAGGAGATGAGGCAACTTGGTTGGCTTCAGCCTGATCAGAGGCAATTTTTCCCTTCACCATGGATTGTATACAGGAATAGGTTTCTAGGACAGGTTAATATAAAGAGACAACTCTCTAAAGAGTTGTTCAACATCACGGGGAGCAGATGGTTGATGGACCTCTTGCGCTTCTGACTCAAATAAGGGATTAACATGATCTTCTGACGGAATTGATTGGTGACCCATCTTGTGCTCTCAACGTTTAGTGTGTTCCACCATTTCAATGTGCCTTCCAGACCTTAATTGCATTGTCACCCTTCAACTTAAAGGAGAGGGTAAAACAAAAGAGTTGGTAAAACAAACAAAGAGTTTTTTTTATCTAGTTTTAGTATCTTGCAGAAAATGTTAGAGTTTTGAATTTTTGTTTGACAAACAAGTGATGCAAAGACTTGAAAACAATATTATGCAATGATTTTGATTCAGCCTTAGGTTTATTGATTTGTTAAGAATTGTTCTCTCAACAAATGGTTAGGATCCTAACCCCAATCTCCAATGACCTAGGTTTTACACAATCTCATCACGTGTAGGTAACATAGGATGATTCGGGTTTTGGGGAGTGATACAACCAACCCGATTGTGAATGTAGACACGCCAAATTGGCCTGATTCGGAGCCCGAGACTCTTATTCTATAGGCGATATCCATTATTTGACTGTTATCTGATCTGAATTACCTCGCGGAGATGAGCTAAGGACGTTGGCGGAGCCCCTTGTGAGTTGAGAATGGACCGATGATTTCCAGAACAATACCGTAACCTTCAAGCGAGAGCCACGCGTGAACCGTGAAAACACGAAGCCTGCTCGATGACTGACATTGAATGGTCCATACTTGAACATGTCGGGAGTCCCGCGTGTGTTTTGTGACATTCACAGTTTCCGACAAGTCATTTCGGTAGGCGTTAGTCTATAACGGTTTGTTCGTTATGGCTTTTCGATCTGTACTGACACGGCTATCCTGGATCACGGGTTAGGCCTTTACGGTTATCACTGGGTCTTTTTGAGTTGTCTGGGTCAATCCTAGCCGTATATTTCATCAACCGGGGCCATACGACCATTTCGGTCAATTTTAGGGTTTTACGGCTTTTTCGAGTTTCGGTTCACGTTTACCGGGTTAATCTCACATTTTCGATGATTTTGGATCTTTCGACCGTACCAGACTTGTCCGGTCATCATTTTAAGTCATTCCGTGTTGGCCCAAGATTCCTTGACTGGAACCGTGCTCTTTCGGATCTTCGTCTCGGTTTTCGGCTTTCAGCGAGAGGGTAAACCGGTAGAAAGCCCCGTGTGAACGTCTCGGGAGTCATGCCAGCGCGCCCCCCTTAAACCGGGGGCACTCCCTGTGCGCCCCCACTTCCTTTGAAATGCGGGGACACAGTCAGTTTCTTTAAATCGGAAATTGCCCCGAATAGCACATTCTAAACCGGATTTTTGGAAGGTTTCCGTCACTGATTTTCGATTATTTGTACCGCGCCCCTGGTTCGGGGGTACGTTACATTTGTCAAGTCGATTTTTAGAAATTTTCGTAAGATTCCGATGATTTTTAGCAGTGAGACGCGTACCGCACCCCCGAAGTGAGGGCGCGCCCTGCGCACCCTTGGTTTGAGGGCGCACCCTGCGCGCCCTCGTCCCCTTTGAAAAGCGGGGGAGCGGTCGGTCCAGTTTCCTTTTTTTGCACCGGCTTCCTTCCCCTATAAATTGAGAGACATTCTCAATGACCCAAGGTTAATCCTCCATGCCTAGATCATCCTGAGGTCGTCCAAGCTCTCTCCCAAGGCCGTCTGGATGTCCAAAGCCGGTCTGACGTCAAGAGATCGATCCCGAAGTGAAGGAGAAGGCTCAATCTGGGCCTCCTGCATCAACCAACTTCATAGACTTATGAAAAAAATCTGGGACTACTGCTGCAAAAATTTTTAACATAAAAGTTGTTCCTATCTTCGTCCTCTTTCATCTCCAACTAACGGCACTCAATTATGACTTTCCGTTTGTTTTTGGCGGTTGCTGCACTGAGGGTGCGCATCCAGGATAGGTTATCCACATCCGCCCACTTTCATAATTTTTATAGACTTCTAAAAAAGGATTTAGGAGAAGTCATCAACATAATAACTCTTACTCTCTGAGTCTTCTGTCTATTCCAGCAAACAACACTCGATTCTGACAACGGGGTTGTCCGTAGTATTCTCTGCACTAAAGTCGGTCCAGAAGGGTGCAAAGCTACCCGAACCGGTTTGTTTTACTCATCTCGGCTTCAACTCAAGCCGTTTCATTCTATAAGTTTCTCCTAACTCTGTTCATTTAATTGTTATAGCATATTTTAGTTTATTTTTATCATTTTACATAACCAAAAAACCAAAAAAAAGGGGTTAGGGCTCGCCCCAATCTGGTGAGTTCTATTCCAATTGCTCCTTTGGTTCATCTCTTCTTCTATAGTTTCTACACTTCCCATAGTTTTAATCGGTTTCTTTCACTTGGTTTATTGTTCTAGTTGCACCGGTCTATCAAGCTAGCATCGGTTGAAGACTCTTCTTCATCGTCTGTCCGAAGAAGAAGAGGGTTGAACCCATATCTCGATCTCTCACGTTAAGGTACACGGTCAAATCAACTCAATCTTGATTTTATTCTATAAAGCGGAGCCCGCGGCTCCTGGCGACCACCTTTCTTTTTATTCATATTCTAATTTCATCTCCTCCTCACTCTCCTCCCACATGACCCAAACCATCTCCGATGCTCGAGTGACGCCGTGAGATGAAAGTTCGGGGATCAATGTGAGTGTGGGACCGAGGTGAGGACTTTTTACCGCTTTCCGAGTGTTTTCCGATTCACTCCCTTTCCCTTATTTTATATTTCACCTTATCTTGAGGTGCCGATCCGGAACCCGTTTTCGGAGTCGACAGCTTTTTTGCGACCACAGTGGGACAACCAATGTCTTCAACTGTGCTAGCTTGATTGATTCGTGCAACTAGTTGTTTTCCGACTTGGTTTCCAAGTGAACCGTCTTGTCCTTTACATTTTCCATGTTCATTTACCTTTAAACTTGCTGTTTGATCTTCCTTTAAAGATTATTCACCATGTGGACTTGATCTTCTTGTCTTTAATTTCAACCCGGTTCCCGCGTGAACCACTTTTCTTCTTATAAACCGGTTCCCGCGTGAACCACCTTTCTTTTCCAACTCGGTTCCCGCGTGAACCAACTTATTTTCAGATCGGTCCCTGCATGGACCACCTCTTTACAGCACCTTTAGTTTGGCCCCACGTGACCCTCTTTCTATTTTGTCAACTCTTACACCGGTTCCCGCGTGAACCACCCTTTTCTTCACAAAAATCGGTTCCCACATAAACCAACCCCTTTTCTAAACCGGTTCCCGCGTGAACCAACCCACTTTCAGATTGGTCCCCGCATGGACCACCCCTTTGCACCAATTAGATTGGCCCCACGTGGCCCTCCTTTTCTTTTTCCAACCAAACAAACCGGTTCCCGCGCGAACCACCCATTTTTCTTTAAAAACTGGTTACCACGTGAACCGCCTACCTTTCCAAAAACCCGGCTCCCGCGTGAGCCACTTTATTTTCAAATAGGTCCCTACGTGGACCATCCTTTTACCTTTACTTCAGATTTTTCCCCACTTGGACACTCCACCACAAGCCGGTTCCCGCGCGAACCACCTTTTAGTTGCTAGTTGCTAGTTACTTATTTTACTTTATCATTGCTTGTCTTGATCGCATTTACTTGTTTGATTTATTTAATAGCTTTCATTCATGTTTGCATATTGATTGCTTCTTCTCCTCCTACTCCCCATTTTTCATTTTTGCATTAGCTTTTGCATCAGGCACCGGACTTGCTCTGATCCGTAGGACATTCAAGGCGGGGGCTCTCTCTCCCCACACACCTTCACCCTCTAAACACTCTCTTGGTGGATTCTAACCTCTCTTCTGGAATATTCCTTCCTAGTTGATTTGGTTGTTTCCATCAAGACCTCCGTAAGTCCCCATCCGTGGAGTATTTCTCTTCGCATGATTGGGCCGGTTGTGCCACTTCCCAAAACCCGAAGAACCCAAGTACCTACTCGTGGTGATTGAGTGATAACCTTAGGTCTTGAAGATTGAAGCAATAGGAATCATACCCATTTGAGTGAACAATTGCTAACAATCTATCTAATCTAAGGTTTCAACCCAAAAATTGTCGAGTAGTCATTTTAAAACATTGTTTGCATAACTTTCTTGCTCACAACAATTGAAAACAACAAAAAAATTTTCTTTCAAAACACCTAAAACAAAAAAATTCTTTAATTCAACTTGCTTGCCAAAAAACCAAATTGAAATCAAATCAAATCAAACAAACAATCATAACCAAACAAAACAAAAAAACTCTCTTTGCATTTACACTTTTCATTTGCCTTCTTTCAACCATTTTGTAGGAAAATTTGACAGGAAGCCCATGACACTAAGGTCCGGAAGACACATCGGGATGTCAGACTACTACGGCCAAGAAGAGGAGTACGAGACGGGCCACTACGAGCTGCAACAACCCATGGTCCAACTAGAGGGCCATGTCAACGCCGTCAGGGAGCCAGAAATTCAAAATACTACTCATCAACCTGCTTCACTTAACGTGGAGCAACTCTTCCAAGGTCTATCCCTTCATCTAGACCCTGAATCTTTTTCGCTTGTGCAATCCTTGATGAAGGGCAAGATGCCCGCCAATCAAGATCCGGTCGAGGGAAATCAAGCCTCACCACCTCAATCAGCAGTCAGGCCCCAAATCATTTCTTTTCCTGGGCAACCCTGCTGTGTCTCCACTCACCCCATTATAGGGCATTCACATAATACTATTCCAGTTCCTGTTTCCAACCTACCTCTTCCAACCCAATCACCTAAACACTTTGCTCCCGTGGTTCAGGAATCCAGCCTCACCCAGGCATTGATGAACAAACTTAACCAGATGGATGAGCACTTTGAAGAGATGATGCACCGCCTCGATTCTAAAGCCATCCCTGAAATCTCTGTCCCATCCTTCCCAGTTCTACACCTCCCTTCTTCAGAGATACCAATCTTCCAACGTTACAACGGGACTGGTAATCCTTTCAACCATCTAAAGAGCTTTCTCTATGATTCTACGTTCTGGAAAAATGACCGCAAAGCCCTTGCCTTCCTATTCCGTTGGTCATTGGAGGGATCCACCCTGGACTAGTTCTATTCTCTTAATTCCATTGAGGCAGCGGATTTTGACATTGTCAAGGCGAAGTTTCTATAGAGGTACAAGCATCGGGTGGGGCCAGCCTGCTTGATTACTGATTTAATTGTCGAAAAGATGAGGCCGGATGAGGACTTTGCTAGATTTGCTGATCGGTGGAGGGGAATGGCTGAGAGGCTAGTGGATACCATCTCAGAGGGGGAGCAGGTGAGGATGCTCATCGGGAACACCACGCCCAACCTTCGCAACCTCCTGATCATGTACCGCCCAACAACCATGAGTGACTTGTGTGATAGCGCCCGCTACCTCCAAGCCCACTTTAAGGATGTATCCATGATCAACCCATTCGACACCAAGCCCCGTAACACTAGAAAGCCTACACCTGTAGGACCCACCACCGAAGGGGTAGTAAACAATGAGAGCATCAATGCCATGGGTAACCAGGGTGGGTATCGCCAAAGCAAATATCGTAACCCACCACCCAACCAACAATACTGTCCATCTTCTCAACCAGCTCCTCAGTCCCAGCAGCAACTTGCATACAACCGAGCACCACCATAGCAACCCACCTACAACCGAGCGCCCCAGCAACCAAATGCCTACAACCGAGTGCCTCAACAACAACCTGTCTACAACCGACCACAACCACAACAACAAGCTTACACCCAAGTGCCACCACCAGCCAACTGACCTAGGAGGGGGGGACCTAAGAGTGAGTACTATCCACAACTGCTGTTCCCCCTCACCGATATCTTTAACGCACTAATGGCTGAACAGCATTTGGAAATTCCAAAGGAGAGAGAAGGATGGCCGACAAATGTTGACACAACAAAGTACTGCGCTTATCATCGGTATCCCGGGCACACAGTGGATGCCTATTTCCAATTTAAAGACTACATTTATGACCTCAAGGATCAAGGGAACATTGACTGGGCACAAATGGGAGAATCCATTCAAGCAATGAAGGCACGTCAGAATCAACCACGGTGATAGCAAGCACAATAGCAGCCCGGCCTGGGCATAGTCCAAGATCCGCTCCCGGTACATGCACCCGTACAAGCACCGGCACCATCACCACCAAACCAACGACTTGGCCTCGTCCACTATGCCATCGAGGAGCCAACCCACCATTCCCAGGGTTGGCAGGTCAAGGATCAAATCACCTCCATGCCCGCCAGACCAACCCCACCTACAAACCGCACCATACTCTCTATACCGAGAGCTTCCCCCAGCACACAAACTACACAAACACCACTGCCCCCAACAACCATCAACCCTCCACGGCGCCTAATCATTAGACCGCCACCAGCATCCCAACCAGCACCGCAATCATCACCTAACCTACCAACCACCATTAATCCTCCTCGACGTCTAATCATTAGACCGTCACCAACACCCCAAACATCACCTAACCTACCAGCCTCCACCACCCCTCGGCCTCTCATTATCCGACCATCACCCAACCCACCAGTCGCCACCACTCCATGACCTCTCATCATTAGACCATCACCACCAACTCCCCGACCATCACCCAACATACCGGCCTCCACCAATCCACGACCCCTCATCATACGATCCTCACCACCCCTACCTACCACGGGCTCCTCAACATACCAACCAACCCTACCTTCACCATCATCACCACTTCCCCCTACCACGCTGGCGCCGGTACTTCGTAGAGGGAGGATGTTCCAAAGGGTCTTCCCCCAGGCCGGGATGCAACAACAGGAGCAAGTAGAAGAGGAGGCAGTGGAAGAACCGTTGCCCGACACGGCATATGACCTATTAAAGCATCTGGAAAAAATGCCGGCACGGATTTCAATCATAGAGCTGATTAAAAGGTCAAAGAGTCATCAAGACATTCTACAACAGTACTTGCAGCGGGTCATGGTCAATGAGGACCTCCCGCCCGAGAAGATCATTACTGTCTTGACCCCGAGGAGTGAACATCCGGCACTTACATTTACACAGGAGGAGTTGGCATGGCCAGAAATCAGAAAATATACCTTGCGTGTTGCAGTAGTCATCCGGGGCGTAGAGATCAAGTCTTGCTTGATTGACACCGAAGCATCTATAAATGTCATGCCGCCAGAAACATTGCAACTTTGCGGCATCTCTGATAAAGAAATTGAGCCTTCTATCATCACGGTGACAGCCTATGACAACTCCCGGAAGCCGGCACGAGGGGTGGTTATGTTGGAAGTATGGCTCGGACCGTGTGCTGTCACCGCCGAGATTCATGTTCTAGAACTGTACCCTACATTTAAAGCTATCTTGGGACACCCATATCTTGAGGCAATAGGAGCTGTTGCCTCCACTAATCATCAGTGTCTGAAGTTCCCATACAAGGGCCAGGTGATTAAAGTAACCAACATCCCCATTCTAAATGACGTGGATGACCCCTCTTCTGCACTGCCAATATCAAAATTTGTCCAGCCGTTGGTTTCCACTACAGAGCTGCCCAAGGTCATGATGTTAACGACGCCTCCAGATACAGTTGCATGGCAGATGATGAGAGGGATGGGCTATCAGCCATGAAAGGGGTTGGGAAAGGAGCTGTAGGGGGTTGTGCACCCCATTAAAGCCGTACAAAGACCAAAGAGACATGGGCTTGGCTACAAGCCCAATTTCACTTCGAGGATGGTCTACCGGCCAAAAAATGCCATGGGACTCCAAAAATTCTTTATCAAAGGGGAGACCATGATGATGGCCGGGGACGAAGAAGAAGAACCAATCAAGAGAAGAAAGGCACTAGAGCAAGAGGAGGAAGTGGACAACCTGAGTTCATCTTTGGCTCGGTTGTTCATAGAGGAGGAAGAACCAGCCGAGGGCAAGTCCATCTCTAAATAACTTGTCCACTGGAACCCACCTCCAAACAACATCCCACGGGAGCCGTATCCTACGGTCACATATTTCAAAATCTTCACGCTCTCCCTCCTAAATTCACTTGATGGGCTATCTAGCCCAATTCCTACTTCTGGGCCAAAATGGCCACCTGAACTAATCACTGGGCTTGAGAGCCCATTCAAATCTTCTTACCCGCTGGGTTTCTATGCCCATTTCAATCCAACAACATTGGGCCCGTGTGCCCACCAATCGGACCCACGTGCCATTTAGATTTATTTTCTTGCTTTGGGCCCACGCGCCCACCATTTGGGCCCACGTGCCCCTTAGATCTTTTCACTAGCTTTGGGCCTATCTGCCCATTTCTTGTCATCGTCAGGCCCGCGAGCCCATTTTTCTCCCATTTTCTTAAGCTTTCTACTTCTGCTCGAGCCCCATCGGCTCATTTTCTTTCTGTTATTAAAAACATCCAAAAAAACATCTTCTCACAAACTAAATTTTCCGTTGAGGAGACGTCTCTTCTTGTCTCGGAGGGTGCTCTCAACCAGGGACCTCTCTTCTCTAACTAACTGACTGATTTTCTTGATCCTTCACCCATTGTAGATACCACCTTTTCAATTCTGTCTACTTTAGGAGTAGTTAGGTTAGGAAAAAAGAAGAAAATTCGAGGTAAACGTGTTCCAGAGAGATATCTCTAGCAATTAGCTCAAAAATGCAAGGAATGTGCGAGGCTGCCAAGGTTTTTGGAAAGTGCTATCCAGCTTGACGCAATACAATATTAGGATGAATTCAATGTAGATCATACACTGGGAGTTTACGTGGTTTCATTAGAAAAGGATCCTAATTTTGAGAATGGAACTGAGGGCTTGGCTGATGCATATGCATCTTGACTTAAAAAGTTTGAAGAACCATCAGCCATGGTGGATGAACCGACAAAAGAACTGAATCTTGGAACACCGGAAGATCCCAAGACAATCCTTCTAAGTGCAAACCTCACTCCCACTGAGGAACAGAGTTTAATTGAAATTTTGAAAGAATATAAGGACACGCTCGCATGGATATACGAGGACATGCCGGGGTTAGACAACTCTTTCGTTGAACATCATCTAACTTTGAAACCTGGAGTTACCCCGGTCAAACAAAAATTAAGGAGATTCTACCCTGATATTGCACTTAAGATGAAAGAAGAGGTCGACAAGTTACATCAAGCAAAATTCATTAAGGTTGTCCTCTATCCGCAATGGGTGGCAAACATAGTCCCTGTCATGAAGAAGGATGGTCGAGTTCGGATCTGTATAGACTTCAGGGATTTGAATCGAGCGTGTCCTAAAGATGACTTTCCTCTACCTCATATTGATGTACTGGTTGACAACACTGCTAGATTCAAGATGTTGTCATTCATGGATGGCTATTTCGGTTATAATCAAATCCGGTTGGCCGAAGAGGACTAGGAGAAGCCTCATTCACCACACCTTGGGGAACCTACTGCTATGTCGTCATGCCCTTTGGACTAAAGAATGCTGGTGCTACCTATCAGAGGGCCATGATGACTATCTTCCATGAAATGATGCATACCCTTGTAGAGGTGTACGTGGACGACCTGGTCGTTAAGTCTAAAAGCCGAGAAGATCACCCGGAAGTGTTAAGAACGGTCTTGCAAAGGGCTAGGGAATATAAATTGAAGATGAACCCAAAGAAGTGCACATTCGGAGTATCCTCTGGAAAATTGTTGGGGTTCATGTTGAGCAAAAGGGGCATAGAGATCGACCCAAACAAGGCCAAGGCAATCATTGGTATGCCTCCTCCGAGGAATATAAAAGAACTTTGAAGATTAATCGGGAGGCTACAGTTTGTCCGCCGGTTCATCTCACAACATTCCCAAAGGTGTAAACCTTTCTATGAGTTGACCAAGGCGGGGGCCGAGTTCAAATGAGATTCGAAGTGCCAGGATGCATTCAATGGTTTAAAAAGATACCTGGCTAGTCCCCCTGTGCTTAGACCACCAGTCCCTGGCAAGCCCTTAGTTCTGTATATCTCGGTTTTGGAGAATTCTCTTGGGGTAGTCCTTGCACAAGTGGATGAAGAAGGGAAAGAGAGGGCAACTTACTACTTGTCAAAGATTTTTGATCCATGTGAACAGAAGTATACTGTAGTGGAGAAGACCTATGCTGCACTAGTCTGGGTAGTTCAGAAGCTTAAACACTATTTCTTAGCTCATGAGGTCAATCTTATTGCCCGCATCAATCCCATTAAATTCCTTCTCGAGAAAACTATTCTAACTGATCGGTTAGGTCATTGGCAAAGCTTCCTTTCCCAGTTTGATATCACCTATGTCCCCCCAGAAGGCGATTAAGGGCTATGCCATTGCCGAACATCTAGCCCATCACCCTATACCCCTCTTTGACCCGGTCCAGTCGGAGCTCCCGGATGACAAACTAATGTTGATCCGATCTTCTCATCTTTGGACATTATATTTTGACGGGGCTCTGAATTCACACGGTAAGGGAATAGGAATTGTCCTTCTATCACCCGAGGGTGTCACCATTCCACAAGCATTTCAGCTTGACTTCCCAGCAACCAACAATATAGTTGAATACGAAGCCTTACTGGCCGGGCTGGAGGCCGCTCATTTCTATGGTGCCATGGAATTGAAGGTGATAGGTGATAGCCAACTAATTCTTTGCCAAGTCCTAACCAAATACCGAACCTCTCATCCAAACTTCAAACCTTACCAAGAACTCACCTCTTGCTACATCAAACTCTTTTCCAAACTCACTTTTGTTCATGTTCCTTGAGCTCAGAACATCCTTGCTGATGCCCTAGCCTCCTTAGCTTCATCTCTATCAGTCCCGCTAGGTAGACAGGTGCAGACTATACATGTCCGTAGAAGGTCGATACCGGTGATTAAGGATGGTCGATTTCTAAAGATCAAGGAGAGATTTGGCAGGAAGGAATATTTAGAGCAGAAAGAGGAGATTTCACTAATCGAGTTGGAAGAGTTAGATGAGGGTGAGAGGCCTTGGTTTGATGAGATCACAAGGTATTGCCAAGATCAGACATATCCACCTAGATCAAATGCAAAAGAAAAGAAGGCCATCAGGAGAGTATCCCAGAGGTATACCATCCTAGGAGGGGTGCTCTTCAAGAAGAGCTTGAGTGGAATCTTGCTTAGATGCGTTGATGAAGAAGAAGCAGAATTGGTGCTTAAGGAAGCACATTCCGGGGTCTGTGGGGGCCATGTCAATGCTCAAGCTCTTGCCAAGAAAATCATCAGGCAGGGGTATTATTGGTCAACCCTAGAAGAGGATTGCTCCGTCTTTGTCCAGCACTGTCATTCTTGCCAACTTCATGCTGACAAGATCCATTCTCCCGCATCTTCCCTTCATCCGATTCATGCCCCATGGTCCTTCGCCATGTGGGCTTTCGATATCATTGGCCCTCAAAGTGATATTAACTCTGAAATCTATTCCAAATCATTCATCCTGACGGCAATAGAGTACTTCACCAAGTGGGCAGAAGTGGAAGCGTTCGTGGAGATCAAGGCATCAACACTGTGCTCCATCAAACGCAACATTATCGCCAGGTTCGGGATACCCAGCGACATCATCACCGACAACAGACCACAATTTCTCTCCCAAGATCTGCGTGATCTTTGCAACAAGTACAACATTGCATCGCATCATTCATCTCCTTATTACCCGCAAGGCAATGGTCAAGCATAAGCCACCAACAAAACTTTGATTAAAATTATTAAGAAAACATGTAAGTCTAGCAAGTTCGCGGATTGGCCAGATAAGCTTGTAGATGCCCTATGGGCTTATCGTGCTTCTATACGGACCCCCACTGGTCAAACCCCGTATGCTCTCGCATATGGGATGGAACCGGTGGTCCCGTACGAAGTACTCATTCCATCACTCCGAGTTCAACTCGATAGGGACATCCCTGTCGATAAGAGGCGAGAATATCTTCTTGCACAACTTGAACTCCTAGATGAAAGAAGGTTGGCCACCTTCGAGCATGCCCGGACTTATCAGAACCGATTGAAAAGGTTTTATCAAAAAAGGGTGGTAGAGAGAAAGTTCAAAGTCGGTGAGATGGTAGTCAAACGCATATTCGTTAAGCCGGGTGGTCCCCACTCCAAGTTGCAACCTAACTGGGAAGGGCCTTTTGTCATAACTGAAAAATATCCAGGTAATGCATATGAGCTAACCAACACCGATGGAGAAAAATTGAACCATCCATGGAACGTCGTCTACCTCAAAAAATATTTTCCTTAGAGAATAAAAAAGAAGAATTTCTGGTATGATAATAAGTCATCAATCCAAGGGTGTTAGCTAGAAGTCAAGGGTAGACATCACCCTGCACACACAACACCTCCCGATCCTAGAATCTAGATAGCCCAACACTCGAGAGAGGCAAGACAGAACCCTGAAGGTAGAAAGGAAACCTTACCCTATTCTCTTCTATTCGGTCCAAGAAAGGTGAAGGGGACTAGAGGAGGATAGTATCGAAAATGCCCGCCACCTTAGTAGGAGGCCATCTCATAGGGTGCAAAAGGGTACCAAAAGATGGGCAATGAACCCCACAGGTTTAAACAAATATGGGCCTGTCAGAATGAGTACCCAAAAGAATAGAAAATGAAGAAAAGGCACTAAAAGATGGGCAATGACCCCACAGGTCAAAGACTTGTCTAAGTAAGTGCCACATGTAGAATAAACCCGAAGAGGCCGAACCCCAACGGGCAATTTGGGCATGAGTAGAGAAACCCTCCTCGACACCCCCAAATCCTATCAAAGACTTCCTCTATTAATCTTCTATCTTAAAACCCTAGGGTAGGGTGAACTATCCAAACTCAGGGGGAATTCAAACCGATCAAGAGAAGAGGGCAAGAAAGATTCTAGGTAGGGAACCTTATTTTCACGTGGTGTTTATCGCTTAAATCTTGATTAACACTCAAAGATCGATGAATTGTTTCAATACCGACACATTCTCCACAAAAATCCAAAAAAATGAATATTTTAAAAAATCCATTTTTTTTTGAATATTTTCAAAAATAAAAAAATGTTGAATATTTTCAAAAAACATGAATACTTTCTAAAAATCCAAAAAAATGCATCATTTAACTTGGCATAACCTTGAATTTTGTATTTGCTAGCATTCATATTTATTTTTATGTCTTGCATGTTTCATTTCTGCATTGCATATTTATCTTCATTATCATTCCATTAAGAGGGCTCCTTCCTTTGATCTAAGTCAAAGTTGGCCATAACAGGCAAAGGGATGAGTCGTTGTGAAGATTTGATCCTCTTTTATCAAGTGTTTTCAGGAACTTTAAAGTAGGAGAGGAAGATTCTATCAATGACAGGTAAGTTTTCTTAACCATTTCATTTCAGTCATTTAGGTTATTTTTACACCTTGTTAAGAAGGCTCCTCTCTTTGACCTAAGTCAAGGCAGACAGCAATAGGCAAAGAGATAAGCCATGGTAAAGATTTAATCTCCTTTATTAAGTGTTTCAGGATTCTAAGATAAAGAAGAGAGTGACTCTCACCATAGCAAGTAAGCTTTCTTAACCCTTATCTTATTCATTTTCGGTCATTTTGTTCATATTACCTTGTTAATAAGGCTACCCCCCTTGACATGTAGGCAAGGCAAGATGACAATAGGCAAGGGGGTAAGCCATAGAGTAGATCTAACCCCTTTATTAAGTATTTCAGAAAAGAAACACGAGTTAAGGAGGGGGGAGGTCTCGCCATCAGGTATATTTCTTACCCTACATCTATTATTTAATCCTTTGGAAAGCTTCGCCCCTTGATAAACTCGCAAGGGGCGAAGCCGGAATGCGATACTAACAATCCTTTTAAGAAATGTCAAGAAGATCAAGCAACACTGAAGCAAGAAGTGCTATAACAAGGAAGAAAAGTAGTTACAACACCAGAAGAAGATTAAGCCTGCTACAGATGTCAGTGTCTGTTGCCATCGACTCCAGGAGAATGACCACGTGGAGAAGGCATGGAAACCATGTCCACAAATACCACCTCAACTGCCTCATTCCGGCGATACTCCGAAGGAGTGGCCAAGAAAATGCTCGCAGAAATGGAAGAGTGGACATGGGAAACCCCCATTTCTTGCCGGCTAATATATAAGTCATTAGTCGTGTATTATTATCTTATGCATGATTTGTTGAAGACCATGAGTGCAGAGAAGACTTGAACCGAGATCCCCTTCATCAAAATCTACGACGGTCGGGTCATCTCCGATGCTCACGGATAAGCCAAAGTTGTGCTATGAGGAACGATAGTTCCCGAATGGGTATCTTGACCACAGACAATCTATATCTTCAACTATTTGTTTTGTTTTGTTTTCTTGAGCCCAACATGCATCATGTAGCATTAGTTTCATTACATTTTGTTTTGTGTTTGCATACATCCTTTCATAATCTTCACCATCTCACCTTAGTCTCTAAATCTTTTATCCTAATTCCGATCATTCTGAACCCCACCGTGTTTTCTAATCCCACCGTGTTCTCTAGTCCCACCAACCCTTCAGATATCCCACCATGTCTGTTAATCCCACCGTGTTGGATAATCCCCTTGTGCCTCCAACTCCTTCAATTCTATCACCACTGTGGCCATTGCAGCACTTCCTTGCTATTCAGCCCACCGTGGCAGTAACTTATCCCGCCAAGGGCCTCCTATTTGATCAGAACTTGCACCATCACAATCTCCACGGTCTGTGCTTCAACTTTTGCCTTTCGGAATCTAAGATCATTCCATTCTAAATCAAATCTTGTCTCTTGGAAGACTTAGATGAATCTAAGAGCCTAAATGTGCTCGATTGGTATTCTTTTACTTTTTCAAATAAATCTCTTTTTAAACTTTAGCCCATCACAGTACAGGAACACCGCAAAGATCGGGTTACCGGCTGATGATGAACCTACGAACCCATGTTTCGGGGACTCCCCACCGCGTTGGGGGTGGCTATTCTTCTCTCGTGCCAATGGCACATCTCTTACCAATCAAACATAAGAAGGCTTGATGAAACATGGTGGTTAACCAGGAGACTTGAGGAGATTCGTCTTGCCGAATATGGTAGTTGAGCATGTCTATATCTACACCTTGATGCCACCTTTTTAGCCCATCACCATTTCACTCCACTACTTTCCACTACGATCCATCTCGCTTCGCTACGCTTTCTCTGCGTTTCACTCCGCTCTACTACATGCCATTCTCTTGCAAAGCCGACATCAAGGCGAGGCAAGCTATAGACACGCCAAATTGGCCTAATTCGGAGCCCCAGACTCTTATTCCATAGGCGATATTTTTATTTGACCGTTACTTGATTCGGATTACCTCGTGGATATGAGCTAAAGACATTGGTGGAGCCCCTTGTGAGTTGAGAATGGAACAATGATTTCTGGAATGATGCCGAAACCTTCAAGCGAGAGCCACGCATGAACTATAAAAACACAAAGCCTGCTTGATGACCAACCTTGAATGGGCAATAATTGAAGGTCTCGGGAGTCCCGCATGTGTTCCGTAATATTTAGGGTTTCCGAGAAGTCATTTCGGTAGTCGTCGGTCAATGACGGCTTTCATTACGGCTTTTTTGATCTGTACTGACACAGCTATCTTGGACCATGCGTTAGACCTTTCCGGTCATCACTGGGTCTTTTCAGGTCATCCGGGTCAATCCTAGTCGTATATTTCACCAACCGGGGCCGTACGGCCGTTTCGGTCAATTTTAGGGTTTCTTGGCTTTTCGGATGTTCAGTTCACGTTTACCGGGTTAATCTCAGATTTCTCGATGATTTCGGATTTTCCAACCGTACCAGACTTGTTCGATCATCATTTTAAGTCATCCCGAGTTGACCCGATATTCCTTGACCGGAACCGTGCCCTTCCGGATCTCCGCCGCGGTTTTCGGCTTTTAGAGAAATGGTAAACCGGTAGTCAAAGCCCCGTGCAAACGTCTCGGGAGCCATGCCGGCTAGTTTACCGACTTGAGAAGGTGCAGTTGAAGGCCCTCTTTCCATTGCAACAAACGGGAGCCGAATCGGACATTACGGCTCGCGAAACACGCGCGTAGGAGAGAGAGGCTACCGCGCCCCCGCTCCCCTTGAAAAGGGAGGGCGCACCCTGCGCGCCCTCAAACTGGGGGCGTGCCCTGCGCGCCCCCAGTTCCTTTAAAACGCGGGGGCGCGGTCAGTTTCCAAAAATTGGAAATTGCCCCGATTAGCACCTTCTAAATCGGATTTTTGGAAGGTTTCCGCGGATGATTTTCGATTATTTGTACCACACCCCTAGTTCGGGGGCGCGTTACGTATGTCAAGTCAAATTTTGGCAATTTCTGGAATTTTCTGATGAATTTTAGTAGTGAGACATGTACCGCACCCTCGAGATTAGGGCGCACCCTGCGCGCCCTCAGTTGGAGTGCGCGCCCTGCACGTCTCCTTTGAAGAGCGGGGGCGCGGTCGGTCCAATTTCCATAGTTTGCACTGGCTTCCTTCCCTATAAATTGAGGGCCATTCTCAATGAGCCAAGGTGAATCCTCCATGCCTAGCTCGTCCTGAGGTCGTCCAAGCTCTCTCCCAAGGCCGTTCCGACGTCCAAAGCCGATCCGATGTCGAGAGATCGATCCCGAAGTGAAGGAGAAGGCTCAATCCGGGTGTTCTGCATCAACCGACTTCATTGACTTCTGCAGAAAATCTGGGACTTCTTCTGCTAAAGTCTTCAATGTAGGAATTGTTCCTCTCTTCTTCCTCTTTTATTCGCAACTGATAGCACTCAATTTCGACATGCCGTTTGTCCGTGGAGATTGCTGCACCAGGGGTGCGCATCCTATTTTTACTTTTTACATCTGTCCAGTTTCAAAATTTTTACAGACTTTTACAGGCGGATTCTGGAGAAGTCATGAACTACTGCAACAAACAGAACTCAATTCCGACATCTGGACTGCCCGTGACGAGCTCTATATCGAGGTCACGCCAGACAGTGCAACACGCCCCCGAACCAAGGGCGCGCAGACCGCACCCTCACACTTAGGACGCGCCCACCGCACCCTCAAACCTAGGGCACGTTCAGTCCAGTGCGCTGTCCGGCCATACTGGTGATATCTTCTCCGTTTTAGCTCTGATTTGAGTCATTCAAGTTTTTATGTCTTCATCATTCATCCAGGATCATTTTAGCATCATTTTTATTTATTTTTTGCATAATTTTGTATCACAAAAAAGGGGTTAGGGATCACCCCAATCCGGTGAGTTCAATTCCAATTGCTCCTTTGTTTCATCTCTTCTTCTATAGTTTATACACTTTCCATAGTTCTAATCGATTTATTTCACTTGGTTTATTGTTCTTGTTGCACAGGTCTATCAAGCTAGCATCGGTTGGAGACTCTTCTTCATCGGCCGGCCGAATAAGAAGAAGGTTTAACCCACATCCCAATCTGCCACGCTAAGGTACATGGCCAAATTCAACTTCCTTTCTATTTTCATAAAGCGTAGCCCGCGGCTCCTGGCGACCACCTCTTATCATGTTCTAAGTTAATTCATTCCTCACTCTCCACTCCACATGACCCAAACCATCTCCAGTGCTCGAGCGACGCCGTGAGATGAAAGTTCTGGGATCAATGTGAGTGTGGGACCGAGGTGAGGAGTCTTTACCGCTTTCCGAGTGTTTTCCGATTCACTCCCATTTATACCATCTATCTTTCACCTTCTCTTGAGGTGCCAATCCGGAACCCATTTCTGGAGTCAACAGTGAAGATAAATACTCCACGTATGAGGAATTATGGAGGCCTTGATGAAAGCCAACCAAGTCAACTAGGAAGGAATATCCTAGAAGAGAGGTCATAATTCACCAAGAGGGTGTTTTGGATGGGAGGGGTAAATGGGAGAGTGAGTTCCTGCCTCAAAAGGAAAAAAAGTGTAAAAGAAGGAGGTAGAGAGAAGAAGCAGAGAATGCAATCAAGTAATAAAGCAAGTAATGAGCAAAACATAAACTTAAATAAACAAGCTATCACACAAGACAAGTAACTAGAAACTAGACAAGCAACTATAAATTAGAATCTAGACCTTGTTTCTCACGGGAGCCAAATGGAGGTAGTGAAAAGTGATGAAAAGAAGAGAGTTCAGATCTGATAGCCAAGCAAAAGGGGTGGTCCATGTGGGGACCAATGTAAGAATAAGCTGGTTCACGTGGGAACCAGGGTAAAAAGTGAAGGTGGTTCACACGAGAACCGGTTTTAGGTAAAAAGGGTGGTTCACGCGGGAACCAGTTTTAAAGAGGACCATGTGGGGCCAATTAAAGGGGCATAGGAATCTGATCCAAGTGGGGATAGATATGAAGGAAAAGGTTTGGTTCACATGGGACCCGAAGTAAAGAAAGAGATTGGTTCACGCGGGAATCGATTTAAAAGGAAAAGGGTGGTTCACGTTGGAATTGGTTTAAATGGCAACAAGAAATAGAAGAGAGTCACGTGGTGACTAATTCAAGGGTGATAACCTGCATAAAAAGAGAAAAAAATATGATTTGAATGACTTAAAATAAATGTTGGTTCACGTGTGAACTAGTTTGTAGAAGAGAGTAGGTTTGCACGGGAACCGATTTTATAGAAAATGTGGGTTCACGCGGGAATTGGCTGAAATAAAATGACAGAAATTAAATAACATACTTGGAACTTTATATATGATGAAATATGGGTGAAATCATAAATTTTGATATGGCATGAAATTAAGAAAGGTGGAAAGAAGGAAAGGCTCACGCGGGAACCGATCTAGAACTAGAACTAGTTGCAAAAAACACTAAGCACCCATGGTTAAAGACATTGCATGTCCCACCATGGTCACCACAAAGCTGTCAACTTAAAAAATATGATGAGGCTCTCCTTTTTAGGGAAGACCATGAATCTGGATCGTCACCTCAAGAGGGGATGAGAAACAAAGGAAGAAAACACAAAAAACACTCTCACCTTGGTCCCACACTCACATTGATCACCCAACTTTCATCCCTTGGCATCGCTCGATCACCAAAGAGATGGTTCAGGTCATGTGGGAGGTGGATGAGAAGAAATAAATTAAGACATGTGGTCACTAGGAACCGCGGGTTCCGATTCATGCAATGAAAATGACCCTGTGTACCTTAGCATGAAGAGTGAGGGTCAAAGCTTCTCCTTCTTCGGCCGGCCGATGAAGAAGAGTCCTCAATGCATTGGTGCTTGATTTTCTGTGCAAATAGATGAAAAAAAAATGAAAAATACAATTATAACTGAACAAAGTAGAGTATATGTAAATAAAATGACATAAAACACACAACTGAAAGGAAACTGACCGATTTCGGGTTATCTCTAACCCCCTTTTTATTTTTCGGATTAACAGACTAAAGCTAATGAAAAAATGTAAAAAAAATATAAGAGTTTGGAGAATCACGAATCAAAGAGATAGAAATAATAACTGAAAGATTCCGATAAGAATATAGAGAGATATGGCCAAATCTATGTTGTCGAAAAAGTCAAGCAACAGTCTAGGATCTGCCAGGCGCGACTTTGCCTCGTTGCTCCCCACGATCAGCCCCAACATTGGAATCATGTGCCGTCAATTGTAAACTGAATAAGACTCAGAGTGGAAGAAATTTTATGTTGAAATATATGGTATAAGACGTCCACGCGATTCTGTAGAAGCCAAATAAAAAAGACCTGATAGATCACCTGCAGACCAGCCTTCTTCTCTCTTGAATCGACTTCTCTCTTTCTAAAAACTTGAAATTCTCTCTCTAAAAATCACAAAATAGATGCAGGAGTGAGATTGTATGCCTTTAAATGCCTGGGGGGTCATGAAGAAGCCTATGGAATGATTGGAATCAGTCTTAACTTATAGGAGAAAGACGTCGCGATCTGTCCTAAAAAATAGGGGACCTTGTGCCCTGGTCCTGGGCACATGTGCCCCCTGAAGGGGGTGCATGCTATCCACCCTACAAAGTCAGTATGATCCGGCCAAAAAATTCGATCCGATCCGGTCTGAGATAGAGTCCTGGTTGAAAACTGGTTACCTCGTGCCCCCGATCGGGGGCACATGGCCATGTGCCTTAGGATTAGGGCGCCTGGGACTGATTCTACGCATCTTTCTTCCTGAAGCCATTGCGAATACTCCTAAACTCGAAGTTCGACGTTGTTTGTTGCGTTGGAAAGATAAAAAGCCAAAGAATCTTTATATAGCAATATATCAGCCATAACACCTTCCAAAATTTTAGAATTTTATCCGAAAGCTAGGATAGTGAACAGAAGATCGGTCGGAATGACTCCGACGGCCAACCGTAAAGTCACAACATGAAACAAAACATGTCCGGAGTGTGAATCTGACCATAACCTTCAATGCATGATCATTAGTCATTGGTCACCCAGCCAATTTCCATGTTTACACAATTTACATGTGGTTTTCGCTCATAAATTATGGCTTTGTACAGAAAAGTTCAAAAAATGTATGATTTCATTCAGCAAAGCTCCAAATCAATATTAAAAGGACCCGGAATCATTCTATGATCAATCACACATGTTATCCTATAAAACATGAGTTTTATGCTCTGAATTAGGCAAATTTGGCGTGTTTACAACTTGGACCTACATGTGCCTACAATTATTTCATTTGTCTGAGTAGATTATGCTCCACTAGGCAGAACTCCACTCCAGCTTTAATATATATAGAAGTACCATATAGTAAGCTAAATCCCATAGTACATCTAGATAGGGGTATACATAGGATCAACTGTGGTATCTATGATTGAAGGATGCACTAGATTGTTCTAAATTATCTATTGCCCATGGGGACACTAAAGTAGGTTGGAGAAGTAAATGTTCCATCACATGCATCAGAGCACCAACAACATTTCACAAATAAAAGTCATATAATTATTTAGACATTTATAAATTCTCAATAATAGATATCCAGAAATATTGAATCACATTTGCAATTTCGCTAAACCAGATATGCTAGTCATCAAAGTCATGTATAAGAATTTCTTTAATTTACATTTTCATGCAATAGACCCAATCAGGAACAATATGCAAATGTACCAAGTCATACACATAATTCAATTATACTCAAATTCATGCAATTTTCCTAATTAAATGCTATGCATCATAAACAAATATGCTTAACTTGAACTAACCATAGAATAATGCATATTATAAATTCATGCAACTATGAATCTTATTCAATTATGCTTCATAGTTAGCATGCCAAATCAACTTTTATTTAACACTAAATATTATTGATTTAAGCTCAATCTTAAAATAGATCGAGTTTAATTATCATTATATGAGGTCATAATTCCATTTCCATATATTAATGCAAACAATTCAATTAATCACTGTAATATATATAATTAAATAATTACTAAGTAGTAATTAACTAAATTTACATATTCATTAATGTAAATCATGAAAATGAATGCAATACATGAATAGTATGATTGACATTTCAATAAACCAATATAGACAATCAAATAATTTAACTAATATTTAATCACTATTTTTTCTTCAACTAATAGTCTAATAAATATGTTTTAGTCCATTAATTAAATTATTAGGATTCTAAGGAAGGTCGAGATGCCTACCTTAATGTCGACAATGATTAACCGAAGTCCAAGGGGAGTCGGCTTGATGACGAGCACGGAATGGCAACGACTATGACAAACGTCGACGTCAAACTAGAAGAATATCAATATTTAATAAACTAACAAGTAATATAAATATCTCAAGATAAAATAGGAAAGAGAGATGACAAGGCTCACCTCAATAGATCAACAAAAAAGTGAGACTGGCTATGGTGATAGGTGGGTGACCGAGCAACTGTAGGGCTGGTGCAGATGGCTAGGTGTAGACACGCCAAATTGGCTTGATTTAGAGCCCCAGACTCTTATTCCATAGGCGATATCTTTTATTTGACCGTTATCTGATCCGGACTACCTCGTGGAGATGAGCTAAGGACATTGGTGGAGCCCCCCTTGTTAGTTGAGATTGGACCAATGATTTCCGGAATATTGCCGTAACCTTCAAGCGAGAGCCGCACGTGAACTGTAAAAACACGAAGCCCGCTCGATGACCGACCTTGAATGGTTCATAATTAAAGGCCTCGAGAGTCCCGCATGTGTTCCGTAACATTCAGGGTTTCCGAGAAGTCACTTCGGTAGGCGTCAGTCAATGACGGCTTTCGTTACGGCTTTTTCGATCTGTGCTGACACGGCTATCCCGGGCCACATGTTAGGCCTTTCCGGTCATCACCGGGTCTTTTCAGGTCATCCGGGTCGATTCTAGCCGTATATTTTATCAACCGGGGCTATAAGGCCGGTTCGGTCAATTTTAGGGTTTCGCGGCTTTTACGGCTTTCGATTCATGTTTACCGGGTTAATCTCAGATTTTTCGATGACTTCGGATTGTCCGATCGTACCGGACTTGTTCGGTCATCATTTCAAGTCATCCAGAGTTGACCCGAGACTTCTCGATCGGAACCGTGCTCTTTCGGATCTTCGCCCCGGGTTTCGGCTTTTCGCGAGAGGGTAAACCGGTAGAAAGCCCCGTACGAACATCTCAGGAGTCATGCGGCTGGTTTACCGACTTGAGGAGGTGCGGTTGAAGGCCCTCTTTCCAACGCGACAAACGGGAGCCGAATCGGACATCCGGTTTGCAAGATATGGCTCGCGGAACACGCGCGCCGGAGAGAGAGTGTACCGCGCCCCCGCACCACTTGAAAGGGGAGGGCGCTCCCTGCGCGCCCTCAACCCGGGGGCGCGCCCTGCGCGCCCTCAAACTGGGGGCGCGCCCTGCGCGCCCCCAGTCCCTTTGAAAAGCGAGGGCGCGGTCAGTTGCTTTAAATCGGAAATTACCCCGATTAGCACCTTCTAAACCGGGTTTTTGGAAGGTTCCCGGGGGAGGATTTTCACTTATTTGTACCGCGCCCCCGGTTCGGGGGCGCGTTACGTATGTCAAGTCGATTTTTAGCAATTTCCGGAAGTTTCCGTCGATTTTTAGCAGTGAGACGCCGAACGCGCCCCCGCCCCCTTTGAAACAGGGGGGCGCGCAGACCGCGCCCCCGAACTGGGGGCGCGCCCTGCGCGCCCTTGGTTTGAGGGCGCGCCCTGCGCGCCCTCGTCTCCTTTGAAACGCGGGGGCGCGGTACATCTAGTTTCTAAATTTTGCACCATCTCCCTTCCCCTATAAATTGAGAGACATTCTCAACGACCCAAGGTTGGAACCCCCGGTGCCTAGCTCGTCCCAAGGTCGTCCCAGCTCTTCTCCAAAGCCGTCCCGACGTCCAAAGGCGATCCGAAGTCAAGAAATCGATCCCGAGGTGAAGAAGAAGGCTCGATCCCGGTGTTCTTCATCAACCGTCTTCATCGACTTCTGGAGAAAATCCGAGGCTTCTGCTGCAAAAGTCTTCAACATACAAATTGTCCCTCTCTTCGTTCTCTTTCGTCCCCAACTGACGGCACTCCATTCCGACTTGCCGTTTGTTCGTGGCGGTTGCTACACTGAGGGCGCGCATCCAGGTTCTGTTTTTGATATCCGCCCACTTTCATAATTTTTACTCACTTATACAGGAGGATTTAGGAGAAGTCATCAACATAGGAACTCTTCCCCTCTGAGTCCTACGTCTACTAAAACAAACGTAACTTGATTCTGACATCGGGGTCGTCCGTAGCATCCTCTGCACCGAAGTCGCGCCAGAAGGGTGCAAAGCTACCCGAACCGGCCTTTTTTTCAACCAACTCGGCTTCAACTCAAGCCGATACATTCTATAAGCCTTCTCAACTCCATTAACTCTGTTTATTCATTGTTTTAAAGCATCTTTTATTTTATTTACATCATTTTTACCTAATCAAAAATACAAAAAAAGGGGTTAGGACTCACCCCAATCCGGTGAGTTCGATTTCAATTGCTTCTTTCTCATATTCTCTCTACAGTTACTACACTTCCCATAGTTCTAATTATTTTCTTCACTTGGTTTATTTTTCTAGTTGCACAGGTTTATCAAGCTAGCATTGGATTGGAGACTCTTCTTCATCGGCCGGCCGAAGAAGAAGAAGGTTGAACTCACATCCCTTTCTCCCACGCTAAGGTACACACGGTCAACTTCACTCCATTTCCATTACATAAAGCGGAGCCCGCGGCTCCTGGCGACCACACTTTCTTTTTTATTCATGTTTTAATTTCATCTCCTCCTCACTCTCCTCCCACATGACCCGAATCATCTCCGGTGCTCGAGCGACGCAGTGAGATGAAAGTTCAGGGATCAATGTGAGTGTGGGACCGAGGTGAGGAGTCTTTACCGCTTTCCGAGTGTTTTCCGATTCACTCCCTTTTTTTTCCCTCATTCCATATTTCCCCTTCTGATCTTGAGGTGCCGATCCGGAACCCGTTTTCGGAGTCGACAGCTTTTTGGCGACCACGGTGGGACAACCAATGTCTTCAACCGTGCTAGCTTGATTGATCCGTGCAACTAGTTGTTTTCCGACTTGGTTCCCGCGTGAACCGGCTTGTCCTTTACCCTTTTCCATGTCAATTTACCTTTAAAAAACTTGCTGGTTACTCTTCCTTTAAGATTGTCCCCCATGTGGACTTGATTTCTTGTCTTTAATTTCAGCCCGGTTCCCGCGTGAACCACTTTTTCTTATAAACCGGTTCCCGCGTGAACCACCTTTCTTTTCCGACTCGGTTCCCGCGTGAACCAACTTACTTTCAGATCGGTCCCCGCGTGGACCACCCATTTGCAGCACCTTTAGATTGGCCCCACATGGCTCTCTTTTCATTTTGTTAACTCTTACACCGGTTCCCGCGTGAACCACCCCTTTTCCTTCAAAACCCGGTTCCCGCGTGAACCACCTTTCTTTTCCAACTCGGTTCCCGCGTGAACCAACTTACCTTCAGATCGGTCCCCGCGTGGACCACCCCTTTGCACCAATTAGATTGGCCCCACGTGGCCCTCATTTCCTTTTTCCAATCAAACAAACCGGTTCCCGCGTGAACCACCTATTTTCCCTTCATAAACCGGTTCCCGCGTGAACCACCTACTTTTCCAAAACTCGGCTCCCGCGTGAGCCACTTTATTTTCAATTCGGTCCCCGCGTGGACCATCCTTTTACCTTTACTTTAGATTTGTCCCCACTTGAACACTCCAACACAAGCCGGTTCCCGCGCGAACCACCTTTTAGTTGTTAGTTGCTAGTTACTTGCTTACTCTATCATTGCTTGTCTTGCTTGCATTCACTTGTTTGATTTATTTAATAGCTTTCATTCATGTTTGCATATTGATTGCTTCTTCTCCTTCTACCCTCCATTTTTCATTTTGCATTAGCTTTGCATCGGGTACCGGACTTGTTCCGATCCGTAGGGCATTCGAGGCGGGGGCTCTCTCTCCCAACACACCCTCACCCTCCAAACACCTTCTTGGTGGATTCTTACCTCTCTTCTGAGATATTCCTTCCTAGTTGATTTGGTGGTTTCCATCAAGACCTCCGTAAGTCCCCATCCGTGGAGTATTCCTCTCCGCACGATTGGGCCGGTTGTACCACTTTCCCAAAACCCGAAGAACCCAAGTACCTACTCGTGGTGATTGAGTGATAACCTTAGGTCTTGAAGATTGAAGCAATAGGAATCATACCTACTTGAGTGAACAATTGCTAACAATCTATCTAATCTAAGGTTTTAACCCAAAAATTATTGAGTAGTCATTTTAAAACTTTGTTTGCATAACTTGCTTGCTCATAACAATTGAAAACAACCAAAAAATTCTCTCCTTTCAAAACACCTAAAACAAAAACAAAAAAATCCCTTTAAATTTTGTGTTCAACTTGCTTGCTAAACAACCAAATTGAAACCAAATCAAATCAAACAAACAACCATAATCAAACAAAAACTCTATTTGCATTTACACCCTTCATTTGCTTTCTTTCAACCATTTTGTAAGGAAATTTGACAGGATGCCCACTCTAAGGTCCGGAAGACACATCGGGATGTCGGACTATTGCGGCCAAGAAGAGGAGTACGAGACGGGCCACTACGAGCTGCAACAACCCCCGGCTCAACCGAGAGGGCCATGTCGACGCCGTCAGGAAGCCAGAAATTCAAAATCCTACTCATCAACCAGCTTCACTTAGCGTGGAGCAACTCCTACAGGGTCTATCTCTTCATCTAGACCCCGAATCTTTTTCGCTTGTGCAATCCTTGACTCAGGGCAAGATGCCCGCCACTCAAGATCCGGTCGAGGGAAATCATGCCCCCTCACCACCTCGGTCGGCGATCGGGCCCCAAATCATCTCTTCTCTGGACAACCCTGCCGTGTCTCCACTCACCCTATTATGGGGCATTCACATAACTCTGTTCCAATTCCTGTTTCCAACCTACCTCCTCCAACCCAACACTTTGCTCCCGTGGCTCAGGAATCCAGCCTCACCCAGGCATTAATGAACAAACTCAACCAGATGGATGAGCGTTTCGAAGAGATGAGGCATCGCCTCGATTCTAAAGCCACCCCCGAAATCTCTGTCCCATCCTTCCCAGTTCTACACCTTCCTCCTTCAGAGATACCAGTCTTCCAACGTTACAACGGGACTGGTAATCCTTTCAACCATCTGAAAAGCTTTCTCTATGACTCCGCATTCTGGAAAAATGACCGCAAAGCCCTTGCCTTCCTATTCCGTCGGTCATTGGATGGAGCCGCCCTTGACTGGTTCTATTCTCTTGATTCCATTGAGGCGGCGGATTTCGACATTGTCAAGACGAAGTTTCTACAGAGGTACAAGGATAGGGTGGGCCCAGCCTGCTCGATAACTGACTTAATTGCTGAAAAGATGAGGCCGGATGAGGACTTTGCCAGATTTGCTGATCGGTGGAGGGGAATGGCTGAGAGGCTTGTGGATACCATCTCAGAGGGGGAGCAGGTGAGGATGCTTATTGGGAACACCACGCCTAACCTTCGCAACCTTCTGATCATGCACCGTCCAACAACCATGAGTGAGTTGTGCGATAGCGCCCGCTACCTCCAAGCCCACTTTAAGGATGCATCCATAATCAACCCGTTCGACACCAAGCCCCGTAATACTAGAAAGCCTACACCTGTAGGACCCACCACCGAAGGGGTAGTAAATAATGAGAGCATCAATGCCATGGGTAACCAGGGTGGGTACCGTCAAAGCCAATACCGTAACCCACCACCCAATCAACAATACCGCCCAGCCCCTCAACCAGCTCCTCAGCCACAACAACAACTTGCATACAACCGAGCACCACCACGGCAACTCCACCTACAACCGAGCGCCCCAGCAACCAAATGCCTACAACAGAGCGCCTCAACAACAACATGTCTACAACCGACCACCACCACCACAACAAGCCTACAACCAAGTGCCACCACCAGCCAACCGACCTAGGAGGGGGGGACCCAAGAGAGAATACTACCCTCAACTGCCATTCCCCCTCACCGATATTTTCAATGCATTGATGGCTGAACAGCAGCTAGAGCTTCCAAAGGAGAGAGAAGGATGGCCAGCAAATGTTGACATGACAAAATACTGCGCTTACCATCGGTATCCTGGGCACACGGTGGATGTCTGCTTCCAGTTTAAAGATTACATTCATGACCTCAACGATCAGGGGAACATTGACTGGGCACAGATGGGAGAGTCTATACAAGCCATGAAGGCACGGCAGAATCAACCACGGCGACAACAAGCACAACAGCAGCCCGGCCTGGGCATAGTCCAAGATCCCCTACCGGTACATGCACCCGTACAAGCACCGGCACCAGCACCACCAAACCAACGACTCGGCCTCGTCCACTCCGCCATCGAGGAGTCAACCCACCATTCCCAGGGTTGGCAGGTTGAGGATCAAATCACCTCCATGCCCGCCATACCGACCCCACCTACAAACCGCACCATACTCTCCATACCGAGAGCTGCCCCCAGCCCACAAACTATCCAAACACCACTACCCTCACCAACCATTAACCCTCCACGACGCTTAATCATTAGACCGCCACCCACCTCCCAACCAGCACCTCAACCATCACCCCAACCTAACCCACCAACCACCATTAATCCTCCACGGCGTCTAATCATTAGACCGCCACCAACACCCCAGACATCACCTAACCTACCAGTCACTGCCACACCACGACCTCTCATCATTAGACCATCACCACCAACACCCCAACCATCACCCAACATACCGGCCTCCACCAATTCACGACCCCTCATCATCCGATCCTTACCACCCCTACCTACCATGGGCTCCTCAACCTACCAACCAACCCTACCATCACCATCATCCCCACTTCCCCCTACCACGCTGGCGCCGGTACTTCGTAGCGGCAGGATGTTCCAAAGGGTCTTCCCCAGGTCGGGATACAACCACAGGAACAAGCAGAAGAGGAGGTGGTAGAAGAACCGTTGCCCGGCACGGTATATGACCTATTGAAGCACTTGGACAAAATGCCGGCACGGATTTCAATTCTGGAGCTGATAAAGAGGTCAAAGAACCATCAGGACATCCTACAACAATATCTACAGCGGGTCATGGTCAATGAGGACCTCCCGCCTGAGAAGATCATTACTGTCCTGACCCCGAGGAGTGAACATCCGGCACTCACATTTACACAGGAGGAGTTGGCACGGCCAGAGATAAGAAAGTACGCCTTGCGCGTCGCAGTAGTCATCCGAGGCGTGGAGATCAAGTCCTGCTTGATTGACACCGGAGCATCCATAAATGTCATGCCGCCAGAAACATTGCAACTTTGCGGCATCTCCGATGAAGAAATCGAGCCTTCTGCCGTCACGGTGACCGCATATGACAACTCCCGAAAGCCGACACGAGGGGTGGTTACATTGAAAGTAGGGCTCGGACCGTGTGCTGTCACCGCCGAGTTTCACGTTTTAGAATTAGACCCTACATTCAAAGCTATCTTGGGACGACCGTACCTTGAGGCAATAGGAGCTGTTGCCTCCACTAATCATCAGTGTCTGAAGTTCCCATACAAGGGCCAGGTGATCAAAGTAACCAACATCCCCATTCTGAATGACGTGGATGACCCCTCTTCTGCACTACCTATATCAAAATCTGTCCAGCCGTTGGTTTCAACTACAGAGCTACCTGAGGTCATGGTATTGACGACGCCTCCAGATTCAGTTGCGTGGCGGATGATGAAAGGGATGGGCTATCAGGCAGGAAAGGGGCTGGGAAAGGAGCTGCAGGGGGTTGTGCACCCCATTGAAGCCGTACAAAGACCAAAGAGACATGGGCTTGGCTATGAGCCCAGTTTCACTCCGCGGATGGTCTACCGGCCAAAAAATGCCATGGGACTCCAAAAATTCTTTATCAAAGGGGAGACCATGATGATGGCCGGGGACAAAGAAGAAGAACCAGTCAAGAGGAAGAAGGCACCAGAGCAAGAGGAGGAGGTGGACAACCTGAGTACATCTTTGGCTCGGTTGTTCATAGAGGAGGTAGAACCAGTCAAGGGCAAGTCCATCTCTAAACAACTTGTCCACTCGAACCCACCTCCAAACAACATCCCGCGTGAACCGTATCCTACGGTCACGTATTTCAAAATCCTCACTCTCTCCCTCTTAGATTCACTTGATGGGCTATCTAGCCCAATTCCCACTTCTGGGCCAAAATGGCCACCTGAACTGATCAATGGGCCTGAGAGCCCATTCAAATCTTCTTGCTCCACTGGGCTTCTATGCCCATTCCAATCCAACAACCTTGGGCCCACGTGCCCACCAGTCGGGCCCACGTGCCCTTTAGATTTATTTTCTTGCTTTGGGCCCACATGCCCACCATTTGGGCCCACGTGCCCCTTAGATCTTTTCACCACCTTTGGGCCTATCTGCCCATTTCTTGTCATCATCGGGCCCGCGAGCCCATTTTTCTTCCATTTACTTAAGCTTTGTATTTCTACTCGAGCCCCATCGGCTCATTCCCTTTTTGTTATTGAAAATACCCAAAATACCCAAAAAAAAACGTCCTCTCACAAACTCAGTTTTCCATTGAGGAGACGTCGCTACTTGTCTCAGAGGGTGCTCCCAACCAGGGACCCCTCTTCTCCAACTCACTGATCGATCTGCTCGATCCTTCACCCATTGTTAATACCACCTTTTCAATTCCGTCTTCTTTAGGGGTAGTTAGGGTAGAAAAGAAGAAAATTCGAGGTAAACGTGTGCCGGAAAGATATCTCCAACAAATAGCTCAAAAATGCAAGGAATGTGCAAGGCTACCAAGGTTTTTGGAAAATGCTATCCAGCTTAATGAAATCCAATATGAGGATGAATTCAATGTAGATCATACACTGGGAGTTTACGAGGTCTTATCAGAAAAAGATCCTGATTTCGAGGATGGAATTGAGGACTTGGCTGAGGCGGAGGCGTCTGGTCTTAAAAGATTTGAAGAACCATTAGCCACGGTGGATGAACCAACAAGAGAACTGAATCTCGGAACACCGGAAGATCCCAAGACAATCCTCCTAAGCGCAAACCTCACTCCCACTGAGGAACAGAGTTTAAGTAAAATTTTGAAAGAATATAAGGACACATTCGCATGGACATACGAGGACATGCCGGGGTTAGACAACTCGTTAGTTGAACATCGTCTAACTTTGAAACCTGGAGTTACCCCGGTCAAACAAAAATTAAGGAGATTCCACCCTGATGTTGCACTTAAGATGAAAGAAGAGGTCGACAAGTTACATCAAGCAAGATTCATTAAGGTCGTCCTTTACCCGCAATGGGTGGCAAACATAGTCCCTGTCATGAAGAAGGATGGCCGAGTTCGGATCTGTATAGACTTCAGGGACTTGAACCGAGCGTCTCCTAAAGATGACTTTCCTCTACCTCATATTGACGTACTGGTTGATAACACTGCTGGATTCGAAATGTTGTCATTCATGAATGGCTATTCTGGATATAATCAAATTCGGTTGGCCGAAGAGGACCAGGAGAAGACCTCGTTCACCACACCTTGGGGAACCTACTGCTATGTCGTCATGCCCTTTGGACTGAAGAATGCCGGTGCTACCTATCAGAGGGCAATGATGGCGATCTTCCATGACATGATGCATACCCTTGTAGAGGTGTACGTGGACGACCTGGTCGTTAAGTCCAAAAGCCGAGAAGATCACCCGGAAGTGTTGAGAAAGGTCTTGCAGAGGGCTAGGGAATACAAATTGAAGATGAACCCAAAGAAATGCACGTTTGGAGTATCTTCAGGAAAACTGTTGGGGTTCATAGTGAGCAAAAGGGGCATAGAGATCGACCCAAACAAGGCCAAGGCAATCATTGGTATGCCTCGTCCGAGAAATATGAAAGAACTTCGAGGATTAATCGGGAGGCTACAGTTTGTCCGCCGGTTCATCTCACAACACTCCCAAAGGTGTAAACCTTTCTATGAGGTGACCAAGGCGGGGGCCGAGTTCAAATGGGATTCGAAGTGCCAGGATGCATTCGATGGTTTGAAAAGATACCTGGCTAGTCCCCCTGTGCTTAGACCACCAGTCCCTGGCAAGCCCTTAGTTTTATACATCTCGGTTTTGGAAAATTCTCTTGGGGCAGTCCTTGCACAAGTTGATGAAGAAGGGAAAGAGAGGGCAACTTACTATTTGTCAAAGATCTTTGATCCATGTGAGCAGAAGTATACTGTAGTGGAGAAGACCTGTGCTGCACTAGTCTGGGTAGTTCAGAAGCTTAAACACTATTTCTTAGCTCATGAGGTCAATCTCATCGCCCGCATCAATCCCATCAAATTCCTTCTGGAGAAAACTGTTCTAACTGATCGGTTAGGTCGTTGGCAGAGCTTCCTTTCTCAGTTTGATATCACCTATGTCCCCCAGAAGGCGATTAAGGGCTATGCCATTGCCGAACATCTAGCCCATCACCCTATACCCCTCTTTGACCCGGTCCAATCGGAGCTCCCGGATGACGAACTAATGTTGATCCAATCTTCCCACCTTTGGACATTATATTTTGACGGGGCTCTGAATTCACACGGTAAGGGAATAGGAATCGTCTTCTATCACCCGAGGGTGTCACCATTCCACAGGCATTTCAGCTTGACTTCCCAGCAACCAACAATATAGCTGAATATGAAGCCTTGTTGGCCGGGCTGGAGGCCGCTCATTTCTATGGTGCCACGGAATTAAGGGTGATAGGTGATAGCCAACTAATCCTTCGCCAAGTCCTAACCAAATACCGAACTTCTCATCCGAACCTCAAACCTTACCAAGAACTCACCTCTTGCTACATCAAGCTCTTTTCCAAACTCACTTTTGTCCACGTTCCTCGAGCTCAGAACATCCTTGCTGATGCCCTTGCCTCCTTAGCTTCATCTCTATCAGTCCCGCTAGGTAGACAGGTGCGGACTATTCATGTCCGTAGAAGGTTGATGCCAGCGATTAAGGATGGTAGATTTCTGAAGATCAAGGAGAGATTTGGCAGGAAGGAATATCTAGAGCAGAAAGAGGAGATTTCTCTAATCGAGTTGGAAGAGTTAGATGAGGGTGAGAAGCCTTGGTTTGATGAGATCGCAAGGTATTGTCAAGATCAAACATATCCACCTGGATCAAATGCAAAAGAAAAGAAGGCCATCAGAAGAGTATCCCAGAGGTATACCATCCTAGGAGGGGTACTCTACAAGAGGAGCCTGAGCGGAATCTTATTGAGATGCGTCGATGAAGAAGAGGCGTAAATTGGTGCTTAAGGAAGCACATTCCGGGTCTGTGGGGGCCATGTCAATGCTCAAGCTCTTGCCAAGAAAATCATCGAGCAGGGGTATAATTGGCCAACCCAAGAAGAGGATTGCTCCATCTTTGTCCGGCACTGTCATTCTTGCCAACTTCATGCCGACAAGATCCATTCTCCCGCATCTTCCCTTCATCCGATTCATGCCCCATGGCCCTTCGCCATGTGGGCTTTCGATATCATTGGCCCTCTAAGTGATCTTAACTCTGAAATCCGTTCCAAATCGTTCATCCTGACGGCAACAGAGTACTTCACCAAGTGGGCAGAAGCGGAAGCGTTCGTGGAGATCAAGGCATCAACACTGTGCTCCTTCATCAAACGCAACATCATCGCCAGGTTCGGGATACCCAGCGACATTATCACCGACAATGGACCGCAATTTCTCTCTCAAGATCTGCGTGATCTTTGCAACAGGTACCGCATTGTATTGCATCATTCATCTCCTTATTACCCGCAAGGCAATGGTCAAGCAGAAGCCACCAACAAAACTTTGATTAAAATCATTAAGAAAACCTGTAAGTCTAGCAAGTTCGCGGACTGGCCAGATAAGCTTGTAGATGCCCTATGGGCTTATCGTACTTCTGTACGGACCCCCACCGGTCAAACCCCATATGCTCTCGCATATGGGATGGAAGCGGTGGTCCCATACGAAGTACTCCTTCCATCACTCCGAGTTCAACTCGATAGGGAAATCCCTGTCGATGAGAGGCAAGAATCTCTCCTTGCACAACTTGAACTCCTAGATGAAAGAAGGTTGGCCGCTTCCGAGCATGCCCGGACTTATCAGAACCGATTGAAAAGATTTTATCAAAAGAGGGTGGTAGAGAGAAAATTCGAAATTTGGTCATTGAGCGTGTCTATATCTACACCTTGATGCCACCTTTTCAGTCCATCGCTATTTCGCTCCGCTGCATTCCATTACAACTCATTTCGCTTCTCTACATTCCTCTACATTTCACTTCACTTCACTACATGACATTCCCTTCCAAAGCCGACATCAAGGCGAGGCAAGCTGTAGACACGCCAATTTGGCCTTATTTAGAGCTTAAACCATTATTCCATTGGCAACATCTCTTTTAGACCATAAAAATCATGATGAACCACCCTTTTGGATGATCTTAGGTGCTTATTGGAAATATGAGGATTATTTTCTAATTTCTAATCAAATCCGTGTTTGCCGAACAAGAGACTCTTGGTGGTGTGCCAGATTATGCTTTTCCTAGCATATCCTCTACTTGAAAATTTTTCACAGGATTTTTTGGAATTCTAATGAAGAAGTCTTCAACATCAATAATCTTCCTCTCTGAGTCCTCTTTTCAATGCAACAAATGGCATTCAATTCGGATCTACCATTTGTCCGCAGCGCCTTTTAGAAGTCAGATGCGCAGTTCTGTCCGCACGCAGCACCAATCAAGCCCAATTGCATGCAAGCCCAGCCCATTGGGCACATATCTGACCAATTCACGACCTTAACTTCATTTTTCCTCCTCCACATCACTTTTTATAGTATCTGGAAGCTTCATGGTCGAAATTAGCATCATCTAATGATGGCAATCCAACTTGTTGTCTTGTATATCAAGACTTGCCATTTTTGGGCCAGATTTGTTTCCTCTTCAAGTGGAGACATATTTTGAGCATGGGGAAGGTGATCCACGGTTTCCAATCTCTCTAAATCATTTGGGTAAGTTTATATATGCCTCAGGATTAAAATCAACAACATTAAATGGAGGAAATCCAACCTATGGTCGGATGTATCAAAACTTGCTATTTTTTGACCTGGTTCTCATCCCCTATAAAGGGAGACTCATATGAATGACCTAAGAAGGGCATCCCCATCCTCCAGCACTTCTCTCTTCGTCCTCCGTCCACCCTAGGCTCTTCCCAATCTCCCCAAATAGTTCTATCTTCGTCCCGGTGCCCGGAGATCATCCCAAAGTGAAGAAGAAGCCGGTCTATGCTCCTACATGCTGCACTGCTGATCATCGGCTTCTACAGATATTTATAGTCATTTTATGTCCTAAATTCCTTCATACGAAGTGTGGTTCATCAAGATATCTTTCATCTCCAACAAACATAGATAAATTCTGATATTTCCTCTGCTTGTTATGGCTTCAACACCGGCGCTGCACAGACTGATCCGAAGTCTTCTCTTCTAAGTCATCATCTTCTCAGTCAATTTCAGTACATTTAATGGTAGATTCAACCTATTCATCCTTAAAAGAAATTGTTACCCGGTAAGTTATCTTTTATCTCCAACAAGAATCATTCTATTTGGATATCTTTGGTGCCCATAGCATGTCCTACATCGACATTGTGCTGGGAGTTTCCAGAACTTCACTGCCCAAGATCCGGCTTATCAGGTAAATTCAGATTACCTATCATAATATTCAGGAAAACTTGTCTTCATATAAAACCACCCTCTGTGAGTTATATTTATTTTGAAATAAATTTCACTTGATTCTTACATCGGTGCTGTCCTCTACGGTCTCTTCATCAGAGCTGCGCAGTTTACATTAAATCTGTCCAACCCGGTTGCCACTTTGCCTGGGTTGTGTTGTCTTTAACCATTTATATTATTTTTTCTTCATTCAAATAATTTAGTTCATATTTAAGAATCATTTTTATTTAATCTTGCATCATTTCATACATCATAAAAAAACCAAAAAAAGGGGTTAAGGCTCACCCCGAAGCCGGTGAGTCCAATTCCAATTGCTTCTTTCTTATCTTCTTACTACAGTTACTACACTTCTCACAAGTCTAACCAAACTCTTCACTTGGTTTATTGTTCTAGTTGCACAGGTTGATCAAGCTAGCATTGGATTGGAGACTCTTCTTCATCGGCCGGCTGAAGAAGAAGAAGGTTGAACTCACATCCCTTTCTCCCACGCTAAGGTACACACGGTCAACTTCTTTCTATTTCCATTACATAAAGCGGAGCCCGCGGCTCCTGGCGACCACAGTTTCTTTTTATTCATGTTCTAAATTCATATCCTCCTCACTCTCCTACCACATGACCCGAACCATCTCCGGTGCTCGAGCGACGCCGTGAGATGAAAGTTCGGGGATCAATGTGAGTGTGGGACCGAGTTGAGGAGTCTTTACCGCTTTCCGAGTGTTTTCTGATTCACTCCCTTTTTCCTCAATTCCATCCATCTTTCTTCTTATCTTGAGGTGCCGATCCGGAACCCATTTTATGGAGTCGACAGCTTTTTGGCGACCACGGTGGGACAACCAATGTCTTTAACCGTGCTAGCTTGATTTGTTTGTGCAACTAGTTTCATTCTAATTCAATTCTAGTCACTAGATTGTTTGTTTTGTTGCATGATTGCTTGTCTTGTTTACATATCGCAAGCTCTATTTACTTCATTTCATTTCATGTTTTTGCACATTGATTGCTTCTTCTCCTCTTACCCTCCATTTTTACTTTTGCATTAGCTTTTTTGCATCGGGTACCGGACTTGCTCCGATCCGTAGGGCATTCGAGGCGGGGGCTCTCTCTCCCAACACACCCTCACCCTCCAAACACCTTCTTGGTGGATTCTTACCTCTCTTCTGGGATATTCCTTCCTAGTTGATTTGGTGGTTTCCATCAAGACCTCCATAAGTCCCCATCCGTGGAGTATTCCTCTCCGCACGATTGGGCCGGTTGTACCCTTTCCCAAAACCCGAAGAACCCAAGTACCTACTCATGGTGATTGAGTGATAACCTTAGGTTTTGAAGATTGAAGCAATAGGAACCATACCCATTTGAGTGAACAATTGCTAACAATCTATCTAATCTAAGGTTTCAACCCAAATATTGTCGAGTGGTCATTTTAAAACCTTGTTTGCATAACTTGCTTGCTCACCACAATTGAAAACAACCAAAAAATTTTTCTTCTTTAAAAACACCTAAAAAAACTCTTTAATTTTGTGTTCAACTTGTTTTCCAAACAACCAAATTGAAATAAAAATTTCAAACAAAACAAAATACAAAAAAAAATCTTCAATTGTGTGCTTTGCTTGCTCTCTTTTTTTAACCATCTTTGTAGAAAGATCGACAGGATGCCCATGATGCTAAGGTCTGGAAGCCACGTTGGGAGGTCAGACTACTACGAGCTACAACAACCCATGGTCCAACCAGAGGGCCATGTCAATGCCATCAGAGAACCTGAAGTTCAAAATCCTACTCATTCACCTACTTCACTTAGTGTGGAACAAATCCTCCAGGGTCTATCCCTCCATTTAGATCCTGAATCCTTTTCACTTGTGCAATTTTTAACAAAGGGCAAGATGCCCGCCAATCAAGATCCGGTCGAGGGAAATCAAGCCCCCTCACCACCCCAATCAGCAGTCAGGCCCTTGATCATCTCTTCTCCTAGGCAACCTTGTCGTGTCTCTACTCACCCCATTGTGGGGCATTCACATAATTCAGCACCAGTTCCTATTTCCAACCCGCCTCTTCCAACCCATTCACCTAAATACCTTGCACCGGTGGCTCAGGAACCCAGCCTCACTCAAGCATTCATGGACAAACTCAACCAAATGGATGAGCGCTTTGAAAAGCTAAGGCACTGTTTGGACTCAAAGGCCATCCCTAAAATATCTACTCCACCATTCCCTGTCCTACATATCCCTCCATCACAAACACCAGCCTACCATCGCTACAATGGCTCAAGTGATCCCTTCACCCATGTCAATGATTTCTTGAGCAAATCATCTCGATGGCAGAATGATAGAAAGACCCTTGCCTTTCTTTTTAGGAGATCTTTAGAGGGTGCAGCCCTAGATTGGTTTTTTTCATTGAACGAAGTAGAGATATGGGATTTCGAAATGGTCAAGGCCAAATTCTTGAAACGATATGGGCCAGGCTATTCAACAATTGGGGAAGTAAAAGAAGATGTGGAATTAATGCAATATTCTGATGAATTGAGGCCCAGGCTTGAGAGGAGCATTGAGGATATGCATAAACCTAGGAGTCCTCCCCAATCCCATCCTGATCATCTTCATCGGCCGATTCCTCGATGCCAGTTGATTAGGCCACCCATGCCACAATCTCGGCCGGACATGCAACCAGTGTCAATGGCACAATCAATTGTGCACAATCAAGCTCCTCATGTCAATTGTGCCAACACCTCACTATCAAAATCAAATTCTCAGCCTATTTCACCAACAACCCCTCGGCAAATCATTCGGCCCTTGGCTTCTCAACCTATTCCACCAACAACCCCTTGGCCAATCATTCGGCCCTTGGCTTCTCAACCTATTCCACTAACAACCCCTCGGTCAATCATCCGGCCCTTGGCTTCTCAGCCTATTCCACCAACAACTCCTCAGTCAACCATCCAAGCCATGATTCCTCAATTAATAGCTCTTCAGCCTGAACCGACTTCTATGCCATCACCACTTCAATCAATCCCTCAACATAGGGTTCCCCCTCAGTCAGTCAAACCACTTGTTTTTTCTATTGCTTCTGCCTTGGCAGAGGAACTAGTCACTCCGATAATCCATGCTCCTGCCATGGCAGATGATTCAAACACTTCAACCATTCATGCTCCTGCCCTGGCAGAGGAATCAATCACTCCAACCATTTGTGCTCCCGCCTGGTAGGGGAATCAACACCTCAACATATCCTTGCTCTCTCTCAAGATCAAAGTCATCCAGTAGGGGAGGTAGAACCAAACTCTTCTACCTTTTTGGAATCCCCTAGACTAGGCATGCCCTCTTCCATAGAACATCCTGAGGAGAAGCCTACTATAGAGAGCTTAAATGAAGGAATCATAAACATAGTTGATTGTCAATCCAATGATGGACTAGGCAAGGATTTGTCAAGCATTGATCAACTGTTACCATCATTGATCAACGAAGATGGTCAGATTGAATTGACCCCTGAACTGGGAAGTAAGGAGACCGAATTGGTCATTGAAATAGGAAGTGAATCGACAAGCCTCCAGAAGGGCATAGACAAAGGGATACTGGGACCTCCTCCAGATAGGCAGGCAAATCCCTTAGCATCAATCTTAGGGCCACGACCCTTACCCCATTCTTCTCCTAAGCAACAATCCGGCCCATGGGCCCACGATCAATCAATCTTAGGGCCACGACCCTTTCTTTATTCTCCTCCAAATCAACGATCAGGCCCATGGGCCCACAATTCCTCAATCTTAGGGCCAACGCCCTTTATTTATCCTTCTTACAACCATCAATCAGGCCCATGGGTCCAAAATCTGTCAATCTTAGGGCCATGGCCCACACCCCATCCCACTCAATTGGGCCATTATGCCCCATTTTTGGGCCCTCCATTTTCGGGCACTTATGCCCCTCTTCGTCAATCGGGCTCTTATGCCCCTTTTCATCAACTGGGCCCACATGCCGCTTTCCATCATCCGGGCCCACGTGCCCCCTTTATCCATCCGGGCCCATGTGCCCCTTTTAATCAACTGGGATCTTATGCCCCTTTTCTTCAACCGTGCCCATGTGTCTTACATGCCCCTTTCCTTCAACTGGGCCCACGAGCCCATAATTACGCCAAATCGGGCCAAAGTGCCCTTCATTTTTCTAAATCGGGCCCACATGCCCACAATTCACCTCAATCAGGCCCACGTGCCCGTAATTCACCTCAACCGGGCTCACATGCCCATGTTTTTATGCAATCGGGTCAATGTGCCCAAATTCCTCCTAAATCGGGCCCACGTGCCCACCTTCCATCAACCTCGGGCACACATGCCCACACTCCTTCAACTTTAGGCCTGTATGCTCCCATTTCTTCACCATCGGGCCCGCGTGCCCATACTTCTTCAAAATCGGGCCCCCGTGCCCCCACTTCTTCGAATTCGGGTTTGCGCACCCATACTCTTCAATGGTGCCCACGAGCCCATAACAAATCTTCCAAATCACAATCATACTTCCAATCACCTAAGTCGGGTCCACAGGCCCATTCTTTTTGTTGGGTCCCTCGGGTTCAACCTTCAATCGGGCCTTCGAGCCCATCAACTCCCATCGGGCCCTCATGCCCATCAACATCAACTGGGCCCTCTGGCCCGCCTTCAAATCTTGGGCTCACGTGCCTCTTGATTCCAACTATTCCCAGGCCTTCAAGCCCACTTTCAACTCACGGGCCCAAGAGCCCATTTTAACTCACTTCTTTTTCCAAGCATGTTTCTTTCCTTTTTGAATTCTCTTTCTTTTCCCAAGTTTTACTTTCAACAAAAAAATCAAGGTAGAGAAATTTCATGGGTGATACCACAATCTTTGCCTTTTACATCATCAATCCTAACTCTGCCATGCTAAATCAGATCCTCCACATTTTCACTTCATCCTATAACTATGAATCTCCAATCCAATGCAATATGGTGCATATCAAAAGTGGAAGTAGTTGGGCAAGTCAAGGCAAGGCAAGGCAAGGCAAGGCATGGCAGGCAAGGCAAGTCAAGCACAAGCAAAGCTGTCATCAACAATGAACTTCTCCTTCTCTCAGGTATTACATGAAATTGCATTCATCATCATTATGTCATCCGTAAGGCAATATTTTAAAAAAAATGATTTTTAATCTCACATGACAATCTTACTTGAGAGAAATTTATGATTGATGATAACTACCTTTTGTTTTATCCTAATGAATTCTTTACAATGCAAGGCATGTTTTCAATTGATTCGCCCATGGAATGTTATCTACCTCAAAAAAATGGAGAGAACTACCAGTATGACTTAAGTCAACATGTTCTAGATTGTTGTCTAGGAGTCGAGGGTAGATACCATTCTACTGACACAACACGTCCTGATCCCAGAATCCAGATGACCCAACACCTGAGAGAAGCTAGGCAAGGCTCAGAGGTGGAAGGAAAACCCTCACCCTACTCTCTTCTGTTCGGTCCAAGATAGGTGAAGGGGATTAGAGGGGGAGAGTATCGAAAGCATCCGCCGCCCTAGTAGGAGGCCGTCTCAGAAGGTCCAACTTCTCAAATAAAAAAGGGTGCCAAAAGATGGGCAATGAACCCCACAGGTTTAAACAAATATGGGCCTGTCTGAATGAGTACCCAGAAAAGTAGAAAATGAAAAAGGCACCAAAAGATGGGCAATGACCCCACAGGTCAAAGCACCTGTCCGAATGTGTGCCACAAAAATAGGTTTGTAGATAAAGAAGAAAAGACCCGAAGAGGCCGAACCCCAACGGGCAATTGGGTGTGAGTAGAGAAATCCCTCTCGACATCTCCAAAGCCTATCAAGGACTTTCCCTCAATTCTTCATTCTTACCCCCAAGGTGTGGGTGAACCAACCAAATCAAAGCTAAACTCTAGCCGATCAAAGGGTGAAGGTCGGAAAGATTCTGGGCAAGGAACCCCATTTTGCACATGGTGTCTACCAAAGAACCTAGAAAAATAACCAAGTGATGAGAACTTGTGTCAATACTGATTTTTCTCTCCACAAAAAAATATTTTCAAAAAAAAAAAGCTCTCAAAAAAAGTTGAATATTTTCAAAAAAAACTCCAAAAAATTAAATATTTTTAAAAAAACTCAAAAAAAGAATATTTTCAAAAATCCCAAAAAAAATTGTATCTTTTCAACAAAAAAAGAAAACTTCTTTTTCAAATTCAACAAAAATTTTCAAACTTTTTAAAATATTTTATCACCATGCTTGGTTTGAATTTTCGTCTTTACATTCATATTTACTTTCAATCTCTCATGTTTCAAATTCTTCATTGCATATTTGTTGCTTTATTTTTACACCCTTAAGAAGGCTATTACCCCTTGACAAAGGTCAAGGCATACTGCAACTTGCAAGGGGGATAAGCCGCATTGTTGTTCTAATCTCTTCCTTCTAAGTGTTTCAGGCACAAGACAAACTTTACACCCCTTGACAAAGGTCAAGACATACTGCAACTTGCAAGGGGGATAAGCCGCATTGTTGTTATAATCACTTCCTTCTAAGTGTTTCAGGCACAAGAAAAACTTTACACCCCTTGACAAAGGTCAAGGCATACTGCAACTTGCAAGGGGGATAAGCCGCATTGTTGTTCTAATCTCTTCCTTCTAAGTGTTTCAGGCACAAGAAAAACTTTACACCCCTTGACAAAGGTCAAGGCATACTGCAACTTGCAAGGGGGATAAGCCGCATTGTTGTTCTAATCTCTTCCTTCTAAGTGTTTCAGGCACAAGAAAAACTTTACACCCCTTGACAAAGGTCAAGGCATACTGCAACTTGCAAGGGGGATAAGCCATATTGGCATTCTAATTTTCTTTTTCTAGTGTTTCAGGCATGAAGAACAAATGAGGAGAACTTCACAACAAGGCGAAGCTCGCCACTTCCCTCCCCAAGGATTCTTAGGAGGAGGTGCCACCATGACCTCGACCTCAACTTCGTCGAGGAGCATTTTCAAGATTTCAATAAGGCGATGCTCGCCACTTCCCTTCCCTAAGGATTCTTAGGAGGAGGTGTCACCATAACCTCGGCTTCAACTTTGCCGAGGAGCATTTTTCAAGATTTCAATAAGGCGATGCTCGCCACTTCCCTCCCCTGAGGATTCTCAGGAGGAGGTGTCATCATTACCTCGGCCTCAACTTTGCCAAGAAGCTTTTGCTCTGTGTCCTCATTAGGACACATGAACTCTTTTGTGAGAATTCATGTCATCACACCACAAACTCACCGTTATCATTTCCTTTCTTAGCATATATTAGGTGCATTACTATTTATTTTATGCATTGATGTTGAAGACCGTGAATGCAAAGAAGACCAGGCCCGAGATCCCCTTCATCAAAATCCACGACGGTCAGGTCATTCTTTGTGCTCACGGATAAGCCAAAATTGTGCAGTGAGGGATGATGGTTCCCAAATGGGTATCCTGACCTCATAGACAATCTATATCTTCAACTAATTGTTAGACAAATTTTGTTTTGTTTTCTTGAGTCCAGCATGCATCATATAGTATTAGTTGCATTGCATATTTCATGATCATTGCATACATTCTTTCAAAATCTTCACCTTCTCACCTTAGTCTCTAAATATTTTATTCTAATTCTGATCATTTTAATCCCATCATGTTCTCTAATTCCACCATGATCTCTAGTCCCACCAACCTCTCTAATATCCCACCGTGTCTATTAATCCCACCAATCTTTCATTTCTTTTCACCACTGTGGCCATTGCAACTTCTTTCCTATTCGTCCCACCATGGCAGCCAATTCATCCTGCCAAGGACCTTCTATTTGATCAGAACTTGCACCGTCATTATCTTCACGGTCTATGCTTAAACATTTGCCTTTCGGAATTTGAGATCATTCCATTCCGAATCAAATCTTGTCTCTTGAAAGACTTAAATGAATCTAAGAGCCTGAATGTGCTCGATTGGTATTCTTTTACTTTTTCAAAACAAATCTCTTTTTAAATTTTAGCCCATCACAGTACAGGAACACCGCAAAGATCGGGTTACCGGCTGATGATGAACCTACGAACGCATGTTTCGGGGACTCCCCACCGCGTTGGGGGTTGGCTATTCTTCTCTCGTGCCAATGGCACATATCTTACCAATCGAACATATGAAGACTTGATGAAACATGGCAGTTAACCAGGAGACTTGAAGATATTCTCTTTGCCAAATTTGGTCATTGAGCGTGTCTATATCTACACCTTGATGCCACCTTTTCAGTCCATCGCTATTTCGCTCCGCTGCATTCCATTACAACTCATTTCTCATCTCTACATTCCTCTACATTTCACTTCACTTCACTACATGACATTCCCTTCCAAAGCCGACATCAAGGCGAGGCAAGCTGTAGACACGCCAATTTGGCCTTATTTAGAGCTTAAACCATTATTCCATTGGCAACATCTCTTTTAGACCATAAAAATCATGATGAACCACCCTTTTGGATGAGCTGAGGTGCTTATTGGAAATATGAGGATTATTTTCTAATTTCTAATCAAATCCGTGTTTGCCGAACAAGAGACTCTTGGTGGTGTGCCAGATTATGCTTTTCCTAGCATATCCTCTACTTGAAAATTTTTCACAGGATTTTTTGGAATTCTAATGAAGAAGTCTTCAACATCAATAATCTTCCTCTCTGAGTCCTCTTTTCAATGCAACAAATGGCATTCAATTCGGATCTACCATTTGTCCGCAGCGCCTTTTAGAAGTCAGATGCACAGTTCTGTCCGCACGCAGCACCAATCAAGCCCAATTGCATGCAAGCCCAGCCCATTGGGCACATATCTGACCAATTCACGACCTTAACTTCATTTTTCCTCCTACACATCACTTGTTATAGTATCTGGAAGCTTCATGGTCGAAATTAGCATCATCTAATGATGGCAATCCAACTTGTTGTCTTGTATATCAAGACTTGCCATTTTTGGGCCAGATTTGTTTCCTCTTCAAGTGGAGACATATTTTGAGCATGGGGAAGGTGATCCACGGTTTCCAATCTCTCTAAATCATTTGGGTAAGTTTATATATGCCTCAGGATTAAAATCAACAACATTAAATGGAGGAAATCCAACCTATGGTCGGATGTATCAAAACTTGCTATTTTTTGACCTGGTTCACATCCCCTATAAAGGGAGACTCATATGAACGACCTAAGAAGGGCATCCCCATCCTCCAGCACTTCTCTCTTCGTCCTCCATCCACCCTAGGCTCTTCCCAATCTCCCCAAATAGTTCTATCTTCGTCCCAGTGCCCGGAGATCATCCCAAAGTGAAGAAGAAGCCGGTCTATGCTCCAACATGCTGCACTGCTGATCATCGGCTTCTACAGATATTTATAGTCATTTTATGGCCTGAATTCCTTCATACGAAGTGTGGTTCATCAAGATATCTTTCATCTCCAACAAACATAGATCAATTCTGACATTTCCTCTGCTTGTTATGGCTTCAACACCGGCGCTGCACAGACTGATCCGAAGTCTTCTCTTCTAAGTCATCATCTTCTCAGTCAATTTCAGTACATTTACTGGTAGATTCAACCTATTCATCCTTCATAGAAATTATTACCCGGTAAGTTATCTTTTATCTCCAACAAGAATCATTCTATTTGGATATCTGTGGTGCCCATAGCATGTCCTACATCGACATTGTGCTGGGAGTTTCCAGAACTTCACTGCCCAAGATCCGGCTTATCAGGTAAATTCAGATTACCTATCATAATATTCAGGCAAACTTGTCTTCATATAAAACCACCCTCTGTGAGTTATATTTATTTTGAAATAAATTTCACTTGATTCTTACATCGGTGCTGTCCTCTACGGTCTCTTCATCAGAGCTGCGCAGTTTACATTAAATCTGTCCAACCCGGTTGCCACTTTGCACAGGTTGTGTTGTCTTTAACCATTTATATTATTTTTTCTTCATTCAAATAATTTAGTTCATATTTAAGAATCATTTTTATTTAATCTTGCATCATTTCATACATCATAAAAAAACCAAAAAAAGGGGTTAAGGCTCACCCCGAAGCCGGTGAGTCCAATTCCAATTGCTTCTTTCTTATCTTCTTACTACAGTTACTACACTTCTCACAAGTCTAACCAAACTCTTCACTTGGTTTATTGTTCTAGTTGCACAAGTTGATCAAGCTAGCATTGGATTGGAGACTCTTCTTCATCGGCCGGCCGAAGAAGAAGAAGGTTGAACTCACATCCCTTTCTCCCACGCTAAGGTACACACGGTCAACTTCTTTCTATTTCCATTACATAAAGCGGAGCCCGCGGCTCCTGGCGACCACAGTTTCTTTTTATTCATGTTCTAAATTCATATCCTCCTCACTCTCCTCCCACATGACCCGAACCATCTCCGGTGCTCGAGCGACGCCGTGAGATGAAAGTTCGGGGATCAATGTGAGTGTGGGACCGAGTTGAGGAGTCTTTACCGCTTTCCGAGTGTTTTCTGATTCACTCCCTTTTTCCCCAATTCCATCCATCTTTCTTCTTATCTTGAGGTGCCGATCCGGAACCCATTTTCTGGAGTCGACACCGGCCCGAAGGCGGCCCAGTACAGGCCAAATTAAAAATAGAACGGGCCAGCCCGGCCCCGCCCGCATTGTATTTCTGGCCCGGCCCAGCCCGGCCCGGCCCGGCCCGATCTTTTCTAATATAAAATTGTATAAAATTCAGAATAAAAAATATAAATATGATACAAAAATTAAATTTCTACCAAATCAAAATATTTGAATGGTCTGAAAATTGCATGAAAATGTAAAAACCAAGTGATTTGTAGTTAATAAAGTCTAAAAATTACATTCCTCATACCAACAACATTATATGGCTTTCTAGCTGTGCATACAAGACCATCCTTGGCAGGACTCATTCAAAATAGAATACATGATTTCTGCACGATTTCTGCCGTTGCACTCATTCCAAATAGCCAGTTGATATCTGCACTGCCCGCCGGCTCCCAATGTGTTTAAGCCCAAGCAAGCCAGCATTTTCCCTTGAGTAGCATTCCTACACCCTGCAACAGAAATGAACCATGTACTGGAAGATCAGTTGGTTGATATTTGGAAAACCATTGATAGTGAGTGATATTATAACATCAACTCCGTGGACTAGAAATTCATCAGCATAATTTCTGATATGATAACCAAAAGAGGAACCTCAATGTTTACAATGTCTGTTAGCCAATCAGAGTAGTTTGACGTGAACTCTGCCTCATGACAATGTTGCATGTGATAACGAAGTTCCTTTCCATCAAATAGATGTTTCCAATATGCATTATCTTCTCTACAGTACTTGGAGATTGGCATCACCCATAAAGATGAACTAAATGAATTATACATCAATCGAGCAGTTCCTCGAAGATGTACAAAAGACAATCAAATGCGTCATAACATGGCATAACTCATCCATAGCATCTAGTTGCAAGCATTGAAGTTATTCTTGTCTAGATCCTTCTGTAGAAAAGAAAATAATTGGCTAAATGATGTCTTTAGCATCGAAATCTTAGATGGAAAAGCCTAACAATTGTGATACCCGATTAGTAGAAAAAGAAAAAGGATGGAGCCAAATATATTGCAAGCTAGACTATAATTGGAGTTACTGATTCTCGGCGGTTGCCAGGTACATATGAAAAAGAACAAAATATCAATTGCTAGATATGGAATAAGGCAATTATATAAAAGACGTGATATTATCATAAATAAAAAGTGAACTTCAAAAGATCTTCATGACTTGATCCTCGTGTAGCTTCAGTTATCACACCAATATATTAGGAGACAAGCATAATTAAGAAACTACAGATGATAATTTGTACACTTCGTACATAAAAATAACATAACCTTGTGTCACATACATGATACAGAGAGAGAGAGAGAGAGATGTAACTTGCATTATTTCTTAGTCCTTGGCTTATAAATGTATGCATTTATTGAAGAAATGAAAGCTTTTCTATACTGTATTCAAGATAAAAAAGGCATGGTCGCAATTTCACATTGACAAAGGAGGGAAAGGAGAGACATCAAGAAAAACAGACCTCAGCAATTGGAAGTCCAAATGTAAATCCAGAAAGAGTTGCTTTAACTGAGTCAGTAGCACCAAGAAATGGAGCCCTATGAGACAGCAATATAGATTAAAAAGAAAAAATATCAATCTTCACACTGCTTGCAGGACAAAATAAATTCAGTAATATCAAAGTTGGCGATGGTGTCCCCCCGCCTCGTGGCGGAGTGGGACACCATCGCCCTGCGAAGCGTCAGATCCCGGGTTCGAACCCGGCGTATCCGCCCTGTCGTGGGCGGCTTCCCCGCGTAGAACCACTGCGCCATGAACAAAAAAAATAAATCAAAGTTGACGAAATAACCATACAATCTGACCAACTTGGACGACTTGAGCACATACACCCATTGAAATGAGATGCATCATAATTTCTCTGGATCCGAAACAATGAAGATATCACTAACGGTCTCAGTAGAACTTGGCCCTAATGTTCAAAACGATTAAAATGTCATCATTCTTCTTGAAAATAACAAACAAAAATATAAATAAAAATATATAAATACCTTTAGTAGCATTTCTTAGCCAATCTTGGGTACATATTAGTGCCTCTACAGTTTCTGGATGTAATGAACTACGAAAATCATATAAAATCCTTCGTCTTGTACTAAAAGCTGACTCGGATGCAACAGTTGAAGCTGGAATAGCTAAAATATCACGTGCCATCCGTGAAAGAGTAGGATACATTGTTCTCCTAGCTGACCACCAATTAAGTATATCAAAATTAGACTCTGTATGAAGCACATTTTCCTCAAGATATTCATCTAACTCTGTCTTTTTGCGTTGTCTCGCTTTCTCTAATAAAAAATGGCTCCATCCTTTTAAAATATCCATATCAAATTTCTCCACAATATTACTCGAAGAAGTAGACTCAATTGTCTCACCAATAAATGTATCTCGCTCTCGTGGCAAAGAACCTTGATATTCATCAAATAATGAACGAATAGCCTCATTCAATTGTGTAATATATATTTGTGTCTCGTCTCCATATAATACTGGATAACAGAACTCAAAAAATCTCATCTTATAACGTGGATCAAGAATAACAGGAATAGTTAACACCAAATCACAATCCTTCCAATATTTGTTAAATTTCTTCTTCATTCTCTCTGTCATTGCATGAATAAATTCATATGGACTTGACACTTTACCATCTAATAGTAATTTCATCTTGAACCTTTCATGAAAGTACATATTCGCTGTCGGGTATTTCACTCCAGAAACCACATTAGTTGCATTATAAAAATTTTTCAAGAAATTACATACAATTTCAGCATTTTTCCACTCTTCTATCGTAGGTGCATAATGATAGTTTGGATCATACAAATCCAAATAAGAGAAAGCTTTCTTATATTGGATAGCTATATCAAGCATATCATATGTCGAGTTCCAACGTGTTGGAACATCTAAACACACCCATCTTTCAACTGATAATCCAGCATCCTCAATGCACTTCTCAAATGTATGACGACGTGATGGAGAACCCTTTACATGTCGAACACTTGCCCGGACATTACGAATGACACTTCCAATAACATTCAATCCATCTTGGACAACCAAATTAAGAACATGAGAAGCACATCTTACATGAAATAATTTTCCATCAAAATTCATCTTTTTATGTTCCATGATATTTGAAGTGAGAAGTGGAATGCATGCATCATTAACTTAAGCATTATCTAATGTGATACTTAGGATCTTTGACTCAAGACACCAATCTTTTATACAGTTCCAAATTCTACTGGCCAAGACACGTGCTGGATGTGGTGTTTCAACCATTGAAAAATTTATAATCTTCTTATGCAATCTACAATCATTGTCAATGAAATGTGCAGTAATAGATAAATAGCTGATGTCTTGATTAGATGTCCACATATCAGATGTAAGTGATAGACTAATACAAGATGACTGCAAAAAATCTTTAGGTGCCAACTTTTCAGCTTTGTATATTTTCAAACAATCATCTCTAATAGTGTTCCTGGTTACCATCTTAAATTTTGGATTCAAACTCCTCACAAATATACGAACTCCATCATAATCCACGATTGAAAAAGGAAACTCATGTAGTATAATTGCTCTGGCTAATTCGAATCTACAAATGTCTGGATCAAACCTCCAATTAGAAGAACTTTTACCTTCTTGAAACATAGCAGTGCTCGGAGAAACTAAGGGTTGGTTCTTTTCACCACCAAGAATTGAACATGAAATTTGCACATGTCTAGTCAAATGACTTGTCCTTGATCTAGGATTTGTAGAAAATATAACTTTGCATGCATTACACTGTGCTTTTTGTCCATCATCGTCAGATAATCTAGTAAAGTACTTCCATACTTTTGATTTTGGCTCCCTGGAACGTTTTCGTGAACCACTTGCTTGGGTGGATGTTTCTTCGCATATACTATCATTCATATTCAAGTCTGACATTTTAATTTAGTGTCCCTTTAAAAAAGTTGTGGCTAAAATAAATCTGGACAAAATTTCTTATATGAAGATAAAAGCACAAGTATAAACACATGTCAATCAGCCCATCCATAAGTATTACTAAAAGGTTAAACATGAACAATTCACTAAACAAAAAGAGAACTTCTGTATGCAATGAAATACTGAATGAAAAGAGAGAAAATAAAGAGAGGTTACATCACCCTTTTCAGGGATCATTCTAACAAAGTCACTATGATGCACAACAGTTCTGGACAACCCAACCCCAGCAAGGCACATTAAGAGAGAAAATAAGATATAATCACCCAAATCGATCTTAACAACGGGGATTAGAACATGAAGATCATCATAATGATCTCATGAGATGAGGATTGAGATCAAATGGCTGAACCCAGAGCAAGAAGTCTGGGCTATAACCTTTATGTGGATGTGTCTGTTGAGTGCTCTTCCGAAGGACCGTAGACCCTTGAGATCTTATCTGATTTTCGCGATTTCGAGCCCGATCGATCCATCATCTAGCATGCTAGGATGGGTTTGAAACGTAATGACTTAATCGGCTCAGCATTGTGCCCCATGCCCCCAAAATTGCAGTGAAAAATATTTTTTTTTATCATATATTACAAAATTGAACCGAACCGAACCAAACACACCGGTTCGATTTAATTTTTCAGTTTGAACCTTGTAATGCTCACCCCTAGCCTAGCGTAATACACGTATCATTCAAAATCTGTAACATCAACATATGCTTCTCGCGCATATAAGAGCACGTTGGGTTAATAACTGGCCAAGATCTTCAATTCAGCCAACTCTTTGTGTTTATTTATGAATGTGATCGAGCCAGTAATTAAGATGGGTAGGTTAGACAAAGTAGGAAACCAAGGCTCGTCGAATTCAAACTGAAATCTAATTCCAAAGTGTCAGAGTCCGGAACAAAAAATATTCCGAAGAGCTGTTTCCAAGTTTCCAACAAAATGCGACTGTGATTCCGTCATATAGCTAGAAGAACAAAGAAAGAGACTTTATCATTCAAGAAGACCAGCAGAACATGCTGGGGTTCACGGTTCACTTCTTAGACACTGAATCCATAAATGAATCAAAAATGATGCTGAATCCATAAATGAATCAAACCAAACAGAATCAATTCAATAGAGACGATCTCCATATGCATCCGGATCACATAATTGACACACAATACCCATTTCATACAATGCGTAAAATGCTTGAAAACCAGAGGGCGTGGAAGAACGGAACAATTTCCACGATGCCCACATTGATTCGATTCTTCTCTCCGGAGACGCTAAAACAGAAAAGAATCCAATTTTTTTAAAGGAAAGAAGTTTGGAAGGTGAAAAGGAGACGGAAGGAATCTGCAGAAAGAGGGAATCAAAAGCTAAGCTGCCTGGAAAGGATGCTCCGCCTCCTCCCAACCGGGCCGCCGCCGCCGGCCGGCCAAACGGAACAGAGCAAGCAGAGAGTGGCCCGCGAGCGCCGGCTCTACCAGAGGATGCTCTTTCCGCCGCCGAATGGCGGCTGCGACGGCTTAAAGGTGAGCGAAGAGTCATTCACCGACCTTCTCTGGGCCGGCCATGAAGAGCTTCTTCAGACTGGACGCCGGAAGCCTCCGCCGGACTCGTCGGTGCGAATCGAGGAGTGGCCGAAGAAGCCTTGAAGTGGTGGCGAAGGAAGGGTACACAGAAGATAACGAGGTGGGTGGGTGTGTCACCTCGACGGGGCCCTCTCTCGTCGTCGCCGTAGCGCCATCGCCGTCGCCCTCGGATGCTCTTGCTCGTTGGTCGCTCGCCGAACGGGAAGCGTGGGTGGCTCGACGAACATGAAGCCTCTGTCAGACTGTCACCTCGATGGGGTCCTCTCTCCGTCGCTTGCCGTCGCCGTAGCGCCCTCGGGTGCTCTCGCTCGCCGTCGCCGTAGCGCCCTCGGGTGCTCTCGCTTTCCGTCGAAACCCTATTGCCGAGTGAAGGTTGGAGAGGGCCCGCGTCGACCCGAAACGTGATCCATCTTTGGCCCGCGGGCCAAATCCACTGACCCGAAACATTGTCCATGGCCGGCCCGGCCCGAGAGCCCGCGGGTGAGCCCAATCCATTGACAGCCCTAACAGGTAGGCATGGCAGACGACATGAACTTATTCACAGGGGAGGCTACGGGAGGCAGGGTGGCATGCGCATCGCACATGGGAGGCAGCTGTAGCCACATGGGAGAGAGAGAAAAGGGAGCATCGGACAGGGGGAGATGATGTGGCAATAGGGAGGAGAAGAAAGAGTGGGAGAGAGGGCAAGTGAGGAAGAGATGGGGGAAATGGTGGGGAGAGGGCCAGGGCGTGTGCAAGGGGGAGCTTAGGTAGAAATGGCAAGGGGGTGATGGTAACGTGTAGGAAGACTAGCCCCAGTTGGCGGCAACACACATGACGCACGACTGCATGGTGCACGCATGAAGGGAGGACACCATGACAGTCGAATGAGTGCACGCAGGTGTAGGGTTGTGCACGGTAGATGGCGTGGGTGATGATGAGGCAAGAAGAAGAGATGGGAAGTGACAGAGGCAGCCAAGGCTGAGGCAGATGCACAAGGAGGTGCACACGGGTGCATGCGTGGATGAGGCATGTGTAGGTGCGGACACGGGAAAGAGAGAGAGAGAGAGAGAGAGAGAGAGAGAGAGAGAGAGAGAGAGAGGTGCACAGGGCCGCACTAGCAGTGCATGGTGAGTAGAAGGGGGGTTGCGGTACTATACGTTGGCGCACGCATGAAAGCAAGAAGGAGAAGGAGACGAGGGGGTCATAGCGGATGTGGAGGCACAAGCATGCGCATGCGAAGGAGAGAGAAACAACGTGGTGTCGACAAGATGTAGATAAACAATTTGAGAGGCAAAGGAAGGATTAGGAGATGGAAGAATATTGACAAGGCATCAAGGGAGGGAGGCGATGGATAGAAGGTTTGAGAGAAAAAATATTTCTATTTTTTTAAATTACTGGGCATTACAAATTAGGGGTTCGGCACCGACTGTCAACCCCTGAATATTCTGACTCTATGAGATATTGTACTCAGGTTCAGATCAATTGGAAAACTCCTTTTTCAATTATCCTAAGTACCTTGTGCAAAGATTTATAGTACTATCCCATAGGATATTTTCTCTCTCCTACCAAGAGTGAACAATCCCTTGTTGTCTATTCAATTACCTTTACTGGGTTTCTCTTGCACCCAATACATCAACTATACTAGGCCATCAAGATGTTGAGTAATAAGTCAATAATCAAAACACAATATATATCAGGTAAGACATCTTTGGCAACTCAGGTCAAAGATCCAACCGTGCTATTGAGATGTAAGAATAACCTAATAGACAAATCGGTAAGATACCGATCAGATTTTCTAAATTGATTAGTTCAATGAACTCATTCCACTAATGAGCACTTTTGTGTGTATCTTAGTGTCTTCATATTAATGGCCAATGATATCGATCATTCTCATCACATGACAAGACATCACACAGTAGTCTATCCAGATCATTGATATCCTATCTCAAGGATCCTATTTGTCAACTCAAAAAATGGGTTCCGGATCAACACCTCAAGAAAAGGTGATGATAGAATAGGGGAAAGGGAGTGAATAGAAAAACACTCCAAAAGTGGTAAAATTCTCACCTCGGTCCCACACTCACATTGATCCCCAAACTTTCATCTCACAGCGTCACTCAAGCACCGGAGACGGTTCGGGTCATGTGGGACGAGAGTGAGAAATGAATTGACTTAAAGCATGAATAAAAGAGGTGGTCGCCAGGAGCCACAGACTCCTCTTTATGCTATAAAATACAAGTTTGATTTAGATGACCGTGTGTACCTTAGCATGGGAGATTGAGATGTGAATTCAACCTTTCCTCTCTTCGGCCGGCCGATGAGGGGGAGTCCAACCGATACAAGCTTGATCAATCTGTTCAACTATTAAACAAAGAAACAAGTGACGGGATGGATTAGACTTGTGAGAAGTGTAGTAACTGTAAAGAAAAGATGAGAAATGAAGTAATTGAAACCAAACTCACCGGCTTCAGGGTGAGCCTTAACCCATTTTTTGTGTTTTAGTTATGTAAAAATGATGCAAACTAAACTAAAAGATGTTCTAACAAATAAATAGACTGAATGAAACGAGTTAAGAAGAACTTATGAAGTGAATTGGCTTGAGTGGAAGCCGAGTTGGTTGAAGAAGGCTGGTTCGGGTAGCCTTGCACCCTTCTGGCACAACTTTGGTACAGAGAATTCTACAGATGACCCCGATGTCAGAATCAAGTTCTGTTTGTTTGTATGGATGGAGAACTTAGAGAGGAAGAGATCTCCTATTGATGACTTCTCCGAAATCTGTCTGTACAAGCCTATAAAAATATGAAAGTGGATAGATATAGAAGAACAAAACCTAGATGATCGCCCTCAGTGCAGCAATCACCACGGACAGATGGCAAGTCGGAATTCAGTGCCGCCAGTTCCAAATACGATTCTTCTGTTGACCACTTTGGCCGAAAAAGCCCCTAATTTTCTGTAGAAGCTGAAGAAATTCTACGATGTAGAGCGCACGGATCGGGCCTTCTCCTTCACTTCAGGATTGATCTCTCGACATTGGATCGGCTTTGGACATCGGAACAGCCTCCGGAGGGAGCTTGAACGACCTCAGGATGAGCTAGGCACGGGGGGTTCTACCTTGGTTCATTGGGAATAGCCCTCAATTTATAGAGAATGGAAACTGGTGCAAAATATAAAAACTGGACCTACTGCACCCCCACGTTTCAAAGGAGGTGGGGGCGTGCAGGGTGCGCCCTCCACTTGATGATGCGCAGGGTGGGCCGTCACCTTGGGGGCACAGTCTGCGCGCTCCCCTGTTTCAAAGGAGGTGGGGGCGTGTTACGCGTTTCATTGCTAAAAATCGCAGCAACCTTTCAGAAATTGCTAAAAATTGGACTTGATAAGATGAACGCACCCCTGACCTGGGGGTGCGGTAAAAATAAATGATAATTAGCGGGGGAAACTTTCCAAAATCCGGTTTAGAAGGTGCTAATCGGGGTAATTTCTGGTTTCCGAAAACAGTCCGTGCCCCTATCTTTCAAAGAGAGCGAGGATGCGCAGGGCGCGCCCTCGGACTGAGGGCACACAGGGCGCACCCCCACTGTGAGGGCACGATGACTGCGCCCTCCCATTTCAAGCGGGGCGGGGGTGCGGTACACACTCTCTCCTATGCGCGTATTCCACGGGCCGTATCTTGCAAACTGAACATCCGATTTGGCTTCCGTTTGTTGCCTTGGAAAGAGGGCATTAAATCTCAGCTCCTAAAGTTAGTAAAGTAGTCAGCATGACCCCAAAGATGTTTTCATGGGGCTTTCTACCGATTTACCCTCTTACCAAAAGCCAAAAACTGCGGCGGAGATCCGAAAGGGCACGGTTCCAGTTGAGGAATCTCGGGTCAACTCGGGATGACTTAAAATGATGACCGCAAGTCCGATACAGTCAGAAAATGTGAAATCATCAAAAAATCTGAGGTTAACTCGGTAAATGGGAACCGAAGCTTAGAAAAGTCGGGAAACCCTAAAATCGACCAAAATGGCCGTATGGCCCCAGTTGATGAAAATATATGGCTAGGATTGACTTAGATGACTTGAAAAGGCCTGATGATGACCGAAAAGGCCTAACATGTGGTCTGGGATAGCCATGTTAACATGGATCGAAAAGCCATAACGAAAAGCAGTTATAGACCAACGCCTACCGAAATGACTTCTTGAAAACCCTGAATGTTACAGAACACACGTGGGACTCCCGAGTGTCAACTCTAAATATTCTATGGGCCCTCTCTTTTTCAGGGAAGTCCTTGAATCCAGATCGTCACCTCAAGAGGGGATGAGAAAGAAAGGAAGAATAACACGGAAAGCAACTATCACCTTGGTCCCACACTCACATTGATCCCCGAACTTTCATCCCTTGGCGTCGCTCGATCACCAAATAGACGGTTTGGGTCATGTGGGAGGAGGGTGAGAAGACTAAAATTAAGACATGTGGTCGCCAGGAACTGCGGGTTTCGATTTATGAAATAAGATTGACCGTGTGTACCTTAGTGTGACGAATACGGGTCAAAGCTTCTCCTTCTTTAGCCGACCGATGAAGAAGAGTCCTCAATGTGTTGGTGCTTGATTTTCTATGCAACTAGACAAAAAAACAAGTGAAAAGGACAATTAGAACTAGACAAAGTAGAGTATATGTAAAGAAAATAACATGAAACACACAATTGACTAGAAACTAACTGGATTCAGGTTATCTCTAACCCCTCATTTTCTATTTTTAGATTATCAGATTAAAAATAATGCAAAAAATATAATAAAATAATAGGAGGATGGAGAATCACAAAAAAAAGAGATAGGAAAAAGAATAGAAAGATTCTGAACAAAATAGAGAAAGAAATGGCCAAATCTGGGTTGTCGAAAAAGCCAAGCAGTAGTCCAGGATCTGCCAGGTGCGACTTTGCTTCTGTGCTCGTCAAGACCATCCCCAACCTCAGAATCATGTTACGTTGATTGAAAACTGAAGAATACTTGGAGAGGAAGAACTTTGATGTTGAGAGCTTGGGCAGAAGATGCCCACACGCTGCTGTAGAGGCTGAAGAAGAGAGACCTGGTAGATCACCTGCAAACCAGCCTTCCTCTCTCCTAAACCGACTTTTCTCTTTCTAAAAACTCGAAATTATCTCTCTAAAAATCACAAAATAGATGTAGGAGGGAGCTTGGACGTCTTGAGATGCCTGGGGGGTCATGCACATGCCTCTGGAATGGCCGGAATCAGCCTCAATTTATAAGAGAATGACCATCGCGATTTATACTACAAAATAGGGTACCTTGCACCCTACCCCAGGGCGCATGCACTTCCCAATGAGGGCACATCCAATCCATCCAAAAATTTCTTCCTGATCCGGTCAAAAAATTCGATCCGATCCGTTCAGAGGTAGATTCTCGGTGAAAAACCGGTTCCCTCGTTCCCTCGATCAGGGGCACAAGACCACGTGCCTCAGGGGTAGGGTGCATGGGCACGTGCCCTGGGTCCTGGGCGCATGTGACCAGGGACCTGGGCATTTGGGACTATTTTGCGCGTCCTTCTTCCGGAAGCACTTGCGAACACTCCCGAACTCAGAATTCGACGCTGTTTGTTGTGTTGGAAAGATAACAGGCCGAAGAAGCTCTCTATAGCATTGAATCAGCCATCACTCCCTCCAAAAATTCAGAATTTTATCTTAAATTTAGGACAGTGAATAGAAGATCTGATACTAGTCAGAATGACTCCGACGGCCAACTAGAAAGACACAGCATGAAACAAAACTTGTCCAGAGTGTGAATTTGACTGTAACCTTCAATACATGATCATTAGGCATTGGTCATTCAGACAATTTCCGTGTTTACATGATTTATGTGTGGCTTTCGATTGGAAATTATGGCTTTTTGCGAAAAACTTCAGAAAACATTTGACTTCGTTTGGTGAAGCTCTAAAAAGACCCGACATCATTATAATGTCAATCACACATGTTACCCTGTAAAACATGAGTTTTCATGCTATGAATTAGGCAAATTTGGTGTGTCTATAGTTTGCCTTGCCTTGATGTCGGCTTTGTAAGAGAATGGTATGTAATGAAGCGGAGTGATTCAGAGTGAACTGTAATGGAATGAAAGTGAGCGTAGATGAATGTAGCAGAATGGAATGGTGATGGACTGAAAAGGTGGCATCAAGGTGTAGATATAGACACGCTTATCTACTCGATCCAGCAAAATGAATCTCACTAAGTATTCTAGATCGCTTTCATGTTCTTTCAAAACCTCATATAATTGATTGGTAAAAGACATGCCATTCGCACGAGAGATGAAAAATAAAGAATAAAAGAGTAGCCAACCCTTAGCGCGGTGAGGAGTCCCCGAATTGGTAGGTTCATCATCAGCCAGCAACCCGAACTTTGCGGTGTTCTTGTACTATGACGGGCTAAAGTTTTAAAAAATAAATTTATTTTAAAATAAAAAGAATACCAATTCATCATATTTGGAATCTCAAGTTCATTCAAGTTTCACCAAAATACTCAGTTTAATTCTAAGTGGAATAACCTCAAGTTTTAAAAGAATACCAATTCATCATATTTGGAATCTCAAGTTCATTCAAGTTTCACCAAAATACTCAGTTTAATTCTGAGTGGAATAACCTCAAGTTTTAAAAGGGTTCATTTAAGCATAACAAACTTGCTCGGGTATCGTGAAAACTAGGAACCATGCTCTGGCAGAAAAACCAACTAAACGAAAATGACAAAACAGACTTAAGCCATAGTGGGTTTGAAAGATAATGATGGGACTAACATAGAATGATGGGAAAGAAGAAACAATGGCATGGCAAACATGACACGGTAGGATAAAATAAAAGACACGGTGGGATAAAAATGTAAAAGATGGTGGGATAAAAGAGTAAAACATGGTGGGATAAAATAAAGGAAAGAATAAAACAAGATGGGATAACATAAAAGAGTAAAACATGGTGGGATAACATTGATAATGATGAAGAATGAAGAAGAGATGGATATGAAAATATAAAAAATTATGTAGAAAATAGTTGAAGATATAGATTGTCTATTGGAGGTCGAGACACCTGATTAGGAACCATCGTCCCTCCAATGTTCAATTTTGGCTTATCCGTGAGTGTGAAGAAATAACCAACCCGTCGTAGATTTTGTTGAAGGGGATCTCGGGCCCGGTCATCCTCACCCTCAAGGTCTTCAACATCAATGCATATAATACATATCAAATGAACCTAACATAACTAGGTGACAAATGGTAAAGGTGGTGTGAAATGAAAAATGAGTGATGGTGATGATGTGAGATTGATGTGAAACTGAGTGAAGTCTTCAGTCATGATTTATCAACTTGCATCGTCCGCCTGATTCATCAGCACCATGATAATACTTGACTAGGTGGCACTCCCTTTCCTTTCGTCGCAGGGTTGGCATGACGTTCCTTCCGGAACACCGATCTCACCAATTCATCTGTTGGATTTAAAAGGTTGCCTGCACATTTCTTGTTAGTACCCAATAGACGAAATTGTCATATGAAGCATATTGTTTTTGAAATGAACAACTATAGTTTTTCTCTATTAGAACTATCATTTGGAGGTTAAAACAATGTTTTTGATGATGGTTTCTTTAAGAAAAATGTCATTTTTAACATTTTGGACAATTTCTGAATTTTTGAGATTTTTATGAATTTTTAAAATTTTTTGGTCCATGTGCCCTGGGGTAGGGCACCTGGCCATGCGCCCTGGGGTGGGGTACCTGGCCATGTGCCCCTAGATGAGGGCACATGTGCCCTGAGGCAATTTTTTATTTTTTTTTGCAAAAAAATGTACATGATGGTCCATCTCTTTTGCTTCTTCAGCTCCTGAAAATACTTAGCAAAGATGATTAAATTTTCAATATGACTCATCCCTTTGCCTGTATATCGTTTGTCTTGATTTTGAGTGAAAGGGAGGAGCCTTCTTAACAAGGTGAAATAAAATAAATCACTTGAATGAAATGGAGGTAAAGGGTTGAGAGAACTTACCTGCCGTGGTGAGAATCCTCTCCTTTCCTACATTGAAATACCTGAAACACTTGATAAAAGATGATTACATCTTCACCATGACTCATCCCTTTGCTTATTATGGTCAACTTTGACTTAAGTCAAAGGGGAGAGCCTTCTTAACCAGGTAATTAAAGCAAAATGGATATGCAATGTAAGAATGGAAATATGCGTAACAGAAAAATAAGCATGGATGCAACTAAGGCAATGATCATGACTAAGCATTTTTTTGGATTTTCTTGAAAACAATCATTTTTTTATATTTTAAAAAATATTTAATTTTTTTAGATTTTTGAAATATACAATTCTTTTTTGGAATTTTAAAATATGCAATATTTTTGAAATATTCATGTTTTTGGGTTTTAAAATATTCAGTTTTTAGATTTTTTTTAAAATATTCATTTTTTTGGATTTTTAAAATATTCATTTTTTGTGGGGAAAATGCTGGTATTTGAGACAATTTATCAGTCTTTGGGGTTTGTCAAGACTCAAGTGGTAGATGCCATGTGAAAAAATAAATTTCCCTACCTAGAATCCTTCTAACCTTCTTCCTTTGATCGGCTTGGATTCCACCTGGATTTGGTCGGTTTACCCTACCCAAGGGGTTTAAGAAGGAAGAGTATAGAGGAAGTCCTTGATAGGGTTTGGAGATGTTGAGATGGATTTCTCTACTCACACTCAAATTGCCCGTTAGGGTACGACCTCTTTGGATCTTTCCTATTTTTTGCCCTTTTCTATGTGGCACATATTTAGACAAGTTTTTGACCCGTGGGGACATTACCCATTTTTTAGTACCTTTTGCCTTGACTATCATTCTGGGTACTCATCCAAGACAGGTTGATCATTTTTATTTTTTCTAACCAAAGGGGTTAATTGCCCATCTTTTGGCACCCTTTTTCACTATCCGAGATGGCCTCCTACTAGGGTGGCGAGTGTTTTCGACACTACCCCTCTCTAATCTTCTCTCCCTATCTTGGACCGAGTAGAAGAGAATAGGGTAAGGGTACTCCTACAGTTTCTAGATTTCTGCCATGCCTTTCGCAAGTGTCAGGTTGTCTGGATTCTAGGATCGGGAGGTGATGTGTGTGTAGGATGGTACCTACCCTTGACTTCTCATGAACAACCTAGGATCGATGACTTCATATTATACCAGTGGTTTCTCCATTTTTATGAAAAATACTTTTTGAGGTAAACTCCATTCCAAGGATGATTCAATTTTTCTCCATCTACATTAGTCAATTCATATGCATTGCTTGGATACTTTTTAGTTATTACAAAATGCCCTTCCCAATTTGGTTGCAATTTGTAGCATGGACCCCCTGGCTTAATGAATATGCATTTGACTACCATCTCACCGATCTAAAATTTTCTCTCGATAACCCTCTTTTGATAAAACCTTTTAAGTCTGTTCTGATAAGTCTGGGCATGCTCGACGGCAGCTAGCCTTCTTTAATCCAAGAGTTCAAGCTGTGCAAGGAGAGATTCTGGTCTCTCATCAACAGGAATATCCCTGTCGAACTGAACTCAAAGAGACGGAAGTAATACTTCATAGGGGACCACCGCTTCCATCCCATATGCCAAAGCATACGAGGTTTGTCCATTGGGAGTCCTTACAGAAGTATGATAAGCCCATAGAGCATCTACAAGCTTATTAGGCCAGTCGGCAAACTTGCTAGACTTACAAGATTTCTTGATGATCTTGATTAAGGTTTTGTTGGTGGCTTCTGCTTGACCATTGCCTTGAGGATAGTATGGTGATGAAGGATGCAATGAAATGTGATACTTGTTTCAAAGATCACACAGATCTTGAGAGAGAAATTGTTGTCCATTATCGGTGACGATGTCGCTGGGGATCCCGAACCTTGCAATGATGTTGCGCTTGATGAAGGAGCATATTGTTGACGCTTTAATCTCCACGAATGCTTCCGCTTCAGCCCACTTTGTGAAGTACAAGGGATAAGATGATATCTAAAATGCTAAGGTAAAATAAGTTGATAAACCAAGCTAGAAATCAGATTGTATGCTTTTAAAAGGACCAATGGAAGGCAAGTAAATCGGAAGAAACAAGATAATGCTTCAAGGAAATAAACAAGCATGTAAGCAAGCAAATAGAAATGCCAAGAAATAGAAATGGCTTAAATGAGAACTAGAGTGAAAATAAGCATGTTTTCAAGTGGACATTCTTAGGAAAGAAGAGAAGAACTCACTAAAGCAAAGTCGGTCCCACCGTGGTCGCCAAAAGGTGTAAGCACCAGAAACTAGATATCCGTAGATCTCCCCTTTTCTGGCCCCTACACTTTCTTTGGGGACTTGGTGGATGAGATGTTAGTGGGTGTGGTCGCCTGGAGCCAAAGGCTCCAAAATATAGTAGAATGAAAAGAAATGAAATGGAGAAATGACCGTCGTACCTTTGGAAGCGGGGAGATTGTTGGGTTCCGACTTCTCCTCTCTCGGCCGGCCGAAAGAAGAGAGCTTAGTGAGTCCTTCGTCTTCGATCCGGTTGGAGCTCCGCCTCAATCGGATTTACCTAAAAATGTCCATAAGAAAACATAGAAACAAGTGAATGGTTCATTAGTTCTAATGAAAGCATAGCTTCGTGCTCAAATTTGAATTCAAATATGCAAAATAAAGGAGACTAACCGGATTGAGACTAAATCCCAACCCCTATTTATAAGGTTTAGATATGGATGAAAATTCAAATGAGTGGCTCAATATATGCTAAATGACATGTTAATGAGAGTTAAAATGAAAGGGGGGAGTAAAGGATCGACCAGAAACGTAAATAAACTCAAAAAATGCAAAACGGGGTCTGCCCCTGCTAGTGCCCCATATATGGGGCTCCTGCTGCAGGTGTCCCCTTGATGGGGCACATTGACCAAAGTCAAAGCGCCCTATTTATAGGGCACCAGAGACTGATTTCAACATATTTTCTTCCCTTCTTTACGGCGTTGCCCCGGAGTGTAGGAAGACCTCCAAGATAAAAGAAGGACTTCTTCAAGCAGCCAATACTCAATTGAAGCTAATGAAAGAGTGTTTTGGCACTAGATGTAAGTAAAATGGAATGTAGAAGCCCTCAAAGTTGAAGAACAACCATGTTTCAGAAGAAGAAAACTTTGAGTTTTTGGGTTTTTGGGGAAGGATTTTGGGGTAATCTAAGGGCTTGAGAGGGTGCTATGAAGGCTTTGATTCGTAGTGGTGGATGAAATGCGGTGGGAGATGGACTGGGGTGTCCAAAATCCTCCATATGGGGGTCTTTCTATAGCACAAAAGGGGGTAACTTCATTCTGCTGGAATATCCCTTCAAGAAGCAACTATGAATTTTTTTGGGTTTTGGGAGATGGTTTTGGGATGGTTTGAGAGCTTGGAGGGGGGTTGAAAGGCCTGGGATGTGTAGTGGTGGATAAGAGGAGGTGAGGGACGCCCTTAGTGTGTGCTAAACCTTCCAAATGGGGGTCCTTTTATAGGCAAGAAGAGGGCAACTTTATCTGCATAACTGTCCCATCAATCTGTCCAATCAGTCAGTTCAGGTGCAGGTACCCTATAAGTAGGGCGCCCGGTGCCCTATAAGTAGGGCGCCCGGTGCCCTATAAGTAGGGCGCCTGGTGCCCTATATATAGGGCGCCTGGGCCTGGTGCCTTGTATATAGGGCGCTTTGACCCTGGTCAACGCCTATTGATCTTCTTCGAAATGCGCTGAACTTGATTTTTCTGGAAAACTCGATTCCCTTGAAAGGTTACTCAAATATTACTCATGAAAACAAGAATTTAAGCTCTTCAACTATGCCAAAATTGCGTGTCTATAGATAGTCTGCACTTGCCTGCCTAGCGGAACAGATAGAGATGAAGCTAGTGAAGCTATGGCATCGGTGAGGATATTCTAAGAACGGGGGACATGGACAAAGGTGAGTTTGAAGAATAGCTTGATGTAGCAGGTGGTGAGCTCCTAGTAGGGTTTGAGGTTTTGATGGGAAGTTGGTACTTGGATAGGACCTGGTGTAGGATCAATTGTCTATCACCTATCACCCTCAGTTCGGTGGCACCATGGAAATGAGCGGCCTCCAGCCCGGCCAACAAGGCTTCATACTCAGCTATGTTGTTGGTTGCTGGAAAGTTAAGCTTAAAAACCTGTGGAATGGTGACACCTTCAGGTGACAAAAGGACAATACCTATCCCTCTACCATGAGAGTTCAGAGCCCCGTCAAAATATAATGTCGAAAGATTGGAAGATTGGACTGACATTAGTTCATCATTCGGGAACTCCAACCGGACTGGTCAAAGATGGGTATGGGATGATGGGAAAGGTGTTCAGCAATAGCATAGCCCTTGATTGCCTTTTGTGGGACATAAGTGATGTCAAATTGGGATAAGAAACTCTGCCATCGCCCTAACCGATCAGTCATGACTATCTTCTCTAACAGAAACTGAAGGGGATTGATACGAGCAATAAGCTTGACTTGGTGAGCAAGAAAATAGTGTTTGAGTTTCTGAACCACCCAAACAAGAGCAGCACATGTCTTTTCTACAACTGTGTACTTCAGCTCACAAGCATCAAACATCTTAGATAAGTAGTAAGTAGATCATTCTTTCCCCTCTTCATCAACTTGTGCAAGGACTGCCCCAAGAGAGTTCTCAAGATCCAAAATTTATAAAACCAAGGACTTGTCAGGAATTGGTAGTCTAAGTACAGGGGGACTTGCCAGGTATGTTTTCAACCCATCAAATGCCTCCTGGCACTTCGAATCCCATTTAAACTCGGCCCCAGCCTTGGTTAACTCATAGAAAGGTTTAACCTTTGGAAATGTTGTGAGATAAACCGACGGACAAATTATAGCCTCCCAATCAATCCTCAAAACTCCTTCATATTCCTCAGGGGAGGCATACCAATAATTGCTTTGGCCTTGTTTGGGTCAATCTCTATGCCCCTTTTGCTTACTATGAACCCTAGTAGTTTTCCTGATGAAACTCTAAATGTGCACTTCTTAGGGTTCATTTTTAGCTTGTAATCTCTAGCTCGTTACAAAACTTTCCTTAGTACTTCAGAATGATCTTTCCAACTCTTTGACTTGATAACCAAATCATCCACATACACCTCTACAAGGGTGTGCATCATGTCATGAAAGATAGCCATCATAGCCCTCTGATATGTAGCACCAGCATTCTTTAACCCAAAGGGCATGACAACATGGCAATATGTTCCCCAAAGTGTAGTGAACGAGGTATTCTCTTGGTCCTCCTCAGCTAACTGGATCTGATTGTATCCAGAATAGCCATCCATGAATGAAAGCATTTCAAATCCAGCTGTGTTATCCACCAAAACATCGATATGAGGTAAAGAAAAATCATCCTTAGGAAACACTCGGTTCAAGTCCCTTAAATCTATGCAAATCCGAACTCGTCCATCCTTCTTCATAACAGGGACTATGTTAGTCACCCATTGCAGATATAGGACAACTTTAATAAATTTTGCTTGGTGTAGTTTATCGACCTCTTCTTTCATTTTGAGTGCAATATCAAGGTGGAAACTATTGAGCTTTTGTTTAACTGGGGTAGTTCCAGGTTTCAAGGTTAATCTATGTTTAACCAATGAATTATCTAATCCTGGCATGTCTTCATATGTCCATGCGAATGTGTCCTTATATTCTTCCAAAACTTTGATCAAACGTTGTTCTTGTGAGGGAGTGAGGTTTACACTGATGAGGATAGTCTTAGGATCTTGTAGGGTTCCTGAATTTAGTTCATTGGTTGGTTCATTCCCTGTGGCTAATGGTTCCTCAAATCTTCTAAGTCCAGATGCATACGCATCAGCCAAGTCCTCATTTTCATTCTCGGATTCAGGATCCTTTTCTGATACCACCTCATATACTCCCAAAGTATGATCTATGTTATGCTCATCCTCATATCAGATTTCATCTAGCTGGATGGAATTCTCTAAAAAATTTGGCAGCCTTGCACACTCTATGCATTTCCGTGCCAATTGTTGCAGATACCTACTTGGAACTTGTTTACCTCTGACTTTCCTATTTCCTATCCTAACCTGACCTAATAAAGCTGGAAAGGTGGTATTTACAGTGGAGGGAGGATCGAGTAAATCGATCAATGATTCAGAAGAGAGGGATCCCTGATTGGGAGCACCCTTTGGGATGAGTAGAGATGTCTCCTCGATGGAAATGTGAGTTTCAGATAAGATTTTTTTTTTTGGATTTTCAAGTAAAAAGATAGAATGAGTTAGAATGACTCGGGGTTTGCTATAAGATGACTGAATTATTAGAGAGAAAAACTTAAGGATAAAGGAGAAAAAGGGGCTCGTGGGCCCAATGGTAACGAAAAATGGGCACATTGGCCCAAAACTGATGTAGAAAGTAAATGGGTACATGGACCCAATTTTAGAAATGGATGGGCATGTGAGCCCATGCTAAAAAGAAACCTCAGTTCTTAAGTTGATGTGGGAAGTAAATGGGCAAGCAGGCCCAGTGAGAATAGAAGGTTTAAAAGGGCACATGGGTTCAAAGTGGGTTGTTAGTTTGGGGAAAGAGAGTGGACTTGGAAGCCCATCGAATAGATCTAAAAACAACGGCATGAGATTTAAACATGGGATTGTTATGCTCGGGCCTCGTAGAATGATTCTAACTTTGGTGGTATGCTCTACTAGAGGATCCAAGATTGGTCTACCCTTGAGTGGTTCTTGGTGCTCTTCTCTACTTGAAAACAAACGAGTCAAAGATAAGCATAGATCTTCCAAGTCTTCTTCTTCATCTGGAACCTTCCTTCTCTTGATAGCCATCATGAAACTCTTGTCATCTTCAGCCATCACCATGGTCTCCCTTTTGATAAAGAATGTATGGAGTCCCATGGCATATCCTGCCTGGAAGACCCTCCTTATGATGGCATCCTCTTCGTATCCCAACCCCTGCTTACGTGGCCTTTTCACAGTTTGAATCGGCTGAGTGATCCCTAGAAGATCCTTGCCTAAATTTTTCTAGGTTGATAGCCCAATTTCATCGTCATTTTCCATCCCACTGTGTCGGGTAGAGAGGCGGTCATGCATCTGACTTCTGGCAATTCTCCCATTGAGATGTGGGGTTGTATTGACAGTCCTAAGGGCGATGTAAAAGTAGCATCATTCATCACGTCCTTTACAGGCAAGCTAGTCACCTTGACCACTTGTCCTTTAAAGGGAAACTTTATGCACTGGTGGTTTGTTAAAGCCACAACTCCTATTGCCTCCAAATATGGCCTCCCAAGTATTGCCCAAAAAGTTGGATCCAATTCTATAACATGAAATTCCATTGTGACCGTACATGGTCCAAGTTTAACTTCTAGAGTGACCACCCCACGTGCAGACTTCTTGGAGTTGTCATAGGCCGTCACCATGGCACAAGATGGCTTGATTTCTTGTTCAAAAATGCTGCACTACTGCAAAGTTTCTGGCTACATAACGTTGATAGAAGCTCCAGTGTCTACCAAATAGGATTTCACTTCAATATTACAAATAACCACAGCTACATGCAAAGCATATCTCCTAACCTCTAGATCTGCTAATTCCTCCTGAGTGAAAGTGAGTGTTGGGTGCTCACTTCTTGGGGCTAAGACTGTGGTGATCTTCTCAGGCGGAAGATCTTCATTCACCATGACCCTACAAATACTGCTGCAGAATCTCCCGGTGAACCTTTGATCTTTCGATCAACTCAAGTATGGAAATACGGGCCAATGTCTTGTCTAAATATTTTAATAAATCATAGGCTGTGCCTGGTAAGGGTTCTTCCACTTGTACCTCCTCCACTAGATCTTGTGGTTGAGTACCAGCTTGGGGAAAGAGCCGTTGGAACATCCTCCCACTCTGAAGCATTGGGGCTATTTGGCGATCGGGTAGAGGTGTTGGGTTAACTGGGGTGGACTGTGGTAGAATAGGTGGTGTAGGCGCAGGCATGGTAAGCAATGGGATTGGTGGTTTTGGGATGATTGGGTTAGTGGGTAGAGGGGTAGGATTTGGAGGTGGTAGTGATGGTGATCAAATCTGTGATCGAGCATGATGGTTCCACTAGGTCTCTGTATCATTGCAAAAATTTGGTCTTGACAATATCAAAGTCTCTTGCCTCAAAGGTGTCAAGCAAGTAGAACCATTCCAATGCAGACCCTTCTAGTGATCGGCAGAACAAGAAAGCAAGAAACCTACGATCATTTTTCCAAATTGACGACTAGTAGAGAAAATATGTTAGGTGAAGAAAAGGATTGCCAGTACCATTGTAGCGGCGATAAACTGGTAGCTCAGAAGGTGGCAGGTGGAGAACTGGTAAAGAAGGAATAGAGACCTTAGGAATTGACTTGGAGTCCAGGTGACATCTCAGCTCTTCGTAACGTTCATTCATCTGGGTGAGTTGATCCATGAATGCCTGGGTGAGAGTAGGTTCTTGGTTTACTGGTGTGGTGTCGACTCCGAAAACGGGTTACGGATCGGCACCTCAAGATAAGAAGGTGAAAGATGGAATAGGATAAAAAGGGAGTGAATCATAAAACACTCCGAAAGCGGTAAAATGTCCTCACCTCGGTCCCACACTCACATTGATCCCCAAACTTTCATCTCACGGCGTCGCTCGAGCACCGGAGATGGTTCGGGTCATGTGGGAAGAGAGTGAGGAGGAGATGAAATTAAAGCATGAAAAATGTGGTCGCCAGGAGCCGCGGGCTCCGATTTATGGGATGTAAATTAATAAATTGAGTTGAATTGACCGTGTACCTTAGTGTGGGAGATCGGGATATGGGTTCAACCTTCTTCTTCTTCGGCCGGCCGATGAAGAAGAGTCTCCAACCGATGCTAGCTTGATAGACCTGTGCAACTAGAACAATAAACCAAGTGAAAGAAAACGATTATAACTATGGGAAGTGTAGTAACTGTAGTAAGAAGATGAGAAAGAAGCAATCGGAATCGAACTCACCGGATTGGGGTGAGCCTTAACCCCTTTTTGTGTATTTTTTGTGATATAAAATTATGCAAAAAACTAAATAAAAATTATGCTAAAATGATCCTGAATGAATGACGAAGACATAGAAACTTGAATGACTCAAATCGGAGCTAAAACGGAGAAGATATCACCAATATGGCCGGACAGCGCACTGGACTGAACGTGCCCTGGGTTTGGGGGCGCATTGGGCACGCCCTAGGTATGAGGGCGCGGTCTGCGCGCCCTTTGTTCGGGGGCGCGTTGCACTGTCTGGCGCGACTTCGGTGCAGAGCTCGCCACGGGCAGTCCCGATGTCAGAATTGAGTTCCGTTTGTTGGAGTAGACGAAAGACTCAGAGTAAAAGAGTTCCTATGTTGATGACTTCTCCTAAATACTCATGTATAAGTCAGTAAAAATTATGAAAGTGGGAGGATATAGAAAACAGAACCTGGATGCGCGTCCTCAGTGTGGCAATCACCACGAACAAATGGCAAGTCAGAATTGAATGCCGTCAGTTGGAGATGAAAGAGGACGAAGAGAGGAACAATTTTTATGTTTAAGACTTTTGCAGAAGAAGCCTCGGATTTTCTGCAGAAGTCGATGAAGATGGTTGATGAAGAACACCCGGATCGAGCCTTCTCCTTCACCTCGGGATCGATTTCTTGACTTCGGATCGCCTTTGGACGTCGGGACGGCTTTGGAGAAGAGCTTGGACGACCTTGGGACGAGCTAGGCACCGGGGGTTCACCTTGGGTCGTTGAGAATGGCCCTCAATTTATAGGGGAAGGGAGACGGTGCAAAATTTAGAAACTGGACAGACCGCGCCCCCGTGTTTCAAAGTAGACGAGGGCGCGCAGGGCGCGCCCTCAAACCAAGGGCGCGCAGGGCGCGCCCCCAGTTCGGGGGCACGGTTTGTGCTCCCCCCTGTTTCAAAGGGGGCGGGGGCGCGTTACGCGTCTCACTGCTAAAAATCGACGGAAACTTCCGGAAATTGCTAAAAATCGACTTGACATACGTAACGCGCCGCCGAACCGGGGGCGCGGTACAAATGATCAAAAATCCTCCGCGGAAACCTTCCAAAAATCTGGTTTAGAAGGTGCTAATCGGGGTAATTTGCGATTTAAAGAAACTGACCGCGCCCCCGCCTTTCAAAGGAACCGGGGGCGCGCAGGGCGCGCCCCCATTTTGAGGGCACGCAGGGCGCGCCCCCGGGTTTAGGGCGCGCAGGGCGCGCCCTCCCCTTTCAAGCGGAGCGGGGGCGCGGTACACTCTCTCTCCTGCGCGCGTGTTCCGCGAGCCGTATCTTGCAAACCGGATGTCCGATTTGGCTCCCGTTTGTCGCGTTGGAAAGAGGGCCTTCAACTGCACCTCCTCAAGTCGGTAAACCAGCCGCATGACTCCTGAGATGTTCGTACGGGGCTTTATACCGGTTTACCCTCTCGCGGAAAGTCGAAACCCGGGGCGAAGATCCGAAAGAGCACGGTTCCGGTCGAGAAATCTCGGGTCAACTCGGGATGACTTGAAATGATGACCGAACAAGTCCGGTACGATCGGACAATCCGAAGTCATCGAAAAATCTGAGATTAACCCGGTAAACGTGAATCGAAAGCCGTAAAAGCCGCGAAACCCTAAAATTGACCGAACCGGCCTTATAGCCCCGGTTGATAAAATATACGGCTAGAATAGACCTAGATGACCTGAAAAGACCCGGTGATGACCGAAAAGGCCTAACATGTGGTCCAGGATAGCCGTGTCAGCACAGATCGAAAAAGCCATAACGAAAGCCGTCATTGACCGACGCCTACCGAAATGACTTCTCGGAAACCCTGAATGTTACGGAACACATGCGGGACTCCCGAGACCTTTAATTATAAACCATTCAAGGTCGGTCATGGAGCGGGCTTTGTGTTTTTATGGTTCACGCGCGGCTCTCGCTTGAAGGTTACGGCATTATTCCGGAAATCTTCGGTCCATTCTCAACTCACAAGGGGCTCCACCAATGTCCTTAACTTATGTCCACGAGTTAATCCAGATCAGATAACGGTCAGATAAGAATATCGCCTATGGAATAAGAGTCTAGGGCTCCGAATCAAGCCAATTTGGCGTGTTTACATGTGGGTATATGGTTAGATGCATGATTCTGGAATTGAGAAGCATGACTTGGCAAATTCACTGAAGATTGTCCCAATACTTGTTGGGCCAAGGGAGCAACATGGTTGAAATATGGTGGCTGAACAAATGATGGTTGAATCACAGATGGTTGAACTATAAATGGTTGAACCACAGATAGTTGAACTACAGATGGTTGTGCTAATGATGGTTGAATCATAGATTGTTGAACAATATGTGGTTGAATAAAGGGTGAATGAATGAGTGGTGGTCGAACTAGAGGATAAGGAGATGAGGCAACTTGGTTGGCTTCAGCCTGATCTGAGGTAACTTTGCCCTTCACCATGGATTGCATGTGGGCGTAGGTTTTTAGGTCGGTATGGAGAGACAACTCCCTAAAGAGTTGTTCAACATCACGAGGAGCAAATGGTTGAGGGACCTCTTGCACTTCTGACTCAAACAATGGATTAACATGACCGTCTGACGGAATTGGTTGGTGACCCATCTCATGCTCTCGATGTTCAGCGTGTTACGCCATTCCAACGTGCCTTACAGACCTTAATTGTATTGTCACCTTTCAACTTCAAGGAGAAGTTAAAACAAACAAGTTGGCAAAGCAAACAAAGAACTCTTTTCTGGTTTTAGTATCTTGCAAAAATGTTAGAAGTTTGAATTTTTGTTTGACAAACAAGTGATGCAAAGACTTGAAAGCAAAATTATGCAATGATTTTGATTAAACCTTAGGTTTATGGATTTTGTTAAGAATTGTTCTCTCAACAAATGGGTTAGGATCCTAACTCCAATCTCCAATGACCTAGGTTTTACACAATCTCACCACGTGTAGGTAACATAGGATGCTTCGGGTTTGGGGGAGTGGTACAACCAACCCGATCGTGAAGAGGAATACTCCATGTATGAGGAATTACGGCGGCCTTGATAAAAGTCAACCAAGTCAACTAGGAAGGAATATCCCAGAAGAGAGGTCATAATCCACCAAGAGGGTATTTTGGATGGGAGGGGTAAATGGGAGAGTGAGCTCCCACCTTAAAAAAGTGTAAAAGAAGGAGGTAGAGAGAAGGAGCAGAGAATGCAATCAAGTAATAAAGCAAGTAATAAGCAAAACATAAACTTAAATAAACAAGCAATCACACAAGGTAAGTAATTCGAAACTAGACAAGCAACTAGAAACTAGAATCTAGACCTTGTTTCTTATGTGAGCCAAATGGAGATAGTGAAAAGTGATGGAAAGAAGAGGGTTCAGATCTGATAGACAAGCAAAAGGGTGGTCCACGTGGTGAATGATGTAAGAATAAGCTGGTTCACGTGGGAACCGAGGTAAAAAGTAAAGGCGGTTCACACGAGAACCGGTTTTGGGTAGCAAAGGGGTGGTTCACGCGGGAACCGATTTGAATGATTGAAAAGGGCACGTGGGGCTAATTAAAGATAAATAATGATTTTATCCAAGTAGGGATATATCTAAAGTAAAGTGGTTTGGTTCACATGGGAACCGAAGTAAAGAAAGAGATTGGTTCACGCAGGAACCGATTTAAAAGGAAAAGGGTGGTTCACGCGGGAACCGGTTTAAATGACAACTGAAAATAAAAGAGGGCCATGCGGTGACCAATTTGAAGGTGATAACCTGCAGCAAAGAGGAAAAATCTGATTTTAATTACTGAAAAAAAATGTTGGTTCACGTGGGAACCGGTTTGTAGAAGATAGTTGGTTCGCGTGGGAACCAACTTTAAAGCAACGGTGGGTTCACGCGGGAACCGATTGAAATAAAATGACATAAATTAAATGAGGTACTTGGCACTTCATATCTGATGAAAGATGGGTGAAATCAAAAATTTTTAGATGGCATGAAATTAAGAAATGTGGAAAGAAGGAAAGGCTCACGCGGGAACTGGTCTAGAACTAGAACTAGATGCAAGAAAACACTAACACCCACGGTTGACGACATTGCTTGTCCCACTGTGGTCACCACAAATTTGTCGACTCCAAAAATTTGATGGGCCCTCTCTTTTTCAGGTATGTCCGTGAATTCATATTGTCACCTCAAGAGAGGATGAGAAAGAAAGAAAGAAAAACACGGAAAGCAACTCTCACCTTGGTCCTACACTCACATTGATCCCCGAACTTTCATCCCTTGGCATCGCTCGATTACCAAAGAGATGGTTTGGGTAATGTGGGAGAAGGGTGAGAAGAAGGAAATTAAGACATGTTGTCACCAGGAACCGTGGGTTCCGATTTATGAAATAAGATTGACTGTGTGTACCTTAGCGTTAAGAATGCGGGTCAAAGCTTCTCCTTCTTCGGCCGGCCGATGAAGCAGAGTCCTCAACGTGTGGGTACTTGATTTTCTATGAAACTAGACAAAAAAAGTTAAAAGGGACAATTAGAATTAGACAAAGTGGAGCATATGTAAGGTAAATGACATGAAACACATAACTGACTAGAAACTGATCGGATTCGAGTTATCTCTAACCCCTCTTTTTCTATTTTCATATTAATAGACTAAAAATAATGCAAAAAATGTAATAAAATAATAGGAGGATGGATAATCACGAAAAAAAGAGATAGGAAAAAGAACAGAAACATTTTGAATAGAATAGAGAGAGATATGGCCAAATCTGGGTTGTCGAGAAAGCTGAGCAGTAGTCTAGGATCTGCCAGGCGCGACTGTGCTTCTACGCTCATCACGACCAGACCTGATTTTAGAATCACATGCCGTTGATTGCAAACTTAAGAACACTTGGAGATAAAGAACTTTGATGATGAGAGCACGGGCAGCAAACGTCCACACGCTGCTGTAGAGGCCGAAGAAGAGAGACCTGGCTGATCACCTGCAGACCAGCCTTCCTCTCTCCTGAACCAACTTTTCTCTCTCTATAAATTCAAAATTCTCTCTCTAAAAATCACAAAATTGATGCCGGAGGGAGCATGGACGTCTTGAGATGCCTGGGGGGTCATGTACATGCCTTTGTAATGACCGAAATTGGCCTCAATTTATAAGAGAACAACCGTCGCGATCCATACCACAAAATAGGGCACCTTGCGCCCTACCCTAGGGGCGCATGTGCCTCCCTGTGAGGGCACATCTAATCCATCTGAAAATTTTGGTCTGATCTAGTCAAAAATTTTGATCTGATCTGTTCAGAGGTAGAGTCCCAGTGAAAAATTATTTCCCTCGTTCCCTCGATCAGGGGCACAAGGCCACATGCCTCAGGGGTAGGGCGCATGGCCATGTGCCCTGGGTCCTGGGCGCATGTGACCAAGGACCTGGGTGCATGGGGCTATTTTGCGCGTCCTTCTTCTCGAAGCAATTGCGAACACTCCCGAACTCGGAATTCGACGCTGTTTGTTGAGTTGGAAAGATAACAAGACAAAGAAGCTTTCTATAGCATTGTATCATCCATCACACCCTTCAAAACTTCATAATCTTATCCAGAAGTTAGGACAGTGAACAGAAGATTCGATACTGGTCGGAATGACTCCGACGGACAACCGGAAAGACACGGCATGAAACAAAACTTATCCATAGTGTGAATATGACCGTAACCTTCAATGCATGATCATTAGGCATTGGTTATTTAGCCAATTTCCATGTTTACATGATTTACGTGTGGCTTTCGCTTGAAAATTATGGCTTTTGTGGAAAACTTCGAAAAACATTTGACTCCGTTCGACGAAGCTCTAAAAAGACCCGGCATCACTATAAGGTCAATCACACATGTTACTCTATAAAACATGAGTTTTATGCTCTGAATTAGGCAAATTTGGCATGTCTACACCGAGACCTTCAAGTATGGACCATTCAAGGTCGGTTATTGAGTAGGCTTCATTTTTCACGGTTCACGTGCGGCTCTCGCTTGAAGGTTACGACATTATTCCAAATATCATCGGTCCATTCCCAACTCACGAGGGGTCTCCACCAACGTCCTTAGCTCATATCCACAAGGTAATTCGGATCAGATAACAGTCAAATAAAGGATATCACCAATGGAATAGGAGTCTTGGGCTTCGAATTAGGCAAATTTGGTGTGTCTACACTATTAATAGAAAAATTTAAATCACATATCTTTATATGATTGATCTCATTATCATGATCTCATCATGATTCAATCATCATTTCATTTGATCAAGGATTTCATTACAATATTCGCTTCTAATAATTGCTAGTAATGAAGTTTTGCTTACTTAAATGAATTAGATATTCCTAGAAATATCGAATCATATCATGTATGATTGACTTATTGGGCATACATTTCTATCAATCTCCCACTTACACTAAAGTCAATCACCCATCTGGTTGATCTCTATCAACTCAAGGTGCTTAAGGTGAAGCTTAAGCACTCTTTGAGTAACTACTTCAGTTAGCAGATCTATAATTCTATTAGTGAAAGATACTTTTTCTTTAATTATATCTTTATAAGATGAATTCCCTCTTATTATATGGTATTGCAATAGAAGTTTTAAAATTTTGATTAGACTTTGGCTTTACCCCATTACTTACCCAAAACCATGGTATTCTTTTAGAGAAAGTTGGGACAATCCAATAAGTTAGATGAACAACTTCATCTAGTCTACTTCTCAAGCTAATATACAGTCATTATGCAATCTACTTTTGATTAGTTGTAGAATTAGTAGTGCTCCCTTGCATACTCTTCCAGCTCACTACACCACCATTACTTATAGTTATTATTAGACTTAGCTAACTAGAAGCTTATGTTTATTAAACCTCAAGACTTCAAGTCATATCCTTTATACATTAGAGATACATCGTTAGTGTTTCTCAAGGATTCAAGGATACATCTTTTAATTATCCAGTGACTCTTACAAGAATCTACCTGATGAATTCTTATAACACTTAGAGCATTAATCAAGTCATGTATGTAGCATCATAATGTGATAGACCCTATTGCAAAAGCATAAGATACTACTTATGTGATCTGTTTATCTCTCAAGAAAATCATTTCTTTAAGGAGTTCAAGTTCACACTACATAGGTAGGAAACTTATTTTGGAGTTTACTATGTCAGACCCTTTGACTAAGGTGACTACGTACATTAACTGGGTAAGGTCAAACAACCTTCTTAATCTATCTTTGTAGATCCTAAAATGCATATTTTGTTTGGAGGATTTAAATTGATAGAAAGGTTCTCTTATGATAACGTACCTACTACATTCTTAATGAGTAGTATGTCATCCACATATAATGCCAAGAAGATAATAGCACTCCCACTTATCTTATATAAATACACAAGGCACCTCTTTGTTCCCAATGAAGTCATAAGATTTAATCTCATTAAACCTTATTTACTATCTATGAAAAGTTTTACTTTAGTTTATAAATGGATCTTATACATGTACTATTTGGATGCTATTGGAACCTAATTCCCAAAGGTTGTATCATATACACATGTTTCTCTAAGTACCATAGAGAAACACTACCTAAACATCCAATTGACATATCCTATAGTCATAGTGTGTAACAACCAAAATCTGAATGGATTAAATCCATGGCATAGGTAAAAGGTCTCATCATAGTCAACTATTTGACTTAGATGATATCCATTTTAACTATCCGTACCTTGAAGTTCTCTATTTTCTAATCCACTCTAATCTATTCTTTAGTGATCTATTTATACCTTATGAATACTTTCTCCTTAGGCTAATCTGTCAAGTTCTAAACTTGATTAGAATAGATAGAGTTTATATTAGATTTTATTTTCCTTCTCATTTTGAATCAATATCTCATATTGCTTCAATATAGATCTTAGGTTCATTATCCTTTAATCTTATACCTCATTTCTTCTATCAAAGATATGTCCTACATATCTCTTAGGTTGATTGGACATAAGAAAAGACCTAATATTTGCCCTTGTGTAATTGTTAACTAGTACCTTAATAAAAGTGTCATTAGCTTGTGGGATTGGAACACCTTCTATATATATACCTTTCCCCCACTATCATTCTTAAGGAGGAATTTTTTCTTTAGAAATACAATGAGTTGAGCAACATATTATCTGTAAGGGTGGCAAATTTAATATCCATAAATTTTCTTAGGATATCTCACAAGACAACACTTCAGAGTCGTTTATTCCAACTAGTTAAGGTTATACTTCTTCACTAGGCTAGACATTTTGAAACCTTAACTTACTTAAGGCCAAGCTTTAACTTCTTACCATATCATATATAGAATAATAAAAATAGATTTAAAAGGGACCAATTTTAAGATCAAGTGCCAGCATTGAGTAATAACCCCTAAACAGATAAAGAAGAATTTTGCAAAGGTTGTCATTATCCATATTATGTCATACACAATATGACTTCTCATTTTAGATACTCAATTAAGCAAAACTATATAACAGGTGTCCATTAGATTTTAGTATCCTTCAATTATGTGTGAATTTTGTACTTAAGTATTTCTCTCCTTGATCACATCAAAGAGTTCTTTTTCCATTAATAACTCTACTTCATTTGTAATTTCAAATAATTTCTCAAAGTTTTTAGATTTTTACTTCATAAAGTACATGTGTCCATATCTAGAAACATCATCTTTGAAAATTAATGAAGTAGAAATATCATCTTTTAACTTTAATAGATATGGGCTGGCATGCATCTAGATCCATGAATTCTATAAACTCATTAGCCCTTTTCTCCATGTTTAACAAATGGAGAGTTGGTCATTTTGCAAAATAAGATAAGACTTACATATATTCAATGATTCCAAATCATTTACCTATATGTTTTATTCCGAATGGTACTCCTTAAGTCTTTTATTATTAATATGGCCATATCTATATAAGGGATACATTAATCAATATCAATCTACTTCACCTAAAGAGGATTATTCACACACATTATAAGTGCATATATATCAAATATGAATAAGCTCTTTATTAAGCTCTCATTAGTAAACACTTTACCAATTATTAAAGAACTATTATCATTTCCATACCATAGAATAAATTATTATTTATTCAACTAGGAAATGAAAACTATGTTCTTTTAGAAGGATAATTAAGACAACTCTTAGAGGCTATAGAAATTTTTATCTCCCAACAACATTTTGCTTCATTTCATATGTAATCCAACAATCTTCTTTAAGCCTTCATTTACTTGTTATTATCTATAACAATTTGTAGATTTCCAATGCATACTCAATATCTCATGCTATTATATACATCCCTAGTATTTAATACTATGATTTACACAAATAGTATCTAATACTATTGAATGTGTACTTAAAACAAGTAAATATTAATTACTTAGATACAAAAAGCTTCTCAAGGGATAGATTGATCAATATCAATCTACTTTACCTAAAGAGGATTATTCACACACATTACAAGAGCATATATATTAAATATGAATAAACTCTTTATTAAGCTCTCATTAGTAAACACTTTACCAATTATTAAAGAACTATTATCATTTCCATACCAAAGAATAAATTATCATTTATTCAACTAGGAAATGAAAACTATGTTCTTTTAGAAGGATAATTAAGACAATTCTTGGAGGCTATAAAAATTTGTATCTCCTAACAACATTTTGCTTCATTTCCTATGTAATCCAACAATCTTTTTAAAGCCTTCATTTACTTGTTATTATCTACAACAATTTGTAGATTTCCAATGCATGCTCGGTATCTCATGATATTATATACATCCCTAGTATTTAATACTATGATTTACACAAATAGTATCTAATACTATTGAGTGTATATTTAAAACAAGTAAATATTAATTACTTAGATACATAAGCTTCTCAAGCTCCACCTTTGCATTTTGTGCAATACACTTTGCACTTCATCTTCCACTTACCATCATCATAATAGTAGAAGAATGCTATGCCTTATTTGGGTTTTAATATCTTGACTTCTTTGACTTTTTAACTTTATCCTTCTATTTTTATCTGGTGATTTCGCTTCTTTCTATTGGTCTCACCAACAAGAAGTATTTAAGATGTATTGTTGTTCGAACCTTTCCTTAATTATCTTATCATTATGAGCTATGTTGATTCTCATATCCAGCTATCCATGTTGCCACTATAATTTTTATCTCATAGAGGCAAACATGTAGTATAAGACAAACAATACATATTTTGAATACTATTTTATGAGATAAAATCTTATATTCTCTCATATCGCTAGCTAGTTTAGAAAACACCTTCTTCTCAAGTTAGATAGTTAACTAGTCAACTATAATAATAATTTTCTTAGTTCTAAACCATTCTAAGAAGTGTGAGCAATTAAACTACATAGCATCTAGCATGCTAGACTAATGGTGATTTATCATTATATACTATAACTAAGATATAATTACATTAACATTACAAACATTCATTAAATTTTAGTTTTGGTATTTCATCCTAATTTATGCTCTCACTATTTTTTGACGAATTTGCATAACCCTCATTACACAAAGACGGAATATTACGAAGAAATCTTAGTGGGGACTAAGACCTAATTGACTTTACTATGATGACTTTGTGATAGCATAACTAATCATCCCATACTTAATAGGTAGGTAACTATTGTCAATTGTAACTCTTGCATCTTTTAGTCATTTAGCATCTAGAGTTATGATCTTGTGGTAGTACAACAAATCATATACTCAATTTTGGTAAAACCCATTTATTGTGTTATAAGAATGTATTCTTCACACAGCCCTTGTGATGGCAATGATAGAAATGTATGCCCTTCAAGCCAATCATATATGATATGACTCGACATTTCTAAAAATATCTCATTCAATTAACTAGGCAAATCTTTATTACAAGCTCTTATTACACGCAAATATAGTAATGAAATCCTTGATCACATATAATGATTATTAAATCATGATGAGAACATGATAATGAGATTGATCATCTAGACGTATGTGATCTAATTGTTCCTACTCGTAAATTCATTTGACTAGACATCATGAATCCAGATAGACTAGTGTGTGTGATGTCTTTTCATATGACGAGGATGGCCGATCTCATTGGTCATTAGTGTGGAGACACTGAGATACATATACAGGTGCTCATTAGTTGAATGAGTTCACTAAACTGACTGAATTAGAAACCCTAAATGGTATCTTACCGCACTATCTATCAAGGTTTTCTATCAACACGGTTGCATGGTTGGACCTTTGACCTGAGTCCCCAAAGATGCCTTGTTGGGTGGAACTTGTTCTTTGACAATTGACGTATGGATCACCGTTTAGATGGTCCAATGTAGTAATGGATTGGGTACAAGAAAAACTTGACGAAAGCAATTGAGTGGATAACAAGGGATTGTCTACTCTCGGTAAGTGAGAGTGAATGTCCTATGGGATAGTACTCCAAATCTCTGGCCAAGGTAGAGATGATAATTGGAAAAAGGAGTTTTCCAATTGAGCTAATTTTAAGTACATGATCCTATAGAGTAGGTATCCAAAGGAGTTGACAGCAAATGTCATACTCCTTTCTTATCGAAATATTAGATGGATGAGGGTTTATATACATGTAGTAACTGATGATGGAAAGACTCAATGCAGATAAGATTATTTTTGTAGCTATTTGGGATCATGGGATGTGGCCAATTAATTTGTTTTCGGATAACAGATTTAAATAGATTAAATAGAATTATTTTATTGTAATTAGGCTTCAACCAAATAGGCTATTGGTCCTAGTGGGTCACACACATAAGGATTGTCTATAAGTGTAGAGGCAAAGATGTAATTTATATAGATTTGGGTTTTTATAAAAAGATCTAATTTTTTTATAAATATTAATGGTTTTAGCCAAACTCTATCAAGACAATAGAAAAAACCACATCCTTAGCCTTTTCCCTACCTCATTCTCTCTTAGAAGGCATCCATGGGAGATGGAGCACCATTCAGAAATAGTTTTTAAGGTTGACGCGAAGGGAGAACCTACTAAGGATGAGGTTCGTGTGGATACTGCTGAAGACCAAACATTTGAATGGTTTTAAGAGTTTGAGAAGCTTATCTCCTTCCTCTCTATGGGATTATATAAATTTCTATTAGGTATATTCGAACCCGATTTGATCAATTTTTGATTTTTGTCGTTCGGTTCTGATTGAGATAGATTATAAAGAAACTCATAGGAATCGCCACTTCCGCTGCACCAAATTTTGTATGATGATTCCTTATAGTGGTATCAGAGCCTGGTTCAAGTCTTGGTTAAAATTGACATTGAATTAACATTATTTCATTTAATTTATGTGTTCTCGAATCAATGCAAACATCTATTTTCTCGATACTACCATAATCCGTATGTGATAAAGATAAGAGAATGGTTGCTTATGTAGAATTTTGCGATATAAGGCTCTATAACACTGTAAATTGTTTGAATTTTGGATCTCTGTAGAATTTGGGAGAAACCCTAAAAGTTGGCATTTCCGTCATGTCCAAACCGTCACCTAGATTTGGGAATTTTGAGAACTCTCTATTCATGAATGAAATTGAGGCTTTAAAAAGGTTTTAATATATTGATAATGTGATTATGTAACCTTTTCTTATGATCTCCAGCTTCGAATGACTACAGAGGAAGAGAATTTGAGATTTTTCCGATGAACTAGGGTTCTGCTAGATCTTGCATCGTCGACCTATTTCTTCTTGATTTCTCAGCATTATGAAACTTTTATATGAACATCTATATATATATTTGGAAATATCATTTGATGAGGATTTCATATTGTATTTTAAGAGAATTTTTCACTTCCGGGATAAGGAGTTATCCTCATTGCAAAATAGTGATTTCTGATATCGAGTCTGGACAACCATCAACTCTTCTTTCTCATTTCATGGTCCACTGCAATTTTATTTTGGATAGTATGCTCACTATTTTTGAATCCTTAATTAATGAGGAATCCAACGCATAATTTTTTTTTATTTTCAAAGCCCAAGTTAAGAAGATAAGTCTGATTCTATATGATCGACTTCCTCTCGGATATACAGTGCATTATGCGACTGTAGGGGAAGGCAGTCGGCGCACGCACCGGTGCACGACGGTCGGCGCAGGTGTTGATAGATGTCGGTGCACCCAAAAGCGCACGTCGATGTGGCACAGTGCACCGGCACGTGGCACAATGTGCCAAATGCCTTATTTTAGGATTTTAAAATGATTAAAATCATAAAAATTATAAAACAATTGACAAAAAATTTCAAAAAAAATTAAAAAGTAATAAAAAATTATTTAATAGTTTTTAACATGTTTAATGAACTGTAAGATGGTATTAAGCTCAATTTACATAGATTCACTCATAGTTAAACTTTAAAATTATTTTAATAGTTTAACTTAATTAATTAGTGTTTTAATTAATTCCACAAAATAAGATTTTACAAAATATAAATTAGGACATTAATTTTTGACTTTGTACAGTATTGGAAATGAATAAATCTTTTAAATAATTTAGATATGCATGTTTATTACATATGTTGTTGTCATGTTATTTTCATGCTACTTATTTCAAGAAAATTCGACATGCATGAAATTGAGAATTTCAAAAAGTAAAGTATATAATTTTATTTTAATATATATAATATATCTTATATAATTATAACGTATGCACTTTATGTGCATGTGATGAATGTTAGTGTGTGTATGGAGGTCATCATGGACTTAATTGTGCTTGGCTTGTGATTATTTTTTTAATTGTATTAGTTATGTTATTAAATGAGATATGCGTGTGCCTCCTTTCTCTCTATACAATCTAATTGTACTTTCTACCTCCCTCCATTAATGTACTCCCCTTGGTTAAAACCAAGGTTTCTTATTAAGTTATGTACATTTGTGGGTATGTGTACCCTTAAATCACTTGTAAGGGTTAGAAACCAGTTCGTGGAAGGTTGGAGAACGGGACCACTTGGAGAAGCACCCTTCTGAAGTGGAAGCATGCCACCTCAAGCATCTGAAGCAAGTATTTTCACCTATAGGGCTGCCTTAGGTGCATGCTTGGGGTTAAGTTCATGATCACCTATTTTTTATGCATATTTGATATGTGCCTAAGTGTGCTACAGGTTATACCTTAGATATACATTATTCTAAATGTATTATATATACTTAGCACATATTATTGATGTGACTAAATTAAAATTTCTCCTAGTTAAATTTAGGTTGATAAGCGTGTGACATCAAGAATGACTCACGTAGCCTTCTGTTGTTATGGTCTTGATGGGTTAATCTTAGATTTGATGGGTTTGTTGTGCTACCATAAGGCCCATTCAGCAAGGGATTGGTGATCATGACTAAGACATTTTTTGAACCTTGGTGTGGACCATTTGCATGGCTTTGTTGTGCTACCACAAGGGCTGTGTGAAGAATCCATTCTCATAACGTAACAAGCGAGTTTGACCTAACTAGAGTTAATGACTTGTTGTGCTACCACAAGGTCATAACACTAGAGGCTGAATGACTAAGAGTTACAAGAGTTGCAGCTAGCAATAGTTGCCTACCTATTAAGTATGGGGTGATTTGCTGTGCTACCACACGGTCATCACCATAAAGTTATTATGGTCTTAGTCCCCATTAGAATTTCATCCTGATATCCCATTTTTTCATGATGAGGGTTATGCAACTTCATCAAAAATCAGTGGGAGCATAAATTAGAATGAAAGACCATATTTTAATTTGAATGAATGTCTATAATTTTATTACTCAGTTATAGAATATGATGGTGCACCACAATTAGTAAGACATATTAGATGTCAAATAGTTTTGATGGCTCACACTTCTTAGACTAGTTTAGAACTAATAGAATTGTTCTCTTAGTTGACCAATTAACCATCCTACTTGAGAAGTAGGTGTCTCCTAAGTTATCTAATGATGTGAAAAAAAGATAAGATCCTATCTTTTAGACAAGATGTATTGTTTGCCTTATACTAGATGTTAGTCTTTATGAGATATAAATTGTATAGACAACATAGATAGGTGGATATGAGATACATCATGGGTCATAGTGATGAGCTAACTAAGGGCATATTAGAACAACAATACATCTTAAATACTTTTTGTTGGTGAGACCAATAGAAAGAAGTAAATCATTAGATAGAAATAGAAAATAGTTAAAATTAAAAGAAGGTGGCCAAGATAATAAAGCCAGAATAAGATAGAATTCTTATCATAATGATGGTAAGTGAAAGTGTATTGTACATAATTCAAATGGAGCTTGAGAAGCCTCATGAATTTAAGTCACTGACATTTACTTGTCTTAAATATACACTTCATAGTATTATATACTATATGTGTATATCCTAGTAATAGATACTATGGGTGCATCTAATGGTATGAGATACTAGAAATGCATCTTATATCTACAAGCAGTTGTAGATGATGACAAGTAAATGAAGGCTTAATAAAAAATATGTGACCTATATATGAAGTGGTGCAAAAGTTGCATCATTACTAGTGTGAGATACAATTCTTTAATAGCATAATTAAGATGTCCTAATTATTAAGATTATTGTCATATCCTTCTATGCAAACATTATATGATTTCCTGCTTAAATAAATGTTGATTTATCCTAAGCTATAGAATTGATAATGTTCTAAAAAATTGAATGAGAAAATGTTTGCCAGTGGGAGCTTAATAAATTGTTTAATTATATTTGATATGTTAGTTCTCATGTTATGTGTAAATATTCCTTTTAAGAAGAAATGGGTTGATTTAGATCAATCTACTCTTTAGCTTAATGTAAACATGGAGAATGGGTAATGTGTTCTTAGAACTCATACATCTAGGTGTATAGCAATAGATAGGGAATTGGAAAACTTGATGGAGGTAATTGAGCGAACAACAAGGGATCGTCCACTCTCGATAAGTGAGAGTAAATATTCTATGGGATAGTACTCCAAATCCCTAGCCAGGGTAGAGAGGATAATTAGAAAAAAGAGTTTTGTAATTGATCTAATTTTAAGTACAAGATCCTATAGAGTCGGTATCCAAAGAAGTTGATAGTCACTGCCGTACTTATTTTCGACTAGGACATTGGATAGATGAGGATTTATATCAATATGGTAACTGATGATGGAAAGACTTAATGGAGATAAGATTATCCACATAGCCATTTAGGATTATGGGATGTGGCTTATACCCTTCATGATCGGTAGGTCGCTTAATCTGTTATCGGATAACGAATTTAAATAAATAAAATAGAATTGTTCTATTTTAATTAGCCTCAATCAAATAGGCTATTAGGCCTAGTGGGTCACACACATATGGTTATCCATAAGTACAGGGGCAAGGCATAATTTATACAGATTTTAGGTTTCTTATGAAAAATTTTAAAATTTTCTATAAATACTATTGGTTTCAACCAAACCCTATCAAGCCAAGGGTGAAAATCACGTCCTCAACCTCCTCCCTACCTCCTTCTCTCTATGTAAGGTATCCATGGGTGATGGAGCTCCGTACGAGAATAATTCACGAGCCCGGCAAGGAGGGAGAACCTGTAGTGGATGAAGTTCATGTAGATACTGTTGGAGATTGAACATTTGAATGATTTGAAAAGCTTGAGAAGATCATCTTCTTCCTATCCATGGTATTATATGAATTTCTATCGAGTATATTCGAACCCGATTTGATCAATTTTTTATTTTCTATGGATTAATCTATTCAGATTTTGATTGTTACACACTATGACTATTAGATATGTTTATTGGATGTTAAGATAGTGTTCCTCTAAGGTATTTTGATGAATATATGTATATCATACAACTATAGGGAATCAAGTCCCAATAACTTCCAAGTAGAGTGTGTATTAAGTTCATTTATAGACTGAAATAAAACTTCCGATAGATCATATATAATGATTAAATAGATTAAATCTTGTTACTTCGTTAAGAATGAAAATGAGCCTTGTGTATTTAAGAAGATAAGTGGGAATGCTGTTATTTTCTTGACATTTTATGTTGATGACATACTACTCATTAAGAATGAAGTAGGCATGTTATTAGTGAGTTAAGTTATCAAATTAATCCTCCAAACATAATTTGGGTTTTGAGATCTATGGAGATAGACCTAAAAGCAATACCAAGTTAATGTATGTAGTCACCATAGTCAAAGGGTTTGACATGGTAAACTCTAAGATAGGCTTCTACCTATGTAGTGTGAAGTTGATCTCTATAAAATGATGCGTTTGTAGACTTCTTAAGAGAAAAAGAGATCACATTAATAGAGCCCTTATACCTTTGTCATAGGGTCTATCATTTATGTGATGCTACGTACATGATGCTCTATGTGTTATGAGCATTCATCAAGAAGATCCTGGTGAAAGTCACTAAATGGTTTAGGGATATATCATTTAGTACTTGAGAAGCACTAAGAATGTATCTCTATACACTAGAGAATAATACTTGAAGCTTGCATTTTTTACAAACACAAGCTTCTAGTCAAATAAGTTTGATAATAAGTCAAAATAATGGTACTGCAGTTAGCTAGAATGGTTCTATACAATAGAACACTGCTAATTTTACAACTAATCTAAAGTGGATTACATAATGGTTGCACACTGCTTGAGAAGCAGGATAGATGAAGAATGAAGCAAGATCGATGAATATGTTCATCTAAGACATGTGATTGTTCTAACTTTCTCTAAAAGAGTACCATTGTTTCGGGAAAACAATGGGGTAGAGCCAAAGTCTCATCAGAAGTTAAAAACTTCTAGGGCGATACCATATAATCAGGGAGATTGCATCTTATAGAGATAAAATTAAAGATAGAGTATTTACTGCTAATAACATTGCAGATCCACTAACTGAAATAGTTACTTAAAGAGTGTTTTAGCTTTAACTCAAGCTGATAGAGATTAGACAGATGGATGATTGGATTTAGTGCAAGTGGGAGATTAATAAAAATGTATGCCCTACAAGCCAATCATATATGAGATGATTTGACATTTCAAGAAATATCACATTCAATTAATTAAGCAAATCTTCATTACAAGCTCATATTAGATGCAAATGTCATAATGAAGTCCTTGATCAAATGCAATGATGATTAAATTATGATGAGATCATGATAATGAGATTGATCATCCAGAGGTATTTGAAATAAATATTCCTAGTTATAGGATACTTGAGACAGGATACCAATGATCCATATAGACTAGTTTATGTGTTGTCTTCTCATGTGATGAGGATGACCAATCTCATTGGTCACTAGTGTGGAGACACTAAGATACGTATGTAGGTGCTCATTAGTTGAACGAGTTCCTAAACTAACAGAATTAGAAACCCTGAATGGTATTTTACCGAACTATCAATCAAGGTTTTCTATCATCATGGTTGCATGGTTGGACTTCTAACTTGAGTCGCCAAAGATGCCTTGTTGGGTGGAACCTGTGCTTTGACCATTGATTTATGGATCACCGTTTAGACGGTCTAGTATATCTGTTGATCGGGTACAAGGAAAACTTGATGGACACAATTAAGCTGACAACAAGGGATCATCCACTCTCGATAAGTGATAGTGAATATCCTATGGGATAGTACTCCAAATCACTGGCCATGATAGAAAGGATAATTGAAAAAAAGAGTTTTATGTTTGATCTAATTTCAAGTATAGAATTCTATAGAGTCGGTATCTTAAAGAGTTGACAGTCGATGCCGTACTTCTTTTTGATCGAGAAATTGATTGGACAAGGGTTTATATCCATGCGGTAATTGATGATGGAAAGGCTCAATGAAGATAAGATTATCCCCATAGCCATTTGTGTTCATGGGTTGTGGCTTGTACCCTTCAAGATCGCTAGGTCGATTAAACTACTATCGGATAACATATTTAATTAAATTAAATAGAATTATTGTATTTTTTAGACCTCAACTAAATAGGCTATTGAGTCTAGTGAGTCACACACATTTGGACTTATCCATAAGTACAGGGGTAGGGGCGTAATTTATGGAGATTTTGAGTTTTTATGAAAAAATCAAAAATTCTTTATAAATACTAATGGTTTCAGCCATACCCTATCAAGCCAAAGGTGAAAACCACATCCTCAGCCTCCTACCTACCTTCTTTCTCTAGAAGGCAACTATAGGCGATGGAGCTACGTTCAGGAATAGTTTTTGAGGTCGGCACAAGGGAAGAACCTGCTGTAGATAAAGTTCATGGGGATACCGCTGGAGACCGGACATTTGAATGGTTTGAAGATCTTGAGAAGCTTAACTTCTTACTCTCCACGGGATTATATGAATCCCTATCAAGTATACTTGAGCCTGATTTGATCAATTTTTGATTTTTTTATTGTTTGGTTCTTAATGAGACAGATTATAAAGAAACCCATGGGAATCGTCACTTTTGATGCATCAAATTTTGTAGGACAATTCTTTATAGTGGTATTAGAGTCAGGTTCAAGTCTTGGTCGAAACTAACGTTGAATCGACATTATTTCATGTAATTTATGTGTTCCCAAATCTATGCAAACGTCTATTTTGTCGAAGCCACCATAATCTATATGTTATTCAGATAAGATATTGGTTGGCTTTTGTAGAATCTAGTGATATAGTGCTTTCCAATGCTATAAATTATTTGATGTTTATATCTTTTTAGCATTCGGAAGAAGCCCTAAAAGTTGGTGTTTCTGTCATGCCCGAACTGTCGCCCATATTTGTAAATTTTGTGGAATCTCTATCCCCGAATAAAATTGAGGCTTAGAAAAGGTTTTAGGAGATGGGTAATGTGATTACCTAACCTTTTCTCATGATTGTCGACTCCGAAAATTTGATGGGGCCTCTCCTTTTCAGGGAAGTCCATGAATCGAGATCGTCACCTCAAGAGGGGATGAGAAAGAAAGAAAACATGGAAAGCAACTCTCACCTTGGTCCCACACTCACATTGATCTCCAAACTTTCATCCCTTGGCGTCACTCGATCACCAAAGAGACAGTTTGGGTCATGTGGGAGGAGGGTGAGAAGAAGGAAATTAAGACATGTGGTTGCCAGGAACCACGGGTTCCAATTTAAGAAATCAAAGATTGACCATGTGTACCTTAACGTGAAGAGTGTGAGTCAAAGCTTCTCCTTCTTCGCCCGGCCGATGAAGAAGAGTCCTCAACACATGGGTGCTTGATCTTTTGTGCAAATCGGAATCACGTGCCATCAACTGCAAACTAAAGAAGACTTGTAGAGGAAGAACTTTGATGAAGAGAGCTCGGGCAGCAGACGTCCACACACTGCTATAGAAGCTGAATAGTAGAGACCTGACAGATCACCTACAGACCAGCCTTCCTCTCTCTTGAACCGACTTTTATCTTTCTAAAAACTCAAAATTCTCTCTCTAAAAATCACAAAATGGATGCAGGAGGGAGCTTGGATGTCTTGAGATGCCTGGGGGTCGTGCACATGCCTTTGGAATGACCGGAATCAAAGTTTATTTATAGGAGAACAGAAAATATTATCAACACTAGAAAATAGGGGACCTTGCGCCCTACCCTAGGGTGCATGTGCCCTGGTACAGGGTGTATGCACCCCATTGAGGGGCGCATGTGCCTCCCAGTGAAGGCACGTCCAATCCTTTCGAAATTTTCGATCTTATCCGGTTTGATCTATTTAGAGGTAGAGTCCCGTGAAAAATTGGTTCCCTCATGCCTCATGGTCAGGGCGCATGTGCCTTCAAGTCAGGGCACAAGGTCATGTGCCTCAGGGGTAGGGCACAAGGGCACGTGCCCTGGGTCCTGGGCGCATGGGACTATTTTACGCGTCCTTCTTCTAGAAGCCATTGCGGACACTTCCAAACTCAGAATTCGACGCCGTTTGTTGCGTTGGAAAGATAACAGGCCGAAGAAGATCTTTATAGCATTGGATAAGCCATCAAACTCTCTAAAATTTCAGATTTTTTTCCGTAAATTAGGACAGTGAACAGAAGATCCGATATTGGTCAAAATGACTCCGACGGCAATCGGAAAGGCATGGTATGCAAAAAAACTTATCCAGAGTGTGAATTTGACCGTAAACTTCAATGCATGATTATTAGGCATTGGTCATTTAGCCAATTTCTGTGTTTACACGATTTACATGTGACTTTCACTCAGAAATTATGGCTTTTTGCAGAAAACTTTGGAAAACATCCGATTTCGTTTGGCGAAGCTCCAAATAAATTTTAAAAGACCCAGCATCATTCTATCGTCAATCACACATGTTACCCTATAAAACATGAGTTTTATGCTCTGAATTAGGCAAATTTGGCGTGTCTACAACTTGCCTCGCCTTGATGTCAGTTTTGTAAGGGAATGGCATGTAATGAAGCGGAGTGATTCAGAGTGAACTGTAATGAAATGCAAGTGAGCATAGATGAATGTAGTGAAATGTAATGGTGATGGACTGAAAAGGTGGCATCAAGGTATAGATATAGACACGCTTATCTACCTGATCCAGCGAAATGAATCTCACTAAGTATTCTTGATCACTTTCATGTTCTATCAAAACCTCATATAATTGATTGGTAAAAGACATGCCATTGGCATGAGAGATGAATAAAGGATAAAGGATGTAGCCAACCCTCAACGCGGTGAGGAGTCCTCAAATTCGTAGGTTCATCATCAGCCAGAACCTGAACTTTGCGGTGTTCTTATACTGTGATGGGCTAAAGTTTTAAAGAGAAGTTGATTTTAAAGTGAAAAGAATACCAATTTATCATATTTGGAATCTCAAGTTCATTCAAGTTTCACCAAAATGCTTAGTTTAATTTTGAGTGGAATAACCTTAAATTCTAAAAGGGTTCATTTTAAACATAACAAAATTGCTTGGGTATCATGAAAACCATGAAGCATGCTCTGGCAAAAAACCCGAGTACTCGGAAAACGACAAAACAAACTTAAGCCATAGTGGGATTGAAAGATAATGGTGGGACTAACATAGAATGAAGGGATAAAAGAAACAATGGCATGACAATTGCCATGGTGGGATAAAATGAAAGACACGTTGGAATAAAAGAAAGGAAAGAATAAAACATGATGGGATAACATAAAGGAGATGGTGGGACAAAAGAGTAAAACATGGTGGGATAACATTGATAATAATGAAAAAGAGATGGATATGATAGAAAATTATGTAGAAAATAGTTGAAGATATAGATTGTCTATTGGAGGTCAAGACACCCGATTAGGAACCGTCGTCCCTCTAATGTTCAATTTTGGCTTATCCATGAGTGTGAAGAAATGACCAAGCCATCATAGATTTTGTTGAAGGGGATCTCGGGCCCAGTCATCTTCATTCTCAAGGTCTTCAACATTAATGCATATAATACATTTTAAATGAACCTAACATAACTAGGTGACAGATGGTAGGAGTGATGTGAAGTGCAAAATGGAATGCTAATGATGATGTGAGATTAATGTGAAGTTGACTGAAGTCTTCAGGTGTGGTTTATCAACTTGCATCGATTGCCTGATTCATGAGCATCTCTGGCCCATTCTTGTCTTGCCTTTTGACGGAATACAGCACCATGATAATGTTCAGTTGGGTGGCGCTTCCTCTCTTTTCGCCACAAGGTTGGTATGTCGTTCCTTCCGAAACACCGATCTCACCACTTCACCTGTTGGACTTAAAAGGTTGCCTGATGGCCCTTCTCTTTTGCTTCTTTAGTTCCTGAAAACACTTAACAAAGGTGCTTAAATTTTCATCATGACTCATCCCTTTGACTGTATATTGTTTGTCTTGATTTTGAGTCAAAGGGAGGAGCCTTTTTAACAAGGTGGAATAAAACAAATGACTAAAATGAAATGGAGGTAAGGGTTGAGAGAACTTACCTACCGTGGTGTGAATCCTCTCCTCTCCTGCATTGAAATGCCTGAAACACTTGATAAACAGGGGATTAGATCTTCACCACGACTCATCCCATTGCCTATTATGGTCAACTTTGACTTAGGTCAAAGGGAAGAGCCTTCTTAACAAGGTAATTTAAGCAAAAAATGGATATGCAATGCAGGAATGGAAATATGCATGACAGTCAAATAAACATGGATGCAACTAAGGCAATGATCATGACTGAAGATTTTTTACATTTTCTTAGAAATATTTTTTTTTGGATTTTTTTTGAAATATTCAACTTTTTTTGGATTTTTCAAATATGCATATTTTGGGGTTTTTTGAAATATTCAATTTTTTGGATTTTTGAAATATACATTTTTTGGAATTTTGAAATATTCAATTTTTTTTGGACATTTGAAATATTCACTTTTTTTGGGTTTTTGAAATATTCATTTTTTTTTTTGAAATATCTATTTTTTGGATTTTTTAAAATATTCATTTTTTGTGGGGAAAATGCTAGTATTTGAGACAGTTCATCGGTCTTTGGGGTTTGTCAAGACTCAAGTGGTAGATGTCACGTGCAAAAATAAAGTTCCCTACCTAGAATCCTTCTAACCTTCTTCCTTTGATCGGCTTGGATTCCATCTGAATTTGGTTGGTTTACCCTACCCAAGGGATTTTAAGAAGGAAGAGTATAGAGGAAGTCCTTGATAGGGTTTGAAGATGTTGAGAGGGATTTCTCTACTCTCACTAAAATTACCCATTGGGGTTCGTCCTCTTTGGGTTTTTCCTAATTTTTTTGCTCTTTTCTATGTGGCACATATTTGGACAGGTTTTTGACCCATGGGGCATTGCCCATCTTTTAATGCCTTTTGCCTTGACTATCATTCTGGGTACTCATTCAGACAGGTTGATCATTTTTATTTTTCTAACGTGAGGGGTTCATTGCCCATCTTTTGGCACCGTTTTGTACCCTTTGAGATGGCCTCCTACTAGGGTGGCGAGTGTTTTCGATACTACCCCTCTCTAATCTTCTCTCCCTATCTTGGACCGAGTAGAAGAGAATAGGGTAAGGGTACTCCTTCCGTTTCTAGAATTTTTCCTTGCCTTTCGCCAGTGTCGGGTTGTCTGGATTCTAGGTTCGGGAAGTGTTGTGTGTGTAGGATGGTACCTTCCCTTGAATTCTCATAAACAACCTAGGATTGATGACTTGAGATTATACCAGTGGTTTCTCTATTTTTATAGAAAATACTTTTTGAGGTAAACTCCATTCCAAGGATGATTTTATTTTTCTCCATCTAAATTAGTCAATTCATATGTATTGCTTGGATACTTTTTAGTGATTACAAAATGCCCTTCCCAATTTGGTTGCAATTTGGAGCAGGGACCCCCTGGCTTAACGAATCTGCGTTTGACTACCATCTCACCGATCTCAAATTTTCTCTCGATCACCCTCTTTTGATAAAACCTTTTAAGTCTGTTCTGATAAGTCTGGGCATGCTCAGCGGAAGCTCGCCTTCTTTCATCCAAGAATTCAAGCTGTGCAAGGAGAGATTCTTGTCTCTCATCAACAGGAATATCCCTCTCGAGTTGAACTCGAAGAGATGGAAGTAATACTTCGTAGGGGACCACTGCTTCCATCCCATATGCCAAAGCATACGAGGTTTGTCCAGTGGGAGTCCTTACAGAAGTACGATAAGCCCATAGAGCATCTACAAGCTTATCAGGCAAGTCGGCAAACTTGCAAAACTTACAAGATTTCTTGATGATCTTGATTAAGGTTTTGTTGGTGGCTTCTTCTTGACCATTGCCTTGAGGATAGTATGGTGATGAATGATGCAATGAAATGTGATACTTGTTGCAAAGATCACACAGATCTTGAGAGAGAAATTGTTGTCCATTATCGGTGACGATGTCGCTGGGGATCCCGAAACTTGCAATGATGTTGCACTTTATGAAGGAGTAGATTGTTGATGCTTTAATTTCCACGAACGCTTCCGCTTCAGCCCACTTTGTGAAGTACTCCGTTGCCATCAGAATGAATGATTTTGAGCGCATTTTGGAGTTGTGGTCACTCAAGGGGCCAATGATATCAAAAGCCCACTTGGCGAAAGGCCATGGGGCATGAATTGGATGAAGGAAAGATGCGGGATAGTGAATCTTGTCAGCATGGAGTTGACATGAATGACAATGCCGGACAAAGATGGAGCAGTCTTCTTCTAGAGTTGGCCAATAATACTCTTGTCGGATGATTTTCTTAGCAAGGGCTTGGGCATTCACATAACAACCACAAACTCCAGAATGTGCCTCCTTCAGTACCAACTCGGCTTCTTCTTTATCAATACACCTGAGTAAGATTCCACTTAGTCTTCACTTGTAGAGCACTCCACCTAGGATTGTATACCTATAGGATACTCTTCTGATTGCCTTCTTTTCCTTGGTGGTTGATCCAGGCGGGTATGACTGATCTTGGCAATACCTCGCAATCTCGTCATACCAAGGTCTCTCACCTTCTTCTAATTCTTCCAACTCAATTAAAAAGATTTCTTTTTTATGTTCCAAGTATTCCTTTCTGTCGAACCTCTCCTTAATCTTTAGAAAATGTCCATTCTCAATTGCTGGAATTGTCCTCTTACAGATGTGGATAGTTCGCACTTGCCTGCCTAACCGGACAGATTGAGATGAAGCTAGTGAAGCTAAGGCATCGGCAAGGATATTTTGAGAACTGGGGACATGGACAAAGGTGAGTTTGAAGAATAACTTGATGTAGCAGGTGGTGAGCTCCTGGTAGGGTTTGAGGTTTGGATAGGAAGTTCGGTACTTGGATAGGACTTGGCGTAGCATCAATTGATTACCACCTATCACCCCTCAGTTCGGTGGCACCATGGAAATGAGCGGTCTCCAGCCCGGCCAATAAGGCTTCATACTCAGTTATGTTGTTGGTTGCTGTAAAGTTAAGCTGAAAAGCCTGTGGAATGGTGACACCTTCAGGTGACAGAAGGACAATACCTATCCCTCTACCATGAGAGTTCAGAGCCCCATCAAAATATAATGTCCAAAGATTGGAAGATCGGACTGACATTAGTTCGTCATCCGGGAACTCCAATCGGACAGGGTCAAAGAAGGGTATGAGATGATGGGCAAGGTATTCAACAATAGCATAGCCTTTGATTGCCTTCTGTGGGACATAAGTGATATCAAATTGGGATAAGTAACTCTACCATTGCCCTAACTGATCAGTCAAGACTGTCTTCTCTAACAAAAACTTAATGGATTGATACGAGCAATGAGCTTGACTTGATGGGCAAGAAAATAATGCTTGAGTTTCTGAACCACCCAAACAAGAGCAGCACATGTCTTTTCTACCACAGTGTACTACAACTCACAAGCATCAAACATCTTAGACAAGTAGTAAGTAGCTCATTCTTTCCCTTCTTCATCAACTTGTGCAAGGACTACCCAAAGAGTGTTCTCAAGAACAAAAATGTAGAGGACGAAGGGCTTGTCAAGAATTGGTGGTCTAAGTACAGGGGGACTTGCCAGGTATGCTTTCAACCCATCAAACGCTTCCTGGCACTTCGAATCCCATTTAAACTCGGCCCCCGCCTTGGTTAACTCATAGAAAGGTTTACACCTTTGGGAATGTTGTGAGATAAACCGGCGGACAAATTGTAGTCTCCCAATCAATCCTCGAAGCTCCTTCATATTCTTTGAGGGTGTAGACACGCCAAATTCGCCTAATTCAGAGCATAAAACTTATGTTTTATAGGTTAACATGTGTGATTGACCTTATAATGATGCCGGGTCTTTTAAAGTTGATTTGGAGCTTCACCAAACGAAATTGGATGCTTTCTGATGTTTTCCGCAAAAAGTCGTACTTTCCGAGCGAAAGCCACACATAAATCATGTAAACACAGAAATTGGCTAAATGACCAATGCCTAATAATCATGTATTGAAGTTTATGGTCATATTCATGCTCAGGACAAGTTTTGTTGCATACCGTGCCTTTTCGATTTGCCGTCAGAGTCATTTTGACATGTATAAGATCTTCTGTTCACTACCCTAACTTACAGACAAATTTCTGAAGTTTTGGAGGATTTTATGGCTGATCCAATGCTATATAAAGCTTCTTCAGCCTGTTATCTTTCCAACGCAACAAATGGCGTCAAATTTCGAGTTCGGGAGTGTCCACAATGGCTTCCGGAAGAATGACGCACAAAAAATAGTCCCATGCGCCTGGGTCCCTGGTCACATGCGCCCAGGACCCAGGGCACGTGCCCATGCGCACTACCAGTGAGGCACGTGACCTTGTGCCCTCACTTGAGGGCACATGCGCCCTGCCCTTGAGGTACAAAGGAAACAGTTTTTCCCCGGGACTCTATCGCTGAACGGATCGAATGGATAACGTCGAATTTTTCGGGAAAAGTGCCGTGCACCCCAACTGGGAGGCACATGCGCCCCTCAGTGGGCCACATGTGCCCTGCACCAGGGCCCAATCATTTTCACTCTCAAGGTCTTCAACAATAATGCTTATAATACGTATCAAATGGACCTGACATTCCTAGGTGACAAATGGTAAGAGTGATGTGAAGTGCAAAATGAAGTGATGGTGATGATGTGAGATTGACGAGAATGTGGATTTGAGTGAAGTCTTCAGGCGTGGTGCATCGACCAGCATCTTTGTTCCATCCTTATCTTGACTTCTGACGGAATACAACACCATGAGAATGCTCAGATGGGTGGTGCTTTCTCTCTTTTCGCCGCAAGGTTGGCATGACGTTCCTTGGGGAACACTGATCTCTCCAATTCACTTGTTAGGACTAAAAAGGTTGCCTGCACATTTCTGGTTAGTACCCAACAGACAGAATTGTCATATAAAGTAGATTGTTCATGAAATGATCAACTGAAGATTTTACTATTAGAACCATCATTTGGATGTTAAAACAATGTTTTTGATGATGATTCCTTTAGCAAAAATGTCATTTTTACATTATAGACAATTTCTGAATTTTTGATATTTTTCTGAATTTTTCTAATTTTTTCGTCCATGTGCCCCCGATCGGGGGCACCTAGCCATGCGCCCTGGGGTGGGGCACCTGGCCATGTGCCCCCATATGAGGGCACAAGCGCCCTGAGGCAATTTTTTTTTTTTTAGAAAAAAAATTGTACATGATCGCCCTTCTCTTTTTGCTTCTTCAGCTCCTGAAAATACTTAATGAAAATGATTAAATTTTTATCATTACTCATCCCTTTGCCTGTATATCGTATGCCTTGATTTTGAGTCAAAGGGAGGAGCCTTCTTAACAAGGTGGAATAAAACAAATGACTAAAATGAAATGTACGGGTTGAAAGAACTTACCTGTCATGGTGTGAATCCTCTCCTCTCATGTATTGAAATGCCTGTAACACTTGATAAAAGAGGATTAGATCTTCACCAGGACTCATCCCTTTGCCCATTATGGTCAACTTTGACTTAGGTCAAAGGGGAGAGCCTTCTTAACAAGGTAATTAAAGTAAAAAAATGGATATGCAATACAGAAATGGAAAATATGCATGACATACAAATAAACATGGATGCAACTAAGGCAATGATCATGACTAAGCATTTTTTTTAGGTTTTCTTGAAAACAATCATTTTTTTTGGATTTTCAAAAGTATTCTAATTTTTTTTTATTTTAGAAATATGTATTTTTTGTGAATTTTTGAAATATTCATTTTTTACATTTTTTTTGGGTTTTTGAAATATGCATTTTTTTTGGATTTTTGAAATATGCATGTTTTTTTGGGTTCTTAAAATATGTATTTTTTTGGATTTTTTAAATATTCATTTTTTTTCAAAATATGCTTTTTTTATTTGAAATATTCACTTTTTTTTTGGATTTTGGAAATCTTCACTTTTTTGTGGAGATAATGCTAGTATTTGAGACAGTTCAACGGTCTTTGGGGTTTGTCTAGACTCAAGTGGTAGATGCCACGTGCAAAAATAACGTTCTCTACCTAGAATCCTTCTAACTTTCTTCCTTTGATCGGCTTGGGTTCCACCTGGATTTGGTCAGTTTACCCTACCCAAGGGGTTTAAGGAGGAAGAGTATAGAGGAAGTCCTTGATAGGGTTTGAAGATGTTGAGAGGGATTTCTCTACTCTTACTCAAATTAACCATTGGGGTTCGGCCTCTTTGGGGTTTTCTATCTTTTTTTGCTCTTTTCTATGTGGCACATATTTGGACAGGTTTTTGACCCGTGGGGACATTGCCCATCTTTTAGTGCCTGTTGCCTTGACTATCATTCTGGGTACTCATTCGGACAGGTTGATCTTATTTTTTCCTAACCTGAGGGGTTCATTGCCCATCTTTTGGCACCCTTTTGTACCATCTGAGACGGCCTCATACTAGGGTGGGAGTGTTTTCGATACTACCCCTCTCTAATCTTCTCTCCCTATCTTGAACCGAGTAGAAGATAATAGGGTAAGGGTACTCCTTCCATTTCTAGATTTCTGCCTTGCCTTTCGCAAGTGTCGGGTTGTCTGGATTCTAGGATTGGGAAGTGTTGTGTGTGTAGGATGGTACCTACCCTTGAGTTCTCACGAACAACCTTGGATCGATGACTTGAGATTATACCAGTGGTTTCTCCATTTTTATGGAAAGTAGTTTTTGAGGTAAACTCCATTCCAAGGATGATTCAATTTTTCTCCATCTGCATTAGTCAATTCATATGCGTTACCTGGATACTTTTGAATGATTACAAAAGGTCCTTCCCAGTTAGGTTGCAACTTGAAGCGGGGACACCCTGGCTTAACGAATATGCGTTTGACTACCATCTCACCTATATAGAATTTTCTCTCGACCACCCTCTTTTGAAAAAACCTTTTGAGACTATTTTGATATGTCCGGGCATGCTCGGCGGCGGCTAGCCTTCTTTCATCCAAGAGTTCAAGCTGTGCAAGGAGAGATATTGTTTCTCATCAACAGGAATATCCCTGTCGAGCTGAACTCGGAGAGATGGAAGTAATACTTCGTAAGGTACCACTGCTTCCATCCCATATGCCTAAGCATATGGGGTTTGTCCAGTGGGAGTCCTTACAGAAGTACGATAAGCCCATAGAGCATCTACGAGCTTATCAGGCCAGTCGGCAAATTTGCTAGACTTACAAGATTTCTTGATGATTTTGATTAAGGTTTTGTTGGTGGCTTCTGCTTGACCATTGCCTTGAGGATAGTATGGTGATGAATGATGCAATGAAATGCGATACATGTTGTAAAGATCACACTGATCTTGAGAAAGAAATTGTGGCCCATTATCGGTGACGATGTCGCTGGGGATCCCGAACCTTGCCAGGATGTTGCGCTTGATGAAGGAGCAGACTGTTGATGCTTTAATCTCCACGAATGCTTCCTCTTCAGCCCACTTTGTGAAGTACTCTGTTGCCGTCAGAATGAATGATTTTGAGCACATTTCGGAGTTGAGGTCACTCAGTGGGCCAATGATATCAAAAGCCCACATGGTGAAAGGCCATGGGGCATGAATTGGATGAAGGGAAGATGCGGGAGAGTGAATCTTGTCGGCATGGAGTTGACATGAATGACAATGCCGGACAAAGATGGAGCAGTCTTCTTCTAGAGTTGGCCAATAATACCCTTGTCGGATGATTTTCTTAGCAAGGGCTTGGGCATTCACATGACCACCACAAACTCCAGAATGTGCTTCCTTCAGCACTAACTCGGCTTCTTCTTCATCAAGACACCTGAGGAAGATTCCACTTAGGCTTCTCTTATAGAGCACTCCTCCTAGGATTTTATACCTCTGGGATACTCTTCTAATTGCCTTCTTTTCTTTGGTAGTTTATCCAGGCGGATATGACTGATCTTGACAATACCTCGCAATCTCGTCATACCAAGGTCCCTCACCTTCTTCTAATTCTTCCAACTCAATCAAGGAGATTTCTTCTTTATGTTCTAAGTATTCTTTTCTGTTGAATCTTTCCTTAACCTTCAGAAAATGTCCATCCTCAATTGCTGGAATTGTCCTCTTACAAATGTGGATAGTTCGCACTTCCCTGCCTAGCGGGACAGATAGAGATGAAGCTAGTGAAGCTAAGGCATCGGCGAGGATATTCTGAGAACGGGGGACATGGACAAAGGTGAGTTTGAAGAATAGCTTGACGTAGAAGGTGGTGAGCTCCTGGTAGGGTTTGAGGTTTGGATGATAGGTTCGGTACTTGGATAGGACTTGGCGTAGGATCAATTGACTATCACCTATCACCCTCAGTTCGGTGGCACCATGGAAATGAGCGGCCTCCAGCCCGGCCAGCAAGGCTTCATACTCAGCTATGTTGTTGGTTGCTGGAAAGTTAAGCTGAAAAGCCTGTGGAATGGTGACACCTTCAGGTGACAGAAGGACAATACCTATCTCTCTACCATGAGAGTTTAGAGCCCTGTCAAAATATAATGTCCAAAGATTGGAAGATCGGACTGACATTAGTTCGTCATCCGGGAACTCTGACCGGACTGGGTCAAAGATGGGTATGGGATGATGGGCAAGGTGTTCGGCAATAGCATAGCTCTTGATTGCATTCTGTGGGACATAAGTGATGTCAAATTGGGATAAGAAACTCTGCCATCGCCCCAACCGATCAGTCATGACTGTCTTCTCTAACAGAAACTTAATGTGATTGATACGAGCAATGAGCTTGACTTGGTGAGCAAGGAAATAATGTTTGAGTTTTTGAACCACCCAAACAAGAGCAGCACTGGTCTTTTCTACCATAGTGTACTTCAGCTCACAAGCATCAAACATCTTAGGCAAGTAATAAGTATCTTGTTCTTTCCCTTCTTCATCAACTTGTGCAAGGACTGCCCCAAGAGAGTTCACAAGAACTGAAATGTAGAGGACCAAGGGCTTGTCGGGAATTGGTGGTCTAAGTACAGGGGGACTTGCCAGGTATGTTTTCAACCCATCAAAACGCCTCTTGGCACTTCGAATCCCATTTAAACTCGGCCCCCGCCTTGGTTAACTCATAGAAAGGTTTACACCTTTGGGAATGTTGCGAGATAAACAGGTGGACAAATTGTAACCTCCCAATCAATCCTCGAAGCTCTTTCATATTCTTCGGAGGAGGCATACCAATAATTGCTTTGGCCTTGTTTGGGTCGATCTCTATGCCCCTTTTTCTTACTATGAACCCAAGTAGTTTTCCTGATGAAACTCCAAATGTGCACTTCTTAGGGTTCATTTTCAGCTTATATTCTCTAGCTCGTTGCAAGACTTTCTTTAGCACTTCATAATGATCTTCCCGACTCTTGGACTTGATAACCAAATCATTCACATACACCTCTACAAGGGTGTGCATCATGTCGTGAAAGATAGCCATCATAGCCCTCTAATATGTAGCACCAGCATTCTTTAACTCAAAGGGCATGATGACATAGAAATATGTTCCCCAAGGTATAGTGAATGAGGTCTTTTCTTGGTCCTCCTCAGCTAATCGGATCTGATTGTATCCAGAATAGCCATCCATGAATGAAAGCATTTCAAATCCAGCTGTGTTATCAACCAAAACATCGATATGAGGTAAAGGGAAATCATCCTTAGGACACGCTCGGTTCAAGTCCCTGAAATCTATACAGATCCGAATTCGTCCATCATTTTTCATAACAGGGACTATGTTAGCCACCCATTGTGGATATAGGACAACCTTAATAAATTTTTCTTGGTGTAGTTTGTCAACCTCTTCTTTCATTTTGGGTGCAATATTAGGGTGGAACCTCCTGAGCTTTTGTTTAACCGGGGTAGTTCCAGGTTTCAAGGTTAATCTATGTTCAACCAGTGAATTATCTAATCCCGGCATATCTTCATATGTCCATGCAAGTGTGTCCTTATATTATTACAAAACTTTGATCAAACGTTGTTCTTCTGAGGGAGTGAGGTTTACACTAATGAGGATAGTCTTAGGATCTTCCAGGGTTCCTAAATTCAGTTCCTTGGTCGGTTCATTCCATGTGATTGATGGTTCTTCAAATCTTCTAAGTCCAGATGCATATGCATCAGCCAAGTCCTCGATTTTATCCTCAGATTCAGGTTCCTTCTCTGATACCACCTCATATACTCCCAAAGTATGATCTATGTTATGCTCATCCTCATATCGGATTTCATCTAGCTGGATGGTATTATCTAAAAAGTTTGGCAGCCTTACACACTCTACACATTTCTGTGCCAATTGTTGCAGATACCTATTTGGAACTCGCTTTCCTATGACATTCCTATTTCCTAACTTAACTTGACCTACTGAAGATAAAACTGGAAAGGTGGTATTTACAGTGGAGGGAGGATCGAGTAAATCGATCAATGATTCAGAAAAGAGGGATCCTTGATCAGGAGCACCCTCTGGGATGAGTAGAGACGTCTCCTCGATGGAAATGTGAGTTTAAGTGAAGACGTTTTTTTTTGGGATTCTCAAGTAAAAAGATAGAATGAGTCAGCATGACTCGAGGTTTGCTGGAAACTGGCTGAATTACCAGAGAGAAAAACTTAAGAATAAAGGGGTAAAACGGGCTCGTGGGCCCAATGGTAACAGAAAGTGGACACATGGATCCAAAACTGATGAAAAAAGTAAATGGGTACATGGACCCGATTATAGAAATAAATGGGCAAGTGAGCCCATGTTGAGAAAGCCCTCAGTTCTGAAGTTGATGAGGGAAGCAAATGGGCAAGCATGCCCAGTAAGAGTGGAAGGTTGAAGAGGGCACATGGGCCCAAAGTGGGTAAGTGGGCCCTGAAGCCCATCCAAAAGATCTAGAAATAACGGCACGATGTTTAAACATGGGATTGTTGTATTTGGGCCTCGTGGAATGGTTTTGACTTGGGTAACATGTTTAACTAGATGATTCAAGATTGGTCTGCCCTTGGGTGGTTCTTGATACTCTTCCCCACTTGAGAACAGACGAGTCAAGCATAAGTCTTCCAAGTCTTCTTCTTCTTCATCTGGAGCTTTCCTTCTTTTGACAACCATCATGGATCTCTTGTTGTCTTCAGCCATCATCATGGTCTCCCCTTTGATAAAGAAGGTGTGGAGTCCCATGGCATATCCTGGCTGGAAGATCCTCCTTGGGATGGAATCCTCTTTGTATCCCAACCCCTGCCTGTGTGGCCATTTCACAGTTTGAATCGGCTGAGTGATTCCTTGAAGATCCTTGCCTAAATATCTTCCAGGCTGATAGCCTAGTTTCATCATCATCTGCCATCCCACTGTGTCGGGTAGAGAGGCGGTCATACATCTAACCTCTGGTAAATCTCCCATTAAGATCTGGGACTGTATTGACAGACCGAGGGGTGATGTAAAAGCATCATTCATCTCGTCTCTTATAGGCATGCTAGTGACTTTGACCACTTGTCCTTTAAAAGGAAACTTTATGCACTGGTGGTTTGTTGAAGCCACAGCTCCTATTGCCTCCAAGTATGGCCTCCCAAGTATAGCCCGAAAAGTTGGATCTAATTCTAGAACATGAAAATCTGTTGTGACCGTACACGGTCCAAGTTTAACTTATAGAGTGACCACCCCATGTGCAGACTTCTTGGAGTTGTCATAGGCTGTCACCATGGCACAAGATGGCTTGATTTCTAGTTCATAAATACCGCATAACTGCAGAGTTTCTAGCGGCATAACGTTGATGGAAGCTCCAGTGTCAACCAAACATGATCTCACTTCAATATTACAAATAACCACAGCCACATGCAAAGCATATCTCCTAAATTCTGGATCTGCTAATTCTTCCTGAGAGAAGGTGAGTGTTGGGTGCTCACTTCTAGGGGCTAACACTGTAGTGATTTTCTCAGGTGGGAGATCTTCATTCACCATGACCCTTTGCAAGTACTGTTGTAGAATCTCCTGAAGCACCTTTGATCTTTTGATCAACTCAAGTTTGGAAATACGGGCCGACGTTTTATCTAAATGCTTTAACAGATCATAGGTTGTGCCTGGCAATGGTTCTTCTACTTGTTCCTCCTCCACTTGATCCTACGGTTGAGTATTGGCTTGGGGAAAGAGCCGCTGGAACATCCTCCCACTCCGAAGCACCGGGGCTATTTGGCGGTTGGGTAGAGGTGACGGGTTAACTGGGGTGGGTTGTGGTGGAACAGGTGGTGTAGGTGTAGGTATGGTAGGCAATGGGATTGATGGTTCTGGGATGATTGGGTTAGTTGGTAGAGGGGTAGGATTTGGAGATGGTAGTGATGGTGATACCAGTGGCCTAATAAGAAGAGACCGGGGTGTAGAAGTGGTTGATGAGTTTTATGAAGGTGTAGGTTGTGTGATTGGTGTTGGTGGTATGATAGGTTGGGGTTTTGGAGTGGTAGAGCTCGTAGGCTGGGGGTTCAGGTTTGGTGGTGGTTGTGGTGGTCGGATGAGCAAGGGCCGGTGTGTAGCAATGGTTGAAGGAGGTCTAGTTAAGGAGGGGGCTGGCCTAATGATGGGTCGGCGAGAAGAAGTGGCGGCCAGTGGTTGGGTTATTGAGCTTTGTGGTAGTTGTGGAGTAGAACGTGCACGAATTATTTGTCTAGGAGGAGGCCTAGCTGAGTTGACTGGCATGGTTGTATTGTTGTTTTCTAGTTGCCAACCTTGAGCACGGTTGGCATCCCCCTGGACAATGGAGTGTACTAGACCAATTCCTGGGTTTGGATGTGCTGGTGCCGGTGCTGGAGCAGGAAGATGTAATGGGAGCGGATTCTGAACAATCCCCAAGCCGGGTTGTTGTTGAGGTTGAGCCGGTGGACGCTGCCGCTGATGCTGCCTAGCCTTCATAGCTTGTATGCATTCCCCCATTTGGACCCAATCAATGCTGCCTTGGTCATTCAGATCATGGATGTAATCCTTGAATTGAAAGCACACTTCTACAGTGTGACCAAGACACCGGTGGTAAGCACAATATCGGGACATATCTGCATTTGTTGGCCAAACCTCTCTTTCCTTGGGCAATTCCAACTGTTTCTCCGCCATGAATACATTGAAGATGTCAGTCAAGGAGTAAGGGAGTTTCTGGTAGTTCTCTCTCCTAGGACCTCCCCTTCGTGGTGCTTGATTGGGTTGTGGCGGTGCCCTATTGTAGGCAGGTTGACGAGGTTGCTGGGGTTGTGCTACTGGTTGCGTGGGTTGTTGTGGTTGTCGTGGTTGTGGTGGCCTAACCTGTTGTTGAGGGGGGTAATAGGAATGGTTTTGTGGTGGGTTTCTGTACTAGTTTTGATGGTTCCCTCCCTGGTTCCCCACAGTGTTTATTGCTTTGTTGTTAACCACTCCCTCAGTTGTAGGCCCAACTAGTGCAGAGGGGGTTTTCCTGAAGTTTCTAGGTTTAGGATCAAAAGGGTTTATCATGGTGGCATCCTTGAAGTGGGCTTGCAAGTATTGGGCACTGTCATAGAGTTCGTTCATGGTGGTAGGACGGTGCATGATCAAGACATTCCTTAGAGCATGTGTAGTGTTCCCAATGAGCATCTTCACTTGTTCCCCTTAAGAAATCACATCTGTCAATTTCTCTGCCATTCCCCTCCAGCGATCAGCAAACTTTATGAAGTCCTCTTCGGGCTTCATCTTCTCAGCAATCAAATCCGTAATGGAGCATGCTGGTGCCACCCGGTCTCTGTATCTTTCCAAGAATTTGGGTTTAACAATATCGAAGTCTCCTGCCACAATGGAGTCGAGTGAGTAGAACCATTCCAATGCAAACCCTTCTAATGATCATCTTTCCAGAAGGCAAGAACCCTACGATCATCTTTCCAGAATGAGGATTCATAGAGAAAATCTTTAAGGTGGAGAAAAGGGTTGCCAGTACCATTGTAGCGGCGATAAACTGGTAGCTCAGAAGGTGGCAGGTGTAGGACTGGCAGAGAAGGAATAGAAATCTCAGGAACTGACTTGGAGTCCAGGCGACATCTCAGCTCTTCATAGCGTTCATTCATCTGTGTGAGCTGATCCATGATTGCCTGGGTGAGAGCAGGTTCTTGGTTTACTGGTGGGGGTATGTAGTTAGAGACATGGTTTTGGAATTGAGGAGCATGACTTGGCAAATTTACTGAAGATTGTCCCAAGACTTGATGGGCCAAGGGAGCAACATGGTTGAAATAAGATGGCTGAACAAATGAGGGTTGTACCACAGACGGTTGAACTATAGATGGTTGAACTACAGTTGGTTGTGCTAGTGATGGTTGAATCACAGATTGTTGAACAATAGGTGGTTGAATGAGTGGTGGTCGAACCAGAGGACAAGGAGATGAGGCAACTTGGTTAACTTCAGCCTGATCTGAGGCCATTTTTCCCTTCACCATGGATTGTATGCGGGCATAAATTTCTGGGTCGGTATAGAGAGACAACTCCCTAAATAGTTGTTCTACATCACGAGGAGCAGATGGTTGAGGGACCTCTTGCGCTTCTGACTCAAATAATGGATTAACACGATCATATGATGGATTTGGTTGATGACCCATCTCGTGCTCTCGATGTTCAGCTTGTTCCGCCATTCCAACGTGCCTTCCAGACCTTAGTTGCATTGAACTTCAAGGAGAAAGTAAAACAAACAAGTTGACAAAACAAACAAAGAACTTTTTTTTTGGTTTTTAGTATTTTGCAAAAAGTTAGAGGTTTGAATTTTTGTTTTACAAGCAAGTGATGCAAAGACTTGAAAGCAAAATTACGCGATGGTTTTGATTAAACCTTAGGTTTATGAATTTTGTTAAGAATTGTTCTCTCAACAAATGGGTTAGGATCCTAACTCCAATCTCCAATGACCTAGGTTTCACACAATCTCACCACGTGTAGGTAACATAGGATGCATCGGGTTTTGGGGAGTGGTACAACCAACCCGATCATGAAGAGGAATACTCCACGTAAGAGGAATTACGGAGGCCTTGATGAAAGCCAACCAAGTCAACTAGGAAGGAATATCCCAGAAGAGAGGTCAGAATCCACCAAGAGGGTGTTTTGGATGGGAGGGATAAATGGGAGAGTGAGCTCCCGCCTCAAAAAAGTGTAAAAGAAGGAGGTAGAGAGAAGGAGCAGAGAATGCAATCAAGTAATAAAACAAGTAATGAGCAAAACATAAACTTAAATAAACAAGCAATCAACACCAGACAAGCAATTAGAAACTAGAGAAGCAACTAGAAACTAGAATCTAGACTTGTTTCTTATGTGAGCGAAATGGAGATAGTGAAAAGTGATGGAAAGAAGAGGGTTCAGATCTGATAGCCAAGAAAAAGGGTGGTTCACATGGGGACCAATGTGCGAACTGGTTGGTTCACGTGGGAACCGGGGTAAAAAGTAAAGGTGGTTCACGTGGGAACCGGTTTTGGGTAAAAGGGGTGGTTCACGTGGGAACCGGTTTGAATGGTCAAAAGAGGGCCACGTGGGGCCAATTAAAGGTGAATAAAGATCTGATCCAAGTTGGGATAGATCTGAAGGAAAGTGGTTTGGTTCACGTGGGAACCGAAGTAAAGAAAGAGATTGGTTCACACGGGAACTGGTTTAAAAAGAAAAAGGGTGGTTCACGTGGGAACGGGTTTAAATAAAATGACAAAAATTAAATGGCATACTTGGCACTTCAAATCTGATGAAAGATGGGTAAAATCAGAAATTTTGAGATGGCATGAAGTTTAAGAAAGGTGGAAGGAAGGAAAGGCTCACATGGGAACCGGTATAGAACTAGAACTAGTTGCAAACAAAACACTTAGCACCAACGATTAAAGACATTGCTTGTCCCACCGTGGTCACCACAAAGGTTGTCGACTCTTAAAATTCAAAGGGGTCCTCTCCTTTTCAAGGAAGTCCGTGAATCCAGATCGTCACCTCAAGAGGGGATGAGAAAAGAAAGGAAGAAAGCACGGAAAACAACTCTCACCTCAGTCCCACACTCACATTGATCCCCGAACTTTCATCCCTTGGCATCGCTCGATCACCAAAGAGACGGTTCAGATCCTGTGGGAGGATGATGAGAAGTAGGAAAATTAAGGCATGTGGTCGCCAGGAACCGCGGGTTCCGATTTATAGAATTGAAGATTGAAAGATGACCGTGTGTACCTTAGTGTGAAGAACGTGGGTTAAAGCTTCTCCTTCTTCGGCCGGCCGATGAAGAAGAGTCCTCAACGTGTAGGTGCTTGATATTCTGTGCAACTAGACAAATAAAAAAGTGAAATAGACAATTATAAGTAGACAAAGTGGAGTATATGTAAAGAGAATAACATAAAACATACAATTGACTAGAAACTGCCCGGATTCGGGTTATCTCTAACCCCTTTTTTATTTTCAGAATAACAGAATAAAAGTAATGCAAAAAAATATAAAAAAATGATAGGAGGATAGAGAATCACGAAACAAAGAGGTAGAAAAAAGAACAGAAAGATTCTGAATTGAATAGAGGAAGATATAGCTAAATCTGTGTTGTTGAAAAAGCCGAGCAGTAGTCCAGGTTCTGTCAGGCGTGACTTTGCTTCTGTGCTCGTCACGACTAGCCCCGACCTTGGAATCAAGTTCAGTCAATTGAAAACTCAATAAGACTTGGAGATGAAGAACTTTTATGAATAAAGATCTTCCATCAGACGTCCACACACTACTGTAGAGGCCGAAGAAGAGAGACCTGGCTGATCACCTGCAGAACAGCCTTCCTCTCTCTTGAACCAACTTTTCTCTATCTAAAAACTCGAAATTCTCTCTCTAAAAATCACAAAATCAATGCTGGAGGGAGATTGGATGTCTTGATATGACTGGGGGGTCGTGCTGATGCCTTTGGAATGACCAGAATCAGAGTTAACTTATAGGAGAACGAACAGTCTCATCCGGGCTAAGAAATAGGGTCATTGCGCCCCACCCCTGGGCGCATGCGCCCCGGTGCAGGGCGCATGCACCCCACTGAGGGGTGCATGTGCCCCCCAGTGAGGGGGCATGGCACAATTCCCGAAAAAGTTGGTCTTATCCGGTCCGTCCGTTCAGTGGTAGAGTCCCGGTGGAAAACTTGGTCCCTCGTGCCTCCAGGGTACGGCGCATGTGCCCTCAAGTGAGGGCACAAGTTCACCTGCCTCACTAGTAGGGCGCATGGGCACGTGCCCTGGGTCCCGGGCGCAAGTGACCAGGAACCCGGGCGCATGGGACTGTTTTTTGCGCGTCCTTCTTCCGGAAGCCATTGCGAACACTCCCGAACTCGGAATTTGATGCCATTTGTTGCGTTGGAAAGATAACAGGCCGAAGAAGCTTACTATAGCATCGTATCATCCATCACACCCTCCAAAATGTCATAAATTTGTCTGTAATTCAGGGTAGTGAACAGAAGATCCGATACTGGTCAAAATGACTCCGACGGCAAACCGGAAAGGCACGGTATGCAACAAAACTTGTCCGGGGTGTGAATATGACCATAATATTCAATTCATGATCATTAGGCATTGGTCATTCATCCAATTTACATGTTTACACTATTTATGTGTGGCTTTCGTTCAGGAATTATGGCTTTTTGCGGAAAACTTCGGAAAACATCCGATTTCATTCGGCGAAGCTCCAAATCAACTTTTAAAGACCCGGCATCATTCTAAGGTCAATCACACATGTTACCCTATAAAACATGAGTTTTATGCTCTGAATTAGGTGAATTTGGCATGTCTACACTAGGGGGTCCCCGCTCCAAGTTGCAACCTAACTCGGAAGGGCCTTTTGTAATCACTGAAAAGTATCCAGGTAATGCATATGAATTGACTAATGCAGATAGAGAAAAATTGAATCATCCTTGGAATGGAGTTTACCTCAAAAATTACTTTCCATAAAAAGGGAGAAACCACTGGTATAATCTCATGTCATCGATCCTAGGTTGTTCGTGAGAAGTTAAGGGTAGGTACCATCCTACACACACAACGCCTCCCGATCGTAGAATCCAGACAACCCGACACTTGTGAAAGGCAAGGAAAGAATCTAGAAACGGAAGGAGTACCCTTACCCTATTCTCTTCTACTCGGTCCAAGATAGGGAGAGAAGATTAGAAAGGGGTAGTATCGAAAACACTCGCCACCCTAGTAGGAGGCCGTCTCAAAGGGTACAAAAGGGTGCCAAAAGATGGGCAATCAACCCCTCATGTTAGAAAAAGAAAAATGATCAACCTGTCTGAATGAGTACCCAGAATGATAGTCAAGGAAAAAGGCATTAAAAGATTGGCAATGTCCCCATGGGTCAAAAACTTGTCCAAATATGTGCCACAAAGAAAAGAGCAAAAAAAAAAAAGGAAAAACCCAAAGAGGCCGAACCCCAATGGGTAATTTGAATGAAAGTAGAGAAATCCCTCTCAACATCTTCAAACCCTATCAAGGACTTCCTCTATACTCTTCCTCCTTAAAATCCCTTGGGTAGGGTAAACCAACCAAATTTAGATGGAATCCAAGCCGATCAAAGGAAGAAGGTTAGAAGGATTCTAGGTAGGGAACTTTATTTTTGCACGTGGCATCCACCACTTGAGTCTTGACAAACCCCAAAGACCGATGAATTGTCTCAAATACCAGCATTTTCCCCACAAAAAAGTGAATATTTCAAAAAAATCCAAAAAAAATGAATATTTCAAAAACACAAAAAATGGATATTAAAAAAACACAAAAAAATGAATATTTCAAAAATCCAAAAAAATGAATATTTCAAAAGACCAAAAATATACATATTTCAAAATCCAAAAAAATTGCATATTTAAAAAATCCAAAAATATTTTTTTGAATACTTTTGCAAATCCAAAAAAAATGACTACTTCTAAGAAAACCAAAAAAGATGCTCATTAGCTCAGTCATGATCATTGCCTTAGTTGCATCCATGTTTATTTTATTGTCATTCATATTTCCATTTATGCATTGTAATCCATTTTTTACTTTAATTACCTTGTTAAGAGGGCTCTTCTCTCTGACCTAAGTCAATGTTGACTGTGATAGGCAAAGGGATGAGTCATGGTGAAGATCTAATCACCTTTCTATCAAGTGTTTCAGGCATTTCAATACAGGAGAGGAGAGGATTCTCACCACGGTAGGTAAGTTCTCTCAACCCTTACCACCATTTCATTTAAGTCATTTGTTTTATTCTACCTTATTAAGAAGGCTCCTCCCTTTGACTCAAATCAAGACAAACAATATACAGGCAAAGGGTTGAGTCATGATGAAAATTTAATCATCTTTGTTAAATGTTTTCAATAGCTGAAGAAGTAAAAGGGAAGGGCCATCAGGCAACCTTTTAAATCCTAACAGGTGAATTGGTGAGATCAATGTTCTCCAAGGAATGTCATGCCAACCTTGTGGCAAAAAGAGAGGAAGCGCCACCCAACTGAACATTATCATGGTGCTGTATTCCGTCAGAAAGCAAGGCAAGGATGGACCAGAGATGTTGATGAATCAGGCGGATGATGCAAGTTGATAGACCACGGCTGAAGACTTCATTCAAATCTACATTCTCATAAATCTCACATCATCACCATCACTTCATTTTTTGCAATTCACATCACTCCTACTATCTGTCACCTAGTTATGTTAGGTCTATTTGATACATATTATATGCATTAATGTTGAAGACCTTGAGAGTGAAAATGACTGGGCCCAAGGTCCCCTTCAACAAAATCTGCGACGGCATGGTCATTTCTTCACACTCACGGATAAGCCAAAATTGAACATTGGAGGAACGATGGTTCCTAATCAGGTGTCTTGACCTCCATTAGACAATCTATATCTTCAACTATTTTCTACATAATTTTCTATATTTTCACATCCATCTCATTTTCATTCTTCATCATTACTAATTTTATCCCTTCATGTTTTATTCTATCCTTTCTTTTATTCCTTCATGTTTTATTCTTTTCTTTCTTTTATCCCACCGTGTCTTTTATGTTATACCACCATGGAAATTGTCATGCCATTGTTTCTTCTGTCCCTTTATTCTATGTTAGTCCTACCATTATCTTTCAATCCCACTATGGCTTAAGTCTGTTTTGTCATTTTACGAATACTCAGTTTTTTGCTAGAGCATGATTCATGGTTTTCACGATACTCGAGCAATTTTGTTATGCTTAAACGAACCCTTTTAGAATTTGAGATCATTCCACTCAGAATTAAACTAAGTATTTTGGTGAAACTTGAATGAAGTTGAGATTCCAAATATGATGGATTGGTATTTTTTGTATTTTAAGATCAATTTCTGTTTTAAACTTTAGCCCATCACAGTACAAGAACAACGCAAAGTTCGGGTTGCTGGCTGATGATGAACCTACGAATTCGAGGACTCCTCACCACACTGAGGGTTGGCTACATCTTTTATCCTTTATCCTTTAATTTTCATCTCTCAAGCCAAGGACATGTCTTTTATTAATCAATTATATGAGGTTTTGATGGAACATGAAAGTTATCTAGAATACTTAGAGAGATTCATTTTGCTGGATTGGGTAGATAAGCGTGTCTATATTTACACCTTGATGCCACCTTTTCAGTCCATCACCATTCCATTTCTCTACATTCATCTACGCTCACATGCATTCCATTACAGTTCACTTCGAATCACTCCGCTTCATTAGATGCCACTCCCTTACAAAGCCAACATCAAGGCGAGGCAAGCTGTAGACACGCCAAATTTGCCTAATTCAGAGCATAAAACTCATGTTTTATAGGGTAACATGTGTGATTGACCTTATAATGATGCCGGGTCTTTTAAAGTTGATTTGGAGCTTCGCCGAACGAAATCGGATGCTTTCTGAAGTTTTCCGCAAAAAGTCGTAATTTCCAAGCGAAAGTCACACGTAAATCATGTAAATGTGGAAATTGGATAAATGACTAATGCCTAATGATCATGAATTGAAGGTTATGGTCATATTCAAGCTCCAGACAATTTTTGTTGCATACCGTGCCTTTTCGATTTGCCGTCGGAGTCATTTTGACCTGTATCGGATCTTTTGTTCACTACCCTAACTTCCGGACAAATATCTGAATTTTTGAAGGGTTTTATGGCTGATCCAATGCTATATAAAGCTTCTACGGCCTGTTATCTTTCCAACGCAACAAACGGCATCGAATTCCAAGTTCGGGAGTGTCCGCAATGGCTTCCGGAAGAAGAACGCGCAAAAACAGTCTCATGCGCCTAGGTCCCTGGTCACATGCGCCCAGGACCCAGGGCATGTACCCATGCACCCTACCAGTGAGGCACGTGACCTTGTGCCCTTACTTGAGGGCACACGCGCCCTGCCCTTTAGGCACGAGGGAACTAGTTTTTCACCGGGACTCTACCGCTGAACGGATCGACTGGATAAGGTCGAATTTTTCGAGAAAAGTGCCATGCCCCCCCACTGGGAGGCACATGCGCCCCTCAGTGGGCTGCATGCGCCCTGCACCAGGGCGCAAGGTGCCCTATTTTTTAGTCTTGATCGCAGCGTCCATTCTCCTATAAATTAACTTTGATTCTGGTCGTTCCAAAGGCATGAGCATGACCGCCCAGGCATCTCAAGACATCCAACCACCCTCCTGCATTGATTTTGTGATTTTTAGAGAGAGAATTTCAAGTTTTTAGAGAGAGAGAAGTCAGTTCAAGAGAGAGGAAGGCTGTTCTGCAGGTGATCAGCCAGGTCTCTCTTCTTCACCCTCTACAGCAGTGCGTGGACGTCTTCTGCCAGAGTTATCTTTATCAAAGTTCTTCCTCTCCAAGTCTTATTCAGTTTTCAATTGTTAGCACTTGATTCTGAGGTCGGGTCTGGTTGTGATGAGTGCAGAAGTAAAGTCATGCCTGGCAGATCCTGGACAGCTGCTCGGCTTTTTTGACAACCCAGATTTGGCTATACCTCTCTCTATTCTACTCTGAATCTTGTTGTTCTTTTACCTATATCTTTGTTTCATGATTCTCCATCCTTCTATCATTTTTTGCATTTTTTTAGTCTGTTTATCCGAAAATAGAAAAAGAGGCATTAGAGATAACCAGAATCTAGTCAGTTTTTAGTCAATTGTGTGTTTCATGTTATTTTCTCTACATATACTCCACCTTGTTTAGTTCTAATTATATTTTTAAATTGTTTTTTTTCTAGTTGCACATAAAATCAAGCACCCATGCGTTGTGGACTCTTCTTCATTGGCCAGCCGAAGAAGGAGAAGCTTTAACCCACATTCTTCACGCTAAGGTACAAACGGTCAATTTTATTTCATAAATCGGAACCCGCAGTTCCTAGCGACCACATGTCTTAATTTATTTTCTTCTCACCCTCCTCCCACATGACCTGAACCGTCTCTTTGGTGATCGAGTGACGCCAAGGGATGAAAGTTCGGGGATCAATGTGAGTGTGGGACCGAGGTGAGAGTTGCTTTCTGTGCTTTATTCCTTTATTTTCTCATCCCCTCTTGAGGTGACGATCTGGATTCATGGACTTCCCTGAAAAGGAGAGGACCCCGTCGAATTTTTAGAGTCGACAGGGGGAGGCATAATAATTGCTTTGGCCTTGTTTGGGTCGATCTCTATGCCCCTTTTGCTTACTATGAACCCTAGTAGCTTTCCTGATGAAACTCCAAATGTACACCTCTTAGGGTTCATTTTTAGCTTGTACTCTCTAGCTCATTACAAAATTTCTTTAGCACTTCAGAATGATCTTCCAGACTCTTGGAATTGATAACCAATTCATCCACATACACCTCTACAAGGGTGTGCATCATGTCTTGAAAGATAGCCATCATAGCCCTCTGATATGTAGCACCAGCATTCTTTAACCCAAAGGGCATAACAACATAGTAACATGTTCCCCAAGGTGTAGTGAACGAGGTCTTCTCTTGGTCCTCCTCAGCTAAACTGATCTAATTGTATCCATAATAGCCATCCATAAATGAAAGTATTTCAAATCTAGCTGTGTTATCAACCTAAACATCGTTATGAGGTGAAGGAAAATCATCCTTAGGACATGCTCGGTTCAAGTCCCTGAAATCTATGCAAATACGAACTTTAATAAATCTATGCAAATCATCCTTCTTCATAACAGAGACTATGTTAGCCACCCATTGCGGATATAGGACAACTTTAATAAATTATGCTTGGTGTAGTTTGTCGACCTCTTTTTCATATGGAGTGCAATATTAGGGTGGAATCTCCTGAGCTTTTGTTTAACTGGGGTAGTTCCAGGTTTCAAGGTTAATCTATGTTCAACCAATGAATTATCTAATCCCGGCATGTCTTCATATGTCCATGCGAATGTGTTCTTGTATTCTTCCAAAATTTTGATCAAACATTGTTCTTTTGAGGGAGTGAGGTTTGCACTGATGAGGATAGTCTTGGGATCTTCCAGGGTTCCAAAATTCAGTTCCTTGGTTCGTTCATTCCCTGTGGCTGATGGTTCTTCAAATCTTCTAAGTCCATATGCATACGCATCGACCAAGTACTCAATTTCATCCTCAAATTTGGGATCCTTCTCAAATACCACCTCATATACTCCCAAAGTATGATCTATGTTATGCTCATCTTCATATCGAATTTCATCTAGCTAGATGGTATTCTCTAAAAGGTTTGCCAGCCTTGTACACTCTATGCATTTCTGTGCCAATTGTTGTAGATACCTATTTGGAACTCATTTACCCCTGACTTTCCTATTTCCTAATCTAACCTGATCTACTGAAGAAAAAGCTGGAAAGGTGGTATTTACAGTGGGGGGAGGATCGAGTAAATCGATCAATGATTCAGAAGAGAGGGATCCCTGATTGGGAGCACCCTATGGGATGAGTAGAGACGTCTCCTCGTTGGAAATGTGAGTTTCAGAGAAAACTTTTTTTTGGTATTTTCAAGTAAGAAGATAGAATGAGTTAGAATGACTCGAGGTTTTCCAGTAACTAACGAAATTAATAGAGAGAAAAACTAAAGAACAAAGGGGAAAAAGGGGCTCGTGGGCCCAATGGTAACAGAAAGTGGACACATGGGTACAAAATTGATGAAAAACATTAATGGGTATGCGGATATGGTTCTGGAAATGGATTGGCATGTGAGCCCATGTTGGGAAAAGCCCTCAGTCCTGAAGCTGATGAGGGAAGTAAATGGGAAAATGGGCCCAGTAAGAGTAGAAGGTTTAAAAGGGCATATGGGCCCAAAGTGGGTTGTTAGTTTGGTGGAAGAGAGTGGGCTTGGAAGCCCATTCAATAGATCTAAGAATAACGTCACGAGGTTTAAACATGGGACTGTTATGCTCAGGCCTCGCGGAATGGTTCTGACTTGGGTGGTTTGCTCAATCAAATGATCCAAGATTGGTATGCCCTTGAGTGGTTCCTGGTGCTCTTCCCCACTTGAGAACAAACGAGTCAAAGATAAGCATAGATCTTCCAAGTCTTTTTCTTCATCTGGAGCCTTTCTTCTCTTGACAGCCATCATGGAACTCTTGTCATCTTCAGCCATCATCATGGTCTCCCTTTTGATAAAGAATGTATGGAGTCCCATGGCATATCATAGCTGGAAGACCCTGCTTGTTATGGAATCCTCTTCGTATCCCAACCCCTACCTGCGTGGCCTCTTCTCAGTTTGAATCGGCTGAGTGATCCCTTGAAGATCCTTGCCTAAACCTTTTCCAGGCTGATAGCCCAATTTCATCATCATCCGCCATCCCACTGTGTAGGGTAGAGAGGCGGTCATGCATTTGACTTTTGGCAATTCTCCCACTGAGATCTGGGGTTGTATTGACAAACATAAGGGTGATGGAAAAGTAGCATCATTTGTCTCGCCCCTTATAGGCATGCTAGTCACCTTGACCCCTTGTCCTTTAAAGGGAAACATTATGCACTGGTGGTTTGTTGAAGCCACAGCTCCTATGACTTCCAGATAAGGCCTCCCAAGTATAGCTCGAAAAGTTGGATCCAATTCCAGGATATGGAAGTCAGTTGTGACCACACATGGTCCATGTTTAACTTCTAGAGTGACCACCCCATGTGCAGACTTCTTAGAGTTGTTATAGGCCGTCACCATGGCACAGGATGGCTTGATTTCTTGTTCAAAAATGCCACACAACTGCAAAGTTTCTGGTGGTATAACATTGATAGAAGCTCCAGTGTCAACCAAACAGGATTTCACTTCGACATTGTAGATGATAACAGGCACATTCAAAGCATATCTCCTAACCTCTGGATCTGCTAATTCCTCATGGGAGAAAGTGAGTGTTGGGTGCTCACTTCTATGGGCTAACACTGTAGTGATCTTCTCAGGTGGGAGATCTTCACTCACCATGACCCTTTTGCAAATACTACTGTAGAATCTCCTAGTGCACCTGTGATCTTTTGATCAACTCAAGTATGGAAATACAGGCTGGTGTTTTATCCAAATGTTTTAACAAATCATAAGTTGTGCCTGGCAAGGGTTCTTCCACTTGTTCCTCTCCACTGGATCCTGCGGTTGAGTACCAGCTTGGAGAAAGAGCTGCTGGAACATCCTCCCACTCCGAAGCACCGGGTCTATTTAGTGGTAGGGTAGAGATGATAGGTTAACTGGGGTGGGAACAGGTGGTGTAGGTGCATGTATGGTAGGCAATGGGATTGGTGGTCTGGGATGATTAGGTTAGTGGGTAGAGGGGTAGGATTTAGAGGTGGTAGTGATGGTGGTACTGGTGGCCTGATAAGAAGAGGCTGGGGTGCAGGAATGGTTGATGGGTTTAATGAAGGTCTTGGTGGTATGATAGGTTGAGGTTTTAGAGTGGTAGAGCTCATAGGCTGGGGGTTCAGGTTTGGTGGTGATTGTGGTGGTCGGATGAGCAAGGGTTGGTGTGTAGCAATGGTTGAAGGAGGTATAGTTGAGAAAGAGGCTGGCCTAATGATGAGTCGGCGAGAAAAAGTGGTGGCCAGTGGTTGGGTTATTGAGCTTGGTGGTGGTTGTGGAGTAGCAGGTGCACGGATTATTTGTTTAGGAGGGTTCCTAGTAGGAGGCCTAGCTGGGTTGACCGGCATGGTTGCATTTTGGTTTTCTAGTTGCCAACCTTGAGCATGGCTGGCATCTCCCTGGACAATGGAGTGTACTAGACCAATTCCTGGATTTGGATGTGCTAGTGCTGGTGCTGGAGTGGGAGCATGTAATGGGAGCGAATTATGGAAAATCCCCAAGCCGGGTTGTTGTTGAGGTTGAGCCGATGGACACTGCCACTGCTGCTGCCTAGCCTTCATAGCCTATATGCATTCCCCCATTTGAGCCCAATCAATGCTGCCTTGGTCATTCAGATAGTGAATGTAATCCTTGAATTGAAAACACACTTCTACGGTGTGACAAGGACACCGGTGGTAAGCACAGTATAGGGACATATATGTATTTGTTGGCCAAACCACTCTTTCCTTGGGCAATTCCAACTTTTTTTCTGCCATGAGTACATTGAAGATGTCGGTCAAGGAGTAAGGGAGTTGTTGGTAGTTCTCTCTCCTGGGACCTCCCCTTTGTAGTGCTTGATTGAGTGGTGGCAGTGCCCTATTGTAGGTAGGTTGACGAGGTTGCTGGGGTTGTGCTACTAGCTAAGGGGGTTGTTGTGGTTGTCGTGGTTGTTGTGGCCTAACTTGTTGTTGAGGGGGGAAATAGAAAAGGTTCTGTGGTGGGTTTCTGAACAGATTTTGACGGTTCCCTCCCTGGTTCCCCACAATGATTATAGCTTCATTGTTGACCACTCCTTCAGTTGTAGGACCAACTGGTGCAGAGGGGGTCTTCCTAGTGTTCCTAGGTTTGAGATCAAATGGATTTATCATAGTGGCATCTTTGAAGTGGGCTTGTAAATATCGGGTACTGTCATAGAGTTCATTCATAGTGGTAGGACGATGCATGATCAATACATTCCTTAAAGCTAGTGTAGTGTTCCCGATAAGCATCTTTACTTGTTCCCCTTCAGAAATAACATCTGTCAATTTCTCTACCATTCCCCTCTAGCGATCAGTAAACTTTATGAAGTCCTCTTCAGGTTTCATCTTCTCAGCAATCAAATCTGTAATAGAGCATGATGGTTCCACCCGGTCTCTGTATCTTTGCAAAAATTTGGTCTTGACAATATCAAAGTCTCCTACCTTAAAGGGGTCGAGCGAGTAGAACCATTTCAATGCAGACCCGTCAAGTGATCGGCGGAATAAGAAAGCAAGAACCCTACGATCATTTTTCCATAATGAAGATTCATAAAGAAAATCATTAAGGTGAAGAAAAGGATTGCCAGTACCATTGTAGCGGCGATAAACTGGTAGTTCAGAAGGTGGCAGGTGAAGAACTGGCAAGGAAGGAATAGAGACCTCAGGAATTGACTTGGAGTCTAGGCGACATCTCAGCTCTTCATAACATTCATTCATCTGGGTAAGCTGATCCATGATTGCTTGGGTGAGAGCAGGTTCTTGGTTTACTGGTGGGGGCATGTGGTTAGAGGCATGATTCTGGAATTGAGGAGCATGACTTGGCAAATTCACTGAAGATTGTCCCATGACTTGGTGGGTCAGGGGAGCAACATGGTTAAAATAAGATGGCTGACCAAGTGATGGTTGAACTATAAATGGTTGAACTACAGATGGTTGTGCTAATGATGGTTGAATCACAAATTGCTGAACAATAGGTGGTTGAACAAAGGGTGATTGAATGAGTGCTGGTCGAACCTGAGGACAAGGGGATGAGGCAACTTGGTTGGCTTCAGCCTGATCATAGGCAATTTTTCCCTTCACCATTGATTGTATGTGGGAGTAGGTTTCTAGGTCAGTATAGAGATACAACTCCCTAAAGAGTTGTTCAACATCACGAGGACCAGATGGTTGAGGGACCTCTTGCGCTTCTGACTCAAACATTAGATTAACATGACCGTCTGACGGAATTGGTTGGTGACCCATTTCGTGCTTTCGATGTTCAGCTTGTTATACCATTCCAACGTGCCTTCCAGACCTTATTTGGATCAAACAAGTTGGCAAAATAAATAAAGAACTTTTTTCTAGTTTTTATTATCTTGCAAAAAAATGTTAGAGGTTTGAATTTTTGTTTGACAAACAAGTGATGCAAAGACTTGAAAGCAAAATTACGCAGTGATTTTGATTAAACTCTAGGTTTGTGGATTTTGTTAAGAATTGTTCTTTCAACAAATGGGTTAGGATCCTAACTTCAATCTCAAATGACCTAGGTTTCACACAATCTCACCACACGTTGGTAACATAGGATTCTTTGGGTTTTGGGGAGTGGTACAACCAACCCGATCGTGAAGAGGAATACTCCATGTATGAGAAATTATGGAGGCATTGATGAAAGCCAACCAAGTCAACTAGGAAGGAATATCCCAGAAGAGAGGTCAGAATCCACCAAGAAGGTGTTATGGATGGGAGGGGTAAATGGGATAGTGAGATCCCGCCTCAAGAAAATGTAAGTTAAGAAGGTAGAGAGAAGGAGCAGAGAATGCAATTAGGTAATAAAGCAAGTAATAAGCAAAACATAAACTTAAATAAACAAGCAATCACACAAGACAATCAATTAGAAACTAAGACAACTAGAAACTAGAATCTAGACTTTCTTTCTTATGTGAGCCAAATGGAGATAGTGAAAAAGTGATGGAAAGAAGAGGGTTCATATCTGATAGCCAAGCAAAAGGGTGGTCCACTTGAGGCCCGATCTAAGAATAAGCTAGTTCACGTGGGAACCGGGGTAAAAAGTAAAGGTGGTTCACGCAGAAACCGGTTTTGGGTAAAAAAGGGTGGTTCACGTGGGAAACGGTTTGAATGATTGAAAGAGGGCCATGTGGGGCCAATTAAAAGTGAATAAGGATCTGATCCAAGTGGAGATAGATCTGAAAGGAAGTGGTTTGGTTCACGTGGGAACCAAAGTAAAGAAAGAGATTGGTTCACGCGAGAAGCGGTTTGGAAAGAAAAAGGGTGGTTCACGCGGGAACGGGTTTAAATGACAACTGAAAATAAAAGAGGGTCATGCGGTGACCAATTTGAGGGTGATAACCTGCAGCAAAAGAAGGAAAATCTGATTTGAATGACTGAAAATAAATGTTGGTTCACGTGGGAACCGGTTTGTAAAAGAGAGTTGGTTCACGCAGGAACAGATTTTAAAGCAAAGGTGGGTTCACGCGGGAACCAATTGAAATAAAATGACAGAAATTAAATGAGGTACTTGGCACATCAGATCTGATGAAAGATGGGTGAAATCAGAATTTTTGAGATGGCATGAAGTTTAAGAGAGGTGGAAAGAAGGAAAGGCTCATGCGGGAACCGGTCTAGAACTAGAACTAGTTGCAAACAAAACACTAAGCACCCACAGTTGAGGACATTGCTTGTCCCACCGTGGTCGCCACAAAGCTGTCGACTCCAAAAATTCGACGGGGCCTCTCCTTTTCAGGGAAGTCTGTGAATCCAGATGTCACCTCAAGAGGGGATGTGAAATAAAGAAAATTAAGATATGTGGTCACCAAGAACTGCGGGTTCTAATTTATGAAATCAAAGATTGACCGTGTGTACCTTAGCGTAATTAGTGTTAGTCAAAGCTTCTCTTTCTTCGGCCGACCGATGAAGTAAAGTCCTCAACATGTGAGTGCTTGATATTTTGTGCAACTCTGAATCACGTGCTATCAATTGGAAACTGAAGAAGACTTGGAGAGGAAGAACTTTGATGAAGAGAGCTCGGGCAGCAGACGTCCGCACACTACTGTAGAAGCCGAAGATAAGAGACCTGACAGATAACCTATAGACCAGCCTTCCTCTCTCTTGAAATAACTTTTCTCTTTCTAAAAACTCAAAATGCTCTCACTAAAAATCACAAAATGGATGCAGGAGGGAGCTTGGACGTCTTGAGATGCCTGGGGGATCATGCACATGCCTTTGGAATGACTGGAATCGGAGTTTATTTATAGGAGAACATACGGTCTTATCAACACTAGAAAATAGGGGACCTTGCACCCTACCCCAGGGCGTATGCTCCCCGGTGCAAGGTTTAGACACACCAAATTCGCCTAATTGAGAGCATAAAACTCATGTTTTTAGGGTAACATGTGCGATTGACCTTATAATGATGCCGGGTCTTTTAAAGTTGATTTGGAGCTTCGCCGAACGAATTCGGATTTTTTCCGATGTTTTCAGCAAAAAGCCGTAATTTCCGAGCGAAAGCCACACGTAAATCGTGTAAACACGGAAATTAGATGAATGGCCAATGCCTAATGATCATGCATTGAAGGTTATGGTCATATTTACACCCCGGACAAGTTTTGTTGCATACCGTGCCTTTCCGGTTTGCCGTCGGAGTCATTTTGACCTTTATCGGATCTTCTGTTCACTACCCTAACTTCAAGACAAAATTCTTAGGTTTTGGAGGATTTGATGGCTGATCCAATGCTATAGAAAGCTTCTTAGGCCTGTTATCTTTCCAACGCAACAAGCGGCGTCAAGTTCCGAGTTCGGGAGTGTTCACAATGGCTTTCGGAAGAAGGACGCGCAAAAACAGTCCCATGCGCTCGAGTTCCTGGTCACATGCGCCCGGTACGCAGGCCACGTGCCCATGCGCCCTACCAGTGAGGCACGTGACCTCATGCCCTCACTTGTGGGCACATGCGCCCCACCCTAGAGGCACGAGCGACCTAGTTTCTCATCGGGACTCTACCACTGAACCGATCGACCGGATAAGGTCGAAATTTTTGGGAATAGTGCCATGCACCCTCACTGGGGGGGCACATGTGCCCCTCAGTGGGGCGCATGCCCCCTGCACCAGGGTGCATGCGCCCAGGGGTGGGGTGCAAGGCACCCTATTTTTTAGTACAAATCGCGCCGTTCGTTCTCCTATAAATGAACTCTGATTTCGGCCATTCCAGAGGCATGGGCATGACCCCCCAGGCATCTCAAGACGTCCAAGCACCCTCCTGCATTGATTTTGTGATTTTTATAGAGAGAATTTTGAGTTTTTAGAGAGAGAAAAGTCAGTTCAAGAGAGAGGAAGGCTGTTTTGCAGGTGATCTACCAGGTCTCTCTTCTTCGGCCTCTACAGCAGTGTGTTGACCTCTTCTGTCCAAGATATCTTCATAAAAGTTCTTCATATCCAAGTTTTCTTAAGTTTACAATCGACTTAACTTGATTCCGAGGTCGGGGCTTGTCGTGATGAGCGCAGAAGCAAAGTCGCGCCTGGCAGATCCTGGACTGCTGATCGGCTTTTTCGACAACTCAAATTTGGCCATATCTTTCTCTATTCAACTCAGAATCTTTCGTTTTTTTTCCTACTTCTTGGTTTCATGATTATACATCCTCCTATTATTTTTTTACATTTTTTTGCATTACTTTTAATTTGTTTATATGAAAAATAAAAAAAGGGTTAGAAATAACCCGAATCCGGTCAGTTTCTAGTCAGTTGTGTGTTTCATGTCGTTCTCTTTACATATACTCCACTTTGTCTAGTTCTAATTGTCTATTTCACTTGTTTATTTGTCTAGTTGCACAGAAGATTAAGCTCCCATCACGTTGAGGACTCTTCTTCATCGGCCGGTCGAAGAAGGAGAAGCTTTAACCCACATTCCTCACGCTAAGGTACACACGATCATTTTAATTCTATAAATCGGAACCCACGTTTCCTGGCGACCACATGTCTTAATTTATTTATTCTCACCCTCCTACCACATGACCCGAATCGTATCTTCGGTGATCGAGCGACGCCAAGGGATGAAAGTTCGGGGATCAATGTGAGTGTGGGACCGAGGTGAGAGTTGTTTTCAGTGCTTTATTCCATTCTTTCTCATCCCGTCTTGAGGTGACGATCTGGATTCACGGACTTCCTTGAAAAGGAGAGGACCCCACCGAATTTTCAGAGTCGACACAAGGTGCATGATCCCCATTGAGGGGCACATGTGTCTCCTAGTGAGGGCATGTCCAATCCTTTCGAAATTTTTGGTCTTATCCGGTCCGATCCGTTCAGAGGTAGAGTCCCGGTGAAAAATTGGTTCCCTCGTGCCTCAAGGTCAGGGCACATGTGCCCTCAAGTCAGGGCACAATGTCACATGCCTCAGGGGTAGGGCGCAAGGACACGTGCCCTGGGTCCTGGGCGCATGTGACCAGGGACCTGGGCGCATGGGACTGTTCTGCGCATCCTTCTTCTATAAGCCATTGCGGACACTCCCGAACTCGAAATTCAACACCGTTTGTTGCATTAAAAAGATAACAGGACGAAGAATCTCTCTTAGCATTAGATCAGCCATCACACTCTCAATAACTTCAGAATTTTTTGCAGAATTTAAGACAGTGAATAGAAGATCCGATATTGGTCAAAATGACTCTGACGGCAACCGGAAAGGCACAGTGTGCAAAAAAACTTGTCCGGAGTGTGAATCTGACCGTAACCTTCAATTCATGATCATTAGTCATTGTTCATTCAGACAATTTCCATGTTTACATGATTTACGTGTGGCTTTCGCTTATAAATTATGTCTTTTTGCAGAAAACTTCAGAAAACATCCGATTTCGTTCGGCAAAGCTGCAAATCAATTTGAAAAGACCCGGCATCATTTTAAGGTCAATCACACATGTTACCCTATAAAACATGAGTTTTATGCTTTGAATTATGCAATTTTGCGTGTCTACAATGGGCTGGGCTTGCATGCAATTGAGCTGGATCGGGGGTGCGTGCGGACAGAATTGCGCGTCTGATTTCTAAAGGATGCTGCGGACAAATGAGAGATCAGAATTGAATGCCGTTTGTTGCACTGAAAAGATGACTTAGAGGAAAAGATTATTCATGTTAAATACTTATTCATTAGACGTTCAAAAAATCCTTTTAAAAATTTTTATATAGAGGAGATGTCAAGAAAAGGATAATCTGGCACACCACCAAGTGCAACATGGAAGTAAGAATGGGCTCTAACTTGTCCTCAAATTTATAAGAAACTCCTTGGCTCATACAAAAGGATAAATCAACTTGATTTTTATGGTCTAAAAGAGATGTTGCCAATGGAAAAAGGGTTTAAGCCCCAAATAAGGCTAAATTAGCGTGTCTATAGTTTGCCTCACCTTGATGTCGGCTTTGGAAGGGAATGACATGTAGCAAAGCGAAGTGAAATGTAGAGAAATGTAGCAATGCAAAATGGATCGAAGTGGAATGTAGTGGAGCGAAATAGCGATGGACTAAAAAGGTGGCATCAAGGTGTAGATATAGACACGCTCATTGACCAAATTCGGCATAGAGAACCTCATGTTCCTTGGGTTACTGTCACATTTCTTCAAGCCTTCTTACATCTGATTGGTAAAAGGTATGCCATGGGCACGAGAGAAGAATAGCCAACCCCCAACGCGGTGAGGAGTCCCCGAATCATGGGTTCATGGGTTAATCATCAGCCAGCAACCCGATCTTTGCGGTGTTCCTGTATTGTGATGGACTAAGTTTTAAAAAAAAATTATTTTGCAAAATAAAATAATACCAATCAAGCATATTCAGTCTCTCAGATTAATTTGAGTTTTCCAAAGGACATTATTTGATTCGGAATAGAATGATCTTGATTCCAAAAGGCAAATGTTTAGATACAAGAATATACCATGAGGCTAATGGTGGTGCAAGAATTATGATAAAAAATAGGTGCCCAAGGTGAGATATAAAATGGGGATTGCCACGATGGGATAAGTAGCAAGAAAGTGTTGCAATGGCCACGGTGGGTGAGAAATGAAAAATGTTGTGGGACAAAAGGTGATTATGATAGATGACAGACATGGGGGGATTAATGAACACGGTAGGATTAATGAACACGGTGGAATATTGAAAAGATCAGAATTGGGAAATTTGATGGGAGAACATACCTGGTGGGGTTTAGAGATCATGGTGAGAAGGTCAAGATCATGATGGGATGTATGCAATGACAACAAAAAATGCAATGAAACTAATACTACAAGAAACGGGTTCAGGATCGGCACCTCAAGAAAATGTGAAAGATGGAATATGGATGGGATGGAAGTGAATCAAAAAATACTCAAAAAGCAGTAAAATCCTCACCTCGGTCCCACACTCACATTGATCCCTGAACTTTCATCTCACGATGTCGCTCGAGCACCTGAGATGGCTCAGGTCATGTGAGAGGAGAGTGAGGAATTAATGACTTAGAACATGAATAAAGTGATTGTGGTCACTAGGAACCATGGGGTCCGCTTTATGGAATAGAAACCAAAGATAAGTTGATTTGACCATGTGTACCTTAGCGCAGGAGATTGAGATGTGAGTTTAGCCTTCTTCTTCTTCGGCCGGCCGATGAAGAAGAGTCCAATCGATGCTAACTTGATCAATCTATGCAACTTAAAAGCAATGAACACAGTGAAGAGTTTGATTAGACTTGATAGAAGTGTAGAAACTATAATAAGAAGATGAGAGATAAGCAATTGAAACCGAACTCTCCGGCTTCGGGGTGAGCCCTAACCCTTTTTTGTGTTTTTGATTATGTAAGAATGATGCAAAATTAACTAAAAGTTGTTTTAAAATAGTAGATAAACTGAGTGAAATGGGTTGAGAAGGCTTATAGAGTGGATCGTCTTGAGTTAAAGCCAAGTTGGTTGAAGCAAGCCTGTTCGAGTAGCCTTGCACCCTCCTGGCACGACTTTGGTGTAGAGAACTCTACCACTGACCCGGATGTCAGAATCAAGTTCCATTTGTTTCTATGGATGGGAAACTTGTAGAGGAAGAGATCTCCTGTTGATTAGTTTTCGGAAATCTGTCTGTAAAAGCCTGTATAAAATCTGAAATTAGATGGATATGGAAAAGTAGAACCTGGATGCGCGCTCTGGGTGCAAAAATCGCCATAGATAAACATAAAGTCAAAATCAAATATCGTTGGTTTCAAACGAAAGAGGATGAAGAGAAGAACAAATCTTATGCTGAAGACTTTTGCATCAGGAACCTCAGATTTTCTACATAATCCGATGAAATTCGGTTTTTGTAGAATGCACGGATTGGGCTTCTCCTTCACTTTGGGATCGATCTCTTGACGTTGGATCGGCCTTGGATGTCGGGATGGCCTAGGGAGGGAGCTTGGATGACCTCATGATAAACTAAGCATGGAGAGTTAACCTTGGGTCATTGAGAATAGCCCTCAATTTATAGAGATGGAGAACTGGTGCAAAATATGGAAACTGGACCGACCGCACCCCCGCGTTTCAAAGGAGGTGAGGGCGCGTAAGGCACGCCCTCCACCTGGGGGTGCGGTCAGCGCACCCCCTTATTTCAAAGAAGGCGGAGCGCATTATGCGTTTAACTGCTAAAAATCGTGGTAACCTTCCATAAATTGCTAAAAATCAAACTTGACAAGATAAACGCGCCCCTGACCTGGGGACGTTGTAAAAAAAACGATAATTAGCGATAGAAACCTTCCAAAATTCTGGTTTAGGAGGTGTAAATCTGGGTAATTTCAAATTTTCAAAAACTGACCCCGCCGCCACATTTCAAAGGAAGTGGGGGTGCAAAGGAAGCACCCCTAGGGTGAGGGCGCGATGACCGTGCCCTCCCATTTCAAAGGGGGTGGGGGCGTAGAACACTCTTTCTCCTATGTAGGTGTTCTGCGGGCTTTAACTTGCAAACGGGATGTCCGATTTGGCTCTCGTTTGTTGCATTGGAAAGAGGGCCTTAAACTATAGCTCATAAAATTGGTAAACTAGCCAGCATGACTCCTAAGATGTTCGCATGGGTCTTTCTACTGGTTTACCCTCTCGTGGAAAGTCGAAAACCGTGGAGAAGATCCGAAAGGGCACAATTCCGGTCGAGGAATCTCGGGTCAACTTGGGATGACTTAAAATGATGACCAAACAAGTTCGATAAGATTAAAAAACCCAAACTCATCGAAAAGTACAAGATTAACCTGGTAAACGTGAACTGAAGCACGGAAAAGCTAGAAATAATCGGGAAACCCTAAAATAACCGGTTGATGAAATATATGGCTAGGATCGACCTAGATGTCCCAAAAAGACCTGGTGATAACTGGAAATTCCTAGCACGTGGTCCTGGATAGCTGTGTTAACCTGGATCGAAAAGCCATAACGAAAAGCCATTATAGACCAACGTCTACCGAAATGACTTCTCAGAAACCCTGAATTTTACAGAACACACGCGGGACTCCCGAGACCTTCAAGTATGGACCATTCAAGGTCGGTCATTGAGTAGGCTTCGTGTTTTCATGGTTTATGCGTGGCTCTCGCTTGAAGGTTACGACATTGTTCCAGAAATCATCGGTGCATTCCTAACTTACGAGGGGCTCCACCAACGTCCTTAGATTATATACACAAGTTAATCCGGATCAGATAATGGTCAAATAAAGGATATCATCAATAGAATAGGAGCCTGGGGCTCCGAATCAGGCCAATTTGGCATGTCTATAGCTTGTCCCGCCTTGATGTTGGCTTTGCAAGGAATGGCACGTAGCGAAGTAGAGTGAAACGTAAAGAAAGCATAGCTAAGCGAGATGGATCATAGTGGAATGTAGTGGAGTGAAATGGTGATGGATTGAAAAGGTGGCATGAAGATGTAGATATAGACATGCTCAACGACCAGATTCGGCAAGACGAATCTTTTCAAGTGTCCTGGATGACTGCCATGTTTCATTAAGTCTTCCTATGTTCGATTGGTAAGAGATGTGCCATGGGCATGAGATAAGAATAGCCAACCCCCATCGTGGTGGGGAGTCCCCGAAACATGTGTTCGTAGGTTCATTATCAGCCGGTAACCCAATCCTTGCGATGTTTCTATACTGTGATGGGCTAAAGTTTAAAAACAGAGTTGTTTCGTAAAATAGAATACCAATCGAGCACATTCAGGCTCTCAGATTCATTTAACTCTTCCAAGAGACAAGATTCAACTCAGAATGGAATGATCTTGAATTCTAAAAGGCAAATGTTGAAGCTTGGATCGTGAAGATAATGGCAATGCAAGTTATGATCAAAGAGGAGGCCCTTGGGGGGATGAGTTGGTTGCAACAGTGGGATGAATAACAAGAATAGTGTTGTAGTGGCAACAGTGGTGATAGAAATGTAAGAGTTGGAGGCACAAGGTGATTACCGAACATGGTGGGATTAACAAACATGGTGGGATTAGAAAACACGGTTAGATTAGAAAGATCAGGATTGGGGTACATGATGGGAAGAAGGGACCCGATAGGGTTTATAAATATCCAGACAGAAGTAGAAGATCATGAATGATGTATGCAATGATAACGAAGAATGCAATGTAACTAATACTACGTGATGCATGCTGGGTGTAGACACGGCAAATTCGCCTAATTCAGAGAATAAAACTCATGTTTTATAGGGTAACATGTCTGATTGACCTTAGAATGATGCCAGATCTTTTAAAGTTGATTTGGAGCTTCGTCGAATGAAATTGCATGTTTTCCGAAGTTTTCTGCAAAAAGCCATAATTTTTGAGCGAAAGCCACACGTAAATCGTGTAAACATGGAAATTGGCTGAATGACCAATGCCCAATGATCATACATTGAAGTTTATGGTCATATTCACACTCTGGACAAGTTTTGTTGCATACCGTGCCTTTCCGGTTTGCCGTCAGAGTCATTTTGACCAGTGTCGGATCTTCTATTAACTGTCCTAACTTTCGGACAAAATTCTGAAGTTTGTAGGATGCTATCACTGATACAATCCTATATAAAGCTTCTTCTGCTTGTTATCTTTCCAACTCAACAAACGGTGTCGAATTCTGAGTTCGGGAGTGTCCGCAATGGCTTTCGGGAGAAGGACACGTAAAAAGAGTCCCATGCGCCCGGGTCCTTGGTCACATGCGCTCAGAACCTAGGGCACATGCCCATGCGCCCTACCATTAAGGCACGTGACCTCGTGCCCTGACTTGAGGGCACATGCGCCCCACCCTTGAGGCACGAGGGAACAAATTTTTCATCGGGACTCTACCGCTGAACGGATCGACCGGATAAGACCGAATTTTTCAGAAAAGATAAGATGTGCCCCTTCTAGGGGGGCGCATGCACCCCACTGAGGGGCGCATGCGCCCTGCACCAGGGTGCATGCACCCTGGGGTAGGGTGCAAAGAGCCCTATTTTCTAGCCTAGATAAGACTGTTCGTTCTCCTATAAATTAACTCCGATTCTGGTCATTCCAAAGGCATGTGCATGACCCCCCAGGCATCTCAAGACGTCCAAGCTCCCTCCGGCATTCATTTTGTGCTTTTTACAGAGAGAATTTCGAGTTTTTAGTGAGAGAAGTTAGTTCAAGAGAGAGGAAGGTTGTTCTGCAGGTGATCTATTAGGTCTCTCTTCTTTGGCCTCTAAAACAACGTTTGCACGTCTTCTGCCTGAGCTCTCTTCATCAAAGTTCTTCCTCTCCAAGTCTTATTCAGTTTAAAATTGATGGAACTTGATTCCAAGGTCGGGGCTGGTCGTGACGAGTGCAGAAGCAAAGTCGCGCCTGGCATATCCTGGACTGCTGCTCGGCTTTTTCGACAACCTAGATTTGGCTATATTTCTCTATTCTTATCAGAATCTTGCTGTTCTTTTTCCTATCTCTTTGTTTCGTGATTCTCCATCCTCCTATTTTTTATATTTTTTTGAATTATTTTTAGTCTGTTAATCCAAAAATAGAAAAAGAGGGGTTAGAGATAACCCGAATCTGGTCAGTTTCTAGTCAATTGTGTGTTTCATGTTATTTTCCTTACATATACTTCACTTTGTCTACTTCTAATTGTCTATTTCACTTGTTTGTTTGTCTAGTTGCACAGAATATCAAGCACCCACACGTTGAGGACTCTTCTTCATCGGTCGGCCGAAGAAGGAGAAGCTTTAACCCACACTCTCCACGCTAAGGTACACATGGTCAATTTTATTTCATAAATCGGAACCCGCAGTTCCTGGTGACAACATGTATTAGTTCCTTCTTCTCACCCTCCTCCCACATGACCCGAACCGTCTCTTTGGTGATCGAGCGACGCCAAGGGATGAAAGTTCGGGGATCAATGTGAGTGTGGGACCAAGGTGAGAGTTGCTTTCTGAGCTTTCTTTCTATCTTTCTCATCCCCTCTTGAGGTGATGATTTGGATTCATGGACTTTCCTGAAAAGGAAAAGGCCCTGTTTAATTTTTAGAGTCGACAGCTTTGTGGCGACCATGGTGGGACAAGCAATGTCTTTAACCGTGGGTGCTTAGTGTTTTGTTTGCAACTAGTTCTAGTTCTAGACCTGTTCCCACGTGAGCCTTTCCTTCTTTCCAGCTTTCTTAATTTCATACCATCTCAAAATTTAAGATTTCACCCATCTTTCATCAGATCTTAAGTGCCAAGTACCTCATTTAATTTCTATCATTTTATTTACACCGGTTCCCACGTGAACCACCCTTTTCCTTTTAAACCGGTTCCCGCGTGAACCAATCTCTTTCTTTACTTCGGTTCCCACGTGAATCAAACCACTTTCCTTCAGATCTATCCCCACTTGGATAAGATATTTATTCACCTTTAATTGGGCCCACGTGGCCCTCTTTTGACCATTCAACCCGGTTCCCACGTGAACCACCCTTTTTTACCCAAAACTGGTTCTCACGTGAACCACCTTTACTTTTTACCCCAGTTCCCACGTGAACCAGCTTATTCTTACATAGGTCCCCCACGTGGACCACCCTTTTGCTTGGCTATCAGATCTGAACCCTTTTCTTTCAATCACTTTTCACTCTCTCCATTTGGCTAACATAAGAAAGAAGTCTAGATTCTAGTTTCGATTTGCTTATCTAGTTTCTAATTGCTTGTCTTGTGTCATTGCTTGTCTATTTAAGTTTATGTTTTGCTTATTACTTGCTTTATTACTTGATTGCATTCTCTGCTCCTTCTCTCTACCTCCTTTTTTTACACTTTTTTATGGCGGGAGCTCACTCTCCCATTTACCCCTCCCATCCAAAACACCCTCTTGGTGGATTCTGACCTCTTTTCTGGGATATTCCTTCATAGTTAACTTGGTTGGCTTTCATGAAGGCCTCCGTAATTCCTCATACGTGGAGTATTCCTCTTCACGATCGGGTTGGTTGTACCACTCCCCAAAACCCGAAGCATCCTATGTTACAACACGTGGTGAGATTGTGTGAAACCTAGGTCATTGGAGATTAGAGTTAGGATACTAACCCATTAGTTGGGAGAACAATTCTTAAAAAAAATCCATAAACCTAAGGTTTAATCAAAAAATCATTGCCTAATTTTGCTTTCAAGTCTTTGCATCACTTGTTTGTCAAACAAAAATTCAAACCTCTAACATTTTTTGCAAGATACTAAAAACCAGAAAAAAAGTTCTTTGTTTATTTTGTCAACTTGTTTGATGCAATTAAGGTCTGGAAGGCACGTTGGAATGGCGGAACAAGCTGAACATCGAGAACACAAGATGGGTCACCAACCAATTCCATCAGATGGTCATGTTAATCCATTGTTTGAGTCAGAAGCGCAAGAGGTCCCTCAACCATCTGCTCCTCATGATGTTGAACAACTCTTTAGGGAGTTATCTCTCTATACCGTCCTAGAAACCTACGCCCGCATACAATCCATGGTGAAGGGCAAAATTGCCTCAGATCAGGCTGAAGCCAACTAGGTTGCCTCATCTCCTTGTCCTCTGGTTCAACCACCACTCATTCAATCACCCTTTTTCAACAACCTATGATTCAACCATCATTAGCACAACCATATATAGTTCAACCATCTGTGGTTTAACCATCAGTTGTTTAGCCACCCTATTTTAACCATGTTGCTCCCCTGACCCACCAAGTCATGGGACAATCTTCAGTAACCACATCCTCAATTCCAGAACCATGCCTTTAACCACATACCCCCACCAGTAAACCAAGAACCTACTCTCTCCCAGGCAATCATGGATCAGCTCACTGAAATGAATGAACGTTATGAAGAGCTGAGATGTCGCCTGGACTCCAAGTCAATTCCTGAGATCTCTATTCCTTCTCTGCCAGTTATCCACCTGCCACCTTCTGAGCTACCAGTTTATCGTCGCTACAATGGTACTGACAATCCTTTTCTCCACTTTAAAATTGTTTTCTATGAATCCTCATTATGGAAAGATGATCGTAGGGTTCTTGCTTTCTTATTCCGTCGATCACTAGAAGGGTCTGCATTATAATGGTTCTACTCACTCGACTCCTTTGAGGTAGGAGACTTTGATATCGTCAAGACCAAATTTTTGCAAAGATACAGAGATCGGGTGGCACCATCATGCTCCATCATAGATTTGATTGCTGAGAAGATGAAGCCCGAAGAGGACTTCGTAAAGTTTGCAGAGAAATTGACAGATGTGATTTTTAAAGGGGAACAAGTAAAGATGCTTATTGGAAACACTACACTTGCATTGAAGAATTTAATGATCATGCACCGTCCTACCACTATGAATGAACTCTATGACAGTGCCCGATACTTACAAGCCCACTTTAAAGATGCCACAATGATAATCTCTTTTAATACGAAACCTAGAAACTTTAGGAAAACCTCCTCTGCACCAGTTGGGCCTACAACCGAGGGAGTGGTCAACATTGAAGCTATAAACATTATGGGGAACCAGGGAGGGAACTGTCAAAACCAGTTCAGAAACCCACCACAGAACCTTTCCTATTCCCCCCTCAACAATAGGTTAGGCCACAACAACCACGACAACCACAACAACTCCCTCAACCAGTAGCACAACCCCAGCAACCTCGTCAACCTACCTACAATAGGGCACCTCCACCACCCAATCAGGCACTACAAAGGGGATGTCCTAGGAGAGAGAACTACTAACAACTTCCTTACTCCTTGACCGACATCTTCAATATACTTATGGCAGAAAAATAGTTGGAATTTCCCAAGGAAAGAGAGGTTTGGCCAACAAATGTAGATATGTCCCGATACTGTGCTTACCACCGGTGTCCTGGTCACACAGTAGAAGTGTGTTTTCAATTCAAAGATTACATTCATGATATGAATGACCAAGGCAGCATTGATTGGGCTCAAATGGGGGAATGCATACAGGCAATGAAGGCTAGGCAGCAGCAGCGGCAGCGTCCACCGGCTCAACCTTAACAACAACCCGGCTTGGGGATTGTCCATAATTCGCTCCCATTACATGCCCGCACTCCAGCTCTGGAACCAGCACATCCAAACCCAAGAATTGGTATAGTAAACTCCATTGTCCAACGAGATACCAGCCGTGCTTAAGGTTGGCAGCTAGAAAATAAAAATGCAAACATGTCTGTCAACCCAGCTAGGCCTCCTGCTAGGAACCCTCCTAGACAAATAATCCATGCACCTGCTTCTCCACAACCACAACCAAGCTCAATAACCCAACCACTGGCCGCCACTTCTTCTCTCTGACCCATCATTAGGCCAGCCCGCGCCTTGACTACACCTCCCTCAACCATTGCTACACACCGGCCCTTACTCATCCGACCACCACAATCACCACCAAACCTGAACCCCCAGCCTATGAGCTCTGCTATTCCAAAACCTCAACCTATCATACCACCAACCCTACAACCTACCACATTACCAACACCTTCATTAAACCCATCAATCACTCCTGCACCCCGGCCTCTTCTTATCAGGCCACCAGTATCACTATCACTACCACCTCCAAATCCTACCCCGCTACCCACTAACCCAATCATCCCAGAACCACCAATCCCATTGCCTACTATACCTGCACCTACACCACCTGTTCCACCACAGTCCACCCTAGTTAACCCATCACCTCTACCCAACCACCAAATAGCCCTGGTACTTTGGAATGGGAGGATGTTCCAGTGGCTCTTTCCCCAAGCCGGTACTCAACTGTAGGATCTAGTGGAGGAGGAACATGTGGAAGAACCATTGCCAGGCACAGCCTATGATTTGTTGAAACATTTAGATAAGACACCAGCCCGTATTTCCATACTCGAGTTGATCAAAAGATCAAAGGTGCACCAGGAGATTCTACAACAGTATTTGCTAAGGGTCATGGTGAGTGAAGATCTCCCACCTGAGAAGATCACAACAGTGTTAGCCCCTAGAAGTGAGCACCCAACACTCACTTTCTCTTATGAGGAATTAGCAGATCCAGATGTCAGTAGATATGCTTTGCATGTGGCTGTTATCATCTGCAATGTCGAAGTGAAATCATGTTTGGTTGACACTGGAGCTTCTATCAACGTTATGCCGCCAGAAACTTTGCAGTTGTGTGGCATTTCTGAGCAAGAAATCAAGCCATCCTATGCCATGGTGACAGCATATGACAACTCTAAGAAGTCTGCACATGGGGTGGTCACTTTAGAAGTTAAACTTGGACCATGTACGGTCACAACGGATTTTCATGTTTTAGAATTCGATCCAACTTTTTGGGCTATACTTGGGAGGCCATATTCGGAGGCAATAGGAGCTGTGGCTTCAACAAACCACCAGTGCATAAAGTTTCCGTTTAAGGGACAAGTGGTCAAGGTGACTAGCATGCCTATAAAGGATGAGATGAATGATGCTACTTTTACATCGCCCTTGCGACTGTCAATACAACCGCAGATCTCAGTGGGAGAATTGCCAGAAGTCATATGCATGACCGCCTCTCTACCTGACACAGTGGGATGGCGGATGATGATGAAACTGGGCTATTAGCCTGGAAAAGGTTTAGGCAAGGATCTTCAAGGGATCACTCAGCTGATTCAAACTGAGAAAAGGCCACATAGGCAGGGGTTGAGATATGAAGTGGATTCCATCACAAGGAGGATCTTCTAGCCAAGATATGCCATGGGACTCCACATATTCTTTATCAAAGGGGAGACCATGATGATGGCTGAAGATAACATGGTTTCCATGATAGCTGTCAAGAGAAGGAAGGCTCTAGATGAAGAAGAAGACTTGGAAGACCTGTGCTTATCTTTGACTCGTTTGTTCTCAAGTGGGGAAGAGCACCAGGAACCACTCATAGGTAGACTAATCTTGGAACATCTGGTTGAGCATATCACCCAAGCCAGAACCATTCCACGAGGCCCGAGCATAACAATCCCATGTTTAAACCTCGTGTCATTGTTCTTAGATCTATTGGATGGGCTTCCAAGCCCACTCTCTTCTGCCAAACCAACAACTCATTTTGGCCCCCATGTGCCCTTTTAAACCTTTTATTCTCACTGGGCCTGCTTGCCCATCTACTTCCCTCATCAACTTTAGAACAGAGGGTTCTTTCCAGCGTGGGCTCACATGCCCATCTATTTCTTAGATCAGGTTCACGTACCCGTTTACTTTTTTCATCAGTTTTGGACCCATGTGTCCACTTTCTTTTACCATCGGGCCCACGAGCCCCTTTTCCCCCTTTATTCTTAAGTTTTTCTCTCTATTAATTTCATCAGTTTCTAGCAAATCCCGAGTCATTCCGACTCATTCTATCTTTTTACTTGAGATTCCCAAAAAAAACGTCTTCTCCAAAACTCACATTTCCATTGAGGAGACATCTCTACTCATCCCAGAGGGTGCTCTCAATCAGGGATCCCCCTTTTCTGAATCATTGATCGATTCACTCGATCCTCCCTCCACTATAAATACCACCTTTTCAACTTTGTCTTCAATAGGTCAGGATTGGTTAGGAAATAGGAAAGTCAGAGGTAAACGAGTTCCAAATAGGTATCTACAACAGTTGGCACGGAAATGCGTAGAGTGTGCAAGGCTGCCAAACTTTTTAGAGAATACCATTCATCTAGATGAAATACGATATGAGGATGAGCATAACATAGATCATACTTTTGGAGCATATGTGGTAGTATCAGAGAAGGATCCCGAATTTGAGGATGAAATTGAGGACTTGACCGATGAGTATGCATTTGGACTTAGAAGATTTGAAGAACCATTAGCCACACGGAATGAACCAACCAAGGAACTGAATTTAGGTACCCTGGAAGATCCTAAGACTATCCTCATCAGTGCAAACCTCACTCCCTCACAAGAACAACGTTTGATCAAAGTGTTAAAATAATTTAAGGACACCTTCGCATGGACATATGAAGACATGCCGGGATTAGATAATTCATTGGTTGAACATAGATTAACCTTGAAACCTGGAACTACCCCAGTTAAACAAAAGCTCAGGAGGTTCCACCCTGATATTGCACTCAAAATGGTTCACCAGGAACTGTGGGTTCCGATTTATAGAATAAAAATGACCGTGTGTACCTTAGCGTGAAGAATGTGAGTTAAAGCTTCTCCTTCTTCGGCCAGCCGATGAAAAAGTTTCCTCAACGCGGTGGGTTCTTGATATTCTGTGCAACTAGACAAACAAACAAGTGAAAGAGACTATTCAAACTAAACAAGGTGGAGTATATGTAAAGAGAATAACATAAAACACACAATTGACTAGAAACTGACCGGATTCGGGTTATCTCTAACCCCTTTTTTTATTTTCGGAATAAAAGAATAAGAGTAATGCAAAAAAAGTAAAAAAATTATAGGAGCATGGATAATCACGAAACAAAGAGATAGGAAAAAAACAGAAAGATAATGAGTTGAATAGAGAGAGATATGGCCAAATCTGGGATGTCGAAAAAGCCGAGCAGCAGTCCAGGATCTACCAGGCGCGACTTTGCTTCTGCACTCGTCATGACCAGTTCCGACCTTGGAATCAAGTGCCGTTTATTTAAAACTAAAGAAGACTTGGAGAGGAAGAACTTTGATGAAGAGAGTTTGGACAGCAGACGTCCACACACTACTGTAGAGGCCAAAGAAGAAAGACGTAGCTGCTCACCTACAAAATAGCCTTCCTCTCTCTTGAACTGACTTTTCTCTCTCTAAAAGCTCGAAATTCTCTTTAAAAAAAATCACAAAATCAATACAGGAGGGAGGTTGGACGTCTTGAGATGCCTGGGGGGTTGTGCTCATGCCTTTAAGTACCAGAATCAGAGTTTATTTATAGGAGAACAGACGGTCTCAACAAGACTAAAAAATTGGGGTCCTTGCGCCCTACCCTTGGGCGCATGCGCCCTGGTTCAGGGCGCATGCACCACACTGAGAGGCGCATGTGCCCCCCAGTGAGGGCGCATGGCACTATTCCTGAAAAAAATGGTCTTATCTTGTCGATCGGTTCAATGGTAGAGTCCCGGTGAAAAACTGGTTCCCTTGTGCCTCAAGGGTAGGGAGCATGTGCCCTCAAGTGAGGGCACGAGGTCACGTGCCTCACTGGTAGGGCGCATGGGCACGTGCCCTGGGTCCCGGGCGCATGTGACCAGGAACTCGGGTGCATGGGACTTTTTTTGCGCCTCCTTCTTCCAAAAGCCATTGCGAACACTCCCGAACTCGGAATTCGATGCAGTTTGTTGCATTGGAAAGATAACAGGTCAAAGAAGCTTTATATAACATAGGATCAGCCATCATACCCTCCAAAACTTCAGAATTTTATCCGGAAGTTAGGGCAGTGAACAGAAGATCCGATACAGGTCAAAATGACTCCCACGGCAAACCGGAAAGGCACAGTATGCAACAAAACTTGTCCGGGGTGTGAATATGACCATAACCTTCAATACATGATCATTAGGCATTGTTCATTCAGCCAACTTCCGTGTTTACATGATTTACGTGTGGCTTTCGCTCGGAAATTACGGCTTTTTGCGGAAAACATCGAAAAACATCCGATTTCGTTCGGCGAAGCTTCAAATCAACTTTAAAAGACCCGGTATCATTATAAGGTCAATCATACATGTTACCCTATAAAACATGAGTTTTATGCTCTGAATTAGGTGAATTTGGCGTGTCTACAGCTTGCCTCGCCTTGATGTCGGCTTTGTAAGGGAGTAGCATGTAATGAAGCGGAGTGATTCGGAGTGAACTATAATGGAATGAAAGTGAGCGTAGATGAATGTAGCAAAATGGAATGATGATGGACTAAAAAGGTGGCATCAAGGTGTAGATATAGACATGCTTATCTACCTGATCCAGCAAAATGAATCTCTCTGAGTATTCTAGATCACTTTCATGTTCTATTAAAACCTCATATAATTGACTAGTAAAAGACATGCCCTTGGCACGAGAGATGAAAAAGTAAATGATAAAGGATAAAAGGATGTAGCCAACCCTCAGCGTGGTGAGAAGTCCTCGAATTCATAGTTTCATCATCAGCCAGCAACCCGAACTTTGCGGTGTTCTTGTACTGTGATGGGCTAAAGTTTAAAAGAGAATCTGATCTTAAAATAAAAAGAATACCAATCTATCATATTTGGAATCTCAAGTTCATTCAAGTTTCATTAAAATACTCAGTTTAATTCTGAGTGGAATAATCTCAAATTCTAAAAGGGTTCGTTTTAAGCAAACCAAAATTGCTCGGGTATCGTGAAAACCATGAATCACACTCTAGCAAAAAATCGATTATTCGGAAAACGACAAAACAGACTTAAGCGATAGTGGGATTGAAAGATAATGGTGGGACTAACATAGAATGATGGGAAAGAAGAAACAATGGCATGACAATTGCCACGGTGGGGTGGGATAAAAGACACGGTGGGATAAAAGAAAGGAAAGAATAAAACATGATGGGATAAAATAAAGGAAAGAATAAAACATGATGGGATAACATTGGTAAAAATGAAGAATGAAAAAGAGATGGATACGAAAATATAGAAAATTATGTAGAAAATAGTTGAAGATATAGATTGTCAATTGGAGGTCAAGACACTTGATTAGGAACCATCGTCCCTCCAATGTTCAATTTTGGCTTATCCGTGAGTGTGAATAAATGACTAAGCCATCATAGATTTTGTTGAAGGGGATCTCGGGCCCAGTCATCTTCACTCTCAAGGTCTTCAACATTAATGCATATAATATAAATGAACCTAACATAACTAGGTGACAAATGGTAAAAGGTGATGTGAAGTTCAAAATGCAATGATGGTGATGATGTAAGATTGATGAGAATGTGGATTTGAGTGAAGTCGTCAAGCGTAGTGCATCGACCAGCATCTCTGGTCCATCCTTGTCTTGCCTTCTGACGGAATACAACACCATGAGAATGTTCAGCTGGGTGGTGCTACCTTTATTTTCACCGTAAGGTTGGCATGACATTCCTTGGGGAACACTGATCTCGCCAATTCACCTGTTAGGACTAAAAAGGTTGCCTGCACATTTCTAGTTAGTACCCAACAGACAGAATTGTCATATGAAGCAGATTGTTCATGAAATGATCAATTGAAGATTTCACTATTAGAACCATCATTTGGATGTCAAAAAAAATGTTTTTTATGATGGTTCCTTTAGCAAAAATGTCACTTTTAACATTATAGACAATTTTTGATTTTTGTAAAATTTTTCTGAATTTTTCGAATTTTTTGTCCATGTGCCCCCGATCGAGGGCAGCTGGCCATGCGCCCTGGGGTGGGGCACCTGGCCATGTGCCCCCAGATGAGGGCACATGCGCCCTGAGGCAATTTTTTTTTCAGAAAAAAATTGTACCTGATCGCCCTTCTCTTTTTGCTTCTTCAGCTTCTGAAAACACTTAACAAAGATGATTAAATTTTCATCATGACTAGTACCTTTGCCTATATATCATTTTCCTAGATTTTGAGTCAAAGGAAGGAGCCTTCTTAACAAGGTGGTACAAAACAAATGACTTAAATGAAATAGGGGTAAGGGTTAAGAGAACTTACCTACCGTGGTGTGAATCTTCTCCTCTTCTGCATTGAAATGCCTGAAACACTTGACAGAAGGAGATTAGATCTTCATCAGGACTCATCCCTTTGCCCATTATGGTCAACTTTGACTTAGGTCAAAGGGAAGAGCCTTCTTAACAAGGTAATTAAAGTAAAAAATGTATATGCAATGCAGAAATGGAAATATGCATGACACTCAAATAAACATGGATGCAACAAAGGCAATGATTATGACTGAGCATTTTTTTTTTATATTTTCTTGAAAACAATCATTTTTTTTAGATTTTTGAAAAGCATTCAATTTTTTTTTATTTTTAAAATATACAATTCTTTTGGACTTTTAAAACATGAATTTTTTTGGGTTTTTGAAATATGCATTTTTTTGGGTTTTTGAAATATGTATTTTTTTGGGTTTTTGAAATATTCATTTTTTTGGGTTTTTGAAATATTCCTTTTTTTTGTTTTTTTTTTAAATATTCCGCTTTTTTGTGTGGAGAAAATGCTAGTATTTGAGACAAGTCATCGATCTTCGGGGTTTGTCAAGAATCAAGTGGTAGATGCCACGTGCAAAAATAAAGTTCCCTACCTAGAATCCTTCTAACATTCTTCCTTTGATCGGCTTGGGTTCCACCTAGATTTGGTCGGTTTACCCTACCCAAGGGGTTTATGGAGGAAGAGTATAGAGGAAGTCTTTGATAGGGTTTGAAGATGTTGAGAGGGATTTCTCTACTCTCACTCAAATTACCCATTGAGATTCGGCCCCTTTGGGTTTTTCTTTCTTTTTTTGCTCTTTTCTGTATGGCACATATTTGGACATGTTTTTGACCCGTGGGGACATTGCCCATCTTTTAATGCCATTTGCCCATCTTTTAGGACTATCATTGCCCATCTTTTAGGACTATCATTCTAGGTACTCATTCAGACAGGTTGATCATTTTTTTTCTTTTCCTGACCAGAGGGGTTCATTGCCCATCTTTTGGCACCCTTTTGTACCCTCTGGGACGGCCTCCTACTAGGGTGGGAGTGTTTTCGATACTACCCCTCTCTAATCTTCTCTCCTTATCTTGAACCGAGTAGAAGAGAATAGGGTAAGGGTACTCCTTCCATTTCTAGATTTCTGCCTTGCCTTTCACAAGTGTCAGGTTGTCTGGATTCTAGGATTGGGAAGTGTTGTGTGTGTAGGATGGTACCTACCCTTGACTTCTCACGAATAACGTAGGATCAATGACTTGAGATTATACCAGTGGTTTCTCCATTTTTATGGAAAGTACTTTTTGAGGTAAACTCCATTCCAAGGATGAGTCAATTTTTCTCCATTTGCATTAGTCAATTCATATGCATTACCTGGATACTTTTCAGTGATTACAAAAGGTCCTTCCCACTTAGGTTGCAACTTGGAGCGGGGACCCCCTGGCTTAACGAATATGCGTTTGACTACCATCTCACCGATCTCAAATTTTCTCTCGACAACCCTCTTTTGATAAAACCTTTTGAGTCTATTCTGATAAGTCCGGGCATGCTCAGCGGCGGCTAGCCTTCTTTCATCCAAGAGTTCAAGCTATGCAAGGAGAGATTCTCTTCTCTCATCAACAGGAATATCCCTGTCGAGCTGAACTCGGAGAGATGGAAGTAATACTTCGTAAGGGACCACTACTTCCATCCCATATGCCAAAGAATACGGGGTTTGTCCAGTGGGAGTCCTTACAGAAGTAAGATAAGCCCATAGAGCATCTATATAAGCTTATCAGGCCAGTCGACAAATTTGTTAGAATTACAAGATTTCTTGATGATTTTGATTAAGGTTTTGTCGGTGGTTTCTGCTTGACCATTGCCTTGAGGATAGTATGGTGATGAACGATGCAATGAAATGTGATACCTATTGCAAAGATCACGCAGATCTTGAGAAATAAATTGTGGCCCATTATCGGTGACGATGTCGCTGGGGATCCCGAACCTTGCCAGGATGTTGCGCCTAATGAAGGAGCAGACTGTTGACGCTTTAATCTCCACGAATGCTTCCGCTTCAGCCCACTTTGTAAAGTACTCCGTTGCCGTCAGAATGAATGATTTTGAGCGCATTTCGGAGTTGAGGTCACTCATGGGGCCAATGATATCAAAGGCCCACATGGCGAAAAGGCCATGGGGCAGGAATTGGATGAAGGGAAGATGCGGGAGAGTGAATCTCGTCGGCGTGGAGTTGACTTGAATGACAATGCCGGACAAAGATGGAGCAATCTTCTTCTAGAGTTGGCCAATAATACCCTTGTCAGATGATTTTCTTAGCAAGGGCTTGGGCATTCACATGACCACCACAAACTCCAGAATGTGTTTCCTTTAGCACCAACTCAGCTTCTTCTTCATCAAGACACCTGAGTAAGATTCCACTTAGGCTTCTCTTATAGAGCACTCCTCTGGGATACTCTTCTGATTGCCTTCTTTTCCTTGGTGGTTGATCCAGGTGGATATGACTGATCTTGACAATACCTCGCAATCTCGTCATACCAAGGTCTCTCACCTTCTTCTAATTCTTCCAACTCAATAAAGGAGATTTCTTATTTATGTTCCATGTATTCTTTTCTGTTGAATCTTTCCTTAACCTTCATAAAACGTCCATCCTCAATTGCTGGAATTGTCCTCTTACAGATGTGGATAGTCCGCACTTGCCTGCATAGTGGGATAGATAGAGATGAAGCTAGTGAAGCTAAGGCATCGGCGAGGATATTTTGAGAGCAGGGGACATGGACAAAGGTGAGTTTGAAGAATAGCTTGATGTAGCAGGTGGTGAGCTCCTGGTATGGTTTGAGGTTTGGATGAGAAGATCGGTACCTGGATAGGACCTGGCGTAGGATCAATTGACTATCACCTATCACCCTTAGTTCGGTAGCACCATGGAAATGATTGCCCTCCAGCCCGGCCAGCAAGGCTTCATACTCAGCTATGTTGTTGGTTGCTGAAAAGTTCAGCTGAAAAGCCTGTGGAATGGTGACATCTTCAGGTGACAGAAGGACAATACCTATCCCTCTATCATGAGAGTTTAGAGCCCCATCAAAATATAATATCCAAAGATTGGAAGATCGGACTGACATTAGTTCGTCATCTGGGAACTCCGACCGGACTGGGTCAAAGATGGGTATGGGATGATGGGCAAGGTGTTCAGCAATAGCATAACCCTTGATTGCCTTCTGTGGGACATAAGTGATATCAAATTGGGATAAGAAACTCTGCCATCGCCCTAACCGATCCGTCAAGACTGTACACATATCTGTGCTAATTGTTGCAGATATCTGTTTGGAACTCCTTTACCTCTGACTTTCCTATTTCCTAACCTAACTTGACCTACTGAAGATAAAGCTGGAAATGTGGTATTTACAGTGGAGGGAGGATTGAGCAAATCGATCAATGATTCAGAAAAGGGGGATCCCTGATTGGGAGTACCCTCTTGGATGAGTAGAGACGTCTCCTCGATGGAAATGTGAGTTTCAGAGAAGACAGTTTTTTTGGAAATTTCAAGTAAAAAGATAGAATGAGTCAGCATGACTCGAGGTTTGCTGGAAACTGACTAAATTACCAGAGAGAAAAACTTAAGAATAAAAGGGAAAAAGGGGCTCGTCGGCCCAATGGTAATAGAAATCTGACACATGGGTCCAAAACTGATGAAAAAAGTAAACGGGTACGTGGACCCGATCTTAAAAATAAATGGGCATGTAAGCCCATGTTGGGAAAAGCCCTCAGTTCTGAAGTTGATGAGGGAAGTAAATGGGCAAGCAGGCCCAATAAGAGTGGAAGGTTGAAGAGGGCACATGGGCCCAAAGTGGGTAAGTGGGCCCTGAAGCCCATCCAAAAGATCTAGAAACAATGCTACGAGGTTTAAACATGGGATTGTTGTATTTGGGCCTCGTGGAATGGTTTTGACTTGGGTAACATGTTTAACTAGATGATTCAAGATTGGTCTTCCCTTGAGTGGTTCCTGGTGCTCTTCCCCACTTGAAAACAGACGAGTCAAGCAAAAGTCTTCCAAGTCTTCTTCTTCTTCATATGGAGCTTTCCTTCTCTTGACAGTCATCATGGAACTCTTGTTGTCTTCAGCCATCATCATGGTCTCCCCTTTGATAAAGAAGGTATGGAGTCCCATGGCATATCCTGGCTGGAAGATCCTCCTTGGGATGGAATCCACTTTGTATCCCAACCCCTGCCTGCGTGGCCATTTCACAGTTTGAATCGGCTGACTGATTCCTTGAAGATCCTTGCCTAAACCTCTTCCAGGCTGATAGCCTCGTTTCATCATCATCCGCCATGCCACTATGTCGGGTAGAGAGGCGCTCATGCATCAGACTTCCGGTAATTCTCCCACTAAGATCTGGGGCTGTATTGACAGACCTAGGGGTGATGTAAAAGCATCATTCATCTCATCCCTTATAGGCATGCTAGTAACCTTGACCACTTGTCCTTTAAAGGGAAATTTTATACACTGGTTGTTTGTTGAAGCCACAGCTCCTATTGCCTCCAAGTATGGCCTCCCAAGTATAGCCCGAAAAGTTGGATCTAATTCTAGAACATGAAAATCCGTTGTGACCGTACATGGTCCAAGTTTAACTTCTAGAGTGACCACCCCACATGCAGACTTCTTGGAGTTGTCGTAGGCCATCACCATGGCACAAGATGGCTTGATTTCTTGTTCAGAAATACCGCATAACTACAGAGTTTCTGGCAGCATAACATTGATGGAAGCTCTAGTGTCAAGCAAACATGATTTCACTTCAATATTACAAATAACCACAGCCACATACAAAGCATATTTCCTAAATTCTGGATCTGCTAATTCCTCCTGAGAGAAAGTGAGTGTTGGGTGCTCACTTCTAGGGGCTAACATTGTAGTGATCATCTCAGGTGGGAGATCTTCATTCACCATGACCCTTTGCAAGTACTGCTGTAGAATCTCCCGGTGCACCTTTGATATTTTGATCAAATCAAGTATAGAATAGAAATACGGACCGGTGTTTTATCTAAATGCTTTAACAGATCATAGGCTGTGCTTGGCAATGGTTTTTCCACTTGTTCCTCCTCCACTGGATCCTGCGGTTGAGTACTAGCTTGGGAAAAGAGCCACTGGAACATCCTTCCACTACGAAGCACCGGGGCTATTTGGCGGTCGGGTAGAGGTGACGGGTTAACTGGGGTGGATTGTGGTGGAACAGGTGGTGTAGATGCAGGTATGATAGGTGTAGACACACCAAATTCGCCTAATTCAGAGCATAAAACTCATGTTTTATAGGGTAACATGTGTGATTGACCTTAGAATGATGCCGTGTCTTTAAAAGTTGATTTGAAGCTTCGCCGAACAAAATCGGATGCCTTCCAAAGTTTTCCGCAAAAAGCCGTAACTTCCGAGCGAAAGCCGCACGTAAATCGTGTAAACACGGAAGTTGGCTGAATGACCAATGCCTAATGATCGTGCATTGAAGGTTATGGTCATATTCACACCCCGGACAAGTTTTGTTGCATACCGTGCCTTTTCGGTTTGCCGTCGGAGTCATTTTCACCTGTATCGGATCTTCTGTTCACTGCCCTAAGTTCCGGACAAAATTCTGAAGTTTTGGAGTGTGTGATGGCTGATCCGATGCTATAGAAAGCTTCTTCGGACTGTTATCTTTCCAACGCAACAAACGGCGTCGAATTCCGAGTTCGGGAGTGTTCGCAATGGCTTCCAGAAGAAGGACGCGCGAAACCAGTCTCATGCGCCCGGGTTCCTGGTCACATGCGCCCGGGACCCAGGGCACGTGGCCATGCGCCCTACCAGTGAGGCACGTGACCTCGTGCCCTCACTTGAGGGCACATGCGCCCCACCTTTGAGGCATGAGGGACCCAGCTTTTCACCCGGACTCTACCACTGAACCGCCGATCGGAGGAGACCAAATTTTTCGGGATTTGTACCCATGCGCCCTCATTGGGGGGCACATGCGCCCCTCAGTGGGGCGCATGCGCGCAGCACCAAGGCGCATGCACCCAGGGGTGGGGTGCAAGGCCCCTATTTTTTAGCCTTGATATTGTTGTCCGTTCTCTTTTAAATTAACTCCGATTCCGGTCATTCCAAAGGCATGAGCATGACCCCCCAGGCATCTCAATACATCCAACCACCCTCCTGCATAGATTATGTGATTTTTAGAGAGAGAATTTTGAGTTTTTAGAGAGATAAAAGTCGGTTTAAGAGAGAGGAAGGCTGTACTACAGGTGATCTGCCAAGTCTCTCTTCGTTGGCCTCTACAGAAATGTGTGGACGTATTTTGCCTGATCTCTATTCATAAAAGTTCTTCATATCCAAGTCTTCTTGAGTTTTCAATCGACGTCACTTGATTCCGAGGTCGGGGCTGGTCGTGACGAGTGCAGAAGTAAAGTCGCGCCTGGCAGATCCTGGACTGCTGCTCGACTTTTTCGACAACACAGATTTGGCTATATCTTCCACTATTCAACTCAGAATCTTTCAGTTCTTTTTCCTACCTATTTGTTTTGTGATTATCTATCCTCCTATCATTTTTTACATTTTTTGCATTAATTTTATTCTGTTATTCCGAAAATAAAAAAAGGGGTTAGAGATAACCCAAATCCGGTCAGTTTCTAGTCAATTGTGTGTTTTATGTTATTTTCCTTGCATATACTCCACCTTGTTTAGTTCTAATAGTCTCTTTCACTTGTTTATTTGTCTAGTTGCACAGAACATCAAGCACCCATCACGTTAAGGACTCTTCTTCATCGGCGGGCCGAAGAAGGAGAAGCTTTAACTCACATTCTTCACGCTAAGGTACACACGGTCATTTTAATTCTATAAATCGGAACCCACGGTTGCTGGTGACCGCATTTATTTCTTCTCACCCTCCTCCCACATGACCCGAACTGTCTCTTTGGTGATCGAGCGACGCCAAGGGATGAAAGTTCGGGATCAATGTGAGTGTGGGACCGAGGTGAGATTTGCTTTCCGAGCTTTATTCCTTTCTTTTATCATCCCCTCTTGAGGTGACGATCTGGATTCACAGACTTCCCTGAAAAGGAGAGGACCCTGTTTAATTTTCAGAGTCGACAGCTTTGTGGCGACCACGGTGGGACAAGAAATGTCTTCAACCGTGGGTGCTAAGTGTTTTGTTTGCAACTACTTCTAGTTCTAGACCGGTTCCCACGTGAGCCATTCCTTCTTTCCACCTCTCTTAAACTTCATGCCATCTCAAAATTTCTGATTTCACCCATCTTTCATCAGATTTGAAGTGCCAAGTATGCCATTTAATTTCTGCATTTTATTTAAACCGGTTCCCACCTGAACCACCCTTTTCCTACTAAACCGGTTCCCGCGTGAACCAATCTCTTTCTTTACTTAGGTTCCCATGTGAACCAAACCACTTTCCTTCAGATCTATCCCAACTTGGATAAGATCTTTATTCACCTTTAATTGGCCCCATGTGGCCCTCTTTTGACCATTCAAACCGGTTCCCACGTGAACCACCCCTTTTTACCCAAAACCGGTTCCCACGTGAACCACCTTTACTTTTTACCCCAGTTCCCACATCGGTCCCCACGTGGACCACCCTTTTGCTTGGCTATCATATTTGAACCCTCTTCTTTCCATCACCTTTTCACTATCTCCATTTGGCTCACATATGAAACAAGTCTAGATTCTAGTTTCTAGTTGCTTGTCTAGTTTCTAATTGCTTATCTTGTGTCATTGCTTGTTTATTTAAGTTTATGTTTTGCTTATTACTTGCTTTATTACTTGATTGCATTCTCTGATCCTTCTCTCTACCTCCTTATTTTACACTTTTTTGAGGTGGGAGCTCACTCTCCCATTTACCCCTCCCATCCAAAACACCCTCTTGGTGGATTCTGACTTCTCTTCTGGGATATTCCTTCCTAGTTGACTTGGTTGGCTTTCATCAAGGCCTCCGTAATTCCTCATACGTGGAGTATTCCTCTTCACGATCGGGTTGGTTGTACCACTCCCCAAAACCCGAAGCATCCTATGTTACCTACACGTGGTGAGATTGTGTGAAACCTAGGTCATTGGAGATTGGAGTTAGGATCCTAACCCATTTATTGAGAGAACAATTCTTAACAAATCCATAAACCTAAGGTTTAATCAAAATCATTGCGTAATCTTGCTTTCAAGTCTTTGCATCACTTGCTTGTCAAACGAAAATTCAAACCTCTAACTTTTTGCAAAATACTAAAAAAACCAAAAAAGTTCTTTGTTTAATTTGTCAACTTGTTTGTTTTTTTCCTTAAAGTTCAATGCAATTAAGGTCTGGAAGACACGTTGGAATGGCGGAACAAGCTGAACATCGAGAACATGAGATGGGTCATCAACCAAATCCGTCAGATGGTCGTGTTAATCCATTATTTGAGTCGGAAGCGCAAGAGGTCCCTCAACCATCTGCTCCTCGTGATGTTGAACAACTCTTTAGGAAGTTGTCTCTCTATACTGACCCAGAAACCTATGCCCGCATACAATCCATGGTGAAGGGCAAAATGGCCTCAGATCAAGCTGAAGTTAACCAAGTTGCCTTATCTTCTCATCCTCTAGTTCAACCACCACTTATTCAATCACCCTTGGTTCAACCTCCTGTTGTTCAACGATCTGTGATTCAACCATCACTAATAAAACCATATGTAGTTCAACCCTCTATAGTTCAACCATCTATGGTTCAACCATCATTTGTTCAGCCATCTTATTTTAACCATGTTGCTCCCCTGACCCATCAAGTCATGGGACAATCTTCAGTAAATTTGCCAAGTCATGCTCCTCAATTTCAGAACCATGTCTCTAACCACATACCCCCACCAGTAAACCAAGAACCTGCTCTCACCAGGGCAATCATGGATTAGCTCACCCAGATGAATGAACGTTATGAAGAGCTAAGATGTCACCTGGACTCCAAGTCAGTTCCTGAGATTTCCATTCCTTCTCTGCCAGTCCTACACCTGCCACCTTCTGAGCTACCAGTTTATCGCCGCTACAATGGTACTGGCAATCCTTTTCTTCATCTAAAATATTTTCTCTATGAATCCTCATTCTGGAAAGATGATCGTAGGGTTCTTGCCTTCTTGTTCCGTCGTTCATTAGAAGGGTCTGCATTGGAATGGGTCTACTCACTCGACTCCTTTGAGGCAGGAGACTTCGACATTGTCAAGACAAAATTCTTGCAGAGATACAGAGACCGGGTGGCACCAGCATGCTCCATTACAGATTTGATTGCTGAGAAGATGAAGCCCGAAGAGGACTTCATAAAGTTTGCTAATCGCTGGAGGGGAATGGTAGAAAAATTGACAGATGTGATTTCTGAAGGGGAACAAGTGAAGATGCTTTTTAGCAACACTACACCTGCTCTAAGGAATGTCTTGATCATGCACTGTCCTACCACAATGAATGAACTCTATGACAGTGCCCGATACTTGCAAGCCCACTTCAAGGATGCCACAATGATAAATCCATTTGATCTCAAACCTAGAAACTTTAGAAAGACCCCCTCTGCACCAGTTGGGCCTACAACCGATGGAGTGGTCAACAACGAAGCTGTAAATATTGTAGGGAACCAGGGAGGGAACCGTCAAAACCAGTTCAGAAACCCACCACAGAATCCTTCCTATTACCCCCCTTAGCAACAAGTTAGGCCACCACAACCACGACAACCACAACAACCACCTTAGCCAGTAGCACAACCCCAGCAACCTCGTCAACCTACCTACAATAGGGCACCGCCACCACCCAATCAGGCACCACGAAGGGGAGGTCCTAGGAGAGAGAACTACCAGCAACTCCCTTACTCCTTGACCGACATCTTCAATGTACTCATGGCAGAAAAACAGTTGGAATTGCCCAAAGAAAGAGATGTTTGGCCAACAAATGTAGAAATGTCCCGATACTGTGCTTACCACCGGTGTCCTGGTCACACTGTAGAAGTGTGCTTTCAATTCAAGGATTACATCCACAATCTGAATGACCAAGGCAGCATTGATTGGGCTCAAATGGGGGAATGCATACAAGCAATGAAGGCTAGGCAGCAGCAGCGGCAGCGTCCACCGGCTCAACCTCAACAACAACCTGGCTTGGGGATTGTCCAAAATCCGCTCCCATTACATGCCCCCGCTCCAGCACCGGCACCAGCACATCTAAACCCAGGAATTGGTCTAGTACACTCCATTGTCTAGGGAGATGCCAGCCGTGCTCAAGGTTGGCAACTAGAAAACCAAAATGCAACCATGCCTGCCAACCCAGCTAGGTCTCCTGCTAGGAACCCTCCTAGACAGATAATTCGTGCACCTGCTACCCCACAACTACCACAAAGCTCAATAACCCAACCATTGGCCGCCACTTCTTCTCACCGGCCCATCATTAGGCCAGCCCCCTCTCTAACTACACCTCCTTCAACCATTGCTACACACCGACCCTTGCTCATCCGACCACCACAATCACCACCAAACCTGAACCCCCAGCCTATGAGCTCTACCACTCCAAAACCCCAACCTATCATACCACCAACACCACAACCAATCCCACAACCTACACCTTCATTAAACTCATCAACCACTCCTGCACACCGGCCTCTTCTTATTAGGCCACCGGTATCACCATCACTACCACCTCCAAATCCTACCCCTCCACCAACTAACCCAATCATCCTAGAACCACCAATCCCATTACCTATCATACCTACACCTGCACCACCTGTTCCACTATAACCCACCCTAGTTAACCTGTCACCTCTACCCGACAGCCAAATAGCCCCGGTGCTTCGGAGTGGGAGGATGTTCCAGCGGCTCTTTCCCCAAACTAGTACTCAACCACATGATGAAGTGGAGGAGGAACAAGTAGAAGAACCATTGCCAGGCACAGCCTATGATCTGTTAAAGCATTTAGATAAAACACCGGCCCGTATTTCCATACTTGAGTTGATCAAAAGATCAAAGGTGCACCAGGAGATTCTACATCAGTACTTGCAAAGGGTCATGGTGAGTAAAGATCTCCCACCTGAGAAGATCACTACAGTGTTAGCCCCTAGAAGTGAGCGCCCAACACTCACTTTCTCTCTGGAGGAATTAGCAGATCCAGAATTTAGGAGATATGCTTTACATGTGACTGTGGTTATCTGTAATATTGAAGTGAAATCATTTTGGTTGACACTGGAGCTTCTATCAACGTTATGCCGCCAGAAACTTTGCAGTTGTGTGGCATTTCTGAGCAAGAAATCAAGCCATCCTGTGCCATGGTGACAGCCTATGATAACTCCAAGAAGTCTGCACGTGGGGTGGTCACACTAGAAGTCAAACATGGACCATGTACGGTCACAATGGATTTTCATGTTCTAGAATTGTATCCAACTTTTCGGGCTATACTTGGGAGGCCATACTTGGAGGCAATAGGAGCTGTGGCTTCAACAAACCACCAGTGCATAAAGTTTCCCTTTAAAGGATAGGTGGTCAAGGTGACTAGCATGCCTATAAGGGACGAGCTGAACGATGCTTCTTTACTCCTAGGTCTGTCAATACAACCCCAGATCTCAGTGGGAGAATTGCCAGAAGTCAGATGCATGACTGCCTCTCTACCAGACACACTGGGATGGCGGATGATGATGAAATTGGGCTATCAGCCTGGAAGAGGTTTAGGCAAGGATCTTCAAGGGATCACTCAGCCAATTGAAACTATGAAAAGGCCACACAGGCAGGGGTTGGGATATGAAGAGGGTTCCATCCCAAGGAGGATCTTGCAGCCAGGATATGCCATGGGGCTCCATACATTCTTTATCAAAGGGGAGACCATGATGATGGATGAAGATGGCAAAAGTTCCATGATAGCTGTCAAGAGAAGAAAGGCTCCAGATGAAGATGAAGAAGACTTGGAAGACCTGTGCTTATCTTTGACTCGTCTGTTCTCAAGTGGGGAAGAGCACCAGGAACCACTCAAGGGCAGACCAATATTGGATCATCTGGTTGAGCATACCACCCAAGTCAAAACCATTCCATGAGGCCCTAATACAACAATGCCATGTTTGAACGTCGTACCATTGTTTCTAGATCTTTTGGATGGGCTTCAGGGCCCACTTACCCACTTTGGGCCCATGTGCCCTCTTCAACCTTCTACTCTTACTGGGCCATCTTGCCCATTTTCTTCCCTCATCAACTTCAAGACTGAGGGCTTTTCCCAGCATGGGCTTACATGCCCATTTATTTCTATGATCGGGTCCACGTACCCGTTCACTTTTTTCATCAGTTTTGGACCCATGAGTCCACTTTCTGTTACCGTTGGGCCCACGAGCCCCTTTTTTCCCTTTATTCTTAAGTTTTTCTCTATATTAATTCAGTCATCTTCTAGCAAGCCTTGAGTCACTCAGACTCATTCTATCTTTTTACTTGAAATTTCTAAAACGTCTTCTCTGAAACTCACATTTCCATCGAGGAGATGTCTCTACTCATCCCAGAGGGTGCTCCTGATCAGGGATCCCTCTTTTCTGAATCATTGATCGATTTACTCGATCCTCCCTCCACTGTAAATACCACCTTTCCAGCTTTATCTTCAGTAGGTCAAGTTAGGTTAGGAAATAGGAAAGTCAGAGGTAAAGGAGTTCCAAATAGATATCTGCAACAATTGGTTTAGAAATGTGTATAGTCTTGACTGATCGGTTAGGGTGATGGCAGAGTTTCCTATCCCAATTTGATATCCCTTATGTTCCACAGAAGGCAATTAAGGGTTATGCTATTGCTGAACACCTTGCCCATCATCCCATACCCGTCTTTGACCCAGTCCGGTCGGAGTTCCCGGATGACGAACTAATGTCAGTCCGATCTTCCAATCTTTGGACATTATATTTTGACGGGGCTCTGAACTCTTATGGTAGAGGGATAGGTATTGTCCTTCTGTCACCTAAAGGTGTCACCATTCCACAGGCTTCTCAGCTTAACTTTCCAGCAACCAACAACATAGCTGAGTATGAAGCCTTGCTGGCTGGGCTGGAGGCCGCTCATTTCCATGGTGCCACCGAACTGAGGGTGATAGGTGATAGTCAATTGATCCTACGCCAGGTCCTATCCAAATACCGAACTTCTCATCCAAACCTCAAACCCTACCAGGAGCTCACCACCTACTACATCAAGCTATTCTTAAAACTCACCTTTGTTCATGTCCCCCGCTCTTAGAATATCCTCGCCGATGCCTTAGCTTCACTAGCTTCATCTCTATCTGTCCCGCTAGGCAGGCAAGTGCGCACTATCCACATCTGTAAGAGAACAATTCCAGCAATTGAGGATGGACGTTTTCTGAAGGTTAAGGAAAGATTCAACAGAAAGGAATACTTAGAAATAAAGATGAAATCTCCTTGATTGAGTTGGAAGAATTAGAAGAAGGTGAGAGACCTTGGTATGATGAGATTGCGAGGTATTGTCAAGATCAGTCATATCCGCCTGGATCAACCACCAAGGAAAAGAAGGCAATCAGAAGAGTATCCCAAAGGTATATAATCCTAGGAGGAGTGCTCTACAAGAGAAGTCTAAGTGGAATCTTACTCAGATGTCTTGATGAAGAAGAAGCTGAGTTGGTGCTGAAGGAAGCACATTATGGAGTATGTGGTGGTCATGTGAATGCCCAAGTCCTTGCTAAGAAAATCATCTGACAAGGGTATTACTGGCCAACTCTAGAAGAAGACTGCCCCATCTTTGTCCGGCATTGTCATTCATGTCAACTCCATGCCGACAAGATTCACTCTCCCGCATCTTCCCTTCATCCAATTCATGCCCCATGGCCTTTCGCCATGTGGGCCTTTGATATCATTCGCCCCTTGAGTGACCTCAACTCCGAAATGCGCTCAAAATCATTCATTCTGACGGCAACGGAGTACTTCACAAAGTGGGCTGAAGCGGAAGCATTCGTGGAGAATAAAGCGTCAACAGTCTGCTCCTTCATCAAGCGCAACATCCTGGCAAGGTTCGGGATCCCCAGCGACATCGTCACCGATAATGGGCCACAATTTCTTTCTCAAGATCTGCGTGATCTTTGCAATAGGTATTACATTTCATTGCATCATTTATCACCATACTATCCTCAAGGCAATGGTCAAGCGGAAGCCATTAATAAAGCTTAATCAAAATCATCAAGAAATCTTGTAAGTCTAGCAAATTTGCCGACTGGCCTGATAAGCTTGTAGATGCTCTATGGGCTTGTCATACTTCTGTAAGGACTCCCACTGGACAAACCACGTATGCTTTGGCATATGGGAGGGAAGCAGTGGTCCCTTACGAAGTATTACTTCCATCTCTCTGAGTTCAGCTCGACAGGGATATTCCTGTTGATGAGAGACGAGAATCTCTCCTTGCACAGCTTGAACTCTTGGATGAAAGAAGGCTAGCCTCCGCCGAGCATGCCCGGACTTATCAGAATAGACTCAAAAGGTTTTATCAAAAGAGGGTGGTTGAGAGAAAGTTCAAAATCGGTGAGATGGTAGTCAAACGCATATTCGTTAAGCCAGGGGGTCCCCGCTCCAAGTTGCAACCTAACTGGGAAGGGCCTTTTGTAATCATTGAAAAGTATCTAGGTAATGCATATGAATTGACTAATGCAGATGGAGAAAAATTGAATCATCCTTGGAATGGAGTTTACCTCAAAAAGTAATTTCCATAAAAATGGAGAAACCACTGGTATAATCTCAAGTCATCGATCCTAAGTTGTTCGTGAGAAGTCAAGGGTAGGTACCATCCTACACACACAACACTTCCTGATCCTAGAATCCAGACAACTCGACACTTGCGAAAGGAAAGGCAGAAATCTAGAAATGGAATGTGTACCTTTACCCTATTCTCTTCTACTCGGTCCAAGATAGGGAGAGAAGATTAGAGTGGGGTAGTATCGAAAACACTCGCCACTCTAGTAGGAGGCCGTCTCAAAGGGTGCAAAAGAGTGCCAAAAGATGGGCAATGAACCCCTCAGGATAGAAAAAGAAAAAAAATGATCAACCTGTCTGAATGAGTACCTAGAATGTTAGTCAAGGCAAAAGGCACTAAAAGATGGGCAATGTCCCCATGGGTCAAAAAAAAAGAAGAAAAAAACCCTGTCCATATATGTGCCACATAGAAAAGAAGAAAAAAACCCAAAGAGGCCGAACACCAATGGGTAATTTGAGTGAGAGTAGAGAAATCCCTCTCAACATCTTCAAACCCTATCAAGGACTTCCTCTATGCTCTTCCTCCTTAAATCCCTAGGGAAGGGTAAACCGACCAAATCCAGGTGGAATCCAAGCCGATCAAAGGAAGAAGGTTAGAAGGATTCTAGGTAGGGAACTTTATTTTTGCACGTGGCATCTACCATTTGAGTCTTGACAAACTCCAAAGACCGATGAACTGTCTCAAATACCAGCTTTTTCTCCAGGAAAAAATTGCATATTTCAAAAACCCAAAAAAATGCATATTTCAAAAACCCAAAAAATTGCATATTTCAAAAACCCAAAAAAAATGCATATTTCAAAAACCCAAAAAATTGAATATTTCAAAAAACCAAAAAAATTGAATATTTCAAATTTTCAAAAAAAAAACACATATTTTAAAAATTCCAAAAAAATTGAATACTTTTGAAAATCGAAATGATTGTTTTCAAGAAAATCCAAAAAAAATTGCTTAGTCATGATCATTGCCTTAGTTGCATCCATGCTTATTTGATTGTCACGCATATTTTCATTTCTGTATTGCATATCCATTTTTTTTACTTTAATTACCTTGTTAAGAAGGCTCCCCCTTTGACCTAAGTCAAAGTTTACCATAATAGGCAAAGGGATGAGTCATGGTGAAGATCTAATCTCCTTCTGTCAAGTGTTTCAGGCATTTCAATATAGAAGAGGAGAAGAGTCACACCATAGCAGGTAAGTTCTCTCAACCCTTACCACCAATTCATTTTAGTCATTTGTTTTATTCCACCTTGTTAAGAAGGCTCCTCCCTTTGACTCAAAATCAAGGCATACGATATACATGCAAAGGGATGAGTCATAATGAAGATTTAATCATTTTCATTAAGTGTTTTCAGGAGCTGAAGAAGCAAAAAAGAGAAGGACGACCAGGTACATTTTAAAAAAAAAAAAAAAAAACTTGCCTCAGGGCGCATGTGCCCTCATATGGGGGCACATGGCCAGGTGTCCCACCCCAGGGCGCATGGCCAGGTGCCCCCGATCGGGGGCACATGGACAAAAAATTCGAAAAATTCAGAAAAATATCAAAATATCAGAAATTGTCTATAATGTTAAAAGTGACATTTTTGCTAAAGGAACCATCATTAGAAACTTTGTTTTGACATCCAAATGATGGTTCAAATAGTAAAATCTTCAATTGATCATTTCATGAACAATCTGATTCATATGACAATTCTGTCTGTTGGGTACTAACCAGAAATGTGCAGGCAACCTTTTTAGTCCTAACAGGTGAATTTGTGAGATCAGTGTTCCCCTAGGAACGTCATGCCAACCTTGCGGCGAAAATAAAGGAAGCACCACCCAGCTGAACATTCTCATGGTGTTGTATTCCGTCAGAAGGCAAGACAAGGATGGACCAGAGATGCTGATGAATCAGGCAGTCGATGCAATTCGATAGACCACGCCTGAAGACTTCACTCAAATGGATTCTCATCAATCTCACATCACATCACCACCATCACTTCATTTTTGCACTTCACATCACTCCTATTATCTGTCACCTAGTTATGTTAGGTCCATTTTATATATATTATATGCATTAATGTTGAAGACCTTCAGAGTGAAGATGATTGGGCCCGAGATCCCCTTCAACAAAATCCACGACGGCTTAGTCATTTCTTCACACTCTCGGATAAGCCAAAATTGAACATTGGAGGGACGATGGTTCCTAATCGGGTGTCTTGACCTCCAATAGACAATCTATATCTTCAACTATTTTCTACATGATTTTCTATGTTTGCATATCCATCTCCTTTTCTTTCTTCATCATTACCAATTCTATTTCATTATGTTTTATCTTTCTTTTATTTCATCATGTTTTATTCTTTCTTTTATCCCTTCATGTTTTATTCCTTTCTTTTTGTTCCACCATGTTTTATTCTGTCCTTTCTTTTATCCCACCGTGTCTTTTATCCCACCCCACCGTGGCAATTGTCATCCCATTGCTATTCTTCTTTACCATCATACTATGTTAGTCCCACCATTATCTTTCAATCTCCCTATGGCTTAAGTCCGTCTTGTCGTTTTCCGAATACCGGGTTTTCTGCCAGAGCGTGATTCATGGTTTTCACGATACCCGAGCAATTTTGTTATGCTTAAACGAACCCTTTTAAAATTTGAGATTATTCCACTCAGAATTAAACTGAGTATTTTGGTGAAACTTGAATGAACTTGAGATTCCAAATATGATGGATTGGTATTCTTTTCATTTTAAGATCTATTTCTCTTTGAAAAACTTTAGCCCATCACAGTACAAGAACACCGCAAAGTTCGGGTTGCTAGCTGATGATGAACCTACGAATTCGAGGACTCCTCACCACGCTGAGGGTTGGCTACATCCTTTTATCCTTTATCATTTACTTTTTCATCTCTCGTGCCAAGGGCATGTCTTTTACCAGTCAATTATATGAGGTTTTGATAGAACATGAAAGCGATCTAGAATACTCAGAGAGATTCATATTGCTAGATCAAGTACATAAGCGTGTCTATATCTACACCTTGATGTCACGTTTTCAGTCCATCACCATTCCATTCCACTACACTAATCTACACTCACTTGCATTCCATTACAGTTCACTCCGAATCACTCCGCTTCATTACATGCCACTCCCTTACAAAGCCAACATCAAGGCGAGGCAAGCTGTAGACACACCAAATTCGCCTAATTCAGAGCATAAAACTCATGTTTTATAGGGTAACATGTGTGATTGACCTTAGAATGATGCCGGGTCTTTAAAGGTTGATTTGAAGCTTTGCCGAACAAAATCGGATGCCTTTCAAAGTTTTCCGCAAAAAGCCATAATTTATGAGCGAAAGCCACACGTAAATCGTGTAAACACGGAAGTTGGCTGAATGACCAATGCCTAATGATCATGCATTGAATGTTATGGTCATATTCACACCCAGGACAAGTTTTGTTGCATACCGTGCCTTTCCGGTTTGCCGTCGGAGTCATTTTGACCTCTATCGGATCTTCTGTTCACTGCCCTAAGTTCCGGACAAAATTATGAAGTTTTGTAGGGTGTGATGGCTGATACGATGCTATAGAAAGCTTCTTCGTCCTTTTATCTTTCCAATGCAACAAACGGCATCGAATTCCAACTTCTGGAGTGTTCTCAATGGCTTCCGGAAGAAGGACGCGCGAAACCAGTCTCATGCGCCCGGGTTCCTGGTCACATACGCCCAGGACCCAGGGCACGTGGCCATGCGCCCTACCAGTGAGGCACGTGACCTCGTGCCCTCACTTGAGGGCACATGCGCCCCACCTTTGAGGCACGAGGGACCCAGTTTTTCACCCGGACTCTACCACTGAACCGCCGATCGGATGAGACCAAATTTTTTGGGATTTGTGCCCATGCACCCTCATTGTGGGGCACATGCGCCCCTCAGTGGGACGCATGCACCCAGCACCAAGGCGCATGCGCCCAGGGGTGGGGCGCAAGGCCCCTATTTTTTAGCCTTGATAACGCTGTCCGTTCTCCTTTAAATTAACTCCGATTCTGGTCATTCCAAAGGCATGAGCACGACCCCCCAGGAATCTCAAGACGTCCAACCACCCTCCTGCATAGATTTTGTGATTTTTAGAGAGAGAATTTTGAGTTTTTAGAAAGAGAAAATCGGTTCGAGAGAGAGGAAGGCTGTTCTACAGGTGATCTGCCAAGTCTCTCTTCTTCGGCCTCTACAGCAGTGTGTGGACGTCTTCTGCCTGAGCTCTCTTCATCAAAGTTCTTCCTCTCCAAGTATTCTTGAGTTTTCAATCAACAGAACTTGATTCCGATGTCGTGGATAGTCGTGACGAGTGCAGAAGCAAAGTCGCACCTGGCAGATCCTGGACTGCTGCTCGGCTTTTTCGACAACACAGATTTGGCTATATCTTCCTCTATTCAACTCAAAATCTTTCGGTTCTTTTTCCTACCTCTTTGTTTCGTGATTCTATATCCTCCTATAGAATTTACATTTTTTTACAATTTTTTGCATTACTTTTATTCTGTTATTCCGAAAATAAATAAAGGGGTTAGAGATAACCCGAATCCGGTCAGTTTCTAGTCAATTGTGTGTTTTATGTTATTTTCCTTGCATATAATCCACCTTGTTTAGTTCTAATAGTCTCTTTCACATGTTTATTTGTCTAGTTGCTCAGAACATCAAGCACCCATGGCGTTGAGGACTCTTCTTCATCGGCCGGCCGAAGAAGGAGAAGCTTTAACTCACATTCTTCACGCTAAGGTACACACGGTCATTTTAATTCTATAAATCGGAACCCACGGTTCCTGGAGACCGCATTTATTTCTTCTCACCCTCCTCCCACATGACCCGAACCGTCTCTTTGGTGATCAAGCGACGCCAAGGGATGAAAGTTCGGGGATCAATGTGAGTGTGGGACCGAGGTGAGATTTGCTTTCCGAGCTTTATTCCTTTCTTTTATCATCCCCTCTTGAGGTGACGATCTGGATTCACAGACTTCCCTGAAAAGGAGAGGACCCCGTTGAATTTTCAGAGTCGATAATAGGTAATGGGATCGATGGTTCTGGGATGATGGGGTTAGTTGGTAGAGGGGTAGGATTTGGAGGTGGTAGTGATGGTGATACCGATGGCATGATAAGAAGAGGCCGGGGTGCAGGAGTGGTTGATGAGTTTAATGAAGGTGTAAGTTGTGGGATTGGTTGTGGTGTTGGTGGTTTTGGAGTGGTAGAGCTCATAGGCTGGGGGTTCAGGTTTGGTGGTGGTTGTGGTGGTCGGATTAGCAAGGGCCGGTGTGTAGCAATGGTTGAAGGAGGTGCAGTTAAGGAGGGGACTGGCCTAATGATGGGTCAGCGAGAAGAAGTGGCAGCCAGTGGTTGGGTTTTTGAGCTTTGTGGTAGTTGTAGAGTAGAAGGTGCACGAATTATTTGTCTAGGAGGGTTCCTAGCAGGAGACCTAGCTGGGTTGACAGGCATGGTTGCATTTTGGCTTTCTAGTTTCCAACCTTGAGCATGGCTAGCATCTCCCTAGACAATGGAGTGTACTAGACAATTCCTAGGTTTGGATGTGCTGGTGCCGGTGCTGGAGCGGGAGCATGTAATGGGAGTGGATTCTGGACAATCCCCAAGCCAGGTTGTTGTTGAGGTTGAGCCGGTGGATGCTGCCGCCGCTGCTGCCTAGCCTTCATAGCTTGTATGCATTCTCCCATTTGAACCCAATCAATGCTGCCTTGGTTATTCAGATCGTGGATGTAATCCTTGAATGGAAAACACACTTCTACAGTGTGACCAGGACACCAGTGGTAAGCACAGTATCGGGACATATCTTCATTTGTTGGCCAAACCACTCTTTCCTTGGGCAATTCCAACTGTTTCTCCGCCATGAGTACATTGAAGATGTCGGTCAAGGAGTAAGGGAGTTGTTGGTAGTTCTCTCTCGTAGGACCTCCCCTTCGTGGTGCCTGACTGGGTGGTGGTGGTGCACTATTGTAGGCAGGTGGACGAGGTTGCTGGGGTTGTGCTACTGGTTGTGGGGGTTGTTGTGGTTGTCGTGGTTGTGGTGGCCTAACCTGTTGTTGAGGGGGGTAATAGGAAAGGTTTTGTGGTGGGTTTCTGAACTGGTTTTGACGGTTCCCTCCCTGGTTCTCCACAGTGTTTATTGCTTCGTTGTTGACCACTCCTTTGGTTGTAGGCCCAACTGGTGCAGAGGGGGTTTTCCTGAAGTTTCTAGGTTTATGATCAAAAGGGTTTATCATGGTGGCATCCTTGAAGTGGGCTTGCAGGTATCGGGCAGTGTCATAAAGTTCATTCATGGTGGTAGGATGGTGCATGATCAAGACATTCCTCAAGGCAGGTGTAGCGTTCTCAATGAGCATTTTTACTTGTTCCCCATCAGAAATCACATCTATCAATTTTTCTGCCATTCCCCTCCAACGATCAGCAAACTTTATGAAGTCCTCTTCGGGTTTCATCTTCTCAGCAATCAAGTCTGTAACGGAGCATGCTGGTGCCACCCGGTCTCTGTATCTCAGCAAGAATTTGGTATTCACAATATCGAAGTCTCCTCCCTCAAAGGAGTCGAGCAAGTAGAACCATTCCAATGTAGACCCTTCTAGTGATCAGCGGAACAGGAAATATTGTTTTGACCTCCAAATGATGATTTTAATAGTAAAAGCTTCAGTTGTTCATTTCAGGAACAATATGCTTCATATGACAATTTCATCTATTGGGTACTATCCATAAATGTGCAGGCAATCTTTTAAGTCCAACAAGTGAAATGGTGAGATCGATGTTCCGGAAGGAACAACATGCCAACCTTGTGGCGAAAAGAGAGGAAGAGCCACCCAATTGAACATTGTCGTGGAGCTGTATTCCATCAGAAGGCAAGACAAGGATGGATCAGAGATGCTGATGAATCAAGCGGTCGATGCAAGTTGATAAATCATGCATGAAGATTTCATCCATAATCTCATCAATCTCATATCATCACCAGCATTCCATTTTTCCACTTCACATCACTCATACTATCTGTCACCTAGTTATGTTAGGTCCATTTGATACGTATTATATGCATTAATGTTGAAGACCTTGAAAGTGAAGATGACTGGGCCCGAGATCCCCTTCAACAAAATCCACGACGGCTTGGTCATTTCTTCACACTCATGGATAAGCCAAAATTGAACATTGGAGGGACGATGGTTCCCAATCAGGTGTCTTGACCTCCAATAGACAATCTATATCTTCTACTATTTTCTACATAATTTTCTATGTTTTCACATCCATCTCCTTTTCATTCTTCATCATTACAAATTTTATTCCTTCATGTTTTACTCATTCTTTTATTCTTTCTTTTCTTTTTATCCCACCGTGTCTTTTATTTTATACCACCATGTCATGTTTGTCATGCCATTGTTTCTTCTGTCTCTTCATTCTATGTTAGTCCCACCATTATCTTTCAATCTCAATATGACTTAAGTCTATTTTTTCATTTTCCAAATACTCAATTTTATGCCAGAGCGTGATTCATGGCTTTCACGATACCCGAGCAATTTTGTTATGCTTAAATGAACCCTTTTAGAATTTGAGATTATTCCACTCAGAATTAAACTGAGTATTTTGGTGAAACATGAATGAACTTGAGATTCCAAATATGATGGATTGATATTCTTTTCATTTTAAGATCAACTTCTCTTTAAAAACTTTAGCCCATCACAGTACAAGAACACCGCAAAGTTCAGGTTGCTGGCTGATGATGAACCTACGAATTCGAGGACTCCTCACCACGTTGAGAGTTGGCTACATCCTTTATCCTTTATTTTTTATCTCTCGTGCCAATGGCATGCCTTTTACCAATTAATTATGTGACGTTTTGATAGAATATGAAAGCGATCTAGAATACTCAGTAATATTCATTTTGCTGGATTGGGTAGATAAGCGTGTCTATATCTACACCTTGTTGGCACCTTTTCAGTCTATCATCATTCCATTCCGCTACATTCATCTACGCTCACTTGCATTCCATTAAAGTTCACTCCGAATCACTCCACTTCATTACATGCCATTCCCTTACAAAGCCGACATCAAGGCGAGGCAAGCTATAGACATGCCAAATTCACCTAATTCAGAGCATAAAACTCATGTTTTCTAGGGTAACATGTGCAATTGACCTTAGAATGATGCCAGGTATTTTAAAGTTTATTTGGAGCTTCGCCGAACGAAATCGGATGTTTTCCGAAGTTTTTCGCAAAAAACCGCAATTTCCGAGCGAAAGCCACACGTAAATCATGTAAACATAGAAATTGGATGAATGACCAATTCCTAATGATCATAAATTGATGGTTATGTTCATATTCACACTCCAGACAAGTTTTGTTGCATACCGTGCCTTTCCAGTTTGCCGTCGGAGTCATTTTGACCAGTGTCGGATCTTCTATTCACTATCCTAAATTTAGGACAAAATTATGAAGTATTTGAGGGTGTTATGGCTTATCCAATTCTATATAAATCTTCTTCATTTTTTTATCTTTCCAACGCAACAAACGGTGTTGAATTCTGAGTCCGGGAGTGTCCGCAATGGCTTCCAGAAGAAGGACGTGCAAAAACAGTCCCATGCGCCCGGGTCCCTGGTCACATGCGCCCGGAACCCAGGGCACGTGCCCATGCACCCTACCATTGAGGCACGTGACTGTCGACTCTGAAAACGGGTTCCGGATCGGCACCTCAAAACGAAGGTGAAAGATGGAATAGGGGAAAATGGGGAGTGAAAATAAAACACTCGGAAAGCGGTAAAGACTCCTCACCTCGGTCCCACACTCACATTGATCCCCGAACTTTCATCACACGGCGTCGCTCGAGCACCGGAGATGGTTCGGGTCATGTGGGAGGAGAGTGAGGAGTGAATTAACTTAGAACATGCATAAAAATAAAGGTGGTCGCCAGGAGCCACGGGCTCCGCTTTGTTGAATAAAAAAAAGATATGAGTTGATTTGACTGTGTACCTTAGCGCGGGAGATAGGGATATGGGTTCAACCTTCTTCTTCTTCGGCCGGCCGATGTAGAAGAGTCTCCAACCAATGCTAGCTTGATAGACCTGTGCAACTAGAACAATAAACCAAGTGAAAGAAAATGATTAGAACTATGGGAAGTGTAGTAACTATAGTAAGAAGATGAGAAAGAAGCAATTGGAATTGGACTCACCGGCTTTGGGGTGAGTCTTAACCCCATTTTTGTGTATTTTTGATTATGTAAAAATGATGCAAATAAACTAAAATATGATTTCAAACAGTAAATAAACTGAGTAAAATGAGTTGAGAAAGCTAATGGAATGGATCGGCTTGAGTTGAAGCCGAGTTGGTTGAAGAAGGCCGGTTTGGGTAGCTTTGCACCCTTCTGGCGTGACTTTAGTGCAGAGGATGCTACAGACAACCCCGATGCTAGAATCAAGCTCTGTTTGTTGGAGTAGACATAAGACTCATAGGGGAAGAGTTACTATGTTGATGATTTCTTCGAAATACTCATGTAGAAGTCATTAAAAATTCTGAAAGTGGGCGGATATAGAAAACAGAACCTGGAAGCGCGCCCTCAGTGAAGCAATCTCCACGAACAAACGACAGGTCAGAATTGAGTACCGTTAGTTAGAGAAGAAAGAGGACGAAGAGAGGAACAACTTCTATGTTTAAGACTTTTTCAGCAGAAGTCTCAGTTTTTCTGAATAAGTATATGAATTTGGCTGATGTAGAACACCTGGATCGAGCCTTCTCCTTCACTTCGGGATCGATCTCTCAATGTCGGATCGCCTTTGGACGTCGGGACGGCTTTGGAGAAGAGCTTGTACAACCTATGGATGGGCTAGGCATCGGGGGTTAACCTTGGGTTGCTGAGAATGGCCCTCAATTTATATGGGAGGGAGGCCGTTGCAAAAAAGCAAATTGGACCGACCGCGCCCCCACTCTTCAAAGGAGACAAGGGCGCACAGGGCACGCCCCCAAACCAAGGGCGCGCAGGGCGCGCCCTCACTTCGGGGGCGTGGCCTGTGCGCCCCCCAGTTTCAAAGAAATTGTGGGCGCGGTATGTGTCTCACTGCTAAAAATCGACGAAATCTTCCCGAAAATGGTAAAAATCGACTTGATATACGTAACACGCCCCCGAAACGGGGGCACGGTACAAATAATCAAAAATCAGTGTCGGAAACCTTCCAAAAATCATGTTTAGAAGGTGCTAATCAGGGTAATTTGTGTTTTAAAGAAACTCACCGTGCCCCCGCTTTTCAAAGGAACCGTAGGCGCACAGGATGTGCCCCCGATTTGAGGGCACGTAGGGCGCGCCCCCGGGTTGAGGCCGCGCAACCCTTTCAAGCGGAGTGGGGGCGCGGTACACTCTCTCTCCTACGTGCGTGTTCTGTGAGCCGTATCTTGCAAACGGGATGTCCGATTCGGCTCCCGTTTGTCGCGTTGTAAAGAGGGCCTTCAACCGCACCTCCTCAAGTTGGTAAACCAACCGGCATGACTCCCGAGACGTTCGCACGGGGCTTTCTACTGGTTTACCCTCTCGCGGAAAGCTGAAACTCGAGGTGAAGATCTGAAAGAGCACGGTTCTGATCGAGAAATCTCGGGTCAACTTGGAATGACTTAAAATGATGCCTGAACAAGTTTGGTACGATCGGAAAACCCGAAGTCATCGAAAAATCTGAGATTAACCCGGTAAACGTGAACCGAAACTCGGAAAAGCTAGGAAACCCTAAACTTGACCGAACCGGATGTATGGCCATGGTTCATGAAAATATTCAGCTAGACCTGGTGATGACCGGAAAGGCCTAACACGTGGTCCGGGATAGCCGTGTCAGCACTGATCGAAAAAGCCGTAACGAAAGTCGTCATTGACGGACACCTACCGAAATGACTTCTCGGAAACCCTAAATGTTATGGAACACATGCGGGACTCCCGAGACCTTCAATTATGGACCATTCAAGGTCGGTCATCGAGCAGGCTTCGTGTTTTTATAGTTCACGCACGGCTCTCGCTTGAAGGTTTCAGCATAATTCCAGAAATCATTGGTCCATTCTCAACTTACAAGGGGCTCCACCAATGTCCTTAGCTCATCTCCACAAGGTAATCTGGATTAGATAACGGTCAAATAAAAGATATCGCCCATGGAATAGGAGTTTGGGGCTCCGAATTAGGCCAATTTGGCGTGTCTACAGCTTGCCTTGCCTTGATGTCGGCTTTGTAAGGGAATGTCATGTAGCAGAGCGGAGTGAAACGTGGAGAAAGTGTAGAGAAGTTGAGGTAGATCGTAGTGGAATGTAGTGGAGTGAAATGGTGATGGACTGAAAAGGTGGCATCAAGGTGTAGATATAGACATGCTTATCGACCAGATTCAGCAAGATGAATCTCATCAAGTCTCCTAGTTAACCGCCATGTTTCATCAAGTCTTCCTATGTTTGATTGGTAAGAGAGGTGCCATTGGCACGAGAGAAGAATAGCCAACCCCCAACGCGGTGGGGAGTCCCCGAAACATGGGTTCGTAGGTTCATCATCAGTCGGTAACCCGATCTTTGTGGTGTTCCTGTACTGTGATGGGCTAAAATTTAAAAAGAGATTTGTTTTGAAAAAGTAAAAGAACACCAATTGAGCACATTTAGGCTCTCTGATTCATTTAAGTCTTACAAGAGACAAGATTTGATTCGGAATGGAATGATCTCAGATTCTGAAAGGCAAATGTTTAAGCATAGACCGTGAAGATAGTGACGGTGCAAGCTCTGATCAAATAGAAGGCCCTTGGCAGGACGAATTGGCTGCCATAGTGGGATGAATAGCAAAGAAGTGTTGCAATGGCCACAGTGGTGATGGAGGATTTGGAGGTATAAGGTGATTATCGAACACGGTGGGATTAACAGACACGGTGGGATATTAGAAAGGTTGGTGGGACTAGAAAACATGGTGGGATTAGAGAACACGGTGGGAATCAGAATGATCGGAATTAGGATCAAAGGTTTAAAGATTATGGTGAGAAGGTGAATATTATGAAATGATGAATACAATGATAAAACAAAAATGTAATACAACTAATGCTACATGATGCATGCTAGGCTCAATAAAACAAGACAAAACTTGTATAACAAATAGTTGAAGACATAGATTGTCTATGAGGTCAAGATACCCATTCGGGAACCATCGTCCCTCACAGCACAACTTTGGCTTATCCATGAGCATCAGAGATGACCCGACCGTCGTAGATTTTGTCGAAGGGGATCTCAAGTCAAGTCTTCTCCGTACTCATGGTCTTCAACAAATAATGCATATGATAATAATACACGACTAACGACATATATGCTAGTCGGCAAGTTACGGGGGTTTCCCATGTCCATTCTTCTGTTTCCGCGAGAAATTCCTTGGCCACTCCTTCGGAGTATTGCCGGAATGAGGCAGTTGCGGCGGTACTTGTGGACATGGTTTCCATGCCTTCTCCACATGGTCATTCTCCTGGAGTTGGTGGCAACAGACACTAATATGTGTAGCAGGCTTAATCTTCTTCTGGTGTTGTAGCTGCTTTTCTTCCTTGTTATAGCACTTCTTGCTCCAGTGTTGTTTGATCTGCTTGACATTTCTCTAAAGGATTGTTACTATCACATTTCGACTTAGCCCCTTGCAAGTTTGTCAAGGGGTGAAGCCTTCTAAGGGATGACAAATAATAAAAGTAAATAATAGATGTAGGGTTAAGAGACATACCTGTTGGCGAGACTCCCCCTTCCTTAACTCGTGTTTCTTTTCTGAAAAACTTAATAAAAGAGTTGAATCTGCTCTATGGCTTACCCCCTTGCCTATTGTCATCTTGCCTTGCTTACACGTCAAGGGGGGTAACCTTATTAACAAGGTAATATGAACAGAATGACTGAAAATGATTAAGATAAGGGTTAAGAAAGCTTACCTTCTATGGTGAGAGTCACATCCTTCTTGATCTTAGCATCCTGAAACACTTGATAAAAGGGGATTAAATCTTCACCATGGCACATCTCTTTGCCTATTGTTGTCTGCCTTGACTTATGTCAAAGAGAGGAGCCTTCTTAACAAGGTGTAATAACCTAAATGACCGAAATGAAATGGTTAAGAGAACTTACCTGTCATTGAGAGAACCTTCTCCTCTTATTTTAAAGTCCCTGAAAACACTTGATAAAAGAGAATTAGCTCTTCACAACGACTCATCCCTTTGCCTATTATGGCCAACTTTGACTTAGGGCAAAGGGAGGAGCCCTTTTAACGGGGTGATAATGAAGATGAATATGCAATGCGGAAATGAAACATACAAGACATAAAGATAAACATGAATGCTAGCAACGGCAAAAATCAAGGTTATGCCAAGTTAGATGATGCATTATTTTTAGATTTTTAGAAAGCATTCAAAATTTTTTATTTTTTTTGAAGATATTCATTTTTTTTGATTTTTTTGAAAATATTTTATTTTTTGGATTTTTGAAAATATTCATTTTTTTATTTTGTGGAGAATGTGCCAGTATTGAGATCATTCATCAATCATTGAGTGTTGATCCAGATTCAAGCAATAAGCACCACGTGTGAATAAGGTTCCCTACCCAGAATCTATCTTGCCCTCTTCTCTTGGTCAGTTTGGATTCCCCCTGAGTTTAGATAGTTTACCCTACCCTAGGGTTTTAAGATGGAAGAATAATAGAGGAAGTCTTTGATAGGATTTGGGGGTGTTTGAGAAGGGTTTCTCTACTCATGCCCAAATTGCCCGTTGGGGTTCGGCCTCTTCGGGTCTTTTCTACATGTGGCATTTAGACAAGTATTTGACCTGTGGGGTCATTGCCCATCTTTTGGTGCCTTTTATTCATTTTCTACTCTTCTGGGTACTCATTCATATAGGCCCATATTTTTTTAAACATGTGGGGTTCATTGCCCATCTTTTGGCACCCTTTTGCACCCTATGAGACGGCCTCCTACTAAGGCGGTGGGTATTTTCGATACTATCCTCCTCTAGTCCTCTTCACCTATCTTGGACCGAATAGAAGAGAATGGGGTAAGGTTTCCTTTCTGCCTTCAGGGTTCTGCCTTGCCTCTCTCGAGTGTTGGGCTATCCAGTTTCTGGGATCGGAAGGTGTTATATGTGCAGGGTGATGTCTACCCTTGGCTTCTAGCTAACACCCTTGGATCGATGACCTAATATCATACCAAAAATTCTCCATTTTGTTTTCTAAGGAAAATATTTTTTGAGGTAAACACCGTTCCATGGATGGTTCAATTTTTCTCCATCGGCGTTGGTTAGCTCATATGCATTACCTAGATATTTTTCAGTTATGACAAAAGGCCCTTCCCAGTTAGGTTGCAACTTGGAGCGGGGACCACCTGGCTTAACGAATATACGTTTGACTACCATCTCACCGATTTCGAACTTTCTCTCTACCACCCTCTTTTGATAAAATCTTTTCAATCGGTTCTGATAAGTCGGGGCATGCTCGGATGTAGCCAACCTTCTTTCATCTAAGAGTTCAAGTTGTGCAAGGAGAGATTCTCGTCTCTCATCGACAGGGATGTCCCTATCGAGTTGAACTCGGAGTGATGGAAGGAGTACTTCGTACGAGACCACCGCTTCCATCCCATATGCGAGAGCATACGGGGTTTGACTAGTGGGGGTCCGTACAGAAGTACGATAAGCCCATAGGTCATATATAAGCTTATCTGGCCAGTCTGCGAACTTGCTAGACTTACAGGTTTTCTTGATGATTTTAATCAAAGTTTTGTTGGTGGCTTCTGCTTGACCATTGCCTTGCGGGTAATAAGGAGATGAATGATGCAATGCAATGCAGTACCAGTTGCAAAGATCACGCAGATCTTGAGAGAGAAATTGTGGTCCGTTGTCAGTGATGATGTCATTGGGTATCCCGAACCTGGCAATGATGTTGCGTTAGATGAAGGAGCACAGTGTTGATGCCTTGATCTCCACGAACGCTTCCGCTTCTTCCCACTTGGTGAAGTACTTTGTTGCCGTCAGGATGAATGATTTGGAACAAATTTCCTAGTTAAGATCACTTAGAGGGCCAATGATTGTAGACACGCCAAATTGGCTTGATTCGGAGCACTAGACTCTTATTCCATAGGCAATATCTTTTATCTGACCGTTATCTGATCTGGATTACCTCGTGGACATAAGCTAAGGACATTGGTGGAGCCCCTTGTGAGTTGAGAATGGACCGAAGATTTCCGGAATATTGCCGTAACCTTCAAGCGAGAGCCGCGCGTGAACCATAAAAACACGAAGCCTGCTCGATGACCGACCTTGAATGGTCCATAATCGAAGGTCTCGGGAGTCCCGCATGTGTTCCGTAACATTCAGGGTTTCCGAGAAGTCATTTCGGTAGGCGTCGGTAAATGACGGCTTTCGTTACGGCTTTTTCGATCTGTGCTGACACGGCTATCCCGGACCACATGTTAGGCCTTTCCGGTCATCATCGGGTCTTTTCAGGTCATCCGGGTCGATTCTAGCCGTATATTTTATCAACCGGGGCTATAAGGCCGGTTCGGTCAATTTTAGGGTTTCGCGGCTTTTACGGCTTTCGATTCACGTTTACCGGGTTAATCTCAGATTTTTCGATGATTTCGGATTGTCCGATCATACCGGACTTGTTCGGTCATCATTTCAAGTCATCCCGAGTTGACCCGAGATTTCTCGACCGGAACCGTGCTCTTTCGGATCTTCGCCCGGGTTTCGGCTTTCCGCGAGAAGGTAAACCGGTAGAAAGCCCCGTACGAACATCTCGGGAGTCATGCGGCTGGTTTACCGACTTGAGGAGGTGCGGGTGAAGGCCCTCTTTCCAACGCGACAAACGGGAGCCGAATCGGACATCCGGTTTGCAAGATACGGCTCGCGGAACACGCGCGCGGGGAGAGAGAGTGTACCGCGCCCCCGCTCCGCTTGAAAGGGGAGGGCGCGCCTGCGCGCCCTCAACCCGTGGGTGCGCCTGCGCGCCCCGGTCCCTTTGAAAAGCGGGGGCGCGGTCGGTTGCTTTAAATCGGAAATTACCCCGATTAGCACCTTATAAACCGGGTTTTTGGAAGGTTTCCGGGCGAGGATTTTCACTTATTTGTACCGCGCCCCGGTTCGGGGGCGCGTTACGTATGTCAAGTCGATTTTTAGCAGTTTCCGGAAGTTTCCGTCGATTTTTAGCGAGTGAGACGCCGAACGCGCCCCCGCCCCCTTTGAAACGGGGGGCGCGCAGACCGCGCCCCCGAACTGGCGGCGCGCCCTGCGCGCCCTTTGTTTGAGGGCGCGCCCTGCGCGCCCTCGTCTCCTTTGAAACGCGGGGGCGCGGTACACCCAGTTTCTAAATTTTGCACCGGCTCTCTTCCCCTATAAATTGAGGGCCATTCTCAACGAACCAAGGTTGAACCCCGGTGCCTAGCTCGTCCCAAGGTCGTCCAAGCTCTTCTCCAAAGCCGTCCCGACGTCCAAAGGCGATCCGAAGTCAAGAAACCGATCCGGAGGTGAAGGAGAAGGCTCGATCCGGGTGTTCTTCATCAACCTTCTTCATCGACTTCTGGAGAAAATCTGAGGCTTCTTCTGCAAAAGTCTTCAACATACAAATTGTCCCTCTCTTCGTCCTCTTTCGTCCCCAACTGACGGCACTCCATTCCGACTTGCCGTTTGTTCGTGGCGGTTGCTACACTGAGGGCGCGCATCCAGGTTCTGTTTTTGATATCCGCCCACTTTCATAATTTTTACTGACTTATACAGGAGGATTTCGGAGAAGTCATCAACATAGGAACTCTTCCCTTTGAGTCCTCCGTCTACTCAAACAAACGGAACTCGATTCTGACATCGGGGTCGTCCGTAGCATCCTCTGCACCGAAGTCGCACCCGAAGGGTGCAAAGCTACCCGAACCGGCCTTTTCTCAACCAACTCGGCTTCAACTCAAGCCGATCCATTCTATAAGCCTTCTGAACTCCATTAACTCTGTTTATTCATTGTTTTAAAGCATCTTTTAGTTTATTTACATCATTTTTACCTAATCAAAAATACAAAAAAAAGGGGTTAGGACTCACCCCAATCCGGTGAGTTCGATTCCAATTGCTTCTTTCTCATATTCTCTCTACAGTTACTACACTTCCCATAGTTCTAATTATTTTCTTCACTTGGTTTATTTTTCTAGTTGCACAGGTTTATCAAGCTAGCATTGGATTGGAGACTCTCCTTCATCGGCCGGCCGAAGAAGAAGAAGGTTGAACTCACATCCCTTTCTCCCACGCTAAGGTACACACGGTCAACTTCTTTCTCTTTCCATTACATAAATCGGAGCCCGCGGCTCCTGGCGACCACACTTTATTTTTATTCATGTTCTAAATTCATATCCTCCTCACTCTCCTCCCACATGACCCGAACCATCTCCGGTGCTCGAGCGACGCCGTGAGATGAAAGTTCGGGGATCAATGTGAGTGTGGGACCGAGGTGAGGAGTTTTTACCGCTTTCCGAGTGTTTCTCAATTCACTCCCCTTTTCTTTCCCCAATTCCATCCATCTTTCACCTTTTATTTAGGTGCCAATCCGGAACCCGTTTTCGGAGTCGACAGCTTTTTGGCGACCACGGTGGGACAACCAATGTCTTCAACCGTGCTAGCTTGATTGATCCGTGCAACTAGTTGTTTTCCGACTTGGTTCCCGCGTGAACCGGCTTGTCCTTTACCCTTTTCCATGTCAATTTACTTTTAAAAACTTGCTGATTACTCTTCCTTTAAGATTGTCCCCCATGTGGACTTGATTTCTTGTCTTTAATTTCAGCCCGGTTCCCGCGTGAACCACTTTTCTTCTTATAAACCGGTTCCCGCGTGAACCACCTTTCTTTTCCAACTCGGTTCCCGCGTGAACCAACCTACTTTCAGATCGGTCCCCGCGTGGACCACCCCTTTGCAGCACCTTTAGATTGGCCCCACGTGGCCCTCCTTTCCTTTTTCCAATCAAACAAACCGGTTCCCGCGTGAACCACCCATTTTCCTTCAAAAACCGGTTCCCGCGTGAACCACCTTTCTTTTCCAACTCGGTTCCCGCGTGAACCAACTCACTTTTAGATCGGTCCCCGCGTGGACCACCCCTTTGCACCAATTAGATTGGCCCTACGTGGCCCTCCTTTCCTTTTTTTCCAATCAAACAAACCGGTTCCCGCGTGAACCACCCCTTTTCCTTCAAAAACCGGTTCCCACGTGAACCACCTACTTTTCCAAAACTCGGCTCCCGCGTGAGCCACTTTATTTTCAATTCGGTCCCCGCGTGGACCATCCTTTTACTTTTACTTCAGATTTCTCCACACTTGAACACTCCAACACAAGCCGGTTCCCGCGCGAACCACATTTTTAGTTGCTAGTTTCTAGTCACTTGTTTTACTTTCTCATTGCTTATCTTGTTTGCATTCACTTGCTTGACTTATTTAATAGCTTTCATTCATGTTTGCATATTGATTGCTTCTTCTCCTTCTACCCTCCATTTTTCATTTTTGCATTAGCTTTGCATCGGGTACCGGACTCGTTCCGATCCGTAGGGCATTCGAGGCGGGGGCTCTCTCTCCCAACACACCCTCACCCTCCAAACACCTTCTTGGTGGATTCTTACCTCTCTTCTAGGATATTCCTTCCTAGTTGATTTGGTGGTTTCCATCAAGACCTCCGTAAGTCCCCATCCGTGGAGTATTCCTCTCCGCACGATTGGGCCGGTTGTAACACTTTCCCAAAACCCGAAGAACCCAAGTACCTACTCGTGGTGAATGAGTGATAACCTTAGGTCTTGAAGATTGAAGCAATAGGAACCATACCCAATTTGAGTGAACAATTGCTAACAATCTATCTAATCTAAGGTTTCAACCCAATAATTGTCGAGTAGTCATTTTAAAACCTTGTTTGCATAACTTGCTTGCTCACAACAATTGAAAAGAAAAAAAAAATCTCTTTCAAAACACCTAAAAAAAAAATCCCTTTAATTTTTATGTTCAACTTGCTTGCCAAACAACAAAATTGAAACCAAATCAAATCAAACAAACAACCATAACCAAACAAAAAAAAAAAAACTCTCTTTGTGTTTACACCCTTCATTTGCCTTCTTTCAACCATTTTGTAAGGAAATTTGACAGGATGCCCACTCTAAGGTCCGGAAGACACATCGGGATGTCGGACTACTGCGGCCAAGAAGAGGAGTACGAGATGGGTCACTACGAGCTTCAGCAACCCGTGGTCCAACCAGATGGCCATGTTAATGCCGTGATGGAACCTGAGGTCCAAGATCCCGCTCACCGATCCACTTCACATATTATAGAACAAGCTCTCAAGGATCTATCTCTTCACCTTGATCCCGAGGCCTTTGCAATTGTCCAATATGCCACTAAGGGCAAGATGCCCACCAATCAAGCTCCGATCGAGGGAAATCAAGCCCCCTCACCACCCCAACCGGCAGTCAAGCCCTTAATCATCTCTTCTCCTGGGCAACCTTGCCGTGTCTCTACTCATCCCGTTGTGGGGCATTCACACCATTCTGCACCAGTTCCTATTTCCAACCCACCTCTTCCAACCCAATCAAGTAAACACTTTGCTCCCGCGGCTCAGGAATCCAGCCTCACCCAGGTGTTAATGAACAAGATCAACCGGATGGATGAGCGCTTCGAAGAGATGAGGCACCGCCTCGATTCTAAAGCCATCCCTGAAATCTCTGTCCCATCCTTCCCAGTTTTACACCTTCCTCCTTCAGAGATACCAGTCTTCCAACGTTACAACGGGACTGGTAATCCTTTCAACCATCTAAAGAGCTTTCTCTATGACTCCTCATTCTGGAAAAATGACCGCAAAGCCCTTGCCTTCCTATTCCGTCGGTCATTGGATGGAGCCGCCCTTGACTGGTTCTATTCTCTTGATTCCATTGAGGCGGCGGATTTCGACATTGTCAAGACAAAGTTTCTACAGAGGTACAAGGATAGGGTGGGGCCAGCCTGCTCGATAACTGACTTAATTGCTGAAAAGATGAGGCCGGATGAGGACTTTGCCCGATTTGCTGATCGGTGGAGGGGAATGGCTGAGAGGCTTGTGGATACCATCTCAGAGGGGGAGCAGGTGAGGATGCTCATTGGGAACACAACGCCTAACCTTCGCAACCTTCGCGTGTGATAGCGCCCGCTACCTCCAAACCCACTTTAAGGATGCATCCATGATCAACCCGTTCGACACCAAGCCCCGTAATACTAGAAAGCCTACACCGGTAGGACCCACCACCGAAGGGGTAGTAAATAATGAGAGCATCAATGCCATGGGTAACCAGGGTGGGTACCGTCAAAGCCAATACCGTAACCCACCACCCAATCAACAATACCGCCCAGCCCCTCAACCAGCTCCTCAGCCACAGCAACAACTTGCATACAACCGAGCACCACCACAGCAACCCACCTACAACCGGGCGCCCCAGCAACCAAATGCCTACAACCGAGCGCCTCAACAACAACATGTCTACAACCGACCACCACCACCACAACAAGCCTACAACCAAGTGCCACCACCAGCCAACCGACTTAGGAGGGGGGGACCCAAGAGAGAATACTACCCTCAACTGCCATTCCCCCTCGTTGACATTTTCAATGCATTGATGGCTGAACAGCAATTAGAGCTTCCAAAGGAGAGAGAAGGGTGGCCGGCAAATGTTGACATGACAAAATACTGCGCTTACCATCGGTATCCTGGGCACACGGTGGATGTCTGTTTCCAGTTTAAAGATTACATTCATGACCTCAACGATCGGGGAAACATTGATTGGGCACAGATGGGAGAGTCTATACAAGCCATGAAGGCACGGCAGAATCAACCACGGTGACAACAAGCACAACAGCAGCCCGGCCTGGGCATAGTCCAAGATCCACTACCGGTACATGCACCCGTACAAGCACCGGCACCAGCACCACCGAACCAACGACTCGGCCTCGGCCTCTCCGCCATCGTGGAGTCAACCCCCCAGTCCCAGGGTTGGCGGTCGAGGATCAAATCACCTCCATGCCCGCCATACCGACCACACCTACAAACCGCACCATACTCTCCATACCGAGAGTTGCCCCCAGCCCACAAACTATCCAAACACCACTACCCTCACCAACCATTAACCCTCCACGACGCTTAATCATTAGACCGCCACCCGTCTCCCAACCAGCACCCCAACCATCACCCCAACCTAACCCACCAACCACCATTAATCCTCCACGGCGTCTAATCATTAGACCGCCACCAACACCCAGACATCACCTAATCTACCAATCACCGCCACCCCACGACCCCTCATCATTAGACCATCACCACCAACCCCCCAACCATCACCCAACATACCGGCCTCCACCAATCCACGACCCCTCATCATCCGATCCTCACCACCCCTACCTACCATGGGCTCCTCAACCTACCAACCAACCCTACCATCACCATCATCACCACTTCCCCCTACCACGGCGGCGCCCGTACTTCGTAGTGGGAGGATGTTCCAAAGGGTCTTCCCCCGAGCCGGGATACAACCACGGGAGCAAGCGTAAGAGGAGGTAGTGGAAGAACCGTTGCCCGGCATGGCATATGATCTATTAAAACATTTGGACAAAATGCCGGCACGGATTTCAATTACGGAGCCGATAAAGAGGTCAAAGAATCATCGGGACATCTTGCAACAATACTTACGGCGGGTCATGGTCAATGAGGACCTCCCGCCTGAGAAGATCATTGCTGTCCTGACCCCGAGGAGTGAACATCCGGCACTCACCTTTACACGGGGAGGAGTTGGCACGGCCGAGAGATCGAAAGTACGCCTTGCGCGTTGCGGTAGTCATCCGAGGCGTGGAGATCAAGTCTTGCTTGATTGACACCGGAGCATCCATAAATGTCATGCCGCCGTAAACATTGCAACTTTGCGGCATCTCCGATGAAGAAATCGAGCCTTCGCCATCACGGTGACCGCATATGACAACTCCCGGAAGCCGGCACGAGGGGTGGTTACATTGAAAGTAGGGCTCGGGCCGTGTCTTGTCACCACCGAGTTTCACGTTCTAGAACCGGACCCTACATTCAAAGCTATTTTGGGACGCCCGTACCTTGAGGCAATAGGAGGCTGTTGCCTCCACTAATCATCGGTGTCCGAAGTTCCCATACAAGGGCCGGGTGATCAAAGTAACCAACATCCCCATTCGAGTGACGTGGATGACCCCTCTTCGCACTACCAATATCAAAATCTGTCCGGCCGTTGGTTTCAACTAAAGAGCTACACGAGGTCATGGTGTTAACGACGCCTCCAGATTCGGTTGCGTTGCGGATGATGAAAGGGATGGGCTATCAGCCGGGGAAAGGGGCTGGGAAAGGAGGCTGCGGGGGTTGTGCACCCCATTGAAGCCGTATGAAGACCAAAGAGACACGGGCTTGGCTATGAGCCCAGTTTCACTCCGCGGATGGTCTACCGGCCAAAAAATGCCATGGGACTCCAAAAATTCTTTATTAAAGGGGAGACCATGATGATGGCCCGGGTCAACGTAGGAGAACCAAGCAAGAGGAAGAAGGCACCAGAGCAAGAGGAGGAGGTGGACAACTCGAGTTCATCTTTAGCTCGGTTGTTCATAGAGGAGGAAGAACCAGTCAAGGGCAAGTCCATCTCTAAACAACTTGTCCACTCGAACCCACCTCCAAACAACATCCCGCGTGAACCGTATCCTACGGTCACGTATTTCAAAATCCTCACTCTATCCCTCTTGGATTCGCTTGATGGGCTATCTAGCCCAATTCCCACATTTGGGCCAAAATGGCCACCTGAACTGATCAATGGGCCTGAGAGCCCATTTAAATCTTCTCACTCCACTGGGCTTCTATGCCCATTCCAATCCAACAACCTTGGGCCCACATGCCCACCAGTCGGGCCCACGTGCCCTTTAGACTCATTTTCCTACTTTGGGCCCGCGTGCCCACCATTTGGGCCCACGTGCCCCTTAGATCTTTTCACCAGCTTTGGGCCTATCTGCCCATTTCTTGTTATCATCGGGCCCGCGAGCCCATTTTTCTCCCATTTACTTAAGCTTTCGATTTCGCTCGAGCCCCATCGGCTCATTCCCTTTTGTTATTGAAAATACCCAAAATACCCAAAAAAAAACGTCCTCTCGCAAACTCAGTTTTCCATCGAGGAGACGTCGCTACTTGTCTCGGAGGGTGCTCCCAACCAGAGACCCCTCTTCTCCAACTCACTGATCGATCTGCTCGATCCTTCACCCAATGTTAATACCACCTTTTCAATTCCGTCTTCTTTAGGAGTAGTTAGGATAGGAAAGAAGAAAATTCGAGGTAAACGTGTGCCAGAAAGATATCTCCAACAAATAGCTCAAAAATGCAAGGAATGTGCAAGGTCGCCAAGGTTTTTGGAAAATGCTATCCGGCTTAATGAGATCCAATATGAGGATGAATTCAATGTAGATCATACACTCGGGAGTTTACGAGGTCTTATCGAGAAAAAAGATACCGATTTCGAGGATGGAATTGAGGACTTGGCTGATGCGTATACATACGGACTTAAAAGATTTGAAGAACCATTAGCCACGGTGGATGAACCGACAAAAGAATTGAATCTCGGAACGCCGGAAGATCCCAAGACAATCCTCCTAAGCGCAAACCTCACTCCCACCGAGGAACGAGTTTGATTAAAATTACGGAAGAATATAAGGACACGTTCGCATGGACATACGAAGACATGCCGGGGTTAGACAACTCGTTAGTTGAACATCGTCTAACTTTGAAACACGGAGTTACCCCGGTCAAGCAAAAATTAAGGAGATTCCACCACGATGTTGCACTTAAGATGAAAGAAGAGGTCGACAAGTTACATCAAGCAAGATTCATTAAGGTCGTCCTTTATCCGCAATGGGTGTCAAACATAGTCCCCGTCATGAAGAAGGATGGCCGAGTTCGGATCTGTATAGACTTCAGGGACTTGAACCGAGCGTGTCCTAAAGATGACTTTCCTCTACCTCATATTGACGTACTAGTTGATAACACTGCTGGATTCGAGATGTTGTCGTTCATGGATGGCTATTCTGGATATAATCAAATCCGATTGGCCGAAGAGGACCAGGAGAAGACCTCGTTCACCACACCTTGGGGAACCTACTGCTATGTCGTCATGCCCTTTGGAATGAAGAATGCTGGTGCTACCTATCAGAGGGCAATGATGGCTATCTTCCATGACATGATGCATACCCTTGTAGAGGTGTACGTGGACGACCTGGTCGTTAAGTCCAAAAGCCGAAAAGATCATCCCGAAGTGTTAAGAAAGGCCTTGCAACGGGCTAGGGAATATAAATTGAAGATGAACCCAAAGAACTACACATTTGGAGTATCCTCAGGAAAACTGTTGGGGTTCATAGTGAGTAAAAGGGGCATAGAGATCGACCCAAACAAGGCCAAGGCAATCATTGGTATGCCTCCTCCGAGAAATATGAAAGAACTTCGAGGACTAATCGGGAGGCTACAGTTTGTCCGCCGGTTCATCTCACAACACTCCCAAAGGTGTAAACCTTTCTATGAGTTGACCAAGGCGGGGGCCGAGTTCAAATGGGATTCGAAGTGCCAGGATGCATTCGATGGTTTGAAAAGATACCTGGCTAGTCCCCCTGTGCTTAGACCACCAGTCCCTGGCAAGCCCTTAGTTTTATATATCTCGGTTTTGGAGAATTCTCTTGGGGCAGTCCTTGCACAAGTTGATGAAGAAGGGAAAGAGAGGGCAACTTACTATTTGTCAAAGATCTTTGATCCATGTGAGCAGAAGTATCTTGTAGTGGAGAAGACCCGTGCCGCACTAGTCCGGGTAGTTCGAAGCTTAAACACTATTTCTTAGCTCATGAGGTCAATCTCATTGCCCGCATCAATCCCATCAAGTTCCTTCGGAGAAAAGCTGTTCTAAGCGATCGGTTAGGTCGTTGGCGAGCTTCCTCTCCCGAGTTTGATATCACCTATGTCCCCCGAGAAGGCGATTAAGGGCTATGCCATTGCCGAACATCTAGCCCATCACCCTATACCCCTCTTTGACCCGGTCCAATCGGAGCTCCCGGATGACGAACTAATGTTGATTCGATCTTCCCACCTTTGGACATTATATTTTGACGGGGCTCTGAATTCACACGGTAAGGGAATAGGAATCGTCCTTCTATCACCCGAGGGTGTCACCATTCCACAGGCATTTCAGCTTGACTTCCCGGCAACCAACAATATAGCTGAATATGAAGCCTTGCTGGCCGGGCTGGAGGCTGCTCATTTCTATGGTGCCACGGAATTGAGGGTGATAGGTGATAGCCAACTAATCCTCCGCCAAGTCCTAACCAAATACCGAACTTCTCATACAAACCTCAAACCTTACCAAGAACTCACCTCTTGCTACATCAAGCTCTTTTCCAAACTAACTTTCGTCCATGTTCCTCGAGCTCAGAACATCCTTGCTGATGCCCTTGCCTCCTTAGCTTCATCTCTATCAGTCCCGCTAGGTAGACAGTGCGGACTATTCATGTCCGTAGAAGGTCGATGCCGGCGATTAAGGATGGGCGATTTCGAAAGTTAAGGAGAGATTTGGCGAGGAAGGAGTATCTAGAGCGAGAAGGAGGAAGTTTCTCTAGTCGAGTTGGAAGAGTTAGATGAGGGTGAGAGGCCTTGGTTTGATGAGATCGCAAGGTATTGTCAAGATCGGACATATCCACTGGATCAAATGCAAAAGAAAAGAAGGCCATCAGGAGAGTATCCCGAGAGGTATACCATCCTAGGAGGGGTGCTCTACAAGAGGAGCCTAAGCGGAATTTTATTGAGATGCGTTGATGAAGAAGAGGCGAAATTGGTGCTTAAGGAAGCACATTCAGGGGTCCGTGGGGGCCATGTCAATGCTCAAGCTCTTGCCAAGAAAATCATCGAGCGGGGGTATTATTGGCCAACCCTAGAAGAGGATTGCTCCATCTTTGTCCGGCCTTGTCATTCTTGCAAACTCCATGCCGACAAGATTCATTCTCCCGCATCTTCCCTTCATCCTATTCATGCCCCATGGCCCTTCGCCATGTGGGCTTTCGATATCATTGGCCCTCTAAGTGATCTTAACTCTGAAATCCGTTCCAAATCGTTCATCCTGACGGCAACAGAGTACTTCACCAAGTGGGTAGAAGCGGAAGCGTTCGTGGAGATCAAGGCATCAACACTGTGCTCCTTCATCAAACGCAACATCATCGCCGGAGTTCGGGCTACCCAGCGACATTATCACCGACAACGGACCGCAATTTCTCTCTCAAGATCTGCGTGATCTTTGCAACAGGTACCGCATTACATTGCATCATTCATCTCCTTATTACCCGCAAGGCAATGGTCAAGCAGAGGCCACCAACAAAACTTTGATTAAAATCATCAAGAAAACCTGTAAGTGTAGCAAGTTTGCGGACCGGCCGGATAAGCTTGTAGATGCCCTATGGGCTTATCGTACTTACGTACGGACCCCCATCGGTCAAACCCCGTATGCTCTCGCATATGGGATGGAAGCGGTGGTCCCGTACGAAGTACTCCTTCCATCACTCCGAGTTCAACTCGATAGGGACATCCCTGTCGATGAGAGGCGAGAATCTCTCCTTGCACAACTTGAACTCCTAGATGAAAGAAGGTTGGCCGCTTCCGAGCATGCCCGGACTTATCAGAACCGATTGAAAAGGTTTTATCAAAAGAGGGTGGTAGAGAGAAAGTTCGAAATCGGTGAGATGGTAGTTAAACGTATATTCGTTAAGCCGGGTGGTCCCCGCTCCAAGTTGCAACCTAACTGGGAAGGGCCTTTTGTTATAACTGAAAAATATCCAGGCAATGCATATGAGCTAACCAACGCCGATGGAGAAAAATTGAATCATCCATGGAACGACGTTTACCTCAAAAAATATTTTCCTTAAAAAAAAAATGGAGAATTTCTGGTATGATATCAAGTCATCGATCCAAGGGTGTTAGCTAGAAGACAAGGGTAGACATCACCTTGCACACACAACACCTCCCGATCCCAGAATCTAGATAGCCCAACACTCAAGAGAGGCAAGGCAGAACCCTGAAGGTGGAAAGGAAACCTTACCCTATTCTCTTCTGTTCGGTCCAAGATAGGTGAAGGGGACTAGAGGAGGATAGTATCGAAAATGCCCGCCGCCTTAGTAGGAGGCCGTCTCATAGGGTCCAAAAGGGTGCCAAAAGATGGGCAATGAACCCCACAGGTTTAAACAAATATGGGCCTGTCTGAATGAGTACCTGAAAGAATAGAAAATGAAGAAAAGGGCACCAAAAGATGGGCAATGACCCCACAGGTCAAAGACTTGTCTAAGTAAGTGCCACATGTAGAAAAGACCCGAAGAGGCCGAACCCCAACGGGCAATTTGGGCATGAGTAGAGAAACCCTCCTCAACACCCCCAAATCCTATCAAAGACTTCCTCTATTATTCTTCCATCTTAAAACCCCTAGGGTAGGGTAAACTGTCCAAACTCAGGGGGAATCCAAACCGATCAAGAGAAGAGGGCAAGAAAGATTCTAGGTAGGGAACCTTATTCACACGTGGTGCTTAGTGCTTGATTCTTGATTAACACCCACAGATCGATGAATGGTCTCAATACTGGCACATTCTCCACAAAATCCAAAAAAAATAAATATTTTCAAAAAATTCAAAAAATTTGAATATTTTCAAAAAAAAAAAACAAACAAAAATCAAATATTTTCAAAAATTCAAAAAAATTGAATATTTTCAAAAATTCAAACAAAAAAAAAAGAAAAGAAAGAGAGAGAGAGTTGAATATTTTTTTAAAATGCATCATCTAGCTTGGCATAACCTTGATTTTTGCCTTTGCTAGCATTCATGTTTATTTTTATGTCTTGCATGTTTCATTTCTGCATCGCATATTTATCTTGATTAATCACCCCATTAAGAGGGCTCCTCCCTTTGACCTGAGTCAAAGTTGGCCATAATAGGCAAAGGGATGAGTCGTTGTGAAGATCTAATTCTCTTTTATCAAGTGTTTTCAGGGACTTTAAAATAAGAGGAAAAGGTTCTCTCAACGACAGGTAAGTTCTCTTAACTATTTCATTTCGGTCATTTACAGCAAAAGGCAAAGAGATGAGCCATGGTGAAGATTTAATCCCCTTTTATCAAGTGTTTCAGGATGATAAGATCAAGAAGGGTGTGACTCTCACCATAGCAGGTAAGTTTTCTTAACCCTTATCTTATTCATTTTCAGTCATTTTGTTCATATTACCTTGTTAATAAGGCTACCCCCCTTGACATGTAAGCAAGGCAAGATAACAATAGGCAAGGGGGTAAGCCATAGAGCAGATCTAACCCCTTTATTAAGTATTTCAGGAAAGAAACACAAGTCAAGGAGGGGGAAATCTTGCCAACAGGAATTGCTCACAGAAGCGGAAGATTTGACATGGGAAACCCCCATAACATGCCGACTAGCATATATGTCGCTAGTCGTGTATTATTATCTTATGCATTATTTGTTGAAGACCATGAGCACGGAGAAGACTTGACCTGAGATCCCCTTCATCAAAATCTACGACAGTCGGGTCATCTCTAATGCTCACGGATAAGCCAAAGTTGTGCTGTGAGGGACGATAGTTCCCGAATGGGTATCTTGACCTCATAGACAATCTATATCTTCAACTATTTGTTATACAAGTTTTGTTTTATTTTCTTGAGCCCAACATGCATCATGTAGTATTAATTGCATTACTTTTTGTTTTGTCATTGCATACACCATTTCCTAATCTTCACCTTCTCACCCTCTCGATCATTCTAAATCCCACCGTGTCATTCACCATATTCTCTAGTCCCACCAACCCCTCTAATATCCCACCGTGTCTATTAATCCCACCGTGTTCGGTAACCACTTTTTGCCCTCAAATCTTTCAATTCTTTTCACCACAGAGGCCATTGCAACTTCTTTTGCTACTTATCCCACCGTGGCAGCCATTTCGTCCCGCCAAGGGCCTTCTATTTGATCAGAACTTGCACCATCACTATCTTCACGGTCTATGCTTAACCATTTGCCTTACGGAATCTGAGATCATTCCATTCCGAATTGAATCTTGTCTCTTGAAAGACTTAAATGAATCTGAGAGCCTGAATGTGCTCGATTGGTATTCTTTTACTTTTTCAAACAAATCTCTTTTTAAATTTTAGCCCATCACAGTACAGGAACACCGCAAAGATCGGGTTACCGGCTGATGATGAACCTACGAACCCATGTTTCGGGGACTCCCCACCGCGTTGGGGGTTGGCTATTCTTCTCTCGTGCCAATGGCACATCTATTACCAATCGAACACAGGAAGACTTGATGAAACATGGCGGTTAACCAAGAGACTTGAGGAGATTCGTCTTGCCGAATCTGGTCGTTGAGCGTGTCTATATCTACACCTTGATGCCACCTTTTCAGTCCATCGCCATTTTGCTCCACTACATTCCACTACGATTCATCTCGCTTCGCTACGCTTTCTCTACGTTTCACTTCGCTCCGCTACATGCCATTCCCTTGCAAAGCCGACATCAAGGCGAGGCAAGCTGTAGACACGCCAAATTGGCTTGATTCGGAGCACTAGACTCTTATTCCATAGGCAATATCTTTTATCCGACCGTTATCTGATCTGGATTACCTCGTGGACATAAGCTAAGGACATTGGTGGAGCCCCTTGTGGGTTGAGAATGGACCGAAGATTTCCGGAATATTGCCGTAACCTTCAAGCGAGAGCCGCGCGTGAACCATAAAAACACGAAGCCTGCTCGATGACCGACCTTGAATGGTCCATAATCGAAGGTCTCGGGAGTCCCGCATGTGTTCCGTAACATTCAGGGTTTCCGAGAAGTCATTTCGGTAGGCGTCGGTAAATGACGGCTTTCGTTACGGCTTTTTCGATCTGTGCTGACACGGCTATCCCGGACCACATGTTAGGCCTTTCCGGTCATCATCGGGTCTTTTCAGGTCATCCGGGTCGATTCTAGCCGTATATTTTATCAACCGGGGCTATAAGGCCGGTTCGGTCAATTTTAGGGTTTCGCGGCTTTTACGGCTTTCGATTCACGTTTACCGGGTTAATCTCAGATTTTTCGATGATTTCGGATTGTCCGATCATACCGGACTTGTTCGGTCATCATTTCATGTCATCCCGAGTTGACCCGAGATTTCTCGACCGGAACCGTGCTCTTTCGGATCTTCGCCCCGGGTTTCGGCTTTCCGCGAGAAGGTAAACCGGTAGAAAGCCCCGTACGAACATCTCGGGAGTCTTGCGGCTGGTTTACTGACTTGAGGAGGTGCGGGTGAAGGCCCTCTTTCCAACGCGACAAACGGGAGCCGAATCGGACATCCGGTTTGCAAGATACGGCTCGCGGAACACGCGCGCAGGAGAGAGAGTGTACCGCGCCCCCGCTCCGCTTGAAAGGGGAGGGCGCGCCCTGCGCGCCCCCGGTCCCTTTGAAAAGCGGGGGCGCGGTCAGTTGCTTTAAATCGGAAATTACCCCGATTAGCACCTTCTAAACTGGGTTTTTGGAAGGTTTCCGGGCGAGGATTTTCACTTATTTGTACCGCGCCCCCGGTTCGGGGGCGCGTTACGTATGTCAAGTCGATTTTTAGCAGTTTCCGGAAGTTTCCGTCGATTTTTAGCAGTGAGACGCCGAACGCGCCCCCGCCCCCTTTGAAACAGGGGGGCGCGCAGACCGCGCCCCCGAACTGGGGGCGCGCCCTGCGCGCCCTTTGTTTGAGGGCGCGCCCTGCGCGCCCTCGTCTCCTTTGAAACGCGGGGGCGCGGTACACCCAGTTTCTAAATTTTGCACCGGCTCTCTTCCCCTATAAATTGAGGGCCATTCTCAACGAACCAAGGTTGAACCCCGGTGCCTAGCTCGTCCCAAGGTCGTCCAAGCTCTTCTCCAAAGCCGTCCCGACGTCCAAAGGCGATCCGAAGTCAAGAAACCGATCCGGAGGTGAAGGAGAAGGCTCGATCCGGGTGTTCTTCATCAACCTTCTTCATCGACTTCTGGAGAAAATCTGAGGCTTCTGCTGCAAAAGTCTTCAACATACAAATTGTCCCTCTCTTCGTCCTCTTTCGTCCCCAACTGACGGCACTCCATTCTGACTTGCCGTTTGTTCGAGGCGGTTGCTACACTGAGGGCGCGCATCCAGGTTCCGTTTTTGATATCCGCCCACTTTCATAATTTTTACTGACTTATACAGGAGGATTTCGGAGAAGTCATCAACATAGGAACTCTTCCCCTTTGAGTCCTCCGTCTACTCAAACAAACGGAACTCGATTCTGACATCGGGGTCGTCCGTAGCATCCTCTGCACCGAAGTCGCACCAGAAGGGTGCAAAGCTACCCGAACCGGCCTTTTCTCAACCAACTCGGCTTCAACTCAAGCCGATCCATTCTATAAGCCTTCTGAACTCCATTAACTCTGTTTATTCATTGTTTTAAAGCATCTTTTAGTTTATTTACATCATTTTTACCTAATCAAAAATACAAAAAAAGGGGTTAGGACTCACCCCAATCCGGTGAGTTCGATTCCAATTGCTTCCTTCTCATATTCTCTCTACAGTTACTACACTTCCCATAGTTCTAATTATTTTCTTCCCTTGGTTTATTTTTCTAGTTGCACAGGTTTATCAAGCTAGCATTGGATTGGAGACTCTCCTTCATCGGCCGGCCGAAGAAGAAGAAGGTTGAACTCACATCCCTTTCTCCCACGCTAAGGTACACACGGTCAACTTCTTTCTCTTTCCATTACATAAATCGGAGCCCGCGGCTCCTGGCGACCACACTTTATTTTTATTCATGTTCTAAATTCATATCCTCCTCACTCTCCTCCCACATGACCCGAACCATCTCCGGTGCTCGAGCGACGCCGTGAGATGAAAGTTCGGGGATCAATGTGAGTGTGGGACCGAGGTGAGGAGTTTTTACCGCTTTCCGAGTGTTTCTCAATTCACACCCCTTTTCTTTCCCCAATTCCATCCATCTTTCACCTTTTATTGAGGTGCCGATCCGGAACCCGTTTTCGGAGTCGACAATGATGTCGAAAGCCCACATGGCGAAGGGCCATGGGGCATGAATCGGATGAAGGGAAGATGCGGGAGAATGGATCTTGTCGGCATGGAGTTGGCAAGAATGACAGTGCCGGACAAAGATGGAGCAATCCTCATCTAGGGTTGGCCAATAATACCCCTGCCTGATGATTTTCTTGGCAAGAGCTTGAGCATTGACATGGCCCCCACAGACCCCGGAATGTGCTTCCTTAAGCACTAATTTTGCCTCTTCTTCATCAACGCATCTAAGCAATATTCCACTCAAGCTCTTCTTGTAAAGCACCCCTCCTAGGATGGTATACCTCTAGGATACTCTCCTAATGGCCTTCTTTTCTGTTGCATTGGATCCAGGTGGATATGTTTGATCTTGACAATACCTTGCGATCTCATCAAACCAAGGCTTCTCACCTTTGTCTAACTCTTCCAACTCGAATAGAGAAACTTCCTCTTTCTACTCTACATATTCCTTTCTACCAAATCTCTCCTTGATCTTCAGAAATTGCCCATCCTTAATCGCTAGCATCGACCTTCTACGGACATGGATAGTCTGCACCTGTCTACCAAGCAGGACTGATAGAGATGAAGCTAAGGAGGCAAGGGCATCAGCAAGGATGTTATGAGCTCGAGGAACATAGACAAAAGTGAGTTTGGAAAAGAGTTTGATGTAGCAAGAGGTGAGTTCTTGGTAAGGTTTGAGGTTTGGATGAGAAGTTCGGTTTTTGGTTAGGACTTGGCGAAGGATTAGTTGGCTATCACCTATCACCCTCAATTCCGTGGCACCATAGAAATGAGCGGCCTCCAGCCCGGCCAGCAAGGCTTCGTATTCAGCTATATTGTTGGTTGCTAGGAAGTCAAGCTGAAATGCCTGTGGAATGGTGACACCCTCAGGTGATAGAAGGATGATTCCTATTCCCTTACCGTGTGAATTCAGAGCCCCGTCAAAATATAATGTCCAAAGGTGAGAAGATCGGATCAACATTAGTTCGTCATCCAGGAGCTCCGACTGGACCGGGTCAAAGAGGGGTATAAGATGATGGGCTAGATGTTCGGCAATGGCATAGCCTTTAATCGCCCTCAGGGGGCATAGGTGATATCAAACTGGGAAATAAAGTTCTGCCAACGACCTAACCGATCAGTCAGAATAGTTTTCTCCAGAAGAAATTTTATGGGATTGATGCGGGCAACAAGGTTGACCTCATGAGCTAAGAAATAGTGCTTAAGCTTCTGAACTACCCAGACTAGTGCAGCACAGGTCTTCTCCACTACAGTATACTTCTGCTCACATGGATCAAAGATCTTTGACAAGTAGTAAGTTGCCCTCTCTTTCCCTTCTTCATCCACTTGGGCAAGGACTGCTCCAAGAGAATTCTCCAAAACTGAGATATACAAAACTAAGGGCTTGCCAGGGACTGGTGGTCAAAGCATAGGGGGACTAGCCAGGTATCTTTTCAAACCATCGAATGCATCCTGGCACTTCGAATCCCATTTGAACTTGGCCCCCGCCTTGGTCAACTCATAGAAAGGTTTACACCTTTGGGAGTGTTGTGAGATGAACCGTCAGACAAACTGTAGCCTCCCGATTAATCCTCGAAGTTCTTTCATATTTCTTGGAGGAGGCATACCAATGATTGCTTTGGCCTTGTTTGGGTCGATCTTTATGCCCCTTTTGCTCACTATGAACCCCAATCACTTTTCTGAGGATACTCCAAATGTACATTTCTTTGGGTTCATTTTCAATTTAAATTCCCTAGCCCTTTGCAAGACCTTTCTTAACACTTTCGGGTGATCTTCTCGGCTTTTGGACTTAACGACCAGGTCATCCACGTACACCTCTACAAGGGTATGCATCATGTCATGAAAGATAGCCATCATGGCCCTTTGATAGGTAGCTCCAGCATTCTTTAGTCCAAAGGGCATGACAACATAGCAGTAGGTTCCCCAAGGTGTAGTGAACGAGGTCTTCTCCTGGTCCTCTTCAGCCAACCGGATTTGGGTATAACCGGAATAGCCATCCATGAACGACAACATCTTGAATCCAGCAATGTTATCAACCAGTACATCAATATGAGGTAGAGGAAAGTCATCTTTAGGACACGCTCAGTTTAAGTCCCTGAAGTCTATACAGATCCGAACTCGGCCATCCTTCTTCATGACAGGGACTATGTTTGCCACCCATTGCGGATAAAGGACGACCTTAATGAATCTTTTTTGATGTAACTTGTTGACCTCTTCTTTCATCTTAAGTGCAACATCAGGGTGAATCTCCTTAATTTTTGTTTGACCGGGGTAGCTCCAAGTTTCAAAGTTAAACGATGTTCAACTAAAGAGTTGTCTAACCCCGGCATGTCCTCGTATGTCCATGCGAACGTGTCCTTATATTCTTCCAAAATTTCAATTATACTCTGTTCCTCAGTGGGAGTGAGGTTTGCACTTAGAAGGATTGTCTTGGGATCTTCCGGTGTTCCAAGATTTAATTCTTTTGTCAGTTCATCCACCGTGGCTGATGGTTCTTCAAACCTTTTAAGTGCAAATGCATACGCATCAGCCAAGTCCTCAATTCAATCCTCGAAATCAGTATCTGTTTTTGATAAAACCTCGTAAACACCCAGTATATGAACTACATTGAATTCATCCTCATATTGGATTTCATCAAATTGGATAGCATTTTCCAAAAACCTTGGTAGTCTTGCACATTCCTTGCATTTGTGAGCTATTTGCTGGAGGTATCTCTCTGGAACACGTTTAACTCAAATTTTCTTCTTTCCTATCCTAACTACTCCTAAAGAAGACAGAATTGGAAAGGTGGTATCTACAGTGGGTAAAGGATCAAGTAGATCGATCAGTGAGTCAGAGAAGAGGTATCCCTGGTTGGGAGCACCCTCCGAGACAAGTAGAGACGTCTCCTCAATGGAAAATTGAGTTTGCGAGAAGACGTTTTATTTTGGGTATTTTGGGTATTTTTAATAACAGAAAGAAAATGAGCCGGTGGGGCTCGAGCAGAAGTAGAAAGCTTAAGCAAATGGGAGAAAAGTGGGCTCGCGGGCCCGATGATGACAAGAAATGGCCAGATAGGCCCAAAGCTAGTGAAAAGATCTAAGGGGCACGTGGGCCCAAATGGTGGGCACGTGGGCCCAAAGCTAGAAAAGAAATTTAAAGGGCACGCGGGCCCGATTGGTGGGCACGCGGGCCCAAGGTTGTTGGATTGGAATGGGCATAGAAGCCCAGTGGAGTAAGAAGATTTGAATGGGCTCTCGGGCCTAGTAATCAGTTCAGGTGGCCATTTTGGCCCAGAAGTGGGAATTGGGCTAGATAGCCCATCGAGTGAATCTAAGAGGGACAGTGTGAGGATTTTGAAATACGTGACCGTAGGATACGGCTAATGCGGGATATTGTTTAGAGGTGGGTTCAAGTGGACAAGTTGTTTAAGAATGGACTTGCCCTCGACTAGTTCTTCCTCCTCTATGAACAACCAAGCCAGAGATGAACTCAGGTTGTCCACTTCCTCCTCTTGCTCTGGTGCCTTCTTCCTCTTGACTGGTTCTTCTTCTTCGTCCCCGGACATCATCATGGTCTCCCCTTTGATAAAGAATTTTTGGAGTCCCATGGCATTTTTTGGCAGGTAGACCATTCTTGAAGTGAAATTGGGCTCGTAGCCAAGCCCGTGTCTCTTTGGTCTTTGTATGGCTTTAATGAGGGGCACAACCCCCTACAGCTCCTTTCCCAACCCCTTTCCTGGCTGATAGCCCATCCCTTTCATCATCCGCCATGCAACTGTATATGGAGGCGTCATTAACATCATGACCTCGGGCAGCTCTGTAGTGGAAACCAATGGCTGGACAAATTTTGATATTGGCAGTGCAGAGGAGTGGTCATCCACGTCATTTAGAATGGGGACATTGGTTACTTTAATCACCTGGCCCATGTATGGGAACTTTAGACACTGATGATTAGTGGAGGCCACAGCTCCTATTGCTTCAAGATACGGGCGTCCCAAAATAGCTTTGAATGTAGCCTCCAGTTCTAGAACATGAAACTCGGCGGTGATAGCACACGGTCCGAGCCCTACTTCCAACGTAACCACCCCTCGAGCCGGCTTAAGAGAGTTGTCATATGCTATCACCGTGATGGAAGAAGGCTCGATTTCTTCATCGGAGATGCTGCAAAGTTGCAACATTTCTGGCGGCATGACATTTATAGATGCTCCGGTGTCAATCAAGCATGACTTAATCTCCATGCCTTTGATGACTACTGCAACGCGCAAAGCGTACTCTCTGATCTCTGGCTGTGCCAACTCCTCCTTCATGAATGTAAGTGCCGGATGTTCACTCCTAGGGGTCAGGACAGTAATGATCTTCTCAGGGGGGAGGTCCTCGTTGACCATGACCCGCTGCAAGTACTGTTGTAGAATGTCTTGATGGTTCTTCGACCTCTTTATTAGCTCTAGAATTGAAATTCGTGCTGGCATTTTGTCCATATGTTTTAATAGGTCATATGTCATGTCGGGCAATGGTTCTTCCACTCTACTGCCTCCTCTTCTACTTGCTCATGTGGTTGCATCCCGGCCTGGGGAAAAACCCTATGGAACATCCTCCCGCTACGAAGTACCGGTGCCAGCATGGTTGGAGGGAGTGGTGATGATGGTGATGGTAGGGTTGATTTTTATATTGAGGGGCCCATGGTAGGTAGGGGTGGTGAGGATCGGATGATGAGGGGTTGTGGATTGGTGGAGGCCGGTATGTTGGGTGATGGTTGGGATGCTGGTGGTGGCCTAATGATGAGAGGTCGTGGAGTGGTGGTGACTGGTGGGTTGGGTGATGGTCGGATAATGAGAGGCCGAGGGGTGGTGGTGGCTGGTAGGTTAGGTGATGTTTGGGGTGTTGGTGACGGTCTAATGATTAGGCGTCGAGAAGGATTAATGATGGTTGGTAGGTTAGGTGATGGTTGCGGTGCTAGTTGGGATGCTGGTGGCGGTCTAATGATTAGACGCCGTGGAGGGTTGAAGGTTGTTGGGGGTAGTGGTGTTTGGGTAGTTTGTGGGCTGGGGGCAGCTCTCGGTATGAAGAGTATGGTGCGGTTTGTAGGTGGGGTTGGTATGGCAGGCATGGAGGTGATTTGATCCTCGACCTGCCAACCCTGGGAATGGTGGGTTGACTCCTCGATGGTGGAGTGGACGAGGCCGAGTCATTGGTTTGGTGGTGCTAGTGCCAGTGCTTGTACGGGTGCATGTACTGGGAGAGGATCTTGGACTATGCCCACGCCGGGCTGCTATTGTGCTTGCTGTCGCCATGGTTGATTCTAACGTGCCTTCATTGCTTGAATAGATTCTCCCATCTATACCCAGTCAATGTTCCCTTGATCATTGAGGTCATGAATGTAGTCTTTGAAATGGAAACAGACATCCACTGTGTGCCTGGGATACCGATGAAAAGCGCAATACTTTGTTATGTCAACATTTGCCGGCCATCCTTCTCTCTCCTTTGGAAGTTCCAACTGCTGTTCAGCCATTAGTGCGTTTAAAATATCGGTGAGGGAGAATGGTAGTTAAGGATAGTATTCTCTCTTAGGTCCCCCCCTCCTAGGTCGGTTGGCTGGTGGTGGCACTTGGTTGTAAGCTTGTTGTTGTGGGTACGGTCGGTTGTAGACATGTTGTTGAGGCGCTCAGTTGTAGACATTTGGTTGCTGGGGCACTCGGTTGTAGATGGGTTGCTGTGGTGGTGCTTGGTTGTACGCAAGTTGCTACTGGGGCTGAGGAGCTGGTTGAGGAGCTAGGCGGTATTGTTGGTTGGGTGGTGGGTTATGGTATTGTCTTTGGCGATACCCACCCTGGTTACCCATGGCATTGATGCTCTCATTATTTACTACCCCTTCGGTGGTGGGTCCTACAGGTGTAGGCTTTCTAGTGTTACGGGGCTTGGTGTCGAATGGGTTGATCATGGATGCGTCCTTAAAGTGGGCTTGGAGGTAGTGGGCGCTATCACAAAACTCACTCATGGTTGTTGGGTGATGCATGATCAGGAGGTTACGAAGGTTGGGCGTGGTGTTCCCAATGAGCATCCTCACCTGCTCCCCCTCTGAGATGGTATCCACTAGCCTCTCAGCCATTCCCCTCCACCGATCAGCAAATCTGGCAAAATCCTCATCCGGCCTCATCTTTTCGGCAATTAAATCAGTTATCGAGCAGGTTGGCCACACCCGATCCTTGTACCTCTGTAGAAACTTCGCCTTGACAATGTCGAAATCCGCCGCCTCAATGGAATCAAGAGAATAGAACCAGTCTAGGGTGGATCCCTCCAATGACCGATGGAATAAGAAGGCGACGGCTTTGCGGTCATTTTTCCAGAACGCGGAGTCGTAGAGAAAGCTCTTTGGATGGTTGAAAGGATTACCAGTCCCGTTGTAATGTTGAAAGACTGGTATCTCTGAAAGAGGAAGGTGTAGAACTGGGAAGGATGGGACAGAGATTTCAGGGATGGCTTTAGAATCGAGGCGGTGCTTCATCTCTTCAAAGTGCTCATCCATATGGTTAAGTTTGTTCATTAATGCCTGGGTGAGGCTGGATTCCTGAGCCATGGGAGCAAAGTGTTTAGGTGAATGTGTCGAAAGAGGTGGGTTGGAAACAGGAACTGGAATAGTGTTATGTGAAAGCCCCACAACGGGGTGAGTGGAGACACGGCAGGGTTGCCAAGGAGAAGAAATGATTAGGGGCCTGACTGCCGGTTGGGGTGGTGAGGGGGCTTGATTTCCCTCGATCAGATCTTGATTGGCGGGCATCTTGCCCTTAGTGGCAGATTGGATAATTGCAAAGGTCTCGGGATCAAGGTGAAGAGATAGATCGTTGAGAGCTTGTTCTATACTATGCGAGGCGGATCGGTGAGTGGGATCTTGGATCTCAGGTTCCATCACGGCATTAACATGGCCATCTGGTTGGACCATGGGTTGCTAAAGCTCGTAGTGACCTGTCTCGTACTCCTCTTCTTGGCCATAGTAGTCTGACATCCCGATGTGTCTTCCAAACGTTAGTGTTATAGGCATCGTGTCAAATTTTCTTACAAAATGGTTAAAAGAAAGCAAATGAAAGGTGTAAATGCAAAGAGATTTTTTATTGTTTGGTTATGATTGTTTGTTTGATTTTGATTTGGTTTCAATTTGGTTGTTTGGCAAGCAAGTTGAACATAAAAATTAAAGGGATTTTTTTGTTTTTGTTTTTAGGTGTTTTGAAAGGAGAGATTTTTTTATTGTTTTCAATTGTTGTGAGCAAGCAAGTTATGCAAACAAGGTTTCAAAATGACTACTCGACAATTTTTGGGTTGAAACCTAATATTAGTTAGATTGTTAGCAATTGTTCACTCAAATGGGTATGATTCCTATTGCTTCAATCTTCAAGACCTAAGGTTATCACTCAATCACCACAAGTAGGTACTTGGGTTCTTCGGGTTTCGGGAAGTGGTACAACCGGCCCAATCGTATGGAGAGGAATACTCTACGGATGGGGACTTACGGAGGTCTTGATGGAAACCACCAAATCAACTAGGAAGGAATATCCCATAAAAAGGTTAGAATCCACCAAGAAGGTGTTTGGAGGGTGAAGGAGTGTTGGGAGAGAGAGCCCCCGCCTCGAATGCCCTACGGATCGGAACAAGTCCGGTACCCGATGCAAAAGCTAATGCAAAAATGAAAAATGGAGGGTAGGAGGAGAATAAGCAATCAATATGTAAACATGAATGAAAGCTATTAAATAAATCAAGCAAGTGAATGCAATCAAGACAAGCAATGATAAAGTAAACAAGTAACTAGCAACTAGCAACTAAAAGGTGGTTCGCGCGGGAACGGGCTTGTGTTGGAGTGTCCAAGTGGGGACAAATCTGAAGTAAAGATAAAAGGATGGTCCACGTGGGGACCGATTTGAAAATAAAGTGGCTCACACGGGAGCCGGGTTTTGGAAAGGTAGGTGGTTCACGCGGGAACCGGTTTTTTTGAAGGAAAATGGGTGGTTCACGCGGGAACCGGTTTGTTTGGTTGGAAAAAGAAAAGGAGGGCCACGTCGGGCCAATCTAATTTGTGCAAAGGTATGGTCCACGTGGGGACAAATCTGAAAGTGGGTTGGTTCACGCGGGAACCGGTTTAGAAAAGGGGTTGGTTCACGCGGGGACCGGTTTTTTTGTGAAGAAAAGAGTGGTTCACGCGGGAACCGGTGTAAGATTGACAAAATAAAAGAGAGCCACGTGGGACCAATCTAAAGGTGCTGTAAAGAGGTGGTCCACGCAGAGACCAATCTGAAAATAAGTTGGTTCACGCGGGAACCGAGTTGGAAAAGAAAGGTGGTTCACGCGGGAACCGGTTTATAAGAAGAAAAGTGGTTCACGCGGGAACCGGTTTGAAATTAAAGATAAGTAACTCAAGTCCACATGGGGGACAATCTTAAAGAAAGAGTAAACAGTAATTTTAAAGGTAAATTGACATGGAAGAGGTGAAGGAAACGCCGGTTCGCGCAAGAACCAAATTGGAAAACAACTAGTTGCACAGATCAATCAAGCTAGCATGGTTGAAGACATTGGTTGTCCCACCGTGGTCGACAAAAAGCTGTCGACTCTGAAAACGAGTTCCGGATCGGCACCTCAAAAAGAAGGTGAAAGATGGGATAGGGGAAAAAGGGGAGTGAATTGAAAACACTCGGAAAGCGGTAAAGACTCCTCACCACGGTCCCACACTCACATTGATCCCCGAACTTTCATCTCACGGCGTCGCTCGAGCACCGGAGATGGTTCGGGTCATGTGGGAGGAGAGTGAGGAGTGAATTAACTTAGAACATGAATAAAAAGAAAGGTGGTCTCCAGGAGCCACGGGCTCCACTTTGTGGAATAAAAAAAGAGATGAGTTGATTTGACCGTGTACCTTAGCACGGGAGATCGGGATATTGGTTCAACCTTCTTCTTCTTTGGCTGGCCGATGAAGAAGAGTCTCCAACCAATGCTAGCTTGATAGACCTATGCAACTAGAATAATAAACCAAGTGAAAGAAAATGATTAGAACTATGGGGAGTGTAGTAACTGTAGTAAGAAGATGAGAAAGAAGCAATTGGAATTGGACTCACCGGCTTCGGGGTGAGCCTAAACCCCTTTTTGTGTATTTTTGATTATGTAAAAATGATTCAAATGAACTAAAAGATGCTTTAAAACAGTAAATAAACTGAGTTAAATGTGTTGAGAAAGCTTATGGAATGGATTGGCTTGAGTTGAAGCCGAGTTGGTTGAAGAAGGCCGGTTCGGGTAGCTTTGCACCCTTCTGGCGCGACATTGGTGAAGAGGATGCTAAGGACGACCCCAATGTCAGAATCGAGTGCCGTTTATTGGAGTATACAGAAGACTCATAGGTAAAGAGTTCCTATGTTTATGATTCCTCCGAAATCCTTCTGTATAAGTATGTAAAAAATCCGAAATTGGGCGGATATAGAAAACAGAACCTGGATGCGCGCCCTCAATACAACAATCACCATGAACAAACGGCAGGTCAGAATTGAGTGCCGTCAGTTGGAGATGAAATAGGATGAAGAGAGGAACAACTTCTATGTTGAATACTTTCACATAAGGAGTCTCAAATTTTCTTCATAAGTCGATGAAATTGGCTGATACAGAACACCCCGATCGAGCCTTCTCCTTCACTTCGGGATCGATCTCTCAATGTCGGATCGCCTTTGGACGTCGGGACAGCTTTGGAGAAGAGCTTGGACGACCTCTGGACGGGCTAGGCATGGGGGGTTAACCTTGGGTCACTGAGAATGACCCTCAATTTATAGGGGAAGGAAGCCGGTGCAAAAAAAGGAAACTGGACTGACCGCGCCCCCACTCTTCAAAGGAGACGAGGGCGCGCAGGGCGTGCCCTCACTTCGGGGGCGCGGTCTGCGCGCCCCCTAGTTTCAAAGAAACCGGGGGCACGGTACGCGTCTCACTACTAAAAATTGATGGAATCTTCCGGAAATTGCTAAAAATTGACTTGATATACGTAACGCACCCCCGAACTGGGGGCGCGGTACAAATAATCGAAAATCAGTGCCGGAAACCTTCGAAAAATAAGGTTTAGAAGGTGCTAATCGCGGTAATTTGCGATTTAAAGAAACTGACCGCGCCCCCGCTTTTCAAAGGAACCGTGGGCGCACAGGATGTGCCACCAGTTTCAGGGCGCACAGGGCGCGTCCCCGGGTTGAGGGCGCGTAGAGCGTGCCCTCCCCTTTCAAGCGGAGTGGGGCCGCGGTACACTCTCTCTCCTACGCGCGTGTTCCACGAGCCGTATCTTGCAAACGGGATGTCCGATTCAGCTCCCATTTGTCGCATTGGAAAGAGGGCCTTCAACCGCACCTCCTCAAGTCAGTAAACCAGCCGGCATGACTTCCGAGACGTTTGCACGGGGCTTTCTACCGGTTTACCCTCTCGCGGAAAGCCAAAACCCGGGGCAAAGATCCGAAAGAGCACGGTTCCAGTCAGGAAATCTCGGGTCAACTTGGGATGACTTAAAATGATGCCTGAACAAGTCCGGTACGATCGGAAAACCCGAAGTCATCGAAAAATCTGAGATTAACCTGGTAAATGTGAACCGAAACTCGGAAAACCCGGGAAACCCTAAACTTGACTGAACCAGATGTATGGCCATAGTTCATAAAAATATTCGGCTAGAATTGACCCGGATGACCCAAAAATACCCGGTGATGACCGGAAAGGCCTAACACGTGGTCCGATATAGCCGTCTCAGCACAGATCGAAAAAGCCGTAACGAAAGCCGTCATTGACGGACACCTACCAAAAGCCGTCATATTTCTTCTTTCTCCAAACATGCCTAGACTGTCTTTTATCCCTCGGCAGATCGAGGATTGTAAATACCGGTTGATTCGGCAAGCCAGGGGGGAGAGTAACCAAGCAATCCACGGGCACACTCACTACCTTGACAACTTGTCCCTTGAAGGGAAATTTGATGCATTGATGATTGGTTGAAGCTACGGCCTCCATTGCTTCCAGGTAAGGCCTTCCCAGGATGGCCTTGTAAGTTGGATCCATATCCAAAACATGGAAGTCGACAGTAACAACCCGGGGTCCGAGTTTGACTTCAAGTGTGACCATGCCATGGGCGGGCCTCTTGGAATTGTCGTATGCTGTCACAGTGATTTGTGATGGCCGAATATCTTCTTCTGGGATTCCACACAACTGTAGTGTCTCTGGTGGCAAGACATTAATGGATGCACCGGTGTCAATTAGACAAGATTCAATATCTGTTTTGTTAATACTGACAGTGATGCATAGTGCATATTTTCTCGCTTCTGGTTCGGCCAATTCTTCTTTAGTGAAAATGAGAGCAGGGTGTTCACTTCTCGGGGTTAAAACTGATGTAATCTTTTCTGGAGGGAGAGTTTCATTGACCATCACTCTTTGCAAATATTGTTGAAGAACTTCTTGATGAGCTTTGGACCTTTTAATCAGCTCCAGAATGGAAATCCGCGCAGGGGTTTTGTCAAGGTGCTTCAGCAAATCATAAGATGTTCCTGGCACCGGCTCTTCCGGGTGCTCTTCTTCTTCTTCTTGCGGTCGTCCTGGTTGACCGGCCTGGGGAAAAATTCTTTGGAACATACGCCCGCTTCTAAGCACTGTGGCGAGCTGGGGGGTTATGGTTGGTGTAGTGGAGGTAGACGGAGGGTTAGGTCAGATGATGGGAGGCCTAGGCAGGGGTGTAGTAATGATGGTCCGAGTTGTAGGGATACGGGTGGGTTGTGGTGGCATAGTTGCACGAGGTGGTACAATGATGGGTCCTAGTGGCAGTGGTATTTGTGGGGGCTCGACCGGGCGGATCAAGGTCCTACCCGGTTGGAGTTGTATGGCTGGTGGTGTTATGGTTGGTTGTGGTGGCGTGCGGATAATCGGCGGTTGGCTTCTTCAGGCGGGGATAACTCGGGGTATGGAGTGAACGGTTCGGTTAACGTGGTTTGGAGGGTTGATGTTTATGAAGGAAGCAGGTCCCTCTATTTGCCAATTTTGACCTCTATCGCGGGGTTCATCGGTGGAGGTTAAGATAGGGTTAACCCTCTGGTTTTCTGGTGCTATTGCATGTGCGTGCGCGGGTAGCGGGGTCTAAATAATTCCCAGGCCGGGTTCCTATTGTTGTTGTCGAGCTGGTGCCTGCTGTTGCTACTGGGGTTGGTTCTTCACTGCCTTGATGTATTCGCCCATTTGGCCCCAGTCAATACTTCCCTGCTCGTGGAGGTCATGGATGTAATCTTTAAACTGAAAGCAGTTCTCCACTGTATGCCCTAGATATCTGTGGTATAAGCAGTACTTGTCCGTGTTGGCATTCTGCGGCCACTCCAACTTTTCTCTCGGTAATGAGATCTGCCCTGCCGCCATAAGAGCATTAAAAATATCTACGAGAGAGTACGGTAATGGCGGGTAATGATTTCTCCTAGGCCCTGCTCTTCGTGGTACGTAGGTGGCGGGGGGAGGTGCCTGGTTGTAGGTGGTTGGTTGGCGGGGAGGTTGAGGTGCAAAGGTCTGTACGGCCAACTACCGTGGTTGCTGGGGGACTGGTGTCTGTATTGGTTGTTGGGGATATTGGTTCGGTGCTTGGTGGCGGAAAGGTTGGGGTTGGATCTGGGGGCGAGGTGCCGGTTGGATTTGGCGCGGGTTTCTATGCGGGGATTCTGTATTCTTGTTGGTGGGTGATGGGCGGGTTCCCTAGGATATTGACATGTTCGTTGGTTATCACGCCTTCAGTCACGGGCCCAGCGGTGGTGGCGGTTGTTTTTTTGGTGACTCGGGGCCTAGGGTGGAAAAGGTTCATGATGGGAGAGTCTCGGAGTTGTGTTTGGATATACCGCGCTCTCTCGTAGAGTTCGCTCATCGTGGCAGGGTGATGTAATGCCAATACATTTTTTAAAGCGGGAGTGGCGTTGGTGATGATCATCTTAACTTGTTCCGATTCGGACAGTGCATTTGTCAATCTTTACGCCATTGCTCTCCACCTATCAGCATACCTGATAAAATCTTCATCGTTCTTCATCCTTTCAGCCATGAGGTCGGTGATGGAGTATGTTGGTCCGACCCTATCTTGATATCTTTGCAAAAATTTGGCTTTGACGATTTCAAAGTTACTTGCCTCTGAAGGGTCAAGCGAGTAAAACCACTCTAAAGCTGAACCCTCCAATGATCTTCTGAAAAGAAAAGCCAGGGCCCTTGGATCATTCTGCCACATTACCGACTCATACAGAAAGTCTTTGACATGAATGAAGGGATTACCGGTTCCGTTGTAGCGACGGTATACCGGCATCTCAGAGGGAGGTAGATGAAAAGTAGGGAGAAAAGGAAGAGAAATTTCGGGGGCTGCCTTGGCGTCGATCAAACGTCTGAGTTCTCTATATTGTTCGTCCATGCGATTGATTTTATTAATCATAGCCAGATCGACGGAAGGTTCCCCAAGAGGAGGAGGAGGAGCGGGTGCTTGGTGCATCGGGATCGGGATTTGGTGGGCCGAAGTGACCGGATGAGAAGGGTATATTGGGGGATGCACCAAAGGGTGAGTAGGGTTGAGATGATTAGAGGAATAAACTGGTGGTCTAGAAGGGACAACAACATTTGTATTGGTGTGGTCTAGATTAGCCACCAGATGAGGAGAAATTGGGGCTATGAGCACGGTATGGGAATGGCCATGAGTGGGCACATTGGGTTGGTGTGCCACTGACCGAGGGGTAGAGATATGAAGGCCACCTTCGGGAGGAATGTGGTCGGTGGGGGACTTGCCCTTGAAGATGGCTTTGATAGCCTGGAGTTGGGTAGGGTCGGCATGAGAGAATGCCTCCCAAAGTGAATTTGGATTGGGTCGAGGAGAAGTTTGACTAGGTTCAGGGAGAACTTCAGGTTCATTGAATGCACACACGGCATCAGGGTAGAAATAAGACTGGTCGTATTCCAATTGTAGTTGCTCGCATCTTTGATCCACCATTCCGATAACTCGACCTCACCTCAAATTCATAAACACGACAGAAAAAGAAGGTTGGCAAATAACAGCTCAAGGATTTTTTTTTGGTTTTGATTTTGACCCCTTTTGTTTTGATTTTCTTTTGTCGGACAAGCAAGTTGTCAAGCAAATTAACCTCAAGCAAATTTTTTGTTTTGGTTCTTTTTAGGTGATTTTGGGATTTTTGTTTACTTTTCGGTTTTTGTTTGCAAATAAGTAATAGCAAAGACTTGGAATGAATAACGCAAAAATTTTTTGTTTCAACCTTAAATTAATGGCTTGTTAAGAGAAATATTGTCCACTCAAATAAATGGGTAGGACCCTATGCTCTCACAACACCGAGCAATCTAAGGTTGTCACTCTTTTCACAACGATGGGTAATAGGTATTCCGGGTTTTGGGATAAAGTGGTACAACCAGCCCGATCAATGAAGAGGGAATCTTTCACGTCTGGGGACTTACGGAGGTCTTGATGGAAGCTACCCAGTCCTTCCGAGAGGGAATCCCCGGAGGAGGAGTTGGCAACCACCAAGAGGGGTGTTTGGAAGTGTGGGGCTTTGGGAGGAGAGAGCCTCCCTTATCGGATGTCCTAAGGAGATGGGCAGACCCGAAGCTCCGATGCAAACTAAATGCAGGTGAAATTTCAAGGAATAAGAAGCAACCAAGAAGAAAATAAAAGCATACAATGATTAATGAGATGTTGTAGGAAGCAAGTGAACAAGACAACGATATGAAATTAAGCTAGGATGGAAGAAAGAACTAATTTAACTAAGCATGCTTTGAAAGATTTGTTAAAGGAGAACTAGACTTAGCAAAGAAGATGATATCTAAAATACTAAGGTGAAATAAGTTGATTAACAAAGTTGGAAATCAGATGGATATGCTTTAAAAAGATAAACGGAGAGCAAGTAAACTTGGAAGAAACAAGATGATGCTTCGAAGAAAAGTAAACAACGTAAACAAGCAACAATGTAAGGAAATTGAAATGACTCACATGGAAATGAAAGTAAACATGATTTTCAGATGGACATTCTTAGGAAATAAAGTGGGATTTCACTAAAGAAAAGTCGGTCTCACCGTGGTCGCCAAAAGGTGTAAGCACCCGGAACGGGACATCCGCGGATCCCCCCCCTCCCGGAACCCTTACGCCCGCCTCGGTGTGTGTCGGTGGGTGGTGTGTTATGTAGGTGTGGTCGCCAGGAACCAAGGGCTCCAAAATATGGTGGAATGAAAGAAAATGAAATAGAAAGATGACCGTCGTACCTTCGGAAGCGGGGAGATTGTTGAGTTTTGACTTCTCCTCTCTCGGCCGGGTGAAAGAAGAGAGCTTAGTGAATCCTTTGCCTTCAATCCGGTTGAAGCTCTGCCTCGATCGGATTTACCAAAGAATGTCCATAAGAAAACATGTAGACAAGTGAAGGTCTCATTAGTTCTAACGAAAGCATAGTATCGTGCTCGAATTTAGATTCAAATATGCAAATGGGAAGAGACTAACCGGATTGGGACGAGATCCCAACCCCTATTTTTGGTAGGTTTTAAACATATTTGAAATGCAAAAATGCTCTAAGACATGCTAAATAACATGATGATCAATGCAAAAGCGAAAAAGGGAGAAAAGAACTCGATTAAACGGGCGATCGGACTTCGAAAACGACGAAACAAACTTCTGCCCTTCCTGGTGCCCTATATATAGGGCGCCAGGAGCAGGTGCCCCCTTTATGGGGCGCGTTGACCAAGGTCAAAGCGCCCTGTATACGGGGCACTAAGTCTGGCCCGAACAGATTTTCTTCTCCTCTTCGCGGCGCCGCTCCGGAGTGCTGGGTGGCTTCCGGGACGAAGTAAGAGCTCCTTCTTGTAGACAATATGCAAATAAAGCTAGTGGAAGGTGGTTTGGGTGCTGGATGTATGAGGAGAGTCGGATAGGGGCTCTCAAAATTGGAGAAAAATCATATTTCTGGGTGACAGAAACAGAGGGTTTTAGGATTTTTGGTGGAGGATTTTGGATCGATTTTGAGGCTTTTGGAGAGTGAATGTGGCTTAGAATCGTAGTGTTGGATGAGATCTAGGGTGGCACGGAGTTGGAACCTCCTCCAAGCTCCAAATGGGGGTCTATTTATAACCCAAAAGAGGGCACTTTGGCCATTTTCGAAAAACAGTGCCATGTGGCATAGCGCCCTGTATATGGGGCGCTAGCATCATGAGGTTTGTCAGGTCGACAAGACAAGTCACTGCAGGGGTCAAATCGGCCTGTCAAATTGATCGGATTTGGTTCCAGGTGCCCTGTATACAGGGCGCCAGGTGCCCTATAAATAGGGCGCCAGGTGCCCTATTCTTGGGGCATTTGGCTCGTTCGATTGCTCTATAGACCCACCATTCGGAATGTGCCAGAAACTTGATCTGCCCAGAAAACATGATATGCTTTAAATATTCTCCATGAAACCAAGAATTTGAACTCTCCAACTGGGCCAAAATTGCGTGTCTACAGGGGGCGCATGCGCCCTGGGGTAGGGCGCAATGAGCCCTATTTTCTAGCCTAGATAAGACTGTTTGTTCTCCTAAAAATTAACTCCGATTCTGGTCGTTCCAAAGGCATGAGCACGACCCCCCAGGCATCTCAAGACGTCCAAGATTCCTCCTGCATTCATTTTGTGATTTTTAGAGAGAGAATTTTGAGTTTTTAGACAGAGATAATTTGGTTCAAGAGAGAGAAAGGTTGGTCTGCAGGTGATCTGTTAGGTCTCTCTTCTTTGGCTTCTATAGAAGCGTGTGGACGTCTGCTGCCCGAGCTCTCTTCATCAAAGTACTTCCTCTCCAAGTCTTCTTCAGTTTAAATTGACGGCACTTGCTTCTGAGGTCAGGGCTGGTCGTGACAAGTGTAGAAGCAAAGTCGCACCTGGCAGATCCTGGACTGCTGCTCAGCTTTTCCGACAACCCAAATTTGGCTATATCTCTCTCTATTATTCTCATAATCTTGTTGTTCTTTTTCTTATCTCTTTGTTTCGTGATTTTCCATCCTTCTATAATTTTTTACATTTTTTGCATTATTTTCAGTCTGTTAATCCGAAATAAGAAAAAGAGGGGTTAGAGATAACCTGAATCTGGTTAGTTTCTAGTCAATTGTGTGTTTCATGTTATTTTCCTTACATATACTCCACTTTGTCTAGTTCTAATTGTCTATTTCACTTGTTTGTTTGTCTAGTTGCACAGAAAATCCAGCACCCACATGTTGAGGACTCTTTTTCATCGGTCGGCCGAAGAAGGAGAAGCTTTAACCCACACTCTTCACGCTAAGGTACACACGGTCAATTTTATTTCTTAAATCGGAACCCATAGTTCCTGGCGACCACATGTATTAGTTTCCTTCTTCTCACCCTCCTCCCACATGACCCGAACCATCTCTTTAGTGATCGAGCGATGCCAAGGGATGAAAGTTCGGGGATCAATGTATGGGGCCAATGTGAGAGTTCCTTTCTGAGTTTTCTTTCTTTCTTTCTTTCTCATCCCCTCTTGAGGTGACGATCTAGATTCATGGACTTCTCTGAAAAGGAGAAGGCCCCGTTGAATTTTTAGAGTCGACATTGGGCTTAAGAAAACAAAAACAAGACTTGTTTAACAATTAGTTGAAGATATAGAATGTCTATGAGGTCAAGGTACCCATTCGGGAACCATTGTTCCTCACAACACAACTTTGGCTTATTCGTGAACATCGGAGATGACCCGACCATCGTAGATTTTAATGAAGGGGATCTCAGGTCAAGTCTTCTTTGCACTCATGATCTTCAACAATAATACATAGAATAATAATATATGACTATCGACTTATATGTTAGCTAGCAAGCTATGGGGGTTTCCCATGTGCATTCTTCGTTTTCGTGAGCAATTCCTGCCATTCATCAAAATGTAGTCCCGAATGGACAAAAATGTCCACTCGTCCTCAATAAAGAAAAAACATGAACAAATTTAATTTAATAAAAATTTTCCAATTTGGTAGGTTTGCTGCCAATTTTAGCTTTCAACCAGTTTTCCTGTTCTTTTTTTTTGAAGGAATTCTCTCTTACCTTCTGTTTGGGTGTAGGATTACCCAAACCTTCTAGGACTACGCCGATTTTGCTCTCCTCCTTGGCTTACCATTTATTTACTATTTTAGAACATCTTTTAGTTCATTTGCATCTTTTTTACATAATTAAAAACACAAAAAGGGGTTAAGGCTTGATAGAAATGTATGCCCTACAGGCCAATCATATATGATATGATTCGACATTTCTAGAAATATCTCTTTTAATTAATCTGGAAAATCTTCATTATAAGCTCTTATTAGATGCTAATATCATAATGAAGTCATTGATCAAATACAATGATGATTAAATCATGATGAGATCATGATAATGAGATTGATCATCTGGAGGTATTTGATCTAAATGTTCCTAGTCATAAGATACTTGAGACGGGACATCAAGGATCCGGATAGACTAGTGTATGTGATGTCCTCTCATGTGATGAGGATGACCGATCTCATTGGTCATTAGTGTGGAGACACTGAGATACACATACAGGTGCTCATTAGTTGAATGAGTTCACTGAACTGACCGAATTAGAAACCCTGAATGGTATCTTACCGAACTGTCTATCAGGGTTTTCTTTCATCACGGTTGCATGGTTCGACCTTTGACCTGAGTCGCCAAAGATGCCTTGTTGGGTGGAACTTGTGCTTTGACCATTGACTTATGGATCACAATTTAGATGGTCCTATATAGCGATGGATCGGGTACAAGGAAAATCCGATGGAGGCAATTGAGCGGACAACAAGGGATCGTCCACTCTCGGTAAGTGAGAGTGAATGTCCTATGGGATAGTACTCTAAATCCCTGTCCAGGGTAGATAGGATAATTGGAAAAGGAGTTTTCCAATTGATCCAATTACGAGTACATGATCCTATAGAGTCGGTACACTAAGGAGTTGACAGTCGATGCCGTACTCCTTTCCAACCGGGACATTGGATGGATGAGGTTTTATATCCATGTGGTAACTGATGATGTAAAGGCTCAATGGATATGAGATTATCCCCATAGCCATTTGGGATCATGGGATGTGGCTTGTACCCTTCATGATCGGTAGGCTAATTAATCTGTTATCGGATAACAGATTTAACTAAATTAAATAGAATTGTTCTATTTTATTTAGGCTTCAACCAAATAGGTTATTGGGCCTAGTGGGTCACACACAAAAGGACTTAACCACAAGTACAGGGGAAAGGGCGTAATTTATAGAGATTTTGGGTTTCTATGAAAAATTTCATAATTCTCTATAAATACTAATGGTTTCAGACAAACCCAATCAAGCCAAGGGTGAAAACCACATCCCAAGCCTCCTCCCTACCTCCTCCTCTCCCAAGTAGGTGTCCATGGTCAATGGAGCTCCGTTCTGGAAGAGTTCTCGAGGCCGGGGCGAAGGGAGAACCTGTTGTGGATGAAGTTCGTATAGATACTGCTGGAGACCGGATGCTTGAATGGTTTTTATAGCTTAAGAATCTCATCTCCTTCCTCTCCATGGGATTATATGTATCCCTATCAGGTATATTCAAACCCGATTTGATCGGTTTTCAGTTTTCGTCGTTCGGTTCTGATTGAGATGGATTCTAAAGGAACCCATTGGAATCATCGCTTCCACTGCACCAAACCTTTATGGATGATTTCTTACAGTCGTATCAGAGCCCGGTTCAAGTCTTAGTCGAAACTGATGTCGAATCGACATTATTTCATGTTATTTGTGTTCCCGAATCTGTGCAAACGTCTGTTTTGACGAGGCCACCATATTATGTGTATGACTCAGATAAAATATTGGTTAGCTCCGGTAGAATCTCGTGATATAGGGCTTTCCAACTCCACAAACCGTTTGAAGTTTGGATCTTCTTAGTGTTCAGGAGAAGCCTCAAATGTTGGTGTTTCTGTCATGCCCGAACTGACACCCGGATTTAGGGATTTTGTGAAATCTCCATCCATAGAAGAAATTGAGACTTGGAGAAGGTTTAGGATATGGTTAATATGATTACCTAACCTTTCCCTTTGATATCCAGCTTTGAACGATGGCGGAGGAAGAGAATTTTGAGTTTTCCGGTGAACTAGGGTTCTGCGGAGTTTACTGTCGCCGACCTGTTTCTTCCTGATTTCCCATTGATAGAGAATTTTTATCTGAAAGTATATATACATATTTGGAAACTCCATTTGATGAGTATTCTAAATTGTATTTTTGGAGAATATTTGGCTTTCGGGATAAGGAGTTATCTTCGTTGCAAAATGGAGATTTCTGCTACAGAATCTCGGTGACCGCTGCCTCTTCTTCCTCTTTTTTCGGTCTACTGCGATTTTTCCTGTATATGAGGCCAACTTTTTGGGATTCTTTATTCGATAAGGATTCCAACGCATATTTTTGTGGATTTTTCGGAGTCTGAGATAGGGAGATAAGGACCTGATTTTATGGAAATATTTCTCCCGGATGAACAGTGCACCGGGCGCCGCTTATCGGGCAGAGAAGAAGGGTCTGAATCGTACCTGGAACCGGATCCGGATCCGGGGCAAACCCCGGTTTGACCGGGGCTCGCGCGCGTGACCACGCACGTGCCGCACTGGCGCATCGGCGGCACAGACGCCGCGGCGGCGGTGGCGGCGCAATGGCGGCGCACGCCGGATGGGTGCAGTGCACCGCCATACACGGCGCAATGCACCAGATCCTTTATTTAATGATTTTAAATTGTTTAAAATCATAGAAAATCCGAAAAATTGCCATAAATTCTATAAAATTTCTGAAAAATTTTATAATATTATTTAACATGTTTTAAAGTGTTTAATGACATGTTAGATGATGTTTAGTTCTATTTACATAGATTCACTCATGGTTAAACTTTAAAATTGATTTAAAGGTTTAACTTAAATTATTAGTGTCTTAATTAATTATGTAAAATGATATTTTACATAATATAAATTGGGACATTAATTTCTGACCTTGCACAGTATTGGGAATGAATGAATGTTCTAAATAGTTTAATTTTGTATGTTCATTTCATATAAATTGTTTATATGTTGTTGTCATGTTATTTTCATGTTATTTATTTCATGAAAATTCGACATGCATGAAATTGAGAATTTCAAAATAAATTATATAATTTTATGCTGATATATATGATATATCTCATATAATTATCACGTATGCGCTCTATGTTCATGTGATGAATGTTAGTGTGTGTATGGAGGTTATCATGGACTTAATTGTGCTTGGCTTGTGATTGTTTTTAATTGTGTTGGTTATGTTATTAAATGAGGCCTGTGTGTGCCTCCTCTCTCTATACAATCTGATTGTACATTCTATCTCCCTCTATTAATGTACTCACCTTGGTTAAAACAAAGGTTTCTTATTAAGTTATGTACATTTGTGGGTCTGCGTATCCTCAAGCCTCTTGTAAGAGTTAGAAGCCGGTTCGTGGAAGGTTGGAGAGTGGGACCACTTGGAGAAGCACCCTTCTAAAGTGGGATCATGCCACCTCAAGCATCTGAAGCAAGGATTTGCACCTATAGGGGTGCCTTAGGTGCATGCTTAGGGTTAAGTCCATGATCACCTGATTTTGTGCATATTTGATATGTGGATGTGTGCTACAGGTTATACCTTAGTTATATGATATTCCAAAGGTATTATAAATACTTAGCACATATTATTGATGAGACTAAAATAAAATCCCTCCTTGTCATAATTAGGTTGATAAGCGTGTGACATTAAGAATGACTCACGTAGCCTTCCATTGTTATGGTCTTGATGAGCCAATCTTAGATTGGATGGGTTTGTTGTGCTACCACAAGACTCATTCAGCAAGGGATTGGTGATCATGGCTAAGGCATTTGCCGAACATTGGGGTGGACCATTTGCATGGCTTTGTTGTGCTACCATAAGGGCTGTGTGAAGAATCTATTCTCGTAACGTAACAAGCGGGTTTGACCTAACTAGAGTATATGGCTTGTTGTGCTACCATAAGGTCATAACTCTAGAGGCTAAATGACTAAGAGTTGCAAGAGTTGCAACTGGCAATAGTTGCCTACCTATTAAGTATAGGGTGATTTGTTGTGCTACCACAAGGTCATCACCATAAGGTTAATAGGGTCTTAGTCCCCACTAGGATTTCATCGTGATATCCCGTCTTTGCATAATGAGGGTTATGCAAATTCGTTGAAAATTAGTGGGAGCATAAATTAGGATGAAAGACCATATCTTAATTTTAATGAATGTCTGCAATGTTATTTTGATAAAATTATATCTCAGTTGTAGAAAATGATAATAAACGACCATTAGTATAGCATATTAGATGCCAAATAGCTTAATTGCTCACACTTCTTAGACTGGATTAGAACTAAGAGAATTGTTCTCATAGTTGACCAATTAACTATTCTACTTGAGAAGTAGGTGTCTTCTAAATTATCTAATGATGTGAAAGAAAGATAAGATCTTATCTTATAGACAAGATGCATTGTTTGCCTTAAATTAGATGTTAGTCTCTATGAGATATAAATTGTAGAGACAACATGGATAGATGGATATGAGATCCATCATGGCTCATATTGATGAGTTAACTAAAGGGCAAGTTAGAACAACAATACATCTTAATTACTTCTTGTTGGTGAGACCAATAGTAAGAAGTAAAATCATTAGATAGAAATAGGAGAGAGTTAATAGTAAAAGAAAGTGGTCAAGATAATAAAACCAGAATAAGACAAGATTCTTACACAATCATGATGATGATAAGTGGAAGAGGAAGTACAAAGTTTTTGTATATAATTCAAAGGTGCAACTTGAGAATCTTCATGCATCAAAGTCATTGACACTTACTTGTTTTAAATATACACTTAATAGTATTAGATACTATGTGTATATCATAATATTAGATTCTATGAATGCATCTAATGGTGTGATATACCAGATATGCATCTTATATCTACAAGGAGTTGTAGATGATGACAAGTAAATGAAGGCTTAATAAAGAAGATATTGACCTACATATGAAATGGTGCAAATGTTTCATCATTATTAGTGGGAGTATTAGTGGGAGGTGCAATTATTTAATAGCCTTATGGAGATGTCTTAATAATTAATATTGCTATTATATCCTTCTACAAGAACATTATATGATTTCCTACCTGAATAAATGTTGATTTATTCTAAGTTATGGAATTGATAGATGTTCTAATAGATTGAATGGCAAAGTGTTTGCCAGTGGGAGCTTAAAGAATTGTTTAATCATATTTTATATGTTAGCTCTCATGTTATGTGTGAATATTCTTTTTAATAGGAACTGGGTTGATTTAGATCAATCTACACTTTAGATTTACATAGACATGGATAATGGGTTAATGAGTTATTAAAACACGTACATCTAGATGTATGTTAGCCCATATCTAGTAAGGCTAAAGAAGAATATTTCTATTTCATTATTTCAAAGATGATGTCTCTGGGTTTGGAAACATGTACTTTATGAAGTACAAAACTAAGACCTTTGAGAAATTATTTGAGATTAAGAATGAAGTAGAGATACTAATGGAAAGAGTATTAGAACTCTTTGATGAGATCAAGGAGGGGAATACTTAAGTACATAATTTACATATAATTAAAGGATAATAGAATCTAATGGACACCTCTTTACACATTTTAGCTTAATTGAGTAGCTAAAATGAGAAGTCATATTATGTAAGACATAATATGAACAATGACATGTTTTGCAAATTTCCTCTTTGTCTATTTTTGGTTAAGTACTCATTATAACCACTTGATCTTAATAGGTACCTTCTAAGTCTTTTCTGATTATTCCATATAGGATATGGAAAAGGGGTTAAAACTTGACCTTAAGCAAGTTAAGGTTTCAGAATGTCCGACCTGGTGAAGAAGTATAACTCTAACAGGTTCGAATATAAGACTATGAAGTGTTGCTTGTGGGATATCCAAAGGAAACTTTTGGATATTAAATATACGACCCTTATGTATAAGGGTATGTGTTGCTCAGCTCACTATATTTCTAAAGGAAAAGTTCCTTCTTAAGAAAGATAGTGGGAGAAAGGTATATATGGAAAATGTTCCAGTCCCGCAACCCAATAACACTTCTATTAAGGTGCTAGTTAATAATTACACAAGGACAAATCATAGGTCTTTACTTGTGTCCATTCTACCTAAGAGATATGTGAGACATATCTCTGATAGATGAAATGATGCATAAGATAATAAGGATATTGATCCTATGATCTATATAGAATCAATATGAGATATTGATTCTAAAATAGGAAGAGACAATAAAATCCAATATAAACTTTATCTATTCTAATAAAATTTTGAACTTGATAGATCCACCTAAGGATATAGTATCCATAAGGAATAAATGGATCATTAAAGAATATATTGTAGTGGATTAGAAGGTAGATACTTTCAAAGGTGGAAATAGTTGAAAAGGATATCATCAAAGTCAAATGGTTGACTATGATGAGATCTTTTACCTATTCCACGGATTAATCCATTTGGATTTTAATTGTTACACTTTATGATTATGAGATAAGCTAATTAGATGTTAAGATAGTGTTCCTCTATGGTATTTTGAGAAACAAGTGTATATGATACAACTATATGGAATCAAGTCCCAATAACATCCAAGAAGATAAAGAGATCACATAAATAGAGCTCTTATGCCTTTATCACAGGGTCTATCATTTATATGATGCTACGTACAGGATGTGATTAATGCTCTAAGTGTTATGAGCATTCATTAAGAAGATCCAGGTGAGAATCACTGGATAGTTTAGAGATATATCATTTGGTACTTGAGAAGCACTGAGAATGTATCTCTATACACTGGAGGATAGGACTTGAAGTCTTATAGTTTTACAAACACAAGCTTCTAATCAAATAAGTCTGATATTAAGTCATAATAATGGTGGTGCAGTGAGCTGAAAAGGTTCTATGTGATAGAACACTGTAAAATCTACAACATATGTAAACAAGTTTACATAGTGGTTGCACACTACTTGAAAAGTAGTCTAGATGAAGTTTCTCATCTAAGGTATGAGATTGTCCCAATTTTCTTTGAAAGTGTACCATTGTTTTTGAGAAAACAATGGGGTAGAGCCGATGTCTCATCAGAAGTTTAGAACTTCTGTGGCGATACCATACAATCAGAGATATTGCAGCTTATAGAGATATAATTATAGATAGAGTATCTACCGCTAATAACAATGCAGATCCACTAACTGAAGCAGTTACTCAAAGAGTGTTTGAGCTTCACCTTGAGCTGATACAGATCAGTCAGATGGGTGATTGGCTTTAGTGCAAGTGGGAGATTGATAGAAATGTATGCCCTACAAGCCAATCATATATGATATGATTCGACATTTCTAGAAATATCTCATTCAATTAATTAGGCAAATCTTCATTATAAGCTATTATTAGATGCGAATATCATAATGAAGTCCTTGATCAAATACAATGATGATTAAATCATGATGAGATCATGATAATGAGATTGATCATCTAGAGGTATTTGATCTAAATGTTCCTAGTCAAAGGATACTTGAGACGGGACATCAAGGATCCGGATAGACTAGTGTATGTGATGTCTTCTCATGTGATGAGGATGACCGATCTCATTGGTCATTAGTGTGGAGACACTTTGATACACATACAGGTGCTCATTAGTTGAATGAGTTCACTGAACTGACCGAATTAGAAACCCTGAATGGTATCTTACCGAACTGTCTATCAGGGTTTTCTATCATCACGGTTGCATGGTTGGACCTTTGACCTGAGTCACCAAAGATGCCTTGTTTGGTGGAACTTGTGCTTTGACCATTAACTTATGGATCACTATTTAGCTTGTCCAGTATAGCAATGGATCGGGTACAAGAAAAATCTGATGGAGGCAATTGAGCGTACAACAAGGGACCGTTCACTCTCGGTAAGTGAGAGTGAATGTCCTATGGGATAGTACTCTAAATCCCTAGCCAGGGTAGATAGGATAATTGGAAAAGGAGTTTTCCAATTGATCCAATTATGAGTACATGATCCTATAGAGTCGGTACACTAAGGAGTTGACAGTCGATGCCGTACTCTGTTCCGACCGGGACATTGGATGGATGAGGGTTTATATCCATGTGGTAAATGATGATGGAAAGGCTCAATGGAGATGAGATTATCCCCATAGCCATTTGGGATCATGGGATGTGGCTTGTACCCTTCATGATCGGTTGGTCGATTAATCTGTTATCGGATAATGGATTTAATTAAATTAAATAGAATTGTTTTATTTTATTTAGGCCTCAACCAAATAGGTTATTGGGCCTAGTGGTTCACACACAAAATGACTTATTCACAAGTACAGGGTAAAGGGCGTAATTTATAGAGATTTTGGGTTTTTATGAAAAACTCTATAAATTCTATAAATACTAATGGTTTCAGCCAAACCCAATCAAGCCAAGGGTGAAAACCACATCCCAAGCCTCCTCCCTACCTCCTCCTATCTCAATATGGTGTCCATGGTCGATGGAGCTCCGTTCGGGAAGAGTTCTCGAGGCCGGCGCGAAGGGAGAACCTGCTGTGGATGAAGTTCGTGTGGATACTGCAGGAGACCGGACGCTTGAATGGTTTGTAGAGCTTAAGAAGCTCATCTCCTTCCTCTCCATGGGATTATATGAATCCCTATCAGGTATATTCGAACCCGATTTGATCAGTTTTCGGTTTTCGTCGTTCAGTTCTGATTGAGACGGATTCTAAAGGAACCCATAGGAATCGTCACTTCTGCTGCACCAAACTTTTATGAATGATTCCTTACAAGGCTCACCCTGAAGCCAATGAGTTAGATTCTAATTGCTTCCTTTATTATCTTCTTACTACACTTACTACACTTCTCACAAGTGTAATAAAACTCTTCACTTGTTTTATTGTCCTATGTTACACAGATTGATCAAGCTAGCATCGATTGGACTCTCCCTCATCGGCTGGCCGACAAAGAAGAAGGTTTAACTCACATATCATCTCCCACGCTAAGGTACACATGGTCAACTCATCTCTTGATTTACATTCTATAAAGTGGAGCCTGCGGCTCTTGGCGACCACTTCTTCAATCTTCTTATGCATTAAGCCATTTATTCCTCCCACATGACCTGAACCATCTTCGGTGCTCAAGCGACGTCGTGAGATTAAATTTCGGAGATCAATGTGAGTGTGGGACTGAGGTGAGGACTTTTTACTGCTTTTCGAGTGTTTTTCGATTCACTCCCTTTTCCCTATTCTATCTTTCACCTTCTCTTGAGGTGCCAATCCAGGACCCGTTTCTGGAGTTGACAGGTAGCAATAGGCATTGATATCTATAGCAGGCTTAATCTTCTTCTGTTGTAGCTGCTTTGTTTCATTGTTTTAGTACTTGATGGTGTAATCAGACCTTTCTTTTCGAAGTCACTTGCACTATTCTTTTCTGCTTGACATCACTCTAAAGGGTAGTTAGTATCACATTTTGGCTTGGCCCCTTACAAGTTTGTCAAGGGGTTGAAGCCTCTTAAAGATGGTAATTGTTAATAATGAAGAAGACAATAGATGTAAGGTTAAGAAACTTACCTGTTGGCGGGACTTCCCCCTCCTTGACTCGTGTTTCTTTCTTGAAATACTTAATAAAGTGCTTAGATATGCTCTATGGCTTACCCCCTTGCTTACTGTCATCTTGCCTTGCTTGTATGTCAAGGGGGGTAGCCTTATTAACAAGGTAGAATGGACAAAATGACTGAAAATAAATAAAGTGAAAGTTAAGAGAGCTTACCTACTATGGCAAGAGTTACTCCCTTATTGATTATAGAATGCTGAAACACTTGATAAAAAGGTGATTAAATCTTTACCATGGCTCATCTCTTTGCCTATTGTTGTCTGCCTTGACTTAGGTCAAAGATAGGAGCCTTCTTAATAAGGTGTAAAAAATAAACTAAATGACTGAAATGAAATGGTTAAGAGAATTTACCTTTCGTTGAGAGAGCCTTCCCCTCTTACTTTAAAGTCCCTAAAAACACTTGATAAAAAAGGATAAGATCTTCACAACGAATCATCCCATTGCCTACAACGGCCAACTTTGACTTAGTTTAAGGGAGGAGCCCTCTTAACGGGGTGATAATAAAGATAAAAAATGCAATGTGGAAATGAAACATGCAAGACATAAAGAGAAAATGAATGCTAGCAAAGGCAAAAAAAGTAAGGTTATGCCAAGTTAAATGATGCATATTTTTTGGATTTTAAAAATATTCAATTTTTTTAGATTTTTGTATTTTGAAAGCATTCATTTTTTTTTGGATTTTTGCAAATATTCAATTTTTTTGGAGTTTTAAAATTTTAAAATTTCGTTTCAATTTTTAAAATATTCATTTTTTTTTGAATTTTTGTGGAGAATGTGCTACTATCGAGACAATTCATTGGTTTTGAGTGTTAATTAAGAGTCAAGTGAAAATAAGGTTCCCTTACCCAGAATCTTTCATGCCCTCTCCTGTTGATTGGTTTGGATTCCCCCTAAGTTTGGACAATTTACCCCATCCTAGGGTTTTAAGATGGCAGAATAATAGAGGAAGACTTTGATAGGATTTGGGGGTGTCGAGGAGGAATTTTCCACTCATGCCCAAATTACTCGTTGGGGTTCGGCCTCTTCGGGTCTTTTCTACATGTGGCACTTAGACAAGTCTTTGACTTTTGGGGTCATTACCCATCTTTTGGTGCCTTCTTTTCATTTTCTACTCTTTTGGGTACTCATTCAGACATGTCCTTATTTGTTTAAACTTGTAGGGTTCATTGCCCATCTTTTGGCACCCTTTTGCACCGTATGAGACGACCTCCTACTAAGATGGCAGGAATCTTTGATACTATCCTCCTCTAGTCACCTTCACCTATTTTGGACCGAATAGAAGAGAATAGGGTAAGGTTTTCTTTCTGCCTTCAGGGTTCTACCTTGCCTTTCTAGAGTGTCGGGCTATCTAGATTCTGGGATCGAGAGGTGTTGTGTGTGTAGGGTTATGTCTACCCTTGACATCTAGCTAACATCCTTGAATCGATGACTTAATATCATACCAGACATTTTCCAATTTTTTTCTAAGGAAAATATTTTTTTAGGTAAATGTCGTTCCATGGATGGTTCAATTTTTCTCCGTCGGTGTTGCTAAGCTCATATGCATTGCCTGGATATTTTCCAGTGATAACAAAAGGCCCTTCTTAGTTAGGTTGTAACTTGGAGCAGGGACCACCTGGCTTGACGAATATGCATTTGACTACCATCTCACCGATTTCAAACTTTCTCTCTACCACCCTCTTTTGATAAAACCTTTTCAATCTATTCTGATAAGTCTGGGCATGCTCGGAGGTGGCCAACCTTCTTTCATCTAGGAGTTCAAGTTGTGTATGGAGCGATTCTCGTCTCTCATCGACAGGGATGTGTCCCTATCAAGCTGAACTCGTAGTGATGGAAGGAGTACTTCGTATGGGACCACCGCTTCCATCCCATATGCAAGAGCATACAGGGTTTGACCAGTGGGGATCTATATAGAAGTATGATAAGCCCATAGGGCATCTACAAGCTTATCTGGCCAGTCCGCAAACTTGCTAGACTTACATGCTTTCTTAATAATTTTGATCAAGCATTTGTTGGTGGCTTATACTTGACCATTGCCTTGTGGGTAGTATGGAGATGAATGATGCAATGAAATGCTGTACTGTTGGCATCAAATTTTTCCGCTTAGCTTGCTTAATACAAGTTTCAGCAACGAAGCCGCTGCAAAAAATCTGACCCAAATTCGGAAAATTCGTGAATAGATGATGTAAACAGGCTTTGGAAATGCCTTGAGATGGCCTTACATGCTACAAATAGCCAAGATAATGTGCTCATAACATAGCCCCAGTCAAGAGCTTCGCAACGGTGCCCAAAACCTGAAAAACGGACACCGGAAAGCCGAAATGACCATTTTGCCCCTGACACTTTGAGACAAATTGGGACTCTAACATGGAATTACAACTTTACCACATTGTCAAGGTTAGATATAGATAGGCAATGCTCGAAACGGATCGAAAATTCGACCCCCGGATGAAGAGATATGCAAGAAAGAGCAAATCCGGACGGAAAGCAGTACATTCTCGCACCAGGGGCATAATGGTTCAATTAGCTCTGGATCGACCCATGGGATAAAAATTTAAATTTTCATGACCCAAAACTTTTATCTCATGAATATTGATGCATGAAAAATAAATTTGGCCAATGGGAGAAGGTAATTGCACTCAGATATAGTTTTCGGCATTATCGATGGCCGAGATCGCACTGATCAGAGAAACTAGCTAAATCAGGAGATCCGTTGCAATTCAAGTGATCTCAACAACACATCCATATGGAGCATAAGATCAATGGCCATCAGGGCATGATCTGGAATTTTTTGAAGTCAATTTGGGATTTATTTAATTGGTTTTGGCCAGAATTAATGCTAGTCGTTGGATCGGGAGCACTCTGATTAAACCAGGGTTAAACCTAACCCTAGATGGGCTAACCCAACCTGCCATGGCTGAACCTACCATCCTCCCTCATCTGTTGTATGCGCAAACAGCCCTAGAAAGTAGGGGAGGGTGCGCAAGTCTTTCCCAACTCTCTCCATCTCTCTTTGGTTTATCTTTATCTCATCCTCAACCACCTCAACTTCCCATGGGTTATCCTTATCCCTCTCAACAACCAAGTATAGGTTATCCTTATCATCTTCAACCTCCTTGAGTTATCCTTATCTTCCCTCAACAACCTCCAGCCTTATCTCCTCCTGCAGATGGCGCCATCAACTCCTATATAAACCCCCATTGCTGGCCATGTGAGGACAAGCTGATCACCCTGTGGAAGCCCTGCCTCTCCCCCCTCTACCCTGCTCCAAGACAGCTTCTCCTTGCTTGGACGTCTTCATCAGAAAGTCAACAACCTCTCCAGCCCCCTTGTGGTTTGCCAAGTGAACAAGAAGAAGGGGAAAAGGCCTCTCTCCAGCAGGTGCGCCAGCAGCAGCCCAACCGGTGGTGCACCGATTCCAACAGCAGGTGTTCCTTCTTGGAGCACTGATTCCAGCCCATTTTCAGCAACAAAATAAGAATAAGAAGAAGGGTATAAGGCCAGCCATCTTCTCCTTCAATCTCCAACAAGGATTGTGCCAAAAAGGTGAAGGAAGATGTAGTACTTTGTAGTTCTTTCCCTCCCCTCTTCTTTCTCTTCCCCTCGGCCTTCTCTATGGCCATTCAAGAAGCTCCAAAAACCCATCCTTGTTGGTACCACCTAAAGCCCATGTTCAACCTCCTTACGTTGGTCCCACAAGGCATCAAAAATCAGCCTCTTTGAGCCCTTCATTTCAGACCCCTTGCTATCCAAATTCTGGCTCCTCATTGCCCATGTGTGCGTAGCCCATAGGTGGCCTGTAAACAGCCCATTTGGCACCCCCAAACAAACCAACCACTCTCTATGATGTCTGGAAGGAAGGGTGACAGCCCGGGCCTCTTGGAATCCACCTGACGGGCCAAGAGTTAAGCCTGGTGGCCTTGATTTCTACATGTCAAAATGCCATTTGTGCATTCCTAAACTAGTTCTAGTTCACACCTAAACCTGCCCCTTGTGCAGTCCTACCAAAAGCCCACCTAAACAGCACCTTAGCCAACCCATTCCAGCCCCTCTGAGGTTCACCTACCCTGCTGCGATAGCAAGATTTCAAGGTACAAAAAAAATGGAGTGCAAATCAGGCCAACCGGGCCACTAAAGTTGAAGGCGAAATGCCAAAATTAAATAAGGAGTTAGTCCACAACTGGACGCTTCATTGGGCAGCTCATCCGGCATGCACCATAATGCTGACCCGAGCGTAGGCGTGGGATACACTTCCCACTGCAGACGGACCCTTCCCACTACTTTGAAATTCAAATGACTATGCCTTGTAGGACGGGTAAAATTTCACACTAATCGGAAAATAAGGCGGCATGCTACCAAAATTCTCCTGGTCAAGTGGGATTTTACACCAAGGGAAGGACTTTGACACTTCAACAAGCATTATGGCATATGAACTGCCACATCTGATGTACACCAGCAAGAACATGAATATTCAATGAACATTTCAAGTGCCGAGTTGATTGCATGTGACTGGGCATCGACACTAGCCCGACAGACCGGATGTGATGCAAACCGAACAAGAGTTAACCAAATCTGAAGTTAACTTAATTAAAATATGAAAATACATTCAAACTAATCTTAAAACATGCTTAAAACCGATCATTAAAGCTTTAACATTCAGCAAAAATCATATTTAATAAAATCTGAAAAAATTAGTTCAATACACTTAATCCATTGAAATTCAATTTTCTAAACAAGTGCAAATCAAATAATCAAACCAATTGAAAAGAACACAAGAAGAAAACATTAATGCATATGAAATTCATCTTCAAACAAGTCAAATTTATATCATTAACAATTTGAAGTTCATGTTTAATCAATTTAAACCAAACTTTAAAACATTTTAAGCATACCAAATGCACCCGAATCGGTACTAAAATACCAACCAACATGAGAAAATCACATTAAAATGACTCAATACATTTCAATTAAATCTAAACAAGTCAAAATTGATCAAAACACATCTAAAATATCAAGTTCAAATAAAAAATAAAATAAACTTCAATCAATTGAAGTAAAACAAACCAAACAATTAAAACAAGCTCAAAACAAATAACATTCAAAACCAAGTCAAATAGAAATCTGAAATCAACATTTCAAACCACATCAAAATCCATTCTTAAATCAAACATAAATCAACTTCAAACAGAATCTAATCAAACTTGTTTGCATCTCATCGGGCCTAAAAGGCCAGGGCCCTTTGTGTTCTTTATACGTTGTGGATGTGCATGCTCTTGTCAAACAAGATCGCTATGGCAGTTAATCATGAGTGTTCGAGTGTTTTCTTGATGTAAATGAACATCGGATATTCGCACCATCCGATGGAGAGAGGTCAAAAATTATTTTCACAGAACCCGAACCTCAGTTCTATACTCTTCTAATATCACCCGGGCTATCTAGTATTTTTATGGTCTATCACCTACTTTGCTAGAAAATTCTGATGTCGATATTTCAAAACATAAAAAAAAATTTATTTTCTAAGAAACAAAAAGATTCCCGAGGTTCTCACAGGTACCTATTGCAATGATCGCGCAGATCTTGAGAGAGAAATTGTGGTCCATTGTTAGTGATGATGTCACTAGGGATCTCGAACCTGGCGATGATGTTGCATTTGATGAAGGAGCACAGTGTTGATTCCTTGATCTCCACAATGCTTCCGCTTCTTCCCACTTGGTAAAGTACTCTGTAGCCATGAGAAAGAACGATTCGGAGCGGACTTCAGAGTTAAGATCACTTAGAGGGCGAATGATATCGAAAGCCCACATGGAGAAGGGCCATGGGGCATGAATCGGATGAAGAGAAGATGCGGGAGAATGGATCTTGTCGGCATGAAGTTGGAAAGAATGACAGTGCCAGACAAAGATGGAGCAAGAGCTTGAGCATTTACATGGCCCCCACAGACCCCAGAATGTGCTTCCTTAAGCACCAATTCTGCCTCTTCTTCATCAACGCATCTCATTAAGATTCTACTCAGGCTCCTCTTGTAGAGCACCACTCCTAGGATGGTATACCTATGGGATACTCTCCTGATGGCCTTCTTTTCTTTTGCATTGGATCTAGGTGGATACGACTGATCTTGATAATACCTTACGATCTCATCAAACCAAGGTTTCTCACACTCATCTAACTCTTCCAATACGACTAGAGAAATCTCCTCTTTCCGCTCTAGATATTCCATCCTACCAAATCTCTCCTAGACCTTCAAAAATTGACCATCCTTAATCACTGGCATCGACCTTCTATAGACATGGATAGTCTCCACCTGTCTACCTAGTGGGACTGATAGAGATGAAGCTAAGGAGGCTAAGGCATCAGCAAGGATGTTCTGAGCTTGAAGAACATGGACAATGGTGAGTTTGGAAAAGGTTTGGAAAAGAGTTTGATGTAGTAAGAGGTGAGTTCTTGGTAAGATTTGAGGTTTGGATGAGAGGTTCGGTATTTGGTTAGGACTTGGTGAAGGATTAGTTGGCTATCACCTATCACCCTCAATTTCGTGGCACCATAGAGATGAGCGGCCACTAGTCACGCCAGCAAGACTTTGTATTCAACTATGTTATTGGTTGCTGGGAAGTTTAGCTAAAATGCCTATGGAATGGTGACACCCTTGGGTGATAGAAGGACGATTCCTATTCCTTTACCGTGTGAATTTAGAGCCCCATCAAAATATAATGTCTAAAGAGGGGAAGATCGGATCAACATTAGTTCGTCATCCGAGAGCTCCGACTGGACCGGGTCAAAGAGGGGTATAGGGTGATGGGCTAGATGTTCGGCAATGGCATAGCCCTTAATCGCCTTTTGGGAGACATAGGTGATATCAAACTATGAAAGAAAACTCTGCCAACGACCTAACCGATCAGTTAGAACAGTTTTCTCAAGAAAGAATTTGATGGGATTGATGTAGGCGATAAGATTGAGCTCATGAGCTAAGAAATAGTGTTTAAGCTTCTGAACTACCCAGACTAGTGTAGCACATGTCTTCTCCACTACAATATACTTCTTCTCACATGGATCAAAAATCTTTGACAAATAATTGGTTTCTCTCTCTTTCCCTTCTTCATCCACTTGTGCAAGAACTTCCCCAATAGAATTTTCTAAAATCGAGATGTATAGAATTAAGGGCTTGCCAGGGACTAGTTGTCTAAGCATAGGGGGACTGGCCAGGTATCCTTTCAAACCATCAAATGCATCCTAGCACTTTCAATCCCATTTAAACTCGGCCACCGCCTTGGTCAACTCATAGAAAGGTTTGCACCTTTGGGAATGTTGTGAGATGTACCGGCAGACAAACTATAGCATCTTGATTAATCCTCGAAGTTCTTTCATATTTTTCAGAGGAGGCATGCCAATGATTTCTTTGGCCTTGTTTGGGTCGATCTCTATGCCCCTTTTGCTCACTATGAACCCCAACAATTTTTTTGAGGATACTTCGAATGTACATTTCTTTGGGTTCATTTTCAATTTATATTCCCTAGCCCTTTGCAAGACCCTTCTTAGCTCTTCCGAATAATCTTCTCAGCTTTTGGATTTAATGACCAGGTCGTCCACGTACACCTCTACAAGGGTATGCATCATGTCGTGAAATATAGCCATCATGGCCCTCTGATACATAGCACCAGCATTATTCAGTCCAAAGGTCATGATGACATAGCAGTAGGTTCCCCAAGGTGTGGTGAACGAGATTTGATTATATCCGTAATAGCCATCCATGAATGATAGCATCTTGAATCCAACAGTGTTATCAACCAGTACATCAATATGAGGTAGAGGAAAGTCATCTTTAGGACACGCTCAGTTTAAGTCCATGAAGTCTATTTAGATCCGAACTCGTCCATCCTTCTTCATTACAGTGACTATGTTTGCCACCCATTGCGGATAAAGGATGACCTTAATGAATCTTGCTTGATGTAACTTGTCGATCTCTTCTTTTATCTTAAGTGCAATGTTAGGGTGGAATCTCCTTAATTTTTGTTTGACCATGGTAGCTCCAGGTTTCAAAGTTAGATGATGTTCAACCAACGAGTTGTCTAACCCTGGCATGTCTTCGTATGTCTATGCGAACGTGTCCCTATATTCTTCTAAAATTTTAGTTAAGCTCTGTTTCTCAGTGGGAGTGAGGTTTGCACTTAGGAAGACTGTCTTGGGATCTTCCGATGTTCCAAGATTTAATTCTTTTGTCTGTTCATCCACCATGGCTGATGGTTCTTCAAAGCTTTTAAGTCCATATGCATACGCATCAGCCAAGTTCTCAATTCCTTCCTTGAAATCAGGATCCTTTTCTGATAAAACCTCGTAGACTCTCAGTGTATGATCTACATTGAATTCATCCTCATATTGGATTTCATCAAGTTGGATAGCATTTTTCAAAAACTTTGGAAGCCTTGCATATTCCATGTATTTCTGAGCTAATTGTTGGAGATATCTCTCTAGAATGTGTTTACCTCGAGTTTTCTTCTTTTTTAACCTAACTACTCCGAAAGAAGATGGAATTGGAAAAGTGGTATCTACAGTGGGTGAACCATCTCCTCAATGGAAAACTGAGTTTGTGAGAAGATGTTTTTTTTCGCATTTTGGGTATTTTTAATAATAGAAAGAGAATAAGCTGGTGGGGCCCAAGCAGAAATAGAATGCTTAAGTAAAAGAAAAAAAATCGGCTCGCGAGCTCCACAATGGCAAGAAACAGGTGTATGGGCCCAAAGCTAGAAAAGAAACCTAAGGGGCACATGGTCCCAATTGGTGGGCACGTGGGCCCAATGATAAGGAAGAAATTTGAAGGGTACGAGGGCCTAATTGGTGGGCATGCGGGCCTGGTGTTGTTAAAATGATGTGGGCATAGGGGCCCAGTGGAGTAAGAAGATTTAAATGGGCTCTTAGGCCCAGTGATCAATTCAGGTGGCCAACCCGGCCCCGAGTTAGAAATCAGGCTAGAAAGCCCATTGTAGACATGCCAAATTCGCCTAATTCAGAGCATAAAACTCATGTTTTATAGGGTAACTGTCGACTCCGAAAACGGGTTCCGGATCGGCACCTCAAGAGAAGAAGGTAAAAGATAGAAGAGGGGGAAAGGGAGTGAATCAAAAAACACTCAGAAAGCAGTAAAGACTCCTCACCTCGGTCCCACACTCACATTGATCCCCGAACTTTCATCTCACAGCGTCGCTCGAGCACCGGAGATGGTTCGGGTCATGTGGGAGGAGAGTGAGGAGGAGATGAAATCAGAACATGAATAGAAAGGTGGTCGCCAGGAGCCGCAGGCTCCGCTTTATGGAATTGAACAAGAGATTAAGTTAGATGACCGTGTGTACCTTAGCATGGGAGAAAGTGTGTGTAGGTTCAACCTTCTTCTTCTTTGGCCAGCCAATGAAGAAGAGTCCAACCGATGCTAGCTTGATGTACCTGTGAAACTAGAACAATAAACCAAGTGAAATAAAACGATTAGAACTATGGGAAGTGTAGTAACTTTAGTAAGAAGATGAGAAAGAAGCAATTGGAATTGGACTCACCAGCTTCGGGGTGAGCCTTAACCCCTTTTTTTGTATTCTTTATTATGTAAAAATGATGAAAATAAATTGAAATATGCTTTAAAACAGTAAATGAACTGAGTTAAATGAGTTGATAAAGCTTATGGAATCGATCGGCTTGAGTTGAAGCCGAGTTGGTTGAAGAACGCCGGTTCGGGTAGCTTTGCACCCTTCTAGCGCGACTTTGGTGCAGAGGATGCTACGGAAGACCCCAATGTCAAAATTGAGTGCCGTTTGTTGGAGTAGACAGAAGACTCAGAGAGGAAGAGTTCCTATGTTTATGACATCTCCTAAATCCTCCTGTAAAAGTCATTAAAAATTCTATAATTTTGAGGATATAGAAAACAGAACCTGGATGCACGCCCTAAGTGTAGCAATCGTCATGAACAAAAGGAAAGTCGGAATTGAGTGCTGTCAGTTGGAGATGAAAGAGGACGAAGATATGAACATATTATATGTTGAAGACTTTTGCATAAGGAGTCTCAGATGTTCTTAATAAGTCGATGAATTTGGTTGATGCAGAACACCCGAATCGAGCCTTCTCCATCACCTCGGGATCGATCTCTTGACTTCGGATCGCCTTTGGACGTCGGGACGGCTTTGGAGAAGAGCTTGGATGACCTCTGGATGAGCTAGGCACCGGGGATTAGCCTTGGGTCATTGAGAATGGCCCTCAATTTATAGGGGAAGGAAGCCGGTGCAAAATTTAAAAACTGGACCGACCGCGCCCCCGCGTTTCAAAGAGGACGAGGGGGCGCAGGGCGCGCCCCCAGTTCGGTGGCGTGGTCTGCATGCCCCCCTGTTTCAAAGAAAGCGGGGACGGGTTACGTGTCTCACTGCTAAAAATCGATGGAATCTTCCAGAAATTGCTAAAAATCGACTTGACATACGTAACGCGCCCCCGAACCGGGGGCGTGGTACAAATAATAGAAAATCATCCGCGGAAACCTTCCAAAAATCCGGTTTAGAAGGTGCTAATCGGGGTAATTTGCGATTTTCGGAAACCGACCGCGCCCTCGCCTTTCAAAGGAACCGGGGACACGCAGGGCGCGCCCCCTGTTTGAGGGCGCGCAGGGCGCGCCCTCCTCTTTCAAAGGGAGCAGGGGCGCGGTACAGTCTCTCCTACGCGCGTGTTCCGCAAGCCGTATCTTGGAAACGGGATGTCCGATTCGGCTACCGTTTGTCGCGTTGGAAAGAGGGCCTTCAACTGCACCTCCTCAAGTCAATAAACCACCCGGCATGACTCCGGAGATGTTCGCACGGGGCTTTCTACCAGTTTACCCTCTCGTGGAAAGCCGAAACCCGGGGCGAAGATCCGAAAGAGCACGGTTCCGATTGAGAAATCTCGGGTCAACACGGGATGACTTAAAATGATGACCGAAAAAGTCTGCTACGACCGGAAAACCCGAAGTCATCGAAAAATTTGAGATTGACCCGGTAAACGTGAACCAAAACTCGGAAAAGTTGGGAAACCCTAAAATTGACCAAAATGGCCATATGTCCCCGGTTGATGAAAATATTTGGCTAAAATTGACCCGGATGACCTGAAAAGACCCGGTGATGACCGGAAAGGCCTAACATGTGGTCCGAGATAGCCCTCAGCACAGATCGAAAACGCCATAACGAAAGCCGTCATTGACCGACGCCTACCGAAATGACTTCTCGGAAACCCTAAATGTTACGGAACACATGCGGGACTCCCGAGACCTTCAATTATGGACCATTCAAGGTCGGTCATCGAGCAGGCTTTGTGTTTTTACAGTTCACGTGCGGCTCTCGCTTGAAGGATACGGCAAAATTCCGGAAATCATTGGTCCATTCTCAACTTACAAGGGGCTCCACCAATGTCCTTAGCTCATCTCCACGAGGTAATCCAGATCAGATAACGGTCAAATAAAAGATATCGCTTATGGAATAAGAGTCTAGGGCTCCGAGTCAATTTGGCTTGTCTACAGCTTGCCTCGCCTTGATGTCGGCTTTGCAATGGAATGACATGTAGCGGAGCGAAGTGAAACGTAGAGAAAGCGTAGCGTAGCGAGATGGACCGTAGTGGAATGTAGTGAAGCAAAATGGTGATGGACTGAAAAGGTGACATCAAGGTGTAGATATAGACACGCTTAATGACCAGATTCGGCAAGACGAATCTCCTCAAGTCTCCTGGTTAACTGCCATGTTTCATCAAGTCTTCCTATGTTCGATTGGTAAGAGATGTGCCATTGGCCCGAGAGAAGAATAGCCAACCCCCAATGCGGTGGGGAGTCCCCGAAACATGGGTTCATAGGTTCATCATCAGCCGGTAACCCGATCCCTGCGGTGTTCCTGTACTGTGATGGGCCAAAATTTAAAAAGAGATTTGTTTTGAAAAAGTAAAAGAATACCAATCGAGCACATTCAGGCTTTTAGATTCATTTAAGTCTTCCTAGAGACAAGATTTGATTCGGAATGGAATGATCTCAGATTTCGAAAGGCAAATTTTTGAGCATAGACCGTGAAGATAGTGACGGTGCAAGTTCTGATCTAATAGAAGTCCCTTGGCTGGATGAATTGGCTGCCATGGTGGGATGAATAGCAAAGAAGTGTTGAAATTGCCACAGTGGTGAAAAGAAATGAAAGATTTGAGGGCACAAAGTGATTACCGAACAAGGTGGGATTAATAGACATGGTGGGATATTAGAGAGGTTGGTGGGACTAGAGATCATGGTGGGATTAGAGAACACGATGGGATTAGAAAACACGGTGGGATTTAGAATGATCGAGAGAGTGAGAAGGTGAAGTTTTAGGAAATGATGTATGCAATGACAAAATAAAATGTAATGCAATTAATGCTACATGATGCATGTTGGGCTCAAGAAAACAAAAAAAATTTGTATAACAAATAGTTGAAGATATAGATTGTCTATGAGGTCAAGATACCCATTAGGGAACTATCGTCCCTCACAGCACAAATTTGGCTTAGATGGATTGAAAACATACCTGGAAAGTCCCCCTGTACTTAGACCACCAATTCCCGACAAGCCCTTGGTCCTCTACATTTCGGTTCTTGAGAACTCTCTTGGGGCAGTCCTTGCACAAGTTGATGCTTGTGAGCTACTTATTACTTGTCTAAGATGTTTGATGCTTGTGAGCTGAAGTACACTATGGTATAAAAGACCTGTGTTGCTCTTGTTTGGTTGGTTTAGAAACTCAAGCACTATTTTCTTGCTCACCAAGTCAAGCTCATTGGTCGTATCAATCCCATTAAGTTTTTGTTAGAGAAGACAGTCTTGACAGATCAGTTAGGGTGATGGCAAAGTTTCTTATGCCAATTTGATATCACTTATGTCTCACAAAAGGCAATCAAAGGTTATGCTATTGCTGAACACCTTGCCCATCATCCCATACCCATCTTTGACCCAGTCCGGTCGGAGTTCCTGGATGACGAACTAATGTCTGCCCGATCTTCCAATCTTTGGACATTATATTTTGACGGGGCTCTGAACTCTCATGGTAGAGGGATAGGTATTGTCCTTCTGTCACCTGAAGGTGTCACCATTCTACAGGCTTTTCAGCTTAACTTTCCAGCAACAAACAACAAAGCTGAGTATGAAGCCTTGCTGGCCGGGCTGGAGGCCGCTCATTTCCATGGTGCCACTGAACTGAGGGTGATAGGTGATAGTCAATTGATCCTATGCCAAGTCCTATCCAAGTACCGAACTTCTGTCCAAACCTCAAACCCTACAAGGAGCTCACCACCTGCTACATCAAGCTATTCTTCAAACTCACCTTTGTCCATGTCCACCGCTCTCAGAATATCCTCGCCGATGCCTTAGCTTCACTTGCTTCATCTCTATCTGTCCCGCTAGGCAGGCAAGTGCGGACTATTCACATCTGTAAGAGGACAATTACAGCAATTGAGGATGGACATTTTATGAAGGTTAAGAAAAGATTCAACAGAAAAGAATACTTAGAACATAAAGAAGAAATCTCCTTGATTGAGTTGGAAGAATTAGAAGAAGGTGAGAGACCTTGGTATGACGAGATTGTGAGGTATTGTCAAGATCAGTCATATCTGCCTGGATCAACTACCAAAGAAAAGAAGGTAATTAGAAGAGTATCCCAGAGGTATGCAATCCTAGGAGGAGTGCTCTACAAGAGAAGCCTAAGTGGAATCTTACTCAGATGTCTTGATGAAGAAGAAGCTGAGTTGGTGCTGAAGTAAGCACATTCTGGAGTTTGTGGTGGTCATGTGAATGCCCAAGCCCTTGCTAAGAAAATCATCCGACAAGGGTATTATTGGCCAACTCTAGAAGAAGACTGCTCCATCTTTGTCCGGCATTGTCATTCATGTCAACTCCATGCTGACAAGATTCACTCTCCCGCATCTTCCCTTCATCCAATTCATGCCCCATGGCCTTTCGCCATGTGGGCTTTTGATATCATTGGCCCCTTGAGTGACCTCAACTCCGAAATACGCTCAAAATCATTCATTCTGACGGCAACAGAGTACTTCACAAAGTGGGCTGAAGCGGAAGCAATCATGGAGATTAAAGCGTCAACAGTCTGCTCCTTCATCAAGCGCAACATCCTGGCAAGGTTCGGGATTCCCAGCGACATCGTCACCGATAATGGGCCACAATTTTTTTCTCAAGATCTGCGTGATCTTTGCAACAGGTATCGTATTTCATTGAATCATTCATCACCATACTATCCTCAAGGAAATGGTCAAGCAGAAGCCACCAATAAAACCTTAATGAAAATCATCAAGAAATCTTGTAGGTCTAGCAAATTTGCCGACTGGCCCGATAAGCTTGTAGATGCTCTATGGACTTATTGTACTTCTGTAAGGACTCCCACTCGACAAACCCCGTATGCTTTGGCATATGGGATGGAAGCAGTGGTCCCTTACAAAGTATTACTTCCATCTCTCCGAGTTCAGCTCGACAATGATATTCCTGTTGATGAGAGAAGAGAATCTCTCCTTGCACAGCTTGAACTCTTGGATGAAATAAGGCTAGCTGATGCCGAGCATGCCCGGACTTATCAGAATAGACTCAAAAGGTTTTATTAAAAGAGGGTGGTCCAGAGAAAATTCGAGATCGGTGAGATGGTAGTCAAACGTATATTCTTTAAGCCAGGGGGTCCCCGCTCCAAGTTGCAACCTAACTGGGAAGGCATTTTGTAATCACTGAAAAGTTTCCAGGTAATGCATATGAATTGACTAATGCATATAGAGAAAAATTGAATCATCCTTGGAATGGAGTTTACCTCAAAAAGTACTTCCCATAAAAAATGGAGAAACCACTGGTATAACCTCAAGTCATCGATCCTAGGTTGTTCGTGAGAAGTCAAGGGTAGGTACCATCCTACACACACAACACTTCCCAATCCTAGAATCCAGACAACCCGACACTTGCGAAAGGCAAGGCAGAAATCTAGAAATGGAAGGAGTACGCTTACCCTATTCTCTTCTACTTGGTCCAAGATAGGTAGAGAAGATTAAAGAGGGGTAGTATCGAAAACACTCCCACCCTAGTAGGAGGTCATCTCAGAGGGTACAAAAGGGTGCCAAAAGATGGGCAATGAACCCCTAAGGTTAGAAAAAGAAAATGATCAACCTGTCTGAATGAGTACCAAGAATGATAGTCAAGGCAAATGGCATTAAAAGATGGGCAATGTCCCCACGGGTCAAAAACCTGTCCAAATATGTGCCACTTAGAAAAGAGCAAAAAAAGAAAGAAAAACCCAAAGAGGCTGAACCCCAATGGGTAATTTGAGTGAGAGTAGAGAAATCCCTCTCAACGTCTTCAAATCCTATCAAGGACTTCCTCTATACTCTTCCTCCTTAAACCCCTTGGGTAGGGTAAACCGACCAAATCTAGGTGGAATCCAAGCCGATCAAAGGAAGAAGGTTAGAAGGATTCTAGGTAGAGAACTTTATTTTTGCATGTGGTATCTACCACTTGAGTCTTGACAAACTCCAAAGATCGATGAACTGTCTCAAATACCAGCATTTTCTACACAAAAAATTGCATATTTCAAAATCCAAAAAAATTTGAATATTTCAAAAATTCCAAAAAAAATGCATATTTCAAAAAAAATTAAAAAAATACATATTTTAAAAATCCAAAAAAAATTGCATATTTCAAGATCCAAATTTTTTTTTTTAATATTTCAAAAATTCCAAAAAAATGAATATTTCTAAGAAAATCCAAAAAAATGCTCAGTCATGATCATTGCCTTAGTTGCATCCATGTTTATTTGACTGTCATGCATATTTCCATTTCTGTATTGCATATCCATTTTTTTACTTTAATTATCTTGTTAAGAAGGCTCTCCCCTTTGACCTAAGTCAAAGTTGACCATAATAGGAAAAGGGATGAGTCACGGTGAAGATCTAATCCCCTTTCTATCAAGTGTTTCAGGCATTTCAATGTAGAAGAGGAGAAGATTCACACCACGGCAGGTAAGTTCTCTTAACCCTTACCCCTATTTCATTTAAGTCATTTGTTTTATTCCACCTTGGTAAGAAGGCTCCTCCCTTTGACTCAAAATCAAGGCAAACGATATACAATTTTTTTCTGAAAAAAAAATTTGCCTCAGGGCGCATGTGCCCTCATCTGGGGGCACATGGCCAAGTGCCCCGCCCCAGGGCGCATGGCTAGGTGCCCCCGATCGGGGGCACATGGACAAAAAATTCAAAAAATTCATAAAAATCTCAAAAATTCAAAAATTGTCTATAATGTTAAAAATGAAGGGTTAACCTTAGGTCATTGGGAATAGCTCTCAATTTATAGAGATGGAGAACCGGTGCAAATTATGGAAACTGGACTGACTGTGCCCCCACGTTTCAAAGGAGGTGAGGGCGTGCCCTACACTTGGTGGCGCGTAGGGTGTGCCCTCACCTTGGGGGCACGGTCTGCACGCTCCCTTGTTTCAAAGCAGGTGGGGGCGTGTTACGCGTTTCATTGCAAAAAATCACTAGAACCTTCCGAAAATTGCTAAAAATCGAACTTGACAAGATAAACGCGCCCCCGACCCGGGGACATGGTCAAAATCATCGATAATTAGTGATAGAAACCTTCCAAAAATCTGGTTTAGGAGGTGTCAATCAAGGTAATTTTTTATTTTTGGAAACTGACCGCACCCCCGTGTTTCAAAGGGGGTGGGGGTACGGTACACTATCTCTCCTAAGCGCGTGTTTCGTGGGCCATAACTTACAAACGGGACGTTCAATTTGTCTCTCATTTATTGCATTGGAAAGAGGGCCTTAAACCGCAGTTCCTCAAATCGGTAAACCAGCCATCATGACTCCTAAGATGTTTGCACGGGGCTTTCTACTAGTTTACCCTCTCACGAAAAGTCAAAAACCGTAGAGAAGATCCGAAAGGGTACGGTTCCGGTCGAGGAATCTCGGGTCAACTCGAGATGACTTAAAATGATGACTGAACAAGTCCGGTACAATCGAAAAATCTGAAATCATCAAGAAATGATTGATTAACTAGTAAATGTGAACCGAAGCTCGGAAAAGCTGGAAATAACCGGGAAACCCTAAAATCAACTGAACCGACCGTATGGCTATGGTTGATGAAATATATGGCTAGGATCGACCTGGATGTCCCAAAAATACCCGGTGATAACTGGAAATTCCTAAGACATGGTCCGGGATAGCCGTGTTAACACAGATTGAAAAGCCATAACGAAAAGCCATTTTCGGCCAACATCTACCGAAATGACTTCACAGAAACCCTGAATGTTACGGAACACACGCGGGACTCTCGAGACTTTCAAGTATGGACCATTCAAGGTCAGTCATCGAGATGAGCAGGCTTCGTGTTTTCACAGTTTACACACGGCTCTCTCTTGAAGGTTACGGCATTGTTCCAAAAATCATCGGTCCATTCCCAACTCACGAGAGACTCCACCAACGTCCTTAGCTTATATCCACGAGGTAATCCAGATTAGATAACGGTCAAATAAAGGATATCACCAATGGAATAGGAGTCTGGGGCTCTGAATCAGGCCAATTTGGCATGTCTACAGTTGTGTCTTTTCAGTTGGTCGTCGGAGTCATTTCGACCAGTATCAGATCTTCTATTTATTGTCATAAATTTCAGATAAAATTCTAAATTTTAGGAAGGTTTTATAGCTGACACATTTTTATAGAAAGCTTTTTCAGCTTATTATCTTTCCAATGCAACAAACAGCGTTGAATTCCGAGTTCAGGAGTGTCCGTAATGGCTTCCGGAAAAATGCTGTGCGGAATTAGTCCCATGCGCCCGGGATTTCGGGCATGTGGCCATGTGCCAAAACCCTGAGGCACATGGCCATGTGCCCCTGATTGGGGGCACGAGGTAACCAGTTTTCAACCAGGACTGTACCTCTGACTGGATTGGATCAAATTTTTCAGTCAGATCAGACCGACTTTGTAGGGTGGATAGCATGCACCCCCTCCAGGGGGCGCATGCGCCCAAGACTAGGGCGCATGCACCCAGGACCAGGGCTCAAGGTCTTTTTAGACACGCCAAATTAACCTAATTTAGAGCATAAAACTCATGTTTTATAGGGTAACATGTATGATTTACCTTATAATGATGCCGGGTCTTTTAAAGTTGATTTGGAGCTTCGCCGAACGAAATCGGATGTTTTCCGATGTTTTCCACAAAAAACCGTAATTTTCGAGCGAAAGCCACACGTAAATCATGTAAACACGGAAATTGGCTGAATGACCAATGCCTAATGATCATGCATTGAAGTTTATGGTCATATTTACACCCCGAACAAGTTTTTTTGCATACCGTTCCTTTCCGGTTTGTCGTCGGAGTCATTTTGACCTGTATCGGATCTTCTGTTTACTGCGCTAACTTTCGGACAAAATTCTGAAGTTTTGTAGGGTGTTATGGCTGATCCTATGCTATATAAATCTTCTTCGGCCTGTTATCTTTCCAACGCAACAAACGGCGTCGAATTTCGAGTTCGGGAGTGTTCGCAATGACTTCCGGAAGAAGGACGCATGAAACTAGTCCCATGCGCCCGGGTTCCTGGTCACATGCGCCCGGGAACCAGGGCACGTGCCCATGCGCCCTACCAGTGAGGCACGTGGCCTTGTGCCCTCACTTGAGGGCACATGCGCCCTACTTTGGAGGCACGAGGGACCCAGTTTTTCACCTTAACTCTACCACTGAACCGCCGATCGAATAAGGCCTCTTTTCTTGGGATTTGTGCCCATGCGCCCTCATTGGGGGGTACATGCGCCCCTCAGTGGGGCGCATGCACCCAGCACCAGGGCGCATGCGGCCATGGGTGGGGCGCAAGGCCCCTATTTTTTAGCCTTGATAACGCCTTCTGTTCTCCTATAAATTAAATTCCATTCCGGTCGTTCCAGAGGCATGAGCATGACCCCCCAGGCATCTCAAGATGTCCAACCACCCTCCTGCATTGATTTTGTGATTTTTAGAGAGATAATTTCTAGTTTTTAGAGAGAGAAAAGTCGGTTCAAGAGAGAGGAAGGCTGTTCTGCAGGTGATCTGCCAAGTCTCTCTTCTTCGGCCGCTACAGCAGTGTGTGGACGTCTTCTGCCTGAGCTCTATTTATAAAAGTTCTTCCTCTCCAAGTCTTCTTGAGTTTTCAATCGACGGAACTTGATTCCAAGGTCGGGGCTGGTCGTGACGAGCGCAGAAGAAAAGTTGCACCTGGCAGATCCTGGACTGCCGTTCGGCTTTTTCGACAACACAGATTTGGCTATATCTTTCTCTATTCAACTCATATTCTTTTAGTTCCTTTTTATATCTCTTTGTTTTGTGATTCTCCATCATCCTATATTTTTTTACATTTTTTTGCATTACTTGTATTCTGTTATTCCGAAAACAAAGAAAAGGGGTTAGAGATAACCCGAATCCGGTCAGTTTCTAGTCAATTGTGTGTTTCATGTCATTCTCTTTACATATACTCCACTTTGTCTAGTCCTAATTGTATATTTTACTTGTTTATTTGTCTAGTTGCACAGAATATCAAGCACCCACCGCGTTGAGTACTCTTCTTCATCGGCCGGCCGAAGAAGGAGAAGCTTTAACCCACACTCTTCACGCTAAGGTACACATGGTCATCTTTCAATTTAATTTCATAAATCGGAACCCGCAGTTCCTGGAGACCACATTTATTTATTCTCACCCTCCTCCCACATGACCCGAACCATCTCTTTGGTGATCGAGTGACGCCAAGGGATGAAAGTTTGGGGATCAATGTGAGTGTGGGACCGAGGTGAGAGTTGCTTTCCGAGTGTTATTCCTTTCTTTTCTCATCCCCTCTTGAGGTGACGATCTGGATTCACGGACTTCCCTGAAAAGGAGAGGACCCCGTCGAATTTTCAGAGTTTACAGCTTTGTGGCGACCATGGTGGGACAAGCAATGTCTTCAACCGTGGGTGCTAAGTGTTTTGTTTGCAACTAGTTCTAGTTCTAGACCGGTTCCCACGTGAGCCTTTCCTTCCTTCCACGTTTCTTAACTTCATGCCATCTCAAAATTTATTATTTCACCCATATTTCATCAGATCTGAAGTGCCAAGTATGTCATTTAATTTCTGCATTTTATTTAAACCGATTCCCACGTGAACCACCCTTTTCCTTTTAAACTGGTTCCCACGTGAACCAATCTCTTTCTTTACTTCGGTTCCCACGTGAACCAAACCACTTTTTTTCATATCTATCCCAACTTGTATCAGATATTTATTCACTTTTAATTGGCCCCACGTGGCCCTCTTTTGATCATTCAAACCGGTTCCCACGTGTACCACCCCTTTTTACCCAAAACCGGTTCCCACATGAACCACCTTTACTTTTTACCCCGGTTCCCACGTGAACCAGCTTATTCTTACATCGGTCCCCACGTGGACCAACCCTTTTGCTTGGCTATCAGATCTGAACCCCCTTCTTTCCATCACTTTTCACTATCTCCATTTGGCTCACATAAGAAACAAGTCTAGATTCTAGTTTCTAGTTGCTTGTCTAGTTTCTAATTGCTTGTCTGGTGTTGATTGCTTGTTTATTTAAGTTCATGTTTTGCTCATTACTTGTTTTATTACTTGATTGCATTCTCTGCTCCTTCTCTCTGCCTCCTTCTTTTACACTTTTTTGAGGCGGGATCTCACTCTCCCATTTATCCCTCCCATCCAAAACACCCTCTTGGCGGATTCTGACCTCTCTTTTGGGATATTTCTTCCTAGTTGACTTGGTTGGCTTTCATCAAGGCCTCCGTAATTCCTCATACGTGGAGTATTCCTCTTCACGATCGGGTTGGTTGTACCACTCCCCAAAACCCGAAGCATCCTATGTTACCTACACGTGGTGAGATTGTGTGAAACCTAGGTCATTGAAGATTGGAGTTAGGATCCTAACCCATTTGTTGAGAAAACAATTCTTAACAAAATTCATAAACCTAAGGTTTAACCAAAATAATTGCGTAATCTTGCTTTCAAGTCTTTGCATCACTTGCTTGTCAAACAAAAATTCAAACCTCTAACTTTTGCTAAATACTAAAAAAAACCAAAAAAAAGTTCTTTGCTTTGTTAACTTGTTTGTTTTCTCCTAAGTTCAATGCAACTAAGGTCTGTAAGCACCCGAAATGGGACATCCGTGGATCTCCCCCTTCCGGCCCCTACGCTTGCTTTGGGGACTTGGTGGATGGGATGTTAGTGGGTGTGGTCGCCAGGAGCCAAAGGCTCCAAAATATAGTAGAATGAAAAGAAATGAAATAGAGAAATGACCGTCGTACCTTTGGAAGCGGGGAGATTGTTGAGTTCCGACTTCTCCTCTCTCGGCCGGCCGAAAGAAGAGAGCTTAGTAAGTCCTTCGTCTTCGATCCAGTTGAAGCTCTGCCTCAATCAGATTTACCTAAGAATGTCCATAAGAAAACATAGAAACAAGTGAAAAGATCATTAGTTCTCGTGACAGTGTAGAATCATGCTCAAATTCAAATGTAAACATAAAAGAGGGAAGGAACTGACCGGATTGGGACTAAATCCCAACCCCTATTTGGAAGGTTTAAATATGCATGAAAATACAATTGAGTGGCTTAATGCATGCTAAATAACATGTTAATGAAGGTTAAAATGAAAGGGGGGAGTAAAAGATCGACCGGAAAGGTAAATAAACTCAAAAAATTGCAAAACGGGGTCTGCACCTGCTAGTGCCCCATATATGGGGCGCCTGCTGCAGGTGTCCCCTTGATGGGGCACGTTGACCAAAGTCAAAGCGCCCTATATACGGGGCACCAGGGTCTGGCTTCAGCAGATTTTCTTCCCTTCTTCGCGGCGTCGCCTCGGAGTGTAGGAAGACCTCCAAGACGGAAAAAGGACTTTTTCAAGCAGACAATACTCAAGTGAAGCTAATGGAAAAGTGTTTTGGAACTAGATGTAAAAGAAATAGAGTGTAGAGGCCCTCAAAGTTGGAGAAAAATCATATTTCTGAAGAAGAAAACTGCAGGTTTTTGGGGTTTTAGGGAAGGATTTTGGGATACTCTAAGGGCTTGAGAGGGTTCTATGAAGGCTTAGATTCGTAGTGGTGGATGAGATGAGGTGGGAGACGGACTTGGGGTGTCCAAAAACCTTCATATGAGGGTCTTTCTACAGCACAAAAGAGGGTAACTTCATTCTGCTGGAATATCCCTTCAAGAAGCAACTATTATTTTTTTGGGTTTTGGGAGATGGTTTTGGGATGGTTTGAGAGCATGGAGGGGAGTTGCAAGGCTTGGGATGTGTAGTGGTGGACGAGAGGAGGTGAGGGACGCCCTTGGTCTCTCCTAAAGCCTCCAAATGGGGGTCCTTTTATAGGCAAGAAGCGGGCAACTTTATGTGCAGAACTATCCCATCAACCTGTCCAGTCAGTCAGACCAGATGCAGGTGCCCCATCAGTAGGGCACCTGGCGCCCTATTTATAGGGCGCCTGGTGCCCTGTTTATAGGGCGCCAGGTGCCCTATAAGCAGGGCGCATTGACCTGGTCAACGCCCCATCAATCTACTTCGAAATGTGCCGAAAAACTTGATTTTTCCAGAAAACTTGGTTCCCTCGAAAGGTTACTCAAATATACTTCACGAAAACAAGAATTTAAGCTCTCCAACTAGGCCAAAATTGCGTGTCTACAAGGTCTGGAAGGCACGTTGGAATGGCGGAACAAGCTGAACATCGAGAGCACGAGATGGGTCATCAACCAAATCCGTCAGATGGCCGTGTTAATCCATTATTTGAGTCAGAAGCGCAAGAGGTCCCTCAACCATCTGCTCCTCGTGATGTTGAACAACTCTTTAGGGAGTTGTCTCTCTATATCGACCGAGAAACCTATGCCCGTATACAATCCATGGTGACGGGAAAAATGGCCTCAGATCAAGCTAACGTTAACCAAGTTGCCTCATCTCCTTGTCCTTTGGTTCGACCACCACTCATTCAGTCACCCTTTGTTCAACCTCCTGTTGTTCAACAATCTGTGATTCAACCATCACTAGCGCAACCATCTGTAGTTCAACCATCTGTGGTTCAACCATCATTTGTTCAGCCATCTTATTTTAACCATGTTGCTCCCCCAATCCACCAAGCCATGGGACAATCTTCAAGTCATGCTCCTCAATTCCAAAATCATGTCTCTAACCACATACCCCCACCAGTAAACCAAGAACCTGCTCTCACCCAGGCAATCATGGATCAGCTCACCCAGATGAATAAACGTTATGAAGAGCTAAGATGTCGCCTGGACTCCAAGTCAGTGCCTGAGATTTCTATTCCTTCTCTGCCAGTCCTACACCTGCCACCTTCTGAGCTACCAGTTTATCGCTGCTACAATGGTACTGGCAACCCCTTTCTTCATCTTAAAGATTTTCTCTATGAATCCTCATTCTGGAAAGATGATCGTAGGGTTCTTGCCTTCTTGTTTCGTCGATCATTAGAAGGGTCTACATTGGAATGGTTCTACTCGCTCGACTCCTTTGAGGCAGGAGACTTCGATATTGTTAAAAGCAAATTCTTGCAAAGATACAGAGACCGGGTGGCACCAGCATGCTCCATTACGGATTTGATTGCTGAGAAGATGAAGCCCGAAGAGGACTTCATAAAGTTTGCTGATCGCTGGAGGGGAATGGCAGAGAAACTTACTGATGTGATTTCTGAAGGGGAACAAGTAAAAATGCTCATTGGCAACACTACACCTGCCTTGAGGAATGTCTTGATCATGCTCCGTCCTACCACAATGAATGAACTCTATGACAGTGCCCGATACTTGCAAGCCCACTTCAAGGATGCCACCATGATAAACCCTTTTGATCCTAAACCTTGAAACCTCAGAAAAACCCCCTCTGCACCAGTTGGTCCTACAACCGAGGGAGTGGTCAACAACGAAGCAATAAACACTGTGGGGAACCAGGGAGGGAACCGTCAAAACTAGTACAGAAACCCACCACAGAACCCTTCCTATTACCCCCCTCAGCAACAAGTTAGGCCATCACAACCACGACAACCACAACAACCCCCGCAACTAGTAGCACAACCCCAGCAACCTCGTCAACCTATCTACAATAGGGCACCGCCACCACCCAATCAGGCACCACGAAGGGGAGGTCCTAGGAGAGAGAACTACCAGCAACTCCCTTACTCCTTGACCGACATCTTCAATGTACTCATGGCAGAGAAACAGTTGGAATTGCCCAAGGAAAGAGAGGTTTGGCCAGCAAACGCAGATATGTCCCGATACTGTGCCTACCACCGGTGTCCTGGTCACACTGTAGAGGTGTGCTTTCAATTCAAGGATTACATCCACGATCTGAATGACCAAGGCAGCATTGATTGGGTTCAAATGGGGGAATGCATAAAGGCTATGAAGGCTAGGCAGTAGCGGCGGCAACGTCCATCGGCTCAACCTCAACAACAACCTGGCTTGGGGATTGTTCAGAATCCACTCCCATTACATGCTCCCGCTCCAGCACCGGCACCAGCACATCCAAACCCAGGAATTGGTCTAGTACACTCCATTGTCCAGGGAGATGCCAGTCGTGCTCAAGGTTGGCAACTAGAAAGCCAAAATGCAACCATGTCTATCAACCCAGCTAGGTCTCCTGCTAGGCCTCCTTCTAGACAAATAATCCGTGCACCTGCTACTCCACAACCACCACAAAGCTCAATAACCCAACCACTGGCCGCCACCTCTTCTCGCCGACCCATCATTAGGCCAGCCCCCACCTTGACTACACATCCTTCAACCATTGCTACACACCGGCCCTTGCTCATCCGACCACCACAATCACCACCAAACCTGAACCCCCAGCCTACGAGCTCTACCACTCCAAAACCCCAACCTATCATACCACCAACCTCACAACCTACCACATTACCAGCACCTTCATTAAACTCATCAACCACTTCTGCACCCCGGCCTCTTCTTATTAGGCCACCAGTATCACCATCATTACCACCTCAAAATCCTACCCCTCTACCAACTAATCCCATCATCCCAGAACCATCGATCCCATTACCTATCATACCTGTTCCACCACAATCCACCCCAGTTAACCCGTCACCTTTACCCGACTGCCAAATAGCCCCGGTGCTTCGGAGTGGGAGGATGTTCCAGCGGCTCTTTCCCCAAGCCGGAACTCAACCACAGGAGCCAGTGGGCGGAGGAACAAGCAGAAGAACCATTGCCAGGCATGGCGTATGATCTATTAAAGCATTTAGATAAAACACCGGCCTGTATTTCCATACTTGAGTTGATCAAAAGATCAAAGGTGCACCAGGAGATTCTACAGCAGTTCTTGCAAAGGGTCATGGTGAATGAAGATCTCCCACCTGAGAAGATCACTACAGTGTTAGCTCCTAGAAGTAAGCACCCAACACTCACTTTCTCTCAGGAAGAATTAGCAGATCCAAAATTTAGGAGATATGCTTTGCATGTGGCTGTGGTTATTTGTAATATTGAAGTGAAAACATGTTTGGTTGACACTGGAGCTTCCATCAACGTTATGCCGCCAGAAACTTTGCAGTTGTACGGTATTCCTGAGCAAGAAATCAAGCCATCCTGTGCCATGGTGACGGCCTACGACAACTCCAAGAAGTCTGCACGTGGGGTGGTCGCGCTAGAAGTCAAACTTGGACCATGTACGGTCACAACAGATTTTCATGTTCTAGAATTGGATCCAACTTTTCGGGCTATACTTGGGAGGACATACTTGGAGGCAATAGGAGCTGTGGCTTCAACAAACCACCAGTGCATAAAGTTTCCCTTTAAAGGACAAGTGGTCAAGGTGACTAGCATGCCTATATGGGACGAGCTGAACGATGCTTCTTTACCCCTAGGTCTGTCAATACAACCCCAGATCTCAGTGGGAGAATTGCCAGAAGTCAGATGCATGACCGCCTCTCTACCAGACACACTGGGATGGCGGATGATGATGAAACTGGGCTATCAGCCTGGAAAAGGTTTAGGCAAGTATCTTCAAGGGATCACTCAGCCGATTGAAACTGTGAAAAGGCCACGCAGGCAGGGGTTGGGATATGAAGAAGGTTCCATCCCAAGGAGGATCTTCCAGCTAGGATATGCCATGGGGCTCCATACATTCTTTATCAAAGGGGAGACCATGATGATGGCTGAAGATGGCAAAAGTTCCAAGATAGCTGTCAAGAGAAGGAAAGCCCCAGATGAAGAAGAAGAAGACTTGGAAGACTTATGTTTATCTTTGACTCGTCTATTCTCAAGTGGGGAAGAGCACCAGGAACCACTCAAGGGCAGACCAATATTGGGTCATCTGGTTGAGCATACCACCCAAGTCAAAACCATTCCACGAGGCCCAAATACAACAATGCCATGTTTGAACCTCGTACCATTGTTTCTAGATCTTTTGGATGGGCTTCAGGGCCCACTTACCCACTTTGGGCCCATGTGCCCTCTTCAACCTTCCACTCTTACTGGGCCAGCTTGCCCATTTGCTTCCCTCATCAATTTCAGAACTGAGGGCTTTTCTCATCATGGGCTCACATGCCCATTTATTTCTATGATTGGGTCCACGTACCCGTTTACTTTTTTCATCAGTTTTGGACCCATGTGTCCACTTTCTGTTACCATTGGGCCCACGAGCCCCTTTTTCCCTTTTATTCTTAAGTTTTTCTCTCTATTAATTCAAACATCTTCTAGCAAGCCTCGAGTCACTCAGACTCATTCTATCTTTTTACTTGAGAATCCCAAAAAAAAAGCGTCTTCTCTGAAACTCACATTTCCATCGAGAAGACGTCTCTACTCATCCTAGAGGGTGCTCCCAATCAGGGATCCCTCTTTTCTGAATCATTGATCGATTTACTCGATCCCCCCTCCACTGTAAATACCACCTTTCCAGCTTTATCTTCAGTAGGTCAAGTTAGGTTAGGAAATAGGAAAGTCAGAGGTAAGCAAGTTCCAAATAGGTATCTGCAACAATTGGCACAGAAATGCGTAGAGTGTGCAAGGCTGCCAAACTTTTTGGATAATACCATCCAGCTAGATGAAATCCGATATGAGGATGAGCATAACATAGATCATACTTTGGGAGTATATGAGGTGGTATCAGAGAAGGATCCCGAATCCGAGGATGAAATCGAGGACTTAGCTGATGCATATGCATCTGGACTTAGAAGATTTGAAGAACCATCAGCCACAGGGAATGAACCAACCAAGGAACTGAATTTAGGAACCCTGGAAGATCCTAAGACTATCCTCATTAGTGCAAACCTCACTCCCTCAGAAGAACAATGTTTGATCAAAGTATTGAAAGAATATAAGGACACGTTCGCATGGACATATGAAGATATGCCCGGATTAGATAATTCATTGGTTGAACATAGATTAACCTTGAAACCTAGAACTACCCCGGTTAACAAAAGCTCAGGAGATTCCACCCTGATATTGCACTCAAAATGAAAGAAGAGGTCGACAAACTACATCAAGCAAAATTTATTAAGGTTGTCCTGTATCCGCAATGGGTGGCTAACATAGTCCCTGTTATGAAGAAGGATGGACGAATTCGGATTTCTATAGACTTCACGGACTTGAACCGAGCGTGTCCTAAGGATGATTTCCCTTTACCTCATATCGATGTTTTGGTTGATAACACAGCTGGATTTGAAATGCTCTCATTCATGGATGGCTATTCTGGATACAATCAGATCCGGTTAGCTGAGGAGGACAAAGAGAAGACCTCATTCACTACACCTTGGGGAACATATTGCTATGTTGTCATGCCCTTTGGGCTAAAGAATGCTGGTGCTACATATCAGAGGGCTATGATGGCTATCTTTCACGACATGATGCACACCCTTGTAGAGGTGTATGTGGATGATTTGGTAATCAAGTCCAAGAGTCGGGAAGATCATTCTGAAGTGCGAAGGAAGGTTTTGCAGTCAGCCAGAGAATACAAGCTGAAAATGAACCCTATGAAGTGTACATTTGGAGTTTCATCAGGAAAGCTACTTGGGTTCATAGTAAGCAAAAGGGGCATAGAGATTGACCCAAACAAGGCCAAAGAAATTATTGGTATGCCTCCTCCGAAGAATATGAAAGAGCTTCGAGGATTGATTGGGAGGCTACAATTTGTCCGCCGGTTTATCTCACAACATTCCCAAAGGTGTAAACCTTTCTATGAGTTAACCAAGGCGGGGGCCGAGTTTAATTGGTATTCAAAGTGTCAGGAGGCATTTGATGGGTTGAAAACATACCTGGCAAGTCCCCCTGTACTTAGACCACCAATTCCCGACAAGCCCTTGGTCCTCTACATTTTGGTTCTTGAGAACTCACTTGGGGCAGTCCTTGCACAAGTTGATGAAGAAGGGAAAGAACGAGCTACTTATTACTTGTCTAAGATGTTTGATGCTTGTGAGCTGAAGCACGCTGTGGTAGAAAAGACCTGTGCTGCCCTTGTTTGGGTGGTTCAGAAACTCAAACATTATTTCCTTGCTCACCAAGTCAAGCTCATTGCTTGTATCAATCCCATTAAGTTTCTGTTAGAGAAGACAGTTTTGATTGATCGGTTAGGGCGATGGCAGAGTTTCTTATCCCAATTTGATATCACTTCTGTCCCACAGAAGGCAATTAAGGGTTATGCTATTGCTGAACACCTTGCCCATCATCCCATACCCATCTTTGACCCAGTCCGGTCGGAGTTCCCGGATGACGAACTAATGTCAGTTCGATCTTCCAATCTTTAGACATTATATTTTGACGGGGCTCTGAACTCTCATGGTAGAGGGATAGGTATTGTCTTTCTGTCACCTGAAGGTGTCACCATTCCACAGGCTTTTCAGCTTAACTTTCCAGCAACCAACAACATAGCTTAGTATGAAGCCTTGCTGGCCGGGCTGGAGGCCGCTCATTTCCATGGTGCCACCGAACTTAGGGTGATAGGTGATAGTCAATTGATCCTACGCCAGGTCCTATCCAAATACCTAACTTATCATCTAAACCTCAATCCCTACCAGGAGCTCACCACCTACTACATCAAGCTATTCTTCAAACTCACATTTGTCCATGTCCCCCGTTCTCAGAATATCCTCTCCGATGCCTTAGCTTCACTAGCTTCATCTCTATCTGTCCCGCTAGGCAGGCGAGTGCGGACTATCCACATCTGTAAGAGGACAATTCCAGCAATTGAGGATGGACGTTTTCTGAAGGTTAAGAAAAGATTCAACAGAAAGGAATACTTAGAATATAAAGAAGAAATCTCCTTGATTGAGTTAGAAGAATTAGAAGAAGGTGAGAGACCTTGGTATGACGAGATTGCGAGGTATTGCCAAGATCAGTCATACACTTTGGATCAACCACCAAGGAAAAGAAGGCAATCAGAAGAGTATCCCACATGTATACAATCCTAGGAGGAGTGCTCTATAAGAGAAGCCTAAGTGGAATCTTACTCAGATGTCTTGATGAAGAAGAAGCCGAGTTGGTGCTGAAAGAAGCACATTCTGGAGTTTGTGGTGGTCATGTGACTGCCCAAGCCCTTGCTAAGAAAATCATCCGACAAGGGTATTATTGGCCAACTCTAGAAGAAGACTGCTCCATCTTTGTCTGGCATTGTCATTCATGTCAACTCCATGCCGACAAGATTCACTCTCCCACATCTTCCCTTCATCGAATTCATGCCCCATGGCCTTTCGCCATGTGGGCTTTTGATATCATTGGCCCCCTGAGTGGCCTCAACTCCGAAATGCGCTCAAAATCATTCATTCTGACGGCAACGGAGTACTTCACAAAGTGGGCTGAAGTGGAAGCTTTCGTGGAGATTAAGGCTGCGTTTGGGAACTTCAACGAAGCGCTTCTTTTAGAAGTACCTTCTATGAGAAGGTGCTTCAATCAGAAGTGCTTTTGTTCGACAGAAGTAAAAGTAGTTTGGTATCAATTTCTTATCATATAACAGAAGTACTTCTCTACAAGTAAATATTTATTTAAACATAAAATTATCCAAACAGATAATACATTCTAAACAAGCGATGAATGACTACAAAGGACTCTCAAATAATACATTTATATCTTACATGAAATATACTTTTTCTACAACTAGTCTATTTTTCAAATATTTGAGTTGCCAATACATCTCTGAATGTGCTCATTATTTGTCGATCTTGTTCACGAGGAATACGTCCCGGTGGTGCTTGTAACGTTGAATTTGTCTCCACTTCAAGTTCTTGAAATTCTCTAAACAATTTGTCTCCTAAATCAACTCTTCGTATAAAATTGTGTACCGCCATTGCAGCGACAACAATTTTTGCTTGTTTTTTCAATGAATAAGACGGCATCCCATTGAGAATTCGCCAACGCTTCTTGAGTATGCCAAAACATCTTTCAATGATATTTCGTAACGATGAATGAACATAATTGAAAGCTTCTTCTTTATTCAAAGCACTACAACCACGACGATCTTGCAAATGATAACGATGTCCACGATATGGTGCTAGATATCCAACTGTATTAGTAAATCCTGCATCAACCAAGTAAAATTTTCCTACATAGAATTCACAAAAGAAGTTAGATTTGGATTGTCATAAAAATTATAAGTCTTCATAACATAAAGTTATTTACCTGGTGGTGGCTTTGGGAATCCTGAATTCGCATCACATATACAATCTATTAGAATTTGGGCATCATGACATGTTCCTTCATGCCCCGCTGAAACAAATGTAAACAACATATCAAAGTCGCAAAATAGCTAACACATTCTGTGTACATTTCGACTTCCTTCCACTTATATGTGATATTTGTTGTGCAGTTGGTACAATTGCATCTATATGAGTTCCATCTATTGCTCCAATACAATATTTAAAGTAGGGCATATATTTCTCATTCTTCGCAATGTACTCTGGTGTTTCAGTGAATCGTGGAGTAACAATATTCATTCTTGCATATTTCTGCATAGCGTTCAATACACGATTGAAATGTCGGCTACAAGTTTCTCCAGATCTTTGAAAATGCTCGCGCATATCCCGAATCGAATAATTTTTGCCAATAATAATAAGAAATAATGTGATTGCCTCTTCAATAACGACATATCATGTGTCTGTTAGAAAATTGTGTTTTCTAAACTCATCACAAAAATAAGCAAAAACTGGAGGTTCCATTCTCAACATATCATACGAACGTTCCCAATGCCCTCCTAATAATTCTCGAACCTTATGAAACCCTCTATGTGGAGATGTATGGCATGGCTCTTTACACATATATAATCCATTATAAACAATAATACTTGTTGCAAGCGCTGCAACCTCGTAATATTCCTCATCAGAATCACTTGACTGATCGTTATAATCTGAGTTGATTGTTTCAGAAGAAGACATAGAATCATAAGAATGATCTGTGCTCCTGCTACATAATAAATCACAGGAAATCATTTAACAACTTTAACACCAACTAAAAGACAAATTATAACAAGTTTAAGAACACCCAAAACAACAAGTACTACAATTTTGAAAGCACATCAAAACATAGTAATCTAAATTTTCAAAAGAAACTAACAACTTAATACAACATTCTATGTATGTCTATCCTCAAAATCACTCTGTAGCCATGCAAGCCTATACTCTGGATCCATCTCAGCAAAAAGTTCTCGATAATCTTTCTTAACAAGCCTTGTTAGCGCCCACATATGTAGACGTCCACCAAGTTCTAATCCGGGTATTTCTTTTAGCATCCTTGTAACGTCGCCATTACTTGGTATGTGACTGCTAGCTTCTTCCTTTCTCTTTCCCCTTGATTCTACAACTGCAATGAGGGTATCAATTTGTGATGCCATTCGTGCTTGATGAGATTTATTTTTCTTATTTATAAGTGGAGAAATTGGACCCAATAAATGCCTTCTAGCAGTCCTGTCATTTGCATCAGTATGATCATCTTGTTGACTTCCAATATCTTCATTCTGTGGAGAAGTTTTTTGAGTATATGGTCTACCGTCAGGTGACACTTCATTTTGTGTCTCTACATTTTCGTGACAGTTTGCTGAAGGATTGGTAATATTTTCTCCTGTTCCAATAGTTCCTTGAAAGAGTTTATGAAGTAGATCTTCATATTCTAACCCCTTTCTTTTGAAAATACTAGCTGTAGGATGTCTCTGAAAAATTAAACACTATTAATAAAATGAAATAGTTTGTTGCATGATACGAAAGATAAATACATAACTGTACGTACCAACAGATAATCATTCCACCATTCTTCACTAGCTGTTACAGTGTTTTTCACCTCATCCCATCCAAGACCAGTTGTGTTGTTCTTTAATGCCATCCACACTTTATACTGTTGTTTGAGTTTATCCCAATGATTTTTCACTTGTTTCTTAACGAACACTTGACCGGACTTAAGATTAAGTTCGTTTATAACATTTGCCTATCCTAACTTAGATAAGGAATGTCCACTCTTTTCATTTAAATCAACCTGAGTAACACACGCCCTTATGAAGGTCTCATTAGTTTGCATATCCCAACTAACTTTTGTCTTCAACAGAATCTTCTCTTTGTCCATTCTATGATACAACTTAAAGAATATATAACATACGAGACAATGTTAGTATAATTATGATGAATAAAAGTTTATATGACATAAATAAAGTACCAACATTCGATATATATCAGGGAAAAATGTAATTTTTAACAAAAATTGTCACGATTCATGCACTCCCAAATTGCAAAAAATGATCTCCCCCTATCTCCGTGTGCACTCTCTAATTGCACTTACCGGGAGACCCCATATCCGCCCCGTCTGCCAAGCACCCCAGCGGCAGCACTCTCACCGACCGGAAGCACCCCGAGGCCTTCCTGCCTTTATATGCCAACTCCCGGGTCCATTAGGGGCGGGGCAGCTGGGCGGGAAACAGCAGCCGCAGCAGCAGGAGGAGCTGAAGACCCCCCCTCCCTCATGCTCTGTCCGACCACCCCCTCCCCCGAGCTTCCTCCGTTCCGCGCCGCCTGCCCCACCCGTGCTCGCTCCACATGCACCAAATGCGCGCAAGAAGCTCCCCACGCAATAACCATCCCCTCCCCCGAGCTCTATCCGACCACCTCCTCCCCCGAGCTCCCTCTGTTCCGCGCCGCCTGCCCCACCCGAGCTCCCTCCACCTACGCCAAATGCACATGAGAAACTCCCCACGCGATAACCATCTTCTCCCCCGAGCTCTGTCTGACCACCCCCTCCCCCAAGCTCCTCCGTTCCGCGTGGCGTGAGTGCGAGAAGGAACACCCCCCTCCCTCCGCGCCGTCTGCGTACAAGAGCCACCCGCAGCCCATTGTTCCGCGCCGCCTGCGCGCACCCTTCCCCTCCCCCGACCCGTGTCCGACGACCCCCTCCCCCAAGCTCCCTCCGTTCCGCGTGGCCTCGCGTGCGAGAAGGAACACCCCCTCTCCCTCCGTGCCGTCCGCGTGCAAGAGCCACCCGCAGCCCTCCGTTCGGCGCCGTCCGCGCGCAACCATCCCCTCCCCCGACCCGTGTCCGACGACCCCCTCCCCCAATCCGTGCTCCATTCTCGCGTGGCCTGCGTGGGAGAAGGAACACCCCCTCCCTCTGCACCATCCGCGTGTAAGAGCCACCCGCTCCCCAGCTCCGGCCTTCGTTCCGCGGAGACCGCGCGCAGCCACCCCCTCCCACGAGCTCCCTCCCTCTCGTTCCGCGGAGACCGCGCGCAGCCACCTCCCACGAGCTCCCTCCCCCATGCTGGAGACTGCCCCCACCCACCCCTTCACACGAGCTACCTCCCCCAAGCTGGAGACTGCGCGCAGCCCCCCCCTCCCCCAAGCTGCAGACTGCGCGCAGCCACCCCCATGCTGGAGACTGCGCGCAGCCACCCCCTCCCCCAAGCCACCACCTCCCCCAAGCTGCAGACGCGCGCAGCCACCCCCTCCCCTCTCCCTCCCTCTGTTCCACGGAGACTGCGCGCAGCCACCCCCTCCCACGAGCTCCCTCCCTCTGTTCAGCGGAGACTGCACGCAGCCACCCCCTCCCCCAAGCTCCCTCCCTCTGTTCAGCGGAGACTGCGCGCAGCCACCACCTCCCCCAAGCTCCCTCCGTTCCGCGTGGCCTGCGTAGTCGAGGGAACACCCCCTCTCCCTCTGCGCCGTCTGCGTGCAAGAGCCACCCGCAACCCTCTGTTCAGCGCCGTCTGCGCGCAACCATCCCCTCCCCCGACCTCCGACGACCCCCTCCCCCAATCTGTGCTCCATTCCGCATGGCCAGCGAGGGAGAAGGAACACCCCCCTCCCTCTGCGCCATCTGCGTGTAAGAGCCACCCGCGCCCCAGCTCCGGCCTTCTATTCCACGGAGACTGCGCGCAGCCACCCCCTCCCACGAGCTCCCTCCCTACCGAGAGCTATGGCCCTCCGTTCCATGTAGACGCATACGCATCCACACCCTCTCCTCCGTTCCGAGCCATCTGCGCGCATGAACTCCCATCCATTGCAATGTCCTCATTGTTTGCGGCGACCTCCATCGAGCAGACAAAAAAATGGAGCACAAAGATACGAACCTGACGACGGAAGAAGTTGGAGGATGCCAGTCGGGACGTTGGCGAAGGGCGACGGCAGGTTTTTTGCAACGGCGAGTGCGTGGCGAGAGCACGGCAGATTGAGGGGGGGGGAGAAATATTCGCCGGAAGGTCGAGAGTCGGGAATACTCGGGAGTGCTTTACAGTTTCGGGAAGGAGAAATTATCTCCTCCCGGCTTCCACCTTCCGCGCGGAGGAGAAGTAGCGGTGCAAATTCCTCCAAACGGTTCCGTGAAAATAGAAAACACTCCGATCAGGAGTAGAAGCCCAAAATAAGCGCTTCCAAGTGGTTCCCAAATGCAGCCTAAAGCGTCAACAATTTGCTCCTTCATCAAGCCCAACATCCTGGCAAGGTTCGGGATCCCCAGCGACATCGTCACCGATAATGGGCCACAATTTCTTTCTCAAGATCTGCGTGATCTTTGTAACAGGCATTGCATTTTATTGCATCATTCATCACCATACTATCATCAAGGCAATGGTCAAGCAGAAGCCACCAACAAAACCTTGATCAAAATCATCAAGAAATCTTGTAAGTCTAGCAAATTTGCTGACTGGCCTGATAAGCTTGTAGATGCTCTGTGGGCTTATCGTACTTCTGTAGGGACTCCCACTGGACAAACCCCGTATGCTTTGGCATATGGGATGGAAGCAGTGGTCCCTTACGAAGTATTACTTCCATCTCAAAGAGTAAAGCTCGACAGGGATATTCCCGTTGATGAGAGAAGAGAATCTCTCCTTGCAGAGCTTGAACTCTTGGATGAAAGAAGGCTAGCCGCCGCAGAGCATTCCCGGACTTATCAGAATAGACTCAATAGGTTTTATCAAAAGAGGGTGGTCGAGAGAAAATTTGAGATCGGTGAGATGGTAGTCAAACGCATATTCGTTAAGCCGGGGGGTCCCCGCTCCAAGTTGCAACCTAACTGGGAAGGGCCTTTTGTAATCACTGAAAAGTATCCAGGTAATGCATATGAATTGACTAATGCAGATAAAGAAAAATTGAATCATCCTTGGAATGGAGTTTACCTCAAAAAGTACTTTCCATAAAAATGAAGAAACCACTGGTATAATCTCAAGTCATCGATCCTAGGTTGTTCGTGAGAAGTCAAGGGTAGGTACCATCCTACACACACAACACTTCCCGATCCTAGAATCCAGACAACCCAACACTTGCGAAAGGCAAGGCAGAAATCTAGAAATGGAAGGAGTACCCTTACCTTGTTCTCTTCTACTCGGTCCAAGATAGGGAGAAAAGATTAGAGAGGGGTAGTATTGAAAACACTCCCACCCTAGTAGGAGGCCGTCTCAGAGGGTACAAAAGGGTGCCAAAAGATGGGCAATGAACCCCTCAGGTTAGAAAATAAAAATGATCAACCTGTCTGAATGAGTACCCAGAATGATAGTCAAGGAAAAAGGCAATAAAAGATGGGAAATGTCCTCACGGGTCAAAAACCTGTCCAAATATGTGCCATACAGCAAAGAGCAAAAAAAAAAAAAAGAAAGAAAAAACCCAAAGAGGCCGAACCCCAATGGGTAATTTGAGTGAGAGTAGAGAAATCCCTCTCAACATCTTCAAACCCTATCAAGGACTTCCTCTATACTCTTCCTCCGTAAACCCCTTGGGTAGGGTAAACTGACCAAATCCAGGTGGAAGCCAAGCCGATCAAAGGAAGAAGGTTAGAAGGATTCTAGGTAGGGAACTTTATTTTTGCACGTGGCATCTACCACTTGAGTCTTGACAAACTCCAAAGATCGATGAACTGTCTCAAATACTAGCATTTTCTCCACAAAAAATTGCATATTTCAAAAATCCAAAAAAGGTTGCATATTTTAAAAATCCAAAAAAATGCATATTTCAAAACCCCCCAAAAAATCAATATTTCAAAAATTCAAAAAAAAAACATATTTCAAAAATCCAAAAAAATGAATACTTTTGAAAATAAAAAATAAATGATTGTTTTCAAGAAAACCCAAAAAAAAATTGCTTGGTCATGATCATTGCCTTAGTTGCATCCATGTTTATTTGAGTGTCATGCATATTTCCATTTATGTATTGCATATCCATATTTTTTACTTATCTTGTTAAGAAGGCTCTTCTCTTTGACCTAAGTCAAAGTTGACCATAATGGGCAAAGGGACGAGTCACGGTGAAGATCTAATTCCCTTTCTATCAAGTGTTTCAGGCATTTCAATATAGAAGAGGAGAAGATTCACACCACAGTAGGTAAGTTCTCTTAACCCTTGCCTCTATTTCAGTTAAGTCATTTTTTTTATTCCACCTTGTTAAGAAGGCTCCTCCCTTTGACTCAAAATCAGGGCATACGATATACAGGCAAAGGGATGAGTAATGATAAAAATTTAATCATTTTCAATAAGTATTTTCAGGAGCTGAAGAAGCAAAAATAGAAGGGCGATCAGGTACATTTTTTTTTAAAAAAAAAAAAAAAAAACTTGCCTCAGGGCGCATGTGCCCTCATATGGGGGCACATGGCCAGGTGCCCCACCCCAGGGCGCATGGCTAGGTGCCCCCGATCGGGGGCACATGGACAAAAAATTCGAAAATTTCAGAAAAATCTCAAAAATTCGAAAATTGTCTATAATGTTAAAAATGACAATTTTTCTAAAGGAACCATCATCAAAAACATTTTTTTGACATCCAAATGATGGTTCTAATAGTAAAATCTTCAGTTGATCATTTCATGAACAATTTGCTTTATATGACAATTCTTTCTGTTGGGTACTAACCAGAAATGTGCAGGCAACCTTTTTAGTCCTAACAGGTGAATTTGCAAGATCAGTGTTCCCCAAAGAACGTCATGTCAACCTTGCGGCGAAAAGAAAGGAAGCACCACCCAGCTGAACATTCTCATGGTGTTGTATTCCGTTAGAAGGCAAGACAAGGATGGACCAGAGATGCTGGTCGATGCACTACGCCTGAAGACTTCACTCAAATCCACATTCTCTTCAATCTTACATCATCACCATCATTTCATTTTGCACTTCACCTCACTCTTATCATTTGTCACCTAGTTATGTTAGGTCCATTTTATATATGCATTAATGTTGAGGACCTTGAGAGTGAAGATGACTAGGCCCGAGATCCCCTTCAACAAAATCAATGATGGCTTAGTCATTTATTCACACTCACGGATAAGCCAAAATTGAACATTGGAGGGACGATGGTTCCTAATCGGGTGTCTTGACCTCCAATAGACAATCTATATCTTCAACTATTTTCTACATATTTTTCTATGTTTTTAAATCCATCTCCTTTTTTTTATTCTTATCATTACCAATTTTATCTCTTCATGTTTTATTCCTTTCTTTTTATCCCATCATGTTTATTTCTTTCCTTTCTTTTATTCCACCGTGTCTTTCATTTTATCCCACCGTGTCATGGCAATTGTCATGCCATTGTTTCTTCTTTCCCATCATTCTATGTTAGTCCCACCATTATCTTTCAATCTCTCTATGGCTTAAGTCTGTTTTGTCGTTTTCCGAATACCGGGTTTTCTGCCAGAACATGATTCATGGTTTTCACGATACCCGAGCAATTTTGTTATGATTAAACAAACCCTTTTAGAACTTGAGGTTCTTCCACTCAGAATTAAACTGAGTATTTTGGTGAAACTTGAATGAACTTGAGATTCCAAATATGATGGATTGGTATTCTTTTCATTTTTAAGATCAACATCTCTTTTACAAACTTTAGCCCATCACAGTACAAGAACATCGCAAAGTTCGGGTTGCTGGCTGATGATGAACCTACGAATTCGAGGACTCCTCACCACGCTGAGGGTTGGCTACATCCTTTTATCCTTTATCATTTAATTTTTCATCTGTCGTGCCAAGGGCATTGTCGACTCTGAAAATTCGACGGGGTCCTCTCCTTTTCAGGGAAGTCCGTGAACCCAGATCGTCACCTCAAGAGGGGATGAGGAAAGAAAGGAATAAAGCTCGGAAAGCAACTCTCACCTTTGTCCCACACTCACATTGATCCCCGAACTTTCATCCCTTGGCATCGCTTGATCACCAAAGAGACGGTTCGGGTCATGTGGGAGGAGGGTGAGAAGAAATAAACGTGGTCGCCAGGAACCGTGGGTTCCGATTTATAGAATTAAAATGAAAGATGACCGTGTGTACCTTAGCGTGAAGAGTGTGAGTTTAAGCTTCTCCTTCTTCGGCCGGCCGATGAAGAAGAGTCCTCAACGTGGTGGGTGCTTGGTGTTCTGTGCAACTAGACAAATAAATAAGTGAAATAGACTATTAGAACTAGACAAAGTGGAGTATATGTAAAGAGAATAACATAAAACTCACAATTGACTAGAAACTGACCGGATTCGGGTTATCTCTAACCCCCTTTTTTTTATTTTTTCGGATTAACAGAGTAAAAGTAATGCAAAAAAATATAAAAAAATGATAGGATGATGGATAATCACTAAACAAAGAGATAGGAAAAAGAACAGAAAGATTCTGAGTTGAATAGAGAAAGATATAGCCAAATCTGTGTTGTCGAAAAAGCCGAGTAGCAGTGCAGGATCTGCCAGGCGCGACTTTGCTTCTGCGCTCGTCACGACCAGCCCCGATCTCTGAATTAAGTGCCGTCGATTGTAAACTCAATAAGACTTGGAGAGGAAGAACTTTGATGAAGAGAGCTCAGGCTAAAGACGTCCACACACTGCTGTAGAGGTCGCAGAAGACAGACTTGGCAGATCACCTGCAGAACAGCCTTCCTCTCTCTTGAACCGACTTTTCTCTCTCTAACAAACTCGAAATTCTCTCTCTAAAAATCATAAAATCGATGCAGGAGGGTGATAGGACGTCTTGAGATGCCTGGGGAGTCGTGCTCCTCCCTCTGGAACGACCGGAATCGGAGTCCATTTATAGGAGAACAGAGGATCTGATCCGGACTAAAAAAAAGGGGGAATGCGCCCTGGTCTTGGGCGCATGCGCCCTGGTGCAGGGCGCATGCGCCCCACTGAAGGGCGCATGCGCCCCCCAGGGGGGGCACATCTTATCAACTCCGAAAAATTTGATCTTATCTCTTCCGTCTGTTCAGCGGCAGAGTCCGGGTGAAAGACTGACTCAAGGGTGGGGCGCATGTGCCCTCAAGTGAGGGCACAAGGCCACGTGCCTCACTGGTAGGGCGCATGGCCACGTGCCCTGGGTCCCGGGCGCATGTGCCCTGGAACCTGGGCGCATGGGACTGGTTCTGCGCGTCCTTCTTCCGAAAGCCATTGCGAACACTCCCGAACTCGGAATTCGACGCCGTTTGTTGCGTTGGAAAGATAACAGGCCGAAGAAGCTTTCTATAGCATCGGATCAACCATCACACCCTCCAAAACTTCAGAATTTTATCCGGAAGTTAGGGCATTGAACAGAAGGTCCGATATAGGTCAAAAATGACTTCGACGGCAAACCGGAAAGGCACGGAATGCAACAAAACTTGTCCGGAGTGTGAATATGACCATAACCTTCAATGCATGATCATTAGGCATTGGTCATTAAGCCAATTTCCTTGTTCACACGATTTACGTGCGGCTTTCGCTCCGAAATTACGGCTTTTTGCGGAAAACGTCGGAAAACATCCGATTTCGTTCGGCGAAGCTCCAAATCAACTTAAAAGGACCCGGCATCATTATATGATCAATAATGCGTGTTACCCTATAAAACATGAGTTTTATAATCTGAATTAGGCAAATTTGGCGTGTCTACAGCTTGCCTCGCCTTGATGTCGGCTTTGTAAGGGAGTGGCATGTAATGAAGCGGAGTGATTCGTAGTGAACTGTAATGGAATGCAAGTGAACGTAGATGAATGTAGCAGAATGGAATGGTGATGAAATGAAAAGGTGGCATCAAGGTGTAGATATAGACACGCTTATCTACCCGATCCAGCAAAATGAATCTCTCTGAGTATTCTAGATCACTTTCATGTTCTATCAAAACCTCATATAATTGACTGGTAAAAGACATGCCCTTGGCACGAGAGATGAAAAAGTAAGTGATCAAGGATAAAAGGATGTAGCCAACCCTCAGCGTGGTGAGGAGTCCTCGAATTCGTAGGTTCATCATCAGCCAGCAACCCGAACTTTGCGGTGTTCTTGTACTGTGATGGGCTAAAGTTTGTAAAAGAGAAGTTGATTTTAAAATGAAAAGAATACCAATCCATCATATTTGGAATCTCAAGTTCATTCAAGTTTCACCAAAATACTCAGTTTAATTCTGAGTGGAAGAACCTCAAATTCTAAAAGGGTTCGTTTAAGCACAAGAAAATTGCTCGGGTATCGTGAAAACCATGAATCACGCTCTAGCAGAAAAATCAAGTATTCGGAAAACTACAAAACAGATTTAAGCCATAATGAGATTGAAAGACAATGGTGGGACTAACATAGAATGAAGGGAAAGAAGAAACAATGGCATGACCAATTGCCATGACACGGTGGGATAAAAGACACGGTGGGATAAAAGAAAGGACAGAATAAAACATGGTGGAATAAAAAGAAAGGAATAAAACATGAAGGGATAAAAGAAAGAAGAAAACATGATGAAATAAAAGAAAGAGAAAACATAATGAAATAGAATTGGTAATTATGAAGAAAGAAAAGGAGATGGTGTTTGTGAACACACAGAAAATCATGTAGAAAATAGTTGAAGATATAGATTGTCTATTGGAGGTCAAGACACCCGATTAGGAACCATCGTCCCTCCAATGTTCAATTTTGGCTTATCTGTGAGTGTGAAGAAATGACCAAGCCATCGTAGATTTTGTTGAAGGGGACCTCGGGCCCAGTCATCTTCACTCTCAAGGTCTTCAACATTAATGCATATAATATGTATAAAATGGACCTAGCATAGCTAAGTGATAAATAGTAGGAGTGATTTGAAGTGCAAAATGATGTGATGGTGATGATGGTGTGAGATTGATGGGCTGAGGATGAAATCTTCAGGTAAGCTGCATCGACCGCCTGGTTCATCAGCATCTCTGGTCCATCCTTGTCTTGCCTTCTGACGGAATACAACACCATGAGAATGTTCAGCTGGGTGGTGCTTCCTTTATTTTCGCCGTAAGGTTGGCATGACGTTCCTTGGGGAACATTGATCTCACCAATTCACCTGTTAGGACTAAAAAGGTTGCCTGCACATTTTCTGGTTAGTACCCAACAGACAGAATTGTCATGTGAATCAGATTGTTCATGAAATGATCAATTGAAGGTTTTACTATTTGAACCATCATTTGGATGTCAAAACAAAGTTTTTAATGATGGTTCCTTTATCAAAAATGTCATTTTTAACATTATAGACAATTTATGAATTTTTGAGATTTTTCTGAATTTTTCGAATTTTTTTGCCCATGTGCCCCCGATCGGGAGCACCTGGCCATGCGCCCAGGGGGTGGGGCACCTGGCCATGTGCCCCCAGATGAGGGCACATGCGCCCTATGGCCAATTTTTTTTTTTTTTTTTTTGAAAAAAATGTACCTGATCGCCCTTCTCTTTTTTTGCTTTTTCAGCTCCTGAAAACACTTAATGAAAAATGATTAAAACTTCATTATGACTCATCCCTTTGCCTGTATATCGTATGCCTTGATTTTAAGTCAAATGGAGGAGCCTTTTTAACAAGGTGGAATAAAACAAATGACTTAAATGAATTGGTGGTAAGGGTTGAGAGAACTTACCTGCCGTGGTGTGAATCCTCTCCTCTCCTATATTGAAATGCCTGAAACACTTGACAGAAGGAGATTAGATCTTCACCATGACTCATCCCTTTGCCTATTATGGTCAACTTTGACTTAGGTCAATGGGAAGAGCCTTCTTAACAAGGTAATCAAAGTAAAAAATGGATATGCAATGCAGGAATGGAAATATGCATGGCAGTAAAATAAACATGGATGCAACTAAGGCAATGATCATGACTAATTTATTTTTTTTTTGGATTTTCTTGAAAACAATCATTTGGATTTTCAAAAGTATTCAAAATTTTTTTTTTTTGATTTTTGAAATATGTGTGTTTTTTTTTTTGAATTTTTGAAATATTCATTTTTTTTGGGTTTTCGAAATATTCAATTTTTTAGGTTTTTGAAATATGCATTTTTTTGGGGTTTTGAAATATGTATTTTTCTGTGGATTTTGAAATATGCAATTTTTTTTGTGGAGAAAATGCTGGTATTTGAGACAGTTCATCGGTCTTTGGAGTTTGTCAAGACTCAAGTGGTAGATGCCACGTGCAAAAATAAAGTTCCCTACCTAGAATCCTTTAACCTTCTTCCTTTGATCGGCTTGGATTCCACCGGGATTTGGTCGGTTTACCCTACCCAAGGGGTTTAAGGAGGAAGAGTATAGAGGAAGTCCTTGATAGGGTTTGAAGATGTTGAGAGGAATTTCTCTACTCTCACTCAAATTACCCATTGGGGTTCGGCCTCTTTGGTTTTTATTTCTTTTTGCTCTTTTCTGTATGGCACATATTTGGACAGGTTTTTGACCCGTGGGGACATTGCCCATCTTTTAGTGCCTTTTGCCTTGACTATCATTCTGGGTACTCATTCAGACAGGTTGATCATTTTTTTTTTCTAACCTGAGGGGTTCATTGCCCATCTTTTGGCACCCTTTTGTACCCTCTGAGACGGCCTCCTACTAGGGTGGCGAGTGTTTTCGATACTACTCCTCTCTAATCTTCTCTCCCTATCTTGGACCGAGTAGAAGAGAATAGGGTAAGGGTATTTCTTCCATTTCTAGATTTCTGCCTTGCCTTTCGCAAGTGTCGGGTTGTCTGGATTCTAGGATCGGGAAGTGTTGTGTGTGTAGGATGGTACCTACCCTTGACTTCTCACGAACAACCTAGGATCGATGACTTGAGATTATACCAGTGATTTCTCCATTTTTATGGAAAGTACTTCTTGAGGTAAACTCCATTCCAAGGATGATTCAATTTTTCTCCATCTGCATTAGTCAACTCATATGCATTACCTGGATACTTTTCAATGATTACAAAAGGCCCTTCCCAGTTAGGTTGCAACTTGGAGCGGGGACCCCCCGGCTTAACGAATATGCGTTTGACTACCATCTCACCGATCTCGAATTTTCTCTCGACCACCCTCTTTTGATAAAACCTTTTGAGTCTATTCTGATAAGTCCGGGCATGCTCGGCGGCGGCTAGCCTTCTTTCATCCAAGAGTTCAAGCTGTGCAAGGAGAGATTCTCTTCTCTCATCAACAGGAATATCCCTGTCGAGCTGAACTCGGAGAGATGGAAGTAATACTTCGTAAGGAACCACTGCTTCCATCCCATATGCCAAAGCATACGGGGTTTGTCCAGTGGGAGTCCTTACAGAAGTACGATAAGCCTATAGAGCATCTACAAGCTTATCAGGCCAGTCGGCAAATTTGCTAGACTTACAAGATTTCTTGATGATTTTGATTAAGGTTTTATTAGTGGCTTCTGCTTGACCATTGCCTTGAGGATAGTATGGTGATGAATGATGCAATGAAATGTAAGAGGTGTTGCAAAGATCACGCAGATCTTGAGAAAGAAATTGTGGCCCATTATCGGTGACGATGTCGCTGGGGATCCCGAACCTTGCCAGGATGTTGCGCTTGATGAAGGAGCAAACTGTTGATGCTTTAATCTCCACGAATGCTTCCGCTTCAGCCCACTTTGTGAAGTACTCCGTTGCCGTCAGAATGAATGATTTTGAGCGCATTTCGGAGTTGAGGTCACTCAAGGGGCCAATGATATCAAAAGCCCACATGGCGAAAGGCCATGGGGCATGAATTGGATGAAGGGAAGATGCGGGAGAGTGAATCTTGTCGGCATGGAGTTGACATGAGTGACAATGCCGGACAAAGATGGAGCAGTCTTCTTCTAGAGTTGGCCAATAATACCCTTGTCGGATGATTTTCTTAGCAAGGGCTTGGGCATTCACGTGACCACCACAAATTCCAGAATGTGCTTCTTTCAGCACCAACTCGGCTTCTTCTTCATCAAGACACCTGAGTAAGATTCCACTTAGGCTTCTCTTATAGAGCACTCCTCCTAGGATTGTATACCTTTGGGATACTCTTCTGATTGCCTTCTTTTCCTTGGTGGTTGATCCAGGCGGATATGACTGATCTTGGCAATACCTCGCAATCTCGTCATACCAAGGTCTCTCACCTTCTTCTAATTCTTCCAACTCAATCAAGGAGATTTCTTCTTTATGTTCCAAGTATTCTTTTCTGTTGAATCTTTCCTTAACCTTCGTAAAACGTCCATCCTCAATTCTTTGGAATTGTCCTCTTACGGATGTGGATAGTTCGCACTTGCTCGCCTAGCGGGACAGATAGAGATGAAGCTAGTGAAGCTAAGGCATCGGCGAGGATATTCTGAGAGCGGGGGACATGAACAAAGGTGAGTTTGAAGAATAACTTGATGTAGCAGGTAGTGAGCTCCTGGTAGGGCTACAGGTTTGGATGGGAAGTTCGGTACTTGGATAGAACTTGGCGTAGGATCAATTGACTATCACCTATCACCCTCAGTTCGGTGGCACCATGGAAATGAGCGGCCTCCAGCCCGGCCAGCAAGGCTTCATACTCAGCTATGTTGTTGGTTGCTGGAAAGTTAAGCTGAAAAGCCTGTGGAATGGTGACACCTTCGGGTGACAGAAGGACAATACCTATCCCTCTACCATGAGAGTTCAGAGCCCCGTCAAAATATAATGTCCAAAGATTGGAAGATCGGACTGACATTAGTTCGTCATCCGGGAACTCCGACCGGACTGGGTCAAAGACGGGTATGGGATGATGGGCAAGGTGTTCAGCAATAGCATAACCCTTGATTGCCTCTGTGGGACATAAGTGATATCAAATTGGGATAAGAAACTCTGCCATCGCCCTAACCGATCAGTCAAGACTGTACACATTTCTGTGCCAATTGTTGCAAATATCTGTTTGGAACTCCTTTACCTCTGACTTTCCTATTTCCTAACCTAACTTGACCTACTGAAGATAAAGCTGGAAAGGTGGTGTTTACAGAGGAGGGGGGGATCGAGTAAATCGATCAATGATTCAGAAAAGGGGGATCCCTGATTGGGAGTACCCTCTGGGATGAGTAGAGACGTCTCCTCGATGGAAATGTGAGTTTCAGAGAAGACGTTTTGGAAATTTCAAGTAAAAAGATAGAATGAGCCTGAGTGACTCGAGGCTTGCCAGAAGATGACTGAATTAATAGAGAGAAAAACTTAAGAATAAAAGGGAAAAAGGGGCTCGTGGGCCCAATGGTAATAGAAAGTGGACACATGGGTCCAAAACTGATGGAAAAAGTAAACGGGTACGTGGACCCGATCATAGAAATAAATGGGCATGTGAGCCCATGTTGAGAGAAGCCCTTAGTTATGAAGTTGATGAGGGAAGCAAATGGGCAAGCAGGCCCAGTAAGAGTGGAAGGTTGAAGAGGGCACATGGGCCCAAAATGAGTAAGTGGGCCCTGAAGCCCATCCAAAAGATCTAGAAATAACGGCACGAGGTTCAACCATGGCATTGTTGTATTTGGGCCTCGTGGAATGGTTTTGGCTTGGGTGGAATGCTCAACAAGATGATTCAATATTGGTCTGCCCTTGAGTGGTTCCTGGTGCTCTTCCCCACTTGAGAACAGACGAGTCAAAGATAAGTATAAGTCTTCCAAGTCTTCTTCTTCTTTATCTGGAGCTTTCCTTCTCTTGACAATTGTCATCATGGAACTTTTGTTGTCTTCAGCCATCATCATGGTCTCCCCTTTGATAAAGAATGTATGGAGCCCCATGGCATATCTTGACTGGAAGATCCTCCTTGGGATAGAACCCTCTTCATATCCCAACCCCTGCCTGCGTGGCCTTTTCACAGTTTGAATCAGCTGAGTGATTCCTTGAAGGTCCTTGCCTAAACCTCTTCTAGGCTGATAGCCTAGTTTCATTACCATCTGCCATCTCAGTGTGTCTGGTAGAGAGGTGGTCATGCATCAAACTTCTGGCAATTCTCCCACTGAGATCTGGGGTTGTATTCACAGACCTAGGGGTAGAGAAGCATCGTTCAGCTCATCCCTTATAGGCATGCTAGTCACCTTGACCATCTGTCCTATAAAGGGAAACTTTATGCACTGGTAGTTTGTTGAAGCCATAGCTCCTATTGCCTCCAAGTATAGCCTCCCAAGTATAGCCCGAAAAGTTGGATCCGATTACAGAACATGAAAATCTGTTGTGACCGTACATGGTCCAAGTTTGACTTCTAGAGTGACCACCCCACGTGCAGACTTCTTGGAGTTGTCGTAGGCTGTCAGCATGGCACATGATGGCTTGATTTCTTGCTCAGAAATGCCACACAACTGCAAAGTTTCTGGCGGCATAACGTTGATAGAAGCTCCAGTGTCAACCAAACATGATTTCACTTCGACATTGCAGATGATAACAACCACATGCAAAGCATATCTCCTGAAGTCTGGATCTGCTAATTCTTCCTAAGAGAAAGTGAGTGTTGGGTGCTCACTTCTAGGGGCTAACACTGTAGTGATCTTCTCAGGTGGGAGATCTACATTCACCATGACCCTTTGCAAGTACTGCTGTAGAATCTCCTGGTGCACCTTTGATCTTTTAATCAACTCAAGTATGGAAATACGGGCCGGTGTTTTATCTAAATGCTTTAACAGATCATAGGCTGTGCCTGGCAATGGTTCTTCTACTTGTTCCTCCTCCACTGGCTCCTGCGGTTGAGTTCCGGCTTGGGGAAAGAGCTGCTGGAACATCCTCCCACTCCGAAGCACCGGGGCTATTTGGCGGTCGGGTAGAGGTGACGGGTTAATCGGGGTGGGTTGTGGTGGAACAGGTGGTGTAGGTGCGGGTATGGTAGGTAATGGGATCGGTGATTCTAGGATGATTGGGTTAGTTGGTAGAGGGGTAGGAATTGTAGGTGGTAGTGATGGTGATACCGGTGGCCTAATAAGAAGAGGCCGGGGTGCGTGAGTAGTTGATGAAGGTGTAGGTTGTGGGATTGGTTGTGGGGTTGGTGGTATGATAAGTTGAGGTCCTGGAGTAATAGAGCTCGTAGGTGGGGGTTCGGGTATGGTGGTGATTGTGGTGGTCGGATGAGCAAGGGCCGGTGTGTGGCAATGGTTGAAGGAGGTGTAGTTAGAGAGGGGGCTGACCTAATGATGGGTCGGCGAGAAGAGGTGGCGGCAAGTGGTTGGGTTATTGAGCTTTGTGGTGGCTGTGGAGTAGTAGGTGCACGGATTATCTGTCTAGGAGGGTTCCTAGCAGGAGACCTAGCTGGGTTGCCAGGCATGGTTGCATTTTGGTTTTCTAGTTGCCAACCTTGAGCACGGCTGGCATCTCCCTGGACAATGGAGTGTACTAGACCAATTCCTGGTTTTGGATGTGCTGGTGCCGGGGCTGGAGCGGGAGCATGTAACGGGAGCGGATTTTGGACAATCCCCAAGCCAGGTTGTTGTTGAGGTTGAGCCGGTGGACGTTGCCGCTGCTGCTGCCTAGCCTTCATAGGTTGTATGCATTCCCCCATTTGGACCCAATCAATGCTGCCTTGGTCATTCAGATCGTGGATATAATCCTTGAATTGAAATCACACTTCTACAGTGTGACCAGGACACCGGTGGTAAGCACAGTATCGGGACATATCTACATTTGTTGGCCAAACCTCTCTTTCCTTGGGCAATTCCAACTGTTTCTCCGCCATGAGTACATTGAAGATGTCGGTCAAGGAGTAAGGGAGTTGCTGGTAGTTCTCTCTCCTAGGACCTCCCCTTCGTGGTGCTTGATTGGGTGGTGGAGGTGCCCTATTGTAGGTAGGTTGACGAGGTTGCTGGGGTTGTGCTACTAGTTGCGGGGGTTGTTGTGGTTGTCGTAGTTGTGGTGGCCTAACTTGTTGCTGAGGGGGGTAATAGGAAGGGTTCTGTGGTGGGTTTCTGAACTGGTTTTGACGGTTCCCTCCCTGGTTCCCTACAATATTTACAGCTTCATTGTTGACCACTCCCTCGGTTGTAGGCCCAACTGGTGCAAAGGGGGTTTTCCTGAGGTTTCTATGTTTAGGATCGTAAGGGTTTATCATTGTGGCATCCTTGTAGTGGGCTTGCAAGTATCGGGCACTGTCATAGAGTTCATTCATGGTTGTAGGACGGTGCATGATCAAGACATTCCTCAAGGCAGGTGTAGTGTTGCCAATAAGCATTTTTACTTGTTCCCCTTCAGAAATCACATCTGTCGGTTTTTACGCCATTCCCCTCCGGCGATCGGCAAACTTTATGAAGTCCTCTTCGGGCTTCATCTTCTCGGCAATCAAGTCCGTAATGGAGCACGGCGGTGCCACCCGGTCTCTGTATCTCTGCAAGAATTTGGTCTTGACAATGTCAAAGTCTCCTGCCTCAAAGGAGTCGAGTGAGTAGAACCATTCCAATGCAGACCCTTCTAGTGATCGGCGGAATAAGAAAGCAAGAACCCTACGATCATCTTTCCAGAATGAGGATTCATAAAGAAAATCTTTAAGATGAAGAAAGGGGTTGCCAGTACCATTGTAGCGGCGATAAACTGGTAGCTCAGAAGGTGGCAGGTGTAAGGCGCGAGAGAAGGGATGGAAATCTCGAGCACCGACTTGGAGTCCAGGCGACATCTCGGCTCTTCATAACGTTCATTCATCCGGGTGAGCTGATCCATGATTGCCCTGGTGAGAGCGAGTTCTTGGTTTCTTGGTTGGGGTATGTGGTTAGAGACGTGGTTCGAAATTGAGGAACATGATTTGGCAAATTTACTGAAGATTGTCCCATGACTTGATGGGCCAAGGGAGCAACATGGTTGAAATAAGATGGCTGAACAAATGAGTGTTGGACCACAGATGGTTGAACTATAGAGGGTTGAACTGCAGATGGTTGTGCTAGTGCCAATGATGGTTGAATCATAGATTGTTGAACAACAGGTGGTTGAACAAAGGGTGATTGAATGAGTGGTGGTCGAACCAGAGGACGAGGAGATGAGGCAACTTGATTGGTTTCAGCCTGATCTGAAGCAATTTTGCCCTTCACCATGGATTGTATGCGGGCATAGGTTTCTGGGTCGGTATAGAGAGACAACTCCCTAAAGAGTTGTTCAACATCACGGGGAGCAGATGGTTGAGGGACCTCTTGTTCTTCTGACGGAATTGGTTGGTGACCCATCTCGTGCTCTCGATGTTCAACTTGTTCCGCCATTCCAACGTACCTTCCAGACCTTAGTTGCATTGAACTTCAAGGAACAAACAAGTTGACAAAGTAAACAAAGAACTTTTTTGGTTTTTTTTAGTATTTTGCAAAAAGTTAGAGGTTTGAATTTTTGTTTGACAAGCAAGTGATGCAAAGACTTGAAAGCAAAATTACGCAATGATTTTGATTAAACCTTAGGTTTATGAATTTTGTTAAGAATTGTTCTCTCAACAAATGGGTTAGGATCCTAACTCCAATCTCCAATGACCTAGGTTTCACACAATCTCACCACGTGTAGGTAACGTAGGATGCTTCGGGTTTTGGGGAGTGGTACAACCAACCCGATCGTGAAGAGGAATACTCCACGTATGAGGAATTACGGAGGCCTTGATGAAAGCCAACCAAGTCAACTAGGAAGGAATATCCCAGAAGAGAGGTCAGAATCCACCAAGAGGGTGTTTTGGATGGGAGGGGTAAATGGGAGAGTGAGCTCCCGCCTCAAAAAGTGTAAAAGAAGGAGGTAGAGAGAAGGAACAGTGAATGCAATCAAGTAATAAAGCAAGTAATAAGCAAAACATGAACTCAAATAAACAAGCAATCAACACCAGACAAGCAATTAGAAACTAGATAAGCAACTAGAAACTAGAATCTAGACTTGTTTCTTATGTGAGCCAAATGGAGATAGTGAAAAGGTGATGGAAAGAAGAGGGTTCAGATCTGATAGCCAAGCAAAAGGGTGGTCCATGTGGGGACCGATGTGGGAATTGGGGTAAGAAGCAAAGGTGGTTCACGTGGGAACCGGTTTTGGGTAAAAAAAGGGTGGTTCGCGTGGGAACCGGTTTGAATGGTCAAAAGAGGGCCACGTGGGGCCAATTAAAGGTGAATAAAGATCTGATCCAAGTTGGGATATATCTGGAAGAAAAGGGGTTTGGTTCACGTGGGAACCGAAGTAAAGAAAGAGATTAGTTCACGTGGGAACCGGTTTAGAAGAAAAGGGTGGTTCACGTGGGAACCGGTTTAAATAAAATGCAGAAAATAAATGGCATACTTGGCACTTCAGATATGATGAAAGATGGGTGAAATCAGAAATTATGAGATGGCATGAAGTTTAAGAGAGGTGGAAAGAAGGAAAGGCTCACGTGGGAACCGGTCTAGAACTAGAACTAGTTGCAAAACAAAACACTAAGCACCCACGGTTGAAGACATTGCTTGTCCCACCGTGGTCACCACAAAGCTGTCGACTCTGAAAATTCGACGGGGTCCTCTCCTTTTCAGGGAAGTCCGTGAACCCAGATCGTCACCTCAAGAGGGGATGAGGAAAGAAAGGAATAAAGCTCGGAAAGCAACTCTCACCTTTGTCCCACACTCACATTGATCCCCGAACTTTCATCCCTTGGCATCGCTTGATCACCAAAGAGACGGTTCGGGTCATGTGGGAGGAGGGTGAGAAGAAATAAACGTGGTCGACAGGAACCGTGGGTTCCGATTTATAGAATTAAAATGAAAGATGACCGTGTGTACCTTAGCGTGAAGAGTGTGAGTTTAAGCTTCTCCTTCTTCGGCCGGCCGATGAAGAAGAGTCCTCAACGTGGTGGGTGCTTGATGTTCTGTGCAACTAGACAAATAAATAAGTGAAATAGACTATTAGAACTAGACAAAGTGGAGTATATGTAAAGAGAATAACATAAAACTCACAATTGACTAGAAACTGACCGGATTCGGGTTATCTCTAACCCCCTTTTTTTTATTTTTTCGGATTAACAGAGTAAAAGTAATGCAAAAAAATGTAAAAAAATGATAGGATGATGTATAATCACTAAACAAAGAGATAGGAAAAAGAACAGCAAGATTCTGAGTTGAATAGAGAAAGATATAGCCAAATCTGTGTTGTCGAAAAAGCCGAGTAGCAGTGCAGGATCTGCCAGGCGCGACTTTGCTTCTGCGCTCGTCACGACCAGCCCCGACCTCTGAATCAAGGGCCGTCGATTGTAAACTCAAGAAGACTTGGAGAGGAAGATCTTTGATGAAGAGAGCTCAGGCTGAAGACGTCCACACACTGCTGTAGAGGTCGCAGAAGACAGACTTGGCAGATCACCTGCAGAACAGCCTTCCTCTCTCTTGAACCGACTTTTCTCTCTCTAAAAAAACTCGAAATTCTCTCTCTAAAAATCATAAAATCGATGCAGGAAGGTGATAGGACGTCTTGAGATGCCTGGGGAGTCGTGCTCCTCCCTCTGGAACGACCGGAATCGGAGTCCATTTATAGGAGAACAGAGGATCTGATCCGGACTAAAAAAAAGGGGGAATGCGCCCTGGTCCTAGGCGCATGCGCCCTGGTGCAGGGCCCCCCAGGGGGGGCACATCTTATCAACTCCGAAAAATTTGAGCTTATCTCTTCCGTCTGTTCAGCGGCAGAGTCCGGGTGAAAGACTGACTCAAGGGTGGGGCGCATGTGCCCTCAAGTGAGGGCACAAGGCCACGTGCCTCACCGGTAGGGCGCATGGCCACGTGCCCCGGGTCCCGGGCGCATGTGCCACGGAACACAGGCGCATGGGACTGGTTCTGCGCGTCCTTCTTCCGGAAGCCATTGCGAACACTCCCGAACTCGGAATTCGACGCCGTTTGTTGCGTTGGAAAGATAACAGGCCGAAGAAGCTTTCTATAGCATCGGATCAACCATCACACCCTCCAAAACTTCAGAATTTTATCCGGAAGTTAGGGCATTGAACAGAAGGTCCGATATAGGTCAAAAATGACTTCGACGGCAAACCGGAAAGGCACGGAATGCAACAAAACTTGTCCGGAGTGTGAATATGACCATAACCTTCAATGCATGATCATTAGGCATTGGTCATTAAGCCAATTTCCTTGTTCACACGATTTACGTGCGGCTTTCGCTCCGAAATTACGGCTTTTTGCGGAAAACGTCGGAAAACATCCGATTTCGTTCGGCGAAGCTCCAAATCAACTTAAAAGGACCCGGCATCATTATATGATCAATCATGCGTGTTACCCTATAAAACATGAGTTTTATGCTCTGAATTAGGCAAATTTGGCGTGTCTACAGGCATGTCTTTTACCAGTCAATTATATGAGGTTTTTTATAGAACATGAAAGCGATCTAGAATACTCAGCGAGATTCATATTGCTGGATCGGGTAGATAAGCGTGTCTATTTCTACACCTTGATGCCACCTTTTCAGTACATCACCATTCCACTCCACTACATTCCTCTACGTTCACTTGCATTCCATTACAATTAAATACGAATCACTCCGCTTCATTACATGCTACTCCCTTACAAAGCCGACATCAAGGCGAGGCAAGCTGTAGACACACCAAATTCACCTAATTCAGAGCATAAAACTCATGTTTTATAGGGTAACATGTATGATTTACCTTACAATGATGCCGGGTCTCTTAAAGTTAATTTGGAGCTTCGCCGAACGAAATCGGATGTTTTCCGATGTTTTCCGCAAAAAGCCGTAATTTTAGAGCGAAAGCCACACGTAAATCGTGTAAACACGGAAATTGGATGAATGACCAATGCCTAATGATCATGCATTGAAGGTTATGGTCATATTTACACCCCGGACAAGTTTTGTTGCATACCGTGCCTTTCCGGTTTGCCGTTGGAGTCATTTTGACCTGTATCGGATCTTCTGTTTATTTCCCTAATTTCCGGAAAATTTTCTGAAGTTTTGGATGGTTTTATGGCTGATCCGATGCTATATAATGCTTCTTCGGCCTATTATCTTTCCAACGCAACAAACGGCGTCGAATTCTGAGTTCGGGAGTGTTCGCAATGGCTTCCGGAAGAAGGACGCGCGAAACCAGTCCCATGCGCCCGGGTTCCTGGTCACATGCGCCCAGGACCCAGGGCACGTGCCCATGCGCCCTACCAATGAGGCACGTGTCCTTCTGCCCTCACCTGAGGGCACATGCGCCCTACTTTGGAGGCACGAGGGACCCAGTTTTTCACCTTGACTCTACCACTGAACCGCCGATCGAATAAGGCCTCTTTTCTCGGGATTTGTGCCCATGCGCCCCTCAGTGGGGCACATGCACCAGCACCAGGGCGCATGCGCCCAGGGGTGGGGCGCAAGGCCCCTATTTTTTAGCCTTGATAACGCCTTCTGTTCTCCTATAAATTAAATTCGATTCTGGTCGTTCCAGAGGCATGAGCACGACACCCCAGGCATATCAAGATGTCCAACCACCCTCCTTCATTGATTTTGTGATTTTTAGAGAGAGAATTTCGAGTTTTTAGAGAGAGAAAAGTCGGTTCAAGAGAGAGGAAGGCTGTTCTGCAGGTGATCTGCCAAGTCTCTCTTCTTCGGCCTCTACAGCAGTGTGTGGACGTCTTCTGCCTGAGCTCTATTTATAAAAGTTCTTCCTCTCCAAGTCTTCTTGACTTTTCAATCGACGGAACTTGATTCCAAGGTCGGGGCTAGTCGTGACGAGCGCAGAAGAAAAGTTGCACCTGGCAGATCCTGGACTGCTGCTCGGCTTTTTCGACAACACAGATTTGGCTATATCTTTCTCTATTCAACTCATATTCGTTTAGTTATTTTTCCTATCTCTTTGTTTTGTGATTATCCATCCTCCTATATTTTTCTTACATTTTTTTTCATTACTTTTATTCAGTTATTCAAAAAAAAGGGGTTAGAGATAACCCGAATCCGGTCAGTTTCTAGTCAATTGTGTGTTTCATGTCATTCTCTTTACATATACTCCACTTTGTCTAGTCCTAATTGTCTATTTCACTTGTTTATTTGTCTAGTTGCACAGAATATCAAGCACCCACCGCATTGAGTACTCTTCTTCATCGGCCGGCCGAAGAAGGAGAAGCTTTAACCCACACTCTTCACGCTAAGGTACACACGGTCATCTTTCAATTTAATTTCATAAATCGGAACCCGCGGTTCCTGGCGACCACATTTATTTCTTCTCACCCTCCTCCCACATTACTCGAACCATCTCTTTGGTGATCGAGCAACGCCAAGGGATGAATGTTCGGGGATCAATGTGAGTGTGAGACCGAGGTGAGAGTTGCTTTCCGAGTGTTATTCCTTTATTTTCTCATTCCCTCTTGAGGTGACGATCTGGATTCATGGACTTCCCGGAATAGGAGAGGACCCCGTCGAATTTTCAGATTCGACAGTCCCCTATTTTTTAGGACAGATCACTACATTTTTCTCTTATAAATTAAGTCCAATTCTGGTCATTCTAGAGGTTGGTTCATGACCCCCCCAGTCATCTCAAGGCATCCAAGCTACCTCCTGCATCGATTTTGTGATTTTTAGAGAGAGAATTTTGAGATTTTAGAGAGTCAGAAGTTGATTTAGGAGAGAGGAAGATTGGTCTACAGGTGATCTGTCAGGTCTCTATTCTTTGGTTTCTACAGCAGCGTGTTGATGTCTACTTCCAGATCTCTCAACATCAAAGTTCTTCCTCTCCGAGTCTTCTTCGGTTTACAATCAACAGCACATGATTCCAAGGTCGGGGCTGGTCATGGTGAGTGCAGAGGCAAAGTTGCACCTGGTAGGTCCTGCACTACTGCTCGACTTTTTTGACAACCAAATTTTGCTATATCTCTCTCGATTCTTATCAGAATCTGTGTTCTTCTTCCTATCTCTTTGTTTCATAATTCTCCATCCTTCTATAATTTTTTTATATTTTTTTGCATTAGCTTTAGTCTGTTAATCCGAAAAATAAAAAAGGGGTTAGAGATAACCCGAATCCGGTCAGTTTTTTTTAGTTGTGTGTTTTATGTCATTTTATTTACATATACTCCACTTTGTTCAGTTATGATTGTATTTTTTATTTTTTTGTTCGTATAGTTGCACCGAAAATCAGGCACCCACACATTGAGGACTCTTCTTCATCGGCCAGCCAAAGAAGGAGAAGCTTTGACCCACACTCTTCACGCTAAGGTACACACGGTCATTGTCAATGCATAAATCAGAACTTGTGGTTCCTGGCGACCACATGTCTTAATTTCCTTCTTCTCAGCCTCCTCCCACATGATCCGAACCGTCACTTTGGTGATCGAGCAATGCCAAGGGATGAAAGTTCGGGGATCAATGTGAGTGTGGGACCGACGTGAGAGTGTTTTTCGTGTTTTCTTCTATTCTTTTTCATCCCCTCTTGAGGTGACGATCCGGATTCATGAACTTCCCTAAAACGTAGAGCCTCGTTGTATTTTCGAAGTCAACACAGGTTGCATGGACATGTAGAATAGTTTAGTTGGTTAGGTTATAAATGGTTTGGTTCATGTAAAGTCAAGTTAAATTGGTAATGATTTTTTAAAAAGGGACCCTAATTAATTAATTAAACTTTAATGAATAGTTTTAGTATATATGGTATAAATCTGACTTGTGTTATAAATTATCTATTTTTATCATTTATATTTTGATTAGTATATTAGAAAAGTTTGAGTATAAGACCTACTGAGTCCGTGTGACTCATTCTAAATTTTTAATAATATTTTAAGATTGCAGAATTAGCGCAATAGAAGCGTAGTGGCAATTGGTGTCTGAGAAGTTGGTTGGTTACTTCTTTATTTCTAGTATTTAAATTTTTTAGATTTTAGCATTGTATAATTTATTTTTAGATTGAATAATTTATTTTATAAAATGGACCTGTTGTAATCTTTAATTTTTTTCAAACCGACGCAATATAGGGGTTATTTCCCCAGTCTCGTTGTCGAATTTATTCTGCTATGCATGATAGGAAATCTAGGGTGCGACATAATCGACTGAGACCTTGTATGGTTGACTAAAAGGAATTGTCCTTTTAAATGAATTAAGGCTTCAACTAAATTGACTATTGGGCCTAGTGGATCACACAGATTAGATCTGGTCAATAAGATGAGGGCATGAGCATGAGTTTATAAAAGTTTTGGGTTTTTGTAAATTTTTTGTAAAAATATTATTTTTTATAAATAAATGGTTTATGAAGCCAAACTCTAACAAAACATATGACTGACACATGTCCCAAGTAGCCTCCCTTACTCTTCTCTTCTCAAGAAGGTAATCTCCTATTGTCAAGTTTGAATCTGGAAAGTTTCTCGAGGCCTGAAGAAAGAAAGAACTCGTGTATTGAAGCAGATCGTGTGGATACAGCTAAAGATCGTCAACTTGAGTTGTTTTTAGTAAGGAGGAACATTCTCTTATGACCTACGGTGAGGGATTTTAGAAATCTCATGAGGTACTCTTGTTCTACTTCATATTCAGTTCTCGATTTTACTAGTTTAGCATCTCTGAAGGTAAAGACCATGATTTTAAGGAATTAATTTTTTTTTACTGTCATAGATTGATTCTTTACAACTTTGCCAATGATTTAGAGTACTATTCCATAGGACCTTCTCTCTCTCTCTCTCATATCGATAGTGCACGATCTCTTGTTGTTTTCTCAATTGCTTCCACCAAATTTCTCTTGTATCCAATACATCAACTATATTAGACCATCAAGATGATGATACAAAACTCAATAATTATAGAACAAGATACATCTGGTAAGATATCTTTGACGGCTCAGGTCAAAGATCCAACCGTGCTATTAGATGTAAAAAATAACTTGATAGATAGTTCGGTAAGATATCGATCAAATTTTCTAAATTGATCAATTTGTCGACTCCAGAAATGGGTTCCGGATCATGATGATAGATGGAATAGGGGAAGGGGGAGTGAATCGGAAGACACTCGGAAAGCGGTAAAGATTCCTCACCTCGGTCTTACACTCACATTGATCCCCAAATTTTCATCTCACGGCATCGCTCGAGCACCGGAGATAGTTCGGGTCATGTGGGAGGAGAGTGAGGAGGAGATGAAAGTAGAACATGAATAAAAAGGTGGTCTCTAGGAGCTGCGAGCTCCACTTTATGGAATAAAAACAAGATTGAGTTGATTTGACCGTGTGTACCTTAGTGCAAAATAGAATGTGTGTAGGATCAACCTTCTCCTTCTTCGGCGGCCCGATGAAGAAGAGTCCAACTGATGCTAGCTTGATCAACCTGTGCAACTAGAATAATAAACCAAGTGAAAGAAACCAATTAGAACTATGAGATGTGTAGAAACTATAGGAGAGGAGATGAAACAAAGAAGCAATTGGAATAGAACTCACCAGATTGGGGCGAGCCCTAACCCCTTTTTTGTGTTTTTTTAATTATGTAAAAATGATGCAAATGAAGTAAAATATGTTCTAAGATAGTAAATAAACTGAATGAAATGAGTTAAGAAGGACTTATGAAGTGTGTGGCTTAGGTTGAAGCCAAGTTGGTTGAAGAAGGCCGATTCGGGTAGCTTTGCACCCTTCTGGCGTGACTTTGGTGTAGAAAATGTTACGGACGACACCAATGTCAGAATCGAGTGCCGTTTGTTTATATGGATGGAAAGCTCAGAGAGAAAGATATTTTTTGTTGATTACTTCTCTGGAATCTATCTTTAGAAGCTTGTAAAAATTTTGAAATTGGACGGATGTGGGAAATAGAACCTGGATGCGCACTCTCAGTGCAGTAATTGCCACGAACAGACGGCAAGTCAAAATTGAGTACCGTTAGATTCAGATGAAATATGACGAAGAGAGGAACAAATCCTATGTTGAAGACTTTTGCATTAGGAGTCCCAGATTTTATACAGAAGTAAATGAAGTTGATTGATGCAGAATGCACGGATTGAGCCTTCTCCTTCCCTTTGGGATCGATCTCTCGACGTCGGATCGGCTTTGGATGTCGGGACGGACATGGGAGAGAGCTTGGACGTAGTGTCATTGAGAATGACCCTCAATTTATAGAGAATTTAAACCGGTGCAAAATATGAAAACTGGACCGACCGTTCCCCCTCCTTTCAAAGGAGGCCAGGGCGCGCAGGGTGTGCCCCCACCTTGGGGGTGTGGTCCGCGTGCCCCCCCGTTTCAAAGAAAACGGGGGCGCATTATGCGTCTTATTGCTAAAATTTACCATAATCTTTTGGAAATTGCTAAAAATTGACTTGACAAATGTAACGTGCCCCCGAACCAAGGGCGCGGTCAAAATAAACAAAAATCAGCGACGGAAACATTCCAAAAAACCAGTTTAGAAGGTGCTAATCGGGGTTATTTCCGGTTTCCAAAAATGTACCACACCCCCGCGTTTCAAAGGAAGCGAGGGTGCGCAGGGTGTGCCCCCGGAATGAGGGCGCGCAGGGCGCCCCCCCGGGTTGAGGGTGCGCAGGGCGCCCTCCCCTTTCAAGGATTGAGGGCGCACATATTCTGCGAGACATAACATGCAAATGGGATGTCCAATTCGGCTTCTGTTTGTCGGTAAACCAGCCAGCATGACTCCCGAGACGTTCGCACGGGGCTTTCTACCAGTTTACTCTTTCGCGAAAAACTAAAAAGCACGACAGAGATAGGGAAGGGCATAGTTCCAGTCGAGGAATCTCGGGTCAGCTCAGGATGACTTAAAGTGATGACTGAACAAGTCCGGTATGGTCGGAAACCTGAAATCATCGAAAAATCTGAGATTAACCCGGCAAACGTGAACCGAAACTCAAACAAGCTGTAAAACTCTAAAATCGACCGAAATGGCCGTATGGCCCCGATTGATGAAATATACGGCTTGGATCGACCTGGATGACTCAAAAAGACCCGGTGATGACCGTAAAGGCCTAATGCATGGTCCAGGATAGCCGTGTTAGTACAGATCGAAAAAGCCATAACGAAAGCCGTCATTGACTGACAACTACCAAAATGACTTCTCGAAAACCATAAATATTACGGAACACATGCGGGACTCCTGGGACCTTAAATTAAGGACTATTCAAGGTCGATCATCGAGCAAGCTTCATGTTTTCAAAATTCACGTGTGGCTCTCACTTGAAGGTTACGGCATTGTTTCGGAAATCATCGGTCCATTCCCAACTCATAAGGGGCTCCACCAGTGTCCTTAGCTCATCTCCACGAGGTAATCCAGATCAGATAATGGTTAAATAAAAGATATTGCTTACGGAATAAGAGTCTGGGGCTCCGAATTAGGCAAATTTTGTATGTCTACAGCTTGCCTCGCCTAGATGTTGGCTTTGTAAGGGAATGATGTGTAGCAAAGTTGTGTGAAACGTAGAGAAAGCGTAGCGAAGTGAGATGGATCGTAGTGGAATGTAGTGGAGTGAAATGGTGATGGACTGAAAATGTGGCATCAAGGTGTAGATATAGACACGCTCAACGATCAGATTCGGCAAGACAAATCTCCTCAAGTCTCCTGGTTAACCGCCATGTTTCATCAAGTCTTCCTATGTTTGATTGGTAAGAGATGTGCCATTGGCACGAAAGAAGAATAACCAACCCCCAACGTGGTGGGGAGTCCCCGAAACATGGGTTCGTAGGTTCATCATCAGCCGGTAACCCGATCTTTGTGGTGGTCCTGTACTGTGATGGGCTAAAGTTTAAAAAGAGATATTTTTAAAAAAGTAAAAGAATATCAATCAAGCACATTCAAGCTCTTAGATTCATTTAAGTCTTCCAAGAGACAAGATTTGATTCGGAATGGAATGATCTCATATTCCAAAAGGCAAATGTTGAAGCACAGACCGTGAAGATAGTGACGGTGCAAGTTCAGATCAAATAGGAGGCCCTTGGCTAGATAAGTTAACTGGCATAGTGAGATAAATAGCAAGAAGGTTGTTGTAGTGGCCACAGTGGTGATAGAAATGAAGGAGTTGGAGGCACAAGGTTATTACTGAGCATGGTGGGATATTAGAAAGGTCGGTAGGACTAGAGAACATGGTGGGATTAGAAAACATGGTGGACTTCAAAATGATCGAAATTAGGATAAAAGATTTAGAGACTAAGGTGAGAAGGTGAAGATTATGAAAGGATGTATGCAACAAAATGCAATGCAACTAATGCTACATGATGCATGTTGGGCTCAAGAAAACAAAACAAAACTTGCATAACAAATAGTTGAAGATACAGATTGTCTATGAGGTCAAGATACCAATTCGGGAACCATCGTCCCTCATAGCACAACTTTGGGCTTATCCGTGAGCATCGGAGATGAGCCGACCATCATAGATTTTGATAAAGGAGCTCTCAGGTCAAGTCTTCTCTGCACTCATGGTCTTCAACAAATCATGCATAAGATAATAATACACAACTGACGACATATAAGCTAATCAGCAAGTTATAGGGGTTTCCCATATCGATTCTTCTATTTCCGCGAGAAATTCCTATCTTTTATAAAAAATGTTAGCCCTGAATGGACAATGATGTCCACTCAACCTCAATAAAGACAAAACATAAATAAATTTGATTTAAAAATTTTTCTCAGATTTTTTTTGAATTTTTCTGACTTTTCTGAAATTTTTGAAGAATTTTGAAAGAATTTGGTCGAACGTGCCCCCGAACCAGGGGTGAAGCCTGCACACCCTCAGTTTGGGGGCGCGGCTTGCGCGCCCTGGGTTTGGGGGCACAGCCTGCGCGCCCCCACCTCGAGGGCACGTTCGACCCCAGTTTCCTGTTTCGACCGGATCCAAATTCGATTCAAACCGAGGCCAATTTACCCTATATAAACACTTCGTAGGACGACCAGAACGTCTTACCAACACTCAGGATGGCTCCTCCTTTGAAAAAGCAGCGTGTTGGCTCGGTTCGAGGTATTTAAAGCGTCTCGGGTCATTTAAAGGTCATTATCGGCACCGACTTGTTAAGTTTGCTGCCAATTTTAGCTTTCAACCACTTTTCCATTTATTTTCTCTTATGAAATTCTCTCTTACCTCCTGTTTGGGTATAGGATTACCCAAACTTTCCAGGTCCACGCTGGTATTTCTCTCCTCCTTGGCTTACCGGCTTGCTCGACGTCCTCAGTTTGTCTGTCAGGGTGACTCTTCGGGACTGGGGCTTGACCGGGCTCTTGATCCATGCCAAGCAATACTCTGGCTACTCTCTTGACTTCGGTTTGATGGGTGCTCTTTGTGAGTTGTGGCACCCCAACACTCACACGTTTGTGTGTTAGTAGTTTTGAGTGTAAGGTTCTTCTTGAAGAGGTGGAGCTCCTTCTTGACCTCCCTCGGACTAAGAAGAGAGAAACTGAAGGTATGTTCATTCCTTCTGGACCCCCTCTCTTGCCTAGAGTTCCTGCAGGATTTCGTCGAGGAACGGCAAATTAGCTCTTTGTTGGCCGGTAAGAGAATCAACGTTCCCAAGTTGGCGGCCTGGACAGTTTCTCTTCTGACGGCTCCTAGTCTGGACGAGGAACAGATTCTGCGTGGTGCAAAGGGTTTCGCGGCTTGCCTTGCCGTGTTGTTCTTGTTCCATGCAGAGGATGGTTTTCTTGGGGATCATCAACTATCGTGCATCAGCGGCATCTGGAGCGGTAAACGGTTGGGGCCTTCAGTTTTGGGCTTCTTGTACTGCGGACTGTCCGCAGCTTGCGTGGGTCATCCTCCCTTCGGTAGTGCACTTCTACTGGTTTGCTGGGCCGATCTCCACTTCAAATTTGATCCAGCCGGTGAGGTGGTCACCAGGTCGCAGCCCTTCTACCGTAGCCCCTTGTTCCCATATGCTGCTACACTCGGCTTAGGTGAGAGAGTCGCCAACAGGTGTGCGTCGGTGAAGAACAAGCCAGATTGGTGTGCTTACTTTGCCTCCATGAACCGTTCTGGCTTCTTGCACTTTTCTGCTGCCCTGATGCAGAAGGACTTCCTGGTGTGCTTTGCGCCTGACATTGATCTCCTCCTGGTTACCGATTCGGCCTTCGTGTTCTACAACGCTCACTGCTGCCCAAGCTATCCCACATGCCACCTATCAAGGGCAGGCAACTTGGCTCTGTGGATGCCAAGGAGGAGGCGATCTCAGCCATTACCTTGTGGGAGACGAGTCGGGTGTGCCGCCCAGACCTCCTGATTGAGGAGGACCCCGACCGGAAGCACCGCTACATCTCCGCGTTGAAGCTCTGACTTGTCTGAGAGTCTTCTTTTCCTGTTTTATCTTGTTAGACATGTTTGAGTTATTTTGAATAAACAATGAATTTTTTATAGCAAGTTCGAGTGAAAATTCAATAAAAATTTACCTTATTTCAACAAATTGCAAGACAGATGTTGACAATATGATGAATATGCCTTGTTATTTTTCAACACCTTGAATGATTTTTAATATGAAACAAGATATTTTTGATAGGTTTTAAAATGTTTTTTTTCTTTAGATAATTTTTCAGAGCAAACCGTGAGTCTGATAAATTTTATTTAGGTGACTCCTTGATCGGCTCAATTTTTTGAACAGCTTGGAACTTTCTGAAATTTTTGTCATTTTTATCAATTTCAACCATGAAAAATACATTTTTAGCCATTTTTGACTAATAAATGCATAGAATCTTCTCCTGACCCCTGAAAAATGTGAGCTAGTGATGATAAGAAATATGAATATGTCTCGCTAATTTAGAACCTGATACATTCAAAGTTATGTGAAAAGAGAGATTTTTGGTTGAAATTTAAAGGGAATTTTCCTTCACAAAATTATTTTAAGCAAACCGCACATCGAATCGAGATTCTTTCGGTGGCGTTGCGTTCAGCTTCATTTTGTGAACCTTGGGTGACATATTAAAATTTCTCCCATTTTCACATTTTTACTCTCTATAAATACCCCTTGAGGGTAAGAATCTCTCATTTCCACCTGTACACCATCTCTCCTCGCACCAGAAGCTCCAGAGCTCCAACTCAGATTCAGAGTCTGAAACGCCATCAAAGGTTAGTTCCCCTGTTACAAGAAACGTTGATCAGGTTGTGCTCTTCGATTTGGTTCAAGTTTCACATGATTCTGAGTTCATTTGAACAAGGTATCGCGAAAATAGGAATCGAGCAAGTGGGAGGGTGCGGTCAACGCTTGAACCGGGGGCACGCAGACCGTGCCCCTAGTTTGGGGATGCACTGACTGCATCCCCAAGAGGAGGGCGTGGTCTACATGCCCTCTCTCTCCTCACTAAACAGGGGCGCATAGAGCGCGCCCCTGTTCTGAGGGCACGCTCAGCGCGCCCTCAAATGGGGAACGTGCAGAGCGCGCCCTCCATCTACAAAGAGGGGGAGGGCGCATTCGGCACATGGTTGGCCAGGACAGCCTTTTCTGTCACATGGTTGGCCAAGTAGCGTCGGCATTTACCGGGTTACCTGGCTCCTTGGAGGCGGATGTACACTTGCACCGTTTCCTTCTCTTCTTTTTCGGGCACCTTCTGTTGGGCTCGAAGATGGACCACATCCATCTCCGGTTCCTCCCTTTGTTTGCTGACCTGGAGCAGGTTGGCACGCACACGTGGGGGGCAGCGATGCTCGCCCATCTATTGTGTGGCCTCCAGCCTAAGGCGGGTTCTGTTTCAATTGCCGACTTCTCTCATTTTCTCCAAGTGACCTTTAGCAGCTTTTCTTTCTATATGTTTGTATTGTTCTGCTTTGTTCTGACGAGTTGTGCCTTTTTTAGGTCTGGAGCTACCTCTACTTCCCCCTGAGTCGGGCACAGCAGTCCTACCCCAACCTCTTCCCTTTGATGGCTCGCTGGGAGCCCATCCGCCCTACTGGGGGCCATCGCAGCTAGTTGGCTTCGATTTGTGCACAAATTCTCCACTTCCCACACACTGAGGTATGTTTTTAATTTGTGTATCAATATTTTCCTGTTGAAAAAATAATCATGATTTTGCTTCCTACAGGTGTGTTGGAGGCCATATCTCATGACCGATGACCATCTCTAACTTTGGATTGCCAAGGAGGGTCGTGTCTTCAGCAATGATCTTCATCTTCTATGTGTTAATGAGTTGGCACCACTATGGCTTCGGTTCTCGGCATGCGCCCTCGGTCTGGAGCAGGAATGGCTAGAGCCTCCTCCTTCTCTTCCTCTAGTCAGGGCCCATACCAAACACCTACTCCTCCCCATGGACTGGGTGGAGAGGTACCATGCCTCAATCACATTGTGGTACGAAGGTGGCGAGCTAGTTATTGGCTAGGCATAGGACAGCTGAGACTACCTTCACCAATACGCGGAGGCGTACGGCCACTTGTTTATTCCAGAGGGTTAGGTAAATGTTTTTTACTTTCCTTCAATTCTATGTTGTTGTTCTCTTCTGACCTTCGTGCCATTTCAGGAGGCTCGGGCTCTACTGCTTCGCCAATAGCTGGAGATTGCTGATCTTCGGCAGGAGGTGGCCACTCTTTGTGGCATGCTGGAGACTGAGGTAGACACTGCCTTTGACCTTCATTTCAATTCTCGACATATACTTGCCTTGCTCTGATGTGTTTTTTTTCTGTTCGTAGCGGAAGGCCCGTACCTAGGGTTCACCTCCTTCTCTGTCGAGGGAAGAGGTGGCTGAGCTCCGCCAGCGTCTTAGTGAGGTGAGAGAGACCCTAATGACCAGGGAGCCAGAGGTATCTATCATTGTTCTTTATTCTGGTTGTTGATTTTTCTTGGTTTATATTCTTCTTCTTTTTCCAGGTTGCCGAGCTTCAGAGTGATTTGTCCTCCCGTATCCAGTCTTTGGAGGCCGAGGTGGAGACATTGCTGTCTGCACCAGCCGATCTTTGTTCCCAGATGATCGTCTGAGATCTCCGCCTTCAACATGAGAGAGCCATGCACGAGATGGAGCGCCAGCATAGCCAGGCCATGCGATCTTTGGAGAAGATACACCTGCAGTCACATGTTCATTTGTTGGCATCAGAGGCGACACTGTAAGTTTACTGATAGGGCGTCCCTCCAGAGCCGAGCCAGAGTCACACCCACCAGAGCAGCTCACATCGGAGTGGTACTCACGCCGCTCGTAGCCGTGGTCACCATGGCCAGAGCCAACAGGGGCAGAGTGGCCAGAGCCAAAGCCATGAGCGCGGTGCTTCTGCATTCTTGGCCACTTCTTCAAAGCATCGCCGCAATGACGCGAAAGCAGTAGCTTTGGCGAACTTAGCTACCATGCCTCCTCCACGTGGTCACTCTCCTAGAGAGGGTAGCAGTAGGCATTGATATCTGTAGCAAGCTTTAGCTTTTTTGATGTTGTAGCTGCTTTTCCTTTTTGTTGTAGCACTTGATGGTGTAATCAAATCTTTATCTGTTCCGGAGTCACTTGCACTGTTCTTCCTGCTCAACATCACTCAAAAGGGTTGTTAACATCATATTTTGGCATGGTCCCTTGCAAGTTTGTCAAGGGGCGGAAGCCTCTTAAAGATGGTAACAGTTAGTAGATGTAAGGTTAAGAAACTTACCTATTAGCGAGATTTCCCCCTCCTTGACTCGCGTTTCTTTCCTGAAATGCTTAATAAAGAAGTTATATCTGCTATATTTGTTACCCCCTTGCCTATTGTCATCTTGCCTTGCTTACATGTCAAGAGGGGTAGCCTTATTAACAAGGTAATATGAACAAAATGACCGAAAATGAATAAGATAAGGGTTAAGAAACCTTACCTGCTATGGTGAGAGTCACTCCCTTCTTGATCTTAGAATCCTGAAACGCTTAATAAAGGGGATTAAATCTTCACCATGGCTTATCTCTTTGCCTATTGCTACCTACCTTGACTTAGGTCAAAGAGAGCCTTCTTAACAAGGTGTAAAAATAACCTAAATGACCGAAATAAATGGTTAAGAGAACTTACCTGTCGTTGATAGAACCTTCCTCTCTTACTTTAAAGTTCTTGAAAACACTTGATAAAAGAGGATCATATCTTCACAACGACTCATCCCATTGCCTATTATGGCCAATTTTGACTTAGGTCAAATGGAGGAGCCCTCTTAATGGGGTGGTAATCAAGGTAAATATGCAATGCGAAAATGAAACATGCAAGACATAAAGATAAACATGAATGCTAGCAAAGGCAAAAATCAAGGTTATGCCAAGTTAAATGATAGATTTTTTAGATTTTTTTTTTTAAAATATTCAATTTTTTTTGGATTTTTGAAAATATTCGATTTTTTTTGGACTTGTGAAAATATACACTTTTTTTAAATTTTTGAAAATATTCATTTTTTTGGATTTTGTGGAGAATGTGCCGGTATTGAGACAATTCATCGATCTTTAAGTGTTAATCAAGATTCAAGCGATAAACACCACGTGTGAATAAGGTTCCCTACCCAGAATCTTTTTTGCCCTCTTCTCTTGATCGGTTTGGATTCCCCCTGAGTTTGGATAGTTTACCCTACCCTAGGGTTTTAAGATGGAAGAATAATAAAGGAAATCTTTGATAGGATTTGAGGGTGTTGAGGAGGGTTTCTCTACTCATACCCAAATTGCCCGTTAGGGTTCGGCCTCTTTGGGTCTTTTCTACATGTGACACTTACTTAGACAAGTCTTTGACCTGTGGGGTCATTGCCCATCTTTTGGTACCTTCTTTTCATTTTTTTTACTCTTTTGGGTACTCATTCAGACAGGCCCATATTTGTTTAAACCTGTGGGGTTCATTGCCCATCTTTTGGCACCCTTTTGCACCCTATTGTCGACTCCGAAAATGGGTTCCGGATCGGCAGCTCAAGAGAAGGTGAAAGATAGAATAGGAGAAAGGGACTGAATCGGAAAACACTCAGAAAGTGGTAAAGAGTCCTCACCTCGGTCCCACACTCACATTGATCCCAGAACTTTCATCTCACGGAGTCGCTCGAGCACCGGAGATGGTTCGGGTTATGTGGGAGGAGAGTGAGGAGGAGATGAACTTTGAACATAAGTAAAAAAGGTTGTGGTTTCCTGGAGCCGCGGGCTCCGCTTTATGTAATGAAAATAGAAAGAAGTTGACCGTGTGCACCTTAGCGTGGGAGAGAGTGTGTGAGTTCAACCTTCTTTCTCTTCGGCCTTCCGATGAGGGAGAGTCCAACCGATGCTAGCTTGATGTACCTGTGAAACTAGTAGACAAAGAAGACAAGAAAACAAGTGAAGGGAGGATTAGAACTGTGTGAAGTGTAGTAACTGTAAAAACAATAACACAAAACGACAATTAGAAACAAACTCACCGGATTCGGGGTTAGCCCTAACCCCTTTTATTAGTTTTTGTGATAGATGAAATAATTAAAAATAGAATAAAATGATACTTAAATATGAATTAAATGATATGAATGAAGAGTTAGCAAAGAGAATATGAATGGTTAAAGACAACACAACCCAGGTAAAGTGGCAACTGGGTTGAACAGATTCAACGTAAACTGTGCAGCTCTGATGCAGAGACCGTAACGAACAGCACAAATGTCAGAATAAAGTGATGCTTGTTTCAAACTAAATATGACTCACTGAGGGTGGTTTTATATAAAGAAAAGTTTGTTTGAATCTTATGATGAGTAATCTGATTTTAACTGATAACCCGGTTCTTGAACAATGAAGTTCTGAAAACTCCTAGCACAATGTCGATGTAGGACGTGCTATGGGCACCACAGATATTTGAATTGAATGATTCTTGTTGTAAATAAAGTAAGACGCACCAGGGAATAATTTCTATGAAGGATTATAGGCTGAATCCACCATTAAATGTACTGAAATAGACTGAGAAGATGATAACTTAGAAGAGAAGACTTCGGATCTATCTATGCAGTACCGGTGTTGAAGCTATAACAAGTAGAGGAAATTTCATAATTGATATCTGTTTGTTTTATATGAAAGATATCTTGATGAAAAACACTTCTTATGAAGTAAGTCAAGCCATAAAATGACTATAAAGATCTGTAGAAGCTGATGATCAACAGTGCAGCACGTCGGAGCATAGACCGGCTTCTTTTTCACTTTGGGATGATCTATGGGCCCCGGGATGAAGAGAGGACAATTTGGAAATGTTGGGACGATCCAAGGGTGTTTGGAGGATGAGGATAGGAGTGCTTGAGGATATGGATGCCCTTCTTAGGTCGTTCATATGAGTCTCCCTTTATTGGGGGTGAAAAACATGTCAAAAAATAGCAAGTTTTGATACATCCGACCATAGGTTGGATTTCCTCCATTTAATGTTCCTAATTTTTATCCTGAGGCATCTAGAAACTTACCCAAATGATTGAGAGGGATTGGAAATCGTGGATCACCTTCCTCATGTTCAAAATATATCTCCACTTGAAGAGGAAACAAATCTGGTCCAAAAATAGCAAGTCTTGATATACAAGACAACAAGTTGGATTGCCATCATTTGATGATGCTAATTTCGACCATGAAGCTTATAAATACTTTACCAAGTGATATGGAGAATGAAAAAAGAGGATAAGGTCGTGAATTTGTCAGATATGTGCCCAATGGGCTGGGCTTGCATGCAATTGGTCTTGATCGGTGCTTCGTGCGGACAGAATTGGACGTCTGACTTCTAAATGGTGTTGCAGACAAATGGTAAATTGGAATTGAATGCCGTTTGTTGCATTGAAAAGAGAACTCATAGAAAAATATTATTAATGTTAAAGACTTCTTTATTGAATGTCCACAGAATCCTATGAAAAATTTTCAAGTAGAGGATATGTTAGAAAAAACATAATTTGGCACACAACCAAGCGGCGCGACTTTGGTGCAAAGACCACCAAAAGCAACATGGATGTTAGAGTGTGCTATCATTTGGGAAAAATAAATTTTATTAGAGATCAAAAACTCTTTCTCAGATTTCTAGTGAACTCCTTGGCTCATCCAAAAGGATCGATCAACTTGATTTTGATGGTCTAAAAGAGATGTTGCTAATGGAATAAGAGTTTAAGCCCTAAATAAGGCCAAATTGGCGTGTCTACAGCTTGCCTCACCTTGATGTCATCCTTGCAAAGGAATGTTATGTAGTGAAGCAAAATGAAATGTAAAAGAATGTAGCAAAGCGAAATGAGTTGTAATGGAATGTAGTGGAGCGAGATAGAGATGGATTGAAAAGGTGGCATCAAGGTGTAGATATAGACACGCTCAATGACCAAATTCGTCAAAGAAAGTCTCCTGGTTAACCACCAAGTTTCATAAAGTCTTCCTATGATCAATTGGTAAGAGATGTGCCATTGGCACGAGAGAAGAATAGACAACCCCCAACGCGGTGGGGAGTCCCCGAAACATGGGTTTGTAGATTCATCATCAGCCGGTAACCCGATCTTTGCGGTGTTCCTGTACTGTGATAGGCTAAAGTTTAATAAAGAGATTTATTTTTGAAAAAGTAAAAGAATACTAATCAAGCACATTCAGACTCTTAGATTCATTTAAGTCTTCCAGGAGACAAGATTCAATTCAGAATGGAATGATCTCGAATTTCAAAAGGCAAATGTTTAAGTACAGACCATGACGGTGCAAGTTTAGATCGAATAGGAGGCCCTTGGCGGGAGGAAGTGACTGCCACGGTGGGATGAATAGCAAAAGAGTTGCAGTGGCCACAGTGGGGATATAAATAAAAGATTTGAAGGCACAAGGTGATTACCGAACATGGTGGGATTAACAGACACGGTAGGATATTAGAAAGGTTGGTGGGACTGGTGGGATTAGAAAACACAGTGGGAATAGAAAACATGATGGGATTCAGAATGATTGGAATTATGATACAAGAGGGTGAGAAGGTGAAGCTTTTGAAAGGATGTATGCAATGATAATGAAAAATGCAACGAAACTAATACTATATGATGCATGCTGGGCTCAAGAAAACAAAAACAAAACTTGTATAACAATTAGTTGAAGATATAGATTGTCTTTGAGGTCAAGATACCCATTCGGGAACCATCATCCCTCACTGCACAATTTTAGCTTATCTGTAAGCAAAAAGAATGACCCGACCATCGTCGATTTTGATGAAGGGGATCTCGGGCTTGGTCTTCTTTGCATTCACGGTCTTCAACATCAATGCATAAAATAAATAGTAATGCACCTAACATATGCTAAGAAAGAAAATGATAATTGTGAGTTTGCGGTGTGATGACATGCATTCTCACAAAAGAGTTCATGTGTCCTAATGAGGACACAAAGTGAAATTTTCTCGACAAAGTAGAGGCCGAGGTAACGATGACACCTCCTCCTAAGAATCCTCTGAGGAGGGAAGTGGCGAGCATCGCCTTGTTGAGCAGTTCTCCTTGTTTTTTCTTCAGGCCTGAAACACTCAAAAAATGAAATTAGAATGCCAGTATGGCTTATCCCCCTTGCAAGTTGCAGTATTCCTTGACCTTTGTCAAGGGGTAGTAGCTTTCTTAAGGGTGTAAAAATAAAGTAGCAAAGGTACAATGAAAAATTTGGAACATGAGAGACTAAGAATAAATATGAATGTAAAGACAAGAATTCAAATCAAGCATGGTGAAATATTTTTTGTGTTTTGCAAATTTTGTTGGAATTTGACAAAGAAGTTTTGTGAAACGATTCAAATTTTTTTTTGGGATTTTGAAAATATTTATTTTTTGGGGGGTTTTGAGAAATTTTTTTTGGAGTTTCGAAGATATTTAGCTTTTTTTAAAGTTTTTTGAAAAATAATTTTTTTGATAGAAAAATCAGTATTGACACAAGTTCTCATCACTTGGTTGTTTTTCTAGGTTCACTGTTAGATACCATGTGCAAAATGGGGTTCCTTACCCAGAATCTTTCTGACCTTCAACCTTTGATCGGCTAGAGTTTAGCTTTGATTTGGTTGGTCCACCCGCACCTTGGGGGGTTAAGAATGAAGAATTGATAAGGAAGTCCTTGATAAGCTTTTGAGATGTTGAAAGGGATTTCTCTACTCACACCTAATTGCCAATTGGGGTTCGACCTCTTCAGGTCTTTTCTACATGTGGCACTCACTTAGACAAGTCTTTGACCTGTGGGGTCATTGCCCATCTTTTGGTGCCTTTTCTTATTTTCTACTTTTTTGGGTACTCATTCAGACAGGCCCATATTTGTTTAAACCTGTGGGGTTCATTGCCCATCTTTCGGCATCCTTTTCTTTTGAGAAGTTGGACCTTTCGAGACGACCTCCTACTAAGGCGGTGGATGCTTTCGATACTCTCCCCCTTTAGTCCCCTTTGCCTATCTTGGACTGAATAGAAGAGAGTAGGGTGAGGGTTTTACTTCCATCTCTAAGCTTTGCCTAGCTTCTCTTGAGTGTTGGGTCATCCGGATTCTAGGATCAGGACGTGTTGTGCGTGTAGAATGGTATCTACCCTCGACTCCGAGACAACAATCTAGAACATGTGGACTTAAATCATACTAGTAGTTCTCTTCATTTTTTTGAGGTAGATTACATTCCATAGGTGAATCATTTGAAAACATGCCTTGCAATGTAAAGAATTTGTTTAATAAGAACAAGGTAGCTACAAATATTGTCAATCATGAATTTCTCTCAATTAAAATTGTCATGTGAAATTCAAAATCATTTTTTAAAAATATTGCCTTGCGGGTGACATGATGATGATGAATGCAATTCCATGTAATACCTGAGAGAAGAAGAATTTCATTGTTGATGATGGCTTTGCTTGTACTTGCTTTGCGTTACCTGCCATGCCTTGCCTTGCCATGCCCAACTGCTAACACTGTTGATATGTTCCATATCGCATTGGATTGAAGATTCAGAGTCATAGGATGAAGTGAATATGTCGAGGATCTGATTTAGCATGGCAGAGTCAAAATTAATGATGTAAAAGGCAAAGATTGTGGTATCACCCAAGAAATTTCTCTACCTTGATTTTTTTATTGAAAGTAAAATTTAGAGAATGAAAGAGAATTTGAAAGGAAATAAACATGCTTGGAAACAAAAGTGAATTAAAATGGGCTCTTGGGCCCGTGAGTTCAAAGTGGGCTTGAAGGCCTGGGAGTAGTTGGAATCAAGAGGCACGTGAGCCCAAGATTTGAATGTGGGATAGAGGGGCCGATTGATGTTGATGGGCATGAGGGCTCGATTGGAGGTGATGGGCTCAAAGACCCAATTGGAGGTTGAGCCCGAGGGACCCAATGAAAAGAGTGGGCACATGGACCCGATTTAAATGGTTGGGAGCAAGATTGTGATTTGTGAGGGGCTCACTGGCACCATTGAAGAGTATGGGTGCATAATCCCAAAGATGAAGAAGTGGGGGCACGGGGGCCCGATTTCGAAGAAGTTTGGGCACGCGGGCCCGATGGTGAAGAAATGAGGGCATACAGGCCCTAAGTTGAAGGAGTGTGGGCATGTGTGATTGAGTTTGTTGGAAGGTGGGCATGTTGTCGACTCCAGAAATGGGTTCCGGATCGGCACCTCAAGAGAAGGTAAAATATAGAATGGGGGAAAAAAGGGAGTGAATCGGAAAACACTCGAAAAGCAGTAAAAAGTCCTCACCTCGTTCCCACACTCACATTGATCCCCGAACTTTCATCTCACGACGTCGCTCGAGCACCGGAGATGGTTCGGGTCATGTGGGAGGAGAGTGAGGAGTAGATGACTTAATGCATGAGAAGATTGAAGAAGTGGTCGCCAAGAGCCGCGGGCTCTGCTTTATGTATTGAAAATAGAAATAAGTTGACCGTGTGTACCTTAGCGTAGAAGAAAGGGATGTGAGTTCAACCTTCTTCTTCTTCGGCCGGCCGATGAAGAAGAGTCCAACCAATGCTAGCTTGATGTATTTGTGCAACTGATAAGCCGGATCTTGGACAATGAAGTTCTGGGAACAATTTCTATGAAGTATGTATAGGCTGAATCCACCATTAAATGTACTTAAATTGACTGAGAAGATGATGACTTAGAAGAGAAGACTTCAGATCTGTCTGTACAGCGCTGGTGTTGGAGCCGTAACATGCCGAGGGAATGTCAGAATTGATCTCCGTTTGTTGTATATGAAAGATATATTGATGTAGAACACTTATTCTGAAGGAAGTTAGGCCTGAAAATGACTATAAAGATCAGCAGTGCAGCATTCCTTGCAATGTAGAGAATTTGTTTAATAAGAACAAGGTAGCTACAAATATCATCAATCATGAATTTCTCTCAATTAAAATTGTCATGTGAAATTCAAAATCATTTTTTTAAAAAAATATTGCTTTGCGGATGACATAATGATAATGAATGCAATTTCATGTAATACCTGAGAGAAGAAGTTAATTGCTGATGACGGCTTTGCTTGTGCTTGCCTTGCCTTGTCTGTCATGCCTTGCTTTGCCTTGCCCAACTGCTTCCACTGTTGATATGCACCATATTGCATTGGATTGAAGATTCATAGTCATAGGATGAAGTGAAAATGTGGAGGATCTGATTTAGTATGGCGGAGTCAAAATTAATGATGTAAAAGGCAAAGATTGTGGTATCACGCAGGAAATTTCTCTTCCCTTGATTTTTTTGTTGAAAGTAAAACTTGGGAAAATATAGAGAATTCAAAAAGGAAAGAAAAATGCTTGGAAATAGAAGTGGGTTAAAATGGGCTCTTGGGCCCGTGAGTTGAAAGTGGGCTTGAAGGCCTGGGAGTAGTTGGAATCAAGAGGCACGTGAGCCCAAGATTTGAAGGCCGGCTAGAGGGCCCAGTTGATGCTGATGGGCATGAGGGCTTGATTGGAGGTGATGGGCTCAAAGACCCGATTGGAGGTTGAGCCCGAGGGACCCAACGAAAAGAGCGAGCAAATGGGCCCGATTTAGATGGTTGGGAGCAAGATTGTGATTTGTGATGGGCTCACTGGTGCCATTGAAGAGTATGAGTGCGTAATCCCAAAGTTGAAGAAGTGGGGGCACGGGGCCCGATTTTGAAGAAGTATGGGCACGCGGGCCCGATGGTGAAGAAATGGGGGCATACAGGCCAAGGAGTGTGGGCATGTATGCCCAAAGTTAATGGAAGGTGGGCACGTGGGCCCGATTTAGAAGAAATTTGGGCACATGGGCCCGGTTGCAGAAAAACATGGGCATGTGAGCCTGGTTGAGGTGAATTGCGGGCACATGGGCCCGATTTAGAAAAATTAAGGGCACAAGGGCCCGATTGGAGAGAATTATAGGCACGTGGGCCCGATGGAAGGAAAGGGGCACGTAAGCCCAGTTGGGGAAAAGGGGCATATGGGCCCAGTTGAAGTAAAGGGGCATGCAAGCCCGATTGATTAAAAGGGGCACGTGGGCCCAGTTGAAGAAAAGGGGCATAAGAGCCCGGTTGATTAAAAGGGGCACATGGGCTCTGTTGGATAAAGGGGGCACGTGGGCCTGGCTGATGGAAAGGAGCACATGGGCCCAGTTGATGAAAAGGGGCATAAGAGCCCGATTGACGAAAAGGGGCATAAGTGCCAGAAAATGAGGCATAAGGGCCCAAAAATGGGGCATAAGGGCCCAAAAATGGAGCATAAAGACCTAATTGAGTGGGATGGGGTGTGGGCCATGGCCCTAAGATTGACAGATTTTGGACCCATGGGCCTGATTGATGGTTGTAAGAAGGATAAAGAAAGGGCAGTGGCCCTAAGATTGAGGAATTATGGGCCCATGGGCCCGATTGTTGATTTGGAGGAGAATAAAGAAAGGGTTGTGGCCCTAAGATTGACTGATCGTGGGCCCATGGGCCGGATTGTTGCCTAGGAGAAGAATGGGGTAAGGGTCGTGGCCCTAAGATTGATGTTAAGGGATTTACCTGCCTAGCTGGAGGAGGTCCTAGTATCCCTTTGCTAAGGTCTGCATCCTCCTTCTGTTGGTTTATAGATTCCTTTCCCATTTCACTTACCTATTCAGTCTCCTTACTTCCCAGCTCAGGGGTCAATTTACTCTGACAAACTTCAGGGATCAATTCCAATAATGACGATAGTTGATCTATACCCGAAGAATCCTTGCCTAGTCCTTGACAATCAACTAAGTTTATGATTCCTTCATCTAAGCTCCCTATAGCAGGCTTCTCCTCGCGATGTTCTATGGAAGAGGGCATGCCTAGTCTAGTGGATTACAAAAAGGTAGAAGGGTTTGGTTCGACCTCCCCTACTAGATGACTTTGATCTTGAGATATAACAATGACATGATGAGAAGCTGATTTCTCTGCCATGGCAGGAGCACAAATGGTTGGAGTGATTGATTCCTCTGGCAGGGCAGGAGAAAGAAGGGTCAAAGTGACTAAATCGTCTACCATGGTAGGAGCATGGATGATCGGATTGAATGGATCCTCTACCAAGGCAGGAGCATGAATGGTTGAAGTGACTAAATCATCTACCATAGTAGGAGCAGGAATGATTAGTTCCTCTGCCAAGGCAGGAGCATGAATGATAGGAGTGACTAGTTCCTCTACCATGGCAGGAGCAACAGAAGAAACAACTGGTTTGACTGACTGAGGGGGAACCCTATGTTGAGGGATTGATTGAAGTGGTGCTGGCATAGAAGTCAGTTCAAGCTGGGGAGCTATTGCTGAAATTGGTTGAGGGGCCAAGGCTTGTGTGGTTGGCCGAGGAGCTATTGGTGAAGTAGACTGAGAAGCTAAAGACCGAATGATTGGGTGAGGGGCGTTTGGAAATGTTAGTGGAGTCAAAGGCTGGGGAACCGGTTTAGGTAACAAAGTATTTGCACTAGCAACAAGAGGAACTTGATTGTGCACAGTTGGTTTCGCCATTAGCACGGGTTGCATGACCGGCTGAGGATGGGGCATGGGTGGCCTAATCAACTGGCGTCGAGGAGTTGGCCGAAGATGATGATCTAGATGAAGTTGGGGAGGGCTCCTAGGTTAGTTCATAGCATCAATGTTCTTCTCAGCCATGGGGCTCAATTCATCATGATATTGCATTAATTCCACATCTTCTTTTACTTCCCTAATTGTTGAATAGCCCGGCCCATATCGTCGCAAGAATTTTTCCTTGACAATTTCAAAATCCCATATTTCTATTTCCCCTAGTGAAAAGAACCATTCTAGGGCTGCACCGACCAATGATCGCTTAAAAAGAATAGCAAGAGCTCTTCGATCATTTAGCCACCGAGATGATTTGCTCAAGAAATCATTGACATGGGTGAAGGGATCACCTGAGCCATTGTAGCGATGGTAGGCTGGTGTTTGTGATGGAGGGATATGTGGGACAGGGAAAGATGGAGTAGATATTTTAGGGATGGCCTTCGAGTCCAAACGATGCCTCAACTCTTCAAAGTGCTCATCCATTTGGTTGAGTTTGTCCATTAATGCTTGAGTGAGGCTGGGTTCCTGAGCCACCGGTGCAAGGTATTTAGATGAATGGGTTGGAACAGGTGGCTTCAAAGTAGGAACTGGCATAGAATTATATGAATGTCCCACAACAGGGTGAGTAGAGGCACGACAGGGTTGCCTAGGAGAGGAGATGATGAGGGGCCTGACTGTCGATTGGGGTGGTGAGGGGGCTTGATTTCCCTTGACCAGATCTTGATTGGCGGGCATCTTGCCCTTTGTTAAAGATTGCACAAGTGAAAAGTATTCAGGATCTAAATAGAGGGATAGACCCTAGAGGATTTGTTCCACACTAAGTGAAGCAGGTGGATGAGTAGGATTTTGAACTTCAGGCTCCCTGACGGCATTGACATGGCCCTCTGGTTGGACCATGGGTTGTTGCAGCTTGTAGTAGCCCATCTCGAACTCCTCTTCTTGCCCATAGTAGTTTTACATCCTGATGTGTCTTCTGGACCTTAGCGTCATGGGCATCCTATCGATCTTTCTTCAAAAATGGTTAAAAAAAGAAGGGCAAGCCAAGCACACAATTGACACTTTTTTGTTATGTTTTGTTTTGTTTGAATTTTTTTTGTTTCAATTTGGTTGTTTGAAAAACAAGTTGAACACAAAATTAAAGAGGTTTTTTTTTTGTTTTAAGTGTTTTGCAAGAATAAAATTTTTGGTTGTTTTCAATTGTTGTAAACAAGCAAGTTATGCAAACAAGTTTTTAAAATGACTACTCGACAATTTTTGGGTTGAAACCTGAGATTAGATAGATTGTTAGCAATTGTTCACTCAAATGGGTATGGTTCCTATTGCTTCAATCTTCAAGACCTATGGTTGTCACTCAATCACCATGAGTAGGTACTTGGGTTCTTCGGGTTTTGGGAAAGTGGTACAACCGGCCCAATAGTGCGGAGAGGAATACTCCACGGATGGGGACTTACGGAGGTCTTGATGGAAACAACCAAATCAACTAGGAACACATATCCCAAAAGAGAGGTTAGAATCCACCAAGAAGGTGTTTGGAGGGTGAGGGTGTGTTGGGAGAGAGAGCCCCCGCCTCGAATGCCCTACGGATCGGAACATGTCCGGTACCCGATGCAAAAAGCTAATGCAAAAGTAAAAATGGAGGGTAAGAGGAGAAGAAGCAATAAATATGCGCAAACATAAAATGAAACGAAGTAAGTAAATCAAGCATGCATTATGAAAACAAGATAAGCAATCACGCAACAAAACAAACAATCTAGTGACTAGAACTGAATTAGAATGAAACTAGTTGCACAAACAAATCAAGCTAGCACGGTTAAAGACATTATTAGTCCCACTGTGGTCGCCAAAAAGTTGTCGACACCGAAAACGGGTTCCGGATCGGCACCTCAAGAGAAGGTAAAATATAGAATGGGGGAAAAAGGGGAGTGAATCGGAAAACACTCGGAAAGCAGTAAAAAGTCCTCACCTCGGTCCCACACTCACATTGATCCCCGAACTTTCATCTCACGACGTCGCTCGAGCACCAGAGATGGTTTGGGTCATGTGGGAGGAGAGTGAGGAGTAGATGACTTAATGCATGAGAAGATTGAAGAAGTGGTCTACAAGAGCCGCGGGCTCCGCTTTATGTTTTGAAAATAGAAAGAAGTTGACCGTGTGTACCATAGCGTAGGAGAAAGGGATGTGAGTTCAACCTTCTTCTTCTTCGGCCGGCCGATGAAGAAGAGTCCAACCAATGCTAGCTTGATGTATTTGTGCAACTGGTAAGCCGGATCTTGGACAATGATGTTCTGGGAACAATTTCTATGAAGTATGTATAGGCTGAATCCACCATTAAATGTACTTAAATTGACTGAGAAGATGATGACTTAGAAGAGAAGACTTCAGATCTGTCTGTACAGCGCTGGTGTTGGAGCCGTAACATGCGGAGGGAATGTCAGAATTGATCTCCGATTGCTTTATATGAAATATATCTTGATGTAGAACACTTCGTCTTAAGGAAGTTAGTCCGGAAAATGACAACAAAGATCTGTAGAAGCCGATGATCATCAGTGCAGCACGTCAGAGCATAGACCGGCTTCTTCTTCACTTTGGGATGATCTCCGGGCACTGAGATGAAGATAGAACGATTTGGGGAGGTTGGGAAGAACCTAGGGTGTCTGGAGGACGAATATATGAGTGCTGGAGGATGGGTATGCCCTCCATAGGTCGTTCATATGAGTCTCCCTTTATAGGGAATGAGAACCATGTCAAAAAATAGCAAGTTTTGATACATCCGACCATAAGTTGGATTTCCTCCATTTAATGTTGCTAATTTTCATAATGAGGCATCTAGAAACTTACCTGAATGATTGAGAGAGATTGGAAACCATGTATCACCTTTCACATGTTCAAAATATGTTCCCACTTGAAGAGGAAACAAATCTACTCTAAAAATAGCAAGTGTTGATATACAAGACAACAAGTTAGATTGCCATCATTAGATGATGCTAATTTCGACCTTGAAGCTTCCAGATACTATAACAAGTGATATGGAGGAGGAAAAAGGAAGGTAAGGTCGTGAATTGGTCAGATATGTGCCCAATGGGCTGGACTTGCATGCAATTGGGCTTGATTGGTGCTGCGTGCGGACAGAACTGCGCAACTGACTTCTAAACGGCGCTGCGGACAAATGGTAGATCGGAATTGAATACCGTTTGTTGCAATGTGAAGATAACTGAGAGAAGAAGATTAGTAATGTTGAAATTATTCTTCATTATACGTCTATATAATCCTGTGGAAGCTTTCCAAATATAGGATATGCTGGGAAAAGTATAATCTGACACACCACCAAGAGTCTCTTGTTCGGCAAACACGGAGTTGATTAGAAATTAGCAAATCATCTTCATATTTCCAATAAGAACCTCGGCTCATCCAAAAGGGTGGTTCATCATGATTTTGATGGTCTAAAAGAGATGTTGCCAATGGAATAATGGTTTAAGCTCTAAATAAGGCCAAATTGGCGTGTCTACAGTGGGCCCGATTTAGAAGAAATTTGGGCACATGGGACCGGTTGTAGAAAAACATGGGCATGTGAGCCCACTTGCGGTGAATTATGGGTATGTTGGCCCGATTTAGAAAAATTAAGGGCACATGGGCCCGATTGGAGAGATTTCTGGGCACGTGGGCCCGATGGAAGGAAAGGGGCACGTAGGCCTAGTTGGGAAAAAAGGGCATATGGGCCCAGTTGAAGGAAAGGGGCATGCAAGCCCGATTCATTAAAAGGGGAATGTGTGCCAGGTTGAAGAAAAGGGGCATAAGAGCCCGGTTGATTAAAAGATGCACATGGGCCCGATTGGATAAAGGGGGCACGTGGGCCTGGCTGATGGAAAGGGGCACATGGGCCTAGTTGATGAAAAGGGGCATAAGAGCCCGATTGATGAAAAGGGGCATAAGTTCCCGAAAATGGGGCATAAGGGCCAAAAAATGGGGCATAAGGGTCCAATTGAGTGGGATGGGGTGTGGGTCATGGCCCTAAGATTGACAGATGTTGGACCCATGGGCCTGATTGATGGTTGTAAGAAGGATAAAAAAAGGGCAGTGGCCCTAGGAATGAGGAATTGTTGGCCCATGGGCCCGATTGTTGCTTGGGAGAAGAATGGGGTAAGGGTCGTGGCCCTAAGATTGATGCTAAGGGATTTGCCTGCCTATCTGGTGGATGTCCCAGTATCCCTTTATCTATGCCCTTCTGGAGGCTTGTCGATTCATTTTCCATTTCACTAACCAATTCTATCCCTTTATTTTTTCATTCAGGGGTCAATTCTATCTCCCCAACTTCAGGGATCAATTCTAATGATGGCAACAGTTGATCAATGCCTGACAAATCCTTGCCTAGTCCTACATTGGATCTACAATCAACTAAGTTTATTATTCCTTCATGTAAGCTCTCTATAGTAGGCTTCTCCTCAGGATGCTCTATGGAAGAGGGCATGCCTAGTTTAGGGGATTCTAAAATGATAGAAGAGTTTGGTTCGACCTCCCCTACTGGTTGACTTTGATCTTGAGAGAGAACAAGGATATGTTAAGGAGTTGATTTCTCTGCCAGGGTAGGAGCACAAATGGTTGGAGTGATTAATTCCTCAGCCAGGGCAGGAGCCTGAAGGGTCAAAGTGTCTAAATCTTCTACTATAGCAGGAGCATGGATGATCGGAGTGACTAGTGTAGACACGACAAATTGGCCTGATTTAAAGCCCCAGACTCTTATTTCATAGGAGATATTCTTTATTTGACTATTATCTGATCTGGATTACCTCGTGGAGATGAGCTAAGGACGTTGGTGGAGCCCCTTGTGAGTTGACAATGGACTGATGATTTCTGGAATATTGTCGTAACCTTCAAGCAAGAGCCGTGCGTGAATTGTGAAAAACATGGAGCTTGCTCAATGACTGACCTTGAATGGTTCTTAATTGAAGGTCTCAGGAGCCCCTCATGTGTTCCGTAGCATTCAGGGTTTCCGAGAAGTCATTTTGGTAGTCGTCGATCAATGACGACTTTCGTTATGACTTTTTTGATCTGTACTAACACGGCTATCTTGGACCACTCGTTAGGTCTTTTCGATCAGCACCGGGTCTTTTCGGGTCATCCAAGTGGATCCTAGCTGTATATTTCATCAACCGGGGCCATACGGCCATTTCGGTCAATTTTAGGGTTTTACGGCTTTTCCGAGTCTCGGCTCACGTTTACCGGGTTAATCTCAGATTTTTTAATAATTTTGGATCTACTGACCATACCAGACTTGTCTGGTCATCAAGTGAAGACATCCAGAGTTGACCCGAGATTCCTCAATTAGAGCCGTGCGTTTTTGGATCTTCGCCACGGGTTTTGGTTTTCCGCGAGAAGGTAAACCGGTATAAAGCCCCGTGCGAACATCTCGGGAGTCATGCCAGCTGGTTTACCAACTTGAGGAGGTGCATCTTAAGGTCCTCTTTACAATTCAACAAACGGGAGCCGAATCGGACATCTCATTTGCAAGATACGGCTCGCGGAACGCGCGCGCAGGAGAGAGAGTCTACCGCGCCCCCGCTCCCTTTGAAAAGGGAGGGCACGCCCTACGCGCCCCCGGTTCCTTTGAAAAGCGGGGGCGCGGTCAATTTCCTAAAATCAGAAATTACCCAGATTAGCACATTCTAAACCAGATTTTTGGAAGGTTTCCGCGGATGATTTTCAATTATTTGTACCGCATCCCCGGTTCGGGGGCGCTTTACGTATGTCAAGTTGATTTTTAGCAATTTTCGGAAGTTTTTGGCGAATTTTAGTAGTGAGATGCTTACTTCACCCCTGAGGTGAGGGCACGACCTGCGCGCCCTCAGTTGGAGGGAGCACCCTGTGCGCCCTCATCCCCTTTAAAAGCGGGGGCACGGTCGGTCCAGTTTCCATATTTTGCACCGGCTTCCTTCCCCTATAAATTGTGGCCCATTCTCAAGGACCCAATGTTAATCCTCTATGCCTAGCTCATCCTCAGGTCGTCCAAGCTCTCTCCCAAGGCCATCCCGACGTCCAAAGCCAATCCGATGTCGAGAGATCGATCCCAAAGTGAAGGAGAAGGCTCAATCCGGGCATTCTGCATCAATCGATTTCATCAACTTATGAAGAAAATCTGGGACTCCTTCTGCAAAAGTCTTTAACATAGAAGTTGTTCCTCTCTTTGTCCTCTTTTATCTTCAACTAACAGCACTCAATTCTGACTTGCCGTTTATTCGTGGCGATTGCTTCACTGAGGGCGCGCATCCAGGTTCAGTTTTATACATCCATCCACTTTCATAATTTTTACAGACTTCTACAGGAGGATTTCGGAGAAGTCATAAACATAAGAACTCTTCCTATCTGAGCTTTCTGTATACTCCAACAAACGTCACTAGATTATGACATCAGGGTCGTCCTTAGCATTCCCTTAACCAAAGTCGCACCAGGAGGGTGCAAGGCTACCCGAACCGGCTTGTTTCAACCATCTCGGCTTCAACTCAAGTCAATTCACTTTATAAGATTCCTCAACCCACTTTATTCAATTAATTTACTGTTTTATAACATATTTTAGTTCATTTACATCATTTTACATAACCAAAAACATAAAAAAGGGGTTAGGGCTCGCCCCAATCCGGTGAGTTCGATTCCAATTGCTTCTTTATTTCATCTCTTCTTCTATAGTTTCTACACTTCCCATAGTTCTAATCGGTTTATTTCACTTTGTTTATTGTTCTAGTTGCATAGTTCTATCAAGCTAGCATCGGTTGAAAACTCTTCTTCATCGGCTGGTAACACCGTGAGATGAAAGTTTGGGGATCAATGTGAGTGTGGGACCGAGGTGAAGATATTTTACTGCTTTCTGAGTGTTTTTCGATTCACTCCCCTTTTTCCCCCATTCCATCTTTCACCTTCTTTTTGAGGTGCCGATACTGAACCCATTTTCGAAGTTGACAGCTTTTTGGTGACCACGGTGGGACTCAAAACGTCTTCAACCGTGCTAGCTTGATTGATTCGTGCAACTAGTTGTTTTCCGATTTTGTTCCCGTGTGAACCGGCTTGTTCTTTACCTCTTCCATGTCAATTTACCTTTAAAATTTCTATTTAATCTTTCTTTAAGATTGTCCCCCATGTGGACTTGACTTGCATGTCTTTAATTTCAACCCGATTCCCGCGTGAACCACTTTTCTTCTTATAAATCAATTCCCGCGTGAACCACCTTTCTTTTCCAAATCGGTTCCCACGTGAACCAACTTATTTTCAGATTGGTCCCCGCGTGGACCACCTCTTTACAGCACCTTCAGAATGGCCTCACGTGGCACTCTTTCTATTTTGTCAACTCTTACACTGGTTCCCGCGTGAACCACCCTTTTCTTCATAAAAACCGGTTCCCGCGTGAACCGACCCCTCTTATAAACCGGCTCCCGCGTGAACCAACCCACTTTCAGATAGGTCCCCATGTGGACCACCCTTTTGCACCACTTTAACTTGGCCCCAAGTTTCCCTTCTTCATTTTTCCAATCAAACGAACTGGTTCCCGCGTGAACCACCCCTTTTCCTTTAAAAATCGGTTCCCGCGTGAACCACCTACTTTTCCAAAACTCGGCTCCCGTGCGAGCCACTTTATTTTCAAATCGGTCCCTGTGTGGACTATCCTTTTATCATTACTTCAGATTTGTCCCCACTTGGACACTCCATCACAAGCCGGTTCCCGCGCGAACCACCTTTAGTTGCTAGTTGCTAGTTATTTGTTTTTCTTTATCATTGCTTGTCTTGCTTGCATTCACTTGTTTGATTTACTTAAAAGCTTTCATTCATGTTTGCATATTGATTGCTTCTTCTCCTCCTACCCTCCATTTTTCATTTTTACATTAGCTTTTGCATCGGGTACCGGACTTGTTCCAATCCGTAGGGCATTCGAGGCGGGGCTCTCTCTCCCAACACACCCTCACCCTCCAAACACCTTCTTGGTGGATTATTACCTCTCTTCTAAGATATTCCTTCCTAGTTGATTTGGTGGTTTCCATCAAGACTTTCGTAAGTCCCCATCCGTGGAGTATTCCTCTCCGCACGATTGGGCCGGTTGTACCACTTTCCCAAAACCCGAAGAACCCAAGTACCGACTCGTGGTGATTGAGTGACAACCTTAGGTCTTGAAGATTGAAGCAATAGGAACCATATCCATTTGAGTGAAAAATTGCTAACAATCTATCAAATCTAAGGTTTCAACCCAAATATTGTCGAGTAGTGATTTTAAAACCTTGTTTGTATAACTTGCTTTCTCACAACACTTGAAAACAACAAAAAATTTCTTCTTGCAAAACACCTAAAAAAACAAAACAAAAACCTCTTTAATTTTGTGTTCAACTTGTTTTCCAAACCACCAAATTGAAACAACAAAAATCAAACAAAACAAAACATAACAAAAAATTCTTCAATTGTGTGCTTGACTTGCCCTTCTTTTTTTAACCATCTTTGAAGAAAGATCGACAGGATGCCCATAATGCTAAGGTCCGAAAGACACGTCAAGATGTCAGACTACTTTGAGCAACATGAGTACGGGGAAGGTCTCTACAAGCTCCAACAACAACCCAAGAGCCATGTCAATGTTGCTATGGAACCTAAAGTTCAAAGGGATGCCCATCAGTCCACTTCATTCAGTATAGAACAAGCTCTTAAGGATCTATCTTTTCATCTTGATCCCAATACCTTGTCATTCATACAATCTATAGTGAAGGGCAAGATGCCTGCTAATCAAGGTCCAGCCAAAGTCAACCGAGCTGCTTCACCTCCCCAATCGGCAGTTCAACCTCTTACCATAACCCCACCTGGGCAGCCCTGCCATGTTACTTCATCTACTCACCCCATTGTGGGTCATTCTTTAGCTTGCACACCAACCCACCCCTCCCATCCGAGTGCCACATGCACACCCCCTGGTGAATTCCTCCCTACCTGTTGCCAAGGATAAAGAAACCGTCGAATTATCCCTCTATACTATCTACATCCCCCAATCACAAATGCCAACCTACCATCACTACAATGGCTCAGGTGATCCCTTCACCCATGTCAATGATTTCCCGAGCAAATCATCTCGATGGCAGAATGATAGAAAGACCCTTGCCTTTCTTTTTAGGAGATCTTTAGAGGGTACAACCCTAGATTGGTTTTTTTCATTGAACGAAGTAGAGATATGGGATTTCGAAATTGTCAAGGCCAAATTCATGAAACGATATGGGCCAGGCTATTCAATAATTGGGGAAGTAATAGAAGATGTGGAATTAATGCAATAGTCTGATGAATTAAGGCCCAGGCTTGAGAGGAGCATTGATGCTATGCACCAACCTAAGAGCCCTCTCCAACCTCATCTAGATCATCATTGGCCAACTCCTCGACGCCAGTTGATTAGGCTACCCATGCCCCAACCTCAGCTGGTCATGCAACCTGTGCTAATGGCGAAACCAACTGTGCACAATCAAGTTCCTCTTGTTGCATGTGCAAATACTCCATTACTTCAACTGGCTCCTCAACCTTTGACTCCACCACATTTCTTAATGTCCATCGGCCAATCATCCAACCTTTAGCTTTTCAGAATTTTCCAAAAACAACCCCTCAGTTAGCCACACAAGCCTTGGCCCCTCAACCCACTTCACCAACGGTCCCTCGGCCAATCATTCATCCTAAGCCGATCGAGCAAACCCTGGCTTCTCAATCAATACCTCAACATAGGGTTCCCCCTCAGTCAGTCAAACCACTTATTTCGTCTATTGCTCCTGCCATGGTAGAGGAATCAGTCACTCCGATCATTCATGCTCCTGCTATGCATATGATTTAGTCACTCCGACCCTTCATGATCTTGCCCTGGCAGAAGAATTAATAACTCCAACCATTTGTGCTCCTACTACGGCAGAAGAATCAGCTTCTCATTATGTCATTGCTATATCTCAAGATCAAAGTTAGCTAGTAGGGGAGGTCGAACCAAACCCTTCTACCTTTTTGGAATCCCCTAGACTAGGCATGTCCTCTTCCATAGTGGCAGAAGAATCATGCTTTGGCAGAAAAACCGAGTATTCGGAAAATGACAAGACATAAGCCTTAGTGGGATTGAAAGATAATGGTGGGACTAACATAGAATGAAGGGACAGAATAAACAATGGCATGACAAACATGACATGGTGGGATAAAATAAAAGACGTGGTGTGATAAAAGAAAGAAACGAATAAAACATGGTGGAATAAAAGAAAGAGTAAAACATGGTGGGATAGCATTGGTAGTGATGAAGAATGAAGAAGATGGATGTGAAAACATAGAAAATTATGGAGACAATAGTTGAAGATATAGATAGTCTATTGGAGGTCAAGACACCCGATTAGGAACCACCGTCCCTCCAATGTTCAATTTTTGCTTATCCGTGAGTGTGAAGAAATGACCAAGCTGTCGTAGATTTTGTTGAAGGGGATCTTAGGCTCAGTCATCTTCACGCTCAATGTCTTCAACATCAAGAAATATAATAGATATTAAATGGACCTAACATAACTAAATGACAAAGGGTAGGAGTGAAATGCAAAAAAAAGGAATGCTGGTGATGATGTGAGATTAATGAGAATGTGGATTTGAGTGAAGTCTTCAGGCGAGGTCTATCAACATACATTGACTGCCTGATTCATCAGCATCTCTGGTCCATCCTTATCTTGCCTTCTGACGGAATACAGCTCCACGATAATGTTCAGTTTGGTGGCGCTTTCTCTCTTTTCGCCACAAGGTTGGCATGACGTTCCTTGGGGAACATTGATTTCATCATTTAACCTGTTAGGACTTAAAAGGTTGCCTGATGGCCCTTCTCTTTTGCTTCTTCAGCTCCTGAAAACACTTAGCAAAGATGACTAAATTTTCATCATTACTCATCCCTTTGCCTGTTTATCGTTTGCCTTGATTTTGAGTCAAAGGGAGGAGCCTTCTTAACAAAGTAGAAAATGACTAAAATGAAATGGGAGTAAGGGTTAAGAGAACTTACCTACCATGGTGAGAATCCTTCATTTTACATTTAAATGCCAGAAACACTTGATAAAAGGGGATTAGATCTTCACCACGACTCATCCCTTTGCCAATTATGGTCAACTTTGACTTAGGTCAAAGGGGAGAGCCTTCTTAACAACATAATTAAAGCAAAAATGGAAATGCAATGCAGGAATAGAAATATGCATGACAGTCAAATAAACATGAAGGCAACTAAGGCAATGATCATGACTGAGCATTTTTTTTGGATTTTCTTGAAAACAATCATTTTTTTTATTTTCAAAAATATTTAATTTTTTTGATTTTTGAAATATGCAAATTTTTTTGATTTTTGAAATATTCATTTTTTTGGATTTTTGAAAAATTCACTTTTTTGGGGGAAAATACTGGTAATTGAGACAGTTCATCGGTCTTCAGGTTTGTCAAGACTCAAGTGGTAGATGCCACATGCAAAATAAAGTTCCCTACCTAGAATCATTCTAACCTTCTTCCTTTGATCGGCTTGGATTCCACCTGGAGTTGGTCGGTTTACCCTACCCAAGGGGTTTAAGGAGGAAGAGTATAGAGGAAGTCCTAGATAGGGTTTGGAGATGTTGAGAGGGATTTCTCTACTCACACTCAAATTGCCTGTTGGGGTTTGTCCTCTTTGGGTCTTTCCTATTTTTTGCTCTTTTCTATGTGGCACATATTTAGATAGGTTTTTTGACCCGTGGGGACATTGCCCATCTTTTAGTGCCTTTTGCCTTGACTATCATTATGGGTACTCATTCAGACAGGATGATCATTTTCTCTTTTTCTAACTTGAGGGGTTCATTGCCCATCTTTTGGCACCCTTTTGCACCCTCCGAGATGGCCTCCTACTAGGGTGGCGAGTGTTTTTGATACTACCCCTCTCTAATCTTCTCTCCCTATCTTGGACAGAGTAGAAGAGAATAGGGTAAGGGTACTCCTTCCATTTCTAGATTTCTGCCTTGCCTCTCGCAAGTGTCAGGTTGTCTGGATTCTATAATCGGGAGGTGTTGTGTGTGTAGGATGGTACCTACCATTGACTTCTCACGAACAACCTAGGATCGATGACTTGAAATAATACTAGTGGTTTCTCCATTTTTATGGAAAGTACTTTTTGAGGTAAACTCCATTCCAAGGATGATTCAATTTTTCTCTATCTACATTAATCAATTCATATGCATTGCCTGGATACTTTTCAGTGATTACAAAAGGCCATTCCCAGTTAGGTTGCAATTTCGAGCGAGGACCCCCCAGCTTAACGAATATGCGTTTAATACCATATCACCGATCTCGAATTTTCTCTCAACCACCCTCTTTCGATAAAACCTTTTAAGTCTATTATGATAAGTCTGGGCATGCTCGGTGGCGGCTAGCCTTCTTTCATCCAAGAGTTCAAGCTGTGTAAGGAGAGATTCTCATCTCTCATCAACAGGAATATCCTTATTGAGATGAACTCGAAGAGACGGAAGTAATACTTCATAGGAGACCACTGCTTCCATCCCATATGCCAAAGCATACGGGGTTTGTTCAGTGGGAGTCCTTACAGATGTACGATAAGCCCATAGAGCATCTACAAATTTATTAGGTCAGTGGGCAAACATACTAGACTTACAAGATTTCTTGATGATCTTGATTAAGCTTTAGTTGGTGGCTTCTGCTTGACCATTGCCGTGAGGATAGTATGGTGATGAATGATGCAATAAAATACGATACCTGTTGCAAAGATCACACAGATCTTGAGAGAGAAATTGTGGCCCATTATCGGTGACGATGTCACTGGGGATCCCGAACCTTGCAATGATGTTGCGCTTGATGAAGGAGCAGACTGTTGATGCTTTAGTCACAACGAATGCTTCAACTTCAGCCCACTTTGTGAAGTACTCTGTTGCCATCAGAATGAATGATTTTGAGCGCATTTCGGAGTTGAGGTCACTCAAGGGGTCAATGATATCAAAATCCCACATGGCGAAAGGCCATGGGGCATGAATTGGAAGAAGGAAGGATGTGGGTGAATGAATTTTGTCGGCATGGAGTTGGCATGAATGACAGTGCCGGACAAAGATGGAGCAATCTTATTCTAGAGTTGGCCAATAATACCCTTGTCAGATGATTTTCTTTGCAAGGACTTGGGCATTCACATGACCACCACAAACTCCAGAATGTGCTTCCTTCAGCACCAACTCGGCTTCTTCTTCATCAAGACACCTGAGTAAGATTCCCCATAGGCTTCTCTTGTAGAGCACTCCTCCTAGGATTGTATACCTCTAGGATACTCTTCTGATTGCCTTCTTTTCCTTGGTGGTTGATCTAGGTGGGTATGACTGATCTTGGTGTAGACATGCCAAATTGGCCTGATTCGGAGCCCCAGACTCTTATTCCATAGGCGATATTCTTATTTGACTGTTACCAGATTCGGATTACCTTGTGGACATGAGCTAAGGACATTGGTGGAGCCCCTTGTGAGTTGAGAATGGACCAATGATTCCAGGAATGATGCCGAAACCTTCATGCGAAAGTCTTGCATGAACTATAAAAACATGAAGCCTGCTCAATGAACCGACCTTGAATGGTCCATATTTGAAGGTCTCGGGAGTCCCGCATGTGTTCCGTAACATTCAGGGTTTTTGAGAAGTCATTTCGGTAGGCATCGGGTCAATGACGGCTTGCCTATCCGGTCATCAGCGGGTCTTTTCGGGTCATCCGGGTCGATTCTAGACGAATATTTTCATCAATCATGGCCATACGTCTGGTTTGGTCAATTTTAGGGTTTCCCAGCTTTTCCGAGTTTCGGTTCACGTTTACCGGGCTAATCTCAGATTTTTCGATGACTTTGGCTTTTTTGATCGTACTGGACTTGTTTGGGCATCATTTTAAGTCATCCCGAGTTGACCCGAGATTTCTCGACTGGAACCGTGCTCTTTCGGATCTTCGCCATGGGTTTTGGCTTTCCGCGAGAGGATAAACTGTTAGAAAGCCCTATGCAAACATCTCATGTGTCATGCCGGCTAGTTTACCGACTTGAGGAGGTGCAGTTGAAGGCCCTCTTTCCAATGAAACAAACGAGAGCCAAGTCGGACATCCCGTTTGCAAAATACGGCTTCCGAAATGCGCGCGCAGTAGAGAGAGTCTACCGCGCCCCCGCTCCCTTTGAAAAGGTAGGGCGCGCCCTGCACGCCACGCCCTCAACTTGAAGGCGTGCCCTGCGCACCCTCAAACTGAGGGCGCGCCCTGCACGCCCCTGCTTTTTTTGAAAGACAGGGGCGCGGTCAGTTTCCAAAAATTGGAAATTTTCCTGATTAGCATCTTCTAAACTGGATTTTTGGAAGGTTTTCGCGGATGATTTTCGATTATTTGTACTGCGCCCCCTGTTCGGGGCGCGTTACGTATGTCAAGTAGATTTTTAGCAATTTCCAGAAGTTTTCGGCAAATTTTAGCAGTGAGACGCGTACCGCACCCCCGAAGTGAGGGCGCGTCCTGTGCGCCCTTGGTTTGAAGGCGCGCCCTGCACGCCCTCGTCCCCTTTGAAAAGCGGGGGAGCGGTCGGTCCAATTTCCATATTTTGCACCGGCTTCCTTCCCCTATAAATTGAGGGCCATTCTCAACGACCCAAGTTTAGTCCCCGGTACCTAGCTCATCTTGAGGTCATCCAAAATCTCTCCCAAGGCCTGTAGACACGCCAAATTTGCCTAATTCAGAGCATAAAACTCATGTTTTATAGGGTAACACACATGATTGATCATTTGATGATGCCGGGTCTTTTAAAGTTGATTTGGAGCTTCGCCGAATGAAATCGGATGTTTTCCGAAGTTTTTCGCGAAAAGCCGTAATTTCCGAGCGAAAGCCACACGTAAGTCGTGTAAACACGGAAATTGGCTGAATGACCAATGCCTAATGATCATGCATTGAAGGTTATGGTCATATTTACACTTCGGACAAGTTTTGTTGCATTCCGTGCTTTCCGGTTTGCCGTCGAAGTCATTTTTGACCAGTATCGGACCTTCTGTTCACTGCCCTAACTTACGGATAAAATTCTGAAGTTTTTGAGGGTGTCGTGACTGATCATATGCTATAGAGAGCTTCTTCGGCCTGTTATCTTTCCAACGCAACAAACGACGTCGAATTCCGAGTTCGGGAGTGTTCGCAATGGCTTCCGGAAGAAGGACGCGCAGAACCAGTCCCATGCGCCCAGGTTCCAGGGCACATGCGCCCGGGACCCAGGGCACATGGCCATGCGCCCTACCAGTGAGGCACGTGGCCTTGTGCCCTCACTTGAGGGCACATGCGCCCCACCCTTGAGTCAGTCTTTCACCCGGACTCTGCCGCTGAACAGACGGAAGAGATAAGACCTTTATTTTCGGAGAAGATAAGATGTGCCCTCACTGGGGGGCACATGCGCCCCTCAGTGGGGCGCATGCGCCTGGCACCAGGGCGCATGCGCCCAGGGGTGGGGCGCATTCATCCCTATTTTCTAGCTTCGATAAGATCGCCTGTTCTCCTATAAATTAACTCCGATTCCGGTCGTTCCAGAGAGAGGAGAACGACTCCCCAGGCATCTCAAGACGTCCTATCACCCTCTTGCATCGATTTTATGATTTTTAGAGAGAGAATTTCGAGTTTTTAGAGAGAAAAAAGTCGGTTCAAGAGAGAGGAAGGCTGTTCTGCAGGTGATCTGCCAAGTCTCTATTCTTCAACCTCTACAGAAGTGTGTGGACGTCTTCTGCCTGAGATCTCTTCATAAAAGTTCTTCCTCTCCAAGTATTCTTGAGTTTACAATCGACGGAACTTGATTCCAAGGTCGGGGCTGGTCGTGACAAGCGCAGAAGCAAAGTCGCGCCTGGCAGATCCTGCACTGCTACTCGGCTTTTTCGACAAAACAGATTTGGCTATATCTTCTTCTATACAACTCAGAATCTTTCAATTTTTTTTCCTATATCTTTGTTTCGTGATTCTCCATCATCCTATCATTTTTTTACATTTTTTGCATTACTTTTACTCTGTTAATCCGAAAATAAAAAAAGGGGGTTAGAGATAACCCAAATCCGGTCAGTTTCTAGTCAATTGTGTGTTTTATGTCATTCTCTTTACATATACTCCACTTTGTCTAGTTCTAATTGTCTATTTCACTTGTTTACTTGTCTTGTTGCACATAATATCAAGCACCCACACGTTGAGAACTCTTCTTCATCGGCCGGCCGAAGAAGGAGAAGCTTTAACTCACATTCTTCACGCTAAGGTACACACGGTCATTTTAATTCTATAAATCAGAACCCACGGTTCCTGGCGACCACGTTTATTTCTTCTCACCCTCCTCCCACATGACCCGAACCATCTCTTTGGTGATCGAGCGACGCCAGGGGATGAAAGTTCGGGGATCAATGTGAGTGTGGGACCAAGGTGAGAGTTGCTTTCCGAGCTTTATTCCTTTCTTTCCTCATCCCCTCTTGAGGTGACGATCTGGATTCACGGACTTCCCTGAAAAGGAGAGGACCCCGTCGAATTTTCAGAGTCGACAGCCTTTGTGGCGACCACGGTGGGACAAGCAATGTCTTCAACCGTGGGTGCTAAGTGTTTTGTTTGCAACTAGTTCTAGTTCTAGACCGGTTCCCACGTGAGCCTTTCCTTCTTTCCACCTCTCTTGAACATCATGCCATCTCAAAATTTCTGATTTCACCCATCTTTTATCAGATCTGAAGTGCCAAGTATGCCATTTAATTTCTGCATGTTATTTAAACCGGTTCCCACGTGAACCACCCTTTTCCTTTTAAACCGGTTCCCATGTGAACCAATCTCTTTCTTTACTTCGGTTCCCACGTGAACCAAACCACTTTTTTCAGATCTATCCCCACTTGGATCAGATCTTTGTTCACCTTTAATTGGCCCCACGTGGCCCTCTTTTGATCATTCAAACCGGTTCCCACGTGAACCACCCCTTTTTACCCAAAACCGGTTCCCACGTGAACCACCTTTACTTTCTACCCCAGTTCCCACATTGGTCCCCACGTGGACCACCCTTTTGCTTGGCTATCAGATCTGAACCCTCTTCTTTCCATAACCTTTTCACTATCTCCATTTGGCTCACGTAAGAAACAAGTCTAGATTCTAGTTTCTAGTTGCTTGTCTAGTTTCTAATTACTTGTCTGGTGTTGATTGCTTGTTTAAGTTTATGCTTTGCTCATTACTTGCTTTATTACTTGATTGCATTCTATGCTCCTTCTCTCTACCTCCTTCTTTTACACTTTTTTGTGGCGGGAGCTCACTCTCCCATTTACCCCTCCCATCCAAAACACCCTCTTGGTGGATTCTGACCTCTCTTCTGGGATATTCCTTCCTAGTTGACTTGGTTGGCTTTCATCAAGGCCTCCGTAATTCCTCATACGTGGAGTATTCCTCTTCACGATCGGGTTGGTTGTACCACTCCCCAAAACCCGAAGCATCCTACGTTACCTACACGTGGTGAGTTTGTGTGAAACCTAGGTCATTGGAGATTGGAGTTAGGATCCTAACCCATTTGTTGAGAGAACAATTCTTAACAAAATTCATAAACCTAAGGTTTAATTAAAATCATTGCGTAATCTTGCTTTCAAGTCTTTGCATAACTTGTTTGTCAAACAAAAATTCAAACCTCTAACTTTTTGCAAGATACTAAAAAAAAAAACAGAAAAAAAGTTCTTTATTTACTTTGTCAACTTGTTTTACTTTCTCCTAAGTTCAATGCAACTAAGGTCTGGAAGGCACATTGGAATGGCGGAACAAGCTGAACATCGAGAGCACGAGATGGGTCACCAACCGATTCAGTCAGAAGTGCAAGAGGTCCCTCAACCATCTGCTCCCCGTGATGTTGAACAACTCTTTAGGGAGTTGTCTCTCTATACTGACCCAGAAACCTATGCCCGTATACAATCCATGGTGAAGGTCAAAATTGCTTCAGATCAGGCTGAAACCAATCAAGTTGCCTTATCTCCTCGTCCTGTAGTTCAACCACCAGTCATTCAGTCACCCTTTGTTCAATCACATGTTGTTCAACAATCTATGATTCAACCTCCTGTTGTTCAACAACCTATGATTCAACCATCTGCAGTTCAACCATCTGTTGTCCAACCCTCATTTGTCCAACCATCTTATTTCAACCATGTTGCTCCCTTGACCCATCAAGTCATGGGACAATCTTCAGTGAATTTGCCAAGTCATGCTCCTCAATTTCGTAACCACGTCTCTAACCACATACCCCCACCAGTAAACCAAGAACCTGCTCTCACCAGGGCAATCATGGATCAGCTCACCCAGATGAATGAGCGTTATGAAGAGCTGAGATGTCGCATGGACTCCAAGTCAGTGCCTGAGATTTCTATTCCTTCTCTGCCAGTCCTACACCTGCCACCTTCTGAGCTACTAGTTTATCGCCGCTACAATGGTACTGGCAATCTTTTTCTTCATATTAAAGATTTTCTCTACGAGTCCTCATTCTGGAAAGATGATCGTAGGGTTCTTGCCTTCTTGTTCCGCCAATCACTAGAAGGGTCTGCATTGGAATGGTTCTACTCACTCGACTCCTTTGAGGCAGGAGACTTCGACATTGTCAAGACAAAATTCTTGCAAAGATACAGAGACCGGGTGGCACCAGCATGCTCCATCACGGATTTGATTGCTGAGAAGATGAAGCCCGAAGAAGACTTCATAAAGTTTGCTGATCGCTGGAGGGGAATGGCAGAGAAATTGACAGATGTTATTTCTGAAGGGGAACAAGTGAAGATGCTTATTGGCAACACTACACCTGCCTTGAGGAATGTCTTGATCATGCACCATCCTACCACAATGAATGAACTCTATGACAGTGCCCGATACTTACAAGCCCACTTCAAGGATGCCACCATGATAAACCCTTTTGATCCTAAACCTAGAAACTTTAGAAAAACCCCCTCTGCACCAGCTGGGCCTACAACCGAAGGAGTGGTCAACAATGAAGCTGTAAATATTGTGGGGAACCAGGGAGGGAACCGTCAAAATCGCATACGAAACCCACCACAGACCCCTTCCTATTACCCCCCTCAACAACAGGTTAGGCCACCACAACCACGACAACCACAACAACCCCCTCAGCCAGTAGCACAACCCCAGCAACCTCGTCAACCTACCTACAATAGGGCACCGCCACCACCCAATCAGGCACTACGAAGGGGAGGTCCTAGGAGAGAGAACTACCAGCAACTCCCTTACTCCTTGACCGACATCTTCAATGTACTCATGGCAGAAAAACAGTTGGAATTGCCCAAGGAAAGAGGGGTTTGGCCAGTAAACGTAGATATGTCCCGATACTGTGCTTACCACCGGTGTCCTGGTCACACTGTAGAAGTGTGCTTTCAATTCAAGGATTACATCCACGATCTGAATGACCAAGGCAGCATTGATTGGGTCCAAATGGGGGAATGCATACAAGCTATGAAGGCTAGGCAGCAGCAGCGACAACGTCCACCGGCTCAACCTCAACAACAACCTGGCTTGGGGATTGTCCAAAATCCGCTCCCGTTACATGCTCCCGCTCCAGCACCGGCACCAGCACATCCAAACCCAGGAATTGGTCTAGTACACTCCATTGTCCAGGGAGATGCCAGCCGTGCTCAAGGTTGGCAACTAGAAAATCACAATACAACCATGCCTGTCAACCCGGCTAGGCCTCCTGCTAGGAACCCTCCTAGAAAGATAATCCATGCACCTGCTACTCCACAACTACCACAAAGCTCAATAACCCAACCACTGGCCGCCACTTCTTCTCGCCGGCCCATCATTAGGCCAGCCCCCTCTCTAACTACACCTCCTTCAACCATTGCTACACACCGGCCCTTACTCATCCGACCACCACAATCACCACCAAACATGAATCCTCAGCCTACGAGCTCTACCACTCCAAAACCCCAACCTATCATACCACCAACACCACAACCAATCCCACAACCTACACCTTCATTAAGTTCATCAACCACTTTTGCACCCCGGCCTCTTCTTATTAGGCCACCGGTATCACCATCATTACCACCTCCAAATCCTACCCCTCTACCAACTAACCCCATCATCCTAGGACCACCAAACCCATTGCCTACCATACCTGCACCTACACCACCTATACCCACCCCAGTTAACCCGTCACCTCTACCCGACCGCCAAATAGCCCCGGTGCTTCGGAGTGGGAGGATGTTCCAGCGGCTCTTTCCCCAAGCCGGAACTCAACCGCAAGAGCCAGTGGAGGAGGAACAAGTAGAAGAACCATTGCCAGGCACAGCCTATGATCTGTTAAAGCATTTAGATAAAACACCGGCCCGTATTTCCATACTTGAGTTGATCAAAAGATCAAAGGTGCACCAGGAGATTCTACAACAGTACTTGCAAAGGGTCATGGTGAATGTAGATCTCCCACCTGAGAAGATCACTACAGTGTTAGCCCCTAGAAGTGAGCACCCAACACTCACTTTCTCTCAGGAGGAATTAGCAGATCCAGAGTTTAGGAGATATGCTTTGCATGTGGCCGTGGTTATCTGTAATATTGAAGTGAAATCATGTTTGGTTGACACTGGAGCTTCCATCAACGTTATGCCGCCAGAAACATTGCAGTTGTGCGGTATTTCTGAGCAAGAAATCAAGCCATCTTGTGCCATGGTGACGGCCTACGACAACTCCAAGAAGTCTGCACGTGGGGTGGTCACATTAGAAGTCAAACTTGGACCATGTACGGTCACAACAGAATTTCATGTTCTAGAATTAGATCCAACTTTTCGGGCTATACTTGGGAGGCCATACTTGGAGGCAATAGGAGCTGTGGCTTCAACAAACCACCAGTGCAAAAAATTTCCCTTTAAAGGACAGGTGGTCAAGGTGACTAGCATGCCTATGAGGGATGAGATGAATGATGTTTTTACATCACCCCTAGGTCTGTCAATACAACCCCAGATCTCAGTGGGAGAATTGCCAGAAGTCAGATGCATGACCGCCTCTCTACCAGACACATTGGGATGGCGGATGATGATGAAATTGGGCTATCAGCCTGGAAGAGGTTTAGGCAAGGATCTTCAAGGGATCACTCAGCCAATTGAAACTGTGAAAAGGCCACGCAGGCAGGGGTTGGGATATGAAGAGGGTTCCATCCCAAGGAGGATCTTCCAGCCAGGATATGCCATGGGACTCCATACATTCTTTATCAAAGGGGAGACCATGATGATGGCTGAAGATGGCAAAAGTTCCATGATAGCTGTCAAGAGAAGAAAAGCTTCAGAAGAAGAAGAAGAAGACTTGGAAGACCTGTGCTTATCTCTAACTCGTTTGTTCTCAAGTGGGGAAGAGCACCAGGAACCACTCAAGGGCAGACCAATCTTGGATCATCTAGTTAAGCATACCACCCAAGTCAAAACCATTCCACGAGGCCCAAATACAACAATGCCATGTTTGAACCTCGTACCTTTATTTCTAGATCTTTTGGATGGGCTTCAGGGCCCACTTACCCACTTTGGGCCCATGTGCCCTCTTCAACCTTTCACTCTTATTGGTCCAGCTTGCCCATTTGCTTCCCTCATCAACTTCATGACTGAGGGCTTTTCTCAACATGGGCTAACATGCCCATTTATTTCTAAGATCGGGTCCACGTACCCGTTTACTTTTTCCATCAGTTTTGGACCCATATGTCCACTTTCTATTACCATTGGGCCCACGAGCCCCTTTTTCCCTTTTATTCTTAAGTTTTTCTCTCTATTAATTCAGTCAGTTTCTAGCAAGCCTCGAGTCACTCAGGCTCATTCTATCTTTTTACTTGAAATTTCCAAAAAAAAAAAAAAGTCTTCTCTGAAACTCACATTTCCATCGAGGAGACATCTCTACTCATGCCAGAGGGTGCTCCCAATCAGGGATCCCTCTTTTCTGAATCATTAATCGATTTACTCGATCCTCCCTCCACTGTAAATACCACCTTTCCAGCTTTATCTTCGGTAGGTCAAGTTAGTTTAGGAAATAGGAAAGTCGAGAGGTAAGCAAGTTCCAAATAGGTATACGCAACGGTTGGCACGTAAATGCGTAGAGTGTGCAAGGCTGCCAAACTTTTTAGATAATACTATCCAGCTAGATGAAATCCGATATGAGGATGAGCATAACATAGATCATACTTTGGGAGTATATGAGGTGGTATCAGAGAAGGATCCCGAATCCGAGGATGAAATTGAGGACTTGGCTGATGCATATGCATCTGGACTTAGAAGATTTGAAGAACCATCAGCCACAGGGAATGAACCGACCAAGGAACCGAATTTAGGAACCCTGGAAGATCCTAAGACTATCCTCATTAGTGCAAACCTCACTCCCTCGAAGAACAACGTTTGATCAAAGTTTTGGAAGAATATAAGGACACATTCGCATGGACATATGAAGATATGCCGGGATTAGATAATTCATTGGTTGAACATAGATTAACCTTGAAACCTGGAACTACCCCGGTTAAACAAAAGCTCAGGAGGTTCCACCCTGATATTGCACTCAAAATGAAAGAAGAGGTCGACAAACTACACCAAGCAAAATTTATTAAGGTTGTCCTATATCCACAATGGGTGGCTAACATAGTCCCGGTTATGAAGAAGGATGGATGAATTCGGATTTGTATAGAGTTCTGGGACTTGACCCGAGCGTGTGCTAAAGATGATTTTCCATTACTTCATATCGTTGTTTTGGTTGTTAACCCAGCAGGATTTGAAATGCTTTCATTCATGGATGGCTATTACGGATACAATCAGATCCGGTTAGGCGAGGAGGACCAAGAAAAGACCTCGTTCACTACACCTTGGGGAACATATTGCTATGTTGTCATGCCCTTTGGGTTAAAGAATGCCGGTGCTACATATCGAGGGCTATGATGGCTATCTTTCACGACATGATGCACACCCTTGTAGAGGTGTATGTGGATGATTTGGTTATCAAGTCCAAGAGTCGGGAAGATCATTCTGAAGTGCTAAGGAAGGTCTTGCAACGAGCTAGAGAATACAAGCTGAAATTGAACCCTAAGAAGTGTACATTTGGAGTTTCATCAGGAAAGCTACTTGGGTTCATAGTAAGCAAAAGGGGCATAGAGATCGACCCAAACAAGGCCAAGGCAATTATTGGTATGCCTCCTCCGAAGAATATGAAAGAGCTTCGTGGATTGATTGGGAGGCTACAATTTGTCCGCCGGTTTATCTCACAACATTCCCAAAGGTGTAAACCTTTCTATGAGTTAACCAAGGCGGGGGCCGAGTTTAAATGGGATTCGAAGTGCCAGGAGGCGTTTGATGGGTTGAAAACATACCTGGCAAGTCCCCCTGTACTTAGACCACCAATTCCCGACAAACCGTTGGTCCTCTACATTTCGGTTCTTGAGAACTCTATCGGAGCAGTCCTTGCACAAGTTGATGAAGAAGGGAAAGAACGAGCTACTTACTACTTGTCTAAGATGTTTGATGCTTGTGAGCTGAAGTACACTGTGGTAGAAAAGACCTGTGCTGCTCTTGTTTGGGTGGTTCAGAAACTCAAACATTATTTCCTTGCTCACCAAGTCAAGCTCATTGCTCGTATCAATCCCATTAAGTTTTTGTTAGAGAAGACAGTCTTGACTGATCGGTTAGGGCGATGGCAGAGTTTCTTATCCCAATTTGATATCACTTATGTCCCACAGAAGGCAATCAAGGGTTATGCTATTGCTGAACACCTTGCCCATCATCCCATACCCGTCTTTGACCCAGTCCGGTCGGAGTTCCCGGATGACGAACTAATGTCAGTCCGATCTTCCAATCTTTGGACATTATATTTTGACGGGGCTCTGAACTCTCATGGTAGAGGGATAGGTATTGTCCTTCTGTCACCTGAAGGTGTCACCATTCCACAGGCTTTTCAGCTTAACTTTCCAGCGACCAACAACATAGCTGAGTATGAAGCCTTGCTGGCCGGGCTGGAGGCCGCTCATTTCCATGGTGCCACCGAACTGAGGGTGATAGGTGATAGTCAATTGGTCCTACGCCAGGTCCTATCCAAGTACCGAACTTCCCATCCAAACCTCAAACCCTACCAGGAGCTCACCACCTGCTACATCAAGCTATTCTTCAAACTCACCTTTGTCCATGTCCCCCGCTCTCAGAATATCCTCGCTGATGCCTTAGCTTCACTAGCTTCATCTCTATCTGTCCCGCTAGGCAGGCAAGTGCGGACTATCCACATTTGTAAGAGGACAATTCCAGCAATTGAGGATGGACGTTTTCTGAAGGTTAAGGAAAGATTCAACAGAAAAGAATACTTGGAACATAAGGAAGAAATATCCTTGATTGAGTTGGAAGAATTAGAAGAAGGTGAGAGACCTTGGTATGACGAGATTGCGAGGTATTGTCAAGATCAGTCATATCCACCTGGATCAACCACCAAAGAAAAGAAGGCAATCAGAAGAGTATCCCAGAGGTATACAATCCTAGGAGGAGTGCTCTATAAGAGAAGCCTAAGTGGAATCTTACTCAGGTGTATTGATGAAGAAGAAGCCGAGTTGGTGCTGAAAGAAGCACATTCTGGAGTTTGTGGTGGTCATGTGAATGCCCAAGCCCTTGCTAAGAAAATCATCCGACAACGGTATTATTGGCCAACTCTAGAAGAAGACTGCTCCATCTTTGTCCGGCATTGTCATTCATGTCAACTCCATGCCGACAAGATTCACTCTCCCGCATCTTCCCTTCATCCAATTCATGCCCCATGGCCTTTCGCCATGTGGGCTTTTGATATCATTGGCCCCTTGAGTGACCTCAACTCCGAAGTGCGCTCAAAATCATTCATTCTGACGGCAACGGAGTACTTCACAAAGTGGGCTGAAGCGGAAGCATTCGTGGAGATTAAAGCATCAACAGTCTGCTCCTTCATCAAGCGCAACATCCTGGCAAGGTTCGGGATCCCCAGCGACATCGTCACCGATAATGGGCCACAATTTCTTTCTCAAGATCTCGCGTGATCTTTGCAACAGGTATTACATTTCATTGCATCATTCATCACCATACTATCCTCAAGGCAATGGTCAAGCAGAAGCCACCAACAAAACCTTAATCAAAATCATCAAGAAATCTTGTAAGTGTAGCAAGTTTGCCGACTGGCCTGATAAGCTTGTAGATGCTCTATGGGCTTATCGTACTTCTGTAAGGACTCCCACTGGACAAACCCCGTATGCTTTGGCATATGGGATGGAAGCAAAGTGGTCCCTTACGAAGTATTACTTCCATCCGTCCGAGTTCGGCTCGACGGGGATATTCCTGTTGATGAGAGAAGAGAATCTCTCCTTGCACAGCTTGAACTCTTGGATGAAAGAAGGCTAGCTGCCGCCGAGCATGCCCGGACTTATCAGAATAGACTCAAAAGGTTTTATCAAAAGAGGGTGGTCGAGAGAAAATTCGAAATCGGTGAGATGGTAGTCAAACGCATATTCCTTAAGCCAGGGGGTCCCCGCTCCAAGTTGCAACCTAACTGGGAAGGGCCTTTTGTAATCACTGAAAAGTATCCAGGTAATGCATATGAATTAACTAATGCAGATGGAGAAAAATTGAATCATCCTTGGAATGGAGTTTACCTCAAAAAGTACTTTCCATAAAAATGGAGAAACCACTGGTATAACCTCAAGTCATCGATCCTAGGTTGTTCGTGAGAAGTCAAGGGTAGGTACCATCCTACACACACAACACTTCCCGATCCTAGAATCCAGACAACCCGACACTTGCGAAAGGCAAGGCAGAAATCTAGAAATGGAAGGAGTACCCTTACCCTATTCTCTTCTACTCGGTCCAAGATAGGGAGAGAAGATTAGAGAGGGGTAGTATCGAAAACACTCCCACCCTAGTAGGAGGCCGTCTCAGAGGGTGCAAAAGGGTGCCAAAAGATGGGCAATGAACCCCTCAGGTTAGAAAAAAATGATCAACCTGTTTGAATGAGTACCCAGAATGATAGTCAAGGCAAAAGGCACTAAAAGATGGGCAATGTCCCCACGGGTCAAAAACCTGTCCAAATATGTGCCACATAGAAAAGAGCAAAAAAAAAGAAGAAAGAAAAACCCAAAGAGGCCGAACCCCAATGGGTGATTTGAGTGAGAGTAGAGAAATCCCTCTCAACATCTTCAAACCCTATCAAGGACTTTCTCTATACTCTTCCTCCTTAAACCCCTAGGGAAGGGTAAACCGACCAAATCCAGGTGGAATCCAAGCCAATCAAAGGAAGAAGGTTAGAAGGATTCTAGGTAGGGAACTTTATTTTTGCACGTGGCATCTACCACTTGAGTCTTGACAAACTCCAAAGATCGATGAATTATTTCAAATACCAGCATTTTCTCCAAAAAAAAATGCATATTTCAAAAACCAAAAAAAATTGCATATTTCAAAAACCCAAAAAAATTTGCATATTTCAAAAACCCAAAAAAGGCATATTTCAAAAACCCAAAAAATTTGAATATTTCAAAAATTCAAAAAAAACACATACTTCAAACAAAATCCAAAAAATTGAATACTTTTGAAAATCCAAATGATTGTTTTCAAGAAAATCCAAAAAATTTTTTTGCTTAGTCATGATCATTGCCATAGTTGCTGCATCCATGCTTATTTGATTGTCATGCATATTTTCATTTCTGCATTGCATATCCATTTTTACTTTAATTACCTTGTTAAGAAGGCTCTTCCCTTTGACCTAAGTCAAAGTTGACCATAATGGGCAAAGGGATGAGTCCTGATGAAGATCTAATCTCCTTCTGTCAAGTGTTACAGGCATTTCAATACGGGAGAGGAGAGGATTCACACCATGACAGGTAAGTTCTCTCAACCCCCCATTTCATTTTAAGTCATTTGTTTTATTCCACCTTGTTAAGAAGGCTCCTCCCTTTGACTCAAAATCAAGGCATACGATATACAGGCAAAGGGATGAGTAATGATAAAAATTTAATCATTTTCATTGAGTATTTTCAGGAGCTGAAGAAGCAAAAAGAGAAGGGTGATCAGGTAGAATTTTTTATGAAAAAAAAAAAAAATTTGCCTCAGGGCGCATGTGCCCTCATCTGGGGGCACATGGCCAGGTGCCCCACCCCCTGGGCGCATGGCCAGGTGCCCCCGATCGGGGGCACATGGACAAAAAAATCGAAAAATTCAGAAAAATCTCAAAAATTCAGAAATTGTCTATAATGTTAAAAGTGACATTTTTGCTAAAGGAACCATCATTAAAAACTTTGTTTTGACATACAAATGATGGTTCAAATAGTAAAATCTTCAATTGATCATTTCATGAACAATCTGATTCATATGACAATTCTGTCTGTTGGGTACTAACCAGAAATGTGCAGACAACCTTTTTAGTCCTAACAGGTGAATTGGCGAGAACAGTGTTCCCCAAGGAACGTCATGCCAACCTTACGGCGAAAAGAAAGGAAGCACCACCTAGCTGAACATTCTCATGGTGTTGTATTCCGTCAGAAGACAAGACAAGGATGGACCAGAGATGCTGATGAACCAGGCGGTCGATGCAGCTTACCTTAAGATTTCATCCTCTCATCAATCTCACATCACATCACCACCATCACTTCATTTTTTTGCACTTCACATCACTTCTACTATCTGTCACTTAGCTATGCTAGGTCCACTTTATACATATTATATGCATTAATGTTGAAGACCTTGAGAGTGAAGATGACTGGACCCGAGATCCCCTTCAACAAAATCTACGACGGCTTGGTCATTTCTTCACACTCACGGATAAGCCAAAATTGAACATTGGAGGGACGATGGTTCCTAATCGGGTGTCTTGACCTCCAATAGACAATCTATATCTTCAACTATTTTCTACATGATCTTCTATGTCTTCACGACCATCTCCTTTTCTTTCTTCATCATTACCAATTCTATTTCATTAGGTTTTCTCTTTCTTTTATTTCATCATGTTTTATTATTTCTTTTATCCCTTTATGTTTTATTCCTTTCTTTTTGTTCCACCATGTTTTATTCTATCATTTCTTTTATCCCACTGTGTCTTTTATCCCACCCCACCGTGGCAATTGTCATGCCATTGCTATTCTTCTTTACCATCATTCTATGTTAGTCCCACCATTATCTTTCAAACTCACTATGGCTTAAATCTGTCTTGTCGTTTTCCGAATACTTGATTTTTCTGCCTGAGCGTGATTCATGGTTTTCACGATACCCGAGCAATTTTGCTATGCTTTAAACGAACCCTTTTAGAACTTGAGGTTCTTCCACTCAGAATTAAACTGAGTATTTGGTGAAACTTGAATGAACTTGAGATTCCAAATATGATGGATTGGTATTCTTTTCATTTTAAGATCAACTTCTCTTTTACAAAACTTTAGCCCATCACAGTACAAGAACACCGCAAAGTTCGGGTTGCTGGCTGATGATGAACCTACGAATTCGAGGACTCCTCACCACGCTGAGGGTTGGCTACATCCTTTTATCCATTATCATTTAATTTTTCATCTCTCGTGCCAAGGGCATGTCTTTTACCAGTCAATTATATGAGGTTTTGATAGAACATGAAAGCGATCTAGAATACTCAGAGAGATTCATTTTGCTGGATCGGGTAGATAAGCGTGTCTATATCTACACCTTGATGCCACCTTTTCAGTCCATCACCATTCCATTTCACTACATTCATCTACCCTCACTTGCATTCCATTAAAGTTCACTACGAATCACTCCGCTTCATTACATGCCACTCCCTTACAAAGCCGACATCAAGGCGAGGCAAGCTGTAGACACGCCAAATTTGCCTAATTCAGAGCATAAAACTCATGTTTTATAGGGTAACACGCATGATTGATCATTTGATGATGCCGGGTCTTTTAAAGTTGATTTGGAGCTTCGCCGAATGAAATCGGATGTTTTCCGAAGTTTTTCGCGAAAAGCCGTAATTTCCGAGCGAAAGCCACACGTAAGTCGTGTAAACACGGAAATTGGCTGAATGACCAATGCCTAATGATCATGCATTGAAGGTTATGGTCATATTTACACTCCGGACAAGTTTTGTTGCATTCCGTGCTTTCCGGTTTGCCGTCGAAGTCATTTTTGACCAGTATCGGACCTTCTGTTCACTGCCCTAATTTACGGATAAAATTCTGAAGTTTTGGAGGGTGTGGTGACTGATCCTATGCTATAGAGAGCTTCTTCGGCCTGTTATCTTTCCAACGCAACAAACGGCGTCGAATTCCGAGTTCGGGAGTGTTCGCAATGGCTTCCGGAAGAAGGACGCGCAGAACCAGTCCCATGCGCCCGGGTTCCAGGGCACATGCGCCCGGGACCCAGGGCACATGGCCATGCGCCCTACCAGTGAGGCACGTGGCCTTGTGCCCTCACTTGAGGGCACATGCGCCCCACCCTTGAGTCAGTCTTTCACCCGGACTCTGCCGCTGAACAGACGGAAGAGATAAGACCTTTATTTTCGGAGAAGATAAGATGTGCCCTCACTGGGGGGCACATGCGCCCCTCAGTGGGGCGCATGCGCCTGGCACCAGGGCGCATGCGCCCAGGGGTGGGGCGCATTCATCCCTATTTTCTAGCTTCGATAAGATCGCCTGTTCTCCTATAAATTAACTCCGATTCCGGTCGTTCCAGAGAGAGGAGAACGACTCCCAAGGCATCTCAAGACGTCCTATCACCCTCTTGCATCGATTTTATGATTTTTAGAGAGAGAATTTCGAGTTTTTAGAGAGAGAAAAGTCAGTTCAAGAGAGAGGAAGGCTGTTCTACAGGTGATCTGCCAAGTCTCTCTTCTTCGACCACTACAGAAGTGTGTGGACGTCTTCTGCCTGAGATATATTCATCAAAGTTCTTCCTCTCCAAGTCTTCTTGAGTTTACAATCGACGGAACTTGATTCCAAGGTCGGGGCTGGTCGTGACAAGCGCAGAAGCAAAGTCGCGCCCTGGCAGATCCTGCACTGCTACTTGGCTTTTTCGACAAAACTGATTTGGCTATATCTTCCTCTATACAACTCAGAATCTTTCAGTTTTTTTTTTCCTATCTCTTTGTTTCGTGATTCTCCATCATCCTATCATTTTTTTACATTTTTTTGCATTACTTTTACTCTGTTAATCAGAAAATAAAAAAAAGGGGGTTAGAGATAACCCGAATCCGGTCAGTTTCTAGTCAATTGTGTGTTTTATGTCATTCTCTTTACATATACTCCACTTTGTCTAGTTATAATTGTCTATTTCACTTGTTTACTTGTCTAGTTGCACAGAATATCAAGCACCCACACGTTGAGGACTCTTCTTCATCGGCCGGCCGAAGAAGGAGAAGCTTTAACTCACATTCTTCACGCTAAGGTACACACGGTCATTTTAATTCTATAAATCGGAACCCACGGTTCCTGGCGACCACGTTTATTTCTTCTCACCCTCCTCCCACATGACCCGAACCATCTCTTTGGTGATCGAGCGACGCCAAGGGATGAAAGTTCGGGGATCAATGTGAGTGTGGGACCAAGGTGAGAGTTGCTTTCCGAGCTTTATTCCTTTCTTTCCTCATCCCCTCTTGAGGTGACGATCTGGATTCACGGACTTCCCTGAAAAGGAGAGGACCCCGTCGAATTTTCAGAGTCGACAAGGCCGTCCCTTTGTCCAAAGCCGATCCGACGTTGAGAGATCGATCCCGAAGTGAAGGAGAAGGCTCAATCCGGACGTTCTGCATCAACCAATTTCATCGACTTATGCAGAAAATAAGAGACTCCTTCTAAAAGAGTCTTTAACATAGAAGTTGTTCCTCTCTTCGTCGTCTTTCATTTACAACTGACGGAACTTGATTCTGACTTGCCGTTTTTTTGTGGACATTGCTGCACTGAGAACGCGCATCCAGGTTCTATTTTTCACATCCTCCCACTTTCATAATTTTTACATACTTCTACAAGAGAATTTAGGAAAAATAATCAACACAAGAACTCTTCCTCTATGAGTCTTCTGTCTACTCCAACAAACGGAAATCGATTCTGACATTTGGGTCGTCCGTGGGATTCTCTTTACTAAAGTCACACCAGAAGGGTGCAAAGCTACCCGAACCGGCTTGTTTTACTCATCTCGGCTTCAACTCAAGCTGTTTCATTCCATAAGTATCTCTTAACTCAGTCCATTTAATTGTTATAGAAAAATTTTATTTCATTTGCATCATTTTACGTAACTAAAAACACAAAAAAGGGGTTAGGGCTCACCCCAATCCGGTGAGTTCGATTCAAATTGCTTCTTTGTTTTATCTCTTCTTCTATAGTGTCTACACTTCCCATAGTTCTAATCAGCTTCTTTCACTTGGTTTATTATTCTAGTTGCACAAGTCTATCAAGCTAGCATCAGGTTGGAGACTCTTCTTCATCGGCTGGCCGAAGAAGAAGAAGGTTTAACCCACATCCCAATCTCCCGCGCTAAGGTACACGGTCAAATTCAACTTTCTTTCTATTTTCATTCCATAAAGCAGAGCCCGCGGCTCCTGGTGACCACCTTTTATTTATGTTTTAAGTTTATCTCCTCCTCACTCTCCTCCCACATGACCCGAACCATCTCCAGTGCTCGAGCAACGCCGCGAGATGAAAGTTTGGGGATCAGTGTGAGTGTGGGACCGAAGTGAGGACTCTTTACAACTTTTCGAGTGTTTTCCAGTTCACTCCCTTTTCCCTTATTCCATCCATCTTCACCCTCTCTTGAGGTGCCTATCTGAAACTTGTTTCTGAAGTCGACAACTTTTTGGCGACCACGGTGGGATCCGTATGATCTCCGGGCACCGGGATGAAGAAAGGACGATTTGGGAAGGTTGGGACGAGCCAAGGGTGGCTGGAGGATGAGGATAAGAGTGTTGGATGATGGGGATGCCCTTGCACTTCAGGTTGCATGGCAGCATTGACATGGCATTCGGGTTGTTGTTGGAGCTTGTAGAGACCTTCCCCGTACTCCTATTGCTTGTAGTAGTCCGACCTCCCAACGTGGCTTCCAGACTTTAGCATCATGGACATCATGTCGATCTTTCTTCAAAGATGGTTAAAAAAGAGCAAGCAAAGCACACAAATGAAGATTTTTTGTTATGTTATGTTTTTTTTTGAAATTTTTTTATTTCAATTTGGTTGTTTGAAAAACAAGTTGAACACAAAATTAAAGATGTTTTTTTTTTTGATTTTTAGGTGTTTTGCAGGAAAAAATTTTTGGCTGTTTTCAATTTTTGGTGAGCAAGCAAATTATGCAAACAAGTCTTTAAAATGACTACTCGACAATATTTAGGTTGAAACCTTAGATTAGATAGATTCATAGCAATTGTTCACTCAAATAGGTATGGTTCCTATTGCTTCAATCTTCAAGACCTAAGGTTATCACTCAATCACCACGAGTAGGTACTTGGTGTAGACACGCCAAATTCGCCTAATTCAGAGCATAAAACTCATGTTTTATAGGGTAACATGTGTGATTGACCTTATAATCATGCCGGGTCTTTAAAAAGTTGATTTGGAGCTTCGCCGAACGAAATCGGATGTTTTCTGATGTTTTCCGCAAAAAGCAGTAATTTCCGAGCGAAAGCCACACGTAAATCGTGTAAACACGGAAGTTGGCTGAATGACCAATGCCTAATGATCATGCATTGAAGGTTATGGTCATATTCACACCCCGGACAAGTTTTGTTGCATACCGTGCCTTTCCGGTTTGCCGTCGGAGTCATTTTGACCTGTATCGGATCTTCTGTTCACTACCCTAACTTCCGGAAAAAATTATGAAGTTTTGGAGTGTGTGATGGCTGATCCAATTCTATATAAAGCTTCTTCGGCGTTTTATCTTTCCAACACAACAAACGGCATCGAATTCCAAGTTTGGGAGTGTTCGCAATGGCTTCCGGAAGAACGACGCGCAAAAATAGTCCCATGCACCCGGGTTCCTAGTCACATGAGCCCGGGACCCAAGGCACGTGCCCATGCGCCCTACCAGTGAGGCACGTGACCTCGTGCCCTCACTTGAGGGCACATGCGCCCCACCCTGGAGGCACGAGGGACCCAATTTTTCACCGGGACTCTACCACTGAACCGATCGATCGGATAAGGGCGAAATTTTCGGGAATAGTGCCATGCACCCTCACTGGGGGGCACATGAGCCCCTCAGTGGGGCGCAAGGTACCCTATTTTTTAGTCTGGAACGCGCCGTTCGTTCTCCTATAAATTAACTCTGATTATGGTCATTTCAAAGGCATGAGCACGACCCCCCAGGCATATCAAGACATCTAACCTCCCTCCTGCATTTATTTTGTGATTTTTAGAGACAGAATTTCGAGTTTTTAGGGAGAGAAAAGTCGGTTCAAGAGAGAGGAAGGCTGTTCTGTAGGTGATCAGCCAAGTCTCTCTTCTTCAGACTCTACAGAAGTGTGTGAACGTCTTATGTCCAAGATTCCTTCATCAAAGTTCTTCATCTCCAAGTCTTCTTGAGTTTAAAATTGACGGAACTTGATTTCAAGGTCGGGGCTGGTTGTGACGAGCACATAAGAGAAGTCGCACCTGTCAGTTCCTGGACTGCTGCTCGGCTTTTTCGACAACCCAGATTTGGCTATATCTTTCTCTATTCAACTCAGAATCTTTCTGTTCTTTTTCCTATCTCTTTTTTTAGTGATTCTCCATTCTCCTATCATTTTTTTACATTTTTTTCATAATTTTTTTAGTCTGTTTATCCGAAAACAAAAAAAGGGTTAGAGATAACCCGAATCTGATCAGTTTCTAGTCAATTGTGTGTTTTATGTTATTCTCTTTACATATACTCCACATTGTTTAGTTCTAATAGTATCTTTAACTTGTTTGTTTATCTCGTTGCACAGAATATCAAGCACCCACACATTGAGGACTCTTCTTCATCAGCCGGCCGAGGAAGGAGAAGCTTTAACTCACACTCATCACGCTAAGGTACACATGGCCATCTTTCAATTTAATTTCATAAATCAGAACCCGCGGTTCCTGGAGACCACATTTCCTTTTTTCTCACCCTCCTCCCACATGACCCGAACCGTCTCTTTGGTGATCGAGCGACGCCAAGGGATGAAAGTTCGGGGATCGATATGAGTATGGGACCGAGGTGAGAATCGCTTTCAGAGCATTATTCCTTTCTTTTCTCATCCCCTCTTGAGGTGACGATCTGCGTTCACGGACTTCCCTGAAAAGGAGAAGACCCCGTCGAATTTTCAGAGTCGACACTTGGGTTCTTCGGGTTTTGGGAAAGTGGTACAACCCGCCCAATCGTGCGGAGAGGAATACTCCACGGATGGGGACTTATGAAGGTCTTGATGGAAACCACCAAATCAACTAGGAAGGCATATCCCAGAAGAGAGGTAAGAATCCAAAAAGAAGGTGTTTGGTGGGTGAGGGTGTGTTGGGAGAGAGAGCTCCCACCTCGAATGCCCTATAGATCGGAACAAGTCCAGTACCCGATGCAAATAGCTAATGCAAAAGTAAAAATGGAGGGTAAGAGGAGAAGAAGCAATCAATGTGCAAAAACATGAAATGAAATGAAGTAAATAGAGCATGCGATATGTAAATGAGACAAGCAATCATGCAGCAAAACAAATAGTCTAGTGACTAGAACTGAAGCAGAATGAAACTAGTTGCACAAACAAATCAAGCTAACACGGTTAAAGACATTGGTTGTCCCACCATGGTTGCCAGAAAGTTGTCAACTCTAGAAACGTGTTCCGGATCGACACCTCAAGAGAAGGTGAAAGATAGATGAAATAGACGGAAGTGAATCGGAAAACACTCGGAAAGCGGTAAAGACTCCTCACCTCGGTCCCACACACACATTGAACCTCGAATATTCATCTCATGGTGTCGCTCGAGCATCGGAGACAGTTCGGGTCGTGTGGGAGGAGAGTGAGGAGGAGATGAACTTAGAACATGAATAAAAATAAATGTGGTCGCCAGGAGTCGCGGGCTCCTCTTTATAGAATAAAAATAAGATTGAGTTCATTTGACCGTATACCTTAGTGCGGGAGATCGGGATATGGGTTCAACCTTCTTCTTCTTCGGCCGGCCGATGAAGAAGAGTCTCCAACCGATGCTAGCTTGATAGACCTGTGCAACTAGAATAATAAACCGAGTGAAAGAAACCGATTAGAACTATGGGAAGTGTAGAAGCTATAGAAGAAGAGATGAAACAAAGAAGCAATTAGAATCAAACTCATCGGATTGGGGCGAGCTCTAACCCATTTTTTTGTGCTTTTAATTATGTAAAAATGATGCAAATCAACTAAAACATGTTCTAAAACAGTAAATTAACTGAATAAAGTGGGTTGAGGAAGCTTATAAAGTGAATCGGCTTGAGTTGAAGCCGAGATGTTTGAAACAAGCCGGTTCGGGTAGCCTTGCACCCTCCTGGCGCGACTTTGGTGCAGTGAATGCTACGGACGACCCCAATGTCCGAATCAAGTAAAATTTGTTGGAGTAGATAGAAGACTTGAGGAGGAAGAGTTTCTATGTTTATGATTTCTCTAAAATCCTCCTGTAGAAGTTTGTAAAAATTCTGAAAATGGGCATATATAGAAAATAGAACCTGGATGTGTGCCCTTAGTGCAGAAATCACCACGAACAAACGGAAAGTCAGAATTGAGTGCTGTCACTTGAAGATGAAAGAGGATGAAGATAGGAACAACTTCTATGTTGAAGACGTTTACAGAAGGAGTCCCAGATTTTCTGCAGAAGTCAATGAAGTCGGTTGATGCAGAACACCTGGATTGAGCCTTCTCCTTCATTTCGGGATCGATCTCTCAACGTCGGACCGGCTTTGGATGTCGGGACGGCCTAAGGAGAGAGCTTGAAAGACCTCAGGACGAGCTAGGCATGAGGGATTAACCTTGGGTCATTGAGAATGTCCCTCAATTTATAGGGGAAGGAAGCCGATGCAAAAAAAAGAAACTGGACCTACCGCGCCCCCGCTTTTCAAAGGAGACGAGGGCGCGCAGGGCGCGCCCTCAAACCAGGGGCGCGCAGAGCACGCCCTCACTTTGGGGGCACGGTTTGTACGCCCCCCAGTTTCAAAGAAATTCAGGTGCGGTACACGTCTCACTGCTAAAATTCGTCGGAAACTTCCAGAAATTGCTAAAAATTGACTTGACATACGTAACGCGCCTCCAAATCGGGGGCGTAGTACAAATAATCGAAAATAATCTACGGAAATCTTCCCAAAATCCGGTTTAGAAAGTGCTAATCAGGGCAATTTCTTATTTTTGGAAACTGGCCGCGCCCCCACTCTTCAAAGGAATCGGGGGCGTGCAGGGCGCGCCCTCAGGTTGACGGCGCGCAGGGTGTGCCCTCCCTTTTCAAAGGGAGCGGGGCCGCGTTAGACTCTCTCTCTTGCGCGTGCGTTCCGCGAGCCGTATCTTGCAAACGGGATGTCCGATTCGGCTATTGTTTGTTGCGTTGGAAAGAGGACCTTCAACCGCACCTCCTCAAGTGGGTAAACCAGCCGGCATGACTCCTGAGACATTCGTACGGGGCTTTCTACCGGTTTACCCTCTCGCGGAAAGCTGAAACCCGTGGTGAAGATCCGAAAGAGCACGGTTCCAGTCGAGAAATCTCGGGTCAACTCGGCATGACATAAAATGATGACCGAACAAGTCCGGTATGATCGGAAAACCCGAAGTCATCGAAAAATCTAAGATTAACCCTGTAAACATGAACCAAAACTCGGAAAAGGCAGGAAACCTAAAATTGACCGAACCGGACGTATGGCCATGATTGATGAAAATATATGGCTAGAATCGACCTGGATGACCTAAAAAGACCCGGTGATGGCCAGAAAGGCCTAACGCGTGGTCTGGGATAGCCGTGTCAGTACAGTTCGAAAAAGTCGTAATGAAAGCCGTCATGAACCGACGCCTACCGAAATGACTTCTCGGAAACCCTGAATGTTACGGAACACATGCGGGACTCCCGAGACCTTCAATTATGGACCATTCAAGGTAGGTTCATCGAGTAGGCTTCGTGTTTTTACAGTTCATGCGCGGCTCTCGCTTGAAGGTTACGGCAATATTCTGAAAATCATTGGTCCATTCTCAACTCACAAAGGGCTCCACCAATGTCCTTAGCTCATGTCCACGAGGTAATCCAAATCGGGTAACGATAAAAAAAAGGAATATCGCCTATGGAATAAGAGTCTGAGGCTCCTAATCAGGCCAATTTGGCGTGTCTACAGTTGGTGGGACTAGAAAACATGGTGGGATTAGAGAACACGGTGGGATTCATAATGATCGAAATTAGGATAATAGGTTTAAAGATTAGGATGAGAAGGTGAAGATTATGAAATGATGTATGCAATGACAAAATAAAATGTAATGCAACTAACGCTACATGATGCATGCTGGGCTCAAGAAAACAAGACAAAACTTGTATAACAAATAATTGAAGATATAGATTGTCTATGAGGTCAAGATACCCATTCAGGAACCATCATTCCTCACAGCACAACTTTGTCTTATCCATGAGCATCAGAGATGACCCGACCGTCATAGATTTTGATGAAGGGGATCTCAGGTCAAGTCTTCTCCATAATCATGGTCTTCAACAAATAATGCATAAGATAATAATACATGACTAACGACATATATGCTAGTCGGCAAGTTATGGGGGTTTCCCATGTCCATTCTTCCATTTCTGCGAACATTTTCTTGGCCACTCCTTCAGAGCATCACCGGAACGAGGCAGGTGCGGCGGTATTTGTGGACATGGTTTCCATGCCTTCTCCACATGGTCATTCTCCTAGAGTCGGTGGCAACAGTCGCTGATATCTGTAGCAGGCTTAATCTTCTTCTGGTGTCGTAGCTGCTTTTCTTCCTTGTTATAGCACTTCTTGCTTCAGTGTTGTTTGATCTGCTTGACATTTCTCAAAAAGATTGTTAGTATCACATTCTGGCTTGGCCCCTTGCGAGCTTGTCAAGGGGCGAAACCTTCCAAAGGATTAAATAATAGATGTAGGGTAAAAAATATACATGTAGGCGAGACCTCCCCCCTCTTTAATTTGTGTTTCTTTTCTGAAATACTCAATAAAGGGGTTAGATCTACTCTATGGATTACCCCCTTGCTTATTGTTGTCTTGTCTTGCTTATATGTCAAGGGGGGTAGCCTTATTAACAAGGTAACATGAACAAAATGACTAACAAGATAAGCATGGTAAAAGTTAAGAGAGCTTACCTGCTATGGCGAGAGTTACTCCCTTCTTGATCTTAGAATCCTGAAACACTTGATAAAAGGGGATTAAATCTTCACCGTGGCTCATCTCTTTGCCTATTGATGTCTGCCTGTCGTTGATAGAATCTTTCTCTCTTACTTTAAAGTTCCTGAAAACACTTGATAAAAGAGGGTCAGATCTTCACAACGACTCATAACTTTGCCTATTATGGCCAACTTTGACTTAAGTCAAAGGGAGGAGCCCTCTTAATGGGGTGATAATGAAGATAAATATGCAATGCAGAAATGAAACATGCAAGACATAAGAATAAATATGAATGCTAGCAAAGGCAAAAATCAAGGTTATGCCAAGTTAAATGATGCATCGTTTCTGGTTTTTTTAAAAAATATTCATTCTTTATTTTTTAAAATATTCAACTTTATTTTTTTTTGAATTTTTGAAAAATATTTAATTTTTTTTGGATTTTTGTGGAGAATGTGCCGGTATTGAAACAATTCATCGAACTTTGAGTGTTAATAAAGATTTAAGCGATAAACACCATGTGAAAATAAGGTTCCCTACCTAGAATCTTTCTTGCCCTCTTTGTCGACTCTAAAAATTCGACGGGGTCCTCTCCTTTTCAGGGAAGTCCGTGAATCCCGATCGTCACCTCAAGAGGGGATGAGAAAGAAAGGAATAAAACTCGGAAAGCAACTCTCACCTCGGTCCCACATTCACATTGATCCCCGAACTTTCATCCCTTGGCGTCGCTCGATCACCAAAGAAATGGTTCGGGTCATGTGGGAGGAGAGTGAGAAGAAATAAATGTGGTCGCCAGGAACCGTGGGTTCCGATTTATAGAAATAAAGATTGAAAGATGACCGTGTGTACCTTAGCGTGAAGAGTGCGGGTTAAAGCTTCTCCTTCTTCGGCCGGCCGATGAAGAAGAGTCCTCAACGCGGTGAGTGCTTGATATTCTGTGCAACTAGAAAAATAAACAAGTGAAATAGACAACTAGAACTAGAAAAATTAAATGATAAAGGATAAAAGGATGTAGCCAACCCTCAGCGTGGTGAGGAGTCCTCGAATTCGTAGGTTCATCATCAGCCAGCAACCCGAACTTTGCGGTGTTCTTGTGTTGTGATGGGCTAAAGATTTGTAAAAGAGAAGTTGATCTTAAAATGAAAAGAATACCAATCCATCATATTTTGAATCTCAAGTTCATTCAAGTTTCACCAAAATACTCAGTTTAATTCTGAGTGGAATAATCTCAAGTTTTAAAAGGGTTCGTTTTAAGCATAACAAAATTGCTCGGGTATTGTGAAAACTATGAATCACGCTCTGGCAAAAAAAACCGAGTATTCGGAAAACGACACAACAGAATTAAGCCATAGGGAGATTGGAAGATAATGGTGGGACTAACATAGAATGATGGGAAAGAAGAAACAATGGCATGACAATTTCCATGACATGCTGGGACAAAATAAAAGACACGGTGGGATAAAAGAAAGGAAAGAATAAAACATGATGAGATAAAAGAGTAAAAACATGGTGAGATAAAATTGGTAATGACAAGAAAAAAAAAGGAGATGGATGTGAAAACATAGAAAATTATGTAGAAAATAGTTGAAGATATAGATTGTCTATTGGAGGTCAAGACACCCGATTAGGAACCATCGTCCCTCCAATGTTCAATTTTGGCTTATCCGTGAGTGTGAAGAAATGACCAAGCCGTCGTAGATTTTGTTGAAGGGGATCTCGGGCCCAGTCATCTTCACTCCCAAGGTCTTCAACAATAATGCTTATAATACATATAAAATGGACCTAGCATAGCTAAGTGACAGATAGTAGGAGTGATGTGAAGTGCAAAAATGCAATGATGGTGATGGTGTAAGATTGATGAGAATGTGGATTTGAGTGAAGTCTTCAGGCGTAGTGCATCGACCAGCATCTCTGGTCCGTCCTTGTCTTGCCTTCTGACGGAATACAACACCATGAGAATGTTCAGCTGGGTGGTGCTTCCTTTCTTTTCGCCGCAAGGTTGGCATGACGTTCCTTGGGGAACACTGATCTCGCCAATTCACCTGTTAGGACTAAAAAGGTTGCCTGCACATTTTTTGTTAGTACCCAACAGTTGGAATTATCATATGAAATAGATTGTTCATGAAATGATCAACTGAAGATTTTACTATTAGAACCATCATTTGGATGTCAAAACAACATTTTTGATGATGGTTCCTTTAGCAAAAATGTCATTTTTAACATTATAGACAATTTCTAAATTTTTTGAGATTTTTCTGAATTTTTCAAATTTTTTTGTCCATGTGCCTCCGATCGGGGGCACCTGGCCATGCGCCCTGGGGTGGGGCACCTGGCCATGTGCCCCCAGATGAGGGCACATGCGCCCTGAAACCAACTTTTTTTTTTCAAAAAAAAATTGTACCTGATCGCCCTTCTCTTTTTGCTTCTTCAGCTCCTGAAAATACTTAATGAAAATGATTAAATTTTTATCATTACTAATCCCTTTGCCTGTATATTGTATGCCTTGATTTGAGTCAATGGGAGGAGCCTTCTTAACAAGGTGGAATAAAACAAATGACTTAAATGAAATAAGGGTAAGGGTTAAGAGAACTTACCTGCCGTGGTGTGAATCTTCTCCTCTTCTACATTGAAATGCCTGAAACACTTGATAGAAAGGGGATTAGATCTTCACCGTGACTCATCCCTTTGCCTATTAAGGTCAACTTTGACTTAGGTCAGAGGGAAGAGCCTTCTTAACAAGGTAGTAAAAGTAAAAAAAATGGATATGCAATGCAAGAATGGAAATATGTATAACAGAAAAATAAACATGGATGCAACTAAGGCAATGATCATGACTGAGCATTTTTTGGATTTTTTTTGGGTTTTCTTGAAAAAAATCATTTTTTTTGGATTTTTGAAATATTCATTTTTTTTGAATTTTTTTGAAATATGTATTTTTTGGGTTTTGAAATATGCAATTTTTTTTTGCGTTTTTGAAATATGCATTTTTTGGGGGTTTTTGAAATATTTCTGTTTTTGGTTTTTTGAAATATTCTTCTTTTTTGTGGAGAAAATGCTAGTATTTGAGACAAGTCATTGGTCTTTGGGGTTTGCCAAGACTCAAGTGGTAGATGCCACGTGCAAAAATAAAGTTCCCTACCTAGAATCCTTCTAACCTTCTTCCTTTGATCGGCTTTGATTCCACCTGGATTTGGTCAGTTTACCCTACCCAAGGGGTTTAAGGAGGAAGAGTACAGAGGAAGTTCTTGATAGGGTTTGAAGATATTGAGAGGGATTTCTCTACTCTCACTCAAATTACCCATTGGGGTTCGGCCTCTTTGGGTTTTTTTTTATCTTTTTTTGCTCTTTTCTATGTGACACATATTTGGACAGGTTTTTGACTCGTGGGGACATTGCCCATCTTTTAGTGCCTTTTGCCATGACTATCATTCTGGGTACTCATTCGGACAGGTTGATCATTTTTCTTTTTCTAACCTGAGGGGTTCATTGCCCATCTTTTGGCACCCTTTTGTACCCTCTGAGACGGCCTCCTACTAGGGTGGGAGTGTTTTCGATACTACCCCTCTCTAATCTTCTCTCCCTATCTTGGACCGAGTAGAAGAGAATAGGGTAAGGGTACTCCTTCCATTTCTAGATTTCTGCCTTGCCTTTCGCAAGTGTCAGGTTGTCTGGATTCTAGGATTGGGAAGTGTTGTGTGTGTAGGATGGTACCTACCCTTGACTTCTCACGAACAACCTAGGATCGATGACTTGAGATTATACCAGTGCTTTCTCCATTTTTATGGAAAGTACCTTTTGAGGTAAACTCCATTCCAAGGATTATTTAATTTTTCTCCATATGCATTAGTCAATTCATATGCATTACCTGGATACTTTTCAGTGATTACAAAAGGCCCTTCCCAGTTAGGTTGCAACTTGGAGCGGGGACCCCCCGGCTTAATGAATATGCGTTTGACTACCATCTCACCGATCTCGAATTTTCTCTCGACCACCCTCTTTTGATAAAACCTTTTGAGTCTATTCTGATAAGTCCGGGCTTGCTCAGCGGCGGCTAGCCTTCTTTCATCCAAGAGTTCAAGTTGTGCAAGGAGAGATTCTCTTCTCTCATCAACAGGAATATCCCTGTCGAGCTGAACTCGGAAAGATGGAAGTAATACTTCGTAAGGGACCACTGCTTCCATCCCATATGCCAAAGCATACGGGGTTTGTCCAGTGGGAGTCCTTACAGAAGTACGATAAGCCCATAGAGCATCTACAAGCTTATCAGGCCAGTCGGCAAACTTGCTAGACTTATAAGATTTCTTGATGATTTTGATTAAGGTCTTATTGGTGGCTTCTACTTGACCATTGCCTTGAGGATAGTATGGTGATGAATGATGCAATGAAATGCAATACCTGTTTCAAAGATCACGCAGATATTGAGAAAGAAATTGTGGCCCATTATTGGTGACGATGTCGCTGGGGATCCCGAACCTTGCCAGGATGTTGCGCTTGATAAAGGAGCAGACTGTTGACGGTTTAATCTCCATGAATGCTTCCGCTTCAGCCCACTTTGTGAAGTACTCCGTTGCCGTTAGAATGAATGATTTTGAGTGCATTTCGGAGTTGAGGTCACTCAAGGAGCCAATGATATCAAAGGCCCACATGGAGAAAGGCCATGGGGCATGAATTGGATGAAGGGAAGATGCGGGAGAGTGAATCTTGTCGGCATGGAGTTGACATGAATGACAATGCCGGACAAAGATGGAGCAGTCTTCTTCTAGAGTTGGCCAATAATACCCTTGTCGGATGATTTTCTTAGCAAGGGCTTGGGCATTCACATGACCACCACATACTCCAGAATGTGCTTCCTTTAGCACCAACTCAGCTTCTTCTTCATCAAGACACCTGAGTAAGATTCCACTTAGGCTTCTCTTATAGAGCACTCCTCCTAGGATTGTATACCTCTGGGATACTCTTCTGATTGCCTTCTTTTCCTTTGTGGTTGATCCAGGTGGATATGACTGATCTTGACAATACCTCGCAATCTCGTCATACCAAGGTCTCTCACCTTCTTCTAATTCTTCGAACTCAATCAAAGAGATTTCTTCTTTATGTTCCAAGTATTCTTTTTTGTTGAATATTTCCTTAACCTTCAGAAAACGTCCATCCTCAATTGCTGGAATTGTCCTCTTATAGATGTGGATAGTCCGCACTGGCCTGCCTAGCGGGATAGATAGAGATGAAGCTAGTGAAGCTAAGGCATCGACGAGGATATTCCGAAAATGGGGAACATGGACAAAGGTGAGTTTGAAGAATAGCTTGATGTAGCAGGTGGTGAGCTCCTGGTAGGGTTTGAGGTTTGGATGAGAAGTTCGGTACTTGGATAGGACTTGGCGTAGGATCAATTGACTATCACCTATTACCCTCAGTTCGGTGGCACCATGGAAATGAGCGGCCTCCAGCCCGGCCAGCAAGGCTTCATACTCAGCTATGTTGTTGGTTGCTGGAAAGTTAAGCTGAAAAGACTGTGGGATGGTGACACCTTCAGGTGACAGAAGGACAATACCTATCCCTCTACCATGAGAGTTCAGAGCCCCATCAAAATATAATGTCCAAAGATTGGAAGATCGGACTGACATTAGTTCGTCATCCGGGAACTCCGACTGGACTGGGTCAAAGACGGGTATGGGATGATGGGAAAGGTGTTCAGCAATAGCATAACCCTTGATTGCCTTCTGTGGGACATAAGTGATATCAAATTGGGATAAGAAACTTTGCCATCGCCCAAACCGATCAGTCAAGATTGTACACATTTCTGTGCCAATTGTTGCAGATATCTATTTGGAACTTGCTTACCTCTGACTTTCCTATTTCCTAACCTAACTTGACCTATTGAAGATAAAGTTGGAAAGGTGGTATTTATAGTGGAGGGGGGATCGAGTAAATCGATCAATGATTCAGAAAAGGGGGATCCCTGATTGGGAGTACCCTCTAGGAATAGTAGAGACGTCTCCTCGATGGAAATGTGAGTTTCAGAGAAGACGTTTTTTTTTTTTTGAAATTTTAAGTAAAAAGATAGAATGAGTATGAGTGACTCGAGGCTTGCTAGAAGATGACTGAATTAATAGAGAGAAAAAACTTTAGAATAAAGGTGAAAAAGGGGCTCGTGGGCCCAATGGTAACAGAGAGTGGACACATGGGTCCAAAACTGATGAAAAAAGTAAACGGGTACGTGCACCCAATCTTAAAAATAAATGGGCATGTAAGCCCATGTTGGGAAAAGCCCTCAGTTCTGAAGTTGACGAGGGAAGCAAATGGGAAAGCTGGCCCAGTAAGAGTAGAAGGTTGAAGAGGGCACATGGGCCCTAAGTGGGTAAGTGGGCCCTGAAGCCCATCCAAAAGATCTAGAAACAAAGGTACGAGGTTCAACCATGGGATTGTTGTATTTGGGCCTCGTGGAATGGTTTTGACTTGGGTAACATGTTTAACTAGATGATTCAAGATTGGTCTGCCCTTGCGTGGTTCCTGGTGCTCTTCCCCACTTGAAAACAGACGAGTCAAGCATAAGTCTTCCAAGTCTTCTTCTTCTTCATCTGGAGCCTTTCTTCTCTTGACAACTATCACGGAACTTTTGCCATCTTCAACCATCATCATGGTCTCCCCTTTGATAAAGAATGTATGGAGCCCCATGGCATATCCTGGCTGGAAGATCCTCCTTGGGATGGAATCCTTTTCATATCCAAACCCCTTCCTGCGTAGCCTTTTCACAGTTTCAATTGGCTGAGTGATCCCTTGAAGATCCTTGCCTAAACCTCTTCCAGGATGATAGCCTAATTTCATCATCATCCACCATCCCAGTGTGTCTGGTAGAGAGGCGGTCATGCATCTGACTTCTGGCAATTCTCCCACTGAGATCTAGGGTTGTATTGATAGACATAATGTAAGGAATCGTCCATTAAAATTTGGTGCAGCGGAAGCGACGATTCCTATGGGTTCCTTTAGAATCCGTCTCAATCAGAACCGAACGACGAAAACCGAAAACCGATCAAATCGGGTTCGAATATACCTGATAGGGATTCATATAATCCCATGGAGAGGAAGGAGATGAGCTTCTCAAGCTCTATAAACCGTTCAAGTGTCCGGTCTCCAGCAGTATCCACACGAACTTCACCCACAGCAGGTTCTCCCTTCGCGCCAGCCTCGAGAACTCTTCCCGAACGGAGCTCCATCGACCATGGACACCTTCTAGAGAGAGGAGGAGGTAGGGAGGAGGCTTGGGACGTGGTTTTCACCCTTGGCTTGATGGGGTTTGGCTGAAATCATTAGTATTTATAGAGAATTATGGAATTTTTCATAAAAACCCAAAATCTCTATAAATTACGTCCTTGCCCCTGTACTTGTTGATAAGTCCTTTTGTGTGTGACCCACTAGGCCCAATAACCTATTTGGTTGAGGCCTAAATAAAATAGAACAATTCTATTTAATTTTAATTAAATCCGTTATCTGATAACAGATTAATCGGCCTACCGATCATGAAGGGTACAAGCCACATCCCATGATCCCAAATGGCTATGGGGATAATTTCATCTCCATTGAGCCTTTCCATCATCAGTTACCACATGGATATAAACCCTCATCCATCCAATGTCCCGGTCGGAAAAGAGTACGGCATCGACTGTCAACTCCTTAGTGTACCGACACTATAGGATCCTGTACTCGGAATTGGATCAATTGGAAAACTCCTTTTCCAATTATCCTATCTACCCTGGACAGGGATTTAGAGTACTATCCCATAGGACATTCACTCTCACTTACCGAGAGTGGACGATCCCCTGTTGTCCGCTCAATTGCCTCCATCGGATTTTCCTTGTACCCGATCCATCGCTATATAGGACCATCTAAATTGTGATCCATAAGTCAATGGTCAAAGCACAAGTTCCACCCAACAAGGCATCTTTGGCGACTCAGGTCAAAGGTCCAACCATGCAACCGTGATGAAAGAAAACCCTGATAGACAGTTCGGCAAGATACCATTCAGGGTTTCTAATTCGGTCAGTTCAGTGAACTCATTCAACTAATGAGCACCTGTATGTGTATCTCAGTGTCTCCACACTAATGACCAATGAGATCGGTCGTCCTCATCACATGAGAGGACATCACATACACTAGTCTATCCGGATCCTTGATGTCCCGTCTCAAGTATCTTATGACTAGGAACATTTAGATCAAATACCTCCAGATGATCAATCTCATTATCATGATCTCATCATGATTTAATCATCATTGTATTTGATCAAGGACTTCATTATTATATTCGCATCTTATAAGAGCTTATAATGAAGATTTGCCTAATTAATTGAATAAGATATTTCTAGAAATGTCGAATCATATCATATATGATTGGCTTGTAGGGCATACATTTCTATCAATCTCACACTTGCACTATAGCCAATCACCCATCTGGCTGATCTATATCAGCTCGAGGTGAAGCTCAAACACTCTTTGAGTAACTGCTTCAGTTAGTGGATCTGCAATGTTATTAACGATAGATAATTTATCTTTAATTATATCTCTATAAGTTGCAATCTCTCTGATTGTATGGTATCGCCACAGAAGTTCTAAACTTCTGATGAGACATCGGCTCTACTCCATTGTTTTCTCAAAATAATGATACACTTTCAGAGAAAATTGAGACAATCCCATACCTTAGATGAGAATCTTCATCTAGACTACTTCTCAAGTAGTGTGCAACCACCATGTAAACTTGTTTACATATGTTGTAGAATTTACAGTGTTCTATCACATAGAACTCTTTCAACTCACTGCACCACCATAATTCTGACCTAATATCAAACTTATTTGATTAGAAGCTTGTGTTTGTAAAACTACAAGACTTCAAGTCTTATCCTCCAGTGTATAGAGATACATTCTCAGTGCTTCTCAAATACCAAATGATATATCTCTAAACTATCCAGTGACTCTCACTTGGATCTGTCTGATGAATGCTCATAACATATAGAGCATTAATCACATCATGTACGTAACATCATATAAATAATAGACCCTATGACAAAGGCATAAGGGCTCTATTTATGTGATCTCTTTATCTTTCAAGAAGTCTACAAAGACAACACTTTACAGAGATCAACTCCACACTTCATAGGTAAGAAACCTATCTTGGAGTTTATCATGTCAAACCCTTTGACTATGGTGACTACGTACATTAACTGGGCATTGATTTTAGATCTATCTCCATAGATCTCAAAACCCAAATTGTGTTTGGAGAATCAATTTGATAGCTAGGTTCACTTATGATAACACACCTACTTCATTCTCAATGAGTAGTATGTCATCAACATAAAATGTCAAGAAAGTAACAGCACTCCCACTTATCTTGTTGAATACACAAGGCTCCTCTTCGTTCTTAACGAAGTCATAAGATTTAATCTGATAAGACTTCAGTCCATAAATGAACTTATTACACACTCTTCTTGGATGTTATTGGGATTTAATTCCCTATAGTTGTATCATATACACCTATTCCTCAAAATACTTTAGAGGAACACTATCTTAACATCCAATTAGCTTATCTCATAATCATGGAGTGTTACAATCAAAATCCGAATGGATTAATCAATGGAATAGGTAAAAGATCTCATCATAGTCAACCATTTGACTTCAATGATATCCTTTTCAACTATTCTCACCTTTGAAGGTATCTACCTTCTAATCCACTCCAATCTATTCTTTAGTGATCCATTTATTCCTTATGGATACTATATCCTTAGGTGGATCTATCAAGTTCTAAACTTGATTAGAATAGATAAAGTTTATATCAGATTTTATTGTCTCTTCCCATTAATGAATCAATATCTCATATTGGTTCTATATAGATCCTAGGATCAATATCCCTATTATCTTATGCTTCATTTCATCTAACAGAGATATGTCTCACATATCTCTTAGGTAGAATGGACACAAGTAAAGACCTATGATTTGTCCTTGTGTAATTATTAACTAGCACCTTAATAGAAGTGTTATTGGGTTGTGGGACTGGAACATCTTCCATATATACCTTGCTCCCACTATCTTTCTTAAGAAGGAACTTTTCCTTTAGAAATATAGTGAGCTGAGCAACACATACCCTTATACATAAGAGTCGTATATTTAATATCCAAAAGTTTTCTTAGGATATTCCACAAGCCAACACTTCATAGTCTTATATTCCAACTTGTTAGAGTTATACTTCTTCACCAGGTCGGACATTCCGAAACCTTAACTTGCTTAAGGTCAAGTTTTAACTCCTTTTCCATATCCTATATGGAATGATCAGAACAGACTTAGAAGTACCTATTAAGAACAAGTGGTTATAATGAGTACTTAGCCAAATTTGACAAGAGGAATTTTGCAAAGCTTGTCATTGTTCATATTATGTCATACATAATATGACTTCTCATTTTAGCTACTCAATTAAGCTAAAATGTGTAAAAAGGTGTCCATTAGATTCTAATATCCTTCAATTATATGTGAATTATGTACTTAAGTATTCCTCTCTTTGATCTCATCAAAGAGTTCTAATACTAGTTCCATTAGTATCTCTACTTCATTCTTAATCTCAGATAATTTCTCAAAGGTCTTAGATTTGTACTTCATAAAGTACATATATCCGTACCTAGAGACATCATCTTTGAAATAATGAAGTAGAAATATTCTTCTTTAGCCTTACTAGATATGGGCTAACATACATATAAATGTATGAGTTCTAATAACTCATTAACCCATTCTCCATGTCTATATAAAGCTAAAGTGTAGATTGATCTAAATCAACCCATTTCCCCTTAAAAGGAATATTCACACATAACATGAGAGCTAACATATCAAATATGATTAAACAATTCATTAAGCTCCCACTGGCAAACACTTTGCCATTCAATCTATTAGAACATCTATCAATTCCATAACTTAGAATAAATCAACATTTATTCAAGTAGGAAATCATATAATGTTCTTGTAGAAGGATATAATAGCAATCTTAATTATTAAGACATCTCGATAAGGCTATTAAAGAATTGCACCTCCCACTAATAATGATGCAACTTTTGCACCAGTTCATATGTAGGTCAATATCTTCTTTATTAAGCCTTCATTTACTCGTCATCATCTACAACTCCTTGTAGATATAAGATGCATATCTGGTATCTCATACCATCAGATGCATCCATAGTATCTAATATTATGATATACACATATAGTATCTAATACTATTAAGTGTATATTTAAAACAAGTAAGTGCCAATGACTTGGATACATGAAGCTTCTCAAGCTCCACCTTTGCATTATATACAAAACACTTTTTACTTTCTCTTCCACTTATCATCATCATGACAGTGTAATATCTGTCTTATTCGGCTTTATTATCTTGACCACCTTCTTTTACTATTAACTCTCTCCTATTTCTATCTAATGATTTTACTTCTTACTATTGGTCTCACCAACGAGAAGTAATTAAGATGTATTTTTGATCTAAGTTGCCCTTTAGTTAGCTCATCACCATGAGCCATGATGGATCTCATATCCATCTATCCATGTTGTCTCTATAATTATGTCTCATAGAGACTAACATCTAGTTTAAGGCAAACAATGCATCTTGTGTATGAGATAAGATCTTATCTTTCTTTCATATCACTAGATAATTTAGGAGACACCTACTTCTCAAGTAGAATAGTTAATTGGTCAACTATGAGAACAATTCTCTTAGTTCTGAACCAATCTAAGAAGTGTGAGCCATTAAGCTATATGGCATCTAATATGCCATACTAATGGTGGTTTATTATCGTATTCTACAACAGAGATATAATTTTATCAATATAACATTGCAAACATTCATTAAAATTAAGATATGGTCTTTTATCCTAATTTATGCTCCCACTAATTTTCGACGAATTTGCATAACCCTCATTATGCAAAGACGGGATATCACGATGAAATCCTAGTGGGGACTAAGACCCTATTAACTTTATGGTGATGACCTTGTGGTAGCACAACAAATCACCCCATACTTAATAGGTAGGCAACTATTTCCAGTTGCAACTCTTGCAACTCTTAGTCATTTAGCCTCTAAAGTTATGACCTTGTAGTAGCACAACAAGCCATATACTCTAGTTAGGTCAAACCCGCTTGTTACGTTATGAGAATGGATTCTTCACACAGCCCTTGTGGTAGCACAACAAAGCCATGCAAATGGTCCACCCCAAGGTTCGGCAAATGCCTTAGCCATGATCACCAATCCCTTGCTGAATGAGTCTTGTGGTAGCACAACAAACCCATCCAATCTAAGATTGGCTCATCAAGACCATAACAACGGAAGGCTACGTGAGTCATTCTTAATGTCACACGTTTATCAACCTAATTATGACAAGGAGGGATTTTATTTTAGTCTCATCAATAATATGTGCTAAGTATATATAATACCTTTGGAATATCATATATCTAAGGTATAACCTGTAGCACACATCCATATATCAAATATGCACAAAATCAGGTGATCATGGACTTAACCCTAAGCATGCACCTAAGGCACCCCTATAGGTGCAAATCCTTGCTTCAGATGCTTGAGTTGGTATGCTCCCACTTCATAAGGGGGCTTCTCCAAGTGATCCCGCTCTCCAACCTTCCACGAACCAGCTTCTAACTCTTACAAGCGGCCTAAGGGTATGCAGACCCCACAAATGTATATAACTCAATAAGAAACCTTGCTTTTAACCAAGGGGAGTACATTAATGGAGGGAGGTAGAGTGTACAATCAGATTGTATAGAGAGAGAGGAGGCACACGCAGGCCCCCTTTAATAACATAACCAACACAATTAAAAGCAATCATAAGCCAAGCACAATTAAGTCCATGATCACCTCCATACACACACTAACATTCATCACATGAACATAGAGCGCATACGTGATAATTATATGAGATATATCATATATATCAGCATAAAATTATATATAATTTATTTTGAAATTCTCAATTTCATGCATGTCGAATTTTTCATGAAATAAATAACATGAAAATAACATGACAATAACATATAAACAATTTATATGAAATGAACATACAAAACTAAACTATTTAGAACATTCATGCATTCCCAATACTGTGCAACGTCAAAAATTAATGTCCCAATTTATATTCTGTAAAATCTCATTTTACAGAATTAATTAAGACACTAATAATTTAAGTTAAACCTTTAAAACAATTTTAAAGTTTAACCATGAGTGAATCTATGTAAATAGAACTAAACATCATCTAACATGTCATTAAACACTTTAAAACATGTTAAATAATATTATAGAATTTTTAAGAATTTTTATGGAATTTTTTGGCAATTTTTCGGAATTTTCTAGGATTTTAAACACTTTAAAAGCATATAAATGGTGTCTGGCGCAATGCGTCGTACATGGCGGCGCACTGCGCCCGTCCGGCGTGCCCCAGTCCTACAACGGCTGTGCGCCGACCGTCAGTGCGCCGGCGCGTGCGCCGACCGACTGCGCGTAATAGCACTGTTCATCCGGGAGAAAATCCATCCTATAGAATCGGATTTATCTGTTTATCCCGGACTCCGAAAAATCCTAAAAAATATGCGTTGGAATCCTTATCGAATAAGGAATCCAAAACAGCCGACCTCATATTCAGGAAGAATCCCAATCGTCCGAAAAATGAGGAAGAAGAGACGGCGGTCACCCAGATTCCATAGCAGAAATCTCAATTTTGTAACAAGGATAACTCTTTATCCAGGAAGCAAAATATTCTCAAAAAATACAATTTAGAATCCTCATCATATGTAGTTTCCAAATATGTATATATACCTTCAGATAAAAATTCTCTATCAACGGGAAATCAGGAAGAAACAAGTCGGCGCCGCCAGACTCCGCAGAACCCTAGTTCGTTGAAAAACTCAAAAATTCTCATCCTCCGCCGTCGTTCAAAGATGGATATCAAAGGTAAAAGCTTGGTAATCATATTACCCATCTCCCGAACCTTTTCCAATCCTCAATTTCTTCTGTGGACGGAGATTTCACAAAATCCCCAAATCCGGGTGTCGGTTCGGGCATGACAGAAACACCAACTTTTGAGGCTTCTCCCGAAAGCTACAGAAATCCAAACTTCAAACGGTTTGCGGAGTTGGAAATCCCTATATCACGAGATTCTACCAAGACCAATAAATATCTTATCTGAGTCATACACAGAATATGGTGGCCTCGTCAAAACAGACGTTTGCACAGATTCGGGAACACAAATAACATGGAATAATGTCGATTCGACGTCGGTTTCGACCGAGACTTGAACCGGGCTCTGATACCACTGTAATAAATCGTCCATTAAAATTTGGTGCAGCGGAAGCGACGATTCCTATGGGTTTCTTTAGAATCCGTCTCAATCAGAACCGAACGACGAAAACCGAAAACCGATCAAATCGGGTTCGAATATACCTGATAGGGATTCATATAATCCCATGGAGAGGAAGGAGATGAGCTTATCAATCTCTACAAACCGTTAAAGTGTCCGGTCTCCAGCAGTATCCACACGAACTTCACCCACAGCAGGTTCTCCCTTCGCGCCGGCCTCGAGAACTCTTCCCGAACGGAGCTCCATCGACCATGGACACCTTATAGAGAGAGGAGGAGATAGGGAGGAGGCTTGGGATGTGGTTTTCACCCTTGGCTTGATGGGGTTTGGCTGAAACCATTAGTATTTATAGAGAATTATGGAATTTTTCATAAAAACCCAAAATCTCTATAAATTACGTCCTTGCCCCTGTACTTGTGGATAAGTCCTTTTGTGTGTGACCCACTAGGCCCAATAACCTATTTGGTTGAGGCCTAAATAAAATATAACAATTCTATTTAATTTTAATTAAATCCGTTATCCGATAACAGATTAATCGGCCTACCGATCATGAAGGGTACAAGCCACATCCCATGATCCCAAATGGCTATGGGGATAATTTCATCTCCATTGAGCCTTTCCATCATCAGTTACCACATGGATATAAACCCTCATCCATCCAATGTCCCGGTCGGAAAAGAGTACGGCATCGACTGTCAACTCCTTAGTGTACCGACTCTATAGGATCCTGTACTCGGAATTGGATCAATTGGAAAACTCCTTTTCCAATTATACTATCTACCATGGCCAGGGATTTAGAGTACTATCCCATAGGACATTCACTCTCACTTACCGAGAGTGGACGATCCCTTGTTGTCCGCTCAATTGCCTCCATCGGATTTTCCTTGTACCCGATCCATCGCTATATAGGACCATCTAAATTGTGATCCATAAGTCAATGGTCAAAGCACAAGTTCCACCCAACAAGGCATCTTTGGCGACTCAGGTCAAAGGTCCAACGATGCAACCGTGATGATAGAAAACCCTGATAGACAGTTCGGTAAGATACCATTCAGGGTTTCTAATTCGGTCAGTTCAGTGAACTCATTCAACTAATGAGCACCTGCATGTGTATCTCAGTGTCTCCACACTAATGACCAATGAGATCGGTCGTCCTCAACACATGAGAAGACATCACATACACTAGTCTATCCGGATCCTTGATGTCCCGTCTCAAGTATCCTATGACTAGGAACATTTAGATCAAATACCTCTAGATGATCAATCTCATTATCATGATCTCATCATGATTTAATCATCATTGTATTTGATCAAGGACTTCATTATTATATTCGCATCTAATAAGAGCTTATAATGAATATTTGCCTAATTAATTGACTAAGATATTTCTAGAAATGTCGAATCATATCATATATGATTGGTTTGTAGGGCATACATTTCTATCACCTAGGGGTAAAGAAACATCGTTCAGCTCGTCCCTTATAGGCATGCTAGTCACCTTGACCACCTGTCCTTTAAAGGGAAACTTTATGCACTGGTGGTTTGTTGAAGCCAAAGCTCCTATTGCATCCAAGTATGGCCTCCCATGTATAGCCCGAAAAGTTGGATCCAATTCTAGAACATGAAAATCTGTTGTGACCGTACATGGTCCAAGTTTAACTTCTAGAGTGACCACCCCACGTGCAGACTTCTTGGAGTTATCATAGGCTGTCACCATGGCACAAGATGGCTTGATTTCTTGCTCAGAAATGCCACACAACTGCAAAGTTTCTGGCGGCATAACGTTGATAGAAGCTCCAGTGTCAACCAAACATGATTTTACTTCGACATTGCAGATGATAACAGCCACATGCAAAGCATATCTACTAAATTCTGGATCTGCTAATTCTTCCTGAGAGAAAGTGAGTGTTGGGTGCTCACTTCTAGGGGCTAATACTGTAGTTATCTTCTCAGGTGGGATATCTTCATTCACCATGACCCTTTGCAAGTACTGCTGTAGAATCTCCTGATGCACCTTTGATCTTTTGATCAACTCAAGTATGGAAATATGGGCCGGGGTTTTATCTAAATGTTTCAACAAATCATAGGCCGTGCCTGGCAATGGTTCTTCCACTTGTTCCTCCTCCATTGGATCCTGCAGTTGAGTACTAGCTTGGGGAAAGAGCTGCTGGAACATCCTCCCACTCCAAAGCACCGGGGCTATTTGGCGGTCGGGTAGAGGTGACGGGTTAACTGGGGTGGGTTGTGGTGGAACAGGTGGTGTAGGTGCATGTTTGATAGGTATTGAGATCGATGGTTCTGGGATGATGGGGTTAGTTGGTAGAGGGGTAGGATTTGGAGGTGGTAGTGATGGTGATACCGGTGGCCTAATAAGAAGAGGCCGGGGTGCAGAAGTGGTTGATGAGTTTAATGAAGGTGTAGGTTGTGGGATTGGCTATGGTGTTGGTGGTATGATAGGTTGGGGTTTTGGAGTGACAGAGCTCGTAGGCTGGGGGTTCAGGTTTGGTGGTGATTGTAGTGGTCGGATGAGTAAGGGCCGGTGTGTAGCAATGGTTAAAGGAGGTGCAGTTAGAGAGGGTCTGGTCTAATGATGGGCCGGCGAGAAGAAGTGGCAGCCAGTGGTAGGGTTATTGAGCTTTATAGTGGTTGTGGAGTAACAGGTGCACGGATTATTTGTCTAGGAGGGTTCCTAGCAGGAGACCTATCTGGGTTGACTGGCATGGTTGTATTGTGGCTTTCTAGTTGCCAACCGTGAGCACGACTGGCATCTCCCTGGACAATGGAGTGTACTAGACCAATTCCTAGGTTTGGATGTGCTGGTGCCGGTGCTGGAGCGGGAGCATGTAATGGGAGCGGATTCTGAACAATCCCCAAGCCAGGTTGTTGTTGAGGTTGAGCTGGTGGACGCTGCCGCTGCTGCTGCCTAGCCTTCATAGCTTGTATGCATTCCCCCATTTGAACCCAATCAATGCTGCCTTGGTCATTCAGATCATGGATGTAATCCTTTAATTGAAAGCACACTTCAATAGTGTGACCAGGGCACCGGTGGTAAGCACAGTTTCGGGACATATCTGCGTTTGCTGGCCAAACCTCTCTTTCCTTGGGCAATTCCAACTGTTTTTCTGCCATGAGTACATTGAAGATGTCGGTCAAGGAGTAAGGGAGTTGCTGGTAGTTCTCTCTCCTAGGACCTCCCCTTCGTGGTGCTTGATTGGGTGGTGGCGGTGCCCTATTGTAGGTAGGTTGACGAGGTTGCTGGGGTTGTGCTACTGGTTGTGGGGGTTGTTGTGGTTGTTGTGGTTGTGGTGGCCTAGCCTGTTGTTGACGGGGGTAAAAGGAAAGGTTTTGTGGTGGGTTTCTGAATTGGTTTTGATGGTTCCCTCCCTGGTTCCCCACAGTGTTTATTGCTTCGTTGTTAACCAATCCCTCGGTTGTAGGACCAACTGGTGCAGAGGGGGTTTTCCAGAAATTTCTAGGTTTGGGATCAAATGGATTTATCATGGTGACATCCTTGAAGTGGGCTTGCAAGTATCGGGCACTTTCATAGAGTTCAATCATGGTGGTAGGACGGTGCATGATCAAGACATTCCTCAAGGCGGGTGTAGTGTTGCCAATAAGTATCTTCACTTGTTCCCCTTCAGAAATCACATCTGTCAGTTTCTCTGCCATTCCCCTCCAGTGATCAGCAAACTTTATGAAGTCCTCTTCGGGCTTCATCTTCTCAGCAATCAAGTCTGTAATGGAGCATGATGGTGCCACCCGGTCTCTGTATCTCTGCAAGAACTTGGTCTTGATAGAAATGTATGCCCTACAAGCCAATCATATATGATATGATTCGACATTTCTAGGAATATCTCATTCAATTAAATAGGCAAAACTTCGTTACTAGCTTTTATTAGAAGCGTATATCATAATGAAGTCCTTAATCACATGCAATGATGATTGAATCATGATGAGATCATGATAATGAGATCGGTCATCTAGAGGTATGTGATCTAAATGTTCCTAGTCATAGGATCCTTGAGACAGGACATCAAGAATCCGGATAGACTAGTGTGTGTGATGTCTTCTCATATGATGAGAATGACCGATCTCATTGGTCATCAGTGTGGGGACACTGAGATACACACACAGGTGCTCATTGGTGGAATGAGTTCACTGAACTGACCAATTTAGGAAAACCTGATCGGTATCTTACCGAACTGTCTATCAGGTTATTCTTACATCTCAATAGCACGGTTGGATCTTTGACCTGAGTCGCCAAAGATGTCTTGCCAGGCGTACTATGTACTTTGACTATTGACTGATGGATCACTTAGTATTGTGGTCCTATATAGTTAATGGATTGGGTATATGGGAAACCTGGTGGAGGCAATTGAGTGGACAATAGGGGATCGTTCACTCTCGGTAGGAGAGAGAGAATGTCCTATGGATAGTACTCTAAATCCTTGGCCAAGGTAGATAGGATAATTGGAAAAGGAGTTTTCCAGTTCATCCATTCCTGAGTACAAGATTTCATAGAGTCGGAATACTTAGGGGTTGACAGTCAGTGCCGAACCCCTGACCGACCGGGACATTGTATGAACGAGGATTTAAATCCGTGTGGTAATTGATGATGGAAAGGCTCAATGGATGTTATTTAACTCCCCAAAGTCATTTGGGATCATAGGATGTGTCTTGTACCCTTTATGATCAGAAAGCCATAAAAATTGTTATCGGATAACGGTTTTGATTTAATTTAAAGGAATTGTTCTTTTAAATTAATTAAGGCTTCAACCAAATTGACTATTGGGCCTAGTGGGTCACACACAATAGATCTGGTCAATAAGATGAGGGCATGGACGCAATTTTATAGAAGTTATGGGTTTTTGGGAAAAATTCCATCTTCTATATATAAATGGCTTATGAAGCCAAACCCTAACAAGCCATAGGGCTGGAGAACGTCCCAAGCCTCCTCTCTCCCTCCTCTCTCCTCTAGAAGGCGATCTCCCATGGTCAAGCTTGGATCTGGGAGGTTTCTGGAGGCACGAAGGAAGAGAGAACTCGTCTATTGAAGCAGATCGTGTGGATACCGCTAGAGACTGGACACTTGAACGGTTTTCAGCAAGGAGGAACTTCCTCTCTTCATCCATGGTGAGGGATTTGAGAAATCCCATGAGGTACTCTCGTTCTACTTCATATTCGGTTCCTGGTTTTACTCGTTCGGCATCGATCAAGGCAAAGATCATGGTTTTATGGAATCAAAATTTTTCCGCTGTCATGTATTGATTCCTTACAGGTCTTGACGATATCGAAGTCTCCTGCCTCAAAGGAGTCATGTGAGTAGAACCATTCCAATGCAGACCCTTCTAGTGATCGTCGGAACAAGAAGGCAAGGACCCTACGATCATCTTTTCAGAATGAGGATTCATAGAGAAAATCTTTAAGATGCAGAAAGGATTGCCGATACCATTGTAGCGGCGATAAATTGGTAGCTCAGAAGGTGGAAAGTGGAGAACTGGCAGAGAAGGAATAGAAATCTCAGGAACTGACTTGGAGTCCAGGCGACATTTCAGCTCTTCATAACGTTCATTCATTTGGGTGAGCTGATCCATGATTGCCTGGGTGAGAGCAGGTTCTTGGTTTACTGGGGGCAATATGTGGTTAGAGACATGGTTCTTGAATTGAGGAACATGACTTGAAGATTGTTCCATGGCTTGGTGAATTGGGGGAGCAATATTGTTGAAATAAGATGGTTGAACAAATGAGGGTTGAACCATAGATGGTTCAACAATAGATGGTTGAACTACAGATGGTTGTGCTAGTGATGGTTGAATCACAGATTGTTGAACAACAGGAGGTTGAACAAATGGTGATTGAATGAGTGGTGGTTGAACTAGAGGATGAGGAGATAAGGCAACCTGATTAACTTCAGCTTGATCTGAGGCCATTTTACCCTTCACCATGGATTGTATGCGGGCATAGGTTGTAAGGAATCGTCCATTAAAATTTGGGGCAGCGGAAGCGACGATTCCTATGGGTTCCTTTAGAATCCGTCTCAATCAGAACCGAACGACGAAAACAAAAAACCGATCAAATCGGGTTCGAATATACCTGATAGGGATTCATATAATCCCATGGAGAGGAAGGAGATGAGCTTCTCAAGCTCTTCAAACTGTTCAAGTGTCCGGTCTCCAGCAGTATCCACACGAACTTCATCCACAGCAGGTTCTCCCTTCGCGCCTGCCTCGAGAACTCTTCCCGATCGGAGCTCCATCGACCATGGACACCTTCTAGAGAGAGGAGGAGGTAGAGAGGAGGCTAGGGACGTGGTTTTCACCCTTGGCTTGATGGGGTTTGGCTGAAACCATTAGTATTTATAGAGAATTAGGGAATTTTTCATTAAAACCCAAAATCTCTATAAATTACGTCCTTGCCCCTGTACTTGTGGATAAGTCCTTTTGTGTGTGACCCAGTAGGCCCAATAACCTATTTGGTTGAGGCATAAATAAAATATAACAATTCTATTTAATTTTAATTAAATCCGTTATCCGATAACAGATTAATCGGCCTACCGATCATGAAGGGTACAAGCCACATCCCATGATCCCAATTGGCTATGGGGATAATCTCATCTCCATTGAGCCTTTCCATCATCAATTACCACATGGATATAAACCCTCATCCATCCAATGTATCGGTCGAAAAGGAGTACGGCATCGACTGTCAACTCCTTAGTGTACCGACTCTATAGGATCCTGTACTCGGAATTGGATCAATTAGAAAACTCCTTTTCCAATTATCCTATCTACCCTGGCCAGGGATTTAGAGTACTATCCCATAGGACATTCACTCTCACTTACCGAGAGTGGACGATCCCTTGTTGTCCGCTCAATTGCCTCCATCGAATTTTCTTTGTACCCGATCCATCGCTATATAGGACCATCTAAATTGTGATCCATAAGTCAATGGTCAAAGCACAAGTTCCACCCAACAAGGCATCTTTGGCGACTCAGGTCAAAGGTCCAACCATGCAACCGCGATAATAGAAAACCCTGATAGACAGTTCGGTAAGATACCATTCAGGGTTTCTAATTCGGTCAGTTCAGTGAACTCATTCAACTAATGAGCACCTGTATGTGTATCTCAGTGTCTCCACACTAATGACCAATGAGATCGGTCTTCCTCATCACATGAGAAGACATCACATACACTAGTCTATCCGGATCCTTGATGCCCCGTCTCAAGTATCCTATGACTAGGAACATTTAGATCAAATACCTCTAGATGATCAATCTCATTATCATGATCTCATCATGATTTAATCATCATTGTATTTGATCAAAGACTTCATTATGATATTCGCTTCTAATAAGAGCTTATAATGAAGATTTACCTAATTAATTGAATAAGATATTTCTAGAAATGTCGAATCATATCATATATGATTGGCTTGTAGGGCATACATTTCTATCAATCTCCCACTTGCACTAAAGCCAATCACCATTTGACTGATCTGTATCAGCTCAAGGTGAAGCTCAAACACTCTTTGAGTAACTGCTTCAGTTAGTGGATCTGCAATGTTATTAACGGTAGATACTTTATCTTTAATTATATCTCTATAGGTTGCAATCTCTCTGATTGTATGGTTTAGCCACAGAAGTTCTAAACTTCTGATGAGACATTGGCTCTACTCCATTGTTTTCTCAAAACAATGATACACTTTCAGAGAAAATTGAGACAATCCCATATCAAATATGTAGATGAAAAACTTCATCTAGACTACTTCTCAAGTAGTGTGCAACCACTATGTAAACTTGTTTACATATGCTGTAGAACTTACAGTGTTCTATCACATAGAACTCTTTCAACTCACTGCACCACCATAATTCTGACTTAATATCAAACTTATTTGATTAGAAGCTTGTGTTTGTAAAACTACAAGACTTCAAGTCTTATCCTCCAATGTATAGAGATACATTCTCAGTGCTTCTCAAGTACCAAATGATATATCTCTAAACTATCCAGTGATTCTCACCTGGATCTTCTTAATTAATGCTCATAACACTTAGAGCATTAATCACATCATGTACATAGCATCATATAAATGATAGACCCTATGACAAAGGCATAAGGGCTCCATTAATGTGATCTCTTTATCTTTCAAGAAATCTACAAAGACAACACTTTACAGAGATCAACTCCACACTACATAAGTAAGAAACCTGTCTTGGAGTTTATCATGTCAAACCCTTTGACTATGGTGACTACGTACATTAACTGGGCATAGATTTAAGATCTATCTCCATAGATCTCAAAACCCAAATTGTGTTTGGAGGATCAATTTGATAGCTAGGTTCACTTATGATAACACACCTACTTCATTCTCAATGAGTAGTATGTCATCAACATAAAATGTCAAGAAAGTAACAGCACTCCCACTTATCTTTTTGAATACACAAGGCTCCTCTTCGTTCTTAATGAAGTCATAAGATTTAATCTCATTAAACCTTATATATGATCTATGGGAAATTTTTATTCAGTCCATAAATGAACTTATTACACACTCTTCTTGGATGTTATTTGGACTTGATTACCTATAGTTGTATCATATACACCTATTCATCAAATTACTTTAGAGGAACACTATCTTAACATCCAATTAGCTTATCTCATAATCATAGAGTGTTACAATCAAAATTCGAATGGATTAATCCATGGAATAGGTAAAAGATCACATCATAGTCAACCATTTGACTTCAATGATATCCTTTTCAACTATTCTCACCTTTGAAGGTATCTACCTTCTAATCCACTCCAATCTATTCTTTAGTGATCCATTTATTCCTTATGGATACTATATCCTTAGGTGGATCTATCAAGTTCTAAACTTGATTAGAATAGATAAAGTTTATATCAGATTTTATTGTCTCTTCCCATTAATGAATCAATATCTCACATTGGTTCTATATAGATCCTAAGATCAATATCCTTATTATCTTATGCCTCATTTCATCTATCAGAGATACGTCTCACATATCTCTTAGGTAGAATGGACACAAGTAAAGACCTATGATTTGTCCTTGTGTAATTATTAACTAGCACCTTAATAGAAGTGTTATTGGGTTGTGAGACCGGAACAACTTCCATATATACCTTGCTCCCACTATCTTTCTTAAGAAGGAACGTTTCCTTTAGAAATATAGTGAGCTGAGCAACACATACCCTTATACATAAGGGTCGTATATTTAATATCCAAAAGTTTTCTTATGATATTCCACAAGCCAACACTTCATAATCTTATATTCCAACTTGTTAGAGTTATACTTCTTCACCAGGTCGGACATTCCGAAACCATAACTTGCTTAAGGTCAAGTTTTAACCCCTTTTCCATATCCTATATGGAATAATCAGAACAGACTTAAAAGGTACCTATTAAGAACAAGTGGTTATAACGAGTACTTAACCAAAATTAGACAAAGAGGAAATTTGCAAAGCTTGTCATTGTTCATATTATGTCCTACATAATATGATTTTTCCTTTAGCTACTCAATTAAGCTAAAATGTGTAAAGATGTCCATTAGATTCTATTATCCTTCTATTATATGTAAATTATGTACTTAAGTATTCCCCTCCTTGATCTCATCAAAGAGTTCTAATACTCTTTCCATTAGTATCTCTACTTCATTCTTAATCTCAAATAATTTCTCAAAGGTCTTAGTTTTCTACTTCATAAAGTACATGTTTCCAAACCTAGAGACATCATCTTCGAAATAATGAAGTAGAAATATTCTTCTTTAGCCTTACTAGATATGGGCTAACATACATCTAGATGTACGAGTTCTAATAACTCATTAACCCATTCTCCATGTCTATATAAAGCTAAAGTGTAGATTGATCTAAATCAACCCATTTCCTCTTAAAAGGAATATTCACACATAACATGAGAGCTAACATATCAAATATGATTAAACAACTCATTAAGCTCCCACTGGCAAACACTTTGCCATTCAATCTATTAGAACATCTATCATTTCCATAGCTAAGAATAAATCAACATTTATTCAAGTAGCAAATCATATAAAGTCCTTTTAGAAGGATATAATAGCAATATTAATTACTAAGACATCTCCATAAGGCTATTAAAGAATTGCACCTCCCACTAATAATGATGCAACTTTTGCACCATTTCATATGTAGGTCAACATCTTCTTTATTAAGTCTTCATTTACTTGTCATCATCTACAACTCCTTGTAGATATAAGATGCATATCTGGTATCTCATACCATCAGATGCATCCATAGTATCTAATATTATGATATACACATATAGTATCTAATACTATTAAGTGTATATTTAAAACAAGTAAGTGCCAATGACTTGGATACATGAAGCTTCTCAAGCTCCACCTTTGCATTATATACAAAACACTTTGTACTTCCTCTTCCACTTATCATCATCATGACAGTGTAAGAATCATGTCTTATTCTGGCTTTATTATCTTGACCACCTTCTTTTACTATTAACTCTCTCCTATTTTTATCTAATGATTTTACTTCTTACTATTGGTCTCACCAACAAGAAGTAATTAAGATGTATTGTTATTCTAACTTGCCCTTAGTAAGCCCATCACTATGAGCCATGATAGATCTCATATCCATCAATCTATGTTGTCTCTACAATTTATATCTCATAGAGACTAACATCTAGTTTAAGGCAAACAATGCATCTTGTCAATAAAATAAGATCTTATCTTTCTTTCACATCATTAGATAATTTAGGAGACACCTACTTCTCAAGTAGAATAGTTAATTGGTCAACTATTAGAACAATTCTCTTAGTTCTAAACCAGTCCAAGAACTGTGAGCCATTAAGCTATATGGCATCTAATATGCCATACTAATGGTGGTTTATTATCGTATTCTACAACTGAGATATAATTTTATCAATATAACATTGCAGATATTCATGAAATTAAGATATGGTCTTTCATTCTAATTTATGCTCCCACTAATTTTTGACGAATTTTCATAACCCTCATTATGCAAAGACGGGATATCACGATGAAATCCTAGTGGGGACTAAGACCCTATTAACTTTATGGTTACAACCTTGTGGGAAACACAACAAGTCATCCCATACTTAATAGGTAGGTAACTTTTACCAATTGCAACCCTTGCAATTCTTAGTCATTCAACCTATAGAGTTATAACCTAGTGGGAAACACAACAAGCTATATACTCTAGTTAGGTCAAATCCGCTTGTTACGTTATGAGAATGAATTCTTAACATAGCCCTTGTGGGAAACACAACAAGGCCATGCAATGGTCCACCCCAAAGTTCGGCAAATGCCTTGGCCATGATCACCAATCCCTTGCTGAATGAGTCTTGTGGCAAACACAACAAACCCATCCAATCTAGGATTGGCTCATCAAGACCATAACAACGGAAGGCTACGTGAGTCATTCTTAATGTCACACGTTTATCAACCTAATTATGACAAGGAGGGATTTTATTTTAGTCTCATCAATAATATGTGCTAAGTATATATAATACCTTTGGAATATCATATATCTAAGGTATAACCTGTAGCACACATTCACATATCAAATATGCACAAACTCAGGTGATCATGGACTTAACCCTAAGCATGCACCTAAGGCACACCTATAGGTGCAAATCCTTGCTTCAGATGCTTGAGTTGGTATGCTCCCACTTCAGAAGGGTGCTTCTCCAAGTGGTCCCGCTCTCCAACCTTCCACGAACCAGCTTCTAACTCTTACAAGCGGCTTAAGGGTATGCAGACCCACAAATGTACATAACTCAAAAAGAAACCTTGGTTTTAACCAAGGGGAGTACATTAATGGAGGGAGGTAGAATGTACAATCAGATTGTATAGAGAGAGAGGAGGCACACGCAGGCCCCATTTAATAACATAACCAACATAATTAAAAGCAATCACAAGTCCAGCACAATTAAGTCCATGATCACCTCCAAACACACACTAACATTCATCACATGAACATAGAGCGCATACGTGATAATTATATGAGATATATCATATATATCAGCATAAAATTATATATAATTTATTTTGAAATTCTCAATTTCATGCATGTCGAATTTTCATGAAATAAATAACATTAAAATAACATGACAATAACATATAAACAATTTATATAAAATGAACATACAAAACTAAACTATTTAAAACATTCATGCATTCCCAATACTGTGCAAAGTCAGAAATTAATGTCCCAATTTATATTCTGTAAAATCTCATTTTACAGAATTAATTAAGACACTAATAATTTAAGTTAAATCTTTAAAACAATTTTAAAGTTTAACCATGAGGGAATTTATGTAAATAGAACTAAACATCATCTAACTTGTCATTAAACACATTAAAACATGTTAAATACTATTATATAATTTTTCAGAATTTTTCGGAATTTTCTGGCAATTTTTTGGAATTTTCTATGATTTTAAACACTTTAAAAGCATATAAATGGTGTCTGGCGCAATGCGCCGCACATGGCGGCGCACTGCGCCCGTTCGGCGTGCGCCGGTGTGCGCCCTGGTGTGCGCTAGTCTTCCAGCGGGTGTTTGCCGACCCTCAGTGCGCCGGCGCGTGCGCCGACCGACTGCGCGTAATAGCACTGTTCATCCGAGAGAAAATCTATCCTATAGAATCGGATTTATCTCCTTATCCCGGACTCCAAAAAATCCGAAAAAATTTGCGTTGGAATCCTTATCAAATAAGGAATCCAAAACAGTCGGCCTAACATCCAGGAAAAATCGCAGTAGACCACAAAATGAGGAGGAAGAGGTGGCGGTCACCCAGATTTCGTAGCAGAAATCTCTATTTTGCAACGAGGATAACTCCTTATCCAGGAAGACAAATATTCTCCAAAAATAGAATTTAGAATCCTCATCTTATGAAGTTTCCAAATATGTATATATAACTTCATATAAAAATTTTCTATCAATGGGAAATCAAGAAGAAACAAGTCGGCGCCGCCAGACTCCGCAGAACCCTAGTTCGTCGGAAAACTCAAAAATTCTCATCCTCCGCCATCGTTCATAGCTGGATATCAAAGTTAAAGGCTAGGTAATCATATTACCCATCTTACAAACCTTTTCCAAGTCTCAATTTTATCTATGGATGGAGATTTCACAAAATCCCCAAATTCGGGTGTCGGTTCGAGCATGACAGAAACACCAACTTTTGATGCTTCTCCGGAACACTACAGAAATCCAAAATTCAAACAGATTTCGTATTTGGAAAACCCTATATCACTAGATTCTACCAAGGCCAACCAATCTTTTATTTGAGTCATACACAGAATATGGTGGCCTCGTCAAAACAGACGTTTGCACAGATTCGGGAACACAAAAATAACATAAAATAATGTCGATTCGACGTCGGTTTCGACCGAGACTTGAACCGGGCTCTGATACCACTGTAAGAAATCGTCCATTAAAATTTGGTGCAGCGGAAGCGACGATTCCTATGGGTTCCTTTAGAATCCGTCTCAATCAGAACCGAATGACGAAAACCGAAAACCGATCAAATCGGGTTCGAATATACCTGATAGGGATTCATATAATCCCATGGGGAGGAATGATATGAGCTTCTCAAGCTCTTCAAACTGTTCAAGTGTCCGGTCTCCAGCAGTATCCACACGAACTTCATCCACAGCAGGTTCTCCCTTCGCGCCGGCCTCGAGAACTCTTCCCGATCGGAGCTCCATCGACCATGGACCCCTTCTAGAGAGAGGAGGAGGTAGATAGGAGGCTAGGGACGTGGTTTTCACCCTTGGCTTGATGGGGTTTGGCTGAAACCATTAATATTTATAGAGAATTATGAAATTTTTCATTAAAACCCAAAATCTCTATAAATTACATTCTTGCCCATGTACTTGTCGATAAGTCCTTTTGTATGTGACCCAATAGGCCAAATACCTATTTGGTTGAGGCATAAATAAAATATAACAATTTTATTTAATTTTAATTAAATCCGTTATCCGATAACAGATTAATCGGCTTACCGATCATGAAGGGTACAAGCCACATCCCATGATCCCAAATGGCTATGGGGATAATCTCATCTCCATTGAGCCTTTCCATCATCAGTTACCACATGGATAGAAACCCTGATCCATCCAATGTCCCGGTCGAAAAGGAGTACGGCATCGACTGTTAACTCCTTAGTGTACCGACTCTATAGGATCATGTACTCGGAATTGGATCAATTGGAAAACTCCTTTTCCAATTATCCTATCTACCCTGGCCAGGGATTTAGAGTACTATCCCATAGGACATTCACTCTCACTTACCGAGAGTGGACGATTCCTTGTTGTCCGCTCAATTGCCTCCATCGAATTTTCCTTGTACCCGATCCATCGCTATATAGGACCATCTAAATTGTGATCCATAAGTCAATGGTCAAAGCACAAGTTCCACCCAACAAGGCATCTTTGGCGACTCAGGTCAAAGGTCCAACCATGCAACCGTGATGATAAAAAACCCTGATTGACAGTTCGGTAAGATACCATTCAGGGTTTCTAATTCGGTCAGTTCAGTGAACTCATTCAACTAATGAGCACCTGTATGTGTATCTCAGTGTCTCCACACTAATGACCAATGAGATCGGTCGTCCTCATCACATGAGAAGACATCACATACACTAGTCTATCCGGATTCTTGATGTCCCGTCTCAAGTATCCTATGACTAGGAACATTTAGATCAAATACCTCTAGATGATCAATCTCATTATCATGATCTCATCATGATTTAATCATCATTGTATTTGATCAAGGACTTCATTATGATATTCGCTTCTAATAAGAGCTTATAATGAAGATTTGCCTAATTAATTGAATAAGATATTTCAAGAAATGTCGAATCATATCATATATGATTGGCTTGTAGGGCATACATTTCTATCAATCTCCCACTTGCACTAAAGCCAATCACCATTTGACTGATCTGTATCAGCTCAAGGTGAAGCTCAAACACTCTTTGAGTAACTGCTTCAGTTAGTGGATCTGCAATGTTATTAACGGTAGATACTTTATCTTTAATTATATCTCTATAGGTTGCAATCTCTCTGATTGTATGGTATCGCCACAGAAGTTCTAAACTTCTGATGAGACATTGGCTCTATTCAATTATTTTCTCAAAACAATGATACACTTTCAGAGAAAATTGAAACAATCCCATATCAAATATGTAGATGAAAAACTTCATCTAGACTACTTCTCAAGTAGTGTTTAACCACTATGTAAACTTGTTTACATATGCTGTAGAACTTACAGTGTTCTATCACATAGAACTCTTTCAACTCACTGCACCACCATAATTCTGACTTAATATCAAACTTATTTGATTAGAAGCTTGTGTTTGTAAAACTACAAGACTTCAAGTCTTATCCTCCAATGTTTAGAGATACATTCTCAGTGCTTCTCAAGTACCAAATGATATATCTCTAAACTATCCAGTGACTCTCACCTGGATCTTCTTAATGAATGCTCATAACACTTAGAGCATTAATCACATCATGTACATAGCATCATATAAATGATAGACCCTATGACAAAGGCATAAGGGCTCCATTTATGTGATCTCTTTATCTTTCAAGAAATCTACAAAGACAACACTTTACAGAGATCAACTCCACACTACATAGGTAAGAAACCTGTCTTGGAGTTTATCATGTCAAACCCTTTGACTATGGTGACTACGTACATTAACTGGGCATTGATTTAAGAACTTTCTCCATAGATCTCAAAACCCAAATTGTGTTTGGAGGATCAATTTGATAGCTAGGTTCACTTATGATAACACACCTACTTCATTCTCAATGAGTAGTATGTCATCAACATAAAATGTCAAGAAAGTAACAGCACTCCCACTTATCTTGTTGAATACACAAGGCTCCTCTTCGTTCTTAACGAAGTCATAAGATTTAATCTCATTAAACCTTATATATGATCTATGGGAAATTTTTATTCAGTCCATAAATGAACTTATTACACACTCTTCTTGGATGTTATTGGGACTTGATTCCCTATAGTTGTATCATATACACCTATTCATCAAATTACTTTAGAGGAACACTATCTTAACATCCAATTAGCTTATCTCATAATCATAGAGTGTTACAATCAAAATTCGAATGGATTAATCCATTGAATAGGTAAAAGATCACATCATAGTCAACCATTTGACTTCAATGATATCCTTTTCAACTATTCTCACCTTTGAAGGTATCTACCTTCTAATCCACTCCAATCTATTCTTTAGTGATCCATTTATTCCTTATGGATACTATATCCTTAGGTGGATCTATCAAGTTCTAAACTTGATTAGAATAGATAAAGTTTATATCGGATTTTATTGTCTCTTCCCATTAATGAATCAATATCTCACATTGGTTCTATATAGATCCTAAGATCAATATCCTTATTATCTTATGCCTCATTTCATCTATCAGAGATACGTCTCACATATCTCTTAGGTAGAATGGACACAAGTAAAGACCTATGATTTGTCCATGTGTAATTATTAACTAGCACCTTAATAGAAGTGTTATTGGGTTGTGGGACTGGAACAACTTCCATATATACCTTGCTCCCACTATCTTTCTTAAGAAGGAACGTTTCCTTTAGAAATATAGTGAGCTGAGCAACACATACCCTTATACATAAGGGTCGTATATTTAATATCCAAAAGTTTTCTTATGATATTCCACAAGCCAACACTTCATAATCTTATATTCCAACTTGTTAGAGTTATACTTCTTCACCAGGTCGGACATTCCGAAACCATAACTTGCTTAAGGTCAAGTTTTAACCCCTTTTCCATATCCTATATGGAATAATCAGAACAGACTTAAAAGGTACCTATTAAGAACAAGTGGTTATAACGAGTACTTAACCAAAATTAGACAAAGAGGAAATTTGCAAAGCTTGTCATTGTTCATATTATGTCCTACATAATATGATTTTTCCTTTTAGCTACTCAATTAAGCTAAAATGTGTAAAGATGTCCATTAGATTCTATTATCCTTCTATTATATGTAAATTATGTACTTAAGTATTCCCCTCCTTGATCTCATCAAAGAGTTCTAATACTCTTTCCATTAGTATCTCTACTTCATTCTTAATCTCAAATAATTTCTCAAAGGTCTTAGTTTTCTACTTCATAAAGTACATGTTTCCAAACCTAGAGACATCATCTTCGAAATAATGAAGTAGAAATATTCTTCTTTAGCCTTACTAGATATGGGCTAACATACATCTAGATGTACGAGTTCTAATAACTCATTAACCCATTCTCCATGTCTATATAAAGCTAAAGTGTAGATTGATCTAAATCAACCCATTTCCTCTTAAAAGGAATATTCACACATAACATGAGAGCTAACATATCAAATATGATTAAACAACTCATTAAGCTCCCACTGGCAAACACTTTGCCATTCAATCTATTAGAACATCTATCATTTCCATAGCTAAGAATAAATCAACATTTATTCAAGTAGGAAATCATATAAAGTCCTTTTAGAAGGATATAATAGCAATATTAATTACTAAGACATCTCCATAAGGCTATTAAAGAATTGCACCTCCCACTAATAATGATGCAACTTTTGCACCATTTCATATGTAGGTCAACATCTTCTTTATTAAGTCTTCATTTACTTGTCATCATCTACAACTCCTTGTAGATATAAGATGCATATCTGGTATCTCATACCATCAGATGCATCCATAGTATCTAATATTATGATATACACATATAGTATCTAATACTATTAAGTGTATATTTAAAACAAGTAAGTGCCAATGACTTGGATACATGAAGCTTCTCAAGCTCCACCTTTGCATTATATACAAAACACTTTGTACTTCCTCTTCCACTTATCGTCATCATGATCGTGTAAGAATCATGTCTTATTCTGGCTTTATTATCTTGACCACCTTCTTTTACTATTAACTCTCTCCTATTTTTATCTAATGATTTTACTTCTTACTATTGGTCTCACCAACAAGAAGTAATTAAGATGTATTGTTATTCTAACTTGCCCTTAGTAAGCCCATCACTATGAGCCATGATAGATCTCATATCCATCAATCTATGTTGTCTCTACAATTTATATCTCATAGAGACTAACATCTAGTTTAAGGCAAACAATGCATCTTGTCAATAAAATAAGATCTTATCTTTCTTTCACATCATTAGATAATTTAGGAGACACCTACTTCTCAAGTAGAATAGTTAATTGGTCAACTATGAGAACAATTCTCTTAGTTCTAAACCAGTCTAAGAACTGTGAGCCATTAAGCTATATGGCATCTAATATGCCATACTAATGGTGGTTTATTATCGTATTCTACAATTGAGATATAATTTTATCAATATAACATTGCAGATATTCATGAAATTAAGATATGGTCTTTCATCCTAATTTATGCTCCCACTAATTTTTGACGAATTTTCATAACCCTCATTATGCAAAGAAGGGATATCACGATGAAATCCTAGTGGGGACTAAGACCCTATTAACTTTATGGTTACAACCTTGTGGGAAACACAACAAGTCATCCCATACTTAATAGGTAGGTAACTTTTACCAATTGCAACCCTTGCAATTCTTAGTCATTCAACCTCTAGAGTTATAACCTAGTGGGAAACACAACAAGCTATATACTCTAGTTAGGTCAAATCCGCTTGTTACGTTATGAGAATGAATTCTTAACATAGCCCTTGTGGGAAACACAACAAGGCCATGCAATGGTCCACCCCAAAGTTCGGCAAATGCCTTGGCCATGATCACCAATCCCTTGCTGAATGAGTCTTGTGGCAAACACAACAAACCCATCCAATCTAGGATTGGCTCATCAAGACCATAACAACGGAAGGCTACGTGAGTCATTCTTAATGTCACACGTTTATCAACCTAATTATGACAAGGAGGGATTTTATTTTAGTCTCATCAATAATATGTGCTAAGTATATATAATACCTTTGGAATATCATATATCTAAGGTATAACCTGTAGCACACATTCACATATCAAATATGCACAAAATCAGGTGATCATGGACTTAACCCTAAGCATGCACCTAAGGCACCCCTATAGGTGCAAATCCTTTCTTCAGATGCTTGAGTTGGTATGCTCCCACTTCAGAAGGGTGCTTCTCCAAGTGGTCCCGCTCTCCAACCTTCCACGAACCAGCTTCTAACTCTTACAAGCGGCTTAAGGGTATGCAGACCCACAAATGTACATAACTCAAAAAGAAACCTTGGTTTTAACCAAGGGGAATTCATTAATGGAGGGAGGTAGAATGTACAATCAGATTGTATAGAGAGAGAGGAGGCACACACAGGCCCCATTTAATAACATAACCAACATAATTAAAAGCAATCACAAGTCAAGCACAATTAAGTCCATGATCACCTCCAAACACACACTAACATTCATCACATGAACATAGAGCGCATACGTGATAATTATATGAGATATATCATATATATCAGCATAAAATTATATATAATTTATTTTGAAATTCTCAATTTCATGCATGTCGAATTTTCATGAAATAAATAACATTAAAATAACATGACAATAACATATAAACAATTTATATGAAATGAACATAAAAAACTAAACTATTTAAAACATTCATGCATTCCCAATACTGTGCAAAGTCAGAAATTAATGTCACAATATATATTCTGTAAAATCTCATTTTACAGAATTAATTAAGACACTAATAATTTAAGTTAAACCTTTAAAACAATTTTAAAGTTTAACCATGAGGGAATTTATGTAAATAGAACTAAACATCATATAACATGTCATTAAACACTTTAAAACATGTTAAATAATATTATATATTTTTTCAGAATTTTTCGGAATTTTATGGCAATTTTTCGGAATTTTCTATGATTTTAAACACTTTAAAAGCATATAAATGGTGTCTGGTGCAATGCGCCGCACATGGCGGCGCACTGCGCCCGTCCGGCATGCACCGGTGTGCGCCCTGGTGTGCGCCAGTCTTCCGGCGGGTGTTTGCCGACCCTCAGTGCGCCGGCGCGTGCGCCGACCGACTGCGCGTAATAGCACTGTTCATCCGAGAGAAAATCCATCCTATAGAATCGGATTTATCTCCTTATCCCGGACTCCGAAAAATCCGAAAAAATTTGCGTTGGAATCCTTATCTAATAAGGAATCCAAAATAGTCGGCCTAATATCCAGGAAAAATCGCAGTAGACCACAAAATGAGGAGGAAGAGGCGGCGGTCACCCAGATTTCGTAGCAGAAATCTTTATTTTGCAACGAGGATAACTCCTTATCCAGGAAGACAAATATTCTCCAAAAATAGAATTTAGAATCCTCATCTTATGAAGTTTCTAAATAAGTATATATAACTTCATATAAAAATTCTCTATCAACGGGAAATCAGGAAGAAACAAGTCGGCGCCGCCAGACTCCGCAGAACCCTAGTTCATCGGAAAACTCAAAAATTCTCATCCTCCGCCATCGTTCATAGATGGATATCAAAGTTAAAGGCTAGGTAATAATATTACCCATATCCCAAACCTTTTCCAAGTCTCAATTTCTTCTATGGACGGAGATTTCACAAAATCCCCAAATCCGGGTGTCGGTTCGAGCATGACAGAAACACCAACTTTTGATGCTTCTCCGGAACACTACAGAAATCCAAAATTCAAACGGTTTTCGTATTTGGAAAGCCCTATATCACTAGATTCTACCAAGGCCAACCAATCTTTTATTTGAGTCATACACAGAATATGGTGGCCTCGTCAATACAGACATTTGCACAGATTCGGGAACACATAAATAACATGAAATAATGTCGATTCGACGTCGGTTTCGACCGAGACTTTAACCGGGATCTGATACCACTGTAAGGAATCATCCATTAAAATTTGGTGCAGCGGAAGCGACGATTCCTATTGGTTCCTTTAGAATCCGTCTCAATCAGAACTGAACGATGAAAACCGAAAACCGATCAAATCGGGTTCGAATATACCTGATAGGGATTCATATAATCCCATGGAGAGGAAGGAGATGATATTCTTAAGCTCTTCAAACCATTCAAGTGTCCGGTCTCCAGCAGTATCCACACGAACTTCATCCACAGCAGGTTCTCCCTTCGCGCCGGCCTCGAGAACTCTTCCCGATCGGAGCTCCATCGACCATGGACACCTTCTAGAGAGAGGAGGAGGTAGAGAGGAGGCTAGGGACGTGGTTTTCACCCTTGGCTTGATGGGGTTTGGCTGAAACCATTAGTATTTATAGAGAATTATGGAACTTTTCATTAAAACCCAAAATCTCTATAAATTACGTCCTTGCCCCTGTATTTGTGGATAAGTCCTTTTGTGTGTGACCCAGTAGGCCAAATACCTATTTGGTTGAGGCATAAATAAAATATAACAATTCTATTTAATTTTAATTAAATCCGTTATCCGATAACAGATTAATCGGCCTACCGATCATGAAGGGTACAAGCCACATCCCATGATCCCAAATGGCTATGGGGATAATCTCATTTCCATTGAGCCTTTCCATCATCAGTGACCACATGGATATAAACCCTCATCCATCCAATGTCCCGGTCGGAAAGGAGTATGGCATCGACTGTCAACTCCTTAGTGTACTGACTCTATAGGATCCTGTACTCGGAATTAGATCAATTGGAAAACTCCTTTTCCAATTATCCTATCTACCCTGGCCAGGGATTTAGAGTACTATCCCATAGGACATTCACTCTCACTTACCGAGAGTGGACGATCCCTTGTTGTCCGCTCAATTGCCTCCATCGAATTTTCCTCGTACCCGATCCATCGCTATATAGGACCATCTAAATTGTGATCCATAAGTCAATGGTCAAAGCACAAGTTCCACCCAACAAGGCATCTTTGGCGACTCAGGTCAAAGGTCCAACCATGCAACTGTGATGATAGAAAACCCTGATAGACAGTTCGGTAAGATACCATTCAGGGTTTCTAATTCAGTCAGTTCAGTGAACTCATTCAACTAATGAGCACCTATATGTGTATCTCAGTGTCTCCACACTAATGACCAATGAGATCGGTCGTCCTCATCACATGAGAAGACATCACATACACTAGTCTATCCGGATCCTTGATGTCCCGTCTCAAGTATCCTATGACTAGGATCATTTAGATCAAATACCTCTAGATGATCAATCTCATTATCATGATCTCATCATGATTTAATCATCATTGTATTTGATCAAGGACTTCATTATGATATTCGCTTCTAATAAGAGCTTATAATGAAGATTTGCCTAATTAATTGAATAAGATATTTCTAGAAATGTCGAATCATATCATATATGATTGGCTTGTAGGGCATACATTTCTATCATATGTTTCTAGGTCGGTATAGAGAGACAACTCCCTAAAGAGTTGTTCAACATCACGGGGAGCAGATGGTTGAGGGACCTCTTGCGCTTCTGACGGAATCGGTTGGTGACCCATCTCGTGCTCTCGATGTTCAGCTTGTTCCGCCATTCCAATGTGTCTTCCAGACCTTAGTTACATTGAACTTCAAGGAGAAAGTAAAACAAACAAGTTGACAAAGAACTTTTTTTTTTAGTATTTTGCAAGAAGTTAGAGGTTTGAATTTTTGTTTGACAAGCAAGTGATACAAAGACTTGAAAGCAAGATTACACAATGATTTTGATTAAACCTTAGGTTTATGGATTTGTTAAGAATTGTTCTCTCAACAAATGGGTCAGGATCCTAACTCCAATCTCCAATGACCTAGGTTTCACACAATCTCACCACGTGTAGGTAACATAGGATGCTTCGGGTTTTGGGGAGTGGTACAACCAACCCGATCGTGAAGAGGAATACTCCACGTATGAGGAATTACGGAGGCCTTGATGAAAGCCAACCAAGTCAACTAGGAAGGAATATCCCAGAAGAGAGGTCAGAATCCACCAAGATGGTGTTTTGGATGGGAGGGGTAAATGGGAGAGTGAGCTCCCGCCTCTAAAAAGTGTAAAAGAAGGAGGTAGAGAGAAGGATCAGAGAATGCAATCAAGAAATAAAACAAGTAATGAGCAAAACATGAACTTAAATAAACAAGCAATCAACACCAGACAAGCAATTAGAAACTAGATAAGCAACTAGAAACTAGAATCTAGACTTGTTTCTTATGTGAGCCAAATGGAGATAGTGAAAAGGTGATGGAAATAAGTTGGTTTAAATCTGATAGCCAAGCAAAAGGGTGGTCCACGTGGGGACCGATGTGGGAACTGGGGTAAGAAGCAAAGGTGGTTCATGTGGGAACCGGTTTTGGGTAAGAAAGGGTGGTTCGCGTGGGAACCGGTTTGAATGGTCAAAAGAGGGCCACGTGGGGCCAATTAAAGATGAATAAAGATCTGATCCAAGTGGGGATAGATCTGAAAAGGTGTTTTGGTTCACATGGGAACTGAAGTAAAGAAAGAGATTGGTTCACGTGGGAACCGGTTTAAAAGGAAAAGGGTGGTTCACGTGGGAACCGGTTTAAATAAAATGACAGAAATTAAATGGCATACTTGGAACTTCAGATCTGATGAAAGATGGGTGAACTCAGAAATTTTGATATGGCATGAAGTTTAAGAGAGGTGGAAAGAAGGAAAGGCTCATGTGGGAACCGGTCTAGAAATATAACTAGTTGCAAACAAAACACTTAGCACCCACGGTTGAAGACATTGCTGGTCCCACCGTGGTCGCCACAAAGCTGTCGACTCTGAAAATTCAACGGGGTCCTCTCCTTTTCAGGGAAGTCTGTGAATCCAGATCGTCACCTCAAGAGGGGATGAGAAAGAAAGGAATAAAACTCGGAAAGCAACTCTCACCTCGGTCCCACATTCACATTGATCCCCGAACTTTCTTCCCTTGGCGTCGCTCGATCACCAAAGAGACGGTTCGGGCCATGTGGTAGGAGAGTGAGAAGAAATAAATGTGGTCTCCAGGAACCGTGGGTTCCGATTTATAGAAATAAAGATTGAAAGATGACCGTGTGTACCTTAGCGTGAAGAGTGCGGGTTAAAGCTTCTCCTTCTTCGGCCGGCCGATGAAGAAGAGTCCTCAACACGGTGGGTGCTTGATATTCTGTGCAGATATTCTGCGCAACTATAAAAATAAACAAGTGAAATAGACAATTAGAACTAGACAATGTGAAGAGAATGACATGAAACACACAATTGACTAGGAACTGACCGGATTCGGGTTATCTCTAACCCCTTTTTTTTATTTTCGGAATAACAGAATAAAAGTAATGTAAAAAATGTAAAAAAATTATAGGAGGATGGAGAATCACGAAACAAAGAGATAGAAAAAAAATAGCAAGATTCTGAGTTGAATAGAGGAAGATATAGCCAAATCTGGGTTGTCGAAAAAGCCGAGCAGCAGTTCAGGATCTGCCAGGCGCGACTATGCTTCTGCACTCGTCACGACTAGCCCTGACCTCGGAATCAAGTTCCGTTGATTGTAAACTCAATAAGACTTGTAGATGAAGAACTTTGATGAAGAGTGCATGGACAGAAGACGTCCACACACTACTGTAGAGGCCGAAGAAGAGAGACCTGGCTGATCACCTGCAGAACAGCCTTCCTCTCTCTTGAACCGACTTTTCTCTCCCTAAAAACTCGAAATTCTCTCTCTAAAAATCACAAAATCGAAGCAGGAGGGTTGTTGGACGTCTTGAGATGCCTGGGGGGTCGTGCTCATGCCTTTGGAATGACCGGAATCGGAGTTAATTTATAGGAGAATGGACAGCGTTATCAAGGCTAAAAAATAGGGTCCATGCGCCCCACCCCTGGGCCCCCCAGTCAGGGCGCATGGGCACAAATCCCGAAAAAGATGGTCTTATCCGATCGTCGGTTCAGTGGTAGAGTCCGGGTGAAAAACTGGGTCCCTCGTGCCTCCAGGGTAGGGCGCATGTGCCCTCAAGTGAGGGCATGAGGTCACGTGCCTCACTGGTAGGGCGCATGGGCACGTGCCCTGGGTCCCGGGCGCATGTGACTAGGAACCCGGGCGCATGGGACTGGTTTCGCGCATCCTTCTTTCGGAAGCCATTGCGAACACTCCCGAACTCGGAATTCGACGCCGTTTGCTGCGTTGGAAAGATAACAGGCCGAAGAAGCTTTCTATAGCATTGGATCAGCCATCACACCCTCAAAAACTTCAGAATTTTGTCCGGAAGTTAGGGCAGTGAACAGAAGATCCGATACAGGTCAAAATGACTCCGACGGCAAACCAGAAAGGCACGGTATGCAACAAAACTTGTCCGAGGTGTGAATATGACCATAACCTTCAATGCATGATCATTAGGCATTGGTCATTCAACCAATTTCCGTGTTTACACGATTTACGTGGGGCTTTCGCTCGGAAATTATGGCTTTTTGCGGAAACTTTGGAAAACATCCGATTTTGTTCGATGAAGCTCCAAATCAACTTAAAAAAGACCCGGCATAGTTATAAGATAAATCATACATGTTACCCTATAAAACATGAGTTTTATGCTCTGAATTAGGCAAATTTGGCATGTCTACACTCTTCTCTTGATCGGTTTGGATTCCCCCTGAGTTTGGATAGTTTACCCTACCCTAGGGTTTTAAGATGGAAGAATAAAGGAAATATTTGATAGGATTTGGGGGTGTTGAGGAGGGTTCCTCTACTCATGCTTAAATTGCCCGTTGGGGTTCGGCCTCTTCGGGTCTTTTCTACATGTGGCACTTACTTAGACATGTCTTTGACCTGTGGGGTCATTGCCCATCTTTTGGTGCCTTTTGTTCATTTTCTACTCTTCCGGGTACTCATTCAGACAGGCCCATATTTGTTTAAACCTGTGGGGTTCATTGCCCATCTTTTGGCACCCTATGAGACAACCTCCTACTAAGGCGGCGGGCATTTTCGATACTATTCTCCTCTAGTCCCCTTCACCTATCTTGGGCCGAATAGAAGAGAATAGGGTCAGGTTTCCTTTCTGCCTTCAGGGTTCTGCCTTGCCTTTCTCGAGTGTTGGGCTTTCTGGATTCTAGGATTGGGAGGTGTTGTATGTGTAGGGTGATGTCTACCCTTGACTTCTAGCTAACACCCTTGGATTGATGACTTAATATCATACCAGATATTCTTCATTTTTCTTCTCTAAGGAAAATATTTTTTGAGGTAGACACCGTTCCATGGATGGTTCAATTTTCCTCCATCGGCGTTGGTTTGCTCATATGCATTACCTGGATATTTTTCAGTTATAACAAAAGGCCCTTCCCAGTTAGGTTGCAACTTGGAGCAGGGACCACCTGGCTTAACGAATATGCATTTTACTACCATTTTGCCGATTTCGAACTTTCTCTCTACCACCCTCTTTTGATAAAACCTTTTCAATCAGTTCTGATAAGTCTGGGCATGCTTAGAGGAGGCCAACCTTCTTTCATCTAGGAGTTCATGTTGTGCAAAGAGAGATTCTCATCTCTCATCGACAGGGATGTCCCTATCGAGTTGAACTCGGAGTGATGGAAGGAGTACTTCGTACGGAACCACCGCTTCCATCCCATATGTAAGAGCATTCGAATCTGAAAATTCGACGGGGTCCTCTCCTTTTCAAGGAAGTCCGTGAACCCAGATTGTCACCTCAAGAGGGGAGGAGAAAGAAAGAAAGAAAACTCGGAAAGAAACTTTCACCTTGGTCCCACACTCACATTGATCCCCGAACTTTCATCCCTTGGCGTCGCTCGATCACCAAAGAGACGGTTCGGGTCATGTGGGAGGAGAGTGAGAAGAAGGAAATTAAGACATGTGGTCTCCAGGAACCGTGGGTTCCGATTTATAGAATTCAAATGACCGTGTGTACCTTAGCGTGAAGAGTGTGGGTTAAAGCTTCTCCTTCTTCGGCCGGCCGATGAAGAAGATTCCTCAACACGTGGGTGCTTGATTTTTTGTGCAACTAGACCAAACAAACAAGTGAAAAGGATAATTAGAACTAAACAAAGTGGAGTATATGTAAAGAGAATAACATGAAACACGCAATTGACTAGAAACTGACCGGATTCGGGTTATCTCTAACCCCTCTTTTTTATTTTCGGAATAACAGACTAAAGTAATGAAAAAAATGTAAAAAAATTATAGGAGGATGGAGAATCACAAAACAAATATATAGGAAAAATAACATAAATATTCTGAGTTGAATAGAGAAAGATATAGCCAAATCTGGGTTGTCGAAAAACCAGAGCAGCAGTCCAAGATCTGCCAGGCGCGACGTTGTTTCTGCGCTCGTCACGACCAGACCTGACCTCAGAATCAAGTGCCGTCGATTGTAAACTCAAGAAGACTTGGAGATGAAGAACTTTTATGAAGAAAGCTTGGACATAAGACGTCCACACACTGCTGTAAAGGCTGAAGAAGAGAGACCTGGCTGATCACCTGTAGAACAACCTTCCTCTCTCTTGAACTGAGTTTTCTCTCTCTAAAAACTCGAAATTCTCTCCCTAAAAATCACAAAATCAATGCAGGAGGAAGGTTGGACGTCTTAAGATGCCTGGGGGGTCATGCTCATGCCTCTGGAACGACCAGAATCAGAGTCAATTTATAGGAGATCGAATGGCGTGATCTATACTAAAAAATAGGGATCCTTGCGCCCTACCCCAGGGCGCATGCGCCCTGGTGCAGGGCTCATGTGCCCCACTGAGGGGTGCATGTGCCTCCCAGTGGGGGTGCATGACACTGTTCCCAAAAAAAATAGTCTTATCCTGTCGATCGGTTCAGTGGTAGAGTCCTGGTGAAAAACTGGTTCCCTCATGCCTCAAGGGTAGGGTGCATGTGCCCTCAAGTGAGGGCACAAGGTCACGTGCCTCACTGGTAGGGCGCGTGGGCACGTGCCCTGGGTCCCGGGCGCATGTGACCAGGAACCCGGGCCCATGGGACTGTTTTTTCGCGTCCTTCTTCAAGAAGCCATTGCGAACACTCCCGAACTCGGAATTCGACGCCGTTTGTTGCGGTGTAAAGATAACAGGCTGAAGAAGCTTTCTTTAGCATCAGATCAGCCATCACACCCTCCAAAACTTCAGAATTTTGTTTGGAAGTTAGGGAAGTGAACAGAAGATCTGATACTCATCGAAATGACTCCGACGGCAAATCGGAAAGGCACGGTATGCAACAAAACTTGTCCGGGGTGTGAATATGACCATAACCTTCAATGCATGATCATTAGGCATTGGTCATTTAGCTAATTTCCATGTTTACATGATTTACGTGTGGCTTTCGCTCAGAAATTATGTCTTTTTGCAGAAACATCGGAAAACATCCGATTTCGTTCGGCGAAGCTCCAAATCAACTTAAAAAAGACCCAGCATTATTCTAAGGTCAATAACACATGTTACCCTATAAAACATGAGTTTTATGCTCTGAATTAGGTGAATTTGGCATGTCTACAACGGAGTTTGACCAGTAGGGGTCCGTACAGAAGTTTGATAAGCCCATAGGGCATCTACAAGCTTATCTGGCCAGTCTACGAACTTGCTAGACTTACAGGTTTTCTTGATATTTTAATCAAAGTTTTGTTGGTGGCTTCTGCTTGACCATTGTCTTGCGGGTAATAAGGAGATGAATGATGCATTGCAATGCGGTACCTGTTACAAAGATCACGCAGATCTTGAGAGAGAAATTGCGGTCCGTTGTAAGTGATGATGTTGCTGGGTATCTAGAACTTGGCAATAATGTTGCGTTTGATGAAGGAGCACAGTGTTGATGCCTTGATCTCCACGAACGCTTCCACTTTTGCCCACTTGGTGAAGTACTCTATTGCCGCCAGGATGAACGGTTTGGAACGGATTTCAGACTTAAGATCACTTAGAGGGCCAATGATGTCGAAAGCCCACATGGCGAAGGGCCATGGGGCATGAATCGGATGAAGGGAAGATGCGAGAGAATGGATCTTGTCGGCATGGAGTTGGCAAGAATGACAGTGCCGTACAAAGATGGAGCAATCCTCTTCTAGGGTTGGACAATAATACCCCTGCCTGATGATTTTATTGGCAAGAGCTTGAGCATTGATATGGCCCCCACAGACCCCGGAATGTGCTTCCTTAAGCACCAATTCTACCTCTTCTTCATCAATGCATCTAAGAAAGATTCCACTCAAGCTCCTCTTGTAGGGTACCCCTCCTAGGATAGTATACCTCTGGGATACTCTCCTGATGGCCTTCTTTTCTTTTGCATTTGATCCAGGTGGATATGTCCGATCTTGACAATACCTTGCGATATCATCAAACCAAGGCCTTTCACCCTCATCTAACTCTTCCAACTCGATTAGAGAATCTTTCTCTTTCTTCTTTAAATATTCCTTCCTGCCAAATCTCTCCTTGACCTTTAGAAATCGACCATCCTTAATCGCCGGTATTGACCTTCTACGGACATGGATAGTCCACACCTGTCTACCTAGCGGGACTGATAGAGATGACGCTAAGGAGGCTAGGGCATCAGCAAGGATGTTCTGAGCTCGAGGGACATGAACAAAATCTCATTTAGAAAAGAGTTTGATGTTGCAAGAGGTAAGTTCTTGGTAAGGTTTGAGGTTTGGATGAGAAGTTCGATATTTGGTTAGAACTTGGCAAAGAATTAGTTGGCTATCACCTATCACCCACAATTCCATGGCACCATAGAACTGAGCGGCCTCCAGCCCAGCCAGTAAGGCTTCATATTCAGCTATATTGTTGGTTGCTGGGAAGTCAAGCTGAACTGCCTGTGGAATGGTGACACCCTCTGGTGATAGAAGGACGATTTCTATTCCCTTACCGTGTGAATTCAGAGCCCCATCAAAATATAATGTCCAAAGATGGGAAGATTGGATCAACATTAGTTTGTCATCCGGGAGCTCTGACTGGACCGGGTCAAAGAGGGGTATAGGGTTATGGGCTAGGTGTTTGACAATGGCATAGCCCTTAATCGCCTTCTAGGGGACATAGGTGATATAAAACTGGGAAAGGAAACTCTGCCAATGCCCTAACCGCTCAGTTAGAATAGTTTTCTCCAGAAGGAATTTGATGGGATTGATGTGGGCAACAAGATTGACCTCATGAGCTAAGAAATAGTGTTTAAGCTTCTGAACTATCCAGACTAGTGCAGCACAGGTCTTCTCCACTACAATATACTTCTGCTCACATGGATCAAAGATCTTTGACAAATATTAAGTTTCCCTCTCTTTCCCTTCTTCATCCACTTGTGCAAGGACTGCCCCAAGAGAATTCTCCAAAACTGAGATATACAGAACTAAGGGCTTGCCAGGGACTGGTGGTCTAAGCACAGGGGGACTATGTTGGGAATCAGTCCAATCAGATTGGCGCAGCGGAAAATTTACGATTCCCCGTATATCATTGTCTTGGTCTCGATTGAAACCGAACGACGTCGCCAAAAATCGGTATACGAAACGATTTCGAATACATACCTTTGTGGGATTCAAATAATCCCTAAATATCAGAGAAGATCGAGCGTTCTCACGCTCGTTCAGCCACTCAAGTGTGCGGCCTCTAGTCGTATCCACACGAGCCGCCTCCATAGTCGGGTTCTCCTTCGCGTCGGACCTTCCGACTCGCCCCGGATGAAGTCCCATCGACTCTCGACGGCCTCCAGCATGGGAAAATGTGAAGGAGAGAGGTAGGGACGAATTTTTCAGCCTTGGCTTGTGGGGCTCATGCTCAATTCGCTATTATATAGAGAATTTGGAGTTTTTCACAAAAGCCCCTCCTTTCTCTATATTTACACCCTTGCCCCCAAACTTATGGATTAGCCCTTACGTGTGTGACCCACTAGGCCCAATAGCTCATTTGGTTGAGGCCTAATTAAAAGAACAACTTCTTTTAAATTAAATCTAATATCTCATAATAGATTTAACGGCCTACCGATCATGAAGGGTACAAGCCACATCCTATGATCCCAAATGGCTTCGGGGATAAACTCCTCTCCAAAGAGCCTTTCCATCATCAGTTACCACATGGATATAAAACTTCGTCCATTCAATGTCCCGGTTGGATAGGAGTACGGCATTGACTGTCAACTCCTAAATATACCGACACTATGGAATCTTGTACTCGTAATTGGATCAATTGGAAAACTCTTTTCCAATTATCCTATCTACCTTGGCCAAGGATTTAGAGTACTATCCATAGGACATTCTCTCTCTCCTACCGAGAGTGGACGATCCCTTATTGTCCGCTCAATTGCCTCCACCGGGTTTCCCATATACCCAATCTATTAACTATACAGGACCACAATACTAAGTTATCCATAAGTCAATAGTCAAAGTACACGGTACGCCCGGCAAGACATCTTTGGCGACTCAGGTCAAAGATCCAACCGTGCAACCGTGATGATAGAATACCCTGATCGACAGTTCGGTAAGATACCATTCAGGGATTCTATCTTGGTCGATTCGGTGAACTCATTCCTCTAATGAGCACTCGTATATGTATCTCAGTGTCCCCACACTGATGACCAATGAGATTGGTCATTCTCATCATATGAGAAGATATCATATACACTAGTCTTACCGGATCCTTGATGTCCCGTCTCGAGGATCCTACGACTAGGAACATTTAGAGTACATGCTTCTAGATGATTGATCTCATTATCATGATCTCATCATGATTCAATCATCATTGCATGCAACCTAGGACTTCATTACGATAGAAGCATCTAGATAGTGCAAGTAATGAAGATTATGCCATTTATACTGAATAAGATATTACAAGAAATGTAAAATCATATCACAAATGATTGGCTTGTAGGGCATACATTTCTATCAATCTCCCACTTGCACTAAAGCCAATCACCCACATTTCTGATCTCCATCAGCCCAAGGTGACCCTCAAACACACTTTGAGTCAAGGCCTTAGTTAGTGGATCTGCAATGTTTATAATTTAAGATACTCTATCTTTAATTATATCTTCTTGAGTTGCAGCCACTCTGATCAAGTAGTATTGCCACAGAAGTGTTTAAACTTCTGATGAGACAAAGGCTCCACTACAAAAGTAATGATCCACCATTATCACAAAATAATGGTACATTATCAGAGATATTAGAGAAAACTCTCTAATATAAGATGAACTCCTTCATCTAGACTACTTCATAAGCAGTCGGCAGCAATTATGATTTGTAAAATCTACAGTGTTTATAGCATGGAACTTTTCCAGCTCACTGCACCACCATCTGGGTAAACATGTACCCTAGCTACCAAATATATGTAACTAGAAGTTTAAGTCTAACTCAAACTTCCAATCCTATCCTCCATACTCGAAATGCATCCTTAGTACTACACAAGTTCTTAAGGATATACTTCTCAACTATCCAGTGACTCTCACTTGGATTTGCGTGATGATTACTCATAACACTTAAAGTACTCATCACATTAGGCTATGTACATAGTATACATGATAGACCCTATGACTATGGCATAAGAGACTATATTCATGTATTATATATCTCTTTAAAAGAGATAAACTCCATATCTTATGGGCAAGGCACCTCTATAGGAGTTTTTCATGTCAAACCCTTTGACTATGGTATCTATGTACAACAAATGGGTCAAGCCAAGCATCCCTTTTAGATCTATCTCCATAGACCTAAATCCTTAGGAAGCTTTTCCCAGAATAATTATGGAGGATTCATTTTTTATAGTTAGGCTTCATGGATAATAACATACCTACATCATTCATAATGAGTAGTATGCCATCAATGTAAAATGTCTAGAATGCAATAGCACTCCCACTAGCATTTTTATGCACACAAGGTTCTTCTTCATTCCAAATGAAGTCATAAGATTCAATCTTATCAAATCTTATATTCCAAGGTTGAGAATGTTGTTGTAGTCCATGAATGGACATTACCAACGTGTACACATTCTTTGGATGTTTTGGGACTCACATCCCTCAAGTTGTATCATATACAACAGAGGTTGTATCATATACACCTCCCCTTAAATTTCACCATTGGATAAATTTTATCTTAACATCCTAATTGACATATCTCATAGTCATAATGTGTACTAATAAAATCTAAATGGATTGAATATGGCAATGGTTAAAAGATATCATCAAGGTCAACTCCTTAACTTAGATGATGCCTTTTCAATCATCCATGCCTTGAAGGTCTCACCTTCAAATTCACTCCTATCAATCTTTTCTTTTCATTTACACCTAATGGGTACTTTACCCTCAGGTGGATCTACCAAGTTCCGAACTTGGCTAAAATAGATGGATATTATTATAGATTTTATTATCTTCTCCTATTTTAGAATCAATATCTCATATTGCTTTTCATAGGTCTTTGGATCAACATCCTTACTTTTTTGTGCTTATCTTCTTCCATCAAAGATATGTCTCACATATCTACAAGATTGAATTAGCACAATCAAAGACCTATGATGCGTGCTATTATTAATCAGTACCTTAATAGAAGTGTCTTTGGGTTGTGGGTCTGGAACACTTTCCAAAATTCCTTGCTCCCACTATTTTCCTCAAAGAGGAACTCTTCCTCTAGGAATATAGTAAATTGTGAAACACATACCCTTTATCTCATAAAGTGGTATATTTAAATATCCTTAAGTTTCCTTAGGATATTCCACAAGTCTACACTTCCTATCTTATATTCTAATTATTATGGGTTACACATCTTCATCTTGGCCGGACATTCCGAAATCTTAACTAACTTAAGATCAAGAGATAACCCCTTTATCCATATCATATATGAAATAATCAGAATAAATTAGAAGGTACCAACACAAAGTGGTTATATTGAGTGCTTAGTCCTAAATAGACAAGGAAGATATTGCAAAGGTTGTCATTACTTGTGTCATGTCACACATGACACAATCACCCTTGTTTCTACTACTCAAGTAAGCTAAGGGTTATAGGGAGATGTCCATTAAGATAAAGTTGTATTATCCTTCAAATGATGTGTGAATCTAGTACTTAAGTATTTCACTCCTTGACCTAATCAAAAAGCTTTAATACTCTTTCCATTTATTCTTTACTTCATTTATTACCTTAGACAATTTCTCAAAGTCTCATATTTGTACTTCACAAGCACACATATCTATGCCTAGAGAAATTATCTATTAAGGATGAAGTAAGAATGTCCATCTTTAGCCTTAATAGACACAGACCAATACACATCCAAATGTATGAGTTCTATTAACTCCTTGGTCCACCCTCCATTTCTAGTAAATGGAGAGATAGTCATTTTTCAATGAGATAAGACTCATATTTGGTTAATGATTCAAAATCATTTGCCTTTATGTTTCCATCTATATGGAACTTCTTAAGTCTTTTCTCATTGATATTACAATGTCTATATTAAGCTAAAGAAATAGATTGATCTATATCAACACATTTCCTCCTAAGAGGAGCATTCACACGTACCATAAGAGCTTCCATATCTCATATGAGTAAATTATTTACTAAGCTCCCACTAGCAAACATTTTGCAATTCATAATCTTAGAACAATTATCATTTCCATAACTCAAAATAAATCAACATTTATTCAAGTGGGAAATATCGATAATGTTCATATACAAGGATAAAACCAACAATCTTCATCATAAAAACACCCTAAAAGGCTACTAAAGATTTGTACCTCCCACTATCAATGATACAACTCTTGCACCATTTGTATATGTAGGTTAATCTTTATACATCAAGCCTTCATTTACTTGTCATTATCTGCAACCTTTGTAGATATATGATGCATATTTAGTATCTCATACCACTAAATGCATATATAACATCTTATAGAAGATATGTATATCTAATATCTCATACAAGATACACACGTCTGGTATCTTATACCATAAGACATATGTTTAGTATCTTATACTATAATATACACAAATAGTATCTTATACTTGATGTGTATATGTGTATGACAAGTAAGTCAATGACTGAGATGCCAGAAGCTTCTCAAGCTCATTCTTTGCAATATATATATTCAATATACTTTCCACCAATCATCATCATGATAGTAGAAGAGCAATCCTATGTCTAATTTGGGCTTACTATCCTTGACCAACTTCTTGACTTTTATCTATGCCTTCATTTTCTCATCTAATGATCTTACTTCTTTTCATTGGTCTTACTAACAAGAAGTATTGAAGATGTATTGTTATTTTAATCTTGCCTTAAATTTGCTCATCACCATGAGTCATGATAGATCTCATATCCATCTATCTATGTTGCCTCTAAACTTCATATAGAGACTAACATTTAGTGTAAGGCAAACAATACATCTTTCTAATGAGATGAAGATCTCATCTTCTCTTACTACATTAGATGATTAGTAGGCACCCACTTCCCAAGTAGGTTAGTTACATGGTCAACCATGAGAACACTTCTCATGATTCTAAACCAGTCAAGGAAGTTAATGTTAATGAGCCTAAGGACTTCTAGTATGCAAGATAACTGGTGGTTAAGAATCTAATTACATAATATTGCAGACATTCAATGTAAATTAAGATGTGGTCTTTTATCCTAATTTAGGCTCCCACTAATTTCGACGAATTTGCATAACCCTCATTATGCAAAGACGGGATAACATAATAACATCCTAGTGGGGACCAAGACCCTATTAACCTTATGGTGACGACCTTGTGGAAAACACAACAAGTCATCCCATACTTAATAGGTAGGCAACTTTTGCCAGTTGCAACTCTTGCAACTCTTAGTCATTTAGCCTCTAGAGTCATGACCTTGTGGGAAACACAACAAGTCATATACTCTAGTTAGGTCAAATCCGCTTGTTACATTATGGGTATGGATTCTCAACACAGCCCTTGTGGGAAACACAACAAGGCCATGCCAATGGTCCACCCCAAGGTTCGGCTTTAAGCCTTGGCCAGGATCACCAATCCCTTGTTGAGTGAGCCTTGTGGGAAACACAACAAACTCACCCAATCTAAGATTGGCTCATCGAGACCATAACAACGGAAGGCTACGTGGGTCATTCTTAATGTCCCACGCTTATCAACCTAATTTAAACGAGGAGGGTTTTTATTTTAGTCTCATCATAGTATGTGCTACATATATATATGAATACCTTTGAATACCATATATCTAAGGTATCTAGCACACACACATACATATCAAATATGCAAAATTAAATAGATGATCATGGACTTTCATCACATTAATGCATGACCGGAGCCAGATCGGTATGCATTAAAGGATTCAGCATCCTATGCCGGTGTTAACAAGCCATTATTATGCCTTGAAGAACTCTTCTCCTTGCATCTCGCTTTCTCCTCCACCTCGATCGGTCTTCTTGTCATTACAAGAGCATTAAGGGTACGCAGACCCATAAATGTACATTAATCAAATAAGAAACCTTGATCTTAATCAAGGGGAGTACATTTAGAGAGAGGTAGTATATACAATCAGAATTGATAAGAGAGAAGATTAGGCACGCAGGCCCTTAATTACATGTCAACATTAAATAAGCATCATCACATGACACACATTCTAAGTCCATGATCATCCAAGCATTCACACATACATACCATCACATGAACATAGTGCGAATACATGGTAATAATATGATATAACTATTATATCATAAAAATATACATCATATATTTTGAAATTCCCAATTTCATGCTTGTCGAATTATTCATGAAGTAAATAACATGAAATAACATATAAACAATTTATATGACATAAACAAGCATCTCCAAACAATTTAGACAATATATGTATTTCCAAAACTATACAAAGTGCCAAATCAATGTCCTAATCATCATTCTGAAAAATCATATTTTACACAATTAATTTAGACATTAATTTCTAAAGTTAAGTCGTTAAAACAATTTTAAAAACTTAACAATTAATGAATCTATGACAATGGGGCTCAAAATCACATAAAAAATCATCAAACACTTTGATAATCTAATATTTGATATTCCAGAATTTTTCACAAATTTTATGAAATTTTATTGGCATTTTTCGGATTTTATTTTGATTTAAAACAATTTTAAATCATTTAAAATGGTCTTCGGCGCATTGCGCCAGCCATCATCCACGCCGGATGCGCCGCAGGCGCCGTCCCGCATGCCGCGGGCGCGGGCGCTGGCGAGCTGCCGCGCGCGTTGCGCGCGCGCGCGATCAAATTCAATTTTTTTTTAATTAACGCGCGCGCCGCGCGCGCTAACGGCGCGCAGCAACCGCGGTCAAACCGCGTAAGCGCGGTCAAACCGCGTAGACGAGCGCCGGATCCGACTATCGGGTCCGGACTATCCCGTCTTCTCCACCCGACAAGGCATGAACAGTAACCGTGGAAGGGGGCTCCAAGACCTTCTTAAATCTGGACTTTCCAGCATCCAAAAAATCTCCAAAAAGTAGTAGATCGATTCTAAATCGAACAAGGAATCCAAAGATACTATTTTCTTTCCGTGAAAAAAATCCCAATCAACAGGAAAATAGGAAAGAAGCGCCGCCGGCCCTAAAGTTTCTCCCCTCGGAAAAACTCTGAATCGACCTCCGATGGTGCCGTTCGAAGCCAAAGAACGATGGGAAACTCTTGTTAATCATATTACCTATCTTATAAGCCATCTATAAGACATCAAATGTCTCCATGGAAGAAGATCTCAAGAAATCCCCAAATCGAACCGGTGAATTCCGTAAAACGAAATCACCATCTTTCAGACCCTGTACCGGACACTCCGATGGTCCAAAATTCGAACGGTTTGCGGCGTTGCAAAGCCCTTTGTCACGAGATTCATTCTGACACAACCAATCTCCAAAACGTATCACATACGATTTATGGTTACTCCGTTAAGATGGACGTTTGTACAGATTCGGGAAAACATAAAATATATTAAACGACGTCGAAACGACGTCGAAATCGAACGAGACTTCAACCTGGCTCTGATACCACTGTTGGGAATCGGTCCAATCAGATTGGCGCAGCGGAAAATTTATGATTCCCCGTATATCATTGTCTTGGTCTCGATTGAAACCGAACGACGTCGCCAAAAACCGATATACGAAACGATTTCGAATACGTACCTTTGTGGGATTCAAATAATCCCTAAAGATCGGAGAAGATCGAGCGTTCTCACGCTCATTCATCCACTCAAGTGTGCGGCCTCTAGTCGTATCCATACGAGCCGCCTCCATAGTCGGGTTCTCCTTCGCGTCGGACCTTCCGACTCGCCCCGGATTAAGTCCCATCGACTCTCGATGGCCTCCAGCATTGGAAAACGTGAAGGAGAGAAGTAGGGACGAATTTTGCAGCCTTGGCTTGTGGGGCTCATGCTCAATTCACTATTATATAGAGAACTTGGAGTTTTTCACAAAAGCCCCTCCTTTCTCTATATTTACACCCTTGCCCCCAAACGTATGGATTAGCCCTTACGTGTGTGACCCACTAGGCCCAATAGCTCATTTGGTTGAGGCCTAATTAAAAGAACAACTTCTTTTAAATTAAATCTAATATCTCATAATAGATTTAACGGCCTACCGATCATGAAGGGTACAAGCCACATCCTATGATCCCAAATGGCTTCGGGGATAAACTCCTCTCCAAAGAGCCTTTCCATCATCAGTTACCACACGGATATAAAACTTCGTCCATTCAATGTCCCGGTCGGATAGGAGTACGGCATTGACTGTCAACTCCTAAATATACCGACACTATGGAATCTTGTACTCGTAATTGGATCAATTGGAAAACTCTTTTCCAATTATCCTATCTACCTTGGCCAAGGATTTAGAGTACTATCCATAGGACATTCTCTCTCTCCTACCGAGAGTGGACGATCCCTTATTGTCCGCTCAATTGCCTCCACCGGGTTTCCCATATACCCAATCTATTAACTATACAGGACCACAATACTAAGTTATCCATAAGTCAATAGTCAAAGTACATGGTACGCCCGGCAAGACATCTTTGGCGACTCAGGTCAAAGATCCAACCGTGCAACCGTGATGATAGAATACCCTGATCGACAGTTCGGTAAGATACCATTCAGGGATTCTATACTGGTCAGTTCAGTGAACTCATTCCTCTAATGAGCACCTGTATATGTATCTCAGTGTCCCCACACTGATGACCAATGAGATTGGTCATTCTCATCATATGAGAAGATATCATATACACTAGTCTTACCGGATCCTTGATGTCCCGTCTCGAGGATCCTACGACTAGGAACATTTAGAGTACATGCTTCTAGATGATTGATCTCATTATCATGATCTCATCATGATTCAATCATCATTGCATGCAACCTAGGACTTCATTACGATAGACGCATCTAGATAGTGCAAGTAATAAAGATTATGCCATTTATACTGAATAAGATATTACAAGAAATGTAAAATCATATCACATATGATTGGCTTGTAGGGCATACATTTCTATCAGACTAGTCAGGTATCTTTTCAATTCATCGAATGCATCCTGGCACTTCGAATCCCATTTGAACTCGGCCCCCGCCTTGGTCAACTCATAGAAAGGTTTACACCTTTGGGAGTGTTGTGAGATGAACCGGCGGACAAATTGTAGCCTCCCGATTAATCCTCGAAGTTCATTCATATTTCTCAGGGGAGGCATACCAATGATTGCCTTGGCCTTGTTTGGGTCGATCTCTATGCCCCTTTTTCTCACTATGAACCCTAACAGTTTTCCTGAGGATACTCCGAACGTGCAATTCTTTGGGTTCATCTTCAATTTATATTCCCTAGCCCTTTGCAAGACCTTTCTTAACACTTCAGGATGATCTTCTCGGCTTTTAGACTTAACGACCAGGTCATCCACGTACACCTCTACAAGGGTATGCATAATGTCATAGAAAATAGCCATCATGGCCCTCTGTTAGGTTGCACCAGCATTCTTTAGTCCAAAGGGCATGACAACATAGCAGTAGGTTCCCCAAGGTGTGGTGAACGAGGTCTTCTCCTGGTCCTCTTCGGCTAACCGGATTTGATTATAACCAGAATAGCGATCCATGAATGACAACATCTCGAATCCAGCAGTGTTATCAACTAGTACATCAATATGAGGTAGAGGAAAGTCATCTTTAGGACACGCTCGATTCAAGTCCCTAAAGTCTATACAGATCCGAACACGACCATCATTCTTCATGACAGAGACTATGTTTGCCACCCATTGCAGATAAAGGACGACCTTAATGAATCTTGCTTGAGTAACTTGTCGACCTCTTCTTTTATCTTAAGTGCAACATCAAGGTGGAATCTCCTTAATTTTTGTTTGAACGGGGTAGCTCCAGGTTTCAAATTTAGACGATGTTCAACAAACGAGTTGTCTAACCCCGGCATGTCTTCATATGTCCATGCGAACGTGTCCTTGTATTCTTCCAAAATTTTAATTAAACTCTGTTCCTTAGTGGGAGTGAGGTTTGCACTTAGAAGGATTGTCTTGGGATCTTCCGGTGTTCCAAGATTTAGTTCTTTTGTCGGTTCATCCACTGTGGCTGATGGTTCTTCAAATCTTTTATGTCCAGATGAATACGCATTAGCCAAGTCCTCAATTCCATCCTCGAAATCAGGATCTTTTCTGATAAAACCTCATAAACTCCCAGTGTATGATCTACATTGAATTCATCCTCATATTGGATTTCATCAAGCTAGATAGCATTTTCCAAAAACCTTGCAGCCTTGCACATTCCTTGCAATTTTGAGCTATTTGTTGGAGATACCTTTCTGGAACATGTTTACCTCGAATTTTCTTCTTTCCTACCCTAACTACACCTAAAGAAGACAAAATTGAAAAGGTGGTATCTACAGTGGGTGAAGGATCGAGCAGATCGATCAGTGAGTTAGAGAAGAGGGGTCCTTGGTTGGGAGCACCCTCCGAGACAAGTAGAGACGTCTCCTCAACGAAAAAGTGAGTTTGTGAGAAGATGTTTTTTTAGGTGTTTTCAATAATGGAAAGAAAATGTGCCGGTGGGGCTCGAGAATAAGTAGAAAGCTTAAGCAAATGGGAGAAAAATGGGCTTGCGGGCCCGACAATGACAAGACATGGGCATATATATTCAAAGCTAGGGACAAGATCTAAGGCGCACGTGGGCCCAAGTGGTGGGCACATGGGCCCAAAGTTAGAAAAGAAATTTAAAGGGCACGCGGGCCCGATTGGTGGGCACGCGGGCTCAAGGTTGTTGGATTGGAATGGGCATAGAAGCCCAGTTGAGTAAGAAGATTTGAATGGGCTCTTAGGCCCAGTGATCAGTTCAGGGGGCCGTTTTGTCCCAGAAGTAGGAATTTGGCTAGATGGCCCATCAAGTGAATTTAGGAGGGAGAGCGTGAGGATTTTGAAATACGTGACTGTCGGATACAGTTCACGTGGAATGTTGGTTGGAGGTGAGTTCGAGTGGACAAATTGTTTAGAGATGGACTTGCCCTCGACTGGTTCTTCCTCCTCTATAAACAACCGAGCCAAAGATGAACTCAGGTTGTCCAGTTCTTCCTCTTGCTCTGGTGCCTTCTTCCTCTTGACTGGTTCTTCTTCTTCATCCCCGGCCATCATCATGGTCTCCCATTTGATGAAGAATTTTTGGAGTCCCATGGCATTTTTTGGCCAGTAGACCATCCTCAGAGTGAAATTGGGCTCGTAGCCAAGCTCGTGCTTCTTTGGTCTTTGTACTACTTTAATGGGGTGTACAACCCCCTGCAGCTCCTTTCCCAACCCCATTCCTGGTTGATAGCCTATCCCTTTCATTATCCACCATGCAACTATATCTGGAGGCATCATTAACATCGTGACCTCGGGCAGCTCTGTAGTGGAAACCAACGGCTGGACAAATTTTGATATTGGCAGTGCAGAAGAGGGGTCATCCACGTCATTTAGAATGGGGATGTTGGTTACATTAATCACCTGGCCGTTGTATGGAAACTTCAGACACTGATAATTAGTAGAGGCAACAGCTCTATTGCCTTGAGATATGGGGGTCCCAAGATAGCTTTAAATGTAGGGTCCAGTTCTAGAACATGAAACTCGGCGGTGATAGCACACGGCCTGTGCCCTACTTCCAACGTAACCACCATATTTAAAGCAGATCGTGTTTTCCGGACGGATCACGTTTCTGGCACATTCCGAAGGGGATAAATAGAGCAATCAGCCGAGCCAAACACCTTGTGTATAGGGCACCTGGCGCCCTCTATATAGGGCACCTGGTTCCCTATATGTAGGGCACCTGGCACCCTATTTATAGGGCACCAAGCACCCTATAAACAGGGCACCTGGCGCCCTGTATATAGGGCACCAGGCGCCCTGTATATAGGGCACCAGGCACCCTATATACAAGGCGCCTGGCATCAAATCAAATCGATTCGATCGGCTGATTTGACCCCCCGCAGTGACTTGTCTTGTCGACCTGACAGACCTCATGATGCTGGCGCCCCATATACAGGGCGCTATGCCGAGTGGCACTACTTTTTGGAAATGGCCAAAGTGACCTCTTTTGGGCTATAAATAGACCTCCATTTGGAGCTTTGAGGAGGTTCCAACTTCGTGCCACCTTAGAACTCATCCAACAACACGTTTCTAAGCCATTTTCACCCCCCCATAAGCCTTTAAACCGATTCAAAACTCTCTCCCAAAAACCCAAAAAAAACCTGTAGTTTCCTTCTTCAGAAAAATGATTTTTCTCCGACTTTGAGAGCCTCTACCCTCCATTTCCCTTACATCTAATGCCAAAACACTCTTCCATTAGCTTCACTTGAGTATTGGCTACTTGAAGAAGTCATTTTTCCGTCTTGGAGGTCTTCCTACACTCCGGGGCGACGCCACGAAGAAGGGAAGAAAATCTGCTGAAGCCAGTCCTTGGTGCCCCGTATATAGGGCACTTTGACTTTGGTCAACGTGCCCCATCAAGTGGACACCTGCAGCAGGCGCCCCATATATGGGGCACTAGCAGGGGCATACCCCGTTTTGCATTTTTTTGAGTTTATTTACCTTTTCGGTCGATCTTTTACTCCCCCCTTTCATTTAAACTTTCATTGACATGTTATTTAGCATGCATTAAGCCACTCATTTGCATTTTCATGCATATTTAAACCTTCCAAATAGGGGTTGGGATTTAGTCCCAATCCGGTCAGTTCCTTTCCTCTTTCATGTTTACATATGAATTTGAGCATGATTCTACACTATCACAAGAACTAATGATCTTTTCACTTGTTTCTATGTTTTCATATGGACATTTGTAGGTAAATCCGGCCGAGGCAGAGCTTCAACCGGATCAAAGATGAATGACTCACTAAGCTCTCTTCTCTCGGCCGGCCGAGAGAGGAGAAGTCGGAACCCAACAATCTCTCCGCTTCCAAAGGTACGGCGGTCATTTCTCCATTTTATTTCTTTTCATTCTACTATATTTTGGATCCTTTGGCTCCTGGCGACCACACCCACTAGCATCCCATCCACCAAGTCCCCAAAGCAAGCGTAGGGGCCAGAAGAGGGGAGATCTACGGATATCCTCGATTCGGGTGCTTACACCTTTCGGCAACCACGATGGGACCAACTTTGCTTTAGTGAGATCCTAGTTTCTTTCCTAAGAATGTCCATTTGAAAAGCATGTTTACTTTCATACATTGTTGCTTGTTTACATTGCTTACTACTTTCTTTGAAGTATCATCTACTTTTCTTCAAGTTTACTTGCCCTCCCTTTATCTTTTTAAAAGCATGGCAATCTTATTTTTAGCTTTGTTTATTATCTTATTTCAATTTAGTATCTTGAAGATCATCCTATTTCAAGCCTTGACAAATATGCTTGCCTATTTCCTTCCATGTCTAATTCCGTTCAAGTAAATTTGCTAAGCATTTCTAGTCAAGGTTAAGTGCTCCTTTCCATTTTAGTTTTTATTTTATATTATCTCATTGTCTTGTTTACTTGCTTCCTACAACATCTCATTAATCATTGTATGCTTTTATTTTCTTCTTGCTTGCTCTTTATTCCTTGACATTTCACTCGCATTTAATTTGCATTGGGGTTTCGGCTCCTTAGGTCATCCGAGAAGGGAGGCTCTCTCCTCCCAAAGCCCCACACACCCAAACACCCCTCTTGGTGGTTGCCAACTCCTCCTCCGGGGATTCCCTCTCAGAAGGACCGGGTAGCTTCCATCAAGACCTCCGTAAGTCCCCAGACGTGAAGGATTCCCTCTTCACTGATCGGGCTGGTTGTACCATTTTATCCCAAAACCCGGAGTACCTATTACCTATCGTTGTGAAAAGAGTGACAACCTTAGATTGCTCGGCGTTGTGAGAGCATAGGGTCCTACCTATTTATTTGAGTGGACAATATTTCTCTTAACAAGCCATTAATTTGAGGTTGAAACAAAAAAATTTGCGTTAATCATTCTAAGTCTTTGCTATTACTTGTTTGCAATTAAAAATTGAAAATTAAACAAAAATCCCAAAATCACCTAAAAAGAACCAAAACAAAAAAAAAAATTGCTTGAGGTTAGTTTCTTGACAACTTGCTTGTCCGACAAAAGAAAATCAAAACAACAAAGGGGTAAAAAATCAAAACTAAAAAAAATCCTTAAGCTTTTATTTGTCAACCTTCTTTTTCTATTGTGTTTATGAATTTAAGGTCAGGTCGAGTTATCGGAAAGGCGGATCAAAGATACGAGCAACTACAGTTGGAGTATGATCAATCTTATTTCTACCCTGATGCCGTATGTGCCGTCATTGAACCCGAAGTTCTCCCCGAACCTAGTCAAACTTCTCCTCGACCTAATCCAAATTCACTTTGGGAGGCATTTTATCATGTTGACCGTACCCAAATTCAGGCTATCAAAGCCATCCTCAAGGGCAAGTCGCCCGCCGACCACATTCCTCCCGAAGGTGGTCTTCACATCTCTACCCCTCAGTCGGTAGCACATCAACCCAATGTGCCCACTCATGGCCATTCTTATACCGGGCTCGTAGCCCCAATTTCTCCTCATCCGGTGGCTAATCTAGATCATCCCAATCCGAATGCCGTTGCTCCTTCTAGGTCACTAGTTTATTCTTCTAATCATCTCAACCCTACTCACCCTTTGGTGCATCCCCCAATGTACCCTTCTTATCGGGCCACTTCGGCCCATCAAATCCCAATCCCGGTGCAACAAGCACCCACTCCTCCTCCTCCTCTTGGGGAACCTTCTGTCGATCTGGCTATGATTAACAAAATCAATCGCATGGATGAGCAGTATAGAGAGCTTAGACGTTTAATCGACACCAAAGTAGTCCCCGAAATTTCTCTTCCTTCTCTCCCTACTTTTCATCTACCTCCCTCTGAGATGCCGGTCTACCGTCGCTACAACGGCACCGGTAATCCATTCATTCATATCAAGGACTTTCTTTATGAGTCAGTAATGTGGCAAAATGATCCAAGGGCCCTTGCTTTTCTTTTCATAAGATCATTAGAGGGATGAGTGGTTCAACTCGCTTGACTCTTTGGAGGCGAGTAACTTTGAAATTGTCAAAGCTAAATTTTTGCAGAGATATCAAGATAGGGTCGGACCAACATATTCCATCACTACCCTCATGGCCGAAAGAATGAGAAATGATGAAGATTTTACCAGATATGTTGATTGGTGGAGGTCCATGGCAGAAAAGCTTACTGATTCCATTTCAGAACCAGAGCAAGTGAAGATGATCATCACTAATGCCACTCCGGCCTTAAAGAATATGCTGGCTTTGCATCACCCCACCTCCATGAGTGAACTTTATGAGAGGGCACGGTACATTCAGACACAGCTTAGGGACTCACCTATCATGAACTTGTTTGATCCTAGACCCCGAGCTGTCAAGAAAACCACTTTTACCACAACCGGGTACAATGAGTGAGGGCGTAGTGACAAACGAGAACCTCAATGTCGTAGGGAACCCATCTATAAATTATCAACACCAGTTCAGGAACCCTCAACAAAATCAACCATTTAGAAACCCTCGTCAACCTCAACATCAACCTCAGTTCCAGCCTCGTCAACAACAAGCCCAAATTCCTCAGCGACTGCAAGCCCCAGTTCCCCAACTACCGCGGCAACAACTGGCCAACTACAACCAAGCACCCCCTCCCATGGCCTACGAACCCCGAAAAGTTGGACCCAAGAGGAACCATTACCCGCCTTTGCCATACTCTCTCATGGACATCTTTAATGCACTCATGGCGGCATGGCAAATTGCGTTGCCAAGGGAGAAATTTGAGTGGCCTCAAAATGCCAACACAGAGCGATACTGCTTGTTTCATAGATATCCTAGGCATACCATGGAAAATTGCTTTAAATTCAAAGACTACATCCACGACCTTAATGAGCAAGGCAGTATTGACTGGGACCAGATGGGGGAATACATTAGAACAGTGAAAAATCAACCTCAACGGCAGCATGCACCAGCTCAGTAGCAACAACAACAGAACCCCGGCCTGGGGATTATCCAAAAACCTTTACCTCCACATGCACCCGCACCTGGGAATCAACATGTTAATCCCATCTGGATCTCTTCCGAGGAGTATCATGATCGGGGCCAGAATTGGCAAGTCGAGGGAGCCACCTCTGCCATGCACATCAACTTACCTCACCGAACCGTCCACTCAATACCCCGAATAACTATGTCACCTAATCCCATCATATTAAATAGACCACCCATCATCCGTGCACCATCACACCACCAGCCATTCAACTCCAATCGGGACGAACCCTAATACACCCGATTAATCCACCACAAACATCATCATCACTAGGACCTATCATCATCCCGCCCCGAGCAACTGAACCTTCACGACCTACCTACCCTACTATGCCTCAAACCACCATCATTACACCCATCGCAAGAGCTCCCATCATTCGACCTAACCCACCACCCACCACTACCACCCCAGCTATAGCTCCTCAACTTGCCACAGTACTTAGGAGTGGGCGCATGTTCCAAAGGGTCTTTCCCCAGGCCGGCCAATCAGGGTTGGCACCAGAAGCAGAAGAGGAACACATTGAAGAGCCGTTTCCTGTGACATCCTATGACTTGTTGAAACATCTTGATAAAACTCCAGCACGGATCTTTATCTTAGAGTTGATCAAAAGATCCAGAGTCTATCAAGAGGTTCTCCAATAGTACTTACAGCGAGTAATGGTAAACGAGAGCCTCCCCCTAGAAAAAATCTCATCAGTTTTGGTCCCGAGAACTGAGTACCCGGCCCTTACATTCACGAAGGAAGAGTTGACCGACCCAGAAATAAGGAAATGTGCCTTATGCATCACAGTCCACATCAATGGAGTAGGCATTAAGTCATGCTTGCTCGATACTGGAGCATCCATTAATGTTCTGCCACCAGAAATATTACATCTTTGTGGAATCTCCGAGGAGGACGTCCGGCCATCTCAAATAACAGTGACTGCATATGATAATTCAAAGAAACCCGCTAACGGCATGATTACATTGGGTGTCAAACTCGGACCTCGGATAGTCACTGTCAACTTTCACATACTAGAGATGGATCCAACGTACAAAGCTATTTTGGGATGACCTTACTTGGAAACACTAGAGGCAGTCGCCTCCACCAATCACCAGTGTCTCAAATTCCCTTACAAAGGACAAGTGATTAAGGTGACTAGCATGCCCCTAGATCATCCACCTTCTCCTCCACCACCCCTCGGGTTGCCAAATGAGCCGATTTTGACAATCTTGGATATTTCAAAAATAAGTAGGCAGCCAAGGCAAGTGTGGAAAAAGAAAAGAGATAAAAATGAAATCGTTGGGTGGCATATAATGAAAAGTTTGGGATACCAAGAAGGCCAAGGACTAGGCAAAGAACTGCAAGGCATAGCTGAGCCAATCAATGTAATGTGGTTACAACAAAAAAATGGGGTTGGGTATGATGGAACCACTGCGAATGGTCAAAATCTCAAAAGCAAATACTTTTCTGGATGTTTACAAAAGTTTTTCATCAAGAAAGAGACCATTCAATTGGCAGAGAACAAAGAGGAGCCAGAGCTAGGACAAGACAAGAGAAGAAAAACTGATGACCCTGAAGATGACTTGTATCCAGAAATATCTCTTTTGTTTTCCACCGATGAAGAAGGGTCAAGCAATGAAACACTCCAGGCTGAACCACCTGTCGACCCACCCAAGGGTCATATTGCCAAACCGATTCAAGAAAAAGTCCAACCAACTCCACGAGGGCCTTCCCTCATTACGTCATCTTTTGGGGCCGACACCCCAACGCACTGTGATGCTTTCCCTGGGCCTCTTGGCCCGATCCCTATTTCTAGGCCCATAGGCCCAACTTATGGGTCCGCGTACCCACTTGTTGGTCTTGGGCCATCGAGCCCCTCTACAGAATCCGGGCCTCTGCGCCCATTTTATTCAATTCTCGGGCCCTCAAGCCCATCTCCTAAACCCAGGCCCTCGAGCCCACATCCTCCTCTTATTAGGTCCATGAACCCACCTTCCTCTATGATCATCCGGCCTACTGGCCCATCACCTCTTTCTGTCAACATTGGGCCCGAAATCCCCCTCTATCAAACATTGATCAAAATCTTCTCCTCTTTATCAATATCTCCACCTACTTTGACTCCCATAGTTGATCTCACCCCAAATCGGGCAACTGAAGCCCATTCTATCTTTATGTTTGCTTCCCAAAAAGCAACGTCCTCCTTGAAACTCAAATTTCAATCAAGGAAACATCTCAACTTGCCTCGGAAGGGCATTCGACCCAAGGAGCCACCAGATCCTTGATTGACCTTCTTTGCCCTCCATCATCTCCAATAAATTCTACTCCATCCACCTCCTCTTCCTCCTCTTATTTACCTTATTCTTCTTTAGGTTTAGTTTCCAATAAAAATAAAACAAAAATCAGAGGTAGGAGAGTTCTAAAAATATACCTGCATCAGTTAGCCCAGAAGAGCTTAGAATGTGCCAAGCTACAGGAGTATCTAGAAAATGTGATTCAGCTGGATGAAATCCGATGTGAGGAGAAGGATAACATTGATCAAACTTTGGGGGTTTCTTCCTCTTTCAATTCGACATCACCTACATCCAACAGAAGGCAATCAAGGGCTATGCAATTGCTGAACACCTTGCCCATCATCCTATCCCCATTTTTGACCCTATCCAATCAGAATTTCCTGATGAGGAATTGATGTCCATTCGATCTTCCAATCTATGGACATTATATTTTGATGGGTCATTAAACTCCCATGGTAGAGGGATAGGGATTGTTCTTTTATCACCTAAAGGTGTCACCGTTCTATAGGCTTTTCAGCTCCACTTTCCAACAACAAACAATATAGCTGAGTATGAAGCCTTACTGGCCGGACTGGAGGCCACCCACTTCTATGATGTCACTGAACTAAGGGTGATCGGTGATAGTCAGTTGATTCTCCGCCAAGTGCTTGCCAGACCACACATCTCATCCCGGGCTCAGACCATACCAAGAACTCACTACCTGTTACATCAAGCTATTCTCCAAGCACGAATTCATTCATGTCCCTCGTGCTCAAAATATTCTTGCCAATGCTCTCGCTTCCCTGGCATCTTCACTATCTGTCCCGCTAGGCAGGCAGGTTAGGACGATCTATGTCTGCCGACGAACCATTCCGGCAGTAGAAGATGCACGATTCTTGAGGGTTAAAGAAGAGTTTGAAAGGAAGGAATACATTGAGCAAAAGGAGGAAATATCTTTGGTTGAATTGGAAGAATTATAAGAGGGTGAGAAACCATGGTATCATGAGATTGCGAATTACTGTCAGGATCAGACATACCCACCGGGATCAACTGCCGAAGAGAAGAGCCATAAGAAGGGTCTCCCAGAGATACACCATCTTAGGTGGAGTACTTTACAAAAGGAGCTTGGCCGGTGTTCTATTAAGATGCGTAGATGAAGATGAGGCTGAATTGGTGCTTAAAGAAGCACACTCCGGAGTATGTGGAGGCCATGTAAATGCTCAAGCTCTCACCAAGAAGATCATCAGGCAAGGGTATTACTGGCCTACTCTGGAAGAAGACTGCTCAATCTTTGTCCGGCACTGTCATCATTGTCAACTTCACGCCGACAAGATTCACTCTCCCACATCTTCCCTTCACCCGATTCACACCCCGTGGCCCTTCGCTATGTGGGCTTTTGATGTTATCAGAACCCTTGGTGACCCAAACTCCACAAACAAAACCAAATCCTTCATCCTAACTGCAACGGAGTACTTCACCAAGTGGGCGGAAGAGGAAGCATTCATGGAAATCAAGGCATCAACAGTCTGCACCTTCATCAAATGCAACATCATTGCCAGGTTCGAGATCCCAGGTGACATCATCACTGACAATGGACCGCAATTCATCTCTCAGGAGCTGCGCGACCTTTGCATCAGGTATTGCATCAGATTGCATCATTTATCTTCATATTATCCTCAAGGCAACGGTCATGCAGAAGCGACCAATAAAACCCTGATAAAAATCATTAAGAAGACTTGTAAGTATAGCAAGTTCACAGACTGGCCAGATAAGTTAGTTGATGCTCTATGGGCCTATCGCACTTCTATTCGAACCCCAATGGGTCAGACCCCCAATGCCTTGGCATTTGGGATGGAGGCGGTAGTTCCATACGAAGTAATCATTCCTTCCCTCCGAGTCCAGATCGATCGAGATATCCCGATGGATGAACGCCGAGATTCTCTTCTCGCGCAACTTGAACTCTTGGACGAAAGGAGACTGGCTGCTGCCGAACATGCTAGATCTTATCAGAATAGACTTAAAAGATTTTATCAGAAGAGGGTGGTGGAGAGAAAATTTTAAATCGGTGAGGTTGTGCTTAAAAGATTATTCATTAAGCCGGGAGGTCCCCACTCCAAACTTCAACCTAATTAGGAGGGTCCATATGTAATTTCGGTTGTTTATCCTGGTAATTCATATAAGCTGACTAATGTAGAAGGAAAAGAACTAGCTCATCCCTAGAAAGGTGTATACCTCAAAAAATATTTCCCTTAAAACAAAAATCACAAAAATCTATAAAATCCAAAGGTGTGAAGAATAATGATAACATCTAACACTTGCTTGCTCGGTGCACCAACTTGTCACTTAGGGAAATAAGGATAGGCATCATACTGCACACACTACACGCCTAACTTTAAGATCCGATGATCGGAAGTCAGAGAGAAAGCTAGGCAACACTTGGCAAAAGAAGGTCAACCTAATCCCATTCTCTTCTCGTTTCGGTCCAGAATATATGAAAGGGGTTAGAATGAGGAGTATCGAAAGTGCCCATTGCCTTAGTTGGAAAATGCCTCTGAAGGTCCGACTTCTTAAAAAGAAGAAAAAGGTGCCAAAAGATGGGCAATGACCCCTCAGGTCGGCAAAAGAATAGATCTGTCTGAATGCGTACCAACAAAAGCCCAAAAGAAAAAGGCTCCAAAAGATGGGCAATGAACCCCTCAGGTCAAAATCAAAAAAAAAAGAAAAAAAATAAAAGACCTGTCCGAATGAGGGCCATCAGAAGAAAAAGGGCTAGAAGGAAAGACCCGAGGATGTCAGATCCCAAACAGGTGATGCCGGCACTAGTAGAGAAATAAATTTGACACTCCCGAATCCTATTAAGGACTTACCACCAATCCTCTTCCCTCTTTAACCTTGCGGGTAAGGTTGACCGACTGGATCCAAGAAGAGCCATAGCCTATCAAAGGTGGAAGGTCAGAAGATCTCAGACTAGGCACTTTCTTACACGTGATGCCTACTCTTAACCCTTAGGTAACAATGAGAGGCACCTATGGCAAGCAAGGCAAAGGATGAGATGGTCGTTTCTTTCACACCAAACCAAAAAAATTAAAAACTTCAAAAACACCAAAAAATCTATAAAGTCAAAACTCTTAAAAATTAAATATTCAAAACAACAAAAAATCATAAAAGTTCCAAAACATCAAAAACATTATAAAACCATCAAAACCCAAACAAATCAAAATTTTCAAAACACCAAAAAGTTTGCTTTCTAGACTGATTAGTTGTCTTTGCATTCATGTTTAATTTCAGTCTTGCATATTTTTTTTATGCATACTTATGTTTTTATGTTATCTTTACCTTGATAAGGCCTATGTCCCTTGACAAAAGATCAATGCAACTTTGCCCTCTCCTTGCAAGAGACTAAGCCAAAATAAAGTTCTAATATCTTCTCTCAAGTGGATGCAGGAATAGGAGAAGGCATGCCAGCTTCATATCCCCAGAAACTTAGAAGAAGCAAAAACAACAAAAAATCAAAAATTTAAAAACAAAAGTGGACTACCCCGACCCCTATTAAGACTTGCATTTAGTATTGCATCTATCAAAATAAATAATATTTAAGATGTTGAAGACCTCAAGTCTAGAGGGGGCAGAGCCTGAGAACCCCTTCGACAAAATCAGTGAGGGCTCAGTCATTCCCTAGGCTTGCGGATAGGCCAAAGTTGAATATGCGGGGACGACGGTTTCTTCATGGATGTCCTGACCCGTTATGTTCAACCTATATCTTCAACTATTTTCTTATACTTATTTTTATTTCTTTAAACCCAGCATGTACCATTTCATACACCAACATGCATCATCCCACCATAACCATTCCCCGCTTCCTAATAATGCCATAACCTCCTTCCAGTCACATCGTGAACCCTTTTAAAGATGGTCTTTTATAGCCCCTAGAGGAGTCTTGATTTTTCTGAAAAATCAGCTTCCAATATGTTTCAACGATGTTTTCATCAAAACAAGAAGTTTTGTTATGTCAAACTGAACCGGTATTGTTGAGTAAAACCTTATGAATTTGAAGAACCCAACCTTGGTTGATTGGCTGTCTCCTCTTTACTTTTCGTAATTTACTGCATTTCTACCGAGTCCAGCACACCATGCAGTTCGGGTCCTGGCCGGTAACAATTCTCCCCCACGTGGGATTTTAGTTATTTACTTTCAGTACTGTTCTTCTCTTTAACCAATCAACCAGAGGGAAGGTTTCGATAAGACAAAGGCAACCTCAGAGTCCGGTAAGGTTTCATTCCACTCAACTAGGCTAAGGAAGGCGTGTCTAAATCTACACCTTGGCGTCACCTTTTCAGTCCATTACCATTTCATTTCGCTACACCTCACTACGTTTCACTACATTCGCCTACGCTACATTCGTGTCATTCCCCTACAAAGCCGACGCCAAGGCGATGCAAGCTGTAGACACGCAATTTTGGCCCAGTTAGAGAGTTTAAATTCTTGTTTTCATGGAGAATATTTAAAGCAGATCGTGTTTTTCGGACGGATCAAGTTTCTGGCACATTCCAAAGGAGATCAATAGAGCAATCAGCCGAGCCAAACACCCTGTGTATAGGGCACCTTGTGCCCTGTATATAGGGCACCTGGCACCCTATATACAAGGCGCCTGGCACCAAATCAAATTGATTCAACCGGCTGATTTGACCCCCCACAGTGACTTGTCTTGTCGACCTGATAGACCTCATGATGCTGGCGCCCCATATACAGGGCGCTATGCCGCGTGGCACTGCTTTTTGGAAATGGCCAAAGTGCCCACTTTTGGTCTATAAATAGACCTCCATTTGCAGCTTTGAGGAGGTTCCAACTTCGTGCCACCCTAGAACTCATCCAAAACCACGTTTCTAAGCCATTTTCACCACCCATAAGCCTTCAAACCGATTCAAAACTCTCTCCCAAAAACCCAAAAAAACCTGCAGTTTCCTTCTTCAGAAATATGATTTTTCTCCGACTTTGAGAGCCTCTACCCTCCATTTACCTTACATCTAGTGCCAAAACACTCTTCCATTAGCTTCACTTGAGTATTGGCTACTTGAAGAAGTCATTTTTCCATCTTGGAGGTCTTCCTACACTCCGGGGAAGAAAATCTGCTGAAGCCAGTCCTTGGTGCCCCGTATATAGGACGCTTTGACTTTGGTCAATGTGCCCCATCAAGGTGACACCTGCAGCAGGCGCCCCATATATGGGGCACTAGCAGGGGCATACCCTGTTTTGCATTTTTTTGAGTTTATTTACCTTTCTGGAAGATCTTTTACTCCCCCCTTTCATTTTAACTTTCATTGACATGTTATTTAACATGCATTAAGCCACTCATTTGCATTTTCATGCATATTTAAACCTTCCAAATAGGGGTTGGGATTTAGTCCCAATCCAGTCAGTTCCTTCCCTCTTTCATGTTTACATTTGAATTTGAGCATGATTCTACACTGTCACGAGAACTAATGATCTTTTCACTTGTTTCTATGTTTTCATATGGACATTTGTAGGTAAATCCGGCTGAGGCGGAGCTTCAACCGGATCAAAGACAAAGGACTCACTAAGCTCTCTTCTCTCGGCCGGCCGAGAGAGGAGAAGTTGGAACCCAACAATCTCCCCGCTTGCAAAGGTACGACGGTCATTTCTCCATTTCATTTCTTTTCATTCTACTATATTTTGGAGCCTTTGGGTCCTGGCGACCACACCCACTAACATCCCATCCACCAAGTCCCCAAAGCAAGCGTAGGGGCCGGAAGAGGGGAGATCTACGGATATCCCGTTTCGGGTGCTTACAACCGTGATGGCAAAAGTCTCAATTTCTTCATCGGAGATGCCACAAGTTGCAATGTTCCTGGTGGCATGACATTTATAGATGCTCCGGTGTCAATCAAGCAAGACTTGATCTCCTCGCCTCGGATGACTACTGCGATGTGTAACTGTAAGTGCCGTATGTTCACTCCTCAGGGTCAGGACAATAATGATCTTCTCGGGAGGGAGGTCCTCATTGACCATAACCCGTTGTAAGTACTATTGCAGAATGTCCTAATGGTTCTTTGACCTTTTAATCAGCTGTAGGATTGAAATCCACGCTGGCATTTTGTCCAGATGCTTTAATAGGTCATATGCCATGCTGGGCAATGGTTCTTCCACTGCCTCCTCTTCTACTTGCTCCTGTGGTTGCATCCCGGCCTGGGGGAAGACCCTTTGGAACATCCTCCAGCTACAAAGTACCTGCGTCAGCGTGGTAGGAGGAAGTCGTGATGATGGTGATGGTAGGGTTGGTTGGTATGTTGAGGAGCCCGTGGTAGGTAGGGGTGGTGAGGATCGGATGATGAGGGGTCGTGGATTGGTGGAGGCCGGTATATTGAGTGATGGTCGGGGAGTTGGTGGTGATGGTCTAATGATGAGAGGTCGTGGAGTGGTGGCGACTGGTGGGTTGGGTGATGGTCAGATAATGAGAGGCCGAGAGGCAGTGGAGGCTGGTAGGTTAGGTGATGTTTGAGGTGTTGGTGATGGTCTAATGATTAAACGCTGGGGAGGATTAATGGTGGTTGGTAGGTAGGTGATGGTTGGGGTGCTGGTTGGGATGTTGGGGGGGGGCTAAGGGTTAAGTGTCGTGGAGGGTTAATGGTCGGTGAGGGTAGTGGTGTTTGGGTAGTTTGTTGGATGGGGGCAGCTCTCAGTATCGAGAGTATGGTGCGGTTTGTAGGTGGGGTTGGTCCGGCGGTCATGGAGGTGATTTGATCCTCGACTTGCCAACCCTGGGATTGGTGGGTTGACTCCTCGATGGTGGAGTGGATGACGCCGAGTCGTTGGTTTGGTGGTGCTGGTGCCGGTGCTTGTACGGGTGCATGTACCGGGAGTGGATCTTGGACTATGCCCAGGCCGGGCTGCTGTTGTGCTTGCTGTCGCCGTGGTTGATTCTGACGTGCCTTCATCGCTTGAATGGATTCTCCCATCTGTGCCCAGTCAATGTTCCCTTGATCATTGAGTTCATGAATGTAGTCTTTAAACTGGAAACAGACATCCACTATGTGCCCGGGATACCGATGATAAGCACAGTACTTTGTTGTGTCAACATTTGCCGGCCATACTTCTCTCTCATTTGGATGTTCCAACTACTGTTCAGCCATTAGTGCGTTAAAGATATCGGTGAGGGGGAACGGCAGTTGAGGATAGTACTCTCTCTTAGGTCCTCCCCTCCTAGGTCGGGTGGCTGGTGGTGGCACTTGGTTGTAAGCTTGTTTTTGTGGTTGTGGTCGGTTGTAGATAGGTTGTTGTTGAGGCGCTTGGTTGTAGGCATTTGGTTGCTGGGGCGCTCGGTTGTAGGTGGGTTGCTATGGTGGTGCTCGGTAGTATGCAAGTTGCTGCTAGGGCTGAGGAGTTGGTTGAGGAGATCGGTGGTATTGTTGGTTGGGTGGTGGGTTATGGTATTGGCTTTGGCGATACCCACCCTGGTTACCCAGGGCATTGATGCTCTCATTGTTTACTACCCCTTCGGTGGTGTGTCCTACAGGTGTAGGCTTTCTAGTGTTACGGGGCTTGGTGTCGAATGGGTGGATCATGGATGCGTTCTTAAAGTGGGCTTTCACTCATGGTTGTTGGGCAGTGCATGATCAGGATGTTGCGAAGGTTGGGCGTGGTGTTCCTGATGAGCATCCTCACCTGCTCCCCCTCTAAGATGGTATCCACTAGCCTCTCAGCCATTCCTCTCCACCGATCAGCAAATCTGGCAAAGTCCTCATCCGGCCTCATCTTTTCGGCAATTAAATCAGTTATCGAGTAGGCTGGCCCCACCCAATCCTTGTACCTCTATAGAAACTTCGCCTTGACAATGTCGAAATCCGTCACCTCAATGGAATCAAGAGAACAAAACCAGTCCAGGGCGGATCCCTCCAATGACCGACGTAATAGGAAGGCAAGGGCTTTGCGGTCATTTTTCCAGAATGCGGAGTCGTAGAGAAAGCTCTTTAGATGGTTGAAAGGATTTCCAGTCCCGTTGTAACGTTGGAAGATTGGTATCTCTGAAGGAGGAAGGTGTAGAACTGGGAAGGATGGGACATAGATTTCAGGGATGGCTTTCGAATCGAAGCGGTGCCTTATCTTTTCAAAGAGCTCATCCATCTGGTTAAGTTTGTTCATTAATGCCTAGGTGAGGCTGGATTCCTGAGCCAGGGGAGCAAAGTGTTTAGGTGATTGGGTTGGAAGAGGTAGGTTGAAAAAATAAAAGAAGGAATGAAACATGAAGGGATAAAATTAGTAATGATGAAAAATGAAAAGGAGATGGATGTGAACACATAGAAAATCATGTAGAAAATAGTTGAGAATATAGATTGTCTATTGGAGGTCAAGACACCTAATTAGGAACCATCGTCCCTCCAATGTTCAATTTTGGCTTATTCGTGAGTGTGAAGAAATAACCAAGCCGTCATAGATTTTGTTGAAGGGGATCTCGGGCCCAGTCATCTTCACTCTCAAAGTCTTCAACATTAATGCATATAATATAAATGAACCTAACATAACTAGGTGACAAATGGTAAAAGGTGATGTGAAGTGCAAAATGGAGTGTTGGTGATGATGTGAGGTTGATGCGAAGTTGAGTGAAATCTTTAGGCATGGTCTATCAACTTGCATCGACTGCCTGATTCATCAGCGCCATGATAATATTTGACTAGGTGGCACTCCCTTTCTTTTCGTTGCAGAGCTGGCATGACGTTCCTTCCGGAACACCGATCTCACCAATTCACCTGTTGGACTTAAAAGGTTGCCTGCACACTTCGGTTAATACCCAACAGATAGAATCGTCATATGAAGCAGATTGTTTCTGAAATGATCAACTGAAGATTTTACTATTAGAACCAACATTTGGATGTCAAAACAATGTTTTTGATGATGGTTCCTTTAGCAAAAATGTCATTTTTAACATTATGGACAATTTCTGATTTTTTGAGATTTTTATGAATTTTTCAATCTTTTTTGTTCATGTGCCCCCGATCGGGGGCCCCTGGCCATGTTCCCCCAGATGAGGGCACATGCGCCCTGAGGCAAAATTTTTTTATTCAAAAAAATTGTACCTGATCGCCCTTCTCTTTTTGCTTCTTTAGCTTTTGAAAATACTTAATGAAAATGATTAAATTTTTATCATTACTCATCCCTTTGCCTGTATATCGTATGCCTTGATTTTGAGTCAAAGGGAGGAGCCTTCTTAACAAGGTGGAACAAAACAAATGACTTAAATGAAATAGGGGTAAGGGTTAAGAGAACTTACCTACCGTGGTGTGAATCTTCTCCTCTTCTGCATTGAAATGCCTGAAACACTTGATAAAAAAGGGATTAGATCTTCACCATGACTCATCCCTTTGCCTATTATGGTCAAAGGGGAGAGCCTTCTTAACAAAATAATTAAAGTAAAAAAATGGATATGCAATACTGAAATGGAAATATGCGTGACAGTCAAATAAACATGGATGCAACTAAGGCAATGATCATGACTAAGCAATTTTTTTTTTGGGTTTTCTTGAAAACAATCATTTTTTTTGGATTTTCAAAAATATTCAAATTTTTTGGACTTTTTGAAATATTTATTTTTTTGAATTTTTGAAATATTCATTTTTTTGGGTTTTTGAAATATGCATTTTTTTAAGTTTTTGAAATATGCATTTTTTTGTGGATTTTTTGAAATAGGCATTTTTTTTGGGTTTTTGAAATATTACTTTTTTTGGTTTTTTTGAAATATTCCTCTTTTTGTGTGGAGAAAATGCTAGTATTTGAGACAAGTCATCGGTCTTTGGGGTTTGTCAAGACTCAAGTGGTAGATGCCACATGAAAAAATAAAGTTCCCTACCTAGAACCCTTCTAACCTTCTTCCTTTGATCGGCTTGGGTTCCACCTGGATTTGGTCGGTTTACCCTATCCAAGGGGTTTAAGGAGGAAGAGTATAGAGGAAGTCCTTGATAGGGTTTGAAGATGTTGAGAGGGATTTCTCTACTCTCAATCAAATTACCCATTGGGATTCGGCCCCTTTGGGTTTTTCTTTCTTTTTTTGCTCTTTTCTATGTGGCACATATTTGGACAGTTTTTTGACCCGTGGGGACATTGCCCATCTTTTAGTGCCTTTTGCCTTGACTATCATTCTGGGTACTCATTCAGACAGGTTGATCATTTTTCTTTTTCTAACCTGAGGGGTTCATTGCCCATCTTTTGGCACCCTTTTGTACCTTCTGAGACGGCCTCCTACTTGGGTGGGAGTGTTTTCGATACTACCCCTCTCTAATCTTCTCTCCCTATCTTGAACAGAGTATAAGAGAATAGGGTAAGGGTACTCCTTCCATTTCTAGATTTCTGCCTTGCCTTTCACAAGTGTCGGGTTGTCTAGATTCTAGGATTGGGAAGTGTTGTGTATGTAGGATGGTACCTACCCTTGACTTCTCACGAACAACCTAGGATCGATGACTTGAGGTTATACCAGTGGTTTCTCCATTTTTTATGGAAAGTACTTTTTGAGGTAAACTCCATTCCAAGGATGATTTAATTTTTCTCCATCTGCATTAGTCAATTCATATGAATTGCCTGGATACTTTTTAGTGATTACAAAAGGCCCTTCCCAGTTAGGTTGCAACTTGGAGCGGGGACCTCCCGGCTTAACGAATATGCAATTGACTACCATCTCACCGATCTCGAATTTTCTCTCGACCACCCTCTTTTGATAAAACCTTTTGAGTCTATTCTGATAAGTCTGGGCATGCTCAGCGATGGCTAGCCTTCTTTCATCCAAGAGTTCAAGCTGTGCAAGGAGAGATTCTCTTCTCTCATCAACAGGAATATCCCTGTCGAGCTGAACTCGGAGAGATGGAAGTAATACATCGTAAGGGACCACTGCTTCCATCCCATATGACAAAGCATACGGGGTTTGTCCAGTGGGAGTCCTTACAGAAGTACGATAATCCCATAGAGCATCTACAAGCTTATCAGGCCAGTCGGCAAATTTGCTAGACTTACAATTCTTGATGATTTTGATTAAGGTTTTGTTGGTGGCTTCTACTTGACCATTTCCTTGAGGATAGTATGGTGATGAATGATGCAATGAAATGCAATGCCTGTTGCAAAGATCACGTAGATCTTGAGAAAGAAATTGTGGCCGTTTATCGGTGACGATGTCGCTGGGGATCCCGAACCTTGCAATGATGTTGCGCTTGATGAAGGAGCAGACTGTTGACGCTTTAATCTCCACAAATGCTTTCGCTTCAGCCCACTTTGTGAAGTACTCGGTTGCCGTCAGAATGAATGATTTTGAGCGCATTTCGGAGTTGAGGTCACTCAAGGGGCCAATGATATCAAAGGCCCACATGGCGAAAGGCCATGGGGCATGAATTGGATGAAGGGAAGATGCGAGAGAGTGAATCTTGTCGGCATGGAGTTGACATGAATGACAATGACGGACAAAGATGGAGCAGTCTTCTTCTAGAGTTGGCCAATAATACCCTTGTCGGATGATTTTCTTAGCAAGGGCTTGGGCATTTACATGACCACCACAAACTCCAGAATGTGCTTCCTTCAACACCAACTCAGCTTACTCTTCATCAAGACATCTGAGTAAGATTCCACTTAGGCTTCTCTTATAGAGCACTCCTCCTAGGATTGTATACCTCTAGGATACTCTTCTAATTGCCTTCTTTTCCTTGGTGGTTGATCCAGGTGGATATGACTGATCTTGACAATACCTCGCAATCTCTTCATACCAAGGTCTCTCACCTTCTTTTAATTCTTACAACTCAATCAAGGAGATTTATTCTTTATGTTCTAAGTATTCTTTTCTGTTGAATCTTTTCTTAACCTTCAGAAAACGTCCATCCTCAATTGCTGGAGTTGTCCTCTTACAGATGTGGATAGTTCGCACTTGCCTGCCTAGTGGGACAGATAGTGATGAAGCTAGTGAAGCTAAGGCATCGGCGAGGTTATTCTGAGAGTGGGGGACATGGACAAAGGTGAGTTTAAAGAATAGCTTGATGTAGCAGGTGGTGAGCTCTTGGTAGGGTTTGAGGTTTGGATGAGAAGTTCGGTACTTTGATAGGACCTGGCATAGGATCAATTGACTATCACCTATCACTCTCAATTCGGTGGCACCATGGAAATGAGCGGCCTCCAGCCCGGCCAGCAAGGCTTCATACTCAGCTATGTTGTTGGTTGCTGGAAAGTTAAGCTGAAACGCCTGTGGAATGGTGACACCTTCAGGTGACAGAAGGACAATACCTATCCCTCTACCATGAGAGTTCAGAGCCCCGTCAAAATATAATGTCCAAAGATTGGAAGATCGGACTGACATTAGTTCATCATCCGGGAACTCCGACCGGACTGGATCAAAGACGGGTAGGGGATGATGGGCAAGGTGTTCAGCAATAGCATAGCCCTTGATTGCCTTCTGTGGGACATAAGTGATATCAAATTGGGATAATAAACTCTGCCATCGCCCTAACCGATCAGTCAAAACTGTCTTCTCTAATAGAAACTTAATGGGATTTATACGAGCAATGAGCTTGACTTGGTGAGCAAGGAAATAATGTTTGAGTTTCTGAACCACCCAAACAAGAGCAGCACAGGTCTTTTCTACCATAGTGTACTTCAGCTCATAAGCATCAAACATCTTAGACAAGTAGTAAGTAGCTCGTTCTTTCAACTTATGCAAGGACTGCCCCAAGAGAATTCTCAAGAACCGAAATGTAGAGGACCAAAGGCTTGTCAGGAATTGGTGGTCTAAGTACAGGGGGACTTGCCATGTATGTTTTCAACCCATCAAATGCCTCCTGGCACTTCGAATCCCATTTAAACTCGGCCCCCGCCTTAGTTAACTCATAGCAAGGTTTACACCTTTGGGAATGTTGCGAGATAAACCGGTGGACAAATTGTAGCCTCCCAATCAATACACGAAGCTCTTTCATATTCTTCAGAGGAGGCATACCAATAATTGCTTTGGCCTTGTTTGGGTCAATCTCTATGCCCCTTTTGCTTACTATGAACCCGAGTAGCTTTCTTGATGAAACTCCAAATGTGCACTTCTCAGGGTTCATTTTTAGCTTGTATTCTCTAGCTCATTGCAAAACTTTCCTTAGCACTTCAGAATGATCTTCCCGACTCTTGGACTTGATAACCAAATCATCCACATACACCTCTACAAGGGTGTGTATCATGTCGTGAAAGATAGTCATCATAGCCCTCTGATATGTAGCACCAGCATTCTTTAACCCAAAGGGCATGACAACATAGCAATATGTTCCCCAAGGTGTAGTGAACGAGGTCTTCTCTTGGTCCTCCTCAGCTAACCGGATCTGATTGTATCCAGAATAGCCATCCATGAATGAAAGCATTTAAAATCCAGCTGTGTTATCAACCAAAACATCGATATGAGGTAAAGGGAAATCATCCTTAGGACATGCTAGGTTCAAGTCCCTGAAATCTATACAAATCCGAATTCGTCTATCCTTCTTCATAACAGGGACTATGTTAGCCACCCATTGTGGATATAGGACAACCTTAATAAATTTTGCTTGGTGTAGTTTGTCAACCTCTTCTTTCATCTTGAGTGCAATATCAGGGTGGAACCTCCTGAGCTTTTGTTTAGCCGGGGTAGTTCCAGATTTCAAGGTTAATCTATGTTCAACCAATGAAATATCTAATCACGGCATATCTTCATATGTCCATGCGAACGTGTCCTTATATTCTTCCAAAACTTTGATCAAACATTGTTCTTCTGAGGGAGTGAGGTTTTCACTGATGAAGATAGTCTTAGGATCTTCCAGGGTTCCTAAATTCAGTTCCTTAGTCGGTTCATTTCCTGTGGCTGATGGTTCTTCAAATCTTCTATGTCCAGATGCATATGCATCAGCCAAGACCTCGATTTCATCCTCGGATTCAGGATCCTTCTCTGATACCACCTCATATACTCCCAAAGTATGATCTATGTTATGCTCATCCTCATATCGGATTTCATCTAGCTGGATGGTATTATCTAAAAAGTTTGGCAGTCTTGCACACTCTACGCATTTTTGTGCCAATTGTTGCATGTACCTATTTGGAACTCGCTTACCTCTGACTTTCGTATTTCCTAACCTAACTTGACCTACTGAAGATAAAACTGGAAAGGTGGTATTTACAGTGGAGGGGGATCAAGTAAATCGATCAATGATTCAGAAAAGAAGGATCCCTGATTGGGAGCACCCTCTGGGATGAGTAGAGACGTCTCCTCGATGGAAATGTGAGTTTCAGAGAAGACATATTTTTTGGGATTCTCAAGTAAAAAGATAGAATGAGCCTGAGTGACTCGAGGCTTGCTAGAAGATGACTTAATTAATAGAGAGAAAAACTTAAGAATAAAGGGGAAAAAGGGGCTCGTGGGCCCAATGGTAATAGAAAGTGGACACATGGGTCCAAAATTGATGAAAAAAGTAAACAGGTATGTGGACCCGATCATAGAAATAAATGGGCATGTGAGCCCATGTTGAGAAAAGCCCTCAGTTCTGAAGTTGATGAGGGAAGCAAATGGGCAAGCATGCCCAGTAAGAGCGGAAGGTTGAAGAGGGCACATGGGCCCAAAGTGGGTAAGTGGGCCCTGAAGCCCATCCAAAAGATCTAGAAACAAAGGTACGAGGTTCAACCATGGGATTATTGTATTTGGGCCTCATGGAATGTTTTTGACTTTGGTGGTATGCACAACTAGATGATCCAATATTGGTCTGCCCTTGAGTGGTTCCTGGTGGTCTTCCCCACTTGAGAACAGACGAGTCAAAGATAAGCATAAGTCTTCCAGGTCTTCTTCTTCTTCATCTGGAGCTTTCCTTCTCTTGACAGTCATCATGGAACTCTTGTTGTCTTCAGCCATCATCATGGTCTCCCCTTTGATAAAGAAGGTGTAGAGTCTCATGGCATATCCTAGCTGGAAGATTCTCCTTAGGATGGAATCTTCTTCGTATCCCAACCCCTGTCTGCGTGGCCATTTCACAGTTTGAATCGGCTGAGTGATTCCTTGAAGGTCCTTGCCTAAACCTCTTCCAGGCTGATAGCCTAGTTTCATCATCATCCGCCATCCCACTATGTCGGGTAGAGAGGCGGTCATGCATCTAACTTCTGGTAAATCTCTCATTGAGATCTGGGGTTGTATTGACAAACCAAGAGGTGTAAAAGTAGGATCCTTCATCTCGTCCCTTATAGGCAAGCTAGTCACTTTGACCACTTGTCCTTTAAAGGGAAACTTTATGCACTGGTGGTTTGTTGAAGCCACAGCTCCTATTGCCTCCAAGTATGGCCTCCCAAGTATAGCCCAAAAGGTTGGATCTAATTCTAGAACATGAAATTCCGTTGTGACCATACATGGTCCAAGTTTAACTTCTAGAGTGACCACCCCATGTGCAGACTTCTTGGAGTTGTCGTAGGCCGTCACCATGGCATAAGATGGCTTGATTTCTTGCTCAGAAATACCGCACAACTGCAAAGTTTCTGGTGGCATAACATTGATAGAAGCTCCAGTGTCAACCAAACATGATTTCACATTAATATTACAAATAACCACAGCCACATGCAAAGCATATCTCCTAAATTCCGGATCTGCTAATTCTTCATGAGAGAAAGTGAGTGTTGGGTGCTCACTTCTAGGGGCTAACACTGTAGTGATCTTCTCAGGTGGGAGATCTTCATTCACCATGACCCTTTGCAAGTACTGCTGTAGAATCTCCTGATGCACCTTTGATCTTTTGATCAACTCAAGTATGGAAATATGGGCCGGTGTTTTATCTAAATGCTTTAACAGATCATAGGCTATGCCAGGCAATGGTTCTTCTACTTGGACCTCCTCCACTTGATCCTGCGGTTGAGTACTAGCTTGGGGAAAGAACCGCTGGAACATCCTCCCACTCCAAAGCACCGGGGCTATTTGGCGGTCGGGTAGAGGTGACGGCTTAACTGGGGTGGATTGTGGTGGAACAGGTGGTGTAGGTGCAGGTATGATAGGTAATGGGATCGATGGTTATGGGATGATGGGGTTAGTTGGTAGATGGGTAGGATTTGGAGGTGGTAGTGATGGTGATACCGGTGGCCTAATAAGAAGAGACCGGGGTGCAGAAGTGGTTGATGAGTTTAATGAAGGAGTAGGTTGTGGGATTGGCTGTGGTGTTGGTGGTATGATAGGTTGGGGTTTTGGAGTGGTAGAGCTTGTAGACTGGGGGTTCAGGTTTGGTGGTGATTGTGGTGGTCGGATGAGCAAGGGCCGGTGTGTAGCAATGGTTGAAGAAGGTGTAGTTAAGGAGGGGGCTGGCCTAATGATGGGCCGGCAAGAAGAAGTAGCAGCCAGTGGTTGGGTTATTGAGCTTGGTAGTGGTTGTGGAGTAGAAGGTGCACGGATTATTTGTCTAGGAGGAGGCCTAGCTGAGTTGGCCGGCATGGTTGTATTGTTGTTTTCTAGTTGCCAACCTTGAGCACGGCTGGCATCTCCCAGGACAACAGAGTGTACTAAACCAATTCCTGGGTTTGGATGTGCTGGTGCCGATGCTGGAGCGGGAGCATGTAATGGGAATGGATTCTGAACAATCCCCAAGTCGGGTTGTTGTTGAGGTTGAGTCGGTGGACGTTGCCGCTGCTGCTGCCTAGCCTTCATAGCTTGTATGCATTCCCCCATTTAGACCCAATCAATGCTGCCTTGGTCATTCAGATCATGGATGTAATCATTGAATTGAAAGCACACTTCTACAGTGTGACCAGGACACCGGTAGTAAGCACAGTATCGGGACATATTTGCATTTGTTGGCCAAACCTCTCTTTTCTTGGGCAACTCCAACTGTTTTTCTGCTGTGAGTACATTGAAGATGTCGGTCAAAGAGTAAGGGAGTTGCTGGTAGTTCTCTCTCCTAGGACCTCCCCTTCATGCTGCTTGATTGGGTGGTGGAGGTGTCCTATTGTAGGCAGGTTGGCGAGGTTGCTGGGGTTGTGCTACTGGCTGAGGTGGTTGTTGTGGTTGTCGTGGTTGTGGTGGCCTAACATGTTGTTGAGGGGGGTAATAAGAAAGGTTTTGTGGTGGGTTTCTGAACTGGTTTTGACGGTTCCCTCCCTGGTTCGTCACAGTGTTTATAGCTTCGTTGTTGACCACTCCTTCGGTTGTAGGCCCAACTGGTGCAGAGGGGGTTTTCCTGAAGTTTCTAGGTTTAGGATCAAAAGGGTTTATCATGGTGGCATCCTTGAAGTGGGCTTGCAAGTATCGGGCACTGTCATAGAGTGCATTCATGGTGGTAGGACGGTGCATGATCAATACATTTCTCAGAGCAGGTGTAGTGTTGCCAATAAGCATCTTCACTTGTTCCCCTTCATAAATCACATCTGTCAATTTCTTTGCCATTCCCCTCCAGCGATCAACAAACTTTATGAAGTCCTCTTCATGCTTCATCTTTTCAGCAATCAAGTCTGTAATGGAGCATGCTGGTGCCACCCGGTCTCTGTATCTTTGCAAGAATTTGGTTTTATCAATATTGAAGTCTCTTGTTTCAAAGGAGTCGAGTGAGTAGAACCATTCCAATGCAGACCCTTCTAGTGATCGGCGGAACAAGAAAGCAAGAACCCTACGATCATCTTTCCAGAATGAGGATTCATAGAGAAAATCTTTTAAGTGTAGAAAAGGATTGCTAGTACCAATGTAGCGGTGATAAACTGGTAGCTCAGAAGGTGGCAGGTGTAGGACTGGTAGAGAAGGAATGGAAATCTCAGGAACTGACTTGGAGTCCAGGCGACATCTCAGCTCTTCATAACGTTTATTCATCTGGGTGAGCTGATCCATGATTGCCTGGGTGAGTGCAGGTTCTTGGTTTACTGGTTGGGGTATGTGGTTAGAGACATGATTTTGGAATTGAGGAGCATGACTTGACAAATTTACTGAAGATTGTCCCATGACTTGATGGGTCAAGGGAGCAACATGGTTAAAATAAGATGGCTGAACAAATGAGGGTTGGACCACAGACGGTTGAACTATAGATGGTTGAAATATAGATGGTTGTGCTAGTGCCAATGATGGTTGAATCATAGATTGTTGAACAATAGGTGGTTGAACAGAAGGTGGTCGAACCAGAGGACAAGGAGATGAGGCAACTTGGTTAACTTCAGCTTGATCTGAGGCCATTTTGCCCTTCACCATGGATTGTATGCGGGCATAGGTTTCTAGGTCAGTATAGAGAGACAACTCCCTAAAGAGTTGTTTGACATCACGAGGAGCAGATGGTTGAGGGACCTCTTGCGCTTCTGACTCAAACAATGCATTAACACGACCATCTGACGGATTTGGTTGATGACCCATCTCGTGCTCTCGATGTTCAGCTTGTTCCGCCATTCCAACGTGCCTTCCAGACCTTAGTTGCATTAAACTTCAAGGAGAAAGTAAAACAAACAAGTTGACAGAGCAAACAAAGAACTTTTTTTTTGGTTTTTAGTATTTTGCAAAAAGTTAGAGGTTTGAATTTTTTTTTGACAAGCTTCGGGTTTTGGGGAGTGGTACAACCAACCCGATCGTGAAGAGGAATACTCCATATATGAGGAATTACGGAGGCCTTGAAGAAAGCCAACCAAGTCAACTAGGATGGAATATCCCAGAAGAGAGGTCTGAATCCAACAAGAGGGTGTTTTGGATGGGAGGGGTAAATGGGAGAGTGAGCTGCCGCCTCAAAAAAAGTGTAAAAGAAGGAGGTAGAGATAAGGAGCAGAGAATGCAATCAAGTAATAAAGCAAGTAATAAGCAAAGCATAAACTTAAATAAACAAGCAATCAACACCAGACAAGCAATTAGAAACTAGACAAGCAACTAGAAACTAGAATCCAGACCTTGTTTCATATGTGAGCCAAATGGAGATAGTGAAAAGGTGATGGAAAGAAGAAGGTTCAAATCTGATAGCCAAGCAAAAGGGTGGTCCACGTGGGGACCAATGTAAGAATAAGCTGGTTCACGTGGGAACCGGGGTAAAAAGTAAAGGTGGTTCACGTAGGAACCGGTTTTGGGTAAAAAGGGGTGGTTCACGTGGGAACCGGTTTGAATGATCAAAAGAGGGCCACGTGGGGCCAATTAAAGGTGAATAAAGATATGATCCAAGTTGGTATAGATCTGGAAAAAAAGGGGCTTGGTTCACGTGGGAACCAAAGTATGGAAAGAGATTGGTTCACACGGGAACCGGTTTAAAAGGAGAAGGGTGATTCACGTGGGAACCGGTTTAAATAAAATGACAGAAATTAAATGGCATACTTGGCACTTCAGATCTGATGAAAGATGGGTGAAATCAGAAATTTTGAGATGGCATGAAGTTTAAGAGAGGTGGAAGGAAGGAAAGGCTCACGTGGGAACCGGTCTAGAACTAGAACTAGTTGCAAACAAAACACTTAGCACCCACGGTTGAAGACATTGCTTGTCCCACCGTGGTCACGACTCTGAAAAATCGACGGGGTCCTCTCCTTTTCAGGGAAGTCCGTGATTCCAGATCGTCACCTCAAGAGGGGATGAGAAAAGAAAGGAATAAAGCACTGAAAACAACTCTCACCTCGTTCCCACACTCACATTGATCCCCGAACTTTCATCTCTTGGCGTCGTTCGATCACCAAGGAGATAGTTCGGGTCATGTGGGAGGAGGGTGAGAAGAGATAAATGTGGTCGCTGTCGACTCTGAAAATTCGACGGGGTCCCCTTCTTTTCAGGGAGGTCTGTGAACCCAGATCGTCACCTCAAGAGGGGATGAGAAAAGAAAGGAATAAAGCTCGAAAAGCAACTCTCACCTCGGTCCCACACTCACATTGATCCCCGAACTTTCATCCCTTGGCGTCGCTCGATCACCAAAGAGAAGGTTCGGGTCATGTGGGAGGAAGGTGTGAAGAAATAAATGTGGTCGCCAGGAACCGTGGGTTCCGATTTATAGAATTAAAATGACCGTGTGTACCTTAGCGTGAAGAATGTGAGTTAAAGCTTCTCCTTCTTCGGCCGGCCAATGAAGAATAGTCCTCAACATGTGGGTGCTTGATATTCTGTGCAACTAGACAAATAAACAAGTGAAATAGACAATTAGAACTAGACAAAGTGGAGTATATGTAAATAGAATAACATAAAAACACACAATTGACTAGAAACTGACCGGATTCGGGTTATCTCTAAACCCCTTTTTTTATTTTTCGGATTAACAGAGTAAAAGTAATGCAAAAAAATGTAAAAAAATGATAGGAGTATGGATAATCACTAAACAAAGAGGTAGGAAAAAGAAATGAAAAATTCTGAGTTGAATAGAGGAAGATATAGCCAAATCAGTGTTGTCGAAAAAGCCGAGCAGTAGTCCAGGATCTGCAAGGCGCGACTTTGCTTCTGCGCTAGTCACGACCAGCCCCGACCTTGTAATCAAGTGCCATCGATTTCAAACTGAAGAAGACTTGGAGAGGAAGAACTTTGATGAAGAGATCTCGGGCATCAGACGTCCACACACTTCTGTAGAGGCCGAGGAAGAGAGACTAGGCAGATCCCCTGCAGAACAGCCTTCCTCTCTCTTGAACCGACTTTTCTCCCTCTAAAAACTCGAAATTCTCTCTCTAAAGATCAAAAAATCGATGCAGGAGAGAGGTTGGACGTCTTGAGATACCTGGGGGGTCGTGTCCATGCCTCTGGAACGACCAGAATCAGAGTTAATTTATAGGAGAACGAGCAGTGTGATCCATGCAAAAAAATAGGGGCCTTGCGTCCCACCCATGGGCACATGCACCCTGGAGCAGGGCGCATGCGCCCCACTGAAGGGCGCATGCGCCCCCCAGTGAGGGCGCATGACACTTTTCCCGAGGATAATGGTCTTATCCGGTCCGGCCGTTCAGTGGTAGAGTCCGGGTACAAAACTGGGTCCCTCGTGCCTCAAAGGTAGGGCGCATGTGCCCTCAAATGAGGGCACAAGGCCACGTGCCTTACTGGTATGGCGCATGGCCACGTACCCTGGGTCCCGGGCGCATGTGACCAGGAACCCGGGCACATGGGACTGGTTTCGCGTGTCCTTCTTCCGAAAGTCATTGCGAACACTCCCGAACTCAGAATTCGACGCCGTTTGTTGCGTTGGAAAGATAACAGGCCAAAGAAGCTTCCTATAGCATCGGATCAGACATCACACCCTCCAAAACTTTAGAATTTTGTCCGGAAGTTAGGGCAGTGAACAGAAGATCCGATACAGGTCAAAAATGACTCCGACGGTAAACCGGAAAGGCACGGTATGCAACAAAACTTGTCCGGGGCGTGAATATGACCATAACCTTCAATGCATGATCATTAGACATTGGTCATTCAGCCAATTTCCATGTTTACATGATTTACGTGTGGCTTTCGCTCAGAAATTACGGCTTTTCGCGGAAAACTTCGGAAAGCATCCGATTTCGTTCGGCGAAGCTCCAAGTCAACTTTAAAAGACCCGGCATCATTATAAGGTCAATCACACATGTTACCTTATAAAACATGAGTTTTATGCTCTAAATTAGGCGAATTTGGCGTGTCTACAGTCACCAGGAACTGCGGGTTCCGATTTATAGAATTAAAATGACCGTGTGTACCTTAGCGTGAAGAATGTGAGTTAAAGCTTCTCCTTCTTCGGCCGGCCGATGAAGAAGAGTCCTCAACGTGTGGGTGCTTGATCTTTTGTGCAACTAGACAAACAAACAGGTGAAAGAGACTATTAGAACTAAAAAAGTGGAGTATATGTAAAGAGAATAACATAAAAACACACAATTGACTAGAAACTGATCGGATTCGGGTTATCTATAACACCTTTTTTTTATTTTCGGATAAACAGACTAAAAAATACTGCAAAAAATGTAATAAAATGATAGGAGGATGGATAATCACAAAACAAAGATATATAAAAAATAACTGAAAGATTCTGAGTTGAATAGATAAAGATATAGCCAAATCTGGGTTGTCGAAAAAGCCGAGCAGCAGTCCAGGATCTGCCAGGCGCGACTTTGCTTCTGAACTCATCACGACCAGCCCCGACCACGGAATCAAGTTCCATCAATTGTAAACTGAAGAAGACTTGTAGATGAAGAACTTTGATGAAGAGAGCTCTAGCAGCAGACGTCCACACACTGCTTTGGAGGCCGAAGAATAGAGACCTAGCTGATCACCTGCAGAACAGCCTTCCTCTCCCTTGAACCGACTTTTCTCTCTCTAAAACCTCGAAATTCTCTCTCTAAAAATCACAAAATCAATTCAGGAGAGTTCTTGGACGTATTGATATGTCTGGGGGGTCATCCCATGCCTTTGGAATGACCGGAATTAGAGTTAATTTATAGGAGAACGAACGGCGCGATCTATACTAAAAAAAGGGAACTTGCACCCTACCCCTGGGCGCATGCACCCTGGTGCAGGGCGCATGTGCCCCACTGAGGGGCGCATGTTCCCCCAAGTGAGGGCACATGGCACTATTCCCAAAAAAGTTGTCCTTATCCGGTCGATCGGTTCAGTGGTAGAGTCTCGGTGAAAAACTGGGTCCCTCGTGCCTCCAGGGTAGGGCGCATGTGCCCTCAAGTGAGGGCACGAGGTCACGTGCCTCACTGGTAGGGCGCATGGGCACATGCCCTGGGTCCCGGGCTCATGTGACCAGGAACCCGGGCGCATGGGACTATTTTTGCGCGTCCTTCTTCCGGAAGCCATTGCGAACACTCCCAAACTCGGAATTCGACGCCGTTTGTTGCATTGGAAAGATAACAGGCCGTAGAAGCTTTCTATAGCATCGTATCAGCCATCATACCATACAAAACTTCAGAATTTTATCCAGAAGTTAGGGCAGTGAACAGAAGATCCGATACAGGTCAAAATGACTCCGACGGCAAACCGGAAAGGCACGGTATGCAACAAAACTTGTCCGGGGTGTGAATATGACCATAACCTTCAATGCATGATCATTAGGCATTGGTCATTCAGCCAACTTCCGTGTTTACATGATTTACGTGTGGCTTTCACTCGGAAATTATAGCTTTTTGCAGAAAACTTCGGAAAACATCCGATTTCGTTCGGCGAAGCCCCAAATCAACTTTTAAAGACCCGGCATCATTATAAGGTCAATCGCACATGTTACCCTATAAAACATGAGTTTTATGCTCTGAATTAGGAAAATTTGGCGTGTCTACACCCGGGACCCAGGGCACGTGCCCATGCGCCCTACCAGTGAGGTACGTGACCTCGTGCGCTCACTTGTGGGCACATGCGCCCTACCCTTGAGGCACGAGGGAACCAATTTTTCATCGGGACTCTACCACTGAACGGATCAATAGGATAAGACCAATTTTTTTGAAATTGATGAGGTGCGCCCCTTCCAGGGGGTGCATGCGCCCCTGAGTGGGGCGCATGCGCCCTGGGGTAGGGCGCAAGGTGGCCTTTTTTTAGCCCGGATGAGACTGTTTGTTATCTTATTAATTAACTCTGATTATGGTCATTCCAGAGGCATGATCACGACCCCCAGGCATATCAAGACATCCAAACTCCCTCCGGCATTGATTTTGTGATTTTTAGAGAGAGAATTTCGAGTTTTTAGAGAGAGAAAACTCGGTTCAAGAGAGAGGAAGGCTGTTCTGCTGGTGATCAGCCAGGTCTCTCTTCTTTGGCCTCTACAGAAAAGTGTGGACGTCTTCTGCCAGAGTTCTCTTCATCAAAGTTCTTCATCTCCTAGTCTTCTTGAGTTTACAATCGACAGAACTTGATTCTGAGGTCGGGGCTCGTCGTGACGAGCCCAGACAAAAAGTCACACCTGGCAGATCCTGGACTACTGCTCGACTTTTTCGACACCCCATATTTGGCTATATCTTTCTCTATTCAACTCAGAATCTTTCTGTTCTTTTTCTTATCCCTTTGTTTAGTGATTATACATCCTACTATCATTTTTTTCAATATTTTTAGTCGGTTTATACGAAAATAAAAAAAGGGTTTAGAGATAACCCGAATCTGGTCAATTTCTAGTCAATTGTGTGTTTCATGTTATTTTCTTTACATATACTTTACTTTGTCTAATTCTAATAGTCTCTTTCACTTGTTTGTTTGTATATTTTTACAAAATATCAAGCACCCACATGTTGAGGAATCTTCTTCATCGTCCGGCCGAAGAAGGAGAAGCTTTAACCTACATTCTTCACGCTAAGGTACACACGGTCATCTTTCAGTCTTTATTTCATAAATCAGAACCCATGGTTCCAGGTGACCACATGTTTTAATTTCCTTCTTCTCATCCTCTTTCCACATGACCCGAACCGTCTCTTTGGTGATCGAGCGACGCCAAGGGATGAAAGTTCGCGGATCAATGTGAGTGTGGGACCGAGGTGAGAGTTGCTTTCCGAGTTTTATTCCTTTATTTTCTCATCCCCTCTTGAGGTGACGATCTAGATTCACGGACTTCCCTGAAAAGAAGAAGGCCCAGTCGAATTTTTAGAGTTGACACCAAGTACAGGGGGACTTGCCAAGTAACTTTCAACCCATCAAACAAATGCCTCCTGGCACTTTGAATCCCATTTAAACTCGGCCCCCACCTTGGTTAACTCATAGAAAGGTTTACACCTTTGGGAATGTTGAGAGATAAACCGGCGGACAAATTGTAGCCTCCCAATCAATCCTTGAAGCTCTTTCATATTCCTCGGGGGAGGCATACCAATGATTACCTTGGCCTTGTTTGGGTTGATCTCTACGTCCCTTTTGCTTACTATGAACCCAAGTAGCTTTCCTGATGAAACTCCAAATGTACACTTCTTAGGGTTCATTTTCAGCTTGTATTCTCTAGCTCGTTGAAAAACTTTCCTTAGTACTTCAGAATGATCTTCACGACTCTTAGACTTGATAACCAAATCATCCACATACACCTCTACAAGGGTGTGCATCATGTCGTGAAAGATAGCCATCATATACCTCTAATATGTAGCACCAAGATTCTTTAACCCAAAGGGCATGACAACATAGCAATATGTTTCCCAAGGTGTAGTGAAAGAGGTCTTCTCTTGGTCCTTCTCAGCTAACTGGATCTAATTGTATCCAGAATAGCCATCCATGAATGAAAGCATTTCAAATCCAGCTATGTTATCCACAAAAATATTGATATGAGGAAACATAAATTCATTATTAGGAAACGCTCGGTTCAAGTCCCTGAAATCTATTCAAATCCCAACCCGTCCATCCTTCTTCATAACAGGGACTATATTAGCCACCCATTGCGGATATAAGACGACTTTAATGAATTTTTCATGGTGTAGTTTGTCGACCTCTTCTTTCATTTTGAGTGCAATATCAGGGTGGAATCTCCTGAGCTTTTGTTTATCCAGGGTAGTTCTAGGTTTCGAGGTTAATTTATGTTCAACCAATGCATTATCTAATCCTGGCATGTCTTCATATGTCCATGCGAATGTGTCCATATATTCTTCCAAAACCTTGATCAAACATTGTTCTTGTGAGGGAGTGAAGTTTTTACTGATGAGGATAGTCTTAGGATCTTCTAGGGTTCCTAAATTCAGTTCCATGGTTGGTTCATTCCCTGTGGTTGATGGTTCCTCAAATCTTCTATGTCTAGATGCATACGCATCAGCCAAGTACTCAATTTCATCCTCAAATTCAGGATCCTTCTCTGATACCACCTCATATACTCTCAAAGTATGATCTATGTTATGCTCATCCTCATATCAGATTTCATCTAGCTGGATGATATTCTCTAAAAAGTTTGACAACCATGCACATGTCGACTCTAAAAATTAAACGGGGCCTCTCCTTTTCAGAGAAGTCCGTGATTCCAGATCGTCACCTCAAGAGGAGATTAGAAAGAAAGTAAGAAAACATGGAAAGCAACTCTCACCTCGGTCCCACACTCACATTGATCCCCGAACTTTCATCCCTTGGAGTCACTCGATCACCAAAGAGACGATTTGGGTCATGTGGGAGGAGGATGAGAAGTAGAAAATTAAGACATATGGTTGCCAGTAACTGTGGGTTCCGATTTATGAAATTAAATATGACCGTGTGTACCTTAGCGTGAAGAATGTGGGTCAAAGCTTCTACCTCTTCGACCGGCCGATGAAGAAAAGTCCTCAACACGTGGGTGCTTGATTTTCTATGCAACTAGACAAATAAACAAGTGAAAAATATAATTAGAACTAGACAAGTGAAGTATATGTAAAGGAAATAACATGAAACACACAATTGACTAGAAACTGACCGGATTCGGGTTATCTCTAACCCCTCTTTTTTATTATCAGATTAACAGACTAAAAACAATTGAAAAAATGTAAAAAATGATAGGAGGATGTATAATCACGAAACAAAGAGATAGGAAAAAGAACATAAAGATTCTGAGTAGAATAGAGAGAGATATAGCCAAATCTGGGTTGTCAAAAAAGCCGAGCAGCAGTCCAGGATCTGCCAGACATGACTTTACTTCTACGCACGTCACGACCAACCCTAATCTCAGAATCAAGTGTTGTTGATTTCAAACTGAATAAGACTTAGATAGGAAGAACTTTGATGAAGAGAGCTTTGGCAGCAGACATCCACACGCTGCTGTAGAGGACGAAGAAAAGAGACCTGATAGATCACCTGCAGACCAGCCTTCCTCTCTCTTGAATCGACTTTTCTCTCTCTAAAAAATTTTAAATTCTCTCTATAAAAATCACAAAATCAATGCATGAGGTATCTTGGACATGTTGAGATGCTTGGGGGGGTCGTGTACATGCCTTTGGAATGCCCGGAATTGGAGTTTATTTATAGGAGAATGACCGTCGTGATCTGTGCTAAAAAACAGGGCACCTTGCGCCCTGGTTCTGGGCGCATGTGCCCTGGTGTTGGGCGCATGTGCCCTGGTTCTGGGTGCATGTGCCCCCACCTGAGGGCTCATGGCAATTTTTTCAAAAATTTCTGGTCTTATCCGGTCCAATCCGTTCAACGGTAGAGTCCCGATGAAAAAATGGTTCCCTCGTACCTCAAGGGTAGGGCACATGTGCCCTCAAGTCAGGGCACAAGGTGACGTGCCTCAGGGGTAGGGCGCATGGGGACATGCCCTGGGTTATGGGCGCATGTGACCAAGGACCTGGGCACATGGGACTGTTTTGCGTGTCCTTTTTCCGGAAGCAATTGCGAACACTCCCGAACTCAGAATTCAACGCCGTTTGTTTCGTTGGAAAGATAACAGGCCTAAGAAGCATTATAAAGCATTGAATCAGCCATCACACTCTAAAAAACTTCAGAATTTGGTCTTGAAGTTAGGACAGTGAACAGCAGATCCGATACAAGTCAAAATGACTCTGCCGGCAAACCGGAAAAGCACGGTATGCAACAAAACTTGTACAGAGTGTGAATATGACCATAACCTTCAATGCATGATCATTTGACATTGGTCATTCAGCCAATTTCCATATTTACATGATTTACATGTGGCTTTCCTCAGAAATTATGGCCTTTTACGGAAAACTTCCGAAAACATCCGATTTCGTTCGACAAAGCTCCAAATCAATTTTAAAAGACCTGGCATCATTATAAAGTCAATCACGCATGTTACCCTATAAAATATGAGTTATATGCTTCGAATTAGGTGAATTTGTCATGTCTACAACTTGCCTCGCCTTGATGTCAGCTTTGTAAGGGAATGGCATGTAATGAAGCAGAGTGATTCGGAGTGAACTGTAATGGAATGCAAGTGAACGCAGACAAATGTAGTACAATGGAATGGTGATGGACTGAAATGGTGGCATCAAGGTGTAGATATAGACACACTTACCTACCTGATCCAGCAAAAATGAATCTCACTGAGTATTCTAGATCATTTTCATGTTCTATCAAAACCTCATATAATTGACTGGTAAAAGGCATGCCATTGGCACGAGAGATGAAAAATAAAGGATAAAGGATAAAGGATGAAGGATGTAGCCAACCCTCAGCACGGTGAGGAGTTCCCGAATTCGTAGGTTCATCATCTGCCAGCAACCCGAACTTTACGGTGTTCTTGTACTGTGATGGGCTAAAGTTTTAAAAGAGAAATTGATCTTAAAATGAAAAGAATACCAATTCATTATATTTGGAATCTCAAGTTTATTCAAGTTTTACCGAAATACTCAGTTTAATTCTGAGTGGAATAACCTCAAGTTCTAAAAGGGTTTGTTTAAGCATAACAAAATTGCTCGGGTATCGTAAAACCATGAATCATGCTCTGGCAGAAAACCCGAGTATTCAGAAAATGACAAGACAGACTTGAGCCATAGTGGGATTGAAAGATAATGGTGGGACTAACATAGAATGATGGGAAAGAAGAAACACTGGCATGACAATTGCCATGGTGGGATAAAATAAAAGACATGGTGGGATAAAAGAAAAGGAAAGAATAAAACATGATGGAATAAAAGAAAGGATAGAATAAAACATGAAGGGATAACATTGGTAATGATGAAGAATGAAAAAGAGATAGATTTGAAAACATAGAAAATTATGTAGAAAATAGTTGAAGATATAGATTGTCTATTGGTGGTCAAGACACCCGATTAGGAACCATCGTCCCTCCAATGTTCAATTTTGGCTTATCCGTGATTAAGAAGAAATGACCAAGCCGTCATAGATTTTGTTGAAGGGGACCTCGGGCCCAGTCATTTTCACGCTCAAGGTCTTCAACATTAATGCATATAATACGTATCAAATGGACCTAACATAAGTAGGTGACAGATAGTAGGAGTGATGTAAAGTGCAAAATGGAATGCTGGTGATGATGTGAGATTGATGAGAATGTGGATGAAATCTTCAGGCATGATTTATCAACTTGCATCGACTACTTGATTCATCAACATCTTTGGTCCATCCTTGTCTTGCCTTTTGACAGAATACATCTCCATGATAATGTTCAATTGGGTGGTTCTTCCTCTCTTTTTGCCACAAGGTTGGTATGTCGTTCCTTCCGGAACACTAATCTCACCACTTCTCCTGTTAGGACTTAAAAGGTTGCCTGATGGCCCTTGTCTTTTGCTTCTTTGAAAACACTTAGCAAAGATGATTAAATTTTTATTATGACTCATCCCTTTGCTTGTTTATCGTTTTCCTTGTTTTTGAGTCAAAGGGAGGAGCCTTCTTAACAAGGTGGAATAAATAAATGACCTGAATGAAAATAGGGGTAAGGCTTAAGAGAACTTACCTGCCGTGGTGTGAATCCTCTCTTCTCCTACATTGAAATGCCTGAAACACTTGATAAAAAGGGATTAGATCTTCACCATGACTCATCCCTTTGCCTATTATGGTAGCTTTGACTTAGGTCAAAGGGAAGAGCCTTCTTAACAAGGTAATTAAAGCAAAAATGGATATGCAATGCAAGAATGGAACTATGCTTGACAGTCAATTAAACATGGATGCAACTGACGCAATGATCATGACTGAGCTAATAATGCATTTTTTTGGTTTTCTTAGAAATATTCATTTTTTTAAATATGCATTTTTTTGGATTTGAAATATGAATTTTTTTTGGATTTTTGAAATATTCATTCTTTTGGATTTTTTAAAATATTCGTTTTTTTGTATTTTTAAAATATGCATTTTTTTTTAAATATTCACTTTTTTGTGGAGAAAATGCTGGTATTTGAGATAGTTCATCAGTCTTTGGGGTTTGTCAAGACTCAAGTGGTAGATGCCACGTGCAAAAATAAAGTTCCCTACCTAGAATCCTTCAAACCTTATTCCTTTGATCGGCTTGGATTCCACCTGGATTTGGTCGGTTTACCCTACCCAAGGGGTTTAAGGAGGAAGAGCATAGAGGAAGTCCTTGATAGGGTTTGGATATATTAAGAGGGATTTCTCTACTCACACTCAAATTACCCATTGGGGTTCGGCCTCTTTAGGTCTTTGCTATTTTTTTGCTCTTTTCTATGTGGCACATATTTGGACAGGTTTTTGACCCGTGGGGACATTTCCCATCTTTTAGTGCCTTTTGCCTTGACTATCATTCTTGGTACTCATTCAGACAGGTTGATCATTTTTCATTTTCTAACCTGAGGGGTTCATTGCCCATCTTTTGGCACCCTTTTGCACCTTCTAAGACGGCCTCCGACTAGAGTGGTGAGTGTTTTCGATACTACCCCCTCTATTCTTCTTTCCCTATCTTGGACCGAGTAGAAGAAAATAAGGTAAGGGTAATCCTTCCATTTCTAGATTTTTGCCTTGCCTTTCGCCAGTGTCAGGTTGTCTGGATACTAGGATCGGGAGGTGTTGTGTGTTGGATGGTACCTACCCTTGACTTCTCACGAACAACCTAGGATCGATGACTTGAGATTATACCAGTGGTTTCTCCATTTTTATGGAAAGTATTTTTTGAGGTAAACTTCATTCCAAGGATGATTCAATTTTTCTCCATCTACATTAGTCAATTCATATGAATTACCTGGATACTTTTTAGTGATTACAAAAGGCCCTTCCCAGTTAGGTTGCAACTTGGAGCAGGGACCCCCCGGCTTAAAGAATATGTGTTTGACTACCATCTCACTGATCTCAAATTTTCTCTCAACCACCCTTTTTGATAAAACCTTTTAAGTCTATTCTAATAAGTCCGGGCATGCTCTGCGGCGGCTAGCCTTCTTTTATCCAAGAGTTCAAGCTGTGCAAGGAGAGATTCTCGTCTCTCATCAACAGGAATATCCCTGTTGAGCTGAACTCGGAGAGAAGGAAGTAATACTTTATAGGGGACCACTACTTCCATCCCATATGCCAAAGCATAAGGGGTTTGTCCAGTGGGAGTCCTTACAGAAGTACGATAAGCCCATAGAGCATTTACAAGCTTATCAGGCCAGTCGGCAAATTTGCTAGACTTACAAGATTTCTTGATGATTTTTATTAAGATTTTATTGGTGGCTTCTGCTTGACCATTGCCTTGAGGATAGTATGGTGATGAATGATGCAATGAAATACGATACCTGTTGCAAAGATCACACAGATCTTGAGAGAGAAATTGTGGTACATTATCAGTGATGATGTCGCTGGGGATCTTGAACCTTGCCAGGATGTTGCACTTGATGAAGGAGCAGACTGTTGATGCTTTAATCTCCATGAATGCTTCCGCCTCAACCCACTTTGTGAAGTACTCGGTTGCCATCAAAATGAATGATTTTGAGTGCATTTCGGAATTGAGGTCACTTAATGGGCCAATGATATCAAAAGCTCACATGGCGAAAGGCCATGGGGCATGAATTTAAAGAAGGGAAGATGCAGGAGAGTGAATCTTGTCGGCATGGAGTTGGTATGAATGACAATGCCGGACAAAGATGGAACAATCTTCTTCTAGAGTTGGCCAATGATACCCTTGTAGGATGATTTTCTTAGCAAGGCCTTGGGCATTAACATGACCACCACAAACTCCAGAATGTGCTTCCTTCAGCACCAACTCGGTTTCTTCTTCATCAAGACATCGGAGTGAGATTCCACTTAGGCTTCTCTTGTAGAGCACTCCTCCTAAAATTGTATACCTTTGGGATACTCTTCTAATTGCCTTCTTTTCCTTGGTGGTTGATCCAGGTGGGTATGACTGATCTTGTCAATACCTCGCAATCTCGTCATACCAAGGTCTCTCACCTTTTTCTAATTCTTCTAACTCAATCAAGGAGATTTCTTCTTTATGTTCCAAGTATTCCTTTCTGTTGAATCTCTCCTTAACCTTCAGAAAACATCCATCCTCAAATGCTGGAATTGTCCTCTTACAAATGTGGATAGTCCGCACTTGGCTACCTAGTGGGACAGATAAAGTTGAATCTAATGAAGCTAGGGCATCGGCTAGGATATTCTGAGAACGGGGGACATGGACAAAGGTGAGTTTGAAGAATAGCTTGATGTAGCAGGTGGTGAGCTTCTAGTAGGGTTTGAGGTTTGGATGTGAAGTTCAGTACTTGGATAGGACTTGGCATAGGATCAATTGACTATCACCTATCACCCTCAGTTTAGTGGCACCATGGAAATGAGCAGCCTCCAGCCCGACTAGCACGGTTTCATACTCAGCTGTGTTGTTGGTTGCTGGAAAGTTAAGCTGAAAAGCCTACGGAATGGTGACACCTTCAGGTGACAGAAGAGCAATACCTATCTCTCTACCATGAGATTCAGAGCCCCATCAAAATATAATGTCCAAAGATTGGAAGAACGAACAGACATTAGTTCATCATCCGGGAACTCTGACCGGACTAGGTCAAAGACGGGTATGGGATGATGGGCAAGGTGTTCAGCAATAGCATAGCCCTTGATTGCCTTCTGTGGGACATAAGTGATATCAAATTGGGATAAGAAACTCTGCCATCACCCTAACTGATCAGTCAAGACAGTCTTCTCTAACAGAAACTTGATAGGATTGATACGAGCAATGAGCTTGACTTGGTGAGCAAGAAAATAGTGCTTGAGTTTTTGAACCACCCAAACATAAGCAACACAGGTCTTTTCTACCACAGTGTACTTCAGCTCACAAGCATCAAACATCTTAGATAAGTAGTAAGTAGCTCGTTCTTTCCCTTCTTCATCAACTTGTGCAAGGACTGCCCCAAGAGAGTTCTCAAGAACCGAAATGTAGAGGACCAAGGGCTTGTCGGGAATTGGTGGTCTAAGTACAGGGGGACTTGCCATGTATGTTTTCAACCCATCAAACGCCTCCTGGCACTACTTCGAATCCCATTTAAACTCGGCCCCCGCCTTGGTTAACTCATAGCAAGGTTTACACCTTTGGGAATGTTGTGAGATAAACCGGCGGACAAATTGTAGCCTCCCAATAAATCCACGAAGCTCTTTCATATTCTTCGGAGGAGGCATACCAATAATTGTGTTGGCCTTGTTTGGGTCGATCTCTATGCCCTTTTTGCTTACTATGAACCCAAATAGCTTTCCTGATGAAACTCCAAATGTGCACTTCTTAGGGTTCATTTTTAGCTTGTATTCTCTAGCTCGTTGCAAAACTATCCTTAGCACTTCAGAATGATCTTCCCGACTCTTGAACTTGATAACCAAATCATCCACATACACCTCTACAAGGGTGTGCATCATGTCGTGAAAGATAGCCATCATAGCCCTCTGATATGTAGCACCGTCATTCTTTAACCCAAAGGGCATGACAACATAACAATATGTTCCCCAAGGTGTAGTGAACGAGGTCTTCTCTTGGTCCTCCTCAGCTAACCGGATCTGATTGTATCCAGAATAGCCATCCATGAATGAAAGCATTTCAAATTTAGCTGTGTTATCAACCAAAACATCGATATGAGGTAAAGGAAAATCATCCTTAGGAAATGCTCGGTTCAAGTTCCTGAAATCTATACAAATCCGAACCCGTCCATCCTTCTTCATAATAGGGACTATGTTAGCCACCCTTTGCAGATATAGAACAACTTTAATGAAATTTAATTGGTGTAGTTTGTCGACCTCCTCTTTCATTTTGAGTGCAATATCAGGGTGGAATCTCCTAAGCTTTTATTTCAACGGGGTAGTTTCAGGTTTCAAGGTTAATCTATGTTCAACCAATGAATTATCTAATCCTGGCATATCTTCATACATCCATGCGAACGTGTCCTTATATTCTTCCAACACTTTGATCAAACATTATTCTTATGAGGGAGTGAGGTTTGCACTGATGAGGATAGTCTTAGTATTGTCCAGGGTTCCTAAATTCAGTTCTTTGGTTGGTTCATTCCCTTTGGCTGATGGTTCCTCAAGATGCATATGCATCAGCCAAATCCTCAATTTCATCCTTAGATTCAGGATCTTTCTCTGATACTACCTCATATGCTCCCAAATTATGATCTATGTTATGCTCATCCTCATACCAAATTTCATCTAGCTGCATGGTATTTTCTAAAAAGTTTGGCAGCCTTGCACACTCTACGTATTTCTGTGCCAATTGTTGTAGATACCTACTTGGAACTCATTTACCCCTAACTTTCCTAACCTGACCTACTGAAGATAAATCTGGAAAGATGGTATTTACAGTGGAAGGAGGATCAAGTAAATAGATCAATGATTCAGAAAAGAGGGATCCTTGATTGGGAGCACCATCTGGGATGAGTAGAGACGTCTCCTTGATGGAAATGTGAGTTTCAGAGAAAACGTTTTTTTTTTGGATTTTCAAGTAAAAAGATAGAATGAGTCAGCATGACTCGGGATTTGCTTTAAGTTGATGGGATTACCTGAGAGAAAAACTTAAGAATAAAAGGGAAAAAGGGGCTCGTGGGCCCAATAGTAATAGAAAGTGGACACATGGGTCCAAAATTGATGAAAAAAGTAAACGGGTACGTGGACCCGATCTTAGAATTGGATGGGCATGTGAGCCTATGCTGGAAAGAAGAACCCTCAGTTTTAAAGTTGATGAGGGAAGTAAATGGGCAAGCAGGCCTAGTAAGAGTGGAAGGCTGGAAAGAGCGCATGGGTCCAAAGTGGGTAAGTGGGCCCAAAAGCCTATCCAAAAAATCTAGAAACAATGGTACGAGGTTCAAACATGTTATATTTGGGCCTCGTGGAATGGTTTTGACTTGGGTGGCATGCTTAACTAGATGATCCAAGATTGGACTTCCCTCGAGTGGTTCCTAGTGCTCTTCCCCACTTGAGAACAAACGAGTCAAAGATAAGCACAGGTCCTCCATGTCTTCTTCTTCATCTGGAGCCTTTCTTCTCTTTACAGCCATCATGGAACTCTTGTCATCTTCAGCCATCATCATGGTATCCCCTTTGATAAAGAATGTGTGGAGTCCCATGGTATATCTGTAAGGAATCAATACATGACAGGGGAAAAATTTTGATTCCATAAAACCACGATCTTTGCCTTGATCGATGCCGAACGAGTAAAACCGGGAACCGAATATGAAGTAGAACGAGAGTACCTCATGGGATTTCTCAAATCCCTCACCATGGATGAAGAGAGGACGTTCCTCCTTGCTGAAAACCGTTCAAGTGTCCGGTCTCTAGCGGTATCCACACGATCTGCTTCAATAGACGAGTTCTCTCTTCCTTCGGGCATCCAGAAACCTTCCAGATCCAAGCTTGACCATGGGAGATCGCCTTCTAGAGGAGAGAGGAGGGAGAGAGGAGGCTTGGGACGTGCTCCAGCCCTATGGCTTGTTAGGGTTTGGCTTCATAAGCCATTTATATATAGAAGATGGAATTTTTCACAAAAACCCAAAACTTCTATAAAATTGCGTCCATGCCCTCATCTTATTGACCAGATCTATTGTGTGTAACCCAATAGGCCCAATAGTCAATTTGGTTGAAGCCTTAATTAATTTAAAAGAACAATTCCTTTAAATTAAATCAAAACCGTTATCCGATAACAGTTTTTACGGCTTTCTGATCATAAAGGGTACAAGCCACATCCTATGATCCCAAATGACTTTGGGGAGTTAAATAACATCCATTGAGCCTTTCCATCATCAATTACCACACGGATTTAAATCCTCATTCATACAATGTCCCGGTCGGTCAGGGGTTCGGCACTGACTGTCAACCCCTAAGTATTCCGACTCTATGAAATCTTGTACTCAGGAATGGATCAACTGGAAAACTCTTTTTCCAATTATCCTATCTACCTTGGCCAAGGATTTAGAGTACTATCCATAGGACATTCTCTCTCTCCTACCGAGAGTGAACGATCCCCTATTGTCCGCTCAATTGCCTCCACCAGGTTTCCCATATACCCAATCCATTAACTATATAGGACCACAATACTAAGTGATCCATCAGTCAATAGTCAAAGTACATAGTACGCCTGGCAAGACATCTTTGGCGACTCAGGTCAAAGATCCAACCGTGCTATTGAGATGTAAGAATAACCTGATAGACAGTTCGGTAAGATACCGATCAGGTTTTCCTAAATTGGTCAGTTCAGTGAACTCATTCCACTAATGAGCACCTGTGTGTGTATCTCAGTGTCCCCACACTGATGACCAATGAGATCGGTCATTCTCATCATATGAGAAGACATCACACACACTAGTCTATCCGGATTCTTGATGTCCCGTCTCAAGGATCCTATGACTAGGAACATTTAGATCACATACCTCTAGATGATCGATCTCATTATCATGATCTCATCATGATTCAATCATCATTGCATGTGATTAAGGACTTCATTATGATATACGCTTCTAATAAAAGCTAGTAACGAAGTTTTACCTATTTAATTGAATGAGATATTCCTAGAAATGTCGAATCATATCATATATGATTGGCTTGTAGGGCATACATTTCTATCAATATCTTGGCTAGAAGATCCTCCTTGTGATGGAATCCTCTTCGTATCCCAACCCCTGCCTGCGTGGCCTTTTCACAGTTTGAATCAGCTGAGTGATCCCTTGAAGATCCTTGCCTAAACCTTTTCCAGGCTGATAGCCTAGTTTCATCATCATCCGCCATCCCACTATGTCAGGTGGAGAGGCAGTCATGCATCTGACTTCCGGCAAATCTCCCATTGAGATCTGGGGCGGTATTGACAAACCTAGGGGTGATTTAAAAGTAGTGTCATTCATCTTGTCCCTTATAGGCATGCTAGTCACCTTGACCACCTGTCCTTAAAAGGTAAACTTTATGCACTAGTAGTTTGTTGAAGCCACAGCTCATATGGCCTCCAAGTATGGCCTTCCAAGTATAGCCCGAAAGGTTGGATCCAAATCCAGGATATGAAAGTCAGTTGTGACCACACATGGTCCAAGTTTAACCTCTAGAGTGACCACCCCACGTGCATAATTCTTGGAGTTGTCATAGGCCGTCACCATGGCACAGGATGGCTTGATTTCTTGTTTAGAAATGCCGCACAACTGCAAAGTTTCTGGTGGCATAACGTCGATAGAAGCTCCAGTGTCAACCAAACATGATTTCACTTCAACATTGCAGATGATAACAGCCACTTGCAAAGCATATCTCTTGACCTCTGGATCTGCTAATTCCTCTTTAGAGAAAGTGAGTGTTGGGTGCTCACATCTAGGGGCTAACACTGTAGTGATCTTCTTAGGTGGGAGATCTTCACTCACCATGACCCTTTGTAAATACTGCTGTAGAATCTCCTAGTGCACTTTTGATCTTTTGATCAACTCAAGTATGAAAATAAGGGCCGGTGTCTTATCCAAATGTTTCAACAAATCATACGTCGTTCCTGGCAATGGTTCATCCACTTGTTCTTCCTCCACAGGATCCTGTGGTTGAGTACCAGCTTGGGGAAAGAGCCGCTGGAACATCCTCCCACTCCGAAGCACTAGGGCTATTTGGCGGTTGGGTAGAGGTGATGGGTTAACTGGGGTGGATTGCAATGGAACAGGTGGAGTAGGTGCGGTAGACAATGGTGTCGACTCTGAAAATTCGGCGGGGTCCTCACCTTTTCAGGGAAGTCCGTGAACCCAGATCGTCACCTCAAGAGGGGATGAGAAAAAAAAGGAATAAAGCTCGGAAAGCAACTCTCACCTCGGTCCCACACTCACATTGATCCCCGAACTTTCATCCCTTGGCGTCGCTCGATCACCAAAGAGACGGTTCGGGTCATGTGGGAGGAAGGTGAGAAGAAATAAACGTGGTCGCCAGGAACCGTGGGTTCCGATTTATAGAATTAAAATGACCGTGTGTACCTTAGCGTGAAGAATGTGAGTTAAAGCTTCTCCTTCTTCGGCCGGCCGATGAAGAAGAGTCCTCAACGTGTGGGTTCTTGATATTCTGTGCAACTAGACAAATAAACAAGTGAAATAGACAATTATAACTATACAAAGTGGAGTATATGTAAAGAGAATAACATAAAAACACACAATTGACTAGAAACTGACCGGATTCGGGTTATCTCTAACCCCTTTTTTTTATTTTTCGGATTAACAGAGTAAAAGTAATGCAAAAAATGAAAAAAAATGATAGGAGGATGTATAATCACTAAACAAATAGGTAGGAAAAAGAAATGAAAGATTCTGAGTTGAATAGAGGAAGATATAGCCAAATCTGTGTTGTCGAAAAAGCCGAGCAGCAGTCCAGGATCTGCCAGGCGCGACTTTGCTTCTGCGCTAGTCACGACCAGCCCCTACCTTAGAATCAAGTTCTGTCGATTGTAAACTGAAGAAGACTTGGAGAGGAAGAACTTTGATGAAGAGAGCTTGGGCAGAAGACGTCCACACACTGCTGTAGAGGTCGAATAAGAGAGACTTGGCATATCACCTGCAGAACAGCCTTCCTCTCTCTTGAACCGAATTTTCTCTCTCTAAAAATTCAAAATAATCTCTCTAAAAATCACAAAATCGATGCAGGATAGAGTTTGGACGTCTTGAGATGCCTGGGGACTCGTGATCATGCCTCTGGAATGACCAGAATCGGAGTTAATTTATAGGAGAACAGAAGGCGCTATCAATACTAAAAAATAGGGGCCTTGCGCCCCACCCTTGGGCGCATGCGCCCTGGTGCTGGGCGCATGCGCCCCACTGAGGGGCGCATGTGCCCCCCAATGAGGGGGCATGGGCACAAATCCCGAGAAAACATGTCTTATCCGATCGACGGTTAGTGGTAGAGTCCCGGTGAAAAACTTGGTCCCTCGTGCCTCAAAGGTGGGGTGCATGTGTCCTCAAGTGATGGCACAAGGTCACATTCCTCACTGGTAGGGCGCATGGCCACGTGCCCTGGGTCCCGGGAGCATGTGACCAGGAACCCGGGCGCATGGGACTGGTTTCGCGCGTCCTTCTTCCGGAAGCCATTGCGAACACTCCCGAACTCGGAATTCAACGCCGTTTGTTGCGTTGGAAAGAAAACAGGCCGAAGAAGCTTTCTATAGCATTGGATCAGCCATCACACCCTCCAAAACTTCAGAATTTTATCCGTAAGTTAGGGCAGTGAACAGAAGATCCGATACAGGTCAAAATGACTTCGACGGCAAACCGTAAAGGCACGGAATGCAACAAAACTCGTTTGGGGTGTGAATATGACCATAACCTTCGATGAAAGATCATTAGGCATTGGTCATTCAGCCAACTTCCGTGTTTACATGATTTACGTGTGGCTTTCGCTCGGAAATTACGGCTTTCTGCGGAAAACGTCGGAGAACATCCGATTTCGTTCGACGAAGCTCCAAATCAACTTTTAAAAGACCCGGCATCATTATGAGGTCAATCGCACATGTTACCCTATAAAACATGAGTTTTATGCTCTGAATTAGGCGAATTTGGCGTGTCTACAGCTTGCCTCGCCTTGATGTCGGCTTTGTAAGGGAGTGGCATGTAATGAAGCGGAATGATTCGTAGTGAACTGTAATGGAATGCAAGTGAACGTAGATGAATGTAGCGAAATGGAATGGTGATGGACTGAAAAGGTGGCATCAAGGTGTAGATATAGACACGCTTATCTACCCGATCCAAAGAAATGAATCTCTCCGAGTATTCTAGATCGCTTTCATGTTCTATCAAAACCTCATATAATTGACTGGTAAAAGACATGCCCTTGGCACGAGAGATGAAAAAGTAAATGATAAAGGATAAAAGGATGTAGCCAACCCTCAGCGTGGTGAGGAGTCCTCGAATTCGTAGGTTCATCATCAGCCAGCAACCCGAACTTTGCGGTGTTCTTGTACTGTGATGGGCTAAAGGTTGTAAAAGAGAAGTTGATCTTAAAATGAAAAGAATCCCAATCCATCATATTTGGAATCTCAAGTTCATTCAAGTTTCACAAAAATACTCAGTTTAATTCTAAGTGGAATAATCTCAAATTCTAAAGGGATTCATTTATGCACAACAAAATTGCTCGGGTATCGTGAAAACCATGAATCACGCTCTAGCAGAAAACTCGATATTCAGAAAACGACAAGACAGATTTAAGCCATAGCGGGATTGAAAGATAATGGTGGGACTAACATAGAATGATGGGAAAGAAGAGACCATGGCATGACAATTGCCATGACACGGTGGGATAAAAGAAATGACAGAATAAAACATGGTGGAATAAAAAGAAAGGAATAAAACATGAAGGGATAAAAGAAAGAATAAAACATGTTGAAATAAAAGAAAGAGAAAACAAAATAAAATTGGTAATGATGAAGAAAGAAAAGGAGATGGATATGCAAACATATAAAATTATGTAGAAAAAATAGTTAAAGATATAGATTGTCTATTGGAGGTCAAGATACCCGATTAGGAACCATCGTCCCTCCAATGTTCATTTTTGGCTTATCCGTGAGTGTGAAGAAATGACCAAGCCGTCGTAGATTTTGTTGAAGGGGATCTCAGGCCCAGTCATCTTCACTCTCAAGGTCTTCAACATTAATGCATATAATATGTATCAAATGGACCTAACATAACTAGGTGACAGATAGTAGGAGTGATGTGAAGTGCAAAAAAAGAAGTGTTGGTGATGATGTAATGTGAGATTGATGAGAATGTAGATTTGAGTAAAATCTTCAGGCGTGGTGCATCGACCAGCATCTCCGGTCCATCCTTGTCTTGCCTTCTGACGAAATACAACACCATGAGAATGTTCAGCTGGGTGGTGCTTCCTTTCTTTTCGCCATAAGGTTGGCATGACGTTCCTTGGGGAACACTGATCTCGCCAATTCACCTGTTAGGACTAAAAAGGTTGCCTGCACATTTCTGGTTAGTACCCAACAGACAGAATTATCATATGAATCAGATTGTTCATGAAATGATCAACTGAAAATTTTACTATTAGAACCATCATTTGGAGGTCAAAAAAATTTTTTTGATGATGGTTCCTTTAGCAAAAATGTCACTTTTAACATTATAGATAATTTCTGAATTTTTAAGATTTTTCTTAATTTTTCGAATTTTTTGTCCATGTGCCCCCGATCGGGGGCACCTGGCCATGCGCCCTGGGGTGGGGCACCTGGCCATGTGCCCCCAGATGAGGGCACATGCACCCTAAGGCCAATTTTTTTTTTTTTAGAAAAAAATGTACCTAATGGCCCTTCTCTTTTTGCTTCTTCAGCTCCTGAAAATACTCAATGAAAATGATTAAATTTTTATCATTACTCATCCCTTTGCCTGTATATCATTTGCCTTGATTTTGAGTCAAAGGTATGAGCCTTCTTAACAAGGTGGACTAAAACAAATGACTTAAATGAAATAGGGGTAAGGGTTAAGAGAACTTACCTGCTGTGGTGTGAATCTTCTCCTCTTCTACATTGAAATGACTGTAACACTTGATAAAAGGGGATTAGATCTTCACCATTACTCATCCCTTTGGCCATTATGGTCAACTTTGACTTAGGTCAAAGGGGAGAGCCTTCTTAACAAAGTAATTAAAGTAGAAGGATATGCAATGCAGAAATGGAAATATGCATGATAATGAAATAAGCATGGATGCAACTAAGGCAATGATCATGACTAAGCAATTTTTTTTTTTGGATTTTCTTGAAAACAATCATTTGGATTTTCAAAAGTATTCAATTTTTTGGATTTTTTAAAATATGTATATATATTTTTTTGAATATTTGAAATATTCATTTTTTTTGTTCTTTTTATTTTTTGAAATATTCAATTTTTTTGGGTTTTTGAAATATGTATTTTTTGTGGATTTTAAAATATGCAATTTTTTTTGGAATTTTGAAATATGTATTTTTTTTGGATTTTTGAAATATGTATTTTTTGTGGATTTTGAAATATGCAATTTTTTGTGGAAAAAATGCTAGTGTTTTAGACAGTTCATCGGTCTTTGGAGTTTGTCAAGACTCAAGTGGTAGATGCCACGTGCAAAAATAAAGTTCCCTACCTAGAATCCTTATAACCTTCTTCCTTTGATCGGCTTGGATTCCACCTGGATTTGGTCGGTTTACCCTTCCCTAGGGTTTAAGGAGGAAGAGTATAGAGGAAGTCCTTGATAGGGTTTGAAGATGTTGAGAGGTATTTCTCTACTCTCACTCAAATTACCCATTGGGGTTCGGCCTCTTTGGGTTTTTATTTTTTTGCTCTTTTCTATGTGGCACATATTTGGACAGGTTTTTGACCCGTGGGGACATTGCCCATCTTTTACTGCCATTTGCCTTGACTATCATTCTGGGTACTCATTCAGACAGGTTGATCATTTTTTTCTAACCTGAGGGGTTCATTGCCCATCTTTTGGCACCCTTTTACACCCTCTGAGACGGCCTCCTACTAGGGTGGCGAGTGTTTTCGATACTACCCCTCTCTAATCTTCTCTCCCTATCTTGGACCGAGTAGAAGAGAATATGGTAAGGGTACTCCCTCCATTTCTAGATTTCTGCCTTGCCTTTCACCAGTGTCGGGTTGTCTGGATTCTAGGATCGGGAAGTGTTGTGTGTGTAGGATGGTACCTACCCTTTACTTCTCACGAACAACCTAGGATCGATGACTTGAGGTTATACCAGTGGTTTCTCCATTTTTTATGGAAAGTACTTTTTGAGGTAAACTCCATTCCAAGGATGATTCAATTTTTCTCCATCTACATTAGTCAATTCATATGCATTACCTGGATACTTTTCAGTGATTACAAAAGGCCCTTCCCAGTTAGGTTGTAATTTGGAGCGGGGACCCCCTGGCTTAACGAATATGCGTTTGACTACCATCTCACCGATATCGAATTTTCTCTCGACCACCCTCTTTTGATAAAACCTTTTGAGTCTATTCTGATATGTCCGGGCATGCTCGGCGGCGGCTAACCTTCTTTCATCCAAGAGTTCAAGCTGTGCAAGGAGAGATTCTCTTCTCTCATCAACAGGAATATCCATGTCGAGCTGAACTCAGAGAGATGGAAGTAATACTTCGTAAGGGACCACTGCTTCCATCCCATATGCCAAAGCATACGGGGTTTGTCCAGTGGGATTCCTTACAAAAGTACGATAAGCCCATAGAGCATCTACAAGCTTATCAGGCCAGTCGGCAAATTTGCTAGACTTACAAGATTTCTTGATGATTTTGATTAAGGTTTTGTTGGTGGCTTCTGCTTGACCATTGCCTTGAGGATAGTATGGTGATGAATGATGCAATGAAATGTAATACCTATTGCAAAGATCACGCAGATCTTGAGAAAGAAATTGTGGTCCATTATCGGTGACGATGTCGCTGGGGCTCCGAACCTTGCCAGGATGTTGCGCTTGATGAAGGAGCAGATTGTTGACGCTTTAATCTCCACGAATGCTTCCGCTTCAGCCCATTTTGTGAAGTACTCCGTTGCCGTCAGAATGAATGATTTTGAGCGCATTTCGGAGTTGAGGTCACTCAAGGGGCCAATGATATCAAAAGCCCACATGGCGAAAGGCCATGGGGCATGAATTGGATGAAGGGAAGATGCGGGAGGGTGAATCTTGTCAGCATGGAGTTGACATGAATGACAATGCCAGACAAAGATGGAGCAGTCTTCTTCTAGAGTTGGCCAATAATACCCTTGTCGGATGATTTTCTTAGCAAGGGCTTGGGCATTCACGTGACCACCACAAACTCCAGAATGTGCATCCTTCAGCACCAACTCGGCTTCTTCTTCATCAAGACACCTGAGTAAGATTCCACTTAGGCTTCTCTTATAGAGCACTCCTCCTAGGATTGTATACCTCTGGGATACTCTTCTGATTGTCTTCTTTTCCTTGGTGGTTGATCCAGGCGGATATGACTGATCTTGACAATACCTCGAAATCTCGTCATACCAAGGTCTCTCACCTTCTTATAATTCTTCAAACTCAATCAAGGAGATTTCTTCTTTATGTTCTAAGTATTCTTTTCTATTGAATCTTTCCTTAACCTTTAGAAAACGTCCATCCTCAATTGCTAGAATTGTTCTTTTACAAATGTGGATAGTTCGCACTTGCCTGCCTAGCGGGACAGATAGAGATGAAGCTAGTGAAGCTAAGGCATCGGCGAGGATATTCTGAGAGCGGGGGACATGAACAAAGGTGAGTTTGAAGAATAGCTTGATGTAGCAGGTAGTGAGCTCCTGGTAGGGCTTGAGGTTTGGATGAGAAGTTCGGTACTTGGATAGGACCTGGCGTAGGATCAATTGACTATCACCTATCACCCCCAGTTCGGTGGCACCAAGGAAATGAGCGGCCTCCAGCCCGGCCAGCAAGGCTTCATACTAAGCTATGTTGTTGGTTGTTGGAAAGTTAAGCTGAAAAGCCTGTGGAATGGTGACACCTTCAGGTGACAGAAGGACAATACCTATCCCTCTACCATGAGAGTTCGGAGCCCCGTAAAAATATAATGTCCAAAGATTGGAAGATCGGACTGACATTAGTTCGTCATCCGGGAACTCCGATCGGAATGGGTCAAAGACGGGTATGGGATGATTTGCAAGGTGTTCAGCAATAGCATAACCCTTGATTGCCTTCTGTGGGACATAAGTGATATCAAATTGGGATAAGAAACTCTGCCATCGCCCTAACCGATCAGTCAAGACTGTCTTCTCTAACAAAAACTTAATAGGATTGATACGAGCAATGAGCTTGACTTGGTGAGCAAGGAAATAATGTTTGTGTTTCTGAAACACCCAAACAAGAGCAACGCAGGTCTTTTCTACAACAGTGTACTTCAGCTCACAAGCATCAAACATCTTAGACAAGTAGTAAGTAGCTCGTTCTTTCCCTTCTTCATCAACTTGTGCAAGGACTGCCCCGAGAGAGTTCTCAAGAACCGAAATGTATAGGACCAAAGGTTTGTCGGGAATTGGTGGTCTAAGTACAGGGGGACTTGCCAGGTATGTTTTCAACCCATCAAACGCCTCCTGGCACTTCGAATCCCATTTAAGCTCGGACGCCGCCTTGGTTAACTCATAGAAAGGTTTACACCTTTGGGAATGTTGTGAGATAAACCGGCGGACAAATTGTAGCTTCCCAATCAATCCTCGAAGCTCTTTCATATTCTTCGGAGGAGGCATACCAATAATTGCTTTGGCCTTGTTTGGGTCGATCTCTATGCCCCTTTTGCTTACTATGAACCCAAGTAGCTTTCCTGATGAAACTCCAAATGTACACTTCTTGGGGTTCATTTTTAGCTTGTATTCTCTAGCTCTTTGCAAGACCTTCCTTAGCACTTCAGAATGATCTTCCCGACTCTTGGACTTGATAACCAAATCATCCACATACACCTCTACAAGGGTGTGCATCATGTCGTGAAAGATAGCCATCATAGCCCTCTGATATGTAGAACCGGCATTCTTTAACCCAAAGGGCATGACAACATAGCAATATGTTCCCCAAGGTGTATTGAACGAGGTCTTTTCTTGGTCCTCCTCAGCTAACCGGATCTGATTGTATCCAGAATAGCCATCCATGAATGAAAGCATTTCAAACCCAAATCGTGTTATCAACCAAAACATCGATATGAGGCAAAGGGAAATCATCTTTAGGACACGCTCGGTTCAAGTCCCTGAAATCTATACAAATCCGAATTCATCCATCCTTCTTCATAACAGGGACTATGTTAGCCACCCATTGCAGATATAGGACAACTTTAATAATTTTTTCTTGATGTAGCTTGTCGACCTCTTCTTTCATTTTGAGTGCAATATCAGGGTGGAACCTCCTGAGCTTTTGTTTAACCGGGGTAGTTCCAGGTTTCAAGGTTAATCTATGTTCAACCAATGAATTATCTAATCCCGGCATGTCTTCATATGTCCATGCGAACGTGTCCTTATATTCTTCCAAAACTTTGATCAAACGTTGTTCTTCTGAGGGAGTGAGGTTTGCACTAATGAGGATAGTCTTAGGATCTTCCAGGGTTCCTAAATTCAGTTCCTTGGTTGGTTCATTCCCTGTGGCTGATGGTTCTTCAAATCTTCTAAGTCCAGATGCATATGCATCAGCCAAGTCCTCAATTTCATCCTCGGATTCGGGATCTTTCTCTGATACCACCTCATATACTCCCAAAGTATGATCTATGTTATGCTCATCCTCATATCGGATTTCATCTAGCTGGATGGTATTATCTAAATAGTTTGGCAGCCTTGCACACTCTACGCATTTCTGTGCCAATTGTTGCAGATACCTATTTGGAACTAGTTTACCTCTGACTTTCCTATTTCCTAACCTAACTTGACCTACTGAAGATAAAGCTGGAAAGGTGGTATTTATAGTGGAGGGGGGATCGAGTAAATCGATCAATGATTCAGAAAAGGGGGATCCCTGATTGGGAGTACCCTCAGGGATGAGTAGAGAGGTCTCCTCGATGGAAATGTGAGTTTCAGAGAAGACGTTTTTTTTTTTTTTAGAAATTTCAAGTAAAAAGATAGAATGAGCCTGAGTGACTCGAGGCTTGCTAGAAGATGACTGAATTAATAGAGAAAAAAAACATAAGAATAAAAGGGAAAAAGGGGCTCGTGGGCCCAATGGTAATAGAAAGTGGACACATGGGTCCAAAACGGATTAAAAAAGTAAACGGGTACGTGGACCCGATCTTAAAAATAAATGGGCATGTAAGCCCATGTTGGGAAAAGCCCTCAGTTCTGAAGTTGATGAGGGAAGCAAATGGGCAAGCTGGCCCAGTAAGAGTGGAAGGTTGAAGAGGGCTCATGGGCCCAATGTGGGTAAGTGGGCCCTGAAGCCCATCCAAAAGATCTAGAAACAACGGCACGAGGTTTAAACATGGCATTGTTGTATTTGGCCTCGTGGAATGGTTTCAACTTGGGTGGTATGCTCAACCAGATGATCCAATATTGGTCTGCCCTTAAGTGGTTCCTGGTGCTCTTCCCCACTTGAGAACAGACGAGTCAAAGATAAGCATAAGTCTTCCAAGTCTTCTTCTTCTTCTTCTGGAACTTTTCTTCTCTTGACAGCTATCACGGAACTTTTGCCATCTTCAGTCATCATCATGGTCTCCCCTTTGATAAAGAATGTATGGAGTCCCATGGCATATCCTGGCTGGAAGATCCTCCTAGGGATGGAACCCTCTTCATATCCCAACCCCTGCCTGCGTGGCCTTTTCGCATTTTCAATTGGCTGAGTGATCCCTTGATCCTTGCCTAAACCTCTTCCAGGCTGATAGCCCAATTTCATCATCATCCGCCATTCCAGTGTGTCTGGTAGAGAGGCGGTCATGCATCTGACTTCTGGCAATTTTCCCACTGAGATCTGGGGTTGTATTGACAGACCTAGGGGTAAAGAAGCATCGTTCAGCTCGTCCCTTATAGGCATGCTAGTCACCTTGACCACTTGTCCTTTAAAGGGAAACTTTATGCACTGGTGGTTTGTTGAAGCCACAGCTCCTATTGCCTCCAAGTATGGCCTCCCAAGTATAGCCCGAAAGGTTGGATCCAATTCTAGAATATGAAAAATTGTTGTGACCGTACATGGTCCAAGTTTAACTTCTAGAGTGACCACCCCATGTGCAGACTTCTAGGAGTTGTCGTAGGCTGTCACCATGGCACAGGATGGCTTGATTTCTTGCTCAGAAATACCGCACAACTGCAACGTTTCTGGCGGCATAACGTTGATGGAAGCTCCAGTGTCAACCAAACATGATTTTACTTCGACATTACAGATGATAACAGCCACATGCAAAGCATATCTCCTAAAGTATAGATGTGCTAATTCTTCCTGAGAGAAAGTGAGTGTTGGGTGCTCACTTCTAGGGGCTAACACCGTAGTGATCTTCTCAGGTGGGAGATCTTCACTCACCATGACCCTTTGCAAGTACTGCTGTAGAATCTCCTGGTGCACCTTTGATCTTTTGATCAACTCAAGTATGGAAATACAGGCCGGTGTTTTATCTAAATGCTTTAACAGATCATAGGCTGTGCCTGGCAATGGTTCTTCCACTTGTTCCTCCTCCACTGGATCCTGCGGTTGAGTACTAGCTTGGGGAAAGAGCCGCTGGAATATCCTCCCACTCCGAAGCACCGGGGCTATTTGGCGGTCGGGTAGAGATGATGGGTTAACTGGGGTGGGAATAGGTGGTGTAGGTGCAGGTATGTTAGGTAATGGGATTGGCGGTTCTGGGATGATGGGGTTAGTTGGTTAGAGGGGTAGGAATTGTAAGTGGTAGTGATGATGATACAGGTGGCCTAATAAGAAGAGGCCGGAGTGCAGAGGTGGTTGATGAGTTTAATGAAGGTGTAGGTTGTGGGATTGGTTGTGGTGTTGGTGGTATGATAGGTTGGGGTTTTGGAGTGGTAGAGCTCATAGGTGGGGGGTTCTGTGTTTGGTGATGATTGTGGTGGTCGGATGAGCAAGGGCCGGTGTGTAGCAATGGTTGAAGGAGGTGTAGTTAGAGAGGGGGCTGGCCTAATGATGGGCCGGCGAGAAGAAGTGGCGGCCAGTGGTTGGGTTATTGAGCTTTGTGGTAGTTGTGGAGTAGCAGGTGCACGGATTATCTGTCTAGGAGGGTTCCTAGAAGGAGACCTAGCTGGGTTGACAGGCATGGTTGCATTTTGGTTTTCTAGTTGCCAACCTTGAGCACGGCTGGTATCTCCCTAGACAATGGAGTGTACTAGACCAATTCCTGGGTTTGGATGTGCTGGTGCCGGTGCTGGAGCGGGAGCATGTAATGGGAGCGGATTCTGGACAATCCCCAAGCCAGGTTGTTGTTGAGGTTGAGCCGGTGGACGCTGCCGCTGCTGCTGCCTAGCCTTCATTACGTGTATGCATTCCTTCATTTGGACCCAATCAATGCTTCCTTGGTCATTCATATCGTGGATGTAATCCTTGAATTGAAAGCACACTTCTACAGTGTGACCAGGACACCGGTGGTAAGCACAGTATCGGGACATATCTACATTTGTTGGCCAAACCACTCTTTCCTTGGGCAATTCCAACTGTTTCTCCACCATGAGTACATTGAAGATGTCAGTCAAGGAGTAAGGGAGTTTTTGGTAGTTCTCTCTCCTAGGACCTCCCCTTCGCGGTGCCTGATTGGGTGGTGGTGGTGCCCTATTGTAGGTAGGTTGACGAGGTTGCTGGGGTTGTGCTACTGGTTGCAGGGGTTGTTGTGGTTGTCGTGGTTGTGGTGGCCTAACCTGTTGCTGAGAGGGGTAATAGGAAGGGTTCTGTGGTGGGTTTCTGAACTGGTTTTGACGGTTCCCTCCCTGGTTCCCTACAATATTTACAGCTTCGTTGTTGACCACTCCCTCGGTTGTAGGCCCAACTGGTGTAGAGGGGGTCTTCCTGAAGTTTCTAGGTTTGGGATCAAATGGATTTATCATTGTGGCATCCTTGAAGTGGGCTTGCAAGTATCGGGCACTGTCATAGAGTTCATTCATTGTGGTAGGACGATGCATGATCAAGACATTCCTCAAGGCGAGGTGTAGTGTTGCCAATGAGCATCTTCACTTGTTCCCCTTCGTAAATCACATCCGTCAATTTTTCTCGCCATTCCCCTCCGGCCGATCGGCAAACTTTATGAAGTCTTCCTCTGGCTTCATCTTTTCAGCAATCAAATCTGTAATGGAGCATGCTGGTGCCACCCGGTCTCTGTATCTCTGCAAGAATTTTGTCTTCACAATATCGAAGTCTCCTGCCTCAAAGGAATCGAGTGAGTAGAACCATTCCAATGCAGACCCTTCTAGTGATCGACGGAATAAGAAAGCAAGAACCCTACGATCATCTTTCTAGAATGAGGATTCATAGAGAAAATCTTTAAGGTGGAGAAAAGGGTTGCCAGTACCATTGTAGCGGCGATAAACTGGTAGCTCAGAAGGTGGCAAGTGTAGGACTGGCAAAGAAGGAATGGAGATTTCAGGAACTGACTTGGAGTCCAGGCGACATCTCAGCTCTTCATAACGTTCATTCATCTGGGTGAGCTGATCCATGATTGCCCTGGTGAGAGCGAGTTCTTGGTTTCATCGGTGGGGTTATGTGGTTAGAGACATGGTTACGAAATTGAGGAGCATGACTTGAAGATTGTCCCATGACTTGATGGGCCAAGGGAGCAACATGGTTGAAATAAGATGGCTGAACAAATGAGGGTTGAACCACAGATGGTTGAACTATAGAGGGTTGAACTGCAGATGGTTGTGCTAGTGCCAATGATGGTTGAATCATAGATTGTTGAACAACAGGTGGTTGAACAAAGGGTGATTGAATGAGTGGTGGTCGAACCAGAGGACGAGGAGATAAGGCAACTTGATTGGTTTCAGCCTGATCTGAAGCAATTTTGCCCTTTACCATGGATTGTATATGGGCATAGGTTTCTGGGTCGGTATAGAGAGACAACTCCCTAAAGAGTTGTTCAACATCACGGTGAGCAGATGGTTGAGGGACCTCTTGCGCTTCTGACTCAAACATTGGATTAACACGACCATCTGACAAATTTGGTTGATGACCCATCTCATGTTCTCGATGTTCAGCTTGTTCTACCATTCCAACGTGCCTTCCAGACCTTAATTGCATTGAACTTAAAGGAACAAACAAGTTGACAAGGTAAACAAAGAACTTTTTTTTTGTTTTTTTTGTTTTAGTATCTTGCAAAAAGTTAGAGGTTTGAATTTTTGTTTGACAAACAAGTTATGCAAAGACTTGAAAGCAAGATTACGTAATGATTTTGATTAAACCTTAGGTTTATGAATTTTGTTAAGAATTGTTCTCTCAACAAATGGGTTAGGATCCTAACTCCAATCTCCAATGACCTAGGTTTCACACAATCTCACCACGTGTAGGTAACGTAGGATGCTTCGGGTTTTGGGGAGTGGTACAACCAACCCGATCGTGAAGAGGAATACTCCACGTATGAGGAATTACGGAGGCCTTGATGAAAGCCAACCAAGTCAACTAGGAAGGAATATCCCAGAAGAGAGGTCAGAATCCACCAAGAGGGTGTTTTGGATGGGAGGGGTAAATGGGAGAGTGAGCTCCCGCCTCAAACAAGTGTAAAAGAAGGAGGTAGAGAGAATGAGCAGAGAATGCAATCAAGTAATAAAACAAGTAATGAGCAAAACATAAACTTAAATAAACAAGCAATGACACAAGACAAGCAATTAGAAACTAGACAAGCAACTAGAAACTAGAATCTAGACTTGTTTCTTATGTGAGCCAAATGGAGATAGTGAAAAGGTGATGGAAAGAAGAGGGTTCAAATCTGATAGCCAAGCAAAAGGGTGGTCCACGTGGGGACCAATGTGGGAACTGGGGTAGAAAGTAAAGGTGGTTCATGTGGGAACCGGTTTTGGGTAAAAAGGGGTGGTTCACGTGGGAACCGGTTTGAATGATCAAAAGAGAGCCACGTAGGGCCAATTAAAGGTGAATAATGATCTGATCCATGTGGGGATAGATATGAAGGAAAGTGGTTTGGTTCACGTGGGAACCGAAGTAAAGAAAGAGATTGGTTCACGTGGGAACCGGTTTAAAAGGAAAATGGTGGTTCACGTGGGAACCAGTTTAAATAAAATGCAGAAATTAAATGGCATACTTGGCACTTCATATCTGATGAAAGATGGGTGAAATCAGAAGTTTTGAGATGGCATGAAGTTTAAGAGAGATGGAAAGAAGGAAAGGCTCACGTGGGAACCGGTCTAGAACTAGAACTAGTTGCAAACAAAACACTAAGCACCCATGGTTGAATACATTGCTTGTCCCACCGTGGTCGCCACAAAGCTGTCGACTCTAAAAATTCGACGGGGTCCTCTCCTTTTCAGGGAAGTCCGTGAACCCAGATCGTCACCTCAAGAGGGGATGAGAAAAGAAAGGAATAAAGCTCGGAAAGCAACTCTCACCTCGGTCCCACACTCACATTGATCCCAGAACTTTCATCCCTTGGCATCGCTCGATCACCAAAGAGACTGTTCGGGTCATGTGGGAGGAAGGTGAGAAGAAATAAACGTGGTCTCCAGGAACTGTGGGTTCCGATTTATAGAATTAAAATGACCGTGTGTACCTTAGCGTGAAGAATGTGAGTTAAAGCTTCTCCTTCTTCGGCCGGCCGATGAAGAAGAGTCCTCAACGTGTGGGTGCTTGATATTCTGTGCAACTAGACAAATAAACAAGTGAAATATACAATTAGAACTAGACAAAGTGGAGTATATGTAAAGAGAATAACATAAAAACACACAATTGACTAGAAACTGACCGGATTCGGGTTATCTCTAACCCCCTTTTTTTATTTTTCGGATTAACAGAGTAAAAGTAATGCAAAAAATGTAAAAAAATGATAGGAGGATGGAGAATCACTAAAAAAAGAGGTAGGAAAAATAAATGAAAGATTCTGAGTTGAATAGAGGAAGATATAGCCAAATCTGTGTTGTCGAAAAAGCCGAGCAGCAGTCCAGGATCTGCCAGGCGCGACTTTTCTTCTGCGCTAGTCACGACCATCCACGACCTTGGAATCAAGTACCGTCAATTGAAAACTGAAGAAGACTTGGAGAGGAAGAACTTTGATGAAGAGAGCTCGGGCAGAAGATGTCCACACACTGCTGTAGAGGTCTAAGAAGAGAGACTTGGCAGATCACCTGCAGAACAGCCTTCCTCTCTCTTGAACCAACTTTTCTCTCTCTAAAACCTCGAAATTATCTCTCTAAAAATCACAAAATCGATGCAGGAGAGAGGTTGGACGTCTTGAGATGCCTGGGGAGTCGTGATCATGCCTCTGGAACGACCAGAATCGGAGTTAATTATAGGAGAACAGAAGGCATGATCAAAACTAAAAACTAGGGGGCCTCGTGCCCCACCCTTGGGCGCATGCGCCCTGGTGCTGGGCGCATGCGCCCCACTGAGGGGCGCATGTGCCCCCCAATGAGGGCGCATGGGCACAAATCCCGAGAAAACATGTCTTATCCGATCGACGGTTAGTGATAGAGTCCCGGTGAAAAACTGGGTCCCTCGTGCCTCAAAGGTGGGGCGCATGTGCCCTCAAGAGAGGGCACAAGGTCACGTGCCTCACTGGTAGGGCGCATGGCCACGTGCCCTGGGTCCCGGGTGCATGTGACTAGGAACCCGAGCGCATGGGACTAGTTTCGCGCGTCCTTCTTCCGGAAGCCATTGCGAACACTCCCAAACTCGGAATTCGACGCCGTTTGTTGCGTTGGAAAGATAACAGGCCGATGAAGCTTTCTATAGAATCGGATCAGCCATCACACCCTCCAAAACTTCAGAATTTTATCCGGAAGTTAGGGCAGTGAACAGAAGATCCGATACAGGTCAAAATGACTTCGATGGCAAACCGGAAAGGCACGGAATGCAACAAAACTTGTTCGGGGTGTGAATATGACCATAACCTTTGATGAATGGTCATTAGGCATTGGTCATTCAGCCAACTTCCGTGTTTACACGATTTACATGTGGCTTTCGCTCGGAAATTACGGCTTTCTGCAGAAAACGTCGGAGAACATCCGATTTCGTTCGGCGAAGCTCCAAATCAACTTTTAAAAGACCCGGCATCATTATGAGCTCAATCGCACATGTTACCCTATAAAACATGAGTTTTATGCTCTGAATTAGATGAATTTGGTGTGTCTACAAATGGGATTAGTTGTTCTGGGATGATTGAGTTTATGGGTAGAGGGGTAGGATTTGGAGGTGGTAGTGATGGTGATACTGGTGGCCTGATAAGAAAAAGCCGGGGTGTAGGAGTGGTTGATGGGTTTAACGATGGTGTTGGTAATGTGGTAGGTTGTGGGGTCGATGGCATGTTAGGTTGGGGTTTTGGAATGGCAGAGCTCATAGGCTGGTGGTTCAGGTTTGGTAGTGATTGTGATGGTCGGATGAGCAACGGCCGGTGTAGTGATGGTCGGACCTCCCCTTCGTAGTGCCTGATTGGGTGGTGGCGGTGCCCTATTGTAGGTAGGTTGACGAGGTTGCTGGGGTTGTGCTAATAGCTGAGGTGGTTGTTGCGGTTGTCATGGTTGTGGTGGCCTAACCTATTGTTGAGGGGGGTAATGTGAAAGGTTTCTGAACTGCTTTTGACGGTTCCCTCCTTAGTTCCCCACAATGTTTATAGCTTCGTTGTTGACAACTCCTTCGGTTGTAGGACCAACTGGTGCAGAGGGGCTTCTCCTGAAGTTTCTATGTTTGGGATCAAAAGGGTTTATCATTGTGGCATCTTTGAAGTGGGCTTGCAAGTATCTAGCACTGTCATAAAGTTTATTCATGGTGGTAGGACGGTGTATGATCAATACATCCTCAAGGCAGGAGTAGTGTTGCCGATAAGCATCTTTACTTGTTCTCCTTCAGAAATCACATCTGTCAATTTCTCAGCCATTCCCCTCCAGCGATCAGCAAACTTTATGAAGTCCTCTTCAGGCTTTATCTTCTTAGCATTCAAATCTATGATGGAGCATGATGGTGCCACCCAGTCTCTGTATCTTTGCCAAAATTTTGGTTTTGACAATATCGAAGTCTCATGCCTCAAAGGAGTCGAGCGAGTAGAACCTTTCCAATGCAGACCCTTCTAGTGATCGACGGAACAAGAAGGCAAGAACCCTACTATCATTTTTCCAGAATAAGGATTCATAGAGAAAATCTTTAAGATGAAGAAAAGGATTGCCAGTACCATTGTAGCGGCGATAAACTGGTAGCTCAGAAGGTGGCAGGTGGAGAACTGGCAAAGAAGGAATAGAGATCTCAGAAACTGACTTGGAGTCTAGGCGACATCTCAGCTCTTCATAACGTTCATTCATCTATGTGAGTTGATCTATGATTGCCTAGGTGAGAGCAGGTTCTTGGTTTATTGGTGGAAGTATGTGGATAGGGACATGATTCTGGAATTGAGGAGCATGACTTGGAAAATTCACTGAAGATTGCCCTATGACTTGATGGGCCAAGGGAGCAACATGGTTGAAATAGGGTGGCTGAACAAATGATGGTTAAACCACAGATGGTTGAACTACGAGGGGCAGATGGTTGAGGGACCTCTTGCGCTTCTGACTCAAACAATGGATTAACAAGACTGTCTGACAGAATTGGTTGGCGACCCATCTCGTGCTCTCGATGTTCAGCTTGTTTTGCCATTCCAACGTGTCTTCCAGACCTTAATTGCATTGTCACCATTCAACTTGAAGCAGAAAGTAAAACAAACAAGTTGGCAAAGTAACAAAGAACCCTTTTCTTGTTTTTAGTATCTTGCAAAAATGTTAGAGGTTTGAATTTTTGTTTGACAAACAAGTGATGCAAAGACTTGAAAGCAAAACTATGCAATGATTTTGATTACACCTCAGGTTAGGATCCTAACTCGAATCTCCAATGACCTAGGTTTCACACAATCTCACCACTGTTGACTCTAAAAATTCGACAAGGTCCTCTCCTTTTCAGGGAAGTCCGTGAATCCAAATCGTCACCTCAAGAAGGGGATGAGAAAGAAAGGAACAAAACTCGGAAAGTAACTCTCACCTCGGTCCCACACTCACATTGATCCCCGAACTTTCATCCCTTGGCGTCGCTCGATCACTAAAGAGATGGTTCGGGTCATGTGGGAGGAGGGTGATAAGAAAGAAATTAAGACATGTGGTCGCCAGGAACCACGGGTTTCGATTTATAGAATTAAAATTGACCGTGTGTACCTTAGCCGGCCGATGAAGAAGAGTCCTCAACGTGGTGGGTGCTTAATCTTCTATGCAACTAGACAAATAAACAAGTGAAAGAGACTATTAGAACTAAACAAGGTAGAGTATATGTAAAAAGAATAACATAAAACACACAATTGACTAGAAACTGACAGGATTCGGGTTATCTCTAACCCCTTTTTTATTTTCGGAATAACAGAATAAAAGTAATGAAAAAAATGTAAAAAATGATAGGAGGATGGAGAGTCACGAAACAAAGAGATAGGAAAAAAACAGCAAGATTCTTAGTTGCATAGAGAAAGATATGGCCAAATCTAGGTTGTCGAAAAAGCCGAGCAGCAGTCCAGGATCTACCAGGCGTGACTTTGCTTCTGCGCTCATCACGACCAACCCCGACCTCAGAATCAAGTGCCGTCGATTGTAAACTCAAGAAGACTTGGAGATGAAGAAATCTTGGACATAAGACGTCCACACACTGCTGTAGAGGCCGAAGAAGAGAGACCTGGCTGATCACCTGAAGAACAGCCTTCCTCTCTCTTGAACCGACTTTTCTCTCTCTAAAAACTCAAAATTCTCTCTATAAAAATCACAAAATCAATGCAGTAGGGAGGTTGGACATTTTGAGATGCCTGGGGGTCGTGCTCATGCCTTTGGAACGACCAGAATCAGAGTTTATTTATAGGAGAATGAACGGCGCGATCAATACTAAAAAATAGGGCTCCATGCGCCCTACCCCTGGGCGCATGCGCCCTGGTGCAGGGTGTGCCCCCAGTGAGGGCACATGGCACTATTCCCGAAAAAGTTGTCCTTATCCGGTCGATCGGTTCAGTGGTAGAGTCCCGGTGAAAAACTGGGTCCCTCGTGCCTCTAGGGTAGGGCGCATGTGCCCTCATGTGAGGGCACGAGGTCACAAGCCTCACTGGTAGAGCGCATGGGCACGTGCCCTGGGTCCCGGGCGCATGTGACCAGGAACCCGGGCGCATGGGACTGTTTTTGCGCGTCCTTCTTCCGGAAGCCATTGCGAACACTCCCGAACTCGGAATTCGACGCCGTTTGTTGTGTTGGAAAGATAACAGGACGAAGAAGCTTTATATAGCATCGGATCAGCCATCATACCCTCCACTGCTTCATAATTTTATCCGGAAATTAGGGCATTGAACAGAAGATCCGATACAGGTGAAAATGACTCCGACGGCAAACCGGAAAGGCTCGGTATGCAACAAAACTTGTCCCGGGTGTGAATATGACCGTAACCTTCAATGCATAATTATTAGGCATTGGTCATTCAGTCAAATTCCGTGTTTACACGATTTACGTGTGGCTTTCGCTTGGAAATTATGGCTTTTTGCGAAAAAGTTCGGAAAACATCCGATTTCGTTCATCGAAGCTCCAAATCAACTTTTTTAAAAAACCCGGCATCATTATAAGGTCAATCACACATGTTACCCTATAAAACATGAGTTTTATGCTCTGAATTAGGCGAATTTGGCGTGTCTAAAGCTTGCCCCGCCTTGATGTCGGCTTTGTAAGGGAGTGGCATGTAATGAAGCGAAGTGATTCGTAGTGAACTATAATGAAATGCAAGTGAACGTAGATGAATGTAGAGGAATGGAATGATGATGGACTGAAAAGGTGGAATCAAGGTTTAGATATATACACGCTTATCTACCTGATCCAGCAATATGAATCTCGCTGAGTATTCTAGATCGCTTTCATGTTCTATCAAAACCTCATATAATTGATTGGTAAAAGACATGCCCTTGGCACAAGAGATAAAAAAGTAAATGATAAAGGATAAAAGGATGTAGCCAACCTTCAGCATGGTGAGGAGTCCTCGAATTCGTAGGTTCATCATCAGCCAGCAACCCGAAATTTGTGGTGTTCTTGTACTGTGATGGGCTAAAGTTTTTAAAAGAGAAATTGATCTTAAAATGAAAAGAATACAAATCCATCATATTTGGAATCTCAAGTTCATTCAAGTTTCACCAAAATACTTAGTTTATTTCTGAGTGGAATAATCTCAAGTTCTAAAAGGGTTTGTTTAAGCATAACAAAATTGCTTGGGTATCGTGAAAACCATGAATCATGTTCTTGCAGAAAACCCGGTACTTGGAAAACGACAAAACAGACTTAAGCCATAGGGAGATTGAAAGATAATGGTGGGACTAACATAGAATGATGGGAAAGAAGAAACAATGGCATGACAATTGCCATGACACGGTGGGATAAAATAAAAGACATGGTGGGATAAAATAAAAGAAAGAATAAAACATGGTGAAACAAAAAGAAAGGAATAAAACATGAAGAGATAAAATTGGTAATGATGAAGAATGAAAAGGAGATGGATATGAAAATATGGAAAATTATGTAGAAAATAGTTGAAGATATAGATTGTCTATTGGAGGTCAAGACACCTGATTAGGAACCATCGTCCCTCCAATGTTCAATTTTGGCTTATCCGTGAGTGTGAAGAAATGACTAAGCGGTCGTAGATTTTGTTGAAGGGGACCTCGGGCCCAGTCATTTTCACTCTCAAGGTCTTCAACAATAATTCTTATAATACGTATCAAATGGACCTAATATAACTAGGTGACAAATGGTAAGAGTGATGTGAAGTGCAAAATGCAATGATGATGATGATGTAAGATTGATGCGAAGCTGGGTGAAGTCTGTAGACACGCCAAATTCGCCTAATTCAGAGCATAAAACTCATGTTTTATAGGGTAACATGTATGATTGACCTTATAATGATGCCGGGTCCTTTTAAGTTGATTTGGAGCTTCGCCGAACGAAATCGGATGTTTTCCGATGTTTTCCGCAAAAAGCCGTAATTTCCGAGCGAAAGCCACACGTAAATCGTGTGAACACGGAAATTGGCTGAATGACCAATGCCTAATGATCATGCATTGAAGGATATGGTCATATTCACACTCCGGACAAGTTTTGTTGTATTCCGTGCCTTTCCGGTTTGCCGTCGAAGTCATTTTGACCTATATCGGACCTTTTGTTCACTGCCCTAACTTCTGGATAAAATTCTTAAGTTTTTCAGGGTGTGATGGCTGATACGATGCTGTAAAAAGCTTCTTCGGCCTGTTATCTTTCCAACGCAACAAACGGCGTCGAATTCCGAGTTCGGGAGTGTTCGCAATGGCTTCAGGAAGAAGGACGCGCGAAACCAGACCCATGCGCCCGGGTTCCTGGTCACATGCGCCCGAGACCCAGGGCACATGGCCATGCGCCCTACCAGTGAGGCACGTGGCCTTGTGCCCTCACTTGAGGGCACATGCGCCCCACCCTTGAGTCAGTCTTTCACCCGGACTCTGCCGCTGAACAGACGGAAGAGATAAGACCTTTATCTTCGGAGAAGATAAGATGCGCCCTCACTGGGGGGCACATGCGCCCCTCAGTGGGGCGCATGCGCCTGGCACCAGGGCGCATGCGCCCAGGGCCAGGGCGCATTTATCCCTATTTTTTAGCTTTGATCAGACCTTCTGTTCTCCTATAAAAGGACTCTGATTCTGGTCATTCCAAAGGCATGAGCACGACCCCCCCAGGCATCTCAAGACGTCCTAGCACCCTCCTACATCGATTTTGTGATTTTTTGAGAGAGAATTTCGAGTTTTTAGAGAGAGAAAAGTCGGTTCAAGAGAGAGGAAGGCTGTTCTGCAGGTGATCTGCCAAGTCTCTCTTCTTCGGCCTCTACAGCAGTGTGTGGACGTCTACTGCCAGAGCTCTCTTCATCAAAGTTCTTCCTCTCCAAGTTTTCTTGAGTTTAAAATCGACGACACTTGATTCCAAGGTCGGGGCTGGTCGTGACGAGTGCAGAAGCAAAGTCGCGCCTGGCAGATCCTGCACTGCTACTCGGCTTTTTCGACAACACAGATTTGGCTATATCTTCCTCTATTCAACTCAGAATCTTTCATTGCACAGAATATCAAGCACCCACACGTTGAGGACTCTTCTTCATCGGCCGGCCGAATAAGGAGAAGCTTAAACTCACACTCTTCACGCTAAGGTACACACAGTCAATTTTAATTCTATAAATCGGAACCCACGGTTCCTGGCGACCACGTTTATTTCTTCTCACCCTCCTCCCACATGACCCGAACCGTCTCTTTGGTGATCAAGCGACGCCAAGGGATGAAAGTTCGGGGATCAATGTGAGTGTGGGACCGAGGTGAGAATTGCTTTCCGATGCTTTATTCCTTTCTTTTCTCATCCCCTCTTGAGGTGACGATCTGGGTTCACGGACTTCCCTGAAAAGGAGAGGACCCCGTCAAATTTTCAGAGTCGACAGCTTTGTGGCGACCACGGTGGGACAAGCAATGTCTTCAACCGTGGGTGCTTAGTGTTTTGTTTTTCAACTAGTTCTAGTTCTAGACCGGTTCCCACGTGAGCCTTTCCTTCTTTCCACCTCTCTTAAACTTCATGCCATCTCAAAATTTCTGATTTCACCCATCTTTCATCAGATCTGAAGTGCCAAGTATGCCATTTAATTTTTGCATTTTATTTAAACCGGTTCCCACGTGAACCACCCTTTTCCTTTTAAACCGGTTCCCACGTGAACCAATTTCTTTCTTTACTTCGGTTCCCACGTGAACCAAACCACTTTCCTTCAGATCTATCCCCACTTGGATTAGATCTTTGTTCACCTTTAATTGGCCCCACGTGGCCCTCTTTTGATCATTCAAACCGGTTCCCACGTGAACCACCCCTTTTTACCCAAAACCGGTTCCCACGTGAACCACCTTTACTTTCTACCCCAGTTCCCACATTGGTCCCCACGTGGACCACCCTTTTGCTTGGCTATCAGATCTGAACCCTCTTCTTTCCATCACCTTTTCACTATCTCCATTTGGCTCACATAAGAAACAAGTCTAGATTCTAGTTTCTAGTTGCTTGTCTAGTTTCTAATTGCTTGTCTGGTGTTGATTGCTTGTTTTAAGTTCATGTTTTGTTACTTGCTTTATTACTTGATTGCATTCTCTGCTCCTTCTCTCTACCTCCTTCTTTTACACTTTTTTGAGGCGGGAGCTCACTCTCCCATTTACCCCTCCCATCCAAAACACCCTCTTGGTGGATTCTGACCTCTCTTCTGGGATATTCCTTCCTAGTTGACTTGGTTGGCTTTCATCAAGGCCTCCATAATTCCTCAAACGTGGAGTATTCCTCTTCACGATCGGGTTGGTTGTACCACTCCCCAAAACCCGAAGCATCCTACGTTACCTACACGTGGTGAGATTGTGTGAAACCTAGGTCATTGGAGATTGGAGTTATGATCCTAACCCATTTGTTGAGAGAACAATTCTTAACAAAATTTATAAACCTAAGGTTTAATAAAAATCATTGCGTAATCTTGCTTTCAAGTCTTTGCATAACTTGCTTGTCAAAAAAAAATTCAAACCTTTAACTTTTTTACTAAAAAAACCAAAAAAAATCTTTGTTTGTTTTGTCAACTTGTTTGTTTTACTTTCTTCTTGAAGTTCAATGCAACTAAGGTCTGGAAGGCACGTTGGAATGGCGGAACAAGCTGAACATCGAGAGCACGAGATGGGTCACCAACCGATTCAGTCAGAAGTGCAAGAGGTCCCTCAACCATCTGCTCCCCGTGATGTTGAACAACTCTTTAGGGAGTTGTCTCTCTATACCGACCTTAAACCTATGCCCGTATACAATCCATGGTGAAGGGCAAAATTGCTTCAGATCAGGCTGAAACCAATCAAGTTGCCTTATCTCCTCGCCCTCTAGTTCAACCACCAGTCATTCAGTCACCCTTTGTTCAACCACCTGTTGTTCAACAATCTATGATTCAACCAACTGTTGTTCAACAATCTATGATTCAACCATCTGTAGTTCAACCCTCTATAGTTCAACCACCTGTGGTCCAACCCTCATTTGTTCAACCATCTTATTTTAACCATGTTGCTCCCTTGGCCCATCAAGTCATGGGACAATCTTCAAGTCATGTTCCTCAATTCCAGAACCATGTCTCTAACCACATACCGCTTCCAGTAAACCAAGAACCTGCTCTCACCCAGGCAATCATGGATCAGCTTTCTTATTCCGTCGATCACTAGAAGGGTCTGCATTAGAATGGTTCTACTCACTCGATTCCTTTGAGGCAGGAGACTTCGATATTGTGAAGACAAAATTCTTGCAGAGATACAGAGACCGGGTGGCACCAGCATGCTCCATTACAGATTTGATTGCTGAAAAGATGAAGCCAGAGGAAGACTTCATAAAGTTTGCTGATCGCTGGAGGGGAATGGCAGAAAAATTGACAGATGTGATTTCTGAAGGGGAACAAGTGAAGATGCTCATTGGCAACACTACACCTGCCTTGAGGAATGTCTTGATCATGCACCGTCCTACCACAATGAATGAACTCTATGACAGTGCCCGATACTTGCAAGCCCACTTCAAGGATGCCACCATGATAAACCCTTTCGATCCTAAACCTAGAAACTTCAGGAAAACCCCCTCTGCACCAGTTGGTCCTACAACCGAGGGAGTGGTCAACAACGAAGCTGTAAATATTGTAGGGAACCAGGGAGGGAACCGTAAAAACCGATTCGAAACCCACCACGTAACCCTTCCTATTACCCCCTCGGCAACGAGTTAGGCCACAACAACCACGACAACCACAACAACCCCCGCAACAAGTAGCACAACCCCAGCAACCTCGTCAACCTACCTACAATAGGGCACCACCACCACCCAATCAGGCACCACGAAGGGGAGGTCCTAGGAGAGAGAACTACCAGCAACTCCCTTACTCCTTGACCGACATCTTCAATGTACTCATGGCGGAAAAACAGTTGGAATTGCCCAAAGAAAGAGAGGTTTGGCCAGTAAACATTGATATGTCCCGATACTGTGCTTACCACCGGTGTCTTGGTCACACTGTAGAAGTGTGCTTTCAGTTCAAGGATTACATCCACGATCTGAATGACCAAGGAAGCATTGATTGAGTCCAAATGGGGGAATGCATACAAGCTATGAAGGCTAGGCAGCAGCAACGGCAGCATCCACCAGCTCAACCTCAACAACAACCTGGCTTGGGGATTGTCCAAAATCCGCTCCCATTACATGCTCCCACTCCAGCACCGGCACCAGCACATCCAAACCCAGGAATTGGTCTAGTACACTCCATTGTCCAGGGAGATGCCAGCTGTGCTCAAGGTTGGCAACTAGAAAACCAAAATGCAACCATGCCTGTCAACCCAGCTAGGTCTCCTGCTAGGAACCCTCCTAGACAGATAATCCGTGCACCTGCTACTCCACAACTACCACAAAGCTCAATAACCCAACCACTGGCCGCCACTTCTTCTCACCGGCCCATCATTAGGCCAGCCCCCTCTCTAACTACACCTCCTTCAACCATTGTTACACACCGGCCCTTCCGACCACCACAATCATCACCAAACCTGAACCCCCAGCCTACGAGCTCTACCACTCCAAAACCCCAACCTATCATACCACCACAACCTACACCTTCATTAAATTCATCAACTACTCCCGCACCCCGGCCTCTTCTTATTAGGCCACCGGTATCACCATCACTACCACCTCCAAATCCTACCCCTCCACCAACTAACCCCATCATCCCAGAACCGCCAATCCCATTACCTATCATACTTGCACCTACACCACCTGTTCCACCAGAACCCACCCCAGTTAACCCGTCACCTCTACCCGACCGCCAAATAGCCCCGGTGCTTCGGAGTGGGAGGATGTTCCAGCGGCTCTTTCCCCAAGCCGGAACTCAACCGCAGGAGCTAGTGGAAGAAGAACAAGTGGAAGAACCATTGCCAGGCATGGCGTATGATCTGTTAAAGCATTTGGATAAAACATCGGCCCGTATTTCCATACTTGAGTTGATCAAAAGATCAAAGGTGCACCAGGAGATTCTACAATAGTACTTGCAAAGGGTCATGGTGAATGAAGATCTCCCACCTTAGAAGATCACCACAGTATTAGCCCCTAGAAGTGAGCACCCAACACTCACTTTCTCTCAGGAGGAATTAGCAGATCCAGAATTTAGGAGATATGCTTTACATGTGGCTGTGATCATCTGTAATATTGAAGTGAAATCATGTCTAGTTGACACTGGAGCTTCTATCAACGTTATGCCTCCAGAAACTTTGCAGTTGTGCGGTATTTCTGAGCAAGAAATCAAGCCATCTGGTGCCATGGTGACAGCCTACGACAACTCCAAGAAGTCTGCACATGGGGTGGTCACTCTAGAAGTCAAAACTCGGACCATGTACGGTTACAACAGATTTTCATGTTCTAGAATTAGATCCAACATTTCGGGCTATACTTGGGAGGCCATACTTGGAGGCAATAGGAGCTGTGGCTTCAACAAACCACCAGTGCATAAAATTTCCCTTTAAAGGACAGTGGTCAAGGTGACTAGCATGCCTATAAGGGATGAGCTGAACGATGCTTCTTTACCCCTAGGTCCGTCAATACAACCCCGGATCTCAGTGGGAGAATTGCCAGAAGTCAGATACATGACCGCCTCTCTACCAGACACACTGGGATGGCGGATGATGATGAAATTGGGCTATCAGCCTGGAAGAGGTTTAGGCAAGGATCTTCAAGGGATCACTCAGCCAATTGAAAATGCGAAAAGGCCACGCAGGCAGGGGTTGGGATATGAAGAGGGTTCCATCCCAAGGAGGATCTTCCAGCCAGGATATGCCATGGGAAGCCAGGATATGCCATGGGACTCCATACATTCTTTATCAAAGGGGAGACCATGATGATGGCTGAAGATGGAAAAAGTTCCGTGATAGCTGTCAAGAGAAGAAAAGCTCCAGAAGAAGAAGAAGAAGACTTGGAAGACTTATGCTTATCTTTGACTCGTCTGTTCTCAAGTGGGGAAGAGCACCAGGAACCACTCAAGGGCAGACCAATATTGGATCATCTAGTTAAGCATGTTACCCAAGTCAAAACCATTCCACGAGGCCCAAATACGACAATCTCGTGCTTGAACCTCATACCTTTATTCCTAGATCTTTTGGATGGGCTTCAGAGCCCACTTACCCACTTTGGGCCCATGTGCCCTCTTCAACCTTCTACCCTTACTGGGCCAGCTTGCCCATTTACTTCCCTCATCAACTTCAGAACTGAGGGCTTTTCTCAACATGGGCTCACATGCCCATTTATTTCTATGTTCGGGTCCACGTACCCATTTACTTTTTTCATCAGTTTTGGACCCATGTGTCCACTTTCTATTACCATTGGGCCCACGAGCCCCTTTTTCCCCTTTATTATTAAGTTTTTCTCTCTGGTAATTCAGTCATCTTCTAGCAAGCCTCGAGTCACTCAGACTCATTCTATCTTTTTACTTGAAATTTCCAAAACGTCTTCTCTAAAACTCACATTTCCACCGAGGAGACGTCTCTACTCTTACCAGAGGGTACTCCCAATCAGGGATCCCCCTTTTCTGAATCATTGATCGATTTGCTCGATTCTCCCTCCACTGTATCTTCAGTAGGTCAAGTTAGGTTAGGAAATAGGAAAGTCAGAGGTAAAGGAGTTTCAAACAGATATTTGCAACAATTGGCACAGAAATGTGTACAGTCTTGACTGATCGGTTAGGGCGATGGCAGAGTTTCTTATCCCAATTTGATATCACTTATGTCCCACAGAAGGCAATCGCTGAACACCTTGCCCATCATCCCATACCCGTCTTTGACCCAGTCCGGTCGGAGTTCCCGGATGACGAACTAATGTCAGTCCGATCTTCCAATCTTTGGACATTATATTTTGACGGGGCTCTAAACTCTCATGGTAGAGGGATAGGTATTGTCCTTCTATCACCTGAAGGTGTCACCATTCCACAGGCTTTTCAGCTTAACTTTCTAGCAACCAACAACATAGCTGAGTATGAAGCCTTGCTGGCCGGGCTGGAGGCCGCTCATTTCCACGGTGCCACCGAACTGAGGGTGATAGGTGATAGTCAATTGGTCCTACGCCAGGTCCTATCCAAGTACCGAACTTACCATCCAAACAAGGAACTTACCTATCCAGGCCCTACCAGGAGCTCACCACCTGCTACATCAAGCTATTCTTCAAACTCACCTTTGTTCATGTCCCCCGCTCTCAGAATATCCTCGCCGATGCCTTAGCTTCACTAGCTTCATCTCTATCTGTCCCGCTAGGCAGGCAAGTGCGGACTATACACATCTGTAAGAGGACAATTCCAGCAATTGAGGATGGACGTTTTCTGAAGGTTAAGGAAAGATTCAACAGAAAAGAATACTTGCAACAAAAAGAAGAAATCTCCTTGATTGAGTTAGAAGAATTAGAAGAAGGTGAGAGACCTTGGTATGACGAGATTGCGAGGTATTGTCAAGATCAGTCATATCCACCTGGATCAACCACCAAGGAAAAGAAGGCAATCAGAAGAGTATCCCAGAGGTATACAATCCTAGGAGGAGTGCTCTACAAGAGAAGCCTAAGTGGAATCTTACTGAGATGTCTTGATGAAGAAGAAGCTGAGTTGGTGCTGAAAGAAGCACATTCTGGAGTGTGTGGTGGTCATGTGAATGCCCAAGCCCTTGCTAAGAAAATCATCCGACAAGGGTATTATTGGCCAACTCTAGAAGAAGACTGCTCCATCTTTGTCCGGCACTGTCATTCATGTCAACTCCATGCCGACAAGATTCATTCACCCACATCTTCCCTTCATCCAATTCATGCCCCATGGCCTTTCGCCATGTGGGCTTTTGATATCATTGGCCCCTTGAGTGACCTCAACTCCGAAATGCGCTCAAAATCGTTCATTCTGACGGCAATGGAGTACTTCACAAAGTGGGCTGAAGCGGAAGCATTCGTGGAGATTAAAGCGTCAACAGTCTACTCCTTCTTCAAGCGCAACATCCTGGCAAGGTTCGGGATTCCCAGTGACATCGTCACCGATAATGGGCCACAATTTCTTTCTCAAGATCTGCGTTTTGCAATAGGTATTACATTTCATTGCATCATTCATCACCATACTATCCTCAAGGCAATGGTCAAGCAGAAGCCACCAACAAAACCTTAATCAAAATCATAAAGAAATCTTGTAAGTCTAGCAAATTTACCGACTGGCCTGATAAGCTTATAGATGCTCTATGGGCTTATCGTACTTCTGTAAGGACTCCCACTGGACAAACCCCGTATGCTTTGGCATATGGGATGGAAGCAGTGGTCCCTTACGAAGTATTACTTCCATCTCTCCGAGTTCAGCTCGACAAGGATATTCCTGTTGATGAGAGACGAGAATCTCTCCTTGCACAGCTTGAACTCTTGGATGAAATAAGGCTAGCCGCCGCCGAGCATGCCCGGACTTATCAGAATAGACTCAAAAGGTTTTATCAAAAGAGGGTGGTCGAGAGAAAGTTCGAAATCGGTGAGATGGTAGCCAAACGCATATTCGTTAAGCCAGGGGGTCCCCGCTCCAAGTTGCAACCTAACTGGGAAGGGCCTTTTGTAATCACTGAAAAGTATCCAGGTAATGCATATGAATTGACTAATGCAGATGGAGAAAAATTGAATCATCCTTGGAATGGAGTTTACCTCAAAAAGTACTTTCCATAAAAATGGAGAAACCACTGGTATAATCTCAAGTCATCAATCCTAGGTTGTTCGTGAGAAGTCAAGGGTAGGTACCATCCTACACACACAACACTTCCCGATCCTAGAATCCAGACAACCCGACACTTGCGAAAGGCAAGGCAGAAATCTAGAAATGGAAGGAATACCCTTACCCTATTCTCTCCTACTCGGTCCAAGATAGGGAGAGAAGATTAGAGAGGGGTAGTATTGAAAACACTCGCCACCCTAGTAGGAGGCCGTCTCAGAGGGTACAAAAGGGTGCCAAAAGATGGGCAATGAACTCCTCAGGTTAGAAAAAAAAATGATGATCAACCTGTCTGAATGAGTACCCAGAATGATAGTCAAGGCAAAAAGGCACTAAAAGATGGGCAATGTCCCCATGGGTCAAAAACCTGTCCAAATATGTGCCACATAGAAAAGAACAAAAAAAAGAAAGAAAAACCCAAAGAGGCCGAACCCCAATGGGTAATTTGAGTGAGAGTAGAGAAATCCCTCTCAACATCTTCAAACCCTATCAAGGACTTCCTCTATACTCTTCCTCCTTAAACTCCTTGGGTAGGGTAAACCGACCAAATCCAGGTGGAATCCAAGCCGATCAAAGGAAGAAGGTTAGAAGGATTCTAGGTAGGGAACTTTATTTTTGCACGTGGCATCTACCACTTGAGGCTTGACAAACCCCAAAGACCGATGAATTATCTCAAATACCAGCATTTTCTCCACAAAAAAGTTGCATGTTTCAAAATTTCAAAAAAATGCATATTTCAAAGATCCAAAAAAATTGAATGTTTAAAAAACCCAAAAAAATTTGAATATTTCAAAAATTCAAAAAAAAACACATACTTCAAAAAAAAATCCAAAAAATTGAGTACTTTTGAAAATCCAAATGATTGTTTTCAAGAAAATCAAAAAAAAAAAAATTTGCTTAGTCATGATCATTGCCTTAGTTGCATCCATGCTTATTTGATTGTCATGCATATTTCCATTTCTAAACTGCATATCTATTTTTACTTTAGTTACCTTGTTAAGAAGGCTCTTCCCCTTGACCTAAGTCAAAATTGACCATAATGGGCAAAGGGATGAGTCCTGATGAAGATCTAATCCCCTTTCTGTCAAGTGTTTCAGGCATTTCAATACAGGAGAGGAGAGGATTCACACCATGATAGGTAAGTTCTCTCAACCTCCCATTTCATTTTAAGTCATTTGTTTAATTCCACCTTGTTGAGAAGGCTCCTCCCTTTGACTGAAAATCAAGGCATACGACATACAGGCAAAGGGATGAGTAATGATAAAAATTTAATCATTTTCAATAAGTATTTGCAGGAGCTGAAGAAGCAAAAGAGAAGGGTGATCAGGTAGAATTTTTTCTGAAAAAAAAAAAAATTTTCTGGCCCCAGGGCGCATGTGCCCTCATCTGGGGGCACATGGCCAGGTGCCCCACCCCCTGGGCGCATGGCCAGGTGCCCCCGATCGGGGGCACATGGACAAAAAATTCAAAAAAATCATAAAAATCTCAAAAATTCAGAAATTGTCTATAATGTTAAAAGTGACATTTTTGCTAAAGGAACCATCATTAAAAACTTTGTTTTGACATCCAAATGATGGTTCAAATAGTAAAACCTTCAATTGATCATTTCATGAACAATCTGATTCATATGACAATTCTGTCTGTTGGGTACTAACCAGAAATGTGCAGGCAACCTTTTTAGTCCTAACAGGTGAATTGGTGAGATCAGTGTTCCCCAAGGAACGTCATGCCAACCTTGCGGCGAAAAGAGAGGAAGCGCTACCTATCGTGGTGCTGTATTCCGTCAAAAGGACAAGACAAGGATGGACCAGAGATGCTGATGAACCAGGCGGTCGATGCAGCTTACCTGAAGATTTCATCCTCAGCTTCTCATCAATCTCACATCACATCACCACCATCACTTCATTTTTGCACTTCACATGACTCTTACTATCTGTCACTTAGCTATGGTAGGTCCATTTTATATGTATTATATGCATTAATGTTGAAGACCTTGAGAGTGAAAATGACTGGGCCCGAGATCCCCTTCAACAAAATCCACGATGGCTTGGTCATTTCTTCACACTCACGGATAAGCCAAAATTGAACATTGGAGGGACGATGGTTCCTAATCGGGTGTCTTGACCTCCAATAGACAATCTATATCTTCAACTATTTTTCTACATGATTTTCTATGTGTTCACATCCATCTCCTTTTCTTTCTTCATCATTACCAATTCTATTTCATCATGCTTTCTCTTTCTTTTATTTCATCATGTTTTATTCTTTCTTTTATCCCTTCATGTTTTATTCCTTTCTTTTTATCCCATCATGTTTTATTCTATCCTTTCTTTTATCCCACCGTGTCTTTTATTTTACCCACCGTGTCATATTTGTCATGCCATTGTTTCTTCTTTCCTATCATTCTATGTTAGTCCCACCATTGTCTTTAAATCCCACTATGGCTTAAATCTGTCTTGTCGTTTTCTGAATACCGGGTTTTCTGCTAGAGCATGATTCATGGTTTTCACGATACCCGAGCAATTTTGTTATGCTTAAATGAACCCCTTTAGAATTTGAGATTATTCCACTCAGAATTAAACTGAGTATTTTTGGTGAAACTTGAATGAACTTGAGATTCCAAATATGATGGATTGGTATTCTTTTCATTTCAAGATCAACTTCTCTTTTACAAACTTTAGCCCATCACAGTACAAGAACACCGCAAAGTTCGGGTTGCTGGCTGATGATGAACCTACGAATTCGAGGACTCCTCACCACGCTGAGGGTTGGCTACATCCTTTTATCCTTTATCATTTACTTTTTCATCTCTCGTGCCAAGGGCATGTCTTTTACCAGTCAATTATATGAGGTTTTGATAGAACATGAAAGCGATCTATAATACTCAGCGAGATTCATTTTGCTGGATCGGGTAGATAAGCGTGTCTATATCTACACCTTGATGCCACCTTTTCAGTCCATCACCATTCCATTCCGCTGCATTCATCTACGTTCACTTGCATTCCATTACAGTTCACTACGAATCACTCCGCTTCATTACATGCCACTCCCTTACAAAGCCGACATCAAGGCGAGGCAAGCTGTAGACACGCCAAATTCGCCTAATTCAGAGCATAAAACTCATGTTTTATAGGGTAACATGTATGATTGACCTTATAATGATGCCGGGTCCTTTTAAGTTGATTTGGAACTTTGCCGAACGAAATTGGATGTTTTCCGATGTTTTCCGCAAAAAGCCGTAATTTCCGAGCGAAAGCCACACGTAAATCGTGTGAACATGGAAATTGGCTGAATGACCAATGCCTAATGATCATGCATTGAAGGATATGGTCATATTCACACTCCGGACAAGTTTTGTTGTATTCCGTGCCTTTCCGGTTTGCCGTCGAAGTCATTTTGACCTATATCGGACCTTTTGTTCACTGCCCTAACTTCCGGATAAAATTCTGAAGTTTTGGAGGGTGTGATGGCTGATACGATGCTGTAAAAAGCTTCTTCGGCCTGTTATCTTTCCAACTCAACAAACGGCGTCGAATTCCGAGTTCGGGAGTGTTCGCAATGGCTTCCGGAAGAAGGACGCGCGAAACCAGACCCATGCGCCCGGGTTCCTGGTCACATGCGCCCGGGACCCAGGGCACATGGCCATGCGCCCTACCAGTGAGGCACGTGGCCTTGTGCCCTCACTTGAGGGCACATGCGCCCCACCCTTGAGTCAGTCTTTCACCCGGACTCTGCCGCTGAACAGACGGAAGAGATAAGACCTTTATCTTCGGAGAAGATAAGATGCGCCCTCACTAGGGGGCACATGCGCCCCTCAGTGGGGCGCATACGCCTGGCACCAGGGCGCATGCGCCCAGGGCCAGGGCGCATTTATCCCTATTTTTTAGCTTTGATCAGACCTTCTGTTCTCCTATAAAAGGACTCTGATTCTGGTCGTTCCAAAGGCATGAGCACGACCCCCCAGGCATCTCAAGACATCCTAGCACCCTCCTACATCGATTTTGTGATTTTTAGAGAGAGAATTTCGAGTTTTTAGAGAGAGAAAAGTCGGTTCAAGAGAGAGGAAGGCTGTTCTGCAGGTGATCTGCCAAGTCTCTCTTCTTCGGCCTCTACAGCAGTGTGTGGACGTCTGATGCCAGAGCTATCTTCATCAAAGTTCTTCCTCTCCAAGTTTTCTTGAGTTTACAATCGACGGCACTTGATTCCAAGGTCGGGGCTGGTCGTGACGAGTGCAGAAGCAAAGTCACGCCTGGCAGATCCTGCACTGCTACTCGGCTTTTTCGACAACACAGATTTGGCTATATCTTCCTCTATTCAACTCAGAATCTTTCATTGCACAGAATATCAAGCACCCACACGTTGAGGACTCTTCTTCATCGGCCGGCCGAATAAGGAGAAGCTTAAACTCACACTCTTCATGCTAAGGTACACACGGTCAATTTTAATTCTATAAATCGGAACCCACGGTTCCTGGCGACCACGTTTATTTCTTCTCACCCTCCTCCCACATGACCCGAACCGTCTCTTTGGTGATCAAGCGACGCCAAGGGATGAAAGTTCGGGGATCAATGTGAGTGTGGGACCGAGGTGAGAATTGCTTTCCGATGCTTTATTCCTTTCTTTTCTCATCCCCTCTTGAGGTGACGATCTGGGTTCACGGACTTCCCTGAAAAGGAGAGGACCCCGTCGAATTTTCAGAGTCGAAAAAGTCTTCCGGCGTGGTCTATCAACTTGCATCAACCGCCTGATTCATCAGCACCTTGATAATATTTGGTGGCACTCCCTTTCTTTTCGTCGCAGAGCTGGCATGACGTTCCTTCCAGAACACCGATCTCACCAATTCACCTGTTGGACTTAAAAGGTTGCCTACACACTTCCGGTTAATACCCAACAGACATAATTGTCATATGAAGCAAATTGTTCTTGAAATGATCAACTGAAGATTTCACCATAAGGACTACATTTAGAGGTCAAAACAAAGTTTTTGATGGTGGTTCCTTTAGCAAAAATGTCATTTTTAACATTATAGACAATTTCTAAATTTTTGAGATTTTTCTAAATTTTTCGAATTTTTTTGTCCATGTGCCCCCGATCAGGGGCACCTGGCCATGCGCCCTGGGGTGGGGCACCTAGCCATGTGCCTCCAGATGAGGGCACATGCACCCTGAGGCAATTTTTTTTTTGCAAAAAATTATACCTGATGGCTCTTCTCTTTTGCTTCTTCAGCTCCTGAAAACACTTATCAAAGATGATTAAATTTTCATCATGACTCATCCCTTTGCCTGTATGTCGTTTGCCTTGATTTTGAGTCAAAGGGAGGAGCCTTCTTAACAAGGTGGAATAAAACAAATGACTTAAATGAATTATGGGTAAGGGTTAAGAGAACTTACCTACCGTGGTGTGAATCTTCTCCTCTTCTACATTGAAATGCCTGAAACACTTGACAGAAGGAGATTAGATCTTCATCATGACTCATCCCTTTGCCCATTACGGTCAACTTTGACTTATGTCAAAGGGAAGAGCCTTCTTAACAAGGTAATTAAAGTAAAAAATGGATCTGCAATGCAGAAATGGAAATATGCATGACAATCAAATAAACACAGATGCAACTAAGGCAATGATCATGGCTGAGCAAACTTTTTTTTTGGATTTTCTTCAAAACAATCATTTTTTTTGGATTTTCAAAAGTATTCAATTTTTTTGGTATTTTTTGAAATATGTATTCTTTTTGAATTTTTGAAATATTCATTTTTTTCATTTTTTTGGGTTTTTGAAATATGCATTTTTTGTGGATTTTTAAAATATGCATGTTTTTTTTTAGATTTTTTTGAAATATTCAATTTTTTTGGGTTTTTGAAATATTCCTTTTTTTGGTTTTTTTGAAATATTCCTCTTTTTGTGTGAAGAAATTGCTAGTATTTGAGACAAGTCATCGGTCTTTGGGGTTTGTCAAGACTCAAGTGGTAGATGCCACGTGCAAAAATAAAGTTCCCTACCTAGAATCCTTCAAACCTTATTCCTTTGATCGGCTTGGATTCCACCTGGATTTGGTCAGTTTACCCTACCCAAGGGGTTTAAGGAGGAAGAGCATAGAGGAAGTCCTTGATAGGGTTTGGATATATTAAGAGGGATTTCTCTACTCACACTCAAATTGCCCATTGGGGTCGGCCTCTTTAGGTCTTTGCTATTTTTTTGCTCTTTTCTATGTGGCACATATTTGGACAAGTTTTTTGACCCGTGGGGACATTGCCCATCTTTTAGTGCCTTTTGCCTTGACTATCATTCTGGGTACTCATTCAGACAGGTTGATCATTTTTTTCTTTTCCTAACCTGAGGGGTTCATTGCCCATCTTTTGGCACCCTTTTGTACCCTCTGAGACGGCCTCCTACTAGGGTGGGAGTGTTTTCGATACTACCCCTCTCTAATCTTCTCTCCCTATGTTGGACCGAGTAGAAGAGAATAGGGTAAGGGTACTCCTTCCATTTCTAGATTTCTGCCTTGCCTTTCGCAAATGTCGGGTTGTCTGGATTCTAGGATTGGGAGGTCCTCTGTGCAAGCTCTTGAAGGCAATGAATTATGTTGAAAATGATGTTGGCTTAGGCCTGATCAAATCGTGCCCCTCTGTATGATGTCTCATTATATAGAGCAAATGTGAATGTGAATATAAAATGCGGTGATAAATTGTGATAGGCTGATAAGTGTAAAAAATGATGCCTCCTTTCCTATATCCTTCAATATGAGGTCAATAGAGTGTGCTTCACATGGAACCTCAAAAAGATGTGTCCTCTTGTTCATCAACTTTCTCTCTATAGACTTGGTCGAGGGTTTATTATCTGTCAAAAAATTGAACAATATTCTTCTCCTCAATCTCTTCCACAATATCATCCATAAGTGAAAAAATGTAATCAACATTATTTATATGAGCTAAAGCACCCATGGACTTTAAAAATATTGTGCCCTTTATATATTAAACTAGAAATTTTATCATGGACCACTTTGTCATGCCAATTCACCAATCACACATTACTATGCACCCTATTTCCTTCTAGACCAACTAAAAGTTATCTATCCAGATCATAGGCTCTTGTACTTTGTCATCAAGACCAACAGATGTATCAGCTATTGGGACCTTTAATTCTGATCTGGCCTCCCCTATAACATCAATCATAGTCTAGAAATGAGAACTTGTGGTGGCATGTGCTGAAATGTGTACATTAAGTTAAGATAATAATAAAACATTTGATTAGCTCATTAAAGAAATATATAGAATACTCATGTTTGAGCTTTCTAATTAAAGATCATTAGCTACATGAGCTACTTGATTTTGCTATGGAAGTGGTTGTATTAACCCCTTTAAAGGCATGTCTTATTTTCCTCAACAAGTTGTTTTGTCACCTTCCCCCTCTCTACCTCCCACATCCTTAGTGTGTGGTACGGGTAGATATTGACTAATGATATGCTGGCTCCCTAGCTCTAGAGTCTCTTGCTCCCCTCCTTATCTCCTCATTTTTTTTTTGTGATTGATTGCTAGCATGAAATGATCTTCTCAAGCCTTCATGTACATCAAAGTCAGATGGTGTTGATACCTCCTAAGCTTGTCATTTCCCTTTGCCTTTTTTACTAGGCATGCCATCTCTTCTTCTCATAAGCTCTTCATGTAACTCCTCTCTTCGTCCAATACGAACTCCCCTTTGTGAGGATCTTCCAATAATGTACTCCCTCATGGCTTCACTGCTTTTCCTAGGTACCTTGTCATATTTTTTGACATATCCACCAATCTCATATGTGTTGCTTTAAACGGAATACTTCTCTATTCATTTGTTTCCCACACCACCTACATTGTAACATTTTCTTGTCAAATCCACCATGTGCCCCATGTTCTCACCCAATATTATAGGAAGTAAATGCATCTGTGCCTTTTTGCTTAGCCATTACACCTTGAATCTTTAGTTTACAATAAACAAGAACTCAACATATTAACAATATTTTTAACTTCACCTATTGAATAAGGAAGCCTAAATTTGGGGGCCCTGAACTGAACAACCCCTTAATAAGGTTTTTTCAAAGAGTTGAGTGGACTAAACAACTCATTAACAAGGCTATTCACTTTGACAGTCATCTATGGGGTGACTATCATGGTTGGGAGATTAAACAACCCCTTATCAATGTTTTGCCCAAACATTCACTTAAGGGGTGACTATCAAGGTCAAGAGGAGAGAGGGAAAATAGCCCCTTGTTTGGCCCTTGTTGGGGTCAGGGGACAAGTCTATTTTGGTTAGAATCGACTTAAAATAGTCACCTCTTTGTGACTATTTTAGATAGATCAAGAGATAAGGATGGGAGGAGCCGAAATCACCTCCACCTATTACCAAAATCTCTTGGGTAGAGCAAAGGGGGAGGGAATTACCTGATGATCACTATAAGATGGAGGAATCAAAGTTGAATTGGTCACTAGATTGCCAAACTTGCTAGAATCAACATTGGATTGTCAGTGCCCTAGATGCTTTGGGTGGAAGGGGTAGGCGAGAAGTGATTATGAAATGATATCACCCATAAACCAATGATATTGGGTCAATATTGAACATGAATTGAGCCTGATAACAGTCTAATTCAAACTGATTCAAAATTGATTGAAAAAGTGACTTAAAATAAAAGTTAATTGATAACAGTCTAAAATAAAAGTTGTCCCAGTAGAATTGATTGAATCAACAGATTCAAAATTGATTCAAATTGATTCAACTAAGTCTACTTCTCTAGACCATTTCCACCAATATTCATATTAGATTAGTGCTCTATGTCAAAATTAGATTGACATCAGTTGATTCGATTCAAGAATTAGCTGATTCCATTCTGATTCGACCAATTTAGTAAAACATGCCTTGGCATGAACTTTGAAAAGGAGTGACATAGAGTGAGGCAAAGATGAGTGTAGTAGAGTGTAAAGAGGCTAGTGGAATGTAATGGTAATGGATTGAAAAAGTGACTTAAATGTGTAGAGGCTTTAGGCACTTTTGCCAAGACCTAATTCACCAGGTCCTAAAATTACTATCATATTCCATCTGAACTATCTCTCATAGTAGATTAGATAAAGGTAGGTGTCGTAGGCACAAAGAAATAAATATGAAAGCCTACACTTACATGGTGGAGACTTTTGAGTTGCAAACTCATGAGTTCATGTCAATTATCAACCAAACTTCATGGTGTGCTTATAATGAGAAGAGGTAAACTAAATAAGATTAAATTAAACTAAGTAGAATATTAAATCAACCAAGGTTAGGTCCTTTAATACTAGATTAGTTTAGAGTAAAATAATCTCCTATTTCCATGAAATCATTTTTATATGTCGATGGGAAATCGATTGCCTAAAGGTCTAAGAGTCAAGTTTAGAGAGTGACAAAGCCACATCAAGGCAAATATGTAGTCCTCATGGAGATGAAGTAATGCTGTAAAAAAATGAAAATAGAAAAAAAATGGCTTAGAACATGTCATGGAATGTAATTGAAGCATGCAAACATGGTGGGATGCAAACACATGGTGATGCAAATATGGATGCAACAAATTTAAACCAAGCAGGGTAGGAAATTTTACAATGTGACAAGGTTATGGCACTAGATTACTATAGTGGGATGTGGAGTACTTAAGGATGATATGTAGACACGCCAATCTGGCCTTATTTGGGGATTAAACTCTTATTCCATTGGTAACATCCCTTTTAGACCATCAAAATCAAGTTAAACAATCCATTTGGAAGAGCCGAGGAGTTCACTATAAATCTAAGAAAGAGTTATGGATCTCTAATCAAATCCGTGTTTGCCGAACAAGAGACTCTTGGTGGTGTGCCAAATTATACTTTTCCTAGCATATCCTTTAATTTATAATTTTTCACAGGATTATGTGAAGGTAAAATGGAGAATTGTTTAACATAAATAATCTTATTCTATGAGTTCTCTTTTCAATGCAACAAACGGCATTCAATTCTGATATACCAGTTGTCTGCAGCGCCTTTTAGAATTCAGACGCGCAGTTATGTCCGCACGCAGCACCGATCAAGCCCAATTGCATGCAAGCCCAGCCCATTGGGCACATCTCTGATCAATTCATGACCTTACTTTCCTTTCTCCACCTCCATACTACTTTTTAAATATTCTGGAAGCTTTATGGTCGAAATTAGCATCATCTAATGATGGCAATCCAACCTGTTGTCTTATACATTAAAACTTGCTATTTTTAGACCAGATTTGTTTCCTCTTCAAGTGAAGACATATTTTGAACATGGGTAAGGTGATCCATGGTTTCCAATCCCTCTCAATCATTTGGGTAAGTTTATAGATACCTCAAGATGAAAATTAGCAACATTAAATGGAGAAAATCTAACCTATGGTCGAATGTATCAAACCTTGCTATTTTTTGACCTATTTTTCATCCCCTATAAAGGGAGACTCATATGAATGACCTAAAAAGGGCATCCCCATCCTCCATCACTCTTATCTTCGTCATACAGCCACCCTTGGCTCATATAAACCTTCCCAAATCATTTTCTCTTCGTCCCGGTGCCCGGAGATCATCCCAAAGTGAAGAAGAAGCCAGTCTATGCTCCGACATGCTGCACTGCTGATCATCGACTTATAAAGATCTCTCTAGTTATTTTCCTGCCTGACTTCCTTCAGAATAAGTGTTATTCATCAAGATATATTTCATCTCCAACAAACATAGATCAATTCTTACATTCCCTTGGCTTGTTATGGCTTCAACACCGGCACTGCACAAACAGATATGAAGTCTTCTCTTCTAAGTCATCATTTTCTCAGTCTATTTCTGTACATTTAGTGGTGGATTCAGCCTATACTGTAAGGAATCGTCCATTAAAATTTGGTGCAGCGGAAGCGACGATTCCTATGGGTTCCTTTAGAATCCGTCTCAATCAGAACCGAACGACGAAAACCGAAAACCGATCAAATCGGGTTCGAATATACCTGATAGGGATTCATATAATCCCATGGAGAGGAAAGAGATGAGCTTCTCAAGCTCTACAAACCGTTCAAGTGTCCGGTCTCCAACAGTATCCACACGAACTTCACCCACAGCAGGTTCTCCCTTCGCGCCGGCCTCGAGAACTCTTCCCGAACGGAGCTCCATCGACCATGGACACCTTCTAGAGAGAGGAGGAGGTAGGGAGGAGGCTTGGGACATGGTTTTCACCCTTGGCTTGATGGGGTTTGGCTGAAACCATTAGTATTTATAGAGAATTATGGAATTTTTCATAAAAACCCAAAATCTCTATAAATTACGTCCTTGCCCCTGTACTTGTGGATAAGTCCTTTTGTGTGTGACCCACTAGGCCCAATAACCTATTTGGTTGAGGCCTAAATAAAATAGAACAATTCTATTTAATTAATTAAATCCATTATCCGATAATGCATTAATCGGCCTACCGATCATGAAGGGTACAAGCCACATCCCATGATCCCAAATGGCTATGGGGATAATCTCATCTCCATTGAGCCTTTCCATCATCAGTTACCACATGGATATAAACCCTCATCCATCCAATGTCCCGGTCGGAAAGGAGTACGGCATCGACTGTCAACTCCTTAATGTACCGACTCTATAGGATCCTGTACTCGAAATTGGATCAATTGGAAAACTCCTTTTCCAATTATCCTATCTACCCTGGCCAGGGATTTAGAGTACTATCCCATAGGACATTCACTCTCACTTACCGAGAGTGGACGATCCCTTGTTGTCCGCTCAATTGCCTCCATCGGATTTTCCTTGTACCCGATCCATCGCTATATAGGACCATCTAAATTGTGATCCATAAGTCAATGGTCAAAGCACAAGTTCCACCCAACAAGGCATCTTTGGCGACTCAGGTCAAAGGTCCAACCATGCAACCGTGATGATAGAAAACCCTGATAGACAGTTCGGTAAGATACCATTCAGGGTTTCTAATTCGGTCAGTTCAGTGAACTCATTCAACTAATGAGCACCTGTATGTGTATCTCAGTGTCTCCACACTAATGACCAATGAGATCGGTTGTCCTCATCGCATGAGAAGACATCACATACACTAGTCTATCCGGATCTTTGATGTCCCGTCTCAAGTATCCTATGACTAGGAACATTTAGATCAAATACCTCTAAATGATCAATCTCATTATCATGATCTCATCATGATTTAATCATCATTGTATTTGAACAAGGACTTCATTATGATATTCGCATCTAAAAAGAGCTTATAATGAAGATTTGCCTAATTAATTGAATGAGATATTTCTAGAAATGTCGAATCATATCATATATGATTGGCTTGTAGGGCATACATTTCTATCAATCTCCCACTTGCACTAAAGCCAATCACCCATCTGGCTGATCTATATCAGCTCGAGGTGAAGCTCAAGCACTCTTTGAGTAACTGCTTCAGTTAGTGGATCTGCAATGTTATTAACGGTAGATACTTTATCTTTAATTATATCTCTATAAGTTGCAATCTCTCTGATTGTATGGTATCGCCACAGAAGTTCTAAACTTCTGATGAGACATCGGCTCTACTCCACTGTTTTATCAAAACAATGATACACTTTCAGAGAAAATTGGGACAATCCCATACCTTAGATGAGAATCTTCATCTAGATTACTTCTCAAGTAGTGTGCAACCACCATGTAAACTTGTTTACATATGTTGTAGAATTTACAGTGTTCTATCACATAGAACTCTTTCAACTCACTGCACCATCATTATTCTGACTTAATATCAAACTTATTTGATTAGAAGCTTGTGTTTGTAAAACTACAAGACTTCAAGTCTTATCCTCCACTGTATAGAGATACATTCTCAGTGCTTCTCAAGTACCAAATGATATATCTCTAAACTATCCAGTGACTCTCACCTGGATCTTCTTGATGAATGCTCATAACACTTAGAGCATTAATCACATCATGTAAGTAGCATCATATAAATAATAGACCCTATGACAAAGGCATAAGGGCTCTATTTATGTGATCTCTTTATCTTTCAAGAAGTCTATAAAGACAACACTTTACAGAGATCAACTCCACACCACATAGGTAAGAAACCTATCTTGGAGTTTATCATGTCAAACCCTTTGACTATGGTGACTACGTACATTAACTGGGCATTGATTTTAGATCTATCTCCATAGATCTCAAAACCCAAATTGTGTTTGGAGGATCAATTTGATAGCTAGGTTCACTTATGATAACACACCTACTTCATTCTCAATGAGTAGTATGTCATCAACATAAAATGTCAAGAAAGTAACAGCACTCCCACTTATCTTGTTGAATACACAAGGCTCCTCTTCGTTCTTAACGAAGTCATAAGATTTAATCTCATTAAACCTTATATATGATCTATGGGAAGTTTTACTTCAGTCCATAAATGAACTTAATACACACTCTTCTTGGATGTTATTGGGATTTAATTCCCTATAGTTGTATCATATACACCTATTCCTCAAAATATTTTAGAGGAACACTATCTTAACATCCAATTAGCTTATCACATAATCATAGAGTGTAACAATCAAAATCCGAATGGATTAATCCATGGAATAGGTAAAAGATCTCATCATAGTCAACCAATTGACTTCAATGATATCCTTTTCAACTATTCTCACCTTTGAAGGTATCTACCTTCTAATCCACTCCAATCTATTCTTTAGTGATCCATTTATTCCTTATGGATACTATATCCTTAGGTGGATCTATCAAGTTCTAAACTTGATTAGAATAGATAAAGTTTATATCGGATTTTATTGTCTCTTCCCATTAATGAATCAATATCTCATATTGGTTCTATATAGATCCTAGGATCAATATCCTTATTATCTTATGCCTCATTTCATCTATCAGAGATATGTCTCACATATCTCTTATGTAGAATGGACACAAGTAAAGACCTATCATTAGTCCTTGTGTAATTATTAACTAGCACCTTAATAGAAGTGTTATTGGGTTGTGGGACTGGAACATCTTCCATATATACCTTGCTCCCACTATCTTTCTTAAGAAGGAACTTTTCCTTTAGAAATATAGTAAGCTGAGCAACACATACCCTTATACATAAGGGTCGTATATTTAATATCCAAAAGTTTCCTTAGGATATTCCACAAGCCAACACTTCATAGTCTTATATTCCAACTTGTTAGAGTTATACTTCTTCACCAGGTCGGACATTCTGAAACCTTAACTTGCTTAAGGTCAAGTTTTAACCCCTTTTCCATATCCTATATGGAATAATCAGAACAGGCTTAGAAGGTACCTATTAAGATCAAGTGGTTATAACGAGTACTTAACCAAAATTAGACAAAGGGGAAATTTGCAAAGCTTGTCATTGTTCATATTATGTCCTACATAATATGGCTTTTCCTTTTAGCTACTCAATTAAGCTAAAATGTGTAAAGATGTCCATTAGATTCTATTATCCTTCTATTATATGCAAATTATGTACTTAAGTATTCCCCTCCTTGATCTCATCAAAGAGTTCTAATACTCTTTCCATTAGTATCTCTACTTCATTCTTAATCTCAAATAATTTCTCAAAGGTCTTAGATTTGTACTTCATAAAGTACATGTATCCATACCTAGAGTCATCATCTTTGAAATAATGAAGTAGAAATATTCTTCTTTAGCCTTACTAGATATGGGCTAACATACATCTAAATGTACGAGTTCTAATAACTCATTAACCCATTCTCCATGTCTATATAAAGCTAAAGTGTATATTGATCTAAATCAACCCATTTCCTTTAAAAAGGAATATTCACACATAACATGAGAGCTAACATATCAAATATAATTAAACAATTCATTAAGCTCCCACTGGCAAACACTTTGCCATTCAATCTATTAGAACATCTATCATTTCCATAGCTAAGAATAAATCAACATTTATTCAAGTAGGAAATCATATAAAGTCCTTTTAGAAGGATATAATAACAATATTAATTATTAAGACATCTCCATAAGGCTATTAAAGAATTGCACCTCTCACTAATAATGATGCAACTTTTGCACCATTTCATATGTAGGTCAATATCTTCTTTATTAAGCCTTCATTTACTTGTCATCATCTACAACTCCTTGTAGATATAAGATGCATATCTGCTATCTCATACCATCAGATGCATCCATAGTATCTAATATTATGATATACACATATAGTATCTAATACTATTAAGTGTATATTTAAAACAAGTAAGTCCCAATGACTTGGATACATGAAGCTTCTCAAGCTCCACCTTTACATTATATACAAAACACTTTGCACTTTCTCTTCCACATATCATCATCATGACAGTGTAAGGATCTTGTCTTATTCTGGCTTTATTATCTTGACCACCTTCTTTTACTATTAACTCTCTCCTATTTTTATCTAATGATTTTACTTCTTACTATTGGTCTCACCAACAAGAAGTAATTAAGATGTATTTTTGATCTAAGTTGCCCTTTAGATAGCTCATCAATATGAGCCATGATGGATCTCATATCCATCTATCCATGTTGTCTCTATAATTATGTCTCATAGAGACTAACATCTAGTTTAATGCAAACAATGCATCTTGTCTATGAGATAAGATCTTATCTTTCTTTCATATCACTAGATAATTTAGGAGACACCTACTTCTCAAGTAGAATAGTTAATTGGTCAACTATGAGAACAATTCTCTTAGTTCTAAACTGATATAAGAAGTGTGAGCTATTAAGCTATTTGGCATCTAGTATGCCATACTAATGGTGGTTTATTATAGTATTCTACAACTGAGATATAATTTTATCAATATAACATTGCAGATATTCATGAAATTAAGATATGGTCTTTCATCCTAATTTATGCTCCCACTAATTTTCGACGAATTTGCATAACCCTCATTATGCAAAGACGGGATATCACGATGAAATCCTAGTGGGGACTAAGACCCTATTAACTTTATGGTGATGACCTTGTGGGAAACACAACAAGTCATCCCATACTTAATAGGTAGGTAACTTTTACCAATTGCAACTCTTGCAATTCTTAGTCATTCAGCCTCTAGAGTTATAACCTTGTGGGAAACACAACAAGCTATATACTCTAGTTAGGTCAAGTCCGTTTGTTACGTTATGAGAATGAATTCTTAACATAGCCCTTGTGGGAAACACAACAAGGCCATGCAATGGTCCACCCCAAAGTTCGGCAAATGCCTTGGCCATGATCACCAATCCCTTGCTGAATGAGTCTTGTGGGAAACACAACAAACCCATCCAATCTAAGATTGGCTCATCAAGACCATAACAACGGAAGGCTACGTGAGTCATTCTTAATGTCACACGTTTATCAACCTAATTATGACAAGGAGGGATTTTATTTTAGTCTCATCAAGAATATGTGCTAAGTATATATAATACCTTTGGAATATCATATATCTAAGGTATAAAAGATAGCACACAACCACATATCAAATATGCATAAAAATTAGGTGATCATGGACTTAACCCTTAGCATGCACCTAAGGCACCCCTCTATGTGCAAATCCTTGCTTCAGATGCTTGAGTTGGTATGCTCCCACTTCAGAAGGGTGCTTCTCCAAGTGGTCCTGCTCTCCAACCTTCCACGAACCAGCTTCTAACTCTTACAAGCGGCTTAAGGGTATGCAGACCCTACAAATGTACATAACTCAATAAGAAACCTTGGTTTTAACCAAGGGGAGTACATTAATGGAGGGAGGTAGAATGTACAATCAGATTGTATAGAGAGAGAGGAGGCACACGCAGGCCCCATTTAATAACATAACCAACATAATTAAAAACAATCACAAGCCAAGCACAATTAAGTCCATGATCACCTCCATACACACTAACATTCATCACATGAACATAGAGCGCATACGTGATAATTATATGAGATATATCATATATATCAGCATAAAATTATATAATTTATTTTGAAATTCTCAATTTCATGCATGCCGAATTTTCATGAAATAAATAACATGAAAATAACATGACAACAACATATAAACAATTTATATGAAATGAACATACAAAACTAAACTATTTAGAACATTCATGCATTCCCAATACTGTGCTAGGTCAGAAATTAATGTCCCAATTTATATTCTGTAAAATCTCATTTTACAGAATTAATTAAGACACTGATAATTTAAGTTAAACCTTTAAAACAATTTTAAGGTTTAACCATGAGTGAATCTATGTAAATAGAACTAAACATCATCTAACATATCATTAAACACTTTAAAACATGTTAAATAATATTATAGAATTTTTCAGAAATTTTATGTAATTTTATGGCAATTTTTCGGAATTTTCTATGATTTTAAACAATTTAAAATCATTAAATAAAAGATCTGGCGCATTGCGCCGCGCGCTCCGCACGCGCCACGTCGGCGAGCGCCCGTGTGCGCCGTTGCGTGCGCCGGTCTTCAAGCGCGCCTGCGCCGACCGTCGTGCGCCGGCGCGTGCGCCGATCGCCATCCCCGAACGGGGACTGTTCATCCGTAGGAGAGTTAATCTCATTAACTCGGACATATCTCCTTATCCCAGACTCCTAAAAATCCGAAAAAATATGCGTTGGAATCCTTACCAAATAAGGAATCCAAAAAATTCTGACTCATATCCAGGAAAAATCCCAATCGTCCGGAAAATGAGGAAGAAGAGGCGGCGGTCACCCAAATTCCGTAGCAGAAATCTCTATTTTGCAACGAGGATAACTCCTTATCTAGAAAGTAAAATATTCTCCAAAAATAAAATTTAGAATCCTCATCATATGACGTTTCCAAATATGTATATATCCCTTCATATAAAAATTCTATATCAACGGAAAATCAGGAAGAAACAAGTCGGCGCCGCCAGATTCCGCAGAACCCTAGTTCGTTGGAAAACTCAAAAATTCTCATCCTCCGCCATCGTTCAAAGCTGGATATCAAAGGTAAAGGCTAGGTAATCATATTACCCATCTCCTAAACCCTTTCCAAGCCTCAATTTCTTCTATGGACGGAGATTTCACAAAATCCCCAAATCCGGGTGTTGGTTCGGGCATGACAGAAACACCAACTTTTGAGGCTTCTTCCGAACTCTACAGAGACCCAAACTTCAAACGGTTTGCGGTGTTGGAAAGAACTATATCACGAGATTCTACCAACGCCAACAACTCTTTTATCTAAGTCATACACAGAATATGGTGGCCTCGTCAAAACAGACGTTTGCACAGATTCGAGAACACATAAATAACATGAAATAATGTCGATTCGACGTCGGTTTTGACCGAGACTTGAACCGGGCTCTGATACCACTGTAAGGAATCGTCCATTAAAATTTGGTGCAGAGGAAGCGACGATTCCTATGGGTTCCTTTAGAATCCGTCTCAATCAGAACCGAACGACGAAAACCGAAAACCGATCAAATCGGGTTCGAATATACCTGATAGGGATTCATATAATCCCATGGAGAGGAAAGAGATGAGATTCTCAAGATTTAAAAACCATTCAAGTGTCCGGTCTCCAGCAGTATCCACACGAACTTCACCCACAGCAGGTTCTCCCTTCGCGCCGGCCTCGAGAACTCTTCCCGAACGGAGCTCCATCGACCATGGACACCTTCTAGAGAGAGGAGGAGGTAGGGAGGAGGCTTGGGACATGGTTTTCACCCTTGGCTTGATGGGGTTTGGCTGAAACCATTAGTATTTATAGAGAATTATAGAATTTTTCATAAAAACCCAAAATCTCTATAAATTACGTCCTTGCCCCTGTACTTGTGGATAAGTCCTTTTGTGTGTGACCCACTAGGCCCAATAACCTATTTGGTTGAGGCCTAAATAAAATAGAACAATTCTATTTAATTAATTAAATCCATTATCCGATAACAGATTAATCGGCCTACCGATCATGAAGGGTACAAGCCACATCCCATGATCCCAAATGGCTATGGGGATAATCTCATCTCCATTGAGCCTTTCCATCATCAGTTACCACATGGATATAAACCCTCATCCATCCAATGTCCCGGTCGGAAAGGAGTACGGCATCGACTGTCAACTCCTTAATGTACCGACTCTATAGGATCCTGTACTCGAAATTGGATCAATTGGAAAACTCCTTTTCCAATTATCCTATCTACCCTGGCCAGGGATTTAGAGTACTATCCCATAGGACATTCACTCTCACTTACCGAGAGTGGACGATCCCTTGTTGTCCGCTCAATTACCTCCATCGGATTTTCCTTGTACCCGATCCATCGCTATATAGGACCATCTAAATTGTGATCCATAAGTCAATGGTCAAAGCACAAGTTCCACCCAACACGGCATCTTTGGCGACTCAGGTCAAAGGTCCAACCATGCAACCGTGATGATAGAAAACCCTGATAGATAGTTCGGTAAGATACCATTCAGGGTTTCTAATTCGGTCAGTTCAGTGAACTCATTCAACTAATGAGCACCTGTATGTGTATCTCAGTGTCTCCACACTAATGACCAATGAGATCGGTTGTCCTCATCGCATGAGAAGACATCACATACACTAGTCTATCCGGATCCTTGATGTCCCGTCTCAAGTATCCTATGACTAGGAACATTTAGATCAAATACCTCTAAATGATCAATCTCATTATCATGATCTCATCATGATTTAATCATCATTGTATTTGATCAAGGACTTCATTATGATATTCGCATCTAAAAAGAGCTTATAATGAAGATTTGCCTAATTAATTGAATGAGATATTTCTAGAAATGTCGAATCATATCATATATGATTGGCTTGTAGGGCATACATTTCTATCATATACATCCTTCATAGAAATTGTTCTCCGGTGAGTCCTATTTTATTTACAACAAGAATCATTCAATTCAGATATCTGTGATAACCATAGCATGTCCTACATCGACATTGTGCTGGGAGTTTCCAGAACTTCACTGTCCAAGATCCGGCTTATCAAGTAAATTCAGATTACTTATCATAAGATTCAAGCAAACTTGTCTTCATATAAAACCACCCTCGATAAGTCCTCTTTATTTTTAAAGAAACATTACTTTATTCTGATATTGGTACTGTTTGTTATGGACTGTACATCAAAGCCGCGCAGTTTACATTGAATCAGTCCAACCCAGTTGTCATTTTGCCTGGGTTGTGTTGTCTTTAACCATTCATATTCTCTTTGCTAAATCTTCATTCAAATCATTTAGTTCATATTTAAGAATATTTTTTTATTTTGTTTTTCATCATTTTATACATTAAAAAAAACCAAAAAAGGGGTTAGGGCTTACCTCGAATCTGGTGAGTTTGTTTCCAATTGTCGTTTTATGTTATTGCTTTTACAGTTACCACACTTCACTCAGTTCTAATCCTTCTTTCACTTGTTTTCTTGTCTTCTTTGTCTACTTGTTGCACAGGTACATCAAGCTAGCATCAGTTGGACTCTTCTTCATCGGCCGGCCGAAGAAGAAGAAGGTTGAACTCACATCCCAATCTCCCACTCTAAGGTACACACGGTCAAATTCAACTCATCTCTTGATTTACATTCCATAAAGCGGAGCCCGTGGATCCTGGCGCCCACCTTTTTATTCATGTTATAAGTTCATCTCCTCCTCACTCTCCTCCCGAACCGTCTTCGGTGCTTGAGTAATGTTGTGAGATGAAAGTTCGGGGATCAATGTGAGTGTGGGACCGAGGTGAAGAGTCTTTACCGCTTTCTGAGTGTCTTCCGAATCACTCCGCTTTACCCTATTCTATATTTCACCTTCTCTTGAGGTGCTGATCCAGAACCCGTTTCTGGAGTCGACAGCTTTTTGGCGACCACGGTGGGACAACCAATGTTTTCAACCGTGCTAGCTTGATTGATTCTTGCAACTAGTTATTTTCAACCTTGGAATCACGTGCCGTTGATTGCAAACTGAAGAAGACTTGAGGAGGAATAACTTTGATGAAGAGAGCTTGGGCAGAAGAAGTCCACACGCTGCTGTAGAGGCCGAAGAAGAGAGACCTGACAGATCACCTGTAGACCAGCCTTCCTCTCTCTTGAACCGACTTATCTCTCTCTAAAAACTCGAAATTATCTCTCTAAAAATCACAAAAATCAATGCATGAGGGAGCTTTGATAACTTGAGATGCCTGGGGGTTGTAAACATGCCTTTGGAACGACCGGAATCATAGTTTATTTATAGGAGAATGACAGGTCTTATCAACACTACAAAATAGGTGACCTTGCGCCCTACACCAGGGTGCATGTGCCCCACTGATGGGTGCATGTGCCTCCCAGTGAGGGCACATGCTATCCATTCGAAATTTTCGGTATTATCCGGTATGATCCGTTCAGAGGTAGAGTCCTAGTGAAAAACTAGTTCCCTCGTGCCTCAATGTCAGGGCGCATGTGCCCTCAAGTCAGGGCACAAGGTCACATGCCTCAGGGGTAGGGCGCATGGTCACGTGCCTTGGGTCCTGGGCGCATGTGACCAGGGACTCAGGCGCATGAGACTATTTTGCGCATCCTTCTTCCAGAAGCAATTGCGAACACTCCCGAACTCAGAATTCGATGCCGTTTGTTGCGTTGGAAAGATAACAGGACGAAGAAGCTCATTATAGCATTGGATCAGCCATAAAGTCCTCCAAAACTTCAGAATTTTATCCTGAAATTAAGACAGTGAAAATAAGATTCGATACTGGTCGGAATGACTCCGACAGCAAACCAGAAAGACACGGCATGAAACAAAACTTGTCCGGAGTGTGAATCTGACCGTAACCTTCACTGCATGATCATTAGGAATTGGTCATTCAGCCAATTTTCGTGTTTACACGATTTACGTGTGGCTTTCGCTTGAAAATTACAGCTTTTTGTAGAAAACTTTGGAAAACATCCAATTTCATTCGGCGAAGCTCTAAATCAACTTTAAAAGACCCAGAATCATTATAAGGTCAATCACAAATGTTACCCTATAAAACATGAGTTTTATGCCCTGAATTAGGAAAATTTGGCATGTCTACAGCATGCCTCACCTTGATGTTGGCTTTGTAAGGGAATGGCTTGAAATGAAGCAGAGTGATTTGGAGTGAACTGTAATGCAAGTGAGCATAGATGAATGTAGCAGAATGGAATGATGATGGACTGAAAAGGTGGCATCAAGGTGTATATATAGACGTGCTTATCTACCCAATCCAGCAAAATGAATCTTGCTAAGTATTCTAGATCACTTTCATGTTCCATCAAAACCTCACATAATTGATTGGTAAAAGGCTTGTCATTGGCAGAAGAGATGAAAAATAAAGGATAAAAGATGTAGCCAACTCTCAGCATGGTGAGGAGTCCTCGAATTCGTAGGTTCATCATCAACCAGCAACCCAAACTTTGCGGTGTTCTTGTACTATGATGGGGTAAAGTTTTAAAGAGAAGTTGATCCTAAAATGAAAAGAATACCAATCCATCATATTTGGAATCTCAAGTTCATTCAAGTTTCACCAAAATACTCAGTTTAATTCTGAGTGGAATAACCTCATGTTCTAAAAGGGTTTGTTTAAGCATAACAAAAATTGCTCGGGTATCGTAAAACCACGAATCTTGCTCTAGCAGAAAACCCAATTAAACAAAAATGACAGACAGACTTAAGCCATAGTGAGATTGAAAGATAATGGTGGGACTAACATAGAATGATGGGAAAGAAGAAACAATGGCATGACAATTGCCATGGTGGGTAAAATAAAAGGCACGGTGGGATAAAAGAAAGGAAGGAATAAAACATGATGGGATAACATGAAAGAGTAAAACATGGTGGGATAAAAATAAAGGAAAAAATAATATGGTTGGATAAAATTGGTAATGATGAAGAATGAAAAAGAAGATGGACGTGAAAACATAGAAAATTATGTAGAAAATAGTTGAAGATATAGATTGTCTATTGGAGGTCAAGACACCAGATTAGGAACCATCATCCCTCCAATGTTCAATTTTGGCTTATCCGTGAGTGTGAAGAAATGACCAAGCCATTGTATATTTTGTTGAAGGGGATCTCGGGCCCAGTCATCTTCACCCTCAAGGTCTTCAACATCAATGCATATAATACGTATCAAATGGACCTAGAATAACTAAATGACAAATGATAAGAGTGATGTGAAGTGCAAAATGGAATGCTGGTGATGATGTGAGATTGATGAGAATGTGGATGAAATCTTCAGGCATGATTTATCAACTTGCATCGACTGTCTGATTCATCAGCTTCTCTGGTCCATCCGTGTCTTCCCTTTTGACAGAATACAGCTCCACGATAATGTTTAGCTGGGTGATGCTTCCTCTCTTTTCGCCATGGGGTTGGTATGTCGTTCCTTCCGAAACACCGATCTCACCACTTCAACTGTTAGACTTAAAAGGTTGCCTGATGGCCCTTCTCTTTTGCTTTTTCAGCTCCTGAAAACACTTAGAAAAAATGATTAAATTTTCATCATGACTCATCCCTTTGCCTATTTATTGTTTGCCTTGATTTTGGGTCAAAGGGAGGAGCCTTCTTAACAAGGTGGAATAAAATAAACAACTTAAATGAAATGGAGGTAAAGGTTGAGAGAACTTACCTACCGTGGTGAGAATCCTTCCCTCTTACATTGAAATGCCTAAAACACTTGATAAAAGAGGATTAGATCTTCACCATGACTCAACCCTTTGCCTATTATGGTCAACTTTGACTTAGATCAAATAGAAGAGCCATCTCAACCAGGTAATTAAAGCAAAAATGGATATGCAATGCAGGAATGGAAATATGCATGATAGCCAAATAAACATGGATGCAACTAAGGCAATGATCATGACTGAGCATTTTTTTGGTGTTTTCCTAGAAATATCATTTTTTTGAATTTTTGAAATATTCATTTTTTGGGATTTTTGACATATGCATTTTTTTAGATTTTTTTGAAATATGCATTTTTTGGATTTTTAAGATATTCATTTTTTTGGGTTTTTGAACTATTTAATTTTTTTGAATTTTTGAAATATTTACTTTTTATGGAGAAAATGCTGGTATTTGAGACAGTTCATCGGTCTTTAGTGTTTGTCAAAACTCAAGTGGTAGATACCATGTGCAAAATAAAGTTCCCTACCTAGAATCCTTCTAACCTTCTTCCTTTGATCGGCTTGGATTCCACCTGGATTGGTCGGTTTACCCTACCCAAGGGGTTTAAGGAGGAAGAGTATAGAGGAAGTCCTTGATAGAGTTTGAAGATGTTGAGAGGGATTTCTCTACTCTCACTCAAATTGCCCTTTGGGGTTCGGCCTCTTTGGGTATTTCCTATTTTTGCTCTTTTCTATGTGGCACATATTTGAACAGGTTTTTGACCCATGGGGACTTTGCCCATCTTTTAGTGCCTTTTGCCTTGACTATCATTCTAGGTACTCATTTAGACAGGTTGATTATTTTTTCTTTTTCTAACCTGAGGGGTTCATTGCCCATCTTTTGGCACCCTTTTTGCACCCTCTGAGATGGCCTCCTACTTGGGTGGCAAGTGTTTTCGGTACTACCCCTCTCTAATCTTTTCTCCCTATCTTGGACCGAGTAGAAGAGAATTGGGTAAGGGTAATCCTTCCATTTCTAGATTTTTGCCTTGCTCTTCACCAATGTCAGGTTGTCTGGATTCTAGGATCGGGAAGTGTTATGTGTGTAGGATGGTACCTACCCTTGACTTCTCACGAACAACCTAGGATTGATTACTTGAGATTATACCAGTGATTTCTCCATTTTTTTGTAAAGTACCTTATGAGAAAAACTTCATTCCAAGGATGATTCAATTTTTCTCCATCTGCATTACTCAATTCATATGCATTGCCTGGATACTTTTCTGTGATTACAAAAGGCCCTTCCTAGTTAGGTTGCAACTTGGAGCGAGGACCCCCTGGCTTAACGAATATGCATTCGACTACCATCTCACCGATTTCGAACTTTCTCTCGACCACCCTCTTTTGATAAAACCTTTTAAGTCTATTCTGATAAGTTTGGGCATGCTCAGTGGCAGCTAGCCTTCATTCATCCAAGAGTTCAAGCTGTGCAAGGAAAGATTCTCGTCTCTCATCAACAGGAATATCCCTGTTGAGCTGAACTCAGAGATATGAAAGTAATATTTCATAGGGGATCACTGCTTCCATCTCATAAGCCAAAGCATACGGGGTTTGTCCAGTGGGAGTCCTTACAGAAGTACAATAAGCCTATAGAGCATCTACAAGCTTATCAGGCCAGTCGGCAAACTTGCTAGACTTACAAGATTTCTTGATGATTTGGATTAAGATTTTATTGGTGGCTTCTGCTTGACCATTGCCTTGAGGATAGTATAGTGATGAATGATGCAATGAAATGCGACACCTATTACAAAGATCACATAGATCTTGAGAGAGAAATTGTGGCCCATTATTAGTGACATGTCGCTGGGGATCCCGAACCTTGCCACGATGTTGCGCTTGATGAAGGAGCAGACTGTTGAAGCTTTAATCTCCATGAATGCTTCCGCTTCAGCCCACTTTGTGAAGTACTCTATTGCCATTAGAATGAATGATTTTGAGTGCATTTCGGAGTTGAGGTCACTCAAGGGGCCAATGATTTCAAAAGCCCACATGGTGAAAGGCCATGGAGCATGAATTAGATGAAGGGAAGATGCAGGAGAGTGAATCTTGTTAGCATGAAGTTGACATGAATGACAATACCAGACAAAGATGGAGCACTCTTCTTCTAGAGTTGGCCAACAATACCCTTGTCGAATGACTTTCTTAGCAAGGGCTTGGGCATTCACATGACCCCCACAAACTCTAGAATGTGCTTCCTTCAGCACCAACTCGGCTTCTTCTTCATCAAGACACCTGAGTAAGATTCCACTTAGGCTTCTCTTGTAGAGCACTCCTCCTAAAATTGTATACCTCTGGGATACTCTTCTGATTACCTTCTTTTCTTTGGTGGTTGATCCTGGCGGGTATGACTGATCTTGGCAATACCTCGTAATCTCATCATACCAAGGTCTCTCACCTTCTTCTAATTCTTCCAACTCAATTAAGGAGATTTCTTTTTTATGTTCTACGTATTCCTTTCTGTTGAACCTCTCCTTAACCTTTAGAAAACGTCCATCCTCAATTGCTGGAATTGTCCTCTTACAGATGTGGATAGTCCGCACTTGCCTGCCTAGCGGGACAGATAGAGATGAAGCTAGTGAAGCTAAGGCATCGGCGAGGATATTCTGAGAATGGGGGACATGGACAAAGGTGAGTTTGAAGAATAGCTTTATGTAGCAGGTGGTGAGCTCCTTGTAGGATCAATTGACTATCACCTATCACCCTCAGTTCGGTGGCACCATAGAAATGAGCGGCCTCCAGCCCAGCCAGCAAGGCTTCATACTCAACTATGTTGTTGGTTGTTGGAAAGTTAAGCTGAAAAGCCTGTGGAATGGTGACACCTTCAGGTGACAGAAGGACAATACCTATCTCTTTACCATGTGAGTTTAGAGCCCCGTCAAAATATAATGTCCAAAGATTGGAAGATCGGACTGAAAGATGGGTATGGGATGATGGGCAAGGTGTTCAGCAATAGCATAGACCTTGATTGCCTTCTGTGGGACATAAGCGAAATCAAATTGGGATAAGAAACTCTACCATCGCCTTAACCGATCAGTCAAAATTGTCTTTTCTAACAGAAACTTGATAGGATTGATACGAGCAATGAGCTTGACTTGGTGAGCAAGAAAATAGTGATTGAGTTTCTGAAGCACCTAAACAAAAGTAGCACATGTCTTTTCTACCACAGTGTACTTCAGCTCACAAGCATCAAACATCTTAGACAAGTAATAAGTAGCTCGTTCTTTCCCTTCTTCATCAACTTGTGCAAGGACTGCCCCAAGAGAGTTTCCAAGAATCGAAATGTAGGACCAAGGGCTTGTCAGGAATTGGTGGTCTATGTACAGGGGGACTTGCCAGGTATGCTTTCAACCCATCAAACGCCTCCTGGCACTTCGAATCCCATTTAAACTCAGCCCCCGCCTTGGTTAACTCATAGAAAGGTTTACACCTTTGGGAATGTTGTGAGATAAACCGGCGGACAAATTGTAGCATCCCAATCAATCCTCGAAGCCCCTTCATATTCCTCGGGGGAGGCACCGATAATTGCTTTCGCCTTGTTTGGGTTGATCTCTATGCCCCTTTTGCTTACTATGAACCCAAGGAGTTTTCCTGATGAAACTCCAAATGTGCACTTCTTAGGGTTCATTTTTAGCTTGTATTCTCTAGCTCGTTGCAAGACTTTCCTTAGCACTTCATAGTAATCTTCCCGACTCTTGGAATTGATAACCAAATCATCCACATACAACTCTACAAGGGTGTGCATCATGTCATGAAAGATAGCCATCATAGCCCTCTGATATGTAGCACCAGCATTCTTTAACCCAAAGGGCATGACAACATAGCAATATGTTCTTCAAGGTGTAGTGAACGAGGTCTTCTCTTGGTCCTCCTCAGCTAAACAGATCTAATTGTATTCAGGATAGCCATCCATGAATGAAAGCATTTCAAATCCAGTTGTGTTGTCGACCAAAACATCGATATGAGGCAAAGGGAAATCATTCTTAGGACACACTCAGCTCAAGTCCCTGAAATCTATACAAATCCGAACCCATCCATCCTTCTTCATAACAGGAACTATGTTAGCCACCCATTGCGGATATAGGACGACTTTAATAAATTTTGCTTGGTGTAGTTTGTCGACCTCTTCTTTCATTTTGAGTGCAATATTAGGGTGGAATCTCTTGAGCTTTTGTTTAACCGGGGTAATTCCAGGTTTCAACGTTAATATATGTTCATTATCTAATCCCGGCATATCTTCATATGTCCATGCGAACGTGTCCTTAAATTCTTCCAACACTTTGATCAAACGTTGTTTCTCTGAGGGAGTGAGGTTTGCACTGATGAGGATATTCTTAGGATCTTCTAGGGTTCCTAAATTCAGTTCTTTGGTTGGTTCATTCTCTGTGCTTGATGGTTCCTCAAATCTTCTAAGTCTAGATGCATATGCATCGGCCAAGTCCTCAATTTCATCATCAAATTCAGGATCCTTCTCTGATACCACCTCATATACTCCCAAAATATGATCTATATTATGCTCATCCTCATATCAGATTTCATCTAGCTGGATGGTATTCTCTAAAATGTTTGGCAGCCTTGCACACTCTTTGCATTTCTGTGCCAATTGTTGCAGATACCTACTTAGAACTCGTTTACCTCTGACTTTTCTATTTCCTAACCTAACCTGACCTACAGAAGACAAAGCTAAAAAGGTGGTATTTACAGTGGAGGGAGGATCGAGTAAATCAATCAATGATTTAGAAGAGAGGGATCCTTGATTGGGAGCACCCTCTGGGATGAGTAGAGACGTCTCCTTGATGGAAATGTGAGTTTCAGAGAAGGCATTTTTTTGTGGATTTTCAAGTAAAAAGATAGAATGAGTCAGAATGACTCGAGGTTTGCTGAAAGTTGACGGAATTAATAGAAAGAAAAACTTAAGAATAAAGGGGAAAAAGGGGCTCATGGGCCCGATGGTAATATAAAGTGGACACATGGGTCCAAAACTGATGAAAAAAGTAAACGGGTATGTGGACCCAATCATAGAAATGGATGGGCATGTGAGCCCATGCTGGAAAGTACCCTCAGTTCTAAAGTTGATGAGGGAAGTAAATGGGCAAGCAGGCCCAGTGAGAATAGAAGGCTTAAGAGGGCACATGGGCCCAAAGTGGGTTGTTAGTTTGGTGGAAGAGAGTGGGCCTGGAAGCCCATCCAATAGATCTAAAAACAATGGCATGAGGTTTATACATAGGATTGTTGTATTTGGGCCTCGCGGAATGGTTCTGACTTGGGTGATATGCTCAACCAAATGATCCAAGATTGGTCCTGCCCTTGAGTGGTTCTTGGTACTCTTCCCTGTAGGCACCCGGATGAGCCGGCTCGGCTCGCGCGTCGGCGAGGGAGAGAGAAGAAGAGGAGAAGTAGAGTGTGTACGTGTGAAGGAAGGTGAAGTGTGTGGTCTCCAGGAGCCGAAGGCTCCAAAGTGTGATTAGGTGTTAAGCAAAAGGACAAGAAGGAGTTTGACCGTCGTACCATGGGGATGTAAACAGGGGGAGATTGTTAGGTTCTAACTTCTCCTTTCTTGGCCAGCCGAGAAGGGAGAGCTTTAGGGAGTTCTTTCACCTACGATCGGATTGAAGCTTCACTCCGGTCGATCTACCTAAGAATGTCCAGCACAAAACATGAAGAAAGACAAATGAAGATCATTAGCTATGGCGCTAGTATAGCATCATGCTTGAGAACGACTCTGAATCATGCAAAAGGGAATGAACTAACCGGATCGGGACGGAATCCCAACCCCTATTTTTGGTAGGTTTTTAAACATATATGAGATGCAAAATGATCTAAGACATGCCAAATAACATGATGAACAGTGCTAAGACGAAAAAGGAAGACAAAAACTCGATTAAACGGGCGATCAGATTCCGAAAGTGACAAAATGAGCTTCTGCCCCTCCTGGTGCCTTGTATATGGGGTGCTAGCTGCAGGTGTCCCCTTATAGGGTGCGTTGACCAGGGTCAAAGCGCCCCGTATACGGGGCACTAAGTCTGGCTCGAACAGATTTTCTTCCCCTCTTCGCGATGCCACTTCGAAGTGCTGGGCGGCTTCTGGGACGAAGTAGGGACTCTTCCTTGTAGACACTACTCAAATGAAGCCCATGGAAGGTGGTTTGGGTGCTGGATAAAAGAGGAGAGACGGATAGAAGCTCTCAAAGTTGGAGAAAAAGCATGTTTCTGGGTGACAGAAACAGAAGGTTTTTTTGGGTTTTTGGTGGACGATTTTGGATCAGTTTGGATGCTTATAGGGGGTGAAAATGGCTTAGAAACGTGGTGTTGGATGAGCTCTTGGGTGGCACGAAGTTGGAACATCCTCCAAGCTCTAAATGGAGGTCTATCTATAGCTCAAAAGAAGGCACTTTGGCCATTTCCAAAAAGCAGTGCCACGCAGCATAGCTCCCTGTATATGGGGTGCCAGCATCATGAGGTCTATCAGGTCGACAAGACGAGTCACTGCGAAGGGTCAAATCAGCCGGTCGAATCGATTTGATTTGGTGCCTGGTGCCCTGTATACAGGGCGCCTGGTGCCCTATATACAAGGTGCCAGGTGCCCTATACACAGGGTGTTTGGCTCGGCTGATTGCTCTATTGATCCCCTTCGGAATGTGCCAGAAACTTGATCCGTCCGGAAAACACGATCTGCTTTAAATATTCTCCATGAAAACAAGAATTTAAACTCTCCAACTGGGCCAAAATTGCGTGTCTACAGCTTGCCTCGCCTTGGCGTCGGCTTTGTAAGGGAATGACACGAACGTAGCGTAGGCGAATGTAGTGAAATGTTGTGAGGTGTAGCGAAATGAAGTGGTAATGGACTGAAAAGGTGATGCCAAGGTGTAGATTTAGACACGCCTTCCTTAGCCTAGTTGAGTGGAATGAAACCTTACCGGACTCCGAGGTTGCCTTATTTTTATCAGAACCTTCCCTTCGGTTGATCGATTGTGTGGAAAACTAAAACTAAAATCCCATGCGGGGGAGAATTGTTACCGGCCAGGACCCAAACTGCATGGTGTGCTGGGCTCGGTGGAAAGTAAGTTGCGAAAAAGTAAAGATGAAACCAGTAATCAACCAAGGTTGGGTTCTTCAAATTCATCGGGTTTTGCTCAGGACTACCGGTGTGGTTTGAATGAAATAACTTCTTGTTTTGATAAAATCATTGAAACACGGTTAAAATCGGGTCTTCCGGGCAGACCAAAGCCTCCTTAGAAAGCCATTGAAAGACCGTAATGGAAAGGTCGGCATGAGTATGATGATGTATGAGATGATGCATGATGCATGCTGGGTTTAAAGAAATACAAATAAATATAAGAAAATAGTTGAAGATATAGGTCAAACGAAACGGGTCAGGACATCCGTGAAGACACCGTCGTCCCCGTTTATCTGACTTTGGCTTATCCACGGGCCTAAAAGGTAACTGAGTCCTTCATCGATTTTGTTGAAGGCGTTCTCCGACTCAGCCCTTTCAGACCCGAGGTCTTCAATGATATATATGCAAGAAATATATGATAACCCACGTGGGCATGGCTTATCCATGGTCCACGCAAGGCTCCAGGCGCCCTACTTGTAGGGTGCGTGGTGCCCTGTTTACAGGGCGCCAGGTGCCCTGGTTATAGGGCACCAGGCGCCCTGTTTATAAGGTGCCTGGTGCCCTATTTATAAGGCGCCAGGCGCCTTATAAGTGGGGCACCTGCGTGGACTTTAAGCTCGCTTTTTCCTGAGTCAGTCTTTTGAGTTTTATAAGAAGGGGGGACCTCCCCTTCTTCTCCCCCACACCAGCTACAATGTTCTTCTTCTTTCATTGCTCTGATGGCATCCTCTTCCTCCCGTCCGACCGGTTCAATCGAGATGAAAAGTTTTTCTGAAGTCCCGTGCCATATTCGGAACCAAGTGTCCATGGGAGTGGTAGTGGCTTTATTAGGAACCCCTTTCTATTTTGTTCCAAAACCTTCTTTTCTGATCGCGTGATTATTCTACAGGACCTTTCAAATTTCCCCGGTGCTCGCCGTTACGGTCAGGTGCTGTGGATAGCTCGTCTGATGGCCGCCATCAACATCCATGTGCAGACTATTCTGAGCGGGTGGGGCTTCTCCGGCATCCTAGTCCACGCCAACCACCTCCTCAAATATTTCTGGGACTTTTCTCTGGTGGGTGCGCTTCTCGAGATGTGGCACCCTGATACTCACACTTCTGTTTTCGACTCCTTTGAGTGTACCATCCTCTTAGAAGAGGAGGAGCTATTCTTGGGGCTTCGTGCCATGCCTGGGTACGGCCAGGCCATGTTCATTCCTGTTGGACCGGCCACCAGTTTGTATTTCCTCCGTGGTTTTATGACCACCGGAGAGGCTCGGTCCATCATGGTAGGTGGGCGTATTTACACCGAGGCACTGGTGGATTGGTCCATTGGCGTGATTCAAGGCGCCGGTGACAATGAGGACCTACTTCTGCCCGGTGCCAATGGTGTTGCTGCTTGCCTTGCCTCGGTGCTCCTTTACCCGTGTGAGAATGGGTGGCTCGATCCTACCTGCCTTCCTTGTATCCAGGGCATCTGGTTGTAGACACATCAAATTTGCCTAATTCAGAGCATAAAACTCATGTTTTATAGGGTAACATGTGTGATTGACCTTATAATGATGCCGGGCCTTTTTAAGTTGATTTGGAGCTTCGCCGAACGAAATCGGATGCTTTCCGAAGTTTTCCATAAAAAGCCGTAATTTCCAAGCGAAAGCCATACGTAAATCATGTAAACATGGAATTTCACTGAATTACCAATGCCTAATGATCATGCATTGAAGGTTACGGTCATATTCACACCCCGGACAAGTTTTGTTGCATACCGTGCCTTTCCGGTTTGCCGTCGGAGTCATTTTGACATGTATCGGATCTTCTATTCACTGCCCTAACTTACGGATAAGATTTTGAACTTTTGGAGGGTGTGATATCTGATCCGATGCTATAGAAAGCTTCTTCGGCCTGTTATCTTTCCAACGCAACAAACGGCGTCGAATTCCGAGTTCGGGAGTGTTCGCAATGGCTTCCAGAAGAAGGACGCGCGAAACCAGTCCCATGCGCCTGGGTTCCTAGTCACATGCGCCCGGGACCCAGGGCACGTGCCCATGCGCCCTACTAGTGAGACACATGACCTTGTGCCCTCACTTGAGGGCACATGCGCCCTACCCTTGAGGCATGAGTGACCCAGTTTTTCACCCAGACTCTACCACTGAACCGCCGATTGGGTAAGACCTTTTTCCTCGAGATTTGTGCCCATGCGCCTTAACTGGGGGGCACATGCGCCCCTCAGTGGGGCACATGCGCCCAGCACCAGGGCGCATGTGCCCAGGGGTGGGGCGCAAGGCCCCTATTTTTTAGCCTGGATAACGCCGTCTGTTCTCCTATAAATTAACTATGATTCCGGTCATTCAAAAGGCATGAGCACGACCCCCCAGGCATCTCAAGACGTCCAACCACCCTCCTGCATTGATTTTGTTATTTTTAGAGAGAGAATTTCGAGTTTTTAGAGAGAGAAAACTCGGTTCAAGAGAAAGGAAGGCTGTTCTGCAGGTGATCAGCCAGGTCTCTCTTCTTCGGCATCTACAGCAGTGTGTGGACGTCTTCTGCCAGAGCTCCCTTCATCAAAGTTATTCATCTCCAAGTTTTCTTGAGTTTTCAATCAACAGAACTTGATTCCGAGGTCGGGACTGGTCGTGACGAGCACAGAAGCAAAGTCGCACCTGGCAGATCCTGGACTGCTGCTCGGCTTTTTCGACAACCCAGATTTGGCCTTATCTCTCTCTATTAAACTCAGAATCTTGCTGTTTTGTTTTCTATCTCTTTGTTTAGTGATTCTCCATCCTCCTATATTTTTTTTACATTTTTTGGCATTACTTTTATTCTGCTATTCCGAAAATAAATAAAAAGGGGTTAGAGATAACCCGAATCCGGTCAGTTTTTAGTCAATTGTGTGTTTTATGTTATTCTCTTTACATATACTCCACCTTGTTTAGTTATAATAGTCAATTTCACTTGTTTTTTGTCTAGTTGCACATAATATCAAGCACCCACCACGTTGAGGACTCTTCTTCATCGACCGGCCGAAGAAGGAGAAGCTTTAACCCACACTCTTCACGCTAAGGTACACACGGTCATCTTTCAATCTTTATTTCTATAAATCGGAACCCACGGTTCCTGGAGACCACATTTATTTCTTCTCACTCTCCTCCCACATGACCCGAACCGTCACTTGGTGATCGAGCGACGCCAAGGGATGAAAGTTCGGGGATCAATGTGAGTGTGGGACCGAGGTGAGTGTTGCTTTCCGAGTTTTATTCCTTTCTTTTCTCATCCTCTCTTGAGGTGACGATCTGGATTCACGAACTTCCCTGAAAAGGAGAGGACCCCTTCGAATTTTCAGAGTCGACAGCTTTGTGGCAACCACGGTGGGACAAGCAATGTCTTCAACCGTGGGTTCTTAGTGTTTTCTTTGCAACTAGTTCTAGTTCTAGACCGGTTCCCACGTGAGCCTTTCCTTCTTTCCACCTCTCTTAAACTTCATGCCATCTCAAAATTTCTGATTTCACCCATCTTTCATCAGATCTGAAGTGCCAAGTATGCCATTCAACTTATGCATTTTATTTAAACCGGTTCCCACGTGAACCACCCTTTTCCTTTTAAACTGGTTCCCGCGTGAACCAATCTCTTTCTTTATTTCGGTTCCCACGTGAACCAAACCCCTTTTTTTCAGATCTATCCCAACTTGGATCATATCTTTATTCACCTTTAATTGGCCCTACGTGGCCCTCTTTTGACCGGTTACCACGTGAACCACCCTTTTTACCCAAAACCGGTTCCCACGTGAACCACCTTTGCGTTTTACCCCGGTTCCCACGTGAACCAGCTTATTCTTACATCGGTCTCCATGTGGACGACCCTTTTGCTTGGATATCAGATCTGAACCCTCTTCTTTCCATCACCTTTTCACTATCTCCATTTGGCACACATAAAAAACAAGTCTAGATTCTAGTTTCTAGTTGCTTGTCTAGTTTCTAATTGCTTGTTTTGTGTCATTGCTTGTTTATTTAAGTTCATTAATTGCTTGCATTCTCTGCTCCTTCTCTCTACCTCCTTCTTTTACACTTTTTTGAGGTGGGAGCTCACTCTCCCATTTATCCCTCCCATCCAAAACACCCTCTTGGTGGATTCTGACCTCTCTTCTGAGATATTCCTTCCTAGTTGACTTGGTTGGCTTTCATCAAGGCCTTCGTAATTCCTCATACATGGAGTATTCCTCTTCACGATCGGGTTGGTTGTACGACTCCCCAAAACCCGAAGCATCCTACGTTACCTACACGTGGTGAGATTGTGTGAAACCTAGGTCATTGGAGATTGGAGTTAGGATCCTAACCCATTTGTTGAGAGAACAATTCTTAACAAATCCATAAACCTAAGGTTTAATCAAAATCATTGCGTAATCTTGCTTTCAAGTCTTTGCATCACTTGCTTGTTAAACAAAAATTCCAATCTCTAACTTTTTTCAATATACTAAAAAAACCAAAAAAAAGTTCTTTGTTTACTTTGTCAACTTGTTTGTTTTACTTTCTCCTTGAAGTTCAATGCAACTAAGGTCTGCAAGTCACATTGGAATGGAGAAACAAGTTGAACATCGAGAGCACGAGATGGGTCACCAACCGATTCCGTCAGAAGCGCAAGAGGTCCCTCAACCATCTTCTCCCCGTGATGTTGAACAACTCTTTAGGGAGTTGTCCCTCTATACCGACCCAGAAACCTATGCCCGCATACAATCCATGGTGAAGGGCAAAATGGCCTCAGATAAGGCTGAAGCCAACCAAGTTGCCTCATTTCTTTGTCCTCTGGTTTGACCACCGCGTATTCAGTCACCCTTTTATTCAACCACCTATTGTTCAACCACCTGTGATTCAACCATCATTAGCACAACCATCTATAGTTCAACCATCTATAGTTCAACCCTCTATAGTTCAACCATCTATGGTTCAACCATCATTTATTCAGCCATCTTATTTCAACCATGTTACTCCCTTGACCCATCAAGTCATGGGACAATCTTCAGTAAATTGCCAAGTCATGCTCCTCAATTCCAAAACTATGCCTCTAACCACATACCCCAACCAGTAAACCAAGAACCTGCTCTCACCCAGGCAATCATGGATCATCTCACCCAGATGAATGAACGTTATGAAGAGCTGAGATGTCGCCTAGAGTCCAAGTCAGTTCCTGAAATCTCCATTCCTTCTCTACCAGTCCTACACCTGCCACCTTCTGAGCTACCAGTTTATCGCCGCTACAATGGTACTGGCAACCTTTTCTCCACCTTAAAGATTTTCTCTATGAATCTTTATTCTGGAAAAATGATCGTAGGGTTCTTGCCTTCTTGTTCCGTCGATCATTAGAAGGGTCTGCATTGGAATGGTTCTACTCACTCGACTCCTTTGAGGTAGGAGACTTCGATATTGTGAAAACCAAATTCTTGCAAAGATACAGAGATCGGGTGGCACCAGCATGCTCCATTACGGATTTGATTGCTGAGAAGATGAAGCCCGAAGAGGACTTCATAAAGTTTGCTGATCGCTGAAGGGGAATGGCAGAGAAACTGACAGATGTGATTTCTGAAGGGGAACAAGTGAAGATGCTTATTGGCAACACTACACCCGCCTTGAGGAATGTCTTGATCATGCACCGTCCTACCACAATGAATGAACTCTATGATAGTGCCCGATACTTGCAAGCCCACTTCAAGGATGCCACCATGATAAACCCTTTTGATCCTAAACCTAAAAACCTCAGGAAAACCCCCTCTGCACCAGTTGGTCCTACAACCAAGGGAGTGGTTAACAACGAAGCAATAAACACTGTGGGGAACCAGGGAGGGAACTGTCAAAACCAGTTCAGAAACCCACCACAAAACCTTTCCTATTAGCCCCCTCAAGAACAGGCTAGGCCACCACAACCACGACAACCACAACAACCCCCTCAACCAGTAGCACAACCCCAGCAACCTCGTCAACCTACCTACAATAGGGCACCGCCACCACCCAATCAGGCACCACGAAGGGGAGGTCCTAGGAGAGAGAACTACCAGCAACTCCCTTACTCCTTGATCGACATCTTCAATGTACTCATGGCAGAAAAACAGTTGGAATTTCCCAAGGAAGGAGAGGTTTGGCCAGCAAACGCAGATATGTCCCGATACTGTGCTTACCACCGGTGTCCTGGTCACACTGTAGAAGTGTGCTTTCAATTCAAGGATTACATCCACGATCTGAATGACCAAGGCAGCATTGATTGGGTCCAAATGGGGGAATGCATACAAGCTATGAAGGCTAGGCAGTAGCAACGGCAGCGTCCACCAGCTCAACCTCAACAACAACTTGGCTTGGGGATTGTCCAGAATCCGCTCCCATTACATGCTCCCTCTCCAGCACCGACACCAGCACATCTAAACCCAGGAATTGGTCTAGTACACTCCATTGTCCAAGGAGATTCCAGCCGTGCTCAAGGTTGGCAACTAGAAAACTAAAATGCAACCATGCCTATCAACTCAGCTAGGCCTCCTGCTAGGAACCCTCCTAGACAAATAATCTGTGCACCTGCTACTCCACAACCACCACCAAGTTCAATAACCCAACCACTTGCTGCCACTTCTTCTCGCCGACCCATCATTAGGCCAGCCCCCTCCTTAACTACAACTCCTTCAACCATTGCTACACAGCGGCCCTTGCTCATCCAACCACCACAACCACCACCGAACCTGAAACCCCAGCCTACGAGCTCTATCACTCAGAAACCCCAACTTATCATACCACCAACACCACAACCAATCCCACAACCTACACCTTCATCAACCACTTCTGCACCCCGGCCTCTTCTTATTAGGCCACCAGTATCACCGTCATTACCACCTCCAAATCCTACCCCTCTACCAACTAACCCCATCATCCCAGAACCACCAATCCCATTGCCTACCATACCTGAACCTACACCACCTGTTCCCACCCCAGTTAACCCGTCACCTCTACCCGACCGCCAAATAGCCCCGGTGCTTCAGAGTGGGTGGATGTTCCAGTGGCTCTTTCCCCAAGCTAGTACTCAACCACAGGATCAAGTGGAGGAAGAACAAGTAGAAGAACCATTGCTGGGCACGGCGTATGATTTGTTGAAGCATTTAGATAAAACACCAGCCCGTATTTCCATACTTGAGTTGATCAAAAGATCAAAGGTGCACCAGGAGATTCTACAGCAGTACTTGCAAAGGGTCATGGTGAATGAAGATCTCCCACCTGAGAAGATCACTACAGTGTTGGCCCCTAGAAGTGAGCACCCAACACTCACTTTCTCCCAAGAAGAATTAGTAGATACAGAATTCAGGAGATATGCGTTGCATGTGGCCATGATTATCTGTAATATTGAAGTGAAATCATGTTTGGTTGACACTGGTGCTTCTATCAATGTTATGCCGCCAGAAACTTTGCAATTGTGTGGCATATCTGAGCAAGAAATCAAGCCATCTTGTGCCATGGTGACAACCTATGATAACTCCAAGAAGTCTGCACGTGGGGTGGTCACTCTAGAAGTCAAACTTGGACCATCTACGGTCACAACAGAATTTCATGTTATAGAATTAGATCCAACTTTTCGGGCTATACTTGGGAGGCCATACTTGGAGGCAATAGGAGCTGTGGCTTCAACAAACCACCAGTGCATAAAGTTTCCCTTTAAAGGACAGGTGGTCAAGGTGACTAGCATGCCTATAAGGGACGATCTGAATGATGCTTCTTTACCCCTAGGTATGTCAATACAACCCCATATCTCAGTGGGAGAATTGCCAGAAGTCAGATGCATGACCGCCTCTCTACCAGACACACTGGGATGGCATATGATGATGAAATTGGGCTATCAGCCTGGAAGAGGTTTAGGCAAGGATCTTCAAGGGATCACTCAGCCAATTGAAACTGTGAAAAGGCCACGCAGGCAGGGGTTGGGATATGAAGAGGGTTCCATCCCAAGGAGGATCTTCCAGCCAGGATATGCCATGGGGCTCCATACATTCTTTATCAAAGGGGAGACCATGATGATGGCTGAAGACAACAAGAGTTCCATGATGACTGTCAAGAGAAGGAAAGCTCCAGATGAAGAAGAAGAAGACTTGGAAGACATGTGCTTATCTTTAACTCGTTTTTTCTCAAGTGGGGAAGAGTATCAAGAACCACCCAAGGGCAGACCAATCTTGAATCATTTAGTTAAACATGTTACCGAAGTAAAACCATTCCACAAGGCCCAAATACAACAATCCCATGGTTGAACCTCGTACCTTTGTTTCTAGATCTTTTGGATGGGCTTCAGAGCCCACTTACCCATTTTGGGCCCATGTGCCCTCTTCAACCTTCTACTCTTACTAGGCCAGCTTGCCCATTCGCTTCCCTCATCAACTTCAGAACTGAGGGCTTTTTCCAACATGGGCTCACATGCCCATTTATTTCTCTGATCGGGTCCACGTACCCGTTTACTTTTTTCATCAGTTTTGGACCCATGTGTCCACTTTCTGTTACCATTGGGCCCACGAGCCCCTTTTTCCCCTTTATTCTTAAGCTTTCCTCTCTATTAATTCAGTCATCTTCTAGCAAACCTCGAGTCACTCAAGCTCATTTTATCTTTTTACTTGAGAATCCCAAAAAAAAATGTCTTCTTTGAAACTCACATTTCCATCGAGGAGACATCTCTACTCATCCCAGAGGCGCTCCCAATCAGGGATCCCTCTTTTCTGAATCATTGATCGATTTACTCGGTCCCCCCTCCACTGTAAATATCACCTTTCCAGCTTTATCTTCAGTAGGTCAAGTTAGATTAGGAAATAGGAAAGTAAGAGGTAAACGAGTTCCAAATAGGTATCTGCAACAATTGGCACAGAAATGCGTAGAGTGTGCAAGGCTGCCAAACTTTTTAGATAATACCATCCAGCTAGATGAAATACGATATGAGGATGAGCATAACATAGATCATACTTTGGGAGTATATGAGGTGAAATCAGAGAAGGATCCCGAATCCGAGGATGAAATCGAGGACTTAGCTGATGCATATGCATCTGGACTTAGAAGATTTGAAGAACCATCAGCCACAGGGAATGAACCGACCAAGGAACTGAATTTAGGAACCCTGGAAGATCCTAAGACTATCCTCATTAGTGCAAACCTCACTCCCTCAGAAGAACGACGTTTGATCAAAATTTTGGAAGAACATTGGGACACGTTCGCATGGACATATGAAGATATGCCGGGATTAGATAATTCACTGGTTGAACATAGATTAACCTTGAAACCTGGAACTACCCCGGTCAAACAAAAGCTCAGGAGGTTCCACCCTGATATTGCACTCAAAATGAAAGAAGAGGTTGACAAACTACACCAAGCAAAATTTATTAAAGTTGTTCTATATCCGCAATGGGTGGCTAACATAGTCCCTGTTATGAAGAAGGATGGACGAATTCAGATTTGTATAGACTTCAGGGACTTGAACGGAGCGTGTCCTGAGGATGATTTCCCTTTGGCTCATATCAATGTTTTGGTTGATAACACAGCTGGATTAGAAATGCTTTCATTCATGGATGGCTATTCTGGATACAATCAGATCCGGTTAGCTGAGGAGGACCAAGAGAAGACCTCGTTCACTACACCTTGGGGAACATATTGCTATGTTGTCATGCCCTTTGGGTTAAAGAATGCTGGTACTACATATCAGAGGGCTATGATGGCTATCTTTCACGACATGATGCACACCGTTGTAGAGGTGTATGTGGATGATTTGGTTATCAAGTCCAAGAGTCGGGAAGATCATTCTGAAGTACTAAGGAAAGTTTTGCAACGAGCTAGAGAATATAAGCTGAAAATGAACCCTAAGAAGTGTACATTTGGAGTTTCATCAGGAAAACTACTTGGGTTCATAGTAAGCAAAAGGGGCATAGAGATCGACCCAAACAAGGCCAAACAATTATTGGCATGCCTCCTCCGAAGAATATGAAAGAGCTTCGAGGATTGATTGGGAGGCTACAATTTGTCCGCCGGTTTATCTCACAACATTCCCAAAGGTGTAAACCTTTCTATGAGTTAACCAAGGTGGGGGCCGAGTTTAAATGGGATTCGAAGTGCCAAGAGGTGTTTGATGGGTTGAAAACATACCTGGTAAGTCCCCCTGTACTTAGACCACCAATTCCCGACAAGCCCTTGGTCCTCTACATCTCGGTTCTTGAAAACTCTCTTGGGGCAGTCCTTGCACAAGTTGATGAAGAAGGGAAAGAACGAGCTACTTATTACTTGTCTAAGATGTTTGATGTTTGTGAGCTGAAGTACACTATGGTAGAAAAGACCTGTGCTGCTCTTGTTTGGGTGGTTCAGAAACTTAAACATTATTTCCTTGCTCACCAAGTCAAGCTCATTGCTCGTATCAATCCCATTAAGTTTTTGTTAGAGAAAATAGTCTTGACTGATCGGTTAAGGCGATGGCAGAGTTTCTTATCCCAATTTGATATCACTTATGTCCCACAGAAGGCAATTAAGGGTTATGCTATCGCTGAACACCTTGCCCATCATCCCATACCCGTCTTTGACCCAATCCGGTCGGAGTTCCCGGATGACGAACTAATGTCAGTCCGATCTTCCAATCTTTGGACATTATATTTTGACGGGGCTCTGAACTCTCATGGTAGAAGGATAGGTATTGTCCTTTTGTCACCTAAAGGTGTCACCATTCCACAGGCTTTTCAGCTTAACTTTCCAGCAACCAACAACATAGCTGAGTATGAAGCCTTGCTGGCCGGGCTGGAGGCCGCTCATTTCCATGGTGCCATCGAACTGAGGGTGATAGGTGATAGTCAATTGATCCTACACCAAGTCCTATCCAAGTACCAAACTTCTCATCCAAACCTCAAACCCTACCAGGAGCTCACCACCTGCTACATCAAGCTATTCTTCAAACTCACCTTTGTCCATGTTCCCCGTTCTCAGAATATCCTCGCTGATGCCTTAGCTTCACTAGCTTCATTTCTATTTGTCCCACTAGGCAGGCAAGTGCGAACTATCCACATCTGTAAGAGGACAATTCCAGCAATTGAGGATGGACGTTTTCTAAAGGTTAAGGAGAGGTTCAACAGAAAAGAATACTTGGAACATAAAGAAGAAATCTCCTTGACTGAGTTAGAAGAATTAGAAGAAGGTGAGAGACCTTGGTATAACGAGATTGCGAGGTATTGTCAAGATCAGTCATACCCACCTGGATCAACCACCAAGGAAAAGAAGGCAATCAAAAGAGTATCCCAGAGGTATACAATCCTAGGAGGAGTGCTCTATAAGAGAAGCCTAAGTGGAATCTTACTCAGGTGTCTTGATGAAGAAGAAGCCGAGTTGGTACTGAAGGAAGCACATTCTGGAGTTTGTGGTGGTCATGTGAATTCCCAAGCCCTTGCTAAGAAAATCATCCGACAAGGGTATTATTGGCCAACTCTAGAAGAAGACTGCTCTATCTTTGTCCGGCATTGTCATTCATGTCAACTCCATGCCGACAAGATTCACTCTCCCGCATCTTCCCTTCATCCAATTCATGCCCCATGGCCTTTCACCATGTGGGCTTTTGATATCATTGGCCCCTTGAGTGACCTCAACTCTGAAATGCGCTTAAAATCATTCATTCTGATGGCAACGGAGTACTTCACAAAGTGGGCTGAAGCGGAAGCATTCGTGAAGATTAAAGCGTCAACAGTCTGCTCCTTCATCAAGCGCAACATCATTGCAAGGTTCGGGATCCCCAGCGACATCGTCACCGATAATGGGCCACAATTTCTTTCTCAAGATCTGCGTGATCTTTGCAACAGGTATCACATTTCATTGCATCATTCATCACCATACTATCCTCAAGGCAATGGTCAAGCAGAAGCCACCAACAAAACCTTAATCAAAATCATCAAGAAATCTTGTAAGTCTAGCAAATTTGCCGACTGGCCTGATAAGCTTGTAGATGCTCTATGGGCTTATCGTACTTCTGTAAGGACTCCCACTGGACAAACCCCGTATGCTTTGGCATATGGGATGGAAGCAGTGGTCCCTTACGAAGTATTACTTCCATCTCTCCGAGTTTAGCTCGACAGGGCTATTCCTGTTGATGAAAGAAGATAATCTCTCCTTTCACAGCTTGAACTCTTGGATGAAAGAAGGCTAGCCGCCGCCGAGCATGCCCGGACTTATCAGAATAGACTCAAAAGGTTTTATCAAAAGAGGGTGGTCGAGAGAAAATTCGATATCGGTGAGATGGTAGTCAAACGCATATTCGTTAAGCCAGGGGGTCCCCGCTCCAAATTGCAACCTAACTGGGAAGGGCCTTTTGTAATCACTGAAAAGTATCCAGGTAATGCATATGAACTTAAACAAATGATTGTTTTCAAGAAAATACAAAAAAATTATGCTCAATCATGATCATTGCCTTAGTTGCATCCATGTTTATTTGACTGTCATGCATATTTCTATTTCTGTATTGCATATCCATTTTTTTACTTTAATTATCTTGTTAAGAAGGCTCTTCCCTTTTACCTAAGTCAAAGTTGTCCATAATAGGCAAAGGGATGAGTCACGGTGAAGATCTAATCCCCTTTCTATCAAGTGTTTCAGGCATTTCAATGTAGAAGAGGAGAAGATTCACACCACCGCAGGTAAGTTCTCTTAACCCTTACATCCAATTCATTTTAGTCATTTGTTTTATTCCACCTTGTTAAGAAGGCTCCTCCCTTTGACTCAAAATCAAGGCATACGATATACAAGAAAAGGGATGAGTAATAATAAAAATTTAATCATTTTCATTAAGTATTTTTAGGAGCTGAAGAAGCAAAAAGAGAAGGGCGATCAGGTACAATTTTTTCTAGAAAAAAAATTGCCTCAGGGCGCATGTGCCCTCATCTGGGGGCACATGGCCAGGTGCCCCACCCCAGGGCGCATGGCCAGGTGCCCCCAATCGGGGGCTCATGGACAAAAAAATTAAAAATTTCAGAAAAATCTCAAAAAATTAGAATTTTACTATAATGTTAAAAGTGACATTTTTACTAAAGGAACCATCATCAAAAATGTTGTTTTGACATACAAATGATGGTTCTAATAGTAAAATCTTCAGTTGATTATTTCATGAACAATCTGCTACATATGACAATTCTGTCTGTTGGGTACTAACCAGAAATGTGCAGGCAACCTTTTTAGTCTAACAGGTGAATTGGTGAGATCGGTGTTCCAGAAGGAACGTCATGCCAGCTCTGCGACGAAAATAAAGGGAGCGCCACCTAGTCAAATATTATCATGGCGCTGATGAATCAGGCGGGGTCGATGCAAGTTGATGGACCACGCCTGAAGACTTCACTCAGCTTCGCATCAACCTCACATCATCACCAACACTCCATTTTGCACTTCACATCACCTTTAACATTTGCTACCTAGTTATATTAGGGCCATTTGAAACATATTATATGCATTAATGTTGAAGACCTTGAGAGTGAAAATGACTGGGCCAGAGATCCCCTTCAACAAAATCTACGACGGCTTGGTCATTTCTTCACACTCACGGATAAGCCAAAATTGAACATTGGAGGGACGATGGTTCCTAATCGGGTGTCTTGACCTCCAATAGACAATCTATATCTTCAACTATTTTCTACATAATTTTATATATTTTCACATCCATCTCCTTTTTTTATGCTTGTCATTACCAATTTTATCTCACCATGTTTTTACTCTTTTATCCCACCATGTTTTATTCTTTTCTTTCTTTTATCCCACCGTGTCTTTTATTTTATCCCACCATGGCAATTGTCATTGTTTCTTCTTTCCCATCATTCTATGTTAGTCTCACCATTATCATTCAATCCCACTATGGCTTAAATCTGTCTTGTCGTTTTCCGAATACTTGATTTTCTGCTAGAGCGTGATTCTTGGTTTTCACGATACCCGAGCAATTTTGTTATGCTTAAAACGAACCCTTTTAGAACTTTAGGTTCTTCCACTCATAATTAAACTGAGTATTTTGGTGAAACTTGAATGAACTTGAGATTCCAAATATGATGGATTGGTATTCTTTTCATTTTTAAGATCAACTTCTCTTTTACAAAAATTTAGCCCATCACAGTACAAGAACACCGCAAAGTTCGGGTTGCTGGCTAATGATGAACCTACGAATTCGAGGACTCCTCACCACGCTGAGGGTTGGCTACATCCTTTTATCCTTTACCATTTACCTTTTTATCTCTCGTGCCAAGGGCATGTCTTTTACCAGTCAATTATATGAGGTTTTGATAGAACATGAAAGGGATCTAGAATACTCAGAGAGATTCATTTTGCTGGATCAGGTAGATAAGCGTGTCTATATCTACACCTTGATGTCACCTTTTCAGTCCATCACCATTCCATTCCGCTACATTCATCTACACTCACTTGCATTCCATTACAGTTCACTACGAATCACTCCGCTTCCCTACATGCCATTCCCTTACAAGGCCGACATCAAGGTGAGGCAAGCTGTAGACACGCCAAATTTGCCTAATTCAGTGCATAAAACTCATGTTTTATAGGGTAACATGTGTGATTTACCTTATAATGATGCCGGGCCTTTTTAAGTTGATTTGGAGCATCGCCGAACGAAATCGGATGCTTTCCAAAGTTTTCCGCAAAAAGCCATAATTTTCGAGCGAAAGCCAAATGTAAATCGTGTAAACATGGAAGTTGGCTGAATGACCAATGCCTAATTATAATGCATTGAAGGTTATGGTCATATTCACACCCCGAACAAGTTTTGTTGCATATCGTGCCTTTCCGGTTTGCCGTCGGAGTCATTTTGACCTGTATCAGATCTTCTGTTCACTTCCCTAACTTCCGGATAAAATTCTGAAGTTTTGGAGGGTGTGATGTCTGATCCGATACTATAGAAAGCTTCTTCAGCCTGTTATCTTTCCAACGCAACAAACGGCGTCGAATTCCGAGTTCGGGAGTGTTCGCAATGGCTTCCGAAAGAAGGATGCGCGAAACCAGTCCCATGCGCCTGGGTTCCTGGTCACATGCACCCGGGACCCAGGGCACGTGCCCATGCGCCCTACCAGTGAGGCACATGACCTTCTGCCCTCACTTGAGGGCACATGTGCCCTTTTCTTGAGGCACGAGGGACCCAGTTTTTCACCCGGACTCTACCACTGAACCGCCGATTGGATAAGACCTTTTTTATCGGGATTTGTGCCCATGCGCCCTCACTGGGGGGCACATGCGCCCCTCAGTGGGGCACCTGCACCCAGCACCAGGGCGCATGCGCCCAGGGGTGGGGCGCAAGGCCCCTATTTTTTAGCCTGGATAACGCCATCTGTTCTCCTATAAATTAACTCTGATTCCGGTCGTTCCAAAGGCATGAGCACGACACCCCAGGCATCTCAAGATGTCCAACCACCCTCCTGCATTGATTTTGTGATTTTTAGAGAGAAAATTTTGAGTTTTTAGAGAGAGAAAAGTCAGTTCAAGAGAAAGGAAGGCTGTTATGCAGGTAATCAGCTAGGTCTCTCTTCTTCGGCCTCTAAAGCAGTGTTTGGACGTCTGCTGACAGAGATCCCTTCATCAAAGTTCTTCATCTCCAAGCTTTCTTGAGTTTGAAATCAACGGCACTTTATTCCGAGATCGGGGCTTATCGTGACGAGCGCAGAAACAAAGTCGCGCCTGGCAGATCCTGGACTACTGCTCGGCTTTTTCGACAACCCAGATTTGGCCATATCTCTCTCTATTCAACTCAGAATCTTGCCGTTTTTTTTCCATCTCTTTGTTTAGTGATTATACATACTCCTATAATTTTTTTACATTTTTTTATAACTTTTATTCTGCTATTCTTAAAATAAATAAAAAGGGGTTAGAGATAACCCGAATCCGGTAAGTTTTTAGTCAATTGTGTGTTTTATGTTATTCTCTTTACATATACTCCACCTTGTTTAGTTATAATAGTCAATTTCACTTGTTTTTTTGTCTAGTTGCACAGAATATCAAGCACCCACCGCGTTGAGAACTCTTCTTCATCGGCCGGCCGAAGAAGGAGAAGCTTTAACCCACACTCTTCACGCTAAGGTACACACGGTCATCTTTCAATCTTTATTTCTATAAATCGGAACTCACAGTTCCTGGTGACCACATTTATTTATTCTCACTCTCCTCCCACATGACCCGAACCGTCTCTTGGTGATCGAGCGACGCCAACGGATGAAAGTTCGGGGATCAATGTGAGTGTGGGACCGAGGTGAGAGTTGCTTTCCGAGTTTTATTCCTTTCTTTTCTCATCCCCTCTTGAGATGACGATCTGGATTCACGGACTTCCCTGAAAAGGAGAGGACCCCGTTGAATTTTCAGAGTCGACACTGGTCTAACGAGTGCATAGCCCACTCGGCGTTAGGCTATCTCTATGACGGCATGACCTCTGCTAGCGTTGGTAGGCCCATGTTTGGCAGCATCCTTCTGTTAATGTGCTGGGATGACTGGCATTTCAAGTTCGACGTGTGCTTTGGACTAGCCATGGCTTCCCGGCTTTTTGCTCGAAGCCCCCTCCAGCCTCTTACCAGCCGTCTCTTCATGGAATACAAAGTGATGAACAAATGCCCTTCGGTGAAGACCCACACTGACTGGCGTTTGTACTTTTAGGCTATGAGCAATGGCAGATTTGTCTATCCTACCGATGTTGTCATGCGCCAGAATGTTCGTGTCTCCACCACTTTGGGGGTGGATCTTCGGTTTATCACCGGCACCTCCTTCATCATCTACAACCCACACCGGTGCCTTCCTAAGTTGGGCCAACCACGGCTCAAGGTTCCTCGTCTCTCTCATATTCCGTCTGTCAAGGATTGTCAGATGGGCATGGTGGCTGACAATGAAGAATGCCAGAGCATTCTCGCTATCTGGGGAATCTGCAAGAGTTTCTCGCCGAGTGCCTACATGAACGACGACGAGGTCTAGAAGAGCCGATACGTGGCGAAGCTGAGGATGCTGCGCGGTGGATGACTTGTATCTGCCTTTGATTGTGTCTAGTCATATGTTTTTTGCTTTTGTTGTGTTTAGGACTTGATCAGTGTAGGTCTAGGGTTTGCTTGGTGTAGTTCCCTTTCAAGTCGTGTTTGTGTCCTATCAGTGTTAGTAGCCAACAAAAATATGAAAAAAGGAATTGAATATTAATGTTTTGCTGATGAATTTATGCTTTTCATGAAGAATATTACTTGCAGATATGTTCTAAAAATTTTGAAAATTTTGACCATGACACTTTATATTTTCACCCCTGCACTTTTTCTTCATTTCACCATCAACTTTTTCTAGTTCTTTCTACTACACGGGACCTTCTTGGAGTGTGTAGCGTGCCGTGCGGATACCATAGTAAGTCTCTTCGAACCACAAACTTGTAGTTTATTTCGTTATCTTCATTTTTGCAGAAGGGACCGAACCGATCCGGAGTTGTTCCGGATTGGAATGGGAAGAGAGAAGGGGGCCAAGCCCTATCATGGGGGCGCCTGGTCCAGGCGCCCCATAAATGGGGCACCTGGTCACCAGGCCCCTGTTTTCCCCGTTTTGCTATTTCTGGCCTGTTCTAACTTTTTGAAATGATGCAGATGACGAAGAGATCCCGTGTTGAGCGTGGCGGTGCCTCCGGCACTGCCAGAGCCTCTTCCTTTGCCGGCGCTTCTTCTTCCGCCGGTGCTTCTTCTTCTGCCGACCCTGGCTCGTCGGAGCTTCCTTCTCTCCATCCTCCTCCGACCGTCTCGGTAACCGAATCTTGACTTCCCCCTTTTGAATTATTCATACATGTTGTTTCTAACATGATTGTTTGTTTGTGCAGGGGATGATCAAGTCCCGGATATCCTGGGAAATGGTCTTCCATTCCTACAAGGGGTTGAAGGATTTCCAGAAGGTACGACTGGATGCAATGTGTTTCGGCCCATTGCTCTGCTGCTCTGCCTTCTGGGAAGACCTCCCCCTGATCCAGGCTTTGAGGGAGAGATGGGATTCCACTACCCATTCCTTTTTCTTCCCCTGGGGCATATGGTTCCCACCTTGGAGGACGTTTCCCGGATTACGGGTCTTTGCGTCCATGGTCGCGCCATCACCGGAAAGACCTACCGCGATTACTCAGCTATGGTCTGGGACTTTCTGGGTCATCCGATCCCACACTGCCCCGGCGGACTGCGCGTTATGAAGCGCACAGACGTCGGGAACTTGCTCGGTCTGGGCAATGCTAGTGTGGGAAAGGATGACCTGGTGGCGGATGTACTCGACGCGTTGATGAAAAGCGTCAAGCGCTACTTGGTTGGTGAGGAGGGCACCGTCCAGGCCGACCAGGATCTCCGCCAGTTCCTCCTTTTCTTCCTTACCCATCTTCTGCTGGCCTCAAAGATAGACAGGGTGCACTTGCGGTTCCTCCCCTTTCTTGTCGACTTGTCGAAGGTTGGTGAGTATGCATGGGGTGCCGCTATGTTGGCGCATTTGTTCTCCTCCCTGGCGATGGATAGCAGTCCGGTTTCAGTAGCCGGTTTTACTCCATTCCTTCAGGTATGCCTTGTTCTTTTGTTCATTATTAATTCTGCCTTGTCTTTTAGTGACTAACTGAGCTTTCATTAACAGGTATGGAGTTACTACTACATCCCCTTGGGTCGTTCCTTGCTGAAGGCTGACCCCGAGTACCCGCTCATCAGCAGCTGGGTTGCCACTCGATCTGCTTCTTCTCACCCTTACCAGGTGGAAAACCTGAGGAGACAGCTGCTCTGCTTCCCCCACCACGAGGTATTCTGCTATTTTTCTTTTCAGTCTCTTGATTCTTCTTATTCACTGTCTTGCCTTGCTTTTTCAGGTGGTCTGGTGCCCATATTCAGACCTTCATCTGGATCGGCAGCCGTGGGTATCGGAGGGTCATCCAGTCTTTGGCCGTGACACCTTTCTGATTTGCCTGAGCGATATGGAGCCACTTTGGGTGCGTCTCACGATGCGCTCATTGGGGCTTCACCAGGAGTGGGTGGATCTCCCCCCTTACTCACGCCTGGGTCATTCTACCCGCGGCCTGATCCAGGAGATCGACTGGAAAAAGGAGGGCCAGTTTGCTGTTCGGATCTGGAAGAGGGGTGGCACCCCAGTGACTTCCAGTGCATCTGACAGTGGTGATTATCTGCGTCGCTACATGGCGACATTTGCCCACCTTTTCACCAAGGGTGGAGAGGTATGTACTTGTTGCCTCCATTACTGTTCTTCCTTTTCTTGATGTCTAACCATATGCTGCTTTCAGAGTATTCAGGAGAAGCTGTCTCGCTTGAGGGCAGGGACAACATCTTTGGAGGCTGAGCTGGAGTGACATGTATTTTCTTTGCTTAGCACCTTTCCATTGCCTGTCAACTGATTTTTATTTTTTCTTTTTTTTAGCGACGTCGCTATCGAGGTGCCCATCGATAGCTGCGTGGGTGTGACTATGAGGTAGCGTTTCTTGCCTTTTCGTTAATATCTTGAATGAATGTTGTTGACTGTTTCCCCTGCCTCTTTTCAGATCTCACGGCTCCGCGAGCGCATGACCGAGCTCGAGTTGGGTTCCCACCTAGTTGCCCCCAAGCCGACGGTCTTCGATGAGCCTCCAGAGGCCCCCTTCGAGCCGTTTGACTTCGGCCAGCCCATGGGTCCTAAGCTTCCTTCTCACCACTTGCTGGTCAATCCTCCTCCCTTCATACCTACCGACCCCGGGAGCAGTTCTTCAGAGACAGGCTTTCTCCTTGAGGTGATTTCTGTTTCTTTCTTATGCCGTCTTCTTCCTTTATTTGCCTTGCTAATATTCTTTTCTTTTCTTGCAGATTGCCCAGCTGAAGGAACGGGTGCAGGCCCTTACTACCGAGGTGAATTTCCGTGACTTCCTTCTGTTTTACTTTGCTTGATTCTAACACTCTCTCTTTGTAGAACAAGGATCTTTGGGCGAGGATCTCCGACCTCTCTGCGGGGGGTGCTCCGCCTTCTACTACTGATCCCTCGGGTCTCCAGGACAAGGTACATATCTTTTTAATTTGTTCGTCATCATTTTCTTTCTTTCCTGACATTCTTCCGGTAGGTGATGGAGCTACAGAGGGAGCTCGGGCTCGAGCCCCTCGTAGGCATTCCGGATCCTAGTCCTTCTTCTTCTGAGGTGCGATGTCTTTATTAAGATTTTAAATTGGGAATTCATGGACTGACGCTTCTTTTTGGTTTCTACAGACTACTCAGAGGATAGAGGAGCTGACACAGGAGGTACAAGTTTGATTCTTTTCCTTAAACTGCTTTTCCTGTAGCTGATGCATCTCTTTGTCATCTTGTAGGTCGGGAGACTGGAGGCTCGCGTGGTCGAGCTGTCACGACCAGAGTCTGAGCAGATCCTCCATCTTCGCCTTGAGCACTCCAGAGAGCTCAATCGGGTGGAGGCGGAGCATCGTCAGTTGATGATGCAGGCTGTGCAGTCTTGATCTTGGAGCCACTCCCACCGCTCCGACTCCTGTGGGACCACGCTGAGGAAACCTACCCACTCGGGTTCCTCTCAAACTAGTAGTCATAGGAGAAGAGGTGAGGAGAGACTTGCCATGCCACCTCCGGGTGATCAGGCCCCAATAGAGGGAGGCGGCGATTTGTGATGTGCCGGCCCGTTCTATCTTTGATGTACCTTTCTTTTCATAGTGATAGTTGTTGGCTTCTTTTCCTGACTCCATGCGTTTACTCAAAAGGCGATTAGAACTTTATTTAGGCTTAGTCCCTTGCAAGAAAAGGGCAAAACTGCCTTAATCTTTTGTCAAGGGACATGGGCCTTATCAAGGTAGAATAACAGAAAAATATAAGTATGCACAAAAAGAAAACATGCAAGACTGAAATTAAATATGAATGCAAAGGCAACTAGTCAATTAGGAAGCATATTTTTAGGTGTTTCAAGATTTCTGATTTGTTTGGGTTTTGATGGTTTTATAATGGTTTTGGTATTTTGGGATTTTTACTATTTTTTTGGTGCTTTGAATATTCTCTTTTTAGGATTTTTGACTTTATAGATTTGTTTGGTGCTTTTTGAAATATTTGATTTTTTGTTTGGTGTGAGGGACATATTTATCTCATCCTTTGCTTTGCTTACCGTAGGTGCCTTTCATTGTTACCTAAGGGTTAAGAGTAGGCATCACGTGTAAGAAAGTGCCTTGTCCGAGATCTTCTGACCTTCCGCCCTTGATAGGCTATGGCTCTTCTTGGATCCAGTTGGTCAACCTTACCTGCAAGGTAAAAAGGGAAGAGGACTGATGGTAAGTCCTTACTAAGATTCAGGGGTGTCGAATTTTGTTTCTCTACTAGTGCCCACATTGCCCGTTTGGGATTTGACATCCTTGGGTCCTTTCTTCTAGCCCTTTTCTTTGATGGCCCACATTCAAACATGTTTCTTTTGCTTGATTTTGACCTGAGGGGTTCATTTCCCATCTTTTGGAGATTTTTTCTCTTTTTTGGGGCTTTTGTTGGTACACATTCAGACAGGTCTACTCTTTTGCCGACCTGAGGGGTCATTGCCTATCTTTTGGCACCTTTTTCTTCCTTTTAAGAAGTTAGACCTTCAGATACATTTTCCAACTAAGGCAATGGGTACTTTTGATACTCCTCATTCTAACCCCTTTCATCTATTCTGGACTGAAACGAGAAGAGAACGGGATTAGGTTGACCTTATTTTGCCAAGCGTTGCCTAGCTTTCTCTCTGACTTCCGATCATCGGATCTTAAAACTAGGCGTGTAGTGTGTGCAGTATGATGCCTATCTTTATTTCCCTAAGTGACAAGTTGGTGCACCGAGCAAGCAAGCGTTTGATGTTGTCATTATTCTTCACACTTTTGGATTTTATAGATTTTTTTGTTTTAAGGGAAATATTTTTTGAGGTATACACCATTCCAGGGATGAGCTAACTCTTCTCCTTCTGCATTAGTCAGCTTATATGAATTACCAAGATAAAAAGTAGAAATTACATATGGACCCTCCCAATTAGGTTGAAGTTTGGAGCGGGGACCGCCCGGCTTAACGAATATTCTTTTAAGCACAACCTCACCAATTTCAAATTTTCTCTCCACCACCCTCTTCTGATAAAATCTTTTAAGTCTATTCTGGTATGATCTAGCATGTTCGGCAGCGGCCAGCCTCCTTTCATCCAAGAGTTCGAGTTGCGCGAGAAGAGAATCTCGGCGTTCATCCATCGGGATATCTCGATCATTCTGGACTCGGAGGGAAGGAATGATTACTTCGTATGGAACTACCGCCTCCATCCCAAATGCCAAGGCATAGGGGGTCTGACCCGTTGGGGTTCGAATAGAAGTGCGGTAGGCCCATAGAGCATCAACTAACTTATCTGACCAATCTGCGAACTTGCTAGACTTACAAGTCTTCTTAATAATTTTTATCAGGGTTTTATTGGTGGCTTCTGCTTGACCGTTGCCTTGAGGGTAATATGGAGATGAATGATGTAATCTGATGCAATACTTGTTGCAAAGGTCACGCAACTCCTGAGAGATGAATTGCGGTCCATTTTCGGTGATGATGTCGCCTGGGATCCCGAACTTGGCAATGATGTTGCGTTTGATGAAGGTGCAGACTGTTGATGCCTTGATTTCCACGTATGCTTCCACTTCCGCCCACTTGGTGAAGTACTCTATTATAGTTAGGATGAAGGATTTGGTTTTGTTTGTGGAGTTTGGGTCACCGAGGGGTCTGATAGCATCAAAAGCCCACATAGCGAAGGGCCATGGGGCGTGAATCGGGTGAAGGGAAGATGCGGGAGAGTGAATCTTGTCGGCGTGAAGTTGACATTGATGACAGTGCCGGACAAAGATCGAGCAGTCTTCTTCCAGAGTAGGCTAGTAATACCCTTGTCTGATGATCTTCTTGGCGAGGGCTTGAGCATTTACATGGCCTCCACATACTCCGGAGTGTGCTTCTTTAAGCACCAATTCAGCCTCTTCTTAATCTACGCATCTTACTAGAACACCGGCCAAGCTCCTTTTGTAAAGTACTCCACCTAAGATGGTATATCTCTGGGAGACCCTTCTTATGGCTCTTTTCTCTTCGGCAGTTGATCCCGGTGGATATGTCTGATCCTGACAGTAATTCGCAATCTCATGATACCATGGTTTCTCACCCTCTTCTAATTCCTCCAACTCAATCAGAGATACTTCCTCCTTTTGCTCAATGTACTCTTTCCTTTCAAATTTTTCTTTAACACTCAAGAATCATGCATCCTCCACTGCCTAAATGGTACGTCGGCGGACATAGATCGTCCTAATTTGCCTGCCTAGTAGGACAGATAGTGAAGATGCCAGAGAGGCGAGAGCATCGGCAAGAATATTTTGAGCACGAGGAACGTGAATGAATTCGAGTTTGGAGAATAGCTTGATGTAACAGGTGGTGAGTTCTTGGTATGGTTTGAGCCCGGGATGAGATGTACGGTATTTGGCCAGTACTTGGCGGAGAATCAACTGACTGTCACCGATTACCCTTAGTTTAGTGACACCATAGAAGTGAGCGGACTCCAGTCCGGCCAACAAGGCTTCATACTCAGCTATATTGTTTGTTGCTGGAAAATGGAGCTGAAAAGCCTGTGGAATGGTGACACCTTCGGGTGATAGAAGAACGATCCCTATCTCTCTACCCTGGGAGTTTAATGCCCCGTCGAAATATAAAGTCCATAGATTGGAAGATCGAATGGACATCAATTCTTCATCGGGAAATTCTGATTGGATAGGGTCAAAGATTGGGATAGGATGATGGGCAAGGTGTTCGGCAATTGCGTAGCCCTTGATTGCCTTCTGTTGGGTGTAGGTGATGTCAAATTGGGAGAGAAAGCTCTACCAGCGTGCCAAACAGTCAGTCAGGATAGATTTTTCAAGAAGAAATTTGATGGGATTCATGCGAGAAATGAGATTAACCTCGTGGGCCAGAAAGTAGTGTTTAAGTTTCTGGACCACCCAAACCAGGGCGGCACAGGTTTTCTCCATGGTTGTATACTTCTGTTCACAAGGATCAAAGATTTTGGACAGATAGTATGCTGCTCGCTCTTTCCCTTCATCATCTAATTGTGCCAATACTGCTCCCAGGGATCCTTCCAAGATCGAGATGTATAAGATCAAGGGTTTGCCGAGAACCGGAGGTTTGAGCACAGGTGGGCTTGACAAATATTTCTTTAAACCATCAAATGCCTCTTGACATCTCGAATCCCATCTAAATTCGGCCTTTGCCTTGGTTAACTCAAAGAAAGGTTTGCACCTTTGAGAGTGTTGTGAAATAAACCGGTGAACAAACTATAGCCTACCAATCAACCCTCTCAGCTCTTTTAGACTCTTTGGTGGAGGCATGTCAATAATGGCTTTGGCCTTGTTGGGATCGATTTCGATGCCTTTTTTGCTGACAATGAACACAAGTAACTTTCTAGATGATACTCCAAACACACACTACTTGGGGTTCATCTTGAGCTTATATTCCCTGGCTCGTTGCAAAACCCTTTTCAACACCTCAGCATGCTCATCTTGGGTTCAAGATTTGACCACTAAATCATCCACGTACACCTCTACAAATTTATGCATCATATCATAAAATATTGCCACCATGGCCCTTTGATAAGTTGCTCCGGCATTCTTTAATCCGAAGGGCATGACGACGTAGCAATAGGTTCCCCAAGGTGTAGTGAACGAGGTCTTCTCTTGATCCTCTTCTGCTAACCGGATTTGATTATACCCCGAGTATCCATTCATGAATGATAGGGTTTCGTATCCAGCTGTATTGTCAACAAGAACATCGATATGAGGAAGGGGGAAATCATCTTTTGGACATGCTCGGTTTAAGTCCCTGAAGTCAATGCAAATTCAAACCTTTCCATCCTTCTTCATGACTGGGACTATATTTGCCACCTACTATGGATAGAGGACGACTCTAATGAATTTTACTTGGTGTAACTTATCGACCTCTTCCTTCATCTTTAATGCTATGTCTGGGTGGAATCTTCTTAACTTTTGCTTGACCGGGGTAGCTTCAAGTTTTAAAGTCAGTCGAAGCTCTACCAATGACTTATCTAACCCCGGCATATCTTCGTATGTCCAAGCGAACGTGTCTTTGTATTCTTGCAATACCCCTATTAGATTCTGCTCTTCTAAAGGGGCGAGGTTGGCACTGATGAGGATTATCTTAGGATCTTCCGGTGTTCCAAGATTAAGTTCCTTAGTCGGTTCATCCACCGTGGCTGATGGTTATTCGAATCTTCTTAAACCGGATGCATAAGCATCAACGAAATCCTCCTCTTCATCCTCAGTATCAGGATCCTTTTCCGATACAACCTCGTAGACCCCTAAAGTCAGATCAATATTGTCTCTCTCCTCATATTGAATTTCTCCTATCTGGATTGCATTTTCTATATACTCCGGTAGCTTGGTACATTCTAAGCATTTTTGAGTTAACTAATGCAAGTATCTTCCTGGAACTCTCATACCTCAGATTTTTGTTTTGCTTTTACTAGAAACTAAACCCAAAGAGGAAGAAGGTAAATAAGGAGAGGAAGAGGAGATGGATGGAGTGGAATTTATTGATGAAGGGCAAAGGAGATCGATTAGAGACTGGGTGGCCTCCTGATTCGAGTCATCCTTCGGAGCGAGTTGGGATGTTTCTTCGAGCGAAATTTGGGTTGAGAAGAGGACATTTTTTTTGATCATTTGGAGAAGTACTAAACATGAACACAAAAGGGGTTTGGTTGGTCGTAGTTTCCAACGCGGGTTGAGATATTGACAGAGAGGGGAACAAATCAAGCAAAGATGGGTAAAGAGAGCATCCGTCTTTGCTATCTGGTGGATCTGATGGTGAACTTATTGGAAATGGGTTTAAAGATATGACATGGGGTGAATGCCCTGGATTCTGACTGCCAGAAGGCTCGTTGCGGAATGATTCATTACTTGACCATTCTTCAGAAAATAACCATGATACACCGAGATATGGCTCATCCTCTAGGTTGTCCACCTTCTTCCTCTTTGCTTGTTCTTGCGGTTCTTGCTCTTCAATCATCTGTATTGTTTCTCTCTTGTCGAAGAACTTGTGTAAACACCCCCGAAAGTATTTTTGACCGGTCTTTTGGCCATTATCACATGTCCCATTGTACCCTATCCCGTTCCTTGATGTTGTCTTTACCAACTAGATGGGTTCTATGATACCCTGCAGTTCTTTCCCTAGCTCTCGGCCTTCTTGATATCCCAGATTCTCCATCATACGCCACCCAAGGGTTTTGGCATCATCCTTCTTTTTTCTCCAAACTTGCTTGTGCTGCCTTCCATTCCTCGGCAGACCGAGGATTGTGAAGACCGGTTGATTTGGCAAGCCATGAGGGAGAGTAACCAGGCAATCCACGGGCATACTTACCACCTTGACGACTTGTCCCTTGAAGGGAAATTCAATGCATTGGTGATTCATTGAAGCTACAGCCTCTAATGCCTCAAGGTAAGGCCTTCCCAAGATAGCTTTGTAAGTTCGGTCCATATCCAAGATGTAGAAGTCGACAGTGACAATTCGGGGTCCGAGTTTGACTTCAAGTGTGACCATGCCATGGGCGGGCCTCTTGGAATTGTCATATGCTTTTACAGTGATTTGTGATGGCCGAATATCCTCTACTGGGATTCCACACAACTGTAGCATTTCTGGTGGCAAGACATTGATGGATGCACCGGTATTGACTAGACAAGACTCAACATCTATTTCGTTAATACTGACAGTGATACAAAGTGCATATTTTCTTGCTTCTGGTTCGACCAACTCTTCTTTGGTGAAAGTGAGAGCGGGGTGTTCACTTTTCAGGGTCAAGACCGATGCAATCTTCTCGGGGGGGAGGGTTTCATTGACCATCACTTTTTGTAAGTATTGCTGAAGAACTTCTTGATGAGCTTTGGACCTTTTGATCAGCTCCAGAATGGAAATCCATGCAGGGGTTTTGTCAAGGTGCTTCAGCAAATCATAGGACATCCCTGGCACTGATTCTTCTAGGTGCTCTTCTTCTTCTTCTTGTGACCGTCCTGGTTGACCGGTCTGGGGGAAAATTCTTTGAAACATGCGCCCACATCTAAGCACCGTGGCGAGCTGAGGGGCTATGGTTGGTGCAGCAGAGGTAGACGGAGGGTTAGGTCGGATGATGGCAGACCTAGGTAGGGGTGTAGTGATGACAGTTCAGGTTGTAGGGATGCGGGTGCCGATTCTGAAAATTCGACAGGGTCCTCTTTTTTTCAGGGAAGTCCGTGAACCCAGATCATCACCTCAAGAGGGGATGAGAAAGAAAGGAAGAAAACTCGGAAAAAAACTCTCACCTCGATCCTACACTTACATTGATCCTCGAACTTTCATCCCTTGTCGTCGCTCGATCACCAAAGAGACGGTTCGGGTCATGTGGGAGGAGGGTGAGAAGAAAGAAATTAAGACATGTGGTCACCAGGAACCGTGGGTTCCGATTTATAGAATTAAAATGACCGTGTGTACCTTAGCGTGAAGAGTGTGGGTTAAAGCTTCTCCTTCTTCGGCCGGCCGATGAAGAAGAGTCCTCAACGTGGTGGGTGCTTAACCTTCTATGAAACTAGACAAATAAACAAGTGAAATAGACAATTATAACTATACAAAGTGGAGTATATGTAAAGAGAATGACATGAAACACACAATTGACTAGAAACTGACCGGATTCGGGTTATCTCTAACCCCTTTTTTTATTTTTTGATAAATAGACTAAAATAATGCAAAAAATGTAAAAAAATGATAGGAGGATGGATAATCACGAAACAAAGAGATAGGGAAAAGAACTGAAAGATTTTGAGTTGAATAGAGAATGATATAGCCAAATCTGGGTTGTCGAAAAAGCCGAGCAGCAGTCCAGGATCTGCCAGGCGCGACTTTTCTTCTGTGCTCGTCACGACCAGCCCCGACCTCAGAATCAAGTTATGTCTATTTCAAACTGAATAAGACTTGGAGAGGAAGAACATTGATGAAGAGAGATCAGGCAGCAGATGTCCACACATTGCTGTAGAGGCCGAAGAAGAGAGACCTGGCTGATCACCTGCAGAACAACCTTCCTCTCTCTTGAACCAACTTTTCTCTCTCTAAAAACTCGAAATTCTCTCTCTAAAAATAACAAAATCAATGAAGGAGGGAGGTTGGACGTCTTGAGATGCCTGGGGGTCGTGCTCATGCCTTTGGAACGACCGGAATCAGATTTTATTTATAGGAGAACAGACGGTCTCATCAAGCCTAAAAAATAGGGGGCCTTGCGCCCTACCCCTGGGTGCATGCACCCTGGTGCAGGGCGCATGCACCCTCATGTGCCCCCCAGGGAGGGCGCATGGCACTATTCCCGAAAATGTTGTCCATATCCGGTCGATTGGTTCAGTGGTAGAGTCCCGGTGAAAAATTGGGTCCCTCGTGCCTCCACGGTAGGGCGCGTGTGCCCTCAAGTGAGGGCACGAGGTCACGTGCCTCACTGTTAGGGAACATGGGCACGTGCTCTGGGTCCCGGGCGCATGTGACCAGGAACCCGGGCGCATGGGACTGTTTTTGCGTGTCCTTCTTCCAGAAGCCATTGCGAACACTCCCGAACTCGGAATTCGACGCCGTTTGTTGCGTTGGAAAGATAACAGGCCGAAGAAGCTTTATATAGTATAGTATCAGACATCACACCTCCAAAACTTCAGAATTTTGTCAGGAAGTTAGGGCAGTGAACAGAAGATCCGATACAGGTCAAAATGACTCCGACGGAAAACCGGAAAGTCACGGTATGCAACAAAACTTGTCCGGGGTGTGAATATGACCATAACCTTCAATGCATGATCATTAGGCATTGGTCATTCAGACATTTTCCGTGTTTACATGATTTACGTGTGGCTTTCGCTCGGAAATTACGGCTTTTTTGCGGAAAACTTCGGAAAACATCTGATTTCGTTAGATGAGTCTCCAAATCAACTTAAAGAGACCCGGAATAATTATAAGATCAATCATACATGTTACCTTATAAAACATGAGTTTTATGCTCTGAATTAGGCGAATTTGGCATGTCTACAGCTTGCCTCACCTTGATGTCGGCTTTGTAAAAGAATGGCATGTAATGAAGCGGAGTGATTCGTAGTGAACGGTAATGGAATGCAAGTGAATGTAGATGAATGTAGCGGAATGGAATGATGATGGACTGAAAAGGTGGCATCAAGGTGTAGATATAGACATGCTTATCTACCCGATCCAGCAATATGAATCTCGCTGAGTATTCTAGATCGCTTTCATGTTCTATCAAAACCTCACATAATTGATTGGTAAAAGGCATGCCCTCGGCACGAGAGATAAAAAAGTAAATGATAAAGGATAAAAGGATGTAGCCAACCCTTAGCGTGGTGAGGAGTCCTCGAATTTGTAGGTTCATCATCAGCCAGCAACTCGAACTTTGCGGTGTTTTTGTACTGTGATGGGCTAAAGTTTTTAAAAGAGAAATTGATCTTAAAATGAAAAGAATACCAATCCATCATATTTGGAATCTCAAGTTCATTCAATTTTCACCAAAATACTTAGTTTAATTTTGAGTGGAATAATCTCAAATTCTAAAAGGGTTCGTTTTAAGCAAAACAAAATTGCTCGGGTATCGTGAAAACCATGAATCACGCTCTGGCAGAAAATCAAGTATTCAAAAAATGACAAAACAAACTTAAGCCATAGTGAGATTGAAAGACAATGGTGGGACTAACATAGAATGATGGGAAAGAAGAAACAATGGCATAACAAATATGACACGGTGGGTAAAATAAAGACACGATGGGATAAAAAGAAAGGAAAGAATAAAACATGATGGGATAAAATTGGAGAAAAGAGACGGATATGAAAACATAAAAAATTATGTAGAAAATAGTTGAAGATATAGATTGTCTATTGGAGGTCAAGACACCTGATTAGGAACCATCGTCCCTCCAATGTTCAATTTTGGCTTATCCGTGAGTGTGAAGAAATGACTAAGCAGTCGTAGATTTTGTTGAAGGGGATCTCGGGCCCAGTCATCTTCACTCTCAAGGTCTTCAACATTAATGCATATAATATAAATGACCCTAACATAACTAGGTGACAAATGGTAAAAGGTGATGTGAAGTGCAAAATGCAATGATGGTGATGGTGTAAGATTGATGAGAATGTGGATTTGAGTGAACTCTTCAGGCGTAGTGCATCCACCAGCATCTCTGGTCCGTCCTTGTCTTGCCTTCTGACGGAATACAACACCATGAGAATGTTCAGCTGGGTGGTGCTTCCTTTCTTTTCGCCGCAAGGTTGGCATGACGTTCCTTGGGGAACACTGATCTCGCCAATTCACCTGTTAGGACTAAAAAGGTTGTCTGTACATTTTTGGTTAGTACCCAACAGACGGAATTGTCATATGAAGCAAATTGTTCCTGAAATGATCAACTGAAGATTTCACCATTAGAACTACATTTATAGATCAAAACAAAGTTTTTGATGATGGTTCCTTTAGCAAAAATGTCATTTTTAACATTATAGACAATTTCTGAATTTTTGATATTTTTCTGAATTTTTTTGAATTTTTTTGTCCATGTGCCCCCGATCAGGGGCACCTGGCCATGCGCCCTGGGGTGGGGCACCTGGCCATGTGCCCCCAGATGAGGGCACATGCGCCCTGAGGCTTTTTTTTTTCAAAAAAAATTGTACCTGATCGCCCTTCTCTTTTTGCTTCTTCAACTCCTGAATATACTTAATGAAAGTGATTAAATTTTTATCATTACTCATCCCTTTGCCTGTATATCGTATGCCTTGATTTTGAGTCAAAGGGAGGAGCCTTCTTAACAAGGTAGAGTAAAACAAATGACTTAAATGAAATGGGGGTAAGGGTTAAGAGAACTTACCTATCGTGGTGAGAATTCTTCCCTCTTACCTTGAAAAGCCTGAAACACTTGATAAAAGAGGATTAAATCTTCACCATGACTCATCCCTTTGCCTATTATGGTCAACTTTAACTTAGGTCAAAGGGAGAGCCTTCTTAACAAGGTAAATAAAGCAAAAATGGATATGCAATGTAGGAATGCATGACAGAAAAATGAACATGGATGCAACTAAGGCAATGGTCATGACTGAGCATTTTTTTGGATTTTCTTAGAAATATTCATTTTTTTGGATTTTTGAAATATGTATTTTTTTGGGTTTTAAAATATGCAATTTTTTGATTTTTTTGAAATATTCAATTTTTTTTGGGATTTTGAAATATGCAATTTTTTTTGTTTTTTTGAAATATTCCTCTTTTTTGTGGAGAAAATGCTAGTATTTGAGACAAGTCACCAGTCTTTGGGGTTTGTCAAGACACAAGTGGTAGATGCCACGTGCAAAAATAAAGTTCCCTACCTAGAATCCTTCTAACCTTTTTCCTTTGATCGGCTTGGATTCCACCTGGATTTGGTCGGTTTACCCTACCCAAGAGGTTTAAGGAGGAAGAGTATAGAGGAAGTCCTTGATAGGGTTTGAAGATGTTGAGAGGTATTTCTCTACTCTCACTCAAATTGCCCATTGGGGTTCGGCCTCTTTGGGTTTTTCTTTCTTTTTTCGCTCTTTTCTATGTGGCACATATTTGGACAGGTTTTTGACCCGTGGGGACATTGCCCATCTTTTAATGCCATTTGCCTTGACTATCATTCTGGGTACTCATTCAGACAGGTTGATCATTTTTCTTTTTCTAACCTGAGGGGTTCGTTGCCCATCTTTTGGCACCCTTTTGTACCCACTGAGACGGCCTCCTACTAGGGTGGGAGTGTTTTTGATACTACCCCTCTCTAATCTTCTCTCCCGATCTTGGATCGAGTAGAAGAGAATAGGGTAAGGGTAATCCTTCCATTTCTAGATTTTTGCCTTGCCTTTCGCCAGAGTCAAGTTGTCTGGATACTAGGATCGGGAGGTGTTGTGTGTGTTGGATGGTGCCTACCCTTGACTTCTCACGAACAACCTAGGATCGATGACTTGAGATTATACCAGTGATTTCTTCATTTTTATAGAAAGTACTTTTTGAGGTAAACTCCATTCCAAGGATGATTCAATCTTTCTCCATCTGCATTAGTCAATTCATATGCATTACCTGGATACTTTTTAGTGATTACGAAAGGCCCTTCCTAGTTAGGTTGCAACTTGGAGCGGGGACCCCCTGGCTTAACGAACATGCGTTTGACTACCATCTCACCGATTTTGAACTTTCTCTTGACCACCCTCTTTTGATAAAACCTTTTAAGTCTATTTTGATAAGTCCGGGCATGCTCAGCGGCGGCTAGCCTTTTTTCATCCAAGAGTTCAAGCTGTGCAAGGAGAGATTCTCTTCTCTCATCAACAGGAATATCCCTGTCGAGCTGAACTCGGAGAGATGAAAGTAATACTTCATAGGGAACCACTGCTTCCATCCCATATGCCAAAGCATACGGGGTTTGTCCAGTGGGAGTCCTTACAGAAGTACGATAAGCCCATAGAGCATCTACAAGCTTATTAGGCCAATCGGCAAACTTGCTAGTCTTACAAGATTTCTTGATGATTTTGATTAAGATTTTGTTGGTGGCTTCTGCTTGACCATTGCCTTGAGGATAGTATGGTGATGAATGATGCAATGAAATGCAATACCTGTTGCAAAGAACACGCAGATCTTGAGAAAGAAATTGTGGCCCATTATCGGTGATGATGTCGCTGGGGATCCCGAACCTTGCCAGGATGTTGCGCTTGATGAAGGAGCAGACTGTTGACGCTTTAATCTCCACGAATGCTTCCGCTTCCACCCACTTTGTGAAGTACTCCGTTGCCGTCAGAATAAATGATTTTGAGCGTATTTCGAGTTGAGGTCACTCAAGGGGCCAATGATATCAAAAGCCCACATGGCGAAAGGCCATGGGGCATGAATTGGATGAAGGGAAGATGCGGGAGAGTGAATCTTGTCGGCATGTAGTTGACATGAATGACAATGTCGGACAAAGATGGAGCAGTCTTCTTCTAAAGTTGGCCAATAATACCCTTGTCGGATAATTTTCTTAGCAAGGGCTTGGGCAATCACATGACCACCACAAACTCCAGAATGTGCTTCCTTCAGCACCAACTCAGCTTTCTCTTCATCAAGACATCTGAGTAAGATTCCACTTAGGCTTCTCTTATAGAGCACTCCTCCTAGGATTGTATACCTCTGGGATACTCTTCTAATTGCGTTCTTTTCTTTGGTAGTTGATCCAGGAGGATATGACTGATCTTGACAATACCTCGCAATCTCATCAAACCATGGTCTCTCACCTTCTTCTAATTCTTCTAACTCAATCAAGGAGATTTCTTCTTTACGTTCCAAGTATTCTTTTCTGTTGAATCTTTCCTTAACCTTCAGAAAACGTCCATCCTCAATTGATGTAATTGTTCTCTTACAAATGTGGATAGTTCGCACTTGCCTGCCTAGCGGGACAGATAGAGATGAAGCTAGTGAAGCTAAGGCATCAACAAGGATATTCTGAGAACGGGGGACATGGACAAAGGTGAGTTTGAAGAATAGCTTGATGTAGCAGGTGGTGAGCTCCTGGTAGGGTTTGAGGTTTGGATGATAAGTTCGGTACTTGGATAGGACTTGGCATAGGATCAATTGACTATCACCTATCACCCTCAGTTCGGTGGCACCATGGAAATGGGCGGCCTCCAGCCCGGCCAGCAAGGCTTCATACTCAGCTATGTTGTTGGTTGCTGGAAAGTTAAGCTGAAAAGCCTGTGGAATGGTGACACCTTCAGGTGACAGAAGGACAATACCTATCCCTCTACCGTGAGAGTTCAGAGCCCCGTCAAAATATAATGTCCAAAGATTGGAAGATCGGACTGACATTAGTTCGTCATCCGGGAACTCCGACCGGATTGGGTCAAAGACGGGTATGGGATGATGGGCAAGGTGTTCAGCGATAGCATAACCCTTAATTGCCTTCTGTGGGACATAAGTGATATCAAATTGGGATAAGAAACTCTGCCATCGCCTTAACCGATCAGTCAAGACTATTTTCTCTAACAAAAACTTAATGGGATTGATACGAGCAATGAGCTTGACTTGGTGAGCAAGGAAATAATGTTTAAGTTTCTGAACCACCCAAACAAGAGCAGCACAGGTCTTTTCTACCATAGTGTACTTCAGCTCACAAGCATTAAACATCTTAGACAAGTAATAAGTAGCTCGTTCTTTCCCGTCTTCATCAACTTGTGCAAGGACTGCCCAACGAGAGTTCTCAAGAACTGAGATGTAGAGGACCAAGGGCTTGTCGGGAATTGGTTGTCTAAGTACAGGGGGACTTGCCAGGTATGTTTTCAACCCATCAAATGCCTCCTGGCACTTCGAATCCCATTTAAACTCGGCCCCCACTTTGGTTAACTTATAGAAAGGTTTACACCTTTGGGAATGTTGTGAGATAAACCGGTGGACAAATTGTAGCCTCCCAATCAATCCTCGAAGCTCTTTCATATTCTTCGGAGGAGGCATACCAATAATTGCTTTGGCCTTGTTTGGGTCGATCTCTATGCCCCTTTTGCTTACTATGAACCCAAGTAGTTTTCCTGCTGAAACTCCAAATGTGCACTTCTTAGGGTTCATTTTCAGCTTATATTCTCTAGCCCTTTGCAAGACCTTTCTTAGCACTTCAGAATGATCTTCCCGACTCTTGGACTTGATAACCAAATCATCCACATACACCTCTACAAGGGTGTGCATCATGTCATTAAAGATGATATGTAGCACCAGCATTCTGATATGTAGCACCAGCATTCTTTAACCCAAAGGGCATGACAACATAGCAATATGTTCCCCAAGGTGTAGTGAATGAGGTCTTCTCTTGGTCCTCCTCAGCTAACCGGATCTGATTGTATCCAAAATAGCCATCCATGAATGAAAGCATTTCAAATCCAGCTGTGTTATCAACAAAAACATGGATATGAGGTAAAGGGAAATCATCCTTAGGACACGCTCGGTTCAAGTCCCTGAAATCTATACAAATCCGAATTCGTCCATCCTTCTTCATAACAGGGACTATGTTAGCCACCCATTGCGGATATAGGACAACCTTAATAAATTTTGCTTGGTGTAGTTTGTCAACCTCTTCTTTCATTTTGAGTGCAATATCATGGTGGAACCTCCTAAGCTTTTGTTTAACCGGGGTAGTTCCAAGTTTCAAGGTTAATCTATGTTCAACAAATGAATTATCTAATACCGGCATATCATCATATGTCCATGCGAACGTGTCCTTATATTCTTCCAAAACTTTGATCAAACATTGTTCTTCTGAGGGAGTGAGGTTTGCACTAATGAGGATAGTCTTAGGATCTTCCAGGGTTCCTAAGTTCAGTTCCTTGGTCGGTTCATTCCCTGTGGCTGATGGTTCTTCAAATCTTCTAAGTCCAGATGCATATGCATCAGCCAAGTCCTCGATTTTATCCTCAGATTCAAGATCCTTCTCTGATACCACCTCATATACTCCCAAAGTATGATCTATGTTATGCTCATCCTCATATCGGATTTCATCTAGCTGGATGGTAATCTCTAGAAAGTTTGGCAGCCTTGCACACTCTACACATTTCTGTGCCAATTGTTGCAGATACCTATTTGGAACTCGCTTACCTCTGACTTTCTTATTTCTTAACCTAACTTGACCTACTGAAGATAAAGCTGGAAAGGTGGTATTTACAGTGGAGGGAGGATCGAGTAAATCGATCAATGATTCAGAAAAGAGGGATCCCTGATTGGGAGCACCCTTTGGGATCAGTAGAGATGTCTCCTCAATGGAAATGTGAGTTTCAGAGAAGACATTTTTTTTTTTGGAAATTACAAGTAAAAAGATAGAATGAGTCAGCATGACTCGAGGTTTGATGGAAACTGACTGAATTACCAGAGAGAAAAACTTAAGAATAAAAGGGAAAAAGGGGCTCGTGGGCCCAATGGTAATAGAAAGTGGACACATGGGTCCAAAACTGATAAAAAAAGTAAACGGGTACGTGGACCCGATCATAGAAATAAATGGGCATGTGAGCCCATGTTGAGAAAAGCCCTCAGTTCTGAAGTTGATGAGGGAAGCAAATGGGAAAGAATGCCCAGTAAGAGTGGAAGGTTGAAGAGGGCACATGGGCCCAAAGTGGGTAAGTGGGCCCTGAAGCCCATCCAAAAGATCTAGAAATAACGGCACGAGGTTTAAACATGTGATTGTTGTATTTGGGCCTCGTGGAATGGTTTTGACTTGGGTGGTATGCTCAACCAGATGATCCAATATTGGTCTGCCCTTGGGTGGTTCTTGATACTCTTCCTCACTTGAGAACAAACGACTTAAAGATAAGCATAGGTCTTCCAAGTCTTCTTCTTCTTCATCTGGAGCCTTTCTTCTCTTGACAACTATCACGGAACTTTTGCCATCTTCAGCCATCATCATGGTCTCTTCTTTGATAAAGAAGTTGTGGAGTCCCATGGCATATCCTGGCTAGAAGATCCTCCTTGGGATGAAATCCTCTTCATATCCCAACCCCTGCCTGCGTAGCCTTTTCACAGTTTGAATTGGCTGAGTGATTCCTTGAAGATCCTTGCCTAAACCTCTTATAGGCTGATAGCCCAGTTTCATCATCATCCGCCATCCAACTGTGTCAGGTAAAGAAGCGGTCATGCATCTAACTTCTGGCAATTCTCTCACTGAGATCTGGGGTTGTATTGACAGACCTAGGGGTAAAGAAGCATCGTTCAGCTCGTCCCTTATATGCATGCTAGTCACCTTGACCACCTGTCCTTTAAAGGGAAACTTTATGCACTGGTGGTTTGATGAAGCCACAGCTCCTATTGCCTACAAGTGTGGCCTCCCAAGTATAGCCCGAAAAGTCGAATCTAATTCTAGAACATGAAAATCTGTTGTGACCGTACATGGTGCAAGTTTGACTTCTAGTGTGACCACCCCACGTGCAGACTTCTTGGAGTTATCATAGGTTGTCACCATGGCACAGGATGGCTTGATTTCTTGCTCAGAAATGCCATACAACTGCAAAGTTTATGGTGGCATAACGTTGATACAAGCTCCAGTGTCAACCAAACATGATTTTACTTTGACATTGCAGATGATAACAGCCACATGCAAAGCATATCTTCTAAATTCTGGATCTGCTAATTCTTCCTGAGAGAAGGTGAGTGTTGGGTGCTCACTTCTAGGGGCTAACACTGTAGTAATTTACTTAGGTGGGAGATCTTCATTCACCATGACCCTTTGCAAGTACTGCTGTAGAATCTCCTGATGCACCTTTGATCTTTTTATCAACTCAAGTATGAAAATACGGGCCGGTGTTTTATATAAATGCTTTAACCAATCATAGGTTGTGCCTGGCAATGGTTCTTCTACTTGTTCCTCCTCCACTTGATCCTGCGGTGGAGTACTAGCTTGGGGAAAGAGCCGCTGGAACATCCTCCCACTCCGAAGCACCGGGGCTATTTGGCGGTCGGGTAGAGGTGACGGGTTAACTGGGGTGGGTTGTGGCAGAACAGGTGGTGTAGGTGCAGGTATGGTAGGCAATGGGATTGATGGTTCTGGGATGATTGAGTTTATTGGTAGAGGGGTAGGATTTGGAGGGGGTAGTGATGGTGATACTGGCGGCCTAATAAGAAGAGGCCGGGGTGTAGGAGTGGTTGATGGGTTTAACGAAGGTATTGGTAATGTGGTAGGTTGTGGGGTCGATGGTTCGGTAGGTTGAGGTTTTGGAGTGGTAGAGCTCATAGGCTGGGGGTTCAGGTTTGATAGTGATTGTGGTGGTCGGATGACCAAGGGCCGGTGTGTAGCAATGGTTGAAGGAGGTGTAGTTAGAGAGGGGGCTGGCCTAATTATGGGTCGGCGAGAAGACGTGGCGGCCAGTGGTTGGGTTATTGAACTAGGTGGTGGCTGTGGAGTAGCAGGTGCACGAATTATTTGTCTAGGAGGGTTCCTAGCAGGAGACCTAGCTGTGTTGACAGGCATGGTTGCATTTTGGTTTTCTAGTTGCCAACCTTGAGCACGGCTGGCATCTCCCTGGACAATGGAGTGTACTAGACCAATTCCTGGGTTTGGATGTGTTGGTGCCAGCGCTGGAGCGGGAGCATGTAATGGGAGCGGATTCTGAACAATCCCCAAGCCAGGTTGTTGTTGAGGTTGAGCCGGTGGACGCTGCCGCTGCTGCTACCTAGCCTTCATAGCTTGTATGCATTTCCCCATTTGGACCCAATCAATGCTGCCTTGGTCATTCATATCGTGGATGTAATCCTTGAATTAAAAACACACTTCAACAGTGTAACCAGGACACCGATGGTAAGCACAGTATCGGGACATATCTGCGTTTGCTGGCCAAACCTCTCTTTCCTTAGGCAATTCCAACTGTTTCTCTACCATGAGTACATTGAAGATGTCGGTCAAGGAGTAAGGTAGTTGTTGGTAGTTCTCTCTCATAGGACCTCCCCTTCTTGGTGCCTGATTGGGTGGTGGCAGTGCCCTATTGTAGGCAGGTTGACGAGGTTGCTGGGGTTGTGCTACTGGTTTAGGGGGTTGTTGTGGTTGTCATGGTTGTGGTGGCCTAACCTGTTGTTGAGGTGGGTAATAGGAAAGGTTTTGTGGTGGGGTTCTGTACTGGTTTTGACGGTTCCCTCCCTGGTTCCCCACAATGTTTATAGCTTCGTTGTTAACCACTCCCTCGGTTGTAGGACCAACTGGTGCAGAGGGGGTTTTCTTGAAGTTTCTAGGTTTAGGATCAAAAGGGTTTATCATGGTGGCATCCTTGAAGTGGGCTTGCAAGTATCGGGCACTGTCATAGAGTTCATTCATTGTGGTAGGACGGTGCATGATCAATACATTTCAAAGAGCAGGTGTAGTATTTCCAATGAGCATCTTTACTTGTTCCCCTTCAGAAATCACATCTGTCAATTTCTCTGTCATTCCCCTCCAGCGATCAGCAAACTTTATGAAGTCCTCTTCGGGCTTCATCTTCTCAGCAATCAAATCTGTAATAGAGCATGCTGGTGCCACCCGATCTCTGTATCTCTACAAGAATTTGGTCTTCACAATATCTAAGTCTCCTGCCTCAAAGGAGTCGAGCGAGTAGAACCATTCCAATGCAGACCCTTCTAGTGATCGACGGAACAAGAAGGCAAGAACCCAACGATCATCTTTCCAGAATGAGGATTCATAGAGAAAATATTTTAAGTGGAGAAAAGGATTGCCAGTACCATTGTAGCGGCGATAAACTGGTAGCTCAGAAGGTGGCAGGTGTAGGACTAGCAGAGAAGGAATGGAAATCTCAGGAACTGACTTGGAGTCCAGGCGACATCTCAGCTCTTCATAATGTTCATTCATCTGGGTGAGCTGATCCATGATTGCCTGGGTGAGAGCAGGTTCTTGGTTTACTGGTGGGGGTATGTGGTTAGAGACATGATTTTGGAATTGAGGAGCATGACTTGGCAAATTTACTGAAGATTGTCCCATGACTTGATGGGTCAGGGGAGCAACATGGTTGAAATAAGATGGTTGAACAAATGAGGGTTGGACCACACATGGTTGAACTATAGATGGTTGAACTACAGATGGTTGTGCTAGTGATGGTTGAATCACAGATTGTTGAACAACATGAGGTTGAACAAAGGGTGATTGAATGAGTGGTGGTTGAACTAGAGGACGAGGAGATAAGGCAGCCTGATCTGAGGCCATTTTGCCCTTTACCATGGATTGTATGCGGGCATAGGTTTCTGGGTCGGTATAGAGAGACAATTCTCTAAAGAGTTGTTCAACATCACGAGGAGCAGATGGTTGAGGGACCTCTTGCGCTTATGACTCAAACAATGGATTAACACGACCATCTGACAGATTTGGTTGATGACCCATCTCGTTCTCTCGATGTTCAGCTTGTTCTTCCATTCCAACATGTCTTCCAGACCTTAGTTGCATTGAACTTCAAGGAGAAAACAAACAAGTTGACAAAGTAAACAAAGAACTTTTTTGGGTTTTTTAGTATTTTTCAAAAAGTTAGAGGTTTGAATTTTTGTTTGGCAAGAAAGTTATGCAAAGACTTGAAAGCAACATTACGCAATGATTTTGATTAAACCTTAGGTTTATAAATTTTGTTAAGAATTGTTCTCTCAACAAATGGGTTAGGATCCTAACTCCAATCTCCAATGACCTAGGTTTCACACAATCTCACCACGTGTAGGTAACGTAGGATGCTTCGGGTTTTGGGGAGTGGTACAACCAACCCGATCGTGAAGAGGAATACTCCACGTATGAGGAATTACAGAGGCCTTGATGAAAGCCAACCAAGTCAACTAGGAAGGAATATCCCAAAAGAGAGGTCAGAATCCACCAAGAGGGTGTTTTGGATGGGAGGGATAAATGGGAGAGTGAGCTCCCACCTCAAAAAAGTGTAAGATAAGGAGGTAGAGAGAAGAAGCAGATAATGCAATCAAGTATTAAATCAAGTAATAAGCAAAACATAAACTTAAATAAACAAGCAATCAACACCAGACAAGCAATAAGAAACTAGACAAGTAACTAGAAACTAGAATCTAGACCTTGTTTCTTATGTGAGCCAAATGGATATAGTGAAAAGTAATGGAAAGGAGAGGGTTCAGATCTGATAGCCAAGCAAAAGTGTGGTCCACATGGGGACCGATGTAAGAATAAGTTGGTTCACGTGGGAAGCTGTAGACACGCCAAATTGGCTTGATTTGGAGCCCTAGACTCTTATTCCATAAGCGATATCTTTTATTTGACCGTTATCTGATCCGGACTACCTCGTGGAGATGAGCTAAGGACATTGGTGGAGCCCCCTTGTTAGTTGAGAATGGACCAATGATTTCCGGAATATTGCCGTAACCTTCAAGCGAGAGCCGCACGTGAACTGTAAAAACACGAAGCCCGCTCGATGACCGACCTTGAATGGTTCATAATTAAAGACCTTGAGAGTCCCGCATGTGTTCCGTAACATTCAGGGTTTCCGAGAAGTCACTTCGGTAGGCGTCAGTCAATGACGGCTTTCGTTACGGCTTTTTCGATCTGTGCTGACACGGCTATCCCGGACCACATGTTAGGCCTTTCCGGTCATCACCGGGTCTTTTCGGGTCATCCGGGTCGATTCTAGCCATATATTTTATCAACCGGGGCTATACGGTCATTTCGGTCAATTTTAGGGTTTCGCGGCTTTTACGGCTTTCGATTCACGTTTACCGGGTTAATCTCATATTTTTCGATGACTTCGGATTGTCCGATCGTACCGGACTTTTTCGGTCATCATTTCAAGTCATCCCGAGTTGGCCCGAGATTTCTCGACCGGAACCGTGCTCTTTCGGATCTTCGCCCCGGGTTTCGGCTTTCCGCGAGAGGGTAAACCGGTAGAAAGCCCCGTACGAACATATCGGGAGTTATGCCGGCTGTTTTACCGACTTGAGGAGGTGCGGTTGAGAGCCCTCTTTCCAACGCGACAAACGGGAGCCGAATCGGACATCCCGTTTGCAAGATACGGCTCGCGGAACACGCGTGCAGGAGAGAGAGTGTACCGCGCCCCCGCTCCGCTTGAAAGTGGAGGGCGCGCCCTGCGCGCCCTCAACCTGGGGGCGCTCTCTGCGCGCCCTCAGACTGGGGGCGCGCCCTGCGCGCCCCCGATCCCTTTGAAAGGCGGGGGCGCGGTCGGTTTCCGAAAATCGGAAATTACCCCGATTAGCACCTTCTAAACCGGGTTTTTGGAAGGTTTCCGGGGAGGATTTTCACTTATTTGTACTGCGCCCTCGGTTCGGGGGCGCGTTACGTATGTCAAGCCGATTTTTAGCAATTTCCGGAAGTTTCCGTCGATTTTTAGCAGTGAGACGCCGAATGCGCCCCCTCTTCCTTTGAAACAGGGGGGCGCGCAGACCGCGCCCCCGAACTGGGGCGCGCCCTGCGCGCCCCTGGTTTGAGGGCGCGCCCTGCGCGCCCTCCTCCTCTTTGAAACACGGGGGCGCGGTCTGTCCAGTTTCTAAATTTTGCACCGGCTCTCTTCCCCTATAAATTGAGGGCCATTCTCAACGACCCAAGGTTGAACCCCCGGTACCTAGCTCGTCCCAAAGTCGTCCAAGCTCTTCTCCAAAGTCGTCCCGACGTCCAAAGGCGATCCGAAGTCAAGAAATCGATCCCGAGGTGAAGGAGAAGGCTCGATCCGGGTGTTCTTCATCAACCATCTTCATCGACTTCTGCAGAAAATCCGAGACTTCTGATGCAAAAGTCTTCAACATACAAATTATTCCTTTCTTCGTCCTCTTTCATCTCCAACTGACGGCACTCAATTTCGACTTGCCGTTTGTTCGTGGAGATTGCCACACTGAGGGCGCGCATCCAGGTTTTGTTTTCTATATCCGCCCACTTTCAGAATTTTTACAGACTTCTACAGGAGAATTTCGGAGAAGTCATCAACATAAGAACTCTTCCTATCCAAGTATTCTATCTACTGCAACAAACGGCACTCAATTCCGACATCGGGACTGCCCGCGGCGAGCTCTGCACCGAAGTCGCGCCAGACAGTGCAACGCGCCCCCGAACCAAGGGCGCGCAGACCGCGCCCTCATATCTAGGGCGCGCCCACCGCGCCCCCAAACCCAGGGCACGTTCGCCCGGCGCTGTCCGGCCGTATTGTTGATATCTTCTCCGTTTTAGCTCCGATTTGAGTCATTCAAGTTTCTATGTCTTCGTCATTCATCCAGGATCATTTTAGCATCATTTTTATTTAGTTTTTTTCATAATTTTATATCAAAAAAAAATACACAAAAAAAGGGGTTAAGGCTCACCCCAATCCGGTGAGTTCGATTCCAATTGCTTCTTTCTCACATTCTCTCTACAGTTACTACACTTCCCATAGTTCTAATCATTTTATTTCACTTGGTTTATTGTTCTAGTTGCACATTTTTATCAAGCTAGCATCGGTTGGGAGACTCTTCTTCATCGGCCGGCCGAAGAAGAAGAAGGTTGAACCCATATCCCGATCTCCCGCGCTAAGGTACACGGTCAAAACAACTCAATCTTGTTGTTATTCTATAAAGCGGAGCCCGCGGCTCCTGGCGACCACTTCTTCTATTATTCATGCTTTAAGTTAATCTCCTCCTCACTCTCCTCCCACATGACCCGAACCATCTCCGGTGCTCGAGCGACGCCGTGAGATGAAAGTTCGGGGATCAATGTGAGTGTGGGACCGAGGTGAGGACATTTTACCGCTTTCCGAGTGTTTTCCGATTCACTCCCCCTTTTTTCCCAATTCCATCTTTCACCTTCTTCTCTTGAGGTGCCGATCCGGAACCCGTTTCTGGAGTCGACAGCTTTTTGGCGACCACGGTGGGACAACCAATGTCTTCAACCGTGCTAGCTTGATTCAACCGTGCAACTAGTTGTTTTCCAACTTGGTTCCCGCGTGAACCGGCTTGTCCTTTACTTCTTCCATGTCAATTTGCCTTTAAACTTGCTGTTTACTCTTTCTTTAATATTGTCCCCCATGTGGACTTAATTTGCTTGTCTTTCATTTCAACTCGGTTCCCGCGTGAACCTCTTTTCTTCTTATAAACCGGTTCCCGCGTGAACCACCTTTCTTTTCCAACTCGGTTCCCGCATGAACCAACTTATTTTCAGATCGGTCCCCGCGTGGACCACCTCCTTACAGCACCTTTAGATTGGCCCCACGTGGCCTTCCTTCTATTTTGTCAACTCTTACATCGGTTCCCGCGTGAACCACCCCTTTCTTCATTAAAACCGGTTCCCGCGTGAACCAAACCCTTTTCTAAACCGGTTCCCGCGTGAACCAACTCACTTTCAGATCGGTCCCCGCGTGGACCACCCCTTTGCACCAATTAGATTGGCCCCACGTGGCCCTCCTTTCCTTTTTCCAATCAAACAAACCGGTTCCCGCGTGAACCACCCATTTTTCCTTCAAAAAAAACCGGTTCCCGCGTGAACCACCTACCTTTCCAAAACTCGGCTCCCGCGTGAGCCACTTTATTTTCAAATCGGTCCCTGTGTGGACCATCCTTTTACCTTCACTTCAGATTTGTCCCCAATTGGACACTCCAACACAAGCCGGTTCCCGCGCGAACCACCTTTTAATTGCTAGTTTCTAGTTACTTGTTTTACTTTCTCATTGCTTGTCTTGATTGCATTCACTTGCTTGATTTATTTAATAGCTTTCATTCATGTTTGCATATTGATTGCTTCTTCTCCTCCTACCCTCCATTTTTCATTTTTGCATTAGCTTTTGCATCGGGTACCGGACTTGCTCCGATCCGTAGGGCATTCGAGGCGGGGGCTCTCTCTCCCAACACACCCTCACCCTCCAAACACCTTCTTGGTGGATTCTAACCTCTCTTCTGGGATATTCCTTCCTAGTTGATTTGGTTGTTTCCATCAAGACCTCCGTAAGTCCCCATCCGTGGAGTATTCCTCTCCGCACGATTGGGCCGGTTGTACCACTTCCCAAAACCCGAAGAACCCAAGTACCTACTCGTGGTGATTGAGTGATAACCTTAGGTCTTGAAGATTGAAGCAATAGGAACCATACCTACTTGAGTGAACAATTGCTAACAATCTATCTAATCTAAGGTTTCAACCCAATAATTGTCGAGTAGTCATTTTAAAACCTCGTTTGCATAACTTGCTTGCTCACAACAATTGAAAAGAAAAAAAAATTCTCTTTCAAAACACCTAAAAAAAATCCCTTTTAACTTTTATGTTCAACTTGCTTGCCAAACAACCAAATTGAAACCAAATCAAATCAAACAAACAACCATAATCAAACAAAAACTCTAGTTGCATTTACACCCTTCATTTGCTTTCTTTCAACCATTTTGTAAGGAAATTTGACAGGATGCCCACTCTAAGGTCCGGAAGACACGTCGGGATGTCGGACTACTACGGCCAAGAGGAGGAGTACGAGACGGGCCACTACGAGCTGCAACAACCCATGGCTCAACCAGAGGGCCATGTCAACGCCGTCAGGGAGCCAGAAATTCAAAATCCTACTCATCAACCCGCTTCACTTAGCGTGGAGCAACTCCTCCAGGGTCTATCTCTTCATCTAGACCCCGAATCTTTTTCGCTTGTGCAATCCTTGACTAAGGGCAAGATGCCCGCCACTCAAGATCCGGTCGAGGGAAATCAAGCCCCCTCACCACCTCAGTGAGCAGTTAGGCCCCAACTCTTCTCCTCTCCTGGGCCACCCTTCCGTTTCTCCACACACCCTATTGTGGGGCATTCACATAATTCTGTTCCAATTCTTGTTTCCAACCTACCTCCTCCAACTCAGTCACCTAAACACTTTGCTCCCGTGGCTCAGGAATCCAGCCTCACCCAGGTGTTAATGAACAAAATCAACCAGATGGATGAGCGCTTCGAAGAGATGAGGTACCGCCTCGATTCTAAAGCCATCCCTGAAATCTCTGTCCCATCCTTCCCGCTCTACACCTTCCTCCTTCAGAGATACCAGTCTTCCAACGTTACAACGGGACTGGTAATCCTTTCAACCATCTAAAGAGCTTTCTCTATGACTCCTCATTCTGGAAAAATGACCGCAAAGCCCTTGCCTTCCTATTCCGTCGGTCATTAGAGGGATCCGCCCTAGACTGGTTCTATTCTCTTGATTCCATTGAGGCGGCGGATTTCGACATTGTCAAGGCAAAGTTTCTACAGAGGTACAAGGATAGGGTGGGGCTAGCCTGCTCGATAACTGACTTAATTGCTGAAAAGATGAGGCCGGATGAGGACTTTGCCAGATTTGCTGATCGGTGGAGGGGAATGGCTGAGAGGCTTGTGGATACCATCTCAGAGGGGGAGCAGGTGAGGATGCTCATTGGGAACACCACGCCTAACCTTCGCAACCTTCTGATCATGCACCGTCCAACAACCATGAGTGAGCTATGTGATAGTGCCCGCTACCTTCAAGCCCACTTTAAGGATGCATCCATGATCAACCCGTTCGACACCAAGCTCCGTAACACTAGAAAGCCTACACCTGTAGGACCCACCACCGAAGGGGTAGTAAACAATGAGAGCATCAATGCCATGGGTAACCAGGGTGGGTACCGTCAGAGCCAATACCGTAACCCACCACCCAACCAACAATACCGCCCAGCCCCTCAACCAGCTCCTCAGCCACAGCAACAACTTGCATACAACCGAGCACCACCACAGCAACCCACCTACAACCGAGCGCCCCAGCCACCAAATGTCTACAACCAAGCGCCTCAACAACAACATGTCTACAACCGACCACCGCCACAACAACAAGCTTACAACCAAGTGCCACCACCAGCCAACCGACCTAGGAGGGGGGGACCCAAGAGAGAGTATTACCCTCAACTGCCATTCCCCCTCACCGATATTTTCAATGCATTGATGGCTGAACAGCAGCTATAGCTTCCAAAGGAGAGAGAAGGATGGCCGGCAAATGTTGACATGACAAAGTACTGCGCTTATCATCGGTATCCTGGGCACACGGTGGATGTCTGTTTCCAGTTTAAAGACTACATTCATGACCTCAACGATCAGGGGAACATTGACTGGGGACAGATGGGGGAGTCTATTCAAGCAATGAAGGCACGTCAGAATCAACCACGGCGACAACAAGCACAACAGCAGCCCGGCCTGGGCATAGTCCAAGATCCACTCCCGGTACATGCACCCATACAAGCACCGGCACCAGCACCACCAAACCAACGACTCGGCCTCGTCCACTCCGCCATCGAGGAGTCAACCCACCATTCCCAGGGTTGGCAGGTCGAGGATCAGATCACCTCCATGCCCGCCATACCAACCCCACCTACAAACCGCACCATACTCTCCATACCGAGAGCTGCCCCCAGCCCACAAACTATCCAAACACCACTACCCTCACCAACCATTAACCCTCCACGACGCTTAATCATTAGACCGCCACCAGCCTCCCAACCAGCACCCCAACCTAACCCACCAACCACCATTAATCCTCCACGGCGTCTAATCATTAGACCGCCACCAACACCCCAGACATCACCTAACCTACTAGTCACTGCCACCCCACGCCCCCTCATCATTAGACCATCACCACCAACACCCCAACCATCACCCAACATACCGGCCTCCACCAATCCACGACCCCTCATCATCCGATCCTCACCACCCCTACCTACCATGGGCTCCTCAACCTACCAACCAACCCTACCATCACCATCATCACCACTTCCCCTACCACGCCGGCGCCCGGTACTTCGTAGCGGGAGGATGTTCCAAAGGGTCTTCCCCCAGGTCGGGATACAACCACAGGAATAGGCAGAAGAGGAGGTGGTAGAAGAACCGTTGCCCGGCACGGCATATGACCTATTGAAGCACTTGGACAAAATGCCAACACGGATTTCAATTCTAGAGCTGATAAAGAGGTCAAAGAACCATCAGGACATCCTACAACAATATCTGCAGCGGGTCATGGTCAATGAGGACCTCCCGCCTGAGAAGATCATTGCTGTCCTGACCCCGAGGAGTGAACATCCGGCACTCACCTTTACACAGGAGGAGTTGGCACGGCCAGAGATCGAAAGTACGCCTTGCGCGTTGCGTAGTCATCCGAGGCGTGGAGATCAAGTCCTCGCTTGATTGACACCGGAGCATCCATAAATGTCATGCCGCCGTAAACATTGCAACTTTGCGGCATCTCCGATGAAGAAATCGAGCCTTCTCGCCGTCACGGTGACCGCATATGACAACTCCCGGAAGCCGGCACGAGGGGTGGTTACATTGAAAGTAGGGCTCGGGCCGTGCCGTCACCGCCGAGTTTCACGTTCTAGAATTAGACCCTACATTCAAAGCTATCTTGGGACGCCCGTACCTTGAGGCAATAGGAGTTGTTGTCTCCACTAATCATCAGTGTCTGAAGTTCCCATACAAGGGCCAGGTGATCAAAGTAACCAACATCCCCATTCCGAATTACGTGGATGACCCCTCTTCTGCACTACCAATATCAAAATCTGTCCAGCCGTTGGTTTCAACTACAGAGCTACCTGAGGTCATGGTATTGACGATGCCTCCAGATTCAGTTGCGTGGCGGATGATGAAAGGGATGGGCTATTAGCCAGGAAAGGGGCTGGGAAAGGAGCTGCAGGGGGTTGTGCACCCCATTGAAGCCGTACAAAGACCAAAGAGACACGGGCTTGGCTATGAGCCCAGTTTCACTCCGCGGATGGTCTACCGACCAAAAAATGCCATAGGACTCCAAAAATTCTTTATCAAAGGGGAGACCATGATGATGGCCGGGGACAAAGAAGAAGAACAAGTCAAGAGGAAGAAGGCACCAGAGCAAGAGGAGGAAGTGGACAACCTGAGTTCATCTTTGGCTCGGTTGTTCATAGAGGAGGAAGAACCAGTCAAGGGCAAGTCCATCTCTAAACTACTTGCCCACTCGAACCCACCTCCAAACAACATCCCACGTGAGCCGTATCCTACAGTCACGTATTTCAAAATCCTCACTCTATCCCTCTTGGATTCACTTGATGGGCTACCTAGCCCAATTCCCACTTCTGGGCCAAAATGGCCACCTGAACTGATCAATGGGCCTGAGAGCCCATTCAAATCTTCTCACTCCACTGGGCTTCTATGCCCATTCCAATCCAACAAACTTGGGCCCGCGTGCTCACCAGTCGGGCCCACGTGCCCTTTAGATTTATTTTCTTGCTTTGGGCCCACGTGCCCACCATTTGGGCCCACGTGCCCCTTAGATCTTTTCACCAGCTTTGGGCCTATCTGCCCACTTCTTGTCATCATCGGGCCCGCGAGCCCATTTTTCTTCCATTTACTTAAGCTTTCTATTTCTGCTCGTGCCCCATCGGCTCATTCCCTTTTTGTTATTGAAAATACCCAAAATACCCAAAAAAAAACGTCCTCTCACAAACTCAGTTTTCCATTGAGGAGACGTCTCTACTTGTCTCGGAGGGTGCTCCTAACCAGGGACCCCTCTTCTCCAACTCACTGATCGATCTGCTCGATCCTTCACCCATTGTTAATACCACCTTTTCAATTCCGTCTTCTTTAGGAGTAGTTAGGGTAGAAAAGAAGAAAATTCGAGGTAAACGTGTGCCAGAAAGATATCTCCAACAAATAGCTCAAAAATGCAAGGAATGTGCAAGGCTGCAAAGGTTTTTGGAAAATGCTATCCAGCTTAATGAAATCCAATATGAGGATGAATTCAATGTAGATCATACACTAGGAGTTTACGAGGTCTTATCAGAAAAAGATCCTGATTTCGAGGATGGAATTGAGGACTTGGCTGATGCGTATGCATCTGGACTTAAAAGATTTGAAGAACCATTAGCCATGGTGGATGAACCAACAAAAGAATTGAATCTCGGAACACCGGAAGATCCCAAGACAATCCTCCTAAGCGCAAACCTCACTCCCACTGAGGAACAGAATTTAATTAAAATTTTGGAAGAATATAAGGACACGTTCGCATGGACATACGAGGACATGCCGGGGTTAGACAACTCATTAGTTGAACATCGTCTAACTTTGAAATCTGGAGTTACCCCGGTCAAGCAAAAATTAAGGAGATTCCACCCTGATGTTGCACTTAAGATGAAAGAAGAGGTCGACAAGTTACATCAAGCAAGATTCATTAAAGTCGTCCTTTATCCGCAATGGGTGGCAAACATAGTCCCTGTCATGAAGAAGGATGGCCGAGTTCGGATCCGTATAGACTTCGGGGACTTGAATCGAGCGTGTCCTAAAGATGACTTTCCTCTACCTCATATTGACGTCTTGGTTGATAACACCTGCCGGATTCGAAATGTTGTCATTCATGGATGGCTATTCGGATATAATCAAATCCGGTTGGCCAAAGAGGACCAGGAAAAGACCTCATTCACCACACCTTGGGGAACCTACTGCTATGTCGTCATGCCCTTTGGACTGAAGAATGCCGGTGCTACCTATCAGAGGGCAATGATGGCTATCTTCCATGACATGATGCATACCCTTGTAGAGGTGTACGTGGACGACCTGGTCGTTAAGTCCAAAAGCCGAGAAGATCACCCGGAAGTGTTGAGAAAGGTCTTGCAGAGGGCTAGGGAATATAAATTGAAGATGAACCCAAAGAAATGCACATTTGGAGTATCCTCAGGAAAACTGTTGGGGTTCATAGTGAGTAAAAGGGGCATAGAGATCGACCCAAACAAGGCCAAAGCAATCATTGGTATGCCTCCCCCGAGAAATATGAAAGAACTTCGAGGATTAATCGGGAGGCTACAGTTTGTCCGCCGGTTCATCTCACAACACTCCCAAAGGTGTAAACCTTTCTATGAGGTGACCAAGGCGGGGGCCGAGTTCAAATGGGATTCGAAGTGCCAGGATGCATTCGATGGTTTGAAAAGGTACCTGGCTAGTCCCCCGTGCTTAGACCACCAGTCCCTGGCAAGCCCTTAGTTTTATATATCTCGGTTTTGGAGAATTCTCTTGGGGCAGTCCTTGCACAAGTTGATGAAGAAGGGAAAGAGAGGGCAACTTACTATTTGTCAAAGAACTTTGATCCATGCGAGCAGAAGTATACTGTAGTGGAGAAGACCTGTGCTGCACTAGTCTGGGTAGTTCAGAAGCTTAAACACTATTTCTTAGCTCATGAGGTCAACCTTATTGCCCGCATCAATCCCATCAAATTCCTTCTGGAGAAAATTGTTCTAACTGATCGGTTAGGTCGTTGGCAGAGCTTCCTCTCCCAGTTTGATATCACCTATGTCCCCCAGAAGGTGATTAAGGGCTATGCCATTGCCGAACATCTAGCCCATCACCCTATACCCCTCTTTGACCCGGTCCAATCGGAGCTCCCGGATGATGAACTAATGTTGATCCGATCTTCCCACCTTTGGACGTTATATTTTGACGGGGCTCTGAATTCACACGGTAAGGGAATAGGAATTGTCCTTCTATCACCCGAGGGTGTCACCATTCCACAGGTATTTCAGCTTGACTTCCCAAAGAACCAACAATATAGCCGAATATGAAGCCTTGCCGGCCGGCCGGAGGCTGCTTATTTCTATGGTGCCATGGAATTGAGGGTGATAGGTGATAGCCAACTAATTCTTCGCCAAGTCCTAACCAAATACCGAACTTCTCATCCAAACCTCAAACCTTACCAAGAACTCACCTCTTGCTACATCAAGCTCTTTTCCAAACTAACTTTCGTCCATGTTCCTCGAGCTCTGAACATCCTTGCTGATGCCCTTGCCTCCTTAGCTTCATCCCTATCAGTCCCGCTAGGTAGACAGGTGCGGACTATTCATGTCCGTAGAAGGTCGATGCCAGCGATTAAGGATGGGCGATTTCTGAAAGTTAAGGAGAGATTTGGCAGGAAGGAATATCTAGAGCAGAAAGAGGAGATTTCTCTAATCGAGTTGGAAGAGTTAGATGAGGGTGAGAGGTCTTGGTTTGATGAGATTGCAAGGTACTGTCAAGATCAGACATATCCACCTGGATCAAATGCAAAAGAAAAGAAGGCCATCAGGAGAGTATCCCAGAGGTATACCATCCTAGGAGGGGTGCTCTACAAGAGGAGCCTGAGCGGAATTTTATTGAGATGCGTTGATGAAGAAGAGGCAGAATTGGTGCTTAAGGAAGCACATTCCGGGGTCTGTGGGGGCCATGTCAATGCTCAAGCTCTTGCCAAGAAAATCATCGGGTAGGGGTATTATAGGCCAACCCTAGAAGAGGATTGCTCCATCTTTGTCTGGCACTGTCGTTCTTGCTAACTTCATGCCGAAAAGATCCATTCTCCTGCATCTTCCCTTCATCCGATTCATGCCCCGTGGCCCTTCGCCATGTGGGCTTTCGATATCATTGGCCCTCTAAGTGATCTTAACTCTGAAATCCGTTCCAAATCATTCATCCTGACGGCAACAGAGTACTTCACCAAGTGGGCAGAAGCGGAAGCGTTCGTGGAGATCAAGGCATCAACACTGTGCTCCTTCATCAAACGCAACATCATCGCCAAGTTCGGGATACCCAGCGACATTATCACCGACAACGGACCGCAATTTCTCTCTCAAGATCTGCGTGATCTTTGCAACAGGTACCGCATTGCATTGCATCATTCATCTCCTTATTACCCGCAAGGCAATGGTCAAGCAGAAGCCACCAACAAAACTTTGATTAAAATCATCAAGAAAACTCCGTAAGTCTAGCAAGTTCGCGGTGGCCGGATAAGCTTGTAGATGCCCTATGGGCTTATCGTACCGTACGGACCCCCACCGGTCAAACCCCGTATGCTCTCGCATATGGGGTGGGAGCGGTGGTCCCATACGAAGTACCCCTCCCATCACTCCGAGCTCAACTCGGTAGGGACATCCGTGTCGGTGAGAGGCGAGAATCTCTCCTTACACAACTTGAACTCCTAGATGAAAGAAGGTTGGCCGCCTCCGAGCATGCCCGGACTTATCAGAACCGATTGAAAAGGTTTTATCAAAAGAGGGTGGTAGAGAGAAAGTTCGAAATCGGTGAGATGGTAGTTAAACGTATATTCGTTAAGTCGGGTGGTCCCCGCTCCAAGTTGCAACCTAACTGGGAAGGGCCTTTTATTATAACTGAAAAATATCCAGGCAATGCATATGAGCTAACCAACGCCGATGGAGAAAAATTGAACCATCCATGGAACGGCGTTTACCTCAAAAAATATTTTCCTTAGAAAAGAAAATGGAGAATTTCTGGTATGATATCAAGTCATCGATCCAAGGGTGTTAGCTGGAAGACAAGGGTAGACATCACCTTGCACACACAACACCTCCCGATCCCAGAATCTAGATAGCCCAACACTCAAAAGAGGCAAGGCAGAACCCTGAAGGCGGAAATGAAACCTTACCCTATTCTCTTCTATTCGGTCCAAGACAGGTGAAGGGGACTAGGGGAGGATAGTATCGAAAATGCCCGCCGCCTTAGTAGGAGGCCGTCTCATTGGGTGCAAAAGGGTGCCAAAAGATGGGCAATGAACCCCACAGGTTTAAACAAATATGGGCCTGTCTGAATGAGTACCCGAAAGAATAGAAAATGAAGAAAAGGCACCAAAAGATGGGCAATGACCCCACAGGTCAAAGACTTGTCTAAATAAGTGCCATATACCCGAAGAGGCCGAACCCCAACGGGCAATTTGGGCATGAGTAGAGAAACCCTCCTCAACACCCCCAAATCCTATCAAAGACTTCCTCTATTATTCTTCCATCTTAAAACCCCTAGGGTAGGGTGGACTATCCAAACTCAGAGGGAATTCAAACCGATCAAGAGAAGAGGGCAAGAGAGATTCTGGGTAGGGAACCTTATTTTCACGTGGTGTTTATCGCTTAAATCTTGATTAACACTCAAAGATCGATGAATTGTTTCAATACTGGCACATTCTCCACAAAAATAAAAAAAAAATGAATATTTTCAAAAATCCAAAAAAAAAATCAAATATTTTCAAAAATCCAAAAAAAAATGAATATTTTCAAAAAAATCCAAAGAAAACAAATATTTTCAAAAATCTAAAAAAATTGAATATTTTCAAAAAAAAATCCGAAAAACAAAAATTGAATATCTCAAAAAAAAATAAAAAATTTGAATACTTTCAAAAAATCAAAAAAAAAATGCATCATCTAACTTGGCATAACCTTGATTTTTGCCTTTGCTAGCATTCATGTTTATCTTTATGTCTTGCATGTTTCATTTCCGCACTGCATATTTACCTTCATTATCACCCCATTAAGAGGGCTCCTCCCTTTGACCTAAGTCAAAGTTGGCCATAATAGGCAAAGGGATGAGTCGTTGTGAAGATCTAATCCTCTTTTATCAAGTGTTTTCAGGGACTTTAAAATAAGAGGAGAAGGTTCTCTCAACGACAGGTAAGTTCTCTTAACTATTTCATTTCGGTCATTTAGGTTATTACACCTTGTTAAGAAGGCTCCTCTCTTTGACCTAAGTCAAGGCAGACAGCAATAGGCAAAGAGATGAGTCATGGTGAAGATTTAATCCCCTTTGATTAAGTGTTTTAGGATTCTGAGATCAAGAAGGGAGCGACTCTCACCATAGCAGGTAAGCTCTCTCAACTTTTACCTTGTCTGTCATTTTGTGCATTCTACCTGGTTGATAAGGCTTCCCCCTTGACATATAAGCAAGGCAAGATGACAATAGGCAAGGGGGTAAGCCATAGAATAGATCTAACCTCTTTATTAAGTATTTCAGGAAAGAAACACGAGTCAAGGAGGGGGAAATATCACCAATAGAAAATGCTCGCAGAAATGGAAGAATGGACATGGGAAACCCCCATAACTTGCCGACTAGCATATATGTCGCTAGTCGTGTATTATTATCTTATGCATTATTTGTTGAAGACCATGAGCATAGAGAAGACTTGACCCGAGATCCCCTTCATCAAAATCTACGACGGTCGGGTCATCTCTAATGCTCACGGATAAGCCAAAGTTGTCCTGTGAGGGACGATAGTTCCCGAATGGGTATCTTGACCTCATAGACAATCTATATCTTCAACTATTTGTTATACAAGTTTTGTTTTATTTTCTTGAGCCCAACATGCATCATGTAGTATTAATTGCATTACATTTTGTTTTGTCATTGCATACATCATTTTCTAATCTTCACCTTCTCACCCTCTCGATCATTCTAAATCCCACCGTGTCATTCACCATATTCTCTAGTCCCACCAACCTCTCTAATATCCCACCGTGTCTATTAATCCCACCGTGTTCGGTAACCACTTTGTGCCCTCAAATCTTTCAATCCTTTTCACCACAGAGGCCATTGCAACTTCTTTTGCTACTTATCCCACCGTGGCAGCCTTTTCGTCCCGCCAAGGACCTTCTATTTGATCAGAACTTGCACCGTCATTATCTTCACGGTCTGTGCTTAAACATTTGCCTTTCGGAATCCGAGATCATTCCATTCCGAATTGAATCTTGTCTCTTGCAAAGACTTAAATGAATTTAAGAGCCTGAATGTGCTCGATTGGTATTCTTTTACTTTTTCAAAACAAATCTCTTTTTAAATTTTAGCCCATCACAGTACAGGAACACCGCAAAGATCGGGTTACCGGCTGATGATGAACCTACGAACCCATGTTTCGGGGACTCCCCACCGCGTTGGGGGTTGGCTATCCTTCTCTTGTGCCAATGGCACATCTTTTACCAATCGAACATAGGAAGACTTGATGAAACATGGCGGTTAACCAAGAGACTTGAGGAGATTAGTCTTGCCGAATCTAGTCGTTGAGCGTGTCTATATCTACACCTTGATGCCACCTTTTTAGTCCATCGCCATTTCACTCCACTACATTCCACTACGATCCATCTCACTTCGCTATGCTTTCTCTACATTTCACTCCGCTCCGCTACATGCCATTCCCTTGCAAAGCCGACATCAAGGCGAGGCAAGCTGTAGACACGCCAAATTGGCTTGATTTGGAGCCCTAGACTCTTATTCCATAAGCGATATCTTTTATTTGACCGTTATCTGATCCGGACTACCTCGTGGAGATGAGCTAAGGACATTGGTGGAGCCCCCTTGTTAGTTGAGAATGGACCAATGATTTCCGGAATATTGCCGTAACCTTCAAGCGAGAGCCGCACGTGAACTGTAAAAACACGAAGCCCGCTCGATGACCGACCTTGAATGGTTCATAATTAAAGACCTTGAGAGTCCCGCATGTGTTCCGTAACATTCAGGGTTTCCGAGAAGTCACTTCGGTAGGCGTCAGTCAATGACGGCTTTCGTTACGGCTTTTTCGATCTGTGCTGACACGGCTATCCCGGACCACATGTTAGGCCTTTCCGGTCATCACCGGGTCTTTTCGGGTCATCTGGGTCGATTCTAGCCATATATTTTATCAACCGGGGCTATACGGCCATTTCGGTCAATTTTAGGGTTTCGCGGCTTTTACGGCTTTCGATTCACGTTTACCGGGTTAATCTCAGATTTTTCGATGACTTCGGATTGTCCGATCGTACCGGACTTTTTCGGTCATCATTTCAAGTCATCCCGAGTTGGCCCGAGATTTCTCGACCGGAACCGTGCTCTTTCGGATCTTCGCCCCGGGTTTCGGCTTTCCGCGAGAGGGTAAACCGGTAGAAAGCCCCGTACGAACATATCGAGAGTTATGCCGGCTGTTTTACTGACTTGAGGAGGTGCGGTTGAGAGCCCTCTTTCCAACGCGACAAACGGGAGCCGAATCGGACATCCCGTTTGCAAGATACGGCTCGCGGAACACGCGTGCAGGAGAGAGAGTGTACCGCGCCCCCGCTCCGCTTGAAAGTGGAGGGCGCGCCCTGCGCGCCCCCGGTCCCTTTGAAAGGCGGGAGCACGGTCGGTTTCCGAAAATCGGAAATTACCCCGATTAGCACCTTCTAAACCGGGTTTTTGGAAGGTTTCCGGGGAGGATTTTCACTTATTTGTACTACGCCCCCGGTTCGGGGGCGCGTTACGTATGTCAAGCCGATTTTTAGCAATTTCCGGAAGTTTCCGTCGATTTTTAGCAGTGAGACGCCGAATGCGCCCCCTCTTCCTTTGAAAAAGGGGGGCGCGCAGACCGCGCCCCCGAATTGGGGGCGCGCCCTGCGCGCCCCTGGTTTGAGGGCGCGCCCTGCGCGCCCTCATCCTCTTTGAAACACGGGGGCGCGGTCTGTCCAGTTTCTAAATTTTGCACCGGCTCTCTTCCCCTATAAATTGAGGGCCATTCTCAACGACCCAAGGTTGAACCCCCGGTACCTAGCTCGTCCCAAAGTCGTCCAAGCTCTTCTCCAAAGCCGTCCCGACGTCCAAAGGCGATCCGAAGTCAAGAAATCGATGCCGAGGTGAAGGAGAAGGCTCGATCCGGGTGTTCTTCATCAACCATCTTCATCGACTTCTTCAGAAAATCCGAGACTTCTGATGCAAAAGTCTTCAACATACAAATTATTCCTTTCTTCGTCCTCTTTCATCTCCAACTGACGGCACTCAATTCCGACTTGCCGTTTGTTCGTGGAGATTGCCACACTGAGGGCGCGCATCCAGGTTTTGTTTTCTATATCCGCCCACTTTCAGAATTTTTACAGACTTCTACAGGAGAATTTCGGAGAAGTCATAAACATAAGAACTCTTCCTATCCGAGTCTTCTATCTACTGCAACAAACAGCACTCAATTCCGACATCGGGACTGCCTGTGGCGAACTCTGCACTGAAGTCGCGCCAGACAGTGCAACGCGCCCCTGAACCAAGGGCGCGCAGACCGCACCCTCATATCTAGGGCGCGCCCACCGCGCCCCCAAACCCAGGGCACGTTCAGTCCAGTGCGCTGTCCGGCCGTATTGGTGATATCTTCTCCGTTTTAGCTCCGATTTGAGTCATTCAAGTTTCTATGTCTTCGTCATTCATCCAGGATAATTTTAGAATCATTTTTATTTAGTTTTTTTCATAATTTTATATCACAAAAAATACACAAAAAAAGGGGTTAAGGCTCACCCCAATCCGGTGAGTTCGATTCCAATTGCTTCTTTCTCACATTCTCTTTACAGTTACTACACTTCCCATAGTTCTAATCATTTTCTTTCACTTGGTTTATTGTTCTAGTTGCATAGGTTTATCAAGCTAGCATCGGTTGGGAGACTCTTCTTCATCGGCCGGCCGAAGAAGAAGAAGGTTGAACCCATATCCCGATCTCCCGCGCTAAGGTACACGGTCAAAACAACTCAATCTTGTTGTTATTCTATAAAGCGGAGCCCGCGGCTCCTGGCGACCACTTCTTCTATTATTCATGCTTTAAGTTAATCTCCTCCTCACTCTTCTCCCACATGACCCGAACCATCTCCGGTGCTCGAGCGACGCCGTGAGATGAAAGTTCGGGGATCAATGTGAGTGTGGGACCGAGGTGAGGACATTTTACCGCTTTCCGAGTGTTTTTCGATTCACTCTCCCTTTTTTCCCAATTCCATCTTTCACCTTCTTCTCTTGAGGTGCCGATCCGGAACCCATTTCAGGAGTCGACAGAACCGGGGTAAAAAGTAAAGGTGGTTTACGTGGGAACCGGTTTTGGGTAAAAAAAGGGTGGTTCATGTGGGAACCGATTTGAATAGTCAAAAGAGGTCCATGTGGGACCAATTAAAGGTGAATAAAGATCTGATCCAAGTTGGGATAGATCTGGAAAAAAGGGGTTTGGTTCACGTGGGAACCGAAGTAAAGAAAGAGAATGGTTCACGTGGGAACCGGTTTAAAAAGAAAAGGGTGGTTCACGTGGGAACCGGTTTAAATAAAATGACAGAAATTAAATGGCATACTTGGCACTTCAGATCTGATGAAAGATGGGTGAAATCAGAAATTTTGAGATGGCATGAAGTTAAGGAAGGTGGAAAGAAGGAAAGGCTCACGTGGGAACTGGTCTAGAACTAGAACTAGTTGCAAACAAAACACTAAACACCCACAGTTGAAGACATTGCTTCTCCCACTGTGGTCGCCACAAAGCTGTTGACTCTGAAAATTCAACGGGGTCCTCTCCTTTTCAGGGAAGTCCGTGAATCCATATCGTCACCTCAAGAGGGGATGAGAAAAGAAAGGAGTAAAGCACGGAAAACAACTCTCACCTCGGTCCCACACTCACATTGATCCCCGAACTTTCATCCCTTGGCGTCACTCGATCACCAAAGAGACGGTTCGGGTCATGTTGGAGGAGGGTGAGAAGAAATAAATGTGGTCGCCAGGAACCGCGGGTTCCGATTTATGAAATTAAATTGAAAGATGACCGTGTGTACCTTAGCGTGAAGAGTGTGGGTTAAAGCTTCTCCTTCCTCGGCCGGCCGATGAAGAAGAGTCCTCAACGTGTGGGTGCTTGATATTCTGTGCAACTTGACAAACAAACAAGTGAAATAGACTATTAGAACTCGACAAAGTGGAGTATATGTAAAGAGAATGACATGAAACACAATTGACTATAAACTGACCGGATTCGGGTTATCTCTAACCCCTTTCTTTATTTTCGGAATAATAGAATAAAAGTAATGCAAAAAAATGTTAAAAAAATTATAGGAGGATGGAGAATCACTGTGAACACTCAATTTCATTTTAAAAAATATAGAGAGTTAATATTCCAATTCAATAAGTTAATATCATTTTTGTTTAAAGATGTCATGCCTTCGCCATGGCCCAATTAGGGGGACCGTAACCCATTTAGGTCCATGCTCTCCAAATGCCTATTTATCTATTCCATGAATAAGAAAAATAGCCAACTGCAGGTCCACAGCCAGCTCCCGTGTCCTAGTCTGGTGCAGGCCCATTTTTCATGATCCCTACAATCCAATCCCAAGAGCAAGTCACGTAGTGGAGGAGGGGTCGTCCGGACCTTATCTACTATTTTCACAGCTGAAAAGAAGGAAAGGGGGAAGAAAAAATAGAAATAGGCAGGTGCAGCAAGATCCTCCCACGCCAGTCTTACGCACACGAGCCTCTTCCCGTTGTGAGGATCTTTCTAAAACTAATTCAGATCAAATCGAGCACCGTAAAAAAAAGGGAAGGGGGTGATTGCGGCAAGGGCTCCGGTGGAAAGCCAGCCGCCGCCGCGGCCTGTTTTGAAAGAGGGATAGTCTAACAATAAAAGGAGGAGAGGAGGGGTCGCGCGGGGGGGAGCGAGGCAAGAGGGAAAAGAAGGATCCCGGTGGAGAAAAGAAGGCGGCATCTTCTGGTTCGCCCGAGCAGAGGAGCGCACCAAGGAAGAAGCGAAGAAAGCACGTCGAAGGCGTCGTCGAACCGGTACAGCTCCGCCGCGGCGTCGGCGTAGACCAGCGTCGGCACGAGCTGGTAGGCGATGTACCTCCTCATATCATCCCGCTCCTCCGCCGGTATCCGCCGCAGCCTCCCCACCAGGTCCACCTTCTTCGACGCCCTCTGCTCGTCCTTGTCGACGAACACCGAGTACCTCCGGTGGTCCTCCGGCAGGTGCCAGGGGTACCGGTAGTACGCCGTGAAGGGGTCGAACAGCACCGGGATGCACCCCGCCACCAGGCCGTCGAACACGGACTTCCTCGTCGGGCTGTCCCCCGGCGGCTGCAAGCGTAACTCCGACCGCGGGAACAGCCCGGTCACCCTCTCCGGCTGCGAGCAGCCCCCGGCCGCGGCCGAGAAACTCGCGGTGGCCCCCGCCACGGTGCGGTGCTCGATGGGCGCCGACCTTATGCTGTCCTCCGATCCCGGGCAGCCGGCGCCGGCGAAGGCGACGAGGTGCTTCCGGGGGGAGCTCACGACCTTCTCCTGCCAGGCGGCGATGTCGTCGTCGGACCGGGGATGGAAGTGGGTGGCAAGGGGGATGCCGATGTCGTTGTCCAGCCATGGCTGCCGCTCGATCCGGAACTTGCAGGGCTTCGCATCCGGGGAGATCCAGGAAGTCGCTCCCCAGAGTCGCCGGCCCGCCGCCGGAAATCCCAGGGAGATCTTGCCCGGCACGAAGATGTGGTCCCTCCCCGGTTCCTCGCCCATCAGCTGCTCTGCTGCTCCTCCAGCCACCACACCAGTCCCGAGCCGAGCGCGTCCTTCGCCGCCGTGGAGGCGTTCGGAAGTGCCACCGGAGGATGCCGAGCCCGCCGTAGAAGGGCACGTAGAAGAGCCGGGCCTCGCCGGGGTCGTGCACGCGGCAGGGGTGGCTCGGGGCCCGCCGGTGGAGGATCGGCTCCAGGGCGTGCGATGGGTCCGGTACCACCCGTCGCCGAGGCCGGGCACCGCCTCCCCCTTGCCGTTGTTGGCGAGGTAGGGGCAGAGGTCCGTTCACGGCAGCGGCATCGCGGCTGCGCTCCATGAGGTCCTGGTTGAACTTGCTCGGCAAGTCGTACACAAAGATCCCGCCGCCGGAGATGCAGTAGAGGCGGAGCTTCCGGGAAGAAACGCAAATGTGGAAGGGATTGCCAGACCGCCGGAGGGCCGTCTCGACTCGGCCAACTCAACTCGCAGCAAGCCTGAAAAGGTTTTGACAAACAAAAAAATTTAAATAAAAAAAAATTCAGAATGTGAAAGCAACACTAAATTAAGGAGATTCACCCCTAGCGGGGAACTCCACCTTGGGCGGAGGCGCGGGCATGCATCCCGTAGCTGGCGACCCGGACGGAGGCGCGGGCATGAATCCCGTAGCCGTCGATCCTTCCCCCAATATGGCTAAGCTAAGGCTGGCTATTTTGGATGGGTAAATTTTCACTAAGTTGGAAAAATAGTCGGCATGCCGTCGTAATGCCAAAATTTTTCCAAAGTAGTGAAGATAAACCTATATTGGGGGAAGGATCAATCACATTGTACACCGATGTACTTCACCCCATCTTTCAATGAAATAAAGCTATGATGTTCAATTGAGCACCGATCGTTAGCTCGACAGATCGGATGGGATGCGAACTCAAATTAAATAAATAAGATAAAAATAATAAAAAAACACTCATCAAATTTGAAAGAATAAAAATCAGATTTTTAAACAACCTAAAAAAATACGTAATGCATGGAACTAAATTCCTTAAATAAATGATAATTAAATAATATCAAATAAAATTAAAGTAAACAATCTCCAATGCATTAAACTTCATCAAAATTCTCTAAAACAATCCTCCAACATCAAATATTAGATTGTAAAAATTAAATAAAATTGAAAGAACTAAATCAAAAAATCCTTAAACAACTTAATCAAAGTCTTAAGTCAATTAAAATACTTTGAACGTACTTAAACCAACGTTGTAACATAAGTTGCACATGAAATTAAATAATTTCAACCTAAATGGTGATCTAAATCTCAAATCATAGCACACCTAATTCATTTAATCAAACTTTAAACTCAAAACAAAATCATAATCAATTTGAAATTCAACAAAACAAATAAATCAAACTCAACTTATTAATTCAAAACGTTAATGGAAATATCAAAATTAAAAAATAAACAACTTGAAAAATCAAATATAAATCAATTAGTAAAAATCACATCTTAATCAAATAAAATCAACGTCAACCAAACGTAACGCAACTTGTTCGCATCTCATCGGGCCCGCAAGGCTTACGGCCCTCTAGTCTATTGTTTTGTATGGATGTGCACTCTCTACCAAACGGATTGCTATGGCGGTTAATCAAGAGCGTTCGAGTACTTGCTCGATGTAAGTTAACGCCGGGTATTCGCACCATCCGGCGGAGAGGGGTCAAAAATCAAATTTTTCAAAGAACCCGAACCTCGGTTCTAATAATTTTAAATGTATCGTCGGACTATTTAATACATTTATAGGTTAATACCTATTTTCCTAAGTAGTCCAAAGGAGATGCAAAAAATCTTTTCGAAATTTAAAATAAAAATGAAAAAACGAGGTTCTCACAAATTGGCACGCCCAGTGGGAGTTCTCTTTCCCTTCATCTCTCCGCCATAGCAAACCAAGAAAGTGCACATATATTGCGACTCGATAAACTATCAGCATCTAATGGAGTTTGTCTTCCTTGTTGCAGTAAGAAGCAAAAATGTCGACCAACTTTGGAGTCATCTTCTGCGAGTCACTCCGAAGCCCGGCGGCCGACAATGAACATGTCACGGTCTCCTTCGGCACATACAAGGGGATCGAATCAACTCACCAACGGTCAAATGCAGCAAAGTCGGTTTCGGCCACTAAGGAAATGATCTTTCAACTGCCGAAGGCTCCCCAGGATTTAGAGCCGATGGCACTCGTCGTCAACCAGAGCTCAACTTGTCTTGGATCAACATCGCGACGGGCTAAGATCGGGAGTCTTAAACCACGAGTTAGCTCACATCAGTGCATCGTGGCAGGCCCCATGAGGGTGCATTGGGATTGGAAGACCCGGTGCACCACGCTAGTCCGCGCCCCTACCAAGATGAGTGGAGGGAGGCGTCAGAGGCCTCAGCTTACTATCTTGCCCTTGGCCAATAGGTTTGCCATTTTGGGGCAGTTGGATAAATATGACCGGGTTAAGTCTAAACCCGTGGCCACCATTCCTATTCAGGGGAAGAAGTCTTCCGCCTGCTCGAAGAAATCCGGCCGACCAGCGGCCATAGCAACAAAGGAGAGGGGGCAGCCCTCTGATAAGAAGATTAGACGCTCGGGCCGAACAGCGGCTCGGAAGGAAACAACTCAGGCAAGGGGCCAGCCCTTGGCCCACGCTTCTCAACTGGACCGGTCAATGGTTCTGCCACAGAAGCCTCGGCAGGTGCAAGTACCTGCCACACCAGAAATTCCCATGGTCGGTCAGCGCGCTGGTCAACCATCCCCACTACCTTACCTGCCAACCGGGGGCAAGCTCCCCACCCAAGCTAAGCCAAGTCGAGAGCCCCGGACAGCGGACTCTCGTGTCGACCGGGGGCAAGGAGTCAAACCCTCTGCACCGGTCACAAAACAAACATGGGTGCCAAAGACGACTGTTCCGCCACCGGAACCTCTGCCTTTGAAGTCCAATTGCCCGCATCCCTTGGGTGTAGGCTCTTCTGGGTCGAGACCCCGACCTCAACCTGAGCCGGAAGTCATCCTTGAACCTTCGCCTAAGGCTGCTCCAAATCAGCCTAAGGCTCATTTTGCCCCGCCTCACCGGCGACAATTCTACCATTTCGATAATGGTATTGAAGCTACGGTTCCGCGCGAGTTGCCTTACCGAAAGAGTTTGATTTTAAATCATTTGATTGTCCCTAACAATGCCCCCAGACGACAAGTGATGCAGGGACCTAAAGACAATATGCAAATTTTCGCTTGCTATGCTTCGGGGACCAGTCGTCCCGAGGACATCCCCGAGGCATCCGAAGCTCGTCCTAGGCCTTGGACCCGTAGTCAGGGCGACCGCCAGCCTGCCGCCGTTGCCGAAGCCGTGTTACACAATAACGTGGGGGAAGCCGCACAAGAGAATAACAACATGCAGGGGGTCGCCCCTCTTACTCTGACGTTGGAAGACCTCTGGCGTGAGAACCAGCAACTACGAGCCCTCCTAGCAAATTCTGGCTTGCTCCAACAGCAACAGGCTCAAAGCTCGGGCACTGCCGAAGTGCCAGACGAACCTCGTGTTGCTCGGGTAGAACCACCTCCTGTGGCCCCACCTCAGCCAGCCGCCCACCAGCCGCCAGTGCAAAGGATGGTGTCCGACGACGAAATATACGTGCTGCCACATTACCAACCACCACCACCACCACCTCAGGAGTACATGGAGCCCTCCCAGCGGGCTATGATTGAACAATTGATAACGGTGAGGTTAGCGCAACACGACGAAGGACTCAGTATGGTAGGTCTCTACCAAGTGCCGTACCCTCCTCACCATCAGTTTGTAAAACTTCCACATGATGTCACCAAAATCCCTAAGTGCTCCAAGTTTGATGGGCGAGGATCCCCAAAGGAGCACTTAGCCCTTTACTATACCCATATGGGAGAGCTTGCACATCGCAAATCGTACTTGCTTAAGTACTTCGCCACCACTCTCACGGGCACAGCCTTTGAGTGGTATTCAAAATTGAAGCCAGGCTCGGTGGCCGACTGGGCTGACATGCAAAGAAAGTTCGTGGAAAGATTTAGCTTTTCGGAGCGACCCCACACTCTTGTTGAGCTGACTACAATGTTCCAAGGACGGAACGAGTCGGCCGTTGATTACATCCGCAGGTGGAGAAATGTTTGCATGAAATGCGCTAATCCCCCATTGAATGAAGAAGCGGTGGCACTATGCAAGAGAGGCTTACGCGCCGAAGTTCAAGAGAAAGTGTTGGGAACGCGAATCCAGACTTTTGATGATCTGAACGTGACGGTGGCTGATATAGAGCATTTTTATGTCAATAATCCAGTGATGATGGCAGCCCGGCCGAAGCTCATAAAGGACAAGCAGCAGGCGACCAGGGACGTCAACACGGTGGATGTCTCTCCCACCTCAAAATACAACAACAATGGGGGCGTAAAAGTTGCTACTATGCCCCCACAAAGAACAACCAACACTCTGAGGCCGAGAGCCTCGTGGGAGGAGCGCATGGCGAAACCTTACTCCTTCGGCAAGGAGTACACGAAGAAGCTATTCGACATCTGCATGAAGAGCGGCTTGATTAGCTTGCCCCAGAGTAAGCGCCCCGAGGATGCCGACGGGAGTGGGGAGGGCAACTTTTGTCCCTACCATAGGATATTGGGGCACGTCATTGAAGATTGCTATCAATTCAAGGACATTGTCGAAACCATGATCCATGACAAGGTCCTTGGCTTGGGGAAACAGTTAGTCAACCCACCGCAACCTCATTACATGGTGGGGCCGATAAAAAATTTTGCCGTCAACATGGTGCAGTACCGGCCGTCACACCCGGTAGCTGGGTCAGCCCATCCTCCATGGCCACGGGTAGATTCATCACGGATAGCTCATCCCGAGGTATATCGGATGGCCTCCAGAGTTTGTTCAATGCTTGAAAAGTTTAGAGTGAGGTGTACGCACCTGGAAGCTGACATCATGGCCACTATGGCCAATATAACTGAGTTGATGACTGGAGAGGTGACCGAGGAAGAAATATGCCCGCCTCAACCCAATCTTCAGGGGGCATCAAGTGCTGGTTCACACCCTCCGCCCGAGCAGACAGTAGACCAACCAAACGATGTATGGGATAATCTGAGTAGGGATGATCCTGAGCCGGAAGAGTCTGACGGGAGCTCCGCGGTGGTTCCCAACAGAAGGCCGAGAGAGAGACGACCAAGGAAACGCCCTCGATATTCTACATATACACGATACTCCTTCCCCCAAGGGATGACGCGGCAGTTGTATGAATTGGCCGCAGGAAGAAATTTGATAGAACCATGCTTTGGCAGGGAACATCACATCCTTTCATTCCCGAGAGGTGGTTGTGGTTATCACCACACGGAGAATCATACAATTGAGAACTGTCGAGCCATCAAGGGACACCTGGAGGACTTGGTTAGGAGTGAAGTCTTATGTCTAGGCCGTTATTTGATTCAACCACCGCGCCCCCACGTCAACATGGGCCCGGCTGGTTCTTCTTACGTCATCCATGCCACTCCGGAGAACAGAGCATGAAAGAGGTTCGAAGCTGGGGAGAGTTTGCAAGGTTCTGCACGCCCCAATGAAGACCCTAGTAGTCAAGCAGTTACCCAAGAGTCCGAGGTGAGTGATGTACGAGAAGAGGCTTGGCTCCTAGAAGAAATCGAGGCCATGAAAGAAGACCCCAAGCGTCCATGGCAGACAGTACCCACTCGGGAGGACAAAGCCCAAGTCAAGGTAGAAGCGGCCCGTCGGAGAGCCGAGAAGCAGGCGACTGAGTCCGCACCTATCCAAAAGCATAATAAACGGGTGGCCCCGCCACGTGGACCCTCCAACGCCGCCCATTTGAGAAGGTTACTTAAAAACCAGAGAAAGGCTGAGAAAAGAAAAGCAAAGCGTGAGGAAGAGCATCAACAAGAAATGGAAGCCCAGCTCCAGGAGCCGACGTCATTGCAGAAATTACAAAATTTGATTGATCAGCTCGAGGACTATGTTCCACAGCCTCCGTCGGGACCGGCAACTCTTGACGACTACATTCCATGGGACGAGTGGACCAGACGTCAAAACTTTACCAATTGGTTACTTGATTTCAGGCAGAAGGTGGCAAGTGGCGATGAGGCGGCGACGATACAAGTTGTCAACTTTTGGGAAGATGGAGAGAGAGAACCAGATGTTCAAGAGCTAATGGCGCAGTTTCAAAAGCTCTCCTGCAACATGGTCAACTATGCTCCACCGGCCTCCTACCAAAATCAAGGCTCGGTTAGTCAGAGGCAGCAGCCTAACCCCACTCCCACCCCCCTACGGAGAAGTACCAGAAGCACCCGAGGAAGGCGAGGGGGTCGTGCTCCATATTATGGGAAGATCATTTACCTTGAGGGTGAGGAACCTGGTCCGGTGCCATCCCCCGTTGTCCGGCAACCACCACGACAGATGATCGATGTCGGTCCGCTTTTATCTGACGAAGGGGAAAGGGCACTTGATACTACTCCAACAGTGCCAACAACATCAGATAGTGCCCTTGACCACACAACTATGCAACAGGCTGATCAGCCCGAATCTTCTCAGGCGCAACAACAATCCAAGGAGGACGAGGGCCCAAGCCCTTCTCAGCCCTTTTTAACACTGGACTCACAAGAAGAGCGGCACGAAGATCCGTTGTTAAACCTTCTCCCCCCTGAAGCAGAAGTCAAAGGAAGAATTGATGATAGGGTCCTTCGACGTCTAAAAAGACTCCCCATACATTTGAGCTTGTGGGAGGTTTTGTCTTTGAGTAAAGAGTTGCGCGAGACTCTAATAGCAGTCCTGCAACAACCCACAGTGTATGAAGCTCACATCACCGAGCTAGGCCAATACGAAGCATATGCTACTTCTGTTTCTTTCACAGAGGAGGACATGGTGTTCCCCTCCACCTTCCACAATAGGGCGCTATATATGAAAGGCTTAATAAATGGGTACGATATGAACCGGCTTATGGTTGACCCTGGTTCCGCCTGCAATCTTATGCCCATAAGGACATTCAAGGCCCTTTTCTTGACACCTTATCTTCAAAAAGCCCCTGGGGTCACCATATCTGGTTTTAACCAAGATTCCGAGGAGGCGTTGGGCAAGGTCGAAGTGGAGCTAGCCATAGAAGGCCTTGAGTCGAAAACCACCTTCTATGTTATTAATGCCGACACCACATACAAAGTACTACTGGGTCGCCCGTGGATTCATGCGAACTGTGTCGTCCCGTCTACATTCCACCAGTGCCTCAAGTACAACAAAGAAGGGAGACAATTCAGAGTTGATGCCGACCAAGCCCCCTTCGAAGTTGCAGAGTGCCATCTTGCTGATGCCATGCCGTATTTTCAAGCCACTGTACCAAAGCAGTAGCTAACAAAGGAAAAGGGAAGGTGGTAGTCGAAGACCCGTCCGAGGATGAGATCACGATCGACGAAGTCAAGGCTAATATGCTTAGGCTGACCTTAAGATCACAAGGGACTTCCACCCAGATGTATCGTAAGGAATGGAAACCAGTCCAGTTCAACACCAATTCAATTACCAAGGAGATCGAGGATAGCATCGGTATGCCTCGAGATTTATTGTGGCTAGTAGAAGATCGAGAATTGCGGATGGTAGAGAAATTGACAACCTTCAGGGTTACTTATCCGCATGCCCCTCACCTCACCTTCTACAAGGCAAAAGTGTCACAGAAACGAGCCCGCGAAGATAGTTTTAGGCACCCGGGACACTCTAACTCCCAGTTAGTGACAATTGCACCATCACCTGGGATAGCCCCGGGTATAATACACATGTATCGGAAGATGGAGATCCCTCAGAAGCAGCCTTGGAAGAAAGCCCTAATGTACCATAGGATATGGTATCCCACGGAGGGACAAAATACTCATGGTAGACACCCAGGTGTGGCGTACGACTCTGATTATGAGGCGCCAGTTCATTACGCCGTAGAGATGGTCAGCATACAGAACAGAGAGTCATCCGAAGATGATGGAAATCAAGTGGGAAGCTTTAGCAATAACCTCGAGGCAGAAAAAGAGCCGCCCTTCCAATCGGCTAATGCTAATTCAAAACAATCAAAGGATTTCGGTGCAGAGAAGGCAAGCGGGGATGACATTGAATTCATGGACCTCCGACCAGCCCCTGAGGAGATTGAAGATGGTGGCCAAGCCACTGTTGATGACCTTCTTAAAGTCAACCTGGGTACTGCGGACAACCCCAAGCCAACATTTGTTAATGCCCTTCTCACTGGAGCTGAAAGGAACCGGTACAAGGCACTACTGTATGAGTTCAGGGACTGCTTTACTTGGTCCTACAATGAAATGCCGGGGCTAGCCCCTGAGGTGGCTGTCCACAACCTAGCCATCCTCCCGACGGCCAAGCCAATCAAGCAAAGCACAAAGACGGATGCGGGCAGACTTGGAGTTGAAAGTCAATGCAGAGGTTGACAAGTTGAGAGATGTAGATTTTATCGAGCCCTGCACTTATCCAGTTTGGCTAGCAAATATTGTACCTGTGAAGAAAAAGAACGGGCAGATTCGGGTATGCATTGACTACAGAGACTTGAACAAAGCATGCCCCAAAGATGACTTTCCCCTGCCTATCCCAGAAAATATGGTGGACATAACCATGGGGCACGAAGCTTTGTCCTTTATGGATGGATCGTCCGGGTACAATCAAATTCTGATGTCTGACGAAGACAAGATTTTTACGGCCTTTCGCACCCCAAAAGGCATCTTCAACTACAAACGGATGCCATTTGGTTTAAAAAATGCGGGGGCAACCTACCAGCGGGCCATGACTAAAATATTTGATGAAATGCTACACGAGCTGGTAGAATGCTATGTTGATGACTTGGTAGTCAAGACTAAGAAGCGAGAAGACCACTTGAGCCACTTACGAACAGTTTTTGAATGTCTTCGCCTCTACAACTTGAAGATGAACCCAATGAAGTGTGCATTTGGCGTATCTAGCGGCAAATTTCTAGGGTTTATAGTTCGGTATCGGGGTATCGAAATAGACCCCGAGAAAATCAAAGCAATTCAGGAATTGCCCCTGCCACGGAACATACGGGAGCTGAGGTCTCTTCAAGGGAAGATTGCTTACATCCGGCGTTTTATCGCCAACCTTTCGGGTAGATGCCAGCCTTTCTCCAGACTAGCTAAGAAGGGTACGCCATTCTTTTGGGATGACAGTGCCGGCTGCCTTGGATGGACCGAAACGTTATCTTCTCAACCCCCCGTGTTGGGGGCACCGATCCAAGGGCCGTCCCCCGATTTTATCCATCACGGCACTCGACGTCTCTCTGGGGGCAATGCTAGCCCAGCTAAATGATGAAGGGAAGGAACAACCGTTGTATTACCTTAGCAGAAGGTTGGTTGGTCCTGAGCACAAATACTCCCCCATGGAAAAGGTGTGCCTAGCCTTGGTCTTCACGGCAAAGAAGTTGAGGCATTATCTCCTGGCGCATGAAGTCAGTTTGATTTCCAAGTTTGACCCATTAAAGTACATGCTGAAGCAACCTGTCCCTACTGGACGCTTGGGGAAGTGGGCGCTTATGCTTATGGAGTTTGACATCAAATATGTCCCCCAGAAGGCGATAAAAGGTCAAGGGATGGCGGATTTTCTCGTCGCTCATCCAATCCCGGAGGAGTCCCCCCTCAACCTCCAGTTACATGATGAGGAGACACTCAGGGAAGAAAAACCAGAAGTACAACAGGTTAATATCAAGCATTGGCAGCTTTTCTTTGATGGGGCAGCTAGTGTGGAAAAAGGGCCGAATGGGAAAACTAGGCCAAGGGCAGGGGTAGGCATCGTGCTGATTAGGCCTGAGGGAGGTGTGCTCCACGAGTCGTGCGCCCTCCAGGGGATTTATACAAACAACGAAGCTGAATATTAAGCACTCGTCACTGGGTTGGAGATTGCCCTCGACATGGGCATACGATGCATCAAAGTGTTCGGAGACTCGATGCTTGTCATACAGCAAATGCTCGGGGTATTCGAGGTCCGTAAGAATGAGCTGGTATCATATCATACAACAGCTACCCGCCTATCAGAAAAGTTCTACATGTTCGACATTGAACATGTCAGAAGGGGACAAAATTCACAAGCTGACGCATTGGCCAAGCTTGCTTCTGTAATCAAGCTACCGCCTGTGGGGAAACTTGAAATCATAGTCAAACGTAGGCGACTCCTCCCGAGCAGAAGTGAGCGAGATGATGGTCTCACTACTTTGGAAGCAAACACTGTAGAAGACAATGAGGAAGGTCCCGAAGAAGTTGATTGGCGGCAACCCATCATTGATGTCAAGAATGGCATCCTCCCTGCAAATCGTGCCGAGCGTGTACAATTGACGCGATGGGCAATTTCTTACCAGCTAATCAGTGGGGAGTTGTATCGCCTCTTGCCAGAGAAAGAAAGAGGTGTTCTTGCTAGATGCGTATCCAAGAAAGAGGCCGTCCAAATCATAAAGGAGGTCCACAGCGGGCTATGTGGAGCTCATCAACCTGGGCCAAAAATGAAAATTGCCATTAAGTTGAAGGGCTACTATTGGCCAAGTATGTTTGCTGATTGCGACAAGTTCGCCAAAGCGTGCCATGAATGTCAGGCTTTCGGGACCATCCCCAGGCGCCCGCACACACAGTTGCACCCCACTACACCGACATGGCCCTTTGCCGAATGGGGGATGGATATAGTCGGCCCCTTCAAACCATCATCTCGGGGTTGTAAATTCATTTTGGCTGCCACAGACTATTTCTCCAGATGGGCTGAGGCCATAGCAGCCAGGGAGGTCACAGGCGAAGTGGTATCCCGTTTCATTCGGCAAAATATCATTTACAGGTATGGTGTTCCAAGTAGGATTGTGTCAGACAACGGGACACCATTTAGAAATCAGACAATATACAAGCTGGTGGCCAAATTCCACATTGACTGGCGAACGTCCACTGTTTATAACCCACAGGCAAATGGCCTAGCAGAAGCCTTCAATAAAACTCTTTGCAAGCTTTTGGTCAAGGTAGTCAGAAGTAAGATGTGCAGCTGGGACGAAAAGATGCAGGAAGCTCTCTGGGCGTACCGCACAGTGTATAAAACACCTACGGGTTGCTCCCCTTTCTCTTTGGTCTATGGGAGCGAAGCAGTGGTACCAGTGGAAGTAGAGTTGGCGTCGTATCGGGTTGCGGTTCACCATGGTCTTCCATCTGATGAACCCGACGAAGTATACAGGCGGTACATGGAATTTGAGAAACTTGAAGGCAAAAGACTTAAAGCTTATCAACATCTCAAAGTCGACCAAGCGAGGATGTCTCGTGCTTACGACAAGATGGTTAAGGATAGGATTTTTCAGAAAGGGGATCTTGTCATGGTCAAACAGAAGGATAGCATGGAGGGGCGTCCCAAGAACAAATTCCTCCCAAATTGGCTTGGTCCCTATGTCGTCGACCGGGTCTTTGAAGGGGGTGCCTATGCAGTGATAGATAGCAAAGGGAAGGCTCCATTCCCACCACTCAACGGCAAGCACATCAAGAGATATTATGCTCCAGATCATGAATTCCAGGTGAATTATCTCAAAGATGGGGGTTGAATGCCACACTCTGAAAAAAAAAAAAAAAAAAGAGAAGAAGAAACTGGGCTAAAAATAGAGAGGCCCAACGGACTTGGTTGACTAAACACAACAGTCGGCTGAGGGTAAAAGTGTCAATAAAATCCGGTCAAGGTGAAAACCCGAGAGGGCACCTCGAGCAAAATTGGATAAACCCCGCTGTGTGAAAACCTCGCAAAGAGGCGCACAGGCAAAACATAAAGGGGGTCAGCCTGGGTGAAAACTCTGCAGAGGGCAGTCAGGTTGATAAAAAAATCAATCAATCATATGAGGATGAGCCCTCAACTTGACGAGTTGGGTTGGTTCTTCCCCCTAATTTTATTAGGGAGGAGGTTCGAGTTGCCGATGACGAAACGGCTCCCATAGGCACATCTACCTGGTAGTAGAAATATCTTTGGGAGACCATACCTGAGGCAACGAGGAAGACCACCTCCCGCCTATAAAATTTGGGGGAAGTTCCCACAACCCACCTTAGAAGGGACATAGGGCAAAATCCCGTTTCAACCCCTCGACACAGTATTGCCATATAAGGTCCTCTCGACCATAGCAATTTCAAGCAATCTGCACCATTTTAACCATTTCGGTTATGGTGCTACAAAGCTCTATGACTTGTGTCTATTCAGACCCAATCACACTTGAAATTCTCACCATCCCGATCAATCCGATCTTGATGGTCTAGCAAAAAAAACCTATCCTTAGAGTCGTCACAGCTTTTTTGGATTCACCCTTAGGGCCATTACAGCTTCTTCGGGCATCATACCTTTCCTTAGGGACACAATAGCACCTTTGGAATTCAAACACATCCTTTGGGCCATCATAGCTCCTTCGGATCTATCCTTAGGGCCACTACAGCTCCTTCGGACTCAAAACCTATCCTTAGGACCACTACGGTTCCTTCGGACCCAAAGCCTATCCTCAGAGCCATCACAGCTTCTTTGGATCCGTCCCTAAGGGCCATTACAGCTTCTTCGGGCATCATACCTTTCCTTAGGGCCACAATAGCACCTTTGGAATTCAAACACATCCTTTGGGCCATCACAGCTCCTTCGGATCTATCCTTAGGGCCACTACAGCTCCTTCGGACTCAAAACCTATCCTTAGGACCACTACGGTTCCTTCGGACCCAAAGCCTATCCTCAGAGCCATCACAGCTTCTTTGGATCCGCCTCTCGGGCCACAACAGCTCCTTCAGGCATTAAACCTTTCCTTAGGGCCACAATAGCACCTTTGGAATTCAAACACATCCTTTGGGCCACTACAGCTCCTTCGGACTCAAAACCTATCCTTAGGACTGTTGGGAATCGGCCCAATCAGATTGGCGCAGCGGAAAATTTACGATTCCCGGTATATCATTGTCTTGGTCTCGATCGAAACCGAACGACGTCGCCAAAACCGGTATACGAAACGATTTCGAATACGTACCTTTGTGGGATTCAAATAATCCCTAAATATCGGAGAAGATCGAGCGTTCTCACGCTCGTTCAGCCACTCAAGTGTGCGGCCTCTAGTCGTATCCACACGAGCCGCCTCCATAGTCGGGTTCTCCTTCGCGTCGGACCTTCCGACTCGCTCCGGATGAAGTCCGATCGACTCTCGACGGCCTCCAGCATGGGAAAACGTGAAGGAGAGAGGTAAGGACGAATTTTGCAGCCTTGGCTTGTGGGGCTCATGCTCAATTCGCTATTATATAGAGAATTTGGAGTTTTTCACAAAAGCCCCTCCTTTCTCTATATTTACACCCTTGCCTCCAAACTTATGGATTAGCCCTTATGTGTGTGACCCACTAGGCCCAATAGCTCATTTGGTTGAGGCCTAATTAAAAGAACAACTTCTTTTAAATTAAATCTATTATCTCATAATAGATTTAACGGCCTATCGATCATGAAGGGTACAAGCCACATCCTATGATCCCAAACGGCTTCGGGGATAAACTCCTCTCCAAAGAGCCTTTCCATCATCGGTTACCACACGGATATAAAACTTCGTCCATTCAATGTCCCGGTCGGATAGGAGTACGGCATTGACTGTCAACTCCTAAATATACCGACACTATAGAATCTTGTACTTGTAATTGGATCAATTGGAAAACTCTTTTCCAATTATCCTATCTACCTTGGCCAAGGATTTGGAGTACTATCCATAGGACATTCTCTCTCTCCTACCGAGAGTGGACGATCCCTTATTGTCCGCTCAATTGCCTCCACCGGGTTTCCCATATACCCAATCCATTAACTATACAGGACCACAATACTAAGTGATCCATAAGTCAATAGTCAAAGTACATGGTACGCCCGGCAAGACATCTTTGGCGACTCAGGTCAAAGATCCAACCGTGCAACCGTGATGATAGAATACCCTGATCGACAGTTCGGTAAGATACCATTCATGGAATCCATAATGGTCGATTCGGTGAACTCATTCCTCTAATGAGCACTCGTATATGTATCTCAGTGTCCCCACACTGATGACCAATGAGATCGGTCATTCTCATCATATGAGAAGATATCATATACACTAGTCTTACTGGATCCTTGATGTCCCATCTCGAGGATCCTACGACTAGGAACATTTAGGATACATGCTTCTAGATGATTGATCTCATTATCATGATCTCATCATGATTCAATCATCATTGCATGCAACCTAGGACTTCATTACGATAGACGCATCTAGATAATGCAAGTAATGAAGATTATGCCATTTATACTAAATAAGATATTACAAGAAATATAAAATCATATCACATATGATTGGCTTGTAGGGCATACATTTCTATCAATCTCCCACTTGCACTAAAGCCAATCACCCACATGTCTGATCTCCATCAGCCCAAGGTGACCCTCAAACACACTTTGAGTTAGGGCCTTAGTTAGTGGATCTGGAATATTTATAGTTTAAGATAGTGTATGTTTAATGATATCTCCTTAAGTTGCAGGCAGTGTGATCAAGTAGTATTGCCACAGAAGTGTTTAAACTTCTGATGAGACAAAGGCTCCACTACAAAAGTAATGATCCATCATTATCACAAAATAATGGTACATTATCAGAGATATTAGAGACAACTCTCTAATATAAGATGAACTCCTTTATCTAGACTACTTCACAAGTAGTCGGCAGCAATTATGATTTGTAAAATCTACAGTGTCTATAGCATGAAACTTTTCCAGCTCACTGCACCACCATCTAGGTAAAACATATACCCTAGCTACCAGTCATTTTTAACTATAAGTTTAAGTCTAACTCAAACTTTCAATCCTATCCTCCATACTCAAAATGCATCCTTAGTACTTCACAAGTTCTTAAGGATATACTTCTCAACTATCTAGTGACTCTCACTTGGATTTGCGTGATGATTACTCATAACACTTAAAGTACTCATCACATTAGGCTATGTACATAGTATACATGATAGACCCTATGACTATGGCATAAGAGACTATATTCATGTATTATATATCTCTTTAAAAGAGATAAACTCCATATCTTATGGGCAACGCACCTCTATAGGAGTTTTCATGTCAAACTCTTTGACAATGGTGTCTATGTACAACAAATGGGTCAAGCCAAGCATTCCTTTTAGATCTATCTCCATAGACCTAAATCCTTAGGAAGCTTTTTCCCAGAATAAATATGGAGGATTCATTTTTATAGTTAGGCTTCATGGATGATAACATACCTACATCATTCATAATGAGTAGTATGCCATCAATATAAAATGTCTAGAATACAATAGCACTCCCACTAGCATTTTTATGCACACAAGGTTCTTCTTCATTCCAAATGAAGTCATAAGATTCAATCTTATCAAATCTTATATTCCAAGGTTGAGAATGTTGTTGTAGTCCATGAATGGACATTACCAACGTGTACACATTCTTTGGATGTTTTGGGATTCACATCCCTCAAGTTGTATCATATACAACAGAGGTTGTATCATATATACCTCCCCTTAAATTTCACCATTGGAGAAATTTTATCTTAACATCCTAATTGACATATCTCATAGTCATAATGTGTACTAATAAAATCTAAATGGATTCAATATGGCAATGGTTAAAAGATATCATCAAGGTCAACTCCTTAACTTAGATGATGCCTTTTCAATCATCCATGCCTTGAAGGTCTCACCTTCAAATTCACTCCTATCCATCTTTTCTTTTCATTTACACCTAATGGGTACTTTACCCTCAGGTGGATCTACCAAGTTCCGAACTTGGCTAAAATAGATGGATATTATTATAGATTTTATAGTCTCCTCCTATTTTAGAATCAATATCTCATATTGCCTTTCAAAGGTCTTTGGATCAACATCCTTACTTTATTGTGCTTATTTTCTTCCATTAAAGATATGTCTCACATATCTACAAAGTTGAATTAGCACAATCAAAGACCTATGATGCGTGCTATTATTAATCAGTACCTTAATAGAAGTGTCTTTGGGTTGTGGGTCTAGAACACCTTCCAGAAATTCCTTGCTCCCACTATTTTCCTCAAAGAGGAACTCTTCCTCTAGGAATATAGTAAATTGTGAAACACATACCATTTATCTCATAAAGTGGTATATTTTAAATATCCTTAAATTTCCTTAGGATATTCCACAAGTCTACACTTCCTATCTTATATTCTAATTATTATGGGTTACACATCTTCAACTTGGCCGGACATTCCGAAATCTTAACTAACTTAAGATCAAGAGATAACCCCTTTATCCATATCATATATGAAATAATCAGAATAAATTAGAAGGTACCAACACAAAGTGGTTATATTGAGTGCTTAGCCCTAAATAGACAAGGAAGATATTGCAAAGGTTGTCATTACTTGTGTCATGTCACACATGACACAATCACCCTTGTTTCTACTACTCAAGTAAGCTAAGGGTTTTAGGGAGATGGTCATTAAGATAAAGTTGTATTATCCTTCAAATGATGTGTGAATCTAGTACTTAAGTATTTCACTCCTTGACCTAATCAAAAAGCTTTAATACTCTTTCCATTTATTCTTTACTTCATTTATTACCTTAGACAATTTCTCAAAGTCTCATATTTGTACTTCACAAGCACACATATCTATGCCTAGAGAAATTATCTATTAAGGATGAAGTAAGAATGTCCATCTTTAGCCTTAATCGACACGGTACAATACACATCCAAATGTATGAGTTCTATTAACTCCTTGGTCCACCCTCCATTTCTAGTAAATGGAGAGATAGTCATTTTTCAATGAGATAAGACTCATATTTGGTTAATGATTCAAAATCATTTGCCTTTATGTTTCCATCTATATGGAACTCCTTAAGTCTTTTCTCATTGATATGACCATGTCTATATTAAGCTAAAGAAATAGATTGATCTATATCAACCCATTTCCTCCTAAGAGGAGCATTCACACATACCATGAGAGCTTCCATATCTCATATGAGTAAATTATTTACTAAGCTCCCACTAGCAAATATTTTTCCATTCATAATCATAGAACAATTATCATTTCCATAACTCAAAATAAATCAATATTTATTCAAGTAGGAAATATCTATATTGTTCATATACAAGGATAAAACCAACAATCTTCATCATAAAAACACCCCAAAAGGCTATTAAAGATTTGTACCTCCCACTATCAATGATACAACTCTTGCACCATTTGTATATGTAGGTTAATCTTTATACGTCAAGCCTTCATTTACTTGTCATTATCTGCAACCTTTGTAGATATAAGATGCATATTTAGTATCTCATACCAATAAATGCATATATAACATCTTATAGAAGATATGTATATCTAATATCTCATACAAGATACACACATCTGGTATCTTATACCATAAGACATATGTTTAGTATCTTATACTATAATATACACAAATAGTATCTTATACTTGATGTGTATATGTGTATGACAAGTAAGTCAATGACTGAGATGCCAGAAGCTTCTCAAGCTCCTTCTTTGCAATATATATATTCAATATACTTTCCACCAATCATCATCATGATAGTAGAAGAGCAATCCTATGTCTTTTTTTTTTGGGCTTAATATCCTCGACCAACTTCTTGACTTTTAACTATGCCTTCATTTTCTCATCTAATGATCTTACTTCTTTTCATTGGTCTTACTAACAAGAAGTATTGAAGATGTATTGTTATTTTAATCTTGCCTTGAATTTGCTCATCACCATGAGTCATGATAGATCTCATATCCATCTATCTATGTTGCCTCTAAACTTCATATAGAGACTAACATTTAGTGTAAGGCAAACAATACATCTTTCTAATGAGATGAAGATCTCATCTTCTCTTACTACATTAGATGATTAGTGGGCACCCACTTCCCAAGTAGGTTAGTTATATAGTCAACCATGAGAACAGTTCTCATGATTCTAAACCAGTCAAGGAAGTTAATGTAAATGAGCCTAATGACTTCTAGTATGCAAGATAACTGGTGGTTAAGAATCTAATTACATAATGGAGATATGATTCTATTTGAAAATATTGCAGACATTCAATGTAAATTAAGATGTGGTCTTTTATCCTAATTTATGCTCCCACTAATTTCGACGAATTTGCATAACCCTCATTATGCAAAGACGGGATAACATAATAACATCCTAGTGGGGACCAAGACCCTACTAACTTTATGGTGATGACCTTGTGGTAGCACAACAAATCATCTCATACTTAATAGGTAGGCAACTATTGCCAATTGCAACTCTTGCAACTCTTAGTCATTTAGCCTCTAGAGTTATGATCTTGTGGTAGCACAACAAACCATATACTCTAGTTAGGTCAAACCCGCTTGTTACGTTATGAGAATGGATTCTTCACATAGCCCTTGTGGTAGCACAACAAAGCCATGCAAATGGTCCACCCCAAAGTTCGGCTAATGCCTTGGTCATGATCTCCAATCCCTTGTTGAATAGGCCTTGTGGTAGCACAACAAACCCATCCAATCTAAGATTGGCTCATCAAGACCATAACAACGGAAGGCTACGTGAGTCATTCTTAATGTCTCACGTTTATCGACCTAATTTAAAATGAGGAGGGATTTTATTTTAGTCTCATCATAGTATGTGCTACATAAAAATATGAATACCTTTGAATACCATATATCTAAGATATCTAGCACACACACATACATATCAAATATGCAAAATTTAAATAGATGATCATGGACTTTCATCACATTAATGCATGACCGGAGCCAGATCGGTATGCATTAAAGGATTCAACATCCTATGCCGGTGTTGACAAGCCATTATGCCTTGAAGAACCCTTCTCCTTGCATCTCTCTCTCTCCTCCACCTCGATCGGTCTTCTTGTCATTACAAGAGCATTAAGGGTACGCAGACCCATAAATGTACATTAATCAAATAAGAAACCTTGATCTTAATCAAGGGGAGTACATTTAGAGGGAGGTAGTATATACAATCGAAATTGATAAGAGAGAAGATTAGGCACGCAGTGCCCTTAATTACATGCCAACATTAAATAAGCATCATCACATGACACACATTCTAAGTCCATGATCATCCAAGCATTCACACATACATACCATCACATGAACATAGTGCGAATACGTGGTAATAATATGATATAACTATTATATCATAAAAATATACATCATATGTTTTTAAATTCTCAATTTCATGCTTGTCGAATTATTCATGAAGTAAATAACATGAAATAACATATAAACAATTTATATGACATAAACAAGCATCTCCAAACAATTTAGACAATATATGTATTTCCAAAACTATACAAAGTGCCAAATCAATGTCCTAATCATCATTCTGAAAAATCATATTTTACAGAATTAATTTAGACATTAATTTCTCAAGTTAAGTCATTAAAACAATTTTAAAAACTTAACAATGAATGAATCTATGACAATGGGGATCGAAATCACATAAAAGATCATCAAACACTTTGATAATCTAATATAAGATATTCCAGAATTTTTTCACAAATTTTATGGAATTTTATAGGCATTTTTCGGATTTTATTTTGATTTAAAACAATTTTAAATCAAATAAAATGGTCTTCGGCGCATTGCGCCACCCATCCTCCGCGCCGGGTGCGCCGCCCGTGCGCCGCAGGCGCCGGCGCACGACGCCGTCCCGCGCGCCGCGGGCGCGTGCGCCCGCGAGCTGCCGCGCGCGCGTTGCGCGGGCGCACATTTGATTTTTTTTTTTTTTTTTAAATGACGCGCGCTGCGCGCGGCCCGCCCACCGCGCGCGGCAACGGCCGCGGTCAAACCGCGTTCAAAACGCGTTGACCATCGCCGGATCCGCTTATCGGGTCCCATAGGTCTCGTCTCCTCCACCCGATAAGGGTGAATAGTAACCGCGGAAGAGGAGTTTTAGGACCTTCCAAAATCCGGACATTCCGATCACGAAAAAATAGCCAAAAATAGTGGTTCGATTCCAAATCGAACAAGGAATCCAAAGATACCATTTTATTTCCATGAAAAAATCCCAATCAACGGGAAAATAGGAAAGAAGCGCCGCCGGCCCTAAAGTTTCTCCCCTCGGAAAAACTCTGAATCGACCTCCGATGGTGCCGTTCGAAGCAAAATAACGATGGGAAACTCTTTGTAATCGTATTACCTATCTTCTAAGCCATCTATTAGACATCAAATGTCTCTATGGAAGAAGATCTCAAGAAATCCCCAAATCGAACCGGTGAATTCCGTAAAACGAAATCACCATCTTTCAGATCCTCTACCGGACTCTCCGGTGGTCCAAAATTCGAACGGTTTGCGGCGTTGGAAAGCCCTTTGTCACGAGATTCATTCAAAGGCAACCAATCTCCAAAACGTATCACATACGATTTATGGTTACTCCGTCAAGATGGACGTTTGTACAGATTCGGGAAAACATAAAATATATTAAACGACGTCGAAACGACATCGGAATCGAACGAGACTTCAACATGGCTCTGATACCACTGTTGGGAATCGGCCCAATCAGATTGGCGCAGCGGAAAATTTACGATTCCCGGTATATCATTGTCTTGGTCTCGATCGAAACCGAACGACGTCGCCAAAACCGGTATACGAAACGATTTCGAATACGTACCTTTGTGGGATTCAAATAATCCCTAAATATCGGAGAAGATCGAGCGTTCTCACGCTCGTTCAGCCACTCAAGTGTGCGGCCTCTAGTCGTATCCACACGAGCCGCCTCCATAGTCGGGTTCTCCTTCGCGTCGGACCTTCCGACTCGCTCTCCGGATGAAGTCCGATCGACTCTCGACGGCCTCCGGCATGGGAAAACGTGAAGGAGAGAGGTAAGGACGAATTTTGCAGCCTTGGCTTGTGGGGCTCATGCTCAATTCGCTATTATATAGAGAATTTGGAGTTTTTCACAAAAGCCCCTCCTTTCTCTATATTTACACCCTTGCCTCCAAACTTATGGATTAGCCCTTATGTGTGTGACCCACTAGGCCCAATAGCTCATTTGGTTGAGGCCTAATTAAAAGAACAACTTCTTTTAAATTAAATCTATTATCTCATAATAGATTTAACGGCCTATCGATCATGAAGGGTACAAGCCACATCCTATGATCCCAAACGGCTTCGGGGATAAACTCCTCTCCAAAGAGCCTTTCCATCATCGGTTACCACACGGATATAAAACTTCGTCCATTCAATGTCCCGGTCGGATAGGAGTACGGCATTGACTGTCAACTCCTAAATATACCGACACTATGAAATCTTGTACTCGTAATTGGATCAATTGGAAAACTCTTTTCCAATTATCCTATCTACCTTGGCCAAAGATTTGGAGTACTATCCATAGGACATTCTCTCTCTCCTACCGAGAGTGGACGATCCCTTATTGTCCGCTCAATTGCCTCCACCGGGTTTCCCATATACCCAATCCATTAACTATACAGGACCACAATACTAAGTGATCCATAAGTCAATAGTCAAAGTACATGGTACGCCCGGCAAGACATCTTTGGCGACTCAGGTCAAAGATCCAACCGTGCAACCGTGATGATAGAATACCCTGATCGACAGTTCGGTAAGATACCATTCAGGGATTCTATAATGGTCAGTTCAGTGAACTCATTCCTCTAATGAGCACGTGTATATGTATCTCAGTGTCCCCACACTGATGACCAATGAGATCGGTCATTCTCATCATATGAGAAGATATCATATACACTAGTCTTGCTGGATCCTTGATGTCCCATCTCGAGGATCCTACGACTAGGAACATTTAGGATACATGCTTCTAGATGATTGATCTCATTATCATGATCTCATCATGATTCAATCATCATTGCATGCAACCTAGGACTTCATTACGATAGACGCATCTAGATAATGCAAGTAATGAAGATTATGCCATTTATACTAAATAAGATATTACAAGAAATATAAAATCATATCACATATGATTGGCTTGTAGGGCATACATTTCTATCAAGGACCACTACAGTTCCTTCGGACCCAAAGCCTATCCTCAGAGCCATCACAGCTTCTTTGGATCCGCCCCTCGGGCCACAACAGCTCCTTCAGGCATTAAACCTTTCCCCAGGGCAATAACAACACCTTTGGAATCCAAAAACCTATCCTTAGAGCCGTCACAGCTCTTTTGGATCCACCCTTAAGGCCATTACAGCCTCTTCAGGGTATCAAACCTTTCCCCAGGGCCATAACAGCACCTTTGGAACCCAAAAAACTTATCCTTAGAGCCATCACAGCTCCTTTGGATTCGCCCTTAGGGTCGTTACAGCTTCTTCAGGGCATCCAACCTTTCCCTAAGGCCACATAGCTCCTTCGGGACCTAAGGAAAAAGAGAGAGAACTCATCCTTAGGACTCCAATACTTCTCAAGACCCAGACACACATCACGGTCTATAGATTAGGATGAAATCCATACCTAATCTGATTCGACATTATCATCTATATACGGTGTGCGGGAAGCGTCAATTCCTTGCAAAAAAACAAAGAGAAAAAGAAAAAAAAAAAGAGAGAGATAGAAAAAAAAAGAAAGAAGAGAAAAAGATAGAAAAAAAGAGAGATAAAAAAAAGAAGAAGAAGAAAAAAATAGATAGAAAAGAAAGAAGAAAGAAAAGAAGACACTAGAAGAAAAAAAAGGAGAAAAAGAAAAGAAAGAGTGAATAAAAAAAGAAGACAAAAAAGGGAAGGCAAAAAAAAAGAAAAAAAAACAAACACAAAAAGAGAACAAAGAATGGAGGAACATGTTGCAGCCATGAAGCTCGTCAAAAATTCTTGTCCCACCGGCAAAAAGCAAACCAAATCTGGTCTGTGACAAGAACTATGGGCAGGACAACAAACCAAATGAAAATCAAAGAACATGTGTCTGAGGAGATAAATGGTCAACCTCAAGATGATGAAGATTGGTTACTTCCAAGGGCCCATGCCCTTCTTGATCCAAGGACATGCAAGTCGAAGAACCAGCTAGAACAAAAAAAAAAGAAGAAGAAGGCATCGACAACTTCAACATGCCCCACTCGGCACGAATGGCAGCCCTGTCGGTCTCTACAGTAGCACCGACAGCTGCGCGTAACAACGACCAACAACGACCCCCCCCCCTTGCAGGTTCAGGGACAACAACGAATGAACGTAACGGTGAGAATAAGCAGACCTCGTGGCGGAGGGACAAAAAAAAAACCAAAGAGAGAAATAAAAAGTAAAAAAAAAGAAAGAGAGAGAGGAAGGACAACATAAAAAAAATGAAGGATGAAGAAAGGAGAATGCTGGCGTCCCTTGCTTTCTTCTTCATTGTTTGACGGGATCCACGTAGCTAATGGCTCCTCGCAGCGATGCAAAAAAAAACATGCAGAAATAGAAGCAAAGCTCCACGTAGCCATGCAAAAAAAAAGAGGCAATAATAGAAGAGAAGCTCCATGTAGTCATGCAAAAAAAAATGAGAAAAAAAGAGAGATGAAATAATGGAAGAGGGAGAAAAATAAACTTGAGTTGGAAGTTCAATAAAAAAGGGAAAGAGAGGGAAAACAAAAAATAGAGAAAAAATGAAAGAAAAAGAGAAAAAAAATGAAGGGATAAAAAAAATGAATGATGAATGGAAAATGGAGAAAGTCAGTCACGTCTGAGGGCCCAAGCCCTTCCCGATTCCTAAGACAACGAAGCAACGTCAAGTCGACCAGCCTTTTGGTAGTGGGTGAGAAGAAAAGTGCCGATCTACACGGGCGATTCTATGTCGACATTCGTTGCCAACGTCAACTCACACCTCCACAGAATTGCCCGTGGGGGGCATTTGTGAACACTCAATTTCATTTTAAAAATACAGAGAGTTAATATTCCAATTCAATAAGTTAATATCATTTTTGTTTAAAGATGTCATGCCTTCGCCAAGGCCCAATTAGGGGGACCGTAACCCATTTAGGTCCATGCTCTCCAAATGCCTATTTATCTATTCTATGAATAAGAAAAATAGCCAACCGCAGGTCCACAGCCAGCTCCCGTGTCCTAGTCTGGTGCAGGCCCATTTTTCATGATCCCTACAATCCAATTCCAAGAGCAAGTCACGTAGTGGAGGAGGGGTCGTCCGGACCTTATCTACTATTTTCACAGCTGAAAAGAAGGAAAGGGGGAAGAAAAAATAGAAATAGGCAGGTGGCAGCCAGATCCTCCCACGCCAGTCTTACGCACACGAGCCTCTTCCCGTTGCGAGGATCTTTCTAAAACTAATTCAGATCAAATCGAGCACCGTAAAAAAAAGGGAAGGGGGTGATTGCGGCAAGGGCTCCGGTGGAAAGCCAGCTGCCGCCGCGGCCTGTTTTGAAAGAGGGATAGTCTAACAATAAAAGGAGGAGAGGAGGGGTCGCGCGGGGGGGAGCGAGGCAAGAGGGAAAAGAAGGATCCCGGTGGAGAAAAGAAGGCGGCATCTTCTGGTTCGCCCGAGCAGAGGAGCGCACCAAGGAAGAAGCGAAGAAAGCACGTCGAAGGCGTCGTCGAACCGGTACAGCTCCGCCGCGGCGTCGGCGTAGACCAGCGTCGGCACGAGCTGGTAGGCGATGTACCTCCTCATATCATCCCGCTCCTCCGCCGGTATCCGCCGCAGCCTCCCCACCAGGTCCACCTTCTTCGACGCCCTCAGCTCGTCCTTGTCGACGAACACCGAGTACCTCCGGTGGTCCTCCGGCAGGTGCCAGGGGTACTGGTAGTACGCCGTGAAGGGGTCGAACAGCACCGGGATGCACCCCGCCACCAGGCCGTCGAACACGGACTTCCTCGTCGGGCTGTCCCCCGGCGGCTGCAAGCAGAACTCCGACCGCAGGAACAGCCCGGTCACCCTCTCCGGCTGCGAGCAGCCCCCCGGCCGCAGTCGAGGAACTCGCAGTGGCCCCCCGCCGCGGTGCAGTGCTCGATGAGCGCCGACCTTATGCTGTCCTCCGATCCCGGGCGGCCGGCGCCGGCGAAGGCGACGAGGTGCTTCCGGGGGGAGCTCACGACCTTCTCCTGCCAGGCGGCGATGTCGTCGTCGGACCGGGGATGGAAGTGGGTGGCAAGGGGGATGCCGATGTCGTTGTCCAGCCATGGCTGCCGCTCGATCAGGAACTTGAAGGGCTTCTGCATCTGGGGGAGATCCAGGAAGTCGCTCCCCCAGGAGTCGTCGGCCCGCCGCCGGAAATCCCAGGAGATCTTGCTCAGCACGAAGATGTGGTCCCTCCCCTGGTTCCTCGCCCATCAGCTGCTCTGCTGCTCCTCCAGCCACCACACCAGTCCCGAGCGGAGCGCGTCCTTCGCCGCCGTGGAGGCGTTCTGGAAGTGCCACCGGAGGATGCCGAGCCCGCCGTAGAAGGGCACGTAGAAGAGCCGGGCCTCGCCGGGGTCGTGCACGCGGCAGGGGTGGCTCAGGGCCCGCCGGTGGAGGATCGGCTCCAGGGCGTACTGATGGGTCCGGTACCACCCGCCGCCGAGGCTGGGCACCGCCTCCCCCTTGCCGTCGTTGGCGAGGTAGGGGCAGAGGTCCGTTCACGGCAGCAGATCGCGGCTGCGCTCCATGAGGTCCTGGTTGAACTTGCTCGGCAAGTCGTACACAAAGATCCCGCCGCCGGAGATGCAGTAGAGGCGGAGCTTCCGGGAAGAAACGCAAATGTGGAAGGGATTGCCGGACCGCCGGAGGGCCGCAAGCCTGAAAAGGCTTTGACAAACAAAAAAATTTAAATAAAAAAAAATTCAGAATGCGAAAGCAACATTAAATTAAGGAGATTCACCCATAACGGGGAACTCCACCTTGGGCGGAGGCGCGGGCATGCATCCCGTAGCTGGCGACCCGGACGGAGGCGCGGGCATGAATCCCGTAGCCGTCGATCCTTCCCCCAATATGGTTAAGCTAAAGCTGGCTATTTTGGATGGGTAAATTTTCACTAAGTTGGAAAAATAGCCGGCATGCCGTCGTAATGCCAAAATTTTTCTAAAGTAGTGAAGATAAACCTATATTGGGGGAAGGATCAATCACATTGTACACCGATGTACTTCACCCCATCTTTCAATGAAATAAAGCTATGATGTTCAATTGAGCACCGATCGTTAGCTCGACAGATCGGATGGGATGCGAACTCAAATTAAATAAATAAGATAAAAATAATAAAAAAACACTCATCAAATTTGAAAGAATAAAAATCAGATTTTTAAACAACTTAAAAAAATACGTAATGCATGGAACTAAATTCCTTAAATAAATGATAATTAAATAATATCAAAGAAAATTAAAGTAAACAATCTCCAATGCATTAAACTTCATCAAAATTCACTAAAACAATCCTCCAACACCAAATATTAGATTGTAAAAATTAAATAAAATTGAAAGAACTAAATCAAAAAATCCTTAAACAACTTAATCAAAGTCTTAAGTCAATTAAAATACTTTGAACGTACTTAAACCAACGTTGTAACATAAGTTGCACATGAAATTAAATAATTTCAACCTAAATGGTGATCTAAATCTCAAATCATAGCACACCTAATTCATTTAATCAAACTTTAAACTCAAAACAAAATCATAATCAATTTGAAATTCAACAAAACAAATAAATCAAACTCAACCCATTAATTCAAAACGTTAATGGAAATATCAAAATTAAAAAATAAACAACTTGATAAATCAAATATAAATCAATTAGTAAAAATCACATCTTAATCAAATAAAATCAACGTCAACCAAACGTAACGCAACTTGTTCGCATCTCTTCGGGCCCGCAATGCTTACGACCCTCTAGTCTATTGTTTTGTATGGATTGCACTCTCTACCAAACGGATTGCTATGGCGGTTAATCAAGGGCGTTCGAGTACTTGCTCGATGTAAGTTAACGCCGGGTATTCGCACCATCCGCCGGAGAGGGGTCAAAAATCAAATTTTTCAAAGAACCCGAACCTCGGTTCTAATAATTTTAAATGTATCGTCGGACTATTTAATACATTTATAGGTTAATACCTATTTTCCTAAGTAGTCCAAAGGAGATGCAAAAAATCTTTTCGAAAATTAAAATAAAAACGAAAAAACGAGGTTCTCACAATCACGTAACAAAGAGATAGGAAAAAAACAGCAATATTCTGAGTTGAATAGAGAAAGATATGGCCAAATCTGGGTTGTCGAAAAAGCCGAGCAGCAGTCCAGGATCTTCCAGGCGCGACTTTGCTTCTGCGCTCGTCACGACCAGCCCCGACCTCGGAATCAAGTGACGTCGATTGTAAACTCAATAAGACTTGGAGATGAAGAACAAGAGAGCTTGGACAGCAGATGTCCACACACTGCTGTAGAGGCCGAAGAAGATAAACTTGGCAGATCACCTGCAGAATAGCCTTCCTCTCTCTTGAACCGACTTTTCTCTCTCTAAAAACTCGAAGTTCTCCCTCTAAAAATCACAAAATCAATGCAGGAGGGTGCTTGGACGTCTTGATATGCCTGGGGGGTCGTGCCCATGCCTCTGGAATGACCGGAATCGGAGTTTATTTATAGGAGAACGAACGGCGCGATCAACACTACAAAATAGGAGATCTTGTGGTCTACCCCTGGGCGCATGTGCCCTACCCTCCAGGACGCATGTGCCTCCAAGTGGGGGCGCATGGCACTTTTTCCAAAAAAATCGATCTTATCCGGTCATCTATTCAGCGGTAGAGTCCCGGTGAAAATTTGGTTCCCTAGTGCCTCAAGGGCAGGGCGCATGTGCCCTCAAGTGAGGGCACGAGGTCACATGCCTCACTAGTAGGGCGCATGGGCACGTGCCCTGGGTCCCGGGCGCATGTGACCAGGAACTCGGGCGCATGGGACTGTTTTTGCGCGTCCTTCTTCCGGAAGCCATTGCGAACACTCCCGAACTCGGAATTCGACGATGTTTGTTGCGTTGGAAAGATAACAGGCCGAAGAAGCTTTCTATAGCATCGGATCAGTCATCACACCCTCCAAAACTTCATAATTTTGTCCGGAAGTTAGGGTAGTGAACAGAAGATCCGATACAGGTCGAAATGACTCCGACGGCAAACCGGAAAGGCACGGTATGCAACAAATCTTGTCCGGGGTGTGAATATGACCATAACCTTCAATGTATGATCATTAGGCATTGGTCATTCAGCCAATTTCTGTGTTTACACGATTTACGTGTGGCTTTCGCTCGGAAATTACGGCTTTTTGCGGAAAACTTCGGAAGGCATCCAATTTCGTTCGGCGAAGCTTCAAATCAACTTTAAAAAGACCCGGCATCATTATAAGGTCAATCATACATGTTACCCTATAAAACATGAGTTTTATGCTCTGAATTAGGTGAATTTGGCGTGTCTACAGTTCATAGTGAGTAAAAGGGGCATAGAGATCGACCCAAACAAGGCCAAAGCAATCATTGGTAAGCCACCTCCAAGAAATATGAAAGAACTTCGAGGATTAATCGGGAGGCTATGGTTTGTCCGCCGGTTCATCTCACAACACTCCCAAAGGTGTAAACCTTTCTATGAGTTGACCAAGGCGGGGGCCGAGTTCAAATGGGAATCGAAGTGCTAGGATGCATTCGATGGATTGAAAAGATACCTGGCTAGTCCCCCTATGCTTAGACCACCAGTCCCTGGCAAGCCCTTAGTTTTATACATCTCTGTTTTGGAGAATTCTCTTGGGGCAGTCCTTGCACAAGTGGATGAAGAAGGGAAAGAGAGGGCAACTTACTACTTGTCAAAGATCTTTAATCCATGCGAGCAGAAGTATACTGTAGTGGAGAAGACCTGTGCTGCACTAGTTTGGGTAGTTCAGAAGCTTAAACACTATTTCTTAGCTCGTGAGCTCAACCTTATTGCCCGCATCAATCCCATCAAATTTCTTCTGGAGAAAACTGTTCTAACTGATCGGTTAGGTCATTGACAGAGCTTCCTTTCCCAGTTTGATATCACCTATGTCCCCCAGAAGGCGATTAAGGGCTATGCCATTGCCGAACATCTAGCCCATCACCCTATACCCCTCTTTGACCCGGTCCAATCGGAGCTCCCGGATGACGAACTAATGTTGATACGATCTTCCCACCTTTGGACATTATATTTTGACGGGGCTCTGAATTCACACGGTAAGGGAATAGGAATCGTACTTCTATCACCCGAGGGTGTCACCATTCCACAGGCATTTCAGCTTGACTTCCCAGCAACCAACAATATAGCTGAATATGAAGCCTTGCTGGCCGGGCTGGAGGCCGCTCATTTCTATGGTGCCACGGAATTGAGGGTGATAGGTGATAGCCAACTAATCCTTCGCCAAGTCCTAACCAAATACCGAACTTCTCATCCAAACCTCAAACCTTACCAAGAACTCACCTCTTGCTACATCAAACTCTTTTCCAAACTCACTTTTGTCCATGTTCCTCGAGCTCAGAACATCCTTGCTGATGCCCTAGCCTCCTTAGCTTCATCCCTATCAGTCCCGCTAGGTAGACAGGTGCGTACTATTCATGTCCGTAGGAGGTCGATGCCAGAAATTAAAGATGGGCGATTTCTGAAAGTCAAGGAGAGATTTGGCAGGAAGGAGTATCTAGAGCAGAAAGAGGAGATTTCGCTAATCGAGTTGGAAGAGTTAGATGAGGGTGAGAGGCCTTGGTTTGATGAGATTGCAAGGTATTGTCAAGATCAGACATATCCACCTGGATCAAATGCAAAAGAAAAGAAGACCATCAGGAGAGTATCCCAGAGGTATACCATCCTAGGAGGGGTGCTCTACAAGAGGAGCCTGAGCGGAATTTTATTGAGTTGCGTTGATGAAGAAGAGGCAGAATTGGTGCTTAAGGAAGCACATTCCGGGGTCTGTGGGGGCCACATCAATGCTCAAGCTCTTGCCAAGAAAATCATCAGGCAGGGGTATTATTGGCCAACCCTAGAAGAGGATTTCTCCATCTTTGTCCGGCACTGTCATTCTTGCCAACTTCATGCCGACAAGATCCATTCTCCCGCATCTTTCCTTCATCCGATTCATGCCCCATGGCCCTTCGCCATGTGGGCTTTCAACATCATTGGCCCTCTAAGTGATCTTAACTCTGAAATCCGTTCCAAATCATTCATCCTGACGGCAACAGAGTACTTCACCAAGTGGGGAGAAGTGGAAGAGTTCGTGGAGATCAAGGCATCAACTCTATGCTCCTTCATCAAACGCAACATCATCGCCAGGTTCGGGATACCCAGCGACATTATCACCGACAACGGACCACAATTTCTCTCTCAAGATCTACGTGACCTTTGCAATAGGTACCGCATTGCATTGCATCATTCATCTCCTTATTACCCGCAAGGCAACGGTCAAGCAGAAGCCACCAACAAAACTTTGATTAAAATCATTAAGAAAACCTGTAAGTCTAGCAAGTTCGCAGACTGGCCAGATAAGCTTGTAGATGCCCTATGGGCTTATCGTACTTTTGTACGGACCCCCACTGGTCAAACCCCGTATGCACTCGCATATGGGATGGAAGCGGTGGTCCCGTACGAAGTACTCCTTCCATCACTCCGAGTTCAACTCGATAGAGACATCCCTGTCGATGAGAGGCAAGAATCTCTCCTTGCACAACTTGAACTCCTAGATGAAAGAAGGTTGGCCACCTCCTAGCATGCCCAGACTTATCAGAACCGATTGAAAAGGTTTTATCAAAAGAGGGTGGTAGAGAGAAAGTTCGAAATCGGTGAGATGGTAGTCAAACGTATATTCGTTAAGACGGGTGGTCCCCGCTCCAAGTTGCAACCTAACTGGGAAGGGCCTTTTGTTATAACTGAAAAATATCCAGGTAATGCATATGAGCTAACTAACGCCGATGGAGAAAAATTGAACCATCCATGGAATGGTGTTTACCTCAAAAAATATTTTCCTTAGAAGAGAAAATGGAGAATTTCTGGTATGATATTAAGTCATCGATCCAAGAGTGTTAGCTAGAAGTCAAGGGCATGCATCACCCTGCACACACAACACCTCCCGATCCCAGAATCTAGATAGCCCAACACTCGAGAGAAGCAAGGCAGAACCCTGAAGGCGGAAAGGAAACCTTACCCTATTCTCTTCTATTCGGTCCAAGATAGGTGAAGGGGACTAGAGGAGGATAGTATCAAAAATGCCCACCGCCTTAGTAGGAGGCCGTCTCATAGGGTGCAAAAGGGTGCCAAAAGATGGGCAATGAACCCCATAGGTTTAAACAAATATGGGCTTGTCTGAATGAGTACCCGGAAGAATAGAAAATGAAGAAAATGCACCAAAAGATGGGCAATGACCCCACAAGTCAAAGACTTGTCTAAGTAAGTGCCACATGTAGAAAAGACCCGAAGAGGCCGAACCCCAACGGGCAATTTGGGCATGAGTAGAGAAACCCTCCTCAATACCCCCAAATCCTATCAAAGACTTCCTCTATTAATCTTCTATCTTAAAACCCTAGGGTAGGGTGAATTATCCAAACTCAGGGGGAATTCAAACCGATCAAGAGAAGAGGGCAAGAAAGATTCTGGGTAGGGAACCTTATTTTCACGTGGTGTTTATCGCTTGAATCTCAATTAACACTCAAATATCGATGAATTGTTTCGATATCGGCACATTCTCCACAAAAATCCAAAAAAAAAAATATTTTTATAAATCCAAAAAAAATGAATATTTTCAAAAATCCAAAAAATGAATATTTTAAAAAAATTAAAAAATGAATATTTTCAAAAATCCAAAAAAAAGTTGAATATTTTCAAAAAAATAAAAAAATGAATACTTTCTAAAAATCCAAAAAAATGCATCATTTAACTTGGCATAACCTTGATTTTTGCCTTTGCTAGCATTCATGTTTATTTTTATGTCTTGCATGTTTCATTTCTGCATTGCATATTTATCTTCATTATCACCCGATAAAGAAGGCTCCTCCCTTTGACCTAAGTCAAAGTTGGCCATAACAGGCAAAGGGATGAGTCGTTGTGAAGATCTGATCCTCTTTTATCAAGTGTTTTCAAGGACTTTAAAATAAGAGGAGAAGGTTCTCTCAACGACAGGTAAGTTCTCTTAACCATTTCATTTCGGTCATTACACCCTGTTAAGAAGGCTCCTCTCTTTGACCTAAGTCAAGGCAGACAGCAATAGGCAAAGAGATGAGTCATGGTGAAGATTTAATCCCTTGTTATCAAGTGTTTCAGGATGCTAAGATCAAGAAGGGTGCGACTCTCACCATAGCAGGTAAGCTTTATTAACCCTTATCTTATTCATTTTCGGTCATTTTGTTCATATTACCTTGTTAATAAGGCTACCCCCCTTGACATGTAAGCAAGGCAAGATGACAATAGGCAAGGGGGTAAGCCATAGAGAAGATCTAACCCCTTTATTAAGTATTTCAGGAAGGAAACATGAGTCAAGGAGGGGGAAATCTCGCCAATAGGAATTGCTCGCGGAAATAGAAGAATGGACATGGGAAACCCCCATAACTTGCAGACTAGCATATATGTCGCTAGTCGTGTGTTATTATCTTATGCATTATTTGTTGAAAACCATGAGCACGGAGAAGACTTGACCCGAGATCCCCTTCATCAAAATCTACGATGGTTGGGTCATCTATAATGCTCATGGATAAGCCAAAGTTGTGTTGTGAGGGATGATGGTTCCCGAATGGGTATCTTGACCTCATAGACAATCTATATCTTCAACTATTTGTTATACAAGTTTTGTTTTTATTTTCTTGAGCCCAGCATGCATCATATAGTATTAGTTGCATTGCATTTTTCATTATCATTTCATACATCCTCTTAAAAGTTTCACCTTCTCACCCTCTTGTATCATAATTCCGATCATTTTGAATCCTATCATGTTTTATAATCCCACCGTGTTCTCTAATCCCACCATGATCTCTAGTCTCACCAACCTCTCTAATATCCCACCGTGTCTGTTAATCCCACCGTGTTTGGTAATCACTTTGTGCCCTCAAATCTTTCATTTCTTTTCACCACTGTGGCCATTGCAGCTTCTTTGCTATTCATGCCACCATGGCAGCCAATTCGTCCTGCCAAGGGCCTTCTATTTGATCAGAACTTGCACCGTCACTATCTTCACGGTCTATGCTTAAACATTTGCCTTTCGGAATCTGAGATCATTCCATTCCAAATCAAATCTTGTCTCTTGGAAGACTTAAATGAATCAGAGAGCCAGAATGTGCTTGATTGGTATTCTTTTACTTTTTCAAAACAAATCTCTTTTTAAATTTTAGCCCGTCACAGTACAGGAACACCGCAAAGATCGGGTTACTGACTGATGATGAACCTACGAACCCATGTTTCGGGGACTCCCCACCGCGTTGAGGGTTGGCTATTCTTCTCTAGTGCCAATGGCACATCTCTTACCAATCGAACATAGGAAGACTTGATGAAACATGGCAGTTAACCAGGAGACTTGAGGATATTCGTCTTGCCGAATCTGGTCGTTGAGCGTGTCTATATCTACACCTTGATGCCACCTTTTCAGTCCATCACCATTTCACTCCACTACATTCCACTACGATCCATCTCGCTTCGCTATGCTTTCTCTACGTTTCACTTCGCTCCGCTACATGCCATTCCCTTGCAAAGCCGACATCAAGGCGAGGCAAGCTGTAGACACGCCAAATTGGCTTGATTCAGAGCCCTAGACTCTTATTCCATAGGCGATATCTTTTATTTTACCATTATCTGATCCGGACTATCTCGTGGAGATGAGCTAAGGACATTGGTGGAGCCCCTTGTGAGTTGAGAATAGACCGACGATTTCGGGAATAATGTTGTAACCTTCAAGCGAGAGCCATGCGTAAACCATGAAAACACGGAGCTTGCTCGATGACCGACCTTGAATAGTCCTTACTTGAACATCTCGGGGGTCCCACGTGTGTTGCGTGATATTTACGGTTTCTGAGAAGTCATTTCGATAGTCATCAGTCAATGACGGCTTTCGTTATGGCTTCTTTGATTTGTACTGACATGGCTATCCTGGACCACGCGTTAGGCCTTTCTGGTCATCACCAGGTCTTTTCGGGTCATCCGGGTTGATCCTAGCCGTATATTTTATCAACCGGGGCTATACGGCCATTTCGGTCAATTTCAGGGTTTTACGACTTTTCCGAGTTTCGGTTCACGTTTACCGGGTTAATCTTAGATTTTTCAATGACTTCGGGTTTTCCAATCATACTGGACTTGTTCGGTCATCATTTTAAGTCATCCCGAGTTGACCCGAGATTTATCAACCGGAACCGTGCTCTTTCGGATCTTTGCCCCGGGTTTCGGCTTTCCGCGAGAGGGTAAATTAGTAAAAAGCCCCGTGCAAACATCTCGGGAGTCATGCCAGCTGATTTACTGACTTGAGGAGGTGTGGCTTAAGGTCCTCTTTCCAACGCAACAAACGGGAGCCAAATCGGACATCCCGTTAGCAAGATACGGCTCGCGGAACACGCGCGCATGAGAGAGAGTGTACCACGCCCCCACTCCACTTGAAAGGGGAGGGCGCGCTCTACGCGCCCTCAACCCAGGGGCGCGCCCTGCGTGCCCTCAAACCGGGGGCACGTCCTGCGCACCCCCGGTTCCTTTGAAAAGCGGGGGCACGGTCAGTTTCTTTAAATCGCAAATTACCCTGATTAGCACCTTCTAAACCTGATTTATGGAAGGTTTCCGGCGCTGATTTTCGATTATTTGTACCGCGCCCCCGGTTTGGGGGCACGTTACGTATGTCAAGTCGATTTTTAGCAATTTCCAGAAGAATCCGTCGATTTTTAGCAATGTGATGCGTAACGCGCCCCCGCTCCCTTTGAAACAGGGGGGCGCGCAGACCGCGCCACCGAAGTGAGGGCGTGCCCTGCGCACCCTTGTCTCCTTTGAAGAGTGGGGGCGCGGTCGGTCCAGTTTACTTATTTTGCACCGGCTCCCTTCTCCTATAAATTGAGGGCCATTCTCAACGACCCAAGGTTAATCCTTCATGCCTAGCTTGTCCAGAGGTCATCTAAGCTCTTCTCCAAAGCCGTCCCGACATCCAAAGGCGATCGGACATTGAGAAATCGATCCCGAAATGAAGAAGAATGCTCGATCCGGGTGTTCTGCATCAACCATCTTCATCCACTTCTTCAGAAAATCCACGACTCCTTCTGCGAAGGTCTTCAACATAGAAGTTGTTTCTCTCTTCGTCCTCTTTCATTTTCAACTGACGGCACTTAATTCCGACTTGCCGTTTGTTAGTGGCGACTGCTGCACCAAGGGCGCGCATCCAGATTCTGTTTTTCACATCCTCCCAATTTCATAATTTTTACAGACTTTTACATGAGTATTTCTGAGGAGTCATCAACAGAGGAACTCTTTCGCTCTAAGTTCTCTGTCTACTCCAACAAACAGTACTCGATTCTGACATCGGGGTCGTCCGTAGCATCCTCTGAACCAAAGTCGCGCCAGAAGGGTGCAAAGCTACCCGAACCGGCCTTCTTCAACCAACTCGGCTTCAACTCAAGCCGATCCATTTCATAAGCTTTCTCAACTACCTTAACTCAGTTTATTTATTGTTTTAAAGCATCTTTTAGTTCATTTACATCATTTTTACATAATCAAAAATACAAAAACAAGGGGTTAGGACTCGCCCCAATCCGGTGAGTTCGATTCCAATTGCTTCTTTCTCATCTTCTTACTACAGTTACTACACTTCCCATAGTTCTAATTATTTTCTTCACTTGGTTTATTGTTCTAATTGCACAGGTTGAACAAGCTAGCATTGGTTGAAGACTTTTCTTCATCGGCCGGCCGAAGAAGAAGAAGGTTGAACCCATATCCCGATCTCCCACGCTAAGGTACACGGTCAATTCAACTCATCTCTTAAATTACATCCCATAAAGCGGAGCCCGCGGCTCCTGGCGACCACATATTTCATGTTTTAATTTCATCTCCTCCTCACTCTCCTCCCACATGACCCGAACCATCTCCGGTGCTCGAGCGACGCCGTGAGATGAAAGTTCGGCGATCAATGTGAGTGTGGGACCGAGGTGAGGACATTTTACCACTTTCCGAGTGTTTTCAATTCACTCCCCTTTTTCCCCCTATTCCATCTTTCACCTTATTTTGAGGTGCCAATCCGGAACCCATTTTCAGAGTCGACAGCTTTTTGGCGACCACGGTGGGACAACCAATGTCTTCAACCGTGCAAGCTTGATTAATCCGTGCAACTAGTTGTTTTCCAACTTGGTTCCCGCGTGAACCGGCTTGTCCTTTACCTTTTCCATGTTAATTTACCTTTAAAATAGCTATTTACTCTTCCTTTAAGATTGTCCCCCATGTGGACTTGATTTTCTTATCTTTAATTTCAACCCGGTTCCCGCGTGAATCACTTTTCTTCTTATAAACCGGTTCCCGCATGAACCACCTTTCTTTTCCAACTCGGTTCCAACGTGAACCAACTTATTTTCAGATCCGTCCCCACGTGGACTACCTCTTTACAGCACCTTTAGATTGTCCCCACCTGGCCCTCTTTCTATTTTGTCACCTTTTACATCGGTTCCCACATGAACCACCCTTTTCTTCACAAAAACTGGTTCCCGCATGAACCAAACCCTTTTCTAAACCAGTTCCCGCGTGAACCAACTCACTTTCAGATCGGTCCCCGCGTGGACCACCCCTTTGAAACAATTAGATTGGCCCCACGTGGCCCTCCTTTTCTTTTTTTTCAAATCAGACAAACCGGTTCCCGCGTGAACCACCCCTTTTTCCTTCAAAAACCGGTTCCCGCGTGAACCACCTACCTTTCCAAAACTCGGCTCCCGCGTGAGCCACTTTATTTTAAAATCGGTCCCCGCGTGGACCATCCTTTTACCTTTACTTCAGATTTGTCCCCACTTGGACACTCCATCACAAGCCGGTTCCCGCGTGAACCTCCTTTTAGTTGCTAGTTGCTAGTTATTTGTTTTACTTTATCATTGCTTGTCTTGCTTGCATTCACTTGTTTGATTTATTTAATAGCTTTCATTCATGTTTGCATATTGATTGCTTCTTCTCCTCCTATCCTTCATTTTTCATTTTTGCATTAGCTTTTGCATTGGGTACCGGACTTGCTCCAATCGGTAGGACATTCGAGGCGGGGGCTCTCTCTCCCAACACACCTTCACCCTCCAAACACCTTCTTGGTGGATTCTAACCTCATTCCTTCCTAGTTGATTTGGTTGTTTACATCAAGGCCTCCGTAAGTCCCCACCATGGAGTATTCCTCTCCGCACGATTGGGCTGGTTGTACCACTTCCCAAAACCCGAAGAACCCAAGTACCTACTCGTTGTGATTGAGTGACAACCTTAGGTCTTGAAGATTGAAGCAATAGGAACCATACCTACTTTAGTGAACAATTGCTAAACAATCTATCTAATCTAAGGTTTCAACCCAAAAATTGTCGAGTAGTCATTTTAAAACCTTGTTTGCATAACTTGCTTGCTCATAACAATTGAAAACAACCAAAAAATTCTTCTTCTTTCAAAACACCTAAAAAAAATCCCTTTTAACTTTTGTGTTCAACTTGCTTGCCAAACAACCAAAGTGAAACCAAATCAAATCAAACAAACAATCATAACCAAACAAATTTCTCTTTGCAATTACACATTTCATTTGCTTTCTTTCAACCATTTTGTAAGAAAAATTGACAGGATGCCCATGACACTAAGGTCCGGAAGACACGTCGGGATGTCGGACTACTACGGCCAAGAAGAGGAGTATGAGACGGGACACTACGAGCTGCAAAAGCCCATGGTCCAACCAGAGGGCCATGTCAACGCCGTCAGGGAGCCAGAAGTTCAAAATCCTACTCATCAACCTGCTTCACTTAGCGTGGAGCAACTCCTCCAGGGTCTATCTCTTCATCTAGACCCTGAATCTTTTTCGTTGGTACAATCTTTGACGAAGGGCAAGATGCCCGCCAATCAAGATCCGGTCGAGGGAAATCAAGCCCCCTTACCACCTCAATCAGCAGTCAGGCCCCAAATCATCTTTTCTCCTGGGCAACCCTGCCGTGTCTCCACTCACCCTGTTATAGGGCATTCATTTAATTCTATGCCAGTTCCTGTTTCCAACCTACCTCTTCCAACTCAATCACCTAAATACTTTGCTTCCGTGGCTCAGGATTCCAGCCTCACCCAGGCGCATGTGCCTCCCAGTGAGGGCGCATGGCACATTTTCCGAAAAATTCGATCTTATCCAGTCCATCCGTTCAGCGGTAGAGTCCCGGTGAAAAACTGGTTCCCTCGTGCCTCAAGGGTAGGGCGCATGTGCCCTCAAGTGAGGGCACAAGGTCACGTGCCTCAATGGTAGGGCGCATGGGCACGTGCCCTGGGTTCCGGGCACATGTGACCAGGGACCCGGGCGCATGAGACTGTTTTTGCACGTCCTTCTTCCGGAAGCCATTACGAAATCTAACAGGCCGAAGAATCTCTTGATAGCATTGGATCAGCCATCACACCCTCCAAAACTTCAGAATTTTGTCCGAAAATTAGGCAAGTGAACAGAAGATCCGATATTGGTCAAAATGACTCCGACGGCAAACCGGAAAGGCACAGTATGCAACAAAACTTGTTCGGAGTATGAATCTGACCATAACCTTCAATGAATGATCATTAGGCATTGGTCATTCAGCCAATTTCCGTGTTTACATGATTTGCGTGTGGCTTTCGCTCAGAAATTACGACTTTTTGCGAAAAAACTTCAGAAATCATTTGATTTCGTTCGGCGAAGCTCCAAATCAACTTTAAAAGACCCGGCATTATTCTAAGGTCAATCACACATGTTTCCCTATAAAACATGAGTTTTATGCTCTGAATTAGGCGAATTTGGCATGTCTACAGATAGGAGTAGTCGTTTAGTATTGTTTGAATGTCAAAGGTGAGATGTGTACAATAAGGACAGAGGATTTAAGATTAATGAGCATGGATTTATTTCATTAAATACACAAAGGCAATTAGGGACAAATGAACCGTTTGCACTTGCAAATCAAGTCGAACAAGTTTTTTATATGGAAGACAATATGAGTAAGGGATGGGTGATACCAGTGAAATCACTTCCACGTAACTACTATAACTTATTGGAAGGGAGTGATGATGAAGTAGAACCATATCAAGATGAACTTGTGAGCGTACCCGTCGCATTTGGTGTAGCCGATGAAGATGTACAACTATAAACAACCTATAAGATAGAAGTGGAAATGTGATTGTCCGAAAATCGGCTTGGATTGGGAAAACTAGCCGGTTAGTCCAGAAAAAGGCATAACACACCACCCCAAGGCCGGTTTGTCCGATCGAAGTCAGAATCCAGCTTGGATCGGGCAAACTGGCCGATTAGCTTGGAAAAAGGCATAACACCCCACCCCAAGGCTGGTTTGCCCGATCGAAGCCGGATTCCGGCTTGGATTGGGCAAATCGACCGATTAACTTGGAAAAAGGCATAACACCCCACCCTAAGGCTGGTTTGCCCGATCGAAGCCAGAATTCATCTTGGATCGGGCAAACCGGCCGGTTAGCTTGGAAAAAGGCATAACACACCACCCCAAAGCCGGTTTGCCCGATCGAAGCCGAAATCTGGCTTGGATCAGGCAAACCGGCCGGTTAGTCCGGAAAAAGGCATAACACCCCACCCCAAGGCCAGTTTGCCCGATCGAAGCCGGAATCCAGCTTGGATCGGGCAAACTAGCCAGTTAGCTTGGAAAAAGCCATAACACCCCACCCCAAGGCCGGTTTGCCCGATCGAAGCCGACTTCCGGATTGGATCGGGCAAACCGGCCGGTTAGCTTGGAAAAAGGCATAACACCCCACCCCAAGGCCGATTTGCCTGATCAAAGCCAAAATCGAGCTTAGATCGGGAAAACCGACCTGTTAGCTTGGAAAAAGGCATTACACCCCACCCCAAGGCCGATTTGCCCGATCGAAGCCAGAATCTGACTTGGATCGGGCAAACCGGCTGGTTAGCCGGAAAAAGGCATAAAACCCCATCCGATTAAATTGGAAAGATTATATTGCAGATGAAGAAATTTAGCAAGAGTCGACATACATCGAGGAGTGGGACAGCCGGTGGATCCACCGATTAGGCCGGTGGTTCTCAGGGCTCATCTCAGCCTACCGAGGATGCGATGCCATCAGGTGGACCATCCCGGGTAGTTGACACTCGCCCTACTATGGCGACGCCCCCTACAGACTGTCCATCTTCTTCTGCCTCAGGTAAATATCAAATTCTATATGTGTTCAAAATTTTGGCATGTAGCTACAATTGCTAGACGTGGGAGAGGTCCTGCAAAGGCGTATAATGTGTGGACATTAGCGCCTGGGGAGACCTTGAACGTCCAGGTCATTGGAGGATCGGGTGTCGGCCCGAATGGCCAGGAGTTCACCTCATATCTAGGAGTCTGCAACAGGGTACATTGTAATTTATGGCAACAGGATTACATGACCCTTCCAGATGACAAGAAGGAGGCGATATTTAGAGACCTCAAGGTAAATAAAAGTACTTCAGCTTATATGTTTTTTTTCACTTAAAAATTACTAATCTCTTCTTTCTTTCTACTGGTAGCAACATTTTACATTTGAGCGATCTCCATCTATAGATGCGGAAATTTTAAGGCATATGGGAGAGATGCAAAGAAAACAAAGGGGTCATCTGAGGAAGAAGGTAAAATTTTCATATTTATTTTTTTAGTAAATGATTGTGTACTATAACTAAAACAATTTTGGAGTACAATATTTTACAGGACGCTCACTGGAGGAGGCACTTGTCATTGTGCCTCAACAATGCGATCTAGACCAGTGGCATCATATGTGTGAGATATGGCAGAGGGACGACAATAAGGTAAATAATCTATTTAATTTAAAAGTAATCCACATTTGATAACTCATTTTTTTTAACTTGATTTATTAAAAAACTAATGTGTTAAGAACTTGTTTGTAGGCACTTAGCCAAAGAAATAAAACAAATAGGGCTAATTTGAGCATGCCTTATAGGTGAGGAAGAACTAACATTCATCATCTTCAGATAGATTTTGTAAGTTTCTAAATTTTTTTTATTCACTATACTATATCTTGATAATAGTACTAATGTGTTTATATTGTTTTCTTTTAACAGACAAACAAAGAAGGGCGCCGTCCTACCCGTCCAGAGGTCTTCGAGATGACCCAAACGAAAGAGGCGGATGATGGATCCCTCGTATGGCACAACGAGGAAAGTCGCCAAGTTATGGTAAAAATATATTTTATTTGTATCATCATTAGACAATTCATTTCATATAGAAGCTGATTTTATATTTACTGTATGTAGGATGAGATGCGCCAGTTGATGAATGCCCCTCAATCAGAAGAATCGGATGCTCGGAATTCTGAGCATCCATTCTCTCCTGAGGATGCATTCATCACCGTGTTCGGCAGAGACAGGCCGGGACGGATCCGATGTGGGGGGAGAGGACAGACCCGCAATACCTGGTATGGTGTAAGCAGTGGAGGTGCGAATATCTCTACGAGTCTGGGCTACCAGGAGTTGGTGGACAAAGTCGATGCTCAAGCTACACAAATCGAGAAACAAAACTCAATGATCGACTCGCTCCAACAACAACTGGATGCCCAACGTCAATAGTTTCAAGAGTCGATGACACGGCTAACACAAGAAATGTTAGCCTAATTAGACACTAGGCTCCCACCTGCGGATCCGTCTAGTTTGAGGCCACCCCAAGGTCGTAGAGGCGCACGGGGAGATGAGGAGGAGGAGGACGATGACGACGACAACGAGGACACGGACGACGAAGAGTGTGCTTTTGGGGAGGATGAGTGAGAGAGTTTTCTCACTATTTTACTATTTCTTTGTATTTGAGGTAGTTGTTCTATACATAATACATTTTATAAATATAAATTTTTCTTGTTGAATGTCAATGTTCTTATTTTTGAATGTGAATGGCTATAAGTCAATGAATGGATGAATGAATGTGTGATTATATTCACGTGCATGGGAGTATGAGGATAATTTATCCTCGAATGTCTATAAAATATTAATTTTGAAAGCGACGGCGTCAATGTGATAATGTGAAAGTGTACAACAAAAGATTGTATATTCACGTATGTAGTATTACTATGTGAATACAATAGTGTGTGGGAAATAAATTTTTTTTAAAAACTGTAAGTTAATAGCGACGGCTCTAAGGAGCCGTCGCTAAAGGCCATTTAAGCGATGGTTGTATATATAATGGTGACGGCTCCAAGCCGTCGCAAAACCATAAAATGCACCTCCGCGGCCCCATCCAAGGCTAAAAAATGGGTTTTCGCGACGGCGGAGAGTCGTCGCTTCTAATTACTGTCATTTACTAGCGACAACTCCCTGTAGCCATCGCAAAAATGATTTATAGCGACGGCTTGTTACGCCGTCGCAAAACCAGAAAATGCGCCCCCGGTGGCGCAAAAATTGGGTTTTGGCAACGGCGAGAAGCCGTCGCTAATAACTATTCCGGTTTTTAGTTTATTTGCGACAGCTTGAAGCCGTCGCTACAAATCTTATGAGTGACGGCTACAGCTGACTCTAATAACTTAACTATGACGGCTGTTAGCCGTCGCTAATAGCGTTAACTGCGACGGCTTCTGATTAACCATCGCCATTAAGATTGGCAATGGGCTTATTTGCGACAGCGTTGTGACGGCTTAGAAGCCGTCGCTATTAAGTTCTGGCAATGGCTTTTGTATTTTTGGCGACGGTGATCAACTGTCGCTAATGATCTTGTTTCCTGTAGCGTATGTTCTTAACACGAAAGACAACATTCATACTTGGGTAGCTCTTAGAAAAGAGTTTCTTTGTATACATGAAAGATTCAAAATTTGTTTTAAATATCAAAAGGAGAGATATATTGTAAGAGTGTAAATGTTAAGGAACAGAATATTTCATCTCTAAGGACAACACATGTAGTATTCATGTTAATATTTTCACATAATAGACATATTTGATACCGAAGATTCAAATGACCTAGAGAACAATGCACAACGATCCTATTGTTGTAGTCTTTTAATCAAGATATCCATGTATGCAATGGCCACCAGAATAACCATGTAATATTCTGGATTTTGTAGTATTATTTAGGTTATTATCGCGGTGTTTTAAAAATTTTCTTCTGTGTTGTGCTTAAATTATTATTATTTTTAGACGTTTGTATGGATACATAAGTATTTTTATTTATTTATATTGTGTCTTATTAATTTTGTAGATCGTTACATTTTAATTATATTAGGTGTTAATTATTTATTTAATCTCTTTCTTTATTTTTCTCTTATCTCCCTCTATTTACTCTCTTCTCATTCTTATCACTTCCATTACCTTGTTCGTCATCTCCTCTTTTCCGTTTCTTAATCTCGCACCGTTTCATTATTTTTCTCCCTCCCCGAGCGCCATTGCCGCGTGCGTTGTCCCTCTCCCTCTCTCTCTCTCTCTCCATCACGCGACTGCACCTCCGCGCTCGTGCTGCCGCACCCGCTGCGCGCCTCCCATGTGATGCCGCCCCACCCCCCGCGCTACCTTGCCCGCCCTCACCGACGTCGCTGCCATGCCCTCTCGCCATCGCCGCCACGCCATGCAGCCGCTCGGCGGCGACCAGCTAGCCATCGCAGCCCCCGCCATGCAATCGCCCATAGACGTTCGCCCCTTGCCGCCTCCCCGTTGGCTAGTCTGGCACTGCCGCCCGCCGTCTCACGTTGGCCCTCGCGAAGGTCAGCGCCTGCGTGCGCGTCGTTGCCACTCCCGCCGCCCGTGCGCCGGCTGCCTCCGCGCGGCCACCCGCCCGCCATCGTCGACCGCCGCCTCACCTTCCCGCCTGCGCGCGGTCAATCGCCGCAACCAGCCTTGGTCGAAGCCGCCCGCGCAGCCGCCGGCCACCTCTTCCCCCCCCCCCCCCGTGCACGCCTCCGTGCGCGGTCAAATGCCGCCCTTGTCCGTCGGTGCCACCTCGCCGTGGCCAACCTTGCCGCGTGCCCGCCGCCGCGTCTCTTCGCGCTCGCCGCTCACCGCCGTAGCACAGTGCGCCAGTCGGCTCTCCGCCTTGTGCCACCTCCCTGGACCGCCGGTGCACCCCGCCCCTATCGCCGCCGTAAGTCCTCTCTCTCTCTCCTATCTATTCTCCCCTCTCTCCTATTATCCATGATATTATTTCTCCTTAATCTTTTCTTTATATTTTTCCTTGATCTGATGGCTTAACCCCCCCATTCTAATTGTATTTTCCAGCAACTTTGGAGAAGAGAGAACCCCATCTTGTTTGAGTGATTTGATTTGTGCGCTGCGTTCTCGACGTCCGGTATCGTTTTCGACTACCGATCCCCATCTTTTCCTGCGCCGATCCGGTAGGTATCCTTGACGTGTCTACTATCATTAAAATTCATATTTTAATTCTCCATGATCCATAGAGTTGACCTTTTAATTAAAGGGGTGTGTAGTTACGTTTTTACGTAATTTGTGAGTTAACATGGGTTAGATAGATACATGTGTGTAGTATCTTGTGATATATGTTTATGTCTCTATTATGTGTATATGAGATCATACTTAGTTAGTAGTGTATTATTGTTTATTTTAACTTGTCACCCGGTTACATATTAACTTGTATATATTGAGTTAACCTTATTATGTTGTGATGATAGGTTAACAAGATTAGAGGTGATAGTGATTAATCTTCCAGCATCTAGTTATGTCCATGTTTAATCATGCTTAGGTGTTTGTATGTTGATATTGTCTCATCTTAGTTCATTTGAGCATGGTTGTCTAACATGGATTGGTTGTGTATATATTCAAGTTAATGTTCATAGTTTGTGGTAGTTATTGTCATGTCATAGTATTGTTGATGTTCATTAATCTTGCATATTGATGGTCATGGCATGGCATGATTGAGGTGGATGCATGATGCATTGAAACTGTGAATAGAAAACTGAGCTACACCAGACTAGTTAGTCGTGACTCGAGGGCAGCGAGGGGTTAGAACCGTCTGGTGCATTCTTCGATCCCAGATCCCGCGGGCATCCTATGTGCCACCACTGCCTAGGTGCACTATGTGATTTCGATTAGTATATGGTACTTATATATGATAGATCTGGTGGTAGCTAGTTGAGATGGCAAGATGACGCATTCCTTGCTAATGAAAATCTTTGTAGAGGATATGTGCATCTATTAGAGGATAGGTGCATATGTGTGAATGTGATTCTTGTTAGAGGATAGATGCATTATTGCATGGTATGGTATAGGTGGTCTAGTGATGTATTTTATTTTGTCAAGTATCAGGTTGTGTGGCATCGTGTATGTATAATTTGTCTCATTTGTAGTATATCATCATATGGAGCATATTGTAGGTGTCTATGCATATGTTCATACCATCTTTTTAGGTCATGTTATGATGCATATAGGTGCTGGTCGGTGTGATTATAGTTTTTGGTTGGTGGTGTAAAATGCATGGATTAAGTCATATATCTAATGTATTGACTAGCCTATATTTACATATAATTGGTGTATGTTTGGGTACTTATTTAATTAACATCTAGGGCCTTCTGGTTATCCTATTTGGCAGATGATGGGGTGTCTACTGAGTCATCGTACTCATTCCAATCCTCTTATCAATTTTTAGGTAATCAGGTTTAGCGTAACATAAGCGTGATGGATTGAGTCTCGAGAAAGCAAATTGGATGATTCTTGTAATTTAGATGGTAATTAGATTTGTTTAGATTATAGCATAGCAATGTATTTAATTTGATTCTGTGGATGTATAAACTGGGACCTAGTTGTCTTTATATTTTTCAAACCGATGTTTTTACGGGGTTAATTTTTCCCGGTCACGTCGTCGAATTATCCCGCTGTGCTTGTTAAAAATCCGGGACGTGACAAACCACACTAATTATTTGAAGTCTATATATTGTTGATGAACCAAATAGTCAGTTGGATTAGAATCATCATCTGTTACCTAATTACCACTTGGATCGTTGGATGAGACCACTGTACCAAGCAGATGCTATTTAACTATTTGTAAGATAAGAAATATTAGGGGTGCTCAGCTCAAGCAAACTCGTCAAACTAGTAAACTGAGATTTGAGAGTTTGATTTTTTTTAAAAGTCAAAGTGGTATCATTTTACTGGTTTGGTTCAATTCGGCACTCACCCAACTGAAATGGACCAGTAGACCAATCGATACTATTTGATCCATTTTATTGTATATCATTTTAGACATAAATATATATAATTATAATATAGGTTAATTAATATAAAAACATAATTATCTTTGATAAAAATATTAATCTTAATATTAATTTTAATTAATTATTATTTGATCTATTTTTATTTAGTTTAATTTAACTTTATTATAATTTAATATATTTTAAATTGATGAACCGAACCCGGTTTGATTAAAGTTGATCCAGAGTCTAATCAAATCGGTTTAGTTCGGGTTATTTAATTATCTTCCGTTCAGATTCGAAAACAAGGCTCGGAACCGAACCCATCCGTGTGCAGCACTTGGTAAGAGTTCTCTCTGGTACCAGTGATTTGCGATGAAGGTCCGAGGCGGGCCTGAGAGGGAAAGCATGGCGGAGGAGGGTGGGGAGTCCTTGGACTGCGACTACTCGGAACTGAAGGATCTAAGGATAAGCCTCGACAGCCGAGTGTTGGGTGGTTGGGGCGACGATACCGGCTCAGGCTTCAGTCTCTGCTTCTGGTTGTACCTCAAGAGCCCAATCAATTCTTCTACTGTGATCCTTCGCCAGGTCTGTTCTTTCTCTCTCTGTATGTGTGCGTGTGTAAGGAAAAGTATTCAACCATCATGGTTGCATATCTTATTTCAGTGACGGCAAGTACGCAATTCATAGAATCTCCGATTGTTTCACCCTTTTCTGCTTTATATAGGTCTTACTCCACATAAATAACCCAAAATTTCTCTCTATGGCATTACTAACTTATAAGGAGTATCGGCGTTTGTTGGGTAAATTCGCATTTAAGACACAAAGCTTATTCGTCATTCCTTTACACTTTGTGCTGCAATGCCTGACTAGGAAAGGAAATTTTATTGCCTGTCCACCTTCTTCCTAGCTTTTCTACTCTGATCTTCTCTCCCTTGATGTTTATAACCACGCCAGAGGATTCTACGGTGGATAGCATTGAGCTTTCTTTCAGTAGCTTTAGGAAGGTAGACGTGAGCGGGGAAGTAAATAGCAATCGATGCAACGCCAGAAGGACTAACCTACAGGCTACAGATACAAGACCAATAGTTCAATTTTCCGACCGTCATCATCTGCTTAATCTTAGTTTCATACATCTGTTTAGTCCCTCATATGGGCTTAGCTCTCTGAGTGTCTCAGGTCGAAATGTGTCATAAAGAAGGAACTTACTTTGCATCACATGGTCCTGGCTGCTTTTGTGCTCAATCTTAGTTTAACTTTCTGGGAGTCTCAGGTCCAAATAAGTCATAGAGAAGGAACATATTTTGCATTATGTGGTCCTGGCTGCTTTGGTGACCGCATTAGGTTGCTGAGTGACCCCTTCAAAACTATTTTCTTGAACTAGAGACGGATACATTTTTAATTCAACAAGCATGGGATGGTATCCTTGCAAATGGAAGTTAGATGCTGGAAGAGACTATCGTGTGATGATAGAAGTCTTCAGTAAGGCTATTCTTTTAACATTGACCTGCAACTGGCTAAAAATCAGTGACAGCAGAAAAAATGTAAGTTCAGGTCTCATTGTCTAAGTTCTTAAATGTACCCAAAAATGACAAACTGATACACCTTATGGTAATCAACTGATAAGTTTTTCCTAAATCTTATTGAATGAAACCTTGCAAAGGCAGTTGCTGTTGATGTTATCACATGCTTTCTCAAAATTTTGTTTAACCACAAAAGCTTTCTCCGGGGTCCAGAAGCAACTTTCTATTATACATTTACTAGTGGAAAACACATGTTTCTATTCATGTCTTTATTATCATTTAGTTGGAAACACAAAAAAGATTGTCTTTACTTGGATACATCTTCATTATGTCCATACTTCATAGGCGCATTTCTCAGATCCTTAAATGGACACCAATGTAACCATTTTAAACCATTCAAAGAGAACTAGACTGGTTGTAAGCAGTGGTAAGTTGACCTTGGCTAATGGGGTTGTGGCAGAAATTCTGGGGATAGAACTATGGGAGCCAACAGGGAAATAAACATCTATGGAGGTTGCAATCACAACTGGTATGGCAGCTATGTTTGAGGTAACCCCTATGATCAATTGGAATTTATTGTATTGCCTACTTTTACAGAAGGTTGCAACACCAGAGATTGAAGCATGGCAATGGGAGATGTTCTCAACAATTCACCACCACTGCACAAGAGCAATAGTGGAGGTTGCTGCAAATTGAAGGGCCATATTTTCTGATATCATCTGGTACCAAGTACTTGACAGGGATGCAACATTGACAAAGGAGATACATGGATTCGCCTATTGATGTGTTCATGCAGCTTGAAGAAGGGTTAGTAGCAATCACGATAGTTGAAGGCTGAAGCCCTCATAAGGAAAATATATGCAAGTATTTTTTTGAGATTCCATATCAGAAACTATCGGATTAGAGCCTCTAATTGAAATTTCAATTCTTCCTCATCTTCAATCTTGTTCTCCTTTTGTCTGCATATCACCCCTAGTTGAGATCAGGCCATCCTGCCGGTGCTATGCAAGAAAGTTCTCATCTGATATTACCAAGTCTCTTGAAAATTGATTCTGGAATGTAGAACCCTAAATCAAATGGGGATCTCAAAATCGCCACCATGGAAAACAAGTGATACGTTAGATGCAAAATGATGAGTAATGAGGCTTGATCATTAAAATCTTATAAGCTTAATGTAGGAAGTTGAAGCAAAAGTCCCCATGCAACTATGGGGCATGTGGTCCCCATGCAATTATGGGGGCTCTGGAACAGAGGTAGAATATGTTTAAATTGTACAAAGGATCTGTCAAGACCTACATTTACCACCATAAAAGTAAGCTACTAGTGCTTATGGTGTGAAGAATTCTACGAGAAATCAGGAAGAAGAATAATCAAGTGACAAGGGACAGAACCCCCCCCCCCCCCCATGTAGTGTTCAAGGCCAGGCTCACTGCAAATACTGCACTCAAGTACTCTGTATGGACGTTATTCAAGAAGTGTAATGATGGCTTTTTATTATGAATATAATCATATCACTAATTATAATAGTACCTATATGATTTATTTTCATTATCCTTGATCTAGTCATTTATGCAGACATATTGCGAGCTTGATATCTATGGTATTGGGTGGTCAACAAACAATAACTTTTATGTTTTCACCAAACCATACAGAATATACCACGTGTGATGTTTTCGAAGGCATCCAAATAGTTATGCACCTACAAGAAGAGAAAAAGTTCATGGAGCATAAGTTCCATACATTTTTGGTAAAGTAATTATCAACACCTTGGTTCATGGTGGTGATGTTTGGGATCATATGATTTTAAGTATGTTTTTTTTTTTTAAATTATGTGGCCCCAATTGATCTTGAGAATAACTAGGACAAGTTAAAGTGAATTATATTTTGATTTGTAGATTTTTTTCTTCTAAAGAATAGTATTAGCATATATTTAACTGAGCTCAGCTTTAGAGAGCGTTTTATGTATTGCTTGCTCATTTTTTGTCATGATCTTAGCAAGTTCCAAATCCCCCAGCCTTCAAACTCTTTTCTCTTATTTGTATCTTTTTTTGAAGGAAGCCTAAAAAGGCGTCAATTCATAAAATAGAGTTCAGTAAAGAAAGTAACACGTTCTGTAAAAGAAAAAAAATAAAAATAAATAGAACAGAGGGAATGCACACTTCTACCAAGGTGGTAAAAGAGGCATGTTACAAGAAATAGCTCCTAAAGCAAAGTAAATATCTCGAAAAAAGTTATAGTCCAAAGCACATCCTTTGGAAGTGAACCACCACTCCTTAATAAAGACTGCCATGAGGAACAAGATCCCATTGGGCATGTCAAAGCAAGGATCGCGGGATCGGGATCGGGATCGGGATCCGATCCGGATCGGGATTGGATCGGTCCGGATCGGCCGATCCTCCGAAAGAAAGGGCGTCCTGGATCGGTCCGGATCGGGGCAAATTTTTTTAATTTTTTTTAAATCATAAAAATCCTCAAAAAATAAGAAAAAATCAGGAAAAATTATAGAAATAAATTAAAAAATTTAAAAATAAAAAATAATATGGATGACATTCTATCAAATAATGTCATACAATGTAAGTTCCTTTCAAGAAACTATCATATAGGTATAAATTATTATATATATAGAGAGAGAAGAGTTAAATAGATCTTTATGTAAAATTAAGTATATAATATATATATATATAGATACGAATCTTCTATATACGTGATAGTATAAGTGATAGTGAAATATATTAATATGTTTACACTATCATCAGCGGGACGCAGAGTAGTCGCGGATCGACCTGCGTGGTCAGGTCGCGGGGGTCAAGGGGCGGCGCCCCTTGCGGGGTATCGGGGGGGCAACGCCCCCGGAAAAATTATTTTTATGGTGGTAAAGGGAAGGGGGAAGAACCGAAGAAGGGATCGGACCCCCCTAAATTTACCTATTTAGGGGGAATCGGCCACCGTTTAAGGTGGATTGTTGGGGGAGAGGCCTAGGGGGAGCTCTAGACAATGAAGGGGGTGGGGGAGTGAGAATGAGGGGTGGGAAGGAGGAATCGGTCCGATCTCCCCCTTATTGGGGGGGATCGGACCAGAAAATGGTCCGAAATCGGGTCCTGAATCGATCCGATTCTGGACCCTTCCGGGTTCTAGGGAATCGGTCCGGATCGACCGATTTCCGGATCGATCCACCTGGATCGGTCCAGGATCGACCGATCCAGCCGGGAGTCCCAGTTGGATCGGTAGTTCGGGCTGGAATCGGATCGGTGGGTACCGATCCGATCCAAGAATCGGCCGATCCCGATCCGGATCGGCCAATTCTGCAATCCATGTGTCAAAGTGCGCTTCAAGAATGTGGTGATTCTGCTTTCTTCATATAGACCAGAGCATGGCCAGGAGGATAACCTCCCAAATTGGCGAGAATGGGTCATTCGACCAAGGACTCAATCTTTGCCACCTGATCAGAAGAGAGGTGATATCTGGTGGTTCCACTCAATCAATCTTCCAACATTTGAACATTACCTGTCATAAGGAATGAATTATGTTGTATTTGAAAAAGACACGATCCAAGTTTTCCTTCCCAATACCGCAAAAGACACATTGAGGTTGGATATCTGGCAGATTTTTTTGAAGATGATTTCTCGTGGGAAGACAATGCCTTGCAATTTTCTAAAGGAAAATTCTAATCTTTGTAGGTAAAGTGGGCTTCCAAACAACATTATGCCAGGAGACTTCCAAACCACCTATGACCAACCTGTTCAAACCAGAATGAACACAGAACAAATATTTCTTGCTTAGTAATCCTCCCGATCAACATGAGAAGTAAAACTCTCAATAAGCCAAGTAAGGATGAAAACTCCTAAATCTTCTCATCCCTAAGGTTCCTTCTGAAGGTAATGTTCCAATTGAGCTTGTCATCCTTGATATCACTAACCTTGGTCGAAGGTAAACACCATATGTTGAATAGAGAAGGGAACCTAGTTGGCAAAGAAGTGGACCCATCCATTGATCTTCTCATGAAGAGGTTCTATTGCCATTTCCCACATCAGTTTTAGATAAATAAGATCCAAAGTACGCAATATGCCTTTCTAGATAGAGATTTTGCTAGTATTTCTGAAGTTCTTAATCCAAACCCCATTCTGACCAATTCTGTACTTGAACTGAACCACTCTGGCCCACAAAGAGGTGGAATTACTATTCAATTTCTATAACCATTTAGATAAAAGAGCCAAGTTGGTATCTTCCAAGAGAGACAATCCTACACCCCCTTCCAAAGTAGCCATTGCAAACATGACCCCATTTAATAAGGTGTAAGTCCCTACCATGTCCATTGCCAGACCAAAAGAACATTGCCCTGATACTCTCCAGCTTATGATAGATTCTTTTAGGCAATCTAAGAATTGAAAAGAAATATAGAGGTAAATTTTGCAAAACTGATCTAGACAAGATTTACCTGCCCCCAACAGATAACATCTTGCTCTTCTACCCTTTCAACTTGTTCTCAAACTTATGAATGATGCAATCTCAATCTTCATTTCTAGAGCCAATGCTAGAAAGAGGTAAACCCATATATTTAAGAGGAAAGGAAGGCCACGGCATGTTAAGAACTCTTTGCACACTCTTCTTTCTCTGCTCATTCATATTAATAGGTACAAGCTCACACTTCTCTGGGTTAATTTCAAACCTGTCATAGATTGCAAAAAACATAAGTATTCTCAGATTGTAGACTCTTTAATAAGAAATTAATTGTCATCTACAAGCTGGAGAGGGGTTATACCCCCCTTTCAAAGCTAACTTCAATACTTTCAATCAAATTGTTGTGAATAGCCCTCTCCCACATAATACTGAGTATCTGCCTAACCATGACAATCTGAGTTCTGTGGAAGACCCAGAAAACCAAAGCCTTTACTCTTAATATCAATCACATTGTCCTTCTTGCATGGATTGCAGAATCGGCCGATTCGGATCGGGATCGGCCGATTCTTGGATCGGATCGGTACCCACCGATCCGATTCCAGCCGGAACTACCGATCCAGCTGGGACTCCCGGCTGGATTGGTCTGAATCGACCGGATCGGTCGATCCTGGACCGATCCAGGTGGATTGATCCAGGAATCGGTCGATACAGACCGATTCCCTAGAACCCGGAAGGGTCCAGAATTGGATCGATTTAGGACCCGATTCCGGACCATTTTCTGGTCTGATCCCCCCCAATAAGGGGGAGATCGGACCGATTCCCCCTTTCCACTTCTCATTCTCACTTCTCCCCTCCCCTTCATTGTCTAGGGCTCCCTCTAGACCCTCCCCCCGAACAATCCACCTTGAACATTGGCCGATCCTCCCCTAAACAGATAAATTTAAGGGGGGCTCTGATCCCTTCTTCCCCCCTTCCCTTTACCACCATAAAAATAAATTTTCTTAGGGGGGCAATCCCCCCTAATACCCCCCACAAGGGGCGCTGCCCCCTTAACCCTCGCGACCTGACCGCGCAGGTTGATCCGCGACTACTCTGCGTCCCGCTGATGATAGTGTAAAGATATTAATATATTTCACTATCACTTATACTATCACATATATAGAAGATTCATAATCATAAATATATATTATATACTTAAATTTACATAAGGATCTATTTAACTTTCTTCTCTCTCCTCTCTTTTTTATATAATAATTTATACTTATATGACAGTTTCTTGAAAGGAACTTACGTTGTATGACATTGTTTGATAGAATGTCATCCACATTATTTTTTATTTTTTTAAATTTTTTTTATTTATTTCTATGATTTTTTCTGATTTCTTCTGATTTTTTGAGGATTTTTATGATTGAATTTTTTTTTAAAAATTTGCCCGATCCGGACCGATCCAGGACGCCCTTTCTTCCGGAGGATCGGCCGATCCGGACCGATCTGATCCTGATCCGGATCGGATCGGTGGTCACCGATCCCGATCCCACGATCCTTGCCTTCTTGGGGATAAGAACCAACTTGGTAGCATTCAAATGTCTGATACACTCCGGATCCATCTCAAACTCCTTAACCAGAGCCCAAGAATTTTCTTTAATAACTTCTTAAAAAAGAGCATAGAAGCTGATTGAAAAGCCACAGGTGCTTTGAAGGAGTTCATGATTTTAATACATACTTGTCAAGGCGACAAGGCACCCAAGGCTTTGAAGGGTATCAATTCCACTTAGGCGACAAGGCGGCCGTTTAGGTGTAGGGGTGTAAACGAGCCGAGCCGAGCCGAGTAGTATGGTGTTCAAGCTCGGCTCGTTTTCTTTACACGAGTTCGAGTTCAAGATCGAGTTTTAGCGAGTATGTGGAAGCCTTGTTCAAGCTTGGTTTGTTTATTAATTGAGCCGAGTCGAGCTCGAACTTGAGTTAATTAGACTAAAATTCAATTCACATTCAAACTTAAGCTATATACAAACTCGTTTATAAACTCAAAATTAATGAAAAGTCATTTGTGAAACTCTAGATTTAACTCATTTATGAAACTCAATTTAAGTTTAAACTCAATTTTTGAATTATTTAATATATTTAAATGACAATATATAATAATTAATACTCAAAATTTAGTTTTTAAAAATAAATATATAATATAATATTTAATTGAACTGCTTGCGAGCTTATCGAGCCGAGCAGGAGTCTGTTTAAGCTTGACTCGTTTAATGAGTCAAGCTTTATTTTTTGTTCAAGCTTATTCATTTAATATAATAAACGAGCCGAGTTTCGAGCTACTTGTCGAGTGTATTGGTTCGTTTGCACCCCTACTTAGGTGTCGCCTAGGCAGTCAAGATGGTATTATTAGATGTGTATATATATATATATATGAATATATACAATCATATATATAATTAGATGTTAATACTATATATATTTATGCAAACATACAAACATATATAAAAAATATAATTATATTTGTATGTTATAATTGAACGTAGATGATTATGTGTACATACATATAAATATGATTTTATATATGTAATTATGAAAGTGTGAGTATTTATTTTTGAATAAGGAGTTAGTCTTGATAATTAATTGTGTGAGAGAGAGGGATAAGAGAGAGTTAAAAGAGAAGTTTATAAAATTTAAATATATAATATATATTTATAATCATAAATCTTAAATATGTATGATAACATAAGTGATAGTAAAATATATTAATTCAAACTATCATTAAATAAGTGTTTCTTGTGAGAGGTATAAAGGGGGAAAAACTCTTCAAAATTATTTTTTTAATCATGTAAAAATATCTAGGGTGCATTGCCTGAGTGCGCCTTTTTAGGCTCCCCAAAAGGCGCCTTGGCAAGGTGCTTGAGCAAGGGCGCCTTGGCGCCTAGGCGTTTGCCTTGACAACTATGTTTTAACAACACACCACACCTCTTGTTCAGAGAATTTCACAAGCAAGAGAATCAGCCTCATTGCTATCCATGACCTTCTGCATGTTGAAATTGATGAGTGGACTCCACTTTGTCATCAGAAAGCAAGACTTTGTAAAACTCGCAGCCTGATGCCCAATATCATTTGTGCCAGAGCAATCCTTGCCATTCACCGCAAGTTTTTGAATATTATTCCTTTTTTTTGAGTGATACTTGAGTATGAAAGAATTTGGTGTTCTTGTTACCCTCTTTTATCAACAAGTCTTTGGATCTCTGCTTCCCTTTGATCTCCTCTTTAAAACATCTTCTTTATAGATCTCTTCTATAACTGATTTGACTATTGTCGTTGTGTTTCTAAAACTGATCAAGCTTTGCAATCCAATTATCCCTATTCCTTTATTTTCGCAAAAGCATCAAAGTTACATCTAGCCCACCTTTTATGGCAACACTTAAATCATTTGAGCTTACTGATAAATCTCCCAGTAGTTGAGGAAGAGGTCACAACATTTTCATCCCACAAAACCTTGATTATCTCTTTAAGTTTCTGATTCCTACACCAAGCAAATTTAAATCTGACTTTCCGTGGTTGGTTAAGATGCTTCGGCCCTCCACTGTAAATGCATACAACAAAGTGATCGGAAACAACTATAGAAATAAAAAAAAACAGTCCAGAATGCCAAATCATTCTACCCACAAAGCAGAAAGGAAGAACCTGTCAAGTTTGGATTCGAACAAAAAATTAGACCAATTATAAGACAGAGGATAAGAGGACCTCAATCATACTGCAAGAACTGTTCCAATCGTTAAGGATATCCATCTCTGAAACTTAATCCGTGTACCCTTATCTTTCACCTGATGTTAGAACTGCATTAATGCATCACAACAAACCAAGGCAGGCTATTGTGACTGTTGATCACTTGCTTAAGAACATGAAAGAACCCATGTTTATCTCGATCTCTTAATTGTATCTATCTCATGCTTTTTCTTTTAAAAAAGGACGGGAAGTTTGACACAGAGGGTAAAAGTTAGATTAACTCCACTACAATGTTTGTAGATCTTGAGATGGTTTGCCAAAGCCTCAATTTAAGAAAATATGCATAATTTATGAATATTTAAATAAATAATCATGCAATCCACAAAATATCTAAACGACTAGTACCAAAAAAAAATTAATAAATTATTAATTGCTTAAACTTCTTTATTGTATGAACAACAAATATAGATTAATACTTTAAGATTATAAAAAGAGTAGTATTTTGTTTCTATAATATTTAAGTTTAAATAATGCAATTAGTACTTGTAATTTCTATATGCTTGACATTTTTATTTAGATAAGCATATTATATTGGAATGATTTCTATAGATTCAACAAAAAAAATGCTAAAAGAATAAACCATATCTGTCCTTTCAGAAGGAGAAAAAAGTGGTACAGAAACTTGACAATAAGAGAAAATGGTTTCTCTCTTTACATGGGTAGATGGTAACTTTTTCTTTCTTTTTTTCAATTTTTATTAAAATGCCTTTGACCTTTGAGGCTTACCTCTAGTCACTACCTCACAGCCTCACAACGTCTCACCTGGAGAATGATGTAAGCCTCATGTTTTGCCTAGGAGGCATAAGTCTCATCAAGGAGATGAAATGCCTCCCTTGAGGTGTATGACTCATTGCCTTGAGGTGGCACCTATTTTAAACAATGCTTCAAACACTATCTGCCTTTGGTTACATGCATAGTTTAGAGTTCTTAATTTATTTTTGGGTTTCATGGATAGTTGTCAAGGCGATAAGGCACCCTTGGCCCCCGAAAGGTATTTTACTACTTGTCATGCATAGTTGTCATGAAATATTTTCTTTCAACCATAGTGACTAACCGGTAATATCTAGAATGCTAAAACCCGCATTGATATTCTGCTGTCCCCATTTCCGTATTTTTCTTTTACTTCTCATCATGGTTGTCAAGGTACTCACCTAGGCACCACGGGTGCCTAGGGCTATTTGGCTAGCGCCTTGTTGGGGGCGCCTTTTGGAAAGTCCAAAAGGTGCTCGCCTTGAGAGTCTAGACGCTCAGGCTAGGCACCCAAAAAATTTATACATAATAAAAAAAAATTTCGGGGGGGGGGATTTGCTTCCCTGATACCCCCCACGAGAGGTGCTGTCCCCTTGACCCGCACGATTTGTCCACGTAGGTGGATCTGCGACTACTGTGCATCCCGTGTTTAATAATATTATCTCAATATTTTACTATCATATATACTATCATATATATATAAGATTTATAATTATAAATACATGTTATATACTTAAATTTATAAAAATCTATTTTAACTCTCTTCTCTGTCTCTCGTACACGTCAAATTTACCAAGATTAATTATTTATTAAAATAAATATACACATATACATACATAATTACATAAATAAAATCACATCTAAATATATGAACACAAACATACAGATTCAATTATAACATACTGTTGGTGTCCACTTTTTTCAAAAAAAAAAAAGGGCAGGCCTAGGAGCAGGCCGGATAGCCTACATTTCAGCCAAATTCAGGCCCAATTGAACACCCCAGCTTGGGCCTTGTTTAGCTGGTCCATAATTGAGCAAATCTGGCCCATGAACAGGCCCTGCGCACAGCCCATGATAGAGGCTGGGCCGCAGCCTTGTGCAGGCCCACTTGCGGCCACCTCCAGGCCCAGAGCAGGCCAGGCCCACTTGCGGCCAGTGTGAACAGCTCCAGCCCACTCAGCCAACCACCTCACCTGGTCCAGCCGTACATGCCACCTCAGCCCATTGGGCAGTTGAAGGAAGGGGGGAGATGAAGGGTTGGCCAGTCAATTAAGCAAGATTAAGGAGATTAAATGGTGTAATCTCCATGGGGGGGAGGCCAAAGGCCACTAAACTGTCCATCATTCTGACCCCTCACCTCCCCCTCCAGCATCTATAAAGCAAGGAGGGCACGCCAGCATCTGGAGGGGGGGCTGAATACGCCGACAGGCTGCCCCTCTGCCAGTTGATGCCCCCTCTGCCTGCTGCTGCATGCCTGCACATCTCCAAGTCTTGCCATCAGCCAAGAGAAGAAGAGAAGAAGAAGAAGAGAGCTGCCACCCCTCCTGCGTACCTGCACCTGCCAGCAGCCAAAAGAGGAAGAAGAGAAGAGGAAGGCAAGGTAGGGGAGGTCTATACATACTAATTATGTAGCCCTCTAAGGGCCCTCTCTCTACCCGTTCTAGCAGCCCCCTCTCAGCCCATGTCCATCTTCAACCATGCCCCATTTCGGCCCTCCTAAAGAGTCCCTAAACTGGTCCCTTTGTTACCAGTCTGCTGCCCCTTTGTGGCCCATCAGAAAACCCCCTTTCTGAGGCCCAAAACAGCCCCCATACAGCCCACGTCCAGCCATCTGCAGGCCTACCTGTCAGCACCCGAGCAGGCCCATCTGCAGGCATCCCAAACAGACCCCAAACAGGTCCATAATCGGCCCATCTACAGGTCAAAAAACAGGTCCATAACCGACCCCTAAACAGGCCCAAAAACCGGCCCAGTTCTGCACACCGAAGAGGTCCCTGTCCAGGCCCATAACCGGTTCCATATTGGCCTGCTGTACAGCCCCTTTCAGCCCATCCAGAGGACCCCCTAAACAGGTCATCTTCAGACCCATACACAGGTCCTTCTCGGCTCCCTGCAGCCCCCCCTCAAATGTACCCAATCCAGTGGGCCCTTGCCCTACCAACGAGACCAAATGAAAGCGCACAAGCACAAAGTCCAGCAGGCCCTTCCGGCTCCAAACAGAGGACTGGACCGTCTCTTCTGTAGGAAGTTTCAAGGCCGCCTGGGCCTCACTGAAGCTCAAACAGGCCTCCAAGATACAATGAAGGCAAATTTGGCTGAGTCAAAGTTTGACGTTAGTGTTAATCAAATAAATTCACAATCAACCCGGATTGAGACTAATTGGGGGCCGGTCCAATCGGGCACGCTCTACGTCTCAAGTTTAAACTTAAATAATAATCCAATCCAAGACTAATTAGGGGCCGGTCCAATTGGGCACGCTTTACGTCTTTGGAAAATAATCAAACAATCGAGGCTAATGGGGGCCGGTCCAATCGGGCACGCTCTACGCTTCGGCATAATCTAAAAGAATAAAAAAAATAATTGGTTAGCATATAGAGGTCAAAAAAATGACCCCAATGCTATATTATTTTTTCCATCAAGGGATGATTATATCGATTTATATAATGGTTAAATGTATATACATATATGCACGCATGCCAAAATATAAAATTGATATGATAAGTGATTATATCGATAGGTAGCACTCACAAATCTTAGCTAAAGGTCGGTGTGCTATGTCTCATATCGATATGATCGATTCCATAATGCCCATCAAAGGCTTAATGGACTCAAATAAAAAAAATCAATTCAATTCATTGTGATCATGATTTTTATGTCTCTCACATTTGTAATTTGTACAAACTTTCCAATTAATGGGAATTAAATGTTGTGTATATCATTGATGTCGATGAGAGCTAAAAATAGCTCCATAAATTCAAATGGAATGCAAATAAAAAAAATAATTTAAAACATATCAAAATAATAATAAAAAATAGAATTGATGTCGATGAGAGCTAAAAATAGCTCCATAAATTTAAATGGAATGCAAATAAAAAGAATAATTTAAAACATATCAAAATAATAATAAAAAATAGAAAGAAAAGAAATTAATTAAATAATCTGAAAACACTACAATTAATTAAAACTGTTAAGCATAATTTTTATGACTTAAAATTAATTTAAGATAAATTTTAGACTTCAAGAATAATTTTTATAACTTATTAAAGAATAAACAAATCAAATAAATTCAATAAAAAATTAAAAAATAAATTTTAAAATCATTCAAAATATACTTAACTAAGTAAAAGAATGATTATACAATCTTAAGCTAATTCTTTGGAAAATAAAAAAAATGATGAAATCTTTTAAGTCAAAAGATCTATTAATCAATCAATAAATTTAATAAAAAACAACACAATAAAATCAGTTTAATAAAAAACAAACAAACAGTAAATAACACATTATCATCTCATAAAATATTGTTCAAACTTCTACATAACACATTGTCATCTCATTAAATAATATTCAAACTCTTAAATTTAAGCTCTTCAACCAATTAAATAACATTTAGAATAAATAAACCTAACAAATATAAAATCAATCAAACATTCAAATAATAAAAAATGATACATGCTAAATTCAAATCAATTTAAATCCAAACCCTTAATCAAATTTTAAATAAACACTAAAAGACATTAAGTCACAAACCAATTGAATCAAAGTTTTAAAACCAAACTCAAATCAAATTCAATTTTAAACATAAAAAATTGCATTTCATCAAATTTATGGAGTCGTTGCTCCTATTGTGTTCATTTCGATTGTGGATGTATGTTATTGTTTCGAAATTGCTATGACGGCGAATCAAGGGTATTCGAGTGTTCTCGATATAATTAACATCGGGTCTTTGCATCACCCGATCGGGAGAGGTCAAAACGAATTTTCAAAAAACCCAACTTCGAACTTATATTTTCATGTATGTCGTCGAATTAGTTGTACTCCTTTGGAATATCGATATTTTCCTAGTTGTAAAACTAAATTCGATGAATAAAAATTTTGAAAAAGACTTAAAAAAACTGACTGTCTTTTTACATAGTTAGAAAAATTCAAAATTCTTTTTCAAGTAAGTCCAAATAAAAAAATGGATTTTCGAACTTTTCGAAATAATCAATTTTAAAAAGTAAATTTCAAAATTTTCATGTACAAATTTTTAAAATTCAAACTTCAAAATTCAAGAAAAAAATCAAATCAAATTTATTTATTAAGAAATTTTCGATGTTTCACAAATGGCACGCCCGGTGGGATCTCTTTTTCCCTTCATCTCTCCGTCATAGCAATTCAAGAAGACATACATCCCCAATCCCATATATATCTAACACATGCTTCTTTCCTTTTGTGCGAGGAGGAGGCCGAAAATGTCAAAGGATGAGACCCGGTGGGGTCCAATGATCCCGCCATGAAGAATTCATCCTGATGTTGCAAGCATCTTAAGGAGCCGCTCTCGGAGTTTATCCAGCACCGAGAATATTTTAAGGGTCAAACAACTTGATCCTATTTTCAAAGGGCTTACCGTGGAAGTTCCCCAACAAACACCTCCGGGGACATGTGGTTATGGATTTTGTCACCACCAACCTTCAAAGAAGTCAAAGAGGCACCAAACATACTGTTTCAAGACCCATGCAACTATATACCAAGGTCGGTCTTTCATAACCGACCAAGGCAAAAGGAGGACAATGTCAAGACAAAGTCCGATTCCTCCATCTCCAACAAGTGCATGGCACCGGGACAACTACAACAAGAGAAGGTTGACCACAAATAAAAAATATAGACTGCTGGCCAACCGGCAAAGAAAGCTCTCGGACTCAAGCTGGCAACAATGTCATTCAGCAGGGAACAAATCCCTAAGTCCAAATGAACTCTATCAACCAAATGGGGGTAAGGAACAAATCTTTCACCCAAAAGTCATATCTGGTCAAGTAATGGGCATGACAAATGACATGTCAAGAAGGAATCAGTTCTTAATTCATGAAGTTACCATGGCTGATCTACCAGAGGCTCGGTATATTCAAGGATAAATAATCAATCTTGTATTTTTCAAAATAGAAACACACTTTGGTTAACCAAATATCAACTTGGCTCCAAACAAATACTACTTGGGTAAGGAACAAATCCATCACCCGAGAGAAAGATGTTGATACTGGTTGGTGGCCCGCATTTCATTGAGGTGCCATCTCTCAATTCACTGTGTTGCCATGGCTGGTTAAATTGAGGACTCAAATCATAAGGCATTTCAATTGGGTAAGGGATTAACCCTTGACCCGGGAAAATAATGTGGCTTCAGTTTAGCCCCAAATGCCACTCGGGTAAAGAACAAATCTTACTCCCGAGGAAACAAAAATCATCAAAGCATGGTTGCCCGGTCAGCGGCATATACCAAAGATGGTTCAAGAGGGATTAACCCACAAATCTATATGAGCACCATGATTAACCGGTCAACAGGTTCATGTCAAAACTGCTTCAAAAAGGAGCAACCCTCAATCCACAATGCTGCCATTGCTAGCCTTCGTCCACAACATGCAATGGCAAGCCTGTCAATGGCTTATGCTACATGAATGCCATTTCCATGAGGAATCAATCCTCACTCCATGACATGAAGTCTTTATGGCTGGTTAACCAAGTAGGGGAGTCAATCTTCTACTTTTAAAATGCCGAGGGCTACCAATCATGGGCTCATTCTCGAGATACTATGCATTGTGGCTGCCTAGCCGATGAACAACATCAAAGTTATGTGAAGGATCAGTCATCTAATTTGAAATTTGACAACTTGGGCCAAGCAATAGCCCGCCATGTTGCTGCCAGGGTGAAGGACCAGTTCTCAACCCATAATCTCAACCAAGCTTGATTGACCAGCAGTTCAGGCTGCTCATACTCTTCTTCAAGTTGTGAACTAATCTCATACTTGTCTCATGGCCCAAGCTGTTCAGTTAGTGGCACAACTCCAAGGTATTCCTTGGGTTAGGAATAAATCCGATACTCACATTAAAGCTTACATATGTAGGGCATCATCGTATTCTACTCGGGTATGAAATCAATCCACCACCCGATATGCAGTAGCCGTTCCCCGGTCCGCCGGTTAGTATCTTCATGTCATCTTTCCAACAGGGGGTAAGAGCCTCATTTATACATGCTATGTTAATTCGACAACAAGTCAACATGAACCACTACCACCAAGATGAGAGGGCAGCCCTCTGCTTCTCTCAGGAAGTTCCAAGACACAATGAAGGCAAATATGGATGAGTCAAAGTTTGACGTTAGTGTTAATCAAATAAAATTCACAATCAACCCGGCTTGAGACTAATTGGGGGCCGGTCCAATCGGGCACGCTCTACGTCTCAAGTTTAAACTTAAATAATAATCCAATCTAAGACTAATTGGGGGCCGGTCCAATCGGGCACGCTCTACGCTTCGGCATAATCTAAAAGAATAAAAAAAATAATTGGTTAGCATATAGAAGTCAAAAAAAATGACCCCAATACTATACTAATTTTTCCATCAAGGGATGATTATATCGATTTATATAATGGTTAAATGTATATACATATATGCATGCATGCCAAAATATAAAATCGATATGATAAGTGATTATATCGATAGGTAGCACCCACAAACCTTAGCTAAAGGTCGGTGTGCTATGTCTCATATCGATATGATTGATTCCATAATGCCCATCAAAGGCTTAATGGACTCAAATAAAAAAAATCAATTCAATTCATTGTGATCATGATTTTTATGTCTCTCACATTTGTAATTTGTACAAACTTTCTAATTAATGGGAATTACATGTTGTGTATATCATTGATGTCGATGAGAGCTAAAAATAGCTCCATAAATTCAAATGGAATGCAAATAAAAAGAATAATTTAAAACATATCAAAATAAAAAAAAGAGAAATGAAATTAATTAATTAAATAATATGAAAACACTACAATTAATTAAAACGGTTAAGCATAATTTTTATGACTTAAAATTAATTTAAGATAAATTTTATACTTCAAGAATAAATTTTATAACTTATTAAAGAATAAACAAATCAAATAAATTCAATAAAAAATTACAAAATAAATTTGAAAACCATTCAAAATATACTTAACCAAGTAAAAGAATGATTGTACAATCTTAAGCTAATTCTTTGGATAATAAAAAAATGATGAAATCTTTTAAGTCAAAAGATTTATTAATCAATCAATAAATTTAATAAAAAAACAACACAATAAAATCAGTTTAATAAAAAATAAAAAAATAGTAAATAACACATTATTATCTCATAAAATAATGTTCAAACTTCTAAATAACACATTGTCATCTTATTAAATAATGTTCAAACTTCTAAATCTAATCTCTCGAACCAATTAAGTAACATTTAGAATAAATAAACCTAACAAATCTAAAATCAATCAAACATTCAAAGTATAAAAAATGATACATACTAAATTCAAATCAATTTAAATCCAAACCCTTAATCAAAATTTAAATAAACACTAAAAGTCATTAAGTCACAAGTCAATTGAATCAAAGTTTTAAAACCAAACTCAAATCAAATTCAATTTTAAATATAAAAAAATTTGCATTCCATCAAATTTATGGAGTCGTTGCTCCTATTGTGTTCATTTGATTGTGGATGTATGTTATTGTTTCGAAATTGCTATGACGGCGAATCAAGGGTATTCGAGTGTTCTCGATATAATTAACATCGGGTCTTTGCATCACCCGATGGGGAGAGGTCAAAACGAATTTTCAAAGAACCCAAGTTCGAACTTATATTTTCATGTATATTGTCGAAATAGTTGTACTCCTTTGGAATATCGATATTTTCCTTGTTATAAAACTAAATTCAATGAATAAAAATTTTGAAAAAGACTTTAAAAAAACTGTCCTTTTACACATTTAGAAAAATTCAAAAATCTTTTTCAAGTAAGTCCAAATAAATAAATATTTTTTTGAACTTTTCAAAATAATCAATTTTAAAAAGTCAATTTCAAAATTTTCATGTACAAATTTTTAAAATTCAAACTTCAAAATTCAAGAAAAAAAACAAATCAAATTCATTTATTAAGAAATTTTCGATGTTTCACACATACAAATGTAATTATATTTATGAAATATATATTTGTATGTATATATTAATATATATAATACTAACATCTAATTATTCATATGATTGTGTATTTATATATGTATATGTATATATAAATATCCAAATGCTACCGCCTTGACTGCTTAGGCATGCTTAGGCGATGCCTAAGCGGCCACCTTGTCGCCTAAGCAGAATTGACACTCCTTAATGTCTTGGATGTCTTGTCGTCTTGACAACTATGCTTCTCGAATTGTCTGGATCTAGAAATGCAAACAGTCACCCCATGTTATAGTCTTTTAATGCCATGTTTCAACATTTGTGGTTTTGTTTTTCTGTGCAGACGCAGTCAGAGAACAATAGGAAAATCCCATTTTTGAGCTTGAATGAGGAAGGGTTGACACTTTTTCCTCTGCTGGTTTTGCATCAGGAAGATCTAGATGGCTTTTCGGCTTTGGTTGCTAGAATTCCAAATGTATCTGATCATATTGAATGCTTAAAGGATAAATGGGTTCATATTGGATGTGAGGTATGTGCCTGAAAGTGTTCAAATAGTGATCATGTAGCCCCGAGAATGGGATGCTTCATTAGGAAACATTAGAATTCTCTATGCTTGAGCAAATCATTACTTCTTCAATTTCATTTTTATTATTTGCAGTTCCTTTTCTCTAGAGAGTAAGAAGGTTTTTGTACATCCTAATTTATCTCCAAAGCAGAAATCTTTTGCCTTGGAGCAGTGTCTGCTGGGTATGATCTATGGCCATTGATCTTTTTTTCTATCGTCTTAGTGGTCCCTTTTCATTTTTTATTTTCACTTGATGTCAGAATGATCTGTAATCTATAATTTTGGATAAAATATGAAGTTCACCGAAACTTCCAGAAGGCAGAAACTAAAATTATCTTGTAGTCTTATTTCATGGAGTGCTGGGTCAGTCCACGAGTTTTTAAATCCTTCAAGATTAGAATAACAGCAAACAAAAATATTTTTGCAGAAATTTGGATACGTGCCTAAATTTCACTGAAACACGCCTTCAAGTGGGAAACACATTTGTGAAATGTCTGGTAAATTGCCAGGGAACTTCAGATAATGTAATGAAATTTAGAGAAAGTTTATGCAACATTAGAGGATATCTTTATTGTAGGTTCACTACACATTGGAAAACTTATGAAGCAATGACGTATCAGACTAAATTTGCTTAAGACTTGATATTTATGCTATTATCTTTAAATGTTCTCTTCAATTTCACAAAAGCATGTACCTTTACTTTGAATATGTACAATTTGCTGCCCTATTAAAGTGATTTTTTGCAGAAATTTGGCTGCAAGTACAATAGTTTCAGGGAAACATGCCTCATGTAGGAAACACGTCTGCGAAGCAAAAACTTTTTCTTTGTAGACACTGGTAAAATGCCTTAGAAGCTTTGGATAAAAACTCTAGGAAATTTTAATAATGCTTTTAAAAGTGTAACTCTATGAAATTTAAAGAATGCTTTTAAAACTTTAGCAGATATCTTTATTTCAGGTTCACTACATATTAGAAAATTTATGAAACAACAACATATTAGACCAATCCTTAATTTGTTTAACACTGGATATTTGTGCAATCATCTTCATATGTTCTCCTAAATTTTACAAAAACATGTAATTTTATCGTGAGCATGTACAGTATGCTGCTGATTCCATTTTTATTTTAAGCATTCAATGAGAATCATGTATTCTTCTATTAGGCTATGCTTTTAGCATGCTGGCAGCTTAATACTTCAGTATACTATCTGTGATTCCCTTATTGTTTAGGCTCAGCACTTGTAATCATTACTGTCTTTGTTTTCTGTTGTCAATTTTGAAGTTGATAAATTTGAAATTTGCTCTGTGCCATGCAAATACTCAATGTCTCTAAGATGTTTGTTTCACTTTTATATCTTAATGGTCATTTCCAAACGCATGAATGCTGCACACGCTGCTCAGCTTGGGCTAACTACCCTATCAGCTCTTCTCTTCAGTCATGCCATGCCACTCAATACCTGACTTGAAACCAACAACTACCGTAGGTTCAAAATTTGCTGGACTAGCTGTTTAGTGCACACCTCAAGTGTGCTTATGAACCAACTAGCATAGAGGCTCCTGGGATGTTTAATCGGATTCAAAAATACAAGGCATTTGTGCTTGACTTGGCTTGTTCTCTCTCTTAATGGAAGATCTTATGCTTGCTTTATAATACAAGCAACTAGAGCAGAATAACTATTTATTGATGTCCATTTGTCTTGTTCAGACAATCTGATTTTCTCTATTTCATGGCTTAATGTTTGTTCATATGTAGTAAAAGGTACTCAGGATAGAATTGGCCACTACCAGATTCAGGTGCCAATTCTAATCTAGATTAGCCAGAATTGGTTGGATTGGACACTGGATTGAGTGGTGTCGATGCCTATAACTATTCCCTAGTCCTCCAGTCCATTTTCTACTCGTGTAATGCCAATTATTTCTCTGCTACTTGGGACATGGTTTCTGTACATTTAAGTTCTGAAATGTTTCTGAACCTCAATTTTTTAGCAATGTTTGTATGCTGCTAAGCTGGCTATCATTCAATTTCAGATGACTGTAACTTATAGATGTGTTTACTTTGTTGATTTCACATTAGGTATCTACAAAATATTTGCGTCTTTACATTGATGGAGCATCTAAAGGAGAAAAGTCTCTATCCTCCTTTTCCGAGAATCCCAGTCAAGGTGTGTTAGAAGGAATTAGTCTAGAAGGAAATGATGGCGGTGACATAAAAATAGAAGGCTTTATTCATGGTGTTCAAATTTTTCCTCTCTCTTCAAGTACAAGTGTTCCAGATCTGTCTAAGAAGGTATATGTGAATGTAAATCACTTCTTGCTGCATATTGTATTGTCCATTTGCAACTTCACCTTTTATTTTGCTATTTTCTTTGACATCACCAGTAAGGAAATTCATCACTGCAGAATGTGCCAATATGGTTGAGTCTTGACTACTCATGTCTACCCGACGGTGTTGAGGAAGGTACAGGTGGTGTTTGGAATATTGTTGGAGGCAAGGTGAGGGAGTATTCTTTGTTTTGACGTTATTGCAATTGTTCAAATATTTTCATCCTGTTGCAGTCTCATTATCTGCAGTAGATCTTTTAACTGAGCAGATAGGTCACCATGTTGCAATTTATTATAGTACTCTATTCAGAGATGATAAGGTTTCACCTTTACTCAATTTTAATACTCATAAGATCTTGAATGGGGGTGAAGTGGAGTCAATTAGTTGAAGCTTTCTCTGAGCAGGAGGTTCTTTGTGCTATTAAGATATGGATCCCTATAAAGCACTTGGTCATGACGGTTTCTCAACTGGCTTTTATAGTCACTACTAGGACATGATTAGGGAGGACTACTTGGCTCTTCTCAAAGAATTGGAGAATGAACAAGCCTGTATCAAGCTATTGAACTCTTCATCCTTAGTCCTTATCTCTAAGAAGGAAATAGTAGAGTACATAAAGGATCTTAGATGAATCAGCTTGTTAAACTGCAGTTATAATTATTACTAAGGTGTTGGCTACTAGGCTCAGTAGGTACATAGCAAAATTGACTAACATTACATTGTCGACTTTTATACCAGGTAGAAATATTCTCGACAATTTCATGACAGCTTATGAATGCTTACGTGATCAGAGGAGTAGGAAGAAGCAGTGCATCCTTTTAAAGCTACACTTTGAGAAAGCTTACTATAGTTTCAAATGGATCTTTAAAAATTTATAAAAATTACTTAATGTATTATTAAAGGGTTTAATGATCTATGAGATGATTTTAGGCTTTGTTGTCATGGAATCATTCATAGTTAAGTTTTAAATTGTTTTAAAATATTAACTAGTTAAATTAATGTCTAAACTAATTATGTAAAATGTGATTTTGTAGAATGGTGATTAAGACATTAATTTGACACTTTGTATAATTTTTTGAATGCATAAATTATCCAAGCTATTTTGATTTGCTTGTTCATATCATATAAATTGTTTATATGTTTGATTTCTGTTACTTAATTCATGAAAAATTACAACAAGTAGGAAATTGAGGATTTCAAAAGGTTTAAGTTATTACTTTATGGTATAAATGTTATAGCATATCATTATCACGTATTCACACTATATTCATGTGATGTTTGATAGTGTGAATGTTTGGAGATCATAGATTTAGATTTTTATGGGTATGTAATTATAAGTGGTTACGTGTTTAATTTCTTTTCTTATCAATTTGATTGTAATTCTATCTCTCTTCATGCTATGTACTCCCATTGGTTAAAGTCAAAGTTTCTTAATTGATTAATGTTCATTTGTGGGTTTGTATATGGACCTAATTGTTGAGGAGAGAGTGAGATCACTTGTAGAAGAGTTCTTCGAGAAATTGAGACATGTATGCACCTACATGAGATGCTAATTCTTTTTTGATACACACTGATTTGGCTTCAGTATTATATTATTAGGATTATGTCCATGATCGTCTATTTAATTTTTGCATATATGATATATAGTTGTGTTACGGGTTATACTTAGATATATGATATTTCAAAGGTGTATATATATTAGTATATATTATGATCATATTAAAATAAATTCTCTTGTTATCTAAATTAGGTTGATAAACATGAGACATTAATAATGACTTACGTAAGTTTTTTGTTGTTATGATCTTAATGAGTCAATCTTGGATTGTGTGAGTTTGTTGTGTTGCCATAAGATGCATTCAGCAAGGGATTGGTGTTCATGATTAAGGTAATTTTCTTATTTTGAGTTGTACCATTTATATAGTGTTGTTTTGCTACCACAAGAGCGGTATGAATAATTTATTTTTATAACATAACAAACAGGCTTGACTTAACTATAATATTTGATTTGTTGTGTTGTTACGTGATCATAACTTTAGAGATTAAATGACTAAGGGTTACAAGTATTGTAACTAACAACAGTTGCAACTGATTAGAGTTGTCTACTTATTAAATATGTAGTGATTTATTCTATTGTCATAAGGTCATTAACATAAGGTTAATAGGGTTCTAGTCCCCACTAAGATGTCACCATCTTCGCATATTAAGGGTTGTGTAAATTAATCTAAAATTGGTGGGGATATAAATTATGATTAAGAACCATATATTAATTTTTAATTGAATGTTTTTAATATTATTTAATTATATCTTTGTTGTAGAATTTGATAATGAACCACCACTTGTGAGGCATGTTATATGCCTATAGGCTCAACTGACCCAAATTTTTTTTGACTAGTTTATAGCCATGAGAATTGTTCACATAGTTGACTAAATTAACTAACTAATTTAAGAAGTCGGTGTCTCATAGATCATCTAATGATGCGAGAGAAGATGGGATCTTCAATTTACAAAGGAGATATATTATTTTTCTTTTACTATATGTTAACCTTTTTTAGCAAGATAAGTTGTACAGATAGTATGAATAGATGGATATAAGATTTAGCATGGCTCATTTTGATGAATTATTTGGGGACAAGATAAATAACAATATATCTCTAATACTTCTTGTTGGTAATACTAGTAGAAAAAAATAAATTTATTAGTTAGAAATGAAATATCAAGTTAAAAGTCAAGAAGATGGTAAATAAATTAAAGTTCGAATAAGACAAAAGATAATAATTTCACTACCATGGTGATGGTTATTGAAAAATGAATTTTAAATTGTCTTATGGAGAATGCAAAAGTGAAGTTTGGAGAAGTTTCAAAGATTTTTGTCATTGATATTTACTGTCCTAATTACACATCATGATATTAGATACTACATGTGTATTTCATAGTATTGGATACTAGATATGCATGATAAATCTGCAAGAGGTTGTAGATATTGACAAATATGTGAAAGCTTATTAAGGAAGATGTTTACCTACAAATGAGCACTATTTATAGGAGATACAAACTTCTATTAACATTATGGAGAAGTTCTAATTGTAAAGATTCCTACTATATTCTTTTATAGTCTAGAACACATTATCTACATTTCTTATTTGAATAAATGTTGATTTATTATGAGCTTAGGGAAATAATAATTGTTCTATGACTTTGGATGTTAAACTATTTGCTATTAGTAGCTTGATAAATAATTTATTCATATTAGATATGAAAGTGCTTATAATATGTGTGAATGCTCTTTCTAAAGAAACAATGATTTGATGTGAATCAATTCATTCTTTGGCATTATAAACTTGGTCATATTAATGAGAAAATATTCAATGTTTTATAAGGATGGATGCAATAATGATTGAATCTTGATAATAATAAGACAATGAGATTGATGTAACCTCAAAATTTAAAGATTTCTTTGTTTTGGAAATTCCTTTTCCTTTTGAATTTGAATTTGATTTGATTAGACCTTAGCATTGACTTTTTAGGAAAATAGATGGTATTCCATAAAAGTACTAACTAGGGTCAAAATTATATGTTGAGGTTGTTAGGTTCTTTGAAAATTGATTTTGACCTCTCCCCGTCGGATGGTGCGAAGATCCGACGTTAATTACATCGAGATACTCGAATACCCTTGATTAATCGTCATAGCAATCCATTGAAGTAGAAGACAATGCATCCATAAACATAAATATTCACACATATGGACATAGGAGAAAACAATCCCATAAACTTGATGGAATGCAAGCATTTGATTTGTTTGAATTTGATTTGAATTGAATTGGTTTAATTAAATTTGTTGGTTTGAATTTTTGATTTGTTTGGCTAATTTGGATCTGTTTGAGTTGAATTTAATTTGTTGATTGCTTTTGGTTGAAATTATTTGAATTGTTTATTGATTTAAGTTTGATTCAATTTGAATTTGTTGATTGATTTTAAACTTGATTTGGGTTTAAGACAGTTCGTTTGACTTATTGATTTGAGTGGGATTTGGGCTTAACTTATGAAATATGGTTTGTTTTGAATTAAATTTGTTTGCTGGAATGGGTTTAACTTGAGAAATTTGGGTTATATTGGATTTGGTTTGATTTGAGTTTGTTTCATTGAATTTGTTAGAGTTCAGTTGAATTTGTTTGATTTGGAGAATTCAGTTTGAATTGGGTTGATTCATTTGAGTTACAAGATTTGTTTGGTTAAAGTTAATCTGTTTGAGCTGAATTTAATTTGTTGATTGCTTGATTAATTTGAATTGAATTTATTTTATTAGAATTCATTTGAATTTATTTAGTTAAAATTGGTGCTTGACAGATTGCTTAAACTTGAAATTTTTGTTTAACAGATTTGTTATCAATTTTGGTTTAATGTTCTGTGTTAAGGTTAAAATTTGTTGATCTTTCTGGTTTGAGAGTTTAATTGGAATCTTCAGATTTTTTTGAAACTTTCAGATTTCTGATTTTTGCATGAGCCTCTTTTTAATTAATGTTTGGATCTTACCCGATCTGGAGAAAAATTAGTTTGGATGTACGGTACCAGGATTGGATTTGGTTCAATTATGATTCAATCAGGATTACTCTTTGAAACTGCTTGAAATTTAGCATTGTTGGCTCATGTTTAATTCATGAATTGCTTGGGACTGACTCAAAGATGGCCAGATTTGAACGTTTTGGATGAGATTCGGTTTGATTGAGGCCTAGTTACAGAATTCTGGTTGAATTCAGAACTGGGGGGAACTTGATGTTCAATCGGTTGGAAAAGACATGGATTTAATCTCCAGTTTTGGATGTTTAAGTTTCTGATTTCTGTTTCTGAGTTCTGCAGGTTGGTAGATTTCACACTTTCGTTTGTTGTCTTCCTCTGGACTTGCTGATCATTTTAGAATTTTCAGATTTCATGATCAGGCTGTATTTCAGATTCGGCAGGCTTCAGATTTTTAAGAGTTAAGTACCTCTCAGATTTACAAGTTGGCTAGGATTTCAGATTTTGGAGTTCAGATTCTGCTCTTCCCATTTTCAGATTTGGAGTTTCCAGATCTGCTCTTCAAATCTCGGACCTCAGTTGCAAGTCTGAATTTCAGGCTTCTTACAAATTCTGCACATTGCAGACCTCTTTAATTTCTGATTTTCGGCTGTAGGCTTTATGAGCCTCAAACCTTCAGATTTAAAATTCTGCACTCTTCAATGATTTCCAGATTTCAGATTTTTAAATGGGTTAAATTCAGATTTCAGATTTTATGGTGCATTCAGATTTCCAATTTCCAGATGTTTCAATTGCAGATTTTACGTTTCAAAATTTCAGTTTCCAGACTCCAGATTTTAGGCTTTTGAATTTCAGAGGTGATTTCAGATTTTTCAGATTCTGTTTTAAATTCCAGTTTCAAGTCTTAGACCCCTGGTTTTGTAATTTTGCAGATTTAACAGATTTCGGATTTTACAGGTTCAGAATTTTCAGATTTAACTTGGGTCTGATCTGAATTAATCAGTTCTGATTTGAGCCAGATTTGCTTTGATTTCCGTTCATTGATTATGTTACAGGTTGAATATGAAAATTGGATTTTGGAAAAGACTTGATCTCTGGCGGTTAAGCTTGCTGCAAAGCTTACCTCCTGATTGATTAAACTTGGGATTTAACTTTAATTCTCTTTGATCGGACGGCATGTCCTCAGCATTTGATTCTTAACAGATTTCAGATTTCTTAAATGTCTTGTTTTTTTATTGAAATTTCAGATTGATGTTCAGTTTTCAATGTGCTTGCATTCACTCGTTCCGGTAGGGACTGTTCTCTCCTTGCACTGAACATTGAATTGCTTGAAATTCACACAAGTTCTCCTTCTCCTTTTCTTTTACAAGAAAACTGTGACATCCCCTCAATTCGGGATCAAGTATGTGCCAGTCTTGAATGTTGTCTTGAACACGTTCCAGCCTTTGATAGGCATCTGGAAACTGTCTTGTCATTTCAGCAATTTGAGCATAGTCCTACCTTTGATAGGCATATGAAATCTTCTCCCAACCGATTCAAGGTTGAGCATACCCGGCTTTTGATAAGCTTGTGGGCACTCATCCCATGGTTGGTCTTCCTCGTTAGCTCATAGTTTTGGCATATTGGCATGTTGATCATGCACAGCCTCTCCATGGCATAATGAGCAAAACAACTCCCTCTTGGGGCATGGTAAGACATTGGGGTCTTTTAACTAGACCTTTGTATGTCCACCTTAAAGGGTCAAGGGGCGTGCTTAAAGCCGGCCCATTGCTTTCCCTATTTGTTTTGAATTCTTTTAAATTAAGCCAAAACCATGAGGCGGGTTTTTAGCCGGCCGGATGCTCGTCTCGGTTTGTTGATTAATTAATTAGATTGTTATTTAATTTATGTTTATTGTTTGTTTTATTTTATCTTTGAATTATGGGTCAAGAGACGTGCTTAAAGCCGGCCTATTGTTTTCCCCTTTATTTTCATTCTTTTAGGTTATGCCGAGACCATGAGGCGGGTTTTTAGCCGGCCGGATACTTGCCTCAGTTTGTTTAATTAATTAAGTGCATTTTTATTTAATTTTTATCAAGGATATCTTTTAAGAAAAATTAATCTTCATTGGGCCCTCCTCGGACCCCTGCTTCATAAGGCCTGGTGGGCCTTCTGCCTCCGCGAAATTTCATTTGGACCAGCCTTCCTTTTCCTTCCTTTTTTTTTGACAGCTTCTTTCGGGTGGGCCCCACCCACAGTTGACCGGCCGGTCAACAGGCCCTTCCCGCTGCTTCTCCTCGCGAGCGCGGCCTCGGCCGCAGCTTCTCGCGTGTGCGCGTGGCCGCGCCCTTTTCCTCTTTTTTTTAGCTCCCCCTTTTCCTGGTGGGGCCCACCACATTTTGACCTGCGGGTCAAAATCGGACCCAACGCACCTCGCGCGCCTCTCCTGCTCCCGTTATCTACCAGCGTGGATGTAAGTGGGGAAAAAAAATAAATCGGTCGGCCTCTCTTCCTCCCGACCAGACGATGGCACTGCGGGGTTCTCAAGTGGAAACGGGCGAAGGCTTTGGATGCTCCGGGCTCTTCCGACGGCGGAAGAGGGTGTTCAAGGCCTCGACGGCGGTGCTAGACCTTACCAGTGGTGTTCGGCCAAGACGACGGACTCCTGAGATGACGATTCCGGCTGGCCAGCGATCGGCTCGACTCCAAGGATCCAACGGAATCCCGCGGACTCCTCCGGCGGGCTATTGGGCACCCTCCGAGCCTTCTCCGGTTGACAGCAAGTAGGGTGGAAGGAAGGGAGACCGCGGAACCTCCAAACACTCCGGTGATAAGCCCGCCCTTTTTTTTCGATCCCCTCTGGTGGCTCTCTCTATTTCTTTTTCTAGCGGCCTCTCGATTGCTCTCCGGGATCTCTCGGGGGTCTGTTCACGCGGGGTTCAACCGACGGATTGCTGGGTTTTTTATAGGCCATGGTGGTGTCCTTCCTCCGCCGGGAAACCTCCCGAAATAGGGGTTGCGGCTCCTAAAAGGACTCGGGGCTATCCCGAAGCAGACGGGATCGACCTGCCTCCCTTCCTTATCAATCCATTGCCTTCTTATGGCAGTTCTGATATTGTTAGCGCTAGCTGCGGAGTGGAGTTTGACGGGGAGTCTGCTGTCCTTCTCTACTCCGACAGTTCCTCCTCTTTATTTATTTATTTTTTCCTTTTTCTCTTTTTGACGTGGACTGGTTATAGAAGAGATGGCATCCATGGGCTGATGATTGCTGGCCCCATGGACTGCTAACCCGATTGGGCTGTTTCAGGCTTTGACTACTCAGCTCTTGGCCCAACCGATCCTCTTTTAGCTGCTGGCCTGCTTTCCCTTCTCTCTCCCTTTTTTTTAAACACGTATGTGGCATATCCCTCATCATACGTAACTATTTTTGAGTGCCAACAGAGATCAATCATTTAGAGATAATTGATTTTGAATTATTAACTGTATGAGTCTTATCTCGTGGGAAAATGACCAACGCTCTTTTTAGTGGATATATAGAGAGGGCCAATGAGTTATTAGAACTTATACATTCAGTTGTATGTTGACTCGTGTCTATTTATGCCAAAGGTTGATTTTTCTACTTTATTACTTTCATTGAGAGTTTCTCTAGGTAGGATATATATTTTTATGAAGTACAAATCCGAGGTCCTTTAGAAATTCTCAAAGTTTGAGAATAAACTAGAGAAACAAATAGAATGAGAACTTTTTGATTAGATTGAGGAGGGGAATACTTGCGTAAAGAATTTACACAAATTTTAAAGAATAATGAAATATTATCTTAGTGGACACCTTTTTTACTTTTTAGCTTATTAAAGTAGTTGAAAGGAGATATTATACTTTGTAGGACATGGTATAGACAATGACGACCTTTGCTAAATTGAATGTCTTTCTAGAGCTTCACACTCGATATCATCACTTATTATTAACTAAAGTAATTTCTAAGTCTATTTTAATTATTTCATATGAGATATGAAAAAAGGGTTAAATCTTGATATTAAGCTTGTTAAGTTTTTAGAATGCTCAGTCATTGTGAAGATGTATTACACTAACAAGTTGGAATATAAGATTGAGATGTGTTAGCTTGTGGAATAACTTAAGAAAATTTTTGGATATTATTTTTACCACTTTTATGGACAAAGGTGTATGTTACTCTGCATGCTGCATTTTTACATGAAGAGTTTTTATTTAAGGAAGGCAGTAAGAGCAAATTAGAGCTAGAAGAAATTTTAGTTCATAAGCCAAATTATTAGTTGAGGATTACATACAACCAATTCGTAGGTCTTCACTAATGTCTATTCAACTTAAAAGATATGTAGGATATATTTGTGATATATGAAGTGTAGCACAATATTATGAGCATGTTAATCTAATGATCTATGAAGGCGTAATATGAGCTATCGATTCTAATGTGGAAAGAAGCAATATAATCTAAAATAAATTCTATCTATTTTGATCAAGTTTTAAACTTAATAAATCCACTTGAGGGCATGGTACCTATTAGATGTAGATGGACTTTTAATAGATAGATTGTAGCATAGTTGTCAAGGCGTGCGCCTAAGAGGTGCCTAGGCGCCGCTTAGGCGCAAAGGCATCCCTCGAATGGGCGCTTGGGTTGAGCGCCATGCTCAACCCAAACAAGACGTACGCCTTGGTCGCTTAGTTTCCCGGACTGAACTTGTCGGGCCGGTTTTTTTTTACTTTCTGAACCGGCCAGTCTAATGGAGATGAAACCGCTCTGTTTTAAGTTGGGACTGCCCCACCCGATGCCCCTGCCTGCTGTTCGCCGTAAGCAGCTTGCCCCCGCTTGCTGTTTGCCGTAAGCAGCTAGAGGACGACGTGCGGAGCCGAGGACGACCTACCATCGCCGGAGCCGGAGGAGGCTTCAACCGGACTGGTCACTTCTGCCTTCAGTGGTCGCCACCGCCACCTATAAGCACCCTCAAAGTTCTAGGGTTGTTCACTTGTTCTCTCGACGGCTTCCTCATTACCTAAACAATTTGGTTTTTCGTTTTTTTATTCTTTCATGAACCTCTTCTCATTTCTTCTATGAAGTTGAACCTTACAACATATATTACAATGTCTTTATGCTTCGTCTACATCTCGGTTGTTTCAAAATTGAAGATACTAAGATTTTAACGTCTCCGGTTTGTCGATAACTTCCGAACTTGTCCAATATTGTTTTTTTTCTACAAACAGTTTTTTAGTTAATCAGATTAGTGGATATGTCATTTAAAATCTGTTTTGTATAGTTTGAATTATGTTTTGATGATTTTGAGTCTTTTGACTGATTTAAAATCTGATTAGTGCATCTTTTTTATACCGTTTTGACTCTTTGCACTGAGCCTAACATAATTGCTTAGTTGCTTACAAGAATTGTTATGTTTTCAGCCCGTACATCTTCCGTTGGGTTTGTGTTGTTCATGGAATCAGGTTCAGGGTCAGTTAACATGGCGGTTGAAAAGAAGAGAGCCAAGTCAAAGGATCCATGGTGGAAATATTCATATTGGCCCAATGACAATGACAAGAATAGAGTTAAATGTGAGTTGTGTGGATTGGTGACAATTAGTGGGATCAAGAGACAAAAAGAATATCTGATTGGAGGGTTTAACAACGTCAAGAAATGTCCAAAGACGACGAAAGAAATTGCTGATGAGATGTTAGCTTGGTTGAACAAAACTAAAAACAGAAAAATGACATCTTCCATAACAATAGACACTGAAGTTGATTCTTCCCAAAGTGATGAAGAGACCCAAGATTGTGGCAAACAACAATCAGAGAAAGGAAGTGCTAAAACTACATCTTTAGTTCTTCTTTCTGAAAAATGTAGGGAAAATAAAGGTCCGATGGATGCTTATATAAGAATGTCTATGGAGGATTTTGTTGATGCAAGGAGGAGTGGAAAAAATATCAAAACACTTTGACTAACAAATTGAAGAAAGAAGAGCAAGTGTTGTTTGAAGAACCCTACAAAGGCGCCGTAAGCAAAATTAGATAACCCTACCGTGTAAAAATCTTACAATGGGATGTACAGGCAAAATTGAAAATGGGTCAGTCTAGGTGAAAACTCCACAAAGGAGCAGTCAGGTTGATTTAAAAATAATAATAAACAAATAAAATCAATCAACTAGGATGAGCCCCTAACCTAACAAGGTGAGTGGGTTCATCCCCCTAATTTTATTAAGGACAAGGTCCAAGTTGCCGATAAAGAAAAGGCTCTCATAAGCTCATCTACCTTGTAGTAGAAATATGCCGGGGAGATCATACCTGAGGTGACGATGAAGACCACATCCCGCCTATAAAATTTGAGGGAATTTCCCACACTCCACCTTGGAGAAGACAAAGAGTAAAATCCTATTCTGATGTCATACATCTTTGCCACTTCAGCCCTCCTTCTGGCTACGGAAACCCTACTTTCTTCTTACACATTTTGCCACCTCAGGTCTTCTTCTGATCATAGTAGGCCAACCATCCTGATCACTCTGATCCTGATGGTCTACAAAAAAAAACATTTTTGGCCTTGGTTAGCTGATCCTCTTGGCCCACAAAAAAGTTCAGTTCATCATGATCCTCCCGGTATGCACGGTTTCAAAGGTCATCCAAACTTGTCCCATCTTGACCACTTAGATCTTGTTGGTCCACAAAACCTTCTGGTCTTCCCAACCACTCCAGTCTTTATGATCTACAAAAAAAACACATTCTCAAAATTGTCTGGGACCTTGTTCTGGGCGATGTCAAAACCCACACACCACCTTGGCTACTCCAGCTTTGGTGGTCCAAAGAAAAAGCTTCTCATCTTCCGGACTGTCATTTTGGATCATGTTCGGCAATGAAAAATATCTTTAGGGCCATTACAGCTCTTTTGGATTCGTCCTTAGGGCCACAATAGCTCCTTCGGAAATCAAAATTATCCTTAGGGCCACTACAACTCCTTTGGATTCATCCCTAGGGCCACAACAGCTTTTTAGGACATCAAATTATCCTTAGGGTCATTACAGTTCCTTTGGATTTGTCCCTAGGGCTACAACAACTTCTTTGGACACAAAACTTATCCCTAGGGCCATTACAACTCTCTTGGGTATGTCCTTAGGGCCACTACAGTTCCTTTGGATTTGTCCCTAGGGTTACAACAACTCCTTTGAACACAAAACTTATCCCTAGGGCCATTACAGCTCCCTTGGATATGTCTTTAGGGCCATAATAGTTCCTTCCAACTTGAAAAGCTATCCTTAGAACCATTACAGCTCCTTTGGATATCAAACCTATCCTTACGGGCACTACAGTTTCTTTGGATCCATCTTTAGGATCACAACAGGTTTTTTGAGCATAAAACTCTTCCTTGGGGCCATAATAGCACTTATAGAACCAAAACTCTTCTTGGGACTACAAATGCTCCGTAGAATCCCCACCCTAGGACCATAAATGTTCTCGAAATCCAAAACTCTTTCACAGCCACAACTGCACCAAAAAAAAAGCACTTTTCCTTAGGGTCCTCTAACAGCACTTTTGGAGCCAAAAACTTTTCTTAGGACCATTACAGTTCCTTCAAACCCCAAAAACCTTTCTGAGGGCTATCACAACTCCTTCATACCAAAAAAAAAAATATTATAGGGACCATTACAGTTCCTTCGGACCCAAAAACCTTTTGTCCCTTACAATCTCAACCATAGGACCACAAATGACCTCGAAATCCAAAACTCATCCTTAGGGCCATAACACACCTTAGGATCTACACCTACAGTTCAAACCACACTTGGTTTGATCTACCTTTCAATATATGGCTTGAGAGAAGCCTCAATTCCCTACAAAAAAAACAACAAAAAAAACAGGGCTGAAAAAAGGAGTTGCCCAACAGGCTTGGCCGATCACCCGAAAATGACTGGTCAAGAGCAAAAATGTCAAGAAGAAGTTTGGCTAGAGTGAAAACCTGAAAGGGCACTCTAGGCAAAACTAAGTGACACCGCTACATGAAAATCTCTTCGGAGGCACGTAGGCAAAACATCAGAGGGGTTGGTTCGGATGAAAATCTCGCGAGAGACAGTCAGATCAGTAAAACAAAACAAAACAAAACAAAAACAAAACAAAACAAGAGAACAAAGGAGTGGCTCATTCAGAAAGCCTGTATATTGGGGAGCATGCAAGAATTGACACTATTAGATGTGCTTATTTAATGGGGGATGGGCAACTAAATAGAAAAGAAGCCAAGGCTGGTCATGTACAAGGGCCCAAGCCCTTCTTAGTCCTGAAGAAGCTAAGTAGCTGAAGTAGTGGATAGATTGTAAGGGACAGAGCTAAACGAATACCAGATGCCAATTTACACATGCAGTCCCTTCTCGACTCCTGTCTCCAAGAAACTGCCCATGGGGGGCATTTGTTGGCACCAAAAATTTTCTCTTAGCACGCTTGATACAGATTTCGGCAATGTTGAAGTCGGTGCTAAAAATCCGACCCAGATTTAGGAAATTCAAGAACATATGAGGCAAATAGGCTCTGTAAATGCCTTGGCGTGGCTTGACATGCTACAAATGGCCAAGATAATGTGCTCATTGTACAGCCCCGGTCGAGAGCTTCGCAACGATGCCTAAAACATGGAAAACGGACACCGGAAGGTCGAAATGACCATTTTGCCCCCGACACTTTGGGACAAATTGGGACTCTAACATGGAATTCAAACATTACCACATTGTAAATGTTGGATAGAGCTAGGCAACACTCGAAATGGATCGAAAATTCGACCACCGGATGAAGAGATATTCATGAAAGATCAAATCTGGACAAAAAGCCATATGCCGTCACACCAGCGGCATAATGGTTCGATCAGCTCCCGGATTGACCCATGGGCTGAAAATTTCAATTTTCATGGCCCAAAACTTTGATCTCATGAATATTGATGCATGAAAAATAAATTTGGCCATTGGGAGGAGGTGATTGCACTCAATTATAGTTTCCAGCATTATCGACGTTCGAGATTGCACCGATCAGAGAAATCGGTAAAATTGGGAGATCTGATGCAACTTACGCGATCTCAATCACACATCATGATGGAGCATGAGATCAACAGCCATCAGGGCATATTCCATATTTTTTGGAGTCAATTTGGGAGTTATTTAATTAATTTCCAACCGGAATTAACGATAGCCATCGGATCGGGGGCTTTTACACCAATGGACTAGATTGGATCTCTCTCTCTTTCCTCCACCTGCCTTGGTCGAACCTACCAGCTTTCTCTCTCCTTCCTTGTGCGTAAGAAGCCCTAGAAAATAGGGGAAGGAAATGCACCCACCTCCTCCTTCCTTGGCTGGTGGGTCCCACTCAACCACTTCCCTCAACCATCTCCCATGGCTTATCCCTATCTCTCCCTTGGTTTATCTTCATCCTAATTAATCCTACAATTAACCAAGCCTATCTCCATCCAAGCCTTGGTCGAACCACCCTTCCTACCACCTATCATGTACGCACACCTCCGTGAAAGGAGGAGAAGCCAAAAGGTGCGCACCCTTCTCTCCCTCTCTTTCTAGTTGGCGCACAGCCACCAGCCCAACAACCCTCATGGTTTATCTTTATCACTTTTAACCTCCCTTGAGTTATCCTTATCTCCTTCCAACAGCCCTTGGCTTATCCTCTCCTGGAGATGGCATCCCCTCTCTCTATTTAAACCCCCTTAGCTGGCCATGTGCGCAGCCGACCTGGACACTCCCCTGCACCAACCCTGCTCCAGCATCTCCTCAGCTCCCTGGTGCGCCAACGATCTTCAGCCTTGCTCCAGCATCATCTGCAGCCAAGGAGAAGAGGAAATAGGGAGAAGAAGGCTCCCTTCATTGGCTGGTGCACCAACTCCACCAGCAGCACCTGCAGCTGTCCTTTTGTTCCCCTGTGTGGTCTCCATTCCGACTTCATCAAGAGTTGCAGCAAAGATAGGTAAGGAGAAGATGTAAATTGCAGTGCAGCCTCCCCTCCTTCCCCTCTCTACATCTCTTCTTAATCTCTTTCATAAACTTCTAAAAAAAAAGATCAGACCTGCAGATCCCCTTGTGTGCCCACTCTAGCCATCCAAACGCAGCCCGTAGGTGACCTGTAAACAGCCCATTTGGCACCCCCAAACAACCCCATGCTGTCACCTAACATCATGGCCCTTGTTTCCATCCCTCTAGCAGCCAATTAGGCTCCTAAACATGCTCTTAATCAGGCTATGTTTGACCATCCTTGCTGCCTAAGTGGACAGACTTCAAAAAATACCCAAATCAGGCCCCACTGCTGGCCCTGAAATCAACCCACTTTCATAGCTTTGAAACCAACACCTATTTAACCCCTCTGATGGTCATCTAAACAGCACCCTAAACAAACTAAACATCCTCTTTAATGTGTGGAAGGAGGGGTGACAACCTGGGCCTTTAGGAATCCGCCAGACGGGCCAAGAGTTAAGCTGGGTGGCCTTAATTTCCACCCATCAAATGCCTTTGCACAGCCCCTTCACGTCCCTATTTGGCCATCCAAATAGTCCAAGTTCTGTCCACCTGAGCAACATTCGAACATAAGCCCCCTTTCAGCCCATGTTTGGCCTATCAAAATACACCTTAATCAGGTCCTTGTGTGTCTCCTTGATGGCCCTTCAACATAGAACTTGAATGGCAAAAGAAGTCAGCCCATTGGCAGCTCTCAAAACAACACCAAAATAGGTCTTTCTTCAGCTCTCTACATGGAGGTTTGCACCACCTACTACTGTTGAAACAAAAAAAACAAGAAAATGACAAAGGCATATAGGTTATAAAGCTGGCCATTTTGGCCTTGAAGTGCTACAAACAGGCCATGCTGGCCCTTAGAGAGCAAATCAGGCCACCAGGGCCCAAGATGTTCAAAACAGGCCAACCGGGTCAAGAGGACTTGAAGACCGGCCTTACCAGGCTGACATGACTTGAAGACCGGCTCATTGTGTTGTTTACATGAAGCTGGCCCATTGGGCCTTGGACATTTAAAAATCACACTTAACTAAATCTAAAGGCGAAATGACAAACTTAAATAAGGAGTTAGCACCACCACGTGGGCGTTCCACCTTGGGCGGCTCATCCGGCTTGCAGTGGAACGCTAACCCGGACATAGGCGCGGGCCGGCTCCCATTGCAGACGATTCTTTCCACTACTTGGAAAGTCAAAAGACTATACCTTGTAGGACGGGTAAAAATTTCACACTGATAAGAAAATAAGACGGCATGTTGCCAAAATTTTCTCGATCAAGTGGAATATTTTTCACTAAGGGAAGGACTTTGTCATATTTACACATTGACAGTATTGAACATAGCATATGAATTGCCACATCTGATGTACATTGACATGGTATACTTTGAACATGAATATTTCAAGTGCCGAGTCATTTGTGTGTGACCGGGCATTGACACTAACCTGACGGACCGGATGTGATGTGAACCGAACAAGAGTTAATCAAATCTGAACACAACTTAATCATATATGAAAATACATTCAAACCAATGTTAAAACATGCTTAAAACAGGTCGTTAAAACTTTAGCATTCAACAAAAAAAAATCGGATTTAGTATAATATGGAAAAAATGATTCAATACACTTAATCTACTGGAATTCATCTTTTTTAAACAAGTGAAAACAAAATGATTCCTAAGCAACTGAAATGAACACATTTAAAACACATTAAAGCATCTAAAATCCATATTAAAATATGTGAAATCAGATCATTAACAATATGAAGATCAAACTTAATTAAGTGGAATCAATGTTCAAAATGTTTAAAAAACATACCGAACACACCCGAATTAGTATTAAAACACCAACCGACATAAGAAAACAGCATAAAAATGACTTAACTCATGTCAACTAAATTTAAACAAGTCAAATTGGTCAACACATCTAAACTATCAAGTTCAAACAAAAATAAAATAAATTTCAACCAATTGAAGCAAAACAAACCAAACAATTCAAACAAGCTCAAAACAAATAACATTCAAATCCTAGTCAAATTGAAATATGAAATTAACATTTCACACCATATCAAAATCGATTCATAAATCAACATAAGTCAACTCCAAACCAAATCTAATCAAACTTGTTTGCATCTCATCGAGCCCGAAAGGCCGGAGCCCTTTGCGTTCTTTACACGTTGTGGATATGCACGCTCTTGTCAAACAAAACTCGGTGTACCTTGTTTGTCTTGATTTTGTACTTAATGTTTGAGAGGCGGGAAACTGGGTTGTCTACGCCCACGTCTTGATGTAGAGGTACACTTTGGATAACTCTCACATTTGTGTGTTGCTTGTTTTTTATCTGTATGTTGTGCTGTGTGCAAGGTTACACTCAGGGTTTTAGTCCACATACATGCAAGGCCAGTTTATGTGAAAGAGATCCCACCTTGGGGTCTCCCGATTGGGATTATATAAGAGCATCCTTGAACTGGGATAGTTCCCACACTACCATGGTCCCTTCTCTAGTGTTTGCCAAACTGCCTATCGAGTTAGCTTCTGTTGAAACTAGTCTACACATGGACTTTTGACTCATTAAAATTTGGCTCCCTGATTTATGTCGCTCCTTGCTTGATTTCTTAGTGTAATTAGCCAAGTCATTTTTGTGGTCAAACATCAATATTTCTGCTACCTTTAGTATGCTTAAAGATAGTGTGAAAAATCCAAAAGGAGCATGAAAATTTAGATTGGCAGTCCATAGTTAATAGCATGGAAACAAAAGTGGTAACAAAGCAAGGAACAAGTTTTCAGCACTAAAAATGTTGAAAGTCTAACAAAAGAAGAAACAAGAAAATACGAGTCGGTAGATGAGAACCTTCATATCTCAATATATACTTATTTTTTATTTACTTTGCCTGATTTTTTATTCCAATATCTTCTCATCCCTTGAATTTGTAAACTTACCTTAAGATCCCCATCTCATCCCTAGAATTTGTGAAATTTTATATAGTGCGCTTCATTGCTGAAAGTGGCCACCTCTGTTTTCATCATTATGGATTATATTTTATAAAAAACTATCAGTAACTTACTGTTTGATTTCTCCACACGTCAAATGAAGGATTTTCACCTTTTCATAATATTGTAGGCAACTTTTAACTTGTTGATGATGGCAAATTGTTTACAAGAATTATTCTCTTGATCATTTAACCAAATTGCTGACATCTAGGCTTCTTGTCGTCGGAAGTTCTCCTTGGATGTTGTGCTCTTGGATGCCTTTAGTAATGTCACCCAGAAGGAACTCGAGGTTATGTTATGTCTACACTGGAACCTGTACAAGTTGCATTTAGTTTGTTTATCTGTTATTTATCTATTCATAGTAATTGTTTGTTTGTTCTGTTTGTAGGTAGTTGCTTCACTTGTTTATTCTGATGATGGAGCAGCTGTCAAGAAATCATATGACAGTGCAGAAAGTCCACTTATAGTGAACTGTGAGGGATTTGAGTTCCCTTCTACGGAAAGAACTCTTAAACTTGTTGGAGGCCGTGCTTCTTTTAAGTTAAAGATATCTCAAGTATGTTCGACAATTTTAACTTGTCGTTTGCATATTTCTGCTGTGTATATGTATTGTGTAGATTTCATCATATTTTACATAATGAGGCATTCACTCTAGTAAAGTGCATGGAGAAAATGCTTTTGCATTTGCTATATATGTGATTGAAAGATGTATCAAGGTGAAGAACTGTTATTGCTTTGATTGATGCTGGTCACCTCTTACCGTTTTAGCCTTTACAATGATTATTGTTTTTTATCACCATTTCAGTTCTATATTGTATAGTTGACATCTCTTTGTTCCTACTCCAGCTTTCCTCTAAATGTGACAACAGGCTATTTCGCATTGTTTTTCGTCCGTTGAACAGTCAAAGATTTCCTTTTCTAGATGCATATTCTCCTCCAATATATTGTATATCAAGGAGCCGCAGTATCAGGAGTAATACACAGGGGAAAAGACACAGCCATTCACCCAGAGCAAATGAAAGGTCTTGCGAAGTTCAAGATAATTGTAGTGGAATGCAGATGTCGAATGAGTCAGACTCCAAGTGCACCAGTCCATCTCCAAAACGTCTTAGATATGGATATGATGATTCCACTGTTGGAGTTAGTGCGATTGGTAACTCTCTTCGAGCAAATGGGCAGTGTGTTTCTCAAGACTTACTCACAAATGTACGAACTGTTTAAATGCTACATGCTTTTTCCTGTATGTATATGTTGAACATTTACATTAACCGAGTTTTATGCATGGTTTTATTTTGTTTTTCATCTTATACAACTCTATAGATATATTAACACAGCTAACGAAACTGAAATTGGCTCAAAACTTTGAAGTTTGAACAGCATGGGGCAGCAGAAAATGTGCTGTCCGACTCTGAAAGTACTGATGCTAGGAACTCAGTTTCAGCAGGGTTGAATAATGCAAAGAAACCAATTTCAGATACAACTGTTTTCAAGTACTGTTTAGAAGGAATGGATGAACGCTCCTCGTTACTCAAAGAGGTTGTAGCATTTGCCACAGATGAAGACATAACTGAGTTTGCTGAGCAGGTTTCTTTGTACACTGGTTGTGTGCACCACCGGTATATACTGGAAATACTATTGTAATTGTTCCAATCGAAAGACTGGTTGACCACCTTTTTTCATTGTGTTTTACAATTCCCTGCAGGTACCAAATCTTGAATTCAAATCAGTTGATCAAGGAAGGGACTGATTCATGGAAGTTTATATCTCATAATGAGGATCATGTCCTTTGGTTAGATGTAATTCCTGAAATTGACAGGAAATTTAGGAAGATTTCTCACTCCAGCAATAGGGGACTGTCAGTACAGGTAGGTCTTGTTTAATTGTATATTTACTGTTTACCCTTTTCTACTAAATTTATGTTTATGTTCTTTATAGGATACAGAAGTTCTGAGAAAAATTGCAGGATGTGGTGATGTTTTAGGCAGAGAGCAGTTTGATAAGATGTGGCGTTGGTTGTTTCCTGTGGCTGTTACCTTGTCAAAGGACCATATACATGCATTGTGGGAGTCTCTGTCACCCAAGTGGATAGAAGGGATCATAACGAAGGAAGAAGCTGAAGATGCACTTAAAGGTCCTACAGGAAGTTTGGAGCCTGGTACATTTATCCTGAGATTTCCTACATCTCGTATCTGGCCACATCCAGATGCTGGTTCTCTGGTTGTTACATATATTGGTGCAGATTATTCTCTTCATACTAGGCTCTTGTGCACAAATAACAGGTTTGTACATGCTCTTCCTATCAGTGGAACTTTTATTACCGTCGGTCCATTGCTGTTTTTAAAGTACTAACAATTCATGTGACCTCACTAGTTTAAATCCTCCTGAGTTGATGTATGATATGATTACTAGTGACAGTTGAGTATGAAGAAACAATTATGGTATTAAATAATCTTCGATATTTCAAATTGCTGTACAAAACAACTTCAAGTATGCATTGCATACCAGGCTTAATCATTTGCTATGGTTCTTTGGTAGATTTTGATTTGTACCAACAAATTATCATATAAAAAGATGATGTTGAATCTTTCTTGCCCTTATCGACAACAAATATTCTGCTTAGCCTGTTTTGTAGTGTAGCTTTTATCTTCAAATATGGACAGTTTCAGAATCTCTCCTTTTCAATTTCTCGGGTGCTGGTTGTACAGGGAAATAAATTCTGGACCACTGGAAGAACTACTACTTCAAGAGCCTGAACTATCTCAGTTGGGAAGGTAAGGAAGATGCGAGGCAGTTTTTGTTAAGTTCAACAAAATAATACTGACATTCATTTGAATTATAGTGTTAGGAGAAGAGGAACTCACTGTTGGGGAGAAGCCTGATGCCCGCTGGCAACCGGGCCTTGACATCCTTATGAGGCCCAAAATCTGTTTCTGAGATATTGGTACTGAGTTGAGCTTCTAGGTCGAATGCTATGTGTTCATCAAAGCATATATTAAAAAAAGGATGGTGAAGAAAGAAAACAAGGGCTCACGATTTGTAGGTCTCCCATTGAGAAGAAAAAAATCATTGCCAACCGCAAGGATTTGTATGTTCAGGGAATCCAGAAAATGTGGTATGGAAGTCAACAATGATATATTACCAGGTCATTCATTATTTGAAGATGTTTTATTTAATCAGAATATTGGGTGCTGGATAGTTTATGACTTTTGCATTCGCTAGTACAGATCTCCAGTCATCCCTTGCAACTTCGTGGTCATGTCATGAAGAAACATTGTAGTTGCGTGTTTCCAAATGAAAACGGTAAAGCAGCAAAAACTATTTTTTTTTACTTGGTGATGTCAGGTGAAGGTTGTATGGTTGATGAGTTAGGCATTTTTTTTCCCAAACAGTGTATAGCAGAGTAGTGGTATCACCTGGTTTGAAACTAAATTCATTCTTCACTTGCAAACACTGTTCTCGAATTCCAATGTCGTTACTAAAGACATGATTTTTAATCTATACTTATGGGGTGTTTTGTTGCATGATAATTTTTTGTACACTTTCATGATAAAAAATTATATTAAAATAAAAGGTGAATTAACTAATGACATAAAATTATCATGTTTGGAGGGATGTGATGACAAAAAAAAGTAACTGTCATACATGACCAAATAAAGTGGGGACCACAAGAAAAAAAGAAAGAAATGAGACTCATCACTTTTCAAACATAAAATTATCATAGTTGTCAAACATTTCTTTTAACAATTTTTTTATAATTTTTAAAAATTAAAATAAAAACATCTATTATCATGCAACCAAACAGTCCATTAAGATGCTTATTTCACAGGAAGCTGGGTACACTTGAAACAACCACATATACTGTGCATTTTATGATAATCACTAAATTAATGCTATATTCAGATCGATTCTTACTACTGAAAAATGACAGTCATGACTACGATTTTGGCATGATGGATTCATGCAAACACGATGCTGTTGAGAATGCCAGTAACAAGCTGAATTCTATTATGGATGTGATCCAAGGGTCAATTTGGATCCCTGTAAAATGACCTTCATGGGCATACTTTTCCTGAAAAATCTGATCATTCTTTGTAAGTTGTGTCAACGGAAAATTAATACTTTTCACTCCTTTGAAAATTTATTGTATGATTTCTTACGTGGATGTCATTGAAGCCCATATGACTTAATGTGGGGGTGTGCATTAGGTTCAGCCCGGTTTAAAATAATAATTTGATTTGACAGAGTTGGAGGGTACCTAAATTTAGGGGTGTCAATGGGCCGGGCCCGGCCCGGCCCGAGGTCGGCCCGTTTAGGGCCCGGTCCAAAATATATTGGCCCGGCCCAACCCCGCCCGCACTACATTGTTGGCCCGGCCCGACCCGGCCCGCAAAAATTATTGACTTGGCCCGACCCGGCCCGGCCCGGCTCAACTATATATTTTATAAATAAATATTTATTAAATATGATAAATGTAATTATTTAAGATAACATTATAAAATTAATAATAATTTAATTAAAATATATTTTTAATAAGTAAAAATGATATTTTTGACATAAAAAATTGAAAGTTATTTGGCCCGTTTTAGCCCGCGTCGGCCCGCTTCGGCCCGTATGTTGGCCCGTCTAAAGTCCGCGGGCCAAAATCTTTGGCCCGTCAAATGACCCGCAGCCGGCCCGGCCCATTGCCACCCCTACCTAAATTCAGCTGATTTGATTAAAATATAATAAAAGTATTATTATTGTATTGATAAATAATAGTTACGTAATTTATAATAAGCTAATATGTATAACTAAAATATAAATATATAAATAATTAATTAATTTAAATATTTAATTAAATTTTAGTTATGTTGAACTAAATCAATTTAAACTGGTTTGATTCTGAGTGACCAGGTTCTATTTGATTTTGAAAAAAAAAACAACCAAAAAATTCCAAAACAAACCTTGCACACCCCTAAGGGGTTGCAAGGAAGATGCAGCTTGTGGTACTAAAATGCCTTTTGCTCTGTTTTTGCTCGCCACAAAACTTGTCTTTGCACATGCTTGCGGAGTTCCTACTCAAAGACCTTCAACTTCTATTTCCACCGTGCAGTGGACTAGATTAGGACACTAAGGCCCTGTTTGGTAGAGGGATAAGAAGGGATAAACCTAGTTTATCCTTAATCCTCTGTTTGGTGGTTACATAAATTTTATGTTATCCTGGGATTATTTAATCCGGTTTATCCCTGAAAATGAGGTTAAAGTCATGGTTAACTCATCCTCTCTTTTCGGTGGGATAAGGCGGACATTCGGGGATACGATACCAAGCGGCTCTCGCGGGGCGGCTGGTTATCGGGCTCTTGCGCAGCGACTGAGGCTCCGATGAATCTGGCAGCGGCAAAGAACCTGTTCTGTTCTATCGCAAGGAAGAACACCAAAGTCGAACGTCCCGAAGGTGCAGCTCGGCCCTCTGCCCTTCCGCTCCGACGCCGCCCGTTGCCGTCTCTTTCACTCAGATCGCTGGCAAATGTGGAGCATCCTGCTAAATAAAAGCATCGCAGATCACCCAATATTATACTCGCGGCAGTGCTTCTGGTGGCAACTCCTCCCAGAACAGGGGAAGCGATGGGGCGAGGACGCAGTGGCGCGGCGACGACGAGGGAGAAAAAGAAGGGGAGGGCAGCGGCGCCGACCGGAAGAGAGGGAGAGGCGGAGGGGTGGACCGAGAGAGAGAGAGAGATCGATGAGGAGATTTCGTAGCCAATAGGGAAACCTCGGTGAGAGTCCAAGAGGAAGGGGGAGACCGATAAATTTTTTTTTTCATATTTTCTCCCTTCTTTTTTTACCAGATATTACAACATATTTAGGGCAAAATCAGCTGAAGCCCACAGCGCCACCGGTTTTCTTCTCTCCGTGTCCGCGTTACCGATGTGCCGCAGAGATGGGAATGGGATCCCTGCACAACTGGTGCGCTGCAACATTATCTGGTCGGGTCCCGCTTAAGTTCTCCTATTTTAATCGTGTATAGGAGTACTTGCTTGGGTTTGATCAGCTATTGAACCAAGAGCATATTTTTTATTTTTATAAAAAGTAAAATTTGTAACATTATTAGACATGAGATGAGATTAAAAGTGTAACTATCTAGATTAAGCAACAACGAATGTCACCTTCGAGTCATTCCTTGATTTAGAACTCACAAGAGAGTTATAAATGTTTAAATAGATACGTTTAAATAGTTAGTGACGATTATTATTTGCATTATATATTTAAAATTTATCATTATTTATATTTTAAAATTTATCTTTATTACGTGTTTAATTATATTTTAGATTTATTATATGATTACGTAAATTAATTAAGAAGATATTTATGAAAATATAATATAAGTTATTACAAAAGTATAAATATAAAAATATATCTTTATCCTCGAATTAATCTTTGTGGTACCAAACATAGAATAGGGTTATCCTCAAAATCTATCCTAACTCAAACCAAACATAATAAGAATAGGGATAATCACAAGGGGTGACTTATCCCTATCCTCTTTATTTCTATCCCGATACCAAACGTAACCTAAATGGTAGAGTAACGGGTTCTTCAGAAGAATTGTCTTTTATTATGTAAAGTTATTTGGTTTCAAGTCTAATTAAATTATAACTATACATAATATATTACTCCAACATTGTCCTGATTTCAATTTATAATCTAAATTGAAATTTTTTTTAAACACTATATATGATATATTATTTTAAATAAAAAATAAACAAATACATCTTACAAAACTACTACACGTCGATCTACTCACTTGTTTTTTACTTTTATTTTTCTTATCATGTTACATATTGGTACTTTTTATAAACCTACATATTCTGTTTTATAGTAGCATGTTTAGGTATATATTAAAGTTTTATCAAAATTAAACAGTAATACAAAATTGACGGATTTTGATAAGATATCAAAATGTCCAAAACTCCAATTTGGATAACTTATAAGATGCATAGATGGGTTCTTAAATAGTGAATTATCAAAATTATATATCCAATTTAGCAGCTAAAATGATTTCTCCGCTAACCCATTTCATCTGTCAGAAAAAGAAAAAGAAAAAGAAAAAGAAAAAGGAAAAGACCACTAGAAATCTCAGCGTCCTAGCACCCACGCTTAGTGTAACGTTTTGTTTTTTTATAGGTTAAGGTTATTTTAAATTAATTTTTGGAGTTATTTTTATTTTATTTAAACCCCTTCCTATTTATCCTCAATGTTTACCATTTTTTTTCTCCTTCCTATACCCTGAGTTTTCACCCTCGCCGTCTTCCCCCTCACGAAACCGTCGCTCTTGTTATCGCCTTCGCGAGCAGCGCCGCCGGCCACATTTTCCCTCCCCGCATGCGTCGCCCATCTCATCCCTCTCTCTCTTGATCGCCGTCGGCCACTTTTCCTCTCTCCACGCGAGCGCCTCCTCACGGTCACCGCGGGCGCCTCTGTCGCCGATGTCAGCATCGAAGCCAGCGCCGCCACGCCATCCGCCCCGGTCAACGCACGCGCCCCGCACGCGGTCAGCCACCGCGTCGCCGCAGCAGAAACCACCGCCGCGCCTCTTCACGCGAGCACACACGGCGACGCCTCGCCGTCAACCCTGCAGTCAGTGCCGTGCCGCCCACGCGGCTGCCCACGTGCCATGCTCGACGCCGCCTTGAGCCCGCCAGCGCCGTGCGCCCTCCGTGCGCTGCCGCCCCTATCGCCGTGTGAGCCCCTCTCTCTCATATTCTATCATCCTCTCTCTTCTATCTATTGCCCATATCATGATATTATTCTCTTCAAATATTTTTCTAAATTTTTTCTCTTGATCCAACAGCTTATTTTCGTCGTGTATACTCATTTTCCAGAAACCTAAGTGGTGAGAATTAACCCTTTTCGACCGGTTCAAGCTATGCATCGCATTGTCAACGTTCGATATCCTTTTCGGTCGCCAGTTTCCGATTTCTCCAGCATCGATTCCGGTAGGCACTATTGACATGTCTACTACCATTTAAACCATATGCTTTAAAAATCTCCATGACTTGTAGTAATTGGCCTATTTTAATTAACCGGGTTGGTGTTACTTGTTGTGGTTAGTTAGTGCTTTTAATGATGTTATTTTTCCTTTGTGCGTAATAAGGATCATGATGGGATGTTATTTATGTCATTTATAACATGTTGATTGGTAGATCTTAGTTGATCATATCCCCTTTCAGTTAGTATATAATTAAGTTAGTCTTTGTTACCCTTTTTAAGATACTCTCCTTGTGCAGGTGGTGATAGGTTAACAATATTAGTTACTGTCTTTTCTAGTAATATTAAATCTGATTTTTGGCTATGTTATGTTCTTTTAACCAGGAGATAAGTCTGATTGGGTGGTTTATAATATGTTTGGTTGAGTGTTTGATGTGATATCATGTTAGTCTTCAGTTATACTTGTCATTTCTTGGTTCTAGTATCATAAACAGGTTATTTAGATGTTGTTGTTCATAATGGTGGCATGTTGGTCATACATGATATGGTGTATGTCATCTATTGCATATTTTGGTTATGGCATGGCATAATTAGGTGGATGCATGATGCATTAATGAATGTAAATGGAACAACTACACCAGACTAGTTAGTCGTGACCCGAGGGCAACGGAGGTTAGAACAGTCCGGTGCATCCTTCGATCCCAGATACTGCGATTTGTCCCTATGCCACCACTGCCTAGGTGCACTATGGGATTTCGTTTAGCTATATGGTACTGCTATATATGATAGATCTGGTTGTAGTTTGTTGAGGTGGCAAGACGACGCTTTCCTTGCTAATAAGAAAAAGGTGTGGTTCTTACTAGAGGATAGGTGTATTTATTTCATAGCATGGTATAGGTGTTCAAGTAATGCATTTTACTTTGTTTATCTCTTAGCAAATTATGTTGCATTGTGTGATGTAAATGTCTTGGTTATAGTTCATCATTTTATGGAGCATATATAGGTGTCTATGAATATGTTCATACCCTCTTTTTAGGTCAAGTTATGGTTCATATAGGTGCTGATCGTCGTGGACATAGGGCTGGTTGGTGGTGTAAAAGATGTGATTTAAGTCAATTGTTAATGTATTGACTAGTTTTACTTATATGCCTATAAAGGGTGCAAGTTTGGGTATTTATTTAAATATCATTTTAAGGCCTTTTGGCTATCTGATCTGGCGGATGATGGAGTGCCTACTGAGTCATTTTATATGACTCACCCCGTGGTTTAATTATTTCAACAGGTCTTGAGGAGGAGGAGGAGAATACCGAGGTGGTCTTGGAAGAGACGCCAGTGGTGGAACAGGATTACACTGACCTTGGAAACGTTTGATATCCATGTTCTCGGTGTTCGAGATGGTTGTTTAGTTGTTATAACATTTAATTTTCAGCACTTTATGGTGTCTCAATTGGAGTTGTTTAGATTGTTTAATTTGGGACCTTTAGTTATGTTATGTTGTTTTATTTGATCATGGAGTTGTGAACGATCTAGTATGTGATTTGTTGTTGATTCAGCTTTACTTATTGGATGATGGATGTGATTGTGTTTATGTTAATTTTGGTTGTGTCAAGTGATTGCATTTTTGTTGCTAAACCTCCTTATTTTATGGGTTTTATCCTGCTGTCATAATTCGGAAAGAAAAAAAATCCGTTGCATTTTCTGGGTCGTGACAGGAGTTGGTATCAGAGACAAGGTTTGGTTAAGATAATAAAAACACAATCTTTTGGATTGTTTGGATTTTAGGTTGTGAATTGAGGTTAAACAAATTGTTAATTACTATTTGGATTCATGATGTTTGTCTTTTGGACTTATTGTTATTTTGCCTATTCAGGAGATGGCTGGAAGGGGAAACAACCGTAGGAGGGGTAATGATGATCCCCAGGATGTTCCGGTGGTTGATAACAATTTGTCAGATTCTTCTACTTCAGGGCAAGTTGCAGGTGCTAGACAGGCACCAAATGGAGGCAATTGGGCCAATGCATTTCAGGGTTTTCTTCAGACCATGCAGGCACAGACACAGGCACAACAGGGCTTCAATGCCATGGTTGCTCAGGGCATGGCACAGAATGCCCAGGCTCGTGTAGAACCACATCTGGGTGCCGTGATTGACATGTTTCACAAGATGGATCCACCTGCATTTAAGGAAGAGATGGAGCCTATGATGGCTGAGAGCTGGATTCGGGAGATAGAAAAGATCTTCACAGTGATTGAGTGCCCACCAGGGGAAATGGTCAAATTAGCAGCTCATAGGCTATAGTTGTTAGTAGCAATGTGGTGGGAGGAAACCCTACGTACCCAATTTGCAGGTGCACGTGTGACTGAGATTATTTGGGAGGAGTTTGTCAGGGCCTTTAAAGACAAATACATCCCACCTCATGTTCGCCATGTAAAGAAGCAGGAATTCATGTAGTTGGAGCAGGGAGTGATGACATTGATGCAGTATGAGAACAAGTTTGTGGAGCTAGAGTCTTATGCAGCTTATATCTGTGAAGATGAAGCTGATCGGGCCAGAAAGTTTATAGATGGGCTCAGAGGAGGCATTAGGACCAGACTGGTGTCCACCCCTTGGGCCACTTTGACCTTAGCCTATGAGGCAACTTGTCGAGTGGAAAGGGATCTTGGGCCTTATAGGCCACCAGCATCTTCTAGCAGGTCTCCAACTCGGGACCAACAATAGGGTATGGATCGCAAGAGAAAAATGCCAGATTTTTCAGGATCACAGCAGTAGCAGTCTAGGATAATTAGGTCACCTTGTAGGCAGTGTGGAAATTTTCATCAGGGTCAACCGTGTTTCAGAGGCAGAGGTGCATGCTTTGGTTGTGGCCAGTTTGGTCACCTAGTTTCACAGTGTCCTTATCTTCCGCCGAGGTAGGCAACAGTAGCAGTGGTACCATTTCGCGCCCCAGCCCCTCCCAGATTCCAGGCGCAGACTTCAGCACCACAACAAATGCCTGGACCAGTGAAGAGGCAGTTTACAGCACTTAGAGCTCCGCAGCAGCAGCAGCATCCCACTCAGGCAAAGGTGTTTTCCATGGAGTGCACATATCTTCCCCACGTGGCTACTGCGACAGAAGGTACCTTACACGTATCTGGATTACATGCATGTGTCTTATTTGATTCTGGAGCTACCAATTCATTTGTATCATTCTGCTTTGTTACATATTTATTTAAATACCATAGTTTGTTAGTTGAGGAGTGTAGCCCTCTAGGAGTGAGTGTTCCCTCTGGTCGAACCATAGAAGTTACTCATGTTATGCCCCATTGTAAGATAATCATATCAGGGAACACCTTACAGGCAGAATTGTATGTTCTAGACATGGATGACTTTGATATCATTCAAGGGATGGACTGGTTAGAATCACACCATGCTGTTCTTGATTGTCATAGAAGAAAGGTTACATTTCAGATCCCTGGTAGTCAGCATTTTTCTTATAAATGTCCTGATTACACTAAATCCAAGTTATTGGTTTCTGCCTTGAAAGTTGCAAAATGGATGAGATCTCAGTGTGAGATGTACTTAGCATGCATTACCAGGGTTAGTGATGCTGATAGCAAGAAAGAAGTTGGAGATGTGGAGATAGTCTGTGATTTTGCAGATGTATTTCCAGAAGAATTACCAGGTTTGCCTCCTGTAAGGAATATAGATTTTTCTATTGACCACATTCCAGGTGCTGCTCCCATATCGATTGCACCATATAGAATGGCACCGGCTGAGTTGAAAGAGTTGAAGCAGCAGTTGCAGGATCTGCTTGATAGGGGTTTTATTCGCCCCAGTATTTCTCCTTGGGGTGCCCCTGTGCTTTTTGTGTGGAAGAAGGATGGTTCATTACGATTGTGTATTGATTATCAAAAGTTGAACCAGGTAACAATTAAGAATAAATATCCTTTGCCCCATATTGATGATCTATTTGACCAGTTACAGAATGCTAGAATCTTTTCAAAGATTGATTTGAGAACAGGATACCACCATCAGCTCAGGATTAAGAAGGAGGATATTCCAAAGTCTACATTCAGGACCCGATACGGTCACTACGAGTTCCTAGTTATGCCATTTGGTCTTACCAACACCCCTGCCGCATTTATGAGTCTGATGAATCAGATATTCAGGGAGTATTTGGACCAGTTTGTTGTGGTCTTTATCGATGATATCTTGATATATTCTGCCAGCAAAGAGGAGCATTGTCAACATATTAGATTGGTTTTGCAGACACTTCGAGATCATGAATTGTATGCCAAGTTCAGTAAGTGTGATTTTTGGCTTGAGAGTATTAATTTTATGGGGCATGTCATATCTAGTGCAGGAGTGCAGGTTGATCCAGCCAAGGTTGAAGCAGTGCAAAGTTGGGAATGGCCCATGACTCCCACAGAAGTAAAAAGTTTTCTTGGCCTTGCTGGATATTACAGAAGATTTATTGAAGGTTTTGCATCTATCTCTGCACCTTTGATTGCTTTAACCAATAAAGGAAATTTTCTGTGGACTGATGATTGTGAGAAGAGCTTTTTAGAGTTGAAGAAGAGGCTAACTACTGCACCAGTCCTTATCCTACCATCTGGAACTGAGGGATTTGTTGTGTATACTGATGCATCTAGGATTGGACTTGGTTGTGTTCTTATGCAGAATGATCATGTTATTTTCTATGCCTCTAGACAATTGAAGTTGCATGAGAAGAACTATCCCACTCATGATTTGGAGATGGTGGCAGTTGTGCATGCACTCAAGGTATGGAGAGATTATCTTTATGGTGAACAATTTGAAGTATTTACTGACCATAAAAGTCTGCAGTATATCTTTTCCCAGAAGGATCTTAATCTGAGGTAGAGGAGATGGGTGGAGTTTCTAAAAGATTATGATTTTAATCTTAGTTATCATCCTGGCAAAGCAAACAAGGTAGCTGATGCTCTTAGCAAGAAGAAGCTCTTGTCCATGCAGATGCATAGAGAATGGAGAGATATGGAAACCCTTACTGATTGTACACTGAGCTTAGCAGTTGATCGATTGACAACATTCTTGGGGCAGTTGTCTATTGGCTCAGTATTGGTTGACAAGGTAAAAGAAGCTCAGAAGGACATTATTGACATCTAGAATTTGCTTAAAAAAGCTAAAGTTTCCAAGTATCCAGATGGGACTATTAGATATCAAGGAAGATTATGTGTAACATATGATATTAGCTTGAGGCAGGAGATTTTGGTAGAGGCACACAAATCACAGTTAGCTATTCATCCGGGTGCAACCAAGATGTATCATGACTTGGACACATGTTCCACTTGGAGATTCCATAGTATGTGTCCAAGAATGACTTGGACACCAGCAGGTCCATTGCAACCTTTGGAGATTCCATAGTGGAAGTGGGAACACATTACTATGGATTTTGTTATAGGTTTGCCTTGTACCAGAAAACGATTTGATGCTATTTGAGTCATGGTGGATCGGCTAACTAAATCAGCCCACTTTTTACTTATCAAGGAAGCTCAACCGACCGACAGTTTGGTAAGGTTGTATTTTGATGGTGTTGTTAAATATCATGGTGTCCCTGTTTCCATTGTTTCAGATAGAGATCCCAGATTTACAGGCAGAGTATGGAAGGGTTTACAAGATGCTTTGGGAACCCAGCTTAAATTCAGTTTAGCATATCATCCTCAGACCGATGGCCAGTCTGAGAGAACTATTCGGACTTTGAAGGATATGTTGAGAGTAGGAGCTTTGGAGTGGCAGGAAAGTTGAGATTCGCAATTGCCTTTGATAGAATTTGCTTACAACAACAGTTACCACTCTAGCATCGGTATGGCACCTTTTGAGGCTTTGTATGGTAGACCATGCAGATCACCTATCTGTTGGGAAAAAGTGGGAGAACGGAGTTTGATTGGACCGTATTGGGTTCAAGATAGTAACGAGAAAATCCAGGTTATTCGGCAAAAGCTACTTACAGCCCAGAGTCGCCAGAAGAGCTATGCCGACTTGAAAAGAAGAGATGTGCAGTTTGAGGAGGGTGATCATGTGTTCTTGAAGGTCTCTCCATTCAAGGGAGTTATTCTGTTTGGTCACTGTGGGAAGTTGAATCCAAGATATGTTGGACCATTCCAGATTGAGAAGCGGATTGGAGAAGTAGCATACCGGTTAGCCTTGCCGCCTGCTATGTCGAGAGTGCATCCTGTGTTCCATGTTTCCTTGTTGCGGAAATATGTATCGGATCTGACCCATGTCATCAACTTTGTTGAGATTGAAGTGCAGCCCAATTTGACTTTTGATGAACGCCCGATTCGGATTACGGATCGGATGGTGAAGCAACTCAAGAACTGAGTGATTCCGATGGTGAAAGTCTTATGGAAGCATCATTCGACGAATGAATCGACTTGGGAAGTGGAGGAAGATATGAGGCAGCATCATCCCCTTTTGTTCGGTAAGCCTTGACTAGAAATTTCGGGGTCAAAATTTATTTTAAGGAGGGTAGATTGTAACATTTTTTTATAGGTTAAGGATATTTTAAATTAATTTTTGGAGTTATTTTTATTTTATTTAAACCCCTTCCTATTTATCCTCCACGTTTACCATTTTTTCTCTCCTTCCTATACCCTAAGTTTTCACCTTCGCCGTCTTCCCCCTCATGAAACCGTCGCTCTTGTTATCGCCTTCGCGAGCAGCGCCGCCGGCCACATTTTCCCTCCCCGCGTGCGTCGCCCGCCTCGTCCCTCTGCGTTTTCTGAGTCGTGACACTTAGGGGCTGCTAATAGGAGGTATCCATGCCTGTTTAAGAGTCACCTTTGTTTAAGGCTATGTTTGGTATCGGGATGATAGAGAATAAACTTAATTTATTCTCAATCTCTGGTTGTTTGCAAATAAAATAGGATGTAACCTAGATTAACTTAATCCGATTTATCCCAAAAAAAGAGAATAAAATGAGGGATAAGTCATCTCATCTAGTACATGGAATATTTTATCCCTAAATTTATTCTGATGAATAGTCATCTTATCTAATATATGAAATATTTTGCTTTATCATTCATACATTATTTATGAAATAAATTTTAAAATTTACATTAACAGTGAAATAATTTATTTCTATCAATATTAATTTTAAAATTAATAATTTTATATCATTCCAAACATAGGACAAAGATATCATCTAAACATATTCTAACTTAAAACAAACACAATGGGGATAAAGATAGTCATAAGGAGTGAATTATCTTTATTCTCATCAATTTTATTCCCATACCAAAAGATGCCTAAGGGTTTAGGATTTAGACTCCACCCTTCCCAGGGGTTGGGGGTTTGGTTGTGATCAATTTGGCAACACTTTCTCTACTCGATTGGAACTATATAATTTGATAGAGTTTTTCTACCAATCCTGAAATCTTTGAGATGCTGAGATGGCTAGAACCTCCACTTATATGGGTGATATATGGCCTAAGCACTCTGGTAGGACCTTCTCTCCTCTTTTCTCTTCTTATATCCTTGTTTGTCTTTCCATCTTCTCTTTTTCTTCTTCCTCGCTCTTCAAATATCACAAGGGATGATGATCCAGAACCATCTTACCCGTTGCTATTTATAGAGGTTTAAAGTGTTTTGGAACATTAACTGTGACCTTATCCTAATCATGACATGGCCTTCTACCATGTTCATAATGTGAAGGTCCAACACAGCAGTATTTATAATAAGGTTACTTCCCAGTCCCTTTTTATAAATGCAATCATCTTTTGTCACATTTAAAATGTAAGCATGATAGACGTTTGCATTTATAAAACTTAGACATCTTTTCTTAGTTTCCTAAGACGTCTATATAGTCTTTGTTGGCTCAATAATACTTTTTACATCATTTTTAATTTTTTAAAAGTATAAACCTTGAATAAAACATATATTTTGGACTCTTGGACCTGAACCCACCTATCGGAGTGTCATGTTCTTAATGCACCCCCAGGGGTATCACATTCTGTACACCAACCGCACCGCAATAGCATCACATTCATAAAGGAGTTAAAATGTTGATTGCCTGGGTAATTTCAACTTGTTCTCTTGAGGGTTGGGATTGGAATGGATGGAATAGGTAGAACCTCGTCATTGTAGGGCATGAGAGATGATGACAGAGCTTCTCTCTCTTTTTCTTCTCTCTTCTTTTTAAGGGCATTGATATGTGGTGAATGTGAAGTTCACCACCATAGTTATTTATATGGGTTAAAGAGTAGTGAAACTATACTTATTGCAATAAAGTTGATGTCACAACAGCATTGGTATTTTTCTGGTCTATGTGGTTGCATACGTGAATTGTCAAGTCATCATTGATGAGCTATCATGCGATGTTGCAGTGCCAGTTGGTGCAGTCTTATGTGGCACATGTTATTTTGTCATGTTTGTATTTTAATATCAAAATTGATATAAGTTGACACATACATTACACAACATCTTTTGTTTGCACTAAAAATTTCAAAATCGATACTATTAACTAAACATCTCTTATTAATTGTCATTAATATCAATTTTATTTGTTTGCCTAATAGTGTTGCTAAATAGGGCCTTAGGTTTTAAAAGTTTCCAATGTGTTTGTCTTTTCAAACTTTTAAATTTTATGTGTAGAGGAGATGATTGTTATTGCCTTGATCAACATCCCTAATTATTCTTAGAAGAGCAAAAGTACACACCATGTGCAATAAGGAAACCCTTTGATCGGAATACTTCATTCCTTTGATCTTTAATCGGCAAGGGTTCTACTTGAATTAGGTCGGTTCACCCCATCTTAGAGGTTGAAAAGGAAAGACATAAAAGGGTAAGTCTTTGATAGAATTTAGGGATGTCGAATTAGTTTCTCTAATAATGTACAACTACTCGTTGGGTTTGTCATCTTTAGGTCTTTTTTTCTTTATTGATTTGTCCACATTTTTTGTTGGCACACATTCAAATAAGTTTTACCTTTTGTTGACCTGAGGAGTTCATTGTCCATCGTTTGGTGTCCTTTTTCAATATGACTATTTCTATGGCACTTATTCAAATGTCTTTTTTTGTTGAACTTGAGGGGTCATTGCCCATCTTTTGACATATTTTCTTTTTATAAGTCGAACCTTTTAAGACAACCTCTTACTAGGGTGACATGCACTTTCAATATTCCCTCTTCTAGTCCTCTACGTTCACTTTGAATAGAAATAAGAAAAGAATACAATAGGAAACTTTCATTCTCCAAACTTTGAATATCTTCTTTTAGTATCCAATCATTGGGATTATGAAATCTAGGTATGTAACGTGTGAAGTATGGTACCTATTCTTGATTCTTGGTCATCCTCTCAATTTGTGTATTCATGATTTTTTTTGTAATGTTTATCAATATAAAACTTCAAATAGAATCAATTCCATGGGTGATCCACTCTACCCTACCTAAAGTCACTCATCATCTTTTAGCCATTTTTGTCCTTGTTGAAATTATGTTTGAACAACTTCTGATTAAACTCTCTCTTTCTCTCTCTAAGCTATTCTCTCTAAGCAAAAAATTTTGAGTCTATTTCAACATGTTATCATGTTATGATTGAATAAAAAATATTAGACTAGTAAATTGTTTCAAAAACATTATCTTAAGAATAATATGAGCATACAATACCTAAAAGAAGATGATGTTGTTGGTGATGGCATGGTTAGGATGATATTATTGGTGCTTGTTGATGCCTTGATTTGATTTGGTGCTTTTTCTTCTTCCCATTCGGTAATAGGTTAGTGACCTGAGCTGACATGTCAACGGGAGGATGTAGAGGAGTTGTAGAGTTGGCATTGATCATAGTGTCAAGTAAGGATCATGATACATCATAAAAATTTTCTACTTTGTTAATGTAAAAAGTTGTTGCCTAGACTAAAAAGAATTAAAAAAGTAGACTTGGGAGCCCGATAAAAATGGAGGTGGTGGGCATGTGGCATGTAATGCCTAATTGAAGGAGTTGGGACACAATGGTCCAATTCAAGAAGGCAAAATGGGATCATGGTCTCAAAGATTAATGATGATGGGCTCTTAGGATTGATTCAAGAGAACTAAGGGGCATAATGGCTTGTTTTCGAAAAGTAGGGGATGTGACAACCAGATTAAGGAAAGGTGAAGGGTGCAATGGCCCAATTTGAGAGGATGAGGGCCGTAAAGAATAAAATTAAGGTGGTGGGCATGCGGTGCCTGATTGAGGGGGATCTATTTGAAGGCCTGATTTAAGAAGGTAAATATAGGCCCATGGGCCTAATTTAGATGATAAAGGGTGTAGACACATCAAATTTGCCTAATTCATAGCATAAAACTCATGTTTTATAGGGTAACACATGTGATTGATCTTAAAATGATGTCGGGACCTTTTAATGTTGGTTTGGAGCTTTGCCAAATGAAATCGGATGTTTTCCAAAGTTTTCCGCACAAAGTCGTAATTTTCGAGCGAACGAAAGCCACACGTAAATCATGTAAACATAGAAATTGGCTGATTGACCAATGTCTAATGATCATACAATGAAGATTATGGTCAGATTCACAGTCTGAACAAGTTTTGTTTCATGCTGTGTCTTTTCGGATGGCAGTTGGAGTCATTCCGACCAGCATCAAATCTTCTGTTCACTGGCCTAACTTTTGGATAAATTTATGAAGTTTTGGGGAGTGTAATGGCTGATTCGTTGTTGTACAAAGCTTCTTCAGCCTGTTATACTTCCAACGTAATAAATGACATCGAATTCTGAGTTGGGAGTGTCCACAATGGCTTCTGGAAGAAAGACATGCAGAATTAGTCCCCATGAGCCCTGGTCCTTGGGCACATGTGCCCTGGATCCGGGGCATGTGGCAATATGCCCCCACCCCGAGGCACATGGCCATGTGCCCCCAATCAGGGGCACGAGAGAATCAATTTTTGATCAGGATTCTATTAGATCGAATTTTTCGACCGGATCAGACCGTACCATTTTCGTAGGGAGGATTAGATGCGCCCACTCCAGGGGGCGCATGCGCTGCGCCCTGGTCCAGGGCGCAAATACCCTATTTTTTAGCACCGATCGGACCGGCTGTTCTCCTATAAATTGAGACCGATTCTGGTCATTCCAGAGGCTAGTTCATGACCCCCCAAGCATCTCAAGACGTCCAAGCTCCCTCCTGCATCGATTTTGTGATTTTTAGAGAGAGAATTTCGAGTTTTTAGAGAGAGAAGTCGGTTCAAGAGAGAGGAACGTCTTCAGGTGATCTGTTAGGTCTCTCTTCTTTGGCTTCTACAGATGTGTGTGAACGTCTTCTGCCAGAGCTCTCAACATCAAAGTTCTTCCTCTTTGAGTCTTCTTCAGTTTACAATTAACAACACATGATTTTGAGGTCGGGGCTAATCGTGGAAAGAGCTGAAGCAAAGTCGCGCCTAATAGATCATGGATTGCTACTTGGCTTTTTCAACAACCCATATTTGGTGATATCTCTCTCTATTCTTATCAAAAATTTTCCGTTCTTCTTCCTATCTCTTTGTTTTGATATTCTCCATCCTCATATCATTTTTTCACAATTTTCACATTAATTTTAGTCTATTAATTTGAATAATTAAAAAAGGGGTTAGAGATAACCCGAATCCGGTCAGTTTTCTTTCAGTTGTGTGTTTCATGTTATTTTATTTACATATACTCCACTTTGTTTAGTTATAATTATCTTTTTCATGTGTTTGTTTTTCTAGTTGCACAGGAAATTAAGCACCCAGACATTGAGAATTCTTTTTCATCGGCCGGCCGAAGAAGGAGAAGCTTTGACCCGCACTCTTCCTGCTAAGGTACACACAGTCATTTTTATTTCATAAATTGGAACCCGTGGTTCCTGGTGATCACATATGTCTTAATTTTCTTTATTCTCATCCTCCTCCCACATGACCCAAACCGTCTCTTCGGTGATCGAGCGACATCGAGGGATGAAAGTTTGGGGATCAATGTGAGTGTGGGACCTAGGATGAGTTGCTTTCTGTGTTTTCTTCCTTTCTTTCTCATCCCTCTTGAGGTGACGATCCAGATTCACAGACTAAACTGAAAAAGGAGAACCCCGCTATATTTTTCAGAGTCGACAGCTTTGTGGTGACCACGGTGGGACAAGCAATGTCTTTAACTATGGGTGTTTAGTGTTTTCTTGCAACTGGTTCCAGTTTTAGACTTGTTCCCGCGTGAGCCTTTCCTTCTTTCCACCTTTCTTAATTTCATGCCATATCGAAATTTCTAATTTCACTCATCTTTCATTAGATCTGAAGTGCCAAGTACCTCATTTAATTTTTGTGATTTTATTTCATCTGGTTCCCGTGTGAACCCACCTTTGCATTTAAAATCGGTTTCCGTGCGAATCAACTCTCTTCTACAAACCGGTTCCCACATGAACCAACATTTATTTTCAGCCATTCAAATCAGGTTTTGTTTTCTATATTTTGGTTTAGGTTATCACTCTCAAATTGGTCACTGCGTGACCCTCTTTTATTTTCATTTTCCATTTAAACTGGTTCCCGTGTGAACCACCCTTTTTTCTTTCAAACCGGTTCCTGCGTGAACCAATCTCTTTCTTTACTTCGGTTCCCACGTGAACCAAACCACTTTTATTCAGATCTATCCCCACTTGGATCAAATCCTTATTCATCTTTAATTGGCCCCAAGTGGCCCCCTTTAATCATTTAAACCGGTTCCCACGTGAACCGCCCCTTTGCTACCCAAAACCAGTTCCCACATGAACCACCTTCACTTTTATCCCGGTTCCCACGTGAACCAGCTTATTCTTACATTGGTCCATGCATAGACCACCCCTTTTGCTTTCCTATCAGATCTGAACCCTTTTCTTTTCATCACTTTTCACTTCCTCCATTTGGCTCCCATGAGAAACAAGGTCTAGATTCTAGTTTCTAGTTGCGTATCTAGTTTCTAGTTACTTGTCTTGTGTGATTGCTTGTTTATTTAAGTTTATGTTTTGCTTATTACCTGATTGCATTCTCTGCTCCTTCTCTCTACCTCCTTCTTTTACACTTTTTTCTTTTGAAGCGGGAGCTCACTCTCCCATTTACCCCTCCCATCCAAAACACCCTCTTGGTGGATTTTGACCTTTCTTCTAGGATATTCCTTCCTAGTTGACTTGGTTGACTTTCATCAAGGCCTCCATAATTCCTCATACGTGGAGTATTCCTCTTCACGATTGGGTTGGTTTTACCACTCCTCAAAACCCGAAGCATCCCAAGTTACCTATACGTGGTAAGATTGTGTGAAACCTAGGTCATTGGAGATTGAAGTTAGGATCCTAACCCATTTATTGAAAGAACAATTTTTAACAAATCCATAAACCTAAGGTTTAATAAAAATCATTGCATAATCTTATTTTCAAGTCTTTGCATCACTTGTTTGTCAAACAAACATTCAAAACTCCAACATTTTTGCAAGATACTAAAAACCATAAAAAGTTCTTTGTTTGTTTTGCCAATTCATTTATTTTACCTTATCTTTGAAGTTGAAGGGTGACAATGCAATTAAGGTCTGGAACGCATGTTGGAATGGCAAAACACGTTGAACGTCAAGAGTACGAGATGGGTGTCAACTCCAAAAATATGACGGGGCTCTCCTTTTTAGGGAAGTCCATGAATTCAGATCACCACCTCAAGAGGGGATGAAAAAGAAAGGAAGAAAACACAGAAAGTAACTCATCCTAGGTCCCACACTCACATTGATCCCCAAACTTTCATCCCTTGGTGTCGCTCGATCACCAAAGAGATGGTTCGGGTCATGTGTGTAGACACGCCAATTTGGCCTTATTTAGAGCTTAAACCATTATTCCATTGGCAACATCTCTTTTAGACCATCAAAATCATGATGAACCACCCTTTTGGATGAGCTGAGGTGCTTATTGGAAATATGAGGATGATTTTCTAATTTCTAATCAAATCCGTGTTTGCCGAACAAGAGACTCTTGGTGGTGTGCCAGATTATGCTTTTCCTAGCATATCATCTACTTGAAAATTTTTCACAGGATTATGTGGACATACAATGAAGAAGTCCTCAACATAAATAATCTTCCCCTCTGAGTCCTCTTTTCAATGCAACAAACGGCATTCAATTATGATCTACCATTTTTCTGCAGCGCCTTTTAGAAGTCAGACGTGCAGTTCTGTCCGCACGCAGCACCTATCAAGCCCAATTGCATGCAAGCCCAGCCCATTTGGCCCATATCTGACCAATTCACGACCTTACCTTCCTTTTTCCTCCTCCATATCACTTGTTATAGTATCTGGAAGCTTCATGGTCGAAATTAGCATCATCTAATGATGGCAATCCAACTTGTTGTCTTGTATATCAAGACTTGCCATTTTTAGACTAGATTTGTTTCCTCTTCAAGTGGAGGCATATTTTGAGCATGGAGAAGGTGATCCACGGTTTTCAAACTCTCTTAATCATTTACAGCCTGTTTGGTTAGAGTATCAAAATTGATACAATATCAATTTTGATATTGATATTCCAAGAAGATGTAATATCAATATCAAAAGTGATAGTATCAAGTTTCTTTAAGCGTTTGGTAATGTTATATCAATATTAAAATTGATATTAGGTGTTTGGTAATACAATATCAATATGAAAATCACTATTAAATATTTTGATTAATTAGTGTCAAAATTATATTTTAATACCAAAATTATTGTTAAAATATAAAAATATCTATATTATTTACAAAATTAAATATATATTTATAAAATATTTTAATCTATAATATCCACTAACATGATTATACACCTTATATTTAATTTAATATTCTAATAATCAACTGTATAATATTACAACCACCACGGCATCCTCCGCCACGGCGCGGTACCCTTTCCCTTTCCGTTCCATTTCCCTTTCTTCCTCTGTCTCCTCGGCCTCGCCACATTGGCCATGGCCGCTCTATCCCCTTCCTCCTCCCACGCCTGCGGCTCGCCGAGAGGGGGGCCGGTGAAGGCCTCCACCCCGCTCATCGTCTTCCTCCAGCGCGTCCAGTCGGCCGCCTGCCGGACGTTAGGACCCCGGTCCTTCGATCCCAAGCTCTATGTCGACCTCCCCCTCCGGCCCGACCTCATCGACGCCCGAGGCCGCCTTCGCCGCCCTCCCCGGTCCCCCGCCAGCAGCGTGATCCCCGCCGGCGACTGAATCGATTCCTCGGCGAGTACTTTGGGGCGGGCCCCGGATCGGACATGGTGTACGCGGCGCCCCCGGATTTCGTGCCGGAGCCCCAAGGGTTCTGCCACGGGTGGAGCATCCGGAGGTGCGGGCGTGGGCGCTGCGAGTGCACTCCCCGTGGAGGAACCGAGTGGAGGATGGTGGACAACGTGAGGAGACGGCCGGAGCTCTACACGTTGCTTGCGCGCCGGGACCGGTGGTGGTGCCGGGGTCGCGCTTCGGCCGGCCGTGCCGAGGTCGATCGGGGGGGCGACGGGGTCTCCGGCGGGGGCGACGGGGGGGACTCCGGCGGGGGGGCGACGGGGTTGTCTCTGGCGGCGGGGGGTTCTCTCCGCGGCGGGGGGGCGCGGGGTCTCCGCCGGGGGGGGTCCTCTCCCGCCGGCGGGGGCGACGGGGGACTCCGGCGGGGGCGGCGGGGTTGTCTCCCGGCGGGGGGGGGTTCTCTCCGCAGTGGGGGGCGACGGGGGACTCCGGTGGGGGGCGGGGGGGCGTGCGCTGCGGGGGCGGGGGTTCTCTCCGCAGCGGGGTGGGGGGGTGGGGGCTCTGCGGGGGAGCGACGGGGGACTCCGGCTCCTCTCTGCTGGAGACACTGTATCACTTTTAATACAGGTATTCACCTGTATTAAAAGTGATATTTTTTTAACTATTAATTTTAAAATTAATATTAGTATCCAAACACCCATTGATACAAAGTATCAATATCAGTTTTAAAACTGATATCAATACAGGTGCTTGATACTGTAAACAAACAGGCCATTAGGTAAGTTTCTAGATACCTCAGGATGAAAATCAGCAACATTAATTGAAGGAAATCCAACCTATGGTCGGATGTATCAAAACTTGCTATTTTTTGACCTGGTTCTCATCCCCTATAAAGGGAGACTCATATGAACGACCTAAGAAGGGCATCCCCATCCTCCAGCACTTCTCTCTTCGTTTTCCAGCCACCCTAGGCTCTTCCCAATCTCCCCAAATAGTTCTATCTTCGTCCCGGTGCCCGGAGATCATCCCAAAGTGAAGAAGAAGCCGGTCTATGCTCCAACATGCTGCACTGCTGATCATCGGATTCTACAGATATTTCTAGTCATTTTCTGGCCTGACTTCCTTCATACGAAGTGTGGTTCATCAAGATATATTTCATCTACAACAAACAGAGATCAATTCTGACGTTTCCTCTGCTTGTTATGGCTTCAACACCAGTGCTGTACAGTCAGATCCGAAGGCTTCTCTTCTAAGTCATCATCTTCTCAGTCAATTTCAGTACACTTAATGGTGGATTCAGCCTATACATCCTTCATAGAAATTGTTCCCCGGTGAGTTATATTTTATCTCCAACAAGAATAATTTAATTTGGATATCTGTGGTTCCCATAGCATGTCCTACATTGACATTGTGCTGGGAGTTTCCAGAACTTCACTGCCCAAGATCCGGCTTATCAGGTAAATTCAGATTACTTATCATAATATTCAGGCAAACTTGTCTTCATATAAAACCACCCTCGGTGAGTTATATTTATTTTGAAATAAATTTCACTTGATTCTTACATCGGTGCTGTCCTCTACAGTCTCTGCATCAGAGCCGCGCAGTTTACATTAAATCTGTCCAACCCGGTTGCCACTTTACCTGGGTTGTGTTGTCTTTAACCATTTATATTCTTTTTTATTCACTCATATCATTTAGTTCATATTTAAGAATTTTTTATTCAGTTTTACATCATTTCATACATCATAAAAAAACCAAAAAAAGAGGTTAGGGCTAACCCCGAATCCGGTGAGTTTGTTTCCAATTGCCATTTTGTGTTATTATTTTTACAGTTACTACACTTCACTGAGTTCTAATTCTTCCTTCACTTGTTTTCTTGTCTTCTTTGTTTAATAGTTGCACAAATACATCAAGCTAGCATCGGTTGGACTCTTCTTCATCGGCCGGCCGAAGAAGAAGAAGGTTGAACCCGCACACACTTTCTCCTATGCTAAGGTACACGGTCAAATTCAACTTTATTTCTATTTTCATTCCATAAAGCGGAGCCCGCGGCTCCTGGCGACCACATCTTTCATGTTTTAATTTCATCTCCTCCTCACTCTCCTCCCACATGACCCGAACCATCTCCGGTGCTCAAGCGACACCGTGAGATGAAAGTTCGGGGATCAATGTGAGTGTGGGACCGAGGTGAGGACCTTTTACTGCTTTTCGAGTGTTTTCCGATTCACTCCTCCTTTTTCCCAATTCCATCTTTCACCTTCTTCTCTTGAGGTGCCGATCCGGAACCCGTTTCTGCAGTCGTGGGCTTTTTGGCGACCACGGTGGGACAACCAATGTCTTTAACCGTGCTAGCTTGATTTGTTTGTGCAACTAGTTTCTTTCTAATTCAATTCTAGTCACTAGATTGTTTGTTTTGTTGAATGATTGCTTGTCTTGTTTGCATATCGCATGCTCTATTTACTTCATTTCATTTTATGTTTTTGCACATTGATTGCTTCTTCTCCTCTTACCCTCCATTTTTACTTTTTCTTTAGCTTTTGCATCGGGTACCGGACTTGCTCCGATCCGTAGGGTATTTGAGGCGGGGGCTCTCTCTCCCAACACACCCTCACCCTCCAAACACCTTCTTGGTGGATTCTTACCTCTCTTCTGGGATATTCCTTCCTAGTTTATTTGGTGGTTTCCATCAAGACCTCCATAAGTCCCCATCCGTGGAGTATTCCTCTCCGCACGATTGGGCCGGTTGTACCACTTTCCCAAAACCCGAAGAACCCAAGTACCTACTCGTGGTGATTGAGTGATAACCTTAGGTCTTGAAGATTGAAGCAATAGGAACCATACCTACTTGAGTGAACAATTGCTAACAATCTATCTAATCTAAGGTTTCAACCTAAAATTTGTCGAGTAGTCAATTTAAAAACTTGTTTGCACAACTTGCTTGCTCACAACAATTGAAAACAACCAAATTTTTTTTTCTTACAAAACACCTAAACAAAACAAAACAAAAACCTTTTTAATTTTGTGTTCAACTTGTTTTCCAAACAACCAAATTGAAACAAAACAAAATCAAACAAAACAAAAAATAAAAAAATATCTTCAATTGTGTGCTTTGATTGCTCTCTTTTCTAACCATCTTTCTAGAAAGATTGACATGATGCCCAAGATGCTAAAGTCCGGAAGCCACGTTGGGAGGTCAGACTACTACAAGCAACAGGAATATGAGCCGGGTCTCTACAAGCTCCAACAACAACCCGAGAGCCAGGTGAATGCTTCTATGGAACCCAAAGTGCAAGGGGATGCCCATCAGTCCACTTCATTTAGTATAGAACAAGCTCTTAAGGATCTATCTTTTCATCTTGATCCCAATACCTTGTCATTCATACAATCTCTAGTGAAGGGCAAGATGCCTGCTAATCAAGGTCCAGCCAAAGTCAACCGAGCTGCTTTGCCTCCCCAATCGGCAGTTCAACCTCTTACCACAACCCCACCTGGGCAGTCCTGCCATGTTACTTTACCTACTCACTCCATTGTGGGTCATTCTTCAGCTTGGACACCAACCCACCACCCTCCCATCCAGGTGCCACATGCACACCCCACGAATTCCTCCCCACTGTTGCCAAGGATAAAGAAATCGTCGAATTTCCCCTCTATACTATCTACATCCCCCAATCACAAATGCCACCCTCCCATCGCTCCAATGGCTCAGGTGACCCCTTCACCCATCTCAATGATTTCCTGAGCAAATCATCTCGATGGCATAATGATAGAAAGACCCTTGCCTTTCTTTTTAGGAGATCTTTAGAGGGTGTAGCCTTAGATTGGTTTTTTCAATTGAACGAAGTAGAGATATGGGATTTTGAAATTGTCAAGGCCAAATTCTTGAAACGAGATGGGCAAGGCTAGTCAATAATTGGGGAAGCAAAAGAAGATGTGAAACTAATGCGATATTCGATGAATTGAGGCCCGAGACTTGAGAGGAGCATTGATGCTATGAACCAACCTAGGAGCCCTCTCCAACCTCATCTAGATCATCATCTTCGGCCAACTCCTCGACGTCAGTTGATTAGGCCACCCATGCCCCATTCTCAGCTGGACATGCAACCCGTGTCAACGGCACAATCAATTGTGCACAATCAAGCTCCTCATGTCAATTTTGCCAACACCTCATTATCAAAATCGAATTCTCAGCCTATTTCACCAACAACCCCTCGGCCAATCATCCGGCCCTTGGCTTCTCAGCCTATTTCACCAACAACCCCTTGGCCAATCATCCGGCCCTTGGCTTCTCAACCTATTCCACCAACAACCCCTCGATCAATCATCCGGCCCTTGGCTTCTCAGCCTATTCCACCAACAACTCCTCAGCCAACCGCACAAGCCTTGGCCCCTCAACCAATTTCACCAATAGCTCTTCAGCCTGAACCGACTTCTATGCCAACACCAATTAAACAACCCTTGGCTATTCAATCAACCCCCTCAAAATAGGGTTCACCCTAAGTCGGTTAAGGTCCTTATTTCTTCTATTGCTCTGCCATGGTAGAGGAACCGATCACTCCGATCATCTATGCTCCTACCATGGTAGACGATTCGTCCCTCACGACCCGTGCTCCTGCGCCTAGTAGAGGAATCAATCACTCCAACCATTTGTGCTCTGCCATGGAAGAAGAATCAACTCCTCAACATATCCTTGCTCTCTCTCAAAATCAAAGTCGATCGAGTGGGAGGTCAAACCAAACTCTTCTATCATTCTAGAATCCTCTAAACTAGGCATGCCCTCTTCCCCAGAACAACTTGAGGAGAAGCCTACTGTAGGGAGCTTAGATGTGGGGATCACAAATTTAGTTGATTGTCAAGGACTAGGCAAGGATTCTTCAGGTATAGATCAACTATCATCATTATTGGAATTGATCCCTGAAGTTTGTCAGAGTAAATTGTTGAGTACAGGAAGTAAGGAGACCGAATTGGTCAGTGAAATGGGAAAGGAATCTATAAACCAACAGAAGGAGGATGCAAACCTTAGCAAGGGGATACTAGGACCTCCTCTAGCTAGGCAGGCAAATCCTTTAGCATCAATCTTAGGGCCACGACCCTTACCCCATTCTTCTCTTAAGCAACAATTCGGCCCATGGGCCCATGATCAATCAATCTTAGGGCCACGACCCTTTCTTTATTCTCCTCCAAATCAACGATTGGGCCCATGGGCCTACAATTCTTCAATCTTAGGGCCATTGCCCTTTCTTTATCCTTCTTACAACCATCAATCAGGCCCATGGGTCCAAAATCTATCAATCTTAGGGCCATGGTCCACACCCCATCCCACTCAATCGAGCCCTTATGCCCCATTTTCGGGCTCTTATGCACATTTTCATCAACTGGGCCCATGTGCCCCTTTCCATCATCCGGGCCCATGTGCCCCCTTTATCCAACCGGGCCCATGTGCCCCTTTTAATCAACCGGGCTCTTATGCCCCTTTTCTTCAACCGGGCCCACGTGCCCCTTTTAATCAATCGGGCTTGCATGCCCCTTTCCTTCAATTGGGACCATATGCCCCTTTTCCCCAACTGGGCCTACGTGCCCCTTTCCTTCCATCAGGCCCATGTGCCCATAATTCTCCCCAATCGGGCCCATGTGCCCTTAATTTTTTGAAATCGGGCCCACGTGCCTGCAATTCACCTCAATCGGGCTCACATGCCCATGTTTTTTTACAACCAGGCCCATGTGCCAAAATTTCTTCTAAATCGGGCCACGTGCCCACCTTCCAACAACCTCGGGCACACATGCCCACACTCCTTCAACTTCGGGCCTATATGCCCCCATTTCTTCACCATCGGGCCCGCGTGTCCATACTTCTTCGAAATCGGGCCCCCGTGCCCCCACCTCTTTGAATTCGGGTTTGCGCACCCATATTGTTCAATGGCGCCCGGCGAGCCTTCTCCGAAATCACAATCGGGTCCATGTGCCCACTCTTTCGTTGGGTCCCTCGGGCTCAACCTTGATCGGGCCTTCGAGCCCATCACATCCAATTGGGCCCTCATGCCTATCAACATCAGCTGGGCCCTCGGCCCGCATTCAACTCTTTGGCCCACGTGCCCCCTGATTCCAACCCCTCCCGGGCTTTCAAGCCCACTATCAACTCTTCGGCCCAAGAGCCCACTTTAGCACACTTTTGTTTTCAAAACATGTTTTTTTCCTTTTTGCATTCTCTTTCCTTTTCCAAATTTTTTTTTTCGAAAAAAAATCAAGGTAGAGAAATTTCCTGGGTGATACCACAATCTGTGCCTTTTACATCATTAATTTTGACTCTGCCCTACTAAATCAGATCCTCCACATTTTCACTTCATCCTATGACTATGAATCTTCAATCCAATGCAATATGGTGCATATCAAAAGTGGAAGCAGTTGGGAAAGGCAAGGCAAGGCATGGCAGGCAAGGCAAGGCAAACACAAGCAATGTCGTCACCAACAATGAATTCCTTCTCTCAGGTATTACATGAAATTACATTCATCATCATTATGTCATCCGCAAGGCAATGTTTTCTTTTAAAATGATGTTTAATCTCACATGACAATCTTACTTGAGAAAAATTTATGATTGATGATAACTACCTTTTGTTTTATCCTAATGAATTCTTTACAATGCAAGGCATGTTTTCAATTGATTCTCCCATGGAATGTAATCTACCTCAAAAATGGAAAGAACTACCAATATGACTTAAGTCAACATGTTCTAGGTTGTTGTCTAGGATTCGAGGGTAGATACCATTCTACACACACAACACGTCTTGATCCCAGAATCTGGATGACTTGACACCCGAGAGAAGCTAGGCAAGGCTTAGAGATGGAAGGAAAACCCTCGCCATATTCTCTTATGTTCGGTCCAAGATAGGCAAAGGGGACTAGAGGGGGAGAGTATCGAAAGCATCCACCACCTTAGTAGGAGGCCGTCTTAGAAGGTCCAACTTCTCAAAAGAAAAAAGGTGCCAAAAGATGGGCAATGAACCCCACAGGTTTAAACAAATATGGGCTTGTATGAATGAGTACCCAAAAATGCAGAAAATGAAAAAAGGCACCAAAAGATGGGCAATAACCCCACAGGTCAAAGCACCTGTCCGAATGTGTGCCATAAAAATAGGTTTGTCGATAAAGAAGAAAAGACCCGAAGAGGCCGAACCCCAACGGGCAATTGGGTGTGAGTAGAGAAATCCCTCTCGACATCTCTAAAGCCTATCAAGGACTTTCCCTCAATTCTTCAATCTTACCCCCAAGGTGTGGGTGAACCAACCAAATCAAAGCTAAACTCTAGCCGATCAAAGGTTGAAGGTCGGAAAGATTCTGGGCAAGGAACCCCATTTTGCACATGGTGTCTATCAACGAACCTAGAAAAACAATCAAGTGATGAGAACTTGTGTCAATACTGATTTTCTCTCCCCAAAAAAATATTTTCAAAAAAAACTCTAAAAAAAAGTTGAATATTTTCAAAAAATCCAAAAAAATTAAATATTTTCAAAAACTCAAAAAAATCCAAAAAATTGAATATTTTCAAAAAGAAGAAGAAGAAGAAGAAAACTTCTTTTTCAAATCCCAACCAAAATTTTCAAAAAAAATTTCTTTTTCATCACCATGCTTAGTTTGAATTCTTGTCTTTACATTCATTGTATATTTTTTGCTTTATTTTTACACCCTTAAGAAGGCTATTACCCCTTGACAAAGGTCAAGGCATACTGCAACCTGCAAGGGGATAAGCTGCATTGTTGTTCTAATCTCTTCCTTTTAAGTGTTTTAGGCACAAGAAAAACTTTACACCCCTTGACAAAGGTCAAGGCATACTGCAACTTGCAAGGGGGATAAGCCATATTGGCATTCTAATCTTCTTTTTCTAGTGTTTCAGGCCCAAAGAACAAACGAGGAGAACTACACAACAAGGCGATGCTCGCCACTTCCCTCCCCTAAGGATTCTTAGGATGAGGTGTCACCATAACCTCGGCTTCAACTCTACCGAGGAGCTTTCTTTGCAAGACTTCAATGAGGCGATGCTCGCCACTTCCCTCCCCAAGGATTCTTAGGAGGAGGTGTCACCATGACCTCGGCCCCAACTTTGTCGAGGAGCTTTTTTTTTCAAAATTTCAATAAGGCAATGCTTGCCAGTTCCCTCCCTTGAGGATTCTCAGGAGGAGGTGTCATCATTACCTCGGCCTCAACTTTGTCGAGGAATTTTCACTCTGTGTCCTCATTAGGACACATGAACTCTTTTGTGAGAATGCATGTCATCACACCGCAAACTCACCGTTATCATTTCCTTTCTTAGCATATATTAGGTGCATTACTATTTATTTTATGCATTGATGTTGAAGAGTAGTGAATGCAAAAGACCAGACGAGATCCCCTTCATCAAAATCCACGGCCATCGGAGTCATTCTTTGTGCTCACGGATAAGCCAAAATTGTGCGATGAGGGACGATGGTTCCTGAATGGGTATCTTGACCTCATAGACAATCTATATCTTCAACTAATTGTTAGACAAGTTTTGTTTTTGTTTTTTTGGGCCCATCATGCAGCATATAGTATTAGTTGCTTTTGTATTTTGATTATCATTGCATACATCATTTCATAATCTTCACCTTCTCACCCTCTTGTATCATAATTACGATCATTCTGAATCCCGATCATTCTGAATCCCACTATGTTTTCTAATCCCATCGTGTTTTCTAGTCCCACCAACCTTTCTAATATCCCACCGTGTCTGTTAATCCCACCATGTTCGGTAATCACCTTGTGCCTTCAAATCTTTTATTTCTATCCTTACCGACCCTTTGCAACACCCTTCTTGCTATTCATCCAACCGTGGCGGTCAATTCGTCCCGCCAAGGGCCTTCTATTCGATCGGATCTTGCATTCTTTGACATTGTCTTCACGGTACGTGCTTTAACAGTTGCCTTTCGGGATTTGGGACCATTCCATTCCGAGTTGACTCTTGGCTCAGGGAAGACTTAAATGAACCTAAGGGCCTGAATGTGCTTGATTGGTATTCTTTTACTTTTTCAAAACAAATCTCTTTTTAAACTTTAGCCCATCACAGTATGGAACACCGCAAAGATCGGGTTACCGGCTGATGATGAACCTACGAACCCATGTTTCGGGGACTCCCCACCGCATTGGGGGTTGGCTATTCTTCTCTCGTGCCAATGGCACATCTCTTACCAATCGAACATAGGATGACTTGATGAAACATGACAGTAATCCAGGAGACTTGAGGAGATTCATCTTGCCGAATCTGGTCGTTGAGCGTGTCTATATCTACACCTTGATGCCACCTTTTCAGTCCATCGCCATTTTGCTCCACTACATTCCACTACGATCCATCTCTCTTCTCTATGCTTTCTCTACATTTCACTCCGCTACGCTACATGCCATTCCCTTGCAAAGCCGACATCAAGGCGAGGCAAGCTGTAGACACGCCAATTTGGCCTTATTTAGAGCTTAAACCATTATTCCATTGGCAACATATCTTTTAGACCATCAAAATCATGATGAACCACCCTTTTGGATGAGCTGAGGTGCTTATTGGAAATATGAGGATGATTTTCTAATTTCTAATCAAATCCGTGTTTGCCGAACAAGAGACTCTTGGTGGTGTGCCAGATTATGCTTTTCCTAGCATATCATCTACTTGAAAATTTTTCACAGGATTATGTGGACATAAAATGAAGAAGTCCACAACATAAATAATCTTCCCCTCTGAGTCCTCTTTTCAGTGCAACAAACGGCATTCAATTCTGATCTACCATTTTTCTGCAGCGCCTTTTAGAAGTCAGACGTGCAGTTCTGTCCGCACGCAGCACCTATCAAGCCCAATTGCATGCAAGCCCAGCCCATTTGGCCCATATCTGACCAATTCACGACCTTAACTTCCTTTTTCCTCCTCCATATCACTTGTTATAGTATCTGGAAGCTTCATGGTCGAAATTAGCATCATCTAATGATGGCAATCCAACTTGTTGTCTTGTATATCAAGACTTGCCATTTTTAGACTAGATTTGTTTCCTCTTCAAGTGGAGGCATATTTTGAGCATGGAGAAGGTGATCCACGGTTTTCAATCTCTCTTAATCATTTAGGTAAGTTTCTAGATACCTCAGGATGAAAATCAGCAACATTAATTGAAGGAAATCCAACCTATGGTCGGATGTATCAAAACTTGCTATTTTTTGACCTGGTTCTCATCCCCTATAAAGGGAGACTCATATGAACGACCTAAGAAGGGCATCCCCATCCTCCAGCACTTATCTCTTCGTCCTCCAGCCACCCTAGGCTCTTCCCAATCTCCCCAAATAGTTCTATCTTCGTCCCGGTGCCCGGAGATCATCCCAAAGTGAAGAAGAAGCCGGTCTATGCTCCAACATGCTGCACTGCTGATCATCGGATTCTACAGATATTTATAGTCATTTTCTGGCCTGACTTCCTTCATACAAAGTGTGGCTCATCAAGATATCTTTCATCTACAACAAACAGAGATCAATTCTGACGTTTCCTCTGCTTGTTATGGCTTCAACACCAGTGCTGTACAGTCAGATCCGAAGGCTTCTCTTCTAAGTCATCATCTTCTCAGTCAATTTCAGTACACTTAATGGTGGATTCAGCCTATACATCCTTCATAGAAATTGTTCCCCGGTGAGTTATATTTTATCTCCAACAAGAATCATTTAATTTGGATATCTGTGGTTCCCATAGCATGTCCTACATCGACATTGTGCTGGGAGTTTCCAGAACTTCACTGCCCAAGATCCGGCTTATCAGGTAAATTCAGATTACTTATCATAATATTCAGGCAAACTTGTCTTCATATAAAACCACCCTCGGTGAGTTATATTTATTTTGAAATAAATTTCACTTGATTCTTACATCGGTGCTGTCCTCTACAGTCTCTGCATCAGAGCCGCGCAGTTTACATTAAATCTGTCCAACCCGGTTGCCACTTTACACAGGTTGTGTTGTCTTCTAACCATTTATATTCTTTTTATTCACTCATATCATTTAGTTCATATTTAAGAATTTTTATTCAGTTTTACATCATTTCATACATCATAAAAAAACCAAAAAAAGGGGTTAGGGCTAACTTGAATCCAGTGAGTTTGTTTCCAATTGCCATTTTGTGTTATTATTTTTACGGTTACTACACTTCAGAGTTCTAATTCTTCCTTCACTTGTTTTTTCTTGTCTTCTTTGTTTAATAGTTGCACAAATACATCAAGCTAGCATCGGTTGGACTCTTCTTCATCGGCCGGCCGAAGAAGAAGAAAGGTTGAACCCGCACACACTTTCTCCTATGCTAAGGTACACGGTCAAATTCAACTTTATTTCTATTTTCATTCCATAAAGCGGAGCCCGCGGCTCCTGGCGACCACATCTTTCATGTTTTAATTTCATCTCCTCCTCACTCTCCTCCCACATGACCCGAACCATCTCCGATGCTCAAGCGACGCCGTGAGATGAAAGTTCGGGGATCAATGTGAGTGTGGGACCGAGGTGAGGACCTTTTACTGCTTTTCGAGTGTTTTCCGATTCACTCCTTTTTCCCAATTCCATCTTTCACCTTCTTCTCTTGAGGTGCCGATCCGGAACCCGTTTCTGCAGTCGACAATGTGGGACGAGGATGAGAAAAAGAAAATTAAGACATATTCGATCGGCAGGAACCGCGGGTTCTGATTTATGAAATAAAAATGACCGTGTGTACCTTAGCAGGAAGAGTGTGGGTAAAAGCTTCTCCTTCTTCGGCTGGCCGATGAAGAAGAGTCCTCAATGCGTGGGTGCTTGATTTTCTGTGCAACTAGATAAAAAATGAAAATATAATTAGAACTAAACAAAGTGGAGTATGTGTAAAGAAAATAACATGAAACACACAACTGAAAGGAAACTGACCGGATTCAGGTTATCTCTAACCCTTTTTTTTCAGATTAACCGACTAAAACTAATGTAAAAAATGTGAAAAAATGATAGGAGGATGGAGAATCATGAAACAAAGAGATACGGAAAATAATAGAAAGATTCTGATAAGAATAGAAAAAGATATGGCCAAATCTGGGTTGTCAAGAAAGCCGAGCAGCAGTCCAGGATCTGCCGGGCGTGACTTTGCTTCTGCGCTTTCCATGACCAGCCCCGATCTCAAAATTATGTGCTGTCTATTAAAAACAGAAGAAGAGTTGAGGAGGAAGAACTTTGTTGTTGAGAGCTTGGGCAGCAGACATCCACACGCTGCTGTAGAAGCCGAAGAAAAGAGACTTGACAGATCACCTACAAACCAGCCTTCCTCTCTCCTAAACCGACTTCTCTCTTTCTAAAAACTTGAAATTCTCTCTCTAAAAATCACAAAATTGATGCAGGAGGAAGCTTGGACATCTTGAGATGCCCAAGGGGTCGTGAACTAGCCTCTGGAACGAGCAGAATAGGAGTCTATTTATAAGAGAAAAATGACGTGATCCAGTCCTAAAATCAGCCTATTTGCACCCTGGTCCAGCGCACATGTGCCCAAGTTCTAGGCACATGCGCCCCACTGGAGGGGACACATCTGATCCTCCCTAAGAAAATGGTCTGATCCGGTCGAAAAATTTGATTCGATAGAGTTCTACTCAAAAACCGGTTCCCTTGTGCCCCTGATTGGGGGCACATGGCCTTGTGCCTCAGGGTGGGGCACATGGCCACATGCCCTGGATCTAGGGCACATGTGCCTAAAGACTAGGGCGCATGGGAATTGATTCTATGCGTCTTTCTTCCAGAAACTATTGCGGACACTCCTGAACTCGGAATTCGACGCCGTTTGTTGCGTTGCAAAGATAACCAGACAAAGAAGCTTTCTAAGGAATGGATCATCCATAACATTACCAAAAACTTCATAAATTTATCTGAAATTTTGGCCAGTGAACAAAAGATCTAATACTGGTCGGAATGACTCCGACGGCCAACCGGAAAGACACGACATGAAACAAAACTTGTTCGGAGTGGGAATATGACCATAACTTTCAATGCATTAACATTAGGCACTGGTCATTCAGACAAATTCTATGTTTACATGATTTATTGTGGCTTTTGCCCGAAAATTATGGCTTTGTGCAGAAAACTCCGAAAAACGTCCAATTTCGTTCGACAAAGTTCCAAATAAACATTAAAAGGACCCGGTATCATTCTAAGATAAATCACACATGTTACCCTATAAAATATGAGTTTTATTCTTTGAATTAGGAAAATTTGGCATGTCTATAGCTTACCTCAACTTGATGTCGGCTTTGTAAGGGAGTGGCATGTAATGAAGCGGAGTGATTTGGAGTGAACTGTAATGGAATGTATGTGAGCGTAGATGAATGTAGTGGAATGAAATGATGATGGACTGAAAAAGTGGTATCAAGGTGTAGATTTAGACACGCTTATCTACCCGATCTAGAAAAATGAATCTCAATAAGTATTCTAGATCGCTTTCATGTTTCATCAAAACTTCATATAATCGATTGGTAACAAACATGCCATTAGCACGAAAGATGAAAAATAAAAGAATAAAGGAGTAGCTAACCCTCAGCGCGGTGAGGAGTCCTCGAATTCGTAGGTTCATCATTAGCCAGCAACCCGAACTTTGCGATGTTCTTGTACTGTGATGGGCTAAAGTTTAAAAAAGAAATTGATTTTAAAATGAAAAGAATACCAATCCATCATATTTGGAATCTCAAGTTCATTTAAGTTTTACCAAAATACTCAGCCGAATTCTGAGTGAAATAACCTTAAGTTCTAAAAGGGTTCATTTATGCATAACAAAATGGCTTGGGTATCGTGAAAACCATGAATCATGCTCTGGTAGAAAACCGATTATTCGGAAAATGACAAAACATACTTGAGCCATAGTGAAAGATAACGGTGGGACTCACATAGAATGATGGGAAAAAAGAAACAATAGCATGGCAAACATGACACAGTGGGATAAAATAAAAGACATGGTGGGATAAAATAAAAGACACTGTGGGATAAAATAAAGACAGTGGGATAAAGATAAAAGACATGGTGGGATAAAATAAAAGACACGGTAGGATAAAATAAATGACATGGTGAGATAAAAGAGCAAAACATGATGGGACAACATTGGTAATGATGAAGAATGAAAAGGAGAAGGATGTGAAAACAAAGAAAATTATGTAGAAAATAGTTGAAGATATAGATTGTCTATTCGGGGTCAAGACGCCTGATTAGGAACCATCATCCCTCCAATGTTCAATTTTGGCTTATTCGTGAGTGTGAAGAAATGACCAAGCCATCGTAGATTTTGTTGAAGGGGATCTTGGGCCCAGTCATCTTCACCGTCAAGGTCTTCAACATCGATGCATATAATACATATTAAATGAACCTAACATAACTAAGTGACAGATGGTAAAAGTGATGTGAAGTGCAAAATGGAATGCTGGTGATGATGTGAGATTAATATGAAACTGAGTGAAGTCTTCAGGTGTGGTCTATCAATTTGCATCGACTGGCTGATTCATCAGCATCTTTGGTCCATCCTTGTCGTGCCTTTTGTCAGAATACAACACCATGATAATGTTCAACTTGGTGGCGCTTCCTCTCTTTTCGCCGCAAAGTTAGCATGACGTTCCTTCGGGAACACCGATCTTACCAATTCACCTGTTGGGGCTTAAAAGGTTGTCTGCACATTTTTGATTAGTACCAACAGACAGAATTGTCATGTAAGCATATCTTCCTGAAATGGACAACTAAAGTTTTTACTATTAGAATCATCATTTGGAGTTCAAAACAATGTTTTTGATGATGGTTCCTTTAACAAAAATGTCATTTTCAATATTTTAGACAATTTTTATTTTTTTAAAATTTTTATAAATTTTTCAATTTTTTTGGTCCACGTGCCCCCGATCGGGGGCACATGCCCATGCGCCCGGGGGGTGGGGCACTTGGCCATGCACCCATAGATGAGGGCACATGCGCCTTGGGCCATTTTTTTTTGCAAAATAAATGTACCTAATGGCCCTTCTTTTTTTGCCTCTTCAATTCCTGAAAACACTTTGCAAACATGATTAAATTTTTATCATGACTCATCCCTTTGCTTGTATATCATTTGCCTTGATGTTGAGTCAAAGGGAGGAGCCTTCTTAATAAGGTGGAATAAAATAAATGACTTAAACGAACTGGGGTAAGGGTTAAGAGAACTTACCTGTCGTGGTGAGAATCCTCTCCTCTCCTACATTAAAATGCCTGAAACACTTGATAAAAGGGGATTAGATCTTCACCATGACTCATCCCTTTGCCTATTATGGTCAACTTTGACTTAGGTCGAAGGGTAGAGCCTTCTTAACAAGGTAATTAAAAGCTAACATGGACATGCAATGCAGGAATGGAAATATGCATGACAAAAAAATAAACATGGATGCAACTAAGGCAATGATCATGACTAAGTTAAAAGAGATGCATTTTTTAGGGTTTTCTTAGAAATATTCAATTTTTTCGAATTTTTGAAATATTTATTTTTTTTGGATTTTTGAAATATTCAAAACAAACTAATTTTTTGTGGAGAAGATGTTGGTATTTGAGACAGTTCATTGATCTTTGGGGTTTGTCAAGACTCAAGTGGTAGATATCATGTGCAAAATAAAGTTCCCTACCTAGAATCCTTCTAACCTTCTTCCTTTGAACGGCTTGGGTTCCACCTGGATTCGGTTGGTTTACCCTATCCTAGGGGTTTAAGAAGGAAGAGTATAGAGGAAGTCCTTGATAAGGTTTGGAGATGTTGAGAGAGATTTCTCTACTCATACTCAAATTGCCCATTGGAGTTTGGCCTCTTTGGGTCTTTCCTATTTTTTGCTCTTTTATGTGGCACATATTTAGATAGGTTTTTGATCTGTGGGGACATTTCCCATCTTTTAGTGCCTTTTTTGCCTTGACTATCATTCTAGGTACTCATTCAGACAGGTTGATCATTTTTATTTTTCTAACTTGAGGGGTTCATTGTCCATCTTTTGGCACCCTTTTGCACCCTCCGAGATGGCCTCCTACTAGGGTGGCGAATTTTTTCGATACTACCCCACTCTAATCTCCTCTCCCTATCTTGGACCGAGTAGAAGAGAATAGGGCAAGGGTACTCCTTCCGTTTCTAGATTTCTGCCTTGCTTTTCGCATGTGTTGGGTTGTCTGGATTCTAGGATCAGGAGGTGTTGTGTGTGTAGGATGGTACCTACCCTTGACTTCTTACGAACAGCCTAGGATTGCTGACATGAGATTATACCATTGATTTCTCCATTTTTTTTATAAAAAATACTTTTTGAGGTAGGCTCTATTTCAAGGATGACTCAATTTTTCTCTATCTGCATTAGTTAACTCATATGCATTGCTTGGATACTTTTCAGTGATTATAAAAGGTCCTTCCCAGTTAGGTTGCAATTTGGCGCGGGGACCCCTCGGCTTAACGAAAATTCTTGTAATGACCATCTCACTGATCTCGAATTTTCTCTCAACCACCCTCTTTTGATAAAACCTTTTAAGTCTGTTCTGGTAAGACCGGGCATGCTCGTCTCCAGCTAGCCTTCTTTCATCCAACAGTTCAAGCTGTTCAATGAGAGATTCTCATCTCTCATCAACAGGAATATCCCGATCGAGCTGAACTCAGAGAGATGGAAGTAATACTTCGTAGAGGACCACTGCTTCCATCCCATATACCAAAGCATACGGGGTTTGTCCAGTGGGAGTCCTTACAGAAGTACGATAAGCCCATAGAGCATCTATAAGCTTATCAAGCCAATAGGCAAACTTGCTAAACTTACAAGATTTCTTGATGATCTTAATTAAGGTCTTATTGGTGGCTTTTGCTTCACCATTGCCTTGAGAATAGTATGGTGATGATTGATGCAATCAAATGCGATACCTGTTGCAAAGATCACATAGATCTTGAGAGAGAAATTGTGGCCCATTATCAGTGATGATGTCACTGGGGATACTAAACCTTGCCATGATGTTGCGCTTGATGAAGGGGCTGATTATTGACGCTTTAATCTCCACGAACATTTTATTTTCAGCCCACTTTGTGAAGTACTCCGTCGCCGTCAAAATGAATGATTTTGAGCACATTTCAGAGTTGAGGTCACTCAAGGAGCCATTGATATCAAAGGCCCACATGGTAAAAGTCCATGGGGCATGAATTGGATGAAGGGAAGATGTGGGAGAATGAATCTTGTCGTCATGGTTGACATGAATGACAATGCCGGACAAAGATGGAGCAGTCTTCTTCTAGAGTTGGCCAATAATACCCTTGTTAGATGATTTTCTTAGCAAAGGCTTGAGTGTTCACATGACCACCACAAACTCCAGAATGTGCTTCCTTCAGCACCAACTTGGCTTCTTCTTCATCAAGACACCTGAGTAAGATTCCACTTAGACTCCTCTTGTAGAGCACTCCTCCTAAGATTGTATACCTCTGGGATACTCTTCTGAATGCCTTCTTTTCCTTGGTGGTTGATCCAGGCAGATATGACTGATTTTGGCAATACCTCACAATCTCATCATACCAAGGTCTCTCACCTTCTTCTAATTTTTCTAACTTAATTAAAGAGATTTCTTATTTGTGTTCCAAGTATTATTTTTTGTTGAACCTCTCCTTAACTTTCAGAAAATGTTTATCCTCAATTGCTGGAATTGACCTCTTACAGATGTGGATAGTGCACACTTGCTTGCCTAGTAGGACAAATAAAGATGAAGCTAGTGAAGCTAAGGCATCGGCGAGGATATTCTGAAAACGGGGGACATGGACAAAGGTGAGTTTGAAGAATAGCTTGATGTAGCAAGTGGTGAGCTCTTGGTAGGGTTTGAGGTTTGGATGGGAAGTTCGATATTTGGGTAGGATTTGGCGTAAGATCAATTGACTATCATCTATCACCCTCAGTTGAGTGGCACCATGGAAGCGAGCAGCCTCCAGCCTAGCTAGCAAGGCTTCATACTCAACTATGTTGTTGGTTGCTGGAAAGTCGAGCTGAAAAGCCTGTGGAATGGTGACACCTTCAGGTGACATAAGGACAATACCTATACCTCTACCATGAGAGTTCAGAGCCCCATCAAAATATAATGTCCAAAGATTGAAACATCGGATTGACATTAGTTCATCATCCAGGAACTCTGACCTGACTAGGTCAAAGATGGGTATGGGATGATGAGCAAGGTGTTCAGTAATAGCATAGTCCTTGATTGCCTTCTGCGGAACATAGGTGATATCAAATTGGGACAAGAAACTCTGCCATCGCCCTAACCGATCAGTCAAAACTATCTTCTGTAATAGAAACTTGATAGGATTGATACGAGCAATGAGCTTGACAGGTCTTTTCTACCACCGTGTACTTCACCTCACAAGCATCAAACATCTTAGACAAGTAGTAAGTAGCTCGCTCTTTCCCTTCTTCATCAACTTGTGCAAGGACTACCCCAAGAGAGTTCTCAAGAACGAAAATGTAGAAGAACAAGGGCTTGTCGGGAATTGGTGGTCTAAGTATAGGGGGACTTGCTAGGTATGTTTTCAACCCATCAAACGCCTCCTGGCACTTCGAATCCCATTTAAACTCAGCCCCTGCCTTTGTTAACTCATAGAAAGGTTTTCACCTTTGGGAGTGTTGTGAGATAACTGGCGGACAAATTGTAGCCTCCCAATTAATCCTCGAGGCTCTTTCATATTCTTCAGGGGAGGCATACCAATGATTGCTTGGGCCTTGTTTGGGTCGATCTCTATGCCCCTTTTGCTTACTATGAACCCTAGTAGCTTTCTTGATGAAACTCCAAATGTACACTTCTTAGGGTTCATTTTAAGCTTGTATTCTCTAGCTCATTGCAAAACTTTCCTTAGCACTTTAGAATGATCTTCCCGATTCTTGGACTTGATAACCAAATCATCCACATACACCTCTACAAGGGTGTGCATCATGTCATGAAAGATAGCCATCATAGCCCTCTGATATGTAGCGCCAACATTCTTTAACCCAAAGGGCATGACAACATAGCAATATGTTCCTCAAGGTGTAGTGAACGAGGTCTTCTATTGGTCCTCCTTGGCTAACCGGATCTGGTTGTATCTAGAATAACCATCCATGAATGCAAGCATTTCAAATCCAGCTGTGTTATCAACCAAAACCTCGATATGAGGTAAAGGGAAATCATCCTTAAGACACGCTCAGTTTAAGTCCCTGAAGTCTATGCAAATCTGAACCCGTCCATCCTTCTTCATAATAGAGACTATGTTAGCCACCCATTGTGGATATAAGACGACTTTAATAAATTTTGCTTGGTGTAGTTTGTCAACCTCTTCTTTCATTTTGAGTGCAATATCAGGGTGGAATCTCCTTAGCTTTTGTTTAACCGGGGTAGTTCCAGGTTTCAAAGTTAATCTATGTTCAACTAATGAATTATCTAATCCCAACATGTCTTCAAATGTCCATGCGAATGTGTCCTTATATTCTTCCAAAACATTGATCAAACATTGTTATTTTGAGGGAGTGAGGTTTGCACTAATGAGGAAAGTCTTAGGATCTTCCAGGGTTCCTAAATTCAGTTTTTTGATTGCTTCATTGCCCGTGGCTGATGGTTCTTCAAATCTTCTAAGTCCAGATGCATATGCATTAGTCAAGTCCTCGATTTCATCCTCAGATTTAGGATCCTTCTCTGATACCACCTCATATACTATGAAAGTATGATCTATGTTATGCTCATCCTCATATCGGATTTCATACAGCTGGATGGTATTCTCTAAAAAGTTTGGTAGCCTTGCACACTCTATGCATTTATGTGCCAATTGTTGCAGATATCTATTTGGAACTCGTTTACCTTTGACTTTCCTATTTCCTAGCCTAACCTGGCCTACTGAAGATAAAGCTAGAAAGGTGGTATTTACAGTGGAGGGAGGATCGAGTAAATTGTTCAATGATTCAGAACAGAGAGATCCCTGATTGGGAGCACCCTCTGGGATGAGTAGAGATGTCTACTCGATGGAAATGTGAGTTTCAGAGAAGACATTTTTTTTTTGGATTTTTAAGTAAGAAGACAGACTGAACTGGAATGACCCGAGACTTGTTAGAAGCTAATGAAATTAACAAAGAAAAAAACTTAAGAATAAAGGAGAAAAAGGGGCTCGTGGGCCCAATGGTAACAGAAAGTGGACACATGGGTCCAAAACTGATGAACAAAGTAAATGGGTACGTGGACACGATTTTAGAAATGGATGGGCATGTGAGCCCATGCTGGAAAGAACCCTCAGTTTTGAAGCTGATGAGGGAAGTAAATGGGAAAGCAAGCTTAGTGAGAATACAAGGTTGAAGAGGGCACATGGCCCCAAGTGAGTTGTCAGTTTGGTGGAAGAGAGTGGGCTTGGAAGCCCATCCGGTAGATCTAAAAACAATGGCACAAGGTTTAAATATGGGATTGTTGTATTTGGGCCTCGTGGAATGGTTTTGACTTGATTCGTAGCTTGCTCAATAGGATGATCCAAGATTGGTCTGCCCTTGAGTGGTTCTTGGTGCTCTTTCCCACTTGAGAACAAACGAGTCAAAGATAAGCACAAATCTTCCAAGTCTTCTTCTTCATCTGGAGCCTTCCTTCTCTTGACAGCTGTAATGGAACCCTTGTTATCCTCAACCATCATCATGATCTCCCCTTTGATAAAGAATGTGTGGAGTTCCATGGCATATCCTGGCTGGGAGACCCTCTTTAGAATGGAATCCTATTCGTATCCCAACCCATTCCTATGTGGCCTTTTCATAGATTCAATCGGCTAAGTGATCCCTTGAAGATCCTTGCCCAAACCTTTTCCAGGCTGATAGACCAATTTCATCATCATCCGCAATCCCACTGTGTCTGGTAGAGAGACGGTCATGCATCTAACTTCTGGCAACTCTCCCACTGAGATCTGGTGTTGCATTGACAATCCTAGGGGTGAAAAAGCATCGTTTAGCTCGTCCCTTACGGGCTTGCTGGTTACTTTGACAACTTGTCCTATAAAGGGAAACTTTATGCATTGATGGTTTGTTGAAGCCACAACTCCTATTGCTTCCAAGTACAGCCTCCCAAGTATAGCCCGAAAAATTGGATCCAGTTCCAGGATATGAAAATTAGTTGTGACCGTACATGGTCCAAGTTTAATCTCTAGAGTGACCACCCCACGTGTAGACTTTTTGGAGTTGTCATAGGCTATCACCCTGGCACAAGATGGCTTAATTTCTTATTCAGCAATGCCGCACAACTGCAAATTTTTTGGCGGCATAACGTTGATGGAAGCTCCAGTGTCAATCAAACATGATTTCACTTCAATATTACAAATAACAACAGCCACATGCAATGCATATCTCCTGACCTCTGGATCTTCTAATTCCTCCTGAGAGAAAGTGAGTGTTGGGTGCTCACTTCTAGGGGCTAACACTATAGTGATCTTCTCAGGTGGGAGAACTTCATTCACCATGACTCTTTGCAAATATTGTTGTAAAATCTCCTGGTGCACCTTTGATCTTTTAATCAACTCAAGTATGGAGATGCAGGCCGATGTCTTATCCAAATGTTTCAACAAATCATAGGCTGTGCCTGGCAAGGGTTCTTCCACTTGTTCCTCTTCCATTGGATCCTTTGGTTGAGTCTCGGCTTGGGAAAAGAGCCGCTGAAACATCCTCCCACTCTAAAGCACCGAGTCTATTTGGCAGTCGGTTAGAGGTGATGGGTTAACTGGGGTGGGATGTGGTGAAACATGTGGTGTAGGTGTTGGTATGGTAGGCAATGGGATTGGTTGTTCTAGGATAATTGGGTTTGTGGTTAGAGGGGTAGGATTTGGAGGTGGTAGTGATGGTGATGATGGTGGCCTGATAAGAAGAGGCCGGGGTGTAGGAGTGGTGGTAGGTGGTGGGGTTGGTGGCGTGATAGGTTGGGGTTTTGGGGTGATAGAGTTTATAGGTTGGGGGTTCAGGTTTCGTGGTGATTGTGGTGGCCCGATGAGCAAGGGACAGTGTGTAGCAATGGTTAAGGAAGGAGTAGTCAAGGTGGGGGCTGGCCTAATGATGAGTCGGCGAGAAGAAGTGGTGGCCAGTGGTTGGGATTTTGAGCTTGGTGGTGGTTGTGGAGTAGTTGGTGCACAAATTATCTATCTAGGAGGGTTCCTGGTGTCAACTCCAGAAACAGGTTTAGGATCGGCACCCCAAGAAAAGGGTGAAAGATAGAATGGGGAAAGGGAGTGAATCAGAAGACACTCAAAAAGCGTTAAAAAGTCCTCACCTCGGTCCCACACTCAAATTGATCCCCGAACTTTTATTTCACGGCATCGCTCGAGCACTAGAGACGGTTCGGATCATATGGGAGGAGAGTGAAGAATGATTTGACTTAAATCATGAATAAAAAGAGGTGGTCGCCAGGAGCCGCGGGCTCTATTTTATGGAATTGAAAATAAAAGATGACCGTGTGTACCTTAGCGCGGGAGATTGAGATGTGAGTTCAACCTTCTTCTTCTTCGGCTGTCCGATGAAGAAGAGCCCAACTGGTGCTAGCTTGATTGATCTATGCAACTTAAAGACAATGAAAACAAGTAAAAGAATGAATTAGACATGAGTGAGGTGTAGTAACTAAAATAAGAAGATGTGAAATTAGCAATTGAAACCAAACTCACCGGCTTCGGGGTGAGCCTTAAGCCCTTCTTTTGTGTTTTTAGTTATGTAAAAATAATGCAAACTAAACTAAAAGATGTTATAAAATAGTAAATAAACTGAATGAACTGGGTTGAGGAAGCTTATGGAGTGAATCGGCTTGAGTTGAAGCCGAGATGATTGAAACAAGCCGGTTCGGGTAGCCTTGCACCCTTCTGGCGCGACTTTGGTGAAGAGAACTCTACGGACGACCCCAATGTCAGAATAGAGTGCCACTTGTTTCCATGGATGGATAACTTAGAGAGGAAGAGATATTATGTTGATTACTTCTCCGAAATATACCTGTAGAAGTCTGTAAAAAATATGAAATCGGATGGATATGGAAGAATAGAACCTGGATGCACGCCCTCAGTGCAGCAATCGCCACAGACAGACGGAAAGTCAGAATTGAGTGTCGTCAGTAGAAAATGAAAGAGGACGAGGAGAGGAACAACTGTTTTGTTGAAGACATTTGCATAAGGAGCCCCAGATTTTTTACAGAAGCTGATAAATTTTGGTAGCTGCAGAACACATGGAACGGGCTTCTCCTTCGCTTCGGGATCAATCTCTCGACGTCGGATCCACTTTAGACATCAGAACGGCCTTGGGAGGGAGCTTGGGCAACCTCAGGACGAGCTTGGCATGGGGGTTTCAACCTTGGGTCATTGAGAATGGCCCTCAATTTATAGAGAGGGAGAACCAGTGCAAAATATGGAAACTGGCCGACCGCGCCCCCGCGTTTCAAAGGATGTGAGGGCGCGCAGGGCACGCCCTCAACCTGGGGGCGTGGTTTGCGTTTCCCCCTATTACAATGAAAGCGGGGACGTGTTACGTGTCTTATTTCTAGAAATTGCCAGAATCTTCCATAAATTACTAAAAATAGACTTGATAAGTTGAACGCGCCCTCGACTTGGGGGCGCAGTCAAAATAATTGCTAATTAACGATGGAAACCTTCTAAAAATCCGGTTTAGAAGGTGCTAATTGGAATAATTTCTGATTTTTGGAAACTGAGCGTGCCCCAACATTTCAAAGGAAGCAGGGGAGCGTAGGGCATGCCCCCGGACTGAGGGCGCACCCCAGGTGCCCTCCCATTTCAAAGGGGGCGGGGGCGCAGTACACTCTCTCTCTTGTGCGAGCATTCTGCGGGCCGTAACTTGCAAACGGGATGTCCGATTTGGCTCCCGTTTGTTGCATTGGAAAGAGGGCCTTCACCCGCACTCCTCAAGTTAGTAAACCAGCTGGCATGACTCCCGAGATGTTTGCACGGGGCTTTCTACCAGTTTACCCTCTCGTAGAAAGCCAAAAACCGTGGCAAAGATCCAAAAGGGCACTGTTCCGGTCGAAGAATCTCGAGTCAACTCAGGATGACTTAAAATGATGACCGAACAAGTCCGGTATGATCAAAAAACCCAAAATCATCGAATAATCAGAGATTAACTCGGTAAACGTGAACCAAAGCTCGAAAAAGTCGGGAAACCCTAAAATCGACCGAAACGGCCGTATGGTCCTGATTGATGAAAATATTCGGCTAGGATTGACCCGGATGACCTAAAACGACTTGGTGATGACCAGAAAGGCCTAACACATGGTCCGAGATAGCCATGTCAGTAGAGATTGAAAAGCCGTAACGAAAGAAACCGTTATAGACCAACGCCTACTGAAATGACTTGTCGGAAACCCGAATGTCACATAACACATGTGGGACTCCCAAAATGTTCAAGTATGGACCATTCAAGGTTAGTCATGAAGTAGGCTTCATGTTTTCACAGTTCACACACGGCTCTCGCTTGAAGGTTACGACATTATTCCGAAAATCATTGGTCCATTCCAAACTCACGAGGGGATCCACCATCGTCTTTAGCTCATCTCCACAAGGTAATCCGAATCAGATAATGGTAAAATAAAGGATATCGCCAATGGAATAGGAGTCTAAGACTCCGAATTAGGCCAATTTGGCGTGTCTACAGCTTGCCTCGCCTTGATGTCGGCTTTGCAAGGGAATGGCATGTAGTGAAGCGAAGTGACACGTAGAGAAAACATAGCGAAGCGAGATGGATCGTAGTGGAATGTATGTAGACACGCCAAATTTGCCTAATTCAGAGCATAAAACTCATGTTTTATAGGGTAACATATATGATTGACCTTATAATAATGCCAGGTCTTTTAAAGATGATTTGGAGCTTCGCCGAATGAAATCGGATGTTTTCCGAAGTTTTCCACACAAAGCCATAATTTTCAATTGAAAGCCACACGTAAATCGTGTAAATATAGAAATTGGCTGAATGACTAATGCCTAATGATCATGCATTAAAGGTTATGGTCATATTCACACCCCAGACAAGTTTTGTTACATACCGTGCCTTTCCGGTTTGCCATTGGAGTCATTTTAACCTTTATCGGATCTTTTGTTCACTGTCCTAACTTGAGTTTTTTTTAATATAACACTGTTTTTTTTTAAATTTTAAAACTAGCACTTTAAAAGTTTTTATTATAAATCTAGCACGGTTTGCGCAAATTCGGGTTTTCAAAACCCGACTTGTGAAGAGACTCGATTTCCCCTGACATCTGCGTGTATTAACGGTTGTCAAGGAAAATAAATTTCGCGTTTGAAAGTCGAGTTTGTGTTACTCGACTTTCAAACTTGTAAAGTCGAGTTTTATAAACTCGACTTGTATCCAGGTTTTAACCGTGCGTAAAACCCTTTTCCCCTTCTCCCTGTTACTGCGGCCGGTTTACCTCGCGAGCGAGTGTGTTGGGCGACAGCGGCGGCGTGAGAACCCGGCGGCGGCGCGTGTGTCCACGGCGGCGGTGGGGTGAGTCGACGGCGGCGGCGGCGACAACGTGACTCCCTGGCGACGGCGGCGGCGTTTGTTCACGACGGCTGCGGATCGTTGTAGACACGCCAAATTCGCCTAATTCAGAGCATAAAACTCATGTTTTATAGGGTAACATGTGTGATTGATCATATGATGATGCCGGGTCCTTTTAAGTTGATTTGGAGCTTCGCCGAATGAAGTCGGATGTTTTCTGATGTTTTCCGCAAAAAGCCGTAATTTCTGAGCGAAAGCTGCACGTAAATCGTGTGAACACGGAAATTGGCTGGATGACCAATGCCTAATGATCATGCATTGAAGGTTATGGTCATATTCACACTCCGGACAAGTTTTGTTGCATTCCGTGCCTTTCCGGTTTGCCGTCGAAGTCATTTTGACCTAATATCGGACCTTCTGTTCATTGCCCTAACTTCCGGACAAAATTCTGAAGTTTTGGAGGGTGTGATGGCTGATCCGATGCTGTAGAAAGCTTCTTCGGCCTGTTATCTTTCCAACGCAACAAACGGCGTCGAATTCCGAGTTCGGGAGTGTTCGCAATGGCTTCCGGAAGAAGGACGCGCAGAACCAGTCCCATGCGCCCGGGTTCCAGGGCACATGCGCCGGGACCCGGGGCACATGGCCATGCGCCCTACCGGTGAGGCACGTGGCCTTGTGCCCTCACTTGAGGGCACATGCGCCCCACCCTTGAGTCGGTCTTTCACCCGGACTCGCCGCCGAACGGACGGAAGAGATAAGACCTTTATTTTCGGAGAAGATAAGATGTGCCCTCACTGGGGGGCACATGCGCCCCTCAGTGGGGCGCATGCGCCTGGCACCAGGGCGCATGCGCCCAGGGGTGGGGCGCATTCATCCCTATTTTCTAGCTTCGATAAGATCGCCTGTTCTCCTATAAATTAACTCCGATTCCGGTCGTTCCAGAGAGAGGAGCACAACTCCCCAGGCTTCTCAAGACGTCCTATCACCTTCCTGCATCGATTTTATGATTTTTAGAGAGAGAATTTCGAGTTTTTAGAGAGAGAAAAGTCGGTTCAAGAGAGAGGAAGGCTGTTCTACAGGTGATCTGCCCAGTCTCTCTTCTTCAGCCTCTACAGCAGTGTGTGGACGTCTTCTGCCTGAGATCTCTTCAGCAAAGTTCTTCCTCTCCAAGTCTTCTTGAGTTTACAATCGACGGCACTTGATTCCAAGGTCGGGGCTGATCGTGACGAGCGCAGAAGCAAAGTCGCGCCTGGCAGATCCTGGACTGCTACTCGGCTTTTTTCGACAACACAGATTTGGCTATATCTTCCTCTATTCAACTCAGAATCTTTCAGTTCTTTTTCCTATCTCTTTGTTTCGTGATTCTCCATCATCCTATCATTTTTTTACATTTTTTTGCATTACTTTTACTCTGTTATTCCGAAAATAAAAAAAGGGGGTTAGAGATAACCCGAATCCGGTCAGTATCTAGTCAATTGTGTGTTTTATGTTATTCTCTTTACATATACTCCACTTTGACTAGTTCTAATTATCTCTTTCACTTGTTTATTTGTCTAGTTGCACAGAATATCAAGCACCCACACGTTGAGGACTCTTCTTCATCGGCCGGCCGAAGAAGGAGAAGCTTTAACTCACATTCTTCACGCTAAGGTACACACGGTCAATTTTAATTCTATAAATAGGAACCCACGGTTCCTGGCGACCACGTTTATTTCTTCTCACCCTCCTCCCACATGACCCGAACCGTCTCTTTGGTGATCGAGCGACGCCAAGGGATGAAAGTTCGGGGATCAATGTGAGTGTGGGACCGAGGTGAGAGTTGCTTTCCGAATTTTCTTCCTTTCTTTCTCATCCCCTCTTGAGGTGACGATCTGGGTTCATAGACTTCCCTGAAAAGGAGAAGGCCCAGTCAAATTTTCAGAGTCAACAGCTTTGTGGCGACCACGGTGGGACAAGCAATGTCTTCAACTGTGGGTGCTTAGTGTTTTGTTTGCAACTAGTTCTAGTTCTAGACCGGTTCTCACGTGAGTCTTTCCTTCCTTCCACCTTTCTTAATTTCATGCCATCTCAAAATTTCTGATTTCACCCATCTTTCATCAGATCTGAAGTGCCAAGTATGTCATTTAATTTAGGTCATTTTATTTAAACCGGTTCCCACGTGAACCACCCTTTTCTTTTTAAATCGGTTCACGTGTGAACCAATCTCTTTCTTTACTTCAGTTCCCACATGAACCAAACCACTTTCCTTCAGATATATCCCCACTTGGATTATATCTTTATTCACTTTTAATTGGCCCCACGTGGTCTTCTTTCAATCATTCAAACCGGTTCCCGCGTGAACCACCCGTTTTACCAAAAATCGGTTCCCCACGTGTCCCACGTTAACCAGCTTATTCTTACATCGGTCCCCCACGTGGACCACCCTTTTGCTTGGCTATCAGATCTGAACCCTCTTCTTTCCATCACTTTTCACTATCTTCATTTGGCTCACATAAGAAACAAGTCTAGATTCTAGTTTCTAGTTGCTCATCTAGTTTCTAATTGCTTGTCTGGTGTCATTGCTTGTTTATTTAAGTTTATGTTTTGCTTATTACTTGCTTTATTACTTGATTGCATTCTCTGCTCCTTCTCTCGACCTCCTTCTTTTACACTTTTTTGAGGCGGGAGCTCACTCTCCCATTTATCCCTCCCATCCAAAACACCCTCTTGGTGGATTCTGACCTCTCTTCTGGGATATTCCTTTCTAGTTGACTTGGTTGGATTTTATCAAGGCCTCTGTAATTCCTCATACGTGGAGTATTCTTCTTCACCATCGGGTTGGTTGTACCACTCCCCAAAACGCAAAGCATCCTATGTTACCTACGCGTGGTGAGATTGTGTAAAACCTAGGTCATTGGAGATTGGAGTTAGGATCCTAACACATATGTTGAGAGAACAATTCTTAACAAAATTCATAAATTTAAGGTTTAATCAAAATCATTGCATAATTTTGTTTTCAAGTCTTTGCATCACTTGCTTGTCAAAAAAAATTCAAACCCCTAACTTTTTTTGCAAGATACTAAAAAAAAACCGGAAAAAGTTCTTTGTTTGCTTTGTCAACTTGTTTGTTTTCTCCTTGAAGTTCAATGCAACTAAGGTCTGGAAGACACGTTGGAATGGTGGAACAAGCTGAACATCAAGAGCACGAGATGGGTCACCAACCAATTCCGTCAGATGGTCTTGTTAATCAATTGTTTGAGTCAGAAGTGCAAGAGGTCCCTCAACCATCTGCTCCCTGTGATGTTGAACAACTCTTTAGGGAGTTGTCTCTCTATACTGACCTAGAAACCTACCCCCGCATACAATCCATGGTGAAGGGAAAAATTACCTCAGATTAGGTTGAAGCAAGCCAAATTGCCTCATCTCCTTGTCCTATGGTTCGACCACCACTCATCCAATCACCCTTTGTTCACCCACCTATTGTTCAACAATCTATCATTCAACCATCTATAGTTAAACCATCTGTAGTTTAACCATCTATAGTTCAACCATCTGTGGTCCAACCATCATTTGTTCAGCCATCTTATTTTAACTATGTTGCTCCCCTGACCCACCAAGTCATGGGACAATCTTCAGTAAATTTGCCAAGTCATGCTCCTCAATTCCAGAATCATGCCTCTAACCACATACCCCCACCAGTAAACCATGAACCTACTCTTACCCAGGCAATCAAGGATCAGCTTACCCAGAGGAATGAACGTTATGAAGAGCTGAGATGTCGCCTGGACTCCAAGTCAGTTCTTGAGATCTCTATTCCTTCTTTGCCAGTTCTCCACCTGCCACCTTATGAACTATCAGTTTATCGCCGCTACAATGGTATTGGCAATCCTTTTCTTCATCTTAAAGATTTTCTCTATGAATCCTCGTTCTGGAAAAATGATCGTAGGGTTCTTGCTTTCTTATTCCGCCAATCACTAGAAGGGTTTGCATTGGAATGGTTCTACTCGCTCGACTCCTTTGAGGCAGGAGACTTCAATATTGTTAAAACCAAATTTTTTCAAAGATACAGAGATCGGGTGGCACCATCATACTCCATCACGGATTTGATTGCTGAGATGATGAAGCCCGAAGAGGACTTCATAAAGTTTGCTGATCGCTGGAGGGGAATGGCAGAGAAATTGATAGATGTGATTTCTGAAGGGGAACAAGTAAAGATGCTTATCGGGAACACTAGACCTGCCTTGAGGAATGTATTGATCATGCACTATCCTACCACCATGAATAAACTCTATGACAGTGCCCGATACTTGAAAGCCCACTTTAAGGATGCCACCATGATAAGCCCACTTTATTCCTTTCTTTCCTCATCCCCTCTTGAGGTGACGATCTGGATTCACGGACTTCCCTGAAAAGGAGAGGACCCCGTTGAATTTTCAGAGTCGACAGCTTTGTGGCGACCACGGTGGGACAAGCAATGTCTTCAACCGTGGGTGCTAAGTGTTTTGTTTGCAACTAGTTCTAGTACTAGACCGGTTCCCACGTGAGCCTTTCCTTCTTTCCACCTCTCTTAAACTTCATGCCATCTCAAAATTTCTGATTTCACCCATCTTTCATCAGATCTGAAGTGCCAAGTATGCCATTCATTTTCTGCATTTTATTTAAACCGGTTCCCACGTGAACCACCCTTTTCTTCTTAAACCGGTTCCCACGTGAACCAATCTCTTTCTTTACTTCGGTTCCCACGTGAACCAAACCACTTTCCTTCAGATCTATCCCCACTTGGATCAGATCTTTGTTCACCTTTAATTGGCCCCACGTGGCCCTCTTTTGGCCATTCAAACCGGTTCCCACGTGAACCACCCCTTTTACCCAAAACCGGTTCCCACGTGAACCACCTTTACTTTCTACCCCAGTTCCCACATCGGTCCCCACGTGGACCACCCTTTTGCTTGGCTATCAGATCTGAACCCTCTTCTTTCCATCACCTTTTCACTATCTCCATTTGGCTCACATAAGAAACAAGTCTAGATTCTAGTTTCTAGTTGCTTGCCTAGTTTCTAATTGCTTGTCCGGTGTTGATTGCTTGTTTAAGTTTATGCTTTGCTCATTACTTGCTTTATTACTTGATTGCATTCTATGCTCCTTCTCTCTACCTCCTTCTTTTACACTCTTTTGAGGCGGGAGCTCACTCTCCCATTTACCCCTCCCATCCAAAACACCCTCTTGGTGGATTCTGACCTCTCTTCTGGGATATTCCTTCCTAGTTGACTTGGTTGGCTTTCATCAAGGCCTCCGTAATTCCTCATACGTGGAGTATTCCTCTTCACGATCGGGTTGGTTGTACCACTCCCCAAAACCCGAAGCATCCTACGTTACCTACACGTGGTGAGATTGTGTGAAACCTAGGTCATTGGAGATTGGAGTTAGGATCCTAACCCATTTGTTGAGAGAACAATTCTTAACAAAATTCATAAACCTAAGGTTTAATAAAAATCATTGCGTAATCTTGCTTTCAAGTCTTTGCATAACTTGTTTGTCAAACAAAAAATTCAAACCTCTAACTTTTTGCAAGATACTAAAAAAACCAAAAAAGTTCTTTGTTTACTTTGTCAAATTGTTTTACTTTCTCCTAAGTTCAATGCAACTAAGGTCTGGAAGGCACGTTGGAATGGCGGAACAAGCTGAACATCGAGAGCACGAGATGGGTCACCAACCGATTCAGTCAGAAGTGCAAGAGGTCCCTCAACCATCTGCTCCCCGTGATGTTGAACAACTCTTTAGGGAGTTGTCTCTCTATACTGACCCAGAAACCTATGCCCGTATACAATCCATGGTGAAGGGCAAAATTGCTTCAGATCAGGCTGAAACCAATCAAGTTGCCTTATCTCCTCGTCCTCTAGTTCAACCACCAGTCATTCAGTCACCCTTTGTTCAACCACCTGTTGTTCAACAATCTATGATTCAACCACCTGTTGTTCAACAATCTATGATTCAACCACCTGTTGTTCAACAATCTATGATTCAACCATCTGCATTTCAACCCTCTCTAGTTCAACCATCTATGGTCCAACCCTCTTTTGTTCAGCCATCTTATTTCAACCATGTTGCTTCAGTGAATTTGCCAAGTCATGCTCCTCAATTTCAGAACCATGTCTCTAACCACATACCCCCACCAGTAAACCAAGAACCTGCTCTCACCAGGGCAATCATGGATCAGCTCACCCAGATGAATGAGCGTTATGAAGAGCTGAGATGTCGCATGGACTCCAAGTCAGCTACCAGTTTATCGCCGCTACAATGGTACTGGCAACCCTTTTCTCCACCTTAAGGATTTTCTCTACGAATCCTCATTCTGGAAAGATGATCATAGGGTTCTTGCCTTCTTGTTCCGCCGATCACTAGAAGGGTCTGCGTTGGAATGGTTCTATTCACTCGACTCCTTTGAGGCAGGAGACTTCGATATTGTTAAAACCAAATTCTTGCAAAGATACAGAGACCGGGTGGCACCAGCATGCTCCATTACAGATTTGATTGCTGAGAAGATGAAGCCCGAAGAGGACTTCATAAAGTTTGCTGATCGCTGGAGGGGAATGGCAGAAAAATTGACAGATGTGATTTCTGAAGGGGAACAAGTGAAGATGCTCATTGGCAACACTACACCTGCCTTGAGGAATGTCTTGATCATGCACCGTCCTACCACAATGAATGAACTCTATGACAGTGCCCGATACTTGCAAGCCCACTTCAAGGATGCCACCATGATAAACCCTTTCGATCCTAAAACTAGAAACCTTAGGAAAACCCCCTTTGCACCAGTTGGGCCTACAACTGAGGGAGTGGTCAACAACGAAGTTATAAACATTGTGGGGAACCAGGGAGGGAACCGTCAAAATCAGTACAGAAACCCACCACAGAACCCTTCCTATTACCCTCCTCAGCAACAAGTTAGGCCACAACAACCACGACAACCACAACAACCCCCGCAACCGCAGCACAACCCCGGCAACCTCGACAACCTACCTACAATAGGGCACCGCCACCACCCAATCAGGCACCACGAAGGGGAGGTCCTAGGAGAGAGAACTACCAGCAACTCCCTTACTCCTTGACCGACATCTTCAATGTACTCATGGCAGAAAAACAGTTGGAATTGCCCAAGGAAAGAGAGGTTTGGCCAACAAATGTAGATATGTCCCGATACTGTGCTTACCACCGGTGTCCTGGTCACACTGTAGAAGTGTGCTTTCAATTCAAGGATTACATCCACGAGCTGAATGACCAAGGCAGCATTGATTGGGTCCAAATGGGGGAATGCATACAGGTAATGAAGGCTAGGCAGCAGCAGCGGCAACGTCCACCGGTTCAACCTCAACAACAACCTGGCTTGGGGATTGTCCAAAATCCTCTCCCGTTACATGCTCCCGCTCCAGCACCGGCACCAGCACATCCAAACCCAGGAATTGGTTTAGTACACTCCATTGTCCAGGGAGATGTCAGCCGTGCTCAAGGTTGGCAACTAGAAAGCCACAATACAACCATGCCTGTCAACCCGGCCAGGCCTCCTGCTAGGAACCCTCCTAGATAGATAATCCGTGCACCTGCCACTCCACAACCACTACCAAGCTCAATAACCCAACCACTGGCCGCCACTTCTTCTCGCCGGCCTATCATCAGGCTAGCCCCCTCTCTTACTACACCTCCTTCAACCATTGCTACACACCTGCCCTTGCTCATCCGACCACCACAATCATCACCAAACCTGAACCCCCAGCCTACGAGCTATACCACTCCAAAACCCCAACCTATCATACCACCAACACCACAACCAATCCCACAACCTACACCCTCACTAAGTTCATCAACCACTTTTGCACCCCGGCCTCTTCTTATTAGGCCACCGGTATCACCATCATTACCACCTCCAAATCCTACCCCTCTACCAACTAACCCCATCATCCTAGGACCACCAAACCCTTTGCCTACCATACCTGCACCTACACCACCTATACCCACCCCAGTTAACCCGTCACCTCTACCCGACCGCCAAATAGCCCCAGTGCTTCGGAGTGGGAGGATGTTCCAGCGGCTCTTTCCCCAAGCCGGAACTCAACCGCAAGAGCCAGTGGAGGAGGAACAAGTAGAAGAACCATTGCCAGGCACAGCCTATGATCTGTTAAAGCATTTAGATAAAACACCGGCCCGTATTTCCATACTTGAGTTGATCAAAAGATCAAAGGTGCACCAGGAGATTCTACAGCAGTACTTGCAAAGGGTCATGGTGAATGAAGATCTCCCACCTGAGAAGTTCACTACAGTGTTAGCCCCTAGAAGTGAGCACCCAACACTCACTTTCTCTCAGGAGGAATTAGCAGATCCAGAGTTTAGGAGATATGCTTTGCATGTGGCTGTTATCATCTGTAATATTGAAGTGAAATCATGTTTGGTTGACACTGGAGCTTCTATCAACGTTATGCCGCCAGAAACTTTGCAGTTGTGCGGTATTTCTGAGCAAGAAATCAAGCCATCTTGTGCCATGGTGACAGCCTATGATAACTCCAAGAAGTCTGCACGTGGGGTGGTCACTCTAGAAGTCAAACTTGGACCATGTACGGTCACAACAGATTTTCATATTCTAGAATTGGATCCAACTTTTCGGGCTATACTTGGGAGGCCATATTTGGAGGCAATAGGAGCTGTGGCTTCAACAAACCACCAGTGCATAAAGTTTCCCTTTAAAGGACAGGTGGTCAAGGTGACTAGCATGCCTATAAAGGACGAGCTGAACGATGCTTCTTTACCCCTAGGTCTGTCAATACAACCCCAAATCTCAGTGGGAGAATTGCCAGAAGTCAGATGCATGACCGCCTCTCTACCAAACACACTGGGATGGCGGATGATGATGAAATTGGGCTATCAGCCTGGAAGAGGTTTAGGCAAAGATCTTCAAGGGATCACTTAGCCAATTGAAAATGCGAAAAGGCCATGCAGGCAGGGGTTGGGATATGAAGAGGGTTCCATCCCAAGGAGGATCTTCCAGCCAGGATATGCCGTGGGACTCCATACCTTCTTTATCAAAGGGGAGACCATGATGATGGCTGAAGATGGCAAAAGTTCCATGATAGCTGTCAAGAGAAGAAAGGCTCCAGATGAAGAAGAAGAAATGGAAGACTTATGCTTATCTTTGACTTGTCTGTTCTCAAGTGGGGAAGAGTATCAAGAACCACCCAAGGGCAGACCAATATTGGATCATCTTGTTGAGCATACCACCCAAGTCAAAACCATTCCACGAGGCCCGAATATAACAATCCCATGTTTGAACCTCGTACCTTTATTTCGAGATCTTTTGGATGGGCTTCAGGGCCCACTTACCCACTTTGGGCCCATGTGCCCTCTTCAACCTTCTACTCTTACTGGGCCAGCTTGCCCATTTACTTCCCTCATCAACTTCAGAACTGAGGGCTTTTCCCAACATGGGCTTACATGCCCGTTCATTTTCGGGTCCACGTACCCGTTTACTTTTTTAATCAGTTTTGGACCCATGTGTCCACTTTCTATTACCATTGGGCCCACGAGCCCCTTTTTCCCTTTTATTCTTAAGTTTTTCTCTCTGGTAATTCAGTCAGTTTCTAGCAAGCCTCGAGTCACTCAGGCTCATTCTATCTTTTTACTCGAGAATTCCAAAAAAAAAAACGTCTTCTCTGAAACTCACATTTCCATCGAGGAGACATCTCTACTCATCCCAGAGGGTGTTCCCAATCAGGGATCCCTCTTTTCTGAATCATTGATCGATTTACTCGATCCTCCCTCCACTGTAAATACCTTATCTTCAGTAGGTCAAGTTAGGTTAGGAAATAGGAAAGTCAGAGGTAAGCGAGTTCCAAATAGGTATACGCAACGATTGGCACGTAAATGCGTAGAGTGTGCAAGGCTGCCAAACTTTTTAGATGATACTATCCAGCTAGATGAAATCCGATATGAGGATGAGCATAACATAGATCATACTTTGGGAGTATATGAGGTGGTATCAGAGAAGAATCCCGAATTCGAGGATGAAATTGAGGACTTGGCTGATGCATATGCATCTGGACTTAGAAGATTTGAAGAACCATCAGCCACAGGGAATGAACCGACCAAGGAACTGAATTTAGGGACCCCGGAAGATCCTAAGACTATCCTCATCAGTGCAAACCTCACTCCCTCAGAAGAACAACGTTTGATCAAAGTTTTGGAAGAATATAAGGACACGTTCGCATGGACATATGAAGATATGCCGGGATTAGATAATTCATTGGTTGAACATAGATTAACGTTGAAACCTGAAACTACCCCGGTTAAACAAAAGCTCAGGAGGTTCCACCCTGATATTGCACTCAAAATGAAAGAAGAGGTCGACAAACTACATCAAGCAAAATTTATTAAAGTTGTCTTATATCCGCAATGGGTGGCTAACATAGTCCCTGTTATGAAAAAGGATGGACGAATTCGGATTTGCATAGACTTCAGGGACTTGAACCGAGTGTGTCCTAAGGATGATTTCCCTTTGCCTCATATCGATGTTTTGGTTGATAACACAGCTGGATTTGAAATGCTTTCCTTCATGGATGGCTATTCTGGATACAATCAGATCCGGTTAGCTGAGGAGGATCAGGAGAAGACCTCATTCACTACACCTTGGGGAACGTATTGCTATGTTGTCATGCCCTTTGGGTTAAAGAATGCTGGTGCTACATATCAGAGGGCTATGATGACTATCTTTCACGACATGATGCACACCCTTGTAGAGGTGTATGTGGATGATTTGGTTATCAAGTCCAAGAGTCGGGAAGATCATTCTGAAGTGCTAAGGAAGGTCTTGCAAAGAGCTAGAGAATACAAGCTAAAAATGAACCCGAAGAAGTGTACATTTGGAGTTTCATCAGGAAAGCTACTTGGGTTTATAGTAAGCAAAAGGGGCATAGAGATCGACCCAAACAAGGCCAAGGCAATTATTGGTATGCCTCCTCCGAAGAATATGAAAGAGCTTCGAGGATTGATTGGGAGGCTACAATTTGTCCGCCGGTTTATCTCACAACATTCCCAAAGGTGTAAACCTTTCTATGAGTTAACCAAGGCGAGGGCCGAGTTTAAGTGGGATTCGAAGTGCCAGGAGGCGTTTGATGGGTTGAAAACATACCTGGAAAGTCCCCTTGTACTTAGACCACCAATTCCCGACAAACCTTTGGTCCTCTACATTTCGGTTCTTGAGAACTCTCTTGGGGCAGTCCTTGCACAAGTTGATGAAGAAGGGAAAGAACGAGCTACTTACTACTTGTCTAAGATGTTTGATGCTTGTGAGCTGAAGTACCCTATGGTAGAAAAGACCTGTGCTTCTCTTGTTTGGGTGGTTCAGAAACTCAAACATTATTTCATTGCTCACCAAGTCAAGCTCATTGCTCGTATCAATCCCATTAAGTTTACGTTAGAGAAGACAGTCTTGATCGATCGGTTAGGGCGATGGCAGAGTTTCTTATCCCAATTTGATATCACTTATGTCCCACAGAAGGCAATTAAGGGTTATGCTATTGCTGAACACCTTGCCCATCATCCCATACCCGTCTTTGACCCAGTCTGGTCGGAGTTCCCGGATGACGAACTAATGTCAGTCCGATCTTCCAATCTTTGGACATTATATTTTGACGGGGCTCTGAACTCTCATGGTAGAGGGATAGGTATTGTCCTTCTGTCACCTGAAGGTGTCACCATTCCACAGGCTTTTCGGCTTAACTTTCCAGCAACCAACAACATAGCTGAGTATGAAGCCTTGCTGGCCGGGCTGGAGGCCGCTCATTTCCATGGTGCCACCGAACTGAGGGTGATAGGTGATAGTCAATTGATCCTACGCCAAGTCCTATCCAAGTACCGAACTTCCCATCCAAACCTCAAACCCTACCAGGAGCTCACCACTTGCTACATCAAGTTATTCTTCAAACTCACCTTTGTCCATGTCCCCCGTAATCAGAATATCCTCGCCAATGCCTTAGCTTCACTAGCTTCATCTCTATCTGTCCCGCTAGGCAGGCAAGTGCGGACTATCCACATCTGTAAGAGGACAATTCCAGCAATTGAGGATGGACGTTTTCTAAAGGTTAAGGAAAGATTCAACAGAAAAGAATGCTTGGAACATAAGGAAGAAATCTCCTTGATTGAGTTGGAAGAGTTAGAAGAAGGTGAGAGACCTTGGTATGACGAGATTGCGAGGTATTGCCAAGATCAGTCATATCCGCCTGGATCAACCACCAAGGAAAAGAAGGCAATCAGAAGAGTATCCCAAAGGTATACAATCCTAGGAGGAGTGCTCTATAAGAGAAGCCTAAGTGGAATCTTACTCAGGTGTCTTGATGAAGAAGAAGCCGAGTTGGTGCTGAAAGAAGCACATTCTGGAATTTGTGGTGGTCACGTGAATGCCCAAGCCCTTGCTAAGAAAATCATCCGACAAGGGTATTATTGGCCAACTCTAGAAGAAGACTGCTCCATCTTTGTCCGGCATTGTCATTCATGTCAACTCCATGCCGACAAGATTCACTCTCCCGCATCTTCCCTTCATCCAATTCATGCCCCATGGCCTTTCGCCATGTGGGCTTTTGATATCATTGGCCCCTTGAGTGACCTCAACTCCGAAGTGCGCTCAAAATCGTTCATTCTGACGGCAACGGAGTACTTCACAAAGTGGGCTGAAGCGGAAGCATTCGTGGAGATTAAAGCATCAACAGTTTGCTCCTTCATCAAGCGCAACATTCTGGCAAGGTTCGGGATACCCAGCGACATCGTCACCGACAATGGGCCACAATTTCTTTCTCATGATCTGCGTGATCTTTGCAACAGGTATTACATTTCATTGCATCATTCATCACCATACTATCCTCAAGGCAATGGTCAAGCAGAAGCCACCAACAAAACCTTAATCAAAATCATCAAGAAATCTTGTAAGTCTAGCAAATTTGCCGACTGGCCTGATAAGCTTGTAGATGCTCTATGGGCTTATCGTACTTCTGTAAGGACTCCCACTGGACAAACCCCGTATGCTTTGGCATATGGGATGGAAGCAGTGGTCCCTTACGAAGTATTACTTCCATCTGTCCGAGTTCAGCTCGACAGGGATATTCCTGTTGATGAGAGACGAGAATCTCTCCTTGCACAGCTTGAACTCTTGGATGAAAGAAGGCTAGCCGCCGCCGAGCATGCCCGGACTTATCAGAATAGACTCAAAAGGTTTTATCAAAAGAGGGTGGTCGAGAGAAAGTTCGAAATCGGTGAGATGGTAGTCAAACGCATATTCGTTAAGCCGGGGGTCCCCGCTCCAAGTTGCAACCTAACTGGGAAGGGCCTTTTGTAATCACTGAAAAGTATCCAGGTAATGCATATGAATTGACTAATGCAGATGGAGAAAAATTGAATCATCCTTGGAATGGAGTTTACCTCAAAAAGTACTTTCCATAAAAATGGAGAAACCACTGGTATAATTTCAAGTCATCGATCCTAGGTTGTTCATGAGAAGTCAAGGGTAGGTACCATCCTACACACACAACACTTCCCGATCCTAGAATCCAGACAACCCGACACTTGCGAAAGGCAAGGCAGAAATCTAGAAATGGAAGGAGTACCCTTACCCTATTCTCTTCTACTCGGTCCAAGATTGGGAGAGAAGATTAGAGAGTGGTAGTATCGAAAACACTCGCCACCCTAGTAGGAGGCCGTCTCAGAGGGTACAAAAGGGTGCCAAAAGATGGGCAATGAACCCCTCAGGTTAGAAAAAAATGATCAACCTGTCTGAATGAGTACCCAGAATGATAGTCAAGGCAAATGACGTTAAAAGATGGGCAATGTCCCCACGGGTCAAAAACCTGTCCAAATATGTGCCACATAGAAAAGAGCAAAAAGAGAAAGAAAAACCCAAAGAGGCCGAACCCCAATGGGTAATTTGAGTGAGAGTAGAGAAATCCCTCTCAACATCTTCAAACCCTATCAAGGACTTCCTCTATACTCTTCCTCCTTAAACCCCTAGGGAAGGGTAAACCGACCAAATCCAGGTGGAATCCAAGCCGATCAAAGGAAGAAGGTTAGAAGGATTCTAGGTAGGGAACTTTATTTTTGCACGTGGCATCTACCACTTGAGTCTTGATGAACTCCAAAGACCGATGAACTGTCTCAAATACTAGCATTTTCTCCACAAAAAAAGTTGCATATTTCAAAATTTCAAAAAAAAATGCATATTTCAAAAACCTAAAAAAATTGAATATTTCAAAAATCCTAAAAAAAATTGCATATTTCAAAAATCCAAAAAAAATGCATATTTCAAAAACCCAAAAAAATCGAATATTTCGAAAACCCAAAAAAATCGAATATTTCAAAAATTCAAAAAAAAAAAAACATATTTCAAAAATCTAAAAATTGAATACTTTTGAAAATCCAAATGATTGTTTTCAAGAAAATCCAAAAAATTTTTTGCTTAGTCATGGTCATTGCCTTAGTTGCATCCATGCTTATTTGATTGTCATGCATATTTCCATTTCTACATTGCATATCCATTTTTTACTTTAATTACCTTGTTAAGAAGGCTCTCCCCCTTGACCTAAGTTAAAGTTGACCATAATGGACAAAGGGAAGAGTCACGGTGAAGATCTAATCTCCTTCTGTCAAGTGTTACAGGCATTTCAATACAGGAGAGGAGCGGATTCACACCATGACAGGTAAGTTCTCTTAACCCTTACCCCTATTTCATTTTAAGTCATTTGTTTTATTCCACCTTGTTAAGAAGGCTCCTCCCTTTGACTCAAAATCAAGTCATACGACATACAGGCAAAGGGATGAGTAATGATAAAAATTTAATCATTTTCATTAAGTATTTTCAGGAGCTGAAGAAGCAAAAGGAGAAGGGCGATCAGGTACCATTTTTTATGAAAAAAAAAAAAAAATTTGCCCAGGGCGCATGTGCCCTCATCTGGGGGCACATGGCCAGGTGCCCCACCCCCTAGGCGCATGGCCAGGTGCCCCCGATCGGGGGCACATGGACAAAAAAATTTGAAAAATTAGGAAAAATCTCAAAAATTCAGAAATTGTCTATAATGTTAAAAATGACATTTTTGCTAAAGGAACCATCATTATAAACTTTGTTTTGACATCCAAATGATGGTTCTAATAGTAAAATCTTCCATTTATCATTTCATGAACAATCTGATTCATATGACAATTCTGTCTGTTGGGTACTAACCAGAAATGTGCAGGCAACATTTTTTAGTCCTAACAGGTGAATTGGTGAGATCAATGTTCCCCAAGGAACGTCATGCCAACCTTGCAGCGAAAAGGAAGCACCACCTAGCTGAACATTCTCATGGTGTTGTATTCCGTCAGAAGGCATGACCAGAGATGCTGATGAACCAGGCGGTCGATGCAGCTTACCTGAAGATTTCATCCTCAGCTTCTCATCAATCTCACATCACATCACCACCATCACTTCATTTTTTGCACTTCACATCACTCCTACTATCTGTCACTTAGCTATGCTAGGTCCACTTTATACATATTATATGCATTAATGTTGAAGACCTTGAGAGTAAAGATGACTGGGCCCGAGATCCCCTTCAACAAAATCCACGACGGCTTGGTCATTTCTTCACACTCACGGATAAGCCAAAATTGAACATTGGAGGGACGATGGTTCCTAATCGGGTGTCTTGACCTCCAATAGACAATCTATATCTTCAACTATTTTCTACATGATTTTCTATGTGTTCACAGCCATCTCCTTTTCTTTCTTCATCATTACCAATTCTATTTCATTATGTTTTCTCTTTCTTTTATTTCATCATGTTTTATTATTTCTTTTATCCCTTTATGTTTTATTCCTTTCTTTTTGTTCCACCATGTTTTATTCTATCATTTCTTTTATCCCACCGTGTCTTTTATCCCACCCCACCGTGACAATTGTCATCCCATTGCTATTCTTCTTTACCATCATTCTATGTTAGTCCCACCATTATCTTTCAATCCCACTATGGCTTAAATCTATCTTGTCGTTTTCCGAATACTTGATTTTTCTGCCTGAGCGTGATTCATGGTTTTCACGATACCCGAGCAATTTTGCTATGCTTAAAACGAACCCTTTTAGAACTTGAGGTTCTTCCACTCAGAATTAAACTGAGTATTTGGTGAAACTTGAATGAACTTGAGATTCCAAATATGATGGATTGGTATTCTTTTCATTTTAAGATCAACTTCTCTTTTACAAAACTTTAGCCCATCACAGTACAAGAACACCGCAAAGTTCGGGTTGCTGGCTGATGATGAACCTACGAATTCGAGGACTCCTCACCACGCTGAGGGTTGGCTACATCCTTTTATCCATTATCATTTACTTTTTCATCTCTCGTGCCAAGGGCATGTCTTTTACCAGTCAATTATATGAGGTTTTGATAGAACATGAAAGCGATCTAGAATACTCAGAGAGATTCATTTTGCTGGATCGGGTAGATAAGCGTGTCTATATCTACACCTTGATGCCACCTTTTCAGTCCATCACCATTCCATTTCACTACATTCATCTACACTCACTTGCATTCCATTACAGTTCACTCCGAATCACTCCGCTTCATTACATGCCACTCCCTTACAAAGCCGACATCAAGGCGAGGCAAGCTGTAGACACGCCAAATTCGCCTAATTCAGAGCATAAAACTCATGTTTTATAGGGTAACATGTGTGATTGATCATATGATGATGCCGGGTCCTTTTAAGTTGATTTGGAGCTTCGCCAAATGAAATCGGATGTTTTCCGCAAAAAGCCGTAATTTCCGAGCGAAAGCTGCACGTAAATCGTGTGAACACGGAAATTGGCTGAATGACCAATGCCTAATGATCATGCATTGAAAGTTATGGTCATATTCACACTCCGGACAAGTTTTGTTGCATTCCGTGCCTTTCCGGTTTGCCGTCGAAGTCATTTTGACCTAATATCGGACCTTCTGTTCACTGCCCTAACTTCCGGACAAAATTCTGAAGTTTTGGAGGGTGTGATGGCTGATCCGATGCTGTAGAAAGTTTCTTCGGCCTGTTATCTTTCCAACGCAACAAACGGCGTCGAATTCCGAGTTCGGGAGTGTTCGCAATGGCTTCCGGAAGAAGGACGCGCAGAACCAGTCCCATGCGCCCAGGTTCCAGGGCACATGCGCCCGGGACCCAGGGCACATGGCCATGCGCCCTACCCGTGAGGCACGTGGCCTTGTGCCCTCACTTGAGGGCACATGCGCCCCACCCTTGAGTCGATCTTTCACCCGACTCTGCCGCTGAACAGACGGAAGAGATAAGACCTTTATTTTCGGAGAAGATAAGATGTGCCCTCACTGGGGGGCACATGCGCCCCTCAGTGGGGCGCATGCGCCTGGCACCAGGGCGCATGCGCCCAGGGGTGGGGCGCATTCATCCCTATTTTCTAGCTTCGATAAGATCGCCTGTTCTCCTATAAATTAACTCCGATTCCGGTCGTTCCAGAGAGAGGAGCACGACTCCCCAGGCTTCTCAAGACGTCCTATCACCTTCCTGCATCGATTTTATGATTTTTAGAGAGAGAATTTCGAGTTTTTAGAGAGAGAAAAGTCGGTTCAAGAGAGAGGAAGGCTGTTCTACAGGTGATCTGCCCAGTCTCTCTTATTCAGCCTCTACAGCAGTGTGTGGACGTCTTCTGCCTGAGATCTCTTCAGCAAAGTTCTTCCTCTCCAAGTCTTCTTGAGTTTACAATCGACGGAACTTGATTCCAAGGTCGGGGTTGATCGTGACAAGCGCAGAAGCAAAGTCGCGCCTGGCAGATCCTGGACTGCTACTCGGCTTTTTTCGACAACACAGATTTGGCTATATCTTCCTCTATTCAACTCAGAATCTTTCAGTTCTTTTTCCTATCTCTTTGTTTCGTGATTCTACATCATCCTATAATTTTTTTACATTTTTTTGCATTACTTTTACTCTGTTATTCCGAAAATAAAAAAAGGGGGTTAGAGATAACCCGAATCCGGTCAGTTTCTAGTCAATTGTGTGTTTTATGTTATTCTCTTTACATATACTCCACTTTGTCTAGTTATAATTATCTCTTTCACTTGTTTATTTGTCTAGTTGCACAGAATATCAAGCACCCACACGTTGAGGACTCTTCTTCATCGGCCGGCCGAAGAAGGAGAAGCTTTAACTCACATTCTTCACGCTAAGGTACACACGGTCAATTTTAATTCTATAAATCGGAACCCACAGTTCCTGGAGACCACGTTTATTTCTTCTCACCCTCCTCCCACATGACCCGAACCGTCTCTTTGGTGATCGAGCGACGCCAAGGGATGAAAGTTCGGGGATCAATGTGAGTGTGGGACCGAGGTGAGAGTTGCTTTCCGAGCTTTATTCCTTTCTTTCCTCATTCCCTCTTGAGGTGACGATCTGGATTCACGGACTTCCCTGAAAAGGAGAGGACCCCGTCGAATTTTCAGAGTCGACACTCGTGCGGCGGACGGTGCACCAAAGTTTCTGTGAGCAGCTAGGGCTAAAGGTGGGTAGACGCAAGCAATCCGGAAGAGGACTCCGACAATTCCAAGGTCGACTTGGTGAAGGCATCCAACGTTAGGGCTTAATCGGTATCGATTAGAAGGGAAGGTAACATCACAACTTTTAATGTTTAATTAATTGTTAGTGTTTGATTTTTTTTAGTGTTTGTTTTTGTTTAATAATTATTATTATTGATTTTATTGTGTGAATTGCTTAAATTGTATTAGAGTTTCTTTTAAGAAATCTTGTTTATTTAGGTGTTTTTTAATTAGTAATTGGTTTATGTCATATTGTTTATTTAGAGTTGTTGTAGAAAATATTGTTTAATTATATTTTTTTAGGTTAATTAGATTGTAATATATTTATCGACGTTGTTTAAGTCTAGTTGTTTTAAGTGAGTTATTCCAAAGTGATATTTTTTTACATGTTGTTTAATTATAGTTCTGAAATAATTTTTTGTCAATTGGGCTTAATGGAATTCTTAGATTTTGGAATTTATATTTTTAGAAATATAATTTAAGGTTTTGTGCCTTAGCGGGTTCTTGCCATTTCAGACTTCAGGATTTGTGCCTCAAAATCTTAACATAAGCTCGTAGAATTGGCTAAGTAGGCAATTGGATAGCTCCTTATCATGTTTTCATGTTTTAATTTTCTTTTCACGTTTGCATTTCATATGACTTAAGTAGGTAATTGGATAGCTCCTTATCCAGGTTCTATGGAATCGATCCGGATTGATCAATTTCCAAATTGATCCACCTAGATCGGTAGTTTCGGCCGGAATTGGCCAAGACGGATCTGGATGGATAGTTTCGGCCGGAATCGGCTGAGATGGATTCGAATCGTCCGATTGGGCAATTCATGGTCTTTCTACTTTAAATAAGGCAACTTTGAATGGGAGTACTTTAAATTGGGTTACTTTTAATTTAAATTGTAGTTAATAATTAATGTCTTCACATAGCAAATTAGAAAGTTAACAGTTTGATATTTCCAGGTTACTCATAAAAATTTTAAACATATGGCATCTCAGATAATCAATGTCCGTGTAATGTATGATGGTATGCTCTCAATAAGCAACGATTATGCTTATTATTATGGTGGATATGAATGCAATATTAAGATATTGCGAGGAGCTAGTTATGAAGATCTTAAGAGTTATATATTCGACGCAATTGGTTGTAACCCAGAATTAATTTGCCTAAAATTAGTGTATAATTATTTTGATGGGGTCAATGAGGTTGTCGATGAATCAACAAGTCAAACTCTGTTGACGAGATGTGTTGAGGTCGATGATATCTTATTGTATGTTGTAAAAGAATGCCTCGACACCACAACTCAGGTTGAATGTTCTACCTGGAATCCACAAACTTATAATCAAACATCAATGAGTCAGTTGTTATCTGAAGTTGAGAGTAATATTAGCCCATGGAATGTTGTAACTGGCCAGAACACTGAAATTAATTTAAATGAGGAATACGGCGTACATGATGAACACGATGAGACCGAAGCGTCCTCAAGTGATAATGAAGAAGTGCCATATGAGATAGTTAATAGTATCTCGGCTGTGAATGAATTTCATGAGGTCTAAGATCTGACATGGATAAATAATGCCATTGCAACAAATGTTTTTATAGACAGTGATGAAGAAGATGTCGAAGAGGAAGGTATGGGTATAGTAAGAGGGGAAGGAGAAAATGTTAATGAACTTTCAGTAGGAGATGTCTTTAGATGCAAAGAAGATCTTATACAGGCTGTTGCTGTGTGGGCATTGAAACGTAATGTGCAACATCGAACAGATAGATCAACAAAGACTAATCTTACATTGATTTGTCCATCAAGACCTGAAGGCTGTAACTAGAGATTACATGCACATGTTAGCACCAGGGTTGGAGGATTGTGGAAAATCATGAGTTTCGACAACAACCACAATTGTTCCACTCCCATACATAACACGGCACATAGACAATTAACATGCACAACAATTTGTCACCTAATCATGCCCATCGTTCGATCCCGTCTAGATATTCGACCAAGGGACATCATAGATATGGTGCAAGTAAAGTATTCATTGAAACCCTCTTATTACAAGGCTTGGAATGCTCGTAGAAAAGTATTTGAAAAGTTGTTTGGTGACTGGGAAAGTTCATACACACATTTGTTAAGATACATGGAAGCAGTAAAAAACACTATGCCTGGGACAATCTATACATATTTGTGTGAAAGTGATAGTCAAAGGTTGTTATTTTTCTTCTGGAGCTTCATGCCTTCTATTCAAGGATGGCGATCTTGTCGTCCAGTTATAAGTGTAGATGGTACATTCCTTCATGGCAAATACCGTGGTACACTTCTGGTTGCTTGCGGTGTCGATGCCGATCAAGGCTTGTTTCCTATTGCATTTGCTGTTGTAAACAGTGAGAACGACCGGTCTTGGTCATGGTTCTTACAACAACTGTTGTCCCACGTTCCATCTGTTACAGAAAGATGACATGAACTATGTATAATATCCGATAGACATGTGAGTATCAAAAATGCAATAGAACGATGGTTTCCTCTGGCAACCCATCGTTATTGTCTTTGACACTATCGTTAAAATTTTCAATCTCATTTCAGTGGTAAAGAATTATATAGAAGGATGTACAATGCAGGTATGGCTACCAGTGCTTTGGATTTTAACAAATGGATGGATGACATAAAATTGTGTTGTCTGGATGCATATGAATGGTTATTACAAGTAAATCCAGAACAATGGGCTTTAGCCTTTGATACGGATGGCAAAAGATATGGGATAATGACAACTAACTATTTAGAATGCTTCAACAGTGTACTGAAAATAGCACGGGGTTTGCCTATTCATGCATTGGTTCACATGACGTACCACCGACTTAGACTCATGTTTTATCAATGCCGCACGTGTGGTATGAACATGGAATCACAACTAACCACTAAATTTGAGAAGAAAATGCATGAGTTGAGAGAAAAAAGTCAAGAGATAATCATTCAAGCTCGAGTAAATGTTGGTGAGTGGGATTTGAATGATATTTATGGCAGAGTATTCTGGGTTGACGTTGACCGTGATTCAATTGCATGTACATGTTGTGAACCAATGCTTAGACATTTTCCATGTAAACATGTGTTGACTGCTATCAATTCAGTGAATTGGGATCCGTATGCATACACATCAAAGTGGTACAGTGCTTATTCTTATCGATCAAACTACGAACATGAATTTCACACAATTCTTGATGCTAGTTATTGGCCGTCATTTGATCCAGAAAGGAACATAATACCATTGTTACCACCTGCTAATACCTGAAGGAGTGGTAGACCAAGAAATAAATGGTTACCAATGGTGATGGACCGAGACCCAAATAGACAACAGAATAAATGTGGCATTTGTAAACAAAGAGGACACAATCGTTCCACTTGTCGATTGAATCCACGGTGCGTAAATTTTACTTTGAATTTCATTTATAGCACATGATAACATTTCTTTATTTTGAAGTTCGTACCTTATTGTTGTGCATGCTCTTTTAAATGTAGCTTGGAAACTGTTTCTTACATATTTAAACTTACATTTTAGGCATGGAGCGAGTGCCTCGTGATGCTTCTTTGTTACGAGATCAGACTCGCCATCGTTCGGCGAATCCCGAGGTAAACATTTCTTTCTAGCACTTATCTTACAAGTTTATGTTAATCATTACGAAGTCCTTTTTGTGTAATTACATCCATGTTACTTACTAATTTTTACATAACAACTTTACATTGCAGGAGGGTAGCACCCTATATTTAGTGTCTCATTTCCGTCAGATGTCATCATGGCCAGTAGAAAATCCTATAGTTTTAGAGTTACTAGAGGTAGGTGGTTTTGTTCATTTGCGTCATTTACAGTCGTTTATTTTAGATAGGCAGCTCATTACGGCTCTCGCGGAGCGGTGGCGTCCCGAGACGTCTACCTTTCACTTTCCCCGGGGAGAGATGACCGTCACACTTCAAAATGTATCCTTCATTATGGGTCTACGGGTAGACGGTCCCCCCGTCATTTGTCCACCGCGGGTACCATCTGTAGAGTTCCCGACTTGGGAGGATGTTTGCTTCCGATTTATGGGTGTACGACCGGTAGAAGGGGAAGAGATATCACCGTGTGGTCAAAGTCCGTCTACGTTATGGTTGCAGTGGTTGTATACCACATTTGGACAGAGGGCGGGTGACTTACCCACCGACGATAGTGAGGAGTCCCGGGATGTATGTTTATATCATACTAGGGCTCTTATGCTCATGTATATTGGCACACTCCATTTATCGGATACATCGGGTACGGAAGTGCATATGCAATATCTATTTTTTTATGGAAGATTTCGAGGAATGTGGAAGGTTGGCGTGGGGTGCCGTGGTATTAGCTTACTTGTACCGCCAGTTATGTGCCGCCATGGCCTTGAAGCGCAACCGAATAGGAGGTTTTTTACATTTATTGCAGGTACATTTGATTTCATAGAAATTAAAATTTTATCAATTTTTTTTTGCACAACCCGTGATGTTAATTTTTTCCTTATGTAGATATGGTCGTGGGAACATATCCACATCGGTCGGCCTCATTTGCCACTTACCATCCATGCTGGGGAACAAAGGCGACCGCTTGGACACTGGTAAGGAGCATACTCAATTCAGCTTGCATATGTTTTTTTGATTAATACGGTTTACCGAGTAATCAAAATGTATAATTTATACAGGTGGAATCCACGTCGAAATCGACCTCAACATAGATTTACACTTTTATTTTACAGAAATGAACTTGACACCGAGGAGGCTAGCCATGTAGTTAAAATTTCTCTTAACCTTTATTTTGCCTATTTATCATTCATGCAAAAGTTAATGACTTGTATTTTTATTTCTGTAAACTGTTAGATTACATGGGAGCCTTATACACCACAAATCTTGGAAACCATTCCTACTGTGTCGATAGAAAACCCCCGAATCTGGCTAGCCTCGGTACCCCTCATTTGTTGTTCGGTAATGGAGGTGCATGCACCGGAGCATGTACATCGGCAATTCGGCCTCGTCCAAACAACGCCACGGAATAGAAAACAATATGAAAGGAAAGATGGACGTGGTCTATGGGGTACCGATTGGACCGTAGTTTATGCATATTGGATTAATTGATGGAATCGTCGGGAGGAGTTTCTTTATGAGCCACCTCGGGAGGAGATTGATGTTGTATCAGAAACACAAAAATACGAAAATTGGTATACGGAAAGAACTGTTCCGTATCTTGTTCAAGACACTCCCGAACCTCCCGAGCAATATTATCCGAGGGGTTCCGTGAAACGTAAATTGGTAAGACAAAAATTTACATTTTAGAGGTTTTCTTTAGTCTTCTTTTTAAGTCATATTGATTTGATTGTTCATAATATGTTTTCTTTAGCTACAAAGACATCATGAAATTCAACGGATGCTTCAACCGAGTATGCCGTATCAACTTGAACAAACAAGGGCTGACATCTTGGAGTTGCATCGACATATGCACGATAAACTCCATATCACGATGCCATCATATGAGCCCAACTTTGAGCCGCCACATTCTTCATCAGGACACCGCTCACAACCTCCATTCGGTTGGACCGGATAGGAAGGTGCGGGACTGTCTACGGGAGCCGGACCATCTACGGGAGCCGGACCGTCTACATATGTGCGGTGAAAACAACGTGATCCGTCGATGATTACTCCGTCGGAGGCCGGCTATGGGTATACAGGACGTGGCTCTATTGAAAATCCCACTCCATCCGCACCGATGCGGCCTAGTCGACATGGCGAAAATGTGGTGGCCGATTTCCCGCCCAATAGGTTAGAATTATCACCTCTCGAAGAACAGGAAGAGCAACTTGTTCGAGAAAGACTTCGTCCAAGGAGAGGAAGGAGGGGGTGAATGCTAGACTTTTTTCGAATGTATTTATGTATATTTATCTTCTTGGAGACAGTTTGACTATGTAAAATCTTATAATTTCATATTAACTATTCGCTCACATTCTCTCTTCTATGAATGAATATATGCCATCGTTTGTATATTCATATATGTGCGAAATTTTATGTCTACATGTTGATTGTGTGAAATTGTATGTGTGGGATGGTGTTGGTATGAGTATTGCGGCTTACAAGTCAATTCCGAAATTGTATGTTGAATTGTGTTGAATGGTGTTCACCATAATTTTATTTTTTGAATGGTGTTGCTATGTCTTGAATGGAGTTGAATGGAGTTGTATGAAATGTGTTGAATGGTGTTACTATGTGTTGAATGGAGTTGAATGGAGTTGTATGAAATGTGTTGAATGGAGTTGAATGGAGTTGTATGAAATGTGTTGAATGGAGTTGTATGAAATGTGTTGAATGGAGTTGTATGAAACCAACATTGTATGTGTTGAATGGAGTTGATTCAAATGTGTTGAATGGTATGAATGTATTTGATTGAGGTTTACAAGCCTCAATCCGAAAATCATGAATGGTTGAATGGTATGAATGTATGTGTTGAATCGTATGAATGTATTTGAGGCTTATAAGTCTCTTCCGAAAATCATGAGTAAACGATGTGGATCATCGAAAATTGTTGTTGCAGGTATGTTAAAACTGCAGCCGGGTTGTTTGCATTTTTTTTTGTTCTGTGGCAAAGTCGAGTTCTGGGAACTCGACTTTCAAATAGGCTGTGTGGAAGTCGAGTTATGAAAACTCGACTTTCAATCACCCAGAACCTGCAGCGCCTCGCAAACACTTCTGTGGCAAAGTCGAGTTCTGGTAACTCGACTTTCAAATAGGCTGTGAGTGGAAGTCGAGTTATGAAAACTCGACTTTCAATCACCCAGAACATGCAGCGCCTCGCAATCACTTCTGTGGCAAAGTCAAGTTCTGGTAACTCGACTTTCAAATAGGCTGTGAGTGGAAGTCGAGTTATGAAAACTCGACTTTCAATCACCCAGAACCTGCAACACCTCGCAAAGACTTCTGTGGCAAAGTCGAGTTCTGGTAACTCGACTTTCAAATAGGCTGTGAGTGGAAGTCGAGTTATGAAAACTCGACTTTCAATCACCCAGAACTTGCAACACCTCGCAGACTTCTGTGGCAAAGTCGAGTTCTCCGAACTCGACTTTAAAAAGTCGAGTTCCTGTAACTCAACTTTTGAAAGTCGGTTAATTAGAATTCGACTATAGATTAACCAAATATCTTAGATGTTCCACCGGTGGAAATCGAGTCTCTTCACAAGTTTGGTTTTGAAAACCCGACTTTGCGCAAACCGTGCTAGATTTATAATAACAACTTTTACAGTGCTAGTTTTGAAATTAAAAAAAATAGTGTTATATTAAAAAAAGCCTCGTCCTAAATTTCCGACAAAATTCTGAAGTTTTGGAGGGTGTGATGGCTGATCCCATGGTATAGAGAGATTCTTCGGCCTGTTAGCTTTCCAACGCAACAAACGGCGTCGAATTCCAAGTTTGGGAGTGTTCACAATGGCTTCCGGAAGAAGGACACGCAAAAACAGTCCCATGCGCCCGGGTCCCTAGTCACATGTGCCCGGAACCCAGGGCACGTGCCCACGTGCCCTACCATTGAGGCACGTGACCTCGTGCCCTCACTTGAGGGCACATGCGCCCTACCCTTGAGGCATGAGGGAACCAGTTTTTCACCGGGACTCTACCGCTGAATGGATCGACCGGATAAGATCAAATTTTCAAAAAAGGTGACATGCGCCCTGCACCAGGGCGCATGCGCCCTGGGGTAGGGCGCAAGGTGCCCTATTTTCTAGTTTTGTTAAGATTTGTCGTTCTCCTATAAATTAACTCTGATTCTGGTCGTTCCAAAGGCATGAGCATGACCCCCCAGGCATCTCAAGATGTCCAAGCTCCCTCCTGCATTGATTTTGTAATTTTAGAGAGAGAATTTTGAGTTTTTAGAGAGAGAAAAGTTGGTTCAAGAGAGAAGAAGGCTGTTCTGCAGGTGATCAGCCAGGTCTCTCTTCTTCGGCCTCTACATCAGCGTGTAGAAGTCTTCTGCCTGAGCACTCCTCATAAAAGTTCTTCCTCTCCAAGTCTTCTTTAGTTTGCAATTGACGAAACTTGATTCCAAGGTCAGGGCTGGTCGTGATGAGCGCAGAAGCAAAGTCGCGCCTGGCAGATCTTGGACTGCTGCTCGGCTTTTTCGACAACTCAGATTTGGTCATATCTATCTCTATTTTGCTCAGAATCTTTCTGTTCTTTTTCCTATATCTTTTTTTAGTGATTATCCATTTTACATTTTTTGCATTATTTTTAGTCTGTTTATCTGAAAATTGAAAAAGAGGGGTTAGAGATAACCCGAATCCGGTCAGTTTCTAGTCAGCTGTGTGTTTCATGTTATTTTCTTTACATATACTCCACTTTTTTTAGTTCTAATTGTTTTTTTTTAACTTTTTTTTGTTTGTCTAGTTGCATAGAAAATCAAGCACCCACACGTTGAGGACTCTTCTTCATCGGCCGGCCGAAGAAGGAGAAGCTTTAACCCACATTCTTCACGCTAAGGTACACATGGTCATCTTTCAATTTTATTTCATAAATTGGAACCCACGGTTCCTGGCGACCACATGTCTTATTTTATTTCTTCTCACCCTCCTCCCACATGACCCGAACCGTTTCTTTGGTGATCGAGCGACGCCAAGTGATGAAAGTTCGGGGATCAATGTGAGTGTGGGACCGAGGTGAGAGTTGCTTTCCGAGTTTTCTTCCTTTCTTTCTCATCCCCTCTTGAGGTGACGATCTGGGTTCATAGACTTCCCTGAAAAGGAGAAGGCCCAGTCAAATTTTCAGAGTCAACAACTTTGTGGCGACCATGGTGGGACAAGCAATGTCTTCAACTGTGGGTGCTTAGTGTTTTGTTTGCAACTAGTTCTAGTTCTAGACCGGTTCTCACGTGAGTCTTTCCTTCCTTCCACCTTTCTTAATTTCATGCCATCTCAAAATTTCTGATTTCACCCATCTTTCATCAGATCTGAAGTGCCAAGTATGTCATTTAATTTAGGTCATTTTATTTAAACCGGTTCCCACGTGAACCACCCTTTTCTTTTTAAATCGGTTCACGTGTGAACCAATCTCTTTCTTTACTTCAGTTCCCACATGAACCAAACCACTTTCCTTCAGATATATCCCCACTTGGATTATATCTTTATTCACTTTTAATTGGCCCCACGTGGTCTTCTTTCAATCATTCAAACCGGTTCCCGCGTGAACCACCCGTTTTACCAAAAATCGGTTCCCCACATGTCCCACGTTAACCAGCTTATTCTTACATCGGTCCCCCACGTGGACCACCCTTTTGCTTGGCTATCAGATCTAAACCCTCTTCTTTCCATCACTTTTCACTATCTTCATTTGGCTCACATAAGAAACAAGTCTAGATTCTAGTTTCTAGTTGCTCATCTAGTTTCTAATTGCTTGTCTGGTGTCATTGCTTGTTTATTTAAGTTTATGTTTTGCTTATTACTTGCTTTATTACTTGATTGCATTCTCTGCTCCTTCTCTCGACCTCCTTCTTTTACACTTTTTTGAGGCGGGAGCTCACTCTCCCATTTATCCCTCCCATCCAAAACACCCTCTTGGTGGATTCTGACCTCTTTTCTGGGATATTCCTTTCTAGTTGACTTGGTTGGATTTTATCAAGGCCTCTGTAATTCCTCATACGTGGAGTATTCTTCTTCACCATCGGGTTGGTTGTACCACTCCCCAAAACGCGAAGCATCCTATGTTACCTACGCGTGGTGAGATTGTGTAAAACCTAGGTCATTGGAGATTGGAGTTAGGATCCTAACACATATGTTGAGAGAACAATTCTTAACAAAATTCATAAATTTAAGGTTTAATCAAAATCATTGCATAATTTTGTTTTCAAGTCTTTGCATCACTTGCTTGTCAAAAAAAATTCAAACCCCTAACTTTTTTGCAAGATACTAAAAAAAAAACCAGAAAAAGTTCTTTGTTTGCTTTGTCAACTTGTTTGTTTTCTCCTTGAAGTTCAATGCAACTAAGGTCTGGAAGACACGTTGGAATGGTGGAACAAGCTGAACATCAAGAGCACGAGATGGGTCACCAACCAATTCCGTCAGATGGTCTTGTTAATCAATTGTTTGAGTCAGAAGTGCAAGAGGTCCCTCAACCATTTGCTCCCTGTGATGTTGAACAACTCTTTAGGGAGTTGTCTCTCTATACTGACCTAGAAACCTACCCCCGCATACAATCCATGGTGAAGGGCAAAATTACCTCAGATTAGGTTGAAGCAAGCCAAATTGCCTCATCTCCTTGTCCTATGGTTCGACCACCACTCATCCAATCACCCTTTGTTCACCCACCTATTGTTCAACAATCTATCATTCAACCATCTATAGTTCAACCATCTGTAGTTTAACCATCTATAGTTCAACCATCTGTGGTCCAACCATCATTTGTTCAGCCATCTTATTTTAACTATGTTGCTCCCCTGACCCACCAAGTCATGGGACAATGTTCAGTAAATTTGCCATGTCATGCTCCTCAATTCCAGAATCATGCCTCTAACCACATACCCCCACCAGTAAACCATGAACCTACTCTTACCCAGGCAATCAAGGATCAGCTTACCCAGATGAATGAACGTTATGAAGAGCTGAGATGTCGCCTGGACTCCAAGTCAGTTCCTGAGATCTCTATTCCTTCTTTGCCAGTTCTCCACCTGCCACCTTCTGAACTACCAGTTTATCGCCGCTACAATGGTACTGGCAATCCTTTTCTTCATCTTAAAGATTTTCTCTATGAATCCTCGTTCTGGAAAAATGATCGTAGGGTTCTTGCTTTCTTATTCCGCCAATCACTAGAAGGGTTTGCATTGGAATGGTTCTACTCGCTCGACTCCTTTGAGGCAGGAGACTTCAATATTGTTAAAACCAAATTTTTTCAAAGATACAGAGATCGGGTGGCACCATCATACTCCATCACGGATTTGATTGCTGAGATGATGAAGCCCGAAGAGGACTTCATAAAGTTTGCTGATCGCTGGAGGGGAATGGCAGAGAAATTGATAGATGTGATTTCTGAAGGGGAACAAGTAAAGATGCTTATCGGGAACACTAGACCTGCCTTGAGGAATGTATTGATCATGCACTATCCTACCACCATGAATAAACTCTATGACAGTGCCCGATACTTGAAAGCCCACTTTAAGGATGCCACCATGATAAACCCTTTTGATCTAAAACATAGAAACTTCAGGAAAACCACCTCTTCACCAGTTGGGCCTACAACCAAGGGAGTGGTCAACAACAAAGCTATAAATATTGTGGGGAACTAGGGAGGGAACCGTCAAAACCAGTTCAGAAACCCACCATAAAACCTTTCCTATTATCCCCCTCAACAACAGGTTAGGCCACCACAACCACGACAACCACAACAACCCCCTCAGCCAGTAGCACAACCCTAGCAACCTCGTCAACCTACCTATAATAGGGCACTGCCACCACCCAACCAGGCACCACGAAGGGGAGGTCCTAGGAGAGAGAACTACCAACAACTCCCTTACTCCTTGACCGACATCTTCAATGTACTCATGGCGGAGAAACAGTTGGAATTGCCCAAGGAAAGAGAGGTTTGGCCAGCAAGCGTAGATATGTCCCGATACTGTGCTTACCACCGGTGTCTTAGTCACACTGTTGAAGTGTGTTTTCAATTCAAGGATTACATCCACGAACTGAATGACCAAGGCAGCATTGATTGGGCTCAAATGCGAGAATGCATACATGCAATGAAGGCTAGGCAGCAGCAACGACAACATCCACCGGCTCAACCTCAACAACAACCCAGCTTGGGAATTGTCCATAATCCGCTCCCATTACATGCTCCCACTCCAGCACCAGCACCAGCACATCCAAACCCAGGAATTGGTCTAGTACACTCCATTGTCCAGGGAGATGCCAGCTGTGCTCAAGGTTGGAAACTAGAAACCAAAATACAACCATGCCAGTCAACCCAGCTAGGCCTCCTACTAGGAACCCTCCTAGACAAATAATCCATGCACCTGCTACTCCACAACCACCACCAAGTTCAATAACCCAACCACTGGCCACCACTTCTTCTCACCGACCCATCATTAGGCCAGCCCCCGCCTTGACTACACCTCCTTCAACCATTGCTACACACTGGCCCTTGCTCATCCGACCACCATAATCACCACCAAACCTGAACCCCCAGCCTATGAGCTCTACCACTCCAAAACCCCAACCCATCATACAACCTACCACATTACCAACACCTTCATCAAACCCATCAACCACTCCTGCACCCCGGCCTCTTCTTATCAGGACACTAGTATCCCCATCACTACCACCTCCAAATCCTACCCCTCTATCAACCAACCCAATCATCCCAGAACCACCAATCCCATTGCCTACCATACATGCACCTACACCACCTGTTCCCACCCCGGTTAACCCATCACCTCTACCCAACCGCCAAATAGCCTCAGTGCTTTGGAGTGGGAGGATGTTCCAGCGGCTTTTTCCCCAAGCAAGTACTCAACTGTAGGATCCAGTGGAGGAGGAACAAGTGGAAGAACCATTGCTAGGCACAACTTATGATCTGTTGAAACATTTAGATAAAACACCGGCCCATATTTCCATACTTGAGTTGATCAAAAGATCAAAGGTGCATCAGGAGATTCTATAGCAGTATTTGCAAAGGGTCATGGTGAGTGAAGATCTCCCACCTGAAAAGATAACTACAGTGTTAGCCCCTAGAAGTGAGCACCCAACACTCACTTTCTCTCAGGAAGAATTAGCAGACCCAGAGGTTAGGAGATATGCTTTGCATGTGGCTGTTATCATTTGCAATGTTAAAGTGAAATCATGTTTGGTTGACACTGGAGCTTCTATCAACGTTATGCCGTCAGAAACTTTGTAGTTGTGTGGCATTTCTGAACAAGAAATCAAGCCATCTTGCGCCATGGTGACGGCCTAGGACAACTCCAAGAAGTCTGCGCATGGGGTGGTCACTCTAGAAGTTAAACTTGGACCATGTATGGTCACAATAGATTTTCTTGTTCTAGAATTGGATCCAACTTTTCAAGCTATACTTGGGCGGCCATACTTGGAGGCAATAGGAGCTGTGGCTTCAACAAATCACCAGTGCATAAAGTTTCCCATTAAAGGACAAGTGGTCAAGGTGACTAGCATGCCTGTAAGGAATGAGATGAATGATGTTACTTTTACACCACCCCTTGGTTTGTCAATACAACCCCAGATCTCAGTGGGAGAATTACCAGAAGTTAGATGCATGACCGCCTCTCTACCTGACACAGTGGGATGGCGGATGATGATGAAATTGGGCTATCAGCCTAGACAAGGTTTAGGCAAGGATCTTCAAGGAATCACTCAGCCGATTCAAACTGTGAAAAGGCCATGCAGGCAGGGGTTGGGATATGAAGAGGATTCCATCCCAAGGAGGATCTTCCAGCCAGGATATGCCCTGGGACTCCACACCTTCTTTATCAAAGGAGAGACCATGATGATGGCTGAAGATGAAAAGTGTTTCATTACAGTTGTCAAGAGAAGGAAGGCTCCAAATGAAGAAGAAGACATGGAAGACCTATGCTTATCTTTGACTCGTCTGTTCTCAAGTGGGGAAGAGCACCATGAACCACTCGAGGGCAGACCAATCTTGGATCATCTGGTTGAGCATACCACCCAAGTTAGAACCATTCCGCGAGGCCCAAATATAACAATCCCATGTTTAAACCTCATGCTGTTGTTTCTAGATCTTTTGGATGGGTTTCCATGCCCACTTACCCACTTTGGGCCCATGCGCCCTTTCCAGCCTTCCACTCTTACTGGGCCTGCTTGCCCATTTACTTCCCTCATCAACTTTAGAACTGAGGGTTCTTTCCAGCATGGGCTCACATGCCCATCCATTTCTAAGATCGGGTCCATGTACCCGTTTACTTTTTTCATCATTTTTGGACCTATGTGTCCACTTTCTATTACCATTGGGCCCACGAGCCCTTTTTTCCCTTTTATCCTTAAGTTTTTCTTTCTGTTAATTCCGTCAGCTCCTAGGAAGCCTCAAGTCACTCAGGCTCAGTTTGTCTTCTTATTAGAAAATTTCAAAAAAAAAATGTCATCTCTGAAACTCACATCTCCATTGAGGAGACATCTCTTCTCATCCCAGAGGGCGCTCCCAATCAGGGATCCCTCTTTTCTGAATTATTGATCGATTTACTCGATCCTCCCTCCACTGTAAATACCACCTTTCCAGCTTTATCTTCAGTAGGTCAGGTTAGATTAGGAAATAAGAAAGTTAGGGGTAAACGAGTTCCAAATAGGTATCTGCAACAATTGGTACATAAATGCATAGAGTATGCAAGGCTGCCAAACCTTTTAGAGAATACCATCCAGCTAGATGAAATCCGATATGAGGATGAGCATAACATAGATCATACTTTGGGAGTATATGAGGTGGTATCAGAGAAGGATCCCAAATCCGAGGATGAAATTGAGGACTTGGCTGATGCATATGCATCTGGACTTAGAAGATTTGAAGAACCATCAGCCATAGGGAATGAACCAACCAAGGAACTGAATTTAGGAACCCTAGAAGATCCTAAGACTATCCTCATCAGTGCAAACCTAACTCCCTCACAAGAACAATGTTTGATCAAAGTTTTGGAAGAATATAAGGACATGTTCGCATGGACGTATGAAGATATGCCGGAATTAGATAATTCATTGGTTGAACATAGATTAACCTTGAAACCTGGAACTACCCTGGTAAAAAAAAGCTCAGGAGGTTCCACTCTGATATTGCACTCAAAATGAAAGAAGTGGTTGAAAAACTACACCAAGCAAAATTCATTAAAGTTGTCCTATATCTGCAATGGGTGGCTAACATAGTCTCTGTTATGAAGAAGGATGGACGAATTCGGATTTGTATAGACTTCAGGGACTTGAACCGAGAGTGTGCTAAGGATGATTTCCCTTTATCTCATATCCATGTTTTGGTTGATAACACAGTTGGATTTAAAATGCTTTCATTCATGGATGGCTATTCTGGATACAATCAGATCCGGTTAGCTGAGGAGGACCAAGAGAAGACCTCGTTCACTACACCTTGGGAAACATATTGCTATGTTGTCATGCCCTTTGGGTTAAAGAATGCTGGTGCTACATATCAGAGGGCTATTAACGCTATCTTTCATGACATGATGCGCACCCTTGTAGAGGTGTATGTGGATGATTTGGTTATCAAGTCCAAGAGTCGGGAAGATCATTCTGAAGTGCTAAAGAATGTTTTGCAACGAGCTAGACAATACAAGCTGAAAATGAACCCTAAGAAGTGCACATTTGGAGTTTCATCAGGAAAACTACTAGGGTTCATAGTAAGCAAAAGGGGCATAGAGATCGACCCAAATAAGGCCAAAGCAATGACTGGTATGCCTCCCCCGAAGAATATGAAGGATCTTCGAGGATTGATTGGGGGGATACAATTTGTTCGCCGGTTTATCTCACAACATTCCCAAAGGTGTAAACCTTTCTATGAGTTAACCAAGGTGGGGGCCGAGTTTAAATGGGATTCGAAGTGCCAGGAGGCGTTTGATGGGTTGAAAACATACCTGGCAAGTCCCCCTATACTTAGACCACCAATTCCTGACAAACCTTTGGTCCTTTACATCTCGGTTCTTGAGAACTCTCTTGGGGCAGTCCTTGCACAAGTTGATGAAGAAGGGAAAGAACGAGCTACTTATTACTTATCTAAGATGTTTGATGCTTGTGAGATGAAGTACACTGTGGTAGAAAAGACCTGTGCTGCTCTTGTTTGGGTAGTTCAGAAACTCAAACATTATTTTCTTGCCCACCAAGTCAAGCTCATTGCTCGTATCAATCCTATCAAATTTCTCTTAGAGAAGATAGTTTTGACTGATCGGTTAGGGTGATGGCAGAGTTTCTTATCCCAATTTGATATCACTTATGTCCCACAGAAGGCAATCAAGGGTTATGCTATTGCTGAACACCTTGCCCATCATCCCATACCCATCTTTGACCCAGTCCGGTCGGAGTTCCCAGATGACGAACTAATGTCAGTCCGATCTTCCAATCTTTGGACATTATATTTTGACGGGGCTTTGAACTCTCATGGTAGAGGGATAGGTATTGTCCTTCTGTCACCTGAAGGTGTCACCATTCCACAGGCTTTTCAGCTTAACTTTCCAGCAACCAACAACATAGCTGAGTATGAAGCCTTGCTGGCCGGGCTGGAGGCTGCTCATTTCCAAGGTGCTATCGAACTGAGAGTGATAGGTGATAATCAATTGATCCTATGCCAAGTCCTATCCAAGTACCGAACTTCCCATCCAAACCTCAAATCCTACCAGGAGCTCACCACCTGCTACATCAAGCTATTCTTCAAACTCACCTTTGTCCATGTCCCCCGATCTCAGAATATCCTCGCCGATGCCTTAGCTTCACTAGCTTCATCTCTATCTGTCCCGTTAGGCAGACAAGTGCGGACTATCCACATATGTAAGAGGACAATTCCATCAATTGAGGATGGACATTTTCTGAAGGTTAAAGAGAGGTTCAACAAAAAGAAATACTTAGACCATAAAGAAGAGATCTCCTTAATTGAGTTGGAAGAATTAGAAGAAGGTGAGAGACCTTGGTATGACAAGATTGTGAGGTATTACCAAGATCAGTCATACCCGCCTGGATCAACCACCAAGGAAAAGAAGGCAATTAGAAGAGTATCCCAGAGGTATACAATCCTAGGAGGAGTGCCCTATAAGAGAAGCCTAAGTGGAAACTTACTCAGGTGCCTTGATGAAGAACAAGCCGAGTTGGTGCTGAAGGAAGCACATTCTGGAGTGTGTGGTGGTCATGTGAATGCCCAAGCCCTTGCTAAAAAAATCATCCAACAAGGGTATTATTGGCCAACTCTAGAAGAAGACTGCTCCATCTTTGTCCGGCAATGTCATTTATGTCAACTCCATGCTGACAATATTCATTCTCCCGCATCTTCCCTTCGTCCAATTCATGCCCCATGGCCTTTCGCCATGTGGGCTTTTGATATCATCGGCCCCTTGAGTGACCTCATCGGCCCCTTGAGTGACCTCAACTCCGAAATGCGCTCAAAATCATTCCTTCTGACGGCAATGGAGTACTTCACAAAGTGGGCTGAAGCGGAAGCGTTCGTAGAGATTAAAGCATCAATAGTCTGCTCCTTCATCAAGGGCAACATCCTTGCAAGGTTCGGGATCCCCAGCGACATCGTCACCGAGAATGGGCCACAATTTCTCTCTCAAGATCTGTGTGATCTTTGCAACAGGTATCGCATTTCATTGCATCATTCATCATCATACTATCCTCAAGGCAATGGTCAAGCAGAAGCCACCAACAAAACCTTAATCAAAATCATCAAGAAATCTTGTAAGTCTAGCAAATTTGTTAACTGGCCTGATAAGCTTGTAGATGCTCTATGGGCTTATCATACTTCTGTAAGGACTCCCACTGGACAAACCCCGTATGCTTTGGCATATGGGATGGAAGCAGTGGTCCCCTACGAAGTATTATTTCCATCTCTTCGAGTTCAACTCGACAAAGATATTCCTGTTGATGAGAGACGAGAATCTCTCCTTGCACAGCTTGAATTCTTGGATGAAAGAAGGCTAGCCGCCGCCGAGCATGCCCGGACTTATCAGAGTAGACTTAAAAGGTTTTATCGAAAGAGGGTGGTTGAGAGAAAATTCAAGATCGGTGAGATGGTAGTCAAACGCATATTCGTTAAGCTAGGGGGTCCCCGCTCCAAGTTGCAACCTAACTGGGAAGGGCCTTTTGCAATCACTAAAAAGTATCCAGGTAATGCATATGAATTGACTAATGCAGATGGAGAAAAATTGAATCATCCTTGGAATGGAGTTTACCTCAAAAAGTACTTTACATAAAAATGGAGAAACCACTGGTATAATCTCACGTCATCGATCCTAGGTTGTTCGTGATAAGTCAAGAGTAGGTACCATCCTACACACAACACCTCCCGATCCGAGAATCCAGACAACCCGACACTAGAGAAGGGCATGGCAGAAATCTAGAAATGGAAAGAGTACCCTTACCCTATTCTCTTCTACTCGGTCCAAGATAGGGAGAAAATATTAGAGAGGGGTAGTATCGAAAACACTTGCCACCCTAGTAAGAGGCCGTCTCAGAGGGTAGAAAAGGGTGCCAAAAGATGGTCAATGAACCCCTCAGGTTAGAAAAAAGAAAAAATGATCAACCTGTCTGAATGAGTACCTAGAATGATAGTTAAGGCAAAAGGCATTAAAAGATGGGCAATGTCCCCACGGGTCAAAAAACCTGTCCAAATATGTGCCACATAGAAATGAGCAAAAAATAGGAAAAACCCAAAGAGGCCGAACCCCAATGGGTAATTTGAGTGAAAGTAGAGAAATCCCTCTCAACATCTTCAAACCCTATCAAGGACTTCCTTTATACTCTTCCTCCTTAAACCCCTTGGGTAGGGTAAATCGACCAAATCCAGGTGGAATCCAAGCCGATCAAAGGAAGAAGATTAGAAGGATTCTAGGTAGGGAACTTTATTTTTGCACGTGGCATCTACCACTTGAGTCTTGACAAACCCCAAAGACCGATGAATTGTCTCAAATACCAGCATTTTCTTCACAAAAAGTGAATATTTCAAAAATCCAAAAAAAATGCATATTTCAAAAATCCAAAAAAGTGAATATTTTAAAAATCCAAAAAAATGATGAATATTTCAAAAAAAATGCATATTTCAAAAATTCAAAAAAATTGAATATTTCAAAAATCCAAAAAAATTAATATTTTCAAGAAAATCCAAAAAAAAAAATGCTCAGTCATGATCATTGCCTTAGTTGCATCCATGTTTATTTGATTGTCATGCATATTTCCATTTTTGCATTGCATATCCATTTTTTACTTTAATTACCTTGTTAAGAAGGCTCTTCCCTTTGACCTAAGTCAAAGTTGACCATAATAGGCAAAGGGATGAGCCATGGTGAATATCTAATCCCCTTTCTATCAAGTGTTTCAGGCATTTCAATACAGGAAAGGAGAGGATTCACACCACGACAGGTAAGTTCTCTCAACCCTTACATCCATTTCATTTTAGTCATTTGTTTTATTCTACCTTGTTAAAAAGGCTTCTCCTTTTGACTCAAAATCAAGACAAACGGTAAACAGGCAAAGGGATGAGTCATGATGAAAATTTAGTCATCTTTGTTAATTGTTTTCAGAAGTTGAAGAAGCAAAATAGAAGGGCCATCAGGTACATATTTTTTCAAAAAAAAAAGGAGCGTCAGGGCACATGTGCCCTCATCTGGGGGCACATGGCCAGGTGCCCCACCCTAGGGCGCATGGCCAGGTGCCCTACCCCAGGGCACATGGCCAACAAAATTCAAAAAAATTCAGAAAAATCTCAAAAAATCAGAAATTGTCCATAATGTTAAGAATGACATTTTTGCTAAAGAAACCATCATCAAAAACATTTTTTTGACCTACAAATGATGGTTTTAATAGTAAAAACTTCAGTTGTTCATTTTAGGAACAATATGCTTCATATGACAATTTCGTCTGTTGGGTACTAACCAGAAATGTGCAGGCAACCTTTTAAGCCCTAACAGGTGAATTGGTGAGATCAGTGTTCCTCAAGGAACGTTATACCAACCTTATGGAGAAAAGAGAGGAAGAACTACCCAACTGAACATTATCGTGGTGCTGTATTCCGCCAAAAGGCAAAACAAGGATAAACCAGTGGTGCTGATGAATCAGGCGGTCGATGCACTATGCTTGAAGATTTCATCGACATTCTCACCAATCTCACATCATCACCATCACTCCATTTTGCACCTCACATCACTCTTACCATTTGTCATTTAGTTATGTTAGGTCCATTTGATACATATTATATGCATTAATGTTGAAGACCTTGAGAGTGAATATGACTGGGCCCGAGATCCCCTTAAACAAAATCTACGATGGCTTGGTCATTTCTTCACACTCACGGATAAGCCAAAATTGAACATTGGAGGAACGATGGTTCCTAATCAGGTGTCTTGACCTCCAATAGACAATCTATATCTTTAATTATTTTCTACATAATTTTTTATGTTTTCATATCCATCTCTTCTTCATTACCAATTTTATCCCACCATGTTTTATTCTTTCCTTTCTTTTATCCCACCATGTCTTTTATTTTATCCCACTGTGGCAATTGTCATGCCATTGTTTCTTCTTTCCCTTTATTCTATGTTAGTCCTACCATTATCTTTCAATCTCACTATGGCTTAAGTTTGTTTTGTCGTTTTCCAAATACTCGAGTTTTCTACCAGCGATACCCGAGCAATTTTGTTATGCTTAAATGAACCCTTTTAGAATTTGAGATTATTCCACTCAGAATTAAACTGAGTATTTTGGTGACACTTAAATGAACTTGAGATTCCAAATATAATGGATTGGTATTCTTTTTATTTTAAAATCAATTTCTCTTTTAAAACTTTAGCCCATCACAGTACAAGAACACCGCAAAGTTCGGGTTGCTGGCTGATGATGAACCTACAAATTCGAGGACTCGTCACCACGCTGAGGGTTCGCTACATCCTTTATCCTTTATCCTTTATTTTTCATCTCTCGTGCCAATGGCATGTCTTTTACCAATCAATTATGTGAGGTTTTGATCGAACATGAAAGTGATTTAGAATACTTAGTAAGATTCATTTTGCTGGATCAGGTAGATAAGCATGTCTATATCTACACCTTGATGCCACCTTTTCAGTCCATCACCATTCCATTCCGTTACATTCATCTACGCTCAGTTGCATTCCATTACAGTTCACTAAGAATCACTCCACTTCATTACATGCCTTTCCCTTACAAAGCCGACATCAAGACGAGGCAAGCTGTAGACACACCAAATTTGCCTAATTCAGAGCATAAAACTCATGTTTTATAGGGTAACATGTATGATTGACCTTATAATAATGCCAGGTCTTTTAAAGTTGATTTGGAGCTTCGCCGAACGAAATCGGATGTTTTCCGAAGTTTTCCTCACAAAGCCGTAATTTTCGAGTGAAAGCCACACGTAAATCATGTAAATATGTAAATTGGCTGAATCACCAATGCCTAATGATCATGCATTGAAGGTTATGATCATATTCACACCCCGGACAAGTTTTGTTGCATACCGTGCCTTTCCGGTTTGCCGTTGGAGCCATTTTAACCTTTATCGGATCTTTTGTTAACTGCCCTAACTTTCGGACAAAATTTTGAATTTTTATTGGGTGTGATGGCTGATTCATTGCTATAGAGAGATTCTTCGGCCTGTTATCTTTCCAATGCAACAAACGGTGTCGAATTCCAAGTTCAGGAGTATTCGCAATGGCTTCCGGAAGAAGGACGCGCAAAAATAGTCCCATGCGCCCGGGTCCCTGGTCACATGCGCCCGGAACCTATGGCACGTGCCCATGTGCCCTACCATTGAGGCACATGACCTCGTGCCCTCACTTGAGGGCACATGCGCCCTACCCCTGAGGCACGAGGGAACCAGTTTTTCATCGGGACTCTACCGTTGAACGGATCGACCGAATAAGATCGAATTTTTTGAAAAAGGTGCCATGCGCCCTGCACCAGGGCGCATGCGTCTTGGGTTAGGGCACAAGGTGCCCTATTTTCTAGTTTTGATAAGATTTGTCATTCTCCTATAAATTAACTCTGATTCTGGTGGTTCCAAAGGCATGAACATGACCTCCCAGGCAACTCAAGACATCCAAGCTCCCTCCTGCATTGATTTTGTGATTTTTAGCAAGAGAATTTTAAGTTTTTAGAGAGAGAAAAGTCGGTTCAAGAGAGAGGAAGGCTGTTCTACAGGTGATCAGCCTGGTCTCTCTTCTTCGGCCTCTACAACAGCGTGTAGAAGTCTGCTGCCAGCTCTCTTCATCAAAGTTCTTCCTCTCCAAGTCTTCTTTAGTTTGCAATTGACGGCACTTGATTCCAAGGTCAGGGCTGGTTGTGACGAGTGCAGAAGCAAAGTCGCGCCTGACAGATCCTGGACTTCTGCTCGACAACCCAGATTTTGCCATATCTCTCTCTATTATACTCAAAATTTTTCTGTTCTTTTTTCTATCTCTTTGTTTCGTGATTTTCCATCCTTCTATAATTTTTTAACATTTTTTGCATTATTTTTAGTCTTTTTATCCGAAAATAGAAAAAGAGGGGTTAGAGATAACCCGAATCTGGTTAGTTTCTAGTTAGTTGTGTGTTTCATGTCATTTTATTTACATATACTCCACTTTGTTTAGTTCTAATTGTTTTTTTTCACTTGGTTGTTTGTCTAGTTGCATATAAAATCAAGCACCCACACGTTGAGGACTCTTCTTCATCGACCGGCCAAGGAAGGAGAAGCTTTAACCCACATTCTTCACGCTAATGCCCTGCTTGGTTAGAGTTTTATTTTTAGTACTATATCAATATTGATATTAATATTTTCAAATGTTGGAGTATCAATATCAAAAGTAATACAAGTTGAGACTTTTAGTACATAATATGCTTTATTTGCACTACAAATTTTAAAATTTATACAATTAACCAAACACCTCTTAATGATTCCTATCAATATCAATTTCAAAATTGATAGTGATAGAGGTACCTAATAGTGTTACCAAACAGGGCATAAGGTACACACGGTCATCTTTCAATTTTATTTCATAAATCGGAACCCACAGTTCCTGGCGACCACATGTCTTAATTTCTTTCTTCTCACCCTCCTCCCACATGACCCGAACCGTCTCTTTGGTGATCGAACGATGCCAAGGGATGAAAGTTCAGGGATCAATGTGAGTGTGGGACCGAGGTGAGAGTTTCTTTCCGAGTTTTCTTCCTTTCTTTCTCATCCCCTCTTGAGGTGACGATCTGGGTTCATGGACTTCCCTGAAAAGGTGAAGGCCCCATCGAATTTTTAGAGTCAACAATGTAGTGAAGTGAAATGGCGATGGACTGAAAAGGTGGCAATAAGATGTAGATATAGACATGCTCAACGACCAGATTTGGCAAGACGAATTTACTCATGTGTCCTGGATGACCGCCATGTTTCATCAAGTCTTCCTATGTTCGATTGGTAAGAAATGTGCCATTGGCACAAGAGATGAATAGCTAACCCCAACGCAGTGGGGAGTCCCCGAAACATGGGTTCGTAGGTTGATCATCAGCCAGTAACCCGATCTTTGTGGTGTTCCTGTATTGTGATGGAATAAAATTTAAAATGAGAATTGTTTTGAAAAATAAAATAATATCAATTGAGCACATTTAGGCTCTCAGATTCATTTAAGTCTTCCAAGAGACAAGATTCAATTCAGAATGGAATGATCTCGAATTCCGAAAGGCAAATGTTAAAGCATAGACCAAGAAGATAATGACAGTGCAAGTTCTGATCGAATAGGAGGCCCTTGGCTGGACGAATTGACTGCCATGGTGGGATGAATAGTAAGAAGGGTGTTGTAGTGGCCACAATGGTGTTAGAAAGGAAGGATTTGGAGGCACAAGGTGATTTCTAAACATGGTGGGATTAACAAACACGGTGGGATTATTAAGCATGGTGGGATTAAAAAACACGGTGAGATATTAGAAAGATCAGAATCGGAGTATATGCTGGGAGAATATCCCTGGTAGGGTTCAGAAATATCCGAACAGAAGTAGAAGATCATGAATGTTGTATGCAATGACAATGAAAAATGCAATGCAATTAATACTACATGATGCATGCTGGGCTAAATAAAAGAAAAACAAAACTTGTATAACAATCAGTTGAAGATATAGATCATCTAATAGGTCAAGATACCCATTCAGTAACCATTGTCCCTCACATCACAACTTTTGGCTTATCCGTGAGCATCGAATATGACCCGACCGTCATAGAATTTGATGAAGGAGATCTCAGGTCAAGTCTTCTCCACACTCACGGTCTTCAACAATAATGCATAGAATAATAATACACAGCTAATGACTTATATGTTAGCCGGCAAAAAATGGGGATTTCCCATGTTAATTTTTTCCTTTTTCGTTAGAAATTCCTGTTATTCATCAATACGTTAGTTCCAAATGAATAGAGATGTCCACTCGACCTCAATAAAAATAAAACATGATCATATTTGATTTAACAAATATTTCCTAATTTTTTTTGAATTTTTTGGAATTATTTAGAATTTTTGGTGACTTTCCAAAGTATTTGACCAAACACGCCCCCGAACCGGGGGCGCGGCCTGTGCGTCCTCAGATGGGGGTGCGGCTTGCGTGCCCTGGGGATGGGGGCATGGCTTGCATGCCCCCACCTCGGGGGAACGTTCGGTCCCAGTTTCCTAAATGAACCGGGTCCGAATTTGGTTCAAATTGGGGCTAATTTCTCCTATATAAACACCTCATAGGACGACCAGAACATCTTACCAACACCCAAGATGGCTCCTCCTTTGAAAAAGTAGTGTGTTGGCTCGGTTTGAGGTCTTTCAAGCATCTTGGGTCATTTGAAGACCAGAATTGGCGCCAATTTGGTAAGTTTGCTGCTGATTTTAGCTTTCAACAACTTTTTCTCTTCTTTTTTCTAAAGGAATTCTCTCTTACCTCCTGTTTGGGTGTAGGATTACCCAAACTTTCTAGGACCACGCTGGTATTTCTCTCCTCCTTGGCTTACCGGCTTGCTCGATGTCCTCAGTTTGTCAATCAGGGTGACTCTTCAGGATTGGGGCTTGACCGGGCTCTTGATCTATGCCAAGCAATACTCAGGCTACTCCCTCGACTTAGGTTTGATGGGAGCCTTTGTTGAGTTGTGGCACCCCTGTAGACAAGCAAAATTTGCCTAATTCAGAGCATAAAACTCATGTTTTATAGGGTAACATGTGTGATTGACCTTATAATGATGATGGGTCTTTTAAAGTTGATTTGAAGCTTCACCGAACGAAATTGGATGTTTTCCGATGTTTTCCGCAAAAAAGCCGTAATTTTCGAGAGAAAGCCACACGTAAATCGTGTAAACACGGAAATTGGCTGAATGACCAATTCCTAATGATCATTCATTGAAGGTTATGGTCATATTCACACCCTGGACAAGTTTTGTTGCATATCGTGCCTTTCTGGTTTGCCGTTGGAGTCATTTTGACCTGTATCGGATCTTCTGTTCACTGCCCTAACTTCCGGATAAAATTTTGAAGTTTTGGAGAGTGTTATGGCTTATCCTATGCTATAGAAAGCTTCTTAGGCCTGTTATCTTTCCAACGCAACAAACGGCGTCGAATTCTGAGTTCGGGAGTGTTCGCAATGGCTTCCGGAAGAAGGACGCGCGAAACCAGTACCATGCGCCCGGGTTCCTGGTCACATGCGCCCGGGACCCAGGGCACGTGCCCATGTGCCTTACCAGTGAGGCACGTGACCTTGTGCCCTCACTTGAGGGCACATGCGCCCTACCCTGGAGGCACGAGGGACCCAGTTTTTCATCCGAACTCTACCACTGAACCGCCGATCGGATAAAACCTTTTTTCTCGGGATTTGTGCCCATACACCCTCACTGGGGGGCACATGCGCCCCTCAGTAGGGCGCATGCGCCCTGCACCAGGGCGCATGTGCCCAGGGGTGGGGCGCAGGGACCCTATATTTTAGCCCGGATAACGCCATTCGTTCTCCTATAAATTAACTCTAATTCCGGTCATTCAAAAGGCATGAGCACGACCCCCCAGGAATTTCAAGACGTCCTACCACCCTCCTGCTTTGATTTTGTGATTTTTAGAGAGATAATTTTGAGTTTTTAGAGAGATAAAAGTTGATTCAAGAGAGAGGAAGGCTGTTCTGCAGGTGATCTGCCAGGTCTCTCTTCTTTGGCCTCTACAGCAGTGTGTGGACGTCTGATGCCAGAGCTCTCTTCATCAAAGTTCTTCCTCTCAAAGTCTTCTTGAGTTTACAATCGACGGAACTTTATTCTGAGGTCGGGGCTGGTCGTGAAAAGCGCAGAAGCAAAGTCGCACCTGGCAGATCCTGGATTGCTGCTCGGCTTTTTCGACAACCCAGATTTGGCTATATGTTTCTCTATTCAACTTAGAATCTTGATGTTATTTTTCCTATCACTTTGTTTCGTGATTCTCCATCCTCCTATAATTTTTTTACATTTTTTAATTACTTTTATTCTGTTAATATGAAAAATAAAAAAAGGGGTTAGAGATAACCCGAATCCGGTCAGTTTCTAGTCAATTGTGTGTTTCATGTTATTCTCTTTACATATACTCCACCTTATTTAGTTATAATAGTCACTTTCACTTGTTGTTTGTCTAGTTTCATATAATATCAAGCACCCACACGTTGAGGACTCTTCTTCATCGGCCGGCCGAAGAAGGAGAAGCTTTAACCCACACTCTTCACGCTAAGGTACACACGGTCATTTTAATTCTATAAATCGGAACCTGCAGTTCCTGGCGACCACATGTCTTAATTTCTTTCTTCTCACCCTCCTCCCACATGACCCGAACCATCTCTTTTGTGATTGAGCGACGCCAAGGGATGAAAGTTCGGGGATCAATGTGTGTATGGGACCGAGGTGAGAGTTGCTTTCCGAGTTTTATTCCTTTCTTTTATCACCCCCTCTTCAGGTGACGATCTGGGTTCACGGACTTCCCTAAAAAGGAGAGGACTCCATCGAATTTTCAGAGTCGACAGCTTTGTGGCGACCACGGTGGGACAAGCAATGTCTTTAACCATGGGTGCTTAGTGTTTTGTTTGCAACTAGTTCTAGTTCTAGACCGGTTCCCACGTGAGCCTTTCCTTCTTTCCACCTTTCTTAACCTCATGCCATCTCAAAATTTCTGATTTCACCCATCTTCCATCAGATTTGAAGTGCCAAGTATGCCATTTAATTTTTGTCATTTTATTTAAACTGGTTCCCACGTGAACCACCCTTTTCTTCTTAAACCGATTCCCACGTGAACCAATCTCTTTCTTTACTTTGGTTCCCATGTGAACCAAACCACTTTTTTTCAGATCTATCCCAACTTGGATCAGATCTTTATTCACCTTTAATTGGCCCCATGTGGCCCACTTTTGACCATTCAAACCGGTTCCCACGTGAACCACCCTTTTTTACCCAAAACCGGTTCCCACGTGAACCACCTTTACTTCTTACCCCAGTTCCCACATTGGTCCCCACGTGGACCACCCTTTTGCTTGGCTATCAGATCTGAACCCTCTTCTTTCCATCACCTTTTCAATATTTCCATTTGGCTCACTTAAGAAACAAGGTCTAGATTCTGGTTTCTAGTTGCTTGTCTAGTTTCTAATTGCTTGTCTTGTGTCATTGCTTGTTTATTTAAGTTTATGTTTTGCTCATTACTTGTTTTATTACTTGATTGCATTCTTTTCTCCTTCTCTCTACCTCTTTATTTTACACTTTTTTGAGGCGGGTGCTCACTCTCCCATTTATCCCTCCCATCCAAAACACCCTCTTGGTGGATTCTGACCTCTCTTCTGGGATATTCCTTCCTAGTTGACTTGGTTGGCTTTCATCAAGGCCTCTGTAATTCCTCATACGTGGAGTATTCCTCTTCACAATCGGGTTGGTTGTACCACTCCCCAAAACCCAAAGCATCCTATGTTACCTAGACGTGGTGAGATTGTGTGAAACCTAGGTCATTGGAGATTGGAGTTAGGATCCTAACCCTTTTGTTGAGAGAACAATTCTTAACAAAATTCATAAACCTAAGGTTTAATCAAAATCATTGCGTAATCTTGCTTTCAAGTCTTTGCATCACTTGCTTGTCAAACAAAAATTCAAACCTCTAACTTTTTGCAAAATACTAAAAAAAACAAAAAAAAGTTCTTTGTTTGTTTTGTCAACTTGTTTGTTTTACTTTCTCCTTGAAGTTCAATGCAACTAAGGTCTGGAAGGCACGTTGGAATGGCGGAACAAGCTGAACATCGAGAGAACGAGATGGGTCATCAACCAAATCCGTCAGATGGTCGCGTTAATCCATTGTTTGAGTCAGAAGCGCAAGAGGTCCCTCAACCATCTGCTCCTCGTGATGTTGAACAACTCTTTAGGGAGTTGTCTCTCTATACCGACCTAGAAACCTATGCCCGTATACAATCCATGGTGAAAGGCAAAATGGCCTCAAATCTGGCCGAAGCCAACCAAGTTGCCTTATCTCCTTGTCCTCTGGTTCGACCACCACTCATTCAATCACCCTTTGTTCAACCTCCTGTTGTTCAACAATCTATGATTCAACCATCGTTAACACAACCATCACTAGCACAACCATTTGTAGTTCAACCCTCTATAGTTCAACCATCTGTGGTTCAACCATCATTTGTTCAGCCATCTTATATTAACCATGTTGCTCCCCCAATCCACCATGCCATGGGACAATCTTCAAGTCATGCTCCTTAATTCCAGAACCATGTCTCTAACCACATACCTCCTCCAGTAAACCAAGAACCTACTCTCACCCAGGAAATCATGGATCAGCTCACTCAGATGAATGAGCGTTATGAAGAGCTGAGATGTTGCCTGGACTCCAAGTCAGTGCCTGAGACTTCCATTCCTTCTCTGCCAGTCTTACACCTGCCACCTTCTGAGCTACCAGTTTATCGCTGCTACAATGGTACTGGAAACCCTTTCCTCCACCTTAAATATTTTCTCTATGAATCCTCATTCTGGAAAGATGATCATAGGGTTCTTGCCTTCTTGTTTCGTCGATCATTAGAAGGGTCTGCATTGGAATGGTTCTACTCACTCGACTCCTTTGAGGCAGGAGACTTCGATATTGTGAAGACCAAATTCTTGCAAAGATACAGAGACCGGGTGGCACCAGCATGCTCTATTACGGATTTGATTGCTGAGAAGATGAAGCCAGAAGAGGACTTCATAAAGTTTGCTGATCGCTGGAGGGGAATGGCAGAAAAACTGACAAATGTAATTTTTGAAGGGGAACAAGTGAAGATGCTTATTGGCAACACTACACCTGCCTTGAGGAATGTCTTGATCATGCACCGTCCTACCGCAATGAATGAACTCTATGACAATGCCCGATACTTGCAAGCCCACTTCAAGGATGCCACCATAATAAAACCCTTTTTATCCTAAACCTAGAAACCTCAGGAAAACCCCCTCTGCGCCAGTTGGGCCTACAACCGAGGGAGTGGTCAACAACGAAGCTGTAAATATTGTGGGGAACCAGGGAGGGAACCGTCAAAACCAGTATAGAAACCCACCACAGAACCTTTCTTATTACCCCCCTCAACAACAGGTTAGGCCACCACAACCACGACAACCACAGCAACCCCCGCAACCAGTAGCACAACCCCAGCAACCTCGTCAACCTGCCTACAATAGGGCACCACCACCACCCAATCAAGCACCAGGAAGGGGAGGTCCTAGGAGAGAGAACTATCAGCAACTCCCTTACTCCTTGACCGACATCTTCAATGTACTCATGGCGGAAAAACAGTTGGAATTGCCCAAGGAAAGAGAGGTTTGGCCAACAAATGTAGATATGTCCCGATACTGTGCTTACCACCGGTGTCCTGGTCACACTGTAGAAGTGTGCTTTCAATTCAAGGATTACATTCACGATCTGAATGACCAAGGCAGCATTGATTGGGCTCAAATGGGGGAATACATACAAGCTATGAAGGCTTGGCAGCAACAACGGCAGCGTCCACCGGCTCAACCTCAACAACAACCTGGCTTAGGGATTGTCCATAATCTGCTCCCATTACATGCTCCCACTTCAGCACCGGCACCAGCACATCCAAACCCATGAATTGGTCTAGTACACTCCATTGTCCAAGGAGATGCCAATCGTGCTCAAGGTTGGCAACTAGAAAACCAAAATGCAACAATGCAAGTCAACTCTGCTAGGAACCCTCCTAGACAAATAATTCGTGCACCTTCTACTCCACAACCACCACCAAGTTCAATAACCCAACCACTGGCCGCCACTTCTTCTCGCCGACCCATCATTAGGCCAGCCCCCTCTCTAACTACACCTCCTTTAACCATTGCTACACACAGGCCTTTGCTCATCCGACCACCACAATCACCACCAAACCTGAACCCCCAACCTACGAGCTCTACCACTCCAAAACCCCAACCTGTCATACCACCAACACCACAACCAATCCCACAACCTACACCTTTATTAAACTCATCAACCACTTCTGCACCCCGGCCTCTTCTTATTAGGCCACCGGTATCACCATCATTACCACCTCCAAATCCTACCTCTCTACCAACTAACCCCATCATCCTAGAACCATCGATCCCATTACCTATCATACCTGCACCTACACCACCTGTTCCACCACAATCCACCCCAGTTAACCCATCACCTCTACCCGACCGCCAAATAGCTCCGGTGCTTCGGAGTGGGAGGATGTTCCAGCGGCTCTTTCCCCAAGCTAGTACTCAACCGCAGGATCCAGTGGAGGAGGAACAAGTATAAGAACCATTGCCAGGCACAGCCTATGATCTGTTAAAGCATCTAGATAAAACACCGGCCCGTATTTCCATACTTGAGTTGATTAAAAGATCAAAGGTGCATCAGGAGATTCTACAGAAGTACTTGCAAAGGGTCATGGTAAATGAAGATCTCCCACCTGAGAAGATCACTACAGTGTTAGCCCCTAGAAGTGAGCACCCAACACTCACTTTCTCTCAGGTAGAATTAGCAGATCCAGAAGTTTGGAGATATGCTTTGCATGTGGCAGTTATCATCTGCAATGTTGAAGTAAAATCATGTTTGGTTGACACTGGAGCTTCTATCAACGTTATGCCGCCAGAAACTTTGCAGTTGTGTTGCATTTCTGAGCAAGAAATCAAGCCATCATGTGCCATGGTGACAGCCTATGATAACTCCAAGAAGTCTGCACGTGGGGTGGTCACACTAGAAGTCAAACTTGGACCATGTACGGTCACAACAGATTTTCATGTTCTAGAATTGGATCCAACTTTTCGGGCTATACTTGGGAGGCCATACTTGGAGGCAATAGGAGCTGTGGCTTCAACAAACCACCAGTGCATAAAGTTTCCCTTTAAAGGACGGGTGGTCAAGGTGACTAGCATGCCTATAAGGGACGAGCTGAACGATGCTTCTTTACCCCTAGGTCTGTCAATACAACCCCAGATCTCAGTGGGAGAATTGCCAGAAGTCAGATGCATGACGGCCTCTCTACCAGACACACTGGGATGGCGGATGTTGATGAAACTAGGCTATCAGCCTGGAAGAGGTTTAGGCAAGGATCTTCAAGGAATCACTCTGCCAATTGAAACTGTGAAAAGGCCATGAAGGCAGGAGTTGGGATATGAAGAGGGTTCCATCCCAAGGTGGATCTTCCAGCCAGGATATGCCATGGGGCTCTATACATTCTTTATCAAAGGGGAGACCATGATGATGGCTGAAGATGGCAAAAGTTCCGTGATAGCTGTCAAGAGAAGAAAGGCTCCAGATGAAGAAGAAGAAGAAGACTTGGAAGACCTGTGCTTATCTTTAACTCGTTTGTTCTCAAGTGGAGAAGAGTATCAAGAACCACCCAAGGGCAGACCAATCTTGAATCATCTAGTTAAACATGTTACCCAAGTCAAAACCATTCCATGAGGCCCAAATACAACAATCCCATGGTTGAACCTCGTACCTTTGTTTCTGGATGGGCTTCAGGGCCCACTTACCCACTTTGGCCCTATGTGCCCTCTTAAACCTTCCACTCTTACTAGGCCAGCTTGCCCATTTGCTTCCCTCATCAACTTCAAAACTGAGGGCTTTTCTCAACATGGGCTCACATGCCCATTTATTTCTATGATCGGGTCCACGTACCCGTTTACTTTTTTCATCAGTTTCGGACCTATGTGTCCACTTTCTGTTACCATTGGGCCCACGAGCCCCTTTTTCCCCTTTATTCTTAAGTTTTTCTCTCTGGTAATTCAGTCAGTTTCCAGCAAGCCTCGAGTCACTCAGGCTCATTCTATCTTTTTACTTGAGAATCCCAAAAAAAACATCTTCTCTGAAACTCACATTTCCATCGAGGAGACGTCTCTACTCATCCCAGAGGGTGCTCCCAATCAGGGATCCCCCTTTTCTGAATCATTGATCGATTTACTCGATCCTCCCTCTATTGTAAATACCACCTTTCCAGCTTTATCTTCAGTAGGTCAAGTTATGTTAGGAAATAGGAAAGTCAGAGGTAAAGGAGTTCCAAATAGATATCTGCAACAATTGGCACTGAAATGTGTACAGTCTTGACTGATCAGTTAGGGCGATGGAAGAGTTTCTTATCCCAATTTGATATCACTTATGTCCCACAGAAGGCAATTAAGGGCTATGATGTTGCTGAACACCTTGCCCATCATCCCATACCCATCTTTGACCCAGTCCGGTCGGATTTCCCGGATGACGAACTAATGTCAGTCCGATCTTCCAATCTTTGGACATTATATTTTGACGTGGCTCTGAGCTCTCATGGTAGAGGGATAGGTATTGTTCTTCTGTCACCTGAAGGTGTCACCATTCCACAGGCTTTTCAGCTTAACTTTCCAGCCACCAACAACATAGCTGAGTATGAAGCCTTGCTGGTTGGGCTGGAGGCCGCTCATTTCCATGGTGCCACCGAACTGAGGGTGATAGGTGATAGTCAATTGATCCTACGCCAGGTCCTATCCAAGTACCGAACTTTTCATCCAAACCTCAAACCCTACCAGGAGCTCACCACCTGCTACATCAAGCTATTCTTCAAACTCACCTTTGTCCATGTCCCCCATTCTCAGAATATCCTCACCGATGCCTTAGCTTCACTAGCTTCATCTCTATCTGTCCTGCTAGGCAGGCAAGTGCGAACTATCCACATCTGTAAGAGGGAAATTCCAGCAATTGAGGATGGACGTTTTCTAAAGGTTAAGGAGAGGTTCAACAGAAAGGAATACTTAGAACATAAGGAAGAAATCTCCTTGATTGAGTTAGAAGAAAGGAACACCTTGGTATGACGAGATTGTGAGGTATTGTCAAGATCAGTCATATCCACCTGGATCAACCACCAAAGAAAAGAAGGCAATCAAAAGAGTATCCCAGAGGTATACAATCCTAGGAGGAGTGCTCTATAAGAGAAGCCTAAGTGGAATCTTACTCAGATGTCTTGATGAAGAGGAAGCTGAGTTGGTTCTGAAGGAAGCACATTCTGGAGTTTGTGGTGGTCATGTGAATGCCCAAGCCCTTGCTAAAAAAATCATTCGACAAGGGTATTATTGGCCAACTCTAGAAGAAGACTGCTCCATCTTTGTCCGGCATTGTCATTTATGTCAACTCCATGCTGACAATATTCATTCTCCCGCATCTTCCCTTCGTCCAATTCATGCCCCATGGCTTTTCGCCATGTGGGCTTTTGATATCATCAGCCCCTTGAGTGACCTCAACTCCGAAATGCGCTCAAAATCATTCATTCTGACAGCAACGGAGTACTTCACAAAGTGGGCTGAAGTGGAAGTGTTCGTGGAGATTAAAGCGTGAACAGTCTGCTCCTTCATCATGCTCAACATCCTTGCAAGGTTCGGGATCCCCAGCGACATCGTCACCGATAATGGGCCACAATTTCTCTCTCAAGATCTGTGTGATCTTTGCAACAGGTATCGCATTTCATTGCATCATTCATCATCATACTATCCTCAAGGCAATGGTCAAGTAGAAGCCACCAACAAAACCTTAATCAAAATCATCAAGAAATCTTGTAAGTCTAGCAAATTTGTCAACTGGCCTGATAAGCTTGTAGATGCTCTATGGGCTTATTGTACTTCTGTAAGGACTCCCACTGGACAAATCCCGTATGCTTTGGCATATGGGATGGAAGCAGTGGTCCCCTATGAAGTATTACTTCCATCTCTTCGAGTTCAGCTCGACAAGGATATTCCTATTGATGAGAGACGAGAATCTCTCCTTGCACAGCTTGAATTCTTGGATGAAAGAAGGCTAGCCGCCGTTGAGCATGCCCGGACTTATCAGAATAGACTTAAAAGGTTTTATCAAAAGAGGGTGGTTGAGAGAAAATTCAAAATCGGTGAGATGGTAGTCAAACGCATATTCGTTAAGCCAGGGGGTCCCCGCTCCAAGTTGCAACCTAACTGGGAAGGGCCTTTTGTAATCACTGAAAAGTATCCAGGTAATGCATATGAATTGACTAATGCAGATAGAGAAAAATTGAATCATCCTTGGAATGGAGTTTACCTCAAAGAGTACTTTCCATAAAAATGGAGAAACCACAGGTATAATCTCAAGTCATCGATCCTAGGTTGTTCGTGAGAAGTCAAGGGTAGGTACCATCCTACACACACAACACATCCCGATCCTAGAATCCGGACAACCCGACACTTGCGAAAGGCAAGGCAAAAATCTAGAAATGGAAGGAGTACCGTTACCCTATTCTCTTCTACTCGGTCCAAGATAGGGAGAGAAGATTAGAGAGGGGTAGTATCGAAAACACTCCCACCCTAGTAGGAGGCCGTCTCAGAGTGTACAAAAGGGTGCCAAAAGATGGGCAATGAACCCCTCAAGTTAGAGAAAGAAGAATGATCAACCTGTCTGAATGAGTACCCAGAATGATAGTCAAGGCAATTGGCATTAAAAGATGGGCATTGTCCCCACAGGTCAAAAACATGTCCAAATTTGTGCCACATAGAAAAGAGCAAAAAAAAAGAAAAAAAGAAAGAAAAACCCAAAGAGGCCGAATCCCAATGGGTAATTTGAGTGATTATAGAGAAATCCCTCTCAACATCTTCAAACCCTATCAAGGACTTCCTCTATACTCTTCCGTCTTAAACCCCTTGGGTAGGGAAAACCGACCAAATCCAGGTGGAACCCAAGCCGATCAAAGGAAGAAGGTTAGAAGGATTCTAGGTAGGGAACTTTATTTTTGCACGTGGCATCTACCACTTGAGTCTTGACAAACTCCAAAGACCGATGAACTGTCTCAAATACCAGCATTTTCTTCACAAAAAATGAATATTTTAAAAATCCAAAAAAAGAGGAATATTTCAAAATCCAAAAAAATTTCAAAAATCAAAAAAAATTTGCATATTTCAAAACCCCAAAAAAATACCTATTTCAAAAAAATCCATAAAAATTGCATATTTAAAAATCAAAAAAAATTGAATATTTCAAAAATCCAAAAATAAATGAATATTTCTAAGAAAACCCAAAAATTTTTTTTTGCTTAGTCATGATCATTGCCTTAGTTGCATCCATGTTTATTTGACTGTTATGCATATTTCCATTTCTGCAATGCATATCCATTTTTTTCTTTAATTACATTGTTAAGAAGGCTCTCCCCTCTGACCTAAGTCAAAGTTGACCATAATAGGCAAAGGGATGAGTCATGGTGAAGATCTAATCCCCTTTTATCAAGTGTTACAGGCATTTCAATACAGGAGAGGAGAGGATTCACATCACGACAGGTAAGTTCTCTCAACCCTTACCACCAATTCATTTTAGTCATTTTTTTTATTCCACCTTGTTAAGAAGGCTCCTCCCTTTGACTCAAAATCAAGGCATACGATATACAGGCAAAGGGATGAGTAATGATAAAAATTTAATCATTTTCATTAAGTATTTTCAGGAGCTGAAGAAGCAAAAAAGAGAAGGGCAATCAGGTTTTTTTTTTCTGAAAAAAAAAAATTGGCCTCAGGGCGCATGTGCCCTCATCTGGGGGCACATGGCCAGGTGCCCCACCCCAGGGCGCATAGCCAGGTGCCCCCGATCGGGGGCACATGGACAAAAAATTCAAAAAATTCAGAAAAATCTCAAAAAATCAGAAATTGTCTATAATGTTAAAAGTGACATTTTTTCTAAAGGAACCATCATCATAAACTTTTTTTTGACATCCAAATGATGGTTCTAATAGTAAAATCTTCAGTTGATGATTTCATGAACAATCTGCTTCATATGAAAATTCTGTCTGTTGGGTATTAACCGGAAGTGTGCAAGCAACCTTTTAAGTCTAACAGGTGAATTGGTGAGATCGGTGTTCTGGAAGGAACGTCATGCCAGCTCTGCGATGAAAAGAAAGGGAGCGCCATCTAGTCAAATATTATCATGGCACTGATGAATCATGCGGTCGATGCAAGTTGATAGACCACACCTGAAGACTTCACTCAACTTCGCATCAATCTCACATCATCACCAACACTCCATTTTGCACTTCACATCACCCCTACTATCTGTCACCCAGTTATATTAGGTCCATTTGATACATATTATATGCATTAATGTTGAAGACCTTGAGAGTGAAGATGACTGGGCCCGAGATCCCCTTCAACAAAATCTACAACGACTTGGTCATTTCTTCACACTCACGGATAAGCCAAAATTGAACATTGGAGGGACGATGGTTCCTAATCGGGTGTCCTGACCTCCAATAGACAATCTATATCTTCAACTATTTTCTACATAATTTTATATGTTTTCACATCCATCTCCTTTTTTTATTCTTATCATTACCAATTTTATTTCATCATGTTTTATTTTTTTATTTTTATCCCATCATGTTTTATTCTTTCCTTTCTTTTATCCCACCGTGTCTTTCATTTTATCCCACCGTGTCATGGCAATTGTCATGCCATTGTTCCTTCTTTCCCATCATTCTATGTTAGTCCCACCATTATCTTTCAAACCCACTATGGCTTAAATTTGTTTTGTCGTTTTCCGAATACTTGATTTTCTGCTAGAACATGATTCATGGTTTTCACGATACCCGAGCAGTTTTGTTATGCTTAAATGAACTCTTTTAGAACTTGAGGTTCTTCCACTCAGAATTAAACTGAGTATTTTGGTAAAACTTGAATGAACTTGAGATTCCAAATATGATGGATTGGTATTCTTTTCATTTTAAGATCAATTTCTCTTTTAAAAACTTTAGCCCATCACAGTACAAGAACACCGCAAAGTTCGGGTTGCTGGCTGATGATGAACCTACGAATTCGAGAACTCCTCACCACGTTGAGGGTTGGCTACATCCTTTTATCCTTTATCATTTAATTTTTCATCTCTCGTGCCAAGGGCATGTCTTTTACCAGTCAATTATATGAGGTTTTGATAGAACATGAAAGCGATCTAGAATACTCAGCGAGATTCATATTGCTGGATCAGGTAGATAAGCGTGTCTATATCTACACCTTGATGCCACCTTTTCAGTCCATCATCATTCCATTCCGCTACATTCATCTACACTCACTTGCATTCCATTACAGTTCACTCCAAATCACTCCGCTTCATTACATGCTACTCCCTTACAAAGCCGACATCAAGGCGAGGCAAGCTGTAGACACGCAAAATTTGCCTAATTCAGAGCATAAAACTCATGTTTTATAGGGTAACATGTGTGATTGACCTTATAATGATGATGGGTCTTTTAAATTTGATTTGAAGCTTCGCCGAATGAAATCGGATGTTTTCCGATGTTTTCCGCAAAAAGCCATAATTTCTGAGCGAAAGCCACACGTAAATCGTGTAAACACGGAAATTGGCTGAATGACCAATTCCTAATGATCATGCATTGAAGGTTATGGTCATATTCACACCCTGGACAAGTTTTGTTGCATACCGTGCCTTTCTGGTTTGTCGTTGGAGTCATTTTGATCTGTATCGGATCTTCTGTTCACTGCCCTAACTTACGGATAAAATTTTTAAGTTTTTGAGGGTGTTATGGCTTATCCTATGCTATACAAAGCTTCTTCGGCCTGTTATTTTTCCAACGCAACAAACGGCGTCGAATTCCGAGTTCGGGAGTGTTCGCAATGGCTTCCGGAAGAAGGACGCGTGAAACAAGTCCCTTGCGCCCGGGTTCCTGGTCACATGCGCCCGAGACCCAGGGCATGTGCCCATGCGCCCTACCCTCGAGGCACGAGGGACCCAATTTTTCACCCAGACTCTACCACTGAACCGCCGATCGGATAAGACCTTTTTTCTCAGGATTTGTGCCCATACGCCCTCACTGGGGGGCACATGCACCCCTCAGTGGGGCCTGCACCTGGGCGCATGCGCCCAGGGGTGAGGTGCATGGACCCTATTTTTTAGCACGGATAACGCCGTTCGTTCTCCTATAAATTAACTCTGATTCCGGTCGTTCCAAAGGCATGAGAATGACCCCCCAGGCATCTCAAGACATCCTACCACCCTCCTGCATTGATTTTTTGATTTTTAGAGAGAGAATTTCGAGTTTTTAGAGAGAGAAAAGTCGGTTCAAGAGAGAGGAAGGCTGTTCTGTAGGTGATCCGCCATGTCTCTCTTCTTCGTCCTCTACAAAAGTGTGTGGACGTTTTATACCAGATCCCTCTTCATAAAAGTTCTTCCTCTCTAAGTCTTCTTGAGTTTTCAATTGACGTCACTTGATTCTGAGATCAGGGCTGGTCGTGACGAGCTTAGAAGCAAAGTCGCGCCTGGCTGATCCTGGATTGCTGCTCGGCTTTTTCGACAACCCAGATTTGGCTATATCTTTCTCTATTCAACTCAGAATCTTGCTGTTCTTTTTCCTATAACTTTGTTTAGTGATTATACATCCTCCTATAATTTTTTTACATTTTTTTAATTACTTTTAATCTATTAATCCAAAAAATAAAAAAAGGGGTTAGAGATAACCAGAATCTGGTCAGTTTCTAGTCAATTGTGTGTTTCATGTTATTCTCTTTACATATACTCCACCTTGTTTAGTTCTTATAGTCTCTTTCACTTGTTTGTTTGTCTAGTTGCACATAATATCAAGCACCCACACGTTGAGGACTCTTCTTCATCGACCGGCCGAAGAAGGAAAAGCTTTAACCCACACTCTTCACGCTAAGGTACACACGGTCATTTTAATTCTATAAATCGGAACCCGCGGTTCCTGGCGACCACATGTCTTAATTTATTTCTTCTCACCCTCCTCCCACATGACCCGAACCGTCTCTTTGGTGATCGAGCGACGTCAAGGGATGAAAGTTCGGGGATCAATGTGAGTGTGGGACCGAGGTGAGAGTTGCTTTCCGAGTTTTATTCCTTTCTTTTCTCACCCCCTCTTGAGGTGACGATCTAGGTTCACGGACTTCCTTGAAAAGGAGAGGACCCCGTCGAATTTTCAGAGTCGACAACCCCGACACTCACACGTTCGTGTTCAGCAGCTTTAAGTGTACGGTTCTTCTTGAAGAGGCGGAGCTCCTTCTTGGCCTTCCTCGGACTAAAAAAGGAGAAATTGAAGGTCTGTTCATCCCTTCTGGACCCCTCTCTTGCTTGGAGTTCTTGCAGGATTTCGTCGCGGATCGGTAAGTTAGCTCTTTGTTGGCCGGCAAGCGAATTAGTGTTCCCAAGTTGGCAGCCTGGATAGTTTCTCTTCTGACGGCTCCCGGTCTAGATGAGTATCGGATTCTGCATGGTGCAAAGGGTTTCATGGCCTGCCTTATCGTGGTGTTCTTGTTCCCTGCGGAAGATGGTTTTCTGGAGGCCGATCAACTCTCGTGTATCTGTGGCATCTGGAGTGGTGCACAGTTGGGGCCTTCAGTTCTGGGCTTCTTGCACTGCGGACTATCCGCAGCTTGAGTGGGCCATCCTCCTTTCGATAGTGCGCTTCTACTAGCTTGCTGGGCTGACCTCCACTTCAAGTTCGATCCATCCAGTGAGATGGCTACCAGGTCGCAGCTCTTCTGTCGTAGCCCTTTGTTCCCATATGTTGCTGCACTTGGCTTCGGGGAGAGAGTCGCCAACAGGTGTGCATCGGTGAATAAGAGGCCAGAGTGGCGTGCTTTCTTTGCCTCCATGAACCGTTTTGGCTTCTTACACTCTTTTGCTGCTCTGATGCAGAAGGACTTCCAGGTGTGCTTTGCGCCCGGCGTTGATCTTCTCCTGGTTACTGGTTCGGCCTTCGTGTTGTACAACGCTCACCACTGTCACCCTCAGATTGGCTTGCCTCGGTACGAGCTGCCCAAGTTGTCCCACTTGCCACCTATCAAGGGCAGGCAACTTGGCTCTACGGACGAGGAGGAGGAGGCAATTTCAGCAGTTGCCTTGTGGGAGACGAGTCGGGTGTGCCACCCAGGCCTCCTGATTGAGGAGGACCTTGGTCGGAAGCACTGCTACCTCTCCAAGTTGAATCTTTTGCTCTCCTGAGAGTCTTCATTTCCTACTTTAGCTTGTCAGACATGTTGTGGTTATTTTGAATAAACAATGAAGTTTTATATAGTAGATTTTGAGCGAAAATTCAATGAAAATTTACTCCATTTCATAAAATTACAATACAGATGTTTACAATTATGATTAATATACCTTGTTATTTTTCAACACCATGAAAGTTTTTTAATATGAGATGAAGTATTTTTCATGGATTTTAAATTGCCTTTTTTATTTAAGTAATTTTTCAGAGCAAACTGTGAGTCCGATGAATTTTATTTCGATGACTCATTGATCGGCTCGATTTTCTGAACAACATGGTGCCTTCTGAAAGTTTTGCCATTTTTATCAATTTCGGCTTTGAAAAATACATTTTTAGCCATTTCTGACTAAGAAATGCATAGAATTTTCTCATGACACCTGAAAAATGTTAGCTAGTGATGATAAAAACATGAATATGCCTAGCTAATTTAAGGCCTGAGACATTCAAAGTTATATGAAAAGAGGGATTTCTGGTGGTAATTTAAAAAGAATTTTTCTTCACAAAATTATTTTCAGCAAATCGCGCATCAGATCGAGATTCTTTCGGCGGCGTCGCGATCAACTCGATTTTGTGAACCTTGGGTGACATTTTCAAATTTTTCCCATTTTCCCATATTTACTCTCTATATTTACCCTACAAGCTTAAGAATTCTTCATTTCCACCTGCACACCATCTCTCCTCGCGCCAGAAGCTCCAGAGCTCCAACTCTGATTCGGAGTCCAAAATGCTGTCAAAGCTTAGTGCCCCTGTTACAAGAAATGTAGATCAAGTTGTGCTCTTTGATTTGGTTCAAGTTTTAGCGATACCAAGTTCATTTAAACAAGTTATCATGAAAATAAGAATCAGGTTGTTGAGGGTTGTGTGGTCAACTCAAGCGTTGACCGCGCTCTCAGCCCGGGGGGCGCGCAGACCGCACCCCCTGTTTGGGGGCGCGCTGACCATGGCCCCAAGAGGAGGGCGTGGTCGGCACGCCCTATCTCTCCTCATGAGGAAGGGGCATGCCGAGCGCGCCACTGTTTTGAGGGCACGCTCCCAAATAAATGGTGCGCTAAGTGCGCCCTCCCTCTCCAAAGAGGGGGAAGGCGCGTTCGACAATTTTTTTAATAATAAAAAAAAAACTCATATAAAAATATTTGATGTCAACTTAGATGCCAAGACGCATTCGCCGCCACGACTCCGATTCTGAGGAGCTTGAGCTCTTGACAGTCTGTGAGGTACGTTTTCTTTTATCTTGCACTTAATGATTAGTTCCTTTGCATTTTTGACAATAAAATTGAGTGAACTAATGAAATGAATCTCTTGCAGGCCCGGATAAAATCTCGGATCTCGTGGGACTTGGTGCACGCCGCCTACCTCGGCCTACCGGACTTTCAGCAGGTTCGGTTAGAGGAGATGGGGTTTGGGACCATCCTCCAAGTGACTCCATTTTGGGAGGACCTACCACTGGTGAAGGTCCTCTGTGAGTCCTGGGACCTGGACTCCTTCGTTTTTCTGTTCCCCTGGGGCACATGGTGCCTTTCCTAGAGGATGTTGCACACATCATCGGTCTCTGTGTTGACGGTAAGTCTGTGGTGTGTGCCACTTCTTCTGATTATTCATGGGATTTCTGAGCCCTTTACGCATATGAGCTTGAGTTTGACCTGGAGGATGTCCTATGCACCATCGCCAGACTAGAAGCTGGTGAGATGGCAGGACTAGTAGATGCCGTGCATGTTTGTGGCGAGAGCTAGGATAGCTTCTTCTGTCGCATGGTTGGCCAGGCTGCGGCGGCGTTTACCGAGTTACCTGGCTCCTTGGAGGCAGACATAGACCTGTGCCATTTTCTTCTTTTCTTCTTCGGGCAACTTCTGTTGGGCTTGGAGAGGGACCGCATCCATCTGCAATTCCTTCCCTTGCTTACTGACTTGGAGCAGGTTGGCACGTACGCGTGGGGGGCAGCGATGCTCGCCCACTTGTTCTGTGGCCTCTAGCCTGAGGTGGGCTATGTTTCAGTTGCCAACTTCTTTCCTTTTCTCCAGGTGACTTTTAACAGCTTTTCTTCTCTGTACACTTGTATTGTTTTGCTTTGTTCTAACGAGTTGTGCTTTTTACAGGTCTAGAGCTACCTCTACTTCCCCCTGGGTCGGGCACATAAGTCCTACCCCGACCTCTTCCCTCTGATGGCTCACTGGGAGCCCATCCGCCCTACTGAGGGCCATTAGAGCCAGCTAGCTTCGATTCATGCACAGATGCTTCGCTTCCCACACACTGAGGTATGTTCTTAATTTGTGTATCAATATTCTCCTGGTGAAATAATAATCATGATTTTGATTCCTGCAGGTGTGATGGAGGTCATATCTTATGACCGATGACCATCTCCAGCCTTGGATTGCCCAAGCGGATCATGTCTTTGGCTACGATCTTTACCTTCTGTGTGTCAATGACTAGCGTTGCTGTGGCTTTGGTTCTCGGCACGCACCCTTGGCCTGGAGCAGGACTGGCTGGAGCCTCCTCCCTCTCTTCCTCTAGTCGAGGCCCATCCCAGACGCCTACTCCTCCCCATGGACTGGGTGGAGAGGTACCACGCCTCGATCACATTATGGTATGAAGGCGGTGAGGTAGTTATTAGCTAGGCAGAGGACAGCTGAGACTACCTTCACCAATACGAGGTGGCGTACGGCCATTTATTCGTTCCTGAGGGTCAAGTAAATGTTTATTCTTTTCTCTTCAATTCAATTTAACATTGTTGTTCTCTTTTGACCTTCGTGACATTTTAGGAGGCTTGGACTCTAATACTGCGCCAGAGGTTGGAGATCGTTGATCTTCGGTAGGAGGTGGCTACTCTTCGGGGCATGTCGCAGACTGAGGTAAACACTGCCTTGACTTTCATTTCTATTCTCGTCATATACTTGCCTTACTCTAACATGTTTTCTTTTGTTCACAGCGGAAGGCCCGTGCCGAGGTTTCACCTCCTTCTCTGTCAAGGGAAGAGGTGGCTGAGCTCCGCCAGCATCTGAGTGAGGCAAGAGAGGCCCTAATGACCAAGGAGGAAGAGGTATCTTTCATTTTTATCTATTTTGGTTGTTGATTTTTCTTAGTTCATATTCTTCCTCTTCTTTCAGGTTGCCGAGCTTCAGAGTACTTTGTCCTCCCATATCCAGTCTTTGAAGGCCGAGGTGGAGACATGGCGGTCTGCCTCGTCCGATCTTCGTTCCTAGATGATTGTCTCGGATCTCCATCTTCAGCAAAAGAGAGCCATGCGTGAGTTGGAGCACTAGCATAGCTAGGCCATCCGGTCCTTGGAGCAGATGCACCTGCAGTCGCAGGTTCGTTTGTCGGCAGCGTAGGCGACACTGCAGGTCTACTGCTAGGGTGTCCCTCTATAGCTGAGCTAGAGTCGTGCCCCTCAGAGTAGCTCCCACCGGAGTGGCACACACCGGAGTGGTGGCGCCGCTCGTAGCTGAAGACACCATGGCCAGAGCCAACAGGGTAGAGTGACCAGAGCCAGAGTCAAGAGTGCGGTGCTTCTGCATTCTTGACAATGGCATGAAAAACATGACACGGTGGAATAAAATAAAAGGCACGGTGGGATAAAAGAAAGAAAGAAATAAAACTTGATGAGATAACATAAAAGGGTAAAAAATGGTGAGATAACATTGGTAATGATGAAGAACGAAAAACAAGATGGATATGAAAACATAGAAAATTATGTAGAAAATAGTTGAAGATACAGATTGTCTATTGGAGGTCAAGACACCTGATTGGGAACCATCATCCCTCCAATGTTCAATTTTGGCTTATCCATGAGTGTGAAGAAATGACCAAGCCAACGTAGATTTTGTTGAAGGGGATCTCGGGCCCAGTCATCTTCACCCTTAAGGTCTTCAACATCAATGAATATAATACATATAAAATGGACCTAACATAATTAAATGACAAATGGTAGGAGTGATGTGAAGATGAGAATGTGATAGATGCAGGTGATGATGTGAATCTGAGTGAAATCTTTAGGCGTGGTCCATCAACTTGCATCGATCGCCTGATTCATCAGCATTTTTGGTCCATCCTTGTCTTGCCTTTTAACAGAATACAGCACCATGATAATGTTCAGCTAGGTGGCACTTTCTCTCTTTTCATCACATGGTTCGCATGACGTTTGTTCGAGAACACTGATCTCACCAATTCACCTGTTAGGACTTAAAAGGTTGCCTGTACATTTCTGATTAGTACCCAACAGACGAAATTGTCATATGAAGCATATTTTTCCTGAAATGAACAACTGCAGATTTCACTATTAGAACCATCATTTTGAGATCAAAACAATATTTTTGATCATGGTTCCTTTAGCAAAAATGTCATTCTCAACATTTTAAACAAATTCTAAATTTTTGAGATTTTTTTGAATTTTTTGAATTTTTTTGTCTATGTGCCCCCGATCAGGGGCACGTGCCCATGCGCCCTGGGGTGGGGCACCTGGCCATGTACCCCCAGATGAGGGCACATGCACCCTGAGGCAAATTTTTTTCCAAAAAAATGTACCTGATGGCTCTTTTTTGCTTCTTCAGCTCCTGAAAATACTTAACAAAGATGATTAAATTTTCATCATTACTCATCCCTTTGCCTGTTTATCATTTGTCTTGATTTTGAGTCAAAGGGAGGAGCCATCTTAACAAGGTGGAATAAAATAAATGACTCAAATGAAATGGAGGTAAGGGTTGAGAGAACTTACCTGCCGTGGTGTGAATCTTCTCGTTTCCTACATCGAAATGCTTGAAACACTTGATAGAAAGGGGATTAGATCTTCATCACGACTCATCCCTTTGCCTATTATGGTCAACTTTGACTTAGGTCAAAGGGAAGAGCCTTTTTAACAAGGTAATTAATGCCAAAAATGGACATGCAATGCAGTAATAGAAATATGCATGACAGAAAAATAAACATGGATGCAACTAAGGCAATGATCATGACTGAGCATTTTTGTCCGATTTTCTTGAAAACAATCAAAAAATTTTTTGGATTTTCAAAATATTCGATTTTTTTTGGATTTTTTAAATTTTCAATTTTTTTAGATTTTTGAAATATGCATTTTTTGTATTTTTGGAATATTCATTTTTTTGAGTTTTTTTGGATTTTTTAAATATTCATTTTTTTGTGGAGAAGATGCTGGTATTTGAGACAGTTCATCAGTCTTTGGGGTTTGTCAAGACTCAAGTGGTAGATACCATGTGCAAAATAAAGTTCCCTACTTAGAATCCTTCTAACCTTCTTCCTTTAATCAGCTTGGATTCCACCTAGATTTGGTCGGTTTACCCTACCCAAGGGGTTTAAGGAGGAAGAGTATAGAGGAAGTCCTTGATAGGGTTTGGAGATGTTGAGAGGGATTTCTCTACTCACACTCAAATTGTCCGTTGGGGTTCAGCCTCTTTGGGTCTTTCCTATTTTTTTTGCTCTTTTCTATGTGGCACATATTTAGACAGGTTTTTTTAACCCGTGGGGCATTGCCCATCTTTTAGTGCCTTTTGCCTTGACTATCATTTTGGGTACTCATTCAGACAGGTTGATCATTTTTCTTTTTTCTAACCTGAGTGGTTCATTGCCCATCTTTTGGCACCCTTTTGCACTCTCCGAGATGGCCTCTTACTAGGGTGGCGAGTGTTTTGATACTACCCCTCTCTAATCTTCTATCCCTATCTTGGACCGAGTAGAAGAGAATATGGTAAGGGTACTCCTTCTGTTTCTAGATTTCTGCCTTGCCTTTCGCAAGTGTTAGGTTGTCTGGATTCTAGGATCGGGAGGTGTTGTGTGTGTAGGATAGTACCTACCCTTGACTTCTCATGAACAACCTAGGATCGATGACTTGAAATTATACTAGTGGTTTCTCCATTTTTATGGAAAATACTTTTTAAGGTAAACTCCATTCCAAGGATGATTCAATTTTTCTCTATTTGCATTAGTCAATTCATATGCATTGCCTGGATACTTTTCAGTGATTACAAAAGGCCCTTCCTAGTTAGGTTGCAATTTGGAGCGGGGACCCCCCGGCTTAACGAATATGCGTTTAATGACCATCTCACCGATCTCGAATTTTCTCTCGACCACCCTCTTTAGATAAAACCTTTTAAGTCTATTCTGATAAGTCTAGGCATGCTCAGTGGTGGCTAGCCTTCTTTCATCCAAGAGTTCAAGCAGTGCAAGGAGAGATTCTCATCTCTCATCAACAGGAATATCCCTGTCAAGCTGAACTCGGAGAGATGCAAGTAATACTTCGTAGGGGACCACTGCTTCCATTCCATATGCCAAAAGCATATGGAGTTTGTCCAGTGGGAGTTTTTACAGAAGTAAGATAAGCTCATAGAGCATCTACAAGCTTCTCAAGCCAGTCGGCAAACTTGCTAGACTTAAAAGATTTCTTGATGATTTTGATTAAGGTTATGTTGATGGCTTTTGCTTGACCATTGTCTTGAGAATAGTATGGTGATGAATGATGCAATGAAATGTGATACCTGTTGCAAAGATCACACAGATCTTGAGAGATAAATTGTCTCCCATTATTAGTGATGATGTCGCTAGGGATGCCGAACCTTGCCATGATGTTGTGCTTGATGAAGGAGCAGACTACTGATGCTTTAATCTCCACGAACGCTTCCGCTTCAGCCCACTTTGTGAAGTACTCTGTTGCCATTAGAATGAATGATTTTGAGTTCATTTCGGAGTTGAGGTCACTTAAAGGGCCAATGATATCAAAAGCCCACATGGTGAAAGGCCATGGGGCATGAATTGGATGAAGGGAAGATGCAGGAGAGTGAATCTTATCGGCATGGAGTGCCGAACAAAGATGGAGTCGTCTTCTTCTAGAGTTGGCCAATAATATTCATGTTGGACGATTTTCTTAGCAAGGGCTTGGTCATTCACATGACCACCACAAACTCCAGAATGTGCTTCCTTCAGCACCAACTCGGCTTCTTCTTCATCAAGACACTTGAGTAAGATTCCACTTAAGCTCCTCTTATGGATGTAGACACGCCAAATTGGCTTGATTCGGAGCCCTATACTCTTATTCCATAGGCGATATCTTTTATTTGACCGTTATCTAATTCGGACTACCTCGTGGAGATGAGCTAAGGACATTGGTGGAGCCCCCCTTGTTAGTTGAGAATGGACCAATGATTTCCGGAATATTGCCGTAACTTTCAAGCGAGAGCCGCACGTGAACTGTAAAAACACGAAGCCGGCTCGATGACCGACCTTGAATGGTCCATAATTGAAGGTCTCGGGAGTCCCGCATGTGTTCCGTAACATTCAGGGTTTCCGAGAAGTCATTTCGGTAGGCGTCGGTCAATGACGGCATTCGTTATGGCTTTTTCGATCTGTGCTGACACGGCTATCTCGGACCATGTATTAGGCCTTTCCGGTCATCACCGGGTCTTTTCGGGTCATCCGGGTTGATTCTAGCCGAATATTTTCATCAACCGGGGCCATACATCCGGTTCGGTCAATGATAGGGTTTCGCGGCTTTTACGGCTTTCGATTCACGTTTACCGGGTTAATCTCAGATTTTTCGATGACTTCGGATTGTCCTATCATACCGGACTTGATCGGTCATCATTCTAAGTCATCCCGAGTTGACCCAAGATTTCTCGATCGGAATCGTGCTCTTTCGGATCTTCGCCCCGGGTTTCGGCTTTCCGCGAGAGGGTAAACCTGTAAAAAGCCCCGTGTGAACATATCGGGAGTCACTCCGGCTGGTTTACTGACTTGAGGAGGTGCGGTTGAAGGCCCTCTTTCCAACGCAACAAACGAGAGCCGAATCGGACATCCCGTTTGCAAGATACGGCTCGTGGAACACGTGCACAGAAGAGAGAGTGTACTGCGCCCCCGCTCCCTTTGAAAGAAGAGTGCGCGCCCTCAACCCGGGGGTGCGCCCTGCGCGCCCTCAAACTGGGGGCGCGCCCTGCGCGCCCCCGGTTCCTTTGAAAAGCGGGGGCGCGGTCAGTTCCTTTAATTCGCAAATTACCCCGATTAGCACCTTCTAAACCGGATTTTTGGAAGGTTTCCGCGGAAGATTTTCGATCATTTGTACCGCGCCCCCGGTTCGGGGGCGCGTTACATATGTCAAGTCGATTTTTAGCAATTTCCGGAAGTTTCCATTGATTTTTAGAAGTGAGACGCGTAACGCGCCCCCGCTTCCTTTGAAACAGGGGGGCGCGCAGACCGCGCCCCTGAACTGGGGGCGCGCCCTACGCGCCCCTGTTTTGAGGGCGCGCCCTACGCACCCTCCTCCTCTTTGAAACACGGGGGCGCGGTAGGTACAGTTTCTAAATTTTTCACCGGCTTCCTTCCCCTATAAATTGAGAGCCATTCTCAGCGACCCAAGGTTAATCCCCGGTGCCTAGCTCGTCCAGAGGTCGTCCAAGCTCTTCTCCAAAGCCGTCCCGACGTTCAAAGGCGATCCGAAGTCAAGAAATCGATCCCGAGGTGAAGGAGAAGGCTCGATCCGGGCGTTCTACATCAACCATATTCATAGACTTCTGCAGAAAATCCGGAGCTCCTTCTGTAAAAGTCTTCAACATATAAGTGGTTTCTATCTTCGTCCTCTTTCATCTCCAACTGACGGCACTTAATTCCAACTTGCCGTTTGTTCGTGGCGATTGCTGCATTGGGGGTGCGCATCCAGGTTCTGTTTTCTATATCCGCCCACTTTCAGAATTTTTACTGACTTATACAAGAGGATTTAGGAGAAGTCATAAACATAGCAACTCTTCCTCTCTGAGTCCTCCGTCTACTCCAACAAACGGAACTCGATTCTGACATTGGGGTCGTCCTTAGAATCCTCTGCACCGAAGTCGCGCCAGAAGGGTGCAAAGCTACCCGAACCGGCCTTTTCTCAACCAACTCGGCTTCAACTGAAGCCGATCCATTCCATAAGCTTTCTAAACTCATTTAACTCAGTTCATTTACTGTTTTAAAGCATATTTCAGTTTATTTGCATCATTTTTACATAATCAAAAAAATACAAAAAAAGGGGTTAAGGTTCACCCCAATCCGGTGAGTTTGATTCCAATTGCTTCTTTCTCATATTCTCTCTACAGTTACTACACTTCCCATAGTTCTAATCATTTTATTTCACTTGGTTTATTGTTCTAGTTGCACAGGTTTATCAAGCTAGCATCGGTTGGGAGACTCTTCTTCATCGTCCGGGCGAAGAAGAAGAAGGTTGAACCCATATCCCGATCTCCCGCGCTAAGGTACATGGTCAAAACAACTCAATCTTGTTGTTATTCTATAAAGCGGAGCCCGCGGCTCCTGGCGACCACCCTTCTTATTCATGTTCTAAATTCATATCCTCCTCACTCTCCTCCCACATGACCCGAACCATCTCCGGTGCTCGAGCGACGCCGTGAGATGAAAGTTCGGGGATCAATGTGAGTGTGGGATCGAGGTGAGGAGTCTTTACTGCTTTCCGAGTGTTTTATGATTCACTCTCTCATTCCCCATTCTATCTTTCACCTTCTCTTGAGGTGCCGATCTGGAACCCGTTTTCGGAGTCGAAAGCTTTTTGGCGACCACGGTGGGACAACCAATGTCTTCAACCGTGCTAGCTTGATTCAACCGTGCAACTAGTTGTTTTCCGACTTGGTTCCCGCGTGAACCGGCTTGTCTTTTATCTTCCATGTCAATTTACCATTAAACTTACTATTTACTCTTTCTTTAAGATTGTCCCCCATGTGGACTTAATTTGCTTGTCTTTCATTTCAACCCGGTTCCCGCGTGAACCACTTTTCTTCTTATAAACCGGTTCCCGCGTGAACCACCTTTCTTTTCCAACTCGGTTCCCGCGTGAACTAACTTATTTTCAGATCGGTCCCCGCGTGGACTACCTCTTTACAGCACCTTTAGATTGGCCCCACGTGGCCCTCCTTCTATTTTGTCAACTCTTACATCGGTTCCCGTGTGAACCACCCCTTTCTTCATTAAAACTGGTTCCCGCGTGAACCAAACCCTTTTCTAAACCGGTTCCCGCGTGAACCGACTCACTTTAAGATCGGTCCCCGCGTGGACCACCCCTTTGCACCAATTAGATTGGCCCCACGTGGCCCTCCTTTCCTTTTTTCCAATCAAACAAACCGGTTCCCGCGTGAACCACCCATTTCCCTTTCAAAAACCGGTTCCCGCGTGAAACACCTACTTTTCCAAAACTCGGCTCCCGTGTGAGCCACTTTATTTTCAATTCGGTCCCCGCGTGGACCATCCTTTTACCTTTACTTCAGATTTGTCCCCACTTAGACACTCCAACACAAGCCGGTTCCCGCGCGAACCACCTTTTAATTGCTAGTTTCTAGTTACTTGTTTTACTTTCTCATTGCTTATCTTGTTTGCATTCACTTGCTTGGTTTATTTAATAGCTTTCATTCATGTTTGCATATTGATTGCTTATTCTTCTCCTACCCTCCATTTTTCATTTTTGCATTAGCTTTTTGCATCGGGTACCGGACTTGCTCCGATCCGTAGGGCATTCGAGGCGGGGGCTCTCTCTCCCAACACACCCTCACCCTCCAAACACCTTCTTGGTGGATTCTAACCTATCTTCTAGGATATTCCTTCCTAGTTGATTTGGTGGTTTCCATCAAGACCTCCGTAAGCCCCCATCCGTGGAGTATTCCTCTCCGCACGATTGGGCCGGTTGTACCACTTCCCAAAACCCGAAGAACCCAAGTACCTACTCGTGGTGATTGAGTGATAACCTTAGGTCTTGAAGATTGGAGCAATAGGAACCATACCTACTTGAACAATTGCTAACAATCTATCTAATCTAAGTTTTCAACACATTAATTGTCGAGTAGTCATTTTAAAACCTTGTTTGCATAACTTGCTTGCTCACAACAATTGAAAAGGAAAAAATTTCTCTTTCAAAACACCTAAAAGAAAAATCCCTTTAATTTTTATGATCAACTTGCTTGTCAAACAACCAAAGTGAAACCAAATCAAATCAAACAAACAACCATAACAAAAAAAAAACTCTCTTTGCATTTACACCTTTCATTTGCTTTCTTTCAACCATTTTGTAAGGAAATTTGACAGGATGCCCACTCTAAGGTCCGGAAGACACGTCGGGATGTCGGACTACTACGGCCAAGAAGAGGAGTACGAGACGGGTCACTACGAGCTTCAGCAACCCGTGGTCCAACAAGAGGGCCATGTCAACGCCGTCAGGGAGCCAGAAATTCAAGATCCTACTCATCAACCTGCATCACTTAGCGTGGAGCAACTCCTCCAGGGTCTATCTCTTCATCTAGACCCCGAATCTTTTTCGCTTGTGCAATCCTTGACAAAGGGCAAGATTCCCACCACTCAAGATCCGGTCGAGGGAAATCAAGCCCTCTCACCACCTCAATCAGCAGTCAGGCCCCAAATTATCTCTTCTCCTGGGCAACCCTGCCCTGTCTCCACTCACCCTATTATGGGGCATTCACATAATTCTGTTCCAATTCCTGTTTCCAACCTGCCTCTTCCAACTCAATCACCTAAACACTTTGCTCCCATGGCTCAGGAATCTAGCCTCACCCAGGCATTAATGAACAAACTCAACCAGATGGATGAGCGCTTCGAAGAGATGAGGCATCGCCTCGATTCTAAAGCCATCCCTGAAATCTTTGTCCCATCCTTCCCAGTTCTACACCTTCCTCTTTCAGAGATACCAGTCTTCCAACGTTACAACGGGACTGGTAATCCTTTCAACCATCTAAAAAGCTTTCTCTATGACTCCGCATTCTGGAAAAATGACCGCAAAGCCCTTGCCTTCTTATTCCGTCGGTCATTGGACGGAACCGCCCTGGACTGGTTCTATTCTCTTGATTCCATTGAGGCGGCAGATTTCGACATCGTCAAGGCAAAGTTTCTACAGAGGTACAAGGATCGGGTGGGGCCAGCCTACTCGATAACTGATTTGATTGCCGAAAAGATGAGGCCGGATGAAGACTTTGCCAGATTTGCTGATCGGTGGAGGGGAATGGCTGAGAGGCTAGTAGATACCATCTCAGAGGGAGAGCAGGTGAGGATGCTCATAGGGAACACCACGCCCAACCTTCGCAACCTCCTGATCATGCACCGCCCAACAACCATGAGTGAGTTGTGTGATAGCGCCCGCTACCTCCAAGCCCACTTTAAGGATGCATCCATGATCAACCCGTTCGACACCAAGCCCCGTAACACTAGAAAGCCTACACTTGTAGGACCCACCACCGAAGGGGTAGTAAACAATGAGAGCATCAATGCCATGGGTAACCAGGGTGGGTATCGCCAAAGCCAATACCGTAACCCACCACCCAATCAACAATACTGCTCAGCTCCTCAACCAGCTCCTCAGCCCCAGCAGCAACTTGCATACAACCGAGCACCACCACAGCAACCCACCTACAACCGAGCGCCCAAGCAACCAAATGCCTACAACCGAGCGCCCCAGCAACCAAATGCCTACAACCGAGCACCTCAACAACAACATGTCTACAACCGACCCCAACCACAACAACAAGCCTACAACCAAGTGCCACCACCAGCCAACCGACTTAGGAGGGGGGACCCAAGAGAGAATACTATCCTCAATTGCCATTCCCCCTCACCGATATCTTTAATGCATTGATGGCTGAACAGCAGTTGGAACTTCCAAAGAAGAGAGAAGGATGGCCGGCCAATGTTGACACAACCAAGTACTGCTCTTATCATCGATATCCTGGGCACACGGTGGATGTCTGTTTCCAGTTTAAAGATTACATTCATGACCTCAACGATCAGGGGAACATCGACTGGGGACAGATGGGGGAGTCTATTCAAGCAATGAAGGCACGTCAGAATCAACCACGGCGACAACAAGTACAATAGCAGCCAGGCCTGGGCATAGTCCAAGATCCGCTCCCGGTACATGCACCCATACAAGCACCGGCACCAGCACCACCAAACCAACGACTCGTCCTCGTCCACTCCGCCATCGAGGAGTCAACCTACCATTCCCAGGGTTGGCAGGTCGAGGATAAAATCACCTCCATGCCCGCCATACCAACCCCACCTACAAACCGCACCATACTCTCCATACCGAGAGCTGCCCCCAGCCCACAAACTATCCAAACACCACTACCCTCACCAACCATTAACCCTCCACGACGCTTAATCATTAGACCTCCTCCAGCCTCCCAACCAGCCCCCCAGCCTAACCCACCAACCACCATTAATCCTCCACGGCGTCTAATCATTAGACCACCACCAACACCCCGTACATCACCTAACCTACCGATCCACCGCCACCCCACGACCCCTCATCATTAGACCATCACCACCAACACCCCAACCATCACCCAACATACCAGCCTCCACCAATCCATGACCCCTCATCATCCGATCCTCACCACCCCTACCTACCATGGGCTCTTCAACCTACCAACCAACCCTACCATCACCATCATCACCACTTCCCCCTACCACGCTGGCGCCGGTACTTCGTAGCGGGAGGATGTTCCAAAGGGTCTTCCCCCAGGTCGGGATACAACCACAGGAACAGGCAGAAGAGGAGGTGGTAGAAGAACCGTTGCCCGGCATGGCATATGACCTATTGAAGCACTTGGACAAAATGCCGGCACGGATTTCAATTCTGGAGCTGATAAAGAGGTCAAAGAACCATCAGGACATCCTGCAACAATATCTGCAGCGGGTAATGGTCAATGAGGACCTCCCGCCTGAGAAGATCATTACTGTCCTGACCCCGAGGAGTGAACATCCGGCACTCACATTTACACAGGAGGAGTTGGCACGGCCAGAGATAAGAAAGTATGCCTTGCGTGTTGCAGTAGTCATCCGAGGCGTGGAGATCAAGTCTTGCTTGATTGACACCGGAGCATCCATAAAGGTCATGCCGCCAGAAACATTGCAACTTTGCGGCATCTCCGATGAAGAACTCGAGCCTTCTGCCGTCACGGTGACCGCATATGACAACTCCCGGAAGCCGGCACGAGGGGTGGTTACATTGAAAGTAGGGCTCGGGCCGTGTGTTGTCACCGCCGAGTTTCACGTTCTAGAATTGGACCCTACATTCAAAGCTATCTTGGGACGCCCGTACCTTGAGGCAATAGGAGCTGTTGCCTCCACTAATCATCAGTGTCTGTAGTTCCCATACACGGGCCAGGTGATCAAAGTAACCAACATCCCCATTCTGAATGACGTGGATGACCCCTCTTTTGCACTACCAATATCAAAATATGTCCAGCTGTTGGTTTCAACTACAGAGCTACCTGAGGTCATGGTATTGACGACGCCTCCAGATTCAGTTGCATGGCGGATGATGAAAGGGATGGGCTATCAGCCAGGAAAGGGGTTGGGAAAGGAACTGCAGGGGGTTGTGCACCCCATTGAAGCCGTACAAAGACCAAAGAGACACGGGCTTGGCTATGAGCCCAGTTTCACACCGCGGATGGTCTACCGGCCAAAAAATGCCATGGGACTCCAAAAATTCTTTATCAAAGGGGAGACCATGATGATGACCGGGGACAAAGAAGAAGAACCAGTTAAGAGGAAGAAGGCACCAGAGCAAGAGGAGGAGGTGGACAACCTGAGTTCATCTTTGGCTCGGTTGTTCATAGAGGAGGAAGAACCACTAAAGGGCAAGTCCATCTCTAAAAAACTTGTCCACTCGAACCCACCTCCAAACAACATCCCGCGTGAGCCGTATCCTATGGTCACGTATTTCAAAATCCTCACTCTATCGCTCTTGGATTCGCTTGATGGGCTATCTAGCCCAATTCCCACTTCTGGGCCAAAATGGCCACCTGAACTGATCAATGGGCCTGAGAGCCCATTCAAATATTCTTACTCCACTGGGCTTCTATGCCCATTCCAATCCAACAACCTTGGGCCCGCGTGCCCACCAGTCGGGCCCACGTGCCCTTTAGATTTATTTTCTTGCTTTGGGCCCGCGTGCCCATCATTTGGGCCCACGTGCCCCTTAGATCTTTTCACCAGCTTTGGGCCTATCTGCCCATTTCTTGTCATCATCGGGCCCGCAAGCCCATTTTTCTTCCATTTGTTTAAGCTTTCTATTTCTGCTCGAGCCCCATCGGCTCATTCTTTTTTTATTATTGAAAATACCCAAAATACCCAAAAAAAAAATGTCCTCTCACAAACTCAGTTTTCCATTGAGGAGACGTCTCTACTTGTCTCGAAGGGTGCTCCCAACCAGGGACCTCTCTTCTCCAACTCACTGATCGATCTGCTCGATCCTTCACCCATTGTAAATACCACCTTTTCAATTCCGTCTTCTTTAGGAGTAGTTAGGGTAGAAAAGAAGAAAATTCGAGGTAAACGTGTGCCAGAGAGATATCTCCAACAAATAGCTCAAAAATGCAAGGAATGTGCAAGGCTGCCAAGGTTTTCGGAAAATGCTATCCAGCTTGAGGAAATCCAATATGAGGATGAATTCAATGTAGATCATACACTGGGAGTTTACGAGGTCTTATCAGAAAAAGATCCTGATTTCGAGGATGGAATTGAGGACTTGGCTGATGCGTATGCATCTGGACTTAAAAGATTTGAAGAACCACTAGCCACGGTGGATGAACCGACAAAAGAATTGAATCTCGGAACACCGGAAGATCCCAAGACAATCCTCCTAAGCGCAAACCTCACTCCCACTGTGGAACAGAGTTTAATTAAAATTCTGGAAGAATATAAGGACACGTTCGCATGGACATACGAGGACATGCCGGGGTTAGACAACTCGTTAGTTGAACATCATCTAACTTTGAAACCTGGAGCTACCCCGGTGAAACAAAAATTAAGAAGATTCCTCCCTGATGTTGCACTTAATATGAAAGAAGAGGTCGACAAGTTACATCAAGCAAGATTCATTAAGGTCGTCCTTTATCCGCAATGGGTGGCAAACATAGTCCCTGTCATGAAGAAGGATGGCCGAGTTCGGATCTGTATAGACTTCAGGGACTTAAACCGAGCGTGTCCTAAAGATGACTTTCCTCTACCTCATATTGACGTACTGGTTGATAACACTGCTGGGTTCGAGATGTTGTCATTCATGGACCTACTGATAATCAAATCCGGTTGGCCGAAGAGGACCAGGAGAAGACCTCGTTCACCACACCTTGGGGAACCTACTGCTATGTCGTCATGCCCTTTGGACTGAAGAATGCCGGTGCTACCTATCAGAGGGCAATGATGGCTATCTTCCATGACATGATGCATACCCTTGTAGAGGTGTACGTAGACGACCTGGTCGTTAAGTCCAGAAGCCGAGAAGATCACCCAGAAGTGTTAAGAAAGGTCTTGCAAAGGGCTAGGGAATATAAATTGAAAATGAACCCAAAGAAATGCACGTTTGGAGTATCCTCAGGAAAACTGTTGGGGTTCATAGTGAGCAAAAGCGGCATAGAGATCGACCCAAACAAGGCCAAGGCAATCATTGGTATGCCTCCTCCGAGAAATATGAAAGAACTTCGAGGATTAATCGGGAGGCTACAGTTTGTCCGCCGGTTCATCTCACAACACTCCCAAAGGTGTAAACCTTTCTATGAGTTGACCAAGGCAGGGGACGAGTTCAAATGGGATTCGAAGTGCCAGGATGCATTCGATGGTTTGAAAAGATAACTGGCTAGTGCCCCTGTGCTTAGACCACCAGTCCCTGGCAATCCCTTAGTTTTATATATCTCAGTTTTGGAGAATTCTCTTGGGGCAGTCCTTGCACAAGTTGATGAAGAAGGGAAAGAGAGGGAAACTTACTATTTGTCAAAGATCTTTGATCCATGTGAGCAGAAGTATACTGTAGTGGAGAAGATCTGTGCTGCACTAGTCTGGGTAGTTCAAAAACTTAAACACTATTTCTTAGCTCATGAGGTCAATCTCATCGCCCGCATCAATCCCATCAAATTCCTTCTGGAGAAAACTGTTCTAACTGATCGGTTAGGTCGTTGGTAGAGCTTCCTCTCCCAGTTTGATATCACCTATGTCCCCCAGAAGGCTATTAAGGGCTATGCCATTGCCGAACATCTAGCCCATCACCCTATACCCCTCTTTGACCCGGTCCAATCGGAGCTCCCGGATGACGAACTAATGTTGATCCGATCTTCCCACTTTTGGACATTATATTTTGAAGGGGCTCTGAATTCACACAGTAAGGGAATAGGAATTGTCCTTCTATCACCCGAGGGTGTCACCATTCCACAGGCATTTCAGCTTGACTTCCCAGCAACCAACAATATAGCTGAATATGAAGCCTTGCTGGCCGGGCTGTGTAGACACGCCAAATTGGCTTGATTCGGAGCCCTAGACTCTTATTCCATAGGCGATATCTTTTATCTGACCGTTATCTGATCTGGATTATCTCATGGACATGAGCTAAGAACATTGGAGGAGCCCCTTGTAAGTTGAGAATGGACCAATGATTTCCGGAATATTGCCGTAACCTTCAAGCGAGAGCCGCACGTGAACTGTAAAAACACGGAGCCTGCTCGATGACCGACCTTGAATGGTCCATAATTGAAGGTCTCGAGAGTCCCGCATGTGTTCCGTAACATTCAGGGTTTCCGAGAAGTCATTTCGGTAGGCGTCGGTCAATGACGGCTTTCGTTACGGCTTTTTCGATCTGTGCTGACACGGCTATCCCGGACCACATGTTAGGCCTTTCCGGTCATCACCGGGTCTTTTCAGGTCATCCGGGTCGATTCTAGCTGTATATTTTATCAACCGGGGCTATAAGGCCGGTTCGGTCAATTTTAGGGTTTCGCGGCTTTTACGGCTTTCGATTCACGTTTACCGGGTTAATCTCATATTTTTCGATGATTTCGGGTTTTCCGGTCGTACCGGACTTGTTCGGTCATCATTTTAAGTCATCCCGAGTTGACCCGAGATTTCTCGACCGGAACCGTGCTCTTTCGGATCTTCGCCCCGGGTTTCGGCTTTCCGCGAGAGGGTAAACCGGTAGAAAGCCCCGTACGAACGTATCGGGAGTCATGCGGCTGGTTTACCAACTTGAGTAGGTGCGGTTGAAGGCCCTCTTTCCAACGCGACAAACGGGAGCCGAATCGGACATCCGGTTTGCAAGATACGGCTCGCGGAACACACGCGCAGGAGAGAGAGTGTACCGCGCCCCCGCTCCGCTTGAAAGGGGAGGGCGCGCCCTGCGCGCCCTCAACCCAAGGGCGCGCCCTGCGCGCCCTCAAACCAAGGGCGCGCCCTGCGCGCCCCTGGTCCCTTTGAAAAGCGAGGGCGCGGTCAGTTGCTTTAAATCGGAAATTACCCCGATTAGCACCTTCTAAACCGGGTTTTTGGAAGGTTTCCGGGCGAGAATTTTCACTTATTTGTACCGCGCCCCCGGTTCGGGGGCGCGTTACGTATGTCAAGTCCATTTTTAGCAATTTCCGGAACATTCCGTCGATTTTTAGCAGTGAGACGCCGAACGCGCCCCCGCACCCTTTGAAACAGGAGGGCGCGCAGACCGCGCCCCCTAACTGGGGGCGCGCCCTGCGCGCCCTTGGGTTGAGGGCGCGCCCTGCGCGCCCTCGTCTCCTTTGAAACGCGGGGGCGCGGGACATCCGATTTCTAAATTTTGCACCGTCTCCCTTCCCCTATAAATTGAGAGACATTCTCAACGACCCAAGGTGGAACCCCGGTGCCTAGCTCGTCCCAAGGTCGTCCCATCTCTTCTCCAAAGCCGTCCCGACGTCCAAAGGCGATCCGAAGTCAAGAAACCGATCCCGAGGTGAAGGAGAAGGCTCGATCCGGGTGTTCTTCATCAACCATCTTCATCGACTTCTGGAGAAAATCCAAGGCTTCTTCTGCAAAAGTCTTCAACATACAAATTGTTCCTCTCTTCGTCCTCTTTCGTCCCCAACTGGCGGCACTCCATTCCGACTTGCCGTTTGTTCGTGGCGGTTGCTACACTGAGGGCGCGCATCCAGGTTCTATTTTTGATATCCGCCCACTTTCAGAATTTTTACTGACTTATACAGGAGGATTTCGGAGAAATCATCAAGAAAGAAACTCTTCCTCTCTGAGTCCTCCGCCTACTCCAACAAACGTAACTCAATTCCGACATCGGGGTCGTCCGTAACATCCTCTGCACCAAAGTCGCGCCAGAAGGGTACCAAGCTACCCGAACCGGCTGTTTTCAACCAACTCGGCTTCAACTGAAGCCAAATCATTCCATAAGCTTTCTAAACTCCATTAATTCTGTTTATTTACTGTTTTAAAGCATATTTTAGTTCATTTACATCATTTTTACATCATCAAAAACACAAAAAAAGGGGTTAGGACTCACCCCAATCCGGTGAGTTCGATTCCAATTGCTTCTCTCTCATATTCTCTCTACGGTTACTACACTTCACAAGTCTAACCAAACTCTTCACTTGGTTCATTGTTCTAGTTGCACAGGTTTATCAAGCTAGCATCGGTTGGAGACTCTTCTTCATCGGCCGGCCGAAGAAGAAGAAGGTTGAACTCACATCCCTTTCTCCCACGCTAAGGTACACACGGTCAACTTCTTTCTATTTTCAATACATAAAGCGGAGCCCGCGGCTCCTGGCGACCACACTTTATTTTTATTCATGTTCTAAATTCATATCCTCCTCACTCTCCTCCCACATGACCCGAACCATCTCCGGTGCTCGAGCGACGCCGTGAGATGAAAGTTCGGGGATCAATGTGAGTGTGGGACCGAGGTGAGGAGTCTTTACCGCTTTCCGAGTGTTTTCCGATTCACTCCCCTTTTCTTTCCCCAATTCCATCCATCTTTCACCTTTTATTGAGGTGCCGATCCGGAACCCCTTTTCGGAGTCGACAGCTTTTTGGCGACCACGGTGGGAGAACCAATGTCTTCAACCGTGCTAGCTTGATTGATCCGTGCAACTAGTTGTTTTCCGACTTGGTTCCCGCGTGAACCGGCTTGTCCTTTACCCTTTTCCATGTCAATTTACCTTTAAAAACTTGCTGATTACTCTTCCTTTAAGATTGTCCCCCATGTGGACTTGATTTCTTGTCTTTAATTTCAGCCCGGTTCCCGCGTGAACCACTTTTCTTCTTATAAACCGGTTCCCGCGTGAACCACCTTTCTTTTCCAACTCGGTTCCCGCGTGAACCAACTTACTTTCAGATCGGTCCCCGCGTGGACCACCCCTTTTGCAGCACCTTTAGATTGGCCCCACGTGGCTCTCTTTTCATTTTGTCAACTCTTACACCGGTTCCCGCGTGAACCACCCTTTTCTTCACAAAAACCGGTTCCCGCGTGAACCACCCATTTTCCTTCAAAAACCGGTTCCCGCGTGAACCACCTTTCTTTTCCAACTCGGTTCCCGCGTGAACCAACTTACCTTCAGATCGGTCCCCGCGCGGACCACCCCTTTGCACCAATTAGATTGGCCCCACGTGGCCCTCCTTTCCTTTTTCCAATCAAACAAACCGGTTCCCGCGTGAACCACCCATTTTCCTTCAAAAACTGGTTCCCGCGTGAACCATCTTTCTTTTCCAACTCGGTTCCCGCGTGAACCAACTCACTTTTAGATCGGTCCCCGCGTGGACCACCCCTTTGCACCAATTAGATTGGCCCCACGTGGCCCTCCTTTCCTTTTTTCCAATCAAACAAACCGGTTCCCGCGTGAACCACCCCTTTTCCTTCAAAAACCGGTTCCCACGTGAACCACCTACTTTTCCAAAACTCGGCTCCCGCGTGAGCCACTTTATTTTCAATTCGGTCCCCGCGTGGACCATCCTTTTACTTTTACTTCAGATTTCTCCACACTTGAACACTCCAACACAAGCCGGTTCCCGCGCGAACCACATTTTTAGTTGCTAGTTTCTAGTTACTTGTTTTACTTTCTCATTGCTTATCTTGTTTGCATTCACTTGCTTGACTTATTTAATAGCTTTCATTCATGTTTGCATATTGATTGCTTCTTCTCCTTCTACCCTCCATTTTTCATTTTTGCATTAGCTTTGCATCGGGTACCGGACTCGTTCCGATCCGTAGGGCATTCGAGGCGGGGGCTCTCTCTCCCAACACACCCTCACCCTCCAAACACCTTCTTGGTGGATTCTTACCTCTCTTCTGGGATATTCCTTCCTAGTTGATTTGGTGGTTTCCATCAAGACCTCCGTAAGTCCCCATCCGTGGAGTATTCCTCTCCGCACGATTGGGCCGGTTGTACCACTTCCCCAAAACCCGAAGAACCCAAGTACCTACTCGTGGTGAATGAGTGATAACCTTAGGTCTTGAAGATTGAAGCAATAGGAACCATACCCAATTTGAGTGAACAATTGCTAACAATCTATCTAATTTAAGGTTTCAACCCAATAATTGTCGAGTAGTCATTTTAAAACCTCGTTTGCATAACTTGCTTGCTCACAACAATTGAAAACAACCAAAAAAAAAAAAATTCTCTCCTTTCAAAACACCTAAAACAAAAAAAAACAAAAAAAATCCCTTTAATTTTTATGTTCAACTTGCTTGCCAAACAACAAAATTGAAACCAAATCAAATCAAACAAACAACCATAACCAAACAAAAAAACTCTCTTTGCGTTTACACCCTTCATTTGCCTTCTTTCAACCATTTTGTAAGGAAATTTGACAGGATGCCCACTCTAAGGTCCGGAAGACACATCGGGATGTCGGACTACTGCGGCCAAGAAGAGGAGTATGAGACGGGTCACTACGAGCTTCAGCAACCCATGGCCCAACCAGATGGCCATGTTAATGCCGTGATGGAACCTGAGGTCCAAGATCCTGCTCACCGATCCACTTCACATATTATAGAACAAGCTCTCAAGGATCTATCTCTTCACCTTGATCCCGAGGCCTTTGCAATTGTCCAATATGCTACTAAGGGCAAGATGCCCACCAATCAAGCTCCGATCGAGGGAAATCAAGCCCCCTCACCACCCCAACCGGCAGTCAGGCCCTTGATCATCTCTTCTCCTGGGCAACCTTGCCGTGTCTCTACTCACCCCGTTGTGGGGCATTCACACAATTTTGCACCAGTTCCTGTTTCCAACCCACCTCTTCCAACCCAGTCAAGTAAACACTTTGCTCCCGCGGCTCGGGAATCCAGCCTCACCCATGTGTTAATGAACAAACTCGACCAGATGGATGAGCGCTTCGAAGAGATGAGGCACCGCCTCGATTCTAAAGCCATCCCTGAAATCTCTGTCCCCTCTTTCCCAGTTCTACACCTTCCTCCTTCAGAGATACCAGTCTTCCAACGTTACAACGGGACTGGTAATCCTTTCAACCATCTAAAGAGCTTTCTCTATGACTCCTCATTCTGGAAAAATGACCGCAAAGCCCTTGCCTTCCTATTCCGTCGGTCATTGGATGGATCCGCCCTTGACTGGTTCTATTCTCTTGATTCCATTGAGGCGGCGGATTTCGACATTGTTAAGACGAAGTTTCTACAGAGGTACAAGGATAGGGTGGGGCCAGCCTGCTCGATAACTGACTTAATTGCTGAAAAGATGAGGCCGGATGAGGACTTTGCCCGATTTGCTGATCGGTGGAGGGGAATGGCTGAGAGGCTTGTGGATACCATCTCAGAGGGGGAGCAGGTGAGGATGCTCATTGGGAACACAACGCCTAACCTTCGCAACCTTCTGATCATGCACCGTCCAACAACCATGAGTGAACTGTGTGATAGCGCCCGCTACCTCCAAACCCACTTTAAGGATGCATCCATGATCAACCCGTTCGACACCAAGCCCCGTAATACTAGAAAGCCTACACCGGTAGGACCCACCACCGAAGGGGTAGTAAATAATGAGAGCATCAATGCCATGGGTAACCAGGGTGGGTACCGTCAAAGCCAATACCGTAACCCACCACCCAATCAACAATACCGCCCAGCCCCTCAACCAGCTCCTCAGCCACAGCAACAACTTGCATACAACCGAGCACCACCACAGCAACCCACCTACAACCGGGCGCCCCAGCAACCGAATGCCTACAACCGAGCGCCTCAACAACAACATGTCTACAACCGACCACCACCACCACAACAAGCCTACAACCAAGTGCCACCACCAGCCAACCGACTTAGGAGGGGGGGACCCAAGAGAGAATACTACCCTCAACTCCCCTTCCCCCTCGTCGACATTTTCAATGCATTGATGGCTGAACAGCAGTTAGAGCTTCCAAAGGAGAGAGAAGGGTGGCCGGCAAATGTTGACATGACAAAATACTGCGCTTACCATCGGTATCCTGGGCACACGGTGGATGTCCGTTTCCGCTTTAAAGATTACATTCATGACCTCAACGATCGTGGAAACATTGACCGGGCACGGATGGGAGAGTCTATACAAGCCATGAAGGCACGGCGAATCAACCACGGCGACAACAAGCACAACGGCAGCCCGGCACGGGCATAGTCCAAGATCCGCTACCGGTACATGCACCCGTACAAGCACCGGCACCAGCACCACCAAACCAACGACTCGGCCTCGTCCACTCCGCCATCGAGGAGTCAACCCACCATTCCCGGGGTTGGCGGGTCGAGGATCAACTCACCGCCCTCCCCGCCATACCGACCCCACCTACAAACCGCACCATACTCTCCATCCCGAGAGTTGCCCCCAGCCCACAAACTATCCAAACACCACTACCCTCACCAACCATTAACCCTCCACGACGCTTAATCATTAGACCGCCACCCGTCTCCCAACCAGCACCCCAACCATCACCCCAACCTAACCCACCAACCACCATTAATCCTCCACGGCGTCTAATCATTAGACCGCCACCAACACCCCAGACATCACCTAATCTACCAATCACTGCCACCCCACGACCCCTCATCATTAGACCATCACCACCAACACCCCAACCATCACCCAACATACCGGCCTCCACCAATCCACGACCCCTCATCATCCGATCCTCACCACCCCTACCTACCATGGGCTCCTCAACCTACCAACCAACCCTACCATCACCATCATCACCACTTCCCCCTACCACGCTGGCGCCGGTACTTCGTAGCGGGAGGATGTTCCAAAGGGTCTTCCCCCAGGTCGGGATACAACCACAGGAGCAAGCAGAAGAGGAGGTAGTGGAAGAACCATTGCCCGGCACGGCATATGATCTATTAAAACATTTGGACAAAATGCCGGCACGGATTTCAATTCTGGAGCTGATAAAGAGGTCAAAGAACCATCAGGACATCCTACAAAAATATTTGCAGCGGGTCATGGTCAATGAGGACCTCCCGCCTGAGAAGATCATTGCTGTCCTGACCCCGAGGAGTGAACATCCGGCACTCACCTTTACACAGGAGGAGTTGGCACGGCCAGAGATCAGAAAGTATGCCTTGCGCGTTGCAGTAGTCATCCGAGGCGTGGAGATCAAGTCCTGCTTGATTGACACCGGAGCATCCATAAATGTCATGCCGCCGTAAACATTGCAACTCGCGGCATCTCCGATGAAGAAATCGAGCCTTCGCCGTCACGGTGACCGCATATGACAACTCCCGGAAGCCGGCACGAGGGGTGGTTACATTGAAAGTAGGGCTCGGGCCGTGTCTTGTCACCACCGAGTTTCACGTTCTAGAACCGGACCCTACATTCAAAGCTATTTTGGGACGCCCGTACCTTGAGGCAATAGGAGCCGTTGCCTCCACTAATCATCGTTGTCCGAAGTTCCCATACAAGGGCCAGGTGATCAAAGTAACCAACATCCCCATTCCGAGTGACGTGGATGACCCCTCTTCGCACTACCAATATCAAAATGTGTCCAGCCGTTGGTTTCAACTACAGAGCTACCTGAGGTCATGGTGTTAACGACGCCTCCAGATTCAGTTGCGTTGCGGATGATGAAAGGGATGGGCTATCAGCCAGGAAAGGGGCTGGGAAAGGAGCTGCAGGGGGTTGTGCACCCCATTGAAGCCGTACGAAGACCAAAGAGACACGGGCTTGGCTATGAGCCCAGTTTCACTCCGCGGATGGTCTACCGGCCAAAAAATGCCATGGGACTCCAAAAATTCTTTATTAAAGGGGAGACCATGATGATGGCCGGGGACAAAGAAGAAGAACCGATCAAGAGGAAGAAGGCAACAGAGCAAGAGGAGGAGGTGGATAACCCGAGTTCATCTTTAGCTCGGTTGTTCAAAGAGGAGGAAGAACCAGTCAAGGGCAAGTCCATCTCTAAACAACTTGTCCACTCGAACCCACCTCCAAACAACATCCCGCGTGAACCGTATCCTACGGTCACGTATTTCAAAATCCTCACTCTATCCCTCTTGGATTCGCTTGATGGGCTATCTAGCCCAATTCCCACATTTGGGCCAAAATGGCCACCTGAACTGATCAATGGGCCTGAGAGCCCATTTAAATCTTCTCACTCCACTGGGCTTCTATGCCCATTCCAATCCAACAACCTTGGGCCCACATGCCCACCAGTCGGGCCCACGTGCCCTTTAGATTCATTTTCCAGCTTTGGGCCCGCGTGCCCCCCATTTGGGCCCACGTGCCCCTTAGATCTTTTCACCAGCTTTGGGCCTATCTGCCCATTTCTTGTTATCATCGGGCCCGCGAGCCCATTTTTCTCCCATTTACTTAAGCTTTCGATTTCTGCTCGAGCCCCATCGGCTCATTCTTTTGTTATTGAAAATACCCAAAATACCCAAAAAAAAACGTCTTCTCGCAAACTCAGTTTTCCATTGAGGAGACGTCGCTACTTGTCTCGAAGGGTGCTCCCAACCAGGGACCCCTCCTCTCCAACTCACTGATCGATCTGCTCGATCCTTCACCCACTGTTATTACCACCTTTTCAATTCCGTCTTCTTTAGGAGTAGTTAGGATAGGAAAGAAGAAAATTCGAGGTAAACGTGTGCCAGAAAGATATCTCCAACAAATAGCTCAAAAATGCAAGGAATGTGCAAGGTCGCCAAGGTTTTTGGAAAATGCTATCCAGCTTAATGAGATCCAATATGAGGATGAATTCAATGTAGATCATACACCGGGAGTTTACGAGGTCTTATCGAGAAAAAGATCCCGATTTCGAGGATGGAATTGAGGACTTGGCTGATGCATATGCATCCGGACTTAAAAGATTTGAAGAACCATTAGCCACGGTGGATGAACCGACAAAAGAATTGAATCTCGGAACACCGGAAGATCCCAAGACAGTCCTCCTAAGTGCAAACCTCACTCCCATTGAGGAACGAGTTTAATTGAAATCTTGGAAGAATATAAGGACACGTTCGCATGGACATACGAAGACATGCCGGGGTTAGACAACTCATTAGTTGAACATCGTCTAACTTTGAAACATGGAGTTACCCCGGTCAAGCAAAAATTAAGGAGATTCCACCCTGATGCTGCACTTAAGATGAAAGAAGAGGTCGACAAGTTACATCAAGCAAGATTCATTAAGGTCGTCCTTTATCCGCAATGGGTGGCAAACATAGTCCCCGTCATGAAGAAGGATGGCCGAGTTCGGATCCGTATAGACTTCGGGGACTTGAATCGAGCGTGTCCTAAAGATGACTTTCCTCTACCTCATATTGACGTCTTGGTTGATAACAACCGCTGGATTCGAAATGTTGTCATTCATGGATGGCTATTACGGATATAATCAAATCCGGTTGGCCGAAGAGGACCAGGAGAAGACCTCGTTCACCACACCTTGGGGAACCTCATCGCTATGTCGTCATGCCCTTTGGATCGAAGAATGCCGGTGCTACCTATCAGAGGGCAATGATGGCTATCTTCCATGACATGATGCATACCCTTGTAGAGGTGTACGTGGATGACCTGGTCGTTAAGTCCAAAAGCCGAGAAGATCACCCGGAAGTGTTAAGAAAGGTCTTGCAAAGGGCTAGGGAATATAAATTAAAGATGAACCCAAAGAAATGCACGTTTGGAGTATCCTCAGGAAAACTGTTGGGGTTCATAGTGAGTAAAAGGGGCATAGAGATCGACCCAAACAAGGCCAAGGCAATCATTGGTATGCCTCCTCCGAGAAATATGAAAGAACTTCGAGGACTAATCGGGAGGCTACAGTTTGTCCGCCGGTTCATCTCACAACACTCCCAAAGGTGTAAACCTTTCTATGAGTTGACCAAGGCGGGGGCCGAGTTCAAATGGGATTCGAAGTGCCGGGATGCATTCGATGGTTTGAAAAGGTACTGGCTAGTCCCCCGTGCTTAGACCACCGGTCCTCGGCAAGCCCTTAGTTTTATATATCTCGGTTTTGGAGAATTCTCTTGGGGCAGTCCTTGCACAAGTTGATGAAGAAGGGAAAGAGAGGGCAACTTACTATTTGTCAAAGATCTTTGATCCATGCGAGCAGAAGTATACTGTAGTGGAGAAGACCTGTGCTGCACTAGTCTGGGTAGTTCAGAAGCTTAAACACTATTTCTTAGCTCATGAGGTCAATCTTATTGCCCGCATCAATCCCATGAAATTCTTTCTGGAGAAAACTGTTCTAACTGATCGGTTAGGTCGTTGGCAGAGCTTCCTTTCTCAGTTTGATATCACCTATGTCCCCCAGAAGGCGATTAAGGGCTATGCCATTGCCGAACATCTAGCTCATCACCCTATACCCCTCTTTGACCCGGTCCAATCGGAGCTCCCGGATGACGAACTAATGTTGATCCGATCTTCCCACCTTTGGACATTATATTTTGACGGGGCTCTGAATTCACATGGTAAGGGAATAGGAATGGTCCTTCTGTCACCCGAGGGTGTCACCATTCCACAGGCATTTCAGCTTGACTTCCCAGCAACCAACAATATAGCTGAATATGAAGCCTTGCTGGCCGGGCTGGAGGCCGCTCATTTCTATGGTGCCACGGAATTAAGGGTGATAGGTGATAGCCAACTAATCCTCCGCCAAGTCCTAACCAAATACCGAACTTCTCATCCAAACCTCAAACCTTACCAAGAACTCACCTCTTGCTACATCAAACTCTTTTCCAAACTCACTTTTGTCCATGTTCCTCGAGCTCAGAACATCCTTGCTGATGCCCTAGCCTCCTTAGCTTCATCTCTATCAGTCCCGCTAGGTAGACAGGTGCGGACCATTTATGTCCGTAGAAGGTCGATGCCAGCGATTAAGGATGGGCGATTTCTGAAAGTTAAGGAGAGATTTGGCGGAAGGAGTATCTAGAGCAGAAAGAGGAAGTTTCTCTAGTCGAGTTGGAAGAGTTAGATGAGGGTGAGAGGCCCTGGTTTGATGAGATCGCGAGGTATTGTCAAGATCAAACATATCCACCTGGATCAAATGCAAAAGAAAAGAAGGCCATCAGGAGAGTATCCCAGAGGTATACCATCCTAGGAGGGGTGCTCTACAAAAGGAGCCTGAGCGGAATTTTATTGAGATGCGTTGATGAAGAAGAGGCAGAATTGGTGCTTAAGGAAGCACATTCCGGGGTCTGTGGAGGCCATGTCAATGCTCAAGCTCTTGCCAAGAAAATCATCAGGCAGGGGTATTTTTGGCCAACCCTAGAAGAGGATTGCTCCATCTTTGTCCGGCACTGTCATTCTTGCCAACTTCATGCCGACAAGATCCATTCTCCCGCATCTTCCCTTCATCCTATTCATGCCCCATGGCCCTTCGCCATGTGGGCTTTCGATATCATTGGCCCTCTAAGTGATCTTAACTGCGAAATCCGTTCCAAATTGTTCATCCTGATGGCAACGTAGTACTTCACCAAGTGGGCAGAAGCGGAAGCGTTCGTGGAGATCAAGGCATCAACACTGTGCTCCTTCATCAAACGCAACATCATCGCCAGGTTCGGGATACCCAGCGACATCATCACCGACAATGGACCGCAATTTCTCTCTCAAGATCTGCGTGATCTTTGCAACAGGTACCGCATTGTATTGCATCATTCATCTCCTTATTACCCGCAAGGCAATGGTCAAGCAGAAGCCACCAACAAAACTTTGATTAAAATCATCAAGAAAACCTGTAAGTCTAGCAAGTTCGCGGACTGGCCAGATAAGCTTGTAGATGCCCTATGGGCTTATCGTACTTCTGTACGGACCCCCACTGGTCAAACCCCGTATGCTCTCGCATATGGGATGGAAGCGGTGGTCCCGTACGAAGTGCTCCTTCCATCACTCCGAGTTCAACTCGATAGGGACATCCCTGTCGATGAGAGACGAGAACCTCTCCTTGCACAACTTGAACTCCTAGATGAAAGAAGGTTGGCTGCCTCCGAGCATGCCCGGACTTATCAGAACCGATTGAAAAGGTTTTATCAAAAGAGGGTGGTAGAGAGGAAGTTCGAAATCGGTGAAATGGTAGTTAAACGTATATTCGTTAAGCCGGGTGGTCCCCGCTCCAAGTTGCAACCTAACTGGGAAGGGCCTTTTGTTATAACTGAAAAATATCCAGGCAATGCATATGAGCTAACCAATGCCGATGGAGAAAAATTGAATCATCCATGGAACGGCGTTTACCTCAAAAAATATTTTCCTTAGAAAAGAAAATGGAGAATTTCTAGTATGATATCAAGTCATCGATCTAAGGGTGTTAGCTAGAAGTCAAGGGTAGACATCACCTTGCACACACAACACCTCCCGATCCCGTAATCTAGATAGCCCAACACTCAAGAGAGGCAAGGCGGAGAACCACGAAGGCGGAAAGAAAACCTTACCCTATTCTCTTCTATTCGGTCCAAGATAGGTGAAGGGGACTAGAGGAGGATAGTATCGAAAATGCCCGCCGCCTTAGTAGGAGGCCGTGTCATACGGTGAAAAAAAAGGGTGTCAAAAGATGGGCAATGAACCCCACAGGTTTAAACAAACAGGGGCCTGTTCGAATGAGTACCCGAAAGAGTAGAAAATAAAGAAAAGGCACCAAAAGATGGGCAATGACCCCACAGGTCAAAGACTTGTCTAAATAAGTGCCACATGTAGAAAAGACCCGAAGAGGCCGAACCCCAACAGGCAATTTGGGCATGAGTAGAGAAACCCTCCTCAACACCCCCAAATCCTATCAAAGACTTCCTTTATTATTCTTCCATCTTAAAACCCCTAGGGTAGGGTAGACTGTCCAAACTCAGGGGGAATCCAAACCGATCAAGAGAAGAGGGCAAGAAAGATTCTGGGTAAGGAACCTTATTCACACGTGGTGCTTATTGCTTGAATCTTGATCAACACTCAAAGATCGATGAAAGGTCTCAATACTGGCACATTCTCCACAAAAATCAAAAAAAAAAAAAAAAAAAAATATAATCAAATATTTTCAAAAATAAAAAAAATATTTTTAAAAATCCAAAAAAATGAATATTTTCAAAAATCCAAAAAAAAAAAAAGTCAAATATTTTCGAAAATCCAAAAAAATCTGAATATTTTCAAAAATTCTAAAAAAATGCATCATCTAACCTTGATTTTTGCCTTTGCTAGCATCTTTATGTCTTGCATGTTTCATTTCCGCATTGCATATTTATCTTCATTATCACCCCATTAAGAGGGCTTCTCCCTTTGACCTAAGTCAAAGTTGGCCATAATAGGCAAAGGGATGAGTCGTTGTGAAGATCTAATTCTCTTTTATCAAGTGTGTTCAGGGACTTTAAAATAAGAGGAGAAGGTTCTCTCAACGACAGGTAAGTTCTCTTAACTATTTCATTTCAGTCAATTAGGTTATTACACCTTGTTAAAAAGGCTCCTCTCTTTGACCTAAGTCAAGGCAGACAACAATAGGCAAAGAGATGAGCCATGGTGAAGATTTAATCCCCTTTTATCAAGTGTTTCAGGATTCTGAGATCAAGAAGGGAGCAACTCTCGCCATAGCAGGTAAGCACTCGTAACTTTTACCTCGTCTGTCATTTTGTGCATTCTACCTGGTTAATAAGGCTACACCCCTTGACATATAAGCAAGGCAAGATGACAATAGGCAAGGGGGTAAGCCATAGAACAGATCTAACCTTTTTATTAAGTATTTCAGGAAAGAAACACGAGTCAAGGAGGGGGAAATATCACCAATAGGAATTGCTCACAGAAACAGAAGATTCAACATGGGAAACCCCCATAACTTGCCGACTAGCATATATGTCGCTAGTCGTGTATTATTATCTTATGCATTATTTGTTGAAGACCTTGAGTATGGAGAAGACTTGACCCGAGATCCCCTTCATCAAAATCTACGACGGTCGGGTCATCTCTAATGCTCATGGATAAGCCAAAGTTGTGCTGTGAGGGACGATGGTTCCCGAATGGGTATCTTGACCTCATAGACAATCTATATCTTCAACTATTTGTTATACAAGTGTTGTTTTGTTTTCTTGAGCCCAACATGCATCATGTAGCACTAATTGCATTACATTTTATTTTGTCATTGCATACACCATTTCCTAATCTTCACCTTCTCACCCTCTCGATCATTCTAAATCCCACCGTGTCATTCACCATATTCTCTAGTCCCACCAACCCCTCTAATATCCCACCGTGTCTATTAATCCCACCGTGTTCGGTAACCACTTTTTACCCTCAAATCTTTCAATTCTTTTCACCACAGAGGCCATTGCAATTTCTTTTGCTACTTATCCCACCGTGGCAGCCATTTCGTCCCGCCAAGGGCCTTCAATTTTGATCAGAACTTGCACCGTCATTATCTTCATGGTCTATGCTTAAACATTTGCCTTACGGAATCTGAGATCATTCCATTCCGAATTGAATCTTGTCTCATGGAAGACTTAAATGAATCTGAGAGCCTGAATGTGCTCGATTGGTATTCTTTTTACTTTTTCAAAACAAATCTCTTTTTAAAATTTTAGCCCATCACAGTACAGGAACACCGCAAAGATCGGGTTACCGACTGATGATGAACCTACGAACCCATGTTTCGGGGACTCCCCACCGCGTTGGGGGTTGGCTATCCTTCTCTCGTGCCAATGGCACATCTTTTACCAATCGAACATAGGAAGACTTGATGAAACATGGCGGTTAACCAGGAGACTTGAGGAGATTCGTCTTGCCGAATCTGGTCGTTGAGCGTGTCTATATCTACACCTTGATGCCACCTTTTCAGTCCATCGCCATTTCACTCCACTACATTCCACTACGATCCATCTCGTTTCACTACGCTTTCCTTACGTTTCACTCCGTTCCGCTACATGTCATTCCCTTGCAAAGCCGACATCAAGGCGAGGCAAGCTGTAGACACGCCAAATTGGCTTGATTCGGAGCCCTAGACTCTTATTCCATAGGCGATATCTTTTATCTGACCGTTATCTGATCTGGATTATCTCATGGACATGAGCTAAGAACATTGGAGGAGCCCCTTGTAAGTTGAGAATGGACCAATGATTTCCGGAATATTGCCGTAACCTTCAAGCGAGAGCCGCACGTGAACTGTAAAAACACGGAGCCTGCTCGATGACCGACCTTGAATGGTCCATAATTGAAGGTCTCGAGAGTCCCGCATGTGTTCCGTAACATTCAGGGTTTCCGAGAAGTCATTTCGGTAGGCGTCGGTCAATGACGGCTTTCGTTACGGCTTTTTCGATCTGTGCTGACACGGCTATCCCGGACCACATGTTAGGCCTTTCCGGTCATCACCGGGTCTTTTCAGGTCATCCGGGTCGATTCTAGCTGTATATTTTATCAACCGGGGCTATAAGGCCGGTTCGGTCAATTTTAGGGTTTCGCGGCTTTTACGGCTTTCGATTCACGTTTACCGGGTTAATCTCATATTTTTCGATGATTTCGGGTTTTCCGGTCGTACCGGACTTGTTCGGTCATCATTTTAAGTCATCCCGAGTTGACCCGAGATTTCTCGACCGGAACCGTGCTCTTTCGGATCTTCGCCCCGGGTTTCGGCTTTCCGCGAGAGGGTAAACCGGTAGAAAGCCCCGTACGAACGTATCGGGAGTCATGCGGCTGGTTTACCAACTTGAGTAGGTGCGGTTGAAGGCCCTCTTTCCAACGCGACAAACGGGAGCCGAATCGGACATCCGGTTTGCAAGATACGGCTCGCGGAACACACGCGCAGGAGAGAGAGTGTACCGCGCCCCCGCTCCGCTTGAAAGGGGAGGGCGCGCCCTGCGCGCCCTCAACCCAAGGGCGCGCCCTGCGCGCCCTCAAACCAAGGGCGCGCCCTGCGCGCCCCTGGTCCCTTTGAAAAGCGAGGGCGCGGTCAGTTGCTTTAAATCGGAAATTACCCCGATTAGCACCTTCTAAACCGGGTTTTTGGAAGGTTTCCGGGCGAGAATTTTCACTTATTTGTACCGCGCCCCCGGTTCGGGGGCGCGTTACGTATGTCAAGTCCATTTTTAGCAATTTCCGGAACATTCCGTCGATTTTTAGCAGTGAGACGCCGAACGCGCCCCCGCACCCTTTGAAACAGGAGGGCGCGCAGACCGCGCCCCCTAACTGGGGGCGCGCCCTGCGCGCCCTTGGGTTGAGGGCGCGCCCTGCGCGCCCTCGTCTCCTTTGAAACGCGGGGGCGCGGTACATCCAGTTTCTAAATTTTGCACCGTCTCCCTTCCCCTATAAATTGAGAGACATTCTCAACGACCCAAGGTGGAACCCCGGTGCCTAGCTCGTCCCAAGGTCGTCCCATCTCTTCTCCAAAGCCGTCCCGACGTCCAAAGGCGATCCGAAGTCAAGAAACCGATCCCGAGGTGAAGGAGAAGGCTCGATCCGGGTGTTCTTCATCAACCATCTTCATCGACTTCTGGAGAAAATCCAAGGCTTCTTCTGCAAAAGTCTTCAACATACAAATTGTTCCTCTCTTCGTCCTCTTTCGTCCCCAACTGGCGGCACTCCATTCCGACTTGCCGTTTGTTCGTGGCGGTTGCTACACTGAGGGCGCGCATCCAGGTTCTATTTTTGATATCCGCCCACTTTCAGAATTTTTACTGACTTATACAGGAGGATTTCGGAGAAATCATCAAGAAAGAAACTCTTCCTCTCTGAGTCCTCCGCCTACTCCAACAAACGTAACTCAATTCCGACATCGGGGTCGTCCGTAACATCCTCTGCACCAAAGTCGCGCCAGAAGGGTACCAAGCTACCCGAACCGGCTGTTTTCAACCAACTCGGCTTCAACTGAAGCCAAATCATTCCATAAGCTTTCTAAACTCCATTAATTCTGTTTATTTACTGTTTTAAAGCATATTTTAGTTCATTTACATCATTTTTACATCATCAAAAACACAAAAAAAGGGGTTAGGACTCACCCCAATCCGGTGAGTTCGATTCCAATTGCTTCTCTCTCATATTCTCTCTACAGTTACTACACTTCACAAGTCTAACCAAACTCTTCACTTGGTTCATTGTTCTAGTTGCACAGGTTTATCAAGCTAGCATCGGTTGGAGACTCTTCTTCATCGGCCGGCCGAAGAAGAAGAAGGTTGAACTCACATCCCTTTCTCCCACGCTAAGGTACACACGGTCAACTTCTTTCTATTTTCAATACATAAAGCGGAGCCCGCGGCTCCTGGCGACCACACTTTATTTTTATTCATGTTCTAAATTCATATCCTCCTCACTCTCCTCCCACATGACCCGAACCATCTCCGGTGCTCGAGCGACGCCGTGAGATGAAAGTTCGGGGATCAATGTGAGTGTGGGACCGAGGTGAGGAGTCTTTACCGCTTTCCGAGTGTTTTCCGATTCACTCCCCTTTTCTTTCCCCAATTCCATCCATCTTTCACCTTTTATTGAGGTGCCGATCCGGAACCCGTTTTCGGAGTCGACAGGCTGGAGGCTGCTCATTTCTATGGTGCCACAGAATTGAGGGTGATACGTGATAGCCAACTAATTCTTCGCCAAGTCCTAACCAAATACCGAACTTCTCATCCAAACCTCAATCCTTAACAAGAACTCACCTCTTGCTACATCAAGCTCTTTTCCAAACTCACTTTTGTCCACGTTCCTCGAGCTCAGAACATCCTTGCTGATGCCCTAGCCTCCTTAGCTTCATCTCTATCAGTCCCGCTAGGTAGACAGGTGCGGACTATTCATGTCCGTAGGAGGTCGATGCCAGCGATTAAAGATGGGCGATTTCTGAAGATCAAGGAGAGATTTGGCAGGAAGGAATATCTAGAGCAGAAAGAGGAGATTTCACTAATCGAGTTGGAAGAGTTAGATGAGGGTGAGAGGCCTTGGTTTGATGAGATCGCAAGGTATTGTCAAGATCAAACATATCCACCTGGATCAAATGTAAAATAAAAGAAGGCCATCAAGAGAGTATCCCAAAGGTATACCACCCTAGGAGGGGTTCTCTACAAGAGGAGCCTGAGCGGAATTTTATTGAGATGCGTTGATGAAGAAGAGGCAGAATTGGTGCTTAAGGAAGCACATTCCGGGGTCTGTGGGGGCCATGTCAATGCTCAAGCTCTTGCCAATAAAATCTTCAGGCAGGGGCATTATTGGCCAACCCTAGAAGAGGATTGCTCAATCTTTGTCTGGCACTGTCATTCTTGCCAACTTCATGCCGACAAGATCCATTCTCCCGCATCTTCCCTTCATCCGATACATGCCCCATGGCCCTTCGCCATGTGGGCTTTCGATATCATTGGCCCTCTAAGTGATCTTAACTCTGAAATCCGTTCCAAATCATTCATCCTGACGGCAACAGAGTACTTCACCAAGTGGGCAGAAGCGGAAGCGTTCGTGGAGATCAAGGCATCAACACTATGCTCCTTCATCAAGCGCAACATCATCGCCAGGTTCGGGATACCCAGCGACATTATCACCGACAACGGACCGCAATTTCTCTCTCAAGATCTGCGTGATCTTTGCAACAGGTACCGCATTGTATTGCATCATTCATCTCCTTATTACCCGCAAGGCAATGGTCAAGCAGAAGCCACCAACAAAACTTTGATTAAAATCATCAAGAAAACCTGTAAGTCTAGCAAGTTCGCAGACTGGCCAGATAAGCTTGTAGATGCCCTATGGACTTATCGTACTTCTATACGGACCCCCACTGGTCAAACCCCGTATGCTCTTGCATATGGGATGGAAGAGGTGGTCCCATACGAAGTACTCCTTCCATCACTCCGAGTTCAACTCGATAGGGACATCCCTGTCGCTGAGAGACGAGAATCTCTCCTTGCACAACATGAACTCCTAGATGAAAGAAGGTTGGCCGCTTCCGAGCATGCCCGGACTTATCAGAACCGATTGAAAAGGTTTTATCAAAAGAGGGTGGTAGAGAGAAAGTTCGAAATCGGTGAGATGGTAGTTAAACGTATATTCGTTAAGCCGGGTGGTCCCCGCTCCAAGTTGCAACCTAACTGGGAAGGGCCTTTTGTTATAACTGAAAAATATCCAGGCAATGCATATGAGCTAACCAACGCCGATGGAGAAAAATTGAATCATCCATGGAACGGCGTTTACCTCAAAAAATATTTTCCTTAGAAAAAAAATGGAGAATTTCTAGTATGATATTAAGTCATCGATCCAAGGGTGTTAGCTAGAAGTCAAGGGTAGACATCACCTTGCACACACAACACCTCCCGATACCAGAATCTAGATAGCCCAACACTCAAGAGAGGCAAGGCAGAACCCTGAAGGCAGAAAGGAAACCTTACCCTATTCTCTTCTATTCGGTCCAAGATAGGTGAAGGGGACTAGAGGAGGATAGTATCGAAAATGCCCGCCGCCTTAGTAGGAGGCCGTCTTATAGGGTGCAAAAGGGTGCCAAAAGATGGGCAATGAACCCCACATGTTTAAACAAATATGGACCTGTCTGAATGAGTACCCGAAAGAATATAAAATGAAAAGAAGGCACCAAAAGATGGGCAATGACCCCACGGGTCAAAGACTTGTCTAAATAAGTGCCATATGTAGAAAAGACCCGAAGAGGCCGAACCCCAACGGGCAATTTGGGCATGAGTAGAGAAACCCTCCTCAACACCCCCAAATCTTATCAAAGACTTCCTCTATTATTCTTCCATCTTAAAACCCCTAGGGTAGGGTAGACTGTCCAAACTCAGGGGGAATCCAAACCGATCAAGAGAAGACGGCAAGAAAGATTCTGGGTATGGAACCTTATTTTCACGTGGTGTTTATTACTTAAATCTTGATTAACACTCAAAGATCGATGAATTGTTTCAATACTGGCACATTCTCCACAAAAATAAAAAAAAATGAATATTTTCAAAAATCCAAAAAAATCAAATATTTTCAAAAATTTGAAAAAAAATTGAATATTTTCAAAAAAAAAATTCCAAAAAAAAACTGAATATCTTCAAAAAATAAAAAAATCGAATACTTTCCAAAAATCTAAAAAAAAAATAAAAAATAAATGCATCATCTAACTTGGCATAACCTTGATTTTTGCCTTTGCTAGCATTCATGTTTATCTTTATGTCTTGCATGTTTCATTTCCGCACTGCATATTTACCTTCACTATCACCCCATTAAGAGGGCTCCTCCCTTTGACCTAAGTCAAAATTGGCCATAATAGGCAAAGGGATGAGTCGTTGTGAAGATATAATCCTCTTTTATCAAGTGTTTTCAGGGACTTTAAAATAAGAGGAGAAGGTTCTCTCAACGACAGGTAAGTTCTCTTAACTATTTCATTTCGGTCATTTAGGTTATTACACCTTGTTAAGAAGGCTTCTCTCTTTGACCTAGGTCAAGGCAGACAGCAATAGGCAAAGAGATGAGTCATGGTGAAGATTTAATCCCCTTTGATTAAGTTTTTTAGGATTCTAAGATCAAGAAGGGAGTGACTCTCACCATAGCAGGTAAGCTTTCTTAACCCTTATCTTATTCATTTTTAGTCATTTTGTTCATCTTACCTTGTTAATAAGGCTACCCCCCTTGACATATAAGCAAGGCAAGATGACAAAAGGCAAGGGGGTAAGCCATAGAGCAGATCTAACCCCTTTATTAAGTATTTCAGGAAAGAAACACAAGTCAAAAAGGGGTGAGAATCTCGCCAACAGGTCAAACAACACTGAAGCAAGAAGTGCTATAACAAGAAAGAAAAGCAGCTACAACACTAGAAGAAGATTAAGCCTGCTACAGATATCAGTGTCTGATTGCCACTGACTCCAGGAGAATGACCACGTGGAGAAGGCATGGAAACCATACCGCCGCAACCGCCTCGTTTCGGTGACGCTCCAAAAGAGTGGCCAAGAAAATGCTCGCAGAAATAGAAGAATGGACATGGGAAACCCCCATAACTTGCCGACTAGCATATATGTCGCTAGTCGTGTGTTATTATCTTATACATTATTTGTTGGAGACCATGAGCACGGAGAAGACTTGACCCGAGATCCCCTTCATCAAAATCTACGACGGTCGGGTCATCTCTAATGCTCATGGATAAGCCAAAGTTGTGCTGTGAGGGACGATAGTTCCCGAATGGGTATCTTGACCTCATAGACAATCTATATCTTCAACTATTTGTTATACAAGTTTTGTTTTGTTTTCTTGAGCCCAACATGCATCATGTAGCATTAATTGCATTACATTTTGTTTTATCATTAAATACAACATTTCCCAAACTTCACCTTCTCACTCTCTCGATCATTCTAAATCCCACCATTTTTTCTAATCCCATCGTGTTCTCTAATCCCATCATGATCTCTAGTCCCACCAACCTCTCTAATATCCCACCGTGTCTATTAATCCCACCGTGTTCGGTAACCACTTTGTGCCCTGAAATCTTTTCACCACTATGGCCATTGCAACTTCTTTGCTATTCATCCCACCATGGCAGCCAATTCATCCCGCCAAGGGACTTCTATTTGGTCAGAACTTGCACCGTCAATATCTTCGCGGTCTATGCTTAAACATTTGCGTTTCGGAATCTGAGATCATTCTATTCCGAATTGAATCTTGTCTCTTGAAAGACTTAAATGAATCAGAGAGCACAAATGTGCACGATTGGTATTCTTTTACTTTTTCAAAACAAATCTCTTTAAATTTTAGCTTGTCATAGTACAGGAACACCGCAAAGATCGGGTTACCGGCTGATGATGAACCTATGAACCCATGTTTCGGGGACTCCCCACCGCGTTGGGGGTTTGGCTATCCTTCTCTCGTGCCAATGGCACATCTTTTACCAATCGAACATAGGAGGACTTGATGAAACATGGCGGTTAACCAAGAGACTTGAGGAGATTCGTCTTGCCGAATCTGGTCGTTGAGCGTGTCTATATCTACACCTTGATGCCACCTTTTCAGTCCATCGCCATTTCACTCCACTACATTCCACTACGATCCATCTCATTTCACTACGCTTTCTCTACGTTTCACTCCGTTCCGCTACATGCCATTCCCTTGCAAGCCGACATCAAGGCGAGGCAAGCTGTAGACATGCCAAATTGGCTTGATTCGGAGCCCTATACTCTTATTCCATAGGCGATATCTTTTATTTGACCGTTATCTAATTCGGACTACCTCGTGGAGATGAGCTAAGGACATTGGTGGAGCCCCCCTTGTTAGTTGAGAATGGACCAATGATTTCCGGAATATTGCCGTAACTTTCAAGCGAGAGCCGCACGTGAACTGTAAAAACACGAAGCCTGCTCGATGACCGACCTTGAATGGTCCATAATTGAAGGTCTCGGGAGTCCCGCATGTGTTCCGTAACATTCAGGGTTTCCGAGAAGTCATTTCGGTAGGCGTCGGTCAATGACAGCATTCGTTATGGCTTTTTCGATCTGTGCTGACATGGCTATCTCGGACCATGTATTAGGCCTTTCCGGTCATCACCTGGTCTTTTCGGGTCATCCGGGTCGATTCTAGCTGAATATTTTCATCAATCGGGGCCATACATCCGGTTCGGTCAATTTTAGGGTTTCACGGCTTTTACGGCTTTCGATTCACGTTTACCGGGTTAATCTCAGATTTTTCGATGACTTCGGATTGTCCTATCGTACTAGACTTGTTCGGTCATCATTTTATGTCATCCCGAGTTGACCCGAGATTTCTCGATTGGAATCGTGCTCTTTCGGATCTTCGCCCCGGGTTTCGGCATTCCGCGAGAGGGTAAACCGGTAGAAAGCCCCGTGTGAACATATCGGGAGTCACTCCGGCTGGTTTACTGACTTGTGGAGGTGCGGTTGAAGGCCCTCTTTCCAACGCAACAAACGGGAGCCGAATCGGACATCCCGTTTGCAAGATTCGGCTCGCGGAACACGCGCGCAGGAGAGAGAGTGTACTGCGCCCCCGCTCCCTTTGAAAGAAGAGTGCGCGCCCTCAACCCGGGGGCGCGCCCTGCGCGCCCCCGGTTCCTTTGAAAAGCGGGGGTGTGGTCGGTTTCTTTCAATCGCAAATTACCCCGATTAGCACCTTCTAAACCGGATTTTTGGAAGGTTTCCGCAGAAGATTTTCGATCATTTGTACCGCGCCCCCGGTTCGGGGGCACGTTACGTATGTCAAGTCAATTTTTAGCAATTTCCGGAAGTTTCCGTCGATTTTTAGCAGTGAGACGCGTAACGCGCCCCCGCTTCCTTTGAAACAGGGGGGCGTGCAGACCCTGCGCGCCCTCCTCCTCTTTGAAACACGGGGGCGCAGTAAGTCCAATTTCTAAATTTTGCACCGGCTTCCTTCCCCTATAAATTGAGGGCCATTCTCAGTGACCCAAGGTTAATCCCCGGTGCCTAGCTCGTCCAGAGGTCGTCCAAGCTCTTCTCCAAAGCCGTCCCGACGTCCAAAGGCGATCCGAAGTCAAGAAATCGATCCCGAGGTGAAGGAGAAGGCTCGATCCGGGCGTTCTACATCAACCATCTTCATCGACTTCTGAATAAAATACGGGGCTCCTTCTGCAAAAGTCTTAAACATAGAAGTCGTTCCTCTCTTCGTCCTCTTTCATCTCCAACTGACGGAACTTAATTCCAACTTGCCGTTTGTTTTTGGCGATTGCTGCATTGGTGGCGCGCATCCAGGTTCTGTTTTCAATATCCTCCCACTTTCAGAATTTTTACTGACTTATACAGGAGGATTTCGGAGAAGTCATAAACATAGGAACTCTTCCTCTCTGAGTCCTCCGTCTACTCCAACAAACTTAACTCGATTCTGACATCGGGGTCGTCCTTAGCATCCTCTTCACCGAAGTCGCGCCAGAAAGGTGCAAAGCTACCCAAACCGGCCTTTTCTCAACCAACTCGGCTTCAACTCAAGCCGATCCGTTCCATAAGCTTTCTCAACTCACTTAACTCAGTTCATTTACTGTTTTAAATCATATTTCAGTTTATTTGCATCATTTTTACATAATAAAAAAATACAAAAAAGGGGTTAAGGCTCACCCCAATCCGGTGAGTTCGATTCCGATTGCTTCTTTCTCATCTTTTTACTACAGTTACTACACCTCCCATAGTTCTAATTATTTTCTTCACTTGGTTTATTTTTCTAGTTGCACAGGTTGAACAAGCTAGCATTGATTGGAGACTCTTCTTCATCGGCCGGCCGAAGAAGAAGAAGGTTGAACCCATATCCCGATCTCCCACGCTAAAGAGGTGTTTGGTAACCATGATAATTTTATATTTTAAAAGTGATTTTCTTCTTAAACAAAAAAAGAGGGTCTCACCTCTTTCTTTTTTCTTGCGGTCCCCCACTTTGTTTGGTCATGTGTGATAGTTACTCTCTTTTATAATCACATCCCTCCAAACATGATAATTTTATGTCATGAGTTGGTTCACTTTTTATTTTAATACATTTTTTTATCATGAAGGTGTACAAAAAAATATCATGCAACCAAACACCCCATAAGGTACACGGTCAACTCAACTCAACTTCTTAATTTACATCCCATAAATCGGAGCCCGCGGCTTCTGGCGACCACATTTTTCATGCTTTAATTTCATCTCCTCCTCACTCTCCTCCCACATGACCCGAACCATCTCCGGTGCTCGAGCGACGCCGTGAGATGAATGTTCGGGGATCAATGTGAGTGTGGGATCGAGGTGAGGACATTTTACCGCTTTCTGAGTGTTTTCAATTCACTCCCCTCTTTTTCCCAATTCCATCTTTTACCTTCTTATCTTGAGGTGCCGATCCGGAACCCGTTTTTGGAGTCGACAATAGAGCACTCCTCCTAGGATTGTATACCTCTGGGATACTCTTCTAATTACCTTCTTTTCCTTGGTGGTTGATCCAGGCGAATATGACTGATCTTGGCAATACCTTGCAATCTCGTCATACCAAGGTTTCTCACCTTCTTCTAATTCTTGCAACTCAATTAAAGAGATTTCTTCTTTGTGTTCCAAGTATTCTTTTTTGTTGAACCTTTCCTTAACCTTTAGAAAATGTCCATCCTCAATTGCTGAAATTGACCTCTTACATATGTTAATAGTTCACACTTGCCTGCCTAGCGGGACAGATAAAGATGAAGCTAGTGAAGCTAAGGCATCAACGAGTATATACTGAGAACGGGGAACATGGACAAAGGTGAGTTTGAAGAATAACTTGATGTAGCAGGTGGTGAGCTCCTGGTAGGGTTTGAGGTTTAGATGGGAAGTTCAGTATTTGGATAGGACTTGGCATAGGATCAATTGATTATCACCTATCACCTTTAGTTCAGTGGCACCATGAAAATGAGCAGCCTCCAGCCCGGCCAGCAAGGCTTCATACTCAACTATGTTGTTGGTTGCTGGAAAGTGGAGATGAAAAGCCTGTGGAATGGTGACACCTTCAGGTGACATAAGAACAATACCTATCCCTCTACCATGAGAGTTCAGAGCCCCGTCAAAATATAATGTCCAAAGATTGGAAGATCGGACTAACATCAGTTCGTCATCCGGGAACTCTGACTAGACTTGGTCAAAGACGGGTATGGGATGATGGGCAAGGTGTTCAGCAATAGCATAGACCTTGATTGCCTTATGTGGAACATAAGTGATATCAAATTGGGACAAGAAGTTCTGCCATTGCCCTAACCAATCAGTCAAAATTGTCTTCTCTAACAGAAACTTGATAGGATTGATACGAGCAATGAGCTTGACTTGGTGAGCAAGAAAATAATGTTTGAGTTTCTGAGCCACCCAAACAAGAGCAGCACATGTCTTTTCTACCATAGTGTACTTCATCTCACAAGCATCAAACATCTTGGACAAGTAGTAAGTAGCTCATTCTTTCCCTTCTTCATCAACTTGTGTAAGGACTGCCCCAAGAGAGTTCTCAAGAATTGAAATGTAGAGGACCAAGGGCTTGTCAGGAATTGGTGGTCTAAGTACAGGAGGACTTGCCAGGTATGTTTTCAACCCATCGAACGCCTCCGGGCACTTCAAATCACATTTAAACTTAGCCCCCGCCTTGGTTAACTCATAGAAAGGTTTACACCTTTGGGGATGTTGTGAGATAAACCGGCGGACAAATTGTAGCCTCCTAATCAATCCTCGAAGCTCTTTCATATTCTTCGGGGGAGGCATACCAATAATTGCCTTGGCCTTGTTTGGGTCGATCTCTATGCCCCTTTTACTTACTATGAACCCTAGTAGCTTTCCTGATGAAACTCCAAATGTACACTTCTTAGGGTTCATTTTCAGCTTGCATTCTCTAGCTCGTTGCAAAAATTTCCTTAGCACTTCAGAATGATCTTCTCGACTTTTGGACTTGATAACCAAATCGTCCATATACACCTCTACAAGGGTGTGCATCATGTCGTGAAAGATAGCCATCATAGCCCTCTGATATGTAGCACCAGCATTCTTTAATCCATAGGGCATGACAACATAGCAACACGTTCCCCAAGGTGTAGTGAACGAGGTCTTCTCTTGCTCCTCTTCAGCTAACCGGATTTGATTGTATCCAGAATAACCATCCATGAATGAAAGCATTTCAAATACAGCTGTGTTATCAACCAAAACATCGATATGAGGCAAAGGGAAATCATCCGTAGGACACGCTTGTAGACACACCAAATTCGCCTAATTCAGAGCATAAAACTCATGTTTTATAGGGTAACATGTGCGATTGACCGTATAATGATGCTGGGTCTTTAAAAGCTGATTTGGAGCTTCGCCGAACGGAATCGGATGCTTTTCGAAGTTTTCCGCAAAAAGCCGTAATTTCCAAGCGAGAGCCACACATAAATCATGTAAACACGGAAATTGGATGAATGACCAATGCCTAATGATCATGCATTGAAGGTTATGGTCATATTCACACCCCGGACAAGTTTTGTTGCATACCGTGCTTTTCCGGTTTGCCGTCGGAGTCATTTTGACCTGTATTAGATCTTCTGTTCACTGCCCTAACTTCCGGATAAAATTCTGAAGTTTTGGAGGATGTGATGTCTGATCCTATGCAATATAAATCTTCTTCGGCCTATTATCTTTCCAACACAACAAACGGCGTCGAATTCCGAGTTCGGGAGTGTTCGCAATGGCTTCCGGAAGAAGGATGTGCAGAAACAGTCCCATGCGCCCGGGTTCCTGGTCACATGCGCCCGGGACCCAGGGCACGTGCCCATGCACCCTACCAGTGAGGCACGTGACCTTGTGCCCTCAGTTGAGGGCACATGCGCCCCACCCTTGAGCCAGTCTTTCACCGGGACTCTACCACTGAACGGCTGGACCGGATAAGACTATTATCCTCGGGAACAGTGCCATGCGCCCTCACTGGGGGGTACATGCTCCCTTCAGTGGGGCACATGCGCCCAGCACCAGGGCGCATGCGCCCAGGGGTGGGGCGCAATGCCCCTATTTTTTAGCTCCGATAAGACCGCCTGTTCTCCTATAAATTAACTCCGATTCTGGTCATTCCAGAGGCATGAGCATGACCCCCTAGGCATCTCAAGACTTCCAACCACCCTCCTGCATCGATTTTGTGATTTTTAGAGAGAGAATTTCGAGTTTTTAGAGAGAGAAAAGTCGGTTCAAGAGAGAGGAAGGCTGTTCTGCAGGTGATCATCCAGGTCTCTCTTCTTCGGCCTCTACAGAAGTGTGTGGACGTATGCTGCCAAATATCTCTTCATCAAAGTTCTTCATCTCCAAGTCTTCTTAAGTTTTCAATCGACAGCACTTTATTCCGAGGTCGGGGCTGGTCGTTACGAGCGCAGAAGCAAAGTCGCGCCTGGCAGATCCTGGACTGCTGCTCGGCTTTTTCGACAACCCAGATTTGGCTATATCTTTTTCTATACAACTCAGAATCTTTCTGTTTTTTTTCCTATCTCTTTGTTTAGTGATTCTCCATCCTCCTATCATTTTTTTACATTTTTTTGAATTACTTTTATTCTGTTTATTCTAAAAATAAAAAAAGGGGTTAGAGATAACCCGAATCCGGTCAGTTCCTTGTCAATTGTGTGTTTCATGTCATTCTCTTTACATATACTCCACTTTGTTTAGTTCTAATAGTCTCTTTCACTTGTTTATTTGTCTAGTTGCACAGAATATCAAGCACCCACCGCGTTGAGGACTCTTCTTTATCGGCCGGCCGAAGAAGTAGAAGCTTTAACCCACACTCTTCACGCTAAGGTACACACGATCATCTTTCAATTTAATTTCATAAATTGGAACCCACGGTTCCTGGAGACCACGTTTATTTCTTCTCACCCTCCTCCCACATGACCCGAACCGTCTCTTTGGTGATCAAGCGACGCCAAGAGATGAAAGTTCGGGGATCAATGTGAGTGTGGGACCGAGGTGAGATTTACTTTCCGAGTTTTATTCCTTTCTTTTCTCATCCCCTCTTGAGGTGACGATCTGGATTCACAGACTTCCCTGAAAAGGAGAAGGACCCCGTCGAATTTTCAGAGTCGACAACGCTCGGTTCAAGTCCCTGAAATCTATGCAAATATGAATCCGTCCATCCTTCTTCATAACAGGGACTATGTTAGCCACCCATTGAGGATATAGAACGACTTTAATAAATTTTGCTTGGTGTAGTTTGTCGACCTCCTCTTTCATTTTGAGTGCAATATCAGGGTGGAATCTCTTGAGCTTTTGTTTAACCAGGGTAGTTCCATGTTTCAAGGTTAATCTTTGCTCAACCAATGCATTATCTAATCCCGACATGTCTTCATATGTCCACGCAGATGTGTCCTTGTATTCTTCCAAAACATTGACCAAACGTTGTTCTTCTGAGGGAGTGAGGTTTGCACTGATGAGGATAGTCTGAGGATCTTCCAGGGTTCCTAAATTCAGTTCTTTGGTTGTTTCATTCCCTGTGGCTGATGGTTCCTTAAATCTTATAAGCCCAGATGCATATGCATGAGCCAAGTCCTCGATTTCATCCTCATATTCATGATACTTTTTTGATACCAACTCATATTCTCCCCAAAGTATGATCTATGTTATGCTCATCCTCATATCGGATTTCATCTAGCTGGATGGTATTATGTAAAAAGTTTGGCAGCCTTGCACACTCTATGCATTTCTGTGCCAATTGCTATAGATACCTATTTTGAACTCGTTTACCTCTGACTTTCTTATTTCCTAACCTAACCTGACCTACTGAAGACAAAGCTGGAAAGGTGGTATTTACAGTGGAAGGAGGATCGAGTAAATCGATTAGTGATTCAGAAGAGAGGGATCCTTGATAGGGAGTACCCTATGGGATGAGTAGAGACGTCTCCTCGATGGAAATGTGAGTTTCAGAGAAGACATTTTTTTTGGGATTTTCAAGTAAGAAGATAGATTGAGCCTGAGTGACTCAAGACTTGCTAGAAACTGACGAAATTAATAGAGAGAAAAACTTAAGAATAAGAGGAAAAATGGGGCTCGTAGGCCCAATGGTAACGGAAAATGGGCACATGGGCCTAAAACTAATGAGAAACGTAAATGGGTACGTGGACCCAATTCTGAAAATGGATGGCCATGTGAGCCCATGTTGAGAAAAGCCCTCAGTCCTGAAGCTGATGAGGGAAGTAGATGGGCAAGCAGGCCCAGTGAGAATAGAAGGTTTAAAAGGGCACATGGACCCAAAGTGGGTTGTCAGTTTGGTGGAAGAGAGTGGGCTTGGAAGCCCATCTAATAGATTTAAAAACAATGGCACAAGATTTAAACATGGGATTGTTGTGCTCGGGCCTCGTGTAATGGTTTTGACTTGGTTGGTAGCCTACTCAAAAGGATGATCCAAGATTGGTCTGCCCTTGAGTGGTTCTTGGTGCTCTTCCCCACTTGAGAACAAATGAGTGAAATATAAGAACAAGTCTTCCAAGTCTTCTTCTTCATCTGGAGCCTTCCTTCTCTTGACAACTGTAACGAAACTCTTGTCATCTTGAGCCATCATCATGGTCTTCCCTTTGATAAAGAATGTATGGAGTCCCATGGCATATCCTGGCTGGAATATCCTCCTTGAGATGGAATCCTCTTCGTATCCCAACCCCTGCGTACGTGGCCTTTTCATAGATTGAATTAGCTGAGTGATCCCTTGAAGATCCTTGCCCAAACCTTTTCCAGGCTGATAGCCCAATTTCATCATCATCCACCATCTCAGTGTGTCAGGTAGAGAGGCAGTCAAGCATCTAACTTTTGGTAAATCTCCCACTGAGATATGGGGTTGTATTGACAGTCCTAAGGGCAAAGAAGCATCGTTCAACTCGTCCCTTACAAGCATGCTAGTCACCTTGACAACTTATCCTTTAAAGGGGAACTTTATGCACTGGTAGTTTGTTGAAGCCACAACTCTTGTTGCTTCCAGATAAGGCCTCCCAAATATAGTCCAAAAAGTTGGATCTAGTTTCAGGATATGGAAGTCAGTTGTGACCACACATGGTCCAAGTTTAACTTCTAGTGTGACCACCCCACGTGCAGACTTCTTGGAGTTGTCGTAGGCCATCACGATGGCACAAGATGGCTTGATTTCTTGTTCAGAAATGCCACACAACTGCAAAGTTTCTGGTGGCATAACGTTGATAGAAGCTCCAGTGTCAACCAAATAGGATTTCACTTCAATATTACAAATAACCACAGCAACATGCAAAGCATATCTCCTGGCCTCTGGATCTATTAATTCCTCCTGAGAGAAAGTGAGTGTTGGGTGCTCACTTCTAGGGGCTAACACTGTAGTGATCTTCTCAGGTGGGAGATCTTCATTTACCATTACCCTTTGCAAATACTGTTGTAAAGTCTCCTGGTGCACCTTTGATCTTTTGATCAACTCAAGTATGGAAATACGAGCCTGTGTCTTATCCAAGTGCTTCAATAAATCATAAGCCGTGCCCGGCAAAGTTTCTTCCACTTGTTCTTCCTCCACTGGATCTTGCGGTTGAGTCCCGACTTGGGAAAAGAGACGTTGGAACATCCTCCCACTTTGAAGCACCGGGGCTATTTGGCAGTCGGGAAGAGGTGATGAGTTAATTGGGGTGGGAAGTGGTGGAATAGGTAGTGTAGGTGCAGGTATGGTAGGCAATGGGATTGGTGGTTCTTGGATGTTTGGGTTAGTGGGTAGAGGGGTAGGATTTGGAGGTGGTAGTGATGGTGATATTGGTGACCTGATAAGAAGAGGCCGGGGTGCAGGAGTGATGGTAGGTTGTGCGGTTGGTGGTATGATAGGTTGGGGTTTTGGAGTGGCAGAGCTCATAGGCTGGGGGTTCATGTTTGGTGGTGATTGTGGTGGTCGGATGAGCAAGGGCCGGTGTGTAGTAATGGTTAAGGGAGGTGTAGTCAAGGCTGGGGCTGGCCTAATGATGAGTCGGCGAGAAGAAGTGGTGGCCAGTGGTTGGGTTATCGAGCTTGGTGGTGGTTGTGGAGTAGATGGTGCACGAATTATCTATCTAGGAGGGTTCCTAGCAGGAGGCCTAGCTGGGTTGACTGGTATAGTTGCATTGTGGTTTTCTAGTTGCCAACCTTGAGCACGGCTGGCATCTCCCTAGACAATGGAGTGTACTAGACCAATTGCTGGGTTTGGATGTGCTGGTGCCAGTGCTGGAGCGGGAGCATGTAATGGGAGTGGATTATGAACAATCCCCAAGCCGGGTTGTTGTTGAGGTTGAGCTGGTGGACGCTGCCGCTGCTGCTACCTAGCCTTCAATACCTATATGCATTCCTCCATTTGAGCCCAATCAATGCTGCCTAGGTCATTCAGATCGTGGATGTAATCCTTGAATTGAAAACACACTTCAATAGTGTGACCAGGGTACCGGTGGTAAGCACAGTATCGGGACATATTTGCATTCATTGGCCAACCCTCTCTTTCCTTGGGCAATTCCAACTGTTTTTCTGCCATGAGTACATTGAATATGTCGGTCAAGGAGTAAGGGAGTTGTTGGTAATTCTCTCTCCTAGGGCCTCTCCTTCGTGGTGCCTGATTGGGTGGTGGCAGTGCCCTATTGTAAGTAGGTTGACGAGGTTGATGGGGTTGCGCTACTAGCTAAGGTGGTTGTTGTGATTGTCGTGGTTGTGGTGGCCTAACCTATTGTTGAGGGGGGTAGCAGGAAAGGTTCTGTGGTGGGTTTCTGAACTGGTTTTGACGGTTCCCATCCCTAGTTCCCCACAATGTTTATAGCTTCATTGTTGATCACTCCCTCAGTTGTAGGCCCAGCTGGTGCAGAGGGGGTCTTCCTGATGTTCCTAGGTTTGGGATCAAATAGATTTATCATGGTGGCATCTTTGAAGTGAGATTGCAAGTATCGGGCACTATCATAAAGTTCATTCATGGTGGTAGGACGGTGCATAATTAGGACATTCCTCAAGGCAGGTGTAGTGTTTTCAATAAGCATCTTCACTTGTTCCCTTTCAAAAATAACATTTGTCAGTTTCTCTGCCATTCCCCTCCAGCGATCAGCAAACTTTATGAAATCTTCTTCGAGCTTCATCTTCTCAGCAATCAAATATGTAATGGAGCATGATGGTGCCACCCAGTCTCTATATCTTTGCAAAAATGTTGTCTTGACAATATCAAAGTCTCCTGCCTCAAAGGGGTCGAGCGAGTAGAACCATTCCAATGCAGACCCTTTTAGTGATGGGCGGAACAAGAAAGCAAGAACCCTACTATCATTTTTCTAGAATGAGGACTCGTAGAGAAAGTCTTTTAGGTGGAGAAAAGGATTGCTAGTACCATTGTAGTGGCGATAAACTGGTAGTTCAAAAGGTGGCAGATGAAGAATTGACAAAGAAGGAATAGAGACCTCAAGAATTGACTTGGAGTCCAGGCGACATCTCAGCTCTTCATAATGTTCATTCATCTGGGTAAGCTGATCCATGATTGCCTAGGTCAGAGTAGGTTCTTGGTTTACCTGGTGGGGGTATGTGGTTAGATGAGTGATTCTAGAATATAGGAGCATGACTTGGCAAATTCACTGAAGATTGTCCAATGACTTGGTGGGCCAGGGGAGCAACATGGTTGAAATAAGGTGGCTGGACAAATGATGGTTGAATCACATATGGTTGAACTACAGATGGTTGTGCTAATGATGGTTGAATCATAGATTGCTGAACAATAGGTGGTTGAACAAAGGGTGATTGAATGAGTGGTGGTCAAACCATAGGACAAGGAGATGAGGCAACTTGGTTGGCTTCAGCCTGATCAGAGGCAACTTTTCCCTTCACCACGGATTGTATATGGGCATAGGTTTCTGGATCAGTGTAGAGAGACAACTCCCTGAAGAGTTGTTCAACATCACGGGGAGCAGAGGGTTGAGGGACCTCTTGCGCTTCTGACTCAAATAAGGAATTAACATGACCATCTGATGGAATTGGTTGGTGACCTATCTCATGCTCTTGATGTTTAGTGTGTTCCACCATTCCAACATGCCTTCTAGACCTTAATTGCATTGTCACCTTTCAACTTCAAGGAGAAGGTAAAACAAGCAAGTTGGCCAAAAACACAAAGAACTTTTTTCTGGGTTTTAGTATCTTGCAAAAATGTTAGATTTTTGAATTTTTGTTTGACAAACAAGTGATGCAAAGACTTGAAAACAAGATTACACAATGATTTTTTGATTAAACCTTAGGTTTATGGAGTTTTTAGGAATTTTTCTCTCAACAAATGGGTTAGAATCCTAACTCCAATCTCCAATGACCTAGGTTTCACACAATCTCACAACGTGTAGGTAACATAGCATGCTTCATGTTTTAGGAAGTGGTACAACCAACCCGATTGTGAAGAGGAATACTCCACGTATAAGGAATTACGGAGGCCTTGATGAAAATCAACCAAGTCAATTAGGAAGGTATATCCCAAAAGAGAGGTCAAAATCTACCAAGTGGGTGTTTTGGATGGGAGGGGTAAATGGAAGAGTGAGCTCCTGTCTCAAAAGAAAAAAGTGTAAAATAAGGAGTTAAAGAGAAGGAGTAGAGAATGCAATCAAGTAATAAAGCAAGTAATAAGCAAAACATAAACTTAAATAAACAAACAATGACACAAGGAAAGTAACTAGAAACTAGAATCTAGAACTTGTTTCTTATGTTAGCCAAATAGAGATGGTGAAAAGTGATGAAAAGAAGAGGGTTCAGATCTGATAGCTAAGAAAAAAGGGTGGTCCATGCGGGGACCGATGTAAGAACAAGCTGGTTCATGTGGGAACCGGGTAAAAAGTGAAGGTGGTTCACGCGGGAACCGGTTTTAGGTAAAAAGGGTGGTTCACGCGGGAACCGGTTTTAATGATTAAAAGAGGGCCACGTGGGGCCAATTAAAGGTGAATAAGGATCTAATCCAAGTGGGTATAGATCTGAAGGAAAGTGTTTTGGTTTCACATGGGAACCGAAGTAAAGAAAGAGATTGGTTCACGCAGGAACCGGTTTGAAAGGAGAAAGGGTGGTTCACGTGGGAACTGGTTTAAATGGCAACAAGAACTAAAAGAGGGTCATGCGGTGACCAATTTGAGGGTGATAACCTGCAGCAAAAGAGGAAAAAATCTGATTTGAATGACTAAAAATAAATGTTGGTTCACGCGGGAACCGGTTTGTAGAAGAGAGTTGGTTCATGTGGGAACCGATTTTAAAGCAAAGGTGGGTTCCCGCAGGAACCAATTGAAATAAAATGATAGAAATTAAATAAGGTACTTGGCACTATAGATCTGATAAAAAATGGGTGAAATCAGAAATTTTTAGATGGCATGAAATTAAGAAAGGGGGAAAGAAGGAAAGGCTCGCGCGGGAACCGGTCTAGAACTAGAATTAGTTGTAAACAAAACACTAAGCACCCACGATTGAAGACATTGCTTATCCCACTGTGGTCATCACAAAGCTGTCGATTCAAAAAATTTGATGGGGTCTCTCTTTTTCAGGGAAGTCCATGTATCTGGATCGTCACCTCAAGAGGGGATGAGAAAGAAAGGAAGAAAATACGGAAAGCAACTCTCACCCCGGTCCCACACTCACATTGATCTCCGAACTTTCATCCCTTGGCGTCGCTCAATCACCAAAGAGATGGTTCGGGACATATGGGAGGAGGATGAGAAGTATAAAATTAAGACATGTGGTCACCCGGAGCCGCGGGTTCCAATTTATGAAATAAGATTGACAGTGTGTACCTTAGCGTGAAGAATGCGGGTCAAAGCTTCTCCTTCTTCGGCTGGCTGATGAAGAAGTGTCCTCAATGTGTGGGTGCTTGACTTTCTATGCAACTAGAAAAAAAAAGTGAAAAGGACAATTAGAACTAAACAAAGTAGAGTATATGTAAATAAAATGACATAAAACACAACTGATTAGAAACTGACCGGATTCGGGTTATCTCTAACCTCTCTTTTTAATTTTCGGATTAACAGACTAAAAATAATGAAAAAAACGTAAAAATATCATAGGAGGATGTATAATCACAAAACAAAGAGATCGGAAGAAGAACAAAAAGATTCTGAAAAGAATAGAGAGAGATATGGCCAAATTTGTGTTGTCAAAATAGCTGAGCAGTAGTCCAGGATCTGCCAGGCGCGACTTTGTTTCTTCACTCTTCATGACCAGTTCCAACCTAGGAATCATGTGCCGTCAATTGAAAACTGAATAAGACTTGGAGAGGAAGAACTTTATGTTGAGAGATCAAGCAGAAGACATCTGTAGACACGCCAATTTGGCCTTATTTAGAGCTTAAACCATTATTCCATTGGCAACATCTCTTTTAGACCATAAAAATCATGATGAACCACCCTTTTGGATGAGACAAGGTTTTTATTGGAAATATGAGGATCATTTGCTAATTTTTAATCAAATCCGTGTTTACCGAACAAGAGACTCTTGGTGGTGTGCCAGATTATGCTTTTCTCAGCATATCCTCTATTTGTAAATTTTTCACAGGATTAAATGGACTTACAATAAAAAGGTATTCTACATTAATAATCTTCTTCTCTGAGTTATCTTTCCATTTCAACAAACGGCATTCAATTCTGATCTTCCATTTATCTGCAGCGCTCTTTGGAAGTCAGATGCGCAGTCCTATCCGCATGCAGCACCTATCGAGCCCAATTGCATGCAAGCCCAGCCCATTGGGCACATATCTGACCAATTCATGACCTTACCTTCCTTTTTCCTCCTCCATATCACTTTTTATAGCATCTGGAAGCTTCATGGTTGAAATTAGCATCATCAAATGATGGCAATCCAACTTGTTGTCTTATACATCAAAACTTGCCATTTTAGACCAGATTTGTTTCCTCTTCAAGTGGAGACATATTTTGAACATGAGGAAAGTTATCCACGGTTTACAATCCCTCTCAATCATTTGGGTAAGTTTCTATATGCCTCAGTATGAAAATTAGCAACATTAAATGGAGAAAATCCAACCTATGGTCGGATGTATCAAAACTTGCTATTTTTTGACCTGTTTTCATCCCCTATAAAGGGAGATTCATATGAATGACCTAATAAAGGACATACCCATCCTCCAGCACTCTTATCCTAACCCTCCAGACACCCTTTTCTCGTCCCAACCTTCTCAAATTATCCTCTCTTCGTCCCGGTGCATGGAGATCATCCCAAAGTGAAAAAGAAACCAGTCTATGCTCCAACGCGCTGCATTGCTGATCATCGACTTCTACAGATCTTTATAGTCATTTTACGGCCTGCCTTCCTTCAGAAGAAGTGTGGTTCATAAAGATATATTTCATATCCAACAAACGTATAACAATTATGACATTCCCTTGGCTTGTTATGGCTTCAACACCGGTGCTGCATAGACAGATCCGAAGTCTTCTCTTCTAAGTCATCATCTTCTCAGTCAATTTCAGTACAATTATTGTAGATTCAGCCTATACATCCTTCATAAAAATTGTTCCTCGGTGAGTTATCTTTTATTTAAAATAATAATCATTAAATTAAAATATATTTAGTGCCCATAGCATGTCCTACATCGACATTGTGCTGGGAGTTTTCAGAACTTCATTGTCCAAGATCTGGATTATCAGGTAAATTCACATTATTTATCATAAGATTCAAGAAAACTTGTATTCATATAAAACGACCCTTGGTGAGTTATCTTTATTTTGAGACAAATGGCACTCAATTATGACATTGGTGCTGTCTATTACATTCTCTGCACCAAAGTCGCGCCAGAAGGGTGCAAAGCTACCCGAACCGGCCTTCTTCAAACAACTTGGCTTAAACTTAAGCCGCACACTTCATAAGTCCTTAACTCGTTTCATTCAGTTTATTTACTGTCTTAGAACATTTTTTAATTCATTTGCATCATTTTTACATAATTACAAAAACACAAAAAAGGGGTTAGGGCTCGCCCAATCCGGTGAGTTCTATTCCAATTGCTCCTTTGTTTCATCTCTTCTTCTATAGTTTCTACACTTCCCGTAGTTCTAATCAGTTTCTTTCACTTGGTTTATTATTCTAGTTGCACAGGTTGATCAAGCTAGCATCGGTTGTGGACTCTTCTTCATCGGCTGGCCGAAGAAGAAGTAGGTTGAACTCACATCCCTTTCTCCCACGCTAAGGTACACACGGTCAACTTCTTTCTGTTTCCATTACATAAAGCGGAGCCCGCGGCTCTTGATGACCACGATTTCTCTTATCATGTTCTAAGTTATTCTCCTCCTCACTCTCCTCCCACATGACCCAAACCGTCTCCGGTGCTCGAGCGACGCCGTGAGATGAAAGTTCGGGTATCAATGTGAGTGTTGGACCAAGGTGAGGAGTTTTTACCGCTTTCCGAGTGTTTTCCGATTCACCCCTTTTTTCCCCCTCTTCTATCTTTCACCTTCTTCGCTTGAGGTGCCGATCCGGAACCTGCTTTTGAGTTGACAATGTCCACACGCTTCTGTAGAGGCCGAAGAAGAGAGACTTGGCAGATCACCTGCAGACCAGCCTTTCTCTCTCCTGAACCAACTTTTCTATCTAGAAACTCGAAATTCTCTCTTTAAAAATCACAAATTGAATGTAGGAGGGAGCTTGGACGTCTTGAGATGCCCGGGGGGACCGCGTACATGCCTCTGGAACAACTAGAATCGGCCTTAATTTATAGGAGAATGACCGTCACGATCCAAGCTAAAAAATAGGTCACCTTGCGCCCTACCCCAGGGTGCATGCGCCCCACTGAGGGGCGCATGTGCCTCCAAGTGGGAGCACATCCTATCCATCCGAAAAATTCGGTCCGATCCGATCGAAAAATTCAATCTGATCTGTTCAGAGGTAGAGTCCAGGTTGAAAACTGGTTCCCTCGTGCCCTCGATCGGGGGCACAAGGTCACATGTCTCAGGGTTAGGGCGCATGGCCACGTGCCTTGGGTCCAGGGCACATGTGCCTAGGGACCAAGGCGCATGGGGACTGATATTCTACGCGTCTTTCTTCCGGAAGCCATTGCGAACACTCTTGAACTCAGAATTCAACGTTGTTTGTTGCGTTGGAAAGATAATAGGCCGAAGAAGCTCCCTATACATTGAATCAGCCATTACACCCTCCAAAACTTCAGAATTTTATCCGGAAGATAGGACAGTGAACATAAAATCCGATACTGGTCGAAATGACTACGACGGCCAACCGGAAAGACACGGCATGCAACAAAACTTGTCCGAAGTGTGAATCTGACCATATACTTCAACACATGATCATTAGGCATTGGTCGTTCAGCCAATTTTCATGTTTACACAATTTATGTGTGGCTTTCGCTCGAAAATTATGGCTTTGTGCGGAAAATTTCAAAAAACTTCTGATTTCGTTTGGCGAAGCTCCAAATCAACTTTAAAGGACTTGGAATTATTCTAAGATTAATCACACATATTATTCTATAAAACATGAGTTTTATGCTCTGAAGTAGGCAAATTTGGCGTGTCTGCACACCCGTCATAGAAAAATCCCAAAAGTATTTGAGAAGATGGTTGGCATGGACCAAAATGCCAGAGAAACCCCACCTGCTCAGAATAGACCGCACATGGATGTTGATAGCAACCATCAGTCGAGCAATCCACAACACCTTTCCATAACGACGAGCACCGGGGAAGATTGGAAGGTCCTGCAGAATAACCACATGATTAGGAAAGAGAACTTCAGAACAAAACAAAGAAGGGATGCCTAATGAGGTCACTACCACTCCCATGAACACTTGGTTCTGGATATGGCATAGAACCTCGGAGAAACTCTTCATTTCTATTGAGCAAATTGGACGGGAGGAGGAAGAGAACTTAGGAATGTCAGAAGAGAAGAGGCACTGTAGCTGGTGTGGGGAAGAAGAAGGGGGGGTCCCCCCTTCTTATAGCCACCAAAAATCCACCTCGGGAAGGAGCAAGAACAACTGCGCAGGTGCCCTGGTTGTAAGACGCCTGGTGCCCTATAAATAGGTCACCTGGCACCCTGTAATTAGGGCACTTGGCACCCTGTAAACAGGGCACCATGCACCCTATAAACAGGGCACCAGGCGCCCATAAACAGGGTGCCTGGCGCTCTATAATCAGGGCACCTGGAGCCCTACATAGGTGCCAGTCAGCCCAGCACATTAACATAAGGATACTGCCAAACATAGGTCTGTCGACACTAGCAGAGGTCATACCATCATAAAGATAGCCCAACACAGAATGGGCTATGCACACATTGGACCAAATACCTTGAATGCAAGAGAGGCAAGTAGGATCAGGCCACCCATCCTCACACGAGTAGAGGAGTACAGAAGCAAGGCAGGCAGCAACACCCTTGGCTCCGGGCAATAGCAGAGCTTCATTGTCACTGGCACCCTGAATCACGCTAATGGACCAATCTTCTAGTGACTCAGTGTAAATACGCCCACCTACCATAATGGACCGGGCCTCCCTTGTGGTCATGAAGCCACGAAGAAAGTCTAAACTGGTAATCAGGCTGGCAGGAATAAACATGGCCTGGCCATGACTAGGCATAGCATGCAGCCCCAGAAATAGCTCCACCTCTTTTAAGAGAATAGTACATTTAAAGGAGTCGAAGACAAAGGTGTGCGTGTCGGGGTGCCACATTTCGAGAAGTGCACCCTCCAGAGAAAAATCTCAGAAGTATTTGAGAAGATGGTTGGTATGGACCAGAATGCCAGAGAAACCCCACCCGCTCAGAATAGACCACACATGGATGTTGATAGCAGCCATCAGTCGAGCAATCCACATCACCTGTCCATAACGACGAGCACCGGGGAAGATTGGAAGGTCCTGCAGAATAACCACATGATCAGGAAAGAGAACTTCGGAACAAAACAAAGAAGGGATGCCTAATAAGGTCACTACCACTCTCATGGACACTTGGTTTCGGATATGGCACGGAACCTTGGAGAAACTCTTCATCTCTATTGAGCAAATTGGACGGGAGGAGGAAGAGGCCATAGAAATGTCAGAAGAGGAGAGGCACTGTAGCTGGTGTGGGAAGAAGAAGGAAGGGTCCCCCCTTCTTATAGCCACCAAAAAGCCGCCTTGGGAAGGAGCAAGAACAAATTCCATGCAGGTGCACTGGTTATAAGGCGCCTGGCGCCCTATAAATAGGGCACCTGGCGCCCTGTAAATAGGGCACCTGGCACCCTGTAATTAGGGCACCAGGTGCCCTATAATTAGGGCGCCTGGAGCCCTACATATAGACCACCTATTTATAATCTCGCATATATTGTTGAAGACCTCGGGTCTAAGAGGGCTGAGTCTGAGAACCCCTTCAACAAAATCAATGAACTTTTTAGGCCCGTGGATAAGCCAAAGTCAAATAAGCGTGGACGACGATGTCTTCATGGATATCCTGACCCATTGCATTTGACCTATATCTTCAACTATTTCATACTCATTTGCATTTCTTTAAACCCAACATGCATCATGCATCATTACGCATCATCTCATGCATCATCATAATCACCCCTCATTCCAACCCTACCATAACCACCCGAAGAAAAGACTATCTCTTTATAGCTCTTAGAAGAGGCTTTGGTCTTCCAGAAAAAATTGGTTTCAACCAGGTTTTAACGATGATTTTGTAAAAGCAAGAAGTTATTCCATTCCGAACTACACCGATATTTCTGAGTAAACCTTATGAATTTGAAAAATCCAACCTTGGTTGATTGGCTATCTCCTCTTTATTTTCAATGCATCTCTACCGAGTCCAGCACACCATGCAGTTCGTGTCCTGGCCGGTAACAATTCTCCCTCACGTGGGATTTTAGTTATTTACTTTTAGTACTATTCTTCTCCATAACCAATCAACCAAAGGGAAGGTTTCGATAAGACAGAAGGTAATCTTGGAGTCCGGTAAAATTTTATTCACTCAACTAGGGCAATGAAGGCGTGTCTAAATCTACACCTTGGCGTCACCTTTTCAGTCCGTTACCACTTCATTCCACTACACCTCACTATGCTTCACTACATTCACCTATGCTTCATTCATGTCACTCCCTTGCAAAGCCAACGCCAAGGCGTGGCAAGCTGTAGACACACAATTTTGGTCCAGTTAAAAAGCTTAGATTCTTGTTTTCATGAAGAATATTTGAGTGATCTTTCAAGGGAACCGAGTTTTTCAGAAAAAATCAAGTTTTCGGCATGCTTCAAAGAAGAACGATAGAGCGTTGACCAGAATCAAAGCGCCCTATATATAGGGAACTAGGCACCCTGTTTATAGGGCACGAGGCGCCCTATTTTTAGGGCACCAAGCACTCTATAAATGGGGCACCTGGCACTTGGTCGAATTGACTCGACGGCCAATTTGACCACTCATTGGGACTCGTCTTATCGATTTGACATGGCTCATGATGCTAGTGCCCTATATATAGAGTGCTATGCCACGTGGAACTGATTTTCGGAATTGACCAAAGTGCCCTTTTTGGGTTATAAATAGGCACTCATTTGAAGCTTGGAGGAGGTTCCAACTTCGTGCCACCCTATAGCTCATCCAATACTACACTCCTAAGCTCTTTGCACCTCCCATAAGCCTTCAAACCGATCCAAATTCCCCTTTCTAAAAGCTCAAAAGCTTGTTGTTTCTACCACTCTGAAGCATGGTTTTTCTTCCACTTTGAAGGCCTCTACCCATTTCTCCTTTTTAATCCAGCATCCAAACCCCCCACCATTAGCTTTATTTGCATATTGGCTACACGGAGGAGCCTCTACTTTGTCCTAGAAGTCGTACAGCACTCCGGAGCGGCATCACGAAGAGGGGAAGAAAGTCTGCCCGAGCCAGACCTAGTGCCCCATAAACAGGGCGCTCTGACCTTGGTCAACATGCCCCATAAAGGGGACACCTGAAGTTGGCGCCCTATATACAGGGCACTAGCAGGGGTAGAAGCCAGTTTTGCATTTTTCAGAGTCCGATCGCTCTTTCAATTGGATTTTTTTTCTCCGTTTTCATCTTAAAAGCTTTCATTACTTCATTTGGCATGCATTAGGTCATTTTGCACCTCTCATATATTTAAAAACCTACCAAAAATAGGGGTTGGGATTCTGTCCCAATCCGGTTAGTTCATCTCCTTTTGCATGTTCAAGATCCATACCAAGCATGATGCTATACTCTTGCTAGAGCTAATGATCTTTTACTTGTTTTCGTGTTTTTCCACAGAACATTCTTAGGTGAACCCGACTGAGATGAAGCATCGACCCAATCGGAAACAAAGAGCTCACTAAAGCTCTATTTTTTCTGTCGGCTGAGAGAGGAGAAGTTAGAACCCAGCAACCTCCCCCCCATTCCAGAAAGGTACAACGGTCAAGCTTGCTTTTCATTCAATTTACTCTATTTATCCAACCATATTTTGGAGTCTTTGGCTCCCGGCAACCACACACACACCATCACTAAACTCTTCACTCGAAAAAGAGAGCGAACCGCGCACCACCGTCGCGAGCCGTTTCCAGGTGCTTACAGCTGGTAGTATGGAAATGAATGATGCAATGAAATGCGGTACCTGTTGCAAAGATCGCACAGATCTCGAGAGAGAAATTGTGGTCCATTGTCAGTGATGATGTCGCTGGGGATCCTGAACCTGGTGATGATGTTGCATTTGATGAAGGAGCATAGCATTGATTCCTTGATCTCCACGAATGCTTCCGCTTTTGGTCACTTGGTGAAGTACTCTGTTGCCGTCAGGATGAACGATTTGGAATGGATTTCTGAGTTAAGATAACTTAGAGGGCCAATGATATCGAAAGCCCACATGGCGAAGGTCCATGGGGCATGAATGGGATGAAGGGAAGATGCAGGAGAGTGGATTTTGTCGGCATGAAGTTGGCAAGGGTGACAGTGTCGGACAAACATGTAGCAATCCTCTTCTAGGGTCAGCCAATAATACCCATGCCTGATGATTTTCTTGGCAAGAGCTTAAGCATTGACATGGCCCCCACAGACCCTAGAATGTGCTTTCCTAAGCACCAATTCTGCCTCTTCTTCATCAACGCATCTCAGCAAAATTCCGCTCAGGGCTTCTCTTGTAGAGCACCCCTCCTAGGATGGTATACCTCATACACTCTTGATGCCCTTCTTTTGCATTTGATCCCGGTGAATATGTCTGATCTTGACAATACCTCGCAATCTCATCGAACCAAGGCCTTTCACTCTTGTATAACGCTTCCAACTCGACTAGAGAAATCTCCTCTTTCTGCTCTAGATGTTCCTTTCTGCCAAATCTCTCCTTAATCTTCAGAAATCGACCATCCTTAATCATTGGCATCGACCTTCTACGGACATGGATAGTCCGCACCTGTCTACCTAGTGGGACTAATAAAGATGAAGCTAAGGAGGCTAGGGCATCAGCAAGGATGTTCTGAGCTTGAGAAACATGGACAAAAGTGAGTTTGGAAAAGAGTTTGATGTAGCAAGAGGTGAGTTCCTAGTAAGGTTTGAGGTTTGGATGAGAGGTTCAGTATTTGGTTAGGACTTGGTGAAGGATTAGTTGGCTATCACCTATCACCCTCAATTTTGTGGCACCATAGAAATGAGTGGCCTCTAGCCCGGCCAGCAAAGCTTTGTATTTAGCTATTGTGGCAACCTTGAGAATCTTTTTGATTCTTCAAAAATATTTTTTTATTTTTTATGTTTTGAAATATCAACATCTGAATTTTCTAGTAAAGTAGGTGATAAACCATAAAAATATTAGATAGTCCGAGTGATATTAAAAGAGTATAGAACCGAGGTTTGGGGTTTGTGAAAATATTTTTGACCTCTCTCCATCGGATGATGCGAATATCCGATGTTCATTTACATCGAGCAAACACTCGAACACCCTTGATTAACTGCCATAGCGATCTTGTTTGATGAGAGCGTGCACATCCATAACATGTAAAGAACACAAAGGGCCCCGACCTTTCAGGCCCGATGAGATACAAACAAGTTTGATTAGATTTTTGTTTGAAGTTGTTTTATGTTTGATTTATGAATGGATTTTGAAGTAGTTTGAAATGTTGATTTCATATTTTGATTTGACTAGGATTTGAATGATATTTGTTTTGAACTAGTTTATTTTACTTCAATTGATTGAAGTTTAGTTTATTTTTATTTGAAGTTGATATTTTAGATGTGTTGATCAATTTTGACTTGTTTAAGTTTAATTGACATGTGTTGAGTCATTTTTATGTGATTTTATCATGTCGGTTGGTGTTTTAATACCGATTTAGGTGCGTTCGGTAGGTTTTAGATGTTTTGAAGTTTGGTTCAAATTGATTAAACTTGAACTTCAGATTGTTAATGAATCTGATTTACATGTTTTAAGATGTGTTTTAGATGCTTTAATGTGTTTTAAATGTGCTTTATTCAGTTGGTTGTAAATTATTTGATGTACACTCGTTTAAGCATTTGAATTCCAACGGATTAAGTGTAATGAATCAATTTTTCCAGATTGTATTAAATCTGATTTTTGTTGAATGTTAAAGCTTTAATGATCTATTTTAAGCATGTTTTAAGGTTGGTTTGAATGTATTTTCAGATTTAATTAAGTTACCTTCAGATTTGGTTAACTCTTGTTCGGTTTGCATCACATCCAGTTTGTCGGGCTGGTGTCGATGCCCAGTCACATGCAATCAACTCGGCACTTGAAATGTTCATGTTCAAAGTATTCCATGTCAATGTACATCAGATGTGGCGGTTCGTATGCCATGTTCAATGCTGTCAATGGTGCAAATGTGTGAATGTCCTTCCCTTGGTGTAAAATCCACTTGATTGGGAAAATTTTGGCAGCATACCGCCTTATTTTCCAATCGGTGTGGAATTTTACCCATCCTACAAGGCATAGTCATTTGACTTTACAAGTAGTGGGAAGGGTCCGTCTGCAGTGGGAAGCATGTCACATGCCTACGCCCGGGTCAACATACCGGATATAGGTCGGGGCTAGCTACCCAAGGTGGAGCGCCCACGTGGTGGTGCTAACTCTTTATTTAATTTTGGCATCTCGCCCTCAGATTTAATTAAGGTTTATTTTAAGTGTCCAAGCCCCAATGGGCTAGCTTCATCAGGACAATGGGCTGGTCTTCATGTCTCATGGCCTGGCTTCATATCATGTCGGCCCGGTTGGCCCAATCTTGAGCTTCATGGGCCCTGGCAGCCTGTTTTGAGCTTCAAGACCCAATGGGCCTGATTTGCACCTCCATGGCTCGGTTAGCCTGATCTGCACTCCATTTTTGCACCTTGACATCTTGCTGTAGCAGCAGGGTAGATGAGCCTTAGAGGGGCTAGAATGGGTTGGCTAAGGTGCTGTTTAGGTGGACTTTTAGTAGGACTGCACAAGGGGCAGGTTTAGGTGTGAACTAGGACTGGTTTAGGAATGCACAAAGGGCATGAGAATCGAAGGCCCGCCCAAGTAGTCTTGGTCCGTACGGCGGATTCCGAGAGTCTCAAAGCGTCGATCTTCAGTCTATACTCTAAGGGTAAAGAGAACAAGACACATGGGGTTTGATTTAGGAGTAGCACAAGGGCATTTTGACATGTAGAAATCAGAGCCACCCGGCTTAACTCTTGGCCCGTCCGGTGGATTCCAAGAGGCCCGGGCTGTCACCCCTCCTTCCACACATCAAATAGGATGTTTGGTTTGTTTGGGGGTGCCATAGGAGCTGTATTGGGTGTGTTTCTTAGATGACCAACAAGGGGACTGATGTCAGGCTATGCAAGGATCTGTTTGGGTGGCCAGAAAAGGGGCTATTTAGATGACCTGATTAGGGACAGGTTCATGAGCACTCAGGGGGCCTGATTGCTAAGGGTTTTAAGGCACACAAGGGGACTGATTGTGGATGTGTTTAGGGGAACTCAAGGGGCCTGATTGTGGGTGAGTTTCAAGGAGACACGTAGGGGTTTATTGAAAAGACAGCAAGGCTGTTTTTCTAGAGCACATTCAGGTGGCCAGCAAGGGGCTAATTGAGAAGAAGCACATGGGCTTTTAAAGGGACCAGAACAGTTGGGTTTTGAGGCATTTTGAATTGCCAAAGGAGAGGCTGAAGGGTAGAGAAAGAAGAGGGGAGTAAGAGAAATGAAAAGCTACATCTTTTATTTCTCTACTCACCTTGTTTCATTTCACTTTTTTTTTGTGCTGCAGGTGGTTCTGAAGATGGAAGGACTGTATACCCTTATTCTTCTTCTTCTTTCTTCTTCTCCTTGTGCAGATGGTGCTGGAAGAGGAATATGAAGGTCCTGGTGATGTTGAAGGTCTCACCAATGATGAAGAAGCCTGCTGCTCTTGCTGGAGTTGGTGCACCAACCAGGTGGGCTGGTTGCACCTGCTGCTGGCGCACCTACTGGAGCTAGTCTAATTCCCCCTTCTTCTCCTTCACTTGGCACATCAAAGGGAGGAATAAAAGCTTGCTAACTTTCTATTGAAGACATCCAAGCAAGAGGAGGTGGGGTCAAGCTCGGCCAGAGATGGTGAGGGGAAGGAGAGGCAGAGCTTCCGCAGGGTGATCAGCTTGTCCTCCACATGGCCAGTTAAGGGAGGCTTTTATAGGGGCTGAGGGAACCATCTGCAGAAGGGGATAAGGCTAGGGCTGTTGAGGTTGTTGAATGGATTAAGGCAAGATGGTTGAGGTTGTTGAGGTTGTGCGCCAACTAGAAAGAGAGGGAGAGAAGGGTGTTCGGCCAACCCCTATCTTCTTTGAGATTGAACGCACAAGGGAGTGGGAAGGCTGGTACGGCCAGCCCCTATATTCTAGGGGATTGAACACACAAGGGAGTGAAAAGACTGGTTCGGCTAGCCATCATATGGGGATAGGCCATGGGTTGTTGAGAGGGATAATAATAAACCATGGGGGTTGTTGAGCTTGTTGAGGTGGTTGAGGAAGATGAGCCAAAGTTGCTAGCCATGCCATCAGATGGGGAGTTCGGCCAGCTCCCTAACTTGTAGGGGATTGTGCGCATGATAGATGGGGAGGAGTTCAGCCAGCCAAGTGGAGGGAAGAGAGAGAGAGAGTGATCCAATATAGACCGTTCATCTAAAAGACTCCTGATCCGACGTCTATCATTAATTTCAGCCAAAAATTGATTAAACACAGCCAAAATTAAATCAGAAAAATATGGGACAATCATTGATGACCATTGATCTTATGATCCATCCAAATGTGTGGCTAAGATCTCCCAAATTGCCCAGGATCTCTGATTTTACCAATTTCTCTGATCGGTGCGATCTCGGTCATCGATAATGCCAGAAACTGTAATTCAATGCAATTACCTCCTCCCATTGGCCAAATTTATTTTTCATGCATCAATATTCATGAGATCAATTTTTTGGACACAAAAAGTAAAATTTTTAGCCCATGGGTCGATCCGGGAGCTGATCGGACCATTATGCCCCTTGTGCGATGACATACGACTTTCCGTCCAGATTTGATTTTTCTTGCATATCTCTTCATCCAGTGGTCAGATTTTCAATCCGTTTCAAGTGTTGCTTAGATATATCCAACCATGACAATGTGGTAAAATTGGAATTACATGTTAGAGTCCCGACTTGTCCCAAAGTGTCGAAGGCAAAATGGTCATTTTGGCTTTCCAGTGTCCGTTTTCCATGTTTTGGGCACCGTTGCGAAGCTCTTGACTGGGGCTATGCAATGAGCACATTATATTGGACATTTTGTAGCATGTAAAGCCATGCCAAGGCATTTCCATAGCCTATTTGCATCATCTATTCTTGAATTTTTCAAATCTGGGTCAAATTTTCTGCACCGACTTCGGCATTGTTGAAATCTATATCAAACGAGCAAAGTGGAAAAATTTGGTGCCAACAGCTATGTTATTGGTTGCTGGGAAGTCAAGCTAAAATGTCTGTGGAATGGTGACACCCTTGGGTGATAGAAGGACGATTCCTATTCCCTTACCATGTGAATTCAGAGCCCTGTCAAAATATAATGTCCAAAGATGGGAAGATCGGATCTACATTAGTTCATCATCTGGGAGCTCCAACTGGACCATGTCAAAGAGGGATATAGGGTGATGGGCTAGATGTTTGTCAATGGCATAGCCCTTAATCGCTTTCTGGGGGACATAGGTGCTATCAAAATGGGAAAGGAATCTCTGCCAATGTCCTAACCAATTAGTTAGAACATTTTATCAAGGAGGAATTTGATGGGATTGATATGGGCGATAAGATTAGCTTCATTAGCTAAGAAATAGTGTTTAAGCTTCTGAACTACCTAGACTAGTACAGCACAGGTCTTCTTTACTACAGTATACTTCTGCTCAAATGGATCAAAAATCTTTGACAAGTAATAAGTTGCCCTCTCTTTTCCTTTTTCATCCACTTGTGCAAGGACTGCCCCAAGAGAATTTTCCAAAACCAAGATGTACAGAACTAAGGGCTTGCCAGGAACTGGTGGTCTAAGCATAGGGGGACTAGCCAGGTATCTTTTAAAACCATCGAATGCATCCTGGCACTTCGAATCCCATTTGAACTCGGCCTCCACCCTGGTCAACTCATAGAAAGGTTTACACCTTTGGGAATGTTGTGATATGAACCGGAGGACAAATTGTAGCCTCTCGATTAATCCTCAAAGTTCTTTCATATTTCTCAGAGGAGTCATACCAATGATTGCTTTGGCCTTGTTTGGGTCAATCTCTATGCCCCTTTTGCTCACTATGACCCCTAATAATTTTTCTGAGGATACTCCAAATGTACATCTCTTTGGGTTCATTTTCAATTTATATTCCCAAGCCCTTTGCAAGACCTTTCTTAACACTTTAGGATGATCTTCTCGGCTTTTGGATTTAACGACTATGTCATCCACGTACACCTCTACAAGGGTATGCATCATGCCATGAAAGATAGCCATCATGGCCCTCTGATATGTAGCACCAGCATTCTTTAGTCCAAAGGGCATGATGACATAGCAGTATGTTCCCCAAGGTGTAGTGAACGATATCTTCTCCTAGTCCTTTTCGGCCAACCAGATTTGATTATATCCAGAATAGCCATCCATGAATGATAGCATCTCGAATCCAGCGGTGCTATCAACAAGTACATCAATATGAGGTAGAGGAAAGTCATCTTTAGGACACACTCGGTTTAAGTCCCTGAAGTCTATGCAGATCCGAAATCGTCCATCCTTCTTCATTATAGGGACTATGTTTGCCACCCATTGTGAATAAAGGACGACCTTAATGAATCTTGCTTGATGTAACTTGTTGACCTCTTATTTCATCTTAAGTACAACATCAAGGTGGAATCTCCGTAATTTTTGTTTGATCGGGGTAGCTCTAGGTTCCAAAGTTAGACGATGTTCAGCCAGCGAGTTGTCTAACCCCGGCATATCTTCGTATGTCCATGTGAACGTGTCCTTGTATTCTTCCAAGATTTCAAATAAGTTCTGTTCCTTAGTGGGAGTGAGGTTTGCACTTAGGAGGGCTGTCTTAGGATCTTACGATTTTCCAAGGTTTAATTCTTTTGTCGGTTAATCCACCGTGGCTGATGGTTCTTTAAACCTTTTAAGTCCAGATGCATACGCATCAGCCAACTCCTCAATTCCATCCTCAAAATTAGGATCCTTTTCTGATAAAAACCTCGTAAACTCCCAGTGCATGATCTACATTGAATTCATCCTCATATTGGATTTCATCAAGCTGGATAACATTTTCTAAAAGGCTTGGCAACCTTGCACATTCCTTGCATTTCTAAGCTAATTGCTGGAGATATCTCTCTGGAACGCACTTACCTCAAGTTTTCTTCTTTCCTAACCTAACTACTCACAAAGAAGACGGAATTGGAAAAGTGGTATTTACAGTGGGTGAAGGATCGAGCAAATCGATCAATGAATTGGAGAAGAGGGGTCCCTGGTTGGGAGCACCCTCCGGGACAAGCAAAGACGTCTCATCAATGGAAAACTGAGTTTGCGAGAAGACAATTTTTTTTGGATATTTTTGATCTTTTCAATAACGGAAAGAGAATGAGCCAGTGGGGATCGAGCAGAAATAAAAAGCTTAAGTAAACATGAGAAAAATGGGCTCGCAGGCCCCACAATGACAAGAAACAGGCACATAGGCCCAAAGCTAGTAAAAAGATCCAAGGGGCACGTGGGCCCAAAGCTAGAAAAAAAATCTAAAGGGCATATGGGCCCTATTGGTGGGAACGTGGGCCCAATGTTGTTAAATTGAAATGGGCATAGAAGCCCAGTGGAGTAAGAAAATTTGAATGGCCTATTAGGCCCAGTGATCGGTTCAAGTGGCCAAGCCAGCCCAGAAGTGGGAATCGAGCTAGACAACCCATCAAGCAAATTTAGGAGGGAGAGCGTGAGGACCTTGAAATATGTGACCGTAGGATACAACTCATGTGGGATGTTGATTGGAGGTGAGTTTGAGTGGACGAGTTGTTCAGGGATGAACTCGCCCTTGACTGGTTCTTCCTCCTCCATGAACAACCGAGCTAAAGATGTACTCAGGTTGTCCACTTCCTCCTCTTTCTCTGGTACCTTCCTCCTCTTAGTTGGTTCTTCTTCTTTATCTTTGGCCATCATCATGATCTCCCCTTTGATGAAGAATCTTTGGAGTCCCATGTCATTTTTTGGCTGGTAGACCATCCTCAGAGTGAAATTGGGCTCATAGCCAAGGCCGTGCCTTCTTGGTCTCTGTACAACTTCAGTGGGGTGCACAACCCCCTGCAGTTCCTTTCCCAGCCCCTTTCCTGGCTGATAGCCCATCCCTTTTATCATCCGCCACGCAACTATTTCTGGAGGTGTTGTCAACATCATGACCTCGGGCAGCTCTATAATTGAAACCAACGGCTGGACAAGTTCTGATACTGGCAGTGCAGAAGAGGGGGCATCCACGTCATTTAAAATGGGAACTTTAAACATTGATGGGTTCTTCGGGTTTTGGGAAAATGTACAACCGGCCCAATCGTGCAGAGAGGAATACTCCACGGATGGGGACTTACGCAAGCCTTGATGGAAACAACCAAATCAACTAGGAAGGAATATCCCAGAAGAGAGGTTAGAATCCACCAATAAGGTGTTTGGAGGATGAGGGTGTGTTGGGAGAGAGAGCCCCCACCTCGAATGCCCTATGGATCGGAGCAAGTCCTGTACCTGATACAAAAAGCTAATGCAAAAATAAAAATTGGAGGGTAGGAGTAGAAGAAGCAATCAATATGCAAACATGAAATGAATGAAAGCTATTAAATAAATCAATTAAGTGAATGCAATCAAGACAAGCAATCATAAAGTAAAACAAGTAACTAGCAACAAGCAACTAAAAGGTGGTTCACACGGGAACCACTTGTGATTGAGTGTCCGAGTGGGGACAAATATGAAATGAAGGTAAAAGGGATGGTCCATGCGGGGACCGATTTGGAAATAAGGTGGCTCACGTTGGAGCCGAGTTTTGGAAAGGTAGGTAGTTCACGCGGGAACCGGTTTTTGAAGGAAAAGGGGTGGTGGTTCACGCGGGAACCGATTTGTTTGATTGGAAAAAAGAAAAAAGGGCCACGTGGGGCCAATCTAAAGTGGTGTAAAGGGGTGGTCCATGTAGGGACTGATCTGAAAGTGGGTTGGTTCATGCGGGAACCGGTTTAGGAAAGGAGGTTGGTTCACGCGGGAACCAGTTTTAAGAAAGAAAGGGGTGGTTCACGCGGGAACTGGTGTAAAAGATGACAAAATGAAAAGAGGGCCACATGGGGCCAATCTAAAGGTGTTGTAAAGAGGTGGTCCATGCAGGGACCGATTTGAAAATAAGTTGGTTCACGCGGGAACCAAGTTTGAAAAGAAAGGTGGTTCACGCGGGAACCGGTTTATAAGAAGGAAAGAACCAAAGACAAGCAAGTCAAGTCCACATGGGGGACAATCTTAAAGAAAGAGTAAATATAAAGTTTAAGAGTAAATTGACAAGGAAAAGGTAAAGGACAAGCTGGTTCTCGCGGGAACCAAATCGGAAAACAACTAGTTGCACGGATCAATCAAGCTAGTATGGTTGAGGACATTGGCTGTCCCACCGTGGTCGCCAAAAAGCTGTCGACTCTACAAATAGGTTCAGGATCGCACCTCAAGAAAAGGGTGAAAAATAGAATGGGGGAAAGGGAGTGAATTGGAAGACACTCGTAAAGCGATAAAGAGTCCTCACCTCGGTCCCACACATTGATCCCCGAACTTTCATTTCATGGCGTCGCTCGGACACAGGAGATGGTTCGGGTCATGTGGGAGGAGAGTGAGGAATGAATTGACATAAAGCATGAATAAAAAGAGGTGGTTGCAGGAGCCGCAGGCTCCGCTTTATAGAATTGAAGAATAAAATATGACCGTATGTACCTTAGCGCGGGAGATTGAGATGTGAGTTCAACCTTTTTCTTCTTCGGCTCGCCGATGAAGAAGAGCCCAACCAGTGCTAGCTTGATTGATCTGCGCAACTTAAAGACAATAAAAACAAGTGAAAGAATGAATTAGACTTGAGTGAAGTGTAGTAACTAAAATAAGAAGATGTGAAATTAGCAACTGAAACCAAACTCACCGGGTTCGTGGTGAGCCTTAACCCATGTTTTTGTTTTTTTAGTTATGTAAAAATGATGCAAACTAAACGAAAATATGTTCTAAATCAGTAAATAAATTGAATGAACTAGGTTGAGGAAGCTTATGGAGTGAATCGGCTTGAGTTGAAGCCGAGATGATTGAAACAAGCCGGTTCGGGTAGCCTTGCACCCTCTTGGTGCGACTTTTGTGCAGAGAACTCTACGGACGACTCCAATGTCAGAATAGAGTGCTGTTTGTTTCTATGGATGGAGATCCCAGAGTGGAAGAGATATACTGTTGATGACTTCTCCAAAATAATCCTTTATAAGTCTGTAAAAAATCTGAAAGTGAATGGATATGAAAGAACAGAACCTGGATGCAAGTCCTCAATGCAGCAATCGCCATGGATAAACGGAAAGTCAGAATTGAGTGCCGTCAGTTGTAAAAAGGAAAGAGGACGAAGAGGGGAACAACTCTTCTATTGAAGACTTTTGCAGAAGGAGCCCCAGATTTTCATCAGAAGCTGATGAAGTTTGGTTGCTGCAGAACGCACGGATCGGGCTTTTCCTTCGCTTCGAGATCGATCTCTTGATGTTGGATCAGCTTTGGACGTCGGGAAGGCCTTGGGAGGGAGCTTGGATGACCTCAGGACAAGCTAGGCACGGGGGGTTCAACCTGGGTCATTGTGAATGGCCCTCAATTTACAGAGAGGTAGAATCGGTGCAAAATATGGAAACTGGCCGATCACGCCCCCACGTTTCATAGGATGTGAGGGCACATTGGGCGCACCCTCAACCTAGGGGCGCGGTCTGCGTGCCCCCCTATTTCAAAGAAAGCGGGGGCACGTTACGCGTCTTATTGCTAAAAATCGCCAGAATCTTCTAGAAATTGATAAAAATCGACTTGATAAGATGAATGTGCCCCCGACTCGGGGGTGCGGTCAAAATAAACGATAATTGGGAACCTTCTAAAAATCTAGTTTAGAAGGTGCTAATTGGGGTAATTTCCTATTTTCGGAAACTGACCGCGCCCCCACATTTCAAAGGAAGTGGGGGCGCACCCCCGGACTGAGGGAGCGTAGGGCGCGCCCCTAGGTGGAGGACACGGTGATCGCGCCCTCCCATTTCAAAGGGGGCGGGGGTGCGGTACACTCTCTCTCCTATGCACACATTCTGCGGGCCGTAACTTGCAAATGGGATGTCCGATTCGGCTCCCATTTGTTGCGTTGGAAAGAGGGCCTTCAACCACACTTTCTCAAGTCAGTAAACCAGCCAGCATGACTCTCGAGATGTTCGCATGGGGCTTTCTACCTGTTTACCCTCTTGTGGAAAGCCAAAAACCATGGCGAAGATCCGAAAGGACACGGTTCCGATTGAGGAATCTCGAGTCAACTCGGGATTGTAGACACGCCAAATTTGCCTAATTCAGAGCATAAAACTCATGTTTTATAGGGTAACATGTGCGATTGACCTTATAATGATGCCGGGTCTTTAAAAGTTTATTTGGAGATTCGTCGAACGAAATCGGATGTTTTCTGAAGTTTTCTGCAAAAAGCCGTAATTTTCAAGCAAAAGTCACACGTAAATCGTGTAAACATAGAAATTAGCTGAATGACCAATGCCTAATGATCATGCATTGAAGGTTATGGTCATATTCACACCCCGGACAAGTTTTGTTGCATACCGTGCCTTTCCGGTTTGCCGTCGGAGTCATTTTGACCTATATTGGATCTTCTGTTCATTACCCTAACTTCCAGATAAAATTCTGAAGTTTTGGAGGGTGTGAAGGCTGATCCGATGCTAAAGAAAGCTTCTTCGGCCTGTTATTTTTCCAGCGCAACAAACAGCGTCGAATTCCGAGTTCGGGAGTGTTCGCAATGGCTTCCGAAAGAAGGACGCGCAAAAACTGTCCCAAGAGGGGATGAGAAAATAAAGGAAGAAAACTCAGAAAGCAACTCTCACCTCGTTCCCACACTCACATTGATACCCGAACTTTCATCCCTTGGTGTCACTCGATCACCAAAGAGATGGTTCGGGTCATGTGGGAGGAGGGTGAGAAGAAAGAAATTAAGACATGTGGTCACCAGGAACCGTGGGTTCCAATTTATAGAAATTAAAGATTGAAAGATGACCGTGTGTACCTTAGCATGAAGAGTGTGGGTCAAAGCTTCTCCTTCTTCGGCCGGCCGATGAAGAAGAGTCCTCAATGTGTGGGTGCTTGATATTCTGTGCAACTAGATAAACAAACAAGTGAAAGAGACTATTAGAACTAAACAAAGTGGAGTATATGTAAAGAGAATGACATGAAACACACAATTGACTTGAAACTGACCGGATTCGGGTTATCTCTAACCCCTTTTTTATTTTCGGATAAATAGATTAAAAATAATGCAAAAAAATTTAAAAAAAAAATAGGAGGATGTAGAATCATGAAACAAAGAGATAGGAAAATGAACTGAAAGATTCTGAGTTGAATAGAGAAAGATATAGCCAAATCTGTGTTGTCGAAAAAGCCGAGCAGCAGTCTAGGATCTGCCAGGCGTGACTTTGCTTCTACGCTCGTCACGACCAGTCCTGACCTCGGAATCAAGCACCGTCGATTCCAAACTCAATAAGACTTAGAGATGAAGAACTTTTATGAAGAGATATCTTGCAGCAGACGTCCACACACTGCTGTAGGGTCCGAAGAAGAGAGACCTGGCTGATCACCTGTAGAAAAGCCTTCCTCTCTCTTGAATCGACTTTTCTCTCTCTAAAAACTCGAAATTCTCTCTCTAAAAATCACAAAATAAATACAGGAGGGTGTTTGGACGTCTTGAGATGCCTGGGGGGTCATTCTCATGCCTCTGGAATGACCGGAATCAGAGTCAATTTATAGGAGAACGAACGGCGTTATCCGGGCTAAAAAATAGGGACTTTGCGCCCCACCCCTGGGCGCATGCGCCCTGGTGCAGGGCGCATGCGCACCACTGAGGGGCGCATGTGCCCCACAGTGAGGGCGCATGGGCACAAATCCCGAGAAAAAAGGTCTTATCCGATCGGCAGTTCAGTGGTAGAGTCCGGGTGAAAAACTGGGTCCCCCGTGCCTCCAGGGTAGGGCACAAGGTCACGTGCCTCACTGGTAGGGCGCATGGGCACGTGCCCTGGGTCCCGGGCGCATGTGACCAGGAACCCGGGCGCATGGGACTGGTTTCGCGCGTCCTTCTTCCGGAAGCCATTGCGAACACTCCCGAACTCGAAATTCGACGCCATTTGTTGCGTTGAAAAGATAACAGGCCGAAGAAGATTTCTGTAGCATCGGATCAGCCATCACACCCTCGAAAACTTCAGAATTTTATCCGGAACTAATGGAAGTGAACAGAAGATCCGATACAGGTCAAAATGACTCCGACGGCAAACCGGAAAGGCACGGTATGCAACAAAACATGTCCGGGGTGTGATTATGACCATAACCTTAAATGCGTGATCATTAGGCATTGGTCATTCAGGCAATTTTCGTGTTTACACGATTTACATGTGGCTTTCGCTCGGAAATTACGACTTTTTGCGGAAAACTTCAGAAAGCATCCGATTTCATTTGGCGAAGCTCCAAATAAAATTAAAAAGACCCAGCATCATTATAAGGTCAATCACACATGTTACCCTATAAAATATGAGTTTTATGCTCTGAATTAGGCGAATTTGGCGTGTCTACAGCTTGCCTCGCCTTGATGTCGGCTTTGTAAGGGAGTGGCATGTAATGAAGCAGAGTGATTCGGAGTGAACTGTAATGGAATGAAAGTGAGCGTAGATGAATGTAGCGGAATGGAATGATGATGGACTGAAAAGGTGGCATCAAGGTGTAGATATAGACATGCTTATCTACCCGATCCAGCAAAAATGAATCTCCCTGAGTATTCTAGATCGCTTTCATGTTCTATCAAAACCTCATATAATTGACTGGTAAAAGACATGCCCTTGGCAGGAGAGATGAAAAGGTAAATGATAAAGGATAAAAGGATGTAGCCAACCCTCAGCGTGGTGAGGAGTCATCGAATTCGTAGGTTCATCATTAGCCAGCAACCCGAGCTTTGCGGTGTTCTTGTACTGTGATGGGCTAGAGTTTTGTAAAAGAGAAGTTGATCTTAAAAATGAAAAGAATACCAATCCATCATATTTGGAATCTCAAGTTCATTCAAGTTTTACCAAAATACTCAGTTTAATTCTGAGTGGAATAATCTCAAATTCTAAAAGGGTTCGTTTTAAGAAAAACGAAATTGCTCGGGTATCGTGAAAACCATGAATCATGCTCTAGCAGAAAATCAAGTATTCGGAAAATGACAAGACAGATTTAAGCCATAGTGGGATTGAAAGATAATGGTGGGACTAACATAAAATGATGGGAAAGAATAATAGCAATGGTGTGACAATTGCCACGGTGGGGTGGGATAAAAGACACGGTGGGATAAAAGAAAGGAAAGAATAAAACATGATAGGATAAAAAGAAAGGAATAAAACATGATGGAATAAAATTGGTAATGATAAGAATAAAAAAGAGATGGATATGCAAACATAGAAAATTATGTAGAAAATAGTTGAAGATATAGATTGTCTATTGGAGGTCAAGACACCCGATTAGGAACCATCGTCCCTCCAATGTTCAATTTTGGCTTATCCGCAAGTGTGAAGAAATGACCAAGCCGTCGTAGATTTTGTTGAAGGGGATCTCGGGCCCAGTCATCTTCACTCTCAAGGTCTTCAACATTAATGCATATAATATGTATCAAATGGCCCTAATATAACTAGGTGACAGATAGTAAGAGTGATGTGAAGTGCAAAAATGAAGTGATGGTGTTGGTGTGAGATTGATGCGAAGCATAGTGAAGTTTTCAGGCGTGGTCTATCAACTTGCATTGACCGCCTGATTCATCAGCGCCATGATATTATTTGACTAGGTGGAGCTCCTTTTCTTTTCGTCGCAGAGCTGGCATGACGTTCCTTCCGGAACACTGATCTCGCCAATTCACCTGTTAGGACTAAAAAGGTTGCCTGCACATTTCTGGTTAGTACCCAATAGACAGAATTGTCATATGAAGCAGATTGTTCATGTAATGAACAACTGAAGATTTTACTATTAGAACCATCATTTGGAGGTCAAAACAAAGTTTTTGATGATGGTTCCTGTAGCAAAAATGTTACTTTTAACATTATCGACAATTTCTGATTTTTTGAGATTTTTTTGAATTTTTTGAATTTTTGTCCACGTGCCCCCGATCGGGGGCACCTGGCCATGCGCCCTAGGGTGGGGCACCTGGCCATGTGCCCCCAGATGAGGGCACATGCGCCCTGAGGCAAATTTGTTTTTTTTTTCAAAAAAAATTGTACCTGATCGCCCTTCTCTTTTTGCTTCTTCAGCTCCTGAAAATACTTAATGAAAATGATTAAATTTTTATCATTACTCATCCCTTTGCCTGTATATCGTATGCCTTGATTTTGAGTCAAAGGGAGGAGCCTTCTTAACAAAGTTTAATAAAACAAATGACTTAAATGAAATAGGGGTAAGGGTTAAGAGAACTTACCTGCCATGGTGTGAATCTTCTCCTCTTCTACATTGAAATGCCTGAAACACTTGATAGAAAGGGGATTAGATCTTCACCGTGACTCATCCCTTTGCCCATTATGGTCAACTTTGACTTAGGTCAAAGGGAAGAGCCTTCTTAACAAGATAATTAAAGTAAAAAAATGGATATGCAATACAGAAATGGAAATATGCATGACAGTCAAATAAACGTGGATGCAACTAAGGCAATGATCATGACTGAGCAATTTTTTTTTGGATTTTCTTGAAAACAATCATTTTTTTGAATTTTAAAAAGTATTCAAATTTTTTTTTGAGATTTTTTGAAATATGTATTTTTTTGAATTTTTGAAATATTCATATTTTTTTTGTTTTTTAAAATATGCATTTGTTTGGGTTTTGAAATATGCAATTTTTATGAATTTTTTTGAAATATGTATTTTTTTGGGTTTTTGAAATATTCCTTTTTTTTGAAATATTCCTCTTTTTGTGGAGAAAATGCTAGTATTTCAGACAAGTCATCGGTCTTTGGGGTTTGTCAAGACTCAAGTGGTAGATGCCACGTGCAAAAGTAAAGTTCCCTACCTAGAATCCTTCTAACCTTCTTCCTTTGATCGGCCTGGGTTCCATCTGGATTTGGTCGGTTTACGCTACCCAAGGGGTTTAAGGAGGAAGAGTATAGAGGAAGTCCTTGATAGGGTTTGAAGATGTTGAGAGGGATTTCTCTACTCTCACTCAAATTACCCATTGGGATTCGACCTCTTTGGGTTTTTCTTTCTATTTTTTTGCTTTTTTCTATGTGACACATATTTGGACAGGTTTTTGACCCATGGGGATTGGCTGTGGTGTTGGTGGTATGATAGGTTGGGGTTTTGGAGTGGTAGAGCTCGTAGGCTGGGGGTTCAGGTTTGGTGGTGATTGTGGTGATCGGATGAGCAGGGGTTGGTGTGTAGCAATGGTTGAAGGAGGTGTAGTTAAGGAGGGGGCTGGCCTAATGATGGGCCGGTGAGAAGAAGTGGCGGCCAGTGGTTGGGTTATTGAGCTTTGTGGTAGTTGTGGAGTTGCAGGTGCATGGATTATCTATCTGTGAGGGTTCCTAGCAGGAGGCCTAGCTGGGTTGACAGGCATGGTTGCATTTTGGTTTACTAGTTGCCAACCTTGAGCACGGCTGGCATCTCCCTGGACAATGGAGTGTACTAGACCAATTCCTGGGTTTGGATGTGCTGGTGCCGGTGCTGGAGCAGGAGCATGTAATGGGAGCGGATTCTGAACAATCCCCAAGCCAGGTTGTTGTTGAGGTTGAGCCGGTGGACGCTGCCGCTGCTGCTGCCTAGCCTTCATTACCTGTATGCATTCCCCCATTTGAGCCCAATCAATGCTGCCTTGGTCATTCAGATTGTGGATGTAATCCTTGAATTGAAAACACAGTTCTACAGTGTGACTAGGACACCGGTGGTAAGCACAGTATTGGGACATATCTACATTTGTTGGCCAAACCTCTCTTTCCTTGGGCAATTCCAACTGTTTCTCCGCTATGAGTACATTGAAGATGTCAGTCAAGGAGTAAGGGAGTTGCTGGTAGTTCTCTTTCCTAGGACCTCCCCTTCATGGTGCCTGATTGGGTGGTGGCAGTGCCCTATTGTAGGTACGTTGACGAGGTTACTGGGGTTGTGCTACTGGCTGAGGTGGTTGTTGTGGTTGTCGTGGTTGTGGTGGCCTAACCTGTTGTTGAGGGGGGTAATAGGAATGGTTTTGTGGTGAGTTTCTAAACTGGTTTTGACGGTTCCCTCCCTGGTTCCCCACAGTGTTTATAGCTTCGTTGTTGACCACTCCTTCGGTTGTAGGCCCAACTGATGCAGAGGGGGTTTTCCTGAAGTTTCTAGGTCTAGGATCAAAAGGGTTTATCATGGTGGCATCCTTGAAGTGGGCTTGCAAGTATCGGGCACTGTCATAGAGTTCATTCATGATGGTAGGATGGTGCATGATCAAGACATTCCTCAAGGCAGGTGTAGTGTTGCCAATAAGCATCTTTACTTGTTCCCCTTCAGAAATCACATCTGTCAGTTTTTCTGCCATTCCCCTCCAGCGATCAGCAAACTTTATGAAGTCCTCTTCGGGCTTCATCTTCTCAGCAATAAAATCCGTAATGGAGCATGCTGGTGCCACCCGGTCTCTGTATCTTTGCAAGAATTTGGTCTTGACAATGTCGAAGTCTCCTGCCTCAAAGATTCAAGTGAGTAGAACCATTCCAATGCAGAACCTTCTAATGATCGACGATATAAGAAGGCAAGAACGCTACGATCAACTTTCCAGAATGAGGATTCGTAGAGAAAATCTTTAAGGTGGAGAAAAGGGTTGTCAGTACCATTGTAGCGGCGATAAACTGGTAGCTCAGAAGGTGGCAGGTGTAGGACTGGCAGAGAAGGAATGGAGATTTCAGGAACTGACTTGGAGTCCAGGCAACATCTCAGCTCTTCATAACGTTCATTCATCTGGATGAGCTGATCCATGATTGCCTGGGTGAGAGCAGGTTCTTGGTTTACTGGTGGGGGTATGTGGTTAGAGGCATGATTTTGGAATTGAGGAGCATGACTTGAAGATTGTCCCATAACTTGGTGTGTCAGGGGAGTAACATGGTTAAAATAAGATGGCTGAACAAATGAGGGTTGAACCACAGATGGTTGAGCTATAGATGGTTGAACTACAGATGGTTACGCTAGTGACGGTTGTGTTAACGATGGTTGAATCATAGATTGTTGAACAACAGGTGGTTGAACAAAGGGTGACTGAATGAGTGGTGGTCGAACCTGAGGACGAGGAGATAAGGCAACTTGATTGGCTTCAGCCTGATCTGAGGCCATTTTGCCCTTCACCATGGATTGTATGCGTGCATAGGTTTCTGGGTCGGTATAGAGAGACAACTCCCTAAAGAGTTTTTCAACATCACGAGGAGCAGATGGTTGAGGGACCTCTTGCACTTCTGACTCAAACAATAGATTAACACGACCATCTGATGGATTTGGTTGATGACCCATCTCGTGCTCTCGATGTTCAGCTTGTTCTGCCATTCCGACGTGCCTTCCAGACCTTAGTTGCATTGAACCTCAAGAAGAAAGTAAAACAAACAAGTTGACAAAACACACAAAGAATTTTATTTTTTTTTAGTATTTTGCAAAAAGTTAGAGGTTTGAATTTTTGTTTGACAAACAAGTGATGCAAAGACTTGAAAGCAAGATTACGCAACGATTTTGATTAAACCTTAGGTTTATGAATTTTGTTAAGAATTGTTCTCTCAACAAAATGGGTTAGGATCCTAACTCCAATCTCCAATGACCTAGGTTTCACACAATCTCACCACGTGTAGGTAACATAGGATGCTTCGGGTTTTAGGGAGTGGTACAACCAACCCGATCGTGAAGAGGAATACTCCACGTATGAGGAATTACAGAGGCCTTGATGAAAGCCAACCAAGTCAACTAGAAAGGAATATCCCAGAAGAGAGGTAAGAATCCACCAAGAGGGTGTTTTGGATGGGAGGGATAAATGGGAGAGTGAGCTCCCGCCTCAAAAAAGTGTAAAAGAAGGAGGTAGAGAGAAGGAGCAGAGAATGCAATCAAGTAATAAAACAAGTAATGAGCAAAACATAAACTTCAATAAACAAGCAATGACACAAGACAAGCAATTAGAAACTAGACAAGCAACTAGAAACCAGAATCTAGACCTTGTTTCTTAAGTGAGCCAAATGGAGATAGTGAAAAAGGGATGGAAAGAAGAGGGTTCAGATCTGATAGCCAAGCAAAAGGGTGGTCCACGTGGGGACCAATGTAAGAATAAGTTGGTTCACGTGGGAACCGGGGTAAAAGGTAAAGGTGGTTCACATGGGAACCGGTTTAGAACTAGAACTAGTTGCAAACAAAACACTAAGCACCCACGGTTGAAGGAATTGCTAGTCCCACCGTGGTCGCCACAAAGGCTGTCGACTCTGAAAATTCTACGAGGCCTTCTTCCTTTCAGGGAAGTCCGTGAATCTATATCGTCACCTCAAGAGGGGATAAGAAAAGAAAGGAAGAAAACTCGGAAAGCAACTCTCACCTCGTTCCCACACTCACATTGATCCCCGAACTTTCATCCCTTGGCGTCGCTCGATCACCAAAGAGATGGTTCGCGTCATGTGGGAGGAGGGTGAGAAGAATGAAATTAAGACATGTGGTCGCTGTCGACTCTGAAAATTCGACGGGGTCCTCTCCTTTTCAGGGAAGTCCGTGAACCCAGATCGTCACCTCAAGAGGGGATGAGAAAAGAAAGGAATATAGCTCGGAAAGCAGCTCTCACCTCGGTCCCACACTCACATTGATCCCCGAACTTTCATCACCTTGGCGTCGCTCGATCACCAAAGAGACGGTTCGGGTCATGTGGGAGGAAGGTGAGAAGAAATAAACGTGGTCGCCAGGAACCGTGGGTTCCGATTTATAGAATTAAAATGAAAGATGACCGTGTGTACCTTAGCGTGAAGAGTGTGAGTTTAAGCTTCTCCTTCTTCGGCCGGCCGATGAAGAAGAGTCCTCAACGCGGTGGGTGCTTGATATTCTGTGCAACTAGACAAATAAACAAGTGAAATAGACAATTAGAACTAGACAAAGTGGAGTATATGTAAAGAGAATAACATAAAAACACACAATTGACTAGAAACTGACCGGATTCGGGTTATCTCTAACCCCCCTTTTTTTTATTTTTCGGATTAACAGAGTAAAAGTAATGCAAAAAAATGTAAAAAAATGATAGGATGATGGAGAATCACGAAACAAAGAGATAGGAAAAAGAACTGAAAGATTCTGAGTTGAATAGAGGAAGATATAGCCAAATCTGTGTTGTCGAAAAAGCCGAGCAGCAGTCCAGGATCTGCCAGGCGCGACTTTGCTTCTGCGCTCGTCACGATCAGCCCCGACCTCTGAATCAAGTGCCGTCGATTTTAAACTCAAGAAAACTTGGAGAGGAAGAACTTTGATGAAGAGAGCTCTGGCAGCAGACGTCTACACACTGCTGTAGAGGTCGAAGAAGATAGACTTGGCAGATCACCTGCAGAACAGCCTTCCTCTCTCTTGAACCGACTTTTCTCTCTCTAAAAACTCGAAATTCTCTCTCTAAAAATCATAAAATCGATGCAGGAGGGTGCTAGGACGTCTTGAGATGCCTGGGGAGTCGTGCTCCTGCCTTTGGAATGACCGGAATCAGAATCCATTTATAGGAGAACAGGCGGTCTTATCGGAGCTAAAAAATAGGGTTAAATGCGCCCTGGTGCCAGGCACATGCGCCCCACTGAGGGGCGCATGTGCCCCCCAGTGAGGGCGCATGGGCACAGTTCCCGAGAAAAGAGGCCTTATCTAGTCCGTCCGTTCAGTGGTAGAGTCCCGGTGAAAAACTGGGTCCCTCGTGCCTCAAAGGTGGGGCGCATGTGCCCTCAAATGAGGGCACAAGGTCACGTGCCTCACTGGTAGGGCGCATGGCCATGTGCCCTGGGTCTCGGGCGCATGTGACCAGGAACCCGGGCGCATGGGACTGGTTTCGCGCGTCCTTCTTCCGAAAGTCATTGCGAACACTCCCGAACTTCGAATTTGACGCCGTTTGTTGCGTTGGAAAGATAACAGGCCGAAGAAGCTTCCTATAGCATCGGATCAGCCATCACACCCTCCAAAACTTCAGAATTTTGTCCAGAAGTTAGGGCAGTGAACAGAAGATCCGATACAAGTCAAAATGACTTCGACGGCAAACCGGAAAGGCACGAAATGCAACAAAACTTGTCCGGAGTGTGAATATGACCATAACCTTCAATGCATGATCATTAGGCATTGGTCATTCAGCCAATTTCCGTGTTTACACGACTTACGCGTGGCTTTCGCTCGGAAATTACGGCTTTCTGCGGAAAACGTCGGAGAACATCCGATTTCGTTCGGAGAAGCTCCAAACCAACTTAAAAAGACCCGGCATCATTATAAGATCAACCGCACATGTTACCCTATAAAACATGAGTTTTATGCTCTGAATTAGGCGAATTTGTCGTGTTTACAGCTTGCCTCGCCTTGATGTCGGCTTTGTAAGGGAGTGGCATGTAATGAAGCGGAGTGATTCGTAGCGAACTGTAATGGAATGCAAGTGAACGTAGATGAATGTAGCGGAATGGAATGGTGATGGACTGAAAAGGTGGCATCAAGGTGTAGATATAGACACGCTTATCTACCCGATCCAGCAAAATGAATCTCTCTGAGTATTCTAGATCGCTTTCATGTTCTATCAAAACCTCATATAATTGACTGGTAAAAGACATGCCCTTGGCACGAGAGATGAAAAAGTTAATGATAAAGGATAAAAGGATGTAGCCAACCCTCAGCGTGGTGAGGAGTCCTCGAATTCGTAGGTTCATCATCAGCCAGCAACCCGAACTTTGCGTTGTTCTTGTACTGTGATGGGCTAAAGTTTTGTAAAAGAGAAGTTGATCTTAAAATGAAAAGAATACCAACCCATCATATTTGGAATCTCAAGTTCATTCAAGTTTCACCAAAATACTCAGTTTAATTCTGAGTGGAAGAACCTCAAGTTCTAAAAGGGTTCGTTTTAAGCATAACAAAATTGCTCGGGTATCGTGAAAACTATGAATCATGTTCTGGCAGAAAACCCGGTATTCGGAAAACGACAAAACAGACTTAAGCCATAGTGAGTTTGAAAGACAATGGTGGGACTAACATAGAATGAAGGGAAAGAAGAAACAATGGCATGACAATTGCCACGGTGGGGTGGGATAAAAGACACGGTGGGATAAAAAAAGTGATAGAATAAAACATGGTGGAACAAAAAGAAAGGAATAAAACATAAAGGGATAAAAGAAATAATAAAACATGATGAAATAAAGGAAAGAGAAAACATAATGAAATAGAATTGGTAATAATGAAGAAAGAAAAGGAGATGGATGTGAACACATAGAAAATCATGTAGAAAATAGTTGAAGATATAGATTGTCTATTGGAGGTCAAGACACCCGATTAGGAACCATCGTCCCTCCAATGTTCAATTTTGGCTTATCCGTGAGTGTGAAGAAATGACCAAGCCATCGTAGATTTTGTTGAAGGGGACCTCGGGCCCAGTCATCTTCACGCTCAAGGTCTTCAACATTAATGCATATAATATGTATCAAATGGACCTAACATAGCTAGGTGACAGATAGTAGGAGTGATGTGAAGTGCATAAAAAAGAAGTGTTGGTGATGATGTAATGTGATATTGATGAGAAACTGAGGATGGCCGCCTGGTCCATCAGCATCTCTGGTCCATCCTTGTCTTGCCTTCTGACGGAATACAACACCATGAGAATGTTCAGCTGGGCGTGCTTCCTTTCTTTTCGCCGCAAGGTTAGCATGACGTTCCTTGGGGAACACTGATCTCGCTAATTCACCTGTTAGGACTAAAAAATGTTGCCTGCACATTTCTGGTTAGTACCCAACAGACATAATTGTCATATGAATCAGATTGTTCATGAAATGATTAATGGAAGATTTTACTATTAGAACCATCATTTGGAGGTCAAAACAAAGTTTCTAATGATAGTTCCTGTAGCAAAAATGTCATTTTTAACATTATAGATAATTTCTGAAATTTTGAGATTTTTCTAAATTTTTCGAATTTTTTTGTCCATGTGCCCCCGATCGGGGGCACCTGGCCATGCGCCCAGGGGGTGGGGCACCTGGCCATGTGCCCCCAGATGAGGGCACATGCGCCCTGAGGCCATTTTTTTTTTTTCAGAAAAAATTCTACCTGATCACCCTTCTCTTTTTGCTTCTTCAGCTCCTGAAAATACTCAATGAAAATGATTAAATTTTTATCATTACTCATCCCTTTGCCTGTTCATCGTTTGCCTTGATTTTAAGTCAAAGGGAGGAGCCTTCTTAACAAGGTGGAATAAAAAAATGACTTAAATGAATTGGTGGTAAGGGTTGAGAGAACTTACCTGCCGTGGTGTGAATCCTCTCCTCTCCTATATTGAAATGCCTGAAACACTTGACAGAAGGAGATTAGATCTTCATTAGGACTCATCCCTTTGCCCATTATGGTCAACTTTGACTTAGGTCAAAGGGAAGAGCCTTCTTAACAAGGTAATTAAAGTAAAAGGATATGCAATGTAGGAATGGAAATATGCATGACAGTAAAATAAACATGGATGCAACTAAGGCAATGATCATAAGCAAAAAAATTTTTTGGATTTTCTTGAAAACAATCATTTGGATTTTAAAAAGTATTCAATTTTTTTGGATTTTTGAAATATGTATATTTTTTTGAATTTTTGAAATATTCATTTTTTTGGGGTTTTTGAAATATGCTTTTTTTGTGGGTTTTTGAAATATGCATTTTTTTGGGTTTTGAAATATGTATTTTTTTGGATTTTTGAAATATGTATTTTTTTGAAATATGCAAATTTTTTTGTGGAGAAAATGCTGGTATTTGAGACAGTTCATCGGTCTTTGGAGTTTGTCAAGACTCAAGTGGTAGATGCCACGTGCAAAAATAAAGTTCCCTACCTAGAATCCTTCTAACCTTCTTCCTTTGATCGGCTTGGATTCCACCTGGATTTGGTCGGTTTACACTACCCAAGGAGTTTAAGGAGGAAGAGTATAGAGGAAGTCCTTGATAGGGTTTGAAGATGTTGAGAGGGATTTCTCTACTCTCACTCAAATTACCCATTGGGATTCGGCCTCTTTGGGTTTTTCTTTCTTTTTTTGCTCTTTTCTATGTGGCACATATTTGGACAGGTTTTTTGACCCGTGGGGACATTGCCCATCTTTAGTGCCTTTTGCCTTGACTATCATTCTGGGTACTCATTCAGACAGGTTGATCATTTTTCTTTTCTAACCTGAGGGGTTCATTGCCCATCTTTTGGCACCCTTTTGTACCCTCTTAGCCGGCCTCCTACTAGGGTGGCGAGTGTTTTCGATACTACCCCTCTCTAATCTTCTCTCCCTATCTTGGACCGAGTAGAAGAGAATAGGGTAAGGGTACTCCTTCCATTTCTAGATTTCTGCCTTGCCTTTCGCAAGTGTCGGGTTGTCCGGATTCTAGGATCGGGAAGTGTTGTGTGTGTAGGATGGTACCTACCCTTGACTTCTCACGAACAACCTAGGATCGATGACTTGAGATTATATACCAGTGATTTCTCCATTTTTATGGGAAGTACTTTTTGAGGTAAACTCCATTCCAAGGATGATTTAATTTTTCTCCATCTGCATTAATCAATTCACATGCATTACCTGGATACTTTTCAGTGATTACAAAAGGCCCTCCCCAGTTAGGTTGCAACTTGGAGCGGGGACCCCCTGGCTTAACGAATATGCGTTTGACTACCATCTCACCGATTTCGAATTTTCTCTCGACCACCCTCTTTTGATAAAACCTTTTGAGTCTATTCTGATAAGTCCGGGCATGCTCGGCGGCAGCTAGCCTTCTTTCATCCAAGAGTTCAAGCTGTGCAAGGAGAGATTCTCGTCTCTCATCAACAGGAATATCCCTGTCGAGCTGAACTCGGAGAGATGGAAGTAATACTTCGTAAGGGACCACTGCTTCCATCCCATATGCCAAAGCATACAGGGTTTGTCCAGTGGGAGTTCTTACAGAAGTACGATAAGCCCATAGAGCACCTATAAGCTTATCAGGCCAGTCGGCAAATTTGCTAGACTTACAAAATTTCTTGATGATTTTGATTAAGGTTTTGTTGGTGGCTTCTGCTTGACCATTGCCTTAAGGATAGTATGATGATGAATGATGCAATGAAATGTGATACCTGTTTTAAAGATCACGTAGATCTTGAGAAAGAAATTGTGCCCCATTATCAGTGACGATGTCGCTGGGGATCCCGAATCTTGCAATGATGTTGCGCTTGATGAAGGAGCAGACTGTTGACGCTTTAATCTCCACGAATGCTTCCGCTTCAGCCCACTTTGTGAAGTACTCCATTGCCGTCAGAATGAATGATTTTGAGCGCATTTCGGAGTTGAGGTCACTCAAGGGGCCAATGATATCAAAAGCCCACATGGCGAAAGGCCATGGGGCATGAATTGGATGAAGGGAAGATGCGGGAGAGTGAATCTTGTCCGCATGGAGTTGACATGAATGACAATGCCGGACAAAGATGGAGCAGTCTTCTTCTAGAGTTGGCCAATAATACCCTTGTCGGATGATTTTCTTAGCAAGGGCTTGGGCATTCACATGACCACCACAAACTCCAGAATGTGCTTCCTTCAGCACCAACTCAGCTTCTTCTTCATCAAGACATCTGAGTAAGATTCCACTTAGGCTTTTCTTATAGAGCACTCCTCCTAGGATTGTATACCTCTGGGATACTCTTCTGATTGCCTTCTTTTCCTTGGTGGTTGATCCAGGCGGATATGACTGATCTTGACAATACCTCGCAATCTCATCATACCAAGGTCTCTCACCTTCTTCTAATTCGTCCAACTCAATCAAGGAGATTTCTTCTTTATGTTCCAAGTATTCCTTCCTGTTGAATCTTTCCTTAACCTTCAGAAAACGTCCATCCTCAATTGCTGGAATTGTCCTCTTACAAATGTGGATAGTTCGCACTTGCCTGCCTAGCGGGACAGATAGAGATGAAGCTAGTGAAGCTAAGGCATCAGCGAGGATATTCTGAGAGCGGGGGACATGAACAAAGGTGAGTTTGAAGAATAGCTTAATGTAGCAGGTGGTGAGCTCCTGGTAGGGTTTGAGGTTTGGATGAGAAGTTCGGTACTTGGATAGGACCTGGCGTAGGATCAATTGACTATCACCTATCACCCTCAGTTCTGTGGCACCATGGAAATGAGCGGCCTCCAGCCCGGCCAGCAAGGCTTCATACTCAGCTATGTTGTTGGTTGCTGGAAAGTTAAGCTGAAAAGCCTGTGGAATAGTGACACCTTCAGGTGACAGAAGGACAATACCTATCCCTCTACCATGAGAGTTCAGAGCCCCGTCAAAATATAATGTCCAAAGATTGGAAGAACGAACTGACATTAGTTCGTCATCCGGGAACTCCGACCGGACTGGGTCAAAGACGGGTATAGGATGATGAGCAAGGTGTTCAGCGATTGCATAACCCTTGATTGCCTTCTGTGGGACACAAATGATATCAAATTGGGATAAGAAACTCTGCCATCGCCCTAACTGATCAGTCAAGACTGTACACATTTCTGTGCCAATTGTGGCAGATATCTGTTTGGAACTCCTTTACCTCTGACTTTCCTATTTCCTAACCTAACTTGACCTACTGAAGATAAAGCTGGAAAGGTGGTATTTACAGTGGAGGGAGGATTGAGCAAATCGATCAATGATTCAGAAAAGGGGGATCCCTGATTGGGAGTACCCTCTGGGATGAGTAGAGACGTCTCCTCAATGGAAATGTGAGTTTCAGAGAAGACGTTTTGGAAATTTCAAGTAAAAAGATAGAATGAGTCTGAGTGACTCGAGGCTTGCTAAAAACTGACTGAATTACCAGAGAGAAAAACTTAAGAATAAAGGGAAAAAAGGTGCTCGTGGGCCCAATGGTAACAGAAAGTGGACACATGGGTCCAAAATTGATGAAAAAAGTAAACGGGTACGTGGACCCAATCATAGAAATAAATGGGCATGTGAGCCCATGTTGGGAAAAGCCCTCAGTACTGAAGTTGATGAGGGAAGCAAATGGGCAAGCTGGCCCAGTAAGAGTGGAAGGTTGAAGAGGGCTCATGGGCCCAAAGAGGGTAAGTGGGCCCTGAAGCCCATCCAAAAGATCTAGAAATAAAGGTACGAGGTTCAAACATGGGATTGTTATATTTGGGCCTCATGGAATGGTTTTGACTTGGGTGGTATGCTCAACCAGATGATCCAAGATTGGTCTGCCCTTGGGTGGTTCTTGATACTCTTCCCCACTTGAGAACAGACGAGTCAAAGATAAGCATAAGTCTTCCATTTCTTTTTCTTCTTCATCTGGAAACTTTCTTCTCTTGACAGCTATCATGGAACCTTTGCCATCTTCAGCCGTCATCATGGTCTCCCCTTTGATAAAAAAGGTGTGGAGTCCCATGGCATATCCTGGCTGGAAGATCCTCCTTGGGATGGAACCCTCTTCATATCCCAACCCCTGCCTGCGTGGCCTTTTCATAGTTTCAATTGGCTGAGTGATCCCTTGAAGATCCTTGCCTAAACCTCTTCCAGGCTGATAGCCCAATTTCATCATCATCCGCCATCCCGTGTGTCCGGTAGAGAGGCGGTCATGCATCCGACTTCGGCAATTCTCCCACTGAGATCTGGGGTTGTATTGACAGACCTAGGGGTAAAGAAGCATCGTTCAGCTCGTCCCTTATTGGCATGCTAGTCACCTTGACCACCTGTCCTTTAAAGGGAAATTTTATGCACTGGTGGTTTGTTGAAGCCACAGCTCCTATTGCCTCCAAGTATGGCCTCCCAAGTATAGCCCGAAATGTTGGATCTAATTCTAGAACATAAAAATCTGTTGTAACCGTACATGGTCCAAGTTTGACTTCTAGAGTGACCACCCCACGTGCAGACTTCTTGGAGTTATCATAGGCTGTCACCATGGCACAAGATGGCTTGATTTCTTGCTCAGAAATACCGCACAACTGCAAAGTTTCTGGTGGCATAACGTTGATAGAAGCTCCAGTGTCAACCAGACATGATTTCACTTCAATATTACAGATGATCACAGCCACATGTAAAGCATATCTCCTAAATTCTGGATCTGCTAATTCCTCCTGAGAGAATGTGAGTGTTGGGTGCTCACTTCTAGGGGCTAACACAGTAGTGATCTTCTCAGGTGGGAGATCTTCATTCACCATGACCCTTTGCAAGTACTGTTGTAGAATCTCCTGGTGCACTTTTGATCTTTTGATCAACTCAAGTATAGAAATACGGGCCGGTGTTTTATCTAAATGTTTTAACAGATCATACGCCGTGCCTGGCAATGGTTCTTCCACTTGTTCCTCCTCCACTGGCTCCTGTGGTTGAGTTCTGGCTTGGGGAAAGAGCCACTGGAACATCCTCCCACTCCGAAGCATCGGGGCTATTTGGCGGTCGGGTAGAAGAGACGGGTTAACTGGGGTGGGAACAAGTGGTGTAGGTGCAGGTATGGAAGGCAATGGAATTGATGGTTCTAGGATGATTGGGTTAGTTGGTAGAGGGGTAGGATTTGGAGGTGGTATTGATGGTGATACCGGTGGCCTAATAAGAAGAGGCCGGGGTGCGGGAGTAGTTGATGAGTTTAATGAAGGTGTAGGTTGTGGGATTGGTTGTGGTGTTGGTGGTATGATAAGTTGAGGTCCTGGAGTAATAGAGCTCGTAGGCTGGGGGTTCAGGTTTGGTGGTGATTGTGGTGGTCGAATGAGCAAGGGCCGGTGTGTAGCAATGGTTGAAGGAGGTGTAGTTAAGGAGGGGGCTGGCCTAATGTTGGGTCGGCGAGAAGAAGTGGCGGCCAGTGGTTGGGTTATTGAGCTTTGTGGAAGTTGTGGAGTAGCAGGTGCACGGATTATCTGTCTAGCAGGGTTCATAGCAGGAGACCTAGCTGGGTTGATAGGCATGGTTGTATTGTGGCTTTCTAGTTGCCAACCTTGAGCACGGTTGGCATCTCCCTGGGCAATGTAGTGTACTAGACCAATTCCTGGGTTTGGATGTGCTGGTGCCGGTGCTGGAGCGGGAGCATGTAATGGGAGCGGATTCTGGACAATCCCCAAGCCAGGTTGTTGTTGAGGTTGAGTCGGTGGACGTTGCCGCTGCTGCTGCCTAGCCTTCATTACCTGTATGCATTCCCCCATTTGAGCCCAATCAATGCTGCCTTGGTCATTCAGATCGTGGATGTAATCCTTGAATTGAAAGCACACTTCTACAGTGTGACCCGGGCACCGGTGGTAAGCACAGTATCGGGACATATCTACATTTGTTGGCCAAACCTCTTTTTCCTTGGGCAATTCTAACTGTTTCTCCGCCATGAGTACATTGAAGATGTTGGTCAAGGAGTAAGGGAGTTGCTGGTAGTTCTCTCTCCTAGGACCTCCCCTTCATGGTGCTTGATTGGGTGGTGGCGGTGCCCTATTGTAGGTAGGTTGTCGAGGTTGCTGGGGTTGTGCTACTGGCTGAGGTTGTTGTGGTTGTCGTGGTTGTGGTGGCCTAACTTGTTGCTGAGGGGTGTAATAGGAAGCGTTCTGTGGTGGGTTTCTGAACTGGTTTTGACGGTTCCCTCCCTGGTTCCCTACAATGTTTATAGCTTTGTTGTTGACCACTCCCTCAGTTGTAGGCCCAACTGGTGTAGAGGGGGTCTTCCTGAAGTTTCTAGGTTTGGGATCAAATGGGTTTATCATGGTGGCATCCTTGAAGTGGGCTTGCAAGTATCGGGCACTGTCATAGAGTTCATTCATTGTGGTAGGACGGTGCATGATCAAGACATTCCTCAAGGCAGGTGTAGTGTTGCCAATGAGCATCTTCACTTGTTCCCCTTCAGAAATAACATCTGTCAATTTCTCTGCCATTCCCCTCCAGCGATCAGCAAACTTTATGAAGTCCTCTTCGGGCTTCATCTTCTCAGCAATCAAATCCGTAATGGAGCATGCTGGTGCCACCCGGTCTCTGTATCTTTGCAAGAATTTGGTTTTCACAATATCGAAGTCTCCTGCCTAAAAGGAGTCGAGTGAGTAGAACCATTCCAATGCAGACCCTTCTAGTGATCGGCGGAACAAGAAAGCAAGAACCCTACGATCATCTTTCCAGAATGAGGATTCATAGAGAAAATCCTTAAGATGAAGAAAAGGATTGCCAGTACCATTGTAGCGGTGATAAACTGGTAGCTCAGAAGGTGGCAGGTGTAGGACTGGCAGAGAAGGAATGGAGACCTCAGGAACTGACTTGGAGTCTAGGCGACATCTCAGCTCTTCATAACGTTCATTCATCTGGGTGAGCTGATCCATGATTGCCCTGGTGAGAGCAGGTTCTTGGTTTACTGGTGGGGGTATGTGGTTAGAGACATGGTTCTGAAATTGAGGAGCATGACTTGAAGATTGTCCCATGACTTGATGGGCTGGGTGAGCAACATGGTTAAAATAAGATGGTTGAACAAATGAGGGTTGGACCACAGGTGGTTGAACTAGAGAGGGTTGAAATGCAGATGGTTGAATCATAGATTGTTGAACAACGGGTGGTTGAACAAAGGGTGATTGAATGAGTGGTGGTCGAACCAGAGGACGAGGAGATAAGACAACTTGATTGGTTTCAGCCTGATCTGAAGCAATTTTTCCCTTCACCATGGATTGTATACGGGCATAGGTTTCTGGGTCGGTATAGAGAGACAACTCCCTAAAGAGTTGTTCAACATCACGAAGAGCAGATGGTTGAGGGACCTCTTGCACTTCTGACTGAATCGGTTGGTGACCCATCTCGTGCTCTCGATGTTCAGCTTGTTCCGCCATTCCAACGTTCCTTCCAGACCTTAGTTGCATTGAACTTAAAGGAACAAACAAGTTGACAAGGTAAACAAAGAACTTTTTTTTGGTTTTTTTAGTATCTTGCAAAAAGTTAGAGGTTTGAATTTTTTGTTTGACAAACAAGTTATGCAAAGACTTGAAAGCAAGATTACGCAATGATTTTGATTAAACCTTAGGTTTATGAATTTTGTTAAGAATTGTTCTCTCAACAAATGGGTTAGGATCCTAACTCCAATCTCCAATGACCTAGGTTTCACACAAACTCACCACGTGTAGGTAACGTAGGATGCTTCGGGTTTTGGGGAGTGGTACAACCAACCCGATCGTGAAGAGGAATACTCCACGTATGAGGAATTACGGAGGCCTTGATGAAAGCCAACCAAGTCAACTAGGAAGGAATATCCCAAGAGAGAGAGCAGAATCCACCAAGAGGGTGTTTTGGATGGGAGGGGTAAATAGGAGAGTGAGCTCCCGCCTCAAAAAAGTGTAAAAGAAGGAGGTAGAGAGAAGGAGCAGAGAATGCAATCAAGTAATAAAGAAAGTAATGAGCAAAACATGAACTTAAATAAACAGGCAATCAACACCAGACAAGCAATTAGAAACTAGACAAGCAACTAGAAACTAGAATCTAGACTTGTTTCTTATGTGAGCCAAATGGAGATAGTGAAAAGGTGATGGAAAGAAGAGGGTTCAAATATGATAGCCAAGCAAATGGGTGGTCCACGTGGGGACCGATGTGGGAACTGGGGTAAAAAGTAAAGGTGGTTCACGTGGGAACCGGTTTTGGGTAAAAAGGGGTGGTTCACGTGGGAACCGGTTTGAATGATCAAAAGAGGGCCACGTGGGGCCAATTAAAGGTGAGCAAAGATCTGATCCAAGTTAGGATAGATCTAAAGGAAAGTGGTTTGTTTCACGTGGGAACCGAAGTAAAGAAAGAGATTGGTTCACGCGGGAACCGGTTTAAAAGGAAAAGGGTGGTTCACGTGGGAACTGGTTTAAATAAAATGCAGAAATTAAATGGCATACTTGGCACTTCAGATCTGATGAAAGATGGGTGAAATCAGAAATTTTGAGATGGCATGATTTTAAGAAAGGTGGAAGGAAGGAAAGGCTCACGTGGGAACCGGTCAGGAACTAGAACTAGTTGCAAACAAAACACTTAGCACCCACGGTTGAAGACATTGCTTGTCCCACCGTGGTCGCCACAAAGCTGTCGACTCTGAAAATTCGACGGGGTCCTCTCCTTTTCAGGGAAGTCCATGAACCCAGATCGTCACCTCAAGAGGGGATGAGAAAAGAAAGGAATATAGCTCGGAAAGCAGCTCTCACCTCGGTCCCACACTCACATTGATCCCCGAACTTTCATCGCCTTGGCGTCGCTCGATCACCAAAGAGACGGTTCGGGTCATGTGGGAGGAAGGTGAGAAGAAATAAACGTGGTCGCCAGGAACCGTGGGTTCCGATTTATAGAATTAAAATGAAAGATGACCGTGTGTACCTTAGCGTGAAGAGTGTGAGTTTAAGCTTCTCCTTCTTCGGCCGGCCGATGAAGAAGAGTCCTCAGCACGGTGGGTGCTTGATATTCTGTGCAACTAGACAAATAAACAAGTGAAATAGACAATTAGAACTAGACAAAGTGGAGTATATGTAAAGAGAATAACATAAAAACACACAATTGACTAGAAACTGACCGGATTCGGGTTATCTCTAACCCCCCTTTTTTTTATTTTTCGGATTAACAGAGTAAAAGTAATGAAAAAAAATGTAAAAAAATGATAGGATGATGGAGAATCACGAAACAAAGAGATAGGTAAAAGAACTGAAAGATTCTGAGTTGAATAGAGGAAGATATAGCAAAATCTGTGTTGTCGAAAAAGCCGAGCAGCAGTCCAGGATCTGCCAGGCGCGACTTTGCTTCTGCGCTCGTCACGATCAGCCCCGACCTCTGAATCAAGTGACGTCGATTGTAAACTCAAGAAAACTTGGAGAGGAAGAACTTTGATGAAGAGAGCTCTGGCAGAAGACGTCCACACACTGCTGTAGAGGTCGAAGTAGATAGACTTGGCAGATCACCTGCAGAACAGCCTTCCTCTCCCTTGAACCGACATTTCTCTCTCTAAAAACTCGAAATTATCTCTCTAAAAATCATAAAATCGATTCAGGAGGGTGCTAAGACGTCTTTATATGCCTGGGGAGTCGTGCTCCTGCCTTTGGAACGACCGGAATCAGAGTCCATTTATAGGAGAACAGGCGGTCTTATCGGAGCTAAAAAATAGGGTTAAATGCACCCTGGTGCCAGGCGCATGCGCCCTGGTGCCAGGCGCATGCGCCCCACTGAGGGGCGCATGTGCCCCCCAGTGAGGGCATGTGCCCTCAAATGAGGGCACAAGGTCACGTGCCTCACTGGTGCATGGCCATGTGCCCTGGGTCTCGGGCGCATGTGACCAGGAACCCGGGCGCATGGGACTGGTTTCGCGCGTCCTTCTTCCGGAAGTCATTGCGAACACTCCCGAACTCGGAATTTGACGCCGTTTGTTGCGTTGGAAAGATAAAAGGCCGAAGAAGCTTCCTATAGCATCTGATCAGACATCACACCCTCCAAAACTTCAGAATTTTTTCCGGAAGTTAGGGCAGTGAACAGAAGATCCGATACAAGTCAAAATGACTTCGACGGCAAACCGGAAAGGCACGGAATGCAACAAAACTTGTCCGGAGTGTGAATATGACCATAACCTTCAATGCATGATCATTAGGCATTGGTCAATCAGCCAATTTCTGTGTTTACACGACTTACGCGTGGCTTTCGCTCGGAAATTACGGCTTTCTGCGGAAAACGTCGGAGAACATCCGATTTCGTTCGGCGAAGCTCCAAACCAACTTAAAAAGACCCGGCATCATTATAAGATCAACCGCACATGTTACCCTATAAAACATGAGTTTTATGCTCTGAATTAGGCGAATTTTGCGTGTCTACAGTTGCCAGGAACCGTGGGTTCCGATTTATAGAAATTAAAGATTGAAAGATGACCGTGTGTACCTTAGCGTTAAGAGTGTGGGTTAAAGCTTCTCCTTCTTCGGCCGGCCGATGAAGAAGAGTCCTCAACGTGTGGGTGCTTGATATTCTGTGCAACTAGACAAACAAACAAGTTAAAGAGACTATTAGAACTAAACAAAGTGGAGTATATGTAAAGATAATGACATGAAACACACAATTGACTTGAAACTGACCGGATTCGGGTTATCTCTAACCCTTTTTATTTTCGTATAAATAGACTAAAAATAATTCAAAAAAATGTAAAAAAATAATAGAAGGATGTATAATCACGAAACAAAGAGATAAGAAAAAAGAACTGAAAGATTCTGAGTTAAATAGAGAAAGATATAGCCAAATCTGTGTTGTCCAAAAAGCCAAGCAGCAGTCCAGGATCTGCCATGCGCGACTTTGCTTCTGCGCTCGTCACGACCAGTCCCGACCTAGGAATCAAGTTCCGTCAATTGAAAACTTAAGAAGACTTGGCGATGAAGTACTTTGATGAAGAGAGATCTCGCAGAAGACGTCCACACACTGCTGTAGAGGCCAAAGAAAAGAGACCTGGCTGATCACCTGCAGAACAGCCTTCCTCTCTCTTGAACCGACTTTTCTCTCTCAAAAAACTCAAAATTATCTCTTTAAAAATCACAAAATAAATTCAGGAGGGTGGTTGGACGTCTTGAGATGCCTGGGGGGTCGTGCTCATGCCTCTGGAACGACCGGAATCAGAGTCAATTTATAGGAGAACGAACGGCGTTATCCGGGCTAAAAAATAGGGACCTTGTGCCCCACCCCTGGGCGCATGCGCCCTAGTGCAGGGCGCATGTGCCCCCAGTGAGGGTGCATGGGCACTATTCCCGAGAAAAATGGTCTTATCCGATCGTCGGTTCAGTGGTAGAGTCCGGGTGAAAAACTGGGTCTCTCGTGCCTCAAGGGTAGGGTGCATGTGCCCTCAAGTGAGGGCACAAGATCACGTGCCTCACTGGTATTGCGCATGGGCACGTGCCCTGGGTCCCGGGCGCATGTGACCAGGAACCCGGGCGCATGGGACTGTTTTTGCACGTCCTTCTTCCGGAAGCCATTGCGAACACTCCCGAACTCAGAATTCGACGTCGTTTGTTGCGTTGGAAAGATAACAGGCCGAAGAAGCTTTCTATAGAATCAGATCAGCCATCACTCCTTCCAAAACTTCAGAATTTTGTCCGGAAGTTAGGGCAGTGAACAGAAGATCCGATACAGGTCAAAATGACTCCGACGGCAAACCAGAAAGGCACGGTATGCATCAAAACTTGTCCAGGGTGTGATTATGACCATAACCTTCAATGCATGATCATTACTCATTGGTCATTCAGCCAATTTCTGTGTTTACACGATTTACATGTTGCTTTCGCTCGGAAATTATGGCTTTTTGCGGAAAACTTCGGAAAGCATCCGATTTCGTTCTGCGAAGCTCCAAATCAAATTAAAAAGACCCAGCATCATTATAAGGTCAATCACACATGTTTCCCTATAAAATATAAGTTTTATGCTCTGATTTAGGCGAATTTGGCGTGTCTACAAGATCGACCGGATAAGATCGATTTTTTCGGACAAGATGGGATGCGCCCCTTCCAGGGGGCGCATGCGCCCCTCAGTGGGGCGCATGTGCCCTGCACCAGGGCGCATGCGCCCTGGGGTAGGGCGCAATGTGCCTATTTTTTTAGTCAGGATAGGACTGTTCATTCTCCTATAAATAAACTCTGGTTCTGGTCATTCCAGGGGCATGAGCATGACCCCCCAGGCATCTCAAGACGTCCAATATCCCTCCTACATTGATTTTGTGATTTTTAGAGAGATAATTTCGAGTTTTTAGAGAGAGAAAAGTCGGTTCAAGGAGAGGAAGGCTGTTGTGCAGGTGATCAGCCAGGTATATGTTCTTCGGACTCTATAGCAATGTGTGGACGTCTGCTGCCAGAGCTCTCTTCATAAAAGTTCTTCCTATCCAAGTCTTATTCAGTTTTAAATTGACATAACTTGATTCCGAGGTCGGGGCTGGTTGTGACGAGTGCAGAAGCAAAGTTGCACCTGGCAGATCCTGGATTGCTGCTCGGCTTTTTCGACAACTCAGATTTGTCTATATCTTTCTCTACTCAACTCAGAATTTTCTGTTCTTATTCCTATAACTTTGTTTAGTGATTCTCCATCCTTCCATTATTTTTTTTTACATTTTTTTGCATTACTTTTACTCTGTTAATCCGAAAATAGAAAAAGAGGGGTTAGAGATAACCCGAATCCGGTCAGTTTCTTGTCAGTTGTGTGTTTCATGTCATTCTCTTTACATATACTCCACTTTGTTTATTTCTAATAGTCTCTTTCACTTGTTTCTTTGTCTAGTTGCATAGAATATCAAGCACCCACCGCGTTGAGGACTCTTCTTCATCGGCCGGCCGAAGAAGGAGAAGCTTTAACTCACATTCTTCACGCTAAGGTACACACGGTCAATTTTAATTCTATAAATCGGAACCCACGGTTCCTGGCGACCACATGTCTTAATTTACTTCTTCTCACTCTCCTCCCACATGACCTGAACCGTCTCTTTGGTGATCGAGCGATGCCAAGGAATGAAAGTTCGGGGATCAATGTGAGTGTGGGACCGAGGTGAGAGTTGCTTTCCGAGTTTTATTCCTTTCTTTTCTCATCCCCTCTTGAGGTGACGATCTGGATTCACGGACTTCCCTGAAAAGGAGAGGACTTCGTCGAATTTTCAGAGTCCACAGCTTTGTGGCGACCACGGTGGGACAAGCAATGTCTTCAACCATGGGTGCTTAGTGTTTTGTTTTGCAACTAGTTCTAGTTCTAAACCGGTTCCCACGTGAGCCTTTCCTTCCTTCCACCTTTCTTAAACTTCATGCCATCTCAAAATTTCTGATTTCACCCATCTTTTATCAGATCTGAAGTGCCAAGTATGCCATTTAATTTCTGTCATTTTATTGAAACCAGTTCCCACGTGAACCACCCTTTTTCTTTTAAACCGGTTCCCGCGTGAACCAATCTCTTTCTTTACTTCGGTTCCCACGTCAACCAAACCCCTTTTTTTTCAGATCTATCCCAACTTGGATCAGATCTTTTTTCACCTTTAATTGGCCCCACGTGGCCCTCTTTTGACCATTCAAACTGGTTCCCACGTGAACCACCCCTTTTTACCCAAAACCGGTTCCCACGTGAACCACCTTTACTTTTTACCCCGGTAACCACGTGAACCAGATTATTCCTACATCGGTCCCCACGTGGACCGCCCTTTTGCTTGGCTATCATATTTGAACTCTCTTCTTTCTATCACCTTTTCGTTGTCTCCATTTGGCTCACATATGAAACAAGGTCTGGATTCTAGTTTCTAGTTGCTTGTCTAGTTTCTAATTGCTTGTCTTGTGTCATTGCTTGTTTATTTAAGTTCATGTTTTGTTTATTACTTGCTTTATTACTTGATTGCATTCTATGCTCCTTCTCTCTACCTCCTTCTTTTACACTTTCTTGAGGCGGGAGCTCACTCTCCCATTTACCCCTCCCATCCAAAACACCCTCTTGGTGGATTCTGACCTCTCTTATGGGATATTCCTTCCTAGTTGACTTGGTTGGCTTTCATCAAGGCCTCCGTAATTCCTCATACGTGGAGTATTCCTCTTCACGATCGGGTTGGTTGTACCACCCCCCAAAACCCGAAGCATCCTATGTTACCTACACGCGGTGAGATTGTGTGAAACCAAGGTCATTGGAGATTGGAGTTAGGATCCTAACCCATTTGTTGAGAGAACAATTCTTAAAAAATCCATAAACCTAAGATTTAATCAAAATCAATGCGTAATATTGCTTTCAAGTCTTTGCATCACTTGCTTGTCAAACAAAAATTCAAACCTCTAACTTTTTGCAAAATACTAAAAACCAAAAAAAAGTTCTTTGTTTGTTTTGTCAACTTGTTTGTTTTACTTTCTCCTTGAAGTTCAACGCAACTAAGGTCTGTAAGGCACGTTGGAATGGTGGAACAAGCTGAACATCGAGAGCACGAGATGGGTCATCAACCAAATCCGTCAGATGGTCGTGTTATTCAATTGTTTGAGTCAGAAGCGCAAGAGGTCCCTCAACCATCTGCTCCTCGTGATGTTGAACAACTCTTTAGGGAGTTGTCTCTCTATACCGACCCAGAAACCTATGCCCATATACAATCCATGGTGAAGGGCAAAATGGTCTCAGATCAAGCTGAAGTTAACCAAGTTGCCTCATCTCCTTGTCCTCTGGTTCAACCACCACTCATTCAATCACCACTCATTCAGCCACCTATTGTTCAACAATCTGTGATTCAACCATCATTGGCACTAGCACAACCATCTGTAGTTCAACCATCTATAGTTCAACCGTCTGTGGTCCAACCCTCATTTGTTCAGCCATATTTCAACCATGTTACTCCCTTGACCCATCAAGTCATGGGACAATCTTCAGTAAATTTGCCAAGTCATGCTTCTCAATTCCAAAACCATGCCTCTAACCACATGCCCCAACCAGTAAACCAAGAACATGCTCTCACCCAGGCAATCATGGATCAGCTCACCCAGATGAATGAACGTTATGAAGAGCTGAAATGTCGCCTGGACTCCAGGTCAGTTCCTGAGATTTCTATTCCTTTAGCGGCGATAAACTTTCCACCTTCTAAGCTATCAGTTTATCGCCGCTACAATGGTACTGGTGTAGACACGCCAAATTGGCTAGATTCGGAGCCCTAGACTCTTATTCCATAGGCGATATCTTTTATCTGACCGTTATCTGATCAGGATTATCTCGTGGACATGAGCTAAGGACATGGGTGGAGCCCCTTGTAAGTTGAGAATGGACCGAAGATTTCCGGAACAATGCCGTAACCTTCAAGCGAGAGCCGTGCGTGAACCATAAAAACACGAGGCCTGCTCGATGACCGACCTTGAATGGTCCATAATTGAAGGTCTCGGGAGTCCCGCATGTGTTCCGTAACATTCAGGGTTTCCGAGAAGTCATTTCGGTAGGCGTCGGTCAATGACGGCTTTCGTTACGGCTTTTTCGATCTGTGCTGATACGGCTATCCCGGACCACATGTTAGGCCTTTCCGGTCATCACCGGGTCTTTTCAAGTCATCCGGGTCGATTCTAACCGTATATTTTATCAACCGGGGCTATAAGGCCGGTTCGGACAATTTTAGGGTTTCGCGGCTTTTACGGCTTTTGATTCACGTTTACCGGGTTAATCTCACATTTTTCGATGACTTAGGATTGTCCGATTGTACCAGACTTGTTCGGTCATCATTTCAAGTCATCCCGAGTTGACCCGAGATTTCTCGACCGGAACCGTGCTCTTTCGGATCTTCGCCCCGGGTTTCGGCTTTCCGCGAGAGGGTAAACCGGTAGAAAGCCCCGTACGAACATATCGGGAGTCATGCGGCTGGTTTACCGACTTGAGGAGGTGCGGTTGAAGGCCCTCTTTCCAACGCGACAAATGGTAGCCGAATCGGACATCCGGTTTGCAAGATACGGCTCGCGGAACACGCGCGCAGGAGAGAGAGTGTACCGCGCCCCCGCACCGCTTGAAAGGGGAGGGCGCGCCCTGCGCGCCCTCAACCCGAGGGCGCGCCCTGTGCGCCCTCAAACTGGGGGCGCGCCCTGCGCGCCCCCTGTTCCTTTGAAAAGCGGGGGCGCGGTCAGTTGCTTTAAATCGGAAATTACCCCGATTAGCACCTTCTAAACCGGGTTTTTGGAAGGTTTCCGGGTGAGGATTTTCACTTATTTGTACCGCGCCCCCGGTTCGGGGGCGCGTTACGTATATCAAGTCGATTTTTAGCAATTTCCGTCGATTTTTAGCAGTGAGACGCCGAACGCGCCCCCGCCCCCTTTGAAATAGGGGGGCGCTCAGACCGCGCCCCCGAACTGGGGGCGCGCTCTGCGCGCCCTTGGTTTGAGGGCGCGCCCTGCGCGCCCTCGTCTCCTTTGAAACGCGGGGGCGCGGTACATCCAGTTTCTAAATTTTGCACCGGCTCTCTTCCCCTATAAATTGAGGGCCATTCTCAACGACCCAAGGTTGAACCCCCGGTGCCTAGCTCATCCCAAGGTCGTCCCAGCTCTTCTCCAAAGCCGTCCCGACGTCCAAAGGCGATCCGAAGTCAAGAAACCGATCCGGAGGTGAAGGAGAAGGCTCGATCCGGGTGTTCTTCATCAACCATCTTCATCGACTTCTAGAGAAAATCCGAGGCTTCTTCTGCAAAAGTCTTCAACATATAAATTGTCCCTCTCTTCGTCCTCTTTCGTCCCCAACTGACGGCACTCCATTCCGACTTGCCGTTTGTTCGTGGCGGTTGCTACACTGAGGGCGCGCATCCAGGTTCTATTTTTTATATCTGCTCACTTTCATAAGTTTTTATGACTTATACAGGAGTATTTCGGAGAAATCATCAACATAGAAACTCTTCCTCTCTGAGTCCTCCGTCTACTGCAACAAACGGAACTCGATTCTGACATCGGGGTCGTCCGTAACATCCTCTGCACCGAAGTCGCGCCAGAAGGGTGCAAAGCTACCCGAGCCGGCCTTTTCTCAACCAACTCGGCTTCAACACAAGCCGATCCATTCTATAAGCTTTCTCAACTCCATTAAATCAGTTTATTCATTGTTTTAAAGCATCTTTTATTTCATTTATATCATTTTTACCTAATCAAAAATACAAAAAAAAGGGGTTAGGACTCACCCCAATCCGGTGAGTTCGATTCCAATTGCTTCTCTCTCATATTCTCTCTACAGTTACTACACTTCACAAGTCTAACCAAATTCTTCACTTGGTTTATTGTTCTAGTTGCACAGGTTGATCAAGCTAGCATCAGATTGGAGACTCTTCTTCATCGGCCGGCCGAAGAAGAAGAAGGTTGAACTCACATCCCTTTCTCCCACGCTAAGTTGCACAGGTCGATCAAGCTAGCATTGGATTGGAGACTCTTCTTCATCGGCCGGCCGAAGAAGAAGAAGGTTGAACCCATATCCCGATCTCCCACGCTAAGGTACACGGTCAACTCAACTCAACTTCTTTCTATTTCCATTACATAAAGCGGAGCCCGCGGCTCCTGGCGACCACACTTTCTTTTTATTCATGTTCTAAATTCATATCCTCCTCATTCTCCTCCCACATGACCCGAACCATCTCCGGTGCTCGAGCGACGCCGTGAGATGAAAGTTCAGGGATCAATGTGAGTGTGGGACCGAGGTGAGGAGTCTTTATCGCTTTCCGAGTGTTTCTCGATTCACTCCTTTTCCCTCATTCCATCTTTCATCTTCTTCTCTTGAGGTGCCGATCCGGAACCCGTTTCTGGAGTCGACAACTGGCAACCCTTTTCTCCACCTTAAAGATTTTATCTATGAATCCTCATTCTGGAAAAATGATCATAGGGTTCTTGCCTTCTTGTTCCGTCGATCATTGGAAGGTTCTGCATTGGAATGGTTCTACTCACTCGAATCCTTTGAGGCAGGAGACTTTGATATTGTTAAAACCAAATTCTTGCAAAGATACAGAGACAGGGTGGCACCAGCATGCTCCATTACGAATTTTATTGTTTAAAAGATGAAGCCCGAAGAGGACTTCATAAAGTTTGCTGATCGCTAGAGGGGAATGGCAGAAAAATTAACAGATGTGATTTCTGAAGGGGAACAAGTGAAGATGCTTATCGGCAACACTACACCTGCCTTGAGGAATGTCTTGATCATGCACCGTCCTACCACCATGAATGAACTCTATGACAGTGCCCGATACTTGCAAGCCCACTTCAAGGATGCCACCATGATCAACCCTTTTGATCCTAAACCTAGAAACTTCAGGAAAACCCCCTCTGCACCAGTTGGGCCTACAACCGAGGGAGTGGTTAACAACGAAGCAATAAACACTGTGGGGAACCAGGGAGGGAACTGTCAAAACCAGTACAGAAACCCACCACAAAACCTTTCCTTTTACCCCCCTCAACAACAGGTTAGGCCACCACAACCACGACAACCACAACAACCCCCGCAACCAGTAGCACAACCCCAGCAAACTCGTCAACTTGCCTATAATAGGGTACCACCACCACCCAATCAGGCACCATGAAGGGGAGGTCCTAAGAGAGAGAACTACTAGTAACTCCCTTACTCCTTGACCGACATCTTCAATGTACTCATGGCGGAGAAACAGTTGGAATTGCCCAAGGAAAGAGAGGTTTGGCAAACAAATGTAGATATGTCCCGATACTGTGCTTACCACCGGTGCCCTGGTCACACTGTTGAAGTGCGTTTTCAATTCAAGGATTACATCCACGATCTGAATGACCAAGGAAGCATTGATTGGGTTCAAATGGGGGAATGCATACAAGCTATGAAGACTAGGCAGCAGCAGCGGCAGCGTCCACCGGCTCAACCTCAACAACAACCTGGCTTGGGGATTGTTCAGAATCCTCTCCCATTACATGCTCCCGCTCCAGCACCGGCACCAGCACATCCAAACCCAGGAATTGGTCTAGTACACTCCATTGTCCAGGGAGATGCCAGCCGTGCTCAAGGTTGGCAACTAGAAAGCCATAATACAACCATGCCTGCCAACCCGGCTAGGCATCCTGCTAGGAACCCTCCTAGACAAATAATCCGTTCACCTTCTACTCCACAACCACCACCAAGTTCAATAACCCAACCACTGGCTGCCACTTCTTCTCGCCGGCCCCTCATTAGGCCAACCCCCTCCTTAACTACACCTCCTTCAACCATTGCTACACACCGGCCCTTGCTCATCCGACCACCATAATCACCACCAAACCTGAACCCCCAGCCTACGAGCTCTACCACTCCAAACCCCCAACCTCTCATACCACCAACACCACAGCCAATCCCACAATCTACACCTTCATTAAACTCATCAACCACTTCTGCACCCCGGTCTCTTCTTATTAGGCCACCGGTATCACCATCACTACCACCTCCAAATCCTACCCCTCTACCAACTAACCCCATCATCCCAGAACCATCGATCCCATTACCTATCATACCTGCACCTACACCACCTGTTCCACCACAACCCACCCCAATTAACCCGTCACCTCTACCCGACCACCAAATAGCCCCGGTGCTTCGGAGTGGGAGGATGTTCCAGCGGCTCTTTCCCCAAGTTGGTACTCAACCGCAGGATCCAGTGGAGGAGGAACAAGTGGAAGAACCATTGCCGGGAACGGCGTATGATTTGTTGAAACATTTAGATAAGACACCGGCCCATATTCCTATACTTGAGTTGATCAAAAGATCAAAGGTGCACTAGGAGATTCTACAGCAGTACTTGCAAAGGGTCATGGTGAATGAAGATCTCCCACCTGAGAAGATCACTACAGTGTTAGCGCCCAGAAGTGAGCACCCAACACTCACTTTCTCTTAGGAGGAATTAGCAAATCCAGAATTTAGGAGATATGCTTTGCATGTGGCTGTGGTTATTTGTAATATTGAAGTGAAATCATGTTTGGTTGACACTGGAGCTTCTATCAACGTTATGCCACCAGAAACTTTGCAGTTGTGTGGCATTTCTGAGCAAGAAATCAAGCCATCATATGCCATGGTGACAGCCTATGATAACTCCAAGAAGTCTGCACGTGGGGTGGTCACACTAGAAGTTAAACTTGGACCATGTACGGTCACAACAGATTTTCATGTTCTAGAATTGGAACCAACTTTTCGGGCTATACTTGGGAGGCCATACTTGGAGGCAATAGGAGCTGTGGCTTCAACAAATCACCAGTGCATAAAGTTTCCCTTTAAAGGACAGGTGATCAAGGTGACTAGCATGCCTATAAGGAACGAGCTGAACGATGCTTCTTTACCCCTAGGTCTGTCAATACAACCCCAGATCTCAGTGGGAGAATTGCCAGAAGTCAGATGCATGACCGCCTCTCTACCAGACACACTGGGATGGCAGATGATGATGAAATTGGGCTATCAGCCTGGAAGAGGTTTAGGTAAGGATCTTCAAGGGATCACTCAGCCAATTGAAACTGTGAAAAGGCCACACAAGCAGAAGTTGGGATATGAAAAGGGTTCCATTCCAAGGAGGATCTTCCAGCCAGGATATGCCATGGGGCTCCATACATTATTTATCAAAGGGGAGACCATGATGATGGCTGAAGATGGCAAAAGTTCCGTGATAGCTGTCAAGAGAAGAAAGGCTCCAGATGAAGAAGAAGAAGACTTGGAAGACCTGTGCTTATCTTTAACTCGTACTATGATTGAACCTGTGCCCAAATACAACAATGCCATGTTTGAACCTCGTACTATTATTTCTAGATCTTTTGGATGGGCTTCAGGGCCCACTTACCCACTTAGGGCCCATGTGCCCTCTTCAACCTTCCACTCTTATTGGGCCTGCTTGCCCATTTGCTTCCCTCATCAACTTCAGAACTGAGGGCTTTTCCCAACATAGGCTTACATGCCCATTTATTTTTAAGATCGGGTCCACATACCCGTTTACTTTTTTCATCAGTTTTGGACCCATGTGTCCACTTTTCGTTACCATTGGGCCCACGAGCCCCTTTTTCCCCTTTATCCTTAAGTTTTTCTCTCTAGCAAATGTCGGCTTCCGGCAAACCCCGCGTCATCCTGACTCATTCTATCTTTTTACTTGAAATTCCCAAAAAAAAATGTCTTCTCTGAAACTCACATTTCTATTGAGGAGACGTCACTACTCATCCCAGAGGGTGCTCCCAATCAGGGATCCCTCTTTTCTGAATCATTGATCGATTTACTCAATCCTCCCTCCACTGTAAATACCACTTTTCCAGCTTTATCTTTAGTAGGTCAAGTTAGTTTAGGAAATAGGAAAGTCGAGGTAAGCGAGTTCCAAATAGGTATACGCAACAATTGGAACGAAATGCATAGAGTGTGCAAGATCGCCAAACTTTTTAGATAATACCATCCAGCTAGATGAAATCCGATATGAGGATGAGCATAACATAGATCATACTTTGGGAGTATATGAGGTGGTATCAGAGAAGGATCTCGAATCCGAGGATGAAATCGAGGACTTAGCTAATGCATATGCATCTGGACTTAGAAGATTTGAAGAACCATCAGCCACAGGGAATGAACCGACCAAGGAACTGAATTTAGGAACCCTGGAAGATCCTAAGACTATCCTCATTAGTGCAAACCTCACTCCCTCAGAAGAACAACGTTTGATCAAAGTTTTGGAAGAATATAAGGACACGTTCGCATGGACATATGAAGATATGCCGGGATTAGATAATTCATTGGTTGAACATAGATTAACCTTGAAACCTGGAACAACCCCAGTTAAACAAAAGCTCAGGAGGTTCCACCCTGATATTGCACTCAAAATGAAAGAAGAGGTAGACAAACTACACCAAGCAAAATTCATTAAAGTCGTCCTATATCCGCAATGGGTGGCTAACATAGTCCTTGTTATGAAGAAGGATGGACGAATTCGAATTTGTATAGATTTCGGGGACTTGAACCGAACGTGTCCTAAGGATGATTTTCCTTTACCTCATATCGACATTTTGTTTGATAACACAATGGATTTGAAATGCTTTCATTCATGGATGGCTATTTTGGATACAATCAGATCCGGTTAGCTGAGGAGGACCAAGAGAAGACCTCATTCACTACACCTTGGAAAACATATTGCCATGTTGTCATGCCCTTTGGGTTAAAAAATGCTGGTGCTACATATCAGAGGGCTATGATGGCTATCTTTCACGACATGATGCACACCCTTGTAGAGGTGTATGTGGATGATTTGGTTATCAAGTCCAAGATTCGGAAAGATCATTCTGAAGTGCTAAGGAAAGTTTTGCAAAGGGCTAGGGAATATAAGCTAAAAATGAACCCTAAGAAATGTACATTTGGAGTTTCATCAGGAAAGCTACTTGGGTTCATAGTAAGCAAAAGAGGCATAGAGATCGACCCAAACAAGGCCAAGGCAATTATTGGTATGCCTCATCCGAAGAATATGAAAGAGCTTTGAGGATTGATTGGGAGGCTACAATTTGTCTGCCGGTTTATCTCACAACATTCCCAAAGGTGTAAACCTTTCTATGAGTTAACCAAGGCTGGGGCCGAGTTTAAATGGGATTCGAAGTGCCAGGAGGCGTTTGATTGGTTGAAAACATACCTGGCAAGTCCCCCTGTACTTAGACCACCAATTCCCGACAAGCCCTTGGTTCTCTACATTTCGGTTCTTGAGAACTCTCTTGGGGCTGTCCTTGCACAAGTTGATGAAGAAGGGAAAGAACGAGCAACTTACTACTTGTCTAAGATGTTTAATGCTTGTGAGCTGAAGTACACTATGGTAGAAAAGACCTGTGCTGCTCTTATTTGGGTGGTTTAGAAACTCAATCATTATTTTCTTGTTCTCCAAGTCAAGCTCATTGCTCGTATCAATCCCATTAAGTTTCTGTTAGAGAAGACAGTCTTGACTGATCGGTTAGGGCGATGGCAGAGTTTCCTATCCCAATTTGATATCACTTATGTCTCACAGAAGGTAATTAAGGGCTATGCTATTGCTGAACACCTTGCCCATCATCCCATACCCGTCTTTGACCCAGTCCGGTCAGAGTTCCCGGATGACGAACTAATGTCAGTCCGATCTTCCAATCTTTGGACATTATATTTTGATGGGGCTCTGAACTCTCATGGTAGAGGGATAGGTATTGTCCTTCTGTCACCTGAAGGTGTCACCATTCCACAAGCTTTTCGGCTTAACTTTCCGAACCAACAACATAGCCGAGTATGAAGCCTTGTTGGTGGGAGGCCGCTCATTTCCATGGTGCCACCGAACCGAGGGTGATAGGTGATAGTCAATTGATCCTATGCCAAGTCCTATTCAAGTACCGAACTTCTCATCCAAACCTCAAACCCTACTAGAAGCTCACCACCTGCTACATCAAGCAATGCCCAAACTCACCTTTGTTCATGTCCCCCGCTCTCAGAATATCCTCGCCGATGCCTTAGCTTCACTAGCTTCATCTCTATCTGTCCCGCTAGGCAGGCAAGTGCGAACTATCCACATTTGTAAGAGGACAATTCCGGCAATTGAGGATGGACGTGTTTTACGAAGGTTAAGGAAAGATTCAACAGGAAGGAATACTTGGAACATAAAGAAGAAATCTCCTTGATTGAGTTGGAAGAATTAGAAGAAGGTGAGAGACCTTGGTATGATGAGATTGCGAGGTATTGTCAAGATCAGTCATATCCACCTAGATCAACCACCAAAGAAAAGAAGGCAATCAGAAGAGTATCCCAGAGGTATACAATCCTAGGAGGAGTGCTCTATAAGAGAAGCCTAAGTGGAATCTTACTCATGTGTCTTGATGAAGAAGAAGCCGAGTTGGTGTTGAAGGAAAAACATTCTGGAGTTTGTGGTGGTCATGTAAATGCCCAAGTCCTTGCTAAGAAAATCATCCGACAAGGGTATTATTGGCCAACTATAGAAGAAGACTGCTCCATCTTTGTCCGGCATTGTCATTCATGTCAACTCCATGCCGACAAGATTCACTCTCCCGCATCTTCCCTTCATCCAATTCATGCCCCATGGCCTTTTGCCATGTGGGCCTTTGATATCATTGGCCTCTTGAGTGACCTCAACTCCGAAATGCGCTGAAAATCATTCATTCTGACGGCAACGAAGTACTTCACAAAGTGGGCTAAAGCGGAAGCATTTGTGGAGATTAAAGCGTCAACAGTCTGCTCCTTCATCAAGCGCAACATCATTGCAAGGTTCGGGATCCCCAGCGACATCGTCACCGATAATGGGCCACAATTTTTTTTTCAAGATCTACGTGATCTTTGAAACAGGCATTGCATTTCATTGCATCATTCATCACCATACTATCCTCAAGGCAATGGTCAAGCAGAAGCCACCAATAAAACCTTAATCAAAATCATCAAGAAATCTTGTAAGTCTAGCAAATTTGCCGACTTGCCTGATAAGCTTGTAGATGCTCTATGGGCTTATCGGACTTCTGTAAGGACTCCCACTGGACAAACCCCGTATGCTTTGTCATATGGGATGGAAGTAGTGGTCCCTTACGATGTATTACATCCATCTCTCCGAGTTCAGCTCGACAGGGATATTCCTGTTGATGAGAGAAGAGAATCTCTCCTTGCACAGCTTGAACTCTTGGATGAAAGAAGGCTAGCCGCCACTGAGCATGCCTGGACTTATCAGAATAGAATCAAAAGGTTTTATCAAAAGTGGGTGGTCGAGAGAAAATTCGAGATCGGTGAGATGGTAGTCAAATGCATATTCGTTAAGCCAGGGGGTCCCCGCTCCAAGTTGCAACCTAACTGGGAAGGGCCTTTTGTAATCACTGAAAAGTATCCAGGTAATGCATATGAATTGACTAATGTAGATGGAGAAAAATTGAATCATCCTTGGAATGGAGTTTACCTCAAAAAGTACTTTCCATAAAAATGGAGAAACCACTGGTATAATCTCAAGTCATCGATCCTGGGTTGTTCGTGAGAAGTCAAGGGTAGGTACCATCCTACACATAACACCTCCCGATCCTAGAATCCAGACAACTTGACACTTGCGAAAGGCAAGGCAGAAATCTAAAAATGGAAGGAGTACCCTTACCCTATTCTCTTCTACTCAGTCCAAGATAGGGAGAGAAGATTAGAGAGGGGTAGTATCGAAAACACTCCCACCCTAGTAGGATGCCGACTCGGAGGGTGCAAAAGGGTGCCAAAATATGGGCAATGAACCCCTCAAGTTAGAAAAAGAAAAATGATCAACCTGTCTGAATGAGTACCCAGATTGATAGTCAAGGCAAAAGGCACTAAAAGATGGGCAATGTCCTCACGGGTCAAAAACCTGTCCAAATATGTGCCACATAGAAAAAGAGCAAAAAAATAAGAAAGACCCAAAGTGGTCGAACCCCAATGGGTAATTTGAGTGAGAGTAGAGAAATCCCTCTCAACATCTTCAAACCATATCAAGGACTTCCTCTATACTCTTCCTCCTTAAACCCCTTGGGTAGGGTAAACCGACCAAATCCAGGTGGAATCCAAGTTGATCAAAGGAAGAAGGTTAGAAGGATTCTAGGTAGGGAACTTTATTTTTGCACGTGGCATCTACCACTTGAGTCTTGGCAAACTCCAAAGATCGATGAACTATCTCAAATACTAGCATTTTCTCTATAAAAAAGAGGAATATTTCAAAAACCCCAAAAAAGGAATATTTCAAAAACCCAAAAAATAGAATATTTCAAAAACCCAAAAAAATGAATATTTCAAAAAAAATAAAAAAAGGAATATTTCAAAAACCCAAAAAAATGCATACTTCAAAAACCCAAAAAAAATGCATATTTCAAAAACCCAAAAAATGCATATTTCAAAAAAACCAAAAAAAATGAATATTTCAAAAATTCATAAAAATTACATATTTTTAAAAAATACAAAAAATGAATACTTTTGAAAATACAAAAAAATGATCGCTTTCAAGAAAACCTAAAAAAAAAATTTGCTCAGCCATGATCATTGCCTTAGTTGCATCCATGATTATTTGACTGTCAAGCATATTTCCATTCCTGCATTGCATATCCTTTTTGCTTTAATTACCTTGTTAAGAAGGCTCTTCCCTTTGACCTAAGTCAAAGTTGACCATAATGGGCAAAGGGATGAGTCCTGATGAAGATCTAATCTCCTTCTGTCAAGTGTTTCAGGCATTTCAATGCAGAAGAGGAGAAGATTCACACCACGGCAGGTAAGTTCTCTTAACCCTTACCCCTATTTCATTTAAGTCATTTGTTTTATTCCACCTTGTTAAGAAGGCTCCTCCCTTTGACTCAAAATCAAGGAAAACGACATACAGACAAAGGGATGAGTCATGATGAAAATTTAATCATCTTTGATAAGTGTTTTCAGGAGCTGAAGAAGCAAAAGGAGAAGGGAGATCAGGTACAATTTTTTTAAAAAAATAAAAAATTTGCCTCAGGGCGCATGTGCCCTCATCTGGGGGCACATGGCCAAGTGCCCCACCCCAGGGCGCATGGCCAGGTGCCCCCGATCGGGGGCACATGGACCAAAAAATTCGAAAATTTCAGAAATTGTTCAGAATGTTAAAAATGACATTTTTGCTAAAGGAACCATCATCAAAAACTTTGTTTTGACCTTTAAATGATGGTTCTAATAGTGAAAACTTCAGTTGTTCATTTCAGGATAATATGCTTTATATGACAATTTTGTCTGTTGGGTACTAACCAAAAATTTGTAGGCAACCTTTTAAGTCCTAACTGGTGAATTGGTGAGATCAGTGTTCCCCAAGGAACGTCATGCCACCCTTGAAGCTGAACATTCTCATGGTGTTGTATTCCGTCAGAAGGAAAGACAAGGATGGACCAGAGATGCTGGTCGATGCACCACGCCTGAAGATTTCACTCAAATCCACATTCTCATTAATCTCACATCACATCATCACCATCACTTCATTTTTGCACTTCACATCACTCCTACTATCTGTCACCTAGTTATATTAGGGCCATTTGATACATATTATATGCATTAATGTTGAAGACCTTGAGAGTGAAAATGACTGGGCACGAGATCCCCTTCAACAAAATCTACGACGGCTTGGTCATTTCTTCACACTCACGGGTAAGCCAAAATTGAACATTGGAGGGACGATGGTTCCTAATCGGGTGTCTTGACCTCCAATAGACAATCTATATCTTCAACTATTTTCTACATAATTTTCTATGTTTTCACATCCATCTCCTTTTCATTCTTCATAATTACTAATTTTATCCCTTCATGTTTTATTCCTTTCTTTTTATTCCACCATGTTTTATTCTTTCCTTTATTTTATTCCACCATGTCTTTTATTTTATCCCACCGTGTCATGGCAATTGTCATGCCATTGTTTCTTCTTTTCCATCATTCTATGTTAGTCCCACCGTTATCTTTCAATCTCCCTATGGCTTAAGTCTGTTTTGTCATTTTTCGAATACCGGGTTTTCTGCCAAAACATGATTCATGGTACCCGAGCAATTTTGTTATGCTTAAAACGAACCCTTTTAGAACTTGAGGTTCTTCCACTCAGAATTAAACTGAGTATTTTGGTAAAACTTGAATGGAACTTGAGATTCAATATGATGGATTGGTATTCTTTTCATTTTAAGATCAATTTCTCTTTTAAAAACTTTAGCCCATCACAGTACAAGAACACCGCAAAGTTCGGGTTGCTGGCTGATGATGAACCTACGAATTCGAGGACTCCTCACCACGCTGAGGGTTGGATACATCCTTTTATCCTTTAACCTTTATCTTTTCATCTCTCGTTCCAAGGGCATGTCTTTTACCAATCAATTATGTGAGATTTTGATAGAACCTGAAAGCGATCTAGAATACTCAGCGAGATTCATATTGCTAGATTGGGTAGATAAGTGTGTCTATATCTACACCTTGATGCCACCTTTTCAGTCCATCATCATTCCATTCCACTGCATTCATCTACGCTCACTTGCATTCCATTACAGTTCACTCCGAATCACTCCGCTTCATTACATGCTACTCCCTTACAAAGCCGACATTAAGGCGAGGCAAGCTGTAGACACGCCAAATTCGCCTAATTCAGAGCATAAAACTCATGTTTTATAGGGTAACATGTGCGATTGACCTTATAATGATGCTGGGTCTTTAAAAGTTGATTTGGAGCTTCGTCGAACGAAATCGGATGTTTTCCGAAGTTTTCTGCAAAAAGCCATAATTTCCGAGCGAAAGCCACACGTAAATCATGTAAACACGGAAATTAGCTGAATGACCAATGCCTAATGATCATGCATTGAATGTTATGGTCATATTCACACCCCTGACAAGTTTTGTTGCATACCGTGCCTTTCCGGTTTGCCGTCGGAGTCATTTTGACCAATATCGGATCTTCTGTTCACTGCCCTAACTTCCGGATAAAATTCTGAAGTTTTGGATGGTGTGATGGCTGATATGATGCTATATAAAGCTTCTTCGTCCTGTTATCTTTCCAACGCAACAAACAGCGTCGAATTCCGAGTTCGGGAGTGTTCGCAATGGCCTTCAGAAGAAGGACACGCAAAAACATTCCCATGCGCCCGGGTTCCTGGTCACATGCGCTCGGGACCCAGGGCACGTGCCTATGCGCCCTACCAGTGAGGCACGTGACCTTGTGCCATGCACCCTACCCTTGAGGCACGAGGGACCCAGTTTTTCACCGGGACTCTACCACTGAACAGATCGACCGGATAAGATCAATTTTTTCAGACAAGATGGGATGCACCCCTTCCAGGTGGTGCATGCACCCCACTGAGGGGTGCATGCACCCTGCACCAGGCTGCATGCGCCCTGGGGTAGGGTGCAATGTGCCTATTTTTTAGTCCGGATAGGATTGTTCGTTCTCCTATAAATAAACTCTGATTCCGGTCGTTCTAGGGGCATGAGCATGACCCCCCAGGCATCTCAAGACGTCCAATCTCCCTCCTATATTGATTTTGTGATTTTTAGAGAGAGAATTTTGAGTTTTTAGAGAGATAAAAGTTGGTTCAAGAGAGAGGAAGGCTGTTCTGCAGGTGATCAGCCAGGTCTCTATTCTTCGGCCTCTACAGCAGTGTGTGGACGTCTTCTGCCAGAGCTCTCTTCATCAAAGTTCTTCATCTCCAAGTTTTCTTCAGTTTGCAATAAACGGAACTTGATTCCGAGGTCAGGGCTGGTTGTGACGAGCACATAAGCAAAGTCGCACCTGGCAGATCCTGGACTATTGCTCGACTTTTTCGACAACCCAGCTATATCTTTCTCTATTCAACTCAGAATCTTTCTGTTCTTTTTCCTATCAATTTGTTTAGTGATTATTCATCCTTACATTATTTTTTTACATTTTTTTGCATTACTTTTACGCTGTTAATCTGAAAATAGAAAAAGAGGGGTTAGAGATAACCCGAATCCGGTCAGTTTCTTGTCAGTTGTGTGTTTCATGTCATTCTCTTTACATATACTCCACTTTGTTTAGTTCTAATAGTCTCTTTCACTTGTTTATTTGTCTAGTTGCACAGAATATCAAGCACCCACCGCGTTGAGGACTCTTCTTCATCGGCCGGCCGAAGAAGGAGAAGCTTTAACTCACATTCTTCACGCTAAGGTACACACGGTCAATTTTAATTCTATAAATCGGAACCCACGGTTCCTGGCGACCACATATCTTAATTTCCTTCTTCTCACTCTCCTCCCACATGACCCTAACCGTCTCTTTGGTGATCGAGCGACGCCAAGGGATGAAAGTTCGGGGATCAATGTGAGTGTGGGACCGAGGTGAGAGTTGATTTCCGAGTTTTATTCCTTTCTTTTCTCATCCCCTCTTGAGGTGACGATCTGGATTCACGGACTTCCCTAAAAGGGAGAGGGCCCCGTCGAATTTTCAGAGTCAACAGGGATGACTTAAAATGTTGACCGAACAAGTTCGGTACGATCGAAAAACCTGAAATCATCAAAAAAATCAGAGATTAACTTTGTACACGTGAACCGAAGCTTGGAAAAGTCAGGAAACACTAAAATCAACTGAAACAGCCGTATGGCCCTAATTGATGAAAATATTTGGCTAGGATTGACCCGGATGACCCAAAATGACCCGGTGATGACCGAAAAGGCCTAACACGTGGTCCGAGATAGCCATGTCAGTACAGATCGAAAAGCCATAATGAAAAAAATCGTTATAGACCAACGCCTACCGAAATGACTTGTCGAAAACCCTGAATATCACAGAACACATGCGGGACTCCCGAAACATTCAAGTATGGACCATTCAAGGTTGGTCATCGAGCAGGCTTCGTGTTTTCATGGTTCACGCACGGCTCTCGCTTGAAGGTTATGGCATTATTTTGGAAATCATTGGTCCATTCCTAACTCACGAGGGGCTCCACCAACGTCCTTAGCTCATCTCCACGAGGTAATCTAGATTAGATAATGGTCAAATAAAGGATTTCACCAACTGAATAGGAGTCTAAGGCTCCGTATTAGGCCAATTTGGCGTGTCTACACCGGGCAGGAAGCCTAGCTGGGTTGACTGGCATGGTTACATCATGGTTTTCTAGTTGCCAACCTTGAGCACGGCTGGCATCTTCCTAGACAATAGATTGTACTAGACCAATTCTAGGGTTTGGATGTGCTGGTGCCAGTGCTGGAGCGGGAGCATGTAATGGGAGCAGATTCTGAACAATCCCCAAGCCGGGTTGTTGTTAAGGTTGAGTCGGTGGATGCTGCCACTGCTGCTGCCTAGCCTTCATTAGCAGTATGCATTTCCCCCATTTGAGCCCAATCAATGCTGCCTAGGTCATTCAAATCGTGGATGTAATCCTTGAATTGAAAACACACTTCAACAGTGTGACCAGGGTACCGGTGGTAAGCACAGTATCGGGACATATCTGCATTCGTTGGCCAAACCTCTCTTTCCTTGGGCAATTCCAACTATTTCTCTGCCATGAGTATATTGAAGATGTCGGTCAAAGAGTAAGGGAGTTGTCAATAATTCTCTCTCCTAGGACCTCCCCTTCTTGGTGCTTGATTGGGTGGTGGCAGTGCCCTATTGTAGGTAGGTTGACGAGGTTGTTGGGGTTGCGCTACTGGCTGAGGTAGTTGTTGTGGTTGTCATGGTTGTTGTGGCCTAACCTGTTGTTGAGGGGGGTGGTAAGAAAGGTTCTGCGGTGGGTTCCTAAACTGGTTGACAGTTCCCTCCCTAGTTCCCCACAATGTTTATAGCTTCATTGTTTACAACTCCCTCGGTTGTAGGCCTAGCTAGTGCAGAGGGGTCTTCCTGATGTTCCTAGGTTTGAGATCAAATAGATTTTTCATTGTGCCATCTTTGAAGTGGGCTTGCAAGTATCAGGCACTGTCATAAATTTCATTCATGGTGGTAGGACAGTGCTTAGTCAAAACATTCATCAGGGCAGGTGTAGTGTTTCCAATGAGATCTTCGCTTGTTTCCCTTCAGAAATAACATCTGTTAGTTTCTCTGCCATTCCCCTCCAAAGATCAGCAAACTTTACGAAGTCTTCTTTGGGCTTCATATTCTTAGCAATCAAATCTGTAATGGAGCAAGATGGTGCCAACCAGTCTCTATACCTTTGCAAAAATTTGGTCTTGACGATATCAAAATCTCCTGCCTCAAAGGGGTAAAGCGAGTAGAACCATTGCAATGCAAACCCTTCTAGTGATCGGCGGAACAAGAAAGCAAGAACTCTATGATCATTTTTCCAGAACGTAGATTCATAGAGAAAATCTTTTAGGTGGAGAAAAGGATTTCCAGTACCATTGTAGCGGTGATAAACTGGTAGCTTAGAAGGTGGCAGGTGAAGAACTGGCAAAGAAGGAATAGAGACCTCAGGAATTGACTTGGAGTCCAAGTGACATCTCAGTTCTTCATAACGTTCATTTATCTGGGTGAGTTGATCCATGATTGCCTGGGTGAGAGTAGGTTCTTGGTTTATAAGTGGGAATATGTGGTTAGATGCATGATTCTGGAATTGAAAAGCATGATTTGGCAAATTCTCTAAAGATTGTCCCATGATTTAGTGGGCCAAGGGAGCAACATGGTTGAAATAAGGTGGCTGGACAAATGATGGTTGAACCACAGATGGTTATGCTACATATGGTTGTGCTAGTGGTGGTTGAATCACAGACTGTTGAACAATAGGTAGTTGAACAAAGGATGATTGAATTAGTGGTGGTGGAACCATAGGACAAGGAGATGAGGCAACTTGGTTGGCTTCAGCCTGTTTAGAGGCAATTTTGCCCATCACCATAAATTGCATAAGGAAATAGGTTTATGGGTATAAAGAGACAACTCCCTAAAGAGTTGTTCAACATTGTGGGAGCAGATGGTTGAGGGACCTCTTGCACTTCTAATTCAAACAAGAGATTAACATGACCGTCTGACAGAATTGGTTGGTGACCCATCTCGTGCTCTCGACGTTCAGTGTGTTCTGCCATTCCACCGTGCCTTCCAGACCTTAGTTTCAATGTCACCCTTCAACTTAACAAGAAAAGGGTAAAACAAACGAGTTGGCAAAACAAACAAAGAACTTTTTTTTAGTTTTTAATATCTTGTAAAAGTATTAGAGTTTTGAATTTTTGTTTGATAAACAAGTGAAGCAAAGACTTGAAAACAAGATTACGCAATGATTTTTTGATTAAACCTTAGGTTTATGGATTTGTTAAGAATTTTTCTCTCAACAAATGGGTTAGGATCCTAACTTCAATCTCCAGTGACCTACAATCTCACCATGTGTAGGTAACATAGGATGCTTCAGGTTTTGGGAAGTGGTACAACCAACCCGATCGTGAAGAGGAATACTCCACACATGATGAATTATGCAGCCCTTGATAAAAGCCAACCAAGTCAACTAGGAAGGAATTTCCTAGAAGAGAAGTCAGAATCTACCAAGAAGGTGTTTTGGATTGAAGGGATAAATGGGAGAGTGAGATCCCGCCTCAAAAGGAATAAAATGTGTAAAAGAAGGAGGTAGAGAGAAGGAGCAGAAGAGAATGCAATCAAATAATAAATTAAGTAATAAGCAAAACATAAACTTAAATAAACAAGCAATGACACAATGGAAGTAACTAGAAACTAGACAAGCAACTAGAAACTAGAATCTAGACCTTGTTTCACACGGGAGCCAAATGGAGGTAGTGAAAAGTGATGAAAAGAAGAGGGTTCAGATCTGATAGCCAAGTAAAAAGGGTGGTCCATGTGGGGACCGATGTAAGAATAAGCTGGTTTATGTGAGAACCGGGATAAATAAAAGTGAAGGTGGTTCACGTGGGAACCGGTTTTGGGTAGCAAAGGGGTGGTTCACACGGGAACTGGTTTGAATGATTGAAAGAAGGCCATGTGGGGCCAATTAAAGGTGAATAAGGATGTGATCCAAGTGGGAATATATCTGAAGAAAAGGGTTTGGTTCACATGGGAACCCAAGTAAAGGAAGAGATTGGTTCACCTGGGAACGAGTTTGATAGGAAAAAGGGTTGGTTCATGAGGGAACCAGTTTAAATGGCAACTGAAAATAAAAGAGGGTCACACGGTGACCAATTCAAGGGTGATAACCTGAAGCAAAAGAGAAAAAAAATCTGATTTGAATGACTGAAAATAAATGTTGTTTTACATGGGAACTGGTTTGTAGAAGATAGTTGGTTCGCGTAGGAATCGGTTTTAAAAGCAAAGGTGGGTTCATGCAGGAACCGGCTAAAATAAAATGACAGAAATTAAATGAGGTACTTGGTACTTAAAATATGATGAAATATTGGTGAAATTATAAAATTTGTGATGGCTTGAAATTTAAGAGAGGTGTAAAGAAGGCTCACGCGGGAACTGGTCTAGAACTAGAACTAGTTGCAAGAAAACACTAAGCACCCACGGTTAAAGACATTGCTTGTCCCATAGTGGTCACCACAAAGCTGTTGACTCCAAAAATATGATGGGGCTCTCCTTTTCAATGAAGTTTGTGAATCTGGATTGCCACTTCAAGAGGGGATGAGAAAGAAAGGAATAAAACACAGAAAGCAACTTTTCCTAGGTCCCACACTCACATTGATCCCCGAACTTTCATCCCTTGGTGTCACTCGATCACCAAAGAGATGGTTCGGGTCATGTGGGAGGATGATGAGAAAAATAAAATTAAGACATATGTGGTCGCTAGGAACCGCGGGTTCTGATTTATGAAATAAAAATGACTGTGTACCGTAGCAGGAAGTGTGTGTCAAAGCTTCTCCTTCTTCAGCCGTCCGATGAAGAAGAGTCCTCAATGCATAGGTGCTTGATTTCCTATGCAACTAGATAACAAAATAGATGAAAATATAATTATAACTAAACAAAGTGGAGTATGTGTAAAGAAAATAACATGAAACACACAACTGAAAAGAAACTGATCGGATTCGGGTTATCTCTAAACCCTTTTTTATTTTTGGACTGACTAAACTAATGTAAAAAATGTGAAAAAAATGATAGGAGGATGGATAATCACGAAACAAATATATAGTAAAATTAAAAAAAGATTCTGATAAGAATAGAGAGAGATATGGCCAAATCTGGGTTGTTGAAAAAGTCGAGCAATAGTCCAGGATCTGCCAGGCGCGACTTTACTTCTGCACTTTCCATGACCAGCCCCGACCTCAGAATTATGTGCCATCTATTAAAAACAGAAGAAGACTCGAAGAGGAAGAACTTTGATCTTGAGAGCTCGGGCAGCAGACATCTACACGCTGTTGTAGAAGCCGAAGAAAAGAGACCTGACAGATCACCTATAGACCAGCCTTCCTCTCTCCTGAACCGACTTCTCTCTCACTAAAAACTTGAAATTCTCTCCTATTCTGGAATGAAAAGAATAGGAGTCTATTTATAAGAGAAAAATGATGCAATCCAGTCCTAAAGGCATCCTATTTGCACCCTGGTCCATGGCGCATGCGCCCTAGTTCAGGGCGCATGCATCCCGGAGGGGACGCATCTTATCCTCCCTAAGAATACGGTTTGATCCGGTTGAAAAAGTTAATCCGGTAGAGTCCTAGTCAAAAAACAGTTCCCTCATGCCCCCGATCGGGGGCAGATGGCCTTGTGCCTCAGGGTGGGGCGCATGGCCACGTGCCCTGGATCCAGGGCACATGTGCCCAAGGACCAGGGTGCATGGGGACTGATTCCACATGTCTCTCTTCCGGAAGCCATTGCGGACACTCCCAAACTCAGAATTTGACCCCTTTTGTTGCATTTTAAAGATAACAGGCCAAAGAAGATTTCTAAAGCAATGGATCATCCATAAAGTTCCCCAAAAATTTAGAAATTTTTCCTAAAGTTAGGCTAGTGAATAGAAGATCCGATACTGGTCGGAATGACTTCGACAGCCAACCAGAAAGACACGGCATAAAACAAAACTTGTTCAGAGTGTGAATCTGACCATAACCTTTAATGCATGATCATTAGGCATTGGTCATTCAGCCAATTTCCATGTTTACATGATTTATGTGTGGCTTTCACTCGAAAATTATGGCTTTGTGCAGAGAACTCCGGAAAATGTCCGACTTCGTTCGACAAAGTTCTAAATCAACATTAAAAGGAACCAACATCATTCTAAGATAAATCACTTATGATACCTTATAAAACATGAGTTTTATTCTATGAATTAAGCAAATTTGGCATGTCTACAATGGGTCACCAACCAATTTTGTTAGACGGTCATGTTAATCCCTTGTTTGAGTCAGAAGCGCAAGAGATCCCTCAACCATCTGCTCCCTGTGATGTTGAACAACTCTTTAGAGAGTTGTCTCTTTATACAGACCTAGAAACTTATTCCCGTATACAATCCATGGTGAAGGGCAAAATTGCCTCTGATCAGGCTGAAGCCAACCAAGTTGCCTTATCTCCTAGTCCTATGGTTCGACCACCACTCATTCAATCATCCTTTGTTCAACCACCTATTGTTCAGCAATCTGTGATTCAACCATCATTAGCTTGACTATCTGTGGTTCAACCATCTGTGGTTTAACCATCATTTGTCCAGCCACCTTATTTCAACCATGTTTCTTTCTTGGCCCTCCAAGTCATGGGACAATCTTCAGAGTATTTGCCAAATCATGCTCCTCAATTCTAGAATCACGCAACTAACCACATACCCCCACCAGTAAACCAAGAACATGCTCTCACCTAGGAAATCATGGATCACCTCACCCAAGTGAATGAACGTTGTGAAGAGCTGAGATGTTGCTTGGACTCCAAGCCAACTCCTGAAGTCTCTATTCCTTCTTTGCCAATTCTTCACCTGCCACTTTCTAAACTACCAATTTATCGCCGCTACAAAGCTGTTGACTCTAAAAATTCGACGGGGTCCTCTTTTTTACAGGGAAGTCCATGAAACCGGATCGTCACCTCAAGAGGGGATGATAAAAGAAAGGAATAAAACATGGAAAGCAACTCTCACCTTGGTCCCACACTCACATTGATCACCGAACTTTCATCCCTTGGCGTCGCTCGATCACCAAAGAGACGGTTTGGGTCATGTGGGAGGAGTATGAGAAGAAATAAATGTGGTCGCCAGGAACCGCGGGTTCCGATTTATAGAATTAAAATGACCGCGTGTACCTTAGCGTGAAGAGTGCGGGTCAAAGCTTCTCCTTCTTCGGCCGGCCGATGAAGAAGAGTCCTCAACACGGTGGGTGCTAGATCTTCTGTGCAACTAGACAAATAAACAAGTGAAAAGTCTATTAGAACTAGACAAAGTGGAGTATATGTAAAGAGAACAACACGAAACACACAATTGACTAGAAACTGACCGGATTCGGGTTATCTTTAATCCCTTTTTTATTTTTCGAATAAAAAGACTAAAAGTAATGAAAAAAATGTAAAAAAATGATAGGAGGATGTATAATCACTAAATAAAGAGATAGGAAAAATAAAAACAAGATTCTGAGTTGAATAGAGAAAGATATAGCTAAATCTGTGTTGTCGAAAAAGCCGAGCAGCAGTCCAGGATCTGCCAGGCGCGACTTTGCTTATGCGCTCGTCACGACCAGCCCTGACCTTGGAATCAAGTTACGTTGATTTAAAACTGAAGAAGACTTGGAGAGGAAGAACTTTTATGAAGAGATATCTGGCAGAATACGTCTACACGCTGCTGTAGAAGACGAAGAAGAGAGACTTGGCTGATCACATGCAGAACAGCCTTTCTCTCTCTTGAACTGACTTTTATCTCTCTAAAAACTCTAAATTCTCTCTCTAAAAATCACAAAATCAATGCATGAGTGTGGTTGGACGTCTTAATATGCTTGGGGGTCATGCTCCTACCTTTGGAATGACCGTAATCAGAGTTTATTTATAGGAGAATGAACGGCGCGATCAATACTAAAAAATAGGGCTCCTTGCACCCTACCCCTGGGCGCATGCACCCTGGTGTGGGCGCATGTGCCCCACTGAGGGGCACATGTGCCTCCCAGTGGGGGCGCATGGCACTGTTCCCAAAAAAAATGGTCTTATCCTGTCAATCGGTTCAGTGGTAGAGTCCCGGTGAAAAACTGGTTCCCTCGTGCCTCAAGGGTAGGGCGCATGTGCCCTCAAGTGAGGGCACGAGGTCATATGCCTCACTGGTAGGGCGCATGGGCACGTGCCCTGGGTCCCGGGTGCATGCGACCGGGAACCCAGGAGCATGGGACTGTTTTTGCGCGTCCTTCTTCCGGAAGCCATTGTAAACACTCCCGAACTCGGAATTCGTTGCCGTTTGTTGCGTTGGAAAGATAACAGGCCAAAGAATATTTATATAGCATAAAATCAGCCATCACACCCTCCAAAACATCAGAATTTTGTCCGTAAGTTAGGGCAGTGAACAGAAGATCCGATACAGGTCGAAATGACTCCGACGGCGAACCGGAAAGGCACGGTATGCAACAAAACTTGTCCGGGGTGTGAATATGACCATAACCTTCAATGCATGATCATTAGGCATTGGTCTTTCAGCTAATTTCCGTGTTTACACGATTTACGTGTGGCTTTCGCTCGGAAATTATGGCTTTTTGCAGAAAACTTCGGAAAACATCCGATTTCGTTCGGCGAATCTCCAAATCAACTTTAAAAGACCTGGCATCATTATAAGGTCAATCGCACATGTTACCCTATAAAAAATGAGTTTTATGCTCTAAATTAGGCGAATTTGGCGTGTCTACAGCTTGCCTCGCCTTGATGTCGACTTTGTAAGGGAGTGGCATGTAATGAAGCGGAGTGATTCGAAGTGAACTGTAATGGAATGCAAGTGAACGTAGATGAATGTAGTGAAATGGAATGGTGATGGACTGAAAAGGTGGCATCAAGGTGTAGATATAGACACGCTTATCTACCCGATCCAGCAAAATGAATCTCACTGAGTATTCTAAATCACGTTCATGTTCTATCAAAACCTCACATAATTGATTGGTAAAAGACATACCCTTGGCATGAAAGATGAGAAAGTAAATGATAAAGGATAAAAGGATGTAGCCAACCCTCAACGTGGTGAGGAGTTCTCGAATTTGTAGGTTCATCATCAGCCAGCAACTCGAACTTTGCGGTGTTCTTGTACTGTGATGGGCTAAAGTTTTAAAAGAGAAGTTGATCTTAAAATGAAAAGAATACCAATCCATCATATTTGGAATCTCAAGTTCATTCAAGTTTCACCAAAATACTCAGTTTAATTCTGAGTGGAATAATCTCAAATTCTAAAAGGGTTCATTTAAGCATAAAAAAATTGCTCGGGTATTTTGAAAACCATGAATCACGCTCTGGTAGAAAACCGAGTATTCAGAAAACGACAAAACAGACTTAAGCCATAGTGGGATTGAAAGATAATGGTGGGACTAACATAGAATGATGGGAAAGAAGAAACAATGGCATGACAAATGCCACGGTGGGTAAAATAAAAGACACGGTGGGATAAAAGAAAGGAAAAAATAAAACATGGTGGAACAAAAAGAAAGGAATAAAACATGAAGAGATAAAATTGGTAATGATAAGAATAAAAAAAGGAGATGGATGTGAAAAATTATAAAATTATGTAGAAAATAGTTGAAGATATAGATTGTCTATTGGAGGTCAAGACACCCGATTAGGAACCATCGTCCCTCCAATGTTCAATTTTGGCTTATCCGTGAGTGTGAAGAAATGACCAAGCCGTCGTAGATTTTGTTGAAAGGGACCTCGGGCCCAGTCATTTTCACTCTCAAGGTCTTCAATATTAATGCATATAATACGTATCAAATGGACCTAACATAACTAGGTGACAGATAGTAGGAGTGATTTGAAGTGCAAAAATGAAGTGATGGTGATGATGTGATGTGAGATCGATGAGAAACTGAGGATGAAATCTTCAGGTAAGCTGCATCGACCGCCTGATTCATCAGCATCTCTAGTCCATCCTTGTCTTGCCTTTTGACGGAATACAGCACCACGATAGGTAGCACTTCCTCTCTTTTCGCCACAAGGTTGGCATGACGTTCCTTGGGGAACACCGATCTCACCAATTCACCTGTTATGAATTAAAAGTATTCAAAATTATTCATTTTTTGGCCCAGCACCACGAATATTCATTTTTTTTATTTTCAAAAGTATTCAAAATTTTTTGGATTTTTGAAATATGCAATTTTTTTGGATTTTTGTAAAATATTCAATTTTATTGGTTTTTTTGAAATATGCATTTTTTTGGGGTTTTTGAAATATGCATGTTTTTTTTTGGAATTTTGAAATATGCAACTTTTTGTGTGGAGAAAATGCTGATATTTGAGACAGTTCATCGGTCTTTGGAGTTTGTCAAGACTCAAGTGGTAGATGCGACGTGCAAAAATAAAATTCCCTACCTAGAATCCTTCTAACCTTCTTTCTTTGATCGGCTTGGGTTCCATCTGGATTTGGTCGGTTTACCCTACCCAAGGGGTTTAAGGAGGAAGAGTATAGAGGAAGTCCTTGATAGGGTTTGAAGATGTTCAGAGGGATTTCTCTACTCTCACTCAAATTACCCATTGGGGTTCGGCCTCTTTGGGTCTTTCTTATTTTTTTGCTCTTTTCTATGTGGCACATATTTGGATAGGTTTTTGACCCGTGAGGACATTGCCCATCTTTTAGTGCCTTTTGCCTTGACTATCAATCTGGGTACTCATTCAGACAGGTTGATCATTTTTCTTTTTCTAACTTGAGGAGTTCATTGCCCATATTTTGGCACCCTTTTGCACCCTCCGAGATGGCCTCCTACTAGGGTGGGAGTGTTTTCGATACTACCCCTCTCTAATCTTCTCTCCCTATCTTGGACTGAGTAGAAGAGAATAGGGTAAGGGTACTCCTTCTATTTTTAGATTTCTGCCTTGCCTTTCGCAAGTGTCAGGTTGTCTGGATTCTAGGATCGGGAGGTGTTGTGTGTAGGATGGTACCTACCCTTGACTTCTCACGAACAACCCAGGATCGATGACTTGAGATTATACCAGTGGTTTCTCCATTTTTATGGAAACTACTTTTTGAGGTAAACTCCATTCTAAGGATGATTCAATTTTTCTCTATCTGCATTAGTCAATTCATATGCATTACCTGGATACTTTTCAGTGATTACAAAAGGTCCTTCCCAGTTAGGTTGCAACTTGGAGCGGGGACAGCCCGGCTTAACGAAAATGCGTTTGACTACCATCTCACCGATCTCGAATTTTCTCTCGACCACCCTCTTTTGATAAAACCTTTTGAGTCTATTCTGATAAGTCCGGGTATGCTCGGTGGCGGCTAGCCTTCTTTCATCCAAGAGTTCAAGCTATTCAAGGAGAGATTCTCTTCTCTCATCAACAGGAATATCCTTGTCGAGCTGAACTCGGAGAGATGGAAGTAATACTTCGTAAGGGACCACTGCTTCCATCCCATATGCCAAAGCATTTGGGGTTTGTCCAGTGGGAGTCCTTACAGAAGTACGATAAGCCCATAGAGCATCTACAAGCTTATCAGGCCAGTTGGCAAATTTGCTAGACTTACAAGATTTCTTGATGATTTTGATTAAGGTTTTGTTGGTGGCTTCTGCTTGACCATTGCCTTGAGGATATTATGGTAATGAATGATGCAATGAAATGCAATACCTATCGCAAAGATCACGCAGATCTTGAGAAAGAAATTGTGGCCCATTATCGGTGACGATGTCGCTGGGGATCCCGAACCTTGCCAGGATGTTGTGCTTGATGAAGGAGCAAATTGTTGACGCTTTAATCTCCACGAATGCTTCCACTTCAGCCCACTTTGTGAAGTACTTCGTTGCCGTCAGAATGAATGATTTTCAGCGCATTTCGGAGTTGAGGTCACTCAAGAGGCCAATGATATCAAAGGTCCACATGGCAAAAGGCCATGGGGCATGAATTGGATGAAGGGAAGATGCGGGAGAGTGAATCTTGTCGGCATGGAGTTGACATGAATGACAATGCCGGACAAAGATGGAGCAGTCTTCTTCTATAGTTGGCCAATAATACCCTTGTCGGATGATTTTCTTAGCAAGGACTTGGGCATTTACATGACCACCACAAACTCCAGAATGTTTTTCCTTCAACACCAACTCGGCTTCTTCTTCATCAAGACACATGAGTAAGATTCCACTTAGGCTTCTCTTATAGAGCACTCCTCCTAGGATTGTATACCTCTGGGATACTCTTCTGATTGCCTTATTTTCTTTGGTGGTTGATCTAGGTGGATATGACTGATCTTGACAATACCTCGCAATCTCATCATACCAAGGTCTCTCACCTTCTTCTAATTCTTCCAACTCAATCAAGGAGATTTCTTCTTTATGTTCCAAGTATTCCTTCCTGTTGAATCTTTCCTTAACCTTCAGAAAACGTCCATCCTCAATTGCTGGAATTGTCCTCTTACAAATGTGGATAGTTCGCACTTGCCTGCCTAGCGGGACAGATAGAGATGAAGCTAGTGAAGCTAAGGCATCGGCGAGGATATTCTGAGAGCGGGGGACATGAACAAAGGTGAGTTTGGGCATTGCTTGATGTAGCAGGTGGTGAGCTCCTGGTAGGGTTTGAGGTTTGGATGAGAAGTTCAGTACTTGAATAGGACTTGGCATAGGATCAATTGACTATCACCTATCACCCTCAGTTCGGTGGCACCATGGAAATGAGCGGCCTCCAGCCCAGCCAACAAGGCTTCATACTCAGCTATGTTGTTGGTTGCTGGAAAGTTAAGCTGAAAAGCTTGTGGAATGGTGACACCTTCAGGTGACAGAAGGACAATACCTATCCCTCTACCATGAGAGTTCAGAGCCCCGTCAAAATATAATGTCCAAAGATTGGAAGATCGGACTGACATTAGTTCGTCATCCGGGAACTCTGACCGGACTGGGTCAAAGACGGGTATGGGATGATGGGCAAGGTGTTCAGCAATAGCATAGCCCTTAATTACCTTCTGTGAGACATAAGTGATATCAAATTGGGATAGGAAACTCTGCCATCGCCCTAACCGATCAGTCAAGACTGTCTTCTCTAACAGAAACTTAATGGGATTGATACGAGCAATGAGCTTGACTTGGAGAGCAAGAAAATAATGCTTGAGTTTCTGAACCACCCAAATAAGAGCAGCACAGGTCTTTTCTACCATAGTGTACTTCAGCTCACAAGCATTAAACATCTTAGACAAGTAGTAAGTTGCTCGTTCTTTCCCTTCTTCATCAACTTGTGCAAGGACAGCCCCAAGAGAGTTCTCAAGAACCGAAATGTAGAGAACCAAGGGCTTGTCGGGAATTGGTGGTCTAAGTACAGGGGGACTTGCCAGGTATGTTTTCAACCAATCAAATGCCTCCTGGCACTTCGAATCCCATTTAAACTCGGCCCCAGCCTTGGTTAACTTATAGAAAGGTTTACACCTTTGGGAATGTTGTGAGATAAACCGGCAGACAAATTGTAGCCTCCCAATCAATCCTCAAAGCTCTTTCATATTCTTCGGGGCAGGCATACCAATAATTGCCTTGGCCTTGTTTGGGTCGATCTCTATGCCTCTTTTGCTTACTATGAACCCAAGTAGCTTTTCTGATGAAACTCCAAATGTACATTTCTTAGGGTTCATTTTTAGCTTATATTCCCTAGCCCTTTGCAAAACTTTCCTTAGCACTTCAGAATGATCTTTCCGAATCTTGGACTTGATAACCAAATCATCCACATACACCTCTACAAGGGTGTGCATCATGTCGTGAAAGATAGCCATCATAGCCCTCTGATATGTAGCACCAGCATTCTTTAACCCAAAGGGCATGACAACATGGCAATATGTTTTCCAAGGTGTAGTGAATGAGGTCTTCTCTTGGTCCTCCTCAGCTAACCGGATCTGATTGTATCCAAAATAGCCATCCATGAATGAAAGCATTTCAAATCCAGCTGTGTTATCAAACAAAATGTCGATATGAGGTAAAGGAAAATCATCCTTAGGACACGTTCAGTTCAAGTCCCTGAAATCTATACAAATCTGAATTCGTCCATCCTTCTTCATAACAAGGACTATGTTAGCCACCCATTGCGGATATAGGACGACTTTAATGAATTTTGCTTGGTGTAGTTTGTCTACCTCTTCTTTCATTTTGAGTGCAATATCAGGGTGGAACCTCCTGAGCTTTTGTTTAACTGGGGTTGTTCCAGGTTTCAAGGTTAATCTATGTTCAACCAATGAATTATCTAATCCCGGCATATCTTCATATGTCCATGCGAACGTGTCCTTATATTCTTCCAAAACTTTGATCAAACGTTGTTCTTCTGAGGGAGTGAGATTTGCACTAATGAGGATAGTCTTAGGATCTTCCAGGGTTCCTAAATTCAGTTCCTTGGTCGGTTCATTCCCTGTGGCTGATGGTTCTTCAAATCTTCTAAGTCCAGATGCATATGCATCAGCTAAGTCCTCGATTTCATCCTCGGATTCGAGATCCTTCTCTGATACCACCTCATATACTCCCAAAGTATGATCTATGTTATGCTCATCCTCATATCGGATTTCATCTAGCTGGATGGTATTATCTAAAAAGTTTGGCAGTCTTGCACACTCTATGCATTTCTGTTCCAATTGTTGCAGATACCTATTTGGAACTCGCTTACCTCTGACTTTCCTATTTCCTAAACTAACTTGACCTACTAAAGATAAAGCTGGAAAAGTGGTATTTACAGTGGAGGGAGGATTGAGTAAATCGATCAATGATTCAGAAAAGAGGGATCCCTGATTGGGAGCACCCTCTGGGATGAGTAGTGACGTCTCCTCAATAGAAATGTGAGTTTCAGAGAAGACATTTTTTTTTGGGAATTTCAAGTAAAAAGATAGAATGAGTCAGCATGACTCGGGATTTGCTAGAAGATTTAAGGATAAAGGGGAAAAAGGGGCTCGTGGGCCCAATGGTAACGGAAAGTGGACACATGGGTCCAAAACTGATGAAAAAAGTAAACGGGTACGTGGACCCGATCTTAAAAATAAATGGGCATGTAAGCCTATGTTGGTAAAAGCCCTCAGTTCTGAAGTTGATGAGGGAAGCAAATGGGCAAGCAGGCCCAATAAGAGTGGAAGGTTGAAGAGGGCACATGGGCCCTAAGTGGGTAAGTGGGCCCAGAAGCCCATCCAAAAGATCTAGAAATAATAGTACGAGGTTCAAACATGGCATTGTTGTATTTGGGCCTCGTGGAATGGTTTTGACTTGGGTAACATGTTTAACTAGATGATTCAAGATTGGTCTGCCCTTGAGTGGTTCCTGGTGCTCTTCCCTACTTGAAAACAGACGAGTCAAAGATAAGCATAGGTCTTCCAAGTCTTCTTCTTCATCTGGAGCCTTCCTTCTCTTGACAACTGTAATGAAACTCTTGTCATCTTCAGCCATCATCATGGTCTCCCCTTTGATAAAGAAGGTGTGGAGTACCTTGGCATATCCTGGCTGGAAGATCCTCCTTGGGATGGAATCCTCTTCGTATCCCAACCCCTGCCTGCGTAGCCTTTTCACAGTTTGAATCGGCTGAGTGATTCCTTGAAGATCCTTGCCTAAACCTCTTCCAGGCTGATAGCCTAGTTTCATCATCATCTGCTATCCCACTGTATCGGGTAGAGAGGCGGTCATACATCTGATTTCTGGTAAATCTCCCATTGAGATTTGGGGTTGTATTGACAAACCAAGGGGTGTAAAAGTAGGATCATTCATCTCGTCCCTTATAGGCATGCTAGTCACTTTGACCACTTGTCCTTTAAAAGGAAACTTTATGCACTGGTGGTTTGTTGAAGCCACAGCTCCTATTGCCTCCAAGTATGGCCTCCCAAGTATAGCCCAGAAAGTTGGATCCAATTCTAGAACATGAAAATCTGTTGTGACCGTACATGGTCCAAGTTTGACTTCTAAAGTTACCACCCCATGTGCAGACTTCTTGGAGTTGTCATAGGCCGTCACCATGGCACAAGATGGCTTAATTTCTTGGTCAGAAATGCCACACAACTGCAAAGTTTCTGGCGGCATAACGTTGATAGAAGCTCCAGTGTCAACCAAACATGATTTCACTTCGACATTGCAGATGATAACTGCCACATGCAAAGCATATCTCCTGACCTCTGGATCTGCTAATTCTTCCTAAGAGAAAGTGAGTGTTGGGAGCACACTTCTAGGGGCTAACACTGTAGTTATCTTTTCAGGTGGGAGATCTTCACTCACCATGACCCTTTGCAAGTACTGCTGTAGAATCTCCTGGTGCACCTTTAATCTTTTGATCAACTCAAGTATGGAAATACGGGCCGCTGTCTTATCCAAATGTTTCAACAGATCATAGGCCGTACCTGGTAATGGTTCTTCTACTTGTTCCTCCTCTACTGGATCCTACGGTTGAGTACCGGCCTTGGGAAAGAGTCGCTGGAACATCCTCCCACTCCGAAGCACCGAGGCTATTTGGCGGTTGGGTAGAGGTGACGGGTTAACTGGGGTGGATTGTGGTGGAACAGGTGGTGTAGTTGCAGGTATGATAGGTAATGGGATCGATGGTTCTGGGATGATGGGGTTAGTTGGTAGAGGGGCAGGATTTGGAGGTGGTAGTGATGGTGATACCGGTGGCCTAATAAGAAGAGGCCGGGGTGCAGAAGTGGTTGATGAGTTTAATGAAGGTGTAGGTTGTGGGATTGGTTGTGGTGGTATGATAGATTGGGGTTTTGGAGTGGTAGAGCTCGTAGGCTGGGGGTTCAGGTTTGGTGGTGATTGTGGTGGTCGGATTAGCAAGGGCCGGTGTGTAGCAATGGTTGAAGGAGGTGTAGTTAGAGAGGGGGCTGGCCTAATGATGGGTCGGCGAGAAGAAGTGGCGGCCAGTGGTTGGGTTATTGAGCTTTGTGGTAGTTGTCGAGTAGAAGGTGCACGAATTATTTGTCTAGGAGGGTTCCTAGCATGAGACCTAGCTGGATTGACTGGCATGGTTGCATTTTGGTTTTCTAGTTGCCAACCTTGAGCACGACTAGCATCTCTTTGGACAATGGAGTGTACTAGACCAATTCCTGGATTTGGATGTACTGGTGCCGGTGCTGGAGCGGGAGCATGTAATGAGAGCGGATTATGGACAATCCCCAAGTCGGGTTGTTGTTGAGGTTTAGGCGGTGGACGCTGCCGCTGCTGCTGCCTAACCTTCATAGCTTGTATGCATTCCCCCATTTGTGCCCAATCAATGCTGCCTTGGTCATTCAGATCGTGGATGTAATCCTTGAATTGAAAGCACACTTCTACAGTGTGACCAGGACACCGGTGGTAAGCACAGTATCGGGACATATCTGCGTTTGTTGGCCAAACCTCTCTTTCCTTGGACAATTCCAACTGTTTCTCCGCCATGAGTACATTGAAGATGTTGGTTAAGGACTAAGGGAGTTGTTGGTAGTTCTCTCTCCTAGGACCTCCCCTTCGTGGTGCCTGATTGGGTGGTGGCGGTGCCCTATTGTAGGTAGGTTGACGAGGTTGCTGGTGTTGTGCTACTGGTTGCGGGGGTTGTTGTGGTTGTCGTGGTTGTGGTGGCCTAACCTGTTGTTGAGGGGGGTAATAGGAAAGGTTTTGTGGTAGGTTTCTGAACTGGTTTTGACGGTTCCCTCCCTGGTTCCCCATAATGTTTATAGCTTCGTTGTTGACCACTCCTTCTGTTGTAGGCCCAACTGGTGCAGAGGGGGTTTTCCTGAAGTTTCTAGGTTTATGATCAAAAGGGTTTATCAAGGTGGCATCCTTGAAGTGGGCTTGCAAGTATCGGGCACTATCATAGAGTTCATTCATGGTGGTAGGACGGTGCATGATCAATACATTCCTCAAGGTAGGTGTAGTGTTGCCGATAAGCATCTTTACTTGTTCCCCTTCAGAAATCACATCTGTCAATTTTTATGCCATTCCCCTCCAGCGATCAGCAAACTTTATGAAGTCCTCTTCGGGCTTCATCTTTTCAGCAATCAAGTCTGTAATGGAGCATGCTGGTGCCACCCGGTCTCTGTATCTTTGCAAGAATTTGGTCTTGACAATATCGAAGTCTCCTGCCTCAAAGGAGTCGAGCGAGTAGAACCATTCCAATGCAGACCCTTCTAGTGATTGGTGGAATAAGAAAGCAAGAACCCTACGATCATCTTTCCAGAATGAGGATTCATAGAGAAAATCTTTAAGGTGGAGAAAAGGATTTCCAGTACCATTGTAGCGGCGATAAACTGCTAGCTCAGAAGGTGGCAGGTGTAGGACTGGCAGAGAAGGAATAGAAATCTCAGGAACTAACTTGGAGTCCAGGCGACATCTCAGCTCTTCATAACGTTCATTCATATGGGTGAGCTGATCCACGATTGCCTAGGTGAGAGCAGGTTCTTGGTTTACTGGTGGGGGTATGTGGTTAGAGACATGATTTTGGAATTGAGGAGCATGACTTGGCAAATTTACTGAAGATTGTCCCATGACTTGATGGGTCAGGGGAGCAACATGGTTGAAATAATATGGTTGAAAAAATGAGGGTTGGACCACAGATGGTTGAACTACAGATGGTTGTGCGAATGCCAATGATGGTTGAATCACAGATTGTTGAACAATAGGTGGTTGAATGAGTGGTGGTCGAACCAGAGGACAAGGAGATGAGGCAACTTGGTTAACTTCAGCCTGATCTGAGGCCATTTTGCCCTTCACCATGGATTGTATGCGGGCGTAGGTTTCTGGGTCAGTATAGAGAGACAACTCCCTAAAGAGTTGTTCAACATCATGAGGAGCAGATGGTTGAGGGACCTCTTGCGCTTCTGACTCAAACAATGGATTAACATGACCATCTGACGAATTTGGTTGATGACCCATCTCGTGCTCTCGATGTCCAGCTTGTTCCGCCATTCCAATGTGCCTTCCAGACCTTAGTTGCATTGAACTTCAAGGAGAAAGTAAAACAAACAAGTTGACAAAGTAAACAAAGAACTTTTTTTGGTTTTTAGTATTTTGCAAAAAACTTAGAGGTTTGAATTTTTGTTTGACAAGCAAGTGATGCAAAGACATGAAAGTAAGATTACGCAATGAATTTAATTAAACCTTAGATTTATGGATTTGTTAAGAATTGTTTTCTTAACAAATGGGTTTGGATCCTAACTCCAATCTCCAATGACCTAGGTTTCACACAATCTCACCACGTGTAGGTAACATAGGATGCTTCGGGTTTTGGGGAGTGGTACAACCAACCCAATCGTGAAGAGGAATACTCCACGTATGAGGAATTACGGAGGCCTTGATGAAAGCCAACCAAGTCAACTAGGAAGGAATATCCCAGAAGAGAGGTCAGAATCCACCAAGAGGGTGTTTTGGATGGGAGGGGTAAATGGGAGAGTGAGCTCCCGCCTCAAAAAAAGTGTAAAAGAAGGAGGTAGAGAGAAGGAGCAGAGAATGCAATCAAGTAATAAACAAGCAATGACACAAGATAAGCAATTAGAAACTAGACAAGCAACTAGAAACTAGAATCCAGACCTTGTTTCATATGTGAGCCAAATGGAGATAGTGAAAAGGTGATGGAAAGTAGAGGGTTCAGATCTGATAGCCAAGCAAAAGGGTGGTCCAGGTGGGGACCGATGTAAGAATAAGCTGGTTCACGTGGGAACCGGGGTAAAAAGTAAAGGTGGTTCACACGGTAACCGGTTTTGGGTAAAAAAGGGTGGTTCACGTGGGAACCGGTTTGAATGGTCAAAAGAGGGTCACGTGGGGCCAATTAAAGATGAATAAAGATCTGATCCAAGTTGGGATAGATCTGAAAAAAAGGGGTTTGGTTCACGTGGGAACCGAAGTAAAGAAAGAGATTGGTTCACGCGGGAACCAGTTTAAAAGGAGAAGGGTGGTTCACGTGGGAACCGGTTTAAATAAAATGACAGAAATTAAATGGCATACTTGGTACTTCAGATCTGATGAAAGATGGGTGAAATCAAAAAATTTTAGATGGCATGAAGTTAAGAAAGGTGGAAAGAAGGAAAGGCTCACGTGGGAACCGGTCTAGAACTAGAACTAGTTGCAAACAAAACACTTAGCACCCACGGTTGAAGACATTGCTTGTCCCACCGTGGTTGCCACAAAGCTGTCGACTCTGAAAATTTGACAGGGTCCTCTCCTTTTCAGGGAAGGCCATGAATCCAGATCGTCACCTCAAGAGGGGATGATAAAAGAAAGGAATAAAACATGGAAAGCAACTCTCACCTTGGTCCCACACTCACATTGATCCCCGAACTTTCATCCCTTGGCTTCGCTAGATCACCAAAGAGACGGTTCAGGTCATGTGGGAGGAGTATGAGAAGAAAGAAATGTGGTCACCAGGAACCGCGGGTTCCGATTTATAGAATTAAAATGACCGTGTGTACCTTAGCATGAAGAGTGCGGGTTAAAGCTTCTCCTTCTTCGGCCGGCCGATGAAGAAGAGTCCTCAACGCGGTGGGTGCTTGATCTTCTGTGAAACTAGACAAATAAACAAGTGAAAAGACTATTAGAACTAGACAAAGTGGAGTATATGTAAAGAGAACAACATGAAACACACAATTGACTAGAAACTGACCGGATTCGGGTTATCTCTAACCCCTTTTTTTATTTTTCAAATAAACAGACTAAAAGTAATGCAAAAAATGTAAAAAAATGATAGGAGGATGTATAATCACTAAATAAATAGATAGGAAAAAGAACAACAAGATTCTAAGCTGAATAGAGAAATATATAGCCAAATCTGGGTTGTCGAAAAAGCCGAGCAGCAGTCCAGGATCTTCCAGGCCGACTTTTCTTCTGCGCTTGTCACGACCAGCCCTGACCTCAGAATCAAGTGACGTTGATTGCAAACTTAAGAAGACTTTGAGAGGAAGAACTTTGATGAAGAGAGCTCTGGCAGAAGACGTTCACACGCTGCTGTAGAGGACGAATAAGAGAGACCTGGCTGATCACCTGCAGAACAGCCTTCCTCTCTCTTGAACAGACTTTTTTCTCTTTAAAAACTCTAAATTTTCTCTCTAAAAATCACAAAATCAATGCAGGAGGGTGGTTGGACGTCTTAAGATGCCTGCGGGGTCATGCTCCTACCTTTCGAACGACCGGAATCAGAGTTTATTTATAGGAGAACGAACGGCGCGATCAATACTAAAAAATAGGGCTCCTTGCGCCCTACCCCTGGTGCAGGGTGCATGTGCCCCACTGAGGGGCGCATGTGCCTCCCAATGGGGGTGCATGGCACTGTTACCAAAAAAATGGTCTTATCCTGTCGATCGGTTCAGTGGTAAAGTCCCGGTGAAAAACTAGTTCCCGCGTGCCTCAAGGGTAGGGCGCATGTGCTCTCAAGTGAGGGCATGAGGTCACATGCCTCACTGGTAGGGCACATGGGCACGTGCCCTGGGTCCCGGGCGCATGTGACCAAGAACCCGGGCGCATGGGACTATTTTTGCGCGTCCTTCTTCCGGAAGCCATTGCGAACACTCCCGAACTCGAAATTCGACGCCGTTTGTTGTGTTGGAAAGATAACAGGCCGAAGAATATTTATATAGCATTGGATCAGCCATAACAACCTCCAAAATTTCATAATTTTGTCCGAAATTTAGGGCAGTGAACAGAAGATCCGATACAGGTTGAAATGACTCCGACGGCAAACCGGAAAGGCACGATATGCAACAAAACTTGTCCAGGGTGTGAATATGACCATAACCTTCAATGCATGATCATTAGGCATTGGTTATTCAGCTAATTTTTGTATTTACACGATTTACATGTGACTTTCGCTTGGAAATTATGGCTTTTTGCAGAAAACTTCGGAAAACATCCGATTTCGTTCAGCGAAGCTCCAAATCAACTTTAAAAGACCCGGCATCATTATAAGGTCAATCACACATGTTACCCTATAAAACATGAGTTTTATGCTCTGAATTAGGCGAATTTGGCGTGTCTACACAATGGTACTGGCATTCCTTTTCTTCACCTCAAGTATTTTCTTTATGAGTCCTCATTCTGGAAAAATGATCATAGAGTTCTTGATTTCTTTTCTGTCGATCACTAGAAGGGTATGTATTGGAATGGTTCTATTCGCTTGACCCCTTTGAGGCAGGAGATTTTGATATTGTAAAGACCAAATTTTTCCAAAGATACAGAGACCAGGTGGCACCATCATGCTCAATTACAGATTTGATTGTTGAGAAGATGAAGTCCAAAGAGAACTTCATAAAGTTTGCTGATCACTGGAGGGGAATGGTAGAGAAACTAATAGATGTTATTTATGAAGGGGAACAAGTGATGATGCTCATTGGAAACACCACACCTACCCTGAGGAATGTCTTGATTATGCACCATCCTACCACCATTAATAAACTTTATAACAGTGCCCGATACTTGCAAGCCCACTTCAAAGATGTCACAATGATCAATCCATTTGTTCCCAAACCTAGAGACATCAGGAAGACCACCTTTACACTAGTTGGGCCTACAACAGAAGGAGTAGTCAACAATGAAGTTGTGAACATTGTGGAGAACTAGGGAGGGAACCGTCAAAACTAGTTTAAGAACCCACCACAGAACCTTTCTTACCACCCCCCTTCAAAAATAGGTTAGGCTACAACAACCACTTCAACCTCGTCAACAACAGGTTAGGCCAGTGCAACCCCAGCAACCTCGTCAACCTACCTACGACAGGGCACCACCACCACCCAACCAAGCACCACGAAGTGGAGGTCCTAGGAGAGAGAATTATCGACAACTCCCTAACTCCTTGACTGACATCTTCAATGTACTTAATGCAAAGAAACAATTGGAATTGTCTAATGAAAGAGAGGTTTGGCTAGCAAATGCAGATATGTCTTTATACTATGCTTACCATCGGTACCCTGGTCACTTTGTTGAAGTGTGTTTTCAATTCAAAGATTACATCTATGATCTCAATGACCAAGGAAGCATTGATTGGGCCCAATTGGGGGAATGCATATAGGCAATGAAGGTTAGGCAGTAGTAGCGACAGCGTCCACTAGCTAAACCTCAACAATAACCTGGTTTGGGGATTGTTCAGAATCTGCTCCCATTACATGCTCCCGCTCTGGCACCGGCACCAACACATCCAACCCAGGAATTGGTCTAGTACACTCCATTGTCCAAGAAGATGCCGGCTGTGCTCAAGGTTGGCAACTAGAAAACCACGATGCAACCATGACAGTCAACCCAGCTAGGCCTCCTGCTGGGAACTCTCCTAGACAAATAATCCGTGCACCGTCTACTCCACAACCACTACCAAGCTCAATAACCCAACCATTGGCTGCTACTTCTTCTCATCGACTCATCATTAGGCCAGCCCCCGCCTTGACTACTCCTCCTTCAGCCATTGCTACACACCGACCCTTGCTCATCCGGTCACCACACTCACCACCAAACCTGAACCCCCAACCTATAAACTCTGTCACTTCAAAATCCCAACCTATCACACCACCAACCCCACAACCTACCACCACTCCTGCACCCTGGCCTCTTCTTATCAGGCCGCCACCATCGCCATCATTTCCACCTCCAAATCCTTACCCTTTACCCATGAACCCAATCATCTTAAACTCACCAATCCCTTTACCCACCATGCCTGCACCTACATCGCCTACTCCACCACATCCCACCCCAGTTAACCCATCTCCTCTACCCAACCACCAAATAGCCTTGATGCTTCAGAGTGGGAGGATGTTCCAGGGGCTCTTTTCTCAAGTTAGAACTCAATTGTAGGTTCCAGTGGAAAAAGAACAAGTGGAAGAACCCTTGCTGGGCATAGCCTATGATTTATTGAAACATTTGGATAAGACACTGGCCCGTATCTTCATACTTGAGTTGATTAAAAGATCAAGGGTGCACCAGGAAATTTTACAACAATATTTGCAAAGGGTCATGGTGAATGAAGATCTCTCACATGAGAAGATCACTACAGTGTTAGCCCCTAGAAGTGAGCACCCAATACTCACTTTCTCTCAGGAGGAATTAGCAAATCCAGAGGTCAGGAGATATGCTTTGCATGTGGCTGTTGTCATTTTTAATATTGAAGTGAAATCATGTTTGGTTGACACTGGAGATTCCATCAATGTTGTGCTGCCAGAAACTTTGCAGTTGTGCGGCATTTCTAATCAAGAAATCAAGCCATCTTGTGCCATGGTGATAACCTATGACAACTCCAAGAAGTCTACATTTGGGGTGGTCACTCTAGAGGTTAAACTTGGACCATGTATGGTCACAACTGATTTTCATATCCTGGAACTGGATCTAAGTTTTTCGAGCTATACTTGGGAGGTCATACTTGAAAGCAATAGGAGCTGTGGCTTCAACAAACTATCAATGAATAAAATTTTCCTTTAAAGGAAAAGTTGTCAAAGTAACCAACATGCCCGTAAAGGACGAGCTAAACAATGATTTTTCTCCCATAAGACTGTCAATGCAACCTCAGATCTCAGTGGGAGAGTTGCCAGAAGTTAGATGCATGATTGCCTCTCTACTAGACATAGTGGGATGGCGGATGATAATGAAATTGGGCTATCAGCCTGGAAAAGGTTTGGGCAAGGATCTTCAAGGGATCACCCAACCGATTGAAACTATAAAAAGACCATGTAGGAAGGGTTGGGATATGAAGAGGATTCCATCCCAAGGAGGGTCTTCCAGCCAGGATATGCCATGGGACTCCACACATTCTTTATCAAAGGGAAGACCATGATGATGGCTGAATATGACAAGGGTTCCATTACAACTGTCAAGAAAGAAGGCTCCAGATGAAGAAGAAAACTTGGAAGATCTGTGCTTATCATTGACTCGTTTGTTCTCAAGGGGGGAAGAGCACCAAGAACCACTCAAGGGAAGACCAATCTTGGACCATCCTATCAAGCAAGCTACCAATCAAGTCAGAACTATTCTACGAGGCCCGAATACAACAATCCCATGTTTAAACCTCGTACCATTGTTTTTAGATCTTTTGGATGGGCTTCCGAGCCCACTTTCACACTTTGGGCCCATGTGCCCTCTTCAACCTTCTATTCCCACTAGGCCTAGTTACCTATTTACCTACCTCATCAAGTTCAAGACTGAGGGCTCTTCTCAGCATGGGCTCACATGCCCATCCATTTCTAGAATTGGGTCTGCATACCTATTCACTTTTTTCATTAGTTTTGGGTCCATGTGCCCATTTTCCGTTACCATTGGGCTCACGAGCCCCTTTTTCCCCTTTATTCTTAAGTTTTCTTCTCTGTTAATTCTGTCAACTTCTATCAAGTCTCGAGTCTTTCCAGCTTAGTCTGTCTTTTTACTAGAAAATCCCCAAAAAATGTCTTCTCTGAAACTCACATTTCCATTGAGGAGACATCTCTACTCATCCTAGAGGGTGCTCCCAATCTGGGATCCTTCTCTTCTGAATCATTAATCGATTTACTCGATCCTCCCTCTACTATAAATACCACCTTTTTAGCTTTATCTTTAGTATGTCAGGTTATGTTAGGAAATAGGAAAGTCAAACTTAAATGAGTTCCAAGTAGGTATCTACAACAATTGGCACAAAACTGCGTAAAGTGTGCAAGGCTGCCAAACTTCTTAGAGAATACCATCCAGCTGGATGAAATTCGATATGAGGATGAGCATAACATAGATCATACATTAGGAGTATATGAGGTGGTATCAGAGAAGGATCCTAAATCTGAGGATGAAATCAAGGACTTGGTTGATGCGTATGCATCTGGACTTAGAAGATTTGAAGAACCATCATCCACAGGGAATCAACCAACCAAGGAACTGAATTTAGGAACCTTGGAAGATCCTAAGACTATCCTCATTAGTGCAAACCTCACTCTATTAGAAGAACAATGTTTGATCAATGTTTTGGAAGAATATAAGGACACGTTCGCATGGACATATGAAGATATACCGGGACTAGATAATTCATTGGATGAACATAGGTTAACCTTGAAACTTGAAACTACCCCGGTTAAACAAAATCTCAGGAGATTACACCCTAATATTGCACTCAAAATGAAAGAGGAGGTTGACAAATTACACCAGGCAAAATTTATTAAAGTCATCCTATATCCGCAATGGGTGGCTAACATAGTCCCTGTTATGAAGAAAAATGGACGGGTTCGGATTTGCATAGATTTCAGGGACTTGAACCGAGCATGTCCTAATGATGATTATCCTTTGCCTCATATCGATGTTTTGGTTGATAACATAGCTGGATTTGAAATGCTTTCATTAATGGATGGTTATTCTTGATACAATCAGATTCAGTTAGCCAAGGAGGACCAAGAGAAGACCTCGTTCACTACACCTTGGAAAACATATTGATATGTTGTCATGCCCTTTGGGTTAAAGAATGCTGGTGCTACATATTAGAGAGCTAGGATGGCTATCTTTCATGACATGATGCACACCCTTGTAGAGGTGTATGTGGATGATTTAGTCATCAAGTCCAAGAGTCGGGAAGATCATTCTGAAGTGCTAAGAAAAGTTTTTCAACGAGCTAGAGAATAAAAGCTAAAAATGAACCCTATGAAGTGTACATTTGGAGTTTCATCAGGAAAGCTACTAGGGTTCATAGTAAGCAAAAGAGGCATAGAGATTGACCCAAAAAAGGCCAAAGCAATTATTGGTATGCCACCCCCGAAGAATATGAAAGATCTTCGAGGATTGATTGGGAGGCAACAATTTGTCCGCCGGTTTATCTCACAACACTCCCAAAGGTGTAAACCTTTCTATGAGTTAACCAAGATGGGGGTCGAGTTTAAATGGGATTCGAAGTGCCAGGAGGTGTTTGATGGGTTGAAAACATACTGGGTAATGTCGACACCGAAAACGTGTTCCGGATCAGCACCTCAAGAAAAGGTAAAAGATAGAATGGGGGAAAGGGAGTGAATTGGAAAACACTCAGAAAGCGGTAAAGAGTCCTCACCTCAGTCCCACACTCACATTGATCCCCAAACTTTTATCTCACGGCGTCGCTCGAGCACCAAAGACGGTTCGGGTCATGTGGGAGGAGAGTGAGGAGGAGATAAACTTAGAACATGAATAAAAAATGGTGGTTGCCAGGAGCCGCGGCTCCGCTTTATGGAATAAAAGACAATATTAAGTTGAATTGATCGTGTGTACCTTAGCGCAGGAGATGATATGTGGGTTAAATCTTCTTCTTCTTCGGCTGGCCGATGAAGAAGAGTCCAACCGGTACTAGCTTGATTGACCTGTGCAACTAGAATAACAAATCAAGTGAAAGAAACTGATTAGAACTATATGAAGTGTAGAAACTATAAGAGAGGAGATGAAAGAAAGAAGAAATTGGAATCGAACTCACCAGATTGGGGCAAGCCCTAACCCCTTTGTTGTGTTTTTGATTATGTAATAATGATGCAAACTAAAATAAAATATATTCTAAAAAGTAAATTAACTGAATGAAATGAGTTAAGAAGAACTTATGAAGTGAATCAGCTTGAGTTAAAGCCGAGTTGGTTGAAACAAGATGGTTCGGTTAGCCTTGCACCCTCCTGGCGTGACTTCATTGTAGAGAACTCTACAGATGACCCCGATGTTAGAATCGAGTGCCATTTGTTTCTATGGATGGAGAACTCGGAGAAAAAGAGATATTCTGTTGAATAGCCCTCAATTTATAGAGAAAGAGAACCGGTGCAAAATATAAAAACTAGACCGATCGTGCCCCACATTTCAAAGGAGGTGAGGGTGCTCAGGGCGCGCCCACACCCTGGGGGCCTGGTTTGTGCGCCCCCCTGTTTCAAAGAAAGTGGGGGCGCATTACACGTCTTACTACTAAAAATTGTCGGAACCTTCCGAAAATTTCTAAAAATCCAACTTGACAAAATGGAACGCACTCCCGAACTGGGGGCACAGTTAAAATAATCAATAATAAGCGGGGGAAACTTTCCAAAACCCGGTTTAGAAGGCACTAATTAGGGTAAATTCCAGTTTCTGAAAATGGACTGCGCCCCCGCATTTCAACAGAAGTGAGGGCGTGAAAGGCGCACCCCCGGACTGAGGGCGCTCAGGGTGCGCCCCCAGAAATGAGGGCGCTCAAGGCGCGCCCTACCATTTCAAGGGGAGCGGGGGTGCACTACACTCTCTCTCTCTTGCGTTCTTGTTCCGCAAGCCGTAACTTGCAAACGGGATGTCCGATTCGGCTCCCGTTTGTTGCATTGGAAAGAGGGCCTTCAACCGCACATCATCAAGTTGGTAAACCCGTTGGCATGACTCCCGAGACATTTGCACAGGGCTTTCTACCGGTTTACCCTCTCTCAAAAAGCTAAAAACCGTGGCAAAGATCCGAAAAGGGCAAGGTTCCAGTCGAGGAATCTTGGGTCAACTCGGGATGACTTCAAATGATGACTGAACAAGTCTGGTATGATCAGGAAATCCGAAATCATCGAAAAATCTGAGATTAACTCGGTAAACGTGAACCGAAGCTCGGAAAAGCTAGAAATAACCGGAAAACCCTAAAATTGACCAAAACGGCCGTATGGCCCTGATTGATGAAAATATTCAGCTAGGATTGACCCAGATGACCCAAAAAGATCCAGTGATGACCGGAAAGGCCTAACACATGATCCGGGATAGCCGTGTAAGTACAGATCGAAAAGCCATAACGAAGAAACCGTTATAGACTAACACCTACTGAAATGACTTGTCAGAAACCCCGAGTGTCATGGAACACGCGCGGGACTCCCGAGACATTCAAGTATGGACCATTCAAGGTCGATAATTGAGCAAGCTTCATGTTTTCACGGTTCACGTACGGCTCTCGCTTGAAGGTTACGACATTGTTCCGAAAATCATCGGTCCATTCCCAACTCACGAGGGGCTTCACCAACGTCCTTAGCTCATATCCACGAGGTAATCCAGATTAGATAATAGTCAAATAATGGGTATCGCCTATGGAATAGGAGTCTGGGGCTCTGAATCAAGCCAATTTGGCGTGTCTACAGCTTACCTCGCCTTGATGTTGGCTTTGCAAGGGAATTGCGTGTAGCAATGCGGAGTGACATGTAGAGAAAGCATAGTGAAGCGAGATGGATCATAGTAGAATGTAGTGGAGAGAAATAGCGATGAACTGAAAAGGTGGCATCAAGGTGTAGATATAGACACACTCAATGACCAGATTCGGCACGATGAATCTTCTCAAGTGTCCTAGATGACCGCCATGTTTCATCAAGTCTTTCTATGTTCGATTGGTAAGAGATGTGCCATGCGCACGAGAGAAGAATAGCCAACCCCCAACGTGGTGGGGAGTCCCCAAAACATGGGTTTGTAGGTTCATCACCAGTTGGTAACCCAATCTTTGTGGTTTTCCTATACTGTGATGGGCTAAAGTTTAAAAAAAGATTTGATTTGTAAATAAAAGAATACCAATCGAGCATATTCAGGCTCTTAGATTCATTTAAGTCTTCCAAGAGACAAGATTCAATTCGGAATGGAATGATCTTGAATTCCAAAAGGAAAATGTTGAAGCACAGACCGTGAAGATAATGACGGTGCAAGTTCTGATCGAACAGGAGGCCCTTGGCGGGATGAGTTGACTGCCACGGTGGGATGAATAGAAAGAATAGTGTTTTAGTGGCCACAGTGGTGATAGAAATGTAAGAGTTTGAGGCACAAGGTGATTACCGAACATGGTGGAATTAACAAACACAGTGGGATTAGATAGCACGGTGAGATTAGAAAGATCGAAATTGGGGTACATGATGGGGAGAAGGACCCGGTAGGGTTCAGAAATATCTGGACAGAAGTAGAAGATCATGAATGATGTATGTAATGATAACGAAGAATGCAATGCAACTAATACTACATGATGCATGCTGGGCTCAAGAAAACAAAAACAAGACTTGTTTAACAATTAGTTGAAGATATAGATTGTCTATAAGGTCAAGATACCCATTCGGGAACCATTGTCCCTCAAAGCACAACTTTGGCTTATCCGTGAGCATCAAAGATTGACCCGACCGTCGTAGATTTTGATGAATGGGATCTCAGGTCAAGTCTTCTCTGCACTCACAATCTTCATTGTCAATGCATCAAATAAATAGTAATGCACCTAATATATGCTAAGAAAGGAAATGATAATGGTGAGTTTGCAATGTGATGACATGCATTCTCACAAAAGAGTTCATGTGTCCTAATAAGGACAAAGAGTAAAAGTTCCTTGGCAAAGTTGAGGCTAAGGTGATAATAACACCTCCTCCTAAGAATCCTTATAGGAGGGAAGTGGCGAGCATCGCCTTGTTGTGCAGTTCTCCTTGTTTGTTCTTTATGCCTGAAACACTCAAAAAACAAGATTAGAATGCTAGTATGGCTTATCCCCCTTGCAAGTTGCAGTATGTCTTGACCTTTGTCAAGGGGTGTAGCCTTCTTAAGGTGTAAAAAAAATAAAGCAGCAAATATGCAATGAAATATTTGAAACATGAGACTAAGAATAAATATGAATGTAAAGACAAAAATTCAAACCAAGCATGGTGATGATTTGTTTTAAAAATTTTGTTGGAATTTGAAAAGAAGTTTTGTTAAAAGACTAAATTTTTTTGGAATTTTGAAAATATTCAATTTTTTTAGAGTTTTGAAAATACTTAATTTCTTTGGATTTTTGAAGATACTCAACTTTTTTGGAGTTTTTGAATTTTTTTTGGGAGAGAAAAAATCAGTATTGTCACAAATTCTCATCACTTGGTTGTTATTCTAGGTTCACTAGTAGATACCATGTGAAAAATGGGGTTCCTTACCCAGAATCTTCTTTGACCTTCAACCTTTGATCAACTAGAGTTTAGCTTTGATTTGGTTGGTCCACCCACACCCTGGGGGGTTAAGAATGAAGATATGATAAGGAAGTTCTTGATAGGATTTGGAAATGTCGAGAGAGATTTCTCTACTCACACCTAATTGCCCATTGGGGTTTGGCCTCTTCAGGTCTTTTTTACATGTGGCACTCACTTAGACAAGTCTTTGACATGTGGGGTCATTGCCCATCTTTTGGTGCCTTTTTAAACCTGTGGGGTTCATTGCCCATCTTGTAGCACCCTTTTCTTTTGAGAAGTTGGACCTTTCGAGACGGCCTCCTACTAAGGCAGTGGATGCTTTCAATACTCTTACCCTCTAGTCCCCTTTGCCTATCTTGGACCGAACAGAAGAGAGTAGAGTGAGGGTTTTCCTTCCACCTTTAAGCCTTGACTAGCTTCTCTCGGGTGTTGGGTCATCTGGATTCTGGGATCATGACGTGTTGTGTGTGTAGAATGGTATCTACCCTCGACTCCTAGACAACAACCTAGAACATGTGGTCTCAAGTCATACTAGTAGTTCTCTCCATTTTTGAAATAGATTACATTCTATAGGTGACTCAATTGTTCGCATGCATTGCAATGTAAAAATTTTGTTTAATAAAAAACAAGGTAGCTACAAATATCAACAATCATGAATTTCTCTCAATTAAAATTGTCATGTGAAATTCAAAATCATTTCAAAAAAATATTGCCTTGCAGATGACATAATGATGATGAATGCAATTTCATGTAATACCTAAAAGAAGAAGAAGTTCATTGCTGATGATGGCTTTGTTTGTGCTTGCCTTGCCTTGACTACCATGCCTTGCCTTGCCCAACTGCTTCCACTGTTGATATGTTCCACATTGAATCAAAGACTAAGAGTCATACAGTGAGGTGCAAGATGTGGTAGATTTGATTTGGCATGGTGGAACTAGGATTGATGATGTAGAAGACAAAGATTGAGGTATCACCTAGGAAATTTATCTACCTTTGATTTTTTTTTGAAAATAAAATTTGGAAAAGGAAAGAGAATGCTTGAAAAGAAAAGTGAATTAAAGTGGGATCTTGGGCCTGAGAGTTGATACTGGGCTTGAAGGCCCAAAAATGGTTGCAATCAAGAGGGATGCGGGCCCAAGAGTTGAAGGTGGGCTAGAGAGCCCAGTTGATGATGATGGGCATGAGGGCTCGATGGGAGGTGATGGGCTCAAAGGCCCAATTGGAGGTTAAGCCCGAGGGACCCAATGAAAAGAGCGGGCATATGGACCCAATTTAAATGGTTGGGGGAAAGATTGTGATTTGTGATGGGCTCACTAGGGCCATTGAAGAGTATGGGTGCACAATCCCAAAGTTGAAGAAGTGGGGGCACGGGGGCCCGATTTCGAAGAAGTATGGGCACGCGGGCCCGATTGTGAAGGAATGGAGGCATATAGGCATGAAGTTGAAGAAGTGTGGCCATGTGTGCTCGAGGTTGATGGAAGGTGGGCATGTGAGCCATATTTAGAAGAAATTTGGGCACATGGGCCCAGATGTAGAAAAACATGGGCATGTGAACCCGGTTGAGGTGAATTACGGGCACGTGGGCCCGATTGAGTTGAGTTGTGAGCACGTGGGCCCGATTTAGACAAATTAAGGGCACATGGGCCCGATTAGGGAGACTTATGGTCTCGTGGACCCGATGGAAGGAAAGGGGCACATAGGCCCCATTGGGGAAAAGGGGTGCATGGGCCCAATTGAAGGAAAGGGGCATGCAAGCCTGATTGATTAAAAGGGGCATGTGGGCCTGGTTGAAGAAAAGGGGCATAAGAGCCCAGTTGATGAAGAGGGGCACATGGGCCCGGTTGGATAAAGGGGGCACGCAGGCCTGGTTGATGAAAAGGGGCACATGGGCCCGATTGAAGGAAAGGGGTGCAAGAGCCCGGTTGATGGAAAGGGGCACATGGGCCCGGTTGGATGAAAGGGGCATAAGGGCCCGATTGTAGAAAAGGGGCATGAAGGCCCAATAGAGTGGCATAAAGTGTGGGTCGTGGCCCTAAGATTGATAGATTTTGGGCCCATGGGCCCGATTGATGATTGTGAGAAGGATAAAGAAAGGGCGGTGGCCCTAATATTGATTGTGAAAAGGATAAAGAAAGGACTAAGGGCGCTCAGGGCGTGCCCTACCATTTCAAGGGGAGGGGGGCACGTTACATTCTCTCTCCTATGCGCGTGTTTTGCAAGCCGTAACTTGTGAATGGGATGTCCGATTCGGCTCCTGTTTGTTGCGTTGGAAAGAGGGCCTTCATCTGCACCTCCTCAAGTTGGTAAACCCACCAGCATGACTCCCGAGACGTTCGCACGGGGCTTTCTACCGGTTTACCCTCTAGCAAAAAGCCAAAAACCATGGCGAAGATCCGAAAGGGAAAGGTTCCGGTCGAGGAATCTCAGGTCAACTCGGGATGACTTAAAATGATGACCGAACAAGTCTGGTATGATTGAAAAACCCAAAATCATCGAAAAATCTGAGATTAACCTAGTAAATGTGAACCGAAGCTCGAAAAAGCTGGAAATAACCAGGAAACCCTAAAATCGACCGAAACGGCCGTATGGCCCTGATTAATGAAAATATTCAGCTAGGATCGACCCGGATGACCAAAAAGGACCCAGTGATGACCGGAAAGGCCTAACACGTGATCCGGGATAGCTGTGTCGGTACAAATTGAAAAGTCGTACCAAAGAAACTGTTATAGACTAACGCCTACCAAAATTACTTGTCAGAAACCCTGAGTGTCACGGAACACATGCGGGACTCCCGAGACTTTAAAGAATGGATCATTTAAGGTCGATCATCGAGCAGGCTTTGTGTTTTCACGGTTTACACATGGCTCTAGCTTGAAGGTTACAACATTGTTCCAGAAATCATCGGTCCATTCCCAACTCATGAGGGGCTCGACCAACGTCCTTAGCTCATATCCACAAGGTAATCTGGATCAGATAACAGTCAAATAATGGGTATCACCCATGGAATAGGAGTCTGGGGCTCTGAATCAGGCCAATTTTTCGTGTCTACAAGCAAGTTCCCCTGTACTTAGACCACCAATTCTCAACAAGCCCTTGGTCCTATACATTTCGGTTCATGAGAACTCTCATGGGGTAGTCCTTGCATAAGTTGATGAAGAAGGGAAAGAGTGAGCTACTTACTACTTGTCCAAGATGTTTGATACTTGTGAGCTGAAGTACACGGTGGTAGAAAAGACCTGTACTGCTCTTGTTTGGGTGGTTTAGAAACTCAAGCATTATTTTCTTGCTCACCATGTCAAGCTCATTGCTCGTATCAATCCCATCAAGTTTCTGTTAGAGAATATAGTTTTGACTGATCGGTTAAGGCAATGGTAAAGCTTCTTGTCCCAGTTTGATATCACATATATCCCACAGAAGGCAATCAAGGGCTATGCTATCGCTGAACACCATGCCCATCATCCCATACCCATCTTTGACCTAGTCCGGTCGAAGTTCCTGGATGAACTAATGTCAATCCGATCTTCCAATCTTTGGACATTATATTTTGATGGGGCTTTGAACTCTCATAGTAGAGGGATAGGTATTGTCCTTCTATCACCTGAAGGTGTCACCATTCTACAGGCTTTTTAGCTCGACTTTCCAGCAACCAACAACATAGTTGAGTATGAAGCCTTGCTGGCTGGGCTGGAGGCTGCTCACTTCCATGGTGCCACCGAACTGAGGGTGATAGGTGATAGTCACTTGATCCTATGCCAAGTCGTATTCAAATACCGAACTTCCCATCCAAACCTCAAACCCTACCAAGAGCTCAGCACCTGCTACATCAAAATATTCTTCAAACTCACCTTTGTCCATATCCCCAATTCTCATAATATCCTCACTGATGCCTTAGCTTCACTAGGTTCATCTTTATGTGTCCCTCTAGGCAGGCAAGTGTGCACTATCCACATCTGTAAGAGGTCAATTCCAGCAATTGAGGATGGACGTTTTGTGAAAGTTAAGAAGAGGTTCAATAGAAAAGAATACTTGGAACACAAAGAAGAAATCTCTTTAATTGAGTTGGAAGAATTAAAATAAGGTGAGAGACCTTGGTATGATGGGATTGCAAGGTATTGCCAAGATCAGTCATATCCTCCTGGATCGACCACCAAGGAAAAGAAGGCAATCAGAAGAGTATCCCAGAAGTATACAATCTTAGAAAGAATGCTCTACAAGAGGAGTCTAAGTGGAATCTTACTCAGGTGTCTTGATGAAGAATAAAACCGAGTTGGTGCTAAAGAAAGCACATTCTGGAATTTGTGGTGGTCATGTGAATGCTCAAGCCCTTGCTAAGAAAATCATCCGACAAGGGTATTATTGGCCAACTCTAGAAGAAGACTGCTCCATCTTTGTCTTGCACTGTCATTCATGTCAACTCCATGCCGACAAGATTCATTCTCTCGCATCTTCCCTTCATCCAATTCATGCCCCCATGGCCTTTCTCCATGTGGGCTTTTGATATCATTGACCCCTTGAGTGACCTCAACTCCAAAATGCGCTCAAAATCATTCATTATGATGGCAAAAAAATACTTTACAAAGTGGGCTGAAGCGGAAGCGTTTGTGGAGATTAAAGCATCAACAATCTGCTCTTTCATCAAGCGCAATATCATTGCAAGGTTCGGGATCCCTAGAGACATTGTCACCGATAATGGGCTGCACTTCCTCTCTCAAGATCTGTGTGATCTTTGAAATAGGTATCGCATTTCATTGCATCATTCATCATCATACTATCCTCAAGGCAATGATCAATCATAAGCCACCAAAAATACCTTAATCAAGATCATCAAGGAATCTTGTAAGTCTAGCAATTTTGCCAACTAGCCTGATAAGCTTGTAGATGCTCTATGGGCTTATCGTACTTCTGTAAGTACTACCACTGGACAAACCCCGTATGCTTTGGCATATGGGATGGAAGTAGTGGTCTGCTACGAAGTATTACTTCCATCTCTCCGAGTTCAGCTCGACAGAGATATTCCTGTTGATGAGAGACGAGAATATCTCCTTGTACAGCTTGAACTCTTGGATGAAAGAAGTCTAGCCACCGCCGAGAATGCCTGGACTTACTAGAACAGACTTAAAAGGTTTTATCAAAAGAGGGTGGTTGAGAGAGAAAATTTGATATTGGTGAGATAGTCATTAAAAGAATTTTTGTTAAACTGGCAAGTCCCCACTCCAAATTACAACCTAACTGGGAAGGGAAGGACCTTTTGTAATCACTAAAAAGTATTCAGGCAATGCATATGAGTTAACTAATGCAGATGGAGAAAATTTGAGTCATCCTTGAAATGGAGTCTACCTCAAAAAGTATTTTTCATAAAAAAATGGATAAATCAATGGTATAATCTCAAGTCAACGATCCTAGGCTGTTCGTGAGAAGTCAAGGGTAGGTACCATCCTACACACACAACACCTCCTGATCCTAGAATCTAGACAACCCGACACTTGCGAAAAGCAAGGCAGAAATCTAGAAACGGAAGGAGTATCCTTGTTGTATTCTCTTCTACTTGGTTCATGATAGGGAGAGGAGATTAGAGTGGGGTAGTATCGAGAAAACTCGCCACCCTAGTAGGAGGCCATCTTAGAGGGTGCAAAAAGGTGCCAAAAGAAAGGCAATGAAGGCAATGAAACCCTCAGGTTAGAAAAAGAAAAATGATCAACCTGTCTGAATGAGTACCCAAAATGATAGTCAAGGCAAAAAAAGCACTAAAAGATAGGCAATGTCCCCATGGGTCAAAAACCTATCCAAATATGTTCCACATAAAAGAGCAAAAATAAGAAAGAACTGAAGTGGTCGATCCCCAATGGGCAATTTGGGTATGAGTAGAGAAATCCCTCTCAACATCTCCAAACCCTATCAATGACTTAATCTATACTCTTCCTCCTTAAACCCCTAGGGTAGGGTAAACCGACTGAATCCAGGTGGAACCCAAGCTGATCAGCTGATCAAAGGAAGAAGGTTCAAAGGATTCTAGGTAGGAAACCTTATTTTGCACATGCTATCTACCACTTGAGTCTTGATAAACTTCAAAAATCGATGAACTATCTCAAATACCAGCATTTTCTCCACAAAAAAATGAATATTTCAAAAATCTAAAAAAATTTAATATTTTATAAAATCCAAAAAAATTGAATATTTTAAAAAAATCTAAAAATTAAATATTTTAAAATCCACAAAAATTGAAGATTTCTAAGAAAACTCAAAAAAAATGCATCTCTTTTAGCGTCGTGATCATTGTCTTAGTTGCATCCATGTTTATTTTTCTGTCATGCATAGTTCTATTGCTGCATTGCATGTTCATTTTTGGCTCTAATTACCTTGTTAAGAAGGCTCTTCACTTTGACCTAAGTCAAAGTTGACCGTAATTGGCAAAGGGATGAGTCGTGGTGAAGATCTAATCCCTTTTTATCAAGTGTTTCGGGCATTTTAATGTAAGAGGGAAAGATTCTCACCATGGCAGGTAAGTTCTCTCAACCCTTACCATAATTGTTGTTTTAGTCATTCATTTTATTCTACTTTTCTAAGAAGCCTCTTCTCTTTGATCTAAGTCAAAGTTGACCATAAAGGCAAAGGGATGAGTCGTGGCAAAGATCTAATCCCCTTTTATCAAGTGTTTTAGGCATTTCAAGGTAAGAGGAGAGGATTCTCACCATGACAAGTAAGTTCTCTTAACCCTTAACCTCCATTTTATTTTAGTCATTTATTTTATTCCACCTTGTTAAGAAGGCTGCTCCCTTTGACTCAAAATCAAGGCAAATGACATATAGGCAAAGGGATGAGTCATGATGAAAATCTAATCATCTTTGATAAGTGTTTTCAGGAGCTGAAGAGGCAAAAAAAGAAGGACCATTAGGTATAATTTTTTACAAAAAAAAAATTGGACCAGGGCACACGTACCCTCATCTAGGGGCATGTGACCAGGTGCCCCATCCCCCGATCGGGGGCATATGGACTAAAAAAATCAAAAAAATTCAAAAAAATCTAAAAAAATAAAAAATTGTCCGGAATGTTGAGAATGAAATTTTTGCTAAAGGAACCATCATCAAAAACATTTTTTGACCTCAAAATGATGATTTTAATAGTGAAAACTTCAATTATCCATTTCGGGAAAAATATGCTTCATATGACAATTTCGTTTGTTGGATACTAATAAAAAATGTGTAGTCAACCTTTTAAGTCCCAACAAGTGAATTGGTGAGATCGGTGTTCTTGAAGGAACGTCATGCCAACCCTGCAGCGAAAAGAGAGGAAGTGCCACGCAACTGAACATTATCGTGGTGCTGTATTTTGTCAAAAGGCAAGACAAGGATGGACCAGAGATGCTGATGAATCAGACAGTCGATGCAAGTTGATAGACCACGCCTGAAATCTTCACTCAGATTCACATTCTCATCAATCTCACATCATCATCAGCATTTCATTTTATGCTTCACATCACCTTGTCATTTAGTTATGTTAGGTTCATTTAATATGTATTGTATGCATTGATGTTGAAGAGCTTGAGGGTGAAGATGACTGGGCCCGAGATCCCCTTCAACAAAATCTATGGCGGCTTGGTCATTTCTTCACATTCACGGATAAGTCAAAATTGAACATTGGAGAGACGATGGTTCTTAATCAGGTGTCTTAACCCCCAATAGACAATCTATATCTTCAACTATTTTCTACATAATTTTCTTTGTTTTCATATCCATGTTCTTTTCATTCTTCATCATTACTATTTTATCTCACCATGTTTTACTCTTGTATCCCACCATGTTTTACTATGTTATTCCACCATGTCTTTTATTTTATCCCACCATGTCTTTTAATTTTTCCCACCATGTATTTTAATTTATCCCACCGTGTCTTTTATGTTATCCCACCATGTCTTTTATTTTATTCCACTGTAGCTTTTATTTTATCTCTCCATGTCTTTTATGTTATCCCACCATGTTTTTTATTTTATCCCACCGTGTCATGTTTGTCATGCTATTATTTCTTCTTTTCCATCATTCTATGTTAGTCCCACCGTTATCATTCAATCCCACTATGGCCTAAGTCTATTTTGTCATTTTTCGAATAACCAGGTTTTCTGTCAGAGCATGATTCATAGTTTTCACGATACCCGAGCAATTTTGTTACTCTTAAACGAACCCTTTTGAACCTGAGGTTATTCCACTCAAAATTAAACTGAGTATTTTTGTGAAACTTGAGATTCCAAATATGATGAATTGGTATTCTTTTCATTTTAAAATAAAATTTCTCTTTTAAACTTTAGCCCATCACAGTACAAGAACACCGCAAAGTTCAGGTTGTTGGCTGATGATGAACCTACAAATTCGGGGACTCCTCACCGCACTGAGGGTTGGATACTACTTTATCCTTTTATTTTTTATCTCTCATGCCAATGGCATGTCTTTTACTAATCAATTATATAAGGTTTTGATGGAACGTGAAAAGCGATCTAGAATATTCAGCGAGATTCATTTTGCTGAATCAGGTAGATAAGCATGTCTATATCTACACATTGATGCCACTTTTTCAGTCCATCACCATTTCATTCTGCTACATTCATCTACGCTCAATTACATTCCATTATAGTTTACTCTGAAACACTTCGCTGCATTACATGCCATTCCATACAAAGCCAACATCAAAGCGAGGCAAACTGTAGACACGCCAAATTTGCCTAATTTAGAGCATAAAACTCATGTTTTATAGGATAACACATTTTATTGATCTTAGAATTATGTCGGGATATGTTTATTTGGAGCTTTGCCAAATGAAATCGGATGTTTTCTGATGTTTTTTGCATAAAGCCATAATTTTCGAGTAAAAGACACATGTAAATCATGTAAACATGAAAATTAGCTAAATAACCAATGCCTAATGAACATACATTGAAGGTTATGGTCATATTCACACTCCGAACAAGTTTTGTTTCATGTCGTGTCTCTTTGGTTGGCCGTCGGAGTCATTCCAACTAATATCAGATCTTCTGTTCACTAGACTAAATTTTGGATAAATTTCTAAACCTTCATAGAGTGTGATGGCTGATCCATTACTTTATAAAGCTTCTTCGTCTTGTTATCTTTCCAAAGAAACAAACGGTGTCGAATTCTGAGTTCGGGAGTGTCAACAATGGCTTCCATGAGAAAGACGCGCAAAATTAGTCCCCATGTGCATTGGTCCCTGGGCACGTGCCCTGGATCCAGGGCATGTGGCCATGCGCTCCCACCCTGAGGCACTTGGCCATGTTCCCCCGATCAGAGGCACGAGGGAACCGGATTTTGATCTGGACTCTATCGGATTGAATTTTTCGACCGGATCGAACTGTTTTTGTAGGGAGGATTAGCTATGCCCCCTCCAGGGAGCGCATGCGCCCCACAATGGCAGATTGGATCGGCTGTTCTCTGATAAATTGAGACCGATTCTGGTCATTCCAAAGGCTGGTTCACAAATCCCCAGGCATCTCAAGACATTCAAGATTCCTCCTTCATTAATTTTGTGATTTTTAGAGAGAGAATTTTGAATTTTTAGAGAGAGAGAAGTTGGTTCAGGAGAGAGGAAGACTGGTCTGCCGGTGATCTATTAGGTCTCACTTCTTCAGCTTCTATAGCAGCGTGTGGAAATCTTATTTTTGAGCTCTCAACATCAAAGTTCTTTCTCTTCAAGTCTTCTTCAGTTTGAAATTGACGGTGCATGATTCTAAGGTCGAGGCTGGTTGTGGAAAGCACTGAAGCAAAGTCGCTCCTGCCAGATCCTGGATTACTGCTTGGCTTTTTCGACAACCCAGATTTGGCCATATCTCTCTATTCTTATTAGAAATTTTATGTTATTCTTCCTATCTCTTTGTTTCGTGATTATCCATCTTCCTATCATTTTTTTACATTTTTTACATTATTTTTAGTTTGTTAATCCAAAAAATAAATAAAGGGGTTAGAGATAACCCAAATTCAGTCAATTTCCTTTCAGTTGTGTGTTTCATGTTATTTTATTTACATATACTCTACTTTATTTAGTTCTAATTGTATTTTTCATTTTTTTGTATAGTTTCACAGGAAATCAAGCACCCACGCGTTGAGGACTCTTCTTTAACGGCCAACTGAAGAAGGAGAAGCTTTGACCCGCACTCTTCCTACTAAGGTACACACGGTCATTTTTACTTTATAAATCAGAACTCGCGGTTCCTGGAGAGCACATATGTCTTAATTTTCCTTCTTCTCATCCTCCTCCCACATGACCCAAATCATCTCTTCGCTGATTGAGCGACGCCGAGAGATGAAAGTTCGGGGATCAATGTGAGTGTGGGACTTAGGATGAGTTGCTTTCCATGTTTTCTTCCTTTCTTTCTCATCCCCTCTTGAGGTGGCAATATGGATTCACGAACTAACCTGAAAAAGGAGAGCCCCATTGTGTTTTTAGGAGTTGACAAAGGGCTCATGACCCGATTTGAGACAGATGACGGGGCTATGGGATAGATTGAGAAAAGTGATGGGGCCATTGGCCCAATGTGGTAAGGTAGGGGCATGATAGCTTGATTCAAAAAGATGATGGTGCAACAACCTGATTGAGAAAAACATAGACATGAGGGCCCAAATTGAAAGCATGATTGAAAACATGGGTGCAACATCCCGATTGTAAAAGCTTGATTAAAATATGGATGTAATGGCATGATTAAAAACTTGGTCACCAAGGATCGCGTAATCGGAATCAGAATCAGATCGGTCCTTGGAATCGGTCAAAATCAGCTGATTCCTAGGAAGGGAATCGATCTAGGAATTGGCCTAGATCAAATTTTTTTTGAATTTTTTTCATCAAAAAATAGAAAAAAATAGAAAAAAAAATTAAACATAGAAAATAAGCTAAAAAATTTAAAAATAAGATTAGCATTCATCCACATCGAATAATTACTAATGAACATGAAATGAAGTTAAGTACATATTCTATTGAGTCAAAAAACAATTAATTGATACATCATGATTTATGAAAATATAAAAAAGAAGAATTTACATGATATCAATCTAATACCAATATCTAGGATATGGATATTGGTCTTCCTCCTCTTCCTGTTGCTGTCGATGCTCCTGAGTTGTGCCCAATCTTGTATATTGTTCGGGACCATATCCATATGAAAATAATGCCGATGCCATGCCATCAAAGTCGTAGGCATCAGACTGCGGGATGATCGGGATGTAGGCAGACTCTGGTGGAGCTAGTGGTGGTCGTGGAGGAATCTACTATTGTTGAGCCTCGCCAAATGTAGGATATTGTGGCTCTATAAAATGATGCTATGATGTCTGCTCATCCAGCGTGTAATACAGTTTTGGCTGCCGTGAATCAAGTGATTGGGCTGCTGCTGATGGCTGCATCACTGGTATGCACTCCTCGTCATCATCAACTAAGAAGTGATAAGGAGCCTGTGTGATATCATCTGGGCTCACAGGATGCCTGATCTCCAGCTTCTTTCTCTTCACCTCTTCAGCCATCTCTGAAGTACCAAAACCCAATGATTTTTTTAGCTTTGAAAATCCACCCATTTTTCGTACAGTCACTTTTGTTTTCATTTTCCCTGGACTATGAATGGGCTAGGTAGTAGCAGTTAGGGTTGGAGCTGGGGCTAAAGCTAGAGGCTGCTCCATAGCTGCTGGGGAAGAAGAAGGCCTTGCCTGATCCTGAGAAGTAGGTGGAGGTGGAGGTGGAGCATCCTACTTGGCTTCAACACCATCCAACTCTCCTTCAGCCCATGCACAGTCATCTGGATCACACTCAGCTGGATGATCCCTGGCTGCCCTCTCCTCTATCCAGGAGGCAAGTGCATGCTCTTCATGGAATATCTAATCAATGTCCACCTCCTCAGGTGGTGGTGTGGTAGAGGTATGCCTCTACTTGTATGGACCACCTGTGTACCGTGGAAATTGCTCCTCACTGATCTTCTGTTAATCCTTGATATTCTTGATGCGCAGCCTCATATTGTAAGTAGGGCTCGGGCCATGTACTATCACCACCGAGTTCCATGTATTAGAAATGGACCCACTTTCAAAGCTATTTTGGGATGCCCGTATCTTGAGGCAATAGGAGCTATTGCCTCCACTAATCATCAATGTCTGAAGTTCCCATACAAGGGCCAAGTCATCAAAGTAACCAACATCCCCATTCTGAATGACGTGGATGATCTCTCTTCTCCACGGCCAATATCAGAACCTATTCAGCCATTGGTTTCAACTACAGAGCTGCCCGGTGTCATGGTGTTGACAACACCTCCAGAAATAGTTGCTTGGAGGATGATGAAAGGAATGGGCTATTAGCTAGGAAAGAGGCTGGGAAAGGAACTGCAGGGGGTTGTGCACCCCGTCGAAACTGTATAAAGATCAAGTAGGCACGGGCATGGCTATGAGCCCAGTTTCACTCCGAGGATGGTCTACCGGCCAAAAAATGCCATGGGACTCCAAAGATTCTTCATCAAAGGGGAGACCATGATGATGGTCAGGGTGTAGACACGCCAAATTGGCCTGATTCCGAGCCCCAGACTCTTATTCCATAGGAGATTTTCTTTTTTGATTGTTACCTGATTTGAATTACCTCGTGCACATGAGCTAAGGACATTGGTGGAGCCCCTTATGAGTTGAGAATGGACCAATGATTTCCGGAATGATGCCGAAACCTTCAAGCGAGAGATGCGCGTGAACTGTAAAAACACGAAGCCTGCTCGATGACCAACCTTGAATGGTCCATAATTGAAGGTCTCGAGAGTCCCAAATGTGTTCTGTAACATTCAGGGTTTCCGAGAAGTCATTTCAGTAGGCGTCGGTCAATGACGGCTTTCGTTTCAGCTTTTTCGATCTATACTGACACGTCTATTCTGGACCACGCGTTAGGCCTTTCTGGTCATCACCGGGTCTTTTTGGGTCATCCGGGTCGATTCTAGCCGAATATTTTTATCAATCATGGCTATACATCCGGTTTGGTCAATTTTAGGGTTTCTTGGCATTTCCGAGTTTCGGTTCACGTTTACCGGGTTAATCTCAGATTTTTCAATGACTTCAGGTTTTCCGATCGTACCAGACTTGTTTGGTTATTATTTTAAGTCCTCCCAAGTTGACCCAAGATTTCTCGACCGGAACCGTGCTCTTTCGGATCTTCGCCACGGGTTTCGGCTTTCCGCGAAAGGGTAAACTGGTAGAAAGCCCCATGCGAACGTCTCAGGAGTTATGCCAGCTGGTTTACTGACTTGAGGAGGTGCAGCTTAAGGTCCTCTTTCTAACACAAAAAACGAGAGCCGAATCAGACATCCCGTTTGCAAGATACGGCTCGCGGAACGTGCACGCAGGAGAGAGAGTCTACCGCGCCCCCGCTCCCTTTGAAAAGGGAGGGCGCGCCCTGAGCACCCCCGGTTCCTTTGAAAAGCGGAGGCATGGTCAGTTTCCTAAAATCGGAAATTTTCCCAATTAGAACCTTCTAAACCGGATTTTTGGAAGGTTTTCGGCGGTGATTTTCGATTATTTGTACCGCGCCCCCGGTTCGGGGGCGCGTTACGTATGTCAAGTCAAATTTTAGCAATTTCTATAATTTTACGACAAATTTTAGCAGTGAGACGTGTACCGCGCCCCTGGTTTCTTTGAAATTAGGGGGCGCGGAGACCGAGCCCCCGAAGTGAGGGCGCGCCCTGCGCCCTCGTCTCCTTTGAAGAGCGGGGGCACGGTCGGTCCAGTTTCCAGTTTTTGCACCGGCTTCCTTCCCCTATAAATTGAGGGCCATTCTCAAGGACCCAAGGTTAATCCCTGGTGCCTAGCTCGTCCTGAGGCTGTCCAAGCTCCCTCCCAAGGCCGTCCCGATGTCCAAAGGCGATCCGACGTCGAGAGATCGATCCCGAGGTGAAGGAGAAGGCTCAATCCGGGCATTCTGCATCAACCTACTTCATAGACTTATTCATAAAATCTGGGACTCTTTCTGCAAAAGTCTTTAACATAGAAGTTTGTTATCTCTTCGTCCTCTTTCATCTCCAACTGACAACACTCAATTCTGACTTTTTTTTTGTTCGTGGCGGTTTCTGCACTAAGGGTGCGCATCTAGGTTCTGTTTTCCACATCTTCCCACTTTCATAATTTTTACAGACTTCTACAAGAGTATTTCGGAGAAGTCATTAACATAATAACTCTTTCTCTCCTAGTCTTCTGTCTACTCCAATAAACGGCACTCAATTTTTACATTGGGGTCATCCATAGCATTCTCTGCATGAAAGTTGTGCCAGAAGGGTGCAAAGCTACCCGAACCGGCCTTCTTCAAACAACTTAGCTTCAACTTAAGCCACACACTTCATAAGTCTTTCTTAACTCATTTCATTCAGTTCATTTACTATCTTATAACATCTTTTACTTCATTTGCATCATTTTTACATAATTAAAAAAACACAAAAATGGGGTTAGGGCTCGCCCCAATCCGGTGAGTTCGATTCCAATTGCTTCTTTGTTTCATCTCTTCTTCTATATTTTCTACATTTCCCATAGTTCTAATCGGTTTCTTTCACTTGGTTTATTATTCTAGTTGCACAGGTCTATCGAGCTAGCATCAGGTTGGAGACTCTTCTTCATCGGCCGGCCGAAGAAGAAGAAGGTTTAACCCACATCCCAATCTCCCGCGCTAAGGTACACGGTCAAATTCAACTTTCTTTATATTTTCATTCCATAAAGCGGAGCCCGTGGCTCCTGGCGACCACCTTTTATTTATGTTTTAAGTTCATCTCCTCCTCACTCTCCTCCCACATGACCCGAACCATCTCCGGTGCTCGAACGACATCGTGAGATGAAAGTTCGGGGATCAATGTGAGTGTGGGACCGAAGTGAGGACTCTTTACAGCTTTCCGAGTGTTTTCCAGTTCACTCCCTTTTCCCTTATTCCATCCATCTTCTATCTTTCACCTTCTCTTGAAGTGCCAATCCGGAACCCGTTTCTGGAGTCGACATGGGGATGAAGAAAAAGAACCAACCAAGTGTAGACACGCAATTTTGGCCTAGTTGGAGAGCTCAAATTCTTATTTTCATGAAGAATATTTGAGTAACCTTTCAAGGGAACCGAGTTTTCTGGAAAAATTAAGGTCTTTGGCACATTTCAAAGAGGGCAAAACCCTGTGTATAAGGGCACCTGGCGCCCTACTTATAGGGCACCAGGCATTCTATAAATAGGGCACCAGGCGCCCTATAAACAGGGCACCTGGCGCCCCGTATACAGGGCACCAGGCGCCCTATATACAGGGCGCCTGGATCTGAATTAAATTGATTTGACAGGCCGATTTGACCCCCCGCAGTGACTTGTCTTGTCGACCTGACAAACCTCATGATGCTAGCACCCCATATACAGGGCGCTATGCCACATGGCACTGTTTTTCAAAAATGGCCAAAGTGCCCTCTTTTGGGCTATAAATAGACCCCCATTTGGAGCTTGGAGGAGGTTCCAACTCGGTGCCACCCTAGAGCCCATCCAACACTACGATTCTAAGCCACATTCACCCTCCAAAAGCCTCCAAATCGATCCAAAATCCTCCACCAAAAACCCTAAAACCTTCTGTTTCTATCACCCAGAAATATGATTTTTCTCCAACTTTGAGAGCCCCTATCCGACTCTCCTCATACATCCAGCACCCAAACCACCTTCCACTAGCTTTATTTGCATATCGTCTACAAGGAGAAGCTCTTACTTCGTCCCGGAAGCCACCCAGCACTCCGGAGCAGCGTCGCGAAGAGAAGAAGAAAATCTGTTCGGGCCAGACTTAGTGCCCCGTATACAGGGCGCTTTGACCTTGGTCAACGCACCCCATAAAGGGGGCACCTGCTCCTGGCACCCTATATATAGGGCACCAGGAAGGGCAGAAGTTTGTTTCGTCGTTTTCGAAGTCCGATCGCCCGTTTAATCGAGTTCTTTTCTCCCTTTTTCGCTTTTGCATTGATCATCATGTTATTTGGCATGTCTTAGAACATTTTTGCATTTCATATATGTTTAAAACATACCAAAAATAAAGGTTGGGATCTCGTCCCAATCCGGTTAGTCTCTTCCCATTTGCATGTTTGAATCTAAATTCGAGCACGATACTATGCTTTCGTTAGAACTAATGAAACCTTCACTTGTCTACATGTTTTCTTATGGACATTCTTAGGTAAATCCGATCGAGGCAGAGCTTCAACCGGATTGAAGGCAAAGGATTCACTAAGCTCTCTTCTTTCGGCCGGCCGAGAGAGGAGAAGTCGGAACTCAACAATCTCCCCGCTTCCGAAGGTATGACAGTCATCTTTCTATTTCATTTTCTTTCATTCCACCATATTTTGGAGCCTTTGGTTCCTAGCGACCACACCTACATAACACACCACCCACCAACACACACCGAGGCGGGCGTAAGGGTTCCGGGAGGGGGAGATCTGCGGATGTCCCGTTCCGGGTGCTTACACCAAGAGGAGGAAGGCACCAGAGCAAGAGGAAGAAGTGGACAACCTGAGTACATCTTTGGCTTGGTTGTTTATGAAGGAGGAAGAACCAGGCAAGGGCACGTCCATCCCTAAACAACTCATCCATTCAATCTAACCTCCAATCAATATCCTACGTGAGCCATATCCTATGGTCACGTATTTCAAAATCCTCAAGCTCTCCCTCCTAAACTCGCTCGATGGGCTTTTTAGACCAATTTCCAACTCTGAGCCGAAAAGGACACCCAAACTGATCACTGGGCCTAAGAGCCCATTTAAATTTTCTTACTCCATTGGGCTTCTATGCCCATTTCAATTCAATAACATTGGGCCCACGTGCCCACCAATCAGGCCCACGTGCCCTTTAAATTTCTTTTCTAACTTTGGGCCCACGCGCCCCTTGGATATTTTCACTAGCTTTGGGCCTATCTGCCCATTGCTTGTCATTGTCGGGAACGTGAGCTCATTTTTCTTATGTTTGCTTAAGTTTTTTGTTTCTACTCGTGCCCCACCGGCTCATTCATGTCTTCTTATTAAAAATATCAAAAACACCCAAAAAAAAATGTCTTCTCACAAACTCAATTTTCTGTTGAGGAGACGCTTCTACTTGTCTCAGAGGGTGCGCCCAACTAGGACCCCTCTTCTCTGAGTCACTGATCGATCTGCTTGATCCTTCACCCTCTTTAGATACCACTTTTTCAATTCCATCTTCTTTAGGAGTAGTTAAATTAGGAAAAAATAAAATCCGAGGTAAGCGCGTTCCAGAGAGATATCTCCAGCAATTAGCTCAGAAATGCAAGGAATGTGCTGTAGACATGCCAAATTCGCCTAATTCAGAGCATAAAACACATGTTTTATAGGGTAACATGTATGATTGATCTTATAATGATGCCGGGTCTTTATAAGTTTATTTGGAGCTTCATCGAACGAAATCGGATGTTTTCCGAAGTTTCCGCAAAAAGCCATAATTTCCGAGCGAAAGCCACACGTAAATCGTGTAAACACGGAAATTGGCTGAATGGCCAATGCCTAATGATCATGCATTGAAGGTTATGGTCATTTTCACACTCCGGACAAGTTTTGCTGCATTCCGTGCCTTTCCGGTTTGCCGTTGAAGTCATTCTAACCAGTATCGGATCTTCTGTTCACTGCCCTAACTTCCGGACAAAATTCTGAAATTTTGAAAGGTGTTATGGCTGATCTAATGCTATATATAGCTTCTTCAGCCTGTTAGCTTTCCAACGCAACAAACGGTGTCGAATTCCGAGTTTGGGAGTGTTCGCAATGGCTTCCGGAAGAAGGACGCGCAAAAAATAGTCCCATGCGCCCGGGTCCCTGGTCACATGCGCCCGGAACCCAGGGCACGTGCCCATGCGCCCTACCAGTGAGGCACGTGGCCATGTGCCCTCACTTGAGGGCACATGCGCCCCACCCTGGAGGCACGAGGGAACCAGTTTTTCACCGAGACTTTACCACTGAACGGATGGATCAGATAAGACCATTTTTTTCGGAAAAGATAAGATGTGCCCTCACTGGGGGGCACATGAGCCCCTTAGTGGGGCGCATGCGCCCAGGGTTAGGGCGCATTCAACCCTTTTTTTAGTCTTGATCGCGGCAGTTTTATCCTATAAATAAACTCCGATTCCGGTCGTTTCAAAGGCATGAGCACGACCCCCCAGGCATTTCAAGACGTCCAAGCACCCTCCTGCATTGATTTTGTCATTTTTAGAGAGAGAATTTTGAGTTTTTAGAGAGAGAAAAGTTGGTTCAAGTGAGAGGAAGGTTGTTCTGCAGGTGATAAGCCATGTCTTTTTTATTCGGCCTCTACATCAGTTTGTGGACGTCTTATGCCTGAGCTCTCTTCATAAAAGTTCTTCCTCTCCAAGCTTTCTTCAGTTTGCAATCGACGGCACTCGATTCCAAGGTCAGGGATCGTCGTGACGAGAGCAGAAGCAAAGTCGCGCCTGGCAGATCCTGGACTGCTGCTCGGCTTTTTCGACAACCCAGATTTGGCTATATCTTTCTCTATTCAACTCAGAATCTTTCTGTTTTTTTCCTATCTCTTTTTTTAGTGATTATTCATCATCCTATCATTTTTTTTACATTTTTTGCATTACTTTTAGTCTGTTATTCTAAAAATAAAAAAAGAGGGGTTAGGGATAACCCGAATCCGGTCAGTTTCTAGTCAGTTGTGTGTTTCATGTCATATACTTCACTTTGTCTAGTTCTAATAGTATTTTCACTTGTTTATTTGTCTAGTTGCACAGAAGATCAAGCACCCACTGCGTTGAGGACTCTTCTTCATCGGCCGGCCGAGGAAGGAGAAGCTTTAACCCACACTCTTCACGCTAAGGTACACACGGTCATCTTTCAATTTAATTTCATAAATCGGAACCCGCGGTTCCTGGAGACCACATTTCTTTCTTCTCATACTCCTCCCACATGACCGGAACCGTCTCTTTGGTGATCGAGCGACGCCAAGGGATGAAAGTTCGGGGATCAATGTGAGTGTGGGACCGAGGTGAGAGTTGCTTTCTGAGTTTTCTTCCTTTCTTTTCTCATCCCCTCCTGAGGTGACGATCTGGATTCGAACCCTCTTCGGCATCTGTAAATTTTAAAATTGGTCAGTTTTTCAATTTTTAAAACAATCACCCATAGAAGAATGCTGAAGCTGACATGTGCCCAGACCAGGGGCCCATGCGCCCTGGTCTGTGGGCACATGCGCCCTGGATCCAGGGCACAAGTGCCCTGACCCCAGGGCACATGCCCTTGCGCCCTGGTTGGAGGGCACATGTGCCCTGACTTGAGGGCACATGCGCCCCGACTTGAGGGCACATGCCCTTGTGCCATGGGTTGAGGGCACATGCGCCCTGACCCCAGGGCACGTGCCCTTGTGCCCTTGTTTGAGGGCACATGCGCCCTGGTTCTAGGGCACATGTGCCCTAGTTTGCACCGATCTTCTTCTAACCCAAAAACAGCTTTAACGAACTCGGAATCGCATGAAATCACAGCCAAAATGAAGAGAATGTAGAGATCTACATTTTATTTAACTAGAGCACTGACCTTTGAACACGATTCGGGCTCTGAAAGTGTATAAAAAGTCGGAGTAGCTCGGGTGAAGAGAGAGGCTGTGAGTGGTGAAATGAACTGGTAGGGGCGGTTAGTCTATTTATAGAGGTAAAAATGTGTAAAAATCATGAAAATTTTAAAAATTATATTGCCACTCTTGAAATTGAGCTGATCACAATGCCATTGAGAGAATCCCAAACAAATTTCTAGATTGCTCAGAAAAATTCACCGAAAAAATGCATGTTTTAACTTCATAAAAATTCATTTCTTACTATTAAATCTTGCATATCATGTTGAAAAATAGCTATTTTTATGCATTGTTTCGGTCATGCATTGACAATTTTCAGGCATAAGGTAAAAGTTTGTGAATTTATATTGCGAAATTGACATGACAAAATTCATTTGATATTCATAAATGACCAAAATTTGTTTGACAAGCTAGAGAAGAAAATGGCAATAAAAAGATGATCAGGTACAAAGAAGCTGCAACTGAGAAATATAGCGACGCTGGTCATCTGTACTCTCCACGATAAGTGTGCCTGGTCGCTGTAGCCGGCTCGTACTCCACAAGGCAATAGATGTCTGAGCTTCCTCCATGTCTTCATCTGTATCAAGCTTCCTGTCTTTGATAAGAGTCAAGTGTGAAAGCACCGGCAGTTCATGGCGAGGCAAACCAATCTGAGAATGACACCTGTGCGTATTGTACAGAACAAAAGCCGAGCCAGTAACTAGTCGAAGATCCACGCCAGGAGCAAAATAGATCTGAACATCTCTCTGTCGCCTAATGACTGGACTGTGCACAAAGCCTGAATGACTGATGGAAGCAAGATGAATACGCCAATCTATCCGTTTCTTCAATGTAGCACACTTGTTGGAAACCGTGTCAGGAAAACCGAGGGCTGCAGCATATAGGAACAAAGGACTGCGCCGGAAAAGCCGTGAAGTGGTAGTAGCCGCTCGATGGATCAAACTTGAAGTGAAGATCCGCCCGGCAAGCAAACAGAAGAGCACTGCCAAACATAGGACGTCCCACGCAAGCAGAGGACAAGCCACAGTAGAGAAAGCCAAGCACTGAAGGACCAAGCCGCTTGCCGCACCAGATTCCGCGAATACACGAGAGTTGTCCCTGCTCCAGAAAGCCATCTTCTGTGGGAAACAAGAACACGGCAGCAAGGCAGGTAGCAAAACCCTTGGATCCATGAAGAAGCTGTAACTCATCAAGGCCGCGAGAAGACAAAATAGAGATGGTCCAAGCTGCCAGTTTTTGGAGATAGATCTGTTTTCCGGTGATGAAGGAGTTGATTTGTTCTGTCTCCACAAAATCCTGCAAGAACTCAAGGCAAGACACTGATCCAGAAGAAATAAACATGTTTGCAATCTCATCTTTTCTAGTACGTGGTAGTCCAAGAAACAACTCTTCTTCTTCTAGCAAGATGGTGCATTCAAAAGAGCTAAAGACAAAGGTGTGAGTGTCAGGATGCCATAACTCTGCCAAAGCACCCATCAATCCAAAGTCCAAGTGATATTATGCAAAGTGTTTCGCATGAACCAGAAGATCGGTCAAGCCCCAGCCACTCAATATTGATTTCACTGACAAATGAAGCACTCCAAGTAGATCGTTAAACCAAACAGGTGAACAGAATCTTCGAGGACCTGGAAAGAGAGGGTAATTCTGCATAAAACCATCAAAACATGTTGTCAGGTATTTGCACTTTTTATAACAAAATTTTGAAAAAAAAAATCCCAGGGGTAGGGCGCATGTGCCCTCACATGGGGGCACATGGCCAGGTGCCCCACCCCAGGGCGCATGGCCAGGTGCCCCCGATCGGGGGCACATGGACCCAAAATTTTTGAAAATTCAAAAAAAAAATCCAAAAAAATCACAATCAATAAAAAATAACTTTCTCTTACCAGATCTGCTGAAATCCTCCCCTTCACATGCCCTGGAATTCTTGAAATCGCTCTTCCCAAGTTAGAACACATCTTCTTAGAAGGAGGAGCCATTTTAACAGAGATATGATCAATTTTCGAGTTTAAAAGAGTATTTATAGTGGAGGATTAATCCCTTTTTGAGTCAAATTCGGATTTCAAAAAAAAAATTTACCTCAGGGTGCATGTGCCCTCATCTGGAGGCGCATGTCCAGGTGCCCCACCTCAGAGCGCATGGCCAGGTGCCCCCGATCGGGGGCACATGGACAAAAAAATCGAAAAATTTAAAAAATCTCAAAAAAACAAAAATTGTCTATAATGTTAAAAGTGACATTTTTGCTAAAGGAACCATCATCAAAAACATTGTTTTGACATCCAAATGATGGTTCTAATAGTAAAATCTTCAGTTGATCATTTCAGGAACAATCTGCTTCATATGACAATTACATTCGTTGGGTATTAACCGGAAGTGTGCAGGCAACCTTTTAAGTCCAACAGGTGAATTGGTGAGATTGGTGTTTCGGAAGGAACGTCATGCCAGCTCTGCGATGAAAAGAAAGGTAGCGCCACCTAGTCAAATATTATCATGGTGCTGATGAATCAGGCGGTCGATGCAAGTTGATAGACCATGCCTGAAGACTTCACTCAGCTTCACATCAATCTCACATCATCACCAACACTCCATTTTGCACTTCACATCACCTTTACCATTTGTCACCTAGTTATGTTAGGTTCATTTTATATATGTTAAATACATTAATGTTGAAGACCTTGAAGTTGAAGATGACTGGGCCCGAGATCCCCTTCAACAAAATCCACGACGGCTTGGTCGTTCTTCACACTCACGGATAAGCCAAAATTGAACATTGGAGGGACGATGGTGCCTAATCAGGTGTCTTGACCTCCAATAGACAATCTATATCTTCAACTATTTTCTACATAATTTTCTATGTTTGCATATCCATCTCTTTTTCATTCTTCATCATTACCAATTTTATCTCACCATGTTTTACTCTTTTATCCCATCATGTTTTATTATATCCTTTCTTTTATCCCACCGTGTCATGGCAATTGTCAAGCCATTGTTTCTTCTGTCCCTTTATTCTAGGTTAATCCCACCATTATCTTTCAATCCCGCTATGGCTTAAGTTTATTTTGTCGTTTTTCGAATACTTGATTTTATGTCAGAGCATGATTCATGATTTTCACGATACCCGAGCAATTTGGTTATGCTTAAACGAACCCTTTTAGAATTTAAGATTATTCCACTCAGAATTAAACTGAGTATTTTGGTGAAACTTGAATGAACTTGAGATTCCAAATATGATGGATTGGTATTCTTTTCATTTTAAGATCAACTTCTCTTTTACAACTTTAGCCCATCACAGTACAAGAACACCGCAAAGTTCGGGTTGCTGGTTGATGATGAACCTACGAATTCGAGGACTCCTCACCACGCTGAGGGTTGGCTACATCCTTTATCCTTTATCCTTTAATTTTCATCTCTCGTGCCAAGGGCATGTCTTTTACCATTCAATTATATGAGGTTTTGATCGAACATGAAAGCGATCTAGAATACTCAGCGAGATTCATTTTGCTGGATCAGGTAGATAAGCGTGTCTATATCTACACCTTGATGTCACCTTTTCAGTCCATCACCATTCTATTCCGCTACATTCATCTACACTCACTTGCATTCCATTACAGTTCACTACGAATCACTCCGCTTCATTACATGCCATTCCCTTACAAAGCCAACATCAAGGCGAGGCAAGCTGTAGACACGCCAAATTCGCCTAATTCAGAGCATAAAACTCATGTTTTATAGGGTAACATGTATGATTGATCTTATAATGATGCCGGGTCTTTTTAAGTTGATTTGGAGCTTCATCGAACGAAATTGGATATTTTCCGAAGTTTCCGCAAGAAGCCATAATTTCTGAGCGAAAGCCACATGTAAATCGTGTAAACACGGAAATTGGATGAATTACCAATGCCTAATGATCATGCATTGAAGGTTATGGTCATATTCACACTCTGGACAAGTTTTTTTGCATTTCGTGCCTTTCCGGTTTGTCGTCGAAGTCATTTTGACCAGTATCGGATCTTCTGTTCACTGCCCTAACTTCCGGACAAAATTATGAAGTTTTGGAAGCTGTGATGGCTTATCTAATGCTATAGAGAGCTTCTTCGGCCTGTTAGCTTTCCAACGCAACAAACGGCGTCGAATTCCGAGTTTGGGAGTGTTCGCAATGGCTTCCGGAAGAAGGACGCGCAAAAAATAGTCCCATGCGCCCGGGTCCCTGGTCACATGCGCCCGGAACCCAGGGCACATGCCCATGCGCCCTACCAGTGAGGCACGTGGCCATGTGCCCTCACTTGGGGGCACATGCGCCCCACCCTGGAGGCACGAGAGAACCAGTTTTTCACCGGGACTCTACCACTGAACGGATGGAACATATAAGACCATTTTTTTCGGAAAAGATAAGATGTGCCCTCACTGGGGGGCACATGCGCCCCTCAGTGGGGCGCATGCGCCTGGCACTAGGGTGCATGCGCCCAGGGGTAGGGCGCATTCAACCCTTTTTTTAGTCTTGATCGCGGCAGTTTTCTCCTATAAATAAACTCCGATTCCGGTCATTTCAAAGGCATGAGCACGACCCCCCAGGCATATCAAGACGTCCAATCACCCTCCTGCATTGATTTTGTGATTTTTAGAGAGATAATTTCGAGATTTTAGAGAGAGAAAAGTCGGTTCAAGAGAGAGGAAGGCTGTTCTGCAGGTGATCAGCCATGTCTTTTTTCTTCGGCCTCTACATAAGTTTGTGGACGTCTTCTGCCTGAGCTCTCTTCATAAAAGTTCTTCCTCTCCAAGCTTTCTTCAGTTTTAAATCGACGGCACTTGATTCCGAGGTCGGGGCTCGTCGTGACGAGCGCAGAAGTAAAGTCGCGCCTGGCAGATCCTGGACTGCTGCTCGGCTTTTTCGACAACCCAGATTTGGCTATATCTTTCTCTATTCAACTCAGAATCCTTCTGTTTTTTTCCTATCTCTTTGTTTAGTGATTCTCCATCATCCTATCATTTTTTTACATTTTTTTAATTACTTTTAGTTTGTTATTCCTAAAATAAAAAGAGGGGTTAGAGATAACCCGAATCCGGTCAGTTTCTAGTCAGTTGTGTGTTTCATGTCATATACTTCACTTTGTCTAGTTCTAATAGTATTTTCACTTGTTTATTTGTCTAGTTGCACAGAAGATCAAGCACCCACCACGTTTAGGACTCTTCTTCATCGGCCGGCCGAGGAAGGAGAAGCTTTAACCCACACTCTTCACGCTAAGGTACACACGGTCATCTTTCAATTTAATTTCATAAATCGGAACCCGCGGTTCCTAGCGACCACATTTATTTCTTCTCATACTCCTCCCACATGACCCGAATTGTCTCTTTGGTGATCGAGCAACACCAAGGGATGAAAGTTCGGGGATCAATGTGAGTGTGGGACCGAGGTGAGAGTTGCTTTCCGAGTTTTCTTCCTTTCTTTTCTCATCCCCTCCTGAGGTGATGATCTGGATTCACGGACTTCCCTGAAAAGGAGAGGACCCCGTCAAATTTTCAGAGTCGACATGTGCAAGGCTGCCAAATTTCTTCAAAAATGCTATCCAGCTTGATGAAATCCAATATGAGGATGAATTCAATGTAGATCATACACTAGGAGTCTACGAGGTTTTATCAGAAAAGGATCCTGAATTCGAGGAAGGAATTAAGGACTTGGCTAATGCGTATGCATCTGGACCTAAAAGGTTTGAAGAACCATCAGCCATGGTGGATGAATTGACAAAAGAGTTAAATCTCGGAACACCGGAAGATCCTAAGACAATTCTCCTAAGTGTAAACCTCACTCCCGCTGAGGAACAGAACTTAATTAAAATTTTGGAAGAATATAAGGACATGTTCGCATGGACATACGAAGACATGCCGGGGTTAGACAACTCGTTGGTTGAACATCATCTAACTTTGAAACCTGGAGCTACCCTGGTCAAACAAAAACTAAGGAGATTCCACCCCGATGTTTCACTTAAAATGAAAGAAGAGGTAGACAAGTTACATCAAGCATGATTTATTAAGGTCGTTCTTTATCCGCAATGGGTTGCAAACTTAGTCCCTGTCATGAAGAAAGATGGACGAGTTCGGATCTGCATAGACTTCGGGGACTTGAAACGAGCGTGTCCTAAAGATGACTTTCCTCTACCTCATATTGATGTACTAGTTGATAACACTACTGGATTCGAGATGCTATCTTTCATAGATGGCTATTATGTGTATAATCAAATCCGGTTGACCGAAGAGGACCAGGAGAAGACTTCGTTCACCACATCTTGGGGAACCTACTGCTATGTGTAAGGAATCGCTCATTAAAATTTGGTACAGCGGAAGCGACGATTCCTATGGGTTCCTTTAGAATCCGTCTCAATCAGAACCGAACGACGAAAACCGAAAACCGATCAAATCGGGTTCGAATATACCTGATAGGGATTCATATAATCCCATGGAGAGGAAAGAGATGAGCTTATCAAGCTCTACAAACCGTTCAAGTGTCCGGTCTCCAGCAGTATCCACACGAACTTCATCTACAGCAGGTTCTCCCTTCGCGCCGGCCTCGAGAACTCTTCCCGAACGGAGCTCCATCGACCATGGACACCTTCTAAAGAGAGGAGGAGGTAGGGAGGAGGCTTGGGACGTGGTTTTCACCCTTGGCTTGATGAGGTTTGGCTGAAACCATTAGTATTTATAGAGAATTATGGAATTTTTCATAAAAACCCAAAATCTCTATAAATTACGTCCTTGCCCCTGTACTTGTGGATAAGTCCTTTTGTGTGTGACCCACTAGGCCCAATAACCTATTTGGTTGAGGCCTAAATAAAATAGAACAATTCTATTTAATTTAATTAAATCCGTTATCCGATAACAGATTAATCGGCCTACCGATCATGAAGGGTACAAGCCACATCCCATGATCCCAAATGGCTATGGGGATAATCTCATCTCCATTGAGCCTTTCCATCATCAGTTACCACATGGATATAAACCCTCATCCATCCAATGTCCCGGTCGGAAAGGAGTACGGCATCGACTGTCAACTCCTTAGTGTACCGACTCTATAGGATCATGTACTCGGAATTGGATCAATTGGAAAACTCCTTTTCCAATTATCCTATCTACCCTGGCCAGGGATTTAGAGTACTATCCCATAGGACATTCACTCTCACTTACCGAGAGTGGACGATCCCTTGTTGTCCGCTCAATTGCCTCCATCGGATTTTCCTTGTACCCGATCCATCGCTATATAGGACCATCTAAATTGTGATCCATAAGTCAATGGTCAAAGCACAAGTTCCACCCAACAAGGCATCTTTGGCGACTCGGTCAAAGGTCCAACCATGCAACCGTGATGATAGAAAACCCCGATAGACAAGTTCGGTAAGATACCATTCGGGGTTTCTAATTCGGTCGATTCGGTGAACTCATTCAACTAATGAGCACTGCATGTGTATCTCGGTGTCTCCACACTAATGACCAATGAGATCGGTCGTCCTCATCACATGAGAAGACATCACATACACTAGTCTATCCGGATCCTTGATGTCCCGTCTCAAGTATCCTATGACTAGGAACATTTAGATCAAATACCTCTAGATGATCAATCTCATTATCATGATCTCATCATGATTTAATCATCATTGTATTTGATCAAGGACTTCATTATTATATTTGCATCTAATAAGAGCTTATAATGAATATTTGCCTAATTAATTGAATAAGATATTTCTAGAAATGTCGAATCATATCATATATGATTGGCTTGTAGGGCATACATTTCTATCAATCTCCCACTTGCACTAAAGCCAATCACCCATCTGGCTGATCTATATCAGCTCGAGGTGAAGCTTAAACACTCTTTGAGTAACTGCTTCAGTTAGTGGATTTGCAATGTTATTAACGGTAGATACTTTATCTTTAATTATATCTCTATAAGTTGCAATCTCTCTGATTGTATGGTATCGCCACAGAAGTTCTAAACTTCTGATGAGACATCGGCTCTACTCCATTGTTTTCTCAAAACAATGATACACTTTCAGAGAAAATTGAGACAATCTCATATCAAATATGTAGATGAAAAAATTCATCTAGACTACTTCTCAAGTAGTGTGCAACCACTATGTAAACTTGTTTACATACGTGGTAAAATTTATAGTGTTCTATCACATAGAACTCTTCTAACTTACTACACCACCATTATTCTGACTTAATATCAAACTTATTTGATTAGAAGCTTGTGTTTGTTAAACTACAAGACTTCAAGTCTTATCCTCCAGTGTATAGAGATACATTCTCAGTGCTTCTCAAGTACCAAATGATATATCTCTAAACTATCCAAAGGACTCTCACTTGGATGCTCGATGAATGCTCATAACACTTAGAGCATTGATTACATCATGTACGTAGCATCATATAAATGATAGACCCTATGACAAAGGCATAAGGGCTCCATTTATGTGATCTCTTTATCTTTCAAGAAGTCTACAAAGACAACACTTTACAGAGATCAACTCCACACCACATAGGTAAGAAACCTATCTTGGAGTTTATCATGTCAAACCCTTTGACTATGGTGACTACGTACATTAACTGGGCATTGATTTTAGATCTATCTACATAGATCTCAAAACCCAAATTGTGTTTGGAGGATCAATATGATAGCTAGGTTCACTTATGATAACACACCTACTTCATTCTCAATGAGTAGTATGTCATCAACATAAAATGTCAAGAAAGTAACAAAGACTCCCACTTATCTTGTTGAATACACAAGGCTCCTCTTCGTTCTTAACGAAGTCATAAGATTTAATCTCATTAAACCTTATATATGATCTATGGGAAATTTTTACTTCAGTCCATAAATGAACTTAATACACACTCTTCTTGGATGTTATTGGGACTTGATTCCCTATAGTTGTATCATATACACCTATTCCTCAAAATACTTTAGAGGAACACTATCTTAACATCCAATTAGCTTATCTCATAATCATAGAGTGTTACAATCAAAATACGAATGGATTAATCAATGGAATAGGTAAAAGATCTCATCATTGACAACCATTTGACTTCAATGATATCCTTTTCAACTATTCTCACCTTTGAAGGTATCTTCCTTCTAATCCACTCCAATCTATTCTTTAGTGATCCATTTATTCCTTATGGATACTATATCCTTAGGTGAATCTATCAAGTTCTAAACTTGATTAGAATAGATAAAGTTTATATCGGATTTTATTGTCTCTTCCCATTAATGAATCAATATCTCATATTGGTTCTATATAGATCCTAGGATCAATATCCTTATTATCTTATGCCTCATTTCATCTATCAGAGATACGTCTCACATATCGCTTAGGTAGAATGGACACAAGTAAAGACCTATGATTTGTCCTTGTGTAATTATTAACTAGCACCTTAATAGAAGTGTTACTGGGTTGTGGAACTGGAACATCTTCCATATATACCTTGCTCCCACTATCTTTCTTAGGAAGGAACTTTTCCTTTAGAAATATAGTGAGCTGAGTAACACATACCCTTATACATAAGGGTCGTATATTTAATATCCAAAAGTTTCCTTAGGATATTCCACAAGCCAACACTTCATAGTCTTATATTCCAACTTGTTAGAGTTATACTTCTTCACCAAGTCGGACATTCCGAAACCTTAACTTGCTTAAGGTCAAGTTTTAACCCCTTTTCCATATCCTATATGGAATAATCGTAATGTACTTAGAAGGTACCTATTAAGAACAAGTGGCTATAATGAGTACTTAACCAAAATTAGACAAAGAGGAAATTTGCAAAGCTTGTCATTGTTCATATTATGTCCTACATAATATGGCTTTTCCTTTTAGCTACTCAATTAAGCTAAAATGTGTAAAGATGTCCATTAGATTCTATTATCCTTCTATTATATGCAAATTATGTACTTAAGTATTCCCCTCCTTGATCTCATCAAAGAGTTCTAATACTCTTTCCATTAGTATCTCTACTTCATTCTTAATCTCAAATAATTTCTCAAAGGTCTTAGATTTGTACTTCATAAAGTACATGTTTCCAAACCTAGAGACATCATCTTTGAAATAATGAAGTAGAAATATTCTTCTTTAGCCTTACTAGATATGGGCTAACATACATCTAAATGTACGAGTTCTAATAACTCATTAACCCATTCTCCATGTCTATATAAAGCTAGTGTAAATTGATCTAAATCAACCCATTTCCTCTTAAAAGGAATATTCACACATAACATGAGAGCTAACATATCAAATATGATTAAACAATTCATTAAGCTCCCACTGGCAAACACTTTGCCATTCAATCTATTAGAACATCTATCATTTCCATAGCTTAGAATAAATCAACATTTATTCAAGTAGGAAATCATATAAAGTCCTTGTAGAAGGATATAATAGCAATATTAATTATTAAGACATCTCCATAAGGCTATTAAAGAATTGCACCTCCCACTAATAATGATGCAACTTTTGCACCATTTCATATGTAGGTCAACATCTTCTTTATTAAGCCTTCATTTACTTGTTATCATCTACAACTCCTTGTAGATATAAGATGCATATCTGGTATCTCATACCATTAGATGCATCCATAGTATCTAATATTATGATATACACATATAGTATCTAATACTATTAAGTGTATATTTAAAACAAGTGCCAATGACTTGGATACATGAAGCTTCTCAAGCTCCACCTTTGCATTATATACAAAACACTTTGTACTTCCTCTTCCACTTATCATCATCATGACAGTGTAAGAATCATGTCTTATTCTGGCTTTATTATCTTGACCACCTTCTTTTACTATTAACTCTCTCCTATTTTTATCTAATGATTTTACTTCTTACTATTGGTCTCACCAACAAGAAGTAATTAAGATGTATTGTTGATCTAAGTTGCTCTTTAGTTAGCTCATCAATATGAGCCATGATGGATCTCATATCCATCTATCCATGTTGTCTCTATAATTATGTCTCATAGAGACTAACATCTAGTTTAAGGCAAACAATGCATCTTGTCTATGAGATAAGATCTTATCTTTCATTCATATCACTATATAATTTAGGAGACACCTACTTCTCAAGTAGAATAGTTAATTGGTCAACTATGAGAACAATTCTCTTAGTTCTAAACCAGTCTAAGAAGTGTGAGCCATTAAGCTATATGGCATCTAATATGCCATACTAATGGTGGTTTATTATCGTATTCTACAACTGAGATATAATTTTATCAAAATAACATTGCAAACATTCATGAAATTAAGATATGGTCTTTTATCCTAATTTATGCTCCCACTAATTTTCGACGAATTTGCATAACCCTCATTATGCAAAGACGGGATATCACGATGAAATCCTAGTGGGGACTAAGACCCTATTAACTTTATGGTGATGACCTTGTGGTAGCACAACAAATCACCCCATACTTAATAGGTAGGCAACTATTGCCAGTTGCAACTCTTGCAACTCTTAGTCATTTAGCCTCTAGAGTTATGACCTTGTGGTAGCACAACAAGCCATATACTCTAGTTAGGTTAAATCCGCTTGTTACGTTATGAGAATGGATTCTTCACACAGCCCTTGTGGTAGCACAACAAAGCCATGCAAATGGTCCACCCCAAGGTTCGGCAAATGCCTTAGCCATGATCACCAATCCCTTGCTGAATGAGTCTTGTGGTAGCACAACAAACCCATCCAATCTAAGATTGGCTCATCAAGACCATAACAACGGAAGGCTACGTGAGTCATTCTTAATGTCACACGTTTATCAACCTAATTATGACAAGGAGGGATTTTATTTTAGTCTCATCAATAATATGTGCTAAGTATATATAATACCTTTGGAATATCATATATCTAAGGTATAACTCCGTAGCACACATCCACATATCAAATATGCACAAAATCGTGATCATGGACTTAACCCTAAGCATGCACCTAAGGCACCCCTATAGGTGCAAATCCTTGCTTCAGATGCTTGAGTTGGTATGCTCCCACTTCAGAAGGGTGCTTCTCCAAGTGGTCCCGCTCTCCAACCTTCCACGAACCAGCTTCTAACTCTTACAAGCGGCTTAAGGGTATGCAGACCCACAAATGTACATAACTCAATAAGAAACCTTGGTTTTAACCAAGGGGAGTACATTAATGGAGGGAGGTAGAATGTACAATCAGATTGTATAGAGAGAGAGGAGGCACACGCAGGCCCCATTTAATAACATAACCAACATAATTAAAAGCAATCACAAGCCAAGCACAATTAAGTCCATGATCACCTCCATACACACACTAACATTCATCACATGAACATAGAGCACATACGTGATAATTATATGAGATATATCATATATATCAGCATAAAATTATATAATTAATTTTGAAATTCTCAATTTCATGCATGTCGAATTTTCATGAAATAAATAACATGAAAATAACATGACAACAACATATAAACAATTTATATGAAATGAACATACAAAACTAAACTATTTAGAACATTCATGCATTCCCAATACTGTGCAAGGTCAGAAATTAATGTCCCAATTTATATTCTGTAAAATCTCATTTTACAGAATTAATTAAGACACTAATAATTTAAGTTAAACCTTTAAAACAATTTTAAAGTTTAACCATGAGTGAATCTATGTAAATAGAACTAAACATCATCTAACATGTCATTAAACACTTTAAAAACATGTTAAATAATATTATAGAATTTTTAAGAAATTTTATGGATTTTTCTGGCAATTTTTCGGAATTTTCTATGATTTTAAACACTTTAAAAGCATATAAATGGTGTCTGGCGCAATGCGCCGCACAGGGCGGTGCACTGCGCCCGTCCGGCGTGCGCCGGTGTGCGCCCTGGCGTGCGCCAGTCATCAGCGGGTGTGCGCCGACCGTCGGTGCGCCGGCGCGTGCGCCGACCGACTGCGCGTAATAGCACTGTTCATCCGCGAGAAAATCCATCCTATAGAATCGGATTATCTCCTTATCCCGGACTCATAAAAATCCTAAAAAATATGCGTTGGAATCTTTATCGAATAAGGAATCCAAAACAGTCGGTCTCTTATCCAGTAAAAATCTCAGTCGACCGAAAAATGCGGAGGAAGAGGCGGCGGTCACCCAAATTCCGTAGCAGAAATCTCAATTTTGTAACGAGGATAACTCTTTATCCAGGAAGCAAAATATTCTCCAAAAATACAATTTAGAATCCTCATCATATGACGTTTCCAAATATGTGTATATCCCTTCATATAAAAATTCTCTATCAACGGTAAATCAGGAAGAAACTAGTCGGCGCCGCCAGATTCCGCAGAACCCTAGTTTGTCGGAAAACTCAAAAATTCTCATCCTCCGCCGTCGTTCAAAGCTGGATATCAAAGGGAAAGGTTAGGTAATCATATTACCCATATCCTAAACCATTTCCAAGCCTCAATTTCTTCTGTGGACGGAGATTTCACAAAATCCCCAAATCCGGGTGTCGGTTCGGGCATGACAGAAACACCAAATTTTGAGGCTTCTCCAGAACACTACAGAGATCCAAACTTCAAACGGTTTGCGGAGTTAGAAAGCCCTTTATCACGAGATTCTACCAAGGCCAATAAATATTTTATCTGAGTCATACACAGAATATGGTGGCCTCGTCAAAACTGACGTTTGCACAGATTCGGGAACACATAAATAACATAAAATAATGTCGATTCGACGTCGGTTTTGACCGAGACTTGAACCGGGCTTTGATACCACTGTAAGAAATCGCTCATTAAAATTTGGTACAGCGGAAGCGACGATTCCTATGGGTTCCTTTAGAATCCGTCTCAATCAGAACCGAACGACGAAAACCGAAAACCGATCAAATCGGGTTCGAATATACCTGATAGGGATTCATATAATCCCATGGAGAGGAAAGAGATGAGCATCTCAAGCTCTACAAACCATTCAAGTGTCCGGTCTCCAGCAGTATCCACACGAACTTCATCCACAGCAGGTTCTCCCTTCGCGCCGGCCTCGAGAACTCTTCCCGAACGGAGCTCCATCGACCATGGACACCTTCTAAAGAGAGGAGGAGGTAGGGAGGAGGCTTGGGACGTGGTTTTCACCCTTGTCTTGATGAGGTTTGGCTGAAACCATTAGTATTTATAGAGAATTATGGAATTTTTCATAAAAACCCAAAATCTCTATAAATTACGTCCTTGCCCCTGTACTTGTGGATAAGTCCTTTTGTGTGTGACCCACTAGGCCCAATAACCTATTTGGTTGAGGCCTAAATAAAATAGAACAATTCTATTTAATTTAATTAAATCCGTTATCCGATAACAGATTAATCGGCCTACCGATCATGAAGGGTACAAGCCACATCCCATGATCCCAAATGGCTATGGGGATAATCTCATCTCCATTGAGCCTTTCCATCATCAGTTACCACATGGATATAAACTCTCATCCATCCAATGTCCCGGTCGGAAAGGAGTACGGCATCGACTGTCAACTCCTTAGTGTACCGACTCTATAGGATCATGTACTCGGAATTGGATCAATTGGAAAACTCCTTTTCCAATTATCCTATCTACCCTGGCCAGGGATTTAGAGTACTATCCCATAGGACATTCACTCTCACTTACCGAGAGTGGACGATCCCTTGTTGTCCGCTCAATTGCCTCCATCGGATTTTCCTTGTACCCGATCCATCGCTATATAGGACCATCTAAATTGTGATCCATAAGTCAATGGTCAAAGCACAAGTTCCACCCAACAAGGCATCTTTGGCGACTCGGGTCAAAGGTCCAACCATGCAACCGTGATGATAGAAAACCCTGATAGACAGTTCGGTAAGATACCATTCAGGGTTTCTAATTCGGTCAGTTCAGTGAACTCATTCAACTAATGAGCACCTGCATGTGTATCTCAGTGTCTCCACACTAATGACCAATGAGATCGGTCGTCCTCATCACATGAGAAGACATCACATACACTAGTCTATCCGGATCCTTGATGTCCCGTCTCAAGTATCCTATGACTAGGAACATTTAGATCAAATACCTCTAGATGATCAATCTCATTATCATGATCTCATCATGATTTAATCATCATTGTATTTGATCAAGGACTTCATTATTATATTCGCATCTAATAAGAGCTTATAATGAATATTTGCCTAATTAATTGAATAAGATATTTCTAGAAATGTTGAATCATATCATATATGATTGGCTTGTAGGGAATACATTTCTATCACTATGTCGTCATGCCCTTTGGACTGAAGAATGCTGGTGCAACGTATCAGAGGGTCATGATGGCTATCTTTCACGACATGATGCATACCCTTGTAGAGGTGTACATGGATGACCTGGTCGTTAAGTCCAAAAGTCGAAAGGATCATCATGAAGTGCTAAGAAGGGTCTTGTAGAGGGCTAGGGAATATAAGTTGAAAATGAACCCAAAGAAATACACATTCGGAGTATCCTCAGGAAAATTGTTGGGGTTCATAGTGAGCAAAAGAGGCATAGAAATTGACCCAAACAAGACCAAAGTAATCATTGGTATGCCTCCTCCGAGAAATGTAAGAGAACTTCGAGGATTAATCGGGACACTACAGTTTGTCCACCGATTCATCTCACAGCATTCCCAAAGGTTTAAACCTTTCTATGAGTTGACCAAGGTGGGGGCTAAGTTTAAATGGGATTCGAAGTGCCAAGATGCATTCGATGGTTTGTAAAGATACTTGGCTAGTCCCCCTATGCTTAGACCACCAGTCCCTAGCAAGCCCTTAGTTCCGTACATCTCAGTTTTGGATAATTTTCTTAGGGCAGTCCTTGCACAAGTGAATGAAGAAGGGAAAGAGAGGGCCACCTATTATTTGTCAAAGATTTTTGATTAATGTGAGCATAAGTATACTGTAGTGGAGAAGACCTGTGCTGCACTAGTCTGGGTAGTTTAGAAACTCAAACACTATTTCTTAGCTCATAAGGTCAATCTTATCGCCCGCATCAATCCCATCAAATTCCTCCTTGAGAAAACTATTCTAACTAATCAGTTAGGTCATTGGCAGAGTTTACTTTCACAATTTGATATCACCTATGTCCCCGAGAAGGCGATTAAGGACTATGCCATTGCCAAACATCTAGCCCATCACCCTATACCCCTCTTTGACCTGATCTAGTCGGAGCTCTCGGATGATGAACTAATGTTGATCTGATCTTCTCACCTTTGGACATTATACTTTGACGGGGCTCTAAATTCACACGGTAAGGGAATAGGAATCGTCCTTCTATCACCGAGGGTGTCACCATTCCACGGGCATTTTAGCTTGACTTTCCAGCAACCAAAAACATAGCTGAATATGAAGTCTGGCTGGCCGGGCTAGAGACTGCTTATTTCTATGGTGACACAGAATTGAGGGTGATAGGTGATAGCCAACTAATCCTTCGCCAAGTCCTAACCAAATACTGAACTTCTTATCCAAACCTCAAACCTAACCAAGAACTCACCTCTTGCTACATCAAACTCTTTTCCAAACTCACTTTTGTTTATGTTCCTCGAGCTTAGAACATCCTTGCTGATGCCCTAGCCTCCTTAGCTTCATCTTTATTAGTCCCGCTAGGTAGACAGGTGTGAACTATCCAAGTTCGTAGAAGGTCGATGCTGGCGATTAAGGATGGTATATTTTTGAAGGTCAAGGAGAGATTTGGCAGGAAGGAATATCTAGAGCAAAAAAATGAGATTTCTCTAATCTAGTTGGAAAAATTAGATGAGGGTGAGAAACTTGGTTTGATGAGATCGCAAGGTATTGTCAAGATCAGTTGTATCCACCTGGATCCAATGAAAAGAAAAGAAGGCCATCTGGAGAGTATCCCAGAGGTATACCATCCTAGGAGGGGTGCTATACAAGAGGAGCCTGAGAAGAATCTTACTAAGATGCGTTGATGAAGAAAAGGTAGAATTGGTGCTTAAGGAAGCACATTCTGGGGTATGTGGGGGCCATGTCAATGCTCAAGCTCTTGCCAAGAAGATCATCAAGTAGGGGTATTATTGGCCAACCCTAGAAGAGGATTGCTCCATCTTTGTCCGGCACTGTCATTCTTGCCAACTCCATGCCGACAAGATCCATTCTCCCGCATCTTTCCTTCACCCAATTCATGCCCCACGGCCCTTCGCCATGTGGGCTTTCGATATCATTGGCCCTCTAAGTGATCTTAACTCTGAAATCTGTTCCAAATCGTTCATTCTGACAGCAAAAGAGTACTTCACCAAGTGGGCAGAAGCGGAAGCGTTCGTGGAGATCAAGATATCAACACTATGCTCCTTCATCAAACGCAACATCATCACCAGGTTCGGGATCCCCAGTGACATCATCACTAACAATGGACCACAATTTCTCTCTCAAGATCTGCGCAATCTTTGCAACAGGTACCGCATTGCATTGCATCATTCATCTCCATACTACCCGCAAAGCAATAGTAAAGCAGAAGCCACCAACAAAACCTTGATCAAAATTATTAATAAAACCTGTAAGTCTAGCAAGTTCGCAGACTAGCCAGATAAGCTTGTAGATGCCCTACGGGCATATCATACTTTTCTGCGGACCCCCACTGGTCAAACCCCATATGCTCTCGCATATGGGATGGAAGTTGTGGTCCCGTACGAAGTACTCCTTCTTTCACTCCGAGTTCAGCTTGATAGGGACATCCCTGTCAATCAGAGACGAGAATCTCTCCTTGCACAACTTGAGCTCCTAGATGAAAGAAGGTTGGCCACCTCCGAGCATGCCTGGACTTATCAGAACAGATTGAAAAGGTTTTATCAAAAGAGGGTGGTAGAGAGAAAGTTCGAAATTGGTGAGGTCAAACGCATATTCATTAAGCTGGGTGGTCCCTGCTCCAAGTTGCAACCTAACTGGGAAGGTCCATTTGTTATAACTGAAAAATATGTAGGCAATGCATATGAGCTAACCAACGCCGATGAAGAAAAATTGAATCATCCATGGAACGGCGTTTATCTCAAAAACTATTTTGCTTAGAAAAAAAAATGAAGAATTTCTAGTATGATATCAAGTCATCAATCCTGAAATGTTTGCTAGAGGACAAGGACAAACATCACCCTGCACACACAACATCTCCCAATCTCAGAATCTAGATAGCCCAACACTCGAGAAAGGTAAGGCAGAACCCTGAAGGTGGAAAGGGACCCTTACCCTATTCTCTTCTATTTGGTCCAAGATAGGTGAAGAAGATTAGAGAAGGATAGTATCGAAAATGCACGCCGCCTTAGTAGGAGGCCGTCTCATAGGATGCAAAAGGGTGCCAAAAGATGGACAATGAACCCTACAAGTTTAAACAAATATGGGCCTGTCTAAATGAGTACCCAGAAGAGTAGAAAATGAAAAGAATGCACCAAAAGATGGGCAATGACCCCACAGGTCAAAAACTTGTCTAAGTGAGTACCACATGTAGAAAAGACCTAAAGAGGCCGAACCCGAACGGGCAATTTGGGCATGAGTAGAGAAACCCTCCTCAACACCCCCAAATCCTATCAAAGACTCCCTCTATTATTCTTCCATCTTAAACCCCTAGGGTAGGGTAAACTGTCCAAACTCAGGGGGAATCCAAACCGATCAAAAGAAGAGGGCAAGAAAGATTCTGGGCAGGGAACATTATTTTCACATGGTGTTTATCGCTTGAATCTTGATTAACACTCAAAAATCGATGAGTTGTCTCGATAACGTCACATTCTCCACAAAAATCTAAAAAAATAAAAAATTGAATACTTTTAAATTCTAAAATCCAAAAAATTTTGAATATTTTCAAAAATCCAAAAAATTTATGTTTTCAAAAAATCCAAAAAAATGATAATTTTCAAAAAAAATCCAAAAAATGCATCATTAACTTGGCATAACCTTGATTTTTTGCCTTTGCTAGCATTCATGTTTATTTTTATGTCTTGCATGTTTCATTTCTGCATTGCATGTTTATCTTTATTATCACCCTGTTAAGAGGGCTCCTCCCTTTGACCTAAGTCAAAGTTAGCTGTAGTAGGCAAAGGAATGACTGATCCTCTTTTATCAAGTGTTTTCAGGGACTTTAAAGTAAGAGAAGAAGGTTCTCTCAACGACAGGTAAGTTCTCTTAACCATTTCATTTCGGTCATTTAGTTTATTTTTACACCTTGTTAAGAAGGCTCCTCTCTTTGACCTAAGTCAAAACAGACAGCAATAGGCAAAGAGATGAGTCATGGTGAAGATTTAATCCTTTTTTAACAAGTGTTTCAGTATTCTGAGATCAAGAAGGGAGTGACTCTCGCCATAACAGGTAAGCTCTCTTAACGTTTACCTTGTTGATTTTAGTCATTTTGTGTATTCTACCTGGTCAATAAGGCTACCCCCCTTGACATATAAGTAAGGCAAGATGACAATAAGCAAGGGGTATGCCGTGGCGTAGATCTAATCCCTTTATTGAGTATTTCATAAGAGAAACACGAGTCAAGGAGGGGGAAGTCTCACCAACAGGTAAGTTTCTTTACCTTGCATCTACTATTTTATTTATTATTGTCATTTTACCATCTTTAAAATAGCTTCCGCCCCTTGACAAATTTGCAAGGGGCCAAGCTGAAATATGATATTAACAACCCTTTTGAGTAATGTCGAGTAGAAAAGGACAGTGCAAGTGACTCTGACAAAGAAAGATCTGGATACATCATCAAGTGCTACAACAATGAAGAAAAGTAGCTACAACACCAGAAAGCTAAAGCCTGCTACATATATCAGTGACCGCTGCTGCTCACTCCAGGGGAATGACCACATGGAGAAGGCATGGAAGCCATGTCCACTAATGCCACCGCAGCCACCTTGCTCAAAAGAAGTGGCCAAGAATGTGGTGGCACCACTCAAATTGCTCACTAAAATGGAAGAATGGATGTGGGAAACCCGCATAACTTGCCGGCTAACATATAATTTGTTAGTCGTGTATTATTATTCTATGCATTATTTTTGAAGACCGTGAATGCGGAGAAGACTTGACCCGAGATCCCTTTCTTCAAAATCTACAATGGTCGGGTCATCTTTCGTGCTCACGGATAAGCCAAAAGTTGCGATGTGAGGGATGATGGTTCCCGAATGGGTATCTTGACCTCATAGATAATCTATATCTTCAACTATTTGTTAAACAAGTATTGTTTTTTTTCTTGAGCCTAGCATGCATCATGTAGTATTAGTTGCATTGCATTCTTCGCTATCATTGCATACATCCATTCATGATCTTCTACCTTCATCGGGATAACTCTGAACCCTACCAGGGATATTGTCTCATCGTATACCCCAATTATGATCTTTCTTATATCTCACCGTGTTCTCTAATCCCACCGTGTTTGTTAATCCCACCATGTTCGATAATCACCTTGTGCCTCCGACTCTTTCACCACTGTGGCCACTGCAACACCCTTCTTGCTAGTCACCCCACCATGGCAGTCAATTCGTCCCGCCAAAGGCCTCCTATTTAATCAAAACTGGTACCATCATTATCTTCACGGTCTGAGCTTCAACATTTGCCTTTCGGGATTCGAGATCATTTCATTCCGAATTGAATCTTATCTCTTAGAAGACTTAAATGAATCTACCAGAGCCTGAATGTGCTCGATTGGTATTCTTTTACTTTTTCAAAATAAATCTCTTTTTAAAATTTTAGCTCATCACAGTGTGAGAACACCGCAAAGATTGAGTTACCGGCTGATGATGAACCTACGAACCCATGTTTCGGTGACTCCCCACCGCATTGGGGGTTGGCTATTCTTCTCTCATTCCCATGGCACATCTCTTACCAATCGAACATAGGATGACTTGATGAAACATACCAGTCATCCAAGACACTTGAGGAAATTCGTCTTGCCGAATCTAGTAGTTGAGCATGTCTATATCTACACCTTGATGCCATCTTTTCAGTCCATCACCATTTTGCTTTACTACATTCCACTATGATCCATCTCGCTTCGCTACGTTTTCTCTACATTTCACTCCGCTCCGCTACAAGTCATTCTCTTGCAAAGCCGACATCAAGGCGAGGCAAGATGTAGACACGCCAAATTAGCCTGATTCGGAGCCCCAGACTCATATTTCATTGAAAATATCCTTTATTTGACCGTTATCTGATCTGGATTACCTCGTGGAGATGAGCTAAGGATGTTGGTGGAGCCCCTCGTGAGTTGGGAATGGACCGATGATTTTCGAAATAATGTCGTAACCTTCAAGCGAGAGCTGTGCGTGAACCATGGAAACACGAAGCCTGCTCAATGACCAACCTTGGAAGGTTCATAATTGAAGGTCTTGGAAGTCCTGCGTGTGTTTCGTAATATTCAAGGTTTCCGAGAAGTCATTTCGGTAGGTGTTGGTCTATAACGGCTTTTCGTTACGACTTTTCAATCTGCGTTGACACGGCTATCCTGGACCACATGTTAGGCCTTTACGATCATCACCGGACCTTTTTAGGTCATCCAGATCGATCATAGCCGTATATTTCATCAACCGGGGCCACACTACCATTTCGGTCGATTTTAGGGTTTCTCAACTTTTTCGAGCTTCGGTTCACGTTTATCGGGTTATTCTCTAATTTTTCGATGATTTCAGGTTTTCTAACCAAACCAGACTTGTTCGGTCATCATTTTAAGTCATCCTAAGTTGACCCAAGATTCCTCGACCGGAACCATGCACTTTCGGATCTCCGCCGTAGTTTTTTGCTTTCTGCGAAAGGGTAAACCGGTAGAAAGCCCCGTACAAACATCTCAGGAGTCATGCCAGCTATTTTACTAACTTGAAGAGCTATGGTTTAATGCCCTCTTTCCAATGCAACAAACAGGAGCCTAATCGGACATCCCGTTTGCAAGTTATGGCCCGCGAAACACTTGCGTAGGAGAGAGAGTGTACCGCACCCCCGCCCCCTTGAAATGGGAGGGTGCGGTCACCGCACCCTCACACTGGGGGCGTGCCCTGTGCACCCTTAGTCCAAATGCACGCCTTGTGTGCCCTCGCTCCCTTTGAAAGGTGGGGGCGCGGTCTATTGTCGGAAACCAAAAATTACCCCGATTAGCACCTTCTAAACCAATTTTTATAAAGTTTCTCCCACTAATTATCATTTATTTTGACCACACCCCCAGGTCGGGGGCGCGTTCATCTTGTCAAGTCTGATTTTTAGCAATTTCCTAAAGTTTCCGGTGATTTTTAGCAATGAAACACGTAACGCGCCCTCGCTCCGCTTGAAAGGGGAGGCACGCAGACCGCACCCCAGGGTGAAGGCATGGTCTCCGCGCCCTCAAGTGGAGGGTGCACCTTGTGCACCCTCACCTCCTTTGAAATGCGGGGGCGCGGTTGTAGACACGCCAAATTGGCTTGATTCGGAGCCCTAGACTCTTATTCCATAGGCGATATCTTTTATTTGACTGTTATCTGATCCGGATTACCTCGTGGAGATGAGCTAAGGACATTGGTGGAGCCCCTTGTAAGTTGACAATGGACCAATGATTTCTGGAATATTGCCATAACCTTCAAGCGAGAGCCGCACGTAAACTGTAAAAAAAAAACATGAAGCCTGCTCGATGACCGACCTTCAATGGTCCATAATTGAAGGTCTCGGGAGTCCCGCATGTGTTTCGTAACATTCAGGGTTTCCAAGAAGTCATTTCGGTAGGTGTCGGTCAATGACGGCATTCGTTATGGCTTTTTCGATCTGTGCTTACACGGCTATCCCGGACCACATGTTAGGTCTTTTTGGTCATCATAGGGTCCTTTCAGGTCATCCGGGTCGATTCCAGCCGAATATTTTCATCAACCAGGGCCATATGGCCATTTCGGTCAATTTTAGGGTTTCCCGGCTTTTCCAAGTTTCGGTTCATGTTTACCGGGTTAATATCAAATTTTTCGATGACTTCGGGTTTTCCGGTCATACCGGACTTGTTCGGTCATCATTTTAAGTCATCCCAAGTTGACCCGAGATTTCTCGATCGGATCCGTGCTCTTTCGGATCTTCGCCCCGGGTTTCGGCTTTCCGCGAGAGGGTAAAACGGTAAAAATCCCCGTGTGAACATCTTGGGAGTCATGCCGGCTAGTTTACCGACTTGAGGAGGTTCAGCTTAAGGTCCTCTTTCCAACGCAACAAACGGGAGCCGAATCGGACATCCCGTTTGCAAGATACGGTTCGCGGAACGCGCGCGCAGGAGAGAGAGTGTACCACGCCCCCACTCCACTTGAAAGGGGAGGGCGCGCTCTCAACCCGGGGGCACGCCCTGCGTGCCCTCAAACTGGGGGCGCTGCGCGCCCCCGGTTCCATTGAAAAGCGGGGGCGCGGTCAGTTTCTTTAAATCAGAAATTGCCCTGATTAGCACCTTCTAAACCGTATTTTTGGAAGGTTTCCGGTGTTGATTTTCTATTATTTGTACCGCACCCCCGGTTCGGGGGCGTGTTACGTATGTCAAGTCAATTTTTAGCAATTTCTGGAAGTTTCTGTCGAATTTTAGCAGTGAGACGTGTAACGCACCCCCGCTCCCTTTGAAACAGGGGGGCGCGCAAACCGCACCCCCGAAGTGGGGGCGCGCCCTACGCGCCCTTGGTTTAAGGGCGCGCCCTGCGCGCCCTCGTCCCCTTTGAAAAGCGGGGGCGCGGTCAGTCCAGTTTCCAAATTTTGCAACGGCTTCCTTTCCCTATAAATTGAGGGCCATTCTCAACGACCCAAGGTTAATCCCCGGTGCCTAGCTCGTCCAGAGGTCGTCCAAGCTCTTCTCCAAAGCTGTCCCGACGTCCAATAGCGATCCGAAGTCAAGAGATCGATCCCGAGGTGAAGGAGAAGGCTCGATCCGGGTGTTCTGCATCAGCCAACTTCATCGACTTCTTCAGAAAATCTGAGACTCATGCTGCGAAAGTCTTCAACATGGAAGATGTTCATCTCTTTGTCCTCTTTCATCTCCAACTGACGGCACTCAATTCCGACTTGCCGTTCGTTCGTGGCGATTGCTGCACCAAGGGCGCACATCTAGGTTCTATTTTCTATATCCACTCACTTTCATAATTTTTACAGACTTCTAAAGGAGGATTTAAGATAAATCATCAACATAGGAACTCTTCCTCTCTGAGTCCTCTATCTACTCTAACAAACGGCACTTGATTCTAACATCAGGGTCGTCCGTAGTATCCTCTTCACCAAAGTCGCGCCAGAAGGGTGCAAAGGCTACCCGAACCGGCCTTCTTCAACCAACTCGGCTTCAACTCAAGCCGATCCGTTCCATAAGCTTTCTCAACTATATTAACTCAGTTTATTTATTGTTTTAAAGCATCTTTTAGTTCATTTACATCATTTTTACATAATCAAAAAAATACACAAAAAGGGGTTAGGACTCACCCCAATCCGGTGAGTTCGATTCCAATTGCTTCTTTCTCATCTTCTTACTACAGTTAATACACTTCCCATAGTTCTAATTATTTTATTCACTTGGTTTATTGTTCTAGTTGCACAGTTTGAACAAGCTATCATTGGTTGGAGAATCTTCTTTATCGGCCGGCCGAAGAAGAATAAGGTTGAACCCATATCCCGATCTCCCACGCTAAGGTACACGGTCAATTCAACTCATCTCTTAATTTACATCCCATAAAGCGGAGCCCGCGGCTCCTGGCGACCACATTTTTCATGTTTTAATTTCATCTTCTCCTCACTCTCCTCCCACATGACCCGAACCATCTCCGGTGCTCGAGCGACGCCGTGAGAAGAAAGTTCGGGGATCAATGTGAGTGTGGGATCAAGGTGAGGACATTTTACCACTTTCTGAGTGTTTTCAATTCACTCCCCCCCTTTTTCCCCCTCTTCTATCTTTCACCTTCTTATCTAGAGGTGCCGATCCGGAACCCATTTTCGGAGTCGACAGCGGTCAGTCCAGTTTTCATATTTTGAACAAGTTTTCTATCTCTATAAATTGAGGGCTAGCTCGTCCTGAGGTTGTCCAAGCTTCCTCGTGCCTAGCTCATCCTGAGGTCGTCCAAGCTCCCTCCCAAGGCTGTCTTGACGTCCAAAGCCAATTTGACATTGAGAGATTGATTCCAAAGTGAAGGAAAAGCCCGATCCGTGCATTCTACAGCAACTGAACTTCATTGACTTCTGTAGAAAATCTGGGGCTCCTTCTACAAAAGTCTTCAACAGAAGAGTTGTTCTTCTCTTCATCCTCTTTCATTTGCAACTAGCGATGCTTGATTCCAACTTGTTGTATGTCCATGGAGATTGCTGCACCGAGGGCGTACATCTAGGTTCTATTCTTCCATATCCGTCCACTTTCATATTTTATACAAGCTTGTACGGACGGATTCCGGAGAAGTCATCAACAAGAGATCTCTTCCTCTCCGAGTTCTCCATCCATAGAAATAAACATCACTCGATTCTAGCATCGGGGTCATCCATAGAATTCTCTGAACCAAAGTCACGCCAGAAGGGTGCAAGGCTACCCGAACCTGCCTTCTTCAACCAACTCAGCTTCAACTCAAGCCAATTCACTTCATAAGTTCTTCTTAACTCATTTCATTCAGTCTATTTATTTATTAGAATATATTTTAGTTTAGTTTGCAACATTTTTTTACATAACCAAAAACACAAAAAAGGGGTTAAGGCTCACTCCAAAGTCGGTGAGTTTGGTTTCAATTACTTCCTTTCTCATCTTCTCTTTACAGTTACTACACTTTCCACAGGTCTATTCCATCCCTTCACTTGTTTCTTTGTTTAATAGTTGCACATATTGATCAAGCTAGCATCGGTTAGAATCCCCCTCATCGGCTGGCCGAAGAGGAGGAAGGTTGAACTCACATCTCAATCTGTCACACCCCGTATTCCCTAACCTGCACAGCGGAATAAATTTGATGACGAGACCGGGGAATTAACCCCTAAACTACGTCGGTTTGGAAAAAGTGAATAATAGCAGGTCCAAATTAATAAAACAAATGATTCAATCCCAAAAATAAATCATACCTTGATTTTAATATAAACAATTCATAAACCAAATTCTTTAAACCTCTTCTGCACTAATCCTGATCCACTACACTTCTGCTGAGCTACTTTGATTTTCCTAAAAAATGTTAAAGGAATAGGAATGAGTCACACGGACTCAGTAGGACTTATACCCAACTTTCCTGTTATATTAATCAACCTAAATGGTACCAATAAATGATAAAATCAACACAAATTAGATTATATCATAATCACTAAACTAATTATCAAGATTCAATTATTTATCCGGGTCCTTTCCAAAATTGATTAACCGAATGAGCCTGACTCTACATGAACCAAACTAATCACCACTTAACCAACTGATCTATTCTACATGTCCATGCCACCTAAACTTACATGAGCTAACTGTGCATGCGTTAATACCATTTCAATTCCATATGTCTGAGTAAATCATATGCTATACTTGACAATCCTCACTCCAGCTCTAAATACATATAAGAAGTACCATATAGTAAGCTAAATCCCAAAGTATGTCTAGGCAGGGGCGTACTTAGGATAAACCGCAATATCCGGGATTGAAGGATGCACCGGATCAATTTATTTTCACTGCTACCCATGGGCGATTCTATCATAGGCTGGAGGTGCAAATTTTACATCAAATGCATCATAGCATCAATAACATTTCACAAGTAAGCCATATAATTACTCAGACAATTCCAATGCAATCCAATATGTCAATATACACAATTATTGAATCCAACATGCAAATTTACCAAAGCAGATTTACACAATACCAAATCATGCAGACCATTCAATTAATGTAAAAATTCATGCGATAGACCCAATCAGGAACAATATGCAAATATATCAAGTTATGCACATAATTCATTTATACTCCAATTCATGCAATTGACCCAATCAGAATATGTAACATAATTAGACATGTTAACTTCAATTAATCACAATTCACTATCAATTTATCAAATAATGCATTTTACAACTTTATGCCACTAAGAATATAAGTTAATTAATTATGTTAAAGAATTATCACATCAATTCTAATTCCAATTCAATCTATCAATTAATGATTCTTAAGGTAACATGAATCGGATATAATTATAATCTTAACAAGTCATAACTCAATTTCCAAAACTTAATACAAATAATGTAATTAACCATCACAATATTTAACTAATTTACCTGATTACTGAACCATGATTAATCACATTTATGACTAACTAAACCAATTCATGAAAAATGAATGCAATCTACACATGAATGGCATGATTGACTTTTAAATAATCACATGCAGATCATTAAATAATTAAACTACCATTTATTCACTAATTTCTAACACTTAACTAATAAACATCTTTTAACGCATTAATTAATATATCGATATGCTATGGATAAGTTGGGATGCCTACCTCAAAGAGATCAGTAAATTCCCACGTCCAAGAACCCAAGCCGGTTTAATCACCAGGCGACTGAGGCAATGGTGATACCATGTTGTCCTCCATTCCTAAAAGCATTAAAAATGATAAGTAGATTAATTAAAATACTCAATTTACTTAATAAAATAACATAAAGAGAGTGGGCTAAACAGGAGAGAGAGAGGGAAAATAAGAGAGAGAGAATAAGAGAGGAAGAGAGAGAGTGTAGAAAGAAAGCGAGGGAAGAGAGAGAAAGGGCAGTGAAGGGAGAGAGAGAGAGTGTGTGTGAGAGAGAGAGTTCTAGAGAGGGAGGGGCGGCAGGGCAAAGACAGTGGTTTTTTTTTAATTTATCGGACGTTACACAATCTCTCATGCTAAGGTACACATGGTCATCTAACTGAATATCTTGTTCAATTTCATAAAGCAGAGCCCACGGCTCCTGGGGTTTCATTTATACTTTAAGTCAATTCATTCCTCACTCTCCACCCACATGACCCGAACAGTCTCCGGTGCTCGAGCGACACCGTGAGATGAAAGTTCGGGAATCAATGTGAGTGTGGGACCGAGTTAAGGATTTTATTGCTTTCTTAGTGTTTTCCAATTCACTCCCTTTTCCCCTATTCTATCTTTCACCTTTTCTTGAGGTGCCGATCCGGAACCCATTTCTAGAGTCGACACCTAATTGACAGTTCGGTAAAATACCATTAAGGGTTTCTAATTCGGTTAGTTTAGTGAACATATTCAACTAATGAGCACCTATTGTAGACACACAATTTTGGTCCAATTGAAGAACTTGAATTCTTGTTTTCATCAATAATATTTGAGTAACCTTTCAAGGGAACCGAGTTTTCCGAAAAAATCAAGTTTTTCAGCGCATTTCGAAGAAGATCGATAGGCGTTGACCAGGGTCAAAGCACCTTATATACAGGGCACCTGGCGCCCTATATATAGGGCACCAGGCTCCCTACTTATAGGGCACCTGCACCTGGTCTGACTGACTGGACAAATTGATGCGACAGTTCTACAGATAAAATTGCCCTCTTCTTGGCTATAAAAGGACCCCTATTTAGATGCTTGAGGACACCAAGGGCGCCTCCCAAACTCTCTCATCCACCACAACACTCCCAAGGCCTTACAACCCCTCTCCAAGCTCGCAAACCGTTCCAAAACCCTCTCCCAAAAACCCCAAAAACCAGCAGTTTCATTCTTCAAAAATATGATTTTTCTCCAACTTTGAGGGCCTCTACACTCCATTTCTCTTACATCTAGTGCCAAAACACTCTTTCATTAGCTTCACTTGAGTATTGGCTGCTTGAAGAAGTCCTTTTTCCATCTTAGAGGTCTTCCTACACTCCAGGGCGACGCCGCGAAGAAGGAAAGAAAATCTGCTGAAACCAGTCCCTAGTGCCCCATAAATAGGGCGCTTTGACTTTGGTCAACGTGCCCCATCAAGGGGACACCTGCAGCTAGCACCCCATATATGGGGCACTAGCAGGGGCAGACCCCGTTTTTCATTTTTTGAGTTTCTTTTACCCTCCCGTTTGATCCTTTGCTTCCCCCTTTCATTTTAACTTTCATTAACATGTCATTTAGCATATATTAAGCCACTCATTTGCATTTTCATGCATATTTAATCCTTCTAAATAGGATTTGGGATTTAGTCCCAATCCGGTCAGTTCCTTCCCTCTTTCATGTTTACATTCGAATTTGAGCATGATTCTACACTTTTACTAGAACTAATGATCTCTTCACTTGTTTCTATGTTTTCTTATGGACATTTTTAGGTAAATCCGACCGAGGCGGAGCTTCAACTGGATCAAAGACAAAGGACTCACTAAGCTCTCTTCTTTCGGCTGGCCGAGAGAGGAGAAGTCGGAACCCAACAATCTCCTCGCTTCCAAAGGTACGACGATCATTTTTATTCTTTATTTTTATTTATTTCTACTATATTTTGGAGCCTTTGGCTCCTAGCGACCACAAATACAAACATCCCATCTGCCAAGTCTCCAAAGCAAGCGTAGGGGCCGAAAAAGGGAGATCTACGGATATCCCGTTTCGGGTGCTTACACCTTTTGGCGACCACGGTGGGACTGACTTTGCTTTATTGAGTTCTTCTCATCTTTCCTAAGAATGTCCACTTGAAAACATGCTTATTTTCACTCTAATTATTATTTAAGCCATTTCCATTTCCTTGCATTGCTATTTACTTACTTACATGCTTGTTTGTTTCCTTGAAGCATCATCTTGTTTCTTTCGATTTAATTGCCTTTCGTTGGTCCTTTTGAAAAGCATAGCGATCTGATTTCTAGCTTTGATTATCAACTTATTTCACCTTAGTATTTTAGATATTATCTTCTTTCATCCCTTGTTAAGTATACTTGCCTATTTCTTTCTAAGTCTAGTTTTCCTTAGCAAATCTTTCAAAGCATGCTTAGTTAAATTAGTACTTTCTTCCATCCTAGTTCAATTTCTTATAATTTTCTTGTTCACTTGCCTCCTACAACATCTCATTAATCATTGTATGCTTTTATTTTCTTCTTGCTTGCTTCTTATTCCTTGGCATTTCACTTGCATTTAGTTTGCATTGGAGTTTTGGGTTCGCCCGTCTCTTTAGGACATCCGAGAAGGGAGGCTCTCTCCTCCCAAAGCCCCACACATCCAAACACCCCTCTTGGTGGTTGCCAACTCCTCCTCCGGGGATTCCCTCTCGAAAGGACTGGGTAGCTTCCATCAAGGCCTCCGTAAGTCCCCAGACGTGAAGGATTCCCTCTTCACTGATCGGGCAGGTTGTACCTTTTCACCCAAAAACCCAGAGTACCTATTACCTATCGTTGTGAAAAGAGTGACAACCTTAGATTGCTCGGCATTGTGAGAGCATAGGGTCCTACCCATTTATTTGAGTGAACAATATTTCTCTTAACAAGCCATTAATTTGAGGTTGAAACAACAAAAAATTTGCGTTAATCATTCCAAGTCTTTGCTATTACTTGTTTGCAAACAAAATTTAAAAATTAAACAAAAATCTCAAAATCACCTAAAAAGAATCAAAACAAAAAATTTTGCTTGAGGTTAATTTGCTTGATAACTTGCTTGTCCGACAAAATAAAATCAAAATAAAAAAGGGGTCAAAAATCAAAACTTGAAAAAAAAATCCTTGAGCTTTTATTTGTCAACCTTCTTTTTCTGTTGTGTTTATGAATTTAAGGTCAGGAGGAGATATCAGAATGGCAGATCAAAGATACGAGCAACTATAATTGGAGAATGACCAATCTTATTTCTACCCTGATGCCGTATGTGCCATCAATGAACCCAAAATTCTCCCCGAACCTAGTCAAATTTCTCCTCAACCCAATCCAAATTCACTTTGGGAGGCATTCTCTCATGCGGACCCCACTCAACTTCAGGCTATTGAAGCCATTCTCAAGGGCAAGTCGCCCGCCGAACACATCCCTCCTGAAGGTGGTCTTCACATCTCTACCCCCCGGTCGGTAGCACATCAATCCAATGTGCCCACTCATGGCTATTCTTATACCAGGCTCATAGCTCCAATTTCTCCTCATCGAGTAGCTAATCTAGATCACCCTGATCTGAATGTCGTTGCTCCTTCTAAGCCACTAGTTCCTTCTTCTAATCATCTCAACCCTACTCACCCTTTGGTGCATCTCCCGATATACCCTTCTTATCCGGCCGCTTCGGCCCATCCAATCCAAGTTCCGGTGCACCAAGCACCCACTCCTCCTCCTCCTCTTGGGGATCCTTCTGTCGATCTGGCCATGATTAACAAGTTCAATAACATGGATGAGCAGTATAGAGAGCTTAGACGTTTGATCGACACCAAGGCAGTCCCCGAAATTTCTCTTCCTTCCCTCCCTACTTTTCATCTTCCTCCCTCTGAGATACCGGTATACCGCCGTTACAATGGAACCGGTAATCCATTCATTCATATCAAGGACTTTATTTATGAATCGGTAATGTGGCAAAATGATCCAAGGGCCCTTGCTTTTCCGTTTAGAAGATCATTAGAGGGTTCAGCTTTAGAGTGGTTCTACTCGCTTGACTCTTTGGAGGCGAGTAACTTTGAAACTGTTAAAGCTAAATTTTTACAGAGATATCAAGATAGGGTCGGACCAACATATTCCATCACCGACCTCATGGCCGAAAAAATGAGAAATGATGAAGATTTTACCAGATATGCTGATAGGTGGAGGTCCATGGCAGAAAGGCTTACTGATTCCATTTCAGAACCAGAGCAAGTAAAGATGATCATCACCAACGCCACTCCAGCCTTAAAGAATATGCTGGCTTTGCATCACCCCACCTCCATGAGTGAACTCTATGAGAAGGCATGGTACATTCAGACACAGCTTAGGGACTCACCTATCATGAACTTGTTTGATCCTAGACCCCGAGCTGTCAAGAAAACTACTTTTACCACAACCGGCCCAGTGACTGAGGGTGTAGTGACAAACGAGAACCTCAATGTTGTAGGGAACCCACCTAGCAATTATCAACACTAGTTTAGGAACCCTCAAAAAAATCAACCATTTAGTAACCCTCATCAACCTCAACATCAACCTAAGTTCTAGCCTCGTCAACAACAAGCTTCGATCCCTCAGCGACCGCAAGCCCCAGTTCCCCAACCACCACGGCAACAACTTGCCAACTACATCCAAGCACCCCCTCCCATGGCTTATGAACCCCAAAAAATAGGACCTAAGATAAACCATTATCCGTCTTTGCCATACTCTCTCATGGACATCTTTAATACACTCATGGAGGCAGGGTAAATTGCATTGCCAAAGAAGAAGTTGGAGTGGCCTCAAAATGTCAACACAGAGCGATACTGCCTGTTTCACAGATATCCTGGGCACACTGTGGAAAATTGTTTTCAGTTCAAAGACTACATTCACGACCTTAATGAGCAAGGTAGTATTGACTAGGACCAGATGGGGGAATACATCAGAACAGTAAAAAACCAACGACAGCATGCACCAACTCAGCAGCAACAACAACAAAACCCCGGCCTAGGGATTATCCAAAACCCTCTACCTCCACATGCACCCGCACCTGGGAATCAACACATTAATCCCATCTTGATCTCTTCCGAGGAGTATCATCATCGGCGCCAGAATTGGCAAGTTGAGGGAGCCACCTCCGCCATGCATGTCAACGGAACCGTCCATTCTATACCCCAAGCTACATCAGCCAACCCCATTACTCTCAACCAGCCACCCATCATCCGAGCACCATCACGACCCATTATAAGACCACCAGCCATACAACTCCAACCAAGATGGACCCTAACCCACCAGGTTGATCTACCACAAACATCACCACCACTAGGACCCATCATCATCCCGCCCCGAGAAACTGTACCTTCACAACCTACCTACCCTACTATGCCTCAAACCACCATCATTACACCCATAGCAAGAGCTCCCATCATTCGACCTATCCCACCATCCACCACTACCACCCCAACTATAGCTCCTCAACTTGCCACAGTACTCAGGAGTGGGCGCATGTTACAAAGGGTCTTTCCCTAGGCCGGTTAGTCAGGGTTAGTACCAGAAGAAGAAGAAGAACACATCAAAGAACCGTTGCCTGGGACATCCTATGACTTGATAAAACATCTTGATAAAACCCCGGCATGGATCTCTATCTTAGATTTGATCAAAAGATCCAAAGTTCATCAAGAGGTTCTCCAACAATACTTACAGCGGGTAATGGTAAACAAGAGCTCCCCCCAGAAAAGATCTCATCAGTTCTGGTCCCGAGAAGTGAGTACCCAGCCCTTACATTCACAAAGGAAGAGTTGGCCGACCCGAAAATAAGGAAATGTGCCTTATGCATCACAGTCCACATCAATGGAGTAGGCATTAAGTCATGTTTAGTCGATACCGAAGCCTCCATTAACGTTCTACCACCAGAAACATTACGTCTTTGTGAAATTTCTGAAGAGGATGTCCGGCCATCTCAAATAACAGTGACCGCATATGACAATTCAAAAAAGCCTGCCGATGGCATGATTACATTAAATGTGAAACTTGGACCCCGAACAGTCACTGTTGACTTCCATATACTTGAGATGGATCCGACATACAAAGTTATTATGGGACGGCCCTATTTGGAAGCACTAGAGGCAGTCGCCTCCACCAATCACCAGTGTCTCAAATTCCCTTACAAGGGATAAGTGATTAAGGTGACTAGCATGCCCCTAAATCATCCATCTTCTCTACCACCACCCCTCGGGTTGCCAAATGAGCCGATTTTAACAATACTAGATCTTCTAGAAATAAGTAGGCAGCCCAGGCAAATGTGGAGAAGGAAAAGAGAGAAAAATGAAACTATTGTGTGGCATATGATGAAGAGTTTGGGATACCAAGAAGGCCATGGGCTAGGCAAAGAACTGCAAGGAATAGCTGAGCCAATCAATTTAATGAGGTTACAACCAAAAAGTGGGGTTGGGTATGACGGAACGACTGTGAATGGTCATAATCTCAAAAGCAAATACTTTTCTGAATGCTTACAAAAGTTTTTCATCAAGAAAGAAACCATTCAATTGACTGAGAATAAGGAAGAGCAAGAGCTGGAACAAGACAAAAGAAGAAGAACTGATGACCCTGAAGATGACGTGTATCCTAAAATATCTTTTTTGTTTTCCACCGATGAAGAAGGGTCAAGCAATGAACCACTCCAGGCTGAACCACCTGTTGACCCACCCAAGGGTCATATTACCAAACTGGCTCAAGAAAAAGTCCAACCAACTCCACGAAGGCCTTCCCTCATTATGTCATCTTTTGGGGCCAACGCCCCAACTCACTGTGATGCTCTCCCCGGGCTTCTTGGCCCGATCCCTATTTCTAGGTCCTCAGGCCCAGCTTATGGGTCCGCATACCCACTTGTTTCTCTTGGGCCATCGAGCCCCTCTACTAAATTCGGGCTTTTGTGCTCATTTTCTCCAACTCTTAGGCCCTCAAGCCCATCCCCTAAACCCGCCCTCGAGCCCGCATCCTCCTCTTATTGGGTCCATCAACCCACCTTCTTCCATGATCATCTGGTCTACTGGCCCATCACCTCTTCCTGTCAACATTGGGCCCGAAAGCCCCCTCTATCAAACATTGCTCGAAGTCTTCTCCTCTTTATCAATATCTCTGCCTACTTTGGCTCCCGTAGTTGATCTCACCCCAAATCGGGCACCTGAAGCCCATTCTATCTTTATGTTTAGCACTCCCAAAAAAACGTCCTTCTCGAAACTCAAATTTCGATCAAGGAAACATCTCAACTTGCCCCGAAAGGGAATTCAACCCAAGGAGCCACCAGATCCTTGATTGACCTTCTTTGCCCTCCATTCTTCCCAATAAATTCCACTCCCTCCACCTCCTCTTCCTCCCCCTATTTACCTTCTTCTTCTTTAAGTTTAGTTTTCAATAAAAAAAACAAAAATCAGAGGTAGGAGAGTTCCATAAAGATACCTGCATCAGGTAGCTCAAAAAAGCTTAGAATGTGCCAAGCTATCGGAGTATCTAGGAAATGTGGTTCAGTTGAATGAAATCCGATATGAGGAGAAGGACAACATTGATCCAACCTTAAGGGTTTATGAGGTTGTATCAGAAAATGATCCCGATACTAAGGATGAAGAAGAGGATTTGGCTGATGCTTACGCATCCAGATTGAAGAGATTTGAAGAACCATTAGCCACAGTGGATGAACCAACTAAGGAACTTAATCTTGGAACACCAGAAGGTCCTATGAATATCCTCATCAGTGCCAACCTCACCCCTTTAGAAGAACAAAATCTAATAGGGGTACTACAAGAATACAAGGACACGTTCGCTTGGACATACGAAGATATGCCGGGGTTAGACAAGTCATTGGTGGAGCATCGATTAACTTTGAAACCCGAAGCGACCCCGGTTAAGCAAAAGTTGAGAAGATTCCACCCAGACATAGCATTAAAGATGAAGGAAGATGTCGATAAGCTACACCAAGCAAAATTCATTAGAGTCGTCCTTTATCCGCAATGTGTGGCAAATATAGTCCCAGTCATGAAAAAGGATGGAAAGGTTCGAATTTGCATTGACTTCAGGGACTTAAACCGGGCGTGTCCAGATGATGATTTCCCCCTTCCTCATATCGATGTTCTTGTTGATAACACAGCTGGATATGAAACCCTATCATTCATGGATGGATATTCAGGGTATAATCAAATCCGGTTAGCAGAAGAGGATCAAGAGAAGACATCATTCACTACACCTTGGGGAACTTATTGCTACGTCGTTATGCCCTTTGGATTAAATAATGTCGGAGCAACTTATCAAAGGGCCATGGTGGCGATATTTCATGATATAATGCATAAATTTCTAGAGGTGTATGTGGATGATCTAGTGGTTAAATCTCAGACCCGAGATGAACATGCTGAGGTGTTAAATAGGGTTTTGCAACGAGCCAGGGAATATAAGCTTAAAATGAATACCAAGAAATGTGTGTTTGGAGTATCATCCGGAAAATTACTTGGGTTCATTGTCAGCAAAAGAGGCATTGAAATCGATCCCAACAAGGCCAAGGCCATCATTGATATGCCTCCACCAAAGAACTTAAAAGAACTGAGAGGGTTGATTGGTAGGCTACAATTTGTTCACCGGTTTATCTCACAACACTCCCAAAGATGTAAACCTTTCTATGAGTTAACCAAGGCGAAGGCCGAATTCAGATGGGATTCAAGATGCCAGTAGACATTCGATGGATTAAAGAAATATCTGTCAAGCCCACCTGTACTCAAACCTCCGGTTCCCGGTAAATCCTTAATCGTGTACATCTCGGTTTTGGAAGGATCCCTTGGAGCAGTATTGGCACAATTAGATGATGAAGGGAAAGCGTGGGCAGCGCACTATCTGTCCCAATCTTTGACCCTATCCAATCAGAATTTCCCGATGAAGAATTGATGTCCATTCGATCTTCCAATATATGGACTTTATATTTTGACAGGGCATTAAACTCCCAGGGTAGAGGGATAGGGATTGTTCTTCTGTCACCCGAAGGTGTCATCATTCCACAGGCTTTTCAACTCTATTTTCCAGCAACAAACAATATAGCTGAGTATGAAGCCTTACTAGCCAGACTGGAGGCCGCTCACTTCTATGGTGTCACTGAACTAAGGGTGATCGGTGTTAGTCAGTTGATTCTCCGCCCAGTGCTCGCCAAATACCGCACATCTCATCCCGGGCTCAGACCATACCAAGAACTCATCGCCTATTACATCAAGCTATTCTTCAAACTCGAATTCATTCATGTTCCTCGTGCTCAAAATATTCTTGCCGATGCTCTCGCTTCTCTGGCATCTTCACTATCTGTTCCTCTAGGCAGACAAGTTAGGACGATCTATGTCCGCCGACGTACCATTCCGGTAGTAGAATATGCACGATTCTTGAAAGTTAAAGAAGAGTTTAAAAGAAAAGAGTGCATTGAGCAAAAGGAAGAAGTATCTTTGGTCGAGTTGGAGGAATTAGAAGAAGGTGAGAAACCATGGTATCATGAGATTGTGAATTACTGTCATGATCAGGCATATCCACCAGGAGCAACTGCCGAAGAGAAAAAAGCCATAAGAAGAGTCTCCCAGAGATACACCATCTTGGGTGGAGTGCTTTGTAAAAGGAGTCTGGCCGGCATTCTATTAAGATGCATAGATGAAGAAGAGGCTGAATTGGTGCTTAAAGAAGCACATTCCGGAGTATGTGGAGGCCATGTAAATGCCCAAGCCCTCGACAAGAAGAACATCAGGCAAGGGTATTATTGGCCTACTTTGGAAGAAGATTGCTCGATCTTTGTCTGGCACTGTTATCAATGTCAACTTCACACCGACAAGATTCACTCTCCCGCATCTTCCCTTCACCCGATTCATGCCCCATGGCCTTTCGTTATGTGGGCTTTTGATGTTATCGGACCCCTTGGTGACCCAAACTCCACAAACAAAACCAAGTCTTTCATCCTAACGGCAATAGAGTACTTCACCAAGTGGGTAGAAGCAGAAGTATACGTGGAAATCAAGGCATCAACAGTCTGCACCTTCATCAAACGCAACATCATTGCCAGGTTCGGGATCCCAGGCGACATCATCACCGACAATGGACCACAATTCATCTCTCAGGAGATGCGCGACCTTTGCAACAGGTATTGCATCAAATTGCATCATTCATCTCCATATTATCTTCAAGGCAATGGTCAAGCAGAAGTCACCAATAAAACTCTAATCAAAATCATTAAGAAAACTTGTAAGTCTTGCAAGTTCGTGGACTGGCCGAAAAAGTTAGTTGATGCTCTATGGGCCTACCGCACTTCTATTCAAACCCCAACAGGGCAAACCCCCTATGCCATGGCATTTGGGATGGAGGTGGTAGTACCATACGAAGTGATCATTCCTTCCCTCCGAGTCTAGATCAATCGAGACATCCCGATAGATGAACGTCGAGATTCCCTTCTCGCGCAACTCGAACTCTTAAATGAAAGGATGTTGGCCGCTATCGAACTTGCTAGATCTTATCAAAATAGACTTAAAAGATTTTATCAGAAGAGGGTGGTGGAGAGAAAATTTGAAATCGGTGAGGTTGTGCTTAAAAGAATATTCATTAAGTCTGGCGGCCCCCGCTCCAAACTTCAACCTAATTGGGAGGGTCCGTATGTAATCTCAGCGGTTTATCCTGGTAATTCATACAAGCTAACTAATGCAGAAGGAGAAGAACTAGCTCATCCCTGGAATGGTGTATACCTCAAAAAATATTTCCCTTAAAACAAAAATCACAAAAACAAAAAAAATCTATAAAAATCAAAGGTGTGAAGAATGACGGTAACATCTAACGCTTGCTTGTTCGGTGCACCAACTTGTCACTTATAAAAAATAAGGATAGGCATCATATTGCACACATTACACACCTAGGTTTCAGAATCCGATGATTGGAAATCAGAGAGAAAGCTAGGCAACACTTGACAAAAGAAGGTCAACCTCGTCCCATTCTCTTCTTATTTCGGTCCAGAATAGATGGAAGGGGTTAGAATGAGGAGTATCGAAAGTGCCCATTGCCTTAGTAGGAAGATGCCTCTGAAGGTCTAACTTCTTAAAAAAAGAAGAAAAAGTGCCAAAAGATGGGCAATGACACATCGGGTCAACAAAAGAATAGACCTGTCTGAATGTGTACCAACAAAAGCCCAAAAAGAAAAAGGCTCCAAAAGATGGACAATGAACCCCTCAGATCAAAATCAAGCAAAAGAAAAAAGACATGTTTGAATGTGGGCCATCAATTAAAAGGGCTAGAAGGAAGGACCCAAGGATGTCAAATCCCAAACGGGCAACGCAGGCACTAGTAGAGAAACAAATTCGACACCCCTGAATCATATTACTTGAATAAATGTTGATTTATTCTTAGCTATGGAAATGATAGATGTTCTAATAGATTGAATGGCAAAGTGTTTGCCAGTGGGAGCTTAATGAATTGTTTAATCATATTTGATATGTTAGCTCTCATGTTATGTGTGAATATTCCTTTTAAGAGGAAATGGGTTGATTTATATCAATCTACACTTTAGCTTTATATAGACATGGAGAATGGGTTAATGAGTTATTAGAACTCGTACATCTAGATGTATGTTAGCCCATATCTATGTAAGGCTAAAGAAGAATATTTCTACTTCATTATTTCAAAGATGATGTCTCTAGGTTTGGAAACATGTACTTTATGAAGTACAAAACTAAGACCTTTGAGAAATTATTTGAGATTAAGAATGAAGTAGAGATACTAATGGAAAGAGTATTAGAACTCTTTGAGAGGGGAATACTTAAGTACATAATTTGCATATAATAGAAGGATAATAGAATCTAATGGACATCTTTACACATTTTAGCTTAATTGAGTAGCTAAAAGGAAAAGCCATATTATGTAGGACATAATATGAACAATGACAAGCTTTGCAAATTTCCCCTTTGTCTAATTTTGGTTAAGTACTCGTTATAACCACTTGATCTTAATAGGTACCTTCTAAGCCTGTTCTGATTATTCCATATAGGATATGGAAAAGGGGTTAAAACTTGACCTTAAGCAAGTTAAGGTTTCGGAATGTCCGACTGGTGAAGAAGTATAACTCTAACAAGTTGGAATATAAGACTATGAAGTGTTGGCTTGTGGAATATCCTAAGGAAACTTTTGGATATTAAATATACGACCCTTATGTATAAGGGTATGTGTTGCTCAGCTTACTATATTTCTAAAGGAAAAGTTCCTTCTTAAGAAAGATAGTGGGAGCAAGGTATATATGGAAGATGTTCCAGTCCCACAACCCAATAACACTTCTATTAAGGTGCTAGTTAATAATTACACAAGGACAAATGATAGGTCTTTACTTGTGTCCATTCTACCTAAGAGATATGTGAGACGTATCTCTGATAGATGAAATGAGGCATAAGATAATAAGGATATTGATCCTAGGATCTATATATAACCAATATGAGATATTGATTCATTAATGGGAAGAGACAATAAAATCCGATATAAACTTTATCTATTCTAATCAAGTTTAGAACTTGATATATCCACCTAAGGATATAGTATCCATAAGGAATAAATGGATCACTAAAGAATAGATTGGAGTGGATTAGAAGGTAGATACCTTCAAATGTGAGAATAGTTGAAAAGGATATCATTGAAGTCAAATGGTTGACTATGATGAGATCTTTTACCTATTCCATTGATTAATCCGTTCGGATTTTGATTGTTACACTCTATGATTATGTGATAAGCTAATTGGATGTTAAGATAGTGTTCCACTAAGGTATTTTGAGGAATAGGTGTATATGATACAACTATAGGGAATCAAGTCCCAATAACATCCAAGAAGAGTGTGTATTAAGTTCATTTATGGACTGAAGTAAAAATTTCCCATAGATCATATATAAGGTTTAATGAGATTAAATCTTATGACTTCATTAAGAACGAAGAGGAGCCTTATGTATTCAACAAGATAAGTGGGAGTGCTGTTACTTTCTTGACATTTTATGTTGATGACATACTACGCATTGAGAATGAAGTAGGTGTGTTATCATAAGTGAACCTAGCTATCATATTGATCCTCCAAACACAATTTGGGTTTTGAGATCTATGTAGATAGATCTAAAATCAATGCCCAGTTAATGTACGTAGTCACCATAGTCAAAGGGTTTGACATGATAAACTTCAAGATAGGTTTCTTACCTATGTGGTGTGGAGTTGATCTCTGTAAAGTGTTGTCTTTGTAGACTTCTTGAAAGATAAAGAGATCACATAAATAGAGCCCTTATGCCTTTGTCATAGGGTCTATTATTTATATGATGCTATGTACATGATGTGATTAATGCTCTAAGTGTTATGAGCATTCATCAAGAAGATCCAGGTGAGAGTCACTGGATAGTTTAGAGATATATCATTTGGTACTTGAGAAGCACTGAGAATGTATCTCTATACACTGGAGGATAAGACTTGAAGTCTTGTAGTTTTACAAACACAAGCTTCTAATCAAATAAGTTTGATATTAAGTCAGAATAATGATGGTGCAGTGAGTTGAAAGAGTTCTATGTGATAGAACACTGTAAGTTCTACAACATATGTAAACAAGTTTACATAGTGGTTGCACACTACTTGAGAAGTAGTCTAGATGAAGTTTTTCATCTACATATTTGATATGGGATTGTCTCAATTTTCTGCGAAAGTGTATCATTGTTTTGAGAAAACAATGGAGTAGAGCCGATGTCTCATCAGAAGTTTAGAACTTCTGTGGCGATACCATACAATCAGAGAGATTGCAACTTATAGAGATATAATTAAAGATAAAGTATCTACCATTAATAACATTGCAGATCCACTAACTGAAGCAGTTACTCAAAGAGTGTTTGAGCTTCACCTTGAGTTGATATAGATCAGCCAGATGGGTGATTGACTTTAGTGCAAGTGAGAGATTGATAGAAATGTATGCTCTACAAGCCAATCATATATGATATGATTCGACATTTCTAGAAATATCTCATTCAATTAATTAGGCAAATCTTCATTATAAGCTCTTATTAGATGCGAATATAATAATGAAGTCCTTGATCAAATGCAATGATGATTAAATCATGATGAGATCATGATAATGAGATTGATCATCTAGAGGTATTTAATCTAAATGTTCCTTGTCATAGGATACTTGAGACGGGACATCAAGGATCCGGATAGACTAGTGTATGTGATGTCTTCTCATGTGATGAGGACGACCGATCTCATTGGTCATTAGTGTGGAGACACTGAGATACACATACAGGTGCTCATTAGTTGAATGAGTTCACCGAATCGACCGAATTAGAAACCCTGAATGGTATCTTACCGAACTGTCTATCAGGGTCTTCTATCATCACGGTTGCATGGTTGAACCTTTGACCTGAGTCGCCAAAGATGCCTTGTTGGGTGGAACTTGTGCTTTGACCATTGACTTATGGATCACAATTTAGATGGTCCTATATAGCGATGGATCGGGTACAAGGAAAATCCGATGGAGGCAATTGAGCGGACAACAAGGGATCGTCCACTCTCGGTAAGTGAGAGTGAATGTCCTATGGGATAGTACTCTAAATCCCTGGCCAGGGTAGATAGGATAATTGGAAAAGGAGTTTTCCAATTGATCCAATTTCGAGTACAGGATCCTATAGAGTCGGTACATTAAGGAGTTGACAGTCGATGCCGTACTCCTTTCCGACCGGGACATTGGATGGATGAGGGTTTATATCCATGTGGTAACTGATGATGGAAAGGCTCAATGGAGATGAGATTATCCCCATAGCCATTTGGGATCATGGGATGTGGCTTGTACCCTTCATGATCGGTAGGCCGATTAATCTGTTATCGGATAATGGATTTAATTAATTAAATAGAATTGTTCTATTTTATTTAGGCCTCAACCAAATAGGTTATTGGGCCTAGTGGGTCACACACAAAAGGACTTATCCACAAGTACAGGGGCAAGGACGTAATTTATAGAGATTTTGGGTTTTTATGAAAAATTCCATAATTCTCTATAAATACTAATGGTTTCAGCCAAACCCCATCAAGCCAAGGGTGAAAACCACGTCCCAAGCCTCCTCCCTACCTCCTCCTCTCTCTAGAAGGTGTCCATGGTCGATGGAGCTCCGTTCGGGAAGAGTTCTCGAGGCGGGCGCGAAGGGAGAACCTGCTGTGGATGAAGTTCGTGTGGATACTGCTGGAGACCGGACACTTGAACGGTTTGTAGAGCTTGAGAAGCTCATCTCCTTCCTCTCCATAGGATTATATGAATCTCTATCAGGTATATTCGAACCCGATTTGATCAGTTTTCGGTTTTCATCGTTCGGTTCTGATTGAGACGGATTCTAAAGGAACCCATAGGAATCGTCGCTTCCGCTGCACCAAATTTTAATGGACGATTCCTTACAGTGGTATAGGTACGATGATCATTTTTATTCTTCATTTTTATTTCTTTCTACTATATTTTGGAGGCTTTGGCTCCTGGCGACCACAAATACTAACATCCCATCCGCCAAGTCTCCAAAGCAAGCGTAGGGGCCGGAAAAGGGAGATCTATGGATTTCCCATTTCGGATGCTTACACATATATGTGTATCTTAATGTCTTCACACTAATAACCAATGAGATCTGTTATCCTCATCATATGAGAAGATATCATATACACTAGTCTATCTGGATCCTTAATGTCCTATCTCAAGAATTATATGACTAGAATTATTTAGATCACTTACCTCTAGATGATCAATATCATTATCATGATCTCATCATGATTCAATCATCATTACATATGATCAAGGATTTCATTATGATGTACGCATCTAATAAGAATTAGTAATAAATATTTACCTAATTAATTAAATAAGATATTTTTAGAAATATCGAATCATATAATATATAATTGCTTGTAGGGTATATATTTCTATTAGGCTCACTCTTAATGATGGTTATACGATAACTTTGAGGGTCTTGGTGCATGTAAAGAACCTCTAGGGCCTTGGAAGATGTTGTAGAAGTGTGTAGAAGATGGGGAATGGCACAGAAGAAATCCTCTGCATTGTTGGAAGTTAATGTGCCATACCACGGGAGGCACATGTAATAGAGGCGGGTGGCACATATATGTGCATATATGGGAGATGAAGAGAAGGATTTTCTCTCTCTTTGGATGTTGGAGCAACATGGCCACACTCTTTCTTTAGTCCCACCTCCTTTTCTATTTGGCAATCACCTCTATAGAGAAGAAGCCCCAAATCCTCCCAAAATCAATAAAGATCATGAAATGATGGTGTTTTGACCTTATGTGCCACCCTTACCCCAACACATCTCAAAAAAAAAATCTCACCATGAGATTGCCTCAGTCCTCATAAAGATATGGTCAAGGATTCACCTCGTTAAGGTGCTAATGATGACTTGACACTATGTCCTTTGAGATAGATGAGGACAACAAGGTGTTGCAAAGTAGAAAAGACAACATCTTTGAAATTCATGAGGAAAAAGGTGACAAAATTCGTGTCAAGTATATGCACCCTGGGTACAGGGCTATATGCTTTGATAGGAGGTACATCACTTTGGGGAAATCGTTCTCCAAGTAATGTGCCCTTGTATCAGGCGCATATGCCTCAAATAAAGATATTTGTTAACATAAACCATGGCAACCATACAGCTTTTGATGGGAATACATGGATAATAAGAATTTTGACTCTAAGATTAGGCCAATTTGGTATATCTATAATATTGTTCGTGTATGAATATTGTTGATAATATAATAAATATGTAGATAACATTGTTTGATTGTGAAGATAAAGATATACTTGGCGAATCAATACATACTTTGAAAGAAAATAAGGTATAAATAATTAAATTTTTTATTTTCTATTTTATATAACATGTATAATGTTAAATATTATCATGCAGAACAAAAAGCTATCTACATTTGTAAATACATTAGAGAGTTTGATCAATAGGAGATACATGCTGACATCAAGTAGATTCTTGACATTGATGAAGTCAAAAATTCAAATTCATAGTCCACTGATGCAATTATACAACATAGAAAGAAAAGGTAAGAATTAGCTAAATATTCATGACTATGTCTACTATCTTAAATTTTGTCAAAATATTTTAAAATTTGGACAAATTACAAACATTTTTATTTTTTCCTTATTTATACAACATATAGATCTTTGTTTCAACTAGATAGGTATCCAACGTACCACCTTTTTCAAAGTCAACTAAGTTTTTACCGTGGTAGGATCCGTCATGTGAGTAAGGTTTTTCACGAATTCAGCACATAGAATCAATTTGCAGCATCTTTATACATTTTCAAATAATAGAAAAATATTATCTAATAACAACCAAGATGTAGAAACAATGTCTTCCCTTACGAGGTGTTTGGTTGCATGATAATTTTTTGTACACTTTCATGATAAAAAATTATATTAAAATAAAAAGTGAACTAATTCATGACATAAAATTATCATGTTTGGAGGGATGTGATAACAAAAAAGAGTAACCACCATACATGATCAAACAAAGTGGGGGACCACAAGAAAAAAGAAAGAGGTGAGACCCTCTTTTTTGTTTAAGAAGAAAATCACTTTCAAAATATAAAATTGTCATGGTTGTCAAACACCTTTTTTAACAAGTTTTGTTATAATTTTTAAAAATAAAAATAAAAACTTCCATTATCATGCAACCAAACACCCCATTAATTAGTCAACTTTAGGTGCACCTAGGATTGGTAGCATGACTGAATCTCAGTTACCTTAAGCCAATCCAACTCCATGCATTGATCATGTTCATTCTTCTATTTGTACAAAAGATGGAAAACTTTTACACATCTACTTGTTTTTGCCCCATCTAGTATACCATTTGAAAGAGGTGGCGAGTTATTTTTAAACTAATGGTTGTTAAGATATTTTCATAAAAAGAAAAAAAAATAGAAACGGACGCGTGCGGGCTTCGCGCGTCCGTTTCCATGTTATTCCCTTGCCGTTGGAGAGCATGCGATATACGTGCGCTCTCTCTCTCTCTCTCGGGATGAAAAACCCTCCGTGGTGTACGCTCTCGCGGCCGTCCGCACGCTCTGTCTCTCTCGGTCTTCGACGGATTTCTGATTCCAGCACTCGGACGAACAACGAGGGCTTCTTCTTCTTCCTCTTCTTCTTCACTAGATGCACTCAAAGCAAGATCGGTTCGCATAGCTCTCCTGAAGGACGTGCTGACGGGAGAGAAGGGTTTCGCCTACCCGAGGGTCGTCGTATCTCTAGGAGGACGTTGCCACGAGAACCGCACGTCGGTTGGCAATAGAACTCTTAGTTCTAGCGACTACGCGCTTCGACCCGACAGACTATGTTTCTAACTTCATTTATTTAATTTTAATCTGTTCGTATAGTTGCGTTTTTGTCGATTTTCAGGTAGACGACCCAACAATCTAAGAGTTCTATTTTACCAGCATATTATTTTTGTGTTAGAAGCATCTATACATGTGAAAAAAAAACGTAGTCATTCATATATACGACGTACGTTTTTCTTAAACGTTCTTGTTCGAACATTCTTATTTAGACATTCTTACTTGAACGTTGTAGTTTAGACATTCTTATTTAAACATTGTTGTCTAAACATTTTTATTTGAACGTTCTTATTCGAACGTTGTCTTTTAAATCTTATTTGAACATCGTTGTTTAAATGTTCATACGTTCTTGATAAGACGTACGTAAACGTTCTTGTTAAGACGTATTTAATCGTTCTTATTTAATCGTGCTTAAATGTTTCTGTTTAGCTTGACATAAATTAATTATATTCTTTGTTGATTTAAAATATTGACAAACAACTTGATATATTCATTTACAGATTGTTGTTCTCTCCATTCTCATGGCTAGCTTAATAACCAGAAAAACTCTTATATGTTTTTACTTGAACGTTGATTTTGAAACGTTATTATTTAAGCATTTTTATTAGAACGCTATTATTTAGACGTTCTTACTTGAACGTTGATCTTTAAACGTTCTTATTTGAATGTTATTGCTTAAACGTACTACGTTCTTACTTGAACATTGACATTTAGATGTTCTTATTTGAACATTATTGTTTAGACGTTCTTAGTTGAACGTTCTTGTTTAAACATTCTTATTTAAGCGTTCTTGTTTGAACCTTCATATTAAAACGTATTTTGACGATCCTGTTTGAGCATTTTTTGTTTAGACATATTTAGATGTTTTTATTTAAACATACTTAGGCATTCTTATTTAGACATATTTAGACAGTCCTATTCAACCCAATTTTATGCATGGAATTTGTATTAAACTCCGTAGTCTGGGAGTAGCACTCAATCACCTCATAAGCGCCTTTATCAATAGCCGATTCTCGTAGGTGAGAGGCCACAACATTTGGCCTCGTCCAGACATCGGCTAGGTGATACTAGTTGACCCCGTTTATGCTATTGTTAGTTCACTGTTGTAAAGAAAGTTGAGAAGTTGCAAATCCAACCAGATACTATCACACATTGTGGTATTTCTAAATGGCCATCAATTAAATTGTCAAAAGAAGTACTACTTTATAATCTCCGCAACAAGAGAGCCAAAGTAGTAAGGCACGTTCGTGCTGTATGTTGTCAAGGACTCTTCCTAATGATAGAAAGGAAGGAGATCATAAAATTACCTCAATGATAATGAAACAGTTGTTTCCTTCGACACACATGGGCACATTCAAAGGACAAATATTTTAAAGATAATTACATTTATATTCCTATCGATTGGATCCTTAATAGATACCTAAGGATCCAATTATATAACAAATTGAATATGACCGATTATGGTATGAAAACGATATCCACGTACAGGTTATTAAATCCAGATTTTTAAAATCTGATATATAATCCAATTAAGTTTAATAGATCTCTAAAGGTCATATGTTAATCTACCATGGGATCAAACTATTACCAATAATTGGATCCGATTATGCATATAAATGTATTATGATTCTAGTATACACATTCATCTATATTTAGTAAATGTATTATTGATATATTATGTGTATGATTGTTACTTGGATACCTTAGAAATAAGGCTTAAAATTGCATGAGTGTGCATGGTCTTAACTTTTTAAGACTTTGATCATTCAAAGGTGTTTATTTATATCCAAGATGTCTAATTTAATATGATGAGTATATATGTTTGTAAGTGATTGATCATAAGTATTTAGTATGTTATAACTATATATATAGTGCCTCAAATATCAATTAACTAGTGATATTTTCAATTGAAAAATAATCCTTAATATATTATGGATTTTAATTGTATTAAGGATTTTAATGCACTACAAAGATCAACTTAATAAAACTTAATTTTGTTGGGACATACTTTTGTCTATAGAATTTATTCATGATATTAATATATAGAAATCATTGTATTTTATTCTATATTTAAAATTGGCTACTTCACGTAGTTACATATATAATTAAAAATGTACATATATATGTATACAGGACATTGATGTAAAGTTTCACCGTTCACGTTTTCTTTAGATTTGCATATCCCTAATCTATGCATGCAAGCTATTAAATTCAGTTCCTAAGGTTTTTTTTATATTTAGATTTTAAATGGATATTGATGTATCCAAGTGCTTCAAGTAATTGGATTCAAAAAAAAAAATTTAAAATACAAAATCATATCTATCGATTTTAATATCTAGTCCCCTTAAAGATTTGTAAATCTAGAGTTTTATATTTCATACCTTTTACTCATTTATCTTTAGATCCAGAATTTGTAATTACAAATGTTACCATATCTCTTGTTCATCCGTGCATATACTCTAATTTCATGATCTTTTATTATGTATGTGCCATATTTTGATAGAATCATTTGTTAATAACTAAAATGGTTATTATTAGGCCCATTAACAATTTAATCATGGCCTTTATGAAAGTCTTGACATTAAACATCATTAATTGATATTTCACATGGTTATACATGGAGGGAAAATATTATTGGATTTATATCACTATGTTGTCTATATGTTTTTAAGTGTTTTTTTTATTACCTGCCAATTAATTTCCATAATGGTTTAACATTGTCTATTGTATTTTCAATCATCAATTGATTAGTGTATTTGTGAAATTGATGATACAACTGTCCTTGAGCCTTCACTTAAGTTTTGAGTTCATGAGATTAAAACTATATATAGATCTTATGTCTCCGTAATAGTATCCAGTTATTTTACTCATTTGTGTATTTTAATCACATTGTGATATTCTTTAAAAGTTGTGACAAAAGAATTGAATATCTCATGGTGATTTTTATATATGCTTTACGTTAATGTCCCGTTGTGTGATGCGTGTTAATCATTCCTTTAACAAGCTTATGTAGTTCAAAAGGAAAATAAAAAAGGTAGATCTTATTTTTCATATAGTTATATACATGACATGGTTGCTTTTATCACTCACAAATTATTGATGAAGTTGAGAGGAAAAAGAAAGTTAATAGATACTATTAATTCTATGATTTATAAGTGTTCAAGAACTTGTGGGGGGAGACTCTACATGTTATAAGCTAAATATACTATGCTAAAAAATGGTTACCCCACTTTATGTATGATGCATAATTTCAATTTTCTTGAAGTGTGGGGTGTCTTGCAAAATTAAATATTTGAAATGAAATAAAAATTATTTGATCATACTAGACTAAGAATTTCATGTGGATAGATTAGAGGTTCTATTATTCAAAGTTAAATAATAATAAAGTGTGTAAGTCAATTAGAATATTGTATGCTTGAACCATGCAAGTATTTAAATAATGACGTGAAAATTATTTGTTGAATGCAATCTTTCTTATTACTAGAAAGTTGGCCAAATTGGTACATGTATGTGGCATAAAATATTTGGTAGACAAATCATTATATTGTCTTTATATGTTGATAAAATCTTGATCTTTAGATCTAGTGTGCATTTTATTTGAGTTTGAGATAATCATTTCAAAACATGGCCATGAAATAATTGTAGTTGATATTTATTGCATTCAACTTGAATAAACTGAGATATATTTTAAGTTGTTCTAATGATCACAAATTTTTTGTCTCTCATATATTTTACGTGAGTGCAGATCATGCAGATGTCAAATTCAACAAGTTCTTGTAAGAGAGACAAAGTCTACAAAAGACAAAATTGTGATTGCATTTGAAAGCCTTAAATTTTGTGAAATCAAAAGAAGGATTCATGAAAAGGCTTGCCTAGAACGGTGGTTCTAGAAGCGTCGAGGGGGATGGGATTGAGCCCATAAATAAAAAAAGTTACCACGGTGGCAACCCAACCTCACAGAGGTTCAATGGGTAGAAACAAGCCGATGGGTAACTATGTGTGGAGCACTTATATATAATGCTCCCATCCCTATGGCGATAGTGCTCATGCAGAAGCAAGTGGTAGGATGAGTTTTAAACTCTTAATGAATCCAAGACCCAAGTGGCAGGGTGGTTCCTTGCTCTCACCTCGGAGGATTCACCGACATGTGTGGAGTCGTGAGGCCGCGACTATGAGATGTGGGCTATCTTCTAAAACACACATGAGATACCTGCGCAAGGCCATTAATAGCGCAACCCGCATGAATTTGATCTTGCTATACTATGTGTGGATTTAGGAGAACTTGAATCATGGAACCCGATTCAAGGTGAAACATCCATCGAGTGTTCTACAGGCAATCCCAAATATCACTAAGTGGGGTTCAAACCGAAAGGTACCTTCACCTATTACATAGTATAAGAGTGTTCTCTAGAATTTGTTTGTTGATATTATTTTATTTTGATTTGATATATTTCTGCGAGTTTTAAGAAAATATGTGGGGGATTGTTAAGATATTTTCATAAAAAGAAAAAAAAATAGAAACGGACGCGCGCGGGCTTCGCGCGTCCGTTTCCATGTTATTCCCTTGCCGTTGGAGAGCATGCGATATACGTGCGCTCTCTCTCTCTCGGGATGAAAAACCCTCCGTGGTGTACGCTCTCGCGGCCGTCCGCACGCTCTGTCTCTCTCGGTCTTCGACGGATTTCGATTCCAAAGACTCGGACGAACAACGAGGGCTTCTTCTTCTTCCTCTTCTTCTTCACTAGATGCACTCAAAGCAAGATCGGTTCGCATAGCTCTCCTGAAGGACGTGCTGACGGGAGAGAAGGGTTTCGCCTACCCGAGGGTCGTCGTATCTCTAGGAGGACGTTGCCACGAGAACCGCACGTCGGTTGGCAATAGAACTCTTAGTTCTAGCGACTACGCGCTTCGACCCGACAGACTATGTTTCTAACTTCATTTATTTAATTTTAATCTGTTCGTATAGTTGTGTTTTTGTCGATTTTCAGGTAGACGACCCAACAATGGTATCATACGACCCAACAATGGTATCATTTGACTCACCTGTACAAGGCTTCACTGAAAGGAAGGAGCACCTGAACAAGGTTGACTGAGCATGTGGATATACCAGAGAAGTAGTATATATATATCAATTATATTCTTATAACAGTCACATTACCTTATATAATAATAATAATACTATAACACATTTTAAGTTTGCATATCTAATATCGAATTTAACTTTTCTATCTTATTTAATTACTACAATAACTTTATATTACAATATTTTCGTAAAAAATATAAAATATATTATTCCCACGTGTGTGAAGCACCTGTTTTGACTAGTTATATTTATGTTTATATATTTGTATATATACACAAATACTATTAACATTAATAATTAATAATGTATATGTTTTTTATGTATACATATGTATGTATATTGTATGTATGTGTGTATATAGTATTAATATTAACATCTACATCTAATTTGATCTCTTATTCGTGTTTGGTGGCACGGTAAATTGAATTTTTGTTATAATTTTATGTTTTTGTAACAAAATTCGTTAAAAATGTGCTCGACAATCATTACAAATTTATTTTTTTAAGATTTCTTTTTTGCACAAAAAAGGTGACTCTCTTTTTTATTTTGTTATCTCCTGTCTCTTCTTTTTTAACATGCCTCCCCAAACATGTAAATTTTACTTTATTTGCTAATTTTTGGATTTCATTTTAATACAACTTGTTATCGTGAATGGCAAGATACAAGTCAAATGACTGAGGCTAGGTGAGGCTCTCCTCGTCTCGAGCACCTTATGTCTTGGATAACACAGTTGCTAACCCAACCATAGATCCACCCATTCTCTTCATTTCAATTGATTATCCATCTAGTAAAATATGCTTGCTAAGATCAATGTGTCTTTCTTTCCTACAGAAACTGTTCCATACGTAATTAGGTCGTTGCTGCCTAGCCCGAGATGGAGACACTTTCTTCGACAAAGCAAGAAGGCATGGTCGATGTAAATATGAAGTCCACTAACACGAACATGTCCCAGTCACAACCAAGGAAAGTGGGGTTGGGAGTCGGGACCGGATCGGTTGGGCCCAAAACCGACCCGGGTCAGCCGGGGTCACGATTCGGATTGGGCCGAGGTCAGCCGGAGTCGTCAAAAATAATAATAAAATATTAATTTTTGGGTCAGGGTCTTGGAGTCGGTACCGGGTCGGTCAGCCCCAAAAACGACCGAGTCAGGCCCAGGTCGCGACCCGAGTTGCGACCCAGCGAACCATGGTCACAACTACAATCCAGGGGCTGCACCTGCGGAGTTGTGTTGGCCAGTATCATGTCTTCCTTTCTCGTAGCAGATCCCATATATACGATGTTGGCCGCTAGTCAACTCCAACGGCCTTTCTCCCATTTCCAATATTGCATCCAACTATTCAAGGGCGACTTTATGTTATGTTTGCTAATACTATTAAGTATCTCTATCACTATCAATTTTAAAATTGATATTGATAGGAACTATTACAAGATGTTTGATTAATTATATCAATTTTAAAATTTGTAGTGTAAATAAAATATATTATGTAATACAAGTGTCCAGTTATATTAATTTTGATATTCATACTTTATGGCCTGTTTGGTCAGAGTATCAAAAATGATACTATATTAGTATTAATATTGATATTTCTAAAAGATGGAGTATCAATGTCAAAATTGATACAAGTTGACACTTGTACTACATAACATGTGTTGTTTACAATACAAATTTTAAAATTGATACTATTAGCCAAACACCTCAAGGTGATTACCAACAATAACAATTTTAAAATTAATAATGATAGAGGTGTCTAATAGTGTTACCAAACAGGGCCTTAATATTTGAAAATATTAATATCAATATTGATATAGTACCACAGATGAAACTCTAACCAAACAATTCAGCTCCAATTAGGTGAAGATGATGACTTAGTGTTGACAGAGTTAGGTCCTGTTTGTTTGAGCTTAACAAGCTCTTAAGTCTGACTCGGTCAAATCACATAGTCAACGTCTGAATGGTTAAGAGGGCTGATGCCACTTAACGCTGAATGGAGACAAGGCGCCCTTCTCTTTAAAAAAATAAAAAATAAAAAAAGAGGCTGATGCCACTGTCACTCTCTCACTAGTAAGGGTGTCAACTGAACCGGGCCAGCCCGTTAGCCCATTGGGCAGCCCATCTCAAATGACACGCGGGCTTGGTTTTCAAGTCTGTTGATGTTGCTGACAAGCCTGCGAAACAAATCCATATGCATGTTGGGTTGGAGTACGCCTGAGCAGGGCCATGCTCATGCAGCCCGTCTGACTAATTAAAGTAACGTTATTGATTAGATTAACGTATTTGAAAATAAATTATTTTTAAATCTTATATTTTAAAATGAGATAATATTAAAATTAAAATTGATATAATGGAAATAAATTTATACATGTTACGCACTTACGCATGGTGTGTGATGATAAAAAATAAAATTTTTAAAATAATTTTAGTTACATATTTTAAATTATTAAAAATTTCATGTTGTAGTAAAATTTTATTTTATCACTTATTAATAGTAATAATATTATGAGATATACTTTTTAAGTTTCTACAACTTAAAGAAGACACTTTTTTAATTTTTAATAAAAAATCGGTGAATTTAATTCAAATTGACCAGGATTGATGAATTTCATCAATCTGCATCAACCAAAATATGTCTAATTATAAATTTTTAATATTAAAAATAAAAAATATGAAAATATAAAAACATAAAAATCATTATAAATATGAAAGTTAATTAAACAGTATATTTTTATTTCTACATTATATTGTAGATATTTAAAACTAATTTAATTAAATAAAAATTTTAATTATATATTAAGCTAATTATAGTTATTTTATTTTAAATCTGTTTAAACTTTTAATTTTTATATAATACAAAAGAATAGTTATATTAAAGTATATTTTTTACATAATAATTTAAACATCAACTTTTTAGCTGTATTTGATTAAGCGTTATATACATATTGTATGGTTAGAATTTATCTAAATATATACATAATTATTATTAAATAAAATAACTTGCAGAAAGTTTAACTTTTATATTTTAGCGATCACAAATTTTTTTGTCCATTTTTATGGTGCCACCATTTCATTTTGTAATTGATGTGTAAACTAATCTGTATCGGATCATATATTTGACCTTCATTGTAAATGCATTTAGGATTGGTCTTTATTGAATTTTATTTTTCAACTATTCTTTTCTAGTTTGTGGATTATTGATATATCATCATTTTTTTATTTTTCATGTTACAACGTACAACAATTCACAAATTCACGAATTTTATTTTTTTATGATTTTTGTTTTATAGATTCTATATTTTGTAATATTATAAAATGTACAAAAAAAATTTACTTTTATAAAACTTTTTTACATGACTGAAACTCAACCCGTTGAGCTAATAGGCTTGACGGGTTTTGGATGGTTAAAATCCATTTACACAACACAAGCCCCTTGGGCCTTATACATGGGCTTTGGCACTTGAGTTTCAAATATGTGGGATGAAGTGGACTTGGACCAGGCCAGCCCAAGCCCGGCGCATTGACATTCCTACTCACCAGTCACCATATCACCTAGTGCTTACTTTACCAAGATGGTTGCATGTGTTAGAAAACTATAAATGGGCCGTGAGATTTTTTTTTTGGTCAGATGGCGCAACGGCCAAGGACGCACAGCACAGTGCGAAAGGCAAGGGATCGATCCCCACTGGATCCACCCCCCTCCCCAGGGATTTGAACCAGCGCCCTACTCCCCAGGGAGCACGACGACGCACCAACCGAGCTAAGCTCAATCGACTGGCCGTGAGATTATTCAAAATAGCTAGAAGTCATCACTATTTTTTAATTACTTTATTTTCAAAAATTGTATACATATTAAATATATTCTGGATTTATTAAAATTATAAAAATAATTTTATTAATTACATTTCATTTGTTAGATATATATGCTTTTTATTATCAGAATTTTATTTAATTTGTGTTTCTTTTAATATTTTAAATGATAGATATGAATTTATTTTATTATCTATATTTATTAATTTATTATGTTTATATTAATATTTTTATAGGCATGTTTGATAAAAATTGCAGAAAACACATACAACACTACTTGTTTGTTTAAAAAAAACTAGAATTCCAAGATGAAATGTTAATATGTTATTTTTTGAATATAAAATAATATTTAATAATTTTAATTTTAAATTTGAATTTGAATGCTATTTCATGATTGTCAAATAACATTTAATATAATTAATTTATATTTAAATGCTATTTTGTGCTTATAAAATAATATTTAATATACTTAATTTTAGATTCAAATGTTTGTGAGGTGATTATTAAATAATTGTAATATATTCAGAATTAGATGTGAATCAACCAAATAATTTTAACAGTTAAGATTTTAGATATTCATATAAGATGTAAGAAATGAATCTCATATCTCACATGACAAATGTGGGCGTTATCAAATGCCACCTTAGCCTAAAGTGGTCTATCACGTGAGTAAAGATTCTTTGATACAGTGATGGCTAGTTCCTTCAGTTGCAGGTTTTTTATCGTATTGTTATCTCTAAGGAAGACTATCAGAACCTCTTATGGGATATTTGGTAACATCATAAATTAAGTTTTTATCACAATTTCATATTTTTGTAATAAAATTTGTTAAAAAAATGTTCTACAACTATTACAGATAGGGTGTTTAGTTGCATGATCAATTAAATTTTTGTTACAATTTTATATTTTGATAAAATTTATTTTTAAAAGAATTATTTGATGATCATTACAATTTTATGTTTTCGAATGAAGTTTTTGCCTTGGACAAAAAAAGGAGGATATTATCTCTATTTTTTTCTTGTGGTCCCCATCCTTATTTGATCATGTATGGCACACATTCCTTTTTGTTGTTATATCTCTCCTGAACATGATAATTTTATGTCGTTGGGTAGTTCTTACTTTATTTTAATATAACTTTCTATCATAAAGTTGTATAAAAAATTAATGTGCAACCAAACACCATGTAATCAGATTTTCATGAAAAAGAAAACACAAATACGCTATTTGGGAGCTTGAAAATTGATTTCTCTCAAAATATTCTTAACTTTTTTTGTTGGTTCTAAAATGGTTTCGTAATACTTATGCGGTGTTTGGTTGCATGACAATGATAGTTTTTATTTTAATTTTTAAAAATTGTAAAAAAACTTGTTAAAAGAGGTATTTGGTAACCATGACAATTTTATGTTTTGAAAGTGATTTTCTTCTTAGGCAAAAAAAGAGGGTCTCACCTCTTTCTTTTTCTTGTGGTCCCCACTTTGTTTGATCATGTATGGTAGTCACTCTTTTTTATAATCACATCCCTCCAAACATAATATTTTTATGTCATGAGTTGGTTCACTTTTTATTTTAATACAATTTTTATCACAAAAGAGTCCAAAAAATTATCATGCAACCAAACACCCCATTAGTGTTTTATTTTTTTAGAAGATATTTTGAATGTTACGACAAAAGTTTAATAGTTTACAATTTTTCTTAAAAAATAAATTAATAATATTAAAATACCTAGCGCCATGATGATAAATGACGTTGATGGTAATTTGTTTATTTTAACCTGACCTATAATTTATTCTGATATATTCTTCACCTTTTTCACTAAAAAGTATTTATGAGGTGTTTAGTTGCAGGAAAATTTGAGTTTTTGTTACAATTTTATGTTTTTGAAAATAATACTTGTTAAAAGAAGGTCTCATCTTTTTTATCTTGTGGTCTTCCACTTTGTTTGGTCATATATGTTAATTACTCTTTTTTGTTATCACAACTTTTCAAACATGATAATTTTTTACCCCTGGTTAGTTCATGTTTTATTTTCATAAATTTTTTTTATCATGCAAGTGTACAAAAATTATGTGCAACCAAACATCTTATTAGTTGTAATTAAAAAGTATATAAACTATATTTTTTGTTTTTAAACAAGGAAAGTCCGTTATCTTCAAAAATAAAAGAACATTTTTCTAAACTATATTTTTTGTTTTCAAACAAGGAAGGTCCGTTATCTTCAAAATAAAAGAACATTTCTCTATCTTTAAAAATTAGATTTAATTTTCTAAAAGGACTAATGTATAATTTATAATTTTATAAGAATTTAAGTATTCATAGAATTATCATAATTACGCATATTACGCATAAATCTAATTTTTGGTTGACCGTGTTTTTCTGGTAACCAAATAAAAAGATTGGGAACATTTTCGAGAAAAGGTACCCACTAAAGCGTATCTTACAGACTTCCAAACGGACCCAAGTATTTCAGCAGTTTGTTGAGTATCTTCACCGGCTATGCTTAAAACAGGAACAAGTCAGCGCACTTCCATTCAAACATAGGTCATGATTTTCTCTTCAACCTCCTTTATCTTTCTTGTATTTTATGCAATAGAAACATGCTTCAGGTATATAGTGAAAGATATTATAGTAGAAAAAATTAGGAGATAATTATGCTTTTTTGCATTTCTATCTTTACTGTTATCCATGTTCTGTTTGATTAGCTTTCTTAATTTATTTTTCAAATCAAATCAGACCAAACATGCTTAACAAGACAAACCAAACTAAATCAAACTAATTTTATTTGATTTATTTGAAACCACACTTTATTAAAGTATACTATATATGTCCACATATGATTTTATTTAATTCAAAATTCATTCCAAATTGAGTCGGATCAAATCAATCATTTAGTTTGATTCTTCGGGTGGATGAAATCACACCTATTTACTTTTAATAAAAGGTGCAAAAAGCATCCTTGAAAATATTCATATTTTAAATATATTCTCATAATATTTTAAAATTTTAATAAGTCTCTTTTGTTGCTGGAAAATAAGTGTCTATTTCAAGAAAAGCTTTTAAAATATTCATAGTTAAAAAATTGTATGATTCAGTTGCCCCTATCTATTATTTTCTTTTCCTTACACACTCTTTCACACTTCAAAAATTAGGTCAGTTTTTTAAATAAAAATATTTATGAAATATTTGGTTGCACAATAAATTAAGTTTTTATTATAATTTTATGTTTGTGTTACAATTTTATATTTTGTAACAAAACTTATTAAAAGAAAGTAGTCGCGGATCGACCTGTGCAGTTAGGTCGCGGGGGTCAAGGGGGCAGCGCCCCTTGTGGGGGGTTGTCAGGGGGGCGAAGCCCCCCGAACCCAAAAAAGTATGTAATAGTATAAGTGAGACAAAGAGAGAGAGGAAAGAGTTGAAAAAGAACTTAATTAAGTATATAATATATGTTTATAATCATAAATCTTAAATATGTATGATAGTATAAGTGATAATACAATATATTAATATATTCAAACTATCATTAAATAAGTGTCCCTTGTGAGGGGTATCAAGGGAAAAAAATTCCTCAAAAACTTTTTTTAATGATGTAAAAATACCCAAGGCGCCTTGCTTGGGCGCCTTGGGCGCCTAGGCTGGCGCCTTGGCGGGCGCCTTGGGCGCCTTATTGGCCCCAGACAAGGCGCCCTGCCGCCTAGGCGGGCGCCTTGACAACTATGATTTAAATACACTTTTTATCATAAAGTGTATAAAATTTATTATATAACCAAACACCTTATTAAGTGATGACAATTTTTGGGTGTTTTTAAGTAAATGTGTTTATTTTTAAAAAATATAAATATAAATTTTTAATATTTTTTATTTATGAACGTCATATTTAAAAATATAAATATTTATAAAAACTAATACGTAAAAATACTAATTAAATTTAATAATGTTATTTTATTTTAATCATTTAGATTTTTTTACCTTTGAATATTTATCTTGAGCATTCAACTATGAATGTATAAGATCCATTTTTTTAGTTTTATATATTTTTAGACTCATACAATAACAAAAAAACTCTTAAAACCTAATGCGTCAAATAGAAGGTAAATTTGGACCCCGAAGTATTTTCAACGTTATTGTTCAAATAAAATAAAAAAAGGTAAGGATATATTTGTAAAACTATTATTGGACAATCAAAAATTCTGGAAAAGGTTGTCAACGTAAAACTCCTTGGAAGGAATGGTCGAAGGCGAAATCCGTGCTGGCTGCCAGCATTTGAAAGTTGTAACGGTGGACGTATGTGAAATAGAGTCATAGAGACAACTTTAACTTCCTCTCTCTCTCTCTCTCGCACGCGCTCTCGCCATCTCCAGATCTCTCCGACCTTGTGCGGGGAAGAATTCTTCTCTGTCGATCTGATCTACACCGGCGTCATACATGGCCCCCGTCTCCGCTCTCGCCAAGTACAAACTGGTATTCCTGGGAGACCAGTCGGTGGGAAAGACCAGCATCATCACCCGTTTCATGTACGACAAATTCGATAACACCTACCAGGTATCAATAGCGCCTCATGCGGGTGGGGGAAGTCGAGATCCGACATAAGGCTTGATTTGACTTTCGATCGTGTAGATAGTTTGTGTTGTTGATGGGTTTAGATCGGTGATTTGCCGGGGCGTTTACATGGTTGCTTTCTTCACTATATGATGTTATTTTACACATTATGATTCTATTATGACTTTTCGGATCATTCTGATGTTACATGTTGATGTTCCTTTGAATGCTGATAATTTGTTGAGTCTACATGGATCAAAACGAAGAAGAAGATAATTGTGCTTTCTAGCGCAACCTGGTTAGACATGTGAGATCACGTATGGCTAATAGTTGAAACCTGTTGGATCTTGTTATGGTCTTTTCTCTGTCTACTTGATAATTTGTTGTGAGCCACATGGATCAGAACGAATAAGAAGATAATTGTGCTTTTCTGCGCAACTTGGTTAGACATGTGAGACCACGTATGGCTAATAGCTGAACGGTGTTGGATCTTGTTCTGGTCTTTTCTCCGTCTACTTGATTTTATATAAAAAAATACACCATCGATGCCAAAAACAAAATGTAAAGAAGGTGTAAGAAATTAAATTTTCTCAGTTTTGTTCTAGTACAAAATATCATTTCTATATAATGCCACCTAAGTGAATTGGTGCTACCCCAAGGATAGTTAGTTCACTGACCTAGGAGGTTTTGACCTTGCATTCTTACAGGTGATTCAACCATGGATTGTAGAATCGGCTGATCCAGATTGGGATTGGCCAAATTTTGGATCGGATTCTCGCCGGAATCACCGATCCGGATAAAGCATTCATCGGAATCGGTCTTTTTGGTTAGAATCGGGGTCGGAATCATTCGAATCGGTCGATTCTGGAATGATTCCGGTGATTCCTCGCTGGAATTGATAAAAAATGGTGTTGTGGCAGCTCTGCGGCCACCGTGGCACCATTTGGGGGGGGTTTGGGCTGATTTCGCGCCCACAATGAAATGATCGGATCAGCATCTAATCTAGAGCTTTATTTTGATTTTTTTTAGGTTTTAATATTTTTTGAAGAACCGATCCGGAGCGATTCTAGATCGTTATTTCTTCCGGCGGATAGCTCAGAATCGGATTGATCCGGTCCGATCAGGATTGGATTGTTACCCACCAATCCGGTGGCCGATTCCAATCCTACAATCCTTGGATTCAACTTATCATCTTTCCCTTATATATACACTTTCCCAACATTTGAATTGCATCTTATTTATATCTTAGATTTTGGTTTCAAACAGAAATGATTAAAGATCATCTTAAAATATCAGTGAGATAGTTGTTTTCTGTTTACCACAATGGTGAAATGTGTGAAAATGGAAATGCTAAACTCACACTTCTATATCTACAAATTGTTGGGCTCAAAAGACAACATTGTTTCTTGGACAAAATGTTCCTTGGTGCCATTTACATGTTCTGGCTTTTGTTTTAAGTGTATCCAGGTCTTTTTGTTTTACTATAGATACCTCATATTAAGCAATTACAAATTATCACTTATCGGTAGGTAATCTAATGAGGCATTTATTTAAGGATCACGGGATCAAACTCGGCACTTGGATCAGCGGGTGTTGATCCGGATCAGATCGGCGATCCCAACCGATCCTTAGGGAGGATTCCTAATTGGTGAGGACACCCGAAATTTAAATCGATTTGGGAAGTTTTATAGCCGTCGGCAGAAAGACAACCTGTGGATAGGAGACGTTGGATTGTCCTATTAAAATTTTAAGGGTCATTTACGCTATGGACTGGACCAGCCTACCAGCGTATTGGACCTGAAGCTGCTGAACTATTTCGCTAAAGGCCAATGTGGCATATGAGCGAATGGGCTTAATGTCACCCGGGGCCCAATACGCTCTACTGTTTTGTCCTTTTCCTACCTTTGTTTTCCATGTCCCTATAAAGGGATGATGTACAGCGACGATGAGAGATATGAAGGAATATTCGAATGAGTATTATTTCCTCCCGTTGGTTTTTTTTTAACATTCCGGTTTACCCCCTTAGCTGTCTTTAAAGTAGTGACATAGCGATAGCTCTCCCTTTTATCTCTCTCGATGGAAGACCTTCGGCGGGCGAACCCTAGCTGCTACCTTGGCGATGGCGGCCCTCCCTTCCCTTTTCCATAACGTAGCCCTAGTTGTTCTACTCTCGCGTAGATCCTCTTCAACATACTGGTTCCTGTCCACGGCGCTACTTTGATGGCTCCATTGGTGATCGAAAGTTGGGCTTCTACGGCAGATCCTGAAGTCGACCACTCCGTCTGCAAGGATCCATCCTCGGTTTCCTCTTAATCCAACTGAAGCGGCCGTCTCCTATGAATGTTCCATGGTGCTGACTGGTTCCATCTCTGTCACGACGGTTGATCAACTTCCATAGCTCCTGGGAATCCCTCTCGGATCTGGCTCCTTTTCGTTTCCTGCGGGTTTAAAGCTCAGATAAGTCATCAAGTGCTCCCAGACATCCTGTGGTGGTTCGCATGCTTCCTATTTTGGTTCTGTCCGACGTTTTATTCCAGATCTATAGCTGACCGGCCTTGGCGTAAGCTCTGTCGGAATGGTTATTAGAACTGGTCCGATTTTCAGTCAGATCCGTGGTTTATCACCGAATCTCTAGTTCAGAGGAACGTCCGCCTTGACACTGGGCTGGAGACTAATCCCGAACTAGTCCTATGGTCATTTACAGCCTGTTTTTGGTGATTCGAACTCAGTGTTTAGTTGCACATAATGATGAGCTCATTGAGCTATGACGTCAGTGCCGGATGAGATCTTAATGATCAGTGATCTGAATGTCCCTCCCTTCGGTTTATGTACGAGAGTCCCTCCCTGAAGTCGGGAATGATGTTTGGTCTTGTTGGCTTAAACGAATCTTCAATGATTACGGTTCGGATATATGATGACGATTTCTAGGCATATTCTTCTACCTGCTTGGTCTTCTTCTCCGGTGGTTGCCCTTCGGTGATGGCCGGTCCACGGCTGGGCAGCGGCTTCTGATTTCAGAATTCTAGTGTCCACTCACTACACTGGTCCTCCCTCCAGTGGTTGCCCTTCAGTGCGGACTTAGTCCCCTGATTGCTGGTAGCGTTTTCTGTCATTTTGTTTAACTTGTTGTCGATCTTGCTGAGTGACTCCAAGGAGCTGCTAGTCGACGACAAGTTCAGCACCACCCTGGATATCAGGGTTCTGATCCCCACCATTTCAGCCATCTGCTGATCAGCTTATGCTACATGCGGATTTCACTTGATGATGTTTCATAGGAGTCGGATTTTTATTGAGGACAGCTCGTCAACCTGGCTTTGAACACCCCCACATTTGATTTGTTGATCCTATACCGTCCTGCGAGACGTGGATCTGGTATTATTTGAGAATTTGTAAATTCCTTTAATCCATCTAAGTGTATAAGATCGGGTGTTCTTAGCCAGCCGAGCCGACACCCACGTTTCGACGTGGAGGTACATCTCTTTCCTTATCCTTGGATGTTTACTTCTGTTCTCATTTATGCGTCAAACGCCATGCTCAGTGTGCGTAGGTTTCTAGTCCGTTTATTCCAAAGATGTCGGCGTGATGTGCGAGCATATTAGAGTTGACCTAAATTCTTGAAAACTACTTAAAATCAATTTCGTTAATTGAGGATTTGGTCACTATATTGGTAGAGGACGAGTTTGTTTTAAGATTTCTTTGGTTAATCTTTTAGGAAAAGCTACTGGTCCAATTTCTAATAATAACATTTTAAAACTGATTTTGAACTCCAAAATTGACGATTAAATAGATTTGCTGGAAATTCTAGTGAGCCAAAGTAATTGCATGTCCTTTTCTCTCGGTCCTTGATTGTCCCGCATCACTAATCTAGAATTGATCTGGATCAATTTTTTTTTTGATTTTTTTGTTATAAAAATTCATAAAATATGTAAAAATAAAAAGGAAAAATTTTATTTTTTTAAAATGTAACATCTAACATACTTTCATGTCATTACGAGAGATTTTAAGATGAGTGGATATAAATTAACACCAATTATTATTTACAAAAAAATGATACAAAAGATATGCAATACAAAATATACCTTCTTATCACCAATATCCATGGAACTAACTTTTGTAGTCCTCATTCTTTAGATTTTCCTGATTGCTCTTGAGAATTATCAACCATGATTGACCTGTATCTATATGAAAATACGATTCGACCATCTTGATTTGTACCTTCTCTTTGTCCTCAAAACTTGATCCATACCTTTTCTTAGATATCTTACATGAGCTTTGTGTCAGTTCATCATGCAACTTGGCTCTCTGCTCAATGCGTATCTTTCTTTGTGATGCTCTCCCTGGTAGATAATCTCTTTTTTTTTTCATAACTCTATCGGTATCTTGTCACATTTCTTGACATTTTCATTAATCTCATGTATGTGTTGTTTGAGAAGGTAAACTCTTTCATTCATTTTTTCTCGCATCACCTATTTTTTAAAAGTTTCTTGTTAACATCTAACAAAAATTCATGTTGCCATCCAATGTCATGAAGTGCAAGGGCACTGTGCTCCACATCTGACATTTCTTTTGCACATAAAATGCATAAAAAATTGCCACTAATGTTAAATACATCTTTAATAATGTTAAGGAGAGAGGGAGATATGGGAATTTCGAACAAGAGGGGGCTTGGGAGGTGAATTGGTTTTTCTCTTAGAAAATCGGCCAGATCGGTGGGTCCCGATCCCGAAGGGAGGGAGGACAGCCAGAAAAGGGTCCGGTTTCTAGGTCACCACTTGGGCTGATTATGGTAAGGAGTCTGCTCCAAAGGGGGAACAAGGGGGCCCCAGTTGCTATAAGGGGGCCAGGAGGGGGAGGAGGCAGCAAAGGGGCCGGCCCCTTCTTCTGGTAGGGGGGAGGATAGAGGTATGAGGGAGAATCGGGGGGAGGGAGAGGATGGGAGGGCTGGATGGTGGGGAGACCTTGCCAAAGGGGATGCCATATACCTATAATGGGCTGGGGAGATAGGGGAGAAGTGGAATCGGGAGAAGAGAAGGGGGATTGCCCAATTTCTTTTCTTATTGAGGAAATCGGATTAGAATTGGGTCCGATTCTAAATTTTTTGGAATTCGTCATAATCTAATGGATTGGTTGATTCTTGGTCTGATCTTGCTGGATCCAACCGATTCCTTCGGGAATTATGTCTATCGGATCTACAGGTGCTGATATGATCCGGATTGGCCAATTTTGCAAACTATGCATCTGACCAGTTATAAGATAGGTCAGGTTGTCCCGCTTATTGTTTTTGTTACAAAGATGTTATGTTTCATCTATTTTTATCATTCTATTTCTATTCATCCTTCTTTTCCTCATCTCATATCTCAAGGTTCAATATGAAATATAGAAAATACCTGATGATTTTTTAAGCAAAAAAATACAAGAAACAAATAGGGAAATGGTAATTAACGAGTTCTTCAGAGGATCAAGGTGTTAAAAGCTTGAAGAGTAAGCATCAAAGGTGCTTCAGGTGGAAGTACATACAGTATGTGCTTAGATATCAGTGAGAACAAACACAAAGACTTGAGCATCTGCAGTGCTGTGCTAACTGATCATGGCTTGTAACAAGAATCTCATTAAAGATCGGACGTTATCCATGATACAAGAATTTGGAAAAGAGTGCACTGCATCTGGTCAATACTACTTCTATTCGATCATTGTCACTTAAGCACAACCTAAGTTGTAGAGAAGGCACTTGAAAGCAATGTAGGCCTAACCTTATCAAGTATTAAATGATCCACTTCCCACCAATATACTATAGTTTTCTTCTACTTTTACAACACATGATTACATGAAAAGAAGATACATAATTATGGATATATGTTTTTTTTGCACAAGAGATGTCAAGTTAGAAGGGTTGTAATGACTGTGATATAATCAATTTAAAACTCTATGTAGGTTTTATCAACTTGATTAGTGTTATTACGTAGGCTACATGCATTTGGTTTGCTTCACTCTGTTCAGTCAAAGATGGTTGTGGGAGTCTCCTTTGCACTAAGGTGAAGTGCTCACAGCACCTAGCCTACTTGAGTACTCACCGGGGACATCCATGCTGTTTTACCCCCTAGAAAATTAAAATGGCATATTCATGTTAGTGGAGTGTTGGGGTGAAAGGTCGACTAGTGTCTATACCATGGAATGCGATCTCTCGAGAATTTCTCGAGATCTCTCGAGAATCTCTGTCTTCACGCGTCTGAGAAATGAGATCGCCAAAATGAGAATATTTATGTAATATCTTTAGTACCTTATTTTTCTTTGTCTATTACTATTCTTAACTTGTTAGATAACCTTGTTAAGTTTGCTTTATATATTACTAATTATATCAATTAATCCATCTAAATATTCATCTAGACATTATTGTTTGATAATATTTTATAACTTAATATTTTTATGACTATATATGTATAATTGACCTAAGATGTCATCAATCTCATATCCATATTGTTCAAGATGAAGTTTTGGTTTAACATAAGATCCTTTGTATATTTCTTGTTAACCATAGTTTACCTTCTCAGCATTATGCTTATAATTCTCTAACAACTTATTTTGATGTTTAATATGAGTTCTCTTATCCTTTTTGAAGAGATTACATAGCATTTTACACTTAAACATGCACATTTTTGAGATCCAATCTCTCGAGATTTTTTTGAGATATTTTCTCTTCCGTTTCTATAAGATAAAATCTAGATGCGAGACGACAATCATTGAGTAAGGTATACCCTTGTTGGCACCAAAATTTTCCGCTTAGCTTGTTTGATACAGATTTCAGCAATGCCGAAGCCGGTGCGGAAAAATCCAACCCATATTCGGAAAATTCAAGAACAAATGATGCAAATAGGTTCTGGAAATGCCTTGGCATGGTTTTACATGCTATAAATGGCCAAGATAATGTGTTCATTGCATAGCGCCGGTCGGGAGCTTCGTAACGGTGCCCAAAACATAGAAAACGGACACCGGAAGGCCAAAATGACCATTTTGCCCCCGACACTTTGGGGCAAATTGGGACTCTAACATAGAATTCCAACTTTACCACATTCTCAAGGTTGGATAGAGCTAGGTAACTCTCAAAACGGATCGAAAATCCGACCCCCGGATGAGGAGATATGCGAGAAAGAGCAAATCTGGACGGAAAGCCGTATGTCGTTGCACCAGGGGCATAATGGTCCGATTAGCTCCGGATCGACCCATGAGCTGAAAATTTCAATTTTCATGGCCCAAAACTTTGATATCATGAATATTGATGCATGAAAAATAAATTTGGCCAATGGGAGGAGGCAATTGCATTCAATTACAGTTTCCGGCATTATCGACGGTCGAGATCACACCGATCGGAGAAATCGGTAAAATCAGAGATCCTGGGCATTTAGGGAGATCTCAGCCACACATTTGGATGGATCATAAGATTAATGGTCATCAATGATTGTCCCATATTTTTCTGATTTAATTTTGGGTGTGTTTAATCACTTTCTGGCCAGAATTAACAGTAGCCGTCGGATTGGGAGTCTTTTATATGAATGGACTAGATTGGGTCTCTCTCTCTTCCCTCCACATGCTTTGGTCGAACCTACCAGCTTTCTCTCTCCTTCCTTGTGTGCAAGAAACCCTAGAAAATAGGGAAGGGAGGCACACCCACCTCCTCCTTTCTTGGTTGGTGGGTCCCACTCAACCACTTCCCTCAACCACCTCCCATGGCTTATCCTTATCTCTTCCTTGGTTTATCTTCATCCTAACTAATCCTACAACTAACCAAGCTTATCCTCATCCAAGCCTTGGTCGAACCAGCCTTCTTGCCACATGTCATGTGCGCACACCTCCTTGAAAGGAGGAGATGGTGCGCACCCTTCTCTCCCTCTCTTTCTAGTTGGCCACAATCATCCTCAATAACCAACTATGGGTTATCCTTATCATCCTCAACCTCCCATGAGTTATCCTCATCTCCCCTCAACAACCTCCAGCCTTATCTCCTCCTGGAGATGGCGCCCCCCACTCTTATATAAACCCCCCTGCTGTCATGTGCGCAAAAAAAGTGGATCACCCTGCGGAAGCGCTGCCTCTCCTTCCCCTCACCATCTCTGGTCGAACCAGACCTTCGTCATCTTGCTTGGACGTCTTCAGCATCAAGTCAGCAAGTTCTCCTTCCCATTTTGGGTGTGCCAAGTGAATAAGAAGATGACTTCCTCCAGCAGGTGCGCCAGCAGCAGGTGCAACCAGCCCACCTGATCGGTGTGCCAACTTCAGCAAGTGCAGCAAGTTCTCTTCATCCCATTGCTCCATACATCAACATCAGCAAGGAGAAGGCCCCCTTTTCTCATCCAACAGCAAGAGAATAAGGGTTTGGTGGCACCTTCAGCCCATCATCTTCAACACCACCTGCAGTGCAAGAGAGAAAAAAAATCGGTGAGTTGAAAAAGTGTGTTCCGATGTAGCCTTTTAATTCAACTCTTCCCCTTCTCTTCTCTACCCCTTTTCATGGCGGAATACCCTCTGAGTAATGCCCATTCATCCCCTTGGAGTGCCCTTCACGTTGGTCCACAGAAAGCCATCCTTTAGCCCCAAGGGTACCCTCCATTTAGCGATCACAAAAAAAACCTCTTGCTGTCCCTTAAAACAGGCCTCTGAACCAGCCCCTTTGTGCACCCTTTTGGCCCTCCATTTAGGCCCCTAAACCTTCCACTATCATGCCTTGTTCGACCCCACTGATGGTCCCCTGAACATGCACCTCTTGCCTCCCCCAATCAGGCCCCAAATGGCATGCAAAACAGGCTCCCTTGCTGGCCCAAGTTTCTGCCTTCCTTGTGAGCACCCATGTCCGGCCCCTTTGATGGTCACCTAGTTTGCCCTATGTGAAACACACCCAATACAGCTCCTACAGCACCCACAAACAAACCAAACATCCTCTTTGATGTGTAGAAGGAGGGGTGACAACCCGGGTCTCTTGGAATCTGCCGGATGGGCCAAGAGTTAAGCCGGGTGGCCCTGATTTTTACATATCAAAATGCTCTTGTGCTACCCCTAAATCAAACCCCATGTGTCTTGTTCTCCTTTTCCTTAGAGTATAGGTTGAAGGTCGACGCTTTAAGACTCTCGGAATCCGCCGGACGGACCGAGACTACTCGGGCGGGCCTTCAATTCTCATGCCCTTTGTGCATTCCTAAACCTGTCCTAGTTCACACCTAAACCTGCCCCTTGTGCAGTCCTACCAAAAGCCCACCTAAACAACACCTTAGCCAACCCGTTCCGGCCCCTATGAGGCTCACCTATCCCTCTGCTACAGCAAGGTGTCAAGATGCAAAAAATGGAGTGCAAATCAGGCCAATCATGCCATGGAGGTGCAAATCTGGCCCATTGGGTCATGAAGCTCAAAATAGGCCGCCAGGGCCCATGAAGCTCAAGATAGGCCAACCGGGCCGACATAGCATGAAGACCGGCCCATTGAGCCGTTGACATGAAGTTGCCCATTGGGTCTTGGACATTTAAAAAGCACACTTAACTAAATCTGAGGGCGAGATGCCAAAATTAAATAAGGAGTTAACACCACCACGTGGGCGCTCCACCTTGGGCGGCTCATCCGGCTTGCACTGGAACGCTGACCCGGACGTAGGCGCGGGCCGGCTCCCGTTGCAGATGATCCTTCCCACTACTTGGAAAGTCAAATGACTATGCCTTGTAGGACGGGTAAAATTCCACACCGATTGGAAAATAAGGCGGCATGCTGCCAAAATTCTCCCAATCAAGTGGATTTTACACCAAGGGAAGGACATTCTCACATTTGCACCATTGACAACATTGAACATGGCATATGAACTGCTACATCTGATGTACACCAGCATGAACATGAATATTCAATGAACATTTCAAGTGCCGAGTTGATTGCATGTGACTGGGCATCGACACTAGCCTGACAGACCGGATGTGATGCAAACCGAACAAGAGTTAACCGAATATGAAGTTAACTTAATTAAATCTGAAAATACATTCAAGTCAACCTTAAAACATGCTTAAAATAGATCATTAAAGCTTTAACATCCAACAAAAATCAGATTTAATACAATCTGAAAAAATTGATTCAATACACTTAATCCATTGGAATTTAATTTCCTAAACAAGTGCAAATCAAATAATTCACAACCAATTGAAATAAACATATTAAAAACACATTAGAGCATCTAAAATTCATCTTAAAACATGCCAAATTCAGATCATTAACAATCAGAAATTCAAGTTTAATCAATTTGAACCAAACTTCAAAACATTTAAAACATACTGAACACACCCGAATTGGTATTAAAACACCAACCGACATGAGAAAATCACATGAAAATGACTCAACACATGCCATTGAAACTTAGGCAAGTCAAATTGATCAACACATCTAAAATATCAAGTTCAAACAAAAAATAAAATAAACTTTAACCAATTAAAGTAAAATAAACCAAACAAATCAGACAAGCTCAAAACACTTAACATTCAAATCCAAGTCGAATGGAAATCTGAAATTAACATTTCAAATCACATCAAAATCAATTCATAAATCAACATAAGTCAACTCCAAACCAAATCTAACCAAACTTGTTTACATCTCATCGGGCCTAAAAGGTCAGGGCCCTTTGTGTTCTTTATACGTTGTGGATGTGCATGCTCTCGTCAAACAAGATCGCTATGGCAGTTAATCAAGGGTGTTCGAGTGTTTGCTCGATGTAAATGAGCATCGGATATTCGCACCATCCGATGGAGAGAGGTCAAAAAATATTTTCACAGAACCCGAACCTCGGTTCTATACTCTTCTAATATCACTCGGACTATCTAGTATTTTTATGGTTTATTACCTAGTTTACTAGAAAATTCGGATGTCGATATTTCAAAACATACAAAAAGAAGAAATCTTTTCCAAGAATCAAAACAATTCCCGAGGTTCCCACGACCCTATATAAATGAAATCCAAGATCTGATCTCCTGAAATTTTTTTGAGAATCTTACGAGATCTCTTTTTTTTTGCCCTTACGAGACGAAGTGAGATCCAAGACGATAATCCTTGGTTTATACATTGGAGGGAAAATAAGGGATTTTCTTATTTCAATTAACTTACATTAATATGTTCATTAAGTCTTATCTTACATTAGTTATAGACAAATTAATGAATAATATACAAGATGACATACAATGATGTATGACGTTTGTGGACATTATCATATTGATAAATGAGACACAAGAAAGATGCAATAGGAAGCTAGAAGTTTGTATAAACACTTCCTAGTCAAAAGTTTCAAGATAAATAGAACTAAATACATCATAAATTTAATGAAAGTCTAAGAAGAAAAGGCAATGGAGTTTATTTTAATGGAGTTATATTATCTCAAAGTACATAGTTTAAATATCTTCCTTTGTTGTTTGAGGTGTGAGGCACAAGCATAGTTGTCAAGGCGCCAAGGCGTCCAAGGCGTTGAAGGGTACCGATTCCGCTTAGGCAACAAGGCGGCCGCTTAGGCGTCGCCTAGGTGGTCAAGGCGGTATTCAAGGAAGGCTGGGGTCGGAGGTTGTGGTACATAAAAATATGCATAAATATAATTATATTTTTTACGTTATAATTATATATGAGTGTTTTATTTATGTATATAAGTAAATATGATGTGTATGTGAGGGGTATCAAAGGGGAAAAATTACTCAAAATTATTTTTTAATCATGTAAAAATACCCAGGGCGCCTTGGCGGGCGCCTTGGGCACCTTTTTGGCCCTAGGCAAGGTGCTTTGGCAAGACACTGTTGGAAAAGTGCCTTGACGCCTAGGCGGCGCCTAGGCGGACGCCTTGACAACTATGGGCACAAGGCATAGAGGTACATAAAACGAAGAGGGTCTTGCCTCATCTCAGTCACTTGATGCAAAGTATATTTTTAATATGTATTTATATTTTATTATTTTATATGTATGTATATGAATCACTAATTACATTATAAATTTAAAGGTAAAATACAAAATAACAAAGATATAAAATAGCATCCAACTTTTATACCAAAAAAATGAGAAAAAAATTAAGATGCATTGAGAGAGAGAGAGAGAGAGAGAGAGAGAGAGAGAGAGAGAGAGAGAGAGAGAGACTACGGAGGTAGGGTTGGAATTTCTAAAGGAAGAAGTTATAAGAAGCACATGTGGTTGGGCAAAGTTGAGGTGGGACTATTATCTTTAGGCTTTTACGCAAGTGTTTAGGCAAAAAGTGGTGATTGCCTTAGGCCGTCACAACCATGGCAATGCGTTGAGCCATCATCTCACCTTGCCACATCTCCTAAGCGATTGAGGTGACCGCTTTTGATAAGATAGATATTTTGATTCAATTATCAAAAAGATAGAGAATGTGATGAGGCTATTAACCATATGATTAAAATATAATGAATATAGTGGAGAATGGTTGCTGGGGTTTTATGTGATTGTAAGATTCAACTAAATTAAAATAAAAATATTATTGTACAACTATAATACCTACCTTGACAACTATGATTGATATATGAGATGTACTTTGTGTTATCAAAGGTGGTTGAGGCATGGATTGCAGAATCGGCCAATCCGGATCGGGATCGGCCGATTCTTGGATCGGATCGGTACCCACCGATCCGATTCCAGCCCGAACTACCGATCCAGCCGGGACTCCTGGCTGGATCGGTCTGAATCGACCGGATCGGTCGATCCTGGACCGATCCAGGTGGATCGATCCGGGAATCGGTCGATCCGGACCGATTCCCTAGAACCCGGAAGGGTCCAGAATCGGATCGATTCAGGACCCGATTCCGGACTATTTTCTGGTCCGATCTCCCCCACCGATTCCCCCTTTCCACCCCTCATTCTCACTTCCCCCCCTCCCCTTCATTGTCTAGGGCCCCCCCTAGACCCCTCCCCCCAACAATCCACCTTAAACATTAGCCGATCCCCCCTAAACAGGTAAATTTAAGGGGGTCCGATCCCTTCTTCCCCCTTCCCTTTACCACCATAAAAATAATTTTTCTTCGGGGGGCGTTGCCCCCCCGATACTCTGCGAGGGCGCCGCCCCCGACCCCCGCGACCCGACCGCGCAGTCGATCCGCGACTACTCGCGTCCCGCTGATGATAGTGTAAACATATTAATATATTTCACTATCACTTATACTATCACATATATAGAAGATTCATAATCATAAATATATATTATATACTTAAATTTACATAAAGATCTATTTTAACTCTCTTCTCTCTCTCTCTCTTTTATATAATAATTTATACTTATATGATAGTTTCTTGAAAGAAACTTACGTTGTATGACATTATTTGATAGAATGTCATCCACATATTTTTTTTTATTTTTTTAGAAATTTTTTATTTATTTCTATGAATTTTCCTGAATTTTCCTGATTTTTTGAGGATTTTTATGATTTAAAAAATTTAAAAAAAATGTGTGATCCGGACCGATTCAGGACGCCCTTTCTTCCGGAGGATCGGCCGATCCGGACCGATCCGATCCGATCCGGATCGGATCGGTGGTCACCGATCCCGATCCCGATCCCGATCCCGATCCCGCGATCCTTGGGTTGAGGCGACTACCTAGGTGATGAGGTGAGGCGAGGCGAGAACCCTTCTTGCTACGATTTGGTCCTCTTTGCCTAGGCGAACCCCCTTTGGCATCATGGTGTTTGGAGAGCTCTTGTGGTGCCATATGAGCTTTCTTAAGTTGGAGTCAGGTGGAGAAGATGGGTCAAGCAAACCTGGTTTGATGGATCCAAATTTTTTTAAAAAATCACATGTAGCATTGAACCACCCAATCGGATCAGCTCGTTCAACGCTTCAAAGTTTGTTTTAAGTTCCAGATTCTTCTCCTTATCGGGTTCGACAAACTTAAATAGCCATTCTTCCCATTGAATGGTTTTCTTTCTTTCCAGACACGACATATGATGGCTTTCCAACACAGGTTTGGCCTCTGGAGACCCACCCCTAACACTGGTATGTCTTTGGATACCCTTCGATAGCTTCCTAAGATGTTTATACCTCCAAAACTCCTTGTCTTCTCTTCTTTTCTTGAACACAAAATGTTGATTGTCTCCATCACTTAAGAATATGGGGCAAGGTGAGGGGTCTCTCGCCTAAAGCACCTCATGCCTTTGATATCATAGGACGCACTAGAAGACTAAAGAAACCTTTAAGAGATTGTTTAGCACAAGTTTAATTTGGGGATAAACTTTGAAGAACATTTTATGGGATAAACCATGCATCCCTAAAATAATCTTGTATCAAGCAGGCTCTAAGAGTTTAATAGTTTCACAATAAGTATATACTAAAATAGAATCTATGCATTGTAAATTTATTGAAACTTAGGGTGAAAGATGTATGATTTAGTTTGGATGTAGTATTATTATTTTGAAGCACCATGCTTAGTTCAATTATTTAAAAAGATTAAGGATGTAATGAAATGCTAATTATACGATTAAAACAAAATGGATAAAGTGGAGATTGATTATAAGGGTATTTTGTGGTTACAACATTCCACTAAAGTTAAATAAGAAACTCATCATACAACGATAAAAGTTTCAATGTTGTATGGTAATGAGTGTTTGACAATGAAGAAAAAATATACTTATAAAATAAGTGTTATTTGAAATGAGAATGTTAAAATGAATGTATGCTCTCAATATAATAGATATAATGCATCAATGAATACATAAGAGAATAGGTGGGAATAACAACAATTGTAGGCAAATTAGAAAAGAGAGATTGAGATGATTTTGTCATATTAAACATAGAGCTAAAAATGTTTCAATTTGAAATGTGGTAAATATCAAGATAGTACAAATGAAAAAGGACGCGGTAGACTTAAGCTAACCTAGATGTGGTTAATTCAATATGATCTGTACATTTTAAATATCTCATAATAAATAACTCAAAATAGACATAAGCGAAGAGAAAGAGTCCAATTTTTTAAAGGTGCCATTATCACAATTCATTCATTCCTAAAAGATAGGGACAAATATATGAAGATTAAACATATAAAGAAACATCAAGATAAAAGGGTAAGGTTGGTGTCACAGGACTCAAGGTTGAAATAGTAAAACAACTTCTAATTTAATAGGGTAGTTGCCTATGGTTCCTTTACAACGTAAGCCTTTTCCAATTGGCTAATCTCTCATTGAAAGAATTCTATTCCAGATAGGAAGTTTAGGGTTTAGGGTTTAGTGAGCAAAGGCCTAGTCTTTTACTAAAAACACCATTAAATGTAGGATTGAGGTTGTACTCTGGTAGTAAAGACACTTATGTTTTGAGTTTCATTTGGTCGACCATAATAGTTTGAATAATGTGTTCCTTAGCATATATTTCTTGGTCAATTGTCAAATGAGAGTAAAATGTTATATTTTATAATCATACAACATATTTTCTTTTTATTCATTGTTCAATCCATGGTAAATTGGGTTGGGACTCGGGTCGTGACTCGGGCCTGACCAGGTCAGTTTGCCTGCTGACCAGCCCAACCACGACCTAGTTGGGCCAACTTGTTGGCCAGGTCGTGGGGTTGTGCGACTCGACAATCGGGTTGCACGACAAGGGTTGGGTTGCACGACCCCACCCTGCAACGGTCATGCGACCGTTGTAGTCATGTGACTGTTGTAGGTGCTGGCAACGGTCACATGACCATTACTAGCCACAAGGGGTGCTTAAGCCCCCTTTTCCAGCCCCTTGGGGGCCTTCCCGCAGGGGCTCTCTTCTTCTTCACTTCACTCTCACTCACTCGTTGCTCTCATGCTCTCATTTATACACTCTCTTCATTGTTTAATTAGTTAATTTCTTCATTAGTCATTTCATTATTTCATTAGTTTTACTTAGTTAATTAGTTAATAGTTAGTTAGTTAATACTTAGTTAGTTAATTAGTTTACTAACTAGTTCATTATTTACTTAATTAGTTTACTAATTACTTTATTAGTAACTTAATTAGTTTTAATCATGGTTTTCCATCTCGTCGAGATCTCGCGAGAATCTTGGTCTCACCAAGAGGTCGAGATACGAGATCGCTGAGATCTCGCCCCATGTAGCCTGGTCCACAAAAAAAATTCTTCGAGGGGCTTTGCCCCCCTGATACCCCTTGACCCCCGCGACCTGATCGCGCAGGTCGATTCACGACTACTTTACACCCCGTTTATGATAATGTAAACACATTTAATATATTTCACTATCACTGATACTATCACATAAAAATATGTTACAAGTTTAATACTATATTAGTATTTAAATAAGATTATGTACAAGTTTAAATATTTTAGAAACATTAAGATTATCTTTTTGATATTGAAAGTGCTATGTAATTGTTCAATCACACAGTTGATGTACAAAATATGTTATATATTTTCATGTAAATTCATTGATGTACTCTTATTTTTATAAGATATTATGTTATGTTTCATACATATATATATTTTAATCTGAGAATCTAAGATCCGATTTCCTGAAATTTTTCCGAGATCTCTTCGAGATCTCTTCTCTTTTATCTCCCCAAAACGAAGCCGAGATCCAAGATGACAATCCTTGGTTTTAATTACGTACTTGTTTAGTTTAATTCAAGCTTCTCCAAGCCATAAAACCTAAACTTCTGCTGTGACCTAGAATGATCTAACTTAGACACATTGTAACTTGCTCTTTATGGCAGAGAGAAAAATACAATGTAAATATTGTGATAAAATTATATTTTGTGATATTTATCGATTGAAGTTTCATCTCACAGGGAAAAAGGATAATGTTGCACTTTGCCGAACATTTGAGTGCAGTACCAAATTTCGGAGGATTCTTTTTTGAAGAGCAGTAGCGACCATGGAATTTGACATAAGGGCAGCATCACTTCACAAAGACAGGTCCCGGGATGTGGGGAGGGCTCCTACAATAATTGAACACTTTACCGCAAAGAGCAATGCACCCATTTGACCAAAGACATCAATCATAGTGCAAAGTTGCAACATGGAGGAGCTCAACATACCCAATAAGCTGGAGGACAATATCACGATGTCTCCAATTATGGATATGATTTATCTCAAGGATCTTGGCTCCTTACATATGGTCAAGAGCATTATGGAATGAATTATGGTGATTCTTTGGGATTTAGTATTAAGATGATTGTCCGAAGAAGTGACGAGTATAATTGTTATGTATATTTGTACCATACTATGTACTCAACTTAAATGACATGAGGAGTACATAAATTATATAAAAAATATAGATCATGTCGGTTTGAAATAAAATTGATGAATTATTTGTTGAAATCATGTTACTTAATTTTTTCTTATTTTTTGTATTTTTTATAATTTTTTGACATTTTCTTAAATTTTTAAGAAAATAATAAATAATGGCTGCGACCTGTGTCGCAACCGTAAACCCCACCAACTTTGGTCGATCTATGATACAACTAATACAATGTTGACACCAAAAAATCCCCTCAAAAAAGGATGGGAGTTGATTTTTAAATTTTATATTAATTGGATTAAATTTTTTCTTAAATTTTATATTAATACATTGAATTCAACTGAAATTCAATGTATTAATATTTTTTCTTCATAAATCCCAAACTCTTGTAATTCAACGCCAAATTGGACATCTCAGCCCACTATTTTACATTGGGCCTATTTTCCCAAAATTCTTATTTATTTTAAAAACATAGGGATAAATATTAAAAATTAAATAAAAGTTGGTTAAGTCACCATAACCATTTGAAAAAAATATGAAAAATTTTAAAAACATATTTTTTTGAAATTTTAGATTTTTTGGATTTTTATTCTGGAAAATTTCATAAACTTATTTGTTTCTCTCAAAAAATTCCAATATTTGGTAAAAAATGATTTTTTATGTCCAATATTAAAATTTAAAGTCTTTGAATGTTTCTTGAAATCTTTATATTTTTGGGCCCGAAAAATCATTTTGTTGGCCATTTTGGCTACTTTTCTCATTGGAAAATTCATAAAAATAGTGGATGAATTCCATAAATTTTTGAATAAAAAAACCTAGAACACCCTCACCATTATCTCTTCACATTGGATTAATTAGAGGTGGGGCTCACCCTCTAAAAAATAGGTAAAATAGCCTAAAAAAAACCTATAAAATAGGAAACTATTTCTATTTTTTCTCCAATTGACCTGATCTCCTATGAGCGATAAGATCTGACTCCCAATGCCCTATATGTGCTGTCTGTCTCTCCCATTTTCTATAAAAAGACAAGAAAATGACTTTGCCAAAGTGGGATGACGTTCTTAGCCCTAGCCCCAGCCACCAACCCGAAGAAAGAGAAATGAAGGAGGGAGGAGTATTGGCCAGGCATCCTGTTCCTGCGCACCACCCAAGGGAGGTTAAAGGAAGGCTAAGGAAGCAGAAAAGGAGGCCAAGGGGTCCCCATGGTCCGGTTCTGCTGCTGTGCAAGGAAGAAAAGAGAAGAAGGAAAAAGGTAAGGAATAAGGAGGCGGCTTGCTGCACCTTTCCCCTTCTTCCCCTTTCAAAAATATCTTATTTTCCCATCCCTAATCTCATCCAAACATGGCCAAGGCAACACTTCCTCTGTGCTGTCCTGTACCCCTTCAAAATTTTCAAAACAGTCCCTAATTTGGGCCCTGACAGCCCTCAGATATGCCCTGAAACATCCTTCTAAACTGGTCTAAAAATCCTTTGCAAAAACCTCAGAAACTGATCTGAACTTCTTTTGTTCAGGTCCTTGCGCAACCCTAAACACACCCTGTTTCAGACCCCAAACAGGACCCAATCAGACCCTTGTTTGAGCCCCCATGATCAGTCAAAAAGCACCACCTGTTTGGACTCCTCAACCGGTCCCATAACAGCTCTAAATATGCCGCAAACCAGGTCCTAAATGCCTCCTGAACCAGCCCCAAATCTGACCTGATCTGCCTACTAAACAAACCCAGTCAGATCCCTATTTGACCCCCGTTAACAGTCTGATGTAACCTCAAAATCTCCAAAAGAATTTATTTCTTTTTTCTTTTTGGAAATTCATTTTTTCTTTTGAATTTGAATTAGACCTTAGCATTGACTTCTTTAGGAAAATAGATGGTATTCCATACAAGTACTACCTAAGGTCAGTGATTTTTAAAATTATAGTTTGAGGTTGTTGGGTTCTTTGAAAATTGATTTTGACCTCTCCCCGTCGGATGGTGCGAAGATCCGACGTTAATTACATCGAGATAATTCGAATACCCTTGATTATCGTCATAGCAATCCATTGAAGTAGAAGACATGCATCCACAAAATAAACATTCACACATAGGAGAAAACAACCCCATGAATTTGACGGAGGCGAGCACTTAATTTGTTTTGAGTTTGGTTTGAATTGCATTCTTTGATTTAAGTTGGGTTGAGTTAAATTGGTTTGATTGTTTTGAATTTGGTTTGCGATTTAATTTGATTTAAGTTGGATTTAATTGATTTGTGAGTTATTCGTTGAGTTATGTTCTGTTTGAATTTGAGTTTGTTTTAATTGAATTTGACAGTTTATGGATTCTTTTTCATGCAACTTTCAGATTTATATGAACTGGTTTGGGATTTAATTGTCTTGGATTAAATTTGTTAATGGATTATTTATTAATTTAAATTCAGTTTGTTTTAGATTAATCTTATTTAGTCAACTTATTTAAAATTTGATTAATATGCAGATTTCATGGGGTTTAGATTAGTAGTTCATTTGAGTGGGTTTTGACATGTTTTGAGTGTCGCTTATTTAGTTTTTTGGATTAAGCCTTTGACTGTTCACCTAAGTGAAATTTGGTGGATTTCCAGGCTCATTAAACCAGTTTTATATGTGCAATCGGAGTTGATTAGAACTGGTTTTTTCCTTTTGGGCAGATTTATTTAAATCTGGAATTTATGTGTTTTGGGCTTAATCAAAATCTGATTTCTTTTTATGTTGACAGATTCAGTTGACACCTGATTTTGTTTTGGCAGATTTTGTTTGAAGTCTGATTTCGGTTTGATTTCTTTCAAAACCGGTTCAATTTTGCTAAAGATCGGTTTTGCTGAACCGAATTGAGTTAAATTTGAATTTCAGATTTCTTTTAATTCTGATTTTTTTTGTTTTGACCTTCAGATTTAATTCTCAGTTTTTAATTTCCTGTTTTGATTTTCAGATTTAGTTTTCTGTTTTGATTTTTTATTTGGCGGTTTGCATCGCCTCCGACCCATCGGGCTGCCATTGGGTACCCGGTTTCAAACATCTCAAGTCGACGTTGAACTTCATTTCATTGAAAGATGGAGGGAAGTACATCGATGTATAATATGATTGATCCTTCCCCCAACTTAGGTTTATCTCCACTATCTTGGAAAAATTTTGGCATTACGACGGCATGCCGGCTATTTTTCAACTTAGTGAAAATTTATCCATCCAAAATAGCCAGCCTTAGCTTAGCCATATTGGGGGAAGGATCGACGGCTACGGGACTCATGCCCGCGTCCCCGTCCGGGTCGTCGGCTACGGGATGGATACCCGCGCTTCCGCCCAAGGTGGAGTTCCCCGCTAGGGGTGGATCTCCTTAATTTAATGTTGCTTTCGCATTTCTGAATTTTTTATTTATTAATTTTCTGAAGACCACTTCGGGCCGGTCCATTCCTTCGGCGTTCAAAGCCGGGCTTCAATTTTCATAGGCTCAACGGGCCTGCTTTGAACAACTTCGGGCCGGAAGGGCCTGCTGGAAGTTCTGCTGCCTTGCTGGAATATGGCTTCTGCAGAACCTGTTTTGGAGCACATCCCCTTTTGCTGTGGCGGCAGAACCATGGGCCAAGGATGGGCTGAGAATGGCCTGCTTTAAGGAGCATGCTTGGGGCTGTACAAAGGACAGCTGGGAGGCCTGACTTTGGGCTGCGCAAAGGGGCTACTGGATGGCCTGGTTTTAAACTTATTCAGGGGTTGTTCTATGGCCTGTTTTGGGGTCGGTTTGATGACCGGCTGGGGCCTGATATGGGCTGTGTATGGACCTGTTTGGGATCTGGTTTTGGAGACCGGCTGGGGCTTGATATGGGCTGTATATGGACCTATTTGGGGTCTGGTTTGGGGACCGGCTGGGGCCTGATATGGGCTGTATATGGACCTATTTGGGGTCTGGTTTGGGGACCGGCTGGGGCCTGATTGATGGGGCTCTGGTTGGGCCGAAGCAGGCCTGCGCATGGGCACTTTGGGGACCTGATTTGGGACCAGGTTGGGGTCAGGCGTGGGCCGGTTATAGGCCTGTTTCCGGGCCAGCATGTGGGCTGTCCTGGTGGGTCGCAGAGGGCCTGCTAAGGTGGCAGGTGGGCTGAAAGAGGAGCAGAAAACTGGTCAGGAGGGGTCCTGCTTGGGTGGGTTTGAATAGGCCGGAGATGGGCCTGGTCAGGGACTACCTCCTGGGTTGAAATGGGGCTTGCTGATGGGGGCCGAGATGAGGCCTGTCTGGGGTCTGAATTGGGACCGGTTCAGCCAATGGAGGGGATTTAGAAGAGTGTGAAAGGGAGGGTGAAGATGGCGCCCATAGAGGGCTACATATCTATATAATGATTCTTCACCCACCTGTTTTTTTTTGATATCGGATGAAGAGGGATGTAGATGGCCGCCTGAAAAGACCCCTTCCTGCAGGAGGAAGGGACCCCGGAGGTAGCCTTTCTCCTTCTCCTTCTTCTCTTCTTTCTCTTTTCTTCTTCTGGTCGCGGGTGGTAGCAGGGACAGCAGGAGAGTAGCAGCCTGTCGGCGTCCAAAAGACCTTCTCTCAAATGCTGGTGCGCACCCCTCTTTTTATAGAGGCTGGAGGGGAGGTGAAGGGTCAGCAGGGGGGGTTGCACATGGGCCTGGGTTGGTGCGCAGGTGGCAGGTGGTGCGCAGCTTTTTTTCTCCCCCCCATGCAGGGCTGGATTGGCTGCATGGGGCGGCTGGTGGCTGGGGTGACAGGTGGTGCGCAGGTGGCAGCAGGATGGAGGTGGTGCGCAGCTTTTTTCTCCCCCCCATGCAGGGCTGGATTGGCTGCATGGGGCGGCTGGTGGCTGGGGTGACAGGTGGTGCGCAGGGGGTGCTGAGGTGGCAAGTGGGCCAGTGTGCCCTGTTCACACTAGGCCACAGGTGGGCCTTAGAGATGGGCTGCGCATGGGCCTGTTTACATGGGCCAATTGGGCCAGCTGGAGGCTGCGGCCCATGCTCTGCTGTGGGCTGCGCAGGGCCTGGTTTTAGGATGGGATTGGCTCAATTTTTAGGTGAGATGATGGGCTGCTGATTGGGCATCCGTGGACCCCTGATTGGACCTGATTTGACTGAATTGTGGGCCGTCCGGCCTGCTCCTAGGCCTGCCCATTTGTCCTCTTTTTTTTTTTTAAAAAAAAATGCACGCCAACACAGTCTTTAAACCAGCCCTACAGCCACCTTTTTAAAGCATCCAGGACAGTCATAGAGAATGCGAAAGAGGCTGAGCACATGAAGCAATGAAGCCTGCACTGGCAGAAACATACCCGATCAGCGGGTGGACAGTTTTCACGGCAGGTCTACGGGCCAAAGTTGACAGCATGCAGCAGCAGGCCCATCAGGCCCAAATAGAACAGACCCTTGTAGCCATATAAACTAATAAAACTCACAATCAACCCAAATTAAGATAATTGGGGGCATAGTTGTCAAGGCGACAAGGCGCCCAAGGCGTTGAAGGGTACCGATTCCGCTTAGGCGACAAGGCGGCCGCTTAGGCGTCGCCTAGGCGGTCAAGGCGGTATTCAAGGAATGCTGAGTCGGGAGGTTGTTATATATAAAAAAACATAAATATAATTATATTTGTTATGTTATAATTGAATATGAGTGTTTTATCAATGCACATAAGTAAATATGATGTGTGTGTGAAAGAGAAGAAAGTTAAATAAATATTTATAAAATTTAAGTATATAACTCATTTTATGATTATAAAATTTATATATGTGCAATAGTATAAGTGATGGTAAAATATTGCTATAATATTATTAAATGGGGGGGCACAGAGTAGTCGCGGATGTTTAAGTATGTAATAGTATAAGTGAGACAAAGAGAGAGAGAGAGAGGAAAGAGTTGAAAAAAAACTTAATTAAGTATATAATATATGTTTATAATCATAAATCTTAAATATGTATGATAGTATAAGTGATAATACAATATATTAATATATTCAAACTATCATTAAATAAGTGTCCATTGTGAGGGGTATCAAGGGAGAAAAATCCCTCAATTTTTTTTAATGATGTAAAAATACCCAAGACGCCTTGCTTGGGCGCCTTCGGCGCCTAGGCTGGCGCCTTGGCGGGTGCCTTGGGTGCCTTTTTGGCCCCAGACAAGGCGCCCTGGCAAGGCGCCCTTGGAAAGGCGCCTTGCCGCCTAGGCGGGCGCCTTGACAACTATGATTGTGGGCCAGTCCAACATGACATGTCCTACTTCTCAATTCAATTTAAGTAAAAGAATTCACAAATATAATCTAACAAACTAAGATTAGTTGGAGGACTGCACATGTCTCTACATCTTAGCAAAAATCTAAAATAATTATAACATATGAACTAGTTGCGGGGCCATATACGTCTTTATGTCTTTAAGGTTGGCATACATGATCCCGAAACGGTAACATGTTATATCATACCCTTCGTTAAGGGATGGAGATATCCATTAAGTTATACTGATGCTATGCGTGTTTAACATGCAATTATGCCAAACTGCAAGCTAATGAGGTTCATAAATCATGGGACGAGCCTCCACATGCTTATCCAATACCATGGTATACTCAATCTTAGATAATTGAGAAGGATTCCTGCATGTCTATCAAAGGCTGGACGCATCTTATCCTAAACCAATTGGGATAAATTTTCTAATTCCTATCAAAGGTTAAAATAAATTTAATTCTTACTCATTTAATTTATGAGTATTATCACTTTATGCCTTCCCTCCATGTATATGTATCTCAATATGAGCGAGCAATGAAGAATTTTATGTTTGGCGCACGTTGAATGTTGTGGGGAGTAAAGACAACCCTATGGATTGATGAAATGCAAAGAACAAAAAGAGAATACGGAATTTTGAGACTCAATGAAATATGTAACAAACCAAAATTCTGCCAACATACACATCTCTGAAGCTAAATCAAAAAACACTTCCAGAACCAACATCTTGACTGTCAGCAGTTCTGCTGAAATCACAGAGACCTGATATCTGAAATCTGCAGGGTACTGTGGTCTGAGAAATCTGAAATATCGAGGGTTTATAAAAAAATTGAATTGGGTCAGATCTGAGCATCCAGTTTAGTACTTGACAGGTCCAAAGTGCTGTAAATCTGAAATTTGACCATCGGTAGATTCTTGTTGGCTTAGAGTAGCAACTGGTAGACCCAGTGACAAATCCGAGCTTAGACAAGAAAAGGGTTTTTTCTTTCAATCTGTTTATCTTACAACTTGGCAGAATGGCAGGTTCAAATATTAGCCCGGTGTTGGAAGTCTCAGAGGTTTAAGAATTGATAAGATCCTAAATCGGGAATCTGAGTTTAGGAACTGAATAAATCAAACCCCACAGTTAAATGTTTCACTTTTGGAAGTCTGCAAGTCAAAGCTCTGCAAAATTCAGATCTTGTGAAAAATCAAGAAACTTAGCAGAATTACCAAAAACAAAGAAAATTAAGAATCTGAAAACTGAGAAGACAAACAGAAAATTCAGAAATTGGAAATTCAGGAAACTTTGAAAATTATCAGAACCAGAGGAAATCGAAATTTCTGAATTTAGAAATTTGGAAATGGGCATAATCAGTAAAAATCTGAAAATACCATCGTCAAGCAAAAAAATCATTAAAAATGAGAGCATACGTGAAAAATCACAATCAAAATCTGGAACTTTAAGATCATAAATTCAACAATCAGAATTTGAATAAAATAAACCCACCAGTTTAAAACTCTCAAGATCTAAAACCATGATGGGATGGGGTAAAGACTAAATCTGAATACAGAAGGTGGGGGTGTGGGGGTGGGGAAGAAGAGAAGAATCCACTAATGCAAAACTCACATCTGAAATCTCAATTTTTAAGTTTAGAGGTTTAAAGTCCAAACCTTAAGCACAAAGTCAAAAGAAATCTGAAATTTCAAAATCCTCAAATTTCAAGTCTAAACTAGAGATCTCAAAACCGTAAGTCAAATGAAAAAAGGGAAAGGTCTCTCAAGTTTGAAAATGTTTTCTGGAAAGATGGAAACTCAAATCAAATAATTTCAAAATCTGAAACCAGTGTATCAAAACTTGGAATCAGAGTTGAAACATCCTTAATCTAAATTTTTACAAATTTCAAAACCAAAGCCACCTGAAAATTAGGTAAACATTAAAATCAAAAGTTCAAACCTCAAAAACTTAAATTTAGAATTTACCAAGTTTTTAAAAATCCAATCTGACTTCTAATCTGAGATTTCAAATCTCAAAACATTCAAATCTGACTTGGGACTCAAAAATCTCAAACAGTGGATTGAAAATAGGGTAAAAGAAAGACGAGAAGAAGAAAAAAAAAGTCTCAAGCCTTAATTAAAGGTTCCTTTTTTAGAATGCTAACTTCCATCCAGTAACCACCGAGGTTTTAGCATTAGGGGGATCTTCAAAACTGGCAGACCACCAGATGGTGGGATTAAGATGCTCGGGAGCTACTCAGGTTTGAGAGTCCTGCAATATAATCATTTGAGCTTCCAAAACTCAAAGTTGAAAAAAAATGGCCAGGTCCTAGCAGCACCCAGCTAAGGCAAGCATGTTAAGCTCCTTATCTGTGGGGACTAATCAGACTCGGATGCCCAATTCTGAAACAGAACAAAATCTCAAAGTCTTGAAATTCTCAGATATAAGAATCTGAAAAAAGAATCTCTGCCCCCTCAAATCTGAAATTTTCAGACTTTTGGATCTGGAATCTCAATCCAAATCCAAAAACATGCTAAGTTTCAGGTTCAAAGTGAAATCACCAAAAAAAAATCAAATCTAACCTCTAAATGAACTTCAATAAAAATAAAAAGTTTCTCAACCAAGTGTTAACCCAAAACAAATCAAACTTCTAAACAAACTCAAATAACAAAAAAAAATCAAACTGAAATTCAATTCATTAAGTGTTTTGCATTTCATCAAGTTCATGGGGCCGCTGTTCCCAATGTGTTTATTTTGTGGATGTATGTCTTCTACTCATGAACGGCTATTACAATTAATCAAGGGTGTTCAAATGGTTGTGTAATGTAATTAACATCGGTACTTTGTAAGTCTGTTGGGGAGAGGTCAAAAAATAAAAAAGAACTTAACAACCTCAATGCATATTTTAACATATCATTGAATTAGCTAATACTCCTATAGAATGTCACATATCTTTCTACTTGTTAGAGCTAAATAAAAATCAAATGTTTTTTCTAGAAAGGTAAAAGATGAATTTTAGATTTTCAGGTTACATCATGCAACATTTTTATCATGCATAAAAACTAGGTTTTTTCTGGCACCCTGCCTTGGTGCGCATCAAGGCTTACACCATAATGTTTGCCTTGGTTGTCTTGAAAATTATGTTTTGAAGCAACTTGTTGATGGTGGATTTGAATTTTGTTTGTTTGTTCTGATGCTTGGGTTACGACTTTCTTCTTTCTGATTATGTCCTTGAAGATTTAGTGCTAGGAATCTCGATTTTGGCTAGTCAGATCTTGCCATCCCTTCAGTGGTTTTATGTTTGTGCTTTCCTTTTGCATTATCTTCATCGTTTCCCCACTTCATTTTTAACATATAGGCTACTATTGGCATTGACTTTCTGTCGAAGACAATGTATCTTGAAGATAGAACTGTGAGGTTACAGCTTTGGTATTATCTCTAAACTTTTCTATAATCTTCATGTTCATTATTTTGCATTTCAATTTCGTTGGCTTTATAATTTTTTCCTGTACATTAATTATTGCAGTCTCTGGAATGCCCCTATCTTTTAGAACCAACCAGCTAGGCAGGGTGGTTAACTTTATCAGGTTTTTCTGTACATGTGGAATAAACCTGTCACTTATACTGGTAGTTTTTTTATTGAATTAAAAGTTTACCTCCGTGAGGGGAAAAAAGCTGCACTTGTGCTTCTAAGCTTCCATAATTGCAATTGTCATAGGCAACAAATGCCATAGATTCAGTTTCTGGAACAGCAGTCCAGAAGGAAAACGACAATTACAACATCCCAGAGAAGATCTTGGGGAATATGGGGCATTTAATGCCATTTCTATACTTGTTTTGTATCCTACATATTTGTATGTGTTTGTGACTTGGGAAATTATAACAAAATGAAAGGTAAAGCCGAAGTGAGAAATGTCCTTATAGAAGGTAGATAGAGTGACATGTATCTGTACACCATCACGTTATTTTTTAAAGGTGCCCAAACTTTTGACATCTGATCTGAATTTCAGATTGTGTTCTCTTTTTTTTTATTTGACAGCCCATTAATTGGAGATTTAGCCTTTAGGACTTATATTTTGAACATTTAGATTTGAGCTGATAGTCTCTTAAGGTAAAGAAATTTGGAGTTTTGAATTTGAAATTTGAGCCATCTTGCATTTAATTCTTGGATTCCCATTGGTTGTTCACATCTTTTAGATTGAAGGAATTCTTGACCTTAGAGAGTTCTGGCATCTCTTCTTTTTATTTAGATTTGCAGATTTGAGGTCCTCCCTTTATGTTATGATCGACAGATCCGAAGTTGATTATCAAGGAATTTGAATTCCAATCAACCTGTTGTAGGATTTGAATTTTGAACCTGATTCTGGAAACTCAAATTTTTTTTGAACCTAATACCATACAATTCTTAAGGTGATCTTTGGATACGAAAAGTATTGAGTTACTTAGTAACTCAGTCAATTATGCAGATTTAGTGGCTTCTTTAATGTCCAGATTGTCAGTACTTCGGACCATATTTCTTGGCATCTCCTCCCCTTCAATATTCAGATTTAACCAAATTATCCTTTAAGAAATTTGAAGTTTTGAATTTAACTCTCTGGAATTTGAGATATGAGATCATTCTTTTCAGCCTTCGGTTCTTGATTCATAAGAGTCCTCAATTTAGATTTTCTTTTAGATTTGACATCTGCCAAGGTCATTTAGATTTTTTTAGATTCGAAGATTGCACTTAGATTAGGCAGTTTCCAAATTGCCCATTGCCCTTCAGTTCATTAATTCTCATGAGATTAAGATTCATTAAGATCTGGAACATCTCAAATTGATTGGTTTTCTCTTTCAGAATTTGAATTCTTTTAATTTGTTTAAAAATGTGTCGATTTAGATCTTCAGATTTAAGATTATTACCTTGTTCTTCAGGACCTCATAATTGCAGCTGTTTTAAGGTTCTGTCTGAAGGTTTTCTCTCTTTGTTTTATTTTCTCAGATGTGAAACTGGTATTACAGATTTGAATTTTTATCATTCCATATATCTCAGGCGTGATTTCATAAGTTCAAACCCCTTTTCCATCTTTGGATTTGGGTGTTGAAGAATTTTCAAATTTATATTATCTGGATCAGATTTCATTTGTTTTAGGAACTTTACACAGCTCACAGAACTTGTGCAGATCGGTTTTCAGACATTCATACTTTTTGTTTGAATTTTGTGCTTGCATTCCATTAAGCTTATGTTGGTTATCAAAATGCCTCATTCATATGCATAGGTGATGGAGATCGGATCGGATTGAATGGACCGATTGTTTGGTGTTGGCGTGGTTCGGGTCTTGAGAAGACAACACATTTATTCCCTTTTATATTTTAGTGTCAGGTTTTTATTTTTCGCGTTTTATTTCGATGTTTAGAGTCTTTTCGAGCCGTGTTTGCATTTCAGTTCTTTAGAGGACTCATTTGCATTTAGTCTTTTGGGAGGTCCTTTATTGTAAATGTCCGACTTTATATACAAGCCCATGCTATCAACGTTGGAAGATAATGAAGAATGAAGATGAATATAGTTTTTGAAGCTCCTTGTTTAATGTCCCATATAGGTTCTTCTTTCCCTCCGATGGGTGGTTGTCCTCCTTCTCTATCATCGGCCATCCTCTGATCACTGCCGGCATAGGCTGGTTTAGAGCTTTTCCTTCCTCCTTCTCTTTTGCCTTTGTGCGTTCCCCTCCTCTTCACCTTCTCCAGTTATTGTATCACCTGAACGCCTCCCTTTGAGACCCCCTCAAACTCATCCTCTACATCATTGACAACTTCGTTGTCGTCGTTGCCTCTGTTTTCAGCTAGCCTCTTCTTAGGCATCATTACCCTCTGTCTTTGTTCATCCCTTGGTCCTCGCCATGACCTCTATACCATCCCTGACCATCAGAGCACTCCACTGCCATCTCCTGCTCCCTAGCCGAACACCCCCATGGAAGCCCTTAGTTCCCCTTTCCCATGCACCTTCCCCTTCATTGGTTCTTGTTCTCCCTCTCCACCAGCCACAAGCAACACCTTTCCATTGTCACCATCACCATTTCTCCTTTCCCCTTCGATCTATTCCTCTGACGCTACCCATTCTTTTAGACCCATACGCCCTTCCTACGGTCCCCCCTTCTCCTTTGTTTCTTCCTCCTATTGTGGCCATTTTGGATCATCACGAAGCTTGTTGCCAACACCCACCTAGAAGCCCCCTCGTTTGATCACCTTTTCGGTTGGCCATCATCATCGATATTATCTTCCTCCTGCCTGAGCACCCACAATCTTCCTCCCGCTTGAGCACCCACGACAGCACCACCCCTACTTCTCGACGACGATGCCTCACCTCTCCATCAACAGTAGCCCCTTCCACTTTGTCCCTTCACATTGCCTCCTTCATCAATGTCGACCGTCTTCTCCTCCTCCACCAATACTCGGCCTTTCTCTCCTATCGTGGCTCTATCGTAAGGAGAAGAAGGAGACAAGAGAAGGGAAGCGGGAGAAGGAGAAGCTGACATTGCACGAGAAGACTCTTCTTGGCCGTGTGAACTTTGCAACCTCCCCACGGCTCTCTAGAGACTGCCATCCATGCATCCTCTTTTGCTTCCAACTGTTCAGACGAACAGCCATGACACCACCCTATCTCCCACGGCTCTCCTACCTCCGTGCCTGCTCCTTGCTATTTAGACAGGACCGCAAAGGAGGAGACAAGGTCGATGAAGCCCTTGGGAGCCTTTACGCATGTTGGGTGCACAATCAGGAGGCTACGAGCCCACTTCCTCCACCGCCTCCTGTGCCCGATTGTGTAGCACCGGGAGCTATGCCCACGACTCCCACAGTTGTCCTCCTTGCACAGTTCGGTAGGATTAGTTGACGCCATGCCCCCTAGCCTCTACACGGCCTCCTACATTGCCACAACCCCCATTAAGGGCCAACTTTTTTAGAAGCTTGCCATGACCCCCCGGTTGTGAAGCACATAGTGCCGCAGCCAGCTTCGCACCGGTTCGGTTTGCGGGCCCAAATCGGGCTAGATGTTGGTCCAACCGGTTCTTGGCCGACCCAGCCTATTTCAAGGTCGGTTAAGGATTCTAGAATCAGAATCGGAATCGGAATCGACAAGGAATGATTTGATTCAACTGATTCCCATAAAGGAAAACCATTTTGAAATCGATTCAAATTTTTTTTCAAAAAAATAAGGAATTTTTTAAAAAAATTATAAAACATTTTAAAAAATTGTTAAAAATATAATGTTAGTGTCTAATAGGTCATAAGAACCATAGCACATGATCATTACAAATTTTAAGTATAAATGACAAGTGATGGTGATACAGTCATACAAATAATATACCTTTCACCAAAATTGGTGACATTGAGTGTCATCATCATTTTTCACTCTACTTATAAGTACCCCATTCATTATTATTTCTTTATGATTAGTGCGGGATTTGTGGGTACATATGAAAATAATGATTTATTTATCTCACTAAAATCATAAGTTATCTCCTGGAGAGGATCCACTGAATAGTATGGCTGAAAAACTGAAGGAGAAGTAGCCTCTGTATAATTGGCTGTTGCATACTCATTAAAATACCCTTGATGTCAGCACTGACTTCTCCCACTTGAATGTGACCTGGAGTTCAAATATGATGCACCTGCACCACTAGTACATGCAATAGAAATAAAAGCACCACCTTCTTCTCTAGATCCCCCTTTCCTGAATCCTTTTTCTCCTCCACCATCAATACCTCTTCTATATGAAGGCGATGAAGGCTGGGTGGGTAATATGCACTCTTCCTCATCATCCTCAGAGGTCGTATCACTGCTTCTAGTAACATGACATCGCTTAATGTCTAACTTTCTCTTTTTAGGTTCTTCTTCTAATTAGGATGAAGTCTCAAGACCCAACCCACACTGATAAATCTTCTTCAATGCCACAAAAGGCCTATGTGGGATGTGTGCCATTTGCTTTGTTTTTTGGGAGTTTGTAGATGGGGGTGGATTTAGGGCTAGGGGTTGGGATGAAGCTGGGGGTGAGGCTGAAGCTGAGGGTGGTATAAGCTGTGTTTTATGAACAATATTCTTCATATGTTCACCCTCAACAAGCTCCCCTTCAGCCCATGCGCAGTCATCTAGGTCAAATTTTGGAGATGCTCTTCCTTCTCTCTCCTTTAACCACTCAATAAGTGGGTGTTCCTCTTGTAAAATTATGTCTACATTCACCTCTTCAGGCATCTGGGACTCTAAAGTAGATCTTTCTTCATAAGGCCCTTTTGCAAATCTCTCCTTTGTCAATTTTTAGCCGGCCTTGATGGTCTTGATCCGCAAGCTCATGTTGTAGCGACAGAACACCAGGTTGTCCAACCTCTCAGACCTCAGCCTATAAGCTGTGTTTTATGAACAATATTCTTCATATGTTCACCCTCAACAAGCTCCCCTTCAGCCCATGCGCAGTCATCTAGGTCAAATTTTGGAGATGCTCTTCCTTCCCTCTCCTTTAACCACTCAATAAGTCGGTGTTCCTCTTGGAAAATTATGTCTACATTCACCTCTTCAGGCACCTGGGACTCTAAAGCAAGGATTGCCATCTCGGATCTCGACTTCGTCTCGGGGGGGTGAAAGAGTAGAGATCTCGGAGAGATCTCGGAAACATCTCGGGAGATCGGATCTCGGATCAAAATGTATATATGTATGAAATATAACATAATATCTTATAAAAATAGGAGTACATCAATGAATTTACATGAAAATATATAACACATTTTGTATATCAATTGTGTGAATGAACAATTACAAAGCACTTTCAATACCAAAAAGATGATCTTTGAGCTTCTAAAAGATTTAAACTTGTATACAATCTTATTTAAATATTAATATAGTATTAAACTTGTAACACATTTTCATGTAATAGTATAAGTGATAGTGAAATATATTAAATGTGTTTACACTATTATAAACGGGACGTAGAGTAGTCACGGATCGACCGAGAAAAATTCTTTATGGACCAATCTACATGGGGTGAGATCTCGGCGATCTCGTATCTCGGCCCCTTGGAGAGACCGAGATTCTCGCGAGATCTCGCGAGATCTCAGAGAGATGGAAAACCATGCTCTAAGGTAGATCTTTCTTCATAAGGCCCTCTTGCAAATCTCTCCTTTGTCAATTTTTAGCCGGCCTTGATGGTCTTGATCCGCAAGCTCATGTTGTAGCGACAGAACACCAGGTTGTCCAGCCTCTCAGACCTCAGCCTATTCCTTATCTTCGTGTGAATAAGGCTAAAGGTGCTTCAATTCCTCTTGTATTGCTATGGCTCAATATGTGCATGGCAATGAAAGCTAGTAGATTACATCCACTTTTTGTGCTCACTTGCAGTTACCATTTAGCTATAAAAAAATCCCAGCAAAGCAGATTGTTAGTGTTGTGAATTAAGAATATACTTAATAATAAGTTATTACAACTTAGATTTGCATATTTGGAGAAACTTTATCACAAGGTATCTCAGATCTGGATTTGAGTACACTTTGACCCTCATCCTGGATGATTGTATTTAAAAAAAGATAAATGTTATAGAGTTAGTAATTTACTTTGGTTTTTTAAAAATGAGTTCAATGTTCATTTATAACTTACTTCTAACTCAGCCTCTGTCCCATCCTGCTGAGTCATGAAAAGTCTTCTAATCACAGCCAATGTACCCCTCACCATCTCATTGTCATTGGGCACATTTCCTCCATATTGGATCTTGGGGTTTAAGAAATATCTTGCATTGAACACATCATGTAAGATAAAGGCATACATTTAACAAAGAAAGGAGAATAGTGAAATTAAAGTTTTTGAAAACTACCTACTGCATGCACAACATGGTGTAATGTCTTGTCCCATCTGACATCCACAATTTTCCACTTCTTGTAGCCTCTGGATTCTTCTCCTTTATCATCAACTTTGCCCTGTCTATTGCATCATAAAGATTTCCCATCTTATTTCTATCATCTGAGTCTTCTAACTATATTTATTGGTCGCTTAATGATGGATAAATAATATTCAATTCTTTCCCAGAAACACTTCTTCATATTGTACCTTTCCATTTGTGCTAGGATCTCTATTGATCTATTATATTATGCGAATCAACCATATACATTATGTATTCTTGGGATGCAATGAACCACACCAGTGCATGTTTATGCATATAAAAACTCTCAAAGGCAATGAAATCTGTAACAAATCTTGTGGGCCCTGGCCTAATGCGATTGTGCCCCTCTGTGTATTGTCTCATAATATGAAGTAAACAGGGATGTGAATAAATAAATGATGCGATAAACTGTGTTTGATTGACAAGTGTAGACACCGATGACTTTTTACTTATATTCTCCAGCATAAGATCTATAGAATGTACAACACAAGGAACTCAAAAAAGGTGGTGTCTATTCTCTACCAATTTTTTCCTGCATCCTTATAAGATGGCTTGTTATCAATCACAATTTGCACAACATTCTTCTCTTCAATAGTTCATTTTACTCTACAACAACATCCATCAGAGAAAATATGTAGTCAGCATTGTTATTTTGACTAGAAGCATCTATTGACTTCAAAAATATGGTGCTCTTTGAATAGTAAATCAAGAAATTAATTATGGACCTATTTGTAATGCCAGTTCACCCATCGCATATCATTGTGCAACCTTTCTCCTTCCAGATCAGTTTAAAGCCATCTATCCATGACTTCAGCTTCTCTACCTCCTCTAGGTTGGATCCATATAGGTATCGGCTGTTGGAGACTTTAGTCCCTATCCGGCCTCAACTATGCATCCACCATAGTCTGAAAGTAGGGGTTGGTGGATACATGTGGAAGGATACTTACATAAACATGCATATTGTAAAGGAGAAACAAAATTGAAGAAGAAAAGTTGAAGAAAATAAATTAACAATGTAAATTTATACCTAATGGCCTGTTTGGTAACTGTATTAATTACCTGTATTAATATTAATTTTAAAAGTAATATTGATACTTGATACAAATGTGTTTGGATTATTGTAGTAATTTTAAAATTATTGGTAGTAAGATGTATCAGTTTTAATACACCTATCCACTTATATTAAAAGTGATATTATTATTATTCTCTTCGACCCCTACTCTCGATCGCGTCTCTCCGCCCATGATGAAGCTCCCGTCAAAGCCCTCGAGCTTGCGAGTCATGGCTACTGTCAAAGCCCTCGATCCTGTTCCTCTCTACCCGCAACTGGCTCCCGTCGAATCCCTCAAGCTCGAGAGTTGCGGTTGCCATCAAAGCCCTCGATCCCACGCCTCTCCACCTGCGGTGAAGGTCCCGTCGAAGCCCTCGAGCTCGCGAATCATAACTGCCATTGAAGCTCTCAAGCCCTCCCCTCTCCACCCGTGGCTGGCTCCCATTGAAGCCCTCGAGCTCGTCAGTCATTACTGTCGTTGAAGCCCTTGAGCCCATGCCTCTCCTGGTACATCTCCTCCTTTTCCCTTCGTTCTCTAGAGGCAAGGCATTTCATCACTATACCCTTTTCTACAAGGAGCTCGCTTCTAATTTCTCAATTTATGGAGTTGGGTGAGTGAGGGCTAGGGTACGGGAGAGTGAGCGTTGCTCTAGATCTTTGTGTTCTGCGTTGCGTCTGTGCTCTTGATAGGTCCATCCGTGCGACTACATTGGCAAATTTAGGAGTCCTTGCAGCCATGGCATCTCCTCAGATTTTTGATGTGTTGGATTTAGGAGTTCTTGCAGCCGCTCTAGATTTCTTCTTTTTATTGTCAAATGGATGTCATTTTGATTTCTTTCATAGTTGAAAGTTATCCCTCTTTTTCTTCCTTTACTGTAAATTTCTTTCAATTGAAGGTTTGCAACGCTAAGTTTTTGATCTGAGTGTTAAAGAATGTTTCTTTTGCTCTCTTTGTCCCCCAACCTTGGTCTCTTGCTGATTTCATTCTTGTATAGAGAATGGACAACAAAATATAAGATTTTGGCATTTCAATTTGTTGAAAGTAATCAACTTTGTATCATTTTTTCTTAGTTTTTGTTTTAATTATATTATTTAAATTAAAAATTTTAAATATATATTTATTTTTTTATAAATAATATAAATATTTTTATATTTTAATAATAATTTTGATATTAATAAATAATTTTGACTTTAATCAATTAAAATACTTAATAGTTATATTTATATTAATATTGTATTACCAAACATCTAATATCAATTTTAATATTAATATAATATTACGTAAAGAGACTTGATATTATCACTTTTGATATTGATATTACATCCTCTTGAAATATCAATATCAAAATTGATAATTTTGATACTCTAACCAAATAAGCCATAAATGTAAGAAAAACTTTACAATATATCTTATTGCTCTCATGGTAGTTGTACCAGTTGCTTTGATCCCTTCAAATGTTTGCTTTAATGTCTTCTGGGAAGTAATTTTTTTCCTAAAGCAATAGGGGTCATCCATTGGTGCGGTGGCCGGGCATGTGAAATATGAACGATAATACACCCCAAATGTTCCCCCCCTCATACTCCCACACCCTCACTAGGTGGGGGTCGGTTGGACTGTGAACGACGCAATGGAACATCCCCAGCTCTAGAGCTTCCTGCTCTTTTCCTCCTCGCCGCCTCCTCTTTCTGTGCATATTAACTTGCATACCTCGCCTTCCTCAGCTTAGAGTCTGTGGAAGACTTATCCTCCTCGTCCTTAGGTACATGCTTAACTTTCCCTTCCTATTCTCTTTGTGGGTCGAGTAGTCATTTCCTCTCCTTATGAGCTCATCACATGCAACTTATCTCTCTGTTCCATCCAAATCGACCTCTGTGAGGCTCTTTCTGACATGTAAGCCCTTGTAGCCTCACTGCTCTCCTTAGGCACCTTATCACATTTTTTTTCCTTACCACTTAGTCCAGTTATATGTTGTTTCAATTGAAACACTCTTCTATTCATTTGCTTTCTTTATTATTTGCGTTACACCCTCTTCTTCTCCATATCTACCATGTCACCATGCTCTCACCCAATGAAGCCGGTGCATTGAACACTCGTTGTTTTGCCATTTTAACTCTTTTCTTTTGCAATGTCAACAACTTAAAAATATTAAATAAACTAAAAAAAGCTAACCGGGATGGGGGGAAGACCGAACAACCCCTTTAAGAGGCTGTTCGGTGTGGACAGCCCCCCAAGGGGGCTGTTCAGCTATGACAATCACCCTGGGTGACTGTCAAGGCAAGGGGAATTGGAACGGCTCTTTACAGGACAATTTTGGACCTTTTGGTCAATTCCGAATGTTAACAACTTAGTAAACAACGAAAATCAGCTATGTGAGAGTCAATCCTAGCTTAGAATTCATTAAAACCAAGTTACGGAGGAGGGAAGCTCACCAACAGGGGTAAGAACCATCTGTCGAAGGAGAGAATGGTTAGAATCGATGTTGAATTGCCTGAATCGGTGCTGAATCGCGGGAATTGCTGCCAAATCGCCTGGTTCCCCTTCGATTCTTAGTTCCGATGCTGGAATCACATGTAGATTGCTGAAATCAGCCCCAGTCGTCAGAATTGTCCATTCCCATCAAAATCGCCAAAATCTAAGTGCAATTGGTCTTTTAAGGCCGAAATCAACACTTAAAGAGCTGAGATCTAATCGACAGTGAGCTAGAATTGGGCCCAATATCAATTCAGACTGGGACTTTTAAGTTGTCTTGGTCGAATTGGTCGGATCGACTGATTCCATGTGAGAATCAGTTGAATCGGATCAATTTCGACCAATTTAGGTCGATTTGATTGATTTTGGTGGAATTCATGCTTGAATTGGTCCTTCAAGTTGGAATTGGATCTAGATTGATGCGGGACGGGACCGGGGGTCCCATGAATCTCAAATGTTTCAGGAAATAATACCCAGAAAATGACCAGTAGTTTAACAGTTCGAACAGGACCAGAATTCAGAAATATGATCCAGTATGTAAACAGACCAAATAAGAGCAGAGATCCAACAGTAATAAGCTCAGATCATAACCCAACAGTATAGCAGGTAGTTCAAAGACCAGAAATGCTAAGAACCCAGCAGTTTAAATTTTAACAGATTATGCAATTTATCATCAGAATAATATCAACAGGAACATGTGGATGTCTCAATGAAGTTGGCTCAGAAAGTGATCATCACAGCCAATAATGGAATCAGCGAAACCAGTTTTGTCAGCACATATAATTCCGGATTTTTCCCAATTAACAATACCAGCAACTATTTAATGCTACCAAGGCATGTGTTCCTGGTTCCATCATCACTTTCCCATTCAGAAATGTAGGCACAGTCTGAAAGATGCCATTTACTGTAGGCTCCGATCAATCAAAATATTTGTAGAAAATCAGACTAATATTCAGACGGGAATCAAGATAGCTTCACAGAACAACCACAGCCAGAACTAAATTGACTGGAGAGGACCAGTCTCGAATATGTTCCATCTCATGAATTGCAATCAGATGAAGAAAATTTAATGTAAGCTTCTTCAATCTTTAAAAAGATAATCCAAACCGAACTGTAGAGGCTACCAACGGAACAGTAAAATCCGGGCAACTCCCGTATGAAGCTAGATGAACTCTCAATGGATGGTAAAACTTCAGGACGGAATTGAGAAGACAGTATTCAAATACTCACATGATGTCCTCATCATCAGTTTGAATGGTAGAAACCACAAAAGGGACGTTGAACAGTTAGGGTTTACCATTCGGACGCCAGAAATGTTCGAACCAGAAGAAAGAAACTCTTGTCGGAGCTGGACAGACTGAATCTGAACGGATCCGGAGCCAATCGAAGCTTATAAGAAACTTCCCTTTCTGTTCCGTCACCAACGAGTTCACTTCGGAGTGAAGATCAACTGGAACCTGGTTCTCCAACTAGAAACCGACCATCCGAAGCCGTAGGAAGAAGATAATAGCAGCATCCAGTGTGGAAGAAGAACACATCGGCTACCAGCAAAGCCGACTTCACAGATCCGCACGACAGCACCACGGAGGGAAGAAGTTCAGACGAGCTAAGAGAAGAACTCGTCGGAACCAGATCCAGAATAATACTAAGAGGATGAGCTATCCTCAAGAATAAAGAGGAGAAGAAGAGGACGAGCTATCCTCAAGAAGAAAGAAGAAATCCCACAGAGATCGAAAGATTGATCCTACGGAGATGGAACTCAAGGTAAACCAGTAGATCCAGGGAAGAGGAGGAGAACTCTCCAAAAGCGCACGCCGGAATCTTCATCAGAGGAGGGAGAACGGAGGAAGAAGACCCGCCGCTAGGGTTCGCCATCGAGAGGGAGGAAGAAGGAAGCGCCGAACAGCCATCGTCCGGGAGAGAGAAGACCCGCAGGTGGGTTTAAGTGAAGAGGGGCAAACTTGTAAAAACGAAACTTGACATTTTCATTCGTATTCATCATCTCATGTACATAAGGGACTTGGGTCCTATGTATAGGACCAACCGGTTACCGTGAAGACAAACAGGACAGAAAAGCATTGATTTAAAACCAGAAAATGAAATTCAGACTTCTAAAATGCCTAAAATTAATGGAAATTGACTAGACATCTTAAAAAAAATCCTAAAACTTAGAAAATTATTCAAATGGACCTAAAATCAATCTAAAATCAAAATTTACATGAAAATTGAATTCTAATAATCGGTTCTTGCGTCCTGATTCGATTATTAACATGAATCGGTTCTTGTGTCCCGATTCGGTTCCCATCATAGATCGACCGATCCAATTCCAAAATCGACCAATTCCAATCCAATTCCACTAATTTTGCAAACCATGAGGCTAGTTCACCCAATATAACCCCTATTCGTGAGCGGTTCACCGCGGTCCAGCATTTCAAAGACCGGTTCAAGTCTTAAATCGGCCGATTCAGTTCTCCCAAGCTCGGTTTAGGCTGTTTCATGGCAATTTCAGACATGTTCAACCTAGTTTACTACATTTTAGGGCCGGTTCAGCACATCTCATGGTTTGTTCAACGATTTAAGGATCGATTCAACAACTTTCAATGCAATTAAAGCTCGGTTTGCTCTATTTTTAAACCGATCAAGTACATTACAATTTACTTGGGCCCATCGGTGCATCTGGATGGTGGCATCTTCGTTTTTGTCCCACATCAATATGGTGCATTGACAACATAATGTCATTAGTATGATGACTCGTATGTTGGAGTATATAAATATGCGGGAAAGACATAAAGAGCCTAAGAAGGACTAGATCGGATTTGACGGACGAAAGGTCGAGGACATTGTCATTCTAACTTGAAGATGTTGATATTTTTATATTAAATAATTATATTTATGTTTATTTTTCTGAAAAAAATTATATTTTTTTAAAGATTTAGGGGTTAATCAAAATTTAAAATTTTTTAGCCCCACTATAGCTATTAGGCATATGATGAATACGATGATGAAAAAGTTGATTTCAATTCTCTCCCCCCTCTCTGTGCTCCCCCTCTATGAGGCTAGTGTCTCTAGAGGATTTCGAGGGGTGTGGCTCCCACCCGCTTCTTCTTGTAGGTAGACGTCACTTCTAGAAGGCGTCTTATACTCTTCTTCACCCCTAGGTCTTACCAGTTTTCTGCTTCACATCTGAAAAGTACCGATTTATTTCTCCACCTCCCAAAGTTCATTAGGACTATTCGGTTTCTCTTTCTTCACCTCCGGGAAATGTCCCGCACTATTCTTCTTCTCATTAGTTCACCTTTTATGCTTATAGTCCTTCTACACTCCTTACAATCACCTACCTATGATTCCGCAACAAGCGGGATTTCGGAACTTTGATGGAGCCATCACCATCACTAAAATACTCTCTCACCGTTTCATCTTTTCCATTGGTGCTTCTGACCAAATTTGGTAGGGACGAGTCCTCGTTGTCGTGACCTCACCTCTTTTTTTTTTCAATCAATCTTCTTCTATTGCATCATTTTCCCCTTTCGGATCCCTAGGGTTGTTGGGGTTCCTCTACCATAAGAATACTACTGTCATCATCTTGCCCCTCCTTGGCCCCTTCTGGCTTCTCCCCACGTGAGGAAGTTGGACCACCCCTCTATCCCCCACGTCCGTTGTTTTCAGCAAATCCGACGCCCGCATTTGTTGATCGACCTCTTGACGCTATCATAGTAGGCCTAGCAACTCTGCCACCATCCCATGCCTTCAATCCATTGCTAGGATCACCTTGTCGATATCTCATGACGTCTCCCTTGTTTCCGATGTTTCTACATTGAGGAACATTGCAAAGGCAATTGACGGAGGAATAATAGCATCTAGAGGAGCTCGTGAGCATCACCCGAAGATGCCACGATCCCCATAGGCTCAACGTCAGCAGGACCAACAAGATTTGCGTGTTTGGGTCTTCGAACACTGTTTGTCACTCTCTTCGGGCACTGTCAAGGCATGCCATTACCTTCCCTGCCAACTTTTCATGTCGTCTAGCACTTGATTATGTATCCTTTTTCACATAGCCACACACACTGGTGTGCAGCAACCAACCCCAGTCGTGACCACCCTTGACTGCAAATCAATGGACCCTTTTGGCCAAAGCTAGCTCATCCAACCAAGCAGTGTGATAGCAATGAGCTCCTATTGCCACCATCAACTGGTTCATCTGAAAGACCATATCCTATGGGGTTTCTTGGGGTCTCGAGCCCGTGCTGTTTTAACTAATGACCAACCCACCCCAATCCATCCGGTGACATTCGTGAGGTTGATTTGTAGTGTCGATCTGCTAGTTCTAGGATTATTGTCCATGCAAGTTCAGTTGTTCACCTGAGACACCAACTAGACCTAAGGGACCGGATATTGAAGTCAATTGACTAACCGGTTTAGTTGTGTCAAAATAGATTCATTGAGCCAATTTTAGTGTACATAGGGCCTGTCTGTTATTCTCATCTTGTATTTTCAGTTATTAACATATATAAAATGGTGTCTCCATTTTTGTCCTGCATTGCTGCATAAGTTTGATATCAGAACCGGTGCTAGCTTGTTTTGACAGGTTGCGATCCTTGTCTAGTGTAGGATATTGGTATTTCAACTTTGACATCCCCTTTTTGCTTGAGTTGCATGCCATGGTATTTTTATCCAAATATTCAAGCAATTATATTTCACAGACTCTCTTGTAGTTGATCATACCAGAGTATTAGATGGTCAAGCATGGTTGGACTTGCATTCAGTTTGCACGTATGTTAGGGTTTGAGCGAGGTTGTTAGATGTTTGATATGTTGAGGTGCAAGATAGTTCCATATGGACACTATCATTTTGGGATATAAGTGGTTGGCTGATCAATATGCTGATTTGCATGTTTGTTTATGAGCTCACCTTGTGGTTTATGGAGTATAGATCATTGAGAGAGCCGATTTGCATTGACAACACTTGTCTTTAGCGGCCGACAATCAAAGAGTAGACTGACATGCTTATCAACATGACCTATGAGGTTAGTTCAGAGTTTGTTGTAGGGTACACTCTGAGGTGTGCCATAAAGGATAGGATGAGATTGATAGAGCCATCGAGGCTGTGTTGGCTGGCCAACTTATCAAGCTATTGATTATGCTGACGATTGGACAACAACACCTTATAGAGGCTAATACCAACAAGGTTATTAAGGCTAAGCTGATTGCATAGATGACAGAACTATTAATGAAGTTGATTGCCAAGATTGTACCCAAGACATTCCTTCTAGATGATTCACAAATAGACATTCTTGTAGAGTTTCTAAATCCAATACTTGATAGTTATCATGACACTATTTTAGTCTCTTGCTGAAGGTATTCTGAGACTTGTAGTTCATGTGTCGTTATTCTTTATGTTAATTATTGTCATTTGTTTTGGCTGTTGCCGTATTGGTCATACATCAAAACTTGAGAACGAGTTTTCCGCAACTAAGAAAGAATGATGAGGATTGGATCAGATTCAATAAACAAGGAGGTTGAGGACATTGCCATTAAAATTTGGAGATGTCAAAATATTTTATATTAAATAATTACTAGATATTTATTTTTTGTAAAATTTTATACTTTTTGAGATTGAGGGGTTAATTAAAATTTAGATATTTATGGGGTTCTTTTTATATATTTTTTAATGACTTATGTAAGCCACCATTGTAACTAACTTTGAAGCATATGAAGAATATGATGATGAAAAAGTGGATTCTTTCTCTCTCTTTATCTCTCTTGATGCTCCCTCTCTTTGACGCCAATGCCTTTAGAGGATTCCGATGGTTGCAACTCCCACCCCCTTCTTCTAGTAGGTAAACATCACCCCCGGAAGGTGTCTTGTACTCCTTTATTCTCGGGTGTTCTCAATCTTCTACTTTACATTGAGTGAGTACTAATTTGTTTCTCCACCTTCAGAAGTCCATCATGATTGTCCGGTTCCTCTTCCTTCCCCTTCGGGAAGCACCCGAGACTATTTCTTTTCTCATTAGTTTGTCTTCTACACTTCCCGATTCTTCTACACTCTTTGCAATCACCTACATATGATCCTGCAGCAAGTTAGATTCAGAAACTCTTTAATGGAGCCATCGCCATCATTGTTCCATCTTCCCTACCAGTGCCCAGGTCCAATTCGATAGGGACGAGTCCCCGTCATTCCCTATCGTGTTGATTATAACTAATTTATAACCTTGGAGATTTTCTGAATCTCCAAGGTTGTCGAGGTTCCTTTGCTATCGGAATACCTCTTGTCACCATCTCGCCTGCCCCTTCTCGGCCCCTTCCAGCATCTCCTCCTACACAAGGAAGCCCAACTGCCCATCCATCTACTACATCCCCTATTTTCGGCAAATTCAATGCCTCTTTTGTTGATCAACCTCCCCGTATTGCCATAGTAGGCCTAGCGAAAGATTGCTTGATTGAAATTAGGTCAAAGATCCACTAGTGTTGATCCAGATTGGATCTGATCATATTGATTTGGACTGATTCTGTGGGAGGAATCACGATCTATAATCAATCTGGATTGGGATTTTTTTAAAAAAAATCAAAAATTTATGATATATCCAAAAAAAATGAGAGCAAGTGGAAAAAAAATAAAAAAATGAAAAATAACATCTTGCACACATGTGATTATCACTCTCTGCGAGACATATTACAACTAGTGGATGTAAACTAACATCAATATATTCATTCCACCGAAGAAAATAAATTGTACAATCCATCTGCAATTAAAAATTGATACCTTTCTAACACCACCATTTACGAAATTGGCTCTTGTTCTTTTTATTTTCTTGAGTTTCTTGAATGCTCCACTGAGATTCATCACTTATGATGGACCCGTACCCATATGAAAATAATACTTGGCTATCTGACTAAAATCATACACATTTGAAGATGTTAGAGTTTGAGATGAGGATGGATAACAAGGCTCAAAGTTTAAACCAAGTTCTGAAAAATTTACTGTTGTATGCTCATCGAAAAAATCTATTTGATTTTAGCATTGTCTTTTTCCACTTGAATGTTATTGTTAACCCAAATCATCAGGTCCTGCTCATTCTCCTTCTCCTCCTCCACCTCTGTTTGAACCACCTTGATTTTGTTGTTGTATAGGTGGAATGAATTTTTCCTCTTTATCATCTGAGGAGGGTGCCTCGGTATTGTCACTGGGACTCACAGCTCTTTGCTTGACAACTAGTTTTTCCCACTTTCCGCTTTGTCTACCATGTCTAATACTGTGTTGGTACACCTTCTTCCATGATTTGAATTTTATAAATCTTTTTTTTTCTCTGTGTACTCTTCTACATAGTAGAAGGATCTAAAGCTATGATTGGAGGCTTTAGAGTTAGCTTTGAAGCTATGGTGTGAGGTGGATCTTATTAGATAGGAGTTGTACATGGAACTTGGGTATCTCCTTATTCTTGTATTTGTTCATATCATCCTCACTAAGTACGTTGTCAAGCTCTCCTTGGCCCATTCTCAATTATTTGGGGTCAAACTCGAGGTAGTTCGGCATCTTTATCTTACATCCATGTTGATAGTGGATGTTTTTCTTCAAGTAGGTATTCTAAGTTAATATCCCCTTGTGATAAGCAAGCATTGGCCGGCTAAAAACCGGAGAGTGGGGGGGTGGGAGTAAGGGGAGCCCCTTGGGGGCTTTAAAAAGCCCCAAAGGGGCTGAATGGGGGGGCTGCACCCCCCCATGACCGTTGGCAACCAACAGTCTTATGACCGAGGTCGCGCGACCCGGCCGGGTCGCGCGACTCGCGCGACCCCCGCGCGACCCCGCGACCCGGCCGGGTCACGACCGGGCCGGTCGGGACCAATCCCGACTGGGTCGGGGCCGGGTCGCGACCCGACGAACACTGGCTGAATGAATGGAGAAAAAGCATCATTATACCTATTTACAAGATTGTTGATGGGGACAATTTATTAGTCTTTTAAAATTTTGTCCAAGTTTGTAAATATTCCTTTTATTAAGGACCTTTTTGTAATTACGTCTGGACTCTTCTCCCTATAAGGAGGAGATGTCTGTGCGCACAAGCAAGTAAGTGATAGACAATTTTTGGAACGCCTTGAGCGCTGGTTCCTCCCGCGTAGGGGCTGCGGCCCCATCCTCCCCCACCCCGGCCAGTGAGGGCCGTCCCCTTCTTCTACCTCCGGCGTAAGGCCGGCCTTCTCTCCATCCTCCGAATACGGCAGGGAGCCGATCCTATCCTCCTCCTCATCCTCTGGCCTCCGTGCCATTCCCCCTTCCTTCCCTTCCCCGGTTCTCTCGTTATCGACAGAAGCATCCACGTTCAACCACAACACCTCAGTAGCGATTCTCGTCTCCACTCGAGTTCTGCCGATGCCGCTGAGGGGCGAGAGTAGAAGAAGACGGGGAAGAGTTTGTGGGAGGGGCAGATCCGGCGATCCCCGGATCTGCCCTTCCGTCGGGCGTCTTCCCAACTGGTCGCGCTCACGGATCATCCGAGCTCCCGCCGTGCTCACTTCCCACTTCCCCGGTGTCTCCATCCGTCCGCCAACGAATCCGCTGGCTCCTTCCATCGTCCGCAGCAGCTGCTTGAGCCGGCTGGGCATCATCGCGGAGCCAAGGCCGTCGCCTGCGCCGATCTGTTCCATCCGGACTCTCTCAAGGCGACCGGAGAGGACGAGGCAGTGGATGAAGCTTCCGCTGGCCCCTTGCTCTGTCGTCTGCACCCTAACACCGCCGGAGAAGAACGACGACGATGCGGACGACAGCACCCGGACGACGAGCGGAGGCGAGCGAGTGCGAGGTCACCTCCTGCGCGCGACCTGGGTTGCACCTGCTCCCGCCCCCCCTGCTACACCGCCTGCGCACAGCAGCACCCGGACGACGAAGCGAACGCGAGCGCGGGCGAGGCCCCTTTATCGCGGCCCACACCCCGGCGACGGCGGGATGGCCGGCCACGCGACCACCCGGAGGCGAGCAAAGACGCTGCCACGACCCCCCTCCGTCCCACGCGCGAGCGAGCGTGCGCGGCTCGCGGCCGGCCGGTCCGCGGCCAGACCGGCGGTTCGCGGTCCAGACCGGCCAACCGGCCGATTCGACCGGGTCCTGACCCGGTTCACCCCGGTTCAGGCCGGTTCAGCACCTGAACCGCCCGGTTCAGTACGTTTTGAGCCGGTTTTGACCGGTTCAGACCATTGTGGGGTCGGTTCGGGCCTGTTTCGACCGGTTCGGGCCGATTTTGGGCCTATTTTGGGTTCGTTAGGTCTGTTTAGGGCGATTAGCGCCGGTTTAAGTCGTTTTCGTTTGGTTTAGCCCGGTCTAGCCGGTTTGTTCCCCATCAATTCGTCGTCAAATAGTAGCCGCGCTGATGGTGTTGGATACGGGGGCGCGAACATTTTACAAGTACAAGGGACCTCAGATCCTCCCATATCTCCTATAACGTCGTTACGTTTTACTGGCGAGGAGCAATATACTCATGCGACCCAAGATACCGATCATGGTAGAAGGCTACAAGGTAGAGGAGGTCATCGTAGCCATGGAGTTGGAGCAGAATACCACGATGCCTCCGACTATGTGTATGATTTATCCCAATGCTCTTGGTTCCTTACATACGATCAAGAGTATTGTGGAATGAATTACGTGGAGTCATCGGATACTTCGATCCAATCGACCTATAGTTATGGTGACTCGTTTGGATCAAGTCTTAGGATAGTTTCGAGGGGTGACGAATATGATCGTCATGTGTATATGTATCAAGCTTTGTACTCAACCCAAATGACATGAGGAGAGTACATCAACTACCTACAAAGTGTAGAACACATCACGTTGGAATAAAATTGATGTATTATTTATTTAAATCATGTCATTTTTTTTTTACGATTTTTATGTAATTTTTCAGATTTTTTTTCGCATTTTTCTTATTTTTTTGAATTTTTCAAAAAAAAAAAATTTAAAAAATGGGGTTGCGACCTGGGTCGCGACCTGGTCGCGACCCGCGACCCCTCCATCCTTGCATTCAGCATTCTTTTCGATATTAGAATTTTTTTAAACAGTCGAGTTAACCATTCCACTTCTAAATCTTCCAAAGACTTTCACACTTTAATAGGAATATTATCCGGACCACATGCCTTACTTGTTTTCATCATTTTTAATGCTTCTGACTTCTGAAAATTGAATTTTTCTAATATAATTTAAATTAAAGTTTGTCACATTCTCTATGTCATCTATGTTTTTAGTTAAGTTGCCATTAAAAAGAGTATCGAAATAATTTTTTCATCTTTCTTTTATATCATCATCTTTAATCAAAATTTTTCCTTCTTTATTCTTTATGCATCTAATTTGATTAAGATCTTGAGACCGTCTCTATCTCATTCTTGCTAGTTTATAAATATCTTTTTCACATTCTTTAGCTCAAGTTTCTCATACATATGTTTAAAAGCAGCATCTCTTGCTCTTCTAATAACCTTTTTTGCTTTTTTTTGCTATCTTGTATTGTTTATAAGCTTCATTGTTATTACATTTCGGTAATCTCTTATAACAATCTCTCTTATTTTTTATCGCCTTTTGCACTTCTTCATTTCACCACCAAGTCTCTTTTTTAGGTGGACCATGTCCTTTAGACTCTCCAAGTACTTTTTGATGCGGGACGGGACCGGGGATCCCATGGATACCAGATAAACCAGATGATATCACCCAACAGATATAATGCCAAACAGAAAGTAACCAGCAGACTGATATGAACCAGCAGGTAACAGACCATATATGAACAATTTTCCAACAATACAGCAGGCCAGCAGTTTAAAGACCAGAAGTGCTAAGAATCCAGCAATTTTAAACCGAACAGAATATGCAAATTATCATCATGACAGTGTCAACCAGAACAGGGAGGTTATACCAATAGCACCGTCCTCTTAAAAAATGATAATCATAACAACAGTCAGGACAGCAGTTGAAAAGAGGGACATGGCTCAGATTATGATCATCACAGCCATAATTGGAATCAGTGAAACCAGTATTTCAACAAGTGTAATTCAGGAGTCCTCCCAATGAATAGAACCGGCAACTAATTAAAGCTACCAGGGAACTATTTACCTGGTTCCATCATCATTTTCCATGTTCGAGAAATGTAGGCAAGATCCGAGAGAATGCCATTTACCGTAGGCTCCAATCAATCAAAGTATGTGTAGAAAATCAGTCCCGTGTTCGGACGGAAATCAAATTATATCCACGAAACAACCACGGCTAGAATCAAGGCGACTGGAGAGGACCGATCCCGAATACCGAAATCCAAACGAGATTAAAACAGGAACAACCAGCTCAGAAGATATATCTATCTATCTCAAGTAGTATCAATAGGAGCATCAACTTGATAATTGGAGCCATTTCAATCTTGTCGGAATAACCAAGATAGGAGATATGCCAGCAGTAGCTTGCTAACCAGAGCCATTCAATTTGTCGGAAGAACCAACATAGAAAGCAGACCCGTAGGGACTTCAGAGAGCCAAACCGGATCCATAACCAATGCCATGACAGCTCATAGGGAGGACAATAGTATGGGAAGGGTCGGATATCACCTGCGCCTTGGGAGGTAAGGCATTCCGCAAACCTTCGTAGGTGGGAGGGACCGTTCCAACTAGAGGAACCCGCAATGGCATCCACGCGGTGCTCGGAGGAGCAGCGCGACCTTACGGAACAGGGACCATCTCGGGAGGACCAAGATTGATCACCGATAGCGACAACGAGAGGGGCGCGGAGCTAATGGAGCAATGACCATCTCCGGGAGGACCATTAACAATCATCGATAGCGACGATAGATGGACACGGAGTTGAAGAAACTTCCGTAGCACAATCGGGACGGGAGGAGGAACCGATCGAGTGAAGTAAGATCTCCACAGGAGCTCGTCGGAACAACCACCGGAAGAAAGGGATCTAGCTGATCCGAGGGAGGTGACGACCGTAGAAAGCTCAATCGCCGACCGGACTGAAGAAACTCTGCTAGAGGAGGACGAGGGGAAGAGGTTTATCTTCAGTCGCCTGCCGATATCACCGCGGGAGGAGGCGGATCGAAGAGGAGACCCATCGCTAGGGTTACGCCATCGCGAGGGGGAGGAAGAAGCGCCGAATAGCCATCGGGGAGAGAGAAAGACCCGTCGCGGGGTTTAAGTGAGGGGAGGGGCAAAACCGGAAAAAACACAATGCATCCAAAATATATTCATCATCTCATCTCCTTTACATAAGGGTGTGGGTCCTATTTATAGGATAAAATTCAGGAAAAAGTCCGAAAATGTTAAGAAAATTGAAAAATGCTCAAACAAATCAACTAAAAATCCTAAAAATTAGGAAAATACCTAAATGGACCCATTATTGACCTAAAATCAAAATTACATGAGATTTGAAAATAAATAATCGGTTCTTGCATCCCGATTCAATTATTAACATGAATCGGTTATTGACCCTCGATTTGATTCCCATCACTTTTTTAGCTATCTCTCTAATTTTTATAGTCATATTCATCCACATAGCATTAACGTCTATGTCTAACTTCCAATCATTTATCTTTAAATGTTCAGTCTTAAATATTTGTTGTTTCATTCCTTTTAACTCCCACCATTTTATTTTAGGAGAAGACTTTCTTTTATATGTGTTTATTTGTGTTTTAATCTTAACATCTAAAATCACTAACATATGTTGGCTTGCTAAAGTTTCACTCGGAATTATTTTACAATCTTTGCAAATAGCACGATTAGGGGTGCAAACGAACCAATACACTCGACAAGTAGCTCGAAGCTCGACTCGATAAAAACTAGACTCGGCCCGTTTATTATGTTAAATGAACAAGCTTGAACAAAAAATAAAACTCGACTCATTAAACGAGTCGAGCTTGAACAGACTCCTGCTTGGCTCGATAAACTCGCGAGTTGCTCGATTAAATATTATATTATATATTTATTTTTAAAAAATAAATATTGAATATTATTAATTATATATTGTCACTTAAATATATTAAATAATTCAAAATTTGAGTTTAAACTTAGATTGAGTTTCATAAATGAGCTAAATCTAGAGTTTCACAAATGACTTTTCATTGATTTTGAGTTTATAAACGAGTTTGTATATAGTTTAAGTTTGAATGTGAATTGAATTTTAGCCTAATTACTACTCGAGCTCGAGCTCGACTCGGCTTGATTAATAAATGAACCAAGCTTGAACAATGGTTCCACATACTCGGTAAAACTCGAGCTCGAACTCGAACTTGTGTAAAATAAACGAGTCAAACTTGAACACCATACTACTCGGCTCGTCTCAGCTCGTTTGCACCTCTAAGCATGATTGGATTTTCTAGTGAGAATGAAACCAATTTGACTTTTATTTTGTCCACTTTTAAATGTTATTATATGAGATTCTCTTTCAATAAAATGAGTATTTGTGAAGATAAGATCATAAGCCATAGTAAAATCTAAAATATTCTTCTCCTCTAAATTTCCATATCCAAAGTCTCAATGAACATTTCCATATTCATGACATTTGTTTCCAACATGTCTATTGAGATCTCCTCCAATAAATATATTTTCTTCATTTGGTATACTCTGTATAAGATCGTCCATATCCTCCCAAAATTTTTCTTTAATCTCGCTACTTAATCCAATTTGTGGAGCATATGCACTAATTACATTAATTATTTCTTTTTCTATAATCATTTTTACCATAATAATCATATCTCCTACTCTTCGTATTGAAACTATTGTATCCTTTAATGTTTTATCAACAATGATACTTATCCTATTTTTTTTCTCTCTTTTCCTATATACCATAGTTTATATCCTGTATTACTTTACCTTTTTCTCCTATCCATTTGGTTTCTTGGATACACATAATATTAATCATTCTCCTCTCCATACTATCAACAAGTTTCATAAGTTTTCCTGTAAGAGATCCAATATTCCAAGTGCTTATGCTTATCTATCTTTCAATATTTTCTTTCTTACATTTCTTTTTGTAATAATGTCTATTTGCATTTGAGTTTATTCTAGAACTCATATCTTGCTCTTTATTATGGACTAACTTCTTTACCCACACCCATCCTTGATGTGGGAACCCTGCTTATTTAACACCACAATAGGGTGCTTATGTGGCGCGTCGCATGTGGGGAACGCCCTCACCCTTGCTGTATTTTTCGCCATACCCGGGCTCTGGTGTAACGCGTCGTTTGGTGAGTACGCCCCAACGTTTATATCATTTAAATCCATATCATGAGATGTGACTTTATTTTTACACCAGTTGTCACTTACTGCAACCCTCTTTCTTTCTCATCTGGGCTTGGGACCGGCCATGGCGGAGTTCATAAGAAGCTTCATTATCAGTGATAAATTGAACAATGTTGTCTTGACATATTTTCTTGACAACATCATTAATGAGATCAAACAAGTACTCTACATTCTTGATCTGTCTAAATGCATCAACAGATTTTTAAAATATTATGCCCTTAAAACAATAAATTAGAAAGTTTATCATTGATTTCTTTATGATTGTTGTCCATCCGTCACACGTCACACGTCACAGTGCAACCCCCATCTTCTATATAGTCTTGAACTCATCTATCCACAAGATCAACTCATCGCCCTCATCATTTAACCCACCCTCGTAGATATATTTCGAACTTGAGACTTTTAATCTCGGTATAATCTCAGTGACAATATCAACTATCGTTTGAAAATATGTACTCTTAGCCGTATGGTAGGGATACTTACATCAAGTCAACGTAAGATAATGTTATTTGATTCAATTTTAATAACATAAATAGACATTTAAAGAAATGAAGCATTTTATATACCTGCATAAAAAGTATTTACTTGTGTGTTTCATTGCCTTCTTTGTAGCCCTGTTGAAGTCTTAACTCCTTTGAAGGCTTGCTTGATACCTCTTTAACGTCGATCACTTTGTCTATACATGGTAGTGTCCGTCAGCGGCCGAACTGACTATGACTGACAATACTCATTCTCTCACCCCACCTATGGTGTAGGGTGATTGCTAGTATCCACATTTGAACGTCTAGTATGAAATTCTCCTACCTCCCTTCTTCACTCCTCATTTTCGCAAGTCTTAGCTCTACTTACATGCATAGCTCCTCATTTGTGTCTCTTCATCATCAGAACTTAAAGAAAACACCTCAACATACATGATTGACTATCTTTTTTTCTTAATTCCTTCTATGAGATTTATGTCTTACTCTCGTTGCCCGAGCAACTCGTCATGCAATTCCTGTTTTTGCTCAATTTGGATCTCTTTTTGTGATACTCAACCAGTTAAGTATGCTCTCATTTCTTCTCTATGTTCTATCAGTACCTTGTCACATTTTTTCACGTTTCCATTCATCCCACTTATGTGTTGTTTAAAGCGATAGACATCTCCATTCTTCTTCTTCTTAACTCTTTTCTTATCCACATCCAACATATATCCGTGTTACCATCCAATGTCCTTATGTGCAGAGGTACATTGCTTTTCGTCCAACATTTTTTCTACAAAAAAATAGACTAGAATAAAAAAATATAGAAATTAATTGGACTCCTCCTACCCCCTCTCGGCTTCCCCAACCCCTCCTTACCCTTTGGAGGCTAAGCCCTTCGGGTGACTATTTAGGGTTGGGAGGACCTCCCACCCGCTCTCGACTCTCCCTCATCCCCTCAAAGGCCAAGTTGTATAGGAGGTGGGAGGACTCTTGGCTTCCCCTCACCCCCCCTGGAGGCCAAGCGGTCACCCCTTCGAGTGATTGTTTAGGTGGTAGGAGGGCTCAGTCCTCCCTCCTAGCTCCCCCACTCCCCTAGAGGTCAAGCAGTCACCTCTTTGGGTGACTATTTAGGGTGTCAGAGGACTCAATCCTTCCTCCTAGCTCCCCCCACCCTGAAGCAGTCACCCTTTTGGGTGACTATTTAGGTAGTGGGACCGGCTCCCCCTCACCCCCTGGAGGCCAAAGAGGTGACATCACACCCTCGGGGTGACTGATTCCCCCCTAAGGGGGGATATTTTATGCTCTTCTGGAAGGGGATACCCCTAATTGAGGATCGCAAGGGGGATATGTTATGCATGGGGGGTGTTCTATTATAAGGGGCATAGAATGTGATCTCTCGAAAGTCTCTCGAGATGTCTTGAGAATTTCTCTGTTTCCACGCGTCCGAGAAACGAGATCACCGAAACGAGAATATCTATATAATATCTTTGGTACCTTGTTTTCCTTTGCCTGTTATTATCCCTAATTTGTTAAATGACCTTGTTAAGTTTGCTTTACATATTACTAATTATGTCAGATAATCCATCTTAATATTCATCTAGACATTATTGTTTGATAATATTTTATAACTTGATATTTTTATGACTACATATGTAAAATTGACCTAAGATGTTATCAATCTCATATCCATATTGTTCAAGATGAAGCTTTGGTTTAACATAAGACTCTTTGTATATTTCTTGTTAACAATAGTTCACTTTTTTCAATATTATGCTTATAATTCTCTAACAACTTATTTATATGTTTAATATAAGTTCTCTTATCCTTTTTGAAGAGATTATATAGCATTTACATTTAAACATGCACATTTCCGAGATTTAATCTCTCGAGATTTTTCTGAGATCTTTTGTTTTCCGTTTCTGTAAGATAAAATCTAGATGCGAGACAACAATCATTGAGTAAGGTACCCTACATAAATGAAATCCAAGATCTGATCTTCCGAGATGTTTTTGAGAATCTAACGAGATCTCTTTTTTCACCCTTACAAGACGAAGTCAAGATCCGAGACGACAATCCTTGGTGAGGGGCTTACATTGGGGAGGGAGAGGAGGAGAGTGGGGGAAACACACCTTACAGGGGGGAGGGGAAGCTCCTTCGTCGGAGGGGACCACCAAAGGGTGAGTCGAGCGGAATCATTGGAGGGGGAAGGGGGAGTCTTAGAATCACTGGGGGTGGGAATTGGGGTGGAGAGAGAGAGAGAGAGTTGGGACCAATTCTTAACGGAAGAATCATATCGGAATTGGTTCCAGAATCAGACTCGATTTTGAGAAGATCTGTAACTAAGAATTTCTGGAGAATCAGCTTGGATCGCCTAATTCTGATCTAATTTCTTAGAATCAGCCGATTCAAGGCCAATTCTCACTATCCTTATCAATTCTTATGGGAATTGAATTTGTATTGGTTGTCTAGGCCTTGGATCAAATCGACTAGAATTGATTTGATCCAAGAATTGACTGATTTCGATCCAGATTGGCTAATTTTGCAAACTGTCACCTACTTTTGAAACTCCATGTGTGCGGCCACTAATTAGCCCCTCCATTTCCACTTGGTGAACTATGCATGATCCATTCACATGGCCTTGGCTGATAGAATGTTCTGATGCGAGAATATCTCCTTGCATGCCTTCCTATGCTCAGCCTTGTCTTTATGTTCTCACATAGACCATATCAGCCCTTTGCACACCCAAGATCGGCTTCCTTTTAAGCCTACATGATAGCCTATATAGCAGCCTGTATAAGTCTTATTCGGCTACCTCTTCGATGGCTATATAACAATTCATATTCCTTATTGCTTGGTCCTACATAAGGCTGCATAACAGTTTCCTATTCAGCCTCTGTACATGGCTTATTTGACTTTTTAGTTGGGCTATATGGCAGGCCAATATGCCTGTCTGGTCTATTTTTCCATAGTCTTATAACAGCCCCATAACCGGCCCATAATGCATACCTATATCTACATTTAGAGCCATAGCAAATAAGGCCATACCTGGCTCTCTTATGTTATTTATAGTGAGGTAAAGAGCTGCCCTGGTAGCCTTAAAGTCATCCCTATATAAACCTCTTTTTTGGCCTCCCCTTCCTTGATATAAATTCATGTCGGATTCCCTCTCCATAGTCTATATGTATGTCAACAAGAGACAAGGAGATAGCAAGGTTCAAGATGAGAAGGCATGAAGGCAAATGACATGGTTTGTTTTAGCATGATGAAGACATGTGGAAAATGAAGACGTGAAAGACCATCCGGGTCGAGATTATGCAAATCTGGCTATCCGGACCTAAATGACATGTTTATGGCCCAACCAGGCTGAAATGAAACATAATGGGTCAAATATGGCCGAAATGAGATGAATGGCTTGATGATGAGCCGAAATGTTCAAATGACATAAAATAATGAACCTCTTAATTATCGAAATCATATGAAAATGTTTGAGAGGCTAAACCTATTAAATTTGGTCCCTTCATAATTTTGGACAGACATATGGGCATGCACCCAATGTGATTGATTTAAGATGGGGATTTGGGAAAGCACCAATCATAACTGATTATTTCCTACTTCATCAAAGGGGAGATTTGTAAACTGACTCTCAGATTTAAGTGGGAGCCGAAATGTAAGGTTATGGATATACTTTATACTTTGTATGACATGATTTTGATGGGATTACGGCTATATAAGCTTTCTCACATGATGTTGTTACACAATGTATCTCATGTTATATATATGCGAAACCATGTTATCAATGTGCATATATCTTTAGTTGGGGAGCATCCACGTAACCCACATAGCTTACGTGGAATGCAAACATTAAAAGATACAAGTTAATGAAATATTGATCAATTCAGGTCCATTAAAACCTTAAGTCTAAGACTTAAACGAATTCACCATAGATCCCAAGTCTAATGCTAAGACTTAAAACTTAAAATGAAATGATGATGAACTCACTCCAATCATATATCATAAAAATATAATTTTTCTTAAGTCTAAGATGTTAGACTTCAGCTAAAAAATGATAAATCTAAGTACTTAATATTAAGACTTAGAAAAAAAGCAATGATAATCATGAACATGCTTCAATCTAATAGTTCAAAATATGTCTCATAGTTAAGACCTTGAGTCAAAAGAGTTAGATCCATATCGAACTTATCAAGATGTTTAAGAATCCACTAAATAATATATCCTTAAAATGTTGGAATCTTAAAATACACTCATTAAAAAATAAATAAAACCCAAACCAAATTTAACTTAAATTTGCATTCAAATGAGTTTATAATGTTTTAACTCCCGCATGTGTTTATGTTTTGTGGGTGTATATTTTGATTGTTATAAGTTGCTATGACAGTTAACCAAAGGTATTCGTGTGTCTCAATGTAATTAACATCAGAAATTCGCACCTTCCGATGGGGAGAGGTCCAAAGACAATTTAGTGAATCTCAGATCTCGACATATTTATATTTTTATGCATATCATGTATTTTGGCTAATACTTCCATGAGAAAATATGTGTTTTCATAGTAATATATATCAGCTAATGATAATGAATGTTCTTTTCTCGAATGCATGGAAAATCAAATGAATTTTCAAATTATGCCACGTAAAAAATACATACATACATATATTTATATTAAAATTTGAGGGTTCACATCATACTATTTATTTTTTATTTAATTGTCATTTTGTTATTTATTTAGTTGTTAATAATTTATTTATTATTTATTTTAATTTTATATCAAAATGCTATATATATTTAGTATCTACTTTAGTTTGAGTTAGAGATTTAGTGGTTGCCTTTGCACCTAAGAAAACATTGGCTTGTGTTGCTGCATTGCACATGTTGGCCACCTCGTTCTTCAACTTTTGCTTCTCTAAATTACATCTATGTTGTTATGGGTGTGCAATCTATATCAACCCCTTCGTTTTTTCTAATATTTGTGCAATACTAATTGAAATTTTTCATAGTTTATTCAGAGTTTTTTCCCCTTTTAGGTGATGTTGGTTTTTCACCATTTTTTTTAAAAAATGCATAAAAGTAAGTTTTTATTTTTCTAATTATTTTACAGGGATACGGCAGGGCAAGAAAGGTTCAGGAGTCTTATTCCGAGTTATATTAGAGATTCTTCTGTTGCTGTAATTGTATACGACGTTGCAAGTAAGTAGATTTTTGACATGCAATTTTCTTGGAGATGGTTACCAAAAACTTCACAGTTGAAATTATGTTAAACTTTATTTCCATTTTCCCACTCTATAGTTGTAGCTAAACGTGCTTTCATGTCAGAATTTTTTTTTTATTTTTTTCCTATTCGCTTCGTGCTTTTTTTTTGGGTTTTGCTCACGTATCATCTTTGCAACTATACTTGTTATACTTGGCCATCTAATTCGTTCCACCCTCTTGGATGACCAAAATGTCAAATGGGCACCAGAATATACATGAAAAGAGAAACCTCGTTTGGCAATCTTGATGTATCTTTTAAGGTGATATTGAATGTTAGAATGAATCAATTCAAGGAAATCATTTTTCCTTTCGAGAGGCCATATTTGCATGCTTTTTCAGGGTTGTATTATTCTTCCTTTAATTCCTTAGATGCTTCTCTAAGTGTTGCTTTTCTCTTTATGTTTCCTGTAGCTATTATTTCCAATGTGTTCATTCACAGGCCGACAGTCATTTTTGAATACTTCAAAATGGATTGAGGAAGTTCGTACTGAGAGGGGTAGTGATGTCATCATTGTCCTCGTTGGCAACAAAACTGACCTTGTGGATAAAAGGTAATTTGAGTTTTTTTACTAGGCTAGGAACGTCAATATGGACCAGTATTTTAACATTACAACTTTTCTTTATGTAATTCATGAGCTTTATCAGAGTATTTTTATTTCTTTGACACAGATTTAATTTGTAACCAACAAATTCAATTTTCTCCTGTAGTTAATTGTAGTTTTTTATGATTTCTGTACCAACCTTTCCTTTCTCAAAAGCAAAATCTAAAACTGCTAATATAGCTTGGAATGTACGTCTTGGGCTCCTTAGGGTGTCCCTATTTGTTTCCAAGTTATGGAAACTAAAAATTTAGTTTGTTGGTGATCGTTCCTTATGCTCATCAAGGCCCACATGGAGGAAAACAGTGTAGATGTATGTGCATTTGGCAGTTGGCACATAAGTTCATTATGTAATATTCAGATGATAAGTATTTTTATTTTTTTTATATAAATGATACCCAAGAGTAGACAAGAATCATTATTTGGATCGAGGATGCATCCTATGAGTGCTACCTATCTTGCAGCAGTTACTGATATCATTGTTTTTGTTGTACATTTAGTTAATGGAAAAAACCCAGTCATGTGGAAAACAGGTTGGAAAAATATCTATTTTAGTATTGGACCTATTGGTAGAGGTTGAGTTGAGACTTTCAACTTCATTGTCTAGTATGTACACCAGACAATTACTTGAATCTACATTTTCATTATGCAAATCTAAACATTGAATTTGAAACGCTACTCAAGGACTTTATTATTGCATTGAGCGGCGAGAGTAAAATGATTTTAATAAGAAATCAGCAGTCTATAGGAACTATGTTATCAAAGGTGCTTGAGCTAACTACCTAGGCTATGAAACGAGGTTAGGCAGGGCACCCATAACCATGGGAATGGGCAGTGCACCAGGAGCTTTCTACAACCGATTTCGAGTGGAGAAGAGAAACATACCTCCTGGACCACTTAATCACCCAGTTGGACTAGGTTGTTTAGTGCAAGGTTGGCGCAGTCTGGGGTCGTGACCAGGTTGGTTGGACTCTAAACTGACCGGGTTGCGACTTGGGATGCAGTCATTATTTTATTTTTTGAAAAATTGATTTTTTTTAAAACAATACCAAAAAATACATAAAATTACAAAAATATCAGGAAAAATAAGTGACATGATTTCAACAACTAATTCATCAACTTTATTCTAATCTGACGTGATCTACATTTTTCTATATAATTTATATATTCTCTCCATATCATTCGAGTTGAGTACATAGTATGATACAAATATACATAACAATTATACTCATCACTTCCTCGGACAATCATCCTAAGATTAAATCTCAAAGAATCACCGTAGCTATCATAGTCATAGGTCGATTGGATTGGAGTATTTGAGGAATCCACATAATTTATTTCATAATGTTTTTGGCCATATGTAGGGAACCAAGAGTCTTAGGATGAATCGTATCCATAATTGGAAACATCATGGTATTGTCCTCCAGCTTGTTGGGTATGTTGAGCTCTGCCATGTTGCAGCCTTGCACTATGATCAGTGTATTGGGCCATATGGGTGTATTGTTCTTCGCCGGTAAAGCATTAAGCCATTATAAGAGCTCTTACCACATCCAAGACCCTTGTCTTTGTGAAGCGGTGCTGCCCTCGTGTCCAACTCCATCGTTATTGCTGCTCTTCGAGAAAGAACTCTCTGAAGTTTGGTATTGCACTCAAATGTTCAACTTCATAGTGTCTTCTCGATCCTCTTCAATTATATCAACATCTGTAATGTCAAGTAATCAGTCATAACTTGTTTATCTTTTTTTCTACTTTGCGTACCTCGACTAAATCCTTCTCTGGTTCTTTATCGCTTTGCTAAAGAGAAAGAAATCTGGAATTCTTTGGTGAGAGGGACATCGTCGAGAACTCTTTCAGCCATTGTCGATCTTTCGGGTTGAACTCTAGTTCTCCCATCTCTTCTCGGTCATTGACCCAAGCTTTCAACGAATTTTTCTCGTAGAGTATTGGTCCAAGTCGATGTTCTCTTCTTAAATTGTTGACTCCTCGATCTGTCGTCCTAAAACTTGTGATATCCAACTTCTTTATTCCATCTGGATCTGCTTCATTCTCTTCAAGTTCTTCAGCTTTAGTCTCGTGTTGTAGTGACAATACAAGAGGTTTTCAAGTCTTTGTGATGTCAACCTGTTCTTTTGTTTCGTGTGGATCAAATTGAATGTTGACCAGTTTCTTTCACAACTCAAAGCAAAGTGGTTTAACTTAAGACCCTGATGGCTACATTTGCCAAGCTTTCATAGTTTAGTGTATTACCATAGTCCATCCACCAATCAACAACATAAATTTAATGTGTTAAAAATTAATTATCGATATACAATTTGATTTGCTAAGTGAGAAATATAAATACTATGTACCCAGACTTAATAGCATTACAACTCATTCCACTCTGCTCATTCCGAAGTGAAATACCCACATTCTGTAATCGTACATCTTGTTGCAGGTGATAATAGATTGGTCGTCACCACCGAACATTCGTCGGATGACGCACTTAACATCATCAAGCAGCTCGTTCATTGCCTTAAAATGTGAGTTATAGCAATACCATGGGTTGAAAAAGGAATCTACCATGGAAATGATGTTAAGTGCGTCATCCGACGAATAAGTAGATGATTGTGAAATATACAAAAATTAAGTAGATGATTAAGGAAATATACATGCTGCATGTATCGGTTGATGTAAGTTACATTCCTAGTTTCTACCAATGATCAATGATGTCCTACCACTTGGCGAAGTCGGACACCATCTTCGAGATTTCGTCCTTCGCTCTCTCAATTGCATCATATAAGTATGTCTTTTTTGCTTTTCTATCTTCATCAACTATCCTAAGTACTTAACTATAGGTTGAATGATATTTAAGATTTTCTTTACAACCTTCCAAAAATCTCCACTCTCTATTGTCTCTTACACTTTTCTCCTTTTTCTCTTATCTGAATAGCTATATCTAGCTATCCCACTATCCCATCCCGGTGAGATTATCATCTGAGTTAGAAGTCTCCTCAAACTCAACAAGTTTTCTAGCAAAATGTAGTGGGAGGCAAATTGGGTTGCACCAGGTTGTAGCAACTCTTGGCCCTTGGTATGTTCCTTCGTTAGGTAAAGGGCAAAGTTAGGTAAAGGGCAAAGTTATAGTTGTAAATGAAAAAAATAAACTGGGTTAGTTTAACTACTTTATCTATTTAAGGATCCTTGCATTCAACATCAAGTCTAAAGAGTGGGTGGAACAAAGTGTCTAATACAACTTTGGTATTTTGACCATCAACATCTATCCGGTCAATTTATATGCGGCCGGGTTGTTTATGACTACTTGGACTACCCGGTCCTCTCTTTTATATTCGATAACTCCATCTATCAAATGGTAAAGGTACTCGGCATTCTTTACCTATCTCAATGCATCGACCGACTTCTAAAAGACCGTACCAGCTTGATAGTACATTAGGAAATTGATCATCATCTTTTTTAGTTATACTTGTTAAGAATAAGACATTAAGTAACTTATGCTAACAAAACATTTATAAATGTACTACTACAAAGAATTTTACTTGTCGGTCCATCTATCAGTCATTAATGTGTAACCTCTTTCCTCTCAATTTGTTTCAAATGAACTCACATATTTTTTTAAATCTTGTATCTCCATAGGAAGATATATGTTGTATATCCCTTTCGAATTAGGCCCGGCACTCCGCTCCCGACATATGTGATTATGTCGATCATATTCTTATAGTATGATCCTCTCGCAGCATTTGCTGGTATGCTGTGGTGGAAGAACCATCTTCACGTTACTTGGCCAATTTTCTCTTTGCACAACTTGAGGTTTTTCATTATCGTTGTCATGGTGCTTTGACGTTGTCGTGGTCTGGTGATAATAGGATCCATGAGACCCACTGCTAGATCATCGTCTTGAGTGAGATCATAAATCTCATCCTACGGTTAGTTGTTAGATTCTTTTCCACTTCATCGTCCACTCCCACTTTCCGATCCTTGACCCATCATTCAGCCGGTGCGTTGATATAGGTCTTTGTTGGCGAAAGATCTTCGACTTGTCTCCATTGCTTGAAAGATGTCATCTATTTAAAAATATTTAAGTAATTAATGACAAGTGAAAAAGGTAATGAACTACTTTTATGAGTAATATAATCATACCATTCTCGAAATTTTGGTCCCAATGAATATCCAGACGATTTTGTCCGGTCTCGTAAATATGTACGGGATGTTTCACCAATTATGACAGTTCTTCTCGAACGGTCTCCTTATGTCGTTTGGAAGCTCTCTTTGCTTGTTCCATTACTTGTAGGTGCCTATGAAATTAGGCTCTTACCTCCAATGGAGTCCGTGTGTAAGGTGCAACATTGCCCTTCATCCCTGCAAGATGAAATTTCAATCGATAAATACCATAGAATATAATTTTATCACAATATTTATATTGCACTTTTGTTTTCGTTATAGAGAGCAAGTTGCAATGTGCCCGAGTCGAATCATTTTCGATTCCACTAGAAGTTTGGGTTGTGTAACTTGGAGAAGACATCTTGAATTGAACTAAATATGTAATCAAGATTAATTAACTAATAAAGTAATTAGTAAGCTAATTATCTAATGAACTACTAAGTAAACTAATTATATATCTAATTAACTAACTAACTATTGACTAATTAACTAAGTAAAACTAATGAAATAATGAAATAACTAATGAAGTAATTAACTAATTAAATAAGGAAGAAACTACAAAATTGAGAGCACAAAAATGAGAGCATTAGCAATGAGTGAGCAAGAGTGAAGTGAGAAAGAAGAGAGCCCCTTGGGGGCTTTAAATATGCCCTCGAGGGGATGGAAGGGTGGGCTTAAGCCCCCTTGCAGTTGGCAACGGTCATAGGACCGTTACAGGTGGGGGTCGTATGACCCCGCCTGGGTTATGCGACTCAATCTCCGAGTCATGCAACCTTGCGACTTGGCTGCAACCCGACAGGTCGGCCCGACGGGGTTGCAATCAGGAAATCGACCGGATCGGGAGGCAAACTGACCAGGTCGGGCCCAAGTCGTGACTCGGGTCCCGACTCAGTTTACCATGGTTTAATGTTTGAAGGGTTCACAAGTTTTGGACCCTCCCATTATGGCTTTATGGGGTCCGCAAAACTTAGTTAAAACTGCTTTTCTTGCTCGATTAGTAGTTGGGTTCCCTTGTGAGATCACCGTGGGAGCAAGACTCATGCCTCTTATAACGTAGTATAGGTTATGGGAATCTCAAGGTTCATTTGGAAGGGATATGACCATAAGACTACTACCAAGTGCCTTTTTTTTAATTGATAAAATTAGATTTGAAAGAAGAACCAATGTCGGTGTTTATGATATTGTTGCAAATCGATGAACATGTTGGAGAAATAAGGCTCTCAATTCCATAAATTGGCTATTTAAATATTGATCTTTATTTGTGGTTATCAAGTTGTGAGTGCAGGTTGGGTGCATTTGAGTTGATTAAATATTGGAAGTTTTTGAAAATTACTTGTTAGTTTGACTGCCTGTTATATGCATGGTTTAGCGGAGTGAGATCGGGTAGGGCCGGTTCTCTATTCAACTCCTACTCCTACTTCCCCAACCTAGCATGAAAGTGCATTACGGGGCAAAATCAGCCACACTTCTATTATGGGAAGGTGGCAATGCCATTGGCAATTTGCCGCAATGGTATTTCAAATTGGATCTGATTTCAACCAATCCGAGCCGATTGGGTCGGTTGACCTAATTTGATCGGTCTAGAGCCAACTTGACCGCAGCTCGACCCTTGATACTTTCTTATTTGGTCATATGTTGAATATTTGTACTTATGTAAGAATGAAGAAACATATGAACTCTAGGTTTGCCAAAACCATCAATAATCATGTGTTCTTGTAATAAAATGTTAATTCAAGATCACCTTATCTAGATGGGCAATATTAATCTTAAATATTGATCCTTATCTTTTTTTTTGGATGACATTGATGTTGATGAGTCTAGTAACTTCATCATCCGGTCTTTTGAAGATGAACTTGAAGATTTTGTATGAGATTGAGATTCAGAGCGATGTCAAACTTGTTCCAGTCATCTTCATAAAGGTCTTAGTTCAAGATAATAAAAGGCATCGATTTGTTAGGAAAGAGGATTGTTGACAACATTAAAGAGGAGTGGCATTGTGATGCGGGACGAGGTGGGACGGACCGGCGACGTGGCGCTGCAGCAGACCGTCGGGAGGCTCAAAATATCCTACAAATGCAAGAAATAAGCAAAATTGGGCTTAAACCGGTCAGAACGGGCCCAAAACATGTCGAATCATGCCCGAACCACTCAAAACCGGCCTAAACCGGCCTCACAATGGCTTGAACCGGCCTTAACCGGCCCAAAACAGGGTGAACCGGCCTGTTTAAGGCCTGAACCGGCCTTTGGAGTGTCGAACCGGTCCTAAACCGGCGTGAACCGGTGGTCGAACCCGGTCTGGACACTAAACCGGCCGCTTGGCCCGTTGGCGGGCGAACCGGCGCACGGGCCGGCTGGGCGGAGGCGAACTGGCGCGGCACGCGGGTGAACCATCGTGCGACTTAACTGGGGGGCGTGACCGATTGCCACTAGCTGCCGGGGTGGAGACGAGGGCGACTCGCTGCGCGCCGCGTACCCCGTCGGGGGAGTGCCGTCTTCGACCTTGCGCTCGCGGGGGCTTCGCGCGGGCTCGTCCGCGGTGGCCGCAGTGGGCGGGAGGCGGAGGAGGGCGGGGCCGCCCGACGCAGTGGAGCGCGTCGCGAAGGGGAAGGAGGAGCCAGTGGGGCTTCATCGCCGCCGTTGACGCGGGCAATGCAGGGGGGTGAGCCGGAGAGCTCCAATGGCTGTCGGAAGCCCCGAGCGTAATGAAGGACGCGGAAACCTGTGGGAGCCGGGGCCGTCACCAGCCTTGCAGGTGCCGACGCTTCCATGTGGATGAAGAGAGGGAGGGGCCGTTGGGTTGGGAAACTGCGGCCGCCGGAGTGGATGGAGACTGCCGGAGCCCTAGCGGGTCCGTGCGCACGGACGCGGCCGCGAACGCGACCCTTCTTCCTCTTCCTTCTTCTCCGTCCAATAGGGGTCCGAGAGGGGGCTTCCAGCACTTGGGAGGTTGGGTGGAGGTACTCCGGGGATCGCCGGAGGTGGGATGGACAGGGTGGAGGTACTCGACATCGTTGGAGACGTCGGAACGGACGGAAACGGAAGTGAACGGTGTGTCGACAGGGTCAAACTCGAACCGGTGAAGGGGGAAAGGGAAAGGAATGGCTCGGAGGCCGCTTGACGGAGGAGAAGGAGAAGGCGCTCTCGCCAGATGGTCACGAAGGAGACCGGTCCTCACCGGGGCTGGAACTGGACGACCTCCATTGTGGAGGGGGTGAAGTAAAGGGGAGGGGGCAGTGCCCCCTACACAAGGGACCAACCCTAGGGTTCCAAAAATTCCAACACTAAAATCTCTCTTCATTCCAACAAGTGAACCCTCTTAAATAGAGGAGCCCATTACAAATAGACATCATAAATGACTATTTACATACATGTTCTTTTGAGGACCCAAATAAAAGGAAAGACCACAAATAAAACTCAAATATTTACAAACATGTCCAAATGGACGTAAATGCAAATAAACCCCAAAATAGACCGGATCAGATCCCCATCATTCTCCTCTACCAGGAGAAAACTCGTCCTCGAGTTTTGATGTCTTCAAATATTGCCATCACGTTCCACCAAGCGCCGCACTTCATCAGAAGCATCCCCGGAGTCGGCTCATGAAAATGGGCCGATCCCAAGCTCTGATACCATTTGATGCGAGACGAGGTGAGACGGACCGGTGACGTGGCGCTGCAGCAAACCGTCGGGAGGCTTAAAATATCCTACAAATGCAAGAAATAAGCAAAACCAGGCTTAAACCGGTTAAAACGGGCCTAAAACATGTCGAATCATGCCCGAACCACTCAAAATGGGCCTGAACCGTCCTCAAAATGGCTTAAACCGGCCTGAACCGGCCCAAAACAGGCTGAACCGGCCGGTTTAAGGCCTGAACCGGCCCTGAACCGGTGGTCGGTCCCAATCTTGACACTAAACCGGCCGCTTGGCCCGTTGGCAGGCGAACCAGTGTGCGGGCCGGCCGGGCGGAGGCGAACCGGTGCGGCACATACCCCGGGGGAGTGCCGTCTTCGACCTTGCGCTCGCGAGGGCTTCGCGCGGGCTCGTCCGCGGTGGCCGCAGTGGGCGGGAGGCGGAGGAGGGCGGGGCTGCCCGACGCAGCGGAGCGCGTCGCGAAGGGGAAGGAGGACCCAGTCTTGACACTAAACCGGCCGCTTGGCCCGTTGGCAGGCGAATTAGTGCGCGGGCCGGCCGGGCGGAGGCGAACCGGTGCGGCACATACCCCGGGGGAGTGCCGTCTTCGACCTTGCGCTCGCGAGGGCTTCGCGCGGGCTCGTCCGCGGTGGCCGCAGTGGGCTGGAGGCGGAGGAGGGCGGGGCCGCCCGACGCAGCGGAGCGCATCGCGAAGGGGAAGGAGGAGCCAGTGGGGCTTCATTGCCGCCGTCGACGCGGGCAATGCAGGGGGGGAGCCGGAGAGCTCCAATGGCTGTCGGAAGCCCCGAGCGGAATGAAGGACGCGGAAACCTGTGGGAGCCAGGGCCGTCGCCAGCCTTGCAGGTGCCGACGCTTCCGTGTGGATGAAGAGAGGGAGGGGCCGTTGGGTTGGGAAACTCTGGAGTGGAGGGAGGCTGCCGGAGCCCTAGCAGGGCTGTGCGCATGGATGCGGCCGCGGACGCGACTCTTCTTCCTCTTCCTTCTTCTCTGTCCAATAGGGGTCCGAGAGGGGGCTTCCAGCACTTGGGAGGTTGGGTGGAGATACTCCTGGGATCGCTGGAGGTGGAATGGACAGGGTGGAGGTACTCGACGTCGTCAGAACGAATGGAAACGGAGGTGAACGGTGTGTCGACAGGGTCAAACTCAAACCGGTGAAGGGGGAAAGGGAAAGGAATGGCTCGGAGGCCGCTGGACGGAGGAGAAGGAGAAGGCGCTCTCGCCGGAGGGTCACGAAGGAGACCGGTCCTCACCGGGGGTTGAACTGGACGACCTCCATCGTGGAGGGGGTGAAGGAAAGGGGAGGGGGCAGTGCCCCCTGCACAAGGGACCAACCCTAGGGTTCCAAAAATTCCAACACTAAACTCTCTCTTCATTCCAACAAGTGAGCCCTCTTAAATAGAGGAGCCCATTACAAATAAGACATCATAAATGACTATTTACATACATGTCCTCTTGATGACCTAAATAAAAGAAAAAACCACAAATAAAACTCAAATATTTACAAACATGTCTAAATGGACATAAATGCAAATAAATTCCAAAATGGACCGGATCGGATCCCAATCACATTGACTCAGAGAATACAAGCAACAAGGGATAAGGGGAGAAGCTGATACTTGATGATTTATTTGTACTTGGCTCTTAAAGACTTCAGAGTAATGGACTTCGGCGACTACCCTCTAGCAAGGAAGGCCGAGTCGGAGGTTAGCCTCGAGTCAGTGGGCCCCCAACTCGGCCCTGTCAGGCTACGTTGTCAACTCGGTCGTGACCCAACCCGACCAGGTCATTTTTCTTTTTTTCTTTTAAAATGTTTTAAAAATAGAAATAAATCAGAAAAAATAAGGAAAAATACCCAAAAATTCAAATAAATAAAGAAGTATGATTAGAAAAGGGTTCATCCTTATGTCTTTTCGAAGCTCCTTTTTACCTTTCCAAATTTTGTCGATGCATTATAAATTGGGCTCTTACCTCGGGTGGAGTCCGTATGCACGGTGCAATGTCTCCTTTGATACCATCAAAATAATGCTTCAACCGGTAAGTTCTACCATAAAAACTTTGTCACAATACTTATACTTCACTTTTATTTTCTCCATTGCACTAGGTCATTCCGGGTCGAGCGAGAAATATCACAGCTTGGAGAAGACATGTTAGTAAAATAACTAACAATATAATTAACACCTACTTAAACTAGAGAGAAAGTTGAGAGTGTAAAACAGTGAGTGAGATTTGAGAGAGTAAGAGAGTGAGATTTGAGAGAGTAAGATATTTGAGAGGGTAAGAGACACCGTTGGAGAAAAATATTCGGAGTTACTAGCAGTTGAAACTATTGAGAGTTATTAGTAGAGAAGGTGGGCAGGGAGAATGGGAGAGTAGGATGAGAGTGAGGGTTGAGGGGTGAGCATAGTTGTCAAGGCGACAAGGCGCCCAAGGCATTAAGGGGTGTCAAATCTACTTAGGAGATAAGGTGAAGGCATTAGATGTTTATATATACGTATATGTGTATATACATATATAATTAGATGTTAATATTATATATATTTATGTATACATACAAACATAAATACATGTATACATATATTATGTAAATATAATTTTATTTTTTGTAATTATAAATGTATTGATATATATTTTATGAGAAATAACTAATATCAAAGTGAGAGAAAAAGGATGATTAAGAGAGAACTTAAGTTTCAACTTTCAAGTATACCACATATACTTATAATCACAAATCTTAACTATATATAATAGTATAAGTGATAATGAAATATGTTTACAATATTATTAAATTGGTGTCCATGAATCGCGGATCGACCTGCGCGGTCAAGTTGCGGGGGTCAAGGGGCAGCATCCCTTGTGGGGAGTTTCAAGGGAGAAAGTCCCTGAATGAAAAAAAAAGTCCTGAATGGGACCTTGGCACCTAGCCAAGCGCCTTGGATGCCAAGGCGAGCAAGACGGGAGCCTTTTTTGCCCTAGACAAGGCACACTGGCAAGGCATTGTTGAAAAAGTGCCTTGCTGTCTAGGCGGGCGCCTTGACAACTATGGGGGATGAGGGGAAAGGCTCCCCCCTTGGGGGTTTTTTATAGCTCTCAAGGGGGGGGGGGGGTGGAGAAAACCACCCACCCCCCGTCCCACACTTACCGGTCAGTGGGGGGATGGATGGGGGAACAAAGCCCCCCCCTCCCAACCCCAAGCGACCAGTCATGTTGACTGGTCGTTGGCAACCGGTCGGCAACCCTGCCGACCAGATCACACGACCCCAGGCCAGGCCGGCGAATAGTCAGCCCGGCCAGGTCAGTTCCAGGCTGGTTGGCCCGGAAACTGGCCGGGTTGTCCGACCTGGCGAACCATGCCCTCTTGGTGTTCTTTCTTTTTACAGTCAATGACATGTATAACTGTCTATACATATGTATTTGTACTAAGTATTACAAATTTATAACATACTGAAGGAGACAATGTCAAAGGCCTATAACCCTAATCTTGAATTTGGATCATCACTCTTAGTTCTCAAGGGATATCATATCATACTGCTTCCACAAATTTTAATTATATTCACACAAAAAATCTTGTAAAAGTACGTTCTTTTATCTTGGTTGATATCTTTCCACCTTCATACCACGGTAAAAGAATTTTATGCTTGGAATATTTACATATCCTTCTATAGACGAAGTGCCATCATCATAGCCTGCAGGGTCCTCTGTATAAGACTATCACTGCTATTAGTAATTATTTTTTTTGCATGTCGTGCAAACAATATCTATCCTTTTTATTGGCATTTAGTCCATCTTTCCCCAAATGGTTGCGATATAAATTTTCTTGCTATATGGTTTAGTTAGGTAACTGAGCTTTGTCAGAGGTAGTTATCACAATAGAACTGTCTGGAAAAGAATGATTATTATTATTATTATTTTTTGCAATACTTCAACAGGCAAGTCTCCATAGAGGAAGGAGAAGCAAAAGCACGTGACCTTGGTGTCATGTTTATTGAGACAAGTGCAAAAGCTGGGTTCAACATAAAGGTAAGGGCATTCATTTTGCATTATGAAGTATGAACCCCTCTGTGGGAGAAATAATTATCTCTGTGAAAATTGATTCATTGCTATTTTCTATCTTTCCTTGGGTGCTTGATGCATCATTATGTATCCATCTTCTCATTTTTCTTAGATGTTAATCTTTTTCTCCATTCTTTATATTCTAGTTATGGCAAGTAGTCGTGGGCTTGTTGATTCAGTCTCTGTTATCGTTGTAGGAGAAATTTCAAAGAGATCAGCTGTCTCTTGTTCATTTTCCAACAAGTTTTAGAACCCAAACCTAATTGACAGGATTAGCTGAGCTGGCCAAATTTTAGTTGTTCTTCCCTTTAATGGTGCTTGTTTGGCCAAGTTTTCTATTGACGCCAGATTCAACCAGGCCTGCATCTGGAATAGATTTGTTTATGCTGTAGAATATCAACTGATCTGGATGGGTTGCATGTTAGCCTATGTTATTAAAAGTGGTCGACTTAATCGCCTAGGCAATGGCAAGACAAGGTGATGGTTGGGTGTTAGAAGTTCAACCTGGACTGAACCGGATAAGAAATCTAAGAACCCCGTCTCAATCTCACCCCCTTCCAATAGCTTATTTTTCCTCAAGGTCCCAACTATCTCGATTCTCTACAACACTCACTCTCTACCTCACCCTCATGATCCCATCCCCTTACTCTCTCCCCAGTCCCTCAACCTTTTATCCCCCCTCTCTTCCCCTTGGCCATACCCTTCCAATCCCATTCCATTATTCCTCGCTCTCTTTCACACACTCATCCCCCTTTATTTGTTTAGCAGTTTGTTGGTACAAAAGTTATTTGCATTTATTTTTTGGCATTTTACACTTAAATTTTAAATTTATGATGTCATTAGTGACTCATAGATGTATAAATAAAATAAAAATTATAAATATTTTTAAAAATACTTTTAGTATGAATCCAAAGTTTCTCATTGAACTCAACTCAAGCCTTAGTTCCAAAGTAATTGGGATTGGCCATACGGATTCTCTCTCAACACATATTGATTTTGAGTTATTTTTCAAAAATAGTTAATTGATCCAAATTAGTCTTGTCAAGTGGGTAGGCTTGGCCCACCAGCTCGCTAAAAAGCCCATCACGAGTTGGTCTTAGGCCCCCTACATATGCCCATCAAGCTAAATGAAGAAGCCCTTCCACCTCTTATGTTAGTTGACAGGCAAGTGATCTTGGCCCACCAGCCCATCAAAAAACCCGACACGGGCGACATTCCACTACACGAGCCCCATCGCATCCTTCCACTAGGCGTCAGGTAGAAGTTCTTCACCATCAATATCTCAGTTATGATCTTCACTCCAACTTCTACTTACTTTACTGCCATTGACTCCATTGCTTTCCTCCCATGATTCTCCCCATAATAATGTATTTCTGATATATACTGTGTCCCCACATCATTTCTCCTGATGGAACCAGAGAATATCACAATTCGCACCAGAGATGATGGATCCTACTGCCGGAGGAAGGTGACAAGAGGGGAGTCCCAAACCTGCCGGTTGAGGAGAGCCTCAGCCTGGCTGTAGCAGTAGCCAAAGACAGCAATCTGGAGCATAGTGTGGCAAACAATGGCAGAGTGGTGGTAGCCGCGACGATGGGAGGCCCAGTGGAAGAGGCAGTTGATCCAAGACTTGAATTGCTTCTCCACTGGTTGCATGTCCGGTCGAGGCGTGTACAAGCAGCCGACATGTCAGGGATTGGGAGAAGAACTGGCGGAGGGCGGCGAGGTTCTCCAAAAGGAGCTTGATTCTGGAATCTCCACCGATGAGATTTGTTGAAACCGAAAGGAGCTTGAGTTTGGATTGCAAGAAGAGATTGCGAAAGATGACGCCCATCACTCCATTCCCTCTTCTTGTATTTTTATTATTTTAATATTAATAAATTTTGAACAGTGAAATTAACGATGTTAATAATAAATTATTATTTTACTATCGTAAGTAAATAACTAATAATATAATAATATAATAAATGTTGGGGAATGGAAATAAGAATGCACTAAATTTTGGACTAAATTGTGAGTGTTGACTAGGGTTGTTGGGTTGAATTGGTGAACTAAATTGGCTTAAGTGATTCATTGAGGATTTTTAATTATAAATATATTATATAATTAAAAATTATAATATTCTTTCTAGACATTATTTTATTTCTCTTTTATTTACTTTATCATGATTAACACTTTTCTAAAATATATATTTTATAATTACATAAAAACACTTGAACCCGCATATTTGATTATAACATACAAGCATAATTGTATTTATGTTTATATATTTGCATATATACATAGATACTATCAACATCTAATTATATTTATTTATATATATGTATGTATATTTGTATATATGTGTATATATGGTATTAACATTTACATCTAGTTTTTTATTGGGTATTTGGTTGCATGATAAATAGAGTTTTTGTTACAATTTTAATGTTTTATAACAAAACTTGTTGAAAAAGATGCTTGACAACCATTATAAATTTATATTTTTTTAAAATATTTCTTTGTACAAAAAAGGTGAGACCCTCTTTTTTTTATTTTGTTGTCTCCTACCTCTTTTGGTCATACATGGTTCCTGCTTTCTTTTTTTAACATGTTACCCAAGCATGACAAGTTTAGGTCATTGGCTAGCTTAGACTTTATTTTAATACAATTGTTTTATAATGAATGCGTCTTTTTTCCTACAGGCACTGTTCCGTAAGATAGCTGCTGCCCTGCCCGGGATGGAGACACTCTCTTCAACAAAGCAAGAAGACATGGTCGATGTAAATCTGAAGTCCACCAACACGAACGCATCCCAGTCACAACCGCAATCTGGGGGCTGCAGCTGCTGAGTTGCATCATCCAGTGTCATGTCTTCCTGCTCATAGCAGATCCTTACAATGCTGGTCGTCAGTCAACTCCACCAGCTTCTCTCCCAAGTCCAAAATTGCATCCAGCTATTCAGGGGCGACTCTAGGCTTCAACTGGGCGAAGTTGGTGGCAGAGTGTTGGTTGAGTTAGTCTGCAGTGATCTGTCATGTAAGCAAAGATTCTTTGATACGTTGAAGGCTAGTTCCTTTGGTTGCGGTTTTTTTTTTATTGTAACGGTATCTCTAATGAAAACTGTCAGAACCTATTACGCTCTCCCAGACAAATTATTGAAAATATTGATCTAGTGATGAACCATGTTGTACATGACTTCAGCTGCCAGCGTTGTTATTCCAGTGCTGGCTACACTGCATACTTGTTCATCCTTGTTTTGAAGTTTAACCATCTATTTATGAAGAAAATATTTTTCATCATGAGAGGTCTTTAATCGTACGGTACTAAATTACCCATACATTCCAGCTTTCTTGGAGTTCTTGTGAGCGGGGGGGGGGGCATGAACTTTGAAAATACTTTCCTAGTGGCAAAATTGCTCTCTCTGACCTTTGACTGGGCTTATTATCGCAAACAATCCTCAACTAGTGGGTAGCACTCATTTTGTCTTGGGTGAAAAATCGAGAAAAATTTTGAACTAGCACACTTTAAAATTATATTTCCGGAAGTAACACAGTAAAATTTTTTTTTCCAAAACTGGCACGGTTTCCCCAAAGTCGCTGAGTTACGTAGCGACTTCGGGGAGGGAGAGACAAAGTCGCTGAGAAAAACAGCGACTTCACTTACCGCGACTTTAAACTCTTTTTTTTCACGTAAAGGTGAAGTCGACTTCACCTTAACTATTATATATATAATTTATATATAAAGGTGAAGTCGCTGGATCACCCAGCGACTTCACCTCAACTAATTTATATATATATTATATAAATTATATGTTATATATAAATATGATAAATATAAATCAAGTATTATTTTAAAAATATAATAAATAACTTTATAAAGTATTTATTTTTAATTTTAATTTAACATATTTTATTAAATTTTAAAATTAATTTTTATTATATATAACAACATAAAATATTATGTTTATTTAATTAAAGATAATAATTGATGTATTTATTATATATTTATTAAATTTTAATTATATTTTATTTTAAAGTAACATAGTTGAAATAAGTTATTTTTATTTTATTTTATTTATTTAATCATGTTAAAATATATACTAATAATTTTATTTTTTACATTTTAAATTTTAAATATTTATTTATTTAATAATATTGTGATATTTAATAATGTTGAAAAATGTACTATTTTAAAAATATAAAATTAAAATTTAAAAATAAATATATAAAATGTGCTATGAAAATGTACTATGCACTATGAAAATTTACTATTTTAAAAATTAAAAATAAAATATAAAAATAAAAATAAAAATAAATATTTTTATAAAGTTATTTATTATATTTTTAAAATAATACTTAATTTATATTTATCATATTTATATATAACATTTATATATAATATTTATAACATATAATTTATATAATATATATATATATATATTAGTTAAGGTGAAGTCGCTGGGTGATCCAGCGACTTCATCTTTATATATAAATTATATATATAATAGTTAAGGTGAAGTCGCTGCATTATATAATATTTATATAAATTATATATATAATTATCCAGCGACTTCACCTTTACGTAAAAAAAAAAAGTTTAAAGTCGTGACAAGTGAAGTCGCTGTCTTTCTCAGCGACTTTGTCTCTCCCTCCCCGAAGTCGTTCCGTAACTCAGCGACTTCGGGGAAACCGTGCCAGTTTTGGAAAAAAAAAATTTACTGTGTTACTTCCGGAAATATAATTTTAAAGTGTGCTAGTTCAAAATTTTTCTCGTGAAAAATCAACCATTGATGGAAAAAATATTTGTGAGAAGCCATATTTGCCGCGTTCTTTGCTACTGGAGAACATGCGATGCGGTAAGTCCTTCTCCGGCCAAGAATGTTTTTTTTTACTAAAGAATCTATCGCTGCATCTCTTGCACATGATGACCACTTAGGGTCTGTTTGCTTAGGTGTAAAAGGAAAAACAGTGAAACAGTTTTACATGGGATAACGTTTACGGGGAAAAAGAAATACGTATATTTTATTTGGCTCGTCTGAAAATGATTTCTAGTAAGTAATTTCTAATCTTTTAGTTACTTGTAAAATTTTTTCATAATATTTTAACATTCAATTTCTCAAAAACTCTTTGAAATTATTTCGAAGATATGAAATCAAAACTTATAATAATTTCATGTTATTAGATATTTAGGCTTGTAAAATTGATTTTATGTTGTTAATTATTATTCTTAAACTAGTTGGCACTTTAATACATTAAAAAATTTAGCTTCTTTTAAATTGTTGAGATTTTACAAATCAAGAGCCATTAAAATTTGTATTTTATAAACATGTATTCCAAATTTTAAATTATTAAAAATAAATTTAATTCTAAAAAATATTTATTTCAATTTAATATATGCAAGTGAAATTATTTAAATATTTTTAAAAAATATTCCCACTTTTTAAAGTGAAAAGAGGGATGTAAGAGAAATCAGAGAAAGATAATATTAAAAAGAGATATTTTGATCATACTAAAAATATTTAACTAAAAAATTTATTAGGTTTTAAATTTTATATTGATATATTTAAAATTTTAATAAATGATATTGATCAATATATATAAACATGAAATTATAATATGCTCATAATATTGATTGTCTACTATCTAAATGCAAACGCTATCTGAAACAGCATGCGGAAAATGGCGTACGCCTCAAAATTTTGGGGACCGAAATCTCCGCTTCAACTAGTCAATGTAAAACGTTTTACATTGACCAATGAATTTACTAGCAACCAAATACAGCATATGAAAAAGATATCCTAAAAAGCTCATGCAAGTAGAGACTTTTACGGGAAATCAAACGGACCCTTAACTTTGTACCTTCTCGTGGAAAATGATACCCTTAAGAGTTTAATGAAAGCGGAATCTTGATGTTAATGTGATCAATATAGCATATCTTGTCGACCAAGATTTTTACAGTTCACCGAACAAACCTGGTGATCATCTTTCAGAGAAAAGGTGATCGTGCAGCTCAATTTACAGCTATCCAATGGACTCCTTTTTACAGCTATCCAATGGACTCTTTAGTAAGGGCTTAATCCCAAACAACCGATCGAGAGGCGCTGATCGCAGAATGCAAGTTGTCAAAACAATCTATTCATGCGATGCACCCACATTACCCGAGAAGTAGAGAATAGAAACAAGCGTCATCGATGCTGTGACTAAAAGATGTGAACGGTAACTGATTATTCCCTTCTTCTACTTATTTGTTAAGCCAACGAATAATTATAAGATACGGTATCGAAAACAAATAATTTATTAAGTTAAATGAGACAAATATAGATACGCATTAAATTGAACTCAATATCTGATTGCTTTATCCGTTAATCAATTTGATGATTCAACTATTATAATTTATGATAAAAATTATATTTTTTGAAATCATAACATGTTCTTTATTCTTGAAAATTATGTATTCAACTGTTGTGCCAAAAAGATGATGATATGATAGCTATATATCCATACTGTCCTCGCCTGTATTCACGCATCTCGTCTATTATTTTGCTAGGTGGAGTTAGTAGTTTCTTTATCAATCATGACAAAGTAAAACTAAAATTAATTATATATTTAACTAATTTAAATTGAATTAAGAATTTAAATTTTAAGAGTTGATGTTAGATGTATCAGACTAAAGTTTGTGTAATTTCATTACACTAAAGAAGTTTGGGTATTGACATCGAATATTCATTAGCATAAACATTGATTCCATCTTACATTATTTGATCTAGTAACTAAATAAGTTATAAATTGATATTTAATTTCATGATAGGAACTTAGATTTAATCCGTTTGCATTCTTATTAATCTGACTCACCAATAAGTCTAATAGATCGTTGCATTTTTTATTTATATACATTACTCAACTAACTCTTAATCGTTTATTAACAAATAGTAAAAATTAAGGATATATGCGTTCTTAATAATTAACAAATATAATAAATAAATATACATTTTATTCACAAGGTACGAATGCGAATAATATCATTATCTAACTAATATTTGACCCATCGACACCTCTAGATGCGATGCTGCATGTGTTTCGTCCGCTCATGCATGCCAGTGTGGCTGGTGCCGTCCTTCACTTGACTCAGTCACCTTTGCTTGCCCACCCCCTATTTTGCCTAGCTTACTAGCTACTTGCACCGTAAACATATCTGAATAATTAGAGGTGTTCATGATTTGATTTAATTTAATTCTTGAGTATTTTAATCAAATCAAATAAAACTAAACAATCTTCTAAATCAAACTAAATCAAATCAAATCAATTTAATTTAATTTAATTTGATCTAATTCAAATCATATTTTATTAAGATAGAGTAAATATGTCAATATATAATTTTATTTATTTTAAATCACATTTTATTAAAATTTAATGTATTTATTTATATGTTTTATTCATTTGTCTTAGAAATTTTTAAAACAAATTTAGTTTTATAATAAAAAATACATAATAATATATTATATATAATTTATGATAAAATATTTAATCTAATTTGAATTATTTAATTAAATGATTTGATTTGATTTGAAGAATTCTAAAAATAAAATTAAATCTACTTATAGTTCAAATCAAATTGAATTAAATCGAATCATTGATTGGATTTAATTTTTAAGGTTGAACCAAATAGGTAACAGCCCCTGAGAATAACTTACGGAACCGATTTGTATCAGACTCCGGTTAATCAAATCATCTGGGAGGCCAAACCAAACCAACCACAGAGGACACCCGACTCCAACGCGGTCCCGTGATCAGGTCCTTGGCGTTGTCGGTCCGACTTCTTCTGGAAGATTTCTTCTGGAAGATCGAACCCGCGGTGATGGTGGCTAGCACGTGACGCGCTTGCCGCACCCCCCGGCGCGCGGTAGAGCTGGCCGCTGGCACCTTCCAGTCAGCGGCACCATCCTATAAGCACAAGTTATCCCCAGCAAAAAAATAAAAAAAAAGAAAGAAAAGAAGAGGAGGAATTCATAAACGCTCGTGGTACTTAAAACACATTTAGTGCTAATGGATATATAACAATGAAATTCAAACGTTCTTTTGCCGGTGGACCCTTTCTTTTGATAAAATAATCAGTATGATCTGTATTTTGTTTCATCATTTTCGAATAAAATAATGTGATTATTGCTTGGACATAAAATAAAAATAAAAACGTACTGCCTCCAGTCGATTTGTCGCCTGGTAAAGGAAACCGGGAGGTAGGAGTTAGCTCCATCCAGAGTGCTATTTAAGAAGTGCAGGCCGGCGTCTGGATCCACTGCGGAGGTTGCTCGGAGCTTCAGAAGATCGGGCAAAAGGGTACGTGCTACTAGCTGCTGCGCCATGGCGACCACCGACGTCATGAGGATGGAAGCCGCGCCCGCCCCGGTGGGGCCGCCGAGGGTGGAGGGCCCGGCGAGCGACGTTGTGAGGATGGAAGCCGCGCCTGACGCGGTGGCCGCGCCGCCGAGGGTGGAGTGCCCGGCGAGCGATGTTGTGAGGATGGAAGCCGCGCCTGACGTGGTGGCGGCGCCGCCGAGGGTGGAGAGCCTGGCGAGCGACGTTGTGAGGATGGAAGCCGCGCCTGACGCGGTGGCGGCGCCGCCGAGGGTGGAGTGCCCGGCGAGCGATGTTGTGAGGATGGAACCCGCGCCTGACGTGGTGGCGGCGCCGCCGAGGGTGGAAAGCCTGGCGACCGACGTTGTGAAGATGGAAGCCGCGCCTGCCCCGGTGGCGCCGCCGAGGGTGGAGAGCCTGGCGACCGACGTTGTGAGAATGGAAGCCGCGCCTGACGTGGTGGCACCGCCGCGGGTGGAGAGCCTGGCTACGGACGTTGAGAGGATGAAAGCCGTGCCTGCCCCGGTGGCGCCGCCGAGGGTGGAGAGCCTGGCGATCAGCGGCATCTCGGCCGTGCCCGCCGAGTACGTCCGCCCGGCGGAGGAGCGGGCCAGCCTCGTGGACGCCCTGGAGGCCGCGAGGCGGGCGGAGGAAGCTGGCCCTCAGATTCCCACGGTGGACATCGCGGCGTTCTCGTCCGGGGACGAGGCGGCGCGCCGGGCGTGCGTGGAGACGGTGCGGAGGGCGGCGACGGAGTGGGGGGTGATGCACATCGTCAACCACGGCATCCCCCTGGATCTGATCCGGCGGATGCAGGCGGCGGGGGAGGCGTTCTTCGCCCTGCCCGTGGAGGAGAAGGAGCGCTACGCCAACGAGCAGTCGTCGGGGAACATCCAAGGGTACGGCAGCAAGCTCGCCAACAACGCCAGCGGCCGGCTTGAATGGCAGGACTACTTCTTCCATCTCATCTTCCCCGAAGACAAGGCCAACTTCGCCATCTGGCCCAAGCAGCCTGCCAACTACACGTATTCTCTCTCTCCCTGCTCTCTTTCTCTCTATATATCTATCTCTATCTATCTATATATATATACTGAAAATTGATTAATTTCTAGATCAAATAAAGTTAACTTAATTTCTAATTGGCACTATCTTTAACATTTTTTTTATATCTGTTTGATTTTTTTTCAACTCAGGACCATTTCGTTTTATCCTGTTTGTATTTTTTGTATTAATGAAATTGCCTCATTTCGTTACTGTTAGATTAATTGAAACTGTATGAATAAATTATACTTATGGGGTGTTTGGTTGCATGATATTTTTTTGTACACTTTCATGATAAAAAATTATATTAAAATAAAAAGTGAACCAACTCATGACATAAAATTATCATGTTTGGAGGGATGTGATTACAAAAAAGAGTAACTACCACACATGACCAAACAAAGTGGGGGGACCACAAGAAAAAAGAAAGAGGTGAAACCCTCATTTTTGTTTAAGAAGAAAATCACTTTTAAAACATAAAATTGTCATGGTTACCAAACATCTCTTTTAACAAGTTTTCTTACAATTTTTAAAAATTAAAACAAAAATCTTCATTATCATGCAACCAAACACCCCCTTAGCTGTGATACGATGTTTATATATCTTGGGCTGTATGGCCGAGTGAACACCACAGCTTGATGTCGTATTAACTTAAAAATAGTAATTTAGTAATTATATGTAATACTTAGTAATTATAAGAATGATTTAATAATTAGAAAAAAATGTATTAAGTGAGTGAAAGATATGTGACTCTCTCTGATTAGTAATTGGGATGCTTTTCTCTTATGAATGTTTGAGTCTGAGATGTTTTAAACTCATAAAAAGAGGATCACAAGATTAAAAAAAGAGAATATCTCCTCTTTCTTTGTCCTAACTAGAAAGAAATCTGATATTTAAAGACAAATTTATAATGATCCACAACCACTTACGACGAATTTTACAACAAACAAAATATATAATGGTAACGAAACCTCAATTTGTCGTGAAAACAAACATCCCCAGATATAAATTATTTAAAAAATATTTGACAAGATTAGGAATTTTGGGCATATATATATAGAGACCAGATCCTCTCAGGTGCCCACCTGAGGGGGTCCGGTCAGCCTCTCTCACATTGGGACTGACAAGATGGTGATTTGACAGATTCAAATCACCATCTTGTCATTATCTTGTCATCCTCAATATGAGAGGGGTTGACCGAACCCCCTCAGGTGTCCACCCAAGGAATCCGACCTCATATATATACTCTCATATATATACTTGTACGCAGGGAGGTGACTAGGGAGTTCGGAAGGCAGCTGCGAGTGGTGGTGAGCAAAATGCTGGCGATGCTATCCCTGGGGCTGGGAGTGGAAGAAGGAAGGCTGGAGGCGGAGGCGGGCGGCTCGGAGGACCTGCTGCTGCAGATGAAGATAAACTACTATCCTCGGTGCCCGCAGCCGGACCTCGCCGTCGGGGTGGAGGCGCACACGGACGTCAGCGCCCTGAGCTTCATCCTCCACAACATGGTGCCGGGGCTGCAGGTCTACAACGAGGGCCAGTGGGTGACGGCCCGCTGCGTGCCCGACTCCATCGTCGTGCACGTCGGCGACGTCGTGGAGATCCTCAGCAACGGGCAGTACAAGAGCATCCTCCACCGCGGGCTCGTCAACAGGGAGAAGGTGCGCATCTCCTGGGCGGTCTTCTGCGAGCCCCCGCCGGAGAAGATCCTGCTGAAGCCGCTGCCGGGACTCCCGGGCCCGCCGCGCTTCCCGCCGCGCACCTTCGAGCAGCACATCCAGCACAAGCTCTTCCGCAAGGCCAGTGGGGACTTCACCACCCCCAACTGATCCGTGTCTCTACGTAACAATAATGATCGAACTACTGGTTAATTGACGAATTAATGGTGTCAGTCTTTGATTAAGTTACTCGGTTGCCTTAGCGGTTTGTAAGACGTCCTTGACTGCTTCATGTCTTGAAGCTTACCTTGTCTCTGCACTCCGTGGTGAGCTAAACTTGTTCCAAGGTACGTGATGTTGTTCGATCAAATAAGAGATAGATTTTTGCACCTGTCTGTAAAATTATTGATATTCTCACGTCTATCTTTGGAATTTTTGACAATCGTTTTAACTCCTTACATTCTTATTATGTTTCTAAATAAGCCTTTTCGTTAAATTACGTTTTTCTATCCAGCTTAACTCATCCCACCCTCTTCACCTCAACCCTATGGAGGCTGCACCAACTCCATTGGACATCCTCCGGACTATGTCCCCCCTTGATATAAACTAGTCAAGCTACGTGCTTCGCACGTGTGCGAACAAAACATAATATATTTAAGTTATTAAAATATTTATTTTTCTTCTATTTCAAATTCTTATCACATTCCTCTATTATCAGTATATAAAAATAATGCTGAAATGAATCAGTATTATGATCCACGTAAATATTGAATCATAATTATTATGGAATCGTATAAACAATCAAAAATCCACCCGAGCATATAGTATGTATTAAACAAGTTGTTTAAATTTTTTCAAATGCTAAACATTAAACGATAGTAAAAGAATAGATAATAAAGATCCAATCATCGTCAAGTCATCGCGTTAGTCGGAACGAGAAACATTCAAGAACCCACCTGAACAAATAGCATATATTAAACAAGCCATTTAGATTTCTCCAAAAACTAAAGCAAAACTATATTAAAAGATCACAAGTCTAGTCAGGAAAAAAAATCCAATTCTCGTAAAGTCAAAACTTCTAAACAATTCTTGATTTCTTTGGAACATGCTCGATCTTTTCCTCGTCATCCTTCTTGGAACTGCAGTTATCACTGTCTTCGGAGATTTTGATGATCTTTGTACAAGTATAACTAACATTCTCATCTTCTTTTTTGACGCACTTCACAATCAATGTACATCGTTTTTTGATCAAACTCTCCATGATATTCATATACGATGGCAAATCTTTTTTCTGCAAAAAAAAATAAAACCATTCATATTGATATTAAAGATGTAGACACAGAATGAGAATAAGTAATTATACCTTTTTCTCTTTCAACAAGTGAACGGATATTCCAATCATTTCTTCCGCTTGACGATCGAAGAATGTAATCCATAAATCATATGTGCCATCTACAATATTGACTCTCAACGAATATCTGTAAAATAAATATAAAATTTAAGTGTTTAATTTATGCGAAATAATAACTTATTGACATCCATATTGATATATATTAGATTAGAATGTAAAAATCGAATTATTATGAGATGATTTACCTTTCGATTGGCTGAGTAACTACTTTGGAACATTTGGAACAAAAGTGATTATTATTTTCTTGTCTGACAAGTTTCGCACAATACAAACAAGCCAAGTACCATGGTTCTCTCACTACGCCAAAACTCATCTTCACCTACGTGAACCCCTCGCGTAGGTGAGAATTTGGTAGGTATATGTATCATTTACCGACATAGTATACCTACTAATTAGTTGCCTGTAGGTAAATGTGACAACACCTACAGGTGTACGATAGATATCCAGTAGATAAATGATATAATTAATAAAAAAATCTAATTTGTCTATTTGAAATATATGGTATAACTAATAAAAATAATTAACATAATAATATAAATAACATAATATAATAATATAAATAGTTTTAATAATAATTTAATGATATATAAATAATATAATAATATAAATAGTTTTAATAATATATTTATGATATATAATATGATAAATATATTAATTTTAAAAAATAATATATTAATATATAATTTAATAATGAGACTATTAAAATATAATATATTAATATTGATAAAAATAAAATATATAAAATATATAAAATATTAACACAAATATATATAAATTTTAAATAAATTTTAAAATATTCAAATATTCTTAGCATTTTCTCTATTGTTCGTCCTCCCACCTTGTCACCCAATATAAGAAAATAACTTTACCTACTAGCTACTAATTACTAGGTACAAACTCATCCTAATAGATAAATATAATATTAAATAGATCAATCTCAGCCATCCAATTAAATAGATGAATTTTTATCATTAGCTCAACATATATTAATAAAAATATAATAATATAAATAAAAATAAAAATATAATAAAAATTAATATATTTATAACAATAGTAATATACAAAAATGTATTTATGTATAATATATCAAACAATATAATAATAATATAATTTATTAAATATTATATGAAATATTAATCACAATATCAATTAAATGTTATATGAAATATTAAATACAATATTATATGAAATATTAAATACAATATATAAACAAATATATATATATATAAATTAAAAAATTTTAAAAATATTCAAAAATTCTTAACATTTTTTCTACTATTCGATTTCCCACCTTGTCACCCACTATAAGAAAATAACTTTACCTACTGGCTACTAATCACTAAGTACAAACTCACCTTAATTAGTAAATATAATGTTAAATAGACCAATCTCAACTATCTAATTAAATATTTGAATTTTTATCACTAGTTTATATTAATAAAATATAATAATAAAAATAAAAATATAATAAAAAATTAATATATTCATAATATAGTAATATACAAAAATGTATTGATGTATAATAAATCAAATAATATAATAATAATATAATTTATTAAATTTTATAAGTAAATAATATATTCATAGTAATAATAAAAATAAAAATATATAATACTATAATAAAAAATACTATATTCATAGTAATAGTAATATACAAAAATGTATTGATGTAGAATATATCAAAGAATATACTAATAATATAATTTATTAAATATTATGCAAAATATTAAATAGAATATATAACATAATAATTTAAATATTAAATATTAAATATTAAAAATATACCTAAACTCTCACCTACCCCCTCCATCTCCCGCCCAAACTATCTCCTGAAATCTGTTCCCGCTCCTCCTTCCCCAATATGTGAAACTTAACCCGTTTCCCTGGCTGCTCTTGGCGGCACTCCTCGCTGCAGAAGGGTACGTCTCCTCTGTACATGAATATATCTACGAAGGAGCCAAGGGGTCGCTGGCAGAGACGGCAAGCATCGAGGAAATAGTAGTACTGCCACACCTCTTCTTTGCCCAGCGTCGCCGGTGAGAAGGCTGTGTTGTCCGGAAGCATCACAGAGTACAGATCTTGGGCGAGACCCTCGCCGCCGCATGCTCGGCATACACATCCGCCTATTACGATCACGCCCAGCGCCGGAGAGCTGCACCCCGCGGTCGCCGCACCTGAGGACGCTGACGAAGCCGTGGGCGTTGGCGGCGCGGGCGGCCGCCTCGATCTCCGCCTCGCCCACCTTCTCGGCGCCGTAGGCCATGTTCTCGCAGATGGTGCCAGCAAAGAGGGTGGGCTGCCGTAGCAGAGAAGCATCGTGTCGCCTTCTGCGATGGCACGCCAGGGGCTGCCGCAGGCAAGCACCGCCCACCTGATCTTCCCTCTTTTCTCTTCCCGTTCACGGCCTCCCCTGCCATCCCAAATGTTGTCTTCTCGTTTCCAGTCAAAAGAGAAAGGAAAGGGCTAGAGATGTGAGGGATTACGCCGTCGACGACGTCGGCCCCCTCGCCCCACCGTTGCCCTCGAGACCACGGCTTCTCCAGAGACGCTGCGAGAGCGATGCACCGGGTGCAATTTGGTAATTATTTACCGAAGACTTGAACGAATTTTGCTCTTCTTATGTGTGTTACATTTTTTTTTTCATTTTTATGTGCAGGTAGGAGAAACTCGAATCTACACCGCATGCCGTGTCGTAGTATATAAACTGAGGACGGCACTAAAGAACCCTATGACGCAGGTAAGATATAAAAGTTACACCTCATAATTTAACTATTTACCCAAGGTTTTTTTTATTTTTTTTCCTAATTCACTTATATCTTACTTGTTGTTGGGGTCTTCCTTTTTTCTTTTCTATAGGCCATCATGTTAAAAATTCTTTTAAGAGCTTGCACAATGACAGATAGGAGGTATATCAGCAAGGTATATATGCATGCTTTTCTACCCAATATCTTCTATATATATGCTGGATTGAGTTAAGGGATTAAGAGCGATGTATATTCGTATCAGGCAGTAAATTAGTTTAAATCAGCACGTGGTGTTTATCTTGATACTTCAAAGTAGACCATTATCACTCTCTTACGAGATTCTAACTGTGACATGACATGACCCATCAACGTAAAAGAATCACCTTTAATTGATTAAAGAACTACAAAAATGTGCTTCTAAAATTAATGCTCATCTTATTATTTTTAAAATTTTTCTCATACAAAACATTTGGTGTGCATGCAGTGCAAGAAAATGGTCACAGCTTATGGCCCTGTGGCAGTGACAATGATGTCGAGATTTGTGAATGTGGTAGACTTGTGTGGCCTGACGCATTTCTGCCAAGTTCTTGGACATCATTGTCACTAAATTGAAGAGCATAGTATAAATGTTTTAAAAATTATGCATAAGTAATGCATGCAGGTTATTATGAATCAAGTTGTTAGAGGTTGATTAGTTCTCTTGTATATAGGTTAAGAACACATGTTTGTTCTCTTGTATACAGGTTATGACATAACATCTTAAAAGAACACATGTTTGTGCTCGTGAACGGTATCAAGAACACATGTTGATTAGTTCTCTTGTATATAGGTTAAGAACACATGTTTGTTCTCATGTATACAGGTTATGACATAACATCTTATAAGAACACATGTTTGTGCTCGTGAACGGTATCAATTGTAATTGTCAAAAAGCCAAATGCTCCCCTATTTGTAAGTCATTTTTGCATACAAAGTTACAACACACAAATTATTATTTTGCATACTTATGTTTTTGTAATTTTATGATCATTACAAGTTATCTTGAAGTAGATTGAGTACATTCCTATGAATATATTTTTATTTTCTTTGCCCATCTTGTGGTTACTTAAAAGCATAGGTATGTTTGAACTATTTTAAGTTTTGATGAATGATTCATATTAATTGCTAGTGGGGGTGAGAAAAAATTATTCTCTAGTGGCTATTCTGCAACAAAGGAAGGTTCTTTATGAGGATAGTTTACGAAAGAAAAACATGGTATATGTTCACTAAATTGAAGTATTTGATGTTCGGGAAGATGGTCTTTTTGTTTAGTTTGATTGACTGAAAGCTTGAAGGAGTCAACATCTTGTTGCTAGTTTATATATCTTTCTATAGAGATTTGTGATATGTAAATGCCATTTGTTCCTGTGCTCTATACATATCAACTCTAGTAGTCTGCTTTATTTTTAATGATAATTGCTTTTGCTAGGTGTACATGTAAAGGCCATCTATTCCTACTCCCTAACAAACAACTACAAGTACAATTAAATTGCATATGGTGCCAACCCCACAGGTTCAACTATTGTATTTGGATCAAACATTTTCATTGGATTAACCAAAACAAGCACCGTCATAACAAGTAATTCTCCAATCCTATCAATATAACTGATCTATCTTGGTATAGCTTCCTCTGTTTTTAGAATATTTTTGCTTACTCATTTATAGGTGAATGAATTTGTAGGCTAGGACAGACTAGTATGTTATCTGCATATGTGAATGAGGATGACTACTAAGAAAGATGTTAGATAGTATGCTTTACATTCGTGTATAGAAGGATGGCATGACATCTAGAAGGATGGAGCTATGTGCAGCTAGAAGGATGGCATGACATCTTACAAGAACATATGTTTATGCTATTGAATGGTATCAATTGTAATTGGCGAAAAGTCAAATGCCCCCTATTTGTTAAAGACAATCATATGAAGAAAATGCAAGATGTTATTAGAAGTTATATAATATGGTTGAGAGATTATGTAAGTCATCTTTACATACAAATTTACATCACACAAGTTATCATTTTGCATACTTATATTTTTGTATTTTTATGTCACAGGTTATCTTCAAGACAGATTTGATTACATTCCTATGCATGAGGAGCCATGAAAAATGTAATTCATCAATACTCTGGTTGTAGTTGAACATGAAAACTCTTAAATCTTGTGTATATTTGGTGTATAATACAGGTGTAGATGTGTTACTTTAACATGTTGTAAAACTTCTTCATTTTCATTTAAGCAACTCAATGATATGTGCAAAATTGTTTAAATTTTCTTAAACAGAACTTGAAATTTGAGTACATGAATGTCACAATGTGTATGGAACAGGTTGTATGGAACAGGTGTATGGAACAATGTGTGTCAAGAGGTGTAACATGAATGGGTGTATGGAACAATGTGTAGATGAAACAGTGTATGGAATAGGTTGTATGAAATAGGATGTATGGAACAATGTGGACCAATGTATGAAACAGGTTGTATGGAACATGGAACATATTGTATGAAACAAAGTGATTGAATGGAATATGAATGGGTTTATGTAATGATGTATATATAAGTGGTTATATGGAAGAGTGTGGTTGTGGAACAATGTGTAGATGAGTGGTTGAAGAACTTGTATGAATACCTACGGTTTCTGGCCGTAGGTAAATGTAAAATGCTGCCAAAGATCTGTCTATTTTTTACCACTACTTTTACCTACGGGAGGAACCATAGGTATGTCCGTTTGTATCAGTTTTCTTTACCTACGCTTGCTAAACAGATAAGCAGGTTTTACAAATGGGTGTATGGATCGTAGGTATACATAGGGACTATACCTACGGGTGTTTGTTGACCCGTAGGTATAGTACATGTACTATACCTATGGGACCTACCGTAGGTAAAACATTCACCGACATGTCCTAGCCCGACGCGACTTCCTACGGGGGGTCCCGTAGGTAAATTGAAATACCTACGGGAAAATAGGCTTTGCCTACGTTTTTCTCGCGTAGGTAAAGGACGAATTTGGCGTAGTGTCTACTCGTTATAACATCTTGTATCAATACTTGAACGGTGTAGGAGAAAACCTGATAAACATATGCTGGTTAATTTGCGCAATATTGTTCAATATCATATGATTAGTTGTAATGTCTCATTTTATAAAAATGACGAACGTAGTGTTAAAAATTGAAATGAAGAAAATACCTGTAAAGAAGAGGTATGCACGTTATGAATCAATTCCTTTAAATTGATATTCTCGGATTTTAATGTAACAATATCTTCAGAAACCCCATCGGTGACCCGTTGTGACAATGCATGCTCATTGTTATGCATCCTAAAAATATAAATTAAAAATAGAACCAGATACAACAGTGAAATATTTCAATGAGAACAATAAAAAAAGTGTGTATTAAGATACCAGGTCTGTAACAGTGAAGCTTTCGGCATAGTTGGATGAATGACGATCTTTGTGTTGAAGGTAGATTTAAGTCCAAAATTTCCTGACATTTGTAGAATAATGATTATAGGTTGGATTTTTTTAATCAAATCAAAGAAATATGTGATGAACATACCTCTGAAAGAATGTGTTCTCAAGGATGTAGCAAGTATAATCGGTTTTTCATGAATGATTCGGCGAATCTTTTCACCGTCGTGCTTGACGAAATTCTCCCACAAAGTAAGCATTATTGGGATTGACGTCCTAAGGATGAGGAAAAACTTAATACAGAAGAATATGAATATTGATGTAAATTATAACAATGAATAAGGTAGTACGTGTCATCCGTCAATGTTAATGTTTGCCGTTCAATATTCTTCCCATCTGACCGACGAGATACAATAGCTGTATCGTCTGTGCTAATGACTACGCATAGCAAATCTGCAAGGACGAAATATTTACGTATATTAGAATCTATTAAGTTGAGTAACGTAGAGTAAAGTACTTACCAATGAGTTCATCATCAGTCCTTGATTTTAATAGTTGTTCAATTGTCCGAGTTCTACTTGATTGTCCTTCATTCAGCGGAGGAAGATTTACATCATCTGCTTCACTGACGACAGTAGATTTCGTGAAGATGATCGCGATTGGAATCGTTCCAATGTTGTATCTTGAGTTGGCTAGTTTAATCTGTCCGTTTGAGATCTTGTAATTTTTGCCCTCCACGAGCAAATGATCAAATTTGACGATCGTTTCAAAGAACATCGTAGCCTGAATTAGAGTCCCCTGGTGGAAGAAGTTGAATACGTTGAACACATTTAAAATGAGTACGAAGTTAAATAATATAACATAAATCTAAATAAAAAGAATAAATTAACCTCTTCGTCCTTGAAGCACATGTTGATTACTTTTCCCGGTTTATTGTTTTTTGTAAATATGTGTGGTGCTCTCTTCTCAATCAACTGACATTAAATCGTCCACTCTGTCATGTCAGTTGCTAAGTCCTTCAACATGGTGACCTTCGATTCCATATCCGGAAAAAGAATAATGACAATGTCAGGAATAATATCAATTACTAATTTTCGAATGAGTAATGATACGCACATGTTTCAATGTTAAAAATTTCATTGTAGACAATATTTTGCGTGTGGTGACATAATTTTCTGTTGTTCAAATTGGACGGCTCAAGACCCAGCTTAGTTGATGCCCTTGAAACACCGCGCGACAATGCGACGTATAATTGTCCGTGAGAGAAAACTGGTTCGGGCAAATAGATTCCAACATTTTCTATTGTTTGACCTTGTGCTTTATTAATAGTCATGGCAAATCCTAAACGTAAAGAAAATTGCTTCCTTTTAAAATGGAATGGATACTTGTCCTGATCTGCCGGGAATAAAGGTATACGCGGAATAAGAATCTCATTTCCGGCATGTTGTCCACTTGCAATTTGTGCCTTTATGACATTTCTTTGGAAATCAATACAAACTAATCGCGTACCATTACATAGGCCATTTGGTGGGTCCAAGTTCCTTAATAACACAACCAGACAATATTGTTTCAATGATAATTTTGATGATGCCATCCCATTCGGAGTTAAACTGTTCAAAAGCTCCACCTGATAATGTGAATTTGTTTCATCAATTGCACTGTCAAAACTATAATACACATGTTCTTCTCCTGGAAATGATTTGATAAGAATGTCATTAATTTCATCGACAAATTCATTTTTTGTTGCTAAGATGGCTCTACTTGTCATATATGTTGGACATTTATACTTTATCCCAATATCTGCATATATGATGTTGATCAACTCTCTTCTCATATCTTGGTTGTCTTTGACCCGCACACATATGTCCTCCGGAACACATATTAACCCGTTACCAACAGTAGATTCAGTCCCATTTCCAATTCGAATAAGGAAATTTGCGAACTCTTCATCGCACTTTGCTCGCATGTTCTTTGTGAGTATCAATTTCTCAATTTTTGGCCACAAGTATGACTTGATCAAAGATCCGTCAATTGTTTGTATCTTGGTTGCTTTTGGAATCACGGGCAAAACTTGTCTGAAATCACCATCGAATAAGAATAATTTGCCACCAAATGGAAGATCGGAATCCATGATATCATGTAGTGTTCTGTCAACAATGCCTTCTATGGCGTCTTTTTTGCACATGGGAGCTTCATCCCAAATCACTAACTTTGCTAATCTTATTAAACTTGCTAGAGAACTTTTCTTCTTTATGTTACACATTGATGATTGTTTAATATTCAAAGGAATCTTGAATCTGGAATGTGTTGTTCTTCCTCCGGGCATCAGACAAGCCGCAACTCCACATGTTGCTGTTGCCAGAGCTATATGTCCTCTGCTTCTTATTTTGGCAAGTAATGCTCGATAAGGATATGTTTTTCCTGTCCCTCCAGGTCCATCGACAAAGAAGATTCCATGCTCTTCTTTGTCCACACGATCCATAATCAACCTGAATGCTCTATCTTGGTCCTCGTTGAGCAAGTTGATAGACTCGATATCCTTAAGTGGAGTGTTTATCAACAATTCATCTTTGATTTCTTTTGATGTGTTTGAAGGTTCAACACATTGGGCAGGGATACATGGCAAGTCAAAATCGTTAATGTTTCTACCAAAATTTTCAAGGAACTTGCTTACATCTTTCAATGTTTCCCGAAGTTGATCCGAGTACGACATGTCTTTGTTCCTCCGATAATCATCGGCCATATGTGGATAAAATTTATCCCATAATGATCTAACATTTTCTGTATCACAATAGGCTAATGTCACTACAAATAAGCGACGTAAAGAATAAGGCATTTCATAGATGACAGCCTCCTCAAAACATGATATTATTGAATGATCACTTTCTAATATGCCACTTTTTTGAGCTGCTTCCCTGAACGTTGTGTAGGTGAACCCAGCAACTGTCCGTAAATCCTCGAAAGATTTTGGTCCTCTGATATTGTTCAACAAAATTCGGAGATTGTGTCTCTCTCCTTCAGATGGATTTGAGGCGTTAACACGCCCAATGACTTGCCGTTGCTTTCTTCTTGTCCAACGTAATCGTGACGGAGTCCATACATAATGTTCGGGAAACTCTCTGTACAAAAGCTTGCGAGCTTCTATATCAACAGAGTTTGTGGAGAAAAATTCCGTAAGCATTGTTTTCTTCGAACGAGACGTTTCCAAAACAGAGTGCAAGTTCTCATTGTTGTTGAAGCTGACAAGTTGCATATTGGGTAGATGTAAGTCAAGTTGAACAACAGCTGGATACATCTCATTAAGATTGAAATGATAAATTCTCCACATTGCTTCTGGTGGTGAAATCCATCGACCATCTCGGAAGTTTTTGATTTCATCAACAACAGTTCGGTCCTCCTGATTATTAGTAATTTGCACCGAAACACGATCATGACCTTTGTATATATACTTGTATAGATACTTGACTGCTGTTATCGATGAACAAATTTCCACATTGATATGACAATTATACCTTTTGAGTAACAAAGGATTGTAAGGAACAACCCAGCGATTATCTAGATAGTGCTGCCTGACTTTATATTTTCGCCCATCATCTCTCCTTCGATATGTCGGATATGAGTTAGCACCCTTCAATGAAACCTCACAAAATGGGCGTGGATAATTACACTTACATGTACCATTTTTCATACAATGTGATGACGGCCTCAGGGAACCACAAGGACCGTGTATTATATGTTTAAGAACCATGTCATATAAATCTTTATCCACAGTTAGATCTGGAATTTCTGCCGACACTACAATATCGTATGCATCAGGATGTTCTATCTTTTAACATTCTTTCAAGAAAATCAAGAAATGAGCGTGCGGCAAACCTCTCTTTTGGAATTCTATGACATGTATATGAGCAGCAACATTTCCAAATAAGTTCTCCTTGAACAATATATTTTTGAGATCTTGCAATTTTGATTTAAAGATTCGGCTAACAATGTCTGGTCTGTTGAAGGAAACTTCCGATGGTTGCAGTTGGTTCCTTATTTCATCCCAATCTGGATTGCAAGTTATTGTAAGAAATATATCAGGTTTTCCAAAGCGATGTACAAGAGCCATTGCATTTAGATATCGTCTTCTCATATCTCTTGGACCACCAATAAATGAAGCAGGTAGTATAATTCTTTTCCCAATATAATTCGAACATGTTTCTCCGTCCTTAACAGCATCCACAACTCCTTGATAAACTTCAGATCGTATGTGTTGTTGATTTTTGTAATAAAAATTCAGTCGATCTGTCTCAATTTTAACATACATGTCAACAACAAACCACTGCAACAAACGACCTCCAAATAGTGTTAAAAGAAAGTATCAACTTCTGAGTGGAAGGGGGTAAGCATAATACTCACGAGCCGAAACAAATTGATCTGTTCTTCCTTGTAAATTGACCCGTCCATGTTATATTTTATATCAACACAAGACTTTATGTAATAAGTCATCATCACGGGTGGTTTACTAATATATTAAATTATTACCTTCTTCTCTTTGAATCAAATCGGTGAATGTTTGAATGTGGTCCACTGTTATATTTGAGTTGTTCGCACTATTTGGAGCACTGTTGGTTCGTCTGATTCCCCTGTGCCAGCCAGTTTCTCCTCTTGGAAAGAGTAATGGATACTGAAGTGGGTCATAACAGCCAAAATAAGACTGTACTTTGTGGCTTCTTCCGTCACGACCATGTACAACGATATCAGTAACATATCGTCCTTCTACATCATTAACTTCGACCCAAATAGCTGCTACTTGATCAGCGGTTGGGGCATTGTAAACTCGTTGATCCAAGCCCGGATCAATTCGGATAGAAATGACTCTTCTATCAAAAGAAGGTAGGTTTTGCAGATTTCTTAAGAAAGTAGAATAAGGATTGATACTCAATATATCAATCAACTTTTTAATAATTGACTCATTTAAGTTGGGAAGATGGTAAAGTCGGTTACGAACTTCATTCTCCGTGTCATAAAAATATAACTGAAGGTATCTTGCAACATTGTCACTTGGGACAAGTGATGGAATATGATGATGAAGTTGACCCAATATCCTAAAAGTGTAACACCCACTTCTCATATCCGCAATCGTTTTGTCCAAAGTAACTCCAAGTGAAGTAAATGAAAATGCATTGTTGTATGCACGAATCGAGTTTCTAAAATCTTGGCATTCTTTGTCATTAGACATGTATAATGTCAACAAATCAGTGGAAGAGTCGATAACTTCAACGAAACTTCACCGTTGCAACAACAAAATGTTGGAGGCTCGTATTCAAACTTCAATGCCCCACAGTGTACACAAGCTGCGATAGTCCTTACAACATGTCTGGTAGAAAGTTGATAAGATTTCTTAGCCTTCTTTCTCTGTGCATAAAGCTCCCTTCTTCTTGTATTCCTATCTATTCTACGTGCTGCTGCATATTTGAAAGTTAAATATAAATATAAATAATAAATAAATAAATAAATAAATAAATATTTATAAGAACAAGTGAAGAGCATGTACCTTCATTATTTGAAGTAGATCCAATTTCAGAAATGTAATGTTCTTGACTCATTCTTTAGTGAAACTGATGTAATAATGTTTAAGAATTCATGTTAGATTAAGATATATTGATTGACAAGTACCCGTCGATGCTTAAAAAAAATAGGTTAACTTTAAAAGAACACATGCTAATCTTAAGCTTGTGGATTGTTAAATATTTGTTCATTCTACGAGAATACGGTAGAGGATAAATTTCAACTACTAAGAAACTAAAGTTCTCGTAATCTTACCATGTATTGTGTTAAATGGGTAAGTTAAATTTTAGGTTATTTGTACAACCAGCCCGATCAATGAAGAGGGAATCCTTCACGTCTGGGGACTTACGGAGGCCTCGGTGGAAACAAACCTGGTCAACTGAAGAGGAATACTACAGAAGAGAGGTCGGTAACCACCAAGAGAGTGTGTTGTATATAAAGGTAATTTGGGAGAGAGAGCTGTCTTCTCGAATGTCTTATAAGTTGGACAAGTTCGATACCTAAATGCAATTGTAATGTAAGATTAAAATCTAAAGGAATAATGTCATACAACCTATTTAAGCTTGCCACAAACAAGATGAAATGTAAAATTAAATAATCATGTAAACAACGAAGGTAACGATGGGAAAAGAGAATGAAAATATCCCATATCCTATTGCTACACCAGGAAGATAACAAAAAGTGAAAGAGAATATGAATTAGAGGGAAAAAAACGTATTGCTGTGAGCAGGAAGGACCAGGAAGAGAAACATAAAAAGAATAGTGCTCCAAGGAAATTCAAGTAGAAATTTTTTTAAAACAAACATTCAACTTTATAAATAGCCTTGATAATTGGGGTCTTAATTCTTATTAATCTCGATATAGAAACTAATTTTATTGTTTTTTATTTGCTTTTTAAGTTATCATAATTTATTTTGTAGTCTATGTATTCTCTGTAGAACATATCTGTACATACAGACTATGACTATTACTATTCCTTTTTCTATAACCCAATATTTATGCAATGTATAAAATTGAAGAAAAAAATGGAAACAAACAATAATGCCAAACAAGGACTTTATTTTAGATGTGTTTTCTTTAGTTTTGTTGTTTTAGTCAAGACTTTATGTCTTTTAACTTTTAGGTTTGTTTTAAGTTTTAGTTTCTCTTATGTTTGCCTTAATGCCTTTTCAATTTGAGATGTTTTGGTTTTCATCTTACTTAATTTGTTATCTTTCAGATGTGATGTAATCATGAGAGGTTTCAATTTGGATTTGAGATTTAGTTAATTTTCAGAAATTGGAACTTTCAGATTTTAGATTTATGGATCTGAGAACGACATTTGTCAAGATTTGGATTGCATTTATTCGGGTTTGTGAATTATAAGAAAAAGAACAAAAAATAAATAAAAAGTACATCGAAAAGAGATGAAAATAAAAAGAATGTCACGCCCCGGATTTAATCCTGCACAGCGGAACATAATCCGACGACGTAACCGGGGAAAAATAACCCCAAAAAAAATATCGGTTTGGAACGAATGAAAACAACTAGATCCAAGTTCATAATTTCACAAATTCAAATTCCAATACATCACTAATCACTACAATATAAACAAAACTAAATACCATCTAGTCATAAATATCATCTAATTATCTTCTCGAGAATCGATCCATCACGCTTCCGCTGCGCTAAACCTGATTACCTGAAAATTGATAAGAGGATTGGGATGAGTACGACGACTCAGTAGACACCCCATCATCCGCCAGATCGGATAGCCAAAAGGCCCTAGAATGATATTTAAATAAATACCCAGACCTGCACCCTTTATAAACATATAAGTAAAACTAGTTAATACATTAACAATTGACTTAAATCACATCTTTTACACCACCAACCAGCCCTATGTCCACGACGACCAGCACCTATATGAACCATAACTTGACCTAAAAAGAGGGTATGAACGTATGCATAGACACCTGTATATATGCTCCATAAAATGATGAACTAAAACCAAGACATTTACATCACACAATGCAACTTAATATGCTAAGAAATAAACAAGAACACCTATACCATGCTATGAAATAAATGCACCTATCCTCTAGTAAGCATCACACCTTTTTCTTATTAGCAAGGAAAACGTCGTCTTGCCACCTCAACAAACTACAACCAGATCTATCATATATAGCAGTACCATATAGCTAAACGAAATCCCATAGTGCACCTAGGCAGTGGTGGCACAGGGACAAACCGCGGTATCCGGGATCGAAGGATGCACCGATCGTTTCTAACCTCCGTCGCCCTCGGGTCACGACTAACTAGTCTGGTGTAGTTGTTCCATTTACATTCATTAATGCATCATGCATCCACCTAATTATGCCATGCCATAACCGAAATATGCAAGAGATGACATACACCATATCATGCTATGACCAACATGCTATCAATGCAATTGATATGAACAACAATATCTAAATAACCTGCTTATGATACTAGAACCATGAAATGACAAACATAACTTAAGACTATCATGAATACCACATCAAACACTCAACCAAACATATTGTAACCACCCAATCACATTTATCTCTTGGTTAAAAGGTCATAACATAACCAAAAATCAGATTTAATATTATTAGAAAAGACATTAACTAATAAGGTTAACATAACACCACCTGTACAAGGAGAGTAGTTTAAAAGGGTAACAAAGAGTACTAACTGAACAGGGATGTAATCGACTCAGATCTACCAATCAACATGCTATAAATGTCATATATAATATCATACCATGATCCTTAATTATGCACAAAAGAGGAAGTACTATCTAACCACAACAGTCACACCAACCCCGTTAATAAAATAGGCCAATTACTACAAGTCATGGAGATTTTTAAAGTATGTGATTTAAATGATAGTAGACACGTCAAGAGTGCCTTCCGGAAACCGTGCCAGAGAAATCGGAATTTGGCGACCGAAAAAGATATCGAACGTTGACGACGCAATGTACCGCTTGAACCGGTCGAAAAGGGTTAAATCACACCACTTAGGTTGGCCGGAAAAAAGAGTATACACAAGAAAATATAAACCTGTTGGATCAAGGGAAAAATTTAGAAAAAATAATTGAAGAGCTGAATATCAAGTTATGAACAATAGATAGAAGAGAGAGAATGATAGGATAGGAGAGAGGATGCTTACGGCGGCTGATAGGGGCGGCGCACGGCGCCGGGGAGAGGGCGCACGGCGGCTCGGGGAGGGCGCACGGCGGCGCTCGAGGCGGGAGGCCGCGCGGGCGGTGCGTGCGCCGGGCGAGAGCGTTGACCGGGGCGGCGCCGCTGGCCACGCGGGCGGCGGCTGTCCGCGCGAGGCGGGGGCGGTCGCGCGAGCGCGTTGACCGGGGCGGTGCCGCGCGTGCGCGCGCGGACGAGGGCGGCCGCGAGGCGGCGGACGCCGCCGCCGGACGTCGGCGACGGTAGCACTGCGGTGACCGTGTAGAGGCGCTCGCGGAGAGAGAAAAGTGGCGACGGAGGGAGGGAGGAACAAGGCGGCCGAACGGCGCTGCTCGCGAAGGGGGAGGCGGTTCGCGAGGGGAAGACGGCGACGCTCAAACTAGGGTACGGAGAGGGGGAAAAATTGGGTAAAAATAAAGGATAAATGGGGAAGGGTTTAAATAACAATAAAATGCTCATAAAAATTAATTTAAAATATCTTTAACCTATATAAAAAAAACGAACGTTACAATCTACCCTCCTTAAAATAAATTTCGACCCCGAAATTTCTAATCAAGGCTTACCGAACAATTGGGGATGATGCCGTCTCATATCTATAGGCATTCTCCCAAATCACATATATCACTCATGTTCATTATTCTCACGTAAACCAGATGAATTGATCTAATTATTCTCATATCTATTATAAAAAAAAATCTTTTCTAAATTCTATCCTCACATCGAACCTAGATATATGATGACTAATCTCTCTTCTATGTATCTATCAATCTAAATTATCTATATATATATCTATATCATCGAGTCACATAACCTTGTAGTCTTAATTCCGATGACCATTAATCCAATATTAATATATCAAATCTAAAAATTTTGTAGATCAATATGATATGGATCAAGTATTCTTCACAAAAGTATTCAATAATCCAACATACCCTACATTGCTCAAATTAATAACCTTGTCTAAGATTGATAACATTGATCATCATCTATCTAAAATTTCAAATATATTCAATCTGAAAATTTTTTAAGAACATAGCATACCTCCATGGTGCTATCAACGCCACAATCTAGTTATCTAACTAATAATCCAATTATGGTCTAATATCAAATTTAATTGATCTAACCAATATCTTATCTAAAGACTGATATGTCTCATCATCATCACTAAAATGATTGAGTTCACTAAATCTGAAGCTATATCATCATATTATTGGTATCCATCATATAATCCACAATATGGAAGAAATTTCCTTAGCTATTCCTCTTACAATCTTTTATCTAGAGATCATTTCTAATAAATTGCGGTCTAACTAATTCATCTACTACATTTAATCACAATATGACAATCAACCTATCACCATCTACTCAAGTCTAAATCAAAGTAGGCAAAAATATACTTCTAGCTAAGTTTGTAAATCAAGATTTGAAGAGAGAATGAATTCCCAGATTAGATAAGCCCAAATCGGATCATGGTAGATAGAAATAACTCGTGAGTTCAAGGTTATAGATAATAGATGATGATTTAGATAATATGATCATGCTCTAAAACAGATTGCCATAATCATAAACTAATTACAACTCTATCTAGATAATCGTCTATGCTCTAAAGTTTATATCTGATCTTCTATAAATCTCATCCTCAATATCAAAAGATTATCAATGCTATGCTCATGCCTATGTTTTCATAAATCTATTCCAAAATTCATATTGAAAATTCATTCTCTAAATTTGACATATTCTCATTGAGGCTACTATAGTTTCAATTCCATCTCATACTAAAGCTTCTCGAAGGAATGATACAATAAAATGAAATATAACTCAAGATTTATGTTATCCACTTAACCAATCAATTCAATTATTCTTACCCTCTGTATCATTCATAAGTATATATAATCTCAAATATAATCACCTCATGCAATCTATCTTATATAAGTTCTCAAGATGACCAAATCTCTAACTTCCAAGTAATTCTAATAAGTTTACTACTTTTGACCATATTAACATCACCTAAACCATAATGATTCAATAATCAAGTATGTCATCATAATCAAAAAAAAATCTCTAACCTTCACTATAAGAACAATATCTATTTGTAATCATATATAATCAGCAAATGATTCTCACTCTTAATGAGTTCTCAAATCTCCTCTTCTACAAATCTATCTCTATATCTACCACTCTCACGATTCATTCTCATTTCTTCCTTAAAATAAGTTTATATTCATATTCTAACTACTTCCAAACAATTAACAAGATACATCTCATTATCATTCTATCTCTATCTAATCTAAAAGATCACTTCCATTAGACCAAGGTCCAAACTTCACATAAGATCAATCTATGATTGGTCACAACATATAATTAAAATGATCCAGAATCAAGATTTGACCAGATTGATCAAATAAGATATAGCAAGATAAAGAGTTCAAAATTTTGAGCATAAAGATGAAAGATCATGATTGAGGAGTTTAAGCAATAGATAGCACCGAACCAACTCTTACTATAATCATACTCAAACTACCTTTAAATTCTCAAACTGATACTAGTACCGGAATATCACATCCTTATGCTTACACGATCTATAATTCATACTTGATTGCACAAAAAATACCACTTATTCAAAGCATGATAAAAATTCTCTTGATCTTCACTATACCATTTCCAATTGATAATCTCATTCTTATGCCTCATTTCTTCTCCATCCAAAACTATATAGTGGAAGCAATACTTCAATCATCATTTCACCTTACATCTAGATAAATCCAATACCAAAATCACATGTCATCCTATCCTCATACCACTCATTGATATTCCATCAATTAACATACAATGATAAATCGGATTAATCCTAGATAGACAAAATAAATCATCATTATCATCCCATATAGATTATCCAATTAAATCAATTTGAAGATTCACTAATCTATCATCAATCTATTAATCATATGATATCATCATGATTCTAACTATTGAATTTACCATCAATCCAAAACACTAATCATCTTAAATCTGAAAATTCAAACTTAAAGTATAAACCAACCTAATAATGATCAAGCATCATATACCAATCATTCGATAATCCAATATATATAAATCAAGAATCTTGCCTTAAGATTATTAAAATAAATTCTTGATTAAGCCAAACCACAAGATCGACCAAATCTGAAAATCAGTCATCATATATTAATTATTCAATCTAAATCTTTAATGACTCAATCACCCTCTAATATTAAAATCCACAAATCCAATCAATGTAATTTTATCCTATAAATAGTAACCCCAACTCCAAGATCCACTAAATCTGAAAATTAAATCAATTTAAAATGATATTGGCATTTATCCATTATAGACCTCTAATAATCCAACATCAAACTTCTAAGCCATTCAATCTAGTAGATAATCTAAATTATTCTATATGCCCAAGATCATTTTCTTCCAAACATCAATTCCGTCTAATCCAAACCGATACTATAAACTCGGGCTAGTCAAAAATAGACCTTAAGGCCGAGTTAATGCTCTGATACCAAGCTATCACGCCCCGGATTTAATCCTGCACAGCGGAACATAATCCGACGACGTAACCGGGGAAAAATAACCCCAAAAAAAATATCGGTTTGGAATGAATGAAAACAACTAGATCCAAGTTCATAATTTCACAAATTTAAATTCCAATACATCACTAATCACTACAATATAAACAAAACTAAATACCATCTAGTCATAAATATCATCTAATTATCTTCTCGAGAATCGATCCATCACGCTTCCGCTGCGCTAAACCTGATTACCTGAAATTGATAAGAGGATTGGGATGAGTACGACGACTCGTAGACACCCCATCATCCGCTTATCTGATAGCCAAAAGGCCCTAGAATGATATTTAAATAAATACCTGCATTCGCACCCTTTATAACCATATAAGTAAAACTAGTTAATATATTAACAATTGACTTAAATCACATCTTTTACACCACCAACCAGCCCTATGTCCACGACGACCAGCACCTATATGAACCATAACTTGACCAAAAAAGAGGGTATGAACGTATGCATAGACACCTGTATATATGCTCCATAAAATGATGAACTAAAACCAAGACATTTACATCACACAATGCAACTTAATATGCTAAGAAATAAACAAGAACACCTATACCATGCTATGAAATAAATGCACCTATCCTCTAGTAAGCATCACACCTTTTTCTTATTAGCAAGGAAAACGTCGTCTTGCCACCTCAACAAACTACAACCAGATCTATCATATATAGCAAGACCATATAGCTAAACGAAATCCCATAGTGCACCTAGGCGTGGTGGCACAGGACAAACCGCGGTATCCGGATCGAAGGATGCACCCATCTGACCGTTCTAACCTCCGCCGTCTCTCGGGTCACGACTAACTAGTCTGGTGTAGTTGTTCCATTTACATTCATTAATGCATCATGCATCCACCTAATTATGCCATGCCATAACCGAAATATGCAAGAGATGACATACACCATATCATGCTATGACCAACATGCTATCAATGCAATTGATATGAACAACAATATCTAAATAACCTGCTTATGATATTAGAACCATGAAATGACAAACATAACTTAAGACTATCATGAATACCACATCAAACACTCAACCAAACATATTGTAACCACCCAATCAGATTTATCTCTTGGTTAAAAGGTCATAACATAACCAAAAATCAGATTTAATATTATTAGAAAAGACATTAACTAATAAGGTTAACATAACACCACCTGTACAAGGAGAGTAGTTTAAAAGGGTAACAAAGAGTACTAACTGAACAAAGGATGTAATCGACTCAGATCTACCAATCAACATGCTTATAAATGTCATATATAATATCATACCATGATCCTTAATTATGCACAAAAGAGGAAGTACTATCTAACCACAACAAATACACCAACCCCGTTAATAAAATAGGCCAATTACTACAAGTCATGGAGATTTTTAAAGTATGTGATTTAAATGATAGTAGACACGTCAAGAGTGCCTACCGGAAACCGTGCCGGAGAAATCGGAATTTGGCGACCGAAAAAGATATCGAACGTTGACGACGCAATGTACCGCTTGAACCGGTCGAAAAGGGTTAAATCACACCACTTAGGTTGCTGGAAAAAGAGTATACACAAGAAAATATAAACTGTTGGATCAAGGGAAAAATTTAGAAAAATAATTGAAGAGCTGAATATCAAGTATGAACAATAGATAGAAGAGAGAGAATGATAGGATAGGAGAGAGGATGCTTACGGCGGTTGATAGGGGGCGGCGCACGGCGCCGGGAGAGGGCGCACGGCGGCCTGGGGAGGGCGCACGGTGGCGCTGAGGCGGGAGGCCACGCGGGCGGGTGTGCGCCGGGCGAGAGCGTTGACCGGGCGGCGCCGGCCGGGCCACGCGGGCGGCGGCCGGCCGCGCGAGGCGGGGGCGGTCGCGCGAACGCGTTGGACCGGGGGCGGTGCCGCGCGTGCGCGCGCGCGGACGAGGGCGGCGGCGAGGCGGCGGACGCCGCCGCCGATGTCGGCGACGGCGTAGCACTGCGGTGACCGTGTAGAGGCGCTCGCGGAGAGAGAAAAGTGGCGACGGAGGGAGGGAGGAACAAGGCGGCCGAACGGCGCTGCTCGCGAAGGGGGAGGCGGTTCGCGAGGGGAAGACGGCGACGCTCAAACTAGGGTACGGAGAGGGGGAAAAATTGGGTAAAAATAAAGGATAAATGGGGAAGGGTTTAAATAACAATAAAATGCTCATAAAAATTAATTTAAAATATCTTTAACCTATATAAAAAAAACGAACGTTACAAAGAAGATATGAAAACAAGTGTAGTAATAAGAAAATGCCATGTCAAGAGGCATTGTGCTCAAATCAGATGATGATGTTGCGCTCAGATCAGATGATGAAGGGATTAGAAGAAAAGTAGATGAAGAAGAGAAGAGAATAGAAAAGTTTCATGATAACACCAACAGGTGCTATGACAAATTAAAATAAGAGATGAAGAAATTGAAGGAGGGGAAAAGGAGAAAAAAAGTAAAGACAGAACCATCAGGCGCCACGATAGATCAAAATAAGAGAGGTAGAAATTGCAGAAAATGAAAAGGAAGAGAGGAAGAGATACCTTTCTTTCATGCTACAACAACAAAAAGCATTCTCAGATTTGAAGACACCAACAAATCGAGCCGATTACAGTCCATGAACTGGTCCCAAACAGACATGATATCAGCCCTATATACAATCGTCTTAAACAGATCCATGCAGACCCCCCCCCCAAGCACCGCTGTATCAGCCCATTCTCAGTCCATCAGAAACTGAACCTACCAGTCTGCAGCCCTGAGACAGGTCCTCTAAATAGCCCATTGTCAGTTCCATAAACAACCTCATCCTCAGCGAAACAAAAAAGAAAAAAAAAAGTCCTGAGCCAGGTCCTCTAACCAACCCATTGTCAGCTGCATAAACAACCTCATCCTCAGGAAAAACAAAAAATAAAAAAATCAGAATCATGGATACAGGGTTGAAATAAAAAATGATAAGAGGCCTTTGTTTAAGAGAAATTATGACTTGTATAACTTCCCCATCTTCATGTATCTCAATTGAATCCAAGCAATAGAAATGCCATGTTCAATGATACCTATGGTGTGAAGTTCCCTAAACAGCCCTATAATCTTGAAGGGATGCAAGTAAGATTAGAGGAACTTAAACCATCAATAATCAGCTACCTCACAATCACATATAAAAAGAAATCTATATATCATCAAAACTTGAATTTGTAAATCAGTCCCCAAAAGGGTCAAAATCAGTCATAAAAGCCCATCTCAAATTCAGTACAACATCAATCATTAAAACCAATCCTAAAACCAGTCTTCCAACCATCCCTGTTTCACAAATCAATGTGATATTGAACAAGATTGAAAAAATCTTAAATATTGAACAAGATGGTTTGGTTTTGTAGTTTGAACAATTTAGTTTGTATTTTTTTTGTTGAAAGTAAAATTACGCAATTTTTTTGTAGTACACTGGTTTTTTGTAGTTTGAACAATTTAGTTACTTTCAACTTCATGTGTAGTAGATATTTTTGCCTCCGGGACATACTAAAAGTTCAAATTGAAAACCAAAATCAAAACAAAATTTGAAGGCACATCAGAATCGGAAAAAAAATAAAGGTTGCTAGGAATAAAAAATGTAGAAAATTTAAACAAAGTAATAAATAAACATGCAAAAAACACAATGATATTCAGAAGTGTAGATATAGAATGAATAAACAAAGAATTCAAATATGGGAAAAATTTTAGAAATTTGATTCCAAAATATGCATAAAATGTAATTTTTAGATAAGACCGTAAATTAGAAACTCACCGATATCCAAAAATCTTAGATAAGAACGAGAAATTAGAAAATCCTAATAATTCAGATTCGGTAAATACGAATAGGCCGAGACATGCAATTTCAAAGCTCAAGTACGGTATCTATGGAAATCGAGAAAATTCGCAAACTGTTCAGGATCTATGGAAACCACAATTTTAAAAATGTAGTAAGTCCAAAACAGAAATCTGAATTCTAATAGTCCACGAATCTAAAAAAACAGAAGGATTCTCATCAAGTTGCATTATGAAAAGTCTTGTGTATCAGGACATTTGAAGAATTGAATTTAAGAAATCTGTAATTCTGTAAATCATAGAATCTAAAAAACAAAAAATTCAGAAAATCCCTGAATCTGATAATGAGAATTCAGAAGACATGGAAAATTTTGTACGTAAATGAAATCTGTAACATAATGCAAAAAAATAAATGAAATACCTTCAAATATGAAATCTCCTACTATCTTTTAGCAAATCCAACCAGAAATGCAGCTCTTCTTTTCTTTGCTTTGTCGAATTGCAGATTTTACGTTTCAAAATTTCAATTTCCAGACTCCATATTTTAGATTTTGAGTTTCAGATGTGATTTCAGATGTGATTTCAGATTCTGTTTTAAATTCCAGTTTTTAAGTCTTAGACCTCTGATTTTGTAATTTTGCAGATTTAACAGGTTTCGGATTTACAGGCTCAGAATTTCTTGGGTCTGACCTGAATTAATTAGTTCTGGCTTGAGCGAAATTTGTCTTGATTTACATTGATGGATTATGTTACGAGGTTGAGTTTGGGAATTGGATTTTGGAAAAAACTGATCCGGATTCTTAGTTGATTGTATGGGATGCCGATTTCAGATTTTTCTTAAATGTTAATGTTTTGATTTGATTGTCGCTCTCTTTCCCTCGTTTACAAAAGATTTGGGGATTTTAGTGTTTTGGGCTGAGAGTTGAGCAAACCTGACCTAATGATCTTCAAAACTCTTTTGGCGAAATTTGTATATACGCTTGGCAATCTATGCTTCAAAGGTTCGTCTTGCTTCAGGGTGTTACTATTAATCTATTTTACCTATATTCAATTAAATAAGTTTTTCGGTGATTACCCAGCTTTTTCATCCAACCATTGCATCTTAAAAGATTCGACTGTTTCTTTGAGTACAGAGATCAAGTACGAAGCACTTATGTAGGTTGCTCCGTCTCTTAAGAGAATCTTCTGTCTTCGGTTGCTTTACATCTGGGTGATCTGTGCTGGTGCAGCACATAATGATTGAGAAGTTGAGTTGATTGTAAATAGTTATAAATATATTTTCAACAATTACAAAATTTTACGTTTTTTTTAAAAGAAGTGGGGAGATGAAAATAATCTCACAATTTCTTCTTCCCCGCACAATCTCAAGCAAATGCATCTTCAGAAGCCTTAACTACTTGTAGCTATTGGGTATCTCAGTAAATAACCGATTAGCATAACCATATCAACATATTGGAAATCACAATGCCTCTTTTCAGACCCCAGAATTCTCTATGTATTTTTTAATCATCTTTCACCCTTTTGGTAACCACTAATAGTAGGCTGAGTTTTGTAAGCTAACATATTTCACATTCTTGTTTGTAATCTTCTTCTTGGTTTGCTGATAATATTCAGAATTGGCATGTCAGTTAGTTTTTAAATGATTGTACTTATATAATATTTGGTGAAAATATGTATATATCAATTAATAAATTACTAATGTGACATTTTAAGATTAGACTAAAATTACGTCAACAATTGATCCCGGCTTACTAATAATTTAAAATTTATTAAAGAAAACATATGCGGTGTGAAAAAAAATATGATACTACTTGATAACACTGAACCAAGGCAATTAGTTATTATAAAGAGGCAATGCTATTATGAAACCAATCTTGAGTAATCATTAGAAAGACATGCCTATCATCTGAACCCAATAAGTGAAAGTATTGAAAAAAATAGTGACACCTAATGGTAAATTCATACATTAAAGGATTTATAAGTTTGATACATCACATCATCACAACATGAAAAGAAGCCTAAGCTTAGAAATGTAGCGTTGCTTTTTATCTTGATCTTCCTCAATGATAATGCTTGCTCGGCACAATCGTCTCGTCTTCCACATTGCCACAATGCTCTCAGCCTCCTCCATGTCATATGCAGAACCGAACTGTCTCACTTTAATCGGAGGCAAGTGCGAAAGTGAAGGGACCTTGTGGCGAGGAAGCCCGACTTGTGGAAGACACCGGTAGGAATTATACAATACAAAGGAGCTGCCAGATATCAGACGCAAATCAACACCAGGGGTGAAGCAAGTATACAGGTCCTTGTTTAGCAAAGCCTTTGGAGCATAAAGAAATCCACTGCGCTTCATGCTAGCAAAATAAGCACGCCAATCGTTCCTTTTCTTCAACTTTGGACATTTATTAACAATTTTGTCCTCTAATCCAAGGGCAGATGAATAAGGCTGCAATGGGCTGCGTTGAAAAAGCCGAGACATGGTTGTATTACCACCAATAGGGTTAAACTTGAAGTGTAAGTCTGCCCAACATGCCATCAACAGAGAACTACCAAATGGAGGTAAACCGAAACTTGAAGATGTGAGGCCACAATATAGATAAGCAAGTACTGAAGGACCTAGTAGTTCACCTTGCCTAATACCCTGGATACAAGTGAGTTGTTCTGCTTGCAATAATCCGTCCTGGGCAGGAAATAGAAACACAGCAGCCAGACACGTAGCAAAACCCTTCAACCCTCTGATCATATGTGTCTCATCGTCTGTCACATTCGTCAAGAAATCGATGGTCCATGATGCTAACTTCTGTAAGTTGATACATTTACCCTTAACCATGTCACCTGAATGTTTAGCATCAACAAACTCTTGTAAAAACTGTAAACATGTCAACGGTTCAGGAGGGATAAAAATCTTGTCCTCCTTACCCTTTGGAATGCGTCGTAATCCGAGAAGAATTTCTGCCTCCTCTAGTAAGATTGTGCATTCGAATGTGTTAAATACAAATGTATTGGTATCTGGGTGCCACAACTCCATCAACGCTCCCATCATGCCAAAGTCCAAGAAATAATCATCATAATGCTTTGCATGCACCAACAATCCCCTGAGACCCCAATCAGACAGGATTGATTGAGAGGTAATGTTTAAAACCCCTAATCAATCTCCCAACCAAGAGATATGACCAAAACGTCTCGGGCTTGGAAAGTTTGGATAGTCATAAAAAATTGAATAAAATAATGTTAACATCAACACTCGAAGAGTGCACCCTGTTAAGGTCCAATTAGCTTGGTCCAATTCATGGATGCTGGTAACATGCATGGAAAACATGCACGAATGACAAGTATATATAATAATAATAAAATATCATAATGGTTGATCTTACCAAACCAGCTGATATTCGACCTCGAACATGCCCAGGTATGGCGGAGAAATTTCTCCCCATATTGGTGCGTGCCCGCTTGGCAGAAGTAGCCATTTGTAATAGATTTCACCAACTTAGTCTGGGTGTGTGAAGGATAAGAACTGCAACAAAACAACAAAAAATACTGGACACTAATAGTTTTGGTACGAGTTGTCAGGTTAAATAATGACAAAATATAAACATTATTTTAATTTTATATCAAACTGATAAATATGAGAACTCAAAATTTTAATAAACTCCAAATATCAAAAATCAAAAAATTTGCAAATCCACAAACTGTTGGGTCTTGGACCAGCAAAAAATAAGATCAGAATCTTGTAATTCTAACAGTCTAAATATATATATGTTCAAACAGGGATCGAAACGTCAAAAAGAAGCAACCAAATTAGAACCAGGAATCTGAAATTGGAAATTAAAGTGTCCAAGTCAGAAACTTGAACCAATATTAAAAACCCGCCACATGGTCTTGGCTAAACTTAAAAGAATTTGTGGGTCGGTTTCAAACCTTCCCCTTAATTTGTTTAAGGTGGACATACAAAGGTCGAATGACCCCAATGTCAAACCATGTTCATTAAGTTATATGAGGCCGTGCATGATCAACATGCCAATAAGCTGATTATATATTAATGAAGTTCAAAAGAAGGTGTGCGTGATCAACAACAGGAGTGTTATGAAGACAAGTCAGGGGTTGAAATCCAAATCTGTGTTGTGCGGAATTACTATAAAAATCTGAAAAAACAGAAAATCTGAGAACCTGAAATCTGAAAACATCCGAAGCCTCAAACCTGGAATTTGAAGCAGACTTGAAAATTGAAAATCTGAACTTAACCCACATAAAGATCTGAAATCTGCAGGGGATCCGAACTAAAAAAAATCTGCAATCTGGAAATTGAAGCATCAACAAAAATCTGAACTCCACATTTCTGAAATCTGAAACATACAACAAAAAAACTGAAATCTGTAAGAAATCTGGGGTCTTAAAATCTGAACAGAGGTCTGAAATCTGAAGTCTGGAGCATAGAAGTTTGAAAATCAGAGGTCGGAGACCAAGATGTATGAATCAAAAAATCTGAGGGTGTAAAAATTCTGCAAGATTCTAGACCTGGAAATTTTGGAACATATAGAATCTGTAGGGAATCCAAGTTCTGAACCTGAACTGAGGTCCGAGATTTGAAGCGAATCTGGAAGCTCCAAATATGAAAATGGGAAGTGCAGCAAATTCAAATTGAATTAATAGTTTTCGAAGAGATTGGTGCAACAGTATTAATTCTAGAACAACTGAAGAAGCACCAAGTGAATAACAGAGCTGCTGCGAGTGAGAGCCCAGGGTTCAATATTTTGGGCATGTCTCCGATGGTATGGACTGCAAAAAGCAAGGTGCCTGCAGAAGAACCTCAACTAATTTGGTTTTCATCTGGCCCAAAATATCGTATTTTGTTGCTTCATGGATCTAATTTGGTTTTCAACCTAAGTACCACGTTGAGCTTATAGTTGGAGTTTTTTATAAGAACAAGGCAACCCCTTTCATTAAGATATTTTGAAAGAGGAGGTATGCCCAATACACAAGAAGGGGAGGAAAAGGAAAAATCGATTTGGGTCTCTTACGACCCCCTAAAAAGGTGAGTAGATTCTAAGAAAATAAGTGGCCCAAAAAGATCTTAATTGACATAGGCAATGGACTTGTTAACCTTCAATCAAAAATGGGGGTATTAGAGTAAACGTGTCTCAGAATGATCCATACTTAAACATGCAATTGGCAGACCTCTAAATTGGACCTTCATCATTATTATAACATATATGCCCCAGAAAATATGAATACAACACTACTAAAGTCACCTACAAGCAACTTGACTACCAAACCCGATTGCAGCCCTAGGTGAAGTCCAATTCCAAACTCTTCTGTCCAAATTATGTGACAACTGTCAATGAGGTAGAGCTCAATTTAAAGAAGAATGCAAATAATTGCCTAGTTTAATTACCCCACATATTTCCAGAGGATTGTATAACCAAGAAATATTTAAACGTCCCCTACAAGAAACTTGACTACCAAATCCGATTGCAGCCCTAGGTGACACCAATGAATAGCACAGTTGATAAACAAAAAATTGATCATCATGAAACACAGAACAGGAGCCAATGTGTACTCCTTTCTTCCTTAACCAGGTCCATCTTGTTGTCATAGATAGATTCACCTAGGGAATCTTCCATAATAAGAAAATATGTGCCTTACTACTGATTCAAAATCCCTCCAGTAAACTCAATCCACTAAGTAGACATTTCTCTACAAACTGATTTGACAGAAAATTAACCATGTGAAGTCCAATTCCAAACTTTTCTGTCCAAATTATGTGACAACTGTCAATGAGGTAGAGCTCAATTTAAAGAAGAATGCAAATAATTGCCTAGTTTGATTACCCCACAGATTTCCAGAGGATTGTATAACAAAGAAATATTTAAACGGATGCTATTCCAGAAATCAGCAACCTTTCTTGAGAATTGGCAATCAGTGCAAAGGTGAAGATGATACTAAACAATGTAAATGAAAGCAAAGAGCTCCAAATGAAAAATTTATGATAACAAGTTGATCACTTAAACTACATTGCAGATGTATTTTAAAATAACATTCAAGTTGTTGAACCCCTATTCTGTTTAGATAAAGAACGCAATGAAAGTGGTCTCCAAGTTAAAGACTGGATCAGAATAAATATATGACAAATCAGTCCCTTAGGATGCAAAACAGATACAAAAAATAAAAAGCAGATTAAATGTGGATACTAATGGGGTGTTTGGTTGCATGATAATTTTTTGTACACTTTCATGATAAAAAATTGTATTAAAATAAAAAGTGAACCAACTCATGACATAAAATTATCATGTTTGGAGGGATGTGATTACAAAAAAGAGTAACCACCGCACATGACCAAATAAAGTGGGGGACCCCAAGAAAAAAGAAAGAGGTGAGACCCTCTTTTTTTGTTTAAGAAGAAAATCACTTTCAAAACATAAAATTGTCATGGTTGTCAAACACCTCTTTTAACAAGTTTTCTTACAATTTTTAAAAATTAAAATAAAAACCTCAATTATCATGCAACCAAACACCCCATAATAATGATAAGTGCGTACCTTGTCACAAACCTCCAACACCAAGTGAAGAAACCAATGTAAAATGGGAAGATCTTCAAGAAATATTTCAACTCTCAAGTCCTGTTTTCCAATAGAAATGAAATAAATTTGAAACTATTAAGATAACTTTACTTTTGGAAAATGCAGTAGATTATAATCTAAAACCACTGATTACACCAATTTCATTCTGCTTAATTCCACTCTCCCATTAAAAAACAAAACAATTTATCCTTACTTGGGTATTTGCCATATGGAAATCTGGATTCTACGAATACAACAAAAAAATGGAGAATAAAGTCATATATGTTATATTTTTATGTACTACGCTGTTAATATTGATCTACTAAATGTAATAATATAATAACTTACGATATATATGACTATGACTTTAAAAAATAAGCAATTTAAATAAGCAACATTTGATTTTTCTATGAATTAACTAATCAATTCATCTAATCTAAGATCAAAAAAAGTATACCCAATGGTGCTTGATCCTACAAATGTAACCAATATCATTACTAACAAATTTCTAACAACAAGGATTCCCAATGGTGCTTAATTCTACACTGCCTAGACTTTAAATCTGAACATTCAAAGTAAATTCCGAACTGCACTTACAGAGCAAACCTTCTCAAAGCAATGGAGGCGTGCAACTCCAGGTATCCGAGCAATCTTCTTCTGACGGAGTTGCAAGTAAGTCGATGGATGAGATGTAGACCACGTCTTCAAGCAGCCTTAATCCGACGGGGGTGTAAGGAGGTCGATGGGTGAGGCACAGAGGAGGTGTCCGAGAGGTATTCTTCGTGCGATGGGATTGTAAGGAGGTTGATGGTGGTAGAAGAGTCTAACGGTAAGCATATATCTATAGAGGTACGTAAGAAGGAGACCGGATGGAAGAGGAGACGTGATATGTAGAATATGTCGGTTGAGGAGGAGACGGGATGGAGGAGGAAACATTGTAGTGGGTGGCGGAGGCCCGAGGGCGGCGGATGTCGTGACCATGGCGGATACATCGGGTGAGAAGGAGAGGCAGCGGGGGAAGTACCAGGCTCATGGCTCCATCTTCGCGGCGGATGCGGAGGAGAGGTCGGAGGTGGCGTGAGGGCTCATGTCTGCATCTTCGCCGCGAATGCAAAGGAAAGTTCGCGGAGGATGCGGAGGACAGAGATAGGAGCTGGAGAGCGGAGGGCGCAGTGCGGAGCAGTGGGCGGAAACGTCGAGCGGATGCGAAGGAGAGGTCGCGGCGGATGCGGCGGATGCGGAGGAAAGACGTCGGGCGGATGAGGGCGGATGAAGTCTCGACGAATGATTAATCAGACGGTTGAATCCGACGGTTGAAAAGGTGGATGGCTGCCGATCGAATGGTCGTAATGGGGAGGACGAAAATTTGGGTACTCCCGCTTCTTCTATTAAGTTAGATATATATTTTATAAGTCAATCATATTTAACATATATTAATTTTTTTATAATATTTTATTTTAAATGTTTTAATACATACTATTATAAGTTATATTTATTGTAATGAAATTATTAATCATATGTAATGATAACTAAGAATCATGACGTGATTATGATGATTAAAGATACGTGATATAACAATTCCTAATCTCAATCATGGATTTAGATAGATTAATTGTGATATAAAAATTCTAAACTCAATTTTGGATTTAGATAGATTAATATATATCTTGCATTTTTATGAGATGAAAATGACTAATTTTATTGATTAGTAGTGAAAAGATTTTGAATCTCCATGCTGTATCAATTCTAGTGTATAATATCACATGCTTGCATGACATGCTTTATAGCAAAGTTATAAGAAACCCGAGCTCTTTCTTTCCAAGAGTTTCATGAAACAAAATCTTAAAGAGATAACCTATATTTCATACAAAAGAGATTCAAAACTCCATATCTCTAAGTGCCATTAGAGTGACATCTTAACTATGTCATGAATGAGATTAGTAGATCTTTCATACTGAGAAAGGTGACAACTTGATGCGACACATATTTTGACTTAGCATCTTAAACATAAATAAAAAAAGTGCAAAACAGCCATTGGGCCACCAATGATGACTAGAAGCCTAAGGAGGTGAGTAGTCGTACCAAGAATGGGGTTGCTTTGCTTGGAGGGCTTTAAGGGAAAACTGTTGGAGGAATCAACGAGGCTCTGCCTTAGAAGTCTTTTTGCAAATGCGGATCACAATTAGTGCCTTGTGCCAGTAGTCTATCTACCTTCCCATCAGCCTTCATTGTCTTCCTTCCAGGGTGAAGGTGTTTGAGTTCCCACACAAAGTTCTCTTTATCATATTCAGAATCGAGCTCTAGATGTCTTTTGGTTTACCCTCCTCAGACGATCTCAGAGGTTTTCCCAATCTTGGTCCCACTTCTTCTGCTAGCTGCAACAAGTACCTTGTGGTTTGGCCCTAGGAAGAATCTCATCTTGTGCTCATGACATGTGTTTCATTTAGAGAAACAATGCCAAGATAGGAAGGCAACAATGCCAACGGTCTCCGTGTCCTCATCCAAATGACCTGAGGTAGTGGCTTTATCCTTTCTCCAACTTCCAAGTGTTGAGTGCACATGTAGAGCTGAGTTCTCTGGCCCTCCTCATCAAGAGCCTTTGGACATCTCTTAAACTCAAGTCAAACCAATAGCTCTTATCCACCTCATTTTATTTATATACCTTAGCTCCTCAGCTAGGTGAAAGACGATCATTCCCACTTAGCCTCTATAGAAGACACCATATAGTAAGCAGATTCTAGAAACTTTTAACCCCTCGTAGACATCCAAAGCTTATTTCTCTATAGAACCTCCCCATTGTTGATAACTTGAAATGAAAATGAATAATCATTGTATCAGTTTCATCAAAGGTTAAATTGAAGGAAATCCAACCTATGCTCGGATGTATCAAAACTTGCTATGTTTTGACCTGTTTTTCATCCCCTATAAAGGGAGACTCATATGAACGAGCTAAGAAAGGCATCCCCATCCTCCAGCACTCTTATCCTTGTCCTACAGACACCCTTGTCTCATCACAACCTCCCCAAATCATCCTCTCTTCATCCCGGTGCCCGGAGATCATTCCAAAGTGAAGAAGAAAGCCGGTCTATGCTCCAACGTGCTGCACTGCTGATCATTGGATTTTACAGATCTTTATAGTCATTTTACGGCCTATCTTCCTTCAGAATAAGTTTGACTCATCAAGATATATTTCATATACAACAAACGGATATAAATTCTGACATTCCCTTAGCTTTTTACGGCTTCAACAACGGCGCTGTACAAACAGATCTGAAGTCTTCTCTTCTAAGTCATCCTCTTCTCAGTCAATTTAAGTACATTTAATGGTGTTGCCTAGCTTTCTCTTTGACTTCTAATCATCGGATCCCAAAATCTAGGCATGTGGTGTGTGCAGTATGATGCTTATCCTTATTTCCCTAAGTGACAAGTTGGGGCACCGAACAAGCAAGCATTAGATGTTACTACCATTCTTCACACCTTTGCATTTTACAGATTTTTTTTGTAATTTTTGTTTTTCTTTTAAGGGAAATATTTTTTGAGGTATACACCATTCCAATGATGAGCTAATTCTTCACCCTCTGCATTAGTTAGCTTGTATGAATTACCAGGGTAAACAACTAAGATTACACACGGGCCCTCCCAATTAGGTTGTAGTTTGGAGCGGGCACCGCCCGACTTAACAAATATTCTCTTAAGCACAACCTCACCGACTTCAATTTTTCTCTCTACCACCCTCTTATGCTAAAATCTTAAGTCTATTCTGGTAAGACCTAGCATGTTCGGTAGTGGCCAGCCTCCTTTCATCCAAGAGTTCGAGTTGCGCGAGAAGGGAATCTCAGTGTTCATCCGTCGGGATGTCTCAATCGATCTGGACTTAGAGAGACGGAATGAGTATTTCGTATGGGACTACTGCCTCCATCCCAAATGCCAAGGCATAGGGAGTTTGACCCATTGGGGTTCGAACAGAAGTTGGGTAGGCCCATAGAGCATCAACTAACTTATCTGGCCACTCCACGAACTTGATAAACTTACACATTTTCTTAATGATTTTTATCATAATTTTGTTTGTAGCTTCTGCTTGACCATTGCGTTGAGGATAATATAGAGATGAATGATGCAATTTGATGCAATACCTGTTGCAAAGGTCGCGCAGCTCCTGAGAGATGAATTGTGGTCCATTGTCGGTGATGATGTCGCCTGGGATCCTGAACCTGGCAATGATGTTGCGTTTGATGAAGGTGCAGACTGTTGATGCCTTGATTTACACGTATGCTTCCACTTCTGCCCACTTGGTGAAGTACTCTATTACCGTTAGGATGAAATATTTGGTTTTGTTTGTGGAGTTTGAGTCACCATGGGGTCCAATAACATCAAAAGTCCACATGGCAAAAGGCCATGGGGCATGAATCAGGTGAAGAGAGGATGCGGGAGAGTGAATCTTGTTGGCGTGAAGTTGTCATTAATGACAGTGCCGGACAAAGATTGAGCAATCTTCTTCCGGAGTAGGCCAATAATACCCTTGCCTACTGATCTTCTTGGCGAGGGCTTGGGCGTTTACGTGGCCTCCACACACTTTAGAATGTGCTTCCTCAAGTATCAACTTAGCCTTTTATTAATCTATGCATCTTAATAAAACGCCATCCAGGCTTCTTTTGTAAAGCACTCCACTAAGATGGTGTATCTCTGAGAGACTCTTCTGATGGCTTTCTTCTCTTCAGCAGTTGCTCCTGGTGGGTATGTCTAATCCTGACAGTAATTTAAAATCTCATAATACCAAGGTTTTTCACTTTCTTCTAATTTTTCCAACTCGACCAAAGATACTTCTTCCTTTTGCTCAATAGATTCCTTCCTTTCAAACTCTTCTTTAACCTTCAAGAATTGCACATCTTCTACCACCGGAGTGGTATGTTGGCGGACATAGATTGTCCTAACCTGCTTGCCTAGCGGGACAGACAATGAAGATGCCAGAGAAGCGAGAGCATCGGCAAGAATGTTTTGAGCACGAGGAACATGGACAGATTCAAGTTTGGAGAATAACCTGATGTAATAAGAGGTGAGTTCTTGATATGGTTTGAGCCCAGGATGAGATGTGCGGTATTTGGCAAGCACTTGGCAGAGAATCAGCTGACTATCACCGATCACCCTTAGTTTCGTGGCACCATAGAAGTGGGCGGCCTCCAGTCCGGCCAGCAAGGCTTCATACTCAGCTATATTGTTTGTTGCTGGAAAGTGGAGCTAAAACGCCTGTGGAATGGTGACACCTTCGGGTGATAGAAGAACGATCTTTATCCCTCTACCTTGAGAGTTTAATGCCCCATCAAAATATAAAGTCCACAGATTGAAATATCGAATTGATATCAATTCTTCATCAGGGAACTTTTATTGGATAGGGTCAAAGATTGGGATGGGATAATGGGCCAGATGTTCAGCAATCGCATAGCCCTTGATCGCCTTCTGTTGGATGTAGGTGATGTCAAATTGAGAAAGAAAGCTTTGCTGGCATGCTAATCAGTCAGTCAGGACAAAATTTTCAAGGATAAACTTGATGGGATTCATGCAAGCAATGAGATTAACCTCGTGAGCTAGAAAGTAATATTTAAGCTTATGGACCACCTAAACCAGGGCAGCACAGGTTTTTTCCATGGTTTTGTACTTCTGTTCACAAGGATCGAAGATTTTAGACAGATAGTATGCTTCTCACTCTTTCCCTTCATCATCTAATTGTTTTAATACTTCTCCAAGGGATCCTTTCAAAACCAAGTTGTATAAGATTAAGGGTTTGTCGGGAACTGGAGGTTTGAGCACAGGTGGGCTTGACAAGTACTTCTTTAAACCATCGAATGCCTCCTGACATCTTGAATCCCATCTGAATTCGGCCCTCGCCTTAGTTAACTCATAGAAAGGTTTGCATCTTTGGGAGTGTTGTGAGATAAACCGGCGAACAAATTGTTGCCTACCAATCAACCCTCTCAGCCCTTTCAAGTTCCTTGTTGGAGGCTGTAGACATGCCAAATCGGCCTAATTGGGAGCCCAAGACTCCTATTCCATAGGCGATATCTTTTATTTGACCGATTATCTAATCTGGATTACCTCGTGGAGATGAGCTAAGGACATTGGTGGAGCCCCTTGTAAGTTGGGAATGGACCGATGATTTTCAGAATAATATCGTAACCTTCAGGCGAGAGCCACGCGTGAACCGTGAAAACACGAAGCCTGCTTGATGATCAACCTTGAATGGTCCATGCTTGAACATCTCGGGAGTCCCGCATGTGTTCCGTAAGATTCGGGGTTTCCAACAAGTCATTTCGGTAGGCGTTGGTCTATAACGGTTTCTTCGTTATGACTTTTCGATCTGTACTGACACGGCTATCCCGGACCACGTGTTAGGCCTTTCCGATCATCACCGGGTCTTTTTGAGTCATCTGGGTCAATCCTAACCATATATTTCATCAACCGGGGCCATACGACCATTTTGGTCAATTTTAGGGTTTCCTGGCTTTTCCGATATTCGGTTCACATTTACCGGGTTAATTTCAAATTTTTCGATGATTTCGGGTTTTCTGACTGTACTGGACTTGTTCGGTCATCATTTTGCCATCCCGAGTTACCCGAGATTCATCGACCGAAAACGTGCCCTTCTGGATCTTCGCCGCGGTTTTTGGCTTTTCGCGAAAGGGTAAACCGGTAGATAGCCCCGTGCACACGTCTTGGGAGTCATGCCGGCTGGTTTACTGACTTGAGGAGGTGCGGTTGAAGGCCCTCTTTCCAATGCAACAAACGAGAGCCGAATCGAACATCCCGTTTGCAAGTTACGGCTCGCGGAACACGCGCGTAGGAGAGAGAGTCTACCGTGCCCCCGCTCCCCTTGAAAGGGTAGGGCGCGCTCTGCGCGCGCTCAACCCGGGGGCGCGCCCTGCGCGCCCTCAAATTGGGGGCATGCCCTGCGCGCCCCCGCTTGCTTTGAAATGCGGGGGCGCGGTCAGTTTCCGAAAATCAGAAATTGCCCCAATTTACACCTTCTAAATCGAATTTTTAGAAGGTTGCCGGAGATGATTTTCGATTATTTGTACCGCGCCCCCTGTTCAAGGGCGCGTTACGTTTGTCAAGTCGATTTTTTAGCAATTTTCGAAACTTTTCGTCGATTTTTAGCAGTGAGACGCGTAACGCGCCCCCGTTTCCTTTGAAACATGGGGGCGCACAGACCGCGCCCTTGGGTTGAGGGTGCGCCCTGCGCGCCCCTGGTTTGAGGGCACCCCCCCTGCGCGCCCTCGCCTCCTTTGAAAGGAGGGGGCACGGTCGGTCCAGTTTCCATATTTTGCACCAGTTTCAATTCCCTATAAATTGAGGGCCATTATCAATGACCCAAGGTTAATCCCCCATGCCTAGCTCGTCCTAAGGTCGTCCAAGCTCTTTCCCAAGGCCGTACCGACGTCCAAAGCCGATCCGACGTCGAGAGATCGATCCCGAAGTGAAGGAGAAGGCTCAATCCATGCGTTCTGCATCAACCAACTTCGTCGACTTCTGCAGAAAATCTGGGACTCCTACTACGAAAGTCTTCAACAGAGGAGTTGTTCCTCTCTTCGTCCTCTTTCATCTGCAACTGACGGCACTTGATTCTGACTTGCTGTTTGTTTGTGACGATTGCCTCACTGAGGGAGCACATCCATGTTCTATTTTCTACATCTGTCCACTTTCAAAATTTTTATAGGCTTCTACAGATAGATTCCAGAGAAGTCATCAACATAAGATATCTTACTCTCCAAGTTATCCATCCATATAAACAAATGGTACTCAATTCTGACATTGGGGTCATCCGTAAAATTTTCTGTATCAAAGTTGCGCCAGAAGGGTGCAAAGCTACTCGAACTGGCCTTCTTCAACCAACTTGGCTTCAACTTAAGCCACACACTTCATAAGTCCTTCTTAAATCATTTCATTCAGTTTATTTACTATCTTAGAACATATTTTACTTCATTTTCATTATTTTTACATAATTAAATAAACACAAAAGAAAGGGGTTAGGGCTCACCCCAATCTGGTGAGTTCTATTCAATTGCTTCTTTGTTTCATCTCCTCTCCTATAGTTTCTACACTTCCCATAGTTCTAATCAGTTTCTTTCAGTTGGTTTATTGTTTTAGTTGCACAAGTTGATCAAGCTAGCATCGGTTGGACTCTTCTTCATCGGCTGGCCGAAGAAGAAGAAGGTTGAACCTACACACATTCTCTCCCGCGCTAAGGTGCACACAGTCAAATCAACTCAATCTTGTTTTCTATTCCATAAAGTGGAGCCCACGGCTCTTGGCGACCACCTTTTTATTCATGCTCTAATTTCATCTCCTCCTCACTCTCCTTCCATATGACCCAAACCATCTCCGGTGCTCGAGCGACGCTATGAGATGAAAGTTCGGGGATCAATGTGAGTGTGGGACCGAGGTGAGGAGTCTTTACCGCTTTCCGAGTGTCTTACGATTCACTCCCCCTTCCCCTATTCCATCTATCCTTCACCTTCTCTTGAGGTGCCGATCTGGAACCTATTTCTGGAGTCGACAGAGGCATGTCAATGATGGCTTTGGCCTTATTGAGATCAATTTCAATGCCTCTTTTGCTGATGATGAACTCAAGTAGCTTTTCTGATGATACTCCAAACACACACTTCTTGGGGTTCATTTTAAGCTTATATTTCCTAGCTCACTGCAAAACCCCTTTTAACACCTCAGCATGCTCATCTCGGGTCCGTGATTTGACCACTAGGTCATTCACATACACCTCCACAAATTTATGCATCATATCATGAAATATTGCCACCATGGCACTTGGATAAGTTGCTCCGGCATTCTTTAATCCAAAGGGCATGACGACATAGCAATAAGTTCCCCAAGGTGTAGTGAATGAGGTCTTCTCTTGATCTTCTTCTGCTAACGAGATTTGATTATACCCTGAATATCCATTCATCAACGATAGGGTTTCATATCCAGTTGTGTTATCAACAAGAACATCGATATGAGGAAGGGGGAAATCATCTTTTGGACATGCTCAGTTTAACTCCCTGAAGTCAATGCAAATTCGAACCTTTCCATCATTTTCTATGACCGGGACTATAACCCATTGTGGATAGAGGACGACTCTAATGAATTTTACTCGGTGTAGCTTATTGACCTCTTCCTTCATCTTTAGAGCTATATCTAGGTGGAATCTTTTTAAGTTTTGCTTGACTAGGGTAGCTTTAGGTTTTAAAGTTAATTGATGCTCTACCAATGACTTGTCTAACCCCTAAATATCTTCATATGTCCAAGCAAATGTGTCCTTATATTTTTGTAATACCCCCATTATATTTTTCTCTTCCAAAGGAGTGAGGTTGGCATTGATGAGGATATTCTTAGGATCTTCCAGTGTTCCAAGATTAGGTTCCTTAGTTGGTTCATCCACCGTGGCTGATGGTTCTTTAAATCTTCTTAAACCGGATGCATAAGCATCAGCCAAATCCTCTTCTTCGTCTTCGATGTCAGGATCCTTTTCCGACACAACCTCATAGATCTCTAAAGTTGGATCAATGTTGTCCTTCTTCTCATATCGGATTTCATCCAACTGGATTGCATTTTATAGATATTCCAGTTGCTTGGCACATTCTATGCTTTTCCGAGCTAATTGATGCATGTATCTTTCTGAAACTCTCCTACCTCTGATTTTTGTCTTATTTTTATTGGAAACTAAACCTAAAGAAGAAGGTAAATAAGGGAAGGAAGAGGAGGTGGAGGGAGTGGAATTTATTGGGGAGGATGGAAGGCAAAGAAGATCAATCAAGGATTTGGTGGCTCCTTGGATCGAATGCCCTTCCAGGGCAAGTTAAGATGTTTCCTCGATCGAAATTTGAGTTTCGAGGAGGATTTTTTTTTGAAAAGTGCTAAACATAAAGATAGAATGGGCTTCAGGTGCTTGATTTGGGGTGAGATCAACTACAGGAGCCAAAGTAGGTAGAGATATTGATAAAGAGGGGAAGACTTCGAGCAATGTTTGATAGAGGACGCTTTCGGGCCCAATGTTGACAGAAAGAGGTGATGGGCTAGTAGGCTGGATGATCATGGAAGAAGGTGGGTTCATGGACCCAATAAGAGGAGGATGCGGCCTCGAGGGCCCGGGTTTAGGAGATGGGCTTGAGGGCCCAAGAGTTGGAGAAAATGGGCACAAAGGCCCATATTTAATAGAGGGGCTTGATGGCCCAAGAGTAACAAGTGGGTACGCGGACCCATAAGTTGGGCCTGGGGGCCCAGAAATAGGAATTGGTTCAAGAAGCCCAGGGAGAGCATCACAGTGAGTTGGGGTATGGGCCCCAAAAGAGGAGCTATTGAGGGAAGGCCCTCGTGGAGTTGGTTGGACTTTTCCTTGAGTCAGTTTGGCAATATGACCCTCAGGTGGGTCAACAGGTGGTTCAGCTTGGAGTGGTTCATTGCTTGACCCTTCTTCATCGGTGGAAAACAAAAGAGATATTTCAGGATACAAGTCATCTTCAGGGTTGTTGGTTCTTCTTCTCTTCTCTATCTTTATCTCCTGTTCTTCTTTGTTCTCATCCAGTTGAATGGTTTCTTTCTTGATGAAAAACTTTTGTAAGCATCCATAAAGGTATCTGCTTTTGAGATTCTAACCATTGATAGTTGTTCCGTCATACCCAACCCCGCTTTTTGGTTGTAACCTCGTTAGATTGATTGGCTCAGCTATGCCTTGTAGTTCTTTGCCTAGTCCTCGGCCCTCCTGGTATCCCAAACTCTTCATTATGTGCCAACCAACAGTTTCATTTTTCTCTCTTTTCTTTCTCCACACTTGCCTGGGCTGCCTACTTATTTCTGAAAGATCCAAGATTGTCGAAATCGGCTTGTTTGGCAACCCGAGGGGTGGTGGAGGAGAAGGTTGATGATCTAGGGGCATGCTAGTCACCTTAATTACTTGTCCCTTGTGAGGGAATTTGAGACACTGGTGATTGGTGGAGGTGACTGCCAGTAGTGCTTCCAAATAGGGACGTCCCAGAATAGCTTTGTATGTCAGATCCATCTCAAGTATGTGGAAGTCAACAGTGACTGTTCGGGGTCCAAGCTTCACATTTAATTTAATCATGCCATCGGCAGGCTTTTTCGAATTGTCATATGCGGTCACTATTATTTGAGAAGGCCGGACATCCTCTTAAGAAATTTCACAAAGGTGTAATGTTTTTAGTGGCAGAACATTAATGGAGGCTCCGGTATCGACCAAACATGACTTAATGCCTACTCCATTGATGTGGATTGTGATGCATAAGGCACATTTCCTTATTTCTGGCTCGGCCAACTCTTCCTTTGTGAATGTAAGGGTCGGGTACTCACTTCTCGATACTAGAACTGATGAGATCTTTTCTGGGGGGAGGCTCTCGTTCAGCATCACTCGCTGTTGTCGACTCCGAAATGGGTTCCGGATTGGTACCTCAAGAAAAGGTGATTATGGATGGAATATGGGAAAAAAGGGGAGGGGGTGAATCGGAAAACACTTGGAGAGCAGTAAAGAGTCCTCACCTCAGTCCCACACTCACATTGATCCCCGAACTTTCATCTCACGGCGTCGCTCGAGCACAGAAGATAGTTCGGGTCATGTGGGAGGAGAGTGAGGAGTAAATAAACTTAGAACATGAATAAAATATTGGAGTGGTCTCCAGGAGCCGTGGGCTCCACTTTATGGAATTGAAAAATAAAAAGATGACCGTGTGTACCTTAGTGCGGGAGATTGAGATGTGAGTTCAACCTTCTTTTTCTTCGGCTGGCCGATGAAGAAGAGTCCAACCGGTGCTAGCTTGATCGATCTGTGCAACTTAAGAAGAATGGAATAAGTGAAAAAAAGGATTAGACTTATGGGAAGTTTAGTAACTATAAAGAGGAGATGAGAAAGGAAGCAATTGAAACTGAACTCACCGGCTTCGGGGTGAGCCTTAACCCCTTTTATTGTGTTTTTGATTATGTAAAAATGATGCAAATGAACTAAAAGATGTTATACGATAGTAAATAAACTGAATGAAATGAGTTAATAAGAACTTATGAAGTGTATTGGCTTGAGTTGAAGCCAAGTTGGTTGAAGAAGGCCGGTTCGGGTAGCCTTGCACCCTTCTGGCGCGACTTTGGTGCAAAAAATGCTACGGACGACCCCAATGTCAGAATTGAGTTCTGTTTGTTTCTATGGATGGATAACTCTAAGAGGAAGAGATATACTATTGATGACTTCTCATAAATCCACCTGTAAAAGTCTATAAGAAATATGTAAGTGGATGGATATGGAAGAAAAGAACCTGGATGCACACCCTCAGTGTAGCAATCACCACAGACAAACGGCAAGTCAGAATTGAGTTCTACAAGTTGAAAATGAAATAGGACGAGGAGAGGAACAACTCTTCTGTTTTAGACTTTTGTAGCAGGAGCCTCAAATTTTCTACAGAAGCTGATGAAGTTTGGTTGCTACAGAACGCACAGATCAGGTTTCTCCTTCACTTCGGGATCGATCTCTCTGTAGACATGCAATTTTGGCCTAGTTGGAGAGCTTAAATTCTTGTTTTCATGAAGTATATTTGAGTAACCTTTCAAGGGAACCGAGCTTTCCGGAAAAATTAAGGTTTTTGGTACATTTCATAGGGCGGTGCCCTGTATATAAGGGCACCTGGCGCCCTACTAATAGGGCACCAGGTGCCCTACTTATAGGGCACCGGGCACCCTATAAATGAGGAACTAGGCACCCTATATATAGGGCGCCTGGTACCTGGTCCAATCGACTTGACCGGCCGATTTGACCCGTTACAGTGACATGTCATATCGATTTGACATACCTCATGATGCTGGCACCCCATACATAGGGCGCCATGCCACCTGGCACTGCTTTTTGAAAATGGCCAAAGTACCCTCTTTTGGGCTATAAATAGACCTCCATTTGGAACTGAAAGGGGGTTCCAACTTCTTTCCACCCTAGAACTCATCCAACACCACGTTTCTAAGCCATTTTCACCCCCCATAAGCCTTCAAACCGATTCAAAACTCCCTCCCAAAAACCCCAAAAACCTGCAATTTCCTTCGTCAGAAATATGATTTTTCTCCAACTTTGAGAGCCTCTACACTTCATTTCCCTTACATCTAGTGCCAAAACACTCTCCCATTAGCTTCACTAGAGTATTGGCTACTTGAAGAAGTCCTTTTTCCATCTTGGAGGTCTTCCTACACTCCGGGGCGACGCCGCGAAGAAGGGAAGAAAATCTGCTGGAACCAGTCCCTAGCGCCCCATAAATAGGGCGCTTTGACTTTGGTCAACACGCCCTATCAAGGGGGCACCTGCAGTTGGCACCCTATATATAGGGCACTAGCAGGGGCATACCCCGTTTTGCATTTTTTTGAGTTTATTTACCTTTCCGGTCGATCCTTTACTCCCCCCTTTCATTTTAACTCTCATTAACATGTCATATAGCATATATTGAGCCACTCATTTGCATTTTCATGCATATCTAAACCTTCTAAATAGGGGTTGGGATTTAGTCCCAATCCGGTTAGTCTTTTTCCTTTTGCATGTTTGAATTCAAATTTGAGCACGATACTATGCTTTCATTAGAACTAATGAACCTTTCACTTCTTTCTATGTTTTCTTATGGACATTTTTAGGTAAATCCGATTGAGGCGGAGCTCCAACCGGATCGAAGACGAAGGACTCACTAAGCTCTCTTCTTTCGGCCTGCCGAGAGAGGAGAAGTCGAAACCCAACAATCTCCCCACTTTCAAAGGTACGACGATCATTTTCATTCTCCATTTCATTTCTTTTCATTCTACCATATTTTGGAGCCTTTGGCTCCTGGCGACCACAAACACTAACATCCCATCCACCAAGTCTCAAAGTAAGCAAGCGTAGGGGCATAAAAAAGGGAGATCTACGGATATCCTCGTTTCGGGTGCTTACACCTTTTAGTGACCACGGTGGGACCGACTTTGCTTTAGTGAGTTCTTATCTTCTTTCCTAAGAATGTCAACTTGAAAACATGCTTATTTTCACTCTAGTTCTCATTTAAGTCATTTCTATTTCTTTGCATTTCTATTTGCTTGCTTACATGCTTGTTTATTTCCTTGAAGCATTATCTTGTTTGTTCCGATTTACTTGCCTTCCGTTGGTCCTTTTAAAAGCATACAATCTGATTTCTAGCTTGGTTTATCAACTTATGTCACCTTAGCATTTTAGATATCATCTTCTTTTATCCCTTGTTAAGTATACTTATCTATTTCCTTCTAAGCCTAGTTTTCCTTTAGCAAATCTTTCAAAGCATGCTTAGTTAAATTAACATTTTCTTCTTTCTTAGTTTAATTTCATATCATTGTTTTGTTCACTTGCTTCCTACAACATCTCATTAATCATTGTATGCTTTTATTTTCTTCTTGCTCGCTCCTTAATTCCTTGACATTTCACTCGCATTTAGTTTGCATTGGGGTTTCGGCTCCATAGGTCATCCATGAAGGGAGGCTCTCTCCTTCCAAAGCCCCATACATCCTAACACCCCTCTTGGTGGTTGCCAACTTCTTCTCCGGGGATTCCCTCTCGGAAGGACTGGGTAGCTTCCATCAAGACCTCCGTAAGTCCCAGACGTGAAGGATTCCCTCTTCACTGATCGGGCTGGTTGTACCATTTTATCCCAAAACCTGGAGTACCTATCACCTATTTTTGTAAATAGAGTGACAACCTTAGATTGCTCGGCGTTGTGAGAGCATAGGGTCCTACCTATTTATTTGAGTGGACAATATTTCTCTTAACAAGCCATTAATTTGAGGTCGAAACAACAAAAAAAATTTGTGTTAATCATTCCAAGTCTTTGCTATTACTTGTTTGCAAACAAAAATTGAAAATTAAACAAAAATCCCAAAATCACCTAAAAAAACCAAAACCAAAAAATTGCTTGAGGTTAATTTGCTTGATAACTTGCTTATCCGACAAAAGAAAATCAAAACAAAAAAGGGGTCAAAAATCAAAACAAAAAATTATTGAGCTTTTATTTGTCAACCTTATTTTTCTATTGTGTTTATGAATTTAAGGTCAGGACGAGTTATCGGAATGGTGGATCAAAGATATGAGCAACTACAGTTGGAGTATGACCAGTCTTATTTCTACCCTGAAGCCGTATGTGCCGTCAATGAACCCGAAATTCTCCCTGAACCTAGTCAAATTTCTCCTCAACCCAATCCAAATTCACTTTGGGAGGCATTCTCTCATGCCGACCCCACTCAACTTTAGACTATTAAAGCCATTCTCAAGGGCAAGTCGCCCACCGAACACATCCCTCCCGAAGGTGGTCTTCACATCTCTACCCCTTGGTCGGTAGCACATCAACCCAATGTGCCCACTCATGGCCATTCTTATACCGGGCTCGTAGCCCCAATCTCTTCTCATCCGGTAGCTAATCTAGACCACCCTGATCCAAATGCCGTTGCTCCTTCTAGGCCACTAGTTCATTCCTCTAATCATCTCAACCCTACTCACCCTTTGGTGCATCCCCCGATGTACCCTTCTTATCCGGCCGCTTCAGCCCATCCAATCCAAGTTCCGGTGCACCAAGTACCCACTCCTCCTCATCTTAGGGAACCTTCTGTCGATCAATCCATGATTAACAAAATCAATCGCATGGATGAGCAGTATAGAGAGCTTAGACGATTGATCGACACCAAGGCAGCCCCTTAAATTTCTCTTCCTTCCCTCCCTACTTTTCATCTACCTCCCTCTGAGATGCCGGTATACCGTTGTTACAACGGCACCAGTAATCCCTTCATCCATATCAAGGACTTTCTTTATGAGTCGGTAATGTGGCAAAATGATCCAAGGGCCCTTGCTTTTCTTTTCAGAAGATCATTAGAGGGTTCAGCTTTAGAGTGGTTCTACTCGCTTGACTATTTGGAGGCGAGTAACTTTGAAATTGTCAAAGCTAAATTTTTGCAGAAATATCAAGATAGGGTCGGACGAACATATTCCATCACTGACCTCATGGCCGAAAGAATGAGAAATGATGAAGATTTTACCAGATATGCTGATAGGTGGAGGTCCATGACAGAAAAGCTTACTGATTCCATTTCAGAACCAGAGCAAGTGAAGATGATCATCACCAATGCCACTCCAGCCTTAAAGAATATGTTGGCTTTGCATCACCGCACCTCCATGAGTGAACTCTATGAGAAGGCACGATACATTCAGACACAGCTTAGGGACTCACCTATCATGAACTTGTTTGATCCTAGACCCCGAGCTGTCAAGAAAACCACTTTTACCACAACCGGCCTAATAACTGAGGGCGTAGTGACAAACGAGAACCTCAATATTGTAGGGAACCCACCTATAAATTATCAATACCAGTTCAGGAACCCTCAACAAAATCAACCATTTAGAAACCCTCGTCAACCTCAACATCAACCTCAGTTCTAGCCTCGTCAACAACAAGCCCCAATCCCTCAGCGACCGCAAGCCCCAGTTCCCCAACCACCGTGGCAACAACTGGCCAACTACAACCAAGCACCCCCTCCCATGGCCTATGAACCCCGAAAATTAGGACCTAAGAGAAACCATTACCCGCCATTGCCGTACTCTCTCATGGACATTTTTAATGCACTAATGGCGGTAGGGCAAATTGCATTGCCAAAGGAGAAGTTGGAGTGGCCTCAAAATGTCAACACAGAGCGATACTGCCTGTTTCACAGATATCCTGGGCACATCGTGGAAAATTGTTTTCAGTTCAAAGACTACATCCACGACCATAATGAGCAAGGCAGTATTGATTGGGACCAGATGAGGGAATACATCAGAACAGTGAAAAACCAACAACAGCATGCACCAGCTCAACAACAACAACAACAGAACCCTGGCCTCGGGATCATTCATAACCCTTTACCTCCACATGCACCCGCACCTGGTAATCCACATGTTAATCCCATCTTGATCTCTTCCGAGGAGTATCATGATCGGGGCCAGAATTGGCAAGTTGAGGGAGCCACCTCCGCCATGCACGTCAACCAAACTGTCCATTCCATACCCCGAGCTACATCAGCCAACCCCATTACTCTTAACCAACCACCCATCATCTGAGCACCATCACGATCCATCATAACACTACCAGCCACACAACTCTAATCAGGACGGACCCTAATTCGCCCGGTTAATCCACCACAAACATCACCCCCACTAGGACCCATCATCATCCCGCCCCGAGCAACTGTACCTTCACAACCTACCTACCCTACTATGCTTCAAACCACCATCATTACACCCATCGCAAGAGCTCCCATCATTCGACCTAACCCACCACCCACCACTACCACCCCAACTATAACTCCTCAACTTACCACAGTACTCAAGAGTGGGCGCATGTTCTAAAGGGTCTTTCCGCAAGCCGGTCAGTCAGGATTAGTACCAGAAGCAGAAGAACACATCAAAGAACCGTTGCCTGGGACATCCTATGACTTGCTAAAACATCTTAATAAAACTCCGGCACGGATCTCTATCTTAGAGTTGATCAAAAGATCCAAAGTTCATCAAGAGGTTCTCCAACAATACTTACAGCAGGTGATGGTGAATGAGAGCCTCCCCTCAGAAAAGTTTTCACCAGTTCTAGTCCCGAGAAGTGAGGACCCATCCCTTACATTCACAAAGGAAGAGTTGGCTGACCCGGAAGTAAGAAAATGTGCCTTATGCATTGCAATCCACATCAATGGAGTAGGCATCAAGTCATGTTTAGTTGATACCGGAGCCTCCATTAACGTTCTGCCACCAGAAACATTACGTCTTTGTAAAATTTCTGAAGAGGATGTCTGGCCATCTCAAATAACAGTGACCGCATATGACAATTCAAAAAAGCCTGCTGATGGCATGATTACATTGGATGTCAAGCTTGGACCCCGAATAGTCACCGTTGACTTCCACATCCTTGAGATGGATCCGACATACAAAGATATTCTGGGACGTCCCTATTTGGAAGCACTAGAGGTAGTCGCCTCCACCAACCACCAGTGTCTCAAATTTCCTTACAAGGGACAAGTGATTAAGGTGGCAAGCATGCCCTTATCATCCACCTTCTCCTCCACTGCCCCTTGGGTTGCCAAATGAGCCAATTTTGACAATCTTGGATCTTCCAAAAATAAGTAAGCAGCCCAGGCAAGTGTGGAGAAGGAAAAGAGAAGAAAATGAAACTATTGGGTGGCATATAATGAAGAGTTTGGGATACCAAGAAGGCCAAGGACTAGGCAAAGAACTGCAAGGCATAGCTAAGCCAATCAATCCAATGAGGTTACAACCAAAAAGCGGGGTTGGGTATGATGGAACGACTGCGAATGGTCAGAATCTCAAAAGCAGATACTTTTATGGATGCTTACAAAATTTTTTCATCAAGAAAGAAACCATTCAATTGGCTGAGAACAAGGAAGAACAAGAGATGGAGCAAGACAAGAGAAGAAGAACTGACGACCCTGAAGATGACTTGTATCCTGAAATATCCCTTTTGTTTTCCACCGATGAAGAAGGGTCAGGCAATGAACCACTCCAGGCTGAACCACCTGTTGACCCACCTGAGTGTCATATTGCCAAACCGATTCAAGGAAAAGTCCAACCCACTCCAAGAGGGCATTCCCTCACTATGTCATCTTTTGGGGCCACTGCCCCAACTCACTGTGATGCTCTTCCCGGGCTTCTTGGCCCGATCCCTATTTCTAGGCCCTCAGGCCCGACTTATGGGTCCGCGTACCCACTTATTGCTCTTAGGCCATTGAGCCCCTCTATCGAATCCGGACCTCTATGCCCATTTTCTCCAATTCTCGGGCCCTCGAGCCCATCTCCTAAACCCAGGCCCTTGAGCCCGCATCCTCCTCTTATTGGGTCCATAAACCCACCTTCTTCTATGATCTTCCGGCCTACTGGCCCATCATCTCTTTCTGTCAACATTGGGCCCGAAAGCCCCCATATCAAACATTGCTCGAAGTCTTCCCCTCTTTATCAATATCTCCGCCTACTTTGCATCCCATAGTTGATCTCAACCCAAATCGGGCACCTGAAGCCCATTATGTCTTTATGTTTAGCACTCCCCAAAAAAAATGTCCTCCTCGAAACTGAAATTTCGATCGAGGAAACATCTCAACTTGCCTCGGAAGGGCATTCGACCCAAGGAGCCACCAGATCCTTGATTGACCTCCTTTGCCCTTCATCCTCAACAATAAATTCCACTCCCTCCACCTCCTCTTCCTTTCCTTATTTACCTTCTTCTTCTTTAGGTGTAGTTTCCAAAAAGAACAAAACAAAAATCAGAGGTAGGAGAGTTCCAGGAAGATACCTGCATCAGTTAGCTCAGAAAAGCTTAGAATGTGCCAAGCTACCGGAGTATCTAGAAAATGCGATTCATCTGGATGAAATCCGATATGAGGAGAAAGATAACATTGATCAAACTTTGGGGGTTTCTTCCTCTCTCAGTTAAACATCACCTACATCCAACAGAAGGCAATCAAGGGCTATGCAATTGATGAGCACCTTGCCCATCATCCTATCCCAATCTTTGACACTATCTAATCGGAATTCCCCGATGAAGAACTAATATCCATTCGATCTTCCAACCTATGGACTTTATACTTCAATGGGGGCATTAAACTCCCAGGGTAGAGGGATAGGAATCGTTCTTCTGTCACCCGAAGGTGTCACCATTTCACAAGCTTTTCAGCTCCATTTTCCAGCAACGAACAATATAGCTGAGTATGAAGCCTTACTGGCCGGACTGGAGGCCGCCCACTTCTATGGTGTCACTGAACTAAGGGTGATCGGTGATAGTCAATTGATTCTCTGCCGAGTGCTTACCAAATACCGCACATCTCATCCCGGGCTCAGGCCATACCAAGAACTCACCGCCTGTTACATCAAGCTATTCTCCAAACTCGAATTCATTCATGTCCCTCGTGCTCAAAATATTCTTGCCGATGCTCTCTCTTCCCTAGCATCTTCACTATCTGTCCCCCTAGGCAGACAGGTTAGGATGATCTATGTCCGCCGACATACCATTCCGGCAGTGGAAGATGCACGATTCTTGAAAGTTAAAGAAGAGTTTGAAAGGAAAGAGTACATTGAGCAAAAGGAAGAAGTATCTTTGGTCGAGTTGGAGGAACTAGAAGAAGGTGAGAAACCATGGTATCATGAGATTGTGAATTACTGTCAGAGTCATAAGAAGAGTCTCCCAGAGATACACCATCTTAGGTGGAATACTTTATAAAAGGAGCTTGGCCGGTGTTCTATTAAGATGCGTAGATGAAGAAGAGGCTGAATTGGTGCTTAAAGAAGCACACTCCGGAGTATGTGGAGGCCATATAAATGCTCAAGCCCTCGCCAAGAAGATCATCAGGCAAGGGTATTACTGGCCTACTCTGGAAGAAGATTGCTCGATCTTTGTTCCGCATTGTCATCAATGTCAACTTCACGCCGATAAGATTCACTCTCCCGCATCTTCCCTTCACCCGATTCATGCCCCGTGGCCTTTCGCTATGTGGGCTTTTGATGTTATCGGACCCCTTGGTGACCCAAACTCTACAAACAAAACCAAATCCTTCATCCTAACAGCAATGTAGTACTTCACCAAGTGGGCAGAAGCGGAAGCATACGTGGAGCTCAAGGCATCAACAGTCTGCACCTTCATCAAACGCAACATCATTGCTAGGTTCGAGATCCTAGGCAAAATCATCACCGACAATGGACCACAATTCATCTCCTAGGAGCTGCGGGACCTTTGCAATAGGTATTGCATTAGATTGCATCATTCATCTCCATATTATCCTCAAGGCAATGGTCAAGCAGAAGCCACCAATAAAACTCTGATAAAAATCATTAAGAAGACTTGTAAGTCTAGCAAGTTTGTAGACTGGCCAGATAAGTTAGTTGATGCTCTATGGGCCTACCGCACTTCTATTCGAACCCCAACGGGTCAAACTCCCTATGCCTTGGCATTTGGAATGGAGGCGGTAGTCCCATATGAAGTATTCATTCCTTCCCTCCTAGTCCAGATCGATCGAGACATCCCGATGGATGAATGCCGAGATTCCCTTCTCGTGCAACTCGAACTCTTGGACGAAAGGAGGCTGGCCACTGCCGAACATGCTAGATCTTATCAGGATAGACTTAAAAGATTTTATCAGAAGAGGGTGGTGGAGAGAAAATTTGAAATTGGTGAGGTTGTGCTTAAAAGAATATTCATTAAGCCTGGTGGTCCCCGCTCTAAACTTCAACCTAATTGGGAGGGTCCGTATGTGATTTCGGCTATTTATCCTGGTAATTCATACAAGCTGACTAATGCAGAAGGAGAAGAACTAGCTTATCTCTGGAATGGTGTATATCTCAAAAAATATTTCCCTTAAAATAAAAATCATAAAAAAAAATCACAAAAAAATCTATAAAAACCAAAGGTGTGAAGAATGATGATAACATCTAACACTTGCTTGCTCGGTGGACCAATTTGTCACTTAGGGAAATAAGGATAGGCAGCATACTGCACACACTACACGCCTAGTTTTTGAAATCCGATGATTGGAAGTCAGAGAGAAAGCTAGGCAACGCTTGGCAAAAGAAGGTCATCCCTATCCCATTCTCTTCTCGTTTCGGTCCAGAATAGATGAAAGGGGTTAGAATGAAGAGTATCGAAAGTGCCCATTGCCTTAGTTGGAAAATGCCTCTAAAGGTCTAACTTCTTAAAAAAAGAAAAAAAGGTGCCCAAAGATGGGCAATGACCCCTCAGGTTGGCAAAAGAATAGACCTGTCTGAATGTGTACCAACAAAAGCCCAAAATAAAAAGGCTCCAAATGATGGGCAATGAACCCCTCATGTCAAAATCAAGCAAAAGGAAAAGACCTGTCCGAATGAGGGCCATCAGAAGAAAAGTGCTAGAAGGAAGGACCCGAGGATGTCAAATCCCAAACAGGCAACGCGAGCACCAGTAGAGAAGCAAATTCGACACCCGTGAATCTTAGTAAGGACTTACCATCAATCCTCTTCCCTCTTTAACCTTGCAAGCAGGGTTGACCGACTGGATCCAAGAGAAGCCATAGCCTATCGAAGACTGAAGGTCAAAAGATTTTGGACTAGGCACTTTCTTACACGTGATGTTTACTCTTAACCCTTAGGTAACGATGAGAGGCACCAACGACAAGCAAGGCAAAGGATGAGATGGTCGTTTCTTTCATACCAAACCAAAAAAAATCGAATACTTCAAAAAGCACCAAACAAATCCATAAAATCAAAAATCTTAAAAATTAAATATTCAAAACACCAAAAAATCATAAAAGTTCCAAAACATCAAAAACATTATAAAACCATCAAAACCCAAACAAATCAAAAATTTCAAAACACCTAAAAATTTGCTTTCTAAATTGACTAGCTGCCTTTGCATTCATGTTTAATTTCAGTCTTGCATATTTCCTTTTTGTCGACTCCAGAAATGGGTTCCGGATCGGCACCTCAAGAGAAGAAGGTGAAAGAAATATGGAATAGGGGAAAAGGGGAGTGAATCAAAAGACACTCGGAAAGCGGTAAAGACTCCTCACCTCGGTCCCACACTCACTTTGATCCCCGAACTTTCATCTCATGGCGTCGCTCGAGCACCGGAGATGGTTCGGGTCATGTGGGAGGAGAGTGAGGAGGAGATGAAATTAAAACATAAAAGATGTGGTCGCCAGGAGCCGCGGGCTCCACTTTATGGAATGAAAATAGAAAGAAAGTTGAATTTGACCGTGTACCTTAGCGTGGGAGAAAGTGTGTGCGGGTTCAACCTTCTTCTTCTTCGGCCGGCCGATGAAGAAGAGACCAACCAATGCTAGCTTGATGTATTTGTGCAACTAGAAGATAATAAGACAAGAAAACAAGTGAAGAAGGATTAGAACTGAGTGAAGTGTAGTAACTTGTAAAAACAATAACATAAACGACAACTGGAAACAAACTCACCGGATTCGGGGTTAGCCCTAACCCCTTTTTTTGGTTTTTTGTGATATATGAAATGATGAAAATAGAATAAAATTATGCTTAAACATGAATTAAATGATATGAATGAAGAGTTAGGAAAGATAATATGAATGGTTAAACACAACCCAGGCAAAGTGGCAACCGGGTTGGATAGATTCAATGTAAACTGCGCAGCTCTGATGCAGAGATCATAACGAACAGCAAAAATGTCAGAATAAAGTGATGTTTGTTTTAAAATAAAGAGGACTCACCGAGTGTGGTTTGATATGAAGACAAAATTGCTTGAATCTTATGATAAGTAATCTGAATTTACCTGATAATTCGGATCTTGGACAATGAAGTTCTGGAAACTCCAAGCACAATGTTGATGTAGGACATGCTATGGGCACCACAGATATCCAAATTGAATGATTCTTGTTGGATATAAAATATAACTCACCGGGTAACAATTTCTATGAAGGATGCATAGGTTGAATCCACCATTAAATGTACTGAAATTGACTGAGAAGATTATGACTTAGAAGAGAAAACTTCGGATCAGTCTGTGCAGCGCTGGTGTTGAAGCCATAACAAGCAGAGGAAATGTCAGAATTGATCTCTGTTTGTTGTAGATGAAATATATCTTGATTAACCACACTTCGTATGAAGTAAGTCAGGCCAGAAAATGACTATAAATATCTGTAGAATCCGATGATCAGCAGTGCAGCATGTTGGAGCATAGACCGGCTTCTTCTTCACTTTAGGATGATCTCCAGGCACCGGGACGAAGATAGAACTATTTGGGGAGATTGGTAAGAGCCTAGGGTGGCTGGAGGACGAAGAGAGAAGTGCTGGAGGATGGGGATGCCCCTCTTTGGTCGTTCATATGAGTCTCCCTTTATAGGGGATGAAGAACATGTCAAAAAATAGCAAGTTTTGATACATCCGACCTTAGGTTGGATTTCCTCCATTTAATGTTGCTGATTTTTATACTGAGGTATCTAGAAACTTACCTAAATGATTGAGAGAGATTGAAAACCGTGGATCACCTTCTCCATGCTCAAAATATGCCTCAACTTGAAGAGGAAACAAATCTAGTCTAAAAATGGCAAGTCTTGATATACAAGACAACAAGTTGTATTGCCATCATTAGATAATGCTAATTTCGACCATGAAGCTTACAGATGCTATAAAAAGTGATATGGAGGAGGAAAATGGAAAGTAAGGTCGTGAATTGGTCAAATATGTGCCCAATGGGCTGGGCTTGCATGCAATTGGGATTGATTGGTGCTGCGTGCGGACAGAACTGCGCATCTGACTTCTAAAAGGCACTGCGGACAAATGGTAGATCAGAATTGAATGCCGTTTGTTGCATTGAAAAGAGGACTCAGAGGGGAAGATTATTTATGTTTAGGACTTCTTCATTTTATGTCCAAATAATCCTGTGAAAATTTTTCAAGTAGATGATATGCTGGGAAAAGCATAATCTGGCACACCACCAAGAGTCTCTTGTTCGGCAAACACGGATTTGATTAGAAATTAGAAAATCATCCTCATATTTACAATAAGAACCTCAGCTCATCCAAAAGGGTGATTCATCATGATTTTGATGGTCTAAAAGAGATGTTGCCAATGGAATAATGGTTTAAGCTCTAAATAAGGCCAAATTGGCGTGTCTACACTTTTGTGCATACTTATGTTTTTCTGTTATCTTTACCTTGATAAGGCCGATGTCCCTTGACAAAAGATCAAGGCAACTTTGCCCTCTCCTCGCAAGGGACTAAGCCAAAATAAAGTTCTAATAGCTTCTCTCAAGTGGGTGCAGGAACATGAGAAGGCATGCCGGCTTCATATCCCCAGACACTAGAGGAAGAAAAAACAACAAAAAAAATCAAAAATTGAAAAACAAAAGTGGACTACCCCGACCCCTATTAGGACTTGCATTTAGTATTGCATCTATCAAAATAAGTAATATTTGAGATGTTGAAGACCTCAAGTCTAGAGGGGGCTGAGCCTGAGAACCCCTTCAACAAAATCAGTGAGGGCTCAGTCATTCCTTAGGCTTGCGGATAGGCCAAAGTTGAATATGCGGGGACGACAGTTTCTTCATAGATGTCCTGACCCGTTATGCTCAACCAATATCTTCAACTATTTTCTTATGCTTATTTGTATTTCTTTAAACCCAGCATGCAACATTTCATACACCAACATGAATCATCCCACCATGACCATTCCCCGCTTTCTAATCCTGCCATAACCTCCTTCCAGTCCCAATATGAACATTTTAAAAATGGTCTTTTATAGCCCCAGAGAAGGTCTTGATTTTTCAGAGAATCGGTTTCCAATGGGTTTTAACAATGATTTCATCGAAACAAGAAGTTTTTCCATGTCGAACTGAACCGGTATTGTTGAGTAAAACCTTATGAATTTGAAGAACCCAACCTTGGTTGATTGGCTGTCTCCTCTTTACTTTTCACAATTTACTACATTTCTACCGAGTCCGGCACATCATGCAGTTCGGGTCCTGGCCGGTAACAATTCTCCCCCACGTGGGATTTTAGTTATTTACTTTTAGTACTGTTCTTCTCCATAACCAATCAACCAGAGGGAAGGTTTCGATAAGACAAAGGGTAATCTCAGAGTCCGGTAGAGTTTTATTCCACTCAACTAGGCCAATGAGGGCATGTCTAAATCTACACCTTGGCGTCACTTTTTTAGTCCATTACCACTTCATTCCGCTATGGTGTTATCAACCAACACGTCAATATGAGGTAGAGGAAAGTCATCTTTAGGACATGCTCGATTTAAGTCCCTGAAGTCTATGCAGATCCGAACTCGACCATCATTCTTCATGATAGAGACTATGTTTGCCACCCATTGTGAATAAAGGACAACCTTAATGAATCTTGCTTGATGTAACTTGTCGACCTCTTCTTTTATATTAAGTGCAACATCAGGGTGGAATCTCCTTAATTTTTGTTTGACCGGGGTCACTCCAGGTTTCAAAGTTAGCCGATGTTCAACCAATGAGTTGTCTAACCCTGGCATGTCTTCGTATGTCTATGCGAACGTGTCCTTGTATTCTTCCAAGATTTCAATTAAGTTCTGTTCCTCAGTGGGAGTGAGGTTTGCACTTAGGAGGACTGTGTTAGGATCTTCTGGTGTTCCAAGGTTTAATTCTTTTGTCGGTTCATCCACCGTGGTTGATGGTTCTTCAAACCTTTTAAGTCCATATGCATACGCTTCAGCCAAGTCCTCAATTCCATCATCAAAATTAGGATCCTTTTCTGATAAAACCTCATAAACCCCCAGTGTATGATCTAAATTGAATTCATCCTCATATTGGATTTCATTAAGCTGGATAGCATTTTCTAGAAACCATGGCAGCCTTGCACGTTCCTTGCACTTCTGAGCTAATTGCTAGAGATATCTCTCTGGAACGTGTTTACCTCGAATTTTCTTTTTTCCTAACCTAATTACTCCTAAATAAGATGAAATTGGAAAAGCGATATCTACAATGGGTGAAGGATCGAGCAGATCAATCAGTGAATGGGAGAAGAGGTGTCCCTGGTTGGAAGCACCCTCCAAGACAAGCAGAGACGTCTCCTCAACGGAAAAGTGGGTTTGCGAGAAGACATTTTTTTTGGCGTTTTGGGTATTTTCAAGAATAGAAAGAGAATGAGCCGGTGGGGCTCTAGCAGAAATAGAAAGCTTAAGTAGAAATGAGAAAAATGGGCTCGCGGGCCTGACAACGGCAAGACATGGGCAGATAGGCCCAAAGATTGGGAAAAGATCTAAGGGGTACGTGGGCCCAAGTGGTGGGCACATGGCCCCAAAGCTAGAAAAGAAGTCTAAGGCGCATGTGGGCCCGGTTGGTGGGCATGTGGGCCCAGTATTGTTAAAATGATGTGGGCATAGGGGCCCAGTGGAGTAAGAATATTTAAATGGTCTCTCAGGCCTAGTGATCAGTTTGGGTGGCCAAGTCAGCCCAGAGCTCAAATCGGGCTAGAGAGCCCATCAAATGCATCGAGGAGGGAGAGTGTGAGGATTTTGAAATACGTGACTGTAGGATACGGCTCACGCAGGATGTTGATTGGAGGTGAGTTAGAATGGATGAGTTGTTTAGAAAAGGATGCACCCTTGCCTGGTTCTTCCTCCTCTATGAACAACCGAGCCAGAGATGAACTCAGGTTGTCCACTTCCTCTTCTTGCTCTGGTTCCTTTTTCCTCTTGATTGGTTCTTTTTCTTCATACCCGACCATCATTATGGTTTCCCCTTTGACGAAGAATCTTTGGAGTCCAATGGCATTTTTTGGCCGGTAGACCATCCTTGGAGTAAAACTGGGCTCATAGCCAAGCCCATGCCTTCTCAGTTTTTGTATAGCTTCGATGGGGTGCACAACCCCCTACAGTTCCTTTCCTAGTATCTGTAGACACGCCAATTTGGCCTTATTTAGAGCTTAAACCATTATTCCATTGGAAACATCTCTTTTAGACCATCAAAATCATGATGAACCGCCCTTTTGGATGAGCCGAGGTGCTTATTGGAAATATGAAGATGATTTTCTAATTTCTAATCAAATCCGTGTTTGCCGAACAAGAGACTCTTGGTGGTGTGCCAGATTATACTTTTCCCAGCATATCCTCTATTTGTAAATTTTTCACAGAATTATATAGAAGTCTAATGAAGAAGTGTTCAACATAAATAATCTTCCTCTCTGAGTCCTATTTTCAATGCAACAAACGGCATTCAATTCCGATCTTCCATTTTTCCGCAGAGCCCTTTGGAAGTCAGATGCGCAGTTCTGTCCGCACGCAGCACCTATCAAGCCCAATTGCATGCAAGCCCAGCCCATTGGGCACATATCTGATCAATTCATGACCTTACCTTATTTTTTCCTCCTCCATATCACTTTTTATAGCATATTTAAGCTTCATGGTCTAAAATACCATCATCAAATGATGGCAATCCAACTTGTTGTGTTATACATCAAAACTTGCCATTTTTAGACTAGATTTGTTTCCTCTTCAAGTGGAGACATATTTTGAACATGGGGAAGGTGATCCACGGTTTACAATCTCTATAAATAATTTGGGTAAGTTTATAGATGCCTCATGATTAAAATTAGCAACATTAAATGGAAGAAATCCAACCTATGGTCGGATGTATCAAAACTTGCTATTTTTTGACCTGGTTCTCATCCCCTATAAAGGGAGACTCATATGAAATACCTAAGAAGGGCATCCCCATCATCCAGAACTATTATCCTCACCCTCCAGCCACCCTAGGCTCATCCCAACCTCCCCAAATCGTACTCTCTTCGTCCCGGTGGCTGGAGATCATCCCAAAGTGAAGAAGAAGCCGGTCTATGCTCCAACGTGCTGCACTGCTGATCATCGGCTTCTACAGATCTTTCTAGTCATTTTATGGCCTAACTTCCTTCATAATAAGTTTTCTACATCAATATATATTTCATCTCCAACAAACATAGATCAATTCTGACATTCCCTCAGCTTGTTATGGCTTCAACACCGGCGCTGCACAGACAGATCTGAAGTCTTCTCTTCTAAGTCGTCATCTTCTTAGTCAATTTAAGTACACTTAATGGTGGATTAAGCCTATACATACTTCATAGAAATTGTTCCCCGGTGAGTTATCATTTATCTCCAACATGAATCATTCAATTCAGATATCTTTGGTGCCCATAGCATGTCCTACATCGACATTGTGTTGGGAGTTTCCAGAACTTCACTGTCCAAGATCGGGCTTATTAGGTAAATTAAGATTACTTATCACAAGATTCAGGAAAACTTGTCTTCATATCAAACCACCCTCGTTAAGTTATATTTATTTTTTAACAAACGACACTCGATTCTGACATCAGTTCTGTCTATTACGATCTCTACATCAGAGTCACGCCAATTTACATTGAATCTATCCAACCCGGTTGCCACTTTGCCTGGGTTGTGTTATCTTTAACCGTTCATATTCTCTTTGCTAACTCTTCATTCATATCATTTAATTCATATTTAAGTATCATTTTATTCTATTTTAATCATTTCATATATCAAAAAAAACCAAAAAAGGGGTTAGGGCTAACCCCGAATCTGGTGAGTTTGTTTCCAATTGCCGTTTTGTGTTATTATTTTTACAGTTACTACACTTCACTGAGTTCTAATTCTTCCTACACTTGTTTTCTTGTCTTCTTTGTTTAATAGTTGCACAAATATATCAAGCTAGCATCGGTTGGACTCTTCTTCATCGGCCGGCCGAAGAAGAAGAAGGTTGAACTCACATCCCAATCTCCCACGCTAAGGTACACACGGTCAAATTCAACTCATCTCTTGATTTACATTCCATAAAGCGGAGCCCGCGGCTCCTGGAGACCACTTTTCTTTTTATTCATGTTCTAAGTTAATTCACTCCTCACTCTCCTCCCACATAACCCGAACCGTCTCCGGTGCTCGAGCGACGCCGTGAGATGAAAGTTCGGGGATCAATGTGAGTGTGGGATCGAGGTGAGAAGTCTTTACTGCTTTCCGAGTGTTTTCAACTCACTCCCCCCTTCCCCCATTCTATCTTTCACCTTATCTTGAGGTGCCGATCCGGAACCCGTTTCTGGAGTCAACAGCTTTTTGGCAACCACGGTGGGACAACCAATGTCTTTAACCGTGCTAGCTTGATTTGTTTGTGCAACTAGTTTCATTCTAATTCAATTCTAGTCACTAGATTGTTTGTTTTGTTGCATGATTGCTTGTCTTGTTTGCATATCGCATGCTCTATTTACTTCCTTTCATTTCATGTTCTTGCACATTGATTGCTTCTTCTCCTCTTACCCTCCATTTTTACTTTTGCATTAGCTTTTTGCATCGGGTATCGGACTTGCTCCGATCCGTAGGGCATTCGAGGCGGGGGCTCTCTCTCCCAACACACCCTCACCCTCCAAACACCTTCTTGGTGAATTCTTACCTCTCTTCTGGGATATTCTTTCCTAGTTGATTTGGTGGTTTCCATCAAGACCTCCGTAAGTCCCCATCCGTGGAGTATTCCTCTCCGCACGATTGGGCCGGTTGTACCACTTCCCAAAACCCGAAGAACCCAAGTACCTACTCGTGGTGATTGAGTGACAACCTTAGGTCTTGAAGATTGAAGCAATAGGAACCATACCCATTTGAGTGAACAATTGCTAACAATCTATCTAATCTAAGGTTTCAACCCAAATATTGTCGAGTAGTCATTTTAAAACCTTGTTTGCATAACTTGCTTGCTCACCATAATTGAAAACAACCAAAAAAATTTTCTTCTTTCAAAACACCTAAAAAAAACAAAAAAAAACCTCTTTAATTTTGTGTACAACTTGTTTTCCAAACAACCAAATTGAAACAAAAAAATCAAAAAAAAAACAAAACATAAAAAAAATCTTCAATTGTGTGCTTTGCTTGCTCTTTTTTTAGATCGACATGAAGCCCATGATGCTAAAGTCCGGAAGCCACGTTGGGAGGTTGGACTACTACAAGCAACAAGAGTACGGGGAAGGTCTCTACAAGCTCCAACAACAACCCGAGAGCCATGTTAATGCTGCTATGGAACCTGAAGTGCAAGGGGATTCCCGTCAGTCCACTTCATTTAGTATAGAACAGGCTCTTAAGGATCTATCTTTTCATCTTGATCCCAATTCCTTGTCATTCATACAATCTATAGTGAAGGGCAAGATGCCTATTAATCATGGTGCAGCCAAAGTCAACCGAGCTGCCTCACCTCGCGAATCGGCAGTTCAACCTCTTACCACAACCCCACACAGGCAGCCCGCCATGTTACTTCATCTACTCACTCCATTGTGGGTCATTCTTTAGCTTGCACACCAACCCACCCCCCTTCCATCCGAGTGCCACATGCACACCCCCTGGTGAATTCCTCCCCACCTGTTGCCAAGGATAAAGAAACCGTCGAATTCCCCCTCTATACTATCTACATCCCCCAATCACAAATGTCAACCTACCATCGCTACAATGGCTCAGGTGATCCCTTCACCCATGTCAATGATTTCCAGAGCAAATCATCTCGATGGCATAATGATAGAAAGACCCTTGCCTTTCTTTTTAGGAGATCTTTAGAGGGTGCAGCCCTAGATTGGTTTTTTTCATTGAACGAAATAGAGATATGGGATTTCGAAATTGTCAAGGCCAAATTTTTGAAACGATATGGGCCAGGCTATTCAATAATTGGGGAAGTAAAAAAAGATGTGGAATTAATGCAATATTCTGATGAATTGAGGCCCAGGCTTGAGAGGAGCATTGATGCTATGCACCAACCTAGGAGCCCTCTCCAACCTCATTCAGATCATCATCTTCAGCCGACTCCTCGACGTCAGTTGATTAGGTCACCCATGCCCCAACCTCAGCCGGTCATGCAACCCGTGCTAATGGCAAAACCAACTGTGCACAATCAAGTTCCTCTTGTCGCTTGTGCATATACTTCATTACCTAAATCGGCTCCCCAGCCTTTGACCTCACCAACATTTCCAATAACAACCCCTCGGCCAATCATCCGTCCCTTGGCTTCTCAGCCTATTCCACCAACAACTCCTCAGCCAACCATCCAAGCTATGACTCCTCAACTAATTACACCAATAGCTCTTCAGCCTGAACCGACTTCTATGCCAGCACCACTTCAATCAATCCCTCAACATAGGGTTCCCCCTCAGTTAGTCAAACCACGTGTTTCGTCTGTTGCTCCTGCCATGGTAGAGGAACCAGCCACTCCGATCATTCATGCTCCTGCCATGGCAGATGATTTAGACACTTCAACCATTCATGCTCCTGCCCTGGCAGAGGAATCAATCACTCCAACCATTTGTGATCCTGCCCTGGTAGAGGAATCAACACCTCAACATATCCTTGCTCTCTCTCAAGATCAAAGTCATCCAGTAGGGGAGGTAGAACCAAACCCTTCTACCTTTTTGGAATCCCCTAGACTAGGCATGCCCTCTTCTATAGAACATCCTGAGGAGAAGCCTGCTATAGAGAGCGTAGATGAAGGAATCATAAACTTAGTTGATTGTCAATCCAATGATGAACTAGGCAAGGATTTGTCAGGCATTGATCAACTGTTACCATCATTGGAATTGATCAATGAAGATGGTCAGATAAAATTGACCCCTGAACAAAAAAATAAGGGGATAAAATTGGTCAGTGAAATGGAAAATGAATCGACAAGCCTCCAGAAGGGCATAGACAAAGGGATACTGGGACCTCCTCCAGATAGGTGGGCAAATCCCTTAGCATCGATCTTAGGGCCACGACCCTTACCGCATTCTTCTCCTAAGCAACAATCCGGCCCATGGGCCCATGATCAATCAATCTTAGGGCCACGACCCTTTCTTTATTCTCCTCCAAATCAACGATTGGGCCCATGGGCCCACAATTCCTCAATCTTAGGGCCAACGCCCTTTATTTATCCTTCTTACAACCATCAATCAGGCCCATGGGCTCACAGTTCCTCCATCTTAGGGCCACCACCGTTTCTTTATCATGCCCACAACCATAAAATGGACCTATGGGTCCCCAATTCTTCAATCTTGGAGCCACAACCCATACTTCATCCTATTCCATTGGGCCCTTATGCCCCATTTTCGGGCACTTATTCCCCTTTTCGTCAATCGGGCTCTTATGCCCCTTTTCATCAACTGGGCCCATTTACCCCTTTCCATCAGCCGGGCCCACGTGCCCCCTTTATCCAACCGGGCCCATGTGCCCCTTTTAATCGACCGGGCTCTTATTCCCCTTTCCTTCAACCGGGCCTACGTGCCTCTTTTAATCAATCAGGCTTGCATGCCCCTTTCCTTCAACTGGGCCCATGCGCCCCTTTTCCCCAACTGGGCCTACGTGCCCCTTTCCTTCCATCGGGCCCACGTGCCCATAATTCTCCCCAATCGGGCCCATGTGCCCTTAATTTTTCTAAATCGGGCCCACGTGCCCGCAATTCACCTCAACCGGGCTCACATGCCCATGTTTTTCTACAACCGGGCCCATGTGCCCAAATTTCTTCTAAATCGGGCCCACGTGCCCACCTTCCAACAAACTCGGGCACACATGCCCACACTTCAACTTCGGGCCTGTATGCCCCCATTTCTTCACCATCGGGCCCACGTGCCCATACTTCTTCAAAATCGGGCTCCCGTGCCCCCACTTCTTCGAATTCGGGTTTGCGCACCCATACTCTTCAATGGCGCCAGCAAGCCCATCACAAATCACAATCTTGCTCCCAACCATTTAAATCGGGTCCATGTGCCCACTCTTTTCATTGGGTCCCTCGGGCTCAACCTCCAATCGGGCCCTCATGCCCATCAACATCAACCGGCCTCTCTAGCCCACATTCAAATCTTGGGCCCACGTGCCCCCTGATTCCGACTACTCCTGGGCCTTCAAGCCCACTTTCAACTTACGGGCCCAAGAGCCCATTTTAACTCACTTTTGTTTCCAAGCATGTTTTTGTCCTTTTTGAATTCTCTTTCTTTTTCCAAGTTTTACTTTCAACAAAAAAAAATTAAGGTAGAGAAATTTCCTGGGTGATACCACAATCTTTGCCTTTTACATCATTAATTTTGACTCCGCCATGCTAAATCAGATCCTCCACATCTTTCACTTCATCCTATGACTCTGAATCTTCAATCCAATGCGATATGGAGCATATCAAAGTGGAAGCAGTTGGGCAAGGAAAGGCAAGGCAAGCACAAACAAAGTCGTCATCAGCAATGAACTTCTTCTTCTCTCAGGTATTACATTGCATTCATCATCATTATGTCATCTACAAGGCAATAATTTTTTTTAAAATGATGTTTAATCTCACATGACAATCTTACTTGAGAGAAATTTATGATTGATGATAACTACTTTTTGTTTTATTTTAATAAATTCTTTACAATGCAAGGCATATTTTTAATTGATTCACCTATGGAATGTTATCTACCTCAAAAAAAATGGAGAGAACTACTAGTATGACTTAAGTCCACATGTTCTAGATTGTTGTCTAGGAGTCGAGGGTAGATACCATTCTACACACACAACACGTCCCGATCCCAGAATCCGGATGGCCCAACACCTGAGAGAAGCTAGGCAAGGCTCAGAGGTGGAAGGAAAACCCTCACCCTACTCTCTTCTGTTCGGTCCAAGATAGGTGAAGGGGATTAGAGGGGGAGAGTATCGAAAGCATCCGCCGCCCTAGTAGGAGGCCGTCTCAGAAGGTCCAACTTCTCAAATAAAAAAAAGGGTGCCAAAAGATGGGCAATGAACCCCACAGGTTTAAACAAATATGGGCCTGTCTGAATGAGTACCCAAAAATGCAGAAAATGAAAAAAGGCACCAAAAGATGGGCAATGACCCCACAGGTCAGAGCACCTGTCCGAATGTGTGCCACAAAAATAGGTTTCTCGATAAAGAAGAAAAGACCCGAAGAGGCCGAACCCCAACGGGAAATTGGGTGTGAGTAGAGAAATCCCTCTCGACATCTCCAAAGCCTGTCAAGAACTTTCCCTCAATTCTTCATTCTTACCCCCAAGGTGTGGGTGAACCAACCAAATCAAAGCTAAACTCTAGCCGATCAAAGGTTGAAGGTCAGAAAGATTCTTGGTAAGGAACCCCATTTTGCACATGGTGTCTACCAACGAACCTAGAAAAACAACCAAGTAATGAGAACTTGTGTCAATACTGATTTTTCTCTTCAAAAAAAATAAAAAATATTTTCAATAAAAAAAACTCTCAAAAAGGTTGAATATTTTTCAACAAAAACTCCAAAAAAAAATTTAGTATTTTCAAAACTAAAAAAAAGAATATTTTCAAAAAAAAAGAAAACCTCTTTTTCAAATTCAACAAAAAATTTCAAACTTTTTAAAATATTTTATCACCATGCTTGGTTTAAATTTTCGTCTTTACATTCATATTTACTTTCAATCTCTCATGTTTCAAATTCTTCATTGCATATTTGCTACTTGATTTTTACACTCCTAAGAAGGCTATACCCCTTGACAAAGGTCAAGGCATACTGCAGCTTGCAAGGGGGATAAGCCGCATTGTTGTTCTAATCTCTTCCTTCTAAGTGTTTCAGGCACAAGAAAACTTTACATCCTTTGACAAAGGTCAAGACATACTGCAACTTGCAAGGGGGATAAGCCATATTGGCATTTTAATCTCCTTTTTCGAGTGTTTCAGGCACGAAGAACAAATGAGGAGAACTCCACAACGAGGCGAAGCTCGCCACTTCCCTCCCCAAGGATTCTTAGGAGGAGGTGCCACCATGACATCGACCTCAACTTCGTCGAGGAGCATTTTCAAGATTTCAATAAGGCGATGCTCACCACTTCCCTCCCCTGAGGATTCTTAGGAGGAGGTGTCACCATAACCTCGGCCTTAATTTTGCTGAGAAACCTTTTGCAGGCAATGCTCGCCACTTCCCTTCCCTGGGGATTCTCAGGAGGAGGTGTCATCATTACCTCGGCCTCAACTTTGACGAGAAGCTTTTGCTCTGTGTCCTCATTAGGACACATGAACTCTTTTGTGAGAATGCATGTCATCACACCGCAAACTCACCATTATCATTTCCTTTCTTAGCATATATTAGGTGCATTACTATTTATTTTATGTATTGATGTTGAAGACCGTGAATGGAAAGAAGACCAGGCCCGAGATCCCCTTCATCAAAATCCACGACGGTCGGGTCATTCTTTGTGCTCACGGATAAGACAAAATTGTGCAGTGAGGGACGATGGTTCCCGAATGGGTATCTTGACCTCATAGACAATCTATATCTTCAAGTAATTGTTAGACAAGTTTTGTTTTTGTTTTCTTGAGCCCAACATGCATAATATAGTATTAGTTGCATTGCATATTTCATGATCATTGCATACATTCTTTCAAAATCTTCACCTTCTCACCTTAGTCTCTAAATCTTTTATCCTAATTCCGATCATTCTAATCCCATCGTGTTATCTAATCCCACCATGATCTCTAGTCCCACCAACCTCTCTAATATCCCACCGTGTCTATTAATCCCACCATGTTCGGTAACCACTTTGTGCCCTCAAATCTTTCATTTCTTTTCACCACTATGGCCATTGCAACTTCTTTGCTATTCATCCCACCATGGCAGCCAATTCATCCCACCAAGGGCCTTCTATTTGGTCAGAACTTGCACCGTCATTATCTTCACGGTCTGTGCTTTAACATTTGCCTTTCAGAATTTGAGATCATTCCATTCCGAATTGAATATTGTCTCATGGAAGACTTAAATGAATCTAAGAGCCTCAATGTGCTCGATTGGTATTCTTTTACTTTTTCAAAACAAATCTCTTTTTTGAACTTTAGCCCATCACAGTACAGGAACACCGCAAAGATCTGGTTACCGGCTGATGATGAACCTACTGTAGACACGCAATTTTGGCCTAGTTGGAGAGCTTAAATTCTTGTTTTCGTAAAGTATATTTGAGTAACCTTTCGAGGGAACCAAGTTTTCCGGAAAAATCAAGTTTTTCGGCACATTTCGAAGTAGATTGATGGGGCGTTGACCAGGTCAACGCGCCCTGCTTATAGGGCACCTGCATCTGGTCTGACTGACTGGACAGGTTGATGGGACAGTTCTGCAGATAAAGTTGCCCTCTTCTTGCCTATAAAAGGACCCCCATTTCGAGGCTTTAGGACAGACCAAGGGCGTCCCTCACCTCCTCTCATCCACCACTACACATCCCAAGCCTTGCAACCCCCCTCCAAGCTCTCAAACCATCCCTAAACCATCTCCCAAAACCCAAAAAAATCATAGTTGCTTCTTGAAGGGATATTCCAGCAGAATGAAGTTACTCTCTTTTGTGCTGTAGAAAGACCCTCATATGAAGGTTTTTGGACACCCCAAGTCCGTCTCCCACCTCATCTCATCCACCACTACGAATATAAGCCTTCATAGCACCCTCTAAAGCCCTTAGAGTATCCCAAAATCCTTCCCCAAAAACCCAAAAACCTGCACTTTCCTTCTTCAGAAATATGATTTTTCTCCAACTTTGAGGGCCTCTACACTCTATTTCTCTTACATCTAGTACCAAAACACTCTTCCATTAGCTTCACTTGAGTATTGGCTGCTTGAAGAAGTCCTTTTTCCGTCTTGAAGGTCTTCCTACACTCCGGGGCAACGCCGCAAAGAAGGGAAGAAAATATGCTGAAGCCAGTCCCTGGTGCCCTATAAATAGGGCGCTTTGACTTTGGTCAACGCGCCTCATCAAGGGGACACCTGCAGCAGGCGCCCCATATATGGGGCACTAGCAGGGGCAGACCCCGTTTTGCATTTTTTTGAGTTTATTTACCTTTCCGGTCGATCTTTTACTCCCCCTTTCATTTTAACCCTCATTAACATGTCATTTAGCATGTATTGAGCCACTCATTTGCATTTTTCATGCATATTTAAACCTTCTAAATAGGGGTTGGGATTTAGTCCCAATCCGGTCAGTTCCTTCTCTCTTGCGCGTTTACATTCGAATTTTAGCATGATACTACACTGTCACTAGAACTAATGGTCTTTTCACTTGTTTCTATGTTTTCTCATGGACATTTTTAGGTAAATCCGGCCGAGGTAGAGCTTCAACCGGATCGAAGACAAAGGACTCACTTAGCTCTCTTCTTTCGGCCGGCCGAGAGAGGAGAAGTCGGAACCCAACAATCTCCCCACTTTCAAAGGTACGACGGCCATTTTCATTTCTCCATTTTATTTCTTTTCATTCTACTATATTTTGGAGCCTTTGGCTCCTGGCGACCACACCCACTAACATCCCATACACCAAGTCACCAAGGCGGGCGTAAGGGGCCGGGAGAGGGGGAGATCCGCGGATGTCCCATTTCGGGTGCTTACACCTACGAACCCATGTTTCGGGGACTCCCCACCGCGTTGGGGGTTGGCAATTCTTCTCTCGTGCCAATGACACATCTCTTACCAATCGAACATAGGAAGACTTGATGAAACATGGTGGTTAGGACATTCGTCTTGCGGAATCTGGTCGTTAAGCGTGTCTATATCTACACCTTGATGTCACCTTTTCAGTCCATCGCTATTTTACTCCACTGCATTCCATTACAACTCATTTCACTTCGCTACATTCATCTACATTTCACTCCGCTACGCTACATGTCATTCCCTTGCAAAGCCGACATCAAGGCGAGGCAAGCTGTAGACACGCCAATTTGGCCTTATTTAGAGCTTAAACCATTATTCCATTGGCAACATCTCTTTTAGACCATCAAAATCATGATGAACCGCCCTTTTGGATGAGCCTAGGTGCTTATTGGAAATATGAAGATGATTTTCTAATTTTCTAATCAAATCCGTGTTTGCCGAACAAGAGACTCTTGGTGGTGTGCCAGATTATACTTTTCCCAGCATATCCTCTATTTGTAAATTTTTCACAGGATTATATAGAAGTATAATGAAGAAGTATTCAACATGAATAATCTTCCTCTCTGAGTCCTATTTTCAATGCAACAAACATCATTCAATTCCAATTATTCATTTATCCGCAGCGCCCTTTGGAAGTCAGATGCGCAGTTCTGTCCGCACGCAGCACCTATCAAGCCCAATTGCATGCAAGCCCAGCCCATTAGGCACATAGCTGATCAATTCACGACCTTAACTTATTTTTTCCTCCTCCATATCACTTTTTATAGCATATTTAAGCTTCATGGTCGAAAATACCATCATCAAATGATGGCAATCCAACTTGTTGTGTTATACATCAAAACTTGCCATTTTTAGACTAGATTTGTTTCCTCTTCAAGTGGAGACATATTTTGAACATGGGTAAGGTGATCCACGGTTTCCAATCTCTATAAATCATTTGGGTAAGTTTCTAGATGCCTCAGGATTAAAATTAGCAACATTAAATGGAGGAAATCCAACCTATGGTCGGATGTATCAAAACTTGCTATTTTTTGACCTGGTTCTCATCCCCTATAAAGGGAGACTCATATGAAATACCTAAGAAGGGCATCCCCATCATCCAGCACTATTATCCTCACCCTCCAGCCACCCTAGGCTCATCCCAACCTCCCCAAATCGTACTCTCTTCGTCCCGGTGGCTGGAGATCATCCCAAAGTGAAGAAGAAGCCGGTCTATGCTCCAACGTGCTGCACTGCTGATCATCGGCTTCTACAGATATTTCTAGTCATTTTATGGCCTAACTTCCTTCATAATAAGTTTTCTACATCAATATATATTTCATCTCCAACAAACAGAGATCAATTCTGACATTCCCTCGGCTTGTTATGGCTTCAACACCGGCGCTGCACAGACAGATCCGAAGTCTTCTCTTCTAAGTCATCATCTTCTTAGTCAATTTCAGTACACTTAATGGTGGATTCAGCCTATACATACTTCATAGAAATTGTTCCCCGGTGAATTATCATTTATCTACAACATGAATCATTCAATTCATATATCTGTGGTGCCCATAGCATGTCCAACATCGACATTATGTTGGGAGTTTCCAGAACTTCACTGTCCAAGATCCGGCTTATCAGGTAAATTCAGATTACTTATCACAAGATTCAGGAAAACTTGTCTTCATATCAAACCACCCTCGGTGAGTTATCTTTATTTTTAAACAAACGGCACTCGATTCTGACATCAGTTCTATCTATTACGATCTCTACATCAGAGTCACGCCAATTTACATTGAATCTATCCAACCCGGTTGCCACTTTGCCTGGGTTGTGTTATCTTTAACCGTTCATATTCTCTTTGCTAACTCTTCATTCATATCATTTAATTCATATTTAAGCATCATTTTATTCTATTTTAATCATTTCATATATCAAAACAAAAACAAAAAAAGGGGTTAGGGCTAACCCCGAATCCGGTGAGTTTGTTTCCAATTGCCGTTTTGTGTTATTATTTTTACAGTTACTACACTTCACTGAGTTCTAATTCTTCCTTCACTTGTTTTCTTGTCTTCTTTGTTTAATAGTTGCACAAATACATCAAGCTAGCATCGGTTGGACTCTTCTTCATCGGCCGGCCGAAGAAGAAGAAGGTTGAACTGACATCCCAATCTCCCACGCTAAGGTACACACGGTCAAATTCAACTCATCTCTTGATTTACATTCCATAAAGTGGAGCCAGCGGCTCCTGGAGACCACTTTTCTTTTTATTCATGTTCTAAGTTAATTCACTCCTCACTCTCCTCCCACATAACCCGAACCGTGTCCGGTGCTCGAGCGACGCCGTGAGATGAAAGTTTGGGGATCAATGTGAGTGTGGGATCGAGGTGAGAAGTCATTACTGCTTTCCGAGTGTTTTCAACTCACTCCCCCTTCCCCCATTCTATCTTTCACCTTATCTTGAGGTGCCGATCCGAAACCCATTTCTGGAGTCGACAGTATCTGGAGGCATTGTCAACATCATGACCTTGGCCAGCTTTGTAGTTGAAACCAATGGCTGGATATGTTCTGATACTGGCAGTGCAGAAGAGGGGTCATCCACGTCATTTAAAATGGAGATGTTGGTTACTTTAATCACCTAGCCCTTGTATGGGAACTTCAGACATTGATGATTAGTGGAGGCAACAGCTCCTATTGCCTCAAGATATGGGCATCCCAAAATAGCTTTAAATATAGGGTCCAGTTCTAAAACATGAAACTCGACAGTGACAGCACACAGCCCGAGCCCTACTTTCAATGTAACCACCCCTCGTGCTGGCTTCCAGGAGTTGTCATAAGCTATCATCGTGACGGCAGAAGGCTTGATTTCCTCATCGTAGATGTCACAAAGTTGCAAGGTTTCTGGCGGCATGATATTTATAAATGCTCCGGTGTCAATCAAGCAGGATTTAATCTCCACACCTCTGATGACTACTGCAATGCACAAGGCATACTTTCTGATTTCTGGCCGTGACAACTCCTCTTGTATGAACGTGAGTGCCGGGTGTTCACTCCTTGGGGCCAGGACAGTAATGATCTTCTCAGGTGGGAGGTCCTCATTGACCATGACCCGCTACAAGTATTGTTGTAGGATGTCCTGATGATTCTTTGACCTCTTGATCAGCTCTACGATTGAAATCCATGCTGGCATTTTGTCCAGATGCTTCAATAGGTCATATGCCGTGCCGAGCAACGGTTCTTCTACCACCTCCTCTTTTGCTTTCTCATGTGGTTGCATCCCGGCCTGGGGGAAGACCCTTTGGAACATCCTCCCTCTACGAAGTACCGGCACCAGCGTGGTAGGGGGGAGTGGTGATGGTGGTGATGATAGGGTTGGTTGGGATGTTGATGGGCCTATGGTAGGTAGGGGTGGTGAGGATCGGATGATGAGGGGTCGTGGAGTGGTGGAGGCCAGTATGTTGGATGATGGTTGGGGTGTTGGTTTGATGATGAGGGGTCGCGGAGTGGTAGTGACTGGTAGGTTGGGTGACGGTCGGATAATGAGAGGCCGAGGGGTGGTGGAGGCTAGTAGGTTAGGTGGTGTTTGGGGTGTTGGCGGCAGTCTAATGATTAGATGCCAGAGAGGAATGACGGTTAATGGGTTAGGTTGGGGTGATGGTTGAGGTGCTGGTTGGGATGCTGGTGGCAGTCTAATGATTAGGCACTGTAGAGAGTTAATAGCTAGTGAGGGCAGTGTAAGTGTAGTTTGTCTTTGTGGTTTTTGGGTAGTTTGTGAGCTAGGGGCAACTCTCGGTATGAAGAGTATGGTGCGATTTGTAGGTGGGGTTTGTCTGGCGGGCATGGAGGCAGTTTGATCCTCAACCTGCCAACCCTGTGAGTGGTGGGTGTCGACTCCGAAAATGGGTTCCAGATTGGCACCTCAAGAGAAGGTGAAAGGTGGAATAGGGGAAAGGGGGAGTGAATCGGAAGACACTCGTAAAGCAGTAAAGACTCCTCACCTCAACCCCACACTTACATTGATGCCCGAACTTTCATCTCATGGCGTCGCTCGAGCATCGGAGATGGTTTGGGTCATGTGGGAGGAGAGTGAGGAGGAGATAAACTTAGAACATGAATAAAAGAGGTGGTCGCCAGGAGCCGCGGGCTCCGCTTTATGGAATTGAAAAATAAAAGATGACTGTGTGTACCTTAGTGCGGGAGAGAATGTGTGCAGGTTCAACCTTCTTCTTCTTTGGCCGGCCGATGAAGAAGAGTCTCCTACCGATGCTAGCTTGATGTATTTGTGCAACTAGAAGACAATAAGAAAAGAAATCAAGTGAATAAGGATTAGAACTGAGTGAAGTGTAGTAACCTGTAAAAACAATAACATAAACGGCAACTGGAACAAACTCACCGGATTCAGGGTTAGCCCTAACCCCCTTTTTTAGTTTTTTTATGATGTATGAAATGATATAAAACTGAATAAAATGATGCTTAAATATGAACTAAATGATTTGAATGAAGAGTTAGCAAAGAGAATATGAATGGTTAAAGACAACACAACCTAGGTAAAGTGGCAACCGGGTTGTAAACTATGCGGCTCTGATGAAGAAACCGTAAAGAACAGTACAAATGTTAGAATAAAGTGATATTTGTTTCAAAATAAAGGGGACTCACTGAGGGTGGTTTTATATGAAGACAAGTTTGCTTGAATCTTATGATAAGTAATCTGAATTTACCTGATAAGCCAGATCTTGGACAATGAAGTTCTAGAAACTCCCAGCACAATGTTGATGTAGGACGTGCTATGGGCACCATAAATATATTAATTTAATGATTCTTATTGTAAATAAAAGAGGACTTACTGAGTAAAAATTTCTATAAATCATGTATTGGCTGAATACACCATTAAATGTACTGAAATTGACTGAGAAGACGATGACTTAGAAGAGAAGACTACGAATCTGTCTGTGCAGCGCCGGTGTTGAAGCTGTAAAAACCGAGGGAATGTCAGAATTAATCTCTATTTGTTGGATATGAAATATATATTTATGTATCACACTTATTATGAAGGAATTAAGGCCATAAAATGACTAGAAAGATCTGTATAAGCCGATGATCAGAAGTGCAGCACGTTAGAGCATAGACTGGCTTATTCTTCAATTTGGGATGATCTCCGAGCACCGGGACGAAGAGAGAACGATTTGGAGAGGTTGGGATGAGCCTAGGGTGGATAGAAGATGAGGATAAGAGTGCTGTAGGATGAGGATGCCTTTCTTAGGTCGTTCATATGTGTCTCCCTTTATAGGGGATGAGAACCAGGTCAAAAAATAGCAAGTTTTGATACATCCAACCATAGGTTGGATTTCCTCCAGTTAATGTTGCTAATTTTTATAATGAGACATATATAAACCTACCCAACTGATTTATATGTATTGAAAACCGTGGATCACCTTCCCCATGTTGAAAATATGTCTCCACTTGAAGAGGAAACAAATCTGGTATAAAAATAGCAAGTTTTGATGTATAAAACAACAAGTTGGATTGCCATCATTTGATGAAGCTAATTTCAACCATGAAGCTTTCAGATAATATACAAAGTAATATGGAGGAGGAAATAATAAGGTAAGGTCATGAATTGGTTACATATGTGCCCAATGAGCTGGGCTTGCATGCAATTGGGCTTGATCGGTGCTGCGTGCGAACAGAACTGCACGTCTTCCTTCTAAAAGGTGCTGCAGACAAATGGTAGATCAGAATTGAATGCTGTTTGTTGCATTGAAAAGAGGACTCATAAAGAAAGATTATTTATGTTTAAGACTTCTTCATTGGACGTTCAAAGAATCCTGTAAAAAATTTTAAAATAGAAGATATGCTGGGAAAAATATAATTTGGCACACAACCAAGCGGTGCGACCTTGGTGCAAAGACCACCAAGAGTCACATAGAAGTTAGAATGGGCTATCATTTGGGAAAAATAAATTTGATTAGAGATCAACAACTCCTTATCATATTTATAGTGAACTCCTTGGCTCATCCAAAAGGATTGTTCAACTTCATTTTGATGGTCTAAAAGAGATGTTGCCAATGGAATAAAAGTTTAAACCCCAAATAAGGCGAAATTGATGTGTCTACAGTGGGTTGACTCCTCGATGGTGGAGTGGATGAGGCTGAGTTGTTGGTTTGGCGGTGCTTGTGTCGATGCTTGAACGGGTGCATGTACCAGTACTGGATCTTGAACTATGCCCAGGCCGTGCTATTGTTGTGCTTGCTGTCGCCGTGGTTGATTCTGCCACACCTTCATAGCTTGTATAGATTCTCCCATCTATGCCTAGTCAATGTTCCCTTGATCATTGAGGTCATGAATGTAGTCTTTAAATTGGAAGCAGACATCCACCGTGTGCCCAGGATACCGATGGTAGGCACAGTACTTTGTCATATCAGCATTCGTCGGCCATCCTTCTCTCTCCTTTAGAAGCTCTAACTATTGTTCAGCCATCGACACATTGAATATATCGGTGAGGGAGAATGGTAGTTGAGGATAGTGCTCTCTCTTGGGTCCCCCTCTCCTAGGTCGGTTGGCTGGTGGTGGTACTTGGTTGTAAGCTTGTTGTTGTTGTAGTTGTGGCCGGTTGTAGATGGGTTGTTGCTGAGGTGCTCAGTTGTAGGCATTTTGTTGCTGGGGCGCTTGGTTGTAGGTGGGTTGCTGTGGTGGTGCTCGGTTGTATGCGAGTTGTTGTTGGGGTTGAGGAGTTGGCTGAGGAGCTCGCCGGTATTGTTGGTTTGGTGGTGGGTTACGGTATTGGCATTGGTGATACCCACCCTGATTACCCATGGCATTGACGCTCTTGTTGTTTACTACCCCTTCGGTGGTAGGCCCTACAGGTGTAGGTTTTCTAGTGTTGCGGGGTTTGGGGTTGAACGGGTTAATCATGGATGCATATTTGAAGTGGGCTTGTAGATATCGGGCACTATCACATAGCTCACTCATGGTAGTTGGGTGGTGCATGATCAGGAGGTTGCGATGGTTAGGCATGGTGTTCCCAATTAGCATCCTCACTTGCTCCCCTTCTGAGATGGTATCAACTAGTCTCTCAGCCATTCCCCTCCACTGATAAGCAAATTTGGTAAAATCCTCATCCGGCTTCATTTTCTCAGTAATTAAATCTGTTATCGAGTAGGCTGGCCCCACCCGATCCTTGTACCTCTGTAGAAACTTCGCCTTGACAATATTAAAATTTGCTGCTTCAATAGAATTAAGAAAATAAAACCAGTCAAGGCGGATCCTTCCAATGACCGATGGAATAGGAAGGCAAGTGATTTGCGGTCATTCTTCTAGAATGCGGAGTCATATAAGAAATCCTTTAGATGGTTGAAAGGTTTACCAGTCCCATTGTAACGTTGAAAAACTGGTATCTCTAAAGGAGGAAGGTGTAGAACTGGGAATGATGGGACAGAGATTTCAGGGGTGGCTTTAGAATCGAGGTGGTGCTTCAGCTCTTCAAAGTGCTCATCCATCTGGTTAAGTTTGTTCATAAATGCCTGGGTGAGGCTGGATTCTTGAGCTGCCGAAGCAAAGTATTTAGGTGAATGGGTTGGAAGAGGTGGGTTGGAAACAAGACTTGGAATAGCATTATGTGAATGCCCCACAATGGGGTAAGTGGAGACACGACAGGGTTGCCCAGGAGAAGAAATGATCAAGGGACTGACTGCTGATTGAGGTGGTGAGGGGGCTTGATTTCCCTCAACCGGATCTTGATTGGCGGGCATCTTGCCCTTTATCAAAGATTGCACGAGTGAAAAGGATTCGAGGTCTAGATGAAGAGATAGACCCTGGAGGAGTTGCTCCACGCTAAGTGAAGTAGGTTGAAGAGTAGGATTCAGGCTCCCTGACGGCGTTGACATGGCCCTCTGGTTGGACCATGGATTGTTGCAGCTCGTAGTGGCCCATCTCATACTCCTCTTCTTGCCTGTAGTAGTCCGACATCCCGATGTGCCTTCCGAACCTTAGTGTCATGGGCATCTTGTCAAATTTTCTTACAAAATGGTTGAAAGAAAGCAAATAAAAGGTGTAAATGAAAAATAAATTTTGTTTGGTTATGCTTTGTTTTTGTTTGATTTTTTTGTTTCAATTTGGTTGTTTGGAAAACAAGTTGAACACAAAAATTAAAGGGATTTTTTTTGTTTTGTTTTAGGTGTTTTGAAAGAAAATTTTTTTTGGTTGTTTTCAATTGTTGTGAGCAAGCATGTTATGCAAACAAGTTCTTAAAATGACTACTTGACAATTTTTGTGTTGAAACCTTAGATTAGATTGATTGTTAGAAATTGTTCACTCAAATGGGTATGGTTCCTATTGCTTCAATCTTCAATACCTAAGGTTGTCACTCAATCACCACGAGTAGGTACTTGGGTTCTTCGGGTTTTAGGAAAAGGTACAACTGGCCCAATTGTGCGGAGAGGAATACTCCACAGATGGGGACTTACGGAGGCCTTGATGGAAACAACCAAATCAACTAGGAAGGAATATCCCAGAAGAGAGGTTAGAATCCACTAAGAAGGTGTTTGGAGGGTGAGGGTGTGTTGGGAGAGAGAGCCCCCGCCTCGAATGCTCTACGGATCGGAGCAAGTCCGGTACCCGATGCAAAAGCTAATGCAAAAATAAAAAATGGAGGGTAGGAGGAGAAGAAGCAATCAATATGCAAACATGAAATGAATGATAGCTAATAAATCAAGCAAGTGAATGCAATCATGACAAGCAATGATAAAGTAAAACAAGTAACTAGCAACTAGCAACTAAAAGGTGGTACGTGCGGGAACCGGCTTGTGATGGAGTGTCCAAGTGGGAACAAATCTGAAATAAAGGTAAAAGGGATGGTCCACGCGGGGGACTGATTTGGAAATGAGGTGGCTCATGCGGGAGCCTAGTTTTGGAAAGGTAGATGGTTCATGCGGTAACCGACATTTTTTGAAGGAAAAGGGGTGGTTCACGCGGGAACCGGTTTGTTTGATTGGAAAAAGGAAATGAGGGCCACGTGCGGCCAATCTAAAGTGGTGTAAAGGGGTGGTCCACGCGGGGACCTATCTGAAAGTAGGTTGGTTCACGCGGGAACCGGTTTAGGAAAGGGGTTGGTTCAAGCGGGAACCGATTTTAATGAAGAAAGGGGTGGTTCACGTGGGAACCGATGTAAAAGGTGACAAAATGAAAAGAGGGCCATGTGGGGCCAATCTGAAGGTGCTGTAAAGAGGTGGTCCACGCGGGGACTGATTTGAAAATAAGTTGGTTCACACAGGAACCGAGTTATAAGAAGAAAAGTGGTTCACGTTGGAACCAGGCTAAAATTAAAGACAAGAAAATCAAATCCACATGGGGGACAATCTTAAAGGAAGAGTAATCAGCAAGTTTAAAGGTAAATTGACATGAAAAGGTAAAAGACAAGCCGGTTCGTGCGGGAACCAAATCAAAAAATAACTAGTTGCACTGATCAATCAAGCTAGCATAGTTGAAGACATTGGTTGTCCCACCATGGTTGCCAAAAAGCTGTCAACTCCGAAAACAGGTTCCGGATCGGCACCTCAAGAGAAGGTGAAAGATAGAATGAGGGAAAAATAGTGAATCGGAAAACACTCGGAAAGCGGTAAAAAGTCCTCACCTCGGTCCCACACTCACATTGATCCTCAAACTTTCATCTCACGGAGTCGCTAGAGCACCAGAGATGGTTCGGGTCATGTGGGAGGAGAGTGAGGAGGAGATGAACTTAGAACATGAATAAAAAAAGGTGGTCTCCGGGAGCCACGGGCTCCACTTTATGTAATGAAACTAGAAAGAAGTTGACCGTGTGTACCTTAGCGCGGGAGATGATGTGTGGGTTTAACCTTCTTCTTGTTTGGCCGGCCGATGAAGAAGAGTCCAACCGGTGCTAGCTTGAACAATCAGTGCAACTTAAAGACAATGAAAACAAGTGAAAGAATGAATTAGACTTGAGTGAAGTGTAGTAACTGAAATAAGAAGATGTGAAATTAGCAATGGAAATCGAACTCACCGGCTTCGGGGGGAGCCTTAACCCCTTTTTTTGTGTTTTTTGTTATGTAAAAAAATGATGCAAACTAAACTAAAAGATGTTCTAAAATAGTAAATAAACTGAATGAAATGAGTTGAGTAAGCTTATGGAGTGAATCGGCTTGAGTTGAAGCCGAGATGTTTGAAACAAGCTGGTTCGGGTAGCCTTGCACCCTCCTGGCGCGACTTTGGTGCAGAGAATGTTTTAAAGACCCTGATGTCAAAATCGAGTTACGTTTATTTCTAAGGATGGAGAACAAGAGGAAGATATCTTATGTTGATGACATCTCCAAAATCTTTCTGTAGAAGTCTTTAAAAATTATGAAAGTGGGCGAATGTGGAAAAACGAAACTTGGATGCACAACCTCAGTGCAACAATCGCCACGGACAGACGGCAAGCTGGAATCAAGTGCCGCCAGTTTCAAATGAAAGAGGACGAAGAGAGGAACAACTATGTTAAAGACTTTGACATAAGAAGCTTCTAATTTTCTACAAAAGCCGATGAACTCAGTTGATGTAGAACGCACGGATTGAGCCTTCTCCTTCACTTCGGGATCGATCTCTCGACATCAGATCGCCTTTGGACATCAGGATGGCCTTGTGAGAGAGCTTGGACGACCTTAGGACAAGCTAGGCATGGGGGTTCCACCTTGGGTCATTGAGAATAACCCTCAATTTATTGAGAATGGAAACCGGTGCAAAACATGAAAAATGGACCGACTGCACCCCTGCATTTCAAAGGAGGTGAGGGCGCCAACCTGGTGTCGACTCTGAAAATTTAACGGGGTCCTCTCCTTTTCAGGGAAGTCCGTGAATACAGATCGTCACCTCAAGAGGGAATGATAAAAGAAAGAAATAAAACTCGGAAAGCAAATCTCACCTCGATCCCACACTCACATTGATCCCCGAACTTTCATCCCTTGGCGTTGCTCGATCACCAAAGAGACGGTTCGGGTCATGTGGGATGAGGGTGAGAAAAAAGAAATGTGGTTGCCAGGAACCGCGGGTTCCGATTTATGAAATTAAATTGAAAGATGACCGTGTGTACCTTAGCGTGAAAAGTGTGGGTTAAAGCTTCTACTTCCTCGGCCGGCCGATGAAGAAGAGTCCTCAACGTGTGGGTGCTTGATATTCTGTGCAACTAGATAAACAAAAAAGTGAAAGAGACTATTATAACTAAATAAAGTGGAGTATATGTAAAGAGGATAACATAAAACACACAACTGACAAGAAACTGACCGGATTCGGGTTATCTCTAACCTTTTTTTTTTGAATAAACAGACTAAAAATAATGCAAAAAATGTAAAAAAGGATACGAGGATGTAGAATCACTAAACAAAGAGATAGAAAAAAGAACAGAAAGATTCTGAGTTGAATAGAGAAAGATATGGCCAAATCTGGGTTGTCGAAAAAGCCGAGCAGCAGTCCAGGATCTGCCAGGCGCGACTTTGCTTCTGCGCTCGTCACAACCAGCCCTGACCTCAAAATCAAGTTCTGTTGATTGAAAACTGAAGAAAAATTGGAGAGGAAGAACTTTGATGCAGAAAGTTTGGACAGCAGACGTCCACACACTGATGTAGAGGCCGAAGAAGAAAGACCTGGCTGATCACCTGCAGAACAGCCTTCCTCTCTCTTGAGCCGACTTTTCTCTCCCTAAAAGCTCGAAATTCTCTCTCTAAAAATCACAAAATCAATGCAGGAGGGTGGTTGGATGTCTTGAGATGCCTGGGGGGGTCATGCCCATGCCTTTGGAATGACCAGAATCAAAGTTAATTTATAGGAGAACGAACAATCTCATCCGGGCTAAAAAATAGGCACATTGCGCCCTACCCCAGGGCACATGCGCCCTGGTGCAGGGTGCATGCGCCCCGTGGAAGGGGAGCATTTCATCTTTTCCGAAAATTTCGACCTTATCCGGTCAATCCGTTCAGCGGTAGAGTCCCGGTGAAAAACTGGGTCCCTCGTGCCTCAAGGGTAGGGCGCATGTGCCCTCAAGTGAGGGCACAAGGTCACGTGCCTCACTGGTAGGGCGCATGGGCACGTGCCCTAGGTCCCGGGCGCATGTGACCAGGAACCCGGGCGCATGGGACTGTTTTTGCGCGTCCTTCTTCCGTAAGCCATTGCGAACACTCCCGAACTCGGAATTCGATGCCGTTTGTTGCGTTGGAAAGCTAACAGACCTAAGAAGCTCTATATAGCATTAGATAAGCCATAAAACCCTCCAAAACTTCAGAATTTTGTCCTGAAGTTAGGGAAATGAATATAAGATTTGATACTGGTCAGAATGACTTCGACGGCAAACCGGAAAAGCACAGAATGCAACAAAACTTGTCCGGAGTGTGAATATGACCATAAAATTTAATGAATGATCATTAGGCATTGGTCATTCAACAAATTTCCATGTTTACATGATTTACGTGTGGCTTTTGCTTAGAAATTACGGCTTTTTGCGGAAAACTTCGGAAAGCATCCGATTTCATTCGACGAAGCTCCAAATCAACTTTAAAAGGACCCGGCATCATTACAAGGTCAATCACACATGTTACCTTATAAAACATGAGTTTTATGCTTTGAATTAGGCGAATTTGGCGTGTCTACAGCTTGCCTCGCCTTGATGCCGGCTTTGTAAGGGAGTAGCATGTAATGAAGTGGAGTGATTCGGAGTGAACTGTAATGGAATGCAAGTGAGCGTAGATGAATGTAGCGGAATGGAATGATGATGGACTGAAAAGGTGGCATCAAGGTGTAGATATAGACACACTTATCTACCTGATCCAGCAAAATGAATCTCGCTGAGTGTTCTAGATCGCTTTCATGTTCTATCGAAACCTCACATAATTGATTGGTAAAAGACATGCCCTTGGCACGAGAGATGAAAAAGTAAATGATAAAGGATAAAAGGATGTAGTCAACCCTCAGCATGGTGAGGAGTCCTCGAATTCGTAGGTTCATTATCAGCCCGCAACCCGAACCTTGCGGTGTTCTTGTACTGTGATGGGCTAAAGTTTTTAAAAGAGAAATTGATCTTAAAATGAAAAGAATACCAATCCATCATATTTGGAATCTCAAGTTCATTCAAGTTTCACCAAAATACTCAGTTTAATTCTGAGTGGAATAATCTCAAATTCTAAAAGGGTTCGTTTTAAGCAAAACAAAATTGCTCGGGTATCGTGAAAACCATGAATCACACTCTAGTAGAAAACCCGGTATTTGGAAAATGACAAGACATATTTAAGCCATAGGGTGATCGAAAGATAATGGTAGGACTAACATAGAATGATGGGAAAGAAGAAATAATGGCATGACAATTGCCATGGTGGGGTGAAATAAAAGACACGGTGGGATAAAAAAAAGGAAAGAATAAAACATGGTGGGATGAAAGAAAGAAAAGAATAAAACATGATGGAATAAAATTGGTAATGATGAAGAATGAAAAGGAGATTGATGTGAAAACATAGAAAATTATGTAGAAAATAGTTGAAGATATAGATTGTCTATTAGAGGTCAAGACACCTGATTAGGAACCATTGTCCCTCCAATGTTCAATTTTGGCTTATCCGTGAGTGTGAAGAAATGACCAAGCCGTTGTAGATTTTGTTGAAGGGGACCTCGAGCCCAGTCATTTTCACTCTCAAGGTCTTCGACAATAATGCTTATAATACGTATCAAATGGACCTAACATAACTAGGTGACAAATGTTAAGAGTGATGTGAAGTGCAAAATGAAGTGATGGTGATGATGTGAGATTGATGAGAATGTGGATTTGAGTGAAGTCTTCAGGCGTAGTGCATCGATCAGCATCTCTGGTCCATCCTTGTCTTGCCTTCTGATGGAATACAACACCATGAGAATGTTCAGCTTGGTGGTGCTTCCTTTCTTTTCGCCGCAAGGTTGGCATGACGTTCCTTGGGGAACACTGATCTCACCAATTCACCTGTTAGGACTTAAAAGGTTGCCTACACATTTTTGGTTAGTACCCAACATACGAAATTGTCATATAAAGCATATTATCCTGAAATGAACAACTGAAGTTTTCACAATTAGAACCATCATTTAGAGGTCAAAACAAAGTTTTTGATGATGGTTCCTTTAGCAAAAATGTCATTCTTAACATTATGGACAATTTCTATTTTTTGAGATTTTTTCTAAAATTTTCAAATTTTTTGTCCATGTGCCCCCGATTGGGGGCACCTGGCCATGCGCCCTGGGGTGGGGCACCTGGCCATATGCCCCCAGATGAGGGCACGTGCGCCCTGAGGCAAATTTCTTTTTTTTTGCAGAAAAATTGTACCTAATGGCCCTTCTCTTTTGCTTCTTCAGCGCCTGCAAACACTTAGCAAAGATGATTAATTTTTCATCATGACTCATCCCTTTGCCTGTATATCGTTTGCCTTGATTTTGAGTCAAAGGGAGGAGCCTTCTTAACGAGCTGGAATAAAACAAATGACTTAAATGAAATAGGGGTAAGGGTTAAGAGAACTTACCTGCCGTGGTGTGAATCTTCTCCTCTTCTACATTGAAATGCCTTGAAACACTTGATAGAAAGGGGATTAGATCTTCACCGTGACTCATCCCTTTGCCTATTATGGTCAACTTTGACTTAGGTCATAGGGGAGAGCCTTCTTAACAAGATAATTAAAGTAAAAAAAATGGATATGCAATACAGAAATGGAAATATGCATGACAGTCAAATAAACATGGATGCAACTAAGGCAATGATCATGACTAAGAAAAATTATTTTTTTGGGGTTTTCTTGAAAACAATCAATTTTTTGGATTTTCAAATTATTCATTTTTTTTGGGATTTTTTGAAATATGTATTTTTTTTGAATTTTTAAATATTCATTTTTTTGCATTTTTGTTTGGGTTTTTGAAATATGCATTTTTTGGTGGATTTTTGAAATATACATGTTTTTTTGGGTTTTTGAAATATTCCTTTTTTTGTGGAGAAAATGCTAGTATTTGAGAAAAGTCATCGGTCTTTGGGGTTTGTCAAGATTCAAGTGGTAGATGCCACGTGCAAAAATAAAGTTCCCTACCTAGAATCCTTATAATCTTCTTCCTTTGATCGGCTTGGGTTCCACCTGGATTTGGTCGGTTTACCCTACCCAAGGGGTTTAAGGAGGAAGAGTATAGAGGAAGTCCTTGATAGGGTTTGAAGATGTTGAGAGGGATTTCACTACTCTCACTCAAATTACCCATTGAGGTTCAGCCTCTTTGGGTTTTTCTTTCTTTTTTTGCTCTTTTCTATGTGGCATATATTTGGACAGGTTTTTGACCCGTAGGGACATTGCCCATCTTTTAATGCCATTTGCCTTGACTATCATTCCGGGTACTCATTCAGACAGGTTGATCATTTTTTTTCCTAACCTGAGGGGTTCATTGCCCATCTTTTGGCACCCTTTTGTACCCTCTGAGACGGCCTCCTACTAGGGTGGGAGTGTTTTCGATACTACCCCCCTCTAATCTTCTCTCCCTATCTTGGACCGAGTAGAAGAGAATAGGGTAAGAGTATTCCTTCCATTTCTAGATTTCTGCCTTGCCTTTCTCAAGTGTCGGGTTGTCTGGATTCTAGGATCGGGAAGTGTTGTGTGTGTTGGATGGTACCTACCCTTGACTTCTCACGAACAACCTAGGATCGATGACTTGAGGTTATACCAGTGGCTTCTCCATTTTTTAATGAAAGTACTTTTTGAGGTAAACTCCATTCCAAGGATGATTCAATTTTTCTTCATATGCATTAGTCAATTCATATGCATTGCCTGGATACTTTTCAGTGATTACAAAAGGTCCTTCCCAGTTAGGTTGCAACTTGGAGTGGGGACCCCCTGGCTTAACGAATATGCGTTTGACTACCATCTCACCGATCTTGAATTTTCTCTCGACCACCCTCTTTTGATAAAACCTTTTGAGTCTATTCTGATAAGTCCGGGCATGCTCAGTGGCGGCTAGCCTTCTTTCATCTAAGAGTTCAAGCTGTGCAAGGAGAGATTCTCGTCTCTCATCAACAGGAATATCCCTGTCGAGCTGAACTCAGAGAGATGGAAGTAATACTTCGTAAGGGACCACTGCTTCCATACCATATGCCAAAGCATACGGGGTTTGTCCAGTGGGAGTCATTACAGAAGTACGATAAGCCCATAGAGCATCTACAAGCTTATCAGGCCAGTCGGCAAACTTGCTAGACTTACAAGATTTCTTGATGATTTTGATTAAGGTTTTATTGGTGGCTTCTGCTTGACCATTGCCTTGAGGATAGTATGGTGATGAATGATGCAATGAAATGCGATACCTGTTGCAAAGATCACGCAGATCTTGAGAAAGAAATTGTGGCAAATTATCGGTGATGATGTCGCTGGGGATCCCGAACCTTGCAATGATGTTGCGCTTGATGAAGGAGAAAACTGTTGACGCTTTAATCTCTACGAATGCTTCCGCTTCAGCCCACTTTGTGAAGTACTCTGTTGCTGTCAGAATGAATGATTTTGAGCGCATTTCGGAGTTGTGGTCACTCAAGGGGCCAATGATATCAAAGGCCCACATGGCGAAAGGCCATGGGGCATGAATTGGATGAAGGGAAGATGCAGGAGAGTGAATCTTGTCTGCATGGAGTTGACCTGAATGACAATGCCGGACAAAGATGGAGCAGTCTTCTTCTAAAGTTGGCCAATAATACCCTTGTCGGATGATTTTCTTAGCAAGGGCTTGGGCACTCACATGACCACTACACACTCCAGAATGTGCTTCCTTCAGCACCAACTCAGCTTCTTCTTCATCAAGACATCTGAGTAAGATTCCACTTAGGCTTCTCTTATAGAGCACTCCTCCTAGGATTGTATACCTCTGGGATACTCTTCTAATTGCCTTTTTTTCTTTGGTGGTTGATCCAGGTGGGTATGACTGATCTTGTCAATACCTCGTTATCTCGTCATACCAAGGTCTCTCACCTTCTTCTAATTCTTCTAACTCAATCAAGGAGATTTCTTCTTTATGTTCTAAGTATTCCTTTCTGTTGAACCTCTCCTTAACCTTCAGAAAATGTCCATTCTCAATTGCTGGAATTGTCCTCTTACAGATGTGGATAGTCAGCACTTGCCTGCCTAGCGGGACAGATAAAGATGAAGCTAATGAAGCTAAGGCATCGGCAAGGATATTCTGAGAACGGGGGACATGGACAAAGGTAAGTTTAAATAATAGCTTGATGTAGCAGGTAGTGAGCTCCTGGTAGGGCTTGAGATTTGGATGGGAAGTTCGGTACTTGGATAGGACCTGGCGTAGGATCAATTGACTATCACCTATCACCCTCAGTTCGGTGGCACCATGGAAATGAGTGGCCTCCAGCCCGGCCAGCAAGGCTTCATACTCAGCTATGTTGTTGGTTGCTGGAAAGTTAAGCTGAAAAGCCTGTGGAATGGTGACACCTTCAGGTGACAGAAGGACAATACCTATCCCTCTACCATGAGAGTTCAGAGCCCCGTCAAAATATAATGTCCAAAGATTGGAAGATTGGACTGACATTAGTTTGTCATCCGGGAACTCCGACCGGACTGGGTCAAAGACGGGTATGGGATGATGGGCAAGGTGTTCAGCAATAGCATAACCCTTAATTGCCTTCTGTGGGACATAAGTGATATCAAATTGGGATAAAAAACTCTGCCATCACCCTAACCGATCAGTCAAAACTGTCTTCTCTAACAGAAACTTAATGGGATTGATACGAGAAATGAGCTTGACTTGGTGAGCAAGAAAATAATGTTTGAGTTTCTGAACCACCCAAACAAGAGCAGCACAGATCTTTTCTACCACAGTGTACTTTAGCTCACAAGCATCAAACATCTTAGACAAGTAATAAGTAGCTCGTTCTTTCCCTTCTTCATCAACTTGTGCAAGGACTGCCCCAAGAGAGTTCTCAAGAAATGAAATGTAGAGGACCAAGGGCTTGTTGGGAATTGGTGGTTTAAGTACAGGGGGACTTGCCAGGTATGTTTTCAACCCATCAAATGCCTCCTGGCACTTCGAATCCCATTTAAACTCGACCCCCGCCTTGGTTAACTCATAGAAAGGTTTACACCTTTGGGAATGTTGTGAGATAAACCGGCGGAGAAATTGTAGCCTCCCAATCAATCCTCGAAGCTCTTTCATATTCTTCGGGGGAGGCATACCGATGATTGCTTTGGCCTTGTTTGGGTCGATCTCTATGCCCCTTTTTCTTACTATGAACCCAAGTAGCTTTTCTGAGGAAACTCCAAATGTACACTTCTTAGGGTTCATTTTTAGCTTGTATTCTCTAGCCCTTTGCAAGACCTTTCTTAACACTTCAGAATGATCTTCCCGACTCTTGGACTTGATAACCAAATCATCCACATACACCTCTACAAGTGTGTGCATCATGTCGTGAAAGATAGCCATCATAGCCCTCTGATATGTAGCACCAGCATTCTTTAACCCAAAGGGCATGACAACATAGCAATATGTTCCCCAAGGTGTAGTGAATGAGGTCTTCTCTTGGTCCTCCTCAGCTAACTGAATCTGATTTTATCCAGAATAGCCGTCCATGAATGAAAGCATTTCAAATCTAGCTGTGTTATCAACCAAAACATCGATATGAGGTAAAGGAAAATCATCCTTAGGACACACTCGGTTCAAGTCCCTGAAGTCTATACAAATTCGAATTCGTCCATACTTCTTCATAACAGGGACTATGTTTGCCACCCATTGCGGATATAGGACAACTTTAATAAATTTTGCTTGGTGTAGTTTGTCAACCTCTTCTTTCATTTAAAGTGCAATATCAGGGTGGAACCTCCTAAGCTTTTGTTTAACCGGGGTAGTTCCAGGTTTCAAGGTTAATGTATGTTCGACCAGTGAATTATCTAATCCCGGCATATCTTCATATGTCCATGCGAACGTGTCCTTATATTCTTCTAAAACTTTGATCAAACGTTGTTCTTCTGAGGGAGTGAGGTTTGCACTAATGAGGATAGTCTTAGGATCTTCCAGGGTTCCTAAATTCAGTTCCTTGGTCGGTTCATTCCCTGTGGCTGATGGTTCTTCAAATCTTCTAAGTCCAGATGCATATGCATCAGCCAAGTCCTCGATTTCATCCTTAGATTCGGGATCCTTCTCTGATACCACCTCATATACTCCCAAAGTATGATCTATGTTATGCTCATCCTCATATCGGATTTCATCTAGCTGGATGGTATTATCTAGAAAGTTTGGCAGCCTTGCACACTCTACGCATTTCTGTGCCAATTGTTGTAGATACCTATTTGGAACTCGCTTACCTCTGACTTTCCAATTTCCTAACCTAACTTGACCTACTGAAGATAAAGATGGAAATGTGGTATTTACAGTGGAGGGGGGATCGAGTAAATCGATCAATGATTCAGAAAAGAGGGATCCCTGATTGGGAGCGCCCTCTGGGATGAGTAGAGATGTCTCCTCAATGGAAATGTGAGTTTCAGAGAAGACGTTTTTTTTGGGATTCTCAAGTAAATAGATAGAATGAGCCTGAGTGACTCGAGACTTGCTAGAAGATGACTGAATTAATAGAGAGAAAAACAAAAGAATAAAGGGGAAAAAGGGGCTCATGGGCCCAATAGTAACAGAAAGTGGACACATGGGTCCAGAACTGATGAAAAAAGTAAACGGGTACGTGGACCCATTTTCAGAAATAAATGGGCATGTGAGCCCATGTTGGGAAAAGCCCTCAGTTCTAAAGTTGATGAGGAAAGCAAATGGGCAAGCATGCCCAGTAAGAGTGGAAGGTTGAAAAGGGCACATGGGCCCAAAGTGGGTAAGTAGGCCCTGAAGCCTATCCAAAAGATCTAGAAATAATGGTACGAGTTTCAACCATGGGATTGTTGTATTTGGGCCTCGTAGAATGGTTTTGACTTGGGTGGTATGCTCAACCAGATGATCCAATATTGGTCTTCCCTTGGGTGGTTCTTGATACTCTTCCCCACTTGAGAACAAACGAGTTAAAGATAAGCACAAGTCTTCCAAGTCTTCTTCTTCTTCATCTGGAGCCTTTCTTCTCTTGACAGCTATCATGGAACTTTTGCCATCTTCAGCTATCATCATGGTCTCCCTTTTGATAAAGAATGTATGGAGTCCCATGGCATATCCTGGCTGGAAGATCCTCCTTGGGATGGAACCCTCTTCATATCCCAACCCCTGCCTGTGTGGCCTTTTCACAGTTTCAATTGGCTGAGTGATCCCTTGAAGATCCTTGCCTAAACCTCTTCCAGGCTGATAGCCCAATTTCATCATCATTCGCCATCCCAGTGTGTCTGGTAGAGAGGCGGTCATGCATCTGACTTCTGGCAATTCTCCCACTGAGATCTGGGGTTGTATTGACAGACCTAGGGGTAAAGAAGCATTGTTCAGCTCGTCCCTTATAGGCATGCTAGTCACCTTGACCACTTGTCCTTTAAAAGGAAACTTTATGCACTGGTGGTTTGTTGAAGCCACGGCTCCTATTGCCTCCAAGTATGGCCTCCAAGTATGGCCTCCCAAGTATAGCCCGAAAAGTTGGATCCAATTCTAGAACATGAAAATCCGTTGTGACCGTACATGGTCCAAGTTTAACTTCTAGAGTGACCACCCCATGTGCAGACTTCTTGGAGTTGTCGTAGGCCGTCACCATGGCACAAGATGGCTTGATTTCTTGCTCAGAAATGCCGCACAACTGCAAAGTTTCTAGCGACATAACGTTGATAGAAGCTCCAGTGTCAACCAAACATGATTTTACTTCGACATTGCAGATGATAACAGCCACATGCAAAGCACATCTCCTAAATTCTGGATCTGTTAATTCTTCATGAGAGAAAGTGAGTGTTGGGTGCTCACTTCTAGGGGCTAACACTGTAGTGATCTTATCAGGTGGGAGATCTTCATTCACCATGACCCTTTGCAAGTACTGCTGTAGAATCTCCTGGTGCACCTTTGATCTTTTGATCAACTCAAGTATGGAAATACGGGCTGGTGTCTTATCTAAATGTTTCAATAAATCATACACCGTGCCTGGCAATGGTTCTTCCACTTGTTTCTCCTCCACTGGATCCTGCGGTTGAGTACTAGCTTGGGAAAAGAGCCGCTGGAACATCCTCCCACTCCGAAGCACCGGGGCTATTTGGCGGTCAGGTAGAGGTGACGGGTTAAATGGGGTGGGTTGTGGTGGAACAAGTGGTGTAGGTGCATGTATGATAGGTAATGGGATCGATGGTTCTGGGATGATGGGGTTAGTTGGTAGAGGGGTAGGATTTGGAGGTGGTAGTGATGGTGATACCGGTGGCCTAATAAGAAGAGACCGGGGTGCAGAAGTGGTTGATGAGTTTAATGAAGGTGTAGGTTGTGGGATTGGTTGTGGTGGTATGATAGGTTGGGGGTTTGAAGGGGTAGAGCTCATAGGCTGGGGGTTCAGGTTTGGTGGTGATTGTGGTGGTCGGATGAGCAAGGGCCGGTGTGTAGCAATGGTTGAAGAAGGTGTAGTTAAGGAGGGGGCTGGCCTAATGATGGGCTGGTGAGAAGAAGTGGCGGCCAGTGGTTGGGTTATTGAACTTGGTGGTGGTTGTGGAGTAGAAGGTGCACGGATTATTTGTCTAGGAGGGTTCCTAGCAGGAGGCCTAGCCGGGTTGACAGGCATGGTTGTATTGTGGCTTTCTAGTTGCCAACCTTGAGCACGGCTGGCGTCTCCCTGGACAATGGAGTGTACTAGACCAATTCCTGGGTTTGGATGTGCTGGTGCCGGCGTTGGAGCGGGAGCATGTAATGGGAGTGGATTCTAAACAATCCCCAAGCCAGGTTGTTGTTGAGGTTGAGCCGGTGGACGCTGCCACTGCTGCTGCCTAGCCTTCATTACCTGTATGCATTCTCCCATTTGGACCCAATCAATGCAGCCTTGGTCATTCAGATCGTGGATGTAATCCTTGAATTGAAAGCACACTTCTACAGTGTGACCAGGACACCGGTGGTAAGCACAGTATCGGGACATATCTGCGTTTGTTGGCCAAACCTCTCTTTCCTTGGGCAATTCCAACTGTTTTTCTGCCATGAGTACATTGAAGATGTCGGTCAAGGAGTAAGGGAGTTGCTGGTAGTTCTCTCTCCTAGGACCTCCCCTTCGTGGTGCACGATTGGGTGGTGGCGGTGCCCTATTATAGGCGGAGTTGACAAGGTTCTTTGGGGTTGTGCTACTAGTTGCGGGGGTTGTTGTGGTTGTCGTGGTTGTGGTGGCCTAACCTGTTGTTGAGGGGGGTAATAGGAAACGTTTTGTGGTGGGTTTATGTACTGGTTTTGGCGGTTCCCTCCCACAGTGTTTATTGCTTCGTTGTTAACCACTCCCTCGGTTGTAGGACCAACTGGTGCAGAGGGGGTTTTCCTGAGGTTTCTAGGTTTAGGATCAAAAGTGTTTATCATGGTGGCATCCTTGAAGTGGGCTTGCAAGTATCGGGCACTGTCATAGAGTTCATTCATTGTGGTAGGACGGTGCATGATCAAGACATTCCTCAAGGCAGGTGTAGTGTTGCCGATAAGCATCTTTACTTGTTCCCCTTCAGAAATCACATCTGTCAATTTCTCTGCCATTCCCCTCCAACGATCAGAAAACTTTATGAAGTCTTCCTCTGGCTTCATCTTTTCAGCAATCATGTCTGTAATGGAGCATGCTGGTGCCACCCGTTCTCTGTATCTTTGCAAGAATTTGGTCTTGACAATATCGAAGTCTCCTGCCTCAAAGGAGTCGAGCAAGTAGAACCATTCCGATGCAGACCCTTCTAGTGATCGGCGAAATAAGAAAGCAAGAACCCTACAATCATCTTTCCAGAATGAGGACTCGTAAATAAAATCATTTAAGTGGAGAAAAGGATTGCCAGTACTATTGTAGCGGCGATAAACTAGTAGCTCAGAAGGTGGCAGGTGTAGGACTGGCAGAGAAGGAATGGTGATTTCAGGAACTGACTTGGAGTCCAGGCGACATCTTAGCTCTTCATAACGTTCATTCATCTGGGTGAGTTGATCCATGATTGCCTGGGTGAGAGCAGGTTCTTGGTTTACTGGTCGGGGTATATGGTTAGAGACATGATTTTGGAATCGAGGAGCATGACTAGGCAAATTTATTGAAGATTGTCCCATGACTTGATGGGCCAAGGGAGCAACATGGTTGAAATAAGATGGCTAAACAAATGAGGGTTGGACCACAGATGGTTGAACTACAGATGGTTGTGCTAATGATGGTTGTGCTAGTGATGGTTAACTCACAGATTGTTGAACAATAGGAGGTTGAACAAAGGGTGATTGAATGAGTGGTGGTTGAACTAGAGGACAAGGAGATAAGGCAACTTGATTGGTTTCAGCCTGATCTGAAGCCATTTTGCCCTTCACCATGGATTGTATGTGGGCATAGGTTTCTAGGTCGGTATAGAGAGACAACTCCCTAAAGAGTTGCTCAACATCACGAGGAGCAGATGGTTGAGGGACCTCTTTCGCTTCTGACTCAAACAATGGATTAACACGACCATCTGATGGATTTGGTTGATGACCCATCTCGTGCTCTCGATGTTCAGCTTGTTCCACCATTCCAACGTGCCTTCCAGACCTTAATTGCATTGAACTTCAAGGATAAAACAAACAGGTTGACAAAGCAAACAAAGAACTTTTTTTGGTTTTTAGTATTTTACAAAAAGTTAGAGGTTTGAATTTTTGTTTGACAAGCAAGTGATGCAAAGACTAGAAAGCAAGATTACGCAATGATTTTGATTAAACCTTAGGTTTATGAATTTTGTTAATAATTGTTCTCTCAACAAATGGGTTAGGATCCTAACTCCAATCTCCAATGACCTAGGTTTCACACAATCTCACCACGTGTAGGCAACGTAGGATGCTTTGGGTTTTGGGGAGTGGTACAACCAACCTGATCGTGAAGAGGAATACTCCACGTATGAGGAATTATGGAGGCCTTGATGAAAGCCAACCAAGTCAACTAGGAAGGAATATCCCAGAAGAGAGGTCAGAATCCACCAAGAGGGTGTTTTGGATGGAAGGGGTAAATGGGAGAGTGAGCTCCCGCCTCAAAAAAGTGTAAAAGAAGGAGGTAGAGAGAAGGAGCATAGAATGCAATCAAGTAATAAAGCAAGTAATAAACAAAACAGGAACTTAAATAAACAAGCAATGACACAAGATAAGCAATTAGAAACTAGACAAGCAACTAGAAACTAGAATCCAGACCTTGTTTCTTATATGAGCCAAATGGAGATAGTGAAAAGGTGATGAAAAGAAGAGGGTTCAGATTTGATATCCAAGCAAAAGGGTGGTCCATGTGGGGACTGATGTAGGAATAAGCTGGTTCATGTGGGAAACGGGGTAAAAGGTAAAGGTGGTTCACGCGGGAACCGGTTTTGGGTAAAAAGGGGTAGTTCACGTGGGAACCGGTTTGAATGGTCAAAAGAGGGCCACGTGAGGCCAATTAAAGGTGAATAAGGATATGATCCAAGTGGGGATAGATCTGAAGGAGAGTGGTTTGGTTCACGTGGGAACCAAAGTAAAGAAAGAGATTGGTTCACGTGGGAACCGGTTTAAAAGGAAAAGGGTGGTTCACGTGGGAACCGGTTTAAATAAAATGACACAAATTAAATGGCATACTTGGCACTTCAGATCTGATGAAAGATGGGTGAAATTAGAAATTTTGAGATGGCATGAAGTTAAGAAAGGTGGAAAGAAGGAAAGGCTCACGTGGGAACCGGTCTAGAACTAGAACTAGTTGCAAACAAAACACTAAGCACCCACGGTTAAAGACATTGCTTGTCCCACCGTGGTCGCCACAAAGCTGTCGACTCTAAAAATTCGACGGGGTCCTCTTCTTTTCAGGGAAGTCCGTGAATCCAGATCGTCACCTCAAGAGGGGATGATAAAAGAAAGAAATAAAACTCGGAAAGCAAATCTCACCTCGATCCCACACTCACATTGATCCTCGAACTTTCATCCCTTGGCATCGCTCGATCACCAAAGAGACGGTTCGGGTCATGTGGGAGGAGGGTGAGAAAAAAGAAATGTGGTCACCAGGAACCGCGGGTTCCGATTTATGAAATTAAATTGAAAGATGACCGTGTGTACCTTAGCGTGAAGAGTGTGGGTTAAAGCTTCTCCTTCCTCGGCCGGCCGATGAAGAAGAGTCCTCAACGTGTGGGTGCTTGATATTCTGTGCAACTAGATAAACAAACAAGTGAAAGATACTATTATAACTAAACAAAGTGGATTATATGTAAAGAGGACAACATAAAACACACAACTGACAAGAAACTGACCGGATTCGGGTTATCTCTAACCCTTTTTTTAATTTTCGGATAAACAGACTAAAAATAAGGAAAAAAATGCAAAAAATTATAGGTGGATGTAGAATCACTAAACAAAGAGATAGAAAAAAGAACAGAAAGATTCTGAGTTGAATAGAGAAAGATATGGCCAAATATGGGTTGTCGAAAAAGTCGCACAGCAGTCCAGGATCTGCCAGGCACGACTTTGCTTCTGCGCTCGTCTCGACCAGCCCTGACCTCTGAATTAAGTGCCGTTGATTTCTAACTGAAGAAGACTTGGAGTGGAAGAACTTTGATGAAGAGAGTTTTGACAGAAGACGTCCACACACTGCTGTAGAGGCCGAAGAAGAAAGACCTGGCTGATCACCTGCAGAACAGCCTTCCTCTCTCTTGAACCGAATTTTCTCTCTCTAAAAGCTCGAAATTCTCTCTCTAAAAATCACAAAATCAATGCAGGAGGGTGGTTGGATGTCTTGAGATGCCTGGGGGGTCATGCCCATGCCTTTGGAATGACCAGAATCAGAGTTAATTTATAGGAGAACGAACAGTCTCATCCGGGCTAAAAAATAGGCACATTGCGCCCTACCCCAGGGCGCATGCGCCCCACTGAGGGGCGCATGCACCCCCTGGAAGGGGCGCATCTCATCTTTTCCGAAAATTTCGACCTTATCCGGTCAATCCGTTCAGCGGTAGAGTCCCGGTGAAAAACTAGGTCCCTCGTGCCTCAAGGGTAGGGCGCATGTGCCCTCAAGTGAGGGCACAAGGTCACGTGCTTCACTGGTAGGGCGCATGGGCACGTGCCCTGTGTCCCGGGTGCATGTGACTAGGAACCCGGGCGCATGGGACTATTTTTGCGCGTCCCTCTTCCGGAAGCCATTGCGAACACTCCCGAACTCGGAATTCGACGCCGTTTGTTGCGTTGGAAAGATAACAGGCCGAATAAGCTCTCTATAGCATTATATCAGCCATAAAACCCTCAAAAACTTCAGAATTTTGTTCAGAAGTTAGGGCAGTGAACAGAAGATCCGATACTGGTCATAATGACTTCGACGGCAAACCAGAAAGGCACGGAATGCAACAAAACTTGTCCGGAGTATGAATATGACCATAACCTTCAATGCATGATTATTAGGCATTGGTCATTCAGCCAATTTCCATGTTTACACGATTTACGTGTAGCTTTTGCTCGGAAATTACGACATTTTGTGGAAAACTTCGAAAAGCATCTGATTTCGTTCAGTGAAGCTCCAAATCAACTTTAAAAGGACCCGGCATCATTACAAGGTCAATCACACATGTTACCCTATAAAACATGAGTTTTATGCTCTGAATTAGGCGAATTTGGCGTGTCTACACCTGGGGGCGCGGTCTGCACGCCCCCCTGTTTCAAAGAGAGCAGGGGCGCGTTATGCGCCTTATTACTAAAAACCATTGGAACCTTCCGAAAATTGCTAAAATTCGGACTTGATAAGGAGAACGGGCTCCCGACCCAGGGGAGCGGTCAAAATAATCGATAATTAACGGTGGAAACCTTCCAAAAATCCAGTTTAGAAGGTGTAAACTGGGGTAATTTCTGATTTTCAGAAACTGACCGCGCCCCCGCATTTCAAAGGAAGCAGGGGTGCGCAGGGTGTGCCCCCGGACTGAGGGCACTTGGGGCGCGCCCCCAGGATGAGGGCGCTCAAGGCGCACCCTACCATTTCAAGGGGAGCGGGGGCGCGTTACACTCTCCCTCCTATGTGCGTGTCCCGCGGAACCGTAACCTGCAAACGGGATGTTTGATTCGGCTCTTGTTTGTTGCGTTGGAAAGAGGGCCTTCAACCGCACCTTCTCAAGTCGATAAAACAGCCAGCATTACTCCCGAGACGTTTGCACATGGCTTTCTACCAATTTACCCTCTCGTGAAAAGCCAAAAACGGCGGCGAAGATCCGAAAGGGCATGGTTCCGATAGAGGAATCTCGGGTCAACTCGAGATGACTTAAATGATAACCAAACAAGTCTGGTATGGTCGTAAAACCTGAAATCATCAAAAAATCCAAGATTAACCCGGTAAATGTGAACTGAAGCTCGGAAAAGCTGAGAAACCGTAAAATTGACCGAAACGGCCGTATGGCCCCGGTTGATGAAATATACGGTTAGGATCGACCTGGATGATATGAAAAGACCCGGTGAATGACCAGAAAGGCCTAACGTGTAGTCCGGGATAGCCGAGTCAGTACAGATCAAAAAGCCATAACAAAAAGCCATTATAGACTAACGCCTACCGAAATGACTTGTCGGAAACCCCGAATGTTACGGAACACATGCGGGACTCCCGAGACCTTCACGTATGGACCAATTAAGGTCGGTCATTGAGTAGGCTTCATGTTTTCACAGTTCATGCAAGGCTCTCACTTGAAGGTTACGACTTTATTCCGAAAATCATCGGTCCATTCCCAACTCACAAGGGGCTCCACCAACGTCCTTAGCTCATCTCCACGAGGTAATCTGTATCAGATAATCAGTCAAATAATGGGTATCGCCAATGGAATAGGAGTCTCAGGCTCTAAATCAGGCCAATTTGGCGTGTCTACAATTCCACCCTGATATTGCACTCAAAATGAAAGAGGAGGTCGACAAACTACAGCAAGAAAAATTTATTAAAGTCATCCTATACCCGCAATGGGTGGCTAACATAGTTGTAAGCACCCGAAACGGGACATCCGCGGATCTCCCCCTCCCGGCGACTACGCTCGCTTTGGGGACTTGGTGGATGGAATGATGGTGGTGGGTGTGGTCGCCAGGAGCCAAAGGCTCCAAAATATAGTAGAATGAAAAGAAATGAAATAGAGAAATGACCGTCGTACCTTTGGAAGCGGAGAGATTGTTGAGTTCTGACTTCTCCTCTCTCGGCCGGCCGAAAGAAGAGAGTTTAGTGAATCCTTCATCTTTGATCCGGTTGAAGCTCCGCCTCAATCGGATTTACCTAAGAATGTCCATAAGAAAACATATAAACAAGTGAAAGGTTCATTAGCTCTAATGAAAGCATGGTATCGTGCTCAAATTTGAATTCGATCATGCAAATGAAAGGAGACTAACCGGATTGGGACGGAATCCCAACCCCTATTTTTGGTAGGTTTTTAAACATATATGAGATGCAAAATGTTCTAAGACATGCCCGATAACATGATGATCAATGCTAGGATGAAAGAGGAAGATGAAAACTCGATTAAACGGGCGATCGGAATCCGAAAATGATAAAAACGAGCTTCGGCCCTTCCTGGTGCCCTATATATAGGGCGCCAGGAGCAGGTGCCCCCTTTATGGGGCGCATTGACCAAGTCAAAGCGCCCTGTATACGGGGCACTAAGTCTGGCCCGAACAGATTTTCTTCTCCTCTTCGCTGCGTCGCTCCGGAGTGCTGGGAGGCTTCCGGGACCAAGTAGGGGCTTCTCCTTGTAGACAATATGCAAATGAAGCTAATGTAAGGTGGTTTGGATGCTGGATGTAAGAGGAGAGATGGATAGAGGCTCTCAAAGTTGGAGAAAAATCATGTTTCTGGGTGATAAAAACAGAAGGTTTTTAGGGTTTTTGGTGGATGATTTTGGATCGATTTGAAGGCTTGTGGGGGATGAGAATGGCTTAGAAACGTGGTGTTGGATGAGCTCTAGGGTGGAACGAGGTTGGAACCTCCTCCAAGCTCCAAATGGGGGGCTATTTATAGCCCAAAAGAGGGCACTTTGGCCATTTTCGAAAAACAGTGCCATGTGGCATAGCGCCCTGTATATGGGGCGCTAGCATCGTGAGGTCTGTCAGGTCGACAAGATGAGTCACTGCAGGGGTCAAATCAGCCTATAAAATCGATTTGATATGGTGCCAGGCGCCCTGTATACAGGGCGCCTACAGGGCGCCAGGCGCCCTGTTTATAGGGCGCCTGGCGCCCGATAAATAAGGCGCCTGGCGCCCGATAAATACGGCGCCAGGTGCCCTACATATAGGGCGCCTGGTGCCCTATAAACAGGGTGCCAGGTACCCTATACACAGGGTGTTTGGCGCGGCTGATCGCTCCATTGACCTCCCTTCGTAACGTGCCAGAAACTTGATCCGTCCGGAAAACACGATCCGCTTTGAATATCCTCCATGAAAACAAGAATTTATACTCTCCAACTGGGCCAAAATTGCGTGTCTACAGCTTGCCTCGCCTTGGCGTCGGCTTTGTAGGGGAATGATACGAATGAAGCGTAGGCAAATGTAGCAAAGCGTAATGAGGTGTAGCGGAATGAAGTGGTGATGGACTGAAACGGTGACGCCAAGGTGTAGATTTAGACACGCCCTCATTGGCCTAATTGAGTAGAATAAAACTTTACCGGACTCCGAGATTACCCTTTGTCTTATCAAAAGCTTCCCTCTGGTTGATTGGTTAAAGAGAAGAACGATGCGAAAGTAAATAACTAAAATCCCACATGGGGGAGAATTGTTACCGTCCAGGACCCGAACTGCATGGTGTGCTGGACTCGGTAGAAATGCATTGAAAAGTAAATTGCGAAAAGTAAAGAGGAGACAGCCAATCAACAAAGGTTGGGTTCTTCAAATTCATGAGGTTTACTCAGAAATACCGGTTCAATTTGACATGGAAAAACTTCTTGTTTCGATGAAATCATTGTCAACACCCGTTGGAAAACCAATTCTACGAAAAATCAAGACCTTATCTAGGGGCTATAAAAGACCATCTTTAAAAGGGTGCACGATGCGACTGGAAGGAGGTTATAGCATTATTAGGAAGCGGGGAATGGTTATGGTGGGATAACACATGTGATGATGCATGATGCATGCTGGGTTTAACGAAATAAAAATAAGTATAAGAAAATAGTTGAAGATATAGGTTGAACATAACGGGTCAGGACATCCAAGAAGAAATCGTCATCCCCACATATTCAACTTTGGCCTATCCGCAAGCCTAGGGAATGACTGGGCCCTCACTGATTTTGTTGAAGGGGTTCTCAGGCTCAGCCCCCTCTAGACTTGAGGTCTTCAACATCTCAAATATTACTTATTTTGATAGATGCAATACTAAATGCAAGTCCTAATAGGGGTCGGGGTAGTCCACTTTTGTTTTTCAATTTTTGATTTTTTTGTTGTTTTTGCTTCCTCCAAGTGTCTGGGGATATGAAGTTGGCATGCCTTCTCCTGTTCCTGCATCCACTTGAGAAAAGAGGTTAGAACTTTATTTTGGCTTAGTCCCTTGCAAGGAGAGGGCAAACTTGCCTTGATCTTTTGTCAAGGGACATAGGCCTTATCAAGGTAAAGACAACAGAAAAACATAAGTATGCATAAAAGAAAATATGCAAGACTGAAATTAAACATGAATGCAAAGACAACTAATCAGTCTAGAAAGCAAACTTTTAGGTGTTTTGATATTTTTGATTTGGGTTTTGATGGTTTTATAATGTTTTTGATGTTTTTGGAACTTTTATGATTTTTTTGTTGTTTTGAATATTTAATTTTTAAGAGTTTTGACTTTATAGATTTTTTTTATGTTTTTGAAGTTTTAAATTTTTGGTTTGGTGTGAAAGAAACGACCATCTCATCCTTTGCCTTGCTTGCCATAGGTGCCTCTCATTGTTACCTAAGGGTTAAGAGTAGGCATCACGTGTAAGAAAGTGCCTAGTCTGAGATCTTCTGACCTTCTGCCTTCGATAGGCTATGGCTCTTCTTGGACCTAGTCGGTCAACCCTATCCTTTGAGGTTAAAGAAGGAAGATGATTGGTGGTAAGTCCTTAGTAGAATTCAGGGATGTCGAACTTGTTTCTCTACTGGTGCCCGCGCTGCCTTTTTGGGATTTGTCATCCTCGGGTCCTTCCTCCTAGCCCTCTTCTTTGATGGCCCACATTCGGATAGGTCTCTTTTTTCTTTTGCTTGATTTTGACCTGAGGGGTCATTGCCCATCTTTTGGAGCCTTTTTCTTTTGGACTTTTGTTGGTACACATTCAGACAGGTCTATTCTTTTGCTGACCTGAGGGGTCATTGCCCATCTTTTGGCACCTTTTCTTTTAATAAGAAGTCAGACCTTCAGAGGCTTTCCAACTAAGGCAATGGGCATTTTCGATATTCCTCATTCTAACCCCTTCCATCTATTCCGGACCGAAATAAAAAGAGAATGGGACAGGGTTGACCTTCTTTTGCCAAGTGTTGCCTAGCTTTCTCTCTGACTTCCAGTCATCGGACTTCGAAACCTAGGCGTGTAGTGTGTGCAGAATGATGCCTATCCTTATTTTCCTAAGTGACAAGTTGGTGCACCGAACAAGCAAGCGTTAGATGTTATCATCATTCTTCACACTTTTGGATTTTATAGATTTTTTGTTTTTTTAAGGAAAGTATTTTTTTGAGGTATACGCCATTCCAGGGATGAGCTAGTTCTTCTCCTTCTGCATTAGTCAGCTTATATGAATTACCGGGATAAACAGCCGAAATTCAATATGGACCCTCCCAATTAGGTTGAAGCTTGGAGCGGGGACCGCCCGGCTTAACAAATATTCTTTTAAGCACAACCACACCGATTTCAAATTTTCTCTCCACCACCCTCTTCTGATAAAATCTTTTAAGTCTATTTTGATAAGATATAGCATGTTCGGCAGCGGCCAGCCTCCTTTCATCCAAGAGTTCGAGTTGCGCGAGAAGAGAATCTCAGCGTTCATCCATCGGGATATCTCGATCGATCTGGACTCGGAGGGAATGAGTGATTACTTCGTATGGAACTACTGCCTCCATCCCAAATGCCAAGGCATAGGGGGTCTGACCCATTAGGGTTCGAATAGAAGTGCGGTAGGCCCATAGAGCATCAACTAGCTTATCTGGCCAGTCTGCGAATTTGCTGGACTTACAAGTCTTCTTAATGATTTTTATCAGGGTTTTATTGGTGGCTTCTGCTTGACTGTTGCCTTGAGGATAATATGGAGATGAATGATGCAATCTGATGCAATACCTATTGCAAAGGTCACGCAATTCCTGGGAGATGAATTGCGGTCCATTGTCGGTGATGATGTCGTCTGGGATTCCAAACCAGGCAATGATGTTGCGTTTGATGAAGGTGCAGACTGTTGATGCCTTGATTTCCATGTATGCTTCTGCTTCCTCCCACTTGGTGAAGTACTCCGTTGCAGTTAGAATGAAGGATTTGGTTTTGTTTGTGGAGTTTGGGTCACCGAGGGGTCCGATAACATCAAAAGCCCACATAGCGAAGGGCCATGGTGCGTGAATCGGGTGAAGGGAAGATGCGGGAGAGTGAATCTTGTCGGCGTGAAGTTGACATTGATGACAGTGCCGGACAAAGATCGAGCAATCTTCTTCCAGAGTAGGCCAGTAATACCCTTGCCTGATGATTTTCTTGGCGAGGGCTTGAGCATTCAAATGGCCTCCACATACTCCGGAGTGTGCTTCTTCAAGCACCAATTCAGCCTCCTCTTCATCTACGCATCTTAACAGAACACCGGCCAAGCTCCTTTTGTAAAGTACTCCACCTAAGATGGTGTATCTCTGGGAGACCCTTCTTATGGCTTTCTTCTCTTCAGCAGTTGATCCTGGTGGATATGTCTGATCCTGACAGTAATTCGCAATCTCATGATACCATGGTTTCTCACCCTCTTCTAGTTCCTAAAACTCGACCAAAGATACTTCCTCCTTTTGCTCAATGTACTCTTTCCTTTCAAATTCCGCTTTAACTTTCAAGAATTGTGCATCTTCTACTGCCGGAATGGTACGTCGGCGGACATAGATCGTCCTAACATGTCTGCCTAGCGGGACAGATAGTGAAGATGCCAGGGAAGCGAGAGCATCGGCAAGAATATTTTGAGCACGAGGAACGTGAATGAATTCGAGTTTGGAGAATAGCTTGATGTAACAAGTGGTGAGTTCTTGGTATGGTCTGAGCCCAGGATGAGATGTGCGGTATTTGGCCAGTACTTGGCGGAGTATTAACTGACTATCACCAATTATCCTTAGTTTAGTGACACCATAGAAGTGAGCGGCCTCCAGTCCGGCCAACAAGGCTTCATTCTCAGCTATGTTGTTTGTTGCTGGAAAATGGAGCTAAAAAGCCTGTGGAATGGTGACACCTTCGGGTGATAGAAGAACAATCCCTATCCCTCTACCCTGGGAGTTTAATGTCCCCGTCAAAATATAAAGTCCATAGATTGGAAGATCGAATGGACATCAATTCTTTATCGGGAAATTCTGATTGGATAGGGTCAAAAATTGGGATAGGATGATGGGCAAGGTGTTCGGCGATTGCATAGCCCTTGATTGCCTTCTGTTGGGTATAGGTGATGCTGAACTGAGAGAGGAAGAAACCCCAAAGTTTGATCAATGTTGTCTTTATCCTCATATCGAATTCTATGCAACTGGATTGCACTTTCTAGATACTCCGGTAGCTTGGCACATCTTATGCTTTTCTGAGCTAACTGATGCAGGTCTCTTTCTGGAATTCTCCTACCTCTGATTTTTGTTCTCTTTATATTGGAAACTAAACCTAAATAAGAAGAAGGTAAATAAGAGGAGGAAGAGGAGGTGGATGGAGTAGAATTTATTGGAGTGGATGGAGGGCAAAGAAGGTCAATCAAGGATCTGGTGGTTCCTTGGGTCGAATGCCCTTCCGAGGTAAGTTGAGATGTTTCCTCGATCGAAATTTCAGTTTCGAGGAGGACGTTGTTTTTTGGGGAGTGCTAAACATAAAGACAGAATGGTCTTCAGGTGCCCGATTTGGGTTAAAATCAACTACGGGAGTCAAAGTAGGCGAAGATATTGATAAAGAGAGGAAGACTTCGAGCAAGGTTTGACAAAGGGGGCTTTCGGGCCCAATGTTGACAGAAAGAGGTGATGGGCCAGTAGGCCGGATGATCATAGAGGAAGATGGGTTCATGGACCCAATAAGAGGAGGATGCGGGCTCAAAGGCCCAGGTTTAGGAGATGGGCTCGAGGGCCCGAGAATTGGAGAAAATGGGCACAAAGGCCCAGATTTAGTAGAGGGGCTCGGTGGCCCAAGAGCAACAAGTGGGTTCGTGGACCCATAAGTTGGGCCTGAGGGCCTAGAAATAGGGATCGGGCCAAGAAGCCCGGGGAGAGCATCACAGTGAATTGGGGCATCGGCCCCAATATATGACATAATGAGGGAAGGCCCTCGTGGAGTTGGTTGGACCTTTTCTCGAGTCAGTTTGGCAATATGACCCTCAGGTGGGTCAACAGGTGGTTCAGCCTGGAGTGGTTCATTACTTGACCCTTCTTCATCGGTGGAAAACAAAAGAGATATTTCTGGATACAAGTCATCTTCAGGGTCATTGGTTCTTCTTCTCTTCTCTTGCTCAATTTCTTGTTCTTCCTTGTTCTAAGCTAGTTGAATGGTTTCTTTCTTGATGAAAAACTTTTGTAAGCATCCTGAAAAGTATTTGCTTTTGAGATTTTGAACATTGGCTGTCATTCCATCATATCCAACCCCGCTCTTTGGTTGTAACCTCACTGGATTGATTGGCTCAGCTATGCCTTGCAGTTCTTTGCCTAGTCCTTGGCCCTCCTGGTATCCCAAAATCTTCATTATATGCCACCCAATAGTTTCATTTTCTTCTCTTTTCCTTCTCCACACTTGCCTGGGTTGCCTACTCATTTCTGGACGATGCAAGATTGTCAAAATTGGCTCGTTTGGCAACCCAAGGGGTGGTGGTGGAGAAGATGGATGATCTAAGGGCATGCTCGTCACCTTAATCACTTGTCCTTTGTGAGGGAATTTAAGACACTGGTGATTGGTGGAGGCGACTGCCTCTAGTGCTTCCAAATAGGGCCGTCCCAGAATAGCTTTGTAGGTTGGATCCATCTCAAGTATGTGGAAGTCAACAGTGACTGTTCGAGGTCCAAGTTTCACATTTAATGTAATCATGCCATCGGCAGGCTTTTTCGAATTGTCATATGCGATCATCGTTATTTGAGATGGCCGGATGTCTTCCTCGGAGAATCCACAAAGATGTAATGTTTACGGTGGCGTAACATTAATGGATGCTCCGTATCGACTAAACATGACTTAATGCCTACACCATTGATGTGGACTGTGATGCACAAGGCACATTTCCTTATTTCCAGGTCGGCTAACTCTTCCTTTGTGAATGTGAGGGCCGGGTACTCACTTCTCGGGACCAGAACTGATGAGATTTTTCTGGGGGGAGGCTCTCATTCACCATCACCCGCTGTAAGTATTGTTGGAGAACCTCTTGATGGACTTTGGATCTTTTGATCAACTCTAAGATAGAGATTCGTGCCGGGGTTTTATCAAGATGCTTCAATAAGTCATAGGATGTCCCAGGCAACGGTTCTTCGATGTGTTCTTCTTCTGTTTCTGGTACCAACCCTGACTGACCGGCCTGGGGAAAAACCCTTTGGAACATGCGCCCACTTCTGAGTATTGTGGCAAGTTGAGGAGCTATGGCTGGGATAGTAGTGGTGGGTGGCGGGTTAGGTCGAATGATGGGAGCTCTTGGGACGGGCGTAATGATGGTGGTTTGAGGCATTGTAGGGTAGGTAGGTTGTGAAGGTACAGTTGCTCGGGGCGGGATGATGATGGGTCCTAGTGGTGGTGATGTTTGTAGTGGATTAATCGGGCGGATTAGGGTCCGTCCCGATTGGAGTTGTGTGGTTGGTGATGTGATGATGGGTTGTGATGGCGTTCGGATGATGGGCATTCTGTTTAATGTGATGGGATTATGTGACATGGTTGTTCGGGGTATCGAGTGGACGGTTCGGTTAGGAGGGTAAAGTAAGTTGATGTGCATGGAGGAGGCGGCTCCCTCGACTTGCCAATTTTGGCCCCGATCATGATACTCCTCGGAAGAAATCATGATGGGATTAAAGTGTTGATTCCCAGGCGCGGGTGCATGTAGAGGTAAAGGGTTTTGGATAATCCCCAGGCCGGGGTTCTGTTGTTGTTGCTGCTGAGCTGGTGCATGCTGCCGTTGAGGTTGATTTTTCACTGTTCTGATGTATTCCCCCATCTGGTCCCAATCAATACTGCCTTGCTCATTAAGATCGTGGATATAGTCTTTGAACTGAAAACAATTTTCCACGGTGTGCCCAGGATATCTATGGAACGATCAGTATTGCTCTGTGTTGGCATTCTGAGGCCACTCCAATTTCTCCCTTGGCAATGCAATTTGCCCTGCCGCCATGAGTGCATTAAAGATGTCCACGAGAGAGTACGGCAAAGGCGGGTAATGGTTCCTCTTCGGTCCAACTTTTCGGACTTCGTAGGCCATAGGAGGGGGTGCTTGGTTGTAGTTGGCCAGTTGTTGCCGCGCTAGTTGGGGAACTGGGGCTTGCGGTCGCTGAGGGATAGGGGCTTGTTGCTGACGGGGCTGGAACTGAGGTTGAGGTTGAGGTTGACGAGGGTTTCTAAATGGTTGATTTTGTTGAGGGTTCCTGAACTGGTGTTGATAATTTATAGGTGGGTTCGCTACAACGTTAAGGTTTTCGTTTGTCACTACGCCCTCGATCCTTTGGGCCGGTTGTGGTAAAAGTGGTTTTCTTGACAGCTCAGGGTCTAGGATCAAACAAGTTCATGATAGGTGAGTTCCTAAGCTGTGTCTGAATGTACTGTGCCCTCTCATAAAGTTCACTCATGGAGGTGAGGTGATGCAAAGCCAGCATATTCTTTAAGGCCGGAGTGGCATTGGTGATGATCATCTTCACTTGCTCCGGTTCTGAAATGGAATCAGTAAGCCTTTCTACCATTGACCTCCATCTATCAGCATATCTAGTAAAATCTTCATCATTTCTCATTTTTTCAGCCATGAGGTCGGTGATGGAATATGTTGGTCCGACCCTATCTTGATATCTCTGCAAAAATTTAGCTTTGACGGTTTCAAAGTTACTCGCCTCCAAAGAGTCAAGCGAGTAGAACCACTCTAAAGCTGAACCCTCTAATGATCTTCTAAAAAGAAAAGCAAGGGCCCTTGGATCATTTTTCAACATTACCGACTAATAAAGAAAGTCCTTGATGTGAATGAAGGGATTACCGGTCCCGTTGTAACGACGGTATACCGGCATCTCCGAGGGAGGTAGATGAAAAGTAGGGAGAGAAGGAAGAGAAATTTCGGGGACTGCCTTGGTGTCGATTAAACGTCTAAGCTCTCTATACTGCTCATCCATGCGATTGATCTTGTTAATCATGGCCTGATCGACAGAAGGTTCCCTAAGAGGAGGAGGAGAAGTGGGTGCTTGGTGCACCGGAATTGGGACTTGATGGGCCGAAGTGGCCGGATAAGAAGGGTACATTGGGGGATGCACCAAAGGGTGAGTAGGGTTGAGATGATTAGAGGAATAAACTGGTGGTCTAGAAGGAACAACAACATTTGGAATGGGATGATCTAGATTAGCCACCGGATGAGGAGAAATTGGGGCCATAAGCCCGGTATGAGAATGGCCATGAGTGGGCACATTGGGTTGATGTGCCCCTGACCGAGGGGTAGAGATGTGAAGACCACCTTCGGGAGGGATGTGGTCGGAGGGCGACTTGCCCTTGAGGATGGCTTTGATAGCCTGAAGTTGGGTAGGGTCAGCATGAGAGAATGCCTCCAAAAGTGAATTTGGATTGGGTTGAGGAGAATTTTGACTAGGTTCGGGGAGAACTTCGGGTTCATTGACGGCACACACGGCATCAGGATAGAAATAAGATTGATCATACTCCAACTGTAGTTGCTCCTATCCTTGATCCGCCATTCCGATAACTCGACCTGACCTTAAATTCATAAACACAATAGAAAAGGCAGGTTGACAAATAAAAGCTTAAGGATTTTTTTAGTTTTGATTTTTGGACCCCCTTTTTTGTTTTGATTTTCTTTTGTCGGACAAGCAAGTTGTCAAGCAAATTAACCTCAAGCAAATTTTTTGTTTTGGTTCTTTTTAGGTGATTTTGGGATTTTTGTTTAATTTTCAGTTTTTGTTTGCAAACAAGTAATAGCAAAGACTTGGAATGATTAACGCAATTTTTTTTGTTTCAACCTCAAATTAATGGCTTGTTAAGAGAAATATTGTCCACTCAATTAAATGGGTAGGACCCTATGCTCTCACAACGCCGAGCAATCTAAGGTTGTCACTCTTTTCACAATGATAGGTAATAGGTACTCCGGGTTTTGGGATAAAATGGTACAACCAGCCCGATCAGTGAAGAGGGAATCATTCACATCTGGGGACTTACGGAGGCCTTGATGGAAGCTACCCAGTCCTTCCGAGAGGGAATCCCCGGAGGAGGAGTTGGCAACCACCAAGAGGGGTGTTTGGATGTGTGGGGCTTTGGGAGGAGAGAGCCTCCCTTCTCGGATGTCCTAAGGAGACGGGCGAACCCGAAACTCCAATGCGAACTAAATGCAAGTGAAATGTCAAGGAATAAGAAGCAAGCAAGAAGAAAATAAAAGCATACAATGATTAATGAGATGTTGTAGGAAGCAAGTGAACAAGACAATGATATGAAATTAAACTAGGATAGAAGAAAGCACTAATTTAACTAAGCATGCTTTGAAAGATTTGCTAAAGGAGAACTAGACTTAGAAAGAAATAGGCAAGTATGCTTAACAAGGGATGAAAGAAGATGATATCTAAAATACTAAGGTGAAATAAGTTGATTAACAAAGTTGGAAATCAGATCGATATGCTTTTAAAAAGATAAACAGAGAGCAAGTAAACTTGGAAGAAACAAGATGATGCTTCAACGAAACAAACAAGCATGTAAGCAAGTAAATAGCAATGCATGGAAATGGAAATGGCTTAAATGAGAACTAAAGTGAAAATAAGCATGTTTTCAAGTGGACATTCTTAGGAAAGAAGGGAAGAACTCACTAAAGCAAAGTCGGTCCCACCGTGGTCGCCAAAAGGTGTAAGCACCCGAAACGGGACATCCGCGGATCTCCCCCTCCCGGCGACTACGCTCGCTTTGGGGACTTGGTGGATGGAATGATGGTGGTGGGTGTGGTCTCCAGGAGCCAAAGGCTCCAAAATATAGTAGAATGAAAAGAAATGAAATAGAGAAATGACCGTCGTACCTTTGGAAGCGGGGAGATTGTTGAGTTCCGACTTCTCCTCTCTCGGCTGGCCGAAAGAAGAGAGCTTAGTGAATCCTTCGTCTTTGATCCGGTTGAAGCTCCACCTCAATCGGATTTACCTAAGAATGTCCATAAGAAAACATATAAACAAGTGAAAGGTTCATTAGCTCTAATGAAAGCATGGTATCGTGCTCAAATTTGAATTCGATCATGCAAATGAAAGGAGACTAACCGGATTGGGACGGAATCCCAACCCCTATTTTTGGTAGGTTTTTAAACATATATGAGATGCAAAATGTTCTAAGACATGCCCAATAACATGATGATCAATGCTAGGATGAAAGAGGAAGACGAAAACTCGATTAAACGGGCGATCGGAATCCGAAAATGATAAAAACGAGCTTATGCCCTTCCTGGTGCCCTATATATAGGGCGCCAGGAGCAGGTGCCCCCTTTATGGGGCGCGTTGACCAAGTGAAAGCGCCCTGTATATGGGGCACTAAGTCTGGCCGAACAGATTTTTGTCTCCTCTTCGCGGCGCCGCTCCGGAGTGCTGGGAGGCTTCCGGGACGAAGTAGGGGCTTCTCCTTGTAGACAATATGCAAATGAAGCTAATGAAAGGTGGTTTGGATGCTGGATGTAAGAGGAGAGACGGATAGAATAGAGGCTCTCAAAGTTGGAGAAAAATCATGTTTCTGGGTGACAGAAACAGAAGGTTTTTAGGGTTTTTGGTTGACGATTTTGGATCGATTTGAAGGCTTGTGGGGGATGAGAATGGCTTAGAAACGTGGTGTTGGATGAGCTCTAGGGTGGCACGAGGTTGGAACCTCCTCCAAGCTCCAAATGGGGGGCTATTTATAGCCCAAAAGAGGGCACTTTGGCCATTTTCGAAAAACAGTGCCATGTGGCATAGCGCCCTGTATATGGGGCGCTAGCATCGTGAGGTCTGTCAGGTCGACAAGACGAGTCACTGCGGGGGTCAAATCAGCCTGTCAAATCGATTTGATACGGTGCCAGGCGCCCTGTATACAGGGCGCCAGGTGCCCTACATATAGGGCGCCAGGTACCCTATACACAGGGTGTTTGGTGCGACTGATTGCTCCATTGACCTCCCTTCGGAACGTGCCAGAAACTTGATCCGTCCGGAAAACACAATCCTCTTTGAATATCCTCCATGAAAACAAGAATTTAGACTCTCCAACTGGGCCAAAATTGTGTGTCTACAATAGTCCCTATTATGAAGAAGGATGGACGGGTTCAGATTTGCATAGATTTCTGGGACTTTAACCAAGCGTGTCTTAAGGATGATTTCCCTTTGTCTCATATCGATGTTTTGGTTGATAACACAGCTGGATTTGAAATGCTTTCATTCATGGATGGCTATTCTGAATACAATCAAATCCGGTTAGCTGAGGAGGACCAAGAGAAGACCTTGTTCACTACACCTTGGAGAACATATTGCTATATTGTCATGCCCTTTGGGTTAAAGAATGCTGGTGCTACATATCAGAGGGCTATGATGGCTATCTTTCACGACATGATGCACACCATTATAGAGGTGTATATGGAAGATTTGGTTATCAAGTCCAAGAGTCGGGAAGATCATTCTGACGTGCTAAGGAAAGTTTTGCAACGAGCTAGAGAATACAAGCTGAAAATGAACCTTAAGAAGTGCACATTTGGAGTTTCATCAGGAAAGCTACTAGGGTTCGTAGTAAGCAAAAGGGGCATAGAGATCGACCCAAACAAGGCCAAAGCAATTATTGGTATGCCTCCCCCGAAGAATATGAAAGAGCTTCGAGGATTGATTAGGAGGCTACAATTTGTCCACAGGTTGATCTCACAACATTCCCAAAGGTGTAAACCTTTCTATGAGTTAACCAAGGTGGGGGCTGAGTTTAAATGGGATTCGAAGTGCCAGGAGGCATTTGATGGGTTGAAAACATACCTGGAAAGTCCCCCTGTACTTAGACCACCAATTCCCGACAAGCCCATGGTCCTCTACATTTCGGTTCTTGAGAATTCTCTTGGGGCAGTCCTTGCACAAGTTGATGAAGAAGGGAAAGAATGAGCTACTTACTACTTGTATAAGATGTTTGATTCTTGTGAGCTAAAGTACACGGTGGTAGAAAAGACCTGTGCTGCTCTTGTTTGGGTGGTTCATAAACTCAAGCATTATTTTCTTACTCATCAAGTCAAGCTCATTGCTCGTATCAATCCCATTAAGTTTCTGTTAGAGAAGACAGTTTTGACTAATCGGTTAGGGCGATGGTAGAGCTTCTTGTCCTAATTTGATATCACTTATGTCCCACAGAAGGCAATCAAGGGCTATGCTATTGCTGAACACCTTACCTATCATCCCATACTCGTTTTTGACCTAGTCCGGTCAGAGTTCCCGGATGACGAACTAATGTCAGTCCGATCTTCCAATCTTTAGACATTATATTTTGACGGCGCTCTAAATTCTCATGGTAGAGGGATTGGTATTGTCCTTCTGTCACCTGAAGGTGTCACCATTCCACAGGCTTTTCAGCTCAACTTTCCAACAACAAACAACATAGCTGAGTATGAAACCTTGCTGGCCAGGCTGTAGGCTGCTCATTTTCTTGGTGCCACCGAATTGAGGGTGATAGGTGATAGTCAATTGATCCTACGCCAAGTCCTATCCAAATACCGAACTTCCCATCCAAACCTCAAACCCTACCAGGAGCTCACCACCTGCTACATCAAGCTATTCTTCAAACTCACATTTGTCCATGTCCCCCATTCTCAGAATATCCTCGTTGATGCCTTAGCTTCACTAGCTTTATCTCTATCTATCCCACAAGGCAGGCAAGTGCGAACTATCCACATCTGTAAGAGGTCAATTCTAGCAATTGAGGATGGACTTTTTCTAACTGTTAAGGAGAGGTTCAACAGAAAGGAATACTTGGAACACAAAGAACAAATCTCCTTTGTTGAGTTGGAAGAATAAGAAGAAGGTGAGAGACCTTGGTATGATGAGATTGCGAGTTATTGCCAAGATCAGTCATATCCGCCTAGATCAATCACCAAGGAAAAGAAGGCAATTAGAAGAGTATCCCAGAGGTATACAATCTTAGGAGGAGTGCTTTATAAGAGGAGCTTAAGTGAAATCTTACTCAGGCGTCTTGATGAAGAAGAAGTTGAGTTGTTGCTAAAGGAAGCACAATCTAGAGTTTGTGGTGGTCATGTGAATGCCCAAGCCCTTGCTAAAAAAGTCATCCGACAAGGGTATTATTGGCCAACTCTAGAAGAAGACTGCTCCATCTTTGTCCGGCACTGTCATTCATGTCAACTCCATGCCAACAAGATTCATTCTCCCGCATCTTCCCTCCATCCAATTCATGCCCCATGGCCTTTCGCCATGTGGGCTTTTGATATCATTGGCCCCTTGAGTGACCTCAACTCTGAAATGCACTCAAAATCATTCATTCTAATGGCAATGGAGTACTTCACAAAGTGGGCTAAAGCGTAAGGGTTTGTGGAGATTAAAGCATCAACAGTCTACTCCTTCATCAAGTGCAACATCCTGGCAAGGTTCGGGATCCCCAGCGACATCGTCACTGATAATGGGCCACAATTTCTCTCTCAAGATCTGTGTGATCTTTGAACAGATATCGCATTTCATTGCATCATTCATCACCATATTATCCTCAAGGCAATGGTCAAGCAGAAGCCTCCAACAAAACCTTAATCAAGATCATTAAGAAATCTTATAAGTCTAGCAAGTTTGCCGACTGGCCTAATAAGCTTGTAGATGCTCTATGGGCTTATCGTACTTTTGTAAGGACTCCCACTAGACAAACCCCGTATGCTTTGGCATATGGGATGGAAGCAGTGGTCCCTTACAAAGTTTTACTTCCATCTCTTCGAGTTCAACTTGACAGGGATATTCCTGTTGATGAGAGACAAGAATCACTCCTTGCACAGCTTGAACTCTTGGATGAAAGAAGGCTAGCTGCCGTCGAGCATGCCTGGACTTATCAGAATAGACTTAGAAGGTTTAATCAAAAGAGGGTGGTTGAGAGAAAATTCGAGATCGGTGAGATGGTCATTAAAAGAATTTTTGTTAAGCCAGGGGGTCCCCGCTCCAAATTGCAACCTAACTGGGAAGGGCATTTTGTAATCACTGAAAAGTATCTTGGCAATGCATATGAATTGACTAATGCAGATGGAGAAAAATTGAATCATCCTTGGAATGGATTTTACCATAAAAAGTACTTTTATAAAATAGGATAAACCACTGGTATAATTTCAAGTCATTGATCCTAGGTTGTTCGTGAGAAGTCAAGGGTAGGTACCATCCTACACACATAACACCTCCCGATCCTAGAATCCAGACAACCTGACACTTGCAAAAGGCAAGGCAGAAATCTAGAAACAGAAGGAGTACCTTTACCCTATTCTCTTCTACTCGGTCCAAGATAGAGAGAGAAGATTAGAGAGGGGTAGTATCGAAAACACTCGCCACCCTAGTAGGAGGCCATCTCGGAGGGTGCAAAAGGGTGCCAAAAGATGGGCAATGAACCCCTCATGTTAAAAAAAATGATCAACCTATCTGAATGAGTACCCAGAATGATAGTCAAGGCAAAAGGCACTAAAATATGGGCAATGTCCCCATGGGTCAAAAAAAACTATCTAAATATGTGCCACATAGAAAAGAGCAAAAAAAATAGAAAAGACCCAAAGAGGCCGAACACCAACGGGCAATTTGAGTGAGAGTAGAGAAATGCCTCTCAACATCTCCAAACCCTATCAAGGACTTCCTCTATACTCATCCTCCTTAAACCCCTTGTGTAGGGTAAACCGACCAAATCCAGGTGGAATCCAAGCCGATCAAAGGAAGAAGGTTAGAAGGATTCTAGGCAGCGAACTTTATTTTATGCATGGTATCTACCACTTGAGTCTTAACAAACTTCAAAGACCGATGAGCTGTCTCAAACACCAGCATTTTCTCCACAAAAAATGAATATTCCAAAAATTCAAAAAAAAGCATATTTCAAAAATAAAAAAAAACATGCATACTGAATTATCCATAAATTGCATATTTAAAAAATCCAAAAAAATTGAATATTTTTAAAATTCAAAAAATGAATATTTTTAAGAAAATCCACAAAAAATGCTCAGTCGTGATCATTGCCTTAGTTGCATCCATGATTATTTTTATGTCATGCATATTTATATTACTGCATTGCATGTTCATTTCTGGCTTTAATCACCTTGTTAAGAAGGCTCTTCTCTTTGACCTAAGTCAAAGTTGACCATAATAGGCAAAGGGATGAGTCGTGATGAAGATCTAATCCCCTTTCTATCAAGTATTTTAGGCATTTAAATGTTGGAGAGGAGAGGATTCACACAATGATAGGTAAGTTCTCTCAACCCTTACCACCATTTCATTCAAGTCATTTATTTTATTCCACCTTGTTAAAAAGGCTCCTCCATTTGACTCAAAATCAAGACAAATGATATATAGGTAAAGGGATGACTAATGATGAAAATTTAATCATTTTTACAAAGTGTTTTTAGGAGTTGAAGAGGCAAAAGGGAAGGGCCATCAGGTACATATTTTCTGCAAAAAAAGAAGAAGAAAGGCCCAGGGCGCATGTGCCCCCATCTGACCAGGTGCCCCACCCCAGGGCGCATGGGCACGTGCCCCCGATCGGGGGAACATAGACAAAAAAATTCGAAAAATTCAATCTAAGAAAAAAGATTAGAAATTGCCTATAATGTTGAAAATGACATTTTTGCTAAAGGAACCATCATCAAAAACATTGTTTTGACCTCCAAATGATGATTCTAATAGTGAAATCTTCAGTTGATCATTTCGAGAAAAAATTGCTTCATATAACAATTTTGTCTATTGGGTACTAACCAGAAATGTACAGGCAACCTTTTAAGGCCAACAAGTGAATTGGTGAGATCGGTGTTCCAGAAGGAACGTCATGCCAGCCTTGCGACGAAAAGAAAGGGAGTGCCACCTGGTCAAGTATTATCATGGTGCTGATGAATCAAGCTGTTGATGCAAGTTGATAAACCATGCCTGAAGACTTCACTTAGTTTCACATCGATCTCACATCAATTCTGCTTCGCAGTTCACATCACTCCTACCATTTGTCATTTAATTATGTTAGGTCCATTTAATATGTATTATATTCATTGATGTTGAAGACCTTGAGGGTGAATATGACTGGGCCTGAGATCCCCTTCAACAAAATCTACGACAGCTAGGTCATTTCTTCACACTCACGGATAAGCCAAAATTGAACATTGGAGGGGCGATGGTTCCTAATCAGGTGTCTTGACCTCCAATAGACAATCTATATCTTCAACTATGTTTTACATAATTTTTTATGTTTTCATATCCATCTTATTTTCATTCTTCATCATTACCAATGTTATCCCATCATGTTTTATTCTTTCCTTTCTTTTATACCACTGTGTCTTTTATTTTATCCCACCATGTCATTTTTGTCATGCTATTGTTTCTTCTTTCCTACCATTCTATGTTAGTCCCCACCATTATCTTTCAATCCCTAAATGGCTTAAGTTCGTTTTGTCATTTTTTGAATACTCGGTTTTCTACCAAAGCGTGATTCACGATTTTCATAATACCCAAGCAATTTTTGTTATGCTTAAACAAACCCTTTTAGAACTTGAGGTTATTCCACTCAGAATTAAACTGAGTATTTTGATAAAACTTAAATGAACTTGAGATCCCAAATATGATGGATTGGTATTCATTTCATTTTAAAATCAATTTTTATTTTAAACTTTAGCCTATCACAGTATAAGAACACTACAAAGTTCGGGTTGCTGGTTGATGATGAACCTACGAATTCAAGGACTCCTCACCGCGCTGAGGGTTGGCTACCTTCTTTACTTCTTTATCCTTTTATTTTTTATCTATCGTGCCAATGGCATATCTTTTACCAATCAATTATATGAGGTTTTGATGGAACATGAAAGTGATCTAGAATACTCAGCTAGATTCATTTTGCTGGATCAGGTAACTAAGCGTGTCTATATCTACACCTTGATGCCACCTTTTCAGTCCTTCATCATTCCATTTCTCTACATTCATCTATACTCACTTTCATTCCATTACAGTTCACTCCAAATCACTCCGCTTCATTACATGCCATTCCCTTACAAAGTTGACATCAAGGCGAGGCAAGCTGTAGACACGCCAAATTTGCCTATTTCAGAGCATAAAACTCATGTTTTATAGGGTAATATGTGTGCTTAATCTTAGAATAATTCCGGACCTTTTAAAGTTGATTTAGAGCTTCGCCGAATGAAATCAGACGTTTTCTGAAGTTTTCCACACAAAGCCATAATTTCCGAGCGAAAGCCACACGTAAATCATATAAACATAGAAATTGGCTGAATGACCAATGCCTAATGATCATGCGTTGAAGGATATGGTCAGATTCACACTCTGGACAACTTTTGTTGCATGCCATGTCCTTCCGGTTGGCCATTGAAGTCATTTTGATCAGTATTAGATCTTCTGTTCACTGTCCTAACTTACGGATAAAATTCTGAAGTTTTGGAGGGTGTTATTGCTGATCCAATGCTATAGATAGCTTCTTCGGCTTGTTATATTTCCAACGCAACAAACGGCGTCGAATTCTGAGTTCGGGAGTATTCACATTGGCTTATGGAAGAAAGACGCTTAGAAACAGTGCCATGCGCCTTGGTCCCTAGGCACATGTGCCCTGGACCTAGGTCCCTAGGCACATGTGCCCTGGACCTAGGGCACATGACCATGTGCCCTGCCCCTGAGGCACGTGGCCTTGTGCCCCCGATCGAGGGCACGATGGAACCAATTTTCAACCGGGACTCTACCTCTAACCGGATCGAATCGAATTTTTTGACCAGATTAGACCGAATTTTTTAGGTGTATAGGGTGTGCCCCGACTTGGAGGCACATGTGCCCAGCACCAGGGCGCATGCACCCAGCACCACGGGGCAAGGTGCCTTATTTTTTAGCTTGGATCGCGACGTTTTTCTCCTATAAATTGAGGTCAATTCTGGTCATTCTAGAGGTAGGTACGCAACCCCCCAGGCATCTCAAGATGTCAAAGCTCCCTCCTGTATCCATTTTGTGATTTTTAAAGAGAGAATTTCTATTTTTTAGAGAGAGAAAAGTCGGTTCAGGAGAGAGGAAGGCTGATCTGCAAGTGATTTTCCAGGTCTTTCTTCTTCAGCCTCTACAGTAGCCTGTGGATGTCTACTTCCAGAGATCTCAACATCAAAGTTCTTCCTCTCCAAGTCTTCTTCAGTTTAAAATTTATGTAAAGTGATTCTGAGGTCGGGGCTGGTCGTGACAGGAACAGAAGCAAAGTCGCGCCTGGCAGATCTTGGACTGCTGCTCGGCTTTTTCAACAACCCAGATTTGGCCATATCTCTCTCTATTCTTTTCAAAATCTTTTTGTTCTTCTTCAACCGCACCTCCTCAAGTCAATAAACCTGCTGGCAGGACTCCCGAGATGTTCGCATGGGGCTTTCTACCGGTTTACCCTCTCGCAGAAAGCCAAAAACTGTGGTGAAGATCCGAAAGGGCACGGTTCTGGTTGAGGAATCTTGAGTCAACTCAGGATGACCTAAAATGATGACCGAACAAGTCTAGTACGGTCAAAAAACCTGAAATCATCGAAAAATCGGAGGTGAACTTGGTAAACGTGAACTGAAGCACGGAGAAGTCGGGAAACCCTAAAATCGACCAAAAAGGCTGTGTGGCCCTAATTAATGAAAATATTTAGCTAGGATCGACCCGGATGACCCGAAAAAACCCGATGATGACCGAAAAGGCCTAACACGTGTTTCGGGATAGCCGTGTCAGTATACATCAAAAAGCAGTAACGAAAAAGCCATTATAGACCAACGCCTACCGAAATGACTTGTCGGAAACCCTGATTGTCACGGAACACACGCGGGACTCCTGAGACGTTCAAGTATGGACCATTCATGTTCAGTCATCGAACAAGCTTCGTATTTTCATGGTTCACGCATGGCTCTCGCTTGAAGGTTACAACATTATTCTGGAAATCATTGGTCCATTCCCAACTCATGAGGGGCTCCGCCAACGTCCTTAGCTCATCTCCACGAGGTAATCTGGATCAGATAAAGGTCAGATAATGGGTATTGCCCATGGAATAAGAGTCTGGCGCTCCAAATCAAGCCAATTTGGTGTGTCTACAATTTGCCTTGCCTTGATGTCGACTTTGCAAGGAAATGGCATGTAGTGAAGTGGAGTGAAATGTAGAGAAAGCGTAGCAAAGCGAGATGGAACGTAGTGGAATGTAGTGGAGCGAAATGGCGATAGACTGAAAATGTGGCATCAAGGTGTAGATATAGACACGCTCAACGACCAGATTCGGCAAGACGAATCTCCTCAAGTGTCTTAGTTAACCGCCATGTTTCATCAAGTCTTCCTATGTTTGATTGGTAAGAGATGTGCCATTGGTATGAGAGAAGAATAGCCAACCCCCAACGTGGTGGGGAGTCCCCGAAACATGGGTTCGTAGGTTTATCATCAGCCGGTAATCTATTCATTGCGGTGTTCCTGTACTGTGATGGGCTAAAATTTTAAAAAGAGATTTATTTTAAAAAATAAAAGAATACCAATCGAGCACATTCAAGCTCTCAAATTTATTTAAGTCTTCCAAGAGACAAGATTTGATTCGGAATGGAATGATCTCATATTCCAAAAGGCAAGTGTTGAAGCACAGATTGTGAAGATAACGGTGATGCGAGTTCTGATCAAATAGGAGGCCCTTGGTGGGATGAGTTGACTGCCATGGTGGGATGAATAGCAAGAATAGTGTTGTAGTGGCCACAGTGGTGATAGAAATGTAAGAGTTGGAGGCACAAGGTGATTACCGAACATGGTGGGATTAACAAACATGGTGGGATTAGAAAGCACGGTGAGATTAGAAAGATTGAAATTGGGGTACATGATGGGAAGAAGGGACCGGATAGGGTTCAGAAATATCTAGACAGAAGTAGAAGATCATGAATGATGTATGCAATGACAATAAAAAATGCAATGCAACTAATATTACATGATGCATGCTGGGCTCAAAAAAATAAAAAAAACTTGTATAATAATTAGTTGAAAATATAGATTGTCTATGAGGTCAAGATACCCATTCCCATTCGGGAACCATTGTCCCTCACAACACAACTTTTGGCTTATCCGTGAGCATCAAAGATGACCCGACCATTGTAGATTTTGATGAAAGAGATCTCAGGTCAAGTCTTCTCCGAACTCACGGTCTTCAACAATAATGCATAGAATAATAATACATGACTAATGACTTAAATGTTAGCCGGCAAGCTATGGGGGTTTCCCATGTCCATTCTTCCATTTTCGCGAGCATTTTCTTGGCCACTTCTTCAAAGCATCGCCGGAATGAGGCAGTTGTATGGTGTTAGTGGACACGACTTCCATGCCTCCTCCATGTGGTCGTTCCCATGGAGGCGCCGGTAGGGACATTGATATATGTAGAAGACTTTAGCTCTTTTGGTGTTGTAGCTGCTTTTCTTCCTTGTTGTAGAGCTTGATGGCGTAATCAGATCTTTATTTGTTTGCTTCAGTGTTTTTTTGATCTACTTCACATTTCTCGAAAGGATAGTCAGTATCGCGTTCTGGCTTGGCCCCTTGCGAGTTTGTCAAGGGGCGAAGCCTTCTAAAGGATGGCAAACAATAATGAAATTAAATAATAGATGTAGGGTAAGAAACATACCTGTTGGAGAGACCTTCCCCCCTCCTTGACTCATGTTTCTTTTCTAAAATACTCAATAAAGGGGTTAGATCTGCACTATGGCTTACCCCCTTGCTTATTGTCATCTTGCCTTGTTTGTATGTTAAGGGGGGTAGCCTTATTAACCCGGTAGAATGCACAAAATGACTAAAATAAACAAGGTAAAAGTTAAGAGAGCTTACATGTTATGGCGAGAGTCACTCCCTTTCTTGATCTCAGAATCCTGAAACACTTGATAAAAAGGGATTAAAACTTTACCATGGCTCATCTCTTTGACTATTGTTGTCTGTCTTGACTTAGGTCAAAGAGAGGAGCCTTTTTAACAAGGTGTAGAAATAACCTAAATGACTGAAATGAAATGGTTAATAGAACTTACCTATCGCTGGGAGAACCTTCCCCTCTTAGTTTAAAGTCCTCGAAAACACTTGATAAAAGAGGATTAGATCTTCACAACAACTCATCCATTTACCTACTACGGCCAACTTTGACTTAGGTCAAAGGGAGGAGCCCTCTTAATGGGGTGATAATCAAGATAAATATGCAATGTAGAAATGAAACATGCAAGACATAAAAATAAACATGAATTCTAGCAAAGGCAAAAATCAAGGTTATGCCAAGTTAAATGATGTATTTTTTTGGATTTTTGAAGATATTCATTTTTTTTGGATTTTTTGAAAACATTCATTTTTGGATATTTAAAAATATTCAATTTTTTTTGAATTTTAAAAATATTCAATTTTTGGGGGGGTTTTTGTGGAGAATGTACCGGTATCGAGACAATTCATCAGTCTTTGAGTGTTAATCAAGATTCAAGTAGTAAAAACCATGTGAAAATGGGTTCCCTACCTAGAATCTTTCTTACCCTCTTCTCTTGATCGGTTTGGATTCCCCCTAAGTTTGGATAGTTTACTCTACCCTAGGGGTTTAAGATGGAAGAATAATAAAGGAAGTCTTTGATAGGATTTGGGGGTGTTGAGGAGGGTTTCTCTACTCATGCCCAATTTGCCTGTTGGGGTTCGGCCTCTTCGGGTCTTTTCTACATGTGGCACTCACTTAGACAAGTCTTTGATCTATGGAGTCATTGCCCATCTTTTGGTGCCTTCTTTTCATTTTTTACTCTTCCGGGTACTCATTCAGACAAGCCCATATTTGTTTAAACCTGTGGGTTTCATTGCCCATCTTTTGGCACCCTTTTTCACCCTATGAGATGGCCTCCTACTAAGGCGGCGGGTATTTTTGATACTATCCTCCTCTAGTCCCCTTCACTTATTTTGGATCGAATAGAAGAGAAAAATATTTTTTGATGTAAACGTCGTTCCGTGGATGGTTCAAATTTTCTTCATCGGCATTGCTAAGCTCATATGCATTGCCTGGATATCTTTCAGTTATAACAAAAGGCCCTTCCCAATTAGGTTGCAACTTGGAGCAGGGACCACCCGGCTTAACAAATATGCGTTTGACTACCATCTCACCGATTTTGAACTTTCTCTCTACTACCCTCTTTTGATAAAACCATTTCAATCTGTTCTGATAAGTCCGCGCATGCTCGGAGGCGGCCAACCTTCTTTCATCTAGGAGTTCAAATTGTGCAAGGAGAGATTCTCGTCTCTCATCGACAGGGATGTCCCTTTCGAGCTCAACTCGGAGTGATGGAAGGAGTACCTCATACGAGACCACCACTTTCATCCCATATGCAAGAACATATGGGGTTTGACCAGTGGGGGTCCGTATAGAAGTACGATAGGCCCATAGGGTATCTACAGGCTTATCTGTCCAGTCTGCGAACTTGCTAGACTTACAGGTTTTCTTAATGATTTTAATCAAAGTTTTATTGGTGGCTTCTGCTTGACCATTGCCCTGCGGGTAGTATGGAGATGAATGATGTATTGAAATACGGTACCTGTTGCAAAGATCACGTAGATCTTGAGAGAGAAATTGTGGTCCATTGTCAGTGATGATGCCGCTGGGGATCCCGAACCTGGCGATGGTGTTACGTTTGATGAAGGAGCACAGTGTTGATGCCTTGATCTCCACGAACGCTTCTGCTTCTACCCACTTGGTGAAGTACTCTGTTGTCGTCAGAATGAACAATTTGGAATGGATTTCCGAGTTAAGATCACTTAGAGGGCCAATGATATCGAAAGCCCACATGGCGAAGGTCCATGGGGCATGAATGGGATGAAGGGAAGATGCAGGAGAGTGGATCTTGTCGGCATGAAGTTGGCAAGAATGACAGTGTCGGACAAAGATGGAGCAATCCTCTTCTAGGGTCGGCCAATAATACCCATGCCTGATGATTTTCTTGGCAAGTGCTTAAGCATTGACATGGCCCCCACTGACCCCGGAATGTGCTACATTAAGCACCAATTCTGCCTCTTCTTCATCAACGCATCTCAACAAAATTCCACTCAGGCTCCTCTTGTAGAGCACCCCTCCTAGGATGGTATACCTCTGGGATACTCTCCTGATGGCCTTCTTTTCTTTTGCATTGGATCCAGGTGAATATGATTGATCTTGACAATACCTCGCAATCACATCAAACCAAGGCCTCTCACCCTCGTCTAACTCTTCCAACTTGACTAGAGAAATCTCCTCTTTCTGCTCTAGATGTTCCTTTATGCCAAATCTCTCCTTGATCTTCATAAATTGACCATCCTTAATCCCTGGCATCGACCTTCTACGGACATGGATAGTCTGCAACTGTCTACCTAGCAGGACTGATAAAGATGAAGCTAAGGCGGCTAGGGCATCAGCAAGGATGTTCTGAGCTCTAAGAACATAGACAAAAGTGAGTTTGGAAAAGAGTTTGATGTAGCAAGAGGTGAGTTCTTGGTAAGGTTTGAAGTTTGGATGAGAGGTTCGATATTTGCTTAGGACTTGGCGAAGGATTAGTTGGCTATCACCTATAATCCTTAATTCTGTGGCACCATAGAAATGAGTGGCCTCCAGCTTGGCCAGCAAGGCATCATATTCAGCTATGTTATTGGTTGCTGGGAAGTCGAGCTGAAATGCCTGTGGAATGGTGACACCCTCGGGTAATAGAAAGACGATTCCTATTCCCTTACCGTGTGAATTCAGAGCCCCGTCAAAATATAATGTCCAAAGGTGGGAAGATCGGATCAACATTAATTCATCACCCAGGAGCTCCGACAGGACTGGGTCAAAGAGAGGTATAGGGTGATGGGCTAGATGTTCGGCAATGGCATAGCCCTTATTCGCCTTCTGGAGGACATAGGTGATATCAAACTGGGAAAGGAAGCTCTGCCAACGACCCAACCGATTAGTTAGAACAATTTTCTCAAGGAGGAATTTGATGGGATTGATGCGGGCGATAAGATTGACCTCATGAGCTAAGAAATAGTGTTTAAGTTTCTGAACTACCCATACTAGTGCAGCATAGGTCTTCTCCACTACATTATACTTCTGCTCACATGGATCAAAGATATTTGACAAGTATTAAGTTGCCCTCTCTTTCCCTTCTTCATCCAGGTGTGCAAGGACTGCCCCAAGAGAATTATCCAAAACTGAGATATACAAAACTAAGGGCTTACTAGAGATTGGTGGTCTAAGCACAGGGGGACTAGCCAAGTATCTTTTCAAACCATCAAATGCATCCTAGCACTTCGAATCCCATTTAAACTCACCCCCCACCTTGGTCAACTCATAGAAAGGTTTACACCTTTGGAAATGTTGTGAGATGAACCAGTAGATAAACTGTAGCCTCTAGATTAATCCTCGATGTTCTTTCATATTTCTCGGAGGAGGCATACCAATGATTGCTTTGGCCTTGTTTGGGTCAATCTCTATGCCCTTTTTGCTCACTATGAACCCCAACAATTTTCCTGAGGATACTCCGAACATGCATTTCTTTGGGTTCATCTTCAACTTATATTCCCTAGCCCTCTGCAAGACCCTTCTGAGCACTTCAGGATGATCTTCTCAGCTTTTGGACTTAACGACCAAGTCATCGACGTACACCTCTACAAGGGTATGCATCATGTCGTGAAAGATAGCCATCATGGCCCTCTGATACGTTGCACCAGCGTTCTTTAGTCCAAAGGGCATGGTGACATAGCAGTAGGTTCCCCAAGGTGTAGTGAACGAGGTCTTCTCCTGGTCTTCTTCGGCCAATCGGATTTGATTATATTCAGAATAGCCATCCATGAATGACAGCAACTCGAATCCAGCAGTGTTATCGACCAGTACATCAATATGAGGTAGAGGAAAGTCATCTTTAGGACATGCTCAGTTTAAGTCTCTAAAGTCTATGCAGATCCGAACTCGTCCATCCTTTTTCATTATAGGGACTATGTTTGCCACCCATTGTGGATAAAGGACGACCTTAATGAATCTTTCTTGATGTAACTTGTTGACCTCTTCTTTCATCTTAAATGCAACATCAGGGTGAAATCTCCTTAATTTTTGTCTGATCGGGGTAGCTCCAGGTTTCAAAGTTAAACGATGTTCAACCAATGAGTTGTCTAACCCTGGCATGTCTTCATATGTCCATGCGAATGTGTCCTTGTATTCTTCTAAGATTTCAATTAAGTTCTGTTCCTTAGTGGGAGCGAGGTTTGCACTTAGGAGGACTGTCTTAGGATCTTTCGGTGTTCCAAGGTTTAATTCTTTTGTCGGTTCATCCACCGTGGCTGATGGTTCTTCAAACCTTTTAAGTCTAGATGCATATGCATCAGCCAAGTCCTCTATTCCATCCTCGAAATCAAGATCCTTTTTTGATAAAACCTCGTAAACTCCCAGTGTATGATCTACATTGAATTCATCCTCATATTGAATTTCATCAAGCTGGATAGCATTTTTCAAAAAGCTTGGCAGCCTTGCACATTCCTTACATTTCTGAGCTAATTGCCGGAGATATCTCTCTGGAACGCTCTTACCTCGGATTTTCTTTTTTTCTAACCTAACTACTCCTAAAGAAGACGTAATTGGAAAAGTTGTATCTACAATTGGTGAAGGATCGAGCAGATCGATCAGTGAGTGAGAGAAGAGGTGTCCCTAGTTGGAAGCACCCTCCAAGACAAGTAGAGACGTCTCCTCAATGGAAAAGTGGGTTTGTGAGAAGACATTTTTTTTTGCATTTTGGGTATTTTCAATAACAGAAAGAGAATGAGCCGGTGGGACTTAAGTAGAAACAAAAAGTTTATGTAAACATGAGAAAAATGGGCTCGCGGGCCCCACAATGACAAGAAACAGGCACATAGGCCCAAAGTTAGTAAAAAGATCCAAGGGGCACGTGTGCCCAAAGCTAAAAAAATTCTAAATGGCACATGGGCTTGATTGGTGGGCACGTGGGCCCGGTTGGTGGGCGTGCAGGCCCAATGTTGTTGAATGGGCATCGAAGCCCAGTGGAGTAAAAGAATTTGAATGGGCTCTCAGGCCCAGTGAGCACTTCAGGTGGCCAAGCCTGCCCAGAGTTAGAAATTGGGTCGGAAAGCCCATTAAGTGCATCCAGGAGGGAAAGCATAAGGATTTTAAAATACGTGACCGTAGGATATGGCTCACGTGGGATGTTGATTGGAGGTTTGCTAGAATGGATGAGTTGTTTAGAAAAGGATCTTCCCTTGAACGATTCTTCCTCCCCCATGAACAACTGAGCCAGAGATAAACTCAGGTTGTCCACTTCCTTCTCTTGCTCTAGTGCCTTCCTCCTCTTGGTTGATTCTTCTTCTTTGTCCCTGGCCATCATCATGGTTTCCCCTTTGATGAAGAATCTTTGGAGTCCTATGGCATTTTTTGGCTGGTAGACCATCCTCGGATTGAAACTGGGCTCATAGCTAAGCCCGTTCCTTCTCGGTCTTTGTACAGCTTCAATGGGGTGCACAACCCCCTGTAGTTCCTTTCCCAACCCCTTTCCTGGTTGATAGCCCATCCCTTTCATCATCCACCACGCAACTGTATCTGGAGGCGTCGTCAACATCATGACCTTGGGCAGTTCTGTAATTGAAACCAACGGCTGGACAAGTTCTGATACTGGCAATGCAGAAGAGGGATCATCCACGTCATTTAAAATGGGAATGTTGGTTACTTTAATCACCTGGCCCTTGTATGGGAACTTCAAACATTGATGATTAGTGGAGGCAACAGCTCCTATTACCTCAAGATATGGGCATCCCAAAATAGCTTTAAATGTAGGGTCCAGTTCTAAAACATGAAACTCGGTGGTGACAGCACACGGCCCGAGCCCTACTTTCAATGTAACCACCCCTCATGCCGCCTTCTAGGAGTTGTCATAGGCTATCACCGTGATGGCAGAAGACTCGATTTCCTTATCGGAGATGCCGCAAAGTTGCAATGTTTCTGGCGGTATGATATTTATAGATGCTCCGGTATCAATCAAGCAAGACTTGATCTCTATGCCTCTGATGATCACTGCGATGCATAAGACATATTTTATGATTTCATGCTATGCTAACTCCACTTGTGTGAAAGTGAGTGCCAGGTGTTCACTCCTCGGGGACAAGATAGTAACGATCTTCTCGGGTGGGAGGTCCTCATTGACTATGACCCGCTGCAAGTACTGTTGTAGAATCTCCTAATGGTTCTTTGACCTCTTGATGAGCTCTAAAATTGAAATTCATGCTGGCATTTTGTCCAGGTGCTTCAACAAGTCATATGTCGTGCTGGGCAATGGTTCTTCTACCACCTCTTCTTCTGCATGTTCTTGTGGTTGCATCCTGGCCTGGGGAAAGACCCTTTGGAACATCCTCCAGCTACGAAGTACCGGCACCAGCGTGGTAGGAGGAGTGGTGATGGTGGTAATGATAGGGTTGGTTGGAATGTTGATGGGCCCGTGGTAGGTAGGGGTGGTGAGGATCGGATGACGAGGGGTCGTGGAGTGGTGGAGGCTGGTATCTTGGGTGATGGTTGGGGCGTTGGTAGTAATGGTCAGATGATTAAGGGTCAAGGAGTGGTGGCGACTGGTAGGTTAGGTGACGGTCGGATAATGAGAGGCCGAGAGGTGGTGGAGTCTGGTAGGTTAGGTGATGTTTAGGGTGTTGGAGGCGGTCTAATGATTAGGCGCCGTGGAGGATTAATGGTGGTTGGTAGGTTAGGTTGGGGTGATGGTTGGGGTGATGGTTAGGATGCTGGTGGCGGTCTAATGATTAGGCGCTGTGGGGGGTTAATAGCTGGTGAGGGCAGTGGTGTTTGGGTAGTTTGTGGGCTGGGGGCAGCTCTCGGTATAGAGAGTATGGTGCGATTTGTAGGTGGAGTTGGTCTAGTGGGCATGGAGGCAATTTGGTCCTCAACCTGCCAACCCTGGGAGTGGTAGGTTGACTTCTCGATGGCAGAGTGGATGAGGCCGAGTCATTGGTTTGGAGGTGCTGGTTCTAGTGCTTGTACGGGTGCATGTACCGGGAGAGGATCTTAGACTATGCCCTGGTCGGGCTGCTGCTATGCTTGTGGTTGCTATCGTCGTGGTTGATTCTACTGCACCTTCATAGCTTGTATAGATTCTCTCATTTATGCCCAGTCAATGTTCCCCTGATCGTTGAGGTCATGAATGTAGTCTTTAAATTGGAAGCAGACGTCCACCGTGTGCCCAGGATACCGATGGTAGGCACAGTACTTTGTCATATCAGCATTCGTCGGCCATCCTTCCCTCTCCTTTGGGAGCTCCAACTATTTTTCAGCTATCAATGCATTGAAAATATCAGTGAGGGGAATGGCTGTTGAGGATTGTACTCTCTCTTAGGTCCCCCTCTTAGGTCGGTTGGCTGGTGGTGGCACTTGGTTGTAGACTTGTTGTTGTGGCTGTGGTCTGTTGTAGACAGGTTGTTGCTGAGGTTCTCGGGCTGCTGGGGCACTCAGTTGTAGGTGGGTTGTTGTGGTGGTTCTCGGTTGTATGCAAGTTTCTATTGGGGTTGAGGAGTTGGCTGAGGAGCTGGTCGGTATTGTTGGTTTGGTGGTGGGTTACGGTATTGGCTTTAGCGATACCCACCTTGATTACCCATGGCATTGACACTCTCGTTATTGACTACCCGTTCGGTGGTGGGCCCTACAGGTGTAGGCTTTCTAGTGTTACGGGGTTTGGGATCGAACAGATTGATCATTGATGCATCTTTGAAGTGGGCTTGGAGGTAACATGCACCATCACAAAGCTCACTCATGGTTGTTGGGCGGTGCATGATCAGGAGGTTGCGAAGGTTAGGTGTGGTATTCCCAATGAGCATCCTCACCTGCTCCCCCTCTAAGATGGTATCCACTAGCCTCTCAGCCAGTCCCCTCCACTGATCAGCAAACCTAGCAAAATCTTCCTCTGGCTTCATTTTCTCAGCAATTAAATCAGTTATCGAGTAGGCTGGCCCCACCCGATCCTTATACCTCTACAGAAATTTTGCCTTGACAATATCAAAATCTGCTGCCTTAATAGAATCAAAAGAATAAAACCAGTCAAGGGAGGATCCTTCCAATGACCGACGAAATAGGAAAGCAAGTGCTTTGCGGTCATTCTTCTAGAATGTGGAGTCGTATAGAAAGCTCTTTAGGTGGTTAAAGGGGTTCCCGTTCCCATTATAGCGTTGGAAGATTGGTATTTCAGAAAGAGGGAGATGTAGGACCGGGAAGGATGGAATAGAAATTTTTGAGGTGGCTTTAGAATCGAGGTAGTGCCTTAGCTCTTCAAAGCGTTCATCCATTTAGTTAAGTTTTTCCATGAATGCCTGGGTGAGGCTAGATTCCTAAGCCACAGGAGCAAAGTACTTAGGTGAATGGGTTAGAAATAGGAGCTGGAATAGCATTATATGAATGCCCCACAACGGGGTGAGTGGAGACACGGCAAGGTTGCCCAGGAGAATAAATGATCAGGATCCTGACTGTCGATTGAGGTGGTGAGGGGGCTTGATTTCCCTCAACTGGATCTTGATTGGCGGGCATCTTGCCCTTTGTCAAATATTGCACAAGCGAAAAGGATTTAGGGTATAGATGGAGAGATAGACCCTGGAGGAGTTGCTCCATGATAAGTGAAGCAGGTTGATGAGTAGGATTTTGAATTTTAGGCTCCTTGACGGTGTTTGATAGAAATGTATGCCCTACAAGCCAATCATATATGATATGATTCGACATTTCTAGGAATATCTCATTCAATTAAATAGGCAAAACTTCGTTACTAGCTTTTATTAGAAGCGTATATCGTAATGAAGTCCTTAATCACATGCAATGATGATTGAATCATGATGAGATCATGATAATGAGATCGATCATCTAGAGGTATGTGATCTAAATGTTCCTAGTCATAGGATCCTTGAGACAGGACATCAAGAATCCGGATAGACTAGTGTGTGTGATGTCTTCTCATATGATGAGAATGACTATTCTCATTGGTCATCAGTGTGGGGACACTGAGATACACACACAGGTGCTCATTAGTGGAATGAGTTCACTGAATTGACCAATTTAGGAAAACCTGATCGGTATCTTACCGAACTGTCTATCAGGTTATTCTTACATCTCAATAGCACGGTTGGATCTTTGACCTGAGTCGCCAAAGATGTCTTGCCGGGCGTACTATGTACTTTGACTATTGACTGATGGATCACTTAGTATTGTGGTCCTATATAGTTAATGGATTGGGTATATGGGAAACCTGGTGGAGGCAATTGAGCGGACAATAGGGGATCGTTCACTCTCGGTAGGAGAGAGAGAATGTCCTATGGATAGTACTCTAAATCCTTGGCCAAGGTAGATAGGATAATTGGAAAAGGAGTTTTCCAGTTGATCCATTTATGAGTACAAGATTTCATAGTGTTGGAATACTTAGGGGTTGACAGTCAGTGCCGAACCCCTGACCGACCGGGACATTGTATGAACGAGGATTTAAATCCGTGTGGTAATTGATGATGGAAAGGCTCAATGGATGTTATTTAACTCCCCAATGTCATTTGGGATCATAGGATGTGGCTTGTACCCTTTATGATCAGAAAGCCTTAAAAACTGTTATCGGATAACGGTTTTGATTTAATTTAAAGGAATTGTTCTTTTAAATTAATTAAGGCTTCAACCAAATTGACTATTGGGCCTAGTGGGTCACACACAATAGATCTGGTCAATAAGATGAGGGCATGGACGCAATTTTATAGAAGTTTTGGGTTTTTGTGAAAAATTCCATCTTCTATATATAAATGGCTTATGAAGCCAAACCCTAACAAGCCAAAGGGCTGGAGCACGTCCCTAGCCTCCTCTCTCCCTCCTCTCTCCTCTAGAAGGCGATCTCCCATGGTCAAGCTTGGATCTGGAAGGTTTCTGGAGGCCCGAAGGAAGAGAGAACTCGTCTATTGAAGCAGATCGTGTGGATACCGCTAGAGACCGGACACTTGAACGGTTTTCAGCAAGGAGGAACGTCCTCTCTTCATCCATGGTGAGGGATTTGAGAAATCCCATGAGGTACTCTCGTTCTACTTCATATTCGGTTCCCGGTTTTACTCGTTCGGCATCGATCAAGGCAAAGATCGTGGTTTTATGGAATCAAAATTTTTCCGCTGTCATGTATTGATTCCTTACAGTTGACATGGCCCTTTGGTTGGACCATGGGTTGTTGCAGCTCGTAGTGGCCCATCTCGTACTCCTCTTCTTGCTTGCAGTAGTCTGACATCCTGATGTGTCTTCCGGACCTTAGCATCATGGGCATCCTGTCAAATTTTCTAATAAAAATGGTTGAAAGAAAGCAAATGAAAAGTGTAAATACAAAGAGAATTTTTGTTTGGTTATGCTTTGTTTTTGTTTGAACTTTTTTTCGTTTCAATTTGGTTGTTTGGAAAACAAGTTGAACACAAAAGTTAAAGGGATTTTTTTGTTTTGTTTTAGGTGTTTTGAAAGAAGAATTTTTTGGTTATTTTTAATAGTTGTAAGCAAGTAAGTTATGCAAACAAGTTCTTAAAATGACTACTTGACAATTTTTGGGTTGAAACCTTAGATTAGATTGATTGTTAGCAATTGTTCACTCAAATGGGTATGGTTCCTATTGCTTCAATCTTCAAGACTAAGGTTGTCACTCAATCACCATGAGTAGGTACTTGGGTTCTTCGGGTTTTGGGAAAAGGTATAACCGGCCCAATCGTGCGGAGAGGAATACTCCACGGATGGGGACTTACGGAGGTCTTGATGGAAACCACCAAATCAACTAGGAAGGAATATCCTGTCGACTCTGAAAATTCGACGGGGCTCTCATTTTCAGGGAAGTCTGTGAATCCGGATTGTCACGTCAAGAGGGGATTAGAAAGAAAGGAAGAAAGCATGGAAAGCAACTCTTACCTTGGTCCCATACTCACATAGATCCCCGAATTTTCATCCCTTGGCATTGATCGATCATCAATGAGATGGTTCAGGTCATGTGGGAGAAGGATGAAAACTAGAAAATTAAGACATGTGGTCGCCAGGAACTACGGGCTCTGATTTATGAAATAAGATTTACCATGTGTACCTTAGCATGAAGAGTGTGGGTCAAAGATTTTCCTTCTTCGGTCGGCCGATGAAGAAGAGTCCTCAATGCGTGGGTGTAGACACGCCAAATTCGCCTAATTCAGAGCATAAAACTCATGTTTTATAGGATAACATGTGTGATTGACCTTATAATGATGCGGGGTCTTTAAAAAGTTGATTTGAAGCTTCGCCGAACGAAATCGGATGTTTTCCGATGTTTTCCGCAAAAAGCCATAATTTTCGAGCGAAAGCCACACGTAAATCTTGTAAACACGGAAATTAGCTGAATGACCAATGCCTAATGATCATGCATTGAAGGTTATGGTTATATTCACACCCCGGACAAGTTTTTTTGCATACCGTGCCTTTCCGGTTTGCCATCGGAGTCATTTCAACCTGTATCGGATCTTCTGTTTACTTCCCTAACATCCGGACAAAATTCTAAAGTTTTGGAGTGTGTTATGGCTGATCCGATGCTATATAAAGCTTCTTCAGCCTGTTATCTTTCCAACGCAACAAACGGCGTCGAATTCTGAGTTCGGGAGTGTTCGCAATGGCTTCCGGAAGAAGGACGCGCAAAAACAATCCCATGCGCCTGGGTTCCTGGTCACATGCGCCCGGGACCCAGGGCACGTGCCCATGCGCCCTACCAGTGAGGCATGTGACCTCGTGCCCTCACTTGAGGGCACATGCGCCCTACCCTGGAGGCATGAGGGACCCAGTTTTTCACCGTGACTCTACCACTAAACCGATCGACTGGATAAGGTCGAAATTTTCGGGAACAGTGCCATGCGCCCCATCTAGGGGGTGCATGCGGCCCTCAGTGGGGCGCATGCGCCCTGCATGCACCCTGGGGTAGGGCGCAATGTGCCTATTTTTTATCCCGGATGAGACTGTTCGTTCTCCTATAAATTAACTCTGATTCTGGTCATTCCAAGGGGATGAGCACGACCTCTCAGGCATCTCAAGACGTCCAACCACCCTCCTGCATCGATTTTTTGATTTTTAGAGAGAGAATTTCGAGTTTTTAGAGAGGGAAAAGTCGGTTCAAGAGAGAGGAAGGCTGTTCTCTAGGTGATCTGCCAGGTCTCTCTTATTCGGCCTCTACAGAAGTGTGTGGACGTCCGCTGCCTGAGCTCTCTTCATCAAAGTTCTTCATATACAAGTCTTATTGAGGTTTCAATTGACGTCACTTGATTCCGAGGTCGGGGCTGGTTGTGACAGGCGCAGAAGCAAAGTCGCGCCTGGCAGATCCTGGACTGCTGCTCGACTTTTTTGACAACACAGATTTGGCTATATCTTTCTCTATTGAACTCAGAATCCTTCTGTTCTTTTTCCTATCTCTTTGTTTAGTGATTATCCATCCTCCTATTATTTTTTTATATTTTTTTGCATTAATTTTACTCTGTTAATCCGAAAAATAAATAAAAGGGGTTAGAGATAACCCGAATCCGGTCAGTTTCTAGTCAGTTGTGTGTTTTATGTTATTCTCTTTACATATACTCTACCTTGTTTAGTTCTAATAGTCTATTTCACTTGTTTGTTTGTCTAGTTGCATAGAATATCAAGCACCCACCGCGTTGAGGACTCTTCTTCATCGGCCGGCCGAAGAAGGAGAAGCTTTAACTCACATTCTTCACGCTAAGGTACACACGGTCATTTCAATTCTATAAATCGGAACACACGGTTCCTGGCGACCACATGTCTTAATTTATTTCTTCTCACCCTCCTCCCACATGACCCGAACCGTCTCTTTGGTGATCGAGCGATGCCAAGGGATGAAAGTTCGGGGATCAATGTGAGTGTGGGACCGAGGTGAGAGTTGCTTTCTGAGTTTTCTTCCTTTCTTTCTAATCCCCTCTTGAGGTGACGATCTGGGTTTACGGACTTCCCTGAAAAGGAGAGGACCCCGTCGAATTTTCAGAGTCAACAGTGGGTGCTTGATTTCCTATGCAACTAGACAAACAAATAAAGGAAAAGACTATTATAACTAGACAAAGTAGAGTATATGTAAAGAAAATGACATGAAACACACAACTGACTAGAAACTGACCGGATTCGGGTTATCTCTAACCCCTCTTTTTTTATTTTTAAAGTAACAGATTAAAAAAATGCAAAAAATGTAAAAAAATGATAGGAGGATGGAGAATCATGAAAAAAAGAGATAGGAAAAAGAACAGAAAGATTCTGATAAGAATAGAAAGAGATATGGCCAAATCTGGGTTGTTGAAAAAGTTGAGCAGCAGTCCAGAATCTGCCAGGCGTGACTTTGCTTTTGCACTCGTCACGACCAGCCCTGACCTCGGAATCACGTGCCATAGATTGCAAACTGAAGAAGACTTGGAGAGAAAGAACTTTTGTGTTGAGAGCTATTGGAAAACATCTGATTCCACTTGACAATGTTGTAAATCATCACTAAAAGACCCAACACCATTCTTAGATCAATCACACATGTTACCTTATAAAACATGAGTTTTATGCTCTAGATTTGGCAAATGTGGCATGTCTATAATGATGAGGATAATCAATCTCATTGGTCATTAGTGTAGAGACACTAAAATACACATATAGGTGCTCATTAGTTGAATGAGTTCACTGAATTAACCGAATTAGAAACCTTGAATGGTATCTTACCAAATTGTCAATCAAGATTTTCTATCATCATGGTTGCATGGTTAAATCTTTGACCTGAGTCACCAAAGATGCATTTTTGGATGGAACTTGTCCTTTGATTATGGTTCACCATTTAGATGGTCTAGTATAGCGATAGATCGGGTACAAGGAAAACCTGATGGAGACATTTAAGTGGACAATAAGAGATCATCTACTTTAGGTAAGTCGGAGTGAATATTCTATAAAATAGTACTCTGAATCCTTGGCCAGGTAGAAAGAATAATTGAAAAGAGAGTTTTCTATTTGATCTGATTCCGAATACAATATCCTATAGAGTCGATATAATATAAAGTTGATAATTGATGATGTACTCCTTCTCAACTAGGACATTGAATGGACATGTGTTTATATCCAAGTAGTAACTGATGATGGAAAGGCTTAATAGAGATTAGATCATCCCCATAGCTATTTGGGATCATAGGATATGGCTTGTATCCTTCAAGATTGGTAATCTAATTAATCTATTATCAAATAACAAATTTAATTAAATAAAATAGAATTTTTATATTTTATTTAGGCCGCAACCAAATAGGCTATTAAGTCTAGTGAGTCACACACATAAGGACTTATCCATAAGTACATGGGCAAGAGCATAATCTATGAAGATTTTAAATTTTTATAAAAAAATTCTAATTCTCTATAAATACCAATGGTTTCAGGCAAACCCTATCAAAACAATAGTGAAAACAACATCCTAAGCCTCCTCCCTACCTCATTCTCTCTAGAAGACATCCATAGGCGATGGAGCTCTGTTTGAGAACTGTTCTTGAGTCTGGTACGAAAGGAGAGCTTGTTTTGGATGAAGTTTGTGTGGATACCATTGGAGATAGAACATTTGAACAATTTTAAGAGCTTCAAAAGGTCTTCTTATTCTCCAAGGGATTGGATGTAACCTTTTAGGTATATTCAAACTCGTTTTGATCAGTTTTTGGTTTTCATCGTTCAATTTCAATTGAGACAAGTTGTCACGGCTCAGATTTTAACATGCACAGTTGGGGAACTAACCTCTAAAAATACATCAGTTTCTAGTAAAACAAAACTAATATTGAAATTCAATAAAGAATTCCAATAATTCTATCCAAACTGTCTTTATGAAATTACAGTTTAAATACCAACATTTAACAAGTAATCAACTAACTCCTCTAACTCCAAAACACCACTACGCTTCTACTGCATTAAACCTATAATCCTGAAAAATATTAAGGATTTGGAAGGGGTGAGTCACACAGACTCAGTAGGACTTACACCCAACTATCCCATTATACTAAACAAGTCCTACTGATAATAGAAATATAAGCCCAAATAAAAAAAATCAGATTATAATAACTATAATTAAGGCTAATTATCAAGATTCAAATAATTAAATATGATGCTTTTCTACCCATTGTATAGATTAGCATGATTTCTAAAAGCATACTATTCTAACCATGACATGACAATACTAACACAACTCTACATATGCACCTACCACAAAGACTTATCATAAAGGATGAATTAAATGCAATAACTCACTAATCTACATGTCATAATGCAAACTAAATGCAAAATTAAACTATTTATCTTAGTAGAACACATGCTTTACTTGGACATTGTAGTTATATTCTATGACTAACACCAGATTTACCATATAGTAGAATGTAACATATAGTAGATCCCATAGTACACCTAGGCAGAGGTGTACTTACGATGAACCGCGGTGTAAGCACCTGAAACGGGATCCGTAGATCTCCCTTTTCCGGCCCCTATGCTTTTTTTGGAGACTTGGTGGATGAGATGTTAGTATTTGTGGTCGCCAGGAGCCAAAGACTCCAAAATATAGTAAAAAGAAATAAAAATGAAAAAGAAAAATAACCATCATACCTTTGGAAGCTGGGAGATTGTTGGGTTTCGACTTCTCCTCTCTCGGCCGGCCGAAAGAAGAGAGCCTAGTGAGTCCTGCATCTTTGATCCGGTTGAAGCTTCGTCTTGGCCGGATTTACCTACAAATGTCCATATAAGAACATAGAAACAAGTGAAAAGATCATTAGTTCTAGTGAAAGTGTAGAATCATGCTCAAATTCGAACTTAAACATGCAAAAGGGAAGGAACTAACCGGATTGGGACTAAATCCCAACCCCTATTTTGATAGGTTTTTAAAGAGGTATGAAAATGCAAAGGTGTGACTTAATGCATGGTAAATGACACGTTAATGAAAGTTAAAATGAAAGGGGGAGTACAGAATCAACCAGAAAGGTAAACAAACTCAAAAAAATGCAAAACGGGGTCTACCCCTGCTAGTGCCCCATATATGGGGCGCTAGCTGTAGGTGTCCCCTTTATAGGGCGCGTTGACCAAAGTCAAAGTGCCCTATTTATGGGGCACCAGGGACTGGTTTCAGCAGATTTTCTTCTCTTCTTCGTGGCATCGCCCCGGAGTGTAGGAAGACCTCCAAGATGAAACGGGAGCTCCTCCTTATAGCCAATATGTAAATGATGCAAATGGTAGGGTGTTTGGTTGTTGGATGTAAGAGGAATTGTGAGTAGAGGTTTTCAAAGTCGGAAGAAAACTATATTTCTGGGTGGCTGAAACTACAGGTTTTTGGGGTTTTTTGGAAAGAGTTTTGAGATGATTTGAGCGCTTAGGGAGTGTGCTGAGGGCTTGGATTTGTGGTATTGGATGAGTTGGATGGATGGACGGAGCTGGGATCTCCTCAAAGCTCCAAATGGGTGCCTATTTATAGCCCAAAAGAGGGCACTTTTGTCAAATCTGAAAACCAATTCCACGTGGCAAAGCACCCTATATATGGGGCGCTAGCATTATTACCCATGTCAAATCGATAAGACGAGTCCTAGTAAGTGGTCAAATCGACCGGTCGAATCGATTTGATCAGGTGCCAGGCGCCCCATTTATAGGGCGCCTGGTGCCCTATAAGTAGAGGGTCTAGTGCCCTGTATATAAGGCACTTTGACCTTGGTCAACGCCCTATCGATCTTCTTTTTCGGAAAACTCAGTTCCCTTAAAGGTTACTCAAATATTCTTCATGAAAACAAGAATTTAAGCTCTTCAACTGGACCAAAATTGCGTGTCTACATGCGATATCCAGGATCAAAGGATGCTCCAAACTGTTCTATTTCATCCGCTGTCAACGGGCCACTAACCATAGTCTGGTGAAGTGCAATTACATCATAGAATGCAGCACACTACATCAACTACATCTCACAAGCTGAAAGCATATAATACTCAGACGTACACCAATTAATCAAACCAAACATGTAAATAACAACTTAAACACAAGGCACAACTATATGCAACCTTATGCAATGACATAATTAAAAATACTATAACTTCACCTATATGCATGCTAAGTCATGACTAACCAATCTACTACAAAACTAACAAGGTGATGCACTATTCTAAAAAAATCATGCAATCTACTATGAATTAATATGCCATGCAATTAATAATACTAATCAATTGTAACCTACATATATTAAATCAACTCTAAGTCCACATTTCCTAATCAACTCTAAGTCCACTCAAGCCCTTGAGCCCATCCACTTTTCCTAATCAGGCCCTCAGACCCATCCTTTCAATCAAGCCCATGAGCCCAACACTCCTTTAATCGAGCCCTCCTGCCCCTGTTCTTCGATTAGGCCCCATGCACTCAGCTTCTCCAATTGGGCCCTAACACCACTACTAAATCGGGCCATTGTGCCCATTTCTCAAGTTGGGCCATTGTGCTCATGTTTTTAAGCATGCTTTTTCAATTGGGCCATTGTGCCCATGTTTGAATCATGATTTTTTTAATCGAGACACTGTGCCCATCATTGATTGCAGAATCGTTGGAATTGGATCGAAATTGGCAGATTTTAGAATCGGATCGGAGGATGTGAAAGGGCCAATTCCAGCAGGAATTCCATGGAATCGGTCAGAATCGATCAGAACTGGTCTGTTTTGATTCCAAATTCAATTCTAGACCAAGAATCGAACCGATTCTGGCCCTTTTAGGGCCAGAATCGGCCGCTACTAGTCGATTCCGGTGATCCAGCAGCGCAGCGACTTGCTTCCAGTGATTCTGGGCGATATCCACCCTCGAAATCGAGGATTCTGGCGATTCTGAGGTCGATCCTAGCTCCCTGCACCGATTCTGGCATGATTATAGCGATTCCAGCGATTTCAGCCTATATCTTCAAAGGATTCTGCCGATCCAAGCTCTGATCGGCCTCGATTCAACCTCTTCTTCTATCCTTAAAAGATTATTGGTAAGATTTCTTCGCTAAAAACTCTGTATGTCCATTCTTACGCATTTCTGATGACTCGGAGCGTGGTTAAACTCGGTGATTTCTGATCATACAACTCTGTTTAAGTTCTAAACTAATCGATTGGATGTTCTTTGCAAAGGAAAAATTCCGGATATCCCGTACGCCTATTTTTACATGTTTCCGACGACTCCGACCATGGTTAAACTCATAGATTTTTGATCGAACAACTCCATTCAAGTTGTAAGAACATCGATTGGATGTTCTTTGTACAGGAAAAGTTCCGGATACCCCGTACGTCGATTTACGACTATTTCTGGTAAATACGTAACCCTCTAAATATATTGAATAGTGTGTTTGATGGGCTGCCTGCTTCTCGAATAGTGCCTAAAGTAATTTTTAGGTTGCCTAATAGATTTTAATTTATTGTTTACAATTTTTGCAGGTCTAAGCAATGGCTGATCAAGGTGATGCAGCACCAGCACATCCTTCTGACGTGGGTTGGGAACACGGGCATATGGTAGACCCGGTTAGAAAGAGAGTGCAATGCAAATGGTGTGGGAAGGAGATGAACGGGGGGGTGTTCTAGTTGAAGCAACATATTATCAGAACAGGTGGAAATGTAAAAAAGTGAGATAAGGTTCCAAGGGAAAAGAGTGAGGAGATGAGAGGCTTCATGACAGGTAGAGCCTCTCAATAGGCTATTAGGATTGAGCAGAGGGAGGAGTTGCACGATGAGCTACTCCATAGGAGGAGGGACCGATGAGATTTGCCTACCTGGAGAGGGAAAGGCACCAGTTGAGCTGGAGCCAGAGAGTGAGGACAACTCCACAGACTCCATGGTTAGACATGCTAGGCATGCTAGCAAGTGTGCATTTGCTAAGGAGGAGGATAGGAGGAGGGGAGCAGGAGGGTCAAGGTCCAGATCTGACCCAACTCTTGACAGATCAACATCGGCTCACCCTACTCGGGACCGAGAGACGGAGGGATGGAGATAGGAGCCACACCTCTATTCTGCCAGTACTCAATTTACGCCGAGTGATGAGTATTTATTTAGAAAATAGAGTGCTGGGAAGATGGGGATTAAACAAGCTATGAAAGGGGTGAAGGCAATATGAACGACTACAAAGAGAGCCATTTACCACATTGTGAAGTAGTTTTTGCATGCATGTATCACTTTTAAAATGGCAATTATGTGTATTTTATTTACTTAAGCTTAATTTAATTTTTGCCTAAACCAATTTATTTTTAACTTGACATAGGCATCCCATCACATACAGCCACCAGCCCCTACTTCCAAACTGCGATGGATGTCGTGGGTGAGGCTAGACCGGATCTGTAAGCCCCGAGCAACAGGCATATATACAGCGCTGGGCTGGATGAGGAGGTGCAGGAGTTGAGGGAGTGGATGGATGGATTCAAATTTGTGTGGAAGGAGAGGGGTTGCACCATTATATGCGATAAGTGGATAGGTATTACCAAGAGAAGTGTGATAAACTTCTTGGTGTATTGTTCTGAGGGGACCACGTTCTTGAAGTTAGTGGATGCTTCTGGGAAGATTAAAAATGCCGACTTCATTTTTTCTTTGATGGATGTGGTGGTGGAGGAGATTGGGGAGTATAATGTGGTTCAGGTTGTCACTGACAATGAACATTTATATAAGGCGGCTGGGAAAAAGTTGATGGAGAAGAGGAAGCACATGTTCTGTGTGCCCTGAATGGCACATTCTATTAATCTCATATTAGAGGATACAGGCAAGGAAGAGAGTGTATCCACCCTAGTTAGGTAGGCACAGACGATCACGTCATTTATTTATTCGTATCCCCATCTGCTATATATTATGAGATCACACATAGGGGGGCACGATCTTGTCAGGCTCGGTCCTACACGTTTCACCATGAATTTCATTGCATTGGAGAGTTTACACTAGCACAGACATGCATTGGTTAGGTTCACACAATCCAAGAAATATTATAATTATATGGTGGATCACCTGCACAACAAGCAAGATCAAATAGAAATTCTTGTCATGTCTAAGAAGCAGATCATTGATAAGAGATTTTGGGAGAGGATTGCCTACTCTTTGTCAATCATTGAGCCACTGGTAGTTGTCTTGAGGTTGGTAGACTCATATGATAGGAATCAGATGGGCAACCTGTACGATGCCATGGACCGAGCAAAATTGAAAATAAAAGAGAAGAATCCCAGAGGTTACAAAAAGTGATGGAAGATCATAGATGACCGATGGGACAAGACTTTGCACCACGATGTCCATGCTGTAGGTTAGTAGGTTCAAAAAATATTTGTGCTTACCTACTTTAAGTTTATTTAATAACTGCCTTATTCATAATGTTAACTATTAAATTCTTACAAGATATTTTTTGAAACCCTGCATCCAATATGGAGGACAGCTGGTGAACGACAACGAGGTGATGCGGGGTACACTAGCCGTTATTTAGCATCTCTGCCGATCTCAGCAGGACAGGATAGAGGCTGAGATAGAAGTAAGTTGGAGTTTATTGACTTTTTTCAATACTTTGGAGTAGCTAATTATTAAAGAACTAATGAAAAAAAATTTAAAATTTTTTCAGATGTAAGAGTATAAGATGAGGGTCGGTGTATACTCAGATGCTGATATGAGATATTCGTTCGACAAAGTCTCACCTAGTATACTAATTTATGATGAAAATTTTATTTTCTTTTCATATAAGCTATTGAAGATGATGGGCTGATTGTTTACCTTTTCTTTTATTTTTTTTGTGCAGCTGAGTGGTGGGTTCAGGTGAACACCAGGAGTGGATAGAATCCACTTGCTGCCATCGGTGTCATAATACTCAGCCAGAGAACCATTTCCTCTCATTGTGAGAGGAACTGGAGTACATTCAACCTAATATATGTCGACTCTGAAAATTCAACGGGGCCTCTCCTTTTCAGGGAAGTCCGTGAATCCGGATTGTCACCTCAAGAGGAGATGGAAAGGAAGAAAACACGGAAAGCAACTCTCACCTCGGTCCCACACTCACATTGATCGCCGAACTTTCATTTGTTGGCGTCGCTCGATCTCCAAACAGATAGTTCGGGTCATGTGGGAGGAGGATGAGAAGTAAAAAATTAAGACATGAGGTCTCCAGGAACCGTGGGTTCCTATTTATGAAATAAAGATGATCGTGTGTATCTTAGTGTGAAGAGTGCAGGTCAAAGCTTCTCCTTCTTCGGCCGGCCGATGAAGAAGAGTCTTCAACGCGGGGGTGCTTGATTTTCTATGCAACTAGACAAACAAACAAGTGAAAAATACAATTAGAACTAAACAAAGTGAAGTATACATAAATAAAATGACATAAAACACACAACTAACTAGAAACTGACTGGATTCGAGTTATCTCTAACCCCTCTTTTTTTATTTTCGGATTAAAAGAATAAAATAATGCAAAAAAATGTAAAAAAATAATAGGAGAATGTAGAATCATGAAAAAAAGAGATAAGAAAAAGAACAAAAATATTTTGATAAGAATAGAGTGAGATATGGCCAAATTTGTGTTGTCGAAAAATCCGAGCAGCCGTCCAGGATCTGCCAGGTGCAACTCTACTTATGTGCTCGCCACGACTAGCCCTGACCTAAGAATCATGTGCAGTTAATTGAAAATGGAAGAAGACTCGGAGAGGAAGAACTTTTATGTTGAGAGATAGGGCAGAAAACGTCCACACACTGCTGTAGAAGCTGAAGAAGAGATACCTAGTAGATCACCTGCAGACCAGCCTTCCTCTCTCCTGAACCAATTTTTCTTTCTTTAAAAACTCAAAATTCTCTCTTTAAAAATCACAAAATTGATGCAGGAGGGAGCTTGGACATCTTGAGATGCCTAGGGGGTCATGAACCAGCCTTTGGAATGACCGGAATCAGTCACAATTTATAGGAGAAAATCGTCGCGATTAATCCTCAAAAATAGGGGACCTTGTGCCCTGGTCCTGGGCGCATGCGCCCTCTCGAGGGGGCACATGCTATCCTCCCTACAAAATCGATCTGATCTGGCCAAAAAATTTGATCTGATCTGGTTAGAGGTAGAGTCCCGGTTGAAAACTGGTTACCTCGTGCCCCCGATCAGGGGCACATGGCGACGTGCCTCAGGGGTAGGGCGTATGGGACTGATTCTACGCGTCTTTCTTCCGGAAGCCATTGCGGACACTCCCAAACTCGTAATTTGACACCGTTTGTTGTGTTGGAAATATAACAGGCCTAAGAAGCTTTATAAATCAACGGATCAGCCATAATGCCCTTCAATACTTCAGAAATTTATTCGGAAGTTAGGCTAGTGAGCAAAAGATCCGATACTGGTCAGAATAACTCCAACAGCCAACCGAAAAGACACATTATAAGACAAAACTTGTCCGGAGTGTGAATCTAACCATAACCTTCAATGCATGATCAATAGGCATTGCTCATTCAGCCAATTTATGTGTTTACACGATTTACGTGTGGCTTTCGCTTAGAAATTACGGTTTTGTGCAAAAAACTTTGGAAAACGTCCGATTTCACTTGGCGAAGCTCCAAATCAACATTAAAAGACCCAGAATCATTCTAAGATTAGTTACACATATTACCCTATAAAACATGAGTTTTATGCTCTGAATTAGGCAAATTTGGCGTGTCTACAGCTTGCATCGCCTTGATGCCGGCTTTGTAAGAGAATGGCATGTAATGAAGCAGAGTGATTCGTAGTGAACTGTAATGGAATGCAAGTGAGCGTAGATCAATGTAGCAGAATGAAATGGTGATGGACTAAAATGGTGGCATCAAGGTGTAGATATAGACACACTTATCTACCCGATCCAGCAAAATGAATCTCACTTAGTAATCTAGATCGCTTTCATGTTCCATAAAAACCTCATATAATTGATCGGTAAAAGATATGCCATTGGCACGAGAGATGAAAAATAAAAGGATAAAGGTCGGCTACCTCCTTTGCGGTGTTCTTGTACTGTGATGGTTTAAAGTTTAAAAGAAAAATTGATTTTAAAATGAAAAGAATACCATTCCATCATATTTGGAATCTCAAGTTCATTTAAGTTTTACTAAAATACTCAGTTCAATTCTGAGTGGAATAACCTTAAGTTCTAAAACGGTTTGTTTAAGCATAAAAAAATTGCTTAGGTATCATGAAAAATGTGAATAATAGTCTGGTAGAAAATCGAGTATTTGGAAAACGACGAAGCAGACTTAAGCCATAGAAAAATTGAAAGATAATGGTAGGACTAACATAGAGTGATGGGACAGAAGAAAAAAATGACATAAAAACACGGTGGGATAAAATAAAAGACATAGTGGGATAAAATAAAGGAAAGAATAAAACATGGTGGGATAAAATTGGTAATGATGAAGAATGAAAAATAGATGGATATGAAAATATAGAAAATTATGTAGAAAATAGTTGAAGATATAGATTGTCTATTGGAGGTCAAGACACCTGATTAGGAACCATTGTCCCTCCAATATTCAATTTTGGCTTATCCGTGAGTGTGAATAAATGACCAAGCCGTCGTAGATTTTGTTGAAGGGGATCTCAGGCCCAGTTATCTTCACCCTCAAGGTCTTCAACATCAATGAATATAATACATATCAAATGAACCTAAAATAACTAAATGACAAATGGTAGGAGTGATGTGAAGTGCAAAATGGAATGATGGTGATGATGTGAAATTGATGTGAAACTTAGTGAAGTCTTCAGGCATGGTTTATCAATCTGCATCGACCGCCTGATTCATCAGCACCATGATAATACTTGATTGGGTGGAACTCCCTTTCTTTTCGTCACAAGGTTGGCATGGTGTTCCTTCTGGAACACCGATCTCACCAATTCACCTGTTGGACTTAAAAGGTTGCATGCACATTTCTGGTTAGTACCCAACATACGAAATTGTTACATGAAGTAGATTTTTCCAGAAATAAACAATTGAAGTTTTTACTATTAAAAGAATCATTTGGAGGTCACAACAATGTTTTTAATGATGGTTTTCTTAGCAAAAATTCCATTTTCAACATTCTAGACAATTTCTATTTTTTTGATTTTTTTGAAATTTTCAAATTTTTTTGTCCATGTGCCCCCGATCGGGGGCACGTGCCCATGCACCCGGGGGTGGGGCAACTAGCCATGTGTCCCCAGATGAGGGCACATGTGCCCTGGGCATTTTTTTTTTTTTACAAAATAAAAAATGTACTTGATGACCTTTCTCTTTTGCCTTTTCAGCTCCTAAAAACACTTAACAAAGAACTTACTTTCTTAATTTTCATTATGACTCTTCCCTTTGCCTGTATATCGTTTGTCTTAATTTTGAGTTAAAGGGAGGAGCTTTCTTAACAAGGTGGAATAAAATAGATGACTTAAATGAAATGGGGGTAAGGGTTGAAAGAACTTACATGTCGTGGTGAGAATCTTCTCCTTTTACCTTTAAAATGTCTGAAACACTTGATAAAAGAAGATTAGATCTTCACCACGACTCATCCCTTTGCCAATTACGGTCAACTTTGACTTAGGTCAAAGGGAAGAGCCTTCTTAATAAGGTAATTAAAGCAAAAATGGATATGCAATGCAGGGATATAAGTATGCATAACAGAAAAATAAACATGGATGCAACTAAGGCAATGATCATTGACTAAGTTAAAAAAGATACTTTTTTTCATTTTTTTGGGTTTTCTTAGAAATATTCATTTTTCTTGGATTTTCAAAATATGCAATTTTTATAAAATATATTTTTTGTATTTTTGAAATATGCATTTTTTTGGATTTTTAAAATATTCATTTTTTAGATTTTTGAAATATTCATTTTTTGTGGAGAAAATGCTGGTATTTGAGATAGTTCATCGGTCTTTGAAGTTTGTCAAGACTCAAGTGGTAGATACCATGTGCAAAATAAAGTTCCCTACCTAGAATCCTTCTAACCTTCTTCCTTTGATCAGCTTGGATTCCACCTGGATTCGGTCGGTTTACCCTACCCAAGGGGTTTAAGGAGGAAGAGTATGGAAAAAGTCCTTGATAGGGTTTGGAGATGTTGAAAGGGATTTCTCTACTCACACTTAAATTGCCCATTGGGGTTCGGCCTCTTTGGGTCTTTTCTATCTTTTGCTCTTTTTCTATGTGGCACATATTTAGACAGGTTTTTTGACCCGTGGGGACATTGTCCATCTTTTAGTGCCTTTTGTCTTGACTATTATTCTGGGTACTCATTTAGACAGGTTGATCATTTTTCTTTTTCTAGCCTGAGGGGTTCATTACCCATCTTTTGGCACCCTTTTGCACCCTCCGAGATGGCCTCCTACTAGGGTGGCGAGTGTTTTCGATACTACCCCTCTCTAATCTTCACTCCCTATCTTGGACCGAGTAGAAGAGAATAGGGTAAGGGTACTCCTTCCGTTTCTAGATTTCTGCCTTGCCTTTCTCTAGTGTCAAGTTGTCTAGATTCTAGGATTGGGAAGTGTCGTGTGTATAGGATGGTACCTACCCTTGACTTCTCACGAACAGCCTAGGATCGATGACTTGAGATTATACCAGTGGTTTCTCCATTTTTATGAAAAATACTTTTTAAAGTAAACTCCATTCCAAGGATGATTCAATTTTTCGCCATCTGCATTAGTGAATTCATATGCATTGCCTGGATACTTTTCAGTGATTACAAAAGGTCCTTCCCAGTTAGGATGCAATTTGGAGTGGGGACCCCTTGGCTTAACGAAAATTCTTTTAATGACCATCTCACCGATCTCGAATTTTCTCTCGACCACCTTCTTTTGATAAAATCTTTTAAGTCTGCTCTGATAAGTCCGGGCATGCTCGGTAGTGGCTAGCCTTCTTTCATCCAAGAGTTCAAGCTGTGCAAGGAGAGATTCTCGTCTCTCATCAACAGGAATATCCCTATCGGGCTGAACTCGAAGAGATGGAAGTAATACTTCATAGTGGACTACTGCTTCCATCCCATATGACAAAGCATAAGGGGTTTGTCCAGTGGGAGTCCTTACATAAGTACGATAAGCCCATAGAGCATCTACAAGCTTATCAGGCTAGTCGGCAAACTTGCTAGACTTATAAGATTTCTTGATAATCTTGATTAAAGTTTTGTTGGTGACCTCTGCTTGACCATTGCCTTGAGGATAGTATGGTGATGAATTATGCAATGAAATGCGATACCTGTTGCAAAGATCACACAAATCTTGAGAGAGAAATTATGGCCCATTATCAGTGACGATGTCACTGGGGATCCCGAACCTTGCCATGATGTTGCATTTGATGAAGGAGCAGACTATTGACGCTTTAATCTCCACGAACGCTTCCGCTTTAGCCCACTTTGTGAAGTACTCCATTGTCGTCAAAATGAATGATTTTGAGCGCATTTCGGAGTTAAGGTCACTCAAGGGGCCAATGATATCAAAAGCCCACATGGCGAAAGGTCATGGGGCAGGAATTGGATGAAGGGAAGATGCGGGAGAAAGAATCTTGTCGGCATGGAGTTGACATGAATGACAGTGCCGGACAACGATGGGGCAGTCTTTCTTCTAGAGTTGGCCAATAATACCCTTGTCAGATGATTTTCTTAGCAAGGGCTTGGGAATTCTCATTACCGCCACAAACTCCAGAATGTGCTTCCTTCAGCACCAACTCAGATTCTTCTTCATCAAGACACCTGAGTAAGATTCCACAATCTTGTCATACCAAGGTCTCTCAACTTCTTCTAATTCTTCTAACTCAATTAAGTAGATTTCTTCTTTGTGCTCCAAATATTCTTTTCTGTTGAACCTCTCCTTAACCTTCAGAAAACGTTCATCCTCAATTGCTGGAATTGACCTCTTACAGATGTGGATAGTCTGCACTTGCCTGCCTAGTGGGATAGATAAAGATGAAGCTAGTAAAGCTAAGGCATTAGTGAGGATATTCTGAGAATGGGGGACATGGACAAAAGTGAGTTTGAAGAATAGCTTGATGTAGCAGGTGGTGAGCTCCTGGTAAGGTTTGAGGTTTGGATGGGAAGTTCGGTATTTGGATAGGACTTGGCATAGGATCAATTGACTATCACCTATCTCCCTCAGTTCGGTGGCACCATGAAAATGAGCAGCCTCTAGCCCGGCTAGCAAGGCTTCATACTTAGCTTTGTTGTTGGTTGCTGGAAAGTCAAGCAAAAAAGCCTGTGGAATGGTGACACCTTCAGGTGACAGAAAGACAATACCTATCCCTCTACCATGAGAGTTCAGAGCCCCGTCAAAATATATTGTTCAAATATTGTAAGATCATATTGACATTAGTTTGTCATCCGGGAACTCCGACCGGACTGGGTCAAAGACGGGTATGGGATGATGGGCAAGGTGTTCAGCAATAGCATAGCCCTTGATTGCCTTCTGTGGGACATAAATGATATCAAATTAGGACAAGAAGCTCTGCCACCGCCCTAACCGATCAGTCAAAACTGTCTTATCTAACAGAAACTTAATGGGATTGATACGAGAAATGAGCTTGACTTGGTGAGCAAGAAAATAATGCTTGAGTTTCTGAACCACCCAAACAAGAGCGGCATAGTTCTTTTCTAACACAGTATACTTTAGCTTCCAAGCATCAAACATCTTGGACAAGTAGTAAGTAGCTCATTCTTTCCCTTCTTCATCAACTTGTGCAAGGACTGCCCCAACAGAGTTCTCAAGAACCGAAATGTAGAGGACCAAGGGCTTGTCGGGAATTAGTGGACTAAGTACAGGGGGACTTGCCAGGTATGTTTTCAACCCATCAAACACCTCCTGGCACTTCGAATCCCATTTAAACTCGGCCCCCGCCTTGGTTAACTCGTAGAAAGGTTTACACCTTTGGGAATGTTGTGAGATAAACCGGCAGACAAATTGTAGCCTCCCAATCAATCATCGAAGCTCTTTCATATTCTTTGGGGGAGGCATACCAATAATTGCTTTTGCCTTGTTTGGGTCGATCTCTAAGCCCCTTTTGCTTACTATGAACCCTAGTAGCTTTCCTGATGAAACTCCAAATGTACACTTCATAGGGTTCATTTTTAGCTTGTATTCTCTAGCTCATTGAAAAACTTTCCTTAGCACTTCAAAATGATCTTACCGACTCTTAGACTTGATAACAAAATTATCCACATACACCTCTACAAGGGTGTGCATCATGTCATGAAAGAAAGCCATCATAGCCTTCTGATATGTGGCACCAGCATTCTTTAACCCAGAGGGCATGACAACATGGCAATATGTTCCCCAAGGTGTAGTGAACGAGGTCTTCTCTTGGTCTTCCTCAGCTAATCGGATATGATTGTATCTAGAATAGCCATCCATGAATGAAAGCATTTCAAATGTAGCTGTGTTATCAACCAAAACATCGACATAAGGTAAAGGGAAATCATCTTTAGGACACGCTCGGTTTCAGTCCCTATAGTCTATGTAAATTCGAACCCGTCCATCCTTCTTCATAACAAGGACTATGTTAGCCACCCATTGCGGGTATAGGATGACTTTAATAAATTTTGTTCAGTGTAGTTTATTGACCTCTTCTTTCATCTTGAGTACAATATCATGGTGGAATCTCATGAGCTTTTGTTTAACCGGGGTTGTTCCAGGTTTCAAGGTTAATCTATGTTCAACCAATGAATTATCTAGTCCCAGCATATCTTCATATGTCCATGCGAACGTGTCCTTGTATTCTTCCAAAACTTTGATCAAGCGTTGTTCTTCTGAGGGAGTGAGGTTTGCACTGATGAGGATAGTCTTAGGATCTTCTAGGGTTTCTAAATTCAGTTCTTTGGTTGGTTCATTCCCTGTAGCTGATGGTTCCTCAAATCTTCTAAGTCCAGATGCATATGCATCAGCCAAGTCCTCGATTTCATCCTCAGATTCAGAATCCTTTTATGATTCCACCTAATATACTCCCAAAGTATGATCTATGTTATGCTCATCCTTATATCAGATTTCATCTAGCTGGATGGTATTCTTTAAAAAGTTTGGCAGCCTTGCACACTCTATGTATTTCTGTGCTAATTGTTGTAGATACCTATTTGGAATTCGTTTATCATTGACTTTCCTATTTCCTAACCTAACCTGACCTATTGAAGACAAAGCTGGAAAGGTGGTATTTATAGTGGAGGGATGATCGAGTAAATAGATCAATGATTCAGAAGAGAGGGATCTCTGATTGGGAGCACACTCTGGGATGAGTAGAGACGTCTCCTCGATGGAAATGTGAGTTTCAGAGAAGACATTTTTTTTTTGGATTTTCAAGTAAATGAGTTGGAATGACTTGAGGTTTGCTAGAAACTGACAGAATTAATAGAGAGAAAAACTTAAGAATAAAGGGGATAAAGGGGCTCATGGGACCAATGGTAACAGAAAATGGGCACATGGGCCCAAAACTAATGAGAAAAGTGAACAGGTACGTGGACCAGGTTCTGAAAATGGATGAGCATGTGAGCCCATGCTGAGAAGAGCCCTCGGTCCTGAAGTTGATGAAGGGAGTAGATGGGCAAGCAGGCCCAGTGAGAATAGAAGGCTGAAGAGGGCACATGGGCCCAAAGTGGGTAAGTGGGCTCAGAAGCCCATCCAAAAGATCTAGAAACAATGGCATGAGGTTTAAACATGGGATAGTTGTATTTGGGCTTTGTGAATGGTTTTGACTTGACTGGTAGCTTGCTCTATAGGATGATCCAAGATTAGTCTGCCCTTGTGTGGTTCTTGATGCTCTTCTCCACTTGAGAACAAATGAGTCAAAGATAAGCACAGGTCTTCCAAGTCTTCTTCTTCATCTGGAGCCTTCCTTCTCTTAACAGCTATAATGGAACTCTTGTCATTTTCATCCATCATCATGGTCTCCCTTTTGATAAAGAATGTATGGAGTCCCATGGCATATCCTGGTTGGAAGATCCTCCTTGGGATGGAATCCTCTTCGTATCCCAACCCCTGCCTATGTGGCCTTTTCATAGATTGAATCGGCTGAGTGATCCCTTGAAGATCCTTGCCCAAACCTTTTCTAGGTTGATAGCCCAATTTCATCATCATCCGCCATCCCAAAGGTGTCCGGTAAAGAGGCGGTCATGCATCTAACTTCTGGCAACTCTCCCACTAAGATCTGGGGTTGTATTGATAAACCTAGGGGTGATGTAAAAATTACATCATTCATCTTGTCCCTTTCAGGCATACTAGTCATCTTGACAACTTGTCCTTTAAAGGGAATCTTTATGCACTGATGGTTTGTTGAAGCCACAGCTCCTATTACTTTCAGATAAGGCCTCCCAAGTATAGCCCGAAAAGTTGAATCTAGTTCCAGGCTATGGAAGTCAGTTGTGACCACACATAGTCCATGTTTAACCTTTAGAGTGACCACCCCACATGTAGACTTCTTGGAGTTGTCATAGGCTGTGACCATGGCATAAAATGGCTTGATTTCTTAATTAGAAATGCCACACAACTGCAAAGTTTCTAGCGACATAACATTGAAAAAAGCTCTAGTGTCAACCAAACATAATTTCACTTCAATATGGTGTAACAAAAACCATGATCTTTGCCTTGATACACCGGGCTCTGATACCACTGTAAGGAATCAATACATGACAGCAAAAAATATTTGATTCCATAAAACCATGATCTTTGCCTTGATCGATGCCGAACGAGTAAAATCGGAAACCAAATATGAAGTAGAACGAGAGTACCTCATGGGATTTCTAAAATCCCTCATCATGGATGAAGAGAGGACATTCCTCCTTTTTGAAAAATCGTTCAAGTGTCCGTTCTCTAGCGGTATCCACACGATCTGCTTCAATAGACGAGTTCTCTCTTCATTCGGGCCTCCAGAAACCTTCCAGATCCAAGCTTGACCATAGGAGATCACCTTCTAGAGGAGAGAGGAGGAAGATAGGATGCTTGGGATGTGCTCCAGCCCTATGGCTTGTTAGGGTTTGGCTTCATAAGCCATTTATATATAGAAGATGGAAATTTTCACAAAAACCCAAAACTTCTATAAAATTGCGTCCATGCCCTCATCTTATTGACCAGATCTATTGTGTGTGACCCACTACGCCCAATAGTCAATTTGGTTGAAGCCTTAATTAATTTAAAAGAACAATTCCTTTAAATTAAGTCAAAACCGTTATCCGATAACAGTTTTTACGGCATTCTGATCATAAAGGGTACAAGCCACATCCTATGATCCCAAATGACTTTGGGGAGTTAAATAACATCCATTAATCCTTTCCATCATCAATTATCACACGGATTTAAATCCTCGTTCATACAATGTCCCGGTCGGTCAAGGGTTCGACACTGACTGTCAACCCCTAAGTATTCCAACTCTATGAAATCTTGTACTCAGGAATGGATCAACTGGAAAACTCCTTTTACAATTATCCTATCTACCTTGGCCAAATATTTAGAGTACTATCCATAGGACATTTTCTCTCTACTACCAAGAGTTAACAATCCCCTATTGTCCACTCAATTGACTCCACCAGGTTTCCCATATACCCAATCCATTAACTATATAGGACCACAATACTAAGTGATCCATCAGTCAATAGTCAAAGTACATAGTACGCCTGGCAAGACATCTTTGGTGACTCAGGTCAAAGATCCAATCGTGCTATTGAGATGTAAGAATAACCTGATAGATAGTTCGGTAAGATACCGATCAGGTTTTCCTAAATTGGTCAGTTCAGTGAACTCATTCCACTAATGAGCACCTATGTGTTTATCTTAAAGTCTCCACACTGATGACCAATGAGATCGATCATTCTCATCATATGAGAATACATCACACACACTAGTCTATTCGGATTCTTGATGTCCCGTCTCAAGGATCCTATGACTAGGAACATTTAAATCACATACCTCTAGATGATCGATCTCATTATCATGATCTCATCATGATTCAATCATCATTGCATGTGATCAAGGACTTCATTATGATATACGCTTCTAATAAAAGCTAGTAACGAAGTTTTGCCTATTTAATTGAATGAGATATTCCTAGAAATGTCGAATCATATCATATATGATTGGCTTGTAGGGCATACATTTCTATCATAACCTACAAACAGGATGTCCGATTTGGCTCCCGTTTGTTGCGTTGGAAAGAGGGAATTAAACCGTAGCACCTCAAGTTAGTAAACCGACTAGCATGACTCCTGAGACGTTTGTAGGGGGCTTTCTACCGGTTTACCCTTTCGCGGAAAGCTGAAAACTGCGGCAGAGATTCGAAAGTGCACGATTTTGGTCGAGGAATCTTGGGTCAACTTAGGGTGACTTAAAATGATGATCGAACAAGTTTGGTATGGTCGAAAAACCTGAAATCATCAAAAAATCAATGATTAACCCAGTAAACATGAAGCGAAGCTCGGAAAAGCTGAGAAACTCTAAAATTGACCGAAACGGTCGTATGGCCCCGGTTGATGAAATATATGACTAGGAATGACCCGGATGACCTGAAAAGGCCCGGTGATGACTGGAAAGGCCTAACACGTGGTCCGAGATAGTCGTGTCAACGTGGAACGAAAAGCCATAATGAAAAGCCGTTATAGACCAACGCCTACCGAAATGACTTCTCAGAAACCCTGAATGTTACGGAACACATGCAGGACTTCCAAGACCTTCAATTATGAACCTTTCAAGGTTGGTCATTGAGCATGCTTCATGTTTTCACGGTTCACGCACAGCTCTCGCTTGAAGGTTACGACATTATTCTGAAAATCATTGGTCCATTCACAACTCATGAGGGGCTCCACCAACATCCTTAGCTCATCTCCATGAGGTAATCTAGATCAGATAATGGTCAAATAAAGGATATCGCCAATGGAATAAGAGTATGGGGCTCCGAATCAGGCTAATTTGGCATGTCTACATCAGGGTTCTCTATCATCACGGTTGTATGGTTAGACATTTGACATGAGTCACTAAAGACATCCTGTTGAGCGGAACTTGTGCTTTGACTATTGACTTATGGATCATCGTTTAGGTGGTATAGTATAGCAATGGATTTGGTACAAAGAAAATTTAGTGGAGCAATTGAGTGGACAACAAGGGATCATCTATTCTCGATAAGTGAGAGTTAATATCCTATGAAATAGTACTCTAAATCCCTTGCCAAAATAAAGAGGATAATTGAAAAATGAGCTTTCTAATTGATCTGATTTCGAGTACAAGATCCTATAAAGCTAGTATACTAAGAAGTTGATAGTCAATGATGTACTTCTTTCCAATGGGGATATTGAATAGATAAGGGTTTATATTCAAGTGGTAATTGATGATGGAAAGGCTCAATGAAGATAAGATTATTCTCATAGTCGTTTGGGATTATGGGACGTGGTTTGTACCATTTATGATCGGTAGGTTGATTAATCCATTGTTAAATAACATATTTAATTTAATTAAATAAAAATTTTCTATTTTAATTAGGTCTTAACAAAATATGCTATTAGGCCTAGTGGGTCACACACATAAGAAATTATCCATAATTACAAGGGTAAGGGCAGAATTTATGAAGATTATGGATTTTTTAAGAAAAATTCTAAATTCTATATAAATATCAATGGTTCCAGCCAAAATTTATCAAGACAAGGGTGAAAATCACATACTCAGCCTCCTCTTCTCTATAGAAGGCATCTAAGGGTGATGGAACTCCATTTGAGAAAAGTTCTCGAGCCTAGTGCGAAAAGAGAACTTGTTGTGTATGATGTTCGTGTGTACATTGCTAGAGACCGGAAGTGTGAATGGTTTGAAGAACTTAAGAAGTTCTTCTTATTTCTCTCCAAGAAATTATATAAATCCCTATTAGATATATTTGAACTTGTAGGTATCGGTTTTTTGTTTTTATCATTTAGTTCTGATTGAGACAAGATCAACATGAACCTATAGGAAATGTGCCTTCCATTGTACCAAAATTTAAAGGACAAATCCTTACAATGGTGTTAGATCCAAATTCAAGTCTCGGTTAAAATTGACATAGAATAGATATTATTTTTTGTACTTTGTGTTCCCAAATCTATGCAAATGTTTATTTTATTGAGGCCACCATAATTCATATGTGATGCATATTATATACTAGTCAAGAAACGTGCTTCGCACGTGAACGAATATTTTCAAAATATGAAATTAATTTTTAAATAATTAAATTTATATAATATTTAGTAAAATGTAGATATATAAAATAAGAAATTAATGATGTGACATTTTAAAATAAAAATTAAAATTACATAAAAATATAATACTAATTTATTAATAATTAAAAAATATATTAATCTAAACATATGCATTGAGCAAAAAAATATGGTACTGTATTTGACAACACTAAACCAACTTGTTTTGTCTTATTCAAATTTTAGGCAAGATTATTTGATAAGGTATTAATGATCATCAAGGTGTAAGAAAAGTTATGAGTGATTGAATCATCATTGTTAACTTTTTTAATTCAAAGACATACTGTACAATACCCCATCCACACATTCCACGAAGATTTCATTACTTACCCTACGTGGGATCCAAAATTTCGTATAACTTTCTTTTTTGAAGAAAGGTGGAAATAATCCTCTTCAGCCTCCATGGCATGACTCTCTATCTTGTAATAGCTGCAATCTCATCCTCATATTTTGGCAGCTGAAGCTATTGAGCAAACTTTCATATAACTCACCTGCAGCATAATTCATGTACACAATTAAAAGAAGATAGTCTATAGCTAGTTTATCCTGCGCGAAATGTAACGCATCGTATATTGTTTAAAGTTAAGTATTATTTATTATAATATTCAGTGTAAATTTTATGTATATTAAATATTATATTTATCCTTCCTCTTTTTCTCTCACCGTTTCCATATTTCACTCCCTCCTTCCTTTTCTCTCTCTCTCTCTCTCTCTCTCTCTCTCTCTCTCTCTCTCTCTCTCCCTCTCTCTCTCCCCCTCCTGCATACGCCACCCCCTCTTTTTTTTGCAGCCACGTTGATGCTGCAGTTGCCGTTAGCCGTCCCACGCCATCGTCGCCTGCCTCCACTCGGCCTCGCGGGCGTGCCGCCTGTTGACTGTCGGCGGCCTGCCGCCTCCGCGCCCCCCCCCCTTGCGTCATCCCCGCTCAGCCGATGTCAGCCCGCCCTGGTCAACCGCCGCTCCATGCGGCCAGTCGCCACCCGCGCAGCGTAGTCGGCCGCCGCCAATGGCAGCGCGCGCCCACGCGCTGCCAGCCGTCGCGCTCACGGACGGTCACCGCGTGAAGCCGCCCAGTCGACGCCGCCGTGCGCCCACGGAAGCCCCCGTGCGCTGCCCTCCGCCGCGCCGTTTTTGTGCCCCGCCTCCATCCACCGCGTAAGCACTTCTCTCTCTCCCTTATTTTTTTCTTCTCTCTCTTATCTACGTATATATCCCTCATTTATCTCTCTCCCTTGCGATCCATTGGCCTAATCCCCCCCTCATTTCTGTCTTTTTTCAGCAGCCTCAAGGGAGATAGATCTCTTATTTTGATGGTTTGATTTGTGCACTGCGTTATTGACTTTCGGTATCGTCTTCGGTGGTCGATTTCCAACTCTTCCAGCGTCATTCCTGTAGTCATATTTGACGTGTCTATTAATTATCATTAAATTCTTATTTAATCCTCCATGCCTTGTAGTGATTATTATTAAGTTAATTAGCCGATTTAGCATGTTATTAGGCTAATCTTTGTTGTCTTTTTGAGTTAATCCCTTTGCATATGTATGGTGATAGGTTAACAAGATTAATTAATGTTTTAGCTAGCATTATTAAATCTTTTTTGGCTATGTTATTGTCATTAATTTAGGTGATAGGGTCTGTTTGGGTCTATTCTTATCATGTTAGTATTTACTTATTCTTGTCATTTTATGGTTCTAGATCATGCATAGGTTGTTTAGGTGTGGTTGATCATGCTATTTGCATTGGTGGTATATTTGTTCATTGCATGGTATAGTTTATATCATTTAATCTTACATAAATGTGATCATGGCATGGCATGATCGAGGTGGATGCATGATGTATTGAAATTATAATGAAAACAGCTACACCAGACTAGTTAGTCGTGACCCGAGGGAAGCGGAGGTTAGAACAGTCCGGTGCATCCTTCGATCCCGGATACCGCGGTTTGTCCCTGTGCCACCACTGCCTAGGTGCACTATGGGATTTCGTTTAGCTATATGGTACTGCTATATATGATAGATCTGGTGGTAGCTGGTTGAGGTGGCAAGATGACGCATTCCTTGCTAATAAGAAAAAAGGTGTGGTTCTTCTTAGAGGATAGGTGCATTATTTCATGGTATGGTATAGGTGGTCTAGTGATGCATTTTACTTGTTTATCTCTTATCATAATATGTTGCATGATGTAAAGTAAATGTCTCGGTTATAGTCCATCATTTTATGGAGCATATATAGGTGTCTATGCATATGTTCATAACATCTTTTTAGGTCAGGTTATGGTGCATATAGGTGCTGATCGGGGTTATCCTAGGTGATGGTTGAAGGTTTAAAAATGTGTGTATTAAGTTATATATCTAATATATTGACTAGTATATATTTGTATATAATTGGTGTAGGTTTGGGTACCTATTTTAATTAACATCTAGGGTCTTTTAACTATCCGATTGGGCGGATGATGGGGTGTCTACTGAGTCGTCGTACTCATTCCAATCCTTTTAACAATTTTCAGGTAATCAGAGTAGTGCAGCGGAAGCATGGTGGATCGATTCTCGTGAAGCAAATGGAAGATCATTATGTCTTTAAATGGTATTTAGTTTTGTTTAGATTGTAGGGATTGGTGATGTATTTGAGTATTGAATTTTTTTTTGTGAAATTATGAACTTGGATCTAGTTGTTTTCATTCGTTCCAAACCGATAAAAATTTCTGGGGTTATTTCCCCAGTTACGTCGTCGGATTATGTTCCGCTGTGCAGGATTAAATCCGGGGCGTGACAGCTTGGTATCAGAGCATTAACTCGGCCTTAAGGTCTTTTTTTTTTTACTAGCCCGAGTTTATGATATCGGTTTGGATTAGATGGAATCGATATTTGGAAGAAAATGACTTGGATAGACAGAATAATTTATGTTGACTATTGGATTGAATGACATAGATGTTTGGTGTCAGAATATTAGAGATCTACATTGGATAATAACATGTATCATTTTATGATGATTTAATTTTCAGATTTAGTGGATCTTGGAGTTTGGATTTATGTTTTCAGGATAAAATTATCAAATTTGATTTGTTGGATTTTAATATTAGAGGGTGATCGAGTCATTAGAGGCTTAGATTGAATAATTAATTTTCAAGTTTGATCGATCTTGTGGTTTGACTTGATTAAGAATTTATTTTATCAATCTTAAGGCAAGATTCTTGATTTATATATCAGATTATCGAATGATTGATATATGATGCCTGATCATTGTTTGATTGGTTTATACTCTAAGTTTGAATTTTCTGATTTAACATGGTTAGTGATTTGGATTGATGCTAAATTCAATGGTCAGAATCATGATGATATCATATGATCAATAGATAAATGATAGATTAGTGAATCTTCAAATTGATTTAATTGGATAATCTATATGGGATGATGATAATGATTTATTTTGTCTATCTAGGATTAATCCGATTTATCATTGTATGTTATTTGATGGAATATCAATGTGTGGTATGAGGATAGGATGACATGTGATTTTGGTATTAGATTTATCAAATTTGAAGTGAAATGATGATTGAAGTATTGCTTCCACTATATAGTTTTGAATGGAAAATAAATGAGGCATAGGAATGAGATTATCAATTTGAAATTGTAAAGTAAAGATCAAGAGAATTTCATCATGCTTTGAATAAGTGGTATATTTTAGTGCTATTAAGTATGAAATACAGACGATATTCAGGTATTAGTATTAGTTTGAGAATTAAAAGATGGTTTGAGTATGATTATAGTAAGGGTTGGTCAGGTGCTATCTACTAATTTATATTATAATTATACACTCCTCTATCATGATCTTTCATCTTTATGCTCAAATTTTGAACTCTTTATCTTGCTATATCTTATTTGATCAATTTACCCAAATCTTGATTCTAGATCATTTTAATTATATGGTGTGACCAATCATAGGTTAATCTTATGTGGAGTTTGGACCTTAGTCTATTGCAAGTGAACTCTTAGATTTGATAGAGATAGAATGAGAATGAGAATGTATCATGTAAGAGTGATATTGAGATGGATTTGTAAACTAGGGGAGTTGAGAACTCATTGAAAGTGAGGATCATTTTGTTGATTATATGTGATTATAAATAAATAATATTTTTATGATGAAGATTAGAGATAAATTCTTGATTATAATTTGATAGCAACAACTTTAGACAAAAAGATATTACGGTAGATACACTTGATTAAAGTTTGAATCATTATTGTTTAGGTGATGTTACTATCGTCAAAAGTAGTAAACTCATTAGAATTACTTGGGAAGTTAGAGTTTTGGTCTTCTTGAGGACTTAAATAATATAGATGGTATGAGGTGATTAAATTTGAGATCATATGTGTATGAATGATATAGAGATTAAGAATAATTACATTGATTGGATAAGTGGATAGCATAAATCTGGTGATACACTTCATTTCATGGCATCATTATTTTTGTGAAACTTGACTTTGAGATTGAATGGAATCATAGGCATGAGCATAGCATTGATAATCTTTTTGATATTGAGGATGAGATTTATAGAAGATCATATATAAACTTTAGAGCATAGGCGATTATCTAGATAGAGTTGTAATTAATTTAAGTTTATGGCATTCTGTTTTAGAGCATGATCATATTATCTAGATCATCATCTATTTTCTATCAACTTTGAACTCACGAGTTATTTCTATCTACCTTGATCCGATTTGGGCTTATCCAATCAGAGAATTCATTCTCTCTTCAAATCTTGATTTACAAACTTAGCTAGAAGTATACTTTGCCTACTTAGATTTAGACTTGAGTAGATGGTGATAGATTGATTGTCATATTGTGATTAAATGTAGTAGATGAATTAGTTAGACCGAAATTTATTAGAAAAGATCTTTACATAAGATTGTAAGAGGAATAGCCAAGGAAATTTCTTCCATATTGTGGATTATATGATCAATACCAATAATATAATGATATAGTTTCAGATTTAGTGAACCTAATCATTTTAGTGATGATAATAAGGTATATCAATCTTTAGATAAGATATTAGTTGGATCAATTTATTTTGACCATGATTGATTTGGGATGTGTATGCTTTGTTGTAGAATTTTAAAATTTAGTCTATTTGAAATTTTAGATAGATGGTGATTAATGTTATCAATCTTAGACAAGGTTATTAATTTGAGCAATGTAGGGTCTGTTGAATTATTGAATACTTGTGTGAAGAATACTTGAACCATATCATTTTGACCTACAATTTTTTTTTTAGATTTGGTATATTAATATTGGATTAAGGGTCATTGGAATTAAGGCTACGAGGTTATGTGATTGGATGATATAGATAATATATAGATAATTTAGAATGATAGATATGTGGATAGAGAGTTTGGTCAACATATATCAAGATTCAGTAGCAAGGTAGAATTTTGAAAAAAATAATTATGATAGATATGGGAATAATTAGATCAATTCATCTGATCTACGTGAGAATAAAGAACTTGAGTGATATATGTGATTTGGAAGAATGCCTATATGATATGAGATGTTTTCATAGATTAGAGATTTTGTAGATTTGATTTTCATTGTTGTATGATGTTTGGATTTTGAGATTGAAGTGGAGAGGATATTGTTAACTAATAAGGTTACATTGAGGATGATATTAGTAAAAAAAGAGATGAGACGTCTTCACCTGCAATTTTTTTTCGGTGAATCTAGTTGAATTTTCGAGGACGAAAATTTTTGTTAGGAGAGTAGATTGTAACGTATCGTATATTTTTTAAAGTTAATTATTATTTATTATAAAATTCAGTGTGAATTTTATGTATATTAATTATTATATTTATCCTTCCCCTTTTTCTATCACCGTTTCCATATTTCACTCCCTCCTTCCTTTTCTCTCTCTCTCTATCTCTATCTCTCTCTATCTCTCTATCTCTCTCTCTCTCTCTCTCTCTCTCTCTCTCTCTCTCTCTCTCTCTCTCTCTCTCTCTCTCTCTCTCTCTCTCTCTCTCTCTCTCTCCTGCATACGCCACCCCCCCTTTTTTATGCAGCCGCGTTGATGCTGCGGTTGCCGTTAGCCGTCCCACGCCATCGTCGCCGGCCTCCTCTCGGCCTCGCGAGCGTGCCGCCTGTTGACTGTCGGCGGCCAGCCGCCTCCGCCCCCCCTTGCGTCATCCCCGCCCAGCCGATGTCAGCCCGCCCTGGTCAACCTCCGCTCCATGCGGCCGGTCGCCGCCCGCGCGGCCGGTCGGCCGCCGCCGACGGCCGGCGCGCGCCCGCGCGCTGCCAGCCGTCGCGCTCACGGATGGTCGCCGCGTGAAGCCGCCCAGTCGACGCCGCCGTGCGCACGCGGAAGCCCCCGTGCGCTGCCCTCCGCCGCGCCGTTTTTGTGCCCCGCCTCCATCCACCGCGTAAGCGCTTCTCTCTCTCCCTTATTTTTTTCTTCTCTCTCTTATCTACGTATATATCCCTCATTTATCTCTCTCCCTTGCGATCCATTGGCCTAATCCCCCCCTCCTTTTTGTCTTTTTTCAGCAGCCTCAAGAGAGATAGATCTCTTATTTTGATGGTTTGATTTGTGCCTTTGCGTTCTTGACGTTCGGTATCGTCTTCGGTGGTCGATTTCCAACTCTTCCAGCGTCATTCCTGTAGGCATCTTTGACATGTCTATTAATTATCATTAAATTCTTATTTAATCCTCCATGCCTTGTAGTGATTATTATTGAGTTAATTAGCCGATTTAGCATGTTATTATGCTAATCTTTGTTGTCTTTTTGAGTTAATCCCTTTGCATATGTGTGGTGATAGGTTAACAAGATTAATTAATGTTTTAGCTAGCATTATTAAATCTTTTTTAGCTATGTTATTGTCATTAATTTAGGTGATAGGGTCTGTTTGGGTCTGTTCTTATCATGTTAGTATTTACTTATTCTTGTCATTTTATGGTTCTAGATCATGCATAGGTTGTTTAGGTGTGGTTGATCATGCTATTTGCATTGGTGGTATATTTGTTCATTGCATGGTATAGTTTATATCATTTAATCTTGCATAAATGTGATCATGGCATGGCATGATCGAGGTGGATGCATGATGCATTGAAATTATAATGAAAACAGCTACACCAGACTAGTTAGTCGTGACCCGAGGGCAGCGGAGGTTAGAACAGTCCGGTGCATCCTTCGATCCCGGATACCGCGGTTTGTCCCTGTGCCACCACTGCCTAGGTGCACTATGGGATTTCGTTTAGCTATGATAGATCTGGTGGTAGCTGGTTGAGGTGGCAAGACGACGCATTCCTTGCTAATAAGAAAAAAGGTGTGGTTCTTCTTAGAGGATAGGTGCATTATTTCATGGTATGGTATAGGTGGTCTAGTGATGCATTTTACTTGTTTATCTCTTATCATAATATGTTGCATGATGTAAAGTAAATGTCTCGGTTATAGTCCATCATTTTATGGAGCATATATAGGTGTCTATGCATATGTTCATAACATCTTTTTAGGTCAGGTTATGGTGCATATAGGTGTTGATCGGGGTTATCCTAGGTGTTGGTTGAAGGTTTAAAAATGTGTGTATTAAGTCATATATCTAATATATTGACTAGTATATATTTGTATATAATTGGTGTAGGTTTGGGTACCTATTTTAATTAACATCTAGGGCCTTTTAACTATCCGATTGGGCGGATGATGGGGTGTCTACTGAGTCATCGTACTCATTCCAATCCTTTTAACAATTTTCAGGTAATCAGAGTAGTGCAGCGGAAGCATGGTGGATTGATTCTCGAGAAGCAAATGGATGATCATTTTGTCTTTAAATGGTATTTAGTTTTGTTTAGATTGTAGGGATTGGTGATGTATTTGAGTATTAAAAATTTTTTTGTGAAATTATGAGCTTGGATCTAGTTGTTTTCATTCGTTCCAAACCGATAAAAATTTCTGGGGTTATTTCCCCAGTTACGTCGTCGGATTATGTTCCGCTGTGCAGGATTAAATCCGGGGCGTGACACGAAAGATATATTTTCCATCTCTCGATTGGCGAGATGACCCTCGTTTTGTGGACAAGAGAATAGGAAACTTAAGAACAGGCGACCAAGTCTCAGTGCAGGTAGTGCTGATATGTTTGCGAAGACCAATAGGTTTTATGGCTGACCCCACATCCATTGCCAAACCAAGAATGAGGAGAAGCCGGTGGTGAAACCCCTTAATGATAGGAAACTCCTGCAAGAAGATCAAAGAGAAATTTCAAACTGAAAAATAATGTTTTACGATTTTAAGAAGTTTTTAAAAATATGCCTCTACAACATTCTGAAAGTGTTTTTAATTTTGAAAGGAAGGCATTTTGTTACAAGACGGACTCCCTGGGAAAAGCATCAAAATTTAGACATATATTTGGCTGAGTGACGCAATTTTTGAACAATTAACCTGAAATTCAATGCAAAGTAGTACGTAGCATGTTAGGATATGAAATATCCCCGATATCCCCTTCACTCCTACTTTGGCCAAGAGAGCCATTCATCAGTCTTCACCCTTGCAGCCACAAGGGCCTTCTCCACCCTTTTCAGTTTTCACCCCTTCGCCGAGCCTTAGTCCACCTTGCCCTTCATGTTTACACAGGTTCCTACATTAGTTAAGTGAAAAGAAATTCAAACGGAAAAATTTGTGTTAATGAAATAAGAAGATTTTTCTACATGTCAATTTGACTTCTAAGATTTGGTAAAAACTTACGTGTATGGATACTGATGCACTTCATCTACATTATATACTTAATCTTTTATATGTACGTGTACCGATAATCTTTTTATAAGTGTATAATTCTTATTCACTTGGGTATGTTTGGTATCATAAAATATTGGGGATAAACTTGAGTTATCCCCAATATTTTGGGGATAAACATGTACCAAACAGCACTGAGGATAACTCAATGATAAATCTGGGTTATCCCCAAATTTAGGGGATAACTCAAATTTATCGTCAAAATTTAATGGTACCAAACATGCCCTTAGATGTTGTTTGGTACCATAAAATTTTGGGGATAAACTTGGATTATCCCTAAATTTTTGAGATAAACCAGGTTTATTCTCAAGTTATCCCCGTGCCAAACAGCACCTTAGGCCATGTTTGGTATGAAGATAACTTGAAGATAAATCAAGTTTATCCCCAAAATTTAGGGAATAAACCTAGTTTATCCCCAAAAAATTTTGATGCCAAACATGCCCTCAAAGATTAACTACGTGGACTGTAGAACTTGAAGGACATGGAGATCTTCAATAATATATTTTGTTTCACCTCTAGCTGTTGTAAGCGGAAAAGAAACCCCTCTTGTTACGAGAGTTCGTAAACTCGTCGTAGAATGTGTTTCGCACGTGTACTATTAAAATTTTAAAATTAATCTTAGAATGAAAATAAATTAATGATGTGACTTTTTAAAATAAAATAAAATTTAATTTAGCTAAGACTATAAAGTCAATTTACTAATAATTATAAGTCTATTAATCTAAACATATGTACAACAAAAAACATGATCCTCATTGTTTAAGCACGATCAGAATATATAAATAGTTTAAACTGTTTTGTACTCTATCATTCACCAAACATACCAAAAAAATAAATTAAATATTAAAATTATCGTATTAACAATATGACACGATCGCAAGTGTGTGAGTGGAACAACATAATATATTTGTTGAGAAAATATTTTAATATAAATTTATAGTAAAATTTATATAAGATAGATAAATTAAATTTTAGATTAGATTTTGTCAACACAGGTTTGTACATCTATTAACATGTGATGATATGTGAAGTATCACATGTATCGATAGTTTTTTATCACAACATGTTTCTTCCAATCATAATAGACTTATTCAGAGCAAATCTTAAATAGAGTAAAACGGGTATTTTTGTGTTTTGTGCTGGTTAATAACAAGATAATGTACATATTGAGATGTTTACTCCGACAAATATCCGGTAATCGGATAATATCTACGTAAATAGATTCAAATCTAAAGCAACCTAAATGCATTTACAGCCTACGTGATTGGCATGACCTGGGTGAATATGTCGACAACATATCCCTTCTAAGCAATTTAGACCGGTTAAAATCAACTTATTAAGTCTATTTCAGTCCACTATGAATGCAAACCAGGTCCAATGACAAATTTTGTTTAACGTTAGAATGGAAAAATTAAAAATTTATTTTTTATCGTTGTATGCAAAAATACCATTAAAATGTCATATTTAGACATGTACTTTATGTTGTACATATTAAAAATTAATGGATCATACATTGTTAATCATAGATAAAGAATCAAATAGTTGTATATCTTAATTTTTTATAGTTATTATTTAATTTTATATACTTTTAAGCCTCTAAGATAGATATTTTATACAGTGCAAGAAATGGAACGCTCTCTCATTAAAATATATAAGAATTATCATGCAAGCACTCTATTACTTGATGAAATAAAATTTAATGTTGTTTGTCTCCCATGGGATTGTCTTCTTTGTCTTAAAAGTCGACGCATTTTAAGTCTCGTTCCAAATACTCTACATTGCCAGATATTCTAATAATTTGAATAGCCTAAGAAATGTGCACCCGGACAAGTCCTCAACCGAAAACATATTCAATCGTGTAAAAAAAATAAATGAGTACGAATTTGAATATGTAGAAAACTGAAATATATACCTGATGTTCAACTCGACACCTGGGGTGCCGTGAATAGCTGGGTTTTGGAATCATAGAATAATTAACACACAAGAAATTTAAAAAGTATAGCAACAGGTGGAGGACAGTCAAACTGTTGTTTCTCAATGGCACCAATAACCCAAGCTACAGTACCATCTCCGCCACAAACAATAACTCAGAAGCATCTTACATTTCGAAATAGCTCCAAATCAACCTTAGGAGCTTGAGAGGAGCTTAGCTCAAAAACCTGTTGAGCAATTAGGAAGAACAAATGAATTAGATTTCATATTCCAAATCAGGCAGGGTGAAAAAAAACTAATAGTCAGAGCCTCCCAACATAAAAAGTCTTTTTCTTTTTGGGAACTTAATTGGAATTACAATATAAATCAAAGAATGATCTTGATACCTCCCACTTCTCAAAAAATATGAATTTTGTAACAAATCAAAATCTCCGTAAGCGATCTCTTCATAATGTTTAGAAATCGAGAAAAAGAAAAAAATGAGTCGATCTCTGTCTTCCTAATGTTGCACTCGGAAGACGTTATATGCTGTTAGAGATTTTGATGAACACAAAAGAATAAGAAAAAATTATAGTACGCTAGCCATAGTGTAATTGGATAATAAATTACTTTGTTCTTGGAATGATAGGAGCTCAATAGTCATAATAGAAAAGCCTAAAGCCTAATAGAAAAGAGTATTGCAAAAGAAAGAAATGAAATGCTTCACTTGATAGCTGAAAAAACTATGTAGTGTGTAACCTAAGCTATATAGATTAATCAATAGACATGCAGGTGATTATAGATTAATCAAAATTAATTTTGATTTGAAAACAAATTGAAATGAAACATTTACCATGAAGAAGCATGAACAAATTGAATACGAAAACTGTGTTACAAATCCACCAAATCCCAAATCTGAAATCCCAAAATTCGAACTTCATTGTTCTCGGATATGAAAACTGAGTTACAAAATCCCAAGTCTGGAAGAAACTTCAAAACTCTGAGCTCAAGTCTGAAAAGTCTGAAATCTGGAATTTATTTTTCTGAAATTGCAAGTAAAAAATCAGCAATTCAAACCTATGAAATTCAAATTCAAATGATCCCCTGCTCAAATTTGAGAGTTTACTGAAATTGAAACTTCAATTAAAAATTAATAAAACAGACTTGAGAATTTAAAACAAAATGCTAAAGGAACTTGAAATATGGAAACCATACTATATTAGAGGTTTAAATTATCACAGCCATATGTCACATGTACCTTACGTGGAAGATGATACTGGAGCAATGTGTAGGAGTTTAACACTGGAGATAGAAATCATGTGGGAAAGAAGATGAGACCAGGCAACATAAGTTGATTGCTTACAAGGAAGATAAAATTAATGACATCTTATAGTGAACTCTAATATAAGAAAGATTAAAACCGAAATATAGGTTCTAAGATCTTTTAAGACAACCAAGTTAAAATCCATTTACTTCTCTGTATTTCATTTTGTTCTTTGAAAGAATGTCCATATGTTTAGATAATTCCCATTGGGCATTATTCAATTCATCTGGTATTAGCCTAGATGTGGGAAACGTATGAACTGGACAAAAATTTGTGCACCAGCTAAAATTCTAGAATTTGTTTAGCCGAAATCCCAAGTCAAAAATTAGCAAAATGAAATTCAAATATAAAAACTTGAAACCAAAATGTTTGAAACTGAAAAAAAAGTTCAAAACCCCAAAAATTCTAATTCCTTGTCTAGGTTGGTTAGATAAATACATCTACTTAAACTTTTTCTATTTTTCCACCCTTTCTCTTATAATATTCATCTCATAATGGTTGGTTCCATGTCTTATTTTCTGAAAGAAAAAAGAATAAATGAAATTCAAATTCTGGAATTTGTTTATACGAAATCCTATGTCAAAAATCAGCAAGATGAAATTCAAATCTTAAAACTTCAAAGGTCAAAGTAAGGATCTTGAAAATTCTGATAAGTCCATTATATAACTACAAAGTTATAGGTCAAGAAACATAAAAAAACTAAGACCCAAATCTAGAATATGGAAATTCAGCAGAAAAATTCCAAGTAAGAGATCCCAAAGTCTGAAACTTTAAAGCTCAAATAAAAAAATATTGGAAAATATTGGAGATTCCAAGTAATTGTGTATAGGACCTGTGAACCTCTATGCATCATCTTCTCAGGAAGGTACCGCATTCTAGTGGAACATCTAGATGGAAGCTAAAAGCATGGAGACAGGGCTGCTCAAGTTGCTTAACATCATCAGATGACTGCTCGAGTAGGGTCTCAGAAGTATACCATTGCCTACAAGATACGTGGCACAATTGTCAGTTGGATTTAGGATGAGAATGGTGAACCCTAGAAACTTAATCCAACTGGTCGTTAGATATGGGGTGTAAAAAAAGTCAATTGACCAATTTGTGTCCAAATTGATTCAATCAAGATTATTGGGGGTTTTAAGCTATAGAAGATATCATTTGTAAGAAACACCTTGGCTCACTTTGCTTTCTATTAAGCGAGGTCTTCAGGTGTTTAATGGTCTCTTGAGAAATTGACTTTGACTCGTTCATTCACTACCTCTAAAGCTTTCTCTCCTTGTGTTTCCTGCTAAAGGAGAGAGCTGAGTTCATACACTCACTTAAAAGCATGAAGAGATCGTTCATGAGCCACATTCATCTCACACTTCACTTGCTTAACAGTTGAGTCACACAGCATATTTAGAAGCCAAAATTTTTGGAAGGCATTTGGAGCTCCAATCAAAAAAACACCAGAGAAATCTAAGAATCTTAAACAGCAAAGATCCATAATTTTGAAGAAATTACTCTAAAGGCATTGAAGATTTGTAGGACATAAATGAATTCTCCACACCAAAATAAGTTCAGAACGAAAGACACAAACTCTTGACTCCAACATTTTTTGCATCCACAACATTCTAGCCAGCTTCAAAATGATCCAATTTCAACAGAGATCTACCTCCTATAAAACAAGTTTTGTGTACTTAATCCTTTGCCTTGACATGCAGTATAGAGTTCATATGTAATTAAAAAACATACATCCGGATACTACAATAGGGCTAAAAGATAATTCATAGAATTAATCGTGCTTTCTCAGAATCTCAGATTATGCTAAATGATTGGGAGTGATTTTCCATTACTTATCTTGAACTTCGACTAACCCATAGGGTTCTCTTCATGTGCAAAGTGAAACTATCCAATTGACAAGATTGAAGAAAAAAATTGCTAGGATGGAAAAAAATGCCATGACAGATGGTGAGGAATGGATTTTATATGGCACATGTTGATGAGCAAGACCTCCAAAGGACCAAGACCATGCATAGTGCATCCAAAAACATTACAGGAAATCTACATTTTTCTACATTGTGATAGGTAGATGATAAGGCTGCCAAACATGAGTAGCATGAACAATTGAGACATAATGATATTAAAAAAAAGATAATGCCACATCTAGTCTACAACAATAGTCCACAGATAGGAAGCATTTCCGGTCAACAACGAGAAATTATTCAAGTTCATCAACTTATGAAGTGCACCAAAATATTTCACAAACCAATAAATGCAGAAAAATAGTGTATATAGAAACTATGACCTCAATAATAAGGACTTTTGGATCTATTTCACGTGCCCTTAATGCTTGATTTCTTCCAATAGTGAGTTTCCCAAGCCATCTGCCAAGGTTTTTAAGCAAAGAGTGTTCCTCTGAACTTAATTTTATTAGATCAGATAGCAAAAGAACCTAAAAGTAAAAAAGATAGCACATAAGATGAAAAACCGAAGAACATAATGTACAATGGCCAAACACTTCTGCTAAAAGCACCTTGCAGTTCTCATATGTAACTTTGAGAATCTCCTTATTCAACGATTTTGAATTGACTTTGTCTAGGAACTTCAAGTACAGGTCATGGAAGTTTGGCTCAATACTCGCTCTGGTGAAGAAGCGGTCATCAGAAAAATAGAAAAAACAGTCCAATGGTACATGGCATGTTAAAAATTATGTAACCGGAAGGTTTTCCACCTCTTCATGACCATATACTGTGCGAACCATGGATAGTACTGCTCATCTAGGATTTCAACAAATTCTTTTGCCTTGGCATCCATATTTGTGGCTGAAATATTGTTTATCATAAATAATATCTTGTCTTGAAGCTCTGGAGCAGGAGTCTGCATACATGTCAAAATCATAAACATACAAGAACCACTTGAACAATCAAGTAGGGAACCATAAGAAAAAAGTGAGAATAAACCTCTATTGGTGTATCCCTTTTTTCAGCAGCTGCAACTAAAGTTTCAATGTTCATTGGAGCACCAAACCCGATGCTATAAGAAGGTTGTCTATCTTTGTCTGTTGATGAATTTACAGAAAATGTAAATGCATCAATAAATTCACGATAAAAAACATGCTTCCATACACAAGTAACATACAAATGAAGCATCAACGACATTCTTCTTATTTCTCAGAAGTGTTTAAATTTCTAATTATCTATTCTTGTGAGAAGGTGTTCCGTGTCAATTTAATCCTAAACCAAAAAAAGTAGCATAAAACTACAATAAGATTAAAAAAATTCCAAGATCAGCTTTTGTGCAGGTACTATATATATAAACTGAAGGGACTATTTCAAACCTTGGTTTGTGCAGGTACTGCAATATTCCTTGTGAAACAAATGGTGACATACAAAACCCCAAAACTCCGGTTGAGAAGCTCATTCTGGGTTTTGCCTCCCCCATCCCTCTGGATTGGGTTTTGAAAGTCCACCAATCCCAAATCTAAAATCCCAGAATTCAAACTTCATAGTTCTCAAATATGAAAACTGGGTTACGAAATCCCACGTCTGGAAAAAGCTTCAAAATTCTAGAATTTATTAATTGGAAAAAAACCTAGACTAATTGAAAAATTGAAAATTTTGGTCACAGCAAGGCAAATGTGACCAAAAATTGAAAAATCTAGACTAAAAAACACAAATCTGAGGGTGCAATCTAGACGCCAAATTCGAACATAAAAGTTCACGTTTGATGACAACGGGATCATTAAAAATTTTAGAAAGTCATAGCAAATTAAACTTACCCCGAGCATAGTCAAAATTGAATACTGAAATCTGAAACCTCAAGCTCAAAAGCCTAAATCTCGAACTTGAAATTCAATAAATCAAAATACCAAGTATGGAATCCTCAATGTTGTAACTGTGAAGTTCAAGGAAAAAAAATTTAATCCACCAACTCTGGAAAAGGAAAAAAATAAAAAAACATAGCACGTTAAGAAATATGGAGCAAGACAAGGAATAAAAAATAAAAAACAAAACCTCGTCCTCAAGCACTGATGTTGAAGATTCTGTGGCCTCCTCACTCTTCACCCCATTCTCCATTTCGGTTTCCACCTAGTACGCCCTCGGCACACAGCAATCACCTGGGAAAGTGAACGACATTGACACACAAACCGGCATGATCAAAAGAACACCACACAATGCTATTGCTCCTCCTATCCACCACAGACAATAGAGGAAGAATGCACAATGTCAATCTACACAGAGGAGAGAGGATTCACCTAAATGGAAGCACCGGATAACCCAGGTTGCATGCTGCGGGGGGAAAAGTGTAGCGGCGAGGTGCCCTTCTACCCGAAAGAAAAAAAAAAACAGCTTTGCTCCCGCGCCTTCTTTGCGCGGTGTGGGTGATGGTGGACGTCATCCCAAATCCATCGGTGCTGGGGACCGCCGGAGAAGAGAAAGTCAGATCGGGAGGGTGATCGCCGGTGGGAGGGAGAGAAAAAGCAAAGTGGGTGTCTGCGGCGGAGCACGAGGGAGTGGGGAGGTGGGCGACGCGGCCGGCTGGCACAAGCACGCTAAAGGGGGGGGGCTTAACGCGGACGATGGAGGCGTTCGCGAGGCACCGAGAGAGAGAAGGAGACGGGGCGTAACGCGGACGATGGAGGCATTCGCGGGGCACCGAGAGAGAGGAGATGTATAGTAGAGCAGGACCGACGGTGGAGGGTGAAACCGACGGCGGAGGGGCGGAGTTTCGTCACGCGAAGGCGATCTGGTGAGGTAAATCTGACGGTGAATCGAAAAAATCTAAAACTGATCGAACGGTTGATAAGAGGAGGACGAAAATTTGACACTCGTGCTTCTTATATTAAGTTAGATTGGTTGAAACTAGTAGAATCTAGTGATGTAGGTATTTTTAGATCCTCAAACCTTTTGAATTTTGAGCTTTAGTAGGGTCCAGGAGAAGTCTCAAAAGTTGGTGATTCTGTCATGTTTGACCTTTGTATTTTAATGTTATTCATTAGCTTACACTTTATTTTATTATAATTTTTTATCATGAAAGTGTATAGAAATTTATTATGTCACCAAACACCATATAAGGATTTACAAGTGTTCATTGTTTACAAGTACCATGTGCATGCCTCCACTTGTAGAAAAAATTTCACTCATACACTTTATTTGTTAACACATCCAGAACTACTATACTAAAAGAACTTTACAAGTGGAAGCCTCGGTTCTATTCTTCTTCATGAGTATAAGGAATACACATATAGGTAATATATACACATGCCTTGCGTAGAAATAAAACTATGAAAACATTAAAATTTTAATTTCATCATAATATGATACCCCATAAAGAAAAATGATAGATATTGCCCTATCCAAGGGCCTCCAAGGAAGAGAGGATGGGTGTTGCCAGGCCAACCTCTAACCTCTCCATGCACCTAAATATCAAAATGGAACACAAAAAAGAAGGTATGACTCCTATTTTTAAATCTTGTCTTCTTACTTTTTAGAGTAAAAGAAGATAATGGGGTGTTTGGTTGCACAATAAATTTTTATACACTTTCATGATAAAATTGTATTAAAATAAAGTGTAAGCTAACCCATGACATAAAATTGTCATATTTGAGAGAGACATAATAACAAAAAAGAGTGTGTGCCACACATGACCAAATAAGGTGGGGGACCACAAGATAAAAAAGAGGTGAAACTTATTTTTTGTCCAAGAAGAAAATTTCTTTTAAAACAAAAAATTATAATGGTTGCCAAACATCTTTCTTAACAAGTCTTATTGCAAAAACATAAAATTGCAATAAAAATCTAATTTATTATGCAACCAAACACTCCATAAATTTCAAACATTTTTTATTTTTGAAGAACCAAAAAGAAAAAAATACAAATTAACCCTATCCCAAGGTTGCAGTTTAGCAGGTATTAAAAAACCAGAAATCTCCTATCCAGCAAGGCTGCATTTTCAAGAAAAGAAAGAGCAAAAAGAGAACAAAAAACTACGCACTCCAAAGAAGGTAGAACAAAAAAAAGAAAGCTCCATGATGTTGTAGAACCGTGAAGAAGAAAGAAACAAGCCAAAAAATAAAAAAAAAGAGAAAATCAGCATGTCTTCTCTTGTTATGCAGATTTGAAAGGAGAAGAGAAAAAGAAAAAAAAACGCACAAAGCACAAGCGTGCTAACCTGCAAACCCCAAAAAAGAAAGAAGACGAAGGGAAAAAAAATATAAAAGCAATTGTCTTGTTGTTATGCAGAGCCGAAGGGCAAGATAAAATAAAAATAGAATTTCAAGACTGGTCTACAAATACAGAAATAGAAAGAAAAAAATAGTAGCTATGTTGTACAACAAGATTGAGATGAGAAAAAAATGATTTTGCAGAATTGAGAGGAGACAAAAAAGTGAAATAAAGACAGTTGCAAAAACAAATAGGAAAAAAAAAGAATGAGAAAAAAAATTTCTGCATGTTGTTGAGAAATCAAGAAGATGAGAATGAGCAGAAAAGAACACAAAAAAAAAAATTCCTAGCAGAAATTGATGGAAGAGAAGAAGGAGAAGAGGGGGCTGCAAGCTCCTCTTGCTCTTTGCTATTCGAGCACAGTGGATAGAGAAAGAAAAAGAGAGGGGTGGTGCAGTCGAGACAAAGAGAAATAAAAAATGAGAGTTTTCTTTTAAGGAGACGAAGGATATTAGGAGCAGTTTCTTTTTATCCCATCATACTTGTTTCTTCAATTTTCAATACTCTATAAAGATGATGCTTGTTTTTTTCAAACATTAATTAATAAGCAAATAATACATATTTTTGACCCGAACATGCATAAAGAAAAAATAAACATGTATTATATACATACAAGTCAAACGTATAAGTATATTGCCTTGGGCTGTGTTTTTGCCACAAAAAATCACTTGATACTAATGTGGTGTTTGGTTGCATGATAATGAAAGTTTTTGTTTTAATTTTTAAAAATTGTAAAAAAACTTGTTAAAAGAGGTGTTTGGTAACCATGACAACTTTATGTTTTAAAAGTGATTTTCTTCTTAAACAAAAAAAGAGGGTCTCATCTCTTTCTTTTTTCTTGTGGTCCCCCACTTTGTTTGGTCATGTGTGGTAGTTACTCTTTTTTGTAATCACATCCCTCCAAACATGATAATTTTATGTCATGAGTTGGTTCACTTTTTATTTTAATATAATTTTTTATCATGAAAGTGTACAAAAAATTATCATGCAACCAAACACCCCATAAAGGTATTCAAGAAAAAAGAGCATTTTAATCATGTGGAAGAATACATTCCACAATATACCAAATCTAAATGGAAAGAAGAGTTTATTGTGTTGTCAATTACCTTTTTCGAAAATATCTCCTCAAATTGTATTGATACAACATCTTCTCTTCTTTGTTCAAAGAACTATTTTGACAATTCATCTACATTATCAATCACTCTAAAAGTAAATTGTAATATATATCACATGAAATTAATTTATTAAAAATTAAAAGAATAAATTTATCATACCAATATATGTTCCAGCTGTTTAACTTTATTCGTCGTGAGATGAATTAATATTTTGACATCAAGTGTTATCTTCAATCCAAATTTTTTTAAAAGTATGTCTCTAATGGGGTGTTTGGTTGTATTTTATTTTTTTATATGATTTCATGTTAAAAAATGATATCACACATTGAAACTTGACAAATTTTAAAATTAAAAACTATAAAAATATAATGTTTGGCAAAAATATTATCATTTTTAAAAATGATGGTAAAGTGCTTGGTGCATAAATCAAAAGTCACTTATGTAGCACATGGGGTTAGGCTTGTCCACCATGTGTTGTGGTGTGCACTTTTGAAAAAAAAATGCTCAATATCTCGTTTTTTCTCTATCACGCGGAGAAGGGTGAAAAAAAATTTAAGATAAAAAATTGTAGCACATGCCAAACACTTTTAAAATATACTTTTACTACAATTTTTAAAAATTAAAATTAAAATATTCATTATCATGCAACCAAACACCCCATAAGAGACTAGAGATCAGAGGCTTCTTTAAAATCACAAAATTGAAGGCTCTGAGAATTTGAAGAATTCTGAAACACGGCAAATTTAAAATTTTGAAGAAATCAGTAAAACTGAAAAATGTCAAATCTGTAAAAAATCTAAAAATTAAAATCTGAAAATTCTAAGAGCGTTAAAATATGATCATAATTTATGGATATCTTAAAACTCAGGATTCAATCTTTTTTTTTAAGTTCTGAAACTGTAAAAGCTCTGAATAATCCTTAAAGATCAGATATCTAATAACTCAGAAATGTTTAGAAAAGTCCAGAACATATGAAATCTAAAAAATTCACTAATATGAACTTTAGTGGCTAATAGTAATGGACTCATTTATCAATGAACGAATCAATCTAACAAGAATGGACTCATTTAAAATAAATATGACAACCCGTAAAAATTAGGAGGTTCACATGACTATACATCTTAACTCAAACCATAAATATAAAAAGACTATAGGTACGGCAAACCATAAAAATTAGGATATCCTTGGGAGTATACTTCATATGATATAACAATATGACAACCCATAAATATGATAGTCCATAAAACCAATCTTATCAACTATACTTCTGAACTCCAGCCAAACAAACTATATTTCTAAGGGGGTGTTTGGTTGCATGATAATTTTTTGTACATTTTCATGATAAAAATTATATTAAAATAAAAAAGTGAACCAACTCATGAAATAAAATTATCTTGTTTGGAGGGAAGCGATAACAAAAAAGAGTAACTATCATACATGACCAAATAAAGTGAGGGACTACAAGAAAAAAGAAAGAGGTGAGACCCTCTTTTTTTGTTTAAGAATAAAATTATTTTCAAAACATAAAATTATCATGGTTACCAAACACCTTGTGAGAACCTCGTTTTTTTTCATTTTCGAAAATCATTTTTTTCCTTTGGATTATGTAGAAAATTAGGTGATAAGCCATTAAAAAAATGCTAACTAGTCCGACGATACATTTAAAATTATTAGAAACGAGGTTCGGGTTCTTTGAAATTTAATTTTTTTGACCCCTCTCCGCCGGATGGTGCGAATACCCAGCGTTAACTTACATCGAGCAAGTACTCGAACGCCCTTGATTAACTGCCATAGCAATCCGTTTAGTAGAGAGTGCACGTTCATACAAAATAATAAAACTAGAGGGCCGTAGCCTTGTGGACCCAATGAGATGCGAACATATTGCATTATATTTGGTTGATGTCGATTTTTTTTATTAAGATGTGATTTTTACCAATTGATTTAGATTTGATTTTTCAAGTTGTTTATTTTTAATTTGATCCCTCCATTAACGTTTTGAATTAATGGGTTGAGTTTGATTTATTTGTTTTGTTGAATTTTAATTTGATTATGATTTTGTTTTGAGTTTAAAGTTTGATTAAATGAATTAGGTGTGCTATGATTTGAGATTTAGATCACGATTTGGGTTGAAATTATTTAGTTTCATGTGCTACTTATGTTACAACGTTGGTTTAAGTACGTTCAATGTATTTTAATTGACTTAAGACTTTGATTAAGTTGTTTAAGGATTTTTTTATTTATGTTCCTTCAATTTTATTTAATTTTTACAACCTGATTTTTGGTGTTTACGGACTGTTTTGATAGGTTTTTAGTATATTAGAGATTGTTTATTTAATTCTTTGGTGTTATTTAATTACCATTTAATTAAGGAATTTGGTTGCATGCGTTACGTATTCGTTAGTTTGATTTTTGGGTTGTTTAAAAGTCTGATTTTCTTTTATACTTTAGATTTAATGAGTGTTTTTTTATTTTTTATTTTATTTATTTAATTTGAGTCTGCATCCTATACGGTTCGTCGGGATAGCGTTCGACGCCCGGTTTGAATCATTCATGTCGACATTTGAACAAATTTCATTTCATTTCAAGTCGAGTTACATCATGTCGGTGCCGAAGTCCAATGTTTGAAATTTCTCTCCCCCGGTGTGCTTCTCACAAGATCAGAGGAGAAATCGGCATTTTCGGCAGTATGCCGGCCGGTCCTCGATCGAGCGGGCTCACCTCCAATACGACTAAGTCTTTTGACTTGTCGCACCGGAGAGAATGGAATCGTATGTAACGGGAACATGCCCGCGCCCACGTCCAGGAGCGCCTACTTGGGACGTAGCTGAAATAGCCGTCCTAGGGCGCTCAAATTTTGAGCTCACCCTTTATTTAATATTGCATTTCGCATTTCAATTTTTATTTAAGTTGATTTTTATTTGTCAAGGCTTTCTAGGCCTGTTGAAGGTCGACTTGGCCGAGTCGAGACGCTCCTCCTGCGATCAGGCTCTCGATGGTCAGATAGACCTCCTCCTTTTCATTCTTTGTAAATCAGCCCCCATGGGTCCTGGCAGCAAGTGAAGGCCGGCCCAATGGGCCCGGCCACCTCTCGGCCGCAGCCGCTGATCTTGGTTGCGGCATTGCGACCACGCGCATTCTTTCTTCTTGACACTTGAACTCCTTGTTTTGAGACGTTACAGAGGGTGCCGAAGGTGGGGGAACCCGGGGCCGGACAGAACCTTCCGTTGGAGCTTCCTGGCGTCAGGAGTGAGGGATTTGTGGTCCGCCGACAGACTTGGTGCTGCCGATGACGCAGGAGGACGGAGACCCGGTCGCCAGCGGGGGGGGCAAAGACACCCTAGTGAGGGGGAAGCCAACGAACGCACTGTCAAGGCCGGCTCCCCTCGCAAAACTACCTCCGGCTGCCGGAGGAGTCGTGAGAACCCAATGGACTTGCCATTGATGTCACAGATGGTCCCGGGGCCATCTCTCATGGTGACTGTTAAGCAGAGGACTTGTGAAGTGGACCCAGGATGAGTTGGACGATTATGCTAGTTACATTTGTATCTCATTTTCTGTTAATTTCATGTCATTACATTTAATGTTGTAATGTGGTCAGCACATATATATAAAAGGTGGAGTTGCACAGTCAGTTCACTGACTGTGCGAGCCTTCTCTGTTTACATTCTCTGTTCTGCTCTTTCTCCAGAAACTTTATCTCTCTCTCTTTCAGATTTCTCTCGCAGGTCGTTTGTCTTGGTATCAGAGCTTGGACGATGGAGGAATCGTCAACTTCGTCGCCTTCGTCTTCTGTTGCTGCTATTGTTGTTTCAAAGTTGTCGTTCGCCATGACACCGGTTTTCTCTTTACCTAGCATTTCTCATTGCATCACTGCGAAACTCACCGGTGAGAACTATCTACTCTGGAGAAATCAGTTTCAAGCATTTTTGAATACTTATAAGCTTGTTGGATTGGTTGATGGAAGTGTTCCGTGTCCACCTCCTTTTATTGATTCACCGGTTTCAGCTACTAAGATCCCTAATCCAGATATGGATCTATGGAAACAATGCAATAGTTTAGTTAAAACAGTCATTATGTCGTCAATTTCTGAGAAAATCATGCCGCTTACGCTTGGACATTCAACTTCAGCTGGTATGTGGAATTCGATTTCATCTACATATGCTTCTACTTCCAAATCAAGAATACTTCAATTACGACTTCAACTACAACAAATTAAGAAGGGATCGATGAAAATTTCTGAATATATTCAAAAAGTCAATTATCTTGCAACTGCTCTAGCTATGGTTTCACAACCAATTAGTTCAGATGATCTGTTGCTATATGTTTTGTCTGGTTTAGGACTAGAATATGAGTCGTTTGTGACCTCAATTACCACTCGTACAGACACTTCTATGTTGACATTAGAAGATGTTCAGGGGATGTTAATGAACCATGAGTTGTTCCTCAGTCAGCATCATAGATACATCGCGAAATAAATGCTAATCTTGCCAAGACTGATTTAAATAATTCTCAGCAGAAGTCTAATACTAGTTATAGAGGTAGAGGTCGTGGTTATCGTGGTAGAAGTGGTGGAAGAAACAATGCTGATCGATCTTATTTTCAGACTTTTCAACAATACAATGACAGAAATGTTAATTCACAGCAGTATACGTCTGGTCAATCACCCAGTCAATATACTCCAGTTTTTTGTCAACTCTGTGATAAACGTGGTCATCATGCTCTTCAGTGTTGGAAGAGATTTGATTTCAGTTTTCGGACCACTGATAATTTTCTTGCGACTAGGTCCAATACTCACAGTGATACTCAGTCACATTCAGCTAATGTGGTTTCTGCTAACAGTGTTACTACTGTTCATGATCACTCTTGGTATTCAGATTCTGGTGCCACAAGTCATATGACACCAGATTTTGGGCTTCTTCGTAATCCGATTCAATATCATGGTCAGGAAGCAGTTCAAGTGGGTAATGGAGATACTTTAAATATATCTCATGTTGGGCAATCAGGTTTTGAATCTTTCAAACTTGATAATACATTACATGTTCCTAGTCTAACTAAGAATTTGCTATCCGTCTCTCAATTTACCAAAGACAATGATGCTTATTTTGAGTTTTATCCTAATGACTGTTTTATAAAGGATATCAAGAGCAAGAAACTTCTGGCACAAGGTCGCAATGTTAAAGGTTTATATTCTCTTCACCAAACGGATTGGGTGCTCCTGTTTGTCTTTCGGCTGAGGCTATCAATATTTGGCATCAAAGACTTGGGCATGCTGCCTTCAAAACTGTAGTCAAGGTTCTTTCCACTCTTGGAGAACCATTTAGTTTGAATAAGTTTCAGCACTGTTCTGATTGTGCTGTGGCTAAAAGCCACAAGTTACATTTTCCTTCTAGTTTTGTGTCGAAAGAACCTCTTGAAATTGTAGCTTCGGATGTGTGGGGACCATCACCACATATTAGTCATAATGGTCTTATATACTATGTGAGTTTTATTGATCACTATAGTAGATTTTGTTGGCTTTACCCACTTGCTTCCAAGGGAGATGTGTTTACTGTATTTCTTCATTTCAAACAACGTGTTGAAAATATGTTTTCTCGGAAAATAAAGTTTTTCCAAAGTGATTGGGGAGGTGAATATAGAAGATTATCTCAGTTTTTCACCACTTGTGGTATTATTCATAGGATTGCATGTCCTCATACTCATAATCAAAATGGAATTTCTGAACGGAAGCATAGACATCTTGTTGAAACTTGTTTAGCTCTTCTAAGTAATGCTGGTCTTCCATATAAGTATTGGGATGAGGCTGTTCTTTGTGCAGCTCATCTAATTAATATGCTTCCAACTCCGGTTCTTCATGATATTTCACCTTATGAGAAATTGTTTGAAAGAGTTCCTGATTATAATTTTTTAAGAGTTTTCAATTTGTGCTTGTTATCCTCACTTAAGACCTTATCATCAACACAAGTTTACTCTAAGGTCAGAGTGTTGTGTATTTTTGGGTTATAGTCTTGAACATAAAGGGTACAAATGTTTACAACCTGCTACTGGCAAAGTTTTTATAGCAAGGAATGTGGTTTTTGATGAGACTACATTTCCTTATAAGATACTAACTACTACTAGCAACACGTCTGAAGAAGACAAATTGATTGTCTCATTACCAAGACTTTTGTTGTTTGGCCTGTTTCATCTCCAGCAGCATCTAATGATATTATGGTTCAAAGGAATCAACAAGATTTTGTTCAGCACTCTGTTCATAGTCCTGTTCAGAATTCTGCTCACAGTTTTGTACCTAATTCTGATCCTGCTCAGAATTCTACTAATGCAAATATAGAACAATCTCCTAATTCTTCTACAGCTGGGATGTGTCAGAAATATAGGTCTTTGAATGAAATTATGGAAAAGATTCAGCCAATTGCACAAATCCGAACTAGTAAGTATGCATTACTAGTTCAGAAAAATGATGATTCAGAACCTGTTTCTTTTAGAGAAGCAAATAAATTTTTGTGTTTGAGAGATGACATGTCTCAAGAATTTTCAGCTTTGCAGCATAATGGGACGTGGACACTTGTTCCTCCACCATCCAATAAAAATGTTATCGGTTGTAAATGGGTATATAGAATGAAGAAAAATTTTGAAGGAAAAGTTGTTAGATACAAGGCTCGTCTTGTGGCCAAGGAGTTCAATCAAGAGTATGGTATTGACTATTATGAAACATTCAGTCCTGTGATAAAACCTGCATCGATTAGATTGATTTTATCCATAGCTGTGTCAAAACAATGGGAGATCAAACAACTTGATGTAAACAATGCATTTCTACATGGAAATTTGGATGAGGAAATCTATATGGTACAACCACCAGGGTTTGTGGATAAGAATTGTCCTCTATATGTTTGTAAGCTTCAAAAATATTTTTATGGTTTAAAGCAAGCTCCTGGAGCTTGGTTTTTTCGTCTCTACACTTATTTGCTGTCCATTGGGTTCAAAGCATCAGTGTGTGATCCTTCACTATTTCTTTTTTCTGCTAACAATGCTACCATTTATTTGTTGGTTTACGTTGATGATATCATAATTACTGGGGATAGTCCAAAGGCAGTGAAAGAGCTTATTCATAATCTTGGTAACACGTTTTATCTAAAGAATCTTGGTGACTTACATTTTTTTCTTGGAATTGAAGTACAACAAAATGTTAATGGTCTGTATCTTAAGCAAGAAAGATATATCTTAGACTTATTGCAGAAATCTCAGCTTATAGATTCTAAGCCGCTGTCCACTCCTGCTGCTGTCAAAAATGATTTATCCAAAGATAGTGGTGATCTCTTACCTGATCCTACCTTTTATCGGAGTATTGTGGGGTCTTTGCAGTACGTTACATTGACAAGACCAGATGTGTCCTTTGCTGTAAACCGAGCTTGTCAATTCTTGGCTGCACCAACTGATCAACATTTATGCCCTGTTTGGTAACACTATTAGGTATCTCTATCACTATCAATTTTAAAATTGATATTGATAAGAACCATTAAGAGGTGTTTGGTCAATTGTATTAATTTTAAAATTTATAGTGTAAACAAAGCATATTATGTGATACAAGTGTCAACTTGTATTACTTTTGAAATTGATACTCCAACATTTGAAAATATTAATATCAATATTGATATAGTATCAAAAATGAAACTCTAACCAAACAGGGCATTAGCATTTGTCAAAAGAATATTGAGATACCTGAAGTCTACTTATCACTACTGTTTGTATCTCCAGCCGACATCATTCAATTTGACTGTTTTCACAGACTCCGATTGGGCTGGATGTATTGATGATAGGCGATCAATGACTGATTTTGCAGTATATATTGGTTCCAATTTAATTAGTTGGTGTGCTAGAAAGCAAAAGACAGTAGCAAGGTCAAGTATAGAGGCTGAGTTAAGATCTATGGCTATTGGAATAACTGAACTTTTATGGATCTTACAGCTTGTGAAAGACTTGCGGGGGCATGTTAAGCAGAGGACTTGTGAAGTGGACCCAAGATGAGTTGGACGATTATGCTAGTTACATTTGTATCTCATTTTCTGTTAATTTCATGTCATTACATTTAATGTTGTAATGTGGTCAGCACATATATATAAAAGGTGGAGTTGCACAGTCGGTTCACTGACTGTGCGAGTCTTCTCTGTTTACATTCTCTGCTCTGCTCTTTCTCCAGAAACTTCATCTCTCTCTCTTTCAGATTTCTCTCGCAGGTCGTTTGTCTGTGACCAGTCGGCCTGCCACCTGGTTCGCGATCGAAACCCTTTCCTTTTTTTTTTTTTTGAACAACCATGGCCCAACGGCCGAGAGGGCCTGCTGCACAGCAGGCAGCGGAGGTTCGAAGCCCCGCTCGAACCTCACCCGCCCCGCCACCCCCCCCCAACGGGGGTGCCTGGCACTGACGCCGCCAGGAAGCGAACATCCGCCCTGCGCCCCCATGCGCAGGGCGGGTGCCAGTCGACCCACGGTCGATCGTGAGACTTTGCGAAGGCCGCCAGGACCACTTGGAGAGGAGCCTCTCCGTGGAACCTCCTGCCACCCCCAGAGTTTGGAGATGCTGTTGCGAGAGCCTTGTAGGGGCCGGAGATGCTGTTGGAAGAGCTCCAGTGGGAGCTGGTGAAGGGGCCAAGCGCTGCCGGTGGAACCCCATGTCCCTTCATGGGACCCCAAGCTGTCACCGAGGATTAGGAGAGAGGCCTCCTGCCGGCAACGGCGCCGACGTCTAATGGGCTCGCTGGAACAAGGTTCCCTCACTAGACCTTCCATCGCCGGAGAGATCCGAAGGCATCGTCACGAGGAGAGTCCGCTGAAGCAATGATGAGAGCCAGGCCTGTTGGATTTGCGGAAGCGTACCTGAATCCATCGTAAACAAACCGTTTCGAGACGACCTCTCGATCACGTCGGACCGAGCGAGTACGAGGTCTTCCCTCCTCACGTCTCCCGTACAGTCTCGTAGTCGATGGGGAACTCGAGAGCACCTTTCCGTGAGAATGAGGGGGACCAAGACTCAGTCTTATATAAATAGAGTCAGCCCATCGTGACTCAAACCCTTAAGTTATTAGAATTGTAAATATGTCCTTTACACTAATGGGCTCCTTAAATATAATACAAAGGCTTTATTTTATAAAGGCCACCTTACGGGTTAATACTAACATTCTCCCACTTGGCCTTATAAAAAATAATAAATATATATTTCAAAACACCCTTTGGATTATCGATTTGAAAACAAATTCCATAAGTGCGCACATTTGAAAACATGCCCATTAGTATATCTACAATTCACCTTTCATGCCTAGCTAAGAGAACTGTCAATATAGGTCATGGCGGTTGTACATAATCATTAACATACTTCCTTCCATGCACCATAATATCAACAAATTCACTTAACTAAGCACATGTAATCCGAGTACACATAATGTCCCCACTTTAATGTCATACGTACAAGTTCTTCCATTTCAACCATAAATGTTAACAAATACCATAACAAAATGGAAGAGAACACACAATCATCATCACATTACAGAGATCTCTAATGTATCAATTATACCATTCACTAATCCCAAACAAGAAGACCCATGCCCTTTACATGTTCTGAAAAGACATTAGGTGCAAGGGCCTTAGTCATGGGATCAGCAACCATATCAACACCATTAACAAAACTAATTGATACAAGATGATTGTTTATCCTTTCTTGAACAGAAAGATACTTAATGTCAATGTGCTTATTAGCACCGAGTTGACCTACTATAATTGGAGAAGAACAACTGAGAGGAATTATCACAATGAAGTCTCAAGGGTTTAGATATTGAATCTATAACATAAGCCACGAGATGAATTTCCTCAACCATAATGCATGTGAAGATGCCTCATGACAGCCAATAAATTCTGCTTCCATGGTGGAGGTGGCAACTATATGTTGTTTGGTGCTTTTCCATGAAACAGCTCCACCAGCCAATAAGAACACATAACCAGAAGTAGACTTTCTGCTGTCAGGGCAACCTGCAAAATCTGCATCTGTATAACCAATCACCTCAAGATGATCAGTCTTGCCATACGTGAGCTTAAAATCTTTAGTTCCCTGAAGATATCTCATCACTTTCTTTAAAGCTTTCCAGTGCTCCATTCCTGGATTGCTTTGGTATCTTGCTAACATTCCCAATGCAAAGCTAATATCAGGACGAGTACAGACTTGAGCATACATCATGCTCCCAAGGCGACGACATATGGAAGAACCTTCATTTCTGCTTTTCAATCTCATTCTTAGGACAACGATGGAGACCAAATTTATGACCTTTAAAGATTGGCACAACACAAGATGAGCAACTAGACATCCCAAACCTTTCTAAGACCTTGGAGATATAAGCTTTTTGAGACAAACCAAGCAACCCCTTAGACCTATCACGATGAACCTCAATGCCAACAACACATGATGCATTACCCATATCCTTCATATCAAAATGATCGGAAAGAAAACTTTTAGTTTCATATAATAGCCCCAAATCATTAGTAGCAAGCAGTATATCATCCACATATAGAATTAACACAATGAACTTACTCCCACTGACCTTCAGATATATACATTGATCAGCAATGTTTTCTGTAAATCCGAAAGACACAATGATATGATTGAACTTTAAGTACCATTGTCGGGAAGCCTGTTTCAGTCCATATATGGATTTCTTTAATTTGCATATTAAATTTTCCTTTCCTTTCATTTCAAACCCTTCATGTTGCATCATGCATACCTCTTCTTCCAAATCCCCATTCAAGAAAATTTGTTCTTACATCCATTTGATGTAATTCTAAATCAAATGCAGCCACTAATGCCATTATGATTCTGAATGAGTCCTTTCTAGAGACTGGGGCAAAAGTCTCTCTATAATCAATGCCTTCTATTTGAGTGAATCCTTTTGCAACAAGTCTGGCCTTATACCTTTCTACCTTGCCTTTAGGTCGCGTTTGGTTTTAAATATCCATTTACAACCAACAGGTTTATATCCTTTAGGCAATGGAACAATATCCCAAACTTCATTTTTATGCATGGATTCAATCTCTTCTTTCATGGCATCAATCCATAATTCAGACCTTTTACCTTCAATGGCATCCTTAAATGAGAATCAATCATCTTCATCACCAATATCATAATCACACTCTTGCAAGTATACAATGTAGTCATCTGAAATAGCTGGTCTCCTAACTCTCTGAGACCTCCTTACTTCCAGATGTGGAACTACATTTTCATTATGAGTATGATCTTCAATTGGTGCATTATTAAGGTTTTCCTCTTCAATGGGAATGACATTATGATCAGGTTGTAAATCTATCATGTCATGATTTACTTGATCAGATCTAACATCCACAATAGGAGCAGCAGGGAATGGATCTGTGATTTCCCCAAACTCCACAATACGTGGTGTAGAACTCCCACTAACCTCTCCATTCTCTATAAATTTGGCTGTACCAGTTTCTATAATTCTCATAGTGTGGGTTGGACAATAAAATCTATACCCTTTAGACCATTCTGGATACCCAATAAAGAAACAACTAATTGTTCTAGGATCCAATTTCTTTTCTTGTGGATTATACATTCTGGCTTCTGCTTTACAACCCCAAACATGCATATGCCTCAAACTGTGTTTCCTACCTGTCCACAACTCAAAAGGAGTTTTAGGCACTGCCTTACTGGGAACCCTGTTAAGGATATACATAGCAGTTTTCAAAGCCTCATTCCACAAATTTAAGGGTAAAGATGTGTTGCTAATCATACTTCTCACCATATCCATGAGAGTACGATTTCGCCTTTCAGCCACACCATTTCTTTGGGAGTACTGGCATTGTATACCGAGGTTCAATCCCATTCTCTTCCAAGAATTTAGCAAAAGGTCCGGGAATTCTACCTAATTGACCTTGCCTACCATAAAATTCTCCACCTCTATCAGATCTCACGACCTTAATTTTCCTGTTTAATTTATTCTCTACAAGATCTTTGAAAATCTTAAAAGACTTCAAAGACTCAGACTTTTCTTTTAGCAGGAAAATATAGCCATACCGTGAGAAATCATCAATGAATGTGATAAAATACTGTTCACCTCCTATGCAAGAAGAAAGAGGACCACAAATGTCAGTGTGGATTAACTCAAGAAGTTCCTCAGACCTTAAGGCATTCTTTTTATGGGTTTTGATTTGTTTTCCTTTTATACAATCGATACAAGTGCCAAAATCAGTAAAGTCAAGAGTGGGTAACACTCCATCTTTCACCAATCTTAGCATTCTTTCCTTCGATATGTGACCCAATCTTTTATGCCATAGAATTGAGGAACTATCATCAATCATACCACGTTTGACACTAACATTCACATTCAAGGTGGACAAAACATCACAACAAGAGCAATACGCATTTATTTTATAGAGACCATCACATAAAGATCCAGAACCAACAAAAACGAGTCTTTATACTGATTAAACTTTGAGTTACCAAAACTAAATGAATAACCTAATACATCAAGTTTTGGTAAGGAAATCAAGTTCCTAGACAACGATGGAACATAAAAGACATCATTAAGATCTAGATGATATCCGGTCTCAAGACGAAGCTGCAAGACCCTATAGCTTTGACTTTAGACTTGGTCGGATTGCCCATAAAGATGGAAGACTCACTAAGGGTTGGCCTTCTTTGGAAAGGAATACCTGCATAGAATTGGTAACATGAATAGAGGCACCAGAATCAATCCACCAAGTATTAGAGGGTACATTAACGAAATTGGTTTGAAAGTAAACATACAACTGAGAGTTACCTTTCTTCTCAAACCAATTTCTATGTTTTGGACATTCAGCCTTAAAATGTCCAGTCTTGCGACAGAAATAGCATTTCTTTTCTGCTACTTTCTTCATTTCCTCTTTCCCTTTCTTTGGTGGAATGAATTTTCCTTTCCCCTTTTTGGGTTTAAACCGCTGAGAAGTAGAAGCATAATTGACCACCGGTGATCCTTCTGCTTTAATCTCTCTTCCTCTTGCACACACATGGAAATTAACTCATTCAATTTCCATGATTCCTTATGTGTGTTATAAGAGATTTTAAATTGAGAAAAGTGTGATGGAAGAGAGTTAAGAACAAATGTAACCAGGAAGGTTTCATCAATAGTCATGCCCAATGCTTTGAGCTTTCCAGCAATGTCAGACATTTCCATAATGTGCTTGCGCACTCCACTGGTTCCATTATATTTCATAGAAGTCAATTTATTTGTGAGCATTCTAGCCATTGCCTTATCAGATCCACTGAACTGCTGTTCAATGGAACCAAGAAATTCTTTTGCCCTTTCACTATCAGGTACAGAACCCCTGATGGTTTTTGCAATAGAACTCTTGATTATCATTAATGACAATCTATTTGAACGCTCCCACTTTTCAAATTGAACCTTCTGATCATTGCTACTTTCATCTGTAATCTCAGCAGGTTTCTCAATACGAAGAGCCAAATCAAGGTCTAGACAACCTAAAGTGATGAGAAGTTGCTCATGCCAATCACTATAATTGGACCCATTAAGTGGAGGAATCATAGACAAATGAGAATGAAGAGAAGCAGGAGTCATAGCTGAAATAACCATAAAGAGCTCACATTACTATCATGATGCAGATAAAATAATATATCACAAAGAAAGATCTATAATATCATGACAATCAATAATTCATGACAATTCACTTTAATTCAACAATCAACTAAGAATGCATGAGGGCGGGGATATTTCACCTTCGGGCAAAAGATTCCCCGTGCTTAAGCAGTAATTAGTTAATTATTGATTCCTTTCAATATATACATTGAATCAATGTATACATTACAGAATATACCTTGATACAATTTATTTATGATGAGAGAGGCACCTTAATTCTCTCTATCAATAACTTCAAGTACTAACATGATCCAAGACCCTTTGGGGCAACTAGAATCATAAAAGAACTTAAAGTCATCAATACAATTGCTTAACATGAATAAACAAATTATTATGCAATTTTCTTTTATGAGAGAGTATCCATGATTCTCTCTATCAATAACTTTAAGTACTAACATGATTCTAGACCCTTCGGGGCAACTAAAACCACAAAATAAACTCAAAGTTATTAATATATAAAATTGCACAATAAGATAACCTCTAATTCATACACTTATAGACCAATATATAAGAATAAGGGTATGAAAGCAATTATAAAATGCATAAGGTTCATATGCAATTTTAGAACATGGTATATCAAAACTTTAACATTGCATGATCCCTCATCAACCATGAAAATATGAAGGAATTATACCTTAATTGATTGACAATTTAAATATATAAAGTAATATCCAAAACATAAAGGATATTAATGCAATAACATTAATTTACTGTGTAAATCTGTAATCACAGTAAATTAGCATGATAAGATGTCAATCAATCCCTGTTGATCATGATTTATCACTAACACCATGATTTAAACTCTTAGTAGACCTAATTATAATATTAACAAGGTCATAAATCATGATTTCTATTAAAATAGGGTATATATGCAATTTTGAATGATTCTAAAAGCAATATGCATGAAATTTTGAAAAGTCTGGATCCTCCTTAATGGATCCAAGTTCGGATATTAAAATCTGGATCCAAAATCATCTTGAATATTCATTTTATTGCATTTAAATGAAACAATGGCATAATCGTAGATAAGCTGATGGCAAACTTGTGAATAAAACGGGAATACACAAATGCACTGTTCACGGTTACTGTTCACGCGATTCGCGTGAACAGTAACCGCCCGGAAGTCGCGACTGTTCGCTTCTCGCGCCGACGGTAACCGCGGCCGCCGCCGCTGCCGCCGCGCGACCGAGAAGATGGCACCACCGCTGCAGTTGGTCACCGCCGCTCGCCGTCAACGTCTCCGGTTGGCGCCACCAAAGGTTGGGAACTTTCCGCCGCTGAAACCAGTGGGTGCAGCCCAGCGCACCACCACGGCCGGCCGCTCCCTACCGCACGGTTTCTACGGTAGCCAACCGGAACGGCGGTATCCACTTGAATCAGCAGATCTACGTGGCCTAGGACGATGCTCGATTCCATATAGTCGATTCCATATCTCGATGCTCGATCTAATCGATCAAGAACGGAATCGAGCGAGTCGACTTCGATGCAAGTAGAAATCGGACAAGAAAGAACTCCGATTTCAAATATCAAATCCCCTAGATCTCAACGGGGCTCTGATACCAATTGTTGGATTTGCGGAAGCGTACCTGAATCCATCGTAAACAAACCGTTTCGAGACGACCTCTCGATCACGTCGGACCGAGCGAGTACGAGGTCTTCCCTCCTCACGTCTCCCGTACAGTCTCGTAGTCGATGGGGAACTCGAGAGCACCTTTCCGTGAGAATGAGGGGGACCAAGACTCAGTCTTATATAAATAGAGTCAGCCCATCGTGACTCAAACCCTTAAGTTATTAGAATTGTAAATATGTCCTTTACACTAATGGGCTCCTTAAATATAATACAAAGGCTTTATTTTATAAAGGCCACCTTACGGGTTAATACTAACAAGGCCCCCCTCATCCAACCTCCACCACCGGGGGTTGGGGAGGCCGCAGCTGCCTTCAAGGGTCCCGCAGGGACCATGTCTGCTGCCGCAAGAGAGCCATGGGATGTGCTGCCAGTGTTAATATCTTCTTACCACCGCAGCGGAAGCAGCGTCAGAGCTCTGAGGTGCCATCGAAGCTTATCGCGGGAGTCGTCAGGATTGTGGATGCTGCTCAGAAGGACGAGGACCGGTGGAATCTACCATCGGTGTCGTCGTAGTGATCGCCGCCACCAAGGAAAGGGAGAAGGACAGAGAGAATGGAGCGGGCGTTGGAGATTAGGCTATCATGGTTCTTACTTAGCGACATTCTTCTTCTCCTTCCTTCTCCGATTGCCGCTCTGTTGATTGAATGAAAAGATGCCCCCTTCTTCTTCCCCCCGCAGTCTCTTCTTTTTTTTTGCACGCGGCCTGTTCTCCCCCCTTTTATCCTTCAACTGCCGATCTTCCAAAATAGGGTCTCGGCGACTGGCTTTCCGCCAGAGGACCTGCCGCGCTCCACTTCCTCCCCGTTTTTGAGCTCGAACGACGGCAGGCGACGAGCGGACTAGCCCTCTTTGCTCTGTGACTCTCTCCTGAATCATAGGGATGCGATCCGGGTTGCTTTGGGAAAGGGCTGATGCACGTGGAGTTTACGTGCGGGGGATCTGGCCGCAATCGGCCATCTCTCTGCCGTTTTCTATATTTTTTAAAAGGCTGGTTAATAAAAAAAGAAAAAAATGGATGGGATAACCCCTCTCTCTCTCTCTCTTAATAATTCGAATTGATTACGCCAACGGAAAAAAAGAGCCGGGCCTCAACGGGCTATAATCTTCTGCTTGGGCCTCGACGTCGTGGGAATTTTGTGAACCAGATAGTGAAGATTCAAATGAATAGTGACCCCCACCAGATTGAATTGTGGTAACCACTCTTTTCATTTTTTTATTAAATAAAATTTAGTGTCCACACACCTCTTTTAACAAATTTTCTTACAGTTTTTAAAAATTAAAATAAAAATTTTCGTTATCATGCAATCAAACATTCCATAAATTTTGTTAGATTTTCATATTTGTATTGTTTTGCATATTTAAGACATTTCAGTTATTTGATACTTTTTTTTATTTTTTTTGGATTCTGAGATTTCTTAAACTCTAATTTCAAGTGTTATGGTCTCTTGAATTTTAAGAAATTTCTGATTCTTTAATACTCTTTAATATCTGATTTTCAATGGAACTTCTGACTTTTCTAATTTTTGGTGGATTTATAAAATAAACTACACTTCTGGATTCCATTATGTAGCTGTTTTCTGAACATTCCTATCCAGATGTAACAATTGATTTGAGTTCAGAAAAAGCATTTACTGGATGGGAGTTTAGAAAAAAGAATTCAGAAATATGCATTAAGTGAGTAATTCAAAATCAGTTTGTGTTGAACTGAACAAATAACTACTTTATAACAAAATATTAGTCGGAACAACAAAAATGAGAAGCTTCAGATAACTAAATTTCTCGACACAAACCATAAATATGAAAGGACGACGAGCCGTAAAAATTAGGAGGTTCACATCTGTACTTCATAGGATGTAAACGTATGACAACCCATCAATATATGATAACCCATAAAATCAATCTAACTTATTTGTACTGTTTTGAACTCCAAGCAAACAAAATGAGATATCCGTTTCCAGATTTGTACTTGTAACGTCCGACAAATTTTTAAAAAAAATTAAAATTAAATTACCTCGCCACCGCCTCTCTCTGCCTCTCTAGCCCCCACCCCATTCCCCCGGGACCGGATCCTCTGTGCACCTCGGTGTGCATCTCAATACACCACTTCCTAAATTCATCTATTTATGTGATCAAATTAATTATTTTCATCATTTTTAAGATTGTGAATATAAATATATATTATGTGATGTCATATTTTATAAAAATCATCATTAAATATATTTTATACATATTTATTTAAATTAAATATACAATTAACTTATAAAATAGTATAAATTAAAAATGTGTACCCGGCTACGCCGCCGAGGGGGCGGCGCTTTGCGCCCCCTCTTGCCTCTCTCTCCTCCCCCCCCCCAGCCGCTCTCGCCCTCTCTCGCTCTCTCTCCCGCCCTCTCTAGCTCTCTCTCGCTCTCGCCCCACCCTCCCCCGATGCGCTCTCTCTCTCTCTCTCTCTCTCTCCCCCTATCGCTCTCTCACTCTCACTCTCTCTTGCTCGCTCTTTCTCCCTACGGATCTCTCTCTTAATTATTTGGTTAGTTAATCAATTTTTCTTAATCTAATTAATCTTTTATCTTTGGGAAAATGAATTAGAAGTCTGATTAAGAAAGTCAACTTAACACATAATCCGTTGACCAAATTTGTATAACATAAGGTCTGTTTTCACCAAATTCTTTAATGATAGGTCCATTTTTTCACCTTCGTTGATCGACTTTTGTTGATTCCCAAAACTGCCCTCATTCGAAAGGGGCTCAACAGGCGCAACCCAACGGTCACCCGACGGTATCTAGCGAGGCAAATGCGATGCGGGGGAGTGATCTAGGGCAATGGTCATCGCCACCGCCGTCGGCTTCGCCATTGGGGGCCTCGGTAACACCTGCTGGTCGCCATTGCCACCGCCGTTGGCTTCTCCATACCGCCGTCGGCTTCGCCATCGGGGGCCTAGGCAGCACTTGCCGGTCGCCATCACCACCGCCGTTGGCTTCTCCATCGCAGCTCCTACCGGTCGCCATCGCAGCGCCGTCGACTTTGTCATCGGCAGCCTCTGCAGTGCCTGCCGGTTGCCATCGCCACCGCCGTCGGCTTCTCCATCGCCCTGGATGGTGCAGGTAGAAGAGGGTTTCGCCCTTGTCCACTTTTATTCTGATTTCAAACGTACCACAATGACCGACGATCTGTTTACCGACTTGAAAGGGTAAACTGGTCTTTTAACATCACCACTCAGCACCTCCATTCGCAAATCTGTGTAAAATGGAGTTAAGATAGTCAAATTTTGGTAAAACGGATCTAACATTAAGTGAATATTTTGACTGGACTAGATGTTAAACGACGCCCGTTGAAACGGATCTGCCATTCATTTGCGCTTTATCTTTTTAATGTCAACAGGGCTATAGGATAACCCGGTTTGTCATTGCCTTCATCGTCTCATGTCTAAATCGGTTGGGACTTCTCGAACTTTACAAATTATCGACCTCATCGAGGTAGACATCTCAACTTATCCTTAGCATACCGATATGTTAATTAACATGTTAAAATATGTTTATTAGATAAATAATTAGAAATTAGTGATAAATAGTAATTTAATTATTTAATTGTCTGCATAGGATTATTTGAATGTCATTCGTAACATTCATGCATAGTTTTAGTTATTTTCATGAATTGTATTAGATAGATGTCAATTTTGTTATTTAATATTTAGTAATCATTAAATTAGATATCTTGTGTTGATTAAAAGAAACAGCATGTATTGATATAAAAAAATGAATTGTGACCTGTATGATTGTAAATATATCCAATTCATGTTTAGAATGATTTTAAATAATTAATAGTTAAATTGGAAGGAAAGTCGATGTCATGATAATTAAAGAATATGTTTAATTAATATAAATAGTCCCTTGATCATATAATGTGCATAAATTGTTGAATTGATGATAAATTGTGATCAATTGTGGTTAGCATGTCCAAATGTGATGCATATTATTTTTAATTGGGTATGTTGCATGGAATTGTGAATTAAGGAAATGGCTTTGTTTGAATTGGTGTGTTGTATATCTGGTTCCTTAAAATGGCAGTTCTGATTCAGTGGTTCTGTTTATCTGTTCTATTTAATGTGCATTGTCTGAGTAATTATATAGCTTTACTTGTGAAATGTTGTTGATGCTAGAATGCATGTGATGGAACATTTACTCCTCCGGCCTACGTTAGTGGCCCGTGGACAGTAGAGATTAGATCAATCTGGTGCATCCTTCGATCCCGGATACCGTGGTTTATCCTAAGTACGCCCCTGCCTAGACGTACTATGGGATTTAGCTTACTATATGGTACTTCTATATATATTAGAGCCGGAGTGAGTTCTGCCAGGTGGAGTATATAATCTACTCAGACAAATGGAAAAACAATATGCATATAGAAGTCCAGGTGGCATGCATATAGAATAGTTTAGTTGGTTAAGTTATCGTCAACTTGGTTCATGTAGAGTCAGGTTCATTTGGTTAATTAATTTTGGAAAGGACCCAACTAAGTAATATAATCTTGATAATTAGTTTAGTGATTATGATATAATCTGATTTGTGTTGATTTTATCATTTATTGCTATCATTTATATTGATTAGTATAATAATAAAGTTGAGTATAAGTCCTACTAATTCCGTGTGACTCATTCCAAATCTTTTAACATTTTTCAGGTAATCAGGTTTAGCGCAGCAAAAACGTAGTGAACCAGGATTAGTGCAGAAGAGGTTTAGAGAATTTGGTTTATAAATAGTTTATATTGAAATCCAGGTATGATTTATTTTTGGATTAAATCATGTGAATTATGAAATGAGACTTGTTATTCTTTATTTTTCCAAACTGACATAGTTTAGAGGTTAATTCCCCGGTCCCGTACCCGGATTTATTCCACTGCGCCGGTTGGAAAATACGGGGCGTGACAGTACTGTTTTGTAGAATTTAAACTTTTTACTTATTTGAACTCCTTTTTTTTGTTCTTTAAGATTTTGAGATTTCCAGAACACTACATTTTTAGGTTTTATGGTCTCTTGAATAATCAGATACTCAGGCTTTTAGATTATCTGATTTTCAAAGTTTTTGATTATTTTTTTATTTCTGAATAAAACTTTTGGATTTTCCTGATTTTTGGTTGAGATATAAATTTAAGTATGCTATGTGGATGTCAGTTTTTAGCATATTTCTAAACATTCATATCCAGATGTAGCATTGGGCTCAGAAAAAACACGTACTAGATATGAGTTTGTAAAAATCATGAGTAATATGGTTGAGCTAAACAAATAACTAAATTCTTTCCAAATTTTATTTAGAACACTAAAACATTTTATTATGACTTATTTATTATTTTACTTTCGTACACAAAATAATATTCTATATGAATGTTATTTGTTTTGTCGGCAAAGAAATGCAAATGCATATGTAGGGAGGTCGTTCCTTAGTGGGATAGAGCTCGGAACATTGATAGAGGGGAGGTATTAGATAGAGGCGGAGGCCTGTAGGGGGTGTCAACGGGCCGAGCTGGGTCAAGCCCCAAGTCGGCCCAATCAAGGCCAAGTCTAAAATATAATGGGTTAGTTTTCTCTGACCCGTATTCCTGGCCTATATAAAATATAAACTTGACACAATCTGTCACGTCCCATATTTTAACATATACAACGGAATAATCCAACAACGTGATCGGAGAAAATTAACCTCATAAAAATATCGATTTGGGAAAAATGAAGACAACTAGGTTCCAGTTCATAATTTTACAAATTTAAATTAGATACATTGTTATGCTATAATCTAAACAAATCTAAATACCACCTAGACACAATGGTCATCCAAATTGCTTCTCGAAAATTGATCCACCACACTTTCGCTGCGTTAAACTTTAGTATCCGAAAATTGATAAGAGGATTGGAATGAGTACGACGACTCAATAGACACCCCATCATCTGCCAAATCGGATAGACAAAAGGCCCTAGATGTTATTTAAATAGGTACTCAGACCTACAACCATTTTCTACAAATATAGACTAGTCAATATATTAAATATTTGACTTAATCCACATATTTTACACCACCAACCAACACCTATAATCACACTAACCAACACCTATATGCAGCATAACATGACCTAAAAAGATGGCATGAATATGCATAAACACCTACTATATGCTCCATAAGATGATAAACTATAAATAGGACAAACCATGCATACACCATGCAACACAACATGATAATTGACAAAATGAAATACATCACTAAACCACCTACACCATATCATGCAATAATGCACATATCCTCTAATAAGAATCACATTCACATAGATGCACTTATCCTCTAATAAGAATCACACCTTTTTCTTATTAGCAAGGAATGTGTTGTCTTGCCACCTCAACCAGCTACCACCGATCTATCATATATAGTAGTACCATATAGCTAAACGAAATACCATAGTGCACCTAGATAGTGGTGGCAAAAGGACAAACCACGGTATCCAGGATCGAAGGATGCACTGGACTGTTCTATCCTCCGCTGCCCTTAGGTCACGACTAATTAGTCTGGTGTAGCTGTTTTCACTACAATTTCAATGCATCATGCATCCATATCAATCATGCCATGCCATGAACACACCTATCAAATAGATGACATACAACATATCATGCTATGACAAACATACTATTAATGTAAATACCATGATCAACCACACCTAAACAACATGTTCATGATGCTAGAACCATAAAATGACAAGAATAAATAATGACTAACATGATACCACATCACATACTCAACTCAACATGATATGATCATAAGGAATCAGACCCAGTTGGAGAATCAGCTACCACGACAGAGAAAACAGAGCACGAACCACAGAAGCTTGATCAACCACTAGAAGTCCGTCAGAAGGGAAGCAATGCTCCAGAATGAGAATGGGAGAAGATGCGACACCCTAATTTGGGTGTACTTCTCTATTTATACATGGCTTAGAAGGTACATTGGCAGCAAGCCAAAATGAAAAGAAAAGCAAGTCTAGTAGAAAAGCAAGTCACATATTACTTTTAATGTACATTTTCTTAACTCCCCCTGCAAACGCATCTATTAGGCAGCAAATGCAGTTTGTCTCTAAGCAGTTCATGTCTCTTAGAAGCTAAAGGTTTTGTCAAAAGTCTACAAGCTGGTCTTCAGTAGCTATATGTCTATCATCCAATTTTTTTGAATGAACTAATTCACGAACAAAATGATAGTCGATCTCCACATGTTTGGTCCGAGCAAGAAAAACAGGATTGGATGTTAAATAGGTTGCACTCAAATTATCACACCATATAATTTACATTTCATTCAACAAAGAGGTTACCGAAGTAATTTCAGCTGTAGCATTTGCAATTGCCTTGTATTCTGATTCAGCACTAGACCTGGATACTGTTTGTTGTTTTTTTGAACTCCAAGAGATCATGTTTCCACCAAGAAAAATGATATATTCACTAGTGGATCTTCTATCCAATTGGTCACCTGCCCAATCACTATCACTATATGCAGTTACAGTAAAAGAACTTAATGGCTTTACAGTCAGTCCATATGAGGAAGTCCTTTTGAGATATCTCAAAATTCTTTTCATAGCCATAAAATGATTCTAATTTGGTCTGTGCATAAACTGACATACCTTATTCACTGCAAAGGATATGTCCGGCCTTGTCATGGATATGTATTGTAAAGATCCCACAATACTCTTGTAGTTTGTAATGTCTACAAAGAGCTCTCCTTCTTCATACACAGCTGAGTTAACAACCATAGGTGTTTCAACTGGCTTGGCACTCTCCATTCCTGTTTTCTTCAACAAGATCTGTACATACTTTTCTTGAGAAAGTGTAATTCTATCTTTTAAATAACGAACATGTACACCATGAAAATAATGCAATTGACCCAAATCTTTTATAGCAAATGTTCTACTAAGTTTTTCCACAGTATCATTCATGAATTTTTGACTATTGCTTGTAAAAGTTTTATCATCCCCGTAAATAAAAAAATATGCAATCACTCCTCTTCCATTGTATATAAACAATGAAGTATCAGTCTTTGAACTGCAGAAGTATAGTTGACTCAGCTGATCTGAAAGTTTCTTAAACCAAGATCGTGCAGCTTGTTTAAGACCATACAAGGATTTTTCCAATTTACATACATATCTAGAAAGTTAGGATCTATGAAACCTTGAGGTTGAAGCATACAAACCTCCTCTTCTAAATCTCCATGCAGAAAGGCATTTGATATATCAAGTTGCATCAACTTCCATTTATTTGTGACCGCAAGAGATAATACAATTCTAATGGTGATTGGCTTGTTGACTGGGCAAAATGTTTCATTATAATCTATCCCTTCTTGTTGTTTATAACCTCTTGCAACAAGCCTAGCTTTGTATTTTTCAATGCTCCCATCGGCCTTTTCTTTCACCTTGAATACCGACTTTGAATTTATTAAATGCATATTTGGTCTGAAGGGGGTCAACTTCCATGTTCCATTTTTCATTTGGGCTTCATATTCCTCTTCCATAGCTCTTCTCCAATGTTCAGATTTGTTTGCCTGGGCAAAACTTACCAATTTAGATGTGTCTAAATTGACCGTGTCAGCAAAAATTCTAGGTTTCCTAGTTCCATCTCTGTTTCTGGTTATCATTGAATGTATTGAATCAAACTAAAATTTTTGTTGATCTCTCTGATATCCTATCTTCTACTATGTTTTCTGTTTTTGCAATTTGTAATGGGTTGTCTTTATGAAATCTAGTTTTCTCAATCTTGCTATTTGTCATTTCTGGTAGTCTAGCAAATATGTAAATTCCATTTGGATAAGATGTTTGAGAAATTTTAGCTTCTTTATTTTCCTTTTCTCTAAAAGAAAATTTTTCTTCTTCAAAAACAACATACCGAGCTATGAAGACTTTTTCTGTTTCTTGATGATAACATCTATACCTTGGATGTTCTCGACTATACCCAATGAAGACACATTTTTGTGACCTCATACTTAGTTTATGTTGTTGATAATGTCTCAAGAATGGATAGCATGCACAACCGAAAGACTTCAGAAAATTATAATTTGGTGACTCAGAAAACAATACCTCATAAGAACATTGTCCTTTTAAGACATCAGTTGGCATTCTGTTTATAAGGTAGGATGCTGTCAAAACAGCATCATCCCAGAAGGCCATGGGCATATTTGCATTATGTAACATTGCTAGAGCTATTTTAACAAAATGTTTATGTTTTCTTTCAATTGCCCCACTTTGTTCATGAGTGTATGGACAAGATATCCTATGTTGAATCCCACTATTTAACAGAAAATTTGACAATGCTTTATTCTCCTCCTCCATCAGTATGCAAGACTTTAATGTTTCTCTCAAAGTATTTTTCAACATGTAATTTGAATTTTAAAAATATTTCGTACACATTTGACTTATGCAAAATGGGAAAAATCCAGGTGTATCTACTAAAAGCATCCATGAAAATCACATAGTATCTTTTTCCATTCCTTGATAAATTGGTACAGGCCCCCATACATCAGAATATATCAAATCCAGAGGTTCTTTTACTCTATATTGAGATGTTTTTAAAGTTTGCCGATGAGATTTGGCAATAGCACGACTCACAAACTGTATGAGTTTTTCCAATCTTACAGTCAATCTTCTGCAAAATTTGATGAACTAACTTCATTGAAGGATGTCCTAGCCAGTGATGCCACATGTCCGCCTTGACTACAGTCATAGCTTGAGCTCCCTTTTTGTGAAGTTGCATTGAGTAAAGTCCTCCTCTACTTAGGCCTTGCGTAGGTATACTTCCGGTCTTTAAGTCCTTGATCAACACCTTATTCGGCATAAATTCCATGGATACAAGATTATCGTTTGCAAATTTATGAACTGACAAAATGTTTTTTATAATGCTTGGTGTGTGCAACATGTCATTCAAATAAAACACTCTGAAAATTATCATAAACTAAATTACCAATATGAGAGATGTTCAGACCTGTCCCATTTCCTATTGTAACTTGATCATTTCCTTTATAATTTTCATGAATTTGTAAGTTCTGTAGCTGTGGGGTAATGTGATATGTAGCTCCGGAATCAAGCAACCACTCTTCTACAGCTGTGTTTGCTTGAGGATTGGCTAAATTTTCTAATGTTTTTGGTCATTCAAAACGTTTATTACAGATGTTAGCTCTGTGACCCAATGTATAACAAATCTGGCACTTAGGTTGATAATTACCTCTGCCTCTTCCTTTGTTTGATCTTTTATAATACTATTTTTGACCTGTTTGTGATGTGTTGACATTGGCATAAGACTGTTGCTGTTGTGGTGCATTATAAGTGGAATAAGAAGATCGCTGAAACTGTTGTGCATTGTTCTGAACAGATGCCATCTGAACTAATTGAAAAGACATAGAGTTCTCATTTTTGTTTTGTCTATTCAGCCAACTCTCATGTGCCAAAAGGTGGCCATGTAGTTCCTCAAGCGTAAATGGAGGAAAACGAGTAAGAGCAGCAGGAACAAAAGCCTCATAGGCTGAGCCTAAGCCTCCTAGAACATTGTTAACTAGTTCATTCTGAGGGATAGGTTGTCCAATTGCAGCTAGACTATCGGCAATCCTCTTGATTTTCTGTAGATAATCCGTAACATTTAAGCCTCCTTTACTTATGGTTCTCAATTCAGTATGTAATTCCAATGCTCTAGCCTGAGCATGATAAGCAAATGTAGCTACAAGTGCATTCCACACTTGTTTAACAGTTCCCAGTCCAACAATCATTGGAAAAAGCTCCTCAGTAAGAGAGGACAAGATCCAACTAATTGTAAGTTGATCCCTCCGGATTCACATCAAATACTCTGAATACTTAACACTGATTGTCTCATCATCTTCATCCACAATAAATTCTGGAGGACATTCCTCTGATCCATCTATGATTCCCTATTAAATCATTACACTGGAGCAACGGTATAAACTGAGCTTTCTAGAGAAGATAATTTTCTCTGGTAAGCTTGAGAGGTAGAAAATGAGATATGTCCATAACTGGAAGAGTTGGTTGATGTATACCACTTTGCACACTTTGTAATGTAGTTGTGGATTTGGCCGGAGCTCGAGATGATGAAGCCAACGTAGGAGTTGAAGAAGCCATTACGCAATGGCTCTAATACCAAGTTGGAAAATCAGCTACCACGACAGAGAAAATAGAGCATGATCCACAAAAACTCGATGGACCACCAGCAGTCTATCGGAAGGGAAGCAATGCTCCAGAATGAGAATGGGAGAAGAAGCGACACCCTAATTTGGGTGTACTGCTCTATTTATACAGGGCTTAGAAGGTACATTGGCGGCAAGCCAAAGTGAAAAGAAAAGCAAGTCTAGTAGAAAAGCAAGTCACATATTACTTTTAATGTACATTTCCTTAACTAACCCTATCACCAGGTTAAAAGAACTTAACATAACCAAAATCAGATTTAATAATGCTAGCTAAAACATTAACTAATCTTGTTAACCTATCACCACACCGATACAATGGGATTAACTCAAAAGGGTAACAAAGATTAACTAATTACATTCTAAATTGAAAAGGAATATGATCAACTAAAATCTACTAATCAACATGTTATAGACAACATAATTATCACCCTAACACGATCATTGTTACGTACAAAAAGAGAACAACATTACTAATCATGCTAATAAACCAAAACAGGCAACACTAACCTAACTAATAAACTCATTAAAATTTACTACAAGTCATGGAGGATTAAATAGAAATTTTAATGATAATAGACACGTCAAGGATGCCTACTGAAATGGTACTAAAAAGTCGAGAATCGGCGATCGGAGGTGATACCCAATGTGGGCGATGCAGTGCACCAATCAAAACAATCAAATAAGATATCTTCCTCCACCAAGGTTATTGGAAAAGACATATAATGAGAGGTTAGGCCATTGGATAAGAGGGAGAGAGAAAATACAAGAGAGAGAAGGAGAGGATAGGAGAGAGAGGGGGACTCACGGCGGCGGATAGGGGAGGGACACAAGCGGCGCGGCATAGGGCGGCGCACGGACAGCGCGCAGACGGCGCACGCAGGTGACTGCGTGGCGCAGCGGAGGGGCGGCATGGCGTCGACTGCTGGCCGTGGGCGGGTTTGACCGGCAGCTGTGGCTGCGCATGGAGAGGCACGCGCGGGCGGGTGAGGCGTGGATGCACGGTCGCGGGTGGCAAGCAGCGCAAGGGTGGGACGGCGGCTGTGTGGCGCTGCGTCGACGACGGCATGGGCAGGTGGCCGCGGGTTCGGTGGCGACGAAGAGAGAGAGAGAGAGAGAGAGAGAGAGAGAGCAAGCTACGAGGCTACAGACGTGATTGGCGGCAATGGCATCCGCGGGACGAACACGCGGCAAGGGCGGGTGACCGTGGTGCACCGCAGACGAAGACGGCGAGCGTCGACGTCCGCGGGGGACGTTGACCACGGGTGGCTGGGTGCAATGCGTGGCGCTGAGGGAAGATAGACCACGACCGCGGCTTTAACGGGCGACAGGGGAAGAGAAGAAGTGGTGATGGCGAGGGGAGAGAGAGAGGAAGAACGAAGAAGAAAACGGCAAGGGAGAGAATGGAAGGAGGTGACGGTTTTGAAAGATGGTTATTGTATGGAGAGGGATAAAAATGGAAGAATATAGATTAAATTGGGGAGAGAGAGAAAATTAAAAGAGACTAAATAAATAATTAATATCAACTATAAATGATCCATTAAACTAATAAGACATAATATAAATAAATAAAAATATTTATCAATCTATATAAACATCTTAAAAATAATTTAGCACACTGCAGAAACAATTAAAACACCATGATAATAATGTAAATAGTGCTATGAAAACCTGAAATATTACACAACCTGACCCAACCCATACCGATCTTTCTAACATATTATAAGGTGTATATAAATATATCATATTTTTTAATTTTTTAAACATAAAATCTAATGGCAGCCTTCTTCAGAATTGTAACAAAAAGCACAACCAATTAAAAATTGTAAAATTAATTAAATAATTTAATTATAAAAAAATATAATTATAAGATGCTAACGAAATATTTTTAAATATTTATTTTATTTACATAAAAATTAATAAATTCATCGTCTATTAATAAATCAAAATCAAAATTAGATAATTTTATTTTTATTTTTAAATTTAAAAATAAAATAAAATATAAATTTTTAAAAAATATAATAATAAAATAAAAATAAACAAATTATAAAACTATGACATATGAAATGATAAAAACATCTATCTTATTTTTTGGTCTAAATAGAGGTTAAAAAGAAAGTTCTAATATCATATGTTTGATTTAATCATAATCTAGGGTTGAGACATTCTAACAAAAAAATTAATAATATTTAAAATCAAAATTTATCAACCGGTATATTAACATACAAAAAATATATATAACATAATTTTTATATTTAAATTTTTTTTTACATATTTTTATAATATTAAATATATTAATCAAACATTGACCAACTTATAAGTCGATCCATATCAAACTAGGACGGTACATAAAATATGTTAAATGTTTCATGCTTAACAATGAAGCATGAACGACATTGGGGCCCGCGGGTCTATTCAACATTTTACTTTTTACTTTTTTCTTTTTGTGTAATGGTGATTTCAACGGGCTTCCCCTCAGTCCGAACGGCAGCCATAAACTCTGTTGGCCTGAAAACTGGTTCAAAGTTGGCCCGGTCCGAGGGTCTGCAGGCCAGCCCGCCCCACTTACAGCTCTAGAGGCTAGTCACCAATGTGAAGGGTGCGGGGTCAGGTTGGAGATTGAATCAGCGGGTGTGACGAAGTAGGGGTATTTTTGTTATGTGGTCTCTACAATTATTTTGTCATTGTATCTCACCAAGCAATGTAAAATTATATCTTTTGATTATATCATATTTTATTCTAACATATAATTTATCAAAAAAGTGTATACAAATATTTTGCAGCAAAACACCACATAAAAGATGTGCGTCCTAATAGTATATTTATAATATTATTAACATGTGGCATTATATCTCTTTCTTAATTAAATATTATTTGATATTCTTATAGATTTTGTGATGACAAGTTAGTAATTATAGTGATCTGGAGGACATTTAGGGCATTCATTAATTTTATAAAATTATAAAATTTTAAACATCTAATTTAATATTAATTTTTGTTCTAATGCTAGATATCTCTAGATTTGTAAAAGTTCATGTAGCTTGATATGTTGATAATATCATTTTAAAATCATGCCCATAAAAATAGAAGTCGAGCAGCTAGCTGATGACCTTGTAGGTGAGGGAGGTGCCAGAGTATGCCACATCCATGCCATTGATGTTCGGCAACAAGACCTCATAGGTGGAGCCTTTGTTGATCTTACTTATTGATACAAGGGTAAATGTATAATGTCATATTATTTGGAGAACTCATGTAAACTTACATTTTCTCGTTGTACATGAGTATATCAATTGACACCTCTATAAATGAATTTACGGTAAGGGTCGACCTCAATGAGATCCCCAATCCTCTATTTTTCCGCTTGACCTTTGCTCCATCTCTTTGTGGTCACCAGCTTTTACAATTCACTTCCTTCAACCGTAGATATGCATCAACACTGAGTTTTCAACTCTTTAGTTATGCTCCAACTGTGTGCGATCTTCATTATTCTAGATCTACGTTGACAATGAGATATTTAACTTGGTTTCAAAGTAGGAATCAGTTCTATTGCAATAGAAGAATCATCAACCACCAACGTCGGAGCATTCCAAGGTGATCTCTCTAGTTTGAATGTTGAGTTACAAAATTCCTTCTATTGAGTTCCTAGAACAATCCAAGAATATTTCTAGTCTCCAATTTATTAATGGAAGATAAGTACATACAGTGACAAAGACCTATGATTGTAGCTCTCCACAAAAAACAAGTTAGGTTTCATTAATAGCCACATATTGAAACCTAATCTAGAAGAACCTTTCTACAATTGTTGGGTACGAGTTAACAACATGGTATTATGTTGGTTATTAAACTCCAATCACAAGGATACTAGATCGTTTATGATTTATTGCAATAGTGCTCATGAAATTTGGAAAGACCTTAAGGAAAAGTTTCCTCCAACTAACAATTACAAGATCTACACCCTTGAGAAGTCAATTGCACCTTGAGAGGAGAAACTAATTTAATTGTAAACTATTTCAACTAAGTATTAGATGTGCTTCATATGGCAATACTAGTGACCAAAAGAAGATTAATTTAGTATTTAATGCATCTCCATGAGACATGCCACAATTAGGTGTCATATAATACTCATAGATCCATTACCACATGTTTCCAAGGTCTATTATCTTGTTTTACAAGCCGAGTCACAAAGACTAATACAAACTAGTATGACCAAAGTTAAATTTTTTTTTGCTATGCTTAGCATAGATACTCTTCAAAAGGAAGAGGCTAAAATTGACTAAGAATTGTTGTGTTTACATTGTAGTATTCATGGCCACCATAAAAAATATTTTAAGATCAATGCACCAAGGTGCACAGATTATAACATTGTTGGGCATACCAGAGACATATGTTATAAGCTAAATGGTTTTGCGGAAGGTTATGAGAAAAAAGATAATTTTAAAAGGGGGCCAATAATACAGACTAGACAAACATCTCATTCAATTTGACAAGTGATCAGTATACTAATTTGATCAAATTACTCAATGGACTTAATTATGGAAGTTCTTCATAGGCTAATGTTGTTGTTGGGCATAAAATAGATAAGTTAACTTCTTGGGTTGTTGACTGTGGAGCTATTGCTTACATCATCCATCTAGGATTCAAAAATTTATCAAGCATGTTGGTGATACATCTTATTTTTCAACTATACTACTACATGATGGCTCATTTGTTCCAATTATAATGATTGGTAGCATGATGATGAATGATGGAATTTGTTTGTTAAATGTTCATTTAGCACTAGAATTCAAGAATCATTTGATGTTTGTTAATTAATTGTCAAAAGATTTAGACTATTTTATTACTTTCTTTCCAAAACATTGTGATTTAGAACATCAATCACAAGGAGATTGAGTGAGGTCTTGAAAATGGTGGACTATATTACCTGTCTAACGATGGTCAGACCTTTCATTGTCAAGAACACCAGCCAAGAGCTTTGACACCAAAGATTAGGTCATGTATCTGATAGAAAAGTTACTCATTTGTCTAAGCCTTTAAATTTCAATTTTGTTCAACCAAATGCCAAGTTTGTCTATTGGCAAAATAAACAAGAAATTTTTTTCTTGAAAGTAGTCATCATTCACATAGTCTCTTTGATTTGATACAATGTGATGTATGGGGACCTTATCATATAGAGTCAAGAACATAAGCTAAATTTTTTCTCACTTTAGTTAATGATCACAATCATTTTACTTGGACTTACATGATATAGAAGCGACCTCTATCATGAAAGAGTTTATTGAGTACATACATACCATTTTTGGAAAAATTATTAAGGTGATCTAGGCTGATAATGAAACAAAATTTCTCAATGATGTCTTACAATCTATTTTAAAGAAAAGGGTATAATCTACTAGTTACATGTGTTTATATATCACAATAGAATGGTGTTGTAGAAAGAAAGCATATATATCTTCTAGATGTTGCTAGAGCTCTTAAAATTCAATCATTTCTTTCAAAAAATTCTAGAGTGACTTTGTTCTTACTGCTACATATCTAATAAATAGAGATCTGCGAAGTTGTTGAATGAAAAGACACCATTTGAAGTTTAGTTCTCAACTCTTCTAGATTATGAAAGGATTATAGTTTTGGTTGCTTGTATTTTGTTTCTAAGTCACACATACACTTTGAAAATTTTGATAATTGAGCCATTCCTTTCATCTTTATTGGTTATCCACCTCAACAAAAAGGATATATATTGTTGAATAACAAAACACAAGGTATTTGTTAATAGATGTAATGACCGACTAAATCAGCTAACTGGTCTAACAACCATGCTAATTAGTAGTCTTTCTAGGAGGTCACCCATCCTTAACATAATTTTGGAGTTCTCTCAATTCAACCTCTGAAAAATGGTTAACTGATGTTGTTGGTAGTTCATTGATTTAATCTTTTAACATAATCAAAAACTGGGGTGTTACAATCTACCTCTTAAAGACTTGATACCCTCTTGAAGATCACACACATCACATCACATACCTAGGCGAGTAACATACCCAGACTTAATGACCGACTAAATTAGCTGACTGATCCAACAACCATGCTAATTAGAAGCCTTCCCAAGAGATTGCCCATCCTCAGCTTACTCTCAATAGAGCATGATTAACTTTGAAATTCTTTCAACTCAACCTCTAAAAAATGGTTAACAAATGTTGTTGGTATTCCATTGATTTAATCTCTTAACATAATCACAAATTAGGGTGTTACAATGGAGATGTAGTATTTTGAGAAGAAGTATTCTTTTATATTCATTATTAAAAGTTAAATACTTTTTCCATTTCTATATTCGTACAAGAGGATGAATTAGGTAAAATCATTAATTTTTTTATTCTTCTAGAATATAATGATATTGTGGATAGTGGTTTAGAGCAACCATTAGAAAATGCCATACAAATTGATGTACAAGAAACCAATTCTTCTTTTAACTTGAGTAATGTCAGAAATAGAAAAACCCAACTTATTTAGAAAATTACATAGCCTTTTTTTTTTGCAAAATCGGAAAGGGTTAAAACCAAATACAATGTAAGTAACTTCATGTCTTCGGAAAGATTAATGTAACTCACCAAGTTATTTTAGCCAACATTACAAAGAGGTGGGGACCTCAAACATATGAACATGCCAAATAAGACAATCTAGACACAAGCCATGAAAGAAGAATAGGAAGTTCTTGAAAATAATGACACTTGGGATGTAGTAAAGTTACCAGATGAAAGAAGAATGGTTGGTTGAAAATGGGTCTACAAAATTAAATATCCTTCAAATGGTAAAGTAGTTAGATATAAGGCATGCTTGGTTGCAAAAGGTTATTCTTAACATGATAGACATGACTATCATGATATTTTTGCTCTAATTGCTAAATTAGTCACTGTCAAAATATTCTTATTAACTGTTGTTATTAAGAATTGGAGTTTACTTCAGTTAGACATTAGTAATGCATTATCAAATGAAGACTTGAAGGAAGAAGTTTATATGGCATTACCCTCGAGATATTATAGACAAGGGGAGGGATTGTCTTGTAAACTTAAGAAATCACTTTATAGATTAAATCAAGCTTTGAGAAATTGGCATGCAAAAACAACTTATGCTCTCATTAACTTTGGTTTTAAGCAGTCAAATAAAGAATATTCTCTATCTATCTAAATTGAGAATGATGTTTGCATGTGTCTTATTGTATATGTAGTTGATATATTTCTTACTGGAAATGGCATTTCTAAGATGGATCTTGTAAAGGAAAAACTACATAGTGCTTTTAAGTTGAAAAATTTAGGCAAGCCTAAATATTTCCTTAGAATTGAAATAGCTAGAAACCCTTTCAGAATTTACTTAAACTAGAGAAAGTATGCTCTGGATGTTTTGATAGATTGTGGTTTGGTTGATTCTAAACCAGTTTAAATTTCTCTTGAAGTGAAACATAGAACGTTTGAAAGGAAGAACAAGAATAGAAGATCCAAGAAAATTCAAGAGGTTAGTGGGAAGACTTATGTACCGAACAGTTACATGGCTTGATATTGTTTTCGTTGTTGATCTTCCTACATAGTTTATGATAGATCATAGATCCAACGAAAATATATATGGAGTATGCCCTTCAAGTTGTTATATATATTAAATCATGTCTAAGGATAGGGATTTTTTTGAGTTCCAATTTTACACTTCATCTTTATAGCATATACTAATGTTGACTGGACATCATGCCCTTTCATTAGGAGGTCCACTAATGGATATGTGAGATTTCTAGAAGATAGTTACATCTCATAGAGAACAAGAAAACATGATACACTATCAAAATCGTTTATTGAATCTAAATACAAGGCAGTGACAATGATTGTAGACATGCCAATTTGGCCTTATTTGGAGCTTAAACTATTATTTCATTGGCAACATCTCTTTTAGACCATTCAAATCATGCTGAACCACCATTTTGGATGAGATGAGAAGTTTACTGAAAATCTGAGGACAAATTAGAGCTCATTCTTACTTCCTTGTTGCTCTTGGTGGTGTGCTAGATTATGCTTTTCTCGACATCTCCTCTATTTAAAAATTTTTCACAAGATTTTTTGGACGTTTATTGAAAAAGTATTCAACATGAATAATCTTTTCCTCTTAGTCCTCTTTTCAATGCAAGAAACAACATTCAATTCTGATTTCCCATTTGTCTGCAGTGCCCTTCAAAAATCAGACGCGCAATTCTGTCCACACGCACCCCTGATCAAGCCCAATTGCATGCAAGTCTAGCCTATTGGGCACATATTTGACCAATTCACGACCTTACCTTCCTTTTTACTCCTCCATATCACTTGGTAAAGTATCTGGAAGCTTCATGGTCGAAATTAGGGTCATCAAATGATGGCAATCCAACTTGTTGTCTTATACATCAAAACTTGCTATTTTTAGACCAGATTTGTTTCCTCTTTGAGTGGAGACCAATTTTGAGCATAAGGAAGGTTATCCATGGTTTTTAACCCCTCTCAGTTAGTTTTATAAGTTTCTAGAAGTCTCAGGATAAAATTTAGCATCATTAAATAGAGGAAATCCAACCTATGGTTGGATGTATCAAAACTTGTTATTTTTTGATCTGTTTCTCATCCTCTATAAAGGGAGACTCATATGAACGACCTAAGAGGGTCATCCCCATCCTTCATCACTCTTCTCCTTGTCTTACAGCTACCCTAGGCTCGTCCCAACCTCTCTAAATCGTCCTCTCTTTGTCCCGGTGCCCGGAGATCATCCCGAAGTGAGAAAGAAGCCAGTCTATGCTCTAACATGTTGTGCTGCTGATCATCGGCTTCTACAGATCTCTCTGATCATTTTACGAATAGGCTTTCTTAATAATAAGTGTGCTTAATAAAGCTATCTTTCATATACATCAAATACATATTAATTCTGACATCGCCTCAGCTCGTGAAGGCTTCTACACCGGTGCTGCATAGAAAGATCTGAAGTCTCCTCTTCTTGATCATCATCTTCTCAGTCAATTTCACTGAACTTACTTGCATATTGAACCCATTCATATTTCATAGAAACTTTTCCCCAGTGGGTCCTCTTTAATTTCCAATAAGAATCATTTAATTTTGACTTTTGTGGTGCTCAACGCAAATCTTGTATCAACATCGCGCTGGTGGTTCCTGAATCTTCAACTTTTAACTACAGATATTTTAGGTAAATTCATACCACTTATGAAAAGATTCAAGAAAACTTGTCTTAATATAAAACCACCATCAATGAGTCCTATTTATTTTGAAACAAACTTCACTTGATTCTGACATCGGTGCTGTCTGTTGCGGTCTCTGTATCAGAGCCACGCAGTTTACATTGAATCTGTCCAACCCGGTTGTCACTTTGCTTGGGTTGTGTTGTTTTTAATCATTCATATTCTATTTGATAAATATTCAATCATATAATTTATTTCACATTTAAGCATCATTTTTATTCATTTTTGCATTATTTCATACATCATATAAAAACCAAAAACAAAAAGCGGTTACGGCTAACCCCTAATCTGATGAGTTTGTTTACAATTACCATTTTATGTTATTATTTTTACAGTTACTACACTTCACTCAGCTCTAATCCTTCTTTAATTTGTTTTCTTGTCTTCTTTGTCTACTAGTTGCACAGGTTTAGCAAGCTAGCATCGGTTGGAGACTCTTCTTCATCAGTCAGCCGAAGAAGAAAAAAAAATGTTGAACTCACACATCATCTCCCGCGCTAAGGTACACATGATCAAATATTTCTCTTATTTTATTTAAATCGGAACCCGTGGTTCCTAGTGACCACCTACTTTCATTCTTTATGCATTAAGCTTTTTCATTCCATCCTCACTCTCCTCCACACTATAAGGAATCGTCTATAAAAGTTTGGAGCAGCGGAAGCGACGATTCCTATGGGTTCCTTTAGAATCCGTCTCAATCAGAACCAAACGACGAAAACCGAAAACTGATCAAATCAAGTTCGAATATACCTGATAGGGATTCATATAATCCCATGGAGATGAAGAAGATGAACTTATTAAGCTATTCAAACCGTTCAAGTGTCCGGTCTCTAGCAGTATCCACACGAACTTCATCCACAGCAGGTTCTCCCTTTGCGCCGGCCTCGAGAACTCTTCCCGAACGGAGCTCCATCGACCATGGACACCTTCTAGAGAGAGGAGGAGGTAGGGATGAGGCTTGGAACGTGATTTTCACCCTTGTCTTGATTGGGTTTGGCTGAAACCATTAGTATTTATAGAGAATTATGGATTTTTTCATAAAAACCCAAAATCTCCATAAATCACGCCCTTGCCCCTGTACTTGTGGATAAGTCCTTTTGTGTGTGACCCACTAGGCCCAATAGCCTATTTGGTTGAGGCCTAAATAAAATAGAACAATTCTATTTAATTTAATTAAATTTGTTATCCGATAACAGATTAATCGGCCTACCGATCATGAAGGGTACAAGCCACATCCCATGATCCCAAATGGCTATGGGGATAATCTCATCTCCATTGAGCCTTTCCATCATCAGTTACCACATGGATATAAACCCTCATCCATCCAATGTCCCGGTCAGAAAGGAGTACGGCATCGACTATCAACTCCTTAGTGTACCGACTCTATAGGATCATGTACTCGGAATTGGATCAATTGAAAAACTCCTTTTCCAATTATCCTATCTACCCTGACCAGGGATTTAGAGTACTATCCCATAGGACATTCACTTTCACTTACCAAGAGTGGACAATCCCTTGTTGTCCGCTTAATTCCCTACATCGAATTTTCCTTGTACCCGATCCATCGCTATATAGGACCATCTAAATTGTGATCCATAAGTCAATGGTCAAAGCATAAGTTCTACCCAACAAGGCATCTTTGGCGACTCAGGTCAAAGGTCCAACCATGCAACCGTGATGACAGAAAACCCTGATAGACAGTTCGGTAAGATACCATTCAGGGTTTCTAATTCGGTCAGTTCAGTGAACTCATTCAACTAATAAGTACCTGTATGTGTATCTCAGTGTCTCCACACTAATGACCAATGAGATCGGTCATCCTCATCACATGAGAAGACATCACATACACTAGTCTATCCGGATCCTTGATGTCCCGTCTCAAGTATCCTATGACTAGGAACATTTAGATCAAATACCTCTAAATGATCAATCTCATTATCATGATCTCATCATGATTTAATCATCATTGTATTTGATCAAGGACTTCATTATGATATTCGCATCTAATAAGAGCTTATAATGAATATTTGCCTAATTAATTGAATAAGATATATCTAGAAATGACAAATTATATCATATATGATTGGCTTGTAGGGCATACATTTTATCACACACGACCCGAACCGTCTCTCCGGTGCTTGAGCGACGCCGGAAGATGAAAATTCGGGGATCAATGTGAGTGTGGGACCGAGATGAGGATTTTACCGCTTTTTGAGTGTTTTCTGATTCACTTCCTTTCCCCTATTCAATCATCATCTTTTCTTGAGGTGCCAATCCGGAACCCATTTTCGGAGTCGACAATGATAGTTTCTGAACTTTAATGGTTAATGGTCCGTTTGGTTAGAGTTTTAAATTTGATACTATATCAATATTGATATTGATAATTTTAGAGGATGGAGTATCAATATCAAAATTGATACAAGTTGACACTTGTATTACATAATGTGCTTTGTTTTCACTATCAATTTCAAAATTGATATTACTAACCAAACACTTCTTAGTGATTAATAGGAATATCAATTTTAAAATTGATAGTGATAGAGGTGTCAAATAGTGTTACCAAACAGGGCCTAAGATATCTCATGATAAACTTTAATATCTGGCTAGATACCAACATCCTTTTATTATGATAGTTAAGTAGTGATTCACATTGCTGCTAATCCAGTATGCCACAAGAGAACTAAACATATAGAAATTAATTATCATTTCATTTGATAAAGAATACAAAATAGATTAGTTTCAACCAACTACATTAAATATGTTCACGTAAGCTTTGGCAAAGGAATTGTACAAACATCATTGTTGCAAGTTAGTTTGGGACCTTCACTTACTAACTTGAAGGGAAGTGTTGATTTACTTGATTAATATAAGGGTAAATATGTAAAGTCACATTATTTAAAGAAATCATAGAATTTTACATTTTTTGTTGTAAATGAATGTGTCAATTGACAATGATATAAATGAAGTTTAATTGATGGGTGACCTTAATTAGTGAGATCCCCCAATCCTCTATTTTCTCTGTTGAGCTTTGATCTAACTTCGTATGCTCACCAATTTTCGCAATTCACTTCCTTCAACTACTGTTTTACATTGACATTGAGTTCTTCAACTCGTCAGTTTTGCTTCAACTCTGCATAATCTCCATTACTCCATATTTGCATCCAAAGTGAGCTTATCAACTAGCCTAGCTACTTCTCACTTGCCAGAGGTCCATGTACAAGAGATACAATCTATTTAAGTCCAAGTTGAGGTTGATAGTGGAGACATCATTGGTATAGAGGGTGTACAAATCGTTCAGGCATAACCAGATGCTATTGGATTGGGTGTTCTCACTAAGGCGGAGAGGGAGGCATTTCTTGGTATCCTGGTAGATATCTCCAGGTATTGGTCCTTGAATGCTAGGATGCCGTGGGAATCGGAGGGGTGGGCATTTGTGTCTAAGAGCTTTTGACCATTGGACTTTCTTTACATTATGAAGCTGAAGGGGTTCGATTTGTAGTTGAATACCAATTTGTCACCTGAGTACTCAATGAAGATGGGGACAACTCAGTAGAAGAGGAAGAGCTTGAGTTAGGGGATGTCGGGGCTAAATGTGTCAGTGGTTTGCTTCACTTGGAGGTACTAGGTCCCAGCAGGCCATTGCTGTTGGAGTTTTTGCTAACAGACACTAGATGGTAGCTTTGGCTGATCTTCTAGCCAAATGCGGAATGGCAGAGCTGATGGGAAAAGGCAAGGAGAGCTGCCATGTGTAGTAGGACTAACGAAAAATGGAAGACAGAAAGGGAGGCATTCTTCTCTTATTTTCTCTTCTCCCCATGGTTGCTTCACGGCCCTCTACGACACTCTGTCCATCGGGAGCTCAGACACTTAAGATAACAAAGAAAGAAATGAAACATTATGAGATGTTTGGTTGCACAATAATTTTTTGTACACTTTCATGACAAAAAGTTATATTAAAATAAAATATGAACTAACTAATGACAAAAAAATTATCATGTTTGGAATGATATGATAACAAAAAAGAGTAACAATCATATATGACCAAACAAAGTGGGGGGACCACAAGATTAAAATAGAGGTGAGACTGTTTTTTGTCTTAGAAGGAAATCACTTTAAAAACATAAATTTGTCGTGGTTATCAAACATCTTTTTAGCAAGTTTTATTTCAAAAACATATAATTGTATCAAAAACTCATATTATCATACAACCAAACACCCTACTAGAATTAAATGGTCAATACTAGGCTCTTCATTGGTAAAAGTGGTTATGTGGGTGTAAAGTCATCAGTTGTCTAGCAAATAATAAATTTTCAGATGATAAAAGATCACCTATGAACTTAGACTGAAAGATGGTTCGATGTTTGTTGACAAAATAGAAACTCACATTTCTAATAGATAGATTATAAATTATGTTTGTATGTTATAATAAAATATGCTTGTATACTTGCATACATGTAAATGTGTTTTTTATGTAATTGTGTGATATATATTTATATGTTTGGATATATATGATTAGATGCTAATAGTATGTCTGTATATATACAAACATATAGACATAAATGTAATTATATTTATATGTTATAATCAATTATGCTGTGTATACGTGCATGCATGTAAACGTGTTTTTTTATGTAATTTTATGTGTGGAAACATATTTATGTGTGGTCTTCCGCGTTATTCCAGCCCCACGGACCAGATGGAAGAAGCTGGCCTTGGCTTCGTCAAACCTTTGGACCTAAGAAACAAAATACTGATTTACTGATACGCCCCTGTAACGTACTTTATTTAGCACGTACACGATTTCTATCCTTTCATCTGCTTTAATAAGGAGTTGATACTCTTTTATGACCTGGTTTGGTTAATGACCTGTTTGGTTAGAGTATCAAAAATAATTCTATATTAGTATTGATATTGATATTTCTAGAAGATGAAATATCGATATCAAAATTGATACAAGTCGACACTTGTATTACATAACATATGTTGTTTGCACTCCAAATTTCAAAATTGATACTATTAGCCAAATACCTCAAGGTGATTATCAACAATATCAATTTTAAAATTAATAGTGATAGATGTGTCTAATAGAGTCACCAAACAGGGCATAAAGTATCAAAATGAAACTATATTAGTAGTGATATTGATATTTCTAGAAGATGGAGTATCAATATCGAAATTGATACAAATTGACACTTATATTACATAACATGTGTTGTTTGCACAATAAATTTCAAAATTAATACTATTAGTCAAACACTTCAAGGTGATTACAATCAATATCAATTTTAAAAATAAAAGTGATAGAGGTGTCTAATAGTGTTACCAAACAGGGCATTAATCATGAATTTGAGAGCTCGTTGTGAACGTGGATATTAAACAACAAAGGACACGCAAATCGTCTATACCGAGTATGCAAGTCATTCTTTTCCTTACGTCCTGTTCGATAACACTATTATGTACCTCTATCACTTTCACTTTTAAAATTGATATTGATAGGAACTGTTAAGAGGTGTTTGATTAATTATATCAATTTTAAAATTTGTAGTGCAAACAAAATATATCATGTAATACAAGTGTCTACTTGTATTACTTTTGATATTGATACTTCAACATTTGAAAATATTAATATCAATATTGATATAGTATAAAAAATGGAACTCTAACCAAACAGGGTATTAGTCTTGTCTATATCGTTTTCATTCTTATCCCTTACCTTAAAATCGACACTTCAAGGTGATTACAATCAATATCAATTTTAAAAATAAAAGTGATAGAGGTGTCTAATAGTGTTACCAAACAGGGCATTAATCATGAATTTGAGAGCACGTTGTGAACGTGGATATTAAACAACAAAGGACACGCAAATCGTCTATACCGAGTATGCAAGTCATTCTTTTCCTTACGTCCTGTTCGATAACACTATTATGTACCTCTATCACTTTCACTTTTAAAATTGATATTGATAGGAACTGTTAAGAGGTGTTTGATTAATTATATCAATTTTAAAATTTGTAGTGCAAACAAAATATATCATGTAATACAAGTGTCTACTTGTATTACTTTTGATATTGATACTTCAACATTTGAAAATATTAATATCAATATTGATATAGTATCAAAAATGGAACTCTAACCAAACAGGGTATTAGTCTTGTCTATATCGTTTTCATTCTTATCCCTTACCTTAAAATCGACACTTCAAGGTGATTACAATCAATATCAATTTTAAAAATAAAAGTGATAGAGGTGTCTAATAGTTTTACCAAACAGGGCATTAATCATGAATTTGAGAGCACGTTGTGAACGTGGATATTAAACAACAAAGGACACGCAAATCGTCTATACCGAGTATGCAAGTCATTCTTTTCCTTACGTCCTGTTCGATAACACTATTATGTACCTCTATCACTTTCACTTTTAAAATTGATATTGATAGGAACTGTTAAGAGGTGTTTGATTAATTATATCAATTTTAAAATTTGTAGTGCAAACAAAATATATCATGTAATACAAGTGTCTACTTGTATTACTTTTGATATTGATACTTCAACATTTGAAAATATTAATATCAATATTGATATAGTATCAAAAATGGAACTCTAACCAAACAGGGCATTAGTCTTGTCTATATCGTTTTCATTCTTATCCCTTACCTTAAAATCGACAGAATTGAATGACTCTGCAATTTCTATCACAACCCGGATTTGCTATCATGCGCAGCGGAATAAATCCGACGATGAAACTGAAAAAATAACCCATATTTGCATTGATTTAAAAAAATTAAAGAATAACATGTCTCATTTCATAAAACAAATGATTCTAATCAAAAATAAATCATACCTTGATTTAATATAAACAATTCATAAATTAATTCTTTAATCTTTTTCTGCACTAATTCTAAATTACTACGTTATAGCTACGCTAAACTTGATTACCTGAAAAAAATATTAAAATATTTGAAATGAGTCACACAGACTCAGTAGAATTTATACCCGAACTTTCCTGATACACTAAATCAAATTCTAAATGATAATAATAAATAATAAATCTCACCAATCAGATTATAACATAATTATTAAACTAACAACATAGGTCAATGATTTAATTGGAGTCATTCTAAAATCAATTATCAATTCAAAATGACTCTACATGCACCGAATTAATTATGACTTAACCAACAAATCTGTTCTGTATGTCCATGCCACCTAGACTTACATGAGCCTACTATGCATACTTTAATCTCATTTCAATTCCATATGTCTAAGTAAATTATATGCTATACTTGAAACTCCTCACTTCAACTCTAAATATATATATATAGGAAGTACCATATAGTAAGCTAGATACTTAGTACACCTAGGCAGGGGCATACTTAGGATAAACTGTGGTGTCCGAGATTGAAGGATGCACCGAATTACACTATATCATTCATTGCCTACGGGGACTCTAATCATAGGTTGGAGGAACAACATCTCACAAGTAAAATCCATATACTTACTCAGACAAAACTAATTAAATCAACCATATATACAAATTCACTGAACCAGATATGCCAATTATCAAGTCATGCACAATAATTCCATCATTTCATCAATTCATGCAATAGATCCAATCAAGAACAATATGCATCAAAATTAGACATGCTAAACTTTAATTAACCATGATTAATAATAATCCACAAAATGATTCACATGACATGATTATGAAGCTGTTAACATTAAATAATCATTCTCCATAGTTATCAAGCAATTCCAAAGTCATTTCAATTATCTTTTAATAAATCATGATCATTCACAACATAAATTAGATATGATTACATGGGTTATAATTCAATTTTCGTAAATAAAATAGGTATTACAAATAATTACCACCATTATATATCCAATTCTAATAATTAACAAACAATAATTAAATAAATTTGCATCTAACTAATACTACACATGAAAATGTATGAACTATGCATGAATGGCATAAATGACATTTAAATGAACCCATGCACACAATTAAACAATTATACCACCATTTATTTACCAATTTTGAACTATTTATCTAATAAATATGTTTTAATGTATTAATTAACATATCGGTATGTTAAGGATAAGTTGGGATGTCTACCTCAATGAAGACGACGATTAGATGAAGTCCAAGAAAAATCGGTTGAATGCCCAAACAAAGAACGACAACGACTATGTCAATCGACAACGGCGAAGACAAATTGAGAAAATATTAATATTTAATAAATTGTTAATGAATATCAAAATCCTTAAGATAGAATAGGAAGGGAGACTGCAAATCTCACCTCAATGGATCAACAGAAAAATGGTCTTGGCTGTGGCTGCAGGGAGAAATCGGGTGGCTACAAGGCTGGCATAGAAGGCTAGGCAGGGCGGCCAGGACCGAGGGAGTGCACAAGGTGCATAGACGGCGCACACGGGCATATGGTGACGAGGGCGTGCAACAGACAGTGCCTGGCCGGGTTGTACGGGCGCACAGGGGGTGTGCAGCGGCGGGGAGTGCGAGCAGGTGTGATGCAAGAGGGAGAAAGAGAGAGTGGTAGGGGTGCATGATAGAGCATGGGTATGCGTAGGGGGTGCACAATCAAGCGGGGCATGAGCGCGATGGAGTCAATGAGAGAGAGAGAGCCGAGGGGGAAAGAGAGGAGGGGGTGCGACGTTGTGCGCCATGCCCGGCAGTGCACTAGCCATGTTCGTGAGGGCGCGGGCAGTGGGAAAAATAGAGGGAGAGAGAGAAAGGGCGCACTGGGGAGGTGGATGGCGCCGGCGACCTTACGGTGACGACAATGGTGTATGAGGAAGAATAAGGAGAAGAGAGGGGGCCAGACGGCGGACGAGAGAAAGAGAAAGAGAAATTGGAGGGGAGGTCAATAAAATAAAAGTGGCGTTATTTGATAAATTAGAATAAATAATTTAAAACACAATTTAAATCTACCTGGCTAGCCTTCTCGGTGTCAAGTTCATTCTATAAAATAAAGTGTAAATCTATGTTGAGGTCGATTCGGATGTGGATTCCACCTGTATAAATTACATATTATGAAAAGTCATCAATATGAATAATAAAAAAAACAGATGCAACATGGATATGTTCGTTCCTTACCGATATCCAAGCGGTCGCCTTTCTTTGCCAACATGGAAGGGAAGTGGCATATGAGGCCGACTGACATGGATGTGTACCCACGACCATATCCATGTAAGAAAGAAGTTAACATAACGGGTTGTGCAAATACAAAATTGATAATATTCATTTTTTAATGAAATCATACGTACTTGTAACAAATATATACATTCACCTATTCGATTGCGCTTCATAGCCGTGACGACACATAATTGGTGGTACAAGTAGGCTAATACTGTGGCACCCTATGCCAACCTCCCACATTCCTCAAGATCCTCTATAAAAAATAAATACTGTGTATGAACTTTGGTACCCGAGGTATCCAGAAGAAGGACTGTGCCGATGTACATGAGCATAAGAGCCCTAATATGATATACACAAATGGCACGAGACTTCTTACTATCATCGGTGGGTAACTCACCTGCCCTCTACCCAAATGTGGGATACAACCACTGCAACTGTAATGTAGACGAACTTTGACCATACGGTATGATCTCATCCCCTTCTACCGGTCGTACACCAAAAAGTTGGAGGCAAACATCCTCCCAGCTCATGAACTCTCTAGATGGTACCCGAGATGGGCAAATGACGGGGGGACCATCTATCCTAAGACCCATGATGATGGATACATCCTGAAGTGTGACGATCGTCTCTCCTCGGGGTAAGTGAAAGGTAGACATCTCAGGATGCCATCGCTCCGTGAGAGCCGTAATCAACTGTCTATCTAAAGTAAACCACTACAGATGACGCAAATGGACAAAACCACTAATTTCTAATAACTCCAAAACTATAGGATTTTCTATCGGCCATAACGACATCTAATGGAAGTGAGAGACTAAAAAAGAGTGGTACGATCCTGCAACAAAATTTAATAAATAAAAAAATATTAGGACATAACATGAATGCAATAAAACTTTAAAGTACTTCTTAATGTCACTTACAAGATCAAATCTTTGTAAACTTGAATATGATGAAGCTACAATTTAAATACATGCAGGAACAACATAAACAAATGGTAATGCATGATTAGGTGTATAAAAGTAAAATTTATCTCAAGATTCGCCGAACGATGGCGAGACTAATCCCGTAATAGAGAAGTATCACGAGGACCTTGCTCCATGTCTACAGTTCAAGTTTAAACATGTAAGTAATTGAATATCCGAACCACATTTAAAAGAATACAACTAAATATGCGGTAACAAAATTTGAACAAACAGTTGCTAAACTAGCATTTTCAATTACAATCTATACGTATCGTGGATTCATACGGCAAGTGAAATGAATATGTCCTCATTGTTTACAAATGCTACATTTATTCTATTGTCTTCTTGGGTCACGGTCCATCACCATTGGTAACCGTTTATTTCTTGGTCTACCACTCCTTCGGACATTAGCAGGTGGTAACAATGGTATTATGTTCCTATCTGGATCAAATGATGGCCAATAACTTGCTTCTAGAATAGTGTAAAATTCATGCTCATAATTTGATCGATAATAATTAGCATTGTGCCACTTGGATGCGTATGCATATGGATCCCAGTTCACTGACCCAATAGCAGTTAAAACATGTTTACATGGTAAATGTCTCAGCATAGGCTCACAACATGTGCATGCAATTGAATCACGGTCAACGTCAACTTAGAATACACGGCCATAGGCATCATTCAAATCTTACTCACCAACATTTATTTGAGCTTGAATAATTATCTCTAGACTTTTTTTTTCAACTCTAGCATTTTCTTCTCAAATTTAGTTTGAAATATGAGATTCCATGCTCATGACACACGTACGATGTTGATAAAACATAAGTCTAAGTCGGTGGTACATCATGTGAATCAAAGCATGAATGGGCAAACCCCATGCTATTTTCAAAACACTGTTAAAGCATTCTGAATAATTAGTTGTCATTATCCTATATCTTTTACTTTTGTATTAAAGGCTAGAGCCCAATACTTCGGATTTACTTATAACAACCAATCATATGCTTCCGGACAATGCAATTTTATGTCATCCATCCGTTTGTTAAAATCCAAAGCATTAGTAGCCATGCTTACATTTGTAGGCACCCGGATGAGCCGGTTCGGCTCGCGCGCGGGTCGGCGAGGGAGAGAGAAGAAGGGGAGAAAGGAGAGTGTGTATGTGTGAAGGTGAGGTGAAGTGTGTGGTCGCCAGGAGCCGAAGGCTCCAAAGTATGATTGAGTATTAAGCAAATGAACTAGAAGAAGAGAGAGTTTGACCGTCGTACCTTGGGGATGTGAACAGGGGGAGATTGTTGGGTCCTAACTTCTCCTTTCTCGGCCGGCCGAGAAGGGAGAGCTTTAGTGAGTTCTTTCACCTACGATCGGATTGAAGCTTCACTCCGGTCGATCTACCAAGAATGTCTTGCACAAAACATGAAGAAAGACAAATGAAGATCATTAGCTCTGGCGCAAGTATAGCATCATGCTTGAGAAAGACTCTGAATCATGCAAAAGGGGATGAACTAACCGGATCGGAACGGAATCCCAACCCCTATTTTTGGTAGGTTTTTAAACATATATGAGATGCAAAATGATCTAAGACATGTCAAATAACAAGATGAACAGTGCTAAGATGAAAAAGGAAGAAAAGAACTCGATTAAATGGGCGATCAGACTCCGAAAATGACAAAACGAACTTCTGCCCTTCCTGGTGCCCTATATATAGGGCGCCAGGAGCAGGTGCCCCCTTTACGGGGTGCGTTGACCAAGGTCAAAGTGCCCTGTATACGGGGCACTAAGTCTAGCTCGAACAGATTTTCTTCTCCTCTTCACAATGCCGTTCCGGAGTGCTGGACGGCTTCCAGGACGAAGTAGGGGCTTCTCCTTGTAGACAATACGTAAATGAAGCTAATGAAAGGTGGTTTGGATGCTGGATGTAAGAGGAGAGACGGATAGAGGCTCTCAAAGTTGGAAAAAAATCATGTTTCTAGGTGACAGAAACAGAAGGTTTTTAGGGTTTTTGGTGGACGATTTTGGATCGATTTGGAGGCTTGTGGGGGTGAGAATGGCTTAGAAACGTGGTGTTGTATGAGCTCTAGGGTGGCACGAAGTTGTAACCCCCTCCAAGCTCCAAATGGAGGTCTATTTATAGCCCAAAAGAGGGCACTTTGGCCATTTTCGAAAAACAGTGCCACACGGCATGGCGCCCTATATATGGGGCGCCAGCATCATGAGGTCTGTCAGATCGACAAGACAAGTCACTGCGGGGGGTCAAATCAGCCTGTCAAATCGATTTGATATGGTGCCAGGTGCCCTATAGGCACCCTATATACAGGGTGCCTGGCGCCCTATATACAGGGCACCAGGTGCCCTATAAACAGGGCGCCAGGTACCCTATACACGGGTAGACCTCAATGGGCCATTCTCGGGTCGGATTTTTCAAGATCCGAATCCGAATCCGATAAGACAGATCCGAATCCAATAACATATCCTATACGTTATTACATTTCGGATCTAAACCCATAGCCGGATCCAAAAATATTTTTGGATCCGGATCCATCTGTTAAGAACCCGATGAGTCGACGACGGTCGAATCCTTGCGACCCCGCGTGCGCCTCTTCGTTGCTTGGCGAGGAAGCAACGAAGTCACTGCTAGGCGGGGAGGGGATAGCGTGGCTTGCGGTGGGGGTTCGCCGGCGGCGGGGGCTCGCGAAGGGGAAGGGGGACTCGTGCGCATGGGGGGAAGTTGTGCGGTAGCGGGGATGGGGGCGGAAGACGGAAGTGAGGGGGGCAACGCACCCCAGGTCAGAAGGCGGAAGCATGGGGGGGGGGCGACGAGCTATCGCATCCTGACCGAGGGGGTGCGGAAACTGTAGAAGGAGGGGGGTTCCGTTGGCGCCTCCCCCACTCCCCGTTCGTCCCCCTCCTCCATCGCAAAGCTCCCCACACCACCCGTCTCCACCGCAACGGTCGACTGCAAGCCCCAATGTCCGGAGAGCAACACGATCCGACGGCCAGCCGACGAGCACACAGAGGAGCATAAACCCCTCTCCCCGCTCCCGCAGGTGCCGACGTGCAGCCCTCCTCGCAAGGCCGCCCCTTCCACCGCACACGTCCCTTTCGTGCTCGCCCTCGGCTTCCTCTTTCTCCCCTTCCCGCATCGGCGCGCGCAAGTTCTGACTGGCCGAGTCGCTACTCGGGGCCTTCCGGCGGTGGCGGCGGCGCCATCGCGGCGTTCGCCTCGCCGATTTGGGGCTACAAGGAAGAAGGAGAATGAGAAGGGGAAGAAGGCTGTAGGGCAGGCACACTGCACACAGGAGCCCCGGACACTTGCGCTGTCGCCGCCGCAGCCTCGTCGGCCGAAGCAAGTTGCAGGAGCTGCCCCGCACAATGTTTATTCGATTGCGGAGATGCCTGAAATCGTCGCGGGCTGTCGGGTCATCCATCGGGTTTCAATATTGAACCCGACAAATAGAAATCGGGTTTAGTTTAAATTGGATACGTTCGAACCCCATGTTTGAGATATTTCGGGGTCACCCGTTGAATATTCAAACCCTTTTTTTATTTCGGATTCGGGTTGAGTTGTTGGGTTGACCGTGTCCATTTACAGGTCTATACATGGGGTGTTTGGCTCGACTGATTGCTCTATTGATCCCCTTCGGAACGTGCCAGAAACTTGATCCGTCCGGAAAACACGATCCGCTTTAAATATTCTCCATGAAAACAAGAATTTAAACTCTCTAACTGGGCCAAAATTGCGTGTCTACAGCTTACCTCGCCTTGGCGTCGGCTTTGTAGGGGAATGATACGAATAAAGCGTAGGCGAATGTAGCGAAGCGTAACGAGGCGTAGCGGAATGAAGTGGTAATGGACTGAAAAAGGTGACGCCGAGGTGTAGATTTAGACACGCCCTCATTGGCCTAGTTGAGTGGAATAAAACTCCGGACTCCGAGATTACCCTTTGTCTTATTGAAACCTTCCCTCTGGTTGATTGGTTAAAGAGAAGAACAGTACTGAAAGTAAATAACTAAAATCCCACGCAGGGGAGAATTGTTACCGGCCAGGACCCGAACTGCATGGTGTGCTGGACTCGGTAGAAATGCAGTAAATTGCGAGAAGTAAAGAGGAGACAAACCAATCAACCAAGGTTGGTTTTTTTCAAATTCATCAGGTTTTGCTCAGGAATACCGATGTGGTTTGAATGAAATAACTTCTTGTTTTGATGAAATCATTGAAACACGGTTAAAACCGGGTCTTCCGGGCAGACCAAAGCCTCCTTAGAAAGCCATAGAAAGACTGTAACGGAAAGGTTGGCATGAGTATGATGATGCATGAGATGATGCATGATGCAAGCTGGGTTTAAAGAAATACAAATAAATATAGAAAAATAGTTGAAGATATAGGTCAAACGCAACGGGTTAGGACATCCGTGAAGACACCGTCGTCCCCCTTTATCTGACTTTGGCTTATCCGCGGGCCTAAAAGGTGACTGAGTCCTTCATTGATTTTGTTGAAGGGGTTCTCCGACTCAGCCCTTTCAGATCCGAGGTCTTCAACGATATATATATAAGATTATGCTAGAAAAACGGCCCACGCAAGGATCCAGGAGCCCTGTTTATAGGGCGCCTGGTGCCCTACTTGTAGGGCGCCAGGCACCCTGGTTACAAGGCACCTGGTGCCCTATAAATGGGGCACCAGGCGCCTTATAAGTGGGGCACCTGCGCGGATTTTAAGTTTGCTCATTCCCGAGGCAGCCTTTTGAGCTCTATAAGAAGGGGGGGACCTCCCCTTCTTCTCCCCCCACACCAGCTACAGTGTTATTCTTCCTTCTTTGCTCCGATGGCATCCTCCTCCTCCCGTCCGACCGGTTCAAACGAGATGAAAAGTTTTTCTGAAGTGCCGTTCCATATTCGGAACCGAGTGTCCATGGGAGTGGTAGTGGCTTTATTAGGCACCCCTCTTTGTTTTGTTCCAAAACCTTCTTTTCTGATCGCGCGGTTATTTTGCAGGACCTTCCAAATTTTCCCGACGCTCGCCGTTACGGTCAGGTGCTGTGGACAGCTCGACTGATGGCTGCCATTAACATCCATGTGCGGACTATTCTGAGTGGGTGGGGCTTCACCGGCATTCTAGTTCATGCCAATCATCTTCTCAAATATTTTTGGGACTTTTCCCTGGCGGGCGCGCTTCTCGAGATGTGGCACCCCGACACTCACCCCTTTGTCTTTGACTCTTTTGAATGTACCATTCTCTTAGAAGAGGTGGAGCTATTCCTGGGGCTTCATGCCATGCCTGGGTACGGCCAGGCCATGTTCATTCCTGTTGGACCGGTCACCGGTTTGGACTTCCTCCGTGGCTTTATGACCACCGGAGAGGCCCAGTCCATCATAGTAGGTGGGCGTATTTACACCGAGGCACTGGCGGATTGGTCCATTGGCGTGATTCAAGGTGCCGGTGATAATGAGGACCTATTGCTGCCTGGTGCCAAAGGTGTTGCTGCTTGCCTTGCCTCAGTGCTCCTTTACCCGTGTGAGGATGGGTAGCTTGATCCTACCTACCTTCCTTGTATCCAGGGCATTTGGTCCAATGAGTGCATAGCCCACTCGGTGTTGGGCTATCTCTATGACGGCATGACCTCTGCTAGCGTTGGCAGGCCTATGTTTGGCAGTATTCTCCTGTTCATGTGCTGGGCTGACTGGCACTTTAAGTTTGACGTGTGCTTAGGACCGGCCACGGCTTCCCGACTTTTTGCTCAGAGCCCCCTCCAGCCTCTCAACAACCGTCTTTGCATGGAATACAAGGTGATGAACAAGTGCCCTTCGGTGAAGACCCGCGCTGACTGGCGTTTGTACTTTTCGGCCATAAGCAGCGGTGGCTTTGTCTGTCCCACAGAGGCGGTTATGCGCCAGAATGTCCATGCCTCTCCCACCCCAGGGGTGGATCTTCGGTTGATCACCGGCACCTTTTTTATCATATACAACCCACATCGGTGTCCCTCGTCTCTCTCATATTCCGTCTGTCAAAGATCGTCAGATGGGCACGGCGGCTGATGTTGAAGAATGCCAGAGCATCCTTGCCATTTGGGGAATTTGCAAGAGTTTCTCGCCGAGTGCCTACATGGATGAAGACGAGGTCTGGAAGAGCCGCTACGTGGCGAAGCTGAGGAAGCTGCGTAGTGGGTGACTTGTATCTGCTTTTGATTGTGTCCAGTTGTATCTTGTTTGCTTCTGTTGTGTCTAGGACTTAATCAGTGTAGGTCTAGGGCTTGCTTGATGTAGTTCCTTTTCAGTCGTGTCCTTGTCCTGTCAGTGTTAGCAACCAGCAAAATATGCAAAAAGGAATTGAATATCAATGTTTTGCTGATGAAATTGTGTTTTTCATGAAGAATATTACTTGTAGACATGTTCTAAAAATTTTGAAAATTTTGACAATGACATATAATATTTTCACCTCTGCACCTTTCCTTCATTCCACCATTGACTTTTTCTAGTTTTTCTACTGTGTGGGGCCTTCTCGGAGTGTGCAGCGTGTCGTGCAGACTTCCTAGTAAGTTTTTTCCAACTGCAAACTTGTAATTTATTCCATTATCTTCGATTTTGCAGAAGGGACCGAACCGATCTGGAGTTGTTCCGTATCGGAACGGGAAGAGAGAAGGGGGCCAAACCCCCTGGCTCCCCCTTGATGGGGAGCTAGGCTCTGCCTGGCGCCCCATCAATGGGGCGCCAGGCGCCCTATCAAGAGGGTGCCTGGTCCAGGCGCCCCATAAATGGGGCACCTGGTCACCAGGCCCCTATCTTTCTTGTTTTGCCATTTTTGACCTGTTCTAACGTTTTGAAATGATGCAGATGACGAAGAGGTCCCGTGTCGAGCGTGGCGGTGCCTCCGGTGCCGCCGGAGCCTTTTCTTCTGCCGGTGCTTCTTCCTCCGCCGGGGCTTCTAGTTCGGCCGACCCTGGCCCATCGGAGCTGCCTTCCCTCCATCCTCCTCCGACTGTCTCGGTAACCGAAACTTGAATTCCCTTTTTGAATTATTCATGATTATTGTTGTTTCTAACATGATTGTTTGTTTGTGCAGGGGAAGATCAAGTCCCGGATATCCTGGGAAATGGTCTTCCATGCCTACAAGGGGCTGAAGGATTTCCAGAAGGTACGATTGGATGCAATGGGTTTCGGCCCATTGCTTCGCTGCTCTACCTTCTGGGAAGACCTCCCCCTGATCTAGGCTTTGAGGGAGAGATGGGATTCCACTACCCATTCCTTTCTCTTCCCCTAGGGGCATATGGTTCCCACTTTGGAGGACGTTTCCCGGATCACGGGTCTTCGCGTTCATGGTCGCGCCGTCACCGGCAAGACCTACCGCGATTACTCGGCTATGGTCCGGGACTTTCTGGGTCATCCGATCCCACATTGCCCCGGCGGACTGCGCGTTATGAAGCGCACAGACGTCGGGAACTTGGTCGGTCTGGGCAATGCCAGTGTGGGGAAGGATGACCTGGTGGCGGATGTACTCGACGCGTTGACGAAAGGCGTCGAGCGCTACTTGGTCGGTGAGGAGGACACCGTCCAGGCCGACCAGGACCTCCGCCGATTCCTCATTTTCTTCCTCACCCGTCTTCTGCTGGCCCCGAAGACGGACAGGGTGCACTTGTGGTTCCTCCTCTTTCTTGCCGACCTATCGAAGGTTGGCGAGTATGCATGGGGTGCCGCTATGTTGGCCCATTTGTTCTCCTCGCTGGCGATGGAGAGCGGTCCAGTTTCAGTAGCCGGCTTCACTCCATTCCTTCAGGTATGCTTTGTTCTTTTGTTCATCATCAATTCTGCCTTGTCTTTTGGTGACTAACTGAGCTTGCATTGACAAGTATGGAGTTACTACTACATCCCTTTGGGTCGTGCCTTGCTGAAGGCTGACCCCGAGTACCCGCTCATCAGCAGCTGGGTCGCCACTCGATCTGCTTCTTCCCACCCTTACCAGGTGGAAAACTTAAGGAGGCAGCTGCTCTACTTCCCTCACCACGAGGTATTCTGTCACTTTTCCCTCCTTTCTAGCTTTTCGGTTCTTCTTGTTTACTGTTCTGCCTTGCTTTTTCAGGTGGTATGGCGTCCCTATTTAGACCTTCATCTGGATCGACAGCCATGGGTATCGGAGGGTCGTCTGGCTTTTGGCCGTGACACCTTCTTGATCTGCCTGAACGAGATGGAGCCACTGTGGGTGCGTCTCACGATGCGCTCATTAGGGCTTCACCAGGAGTGGGTGGATCTCCCTCCTTACCCGCGCCTGGGTCATTCTACTCACGGCCTGATCCAGGAGATTGATTGGAAAAAGGAGGGCCAGTTTGCTGTTCGGCTCTGGAAGAGGGGTGGCACCCCAGTGACTTCCAACGCTTCTGACAGCGATGATTATCTGCGTCGCTACATGGCGACATTTGCCCACCTTTTCACCGAGGGTGGAGAGGTATGTACTTGTTGTTTCCATTACTGTTTTTCCTTTGCTTTGTAGCTAATCTGTGTGTTGCTTTCAGAGTATTCAGGAGGAGTTGTCTCGCTTGAGGGCAGGGACAGCATCTCTGGAGGCTGAGCTGGAGCGACAGGTACTTTCTGTACTTTGCACCTTTCCATTGTTGGTTAACTGATCTTTCTTTCTTATTTCTTTCAGCGACGTCTCTACCGAGGTGCCCGTCGACAACTGCGCGGGCGTGATGATGAGGTAACGTTCTTTGCTTTTCTTTAATACCTCGAATGAATGTTGTTAACTGTTTCTCCTGCTTCCTTTCAGATTTATCGGCTCCGCGAGCACGTGGCCGAGCTGGAGTTGGGTTCCCATCCAGCTGCCCCTGAGCCGACGATCTTTGACGAGCCTTCAGAGCCTCCCTTTGAGTCGTTCGACTTCGGCCAGCCCATGGGTCCTGAGCTACCTCCTCACCACTTGCCGGTCGACCCTCCTTCCTTCATTCCTACCGATCCCGGGAGAAGTTCCTCAGAGACGGGCTTTCTTCTTGAGGTGATTACTGTTTTTTTCTTATGCTGTCTTCTTTCTTTATTTGCCTTGCTAATCTTCTTTTCTTTTCTTGAAGATTGCCCAGCTGAAGAAATGGGTGAAGGCCCTTACCACCGAGGTGAATTTTCGTGACTTCCTTCTGTTTTACTTTGATTGATTCTAACATTCTCTCTTTTGTAGAACAAGGATCTTTGGGCGAGGATCTCTGACCTCTCTGCGGGGGGTGCTCCGCCTTCTACTAGTGATCCCTCGGGTCTCCAGGACAAGGTACACATCTTTCTGCTTTGTTCGTCATCGTTTTCTTTCTTTCCTGACATTTTTCTGGTAGGTGATGGAGCTACAGAGGGAGCTCGGGCTCGAGCCCCTCGTAGGCATTCTGAATCCTGGTCCTTCTACTTCCGAGGTGCGATGTCTCTATTATGATTTTAAACTGGGAATTCTTGGACTGACGCTTCTTTTGGTTTCTACAGACTGCTCAGAGGATAGAGGAGCTGACACAGGAGGTACACGTTTGATTCTTTTCCTTAAACTGCTTTTTCTGTAGCTGATGCATCTCTTTGTCACCTTGTAGGTCGGGAGACTGGAGGCTCGCGTGGTCGAGTTGTCACGACCAGAGTCCGAGCAGCTCCTTCTTCTTCGTCTTGAGCACTCCAGAGAGCTCAATCGGGTGGAGGCGGAGCATCGTCAGCTGATGATGCAGGCATTGCAGTCTCGATCTCGGAGCCACTCCCACCGCTCCAACTCCTGTGGGACCACGTTGAGGGGGCCTACCCATTCGGGTTCCTCTTAGACTAGTAGTCATAGGAGGAGAGGTGAGGAGAGACTTGCCATGCCACCTCCGGGTGATCAGGCTCCAGCAGAGGGAGGCGGCGATTTGTGATGTGCCGGCCCCTTCTATCTTTGATGTATCTTTCTTTTCATAGTGACAGTTGTTGGCTTCTTTCTCTGTCTCCCTGCGTTTACTCAAAAGGCGATCAGAACTTTATTTAGGCTTAGTCCCTTGCAAGAAAAGGGTGAAACTGCCTTGATCTTTTGTCAAGGGACATAGGCCTTATCAAGGTAAAATAACGAAAAAAATATAAGTATGCACAGAAAGGAAACATGCAAGACTGAAATTAAACATGAATGCAAAGGCAACTAGTCAATTTAAGAAGCAAATTTTTAAGTGTTTTAGGATTTCTGATTTGTTTGGCTTTTGATGGTTTTATAATGTTTTTGGTGTTTTGGGATTTTTACGATTTTTTTGGTGTTTTTGAATATTCTCCTTTTAGGATTTTTGATTTTATAGATTTGTTTGGTACTTTATGAAGTATTTGATTTTTTTGTTTGGTGTGAGGGACATGATTATTTCATCCTTTGCTTTGCTTGCCATAGGTGTGCCTCATTGTTACCTAAGGGTTAAGAGTAGGCATCACGTGTGAGAAAGTGCCTAGTTTGAGATCTTCTGACCTTCCGCCCTTGATAGGCTATGGCTTTTCTTGGATCCAGTCGGTCAACCTTACCCGCAAGGTTAAAGAGGGAAGAGGATTGTTGGTAAGTCCTTAATAGGATTCGAGGGTGTCGAATTTGTTTTTCTACTGGTGCCCGCGTTGCCTGTTTGGAATTTGACATCCTCGGGTCCTTCCTTCTAGCCCTTTTCTTTGATGGCCCACATTCGGACAGGTCTCTCTTTTTTCTTTTGCTTGATTTTGACCCGAGGGGTTCATTGCCCATCTTTTGGAGCCTTTTTTTTCTCTTGGGCTTTTGTTGGTACACATTCAGACAGGTCTATTCTTTTGCCATCCTGAGGGGTCATTGCCCATCTTTTGGCACCTTTTTCTTCTTTTTAAGAAGTCAGACCTTCAGAGGCATTTTCCAACTAAGGCAATGGGCACTTTCGATACTCCTTATTCTAACCCCTTCCATCTATTATGGACCAAAACGAGAAGAGAATGGGATTAGGTTGACCTTCTTTCGCCAAGCGTTGCTTATCTTTCTCTCTGACTTCCGATCATCAGATCTCAAAACTTGGCATGTAGTGTGTGCAGTATTATGCCTATCCTTATTTCCCTAAGTGACAAGTTGGTGCACTGAGCAAGCAAGCATTAGATGTTATCATTATACTTCACACCCTTGGATTTTATAGATTTTTTTGTTTTAAGGGAAATATTTTTTAAGGTACACACCATTCCAGGGATGAGCTAGTTCTTCTCCTTCTGTATTAGTCAGCTTATATGAATTACCAGGATAAACAGCAGAAATTACATACGGACCCTCCCAATTAGGTTGAAGTTTGGAGCAGGGACCGCCCGGCTTAACGAATATTCTTTTAAGCACAACCTCACCGATTTCGAATTTTCTCTCCACCACCCTCTTCTGATAAAATATTTTAAGTCTATTCTGATAAGATATAGCATGTTCGGCAGCGGCCAGCCTCCTTTCATCCAAGAGTTCGAGCTGCACGAGAAGAGAATCTCGGCGTTCATCCATCGGGATATCTCGATCGATCTGGACTTGGAGGGAAGGAATGGTCACTTCGTATGGGACTACCGCCTCCATTCCAAATGCCAAGGCATAGGGGGTCTGACCCGTTGGGGTTCGAATAGAAGTGCGGTAGGCCCATAGAGCATCAACTAACTTATCTGGCCAGTCTGCGAACTTGCTAGACTTACAAGTTTTCTTAATAATTTTTATCAGGGTTTTATTGGTGGCTTCTGCTTGACCGTTGCCTTGAGGATAATATGGAGATGAATGATGCAATCTGATGCAATACCTGTTGCAAAGGTCACGCAGCTCCTGAGAGATGAATTGTGGTCCGTTGTCGGTGATGATGTCGCCTGGGATCCCGAACCTGGCAATGATGTTGCGCTTGATGAAAGTGCAGACTGTTGATGCCTTGATCTCCACGTATTCTTCCGCTTCTGCCCACTTGGTGAAGTACTCCGTTGCAGTTAGGATGAAGGATTTGGTTTTGTTTGTGGAGTTTGGGTCACCGAGGGGTCTGATAACATCAAAGGCCCACATAGCAAAGGGCCATGGGGCGTGAATCGGGTGAAGGGAAGATGCGGGAGAATGAATTTTGTCGGCATGAAGTTGACATTGATGGCAGTGCCGGACAAAGATCGAGCAATCTTCTTCCAGAGTAGGCCAATAGTACCCTTTCCTGATGATCTTCTTGGCGAGGGCTTGAGCATTTACATGGCCTCCACATACTCCGGAGTGTGCTTCTTTAAGCACCAATTCAGCCTCTTCTTCATCTATGCATCTTAATAGAATACCGGACAAGCTTCTTTTGTAAAGTACTCGACCTAAGATGGTGTATCTCTGGGAGACCCTTCTTATGGCTCTTTTCTCTTCGGCAGTCGATTCCGGTGGATATGTCTAATCCTGACAGTAATTTGCAATCTCATGATACCATGGTTTCTCACCATCTTCTAATTCTTCCAACTCAACCAAAGATACTTCCTCCTTTTGCTCAATGTACTCTTTCCTTTCAAAATTTTTTTTAACCCCCAAGAATCGTGCATCTTCTATTGACGGAATGGTACGTCGGCGGACATAGATCGTCCTAACTTGTCTGCCTAGTGGGACAGATAGTGAAGATGCCAGGGAAGCGAGAGCATCGGCAAGAGTATTTTGAGCACGAGGAACATGAATGAATTCGAGTTTGGAGAATAGCTTGATGTAACAGGTGGTGAGTTCTTGGTATGGTCTGAGCCCGGGATGAGATGTGCGGTATTTGGTCAGTACTTGGCGGAGAATCAACTGACTATCACCGATCACCCTTAGTTTAGTGACACCATAGAAGTGAGCGGCCTCCAGTCCGGCCAACAAGGCTTCATACTCAGCTATATTGTTTGTTGCTGAAAAATGGAGTTGAAAAGCCTGTGGAATGGTGACACCTTCGGGTGATAGAAGAACAATCCCTATCCCTCTACCATGGGAGTTTAATGCCCCGTCGAAATACAAAGTCCATAGATTGGAAGATCGAATGGACATCAATTCTTCATCGGGAAATTCTGATTGGATAGGGTCAAAGATTGGGATAGGATGATGGGCAAGGTGTTCGGCGATTGTGTAGCCCTTGATTGCCTTCTGTTGGGTGTAGGTGATGTCAAATTGGGAGAGAAAGCTCTGCCAGCGTGCCAAATGGTTAGTTAGGACAGATTTTTCAAGAAGAAATTTGATGGGATTCATGCGAGCAATGAGATTAACCTCGTGGGCCAGAAAGTAGTGTTTAAGCTTCTGGACCACCCAAACCAGGGCGGCACAGGTTTTCTCCATGGTTGTGTACTTCTGTTCACATGGATCAAAGATTTTGGATAGATAGTACGTTGCTCGCTCTTTCCCTTCATCATCTATTTGTGCCAATACTGCTCCCAGGGATCCTTCCAAGACTGAGATGTATAAGATCAAGGGTTTGCCGGGAACTGGAGGTTTGAGGACGGGGGGGCGTGGCAAATATTTCTTTAAACCATCGAATGCCTCTTGACATCTCGAATCCCATCTAAATTCGGCCTTCGCCTTGGTTAACTCATAGAAAGGTTTGCACCTTTGGGAGTGTTGTGAGATAAACCGGCGAACAAACTGTAGCCTACCGATTAACCCTCTCAGCTCTTTTAGGTTCCTTGGTGGAGGCATGTCAATAATGGCTTTGGCCTTGTTGGGATCGATTTCGATGCCTCTTTTGCTGACAATGAACCCAAGTAACTTTCCAGATGATACTCCAAACACACACTTCTTGGGGTTCATCTTGAGCTTATATTCCCTAGCTCGTTGCAAAACCCTTTTCAACACCTCAGCATGCTCATCTTGGGTTCGAGATTTGACCACTAAATCATCCATGTACACCTCTACAAATTTATGCATCATATCATAAAATATTGCCACCATGGCCCTTTGATAAGTTGCTCCGGCATTCTTTAATCCAAAGGGCATGACGACGTAGCAATAGGTTTCCCAAGGTGTAGTGAACGAGGTCTTCTCTTGATCCTCTTCTGTTAACCAGATTTGATTATACCCCGAGTATCCATCCATGAATGATAGGGTTTCGTATCCAGCCGTGTTGTCAACAAGAACATCGATATGAGGAAGGGGAAAATCATCTTTTGGACACGCTCGGTTTAAGTCCCTGAAGTCGATGCAAATTCGAACCTTTCCATCCTTCTTCATGATTGGGACTATATTTGCCACCCACTGTGCATAGAGGACGACTCTAATGAATTTTGTTTGGTGTAACTTATCAACCTCTTCCTTCATCTTTAATGCTATGTCCGGGTGGAATCTTCTTAACTTTTGCTTGATCGGGGTAGCTTCGTGTTTTAGAGTCAATCGATGCTCTACCAATGATTTATCTAACCCCAGCATATCTTCGTATGTCCAAGCGAACGTGTCTTTGTATTCTTGCAACACCCCCATTAGATTCTGCTCTTCTAAAGGGGCGAGGTTGGCACTGATGAGGATATTCTTAGTGTAAGGAATCGTCCATTAAAATTTGGTGCAGCGGAAGCGACGATTCCTATGGGTTCCTTTAGAATCCGTCTCAATCAGAACCGAACGACGAAAAAGGAAAACCGATCAAATCGGGTTCGAATATACCTGATAGAGATTCATATAATCCCATGGAGAGGAAGGAGATGAGCTTCTCAAGCTCTACAAACCGTTCAAGTGTCCGGTCTCCAGCAGTATCCACACGAACTTCATCCACAGCAGGTTCTCCCTTCGCGCCGGCCTCGAGAACTCTTCCCGAACCGAGCTCCATCGACCATGGACACCTTCTAAAGAGAGAAGGAGGTAGGGAGGAGGCTTGGGACGTGGTTTTCACCCTTGGCTTGATGGGGTTTGGCTGAAACCATTAGTATTTATAGAGAATTATGGAATTTTTCATAAAAACCCAAAATCTCTATAAATTACGCCCTTGCCCCTGAACTTGTGGATAAGTCCTTTTGTGTGTGACCCACTAGGCCCAATAGCCTATTTGGTTGAGGCCTAAATAAAATAGAACAATTCTATTTAATTTTAATTAAATCTGTTATCCGATAACAGATTAATCGGCCTACCGATCATGAAGGGTACAAGCCACATCCCATGATCCCAAATGGCTATGGGGATAATCTCATCTCCATTGAGCCTTTCCATCATCAGTTACCACATGGATATAAACCCTCATCCATCCAATGTCCCGGTCGGAAAGGAGTACGGCATCGATCGTCAACTCCTTAGTGTACCGACTCTATAGGATCCTGTACTCGGAATTGGATCAATTGGAAAACTCCTTTTCCAATTATCCTATCTACCCTGGCCAGGGATTTAGAGTACTATCCCATAGGACATTCACTCTCACTTACCGAGAGTGGACGATCCCTTGTTTTCCGCTCAATTGCCTCCATCGGATTTTCCTTGTACCCGATCCATCGCTATATAGGACCATCTAAATTGTGACCCATAAGTCAATGGTCAAAGCACAAGTTCCACCCAACAAGGCATCTTTGGCGACTCAGGTCAAAGGTCCAACCATGCAACCGTGATGATAGAAAACCCTGATAGACAGTTCGGTAAGATACCATTCAGGGTTTCTAATTCGGTCAGTTCAGTGAACTCATTCAACTAATGAGCACCTGTATGTGTATCTCAGTGTCTCCACACTAATGACCAATGAGATCGGTCATCCTCATCATATGAGAAGACATCACATACACTAGTCTATCCGGATCCTTGATGTCCTGTCTCAAGTATCCTATGACTAGGAACATTTAGATCAAATACCTCTAGATGATCAATCTCATTATCATGATCTCATCATGATTTAATCATCATTGTATTTGATCAAGGACTTCATTATGATATTCGCTTCTAATAAGAGCTTATAATGAAGATTTGCCTAATTAATTGAATAAGATATTTCTAGAAATGTCGAATCATATCATATATGATTGGCTTGTAGGGCATACATTTCTATCAATCTCCCACTTGCACTAAAGCCAATCACCATCTGACTGATCTGTATCGGCTCAAGGTGAAGCTCAAACACTCTTTGAGTAACTCGCTTCGATTAGTGGATCCGCAATGTTATTAACGGTAGATACTTTATCTTTAATTATATCTCTATAAGTTGCAATCTCTACGATTGTATGGTATCGCCACAGAAGTTCTAAACTTCTGATGAGACATCGGCTCTACTCCATTGTTTTCTCAAAACAATGATACACTTTCAAAGAAAATTGGGACAATCCCATACCTTAGATGAGAATCTTCATCTAGACTACTTCTCAAGTAGTGTGCAACCACCATGTAAACTTGTTTACATATGTTGTAGAACTTACAGTGTTCTATCATATAGAACTCTTTCAACTCACTGCACCATCATTATTCTGACTTAATATCAAACTTATTTGATTAGAAGCTTGTGTTTGTAAAACTACAAGACTTCAAGTCTTATCCTCCAGTGTATAGAGATACATTCTCAGTGCTTCTCAAGTACCAAATGATATATCTCTAAACTATCCAGTGACTCTTACTTGGATCTGTCTGATGAATGCTCATAACACTTAGAGCATTGATTACATCATGTACGTAGCATCATATAAATGATAGACCCTATGACAAAGGCATAAGGGCTCCATTTATGTGATCTCTTTATCTTTCAAGAAGTCTATAAAGACAACACTTTACAGAGATCAACTCCACACTACATAGGTAAGAAACCTATCTTGGAGTTTATCATGTCAAACCCTTTGACTATAATGACTACGTACATTAACTGGGCATTGATTTTAGATCTATCTTCATAGATCTCAAAACCCAAATTGTGTTTGGAGGATCAATTTGATAGCTAGGTTCACTTATGATAACACACCTACTTCATTCTCAATGAGTAGTATGTCATCAACATAAAATGTCAAGAAAGTAACAGCACTCCCACTTATCTTGTTGAATACACAAGGCTCCTCTTCGTTCTTAACGAAGTCATAAGATTTAATCTCATTAAACCTTATATATGATCTATGGGAAATTTTTATTCAGTCCATAAATGAACTTAATACACACTCTTCTTGGATGTTATTGGGATTTAATTCCCTATAGTTGTATCATATACACCTATTCCTCAAAATACTTTAGAGGAACACTATCTTAACATCCAATTAGCTTATCACATAATCATAGAGTATAACAATCAAAATCCGAATGGATTAATCCATGGAATAGGTAAAAGATCTCATCATAGTCAACCATTTGACTTCAATGATATCCTTTTCAACTATTCTCACCTTTGAAGGTATCTACCTTCTAATCCACTTCAATCTATTCTTTAGTGATCCATTTATTCCTTATGGATACTATATCCTTAGGTGGATCTATCAAGTTCTAAACTTGATTAGAATAGATAAAGTTTATATCGGATTTTATTGTCTCTTCCCATTAATGAATCAATATCTTATATTGGTTCTATATACATCCTAGGATCAATATCCTTATTATCTTATGCCTCATTTCATCTATCAGAGATATGTCTCACATATCTCTTAAGTAGAATGGACACAAGTAAAGACCTATCATTTGTCCTTGTGTAATTATTAACTAGCACCTTAATAGAAGTGTTATTGGGTTGTGGGACTGGAACATCTTCCATATATACCTTGCTCCCACTATCTTTCTTAAGAATGAACTTTTCCTTTAGAAATATAGTGAGTGAGCAACACATACCCTTATACATAAGGGTCGTATATTTAATATCCAAAAGTTTCCTTAGGATATTCCACAAGCCAACACTTCATAGTCTTATATTCCAACTTGTTAGAGTTATACTTCTTCACCAGGTCGGACATTCCGAAACCTTAACTTGCTTAAGGTCAAGTTTTAACCCCTTTTCCATATCCTATATGGAATAACCAGAACAGACTTAGAAGGTACCTATTAAGATCAAGTGGTTATAACGAGTACTTAACCAAAATTAGACAAAGAGGAAATTTGCAAAGCTTGTCATTGTTCATTTTATGTCTTACATAATATGACTTCTCATTTTAGCTACTCAATTAAGCTAAAATATGTAATGAGGTGTCCATTAGATTCTATTATCCTTCAATTATATGTAAATTATGTACTTAAGTATTCCCCTCCTTGATCTCATCAAAGAGTTCTAATACTCTTTCCATTAGTATCTCTACTTCATTCTTAATCTCAAATAATTTCTCAAAGGTCTTAGATTTGTACTTCATAAAGTATATGTATCCATACCTAGAGACATCATCTTTGAAATAATGAAGTAGAAATATTCTTCTTTAGCCTTACTAGATATGGGCTAACATACATCTAAATGTACGAGTTCTAATAACTCATTAACCCATTCTCCATGTCTATATAAAGCTAAAGTGTAGATTGATCTAAATCAACCCATTTCCTCTTAAAAAGAATATTCACATATAACATGAGAGCTAGCATATCAAATATGATTAAACAATTCATTAAGCTCCCACTGGCAAACACTTTGCCATTCAATCTATTAGAACATCTATCAATTCCATAACTTAGAATAAATCAACATTTATTCAAGTAGGAAATCATGTAATGTTCTTGTAGAAGGATATAATAGCAATCTTAATTATTAAGACATCTTGATAAGGCTATTAAAAAAATTGCACCTCCCACTAATAATGATGCAACTTTTGCACCATTTCATATGTAGGTCAATATCTTCTTTATTAAGCCTTCATTTACTTGTCATCATCTACAACTCCTTGTAGATATAAGATGCATATCTGGTATCTCATACCATTAGATGCATCCATAGTATCTAATATTATGATATACACATATAGTATCTAATACTATTAAGTGTATATTTAAAACAAGTAAGTGCCAATGACTTGGATACATGAAGCTTCTCAAGCTCCACCTTTGCATTATATACAAAAACACTTTGTACTTTCTCTTCCACTTATCATCATCATGACAGTGTAAGAATCCTGTCTTATTCTGGCTTTATTATCTTGACCACCTTCTTTTACTATTAACTCTCTCCTATTTCTATCTAATGATTTTACTTCTTACTATTGGTCTCACCAACAAGAAGTAATTAGGATGTATTGTTGTTCTAAGTTGCCCTTTAGATAGCTCATCACTATGAGCCATGATGGATCTCATATCCATCTATCCATGTTGTCTCTACAATTTATATCTCATAGAGACAAACATCTAAGTTAAGGCAAACAATGCATCTTGTTTATAAGATAAGATCTTATCTTTCTTTCATATCACTAGATAATTTAGGAGACACCTACTTCTCAAGTAGAATAGTTAATTGGTCAACTATGAGAACAATTCTCTTAGTTGTAAACCAGTCTAAGAAGTGTGATCCATTAAGCTATATGGCATCTAATATGCCATACAAATGGTGGTTTATTATCGTATTCTACAACTGATATATAATTTTATCAATATAACATTGCAAACATTCATTAAAATTAAGATATGGTCTTTGATCCTAATTTATGCTCCCACTAATTTTCGACGAATTTGCATAACCCTCATTATGCAAAGACGGGATATCACGATGAAATCCTAGTGGGGACTAAGCCCCTATTAACTTTATGGTGATGACCTTGTGGTAGCACAACAAATCACCCCATACTTAATAGGTAGGCAACTATTGCCGATTGCAACTCTTGCAACTCTTAGTCATTTAGCCTCTAGAGTTATGACCTTGTGGTAGCACAACAAGCCATATACTCTAGTTAGGTCAAACCCGCTTGTTACGTTATGAGAATGGATTCTTCACACAGCCCTTGTGGTAGCACAACAAAGCCATGCAAATGGTCCACCCCAAGGTTCGGCAAATGCCTTAGCCATGATCACCAATCCCTTGCCGAATGAGTCTTGTGGTAGCACAACAAACCCATCCAATCTAAGATTGGCTCATCAAGACCATAACAACGGAAGGCTACGTGAGTCATTCTTAATGTCACACGTTTATCAACCTAATTATTACAAGGAGGGATTTTATTTTAGTCTCATCAATAATATGTGCTAAGTATATATAATACCTTTGGAATATCATATATCTAAGGTATAACCTGTAGCACACATTCACATATCAAATATGCACAAAATCAGGTGATCATGGACTTAACCCTAAGCATGCACCTAAGGCACCCCTATAGGTGCAAATCCTTGCTTCGGATGCTTGAGTTGCCGTGCTCCCACTTCAGAAGGGTGCTTCTCCAAGTGGTCCCGCTCTCCAACCTTCCACGAACCGGCTTCTAACTCTTACAAGCGGCTTAAGGGTATGCAGACCCCAAATGTACATAACTCAATAAGAAACCTTGGTTTTAACCAAGGGGAGTACATTAATGGAGGGAGGTAGAATGTACAATCAGATTGTATAGAAAGAGATGAGGCACATGCAGGCCCCATTTAATAACATAACCAACACAATTAAAAGCAATCACAAGCCAAGCACAATTAAGTCCATGATCACCTCCATACACACACTAACATTCATCACATGAACATAGAGCGCATACGTGATAATTATATGAGAGATATCATATATATCAGCATAAAATTATATAATTTATTTTTAAATTCTAAATTTCATGCATGTCGAATTTTCATGAAATAAATAACATGACAACAACATATAAACAATTTATATGAAATGAACATACAAAACTAAACTATTTAGAACATTCATGCATTCCCAATACTGTGCAAGGTCAGAAATTAATGTCACAATTTATATTCTGAAAAATCTAATTTTACAGATTTAATTAAGACACTAATAATTTAAGTTAAACCTTTAAAACAATTTTAAAGTTTAACTATGAGTGAATCTATGTAAATAGAACTAAACATCATATAACATGTCATTAAACACTTTAAAACATGTTAAATAATATTATAGAATTTTTCAGAATTTTTATGGAATTTTATGGCAATTTTTCGGAATTTTCTATGATTTTAAACACTTTAAAATCATAAAATATAGTGTCTGGCGCATGCGCCGCGCGCTCCGGCGCACTGCGCCACGCCGGCGTGCGCCTGTGTGCGCCCTGGCGTGCGCCTGTCCTTCATCGCGTGTGCGCCGACCGTCGGGGCGCCGGCGCGTGCGCCGATCGACTTCCCCGAACAGGCGCAAAGCACTGTTCATCCGGGAGAAAATCTCTCCAATAGAATCGGATTTATCTCCTTATCCCGGACTCCGAAAAATCCGAAAAAATATGCGTTGGAATCCTTATCAAATAAGGAATCCAAAACAGTCGGCCTAATATCCAGGAAAAATCCCAATAGACCAAAAAATGAAGAGGAAAAGGCGGCGGTCACCCAGATTCCGTAGCAGAAATCTCTATTTCGCAACGAGGATAATTCCTTATCCCGGAAGCCAAATATTCTCAAAAAATACAATTTAGAATCCTCATCATATGAAGTTTCCAAATATGTATATATCCCTTCATATAAAAATTCTCTATCAACGGGAAATCAGGAAGAAACAAGTCGGCGCCACCAGATTCCGCAGAACCCTAGTTCGTCGGAAAACTCAAAAATTCTCATCCTCCGCCGTCGTTCAAAGCTTTATATCAAAGGTAAAGGCTATGCAATCATATTACCCATCTTCCAAACCTTTTCCAAGCCTCAATTTCTTCTGTGGACGGAGATTTCACAAAATCCCCAAATCCGGGTGTCGGTTCGGGCATGACAGAAACACCAACTTTTGATGCTTCTGTTGGGTGTAGGTGATTGCAATCTCATGATACCATGGTTTCTCACCATCTTCTAATTCTTCCAACTCAACCAAAGATACTTCCTCCTTTTGCTCAATGTACTCTTTCCTTTCAAATTTTTTTTAACCCCCAAGAATCGTGCATCTTCTATTGACGGAATGGTACGTCGGCGGACATAGATCGTCCTAACTTGTCTGCCTAGTGGGACAGATAGTGAAGATGCCAGGGAAGCGAGAGCATCGGCAAGAGTTGTCTGGGCACGAGGCACATGAATGGAGTCAAGTTTGGAGTAGAGCTTGACGTAACAGGTGGTGAGTTCTTGGTATGGTCCGAGCCGGGATGAGATGTGCGGTATTTGGTCAGTACTTGGCGGAGAATCAACTGACTATCACCGATCACCCTTAGTTTAGTGACACCATAGAAGTGAGCGGCCTCCAGTCCGGCCAACAAGGCTTCATACTCAGCTATATTGTTTGTTGCTGGAAAATGGAGCTGAAAAGCCTGTGGAATGGTGACACCTTCGGGTGATAGAAGAAAAATCCCTATCCCTCTACCCTGGGAGTTTAATGCCCCGTCGAAATACAAAGTCCATAGATTGGAAGATCGAATGGACATCAATTCTTCATCGGGAAATTCTGATTGGATAGGGTCAAAGATTGGGATAGGATGATGGGCAAGGTGTTCGGCGATTGTGTAGCCCTTGATTGCCTTCTGTTGGGTGTAGGTGATGTCAAATTGGGAGAGAAAGCTCTGCCAGCGTGCCAAATGGTCAGTCAGGACAGATTTTTCAAGAAGAAATTTGATGGGATTCATGCGAGCAATGAGATTAACCTCGTGGGCCAGAAAGTAGTGTTTAAGCTTCTGGACCACCCAAACCAGGGCGGCACAGGTTTTCTCCATGGTTGTGTACTTCTGTTCACAAGGATCAAAGATTTTGGATAGATAGTACGTTGCTCGCTCTTTCCCTTCATCATCTATTTGTGCCAATACTGCTCCCAGGGATCCTTCCAAGACTGAGATGTATAAGATCAAGGGTTTGCCGGGAACCGGAGGTTTGAGCACAGGTGGGCTTGACAAATATTTCTTTAAACCATTGAATGCCTCTTGACATCTCGAATCCCATCTAAATTCGGCCTTCGCCTTGGTTAACTCATAGAAAGGTTTGCACCTTTGGGAGTGTTGTGAGATAAACCGGCGAACAAACTGTAGCCTACCGATTAACCCTCTCAGCTCTTTTAGGTTCCTTGGTGGAGGCATGTCAATAATGGCTTTGGCCTTGTTGGGATCGATTTCGATGCCTCTTTTGCTGACAATGAACCCAAGTAACTTTCCAGATGATACTCCAAACACACACTTCTTGGGGTTCATCTTGAGCTTATATTCCTATTCCCTAGCTCGTTGCAAAACCCTTTTCAACACCTCAGCATGCTCATCTTGGGTTCGAGATTTGACCACTAAATCATCCATGTACACCTCTACAAATTTATGCATCATATCATAAAATATTGCCACCATGGCCCTTTGATAAGTTGCTCCGGCATTCTTTAATCCAAAGGGCATGACGACGTAGCAATAGGTTTCCCAAGGTGTAGTGAACGAGGTCTTCTCTTGATCCTCTTCTGTTAACCGGATTTGATTATACCCCGAGTATCCATCCATGAATGATAGGGTTTCGTATCCAGCCGTGTTGTCAACAAGAACATCGATATGAGGAAGGGGAAAATCATCTTTTGGACACGCTCGGTTTAAGTCCCTGAAGTCGATGCAAATTCGAACCTTTCCATCCTTCTTCATGATTGGGACTATATTTGCCACCCACTGTGCATAGAGGACGACTCTAATGAATTTTGTTTGGTGTAACTTATCAACCTCTTCCTTCATCTTTAATGCTATGTCTGGGTGGAATCTTCTTAACTTTTGCTTGATCGGGGTAGCTTCAGGTTTTAGAGTCAATCGATGCTCTACCAATGATTTATCTAACCCCAGCATATCTACGTATGTCCAAGCGAACGTGTCTTTGTATTCTTGCAACACCCCCATTAGATTCTGCTCTTCTAAAGGGGCGAGGTTGGCACTGATGAGGATATTCTTAGTGTAAGGAATCGTCCATTAAAATTTGGTGCAGCGGAAGCGACGATTCCTATGGGTTCCTTTAGAATCCGTCTCAATCAGAACCGAACGACGAAAAAGGAAAACCGATCAAATCGGGTTCGAATATACCTGATAGGGATTCATATAATCCCATGGAGAGGAAGGAGATGAGCTTCTCAAGCTCTACAAACCGTTCAAGTGTCCGGTCTCCAGCAGTATCCACACGAACTTCATCCACGGCGAGTTCTCCCTTCGCGCCGCCTCGAGAACTCTTCCCGAACCGAGCTCCATCGACCATGGACACCTTCTAAAGAGAGAAGGAGGTAGGGAGGAGGCTTGGGACGTGGTTTTCACCCTTGGCTTGATGGGGTTTGGCTGAAACCATTAGTATTTATAGAGAATTATGGAATTTTTCATAAAAACCCAAAATCTCTATAAATTACGCCCTTGCCCCTGAACTTGTGGATAAGTCCTTTTGTGTGTGACCCACTAGGCCCAATAGCCTATTTGGTTGAGGCCTAAATAAAATAGAACAATTCTATTTAATTTTAATTAAATTCGTTATCCGATAACAGATTAATCGGCCTACCGATCATGAAGGGTACAAGCCACATCCCATGATCCCAAATGGCTATGGGGATAATCTCATCTCCATTGAGCCTTTCCATCATCAGTTACCACATGGATATAAACCCTCATCCATCCAATGTCCCGGTCGGAAAGGAGTACGGCATCGACTGTCAACTCCTTAGTGTACCGACTCTATAGGATCCTGTACTCGGAATTGGATCAATTGGAAAACTCCTTTTCCAATTATCCTATCTACCCTGGCCAGGGATTTAGAGTACTATCCCATAGGACATTCACTCTCACTTACCGAGAGTGGACGATCCCTTGTTGTCCACTCAATTGCCTCCATCGGATTTTCCTTGTACCCGATCCATCGCTATATAGGACCATCTAAATTGTGATCCATAAGTCAATGGTCAAAGCACAAGTTCCACCCAACAAGGCATCTTTGGCGACTCAGGTCAAAGGTCCAACCATGCAACCGTGATGATAGAAAATCTTGATAGACAGTTCGGTAAGATACCATTCAGGGTTTCTAATTCGGTCAGTTCAGTGAACTCATTCAACTAATGAGCACCTGTATGTGTATCTCAGTGTCTCCACACTAATGACCAATGAGATCGGTCATCCTCATCATATGAGAAGACATCACATACACTAGTCTATCCGGATCCTTGATGTCCTGTCTCAAGTATCCTATGACTAGGAACATTTAGATCAAATACCTCTAGATGATCAATCTCATTATCATGATCTCATCATGATTTAATCATCATTGTATTTGATCAAGGACTTCATTATGATATTCGCTTCTAATAAGAGCTTATAATGAAGATTTGCCTAATTAATTGAATAAGATATTTCTAGAAATGTCGAATCATATCACATATGATTGGCTTGTAGGGCATACATTTCTATCACTTAGGACCTTCCGGTGTTCCAAGATTAAGTTCCTTAGTCGGTTCATCCACCGTGGCTGATGGTTCTTCGAACCTTCTTAAACCGGATGCATAAGCGTCAGCCAAATCCTCCTCTTCATCCTCAGTATCAGGATCCTTTTCCGATACAACCTCATAGACCCCTAAAGTCGGATCAATATTGTTTCTCTCCTCATATCGAATTTCCCCTATATGGATTGCATTTTCTAGATACTCCGGTAGCTTGGCACATTCTAAGCTTTTTTGAGCTAACTGATGCAAGTATCTTCTTCGAACTCTCTTACCTCTGATTTTTGTTTTGCTTTTACTGGAAACTAAACCTAAAGAAGAAAAAGGTAAATAAGGAGAGGAAGAAGAGGTGGATGGAGTGGAGTTTATTGATGAAGGGCAAAGGAGATCGATTAGAGACCGGGTGGCCTCCTGATTCGAGTCATCCTTCGGAGCGAGTTGGGATGTTTCTTCGAATGAAATTTGGGTTGAGAAAAGGACGTTTTTTTTTGATCTTTTTGAGAAGTACTAAACATGAACACAGAAGGGGTTTGGTTGGTTATAGTTTCCAACGCGGGTTGAGATATTGACAGAGAGGGGAACAAATCAAGCAAAGATGGGTAAAGAGAGCATCCGTCTTTGCTATCTGGTGGATCTGATGGTGAACTTATTGGAAATGGGTTCAAAGGGGCGACATGGGGTGAATGCCCTGGATTCTGACTGCCAGAAGGCTCGTTGCGGAATAATTCATCACTTGACCCTTCTTCAGAAAATAACCATGATACGTCAAGATATGGCTCATCCTCTAGGTTGTCCACCTTCTTCCTCTTTGCTTGTTCTTGTGGTTCTTGCTCTTTAATCATCTGTATTGTTTCTCTCTTATCAAAGAACTTGCGCAAACACCCCCGAAAATATTTTTGGCCGGTCTTTTGGCCATTATCACATGTCCCATTGCATCCTATCCCATTCCTTGATGTTGTCTTTACCAGCTGGATGGGTTCTGTGATACCCTGCAGTTCTCTTCCCAGTCCTTAGCCTTCCTGATATCCCAGATTCTCCATCATACGCCACCCAAGGGTTTTGGCGTCATCCTTCTTCTTTCTCCAAACTTGCCTGGTCTGCCTTCCATCCCTCGGTAGATCGAGGATTGTGAAGACCGGTTGATTTGGCAAGCCAGTAGGGACAATAATCAAGCAATCCACGGGCATACTTACCACCTTGACGACTTGTCCCTTGAAGGGAAATTTAATGCATTGGTGGTTGGTTGAAGCTACGGCCTCCAATGCCTCAAGGTAAGGCCTTCCCAAGATAGCTTTGTAAGTTGGGTCCATATCCAAGATGTGGAAGTCGACAGTAACAACCCGGGGTCCGAGTTTGACTTCAAGTGTGACCATGCCATGGGCGGGCCTCTTGGAATTGTCATATGCTGTTACAGTGATCTGTGATGGCCGAACATCCTCTTCTGGGATTCCACACATCTGTAGCGTTTCTATTGGCAAGACATTAATGGATGCACCGGTATCGACTAGACAAGACTCAACATCTGTTTCGTTAATACTGACAGTGATACAAAGTGCATATTTTCTTGCTTCTGGTTCGGCCAATTCTTCCTTGGTGAAAGTGAGAGAAGGATGTTCACTTTTCGGGGTCAAGACCGATGCAATCTTCTCTGGGGGGAAGGGTTTCATTGACCATCACTCTTTGTAGATATTGTTGAAGAACTTCCTGATGAACTTTGGATCTTTTAATTAGCTCCAGAATGGAAATCCATGCAGGGGTTTTGTCTAGGTGCTTCAGCAAATCATAGGATGTTCCTGGCACTGGTTCTTCTTCTGGGTGCTCTTCTTCTTCTTCTTCTTGTGACCGTCCTGATTGACCGGTCTGGGGAAAAATTCTTTGAAACATGCGCCCGCTTCTAAGCACCGTGGCGAGTTGAGGAGCTATGGTTGGTGTAGTGGAAGTAGACGGAGGGTTAGGTCGGATGATGGGAGGCCTAGGTAGGGGTGTAGTGATGATGGTCCGGGTTGTAGGGATGCGGGTAGGTTGTGGTGGCATGGTTGTATGAGGTGGTATGATGATGGGTCCTAATGGTGATAGTATTTGTGGGGGCTCGACCGGGCGGATCAAGGTCCTACCCGGTTGGAGTTGTATGGCTGGTGGCGTTATGGTTGGTTGTGATGGCGTGCAGATAATTGGTGGTTGGCTTCTTCTGGCTGGGATAGCTCGTGGTATGGAGTGAATGGTTCGGTTAACGTGGTTTGGAGGGTTAATGTTCATGAAGGAAGCTGGTCGAATTCCTGTTGTTGTTGTCGGACTAGTGCCTGTTGCTACTGCTGAGGTTGGTTCTTTACTGCCTTGATGTACTCACCCATTTGACCCCAGTCAATACTTCCCTGCTCGTGGAGGTCATGGATATAATCTTTAAACTGAAAGTAATTCTCCACTGTGTGCCCCAGGTATCTGCGGTACAAGCAATATTTGTCCGTGTTGGCATTTTGTGGCCACTCCAACCTTTCTCTTGGCAATGAGATCTGTCCTGCCGCCATAAGAGCGTTAAAAATATCTATGAGAGAGTACGGTAATGGCAGGTAATGGTTTCTTCTAGGCCCTGCTTTTCGTGACACATAGGTAGCGGGGGGAGGTGCCTGGTTATAGGTGGTTGGTTGGCGGGGTGGTTGAGGTGCAAAGGTTTGTACGGCCAGTTGCCGGGGTTGCTGGGGGACTGGTGTTTGCATTGGTTTTTGGGGATACTGGTTTGGTGTTTGGTGGCGGAAAGGTTGGGGTTGGATCTGAGGGCGAGGTGCCGGTTGGGTTTGGCGGGGGTTTATGTACTGGGGGTTTCTATACTGCTGTTGGTGGTTGTTGGGCGGGTTCCCTACGATATTGACATGTTCATTGGTTACCACGCCTTCGGTCGCGGGCCCAGCAGTGGTGGTCGTCTTTTTGGTGATTCGGGGCCTAGGGTCGAAGAGGTTCATGATGGGAGAGTCTCGGAGTTGGGTTTGGATGTACCGTGCTCTCTCATAGAGTTTGCTCATTGTGACAGGGTGATGTAATGCCAATACATTTTTCAAAGCCGGAGTGGCGTTGGTGATGATCATCTTGACTTGTTCTGATTCTGACAGTGCATTTGTCAACCTTTCTGCCATTGCCCTCTATCTATCAGCATATCTTATAAAGTCCTCATCGTTCCTCATTTTTTCGGCCATAAGATCTGTGATCGAATAGGTAGGACCGACTCGATCTTGGTATCTTTGCAAGAACTTTGCTTTGACGGTATCAAAATTGCTAGCTTCCAAGGGGTCAAGTGAATAAAACCATTCCAACGCGGAGACCTCTAATGATCTCCTAAATAGGTATGCAAGGGCCTTTGAATCGTTTTGCCACATGACAGACTCATAGAGAAAATATTTGATGTGAATGAAAGGGTTCCCATTTCCATTATATCGACGGTAGATGGGCATTTCAGAAGGAGGAAGATGGAATACGGGGAGAGAGGGAAGGGATATCTCGGGGAGAGCTCGTGTGTCGATCAATCGCTTGAGCTCCCGATATTGCTCATCCATCCTATTGATTTTGTTAAGCACAGTTTGATCAACGGAGGATTCTCGGACGAGAGGAGGGGGGAGGACAGATTCTTGATTTGCCGACATGGCCACCGGATAGGCTGAAGCGGCCAGGCAAGGAGGGTATATTGGGTGGTGCACTTGAGGACGTGCTTGATTGAAATGTGCGGAAGAGTAGACTGGTGGCCTAAGTGGTGTGGTGTTGTTTGGGTCTGGGTGGTTCAAGATGGCCACCGGATGGGGTGAGTTTGGAATCAAGGGGCCATTGTGAGAATGACTCGGTACTGGTGCGCCGGGTTGGTCAGTTGCTAACTGGGGGGTAGAAGTGTGGCGACCACCCTCGGCATGGGTGTAACTGACAGGAGATTTCCCTTTCAGGATGGCCTCAATGGCTTGTAATTGAGTTGGGTCGGCATGAGCGAATCCCTCCCACAGAGCATCTGGGTGGGGTCGAGGTGAACTGGTTTCAGGGAGCATCTCGGGTTCATTAACAGCACATACGGCATCCGACTGGAGGTAAGATTGGTCATACTCCAACTGCAACGGCTTGTACCCTTGGTCCGTCATCCCGATGACTCGCCCTGATCTCAAGTTCATAAATAGAAGGGAAAGGTGATGAAAAACACAAGAATCCCTTTTCTTAGTTTTAAATGTTTCCTCCTTTTTTCAGTTTTTGATTTTTGTTTGAACAAATAGGTTATCAAGCAAATTAACCTCAAACAAAGATTTCTCTTGGGTTTTTGTTAAGTGTTTTCAAATTTTTGGTTTTTTTTTGTTTTCAAATTTGATTCGCAAACAAGTGACGGCACCGACTTAGAATGATTACCGCAATTTTTTTGTGTTTCAACCTTCAATTAGTGGCTTGTTAAGAGAAATAATGTCCACTCAAATAAATGGGTAGGACCCTATGCTCTCACAACGCCGAGCACTCTAAGGTTGTCACTCTTTTCACAACGATAGGTAGTAGGTACTCCGGGTTTTGGGATAAAAATGTACAACCAGCCCGATCAGTGAAGGGGGAATCCTTCACGTCTGGGGACTTATGGAGGTCTTGATGGAAGCTACCCGGTCCTTCTGAGAGGGAATCCCCGGAGGAGGAGTTGGCAACCACCAAGAGGGGTGTTTGGGTGTGTAGGGCTTTGGGAGGAGAGAGTCTCCCTTCTCGGATGACCTAAAGGAGTCGAAAGTACTCCAATGCAAACTAAATGCAAGCGAGATATCAAGGAGCGAGGAGCAAACAAGAAGAAAATAAAAGCATGCAACAAGGCAACGATGTATGATCAATCAAGGGTGAAAGCAAGTACTAATTCAACTAAAGATGCTTTAGAGGAGGAATTAGACTCTTTAGAAGAAAATAAGCAAAGATGCTTAGCAAGATAATCTTTAAAGTGCAAAGTCAAAGTAAACCAATTAAAGCAAGCCTAAAATTAGGTGGTGCTTTTTTTTTCTTTTAAAAGAGGACCCATGAAAAGCAAGTAAATCGGAAGAAACTAAGTGATGCTAAACTGAAGCAAGTAGACAAGCAAGCAAGTGAATACTCAAGCGAAAGCCAAAGCAAGGATGAACATGTTGGACATTCTTTTAAAAGGTGAAAAGAACTCACTCAAGAAAGAGTTGTCCCACCGTGGTCGCCAAAAGGTGTAGGCACCCGGATGAGCCGGTTCGGCTCGCGCGCGCGTCGGCGAGGGAGAGAGAAGGGGAGAAAGGAGAGTGTGTATGTGTGAAGCTGAGGTGAAGTGTGTGGTCGCCAGGAGCCGAAGGCTCCAAAGTGTGATTGAGTATTAAGCAAATGAACTAGAAGAAGAGAGAGTTTGACCGTCGTACCTTGGGGATGTGAACAGGGGGGAGATTGTTGGGTCCTAACTTCTCCTTTCTCGGCCGGCCGAGAAGGGAGAGCTTTAGTGAGTTCTTTCACCTACGATTGGATTGAAGCTTCACTCCGGTCGATCTACCAAGAATGTCCTGCACAAAACATGAAGAAAGACAAATGAAGATCATTAGCTCTGGCGCAAGTATAGCATCATGCTTGAGAAAGACTCTGAATCATGCAAAAGGGGATGAACTAACCAGATCAGGACGGAATCCCAACCCCTATTTTTGGTAGGTTTCTAAACATATATGAGATGCAAAATGTTCTAAGACATGTCAAATAACATGTTGAACAGTGCTAAGATGAAAAAGGAAGACAAGAACTCGATTAAACGGGCGATCGGACTCCGAAAATGACAAAATGAACTTCTGCCCTTCCTGGTGCCCTATATATAGGGCGCCAGGAGCAGGTGCCCCCTTTACGGGGGCGCGTTGACCAAGGTCAAAGCGCCCTGTATACGGGGCACTAAGTCTGGCCCGAACAGATTTTCTTCTCCTCTTCGCAACGCCGCTCCGGAGTGCTGGACGGCTTCCGGGATGAAGTAGGGGCTTCTCCTTGTAGACAATACGTAAATGAAGCTAATGAAAGGTGGTTTGGATGCTGGATGTAAGAGGAGAGATGGATAGAGGCTCTCAAAGTTGGAAAAAAATCATGTTTCTGGGTGACAGAAACAAAAGGTTTTTAGGGTTTTTGGTGGACGATTTTGGATCGATTTGGAGGCTTGTTGGGGGTGAGAATGGCTTAGAAACGTGGTGTTGGAAGAGCTCTAGGGTGGCACGAAGTTGGAACCCCCTCCAAGCTCCAAATGGAGGTCTATTTATAGCCCAAAAGAGGGCACTTTGGCCATTTTCGAAAAACAGTGCCACGCGGCATGGCGCCCTATATATGGGGCACCAGCATCATGAGGTCTATCAGATCGACAAGATAAGTCACTGCGGGGGGGTCAAATCTGCCTGTCAAATCGATTTGATATGGTGCCAGGCGCCTGGTGCCCTATATACAGGGTGCCAGGTGCCCTATTTATAGGGCGTCTGGTGCCCTATAAATAGGGCGCCAGGTGCCCTATATAGGGCGCCTGGTGCCCTATAAACAGGGTGCCAAGTACCCTATACACGGGGTGTTTGGCTCGACTGATTGCTCTATTGATCCCCTTCGGAATGTGCCAGAAACTTGATCCGTTCGGAAAACACGACCCGCTTTAAATATTCTCCATGAAAACAAGATTTTAAACTCTCCAACTGGGCCAAAATTGCGTGTCTACAACATTGTACATTCTTCTATATAGTTCTTTACCACTGAAATGAGATTGAAAATTTTAACAATAGTGTCGAAGACAATAACGATGTGTTTCTAAAGGAAACCATCGTTCAATTGTATTTTTAATACTAACATGTCTATCAGATATTATACACAGTTTATGACATCTTTCTGTTACAGATGGAACATGGTACAATAGTTGTTGTAAGAACCATGACTATGATCAATCGTTCTCACTATTTACAACAGTAAATGCAATAGGAAATAAGCTTTGATCGACATCGACACCTCAAGCAACCAAAAGTGTACCGTGGTATTTACCATAAAGGAATGTACAATCCACACTTATAACTGAGCGACAAGATCGCCATCCTTCAATAGAAGGCATGAAACTCCAAAATAAAAATAATAATCTTTAACTATCACTTTCACACATGTAGGTATACACTGTCCCAGGCATGATCATTTTTACTGCTTCCATGTATCTCAACAAATGTGTGTAAGAACTTTTCCAGTCACCAAACAACTTTTCAAAGGCTTTCCTACGAGCATTCGAAGCCTTGTAATGAGAAGGTTTAAGAGAATATTTTACTTGCACCATATCTATAATGTCCCTTGGTCGGATATCTAGACAGGATCGAACAATGGGCACGATTAGATGACAAATTGTTGTGCATGTCAACTATCTATGTGCCATGTTATGAATGGGACTGGAGCAAGTGTGATTATTGTCGAAACTCATGACTTTCTACAACCCTCCGACCCTCGTGCTAAGATGTGCATGTAATCTCTAGTTACACCCTTCGGTTTTTGATGAACAAATCAATGTTAGATTAGTCTTCGTTGATCTATCGGTTCGGTGTTGCACGTTACATTTCAATACCCATGCAGCAACGGCTTGTATAAGATCTTCTTTGCATCTGAAAACATCTCCGACTAAAAGCTCATCAAGATTCTCTCCTTCCCCTCTTACTACAATTGCATCTTCTCCTTCAACATCATCCTCATCACTGTCTATATACACATTTCTTGCAATTGCATTATTTATCCATGTTGTATCTTCGACCTCATGAAATTCATTGACAACCAAGATACTATTGACCATCTCGTGCAGCACTTCCTCGTTATTACTTGAGGACTCTTCGGTTTCATCGTGTTCATCATGTGCTTTGTATTGCTCATTCAAATTGATTTCAGTGTTCTGACCACTTACTATATTCCATGGACTAATATTACTTTCAACTTGAGAAAACAACTGACTCATTGATGGTTGATTATAAGTCTGTGGATTCAAAGTACTACATCCAGCCTGGGTTGTGATGTCAAGGTATTCTTTTACAATATACAGTACGATATCATCGACCTCAACACATCTCGTCAATAGAGTTGAGTGGTTGATTCATCGACAATCTCATTGACACCATCAAAATAATTATAAACTAACTTCAAATTAATTGATCCTGGGTTACACCCAATTGCATCGAATATGTAACTCTTGAGGTCTTTATAACTAAGTCCTCGTAATATTTTAATATTGCATTCATAACCACCATAATAATAAGCATAATCGTTACTTATTGAAAGCATCTCATCAAACATTATACAGACATTGATTATCCTTGATGTCATATATTTAAATTTTCTACGAGTAACTTGAAAATATCAAACCATTAATTTCTAACTTGCTATTGTAGGCACCCAGATGAGCCGGTTCGGCTCACATTTGTCAGCGAGAGAGAGAGGAGAAAAGAAGAAAAGTGTGTGTAGTGAAAAGTGAAGTGTGTGGTCACCGGGAGCCTAAGGCTCCAAAGTGTGATTAGGTGTTAAGCAAATGAACTAGAATAAGAAGGAGTTTGACCGTCGTACCTTGGGGATGTAAACGGGGGGAGATTGTTTGGTTCTAACTTCTCCTTTCTCGGCCGGCCGAGAGGGGAGAGCTTTAGAGAGTTCTTCCACCTACGATCGGATTGAAGCTTCACTCTGGTCGATTCATCTAAGAATGTTCTGCATAAAACATGAAGAAAAACAAATGAAGATCATTAGCTCTAGCGTAAGTATAGCATCATGCTTGATAAAGACTTTGAATCATGCAAAAGGGAATGAACTAACCGGATCGGGACAGAATCTCAACCCCTATTTTTGGTAGGTTTTTAAACATATATGAGATGCAAAATGATCAAATGCATGCTAATTAAAAAAAAGTGTGCTACTTTAAAAAAAATCGAAATCGGGAACCAGAGATGACGGAGGCAACGAAGGGGAGGCGGTGGAGGGAAGGTTCGAGAGGGGGAGAGTGGCGGTGGCAAAGGAGGTTCAACGAGGCGGCCTTGATTATTCTTTAAATACCGGGCATTACAGTTTCATTAATTTAAGCAAAACTTGGTTAACCATGACTTTAAGAAAAAAAAAATTTATTTTTTTTTCAAGAAAAAATCATCTAGAAAAGCATATTTTGTAATGGTTGCCATTAAGACGCACATTTTTTAACAAATTTGTCAAGAAAATGTACTTTTTGTAACAAAACTCAATTATCATAGAAGCTCACGCCTTATAAGTTATGATTATATTGACGAGTACTTTCTTTGATTAAGGGTCTCTATGGATACAGGTAAAAGCAAAATCAAGTAAAGCAGTTTTCAATGTAACAATATTTTCAAGGAAAATGGAAATAGAACATACCATTTAGTTATGTGTAGTGTATTTTTATTGAAAACACAAATTCCTATTATGTTATTCTTAAATTATGTTTTTTGAAAATGTCATTATTTGATAATTTTATAATTTAAAACTTAACATTCAAGATTTTCAGTGTACTATATTTTTAGCTAAATTATCTTTTATAGTTAATGTTCATCATTTTAAAATATTATATAATATGATATTTTCTTAAAACCAAGCTTTCATAAAATAAGTCTAAAATTTTAAAAAGTACAGCAATAATTAAAATTTAAAAAATATGTCTTATAAAAATGCGACAACTATTTGATGGACTGCTGGATGGTATTGAAAGTGGCATCTCGATTGGAAGGGGCAATGCCAAAATTTTGGATCTCATAGAGTCAACAATTTAACTTTTCATTGACTCACCTTTTTCCTTACAGCCAAATAAAAGATCATGCTTTTGATTTTCCTCGAAACATGATCTAGAAGGCCTTTTTTACAACCAACCAAATCGACCCTAATGCCCTATTTAGTTTGAGTTTCATTTTTGATACTATATCAATATTGATATTAATATTTTCAAATGTTGGAGTATCAATATCAAAAGTAAAACAAGTTGACACTTGTATTACATAATATGCTTTGTTTGCACTACAAATTTTAAAATTGATACAATTAACCAAACTCCTCTTATGGATTCTATCAATATCAATTTTAAAATTGATAGTGATAGAGGTACCTAATAGTGTTATCAAACAGGGCGTAAGTTGGCCATAGCTTCCGGCTTCCTTGGAGTTAGTCCTTATGGGGGGATGAACTCTTGGACCTTTGTCTGGTTGAAATATCCTCAACTAGTGGGTTGAAATCGTTTTGTCTTGGTTGAAAGATCGATCAACTAGCTTTAGGGATAAAATATTTGTTGAGAAGCCATATTGGCTACAGTCTTTGTTGTCACAACTTGAAAGACAACCCACCACAACTGTGTAGCGGACAACTCAATGTCAGTGACAGTGAGAAGAAATCCATCACTCATAATGTACAACTTAGCAAACATATTATAAGCCCCCCTTAAAGTCCAAATGTTCCATATGACCCTGTACTCACATTTAGAGCAAACCTATTTCAAGTTCCATCAAAAATAAAGAGAAGGGCAACTACAAGAATAAGTCAAACAATAAATTTATTCAAAAACCAACACAAATCACCTAAGTAGAGAATATCACTTCTCTCCAAGTTCAAGAGCCTCTGCTTCCTCTTGCTTCACTTGAATCACAATCTCATGTTTTGGATCCTCAAAACTAATAGAAAAAGTTAATAACAACCCCGGGTGAGTTCGAAGACTTCATAAGATTTACACCATTTTCTCATCAATTGAATAACTAATATAACCAAGCAATCATATATAATGAATCCATCTTGAAGCATAACTAAAAGTACAGAATATCTTCTACGTTAACTTTACAATCCGATAACCAAGCAAGAATTATCTTTATGGAAAAAAAATCATGCTAAAATTATACACCTTTGGATCAATACATATTAGACCACGCAAACTAGACAAATAACTTTTAAATGACGATAAAACTTGACATATTAAAACCATAACATAAATGGACATATCTGTCTTTTCTACACATACCATGTCATAACATACTTGCATGACATATGAACAAACATGTCATTTCCTTTAATCACAAAGCCATATATCAAGAAATTTGCTGTCCCATTTTTACGCATCACTTGTACAAATCGCTTTCATCAATTCTAACATATATAACAATAACATATATTAAGTTAGACTCATAATGTACCTAAGCAGTGGTGACACTTAAGGCAAACATCGGTATCTGGGATTGATTGATTAAAACTTTCATAATATGCTATATCAAGAGCACATAATATTCATATTCAAACCATGTAGACAATACATAGTTATCTAATCTCAATATCATTCATACAAAATATGATTATCAACATAATGTACACAAGATTATGACAAGAAAACTCAACTAACATAATCCAAAACATACATGACTAATATAAACATAAACTGAGCCATACAAGATATCTTCCATGATATAAAATTATACTAAACAAGACTTACAAGCATTATATACATGAAATGACAAACTAAATGAACTAGGCATGTCTTAGATCATATAAGTCAAATAACTCTTAACACATGCTTGACACAAACTCACTAATTGGGTTCTGGATTTTTCCATCAATACCTAAACATGTTTCAAAAAGTTGATTTTGATGATTTAATGTTTTCCACACTTAAACATGTTAATTTCTCAGTTCTACATCCAAACTAGTAAATAATGGTGTAATTATCAAATTGTAAGGTCAAAATCCAAGGAAATGACTACCGAAGGCATCATGCTAAACATGATCAATATAGTTCAAAATATCACTTTTTAAGTTATGGTTCCAAGAATTTGGAGTAAACAATTAACATTAAGTCCATAATCCCTAATTAAGCCAATTAAGAGCCATTAAACTATTTTATGCAATTCTCTCATGATTATAAGATCAAATAACTAAAGAAACTTGAAAAACCTACCTCGAGAATTTTCCAGAATTTTTTAAATATTTTCTACATTTTTTTGGTTTTTTTCCCTTTCCTCAATTAAATAATTCTCTGCGTTTGATATCGGGATAAAATTGATGGGGATAGAGATAAACCAATCCTTGTGACTAACCCAATCCTTATTATGTTTGGTTTGACTTAGAATAAGTTTAAGGATATCCCTATCCTATGTTTGGTATGTTAACGATAAATTTGAGGATAATCTTAGTTTTTTTATTTTTTATATTTATTTTTTATATTATCTTATTTTATTATCCATAACATATTCATAAATAATAAATCTAAAATATAATTTTAAAAATAACCTAACTTACATATTCATATAATAAATCTAAAATATAAATTAAAAATATAAAAATATATTTAAAAGTATAAATTTTAAGATATAAATAATATAATTTTAAAAATATGATAATAAAAATCAGATTTGAATTTCGTTTTTAAAATATAATTAAATTAAAAAATATTGCAACTAAATACTTTACAAATCGATCTACATCTGATGTACACATACATATTTTCTTAAATACTTCGTAGCTAATTTATTCATATCAATAAAAATGGTAGAGACCATGTATAAATAAAAAAGGTAAATCACAAAAAATAGGAAGAGTGGCATGTACAATAAATTTGAGGATAATCTTAGATTCTTATATTTTTATCTTTATTTTTTATATTATCTTATTTTATGGGTTTTCCTACTTTTTTTGGTTTTCTTCCCTTTTTTCCATTAAATAATTCTCTAAGAAATCATGCTGGCTTGGGCTACACTGGCGGCTCGGGCTGGCTGGACTGAAAGATCACGGTTGCGCTGGGCTGGGCAGCAACACTTGCAGGCGGTGCCGCGCGTGTGGTGGTGTTAGCGTGTCCGGGGTACATGCGGTGGCGGCCGACGTCGATCGGTGGCGAGGCGCCGCGGGGCTGGTGGCCGAAAGCGACGAGAGGCGCCGGCGTCAGCGATAGAGAGACGGATAAGAAACGACGGTGGCGGGGGCGGCACTCCCGTGGCGGGTGCACCGGTGACAGGGGAGGCGGCACTAGCGAGGGGTAGAAAAGAAAGCGGCGACGTGCAGTGATGCACAGGAACGGAGAGAGAAGGCAACGATGGAGGATATGCTGTGGTGATGTGGTGGCACCGTAGTGCAAAAGGCTGGTTATACGACGATTATCACCGTCGCATACGGTGCCAAAGCCCACGCTATCCGTCGTCGGCGACTAATAGACAACGTAAGACGTCTATGCGGCGTCGGCTCTAGTCGCGTTGTTTATTAAATAGATTTTTTTTTTGAAATAGTTGTTTATTAAATAGATCACGATAATAAATCATCGTGTACGTAACATCCGTGCTATTAGAGACGATGATTTTCTATCATTATATTAAATAGCCGACGCTGAAAATTGTGGTCTTTTCATTATGAACGACGTTAAAAATTAAAAATTGTAATCTTTTATTAAAGATTATGACTTTTACTATTGTATATTATGAATAATTTATAAATAATAAATATTAATAAACATCATTTAAATTGATTGTAAATAATAAATATTTATTAAATTCTATTATGCAATTAATATCACTCTCTAAATTATTATATTAAATAATACACCGATGAATATTGATCATATTTTTTTATAAAATTATTAAATTAATTTTAACAACCATAACAATCAATTACTAACTTTATAAATATAATATGATTATGTAAATATCCACCGAAAACACAAAGAACTTGTCCAATATAGATAGGCAATGAAAAGAAATTGATCTCACAATTCATTAAAAACATAACAATGTAACTAACAATAACAAACTCTGTCCATACACAATTGTGTATCTCTTACAAATATTTTACAACACACACCAAGTATGTACAATAGATATTTTCATAAATTACATCAGAAATTAAAATATCTTATGATCGTCATCTTTGTCAAATATAAAAGAGTTGTCACCTTATGCCCTATTTGGTAACACTATTAGACACCTCTATCATTATTAATTTTAAAATTGATATTGTTGGTAATCACCTTGAGGTGTTTGACTAATAGTATCAATTTTAAAATTTGTATTGTAAACAACACATGTCATTTAATACAAGTGTCAACTTATATCAATTTTGATATTGATACTTTATCTTCTAGAAATATCAATATCAATACTAATATAGTATCGTTTTTGATACTCAAACCAAACAGGCCATTAGCCAACATCAACAGCTGCATACAAAAAATAATAATTCGTTTATTCTATCAAAAAATGTCAACTACCTAAAATCAAAAGAAAAATTAGTAATTTGCATATGAAGACAAATTTTTAGGAGATAATAAAAATATAAATAAAGAAGTAAAGATCCAACATACAAAAACAACAAGGTAACCTTAATCACACTAGAGAAATAAACAAAGATCAGATGGGCCTTTATTTCACCTTGAGATTTGAATGTTGTACCTTCAGCCTTCTTAACAATGACGTCAAACCCTTATCAAGAAATACATAAAATACCCAAACATTGAGTGCCCAATATGCATGACACAGCCCCGCTCCCCCGCCAAATGGAAATAGATGACGAGAAAGTTGCTCCATCTGTAAATGAAAAATGCAAAAAAAATGATAATCAGAAAATGCAAAAAATTGATAATCATAAAGGCATAATCTCAATAGAAACAAAAACAAAAGAAGCAGACAGTTTCAAGAAAACTACTGCAAAAAATAGCTCTTATAGGATCAAAGCGTTGATCAATCAACAATGTATATAGGCATTCGTATGTAAGGATGTCCTTGTTGCTAGGATAGGTGAAAGATTAAATGTTTTGCTAAAATAGAAAAGTAGGAACTTTATTCTTGTAAGAAGAAGTGAACAGTCAATAAGATAGGATGGAGCAACAAAAGGCAGAAGACAGCATGATCAGCATAGAGAAAAAAGATAGACCTGATTATAAAAGGGGCTGACACTTACCTTCAGGGTTGAACATAGAAGAGAATAGTTCCCAAGTTTGTCTGGAAGAAAATAGTGCAACATGGTCAGGTCACCAGCTAAACTTGGATGCCCTTAGGGTGGCCAGCATTGATTAGATTACTAGCTAAATGTCATATCCTCCTGCTAATGGTATTTAGGAACATATATAAACAAGCAAATGCAAATTAGGAGGATAAAAATTGTGCTTTCGTACCGAGACATGAGCACAAGTGGCTGCCCTCATTCTGACAACGTAAAAACAAGAGAACGAACAAACACAACCAAATGGCTCACTCCTAGCAAGGGGGTAACAGTAGACCTGTAAGTGGATTTACTGAACCGAAAATTTCACCCGAATCCGAAAAATATCATCGGGTCTGGGCTTTTAACGGCAAGCCCGTTTTTGCTCTCCTTCGAATTAAATTTCTCTTTCACCGGAGTAAATCCGAACATCTTCCTCCGGGTTTGGGAGAATTTCATTTCGGAGTACCCGAAAACCCGCTAGCGAGACTGCCGGGAACCAGCCCCTTCGAGCATCGACGGCCGTCCTGCCGTGCTTGCTGGGATCCAAGTCAGGTCGCTGCTTCTGCCCCAGGGGTGCCATGCTTGCTGGGATCCACGGCATTGGGGGCAGCCCCGTCTACCACATCGCCGACCGAATCGGCGCGCTGCGGTCGGCAACCCCCTGGAAACTCATGGACGGTCTCCCGCGCGACGCCGTCACCATTGCTGAGGGAGGTCACCCGGTTGACCCCTTCGTCATAGCCGATATCACCGCCCTCTACCGAGATCTCATGGACCTCGCCAAGGCACGATCTCGATTGCCGATCGTGCCGGCTGGCGCCTCCGTCATTGCCGCAGAGCTCAACGTCGGCTCCTTCCTCCGCCAAGGCCTCCTTTCTCTATTGGTGGAGAAGAATCGGAGGGCTCCTTCGATCTACCCGATCTACGGCGGTTCCCACGTTCTGCTGGCCTGGTTCATGGGGAAGGAGGCCATAGAGATGGAGTCCCTTGACGCCGAGGAGGTCATTCGCAGAGTCCAGGCGACGATCGAGGGCTTCTCCATTGGGACTGCAGGGAGGCAGAACCGGAACAGCGCCAGTGAGCTCTGCCCCTCGCCCTCCCCCTCCCCCTGTCCCTGCCTCTGCGAGCTCTGGGACACCGCCGCGGAGGTTTCTGTCAAATTCGAAACCCGTAAAATAGTTCGGATGCAGGGTAGTGACACGATCCGAGAACTCGATCACCTTTGATTTTGGATTCGGATTCAGGTAAAATTTATCGGATTCAGATTCGGAGCTTAATAAATCCGATCCAAATCTAACCCGTTTATAGGTCTAGGTAACAGACAATAATACAATGAGGCATAGTAGGAGTTGGGCAAAATCATAAGTTAGTGGCACTAGATACATGCTTAACCAATCATTTTAGAAGAGCCAATCCTATCTAATTGCTCTCTGTGCATAACATTTGTCGAGAGCCAATGGAACATACACTACAGCAAAGATAACAACTTGACAGCAGCATCAAAAGACGAACCTTGAATCAATGCATGATATCTTTTCATTATAGATTTTATTAGATATCCATGTTATGAAATGGCCAAGTGTGGGAGCAAATATAATGTCCGAGTGCGACCAGGAGGGTAGATTTGAGATTATTGGGGCCCTATGCAGGCACTCAATTGCATCTTTTCAGAAACCATCTGAGACATAATTCCATGCAACTAGTTAGATAGGTTTGTGTGATCAACAAATTAAGGGGTTGGCATCCTAATCTTTTTTTTGTTAAAGGAAACCGGAGAGGATGCAAATCATTGATTGCAGAAATGAAAAGTTACAAGATGTAGCTACAAGAACAATAATTAAAAATAAATAAATACTAACTTAACAATCACCTTCTTTATCATTTGAAGTCATAAAACACCAAAAACAATAAAAAGATAGGTATAAACCGTTTCAAGTTTCTCCGTAGTTCACTGCAGAAATTAGTTGATGGTTTGCAGTAAAAAAAATTATCAAACATATTTTCTTGCATATTTTTAAATAACTCATACCTGAGACAAGCCTTACCCAAACAATAGAACTCATACTCGAGTCATGTAGAGATGATGCAAGATGTCCTTCACCTGTTCAGAATAAAAGAACTGCATTGTTTGCCATTTAACTAAACCATCAATAAGAAACATTGATAATAATAGATAAACAACATTGATACCAATAAAAAACTTACATTAAAATATTTTGTGAAGTTTACAGATACTTCTATTCAATGCATAGTGAGGAATTATGGAGTAACAAATTGATTTGAAGAAAAACCGAAGAAGGCACAATTTGGAATGTTGTAAATGAGTGGAAGTACATCAATACAAGTTTGTACCTTCCATTTTCAGATGAAGGTCTAACAGAGCTGTCTACTTCCCTGCTTGATTTTAAAATATACCTTCCTGGAGCTTGATAAATTGCAATCTGAATAAGAGAAAACACAAAGGGTGTTGTAACCGTAGACATTAAAATAATGTAACTTGCATCCAAGTAACTTAACCAAATATTGGACCACAATTTTTATAATACTTTCAAACTTCTTCTAGAAGTTTGGAATTACTTCACTTAAAGCTTTTCTAATGCTTGAAAGAGGGCAATTTTGATCAATTTTACTACTTTGATGCACTTGCAATCCAATAGACAATATATAATATCTGAGCCAATGGGAAAAAATGATGATGAAAATAAAGCCAAAATGTTAAAGGAGCCAAAATAGAAAGGACATTAAAAATCCAACAGATAAGTGACTGAAGGAATAAAAGGAAGGATGGAGGTTTCTTAACAAGATAAAACATATACAACACAGATAATAAAAGTAACGGGGTATCCTAACTTAAATAGATGCTTCACACACAAGATTCCACATTCATGTCTCAAATACCATGAAACATCTTCACCACAATGTACCTCTGCTTGTGCTTCCCAGAACTGTAATTTTTAAATATTATGAAGGCTTGACAATATGTAGTCCAAATTGTCATCTAAGACCTCAAGCAACCTAAATGCCTCAGTTGTGACCCTAAACAAATTACAATTTTCATTTAGATTTGTGCAAAGGGTGAATAAAAATAGAGTTATGCAAAAAGTGCATAAAATGAAATAAACAAGCTTGATCTAATTAGGACAAGAGATCGTGGTTGGATGGAAATTCTAGAAAGTGCAGAACTCCATAACCTAATTCGAAAGGTAAATTCTCAAAATTTTATTAAATAAGATACATAAATCTTTTTTGAAATGGATATATAACATTTGTATATATGCTTTCTATGTTGACACCCTAGGCTAATTTGAAGTTTGACAAGGACCAAGTGATTGGGCAACCTTAGGAGACTGTTGAAGTCATGCATTAAATCCATAAAAGGTAAGGTCAAATATTACAAATATGTGTTACTTGATTTGTTTTACAACTTCTGTAAAAGAAATGGGTATATTATTTATTTACGTGTCTTACACGTCATTTACAACTTTTGGAGAGATTAGATATTATAATTCTGTATAAATAAGTTTTAATTCGATGTAGAAGTTCCGTATATGTACAGATTAATAGTAGTGTTGTATATTGATTATAAGGGAGAACTATGATGTAAAATTTAATTGTGTATGCATCTGAATTTTATGTAATTACTACATATCGGTCTTGTTAAATTTCCAATCCTTGCCTTTTGGGATCTCTAGAGACATCCAATTTGCAATACAACTCTCATATTGCCCTGTGATTCTTGATAATGGTGGAGTTCGAGAGAAAATTTGTCTTATTCATCTTCTCCTATCCTTGACTGCAAGTAGTTATCTGCTTTCCACTTGACATTTATTTTCTAAGCTCATCTATTGGACTCTATGAACTCCTAGCTTGATGACATTGTACTATAAATCCATGCCTGCCATCAAAGTTTAGACCCTTTGTAATAGAAATGTATGCCTTACAAGCCAATCATATATGATATGATTCAACATTTTTAGGTATATCTCATTCAATTAAATAGGCAAAACTTCATTACTAGCTTTTATTAGAAGTGTATATCATAATGCAGTCCTTGATCACATGCAATGATGATTAAATCATAATGAGATCATGATAATGAGATCGATCATCTAGAGGTATGTGATCTAAATGTTCCTAGTCATAGAATCCTAGACAGGACATCAAGAATCCGGATAGACTAGTGTGCGTGATATCTTCTTATGTGATGAGAATGACCGATTTCATTGGTCATCAGTGTGGGGATATTGAGATACACACATAGGTGCTCATTAGTGAAATGAGTTCACTGAATTGACCAATTTAGGAAAATCTGATCGGTATCTTACCGAACTGTTTATCAGGTTATTCTTACATCATAATAACATAGTTGGATCTTTGACCTGAGTTGTCAAAGATGTCTTACCGGATATATCTTGTACTTTGATTATTGACTTATGGATCACCATCTTGATGGTCCATTATAGTTGATGTATTGGGTGCAAGAGAAACTCGGTGGAGGCAATTGAGCAGACAACAAGGGATAGTTCACTCTCAGTAGGAGAGAGAGAATGTCCTATGAGATAGTACTCTAAATCTTTAGCCAAGGTACTTAGGATAATTGGAAAAGGAGTTTTCTGATTGATCCATACCTGAGTACAGGATCCCATAGAATTAGAATATTTAGGGGTTGACAGTCAGTGCTGAACCTCTGATCGACCGGGACAATGTATGAATGAGGATTTAAATCCATGTGGTAATTGGTGATGGAAAGACTCAATGGATGTTATTTAACTCCCTAAAGTCATTTGAGATCATAGGATGTGACTTGTACCATTTATAATCAAAAAGTCGTAAAAACTGTTATTGAATAACGGTTTTAATATAATTTAAAATAATTGTTCTTTTTAATTAATTAAAACTTCAAACAAATTGACTATTGGGCCTAGTGGGTCACACACATTAGATCTAGTCAATAAGATGAGGGCATAGACATATTTTTATAGAAGTTTGGATTTTTGTGAAAAAATCCATCTTCTATATATATATAAATGGTTTATGAAGCTAAACCCTAACAAGCCATAGGGTTGGAGCATGTCCCTAGCAGCCTCTTACCATCCTCTCTCCTATAGAAGGTGATCTCCCATGGTCAAGCTTGTATTTGGAAGGTTTTTAGAGGCTCGAAGGAAGGGAGAACTCGTCTATTGAAGTAGATCGTGTGAATACCGCTAGAGACTGGATATTTAAACGATTTTCAGCAAGGAGGAATGTCCTCTCTTTATCCATGGTGAGGGATTTTGGAAATCCCATGAGGTACTCTCGTTCTACTTCATATTCAGTTCTCGATTTTACTCATTCGGCATCAACCAAGGCAAAGATCATGATTTTATGGAATCAAAATTTTTTTGATGTCATGTAATGATTTCTTACACTTTGATCATTTACCAATTTTCTTGTAGACTCATGCCTTTGCTGCTAAGCATCCAATTATGCCTTCATATACTTCTCATAGTAGTATATTAGTGTGTGAATCAGAAAAATAAAAAAATGTTAAACTTTAAAGATATGAATGTCTGGTTAGTCTAAAATCCAAGAGTTCTTTGTTTTTAACAATTAGGAATAAGAACTTGTGTGTATAACCCTAAACTTAAGCCATTGAAATTAAAAGAATATAAATACCTTGTTAGACTAAACTTTTTACTGCCAAAATTGAAAAACTAAAAAAATAGGCATCTTAGAAATGTTAAAATCCAGGATTACTTTAAAAAAAGAGCAAATTTGAAAAATCTTAAAAGAGTAAATTAAGTCCAGAAATTATGAATTTGCATATTGAAATTTCTGGTTGTTCAGTTTGTAGAATTTTCCAAGAATCCTACCTTAGACATTTTTTGGAATTTATTAGATATGAAATTAGGCATTGGTGCTTGAGATTTGATCTTCGATTGATATTTTTTGGATTGCGATGTTAGCTCATGCTTTAAACCCATGGCATAAACTGAGTGTTCAGATTTGAATCGATGGTCTCTTTAAAATTAAGGGATTTGGAGCACCTTTTTACGTTAAATATGCCAGATTTTTAAGATTTTAAAGGATTGGTGTACGAATAGTATACGCCATCATTACAATTTCCTGTTATTCTTGTCTTCCCTCTTCCACATCTACTAATTTTTTTCTCTTTTTGTAAGCAACCACACAGACATGGAAAGTAAGTTTAAATATTAAAGCATAGCAGTAAACAAACATAAACTTCGAATAGCATGACAGAACCCTCAAACAATGGAGATCTAAGGAACCAAATCATAATCTCATGTTGATTAACAATTAAGAAATCTCTAATCTCTGTAATATAAGAAAATATAAAAAAATAAGCATAACACATATCAAACAGATACCCACTGATCTCTTTCAATATATATTTTCTATTGAAACAATTGACAAGTTGTTCTACTCGGCTCTGATAAATGATGAGCAACAGAGGACTTTGGGTGGGAGTCGAGGCCTACCTATTTTGCTGGACGTAACTAATCAACTAGGCTTAGATAAATGATAAACATCATAGGATCGATGGAACTGACGCTTGAAGTGTTGGCGAAGTTGGCATAAACTTCGTTGAAGCAAGATCTGCCTACACAAAGGATGAATCTACCAAAAGCAAAAGGCTTCATTAGATATCGCAGCAAACGAACGATGTTGGGCAACAGCAGCGTGACTACGATAGGACTTCGGTGTTGGGTTAGAAGGCTGAAAATGTTTTAGGGCCCTAAGAGAGGATACTGGAGAGAGCATCAAGCTATCTCTTTCCTCTAAGCTTCATTGCAAAAAAGTTTGAGAGCTTCCCACCCTATCCACCTTCTAAAACCAACTTTTTCTACACCATTTCTTCACCGACATCTATTTTGAAGTTTCTTAAGCTTCTCTACCTGAGGGGAGATCATCATCCACATCCTAAGAGCTCTTGGAAGTTGTCATCAAGCTTTGAAGATAGTTCGGGAGGGCCGTGAGAGCATCTGAGAGTAAATTGACTTCTAAAGCACCTTGTGACATGCCTGTCAGGTCGCCTTGTGACCCGCCTTGTTGCCAACTACTCTAAACAGCCATTTTTAGAGCCAAACCCATTTTATTTCCACATCTCCTAGCATTCCTTTACGTGTATATTTCTCATCTTACATCATCATGTTTGCATGCATATTTTAACTTAATCATCTTACTTTTATCTTCCTAAAAACATAAAAAGAGAGTTGAGAGTTACTTCCAATCAAGTTAGTCTAATTCCTTTTGTAGTTTTATTTGTAAGATACTTCACTTTCTTAATTCTATTCAACTTTCATTTGTTATCATGACTTATTTAATTTTGTAAGTATAACTTAATAGTGTTTCAATCTCTTTTATCTCGATCGACTAAAAAGAAAGAAGATAAAACTCATAATCTCTCAACACAATCTTTTCACTTAAGGTGCATTTAGTCATTTCTTTTAATATTTGCATTCTTTTTCTTTTTCTTAAACTTTCGAAGCCCATGACTTTTGATGACTACAAGTACATCACACATTCACCGGAGCAAGGGAGCCAAAGGAAGAGGGTGGCGCCTGGCCGGATGGCCCTTAAGCCATCTCTAATCACACCCATATTTGTAGTGTTGGTTCGTTTGCACCCGGTAGCACGTGAGGTGGTTGCCGCTCCCCACGGTGCACAGCAGAGCTTGCGGCTGCCACCTTTCGGTCAGCAATCAACAGCGCTGGCCATCCGGTAAGCTAAAGCTACCCCCTACAGAAAAATAGAAGAGAAATTCATAAATGTTCGTATTACTTTAAAAGCATTTCCCTTAAGCTAGATAATTGTGGAAGACGTTGAATGTTAATTAATTTTTAATGGTGAAATTCAAACGTGCTTTTGCTAGTGGTCCCTTTCGCTTGGTTAAATAATTAGTATGACGTGTGTTTTGTTTCACTCTTTTTTGGAAACATTTTAATTTGTTTCATCATTTTCAAATAAAGTAACGTGATCGCTTATAAAACTATAAATAAACATGTACTGCCTCCTATCAATTCGTCGGAGTTTTTTTTTCAAATAACGCACTTTTTTATTTTTTTTGTAAAACTAACGTGGCAAAACTTTTTTTTGCAAAACTAACGTAGTTTGAATCAAGTCGGGTTTTCAAAATCCGACTTTGTTCTGCCTAATGTCCACAGTACGGGCAAAACAAATAAGTCGGATGACTTATAACCGACTTTAGAAAAACATATCATAAAGTCGATAGTCGGGTTTTAACAACCCGACTTTAAATGAATTCGTCCCAGAATTCTGGTTCCTGGGAGGAACCAAGTCGGGTTGTTAAAACCCGACTTAAATAAAACGAGGTTTAAAGTCGGGTTGTGAAAACCCGACTTTAAAGTCGGGTTAATACTGTCCGACTAATATACTCCGACTTTTAAATTTCCGGCACATTCGGTCCGAGTTAGAACAAAGTCGGATTTTGAAAATCCGACTTGGCCCAAACTACGTTAGTTTTGCAAAAAAAAGTTTTGCCACGTTAGATTTACAAAAAAAATAAAAAAGTGCGTTATTTGAAAAAAAAACCCCAATTCGTCGCCTGGTTGGTGAGCACGGCTGATGCGCGGGCGTGCTCCCATCTTCCGTTCCATGGGGAGTCACATCGATGGCAGAGGAGGGTAGGAGTTAGCTCCACTACTATTTAAGCAGTGCAGGGGATGGACTGATCCCCAGCTCCATCCCCGGCGTCTCGATCGACTTCAGAGTTGCTCAGAGCAATCGAATTAATATTGGGCAAAAGGTACGTACTACTAGCCACTGCGCCATGGCGACCGACGTTATGAGGATGGAAGCCGCGCCTGCCCCGGTGGCGCCGCCGAGGGTGGAGAGCCTGGCGATCAGCGGCATCTCGGCCGTGCCAGCCGAGTACGTCCGCCCGGCGGAGGAGCGGGCCAGCCTCGTGGACGCCCTGGAGGCCGCGAGGCGGGCGGAGGAAGCTGGCCCCCAGATTCCCACGGTGGACATCGCGGCGTTCTCGTCCGGGGACGAGGCGGCGCGCCGGGAGTGCGTGGAGACGGTGCGGAGGGCGGCGACGGAGTGGGGGGTGATGCACATCGTCAACCACGGCATCCCCCTGGATCTGATCCGGCGGATGCAGGCGGCGGGGGAGGCGTTCTTCGCCCTGCCCGTGGAGGAGAAGGAGCGCTACGCCAACGAGCAGTCGTCGGGGAACATCCAAGGGTACGGCAGCAAGCTCGCCAACAACGCCAGCGGCCGGCTTGAATGGCAGGACTACTTCTTCCATCTCATCTTCCCCGAAGACAAGGCCAACTTCGCCATCTGGCCCAAGCAGCCTGCCAACTACACGTATTCTCTCTCCCCCCCCTCTCTCCATATGTATCTCTCTCTCTCTCTCTCTCTCTCAATATATATACTATATCGCGAGTGAAAATTGATCTTGTAATCAAATAAAAATCAATAAAAAATTTAAAATATTAAATAACTCAAAAATAATGAATTTAGTAATTATATGCACTATTTATTATAAGAGTGATTTCGTAACTAAAAGCATATTACGTGACAAAAGATATGTGACTCTTTAGTTGTTGACTGAAAAGTTTCTCTACTACGAACATCTGAGTGACATGGAGTCAAATAAATAAGGGATCACAATATAGAAAAAAGAGAGTATCATCTCTTTCTTTGTTCAAGAAAATAAATCTCATTTAAAAATACATAATGATTATGAATCATCTCTAATTTTGACAAATCTTGTAACAAAATATATAATTGTAACAATGTCGTGCAAACAAACACCCCCAAATATAAATCATTTTATACTTGTACGCAGGGAGGTGACTAGGGAGTTCGGAAGGCAGCTGCGAGTGGTGGTGAGCAAAATGCTGGCGATGCTATCCCTGGGGCTGGGAGTGGAAGAAGGAAGGCTGGAGGCGGAGGCGGGCGGCTCGGAGGACCTGCTGCTGCAGATGAAGATAAACTACTATCCTCGGTGCCCGCAGCCGGACCTCGCCGTCGGGGTGGAGGCGCACACGGACGTCAGCGCCCTGAGCTTCATCCTCCACAACATGGTGCCGGGGCTGCAGGTCTACAACGAGGGCCAGTGGGTGACGGCCCGCTGCGTGCCCGACTCCATCGTCGTGCACGTCGGCGACGTCGTGGAGATCCTCAGCAACGGGCAGTACAAGAGCATCCTCCACCGCGGGCTCGTCAACAGGGAGAAGGTGCGCATCTCCTGGGCGGTCTTCTGCGAGCCCCCGCCGGAGAAGATCCTGCTGAAGCCGCTGCCGGGACTCCCGGGCCCGCCGCGCTTCCCGCCGCGCACCTTCGAGCAGCACATCCAGCACAAGCTCTTCCGCAAGGCCAGTGGGGACTTCACCACCCCCAACTGATCCGTGTCTCTACGTAACAATAATGATCGAACTACTGGTTAATTGACGAATTAATGGTGTCAGTCTTTGATTAAGTTACTCGGTTGCCTTAGCGGTTTATAAGACGTCCTTGACTGCTTCATGTCTTGAAGCTTACCTTGTCTCTGCACTCCGTGGTGAGCTAAACTTGTTCCAAGGTACGTGATGCTGTTCGATCAAATAAGAGATAGATTTTTGCACCTGTCTGTAAAATTATTAATATTCTCACGTCTATCTTTGGAATTTTTGACAATCGTTTTAACTCCTTACATTCTTATTATGTTTCTAAATAAGCCTTTTCGTTAAATTATGTTTTTCTATCAAGCTTAACTCATCCCACCCTCTTCACCTCAACCCTATGGAGGCTGCACCAACTCCATTGGACAACCTCTAACCAACTGCGATGTTGCCCCCCAATAGAAATATATATTTTATAAGTCAATTATATTTCATATAATTTAATATTTATTATAATATTTTACTTAAAAATAAAAATTTTTATTACATAATAGTTTAAGTTATATTTATTGTGACTAAGTATCATGACGAGATTAGGATGAATAGAGATACCTGATATAACAATTCCTAATCTCATTTAGATAGATTAATATTTTTTTTCTTGAGATGAAAATGACTAATCTCTTTAATTATTAATGAAGAAATCTTAAATCATCATGTTATATCACATGCATACGTGACATGCTTTAGGACAAAGGTACAAGAAACCCTAGCTCTCTCTCTCTCCAAGAGTTTTATGGTACACTATCTTAAAAAGACAAACTACATTTCATACAAAAAAGATTCAAACTCCATATCTCTATGTGCCAGTTTTTAATTATACATTATGTCTCTCAATAATATATAATTAGCATCTTAACTTTGTCATGAATGAGATTAGTAGATCTCGTATTGGGAACGACAACAGCCTAATGTGACATATTCTGGTTTAAGATTTTATAGTGTGTTTGGTTGCTCTTTTAATATTAGTACACTCTTAATTTTAAAATCAAGATCGTTTCCCATCTTAGTTTTAATTTTAAAATTATAGAACATAACTCGTTTGACAAAAATGTAATAATTTTCGAACATTTTAGAGTGATGTTTGATAACAATTTTAAAATTAAAATTTATTTTAAATACTTTATAAATGTGATCAAAATGTTTTATGTCAACACAATTTCTATATAAAATGACAAACAACTATCAATGTACATCAACTTTGCCTAATAAAATAATCTTTTCACATTTGAAATGTAGTTGTGTTGAGTAATTTTTTACTAAGTCAACATTTAAATATGTTTTTAGGGTGTTTGGATTTTTTATTTACCATTTTCTATCTTAAATAAAAAACAAGATTAATAGAGTGTTTGATAACGGTTTTAATATTGATACAACTTTATTTTTGAAATTCAGATAACCTACTCTCACTTTTAATTTTAAAATCACGTAAACACAAGTAGTGTGTGTTTTATAAAACTATCACTATTTTAAAATTTTATGCTGCAATGTTTGACAATGATTTTAAAATCAAAATTTCTATGAAACACATTATAAATATTTCAAGAGATGTGATAACAAAAAAAAAGAGTGAAAGTGTGAGCAACCACTAAATAAAAAACAGAGTTTCATTTTTTTTTGTAAGAGTAGAAAATATCTTTAAAAGTATAAAATTGTAATGGTTGCTCACTTGTTTTAGTGAATTATTTTTTTGTAATGACCCTAGCGTACATGGATCCACACTTAGTTTATTTTATACGGGCAAATTAATCAATACATATTTGTGGTAGCTATGTAAATTATCGTAAAATTAACAATAGCTTCGTAAAAATCACAATCGATGGATCCAAGAGAGAAGGATCCACCGGAAATCAAAGCCCAGGATCCGCAGTGCTGCCCTCCAGATTTATTCTGAGGATGATGATGAAAAAATATCCATGTACTACGGTAGCATTCCCATTTGGTTCAACATGGGTGGCAGCTCAGTGTCTATCCCAAAAGTAAAATAGGTCATTACCTATTTTGAATCCAATAGAGTTATAAGAGAAAAAGTATAGTGTTTTTTTTTAAAAGAAAGAACTTAAAAAATGTAACCAAACACTTGATCTCTTTTAATTTTAAAATTTATGTAAAAAAGAAGGAAAAGAACGTAATCAAACACCCCATTAAGCCACCCAACGATGACTAGAAGCCTAAGGAGGTGAGTAGTCATACAAGAATGGGGTTGCTTTGCTTGGAGGGCTTTGAGGGAAAACCCTTAGGGGAATCAACGAGGCTCTCCCTTGAAAGTCTTTCCGGTGGATATGAATCGCAATTAGTGCCCTATGTTGGTAATCTATCTACCTTCCCTTTAGCATTCATTGTCTTCCTTCCAAGTGTAAACACACAATTTTGGTCTAGTTGAAGAGCTTAAATTCTTGTTTTTATGAAGAATATTTGAGTAACATTTCAAGGGAACCGAGCTTTCTCTAAAAGAATCAAGTTTTTCGGCACATTTCAAAGAAGATCGATAGAGCGTTGACCGGAGTCAAAGCGTCCTATATATAGGGCACCTGGCGCCCTATATATAGGACACCAGGCGCCCTATAAATGGGGCTCTTGGCACCTGGTCGAATCGACTCAACCGGCCGATTTGACCACTCACAGGGACTTGTCTTATCGATTTGACATAGCTCATGATGCTAGTGCCCTATATATAGGGTACTTTGGCGTGTGGAACTGTTTTTTTCGGAATTGACCAAAGTGCCCTCTTTTGGGCTATAAATAGGCCCTCATTTGAAGCTTGGAGGAGGTTCCAACTTCGTGCCACCCTAGAGCTCATCCAATACCACGTTTCTAAGCCATTTCACCCCCATAAAACTTCAAACCGATCCGAATTCCCCCTCCCAAAAAGCTCAAAACTTGCTATTTCTGCCATCCAGAAATATGAATTTTCTTCCACTTTGAAGGCCTTTACCCGTTTCTCCTCTTTCATCCAGCATCCAAACCCCCCACCATTAGCTTTATTTTCATATTGGCTACAAGGAGGAGTCTCTACTTCGTCCCGGAAGCCATCCTGTACTCCGGAGCAGCATCGCGAAGAGGAGAAGAAAGTCTGTCCGAGCCAGACTTAGTGCCCCATATACAGGGCGCTTTGACCTTGATCAACATGCCCTATAAAGGGGGCACCTGCAGCTAGCGCCCCATATATAGGGCACTAGCAGGGGCAGAAGCCAGTTTTGTATCTTTTGGAGTCCGATCGCCCGTTCGATCAAATTTTTGTTCTCCGATTTCATCTTAAAACCTTTCATTACTTCATTTGGCATGCATTAGGTTATCTTGCACCTCATATATATTTAAAAACCTACCAAAATAGGGGTTGGGATTCCGTCCCAATCCGGCTAGTTCATCCCCTTTTGTATATTCAAGATTCAAACCAAGCATGATGCTATACTTTTTCTAGAGCTAATGATCTTTACTTGTTTTCGTATTTTTCCGCAGGACATTCTTAGGTGAACCCGACCGAGGCGAAGCTTCGACCCGATCGGGAGTAAAGAGCTCACTAAGGCTCTCCTATTTCGGCCGGCCAAGAGAGAAGAAGTTATAACGTAACAATCTCTCCCCTATTCCAAAAGGTACGACGGTCAAACTTGCTTTTCATTCCATTTGCTTTATATCTAATCACATTTTGGAGTCTTCGGCTCCTGGCGACCACACACACATACCACTAACTCTTCGCTCCAAGAGGAGAAAGAAAGAGAACCGCCACGCCGTACGAGCCGTTTTCGAGTGCCTACACCTTTTGGCGACCACGGTGGGACTACACTTGCTTTAGTGAGCTCTTCTCATCCCTTCAAAAGAATGTCCAACATGCTCATCTTTAATTTGGTTCTTGCTTGAGTTATTACATCTTCTTGGTGTTTCTACTTGCTTACTTGCTTCCTTTGAACATCATTTAGTTTCTTCTGGTTTACTTGCTTTCCGTTGGTCCTTTTTTAAAAAAGAAAAGAAAAGCACAATCTGATTTTTAGACTTGTTTATCAACTTGCTTCGACTTCACGGCTTAGGGATTATCTTGTTATGTGTCTTTACCCATTTTTATTAGAAGTCTAATTTATTTTTTAAGCATCTTTAGTTAAATTAGTACTTGCTTTCTTCCTAATTTGACTTCATATCATTGTCTTGTTTACTTGTTTTCCAACATTTTATTGTTCATTGCATGCTTTTACTCTCTTCTTGTTTGCTTCTCACTCCTTGGCATCTCACTTGCATTTAGTTTGCATTGGGGTTTCTTTGACTACTTTTGGTCATCCGAGAAGGGAGGCTCTCTCCTCCCAAAGCCCTATACACCCAAACACCCCTCTTAGTGGTTGCCAACTCCTCCTCCGGGGATTCCCTCTCGGAAGGACTGGGTAGCTTCCATCAAGACCTCCGTAAGTCCCCAGATGTGAAGGATTCCCTCTTCACTGATCGGGCTGGTTGTACCATTTTATCCCAAAACCTGGAGTACCTATTACCTATCGTTGTGAAAAGAGTGACAACCTTAGGTTGCTCGGCGTTGTGAGAGCATAGGGTCCTATCCATTTATTTAAGTGGACATTATTTCTCTTAACAAGCCATTGATTTAAGGTTGAAACATAAAAAAATTGCGATAATCATATTAAGTCTATGCCATTACTTGTTTGCAAATCAGAATTGAAAACCAGAACAAAAATTTATAAACACTTAACAAAAGCCAAAAGAAATCTTTGCTTGAGGTTAATTTGCTTGATAACTTGTTTGTCCAAACAAAAACCAAAACCACCAAAAAAAGGGGGAAAAGATCAAAACTAAAAAAAGGATTCTGTGCGCTTTTATTCGTCATCTTTCCTTTGTGTTTATGAACTAGAGATCAGGGCGAGTTATCGGAATGATGGACCAAGGATACAAGTCGCTGCAGCTGGAGTATGATCAATCCTACCTCCACCCAAATGCCGTATGTGCCGTTAACGAACCCAAAATTCTCCCTGAAACCAGCTCACCCGACTCCACTCAGATTCTCTGTGGGAGGCATTCGCTTATGCCGACCCAATTCAACTACAAGCCATCGAGGCCATTTTGAAGGGAAAATCACCTACCAATCACACCCATGCCGAAGGTGGCCACCACACCTCTACCCCCCAATTGGCAACTGACCAACCCGGTGCACCAGTACCGAACCACTCTCACAATGGACCATTGATTCCAAACTCACCCCATCCGGTGGCTATCTTGAACCGCCCAGACCCAAATAACACCACACCACTCAAGCCACCGGTCTACTCTTCCGCACACTTTAATGAAGCCCGCCCGCAAATGCACCACCCGATACACCCTCCTTGCCCGGCCGCTTCAGCCTATCCAATGGCTATGCTGGCAAATCAAACATCTGTTCTCCCCCCTCCTCTTGCTCGAGAATCCTCCGTTGATCAAACTGTACTTAACAAAATCAAAAGAATGGATGAACAATATCGGGAGCTCAAGAGGTTGATCGACACGAGGGCTCTCCCAGAGATATCCCTTCCCTCTCTCCCCGTGTTCCATCTTCTTTCTTCCGAAATGCCCATTTACCGCCGGTATAATGAAAATGGGAATCCTTTCATTCACATCAAAGACTTCCTTTATGAATCTGTAATGTGGCAAAATGACCCAAAAGCCCTTGCATACCTATTCATAAGATCGCTAGAAGGCTTCCACGTTGGAATGGTTCTATTTACTTGACCCTTTGGAAGCTAGCAACTTTGATATTGTCAAAGCGAAATTCTTGAAAGATATCAAGATCGAGTCGGCCCTACATATTCAATCACAGATCTTATGGCCGAAAAGATGAGAAATGATAAGGATTTCATAAGATATGTTGACAGATGGAGAGCAATGGCAGAAAGGATGACAAATGCATTATCAGAATCGGAACAGGTCAAAATGATCATCACTAATGCCACTCCAGCTCTAAAGAATGTACTGGCATTGCATCACCCTGTCACCATGAGAGAACTCTATGAGAGAGCACGGTACATCCAAACACAACTCCGAGACTCTCCCATCATGAACCTCTTCGACCCTAGGCCCCGAGTCACCAAAAAGACAACCACCATTGCCACTGGGCTTGTAAGCGAAGGCGTAGTGACCAATGAACACATCAACATCATAGGAAACCAGCCCAACAACCACCACCAACAGTACAGAAACCCCCAATACAGAAACCCCTGCCAAGTCCAACCGGCACCTCGCCCTCAGATTCAACCCCAACCTTTCCGACACCAAACACCAAATCAATATCCTCAACAACTAACACAGACACCAGTCCCCTAGCAACCCCGATAGTTGGCTATGCAAACTTTTGCACCCCAATCACCACGCCAACCAACCACCTATAACCAGGTACCTCCCCCCGCCGCCTATGCACCATAAAGAACAGGGCCTAGAAGAAACCATTATCCACCATTACCGTACTCTCTCACAGATATTTTCAATGCTCTTATGGCGGTAGGGCAGATTTCATTGCCAAGAGAAAAGCTGGAGTGGCGACAAAATGCCAATACAAATAGATATTGCTTGTACCACAGATACCCGGGACACACAGAAGAGAATTATTTTCAGTTTAAGGATTATATCCATGACCTCAATGAGCAGGGAAGCATTGACTAGGGTCAGATGGGCGAATACATCAAGGCAGTGAACAACCAGCCTCAGCAGCAGCAGGAACTAGTACAACAACAGCAACAGGAATCCAGTCTGGGGATCATTCAAAACCCTCTACCCGCACATGTGCCCGCGATAGTACCGTAAAATCAAAGGGTTAATCTCATTCTAACCTCTACCGATGAACCCCACGATAGAGGCCAAAATTGGCAAATCAAGGGACCTACTTCCTTCATGAACATTAACCATTCGAACCATGTTAACCGAATCGTTCACTCCATACCACGAGCTATACCCACCAGAAGAAGCCAACCACCAATTATTCGCACCTTGCCACAACCTATCATAACGCCGCCAGTCATACAACTCTAGCCGGGTCGGACCCTGATCCGTTCGGTTGAACCACCACATACACCATCACCATTAGGACCCATCATCATACCGCCTCGTACAACCATGCCATCACAACCTACCCACACCCCTACAACCCGAACCATCATCACTACGCCCCTACCGATGCCTCCCATCATCCGACCTAACCTTTCATCCACCTCTACTACACCGACCACAGCCCCTCAGCTTGCCACGGTGCTTAGGAGTGGGCGCATGTTTCAAAGGATTTTTCCCCAGACTAGTCAACAGGGATGGTCACAAGAAGAAGAAGAAGAAGAACACCTAGAAGAGCCAGGCCAGGGACATCTTACGACTTGTTGAAACACCTTGACAAAACCCCTACATAGATTTCTATCCTGGAACTGATCAAGAGGTCCAAGGTTCACCAGGAAGTTCTTCAACAGTATCTACAAAGAGTGATGGTCAATGAAACCCTTCCCCCTGAGAAGATTGCATCAGTCTTGACTCCGAGAAGTGAACACCCTCCCCTCACTTTCACCAAAGAAGAGTTGGCCGAACCAGAAGCAAGAAAATATGCACTTTGCATCACTGTCAGCATCAACGAAACGGACGTCAAGTCTTGTTTAGTTGATACCAGTGCTTCCATCAATGTCTTGCCACCAGAAACGCTACAACTATGTGGATTCCCAGAAGAGGATATTCGGCCATCACAAATCATGATAACAACATATGATAATTCAAAGAGGCCCGCCCATGGCATTGTTACACTCGAAGTCAAGCTCGGACTCCGAGTTGTTACTGTTGACTTCCACATCCTGGACATGGACCCAACTTACAAAGCTATCTTGGGAAGGCCTTACCTTGAGGCACTAGAGGCCGTAGCCTCAACCAATCACCAGTGATTCAAGTTTCCCTTCAAGGGCCAAGTCATTAAAGTGGTAAGTATACTTGTGGACTACCTGGTTACTCTCCCTCCTGGCTTGCCAAATCAACCGGTCTTCACAATCCTTGATCTGCCAAAGGATGGAAGGTAGCCAAGGCAAGTTTGAAAAAGAAAGAAGGACGCTATCAAGACCCTTGGGTGGCGTATGATGGAAAATATGAGATATCAAGAAGGCTGAGGGTTGGGAAGAGAATTGCAGGGCATCGTAGAACCCATCCAAATTAGTGAAGACAACATCAAGGAATGGGATAGGATACGATGGGACATGCGATAATGGCCAAAAGATCAGTCAAAAATACTTCAAGGGGTGTCTGCACAAGTTCTTCGACAAAAGGGAGACAATAAAAATGATTGAAGAACAATAACCACAAGAAAAGGCAAAGAAAAAGAAGGTTGACAGCCTAGAAGATGAACCGTGTCCCAACATATCATGGTTGTTCTTCGGAGAAGGGTCAAGTGGTGAATTATTCCATAGCAAGCCTTCTGGCAATCAGAATCAGGGGTATTCACCTATTGTCACCCCCACAAATCTAACAAACCCACTCTCAACAAGTTCACCATCAGATTCACCAGGCAACAAGGATGAATGCTCTCTCTAACCATCTTTGCTCGATTTGTTTCATTCCCTGTCAATATCCCAACCCACACCGGAAACCACAACCGGCCAAACCCATTCTGTGTTCATGTTTAGTACTCCCCAAAAAGATCAAAAAAAATTCATGTTCTCAACCCAAGTTTCAATCGAAGAAACATCCCAACTAGCTCTGAAGAATGATCCAACCCGAGAGGCCACCCGGTCCCTGATCGCCTTCTTTGCCCTTCATCCTCTACAATAAATTCCACTCCCTCAACCTCCTCTTCCTCCTCTTATTTACCTTCTTCTTCTTTAGGTTTAGTTTCCAATAAAAACAAAACAAAAATCAGAGGTAGGAGAGTTCCAGAAAGATGCCTACATCAGTTAGCTCAAAAAAGCTTAGAATGTGCCAAGCTACCGGAGTATCTAGGAAATACAATCCAGCTGGATGAAATTCGATATGTGGAGAAAGACAACATTGATCCAACTTTAGGGGTTTACGAGATTGTATCGGAAAAATATCCTGATACTGAGGATGAAGAAGAGGATTTGGCTGATGCTTACGCATCCGGATTAAAGAGATTTGAAGAGCCATCAGCCACGGTGGATGAACCAACTAAGGAACTTAATCTTGGAACACCGGAAGATCCTAAGAATATCCTCATCAGTGCCAACCTCACCCCTTTCGAAGAATAGAATCTAATGGGAGTACTACAAGAATACAAAAACATGTTCGCTTGGACATATAAAGATATGCCGGGATTAGACAAGTCATTGGTAGAGCATCGATTAACTTTAAAACCTGAAGCTACCCCGGTCATGCAAAAGTTAAGAAGATTCCACCCAGACATAGCATTAAAGATAAAGGAAGAGGTCGATAAGTTACACCAAGCAAAATTCATTAGAGTTGTCCTCTATCCGCAATGGGTGGCAAATATAGTCCCGGTCATGAAGAAGGATGGAAAAGTTCGAATTTGCATTGACTTCAGGGACTTAAACCGAGCGTGTCCAAAAGATGATTTTCATCTTCCTCATATCGTTGTTCTTATTGATAACACAGCTGGACATGAAACCCTATCATTCATGGACGGATATTTAGGGTATAACCAAATCTGGTTAGTAGAAGAGGATCAAGAGAAGACCTCATTCACTACACCTTGGGGAACTTATTGCTACGTCGTCATGCCCTTTGGATTAAAGAATGCCGGAGCAACTTATCAAAGGGCCATGGTGGTGATATTTCATGATATGATGCATAAATTTGTAGAGGTGTATGTGGATGATCTAGTGGTTAAATCTCGGACCCGAGATGAGCATGCTGAGGTGTTAAAAGGGGTTTTACAGCGAGCTAGGGAATATAAGCTTAAAATGAACCCCAAGAAGTGTGTGTTTGGAGTATCAGCCAGAAAGCTACTTGGGTTCATCGTCAGCAAAAGAGGCATTGAAATCAATCCCAACAAGGCCAAGGCCATCATTGATATGCCTCCACCAAAGAACTTAAAAGAGCTGAGAGGGTTAATTGGTAGGCTACAGTTTGTTCGCCGGTTTATCTCACAACACTCCCAAAGGCGCAAACCTTTCTATGAGTTAACCAAGGCGAAGGCCGAATTCAAATGGGATTCAAGATGCCAGGAGGCATTCGATGGTTTAAAGAAGTACTTGTCAAGCCCACCTGTACTCAAACCTCCGGTTCCCGGCAAACCCTTAATCTTATACATCTCAGTTTAAGAAGGATCCCTTGGAGCAGTATTGGCACAGTTAGATGACGAAGGGAAAGAGCGAGTAGCATACTATTTGTCCAAAATCTTTGATCCTTGCGAGCAGAAGTATACAACCATGGAAAAAACCTGTGCCGCCCTGGTTTGGGTGGTCCAGAAGCTTAAACATTACTTTTTGGCTCACGAGGTTAATCTCATTTCTCGTATGAATCCCATCAAGTTTCTTCTTGAAAAATCTGTCTTGACTGACCGGTTGGCACGTTGGTAGAGCTTTCTCTCTCAATTTGACATCACCTACATCTAACAGAAGGCGATCAAGGGATATGCGATTGCTAAACACCTTGCCCATCATCCTATCACAATCTTTGACCCTATCCAATCAGAATTCCTTGATGAAGAATGGATGTCCATTCGATCTTCCAATCTATGGACTTCATATTTCGACGGGGAATTAAACTCCCAGGGTAGAGGGATAGGGATTGTTCTTCTGTCACCCGAAGGTGTCACCATTCCACAGGCTTTTTAGCTCCATTTTCCAGCAACAAACAATATAGCTAAGTATGAAGCCTTGTTGGCCAGGCTGGAGGCCGCTCACTTTTATGGTGCCACCGAACTAAGGGTGATCGGTGATAGTCAGTTGATTCTCCACCAAGTGCTTGCCAAATACTGCACATCTTAGACCGAACCAAGAACTCACTGCCTGTTACATCAAGCTATTCTCTAAACTTGAATTTATTCATGTTCCTCGTGCTCAGAATATTCTTGCCGATGCTCTCGCCTCTCTGGCATCTTCACTATCTATCCCGCTAGGCAGACAAGTTAGGATGATTTATGTCCTCCGACGTATCATTCCAGCAGTGGAAGATGCACAATTCTTGAAGGTGAAAGAAGAGTTTGAAAGGAAAGAGTACATTGAGTAAAAGAAAGAAGTATCTTTGGTTGAGTTGGAGGAATTAGAAGAGGGTAAGAAACCATGGTATTATGAGATTGCAAATTACTGTCAGGATCAGACATATCTGTTGACTCTGAAAATTCGATGGGGTCCTCTCCTTTTCAGGGAAGTCCGTGAACCCAGATCGTCACCTCAAGAGGGGATGAGAAAAGAAAGGAATAAAGCTCGGAAAGCAAATCTCACCTCGATCCCACACTCACATTGATCCCCGAACTTTCATCCCTTGGCGTCGCTCGATCACCAAAGAGACGGTTCGGGTCATGTGGGAGGAGGGTGATAAGAAATAAACGTGGTTGCCAGGAACCGCGGGTTTTGATTTATAGATTTAAAATGACCGTGTGTACCTTAGCGTGAAGAATGTGAGTTAAAGCTTCTCCTTCTTCGGCCGGCCGATGAAGAAGAGTCCTCAACGCGGTGGGTGCTTGATATTCAGTGCAACTAGACAAATAAACAAGTGAAATAGACTATTAGAACTAAACAAGGTGGAGTATATGTAAACAGAACAACATAAAACACACAATTGACTAGAAACTGACCGGATTCGGGTTATCTCTAACCCTTTTTTTATTTTCGGAATAACAGAATAAAAAGTAATGCAAAAAATGTAAAAAAATGATATGAATATTTATAATCACTAAACAAAGAGGTAGGAAAAATAACTGAGAGATTCTGAGTTGAATAGAGAAAGATATAGCCAAATCTGGGTTGTCGAAAATGCCGAGCAGCAGTCCAGGATCTGCCAGGCGCGACTTTGCTTCTGCTCTTGTCACGACCAGCCCCGACCTCGGAATCAAGTTCTGTTGATTTAAAACTGAAGAAGACTTGGAGAGTAAGAACTTTGATGAAGAGAGCTCGGGCAGCACACGTCCACACACTTCTGTAGAGGCCGAGGAAGAGAGACTAAGAAGATCCCCTGCAGAACAGCCTTCCTCTCTCTTGAACCGACTTTTCTCTCTTTAAAAACACGAAATTCTCTTTCTAAAAATCACAAAATCAATGCAGGAGGGAGATTGGACGTCTTGAGATGCCTGGGGGGTCATGCCCATGCCTTTGGAACGACCGGAATCGGAGTTAATTTATAGGAGAACAGACAGCGTTATCAAGGCTAAAAAATAGGGGCCTTGCGCCCCACCCCTGGGCGCATGCGCCCCGGTGCAGGGCGCATGCGCCCCACTGAGGGGCGCATGTGCCCCCCAATGAGGGCGCATGGGCACAAATCCCGAAAATTTTGGTCTTATCCGATCGTCGGTTCAGTGGTAGAGTTCCGGTGAAAGACTGGGTCCCTCGTGCCTCAAGGGTGGGGCGCATGTGCCCTCAAGTGAGGGCACGAGGTCACGTGCCTCACTGGTAGGGCGCATGGGCACGTGCCCTGGGTCCCGGGCGCATGTGACCAGGAACCCGGGCGCATGGGACTGGTTTCGCGCGTCCTTCTTCCGGAAGCCATTGCGAACACTCCCGAACTCGGAATTCGACGCCATTTGTTGCGTTGGAAAGATAACAGGCCAAAGAAGCTTTATATAGCATCGGATAAGCCATCACACCCTCCAAAACTTCAGAATTTTGTCCGTAAGTTAGGGAAGTGAACAGAAGATCCGATACAGGTCAAAATGACTCCGACGGCAAACCGGAAAGGCACGGTATGCAACAAAACTTGTCCGGAGTGTGAATATGACCATAACCTTCAATGCATGATCATTAGGCATTGGTCATTCAGCCAATTTCCATGTTTACATGATTTACGTGTGGCTTTCGCTCGGAAATTACGGCTTTTTACGGAAAACATCGGAAAACATCCGATTTCGTTCGGCGAAGCTCCAAATCAACTTTAAAAGACCCGGCATCATTATAAGTTCAATCATACATGTTACCCTATAAAACATGAGTTTTATGCTCTGAATTAGGCAAATTTGGCGTGTCTTCAGCTTGCCTCGCCTTGATGTCGGCTTTGTAAGGGAGTGTCATGTAATGAAGTGGACTGATTCGGAGTGAACTGTAATGGAATGCAAGTGAGCGTAGATGAATGTAGCGGAATGGAATGTTGATGGACTGAAAATGTGGCATCAAGGTGTAGATATAGACACGCTTATCTACCTGATCCTGCAATATGAATCTCGCTGAGTATTCTAGATTGCTTTCATGTTCTATCAAAACCTCACATAATTGACTGGTAAAAGACATGCCCTTGGCACGAGAGATGAAAAGTAAATGATAAAGGATAAAAGTGTGTAGCCAACCCTCAGCGTGGTGAGGAGTCCTCGAATTCGTAGGTTCATCATCAGCCAGCAACCCAAACTTTGCGGTGTTCTTGTACTGTGATGGGCTAAAGTTTTTAAAAGAGAAATTGATCTTAAAATGAAAAGAATACCAATCCATCATATTTGGAATCTCAAGTTCATTCAAGTTTCACCAAAATACTCAGTTTAATTCTGAGTGGAATAATCTCAAGTTCTTAAAGGGCTCGTTTAAGCATAACAAAATTGCTCGGGTATCGTGAAAACCATGAATCACGCTCTGGCAGAAAACCCGGTATTCGGAAAATGACAAAACAGATTTAAGCCATAGTGGGATTGAAAGACAATGGTGGGACTAACATAGATTGATGGGAAAGAAGAAACAATGGCATGACAATTGCCATGACACGGTGGGATAAAAGAAAGGACAGAATAAAACATGGTGGAACAAAAAAGAAAGGAATAAAACATGAAGGGATAAAATTAGTAATGATGAAGAATGAAAAGGAGATGGATGTGAAAACATAGAAAATCATGTATAAAATAGTTGAAGATATAGATTGTCTATTGGAGGTCAAGACACCCGATTAGGAACTATCGTCCCTCCAATGTTCAATTTTGGCTTATCCGTGAGTGTGAAGAAATGACCATGCCGTCGCAGATTTTGTTAAAGGGGACCTTGGGCCCAGTCATCTTCACGCTCAAGCTCTTCAACATTAATGCATATAATATGTATCAAATGGACCTAACATAACTAGGTGACAGATAGTAGGAGTGATGTGAAGTGCAAAAATGAAGTGATGGTGATGATGTGATGTAAGATTGATGCGAAGCTGAGTGAAGTCTTCAGGCGTGGTGCATCGACCAGCATCTATGGTCCATCCTTGTCTTGCCTTCTGACGGAATACAACACCATGAGAATGTTCAGCTGGGTGGTGCTTCCTTTCTTTTCGCCGCAAGGTTGGCATGACGTTCCTTGGAAAACACTGAAACCATCGCCCTTCTCTTTTTGCTTCTTCAGCTCCTGAAAATACTCAATGAAAATGATTAAATTTTTATCATTACTCATCCCTTTGCATGTATATCGTATGCCTTGATTTTGAGTCAAAGGGAGGAGCCTTCTTAACAAGGTGGAATAAAACAAATGACTTAAATGAAATAGGGGTAAGAGTTAAGAGAACTTACCTGCTGTGGTGTGAATCTTCTCCTCTTCTACATTGAAATGCCTGAAACACTTGACAGAAGGGGATTAGATCTTCATCACGACTCATCCCTTTGCCTATTATGGTCAACTTTGGACTTAGGTCAAAGGGTAGAGCATTCTTAACAAGGTAATTAAAGTAAAAGGATATGCAATGCAGGAATGGAAATATGCATGACAGTAAAATAAACATGGATGCAACTAAGGCAATGATCATGACTAAGCAAAAATTTTTTTGGATTTTATTGAAAACAATCATTTTTTTGTTTTTTTTGAAAATATTCAATTTTTTTTGGATATGTAATTTTTTGGATTTTTTTTGAAATATTCATTTTTTTGGGTTTTTGAAATATTCATTTTTTTGGGTTTTTGAAATATGCATTTTTTTGGACTTTTGAAATATGCAATTTTTTGGGGTTTTTGAAATATGCATTTTTTTGGGTTTTTGAAATATTCATTTTTTTTGGGTTTTTGAAATATTCAATTTTTTTGGGTTTTTGAAATATGCATTTTTTGGGTTTTTGAAATATGCATTTTTTGTGGAGAAAATGATGGTATTTGAGACAGTTCATCGGTCTTTGGAGTTTGTCAAGAATTAAGTGGTAGATGCCACGTGCAAAAATAAAGTTCCCTACCTAGGATCCTTCTAACCTTCTTCCTTTGATCGGCTTGGATTCCACCTGGATTTATTCGGTTTACCCTACCCAAGGGGTTTAAGGAGGAAGAGTATAGAGGAAGTCCTTGATAGGGTTTGAAGATGTTGAGAGGGATTTCTCTACTCTCACTCAAATTACCCATTGGGGTTCGGCCTCTTTGGTTTTTTTTTCTTTTCTGTATGGCACATATTTGGACAGGTTTTTGACCCGTGGGGACATTGCCCATCTTTTAGTGCCTTTTGCCTTGACTATCATTCTGGGTACTCATTCAGACAGGTTGATCATTTTTCTTTTTCTAACCTGAGGGGTTCATTGCCCATCTTTTGGCACCCTTTTGTACCCTCTGAGACGGCCTCCTACTAGGGTGGGAGTGTTTTCGATACTACCCCTCTTTAATCTTCTCTCCCTATCTTGGACCGAGTAGAAGAGAATAGGGTAAGGGTACTCCTTCCATTTCTAGATTTTTGCCTTGCCTTTCGCAAGTGTCGGGTTGTCTGGATTCTAGGATTGGGAAGTGTTGTGTGTGTAGGATGGTACCTACCCCTGACTTCTCACGAACAACCTATGATCGATGACTTGAGGTTATACCAGTGGTTTCTCCATTTTTTTATGGAAAGTACTTTTTGAGGTAAACTCCATTCCAAGGATGATTCAAATTTTCTTCATCTGCATTAGTCAATTCATATGCATTACCTAGATACTTTTCAGTGATTACAAAAGGCCCTTCCCAGTTAGGTTGAAACTTGTAGCGGGGACCCCCTGGCTTAATGAATATGCGTTTGACTGCCATCTCACCGATCTTGAATTTTCTCTCGACCACCCTCTTTTGATAAAACCTTTTGAGTCTATTCTGATAAGTCCGGGCAAGCTCGGCGGCGGCTAGCCTTCTTTCATCCAAGAGTTCAAGCTGTGCAAGGAGAGATTCTCGTCTCTCATCAACAGGAATATCCCTGTCGAGCTGAACTCGGAGAGATGGAAGTAATACTTCGTAAGGGACCACTGCTTCCATCCCATATGCCAAAGCAAACGGGGTTTGTCCAGTGGGAGTCCTTACAGACGTACGATAAGCCCATAGAGCATCTACAAGCTTATCAGGCCAGTCGGCAAATTTGCTAGACTTACAAGATTTCTTGATGATTTTGATTAAGGTTTTGTTGGTGGCTTCTTCTTGACCATTGCCTTTAGGATAGTATGGTGATGAATGATGCAATGAAATGCGATACCTGTTGCAAAGATCACGCAGATCTTGAGAAAGAAATTGTGGCCCATTATCGGTGACGATGTCGCTGGGGATACCGAACCTTGCCAGGATGTTGCGCTTGATGAAGGAGAAGACTGTTGACGCTTTAATCTCCACGAATGCTTCCACTTCAGCCCACTTTGTGAAGTACTTCGTTGCCGTCAGAATGAATGATTTTAAGCGCATTTCGGAGTTGAGGTCACTCAAGGGGCCAATGATATCAAAAGCCCACATGGCGAAAGGCCATGGGGCATGAATTGGATGAAGGGAAGATGCGGGAGAGTGAATCTTGTCGGCATGGAGTTGACATGAATGACAATGCCGGACAAAGATGGAGCAGTCTTCTTCTAGAGTTGGCCAATGATACCCTTGTCGGATGATTTTCTTAGCAAGGGCTTGGGCATTCACATGACCACCACAAACTCCAGAATGTGCTTCCTTCAGCACCAACTCAGCTTCTTCTTCATCAAGACACCTGAGTAAGATTCCACTTAGGCTTCTTTTATAGAGCACTCCTCCTAGGATTGTATACCTCTGGGATACTCTTCTGATTGCCTTTTTTTCTTTGGTAGTTGATCCAGGCGGATATGACTGATCTTGGCAATACCTCGTAATCTCGTCATACCAAGGTCTCTCACCTTCTTCTAATTCTTCCAACTCAATCAAGGAGATTTCTTCTTTATGTTCTAAATATTCTTTTCTGTTGAAACTTTCCTTAACCTTCAGAAAACGTCCATCCTCAATTGCCGGAATTGTTCTCTTACAAATGTGTATAGTTCGCACTTGCCTGCCTAGCGGGACAGATAGAGATGAAGCTAGTGAAGCTAAGGCATCGGAGAGGATATTCTGAGAGCGGGGGACATGAACAAAGGTGAGTTTGAAGAATAGCTTGATGTAGCAGGTGGTGAGCTCCTGGTAGGGTTTGAGGTTTGGATGGGAAGTTCGGTACTTGGATAGGACTTGGCGTTGGATCAATTGACTATCACCTATCACCCTCAGTTCGGTGGCACCATGGAAATGAGCGGCCTCCAGCCCGGCTATCACCTATCATACTCAGCTATGTTGTTGGTTGCTGGAAAGTTAAGCTGAAAAGCCTGTGGAATGGTGACACCGTCAGGTGACAGAAGGACAATACCTATCCCTCTACCATGAGAGTTCAGAGCCCCGTCGAAATATAATGTCCAAAGATTGGAAGATCGGACTGACATTAGTTCGTCATCCGGGAACTCCGACCGGACTGGGTCAAAGATGGGTATGGGATGATGGGCAAGGTGTTCAGCAATAGCATAACCCTTGATTGCCTTCTGTGGGACATAAGTGATATCAAATTGGGATAAGAAACTCTGCCATCGCCCTAACCGATCAGTCAAGACTATACACATTTCTGTGCCAATTGTTGCAGATATCTATTTGGAACTCTTTTACCTCTGACTTTCCTATTTCCTAACCTAACTTGACCTACTGAAGATAAAGCTGGAAAGGTGGTATTTACAGTGGAGGGAGGATTGAGCAAATCGATCAATGATTCAGAAAAGGGGTATCCCTGATTGGGAGTACCCTCTGGGATGAGTAGAGACGTCTCCTCGATGGAAATGTGAATTTCAGAGAAGACGTTTTGGAAATTTCAAGTAAAAAGATAGAATGAGTCTGAGTGACTCGAGGCTTGCTAGAAGATGTCTGAATTAATAGAGAGAAAAACTTAAGAATAAAGGAGAAAAAGGGGCTCATGGGCCCGATGGCAATAGAAAATGGACACATGGGTCCAAAACTGATGAAAAAAGTAAACGAGTACGTGGACCCTATTTTAGAAATAAATGGGCATGTGAGCCCATGTTGAGAAAAGCCCTCAGTTTTGAAGTTGATGAGGGAAGCAAATGGGCAAGCTGGCCCAATAAGAGTAGAAGGTTGAAGAGGGCATACGGGCCCAAAGTGGGTAAGTGGTCCCTGAAGCCCATCCAAAAGATCTAGAAACAATGGTACGAGGTTCAACCATGGGATTGTTGTATTTGGGCCTCGTGGAATGGTTTTGACTTGGGTAACATGCTTAACTAGATGATCCAATATTGGTCTGCCCTTGAGTGGTTCCTGGTGCTCTTCCCCACTTGAGAACAGACGAGTCAAAGATAAGCATAAGTCTTCCAAGTCTTCTTCTTCTTCTTCTGGAGCCTTCCTTCTCTTGACAGTCACCATGGAACTTTTTCCATCTTCAGCCATCATCATGGTCTCCCCTTTGATAAAGAATGTATGGAGTCCCATGGCATATCCTGGCTGGAAGATCCTCCTTGGGATGGAACCCTCTTCAAATCCCAACCCCTGCCTGCGTGGCCTTTTCACAGTTTCAATTGGCTGAGTGATCCCTTGAAGATCCTTGCCTAAACCTCTTCCAGGCTGATAGCCCAATTTCATCATCATCCGCCATCCCAGTGTGTCTGGTAGAGAGGCGGTCATACATCTGACTTCTGGCAACTCTCCCACTGAGATCTGGGGTTGTATTGATAGACCTAGGGGTAAAGAAGCATCGTTCAGCTCGTCCCTTATAGGCATGCTAGTCACCTTGACCACCTGTCCTTTAAAGGGAAACTTTATGCACTGGTGGTTTGTTGAAGCCACAACTCCTATTGCCTCCAAGTATGGCCTCCCAAGTATAGCCCGAAAAGTTGGATCCAATTCTAGAACATGAAAATCTGTTGTGACCGTACATGGTCCAAGTTTGACTTCTAGTGTGACCACCCCACGTGCAGACTTCTTGGAGTTGTCGTAGGCCGTCACCATGGCACAGGATGGCTTGATTTCTTGCTCAGAAATGCCACACAACTGCAAAGTTTCTGGCGGCATAACGTTGATAGAAGCTCCAGTGTCAACCAAACATGATTTCACTTCGACATTACAAATAACCACAGCCACATGCAAAGCATATCTCCTGACCTCTGGATTTGCTAATTCCTCCTGAGAGAAAGTGAGTGTTGGATGCTCACTACTAGGGGCTAACACTGTAGTGATCTTCTCAGGTGGGAGATCTTCACTCACCATGACCCTTTGCAAGTACTGCTGTAGAATCTCATGGTGCACCTTTGATCTTTTGATCAACTCAAGTATGGAAATACGGGCCGGTGTCTTCTCTAAATGTTTCAACAAATCATACGCCGTGCCCGGCAATGGTTCTTCCACTTGTTCCTCATCCACTGGATCCTGCGGTTGAGTACTAGCTTGGGGAAAGAGCCGCTGGAACATCCTCCCACTCCGAAGCACCGGGGCTATTTGGCGGACGGGTAGAGGTGATGGGTTAACTGGGGTGGGAACAGGTGGTGTAGGTGCATGTATGATAGGTAATGAGATCGATGGTTCTGGGATGATGGGGTTAGTTGGTAGAGGGGTAGGATCTGGAGGTGGTAGTGATGGTGATACCGGTGGCCTAATAAGAAGAGGCCGGGGTGCAGAAGTGGTTGATGAGTTTAATGAAGGTGTAGGTTGTGGGATTGGTTGTGGTGTTGGTGGTATGATAGGTTGGGGTTTTGGAGTGGTAGAGCTCGTAGGCTGGGGGTTCAGGTTTGGTGGTGATTGTGGTGGTCGGATGAGCAAGGGTCGGTGTGTAGCAATGGTTGAAGGAGGTGTAGTTAGAGAGGGGGCTGGCCTAATGATGGGCCGGCGAGAAGAAGTGGCGGCCAGTGGTTGGGTTATTGAGCTTTGTGGTAGTTGTGGAGTAGCAGGTGCACGGATTATCTGTCTAGGAGGGTTCCTAGCAGGAGGCCTAGCCGGGTTGACAGGCATGGTTGTATTGTGGTTTTCTAGTTGCCAACCTTGAGCATGACTGGCGTCTCCTTGGACAATGGAGTGTACTAGACCAATTCCTGGGTTTGGATGTGCTGGTGCCGGTGCTGGAGCGGGAGCATGTAATGGGAGCAGATTCTGGACAATCCTTAAGCCAGGTTGTTGTTGAGGTTGAGCCGGTGGACGTTGCCGCTGCTGCTACTTAGCCTTCATAGCTTGTATGCATTCCCCCATTTGAGCCCAATCAATGCTGCCTTGGTCATTCAGATCGTGGATGTAATCCTTGAATTGAAAGCACACTTCTACAGTGTGACCAGGACACCGGTGGTAAGCACAGTATCGGGACATATCTACATTTGTTGGCCAAACCTCTCTTTCCTTGGGCAATTCCAACTGTTTCTCCGCCATGAGCACATTGAAGATGTCGGTCAAGGAGTAAGGGAGTTGCTGGTAGTACTCTCTCCTAGGACCTCCCCTTCGTGGTGCTTGATTGGGTGGTGGCGGTGCCCTATTGTAGGTAGGTTGACGAGGTTACTGGGGTTGTGCTACTGGTTGAGGCGGTTGTTGTGGTTGTCGTGGTTGTGGTGGCCTAACTTGTTGCTGAGGGGGGTAATAGGAAATGTTCTGTGGTGGGTTTCTGAACTGGTTTTGACGGTTCCCTCCCTGGTTCCCTATAATATTTACAGCTTCGTTGTTGACCACTCCCTCGGTTGTAGGACCAACTGGTGCAGAGGGGGTTTTCCTGAAATTCTAGGTTTGGGATCAAATGGATTTATCATTGTGGCATCCTTGAAGTGGGCTTGCAAGTATCGGGCACTGTCATAGAGTTCATTCATTGTGGTAGGATGGTGCATGATCAAGACATTCCTCAAGGCAGGTGTAGTGTTGCCAATAAGCATCTTCACTTGTTCCCCTTCAGAAATCACATATGTTAGTTTCTCTGCCATTCCCCTCCAGCGGTCAGCAAACTTTATGAAGTCCTCTTCGGGCTTCATCTTCTCAGCAATCAAATCTGTAATGGAGCATGCTGGTGCCACCCGGTCTCTGTATCTTTGCAAAAATTTGGTTTTCACAATATCGAAGTCTCCTGCCTCAAAGGAGTCGAGTGAGTAGAACCATTCCAATGCAGACCCTTCTAATGATCGACGGAACAAGAAGGCAAGAACCCTACGATCATTTTTCCAGAATGAGGATTCATAGAGAAAATCTTTAAGGTGGAGAAAAGGGTTGCCAGTACCATTGTAGCGGTGATAAACTGGTAGCTCAGAAGGTGGCAGGTGTAGGACTGGCAAAGAAGGAATGGAAATCTCAGGAACTGACTTGGAGTCCAGGCGACATCTCAGCTCTTCATAACGTTCATTCATCTGGGTGAGCTGATCCACGATTGCCTGGGTAAGAGCAGGTCCTTGGTTTACTGGTGGGGGTATGTGGTTAGAGACATGATTTTGGAATTGAGGAGCATGACTTGGCAAATTTACTGAAGATTGTCCCATGACTTGATGGGCCAAGGGAGTAACATGGTTGAAATAAGATGGCTGAACAAATGAGGGTTGGACCATAGACGGTTGAACTATAGATGGTTGAACTACAGATGGTTGTTCTAGTGATGGTTGAATCATAGATTGTTGAACAACAGGAGGTTGAACAAAGGGTGATTGAATGAGTGGTGGTCGAACCAGAGGACAAAGAGATGAGGCAACTTGGTTAACTTCAGCTTGATCTGAGGCCATTTTGCCCTTCACCGTGGATTGTATGCGGGCATAGGTTTCTGGGTCAGTATAGAGAGACAACTCCCTAAAGAGTTGTTCAACATCACGAGGAGCAGATGGTTGAGGGACCTCTTGCGCTTCTGACTCAAACAATGGATTAACACGACCATCTGACGGATTTGGTTGGTGACCCATCTCGTGTTCTCGATGTTCAGCTTGTTCCGCCATTCCAACGTGCCTTCCAGACCTTAGTTGCATTGAACTTCAAGGAGAAAGTAAAACAAACAAGTTGACAAAGTAAACAAAGAACTTTTTTTTGGTTTTTAGTATTTTGCAAAAAGTATAGAGGTTTGAATTTTTGTTTGACAAGCAAGTGATGCAAAGACTTGAAAGCAAGATTACGCAATGATTTTGATTAAACCTTAGGTTTATGAATTTTGTTTAGAATTGTTCTCTCAACAAATGGGTTAGGATCCTAACTCCAATCTCCAATGACCTAGGTTTCACACAATCTCACCACATGTAGGTAACGTAGGATGCTTCGGGTTTTGGGGAGTGGTACAACCAACTCGATCGTGAAGAGGAATACTCCACGTATGAGGAATTATGGAGGCCTTGATGAAAACCAACCAAGTCAACTAGGAAGGAATATCCCAGAAGAGAAGTCAAAATCCACCAAGAGGGTGTTTTGGATGGGAGGGATAAATGGGAGAGTGAGCTCCCGCCTCAAAAAACTGTAAAAGAATGAGGTAGAGAGAAGGAGCAGAGAATGCAATCAAGTAATAAAGCAAGTAATGAGCAAAACATGAACTTAAATAAGCAAGCAATGACACAAGACAAGCAATTAGAAACTAGATAAGCAACTAGAAACTAGAATCTAGACTTGTTTCTTATGTGAGCCAAATGGAGATAGTGAAAAGGTGATGGAAAGAAGAGGTTTCATATCTGATATCCAAGCAAAAGGGTGGTCCACGTGGGGACCAATGTGGGAACTGGGGTAGAAAGTAAAGGTGGTTCACGTGGGAACCGGTTTTGGGTAAAAAGGGGTGGTTCACGTGGGAACCGGTTTGAATGGTCAAAAGAGGGCCACGTGGGGCCAATTAAAGGTGAACAAATATCTGATCCAAGTGGGGATAGATCTGAAGGAAAGTGGTTTGGTTCACGTGGGAACCGAAGTAAAGAAAGAGATTGGTTCACGTGGGAACCGGTTTAAAAGAAAAAGGGTGGTTCACGTGGGAACCGGTTTAAATAAAATGCAGAAATTAAATGGCATACTTGGTACTTCAGATCTGATGAAAGATGGGTGAAATAAGAAATTTTGAGATGGCATGAAGTTTAAGAGAGGTGGAAAGAAGGAATGGCTCACGTGGGAACCGGTCTAGAACTAGAACTAGTTGCAAACAAAATACTAAGCACCCATGGTTGAAGACATTGCTTGTCCCACCGTAGTCGCCACAAAGCTGTCGACTCTAAAAATTCGATGGGGTCCTCTCCTTTTCAGGGAAGTCCGTGAACCCAGATCGTCACCTCAAGAGGGGATGAGAAAAGAAAGGAATAAAGCTCGGAAAGCAAATCTCACCTCGATCCCACACTCACATTGATCCCCGAACTTTCATCCCTTGGCGTCGCTCGATCACCAAAGAGATGGTTCGGGTCATGTGGGAGGAGGGTGAGAAGAAATAAACGTGGTCGCCAGGAACCGCGGGTTCCGATTTATAGATTTAAAATGACCGTGTGTACCTTAGCGTGAAGAATGTGAGTTAAAGCTTCTCCTTCTTCGGCCGGCCGATGAAGAAGAGTCCTCAACGCGGTGGGTGCTTGATATTCTGTGCAACTAGACAAATAAACAAGTGAAATAGACTATTAGAACTAAACAAGGTGGAGTATATGTAAAGAGAACAACATAAAACACACAATTGACTAGAAACTGACCGTATTCGGGTTATCTCAAACCCCTTTTTTTATTTTCGGAATAATAGAATAAAAAGTAATTCAAAAAATGTAAAAAAATTATAGGAATATGGAGAATCACTAAACAAAGAGGTAGGAGAAAGAACTGAAAGATTCTGAGTTGAATAGAGAAAGATATAGCCAAATCTGGGTTGTCGAAAAAGCCGAGCAGCAGTCCAGGATCTGCCAGGCGCGACTTTTCTTCTGAGCTTGTCACAACCAGCCCCGACCTTGGAATCAAGTTCCGTAGATTGTAAAATGAAGAAGACTTGGATAGGAAGAACTTTTATGAAGAGAGCTCTGGCAGAAGACGTCCACACACTGCTGTAGAGGCCTAGGAAGAGAGATTGGGCAGATCCCCTGCAGAACAGCCTTCCTCTCTCTTGAACCGACTTTTCTCTCTCTAAAAACTCGAAATTCTCTCTCTAAAAATCACAAAATCAATGCAGGTGGGAGATTGGACATCTTGAGATGCCTGGGGGTCGTGCCCATGCCTTTAGAACGACCGGAATCAGAGTTAATTTATAGGAGAACAGACAGCGTTATCAAGGCTAAAAAATAGGGGCCTTGTGCCCCACCCCTGGGCGCATGCGCCCCACTGAGGGGCGCATGTGCCCCCCAATGAGGGCGCATGGGCAAAAATCTCGAAAAATTTGGTCTTATCCGATCGTCGGTTCAGTGGTAGAGTTCCGGTGAAAGACTGGGTTCCTTGTGCCTCAAGGGTGGGGCGCATGTGCCCTCAAGTGAGGGCACGAGGTCACATGCCTCACTGGTAGGGCGCATGGGCACGTGCCCTGGGTCCCGAGCGCATGTGACCAGGAACCCGGGCGCATGGGACTGGTTTCGTGCGTCCTTCTTCCGGAAGCCATTGCAAACACTCCCGAACTCGGAATTCGACGCCGTTTGTTGCGTTGGAAAGATAAAAGGCCGAAGAAGCTTTATATAGCATCGGATAAGCTATCACACCCTCCAAAACTTCAGAATTTTGTCCAGAAGTTAGGGCAGTGAACATAAGATCCGATACAGGTCAAAATGACTCCGACGGCAAAGCGGAAAGGCATGGTATGCAACAAAACTTGTCCGGAGTGTGAATATGACCATAACCTTCAATGCATGATCATTAGGCATTGGTCATTCAGCCAATTTCCGTGTTTACACGATTTACGTGTGGCTTTCGCTCGGAAATTACGGCTTTTTACGGAAAACATCGGAAAACATCCGATTTCGTTCAGCGAAGCTCCAAATCAACTTTAAAAGTCCCGGCATCATTATAAGGTCAATCATACATGTTACCCTATAAAACATGAGTTTTATGCTCTGAATTAGGAAAATTTGGCGTGTCTACAATATACACCAGGATCAACTGCCAAAGAGAATAAAGTCAATAGAAGAGTCTCCCAGAGATACACCATCTTAGGAGGAGTGCTTTACAAAAGGAACCTGGTGTGGAACTCTCGATCCGGACCCGGTTCTTTTCTTTCTCTTCTTTCCCCGGGTCAGAACGACGAGCGCCGCTCCTTCTTTTGGTTTCGCCGGTGGTGTAGGGTTGTGGTCGCTAGGAGCCGCGGGCTTCAAGAGCAAAAGACAAGAAACGATGTATATATTAATGAAAATGACCAAACATACCTAGGTGGGCATATCGTGTTGGGAGATTATGGGTTCCATCTTCTTCCTTTTCAGCCGACTGAGAAGAAAGAGCTTGAAGCACTTTAGTTGTTCCTACAAAAACAAGTAAGCCATGAAAACAAGTGAAAGTGGATTAGAACTAAGACAGTGAAGCATCTTGCAAAAGAAATAATCTAAAAATCACAAATGGAGATAGACTAACCGGATTGGGAATAACTCCCAACCCCACTTTTTATATGTTTTTGGATGATAATATATGATATTACTAAGCTAAATATGCATGCAAACATGATGATTCATGATAGGAAATATAGAAACAAAGTAATACTAAGAGATAAGGGAAGAAAAATGGGTTTCGGCTCCAAAGATGACAATCTGGAGCCCCTGGCAACCCGGCAGGAGGGTCACCTGGGCGACCCGACAGGGGGGTCACCTGGGCGACCTGGCAAACGGGTCACCTGGGCAACCCAGCAGGTGGGTCACTTCTTGCACCAGGATTCAGTTTACTCCCGAATGCTCCCACGATGCTTTCGGATGGCTTTGGAAGCTTGATGACGACCTCCGAAAGCTCCTAGGATGTGGATGATGATCCCCCCTTGGATATAGGAGCTTGAGAGGCTTCAAAATGGATGCCGATGAAGAAACGGGATGAAGAACGTCGATTTATGGAGGTGGATGGAAGTGGGAAGCTCTCAATCTCTTGGGTAATGAAGATTGGAGGATGGAGGTGGCTTGAAACTCTCTAAGGCTCTCTCTTGAGAGTTTGGGGCATTCTACCCCTTCTAACACTCTTCCAACCCTTGAAAAAGTGGTTAGGGGGTATCTTTATATAGGCAAAAGGGTCCGAGGCATTTCAGGCATAAAAGTATTTTCTGGAACAACAAATGACCTGTCTGCTGGGTCGCCTGGGTGACCCGTCTGGCGGGTCACCTGCGGAACCATAAATGCCATTAAATACGCGTGCGCTGAAAGCTGGTCGGCCGCCATTCGGGGCCTGCTACAGTGGCAGGTGACCCGTCAAACGGGTTGCCTGCGTCCAATCGATTCCAACCGTCTGGACGAGCATACACCATTCGCAAGTCACTTCGTTCAGTTCGTACACTGTTCTGGCAGGTGACCCATCGACCAGGTCGCTTCCCGTACCTGACTGGATTTGACCCTTCACCTACCACTGTCAGAACGAACGAATTGGGAAATGATCTGGCAGATGGGTCGCCTGGGCGACCCGACAAGGGGGTCACCTGGGCAACCCGTCAGATGAGTTGCCTGGGCGACCCGTCAGACGGGTCATCTTCTCCTCCAGAGTTCATTTTTGGGCCGTTTTCTTGGAGATCCGGTTTGTTTATCGGAAAACTCGATTACCTTCTAAGAAAACATGGATCTTAAGCTCCTCAAATAAGCAAAATTTGGTGTCTATAGCTTGCCTCGCCTTGGTGTCGTCTTTGTAGGGAAGAGATATGGAATGAAGCATAGATAAATGAAATGAAATGTAATGAGGCGTAGCGGCGTGTAATGGCGCGGACTGAAAAGGTGGCACCAAGGTGTAGATTAGACACGCAGGCTACTACCTAATTGGGCAATGAACGGACATTACCGGTCCTTTGTCGTTCCCATTTGTTCCCCTCAAATCATTCCCATTATTGATTGGATGGATATAGTGCCGCGGGCATGAAAGTAGAAGGAGAAGCCTGCCCCCCAGCGTGGGGGACCCCCGAGTCGTGGCTCGTGAGTTCATCTCGGTTAGCGGCCCAGCTCTGTAGTGTGCTTGTACCGAGAAGGGCTAACTAAACTAATGAAAACATAAGGTGAACATCTAATCATTTTGGGGTCAGATCTTCCAGGTTCATTTGGTCCTTGCAAGGGTACCGATTTTGTCTGGAGTGGAATGACTCCATGTTCTTCTAGAATTTATTGAATCTAGTGAGAAACTTTTTGGAACACCGGAATACAGCTCATTCAAAGTGTCCGGAGAGTATGCGATGCATGATGCATGATTTATAATTTTTTTGTTGGGGGTAAAATAAAAAACAAACTCAAAAATAGGCAAATAGCTGAAGATATAGGTCCTATGTTTTAACGGGTCAGGATACTCTTGGAGAGAACCGCCATTCCCCTACATAAGACTTTGGCCTATCCGCGAGTCTAGAAACAGTTGATCCATCATTGTTTTTGTTGGGGGGTTCTCAAGCTCAACTATCCTAAACTTGATGTATTCAACGTTCAATTTAGACATATATAATAGCAGCTATTGGGTGTTCAAACTGCCTGGGTGACCCATCTGCCGGGTCACCTGGGCGACCCGCCTGCTAGGTCACCTTCTCTCATTGTCAGAGCAGGCATATTGGACTTTTAGACATCTTTTCAGCCTTAAATAATGTGCAGGACTATTTCCTCCCCCTTTAAAACCTCTAATTCGTCCCTCTTATGAGAACATCATACTTTTCCTTGCTTTCTTGGTTCTTCTACTCCTCTTACAATGTTTCATCCTTCAAGGTTCATCCATCCGAAGAGGGCAAGACGATTTTCAAAAGTTCCAGGGCACATTTTCAACAGGATAGTGGCTGGAATCGTAAGTTTTCTCTTGATATTTTCTTTTTTCTTCTTACAAAAATCATCCCCTTCTTATTTTGATTCCTTTTTTGAAGTTGGGCCTGTTGTTTGAAAATGACCCGGCATCAGGTCGCCTGGGCGACGCGGCAGGGGGGTCACCTGGGCGACCCGGCAGATGAGTCATCTGCGCATTGCTGACATCTTGCTGTTTGCTTGTTCAGGATACTCCACCATTTCCGGGAGCTCATCGCTACGATTCATGTCAATGGGTTTCCCGCATTATTCCATATACAACTTTGCAAGCTCGTCATGTACTCCGGCAATGGGGCATGGCCGATTTCTTTGTTCATGTGATGAATTGCTCCAAATATTATTGGGACTTTGCTCTTGTGGGAGCTTTGGTCGAATGTTGGCATCCAGATACTAACACATTTATTCTTGACACTTTTGAATGCACTATTCTTCTTGAAGAAGTTGAAATGTTGTTAGGCCTCCCGGATTCACCTTATGGTCAAGAAGATTTCATATTTATCCCGCCTTTTCCTCTTACTGCTCATTTGTTTCTAGAGGAACTCATGACTCCCACGGAAGCCTCTTCATTGATTGTTGGTGGCAAGATTTCCTTTGAATGTCTATTGACGTGGTCACTTAAGAGTATGGACAAGGCTTCCAAAGATTCGGACAATCTTATTTGCGGGTTGAAAGGAGTGATGACTTGTGTTATTTCGGCTTTCCTTTATCTTTCAGAAGATGGTTGGATTGTTCCCAACTCTTTGACTTGCATTTGGGGATTGTGGCGCCGGGAGTGCATTGCCCTATCTGTCTTGGGTTTCTTATATGAAGGATTTTCTGCGGCTTGTCTCGGCCGTCCCATGTTCGGTAGCATCGTTCTTTTGATTTCCTGGGCAGAGCTTCACTTAAAATTTGATGTTGCTGAGGAGGTCGTTCCTGCTTCAGGTTTGTTTCTTTGTAGCCCTCTACATTCTTTATCATCAGTTCTTGGTATGGAGGAGAAGGTTGTTAACAAGTGTCCTACGGTGAAAACCCGTCAAGACTGGCGCTTGTATCTATCCAAGCTTAATCGTGCTGGCTTCTTATGCATGTCACTCCCTTTACTTCGAAAGGATCTCAAAGCATGCTTTACTCCAGGAATGGATCTTCGACTCATCACCGATACTTCATTGATTTTATATAATGCTCACCGGTGCTTTCCTCAGTTAGGTCTTTGCAGGAAGAAGGTGCCATTGGTATCGCACCTTCCAAGTATCAAGAACCGACGCCTTGGCACACCAGATGATGAAGAAGAATGTCAAAGTGTGATTGCTTTGTGGAAGGCATTCAAGCTGCATTGTCCTTGGATGGTGATCGAAGAGGATGAAGCGCATAAAGCTCGTTACTTGAAGAAGCTTCAAGCGATTCGTGCTTGTTTTTCCTTTTCCTGCACTTGTGTTAGTTTCAAGACATGTATTTTCAGACTATTGAACGTTTGATGTAGTGCATTCATGTTTCCTTAAGTAAAGAATGGCTTTCTTCGGTTCTGGTAGCAGGAGATGACCCGTCTGGGGGGTCGCCCAGGCGACTCGGCAGACGGGTCACCTAGGCGTCCCAGTCAACAGGTCACTTTCCGTATCTGTCCTAACAGGATTCTTGAATTGATTGGTCATGTACTAGCTTTGACCACCCCTTAGGTCCTTAAAAGACCCCCAAATTCGTGGGTTCCTCTACCCACAGCATATTCAGCCCTCCCTAGAGTGTAAGATTGTGAGGTTCTTGTCCAAGGAGGCCTTCGCCATGCCTTATGCTAGGAAAAACTTGGTTTCGCCCATGTCGGTTCTTCAAGATCATCTTCGGGGTCTTCTTCATCGTAATGAAGTAAGTAAACTGCCTTTTCTCTTTTCATTCTTGCATTCTTGTATGCTAGATCCCCTCTTTCATTCATCTTTTGGTGAAACGATGCTTGGACCATTGGATCGAAGAGGGTTCCTTACTATTCTGGGAGATGACCCGGCAGATGGGTCGCCTGGGCGTCCCAACAAACGGGTCGCCCAGGTGACCCGGCAGGTGGGTCGCCCAGGTGACCCGGTAAACGGGTCGCTTTCTCTCATAGAACTCTCTTTCTTTATTGATTTCTTGTGCCTTGTTCAGGAGTTGACGCCTTTTCCTTCTTCTAACCGCTTCAGTAAGTTCGCTTGGGCTGAACGCATGACTCGGACGTTGACACGTCATTTGCTGGAGATTTTACATAGCTGGGGCCTGAGGGGCATTCTTGCCCACTTCCAACGCATACATTCTTACCATTGGGATTTTGCGATGTTAGGAGCTTTGGTGGAGCGATGGTACCCAGAGACTCAATCCTTCATTTTTGCTGATTTTGAATGATCCATCCTTCTGGAGGAAGTGGAGCTTATTTTAGGCCTGAAAGCCAGCGAGATGGGTGAATCCCCGGATTTATTTGTTCCATTCATGGATTGCTCGTGCTTACACGTATTGTAGGAATTCATGCCTCGTTCGGAGGCGATCGCCTTGTTGGATGGTGAAGGGGTCAACTTGTCTCGTTTGTACTGTTGGACTTTGTCTTGCTTGGAGACCACTGGTGATTCAGCAGAGCTGTTGACTTCCAGACTAAAGGGGGCCGCCATATGTATCGTGATCACTGTTTTGTACCCATCTGGAGGTGATGTCATTAGTCCCGCACAGTTGGCACATGTGGAGGGCATATGGGGCGGCTGACGGCTACCTATGTTAGTTCTTGGTTTCCTCTACCACGGATTGACTGAAGCCAGCTTAGGTCATTCTTTCTCAGGCAGCCTTTTGTTGTTTAGTTGTTGGGATGACCTTCATTTTAGGTTTACTGCGTCTACTCCTGGCTTCCCGAGCTCTTTTACCCAAAGTCCCCTGACCGGGGTGGCGAGGCAGACGGGCTTGGGTAGAGGCGTCTGGGATCACTATCTTGACTTCCGGTCGAGGCGTAGCTGGCGGGACCACTTCGAGGCCACCATGCATCAACATTTCTTTGCTATATCTCAGCTGGTGACCCAGACCTTCTTCTAGACTTGTCTTTTTCCTGGTAGGGAGCTGTTCTTGGTGACAGCGAGCTCCCTCGTGTTATACAACCCCCATTGTTGCGCGCTTTAGTTGAACGTGCCTATTTGTGAGCTTCTGCTTCGCTCTCCGATTCCAAGGATCAAGACTAGGTGCTTGGAGGCGACCGAGCGACATCTCCTTTTAGTTCAAGCCGGCTGGCAATGTTGTCAGCTAGCTTCCGTGTCCTGAGGAGAGCTTCACAGCCTTGACGGCTTCATGGAGTATTTCCTATTTCTGTCTGTTGTCTTGGACTAGAGTTTGTTCTGAAAAGGGGTTAGTATGAAGATGTACAAAAAAAACTTTCATATTTGAAGCATTTAGAATCTTTAAAAATCAATTTCCATGCTTATATGATTGTCCAGATGATTGTAAAATGTCTCTTTTCTTTTTTTGTGTTGTACCGGGTAATCAGGTCGGTACGACACAACTACCGGGTGAAATTGGTCTTACGTGTTCCGAACTTGGGGTCGGAAGGTACCCATAAGGATTTTCCATTTTTATGATGTTTTTGGTGATTTTTTTGGAATTTTTGGACATTAAGCAAAATTTTCATTGTTTCTATGTAAAGGGCTTAAATTTGTCATTCATTTTCACACATTCTGACGGAGATTCTGCGTTCAGAAATATACGGGTGATTTCCACGGCTTCCCGTTCCTTCCACGATCTCCGAGGTCCATTATTCCTTTTATGACTATTATAGATCGTACTTTCTACTTTTCATAGGCGCAATCATTTTTGGAATCAGAAGTCAGTAGAGGGAAAAATGGCCAGGAGAGGGGGACACGCGTCCCCCTCCCCAGGGTCGCCTGGGCAGCCCGAAGCCCGGGCTGCCTGGGCGACCCAGCCTCGGGTCGCCCGCGGGTGACGACCTGAAGCCCGGGCCGCCTGGGCAGCCCGGCGACGGGCCGCCCCGCCCGCGGGTCGCCTGGGGCTGGCGGCCCAGGCGTCAGGCCGCCTGGGCGGCCTGGCACTGTGTTGCCTGGGCCAGGCGGCCCGGTGACCAGGTCGCCTGGACATTCCGAAAATGCCGGAATGCCTATGAATTCGGTTTTTTTGGCTTACTTTATACATTTAATGTGTTTTGCCTTTCTTATTTACAAATGGTGCGATGTTCTCACACCTCAGAGGCCTCCACCTCGGTCACGGCGCCTGCGTTGTCCGATGAGGACATCGGTGACGATGTTTTTGCGGCGCCCGAGGAGTATGTGGAGCCTAAAGTTCCGGTAAACATGCATGATATTTTTATGACTGATGTTTTTTTTATTTTACTGATCGGGGACTGACATGGTTTCTATTTATTGCAGAAAAAGATTCACTCCCATATCTCGTGGGAATTAGTGGGCATAGTATACGAGGCGCTCCAGTCCTTCCAGCAGCGGCGCCTAGAGGAGATAGGTTTCGGCCCATTTTTTCGCTGCAAGCCATTCTGGGAGGATCTCCCTTTTGTCTAGGTGATGAGGGAGAGGTGGGATTCCACTCTCGTTCATTCCTTTTTCCATGGGTGCACATGGTGCCCACACTGGAGGACGTAGCACACATCACAAGCTTGTGTGTCCATGGACGCCCCGTGACGGGGAAGTCCTATAGTGACAACTTGGGGAAACTCGAGCGTTACTTTGGACTTTCCCTCCCATAGAGTCCAGGGGGGTGGTGCACCCTCAAGCGGGGTCCTTTCGTGGCCCTTGTCGGTTTGTAGGATGCCATGCCGACAGGAGCCTTTCAGACCGTCTTTTATGGCGTTGCTGGTACTGCGCGTTCGGGAGACCCTCCGCGGTGAGGAGGGTACTCCTGAGGCGGATGTGGACCTTTGTAGGTTCTTGTTGTTCTTCTTGGCCAGACTCCTTCTGGCCACGAAGAGCGACAAGGTCCACCTGCGTTTTTTGCCTTTACTAATCGACCTTGGGCGGGTCGACGAGTACGCTTGGGCACCGCGATGCTAGCCCACCTTTTCTCCTCCCTAGCTCGAGAGAAAGGGGAGATCTCGGTCGCTAGGTTCACCCCATTTCTATAGGTATGCTTTACTTTATTTGTAGCATTTATTACTAATCGCAAGAAACTAGCGGCTATATTTTTTGTTGCTTTTTTCAGATTTGGGGTTACTTGCACCTTCCCCTCGGGCGGGGAATCCGCTCGGACCCGCACGAGTATCCATTTCTACGCAGGTGGTCAGTGCAGCGACCACCCATGCCTCACGATGCCCAGTTAGTTGACCTTTGTCATCGGCTACTTCGTTTCCCCCATGATCAAGTATGCCTTTTGCCCTCAGATCTGATTATAACATTTCTGATAGCTCTATTCCTCTAATCAATATTCTGTGCAGGTTGTCTGGCAGCCTTATATGGGGTCGGACCAGGACGAGCAACCCTGGGTCCAGGCTACCCGGGGGGTTTTCGGCCGCGACACTTTCCTCATCTACCTCAACAAGGTGGACCTTTGTGGGTTCGCTTCATGATGCACTCACTGGGGCTCCACCAAGAGTGGGTCATCTCAGACCCCCATGAGCGGATGGGGAGGTCGGCTTGAGGCCTGACCATTGCCGTGGACTGGCGACAGGAGTGCCGCACTGCCTTGGATGTCTGGCGGTGCAGCGGCACTCCCGTGGTGTCCATGGCTACAGATAGCTCGGCGTACCTGGAGTGGTACGCTAAGTTCTACAGTCACCTCTTCTTAGGCCAGGAGGTTCGCAACCCCTTTCTTCATTTTTTGAGAATTTTTCTTGCTACTTATCTGTCTGGATAACTGATGATGTGACTTTCCCTGGTGCAGGAGGAGGAGAAGAGTGAGTGGGAACTTGAGAAGCTTGAAAATGGATGTCGATAAAGAAACATGATGAAGAACATTGATTTACGGAGGTGGATGGAAGTGGGAAGCTCTCAATCTCTTGGGCAATGAAGATTGGAGGATGGAGGAGGCTTGAATTTCTCTAAGGCTCTCTCTTGGGAGCTTGGGACTTTCTCCCCCTTCTAACACTCTTCCAACCTTTGAAAAAGTGGTTAGGGGGTCCCTTTTTATAGGCAAAAGGGTCACAAGGGCATTTCAGGCATAAAAAGCACTTTTCGGAATAGAAAATGACCCGTCTGCCGGGTCGCCTGGGTGACCCATCTGACGGGTCATCTGTGGAACCATAAATGCCATTAAATGTGCGTGAGCCGAAAGTTAGTCGGCCGCCACCCGGAACCTGCTACAGTGGCAGGCGACCCGTCAGACGGGTTGCCTATGTCCAATCGATTCCGACCGTTCGGACGAGCGTGCGCCGTTCACGGGTCACTTCGTTCAGTCCGTACACTATTTCGGCAGGCGACCCATCGACCGGGTCGCTTCCCGTACCTGACCGGATTTGATGTCTCACCTACCACCGTCAGAATGGACGAATTGGCGGGAATTGGGAAATGACCCGGCAGACGGGTCGCCTAGGGAAATGACCCAGCAGACGGGTCGCCTAGAGAAATGACCCGGTAGACGGGTCATCTAGGGAAATGACTCGACAGACAGGTCGCCTAGGGAAATGACCCGGTAGACGGGTCATCTTCTCCTCCAGAGTTTGTTTTTGGTCCATTTTTTCGGAGATCCGGTTTGTTTATCAGAAAACTCAAGTATCTTCTAAGAAAACATGAATCTTAAGCTCCTCAAATAGGCAAAATTTGCGTGTCTACAAGTACCGGTTCGGAACTCTCCTTCCTTTTCTCTTAGATTGAGTTACTCCTACAGAAGGTGAAGGTGCGGTATTTACAAGGGGAAAGGGCAGATTATCTAACTCAGTGATGGAAGAGGTGGCCTCTGGGGCCAAGAGAGACGTCTCCTCGATCGACCAACGAGTCATGAAGCGGACATTTTTTTTTGGTGAAGATCAATCATGGAGATCGACCTAGTTTCAGGTGCCTGCTTGGCACATAAAGACAAAAGGGTAAGGAGATATGACAGGCTCTCCGGATTATCGGGGGTTGTTGTGATTGCACGAGATCTTGGTGGTATAGGACCGAGAGTTAAAGAGGAGAATGCTCAGAGGAGCATCAGATGTAAGGGGCTAGCAGGCCTGATAGAAAGAGTATCAGTGAAAGATTGCCTAGGCCTGATCTCATCTGGGAAAAGTGGCCATTTGGCATTGTTACCACTGAAGGGAATGGGGAGTCCATGAGATAGACTAAGTTGAATAGGAGAATGAAATCTAGAAAAGGTGAGGACAATGGACAGCCCTCGGGGAATAGATTGATAATGGAAAGAAAATTGCCTGGCAGATTGGTTCCCATGAATCAGGGCTGAGTCGGTCTTGGTTCTTTCACTTGATCCCTCTTCATCGGCCAAAAATAATGAGTGTAATGAGAGATACAGCTCTTCCTCACCTTCATCAGTTCTTTGTTGTTTCCTAGGTCTCGTGTTGATATCGTGGCAGTATCCTGGCATGATAGACTAAGTTGAATAGGAGAATGAAATCCAGAAAAGGTGAGGACGATGGACGGCCCTCGGGGAATAGATTGATAATGGAAAGAAAATTGCCTGGCAGATTGGTTCCCATGAATCAGGGTTGAGTCAGTCTTGGTTCTTTCACTTGATCCCTATTCATCGGCCAAAAATAATGAGTGTAATGAGAGATACAGCTCTTCCTCACCTTCATCAGTTCTTTGTCGTTTCCTAGGTCTCGTGTTGATATCGTGGCAGTATCCTGGCCCTTCTTAGAAAATCTGGATAACTTCACCTCGGAGAAAATATTCAAACATATTACTTTTCCATGGTGCTGGTTCGGATACCCTCTTATCTTTGCCGGTTTCTTGATACCCGAGCCCTGCTTTGGTTTTCTGGTGGGGGAGCTTGATGGGTTTGTCAATTCCTTGTGAGAACTTACCCAGACCTTGTCCTTCTTGATAACCCAGCATTTTCATAATGTGTCAGCCAATGGGAAGCTCAACATCTCTCTTTTTGTATTGAATTTGCCGTGAAGATTCACCGGTCTCTGGTAACTCCATCAGAGTTAGTATTGGCTGGGTTGGAATCCATGAGGTTTTAGATGGTAAAGGACTCACATAACTTGATACTTTGATAACTTGTCCCTTGTATGAAAATTTGATGCATTGGTGGTTTGTGGATGCCACTGCCCCAAGAGTCTCCAAATAAGAACGCTCTAGTATGGCCTTGTAAGTAGGGTCCATTTCAAGTATGTGGAACTCGGCCGTGATCACCTTGGGGCCTAACTCCACTTCTAGCATTATTGTGCCTTGAGCGGGCCTCTTGATATTGTCGAATGACATAACCGTGAGGCCTGAGGGGTTGATTTCTTCCATGGATATGCTGCATAACTCCAATGTTTCTGGCAGCATGATATTCAAGGAAGCTCCGGTGTCCACCAAGCAGTTTGTGAGTAATACCCCCTTAATACCAATAGTTAGGCATAGAGCACATCTCTGAACATCGGGGTTTGCCAGTTCTTCATTGGTGAAAGTCAGAGTGGGGTGCTCACTTTTCGGTGCCAGGACAGCAGTAATCTTTTCAAGGGGAGGCTTTCATGCACCATTACCCTTTGAAGATATTGTTGCAAGACCTCCTGATGAGTCTTGGACCTCTTGATTAATTCCAGAATGGAGATCCGTGCCGGTGTTTTGTCCAAGTGTTTCAGTAAATCATATGATGTTCCTGGGGCTGGCTCTTCAACGATTTCTTCTTCTGGTTCCTATGTTGCCCCTACTTGTGGGAATACATGCTGAAACATGCGCCCGCTCCGGAGGACCGTGGCGAGTTGGGGTTGAGTGGACTGGTAGGTCATTGTTGGTTGGACAGGCGGTGGATTGGGAATGGTAGGTGCTGATGTTGGTTTTATGGTTGGCGGGGTTGGAGTTGTGAGGGGTGTGGGATTAGTGGGAGGTGTGGAATTAACTGGTGGTGGGGCTTCTTTTTTAGGGATTGGAGGTGCAAGTATGGGTCTAGAGGGAGGTGGCCGGATGATGGGTCCGAGGGGGAGTGGTGGTGGAGTGGATGGGGCTACACTTGGTCGAATTATGGTTCATCCCGGATACAACAGGGCGGAGAGAGGTCTTATAATGGGTGGAAGGTTAATTGGGGATCGGGGTATGGTGAGTAAAATTCGGTTGGCATGGGTTGGTGGTGGCCGAGTCGAGAAAGTTTGCATGAGATTCTCGAATTACCACTTTTGTTCTCGGTCCTGAGCGTCTTCCGAAGGGGTTGAAATGTGGACAACTCGAGGGCCGTCAGGTGCGGGTGTGGGTGCATGTGTTGGTAATAGGTTTTGAACTATTCCCAAGTTTACTTGCTGCTACTGTCTTTCTTGTACAGGGTGGCGCTCGAGTTTTAAGTGATGTAATGTATTCTCCCATCTGTGCCCAGTCTATGCTGCCTTGTTCATTTAAATCATGAATGTAATCCCGGAAATAATAACAATCTTCTATGGTGTGTCCAGGATACCTATGATAGATGCAATATTTGTCTATGTTTGCTGTTCCTGGACAGACCATCCTCTCCTTTGGGAGTGTTATTTGTTGTGCGGCCATCAGGGCATTAAAAATGTCAGTTAAGGAATAAGGCAAAGGAGGGTAATTCTCTTTTTTGGGCCCCACTCTCTTCTGATCATATGTGTTTGGTGGGGGTACCTGTTGGTAATTTGGTGGCCTGGGTGGTTGACGTTTGTTGTTAACCGGGTTTTGTGATTGTTGAGGTGGAGGAGGCAACTGGGGCCTTGGGGGTCGAGGAGGTGGTTGCTGGTAGGTTCTTGTGTTGTGGTTAGGTCGAGGGTGCTGGTATTGGGGAGAAGGGTGCTGGTATTGGGAAGGAGGGTTACGGATCGGGTTTCTCACCAGGCTTACATTCTCATTGTTGACTATCCCTTCGGTCACCGGACCGGTAGTGGTGAAAGCGACCTTTTTGGTGGTTTGGGGTTTTGGGTCATAGAGGTTAATCAAGGGTGTATCTTTGAGCTGAGTTTGGATGTATCTAGCTCTCTCATATAACTCAACCATAGTTCCCGGATGGTGCATGACAAGTATGTTTCTTAGTGCTGGGGCGGCATTGGCTATGATCATCTTGACTTGTTCAGCTTCAGAAACCGGGTCAGTTAACTTTTCAGCCATGGATCTCCATCTGTCAGCATATTTAACAAAATCTTCTTCTGCCCTCATTCTTTCTGACCAAAAATCTATAATTGAGTAACTCGGGCCCATCTAGTCCCTGTACCTCTGCAAGAATTTGGGTTTAACAATGTCAAAATTGCCAGCCTCCGAGGGGTCAAGTGAATAGAACCATTCTAGGGCATGCCCTTCCAAAGATCTTCGAAAGAGATAGGCAAGGGCTTGCCGATCATCTTGCCAGGCAGATGATTCGTAAATAAAATCTTTGACATGAATGTAAGGGTTACCGGTGCCATTGTAATGATGGAAAACCGGTAATTCAGAAGGTGGAAAGCGGAGGATCGGGAGGTAAGGGAGAGAAACATCGGGTGTTGACCGAGTGTCGATCATGCGGCGGAGCTCCTTGTATTGTTCCTTGAGTTCGTTGAGTGCCACATTGTCGGCGATTGGTTCCCGAGTGATTCGGGGAGATGGGGCAAACGTAGGTGCCCGATGTATGAGATTTTGAGGGGGAAGGATTGTGACTCGATGGGGTGGTTGTACAGAAGGGTATGCTGGATGAAGGATGTGATTAGAAGTATAGACCAAAGACTTAGATGGCCCAGCTAAATTAGGATCTGGATGGTTGAGATTTGCTATCGGAAAGAGGTGATCAGGAGCGATCGGACCGGTGTGTTGAATGACCATGCGGTACCACATCCAGTTGGCAGCCCACGGATCGGGGTGTGGATATAGGAAGAGGTCCTTCCATTTGTGGATGATTAACAGGGGATTTTCCCCGAAGGGCGGCTTGAAGGGCTTGAACAAGTTGGTCGGGGTTGGCCTGAGATAGAGCCTCTTGAAAAGAGATTGGGTTAGGAGGGGGAGAAACGGCCCTATTGGTCTCATAGGGCTGATCAGAATCGTGGACGGCACAAATGTTTCCTTCATGGACTGACTGGACCTCTTGCGGATCAGCGTGTGCCTGGTCATAATCCTCAGGCTCGTAGTAGTCCGCCATGACACGTCCGGACCTAAGTGACATAGGCATAAAAGCAAAAGAGCAAATAACAGAAAATAAAGATTTTTGTCTTCTTCTTTTTTTTGTTTTTCGTTCTTGTGACTCCTTTTTTTGGTTTTGTTTTGGTTCTGACAAACAAGTTCTAGACACGCCAAATTGGCCTGATTCGGAGCCCCAGACTCTTATTCCATAGGCGATATCTTTTATTTGACCGTTATCTGATCTGGATTACCTTGTGGAGATGAGCTAAGGATATGGGTGAAGCCCCTCGCAAGTTGAGAATGGACCAATGATTTCCGGAATGATGCCGAAACCGTCAAGAAAGAGCCACGCGTGAGCTGTAAAAACATGAAGCCTGCTCGATGACCAACCTTGAATGGTCCATAATTGAATGTCTCGGGAGTCCCGCATGTGTTCCATAACATTCAGGGTTTCCGAGAAGTCATTTCGGTAGTCGTCGGTCAATGACGGCTTTTGTTATGGCTTTTTCGATCTGTACTGACACGGCTATCCCGGACCACGCATTAGGCCTTTCCAGTCATCACCGGGTCTTTTCGGGTCATCTGGGTCGATTCTAGCCGAATATTTTCATCAATCATGGCCATACGTCAGGTTCGGTCAATTTTAGGGTTTCCCGGCTTTTCCGATGTTCGGTTCACGTTTACCGGGTTAATCTCAAATTTTTCGATGATTTTGGATTTTCCGATCATAACGGACTTGTTCGGTCATCATTTTAAGTCATCCCAAGTTGACCCAAGATTTATCGATCGGAACCGTACTCTTTCGGATCTTTGCCACGGGTTTCGGCTTTCCGCGAGAAAGTAAACTGGTAGAAAGCACCGTGCGAACATCTCGGGAGTCATGCTGGCTGGTTTACTGACTTGAGGAGGTGCGGATGAAGGCCCTCTTTCCAACGTGACAAACGGGAGCCGAATCGGCATCCCGTTTGCAAGATTCGGCTCGCGGAACACACGCGCAAGAGAGAGAGTCTACCGCGCCCCCGCTCCCTTTGAGAGGGGAGGGCGCGCTCTGCGCGCCCTCAACCCGGGGGCGCGCCCTCAAACCTTTGAAAAGCGGGGGCGCGGTCAGTTTTTTTAAATTGTAAATTGCCCTGATTAGCACCTTCTAAACCGGATTTTTGGAAGGTTTCCGCGCATAATTTTTGATTATTTGTACCGCACCCCCGGTTCGGGGGGGCGTTACGTATGTCAAGTCGATTTTTAGCAATTTCCGGAAGATTCCGTCGATTTTTAGCAATGAGACGCGTACCGCGCCCCCAGTTTCTTTGAAACTGGGGGGCGCGCAGACCGCGCCCCCGAGGTGAGGGCGCACCCTTGGTTTGAGGGTGCGCCCACGTCTCCTTTGAAGAGTGGGGGCGCGGTCGGTCCAGTTTCCATTTTTTGCACCGGCTCCCTTCCCCTATAAATTGAGGGCCATTCTCAATGACCCAAGGTTAATCCCCCGTGCCTAGATCATCCAGAGGTCGTCCAAGCTCTTCTCCCAAGCCGTCCTGACATCCAAAGGCGATCCGACATTGAGAGATCGATCCTGAAGTGAAGGAGAAGGCGCATTCCGGGCGTTCTACATCAACCAATTTCAACGACTTCTGCAGAAAATACGGGATTCTTGATGCAAAAGTCTTCAACATAGAAGTTGTTCCTATCTTCGTTCTCTTTCATCTCCAACTGACGGTCCTTGATTCCGACTTTCCGTTTGTTCGTGGTGGTTTCTGCACCAAGGGCGTGCATCCAGGTTCTGTTTTCTATATCCGTCCACTTTCAGAATTTTTAAAGACTTCTACAGGAGGATTTCGGAGAAATTATCAAAATAGGAATTCTTCCTCTCCGATTCTTCTGTCTACTCCAACAAACAGCACTTGATTCTGACATCGGGGTCATCCGTAGCATTTTCTGCACCACAGTCTTTCCAGAAGGGTGCAAAGCTACCCGAACCGGCCTTCTTCAACCAACTCGGCTTCAACTCAAGCCGATCCATTCCATAAGCTTTCTCTACTCATTTAACTCAGTTTATTTACTGTTTTAAAGCATATTTCAGTTCATTTGCATCATTTTTACACAATCAAAAATACAAAAAAGGGGTTAAGGCTCGCCCCCATCCGGTGAGTCCAATTCCAATTGCTTCTTTATCATATTCTCTCTACATTTACTACACTTCCCATAGTTCTAATCATTTTATTTCACTTGGTTTATTGTTCTAGTTGCACTGGTTGATCAAGCTAGCATCGGTTGGAGACTCTTCTTCATCGGCCGGCCGAGGAAGAAGAAGGTTAAACCCATATCCCGATCTCCCGCGCTAAGGTACATGGTCAATTCAACTCATCTCTTAATTTACATCTTATAAAGCGGAGCCCACGGCTCCTGGCGACCACATCTTTCATGTTTTAAGTTCATATCCTCCTCACTCTCCTCCCACATGACCCGAACCATCTCTGGTGCTCGAGCGACGCTGTGAGATGAAAGTTCGGAGATCAATGTGAGTGTGGGACCGAGGTGAGGATCTTTTACAGCTTTCCAAGTGTTTTTCGATTCACTCACTCCCCTTTTTACCCTCTTCTATCTTTCACCTTCTTCTTGAGGTGCCGATCCGGAACCCGTTTTCAGAGTCGACAGCTTTTTGGCGACCACGGTGGGACAACCAATGTCTTCAACCGTGCTAGCTTGATTCAACCGTGCAACTAGTTGTTTTCCGACTTGGTTCCCGCGTGAACCGGCTTGCCCTTTACCCTTTTCCATGTCAATTTACTTTTAAACTTGTTATTTACTCTTCCTTTAAGATTGTCCCCCATGTGGACTTGATTTACTTGTCTTTAATTTCAACCCGGTTCCCGCGTGAACCACCTTTTTTTTCCAACTCGGTTCCCACGTGAACCAACTTATTTTCAGATCGGTCCCCACGTGGATCACCTACTTACAGCACCTTTATATTGTCCCCACGTGGCCCTCTTTCTATTTTGTCAACTCTTACATCGTTTCCCGCGTGAACCATCCCTTCCTTCATTAAAACTGGTTCCTGTGTGAACCAAACCCTTTTCTAAACCGGTTCACGCGTGAACCAACCCACTTTCAGATCGGTCCCCGCGTGGACCACCCTTTTAAACCACTTTAAATTGGCCCCAAGTGGCCCTCCTTTCATTTTTCAAATCAAACAAACCGGTTCCCGCGTGAACCACCCATTTTCCTTCAAAAATTGGTTCCTGCGTGAACCACCTACCTTTCCAAAACCCGGCTCCCACGTGAGCCACTTTATTTTCAAATCGGTCCCCGCATGGACCATCCTTTTACCTTTACTTCAGATTTGTTCCAACTTGGACACTCCAACACAAGCCAGTCCCCACGCGAACCACCTTTTAGTTACTAGTTGCTAGTTACTTGTTTACTTTATCATTGCTTGTCTTGATTGCATTCACTTGCTTGATTTATTTAATAGCTTTCATTCATGTTTGCATATTGATTGCTTCTTCTTCTCCTACCCTCCATTTTTCTTTTTTGCATTAGCTTTTGCATCGGGTACCAGACTTGCTCCGATCCGTAGGGCATTCGAGGCGGGGGCTCTCTCTCCCAACACATCCTCACCCTCCAAACACCTTCTTGGTGGATTCTTACCTCTCTTCTGAGATATTCCTTCCTAGTTGATTTGGTGGTTTCCATCAAGACCTCCGTTAGTCCCCATCCGTGAAGTATTCCTCTCCACACGATTGGGCCGGTTGTACCACCTTCCTAAAACCCGAAGAACCCAAGTACCTACCCGTGGTGATTGAGTGATAACCTTAGGTCTTGAAGATTGAAGCAATAGGAACCATACTAATTTGAGTGAACAATTGCTAACAATCAATCTAATCTAAGGTTTCAACACAAAAATTGTCGAGTAGTCATTTTAAAACCTTGTTTGCATAACTTGCTTGCTCACAACAATTGAAAACAACCAAAAAATTCTTCTTCTTTTAAAACACCTAAAACAAAAAAAATCCCTTTTAATTTTTGTGTTCAACTTGCTTGCCAAACAACCAAAGTGAAACCAAATCAAATCAAACAAACAATCATAACCAAACAAAAAAAAGTCTCTTTGCATTTACACCTTTCATTTGCTTTCTTTCAACCATTTTTTTAAGAAAATTTGACAGGATGCCCATAACACTATGGTCCGGAAGACACATCGGGATGTCGGACTACTACGACCAAGAAGAGGAGTACGAGACGGGTCACTACTGTCGACTCTGAAAATTCGACGGGGTCCTCTTCTTTTCAGGGAAGTCCGTGAATCCAGATCGTCACCTCAAGAGGGGATGAGAAAAGAAAGGAATAAAACTCGGAAAGCAACTCTCACTTCGGTCCCACACTCACATTGATCCCCGAACTTTCATCCCTTGGCATCGCTCGATCACCAAAGAGACAGTTCGGGTCATGTGGGAGGAGAGTGAGAAGAAGGAAATTAAGACATGTGGTCGCCAGGAACCGCGGGTTCCGATTTATAGAATTAAAATTGACCGTGTGTACCTTAGCGTGAAGAGTGTGGGTTAAAGCTTCTCCTTCTTCGGCCGGCCGATGAAGAAGAGTCCTCAACGCGGTGGGTGCTTGATCTTCTGTGCAACTAGACAAACAAACAAGTGAAATAGACAATTAGAACTAGACAAAGTGGAGTATATGTAAAGAGAATGACATGAAACACACAATTGACTAGAAACTGACCGGATTCGGGTTATCTCTAACCCTTTTTTTATTTTTCGGATTAACAGAGTAAAAGTAATGAAAAAAATAATAAAATATGATAGGAGTATGTATAATCAATAAAAAAAGAGATATAAAAAAGAACAGAAAGATTATGAGTTGAATAGAGAAAGATATAGCCAAATCTGTGTTGTAGAAAAAGCCGAGCAGCAGTCCAAGATCTGCCAGGCGCGACTTTGCTTCTGCGCTTATCACGACCAGCACCGACCTAGGAATCAAGTTCCGTCAATTGTAAACTCAAGAATACTTAGAGATGAAAAACTTTGATTAATAAAGCTTGGACAGAAGACGTCCACACACTGTTGTATAGGCCTAGGAAGAGAGACCTGGCTGATCACCTGCAGAACAGCCTTTCTCTCTCTTGAACCAACTTTTCTCTCTCTAAAAACTCGAAATTATCTATTTAAAAATCACAAAATCAATGCAGGAGGGTGGTTGGACGTCTTGATATGCCTGGGGGGTCGTGCTCATGCCTCTGGAATGACCGGAATCAGAGTCAATTTATAGGAGAACAAAAGGCGCGATCCAGACTAAAAAAGCTCTGTTAACTTCGGAAAACATCCGATTTCGTTCGGCGAAGCTCCAAATCAATTTTAAAAAACCCACCATTATTATAAGTTCAATCGTACATGTTACCCTATAAAAAATGAGTTTTATGCTCTGAATTAAGCGAATTTGGCGTGTCTACAACTACGAGCTTCAGCAACCCATGGTCCAACCAGATGGCCATGTTAATGCCGTGATGGAACCTGAGGTCCAAGATCCCGCTCACCGATCCACCTCACATAGTATAGAACAATCTCTCAAGGATCTATCTCTTCACCTTGATCACGAGACCTTTGCAATTATCCAATCTGCCACTAAGGGCAAGATGCCCACCAATCAAGATCCGATCGAGGGAAATCTAGCCCCCTCACCACCCTAACCAGCAGTCAGGCTCCTAATCATTTCTTCTCCTGGGCAACCCTGCCGTGTCTCCACTCACCCCGTTGTGAGGCATTCACATAACACTATTCCAGTTCCTATTTCCAACCCACCTCTTTCGACCCATTCACCTAAACACTTTGCTCCCATGGCTCAGGAATCTAGCCTCACCCAGGCATTAATGAACAAACTTAACCAGATGGATGAGCTCTTTGAAGAGATGAGGCACCATCTCGATTCTAAAGCCATCCCTGAAATCTCTGTCCCATCCTTCCCAGTTCTACACCTTCCTCCTTCAGAGATACCAGTCTTCCAATGTTACAACGGGACTGGTGTAGACACGCCAAATTCACCTAATTTAGAGCATAAAACTCATGTTTTATAGGTTAACATGTGTGATTGACCTTATAATGATGCCGGGTCTTTTAAAGTTGATTTGGAGCTTCGCCGAACGAAATCGGATGTTTTTCGATGTTTTCCGCAAAAAGCCGTAATTTCCGAGCAAAAGCCACACGTAAATTGTGTATATACGGAAATTAGCTGAATGACCAATGCCTAATGATCATGCATTGAAGGTTATGGTCATATTCACACCCCGGACAAGTTTTGTTGCATACCGTGCCTTTCCTGTTTGCCGTCGGAGTCATTTTAACCTGTATCGGATCTTCTGTTCACTGCCCTAACTTCCAGACAAAATTATGAAGTTTTTAAGGGTGTGATGGATTATCCTATGCTATAGAAAGTTTCTTCGGCCTGTTATATTTCCAACGCAACAAACGGCGTCGAATTCTGAGTTCGGGAGTGTTCGCAATGGCTTCCGGAAGAAGGACGCGCAAAAATAGTCCCATGCGCCCGAGTTCCTGGTCACATGCGCCCGGGACCCAGGGCACGTGCCCATGCGCCCTACCAGTGAGGCACGTGACCTCGTGCCCTCACTTGAGGGCACATGCGCCCCACCCTTGAGGCACGATGGACCCAGTTTTTTACCGGGACTCTACCACTGAACCGACGATCGTATAAGACCTTTTTTTTCGGGAATAGTGCCATGCGCCCCTTCCAGGGGGCGCATGCGCACGTGCATGCGCCCTGCGGTAGGGCGCAATGTGCCTATTTTTTAGCCCGGATGAGACCGTCTGTTCTCCTATAAATTAACTCTGATTCCGGTCATTCCAAAGGCATGAGCACGACCCCCCAGGCATCTCAAGACGTCCAAACTCCCTCCTACATTGATTTTGTGATTTTTAGAGAGAGAATTTTGAGTTTTTAGAGAGAGAAAAGTCGGTTCAAGAGAGAGGACGGCTGTTCTGCAGGTGATCTGCCAAGTCTTTCTTCCTTGGCCTCTTCATAAGTGTGTGGACGCCTTCTGCCTGAGCTCTCTTCATCAAAGTTCTTACTCTCCAAATTTTCTTCAGTTTTAAATTGACGGCACTTGATTCTGAGGTCGGGGCTGGTCTCGACAATCGCAGAAGCAAAGTCGCGCCTGGCAGATCCTGGACTGCTGCTCGGCTTTTTCGACAACCCAGATTTGGCTATATCTTTCTCTATTCAACTCAGAATCTTTCATTTATTTTTCCTATCTCTTTGTTTCGTGATTATCCATCATCCTATAATTTTTTTACATTTTTTTATTACCTTTAGTCTATTATTCCGAAAAATAAAAAAAGGGGTTAGAGATAACCCGAATCCGGTCAGTTTCTTGTCAGTTGTGTGTTTCATGTCATTCTCTTTACATATACTCCACCTTGTTTTGTTCTAATAGTCTCTTTCACTTGTTTGTTTGTCTAGTTGCACAGAATATCAGGCACCCACCGCGTCGAGGCCTCTTCTTCATCGCCCGGCCGAAGAAGGAGAAGCTTTAACTCACATTCTTCACGCTAAGGTACACACGGTCATTTTAATTCTATAAATCGGAACCCACTGTTCCTGGCAACCACATGTTTTAATTTCATTCTTCTCACCCTCCTCCCACATGACCCGAACCGTCTCTTTGGTGATCGAGCGACGCCAAGGGATGAAAGTTCGGGGATCAATGTGAGTGTGGGACCGAGGTGAGAGTTGCTTTCCGAGTTTTATTCCTTTCTTTTCTCATCCCCTCTTGAGGTGACGATCTGGGTTCACGGACTTCCCTGAAAAGGAGAGGACCCCGTCGAATTTTCAGAGTTGACAGCTTTGTGGCGACCACGGTGGGACAAGCAATGTCTTCAACTGTGGGTGCTTAGTGTTTTGTCTTGCAACTAGTTCCAGTTCTAGACCGGTTCCCACGTGAGCCTTTCCTTCTTTCCACCTTTCTTAACTTCGTGCCATCTCAAAATTTCTGATTTCACCCATATTTTATCAGATCTGAAGTGCCAAGTATGCCATTTAATATCTGTCATTTTATTTAAACCGGTTCCCACGTGAACCACCCTTTTCCTTTTAAACCGGTTCCCACGTGAACCAATCTCTTTCTTTACTTCGGTTCCTACGTGAACCAAGCCCCTTTTTTTCCAGATCTATCCCAACTTGGATCAGATATTTATTCACCTTTAATTGGCCCCACGTGGCCCTCTTTTGACCATTCAAACCGGTTCTCACGTGAACCACACTCTTTTACCCAAAATCGGTTCCCACGTGAACCACCTTTACCTTTTACCCCGGTTCCCACGTGAACCAGCTTATTCTTACATCGGTCCCCACGTGGACCACCCTTTTGCTTGGCCATCAGATCTGAACCCTCTTCTTTCCATCACCTTTTCACTATTTCCATATTGGCTCACATAAGAAACAAGGTCTGGATTCTAGTTTCTAGTTGCTTGTCTAGTTTCTAATTGCTTGTCTTGTGTCATTGCTTGTTTATTTAAGTTTATGTTTTGCTTATTACTTGCTTTATTACTTGATTGCATTCTCTGCTCCTTCTCTCTACCTTCTTATTTTACACTTTTTTGAGGCGGGAGCTCACTCTCCCATTTATTCCTCTCATCCAAAACACCCTCTTGGTGGATTCTGACCTCTCTTCTGGGATATTCCTTCCTAGTTGACTTGGTTGGCTTTCATCAAGGCCTCCGTAATTCCTCATACGTGGAGTATTCCTCTTCACGATTGGGTTGGATGTACCACTCCCCAAAACCCGAAGCATCCTATGTTACCTACACGTGGTGAGATTGTGTTAAACCTAGGTCATTGGAGATTGGAGTTAGGATCCTAACCCATTTGTTGAGAGAACAATTCTTAACAAAATTCATAAACCTAAGGTTTAATCAAAATCATTGCGTAATTTTGCTTTCAAGTCTTTGCATCACTTGCTTGTCAAACAAAAATTCAAACCTCTAACTTTTTGCAAAATACTAAAAAAAACAAAAAAAAAGTTCTTCGTTTACTTTGTCAACTTGTTTGTTTTACTTTATCCTTGAAGTTCAATGCAACTAAGGTCTAGAAGGCACGTTGGAATGGCGGAACAAGCTGAGCATCGAGAACATGAGATGGGTCACCAATCAATTCCATCAGACAGTCTTGTTAATCCATTGTTTGAGTCAGTAGCGCAAGAGGTCCCTCAACCATCTGCTCCTCGTGATGTCGAACAACTCTTTAGGGAGTTGTCTCTCTATACCGACCCAGAAACCAACGCCCGCATACAATCCATGGTAAAGGGCAAAATGGCCTCAGATCAAGCTGAAGTTAACCAAGTTGCCTCATCTCCTCGTCCTCTAGTTCAACCACCACTTATTCAATCACCCTTTGTTCAACCTCCTGTTGTTCAACAATCTGTGATTCAACCATCATTGGCACTAGCACAACCATCTTTAGTTCAACCATCTATAGTTCAACCGTCTATGGTCCAACCCTCATTTGTTCAGCCATCTTATTTCAACCATGTTACTCCCTTGACCCATCAAGTCATGGGACAATCTTCAGTAAATTTGCCAAGTCATGCTCCTCAATTCCAAAATCATGTCTCTAACCACATACCCCCACCAGTAAACCAAGAACCTGCTCTCACCCAGGCAATCATGGATCAGCTCACCCAGATGAATGAACGTTGTGAAGAGCTGAGATGTCGCCTGGACTCCAAGTCAGTTCCTGAGATTTCCATTCCTTCTTTGCCAGTCCTACACCTGCCACCTTCTGAGCTACCAGGTTATCCCCGCTACAATGGTACTGGCAACCCTTTTCTCCACCTTAAAGATTTTCTCTATGAATCCTCATTCTGGAAAAAATGATCGTAGGGTTCTTGCCTTCTTGTTCCGTCGATCATTAGAAGGGTCTGCATTGGAATGGTTCTACTCGCTCGACTCCTTTGAGGCAGGAGACTTCGATATTGTGAAGACCAAATTCTTGCAGAGATATAGAGACCGGGTGGCACCAGCATGCTCCATTACAGATTTGATTGCTGAGAAGATAAAGCCTGAAGAAGACTTCATAAAGTTTGCTGAACGCTGGAGGGGAATGGCAGAGAAACTGACAGATGTGATTTCTGAAAGGGAACAAGTGAAGATGCTTATTGGCAACACTACACCTGCCTTGAGGAATGTCTTGATCATGCACCGTCCTACCACAATGAATGAACTCTATGACAGTGCCCGATACTTGCAAGCCCACTTCAAGGATGCCACCATGATAAACCCTTTTGATCCTAAACCTAGAAACTTCAGGAAAACCCCCTCTGCACCAGTTGGTCCTACAACCGAGGGAGTGGTTAACAACGAAGCAATAAACACTATGGGGAACCAGGGAGGGAACCATCAAAACCAGTTCAGAAACCCACCACAAAACCATTCCTATTACCCCCCTCAACAACAGGTTAGGCCACAACACCCACGACAACCACAACAACCCCCTCAGCCAGTAGCACAACCCCAGCAACCTCGTCAACCTACCTACAATAGGGCACCGCCACCACCCAATCAAGCACCACAAAGGGGAGGTCCTAGGAGAGAGAACTACCAGCAACTCCCTTACTCCTTGACCGACATCTTCAATATACTTATAACAGAAAAACAGTTGGAATTGTCCAAGGAAAGAGAGGTTTGGCCAACAAACGTAGATATGTCCCGATACTGTGCTTACCACCGGAGTCCTAGTCACACTGTAGAAGTGTGCTTTCAATTCAAGGATTACATCCACGATCTGAATGACCAAGGCAGCATTGATTGGGCTCAAATGGGGGAATGCATAAAGGTAATGAAGGCTAGGCAGCAACAGCGGCAGCGTCCACCGGCTCAACCTCAACAACAACCTGGCTTGGGAATTGTTCAGAATCCGCTCCAATTACATGCTCCCGCTCCAGCGCCGGCACCAACACATCCAAACCCAGGAATTGGTCTAGTACACTCCATTGTCCAGGGAGATGCCAGCCGTGCTCAAGGTTGGCAACTAGAAAACAACAATACAACCATGCCAGTCAACCCAGCTAGGTCTCCTGCTAGGAACCCTCCTAGACAAATAATTTGTTCACCTTCTACTCCACAACTACCACAAAGCTCAATAACCCAACCATTGGCCGCCACTTCTTCTTGCCGACCCATCATTAGGCCAGCCCCCTCTCTAACTACACCTCCTTCAACCATTGCTACACACCGGCCCTTGCTCATCCGACCACCACAATCACCACCAAACCTGAACCCCCACCTATGAGCTCGCCACTCCAAAACCCCAACCTATCATACCACCAATCCCACAACCTACACCTTCATTAAACCCATCAACCACTCCCACACCCCGGCCTCTTCTTATTAGGCCACCGGTATCACCATCACTACCACCTCCAAATCCAACCCCTCTACCGACTAACCCCATCATCCCAGAACCATCGATCCCATTACCTATCATACATGCATCTACACCACCTGTTCCACCACAATCCACCCCAGTTAACCCGTCACCTCTACCCGACCGGAAAATAGCCCCGGTGCTTCGGAGTGGAAGGATGTTCCAGCGGCTCTTTCCCCAAGCTAGTACTCAACCGCAGGATCTAGTGGAGGAGGAACAAGTGGAAGAACCATTGCCAGGCACAACCTATGATCTGTTAAAGCATTTATATAAAACACCGGCCCGTATTTCCATACTTGACTTAATAAAAAGATCAAAGGTGTACCAGGAGATTCTACAACAGTACTTGCAAAGGGTCATGGTGAATGAAGATCTCCCACCTGAGAAGATCACTACAGTGTTAGCCCCTAGAAGTGAGCACCCAACACTCACTTTCTCTCAGGAAGAATTAGCAGATCCAGAATTTAGGAGATATGCTTTGCATGTGGCTGTTATCATCTGCAATGTCTAAGTAAAATCATGTTTGGTTGACACTGGAGCTTCTATCAACGTTATGCCGCCAGAAACTTTGCAGTTGTGTGGCATTTCTGAGCAAGAAATCAAGCCATCATGTGCCATGGTGATAGCCTATGATAACTCCAAGAAGTCTGCACGTGGGGTGGTCACACTAGAAGTCAAACTTGGACCATGTACGGTCACAACAGATTTTCATGTTCTAGAATTAGATCCAACTTTTCGGGCTATACTTGGGAGGCCATACTTGGAGGCAATAGGAGCTGTGGCTTCAACAAACCACCAGTGCATAAAGTTTCCCTTTAAGGGACAGGTGGTCAAGGTGACTAGCATACCTATAAGGGACGAGCTGAATGATGCTTCTTTACCCCTAGGTCTATCAATACAACCCCAGATCTCAGTGGGAGAATTGCCAGAAGTCAGATGCATGACCGCCGATCTACCAGACACACTGGGATGGCGGATGATGATGAAATTGGGCTATCAGCCTGGAAGAGGTTTAGGCAAGGATCTTCAAGGGATCACTCAGCCAATTGAAACTGTGAAAAGGCCACGCAGGCAGGGGTTGGGATATGAAGAGGGTTCCATCCCAAGGAGGATCTTCCAGCCAGGATATGCCATGGGACTCCATACATTCTTTATCAAAGGGGAGACCATGATGATGGCTGAAGATGGCAAAAGTTCCGTGATAGCTGTCAAGATAAGAGAGGCTCCAGATGAAGAAGAAGAAGACTTGGAAGACCTGTGTTTATCTTTAACTCGTTTGTTCTCAAGTGGGGAAGAGTATCAAGAACCACCCAAGGGCAGACCAATATTGGATCATCTGGTTGAGCATACCACCCAAGTCAAAACCATTCCACGAGGCCCAAATACAACAATGCCATGTTTGAACCTCGTACCATTGTTTCTATATCTTTTGGATAGGCTTCAGGGCCCACTTACCCACTTTGGGCCCATGTGCCCTCTTCAACCTTCTACTCTTATTGGGCCAGCTTGCCCATTTGCTTCCCTCATCAACTTCAGAACTGAGGGCTTTTCTCAACGTGGGCTCACATGCCCATTTATTTCTATGATCGGGTCCACGTACCCGTTTACTTTTTTCATCAGTTTTGGACCTATGTGTCCACTTTCTGTTACCATTGGGCCCACGAGCCCCTTTTTACCCTTTATTCTTAAGTTTTTCTCTCTATTAATTCAGTCATCTTCTAGCAAGTCTCGAGTCATTCAGGCTCATTCTATATTTTTACTTGAGAATCCAAAAAAAAACGTCTTCTCTGAAACTCACATTTCCATCGAGGAGACGTCTCTACTCATCCCAGAGGGTGCTCCCAATCAGGGATCCCTCCTTTCCGAATCATTGATCGATTTACTCGATCCTCCCTCCACTGTAAATACCACCTTTCCAGCTTTATCTTCAGTAGGTCAAGTTAGGTTAGGAAATAGGAAAGTCAGAGGTAAGCGAGTTCCAAATAGGTATCTGCAACAATTGGCACAGAAATGCGTAGAGTGTGCAAGGCTGCCAAACTTTTTGGATAATACCATCCAGCTAGATGAAATCCGATATGAGGATGAGCATAACATAGATCATACTTTGGTCGTATATGAGGTAGTATCAAAGAAGGATCCCGAATCCGAGGATGAAATCGAGGACTTGGCTGATGCATATGCATCTGGACTTAGAAGATTTGAAGAACCATCAGCCACAGGGAATGAACCGACCAAGGAACTGAATTTAGGAACCCTGGAAGATCCTAAGACTATCCTCATCAGTGCAAACCTCACTCCCTCAGAAGAACAATGTTTGATCAAAGTTTTGGAAGAATATAAGGACACGTTCGCATGGACATATGAAAATATGCCGGGATTAGATAATTCATTGGTTGAACATAGATTAACCTTGAAACTTAGAACTACCGCGGTTAAACAAAAGCTCAGGAGATTCCACCCTGATATTGCACTCAAAATGAAAGAAGAGGTCGACAAACTACACCGAGCAAAATTTATTAAGGTTGTCTTGTATCCGCAATGGGTGGCTAACATAGTCCCTGTTATGAAGAAGGATGGACGAATTCAGATTTGTATAGACTTCAGGGACTTGAACCGAGCGTGTCCTAAGGATGATTTCCCTTTGCCTCATATCGATGTTTTGGTTGATAACACAGCTGGATTTGAAATGCTTTCATTCATGGATAGCTATTCTAGATACAATCAGATCCGGTTAGCTGAGGAGGACCAAGAGAAGACCTCATTCACTACACCTTGGGGAACATATTGCTATGTTGTCATGCCCTTTGGGTTAAAGAATGCTGGTGCTACATATCAGAGGGCTATGATGGCTATCTTTCACGACATGATGCACACCCTTGTAGAGGTGTATGTGGATGATTTGGTTATTAAGTCCAAGAGTCGGGAAGATCATTCTAAAGTACTAAGGAAAGTTTTGCAACGAGCCAGAGAATACAAGCTAAAAATGAACCCTAAAAAGTGCACATTTGGAGTTTCATCAGGAAAGCTACTTGGGTTCATAGTAAGCAAAAGGGGCATAGAGATCGACCCAAACAAGGCCAAGGCAATTATTGGTATGCCTCCCCCGAAGAATATGAAAGAGCTTCGAGGTTTGATTGGGAGGCTACAATTTGTCCGCCGGTTTATCTCACAACATTCCCAAAGGTGTAAACCTTTCTATGAGTTAACCAAGGCGGGGGTCGAGTTTAAATGGGATTCGAAGTGCCAGCAAGCATTTGATGGGTTGAAAACATACCTGGCAAGTCCCCCTGTACTTAGACCACCAATTCCCGACAAGCCCTTGGTCCTCTACATTTTGGTTCTTGAGAACTCTCTTGGGCAGTCCTTGCACAAGTTGATGAAGAAGGGAAAGAACGAGCTACTTATTACTTGTCTAAGATGTTTGATGCTTGTGAACTGAAGTACACTGTGGTAGAAAAGACCTGTGCTGCTCTTGTTTGGGTGGTTCAGAAACTCAAACATTATTTCCTTGCTCACCAAGTCAAGCTCATTGCTCGTATCAATCCCATTAAGTTTCTATTAGAGAAGACAGTCTTGACTGATCGGTTAGGGCGATGGCAGAGTTTCTTATCCCAATTTGATATCACTTATGTCCCACAGAAGGCAATCAAGGGTTATGCTATTGCTGAACACCTTGCCCATCATCCCATGCCCATCTTTGACCCAGTCCGGTCGGAGTTCCCGGATGACGAACTAATGTCAGTCTGATCTTCCAATCTTTGGACATTATATTTTGACGGGGCTCTGAACTCTCATGGTAGAGGGATAGGTATTGTCCTTCTGTCACCTGAAGGTGTCACCATTCCACAGGCTTTTCAGCTTAACTTTCCAGCAACCAACAACATAGCTGAGTATGAAGCCTTGCTGGCCAGACTGGAGGCTGCTCATTTCCATGGTGCCACTGAACTGAGGGTGATAGGTGATAGTCAATTGATCCTATGCCAAGTCCTATCCAAGTACCGAACTTCTCATCCAAACCTCAAGCCCTACCAGGAGCTCACTACCTGCTACATCAAGCTATTCTTCAAACTCACCTTTGTCCACGTCCCCCGCTCTCAGAATATCCTCGCCGATGCCTTAGCTTCACTAGCTTCATCACTATCTGTCCCGCTAGGCAGGCAAGTGCGAACTATCCACATCTGTAAGAGGACAATTCCAGCAATTGAGGATGGACGTTTTCTGAAGGTTAAGGAAAGATTCAACAGAAAAGAATACTTGGAACATAAAGAATAAATCTCCTTGATTGAGTTAGAAGAATTAGAAGAAGGTGAGAGACCTTGGTATGACGAGATTGCGAGGTATTGCCAAGATCAGTCATATCCTCTTGGATTAACCATCAAATAAAAGAAGGCAATCAGAAGAGTATCCCAGAGGTATAGAATCCTAGGAGGAGTGCTCTATAAGAGAAGCCTGAGTGGAATCTTACTCAGATGTCTTGATGAAGAGGAAGCTGAGTTGGTGCTGAAGGAAGCACATTCTGGAGTTTGTGGTGGTCATGTGAATGCCCAAGCCCTTGCTAAGAAAATCATCCGACAAGGGTATTATTGGCCAACTCTAGAAGAAGACTGCTCCATCTTTGTCCGGCATTGTCATTCATGTCAACTCCATGCCGACAAGATTCACTCTCACGCATCTTCCCTTCATCCAATTCATGCCCCATGGCCTTTCGCCATGTGGGCTTTTGATATCATTGGCCCCTTGAGTGACCTCAACTCCGAAATGCGCTCAAAATCATTCATTTTGACGGCAACGGAGTACTTCACAAAGTGGGCTGAAGCAGAAGCATTCGTGGAGATTAAAGCGTCAACAGTTTGCTCCTTCATCAAGCGCAACATCCTGGCAAGGTTCGGGATCCCCAGTGACATCGTCACCGATAATGGGCCACAATTTCTTTCTCAAGATCTGCGTGATCTTTGCAATAGGTATCGCATTTCATTGCATCATTCATCACCATACTATCCTCAAGGCAATGGTCAAGCAGAAGCCACCAATAAGACCTTAATCAAAATCATCATGAAATCTTGTAAGTCTAGCAAGTTTGCCGACTGGCCTGATAAGCTTGTAAATGCTCTATGGGCTTATCGTACTTCTGTAAGAACTCCCACTGGACAAACACCATATGCTTTGGCATATGGGATGGAAGCAGCGGTCCCTTACGAAGTATTACTTCCATCTCTTCGAGTTCAGCTCGACAGGGATATTCCTGTTGATGAGAGAAGAGAATCTCTCCTTGCACAGCTTGAACTCTTGGATGAAAGAAGGCTAGCCACTGCCGAGCATGCCCGGACTTATCAGAATAGACTCAAAAGGTTTTATCAAAAGAGGGTGGTCGAGAGAAAATTCGAGATCGGTGAGATGGTAGTCAAACGCATATTCGTTAAGCCGGGAGGTCCCCGCTCCAAGTTTCAACCTAACTGGGAAAGACCTTTTGTAATCAATGAAAAGTATCCAGGTAATGCATATGAATTGACTAATGCAGATGGAGAAAAATTGAATCATCCTTGGAATGGAGTTTACCTCAAAAAGTACTTTCCATAAAAATGAAGAAACCACTGGTATAATCTCAAGTCATCGATCCTAGGTTGTTCGTGAGAAGTCAAGGGTAGGTACCATCCTACACACACCACACTTCCCGATCCTAGAATCCAGACAACCCGACACTTGTGAAAGGCAAGGCAGAAATCTAGAAATGGAAGGAGTACCCTTACCCTATTCTCTTCTACTCGGTCCAAGATAGGGAGAGAAGATTAAAGAGGGGTAGTATCGAAAACACTCCCACCCTAGTAGGAGGCCGTCTCAGAGGGTACAAAAGGGTGCCAAAAGATGGGCAATGAACCCCTCAGGTTAGAAAAAAAAAAGATCAACCTGTCTGAATGAGTACCCAGAATGATAGTCAAGGCAAAAGGCACTAAAAGATGGGCAATGTCCCCACGGGTCAAAAACCTGTCCAAATATGTGCCACATAGAAAAGAGAAAAAAAAATAAGAGAAACCCAAAGAGGCCGAATCCCAATGGGTAATTTGAGTGAGAGTAGAGAAATCCCTCTCAACATCTTCAAACCCTATCAAGGACTTCCTCTATACTCCTCCTCCTTAAACCCCTTGGGTAGGGTAAACCGACCAATTCCAGGTGGAATCCAAGCCGATCAAAGGAAGAAGGTTAGAAGGATTCTAGGTAGGGAACTTTATTTTTGCACGTGGCATCTACCACTTGAGTCTTGACAAACCCCAAAGACCGATGACTTGACTCAAATACTAGCATTTTCTCCACAAAAAAGAGGTATATTCCAAAAAATATATATATATTTCAAAAAACCAAAAAAAAGAATATTTTGAAACAAAAAAAAAATACATATTTCAAAAAAAAATGCAAACAAAAATGAATATTTCAAAAATTCAAAAAAAATGCATATTTCAAAAACCCCAAAAAAATTGAATATTTCAAAAAAATCCACAAAATGCATATTTCAAAACCCAAAAAAACACATATTTCAAAAATCCAAAATTTTTTTTGAATACCTTTGAAAATCCAAAAATAAAAAATGAATATTTCTAAGAAAACCAAAAAAAATGCTCAGTCATGATCATTGCCTTAGTCGCATCCATGTTTATTTGATTGTCATGCATATTTCCATTTCTGCATTGCATATCCATTTTATTTAAGAAGGCTCTACCCTTTGACCTAAGTCAAAGTTGACCATAATAGGCAAAGGGATGAGTCCTGATGAAGATCTAATCTCCTTCTGTCAAGTGTTTCAGGCATTTCAATGCAGAAGAGGAGAGGATTCACACCACGGCAGGTAAGTTCTCTCAACCCTTACATCCATTTTATTTTAGTCATTTGTTTTATTCCACCTTGTTAAGAAGGCTCCTCCCTTTGACTCAAAATCAAGGCATACGATATACAGGCAAAGGGATGAGTAATGATAAAAATTTAATCATTTTCATTAAGTATTTTCAGGAGCTGAAGAAGCAAAAAGAGAAGGGCGATCAGGTACAATTTTTTCTGAAAAAAAAAATGCCTCAGGGCGCATGTGCCCTCATCTGGGGGCACATGGCCAGGTGCCCCACCCCCGGGCGCATGGCCAGGTGCCCCGGATCGGGGGCACATGGACAAAAAATTCGAAAAATTCATAAAAATCTCAAAAAATCAGAAATTGTTTATAATGTTAAAAGTGACATTTTTTCTAAAGGAATCATCATCAAAAACAGTGTTTTGACATACAAATGATGGTTCTAATAGTAAAATCTTCAATTGATCATTTCATGAACAATCTGCTTTATATGACAATTTCGTTTGTTGGGTACTAACCAAAAATGTGCAGGCAACCTTTTAAGTCCTAATAGGTGAATTGGTGAGATAAGTGTTCCCCAAGGAACGTCATGCCAACCTTGCGGCGAAAAGAAAGGAAGCACCACCCAGCTGAACATTCTCATGGTGTTGTATTCCGTCAGAAGGCAAGACAAGGATGGACCAGAGATGCTGGTCGATGCACCACGCCTGAAGATTTCACTCAACTCTACATTCTCATCAATCTTACATCATCACCATCATTGCATTTTGCACTTCACATCACCTTTTACCATTTGTCACCTAGTTATGTTAGGTCCATTTGATACATATTATATGCATTAATGTTGAAGACCTTGAGAGTGAAAATGACTGGGCCCGAGATCCCCTTCAACAAAATCTACGACGGCTTGGTCATTTCTTCACACTCACGGATAAGCCAAAATTGAACATTGGAGGGACGATGGTTCCTAATCGGGTGTCTTGACCTCCAATAGACAATCTATATCTTCAACTATTTTCTACATAATTTTCTATGTTTGCATATCCATCTCTTTTTCATTCTTATCATTACCAATTTTATCTATTCATGTTTTATTCCTTTCTTTTTATCCCATCATGTTTTATTCTTTCCTTTCTTTTATCCCACCGTGTCTTTTATTTTATCCCACCGTGTCATGGCAATTGTCATGCCATTGTTTCTTCTTTCCCATCATTCTATGTTAGTCCCACCATTATCTTTCAATCCCACTATGGCTTAAGTCGGTTTTGTCGTTTTCCGAATACTCGATTTTCTGCTAGAGCATGATTCATGGTTTTCACGATACCCGAGCAATTTTGTTTTGCTTAAAACGAACCCCTTTAGAATTTGAGATTATTCCACTCAGAATTAAACTGAGTATTTTGGTGAAACTTGAATGAACTTGAGATTCCAAATATGATGGATTGGTATTCTTTTCATTTTTAAGATCAACTTCTCTTTTACAAAACTTTAGCCCATCACAGTACAAGAACACCACAAACTTCGGGTTGCTGGCTGATGATGAACCTACAAATTCGAGGACTCCTCACCATGCTGAGGGTTGGCTACATCCTTTTATCCTCTATCATTTACTTTTTCATCTCTCGTGCCAAGAACATGTCTTTTACCAATCAATTATGTGAGGTTTTGATAGAACATGAAAGCGATCTAGAATACTCAGCGAGATTCATATTGCTGGATCAGGTACATAAGCGTGTCTATATCTACACCTTGATGCCACCTTTTCAGTGCATCATCATTCCATTCCGCTACATTCATCTACGTTCACTTGCATTCCATTACAGTTCACTACGAATCACTCCGCTTCATTACATGCCACTCCCTTACAAAGCCGACATCAAGGCGAGGCAAGCTGTAGACACGCCAAATTCACCTAATTCAGAGCTTAAAACTCATGTTTTATAGGGTAACATGTGTGATTGACCTTATAATGATGCCGGGTCTTTTAAAGTTGATTTGGAGCTTCGCCGAACGAAATCGGATGTTTTCCAATGTTTTCAGCAAAAAGTCGTAATTTTTGAGCGAAAGCCACACGTAAATTGTGTAAATATGGAAATTGTCTGAATTACCAATGCCTAATGATCATTCATTGAATGTTATGGTCATATTCACATCCCGGACAAGTTTTGTTGCATACCGTGCCTTTCCGGTTTGCCGTCGGAGTCATTTTAACCTGTATCGGATATTCTGTTCACTGCCCTAACTTCCGTACAAAATTCTGAAGTTTTTTAGGGTGTGATGTCTGATCCTATGCTATATAAAGCTTTTTCGTCCTGTTATCTTTCCAACGTAACAAACGACGTCGAATTCCGAGTTCGGGAGTGTTCGCAATGGCTTCCGGAAGAAGGATGCGCAAAAATAGTCCCATGAACCCGGGTTCCTGGTCACATGCGCCCGAGACCCAGGGCACGTGCCCATGCGCCCTACCAGTGAGGCACGTGACCTCGTGCCCTCACTTGAGGGCACATGCACCCTGCCCTTGAGGCAGGAGGGACCCAGTTTTCACCGGGACTCTACCACTGAACCGACGATCGAATAAGACCTTTTTTTTCGGGAATAGTGCCATGCGCCCCTTCCAGGGGGTGCATGCGCCCCACTGAGGGGCGCATGCGCCATGAACCAGGGCGCATGCGCCCTGGGGTAGGGCGCAATGTGCCTATTTTTTAGCCTGGATGAGACCGTCTGTTCTCCTATAAATTAACTCTGATTACGGTCGTTCCAAAGGCATGAGCACGACCCCCAGGCATATAAAGACGTCCAACCTCCCTCCTAAATTAATTTTGTGATTTTTAGAGAGAGAATTTCGAGTTTTTATAGAGAGAAAAGTCGGTTCAAGAGAGAGGAAGGCTATTCTGCAGGTGATCTGACAAGTCTCTGTTCCTCGGCCTCTACAGAAGTGTGTGGACGTTTTCTGCCTAAGATCTCTTCATCAAAGTTCTTCCTCTCCAAGTCTTATTCAGTTTTCAATCGACAAAACTTGATTCCGAGGTTGGGACTGGTCTTGACGAGCACAGAAGCAACATCGCACCTGGCAGATCCTAGACTACTGCTCGGCTTTTTCGACAACCCAGATTTGGCTATATCTTTCTCTATTCAACTCAGAATATTTCAGTTCTTTTTCCTATCTCTTTGTTTCCTTATTCTCCATCATCATATTATTTTTTTACATTTTTTTATTAATTTTAGTCTGTTATTCCGAAAAATAAAAAAAGGGGTTAGAGATAACCCGAATCCGGTCAGTTTCTTGTCAGTTGTGTGTTTCATGTCATTCTCTTTACATATACTCCACCTTGTTTAGTTATAATAGTCTCTTTCACTTGTTTGTTTGTCTAGTTGCACAGAATATCAAGCACCCACCGCGTCGAGTACTCTTCTTCATCGGCCGGCCGAAGAAAGAGAAGCTTTAACTCACATTCTTCACGCTAAGGTACACACGGTCATTTTAACTCTATAAATAGGAACCCACGGTTCCTGGCGCCCACATGTTTTAATTTACTTCTTCTCACCCTCCTCCCACATGACCCGAACCGTCTCTTTGGTGATCGAGCGACGCCAAGGGATGAAAGTTCAGGGATCAATGTGAGTGTGGGACCGAGGTGAGAGTTTCTTTCCAAGTTTTATTCCTTTCTTTTCTCATCCCCTCTTGAGGTGACAATCTGGGTTCACTGACTTCCCTGAAAAGGAGAGGACCCTGTCGAATTTTCAGAGTCGACAACTGGTAATCCTTTCGACCATCTAAAGAGCTTTCTTTATGACTCCGCGTTCTGGAAAAATGACCACAAAGCCCTTGCCTTCCTATTCCGTCGGTCATTGGAGGGATCCGCCCTAGACCGGTTCTATTCTCTTGATTCCATTGAGGCGGCGGATTTCGACATTGCTAAGCGAAGTTTATACAGAGATACAAGGATCGGGTGGGGCCAGCCTGCTCGATAACTGATTTGATTGCCGAAAAGATGAGGCCAGATGAGGAGTTTGCTAGATTTATTGATCGGTGGAGGGGAATGGTTGAGAGGCTAGTGGATACCATCTCAGAGGGGGAGCAGGTGAGGATGCTCATCGGGAACACCACGCTCAACCTTCGCAACCTCCTGATCATGCACCACCCAACAACCATGAGTGAGTTGTGCGATAGCGCCCTCTACCTCCAAGCCCACTTTAAGGACGCATCCATGATCAACCCATTCGACACCAAACCCCATAACACTAGAAAGCCTACACCTGTAGGGCCCACCATCGAAGGGGCAGTAAACAATGAGAGCATCAATGCCATGGGTAACAAGGGTGGGTATCGACAAAGCCAATACCGTAACCCACCACCCAACCAACAATACCGCCCAGCTCCTCAACCAGCTCCTCAGCCCCAGTAGCAACTTGCATACAACCTAGCACCACCACAGCAACCCACCTACAACTGAGCGCCCCAGCAACCAAATGCCTACAACCGAGTGCCTCAACAACAACATGTCTACAACCGACCACAACCACAACAACAAGCTTACAACCAAGTACCACCACCAGCCAACCGACCTAGGAGGGGGGACCCAAGAGAGAATACTATCTTCAACTGCCATTCCCCCTCACCGATATTTTTAATGCATTGATGGCTGAACAGCAGTTGGAACTTCCAAAGGAGAGAGAAGGATGGCCGACAAATGTTGACACAACCAAGTACTGCGCTTATCATCGGTATCCTGGGCACACGGTGGATGCATATTTCCAGTTTAAAGACTACATCTATGACCTCAATGATCAAGGGAACATTGACTGGGCACAGATGGGAGAATCTATTCAAGCAATGAAGGCACGTCAGAATCAACCACGGCGACAACAAGCACAACAGCAGCCCGGCCTGGGCATAGTCCAAGATCCGCTCCCGGTACATGCACCCGTACAAGCACCGGCACTAGCACCACCAAACCAACGACTCGGCCTCATCCACTCCTCCATCGAGGAGTCAACCCACCATTCCCAGGGTTGGCAGGTCGAGGATCAAATCACCTCTATTCTCGCTAGACCAACCCCACCTACAAACCGCACCATACTCTCCATACCGAGAGCTGCTCCCAGCCCACAAACTACCCAAACACCACTGCCCCCAACAACCATCAACCCTCCATGGTGCCTAATCATTAGACTGCCACCAGCATCCCAACCAGCACCGCAACCATCACCTAACCTACCAACCACCATTAATCCTCCTCGACGTCTAATCATTAGACCGTCACCAACACCCCAAACATCACCCAACCCACCGCCGCCACCACTCCGCGGCCCCTCATCATTAGACCATCACCAACAACACCTCAACTATCACCCAGCCCACCAGTCACTGCCACACCACGACCTCTCATCATTAGACTATCACCACCAACACCCCAACCATCACCCAACATATCGGCCTCCACCAATCCACTACCCCTCATCATCCGATCCTCACCACCCCTACCTACCACGGGCTCCTCAACATACCAGCCAACCCTACCATCACCATCATCACCACTTCTCCCTACCACGCTGGCGCCGGTATTTCGTAGCGGGAGGATGTTCTAAAGGGTCTTTCCCCAGGCCGGGATGCAACCACAGGAGCAAGTAGAAGAGGAGGTGGTAGAAGAACCGTTGCCTGGCACGGCATATGACTTATTGAAGCACTTGGACAAAATGCCGGCACGGATTTAAATTCTGGAGCTGATAAAGAAGTCGAAGAACCATCAAGACATTCTACAACAGTACTTGCAGCAGGTCATGGTCAATGAGGACCTCCCTCCTGAGAAGATCATTACTGTCCTGACCCCGAGGAGTGAACATCCGGCACTTACATTCACGAAAGAGGAGTTGGCACGGCCAAAGATCAGAAAGTACACCTTGCGCGTTGTAGTAGTCATCAGAGGCATGGAGATCAAGTCTTGCTTGATTGACACCGGAGCATCTATAAATGACATGCCGCCAGAAACATTGCAACTTTGCAGCATCTCCGATGAAGAAATTGAGCCTTCTGCCGTCACAGTGATAGCCTATGACAACTCCCGGAAGCTGGCACGAGGGGTGGTTACGTTGGAAGTAGGGCTCGGACCGTGTGCTGTCACCGCCGAGTTTCATGTTCTAGAACTAGACCCTACATTCAAAGCTATCTTGGGACGCCCGTACCTTGAGGCAATAGGAGCTGTTGCCTCCACTAATCATCAGTGTCTGAAGTTCCCATACAAGGGCCAGGTGATTAAAGTAACCAACATCCCCATTCTGAGTGACGTGGATGACCCCTCTTCTGCACTGTCCAGCGTTGGTTTCCACTACAGAGCTGCCCGAGGTCATGATGTTAACCACACCTCCAGATATAGTTGCATGGCGTATGATAAAAGGGATGGGCTATCAGCCAGGAAAGGGGTTGGTAAAGGAGCTGCAGGGGGTTGTGCACCCCATTAAAGCCGAACAAAGACCAAAGAGACACGGGCTTGGCTATGAGCCCAGTTTCACTCCGCGGATGGTCTACCGGCCAAAAAATGCCATGGGACTCCAAAAATTCTTTATCAAATGGGAAACCATGATGATGGCCGGGGACAAAGAAGAAGAACCAGTCAAAAGGAAAAAGGCACCAGAGCAAGAGGAGGAAGTGGACAAACCTGAGTTCATCTTTGGCTCGGTTGTTCATAGAGGAGGAAGAACCAGTCGAGGGCAAGTCCATCTCTAAACAACTTGTCCACTCGAACCCACCTCCAAACAACATCCCGCAAGAGCCGTATCCTACGGTCACGTATTTCAAAATCCTCACTCTGTCCCTCTTGGATTCACTTGATGGGCTATCTAGCCCAATTCCTACTTCTAGGCCAAAATGGCCACTTGAACTGATCACTGGGCCTGAGAGCCCATTCAAATCTTCTTACTCCACTGGGCTTCTACGCCCATTCCAATCCAACAACCTTGGGCCCGCGTGCCCACCAATCGGGCCCGTGTGCCCTTTAAATTTCTTTTCTAGCTTCGGGCCCACGTGCCCACCACTTGGGACCATATGCCCCATAGATCTTTTCACAAGCTTTGGGCCTATCTGCCCCTTTCTTGTCATTGTTGGGCCCACGAGCCCATTTTTCCCATTTTTGCTTAAGCTTTCTATTTCTGCTCGAGCCCCATCGGCTCATTCTCTTTTTGTTATTGAAAACACACAAAACACCCAAAAAAATGTCTTCTCGCAAACTCAGTTTTCCATTGAGGAGACGTCTCTGTTTGTCTTAGAGGGTGCTCCCAACCAGGGACCCCTCTTCCCCAACTCACTGATCGATCAGCTCGATCCTTCACCCATTGTAGATACCACCTTTTCAATTCTGTCTTCTTTAGGAGTAGTTAGGGTAGGAAAGAAGAAAATTCGAGGTAAGCGTGTTCCAGAGAGATATCTCCAGCAAATAGATCAAAAATGCAAGGAATGTGCAAGGCTACCAAGTTTTTTAGAAAATGCTATCCAGCTTGACGAAATCCAGTATGAGGATGAATTCAATGTAGATCATACACTGGGAGTTTACGATGTTTTATCAGAAAAATATCCTGATTTCGAGGATGGAATTGAGGACTTGGCTGATGCATATGCATCTGGACTTAAAAGATTTGAGGAACCATCAGCCACGGTGGATGAACCGACAAAAGAACTGAATCTTGGAACACCGAAAGATCCCAAGACAATCCTCCTAAGTGCAAACCTCACTCCCACTGAGGAACAGAGTTTAATTGAAATTTTGGAAGAATATAAGGACACGTTCGCATGGACATACGAAGACATGCCGGGGTTAGACAACTCGTTAGTTGAACATCGTCTAACTTTGAAACTTGGAGCTACCCCGGTTAAACAAAAATTAACGAGATTCCACCATGATGTTGCACTTAAGATGAAAGAAGAGGTCGACAAGTTACATCAAGCAAAATTCATTAAGGTTGTCCTTTATCCGCAATGGGTGGCAAACATAGTCCCTATCATGAAGAAGGATGGTCGAGTTCAGATCTGTATAGACTTCAGGGACTTAAACCGAGCGTGTCCTAAATATGACTTTCCTCTACCTCATATTGATGTACTGGTTGATAACACTGCTGGATTCGAGATGCTATCATTCATGGATGGCTATTCTGGATATAACCAAATCCGATTGGCCGAAGAGGACCAGGAGATGACCTCGTTTACTACACCTTGGGGAACCTACTGCTATGTCGTCATGCCCTTTGGACTAAAGAATGTTGGTGCTACCTATCAGAGGGCAATGATGGCTATCTTCCATGACATGATGCATACCCTTGTAGAGGTGTACGTGGATGACCTGGTCATTAAGTCCAAAAGCCGAGAAGATCACCCGGAAGTGTTAAGAAAGATCTTTCAAAGGGCTATGGAATATAAATTTAAAATGAACCCAAAGAAATGTACATTTGGAGTATCCTCAGGAAAGTTATTGGGGTTCATAGTGAGAAAAAGGGGCATAGAGATCGACCCAAACAAGTCCAAAGCAATCATTGGTATGCCTCCTTCAAGAAATATGAAAGAACTTTGAGGATTAATCGGGAGGCTACAGTTTGTCCACCGGTTCATCTCACAACACTCCCAAAGGTGTAAACCTTTCTATGAGTTGACCAAGGCGGGGGCCGAGTTCAAATGGGATTCGAAGTGCCAGGATGCATTCGATGGATTGAAAAAATACCTGGCTAGTCCCCCTGTGCTTAGACCACCAGTCCCTAGCAAGCCCTTAGTTCTATATATCTCGATTTTGGAGAATTCTCTTGGGGCAGTCCTTGCACAAGTGGATGAAGAAGGGAAAGAGAGGGTAACTTATTACTTGTCAAAGATCTTTGATCCATGTGAGCAAAAGTATACTGTAGTGGAGAAGACCTGTGCTGCACTAGTCTGGGTAGTTCAGAAGCTTAAACACTATTTCTTAGCTCATGAGATCAATCTTATTGCCTGCATCAATCCCATCAAATTCCTTCTGGAGAAAACTGTTCTAACTAATCGGTTAGGTCGTTGGCAGAGCTTCCTTTCCCAGTTTGATATCACCTATGTCCCCCAGAAGGCGATTAAGGGCTATGCCTGCCGAGTCTTGATGAAATCCTGCAAGAATTCCAAGCAAGAGAGGGGTCTTGAGGGGATGAACATACCTTCAATTTCTCCTTTCTTAGTCCGAGGGAGGCCGAGAAGGAGCTCCGCCTCTTCAAGAAGAACCGTACACTCAAAGCTACCGAACACGAACGTGTGAGTGTCGGGATGCCACAACTCAACAAGAGCTCCCATCAAGCGGAAGTCAAGAGAGTAGACTGAATATTGCTTTGCATGGATCAAGAGCCCGGTTAAGCCCCAATCTCGAAGAATCGCTCTGACCAACAAGCCGAGGACGTCAAGCAAGCCAGAAAACCAGGGAGGAGAGCAATACCGGCGAGGCCCTGGAAAGTTTGGGTAATCCTACACACAAACAAGAGGTAAGAGAAAATTCTTTAAGGAAAAAGAAGAAGAAAGTGGTTAAAAACTAAAATTGGCAGCGAACTTACCAAGTCGGCGCCGATTCTGGCCTTCAAATGACCCGGGACGCTTGAAATACCTCAAATCGAGCCAACACGCTGCTTTTTCGAAAGAGGAGCCATCCTGGGTGTTGGTAGGACGATCTGGTCATCCTAAGAGGTGTTTATATAGGGGAAATCGGTCCCGATTTGAATCGGATTCGGATTCGGTCAAAACAGGAAACTGGGATCGAACGCGCCCCCGAAGTGGGGGCGCACAGGCCGCGCCCCCAAACCTAGGACGCGCTGGCTGCGCCCCCCAACTGAGGGCGCGCAGGCCGCGCCCCCGGTTCGGGGGCACGTTCGGCCAAAATCTTTGAAAATTCCTCAAAAAATCCAGAAAAAATTCATAAAATTTTGCTAAATCAAATTTATTTATGTTTGGTCTTTATTAAGGTCGAGTCGACATCATTGTCCATTCGGAACTAACATTTTGATGAAAGACAGGAATTGCTCGCAGAAACAGAAGAATGGACATGGGAAACCCCCATAACTTGCCGACTAGCATATATGTCGCTAGTCATGTGTTATTATCTTATGCATTATTTGTTTAAGACCATGAGCACAGAGAAGACTTGACCCGAGATCCCTTTCATCAAAATCTACGACGGTCGGGTCATCTCTAATGCTCACGGATAAGCCAAAGTTGTGTTGTGAGGGACGATGGTTCCCGAATGGGTATTTTGACCTCATAGACAATCTATATCTTCAACTATTTGTTATACAAGTTTTGTCTTGTTTTATTGAGCCCAGCATGCATCATGTAGTGTTAATTGCATTACATTTTGTTTTGTCATTGCATACATCATTTCCTAAACTTCACTCTCTCGATCATTCTAAATCTCACCGTGTCATTCTAATCCCACCATATTTTATGGTCCCACCAACCTTTCTAATATCCCACCATGTCTATTAATCCCACCATGTTCGGTAATCACTTTGTGCCCTCAAATCTTTCATTTCTTTTCACCACTGTGGCCATTACAACACTTCTTTGCTATTCATCCCACCATGGCAGCCAATTCATCCCGCCAAGGGCCTCCTATTTGATCAGAACTTGCACCATCACTATCTTCACGATCTATGCTTAAACATTTGCCTTTCGGAATCTGAGATCATTCCATTCCTAATCAAATCTTGTCTCTTGGAAGACTTAAATGAATCTAAGAGCCTGAATGTGCTCGATTGGTATTCTTTTACTTTTTCAAAACAAATCTTTTTTAAAACTTTAGCCCATCTCAGTACAGGAACACCGCAAAGATCAGGTTACCGGCTGATGATGAACCTACGAACCCATGTTTCGAGGACTCCCCACCGCGTTGGGGGTTGGCTATTCTTCTCTCGTGCCAATGGCACATCTCTTACCAATCGAACATTGGAAGACTTGATGAAACATGGCGGTTAACCAGGAGACTTGAGGAGATTCGTCTTGCCGAATCTGGTCGTTGAGCATGTCTATATCTACACCTTGATGCCACCTTTTCAGTCCATCACCATTTCACTTCACTACATTCCACTACGATCCATCTCGCCTCGCTACGCTTTCTCTACGTTTCACTCCGCTCCGCTACATGCCATTCCCTTGCAAAGCCGACATCAAGGCGAGGCAAGCTGTAGACACGCCAAATTGGCCTGATTCGGAGCCCCAGACTCTTATTCCATAGGCGATATCTTTTATTTGACCGTTATATGATCCGGATTACCTTGTGGAGATGAGCTAAGGACATGGGTGGAGCCACTCGCAAGTTGAGAATGGACCAATGATTTCCGAAATGATGCCGAAACCTTCAAGCAAGAGTCGCGCGTGAACTGTAAAAACACGAAGCCTGCTCGATGACCGACCTTGAATGGTCCATAATTGAATGTCTCGGGAGTCCCGCATGGGTTCCATAACATTCAAGGTTTCCGAGAAGTCATTTCGGTAGTCGTCGGTCAATGACGGCTTTTGTTATGGCTTTTTCGATTTGTACTGACACGGCTATCTCGGACCACGTGTTAGGCCTTTCTAGTCATCACCGGGTCTTTTCGGGTCATCCGGGTCGATTCTAGCTGAATATTTTCATCAATCATTGCCATACGTCCGGTTCGGTCAATTTTAGGGTTTCCCGGCTTTTCCGATGTTCGGTTCACGTTTACCAGGTTAATCTCAGATTTTTCGATGATTTCGGGTTTTTCGATCGTACCGGACTTGTTCGGTCATCATTTTAAGTCATCCCGAGTTGACCCGAGATTTCTCGATCGGAACCGTACTCTTTCGGATCTTCGCCACAGGTTTTGGCTTTCCGCGAGAGGGTAAACCGGTAGAAAGCCCCCTGCGAACATCTCGGGAGTCATGCCGGCAGGTTTACCGACTTGAGGAGGTGCGGTTGAAGGCCCTCTTTCCAACACGACAAACGGGATCCGAATCGACAAACGGGAGCCGAATCGGAACACGCGCGTAGGAGAGAGAGTCTACCGCACCCCTGCTCCCTTTGAAAGGGGAGGGCGCGCTCTGCGCGCCCTCAACCCGGGGGCGCGCCCTGCGCGCCCCCGATTCCTTTGAAAAGAGGGAGCGTGGTCAATTTCTTTAAATCGGAAATTGTCCCGATTAGCACCTTCTAAACCAGATTTTTGGAAGGTTTCCGCGCATAATTTTTGATTATTTGTACCATGCCCCCGGTTCGGGGGCACGTTACGTATGTCAAGTCGATTTTTAGCAATTTCTGGAAGATTCCATCGATTTTTAGCAGTGAGACGCGTACTGCGCCACCGGTTTCTTTGAAACTGGGGGGCGCGCAGACCGCACCCCCGAGGTGAGGGCGTGCCCTGCGTGCCCTTGGTTTGAGGGCGCACCCTGCGCGCCCTCGTCTCCTTTGAAGAGTGGGGGCGCGGTCGGTCCAGTTTCCATTTTTTGCACCGGCTCCCTTCCCCTATAAATTGAGGGCCATTCTCAATGATCCAAGGTTAATCCCCCATGCCTAGTTCATCCAGAGGTTGTCCAAGCTCTTATCCCAAGCCATCCCGACGTCCAAAGGCGATCCGACATTGAGAGATCGATCCCGAAGTGAAGGAGAAGGCGCGTTCCGGGTGTTCTGCATCAATCAAATTCATCAACTTTTTCAGAAAATCCGGGATTCCTTATGCAAAAGTATTCAACATATAAGTTGTTCCTCTCTTCGTCCTCTTTCATCTCCAACTGACGGAACTCAATTCCGACTTTCCGTTTGTTCATGGCGGTTGCTGCACCAAGGGTGTGCAAACAGGTTCTGTTTTCTATATCCGCCCACTATCAGAATTTTTATAGACTTCTAAAGGAGGATTTCGGAGAAATCATAAACATAGAAATTCTTCCTCTCCGAGTATTCTGTCTACTCCAACAAACTGAACTCGATTATGACATCGGTGTCGTCCGTAGCATCCTCTGTACCAAAGTCGCGCCAGAAGAGTGCAAAGCTACCCGAACCGGCCTTCTTCAACCAACTCGGCTTCAACTCAAGCCGATCCATTCCATAAGCTTTCTCTACTCATTTAACTCAGTTTATTTACTGTTTTAAATAATATTTCAGTTCATTTGCATCATTTTTACATAATCAAAAATACAAAAAAAGGGGTTAAGGCTCGCCCCAATCCGGTGAGTCCAATTCCAATTGCTTCTTTCTCATATTCTCTCTACAGTTACTACACTTCCCATAGTTCTAATCATTTTCTCACTTGCTTTATTATTCTGGTTGCACTGGTTGATCAAGCTAGCATCGGTTGGAGACTCTTCTTCATCAGCCGGTCGAGGAAGAAGAAGGTTGAACCCATATCCCGATCTCCCGCGCTAAGGTACACGGTCAATTCAACTCATCTCTTAATTTACATCCCATAAAGCGGAGCCCGTGGCTCCTGGCAACCACATCTTTCATGTTTTAAGTTCATCTCTTCATCACTCTCCTCCCACATGACCCGAACCGTCTCCGGTGCTCGAGCAATGCCGTGAGATGAAAGTTCGGGGATCAATGTGAGTGTGGGACCGAGGTGAGGATCTTTTACAGCTTTCCAAGTGTTTTTCAATTCACTCACTCCCTTTTTTTCCTCTCTTCTATCTTTCACCTTCTTCTTGAGGTGCCGATCCGGAACCCTTTTCGGAGTCGACCCAAGTAATTACCGAAAGCAAATCTCTTCTTTTTTTTAAATTTTTGGGGTAGTTACTTAAGGATCCTCCTCTTTTGATTGTTGTGATCAACGAAGTATTACCTCAAGCAATGATTTCTTTTTTTTGGGAAATTTTAAGGATTTTTGTGAGAAGGTTAACCCTCTTTTTTTTTTGATTTTAACTTTCATTGCACAAACAAGTTAAAACAAAGACTTGGAATGATTAATTGTAAAAAAAATTTTAATCCTTAGATTTGTGAGCTTTTTAAGAGAATATTGTCCTCTCAATGATAGGTCGGACCCTATGCTCACACAATGCCGAGCAATCTAGGATTAACACTTTTCTCACAACGATTGGGTGATAGGTGACACCGGGTTTTTGGGGTAAAAGGTACAACCAGCCCGATCGATGAAGAGGGAATCCTTCACTTTGGGGACTTACGGAGGTCTTAGTGAAAACCAATCTAATCAACCGAGAGGGAATCCCCGGAAGAGAGATCGGAATCCACCAAGAGACACGGGTGGGGTGGAGATGTCTTTTGAGAGGTGGGTGAGCCTCCCGTCTCGAATGACCTAATGAGTTGGGTGAACCCGGTACTCAATGCAATCTAATGCAAGAATTGAGCAAGGATGAGATGGCACACAATAAGAAAGGAAAACAATACAACGATCAACAAATAATAACTAAGATGATGATTAAACTATCAAGAACAATCAACAAGTCAAGGGTGCTGGAAAATATTGATTTTTGCAAATTTGATTCGAGAGAAATGAGTAAATGCAAGTAAAACCAAAGACTGTAGCAGGAAAGGAGTTTCTGGAAGAGAAGATGACCCTGCAGACAAGTCACCAACTGACCTGGCAGGCGACCCGGCAGGGGGGTCACCTGCGGAAAATAGAAAACAGAGCCGAAGGAAAGTGCTTAATAACCGGGGTCCCGCAGGGACCAAAATAGCATGGATTTGAAAGTAAACTAAGGGCAAGATGCTCAGCAATAATAGTAAATGGAAAAGCAAGTGGACCCACGTAGGGGCCTAAGGAAACAGAAAGCTCTAAATCATAAAAACAGGAAATGACCCGGCGGGGAGGGGGGGTCATTTGTGGAAACATGACACTTCCGGGAACTTGTTTCTCCAAACCAGAAGGAGACCCACAAGGGACCGACTAGATAAGGGAAATGGAAGACAATATGAAGATAGTGAAAGTGAGAAGGGGCTTACTTGGAAATGGGGGAACAACTAAGTTTGCTTCAAGCATGAGATGGTCCCACCGTGGTCACCAAAAGATGTGGAACTCCCGATCCGGACCCAGTTCTTTTCTTTCTCTTCTTTCCCCAGGTCAGAACGACGAGCGCCGCTCCTCCTTTCGGTTTCGCTGGTGGTGTAGTGTTGTGGTCGCCAGGAGCCGCGGGCTCCAAGAGTAAAAGACAAGAAACGATGTAAGTATTAAAGAAAATGACCAAACATACCTAGGTGGGGAGATCGTGTTGGGAGATTATGGGTTCCATCTTCTTCCTTTTCGGCCAGCCGAGAAGAAAGAGCTTGAAGCACTTTAGTTGTTTCTACAAAAACAAGTAAGCCATGAAAACAAGTGAAAGTGGATTCGAACTAAGACAGTGAAACATCTTGCAAAAGAAATGAACTAAAAATCACAAATGGAGATCGACTAACCGGATTGGGAATAACTCCCAACCCCCCTTTTTACGTGTTTTTGTATGATAATATATGATATTACTAAGCTAAATATGCATGCAAACATGATGATCCATGATAGGAAATATAGAAACAAAGTAATACTAAGAGATAAGGGAAGAAAAATAGGTTTTGGCTCCAAAGACGGTGATCCGAAGCCCCTGGTGACCCAGCAGGGGGGTTGCCTGGGCGACCTGGCAAACAGGTCACCTGGGCGACCCGGTAGGTGGGTCACTTCCTGCACCAGGATTCGGTTTACTCCCGGATGCTCCCACAATGCTTTTGAATGGCTTTGGAAGCTTGATGACGACTCTCGGAAGCTCCTAGGATGTGGATGATGATCCCCCCTTGGATGTAGGAGCTTGAGAAGCTTCAAAATGGATGCCAATGAAGAAACGGGATGAAGAATGTTGATTTACGGAGGTGGATGGAAGTGGGAAGCTCTCAATCTCTTGGGCAATGAAGATTGGATGATGGAGGTGGCTTGAAACTCTCTAAGGCTCTCTCTTGGGAGTTTGGGAAGTTCTACCCCTTCTAACACTCTTCCAACCCTTGAAAAAGTGGTTAGGGGGTATCTTTTTATAGGCAAAAGGGTCAGAGGCATTTCAGGCATAAAAAGTATTTTCTGGAACAACAAACGACCCGTCTGTTGGGTCGCCTGGGCGACCCATCTGGCGGGTCACCTGCGGAACCATAAATGCCATTAAATACGTGTGCGCCGAAAGCTGGTCGGCCACCGTCCGGGGCCTACTACAGTGGCAGGAGACCCTTTAGCCACGTCAGAACGATTCCGACCCTGCTACGAGGGACTGCTACAAGGTTGCCTGTGTCCAATCTATTCCGACCATCCGGACGAGCGTGCGTCGTTCGCGGGTCACTTCGTTCAGTTCGTACACTGTTCTGGCAGGCGACCCATCGATCGGGTCGCTTCCCGTACCTGACCAGATTTGACCCTTCACCTACCACCATCAGAACGGACAAATTGGGAAATGACCCGGCAGAAGGGTCGCCTGGGCGACCCGGCAGACGGGTCATCTTCTCCTCCAGTGTTCGTTTTTGGGCCGTTTTCTTGGAGATCCGGTTTGTTTATTGGAAAACTCGAGTACCTTCTTAGAAAACATAGATCTTAAGCTTCTCAAATAGGCAAAATTTGCGTGTCTACACCTGGCTGGCGTGCTATTAAAATGTGTGGATGAAGAAGAGGCTGAATTGGTGCTTAAAGAAACACATTCCAGAGTATGTGGAGGCCATGTAAATGCCCAAGCCCTCTCTAAGAAGATCATCAGGCAAGGGTATTATTGGCCTACTCTAGAAGAAGATTGCTCGATCTTTGTCCGGCATTGTCATCAATATCAACCTCATGCCGACAAGATTCACTCTCCCGCATCTTCCCTTCACCCGATTCATGCCCCATCGCCGTTTGCTATGTGGGCCTTTGATGTTATCGGACCCCTTGGTGACCCAAACTGCACAAACAAAACCAAATCTTTCATCTTAACGGCAACGGAGTACTTCACCAAGTGGGTGGAGGCAAAAGCATACGTGGAAATCAAAGCATTAACAGTCTGCACCTTCATCAAACGCAACATCATCGCCAGGTTCGGGATCCCAGGCGACATCATCACTGACAACGGACCACAATTCATCTCTCAGGAGCTGCACGACCTTTGCAACAGGTATTGCATCAAATTGCATCATTCATCTCCATATCATCCTCAAGGCAATGATCAAGCAGAATCCACCAAAAAAACTCTGATAAAAATCATTAAGAAAACTTGTAAGTCTAGAAGGTTCGCGGACTGGTCGGATAAGTTAGTTGATGCTCTATAGGCCTACCGCACTTCTATTTGAACCACAACGGGTTAAACTCCCTATGCCTTGGCATTTGGGATAGAGGTGGTAGTACCATACGAAGTACTTATCCCTTCCCTCCGAGTCCAGATCGATTGAGACATCCCGATGGATGAACGCCGAGATTCCCTTCTCGCGTAACTCAAACTCTTGGATGAAAGGAGGCTGGCTGCTGCCGAACATTCTAGATCTTATCAGAATAGACTTAAAAGATTTTATCAGAAGAGGGTGGTGGAGAGAAAATTTGAAATCGGTGAGGTTGTGCTTAAAAGAATATTCATTAAGCCGAGCGGTCCCCGCTACAAACTTCAACCTAATTGGGAGGGTCCGTATGTAATCTCAGCGGTTTATTCTGGTAATTCATATAAGCTAACTAATGCAGAAGGAGAAGAACTAGCTCATCTCTGGAATGGTGTATACCTCAAAAAATATTTCCCTTAAAAGAAGAACAAAAATCACAAAAAAATCTATAAAATCCAAAGGTGTGAAGAATGATGATAACATCTAACGTTTGCTTGTTCGGTGCACCAACTTGTCACTTAGAGATATAAAAATAGGCATCATACTGCACACACTACATGCCTAGGTTTCGGAATCCGATGATTGAAAGTCAAAGAGAAAGCTAGGCAACACTTGGCAAAAGAAGGTCAACCCTATCCTATTCTCTTCTTATTTCGGTCCGGAATGGATGAAAGCGATTAGAAGAAGGAGTATCGAAAGTGCCCATTACCTTAGTAGGAGGATGCCTCTGAAGGTCTGACTTCTTAAAATAAAAGGTACCAAAAGATGGGCAATGCCCCTCAGGTCGGCAAAAGAACATACATGTCTGAATGTGTACCAACAAAAGCCCAAAAAAGGAAAAGGCTCCAAAATATGGGCAATGAACTCCTCAGGTCAAAATCAAGCAAAAGAAAAAAAGACCTATCTAAATGTGGGCCATCAAAGAAAAAGGGCTAGAAGGAACGACCTGAGGATGTCAAATCCCAAACAGTCAATGCAGGCACTAGTAGAGAAACGAATTCGACACCCCTAAATTCTATTAAGGACTTACCATCAATCCTCTTCCCTCTTTAACCTTGTGGGTAGGGATGACCGACCGGATCCAAGAAGAGCTATAGCCTATCAAAGGCGGAAGGTCAGAAGATTCCGGACTAGGCACTTTCTTACACGTGATTGTAGAAACGCAATTTTAGCCTAGTTGGAGAGCTTAAATTCTTGCTTTCATGAAGAATATTTGAGTAACCTTTCAAGGGAACCATGTTTTCTGGAAAAATTAGATTTTTCGGCACATTCCGAAGAAGATCGATAGGACGCTGACCGGGGTCAAAGTTCCCTATATATAGGGCACCTGGCACCCTGTATATAGGGCACCAAGCGCCCTGCTTATAGAGCACCAGGTGCCCTATATATGGTGCCTATTGTCGACTCTGAAAATTCGACGGGGTCCTCTCCTTTTCAGGGAAGTTCGTGAATCCAGATCGTCACCTCAAGAGGGGATGATAAAAGAAAGGAATAAAGCTCGGAAAGCAAATCTCACCTCGGTCCCACACTCACATTGATCCCCGAACTTTCATCCCTTGGCGTCGCTCGATCACCAAAGAGATGGCTCGAGTCATGTGGGAGGAGTATGAGAAGAAAGAAATGTGGTCGCCAAGAACCTCGGGTTCCGATTTATGAAATTAAATTGACCATGTGTACCTTAGCGTGAAGAGTGTGGGTTAAAGCTTCTCCTTCTTCGGCCGGCCGATGAAGAAGAGTCCTCAACGTGGTGGGTGCTTGATTTTATGTGCAAATAGACAAATAAAAAAGTGAAAGAGACTATTAGAACTAAACAAAGTGGAGTATATGTAAAGAAAATAACATAAAATACACAACTGACAAGGAACTGACCGAATTCAAGTTATCTCTAACCCTTTTTTTATTTTTTGAATAAACAGACTAAAAGTAATGCAAAAACTGTAAAAAAATGATAGGAGTATGGATAATTACTAAATAAAGATATAGGAAAATAACAACAAGATTCTGAGTTGAATAGAGAAAGATATAGCCAAATCTGGGTTGTCGAAAAAGTCGAGCAGCAGTCCAAGATCTGCCAGGTGGGAATTTGCTTCTGCGCTCGTCAAGACCAGCCCCGACCTCAGACTCGAGTTCCGTCAATTTCAAAATGAAGAATACTTGGAAAGGAAGAACTTTGATGAAGGGAGTATGGACAGAAGACGTCCACACACTGCTGTAGAGGTCGAAGAAGAGAGACCTGACAGATCACCTACAAAACAGCCTTTCTCTCTCTTAAACCGACTTTTCTCTCTCTAAAAACTCAAAATTATCTCTCTAAAAATCACAAAATCAATGCAGTAGGGTGGTTGGACATCTTGAGAGGCCTGGGGGGTCATGCCCATGCCTTTGGAATGACCAAAATCAGAGTTTATTTATAGGAGAACGAACGGCGCGATCAACACTAAAAAATAGGGCTCCTTGCGCCCTACCCCAGGGCGCATGCTCCCTGGTGCAGGGCGCATGCGCCCCACTGAGGGGCGCATGTGCCTCCCAGTGGGGTCGCATGGCACTGTTCCCGAAAAATTTGACCTTATCTAGTCGATCGATCCAGTGGTAGAGTCCCGGGGAAAAACTAGTTCCCTCGTGCCTCAAAGGTAGGGCGCATGTGCCCTCAAGTGAGGGCACGAGGTCACGTGCCTCACTGGTAGGGCGCATGGGCACGTGTCCTGGTACCCAGGCGCATGTGACCAGGGACTCGGGCGCATGAGACTATTTTTGCACGTTCTTCTTCCAGAAGCCATTGCGAACACTCCCGAACTCAGAATTCGATGCCGTTTGTTATGTTGGAAAGATAACAGGCCTAAGAAGCTTTATATATCATCGGATCAGCCATCACACCCTCCAAAACTTCAGAATTTTATCCGGAAGTTAGGGTAGTGAACAGAAGATCCCATACAGGTCAAAATGACTCCGACGGCAAACCGGAAAGGCACGGTATGCAACAAAACTTGTCCGGGGTGTGAATATGACCATAACCTTCAAGGCATGATCATTAGACATTGGTCATTCAGCCAAATTCCATGTTTACACGATTTACGTGTGGCTTTCGTTCGGAAATTATGGCTTTTTGCGGAATACTTCGGAAAACGTCCGATTTCGTTTGGCGAAGCTCCAAATCAACTTTAAAAGACCCGGCATCATTCTAAGGTAAATCATACATGTTACCCTATAAAATATGAGTTTTATGCTCTGAATTAGGCGAATTTGGCATGTCTACACCTGGCACCTGGTCAAATCGACTCGATCGGCCGATTTGGCCACTCGCAGGGACTTGTCTTATCGATTTGACATACCTTATGATGCTGGCGCCCTAAATATATGGCGCTTTGCCGTGTGGAACTGCTTTTCATAAATGGCCAATGTACCCTCTTTTAGGCTATAAATAGAACCCCATTTGAAGCTAGAAGGAGGTTCCAACTCTGTACCACCCAAGATCTCATCCAATACCACGTTTATAAGACATTTGTACCTCCCATAAGCCTTCAAACTAATACAAAATCACCCCCAAAAATCCTAAAAACCTGTTGTTTCTGCCATCCAGAAATAGGGTTTTTCCTCTGTCGACTCTGAAAATTCGACGGGGTCCTCTCCTTTTCAGGGAAGTCCATGAATCCAGATTGTCACCTCAAGAGGGGATGAGAAAAGAAAGGAATAAAACATCGAAAAGCAAATCTCACCTCAGTCCCACACTCACATTGATCCCCGAACTTTCATCCCTTGGCGTCGCTCGATCACCAAAGAGACGGTTCGGGTCATGTGGGAGGAGGGTGATAAGAAATAAATGTGGTCGCCAGGAACTGTGGGTTACAATTTATAGAATTAAAATGACCGTGTGTACCTTAGCGTGAAGAATGTGAGTTAAAGCTTCTCCTTCCTCGGCCGGCCGGTGAAGAAGAGTCCTCAACGTGTGGGTGCTTGATATTCTGTGCAACAAGACAAATAAACAAGTGAAATAGACAATTAGAACTAGACAAAGTGGAGTATATGTAAAGAGAATAACATAAAAACACACAATTGACTAGAAACTGACCGGATTCGGGTTATCTCTAACCCCTTTTTTTATTTTCGGATTAACAGAGTAAAATTAATGCAAAAAATGTAAAAAAAATGATATAAGGATGGAGAATCACTAAATAAAGACATAGGAAAAATAACTGAAATATTCTGAGTTGAATAGAGAAATATATAGCCAAATCTGTGTTGTCGAAAAAGCCGAGCAGCAGTCCAGGATCTGCCAAGCGCGACTTTTCTTCTGCACTCGTCACGACCAGTCCCAACCTCAGAATCAAGTGCCGTCTATTTAAAACTCAAGAAGACTTGGAGAGGAAGAACTTCGATGAAGAGAGCACTAGCATCAGACGTCCACACACTGCTGTAGAGGCCGAGGAAGAGAGACTGGGCAGATCCCCTGCAGAACAGCCTTCCTCTCTCTTGAACCGACTTTTATCTCTCTAAAAACTCGAAATTCTCTCTCTAAAAATCACAAAATCGATGCAGGAGGGAGGTTGGACATCTTTAGATGCCTGGGGGGTCGTGCTCATGCCTTTGGAACGACCGGAATCGGATTTAATTTATAGGAGAACAGAAGGCATTATCAATACTAAAAAAAGGGGGCCTTGCGCCCCACCCCTGGGCGCATGCGCCCTGGTGCTGGGTGCATGCGCCCCACTGAGGGGCGCATGTGCCCCCCAATGAGGACGCATGGGCACATATCTCGAGAAAACAGGCCTTATCCGATCGGCGGTTCAGTGGTAGAGTCCCGGTGAAAAACTGTGTCCCTCGTGCCTCAAAGGTGGGGCGCATGTGCCCTCAAGTGAGGGAACAAGGTCACGTGCCTCACTGGTAGGGCGCATGGCCATGTGCCCTGGGTCCCGGGCGTATGTGACCAGGAACCCGGGCGCATGGGACTGGTTTCGCGCGTCCTTCTTCCGGAAGCCATTGCGAACACTCCCAAACTCAGAATCCGACGCCGTTTGTTGCGTTGGAAAGATAACAGGCCGAAGAAGCTTTGTATAGAATAGGATCAGCCATCAAACCCCCCAAAACTTCATAATTTTGTCTGGAAGTTAGGGCAGTGAACAGAAGATCCGATACAGGTCAAAATGACTCCGACGGCAAACCGGAAAGGCACGGTATGCAACAAAACTTGTTCGGGGAGTGAATATGACCATAACCTTCAATGCATTATCATTAGGCATTGGTCATTTAGCCAATTTCCGTGTTTACAAGATTTACGTGTGGCTTTCGCTCGGAAATTACAGCTTTTTGCGGAAAACATCTGAAAGCATCCAATTTCATTCGGCGAAGCTCCAAATCAACTTTAAAAGACCCGGCATCATTTTAAGGTCAATCGCACATGTTACCCTATAAAACATGAGTTTTATGCTCTGAATTAGGCGAATTTGGCGTGTCTACATCCTCCACTTTGAAAGCCTCTATCCATCTCTCCTCTTTCATCCAGCACTCAAATCACCCACCACTAGCTTCATTTGCATATTGGCTACAAGAAGGAGCCCCTACTTCGTCCCGGAAGCCGCCCAGCACTCCAGAGCAGCATCGCGAAGAGAGGAAAAAAATCTGCCCGAGCCAGACTTAGTGCCCCATATATAGGGTGCTTTGACCTTGGTCAACGCGCCCTATAAGTGGGGCACCTGCAGCTAGTGCCCTATATATAGGGCACCAGCAGGGGTAGAAGCCGGTTTTGCACTTTTCTGAGTCCGATCGCCTGTCCGATCGGATCTTCGTTCTCTATTTTCATCTTAGAACATATTATCACTTCATTTAGCATGCATTAAGTCATTTTGCATCTTCCATATATTTAAAAACATACAAAAAATAGGGGTTGGGATTTCTTCCCAATCCGGTCAGTTCATTTCTTCTTGTATGTTTAAGATTCACACCAAGCATGATACTATACTCATGCCAGAGCTAATGATCTTCACTTGTTTTCGTGTTTTTCCACAGGACATTCTTGAGTGAACCCGGTCGAGGTGAAGCTTCAACCCGATCGGAAGTAAAAGAGCTCACTAAAGCTCTCCTCCTTCGGCCGGCCGAGAGAGAAGAAGTTAGAACCTAGTAATCTCCCCATTTTAAAAGGTACGACAGTCAAACTTACTTTTTCATTTCGTTTGCTTTACACTTAATCACATTTTGGAGCCTTTGGCTCCTGGCGACCACACCCACACACACCACTAACTCTTCACTCCAAAAAGAAGAGGAGAAAGGAAGAGGGTGAACCACCATGCGTGCCGTTTCTGGGTGCCTACACCTTTTGGAGACCACGGTGGGACAACTCTTGCTTTAGTGAGCTCTTCTCATCCCTTCAAAAAAATGTCCAACATACTCATCTTTACTTTGGCTCTCGCTTGAGTTATTACATCTTCTTAGGGTTCCTACTTACTTGCTTGCTTGTTTACTTGCTTCCTTTGAATATCAATTAGTTTCTTTTGGTTTACTTGCTTTCTGTTGGTCCTTATCTTTCAAAAAAAAGAAAAGCATAATCTAATTTTTTTAGACTTGTTTTATAAACTTGCTCCAACTTTGCACCTTAGGGATTATCTTGCTAAGCATTTTTGTCTATTTTCCTTAAAAGTCTAATTTTTCTCCTAAGCATATTTAGTCTAATTAGTACTTGCTTTCATCCTTGTTTGACTTCATATCATTGTCTTGTTTACTTGTTTGCCAACACTCCATTAATCATTGCATGCTTTTACTTTCATCTTGTTTGCTTCTCACTCCTTGATATCTCACTTGCATTTAGTTTGCATTGGGGGTTTCTTTGACTCCTTTAGGTCATCCGAGAAGGGAGGCTCTCTCCTTCCAAAGCCCTACACACCCAAACACCCCTCTTGGTGGTTGCCAACTCCTCCTCCGGGGATTCCCTCTCGGAAGGACTGGGTAGCTTCCATCAAGACCTCCGTAAGTCCCCAGACGTGAAGGATTCCCTCTTCACTGATCGGGCTGGTTGTACCATTTTATCCCAAAACTCGGAGTACCCATCACCTATCGTTGTGAAAAGAGTGACAACCTTAGATTTCTCGGCGCTGTGAGAGCATAGGGTCCTACCCATTTACTTGAGTGGACATTATTTCTCTTAACAAGTCACTAATTTAAGGTTGAAACAAAAAAAATTGCGGTAATCATTTTAAGTCTATGCCATTACTTGTTTGCAAATCAAAATTTAAAATCAAAACAAAATCTGAAAACGCTTAACAAAAAAACCAAAAGAAATCTTTGCTTGAGGTTAATTTGCTTGATAACTTGTTTGTTCAAACAAAAATCAAAATCAAAAAAGGGGAAAAGATTAAAACTAAAAAAAGGATTCTTGTGCTTTTATTCGTCATATTTCCTTTATGTTTATGAACTTGAGATCAGGGTGAGTCATCGGGATGACAGACCAAGGATACAAGCCGCTGCAGCTGGAGTATGATCAATCCTACCTCCACCTGGATGCCGTATGTGCCGTTAACGAACCCGAAAATCTCCCTGAAACCAGCTCACCCCGACTCCACCCAGATTCTCTGTGGGAGGCATTCGCTCATGCTGACCCAACTCAACTACAAGCCATTGAGGCCATCTTAAAGGGAAAATCGCCTACCAATCACACCCATGCCGAAGGTGGCCACCACGCTTCTACCCCCCACCTAGCAACTGACCAACCCGGTGCACCAGTACCGGGCCATTCTAACAACAAACCCTTGATTCCGAACTCACCCCATCCGGTGGCCATCTTGAACCACCCGGTCCCAAATAACACCACACCACTCGGGCCGCCGTCTACTCTTCTGCACATTTTAATCAAACCCACCCATAAATGCACCACCCAATACACCCTCCTTGCCCGGCCGCTTCAGCTTATCCAATGGCCATGCCGGCAAATCAAACATCTACCCTTCCTCCTCCTCTTGCTCAAGAATCCTCTGTCGATCAAACTGTGCTTAACAAAATCAACATAATAGATGAACAATATCGGGAGCTCAAGCGGTTGATCGACACAAGAGCTCTCCCTGAGATATCCCCGTGTTCCATCTTCCTCCCTCTAAAATGCCCATTTACCACCGATATAACTGAAATGAGAATCCTTTCATTTACATCAAAGATTTTCTTTATGAGTCTGTCATGTGGCAAAACAATCTGAAGGCCCTTGCATACTTGTTTAGAAGATCACTAAAGGACTCCGCATTGAAATGGTTCTATTCACTTGACCCTTTGGAAGCCAGCAACTTTGATACTGTCAAAGCAAAATTCTTGCAAAGATAGCAAGATCGAGTCAGCCCTACATATTCAATCACAAATCTTATGGCCGAGAAGATGAGAAATGATGAGGATTTCAAAAGATATGCTGACAGATGGAGAGCAATGGAAGAAAGGCTGACAAATGCACTGTCAGAATCAGAACAAGTCAAAATGATCATCACTAACGCCACTCCAGCCCTGAAAAATGTATTGGCATTGCATCACCCTGTCACCATGAGCGAACTCTATGAGAGAGCACGGTACATCCAAACACAACTCCGAGACTCTCCCATCATGAACCTCTTCGACCCTAGGCCCCGAGTCACCAAAAAGACAACCACCACCACCACTGGGCCCGTAACTGATGGTGTGGTAACCAACGAACACGTCAACATCATAGGAAACCCGACCAACAACCACCAACAGTAGTACAGAAACCCCCAGTACAGAAACCCCCACCATACCCAACCGGCACCTCGCCGTCTGATTCAACCCCAACCTTTCCGTCACCAAACACCAAATCAATATCCCCAACAACCAACGCAGACACCAGTCCCCCAGCAACCCTGACAGTTGGCCGTGCAAACCTTTGCACCTCAACCACCACGCCAACCAACCACCTATAACCAGGCACCTCCCGCCGCCGCCTATGTGTCACGAAGAACAGGGCCTAGAAAACCCTTATCTGCCATTACCATACTCTCTCACAGATATTTTCAATGCTCTTATGGCGGCAGGGCAGATTTCATTGCCAAGAGAAAAGTTGGAGTGGCCACAAAATGCCAATACAAATAGATATTGCTTATACCATAGATACCCGAGGCACACAGTGGAGAATTGCTTTCAGTTTAAAGATTATATCCATGACCTCCACAAGCAAGGAAGCATTGACTGGGGTCAGATGGGCGAATACATCAAGGCAGTAAAGAACCAGTCTCAACAGCAGCAGCAGGTACCTGTCCAACAACAACAACAGGAATCCGGTCTGGGGATCATTCAGAACCCGCTACCCGCACACGTGCCCGCAATAGTACCAGAAAATCAAAGGGTTAATCCCATTCTAACCTCTACCGATGAACCCTGCGATAGAGGCCAAAATTGGCAAATCGAGGGACCTACTTCCTTCATGAACATTAACCCTTCGAACCACGTTAACCGAACCGTTCACTCCATACCACGAGCTATACCCACCAGAAGAAGCCAACCACCAATCATCCACACTTTGTCACGACCAACAATAACACCACCAGCCATACAACTCCAACCGGGTCGGGCCCTGATCCGCCTAGTTGAGCCACCACAAACACCGTTGCCGTTAGGACCCATCATCGTACCACCTCATATGACCATGTCATCACAACCTACCCACATCCCTACAACTCAAACTATCATCACTACGCCCCTACCAAGGCCTCCCATCATCCGACCTAACCCTCTGTCCTCCTCTACTACACCAACCACAGCCCCTCAACTTGCCACGGTGCTTAGAAGTAGGCGCATGTTTCAAGGAATTTTCTCCCAGACCGGTCAACCAGGCCGATCACAAGAAGAAGAAGAAGAACACCCAAAAGAACCAATTCCAGGGACATCTTACAACTTGTTGAAACACCTAGATAGAACCCCTGCAAGAATTAACATTCTAGAGCTGATCAAAAGATCCAAGGTTCATCAGGAAGTTCTTCAACAGTATTTACAAAAAGTAATGGTCAATGAAACCCTCCCCCGTGAGAAGATTGTATCAGTCTTGACTTCGAAAAGTGAACACCCCGCCCTCACTTTTACCAAAGAAGAGTTGGCCGAACCAGAAACAAGGAAATATGCACTTTGCATCATTGTCAACATCAACGAAACAGACATCAAGTCTTTTTTGGTTGATACCGGTGCTTCCATCAATGTCTTGCCACCGGAAACGCTACAACTGTGTGGAATCCCAGAAGAGGATATTCGGACATCATAGATCACTGTAACAGCATATGACAATTCCAAGAGGCCCGCCCATGGCATGGTTACACTCGAAGTCAAGCTCGGACCCCGAGTGGTTATTGTTGACTTCCACATCCTGGACATGGACCCAACTTACAAAGCCATCTTGGGAAGGCCTTACCTTGAGGCACTAGAGGCCGTAGCCTCAACCAATCACCAGTGCATCAAGTTTCCTTTCAAGGGCCAAGTCATTAAGGTGGTAAGCATGCATGTGGACTGCCTGGTTACTCTCCCTCCTGGCTTGCCAAGTCAACCGGTCTTCACAATCCTTGATCTACCAAAGGATGAAAGGCAGCCCAGGCAAGTTTGGAAAAGAAAGAAGGATGCTACCAAGACCCTTGGGTGGTGTATGATGGAAAATATGGGATATCAAGAAGGCCAAGGGTTGGGAAGAGAACTGCAGGATATCATAGAACCCATCCAGCTAGTAAAGACAACATCAAGAAATGGGATAAGATACGATGGGACATGCGAAAATGGCCAAAAGATCAGTCAAAAATACTTCAAGGGGTGTCTGCACAAGTTCTTCAACAAGAGGGAGACAATACAGATGATTGAAGAACAAGAACCACAAGAACAGGCAAAGAGGAAAAAGGTTGACAGCCTAGAAGATGAGCCGTATCACGACATATCATGGTTATTCTCTGAAGAAGGGTCAAGTGGCAGATTATTATATAACGAGCCTTCTGGCAATCAGAATCAGGGGCATTTACCTCTTGTCATCTCCATGGATATAACAGACTCGTTCCCAACAAGTTCACCATCAGATTCACCAGACAGCAAGGATGGATGCTCTCTTTACCTATCTTTGCTCGATTTGTGTCCTTCCCAGTCAATATCCCAGCCCACACTAGAAACCACAACCGACCAAACCCCATTTGTGTTTATGTTTAGTACTCATCAAGAAGATAAAAAAAAAATGTCATGTTCTCAACCCAAGTTTTAATTGAAGAAACATCCCAACTCGCTTCGAAAGAGGATCCAAACTGGAAGGCCACCCAGTCTCTGATCAATCTACTTTGCCCTTCATCCTCTACAATAAATTCCACTCCCTCAACCTCCTTTTCCTTCCCTTATTTACCTTCTTCTTCTTTAGGTTTAGTTTCCAATAAAAACAAAACAAAAATCAGGGGTAGGAGAGTTCCAGAAAGATATCTGCATTTGTTGACTCAAAAAAGCTTAGAATGTGCCAAGCTACCGGAGGAGTATCTAGAAAATGTGATCTAGCTGGATGAAATTCAATATGAGGAGAAGGACAACATTGATCAAACTTTAGGGATTTATGAGGTTGTATCGGAAAAGAATCCTGATACTGTGGATGAAGAAGAGGATTTGGCAGATGCTTACACATCCGGATTGAAGAGATTTGAAGAACCATCAGCCACGGGGATGAACCGACTAAGGAACTTAATCTTGGAACACCGGAAGATCTTAAGAATATCCTCATCAGTGCCAACCTCACCCCTTTAGAAGAACATAATCTAATAGGGGTACTACAAGAATACAAGGACACGTTCGCTTGGACATAAGAAGATATGCCAGGGTTAGACAAATCATTGGTAGAGCATCGATTAACTTTGAAACTCGAAGCTACCCCGGTCAAGCAAAAGTTAAAGAGATTCCATCCAGACATAGCATTGAAGATGAAGGAAGAGGTTGATAAGCTACACCAAGCAAAATTCATTAGAGTCGTCCTTTATCCGCAATGGGTGGCAAATATAGTCCCGATCATGAGAAAGGATGGAAAGATTTGAATTTGCATTGACTTCAGGTACTTAAACCGATCATGTCCGAAAGATGATTTCCCCCTTCCACATATCGATGTTCTTGTTGATAACACAGCTGGATATGAAACCCTATCATTCATGGATGGATATTCAGGGTATAATCAAATCCGGTTAGCAGAAGAGGATCAAGAGAAGACCTCGTTCACTACACCTTGGGGAACTTACTGCTACGTCGTCATTCCCTTCGGAATAAAGAATGCCAGAGCAACTTATCAAAGGGCCATGGTGGCGATATTTCATGATATGATGCATAAATTTGTAGAGGTGTATGTGGATGATCTAGTGGTTAAATCTCAGACCTGAGATGAGCATGCTGAGGTGTTAAAAAGGGTTTTGCAACGAGCCAGGGAATATAAGCTTAAAATGAACCCCAAGAAGTGTGTGTTTGGAGTATCATCCGGAAAACTACTTGGGTTCATCGTCAGCAAAAGAGGCATCGAAATCGATCCCAACAAAGCCAAGGCCATCATTGATATGCCTCCACCAAAGAACTTAAAAGAGCTGAGAGGGTTGATTGGTAGGCTACAATTTGTTCGCCGGTTTATCTCACAACACTCCCAAAGGTGCAAACCTTTATATGAGTTAACCAAGGTGAAGGCCGAATTCAGATGGGATTCAAGATGCCAGGAGGCATTCGATGGTTTAAAGAAATATTTGTCAAGCCCACCTGTTCTCAAACCTTTGGTTCCCAGCAAACCCTTAATCTTATACATCTCAGTTTTGGAAGGATCTCTTGGAGCAGTATTGGCACAGTTAGATGATGAGGGGAGAGAGCGAGCAGCATACTATTTGTCCAAAATCTTCGATCCTTGTGAGTAGAAGTATACAACCATGGAAAAAAACTATGCCGCCCTAGTTTGGGTAGTCCAGAAGCTTAAACATTACTTTATGGCTCACGAGGTTAATCTCATTGCTCGTATGAATCCCATCAAGTTTCTTCTTGAAAAATCTATCTTGACTAACTGGTTGGCACGCTCACGGAGTTTTATCTCTCAATTTGACATCGCCTACATCCAACAGAAGGCAATTAAGGGCTATGCAATTGCTGAACACCTTGCCCATCATCCTATCCCAATCTTTGACCCTATTCAATCAGAATTCCCCGATGAATAATTGATGTCCATTCGATATTCCAATCTATAGACTTTATATTTTGACGGGGCATTAAACTCCCAGGGTAGAGGGATAGGGATCGTTATGCTATCACCCGAAGGTGTCACCATTCCACAGGCTTTTCAGCTCCATTTTTCAGCAACAAACAATATAGCTGAGTATAAAGCCTTACTGGCCGGACTGGAGGCCGCTCACTTCTACGGTGCCACTGAACTAAGGGTGATCGGTGATAGTCAGTTGATTCTCTGCCAAGTGCTTGCCAGATACCGCACATCTCATCCCGGGCTCAGACGATACCAAGAACTCACCGCCTGTTACATCAAGCTATTCTCCAAACTCAAATTCATTCATGTTCCTTGTGCTCAAAATATTCTTGCCGATGCTCTTGCTTCCCTGGCATCTTCACTATCGGTCCCACTAGGCAGACATGTTAGGATGATCTATGTCCGCTGACGTACCATTCCGGCAGTAGAAGATGCACAATTCTTGAAGGTTAAAGAAGAGCTTGAAAGGAAAGAGTACATTGAGCAAAAGAAAGAAGTATCTTTGGTCGAGTTGGAGGAATTAGAAGAGGATGAGAAACTATGGTATCATGAGATTGTGAATTACTGTCAGGATCAGGCATATCCACCAGGAGCAACTGCTGAAGAGAAGAAAGCCATTAGAAGAATCTCCCAGAGATACACCATCTTAGATGGAGTGCTTTATAAAAAGAGCCTGGCCAGCGTTCTATTAAGATGCGTAGATGAAGAAGAGGCTGAATTGGCGCTTAAAGAAGCACATTCTGGAGTATGTAGAGGCCATGTAAATGCTTAAGCCCTCGCCAAGAAGATCATCAGGCAAGGGTATTATTGGCCTACTCTTGAAGAAGATTGCTCGATCTTTGTCCGGCACTATCATCAATGTCAACTTCATGCCGACAAGATTCATTCTCCAACGTCTTCCCTTCACCCGATTCATGCCCCGTGGCCCTTCGCTATGTGGGCTTTTGATGTTATAGGACCCCTTGGTGACCCAAACTCCACAAACAAAACCAAATCCTTCATCCTAACGGCAATAGAGTACTTCACCAAGTGGGCGGAAGCGGAAGCATACGTGGAAATCAAGGCATCAACAGTCTGCACCTTCATCAAACGCAACATCATTGCCAGGTTCTGGATCCTAGGCGACATCATCACCGACAATGGACCACAATTCATCTCTCAGGAGCTACGCGACCTTTGCAACAAGTATTACATCAAATTGCATCATTCATCTCCATATCATCCTCTTGGCAATGGTCAAGCAGAAGCCACCAATAAAACTCTGATAAAAATCATTAAGAAAACTTGTAAGTTTAGCAGGTTCGCGGACTGGCCGGATAAGTTAGTTGATGCTCTATGGGCTACCACACTTCTATTCTAACCCCAACGGGTCAAACCCCCTATGCCTTGGCATTTGGGATGGAGGCGATAGTACCATACGAAGTACTCATCCTTTCCCTCTAAGTCCAGATCGATCGAGACATCCCGATAGATGAACGCCGAGATTCCCTTCTCGTGCAACTCGAACTCTTAGACGAAAGGAGGCTGGCCGCTGCCGAACATGCTAGATCTTATCAGAATAGACTTAAAAGATTTTATCAGAAGAGGGTGTTGGAGAGAAAATTTGAAATCGGTGAGGTTGTGCTTAAAAAAATATTCATTAAGCCGGGCGGTCCCCGCTCCAAACTTCAACCTAATTGGGAGGGTCCGTATGTAATCTCAGCGGTTTATCCTGGTAATTCATATAAGCTAACTAATGCATAAGGAGAAGAACTAGCTCATCCCTAGAATGGTGTATACATCAAAAAATATTTTCCTTAAAACAAAATCACAAAAAACAAAAAAAAAATCTATAAAATCTGAAGGTGTGAAGAATGATGGTAGCATCTAACACTTGCTTGTTCGGTGCCTCAACTTGTCACTTAGGGAAATAAGGATAGGCATCATACTGCACACACTACACACCTAGGTTTCGGAATCCAATGATTGGAAGTCAGAGAGAAAGCTAGGCAACACTTGGCAAAAGAATGTCAACCCTGTCCCATTCTCTTCTTATTTCAGTACAGAATAGATGGAAGGGGTTAGAATGAGGAGTATCGAAAGCGCCCATTGCCTTAGTAGGAAGATGCCTCTGAAGGTCTGACTTCTTAAAAAAAAGAAGAAAAGGTGCCAAAGGATGGGCAATGAACCCTCAGGTCGGTAAAAGAATAGACCAGTCTGAATGTGTACCAACAAAAGCCCAAAAGAGAAAAAGGCTCCAAAAGATGGGCAATGAACCCCTCAGGTCAAAATCAAGCAAAAGAAAAAAAGACCTGTTTGAATGTGGGCCATCAAAGAAAAAGGGCTAGAAAGAAGGACCCGAGGATGTCAAATCCCAAACGGGCAACGCGAGCACTAGTAGAGAAACAAATTCAACACCCCTAAATCTTATTAAGGACTTACCATCAATACTCTTCCCTCTTTAACCAGGCGAACAGGGTTGACCGACCGGATCCAAGAAAAGCCATAGCCTATCGAAGGCATAATGTCAGAAGATTCCGGACTAGGCACTTTCTTACACGTGATGCCTACTCTTAACCCTTAGGTAACGATGAGGGGCACCTATTGCAAGCAAGGCAAAGGATGAGATGGTCGTTTCTTTCACACCAAACCGAACAAAAAAAAATCAAATACTTCGAAAACATCAAACAAATTCATAAAATCAAAATTCTTAAAAAAGTAAAAATCTAAAACACCAAAAAGATCATAAAAATTCCAAAACACCAAAAAAATCATCAAATCATCAAAACCCAAACAAATCAAAAATTTCAAAACATCTAAAAATTTACTTTCTAACTGACTAGTTGCCTTTGCATTCATGTTTAATTTCAGTCTTGCATATTTCCTTTTGTGCATACTTATATTTTCCTGTTATTTTACCTTGATAAGGCCTATGTCCCTTGACAAAAGATCAAGGCAGTTTTGCCCTCTTCTCGCAAGGGACTAAGCCTAAATAAAGTTCTAATCATCTTCTAAGTAAATGCAGGGAGCCAATAAGAGAACCAAACATCACTATATAAAAGAAAGGTACATCATGAACAAAGAAGGGGTCGGCACATCACAAATCACCGCCTCCTTCCTCTGGAGCCTGATCACCCGGAGGTGACATGGCATGTCTCTCCTTACCTCTCCTCCTATGACTACTAGTCTGAGAAGAACCCGAGTGAGTAGGCCCTCTCAGCGTAGTCCCGCGGGAGTCAGAATGGTGAAAATGGCTCCGAGATCGAGACAGGAGCACCTACATCATCATTTGTCGATGCTTTGCCTCCAATCGAAGAAGCTCCGAGGAATGGTCAAGGCGGAGACGAAGGATCTGCTCAGACTCGGGTTGTGATAGCTCAGCTACATGAGCCTCCAACCTCCCAACCTACAAGATAATATAGAGATGTATCAGCTACAGAAGAAATAGTCAAGGATAAAAATCAAACTCATACCTCCTGTGTCAGCTCCTCTATCCTCTGAGCAGTCTGGAAAAACAAAAGAAGAAGCATCAGTCCATGAGTTCCAAGTTCAAAATTCTGAATAAAGACTCCGCACCTTAGAAGAAGAAGAAGGACCAGGATCTGGAACACCTACGATGGGCTCGAGCTCGAGCTCCCTCTGTAGCTCCATCATCTACAAGAAAGGACATCAGAAGAAAGAAAGTAATGATGATAAACAGAGCAAAATACATACCCTGTCCTGGAGATCTGAAGGTTCGCCGCCAGGATGCGGCACACACCCCGCAGAAAGATCAAAAATCCTTGCCCAAAGATCCTTGTTCTACAATTAAAAAGAACGTCAGAATCAAGCAAAATGAAACAGAAGCAAGTCACAGAAATTCACCTTGGTGCTAAGGGCCTACACTTGCTCCTTCAGCTGAGCGATCTACAAGAAAGAAAGAAAAAATAGCAAGGTAAATAAAGGAAGAAAACAACATAAGAAAGAAATGATGATCACCTAAAGAAGAAGACCTGTCTCGGAAGAACTACTCCCAGGGTCGGTGGGAATAAATTGGGAGGATCAGCTGGCAGATGGTGGGGAGGGAGCTCGGGATCCATGGGTTAACCGAAGTTGAACGGCTCAAAAGGGGCCTCTGAAGGCCCGTCAAAGACTGCCGGCTCAGGGTCAGTTGGGTGGGAACCCAACTCCAGCTCGGCTACACATTCACGGAGTCGTGAAATCTGGAAAAGAAGCAAAAAAATAGTTAGAAACATTTATTCAGGATATTAAAGAAGGACAAGAAACATCACTTCATCATCATGCCCACGCAGCTATCGGCGTGCACCTCGGTAGCGATGCTGCTAAAAGAAAGAAAGAAAGATTAGTTAACAGGCAATGGGAAAGGTACGAAGCAAAGAAAATACCTGTCGGCAGAGATGTTGTCCCTGCCCTCAAGAGAGACAACTCCTCCTGTATACTTTGCAAGCAACAAACAGTCAGAAACAAGGAAATAATAGTGTCAGGAACAATGAATGCATACCTTGCCACCCTCTGTGAAAAGGTGGGCAAAAGTTGCCGTGTAGCGGCATAGATAGTCACCGCTGTCACGAGCACTGGAGGTCACTGGGGTACCACCCCTCTTCCAGATCTGAATGGCGAATTGACCCTCCTTCTTCCAGTCAATCTCCTGGATCAGGCCGCGGGTGGAACAACCCAGGCGTACGTAGGGAGGAAGGTCCACCCACTCCTGTGAAGCTCCAGTGAGCGCATCGTTAGACGCACCCACAAAGGCTCCATCTTGTTCAGGTAGATCAGAAATGTGTCACGGCCAAAGACTGGATGACTCTCCGACATCCACAGTTGCTAATCCAGGTGAATATCGGAATACGGGCGCCACACCACCTGAAAAAGCAAGGCAGGACAGTGAATAAGAAGAACCAAAAAAAAACTGAAAGGAAAAAGGGACAAGATACCTCATGGTGGGAGAAGCAGAGTAGCTACCTCCTCAGGTTCTCCACCTGGTAAGGATGAGAAGAGGCAGATCGGCTGGCAACACAACTGCTAATGAGTGGATACTCAGGGTCCTCCTTCAGCAAGGCACGACCCAAGGGGATATGATAATAACTCTGGACCTGCCAATAAGCTTAATTAGTCAATGTGAACAAGGTAGAATTGATAATAAACAAAAGAGACAAGGCATATCTGAAGGAATGGAGTAAAACCGGCTACGGAGACCGGGCCGCTCTCCATCGCCAGCGAAGAGAACAGGTGTGCCAGTATAGCAGCCCCCCAAGCATACTCGCTGACCTTCGACAGGTCAGCAAGGAACGGGAGAAACTGCAGATGCACCCTGTCCGTCTTCGAGGCTAGCTAAAGATGGGTCAAGAAGAAGAGGAGGAATCGGCAGAGATAAAAATTGGCCTGGACGGTACCCACCTCACCGACCAGGTGGCCCTTCACGCATTCCGTCAACATGTGAAGAACATCCGCCGCCAGGTCATCTTTTCCCACACTTACCTTGCCCAATCCGAGCAAGTCCCTCACATCTGTGCGCTTCATAATGCCCAGTCTTCCGGGGCAATGTGGGATCGGATAACCGAAAAAATCTCGGACCATGGTCGAGTAGTCACGGTAGGTCTTGCCGGTAACGGCGCGACCGTGAACACGGAGCCCCGTGATCTAGGAGACATCCTCCAAAGTAGGCACCATGTGCCCCCAGGGAAAGAGGAAGGAATGGGTAGTGGAATCCCATCTCTCTCTCAGAGCCTGGATCAGGGGGAGATCCTCCCAGAAGGCGGAACAACGAAGTAATGGGCTAAAGCCCATCGCATCCAGTCGCGCCTTCTGGAAAGCCTACAACCCCTAATAAGCATGGAAGACCATCTCCCAGGATATCCGGGACTTGATCTTCCCCTGCACAAACAAACAATCATGTTAGAAATGGCAATTGATGAATAATTCAAAAAGGGGAAGTCAAAGATCAGTTACCGTGACGGCCGGAGGCGGGTGAAGGGAAGGCGGCCCCGACGGGCTAGGATCGGCCGAACTGGAGGCTCTGGCAGAACTAGAGGCTCCGGCGGAACTGGAGGCTCCGCCACGCTCAACACAGGACCTCTTCGTCATATGCATCATTTTCAAGTGTCAGAACCAGGACTCGGACACAACTGGAATAAAAAAAGCTACACAAAGCAAGTCCTAGACCTACACTGATCAAGTCCTAGACACAACAAAAGCAGACAACATACAACTGGACGCAACTAAAAGCAAATACAAGACATCAGCCATGGAGCTTCCTCAGTCTCACCACGTACCGACTCTTCCAAACCTCATCTTCTTCCACATAGGTGCTTGGAGAGAAACCCTTACAGATTCCTCAAATAGCAAGAATGCTCTGGCATTCTTCATCGTTAGCTGCCGTGCCCGAGTGGCGATCCTTGATAGACGGAATGTGGGAGAGGTGAGGAACCTTGAGCCGAGGTTGGCCCAATTATGGAAAGCACCGGTGCGGGTTGTATATGATGAAGGAGGAGCCAGTGATCAATCGAAGATCCACCCCCGGGGTGGTAGAGGCACGAACAATCTGGCGCATGACAGCCTCAGTAGGACGAACAAACCTGGCACAACTCATGACATAAAAGTACAAATGCCAGTCAGTACGGGTCTTCACTGAGGAACACTTGTTGATTACCATGTAGTCCATGAGAAGACGGCTGGTGAAAGGCTGGAGGGGGCTTCGAGCAAAAAGTCGGGAAGCCGTGGCCGGTCCGTAGCACACATCAAACTTGAAGTGCCAGTCAGCCCAGCACATGAACAGAAGGATACTGCCAAATATGGGCCTACCAACACTAGCAGAGGTCATGACATCATAGAGATAGCCCAACACCAAGTGGGCTATGCACTCATTGGACCAGATGCCTTGAATACAAAGAAGGCAAGTGGGATCAAGCCACCCATCCTCACACGGGTAGAGGAGTACTGAGGCAAGGCAGGCAGCAACACCTTTGGCACCGGGCAACAGTAGAGCTTCATTGTCACTGGCACCCTAAGTCACGCTAATAGACCAATCTACTAGTGCCTCGGTGTAAATATGCCCACCTACCATAATGGACCAAGTCTCTCCGGTGGTCATGAAGCCAAGAAGAAAGTCTAAACCGATAATTGGTCTGGCAGGAATAAATATGGCCTGGCCATAACCAGGCATAGCACACAGCCGCATAAATAGTTCCACCTCTTCCAAGAGGATGGTACACTCAAAGGTGTCGAAGATGAACGTGTGCGTGTCGGGGTGCCACATCTTGAGAAGTGCACCCACCAGAGAGAAGTCCCATAAATATTTGAGAAGATGGTTGGCATGGACCAAATGCCGAAAAATCCCCACCCGCTCAGAATAGACCACACATGGATGTTGATGGCGGCCATCAGTCGAGCGATCCACAGCACATGTCCATAACGACGAGCGCCAGGGAAGATTGGAAGGTCCTGCAGAACAAACCACACAATCAGAAAAGAAAACTTCGGAGCAAAATAAGAAGGGGTGCATGAAAAAGTCACTACCACTCCCATGGATACTCGGTTCCGGATATGGCACGGAACCTCGGAAAAACTCTTCATCTCTATTGGGCAAGTCGGACGGGAGGAAGAAGAAGCCATCAGGACAAAGAAAGAAGGAAAGCACTGTAGCTGGTGTGGGGGAGAAGAAGGGGGGGTCCCCCCCTCTTATAGACCCCAAAAAGCCACATCGGGAAGGAGAAAGAACAAATCCCGCGCAGGTGCCCCACTTATAAGGCGCCTAGCACCCTATAAACAGGGCACCTGGCGCCCTGTAATCAGGGCACCTGGCTGGAGCCTGATCACCCGGAGGTGGCATGGCATGTCCCTCCTCACCTCTCCTTCTATGACTACTAGTCTAAGAAGAACCAGAGTGAGTAGGTCCCCTCAGCGTATGCCGACGAGAGTCGGAGCGGTGAGAATGACTTCGAGACTAAGACTGGAGCACCTACATCATCATCTATCGATGCTCCACCTCCAATCGAAGAAGCTCCATGGAGTGATCAAGACGAAGATGAAGGATCTGCTCAGACTCAGGCCATGACAGCTCAGCCATACGAGCCTCCAGCCTTCCAACCTATAAAATAACATAGAAATGTGTCAGCTACAGAAACAGAGAAGAAAAAGTCAAAGATAAGAATCAAACTCATACCTCTTGTGTCAACTCCTCTTTCCTCTGAGCAGTCTGAAAAACAAAAGAAGAAGCATCAGTCCATAAGTTTCGAATCTAAAAATTTGAATAAAGACTCTGCACCTCAGAAGAAGAGGAAGGACCAGGATCCGGAACACCTACGAGTAGCTCGAGCTCGAGCTCCCTCTGTAGCTCCATCACCTACCAGAAAAGGTGTCAGAGAAGAAAAATAATGATGACAAACAAAGCAAAAACATGTACCCTATCCTGAAGATCCGAGGGTCCGCTGCCAGAATGTGGTACACCCCCCGCAGAAAGATCAAAGATCCTCACCCAAAGATCCTTGTTCTACAATTAGAAAAGATGTCAAAATCAAGCAAAATGAGACAAAAGTAAGTCATAGAAATTCACATTGGTACTAAGGGCTTGCACCTGCTCCTTCAGCTGAGCGATCTACAAGAAAGAAAGAAAAATTAGCAAGGCAAATAAAAGAAGAAGACAACATAAAGAAAAAATGATGATCACCTCGAGAAGAAGACCCGTCTCGGAGGAACCACTCCCAGGGTCAGTGAGAATGAACTGGGGTGGATCAGCTGGCAGATGGTGAGAAGGAAGCTCGGGGCCCATTGGTTGGCCAAAGTTGAACGGCTCAAAAGGAGCCTCTGAAGGCCCATCAAAGACTACTGCTGGCTCGGGGTCAATTGGGCTGGAACCCAACTCCAACTCGGCTACATGTTCCCAGAGCCTTGAAATCTGGAAAAGAAGCAAGGGAAACAGTTAGAAACATTTATTCAGGATAATAAGAAAGAGAAGAAACGTCGCCTCATCATCACGCCCCCACAGCTGTCAGCGTGCACCTTAGTAGCGACGCCGCTGAAAGAAAGGAAGAAGGATTAGTTAACAGGCAATGGGAAAGGCACGAAGCAAAGAAAATACTTCTTGCTCCAACTCCGCCTCTAGAGATGCGGTCCCTACCCTCAAGAGAGGCAACTCCTCTTGGATAGTCTGCAAGCAACAAACAGTCAGATATCAAACAAGGAAAGAATAGTGCCAAGAAAAATGAATGCATACCTCGCCTCCCTCGGTAAAAAGGTGGGCAAATGTTGCCGTGTAGCGGCATAGATAGTCACCGCTATCACTAGCACTGGAAGTCACTGGGGTACCACCCCTCTTCCAGATACGAATAGCAAACTAGCCCTCCTTCTTCCAGTCGATCTCCTGGATCAGGCCGCAGGTGGAACGACACAGGCGTGGGTAGGGAGGAAGGTCAACCCACTCCTGGTGGAGCCCGAGTTAGCGCATCGTGAGACGCACCCACAAAGGTTACATCTCGTTCAGGCAAATCAGAAAAGTGTCACGGCCAAAGACCGGACGACTCTCCGACACCCACAGCTGCCGATCCAGGTGGATGTTAGAATATGGGCACCATACCACTTGAAAAAGCAAAGCATGACAGCGAATAAGAAGAACCAGAGACAGCTAAAAGAGAAAAGTAACAGGATACCTCGTGGTGGGGGAGGCAGAGCAGCTGCCTCCTCAGGTTCTCCACCTTATAAGGATGAGAAGAAGCAGATCGGTTGGCAACCCAGCTGCCAATGAGGGGATACTAGGGGACCTCCTTCAGCAAGGCACGCCCCAGGGGAATGTAATAGTAACTCCAGACCTGCCAATAAGCTTAATTAGACAACATAAACAAGGCAGAATTGGTAATAAACAAAAGAGACAAGGCATACCTAAAGAAATGGAGTAAAACCAGCTACGGAGACCGGGCCACTCTCTATCGCCAGCGAAGAGAATAGGTGTGCCAACATGGCAGCCCCCCAGGCATACTCGTCAACCTTCGACAGGTCAGTGAGGAATGGAAGGAACCGCAAGTGCACCCTGTCTGTCTTCGAGGCTAACAGAAGCCGGGTCAGGAAGAAAAGGAGGAACCAATGGAGATCAAAGTTGGCCTGGACGGTACCCTTCTCACCAACCAAGTGGACCTTCACACATTCCGTCAACGCGTAAAGAACATCCACCACCATGTCATCTTTCCCCACACTCGCCTTGCCCAATTCGAGCAAGTCCCCCACGTCTGTGTGCTTCATAACATGTAGTCCGCCGGGGCAGTGTAGGATCAGATGACCCAAGAAATCCCGGACCATGGCCGAGTAGTCACGGTAGGTCTTGCTAGTAACGGTGCGACCGTAAACACGAAGCCCCGTAATCCGGGAGACGTCCTCCAAGGTGGGCACCATGTGCCCCCAAGGAAAGAGGAAGGAATAGGTAGTAGAATCCCATCTCTTCCTCAAAGCCTGGATCAGGGGGAGGTCCTCCTAGAAGGAGGTACAATGGAGCAACGGGCCAAAGCCCATCACATCCAGTCGTGCCTTCTGGAAGGCCTGTAACTCCTGATAGGCATGAAAGACCATCTCCCAGGATATCCGGGACTTGATCTTCCCCTGCACAAACAATCATGTTAGAAACAGCAGTTGATGAATAATTCAAAAGGGGAAGTCAAATTTTGGCTATCGTGGCTGCTGGAGGCGAGTGAAGGGAAGGCGGCTCCGATGAGCCGGGATCGGCAAAGCTGGAAGCTCCGCCACGCTCAACGCGGGATCTCTTCGTCATCTACAGCATTTCCAAGTATTAGAATCAAGTCAGAAAGCAGAAGAATGAAGAAGACGGGGCCTAGTGACTAGGTTCTCCATTTATGGGGCGCCTGGGCCAGGCGCCCCCTTGATGGGGCGCCAGGCAAAGCCTCGCGCCCCCTCGCTAGGGGGCCTGACCCCCCTTCTCTCTTCCCATTCCGATCCGGAACGACCCCGGATCGGTTTGATCCCTTCTACGAAAACGAACAAAACAAAATAAATTACAAGTTTATAGTTAGGAGAAACTTACCCTAGTGTCCACATAGCATGCTACACACTCCAGAAGGGCCCTGCTCAGTAGAAAAGTTTGAAAAGTTATTGGTGAAATGAAAGAAAGGTGCAAGGGTGGAAATATAAATCGTCACGGCCAAAATTTTCAAAATTTCACAGAACATATTTGCAAACTACATTCTCTATAGAAAATCATTAATTTGTCAACAAACATTGTTGATTAATTCATTTTTCACATATTTTGCTGGTTACTAACACTGACAGGACTCAAACACAACTGGAATGAAAAGAACTACACTGATCAAGTCCTAGACCTACAATGATCAAGACCTAGACACAACAAAAGCAAACAACCTACAACTAGATACAACCAAGAGCAAATACAAGTCATCGACCACGAAGTTTCCTCAGTTTCGCTACATAACAACTCTTTCAGACTTCGTCTTCTTCCACGTTGACGCTTGGGGAGTAACTCCGGCTGATGCCCCAGATGGCGAGGATGCTTTGGCACTCTTCATTATCAGCCTCAGTGCCCAATTGTCTATCTTTAACAGACAGGACGTGGGAAAGACGAGGAACCTTGAGCCGTGGTTGACCCAATTGCAGAAAACACTGATGTGGGTTGTAGATGATAAAGGAAGAATCAGTGATCAGATGAAGGTCTGATCAAGGTCGGGAAGCAGTGGCCGACCTATAGCACACGTCAAACTTAAAGTGCCAGTCAGCCCAGCACATGAACAGAAGGATACTTGCAAACATAGGTCTACCAACACTAGCAGAGGTCATGCCGTCATAGAGATAGCCCAACACAGAATGGGCTATGCACTCATTGGACCAAATATCTTGAATGCAAAAGAGGCAAGTAGGATCAAGCCACCCATCCTTACACGGGTAGAGGAGTACAGAAGCAAGGCAGGCAGCAACACCCTTGCTCTGAGCAACAGCAGAGCTTCATTGTCACCGGCACCCTGAATCACGCCAATAGACCAATCTGCTAGTGCCTCGGTGTAAATACGCCCACCTACCATAATGGACCGGGCCTCTCCGGTGGTCATGAAGCCACGAAGAAAGTCTAAACCGGTAACTGGGCTGGCAGGGATAAACATGGCCTGGCCATAACTAGGCATAGCACGCAGCCCCAGAAACAGCTCCACCTCTTCCAAGAGAATAGTACACTCAAAGGTGTCGAAGACAAAGGTGTCGGGGTGCCACATTTTGAGAAGTGCACCCGCCAGAGAAAAATCCCTAAAGTATTTGAGAAGATGGTTGGCATGGACCAAAATGCCAGAGAAACCCCACCCGCTCAGAATAGACCACACATGGATGTTGATGGCGGCCATCAGTCGAGCAATCCACAGCACATGTCCATAATGATAAGCGTCAGAGAAGATTGAAAGGTCCCGCAGAATAACCACATGATTAGGAAAGAGAACTTCAGAACAAAACATGAAGGGATGCCTAATAAGGTCACTACCACTCCTATGGACACTCGGTTCCGGATATGGCACGGAACCTCGGAAAAGCTCTTCATCTCTATTGGGCAAACCGGACGAGAGGAGGAAGAGGCCATTGGAACGTCAGGAGAGGGAGGCACTGTAGCTGGTGTGGGGAAGAAGAAGGGGGGTCCCCCCTTCTTATAGCCACCAAAAGCCACCTCAGGAAGGAGCAAGAACAAATTTTGCGCAGGTGCCCCACTTATAGAGCACTTGGCGCCCTATAAATAGGGCACCTGGCGCCCTCCTTATAGGGCACCTAGTGCCCAATAAACAAGGCACCTGGCGCCCTATAATTAGGGCACCTGGCGCGCCTGGAGCCCTACATATAGATCACTTATTCGCGTATATTGTTGAAGACCTCAGGTCTAAGAGGGCTGAGTTTGAGAACCCCTTCAACAAAATTGATGAAGGATTTAGCCACTTTTTAGGCCAGCGGATAAGCCAAAGTCAAATAAATAGGGACGACGGTGTCTTCACAGATGTCCTGACCTGTTGCATTTGACCTATATCTTCAACTATTTTCTTATACTTATTTGTATTTCTTTAAACCCAGCATGCATCATGCATCGTTACGCATCATCTTATGCATCATCATAATCATCTTTCATGCCAACCCTACCATGACCACCCCAAGAAAAGACAGTCTCTCTATAGCTCTTAGAGGAGGCTTTGGTCTACCCGAAAAATCGGTTTCAACCATGTTTCAATGATGATTTCAACAAAACAACAAGTTATTTCATTCCGAACTGCACTGGTATTTCTAAGTAAACTCGATGAATTTGAAGAACCCAACCTTGGTTGATCACCTTTTTTCTCTTTACTTTTCGCAATTTACTTTCTACTGAGTCCAGCACACCATGCAATTCGGGTCTTGGCCGGTAACAATTCTTCCCCACGTGGGATTTTAGTTACTTTTAGTACTTTTTTCTGCTCAATCAAACAACCAAAGGAAAGGTTTTGATAAGACAAAAGGTAACCTCGAAGTCTGGTAAAGTTTCATTCACTCAACTAGGGTAATGAAGGTGTGTCTAAATCTACACCTTGGCGTCACCTTTTCAGTCCATTATCACTTCATTTCACTGCGCCTCACTACGTTTCACTACATTCGCCTGCACTGCATTCATGTCATTCCCCTATAAAGCCGACGTCAAGGCGAGGCAAGCTGTAGACACGCAATTTTGGTCTAGTTGAAGAGCTTAAATTCTTGTTTTTATAAGGAATATTTGGGTAACCTTTCAAGGGAATCGAGTTTTCCAGAAGAATAAAGTTTTTTTGGCACATTTCGAAGAAGATCGATAGAGCGTTGACCGGAGTCAAAGTGCCATATATATAGGGCACCAGGTGCCCTATAAATGGGGCACCTGGCACCTGGTTGAATTGACTCGACCAGCCGATTCGACCACTCATAGGGACTCGTCTTATCGATTTGACATAGCTCATGATGCTAGCGCCCTATATATAGGGCGCTTTGCCGCATGGAACTATTTTTCGGAATTGACCAAAGTGCCTTCTTTTGGGCTATGCATAGGCCCTCATTTGAAGCTTGGAGAAGGTTCCAACTTTGTGCCACCCTAGAGCTCATCCAATACCACATTTTTAAGCCATTTTCACCCCCAATAAAACTTCAAACCGATCCAAATTCCCCCTCCCAAAAAGCTCAAAACTTGCTGTTTCTACCATCCAGAAACATGATTTTTCTTCCACTTTGAAGGCCTTTACCTGTTTCTCCTCTTTCATCCAGCATCCAAACCCCCCACCATTAGATTTATTTGCATATTGGCTACAAAGAGGAGACTCTACTTCATCCCAGAACCCATCCAGTACTCCAAGCCAACATCGCGAAGAGGAGAAGAAAATCTGCCCGAGCCAGACTTAGTGCTCCATATACAGGGCGCTTTGACCTTAGTCAACGCACCCTATAAAGGGGGCACCTGCAGCTAGCGCCCCATATATAGGGCACTAGCAGGGGCAGAAGCCGATTTTGTATCTTTCGGAGTCCGGTCGCCCGTTCGATCAAATTTTTGTTCTCAGCTTTCATCTTAAAACCTTTTATTACTTCATTTGGCATGCATTAGGTTATCTTTCACCTCATATATATTTAAAAACCTACTAAAATAGGGGTTGGGATTCTGTCCCAATCCGGTTAGTTCATCCCCTTTTGCATGTTCAAGATCCAAACCAAGCATGATGCTATACTTTTTCTAGAGCTAATGATCTTTACTTGTTTTCGTATTTTTCCTGAAGACATTCTTAGGTGAGCCCGACCGAGGTGAAGCTTCGACCCGATCGGGAGTAAAGAGCTCACTAAGACTCTCCTCTTTCGGCCGGCCGAGAGAGAAGTTAGAACTTAACAATTTCCCCTCCTATTCCAAAAGGTATGACGGTCAAACTTGCTTTTCATTCCATTTGCTTTATATCTAATCACATTTTGGAGTCTTCGGCTCCTGGAGACCACACACAAACCACTAACTCTTCGCTCCTAGAGGAGAAAGAAAGAGAACCGCCACGCCATATGAGCTGTTTTCGGGTGCCTACACCAAGGTGAAGGTGTTCAAGTTCCCATGCAAAGTTCTCCTTATCATCTTCAGCATCGAGCAATGGGTGTCTCTTGGTTCTCCCTCCTTGGACGATTTTGGTCCTACTTCTTTTGTCAACTTCAGCAACAACTCCCCCGCGGTGTGGCCTCAGAGAGAATCTCCTCTTCTGCTCATGACCTATGTTTTATTTAGAGAAGCAATGCAAAGATAGGAAGGCAACAGTGACAATGGTCTCCCTGTCCTCATCCAAATGACCTAAGGTAGTGGTTTAATCCCTTCTCCAACTTTCAAGTGTTGAAGTGCTCATGTAGAGTTGAATTCTCCAGCGCTCCTCATCAAGAGCCTATGGACATCCTTTAACTCAGGTCCATATAGTAGCTCTTCTCCACCTCATTTTCTTTCTATACCTTAGCTCCTTCTCGACTTAGATGTAAGACGATCAATCCCACTTAGCCTCTAAAGAAGACACCATAGTGAGCAAATTCCATAAACTTTTAACCCCTCCTAGGCATTCAAAGTTCGTTTCTCTACGGAACCTCCCTATTGTTGATAACTTGAAATGGAAAAGAACAGTCAATGTATCTATTTTATGAAAGGTTAAAATTTGATCGATAGGGCTTCAAGGAATGGATCAGAAAGATGTGGAATCTCATGAATCATTGGTCATTGTTAGATTACCCTAATGGGGCTTTTTATGTTTGCATTGCAAGATGAGGTCAACAAAATTTATAGGAGAACACTTTGGTTTTTTTAATAATGATCTTGTATTGCTTGAAAAAGGAAGACCAAACACAATTCCTTTAGAATACTATCTAAATATAGTTAATCTATGGATACACATGTATGATCTTCCCCAAGAATTTTTTGATAGGGAAATTGTCATGCAAATTGTGTCTCATATGGGAAATCCCATTGTTCTGGCCCAAGAGATTGTCTATTCTTAAAGTTTATTTGCTCGAGTTAAAATTTCTCTTAATGTTAATGAACAATTGCCTACTGAGGTCTCAATATTACTCCAAGATGGTAAGGCTAGGTGGTTTGAGTTAGTTTTGGGAAGGGTAGTTTAATTCTACCATTTATGTGGTGTTCTTGTCCATGAACATAGAAATTGTAAGTAGCTCTCCCAATTAAAGTGTTTGATTAAACCAACTCTTCCGGCCTGTGTTCAAGAAGAGATTAGGGCATAGTTGTCATTCAAATTTAAAGATTGGCTTATGGTTGTAGGAAGAGCAGTATGTGATGGGTGTAGTCCTACTCCTTTTAAAGCTGATGTTGATGGACCCCAGTCTAAGTTGGTTTAACTCTTCTAATTATTCTCTTGACCCTTAGCACCTCACCCTTCTTCTATCCTTTATAAACAAGTCGAGCCATACCCTTCTGCCCCCTCTTTTCCATCCTTCCTCACCTTTTAATGTCTCTCTAAGCTTTCCATCTACTAATGGTCCATGTCCTACACTTTTACTAGTCCAAACACAGTAATTAATTTCCCCTGATCCACCCTCTCCGTAGGTCGCATCCAACTCAAATCCAAACTTTTATTTCTTACTGCCATTCCCCAAGGAACCATGTTGCTTTGGGTATTCAAATATTTAACCTTTGCCTCTTGAGTGATAGAGAGCTTTCTATATTTTTTATCAAAAATTACAAAAATATTATTTTTAACATTTTTATCAAATATATATAAATTTTTAACAAAAAAATTAATTTATTATACAATCAAACACCGCACAAGTGATGATAATTATTTAGACAAAAGACTTGGGTTGTTGGTAAGAAAAGGTAAGGAAATGGTTGAACTGGTATATTTTACGAGCTATAGATATGGAAGAGAGAAGAAGGAGAGCTTCACCACGTTCAGTTGTTCTCCCTCCCCCCTCCAACTCCGTGTTCCATCTTTTTTTTTCTCGCTCTCTCGGTGAGTCTTCCGACCACGATCGCAGCGGGTTCCATGGCAGCAACGGCGGGGAGGGCAACCACCAGGTACGTGCTGAGGCGATTCTCGACCGGCGGGAAGGTCCTTAGCGAGGAGGAGAAGGCGGCAGAGAACGTCTACATCAAGGTCCGGCTCATCTCTAGCCACTTTCTGCTGAGCTTGCATTGGATTGTTTGTCTTGTTTAGGCAATCTGGCCAGGTGAATATTTTGTGAAAAATAATGGTTGTCTTTCCAATCATCATTTATTCTGATTCCCACCTCCTTATCTGGTCTTCCATTTGTTCATTCCTATGCTTCGTAGCATCGCAATCAGGTTTTCTTTTGGAATCTCTTATATTTGCAAAGTTTCAGATTTGGGTTATCTAGATTTGGATAAAGTTTCAGATTTGGGTTATCTGGATTTAAATTTCTTTTGTGAACAGCATTCAGTTGCACTTAGGATGGGTTGATTTTTCATTAAAGAAATCATTTCGTTGTCCTTGCAGATTGTTAATGGGATTTATTATATGTTTTAATTTAACTGAAGGCTTAAATGCTTGGCGGAGTTGGATATGACTTGCACTGCTGTCTCACATGCTATTTTGATTTTTGTAGTCTTAAAATTTTATCAAATTTCTGGCATCTTATAGGGTTTAAATTTGTTATTTTGATCTTTCCTTGTTAGGTTTTATTATATTTAAAATTCTTAAGCATTTCTGCATTTTCTGGGCAGATTTACTATGTTTCTCACTATCTGGTGTATAATTGATTTACATTTTTAGCAAGCATGCGGGATCTTAATCGGAGTCAGAATCGGTGGGCATCAATCCGATCTGAATCGGATCGAATCGGTCTAATCCCTACTGATCCACCAGAGCAAAGACTGATCTGAAATCGGCCCATATCAGTTCTTTTTTATCTTTTGTTTCAAAAAAAGTTCATAAAAATTAAGAAATTTTTTAAATCTAAAAAATGAGAAAAAATTTAAGAATTGTTAACAAAAGAAATAATGCCATCTATCATGTTTTCATAGAAGTTATGTAACTGTGAGAGATTTTAACACAATGGATACAAAGAAACTCTAATATTCATTCTATTAAATAAAGAAGATAGTATAAGTCAAATATATTAGAAAATATACCTTCCAATCATCACCAATTACGAAATTGTTCTTCATAATCTTTGTCCCACTCCTCCTCATTTTCTTGAATTCTTCACTAACTCTGATCACTCATGATTGACCCGTGACCATATAAAAAAATGATTGGGTCAAATGTCTAAAATCATAAACTCTACCCTCGGCTGGAGTTGAAGGAGAAGGTGGATAACAAGTCACTAAGTCTAAAATAGGATTTGTATATGATGTTGTGTACTCATCAAAGACATTCATGTTATTCCAATGTCCATTGCTCCTTCCCCTTGAATGCTTCCTATCAAGTAAATCATCTAGACCTCCTACGCATGTGTATACTACTAGTTGAATCACCCTCACCCTGACCTCCAACTCCACCTCCCACATCTTGTTATTGTGTGGATAGAATAAATTCTTTCTTCTCATCACTATTTAATGAAGGTGCCTGAGTATTGTCTATATCAAGGAGATGTCGGTGTTTGATATTTAGCATAGTTGTCAAGGCGACAAGGCATCCAAGGCATTGAAGGGTACTGATTCCGCTTAGGCGACAAGGCGGTCGCTTAGGCGTCGCCTAGGCGGTCAAGGCGGTAATTAAGGAAAGCTGAGTCGGGAGGTTGTTATATATAAAAATAAGTATAAATATAATTATATTTTTTATGATATAATTGAATATGAATGTTTTATCAATGCACATAATTAAATATGATGTGTGTGTGAAAGAGAAGAAAGTTAAATAGATTTTTATAAAATTTAAGTATATAACTCATTTATGATTATAAATTTTATATATGTGCAATAGTATAAGTGATGGTAAAATATTGTTATAATATTATTAAATGGGGGGATCGCAGAGTAGTCGCGGATCGACCTGCGCGGTCAGGTCACGGGGGTCAAGGAGGCAGTGCCCCTTGTGAGGGGGTTGTCAGGGAGGCGAAGCCCCCAGAACTCAAAAGAGTATGTAATAGTATAAGTGAGACAGAGAGAGAGAGAGAGTGAAGAAAGAGCTGAAAAAATGGATAGTGCAATATATTAATATGTATGATAGTATAAGTGATAGTGCAATATATTAATATATTCAAGTTATCATTAAATAAGTGTCCCTTGTGAGGGATATCAAGGGGAAAAATCCCTCAAAATTATTTTTTTAATAATGTAAAAATACCCAAGGCACCTTGCCTGGGTGCTTGGGCACCTAGGCTGGCGCCTTGGATGCCTTGGGCGCCTTTTTGGCCCTAGACAAGGCGCCCTTGGAAAAGCGCCTTGCCGCTTAGGCGGGCGCCTTGACAACTATGATATTTAGGTTCCTTCTTTTCAAACTTTTTTGTGCTTCAGTACTTTGGCATGTTGGCTAGTAAACTTTCTTCAAAGTTCTGAACAAGCCACCATTCCTTTTGATGATAGAAGGTCCTCTACCTAAAACTTGAGTTGGAGCTGTGGCAAGAGCTGGAACTGGTTTTAGAGTAGTTGTAGTCTATGGTGGATTAGGAATTGGAGCTGTGCACTTCTTGTCCTTCTTGTATTTCTTCGTCCACACTGAGGATGCTGTCAAGCTTAAATTCATCAAACTCTAGCTCTCTCTCAACGCCTTTGTCTTCTATCCATACTGCATGTGGGTATTCTTCTTAGAATAGATAATCCAAGTTCACATTATTTTGTGACAAGTCTTGATTGGTTTGAGCTTGATCTCTCTCATAGTACAATCGACCTATATATTTTGCAAATCTTTCCTCAAATGTCTTATGCCAATTTTTGATACTTTTATTCTCAATCTCATATTGCAATGGTAGAAAGCTTGCTTCTCCAATCTTGCACTTTTCAACATGTTCTTGCTCTATGTGTGTATGTGACTGAAGGTGCTCCAATTCCTCTCATATTGAAATGAATTAGTGCTCTAACTTAGCACCCGAATTATAATAAATATTAGTGGATTCCATCCACTCCTGTTGCTGACTTGAATCCACCACTTAGGTGTAAAAAATACAAATAATGTAGAAATTAGTAGTGTGTAATGTTTTTATAACAATATTTACTATGTTTTAAATGTGTAATAGCTTATTAGGAAAAATTTTATCATGTGAATACAAAAGATTTGGCTCTCCATAAACTCCAATTTTTTGCTTGTATGAAGTTATTTGAAATACATAAGAAATACAATTAAATTCATTGCTTATGCTCAAGTTCAATGTTTACTTAATAAGTAGGAATTGATTTACACATTTAAATAAGTAAAAATTGCTTTACATATTTCTCAGCTTTTGTTTTGTCTCAGAGAGTCCTACACAATTGCTTAATCCACTAATAGTGTGCATGAGAGTATCTCAGCATCATTACACATGTGCTCACCATACTGCATCATTAGGTTCAAGAAATATCATGTTAAAATGTAACACAATCCAACGTTTAAGGTATTAACACATTACTATGAGAATAAAATAAAACACAACAAATAAAATCATACTTACAACATGAATATCGTGGTGAAATGTCGTCTCATTTGTTGTCTATCACTTTCCACCACTTCTTATAACATCTAGAATGTTTCTTTTTAATGTTCATCTTGCTTTGTCCATAGCATCGTACAGTTATCCTATTTGACTTTTATCATTTGAGTCCACTAAGTTAAGCGTTTATACTAGGGGTTTATCATTGATAGGCAATACTACATTGTTTTCCACCACTTATTATCCTCAATCAGCTGTTCCATCTTCAATAGAACAATATGTTGCTCTATTGAGTTTCTGTAGGCATCCATGTACTCTTGATATGCAGTGGATAGTGTGAACCTCCTGATCCTCTTCTTTTTTTCTCATCTTTATTGGTCTAAGTTCTACTAGCATCTATGACTCTCCTCACTTGAGCATCCTCTTTATCATCTGAAGATGATGAATGAAGCTAGACATGTGCATTCTTTTCCCTTCTTACCCTTTCCAAACATGATGAGATCAGTGCCTCTCTATCCTAGCAACTCATCATGTAAATCCGTCATTTGTCCAATTCTAACCTCCCTCTGAAATGATATGTCAATTAAATAACATATCATCTCTTTCCTCAACTTAGTTGGGATCTTGTCACACTTCTTGACATTCCCACCATCACTAGTTATATGTTACTTGAGACAATATACACCTCAATTCATATCTGCTTGACACTATTTGTATTTCACTCTGCTCTTCTCATTATCTAATAAATGTCTATGTTGCCACCCAATGTTACGATGTGCAACAACAATTTGCTCCTCATATAATATTTTATCTACACATATAAATACAACCACAATAATTAATCAAATCTTGAAAAAAATCTAATAGACTAGACATCCTCGAACTTGAAGTGGTGGTTGTGATCACACCTCCTTTCGAGAGTGACCGTGAGTCATCCCCAAAGGGGTGATCCTTACTTAGACACCCCTTCGGTCACCCCGAAAGGATGATTTGCACTCAGATCCCTTCAGAGCCTTCAGGGGTGACTGGGCATCACTCTCTGAAGGGGTGTCCTTGGGAAGGGGGAAAGGGATGGATCAAGGGGATGGGAGGTTGATTTTACCTAGGGGGGAGGAACCGCCAGAGGGGAGCCTTAGATTGAGGGGGCTGGGGGGGCGCAAGAATTAGGGGGGTGGGGGAGGGAATTGAGGATGTAGATCGGTCCGAAATCAGGTCCCGAATTGACCCGATTCTCAAACTTACCGGCTTTCAGTGATTTGGTCGGGATCAACTGATTCCTGATTTGATTTGGGAAGATCAGCTGATCCTAGACCTCTGATTCTGACCAATCCGACTGGGACTTCCTACTAGATCCTGAGTGAAATCGGATCGATCATGAACGATCTGATCTAAGAATCGGTTGATCCCGATCTAGATCAGCCGATTTTGGAATCTATAATTATCAGAGAGTTATACAATTTGAACCATCTGATGATTTTTTGAGAAGTGGATGGTATGGCACTTGTATAATGAGGAAAAGAATAAACTTAAATGCTGGGGCTAGCCAAGAAAAGACCTATAACTTATAAAAGCCCTTAGGAGGACAGAGATTTCATGGGGTAATAGCAGAGTTTCCAACATTTGGAAACCTTTCCTCTCCAAAACTCACAAGTTGTGGATCAGAGATTTAGGGGCAGTGGTAGAGTTTCCAACATTTGGAAGGGCGACCAATCCGACTGGGACTTCCTACTAGATCCTGAGTGAAATCGGATCGATCATGAACGGTCTGATCTAAGAATCAGTTGATCCCGATCTAGATCAGCCGATTTTGCAATCTATAATTATCAGAGAGTTATACAATTTGAACCATCTGATGATTTTTTGAGAAGTGGATGGTATGGCACTTGTATAATGAGGAAAAAAATAAACTTAAATGCTGGGGCTAGCCAAGAAAAGACCTATAACTTATAAAAGCCCTTAGGAGGACAGAGATTTCAGGGGGCAATGGCAGAGTTTCCAACATTTGGAAACCTTTCCTCTCCAAAACTCACAAGTTGTGGATCAGAGATTTAAGGGCAGTGGTAGAGTTTCCAACATTTGGAAGGGCATTCTCAGCAATCGGAAGTTTCTTCTACTCTTTCTTCTCTATTGAGGTAAGGAATGGTAAAAGAACTTCCCTTCGGGAGTATCATTGGATTGGGTATGTTTTTCTGGCTGTCCTGTTTCCTTCTCTTTATACTCTATGCCGTAACACTGATGCCACAGTAAGCTGCAACCAGGATGCTAGAGTCAGAGTGGTGCTTGTCATTAAGACATGACGTAAAGAATGAAGAAATCATTGATTTGTCTAATTTGTTGAATATTCTTGATAATAAAATATGCATTGAGAATAAAGTGGATATTCTAATTTGGCTACTTTGAAAAAAATCTGTTTTCAAGGTGAAGTCCGCCTTGGGGAGATTTTCCATGGGAGATGTGCTGGTTCCATGGAGTCAAGAAGTTTGGGGACCTTCCTTCCCCATTATGGTCAAAATTTTCTTACGGAAGATCGGCAGATAGAGATTCCCTACTAGAAGTCATCTCAACAAGATTTATTTATTTTTTCAACTTGTCCATAGCTTGTGTGTTTTGTGGAAGGAGGGTTGAATTTATTGATCATCTTTTTATATTCTGTGGGGTTATCAATTATGTTTGGCAAGTTATCTTCAAAGCTTGGAGTTCCCAGTGCTTAGATCATGTTGTCCTCTCCCTTTTTCATGGTTGGCCAAGCTTAAACCCGTGGGGTTCAGATTCTAAAATATGGGATTTGTCTTACCTGCTATGTTGTCATCCACTTGCATGCAAGGAACAAAAGGATCTTTGATGACCATTTTGAGCATCCGAGATTGATCATTCACATGATGTCAATTTCTTCAAAAACTGGTTTTTGGCTCATTTGGGTTGCTACTTGGATGAAGTTGTTTCAAGGAGAGATTCTTACTTCTTAGTTTGTTTTTTATGTAGTCCCCTTACTCCCCTACCATCTTGGTGGTTGAGTGTGGAGTTTTGGGTTTTTTCTGTTTTTTTACCTTTTTTATTTATTTATTCTTTCCTTTTCATTAATGGAAAATTTGGTCTCTTGGCCATTTTTTTAAAAAAAAGGACAAAAAATCTCAGTAAATCTAAGAAAGTCTGAATTATGAGCTCTTGTTTTCTATGCCCTTCATAATCTTGTTCATTTGGATGTCTCTAGTCATGGCCTCCTTACTCTTATCTCCTTACCCGTCATGTTAGGTGGATTGTGGTCACAATGAGTGGTGAGAGAGGCTCCGGCAATTCCGGAGGGTTGACCATAGGTGGAACGGATGGACCGGGGGGGATTATTCTTAGGTTCTTGTTGGTGAAGGATGGCTTTGCTACCCTTCCTCATTTAGGGGATGTCAACGGAGCTACGCCTAGGCTTTGCTTCACGGCTCATGCTTTGGCGGCCATGTCTTATCAATTTAGGAGTAGGCAAGGTTGGTGGTCAGCAGAGATGTTTGTGGCCATTGTTTTGGGTGTGTCCATATGGCTGGGGTGTGTGGAGAAGGTTGGCAGTGTAGGTTATGTTGGGGCTTTCATCATAGAAGCTGCTTTTACCTTCGACAGTCCCAAGAAACTGGGTCCTTGTCATCAATAGGGTCCATTGAAGTTGGTTGAGAAAGACTTGTTCTAGCGAGTTGTGGGTTTGGATAAGGATGAAGCGGTATCCATTGCCTTTGGGGTGGCTACTAAATGGTTGTGGTTGTGGATGGAAGATGCAATGATTGTTCGTGTTAGTGGTGCTATAGAATTGTCAGACTTTGAATGCTGCCTTCAAGGATTCCTAGTAATTGGCCAAAATTAGATTCTTGGTGGATTGTTCTCTTCAAAGTGGGGTCCATGCTACTGAAGAATTGTTCCTTCAAAATGTGGAGGGAGTCTATGATTGATAGAACATTCAGTTTATAGATGCAATTACTTTCTCCTTCACAAAGTAGGAGATGGGATTGGAGGTGGAGCTTGCTTGTTTTGTCTGTTTCCTGTATTTGTAGGGTTGCCTACCTTTGCATGGTCTAGGTAGGCGGTAGAAGCCATCCTTAAACCTCTAGGGATGTTGGTTTTTATCGACGGCAAGTCTCTACTTTGACTTGCCAGGGGGGTTGGGGGTGGTGAAGGCTCTTTTGGAGACTCTCAAACTCATAATCAAGCCTATCAAGTGTATTGTGGAGCTGGAAACATTGTTGTTTTGGGCTTTTGTTTATCCTTTCGGTGCCTCGGTGAATGAGCGTGTTGTGGAATTGTCAAGAAATATTTCGGCCTCCTTGATGTTTACCAAGGCGAATCACTCTATTTGCATCCCTTTTTTGGGAAGGAGATGCCATAGGTCGGTGCTTTTGCCAATAATTGGTGTTGAGTGGAGGTGTCGGCTAAGAAATTCTAGGAATTGTCGAGCAGAGAAGATGTACCATCTCTGGGTTGCTCAGGGATCCACAAGATTTGCTTAGTTTTAGAATTACTTTACCTATCCCCAGAATCTTTGGCCCTTTACCCAATTTATCTACCTTTGCCTTCTCTAGCTGAACCGGCGGGCTAGGCTATCTTTCTCTCGGCTAAACCAGTGCGGTTCAATGCCCAATTGCTCGTGGGTGGTGAGCTGGCCAATCTGGGGTTATGTAGTCAGAGGCGAGAGGCAATTGAGGCGAGGGAGGGTTCGTCTCATCTCAGGCGTCTGAGGCGACATTTTTTTATTGAAGAACTTCTCAAATATATATATATAATATTGAAACTTTTGAAGAAGAACATAAAAAATTACAAAAAACTCACTTCTAGGACCTATAATGCATCAAGATATCGGAGTCTCAAGGTGGAAGACTGGGCATTAGGGGTTTCGGGGTGGGGAAGAAGGATTTAAGTTACCAAATTTGACTTTCATAGGGTCTTGACCCGGGCAAGGCGAGATCTACCGAGGTAAGGCATTTTTGCCTCGCATCAGCGCCTAGGCGCCTGAGGCGAGCGCCTCAGATAACATAGATTTGGGGTGTAAGTTGCCTCTATCTGACCCCGATGCCTCGCTTCGCCTCGCATCAGTGCCTAGGCGCCTGAGGTGAGCGCCTTAGATAACATAGATCTGGGGTGTAAGTTGCCTCTATCTTACCCTGACAGCTCCGTGGTCTTTGCTGCTACAAGGAGAAAGATGAAGGTGCCTGTGGATCCCGCTCAGGTGGTGGAGCACATGAAGCTTTTCTAAATTGATTAACAACTTGTAAACTCTGTATATTTTTGTGATATTGATGATTGGTATTACATCTTTTTCTTTTATTCATTTCATCAAGTAGGTGTAACTTGTATCTGATGCGGGACCGATCGAGCACCAAACATAGCTAGTAACAAACATTGATAACAATTCAATAATTTGCTAAAACAAGCTAATTAGATCCATATAATGACTACACACTAACATAGGTACACCTGAAGAACGATCCCTCGAAGTGGGAGGGCCAACATAATCAAGGATGCTACCGAGTTAGGACGTTCAAACTATCAACACAATCAATCTAGGTAGTCTGAAATAAGTAGTTCATATAACTTGGTAGCGCAAGCAACAATATAGATAGTGTATATCTCTCACAATCGACACAGCAAGTGGTGCATAATAAACAAGCAATATGGTCTAGACTCTTATTGACAACCTCATAGACATGCTTAATGGTCACAACACTGACAAAATAGCTTACGTTGATACTCAACCTGAAGCCCTTTTTGAATTGGGCGAGTGTCATTGTGCTCTTCTTGTGCACATCGCATCTAAGCAAGTAACCATCAAACTCGACGATGTATACAGTGATGGGTCGGTTGCCCTAGACAATTGCCTGCCAACGGTCAATAAGACGTTGGTGATACGATGATGGCATATACTTTTCACAAAGTTTTGCCTTTATCTCTATGGGCTCCTATTGACACTATCGAAGGAGGCCCTTGATGTTCGACCAATGTATCTTGGTCTGGCTAGTGAGCTTCATCTTGGCCAACTGCACTTGTCGACCATCTGACATGTCATACTAATCAAAGTAATGGTCCATTTCAGTCTCCCAATCACTCGAGTCAAGTGACCCATCAAACTTGGGGGCATCAACTCTAACATTGCGAATAATTCAATTGTTGGCATTTGCTTGGTAATGGAAAGGTCGATATCCCTGATCATGGTCGTCCAACCCGACGCTTGGTCCACGCCAATCAGGGCGACCCATATCGGGGAGACAAGAGGGGGTAAGGGGATACCTTGGAAGATGGGTGGTCTATGATTGGCTACCACAAAGACATTCAGCGCGCCTAATCGGATCAAGAGGAGGTGGGTGTTTCTGAAGTACTGCTAGATGATCAGAGATGTCATGCAAGACCTACTCAAAATGGGTAAACCAGTCATCTAGGTGTGACACAATCATTGTCATCCCTAACCATGACCTTTAAAGTGTCGACCCTATGGGACAACTGGGCTGTATGTGAGTTCATGGCTGGATCAGGATGGTCAGGTAGGGAATCAGACAGAGTGGTCCAGGAGATAGCGAACACTATTGTGGGTGTGCATGCAAGTGAAGTGCCTAGACCTCTAATGCAACTAACAATATGTCTTAACTCGATCATGTTCTAATACCAAACTGATGTGGGATCGATCGGATGCCAAAAGCTAGCAACAAGTAGTGATGACAATTCAACAATTTGCTAAAACAAGTCGAGTAGATCCATATAATGATTACGCACTAACAAAGGCGTGCCTAAAGAATGATCTCTTGAAGTGAGAGGGCCAATGTATGTGAGGATGCTACCAAGTTAGGCGCGCCAACGCAATCGATTTAGGTAGCCCAAAATAGGCAGCAATGTAAGAAGCAATATAGACATTGTATATCTCTCACAATTACTGTTGTCAAGGCGAGTGCCTAAGCAGCGCCGCTTAGGCACTAAGGCGCCATTGAACAAGCGCCTAGATGGAGCGCCTATCTCAAACTGAAGAAGGCGTACACCTTGGCTGACTAGGCGGCCAAGGTGTACGCCTTGGCCTGCCTTGGCGTCACTTGGCCAAGGCGGGCCATTTTTTTTTGTTTTTTTTTGTTTGAACTGGCTTCCGGTTTAACTTGAACCAGCCTAGTTTGTGTTAAGTTAAATGATTTAACTTTTAACCCCCCATTCGACCCCGACAACTGCAGATGCATAGCGCACGCCGGAAGTTGCTGCTGCCGCCGTCGCCCTCAGCCGTGGAAGCTGCCGCCGCCTTGCAACAATCTTGGCCTCCTTGGCCTCGCAAGAAGCAACTCTCACCGCCGTGGTGCTGTTGATGGGGGACAGACTCAGACTTAACTAGCAATACGCAGTAATAAGAATATGACTCCCTAAATCAGGCTCTAGAGTTCCAATTTTAGAGTTATCTAGTCAAGAAATTGTTACCTAGAGTTGCTTTCTCTTTTACTGAATCATAAGGGGGGATGAGAAAGAGGGAGAATGCCGTTTTGAAAATCTGAATTAGGAAATCGGTCCTACAACTAACGAATCAGATTTTAGCTTATCTGGAGGGTGGTTCTCTCAAATATACCTCGCCAAGACCAACAGCAATAAAGAAAGAAGCTAGGACCTATTACGCACTTGGCATGGCATCACGACGAGATAATAACTGAACAGGAAATTAAACCATGCAAGGAGGAGTTTCAGAGAGTACCTCTACAACTGGGTGTGGGGACTGTCTTCGGCTGAGAGATGGGTATCCCCCCCTTTTAGCTACAAACTATTTACCAAATAAGTACAAGACCATAAAATGGTGACCCACACCTCGCAGGGTGGTAAAGGGTCTACAAAAGGGATAGTGTGGGGGGGGGACGCCTATCTTCAGGTTGACCGAGAAAGTGTAGCAACCGCCCTTATCAATATCTTCTGAATGCTGTCCAAACCTGGAACAATGGGAAGAATCTTCCCGAATTGTGGAATCAAGGACTCTCTATATCATTACCCATAGGTTCTGCGGACTGCAAACACCGGCAACCAGGAGGCTACCAAGGTGATAGCCGAGAGGAGGTCCTCATCATTTTCCGGTCAAGTACTGTAGGTAGACCGAACTGTGGGCTGCCAATTTCTGTAGGCTTCGACCAGAACAGCATAACCACAACGAACAGCAACCCCCGGATGTCAAACCGAACTCCAACTCAGACTGGAGTGTGGACGGACCAGTCTTGGACCTCCGAGGCAACAATAGTGACGCATATCTCAGACCAGAAGAACCAGGAGAAAGAAACGGCCGTCGACTGGATTAAGACCAGTATTCAGCAACAGCAAAGGAACCTCGACATAACCCGAGATGAGGGAAAATCAGAAGGAACACTGTCATCGTCTCCTCGAACCGGCTGGAAGAGGACCAGCCTCGGAACCCCAAAGAATATCCGCGAACCAGAATCCAAATCCGGAAGTAGAGGGAACAATGAACAGACAGCAACCGATCGGGACTGGAGCGGGACAAGTCTATAGCAAGGACCCCAGACAAGCAGCAACATAAAACAACTATGCCGACCAGTATATAGCAAGAACCGGCTGCATATCGATCTTCCCAGCAGAGCCCTCAAAGAACGGAACCAGAAAACCTCGGAACAGGCCAATCACGGCCTAAGAAGACCATTCCATGCGGGAAAACGAGCTGAGGTTGAAGCCACAGTGAATCGGACCAGAGTATGAAGTCTCCGTTCAGATTGCTTCAGCAGAGGGGAGGATCTGTAGACGGAGACCTCAACCGAGTGAAGAGAGTTCGGAATACCTCGTCATTGGCTGTGCCTCAGAATGAAGGTAGTCTTCAGTTATCAGAGGACGCGTGCTGTAGGCGCCGAAGAGGGTCCAAGTCCGGCAACAACGGGAAGAAGAAGGGGAGGACGTCTCCTTCCTCTCGGCTGCCTTGGACGGCTCCATTCAGCCTCCAACAGACGCACACCTCGGAACAAGCAGAGAAGGGAACACGACCGTCGGGAGGAGGAGACGGCGCTGGAAGAGAAGAACCGTGGAGACGGCACCGTCGGGAGAAGAAGACGGTGCTGGAAGAGGGGAAACGGGGAGATGGCACCGTCGGGACTGAGAAGGGGACCCGCGCTAGCCGCAGCAGGGGGAACACCGTCGGGGAAGGAGAATGGCGTCGGAGGTGGAGCTCACCTCCGCGGGAAGGAGAGGAGGGACCGCGGCCGATAGGGTTTCGACCGGACCAAGGGAGAGAGTGAGTGCCCCTCGCCTGTCGCCGGGACGACCTGAAAAAGGAGAGGAAGCTTCGGGAGCCGGAGAAACCTCGGGAGAAGGGACAAACCAACGGGAAAAAAAATTTGTTTACTTTTCATTTATCCATCATACGCAAAACGGAGGCCTCGGGCCCTTTTTATAGGACCGGGACCATCACTATTTACATGTATACCCAAAAAAGGACCAAAATATGCAGGAAGACCCTAGGACGCCTAAAATTCTAAGGACGTCCTAGTAAAACCCAAAAAAAATGTAAATGACTCAAATAATAAATCAAAGAAATCAAATAACCATGCTCCCTAGCCAAATGGGACCCAAAGATTTTCTTCGACGTCCATAAACCTGCCTGAATCGGGGCCATTGCCTCGTGTCCCCACTAGCTGTCCTCCTCTTCCATCGTTCTCATATTCCGATAATAGTTAGGTTTTGTGTTTTTTTATTTTTCCACTTAAATCTTGGCATTTCTTCCTTCTAAGTTTAGTCTTGTACATCTATTGAAGTTTTTAATCCTCTTGTATATATACAATGCTTAAATGTTGAAGATATCGAGTGGTTTGGACGTCTTTGGTGCGTCAAAAATTTTCGACTTCGTTGTTTTTTGATTCTTCAACCATTTGTTAGCATCTATGCATTATGTAGACATGGTTTGAAGTTTGTTTATTATAGTTTGAGTACTGTTTGATCCATTGCAAAATTTTTGGGTCATTTTTAGCTATGATTTGTTGTGGGATTGTGTGTAAATGGCTTCCGGTTCGGCTTCTGGTTCGGTTAATATGACAGAGGAGAAGAAGAAAGTTAAGTTGGCTGATCCGGGATGGAAGTATGCTTATTGGCCGAATGAGCATGATAAGAATAAGATTAAATGTGAACTCTGTGGATTGATTACGAATAGTGGAATAAAAAGACAAAAGGAACATTTGATTGGTGGGTTTAGTGATGTGAAAAAATGTCCGAAAACTACAACAGAAATTGCCGAGGAAATGCGTACATGGTTGAGTAAAAACAAAAAGAGAAAGATGTTCACTTCCGATATACATACGGTGCTTGAATGTTCTGATGAAGAAGGTGATGAAGGTGATAAGCAAAACCAAAATGTATCGGTGAAGAGTTCATCTTCAATAATGAAAAATGTGACGTCAGCTATGGTTGTGGATAGAAGTAGCAAGAAGAAAGGACCAAGGGATGCATTTGTAAGATTATCTGCTGAAGATTTTGTAGATGTAAGAAGAAGTGGCAATCAATATCAAAATACTATGGGGACTAATTTCAACAAGGAAGAACAACTAAAGTTTGAGCTTGATGCGGCCACTTGGTTTTGTAAAGCAGGTATATCTTTTAATGCAGTCAAATTAAGAAGCTTTCATGTCATGTGTGAACAAGCGGGGAGGGTTGGGTCTGGTGTGACGCTCCTAAGTTATCACATGTTAAGGGTACTTTTGTTGAAAAAAATGATTGAACGAACAAAAGAAATGCATTCTATGTATGAAAAATCTTGGAACTTTATGGTTGCATTATAATGTGTGATGGTTGGACAGATAAAAGACAAAGGAAGTTAGTGAACTTTCTACTAAACTGTCTTGAAGGTACTTACTTTACAGAGTCTGATGATGTTTCTGACCGTCAGGAAGATGCCATCCTTATATATGAGCTTCTTAGCAACATTATTGATAAGGTTGGCTTACAAAATGTGGTACAAATTGTGACAGACAATGCTTCTTACAATGTTTCATCTTGGAGGTTGTTGATGGACAATAGGAAACAGTTGTTTTAGACACCCTGTGCGGCTCATTGTCTTGATTTAATGTTAGAGGATTTCGGAAAGATAAAATTTTATGTTGATACCATCTCCAAAGCAAAGAAATTGACTACATACTTGTATAACTATTCCCGTTTGCTAGATTTCATGAGAAAAGAAATATAAGGAAAAGAACTAGTAAGATGTGGAGTAACAAGATTCGCTACATCTTTCCTTACTTTGGAAAGATTACATAATGACATAGTCAAAAGAGGGTTGAGAAGATTGTTTTCTTCCGATAATTGGTATAAAAGTGTGTGGGCAAAGACAAATACAGGAAAACATGTATCTTCTAAGTAAAGTTTTGGCACGGAGTTGAGGATATTTTTAGAGCATCTCAGCTTATCTTGAAAGTGTTAAAGTTAGTGGATGGTGATGAGAAACCAGCTATGGGTTATTTGTTTGTTGCAATGGAATTTGCAAAACATAAAATTGTTGAAAATTTTGCAGGAAAAGAAACAAAGTATACTCTCATATTAAAGATTGTAGATCATCGATGGGAGATACAAATGCAACATCCTTTACATTTAGCCAGTTTATTCTTAAATCCCAAATTCTATTATGATGCTTAATCTAAAGATCCATCTTGCGTTGGAAAGTATGAAATTGCATTTTATAAATGTGTTGAGAGAATGGTGCCGGATAAAGATATGCAAGACAAGATAGATGAACAAGTTGGTATATGTATTACTATAAAAAGCACATTTAACATCTCATTTGCTATAAGGGCACAAGAAAAGAAACTTCTAAGTAAGTCATTTTCTTATTGGAGATATCAACTATATGTTAAATAGTGTAATCATGTCTTAATATGTGTTTTGTTGTCAAATTATCAATATAGTTGATTGGTGGATGCAATATGGTGGACAAACATCTGAACTAAAGATGCTTGCATTAAGGATTCTCGGCTTATGTTGTAGCTCATCCGGTTGTGAACGTAATTGAAGCATATTTGAATTTGTAAAGGTTTTATAATTTTGAATTTTAACACATCATCCTCATCAATTATGTTTAATTTGTAATTCGTGATATATGTTTTGTTTTTGTTGTTTTTCAGTTTCATACGAAGAAGAGAAACTAGTTAGAATATAAGAGAGTGAACGATTTCGTTTATGTGCAATACAACTGCCGCCTTCGTGAAAGGTTCTTGGAGATTAAAAAAATATAGAAAGATATGATCCTATTTGTTTGGAAAGCTTAGATTGTGGGAGTGAGTGGATGGTAAATGAAAGCAACAATTTAGTTCATGAAGGTCAAGATCTTACATGGGAAGATGTTGAAAATGCTATGGGAGCTTCAGAGAGTAAAGCACAAAGAGTCATTGGCCAAGCAAGTGGGGCCACTACATCACAAGCTATGATGGCGAGAGTTGAAGATAGTGATGAATATCATGGAGAGGATGATGATATAGATGATGATGAAGAAGATGCACCATGGGAGGAAGAAAATGATGAAGACGGCGGCAGTGTAAATGAAGAGGCTAATGCGCGAGATGAGACTTTAAAGAATGTCATGTTTGGTTTTAAGATTTGAATATGACATTATGTTGTGATTGTGTTATACTTTGATCACTTTACTTCATTTTTTTGCTTTTGAGTACTTTTCTATATTTGTAAGTCACTTTTGTTATTTGTTTTATTTGCTTTGCTTATATACTTGGATCATGATATTAGTTAGTTCTTAGTTGTATTTTTGTATTTCTATTTTTTTGGTTAGTTTCATAACTTGTGATAATGTGAAGTGCTTGTGCGTATGCTGTATATCATATTGTATTTGCATATGTTGTCTACTTTTTTTTAGATTTTTTAAGAAGAAGTTCAAAGAGTAGTAGAGCATGTATCATTTGGTAAGTAAATTTTAAATATGTAATGTGTTTTTAATTTTATATAAATTGTATTCTTGCTATGTCAATTATATTACTTTTATTTTTCTATCCAACTTTGTATGATTGTTAGTTGTATAAATCATTTTTTGTACCCACATTTAGTGTACATATATACATATATATGTATATACACGTATATATGTAATTATGTATATACATAATTACATATATATAAACACATAATGTCACCGCCTTGACCGCTTAGGCGATGCCTAAGCGGCCACCTAGTCGCCTAAACTTATTCCGCACCCTCCAACGCCTTGGGCGCCTTGTCGTCTTGACAACTATGTTCACAATTGACACAACAATCAACATATAAGCAACAGGCTGAGAAACATACCCCCACACCTTAGTGCGGGCAGCTGACGACTATGGATGTTGTTCTCAGGGTTCCACCTCCTACTATATCATATCCGTGGGGAAGTTCTCCCACAACCGAGTCCTTTAGGCCTCAGTGCAACACAACAGCCAAACAACCCCAACAGGAGCTTCTTTCATCAAGTGCTCTAGAAGCAATGCTATCGGAGCTGCCCTTAGATGGAGCGACCTAAAAGGGGTGGGAGGTGGGGAATATGGGAGAGAAAGGGGATGCGACTAAAGCCTAGTTCTTTTTCATTTCATCATTCATGTCCAAATATTCACATAGCAGGAGCTTTATATAGACCAAAAAAAAGTTTAAATAAACCCAAAAGACCAAGTATATATGTGCCCAATTCCTAATTGCATTTATGTCATATCAACAAGTACGTGAGTTGTATATACCCAATCATCTCTCAAAATAAATTTTCAAAATACACAAAATTTGTCGTGAGCTAATAGGGCTGTAAACGGGTCGGATTCGGTAGTGGATTCACCAGAATCCGATTCCGATTCCGATAAGGGTTAAGGGGTTCCGATTCTGATTCCGATAATTTTGGAATCACTATGTTCCGATTTTGATCCGATTCCGATTCCGTTATCGAAATCGGAACCGAATCCGATAAAATCCGAAATGCATATTAAATATTAATTTTTATTCAAAAGTGAGTCAATAATTTACATATAATTAATAAATTTTGATATAATCTTCTTAAAATTTTATTTTTATTATTTTATCAATTTATATATTATATTTTATAATTTATTTAACTTTGTTTTATTTAATTTTATTTATATATAATTATTTTTTATCGAAATCGGATTAACGGAAATGGAACCAACTGATTCCGATTCCGATAAGCTACCGGAATATCCGATTCCGATTCCGATAGCTTATAGGATACAAAAACAAGTTCCAAACCCGTTAATTTTTATCGAAATCGAATCGGAATATCGGAATATCGGATTCCGTTTACACTCCTATGAGCTAACCAAAATAAAAAAATAATATGTCCATTACTCATCTATCCATAGTGAGGTAACCAGATGGTAGGGGCAGCGGTAAATAAACATAGGGTCGAACCACATAGGTGCGCGGGTGTCCTCACCAGTGTCTCACTTTCATGACCTTTTTTGATGTGGCAGCTATTTATATATTTTATCAGACGTTCATGATACAAAAGTATGACAAGTCTAGGTTTAGGCTGTTTCATATATTCTTTTGATGCACTTCTTCGAACACTTGTCCTTCAACTATCTTAGACCTCTCAATTGATTGTCATGATCTAATGGTGGTTTTTCATTTGGTTTCAGAATTTTGTACTTTCTGATCCATTAGATTTATTGTCTGAAAACCATGTGTATCTTCAAGTTATTACATTAACCACAGAAGAATTACATCTTATTCCCCAAACATCACTCACCACATCCTGCAGTAACCACCTTTTGCAAATTTTAGAGTACAGCATACTAGTGTGATTATTATAGCCTGTATTGTAAACAATTATATTTGAGAGTGTGATTATTATAGTCTGTAGTGTTGCTAAACATTTGTCATTGTTATATAGTACTATTACATGTGACTTTTTTCAGGTAAATAACAAAACTAGATCCTTTATTTTAGGCACTGCTCATTTCCCCTTTTATGCATATCTTAAGTCAAAATGGTTGAACTTAATGTTTTCCATTCTGCCCCCTGTTTTGCTGTGTTCACTGTTGTATTTCATGAGAAAACTAGTTAAATGTGCCCATCACAGCCCTGTGGCAGCAAAGATGACCGGATAGGCTGTGTTACTTTCTAGCCATAGATGCATTGTTTTGCACATGTATCTTAGTGGAGTTACGAGATAGTTGCATCATTGTACATACAGTCCAACTAATGCATTCACTTTAATGTTACTGCAGAAGCTTGAGCAAGAGAAATTGGAGAAGCTTGCACGAAAGGTATTTCCTGCAAACCTTTCTCTTTCATATAGTTCGTTGTTGGTAAGTCCGGGGAAGGAAAATAGTTAGTAAAGATTTAAGTGGCTCGAGTACAGATGAGCTGTTAAATTTTTCATTGATTAACATCTAAATGAAATCAATTTTATGAACCTGACATGTTTCCGTTTCCTGATGTGGAAACCTCAAGTTTTTGAAGAAAATTATATAAAAAGTTTGTTATATAAAGGGTAATCTTCCATTTAGGAGATTTATTTTATATTAGAAAATATGAGGTTATTATATGTGCTTCTAAAATCTAAAGGTCAGACCTCTCACCACTGAACTTGGACAGATTTGATGTTGATTGTGTTTAGTGGTGGGCTGTGTGAACCTCATTTTTCTGTTTTGGGAAAAAATTTTATGTTTTTGGAGAATATGGAAGCCTGGACTTATTTAGGAAAAATATGGGATATCCTATAAAAATATTAGATAGTCCGGTGGCATTTTAAAGATATTAAAGCCAATGTTCGGATTCTTTGAAATTTTGATTTTGAACCCTCTATACAGGATGATGCGAATATTCGGCGTTGACTTATATCGAGTAACGACTTGAATGTCCTAGTTTAACCGTTGGAGCAACCTGCTTTGGAGAGTGCACACATCCACAAAAAAATAATGAACTCGAAAGGGTCGCGGCATTCTTAGCCCAATGAGATGCAAACCTGGGGTTGATTTTTATTTGGTTTAGAGTTGATTTTTGATAAGTTTTAAGTTTGATTTTATGTTGATGTTGAATTGTTTGATTTTTGTTTTGTTTTAGTTTCAATTTGGTTTGGTTTCAGTTTGTTTTTGTTTGTTGTTGATTTGTTGTTTTCTTGTTTTTTTATTTGGTTTCATTTGATTTTAGTTCCGTTTGACTGGTTTAACTTGATCTGATTTCGATGTTAATGTGTTTGGTATGTTTTAAGTATTTTGGGATTTAGTTTTACTTGCTTGGCTTGAAAGTTTCATATTAGGTGATAATCTAATTTTTTGTTTTAAGGTTAATTTTGGTGTATTTCGAACATTTAACATGTTGTGTATTTAGTTTTCTTTGAAATTTGTTATTTGATGCTTGAATAAGAGTTTAGTTTGAAATGGTTTATGTAGCTTTTAAGTGAATTTCTATATTGCCTAAATCTGATTTTTACATGTGTTTTGAGATTTGTTAAGGTCTGATTTTTTTTAGTCATTAGTTATCTTTTTTTATGAAATTTCCACATTGGTTGAAACTGACTTTTTTTTGTTTTTAGATTAAGTTCGGTGACTTTTGGGTGTTGTTCATAGATTGTTTTGGTTGTTAGTTTAAGGTTTTAATCTTATTAGGTTAGGTGAGTTTCTGATGAACCATCAGATTTATTTCAGATTTGATTTTTTTTGTTAGCTTTCATATTTGTTTATGTTGTTTATTTAGTTTGAAGGTTGCATCCCATCTGGTCCTATAGGCTGTCGTTTGGTGCCCGGTTTTATGCATTCCGAGTTGGCACTTGAACATCATTTCATTTCATAAGTCAGAATACAAGTAGTTTGAATATAACACTGGGTGGAAAGATCGACATTCCTCCCCCCAATGTAAATTTTTATAAGTTCAGAAAAATTTTGGCATTACGATGGCATGCCGACTTATTCTAATCTATATGGAATTTACCCATCCAAGATGACAAGTATTCTGACTTGCCATATCAGGGAAGGATCGCCAGCTATGAGAACCGGCCTGTACCGTCCGGATCGACATCCCAGGGCGGACCCAGGGGAGCCATCCAAAAGTGGAGTACCCGAAAAAGGGTGTTTTACTCTTTATTTTAGTATTTCTTTTCACATTTATGATTTTTTAAATTTTTTCCGTCGAGGCCATTTCGGCCAGTTTGAGTTCCAGCGACGTTATAAGCCGACCGTCGGTCTTAGTCTCGGTGGGCCCATCTTGAACTGTTTTGGACCGGAAGGGCCTGTTGTAGGAGCTGGTGTCTTGCTGTAGATTTTCGGTATGGACTGACTTTGAATGTCACCCCATTATGCCCTTGTCCCGTCAGATGGTTTCCAAGGGGTGTTGGGCCGTCACCCTCATGTCATCCCATGCCGCAGTTCTGGGATACTTGTTTCCATCAGCTATGAAAATAGCATGTGTAGGCCACGGAGGGGCCGAAAAAAGATCTGTTTTGAGAGCTGTTTGGGGGACCACTCAGTGGGCAGTTTTTTGGGCCTGTTTGGGAGTTCAAGGGGCAGGAAACAGGGGGTTTTCGAGACACCACAAAGGGGAATTTTTGGATCTGTTTAGGACTGATCAAGGGACAGAAAAACAGGGGTTTTAGGGATGCCACAAAGGGGCTGAAGTGGGATTTTTTAGGGGAGCTGAAAGAGGGCTTGAACTTGGTTTTAAATGGGAGACATAAGGGGGTTATTTGGGTAGGAAATTGAGAGCTCGCCTGGAGTAGACTTGGTCCATTGGACGGATTTCAAGAATCTCCGGGTAATCACTCTCGCCTAGGGCCCTAAAAGGATTGACCAAAAACATGTTTGGAGACCGATAAGTAGTCTTTTTAGGACCAGTTGAAGTAGCTGATGTGATGTTGTTTTGATAGGCCATGCAAGTAGCGGAATGGGGTCTGATTAGGGACCTTTATGGTGTCCGGAAGGGATCCGATTGGGGCGGCTTATGTGAGCCAAAAAGCGGATTGAAAATGACCTGCATGATGGTCAGAAAATGGGCCGATGGCAGCATGCTTTTAGGAACTGTTTAGGGGTGCCTCACGTGGGCCAGCAAAGGGGGCTGGAGGTCACCTGGTTCACGGTATGAAAATAGGTCTCTTGGATGGGCCGACAAAGGGTTGAAGATGACCTGGTTAAGGACCAGTCAAGGGGTCTTTAAGATGGGCCGACAGGCGGCTGGAACTGGGCTAATTAAGGACCTGTTTGGGTATCTTTCCGGTGGACCGAACAGGGGCCATACAGAGGGGAAACATGACCTGCTAAAGGGGCTGTGCAATGGGCTAAAACAGGTTCTATTTGGGGTATTTTAAGGAGCTGAATAGGGGGCTGAAGATGGGCTATTTAAAGACCTGTTTGGGGAGTTTTTTTGGTGGACCGAACAGGGGCCAAACAGAGGGGGTTTATGGCCTGTTTAGGGGCAATCTGAAAAGGACCTGTTAAGTACCAGCCGGAGCCTGTTCTGGGGTTGATTCAGTGGACCAAACAGGGGCTGGAGGGAGACCACAATGAAGTCCATTTTAGGGGACAAACAGGGGTCGGATGGGGCTTTTTTTCATTGTTTTGGGGAGGTCTAAGCAAGGGCTGAAAGGGACCTATTTTGGGCCATAGGTTGCTGATGATGATGATGATGGCCAGTTTAGGCCATGAGAGGGGTTGAGAAGAGAATGTTGGAAGAGATAGGGGAGGTGTCTTAAAGGGCTACATAACTAGTATTTGTATATCCCCCTACTTTTTTCTTTTTTTTGCTTTGGATGCAAGGGGGTCGCAAGAGGGAGCTGAATGTTCCCTACACCAATTGGAGATTGGCGCACCAAGGGGCTGCAAGGAGGGACTCCTTCCTTCCATTATTTTCTTCTTCTTCTTCTTCCTTCTCCTTCCCTGGCCACAGTCATCTAGAGAGCAGGGCGTGCAGCAGCAGCCTGACAGCATCCAGAATCCAATCCCCTTTAGCTTGGGTGCACCCTCCTTTTTATAGGAATGAGGAGAGATGAAAAGGCAGCCAGAATTGATTGTAAGATGACCTTTCCCATCTTCTGGGCTAGTTTTAATTAAACTTGACTTCTTGAATTCTCCTAGGTCATTGAATTTTTGACTAGTCCTTTGAGTTATCCCACGGCATTAACTCTTGAGCTGTCCCTTGATTTCTCTCATGCAATTAATGGGTCAAGGGTGAGGTGGCAGGTTGAGTTGGCAGCTGACATGGTCGTTAACTGGGAGCTGATGTGGCCAGCTGATGTGGCCTATTGACTGGGCCAATTGGGTTGACTGCGGCCCACTTCTTCCTCCCCTAATGGGCTGTGCGCAATTGGGATATGGAGGGAGCTAGACTATGATTAAATTAAATTAAATGGAGGGCTAGGAGCTGGAAATTGCGCCAATGGGCCATTCTGAGATCTAATTTGGCCCAATTGGGGAGTTGGTCCAGCTAGGAATTGGCCCGATTAGGGTCGAACTAGGTGAGATTTGGCCCAAACCCCCTTCTTTTCTTTCATACATTCTTTTTTTTTTATAAAGCTGATGCCAACAAATGTCCCCCACTGACGGTTCCTTGGAGACGAACATCGACGAGGAATCTTCCATGTAGTTGGCGCTTGGGCCTCTCTGTCTTCTGTTGTCAGGCTGACTTCCTCAGTGCAATTTAATTGTCTTTGGATCAAGAAGGGCTTGGGCCCTCGGAGGTGACCGGTCTTTATCATGTTGAGCTCGACTGTTAATTTCCTATGACTTGTGGGGGCTCCTCGAACTTCTTTGCCTTGTTGCATTGACCGTAGTTCTTGGAGGTGGTCAAGCATGACTCGGAGTTCTCTGGAGAAACAAAGCTTCACAGGAGCCATACAAAGTTAATGTAGACTTGTGGCTGCATCTCTTCAATATAGTCTTTCTAATTATTTTGTTTTTCTTGTTTTTTTTTTGTCACTGGCCCGACTGTCTGTTTCTAGGTTTTCACCTTGAGTAGCTTGCTTAACATTTTGCCTACATATCTCCAAAGATATTTTCATATAGCGGGGTCACCTGATTTTGCTTATAGCATCTTTTCGAGTTTTCACTCTAGCAAGAATTTTTTTTGACATTTTTGCTCTTGACCGGTCTCTATTTGGGTAATCGGCCAAGCACGTTAGGCACCTTTCTTTTTAGTTTTCTTCTTTTTTTCCTAGGGAATTAAGACTTCCCTCCAGCCGCTAAGGACAGGAAGTTTAGTGGTGAATTTGGCCAAGTATGATTTTTAAACTTGATGATAAAAAAGACCTGCCGAGTATGAATTTCAACTCAAAATCAGAGATCATTCTGTATGGGTTTTTTTGCGGGTATGGATTTCAACTCGAAGGTAGAAAAGTTTTGCAATAAACATGATCACGTGTGGTTTTCACCTTGATAGCAAAAAGATTTGCCGAGTATGGATTTCAACTCAAACAAGGATCATTCTGTATGGATTTCTTATATCGGTATGAATTTTAACCTTAAGGCAAGAAAGCCTCATTGTGGGTTCGACCAAGTATGGATTTCAACCTGGTTGGTGAGATGGGAGCTTTGCATCTTAAAGACCTCGTAAGTAGAGCTATGTGTCCACTTGATCCTTCAGATGAGTTTGTGAGTCCAACTTGTCAGAGAGACCCGGCTTGTGGGAAAACAGGGCTTTGTTTAGTTTGACAAGTGGCTTGGAGGCTTGTTTATAGACCGCTATGAGTTGGAGTGGTTGTCATGGTAAAGACTTAACAAATGTAGAGACCGAAAAGGTTGAGACGGTGTGAATTTTGAATGTTGTCAAGACCCGTGAACCATTATTACTAGAATGGCTAATATTGTACAAAGTTTTTCTTTTTTTATTTTTTTCTCATTTTTTTTTCATTTTTATTTGCAGGGAACTAAGGTTTCTTTCAAATCATATGCGAGGAGTTGGGATAGATCAAGTTAGGTGTGGGTCCTCAACTAGACTTGGGGATCAACCATGAATGTGGGTTTGAAGTCCTAAGGAGCATTTAGGCTCGAAGGAAATATTTGGGTATCAGGGTGCATTGAGGTCCACTGGATGGGTGTTTGGTTATGAGGAGCATATGAGTGGAGTTATGAGTCCATTTGGTCTTGTGAAGTAGGTCTGATCCTAGAGAACATGTAAGTGAGGCTATGTGTTCACTCGGTCCTTCGGATGAAGTTTGGGTCAGGTATAGATTTCAACTTGGCATATAGATCGTGGGGATCTCTTGCCGAGTCTGGATTTCACCTCATGAAGCAAGAGTTAAAATATCCTTGGGAATATATGAGTGGGACTGTGTCCACTCAATTCTGCTTGGAAAGTTTAGGTTAAGTATGAATTTCAACTTGACTTGTGGATGATGGGAGTTTCTTGCCGAGTTTGGATTTCACATCGTGGAGCAAGAGTGAAAAGATCTTAAGGAACAAGTGAGTGGAGCTATGTGTCCACTCGATCATTCGGGAAAAATTTGGGTCAAGTATGGATTTCAGCTTAACCTATGGATGATGGGGCTCTCTTACCGAGTCATTTCAACCTTGTTGAGCAAAAGTGAAAAGATCCTATAGAACATGTGAGTAGGGTTATGTGTCCATTCGGTCCTTCAGGAAATGTTTGGGTTCTAAGGAGTATGTGAGCGAGGTTGTGTCCACTCGGTTCTTTAGAAGATGTTTGGGTCCTAAGGAGCATGTAAGTGGGGTTGTGTCCACTTGGTCTTTCGGAAGAGGTTTGGGTTCTAAGGAACATGTGAGCGGGACTATGTTTTCACTCGACTCTTCGGAAGAGGTTTGGGTCCTAAGAAACATCTGAGCAGGGTATGTGTCCACTCGGTCATTCGGAAGAGTTATGATGTTTTGGTTCTAGGGAACATGTGAGCGGAGCTGTGTCCACTCGGTCATTCGGAAGAGTTTTATGTTTTGATCCTAGGGAATATGTGAGCGGGGTTGTGTGTCCACTTAGTCCTTCGAAAGAGTTTGATGTTTTGGTCCTAGGGAACATGTGAGTGAGGCTATGTGTCCACTCGGTCCTTCGGAAGAGTTTGATGTTTTGGTCTTAGGGAACATGTAAGCAGGGCTATGTGTTTACTTGGTACTTCGGAAAAAGTTATGTTTTGGTCCTAGGGAACATGTGAGTGGGGCTATGTGTCCACTCGGTCCTTCAGAAGAGGTTTGGATCCTAAGGAACATGTTAGCGGGGCTATGTGTCCACTTGGTCATTCGAAAACAATTTGATATTTTGGTTTTAGGGAACGTGTGTGCAAGGCAATGTGTCCACTCAATCATTCGGAAAAAGTTCGATGTCTTTATCCTAGGGAACATGTGAATGGGGCTATGTGTCCACTCGACCTTTCGAAAAAAGTTTTGGGTCTTAAGGAGTATGTGAATGGGACTATATGTCCACTCAGTCTTTCGGAAGAGGTTTAGATCCTAAGGAACATGTAAGTGGGGCTATTTGTCAACTCAGTCATTCAAAAGAGTTTTTGATGACCGCGGAGACCTAAGGGTCAGAACGGTGCGGAATGTTGATAGACCATCAAGACTCGAATAGTTAAGATGGTGAAAATTTTATGTTTGAAAATCTCTCAGAATAAGGAGGCGGATGGTATGAATATGTAGACCATCAAGACCGGAATGGTCATGATGGCTAGAATTTTTGGTAAACCACCAGCACTAGAATGGTTTGCCAGATGGGGATTTCTTTTCTTTTTTTTTGTTGAAAATGACCCAGAACAAGGGTTCATATAATTTGAACATGTAGACAATCAAGATTGGAATGGTCAGGATGGCAATAATTTTTTTCGTAGACCATCATGATTGGAGTGAACATAATGCTGAAATTTTTTGTTTTTTTTTGTTGGGCCAAAAGGGCCTAGGTGGTGTGAAGTTTTGTAGAACATCAAGACCAGAATGGCCGGGACGATATGGAATTTTGTGAACCGTCATGACCAAAGTGGTAAAGATGGTGTGAGATTGAAACTTGTATAAATTGAAATAGTTTATGTTAATATGGGTTTCGAAACTATGTAGACCGTAAGGGTCATAACGATACAAGTTTGAAGATCGTATAGACCGAAATAAGTCATAACGGCATAAGTTTAGGGGACCATCGAGATCGGAGTGATCAACATGGTGGGACTTTTTTCGTCACTTATCTTGAATGAAAATGAGGGCTTTAGGGGCTGACAACAGGAGCCTCAAAGGGGCAAGTTTTGAGGTTTGCACAACCGGTAGGAATAGAAGCCACAAAAGGCAGAAATGGAGGCCACAAGGAGCAAAAAGGAAAGCCTTGGAGGGGCCAATTTTGTTTTTTTTGAGGGCTTAAAGCAAACAGTGTGCGAAGGGCAACTCAGTATGAGGGTCCATAAGTAAGACCAATGCAAGTGCAGAGTGCAACTTGGCAGAAGGGTTTCAAAGGGGTTGAACCAATCCAAGTGCGAAAGGCAACTTGGTATGAAAGTTCAAATAAGATGAGTTTACAATTACCAAGGTCTGAAAGACCAAATGTATGAGGGCTTGTGAAGAGGGTACTAGGGTTTGCCCTTTTGTTCCTTTCAACATGGAATGTGGGAACTTACCCAATTTCATAGGCGGGAGGTAGTCTTCTTCGTCACCTCATGTATGATTTTCTTAGCATATTTCTACTACAAGGTAGATGAGCTTTTGTAGGAGTCATTTTGTCATAAGCAACTTAGACCTCCCCCTAATAAAATTAGGGTGAAGAACACATCCATCCTGTTAGGTTGGAGGGCACACCCTGGTTGATGGTGATTATTTTTTTAATATCTGCCTGACTGCTCCGTTGTAGAGTTTTTATGCAGGCTAACCCTCTTTGTATTTTGCCTGTGCGCCTCTTTGCAGAATTTTCACACAACGGGTCCTCCGATTTTGCCCAAGGCACTTTCGTAGGTTTTCACCTTGATCGAATTTTCTCTCTTTTTTTGACATTTTGCCCTTGGTTAGTTGTTTGCCTGGTTAACCAGGTCTGTTAGTGTCTTTTTGTGACATTTTTGTCCTTGGTTAGCTGTTTATGCCTAGCCAACCAAGTCTGTCAAATTTTTTTATATTTTTTGAAGACGTACAAAACTTAGTGAATCGCCCTTGATCTATTGCCCCTTTCTTTATTCTATTTTTTTCTAGGTGGCAGAAACGGCCTATGATGAATTGGCAAATTCCATATCGCTAGGGCATGATGACTAGATGAGGTAACCTATTGACCAACACACTAATGATGTATTGTATTTACGGTGTAGTTGTTTGGCTGCCTAATATTTGGGTGGGCCTGGGGAGGTTTTACCAGTTGCTCCCCTATGTCGATGACCTTGTCGCGGATCATAGCTTCGATCAAGTCCTTGAAACAGAAGTAACCCTTAATTGTGTGCCCCAACATTATATGGTAGGGACAAAAAAGGGCTCCTTTTGGCCTCTTATAGGCACTTAATTTGCGGAAGGTTGATTAGGTTGCTTTCCATACAGGTATCGAACAACCATATTGTGTACTCTCTTCAAAACGAGTACGGCTTGGATAGATATTCCTCCAATGAGATCCTCGTCCTTAGGTTGCCGGGAGTTTTCAGCATAGGAGAAGATGTCATGGTGTCTTTCTTGTCCCTGTTGTTGTTTTTATTTCTTGAGGAGAAAACATCAACGATATTGACATCTTTCAATTGTTTGTCTTTTGTGAGCTTTGACTTGGTCGTCATTGTTGGTGGGTTATTGAAGTAGAAGTGTTCAAATTCCGCTACCGTGATGTTTAAGTCATCGAAGGTCTGGATTCTAATTCCCAAAACCTTCTTTTGGATTTTGGCCCATAGGCCCCTTTTGCATAGTGCCACTGCTTCTTCATTTAGTGGCGAGTTTGCATATTTCATGCAAGTATCCCTTCAATAGCGTATGTAATTGACCACTGTTTCGTTCCGTCTTTGGAACATAGTGGCCAGTTCGACCAGAGTGTGTGGCCGTTCAAAGGAGTTGAATCTCTCGATAAACTTTCGTTGCATGTCTGCCCAGCCGGTTATTGAGTTCGGTCTAAGTTTTGAATACCATTCAAACGATGTGCCGGTGAGAGTGGTGGGTAAATATTTGAGAAGATATGACTTGTTATATGCTAGCTATCTGATGTAACCTCAAAATTTAAGATTTAAGATTTTGGAAATTTATTTTTTGTTTGGATTTAATTTTGATTTAATTTGACCTTATCATTGACTTCCTAGGAAAATAGGTGATATCCTATAAAAGTACTAACTAAGGTCCATGATATGTATAAAAATATAAGTTGAGGTTGTTATGTTCTTTGAAATTAATTTTAACCTCTCCCCATCGGATGACACGAAGATCCGACGTTAATTACATCGAGAATGTTCGAATATCCTTGATTATCCGTCATAGCAATCCATAAAATAGAAAAATATACATCCACAAGATAAACATTCACGTACACATAGGAGAAACAATAGCCCCATGAACTCAGTGGAATGCAAACACTTAATTGTGTTTTAAGTTGGTTTGAATTTGATTTTGAATTGGATTTTAATTTGTTTTTTATTTGAATTAATATAGATTGAATTTAATTTGCTTAATTCAATTACATTTGAGTTGTTTAATTATGGTTATTTCAGATTTGATATTTGACAGGTTGGTTGAGCTTAACAGGTTGGAAATTACATGAATTGTGACTTTTGTTTAAAACTTAACATCTTAATAAATTATCTTAGGTTCTGACTGTGGTTTGATTTCAAATGTATGGTTTGGATTAAGTATAATTTGACTTAGGTTGAACTGGTTTGGGTTGGGTTTATTTGAATTAAAGTTATTTACAGATTGTTTATTAATTTAAGTTCAATTTGTTCTGATTTAAATTTGTTTAGTTAAAGTTAATTCGTGTTAAGATCTGATTTAGGAGATTGGTTCGAGAAACTGAGTTTGAGTTTGATTTAGAAAATTGAATTTTTGTTAACCTGTTATTTTCAGATTGGGTGCGTTGATGATTTTCTTTTTAGTTTAAATTTTCAGATTCGGAATCCTTTGTTATGATGTCTTAAAATTTTGAATTTGGTTGTGATTTGATTCTAGGTAATTAATTTGATTTGAGTTAAACTTATTTAATGGATTTCAATTTGGTTTAAGTTTGATTTAATTTGGTTTGATGGAAATTTGGTCAATTAAGATTGATGAATTTGATCTGTTTTGAATGAATGAGAATTTTATTTGAGATGTGTTTTCCATAATTGAAATTATTTGAATTTAGCTTGATTAACCCAGATTTATAAGAGAGCTAATTCCTGTTGGATACTAATACTCAATTGGATTTTTACAGTTTGAGATTAAATGTGTTTTAAGTGGATTTGATTTGGTATCTTTTAATCTTGAATTTGCTTCCAGGATTTAGTGAATTTTTAGGTTTCTAAAGTCTCCACATTTTTTAATCGTGTGGGTTTTGAGTTTGATTTGGCTTGATTAAAGGTTTCGTTTGTGATTTAAGCTTGGAGTTTATTTGAGAATGTCTTGATTTAATTTTTTTACAATCTTAAGATTCTGGCTGATTAAATTTGATTGGACTTGGAGTATGTTTTGACTTGGAATTCTTTACCTTAGGTTTGCCTTGACAGATTCAGAACCGTCAGATTTTTGATGCCCTCCAATTTGAACAACTCAATTTAGAACATGATTTTGTTGACTCAAGTGTCTCCTGAAGCTTTTAACAATTTAAGAAATCTGGTTTTTATATCAAATCAATTTCCTGTTAAAGGTGGTCCTCCATACTACATACCAATGAATCCTGCACATCCTGGGCATTCCATTCTGCAGAATCTGAATTTGTGATCCACGAAGTTAAATTTCTGTTTGCAAGTCAAATCAGGCCGTGACTTGGAAAAAAAATTCCTTTCACAGGTCCTGTAGACGTTAATCTTGTGCAGAATTCAAACTTAATTGATTTAAGGTTCAAGTGGCATTGAAAGTTCACTTAATACTCTAGATTTCAACCGAGTAATCAAGCTTCTGTTTGTGAACCCAAAATTATCTTAATTTCAACTTACAGATTTCATGTTTTCTTTTTTTTTATTTCTTTGCATTCCAGTCACTTCATGGGGTCATTGATCTTCCTTTTTTCATTAAATTGCACCGAACACAATCTTTCACTCTGTTTACACAATTTGAAATACAACACTTTGACATTCATTCCATCAACTTGGAATCAAGTATGTGTCGGTCTTCTGATCAACTTGAGTTTTGTTGTTTTGAACATGCTCCGGCCTTTGATAGGCATATGATCGTTCCTTCCAACGGTCCAAGGTTGAGCATACCCGACTTTTGATAAACTTATGGGAACTCATCTCATAGCTGGTATCCCTCATTAGCTCATAGTTTGGTATATTAGCATGTTAATCATGCACAGCCTCTCTATGGCATAATGGGCAAAATAACTCCCTCTTGGGGTCTGGTAAGACATTGGGGTCTTTTAAATAGACGTTTGTATGTCTATCTGAAAGGGTCAAGGGGCATGCTTAAAGCCGGCCCATTGCCTTCCCTACTTATTTTGAATTCTTTTAGATTAAGCCAAGACTATGAGGCGAGTTTTTAGCCGGCCGAATACTCGTCTCGGTTTGTGAATTAATGAAGTAGATTTTTATTTAATTTATGTTTATTGTTTGTTTTACTTCATTTTTTATGGGTCAAGAGGCGTGCTTAAAAGTCAGCTTATTACTTTCCCATTTATTTTCATTCTTTTAAGTTATGCCGAGATCATGAGACAAGTTTTTAGCCAGCCGGAAGCTCGCCTTGGTTTGTTTACTTAATTAATACATTTTTATTTAATTTCAATTGAGGGTATATTTTAAAACTTTTTTTTGCTTCATTGGAGCAAGCACTGTTCATCCGAGTGCTATTGGGCCGCGCGCTCCTCCGGTGGCCCACCTTCTTGAGGGTCCTGGCCGGCTTCGCCCGGCCGAGGCTCTCCTTTTTTTTACGTCTCTCCCATGGGTGGGCCCCATGACATGTCCACATCAACCAAAGTTGGGCCAAAATAATCTCCCCCCTCCTTGGCGCTCGGCTGCGACAGAGGGAAGGAGGAGCGTGGCTTCGACGGCGGCGGAACCCCGACGGTGGAAGAGCGACGGTGCCGGCGGTCCTGTCCGGAAGGGAAGATAGTCCTGGCGAAAGGAGGAGGAGAAGACCTTGACGATAGGGCCGCGCGAGGAAGGATAAGGCCCCGACGGCCGCACCGAAAGAAGCACAGAAGCTTGACGGCGCGAACGGCAGGGCGAGCGTAGGAAGACGACTCTGGTGCTTTGTCAGGCGGAGGAGGACTCGCTGGCTTCGTGGGAAAAGGGTGGTGGCGGCGGCACATCCAGAGGAGGTAACCCTCCGCTCTCTCTCTCTCTCTCTCTCTCTCTCGTGGTCTCTCTCTCTTCCAGTTGCTCGATCCTTGATCTACCTTCCAGTTGCTCGATCCCTCTCTCCGGATGCTCGATCGTTCTCAAGCTCTCCAATCCCCCTCAATGTTGGCCGTTGTTGCCCTTTTATAGGCTCCCGAACTCTCGGCTCCGTTGGGAAACCTGCCGAACCTTGGTTAGTTAATTCGCATACGGTACGCGAATGAAACGCGTACGTACGTATTTACGAAATATTCGCTCTGTTTCCGTCTCAAACACGAATGTTCACTTTTGGACGCGGCTCCGAGAGCACTGCTGTTTCAAACTCGTATTAAACGCGTTCCTATTTTAATCGGTCAAATAAAATGCTTTGCCCAAGCCCATTTGAGGAAGCCAAGCCGTGTGGCTCCTGTTCCAGGTCAAGGCGGCATGCGGCATGCATCATGCATCATGCCTAAGAAGAGAGGGACGGTAAGGTTGCCGTGTGACTCCTGTCCCAGGTAGGGTTGTTCATTAAATGGTTCAAACCGTTGAACCGAATCGAACCAAGGTATTTGGTTCAGTTTGGTTCGGGTCAACATAGGGTGTCAAACGGGTCAGGAACCGTACCGATCCGAAATGAAAAACTCAGTTCGGTTCGGTTTTGAAATACCCCGAAACCAATCCAACTCGATGACCCAAACATGGTCCATTTGATTTTAAAATATTCACCCGAGCAGTCGTCCGGCTCCGCTAGAAGCCTGAAACCCTTTGGGCCTTCCCTGATCTACTCGCAAGACGCAAGTTGCAGACTCGCAACCCTTCTCGGAATCCCGAGCGGCTGAGACAGCAACCGGCGACAACTCCAGATCTGTGCGCAACCCTTCCCAAGCGGCTCCTGCGGCGGCTTCGTCCCTTCCTAAGCGGCTGGGGGCCTAGGCGACGGCGACAATAAGAAGTGAAGAACCCTTCCCGAGCAGCTGCGGGCTGGCCTGGCCCTGTCGCAACGGCGTCGCACACTCACGATTGCCATCCTCATCCTCGCCGTGAGTCGTTTCCCTCCCTTGCCGATCGTGGTCCTTATCCTTGCTAGCTTGGCTCTACCACCCGGAGTCGCTGCTTGCCCTCAAGCTCTGCTCCTCTGCACCTCGCGCTGGACTGCCGGAGAACCTCGCGGAGTTGCTGTCGGCTTGGTTGCTCCCCATTCTCTGCTCTAGTTTAGGTGCTCGGCTTGGTTGCTCTCCATTCCGATTCCTCCTCAGCTCGGCTTGGTTGCTGCCGCCTCCCCCTCTGGCTCTGGCCCTCTTCTAATCTTTGTTGAATGCCCCCTTTACAGTGACCTGGCCGGTGAGCGCACATAAAGGCTGCAACTCAGCAATCATCATCAAACGGCCAAGCCTCCTTCTTCTTCCAGTGTACTGTGCTGTGTAGCCTCCGGCTCCAAGGCTCCACCCGCAGTCAGCAACTCAGCAAGTAGTCCTCTGCGGCTGAGCACAGATGGGTAATTTGGACGATCCCCTTTTTCTTTGTTTTTACATAGATAATAAGCTGTAAAATTGGATCGCTTTGATTTCCTTGCAATGGCAGTGGGCCAGTCGCAGCAATTGCATGTGCTTGTGAATTTCGGATCTTTGTAAGTGTAAACACGGCATCAAGTATTAGATTGGTAAATGTAAGTAACACATATCTTATATCATTTATCGAAATGTTAGTTTATATATTTCCACTTCTGATTTATGGATAGCATATATGACTTTGTTGATATGTTTATCTTTTTATAGATGTCTCATTCAAACGATAATCCGATTCCAATAGCCATAGATTGTACAAACTCTGATCCTAATAATTCAAGTGAAGCAAATGTTGGAACATCAAGGATGGGTTTAAAACGAAAAATTGTAAAAAAGGGAGCTGATGTTTGGGAACATTTCTCCTTACTTGAGAAAGATGAAAATGGTCAAGAGAAATGCAAGTGTAACTATTGTGTATTCATTTACAACTGTGATCATCGGGTATGTGGCACTAGCACTCTTAGGACACACTTAACTTTGAGATGTAAGAAGTATGCTCTTAGCAAGGCAAATTCACATGTTCACGGTCAATCTCAACTTCTTTTCCACTCTTCAACAAATGATATTGAGAGAAATGAAAATGCAACAACTCTTACACATTGAAATTTTGATCAAGACCTTATTAGAAAGGTTTTAGCCAAGATGATTATCATTGATGAGTTTCCTTTCAGATATGTTGAAGTTGAAGGGTTCAAGAAATTTGTTAATGTTGCCCAACCTCGATTTCTTATTCCTTCAAGGATCACAAGGGCTAGAGATTGTTATTCGTTATTTGTGGAAGAGACAAAAATTAAAGAATTTCTTAGCTTCAAGTTGTAAGAGAGTTTGTCTTACTGCTGATACTTGGACTTCTTTGCAAAGAATTAACTACATGTGTTTGACTGCTCATTTCATTGATGATGGCCGGAAATTGAACAAAAGAATTTTTAATTTTTGTCCAATTTCTAGTCATAGAGGTGAAGCAATTGGAAAAGTTATTGAAAAGTGTTTGAATTCTTGGGAAATTGAGAAGGTTATGACAATAACGGTTGATAATGCATCTTCAAATGACACTGCAATTGCATATCTGAAAAGAAGAATCAACAATTGGGAAGGATGTGTATTAAAAGGTGATTATCTTCATGTTAGGTGTGTTGCACATATTATGAATTTGGTTGTTAATGATGGTTTAAAACTTGCTAATGACTCAATTGCTCGTGTGCGCAATGTAATAAGATATGTGAGACAATCTCTGGCTCGATTACAAAAGTTTAAAGCTTGTGTTGATGAAGAAAAAATACAATGTAAAAGTTTGTTATGTTTAGATGTTCCAACTAGGTGGAACTCTACTTATCTTATGCTTAACGTAGCACAAAAATTTCAAGGAGCCTTTGAGAGATTCGAGGATCAAGATCCTTTTTTCTATAATGAGCTTTAAGAAGGAGAAGGGTTGGGAGTACCTCGGGATACAGATCGGACAAAAGTGAGAAGTTTAACAAGATTGATAGAGAGCTTTTATGATCTAACTCTAAAAGTTTCTGGCTCACTTTATGTAACTTCCAACTCATATTTTCATGAAATAAGTGGTGTTGATTGTTTTTTAAAAGAATGGTGTGCAAGTGACAATGTTGAGTTCTGTGACATGGCTATTAAAATGAAGCAAAAATGTGACAAATATTGGAGCAATCTAGAAAAGTTGAATGTGATGATATTTCTTGTAGTTGCACTTGATCCTCGGTATAAATTTGAGTTCATAGAGTTTAGCTTTTCACAAATGTATGAATGTGATAAAGCATTGCTTATGAAAAATAGATTGAAAACAACTCTCAATGTTTTTTTTGATGAATACAAAAATGCAAACCCAAGCTTAAGTGGCCAGGTGTGGTCGCTTGAGGCTTTACAAGTTGAAGGTTTTACTTCCAAGCCCAAATGTTCAAGATTCTGAACAATCGGCATAAAAGATGAAAACTCTTATGAAGTGTAGATTCAAGCTACAACGTGCGGAAAAGGAAAGTGGAGACTCAAAATCAGAATTGAATAAATATTTAGATGAAGATATGAAAGAAGATGATAAATCATTTGATATTTTAGGCTGGTGGAAAATTAATTGTTCAAGATTTCCTATTCTTTCACTCGTAGCACGTGATGTTTTGGCCATTCCTATTTATACCGTTGCATCGAAGTCGGCATTTAGCACCGGAGGACATGTGCTTGATCCATTTAGGAGTTCATTATCTCCTAAAATTGTGGAGACACTTATTTGCACTCAAGATCAAGGATCGCGGGATCGGGATCGAATCCTGGATCGGTGGGTCCGATCCGATCAGAATCGGTCTGGATCGTTTTTTTTTTTGCTATTTGAAAAAATCTTGAAAAATCGCCAAAAAATCAATAAAAATACATAGGACTCAGAAAAAATGTGAAAAAAATATAGGGAACACTCATTCATATAACAAATTATCAATCAATCATATAGAACACATATCATATCCAATCACACAATAGAACACATCATACATCAAATAAGATACATATTTTTATCAAACAAACAATCATATGATTCATATCCAGTCACACAATAGTACAACATATATTCTTCTTACCACTCATATTACATTGCGTGGAATAAACAAACAAATACATTATACATATGCCATCACCACCAACTATGGTAATATCCGGAGTAGGATGGATCTGGATCTCTGTCCTGGTCATTCTGATTTTCTGCAGATCTCCATTGATTAGGGTCAGTCATAATTGGCCCGTATCCATAAGAAAATAAAGACTGGGCTATGTCGGTAAACTCATAAACTCCCTGATCAGTCGGAGGTGGAGCTAGAAAAGATGGTGGATAGCCGTGCTCACTGTCTGAGGCAGGCTCTGGATAGGAAGATGCAAACTCGTCAAAAATATTCATCCTCGTCCAGCGTCCGCTGCCCCTGCCACTCGAACATGAGTGTATTTTGTCACTCAAATCATCTGGACCTGCTCCACTCGTGCGTGCACTACTAGTAGAGCCACCCTCACCTCCGCCACCCCCACCTCCACCTCCACCCCCACCCCCTGTACGTTGTTGTGTGGGTGGGACAAATTCTTCTTCATCCTCATCCGATGAAGGTGGTTGAGTGGTCTCGGTGTCAAGGAGATGATGTCGCCGTTTGATACTTATCTTCTTCCTCTTCATTGTAGGATCTCCTTGACTTGCTTGCTGTGAAGGTAAGCATACTTTCTTTAAAGCCCTAAATAATTCACCATTCTTCTTGGTGGTGGTGGTGGTAGATGGTCCCGCAACTGGAATCCGAGCTGGAGCTGTAGCGGCCGGGGGGGGAGCTGGATGTCTCTCTGGAGAAGCTGTAGTCCGGGGTGGATCGGGAAGTGGAGCCGTGCACGGAACTTGACTTTCTTCGGCTTCTGCATGTCTTCATCCTCACCAAGGACACCGTCAAGCTCTCTTTCGGCCCACGATCCGTCGTTCGGGTCGAACTCGGCTCTCCTCGGCATCCTTGTCTTCCACCCACGCCGCAAGTGGATGTTCTTCTTGGAATAGATATTCCAAGTCCACATCCGCCTGGGACAAGCCCTGAGTAGCTTGGGCATGTGCTCTTTCTTGGTACAATCCACCTGCAAACTGTGCAAATCTCTGCTCCGATGTCTTCTGCCTATCTTTGATATTTTTGATCCTCAACCTCATATTGTAATGGCAGTAGACAAGCTTCTCCAATCTTTCTGTCTTCAACCTATTTCTCCTCTTCGTGTGAATAAGGTTGAATGTGCTCCAGTTTCTCTCGCACTGGGATGATGATGTGCTCTGACTTAGCACCCGAATTGCAACGGATGCGAGTGGATTCCATCCAGTCCTGTTTGTCACCATAATCCACCACTCAGCTGTAATTGTAAAGAAGACAATTACAAGCATCAGTAACGTTATGTAAAAAAAATCAAGTAACCAAAGAGTCATTAATTCGGGTAAGCATATTACTAGGGGGGACCCTATCATGTGAGTACTGCAAATCTGGCCCCGTACACCCCAATCTTGTGCCTGTATGAAGTCATCTGAAAACACAAAATAAATCAGTTATCTTCTCTTCTAGAGATAAAGTTAAAAGTGTAATTAATATGTATCGTATTACTTACTTCAACCTCATCGCACGTTCTGTCTTCTTGGGTCTTACAAAGTCGTTTAATTACAGATAGTGTGCCTGATAATACATACTTCACCATCATTGCATACTTGGCCACCATACTGTATCCTTGGGTTCAAAAAGTACCCTGTAACGACATAAATACTCCATTAGTATAAAGACAGTGGGGGTAATACACAAAATAGAACTTGTAATATAATTATATCACACTAGTAAAGTATACCTGCAGCATGAATGTCGTGGTGTAGGGTTTTGTCCCATCTGTTGTCAATCACCTTCCACCACTTCTTGTAACCCTTGGGATGCTTCTCTTTAATTTTCAACTTAGCTTTATCCATAGCATCATACAGGTACCCCATCTGATTTTTGTCATTTGAATCCACCAACCTAAGTACCTGCACCAAAGGCTCTATGACAGACAAGTAGTACTGCACCTTCTCCCACCACCTGTTATCTTCTATCAGCTGCTCCATCTTTAGCAGTATCTCATACTGATCCAAGGAGCTCCTATATGTATCCATGTACTCCTGATAAGCAGTGGAGAGGATGAACCTTTTTAAACTAGCCCTGTACCTATATATGCTCTCTAAAGCAATAAAATGGGTGGCAAATCGTGTGGGACTCGGTCTGATCAAATCATGACCATCGGTGTGCTGCCTCATGATATGTAAAAGTCGTGGATGGCCATAGATAAATGAGGTGATAAGTTGTTCTTGGTTGACCAAGGACTTGACATTAGCATCCCTACCAATATCTTCTAACATCGAGTCGATAGAATGTGCCGCGCGGGGCACCCAAAACAAGTGAGGTCGAGCCTCCACGAGCTTCTTTCCCGCAGCCTTATATGAGGAGGCCTCATTGTACGTGACAAACCGCACAATGTTGGCCTCTCCTATCTCTTCCACCACAGTGTTCATCAAGCCAAATAGGTAATCTGCATTTTTCACCTGACCTGATGCATCAACCGACTTCAGAAATACGGTACCCTCAGAACAATACACAAGGAAGTTTATAAATGACCTCCTTGTGATTCCAGTCCACCCATCGCACATTACAGTGCACCCCCTCTCTTTCCAGATGGATTTGAATCCATCTATCCATGAGGTCAACTCATCGACCTCCTCATCCAAGCCTGTTTCATATACATACTTTGATGTAGGGGCTTTCAACCCCGGCCCAGCCTCACCAATCGCATCAACCATAGTCTGGAAATATGGACTCGTGGCTGCATGTGCCGGGACACCTACAAATTCAAAAACAAGAAAAGGGAGAAGAGAGGGTTGTTAATAATGACAAACCTAACAAGAAATTCATATCAACAAGCAAATGCTAACCACAACTTCAACAAATCTTAACCTGCATGTAGAAAGAACTTGACCATATGCTTTAGGGCTTTCTTTGCTGCCCCAGTCGAAGCCTTCACCCCTTTAAATGCTTGTTTTATACCCCTCTGACCTCTGCCACTCTCCCTATACATGGCAGTGTCTCCTGTCGGCATCGGTCGAACAGAATGTGTCCTCCGGATTTCAGGCTCTCGAACAGGGCGTGTGCCCGCCCCCACATCAGATCGTCTGGCAGCCGAACCTCCTTCTCCTCGTCTTCGTTCCTCATCCTCACGGGCCTGAGCCCTACTCTCATGTAGGGCTCTCCTAATCGGGCCATCTTCCTCATCTGATGAAGATGAAGAATCTACTTGGACCCTTTCATGTGGCCCTTTCCCTTTCTTGCTCTTTCCGGCCATAAGATCGGCGTCTCTCCGACCTAGCAACTCGTCATGTAGCTCTTGTCTCTGACCAATTCTCACCTCCCTCTGTGATGCCCTTCCAGTTATATAATCCCTCATCTCCTCCTTCAGCTCAGCTGGTACTTTATCACACTTCTTTACATTGCCACCCGTCCCGGCTATATGTTGCCATAGTTGTCAAGGCGACAAGGCGCCCAAGGCGTTGAAGGGTACCGATTCCGCTTAGGCGACAAGGCGGCCGCTTAGGCGTCGCCTAGGCGGTCAAGGCGGTATTCAAGGAAGGCTGAGTCGGGAGGTTGTTATATATATAAAAAAAGCATAAATATAATTATATTTGTTATGTTATAATTGAATATGAGTGTTTTATCAATGCACATAAATAAATATGATGTGTGTGTGAAAGAGAAGAAAGTTAAATAAATATTTATAAAATTTAAGTATAACTCATTTATGATTATAAAATTTATATATGAGCAATAGTATAAGTGATAGTAAAATATTTTTATAATATTATTAAATGGGGGGAGCGCAGAGTAGTCACGGATCGACCTGCACGGTCAGGTCGCGGGAGTCAAGGGGGCAGCGCCCCTTGTGGGGGGTTGTCATGGGGGCGAAGTCCCCCGAACCCAAAAAAGTATGTAATAGTATATGTGAGACAAAGAGAGAGTGAAGAAAGAGCTGAAAAGAAACTTAATTAAGTATATAATATTTGTTTATAATCATAAATCTTAAATATGTATGATAGTACAAGTGATAATGCAATATATTAATATATTCAAACTATCATTAAATAAGTGTTCTTTGTGGGGGATATCAAGGGGGAAAATCTCTCAAAATTATTTTTTTAATGATGTAAAAATACCCAAGGTGCCTTGTCTGGGCGCCTAAGCTGGCGCCTTGGATGCCTTGCGTCTAGGCGGGCGCTTTTTAGCCCCAGATAAGGCACCCTGGCAAGGCGCTCTTGGAAAAGCGCCTTGCCGCCTAGGCGGGCACCTTGACAACTATGCCCCCCGTTGTGGGGGACTTCACCCGGGTTCGCTCCCTGCCTTGTATGCCCATCACAATGTTTGTGAGTGGCAGGCCAAGACCACTACCATCTCCAAAAGAAAAGATTTAAGGGAATGATTTTTTTATTATTTTTTATGTTTTATAATTTTACAATTCACAAGGAGTGAATCCATATGGCCGACCCCAAGTAATTAGGGACTAAGGCTTGAGTTGAGTTCTATAATTTCACATTTGTATATGATCTATCTTGTTTGTTTGGTTGGTTATTAAATTTTTTATTAATATTTCTGTTAAGTAATTGACATTGTATGATTTTGTGAATTATCTTATTTTAATTTGTCAATTTTATCTTGTTATCATTTTATTAACTTATTTTATTGATATAACATAAATTTATTTGAATGATTTCTAAATGATTGTTTGCTTTGTGATTTATTTGTTTGTTTTATGATTTGACTATTTTCTATTGTTTATGTAATTTTTTCTATCATTGATTGGTTTGTTGAGTTAATTTGACATTATTTTATATTTATGATTTATTTTAAGTATCTACTATTTTTATTTGATTATGTAATATTTCTTATATGTTTGATTTTTAAAAAAAAATTATTTTTTTATTTATCATTGTTTAAATTTTATTATTTTTGTTATTTACTTGCTTTGCTTATCATGTGAGTTTCAAGTTGCTTAATGAGATCAGTTTTGTTATCATTATGGAAAGTGGAATCGGAATTGGCCGCTGGATCGGTTAATCGGTAGCTGATTACATAGAAGAAAACGGATCTAGAATTGGTTTGCATCAGTTCAAAAATTTTTAAAAAACAAATAAATACAAAATCAGCACTTAAATTGGATTTCAGTCTGATATGATCCTTTTGGTGCCAAAATTGGCTAAAATGGAAGCCCTAGGCGGCGTTGCTCATACCAGGTCCTTGGGACCTAGTACAAGTCACTAGATCCAGGTCCTATCAGACCCAATACAGCAGGGAAGATGTCACAGCACCACCGTAACGGATGATTCCAGTGGAGAATCGCTAGAATCAATCTCAATCTAGGCTTATTCCGACAAGAATCCATGGGTGGATCACCCCCCCTAAATCAGGTCAGTTTATGTCGATCCGATTCCTGGAGTCAGCCAATTCCATGAACCATGGTTATTGTTGGTTGCCATTTTTATGTATTAACTGTTTTATTGTTATTGTTTGTTATTTTCGTACTTTATCGACACTTAAGTTATTAGATTTTTTACTTTGTTATATTCACATGTTTATTCAACATTTTGATTGAATTTTATTTTTTAAAATCATATAAGTTCTCAATATTATTTGTTTAGTTTGATTTAACCTAAGTTCATTTAAACAATTTTTTAATGTAATTTATATTAAAAGGATCATGGATTTTAAGTATGTTACATGTACATGCATATGTCATGATATAAAACAGGGGTGTGGGAAGCATATTGACAAAAAAATTTCATTCCGTACGATAGACATGGTACATCGACATAAATAAAACAGAGGCTGAATAGCCACAAATCCTTTTATAAATAAAATGTAGTGAGGAAACATGAGTATTCATAGGTCCCCATATGTTTGAATTGAGATAAGGAGGCATGAATAGCCATAAGCCCTGGTTCAAGTATTCATAGTCCTTTTGACATTTATGGGGACTACTGAATATGTGCCCCTTATGCCCGATGGCTTGGCTATATGTTGCATGATTAAAATATTTGACAATAGGTTCATACACCTACTATAAGTCCTTTCCATAAATGTTTAAAGGATTAAGGGTTCATGTGCCCCTAAAGCCCGACAACTTGGCTCCAAACTTATTCATGATATAGTCAGAATGAGTTACGACTTAAAGGGTCATAAGCCCCTTAAATCTATTGCGGACATGTCAAGATATTTAGGGGTTTTATCATTATGCCTATTAAGCTCAATGACTAGGCTTGATGCTAGCCTATGATACAATCAGAATGATCTATGACCTATATGATCATATCTCTGATAAGTCCATTTTAGGCATATAAGAGGTTCAAGTGACATATGCCTCTTAATCCCGACGACTAAGCTCCAAGTTCGTCTATGATATAATCGGAATTATTCATGACCTATAAGGTTATAGGCCTCTTATAAGTTTCTTCTAGGCATTTCATGGGATTTCGGGGTCACATACCTCCTATGCCTATCATGTAGAAGAGGTCAGAAGGATGAGGAAATGGGTGAGCTTTCTACTTCGTTGTTGTTGCTTGATAAGTACAGTTGTATTGAGGACAAGGAAGACAATATTGTTTGGCTTCCCGTTAATAAGACTACTTTCATGATGAATTCCACCTTGAGGAAACTTAACATGGGACCATATAGTTTGGAGGCTTCAATTCTCTATTAAAATCAAACTTTTTGTGTGGAAGTTGCGTAGACAGAGGCTTCCAACCAGAAGCAATTTAAACATGTTTTTTGTGATATTTCTACTGATTGTGTGTTCTGTGGTATAAGGGAGGAATCAATCGATCATCTTTGCATTAACGGTGGGGTTACTAATTCTTTGTGGAGACTAGAGGGTGATGCTCAAAGCTTGGAAGATTCCTTGGGCTGAGCATACCCCTCTTATGCTTATAGGTAGGTTTGAATCCTTGGGGTTCATATTCTTAACATTGGGAGTTGGTATTACCAGCTATTCGTTGGTCCAAGGAAGGTCGGGTAGAGGGTCAGGACCAGGTCTCCTTGATCAAATCCAACCGGGTCAAGACCCAAGTCAGAAAATACTAGATTCGATTAAATAAATAAATAATTAATTTAGAATTATAAAAAATAATAAGAAGTATTAATTTTTATTTTAGTTAAAGTAATTATTTAAATTATTAAAAAATATTTTTTATTATTTTTTAACTAATATATATTTATAAAATTTTTAAAAAATGCCATCGTGGAATCCACGATGGCATTTTTGCATTCCATGCGCCGAAAGTAGAAAATTTGGTGCCGCACACCCTTTTTATCTAGGATCGCCTCAATCTGATCGAGGTCGGGTTGATCACAGGTAAAACCGACCTAGTCGGGCGACCTAACCCTAACTCGACGAACCATGATTTGGTTTATCTAGCGTACAAGGAACAAATGAATCTTTATATGCCATTTTGAGCATGTCAAATTGATTTGGCAAATGTTGTCAACATACATCAGAGATTGGACACTTGCTCGTTCCGGCAACCTGATGGATTATGCTACATCATAGGGATTGTTTCTTGCCGCTTAGAGTTTTCTTTGTGTGATCCCATTCCTCTCTACCTTCTAGTTATGGTTTTTTCTTTCGTTTGTTTAATTTTTGTATTCTCTTTTGGCATAAATGAAATTTTGGTGTGGTGGCCAGATTCAAAAAAAATGAACCTCTTAAGACTGATAACTGGGCTTCATATTGATCTAGGGGCGCAAATTAACCAATACACTCTAACAAGTAGGTAGAAACCCAACCTGATAAAACTTTGACTCAGCTTGTTTATTATGTTAAACGAACAAGCTTGAACCAAAAATAAAGCTCGATTCTTTAATGATTCAAGTTTGAATTGACTCCTACTCAACTTAATATGCTCACTCGATTAATTACTTGATTGAATATTCATTTAAACAAGTTATCTATGATTATTAATAAATATATAATCACTTAAATATGAAAAATAAGTTAAAATAAATTTAATTTGAGTTTTAAATTATGATTGAACTTCATACATGAGCTCTAGTTTGAGTTTCACATATGAGTTTAGTTTGAGGTCGAGCTTTATAAACTAGTTTATACCTAGTTTGGCTTTGGACTGAACTTCAGTTGGGTTGCCATTCAAGCTCGAGCTTAGCTTGTTTATGTGACGATCCAAGCTTGGGGTGAGCCTGCCCATAAAGGATTGAACTCATACTTAGGTAAAATAAATGGATGGAGTTTGAACAACATGCCACTGGGCTCAGCTCATTTGCACCCCTATGTTGATCAATGATAGGATAGAATAATTTGACATATGTGGTCTTATGTTGCTTACGAGTCTATTCAGACAGATTTAAACGTTATGGGCCTCATAAACTCAACGACTAAGGTCCAAAGCAATCCACGATATATAGTAATGATTTATAACCAATAAGATCACCGTGGAAACCTTATTTTTCCCACCATCATAATCATAATGGTATGTGATACTAAAATATGTTAATATGATTGGTGTGGTATGCATACAAGAACATATCGATACAGTTCCAAATTTTCTTTAATTCAAGCATAGGTAGCTCTCTATAGCTTAAAAAATTAACCTTATTTAAAACTTTGATGTTATCAAGTGCGCTTACGAAAATATGTTTAGATCTCTCATCATCAAATACGTATTAATCTAGTGTTAATTATATCGAGTAACGACTCAATATCTTTGATTTAGAATCATGTATTGGATGAAGTCATTCTTTCACAGGAAAAATGAGTTGTTCAGCATGAAATATAGAGGAATCGGGTGGCATTTTTCAATGACATTTTATTTTTTTTAATTGTGACATTTGCATGACTTTTTTTGTATGTTGGTTAGAATTGATTTATTTTGTGTTATGATATCATTTATTGTATTGTGGTTTATTTATCTCCTATCTGAGTTGCAAGAGAATAGATTTTTTATTTTTTTATTAAAGGTTTTCTTTTGGTGTTATTTGATGCTCTATTATCAGTTTATGCGGGCATCTTGAACATTTATTTATTTATTGTTTTTTATCATTTTGTTCTTCTTTTGTTTCTCATATCTCTTCATTTATTGTCTATTTGTTATTTCTATCCCTTTTTTAGTATTATCAATTCATTTTCTGCTTATTGGCCCGTTTATTCATCTTTTTATGTTTTTTTTTTATTTCTGTTTTATTTATTGTTTATTGGCTTATTTATTTATTTATTTATTTATTTTTTCTGTTTTTTGACCAGTTTTTTTCATTTTTTATTTCAAGTTCATTTATTGTCTGTTTTTGGTTGTTTGTTTGTTTATCATTTAATTATCTTTTTATGTTTATTATTTGATTATATGTTTGTTATTTGATTATCTATTTATCATTTGGATGTTTGAACATTTTTAATTATTTGATTTCTGTTTATTTATCTGTTATTTTTTATTATCTATTTATTAATTTTTTTGCATGCATACAAATTTTTATTTTTTTGCTCTCATTCCGAAGACAATTAATTTCACTAAAATTGCTTCATTACCATACATGGAAGGACTTGAAATTTTTTATTTCACATTCAATGGTAATTCAATAATTACATAAATGAGGAAAATGCAAATAAGGCATGATATTGATATCCACTACACAAATACTTGTGAGCAGGGGTGCAAACAAGTGTCAAGCCAAGTAGTATGTTGCTCAAGCTCAAGTTGTTTATTTTAAGTGAGTTCGAGTTCGAGTTCGAGCTTAACAAGTATGTTAAACCCTTGTTCAAGCTTGTTCATTAATTAATTGATCTGAGCTCGAGTAGCAACTTGACTTAAATTCAATGCACATTCAAGCTGTAACTTGATACAAACTTGTTTATAAAACTCAAAATTAGTTTAAGTCATCAACAAAACTCTAAATTTAACTCATTTATGAACCTTAATCTAAGTTTAAACTCAAAATTTGACTTATTTTATAAATTTTAATCTAAGTTTAAACTCAAAAATTGACTTTTTTTATATATTTAAGTGACAATATATAACTATTAATACTCATAATTAAATTTTTTAATAAATATTCAATTGAATATTTAATCGAGTTACTCGTGAGCTTATCAAGTCAAGTAGGAGTATGTTCAAGCTCGGCTTGTTTAATCTTTAATGAGGTGAGTTTTATTTTTTGTTCAAGCTTGTTCATGTAGCATAATAAACGAATCGAGTCAAGTTTTTATCAAGCCGAGTTTCAAACTACTTGTCGAGTGTATTGATTCATTTACACCCTTACTCATGAGCATGATAACCACATATATTGATTTATCAAGGGATAGTTGTTTTTATAATATCATATCCTTAACTTCATGACCTATATAGAAAAGCATATATGATGGGATATCTATATGAAATAGGGTTTTTTTCATCCCTGCAATATCTCATCATGACTTTATACATATCTTAGTTTAAGGGCCTTGCAATTGCGAGGCTTGGCCCTTAGCTTGTTTTATTCTTCTTTTGCCCAAGGCAAAGTTTTTTCTCCTTACACCTTCTTACTCTTAGTGGCTTGCGGAAGCTTCTTTTCCTCCTAGAGCTTTGATGTAACCTCAAAATTCTCAAAAGATTAATTCTTTTGTTTCGGAAATTCATTTTTCATTTGAATTTGAATTTGATTTGATTAGACCTTAGCATTGACTTCTTAGGAAAATAAATGGTATTCCATAAAAGTACTAACTAGGGTCAAAATTATATGTTGAGATTGTTAGGTTCTTTGAAATTTGTTTTGACCTCTCCCCGTCGGATGGTGCGAAGATCCGACGTTAATTACATCGAGATAACTCGAATACCCTTGATTAAACGTCGTAGCAATCCATAAATATAGAAAACAAGCATCCACAAAATTAAATAAACATTCACACACATATGGACATAGGAGAAAACAATCCCATAAGATTGGTGGAATGTAAGCACTCAATTTTAGTTTGAATTTGATTTGAATTGAATTACAATTTGTTGGTTTGATTTTTGATTTGAGTTGAATTTAGTTTGAGTTGGATTTAATGGGTTGAATTGCTTCTAGTTGATTTGAATTGAATTTAGTTTTGAGTTGAATTTGATTTGTTCATTTTTTTGAGTTGCTTATTAATTTAAGTTTGATTTAATTTGGATTTGGTTTGAGCTTGAAAACAGTTGTTTTAAGATTTGATTTGAGTTTGGAAATTGATTTAATTTCAGTTTTGCTTTAGATTTGTTTAAGTTAAATTCAATTTGTTTGCTGTTTGATGAATTTTGATCTGTTTTATTAAATTTGACTTGAGTTAAATTGGGTGAGTTGCTTTTAGTTTGAATTTATTTAAGATTGATCCAGTTTGGATTTGTTTGAGTTAAATTGAGTTTGGGGGTGAATTTGACATTCTGTGGTTTTGTGCAAATTTCAGATGATAAATTGTTTTAAGTTCGGTTGGAATGGATTGAATTCGGTTTAAATTTAAGACAGCTTTATTTATTGAGTGATTTTTAAGGGGATTTGGGCTTAACTTATGGAATATGGTTTGTTTTGAATTAAATTTGTTTTGAGTTTGTTTTATTGAATTTATTCAGTTGAATTTGTTTGATTTGGGGAATTCAATTTGAATTGGGTTGATTTATTTGAGTTGGAAGATTTATTTGTTTGAAGTCAATCTTGTTTGAATTAGTTGATTTGTCCAAGCCAGATTTGGCTTACAATGAAGTTTGTTGGCTTAAATTTATTTGATTTTTAATTGAACCTGGTTGGTGCTCCCTTAGATTGCAAATTCTGCAAATTTCATAAATTTTCAGATTCTGGGTTCTGTAATTTCTACAGGCTTCGGTTCCTTGCAAAGTCCAGATTTCCTGCTTCTTCAAATATCAAACTCTAGATTTCTGCATTTCAGATTTGCAGTCTTTCAAACTTCCAGATTTCTTACTGACTTTGAATTCTGCATTTTTTCAAATATTTCCAGATTGCAGACTCTTAAAGAGGTTTAATACAAATTCAGTTTTCAGATTCCAGATTTTAGGCCTCGGTTCCCTTGCAGATTCTGCACTCTTTTTTCTTTTTTTTTACAGCCCTCAGTTCCTTGCAAAAGTTCAGATTTTTTTATTTCCTCAAATGCCAAACTCCAGATTCCAGGCTTCAGTTTTGCTGTACGTCAGAAATATGGTGTTCAGACTTTGAAACTTCTGAAATTCAGATTTCTGAAACTCCAATCCAGATTGCTGATCTCCCTTTCGGATTTCTGCACTTCAGATTTTTTATTCTTGTTTCCAGATGTTCCAATTGCAGACTTTATATTTCAGCATTTCAGATCTCCTAGATTTCAGATTTTTGAAATGGGCTCTGATTTCTGATTTTTCAGTTCGTTGCAGGTTTGAGTCACAAATCTAAGTCTGGCCTTAAGTTTTGAGAATTCAGATTTGTGTACGGATCCAGAATTCAGATTCTGCACCACTCCAAATTCCAGATTTTTACAGTAATCCGGATTCCCTTCTTATTTTGGAATCTCCTGGAATTCAGATGTTGAATCTTCAAATTCTAGATTGCAGAATTTCGGACTTCTTCCAAATTTCAGGCTCCCTGCAAATTCTGCACGTGGATTCAGATTTTTAGACCCTGTCTTGAATTTCAGTTTCAGGTCTGATTTTGCAGATTTTTACAAGCTACAGGTCCAGAAATTTTGATTTCCTTCAGATCTGGAATTTCCAGAATCGACCATCCTGCAGAATTTTACAACCTCAAATTTCCTGATTCGTGCATTTTTTAACTCCTGTTTTTTAATTTCCAGATTTCCAACTTTCACAGAAGTTCCTGTAATTCATATTTGTTCTTTCAATTTTCTGCCTGCTTCAAATCCCTGGACTTTCACTCAGCTTCTCTACGGAATGTGATTTATTTCTGTTTGTGAAACCAAACCTGATTGGACAGAATTTAATTCCAAGTTAAATTACAGATTTTATGTTCTGTTTTCTCTTTTCTTCTCTTTTCTCTTTTTTTTTAAGTGCTTTGCATCCCATCGGATCATTGAGATCATTGACTCTTTCAATGATATATTGAAAAGTGCAATCTCTTGGATGTCTGTTTTGGACGTTCATAGTCCAGAAAATACAATTTGTTTTGAGAATGTTCTCGCTCCACTCTTGATGATGTGGTGTCTGTCGATCCTTTGAAAGGAATACACCCGGTCTGATATAGACTTATGGGTATTTCCCTTCTCTTCATGAGGCAATTTGTAACCTGACTGGAAAATCAGTCCCTTGAGTCCTTGATGGACTTATCGATCCATGGGCGGCATGTACCCGGTCTTGATAGACTTATGGGCATCCCCCACTATTTTTGATGATTTCACTAGTATAAGACCGGCATGATAGCATATTGATTATGCTTGAGCCTTGCATAGCTTGGTGAACTTGGTAAGACATTGGGGTCTTTTATAGACCTTTGTATGTCTACCTTAAGGACGTAGGGGCGGATGGTTAGTCGACCCCCCAACTAGTCCATATTTTGAATTCTTTTAAGTTAAGCCGAGACGTAGGGGCGGATGGTTAGTCGACCCCCCAACTAGTCCGGTTTGTTGAATTAGAAATATTTTTTTTATTTATTTTCCACTGTTTTGTTTATTTTAAAACACATTTTTTTTGAAGAATGTCCCTGCGCTTGTGCGCAAAGGCACTGTGCGCAAAAGGGGGGGTTTCAGACACTGTTCCGGACCGGCGGTCCGGCTTCACCCGGCAGCAACAGGAGAGGAGGGGCCGGCCGGCTTCGCCCGGTCACGCCTCTCTTCTTTTTTTTTGTTTTTTTCTCCTCCCCGGTGGGCCCCGCCTTTTTCTAGGCTGGACGTAAGTCCGGGGGACATATTTCCCCCGGCTGCTACAGTCCCGCACGAGACCCTTCGACATCCTGCGGTATCGCGGCGGCTCCGGCGGTGCTTTCCGGCATTGTTCGGCTACGACGGCGCCGGAGGAGGCAAGAGGAGAGGCCTGCGGCCCTAGGGGAAGGGGGAGGAGGCCTCACCGGTGGCCACGGGAAGAGGTCCCAGCTTCTACGGCGTCCGACGGCAGCGCGGCAACCTGCGGAAGGGGTTGCGGGGTCCGGCCGTAGCAGAAGAAGAAGGAGACGGTAGAAGAAGAGGAAGAAGGCTTTCGCGGCTTCAATCGGACTCGGTAGGCTCCTCCTTGCTCTCTCTTCCTCTCCGCCCGCCTCTCTCTCTCTCTCGGCCTCCGTCCGTCTCCCTCTCGCGCGGCGGCACCGGCTGGCCTTCTCGGCCTCGGGAGGTTTCTGCTTTCAGTCGGGGAGGTCGTTCCGGGTCCGGTAGGGACTTGGAACTTCCCATATCCTCGGCTCCCATATCTTGGGAGGAAATCGGGATCCCTTTGAACCGGGATAGCCTCCGTCGACCCTTGCTTCAATCGTCTCCGAGCCGGGATCCGGAGCTTCCATAATACCTGCATCAGACACCGATGGAGATTCCATAGCCTCGTCGATATCCCAAGTCAGATCTCCCACTTTCCTCCGACCCCTTGCCTTGTTCGATAACGGCCTCCCCCTCCTCCTTCTTTCGTCGAGCCTGTGTCCGAGCAGACCCGTGGGCCTCCTCCTCAGCCCATTTAGAAGACCGTTCACCCCTTCTTTGAGCAGGCCCGTGGGCCTTGGAGATGGCTTGCAAATGGGCCTCTCTAGCCGGCCGAATTGGGTTAATTGGAGTCTCATTCTAGGCTATGTCGATGGGCATCCCCGGCGGACTGAATTGGGCCGACCAGGGTCTGGTTATGGGTTCTGTACATGCTGTACACAACCCAGCTCCTCATGGAGAACGAGCGTGCCATTTCTCTTGTCTTCTTCCCTCTCTTTTTTTTGAGTCGGCCTTGTCAACACATTTAATTTCTTTTCTCTTCTTTTTTTTGTTCAAAATTGGGTGTCAACAAGTGCCCCCCACGGGTGGTTTCTCAAAGTTGGAAATCGGCGAGGGACCGCCTGTGTAAGCATGTTTATGTCATCTCATTGCTTGTCCTGCCCTCTTCTTCCCCTCTTTTTTCGACAGGTTCATCATGGCTAAGAAGGGTACCGTCGAGGCCAGCTCTTCGAGTGGGAGATCTTTGTCTTCCGATCCCACCGCCGTCGTGACCTCTCACATGCCTCCCCCGAGTCTTTTAACTCGAAGCAAGTTTGGGCAACATGATTACCATTTGTTTGCTCGGGAGCACTTATGGAATACGGCTGGTGCCGCCCACGTTGATGTTCAACTTATTCAGTATGGGCATGGGCAATTCAGCTATGCCCGCTCAGCCCATTATCCTGCACATCACCCCTCCGACGAGGCATTATTGGAGTTCATCCGGAGGCCTTCTCCACTGGGGGAGGTTGATGCTGACCGCTTATCCACAGATGAGAGACGTCGGCTGGAGGGTGCCATTTTGAGAGACAGGGATAGTTTGCAGGGTACTGTGACATACTCCTATCCCTGTTTTCCTTTGGGTCTGCTTCACCATCAGCGCAGTCCACTCCACCACCAGCTGGGCCTTTTGGGAGAATTTCAGGAGGAGTATTTCCTTTCTCACGACTTTCAGCCTGGCATATGGAAGCTGAACCGGCCATGTTATTCTGATCGGTCCAAGCGACGCAGTGGCATTTTCTTGTTGCCAAACAGCTCCCGCTTCAGCGAGGAGGGCTATGATGGCCATTGTATTCTTGATGATATTATGGCCCACAATGTGGATAGCTGGTATGGCCGCCTATCCATAGAGCGCTCTCATTGTCCACGGCTCGGAGCTTGTGAGTGGCTCGAATATGTCTTGGCCAACTTTGGTGCTCGTTTGGTGCGCATTGGCTTGAAGAGTGCAGTAGGGGCAGCTTTGTATGAATACCCCTGCTATGATGGCTATATCCAGGCATTGGCGGAGCGCTTCAACAGGCGTTGGAACACTTTTGTCACCACGGAGGGTGAAACTTCTATGGACTTGTGGTCCTTCCACATGCTTTCTGGACTTCCCATTCATGGAGAGCCATATGAAGAGGTTGTTCTTGATGATCTTCATAGATGCCAGACTGACGAGCATGGCAACTATGGGCTTTCTTATTGCCACCGATACTTGATCAAGGTGTGGCGAGATCTGGCTTTGATTGGTAGGGATACTCATTCTGATGGCAGACATAGAGTGAGCTGCGATGCCTGGCTGCGTTTCTTTTATGGCGGCCCTTTTTGTTATGATCATACTTTTGCCAGGCCGGGCAAACAACGGACCAGCTATGCACGGCTTGGTAGACCTTGTTCTGATAGGAGATATGCTGACATGGAGGCTTGTGCAGAGACAGAGGACCCGTGGGAGCTCGGGGAGATTACCCACTTGGCTGCATACCTTGCCTACTGGCTAGTCACATTTGCGATTCCTTTTGAGGATGCTATTGCTATCCGGCCAAAGGTGTTATTTCCAGCTTGCAGACTAGCCTGCGGGGTTCGTCTTGCTGTTGCCCCGGCTCATAGTTGTCAAGGCGCCCGCCTAGGCGGCGCCTAGGCGCCGCCTAGGCGGCAAGGCTCCCTTCCAAGGGCGCCTTGCCAGGGCCCCTTGTCTGGGGCCAAAAAGGCGCCCAAGGCGCCCGCCAAGGCGCCCAAGGCGCCAGCCTCGGCGCCCAAGGCGCCCAAGCAAGGCGCCTTGGGTATTTTTACATCATTAAAAAAAGTTTTTGAGGGATTTTTCTCCCTTGATACCCCTCACAAGGGACACTTATTTAATGATAGTTTCAATATATTAATATATTGTATTATCACTTATACTATCATACATATTTAAGATTTATGATTATAAACATATATTATATACTTAATTAAGTTCTTTTTCAACTCTTTCCTCTATCTCTCTCTCTGTCTCACTTATACTATTACATATTTTTTTGGGTTCGGGGGGCTTCGCCCCCCTGACAACCCCCCACAAGGGGCGCTGCCCCCTTATCCGCGACTACTCTGCGCCCCCCCATTTAATAATATTATAACAATATTTTACCATCACTTATACTATTTCACATATATAAATTTTATAATCATAAATGAGTTATATACTTAAATTTTATAAATATTTATTTAACTTTCTTCTTTTTTACACACACATCATATTTACTTATGTGCATTGATAAAACACTCATATTCAATTATAACATAACAAATATAATTATATTTATGTTTTTTTATATATAACAACCTCCCGACTCAGCCTTCCTTGAATACCGCCTTGACCGCCTAGGCGACGCCTAAGCGGCCGCCTTGTCGCCTAAGCGGAATCGGTACCCTTCAACGCCTTGGGCGCCTTGTCGCCTTGACAACTATGCCCCGGCTGCCCTTGCCGTGATTTATCACTCTTTTGGGGCTATTTCTTCTCATCCCTCGCCCTGAGATTGTAAAGTTGTACTTGCTACCCATTATGTTAGTGCATGGGCTTCTTTCTTGTTTGATGGACTTCCCTCTCTTCGGGCAGGCTTTGATCCATTCTGCGCATTGATGTACAGATTTCTTAAAAATCCGAGATCTCAGCCGCAGCAGGAGCTTACTACCGCCAGGAGATTGCTTGCCACCCTACCCGCAGAGGGTACTAGTGGCTTGCGGTTTAGCCATAGTTCCATTGGCCACCGCCCACATTCTGCTACCAAGCATGGTGAAAACTTTTTATGGGTGGATCCACTTCTGAACAAGCCCCGCAAGTGGGCTGCTTGGGAGTGGTTTCTATCCATCCGGATGAGTTGTTTGGTCTTCCGATGTGGCAGTCGCACCATTCTGGAGCCTTACTACCCTTTCAGATTTGGCAGGAATTTTGGGTATGATCAGGGCATTCCACCGAATGCCGATTTTGGCATCACTTCTCGTGTGTACACCCAGCATGATAGCCACCTTGTTGCTGCTGAATGGTGGAATTATTTTCGCCGGCCAGGGGCGAAAGGTGACATTTCTATACCACCAGTCGGGGCTTCTGGCGATTTTGATGTTGTGTATGGAAACTGGTGGTCCCATCGCAATCAGAACTACAGGAAACTACCGGCTGCCATAGCCATGGAGGAAGAGGCCCGAGTAGATGTGAACGACCGCGCTCCTCCTGAGATCAGTGTGAGCTTTCTTGCACGACACTATAGGTCCCGAAAGGACAAATTGCTTTTAAAATATGATCATTGGAAGAGAAGGATTGCGGCCCCCACTGTTCCTCCGACGCCCTATACCGGCGCTCTTCCTTCTTTAGTAGAGCCACTACGCACTTTGCAGCATTCTCGGCAGTCAGCTCTACCACGGCCTGTTGATTGGTATGGTTTGATGGTGTCTGATTGCACCGGTCGTCGGCAGGTTCCTTTGCGGGAGGCCCTTCCCCCTACCGATTCTGTCAAGTGTTGGGTGGACTACCTGGGTCGGGTAGTGTCTTCTTGGGGGCCACTTGATGATGTACTTGATATCCAGCAGGCCAACTGCTTTGGTGAGATCAAGATGGCAGTCATGAGTGCTGCGGGCAAGGTAGGGCGAGATGCCGGTTTGCTGGTCACCTGCCCCTCCGACCTGCCACTACCAGGTATAAAATCTTCTTTCAGTTTCTTCTGCCTTCTTTTGCCATACATGCCTCATATTAGCAATTTGTGACTCATTTTGGCTCTTTTGACCCTTTTCAGAGACCATCCCCTCTAGTGGGAAGAGGACAGCTTCTAAGTCAGTGGGATCTTCACATCCTTGCAAGAGGACTCGTGAAGAGGAGAGACTTCCATCTCCTACCCCGGCGGTGGAAATTATTGGTATATGTTCAAGTTTTTTTTTTCCTTGTCATTATTGCTATGCACCTTGGTGTGAGTCTGACCTTTCTTGCCTTGTATTTTATTTCAGAGCCTTCTCCTGCCAGGGCGACTCTCAGTTTCTGCCCGCCACCCCCTGAGAGGGTAGCTACTTGTGGTGAAGCACTTGTTGCTCCAGAGGTAGTGGAGGATCCTGCCACTATGGCCGGCCAAGGGGCTGATTTGATAGAAGAGTTGCCTCCCGTTGATGACCCGGCAGACACTACTTTGATTGTCACGCGGTCCCCCTCACCCATGGTTTTATTTCATGATGATGGGACTCAGTCAGACCTTGATCCCATAGTGATGCGGTCTCCATCTCCTATGGTGGGTGAAGGGGTAATGGACACTCCTACCCCTTGTTTGGACGAGCCTATTGTGGCATCAGGTGATCTTCATGTTCCTTTCATTTGCTGACATATTTGTGTTTTCTCAACTTGATTTGTCATGTCTTGATAATGACTTGTGCCCTCTTCCTTTAAAGGTGCCGATGGTGAGATTGATTCTTTGATTCTAGCACCTGTCAACCCATGTGAGGATGTCATTGCCGGGGGTATCGGTCCTGGGCTTGTCGACCCTCCTTTGCCTCCTACTGCTGGTGGTATGCCACTAAATAATCATTTCTTATGCCAAAAATCTGGTTTGTTGTTCACATACACCTGGCTTGTACTTATTTCTTTCTTCTCTTTCCCTCTCTTTTCTTTTTCTTTGCAGCCGCAGTGCCCGTTCCATCGGCCGACCAGCCAGCTAGCTCATCCGGTGCTTCTCCTGCACTGGGCATTGTTTGGCCTACTACCATGTCTACCAGTGTTCCTTCGGATGCGTGGTTTGTTGCCCATTTAGGTCGGGCAATGATAGCAGGTTTGCCTGCGTTACCGGATCCTCTGCCATCTGAGGCAGACCTGCGGGCTACGCTGAGGCAAATGGCTGCATCCTATCATCTCCTTGGCTGCACCATGGAGCCTTGGATATCTGCAGTTGAGGCGTTATGGGGCCAGTTTTGTGACAAGCAGCAAGAGGCTCAATCCCTGGTCCGGTGGAACACCATCCTTCTCCCACTTGCTGAGGAGAAGGTACAGGCACGAGGTGTTGCTGTGGCCATCTCTGTCATAGATATTCGACTGGGACAGCTCCAGGAGGACCATACCCAGGCTACTACAGCTGCCGACCAGCTTGTTGCTGAGATTGCTACTTTAGAGAGTCGGCTAGTGGCGGCTCGAGCTAGGTGTGCACAAGTTGAGGAGGATTTGGCCTCGACAGGCGGAGAGCGAGACTTGCTTGCTGCCACTTACTCTCGCCTACTAGAGGAGATCCAGGAGCTGGAGTTAGCTCGCCTGGCGTGTTGTGCCAAGTTGGCCTTGTAGTCACCATTTTTTGTTTTCAGAGTTGACTAGACATGTAGTTTTTTCTTTTCTTGATGTTCAATTAGCCCCCGAGGCTTGTTCGGGCACCTTGAAAATCAATTATGCAATGAAATACTTTCACATTTTGCAAATGATTCCACTTATATCCATGCTGGTCGCACATTGAAAATTCTCTTTCATTATCACTTGCAATTTGAAAACAGGGTGTTTTGCTTCATGCTTCGACCCTCGTCTGACTACCAGGTTGTTTTTTTTTTTTTTTGGATCGAGAAGGGCTTGGGCCCTTTAACTGACCCTTCTGGTCGCTTGTTCAACCAATGGCCTTCTTGTTGAAATTATGAGGCTTTTTCTCCCTGCATGTTGTTTGGTTTTTTTGACCCTTTAGAGAGTTGAAGTCTCCTTAGGGAATAAAATTTGGGCGGTGAGGAATTAAGGCTTCCCCTGGGCCATAGGTTTTGACGGCTTTAAGCCAGTGGAACCCGTAGACTTGTGAGCATGTAATGATCATACTCGGTCCGTAGGGTATGAGAATTTGGGATGTCCCTAGGTATATAGGGTTGTTTTCTTGAGGTATGATTTTAGGGTGGCATGATGCCATTCAGCCCGTAGACTTATGAATGTGAAAAGGTTCGCATTCGATCCGTGGGGCATGGTATATAAACTCGTGGGGCATTTGGGTATGAAATGATCACGCCCGACCTGTGGGGTTTAATTTTGGGGGCGGCTTGATGCCATGTTGGTTTAATGCCGAAAGGCAATGAAGTTGGCTTAATGCCAAATAACCCTTAGGACATATGAGCGTGAGAAAGAGTCACAACTCGGCCTATTGGGTAAACATGTAGTGGCTTGGTGCCAGTGGTTTATAACTTGTGATGGCTTGATGCCAAAAGGAGTTGGGGTGGCTTGATGCCAAAAGGGGTGTTATGGCTTGATGCCAGAAACATTTTATGGCTTGATGCCATAATAACCCGTGGGACATATGAGTATGGGGAAACCACACTCGACCTTTTGGGTATAATTATGGTGGTGGCTTGATGCCAGGAAAGGACTCGTAGGACATATGAGCACAAAGAAGTCATGCTCGGCCTACTAAGTATAATTATGGTGGCTTAGTGCCGGTATAACCCATAGGGCATTTGAGTATGGGGAAAAGTCCTACTCAACCCTTTTTTGGGTATAAACTTGAGAGTGGCTTGATGCCAGTGAATCATGATTGAGATGGCTTAACGCCAAAGAGGATTGTGATGGCTTGATGCCGATTAGCTATGATGGCTTGATGCCGAAAAAGTATTATGGCTTAATGCCAATAAAATGTAATGGCTTGATGCCGGGAGGGTATTGTGGCTTGGTGCCATGAGGCTTATTATGGCTTGATGCCGGGAAAGTATGGTGGCTTGATGCCAAGCAAATATGGATAGGGCATATGAGCATGAGATGACCATGCTCAGCCCATGAGTATGAATTTGGGATAAATCTAAGCTTGAAGGCTCAAGATTTGAGGATTGCCGGTGGGACTTGGGGTATATGGACCAAAAGCAACACTGGCGTTGGGTTGAAAGAACCATATAGACCGAAAGGGTCATATGGTATAAGATTCGGTTTTGATAACCACATAAACTAGGAGAGTCATGGTGGTACTTGGTGGAGAAGACCTTCCTGGCCGGAATGGCCGTTTGGTCATAGAACTTGTTTCTTGGTTGGACAAGGTGTTATCCCTTCTCCTTTTGGGATGGCGTGCAAGACTTCCCGAAAATTTTATAAGCGAGAGGTGATCTTCCTCGTTGCCTCAGGTATGGTCTCCCCAGCATATTTCTACTACATGGTAGATGAGCTTATGGGAGCCGTTTCGTCATTGGCAACTCGGACCTCCTCCCTAATAAAATTAGGGGGAAACTCACCCATCCAACCCATTGGGTTAGGGGAGTCAGCCCTGTTTGTGTTTTTTTTTGTGTTGTTTTTTTTTAACTAGCTTGGCTGCCTCTTTCGAGGTTTTCACCCAAACCAGTCCCCCATTGGACTTTTGCCTATGCGCCCTTTACAGGGTTTTCACATAGCGGGGTAACCCTTTTTTGCTTAAAGTGCCCTGTTCGGGTTTTCACCTTAACCGGGTTTTCCTTTCTTGACACTTTTGCCCTTAACCAATCAATGAGATTGGCTAAGTCTGTCGGGCCTCTTTATTTTTTTTAGCCCCATTTTTTTTTCAACATTATTCTTCATGCTCCATCGGGTTCTTGTGGAACTCGTGCTCTGGAGCGTAGTATTTTTTGATGTGCTTTCCGTTGAGTGGAGGGAACAAAATATCCCATTTGCAATCCACCACGGTGTAGGCGCCTCCCTCGAACACCTTGTCGGTGATGAATGGGCCGAGCCAATTTGGAAGGAATTTGTTTTTAGGACGACCTGCCATGGTGTCTTTCTGCTTGACCATGACAATGTCCCCTTTCTGGAATGATCTCCTTTCACCAACTTGTCGTAGGCTCGAGACATTCTGGCTTGATATACTTTGAGGTGTTCATAGGCTTTCAGCCTTTCACCCTCCAATTTATCTAACTCCATGAACCGCCGTTGCATTTCATCAGGTTCATCAGAAGGTAGACCATGGTGATTGCTACCCGATAGGAAGCCAATTCCACCTCCACAGGTATGACTGCCTCACTTCCATATACCAATGAAAATGGTGAGCAACCCGTGGGTGTTTTGTATATGGTGCGGTAGGCCCAAAGTGCTTCCTGCATCTTTTCGTCCCAACTCCGCCTCTTGTTCCCAACCACTTTGACCAGAAGTTTGCAAAGGGTTTTGTTGAATGCCTCTGCCAGGCCATTTGCTTGAGGATTGTAAACAGTGGATGTTCTCCAATCAATATGGAATTTGGAGGCCAACTTGTATATTTTTTGGTTTCTGAATGGGGTACCGTTGTCTGACATGATCCGGCTCGGTACTCCATATTTGTATATGATGTTTTGTCGGACAAACCGAGCAACAACCTCACCGGTTACTTCCTTGGCTGCTATAGCTTCTGCCCATCTGGAAAAGTAATCGGTAGCTGCGAGGATGAATTTGCAACCCTTGGAGGATGGCTTGAACGGTCCCACAATATCCATTCCCCATTCGGCAAAAGGCCATGTCGGGGTTATAGGATGTAATTGCGTTGGGGGGCGCCTAGGGATAGGTGCAAATGCTTGGCATTCATGGCATGTCTTTGCGAATTTCTCGCAGTCAGAGAACATGCTTGGCCAGTAATACCTTGACTTGATTGCTATCTTCATTTTGGGTCCGGACTGATGTGCTCCGCATAACCCGCTATGAACTTCTTTCATCACTTGAAATGCCTCCTTCATGGATAGGCACCTAGCGAGGACAGCCCTTTCCTTTTCGGGTACCAATCGGTATAGCTCTCCACCAATGAGTTGGTAGGATGCTGCCCTACGTGTCAATTGTACACGTTTGGCTCGATCTTCTGGTAAGCTCCCATTTTTGATGTCAATAATTGGCTGGCGCCAATCGATTTGTTCAGGGTGATCACCCTCACCCTCTTCTATGATGTTAGCCTCCCATGTGGTTAGGTTGTTGTTGTCGATGACTGATGTTGGAAACAGCCTTCTGTGTTTGACAACTATTTCTAACCTTCCTGCCGGGGGTAGTTTGATCACAGAAGCCAATTTGGCTAAGGCATCAGCCTGTGAATTTAGCCTTCTTTTGACATGTTGTATGCTGAATATGTAGAATTTTTCGGCCAACCGGCTTGCTGCTGCATGGTAGACCATTAATTCTTCTTTCCGGACTTCAAATACGCCATGCATTTGTTGCACGACCAGCATTGAATCCCCTAACACCTTAAGGCACCGAATTCCCATGTCAAGGGCAATTTCCAAGCCGATGACAAGGGCTTCATATTCAGCTTCATTATTGGTGAGGGCTTCTGGTAATGTGCATGAATGGTGTAGAACTCCACCCTGTGGGCTTAGGAATACCACGCCTGCACCAGCCCTTGGTTTTAGTTTCCCATCAGGTCTTCTTTCTGTGCTGGCTGCACCATCAAAGTACAATTGCCAGTATTTGACCTCCACTTGTTGGGCTTCTTGCTTTTCTCCCTCCCTCAATGTCTCCTCATCATGTAACTGGAGATTAAGAGGGGAATCCTCTGGTATAGGGTGGGCGGCTAGAAAGTTTGCCATCCCCTGTCCTTTGATTGCTTTCTGCGGGACATATTTGATGTCGAATTCCATCAACATCAATGCCCATTTCCCAAGACGTCCAGAAGGGACTGGTTGTCTCAACATGTACTTTACGGGGTCAAACTTGGATATCAAGTTGACTTCATGTGCCAGGAGGTAGTGCCTTAACTTCTTTGCGGCAAACACCAGGGCTAGGCACATTTTCTCCATGGGGGAGTAGTTGTGCTCGGGGCCGACCAACCTTCTACTCAGATAGTATAGCGGTTGCTCCTTGCCCTCGTCATTTAATTGCGACAGCATAGCACCCAAGGATGTGTCCAACGCTGTGATGTACAAAATGAGGGGCCTACCTTTAATAGGGGCGCCCAAAACAGGGGGATTTAAGAGATATTGTTTAAGCCCGTCTATTGCAGCTTGACAACTCTCATCCCATTTAAATGGGGCCCCTTTCTTGGCTAGCTTGGAAAAGGGCTGGCATCGGCCAGACAAGTTGGCGATGAAACGCCGAATATAGGCGACCTTGCCTTGAAGGGACCTTAGCTCCCGTAGGTTGCGAGGAGGCGGCAGCTCCCTGATTGCTTTGATTTTATCGGGATCAATTTCAATGCCCCGATATCTGACTATAAAGCCAAGGAATTTCCCACTAGATACGCCGAAGGCACACTTCATGGGATTCATCTTTAATTCAAATTGTCGGAGTCGCTCGAAAACCCTTTTCAGGTCACCCAGGTGGTCTTCTCGCTTCCTTGTCTTGACAACCAGGTCATCGACATAGCATTCGACCAGATCATGCAACATTTCATCAAAGATCTTGGTCATAGCCCTTTGATATGTCACCCCTACATTTTTGAGTCCAAACGGCATCCTTTTGTAGTTGAACACCCCTTTGGGGGTACGAAATGCCGTGAAGCTTTTGTCTTCTGTGGACATCAAGATTTGATTGTAACCTGAGGAGCCATCCATGAATGACAAGGCTTCATGCTCCGTGGTCACATCTACCATATTTTCAGGAATTGGTAGAGGGAAATCATCCTTTGTGCAGGCTCTTTTCAGGTCGCGGTAATCAATGCAGACCCGAATCTGCCCACTTTTCTTCTTCACTGGCACGACATTGGCAAGCCACACAGGGTACATGCAAGGCTCAATGAAGCCAACTTCTATAAGTTTATCAATTTCGGCATTGACTTTGAGCTCTAAATCAGCCCGCATGCGTCTTTGCCCTTGTTTGACCGGCTTCACCGAGGGAAGTACGGCCGGTTTATGGATCGCCACGTACGGCGAAAGCCCGGGCATTTCATTGTAAGTCCGGGCGAAGCAATCCACGAACTCCTCCGTGAAGCCGGTATTGGACTTTTTCTTCTTTACTGAGGAGGGCACTGATGAAGATAGGCCTTGGATCCTCTGTAGTCCCCAAATTAATTTCGAGGAGGTCGTCGACTGTAGCTTAACCACCATCCTCAATTTCTTCAGGGGCTAGTTGCAAATCAACCAACTCCTCATCATTTTCTTTTTTGTCTTCTATTTCAAGGGCTTCTGCCTGGATGAGGCCATTATCGCCCTGAATCTGTTGGGAGTCTTCTGGTTGAGCTTCCTGCTCTGTCTCCTCCTCAGAGGATTCATCAAAGACAGGGGCAATCTCTTCGACTTGTTGAACACCGGCGGATTGTTGCATAGTGCACTATCGGCTCATAGTCAGAGTCGTAGCCTAAGCAATATTTCTTACCCTTCATTTTCAACCATTTTTCGAAGTCCCACATTTGCTTGAACATTCTGTCTCTTTGGCGACTTTGCCTATCGGGAACTCTTTGTTCCCGGCACATTCGTCGCTTCTTTTGAGATATAGCTTCTATTGGCTCTACAGGCACCATAGAAGAGTTGAGATCTTCGGGCCAACCGAAGTCATCATCCCGAGCTCGCTTGCGTGGATATTCCTCCCGATGAAATGTAAACCTTGATCCATCAGGGTAGGGGACCGTGAAGGTTTTCATCCTTTGCACCGTTTGAAGCGCATGTTCTTCAGTTGGCCACATTAGATCTGGTGGCATGCATATGCTGTCTTCGAAAGCTTTGGTGATGGAGTTGGCATTGAACTTGATGGGTTGCCACTCCTTCCTCTCAGAGCTTATTTTTAGCCTGTGTAGTTTTGCCTTAACTTCATTGATAGTGATGCCTTCATCAAGTTGTTCATCCACCATCTTCTGTTTTCCCTTATCAGCTTTAGCCCTGAAGGACCCTGCCTGGAGATAGAGTTGTGCATCTGACAGATGACACTCGGCCACCTCGAAAGGGGCTTGGTCTGCATCTACTCTGCATTGCACACCTTCCTTGTTGTATTTGAGGCATTGATGAAGCGTTGAAGGCACGACCCAGTTTGTATGCAACCATGGGCGGCCTAGGAGAGCCCTGTAGGTGGTATCGGCATCTATGACATAGAATGTTGCCTTGGTGTTGAAGTCACTCAACACCAGGTCCACCTCGACTTTCCCCATCGCTTCTTCTGAATTTTGATTGAACCCGGATATAGTGACTCCGGAGACCTTCTGAAGATAAGGCATAAGGTACAGAGCCTTGAAGGTCTTGAGCGGGAGTATGTTGACAGCCGAACCTGCGTCGACCATGATCCGGTTCAATTCGTGCCCATTCACCAGCCCCTTCATATATAGCGGCCGGTTGTGGAATGCTGAAGGATACATCATATCCTCCTCGGTGAATGAAACCGATGCCGCATAAGCTTCATATTGGCCCAACTCGGCCAAGTGGGCTTCATAGGCTTCTGGTGCTTGCAGCACTGCCATAAGTGCTTCTCGGAGTTCCTTGCTTAGGGATATGACCTCCCATAGGCCTAGGCGTACGGGGAGTCTCTTCAACTGGAGAAGGACCTTTTTATCCACCTTTTCTTTTGTTTCAGCCAGAGAAGGGAGAGAGTCTGGTGGTGGAGGGAAGAATTGCTCCATTTTGTTTTCCACCATCGTATCAGTTGGAATCGACTCCTCTGCTTCATCTTGTTGAGTTTGTAGAGGTGGTTGCTGGGACGTGCTTGGTTGGTTGGCTTTGTCCACCACAGGCTCCTTTTGCACCTCATTGGGCCTTGCTGGCTCCTCGGAAGTGGCATTTATTGTGTCATCCTTCTCCTCGTCATCTGAGAAGGGTTGGAATTGAATGACCCGGGCAGGGGGCTGCCTGACCAATGGAGGTGGTACGGGCCTGGATTGTTCATCTCTGAAGTATATGACTTTGTGGTTATCGGGGTGTTGCCCCCTGCCTCCACGTCCGCCACGTGTGTTTCTGTTGTTTCGCCTTTGGTAGGTGATCTCGGGACGAGAAGATCGCCCCCGGTTGCCATTTCCCCGATTGTAGTAATCGGCAGGCGGTGGGATGCTCACCACATTGCATGACAATCTGTGAAAGCGGGATGCTAGTTCACGAGCATCCGGCTCTTCCTCACCTTCTCCCCAGAAGTTGGATATGCTGTCGAATGGGATTTCTTTCCTTGCAGCCATCTTTCTTCTGATTTCCATGAGCCATTGCTTAAAGGAAGCCTGTTTGGCCCATTCGCCCCAAGGAATGTATGCATCGAGGGGAGCCGGGCCCGAAGGCTGTTTTGGCTCGTATTCCTCGAGCTGATCAATAAGTTTTTGGAGTTTTTGGAGGGGGGTGGGATTTTGTAGGCGTGCCTCCATTTCCCGCAGTTTTTCTTCTTGGCGTTGTGCCTTTCTTTTATCTGCTTTTCTTTTGTTCTTTGCATGTTTTCTTGGATTGATAGGACCGCCTGGTCCTCTGTAAGGTGCTGGTTGCTCGGCCTCTTCGGCTTGTGCAGCTTGCTCAGCCAGCAGTTCTGCTTTCTTTTGGGCTGCTTCTGCCCTGGCTTGGGCCTTTTCCTCCCGGGTGGGAACTTTTTGCCATGGCTGATCCGGTTCCTCCGGGACGACCTCTTGGGCTTTCTCCTCGCAAAACTTGTTAGCGGCTTCTATGTTCTTTTGTATGACTTCAGGGGTGAACGTCTGGTAAGCCGAATAGACTTTTGGCTGTGCCGGCCTCTGTGACTTGCCCCTGGTATGATGCCCCCGCTGTACACTTGTTTCTGGGGTGGCATGAATGACAGAAGCCGAGGTTGAACGCCCCTGATGTATGACGTTTACCGTGAAGTTTAGGGGCTGCTTGGGCTTGACATGCGACCATGGCGGGTTGATTAAATGTTTGCCCATGTCGATTGTTCCATCTCGAATTAGGGCCTCCGCCTGATCCTTGAACAGGTAGCAGTCTTCCAAAGAATGACCCAACATCCGATGATACTGGCAGAAGTTGGGATCATCAGTCTTGTTGGCATCTCCAGGCCGTTTAGGCTGTGGGAGGGTGATTAGACTTTCTTTTGTGCACATGTTGAACAGCCTCTTAGTATACTCCCTGGGGAAAGAGTACGGCTTCTTCAGACGGTCAGCCAATGTGGTCGTGGGACCTGGCTGGCTGAAAGTCTTTGGTGCTGAAGTCGATGTCTGCACGTCCTTCTTGCCCCCATTGCCACTGTTCTTGGCCGGGGAGAAATCCACCGTGTAGACATCCTTGGCCGCCGGCTGCTTATCCTTCATTACTTTTTGTTTGTTGGCCAGAACCGCCGGATTGTCGGCATAAAAGAGCTCGAAGCTCGAGAGACTATCCGGTTCGGGTCATCGAACGTCCGGATGTTGGTAACCAACAGCTTTTCTAGCATTCCGGACGTAGCCCTCGCTTGCACAGGCCAACGACCTCTTCGTTTGCGGTGGGTTGGAACATCTCGTGCATAAATTCCTCCACCGTTTGACATAATCCACGGCCGATTCATCTCTCCGTTGACGCAGAGAGGTTAGTTCGACTAGTGTGAACGGCCTTTCCGTTAGCTTGAACCTTTCAATGAACTTTCTTTGCATGTCCTCCCAGTTTGATACCGAGTTTGGCTTCAGCTTGGAGTACCATTCAAAGGTTGATCCGGTTAGGGTGGTGGCAAAATATCTGAGGAGGTAAGACTCCTCGAGTGCCAATTCTCCCATATGGGTCACATAGAGTGCCAGATGCTCTTTTGGGGATCCACGCCCATCGAATCTTGGACACTTGGGAATTTTGGTGACCTCTGACGGTAGCTTCTTGAATTGGTGGTGGACAGGGTATAGAACCCGGTATAAGTCCACCGTGGCCAGCCCATCGTCATGTTCGGCCAGCTTGGCATCGATCAGGCGTTCGATCATCATTTTCTGGGACACCGCCGCATAGTCTTGTGGCGGGTGATAGGCCTGAGATGTGACGTGGATTTCGTCCTCCGGTGCCATCCATTGCGGCGGTTGTTGGGGAGGAGGCTGGTATACTGCTGGCCGCATCCGAGGTGCAGGAGGTTGTTCCATCTGCATGGGCGACTCTTCGGGAGCTTCTGCCACTCCAGAATTCTGGGCCGGTTGGGGTTGTAACAACCCAAAGTTCCTTAGTAGCATTTTTAATTGCTGATTCTCCCTCCATAACTCGGCTAGGTCGAGGTTTGGGGGTGCAGCTTCAACTTCTTGGTCTTCCTGGTGCGCCCCTCCCTCTACTTGTCCCTGTTGTGGAGGATCGTTTGCCAAGGATTGTCGCGGAGCATTTGCGGCTTGGAGAGTAGTCTGACTGCGGGTATTGGTTGCCCCAATCCGAACTGCAATTTATGGAGCCTCGGCACCATCTTCACGCCGGCTTGTGCTTGAAGTGGCAAAGCAGGAGAAGATTCTCATTACGCCCCCTGTATCACATGTCTTTTTGGGGCTTTACTTGGAGGCGTGAGTCGGGTAGAGACCGACTCCCTTTCCGGTAGGGTCCGGGGGACCGTGAATTGACCGCCATGATAATATGACGCATAACAGCGTCTGAATGGTGGCGCAAACTGGACCGCCGGCCGAGGTGGAGCGGCCTTTGGTTGTGAAGATTTAATAGACCGGGAGCTGGAAGAGAAGCCGGCTGCATGGTGAAGATGGGTAACTTTAGGCAGAGGCCCCGAGGTGGGAACTTTCGCCTTGGGCACCCATACTTGCTTGACTTTTCGGGTAGAGGATTTATTCCCCTGCCCCCTGTTGGTATGACGGACATCTGGTTGATCCTTCGTCCGAATTATGCTGGAACGTCCTGGAGGCTTGCCCCCAGTCGGATGAGTAGCATGTGCGGGTTGACCGGTGCACCGATCAACCTTTCGCATATATTGGGCCGCAGATTGCTTCTGCCCCCGAACCTTATCATGGTCATTGGATTGATTCCAAAACCAGGGTACGCCACCGAATTGGACCGGTAACTGAGTGTCTTCTTGCTTTTTGCGAGCGTAGGATTGATTCCCAGCCCGTTGAATCCTTTTGGTGGACGAGACCGTTGATCGGTTGTCCTTCCGGAAACGTTGGGTTGAGGGTTGACTCCTCACCTTGAAGATAGTATATAGGGGCGGCACCATTCTTCGGTTGGCCCAGCCAAAACGAGGGGTTGATGGCGGGTCCCTCACCCGAGCAGTGTAGTTAGCCGGCAATCGGCTTATTTCATCAATTTTTGGATAAAAGGGCTGCCCCCTCTCCTGGTGAGTGGTCTGGACCATTGATTGGCCAGAATTGAGTTGGCGGGCGGAAGATTTCTTCTTCCCCCGTGCAGATGCCGCGAGTTTATCAGATGGCTGGGAAGCAGCCTTATCCTTCTCCTCCGCTTCTGCCAGTGTGGCGAAGCGGTTGGCTAGTGGCAGTATGGCGAGCCTAGGCCTTATGCGCCTCAGCTCAGCTGGAGTATATATCGGGACGGCAGAGCGCCCCTTCCAGTAAATCCTCATGGAGCCCATTATGAATGAGCGCCGCGAGGAGCGTGGAGTAGGAGTCCTCCCGACCCGGAACCTTTGTGGCTTGGGTGGTTCGGGAGCCTCCTCAGTGATTGTGATTTGATTGGCGGAAAGCGGTGCCAAGGCTGGCACCGGTTCCTCTTCTTTGTCTTTTTCAGTATCTCCCATTTGGGTAGCCAGTATAATCTGGCTGATGGGGTTGATGTCGGCCGACTCCATGATGGGGGTGACAAGCTCCACACCGAGGCAGTGTGGTGGTAGGAACACCTCCGGGCACGTCCCGAACATTACTGGACATTGGGGAAATGCCAGTATCCCGTTGGTACGCGCGTCAACGTACTCTTCAGTCCAGAAAACTCCTTTTCCAGACATCTTAGCTTCTCTCACCTGAAATGGACGAGACAAACTGGTTAGATGTAGAGAGTTTAGTTTCATTTTAAAGGATGCACATTTCCTTGGATTGCAATGACGGAGAGATGAAGGGAAGGAGAGGTCCCACCGGGCGTGCCAATTGATGTAACCTCAAAATTTAAGAATTTGGTTCTCTTTGTTTTGGAAATTCATTCTCCATTTGAATTTGAATTAGGTTTGACCTTAGCATTGACTTTGTAAGAAAATAGGTGGTATTTCATAAAAGTACTAGCTAGGATCGAATTTATGTGTTGAGGTTGTTAGGTTCTTGTGAAACCTCGAAAATTTTAAACTTTTTGGTTTTTAAAAAATAAAATCTCGTCATTTGAAATTTGAATTTGGTGTGATTGGAATTGGTATGATTGTGATTTGGAAAGTTTGAAAATTTTGTTGAACATATGTATATATATAACCTCAAAATTTGAGATTGAAATCAAATTTGGAAATTCGTTCATGTATATATGTGTTTCGAAATATGTATATATGAAAATTGAAAATTTGAGCATTTTAAAATTTTTTTTGAAAATACCTCTTTTTGATTTGAGCTTTAAACATGAAAAGGATTTTGATTTTTAAAGAATAGTTTTCCAAAAATCTCATCCAAAATTTATTCGTCAAATTTCGATTTTACAACTATGAAAATATCGATATTCCATAGAAGTATAACTAATCCGACGATATACATAGAAATTCAAGTTCGAGGTTGGGTTCTTTAAAAAAAAAAATCGTTTTGACCTCTCCCCATCGGGTGGTGCGAAGACCCGATGTTAATTATATCGAAAACATTCGAATACCCTTGATTAGCCGCCATAGCAATTTCGGAACGATAGCATACATCCGCAAATGAAATGAACATAATAAGAGCAACGGCTCCATAACTTCGATGGAATGCAAACCTTTATTTTTAAAATTGAATTTGATTTGATTTGATTTAAAATTTTGATTTAATTGGTTTGTTATTGATATATTTTGTGGTTGATTTAAGATTTGATTAATTGTTTAAATTACAATTGTTTTGACTGATTTTTTTTTTTTTATTTGTTAAATTAGTTTAATCCAGATGTTATGTAATTATTTGAAGGTTTTAAGATTAAAAAATCTTAAGTAATATTTGTTTATTTTGCTTATTATTATTGTTTATCAATTATGATTACATGTGTTTTTGCTATTTAATTGAATCCATTAATTAATTAGTTTAAGAGATTTGATTGTTTAATATTTTGATTGATTTGAAGGTGTAAAAATTAGTTTTAACTTAATTAGATATATTTTATGTACCTTCTTAGATTAAATTGGTATTAAATATTAATAGGTATGTTATGTTCATAAAATTTGTTATGTTTTGTTTTATTTTATGTGTTGGTTTGTTTATTTAACTTTTAAAATTATCTTAAAGTTAATTTTAATTTATGAAAGTTAATTTTGATTAACTTGGTATTTTCGGATTATTTAATTGATTAACTATCTTTCTCTTTTTGTTATTGTTATGAATTTAATATAATCTTTCTCTTTCTTTCTTTCTTTAAAATCTTTTCTTATTTGCATTCCATCCAACTTATGGAGCTAATTTGACTCCATTGACATCAAAAATACATACACCATGTAATTTCCATTAATTGGAAAAAATGTACAACTTACAAATAAGATGAACATAAAATGATATCATGATTACAAATAATCAAATCGGTTTTGAATCCATTGAGCCTTTGTTAGGCATTATGGAATGGATCCCCTCGACATTGCGTTTAGTACACCGTCCTTTGTTTAAGGTTTGTGGGTGCAACCCATCGATATAAGCAATATTATATCGTTTTTATATTTTGGCGTTCCTGTATGTATGCACGTACATTTAGCCATCATATAAAATTGATATAATAATCGCTTGATGGGAAAATTGATATAGCATTGGGGTCATTTTATTTTGACCTTTATATGCTAATCAAAATTAATTTTATTTTTGATTCTTTTAAATTATGCCGAAGCGTAGAGCGTGCCCGATTGGACCGGCCCCCAATTAGCCTCGATTGTTTGATTATTTTCCAAAGACGTAGGGCGTGCCCGATTGGACCGGCCCCCAATTAGTCTCGGATCGGTTTATTTTTTAGTTTAAATTTGAGACGTAGGGCGTGCCCGATTGGACCGGCCCCCAATTAGTCTCGAATCGGTTTGATTGTGAGTTTTATTTACATCGAATTTTGATTTGAATCATCTCGTATATCAACAAATGTCATAACCATTCTCGCCATCGTATGTTCCAATGGCGAATTAGCGGTTGGACCGAAGTTGGTTCGAACATGTTTGGGCGGCTGGTTTGCGTCGCCGATGAACAGGCCATGAGAGGCAAAGGAGGAAGGGCGGCCGTGGCTGTCTTGCGGCGACAGAAGAGGAAAGGGAGAAGGGGGCTGCGACGAAGGGAGGGAGGAGCGGCGAGGAACAGGGGCGGCTGCGGCGAAGAGAGGAGGTGCGCGCGCGCGGCTGTCGCTGCGGGGTTGCGCGCCGGCGGATAGAGAGAGAGGGAGAGAAGGGAGGCTGCGGGCGGGTGGACAGACAGACAGGGAGAGAAGAGAGGCTGCACGCGGGACGGAGAGCGGGGGGAGAGAGAGGGAGAGAGGAGGGGCCGCGCGCGGGAGCGCTGGGTGGCTTGGCGAGGGCGGCTGCGGGCGGAGGTGAGAGAGAGAGAGAGGCGGGCGTGTGCTCGCGGCCATGCGGTACCGTGAACGGGGGGGGGGTGTAGGAACGCGGCCAGCCGCGGAGGAGTGCGGGACGACGGAGAAGAAGAGGGAGGCGGGCTACGCACGGGTGCGCGGGACGACGGAAGAGGAGAGGGAGGCGAGCTCGGGAGGGCGAAGGCGTGCGTATGCGGGCGGGTTAGTTGCGCGGAGGTGCGCGGACGGAGAGGAGGAACGTGCGGGAGGCGCTCGCCGGTGACGGTGAACGAAGGAGGAGGTGCTACACGCGGACGCGGCTGCAGGCAGAGAGACAGCGGACGGCGAATCGACGACGACGACCCTCCTTCTCCGGAGGTGAACCTCACCTGCTCTTCCTTTCTTTTCCCTTGCTCTCTGCGTATCTTTTTCCCCTCCCCCGGTAGAAGCTCTCGACCCTTGCTTTTTAGCCCGCGACTCATTGCTGCTGTTATTGATCAGCCGGGAGGTCGGCTCGCTTCCACCGTTACGTCCATGTAACGTGCGCAATGCTCGCCTCCACGGTTACTAGCATCAATATGACCGTTACGGTCTCACCTCCATTAGAAACGCTAGCCAGAAGGAGGGATCCGAGGGCTGATGCCAGTAGCGTCGTCCAAGCGAGACGATGATGACGTTCGGCTCTTGATGAGCCTGTCCATACCATTTAGAATATTCCCTCCTTGAAGGGAACTGCGGTAGACGTCGATATTGTCGGGACATCGTTGCTATCTTCTCGGTTCCCCTTCGTCGACGCGTTGGGCATCGTACGTGATTCATGTCAACTTTCAGCGAGTGTTTAAACTCGTCGAAAAAACGTTACGACGTCCGCGATCATCTTGTACCGACGCGTCAGAAAATCGTACGAGAGTTTCGACACTCTTCGTACGAACCTCGTCGTCATTTAGAACTTGTCGAAGAGTCGCTGTTTGTGACAAATTCGGAAGACGTATGTAAACGTTATTCTTCGTAGGCTTGAATTGTATCGTCTTGTCCACTTTTTTTTATTTTGTGAATTTTTCCAGCACCTTTTAGGCGTCAACAATTGCCCCCCACGGGTGATTTTTCAAAGACGGGTTTCGTTGGAGAATCGCCCGTGCTGCAGCCATCTTTCCATCGCATTTTTTTTTCTTTTTATTGAAAATATTTCATCGTGTTTCATCATCATCATTCCTTTGACATCTGATAGGTGCTTCATGGCTCGACACGGAGCTTCTTCTAGGAATATGGCGAATGATAGTTCTTCCGAGGAAGAAAGACATTTTGCAGCATCACGCATGCCGGCTCCAAATAAGCTGATCCATACCGATTGGGCGGCGTGACTATCATTTGGCTGCCCGGGAGCACATGGGCTTGATGACCGGTGCTGGAGATGTCGACATTACATTGATCCAACATGGGCACGGGTCCTTTGCATATGTTCGACCAGCACAGTACCCTTTTCACTATCCTTCTGAAGAAGCTCTATTGGAATTTATTCGGCGCCCTTTCCCTTTAGGGAATGCCGACATTTGTTCTCTGTCATCAGAAGAGAGGAACCGGCTTGAATGTGCTATACTGCGAGGCAGAGATATCGTACGAAGTCTTGTTGTTTATGCATACCCATCATTTCCTTTGGGTTTGCCTCATTTCAAGTGTAGTCCATCGTGCCATTCTATGGGCTTATTGAATGAATTTCAGGATGAACATTTCTGTTCTTATAATTTCCGGCCAGGTGTATGGAAGTTGGATAGAGCATGTCCTTCAGATGCATCCAGACACCGCAGTGGGTTGTTTTTGCAGCCCAGCAGTCCCCGTTCAGTGGGGAGTACTTTGATGGCAGGTGTATACTTGACGGTATTTTGGCACATAGCACAGATAGTTGGTATGGTCGATTTTCTGTGAGACGTTCTCACCGCCCAAGAGATGGAGCTTGTGAATAGCTGGAATATATTCCAGCCAATTTTAGTGCTCGTTTAGAGCAAATCCGCTTGAAGTCTGCTGTGGACGCCGCCTTGTATGACTACCCTTGTTATGAAGGATATATCTAGGCTTTAGCAGAGCGGTTCAACAGAAGGTGGAACACCTTTGTCCTTCTTGGGGAGAGACTTCATTTGATTTGTGGGCTCTTCGTATGCTTTACGGTTTACCGGTTCGTGGAGAACCCTATGAAGAGGTCATTTTGGATGACCTTCATAGATGTCGGACAGATGACCGGGGTAATTATCGGTTGTCGTATTGCCGCGGTACTTGGTGAAAGTGTGGCGTGATGCGGCTACGGTCGGCGAGAACCATTCTTCGATGTCGGTTATCGAGTGAGTTGTGACCTGCGGCTGCGTTTCTTACATGGCGGTCCTTCTTGTTACAAGCGTGGTTTTGCCCGAGTTGGGCAAACAACGGACCGACTTAGTACGCCACAAGAAACCACGTTACGACAAGAGATTCGGCGGCTTAGAAGCTTGTGTTGAGGCGAGAAGATCCGTGGGGGCTTGGTGAGATTACACATCCGTTTGCTTGCGGCTTATTGGTTGGTTACCTTCGCGATTCCTTTTGAGGATGCGGATGTGATTAGACCGAGAGGTTACGTGCCACCTTGCAGACTTGCTTGTGGCACCACCTTAGCTATTGCTCCAGCTGCTCTTTCTGCGATATATCATTCTTTTGGAGCGATTGCATCCCATTCTTCACCTCGGGACTGTGCTATTGTGATGGCTACACATTATGTGAGTGTCTGGGCTGCTTCCCTTTTCTTGGCCTCCCCTCGGCTGGAAGAAGAAGGGCCGGATCCGCTGTGCCTTGATGTATAGATTTGTTGGCGGTCCTCGTTCGCGGCGACAACGGGAGCTTACTACGGGACGGAGGCTGCGTCTACATTGCCGCTAGATGGTGGCAATGGCTTGAGTTTTGCCCGTTGTTCGGTGGGTCATCGCCCGCATCTTGCCATCTGACACGCTGGTGGTTTTCATTGGGTGGATCCTTTGACGAACCAATACGGTGCATGGGCTGCTTGGGGATCGGTATTTGTGCACCCGTCTATGTGTTCGGTATTTCGGCATGGTCGGCGCACCATTTTAGAGCCATATTATCCGCACCGGTTCGGTAGGAACTTTGGTTATGACCGGGGGCTTCCTCCGAATGCCGATTTTGACATCCCCTATCGTGTTTATGCTTATTTGGACAGCCACCTTGTTGCGGCGGAGTGGTGGTATTTCTTTTGCCGAGAGGCGAAGGATCGCGTTGAGATTCCACCGGCTGGGGTTACGGCGAATTTGATGTCGTCTATGGCAATTGGTGGTCTCATCGTAGCCAAAACTACAGGATGTTACCACATTTGATAGCTGCAGCCGAAGAAGCCCGGTTGGATATGAAAGATTGTGCTCCTCTAGATGTCAGCTCGTCTTTTCTTTGGCGCCATTACAGGTCTCGGAGAGACAAGTTATTAGCCAGATACAAATCTTGGGGAGAACGGGGTTTGCTACCTCCAGTATCCCAGGATCCTTACACCGGGACTATTGACTCTCTCGTGGAGCCACTTCGAGCTTCACAACGGGCACGACGACCAGCCCCCTTGCAGCCTGTTGACTGGTATTCTTTTTTAGAGATTGATTGCACGGGGCGCCGACACCTTCTTTCGAGGGAGCTTCTACCTCCGACCAGCTCTGTTAGAGTTTGGGTCGATCGTCTCGAGCGGTTGATATCCTCTTGGGGACCTGCGAGGATGCACTCGATGTGGCACGAGGCTTTATGTTTTGGGGAGTTGAAAGTTGCTGTGATGAGTGCCGCGAGCAAGGTTGGGCGAGACGCCGGGCTATTGGTCTCTCGTCCACCTAGTTGTCCATCACCAGGTATTTAACTTTTATTTTATTGCTTGCTATCATGTTCGTATTCCCAATCATTCTCCTTTTTTTCGTGTATGACGTTGATCGTCGTATCATCGACTTTCTTCTTTTTCGTCTACTTCTCTCTTCGGAGGTGGCTTTCGCGGACTCTTACGCCACTCGTGCCAAGAGTTCTCGTAGATCGGCGGAAACACTCCACCTACAAAGAGGGCACGCTTGATGAGGAGATCTTTATCTCCTACGCCGGTGACCGTGCTCCAAGTATGTCTTTCATTTTTTATTTGTCCGGTTCGTACCATGTTTTGCTTTGTCGAGCACCTTTACGCATGTTTTCTCTTTACTTTGTATACGGCTTTTTCTCTGCTCGAGAGATGGATCCACCCCCTCCTTGCCGAGGGTGTTTGTATGGAAGATGACGTCTTTCCCACGACTAGGGAAGAGCATCTTTTTACTCCAGGGGAGCCGAGTGGAGATGTTGATACGGATGGGATTCCAATCCCATTGGCCGTTGATGTTACTTTAGTGACTACTGCCCTTTCTGCCGAGTTTTCTTCAATGGCTGCCAGTATACGCTCTCCTTCTCCTATAGGATCATCCCCAGACATTGAGGATTGTTTGGTTGTTGAGCCCATTGCCATCAGACCTCCATCTCCTATGGAGGATTTGACTTTGACGGATGAGGTGACTGTTCCGGCAGTTTCTTTACAAGGTACAATGCTTCTAGTTTGCATTTATATAGAGTGACATCGTTTTTTTTTTTGTGCTAGCAAACTAAATCTTAAACCTCTAACCTTCCTCTCTTATAAATGATGCGGGTTCTTTGTTTATTGCAGTGATTTCTAGCCCACCATTGGCGAATCTGGACTCACCTGCCCAAGCACCTGACATTGATATTTTGGGCGGTGATGAGAGTGACTTGATTGTTGCCTCAACTTCACCCATGATTGGAGGTATGTTGTGGATCATTTGCATTTTTTTTTATCCACTTTGTTGAGCTATCTTATTCACTTTCACTCATTTCATTTCTTTTCCTCTTTCTTTTTCAGATGATGATAGCATGATCTCAGCTCTGGAGAAGGGTAGTGCCTCGGGGGATGACACCCCACCTCTAGCCTGTCTTGTCTCTTGGTGAGTGATGTAGTAAATTCTTTTCTTCCGTGCTTTTATTCATCACTATTTGAATGTATACTTGTTGACTAATTCTTCTTCTTTTCTTCTTTTCTTGTAGGCTGCTGCACTTTTACGGCGACTCTTCTCGATTGGCTATTATGCTCGGCTGATCCACACGAGTTGGGTTTGACTTGGCCTTCCACGCTTCTTGTTGGCACGAGGCTTGCTCGGCCTATGCGAAAGTATGCTCGAGGCTTTGGATCAACTTCGCATCCCTTCTTTGCTGAAGAAGAAATGAGGGCTCGATTAAAGAATGTAACGCTTGTTACCGTGGTCTCGGTTGCACTATGGAACCGTGGATAGCGGTTGTAGAAGCACTATGGAGGCGATGTGTGATCGGCTTCATATGGAAAAGATGCGAGTTCATTGGAACACGGTCCTTCTTCCTGCGGCGAAGGAGAAGCTAGCCGTGAAGAAGGCCAATGCCGATGCCATCTCCTCGGCACGGACCCGTTTGGAGACTGCGTGGTGATCGAGCTAAAGCGAGAGAATGTTGTTGGGAAAATTCGTGGGAAGCTATACGCCTTAGATGCGAGGCGACGCGTCTTAGAGGTGCAACTTTCCCTTGCTCAGCTTAGTGATGAACAGACTCGTAAGAGTCTAGCCTCTAAGGAGGAGGAGTATGCCTTACTTGTCACCACTGAGGCACGCCTGTCGGTAGAGATGCAAGAGCTTGATAGACTTCGTCCGACAGATTGTCCTATGCCAGAGTTGTAGTTCTTTATTTCTTGATGTATTTGTCTTTCTTTATTACAAAGTGTTGTTGTTTCTATTATCTTAAAAAAAATACAACGATTTGCACCTTCTTTAAGCGTTCTTGACTTTCAGCTTTTTGTTGCACAATATAACGCTATCCAACCCTTGTGACATCGCGGTCATTCAACTCTTTTAGGATCGAGAAGGGCTTGGGCCCTTTGACTTAGCATCCTTCTCTTCCTTTTTTTTTTCTTGAAAAGCGCCTTGTCGACATGTGCACGAATTGATGTTAAAACAGAAGGCTCATACAACAAATTATATACAAAATAAAAATCATATACAACTGGCTGAACATAGACTTTCCTCTCCTCTCTCTTTTTTTATCTTTCTCTTTTTCCTTCCTTTTTTTTTTCTTCTCTTCTGTCACTCTTTTTTCTTTTTCTTCCTCCTCTTTTTTTCTTTTTTTTTTCTTCTTCTTCTTCTTCTTTTTTTTTATTTCTTCTATCCCTTCTTTTGTCTCTTTTTCTTCTTTTTTTATTTTTTATTTTCTCTCTTCTCTTTTTTTTTTTGTTCTCCACTCTTTCTTTCTTTCTTCTTCTTTTTCTTTCTCTCTTTTTTTTCTCTTCTTTTTTTTCTCATTTTTTTTTTCTTTTTCATTCATCATCATCTTCATCATCATTTTTTTTGATACCAAGATGAACTTGCGAACATGTAAACATGACAGTATCACTCTCGGTCTATTGAATATGGTGATTTGGTGTCAAGAAAATTCTTATAACATATTAACGTTGGGGGTAAACTTATCCCATGGGATATAAATTTTAATTGGCTTAATGCCAAAAAGAACCCGCGAGATATATGAATGCGATAAAGTCGCATGCAACTCTTTGGGTATAAAATTTAGGTGGCTTGATGCCAAAAATAACCTTTAAGTCATATGAATGTTAAAAAAGTAACATTCGGCTTTTAGGCTTGAGTTTTGGGTGGCTTATTGCCGGATGAACCCGTGGGACCACGAATGCGAAGGAGTTGCATACGGTCCATTGGGTATAAAACTTAGATGGCTTGATGCCGACATAACCTTTAAGACATGTGAACGTAAAGAAGTAACATTCGATCTATGGGATTTGAATTTTGGATGGCTTCTTGCCGAAGGAACTGTGGGACATATGTATGCGAAGGAGTCGCATGCGGCCCATTGGGTATATAATTTAGGTAGCTTGATGCCAACATAACCCTTAAAACATGTGAATGTATAGGAATAACATTCGGTCTATAGGGTCCGAATTTTGGATGGCTTATTGCCGAAGGAACCCGAGAGACATGTATGCGAAGGAGTCGCATGCGGCCCATTGGGTATATAATTTAGGTAGCTTGATGCCAACATAACCACTTAAAACATGTGAATGTAAAGAAGTAACATTCGGTTTATAGGGTCCGAATTTTGGATGGCTTATTGCGAAAAGATTTATCGACTTGATCTTAAAAAGATATATCGGCTTGATGCGAAAATGATTTGTTGACTTAATGTCAAAAAGGTATGTTGGTTTAATACGAAAATATGTGTTGGCTTGACGCCGAGAAGCTATCTTGGCTTAATGCGAAAGTATGTGTTGGCTTGATGCCGAAATAATATCTTTGGCTTAATGCGAAAATGATATGTTGGCTTAATGCCGAAATAGAATGATATGAAACCTCTTCTTGACATTGAATGCGAAGACTTTTGAATGTCGAAAGGATCACATTCGGCTTTTGTAAATCAAAGACGAAGTGACTTGTTGCGGTTTATACTCGTGAGACATATGATCATGAAATAATCATGCTCGGCTCATGGAGTATGAATGTAAGATAAAGGTTAATTTTGAAGGATCAGAACTTATTTCCAAACCCTAAATTTCAAATACTCCTAGGGACTTGGAGGAAAATGAATGGTTTTGTGTCCAAATTGAACGATGTGAAAATTAAGAGAAACATTAAGACCGGCGTGGTCGTGATGTTGTAAGGTTTGTGAAAAGGTCATGAAAACCCAAAATTTTGGCTTGATAACCACGTATACCAGGAGGGTTATAGTGGTATACATTTGAAAACACGGAGATTCTTCAACCACAAAGGTTTTTCTTTTCTTTTTCCTCTTTTTTTTTTTTTTTGAATTGCATCAACCTTCATTCGCCGGCCAATTTCTACGAAATTCATGCTCCGGAGCATAGTATTTCTTGATATGCTTGCCATTTAGTGGGGGAAATTGGAGTTTCCCTTTGTTGTCCACCACCGTATATGCACCGCCTTGAAATACTCTATCGATAATGTAGGGTCCGAGCCAATTTGGGAGAAACTTGTTCTTTGGTCGACTGCCATTGTATCTTTTTGCTTGACCGTGACTAGATCTCCTTTTTGAAACATTCTCTCTTTCACCAATTTGTCATAAGCTCGAGACATTTTGGCTTGATAGACTTTAAGGTGTTCGTAGGCTTTCAATCTTTCACCCTCTAGCTTATCCAACTCCGTGAACCGCCTTTGCATTTCGTCGGGCTCATCGGATGGAAGACCGTGGTGGTGCTACTCTATAAGAAGCCAACTCTACCTCATTTGGTATAAGCGCTTCGGTCCCGTACACCGGGGAAAATGGAGAACGACCGGTAGGGGTTTTATATACGATGCGGTATGCCCAAAGAGCTTCGTGCATCTTTTCATCCCAACTTCGCTTCTTATCTCGACCATTTTGACTAGGAGTTTACAAAGGGTCTTGTTGAAAGCTTCGCCAATCCATTGGCTTGCGGGTTATAAACGGTGGATGTCCTCCACTCGATATGAAATTTAGCGACCATCTTGTAGACTACATGGTTTACGAATGGTGTACCATTATACGATAAGATGCGACTTGGCACTCCGTATCTGTATATAATATCTTGCCGGACAAACCGAGCAACAACCTCACCGGTGACTTCCCTTGCTTTGGTATAGCCTGCCCATACGGAAAAATAATCGGTAGGCTGCAAGTATGAACTTGCACCCTTTGGAAGATGGTTTGAAAGGACCCGCGATATCCATTCCCCATTCGGCGAAAGGCCAAGTTGGGGTAGTAGGATGTAGCTGCGTTTGAGGACGCTGGGGACGGGTCCAAAAGCTTGACATTCATGACATTCTTTTGAAAACTTTTGACGAGGGGCGAAGGTAGTAGGCCAATAATACCCTTGAGTTTAATTGCTATCTTCATTTTGGGCCCGGATTGATGTGCTCCGCATAACCCGCTATGAACTTCTTTCATCACTTGAGCTGCTTCCTTTTTGGACAAACATCTTGCTAGAACAGCCCTTTCTTTTTCTGGAACTAAGCGGTATAATTCTCCACCAATCAACTGGTAGGAGGCCGCTCTTCGTGGCATTTGAACACGCTCAGCCCGTTGCTCAGGCAGAATCCCATTTTTAACATTAATGATCGGCTGCCGCCAATCAACTTCTTCTGAGTGATCGTCTTCCTCTTCTTCAATGACATTGGCCTCCCAAGATGTGAGTCCGCTATCGTTTGTGACGGTCTTAGGGAATAACCTCCTGTGTTTGACCACAATTTCTAGCATTCCAGCTGGTGGTAACTTAATCACTGAGGCTAGTTTTGCTAATGCATCTGCTTGTGAATTATGCCTTCTCTTGACATGTTGTATACTAAAAATATAGAATCTTTCTACTAGCCGAGTGGCCATTGCATGATATGCCCTCAGCTCTTCCTTTCGGACTTCAAAAACCCCGAGCATTTGTTGGACGACCAGCATTGAATGGCCGAATGCTGTAGGCACCGAATTCCCATTTCTAAAGCCATTTCTAGGCCGATGATAAGGGCTTCGTATTGCCTTCATTATTTGTGAGGGTCTCGGGCGAGCACATGAATTGTGAAGCACACCTCCATCCGGAGTCGGGAACACTATGCTGCACCGGCCCTTGGCTTTAACTTTCCATTAGGTCTTCTTTACGTATTAGCGGCCCCATCGAAGTAGGCTGCCAATATTTAACCTCGACTTGTTGGGCTTCGTATATTTCTTCTCTCGAGGTCTCCTCGGAGTAGCTGGAGATTGAGTGGAGAATTTTCGGGGATAGGATGAGCGACGAGGAAAGTACGCCATCCCTTGACCTTTAATTGCCTTCGAGGCACATACTTAATGTCGAACTCCATCAACATTAAAGCCCGCTTCCCCGTACGTCCGTAGGGACGGGTTGTTTCAACATGTCTTTCAGAGGATCAACTTTGGATATCAAATTGACCTCATGGGGTAAGAGATAATGCCTCGATTTCTTTGCGGCGAAATACTAAGGCTAAACATATTTTCTCCATAGGAGAATAATTATGCTCGGGCCCCACTAATCTTCTCGCTAAGATAATACAATGGTTGTTCCTTGCCTTCGTCATTTAACCGCGCCAACATAGCACCCAAAGATGCATCCAATGCGGTGATATATAAAATGAGAGGCCTACCCTTGATGGGTGCCCCTAACCGGTGGATTTAAGAGAATCTTGTTTCGACCCATCCAGGGCAGCTTGACAACTATCATCCCAAATAAAAGGTGCTCATTTCTTGGCTAATTTTGAGAATGGTTGGCATCGGCCAGATAGATTGGCGATAAAACGCCGAATATATGCGATTTTGCCTTGGAGGGATCTTAACTCCCGAATGTTGCGAGGAGGTGGGAGTTCTCTGATTGCCTTGATTTTATCGGGGTCTATCTCGATCCCCCGATATCCGACTATAAATCCCAAAAATTTTCCTTGATACGCCAAAGGCACACTTCATAGGATTCATTTTCAACTTATCTTGTCGAAGTCGCTCGAAAACCTTTCTCGAAATCATTTAAATGATCCTCCCGCCTCTTTGTTTTGACAACAAGGTCATCGATGTAACATTCGACCGGATCGTACGGCATTTCATCAAAGATCTTGGTCATTGCCCTTTGATATGTTGCTCGGCATTCTTTAGTCCGAACGGCATCCGTTTGTAATTAAATATGCCTTTAGGAGTTCGGAATGCCGTGGAATTCTTATCTTCGGCGCCATCAAGATTTGATTGTACCCGGATGAACCATCCGTGAATGACAAAGTTTCATGTCCCGTGGTTATATCTACCGTATTTTCGGGAATAGGCGAAAGGAAAATCGTCCTTAGGACAAGCTTTATTCAAGTCTCTATAATCAATACATACCCGGATTTGGCCATTTTTCTTTTTAGCGGGACAATATTAGCAAGCCATACGGGGTATATACGGGGTTGATGAAGTCTACTTCTCTAAGCTTGTCGACTTCGGCATTTACTTTCAATTCCGGCTACGCCCGCATCCGTCTTTGTGCAGCTTGGCCGGCTTCACCGAAGGAGAATAGCCGGCTTATGAACCGCCACCTCGGGGCTAATCCAGGCATTTCATCGTAAGACCAAGCAAAACAGTCTTTGAATTCTGCAACAACGCTTTATATTGCAATTTTTCTTCCTCCCGAGGAGACTACTTACAAAGCGAGGGCTTTGGCTCATACGACGACCCAGATTGACTTAGAAGATCATCAATTGTAGCTTGTCCGCCGTCTTCGATTTCTTCGGGTGCCGGAAATTTGTAGATCGACAAACTTTTCATCATTTTCTTCTTCATCTTCTATGTCGTGAACCTCCTCGTGAACCTCCACTTGTACAAGACTTGTCATCGTCCTGTAGACTTAGTGATTTTAGATCTTTTGTTGGATCATTACGGAATTGGCAAGCTTCCTCTTGTTGAATAAGCTCCTGCTCCATTTCATCTTCGGATGATTGGTCGTAAATTGGGGCTATATCATAAACAATCTCTTCTTTTTCATGAATACCGACCATATTTGTTGCATAGTGCACAATGGGCTCATAGTCCGCTTGTTATATCCCGACCCGTAATTTTTATTCTCGCTTTTCTTGTTCACTTTGAAGGCGCCACATTTTCTTGAACATTCTATCTCTTTCACGAGGCTTGCCTTTGAGGGATTTTATGTTTTTGACATAACTACGAGTGTACGAGATGTCATGCTCGCTATTGGCTCCGCAGCTGTACGTGAATACGGGTCCATTGACCAATCAAAATTGTCTTCGAAATCTGTCTTGGAACCCACCCTTCCCGATGATACACCGACGGTCGATCGAGGAGCGGGACTTTGAAGGTTTCTAGCTTGTCAGCAGTTTGGAGTTCTCGCTCCTCTGCTAACCATAACAATTCTGGGGGCACAAAGACACTGGCATTGAAGACTTTAGTGGTAGAATTAGCATCAAAAGTAATCGGACGCCATTCTTTCTGTCAACCTTCTTTATAGGACTTTCGTGCACTTATCGTCATCCTATGCATCTTTGCTTTGACTTCATTAATGAATATCTCTTCATCTAAAAAGTTGTCAATCACTTTCTGCTTTCCCCGATTGGAGCCAACTTTGGAAGTTTCTGCTTCAAAATACAAATGGGCATCTGAGAGATGGCATTCTGCAACTTCAAAAGGGGCTTGATCAGCATCAATCTTGCATTGCACTCCTTCTTTGTTATACTTGATGCATTGGTGCAGTGTAGAGGGCACGACCCAATTTGCATGCAACCATGGGCGTCCCAACAAGGCTTTATAAGTGGTGTCTGAGTCAATGACATAAAATGTAGCTTTAGTCACAAAGTCATCTAAGACAATATCCACTTCAACTTTCCCCAATGCTTCTTCGGAATTTTGATTAAACCCAGATATGGTGACTCCCGAGACCTTCTGGAGATGTGGCATTAAGTACAAAGACTTAAATGTTTTAAAAGGGAGTATATTCACGGACGATCCCGAGTCAACCATAATTCTAGTCATCTCGTGCCCATTGATTGACCCCTTCGTATACAAAGGCCGATTATGAAATGTGGTGGGTAACATCATATCATCCTCGGTAAATGAAACCGATGCCGCATATGCTTCATACTCCCCCATCTCGGCCAACCGTGTTTCATAAACCTCGGCTCTGTAGAATCGCTATAAGAGCTTCGCGAAGCTCTTTACTCGAGATATAACTTCCCGTAGGTGAGACGCGCGGGAAGCCTCCTTAATTGCAACAGCACCTTCTTGTTCACCCTCTCTTTCATCTCTTTCAAGGGAGGGAGAGTTTCTGCTGGAGGAGGAATCAACTGCTGCATGATTTGCTCCACCAAGTCAGGATCTACCGAGCTTTGTCTTTGTATCTGTCCGAGGTTCTTTGTTGTGATGTGCTTTCCTGAGCATGCTTGTTTACTACAGCCTTCTCTTGAACCGGTTCTGACTCTGGGCGAACTTTAGAAGGAGCATTTTCTGCATTATTATCCTCTTCGTCATCTGAAGAAGACTGGAACCGGATAACACGCCCAGGGGGTTGTTTCACCAATGGCGGTAACACTGTCCTGGGTTTTTCATCCCTGAAATAAATGATTTTACCATTATGCCGGCCCTGACCCCGGCCTCCACGCCTTCCACGTGAATTCTTGTCAGTACGCCTTTGATACGTGATTAGAGGTTGATGTTTCTGTCCCCGGCCTCTTGTTCCATTGTACAAATCAGACGGCGGTGGAATACTCGCCATATTGCAAGATAAATTTTGAAAACGGGACATGACATCATGCACATCCGGCTCATCTTCATCATTGCCCCAGAAGTTTGCTACTTCGGCTGCCGATGGTTCATCACCCTCTGCCACTCTCCTTCTGAATTCCCATAACCATTCTTTGAATTTTATATATTTTGCCCATTCACCCCAAGGGACATAAGCATCCAGGGAACCGGACCCGAAGGTTGTTTTGGTTCGTAATCCTCGAGCCGATCAATTAATGCTTGCAACTTTTGCGAAAGGAGTGAGATTCTTTGAGCGAGCTTCCATTGCTTGTAGCTTCTCTTCTGGCGTTTTGCCCTTCTTTTGTCTGCTTTTCTTTTATTCTTTATCCACTTTCTTCTGAGCAAGGTCAATGATTTCTTGGATGATCTTGTTGTGGGGTTTCTTCATCTTGAACGATCTGCGAGGCACTGTGCTTGTGCTTTCTCACGAGCTATCTCTCGCACGGCTTGGACTCTCTCTTCTCGAGTAGGGATTCTCTCGCCATGGTTGCTCGACTCCTCGGGCACAACTTCTTTGGCCTTTTCTTGGTGGAATTTAGCAATCGCCTCGATATTCTTATCAACCATCTCCCGTGGGAGTTGTTGATATGTAGAGTAAGTCCCGGGACGTGCTGCCTTTGAGTCTTGCTCCTGGCCGATGCCCTCGCCGCGTGCTAGCTTCGAGGTGACATGTACGACATTAGGCGAAAAATTTTGTACATTGACACCATGCGGTCTTGGTGGCCGAATCAAATGGTCACCCACATCAATCTCCCCACCTCTTATAAGGAGTTCAATTTGCCCCCTGGCAGCTCTACAATTTTCTAATGTATGCTCCATGGTAAGATGGTACATACATCCTGCTCGGGGGAACACAAGATGTGCCTCTTCAAATCGGGGGTGTAGGGCTATCAAACCCGCTCTAATGCGGCCTATATAGATTGGATATGTCGTGTCTTGAGGGAATGAATATTGGACATAGTGGGGGATACGTAGGCGTCTTTACGCTTCCTCGCTCCCCAGCCCCAAATCGGGACTCTGCGATGATTGTGCACCGAACGGTCCTTGATTTCTATTGCTTCTTTCAGCCGCTGCTCGCCGCACTTGGTTGGCTTATTGTGTCTTCATCGGTCCGTGAATTTGATCCCACACTTGGTGGCCTTTGAGGTTGTTCGTGAGTGGACATACATCTTCAAATGTCACTCTTCCCGCCAAAAGTTACGCGAATGAGACATGGTGAGCTCCAAGTCTCGTTCAAGAGACGAACACCTCTGTCGGAATCTTTCCAAAATGGAACATGTTACGCGGCCATATCATAAACCCTAGGACATTCGAGGCCTAGCTTGGACATGCCGACGTTGTGGAGCTCGGGATGAACTAGCACACAGGAGTCGCTCTCCGTTGATGTATCGCATTGGCACTGAAATTAACTTGTTGCTTCGGCCTTGCATGGGGTTGGGGTGGGTGAACTATATGCTTGGACATATCAATGGTCCCATCTCGAATAAGAGCTTCTGCCAAATCTTTAAATAGGTAACAATCTTCAAGAGGGTGACCAAGCATCCGATGAAACGGACAAAAGTTTGGATCTCCAGCTTTATTTGCATCCCCTGGTCGCTTAGGCTGTGGAAGGTTAACCAAATTCTCTTTCATACACATATCAAACAACTTTTTAGTGTGCTCACGGCGGAAAGAATATGGCTTCTTCAAGCGTTCGGCCAATGTGATCATGGGACCAGATTGACTAACATTTTTGGGTGCTGTCATTGATGCTGATGTGTCTTTCTTGCCCCCATTATCATTCTTTACTGGAGAAAAGTCTACCGTGAAAGCTTCCTTAGCTGCCGGTTGCTTGTCCTTAGACATTCTTGGCCTGGCTGCAGCACGCCGCCGAGTTATCCGCATAGAATAGCTCGATTCGGAGACTATCCTATTGAGCTCATCGAATGTGCGAATGTTGGCAATCAACAATTTTTCCAACACCTCGGGCCGTAGTCCTCTCTTGCATAAACCATCGCTTCTTCATTTACCGGTGGGTTGGAACATTTCACGCAAAGGTTTCGCCACCTCTTGATATATTCTAAAGGCGACTCATCCTGCGTTGACGCAATGATGCTAGCTCAACAAGAGTGAACGGCCTTTCTGTCAACTTTGAACCGTTCGATAAACTTCTTTTGTAGGTCATCCCATCCGATTCTTGACCTGTTTTCAATTTAGAATACCACTCGAAGGCTGACCTGTCAAAGTGGTAGCAAAATATCGGAGGAGATAAGACTCCTCGAGTGCAAGATCGCCCGTATGTGTAACATAAAGGGCTAAATGTTCTTTTGGGGAGCCACGGCCATCAAATCTAGGACAACTTAGGAATTTTAGTGACGTCGGTGGCAACTTTTTGAATTGATGGTGGATGGGGTAAGGAACCCGGTACAAATCCACTGTCGTCACCCCATCATCATGCTCTGCGAGTTTAGCATCAACAATCTTCTCAATCAAAATTCTTTGAGTGACTGTAGCATCTTTAGAAGGCACATTTGTTTCTTGAACTACTTGTTGGGGTTCAACCTCTGGAGCTTCAAACTGCACTTGTGGCTGATATACCAGTCGACGCGGAGGAACTCTAGGAGGTATTGGTGCCGGTTGGACCACCTCTGTTGCTCGGGGACCATTTTCCAAATTCACTGGAGTACTGGGTCGAGCAGCTACCTTTGCAGAAATAAGACTTTGGATTATTACCCTAAGCTCTTGATTCGTCCTCCACAAGTCTTCCATAGTCATCTCCTGTGGAATAACTTCTTCCTCATCTTCTTGAAGGTTCCCCCTGTTCAGCTCTTCTTGTCTGGTCGATGAGGACTCGGGGAGGCGGTGTAGGAATTGGACGGATTTCTTGACGAAGTGTTGCAATAAGTTGGTCCCGACTTCGGGTTACGGGTCCCGGACGCAATCGAGCTTGAGCTGCCGGATCGTACGGATGGTCATTAGAACTTGAAGCATAACACGTGAATATACGCATTTTTCCCCGCCCCCGGTATCACATATCTTTTTGGGGTGCGCGAACGAGCATAAGTCGAGTGAAAACCGACTCGCTTTCGGGCAAAAGTTGTGGACCCGTAGACCCATCATCGTAATAATGGGATGCAAGCGGCGTCTATATGGGGGTGCAAATTGGACCATAGGCCGAGCTGCGGTGGCCTTCGACCGTGTAGAATGGCCACGCCGAGTCTTTGGAAGAGCAATGATCGGCATGATGAGAAAGGGCAGCCTTTGGTAAAGGTCCTGGAGTTGGAGCCTTCATCTTAGGAACCCAAGTTTGCTTCTTTTGGGAGGAGGATTGATTCCCCTGCCCCCTGTCAACATGACGGGCAATCGGTTGCTCCTTAGCCCGCATGATTGGTGAACGACCTGGAGGGTGGCCCCCAGTCGGATGAATAATGTCTTCTTGTAGTCGATTAACAAATCGACTAGTAGGAGGTGCATATCGAGTAGCGGATTGATTCCGAACCCGAGCTGAAGGTGAAAGTGCCCCACACGGGCAATTTTGAGAGCGGGCATTGGATACATTCCTAGCCCGAGCTTCATCTTTGGCAAGATAACGACCGTGGGATTGGTTCCCATCTCGTACGGTAGCATGAAATGGCGGAACCGCTGATCGGTCCCCCCGGTTAATATGACGGGCTGAGGGTTGGTCCCTCTCCCGAGGAGTAACATGAAGAGCCGATGATCGGCCGAAGTCAGAAATCTTGGAACTAGAGGGCTGCTCCCTCTTCTTAACAATTGTAGCCGTTGATCGGCTAGTTGTATCTTGATGGGTGGAGGATTTCTTCTTCCCCCGAAAAGATGACTTCAAGTTGGTGGAAGGTTGAGAAACAACCTTATTCTTTTCATCAATCCGAGCCAAGGTGGCAAAGCGATTGGTGAGTGATAAGATAGTGAGCTTCGACCTTTGCTGTCTTAGCTCGGCAGGAGTGTAAATTGGGACGGCATGGCGCTTTCCCCAATAAACCCTCATAGAACCCATCACTATTGATCGACGTGATCCGCGCGACGGGCTGGATTTGCCCGGACGGAACCGTCGAAGCTTTGGCTCAGTGCTTGATACAGTGTTGACGGACGGTACTATACGTGTGTCCGCCACGTTTTCCTTCTCTAAGACTGAATCCATGGCCATGGAGGCCAAAAGCAATTGCTCCCCCGGATGAATGTCGTCATCATTGGTGATCGGGTGCAATAACTTTACGCCCAAGCAGTCGACGGGCTGAACTACCTCCGGGAATGCCCCGAACACAATCGGATTTGGCAGAGAGCCAAAGCCCATAGCTCGGTTGACATGATACTCAGAGTAGCTAACTTTCTCTTCGTACGTCATCTTCCTGCAAATGGCAAGACGAGCACGTTAGATGTAAAGGTTTACATTTGATTTGAAGATGTATGTTGTCTTGAATTGCTATGGCGGAGAGATGAAGGGAGGGAGAGGTCCCACCGGGCGTGCCATTTGTGAAACCTCGAAAATTTTAAACTTTTTGGTTTTTAAAAAATAAAATCTCGTCATTTGAAATTTGAATTTGGTGTGATTGGAATTGGTATGATTGTGATTTGGAAAGTTTGAAAATTTTGTTGAACATATGTATATATATAACCTCAAAATTTGAGATTGAAATCAAATTTGGAAATTCGTTCATGTATATATGTGTTTCGAAATATGTATATATGAAAATTGAAAATTTGAGCATTTTAAAATTTTTTTTGAAAATACCTCTTTTTGATTTGAGCTTTAAACATGAAAAGGATTTTGATTTTTAAAGAATAGTTTTCCAAAAAATCTCATCCAAAATTTATTCGTCAAATTTCGATTTTACAACTATGAAAATATCGATATTCCATAGAAGTATAACTAATCCGACGATATACATAGAAATTCAAGTTCGAAGGTTGGGTTCTTTAAAAAAAATCGTTTTGACCTCTCCCCATCGGGTGGTGCGAAGACCCGATGTTAATTATATCGAAAACATTCGAATACCCTTGATTAGCCGCCATAGCAATTTCGGAACGATAGCATACATCCGCAAATGAAATGAACATAATAAGAGCAACGGCTCCATAACTTCGATGGAATGCAAACCTTTATTTTTAAAATTGAATTTGATTTGATTTGATTTAAAATTTTGATTTAATTGGTTTGTTATTGATATATTTTGTGGTTGATTTAAGATTTGATTAATTGTTTAAATTACAATTGTTTTGACTGATTTTTTTTTTTTTATTTGTTAAATTAGTTTAATCCAGATGTTATGTAATTATTTGAAGGTTTTAAGATTAAAAAATCTTAAGTAATATTTGTTTATTTTGCTTATTATTATTGTTTATCAATTATGATTACATGTGTTTTTGCTATTTAATTGAATCCATTAATTAATTAGTTTAAGAGATTTGATTGTTTAATATTTTGATTGATTTGAAGGTGTAAAAATTAGTTTTAACTTAATTAGATATATTTTATGTACCTTCTTAGATTAAATTGGTATTAAATATTAATAGGTATGTTATGTTCATAAAATTTGTTATGTTTTGTTTTATTTTATGTGTTGGTTTGTTTATTTAACTTTTAAAATTATCTTAAAGTTAATTTTAATTTATGAAAGTTAATTTTGATTAACTTGGTATTTTCGGATTATTTAATTGATTAACTATCTTTCTCTTTTTGTTATTGTTATGAATTTAATATAATCTTTCTCTTTCTTTCTTTCTTTAAAATCTTTTCTTATTTGCATTCCATCCAACTTATGGAGCTAATTTGACTCCCATTGACATCAAAAATACATACACCATGTAATTTCCATTAATTGGAAAAAATGTACAACTTACAAATAAGATGAACATAAAATGATATCATGATTACAAATAATCAAATCGGTTTTGAATCCATTGAGCCTTTGTTAGGCATTATGGAATGGATCACATCGACATTGGGTTTAGTGCACCGACCTTTGTTTAAGGTTTGTGGGTGCAACCCATCGATATAATCAATATTATATCGGTTTTATATTTTGGCATTCATGTATATATGCACATACATTTAGCCATCATATAAAATTGATATAATAATCCCTTGATGGGAAAATTGATATAGCATTGGGGTCATTTTATTTTGACCTTTATATGCTAATCAAAATTAATTTTATTTTTGATTCTTTTAAATTATGCCGAAGCGTAGAGCGTGCCCGATTGGACCGGCCCCCAATTAGCCTCGATTGTTTGATTATTTTCCAAAGACGTAGGGCGTGCCCGATTGGACCGGCCCCCAATTAGTCTCGGATCGGTTTATTTTTTAGTTTAAATTTGAGACGTAGACCGTGCCGGATTGGACCGGCCCCCAATTAGTCTCAAATCGGTTTGATTGTGAGTTTTATTTACATCAAATTTTGATTTGAATCATCTCATATCAACAAATGTCATAACCATTCTCGCCATCATATGTTCCAATGGCCAATTAACTGGTTGGACCGAAGTTGGTTCGAACATGTTTGGGCGGCTGGTTTGCGTCGCCAATGAACAGGACATGAGAGGCAAAGGAGGAAGGGCGGCCGTGGCTGTCTTGCGGCGACAGAAGAGGAAAGGGAGAAGGGGGCTGCGACGAAGGGAGGGAGGAGCGGCGAGGAACAGGGGCGGCTGCGGCGAAGAGAGGAGGTGCGCGCGCGCGGCTGTCGCTGCGGGGTTGCGCGCCGGCGGATAGAGAGAGAGGGAGAGAAGGGAGGCTGCGCGCGGGTGGACAGAGAGAGAGGGAGAGAAGGGAGGCTGCACGCGGGGCTGCGAGCGGGCGGAGAGAGAGGGAGAGAGGAGGGGCCGCGCGCGGGGGCGCTTGGGTGGCTTGGGGAGGCGGGTGCGGGCGGGGGGGAGAGAGAGAGAGAGAGGCGGCTGTGTGCTCGCGGCCATCCGCGGTACCGCGAACGGGGGGGGTGTAGGAACGCGGCCAGCCGCGGAGGAGTGCGGGACGACGGAGAAGAAGAGGGAGGCGGGCTACGCACGGGTGCGCGGGACGACGGAAGAGGAGAGGGAGGCGAGCTCGGGAGGGCGAAGGCGTGCGTATGCGCGGCCGGGGTTGGCCACCGCGGAGGTGCGCGGACGGAGAGGAGGAACGTGCGGGGAGGCGCGCGCCGGTGACGGTGAACGAAGGAGGAGGTGCTACACGCGGACGCGGCTGCAGGCAGAGAGACAGCGGACGGCGAATCGACGACGACGACCCTCCTTCTCCGGAGGTGAACCTCACCTGCTCTTCCTTTCTTTTCCCTTGCTCTCTGCGTATCTTTTTCCCCTCCCCCGGTAGAAGCTCTCGACCCTTGCTTTTTAGCCCGCGACTCATTGCCGCCGTTATCGATCGGCGGGAGGTCGGCTCGCTTCCACCGTTACGTCCACGTAACGCGCGCAATGCTCGCCTCCACGGTTACTAGCATCAATATGACCGTTACGGTCTCACCTCCATTAGAAACGCTAGCCAGAAGGAGGGATCCGAGGGCTGATGCCAGTAGCGTCGTCCAAGCGAGACGATGATGACGTTCGGCTCTTGATGAGCCTGTCCATACCATTTAGAATATTCCCTCCTTGAAGGGAACTCTGGTAGACGTCGATATTGTCGGGACATCGTTGCTATCTTCTCGGTTCCCCTTCGTCGACGCGTTGGGCATCGTACGTGATTCGTATCAACTTTCAGCGGGTGTTTAATCCCATCGAAAAATGTTACGACGTCCGCGATCATCTTGTATTGACGCGTCAGAAAATCGTACGAGAGTTTCAACACTCTTCGTACGAACCTCGTCGTCACTTTGAACTTGTCGACGAGGTGCTGTTTGTGACAAATTCGGAAGACGTATGTAAACGTTATTCTTCGTAGGCTTGAATTGTATCGTCTTGTCCACTTTTTTTTATTTTGTGAATTTTTCCAGCACCTTTTAGGCGTCAACAGTTCTTTGAAAATTGATTTTGACCTCTCCCCGTCGGATGGTGCGAAGATCCGACGTTAATTACATCGAGATTTCTCGAATACCCTTGATTAAGCGTCATAGCAATCCATTGGAATAGAAAACATGCATCCGCAAACATAAACATTCACACACATGGACATAGGAGAAAACAATCCCATGAAATTTGATGGAATGCAAGCACTCAATTTTAGTTTGAATTTAATTTGAATTGAATTGGTTAAATTAAATTTGTTGGTTTGATTTTGATTGAGTTGAATTTAGTTTGAGTTGAATTTAATTGGTTGAATTGTTTTTAGTTTGGGTTGAAATTTGATTTGTTCATTTTTGAGTTGCTTATTAATTTAAGTTTGATTTGAATTTGTTGATTGATTTTTTTAAACTTGATCTGAGTTTGATTTAATTTGTTTATTGTTTGATTTTTAGTTTGATTGGAGTTGAATTTGAATTTGCAGGTTTTAAGTTTTGCCTCGGAAGTTTGGTTTGAAATTGAGTTTATTCAGTTTGGTTTACTTGATTGAAATTGATTTGAATTTGGGTGAAATTAATTTAAATTTGTTCAAGTCAAATTTGGCTTGAAATGAAGTTTGTTTGGTTTAATTTTGTTTGATTGAAATTAACTTGAGTTTAATTTAAGAGTTGGATTTGAATTGAATTTTGATTGGTTTAGATTTCAGTTAATTCTGCAGATTTTGTATTTCATGAATTTGACAGTTTCTGGATTTTTAGGTTCTGATATCGGATTCTACAATTTTCTGGATTTGCAGAAGTCCAGATTCCCTTTTCTCCTGCAGATTTTGATTTCTGATTCTACATGTTTCAGATTCTCTTAAATTTCAGATTTCAGCTTGTAAATTTCAGTTTTCTTTTTCTGTATGTTTCAGATTCCGGATGTGATGTTCAGATTCAGATTTCAGATTCTACACTCAAATCCCAGAGTTTTATGGAGTTCAAATCTCATATGTTTCAAAAAAGGATTTTCAGATTCTGAATATTCCCATTTTCAGATTTGAAGTTTTCAGATTTACACGTTTGTGCACATTTGCAGATTTTAGTCTTCAAATTTCATATTTACATAAGTTTCAGATTTCTGTTTTCAGATTTTTTTGTTGTCTTGCCTCCCAAAATTTCATGTAGCGGTCCTCTCCTCGTAACATAAATTTGTGTACCAAGCATGAATTTTCATTTATTTCCTCTCAATCATGAGACATGATTTATAACTTACATGACCAGAAATCAGGTCTTTTTGAGTCCTTGATGAACATGGAACTTGCTTTGATCAATTTGAGATGGAAAAACACCCGGTCTTTGATAGACTTGTGGACATTCCTCTCACTGATTTGAGATTGAGCATGCCCCGGCCTTTGATAGACTTGTGGGGACTCATCTCCTTGTCTTGAGATTGAGCATCCCGGTCTTTGATAGACTTGTGGGAAATTAGCTCATCTCTATCTTCATGGCTTCATGAGTTAATGAACTTGTCATTTCATAGGCGGCATGTACCCGGTCTTGGTAGACTTATGGGCATCCCCCACTATTTTGATGATTCCATTAGCATATGACGGCATAACGGCATATTGATTATGCTCTAGCCTTGCATAGCTTGATGGACTTGGTAAGACATTGGGGTCTTTTATAGACCTTTGTATGTCTACCTTAAGGACGTAGGGGCGGATGGTTAGTCGACCCCCCAACTAGTCCATATTTTGAATTCTTTTAAGTTAAGCCGAGACGTAGGGGCGGATGGTTAGTCGACCCCCCAACTAGTCCGGTTTGTTGAATTAAATGTAGATTTTTATTTATTTTCATTGGATTTTTTGTTTTAAATAAAAATTTTTCTGTTGAAGAGGCTCCTGCGCTGTGTTTGCGCAGGGTTCTGTGCGCAAAAGGCCGCTTCAGCCGGCTGGGGAAGGGCGGCACTGTTTGGACCGGCGGCTGCTTCTGCGCGGGACCGGCCGGCTTCGCCCGGTCGGTTCTCCTTCTTTTTTTTTGCGTTTTTTTTCTCAGGTGGGCCCCACGGGATTTCCACCGTGGCATATAGTTCGGGCGCATTATTTGCCACGGTGCTACAGTGCCGCGCCCGACCTCTTTGGCTCCCGACGGCCCTGTGGCGACCTCCGGCTACATTTGCGGCGGCTCCTGGCTTCGTTCGGCCGCGCCGGCACCGGAAGAGGAGGGAGGAGGCCCCGACGGCGATAGGGGAAGGGGGAGGAGGCCTCACCGGTGGCCGCGGGAAGAGCTTGTAGCTTCTACGGCGTCCGACGGCAATGCGGCAACCTGCGGAAGGGGTTGCGGGGTCCGGCGGTAGCAGAAGAAGAAGGAGACGGTAGAAGAAGAGGAAGAAGGCTTTCGCGGCTTCAATTGGACTCGGTAGGCTCCTCCTTGCTCTCTCTTCCTCTCCGTTCTGCCTCTCTCTCTGGCCCTCTTGCCCGACGCCTTGCGGAAGGCCTTTTATAGGCTCCGGCCGGTCTTCGTCTCCTACTAGGAGAGTAGTCCCGGGTCCGTGAGGGACTCGGGACCTACCATATCCTCGGTCCCCATATTTTGGGAGGGAATCGGGATCCCCCGGGATATCCTCGTCGACCGCTGCCCTTAGCCATCTCCGTGTAGGACTCGGAGCTGCAGAATCAGACGTCGATCAGGGCTTATTGGCTTGGTGATCTCCTGACCCGGATTCCCTTCTTGCTTTGTCCGGCCTCTTGCCTTTGTTTAACCAGGTCCCCCTTGATTTTCTGTCGAGCCCATTTTTTAGCAGACCCGCAGATTGATTCTCCAGCTTGTTTTAGAAGGGTTATCCAGCCTTTTTGAGCAGGCCCATGGGCCTTGGAGATGGCTTGCAAATGGACTCCCTGGCCAGCCGAATTGGGTTAATTGGAATTCCCTTCTGGGCTATGTCGATGGGCTCTTCAGGTGGACTGAATTGGGCCGATCAGGGTCCTGTTATAGGCCTTGGAGATGGACTAAATTGGGCCTGTTTGGGCCGAGCATGCCATTCCTTTTGTTTTCTCTTTTTCTCTTTTTTTTTTTGAAAATTTTCGGTTACAACAAATGCCTCCCACGGGTGATTCTCCAGAGACGGGGAGTCGCCGGGGAATCGTCCGTGCAAAAATTTAGTTGTAGCTTCTTCTTTTCTTCAATCACTGCTTGTACTGATTGAAAATTGTGGAAATGCCTGTGTATGGTTTTCTTTCTGTCACTTGCTTGCTGCTCTATGACTGAAAATTTTGAATTGTTCAACTGTATTCCCTTTCTGTCATCTGCTTGCTGTTTGACTGGAAATTCTTGAATTGCTTGTTGCTAACATAGTTGAATTATTTCCCTTAGTCCCACCGGGCGTGCCATTTGATGTAACCTCAAAATTCTCAAAAGATTAATTCTTTTGTTTCGGAAATTCATTTTTCATTTGAATTTGAATTTGATTTGATTAGACCTTAGCATTGACTTATTAGTAAAATAAATGGTATTCCATAAAAGTACTAACTAGGGTCAAAATTATATGTTGAGGTTGTTAGGTTCTTTGAAATTTGTTTTGACCTCTCCCCGTCGGATGGTGCGAAGATCCGACGTTAATTACATCGAGATAACTCGAATATCCTTGATTAAACGTCGTAGCAATCCATAAATATAGAAAACAAGCTGATGTAACCTCAAATTTAAAGATTTTGATATCTTTTGTTTTGGAAATTCATTTTCCTTCTGAATTTGGATTAGATTTGGTTAGACCTTAGCATTGATTTCTTAGGAAAATAGATGATATTTCATAAAAGTACTAGCTAGGGTCAAAATTATATGTTGAGGTTGTTAGGTTCTTTGAAAATTGATTTTTGACCTCTCCCCGTCGGATGGTGCGAAGATCCGACGTTAATTACATCGAGATTACTCGAAAACCCTTGATTAAGCGTCATAGCAATCCATGAAAGTAAAAGACATGCATCCACAAAAAGTAAAGAACTCAAAAGGGCAGCGTCCTTTTGGGTCCGATGAGATGCAAACCGATTTGTTCGGGTTGATTTTATTTGTTTGTTGGTTGATTTTTTTGGGTCGACTTGAAAGTCGGTTTGAAGGTTTGAGTTGAATCAATTTGTTTGATTGATTTGGTTTTGTTGTTTTGGTTTAGTTTTGATTTGCTTAAAGTTTCAAGCATGTTTGGATTTTTTATTTGGTTGATTTTGATTTTTCTGATTTCTGAATTTTCTGATTTTTGAGTTGATTTTGATCCACGTTTGAGTGTTTGGAATGTTGTTTATTTGATTCCTTTTGGGAAGAAGTTTAGTGAATTTTAAGTGGATTTTCAGATTACCAAAAATCAGATTTTTGAAGTTGGTTAGAACCTGTTTTGATAGATTGTTCAAATCTGGATTTTTTTTGGTTGCAGATTTAATTAAAACCTGTTTTTTTTATTGACAGATTTTTATTGAAAACCTGATTTTTGATGTTCAGTACGGTTCAAAATCTGATTTTTGGCAAGTTATCTGATTTCTTTTTTATGTTGACAGATTTAGTTGAAATCTGATTTTGTTTTAGCAGATTTTTGTTTGAAATCTGATTTCGGTTTGGTTTGTTTCAAAACCGGTTCAATTTTGTTAAAGATCGATTGTTGGGTTTAACCGGGATGAGTTTCGAGTTTGCTTTCATATTTCTTTAAATTCTGATTTCTGTTTTGACTTTCAAGTTTAATTTTCTGTTTTAAATTTTCTGTTTGAATTTTAAGATTTAGTTTTCTGTTTTAATTTTATGTTTGAATTTGAAGATTGATTTTGAAATGGTTTTAATTTAGTTTGGCGGTTTGCATCGCCTCCGACCCATCGGGTCACTTTGAATGCCCGGCTTCATGCATCGATATGAACATCAAAGTTTCATTTCATTGAAAGATGGGGTGAAGTACATCGGTGTGCAATGTGATTGGTCCTTCTCCCAATATAGGTTTATCTCCACTACTTTGGAAAAATTTGGCATTATGACGGCATGCCAGTTATTTTTCCAACTTAGTGAAAATTTACCCATCCAAAATAACCAGCCTTAGCTTAGCCATATTGGGAGAAGGAACCGCTGGCTACGGGAGCATGCCCGCGCCACCGTCCGGATCGACATCCCGGGACGTACCCGGGGGGAGTCGTCCAAGGTTGGAGTCCCCGCGAAGGGTGGAGTCCTTAATTTAATATTGCTTTCGCATTATGTATTTTTTATTTGTTCATTTTTGGAACAAGGCCATGGAGGCCGGTTCAATTTCATCGGCGTTCCGAGCCGGCCTTCAATCTTCTTAGACCCGCCGGGCCTGTCTTGTACTGTTTGGGCCGGAAGGGCCTGTTAGGGAGCTGCTGCATTTCTGGAGCTGCCCGACCGGACCGACTTGGAAGGCCACCCGGCTAAGTCCATGGCCCGTCGTACGGTTTCCAAGGGGGGCCGGGCTGTCACCTTCAAGTCGGCCCACTTTCTGGCTGCTGTCCACCGCTTCATTGGACCTCTGCAGAACCTGCTTTGGGAGTTTCCTCCCCTGCTGCAGCGGCCTGGAGTGTGGGCAGTAGAGGCTGAGACATGACCTGTGTAGGGGTCTGATTTTTGGGACTGAACAGGACCTGGTTGAGGTCTGTTTAATGGGCCACAAGGAGGGAAACTTCGGCTGAACCAAGTGGGCCTGCAGGAGGCTGAGAACGGGCTACTTGGGAGGCCGGATATGGGCTTGCGCCAGGACCTGTTTGGGGTCTGGTTTGGAGACCGGCTGGGGCCTGATTGATGGGGCTTTGGTTGGGCCGAAACAGGCCTGTTTTTCTTGATGGTTGTAGGTGGTTTCAGGTGGGCTGGAACCTGGTCACAAGGGGACCTGATTTGGGACCAGATTGGGGTCAGGCATGGACCGAGCAGAGGGTCTGGTTAGGCCTGTTTTTCTTGATGGTTGTAGGTGGGCCAACAAAAGGACTTCGGTTGACCTGAACTGGGGCTTGTTTGGGTGACTGGACAGGACTTTATTTTGGGCCTGCCGTGGAGACCAATTGGGGTCTAATTGGGTGCCTCCAAGTGGGCCGAGACAGGCCTGTATGGGGGGAGATATGAGCAGGCTGAAAGAGGGCTACATTGGGACCTATTTGGGTTTCCCTAATGTGCTGACCGGAGTCCCCAGCAGTGGGGGGTTTTGGGCTTGTTCAATGAAGTGCGCAAGGGGCCAGAACAAGGACTGTTTAGGGGATGTTCTGGCTGGCAAAGGGTTGGCCGAGAGGGCTGTTCAGGGATGGCCTTGGGTCGGTCAATCCATTGGAGGGAGATGGAGTAGAGAAAGAAAATGAGGGAGACTGCATATTTAGATAATATTCACCCACCTGTTGCTTCTTCCCCTTCGCTTCTTCTCCTTCTCTTCTCCTGGCCGCAAGTGGCCTCCTGCAGCAGGCACACAGCAGAGGGCAGCAGAGGGGGCAGCAGAGGGGCCAGCAGCAGGTGCAAAATGGCAGCCTGATGGTGCGCCAAGCTTCCTCCTCCCTTTTCTTCTTCTGGCGGCAGGTTGCAGGCGCAGATGGCAGCAAGTGGCAGCAGGATGAGGGCTCAAACCAGCCTGGCGGCACCTTCAGCGGCCTCTCCCTTGGGCGCAGGCAGCAGCAGGGGCAGCAGGATGGAGCAGCAGCCTGTCGGCGTCCAGAAGGCTTACCCCCAAATGCTGGTGCGCACCCCTCCTTTTATAGGGGCTGGAGGGGAGGTGAAGGGTCAGCAGGGGCTGCACATGGGCCTGGGTTGGTGCGCAGGTGGCAGCAAATGACAGGTGGTGCGCAGGCCCTTTTGCCTCCCCCCCATGCAGCCAGTGCATTTAATTGGCTGTCCCCTCTTCCTCCCCCTTTCTTGGGTTGACTGCAGGGCTGGGTTGGCTGCATGGGGCGGCTGGTGGCTGGGGTGACAGGTGGTGCGCAGGTGGCAGAGGTGACAGGTGGTACGCAGCCTTTTGCCTCCCCCCCATGCAGCCAATGCATTTTTAATTGGCTGTCCCCTCTTCCTCCCCCTTTCTTGGGTTGACTGCAGGGCTGGGTGGCTGCATGGGGCGGCTGGTGGCTGGGGTGACAGGTGGTGCGCAGGGGTGCTGAGGTGGCAAGTGGGCCAGTGTACCCTGTTCACACTAGGCCGCAGGTGGGCCTTAGAGATGGGCTGCGCATGGGCCTGTTTACATGGGCCAATTGGGCCAGCTGGAGGCTGCGGCCCATGCTCTGCTGTGGGCTGCGCAGGGCCTGGTTTTAGGATGGGATTTGGCTCAATTTTTAGGTGAGATGATGGGCTGCTGATTGGGCATCCGTGGACCCCTGATTGGGCCTGATTTGACTGAATTGTGGGCCGTCCGGCCTGCTCCTAGGCCTGCCCATTTGTCCTCCCTTTTTTTTGAAAAAATGAAACAGGGGGTTTCAGACACTGTTCCGGACCGGCGGTCCGGCTTCACCCGGCAGCAACAGGAGAGGAGGAGGGGCCGGCCGGCTTCGCCCGGTCACGCCTCTCTTCTTTTTTTTTTGTTTTTTTCTTCTCCCCGGTGGGCCCCGCCTTTTTCCAGGCTGGACGTAAGTCCGGGGGACATATTTCCCCCGGCTGCTACAGTCTCGCGCGAGACCCTTCGACATCCTGCGGTATCACGGCGGCTCCAGCGGTGCTTTCCGGCATTGTTCGGCTGCGACGGCGCCGGAGGAGGCAAGAGGAGAGGCCTGCGGCCCTAGGGGAAGGGGGAGGAGGCCTCACCGGTGGCCACGGGAAGAGGTCCCGGCTTCTACGGCGTCCGACGGCAGCGCGGCAACCTGCGGAAGGGGTTGCGGGGTCCGGCCGTAGCAGAAGAAGAAGGAGACGGTAGAAGAAGAGGAAGAAGGCTTTCGCGGCTTCAATCGGACTCGGTAGGCTCCTCCTTGCTCTCTCTTCCTCTCCGCTCTGCCTCTCTCTCTCTCTCTGGCCTCCGTCTGTCTCCCCTCTGCGCGGCGGCACCGGCTGGCCTTATAGGCCTCGGGAGAGTTCTGCTTTTAGTCGGGGAGGTGGTTCCGGGTCCGATAGGGACTTGGAACTTCCCATATCCTCGGCTCCCATATCTTGGGAGGAAATCGGGATCCCTTTGAACCGGGATAGCCTCCGTCGACCCTTGCTTCAATCGTCTCCGAGCAGGATCCGGAGCTTCCATAATACCTGCATCAGACACCGATGGAGATTCCATAGCTCGTCGATATCCCAAGCCAGATCTCCCACTTTCCTCCGACCCCTTGCCTTGTTCGATAACAGCCTCCCCCTCCTCCTTCTTTCTCGTCGAGCCCAGTGTCCGAGCAGACCCGTGGGCCTCCTCCTCAGCCCATTTAGAAGACTGTTCACCCCTTCTTTGAGCAGGCCCGTGGGCCTCGGAGATGGCTTGCAAATGGGCCTCTCTAGCCGGCCGAATTGGGTTAATTGGAGTCCCATTCTAGGCTATGTCGATGGGCATCCCCGGCGGACTGAATTGGGCCGACCAGGGTCTGGTTATGGGTTCTGTACATGCTGTACACAACCCAGCTCCTCATGGAGAACGAGCGTGCCATTTCTCTTGTCTTCTTCCCTTTTTTTTTTTGAGTCGGCCTTGTCAACACATTTAATTTCTTTTCTCTTCTTTTTTTTTGTTCAAAATTGGGTGTCAACAAGCTTATTTAGCATTCTTATATGCCAAATGAGACTCCCTAAAGGGCTACTTAGAGAAGATGGTGGAGAGGAGATCAGTGGATGGTTGAACCCACCAGCCCCTGAATTTAGGCAGGTGCTGCATGCACCTTGCCGATGGATGTACTCATATTAGCCAAAATAGGTGGGTGGAGCTATCTCACTGGCCAGAGCATACTGGCAGAGGTCCCACCAATGAAAATTGGCAAGTGGGAACATTCCCCACTGGCCAGATAGGGGTGCTCCCCCCCGTGGCCTTTGGACCTAGCCGTGCAAGTTGATCCGTGATTCATTAGCGCCAATTTAATGATAGTGTAACATATTAACAAATATCAATACCACTTACGTTATTTCATATTTTTAACATTTGTTATTAGAATATATGTTGTATAATAAAATTTATAAAGTTTTCTCTTTCTCTCACTTAGTTTATCAAGAGTAACTCTCTCCCAAAACTATATACCCACACATACATAATTGCATAACTAAAGTCATATTTACATGTATGTACACATAAAGCACACACATTCAAGTATAACATACAAATATATTATATTTCTGTATACATATGTTTGTACGCAACATAAACATACATAGTATTAGCATCTAATTATGTATATGTTTGTACATATATGTATATATGTATACACACATGTATATATATATGTGTATATGACATCTAATGCTACCACCTAAGAGACATTTGAGCGGCCACCTTTTCGCCTAAGTGGAATTGGCACCCACACCTTGGGCACCTTGTCACCATGACAACTATGCATTTTCATGACGTGGGACCCACTGAAACTGAAAACCTGATTTTCAGTCCAATTTGTGAATTTTCTTTCACCAGTCAGGAAGTATAGAGTGCTGCACAGCATTTTTTTTTCAGCAGCAGCCGCAGCATTCTCTTGCCCTCTTGATGACAGCAGCTGAAGCAAGGGGCATTGGTTCACCCCTGCCCATGCCAATCAGCAGCCCTTCTCTACCTTTTTTTTCTCAATTGGCAAGCAGGAAATGCAACCTTCCTTCTCCCTCTCTTTCTTATCAACCATAGCATCATCCAAGAGCTGTTTTCTCCTTTGTGCATCAGCAATGGGTGTCATGAGCACCAGCAGTAATTGGCATCCAGGGATGGGATTAGGCGGCTGCTCCACGGTAAATAAGCACCTCAATAAGCAGCATTTCCTCGCCACTGCCAACTCTTCTTTTCAGACATCCTCTGGGTAGGCCAACTGGAGGATTTGATCCTCTTCATTTCTCTTATCTACAGGAGTATTCTGTTCCAATTAATTGCCACTGGACAGCCCCTTTAATATCCTTTAAAGTTCTTTTTTTTTTGAGACAGATGTGGTGCTTAACTCTGCCTAATCTATGCACATGAAAGGACAGTAATCCGTGGCTGGCCTAGGGCATGCTCAAGGTCCAAAAGGCATGCCCCTGCAGTCAGGCATATTATATGCTTATAAACCAAGCCTTAAAATGATCTGAGGTTAAGGAAAAATTGGGCTGATAATAGGCTGATAGACTTGAAACATAGGTTGGTCCTCTAGCCACCTGAAAATAAAACTCAATTGGACTACTAATAGGCTGCACAAGGACCAGCAATGTAGCTCACATATCAGCCCCCAGTGGGCGAAAATGAACCATAATTAGGTTGGTAATGGGCTGATTAATAGACTTGAAATATGGGCTGAAAATCATTCTTCATGTAAGCTGGAAATGAATCTCAATGTGTGAACCTCTTTTTTCTGCGTCTGTTCTTTAGAAAGAAAGACATCTCCGGACTTTTCCTAGGAAAATATGTGATATCCTAAAAATATTAGGTAGTCCGGTGATAGTTTAAAAATATTAGAACCGAGGTTCGGGTTCTTTGAAAATTTCATTTTTTGACCCTTCTCCGCCAGATGGTGCGAGTATCCGGCGTTAACTTACATCGAGCAACGGCTCGAACGCCTTTGATTAACCGTCGCGGCAACCTGTTTTCGGAGACATGCACATCCACAATCATAAATTAAAGAACTCAAAAGGGCAGCGGCCTTTTGGGTCCGATCAGATGCAAACCGTTTTGTTCGGGTTTGTTTTATTTGTTATATTTTTTTTGGATGACTTTGGTCTTTCTGATTTCCGAGCTTCATTTGCTTTGAATTCGATCAAAATCTGATTTATTTAAGGACTGATTTGGGATTTCACCGAGCCACAAAGGGGCTGGAGTGAATGGATTATGGTGGGCCGAAATGGGCCTGCACAGAGGGCTGATTTGGAACCGGTCCTAGGACCTGAACGTCGGCTGAGCAAGGGCAGCTTCGGACCTGCTTAAGAGGTCTGTTCGGATGGCCTCGAATAGACCGGTCGGGGATCTGTTTGAGATGTCCTTGATGGGTTGAAACCGGGTCACAAGGGGACTGGTTTTTAGGGTCTGGACATAGGCTTGCAGATGGGCTGATTATGGGCCTGTCTGGGATGTCCTTGATGGGCTGAAACCGGGTCACAAGGGGACTGGTTCTAGGCTCTGGACATAGGCCTGCAGGTGGGCTGATTATGGGCCTGTCTGGGATGTCCTTGATGGGCTGAAACCGGGTCACAAGGGGACTGGTTTTAGGCTCTGGACATAGGCCTGCAGGTGGGCCGGAATATGGGCCTGTTTGAGATGCCCTGGATGAGCTACAAATGACCTATGCAGGAGGCCGAACAAGGCTGAAAATGGGCCTGCAAATGACCTATTAGAGATGCTCTAAATGGGCTGAAATCAGGTCGCAAGGGGACTGATTTTTAGGGTCTGGCCATAGGCTTGCAGATGGGCTGGAGTATGGGCCTGACAGGGAGGCTGATCGCAGGTTGATTTGAACTGGACTTGGGCCAGATTTGGGCTTGACATATGGGTTCAAATTGGGCCTGAAAAGGGGGGGCAGCAGGTGGGCCGAACAAGTGATGTTCATGGGCCTGTTTGGAGCATCCGCAGGTGGTTTGAATCGGGTCAAATAGAGACCTGCAGGCGGTTTGGAAATGTGGCAGGGAAATCCCATTCCAGAACCTGTTTGCTTTGTTTATTTTTTTCAGATTGTTTTTTAAAAAAAACAGTTTGTTTATTTAGTTTTGACGGTTTGCATCATCTTCGACCCGTCGGGCTGCCAATCGATGCCCACTTTCATGCATCGAATTGACTGAACTCCATTTCATTGAAAAGTGAGGTGAAGTACATTGGTGTACAATATTATTGATCCTTCCCCCAATGTAGGTTTATCTCCACTACTTTGGAAAAATTTTGGCATTATGACGACATGCCAACTATTTTTCCAACTTAGTGAAAATTTACCCATCCAAAATAGCCAGCCTTAGCTTAGCCATATTGGGGGAAGGATCGACGGCTACGGGATTCATGCCCGCGCCTCCGTCCGTGTCGTAAGCTACGGGATGCATGCCCGCGCCTCCGCCCAAGGTGGAGTTCCCCGCTAGGGGTGAATCTCCTTAATTTAAATGTGGCTTTCGCCTTTCTGATTTTTTATTTGTTGATTTTATGAAGGCCACTTCGGGCCGGTCCATTCCTTCGGCGTTCAAAGCCGGGCTTCAATTCTTGCTTGAATTTGGGAGGACAGCTTCTAGGAGGGAAAGCCGGACCCGTGAAAGGGCCGTTGAGGCTCTCTCCTCCTTTGATGTGTTGAGGGGAGAACCGGACCCGTGAAAGGGCAGTTGAGGTTCATTCCTCCCTTGATAGATTGAGGGGAGAACCGGACCCGTGAAAGGGCCGTTGAGGTTCATCCCTCACTTTGCCGGTACATGCCACAAGGGGCTGCTGCAACTTCTTCTTTCACTTCCTGCTGCGAGGGAGCTGAAAAATGGACCTTTTTTGAAGGCCTGGATTGGGTGCCAGACGTGGGCTGGGAATGGACCTGGCTGAGGTCTGTTTGTGGGTTGGACAGGAGGCCAAGATGGGTCTGCGCAAGGGCACTTGGCTGGGCCGAAAGTGGGCTTGCAAGGGGGGCCTGCTAAATGGGCCGCAGAGAGGCCTTGGTAGCAGGCTGTGTTGGGGCCGGTTATGGGCTTCTCTTTGGACCTGCACTAGACCATTCCTGGTGGGCTGTGAAGGAGCTGAAGGTGGGCCTGAATATGGGCCTATTTCAGACCTGCAGGATATATGTTCGGTTGGGCCACATAGGGGCTTGATTTTGGCTGCGAGATGGGCAGGCAATTGGGCAGGTCTGTGGGCTCCTTTCTGGGCCTGCATAGGGGTCTATTGGACAGACTGCAGGTGGCCTATGCAGGGGGTCGCACATGGCTGGCATTGGGCCTGCAAATGGCCTGTTTAGGGGCCTGAACATGGGCCTGGATTGAAGGCAAACGTGGGCTGGTTGTGGGCCTGAACGGAGGTCAGGTTATGGGCTTCTCTTTGGGTTTGAACAGAGGGTGGATTATGGGCCGAGATGAGGGGATTTCCCTACTGTGGGAAGGGTGCTCGGCTGGATCAAATGAGCCTGCGGATAGGCCTGTTAAATGGGCTGTATATGGGCGTGAGAGTGGGTCGGCCATGGGCCTGCAGCAGGGGCTGTTCAGTAGGCTACATTGGGGCCTGATTTGGGCCTGAAATGGGGTGTTCGGTTGGATTGAAACAGGCCTGCGCAAGTGAGCTTCTAGAGGGTCTGATCTAGGTCCGAACACAGGCTATACAAGCTGATTTCTGCAGGCATACGAGGGGCTGGAGATGGGCCTGGAATAAGCAGAAAAGAAGGCCCCTTGAGGGGGCTAGATGGGCGCACCAATCAGTCCCTTTTACCTTTTCTGCTTTTCTTCTTCTCCTTCCTTCTTCTGGCGGCAGCAGGTTGCAGGCGCAGGTGGCAGCAGCACTGAGGTAGCAGTCCGGCAGCCTGTCGGCGCTTCCAACTCCCTCCCCTTTGATGTGCGCACCCCTCCTCCTTTTATAGAGAGTGAAGAGGGCAGATGAACAGTCAGGAGGTGCTGTACGCTGGTGACTCTTGGCCTCCCCATGGGAGTTACTCCATTTAATCATATTGATTGAGTGGCTGTCTCTTGGCTTTCCCTCTCCTTCAACTGACTGTTGGGGGGCTGTGCTGGCAGCTAGGTGCGCACCAAGGAGCTGAGGTGGCAAGTGGGTGCGGCTGGGCCTTGATGGCCTTGCTGCTGAAGTGGGCCTGGCCCAATTGGGCCTGGTTTCTGGGCCAGCGGGCTGAGAGGAAGCCCAGGCCCTCCTATGGGCTGCGCACATGGCCTGAACATGGCCTAACTGTGCCAATTGTGGGCTGGATAAATCCGGCCCCTGCTGGGGTGCTCGATTGGGCCCAATTGTGGCCAATCTCATGGGCTATTGGGCCAGCTCCTAGGCCAAGCCACCTGTTTTACTTCTTTCTTTTCTTTTCTTCCCCCTTTTTTTGTTTGAAAAAAATGTACGCCAACACTCAATTTGGCTGTTTATGGACTGCACTATGGACCTGCAAAGTGGCTCACAGTCACTCCTCTGTGGGCTGTAAACAAATCTTAATTGGGCCGTCAATGGGCTGCTCATCGAATCTGTAACCTAGGCCAAATACTCGGCCCATAAGTTTGAAACCGTTTAGCCAGTGTAGCCATGCAGTCATGTATGACTGATTTCAGAGGAGTCAGCTCGCACACCTCTTAGTGGGTCCTAAATAGCTCGCACGTCATAAATAAGTTGACTGTTTTCCATATACAGCCGTACTCGATAGGCATAAACAGCTGTAACATGATGCTGTATGAAGCGTCCCAATTGTTTAGAGAGTCAGTCCATATGTTCAATGACAGGCTGACAAATTGGACTTTTAATGAGCTGCTCAATGATGCTAAAAAGTGAGCCATAAACTCGGCCTGTTGACTCCAAAAGACAGCCATGTTTAAGTCGCAGTTGTTGTCAAGTATGACAGCCCCTTGAGGAGGCTTTAGCCTAGCTCAGTCTATAGTTTTTTTCTTTTTTCTGAATTCTAATCCTAAACATCAAGTTTTTACTTTATATATGAATTGTACATGCAAGATATTACTGATTTTATTATTTAAACTCACAGTCATAGTCACTTGGTCATATTGAAACAAAACTTTACGACTTTTTGCTTTTAATTTTTTATGTGAACCATCTTTATTCAAACTTTGTATAGCAGTACAAAACATATAAGCTTAAACAGTTTAAATATTTAGTTTTGTTGTTCTTTTAGAATTTAGATTGATGTATTTAAACAGTTTAACTTGATTGATTGGACATAATTTGATCACATATCTGATTCGTTTAGTGTATGTATTATTTTAATTTAACGTACCTAGTTGAACTTTAAGATATAAAATTATTTACTTATTTTTTTTCACTTTTCAACATTAAGTTGATTGAAATACAAGTTTATTTAATTTGTATGTCTATATTTTTTACATTAGTTTAACAATGGTTTGGAAGTTCTAAAAAGATTGTTGTCTTATCATTTTGATGTTCTTGCTTCTTAATAATAGTTCAATATGCCAAGATCCATGGGAAGGAAAGAAAATTGAAAATATGATTGTTCCTAGTTGGAAATATGAAGCACAGATCGAAATTTCCAAAAACGGTAAAAAGTTATGTTTATCTGAAATGTAATTTTTCTGAAAATAAAATAACTAGTAGTACAAAAATATTGAAGGATTATTTGACAAAGTCTTCACAATATTTCTCTATTTCAAGTACTAAAAGAAGTTGAGATCAAAGGCGTACTAGATATTCTTCATGAAAATAAAAAATTGTCAGCAGAAAGATCGCACGATATTTGTGATATAGGCTTGTGTGAACCTCTTTTTTACGCGTCTATTCTTTAGAAAGAAAGATATTTTTTGATACCACGGACTTATCTAGGAAAATAGATGATACCTAAAATATTAGGTAGTCCGGTGATAGTTTAAAAAATATTAGAACCGAGGTTCGGGTTCTTTGAAAATTTTGATTTTTGACCCTTCTCCGCCGGATGGTGCGAGTATCCGGCGTTAGCTTACATCGAGCAACGGCTCGAATGCCTTTGATTAACCGTCGCGGCAACCTGTGTTTGGAGACGTGCACATCCACAAAATAAAGAACACAAAAGGGCAGCGGCCTTTTAGGTCCGATGAGATGCAAACCAATTTGGTTCGGGTTTGTTCTATTTGTTTGTTGGTTGACTTGAAAGTCAGCTTTGAATTTTAGTTTGTTTGACTTGTTTTTATTTGATTTCGGTTTTGATTTTTTTGTTTGTTTTGTTTTGAATTTGTTTGATTCATTTTTTTTTTGTTTTAATTTTGATGTGTTTGAAGTGTTTTAAGCATGTTTTGGTTTTTTTTTCTTTATTGTGATTTCCTGAATTTTCAAATTCTGGATTTTTTGGTTTTGAGTTGATTTTAATCCACTTTTTGGGTGTTCAAAGTTGGTTAGAATGTGCTGTCCATAGATTGTTTGAAATCTGAGATTTTTGTGTTTTCAGATTGATCTTTGAACTTTTTTTTCTTGTTGTGGTTTTTCTTATTGAATTGGGGTTGTCTTAAATTAGGTTCTAGATTTACTTTAAATCTGATCCTCGCTTAAGAACTGATTCGGGATTCCGCCAAGCCACAAAGGGGCTGGAGTGTGATTGCCAAAAAGGGCAAGGAAGCTGGCCACAAAGGGGCTTGTTTGAGGGAGTTTGGATGGGATGAAAATAGACCTGACTGGGGTATTCACCCGGACCCAAGGGGGAATCCCATCTTGGGCTGAAATGGGCCGGCTCAGACCTGCACAAGGGGCATTTCAACCGGGACAGATTCAGTTTTTTTTTTGAGGCCAGCAGAGGGGCTGTTCTGAATGGGACCGCAGAGGGGCTGTTTGCTGCAGGTTTTAGGAGCAGGTTTTTGGGTCTGCTTAGTGGGTCTGCTGGTGGGTTGAATTGGGTCTCAAAGGGACCTGTTTGTGGGCTTGGATGAAGACCAGGAAATGGGCCTGTTTGTGGGCCTAGTTTAGGACTGCTCCTGGGCCGGTTGTGGGCCTGAACAGGGGCCAATTATGGGTACATGCAGGTGGGGCCTGCAGATGACCGAAAATGGGCTTGCACATGGGCTGAACGTGGGCTGGCCGGTCCTAGATTGGGGGCCGGTTATGGGCACCTGTAGGTGGGCCTGCAGGTGGTCGAGAAGGCCTGTTTTGGGACCTGAGCAGGGGGGTGTTCGGTGCCTGCAGATGGGCCTGTTCAGGTGGCTGAACGTGGGTTGTATAGGGAGCTGTTTGGGTGGTCCGAACAGGGAGCTGATTGGGAGACCGAAAGGAGCTTATGCAAAGGTTTGCAAATGTGGCAGGACAGTCCCACTTCAGAACCTAATTTGTTTTTTTTTATTTCCAGATTGCTTGAAGCTGTTTTTGTTTGTTCCAAGTTTGTTTCAAATTCTGATTTTTTTGTTTTTTTATTGAACTTTCAGATTTGTTTTAATTCCGTTATGATGTTTTGTTTTTATATTATGTTTTGGCGATTTGCATCTCATCCGGCTCATTGGGCTGCATATCGGTGCCCGGAAAAACATACATCTCAAGCTGACAAGTGAGTCATTTCATTGCATAGAAGATTGGGGTACATTGGAGTGCAATATGATCAATCCTTCCCCCAACATAGGTTCTTTTCACTTCCTTGAAAAAATTTCGGCATTACGATGGCATGCCGGTCATTTTCCAACTTGGTGAAATTTACCTATACAAAATGGCCAGTTTTTACTTAGCCAAATTAGGGGAAGGATCGACGGCTATGGGAACTGCCCGCGCCCCCGTCCAAGGTGGAGTTCCCCGCTAGGGGTGAAGCTCCTTAGTTTAGTGTAGCTTTCGCATTCTGATTTATATTTTTTTGTTTTATTTTGAAAGCCACTTTGAGCCGGTCCATGTTCCATCGGCATTCAAAGCCGGGCTTCAATCTTTGCTTGAGCTTGGAAGGACAGCTTCTAGGAGGCCGAGCCGGACCCGTGGAAGGGCCGTTGAGGCTCAATCCTCCCTTGGTGAGTTGAGGGGAGAATCGGACCCGTGGAAGGGCCGTTGAGGTTCATCCCTCCCTTGGTGAATCAAGGAGAGAACCGGACCCGTGGAAAGGCCGTTGAGGTTCATCCCTCTCTTTGCCGGTACAAGCCACAAGGGGGCTGCTGCGACCATCTTTTTCTTCATTCTTTTTGCACTGCTACATGGGAGCTGTTGATGGGGCTTCTTGGGAAGCTGGCTGGACCCGTGAAAGGGCCGCTGGGTTGAGCCTCAATGGGGCTGGAACCTGGCTGCAAAGGAGCCGAAGTGGGCCTGCAAGTGGGCTATTTGGTAGCTAGCAGATGGGCCGAACGTGGGCTAGGCATAGGCTGTCCAGTGGCCTGTTTTGGGGCTGCTCAAAGGGCATGAAAACAGGGAATTTATGGAGGTGCTCAAGGGGCTATTTTTTGGGCCTGTTTAGAGGCGGTTTGGTTAAGCCACAAGGGGGGTTGGAAATTGGCCACATGGGGGCTGCTGGATTGGGCTGAACAGAGACCGGTTTTGGGGTCTGAACACGGGCTGAACAAGGGCAGCTTCGGACCTGTTTAGGGGGTCTGTCCAGGTGGCTTCAAGTGGGCCGAAATGGGCCTGCACAAGGGGCATTTGGCTAAACCAAAAGTGGACCTGCAGGGGTCTGTTAGCAGGTCTGAAATGGGGGCCGAACAGGACCTGTGCAGAGCTCTGAAGTGGGACCGGGTGAGGTCTGTACATGGGCCTGGTTTGGAGACCAGACAGGGCTTGTTGGGGTCTGATTTTGGAGGCATTTCAGGGCCTGATTGAGTGCTGAACAGGGGTCCGAGTTGGGGTCTCCTGGCAGACTAAGAAGGGTCTAAATGGGGCCTGTTTAAGGGGCCTACAGAGAGTTTTTTTTGGCCTGTTCAGTGGGATGCACAAAGGGCCAGAACAGGGACTGTTTAGGTGGTCCGAACCATAGTTATTAGAGGCGCTCGCCGCAACTGCCTAGGCGGTTAAGGCTGGTGAGCCGCTGGCAAAATGCCTCGCCTCTCCCCAAAATGCGTCGCCCTGCCCAAGTCAAACAATTCTGGTCAAACATGATCTATTTTTTAATTTAATTATGATATTTGTCTTCTTTTGTTATTGATTTCTACTCTCATTAAGTTGTTATGCTATGTTATACTTGATTTGTACTCTACTCTTGTTAGTTGTCATGATGTTATGTTTGTTATTGACCTTATTTTATTGTTATAACATTATTTATTGATGGATACAATATATAGTTATTAAAATGATTTATTTATTTCAATATTACAAGTATTTTTTTAAATTTATTTCAACTATTTGTATTAAATATATGTATTATTTAAATTAAAATAATTAAATAATATAAAACGCCTCAGGCGCCTGAGGCGTCCACCCCAGGCGCCTGAAGCGAGGCGCTAGGTCCCTCGCCTCGGGCACCTCACGCCTCGGATAACATAGGTCCGAACAGGGGCTAGTAGGGACCAACCTTCTGGGTCATAGGTTGCCGATGACGATGAAGACCGGTTTAGGCCATGAGAGGGGTTGAGAAGAGAACTTAGAAGGGGAGGAAGGGGTGCCCTTAGAGGGCTACATAGTTAGTATGTGTATGCCCCTACCTTTTCTTCTCCTTCTCTTCTCCTTCTTTCCTTCTTCTTTAACCGCTGGCAAGTATGCACGTGGGCAGGAGAGCAGCAGCTTTCTTCTTCTTCTTCCTTGGCCGCTGGCAGGTGTGCACGTGGGCAAGAGGAGAGCAGCAGCTCTCTTCTTCTTCTTCTTCTTCTTCTTCTTCTTCTTCTTCTTCTTCTTCTTCTTCTCTTGGCTGCTGGCAGGTGCAGGTACAGCAGTCAGCAGCAGGCAGAGGGGCAGCAGTTCAGCAGCCTGACGGCATCTTCAGCCTCCTTTTTTTTCTCTTGGGCGTCCTCCTCTTTTTATAGGAGATGGGGGGATGTGAAGGGCCATCTGGTGGTGTACGTAGGATGCTTTTCCCATGCTCCTTTATTGACTATACTCCTTGGATTCCCATGTATTTTAAATGCTTGACCAGTCCTTTGATTTCCCCCATGTTGACCTGCCCTTTGGGTTTCCCCATGCCATTTATTGGTCAAAGATGAGGTAGATGGTGATGTGGACAGGGCGGTGGGACCTGCTGAGGTGGCGGCTGAGCTGGACAGGTCAGCTGGGCCTGTTGACTGGGCCAATTGGCCTTGACCACAGCCACTTCTCTCTTCCCATGGGCTGTACGTAGGTGGGTTTCAAGGAGGCCCAGAAAATAATTATTTAAGTGAAAACAAAGGCTGGTCAGCTAGAATTTGGGCCGATGGGCCCATGGAGGGCCTGATTTGCCCAATTGAGGGCCAGACCAGCTCACTTTTTTTTGCTGATTTTCTTTTAAGAAAAATTGACGCCAACAAGGCTCATACATGCATGTTGATGATTCATTGCCAAATGAAAGTATGGAGATCGTTAGTTTACAAGTGACCAAGGAACAAAAAGTTAAGGGTGTGATATATACATTTATTGGTTCAAGAGCTCAGGAGAAACAATCTAATCTAAATCAAATAAGATAATATTACCCTAAATGGCATGGTAACATGTAGAAAAACCAACCTTCATCAATACACATAATAACTAAATAAATCATGCAAAATTCATAATCAATATAAAAAATTTTAAATAAAAGGCCACGAAGGAATATCTCTCCTCTTTATGCATTCTAAATTAAATGTCTTGATGTGAATTTATGTTCCTTGCAACACATTTCTATGGTGGTTAATCAATAATATTCGAGTTGTTGTCCAATGTAATTAACACCGGAGTGATTCAACTTTGGTGGGGAGAGGTACAATTATATTTTATAAACTCACGTTATAACCTCAGTTATTTTAAAATGTGGATAAACTTCCTAAGCAAATGGGGATGTCTTTGTACTTATAATGTCTTCGAATCAATCTATATTTATATCTACACTTGCATTGTTTGGGAATCCATGTACATTTTTACATATATCATACACACCTATATTTTCATGAATATAAGGAAAAAAATGATGAAACTATGAGGTTTCCATGTGCCAATCTTCTGCTTAATAAGAAGTTATTCTCTTAATTTTTGTGCCTCATTCATGTGTGCGATATTCTATGTGCCAATCTTCTTTAGGACATAAAAGCTTTTGCCTTATTAGGTTTCCACTCTGATATTTTTTTCACCTATCTTAATACCACCTTTGCTCCATCTCTTATTTACTCCTGTTGACAAATTTGGTTCTCTTCTTGTGAATAAAATTTTATGTTGGTGGCAAGATATATGAGAATCTTTGTTAAACGAGGAGGGTTGAGATCTATGCTCTAACTCAATTGTGAGGGACCTACTATGGGAATGCTTATAAACTAATCGATGCTGATAGGGAACTCTTGTGATGGGGACATATTTTGATAATTTTGAGTTTTTTTTATTTTTGTGTCCATATGAAGACAAATCTGTAAATAGATCAATTAGAGGGTCGATGTACATTGTTCAAGAAGGAATAGAGCAATTTTTGGAAGCCCATAGGGCCCTGGTTCCTCCCGCACAGGGGCTGCGGCCCCATTCTCCCCACCCCGGCCAGAGAGGGCCGCTTCTCTCCCACCTTCGGCAGTGAGGCCTGTCTCCCTTCCATCCTCCGGATCCGGCGAGGTGCGCCATCTTCTTCCTCCTCCTCATCCTCCGGCCCCCGAGCCATTCTCCTCTCTTCCCCTTCTCGGTTCGACAGCAGCCCTAGCCCCGACATCCATCCTCCTCCTCCGGTAGCATCCTTCCTCGACGACGGCGCTGGCGGAACCAACCCCCCCCCCTTCGCTGAGGCAGACGAAGGAAGAAGAAGAAGAAGAAGAAGAAGAAGAAAAAGAAGAAGAAACGAAAGGAGAAGGCGGTGAAGCGGGAGGAGGATCCGACGATTCCCGGAATCCTCCTCCCCTGCGGTCTCCTCCCCTGTGGCTCCTCTTCCCGTCAACTCCGCCTGCCCGCCGGGATCCCCCAGCTCCGCAGCACCCTCCCGCGTCGGCCGGACAACGCCAAGGCATTCGAGTCTTAGCGCCATCGCCCGCCCCTTCTCCGCGCACTGCCTGCGGCCGCCGGACGACGACGCCGAGCGCGGCGCCGTCCCACTCTCGCCCTCGCCTTTTGTCGCGGCCTGCGCTCTCGCGGGACCGCCGCAATGTCGACACGGCGGCACACGGGTGACGGCGTGGAGACGGCCACGCGACCACCAGGCGCGGGGTCCAGGAGGCCGCCACGACCCCCCCCCCCCCGTGGGGTACGCTCGCACCCGCGAGCGCGGACGACGTCCGCAGTCGGTCCGCGCGGCTCGCTCGGCCGGTCCGCAGCCCAAGCCGGCCAACCGGCCGGTTCAACGGGTACAGACCCGATTCGACCCGGTTTAGGCCGGTTCAAGGCATTTTGAGCCGGTTTCGACCGGTTCATCATGGTTCGACCCGGTTCGGGTCTGTTTGGACCGATTCGAGTCGGTCCGCTCCATTTTGGGCTCGTTTAGGTCTGTTTAGCGGCGATTAGCGCCCGTTTGTTCGTTTTCGGTCGGTTTAGCCCGGTCTAGCCGGTTTGTCCCGCATCATCTTATCGCAAAGAATGACATCTACCTCAAACCCCACTACCGTTGGTTCCTAGGATGTCAACTTCTGCTACTACTTGTGTGTCATCCAATGTTATGAATCTTTTTTAGAACCTAAATGAAAGGATAACACATCTCATACCAAAAAAGTGACTTGGCGATAGTATTCAGAATCCTTCGTCTTCCCTCTCAGCCATCCAATGTGATGTGGGACAAAGATGAAATAACCGCTGCATGCGTAAGCAGACCCAAACTGATCACGAAAATAACTAACATGTCTTGACCGGACCAAAATAGAGTGAACTAGACCTGAACCAAACTGAAACGCAGCTGAACCAAGATGCAAACCCGCTGTACAGGAGCTGGAAGAGCTAAGAACCGGCGGGACTGGCCATGTTTGTCTGCTGGCCAGTTGGACCGGGGTGCCCCAGTCAGCCAAAGCTGAAAAGCAATGGACCCGCACGGTGACAAGTCTGACAAACTCGAGGTCTGGGACCCAACCATGGGTTGATCCTGTGAGGATGGGCAGAGGGAGTCTGGACCACCTTGACCAGGCCGGTTGCGTGAGATGTCAGATCCAACAGTGTAAGATGCTCCCACCGGTGTTATGGGACAAGATGGCAAGGGTTCTCTTGGCACTGTAGCCACGATGAGGTGCTTTGAAAAGCTTCTTCGTGGTGCATTGTGATCATGCACTGTAGCACCTTCTTCATTGGAAACAGGGGATGGCAGGTATCAGAGTAGGAAGGAGGGGATGTCGGAGGATGGTGTGATGATGATGCTGGACAAGGTGGGATGGCGATGAGAAATAGATGTATCCCAGATGCTGGAGACCGTCTACTGGTGGTGGAGTAGCAAAGGAAATCCACCATCTCTACAGTGTTACAGAGACTTCGCAACATGGTGAAGGGGTTGGAATGGAGAAAGCAGCCAAGGGATGATGCTATTGGAATTGATTGACAGATAGGAGGGGAATCTTCAGAAGAGAAAGAAATAGGATGCCGGACTATTTTTGGTGGTGAGGAGAGGTGTTGAGAAAGGTGAAACTAGACTAAACTAGTGGTGGAGAAGATGACCGAACAGCCGATGGCTTCCAGAGATGAAGATGGACTGGGCCGATCGTTGGGGGTGAAGAAGCAGGCCAAGCAGTCTCGGGGATGATGAGCTTACCTACGAAGGAAGGGGTGGAGCATTAGGTCCAATTGGGCCTCTGAATCCACTGTAGAGCCTCGCGACAATGTCGACATCAAGGATGATAGAGAAAAAGAGCAGGAACCTTTCCGGAAACTTCATTTTCATTCATCTATATCATCATTATACCCTAATTTTGCTAGAGTAAAGAGTTAAATAGGAGCACTTGGAGATTTACAACTTAGACCCTAACAATGTCACTATTGTCAATTAACCACCAAGTATCAAAGGGAAACATAAATTATATAAAAATAAATGTAACTCTACTAATTATTTAATACAAATTATTTTGACATCTCCAAACTCGAACGACAACATCTTCAACCTTTTGTCCATCAGATCAGATATCATCCTCATGCTCCTCTAGTTACAAAAAACTCATCCTCGAGTTTTACAATGCCGTACAATATGTACGGCTTATGTCGAAATAGAGGACATAAAGACGCAATCAGAAGGATGATGAAACATGGCCATTGTGTTTCATAGGATGTCTATTAATGAGATAAGTGGTTGTGAGAACACAATCACTCCAAAATGATTTTGGAAGGTAAGATTGAATTCTAAGAGCTCTAGAAACATCCAAGATATGTTTATGCTTTTTTTCAACCATCTTGTTTTGTTGGGATGTGTTGACACAAAGTCAATTGATGAGATGTGCCCTTTTGTTTTAAAACACCTCGCAAGTCAGATGAGCCATTATAGGTTCAAGTCACTTTAATGCACTTGCTAAAAATATTTTGCACATATCGTATAAACTCTTTTAAGAGACTACTTAGTTCAAACTTAAATTTCATCATATATGTCCATGTAGACCAATTATTGTTAGCAGGTATTGTGACTAAGTACCTGAAACCAGTTCCAGAATCAACATTCCAGTGCCAGATTCAACATTATATGGTCTCCATCTATAACAATGAATCATGTAAATGGGACAAACGATCAGGTAACACTAATAGGAAGAGGTTTTCTTGTTTGCTTTGCTAAAGGACAAACATAACAATTTGTACTAGTAAAACTTAAGTTCAAACTTCTAGATAGCTGATTAAGCTTCTTATCTGACATATATCCTAACTGTCGATGAACCGTGGATGCCATAACTCCTGGTTGTTTATTTTTGCTGCAAGAGCACTCGGACCTTCCTTTGGTAGGTAGTAAAGGCCACCATCTTCAAAGTCCCACCCAATCACTTTCTTGGATTTGATATCCCAAGAGAGCATAATTTGGAAAGAAAGTAATGAAGCATTCTTACTCTTTAGTCAGCCGGCTCACAGATATCAAATGGTTTAGAATTCTGGAGCAAAATAAACTGTAGGCAACTAGATTTTATCATTTTACAAGAGACTTCTAGTCCCCGTGTTCCGGTAATTTGAACACAAGATCCATCGGGTAGGCGTATACCTAAAGGCTGAGATGATGAGCTGGCATTGTTGTTAATAAATTTTCCTGCATTTGGGAGTGATATGCGCAGTCACACCTGAATCAACCACCCATGGTGTGAGTTTCTCAAATTTCTGTTCAATGATGGCATTAGCAATTTAGCATGTACAGATCTATCTGCAGTTCCTCCATTCAGCAATTTAATCGAATTAGCATATTGGTCACTTTCAGTCTGAATTGTGGAGATTGATAATGCTGAGTATTAAGACTGAACTGAGTATTTTTGCTGATTACTAGATTGAGAATTCTATTGGTTATTCTGCCCCTTTTTGAAATTCTTCCTTTGTATGTATCCTTCTGGAAACCCATTCAATATATAAGGTATGTCTGTGGTATGACCCACAATGTTGCAGTATGTGCACCTCAATCCATTAAGCTTGAAATATTTTTCTTGTGTCCTAGATGTTAAATGTAAACACCAATATTTTTTGTCATTCTTAGAACTGTATTTTTAAAATTTTTCTGTAAGCATGGATGATGGGATGGGGACATATTTTGATAATTTTGAGTTTTCTTTTATTTTTGTGTCCATATGAGGACAAGTCTGTAAATAGATCAATTAGAGGTCTTTTCTTTAATTTTCCCGCTCCTTTATAAGGAGGGTCGATGTACATTGTTCAAGAAGGAATAGAGCAATTTTTGGAAGCCCTTCGGCCCTGGTTCCTCCCGCACAGGGGCTGCGGCCCCATTCTCTCCACCCCGGCCAGAGAGGGCCGCTTCTCTCCCACCTTCGGCAGTGAGGCCGGTCTCCCTTCCATCCTCCGGATCCGGCGAGATGCGCCGTCTTCTTCCTCCTCCTCATCCTCCGGCCCCCGAGCCGTTCTCCTCTCTTCCCCTTCTCGGTTCAATAGCAGCCCAAGCCCCGACATCCATCCTCCTCCTCCGGTAGCATCCTTCCTCGACGACGGCACTGGCGGAACCTACCCCCCCCCTTCGCGGAGGCAGACGAAGGAAGAAGAAGAAGAAGAAGAAACGGAAGGAGAAGGCGGTGAAGCGGGAGGAGGATCCGGCGATCCCCGGAATCCTCCTTCCCTGCGGTCTCCTCCCCTGCTGTCTCCTCTTCCCGTCAACTCCGCCTGCCCACTGGGATCCCCCAGCTCCGCAGCACCCTCCCGCGTCGGCCAGACAACGCCAAGGCATTCGGGTCCTTCCGTCATCGCCCGCCCCTTCTCCGCGCACTGCCTGCGGCCGCCGGACGACGACGTCAAGCGCGGCGCCGTCCCGCTCTCGCCCTCGCCTTTTGTCGCGGCCTGCGCTCTCGTGGGACCGCCGCGATGTCGACACGGCGGCACACGGGTGACGGCGTGGAGACGGCCACGCGACCACCAGGCGCGGGGTCCAGGAGGCCGCCACGACCCCCCCCCCCGCGGGGTACGCTCGCGCCCGCGAGCGCGGACGACATCTGCGGTCAGTCCGCGCGGCTCGCTCGGCCGGTCCGCGGCCCAGGCCGACCAACCGGCCGGTTCAACGGGTACAGACCCGGTTCGACCCGGTTCAGGGCGGTTCAGGGCATTTTGAGCCGGTTTCGACCGGTTCAGCATGGTTCAACCCGGTTCAGACCCGGTTCGGGTCTGTTTGGACCGATTCGAGTCGGTCCGCTCCATTTTGGGCTCGTTTAGGTCTGTTTAGTGGCGATTAGCGCCCGTTTATTCGTTTTCGGTCGGTTTAGCCCGGTCTAGCCGGTTTGTCCCGCATCAATGGACCTTCATAGTAGAAATTTCGTTAACTCCGATGGCAGTAGCGTATACTGATCTTTGAGTTTCATCTTTTAAAACAAGAGAGTAAACTTTGAAGACATGTGGCAATGGTTTCATAAGAAGTATCTGACTTCTTACCATTGCATAAGCATCAGTTAATGTCATTAGGACTTACATTAACTTTCTTCTATAATTGGTGTTTCCATCAGACGGTCCATCCAATTGAGTTAATTCATCCCGAAGTGACTTCAATGCATTAAAATACTTCGCAATAGAATTTTAACCTCTTCGTAATGTTGCAATAGATTTTTCAAGTCCATATATCTTTGGACCATTTGTGGGGGAGAGCCTCTCCTTGAGGTCTTTCTACATTTCATATGCAGTATCACAGTAGATGACAGAGGATACAATATCCTTGTGGATTGAGTTTAAGAACTAAAGTAAGACTATGTTGTTAGTTTGCTCCCAATGTGTATAGGAACTTAGTAAGGATCTTTCGAGCAAAGTTTGAGAATGTTTTCATTCACAAAACTACGTTTATTCTTTACGGAGAAAGCTACCGTCATCATGGAATGTGGGGTCGCGGCCTAGACCCAAACCGGTTAGTTTTTGGGCCGACCGACCTGGTCCCGACCCTGTGGTTGTTTTAAAATTATTATTTTTTAATTTTTTTATTGTGACCTCGATCGACCCTGACCCGACCCGGTCTCAACCCCAGCCGACCTGGGTCGGTTTGGGCCCAACCAACCCAGTCCCGACCCCCGACCCCACCTACCTTGACCGTCATTACTCTGCCACGGTATGAAATTCTTTCCAATTAGTAGATAAGAGACAAGTATAGTTCTGGAATTATCAGAAGTATTGAGATAGAATGGATTCTGCAACTCAATATTGAGATCAGAAAAATTACCTCCGAAAACAGCAGCAGCGCTGCCCAATGTTCCCTCCATCGCTCCTACGTTCTCTCCTACTCTGATACCAAGTAGCAATTGAAGGTTGCTTGAGCTGACGGAAACCAGCCCTAATTGAAGACCACCTTAGCTGACGAATACCAGCTATCGAAGACCCTCTCAGCAGTGAAAGAACGGAACAGAACATTGAGCATAGGATGGTGAAATGGGAAAATGTCAGCAGGCGGATTACTCTGCGCACACTCATTGTTTTTATATATGTGGCTATCAAGCCAATTGTAAATACAAAATATCATGTGCAGTTTGATTTCCCCAAGTCCGTATGTACACAGGATGGCCAGAGATGCAAATATGAAAAAAAATGTAATTACAGAAATCCCCTTCTACTATCAAGTAACTGAGAGCAACAACATACCAGACAAACTTAAGGGCATACTTCATAGACGTTGCTCAATTGCAGCATGTTGCAAAACTTCAACCGTGGCCTTGAAGTGCACCAGGTATGAGAATAGCAGTTTAGGCCCTGTTTGGTAATAATATTAGATACCTCTATCATTATCAATTTTAAAATTGATATGGATAACAATCGATAAAAGGTGTTTGGTGTTTAGTTAATAGTATCAACTATCAATTTTGTCATTTATAATGCAAACAAAGGATATTATATAATACAAGTGTCAACTTGTATCAATTTTGATATTGATAATCCAACCTCTAGAAATATCAATATTAATATTAATATAGTATCAGTTTTGATACTCCAACCAAACAGGCCCTTATGGCCTGTTTGGTTAGAGTTTCAAATTTGATACTATATCAATATTGATATTGATAAGTTTAGAAGTTGGAGTATCAATATCAAAATTGATACAAATTGACACTTGTATTACATATTGTGCTTTGTTTTCACTACCAATTTCAAAATTGATACTATTAACCAAACACTTCTTAGTGATTAATAGGAATATCAATTTTAAAATTGATAGTGATAGAGGTGTCAAATAGTGTTACCAAACAGGGCCTTATGTAGCACGCCTGTGGGCTCACAAAGCGTCAAATATGTCCTGGCGAGAGAATCTGTAGTCGGTACCTCTTTCCTGGCCTTGGTGGACATAATTCGCAGGATTCTCTAACGTCTGATTTCCGATCAAGCTGTGTACATGAACCAGTTCAATTTGTATTTTATATGACGAATTTGATACATGTTTCAGGGTGTTAAACTGGAAGAATCAGCGGCTGCCGAAGCTTCAGCGACTGATGTTAAACCAGGCATCGCTTCTGGATCCACCACTGACAAGAGCAGGAATTATGGTGTGATAGCTGGTGCCTGTGCTGCTTTTGCTGCTCTTGGCTGGTACCTGGGTTCGAGTTCCAGGAGTAAGAGGCCAGAGGAAGTGCAGGGTTAAGTCAGAGGAGATGACCATTCGTTTCATGTTTTCTCGTATCATGTACTCTGACCGGGTTGCTGAGACGGATGATGATCATTCAATGATCTTGGTTACTGTTCCTTGGGATTTTCCGGCAACACGTTACTTATACACCTTTGTTGTTTCATTTTTCAGCATTTATGAATAATGCCAAGAAACAGAGTGGCTTGCTCAAGTTGGTGCTTGTTTTCGTATCAGCCGTTCGGTAATGCAGCAGCAATTATACTTTTTGGCCAAGCAGGGGGCTGTCGGTATTTAATGGCACAAGGCTTCGTGATATCTTCGTTCATTGTCCCTGAAAACATGCGAAATCAGAAAAAGATGTGTATTTCTTGGAGAGCTATTTTGATTTAAGTAAACTTTCGAAAATCAGATTAAAATTGCTGTCAATGGCCAATATATAATTTATATATTTTAAAAAATCTATCGAAACTGAAAACCAAATAACCCATTAAGATGTCAGATCCTACAGTTATTTAGCAAATGAATGTGTGGAAATCTTGTTTGGTTCTAAGAAAACTGTCTAGTGAGTTCTAATGAGAGTCGGGATCAAGATAATAAAGAAACAGATCTAACTCTAGTACTTGATTTCATTAAAGCATTTATATGTTAATCAAGTTAATGTTATTTAAGTTATGTTGTATATATTAGAGATTATGCCTGAAAAATAAAAATTAAATCATACAGTTTATTTTTAAGAGATTTATTAAAATATAAAAGATAACTATAGGCTAATTAAGACATTGAAAAAAATCGCGTGAAGTTCCCAACGTATGGTCAAAATAAATGTCATCTTATTCTGAGAGAAAAAGTTGAGCCGAGTTAGCGATCTTCTCCCACGTGTCAGAAATGCCTCAGGAAAGAAGAGCATAATGTTCAAAACAGAGGCGGGATAGGACAGGAATAAGCTGATGGGGTGTTTGGTTGCAGGTTAAATTGAGTTGTTATAATTTCATACTTTCTTAACAAAATTTGTTAAAATAAATTTTTTAACTATCATTACAAATTTATGTCTTTTCATATTTCTTCTTCTTAGACAAAAAGATTGGTGAGATCCTCTCTTTTTATTTTTGTAATTCCCCATCTATCTTAGAAATACATCTTACTCTTTTTGTCATCGTATCTCACAAACATCACAATTTTACGTTATTAGACAGTTACTCATTTATTTTAATTTTTTTTATTATGAAAATTTTACTATGCAGTCAAACACACCACAAAGATCTGCAAACAGACAATTCTGTTTTGACCCTCCTGCCACGTACATGGAAAACTAGTGTTCTTGTGATCTTTATCTTTTTCCATTGCGGTAATCAACTCAAAGAAAATAGTAACCTGCGGTCGTTGCTCTCTCCAAAGACTTTCATGGTGATTACGGGTGCAAACGAACTAATACACTCCACGAGTAATTTGAAGTTCGGCTCGATAAAAACTCGAATCAATTTATTTATTATGTTAAATGAACAAGTTTGAACAAAAAATAAAATTCGACTCATTAAACGAGTCGAGCTTGAATAGATTTTTACTGAACTCGATAAGCTCACGAGCAATTTGATTAAATATTATATTATATATTTATTTTTAAAAATGAAATTATGAGTATTAATAATTATATATTATAACTTAAATAAATTAAATAATTCAAAATTTGAGCTTAAAATTAGATTGAGTTTCATAAATGAGTTAAATCTAGAGTTTCACAAATAACTTTTCATTCATTTTAAGTTTTATAAACGAGTTTGTATATAGCTTAAGTTTGAATGTGAATTGAATTTTAGTGTAACTACTACTCGAGTTCAAGTTCAACTCGGCTCGATTAATAAACGAACTAAACTTGAACAAGGGTTTCACATGCCCGTTAAAACTCGAGTTCGAACTAGTCGAGTTTGAATACCATACTATTCACCTCGGCTCGGCTCGTTTGCACCCCTAACGATTACATATTTTTTTAAGTACATGATGCCATGCTCCGATCGTCTTCACAAAAAATAATAATAATAACAATAATAAAAGAATCAAAGGTAATATTTAGTTTGACCTGCTTGGACTTCACATAAAACTTTGGGGTCACATGCAAGTAGATGTAAATTCTTTACTCCACTTTAGTGTTCTAGTTTTACTCTATTCAATTATAGACATTTAAATCTCATCTACTTTTCTTTGAAATTTGATCTTAAGTAGCCGTATTTGTTTGATTTCACGTTTACATGCATCCAAATAAATCGATAGTTGAGAACTTGAGATTTTTGAATAAAATTATCAAAGTAGACGCCTTATGTCATCTGAATATTTTAAAATTTAATGAATCTAATTTAAAGAACAAAGATATATATCTTATTAAACATATCTAAATGCATTTTAAAATGAATTATATTTTTAAATGTTTTAAAAATGATATTTTATTACACAGTGGTTTCTAATTGTATGTCTTTAAGTTAATTTAATTAGAAATTTGTAGCTCATTCAAAATTTATGTTAGTCTATACGTATTTTCATAAAATGGTATTTACGGCCTAAAATATTTACAAACCTATAAATAATTGGGTGTTCGGTTGTGCTGAACTTTTATAAATTGTCATGATAAGATTTGTATTAACATAAAATGCAAAGAAGTTAATGATGAAAAATGGTCGTGTTTGGAGAGATGTGACAATAAAGAAGAATGAGAGCCATGTATGACCAAAAGAGGTGAGAGACCACAAAACAAAAGAAAAAATAAAAGAAAAGATCACATCCTTTTTTGTCCAAGAAGAAAATATTTTTGAAAACATAAATAAATTTGTAGTGTTTGTGAACCATGAGTTTTAACAAATTTTGTTAAAAAACATAAAACAATAACTTACGTATCATGCAACAAAATGCCCCATAGATTACGTTTTTTAGAAAAATACGCGTACATGTAACGAAATGAAAGAAAATGTTTTTAGTTTACTCCAATAGTCATTCCATGAAAAAATTTCTCTTAGATTTTTATTTTGTGTATCCATAATAAAAATACTTTTCAATAAGTATTGGGTTATTTGAAGATGTGGCAAGACCGCCCAACTTCATTAGAACTGAAACGATAAAAAAGTACATGAATAGAAAAGAGAAGTAAAAATAAAGTAAAGTTAAGCATACATCAACACCTAGATAGTATTAATCAATACTAGCATGCAAACATCAGTCCCCCTAGATGGTGATATTTTTTTCAAGCTTCAAATCTAGTAACAAAATCAGATATATCATTAATGGGGTGTTTGGTTGCATGATAATTTGAGTTTTTGCTACAATTTTATATTTTTAAAATAAAATTTGTTAAAAGAGATGTTTGACAACCATCACAATTTTATATTTTTTAAGTGATTTCCTTCTTAAACAAAAAAATAAAATCTCATCTCTTTTTTTATTTTGTGGTCCCCCACTTTGTTTGGTCATATATAGTAGTTATTCTTTTTTGTTATCACATCCCTTCAAACATGATAATTTATTGTCATTGGTAAATACATATTTCATTTTAATACAACTTTTGATTTGTCCAACTCAAAATTTAAAATCAAACCAAATAACAAAAACCTATTTAAGTTAAAATATAATAAAATATTAATATATTGTTAAAAGCAATATCTATAAAAGTTTATAATAAAATAATATTTATATTAATTATTTGTAAGTAAAAAATAATGTATACATACAATTACTTAGTTGTTTTAAATCTTAAACTAATTTTGTCTCAAGTCGAACCAACCTGAATTGAATTGGTGTAGTTTGGTTGAATTTAAGAGTATGGTTTTGTTCAATTAATTTAGAAAAAATAGTCCCAAATCAAATCAAAATGAACCCTGCACACTCTTAGGTATGTGGGCCAAACTATGAATGGTTAGAATATTTGCATAGCAAAGTACTCTAAAAGAAAAAGACAATAATAGTGATGGTGGGAAGTTGTTTCCAAAAACACAAGCTGTCCCTTAAGTCCATTGGCGATGGCTACAAAGCCATCGTGAGGCCGTCACATATAAGCATGTCGTTGATGACTTTTCATGATGGCTTGCATGAAGTCGTCACAACTAATTTACTGTCCAAGACTTTCGGCTGTTGCATCTTTATTACTAATGATGTCCCAAACTTGTCACACAATAGTTATTGGTGACGGCTTAAAGTCGTTGTAAGTAACTTAGTTGTTATGGCTCCAAGTCATCCTCAATGTAGATCACCTAGCACCTAAAAATTTTGTGGGTGTTGAGAGTTGCCGCCAATGTGTTGGGACTCTTTGAATTTGCAATGACTCCTAACCAAAGCTAGTAACTTAGGTCATCAGCAATGTAGATCACCTAGCACCTCAAAGCCAGATTTTCATACATTCACACACCATCATAAATATACACAAACCACATTGTACATTCACACACCATCTAGTACATACACAAATACACATACCAATATTCGAGAAAATGTGATGAATAAAACAATTGTATACACTACAAATTTGGACACACTATTCTATACACCAAAAGTTTGGATATGCATACAAATAGAATCATATAATGAATAAAAAATTATATACAAATAAAAGCATGAATGAATATAATAATTTGGATACACATTTTCACTCATTCTCTCCAAACAAATCATCATTCTCATCGTGCTATTGATCCATCTCTTGATATCTAAGAGGTGAGTTCAAGCTCGATGGATCAATCATTATGGGGAGCCTTTGAGATCAATTATGGCTAACATTTATTGAGTCAGCTATTCAATTGTCTATGTAAAAGCCTTTTGTTAGCTTTAGATAAGGAATCTTGGTCTATCACTTCTCAATATCGATCGATTACTTCTCTAAATACATCAAATCCTGAATTATTAGAGCCATGGAGGTAGTGTAAGAGATTATTCTATATGCAGTGGAAGTGACAATTCTTTATATTTCATTGTCATGTCTTGATCAGAATTAAATAGTAGAACTGAAAATCAAATTCATAAAAAAATGAGCATACCTTCACAGGATTCAACTATGCCCTCAAGATCAAAAAAGAATAAATGTATTCACATGCTTGAGAGAAGAAATCTTGATCTATTGCTTCTTAATATCGATTGATTACTTCTCTACCTTATACTTCAACTCCTGAATCATTGGAGCCATGGAGGTAGTGTAAGAGATTATTCTATGGGTAGTGGAAGCGGCAATTCTTTAGATTTCATTGTCATTGTCTTGATCAAAACTAAATAGCGTAATTGAAAAACAAATTCATAAAAAATTGAATATACCTTCACATGATTCACTTATACCCTCAAGATCAGAAAAGAACAAGTATATTCACATGCTCCAAATTGTCCAAGTGCATAGTCTTTAATAGTATCCACATGAACTTTCACTCTATATTGGTTTTCCTACACATTGGACTTTCCAACTTGTCTCGAATAGAGCTCCATCATGTATTTGTAAGGAATCATCCAAAAAAAATATAGTGCAGCGGAAGTGACGATTCCTATGAGTTCCTTTAGAAATCTGTCTCAATCAGAATCGAACGACAAAAACCGAAAATCGATCAAATCGGGTTCGAATATACCTGATAGGGATTCATATAATCCCATGGAGAGGAATGAGATGAGCTTCTCAAGCTCTTCAAACCATTCTAATGTCCGGTCTCCGGCAATATCCACACGAACTTCATCCACAGCAGGTTCTAGGGAGATGAAGTAGGGAGGAGTCTAGGGACGTGGTTTTCACCCTTGGCTTGATGGGGTTTGGTTGAAACCATTAGTATTTATAGAGAATTATAGAATTTTTCATAAAAACCCAAAATCTACATAAATTACGCCCTTACCCCTGTACTTGTGGATAAGTCCTTTTGTGTATGATCCACTAGGCCCAATAGCCTATTTGGTTGAGGCCTAAATAAAATAAAATAATGTAATTTAATTTAATTTAATCTGTTATCTAATAACAGATTAATCGACATATCGATCATGAAAGGTACAAGCCACATCTCATGATCCCAAATGGCTATGGGGATAATCTCATCTTTATTTAGCCTTTTCATCATCAGTTACCGCATGGATATAAACCCTCATCCATCCAATGTCCCGGTCAGAAAGGAGTACAACATCGACTGTCGACTCCTTAGTGTACCGACTCTATAAGATCGTGTACTCGGAATTGGATCAATTGGAAAACTCCTTTTCCAATTATCCTATCTACCTTGGCCAGGGATTTAGAGTACTATCCCATAGGACATTCACTCTCACTTATCGAGAGTGGATGATCCCTTGTTGTCCGCTCACTTACCTCCGTCGGGTTTTCCTTGTACCTAATCCATCACTATACTGGACCATCTAAACGGTGATCCATAAGTCAATGGTCAAAGAACAAGTTTCACCCAACAAGATATCTTTGGTGACTTAGGTCAAAGGTCCAACTATGCAACCATGATGATAGAAAACCCTAATAGACAGTTCTGTAAGATACCATTCAGGGTTTCTAATTCGGTCAATTCAGTGAACTCATTCAACTAATGAGCACATGTATGTGTATCTCAATGTCTCCACACTAATGACCAATGAGATCGGACATTCTCTTCAAATGAGAAAATATCACATACACTAGTCTATCCGGATCCTTGATGTCCCGTCTCAAGTATCCTATGACTATGAACATTTAGATCAAATACCTCTAGATGATCAATCTCATTATCATGATCTCATCATGATTTAATCATCATTGTATTTGATCAAGGACTTCATTATGATATTCAACTATAATAAGAACGTATAATGATGATTTACCTAATTTATTGAATGAGATATTTCTAGAAATGTCGAATCATATCATATATGATTGGCTTGTAAGGCATACATTTCTATCAGTATTGGCAACCTTCAAGGTGGGAGATGATGATGGAGAAGGCTAGCCACAAAATTGGCACCCTTGTCTTGTAAGAGTTTAGCTCAATTCGTTATTATTTATAAAAAATAGATTTTTTTACAAAAAAAATCAATTTTTATAAATGACGCCCATGCCCCTATATTTAAGGATCAACTTATTATATGTGACCCATTAAACCCAATAGTCTATTTGGTTGATATCTAATTAAAAGAATAACTTCTGTAAATCAAATCTATTATCCGATAACAAATTTAATAGCCTTCTAATCATGTAAGGTACAAATCATGCCACATAGTCCCAAACGATTTTAGGGATGATCCCATCTCTATTGAGCATTTTCATTATCAATTGCAAATACAAACTTTAGTCCATTTAATGCCCTAGTTAGATAGGGGTACAACATTGACTATCAATCTCTTGGTATACCAACACTAAGAGGTCCTATATTTTGAATCAGATCAATTGAAAAAAAAATTCCAATTATCATCTATACCTTGACTAGGTATTTAGAGTACTATCACATATGACATGTTCTCTCACTAAGAATAAAGAATCTACTGTTGTCTACTCAATTATCTTTATCAGATTTTTGTGTACCCAATCCATTGACTTTACTAAACTATCATATCGGTGATTCATACGACAATAGCCAAAGTATAAGATACACCTCGTAAAATATCTTTGATGACTCATATCAAAGTTCTAACTATACAACCATGACAATAGAATAGTCCAATTGATAGTTATGTGAAATACTATTCAAGGTTTCTAGGTCTGATATGTTTAGTGAACTCATTTCACTAATCAGCACTTGTACACATATCTTTATGTCTCTACGTTAATGACTAATGAGATCGGTCACTCTCATTTCAAGAGAAGATGACACATAAACTGGTATGTCTGGATCCTTATTGTTTTGCCTCAAGGATTCTATAACTTATATCATTTAGATCGCATATCTCTCAATGATTGATCTCATGATGATCAAATTATCCGTTGCAAGTGATCAAGGACTTCATTATGATATATGCATCTAATAAGAGTAAGTAGCAAATATATGTCAATTAATTGAAAAGGAGATTTAAAAATATTGAATTATATTAAATATGATTAACTCATAAGACATATATTTCTATTAGTAGCATATCCACTATTTTTACTATACTAAGTGTTGTGAGTTTGTCCTCATCCTACATATATGATTCGTTTGGCATATCTCTTTTGAATATGGCGACGAATACCCCTTCTGGACTAAATGAGAAATTCATATATCTCAGCATTTGATTTCTCTGATGTTGAGACATTCAACAAATGTATCATGTTGTCTTAATTAAAGAAGACATTTTATTAACACTTGTAACTAATATTCAACAATTTAGATAAACAAATTAATACACCTACCATTATTTTTACGTCTTTATTACTCTTGACAATGGACCCATCGAGTTCTTCACGAGTCTATGTCATCTAGAACATCTCTGGATGTGTAGGATGACGTCATTTTTTTACATGCTTACAATATTTAAGAATGTGAGAATACAAATTAATTCAACTCAACAACAAATTAATAATTGCAACAAATACTTACAATTCTTTTCTTAATTTACATCAAATAAATTAAGTGTTGTATCTAAATATTTTTTGTAAAGTCATTTGTTGACTTTAGTTTAATCAACTTAAAATAAACTTATCTTAAATATATTTTTACAACCTTCATAAAAAGGTGTTTCTTCATCTTTTAGTAAGTGATAATATTTTGGGCATCTTCATCCAATTCATGCTTGTTATACCTAATGGTATATTGATTATTTTAAATGTCTTCAGGCATCGTTATCACTTCAGCGTTAACACTTTCTTCTTGTAATTCATTTAATTGTATATCATCTTTGTTAATGACATTAACTTTGATTTCACCGTGGCATATCTATGTTCAATAATTTGATCATATGCCATCACACATTAATTCTTTGTTTAAAGCATCTCTTTTTAAAATAAAATTGTTACAACATATTTTATAAAAATATTGAATTAAATTATTATTTTGATCATGCATATATTAGGTCATATATTCATTAAAAGCATAGTTTAATAAATTTTTTATTTTGTGAATATACCTAGGATCTAATCTGTTAAAAATAGTTATCCAATATTTGTCTAAGATACTCATACAGCCCAAAGGTTTTTTGAAATTGTAAACAAAAATATATATTTTAAAAATATTACTTAATATAACGCAAACAAAATTCTATGCAAAAATGAAATATAAAATATATAGTATTATTAAATCTAAGTGAACATCCTCTAAATGAAGCAAGTCCTCAATGATGATCTTGTTCAAAACTTCATGTAAAAACAATGTTTGTGGTTAGATAAATATGACAAGAATATGTCATAATTGTAAAAAATAAAATAAAAAGGTTAAAAATAATTTTTATGACTGAATTAAATGAAGAAAAAAATGAGGAGAGACAATTTAAGAATAGAAGTCGGAGGAGGAGGATTTTAAGTTTTAATGAATGTTAGTGAGCCCAAATACCCACCTAAATCATATAGAAAGATCTAAGTTCAAGACAATTTGGGAAAATGAGCCTAAACCTTTTAGAATTCAGGTAAATGAAATTAAATTCTTTTAGTTTTAGCAATTGGCTCTTATTTGATTAATGGGCCACACCATGGATGGGGTTAAGTCGAGCAAAGAAGATAAATTGCTGTCCGTGCGGCTGTGCCGCAATGGACATGCTTGCCCCTGGGGGGCAGGCGGGGGGCTCGAACGCGCTTCATCCACTGTGCTGTGGATCCTCCGTGGCCACTAAGCCACCGTCCAAAAAAAAAGAAGATAAATTGCTCATCAAATGGGCCACACATTGTTAAATGTGTGGGCACCAACTAAATGATGCCTAAATGCTGCAAAATAAGCCAAAATGCTAGTTAATTGGGCGTCGTTCCTCAACAATCCTTAAAAAATAGAGCATGGGCCTAAATTCTATCAACTAGGCCTTGAATGTGTGCAAATGAGCCTAAATTCTTCTAAAATAAAGTTGGATCTTTCTACTTCACCTAACCCATTTTTGTATTCTGCATAGTCTCATTTATTATCACCAGTACCCACCATGTTGGATATTTTTATCAAAATGGTGCTTGTAGTGTCACTTTTCCTCAAAACCTCTATTTTTTCTTTTATCAAGTAAAGCAAAAAAAAAGTTCATCTTAATAAATGACTAGGTCTACTATCACTTAACGACTAAATTATTACCACATCCAACAACCAATCGATCCCTTCCTACTCGAGAGGAGGAATCATATTTGGCACTCAATATGGCTAATAACATGATGCAACAATTAGATAAACTATCAAGATATCAATATTAGAACTAATCAAAAAGTCTAATCACCAAGAATAACTATCAACCTAACTAAATATTTAAAGTAAACTTGTAAAGGATGATAAATCGCATGGTAAATCAAAATACTTAAATTATAAACTATATATCCATGCATATAACACAAGAAACTAAACTTAAAATACCCATAATTTAAAATCATAAATAGACTATATTTAATATACATACCAAACAATTCCTAAACATTTTAATATTTGTAGTTAGATATATTTTAGTATATATACCACACAAATCCTACATGAATTGAATGGGTTAGGTTCAGCTAAGTTTGAGCATTTTTGTTCATTGCAATTATACTTAAATAAACTTATGAAATATAAACAAACCAACCCAATATATACCTATCTTAACATGGAAACATTTAAAATATGGATTCAATTAATCATCTAAAAAAATATAGTAGAACATTAACATAACATGTCTATCTTATTGTATAACCGTTGGATTAAACCAAACCCAAAACATAGGCATACCTATCTTATTGTAAAACACCTAACCTAACAAAACAAGCATATAAAATACAAAATATTTTCTTAACATACTCTAATAATTTAAACAAGGTTAAAATTTAAACACAATCGCTAATACTCTAAACAAAATTAAACTAATATATTAACATTTAAAAAGAAACTAAACTAGACTTTATTTTATACCTAAAAGGGGATACTCAAAGGCGCTTTGGGACCAAGGGCGTTCTTCTTAGGCCAGTGGCTTAGCGGCAATGATAAGAACTAGTGGCGACGGTGGTGGCGAGTGGTGGAGGTGCAAGGGCTAACGATGGTGAGCGTTTCTGCGTGAGAGGGAGAGAGTAGGCGAAGAAAGGAGGAAAAGAGGGCCACACTAGCTTAAAATTTGAAAAGACATTTGCATCTAAATTACTGGTTGTCACCACTAACATTTGACCATTGAATAGTCAACATTTGATTAAGTTGTAGCTAATAGTATACAATCGCGATGGCTAATAAAAAGTCATCACTAATGATTGTAAATTTGTGATAGTTTTTCTTCTATCTTTATTACTAAGTTTATTTGAGATAGTTTTATGAAGCCATACCCAATAAGTCATCCCAAATAAACCCTTTTCTTGTAATGGTAGGTCGAAGTACATGAGTTGAAAGCTGATACAATGTAGGCATTGGGGCATGAAAAAAATTTCATTGTTAAAGACGATCGTGGCAAAAAGAGTTTACTGAGTGTTTGGTTACGTGATAGTGGTTACTTCTTTTTAAATTTTTGAAAATTGTAACGAAAGAGACTGTAAAAGTGTGTTTGGCTTGTCCTATCAGTTTTTGTTTTAAAAAAATTTTCACCGACTGGACATCAAAAAAAAAAAAAGGCAGAGATCACATTTTTTTGAAAATGGATCTCATCGTCTCGCGAAACCCTCACAGACGATACAAGAGCCACTACTCGCTCAGAGGGCGGAGCCACGGGAGGAAGGCGCAGAAAGAACGATCGGCATATCGGCTTGAGCAAGAGGGGCGGCGAGGAGACCCGGCGGAGATGTGCTACGCCGTGAAGTGCAGTACTGCGGGAAGACCTCGTTCCCGAGTACCACCAATGGCGTCCATCCCCGAACTAGAAGCTTGCTCCGATCGCCCCAAAGAGCCATCCCCGCAAGGTGCTGAAGGCTGTCTTCCGGATGCTCTTCTCGGGCTTAATCGTCGTCGGGATCCACGGTGGGTGGTTCCTCCACCGGCCGCCCCCCGAGAGCCAGAGGGTGGCGTGCGAGGTGTAAGCGCCGCCTCTCCCTCCACGCCCCCCCCCCCGCCCACGTGTGCTCCTCTCAAGCCTTCCATCAGCTTCAGCGGCGCCTGTCCGCTGGTCACTACCCTCCATCGTCATGCCGCCGGCCAGAGGTGCCATTCGGAGAATAATGCAATGCGCACCCAGAAGGACCGCACTGCAGCGGCAGACATCTATTGGCCGATGCATTACCATGGTTTTTCATCCATTTCTCTATCTCTCCTCCACCGCCTTCCGTGTTCACGCGATGTAATCCCGCTTCCTCCCCTGATAGATTCCATTCCCGTAGACAATAAAATGAGCATCATCTTCGAAGAAGATACACTAGTTTGACTCGTTTTTCTTTTCTCTTTCAATTAATCGTTCTAATGACAAGCAAGAACAGTTGGAATTTCCGTTCTCGTTCTTCCCGCCGAATCGAAATCGATATTGTCACGACCCGGATTTTTAACATGCACAACGGAAGATAATCCGGCGACGTAACGGGAAAGGATATCGGTCTGGAACCAAATAATACCAAAATTCACAATCCAATTAAATAATTCCAAACTTTACAACATAATAACACCATAAACAAATACCTATCTAAACAAATTAAATACCACATTGAATGAGAAATCCACTAGCTCCTCGAATTCCAAAATACCACTACGCTTCTGCTGCGCTAAACCTGCACTCCTGAAAATATTAACAACGGAAGGGGTGAGTCACAACAGACCCAGTAGGACTTACACCCGAACTACCCCACTATAATAATGATTCTAGTGGTATAATAGAATAATAAGCCTAAAAATCAGATTATCATACATAAGATTAAGCTAATTATATATCTTCAATTAAGTGATTACAAAGATCATTCAACTACCCCAAATGATAACCAGACTCTATATGCATTAAAAACCAACATAACCTACACATTATGCTACTCTAGGTATGCACATAACCTGACATAAAACCAATGACACATCTAGGACACTAACCTTTATGCCAACATACACAACTAGACACCTGTCTGAGTAAATATCATGCTCCATCTGATAAATGTAGTCACATCACAAAACTAGCACTGCATTTACCATATAGTAGGAAGTAACATACAATAACTAAATCCCATAGTACCCCTAGGCAGGGGAGTACATAGGATAAACCGCGGTATCTGGGATCGAAGGATGCTTTAGATTGAACTAACCTCCGTTGCCCACGGGCCACTAATTTAGTCTGGTGAAGTACATTTCCATCACAATGCAGCTCACTGCACTAACCACATTCCACACCATGCAAGCATATAATTAACTCAGACAGTAAACACATGAACATTAGATTGGCATTTCAAACATGAAATACATAGATGAACACCCATGGTTCTATGCACCACATATTTGCATACCACACCACAATCTAGCACAAACTAATGCATATAAATAGGATCATGCAATTTACAACCTAAACATATCAATTACATGCTTAAACAGAACTACCTATCACATAAAATAAAATAAACTAAATTCTAACAACATAAGCCTAAACCTTACATCGGCTTTTTAACAAATCGGGATATATATGATTAAGGTTCATCGCGATGCAAACAATGCTAAACTAACTAGGTTCAACTATAAAGACATACCTAACATGATAACATGCATAATTGAATAATTATCTAACATGATGCATAATCATGAATATAGGATAATCTAAACATGTATGATTAAACAAGCTAATCTAAACTCTATCTAATCATGCTAATAAATCCAAAATAGCCCATTAACTACAATCTTCTAATCCTGGTGATCTAAGCATGATTTTTACAATTTAATCAAAGATATTAGAGTGCTAATTAAGAATAGCCGAGATGCCTACCTTAACGGCGACGATGAACGGCGCACGGAATTCCAACGGAGTCGATCCGGGTGAAGAATATGCCGCGGTCACGACGGCGACGAAAAACCGAACCGAACGGTGTCTTGATAATCTATTGGGAAAAGAGAATAGTATTGAATGAAGAATAATAGAGAGAATAGAAGAGAGAGAGAGAGAGAGAGAGAGAGAGAGAGAGAGAGAGAGATATGTGCGATAGAGGGAAGGATAGATAGGAGAGAGGAGAGAGAGACCGGCGGAGGGGGGGCACGGGTTGGCGCAACGGTGGCGCACGGGTGGCGCACGCGCGGGGTACGCGCGGAGGGTGGAGGCCGGCCGGCGGCCGGGACGGCGGGGCGGCGTCGGGCGGGCGGCGCCGGACGCGCGGCCGGCGTCGGCGGCGGCGCTACGCGCGCTCACGCGGAGGAAGGCAGCACCGGAGGGGCTCGGGCGATGGCGGCGGCGGCGCCGCAACCGGGCGGCGATGTGTAGGTGGGTGGCGAGCGTGGCCGGGAGGCCGGCGGAGGGTGCGAGGTGGACGGTGGGGTGGCGCGCGGTGGGCGTGCGCGGCTCGCACGGCTAGCTGGCGGGCGGACGGTGCGGCGGCCGGGCGACGGGCGGGCGCGGGCGGACGTTGGCGACGGCTGCCGCGGCCGGGCGGCGGGCGGGCGGCGTCGCGGGGGCGGCGCTGCTGCGGTCGACGGCGGTGGTCGCGGCGGACGGCGGCCGGTGACGGCCGCGTGGGCGCCGGTGGGCGGCGACGCGCACGGTGCGTGGGAAGATGGCGGGGCCGCGGGCGCGGTGGGGCTGGCGTCGGCGGCAGAAGGTGGCTGGTCGAAGGAGGGTGGAGGCGGCGCGGCGTCGCGCGGCCAAGTACGGCGGACGGCGGAGAGAGAGCACCGGCGGCGGTGGTGGTCGCGCGGGAGGCTGTGGCCGGCGGCGTGGAAGGGCGCTGTAGGGGGGCGGGACTCGCGGGGCAGGACCGCGGGAGGGGGGTGTGCGGGTGTTGCACCCGCGCGGGAGGGACGATGAGGGAAGGAGGAAGGTGGGGGCGCGGAGGCTACCGCACGTGTGCTCGCGGGAGAAGAAGAGGGAGGCGAGGGCGCGGGCCGCTGCGCGCGCAGGGAAGAGAAGAAGAAGGAAGGTGGGAGGTGGGGGGGTGCGGGAGAGAAAAAAAAAACGTAAATAGAGGGGAAGAGAGAGTTCGACCGGGAGTGGGAGGAGGAAATAACGGGGGAGATAAGGAAAGGGAGGCGGCGATATCGCTAGGAGATCTGGAGAGAGAAAAAAATGGGAAAGATCTAAAATTAATAATATTAACTCTCATAATAAATAAAATAACTGCATATATATATATTTTAAATATCCTGGATATTACAGATATGCACGATCTGTTGTCTTCTCCGCCCTTGGTCGGTTTAATTTGTGTGGCTGGGATCTCCGTTCTCTTTCTTCCCGCCGAATCGAAATCGATATGCACAATCTGTTGATCCATTGTCTTCTCCTCCCTTGGTCAGTTTAATTTGTGTGGCTGGGATCTTCGTTCTCGTTTTTTCCTTCGATTCCCGCTGATATTTCATACGGGTAGTTGATTGGTTGCCGAAAATAAGAACACCGTTTCACATCTAGTGAACATCGTCCTTTGTGATTTTCTTGTAATCTTCTGGTTTTGTTGTTGTAATACAAAGATTATATGCCTTTTTTTGAAAACTGAATTTAAAATGTTATTGAACATCTCATTATCATTTTTAAAATATTTTTGTCAAATACATTCATTGTCTCATTTTTTCTTTTAAAAATTATTGTTTGATATTATATGTTTTTATTATGAAACTTTTTTAAAAATTAAAATGTAACCAAACACCTCATTAGTTTGACGGAGGGAAGACACATCAATGAATATGATTATGTGCTTCCAATACTCATTTAATTATTATCAACAAAGGATAGTTGGATTTTGTCGAGGGAATATAACATGTGTTAGTGCATATTGGCAGTTCATCTCAAAAGGCTTCACTAAGAGGGATTGGTAGGGAAGTTATTGACATCAATTGTCTCATGGTCACCATGATTGAGCAACGAGGAGGTTGAGAAAGAAATTTTTAGGCATTTTTTATGAACTTAAAAAAAAGCAACGAGAAAGAAACAAAAAAAGAGAAAATTTTATAGGATTTCTTTTATTCATCTCAAATGCACGCTAATTCATTCCGGGCCACTGGTAAAAAATTTAATTTGTTTGGTATCAAGGCTTAATAATTTCTTATTACATACAAAGAACTCTTAAAATTAAATGAGATAATATCTTTGTTTAGGGTAGAACAAACTAATAACCTAGTTGATAACTTTATTAAACTTGTGTCATTATCAATTTTTAAATTGATATTGATGCACATCATCAAAAGATGTGTTGATCGTACTAATAAGATTTGATATGTAATACAAGTATCAATTTGTGTTAATTTTGATATTGATAGTCTATCCTCTAGAAATATAATTTGATATATTATTTTCTTTGATACTCTTGACTGAATAGCTAGGGCATAAGATATTTGAGTATGTTATAGTTTTAACTAAAATCTAGGTTGATTAAGAATAGGTATCTTAACCTAAGTACGTTTGTAACAAAATTTATTGAAAAGGTGTTTGGAAATCATTACAAAACTATGTTTAAGATTTCTTTTTCAAAAATTGTGATCTTCAATTTTTACAATCACACATGGTCACCCAATCTTTGTTATCTTATCTCACCAAATATTATAATGTTATGTTTTTACTATATTTAATTAAATTTATTTTAATATAAAATTTATAATGAGAAATTATGTTTTAATCAAACACCTCATAAGAGAAGATTTTTAGATTAAACTAAAAACAAACATCACTTGTCAACCATTGTGAACAATTTCAAGAGATGGATTGGATCTAGACTAGCTAAACATAAGACAGTTTGAATATATTCGAAGTTTATTTGGACATGTTATGATTAAATCAGCTAAATTCCTGCGGAGGTCATGTGTCGTGGAACGATTTTTTAATAAAAACATATTTAATTTTAGAGTTCTTTCCACTCCAAAATTGTTGACAATCTATCCTTTTGATATTTAACATATTCTTAAATCAGATTGTTGCAAAGATACATGATAAGAGCTCAAACTCATTTAACACTCGAACAATTCAAACTTGACCAATTACTTATGGCACCTAACTCTGGAAGGAGGCAAATTGTAAAAAGAAAGCTATAGGGTGTCAGGTTGAACAGTAATTTGTATATGGTTCCATGTTAAAAAAATATATTTGAATAAAAATCTAAACTAGCCAATGATATAAAATTGCTATATTTGAAGAAATGTGAAAATAAAAAAAGTGGGGACAATGTATAACTATAAAAAGATGAGGGACCACAAAATAAAGAAAGTCTCACCTCTTTGTTTGTCCAAGACAAATTCTTTCCTAACATATAACATTATAACGGTTGCCAAAGACACTTTTTAGCAAGTTTTGCTAAAACACATAAAATTGTAATAAAAACTCACTTTATCTCCCAACCAATTAAACACCGCATAAGGTTCTATTTGGATACATTTTTAGTGTTTGAGATTACTAGTATTGGTGTTGATGAGCCTAGTGATGGTATCAAAATCAATGTACACATTAGTTTTGATGCGGTGATAAACCAAGCATGCCTGAAATTAATGAATTTGACTCACAAACTAGATGGTTCACCGCCCATTTGCACATTTTCAAAAAATGTCATACTGTTTCAATCTTGATATTTGGGGATCTCTTGTCAGGTTAGAGTATTGAAATAAATACAGTATCAATCTTGATACAACCATACATCAGCATCAAATTTCATAGTATCTAACATAAAAAATAATATGACATTTGTTGTCGATACTCTCTGTTAAAATGGGACCCATGCAAGCTATCTTTTCTATAAATTCTTCTTAATTTTCAGAGACTTACATTGTCTACTTCTTCTCTATCATATATGCTTGAAGCAATTTAAGATAGCTGTTTTGCATAATGTGTGGATGGCATTTGATTTCATCTTGATAGAGTGCTTATTGTAAAAGGTAAGAGATTTCCATTTTTAGATTATTAGGTATTGGTTGCATTTGATAGAGATTGTGAAGGGATTTTGATGATTATTAAGGTCATTAACAAGACATAATCTCATCCCAACAATATACCTTATAGATTTATATAATTGAGCTTACGCTCTGTTCGGTAACATTATTAGGTACCTCTATCACTATCAATTTTAAAATTGATATTGATAGGAACCATTAAGAGGTGTTTGATTAATTGTATCAATTTTAAAATTTGCAATGCAAATAGAACATATGACGTGATACAAGTGTGAATTTGTATTACTTTTAATATTGATACTCTAATATTTGAAAATATTAATATCAATATTGATATAGTACCAAAAATGAAACTCGGACATTAAATATTCAAATAAGAAAAAATAGATTTGTCTGTTCTCTTGTCTACGAAAGAATGCGACAATGGATAGATCATTGAGATTATCTGCTATAAAAAAACTAGTGTTTTTTTTCAAAGCGAAGGAGAAAACGATGATTTGATAATTTTCTTAACACTCAAACAAATGTAGCATAATGGGGTGTTTAGTTGCACCATATTTTTCAAGATACAAATTTATATTCAAACAAACATAAGATAAAAACATAAGATTATCATTTGGTGAGACACTGAAATACAATGACAAAAAAAGTGAAAACCATATTTAATTATAAATGGTGGTGGCCATAAAAAAAACTCAACTCTTTTTTTATCTATAAACAAAGCTTTTACCAAATTATATTTTTGTGATGATTCTCAAACATTTATTTTAAAAAGTTTTTTTAAAAAAATAATTTTTTCGTAAAAAAACTCTAGTTGTTCTATAACAAAAAAAGAAGAAGAAAAACTCAACAAGCTTCAAGACAATATCTTTGTCTTAAAAATTCACGGTCTCTCTTACCGCAAATGACAAGAGTTGCAAGTTGCATGTATTGATCAAATTAAGTATCCTTTTTAATATGGGAATAGGATTTTCAAGTAAAATTAGAGCTCAAAATTTCAGAATAAGCTTAAAAAACCATTTAATCGATAAAAGTGCACCTCTAGTTATTTTCTGTTTCCATTTTCATAACTAGAGAAGATGAAATATCTCATATCTGTTATTTTTATCTTGTTTTGTTTGGTCTGACGGCTTACCATCTGATTATCCGAGGATATCTTGGCAGAATAACTCATTTCAAGGATTACGAGAACTTCTTAAATGCAGAAACACCGAATATATTCCAAGAGACAAGAGACCGAGATATCCGTCGCCTGTGGCGCAACCTCCCTAAAAGAAACTAGATTTTGTCAAACATTTTTTCGTTCAATAAAAGAGGCATCATCTCTTTTTCAGTTCAAGAAAAAAAATGTTTTTTAACAAGTTTTGTTAAAAACATATTTTTATAACAAAAAAAGATTTTGTAAATAACCAAACACCTATGAGGATACATAAAAGGAATTATAATTTAGTTATAAACACTTATTTTTAGATTAATTTTTTGCCATTTTATGTCTATCGTGTGAATAATTTGAACATGTCGACTTGTCCATATGTTCCACCGTAAGCAAGTTGATCATGATGCGTTACGGGATGTTTGATTGCATGATAAAAGATATTTTTATTTTAATTTTTAAAAATTATAAGAAAATTAGTTAATGGAGTGTTTGGTTGCATGATAATAAATATTTTTTTTTAATTTTTAAAAATTGTACTAATTTTTTTTTAAAAAAAGGTGTTTGACAAGCATGATAATTTTATGTTTTGAAAATAATTTTCTTCTTAGACAATTTTTTTTTTCTTTTCTTGTGATCCTCCACTTTGTTTGATCACATGTGGTGGTTACACTTTTTGGTTATCACATTCCTCTAAACATGATAATTTTATGTCAATATTGGTTCATATATTTCTTTTAATACAAATTTTGATCATGAAACTCTACAAAAAATTATTGCGCTGCTAAACACCTCGTAAAAATGTTGTTTTGGCAACTATGATAATTTTTTGTTTTGAAAGTGATTTTCTTTTTAAACAAAAGAATGATCTCATCTTTTTCTTTTTTTCTTGTGGTCCACCACTTTGTTTGATCATGTATGGTAGTTACTCTTTGTTGTCACCTCGCTCAAAACATAATAATTTTATGTCATGAGTTCGTTTACTTTTTAATTTAATATAAACTAAACACCCTATTAGTTATTTGAACTTGTCCGTGTATTCCACCGTAAGCAAGAAAATTAACATTTTGACGCTTTAGCAGTTTGAATGACAGTTTTTTAGTAATACTATTTTAAGCAAGTAATACTGCTCTTAAAATATCGGTGTTATGTACAGCGGCACGCCGATGAGGTCATCTAGTTTCTTTAAAAGATTTCTAATAAGGTGATGCAAAATTTGAGTGGCTCTACCACGTGAAAGCTCTGAATCGATATCTTGAAAAAGTATTTAATCTTTAGAATATATTTATGTATAATAATACAAGTTTCGAGGGTAGATCATGCCAAGAGTGTAGAAGGATACGGTTTACTTGGTATCGAAGGAGGACATGTACCTAAATATAAATATTTAGAGTGGTCCATATATAAACCTTACCATTTTCCGGCATAATTTTTGACGTTGACGACGTCACTACACGTCACGCCCATAATTTTTGAAAAATCTTTGACACGGGCATATGCAAAATGACCTTTGAAATTTGAACGGTACCTTTTGACCACACTTGTAGCAGTCCTGCCTGCCGCTTCCAGTTGCCTGTAGCTGTCTTCTTTTCCGTCGTCGGGGTGTCTTCTGGCTCCTTTCCCCTTCTCGATCAAGCTCTTCTCCTTCCGCGGCACCGGGATCATTGGTTTGGTCCTTTTTTGCTCCCAGGGTTTCCGCCGGTGCGTTAAGAGATGGCGACCATGGAGAGCTTGATCGGCCTCGTCAACCGCATCCAGCGCGCCTGCACCGTGCTCGGGGACTACGGTGGCAGCGAGGGCAGCGCTCTTCCTACCCTATGGGAGGCGCTTCCTTCTGTTGCCGTCGTGGGAGGTCAGGTCGGTTGCCTTCCGCACCCCTTGGGCTGCTGATTCGTCTCCTTATCCTTCTCTCTCGGGACCGGATCTGTCGTATTCGCGTCTGTGTTGGTAGATCTCACGCTTCTTCCTATTTGTTTTGTTGTGGTTTTTGGTGTGCAGAGTTCTGGGAAATCGTCGGTTCTTGAGAGTATAGTCGGACGGGATTTCCTGCCTAGAGGATCAGGTTGCGGAATCTTGCCATTTCCCTGAGACTACTGTTTTTGTTTCTGATGTGGAAGCTTGTATGATTGTGTCATGCTCACTCTCTATCTTAGCCCCATAACAGGAATCGTGACCAGGCGTCCGCTGGTCCTGCAGCTTCACAAGACGGAGGACGGGCAGCCGGAGTATGCTGAGTTCCTTCACTTGACAAAGAGAAGATTCACAGACTTCGGTATGTTGCAAAGGTCTAGCCCTTGGTTATTGTTTGCATCCTGTGTTCACATCGAACAAATCCAGACAGCGATATTGTAGGGTTATACAGTGGCACAAGTTTTTTTCCCCATTAAGATATTCAAATGATTGCCATGTCTTTGATCTGAATATCCCTTTTTTTTCACTTGTCATTTTATATGTCTGATTATATGTACATGTACAACTAAAGAGACACTGCATAAATTTGTTCTTTTTGAATGTCATTTTGAAAGACTGACCATGTTTCGATGACTTTTTTAAGTAGTTTTGAGTTTGAAAGTTTTTTTTATGGTGCACGGTCATAGTTGTCAAGGCGCCCGCCTAGACGGCAAGGTGCTTTTCCAACAGCACCTTGCCAAGGCGCCTTGTTAAGGGCCAAAAGGCGCCCAAGGTGCCCGCCTAGGCGTCCAAGATGCCTGCCTAGAGTGCCCAAGGCACCCAGACAAGGTGCCATGAGTATTTTTACATGATTAAAAAAATAATTTTCGAGGGATTTTGCCCCCTTGATACCCCTTGCAAGGGACACTTATTTAATGATAGTTTGAACATATCCGCGACTACTTCCGCACTCCCCTCCATTTAATAATATTATAACAATATTTCACTATCCCTTATACTATAGCACATATATAAATTTTATAATTATAAATGTGTTATATACTTAAATTTTATAAAAAATTATTTAACTCTCTTCTCTTTCACACACACATCATATTTACTTATATACATAGATAAAACCCTTATATTCAATTATAACATAAAAAAATAATTATATTTATGTTTATTTTTATGTATAACGACCCTCCGACACAACCTTCCTTGAATACCACCTTGACCGCCTAGGCGACACCTAAGCGGTACGTCTTGTCGCCTAAGCGGAATCGGTACCCTTCAACGTCTTGCAGGGCGCCTTGTTCCTTTGACAACTATGTGCGCAGTGGAAAAAAAATGGAATTTAAAGAATACACAACATACGTAACACATTTGACAAAAGTAACATAATTATGGAGAATTATTAAGTGAAGTGGTTGAGAACTATTATGGGGTGTTTGGTTGCATGATAATGAAGATTTTTGTTTTAATTTTTAAAAATTGTAACAAAACTTGTTAAGAGAAGTGTTTGGTAACCATGACAATTTTATGTTTTAAAAGTGATTTTCTTCTCAAACAAAAAAAG